>OZ021698.1:14068318-19068318 GCA_963978495.1 Athalia circularis | reverse complement strand
GCGATTGCAGCGCACACCCGATCTGATAAAAATCAAATATAAAATAAAAATAAAATACAATCTTACAATGTTTCTTGTTTTTTGTTATCCATTCCAGGATCCTAATATCCGAGATACCGATCTCATGATTAACACGATGTAAAAAAAATGGACCCCCTTATAGAACAAAAAAAAAAAAAACCAATAAAGGTACAAACGATCGCAGGCAAGAAAAATTGAAATATAATATAACGTTCTTTCGATTCTTTTGTGCCAAAAAATGTATGGCACTTATATTACCAACCGCATAAATGAAAGTCGGGGGGGGGGGGGGGGGGGGGAGGAGGAGGGAATATCTACTCAACCGTTCGAATTTTCATGGTGTACAGGTACCGCAACGTGTAATAAACTGTGACAGGACTGTGATCAATGTTTTTTGGTTCGTTGGTCAGACCTAAAAGAAAGGCCCTTCGTATTTTGCTGCAGTTCCTGCAATTTTTCTCTTTTCCTTTTTTTTTTCTCATTCCACATTGTTCTTTTCTTTTTTTCACCTTCATCTACAGAGTTCGGTGAAGTTTGTTGCAAGGGGAAATTTTCCAGTTTCCTCTTCTATGCGATTTTTACTCTTATATTATTATATGAACTCGTATTCGCGACGTTGTTGGATGAAATTTTTTGACATTGAAAAAAAATTTTCATGAGTCACGATATTTCGTTCGTTAGCCATCGAGCGACGTGCCTACGAAAAGTTCGCGCACAAAGTTCGGTCAAATTCGGATTACATTAATTTTTTTTAGCGTCGTTCAAAGCGTGAGAGGAGAAATCGCGTACACATCATTATACCTAAGAGTATATAAGGTTTCGAAAGTGCAGCTGATCGGGTATAGTAATTATTTATACTTTCTGTAATGCATAATATTATTATAACGTATCGAAAATTGTCCCAAATTTTAACAACATCCAACGGACATCGGATCCGAGCGAAATCCGGCAGGAAGTCCTTGAACTTGAAAAAGAAAAAGAAACAGCAAGAAAAAAATCAAATAAACTTCCAAAGTCCTCGAGAATTTGGGAACTCGTTCCGATAATCGATCCTTATTTATGATACGTGTGATGAAAAAACCAAAAAAAAAAGAAAGAAAAGATCTCAAGAATTACACTGACAATATATACATGTATAATAATCTCATATATTCTACGTCAAATCTATCAACTCCCCTCTGTCGAGTTTAAAATCCCTGCACTTCCTTGAGAGCGCGCATAATCGTTTAAAGGCTAAGGTAGCTGCTGCCGATGGTGCTGTTGCGTTGCACCAACAGAACTGGTATATCAACTGGCTTTGGACAAGGTAAAAAGGCGTAAAAAAAATTAAGCAAAACGAGAGAGAGAGAGAGAGAGAGAGAGAGAGAGATAAAAAGAAAGAAAAAAAAATAACCGCGAAGGAAAACGGTAAACGTTACGTATACTAAATGGGTTATGTATATGTATAATACATATATATATATGTATGTCTATATGTATACATATACGTAACGAACTCGGGGAAATATGAAAGAAATTTATCATCAATTCTCCCTGCATCAACTGCACAGCAAAGAGAAGAGAGAAGGGGGAGGAGATTCGCGAGATCGGTCTTAGCTTCATCTTCCTAATTTGTTTCCTTGCAGGTAGTAGGTGTTCTTAAAAAAATTTTTTTTTTTCTATTCATTTATTTTACTGCACACTTGTCTCTCATTTTATATACCGCTATATAATGCATTTCGGTTCTTTACATTTTTTTCTCTCTCTCTCTCTCTCTTTTTCCCTCTCTTTCAATGCCGATGTGCAGCTATACTGGCGAAATTTTTTACTCTAATAACCGCAAAACTTTTGATGCTGCGCGCACATTATTTTCAGAAGGTACATTATTTTATTTTACTTCCCGATCTGTTTTTACTTATTTTTTTTTTTCTTTTTTTGCCTCTTCGCTAAAATTTTACGGATTATTGTCATTTCTACCTCAACATATACGTATGTATACCGTATCATGGCTCTGCATTACTTGTTTTATCATCTTTTCTTTTTTTTTATTAATTAGAGAGAAAAGAAAAAAATGTATATTCGAACACATGCGTATATCACTTGTAACCTAGATTTTTTATTCATCCAGCTTGTACATTTCTTTTCTTCTCATTCAAAT
This sequence comes from Athalia circularis, assembly GCA_963978495.1. NCBI lineage: Eukaryota > Metazoa > Arthropoda > Insecta > Hymenoptera > Athaliidae > Athalia > Athalia circularis. The sequence goes on along the minus strand of OZ021698.1, from coordinate 19,066,160 downwards.
CCAATATAATTGTAAGAGGTTGTTAGATGGAGAAAAATTCGAAGAAGAAAAATAAGTCCATTAAAAGAACGAAAAGAACGTAATTAGGGGAAAGAAAGAAAGAATGAAGAAGAAAAAAGAGAAAAAGAATAGAATTTTTATAGGTAGCTACGCGTGATTGTAGGTAGCAAAATAATGAATGTACAGGTAATAATGAGTAATACTATGATCACAGTTAGGTCAAAAGGTAAATTGAAAGATGAGTACGATGACCCCCCCCCCCCCCCCCCCCTATACTTATTTCCATATATGTATTTATTTCAAGATGACGACGACGATCACTCAGGCTGTATCGAGGTGCATCATGCATATGAAATTAAAATGATTAAAAACGAGGAGATAAATTTAGAGAGAGAAAAATAAGTAAAAAAAAAAAGTAGAATCTTGATCAACTCCCAACGAACTAAAAGAAAGAACCCATATATTCTTGCACACATGCATATGTCAACTTCGTATACATGCAACACGCAAATTTGTCGTTGGGAGAATTCGTTTGACCTCATAGCAGCCGGATATATAAATCTATCTAAAAATTCAGAGTGTTTTAACCAAACCCAGGTTAGCTAGATGTTATTGGACTTCGTCCACTTCAGAACCGGCAGCTAAAAAATTTTTAACCTAACCCAACACGATGGATATTGTAGCGTATAACCAGCTGTATAACGGAACTTTGCACATGTGTGTTGCACGTAACGTATATACGTGTAGGAGATTTTTGTTTTTTCTTTTCTTTTTTTTCAAAGTGGATGTGAAACCGCTAAAGACCAACGGAGAAAACACCGCGACGTAGCACATACGCTGAATATTTTAGAACATTCAAAATATAATCATGCATCTTAGTTTAGAACCCGAAATTTTTAATATCGAATTCGTTTTTCTAATCTCGGCGCAGTTTTTCAACGGAATCTTTTTTTCTCTCTTCTAATACGCGACGATATTGCGGAGTTGTACTTCGATAGTTGCGGAAGCAAGAAAAACTAAGGAACAAAACGGAATGGAAAGAAAATGATGAATAAAATTGTGGAAAGCTGTGAACCGGGGAAAAAAGGTTTTCGAACGCAGTATTCTCTATGATTATGATTCGGCCCGTATTCGTATGAATTTAACGGTGATTTTTGATAAGAATCTGGTCTCCTAATTAATTGAGTGGTGGCGTACATGAGTCGATATCGATACGTTGAGTTGAATAATCAAGTGTTAAATATATTTTTAAACATCCGACGTCGAGTTATAGTTATTATGCTCCTTTGGCTCCTTTGAGAGTGCCACGCGACTGAAAAGATGATTATCTTGTGATACTGTATGCATGTATATGGTTCGGTAGCAGGCCACCGTGACTAAATTTATTCATTTATTTATTCATTTTTATTTTTACACCTACTAAACTGCTACCGTTTATAAACAATCGATTACAAATTATGAGAAGGGGAACAAGCTAATAAGAATTATATTAATATCTCGTCGATGAAATTTTATAGATTATAGATACAACAGATGAATGACAACTCTGATCAAGGTAATCGTGTAGAAATTATACACAGGGTGGTCTAAAATAAAATGCAACCGATTCTGAAGTCTTGATTGAGAAAAAAAAAAATATATCAATTTTAATTTCCACGATAACTGTGTATTTTGAAGGAAAATAATTTGTAAGGAAAATTTTTGAGAAACTTTGAGAACCGGATGAGTTATCTATATTCCCGTAATTAAATTTCGTTTGGTGTCAACTATGGATATCTTACAGGAAATCAGATCAAAACAAAAAAAATCAAAGATCGCGTGAAAAAAGCCTAAAAAATAGGTGAAATTGATCAGCAATTGGTCAGACTTATCCTGACAGTGAATCTTCTCCAAGCTCAACTTTAGATGAAGAGATTTTTGGAGTTCTGGAAAACCGGAGCAGAATCTTGATATTTGAATTTTCGATCAAAGAAAAAAAACGTTCACAATCACGCGATTCCTTTCGTTTCCAATCCCATGAAATTGCCCACCTTGTTCATTGCATAGTCGAATTATTAATTAAAATACCCGCGTGCGCGCCGGTGAATATAAATAAATATAATAATTAATATATCTGCGTAATTCAGGTGCGCGAGTACCGCAAAATGTTGAAAAGAAGAAAAAAAGAAACTTACACACAAAACATGTACGTGCACACTAGGTTTTCTTTTTACACAATTTCGAGAGCTTTTTTTTCACTTCTTCTTAAGTTTTTTCATTTTTCAACTAAGAAGAGTCGTTTCATATCTTTCTCTTCCTTTTTTCTTCTTAACCGTGAACATGACCAGAATATAAGACGACCTTGACTCCGATTCTCCGAGAGTAGAATAATTTCGTGAATATGTACTTAATTATTTTGCCTTCATATATACATACCTATATACACGTACGTATATAGCTTATAACCACGTAACATGTAATTACATATCTATAGAAAAGAATGAGTGTAATTTTGCTGTAGATTTGCACACTGAGCTTCTAGTGTCTGCAAGTAGATTAGGTACGGTTTAACGCAGTTCACGGTTCACGGTAGCTTGAACACGATGGCTATTATCGTAGAGCGAATTAATACCGATTTAATTTTGCAAAAGAAGAAAAATAGAAGAAAACGAAAAAATGAAGACCGAGAAAAAAGAATTTTTAATGAAAAAGTAAAAAAGAAAAGAATTACGTAATGCCGTATAACATTATAATAGTTTACGCGTATCATCCATATACCCATAGAATAAATATATATGTGTAACAAAATTACATTTCATCCGCAGTGATTCGAGTAACTCACACTTGTTTTCTGTAAAACACGTTGGTAAAAAATATGGGATAAAATAACGAGGAAAAAATTTTCCATCGGCCGAATAAAACGTATGAATTTTTTTTTCGGAACCCAAATTGAGAGAGAAAGAAAAATGGAGTAAAATAAATTAAAAGAAAAAAAAACTGATTCATAACTCACTTCTGTTTTCAAAATTAACGCCAGTGCGTGAGGTTTATTTTTTCACTTATCCTATTTCGTTAGGTATTTATATGAGGTTGTTAAAAAACATTTTTCACGTTTAATTATTGCATAAATACGGGATTTTCCGACAAGCTTCTTTCTGCGTTCGTCGCAATTATACTCAAGCCTTGGAAAAAACTGTAATAAACTTTTTCTTTCGGTTTTTTTTACGATCGCTTTTTTCTCTGTACAGAAAAAATCTTGTACAATACATCTGACGGAATGAAAAATCAAATTTGACGGATACCAAATTGTATTAAATTTCCAAAAATTGCACGTGCGACTTTCGATATGTACACATATTACCTAATATTATCAGTAAAATTTCACAATGCGGGTGTTCTCGTTTTTTTTCGATTCTTCGTCGTATTTGTGATGTCGAATTTCCATATGTCTTTGCACTCTCTCGTTTTTTTTTAATTTTTATTTATTTATTTATTAGTAATTTTTTCTTTCTTTGTGACGCAAACGTACCGATGTAAATTGTCAGTCCGATTCTATACAGACAATGAACAATTGTCGTCGATTCATGTATTCGTTCTGCCTTAGCGCTTATCTAACTTATTCATCATCCCTCTCGCAACTTTATCCTCCGTCTTTGTCTCTATATGTCCCGGTAACCTTTGACGCTAACTCAAAATTAACCACCTTTTAACCAAGAAAAAAAAAGAAAGACAAAGATCATGAGAATTTTCATCTCCTACAAATCGAAACGGCTTAAATTTTCACGGATTTTTCATACAAATCGTTTATCCATGTACCGTAGTGGGGTAGGTAGGGATATGCATAGCGGTAAATTGTAAAAAAATTAAAAGAAAAAAAATTTTTTTTTGTTATAAATAACACAAATGAATGAATTAAATAAATTTCTTCTAATTAGCGCGTAATCGGCGATTTAATCTGTATTACACGTATGAATAATTAATTAGTTTTTCTTTTTTTCCTTCCAATCTGGTTTTCCGTTTCTCAATAATTATCAGCTCGATTTACGCGCGCTTCATTCAAACTATACCACCATATCTATTCGAGGTTTTTTTTTTAAATCTCCGATGATCGCATACCGTTAAAAAAGTATGAAGATTAAAAGAATTGATAAATAAAAGAAAAGAAGAACGAAACTGAAAAAGAGAGAAACGAAAAAAAGAAATAGGTATTTGTGTTTTTTTTATCTCTTGCTTTTTGAATAAATTTTCTGTTTTCGCGGACGATAACCTTGGATATCTCTGATCGTTAATCATGACTAGTATTTCATACGCCAAATCACATTTATCCAATCAACGATCATCAATATATTAGACGAGTATTTTATCCCAATATAATTTCTCATCGCTGTCAAAATTTTTTATAATGGAAGACCATTCTACTGTACATTTCGCACATAATCTTCGTCGCTTTATTACGATATACGTTCAAAGAAAATAATTATTATAATTATGATGATAAAATTTACCGTATATTTTTGATAACCTAGTTTAATCGTTGATCAAATTGTCACGTTTCTTATATCCTGAGTTTCTCACGAATATAATAATCTATTTGTTCAAATTATAGGGAAAGAATAAAGATGATTTTTCTGATCACTATAGATACGCTGAACGAGAATCTCGAATATCTGAGTAATTTTTCCGAGTTCAGATTCGAGTAATTATCAAACGCAAAATGTCCTTATATTAATCATGCGACAAAATGGCGAAAGAAGAGGGGGGGAAAAAAATCAAAAAACCGAAACGCAAAAGAATATCAGCTTCTAAGCGATACCACCGGCAAGGTTCCTAATAACAAATGAAGTCGGTCAAGTTCAAGAGAAATCGTTAGACCTAGTTACGCTTTTAAACATCCTCGAGGCCATCGTAGCAAATATAATAGGTAGGTTAATGTCACGGAAAGCGAGCGTTAGAAATCCACATGACGAGCGTGGAGAGGCCATCGAACTCTGGACACAATATGTACTATATATACATAAGTCTACATAAAACGAGAGAAGAACCGCCAGTTATAAACCGGGTCAAATAATGAGTTGATTTTTTTAACGAATTATTTACATTTAAAAAAAAAAAAAACAATTTTTTTTTTCTCTGTTCACCGTATTTAAATTTGTCGCCTCCTAATTGCGAAACGAAAACAAATAAATAAATAAATAAATAAATCTATAAATAAATAAAATATGTATACGAAAATTAATTCATCTAAACGAGCGATTTGAGTGTATGGAAAATTTAAGAGAACCCGTACAGACGTGATGCACACTTCAATTTTGGGCTAAATGCGCCTAGAAGCGATTAGCATAGATCCTAAGTTATTTTAATATATCCGTGGGAGTCGGCGAACATATTCGAGAAACATAAGCTTAAATAGGTGCTCATGCACGCGTACATAGGTGTGCACTTCTACATATAAATTATGTTAATTTTTCTGCAATATATACATCGAGTGTGTTCATAAGACTTATGCACATAATATATTTATAGATTTATAAAAATAAATATATTTATGCTAATTTTTCGTACGCCCGATGGCTTCTAGTATTGAAATACATGCATTCTCTCATAGGTCTTCCGGTCGATCAAACACCGTGCCGATTTATCCTTGAAAAAAGTGTGCCGATTTCACAAAACGTGTTAGTTGATTTCGATAGAACGAAAACAAAAAGAAAGAAACGATCATTTCATTTCAAACAAAGAAAATATATACCGAGAAAGATTATTTTTATCTGATATGCCCATAATTGTAATTAAGCTATAAAAATTCGCTTTTCAAAATGAAAAACTATAAAACTAAAACGCTTCAAAAAATGCTCGCACAAAATTATCCAATTCTCACGACACTCTCGATTTCGGTCTAACAATTTTTTTTATTTCTCTTCGGTTCCAATTAAAAGAAACTTTCTAATTCTAACGGCTTTCAGCCGTCTGCTCACCGAAATCGAGAGTGTAATTAATTATTTGAATTCAGTTTCAGTTCCGACAATCAGATTTTTATTTTTCTTTCCATTTTTTTTTTAAACCCCAGCAGCTCGGCCGCGTTTTATTTTTTCTTATCCTTTAATGTTTTTTTTTTGTTTTAAATTCAATTCCCCTTGTTCTTTCAAGGCCGCAAATTTTGTCGACGCGGATCGAATTATAGGTGGTATATGACACGGTATGTATATATGTATTTAAATGATCGGGATTGATCGATCGACTACATTTCAAAGGTATATAAATTTGCTAAAGACCGGTAACCAGCGGGTGACGAATTGGAAGTAATCAAACTCTCAGCCGGATCTTTTGTAGCTCGAAAAACAAAAAAGAATCAACAAAAATTTATGTATAAAACAAAAAAATTAACGACTCAAATATATTATATACACGGACAAACGACGATACGTTTGGTTGTACATAACATGTCCAGCGCTGAGTATTATATACTATAAATGAAATGAGTATATAGCAAATGAAAAATTAATGTTACTACTAAAATCGGGGTTGCGGACATTGAACGAATGGAATTTTACGGATTGACTACCGAAACCTGATTGGTTGTGAGGGGGCAAAGAAAAAAAGAAATAATACAAATTTTTAAATCGAAAGAAGAAGAAACAGAAAGAAAAAAACACACACTAGATAATATCATACTCAAGTGACATTATATACACAGAAATTATAAAGTAGTCTTTACTACGTATTTGCTTAATCCAAAACTCATATACAGCGACGCACGCAATTTTGAATAAGTTTAATACGAGTTTGTCAATTTCCGTTAATCTGACAATTTTTTTCAATTTTTATCCTTTCTTCTTATTTATTTATTTATTCATTTTATCGGTATACGGTGAACGCGGTGACCGAACGGACTGCAGATGAAACGTGCTATATATCCACCGTAAGTAAAGAAATATTGTGGGTGGGTGGGGATAGGTCATGGTCGGAATAGTTTATTAACGCTGCATGTTACGTGTACGTGAATCATCGACGATTTACGATGCACATATTTTTATTGGCGTTAGAAATTTTTTTTTTCAAAAATTTATTCACAACTCGGCGATTCTAGGGTTAATATTATATTATGCACATGTGTGTTACACGCTTGCCTATTTAATAGTGTTAAAATAGAAAGCCTTTATACATACCTACACACGTATACTCTGCCAAACGTATTCAAACTTTGAATGGTACGGCGTCGTACAGTAAGGCGACCTCGATTTAATATAAATCTTGACCTGCCTCAAGCCATTTCGTATTAACAAAAATATACCCATACTCCCATCATCACTCGTTAGAGAATGTACGATATTTATGATTATCATTATGATTATCATTATTATCATCATCATCATAATGCTCATGGCCAAAATGAAATCGGGGACACACATAACATTATAAACGTTCTAACCGGTTGAATAAATTAAATTATAAAGAAAAAAAAAATTAAAGAAAAAGGACGGAAAAAATTCACTCAAATTTGTTGAGCTGGATTTATATACAACGAATCTTATTCGACACTTATATTACTCGCCACAAGTACAAGCATTTTATTTATAATCGATTATAACCGTGGATTGAAATTTTTTCATTCACTTTCCCTGATTTTGATTATCTCGTCGGTCCTTCGAAATTTTACATACGGTGAAATTATTTATGAGGAAATTTTTGACTTCTTGATCACGTTTAAGTTTCAAAGTTGAATGTTGTTCTTTTTTTTTTACGTCTTTTTATTTTTTATACCTTACTTCACTTCGGTGATGTAGTTCATGTAAGGTATTCCGAACATGAGACTTGTAACTACGCCTAGGTTGTGTTTGTTATATTACATATATATATTTATGGGTGTATATATAGATGTACACATGTATCTTTGAGAGACCATTTTTCGTCCCTGTGAAATTGCTGTCACGCCACTACGTGACGCGGTTCAAGGATCGCCTTGTTCGATCGCCTTTGTACTCCTTATATATACATTTAGAAAAATATATGTATATACACTGCGCACAACAATTAAGGAATCACTTGAATTTTGTCGTAAAAAAGACGCATTTTTAAATAAGTGTAACTTCGTCGAAAATAAACGGATTTCGATCAAAAAAATAGAGTTTTGAAGCTTGAAGCTTTGACTTCAAAATTGTCATCTTGAAATTGGTTTTTGCACAGTTTTTTATGAAGCTTCACAGCTTTGAAGCCATGAATGCAAAAATTTTGCGTTTTCTTTTTTTTTGTACCATGTGCACCGTGTGTCAAATTTTTTTTGCAAGGATGGCACTATATGGGTTTTGTAGCTTGAAACTTTCCCTTCAAAACACTTTTTTTTTTTTTTATCATCGTGCGATTTTTCGTTGCCGAGTTATTCGGATTTTTGGAAATAAAAACTGGAAAATTTCGACTTGTCGAACTTTGTCAAATTTTTGCATTCATGGCTTCAAAGCAGTGAAACTTCACAAGAAACTGTGCAAAAACCTATTTCAGGATAACGATTTTGGATCCAAAGCTTCAAGCTTCAAAACTCAATTTTTTTGATCAAAATCCGTTCATTTTCGACGAAGTTACACTCATTTGAAAATGGGTCTTTTTTACGACAAAATTCGAGTGATCCCTTAATTGTTGTGTGCAGTATATATATGATGTTGTATGTATATATGTACATCGGTATATACTTAGAATGAACATCCTACCCTGACCTGGTCCAGTTCACTGGACCCTATTAACGAGAGATTTATTTTGTTGTCTTGAAAAAAAAAGATCAAGAAAATAATAAAATAAAATAAAATAAGAAAAACAATAATGATAATGATGATAATGATAATTATATTCTGCGGTATTCCTTCCTGGAACTTTCAACTACGTATATTTCATACCGTCACGATAATATTTAGTAATAATTAGCGTGGCTGTCGATCTTTTTCTAACCATCATTATAATACGTTATTATATTTATTATAAAAGCTTCTCTGCAGAACAGATATACTGTATACGAAAACAACAATTCCTGCGGGCGGTTTTTTAAAATCAACTTGTGGTCACTGACCTCGAAATTCGCGCTTTGTGTGTAACGTATATAACTATGTACGCAATTATTCTCTGTCTTTGAGAATTGCGGCTTTAACGCTTCCCACGTCCTCCTCTTTCCTTTTCTTTTTTTCCTCTTCTTCTGCTACTTCTCTTTCTTTTTTTTCTCCTCTGTATTTTGTATGTACTATTGCTGCTACCTAGTATATAGTATATGAGATTACTATGTATCGGGGGTGTCTTGTGTGCATACATATATATGAAAAACTTCATTCGTTTGCCACGCGAAACCGCAACGTTAACTGCAGCATCAACGAAATTTACGCGCGAAAACCATTTGTATGAGATAACTTCCGGTATTATATTCATCGTACTTGTGTGCATCTGAATTATAAATTGAAGAAATGACTACCTCATGCCCGATTTTCATTAAAATTATAATGACAATTTCTCCGAACTTGTTTATCAGAACTTAACAATGGAAGGAAGAAATATGTGGTAGAAATCTACGAGATCGAAAGAAACTGCTGCACAAATTTTATATTCCCGATTGGTAATTAGATTGGTTTTTGATTTGCGAAATTCAAAATCCTTCCAATACATTTCGCGGTGTCATGGGTAATAGAAATTTTTCTTCCCATTATATTAAACTCAAGTTGAATTACAAGAAGCTTTTTTTTTACAGTTTTTTGCTTCTTCGGAGTTGCGAAAGTGTTAGTTTAACAAAAAATAAAGAGGACCCCTCGAACGATCGTGTGAAAATGAATTTTCAATTTTTCCGTAGCGTTTTTCTACAAATTATTATCTATTACTTTAGTTGTATGAAAATCAGGTGAAACCGTTGCCTGCGCAACTCGCCGTACCGCGTGTTACGTCACGGTGCGGTTTTAGCCTCGGTGATGGTCCGGTCTATCTTGACCTTGGTGAATTTTATCCTTTTTTCATTTTATTTGATTTTTTTCTTTCTTTCTTTTTTCTAGTCTGGCCTCGGAGGTTCGTCTAGCATTCTAACGCGGTCGTATTTTTTTATACTCATAATGTATATGAGCGGTAGGTAACATCATAAAGAGACCTTGACGTGGGTCGAACTGTACCTGAAAATCCCCCTCTCGTAATACATCACCTTACGTAATTACATTTACTATTATACGCAGACATTATTCATAATATTATACTATAAATAAACGCTTTTGAAAATGTTCCAAAAATATTTTCGCTCCAATTTACGAGATTTCTTGATTTTTTCCTACCCTCTATTATGGTAAAAGAAAAAAGGAAAAAATCAGTATACGTGCAATTGGAATATTATTGAAATAATAAATCGTCAATCAGTTGAACAAAAATTTATGGGCTCCGTCATGGTCTCGGATATAATTCGAAAAGACTACTTCTTCATTTTACCTTTTGCATTTTTTCGCTTCTCTTTTATCAATCGTTCTTCCACATCCACCTTCCTTTTTTTGCGTTTAGCTTAATTTGATTCGATGATTATTATTAACGTGTATGATATTCCCTATTATAACAAAAATTACCTTTTTTTTTTCTTTTTGTTACGTGCGGCAAAAAAACAACTAAGTATCCAAACAAAAATCTTTCTTTTCAGCCGCAATTTCGATGAAAAAAAAAGAAAAAAACAAATACTTTTTTATAAATCGATAAAATAACCATGAAATTCGAATTAGACAAAAAAAAAAGAAATAGTAGGCGTGCAAAATTAGAAGGGGCAAAGAAGACGAAGCAAAAAAAAGTAATGAACAATTTTTGTGGCGCGCCATTAGAAGAATGAAGGTTAACCGGCTGTATTTACTTTGTAGGTTACGTTGGGTATGGTTAGGTGTGTTTCAACTGTTAGATAATATGTAAAATAAGAGCTAAAAAACGTGCTGGGATTAACGATTATGTAAGTGGTAACTTTGAAAAAGGACGAAGCGAACCTTAGATGTTCGATTAGAATTCTCTGGCCTCTACAGCACGTTTCGCGGACGAACGAATAAGAGTGCGATGCGCGGCAACTGCGAAGTTGAATTGAAAAAAAAGCGAACAAAAAAAAAAAGAAAAGAACAAAATTAAAATAAAATAAAATTCACGCCACGGTTACGTGTGTTAAACTCAAAATGTCAAGGATAAAAACACCTTAATTTCGTACCACCTATAGCTGATCCACATAATGTCTATGATTGATTACTGTCTTATGTCAATCCGTCACGTTTTGACCGTCTACCACCTCTAACGGTCTTTAAAAGATCATTGCCTTGAAACTTTGCTGACTAATCGTGGTAATTATCATTTATGGCAAACCCGATCGGTGTAGATTATTCTTACATTTTTTTTTTTATTGTTTGTTTGTTCAAAAAACTATAAACCCATTTCCGGTATTATGGTTCAGACTGTAGCAAACTCGATGATGAAATGATATTTCTAATGAAACATTTTTGTTAATTTGTCTGTTTTTTTTGTTGTTTTTTTTTCGTTTCAAAACCGCAAGTACGAGTCAGCGAGATGCATACATCGCAAACGACGGACGTACAATTTCCGTATTAACGATTCCTCTTAATAATTATTATCATCCGATTTTCGTGCACGTGATCATTAGCGTAACTCATCCCATAAAAATATTTGTTTCATGAGAATAGTCTGAAGTCACCATTTCTCAGTACAGCGGTTGTTGTATGCAAAAGTAGATAAGGCGCACACGACATAAAATATATTGCAATATACAATTTTTTTTTTTTCTCGTATTGCATGTGGTAGGATTTTCTCTATAACGTACCATATTTATATATACGCACTGCCACCACCACGTATATGCAGCTTGCAAAATCTGCGTGAAAGGTAAAAAAAACACTCGAAGAAAAGAAAGAAAATAGATAAAAGTTTGTCGCTTTGTAAATTGCCTCGATGATCGATTCGCTATATTTAGAGATTGACAAAAAAAAAAAATAACACTTTTTGACCCGACTCGCGATTCCGCAACAGCGGGACGCGAGGTAAAAAGTATCAAAACTATCTTTAGAAAAAAACCAAAAAAAAGAAAAACCAAAAAAGGAATACTTTACATTTTAGAATAGAGAGAATTCACATCGCGAAGTCCCGTGTATGTACATATATTTATCAAACCGCGTTACTAACCTACGCTCACGTCGTCACGTGTTGTTTGCATTTTTATATGCCGTTTTTTTTTTCATTCTTTTTGTTTTAATTTTAGTTTTCGGTGTTTTTTTTCTTCTTTTTCTCAGCTTGTTTTTAGTATGCTAATGACTACGGATAAATAACCTCCGGAGAGAAGACGAGATATGATTCTATCTGTGTGATGGAAATTCTCTATGAATTTTTGAATATTTTTTGCATCCAAATTTCGGACACGCAACATCGATATTATACCGCAGGTAAATTAACTTTGATAAGCCTGAGATGAAAAGCTGTCGAATAAATCGAGCGCTGAAAATTTGTCGTTCTTTTTTTTTTATTTCTTTTTTCTTTTCAATTTTTTTTTAATTTTTGATTCAACATATGCAACCTTCTCGAGTGTCGCTAACCCAGGTTGCTATGCAGAAAACATTCTAACAGCCTGCGATTTACACTCGAATAATCTCAGTCGGAATTCTTTCTCTTTAAAAAGGCCGGATGAAGAGGGAAGAAGAAGCTCTAATCGCTACATCATCAAACATGAGGCCAGAAAAATTCCGACTCGATAGCTACGTGAAAATTCATGTACTTAGAAGAATGATCAGTTCTCGAACCTCCATTTTTTTATCTCTTCTTTTTTCGATCCAAAATTTTTCATCATTTTTCTAGGATCGTTAAACGCGTGAATATGACACAATGAAAGTTTGATTCATGCACGGATGAGATCAAAAATTTGGAGAGGATTTTGGAGATTTTTGAGCAAAAGGGGGCGTGTCTCGATTTGGGAGGATTTAAAAATTGGGCTCAGATTTCATCGCGATCAGTTGAGAATAATGTCAAGTGACAATCATCAAATCAAGTGATCAGTGACAAATGAAAGATTTTTAAAACTTTCAATCGTGTTTCAAATCGCTTGCATCTACCTCGATTGATTTCGAATGAAATTCTGTCAGAAATCTGTACACGTATATATTTAATCGTATATAAGCGTGATTATAATCCGCGAAATGATGTGTATATTTATTTAACCAGTTGAGTCATACTTAACGCCTGAATTTTCTATAATTACGCGTGAAATTCGTTAGCCTTGTAATGTCACTAACCTATGTTACCGTGCAACAGACCAGTCTAACAGCCGGTAAAATCTAACCAGACCCAACACAACCACGACCACTTCAACTTCGTTCAACTCGTTCCTTCGACCAATTCGTTCGTTGGTTCGTTTGCTTACGTTCTCTCCAAGCAATGTTATTCTAAACACATGAGCCAGACTTCCGTCTCGAATAACCTTGAACTAACGCGACATCAGACGGTTCGCATATTTCGCACTGAGAGCTGAGACGAGCTTTTTTAATATCGAACACCTTATCGTATACGGATTATAATTATCATCAAATACGTTATGTATATTTACATACATCGCGTTTCATATGTGAGAAATGATTTTTTCCGTCGCCAATCACCTGGTTATTAAAATTCGTTCACATCGAAGCATTGAATTTCTTTGCACATTGCACGGTAATTACTGTAATTTTCAATAAATCATCTCAACAACTAATTCGTATCAAAAAAAATTATCTAAGACGTCAGATCATCATTATTTCCCTTTTTTTTCTTACTTGTTGGAATTTCCAAAACGCTTAGAAATATCGAGCTTTTTTTTATTCTACGAAAAATAGAAATCAAGAAATTCTTAAGATTCCAGCCAAATCTTGCTAAAAAAAAATTCATTTTCCCAACACGATGAAATCTGAACAAAAAAAACAACAAAAATTCCCAAATTTAAATTCTTAACGAATCCAAAACTTGAGCGTTTCTTCGTACCGTTCTTCAATTTATTTTGACATTGAATTAACGCGGACAGTAAAATATACAGGTAGATCTGGTAGCGCACATGAGATACATGACCTACCGTATTTTGAGGAAGGTTTTTTTTATTACCAAATTTTTTTTCTTCTTTCTTTACGTTTTTCTTTTTTTCTTTTGCTTTTTAATTAGCTCAGATGATATTATATTCGAACCAAAATGGTGCCAAGGTTAACAACTATATATTAAAAAAAAAAATCAAATAAAAAAGGAAAGAAAAAAAAAAAGTTCGGTCACACATAAGATGGGAAAAATTGGAAACAGAAAAAAAGGAGATAATCAAACAAAAAAATTGATTTACGTGAATTTTTGCGGATAAGATAATTATATTATAATATGCATTAAAGTTACATACGTTATTATGTACCGTTGATGTCGGTATTATTTGTTGCGAAAAGAATCTATCGCGGTTGTCATATATCGTGTGGAATGCATTCCGCGGAGTGAGAATATAAGTATATAGTTTATTATATCTATAGATAGATATATGTATAGTCGGGCGGGAGGAGATAAGAATTGCAGGCTGTGTCTAGCCAGCGCAGGAAGTATTGCAGACGTGTTTAGATTACTTTGATAGTTTAATTCTGATACGCGATGTTTGCGCTATACAATATATGGTGCATATATATCTGTATGAAATACATGTAGCTATATACGCACGATAATCCATACCTAGAGTGCCTATATCTCGTCCGATGTGCAAGTGCAAATATTATTTTTCATTCATTACAGACGCAAGTATGTGCCCACATTTATATATATTTACTTCATGTTAGGTAAAACGACGTTACACATATATGTATGTATACTATATTATAAGTCTACACGTCGATACAAGTGACGAAATACTTTTGACATTATTGTACATCGTTACGGATTTATACATAGCGATAAGAATCATCATCGTCGTTATTATTATCGTTCTTGATTATTATTCCATTTTTCTCTTTTTTTTTGTTACCTTCCGGATTACTTTTATAAAGTCCTTTCAGAAAATACTCATGTTTATTCATAGGCGCGAGATATTTTTAATATCATCATTTGCCGAAATTCCTATTCCAGGTTCAAGATCTTCTCTAAAAACCGGTTTCTGTGTTTTTACATTCTAAGCCCGATTTATGGAATGAATTTTTTAGCCCAGAATATGTGTAGCGCCACTTACGATTAGTATAACGAACTTACTCGGGTCTGCGGGAAATAAAGGTTTTCGTTTAATGGATTAGGAATCTGAAAAATTCATCGTCTTTGTTTTGAAGACCTTGTTTTTATACAAAAAAAATCGTGGGAATTCAGCTTCGCGATCGGCAGATCAAAAACTAATTTTCTTTATCAATATTCTCGTCACAGTCATAAAAAAAATAATGTTAATGCGATAAACGCTTGCTGAATATAATACTAATGTTATAGAGGACTTGAATTACACAAATTTACTTTCAAGTTGAATATTTTAATCCCAAAAGAATATGTTCCTACGATTATGCTCCTGCCTTTTATTTCTACAGCTCATTTTTAAAACAATTAATTTTCGCGTAAATCTTCAAACTTCTGCAACCAAATAACTGAACTTTCTACATCTCATTTTTGAGACGCAAAAAGAATTTGTTTCAAACATTAAAAAAAAAAAATAAGAAAATTGTGAAAATCTTGCGAATCTATTTTCAAAGATTTTCTAGCGAATGCGCGTTGAAAATTTTTGTGGTCGTCGGTCTGTTATCGAAGTTTAAAAATCGTAGAAGTTAGTTTCATGTCATATGCTGTTTGTATAGAATTATCCGAGTTCCATCTTTAATGCGTCGCATATATAATGACCGGTAATCGAAACTCGATAATCTTATCGGACGTCGCATTAAAGTCGACAGCAAGTGAGCATTACGAGTATGCATGATCGGGAGTAACTTTTGGTTCTCCGTGAACTTTATATATATATATATATTTATATATATACACGTATATAATAATAATACCTTTTTTTTTCTGCACCGCATTTGGTCCTCGGTATTCGAAATTTTGCAAGGTGAAAGGCCTAAGGAATATAGGACAGCGCTACACCGAGCAGCATCAGCATCAGCGTCACCATCGGCATCGGCATCGGGATCAGCATCGGCAGGAACGGCGGCACGATCGATTCGCGTGAGATTTCTTTGTGGGTAGCTGAAACTCTACATGTTCGCAACCACGCGGCCTCTTACCTACCTCCTGTCTCCTGGTCCACCACCCGACATCTTGACTCGCGGGCGTATATCGCGACTCGGCGTCGCGTCGTCCCGGCGTCTCTTCTTTTCAAAAGATATTAAATGCGATCGGCTCTACTTGGGAGAATTTCACCACTCAGAATTACCCGTACAAGAAGTACCGCCGTTTACCGGAAGTAACGTGATTATGTGCAGGAACGGCCAACTTTTCTTTCCCATCACTGAAATCATCGGCAATAATTGAAAATTCATCAGATGACGCAAATTAAGAAACTAGTCTAGAATGAAAAAAAGAATAATGCCAAATATTCCCCGGACAAATATTTGAACAACGATTTAACGGTGAACAAAAATTTGTTCATTCTCTGGAGAAAGTTTTTAATGTACTTAACTAAAAATTAAAATTAAGTCGCATGCAGGGTATGAGATTTCACTTTTTCGGATTAATCGATGAAACTCACGGAGTTTAATTATTCAACGATTAATTCTTTAATCCGAATTCAGAATTAATTGATACAAATTTTTCACGAATTTTCTCATTTAAATTGAAAGTTTGCTCAAAATTTAGAAATATCGTTTTATTTTTACTACGTCGAGTCAAATTCAAATGATTTTTTTTTTTATCTTTTCGTCTAATTTTTCTTCAATCCAACTGGTTCGAAATTATTTTTACTACGTATAAAAGAGAATAGGATCCGTTTTCTAAAGATTTCTCGCCAGAAGTGAGGAGATCGCGTTGTAGTCAGGGAGAAAAAAAAAACAAAAGAAGAAATTTGAACACGATTGTAACCGGAAGGTCAAAAAACCCACTCGTTGAAATCTGGATTGCGACAAACTAATTCCTTTTTGCGATTAAAAGAGTGAATGAAAAAAAAAATTAATTAAATCGAATCGAAATAAAATAAAACACACGCGCGTACAAAAGCCCTCCGGACAAATCGGATACCGGTTCCGATATCATATTCGCGGTTAGAGAAGAAAAAAGAATGACAAAAAAAAAAGAAGATGAAGTAGGAAATTTCATAATAGTATAAAATTATTGTAAAGCTTACACGCTATTGAAATAATCCGACAACCACACCCGTTTTGCATAAAAATGAATAAAAAAAAAAAAGAAAAAAATAAACAACAGAACAAACGAAACAATACACAGTATACGATACATCTTCGCTAATGATCTGACTACTTCGTTATATTCGGATAAGTTTTTTTCCATTTTTTCAAATAGGCCAAAAAGTCGTAATAAAAAAAAAATACAAAAAATTCTTTCGACGAATCACCGAAACATTTTTCAATTATGTTTGGAATTTTCTATAAGATATGAATTTTTGTGTTCGTATTAACGCGGTGGGTAGGTGTTCTCCGATCGTTCGTGGATCTAACAGAGTTCTCTCGACAGGAGCAACGTCCCTCGAATGCGCGGTCAGGGTCATCAGCCTCTGGCACGAAGTTTCGTACGTTTTATACACTTACATGTACGTATAGATATATAGTATATATACCTAGCTACGAAGCGCACGCGGGTCAAAAAAAAAGGAAAGAGAAGAAAAAAAAATATATTATTCCGGTTGCGTGTCATACGGGTAAAAGGATGCGGTGTATATGAAGTATATTATATAGTAGTATATATAGTTTATGTGTTGCGGATCTTATAGTTAGTCGCGCCTTAAAGACAATCAAAAAGTTACCATTTTAAATAATGGAACTTCACGCCGCGCAACTTCCATATGTACGGTTCCTTTTTCCTTCTTTTTTTTTCTCTTGCTTTTGCTCGACCTTTTTTTTTCTGTGTACTTAAACATACAACGCTGCTACAGATATAATAGATTAACGTCGGAAATCTATAGATCATAAAAACAAAAAAAAAAAAAGATGAATTTTAAAGTTACCTTCTAATTATCCTGCAGCATCGTCTTTAGGGGGAAAAAAAAGGATTTAAAATGATTATTCGGCATTAAGAGCTTGATCTGGAATTTTCGGAACACTTTTATCAAATAGACGGTTAATTCGGCCGTAATGCACAGATAATTGGATAGCAAAAGAAAAAAAGTTGGAGGAGAAGAAAGAAACAATAATCAGGTGTTTCCGTCGTATTCCAAGCGAGTTAGAAGTAATATAGATTATTTCGCCCGATGACTTCGCGGTATAAGTTTTCGCCTCGAACTTGGTTTCGATAACCTTGTATTCCAGATATACGCATGGAGTCAGTCAGTAGAACGAACGAGGCTATCGCGTCTAGCGTATCTCAATGTTGTCTAACAACCGTCTAGGATTTGTCTAGCGACTGTCTGGCGCTAGACCGGTTTTACCGCGAGAAGTGAAAGGAATAACTTCCAGCGCAAACACCGTTCAAACGCAACTTAACCAGACTCTGGTCAAGGTCTAGCCGATCGTCTCGCCGTGAAATACAGACGGAGTTCCTATTACCACAACCTATTACAATGTACCATACATTAACTACTTCCATCATCGAGTACCTTCTCTTTTTCTTTTTTTTTTAATTCCTTTTTATTCACGCTACCTCAACTATTTTGCCCCCAACAATTTTTCATCTCGTGATTTCTGTTCTATTGCCGTACGTACATCGCGAGAATCTTTTGGGCTGATAAAAAACTGGATGAAAATCAAAAAAATCTGCTCTAATCTACAAAGTAATTGGTTTTGGAGGAAGAGAATTTTTTTTGATCCCATCAAATTTCGTGCACAATTTTCAACTGTACGATTTTTTTTTGATTTTTTACCAATTCTGTGACGGTTGAGGCAGAAGATCAATCAAAAGTAAGAAAAAAAAAATTAAATAAATGATCGAATACAATTTTTTTGTGGGTTACGCCCTTCCGGTCGCTACTCGTAGATCAGAATCACGAATACTGTAGCAGCTTTACACTTATAGCGAATAAAAATTTGTATCACGGTGTGTGCACCGGTGGAAAAATACAAAAATTGCACCGCGAAAGAAGGAAGAAAAAAAAGCGAAGCTAGAATAAATAAATGAAAAAAAAAATTAATTAATCCGAAATAGCCGTAACTATTGACTCGTTAGCACTTAATGAAACTGTAAATTACCTCTCGTCATATTTAAAGCCGTGCATAGTGTGGAACAAATTGAATTAAGGAACATGCGCGCATGGGAATCACGTCGTTGATCATCATCATCATCATCATCATCTTTACTATACATGGACCAATCTTTCTATTTTTCGTCATGCAGCTGAAGCTTTTATCCGAGATTAACGGACGCGGAAGGCAGCGAGAAACATAAAAAAAAGCAGGAAAAAACAAAAAAAAATAGTTTAATTAAGAATAAATGTAAATTTATGTACATCATACGTATATAGATGTTATGTACTATCGTTCTATTCGCGTGAAAGAAATTTCTATATATGTAATATATTTTTTCGACTCTAACATTTCCGTCTTCATATGTATAACGCGTCTTATTTTACGGTCCTTTACTGTTACTAATTAAAAAATAATTTCGATCAACGGGTCTATGTCGCGATAATGATAATGATATGAAAAGGAGAAAATAGAAGAAATGAAGGATTGTTAATTTTTCATTGAATTTTTTTCCTCTCTTTTTACTTGCGCATTCTCTCACTTCGTTCGTATAGTGTGCTTTACAAATACCGTCAGAATTTAAACGTCGAGCCGGACCATTCTCAACTTATTTATAATATGTATATATGCACATAGGTATACGTATATTTGAACGGTTCAGAAGTAGGCGATACTTTCTGTTACCTACCTATACTATACCCACCTCTATCTTACCTGTACCAAAAATTCGCGCTCACACATCATCATCTGTAACGTATCTATATATTTGTATCTCAAGAGAATGTCCAAGTATTAGATATCCAGACAGTCATTGACCGGAGACGAAACACATTTTGAACATCTCAGCTTAGATTACATCACCGTCATCGGTCAACTATCATATTCGTATAGACTATGCGTAGATGGTCAGTTCGGGCACACGTAACGTGACAGGCAAAAAACAAAAAAAAAAGGATCATTTTCAAAAATTCCATAGGCAGGTATAAATAGATTCTGGGAAAAAGAGAGAACCTCGTTTTTTTTCTTCTTCAACTTTACGAAGATTATTCAGTAGTACAGCTTTCTATGTGCGGTTTTGCGCCATTAAAGTACAACGAATAAATAACAATGTGTTTGAAAAAAAAAAAGAAGAAATTAATACATCGCGCTACCCAACCCGATCGCTCCGGAGTTCGCGCGCTTATTTTAAGTACGACGAGAAGGTTTTCTTGAGTGAAGTAAAAATTTTACCTCATGAATAAAATACCGATAGAAACTTGTACATAGGGGTACACGATATAATAGATAGTTTGAAAAGAGAATTGGGTAAACTTACGAGTGAACGAACGCGCGTAGTTTATAGGGAAATAAAAAAAGAAAAGAAAAGAAAAACGCGAGACAATTTCTAGCTGTTTTATTTCGCTTATAGTTTGTATCATGTGAAGGTACCATGCTGTCGGTATATAATGTGTGTACTTATGTGAAGAATAAAAGTACATAACGTACGCATATATATATTCGAAGGTACGTCGTCTGGATATCGAACAAACAAAACTGTACCTGGGAGGATGCAGTACATGTAATGTTCAGGATATTTGGAAAAACGCCATAAGAAACAGCTTCCGAACCCGTACTGTACTATTCGATTACGTTAGCGGCTAGACTTTACTCTATAGATATATGTTGTAGGAAAAACGTAAAAGAAGAAAATTGAAAGAAACCGAAGGAAGTATCGAACTATCCTGACGATATTAGCTACACAGGACTCTCGTACTATATACACGTTACTCGATAGCCGCCGAGTAAAGTTTCAGTTTAAATTGCCAATTTCTCTCTTTTCTTCGCGTTATCTGCCTTCCTCATTTTTATGTCCGCCCATACAACGTGTACCTCATATTATTATGGAACTGAATATAATCGTTAAGCAATTTTTCTATGATTAATTTTACAGTCAAAATCAATTCTCATCTTGTACGGTGTTTTTTTTTTCCTCTGTCAATCAACTCCCTAGATTTTTACCGGTTATTATAGTGCAATATAGAAACTGTCTCAAAAAATTTTCATCATTATTCAGAAACTAGTGGGTATTGTGAAATAGTTATAATTAATATCTCGTGCTTTTATTTTACACCGACTGCCGGGATCCGCGTACCATATATAGTTTCGTGTGGTAAAAGTTTTTAATTGAATTTCACTTGAATCGGCTAATTTTTACCTATACATATATTCACGCGTACAGACAATTTGAAATTCTCTTGTGGCATATCGAGCGAAAAGCTGAAGTTGGTTGCAAATAATCACGAGTTTGTCTTTCTTTTTTTTTTTATTAACAGGTATTCGTAGAATAGAAACTCGCCGGCTGGAGGCAAGAATATTTCCAAGATATCTTTGCTCACTTTTTTTGTTGGTTCATTTTATTTGAACATATTTTTACCTCAGTTTTATTCAAAAATACGAGAGAAGCTTTTATACATAAAATTTTCAAACGGAGTTTGTTACACATGCGTCTTCGTAGAACGTTTAAAGTTCGACGCAAGAATACATAAGTTGAAAGCCAGCGAGAGAAATTCCTCCAACTATTTCTTTTTTCATTTTTTTTCTGTCTTCTTCTTTTTTTCATTTTCTCTCTTACTCTGCGTTCTGAAACGGTGTAAAGTCACTCGCTTCTGACTTTATATACCAGACTGTACTTTGAAAGTAACTTTGAATATCAAATAGAGAAGTAGATATCTGCTGGGATTTCTTAAGGGTAGATAACTGACATTCGAAGTAAAAACGACGCCAAAGAAAAAGAGTAAGAAAAAAATATTACGCTGTTTCGATTCGGCTCTTATGAATTCTTAATTTGTTCCGATACAGTAATTTTCGGACAGTTTCTTCGTTCGCCAAGCACACTAAAAAAAATCAACGAACTAAAATTAGAGAATTCGTTAGGAATTAGCGATCAAATTTACACATCGTATACGAAATATTTTATGCTATTTCACCCCCAATAATAAAACAAAAAAATAAATAAATATAGCAAACTTTCATTTGGCTCTCGTCATTAGATTATCGCAAGAAAGCTAAAGGAAAAAGTATCAGAATTTCTTCCCCCACGATTTTTCATTTATTAAATTTTGTTTTTCCTACTTCTTCACTTAATTATCCGAGCTTCACTATAAGTAGAAGACGCTGTACGAGTCGATGCAAACTTTTTCATTATCTTGAAAACGGAAAAACTGAAAATAAAATGAAAAAAAGAACTTTGCTTCTCCACGAGTTATAAATCACAACAGATACGATGTACGTGAAGGTATACCTAGTACGGCCATATATTACGAAATGTATAATTCTTTTGCTCAAATCTTCGAGAATTCGGTAAAATTTTTCGCCCGTATCGCGCGCACGTTGCCTCCAATTTCCTCAATTATTTTTATCTATTTGTTTATTAAGTTTTCCTTTTTTTTTTTATCCATTTCTCTCCTCTATAGTCCATGCGATAATATTTTTTGCAATCTATTCCTCTTCATCTCCGGCCTCTTCAGACTCGCCAGAAAATGGCTGATATGATGGAGAACAAGGGGAGCGGGGAAAAGGGGGGTTAATAATTTTCTGAGTAAATATCCAAGTTTGTTAACTTAGGATGTGTAGTATCGCGAGATATTTCGGTACCCTCAAGCACCGCTTGCAGATATCTATAATATTTTTTCTCTTCTTCGCCATCGTTTTTTCACTTGTTTTTTTTTATACCTTCTTCCAGTATTTAACGATCGAGAAATACATGTTATATTAATCTCACAAAAGTGTTGACTGTTTGTTGGATATATCGGATCACGATGGAGATTTTGGGTTCCTCGAAATATCCGCTTTTGTATTTTCTCCCCTTATTTTCGCATCGTCTAATTGATTTTTCTCTTTTTATTATACATTTTCAGTTGGTCAACGGTATCGACGGGAACAGATACATATGCGAAACTGAAGTGATGGAGGAAATCGTTCTCGGCAACAGTACGGATTACAAATCCCCTGGGAATCACGCGATAAAAAATTCCAACGGGAATATCATAACATTAACGCTGAAGAATAATCATCTGATCGTCGAGACGGAAGAAAGAGGGGTAAGCATTTGATATAATTTTTATAAATTTTGAAATTCTAAATTCATAACGAATCGATAGAACGTTGGAATCGTAATCGAACGCTGGCCGATTCGCTGTAGTTTGTAAAAAAAAAAAAAGGCGAATCGAAAACCAAATACATCCTTTCGATAACGAAGTGAATCGAAATCAGGAAAAAGCTGGTGTTAAAATACGAAAGAAAAAAAAAACTGAATCTCGTATTCCCTGAAGTTGGAATCGAGTGCCTTATCTAACCTAATGTAATATCGAGCGTGTCAATTCACCTTTGACATCGGTCGGACAAGCTCGCACTTATTGAACTCCATTGAGCCGAGAGAGGTCAAAGGTTACCAGCCAATTTCGTGGGCTAACGTTCCACCTTAGAGAACAAAGTTATCTGTATCAACGCGCCGAAAATTCATTCCCTTAACCCGACCCTCTTCCGTTGGGATAACCCTTAAGAATGTCGAAACAATGAAACGTCGGGACGGCAAAATTCAAAAACGTTTTCTCCGTCCTACTCACAATGATTGAAAAAAATAAAGTGCATGTTCAATTATCAAACGAAAAGAGCCGCGATGTTCTTTTTCCAAATCTTAATTCATTAGATATTATTATTCTTTTTTTTTTTATATTGTTTCCGATCAATAATTGCGTGTACTTTGATTGAACAGTACCTTACAAGTTTCTCGGAGCAATTAACCGTGGAAAGCCCAGGAAAATTTCAGAAACTTGAAGAGTTGAACGCTCGAGCTTTTCCAACGTGTATATAATCCACATGGCAAACCGCCAAGGTACTTCCTTCAAAAACTTGACCTTGCCTCTTAATTTCTTTTTTATCAAATTGAAAGAATGTCTCTAGAGAAGAAAAAAAAGGATAAACCCTCGTGACTCTAGTGATGAAAAAAAAAGCCATCGGTAAATGATTTCTTCTTTTTTTTGGATCGTTTCTTTTTTACGTCAAAGCGGTATGAGTAGTTGGAAGGTGAAATGACGCGGCCATTGTGCTGAAGTTTGAAGTCTTCTTGTTGGCAGTTATCAAGAACTGTTATCACTGCGTCTTCTGCTATTTCGTGTGCTTCTAATCTAATTCTAGCGTCGCTTTCACCGGGCCTTCCATCTCCTTTTGTCCCATGCATGTATGTGTGCCGTATTCTCTTTCTACGCTATACGCCGACAAAAGCTGTGGTAAGGTTAGTCGAATGTTCAGCGGGATGTTGCACTAATGAAACCCCTTACGGTACTCGCGGAGGTTAAAGTCAACCACCGTTTTCCCTGAGGTTCTGGAACCAGCGGAGCTCCACCTTTACCTAGTTTACTAAGATTTACATAACGATCTACTACCCCCGATACCAACGTTATCAAGTGATGCGATAGAATCACTTTGAGGGAATTCGTTAGCCTGCAGGATACGGTACGAACATCCTTTTCCAAAAAGAAAAAAAAAAACAACCATATCCTATACGTTTTCCGATATCGAATAATTGCAGACGAGCTTAAGTGTCACTGTTCGTTTTCGAGAGTGATGAATTTCGAGCACTTCGTCTGGCCAGATTTCCGTGATTTCCTCAAGGAATTTCATCCCCCACTTATAAATACACATCCAATTTATTTCGGTCATATCGGCTTTCGGTTCATTGCGATGAATCTGAACTTTATTTTCTTTCTCCTAGAGGATTCGAATCGACGTAATAAAAATCTTGATTGTCTCTTCGACTTTAATTCTCATCCCATTCGACGCAGTGATACATCCACACGGATCAACCGAATACCACCGTCGGGTTAATTAGGCCAATCAAATTACCAGATTAATATCACCAGTTGAAGCGATAAACCAGAACTGCCTGCCCCTACGGTACAATAAATCAAATCGATCATGTAATACGTTTCAAACTACAGCTCGAGAGAAATAGATTCTGGTACCTGAAATATGATTTTCGCAAAACTTCGTTTTTGTTTTATTTTTTTTTGCAATTCGGAAAAAATGTTCCGGAATTCGTTGGCCTCTTTAGATTAGATCGACGTTCCGTCAACGTTAATTTCAACGAGGAGCTTTCAATTTGGTTTATTTTACAAAACCCAAACACTACACACAATGGTCCGATAAAAGTTTTGTTAATTAGATACGAACCACTCCGTCGAAGTATCGGAGTTTTGAGTCCCGTTTCTCTAGTTTATACTAGAAATTACATCTGGTAATTGATGCACAAGTTTTAATGAGGCTAATGAAGATGTTTTCTCTCCTATTTTACACGTTTCCGTTTGTGTATCTATGGTGTATGTAGTAATTCCAGCGTCGCCTTCGTCGGTTAAAAGGGTGCAGATGGAACCCATTCGAGTACATTAGTATAGGTACCTAGGTATGCTACGTGCGAGTAGTTCTGAAATTTTACCACCTTACTCTCTCTATAAAGTGACACTTCCACACGCAGAGCGATTCTCCGCTCTCGAGGCTTTCAACAATTCCGTTAATTCGATGACACTAGACTCGGTTCAAAGGAAATTCGATTAGTCCCAGTCGGCCATTTTCTACACCTTCGTGAGCCCTCAAATTCTTAGATTCGAACCGGCGACGATGATGACGATGGTGTCATTTGTGTTTTTCCCCATACGAGTTCAACTATTTTCTCCATTTATTTCTTCCCGACCGAAAAAAAATGAATAAAATAAGATGGAATGAAAATGAATCTTCGCTCTTGAAATATCGCTGGTACGTTTTTGCCGGCACGACGTAGTCCGCGTACACGGTGATCAAAACTTAATGTTCCATACCCTTTTTTTATCGAGCATACGTTCGGCGTATAACAGAGGGGGTTAAACTTTTACCGGTGTGACGATAAGAAAAGTCGTCACGACGCATCATTATCGCTTACGACCTTCTAACGACCTCGAGATGCTCCACATTCACCTCAACGTTTCTGTCCCGTGGCGAAGTTTTCAAGAAAAGAAATAGTTGACTCCGCGATTACACGGGGATTTTTTGATGTAACAGAAAAAAGAAGATAGAATTTCACCACATTTCTTCCTTTCGTTTTATTTCATTCCCGGCTTCTTCGGTTTTGCTTGTTGCTTATTCAGGTCACGATGGAAGATACGAACAACCACAAATACGACGATGGCGGATGTTCCTTCGTCGTTGAAGTTCAACCCGAATATCAAAGCGACGAAGCAGATGCGACTAAGGGTTCTACGGACGACGTTAGACCCGATTTGACCGATCAACAAGCTCTTGTTCATCGAGAAGAAGTTCCCGACGATCACGCTGTGGCTGCAGGTAGATTGAAACCACAATTCAAATGCTCGATCGATCTTCTTTGCCGTAAGACGTACTTTGAATTATTTTGTTAATTTTCAGGATTCGACAACACGAAATTATTCGGCAGTACGAACACGGGTCTCTCTCAATCAGATCTGTCAGTTTCTAGCCCAGGATCAGCTAACCCCAGTTATTGCTATGGAAACCAGTTGGAGTATCAAGCAGGTCATTTCGGATACCCGGTCTACGCGGGCTACGAGACAGATGATCCTTCCAACAAGCTAGAACTCGAGGGCGGCTCAAAATGGGTCGAATTTGACAAATCCCCAGACACGGACAAGACTTTGATGGACGAGACTAAATCTTCAAGTTTCGAGAAGACCGGTGAATTCGACGAACAGCTGAGTGTGAGTTTAAAATAAAAATCAATTAATTAATAATTATTCCACCACGAAGATTAACAACTTTTTTTTTTTGTTTTCGTTTCTTCATTTCCCCAGGTTCAAATTCCGGATAAAATCGAAGGCCACACGGAGTACTCGGGATGTTCAGCGAGTTCGTCGATCGAACATCAGGATTCGACCGACGCCAGTAACTCAACGGATACGGTAAAGTCAAATCCAAATCTCCAGGTGAACGGTTCGACGCCGAACAAATTAGAAATAATGGAGCAAAAAGCGTTGTCGCAAGAATTTGCTAAATCGGAGACAACGAAGCCGGTGATAACGGGCGCCATTTTAAAGGATGACACGGCACAGGAGGATACTTTTCAAGAACAACAGCGTAAATTAGGCAACGGTACTTTGACACCGGAGCACAAAAAAGAAAGAGATTTTCACAGTAAATCATTATCAGAGGGTAATTGTCCGGCCACAACATTTGTACCTTGTCACAGACGTTCTGGCAGCATACCACCGAGATTAATTGAGGAAAATCTCGAACTCGAAAGAAAAAAATCCCTCGACATCTACAGTCAGATAAAAACAACCACAAAGAGTATCCTCCCAGGTCTAAGTCCGAAGTTTGAAATATTAAAAAACGAG
This sequence comes from Athalia circularis, assembly GCA_963978495.1. Classification (NCBI taxonomy): domain Eukaryota; kingdom Metazoa; phylum Arthropoda; class Insecta; order Hymenoptera; family Athaliidae; genus Athalia; species Athalia circularis. The sequence continues at coordinate 19,038,526 of OZ021698.1, read as the reverse complement.
GTAAGTCCAATCGAGGAAAAAAGAGAAAGTTAATGTCAAGGCGTTGACTAATAAAATTATGGCGACGTTCTGGTGATTCGTAAGAGCAACAAAAAAAAAAAGAGAAAAAGAAACGTATAATAAAGTGAAACAAAAACTAGAAAGTATATGAAAAATGAGCAAGATGATGAAAAAAAAACAAAAACTACAGACATAATATACAAAATGGACCAACTTTATCGTAATCTAAATTTACCGCGGATTACCCAGGATTTCAGATCAGTCAAATTTTCTGAAAATTCATTCGGTCCTGTTCAAGCGCAGGAGAAGAGGAAAAAACGAAATATAATAAAACGAAACAAAAGGAAGAAGAAAAAAAGCACAAAGCTCACCTACAGGACCGACAATGCATGTTAATGACTAAGCCGGAGCTTTCAATGCGCCCCGGCAAAAGTCTCTTGCAGTTCTGGACTGGCTTTGGACAACCGACGAAAAGTCTGCTGTCTATATAGGTATGTGTATATACGAATACATACATACATAAATTTTCGTTGTCGCCGAGAACAATTGCGAGCTAACGAACGTAAAACGCGAGTTGACGCCTTTCTAACGTCTCTATACTCAACACTGCACAAATTTCCGTTGTCAAGTTACGTGTACAATCGTGTGTTTTCGCTCAATTTTTACAGTAAGAAAGAAAAAAAATTAAAAAAAAAAAAGAAAAAACTTAACCAAAAGCCTGTGCAGTTCTATAAATTTTAAAGCATATAAATATGTGTACACGTAATATATTACAAATAATTATGTAGTACGCCTCGGAAGAAACAGAAGAAAAAAAAAACTGTTATTGAAGTATCGGAGAAGAATGGATAAAAGATAATAATCAAAAATAAAAAAATTATGTGGAAAAATAGGTACGATTTTTAATTTTATTCGTTTGTGATTTTTTGTTTCTTTTTTATATCTACTTGGATTTTTTTTTTCTTTCTTTTTTTATCTCTTACAATTAACAATAATTATACGTACGATTACGTATACACGAATATATAAAATGCACGGAGTTTTATTAGAAAAGGATTTTATAGCGGATGAAAAAAAATGGCGAGAGGAGCGGGGGGAATACAGTAAAAACTGTTGAAACTATATGATAATAAAATAATTAGGGGATAAGAATAAAAGCGAAGAAGCGTATAGGTGTTTATCCGGAGTGTCCCATTTGAAGTCACAGAATATCGAATAAGAAAAAGAAAAAAGTATCGCATAGTCCAGGGTAAAGCTTAGAGGAAAAAATGATGTAATCTTAATTCGGTATTAGAAGTTGCGCAGAACCGAAATTACAATTGGAAGTCGATTTTCGTTCGTGTAGTTTCGGCATTACATATTAATACTGCAGACATTTTTAATTGTGGTTCGTTAATTTTCTTACCTTGAAAATAATGCCGATCGAAATCGTGCTGCCCAGAGAGTAGTTGATTGGATGCCCAAGAACGTTGTTTCCTCTCCGGATCCTTCGAGACGCTCTGAGCACGACAATAATTTTCGCTTAGATTTTAATTACCTACGCACACCGACCACTCCGGCCTAATTTCTAGAGAGAACTGAGGAATCGGCTCGTCGTCGGAATCTATCGGTACTGTTTACACCGTTAGATGCGAAATTCTGACGATGTAACTCGGCAGAGGTCAAATACGATGTACAACACAAACGGCGCTAACTTTTTCACGTATTAGCAGCCATCAATCGCTTACCAGAGAAGCAAATTTTAGACAAAGTTTTTCGTTCGGTATGAAACCTGGTTTCTAAAATTAGTTCGTTTTGTTTTTTTTTTCTTCTTTTTTCAATGGGACACTGTGGGTAAATTTAGGAATAACAGAACTAACAGTATTAAGATTATCTGATACAATTATTCGTAAGAAATTACTCATTAAAAACTCCAAAAAAAAAAGCACTAAAAAAAAATAAAGAGAAACCATGAAATCGATGTTAATCGATCGATTAGGTTGTATTACAATTATATAATATTATCATTACATAAACGCAGGCTTAAGATAAAACACGGCGTGGATTCTAGTGCCAAAATAGTTCCTTAAGATTTAAAGAAAAATAATGAAAATAATAATACTAATAATAAGATTATGTAATATTATAAAAAAATACTATCATTATATAGTTGATATTACTAATAATTTCTATAATTATTGTCGTAATTTGTTTTTTATCATAAAATTATATACATATAAGTTAACTAAGTACGCGTTATAAAAGTTTCAAATTTTATACACTCTATATTATATCTACATACATATTATATGATTACGTTGAATATTATTGTATGATATTAACATATTATCGTTGTTATTGATATATATATATATATAGTATATTTATGTGTATATTATACACCCCATGTATAATTTTTCTTAATTAACAATCGTTAGAAATTATTCAATCCTGACTATGAAGGGTAAAAAAAAATTAGATCGATTTCGTTTTCATTTCAGTTTCAAATGTCTTTATAATTAATACGAAAAGAAATTTTATTTCTCCCCATCTCTTTTGTCATTTCGTAAGCAGAAGAGAGAAAAAAAAGGGCTGTTCACATTCCTAGTTTGCAACGATGGTGATAATTCGTTCCTTATATATAATAAAAAATGCAGAAGATTCGTTAAAACTCAACTCAGATAATTGTACATTAGAAACAGAGAAAAAAAAAATTATCGTGTTGAAAAAAAATCGAAGCGTTATTTCACCCTTTGCACCCACTAAGGAGTTCCATAATATTGATTATTCTTTTTTTTTTTTACAACCATATATCGAATCGATGCAGTAATTGAATTTTTTGTAATACTTTTATGGTACGTTTTTTTTTTTTTCAATTTTTTTCACTTCAATTTCTTTTTTTTTTTTTACAATGAATATGGTTATTTAAAATGGCGGTAAATATATAATAAATGACATTATGAATACGTACATCTATCATAGTAGCCTGTAAAACTGAAAAAACGAAAAACCCAAAAAACTAAAAAAGAAAAAAAAAAGAAAAAAAGCACATAACTATAACAAAAAACTAACTTTATTGTGTGTTTCAATTACCTATACATTATATAAGCTGTGAAATATCATTATATAATATAAAATTTAGTAAAAATCTTTTTGTCTCTAATTATTATATGGAATTATAAGAGTATGTAATGATAATGTTTATCGTGGAATGCGATTAAAAATACATATTATCCCTATTTATATTAATATGAATATAATCTGTGTGTATCGGAATGCAGTTCGGATTGTAGATTTTTATATGCAAAAAACCATAAGAATCATGCTCGATTTCCATACAAATCTCTGACAATGAGTGAAGTTTCTTTTTTCCTTAGGATTTGAAAATATTTTTTTTTCTTCTATACTGATTCGAAAATATTTCACTGAATTCACACGTACACACGCACATATGTACATAAAAAATACATGCAGATTGAATTGTCAACGTAATTATCAAAGCGTAATTTTCATTGTTAGTTTGAAAACAAAATTTTATATCATAGACAACTCGTTGAGAAATCTTAAAATTTTCAATGAATTTACAGACCTCATCCCAGATCTGTTGATAAAAAATGCGATGCGAGGTTTTAGAAGAATCAAAACGAACAAAATAGAAAAGAAAATCAATGAATGAATAAACAAAACGTCAAGTTTAGATCAAACATACATTTTTTTCGTATTTTATAGCCACCATGTGATTTGATAAAGAAAAAAAAACACAGAATAAAAAAGCGTAAACCAGAAATAAAGGAAAATAGATGAAATAGACGAAATAAAATGGATAAGAAAAAAAAAAAGAAAAGAAAATTCATGAACCCCCTTGTAACGATTTGACGAATTATTTGTTTGACGTTTAAACTACAGCAGAGTCGAAAATCAAACTTATGTGAAGTATAAATAGTAATAGAAGAGTCCCTATAAATACCACGGATGGGTGGGGATATTAAGTAGCCGTAAAGAGGTAATATCATCATCTATCGCGTTTCAACTGAATCCCAACGCGTCGATAAATTTCTATGAGAAAATAATTCGAAGATGAAATTGCAGAACAATTATAGCTAACGAGATGCGATTCACATTTCATGTAGACGACGCCGTAAACCTATAAACATCGTTGAATAATTACACTTCGAAAATTAAATAAGTAACTAATAATTATGTCATTTAATTGTTAGCCTATGCTAATTTATCATATTACGTCGTAATAATAAAACAATACACGTATATAGGATGTATTATACTAATTATATGGATATTGTGAGATGATCATTATGATTGATATTATTATTATTATTATTATTATTATTATTATTGTTATTGTTATTGTTATTATTATTGTAATTCAACTGGGTAAACGTGTAACTTGATACATAAATTATAATATTACATAAAATAGTTCGTAATTAAATTTTAAGCAACAGAGCTTAACCGCTCTATCACTCAACCGTTCCATATGATGATCAATTAATTGCAATCTTAGTTAGTGTGTTTAGTAAAGTGTGTTTAGTGTGAGTTACTACCTGTGAAAATTTTCCTGTCAGAATACGGTTAAAATTTTTGTGGTAATTCACACCAACGATTAGTGTGTAAGCTTCACTATTTATACAAAGGAATGAAAGAAAGATGAAAAAGAAAAAACAAAAAGACAAAAAACCGCATGAGGTTATGTTTTAATTAATCATTAAAACCAACAGAAATTACGATTGTGTCGTACCCGTATATTATAGATATGAATAAAAATAAAATGTGGAAAAACAAAATGAAGAAAAAAAAAAGAAAGAAAGAAAAACCCCGTGAGGATTTTTGGTAACAAAGATTCTGTGCACTAAGAATTTGGTATAAGATGGAAGCTGTAGAAGATCTTGTTATAATCTTAAAATTAGATCGTAAGAATTTGATTTTTCGACATTTTTTGGACTAAAGTCGGGATGGAAATACCCCCAATTCTTCCCTTACTATGAAAAATAGGGAATAAAAAACAAAGTTTGGGGTCAACTTTTGCTAGTGAATTTTCCCAAAATATGTCGAATCACTATAAGCATAAATATATTATATATAAATTTATAAAATTTACAGGCTTTTAGCTAAAATGTTTTTTGATGTTTTAAAACATTTGTAACTTTTACTTTTATCTTTATTTATTTATACTCTTCAACGTTTTTTCAGTCAAACGTTTTTCTATGAATGTTATTTTTTCTTCTTTACTTTTCTTATTCCTAACTTTGTTTTGAAGCAGGTAAAAAATGGAACGAAAATCGAAAGTAATATTGTTGTCGTGCTGTATCATTACACTATCATAGTAATTGGGATAAAGAAAAAACCATTGTGTAAAGACAAAAAAAAAATTCTTAAAAAAAAAGGGAATCATTCATTTCTGCTATTTGAAAACGGTACGGTGTCATATACATATGTCAATTTATTTTGCAAAATAAATGACTTAATATCAATCCTGTCAAAAAATATCCACTCACCTTCATACTGTTCATAAGTAGATACCCAAATATTCGTTGAAGTGTAAAAAAACCAAAAAAAAAACACAGGAGGTAAGAAACTTATTACGTTATTGGATTGCGAATAGTTGGACGTTATGTGAGTGAAAAATGTTTCTGTTCCGTACATTTTGTTGTGGAATCACTTTTGATTTGATAGAAAGCAGCGATCTATCGATCATCATTCAATTGTCTAGATCTTCGACGATAGCTGAATGTAATATGCTATATATTTTGAACTCGGCTTCAGCGCGTTTTCTGGGATTTTTGATCCTCCTTAATTTTTTAGCGACTATTTGACCGAAGAGGTCCTCGTCGGATTGTTCGTGTGAAGTGTGCTGGGAATCGATCGCGTTCGGCTGCTGCACCGCATCTTCCGTTTTGCGAGTCTGATTTTTGTCGGATGAAATTATGGCGTTTCTTTTTCTCTTGTTGAATAATTCAGTCGATGTCGCCATACCAATTATCGGGGAGATGGCTCCCTCTTCTTCCACTTGATCTTCCTCATCCTCCGCATATTCTTCATCTCTGACCTCAGTTATCGTTCCAGAGGATTCGGAAATCTGCTCAGAGTCCGATTCTTCCGGTTCTAGCAGACTCTCCGTTTTCACGAAAGTCGGGGAAACACATTCTCTTTCAAAAATCAAAGGATCTTCGTTGCTTTCTTTTTTCTCGTACGCGTTTTCGTAGTAAGATTCGTCCTTATCCATAAAACAATCTCCAGAAACACTCGCTTGGTCTTCCCAAAGCATTTGATTTGATTTCTGAGTAAAAATGATCGATTAATCACAGAGAAACGAAAAAAAAAAACGAGACTTACTCGATGTCATTAATTATTTCGTGCTAACTAATTACGAAAATTTATTTGTACCCTGAACTGTCGAGATTTCGGTGATTTTTTTTGCTTCTGATTCGACGATTTTTGACGATAATAACCTCCCACAAATTTAATATGATCCATAAACCAAAGTGTCGATACGTAAACCTGTTGGAAATCGAATGGTAAAACTGTCATTTTAGTTATCGCTGGAAAATTTTTGCTTCAAAAATTTTCGATTCGTTTTTTTTTTTTATACCCTTCCATCTTCTTCCATTTTTTTGACTTTAGCTAATTCCGCGTGATATTGTGTCCTCATAATGTTAAATTTTAATCTAACGTCCATTCCAGTAGTGTGTGGTCGAATTGGACATAAAATCTTAGCGATTTCATCGAGTGCCTGTTGGCGCGCCTTCCTATTCCGATGGTCTAAATGTGTCGGATCGTAGAGGCACTCTCTTTTTTTGTACTCTTGCAGCATTTTTATTATTTCCGTTTGTGTCCAATTTCTGAGATGAAAAGTGCGAAAAACGTGAAGATTCAAGATAATACGGGGTATCTAAGAACCTGAGCAATTTTTTATCTAAAGTCTTACCTGCTGCCGAGAAGTCCAACTTTTTCAGCCTGTTTCAGCGACTTCGGTGTTTTTCGCACATATTTCGTGGTATTCGTCTTTTCTGCCATCTATTGAACCAAAAGTTGATCAAAACCATAATAACGATAAGAATAATAATAATAATATTGATAATAATAAAATAAACAAGTCTCAGTTCAACAAAGATTCCCCATATTCTGTCCAATTCCAAAATGTCTGAAAAAAAAACTCACGATGTCAGTTTCAAGTTAACCTCAAACAAAGAGACACGAGATTCTGCTATTAGCATATAACGGACCCAAATTTTCTCTAAAACTCACTATATGGCGCAAAAACTTGATAAAAAACGGAAGAGAAGATGTGAAGGAAAACAAAATTCCTAATTTACTCGCATCGGTAATTTTTTTTCATTTCAATATCACGCTAACCATTTCATCAAACAATAATTGACCAAGTTTTTCACACAATTTCCGACACGATATGATGGCCAAAGTTGTTGGCCAAATATCGCGCCGTTCCACGGAAGATTCTGGAACAATTTTGTTCAAGTTGCGCTGACATCTGTTGGATGAAAGTGAAACGAGGAAACCTGCATCATCCCTTGCCAACCTAATTTCCGTCACCCTATGGACGGTAAACCGCAGAACGCGCCCTCGTCATCCCTTACTGCCGATCGATGTATGGGGTAAGAAATTTATCGCGATCAAAAATCCCCTGGATTTGCCGACGACGGAAAAAAGGGATGACGATATTTTTAGGGGTTGAAAATATCGCGGTTGACGCGACCAAGGGTTGAAATAATTGTAATTTTATTTTTTCTTTCTTTCGATGTAATTCGAGCGGCGGTTTTGGGCTCGAGACATCTGACGGTGCACTTTTACAACCCTGCAAATACAAACTCACCCTCTACTACCGACCTCTGGTGGTGCGGAAATATTCGGTTAGAAAATATCACTGAATTATGCATGCGCGTTTTTAATTCGGTAATCAATATTGTAAAAACCGCCCCCAGATATCCTGCGCCCACCTATTTTTACGTCCGGATATACAAAATGGGAGCGGCTGGATGGCTCCCCGGAAGAGAAGAAGAAAAAAAAAAAATAAGAAATTCATGTATTGTAGCTACGATACGCTCTTCCGGGATCGGCGCCAATTCTATCTCTCGTATGTCTTGTGTAAAATGATACGAATACGATTTCGAAAAAAAAAATCACTACACGATTTGCACAAAATAAAAGTAACTTTAAACAATTGGTATGTGAAAAATATAGTTTTTTTCGTTCATAAAAAATATGTTACGGCAGGAAATTGATCGGTTTACTCCGAATGCATATAAATTGGTATAAGTATGATGATAATAATGATCAGTCCGATTACCTATCGGAGGTTGACAATAGTGCGATGATGTTATCGATCAGTAAATATACGAAAAGTAACTTGAAACTGTGTACATATAAAGCGCGCAATAAATTTGCCGCTTAAACACGTTATCAATAACGATCGATGGGACCCAACGTTTATGTATAGTATACATATAAATGCGTGTATAGAAGGTATTGCGGTACGAGTATCATGAATTTCGTAGTATCGGGTAAAGTGGTAATAGGAGATCACCATAGGCGCGCCGCGTTGTTGGAAACTAAAGTTTCAGCGATCAACGCGTCGCGTTGCGTTTACACGGGTTATTTATACAACAAATCTAACACGTATAGGTATGTATGTAGCTGAAGTAGAAACTACTGCGATCAAGAGCGTATTAAAAATTCAGCGATAATTGCGCGTCTCATTTCATGAGTCATACCGCCAAAGTTAGTCATATATGGGACATAATGGTGGAGGAAAAAATGAAAAAATGACGGAAACAAAACACATTGTACATTTTTGGCAGGGATATGTGCGCAAAAAATGGTTGCAAGTTGACTTTGTTATTTATTTATTTTTTTTTCAGTTTTATTTTCGGGAGCCGTACGAGCTTTACGGAAGACACGAGGATAATCCTATTTTCGGCTAACGATCTATTAGAGACGGTGTTCCTAACGAACCTACCAGCTTTTACTTCCCGAATCTGACAGAGAGATGGAAAGAAGAAACTAGTAATAAGAATTAGGTAACAGAGGGCTTCCGAGAAGAGTTCATTTTCCATTCAATGTTCATGCTGTGTTAAGAAAGATCGATTCACGATTGTTCCGGATTTTTGCAAAAAAATATTCTCGGCTGTTTTCAAGGGTGGTTGAAAAAATTGGAGGTAAAAGATGAGAAAACAGTGAGAGCTATCCGATCGGATTATCCTGACTGATTTGAGAAAAGATGCTTAAAATTTGAAACGCAGTTTCCAAAAATCACGCGGGATATTTTGGTCCTCCGGAAGAGCGAGAACTTTTTTTCAGGTAACATCCGATGATGGCGGTAGAATATATTTCCCCATGATATTAAATGCGGTATACGTTACTATGCGTGTAATATAGAAATGTGCGGAATCGTTGCGGGTGGCGATTGGTCGACGAGGGGTATGGTAGACGTCGCGGCGGAGGTAAAGGTACAGATACAACATTATGAAAACACGAATGTACTTTTAAATCAATACCTTTCCCATCGCATTGTGGAATAGTAGTGGGGAGGGCCACCCCGGAATGGAATAACTCGCGTATAGGAGTAGCAGCAGCAGCAGCAGCAGGAGCAGGAGCAGGAGCAGGAGCAGAAGCAGGAGCCATAGGATCTATAGCCGCGGAGAGCGTCGGCGGAAGCTTCTGCCAGTAGTAGGATGAGAAGGACGAGTATGATAAAGAGAAAGAGGAAAAGAGAGAAGAGTGGAAAGAGGAGGAAATAGGCTGCAGGAGGAGAAGAATAAAGAGGGGTGGAAAAGTGCGCGGGGATGGATTTGAACGATGGAACACGGGGAGAGAGGATGAACGTGGAAGTAGAGGTAGCGGGATGTAACGGGGTGAGGTGGGAGGGGGTGGGGGAGGGTGGTTACATTTCATAATATTAACGAATGCCTAAAGTCCGTAAGGCTTTTATTGTCGGCGCCATCTTTCATTATGAAATATTAAAGCTCTATCGACATTTTAACGTTTCTTTTTACGACATTATATGCAGGGATCTGTGATATTAGAACCGTTAACACGTAAAAGGACGGTAGTCCATTTACGATCGGAATAAAGATAATGTCGTTATCGATGAACTCCACGATCTTCGATCCCCCCCACCACCCCCCGCCGGTATTACCGTCTATACATAAGCTACCACCTGATTTATCTATTTTTTCTTTAAATTTTCTTTTATTTTACAAAAAATCTATCGCACATTCGGATCGGCGTGCCGGGCAGGTGAAAGAGAAAAACAAAAAAAGGAAAAAGAAGAAGAGTTGCGGGTTGATTTCAACGCAATTAATGAGACGCGGGATCAGGCTTTGTGAAAATTGTGTATCGCGATCTCGCTGGATACAAATCTGCTCTGTTTAAATTATTGTTAATTTTGATTAATCAAAACTTTATAATTCCACGTACAACGCCGAACGTCGAGAGATACAACGTTAAACCTTAGTGATAGATGTTTCAGAAATAAGCAACGAAAAAAACGGAGAGCGATGACAAATAAAAGAGAGAGAGAATGGGAGACGGGAAAAGACGAGAAGAGACGGCGATAAGCGAAATGACATTAAAAATATGCGGGTTGAATACAATCGCGACGAGTGATAATGCGATATAGTTATTAAAAAAATTCGTTGAGTCAAAGTTAATACTTAAATTTAAATCATTTTCGCAGGGTACGTACTGCACATTTCATTAATATCTGGAATGAATTCGAAAAAATAATACACATCGCGTAATGACTCGCATTTTTTTTCATCCCTACTCGCGTAATTTTCTCCCGCTCACTCAGTATGGCCGGAATACTGCAGAGGGGTAGGTACTTGTCGCTCGTTATTCGTAGAGCTTTGGTTCGCATTTATTTTCTTCTTTATTCCTTCTCCTTTTGAACCTCATCTCTTCTCTTCTCACTCGCTTCTCTACTTTCTTTGACTCATTTTTTTCCCTCCCTTTTCGCATTAATAGGCGTACGTGGAGCGCTTTACATTTTTCGCTGTACACGTATACAACACGGTGTAATGGAGACGTTTAGATTTTGAGTTTGTTGTTTTTTTCCCCCCCTACTTTCTCTTATTTAATTTTTTGGTTAATTTCTTCTTTATTTTTTTTTCTCTTACTCAGGTTGTTATCTTTCGAGGGTCCTAAGCAATTAGAGCAAATGTATGCTTCGTTAACTTTTGATTTCATTTCTTTTTTTTTTTGTTTCAATTATTTTTCATTTCAATTTGTTTAATCACATATATAGTATATCTATCTTTTTTCTTCATTTAAATTCTCTTTTTCAACTCAGTTTTTTTTTTAATTTTATTTTATCTCTCGATGCTTTTCGGTTTGTCAATTATTATATACCTTCACGTGCAGTGTAACGTATACATACAAGGTATCACGTATATACGTTATATAAATATTTTAGAAAGATTTATTATTCGAGGATCGCAAAATGTATAGATATATCAGTCGATTCGCTAATGGCTCCTCTCACTCATATCTTCCCCCTTCCTTCCCCCCACCCTCTTTCCTCCCCTTACCCGTCGTACCGATCTGAATAAATACACGTTTTACATCAATAACGTCATCCCCTGCCGCGTTCAGAGAAAAAATAATGAGGAAGTTACAATTTTATTTCCTGATTTTCTTCAACACAACAAGCTTGTTTACATCTCAAACAGAAATGTGTATATATATAGAGAAATACAGATACATGTATCATGATTGCATTCGTGCGGGAAACCGAAGATCCTTGGAGCCTCAGTCATCCCTTATTTTTCCTTCTATCTGACGTTTCACTTCCCACTTATTCCGTCCCTCTTTTATCGTACGGTATAGTTTTTACTTTTTTTCTCCGCCTTTTTTTCTCCCTCTGTGAAAAAATATTTTTCTTCCTTTTTCTATTTCCTATTCGACGATCGAGCTTTTTTTTGGCTCTCGTTCATCGATGTCCTTCCGTTTTACTCCGACCCCCGCTGCGCTACGCACGCAGCGTTTGTAGGATGTTTTTTCTTCGTAAGTGGAAATGAAAGCTATGTACAGTTTTGGTTTTTGGACAGTTCTTTTTTTCAAAAGTCATACGGAACAAATTAGGTATCCGATTTTTTTCTTTCCATTAGTTGGTGGGAGGAGGCAAAATAAAAAAGAATCAGGGATGCTTTCCGGGTACGTATAGGTAATGAAAGTGAAGAGAAAAATCTTTTCTTCGCGATATCAAGGGCTGTTCAGAATTGACCGGAATTCTAAGGGTAATTTTGAGGTTCGGAAGATTGAGAGGTTCGCTTCGGGATGAAAATGAGGGTTCGATGTTTCTGTAAAGATGATACCTGTTTTTTCTACAGTATATAATATGCAATACACATAACTGTGATACATAATTGGTATAATCAAAAGAAAAATAAGTATAGCAAATGATTCGGCGGATACTCTGGACCCGGCATCCGGCAACATAACAAGCTTGTTTACATCCTGAAGACCCGAGCAGAACCGATATAGCAAAAGAGGTTGGAAGGAGGCGGACGAGGACCACTTCCGATTCCTGACATCTTTCTCCCTTTGCCTTCGCATTCCACGCCTCGCCCCTCGACGAAGTCGCCTTTGGCACGCTCCGGAGCCTCCACCTTCTCCTCCCTCTTCATCTGCTCCTTCTTCTTCTTATTCCTCTCTTTTCTCTTTCCCTTCTCTTCCGATATCCTTCTTCCTCTCGGCACCCTCTCTTTATCTTACTCACTTTTCTTCTCGCCGTCTCCTCTTCTCTCTCTCTCTCTCTCTCTCTCTCTCTCTCTCTCTCTCTCTTTCTACAAGAAGACTCGCGTCGGGTTTTCCGATACGTGCCGCCCGACGGCACGCTTTCGCCCCGGTGTCTCCCTCGCCCGCCATCTTAACCGATAATACCCTCGCAGCAGCCCCTTGCCTTCGTGTTTGTAAACATATGCCCGCAACCCGCAACCCGCACCCGACAGACCCGAGACCCTGAGGCTCTCCTCTACCCAGACCCATCGCGGCGCGACGACGCTCGCTCTTTGGAGGTGGAGGAAGAGAAAGAGGAAAGAGGAAAGAGGAAAGTAGGGTGGAACAGGAGGAAGAGGAGGAGTAGATTGTGTTGGAGGCGGCGGTGGTGGCGGCGGCGGTCGACGACGGCCACCTGTATGCTTCGCCGTCCGACCGTACCTTACCTGTTACACCACGCTTCGCCGATATATATATGTATAGATAATACATACATATATATATATCCGCCACTATGTATGTGTATATAGGTGTATACATATATCCAAACCGTGCCATCGTGCCGCGGAGAAGGAAAATAGATGAGAGAAGGAAGGGATCCTGATGTCGAGAGAAGAGCGACGGAGGAGGACGGAAAATCCTGACGGAGAACTTCCGGTTCCGGTTAACGAGTAGGGTCATCTAATTACGAGAGACGACGCGTCTGGATTAATTCTACTACCACTTTGTCGCCCGAATAAGATGTCAGATTTATCAAAGAATTCATCGCGCCTAATTATCGTATACTGCAAAATCATCGGCTTTTTCCCCACCCCTCAGAATGTCCCTTGTGAACTGGACTCGTCATTTTTCCACCATGAATTTCCCATTTCTTCATCTTTTCCATTGCCGTTCACTATGGCGGTGCATAACCCGCTATGGGGCTCCATTGAGTTTGCGAGATGAAAATAGTGATGGGTTGAAGAAATTGTCATCGATTTCGACGTCCCTTTTTCTGAACTTTTGCTAATTTCCCATAGATCTAATTAACTTGAGAATCCTTTGAGAATAATAATATGTATCTTGGCCGCTGCCGGTGTTTGTACCTTGGCGCGTCATAACCCGTTCCATGTAATAATCGTGTTCACGAATATTATGATTCGAAGAATATTGAAATTACCTCCCGGTCTTTCAGACTTTCACCCTCCGCTAAGGATCTCTGCGCTTTATAGTTTGCGCCTCGACATCTTTTGAGAGAGAACCTGAATCTCTGGAGTTTCATATGTACGCATATATATGTGTAAGTATATATGCGAGTATATACCTCACTATATTCTATCTTAACTCCAAAGTTATTGTCGGTGACTCTGCAGCCACAGCCACATCGAGTACCTACCCAGTTTGCTCCCGGCAAAATTCACGTTGAGTAGATCGCGGAGAGCGAGGGGCTTCTTTGAAAACTTTGGAAAGGTTCCCCACCCCCCACTGCCCCCCCGTATTTTCCACCCCCAGCTTTGTCTATTTAACATGTAACGGGTACTTCGGTAGGCTGACTTCCTTTTTACCCTCCAATCGTACTGCAACGTTCTCAAAATCAAAAGTCGGAATTTCTATGGAAATGGGAAACACTAAACTTTGGTTTCAGAAAAACATGGCTGCGGGGTAAAAAGAAAAAACGTCATGTATCATAAAGCAGTCGTCTGAAATCCCTGAGATCCGAAAAGATTTTTTTCTTTTGAAAATATATCGGAGTAGATATTATACTTGACTTTTTTTTTTTTTTTCCAATAGTTTCCGAAGCCAAAAAATTACTCCCCCATTTTCTATTCATGTTTTATCGGCGAAGCTCTTCTTTCGTCTTCAGTCTTCTCTCGGTTTCATTAACCTCCTGTGTCGTGAGAAAAATGAAGACGAAAAAGATAATAATGGAAGCTTTATGAGTCACTAAATAGCAGATCAGATCTGCACAGTTGCTATGGCAACAGGTGAGAAATTGGAAAAGATCTATCGGAATCATATGAGGTATGGAAAAGTATGTACCAAAATTTGTCTGCAATTTCGTCGCCCGATGCAGATAACATTGAGAATACATATATATATATTATGTACATTCAGTTACATAATTCTACGTACATATCATATATACATATATATGAAGAGGCATGACACGGCGAAAAGTTACGGCCCTCAATAAAACGACGCTGTTTTCTGTAACATCTGCACCCGTGGCAAATCCGAGGGAATAAAAGTTACCCGGGCAAAAAAAGAAAAAGAAAAAAACAGAGAGAGGGAGAAAGAATGAGAGAATTTTTTTTTTTGGTTTCTTGAGTAGGTATCTACTCTACGAACTATAGGGATAAAATTTTTAATCGTTTTAATTAAAAACGCGATGGAGGCGAACGTGAAGTTTTTGAATTTCGATAATTAAGGTACGTACAGATTTTTGTCTTTTTAAAAATCAAACGCGAAGAGAATGAAAATTATCAAGGCGTTTCATTTCTCCGATATTCAAGGGTAGCGGACGACCCCCTTGTGAAAATATTATGTCCAAGAATATGTCAGTGGGTGAAAAACTCGTTGTAGAAATCGAGAGTGAAAGACAGAGGAGGAGGAGAAAGAGGAAAAGGAAGGGAGAAAAAGATACTTCCGTAAATTAGCGGGATATTTCCACCGCGCCGGAAGATAATACAGCACAATAAGGATATACCTGCGTCCCGAATGGACCCGAATACGAAGCTTAAAAACTTCCGGGTAATGCTTTGTGGCGTAGTTTCTACCCCTCTGAAAACCACCATCTTTTTTCCCCCGTCTTTCTTTCTATTTCTTTTATTTTATTTTTTTCCTTTATTTTAATGTATTCTTTTTTCTTCTCCTTTCTTTTATTTTCCCTTTTTCTCCTTTTTTCATTACTCTGCACGGATCAAAAGGTCTCGAGCACGCCTCCGGCGATCGTGTAAAACTGTTTATATTTCATTTTCTTAACGAACATATATACACGTATAATACATAGGTACTCCTACTATGTACCTGAAACTACATAATGTATAATTGTGTGTATGTATAGTAGCCAACTTTTTTCCCCATTTCTGTTACCCCGTGAATTATAAAGAGTTAGCAATTATAATTTGGAGCCGAAAAAAACAAAAAAAAAAACAAAAACAAAAGATCTTGTTACCGCGGTGAAAAAAAAAAAACGAGTAAAAATAATGACGATAACGATAACGCTTTTCGGTTATCGGACGAATCCTGTTCGAGAACGAAAGAATACGAGAGTGAATCGAAAAAAGAAAAAAAGAAAAGAAAACGAGAAAAATTGAGATCTGTGAATTTCGTAATATGATGGCGCGCTGAGGTAGCAATACTATTTAAAAAACAGTTTCCGTATAACAGGAGGAGGGTGCCTGGGGGGGTTGAAAAGCGAGAGGACTCTAGGGCTGGATGGTTAGAGGGCAGAGGGCGGAGGGCGGAGGGTTCGGCTGATGAGGGTGGTGTTTCTGGTGGGGTCGCCAGGCACGTGGTGCTACTATTGATTTTAATTTTAGTGAAAGGGTGGAAAAATTAGAAGAGCGCGACGCGCCAGGGTGGAGGTACTGTGGGAGGAATTGGGGTTTGAGGGACGGGGGTTGGGGAATTCTGCTGAACAGTTTCGCTTTCATTTCCCTCTTTGCTCGAAGGTCTGCACAGCGCGGCTTGACGAAGCTTTTGGTGGGGTACGGTGCGGTGCGCCATGGGTAGATTCGCGGGGGTTTGTGAAAAGGGGAAAAGTCCAGGGGTGATGGGAAAACGGAGAAAGAGAACCAGAGGGAGCATGGGGGGGGGGGGGGAGAAGAGATTGTGAAAAAGAGGGGAACAAACCCTCGACTATGTAAAACACAGAGCTCGCGGTACGCGGAGTTCGCATTAAAAACCGGGCCCCGCCGCCGCCGCCGCCGCCGTCGCCTCCGCTCTTCCTCCACCTCTTTCATCCTTTCGCCTTCCCCATCCACCTCCCCCCGCCCTCTGCCCCTCTCTCTTTCACCTATACCTACTCTCTTTTCATCCTAACCCCTCGTTCCTCCCTTCACTTTTCTCCCTTTTTCCTGAACCCACCACCACCGCCGACACCACCCCCGCGAACTACCCTCTTTTTCTCTTCTCTTTTCTGTGTCCCGCGATAATTCGCATTGTCGCAAGGCCCCGGCGCCCGTTCTCTTTTAAATGTTATGTACATATATAACACGACGTTATATACACGTACTTTTCCATCAACGAAATATTCAATATGTATATATATAATATATTATGTATATTATATATTTACAATACAGCGGATCTGACACTCTTCTAGGAGTGATAAATTTGTACGATGAAAATGTATTACCTGAACGAATATGTATGTATATATTGTTATACAGAACTGCAGGATTTTTTTTTTACCCGTGTCAGTAACTCGATATCGATATTATTATTATTACGCTCGTGCCCGGAAGACGGGTTTTCCGGTTGTTTCCGGAATGAAGAGCGAAGAGAAGGAGAAAATAAAAATAAAAACAAAAAAACAAAAAAAAAGGACGAACGAAGAAAGGGAGGAAAAAAAAAACGTTGTACATCGTGGCCGCGGTTGCCCTGCTTTGTTTTTTTTTTTCTACTCTTTTTCTTTTTTCTGTTCGTTTTTCTTCTTTTTTTTGTTACCTCGGCAGCACGAAAGAAATCAACAGGCGCTTTTCTCTCGGAGAGAAAGCCATACGCAGGTTGGGATTCCGTGAGGAAATATTCAAATCCATTCGATGCTTTTGATTTCCGATCTACCCTTGGAAGGGCTCGGGCCGCATTCCTTCGCGTCAAGAAACCCGCGGACGGGTTATCAACTCAATTAGAATCTGGGCAGACGCCGATGCCCGCGACGCGGTTATATTAAGAGGTCAACTCGCACCCCGCAACCGACTAGCCGGTAAAAGGGTCACGCGACACTGACCTCCTATTCCCGGATAAGAATTACAATGCCCTTCCTCGTATTTTACTCGGATTTCCAGATGCCACGCATCCGGTAATCTCTTCAGATTCAACCGATTTAGAGTTTTCTCAATTTTTTCCCACGAAATTTTTGTTATTTTCCGTTTACAGAAAACCCGGAATTTTTTTTCTCATTTCGTTTCTAAGAAAGATTGAACGAAGTCAAAAAAATTGAAAAAAAAAATAAAATAAAATAATTAGAATAAAATTATATGTATAGAAAAAGGGATGGAAAAAAAAAAGGAGAGAGAGAAAAACAGCCCGATGGTTGAAAAATTTATGCGGCCAAAAACTCGTTCGGTCCTCGTCATTACTCTCATTGGCCAACACCGAAAAAATCCCATCGAATCAGCTGCGAGATGAGGCTAGCAATTAAAACGCGGAATGGCCGAAGGGGAGTAATAAAACGTACGCATTGCGCAGAATTAGTTGATTAAAATATAAAAGAAGAACTAGATGGTGGGGATGGATGGATAGGCGAGAGAGGAAAAGGGGGTTCAGGGGGTCGGGGATGGTTGTACCAGAGCTAGAAGGTGGTTCAACCTCCCCGTTCATCCCCCTTTCTCTTTTTCTGTTTCTGCGATGTCTTCCCTTCTTCTTCTGCTCGGCGGTTCGTCTCGCTCCCACCCACGTCGAGCGCCCTTAGAACGGCACCCCGGTTTTGGTCCTCCACCATCATCCACAACCCTCAGAGCGGGACTGCGTAGGGACGCGGAGAGTAAAAGTGAGACGGATAGAGGAGAAGGAAGGGAAAAGATGGAGAGAAAGCGAGAAAGATGGAAACGAGCGAGAGAGAGAAGGAAAAAGAGAAAGAGAGAGAAAAGCAGCCCGGGAAAAGAAATAATCTGCGAGCTGTATTGACGTTTCTAGTCTAACTCTGATTGAATTATGCATGAGCACACCAGTGTTGCTGAAGTTGTAGCTGCTGCTGTTGCGAACGCGACCTCACCCCATCCCCCCCGTCCTCCCTCCCTCCCTCCCTATCCATCCCCCTCTGTACAGCCTCTTCCCTATACGTGTATAATTCCCTCCGTCTCTTTTTATTCCGATCACTTTTCTCTCGCCGCCGTTGCACACCTCCGCGTATTATCATTATCGTTATGATTATTATTATTATTATTATTATTACCATCAACATTTTTGTTATCGATGTATATCGCCAGGGTATCGGATAATCGTGGACCTAATCGCGTGTCCGTTTCACCTCATCCAATTTATCTACAGTCACTCGAAATTGGCACTACGTACCAATCGCTTGATATTTTATCTCGCGGTGTGGACCAAAAAAATAGGGGACTAGAAAAGAAAAAACCAAACTCGATATGATATGGACTGTAATTGTAAAAAAAAAAAATTTCCAACAAATAAATTGATAAAAAATCATGAATAGATAAATACGGAAAAAAAGAATTCCTCAAAATTAGGAGAGATGAACGCATCGAAGAGAAAAGATAGGATGAGAAGTAGATTGATCAATCGTGGTAGGGGGGATAGTGGAAGATGCGCTACGGTTTGTGTAACGGATTAATTGAAAGGTTATTCTCGTGATGAAAAAAGAAAGAATAGCAAAAAAAAAACGAAAAGAAAAGAAGAATTTCTTCGTTTTTTTTTCTTCTTCTTTCTTTTTTCTTGATAAAATAAAAAAGAATAACGGAGAAAGTAAAATGAAAAAAGAAAAAAAAAAGAGTGAAATCAGAGAGGGGGTGGTAAGGGGGAGATTTCTTTAATTACTTGTACAGATGAGAGGAAGAGATCAAGGCACTCGAGATCAATAGTAGGTATGGTCGAACGTTTGAGAGAGCGGAAGGTCGTTGGGTCGATCTTGACTCTCTTTTGTCCTTTAACCAAGATCAAAAGTCTCACTTGGAAATGATTAATACACATCTCCTCTCACAAGGATCGGTACCCACCACCGATAATAGGTATAAAACTGCTCAAAGGATGGATATGAATATATTTGTTTATTTATTTTGGTTTTTTCATTCCTTATTAGTCTCGTTATTTTACTCGATACATATATACACATACGTAGCAATTTATTTATTGTAATACGTGTGCGGGTGTACGGAAAAAGAAAAACAAAAGAAAACAAAAAACAAATTACACGTGTAAGAGAGAGGATGAGGCGTGCGAAAGAAGAAATCAATTTGTGAAAACGAAACGAGATATGGAAACCTTTTGCTTTTTTCTTTTTTTTCGTTTTTTTTTTTTTACTTGATCCTTAGATCACGTATCGTATCATAATATTACACTTCGATGTAGATAACGAATGTCCTCAATCGCAGAAACTGAGTAACGCAAAGATTGGTTCCCGAAAAAAAAAATTTGTGATTTAGGATCGTTTCATTACATGTGCGCTAGGTTAGTGAACGAGAAAAGGGAAAAGGAAGAAAAAGGAAAATCAAAAGAACGGTGTTCAGATTTTAAGCTTTTTCATTAATTCGTTGAAAAAAGGTAGAAATAAAAAGTATGGAAATGCAATTAATTTTCTTTTGAAATTTTTTTCTGATCAATCGAAAAAAATTCCAATCACCCTAATCCGCGAGCCGATGAGTAGGTCATAAGAAGAACGTATTTTTCGATAAATTATAGGTATTGAAAATAAAAAAAAAAAAAAGAAGAAGAATCAAGCCCGGAAACGCTGATTGCAGCAAACGTCCTTGTTCGTAAGATGTTGTGACGGTAAAAGTGAAGTATAGAGTGTAGAGTAAAGTAGGTGGCGGGTTCATGGGATTTTTAGGGGTGCGGGGCCGTCGACCAGAGGGTTGATAGCTGCTGGTGCTGCTTCCAGCACGCATAAACAAGGTGGGCGGTTGGGGAAAAGGGGGGGTTAGGTTAACGTAGGCAGTAACGTACAGGGGGTGAAAAGGAAGGTGGGGTAGAGGGGGGTCGGATAGGGATTCCACCGACGGGGAAACAGACCAACAACGTCTTTATGTGCGCGATAATGATTCACTTGTTTGCTCGATGAAGCCATTTTTTTCTGTTTTTCTTTCCCTGTCCATTTCTATCTCCGTTTTTTCTTCTTTACCGTTTTCGACTTACCTATACGTCTGCACACTTCCGGTCGGTCGGAATCACGGACAGAAGAACGTAAAAATGCAAATACCTGTGGAAGGGTAGAGATTTTTCTTTTTTCATGAACAGAGAAAATGAGGATATTGTGATAGAAAACAAGAAAATTTTACCGCCCCCTCGACGGGGTTGAAATTCGAAGGAATTTTTGTTCGCAAATTTTCCTCGCGAAACACTAGAAATTCGCTTCGAACGGGAGAAAGGTTTCGCGATATAAAACGATGTTGAAGTTCGCGAAGATGTTTTCTCAAAATTCAATCCTTTCGGAGGCTGCGGAGCCCAAAAGTGCTTTATATTTCCGACTCCCGACGTTTCGCGCAAAATACTCGAAGACCAACAAAATCCGAAACTTGAGAATTTTCTCGAACCGTTCCAATTATATCGCACTATCTAAGATTTCCGTGTTGTTCAAATATACCGATGATAATTTCACCTTGTTTTTTGGGCTAATTGAAACCTTCGCTCTCGCACTCAGTCAAATATTCATTGACACAAGCTGTGCAGGTTAGGGCAAATAATGAATTTTGTAGGAGTCCAATGTCCCCGTAACAACCTCTCACCCTAACAGGTCGAACATGCCCACCCACTGTATACGACCCACGGTGTTTGGTAAAAAAAAAAGAAACAGAAAAAAACAGTAAAAAAATTTTCAAAATTTTACCCTATCGTCTGCTGGGAAATTGGCGAAGCCGCGACTCCCGAACAATCCTGTATTTCATAGTGATTTCCGCAGAGAAAATCGAAACCGAAGAAAATTCTCCTCGAAACTGTTGCAGAAAAAAAAAAGAAAAGAACAACAAAAAAAAAAGGAAGAAAAAAGGAAAAATTGGAAAGAAGAAAATTTTTCCCGAGAAAATGAAATAAATTGAAATAAAGGAAATAATAATAACTATATCTTGCCATTAGTAGTCACAGCGGGCGCGGGAAGCGACGGATGGCAGCGTCGAAGGGGAAATCCTGGGAAAAAGAGGAACGGGAACCCCTCGGCCCTTAGTCCTCTCGACCACCCTAATCCTCCTCCTCCTCTTCTTCCGCACACCCCATCCCGTGACCTATCCCTACCCCACCAGGCTCTTTTATATTTTCATAACTAATCTGCGCGGTGCGTACTATTACGCACTCTGCACATTTTATAACTGTATGGATTTTTCTATGGTCCTTATCCCCGCCCGCGACCCGAGCCCTTGCCAAGGTACAAGTTATAGTATATACCTATATATATACATGGGGCTAAGTTAACCCTGGATATTACCGGGCGTACAATTTAAAAAAAAAACAAAAAAAAAACGAAAAAACCATAAAAAGTATATATTACGATTAATATCGTACCGTATTAAACAATACACTCTGAACGAAACCGGATTATGATTTGTGAAAAAAAAAAAAAAAATTCTTCTACTTTTTATGAATTTATTTTTTTGAAAATGAAACGTGAGTGGTATGACGACGTTGTAACGTAACCACCTGGATAAAATTACTCGGTAACAAGGGCGTAGTCTATTTGTTAATTTTTGGTCATCTGGATTTTCAGTTTTTCCAACGAAGTTCCTCGTTTATTCTCGCGCGCTTTTTGTTATTATTCGTCGAAGAGATGTAAAATGTCTTTTTGAATATTCCCACGATATACATGAGATTAGGTACCATGTGTATACGTCGGAGCGTTCATCTCCGAGTAAAGTTAGCAGAATGAATACTTTTTTTTCATTCTTTTTTCTCTTGTCTTCGGAATTTTTTTTTTCTTTTTCTTTCTATTTCTACTCGTTCTTTTCATTTCTTCCGCTACCGTCCGTTTTTCCTCAAACGATATGTTTTTATCTCGACGTATCTATATTTTTTACCCACAATAATCACATCTATATGTGTTCGGTACATTTCTGTTTTTTTCAATTTTTTTTTATTTTGTTTCTTTAACATTTTCTCTTGATTCTTGTGTGTTTCTTCAACATATTGATAGGGGAGGGAGAATGAAAGAAAAAATAAACAAAATTTATCGAAAGTATATTAGAAGGAGAAATTTTCCGATATCTTATTCTCCAGAAGACGAACCGTCGCGCGGGGACATGTCCGGGTTATTATTTTCATAAAATTTTTCATTCGAGGAAGAAGAAAAGCAAAATTCATTTTTCTCCCTCGATTTATTTTTTGTTTTTTTTTGTCATAAATAAAATAATCTTTCCGCATCATTTGATAAGAAAGCAAGGAAAATCGGAATTACAATTTTGAAAAAATAAAAAGAAATAGATAAATAAATAAATGAAAATTGGCGGTAAAAATTTATGAGTTTCTACGCCGCATTAGATAATTTCTGTGCACCGCGTATAGTATACACCGACTTGTGAGAAAAGAAATTTAGAAGCTCTAAGTAAGAAATAAAAAATTAAAAAAACAAAATTAAATTAAAATTAAAAGAAAATAAAAAACGGGAAAAATTTGCATAGAGATGAGGCTATGCGAAATTACTTTTTGCTATTAATAGAGAGGAGGTACGTAGATGTATTTACAAAGTATGTACATGTGAAAAAAAAAAAAAAAACGTTGGGAGAGAAAAAGAAAAAAAAAAAAAAACTAATATAAAAAAATGGGGATGTATAGCGCTCGACAGTCAACAGTGCGTACGTTTCTAGAGTGTTTTGTATACATACACATACATACCATGCACGTATACATAGATGGGAGAATGACGTAAGGGTGTATAAATATGTGTGTGAGTGGGGTGGACCTGGTACAGAGTCCTGGATCCTGGATATAACTGCGGGATGGGGTGAGTTTAGACGTATATAAATATGCATATACATATACATATGAATGTATGTACATAATGTGCGTGTATACCTAAATAGGTGTACAGACGCATACAGGAGCTTCTCATATAATGTACAGAGAAAACCCTCGGGCACCGAGAAGCGAGAGAGCAAACGAGAGACTGAAAGCTGCAGGATCCAGCGGAGCTGGGGGAGGATTCTGGGGTAGGGAAAAGAGGGTTGAAGCTCCGAGGAGCAAGAGGAGGACAGGGTTGCGTATCCCCTTTGCACGCGTCGAAAGAATCACGGGGGAAAAAAAATCATGTCCGCTAATTTCCTATTTCCCAGCTCTGCGATCCAATTAAATCTGCAATCATATATCCATACATAATCGTTCACATTCCAAAGGATTGTTCCTGTATAATTATTCGAAATGTTCCTTTTTTTTCCATTTTTTATATCTAGATCTCGTTTGTTTTTCCTGAAAATTATTCTATCGAACGCCTCATTTTTTCGGTTGATATCCCGCGTGAGCACCCCATATACCTGCAAATTATATGCTCACATACATAAAATAATTTACATACTCCAACGCATCCTGTTTCCGGCATGGATGCATCGGAGGTCGTGAGTAAAATGAGGAGTGAAAGAATTATTTGCAAAGTACCTTTCCCTTTCGTTTGTACACACGTACTACTGTACATATACTTTCTTTACATCTTTCGAGCACCTATGTGTGTACACCGGTACGTAAAATTTTTATTAACATATTTTTTTTCTTCCGTCATTCCTTTTTTTCTTTTCTTTTTTTTCAATTTCTTTTGAAGAATGTGGAATTTTTTTGTCGGGAAAAAAATATCAATAAATGCTTGTATTATGGGTGTACGCATACACATACGTATAGAAAATATATATATTTCCTCCCCTTCTCTTTCATTAGGGGCTGATGTAGGGAGGAGGTGTGGGAGGGGGGGGCGGAGCAGGGGAGGGGGAATCGTTAATTAAAACTAATTATCCTCTGGGAGTGTGTCGAAATGTGTTCTTTGATGTATAAAATTCTAGGTATATAAAGGAAATGCTTGAGTTTTGTATATGCTGTGGAATTTTGTTTCATCAATTTGGATAATTGGACTTACTTTTTAGTAGATTGACTTCCCGGAAAATATTTATACATTATACATAAATTTGAAACGGGGGAAAAACAAAAAAAAAACAAAAAAAAACGAAGGAAAAAAGATTTAAAAAAAAAATTCGAAAACAAATTAAGAAATAAAATGGTGATGATAATGATTTTTTTGTTTTTCTTCACCCCTTTGGAAATATCATTCAAAAAATGTGGAATTTGGTAGCGTACATTTTTTATCAAAAGTGAAAACGCGGTGTTGTATGAAAAAAAAGAAGTAAGCTCCATGTGCGTGGGATGCTCGAAGCGATTTTATTTTTTGAAAAAACAGGGGAAAAAAAACGTTTAGAAACGCTTGGTAAATTCTGAATTTTTTTAATATATTGATTCACTAGAATTATTGTCGGTATACTTTGAGGCAGCGCGTGATGTTGAATAAAAACGTACTTCAGACCCTCTGATTCTTTCCTGAAGAACTTTATTATGCATTTACGCACTTATACATCCCGTATTATATACATATAGATTTATATATATGTACATATAACCACGCGTAGCACCGTCGTACGAATGGGGGTAGAATATCCCCACCGCAACTCCGAACAAAACCACCCTCCCCACCATCGAGGCACGCATCTAGTGCTAAAAACTGGGATCGATACCAAAATGCTTTAAAATCGTGGATTTTATATCTAACGGGGGTGGCCTTCCTAGCTAGCACACTCTGCCGGAGGTGAAAAGGGCCGTCAGATCAAGGGATGGAACCCTCCCTTTATACAGTGCGTGGTCCTTTGAAATCTTTTACACTCCAAATTCAAAATGTTTTTTAGATATTTTTTTTTTCTTACCTCCCTTCCGTCATAGAATACGCATATTTTTTCATCCCTTTTTTCTCATGTATAAAATCTGGGAAACCTTTTTTGTGTTTTTTTTTCTTTCTTTAATTTTTACTTTTACGTTTTTCGAAAGTAAGGGATGCATTCAATCGGCTATCGACTGAATAAGTACGTAGTCAATGGAAGTCTAACGACGAAAGGAACGTAATCCACAAAAAAAACGTTAGGACGCTGCTCTACGAGGGCGTATCCTGAAAAAGTTGCGTCAGGTTTGGCGGAACGGAATTCGGAGATTAGAAAATTTTGAACGCTCTAATTTCTGAGGGACGTGAGTTTTTGGAAAGTTGGAGATTTTTTTTTGTCATCCCGGAAGAACGTGACCCCGAAAATTGCGAAGATTTCACCGCGTCAGGTTTAAACTATTCATAATTTTGAAACTTTTTAATTTTGCAAAAGCAGTTTTGGAGTTGAAACTTTGAGAAATTATCTGCCGGTAGAAAGGGACATTCTAAAGAGTTAAAACAATACAAAAGATTCAATTTCCGGAGCAGATTCCTCCGAAACGAAATTCATTTCCGCACGTTGATTTCGTTTATTTTTTATAGTTATAGAGTCTTAGTAGCAGCGCTGCAATGGGCGACGACGTAAAATTTGCGGGTTACGACCTTCTGGTTCGTTGTCCCGAACGTGATCAATTTTTAACAGTATAATGTTTCATTCGGCTCGAGCTGGAGAGGAACTGTTTCATCCTCGTTGACCTTTGTCTTATTTTTTCGCTCTTTCCGTCTATCGATGACGAGGATCTCGATTTTGACCGGGATGCCCGTAATCCCGAGTCCCGATCCTGATCCAGATCGTCGGACCATCGTCGCGACGGCCCTGACAGACGGCACACAGGACCACTCGAGAGAGTGAGGAGGAGAGCTGCAGGGGGTCGCTCGCGCGAGGTAGGTAGGTACACAACATTCTCCCTCGCCTGGAGCAGGGGATGCTGTCGCTACCCTCCCTCTTCCTCTCGCTTTCCATTTTCCCTTTTCCCTTTTTCCTTTTTCCCCCAGGATCCCTACCTCCGTATTCGCCCCTCTGTTCCTCCCGGTCCGCCAGGCTTCATTCCGCTTTTTAATAAGGGCCTCGTTTCGTACTCTAGGCTTTAAATAGATCAATACCTACGCACTTCATCCCTGGCAACCACTCACCCCGTCTCTTTTTACCCCGCGGTATTCACCCTCACCCTCCCCCCCCCCCGGCCCCTTCCCAGTTTCCTCCTCTTTTTCACCCTCCAAACCGCCTACGCCCCCTACATTTTCTCTTTCCCTCTGCTCTATTTCTCTCTCTTTCTCTCTCTCCCACCCTCGCCAGTTTCGCCGCAGCTCTACACTATGCTACATATATACACATGCATATACATATCTCTATATATGTGGTAGACATATATATATGCACCTTTATATTTGTATATGAAAACGAGTGACCGTGGTGCGCGACGGCCCGTTCTTTTATTATTATTATCATCATCATTATTATTATTTTTTTAAATTTACTTTTTTTTTTTTTTTTTTCGTTTCACCGTTCTTGCTTCTCTCGTAGCGTATATTTTTTCTCATTTTTATTCCCTACTCTATGCGTCTCTTTTTTTTTCTCCAGTTTTTAGTTTCTCTTTTTGTTGTTTTTTTTTTTTCATTTTTTTTCTTGTTTTTTTTTCGACATTTTTGTTAGCTACGCTGACTCGTGTGAATGGGTGGAATGTGGGTAGAGAGAGATTTCGCTTTCTATACAACCAACGACCCCGGGAAAAGCGAGAGTCACGTTTTGTAGCGGAACGCCACACACAACTACCCCCCAACCAAACCGTGCAAAGGTGGTGCGGTCGCGTGGCCACGAACAAGATCAACTCCGGGGGGTTAAAGGGTAGGGGGGATCTTGAAGCGAACGAATAAAATTACTCGTTTTTCTATTTTTTTTGTTTCTTCTTTTTTTTTCTAACGAGATACTTGCCGTCTTATATACCAAAGATCAAAAATCCCATAATTGAGTACCTTATTATACGTGTGCCATTCACAGTCATATTGCCAACCCGCCCGATTCTCGAATTTTGTCTTTCTTCTTTTTTATCAACCTTCCGTTTTGCCCAAGAAAATTGTACTCAAAATCTTCGTATTTCGAACGCTGGAGAGCCCGGAAAAAATGTATTCACGTTGAATTGTGACGCTGACATTCGTTGACGGAAAATATTGAGAACAAATCATCGACTGATTTCGAACCGAAATTCACTGGAATCTGAGATCGGACATTCCCTCGGTTTTGAAGTTCCGAAAGAAAGATCCGATGCGGTGACGGAAAATCCGATAAATCTGCATCGGAATTTTTAGGGTCGGCTCATTGAGCTCCTTTTTTTTAACGCATTTTCGGCAGTATTGAGGATCTTCAAATATCAGATGATTATTAGGATAATAATAATAATGATAATCGAATAGTCAGCGGACCCACGATAATTTTCACCTTTTTTGCTTGCGAAAGAACCCGGAAGTTATGCTGATGCAGCGTACGCGTATAATAATTTCAGATCCAAATATATTTGTACAATAAAATCCTCGTGCAAATAATCGCAAAATTTTCTATCCAGTTTCTTTCTTCATTTTTTTTTCAGTGATAATGAATTTGAGAATCATTAAAATTTGATCCGTTTCTTTTTTTTTAAACATAAATATTATACACATTTATTAGTCAGCTATTTTAATATTTTTAGATACTAATTATTGATGGAAGAATTTTTTTTTGATTATTCAATGGAACGCCTTGCGCGTATCCTTATGCAACCAATTATTATTGCACCTTGTGCAGACTCTTGGAAAAAAAATAAACGCGAAGGAAAAAACTAAAATGCGAAAAAAGAAAACCTGATAGCTGACGACAATTAGAGTAAATTCTAACCGTAACGGAAGTGGCTAATCGATTCCTGAAGGGGGATGGATGTGGCGGAAACGTGCTACGCCTGTACACAAATATACCCTATACTTACGTAGGTATTTGTTATACATATATGGATACGTCTTTAGTACATGAGCGTATAAATAGTAACGTCACGCGTTGCTGGTACAGAGGGGGAGGGAAAGTTTGATAGTAATCGATTGGATTGAAATTTATCTATCAAATTTTTTCTCGTTTTCCGTCATTCTTTTCTCTCCTTTCATTCGAGTCGTTGTTATTTTTGTCGCTTCCACTTTTTCCCCGTTAATTTTATTGTCTCCTAATTTCCCGAGAAAGAAAAAAAATGAACTGAGGGAAAAGGAGAGAGAAATACAAATCGGTCGGGAGTCACGCACGATACTTAAAACAATAGGTGAATTTACGTTGGGGGGAGCGGGTTGAGTTAGGTCGACAAAATATGTACCTATACGTATACCGATTCGTATTTTTACACACGTGAAATTTAGCACCCGGTCGCAGACGATAAGAACAAAGCAGTCGATCGGTGTTGGTTTTTTTTTTTTTTTCATTCTTTTTTTTTTCCCCACTTTTCTTTTTTCCAGGGGCGTTCGGTTGGAAAAGGGTGATTTGTCAACGCACACTTTAAACGCGAAACCACCTATACTTCCACCTACGCCTCGCCAAGAATCGTGGGAGCGCCCTTGACCTATTGACGCCGCGACGCTACCGACGCCGACCGCCGGAAATATCCCTTCACGCTTTTCGTGCCACCGCGGCTGGTCATACCCAGTCAAAGATCTCAGCCACCCGTCGTTCGACCCGCGACGGTCCTCCTTTATTCAACTTATATTCTTATCACATATCCAGATTCACATATTCCAACAGCTCGCGCAGAAAGAGAAAGCCGGGCTTTCTTTCTTTTTTTCTTTCATTTTACTTCATCTCTTTTTTATACAGATTCGAAGGTCCGAGGGATGATATTTTCGCTACCGATATGAAAAACAAAAAAAATTAAGACAGCGAGGAATTGAAACATTCATTTTTTTTATCACGAACGCATTTTGAAAATCTGAGCCGAAATCGATTCTGGATTTTTTTCCTGAAAATATTTACCGGAGTTTTGGATAAGTTGAGAAGTTGATTCATCATTCTATTCGAGGCGTCGCGTCGCGTAACTTCGATCACTTGAGAATCTGGTGGTTTTACGCGGTGATCCCGAACTTCTTGCGGTTTCTTCCTTGTCTTAATTGACTGAGGGAGATAAACGCCACCCCCGTTAATCTGGGAACCTTGTCAACATCTTATCATCTGTTAATCACCCGCTCAGTAAAACACTTGAAATCCGTAGAACGTTTACCTAAAACCCTCAAACGCAGGGAATCAACGATTTGGTTAATTTTCTTTTTTCTTTAGTTTAATTTTTTGCCTCACAGCAAACATTAATCACGAGATTCGCCACTCCTACATCGAACATTGCACGATTGTGTGCGCAGTGATTTTGTGATTTAACACCCGATTAGTCGGGTCTGAAAGGGTTTGACCATTTTAACAAACTCTTTGGATTCCCTGCGAACCCTATTAAGATCCTTTAGCTGCTTGTTCGAGCGATCAAGTAATCGTACCGACCAAAAATCATCCAAATCACGATCCAAAAACGATCCAAAAAGGACATAGATCAAGGTATTTTTTTTTTCTTACCGGATGTAATTCCTAGTTAATTAATCTCAATCAGATATTGAGGGTGAAAAAATAGCCTGTTCGCAGAACCGCATTCGTCAAAGCCTGAAAAAACTGAAAAATGAAAAGTCAGATGCGATTTCAAAATGGGGTGTACAGTTATAAAAAGGACGGTTAGTTTGTGCAAAAACTGGGAGAGCACCATCGGATTGAGTTCCCGTGCATATTTTAGGGTGGCGTAATTTTCGTTGGCTCCCACATAAAATCAATAAAAGAAACATTACATCGGTGGCGGGCAACAGCAGCGTATGCCTTTTATATACCTCAAGGGTCGACCCTGCGAGGTTTTCAAACGAGCCCTACGTTTGCGCGGAATTTTGGTACCGATAAAAAGTATAAGACACTTTTTTCGAATTGTAGTTTCAACTTGAAAAAAATTGGGGTGGCTTCATGGAGCATTGAAATGGAACTAGAACCTATTTTACTACCATTTTTGACTCGGGGCTGCATTTTTAATGCCGGTATAGTTCGAAGTGGGCGCTAAATTTCGACTCGGGTGATATCAGATGCCCGGCCTAAACTCCGCATAGGTATATTATACGTATAGATCGGGCCGCCCAGAAGTGCTATAAAATGTTGGAACAAGATGGGAAGAAAACGAAGAGAGCGCAAGCGTTATACGGCTAGACTCGGAAAGGACCGAAACGAACCGCAGCAGCAGTAGAAATATGGCGAACAACGAACTACATCACCAAAGTCTTATGAAATATGGCCTCCTTAAGGAAGGAGATGGATTCTGCACTGCGGAGGAGAATCGCGGGAGGAATGGTGGGGATGGGGGATGAAAACCGGTGGGAGGGACAGGGTAGTGTCGTTCGGAAAGAGGAAGAGGAAGGAGAGACGCCGGTTTAGAAAAGGAAAACCGGGGGGGATCTATAAACCCTCTCCGTATCTCCGCAAGCCTCTTAATATAATATTCATGAAAAAGCTTGAAAAGAAAATACACTCATCGTCTTTTACAGAGTCTGAAATATTTTTACTCAACAAAAAATTTTTTATCTATTCATTTTTATCATCATTTCCCCGTTTTTCTTTTTCACTCCAACCCATGCGAGAAATTTGCGATCCACCGACTTGGAATCGTCATTGCGCACGGAGATTTTCGAAATAAATCTTTTCAATCGATCTCAAAAAATTCATCTAAAGAATCAATCAAGGATAATACGTAATGTTATCAAACGATTCCAATTGTTTTTTTTTGCGTTTCTCAAGCTTTCCGACCATAAACCGCGCGAGAACGGGAGCGAGAACTTGCGCCACGCGCGTGCCCCGCACCCTCCATCCCCCCGTCATGTTTACGTAACAATTTATTCCTACGACCAAAGTTTGCGTGATCGTGTAGCATGCGGACTCAACAAGTGCGGGACAACGACGTCGTCGTCGTGGTGGTATATCTGCTTTCTTTTTTGTACGTAAAAATAGGTAAAGTATTTTCGGTGTCGAGGACGATAATTTCTTCGGGGTAGATTCGCGTAATGTGCCGAACGAAAGTTATTCAAATCGAAATAACGAAATTAGTCACAGCGTTGATCGCTGCGGATAAATAAATGAAGAAAATCGATAGATTATCTTTAGCGTTATAAGGAGTACGAAATTTTTTTTTTTTGAGATATATAGAATTTAATTGAGATTGCAGTCCTGCAGGATTGCAGCACGGGTAATGAAACGTGACTTGGTTTAGTCACATTGCAAACAACGTTTTACGACGCATGTAATACATCTTTTAACGATACAACTATTTCTGGCCTCCCATTTCGCTTCCGGTGTAATGAAAACGAATTTTGTTCGCTTTGACGTAGATTTATGAGAATACATAAGTTCGATTTACGAAAAGGAAGATGATCAACGCGCTGATTATAATATGTTCGTAACAAACATCGACACATTGATGAAATGAAATTTTTGCGAACAGAAAATCTGCACAGCTTCCAAGCGAATCGCACGAACGATCTAATTCACATAACAGACAAACGTATTCGTGGCGTTTTCATTGATTATAATACTTAAAAATAATTGTTATGTACCCGCAAAACACGCCCGTTATAAATAGACGCCAATAACGTATTTCAGACGTCAATGAGTTTAGTTTCATTGAAGATGTACGTGGATACTGCACATGTACTTTAAAATCACGTGGGCACGCGGTGTACAGACATTTACATAATATCCAACCAACGATCATTAATATTTATTCTTAAAATCTTTTTTCTCAGCCAAGTTTCTAACCGTGAATAAATTTACAATAGAAGCACCTGATAAGCCCCGATTTTTCATTACGTCAAACCGGATCAGCGGAATGAGCAAACCGTTATTATTCCGTTAGATAAATTTCCATCGTTCGATCGTTGCAGGTTGAATTCGTCGTGGATTCGGACATCGATATACGATTTCGTTTTTTTCTGATTTTTTTTTTTATTTTCATTTATATTCACGTGTTTTATTTTTATTTATTTGATTTTACTCGCATGTCTGTACGGGCTCTGGAATGACGCGAGGGTTGGTTTCGAGCTGACAAGACCCTCTCGATAAAAATCTGCGCCCCTTTGTGCGCCCCTCGCACACTCGTTCGCGCGTAAACACAGTGAAAAGTGCCACTTGATGATAATCTGACACGGTGCCTTGCACGCACGTCCGAAGAAGAAACGAGTACGTTGTTGTACGGATCAAAGATGGCCGGTACCGGTATTATCGGCTCGTTATTGGGTCGATTCTAAATTCCATCGTACGCTAAAAATTTCCATTCACCTTATTTCCCTCAATTGCTAGGCAGATATCCAGTTTTATTCTCTTCAGAAATTAAGTTTAATCGAATCTGATCGGCTGGACAACTCCGATCTGATATTAGATCGCTCCAAATCGGACGATATCTGATTTTAATCCAATCCATGTTGCTGGATCCAAAGATTTACTTTTTTGGGATCCTAGTTACCGGAAGTCCTTGGAATCGGAGTGAAAATTAAAGGCGGAAAAGAAAGGGAGAAAGAGAAAAAAAAATATATCTTTGAGGAAGGAATCGCGAGGAATTCGTCGAAGGGTAAGCGTAGTAATTTGTAAAAGCTCCTGAATGCCGTCGGGGGAGCAACGTACTGGGTGAGTTTGATCGAATATTCGTCGTTCTCGCTCGGTTGGCCTACACCTTCGTGTTCAGTCATTCCTCGGCCGCTTGTCACGTGCAGCACGTTAAACGCTTGTCCAATATGTAATCGTTCGCTATTTCTGGCCGATGAAAATACTGAAGATTCTATTTTTACTTCCCTCGCAGAAAGTAACCGATTCGTTAATTGAATCATCCGATTATGCCGCGCAATTCTTCATTTCTTGATTCGTTTGGAAACTCGGGAAATATTGCTCGTTTTTAAAAATCTAATTGAACCCTGAAAAAAAAACTGCGAAAGAATTTTTCACCAAACGTTACACGGAATAACGTCTGAATAATAAAATGACGTAACGTCATGCTCGATCGAAATATGTTTTGGCTGTCTCATAGTTGGTTATTTTAGTATTTATTTGCTCGGTTAGTCGGGTTTTGTTATCACGTGAGTTTATCCTAGTGTGAATCAGAGATAACACCGTCATTGCACCCGTCCGCTTCGGTTGGGAACAATGCACTTTTTATCGCACTGGGGACTCTTGGACGCGAACAACGATAGGCGACGGCGCAATTACAAACTGCAGTTATGTGCTATACACATATAATAGCGTAGCAGCCAAAGCAGTATAACCAAGTTAAACCAACGACCGCATGCTCGACTTAGACACGTCCTTCCGGTGGTTCGCTATACGCATAAGAATACGCCGTATAACACATTCTACTCTGCAGATCGTTAGTCAGATATTGCCGACTTTTTACGTCGCCCCTTTTACCGCCCCCAAAGCGATAGCCGTTTATATTTTTTATTCGCCAAATGTTGTTTCATTATTAAATTTTGTTTTTCTCCGATCCAACTATGTATATACCTATATCATAACCAGACGCTTGTCCTACAACCGATATTGAAAGAAGCCTCATTACGTCTGGAATATCGGAGCCAAATACCTTTGGCTTCCGCCATATGATCGCGTTTATTAAGAAAAGGATCCTGGGAACATGTCATTCAAGGCGATTCACTTTCACTTAACCGCCTCCCCCATTTTTTCTTTTCTTTTTTTTTTTTTTTATAATTTGCATCTTCAACGTGGGTATTCCTTGCTCACGATACACCAAATTTCATTTGCAAAAAAAATAAAAATTAACGAACGAATAAGAGTCCACATAGAATTAATTCATCGATCGGTGATCAAGTCTTTGATATTTTTTTTTCTGCGATCGAAAATAATCCAGATAGTAGACTCATTTGTTCTTTTCTTTTTTTTTTGTTTCTTTGTCTCTCGTTTTACATGACACATTTCCACAATCGTGTAGCAATGATTTATCGAGGTTAGATAAGATTTTAAATTACTGTATAGATCTACTTATGGCGAATCGAGCTCGCGCTAACTTTCCCATGAAAAAAAAAGTCCCCGACAGAATTTGGATGTAACCAATGCAGCGGCAACAGCATCGGGAGAAGGATGAGGAGAAGGAGCGGTAGAAACAGCAGGCTGCGAATAAAGAGAAAATAACGTATTCTTCGATACCGCTGGCGTAACATCATCTCCAGCATCACTCAACCATCTCAGCCAGCGTCCTGCACTTTGAAAAGTAGTGCTCAAGCAGATTTTTTATACGTAAAAAAAAAACTGGCGGGCGCGTTCGTTAGTCCGATTTCCCCTCGTTTTCGGAAAATTTCTCAAATTTTCAACGTGTATCGATAGAAAAAAGCGTGCGGATTAAACCCGATGAGAAAAGCTCGGGCGAATCGAATGGGGGGGAAAAATGATAAAAAAAAAAAGGGAAAAATTGAGAGAAGCAAGCGACGAATTAACGGTCATTGCGATATATACTTCTATTCGCGAAAGTTGACCCGATGTATATTAAATTTGCGAACCACTGAAACTAGTTGCGGCGGACCTGAACGCGACGGACGAAGGAGTCGAAAACCTCCGGTGAACCCTACTTACCCCCCACTCGGGTTACTTTTTCGTACGGGGCCAGCTTCTCAACCTGTATGCACCTAAATGCATGCTAGGTCCCTTTTCCCCCCTCCCGAACTTCCCTCTGCCCGCGGCCAGGCGTTGCTAGGCGTCTTCTTCTCGTTGCTAGGGCCCCCCTTCGTTTCACCGTCGATCTCCCTTTCCCCCAAATACCGCCACCCTCTTCCTCCTGACGCCAACGATCGTCTCACTTCCATCGGGCGAACGGACGACTAGTCCCAAAATGCATCGCGTACCGCTTATACCCCCCTAAAACCCCATTTGGCGAGCGATGCACGCCACGATTCCCCCCCGATCTTCTTCTCCTTTTCCTCTTCCCTCCTCTCTCTTCTGCAACACTCCTACTCCCGCTTCTCATATATTTTGTCTTATTCCTATAGTCAACGCCGGGACGAAAAAACGTTACCAGCGACGTAACCAACGTAGGGCGGAAAATAAAGACCTACAACTAGAATTCATACATACGTATTTTTTTTTTTAGTTCAATGGGGTATCAGAATGTTGTCTGTGGAAATTTTTTTCGATGACTGAGATAAATTACTTCGTTATCGCAAAGATTCTGACGAAAACGAATCTCAAATAAGCGCGTATACCGAGTGGTTAGACGATCGTTGATTTCTTTTTTTTTTAACTAGATGCATTTGCTGCAGAGTGCAGACTTTCGAGGGGGAAAATGGAGCTTTTTTTTTTCATTTCAATGCCACGTTGGCATAATCGGGCACTTTGAAATATACGTAGTTATACGACGTTGTAAAATATCGTTCACATATCCAGCAGCTTTCTCTCTTCTTTTTTTTCTCTTGGCCAATCTTGGCGCTCCGCCCTCTAGTTGCTAGGTGCATTTGGCCACTTTTTTCCTTCGTCTCTTTTTTTTTTTTTTCTTTTTGTGTAATAGACATGTAGAGATATCGGTGGGACCGGTGGGCCCGATCCCCCCTTACATGCACCATCTTTACGATTCATTCTTTTTCCCCCAGGGGAAGCTCGTTCTTCGCGTCCCACCGCGTCACGTTCTCCTTCGGTTTCTTTTTTCTGTTCTTCTTTTTTTTTTCCTAACTCTCCAACTGCAACTGAAACTGCAACTGCAACGGTTCGAAAGACGATTCTTTTATACCGCACTGCAATTCGATGCACTTCGTTCCCAATTCTCTGTATACTGTAACGAGAAGTTTCTTATATATATATGTGTACAGTTTACCGATACATCGTAGTGATTTTTTTTTTTTCTTCTTTTTATTTTTCTTCTCTTGTTATTAAGCGCACTTCACGGTTGTATTTCAGAATGAAAGGAGTGTAAAAATATGTTTGCTCGTTTGTCGCGATATTTGAGCGATTAGATAACCGCGCGTATCGTGCGAGTTTCGTTATACGCGATGCATCAGATCGGAGAAAAAAGACGTTACGTGGTTACGAATAATTCGTGGAACTCGTTTTGCCAATAATTTCACTCCAGCCCTCTGCAGTGGCAGTAGCAGCAGCCGCAATTACTTGATTTTATTGAACCAACGCCCGGTTTCTACTACGTGTTAAAACTTCTCAAACCCCAGCAGCACAGAGTCATTGAAAAAAACCTGAGTCTAAATCGACTCAGCGCAGACATTCGATCTATATAGATATACGATATTAAACGTTGCACTCTACACTAACTCACCATTTAATCGCTATAATTGCGATGCACCCGTGTGCAAGTGTACCAGATAAAACCGAGCGTATGAGTCTAACACTCTCCTAACTTGAGCCGACTAGCTGCATGTAAAAGAATTTTTTTCATCCATTTCTTTCGATATTATTTTTTCTTTTCCCTTCCATTCTTTCTAATCCTCCCACTTAAAATTACATTTTACTACCCGCTCTGGACACGTGATGATTATACGATGTGAAAAGTAGGAGAAAAAAAAAAAGAAAAAAGGAAATGAAAAGAAAAATTCAAATTAACCTAACCATACGGCGATGGCGGGGTGAAAAAAATTCCGACCGCCTGGACTGTTGGAAAAAATGAAAGAAATAAGAGAAAAAAAGAAGAAGAAATGGAGGTTTGAAGCTGACGCAAGGTACGATGCGGTTTTAAGCCGTCCCTGCCTCATTGCTAGAACCCCTTCGTTCCCTCACCTCAAAAGAGTTTCGGTCCCATGATGGCCCTCCCGCGAAACTGCAGCACCTAAATACGCTCTCTCTTGTTTCCCCTATATTTCTCCTCTTTCTCCTCACCCCCATACCGAGCAGCGTGTTCCCTCAATTCCTTCTCTGTGTTTCCCGCAACACCCCTCTCAAAAACCACCATCTCCGATATACCATACCTCTGGCTATTCCTCCTATTTGGGCCCCCTCCCTTTTCCTTTATACGCCATTATTGCACACTATATAACCACCGGAAAGTGCAACGGCCTAAATTCGTGGAGGAGAAGTTGCAGGGGCCTTGGACGCCCCCACCCGGGGACCGGTGCAACAACCTAATTTCTAGGCCCGTCTCCTGTCTCTCCCTCTTCTCCCCTTTTCCCTCCGCCCCTTTTCCTCTTTCTCCTCTTAACCCCCCCGTAAAACCATCCCAGCCTTTGCAGCAGGCTGCAACCATCATGGTAGATTCTACTTAATGCAATCGCTAGGCGGTTTTTGGCGCTTTGTACTTATACAGCAAGGATGTACGCGTTGCTCTTTTTTTAAAACGCGCGTTTCTGTCTTACAGTTTGTTTTTTTTTTCCACCTATTTTCTGATTTTCAAATTACTTTTTGCCATTTTCATCTACACCTTGATTGAACTAATTTTTTTCTGATATCAATTTCTCTTGGTTCGTCAAATTTTCTTTTCTATTCCTTTGTCTTTCTGTTTTCTCTCCTGTTTTATTCTTTCTGTTCGTTTTTTTTTTCTCTTCTCTTTCATGACTCTCTTTATTCTTGTTTTAACTCATTTTTCTGCATTCGTCTCCGCTTACTTATAAACTAGACGCGACGATGGATGGAACTTGAGACGATTTTGCAGCAGGCAAGCAGGCACAGTGCACAGCGAATGTATGTGACGAAGACGAAGAAGCCCTGCACGTTCGTAACGTTCTTCATGATTGGGTGTTCGCATAGTCTGATATATATAACCGAACTATAACGCATAATCTACCTTGCGACCAATAAGCTATTACTCGATCGTTATTTGAAACGATTTCCTTTTCTTTTCTTTTCTCCTTTCTTCTTTTTTCTTTTTTCTCCAACGTCAACGCAAACGATCGTTGAAACTTGAAATCAGCTATAGTTGGGCGGCGATAAGCAGCAATGTCCTAAGCAACAATTTTGAAAAATCGTGCAATCGATATCGCGTTCTCCCGATAGTTTGAAATTTTTTATTTTCTTTCATTTTTACTGTTTTCTCTTTCCATTAATCATGATGCTATTTAAAACGAAGACGGGTTTCCAAGATGACGTGTCTATTCAACAATATTTGATCAATCGGTACGCGAAAATAATCGTCCAAATAATTCGGGAAATACCCACCGCGTTTATGCTACACGCGCGTTACATACATCGTACAATGGTTCAACCGCTGAATTATGTAAACAATTTTCAGGGCCAGAGAAATCGATCGATCGATCGATCGATCATTCTTCGACTTCAAATTTTTTCGCCAACTCCACTCGTTTGAAAAAATGTTTTTCTTCACTTTTTTTCTTCAAATTTCTTGATAAGAAAAGCAAATAAAATAAATAGAAAAAGGGCCTCGTATATTTTTTGATCGCGCAGGTTGCGTTTGGGTCCCGTGATGCATTTCGGGGTATGAATTTGTACTTGAGATCCGAGCAGCTCCCGGCAAAGATCAACGCCCTGCAAAAGTTCTTTGAGCCGAAGTTTGTTGCAGGCCCACCTGCCGGAGCGTCCCTTTACCCCGCCCTTCGTATTTTTCTTCTTCTTATTCTTCTTCTGTTTCTGCTGCTTCTACTTCTTCCTCGTGCCTCCGTGCGCGATTGAGGGCCCTCAGAACTTAGTGCATTGCCCCTCTGACTTAGGATGCATTTTAGCACGAATTTAATACATGTAAAAATTGCGGAGTAACTCGCGCTGCAAGCCGGGTGTAATACACATATACGGTATGTACGAGTAAACTTCAATTTATTCGCGAATGAAAAAAAAACGAAAAAATGAAAAAACAACAATAATAATAATAAGACGCATTTAATGGACGTATGTATAATTTATCCGTCTATATATTTATGCGGTATACATATATACGTGTATATACAAATGGTATAAATATTTGTACGTGCGTGCGTAACTCAAAAATCATGCGAGAGTCAAAAGGAGTGCAATTATTATAGGTAGAGAAGGTGGAGAGGGTATGTGCAGAAAATATAATATGATATAATGTAAAGTTAGCCTTGCAGCTAAAAATCAAAATGAAAAACTTTATGGCTTATGTGGGTATATATAAGTATATTATATATATTTTTATGTGTGGAATATACGAAGAAATAAGACGGTAGGTACTCCACAGGTATTATAATAGCTATTCCAAGAAGCTTTTCGACGAAAACACGCTACTATCTTTTACTAATACCTCCCACTACCTATAGTTATGAATATATACGTACGTATGTAAGGAAATGTGCATATTAGACCGGTTTGAGAGAATGATAAAAATTCAAAACTCTTTGCTCATCGTGAATTTAGTCGGCATTTTGTCGTGAGAAAAAAGCTTTGCAAAAAGCTCAGGGTTTGTGGGGAAAGAATCTTCAGTTCGAATCGAAGAGAATTTGAAAAAGCTCGTTTTTAGGAATTTCTAAACTTTCAGATTGGGTTGAGCTTTGGAAAGATCTTCGAGCGAAAGCTCGGAATTTTTTTTCGAACATCGATTTGATTTTTTTCTCATTTATCAACGAGTGGAAAACATGAATTGTTATTATTTTTTTCCATCAAATTGAAAGAATCCATGTGAAACTATTTGGAATAATTATCGCGTTTGGAAATTTCCGAAAACCGTCTCGAAAGCGGTGTTAAAAAAAGTTGTTTTCAGTTTCGGATCCGTCCGTTTCTCGAGGACGAGTCACGCGAAATTTCAACGAGCGATAAAATAAAGTTGAAAAGGAAAAGAAAAAATATGTGAAACTCGAACATTTTTTCCGAACCGGTCTACGATATAAAGTATTATATATTTATGCACGAAATGCATAACCCGAACACTCGGCCCTGAACTCGTGAACTCCAAAAATACGATAACAAAACAATTGTCAAAAAAATTCTCGCATGTTATGTTTTATGCAGATCTCTCGTTTCCGAGGTATAATTATAGATATTTCGAAAACGCGTAGAATGAAATTGTCAAATCTGACGTTGATTAAAATCGCTCAAATCAAGCGCAAAATTCAAGAAAAAGAATGAAAAAAATTTCACTTTCTCAAATGCCCAAAAAAATTCGTCCCTCGTTCTTTATGGATTTTGTCCCGATGGGTGTCGTTGAAAATCATGTGCCCTGAAGTTATTTGTTAATTCGTCTCCAGTATACACAAAATTTCACACGGCTAGCTGAAACGACTTCGGACTTTGGCTGGTCCCCAAAATTCGTCGTTGCACCATGCGATGCGTCTACATACCTATGTATGCATGCACTGTAAATATGTATGCGAAAAAATACACGTGCAAAAAGGAATGAGGAGGTGGGGACCGTAGCAAGAAGACCGGAGGGCCCGGTGCAACGTCCTTAATCTTTGCCTACATGCATACGGAGTCTACAGCCTTACAGAGGGCCAAAAAGTTTCGGTTTTCCGTTTCAGATTCGCTGCAGACTTCGCATGTATTTTATACATTATTATAGTTCTACACGATTGTATCAAAGCACATAGTAGGTTTAGATGTATATCGCATATCGTGTACCGTGGGTAGGACTAAAAAATAAAAAAAAAAAGAGAGAAACAGAACACATAACGTGCGCACTGCAGGGAGTGAAGAAAAAGGGGTGAATATAGAATACCAAAAAATTTATTTCTAGAACGTTTGATTTACGGAAAAAAAAGAGAGAAGGGAAAAGAAATACAAACGTCTTTCCACTGATCCGTTTGTGGAAAAAAGTTTAGCGTATAATATAATGTAAACTCGGTGAAATTTAGGAGGTTCTTGCACCGCGAGTTAGGGGTCTTTGAATCGAAGGTTTTGATACACATCACGTTTTTGCGATCCTTCTTTTTTCTCACTCATTTTTATTTCTTCTTTTAATTTTCTTCTTTTTTTTTGTTAAATGCGTTGTAAAAAGGCGCCGGCGCACGACGCGGGGCGAACTATATCACGCTCATGTGTTGAGTTCCGAAGTTGTACATCACGTATGTGGAAAAGATTTTTATCACGAATCGTTGTAATTACCGTAATACGTTGTAATTCATACCGACTTGTTGAATATATTTTTTTTTTTTTCATTCTCCTTTTCTGCAAATTATAATTAAAGATTGTTATTTCCGATTTACGCGATTGTACGCACGTATAGTAAGTGCAATATCATGTTTGAGCTACGAAAACCGGAGGCGTTGATAATATAAGAACAAAAAATTTCCTAAACAATGCATATGTTGTGTACAGCCTTTGTTTATAGAGCAAATTTTTAGATCATATCGTTGAAATTATTGCGAGTACAGTACAGAGAAGGGAAGAGAAAAAGAAAATTTTCAAACAAAAGAACAAATAAATTTAACGAGAAAATTAGAAAACGGTAGAAAATAGGATACGATAGAAATGAAAAATTCAAGATTTTGTCGAAACTCTTCGCTATATTTTGGGTTAAGTGGGTCGAAAAAATGGAGAAACTTTATTCATTTTCACCCCATCGAAATAATTAACGTTTTAATTTGAAAAAGCTCGATAGTAGTGGGTGAAAATCGTCTGAAATAAAAATTATTTTCATTACTGTAGATAAACTGCAACTCGATGAATAAGTTTTTTGATAAAATGAGGTAGAAAAAAAAGGAGAGAGAAGCAAACTAGTGAAATATTCCACCGATCTCTCGCTCTCTCGCTCTCATCTATTTCTATGGATATTAAAGAGACAGACGAGTGATGCGCGGAGTACGTAGAAACGCGTACCTATAAATGTGGTGCCCCTCAAATCGCTGACACCCAAATAAATGCAATAGCTATGTACGCAACTATATACATGTGTATATAAACCATACGAATGTTAAAACTCGACTTTGAACGCGTGCGACGATGTCACCTGAATTACAAACGAGATGACGGTCATTCAACACGCGATATCCCCATGCATGCCACTTTAAAATACATATACAGAGTTAAAACAAACCTCAGAAT
Organism: Athalia circularis; assembly: GCA_963978495.1. NCBI lineage: Eukaryota > Metazoa > Arthropoda > Insecta > Hymenoptera > Athaliidae > Athalia > Athalia circularis. Next base: position 18,996,041 of record OZ021698.1, on the reverse strand, counting down.
GATATTCTCAACGACTAAAATACTTGAACGTGTGCACCGGCTCTTATAATAAACATATATATATAGGGTATGCACATACGTATACAACATACATATATAAACCTTCACACATTGTCTTTCATTTATTACCTCGTATATAACGTTTGTATTACTGCGACACACAGCGTACAAACGACACGTTCCGTTCAACGATGACGAGTTTATATTTATTGTACTTTTCTTCTTTTTTTTTTTAAATTTTTTTAATTGTAGACGTATGCAAATCAATCCCTCTCCTCCCTGCCGCCTCCGCGGGATTCTATTATTAGAATTTTTACACATGAATTTTAAACAAAAGCTTTTGTTCGTATAATTTATTTTTATAAATATTTCCTTCATTTTATCTAAATACGGAAATAAAGTGTATATATATATACTCAAATATTATATACATAGGCATGTATGTAATGTATGTCGGTTGCGTTTAATTTTTTTTTCTAATACTGGAATTGCAGGAGTTACTTTGAGATTTTTTTTCGATTTTGATGTAAAAAAATATATCATGTGAAACGTTCGATGATTTGCGTCGAAATCGCTATAATAAATCGGAAGAAAAAGTATGAGAATAAGGAGGAGAGAATGAAACGAAGATAACTTACGTTAAAATTCGGTTCAAATATGTTAAGAAATCACGCGGGTGGAACAACGTTCCGGATTCGCTACTACGAAAATTGCATAATGCAACCGACAATATATGCACATAATATGCACCGTGTAACTGGATTCGAGCGCTAATTTTAAAAAATATTCAATGCACTATATAATTATAACCATTGTGAGAACGACGTTGCGTGTTTTGGGACCGGAATGCATTTTTTTACGTCATTTAAGTTATTCTTTTGTTGGTTTTTTCACTCCTCCGATGTGCAGTTCCCAAAACTCTCATAGTTCTTTGCCGGGAAGTCGGCGTTGATTTCTTCGGGGGGGAGGCAAAAAAAATTAAGGTAATTTTTAGATGCTCAAATAATCGATGATCAGAAAAATGATATTTAGAGGAAGAAAAAAACGCTGCAGAATAACATGGGGGGCTTGATGACTTCTCACGAAATGTACCATATCGCGAGGAAACGACGTGCACACGTAATAACGCGGGTGTGAATTTTGAAGCCGAAAATTGCACGGTCATAACCGCGCTCTTATTATTCCCCACCACATTCGCGTGCACGTGTGTTGGCCGTGTGTGTTTAACGCAGAGATATACGCGCCGCCAAAAATTGGAAGGATATTCACATGGGTAAACTGCTTATTGCTAGACTCAATGCAGGTCTAATTATAACTATCTTCAATCTGGAAACCCATATTATTAAAGCCAAAATGTATCCGCCGGTCAAATCTGCATCACCATTACACACGCGTCTCCGTACACGTTACACGCACACTCGTGTGCATTTTACGCGAAAGACGGTTTGCAACCTTTTCAACACCAAATGTGTATAAAGTCGTCCTTTCTCTCTTCCTTTTTCTCTCTCTTGATTTCTCTCTCCTCTGCTCGTTTCTACTCGATTCTTCCGCCCCCGACCCTTGGCAGTCGGTTTGTTTCCCGGCCGTACGTGGCGTTTTTTTTTCTTTCTTTTTCTCGTTATTTTTCTATTTTTATTCCATTTTCTTTTTCTCTCTTTTCCCATCATCCCATCTCCTCTCTTCCCACCTTCACGTTATACACGCCATGTATTATTTATACATACACATGTACGCGTACACGTATTACGCGTTTGACATTGCAACGCTTTGTCGCACAAGCCGGTGCATATTAGGGACGAAGTGACGGTCAGCAGGTCAATACGAACACCGACAAAATTATCGCATATCGCGATATAATTTATTCACCTCAATACAGGTATTTATATATCATTTCCATGCGTATATAAAATTTGTTTTATCTTTTTTTACAGTTTTTTTTTCTCTTTTTTTTAAGTTTTCGATGGTTCTTTTTTTTTTGGTTTGATGCAACAAATATTTTGCTGCAGAAAATTCGTTACCTCCACATTACGGGTATTATATACGACCATATTACATCCACCGAGAGATGATTTTTTCAATTTGTTCTTTTTTTTTTCTCTGTTCGAACAACAAAACCGTGTCGAATTACATCAACGTGTGGTTTTCTTTTTCAAATTTTCTCATTCTTTTTTTTTTTTTTTTTTCACTCGAACAAAAAGTTTTTCATTCCAATAAAAGATCGTTCATTGTTCAATGCACAACTGTGCATGTGTGTATACGTAGAATTTCGTTGAAAATATCGCTGCATAATTTTAATGGATATGAAAAAAAGTTTGAATAACAAGTTTTTTTTTCTTTTCTTTCGTTCGGTCGAATAGTTATATAATAAAAAAAATATAACGTGATGAATAATCGTGAGTATATGTAACAAAATAAATTTTTTGTTTTTTTTCATTCATGTTATATATCTGTAAGTATCTGGTATATGTAATCAGAAACGGATCGAATCAAAAGAAAATTAAGGATTTAGTTAGAAAAAAAAAAACTTCATTAGCGCAGGTTAAATTTTGAAAAGATATTTTTTGTGCAGGTCAGTGAAAACTTGGAAATAATCTTGTTTTATTCTTAAAAAAAAATTTTGTCATTGGGAAACTTGCGTTATTCCATCCGCGTCCATCGGTGTTTGTAATATTAGATAGTTTTGTGATCATTTATAAATCGTGATTGATTGATAGTGAATTTCACTCTAATCGCCCACGCGTGTCGAAGAGTCAAACGTCATGTTGACATCGAAAAATGTGTAACGTGCCTATGCACTTTACTTTTACGTAACGTTAAATACTCTATATACATATATATACATTTAGCTGTACACACATACGTTACGAAACAGCGTTGCTTTTTTTGTCAATCGATTTTTATTTACTTTTTTCTCTTTCCCCCTGTTATTCCAATTCGTTATTTTATTTTATTTTTGATTATTCTTCTTTCTTTCTTGTTTTTTTTTTTTGTTTTTCAATCGCAAGCTCGCTGTATGTAAATTCCGTTGATCGCGTCACGTCTCATGTGTACAACGATCGCAATTTTTCTAACTGATCCAGAAGAAAAAAATTGCTTTACGAAATTTATGGGATTAGAAGAAGCAAAAGAAGAAGAAATCTATGTGCAGATAATCGCGGAGATGATGGAAAGAAAAAATCATTTATTTCGGGACTCCTTAGCCCGTGGGAATAACGAAATTTAAAAATGACCCAATTATGACGGAGCACCCCAAATTATATAAATGTGTTGTATGTGTATTGCTGTTATACGTTCGTCGTTTGCTTATTAAATTTATTATTTATTTCGGAAGGGAAAACGATATCGCGTGTGCCTAGCGGGTTATGTGAAAGCGATGGCCAACTCCGCGGATCGAGCCTCAAATATAAAAGAAGGTGCATTTCCGCTCTGTCATTACGTCGTATAGTCAGTGCTTTAGGGTTCGCCATTTGCTGTTCCCGTTTGCCGTAACCCGATACTTTGCGACGACGTGCAGGTTTCCGTTGTGTCGATTATTCGTCGACCAAAAAAGAAAAAAAGAAAAGACAAAAAATTGAACGAGAAAAGGATGATACCGTATAGTAGAACGCGATTTCAAATAAATCTGCACACCGTCTAATATGGAATACTGTCCACAAGTGGTTTTCTGAAATGTTGAAAAAAAAAAAGTAAAATTTGATTTATATCCGTTGCCAATAATTAATATTGACCAGATTGGAAATTGTTACGATGCACACATAGTAATGTGAAACGGTAAAATAACGCTGCACATCGTAATGAGAGTATAAATAAATGGAGAGGCTGAAGAAGAATGAGAAGAAGAAGAAAAAGAAACAGATATCATTTTTTTACACTTTTTTCCTCTACCGAGCACTGAGAGTATTAATATATGGAATTTAAATAATAATATGTAATATATAAATAATGACTAATGCGAAACGTGAAATAAAGTGTCACACGCTATACGCTCATCAGCACTTGTTAAATTAGTTCGTGTAATAATGAAACATAATTCAACGTTGCCCAAAAGCTTTCGAACAGCTTTGATATGCTAAATTCAAAAATATTCGATTCGAAGATCTCTTTCCATTTGTAATTTCTTCTTCTTTTTTTTTTTCAATTCAAACACGCAAAATCTATCGTGCAGCGAAAGCGATAAAATGTACTATTTATATAGACCTGATATAGGAAAAATTGAAACACGGCAATAGGAATACTTGAAAAATAATTGCTGACGATTTATTTCTAGGCAATTTTTTCGTTAATAATCATAAAGTTTTTTTAACTACTAGACAAATTTTTTTTTTTTTTTCCTCTATACCTATGACACACATTACATGTATTTCGTTACGCAAAAATAACTCGATCAAATTCCGCTGATGTATTATGTGTGGTTTTTTATCGCAATCGCTGCACGCGGACTGTGTGGTAATCGAGATATATTGATGTTCTAAATTTCATGTACATAAAATAACAAAAAAAAAAAAAGAAAAAGTTGATAGAAAATTCGGACGATGCATATTCGTAATTAGCAAAATAATTGGCGTACTGCCTACGAATTCACACATCAAACGATTATATTGTAATAAATGAGATTAATTTTGTAGAATTTTTCGTGCATTAAAATTGGAAAAAGAGCGCTTTGTAATGTGTGCCTAATTACGATGCAAACGACCGAAACACCTGAATTTATATGTAAGAATTATTTTGACTTTCGGAAAAAAAAAAAAAAAAACGACGCTTTACTTATTGCAGTTTGCACGGGATTATATCTGCGCATATGATATGATTGTTTATTAAATCATTAAGTCATTGTTTAATTAGTTTGCAATTTTAACAATTTTTTTTCTCTATCTGAAGAACGGAAGGACGTAGCCCACAAAAATTTGGGCATACGAACAGACAAAAAAAGACGAATTAAGAAAGTTCTAGAAAAAAAAATAAAAAAAGGAATTCGAAAAATTCAACTAGCTAATTATGGTGTCCGGTAATAGAATTTTTTGAACGGTTTCTATTTTGTGGGACAGGTCTCTCTGGCTGCGCAAAAAAAAAAAAGCGGCTCACGCCCTTCCGGAGGTCCTTATCCCTCGATATGCATAATGAAAAAAAAAAAAAAAGCGGAAGAAGAAGAAGAAGAAGAATCATTCCGAAATCACGACGATGACGTTTGCTGTTTTGCGGTTTAAAAAATCTTCGAGGAATTCGTGAATCGCTCGGGGCACTGAGATTTTCAACGCCAGTATATAGAGATTACCTAATACCCCTTCTTTCAGGGTGTTGGCTTTTCGGTTATCTCCCTCCACTAGTTTGTGTTATTTATTTTTCATATATTTTTTTTTTCTTCACGAACTCTACGTGTGTGCGGTAGCACATGAGATCGAGGAGGTTCTCGAGGTTCGGGGTACCCCGAAGGGATATCCTGCAAAGCTTCCAAAGCCATAGGTACCGCTCGACACGCACCTACACAGGCACAGATACCTACGAACTCGCTCGCACGTATGCAGCAAAAATATTCGCGCGCGAAAAAAACGAACAGAAAAAAAGAAGAAGAAGAAGAAGAGAGAAAAGGAGGGAGAGAGAGAGAGGGAGAAAAATAGCCCTCGTCACGGCCCTTGACGGGGTACAGAGGGTCAGGGGATAGGCAGCAACGAAAAGACGAAAAGAGAGGCGCAGAAGGGAGGAGTGGTTGCCCACGTGGAGGTGAACGTCCAAGGGGGCAACCTGTTTCGGGGTTCATGGCCCTCAGACGGCTAGCCCACGGACCCATCCTGGATGTACTCGAATATCTGCAGCTAGCCAAAAGTCCAAGACCTTCTCTCTCCGTCCTCAGGGCCGCAATACCAAAAATATTTTCAATCGTTAACGAAACTTTTAAATCCGACTCACGGATACGCGGACGAAAAATAATTGCCCATCGCGACTCGAAGTATCGGTGATCGGATGAAACGGAAAATGCAAAAAAAAAAGAAAAAAAAAAAATCCAATTTAGAAACCGCGTCGCGAACACGTAATTTGTACCGCAAATTTCCTGTTTTCATAACGCGCGTTGTAGATCAGCCGGAAATAACGCGTTGCATTGAGGGGGAAAAAGAAATATATTAATGATGATGAAAAAGCGTATACATCCGGTATGTAGTTCTGCTTTTTAAAGTCTTCGTTTTCTTGATTAGAAATTTTTTTTCTACGATCAATTTTGGGAACACGGTTATGATAGGTATGTACTGCACACGTTCATACGCAGGACTGGGATAAGCGAATTCGTTGATGGCAAATATAATTGCAAAGCTTCAGCTTCGGGAACCAGTTTCTTATAAGGTCGCTGCTGCATAACCGCGTGTGCCGTGCAGCTCTCCTGTCTTGGCAGGACACTGTTCTATTATCCCGTTGTCCTTAGAAATTTATTTTTAGAGAATCAGAATAGCTCCAGCTATGTATGCGACGTATAGCTTCTATATTCTCCCATACCATAAATTTTGACCGTTGAAATTTTACGGACCTATATATATACGTGCAGCGTATACCTCTGTGCAATTTTTATTATGAAGCCATTTTTTAGCGGTGCCAAAAAAAAGTAAAAATAAGAAAAGCGTCAAAATTCCTCTCGCGTCTAAATTAGTTTCATATAATCGGGGCTCGAGGAATTGGTTCGAGAAAATACTGATAAAGTTTCTCATGAACGAAAAAATATAGTTCAGGTAACGGAAATTTGAATTTCTAAAAAAAAAGAAGCCCCTCGTAGTCAGAAATGTAAAAATGTTAAGTTTTGCAGAATGCCAAATTAACCGTAATTTTTCTGTCACTCATTTGATCGAAAAGGCAGAAAAATCAAGTGACAAAATTTAGTTTTCTCAATTACGAATATAATTATAACGTCAAATGATAATTAAGGTTTCAAGATATACGGATTTTAGAATTGTTAAGAATTATTTTCTTCATTTACTATCCTGGATTTTATCGAATCCGGATGTAACTACGTCTAATCAGCGGTTATAGTTGCGTTCAAATTTCTCCTGAGGAAGGTCGGTGGATCTTTTTAGTTTGTTCAATTATATTTTCTCTCTTCTCTTTTCCTCATGAATATCACGTAAACTATACGCATCGCGATCCTATTCCAGCATTTTATAAACCGCACCGGATTCTCGATTTCATTTAGCTATGCGGTCAACAACGACGTTCCAGACTCTAGAGTAAACTGCACGAATGCGTGTGAGTATCGCGTATGTTAATTTTACATGAAAAAATGACAAAATGAAAAATTCTAACTCCGCCGATATATCGCGGCAGAAAGTATTATTGTACCATTTTTCCTTCGCCGATGCTTATTTAGCGAGCAACAAAAAAGGCGAAAACAAAAAACAAGAAAAAGGAAAAAAGAAAATATCTTCTCGTACGTTGCACTTCGACTAATCCTGACTTGCCAAATACATACTAATATATGTACGCTTATTATATCTATACATCGTAACTGCGACGTAAAATTTCGGGTTGAGGAGAATTTTTGCAGCCTGCAGCAGCACGAGCAGATTGTTTTTCTCGATCTATGTATACGTATTTGCAACTCTCGCATGCGTGTGGAACTTCTATACGTAAAAAGCGAGTGCATATCTCGTGAAACGTAGAGCTGGAAGTTGCGATACAACTGACAAACTAGTTGAAATAATTTTTTTCCGCTCAATTCATTTTTCAGATTCAATTAACCCAATTAACGAATGGGTGTGTAATTTTCCGCACAGTGCGCGATTTCGATATATCAGTGAATTCATCTCCTCGAATCTCGGATCCGCGGATCGGAAAATTGGCGAATTTTATCTTAGGAAATCGCCGCCCAAAAATTCTCTGAAAAAAAAAAAAACGCACGAGCGATCCGAAAATTGCAAAAATTAATTCTATATCGAGGAAAATTTCGTTGTCGCAATATTCCATCGATTTCTCGGTATAATCCCCGACCAACTTCTTTATATGGCTGCAGTTAATTGTGTGGGTCAAATATAATCATATTTTTCTACAATCGTCGTGACTAAACCTGATGACGAATTAAACATCGACATTTATTCTGCGTATCGATGACCCTACATCGGCAAAAACTATTTTTTATCCTTCTTCAAGTTTTCCGTTCCAATTTTCGATTAAAATTTAGAGCGGAAGTTTTTCTGTGTTTGTCTCCGATTCGCGCGGCGATGTGAAGTGAAAAGCTTCGTTGCACCCCGTGACTGCTGCAGTTGCAGCTGATTTCTCTTTTTAACCCGGCCACCGAACCACTCTACGGAACGGGGGTGGTGGCAACAGGTATTCGAACTTCACCTTGATCTCGTAACGTTGTACAGCAGCAGCACGTGGTGCGCTCGTGGAAGGAATGAAATAATATTGAAAGAAAGAAAAAAAAAAAAAAAAAGAAACGAAAAATTCAATAAATAAAAGAATACAAGAACATCCCCTTTTCTCTTTCAAAAAATTTTTTTTTCTCTTCAAATGACCTTCTGGTTCCGCGTTCGTCTTATTTATCCCAGTTTATCATTTCTTTCTTCCCCTTTTTTTTTTTTCAAAAAGGATCAGGGTCGCAAAAACTGCCACCCAGCTTACGATGTGAAATGTCAATCTCTTTACTTTTGACCTGTAATGTAGAATTTTTTGTTTGAAGAAAAAAGAGAAAGAATGAAAAAAAAAAAATGAAACTATTCAAGCGTTTCGTTTAATAACCTGATTATGTATTTTCCAACGAATAATTAGCTCGCGCGCAGATTGCGACGTGTATGTATAATATATGTATGTAGTGTATACAACATATTGTTTGACCTCGAGAAAAATCCTGCACCGATCGGATACGTAAATCGGAAAGATTTTGCAAAAACATATTAACAAGGTGGGGAGGCGTATTGGCGGAAATTTTTTGAAAAGATCCAGGTAGCTTTGCAATACCGTAAACTGATATCAGCCGCGTTATACCATATGCAAAATTTACATGCAAGTATATGTGCAGCTGCATCGTGAGATCGTGAAAAAAACTATAAAAAATATACGCACATAAAATTGTAAAATAAAATGAAAAAAAGAAAAAGAATTAAATAAAAAATAAGAAGCAATGATCATTCTGTTTTGTGAGGAAAAATGTTCCTTCCCTTTTACTTTTCCTCGATTTGTTTTTCTCAATCTTATAAATTCATAATATATGTTATTTTTTGAAGAAAAAATAATTTTTGTTTTTTAGTTTATTTATCTATTATAACTTTATTTATTTTTTATTTTTTTAATTTTTTTAATTCTTTTTATCTCTTCGGCCAACATGGTCGATGGCCTTGAATCTATTTGCGCGTGTCTCTCTGTGTTCGAAGTACGTTTGGATGTTGACGCGCTATAGGGATCCGCTGCAGCATATAAGATGAGTCAGTTTGCACGCCCACGTAACCTTAATAGCGCGATGCCGCGATGCGACTGCACAGGAGAGGTGAAGGCCGAATTTGTGAAAAACAAAAGAAAACGAAAAAGGTACAAAAAAAAATTTTGATAAAATGAAAGTAGACGAACGAGGCTCATTTTCGGTTGGAAATCTAGTCGAAAATTATCCATGCATTTTTTGCACATTGTATAAAGCAAGCTTCTCTTCGCAAAATCTTCACTTCTCAATTTCGATCCCATGTTATATAAAATACACGCGGTGCATATCTCGGTGAAGATGAATTTTCTCATTCCTAATTAGCTATAGTGAGCATTTTTTCTTTTAATTTCTTCTTTTTTTTCTCTCTCCTAGTTTGTTTTTATTCTAATTTGGTATCGTATATCCTGGAACTTGCGATAGGAAGTGTCTAATAGGCGCAGGTCATACGAGGAAAAAGGCTCGCTAATAATAACAGTAATAATATGAATAATAAAAATAATCATTTGACTCACATCGTGCGTTTGCCCGAGTCTGCAAAGATAATATAAAATAGCGAGCCTCCAGAGTTCTAAAACATAAAAACGAATAAAATTCTTTTAGACGGAATAACAAGGAGGAAGGTTTTTCTCTATTATTTCGTGTACGAAAGTAGAAACAATAAAACGTAGAAAAATCTTATCGCGCCGTTAAATATGAAGTCAGGATAAAAATTGCATCTTATAAATCAAGTTCATCATCTATAGTTTCTATCCCATCATCGTCGTCGTCGTCGTTGTGAGGATAGAAAAAATAGAACAGAATGAAAGTAAGAATAAAAAAAAAGAAAAGATCAGTAGAAAACAGAAAACGAGCAGCGACCGCTGCAACGGAGCAGCGGCAGCAGGAGGAGAATATGAGAAGGATCACCAACCAGAGGCAGCAGAAGTAAAAATTGTTGGGACTATTTGATGCGCAGCTAACTGTACGTAAGTTTTGGCTATGCACAGGCTAAATGCCCCGTCCTACAGGCGGGGGGAAGTAAAAAGCAGGAGTAAGAGGAATGACGAGTGGGGGAGGAGGAGAGTGAGTTTGATCCATAGAAAGAGAGTGAGGCGAGTAGGACGCTGCTCGCATGGAGAGGGAGGGTGGGCCGCAAACGTGTGAGAGAAAGAGAAAAAGAAAGAGGGAGCAAGGAAGGAAGGAGCGAGAATTTCGGGGGTGGGCGGGAAGGAGCGAAAAATTTCAAAGGGGAAGGGAAGAGTTCGGCGATAAAGAAGTAGTAGTAGTTGTAGTAGTAGTAGCGGCCGAGTAGTACGGCATAGGATGTCGGGGCGGGGGAGGAGGAAGAAGAAGAAGAAGAAGAAGACGACGAAGAAGAAGCAGAAGAAGCAGAGGAGGAGGAGGATGTCGATGGGGATGGGTGGTTGGGGTAGGAGGAGAGAAAGAATTGGCGCGCGGAGGACCAGCGAGTATGGGATAACGGAGGGAGGCAGAGGAAGAAGGACGGGGCGGGGGAGGGGGGGGGGGGGCCGGGGGCCAAGCCCTCGCGGTTCGGCGTTTTCGGGGGGAGGGATGGTGGCGAGGAGTAAAACAGAGGAAGGGGTACGCCGAAACTCCCCTGAATCCCCTCCGTTACTCCCGTAAAGTCCCCGCGCTATCCCCCTTGCCGCAGCGTTAAAGTCCCCTCTCTTTTAGAGGTTCCTATGAATTTTGCGACACTCAATAAAAAGTGGTTCCACAGGGTTACCATTTCGGTAACTATACTTTTGCCCGGCTCACTAACACAAACGTGAACTAAAAACTGCATGGGAGAGGCGCGTTTTGCCGCTGCTGCCGCTGCCGCTGCCGCTGCTGCTGTTCCTGCTGCCGCTGCTGCTGCTGCTTGCTTGCCTGCTTTGCTGGCTTGTTTCTGCCGCTGCTGCTTTGGCAGGCCAACCCGCGCGCGGACCCAACGATTTGCCCAGTTGCGTTCCCAATCATTCTACGACTAGGTAGTCCCGCCGTGTCCAAGCTGAGCCACAAGGTTGGCTGGTGTCATCGAAATATATCGGCGCTAAGAACTAACGTTCATTCAAAGTTTCTTTATTATTTACTACGCATTTTTATCAATTTAATCTAAACACATACATATATATATCCATATAAATACATATATATACACGTTGTATATACATCCAGTATACGCATATGTATTGTATATATAGATCGTGAACACGCGTGTAAAAAAAATAAAAAATACTCCAACGATTCAAGAACTGATATAATTCAACGTTTGAAAGATTTTTTGCTAAAAAATCCAAAATCAATCGACAGCTGTATAAAAAAAAAATAAAATTTTTTTTAAACATCATTAAACATACCTGTTAAAGTTAAAATTAAAAAACAAAATAAATAAATAATAATTTCGTTTGAAAATATAAAATAAAAAAAAAAACAAAGTTGACAAATTTACGGATTTTCACTACGGATTGGAATAATAAAATCTATACACGCAAATGAAATTTGACAAGAAATATAAATCAAACAACGAATACGTTCAATTCCGGACTTGCGCGTAGCGCTTTACTGCACATGTATAAACTTGCTATATAATACATACATATATATATGAACTCAAACATATATATGTATTTTCTGCAGCACGTCACATCTGTGCCAAAGTCATACTATATTACGTACATATGTGTATCTAACGTACATGTACATAAAAAATTGCCACTATTATTTCAATCGTTTGGCGAATAATTAATTGTTCATTATTGTTGTTATAATTAATATATTATCATTAATATTTTTATCATTGTCGTTAATATCATCGTCGTTTGGTTATTTTTGTTGTTAAAAATAACAGCGGTTTAAAAAACGAAACAAAAATCGTGCGAACGGAACAGGTTTTGGTTCTAACAACAATTCGTTGTAACTAGGCTACGTCGGGAGATAAAAAAAAAACCGTTCAAAAATTTTCGACGAAAAACACAGTAAGAGCTGAATCATCATCGAATGTTGATGAAATCGAAGGATTGAAAAATAAAATAAAACTAATGAGAGAGGAAAATTAGTCGGGGGCAAAAAAACGTTACACGAAAATAACAGTACACAAGGACGAGGAAGAGGAAGAGCGGAGTTGTGCGGAAGAGTAATAAGACTAGAAGAAAGATTTCCACGTTGGAACTGTGCAGCGCGAAGCGAGACAGGAATAAAAAGAAGAGATAAAGGGAGAGAAAGAGTTGGAGATACGAAACGGACCGGAAACTGTGATGCTGAAACGATCGTCAGTGAAGCAAAAACAACAGAAACAAAACAAATCTAATTACAATAACATCATCGATGAATTTTTATAACTGCACATGAAGTTGCACAGTGTTACAAAATAAGCGAATTGAAAAAAAAAATTTAACAAAACACAAAACACGAATATCAAACTTATAATTTAACGATAACATAAAAATGATAAACTAAGTGGAGTAAAAATAAGCAGAAAAAAAAACATATATATATATATTAAACGGATGTAATGTGCAAACTAATAAACAAGTAAAATAAATTATTTATAAAAGATTTATAAATATAAAACTTTGTTGCAAGGAACAGTTGGGGATTTGTTTTTCCTCTTTCGTTTCGTATTTTTTGTTTTTTATTCGTTTTTTTTTATTTATTCTTTCTTTTTTTTTGTTTTTACCTCTATAAAAGACGAAACGAAAAAAGCAACGAGAGAAAATAAAAAGAAGAAGAATTGAATGAAAATAAATTAAATTAAAAAAAAAAAGCAAGTAAAGTTTGGCCATGGGCGGACAACCGGAATCTCGAGTAGTGGTTAGACCGCCGCAGATGCTGCACAAGTGATGCCTAGATTGTAGTTATACGTCTAGGATTTTGAAAATAGAAAAAAAAAATAATTAACTAATAATCGGTAATAACAAATGATAAAGTGTGCCGAATCTATTGCCCTGGAGCTGTATCGTTGCATTGAAACATTGCGTGGACTGACTACTTGTATGAATTACTTATCTAGTAATAGTAATGATAGTAAAAATAATAATAACAATAATAATATCAGATTATGAATAAATTCATCCTTTACGATAAAAATAATACACATCCTTGCGAAAGATCGTAAAAAAAAATAAAAAACACAAAAAAACAGAGAAAGCAAAAATATCAACCGGATAATAATCGAAGAGATAATAATTTGAAAAGAAAAAAAAAAAGAAAAAGGAAAAATTTTTCAACAAATACGAAGAAAAGAAGCGGAGAACCTGCGGTACCAACGCGGTGCAAGGACACGTTTGTAATTTGCTAGGAGCATTTTAAAAGTCTGCAGCGAGGAAAGCAAGGTATGTTGAAAAAAAAAAATAGTAATAATGATTATTATAATAATAAGAATGAAATTTAAAATGAACGAAAAGAAGAAGAAGAAAAAAGAGAAAAAAAAACTCACGTACAGATATATACACCGATATACTTGGACTATGGATATATATTCATACGTTATAACCCGCGTGGCCTTCGAGACTTTTGTAGAATGCGAATTTAACGTCGTCGCGAACGACGTTGCAGAGAGACGCGAAACACGCCTAACGCGACTTTTTGGTTGATGATAAATTTCTATAGATGTATACATATAATTATTTATCCAAGTTGCATATTATTGACCGAAGAGGAGATATAGAAAGAGAAAAAGAAATTTTCATTTTTTCACCAGTCCTGCAGTGCGCGGAAAAATTTCAAGGATAATTCGACGAGCGTAGAGAAGAGAGAGAGAAAATCTACAAAATGAAAAGAATCTTTCGTTCGTTATCCTTGCAACGAGATTGTTTTTTGATTTTTTAATTACGGTCAATACTCACGAGCGATTGGAAAAGACGGTAGCGTATCGGTCGTGGACGTAGAAGAACGCAAGTAAACGGGGGAATATTTTAATGCAAAAGCGTTGAAGAAGGCGAGACGTAGAGCTACGTATGATACGCAGCGTAGCGGTAGTGCAGTCTATGTAATTTAGTAGTAATGGTGCTGGTGGCTCGGGCGCAAGTAGTAGTAAGTAGAAACAGCGTAAAGCGAAAGGCTGGGCAGCCGGAGAAGGAGAAGTAGACGGTGAGAGACAGACGCATGGCGAACACCGAGGCACCGACTAGTAGTACAGACCGTACGGGCTAGACGATCGCTAGACGATCGCTAGACAAGGTGAATGTCGCTGTTACGCGCGCCTTTTTGTAACGCCTTCCTTCCTCAACGCTACACTCGCTCACTCATCATCGCCACTATCTACGGCTATTACGACGTTATGCGGTTTCTCTACGGATTTCCCTCTCTCTATTTTAGCTATACACAGTCGGCTAGTTCGATACGCCGAAGACCAAGTCCTGCTGGTCTTTGTCATTCTTTTTCTTTTTTTTTTCTATTCCTCGTTTTCGTTGGCTAGGTTTTTCGGCGAGTCTATGATACAGGATCGGACAAACTCCAAAAACGTTGCTCTTTATTTGTTTATTTTTCTTTTTTTATCAACTATTCATTTTATATATATAACATAAAGAACGCGATCTCATCGTCGACGCTCGGAGAATATAAACGATTACGTAACTGTAAACATCATCGTCGTGTATATAAAACCTTTGAGATTCAGAATATAATATAATATTGTATGTGTATAAATAAAAATAAAAATTTTATCTAAAATAGATACGTTGTATACTATTGAGGTATACATATGTGTGTATCATTCAAATTACTGTATGTTAGACAGATTAGATTAGACGCATAGTAACTAGAATATAAATAAAATATCATATCTACATACATATTTTGTTGTTATGACGTTATCGGTGAATTTCACACGCTCAGATCATGTGTATCTAATTATCAAGTTGAACTTCACTATTAGATTAACTTTTCGATTGAACGGTTATTATTCAATATATATTGTATATCGGTATACGTACTTTTATGACACGTTATAAACTATCTCTGAACTCGATCTTAATAAATTTTTTTAATTGATACAATAAGTCAAAAGATATGATAAAATATTGTTAAAAATCATCAAGACTGTCCTGTGGATGATGTGATCCGATTTTGAAAGAAAGAAAAAAGAAATGAATGGTTGAAAATTAGGTTCAGTTTTTGATTTTCTATACCACGTGCAGTGGCCCCAAAATCGGTGGCTTTTCTGATTCTAGTTTGTTTTTCTCTACCTTGACAAGTGATCTTTGATTATTCAAATTAACTGACTGCAAGCGACCAAGGTCTAGCTGGTTTGTCAACTTCCTACCGAAAATTGTACGAGAATTACGATTCGATGGATTTAAAACGTTCGGCTCTTCGAGTGTTTCCCAAAAACAGAATTCTATGAGACGAATTTAACGCACATTCTCCGTAGCAATGATAAATTCGTTACCGACTTTCTCACTTCTGGTCAACCGTGAGCTTCGAGATTCTCAGTAACGGACGTTAGAATTTTTGATAAAAATTCCAAACCACTTGATTTTTTGTGTCCAGTTGTATAACGATGAGTCGGTGATAGACGCGGCCCGAAATACCTGCGAAATAGAAAAAAAGAGAAGTAGATAAACGAAACGGAATAAAATAAAATAGTCCTGATGACGCTCCGATGGTTGATCCTTTGTCGACGATTATATTCGGCGTTATCGACGCTTCATAAAACGCTGTACATTTGGGTATGACATTCCTGCGACTATGTATATATTTGTATGTATACATATGTATAAATTAGACACGCGTATACATCGTATATAAATATATTGCCTTTGTAGTATGCGGGTGACCCTCACTGCACGAATAAAATATGCAACTGCATCACCGATGAGCCATAAATGACGGGCCGCAACCGAAGCTGCTGCGCTACCGTTGGTGGTGCAAAGCGCGTGCACATCGCTGCAGTGACGTAATTTTCTGCTATATAAATATATATTTACGTACATATGTACAGTGTACATGTATATGACTGGTACATATGTACCCCGCTGCACAGTGCAAGCGGGGCATACACTCGCCTGGTGTACCGTCTATTCGCTGTCTGCAGCGTAATTATAAAATTATATGCCAATGACCCATTTCCAACATGACTTCGTTTCTTGCGTTTTGTTTTTTTTCGTTTTTTTTTTTTTTAGTCTTATCGCTGCCTGCGCGGTTCACTATTTAACGTTTCAGCTGTTCGATTTTTGAACACATCGTTATACTTACTATACTGTGCGGAATTTCATTTTTCTTACAACGATCGAACGAAATATGCGATAAGAAAATTTGCAATTTTTACAGCGACTCGCTCGGTTTGAACGAAACTTCATTCACAACGTAGGTATATTAAAAAAAATCATTTCATATTCGAAATAAGAAGGAAAAAAAAAAAATCTAACGAAGCATATTGCGAACTACGATCTAACGATATAAGTGTATGATAGTAGTGCGTCCCCGCGGCTGGTCAGACGCCAAAGAAGCTGAATCGCGTATGACGATGGAAAAATTGTTAAAGGAAAAAAGTCCGGATGATCCGATTTTTTTTTTCAATGACGAAGAAAAAGCAAATGAGGAGAAAAAGGATCTTCGAACATGACTGTGTGAAATATCATAACGTGATCTGATTCGGTGAGAACGTAAAAAATGAAAAACTAAAAAACTTCTAACGTATTTTTTTTTGTTCATGTTTTCTATTCTATGATAAATCGTATATATTTCATTGCAGTTTCTGAACAAATTTTTTGAAAGTCTAACGCATATATGTCCGCCGCATCGTATTCGTACGGTGGAATTAAGCAGCGGGCAGCGTCATGAGTAGGAAAAAAATGAAAAACCGAAAGAAAAAAAAAGGAAAAGAAAACGAAGAAGAAACGGATGTTAAACGAAAAGAAATGTATTTCAGGATCTTCTACTTCTCTGCAGAGAATATTTCTAGCTCTCAGCTACACCGATACTTTCGACCTAATATATACCCGGGATCTAATTTCATGGGGAGAAAAAATCAACAAAAAACAAAGAAAAAAGCATCACGTACACCAGGTTAAATTTTGATCGCATATATGTTAGCATTTTTGATCGATAAAAAATTCTTGCAGATCTGAGAAAATCGTCTATCTTTTTTTCTTCGGCATTTTTTTCCGGTCGTTTTGAAAAGAATGCAGTTTAGATCGAATCGCGTTTTGATCCGGTGATTGAAAATTCATCCGTATCGGAGTTCCGTTTTTTGTTTTTTTTTTTTGTTTTCCTTGCATCGCACGCGATTAGGTGGTACACATGTGTCTGATATACCTGTACGAGGTACGTACGTACAAAAGAATGATGTTTCGAATGTTCGCGTCGGTTACGACGACGACGTTGAGAAGAATAGCAGCCAGAAGTTAAGCTAGCTCGGAGTTGGTTGTTTGGCAGTTGGCGGGTTGGCCCCATGAGGTCAACGGCCACCGAATGTTTGCGAATGCAGGCGCATGAGGCGACGGGGCGCGGGTATGAGCGGCGGGGGGGCGTCGCGATGCAGTAGCTGATGTGAGTAGCCTGGTCCCCCCTATTTTTTTATTTTTAAATTTTTTCCTCTTTTTTTTTTCGCCTCAAACATATAATAGCATTCGTGTACATATGTGCACGCTATATACCGATCGCCAGCGCGGAGGTCTCACTTATTATATCCCACCTTTTTAAATTTTACAATTTTTTGTACAATTTTTTTGCGAAAAATTTATCGGATCTTTCATTTTTCTAGTCGTTTCTTTGTCCTCTGTCAATTTTCATTTAATTAAAACGCAAGGTGGGTAATGAAAAAAAAAAGAAGGGGTGAAGAGGAAACTCTATAGATATTAACGCGGTTTATGGATTTCCGTTGTTCAAACTATATCAATTTTCTCGTGGTTATCGGAATTATTATTATTAATCGGAGATACGTTACCAGGTACTTTAGTCTGATTTGTTCGACTGGCGTCGGGTTTGGAGAGTTGCAAATCGAGCGTTTGTCGTTTGCATGTATTTATATGAATAAAAGAGAACATCCCTTACGTGATTATACGTGTATAATACCTGAGCTGGTAGACATCTTGTCACGTAATGGTTATTCCTTTGTAATAACGATATCCCCGGTATCAATAACTCGTGTAGATATCACGTGACTCCTGCAGATTCTGACCTGAAGTATACGCGGGTATATGTAGAAAATATAATGATAATCGAATTTCCGTCCTTCGTTTTCGTCGAGAAAAATTCTGATTCGAACAAATTTTTCGTTCGTTTAATTTTCGAAACAAAAAAAAAAAAATTCCACACGCATAAAAAAGCGTCCTTCACCTGCACGTCGATGTGAAAATGCCTTCGATGAAAATTGATTTCAGTTTAAATGAAATAAAAAAAAAAAAAAAAAATAGAAGAAAAGACAAGAAATCAATTCGCATTACAAGCGGATACATGTGTTATTCATATTCATGCTATAAAAATACGCGAAGATTCTTTTTTTAGATTCGTCGTATGTATGTAAAAATCTGTGTGCATGTGATGCACGACGATAGAGAAAGAAAGAGTGACGGGGTGCAGAGATGGAAGAAAAAAGGATGGGAGTTGAGGAGGGGCAGGAGGGATGGCGAAAAAAACATCCACACCATGGTCTCAATTTTAGTGATAATAAACTTTCGATTTACGTTATTTACGCGAACATCGCGAGTATATATAGTATGTATAGTGTGCGCGCGTGTGTGTAAAATAAATGTACACATATGTGATAATTTTTTTTTTTTTCTCTGCATTCGCCATGTCTTTAAGTGTAATTATACATTTCCATGTAGATAAACACACGTTATACCGTACGGTACCGCATAGCTCGATGCTGCAGCAATGAATTTGCATTATTTCGTTCGTCAACAGATTTCCATATCCAGTTACACTCGTATACGTGCAATTCAATGCGTTAATCATAAATTACGACACATTACAGCCGGCGCACGTATTCTTGCAAACAATTTCTTCTTTCCCCTGCTCTTCTTCGTTGATCGGCAAAATTTCCGATCCGCGCGTTCGAATAGATAAAAGCGGGAAAAAAGTCTTGGAAAACAGGAAAAAAAAAAAAAAATCCCGAGTCGTAGCTCCTCGTCGACCGCCCGCAGGTCTCGGCCCGTCTGTCGACGGTCTATATTAGCGAAAAGTTTCGCTGGAAATTTACCAGGCCCCGCGTTAAAATGCAGTTTCGTAAAAATTCTTATTTTAGCTAGAGCCCGGCTATATAACCCGTCGCAATTATTCTAGCTGCGCTGCTGCTTCTGCTGTTGCAGCGGCACATGCACATATTCGTTGGGTGTACGCGGGGAGTTTAGGGTACGCGTATGACGTGGGCACGAAAAAAGGCAGGCTTTATTAGCTGGTATTGGTGGGCCGGCTGGTTCCTCGTGCATTTTTTCGTCTCGGTGTGCCGCACGTCGTTGCGTAGAGAAAATATATCGTGTGCTTTTTTTTTTTTTCTTTTTTTTTTTGTAATGTTAATTCGGTCGCTGCGCATAGCTTGCAGGCACCTGCGGCAGCGGGCGCAGATATTACGTGTACGTCCTACAAGGAAGGACGCGGCTCGGCGTTGAAGAAGATAAAAAAAAAAAAAAAAACAGAAAAAGAGGAGGAGATAAAAAGAAGGAGACTAATTCTATAAAACGCATATAGTAGAAAATTGCACATCGAGAGCTCGCGTTGTTATTACATTATATGGTGCACTGCAGCGTTTGGGAGGATGTGAGAAGGAGTAGGAGGAAGTATTATATATACGAACCCGCGTGATGTATGCGACTCCGCACACTGCAAGCGAACCTTTTTTTAACGCGTAGAAATAAATACGCTCGCTACAGCCGAAAAAAAGCATCGGAAAATAAGCGCGCCTCTGTATGGGTTCGTAACGTGCGATGGGAGGGTCTAAAAATCGCGCGTAGAAACTAACCGCTGGTGGTTTATATGCGTTGCACTGCAGATTGCGGTTTTACGATATCCTAACTACTCTGTTGCGTATACCGTACATTTTTTAAAATTCCGACCAAAAATTAACATTCCTTTTGATAAATTTTGTTTCCTGTTTTTTTTTTGTTTTTTTTTCTTCTATGTACATGAGATTTGTTGCGCCGCCACATTTTTTTATTTCACCACGGTGCGGACCGTTACGTTTTGAAGGAGAAAAAAAAAACAAACTGGCGATTATATTTGAGGCACGAAAATAATAAAATATAGGTACCAATAAAAGGAAAAAAGGGGAAAGAAAAATCAACGATATATGACGTGTAAATAAATGATGAATTAAGGACGACGTAAGGAACGGACCCTTCCCGTATTTAACTGCAGTATAAATATTCCGCAATATATCCATAGAACGTATCCTGTGGACGACGCGGAACCCTCTTTTCGGCAAAATTATTGTACAACCGTTGTATCCCTATAGGTATATAATACATGGGGTATAATCGTAGATCCCTAGAAGCGTCGCGTCGCGTTTCCTCACTCTTCTATAACAGAAGTAGTCACGCGACGAGTAAAAACCTCCTCATGGTGTTCGCTGTTATATACGTATAATATAACCGCGTTTATACCCCGTGCAGCAGCTATTAGTTTTTATTTTATTTTTTTTCGTTTCCCTTTTTCCGAGCCTTTTTCGTATTATACAATACGTACGTACGCTGCGTACATCTGATTCGCGGATTAATTATAGATGTATGCATGCGTATGGTAATAATGATATACAATGTAGTTAGTTTCGCCGTTTTCTGCACCCCTAAACCGAAAATATACCCCGAACGTTTTACGCGCTCCTTTCGGCGTACGTAGCAAAGGACCTCCGGCGAGGCACCCCCGGCTAGACCAGCTCGAGAAAGTAACATTTTTATCGATTCGGCGGCATGTATATGTGTCCATATACCTATAGACGCCGCGACCCGGAATACCGTATAATATACGTATACCTATAAATACATATATACAATGTACATATAACCTGGGTATACGTATACCGGGTTTCATTTTAATGCAAACGCGAGTATGATAAACACGTGCGGGCCACTGGTTGGCGTGCAGAAGTAGGGGTACTTTTGCGGTCCCGCCACACAGGGAAAGAGGAGTAAGAGCGAGAGTAGGAAGAGGAAGAGGAAGAGGAAGAGGAAGAGGAAGAGGAAGAGGAAAAAGGCGGGTGATCCTTTCGGGGGTAAAGAGACGACGGTGGTAGCGGCATATACACGAGGGGAAAAGAGAAGAGAATGCAGAAAAGGGGTTGGTTACGAAACAGCACGTCGTGCTCCGGTGTCGCGAGCGAAGGGGCGAAGGGGGGGGGGGAGGGGTGAGGGGTTGGTACGAAGCGAGATATTGGCACAAAGCGAGAAAGAGATAAAAAGAGAAAAACATATCTAAATACATATATACGCGTCATAGATGAATCGCAGAGAGGGGGTATTCACCGCGGGACCAAGCGGGGTGGAAAAGAGAGACGAAAATTTTCGTATACATCTGTACAGAAATACATATATATAGATTTACGGGGTAGGGATGTGGCGTGCGTAACCTGGGGGTAGCCGGAAGGCGGTGTACGCGGTAGTAGGGGGAAAATTCGTAGAGCCCGGTGTTCCGTTAAGGGGTAGCCTTGAACCCAGGAGTGATGCCCACCAAACCGCGAGGTTACAGGTATATACACCTTTTTCTCTCTTTTCCGGTAACAATTTTTCTCCTCTTACTTTTTATCCGTTTTTTCTTTTTTTTTCCATTTATCCAACTGGTTTTTCTCTTTTTTTTTTAATGTTTCGTTTTGCTCTTTACCGTTTTGTAATTTTTACTTTATTCCCATTTCTTGTATCAATTTTTACTTTTTGCGTATTTTTTTTTCGTTGTGGTCGAAACAGATAAATTCCCAAAACTGCAGCGTCGACGAAAATCAAAAAACCTGAGGCGGAAAAAAAAAAAGATCAAATCGAATGAAATAAAATTAAGTATGCACCGCAGCATAGGACGGCATTATATGTTGCGTCGCGTTCGGCTAACCATGAGATCTGCGCGGATGCGCCTATGCCGTTCTGCAGGCTGTTCTTTTTCTTCCTTTCCATGTTTCTTTTTTTTTTTCTTCTCTTTCTTTTTTCCCGACCGCTGTACGAGCATATAATTCTCGGTTTTATTTGCATTCAAGGACGTTTGACTCATTCCGAAACGCCTGCGAGACCGCGAACGACATAGAAAACATCCTAATTGCATTGTCGACTAAAGATTGTTTTGATCCAAAGAAGTGCGTCGTCTAAAAATTTTTCAATCCGATACCAAGCAAGCCTCCTTCAACACATATGCACGCGCATACGTATGCGCGGCTATAATACACGTTCACTGCACCGAAAATTATCACAACAATACACGTGCGTATACATAGGTGGCTTTTATTCCCATATATATACTCGCGATCATTACCCGTTCAAATTTCAAGGACAATTGGATTTGGTCAGGGACGTCCGTGACCCTTGCATCATCGGTGCTCCTCGTTCTTCTGAAACGTTCGTTGTAACGATGCAACTGCAACGTCTCAAACTTGCAGCGCTGCAGCGACTGTACCGTTGTAGCCATAATCTGATGTCTTCGAATACGTATTACTTGCGTGACGATTCCCTCAATTTACACTATGAA
Source organism: Athalia circularis (assembly GCA_963978495.1). Lineage (NCBI taxonomy): Eukaryota > Metazoa > Arthropoda > Insecta > Hymenoptera > Athaliidae > Athalia > Athalia circularis. The sequence continues at coordinate 18,973,063 of OZ021698.1, read as the reverse complement.
AAAAAATCTTCTTTCTTCTTGCATATTTCTTCCCCCTACCATGTATATTTCGTATATATATATGTACTCGTTACGCATCTACGTTATACGATTGCAAATACAGCATATACGGTGCAACCTTGTGCATTCCCCGACAACATTTCTTTCTCACTCTTACTTTTGTTGTCGATTGTTTTTTCCCCACTTCTTTTTTCTTTTTTTTTTTTATTAAAAATTTGCTGTTTCTTGTTTACTCTGCACGCAACGTATATCCCGTTATTTCTATTGACCCACCGTGTACGTTCGTTTTTCTCTTAATTTCGCGATTCTTCCGCGAAGATGATAAAAAAAAAATAGAGAAATTTTTAATTTTTTTTTTCCAATTGCAAACTCGTTTCGCAAATTTTCGTCGGTTGTTAGTTTGAATTTTTTTCTTTGCGCGATAGGATCGAAGAAAATCGAGATATGTGGTTTTTTTTTTGTTTACTTTATTCTGATATCATCAATTCCGCGTCGACATTTCTCCCGATGAATGGAGAAAGAGAAGGCGGAATTTTTTATCCTTCTTCATCTATCTGCATGCATGTGTTACACACGTAGGTATAGTGCATTTATATCTGCTTCGTGAAATTCAGCTGGTTTTTTTTTCCCTCCCCTCTCTCGATACTTGCAGCAAGGATGATTCATGACGATGATGTTTCATGCTTATGTGGATGCATAGGAAAAGTTTTCTTCGCTTTTTATTGGGATATGTAGACACGTTTATTAGTTGCTTATAAGCCATCGCTGTCTCTTTAGTTAATTTTCAAGGCCTCTCGTAATTCGTCTACCATATTTACATTGACGCATATCCTAGCACACATCTATAACGCATACATATATGAGTGTATAATTAGCTTTATTGTACACTCGAAAATAAAATTAAAATAAAAAATTTATACATATCAGAAACTCTGGCATTTGATATTTTGAGTTATTCTGCATGCAGCAAATATTGTTACAAATTAAATATTGAATTTCGTTGTATTTTATCCGATCATGCAATGCATAAGAAATATATATATATATGTAAGATATAAAAATGAAGAAGAAGAAGAAAAAAAAGCTCGATCAAGTCTCAATTCGTCACACATATGCAATCTACGTATATAATAACATTGATATACACGTATATTTATATAGCAAAATTGACATCATACCACGTAGCTATGCATAATATTATATTAACAGCTGGTTCTGCTGTCGAGGCGATAATAAATAAATAGAAAATTTCGTTTAATGTTGCCTCTGCGTTATATCTATACACTCGTATAGTTTGTGCAGAGGTTCCTCAGGAATAAGAGGAGCCGATATCATTCGTAGCGAATCCAATCAATAAATATTACAAAGGAACCCCTCGGAGCGGGCGAAAGGGGAATGGGGATGTGCAAGGGAGTCGCGGATGGGGATGGGGGCAGGAGGGTTAAGGAATATGGGACTCGGCGGGCCGCGGCAAGGAATGGGGTGGTGGTCCTGCGTCTTGCGATCAGGTCTTCGCGGCTGCGATGTCTATGCTATTTATATATTGCTTTTCTAGTAGCGAATTAAAATCCCGTTCATGCGCAGCCCGCAGAAGGGCGTAATGATTTTTTGAGGGGCGAATCTCGTCTCCTCCAGTTCCCTCTCTGTTATAGTGGGGGAAAAGCGCGAACCAAACCTCGAAACTGGAGGGGGCAGATCGCTCTCATTAGCCTACGGGATATGCTATTTTCTATCGCGCTTCACCCAGAGGGCCGGATAAAGAAAGTCAAAGAGAGTTAGGGGTAAAAGAGAGAGAGATTGAGGGGGGGGAAAAAGTGCCGGATGAAAGGAAAAGAGGAGAGCAAAAAAAAAAAACATCACCAGGAAGAGAGAGAAAAAAAGAAAAAGTATATAACTAAAATAAAATGAAAATATATAAACCGAGAGGAAGAAAGGAGATATAGAAAAAGTGGTGCGAAATATAACGAGGAAAAATGTTGTACAGAAAAAGGAGGAAATCGGAGAAGGCGAAAGTGCGTAAAAGAAGGAGAGGTGGCGGCGGCGGAGGAGAAAGAGGACGTAGAGGAGAAGGAGGAGGAGGATCGATTGGAAAGAACGGGAGTCGCGGGAGAACCGTGCGGGGGATTTAAATTCAACTCTATTTTTAATTGGAACTCGTTAGCTTTGCGCATTTTCATCTCGAGGGGGGCCCGCGGAGGCACCCGGCACAGTCCGGAGGCACCGCCCCCACCATCTCCGCACACTCTGCTTTGCTCCTCTGCGTACGCACTATTTTTTAGTCCGCACTTATTACGACAGATGTCTCATGTGCCGATAAAGAATAACCGTAGGCCGTAGTCCTAACTCGCGGTGTGCTCAGTCAGTGCTGTTATACATTTTTTCGCCAGTCGGGTGAATATTTTTTAACCTCCGACTTTACCTCTCGGCGACTACTCAACAACGGTACGGGACCCCGACGTATTAGAATAATAAGAAACACGCGTTAAGAAGTAAAAAAAAAAACAAAAACTCAAATTAAAATTAACAACAACAATAACATTAATTAAAAAATTTTAAAAAAAATACATTAAAAAAGGAGTAGTTGGGAAGATAAATCGGAAATTTTCTTTTTTTGTTGTTATTTATTTCGATTATATCGTTTAATGTAAGAACAACATTGAGAAGAACAGGAAATGATGAAGAGAAATTGAAGAAAAATTATATTTAACACGCGATTAAATCTACAAACTTTTAACAAGAATAATCGGAAAGTTTCTACCATTATTTGGTAAACTTGACATTATTTTTGACTGTACTACCCGTGTTCGTTTTATATCGAATAATTTCCTATTTTTTGTACACCGATTTGAAAAATACTACTACCCCCCTCGTGACAATCGGTAGTTTACTATTTTGTATTTCGCGGCGCGCCAAACACTCTGACAACTCTCCGCTCGTTCCCACGTATCTCTGAACTGTTTGTTGCTCGCTGCTCCTGCTGCTTGGGCTCTTGCTGGTGCTGCTGGTGGTGTTAAGAGCTGCGAGTGCCGATACTGCTGCTGCTGCTGCTATTGCGGCCCCCCCGAAACGTTTTTTGGCAACTCAGCTGCCCGCCGTTATTGCTGCTGTTGTTGCGATACTTATACTGAAATGTACGCGCTAGCTCATCGCCGGACGAAGTGCAACTTTATTGTTATTGAGTAATGGTGGTTTAACAACAATCCGCGCACATGAGCGAGTTCGGCAGGTGTCATAAGGTAAATTAACACATTGTACAAATAAACACGCGGTATTTTTCTTTGTGTATTTATATTATTTATTTGTTTTTTTTTTTAAATAATTTCTCAAGATTTCGTATCCATTTTTTTCGAATTTTTAATCAATCGCGTCACGTGAATCCGTACCAGTTGATTATACCACCGCGAAATTTAGTAAAAAATTAATTAATCTAGTCCTGAGAATAAAAATAAGGAAATAATAATCGTTTCGACAAACGTGAAAATTAGTAAATGGAAAATACACCGCCTAATGTCCTTTCGCAAGGTCGCACGATATTTGAAATTTGAAAGTGTTTTTGAACTTTTAGCCGATAGGGTTGACGAATGGAGGGTTGCCTTGCGTGGGAATATTTTAGGGGTTAGTTTCTCGACGCGAAGCATGCTCGGTGCCTTGCATGCTCCTGCGATCTAGTGAAAGTGAGTGACTGACAGGCGTCGTAGTCGTGCAAAACGTGAGAGTTGAGAGAGAAGAGCGAGAGAATACAAACGTGTCAGAAATCAGAAGCCGCAGTCGCGAGAATAAACCTTTGTAGTAACGAAATTTTTTAGTACGGTTAATGTTTTGATAATTTGTGCTTGGTTTTTCAAATTAATTCACTGTTGTTTTCTTTTAGTTCTTTCCGCTGATTTCGCGTATCTGTCGCCATTTTAAGGTGTCGAAAAAAAAACTGAAACGCAAGAAGAAAAAAAATAGGAAGTGCGAATCATTTGTTTTTTGTTCAGACTTTTTATTTGTCTGTCTATTTATTGAATTGTTGTTTTATGTTTTGTTTATGAAAAGTGTTATTGTTTAATTTGATTTTGAGACGAGAACACTAACGAGTACCAAGTTCTGATAACATCGCGAGTGCGCCGGCTAGTAAACTGACGTTTCGACGCATTTTCGTAATTTTTTTTCTTTCACACAATTACTCGTGACCGGCGTCACCGAATTAGCGTCAACGGAGTATAATAATTATTTCGTTGTTTGCCGTTGGAAATTAGGCTACTGACAGTGAATTTATTATATCCATTTAATCAAGTGTTAAATTCTCGGCATTAATATGCCCTTCGATTCCAGTGTGACTCTACATGAATTTGAGGTTATTTCTCCTTCCCTAAACTCTGATAAAATCCATCTGTCAAATCTAGCAGACTACGTTATATTTGTTAGAAACAAAATTCTTTTGTCAGCTGTCAGTCAGAATTATCAAGCTTGCACCAATGGGTTACGCAATTCTTTATTTTCTGTTTCTTTCTTTGCTAAACGTTTCCAACGTAATTCATCATGAAATGATAATAAAGAAAATAATGATTTATAATTTGACTTATGATTATTTGTGATATGAAAAGAAATCTTTGTTATGAATTCGTTAGGAATAATTCTTTAATATATTGATTTGAAGTTTGCTCATCCAATCATACTCATTGAAAATATAACAATTTTAATTTCACAATGCAATATCACTTGTGTACAGTCATACTTTCTACGTGTCTAGACGCAAGTAATAATCATAATGGCGATACAAATGCCAGGATTTCCTAATAGGTGCTAGGCTGAGTCGGTAGAAGCTCAGAATAACTATAGCGGTAGTTGAAAAAAAAAGCTTGCAAATTAATTCTAAGAATTCTTTTATCGTTGCTCTAAGATAGCACTATCAGTATTTTAATGCCTGCACTTTTTATGTGTATGTAGTAGGTATGTAAGTATTATACGTTATAAGTAATGAAGAATTATTTAATCTGACTCTCTGGAGTCTGGCTTGGCTCCAATGTGACGACCTAATTTTCTTCAACGTAAAATAAAAAGGAGCTAGGGCCGATGCAGTTTTTAGCACAAGCTAAACCATCCTACCCTACCGTTACCCCCCTTGCAATGTAATCAACTTTACATTATCGTATACCAAATTCACAAGCGTTACGTCATTTCACTATTTTTGGGATTTATTTTTACAGTTGTCAGGCATTTACTTGTGCTCAAATACGTTTAAACTATAATTTTTATTCATTTAAATAAGTTGTCATCAAGGTACATCATAATATTCCTCATACTAGAGCCTAATCTTTATGTTCTTTATGGTGAAAGCTTATTTGGACTTTGAGTGAATTATTAGGCATAGTTATTGTAGAGTAGAAATTGCAATCTTATAAGCAGCAGTTTATTTAAAATATGTTATCTTAATTTATCAGCGCCTCTACCAGCTTATCAGGATTTGTCAGACGCTTAGAGAAATTGAGCAAATGTCAAATGACTTTTATTGTGCGCACTCGACTTTCAATAAATATTTCTAGCTGCAGGAGAATTGCAACCTGTAATATAAATTTGATTTATTAAAGCAGCGTAGCATTTTCAAGGATTTTATGAACTTCAGTTTGCTTTGCCGTAGCTGTGAAATAAAAAGGTTCAAACTGTAGTTTGAAATAATTGAAATTGAATGAGCTTTTTAAATTTGGCAAACATGGTCTGCTGATTTGAGTCGTTATAATCGGGAGCTGGGTCTCTCTACAGTCTACTAACTTTATGATTGTATGCTATCTTAAATGAACTTCACAGATGAATGTCTGTGATGTAAAGTTCTTTGACATTAATGCAGGTTCATGGGATTGGGAGTGATAAATTTTTTTCATACTTTCATCGCTTCAATTCAATTAACGAAAATAAATCTCAACAACGATATAAAATCTTGGATCATGTACTTAGCATAACTGGAGTTTATTAGCCGCATTAACTCTAAGTAACTGTGATGGAAATAATAAACAGCCAGGCTTCCGCCCCTGAGGATAGCAAAAGGAGGGGCATACGGGCATCTAAAGTTCAGAAACCACCAATCTTTACTACATACTTCAACTCAAAGAGTCGTGGTCGTGGAAAGGTCAGCGGTCCTCTTCGTGCCTTGAACTGCCTATAAATTGTGGAATATTACTTTCAAATTTCTTGAAGTATTAAATAGTCTATCGTTGCTATATATTATGTGATTATAACAGAATTCGAATTTTTTTTTCGCCCAAAATCCTTAAAATAGATAAAGCAGAAAAGCGACCATTCATGTAGAAACGATTGTAATCGATATTGAGGACGATTTTGCAGATGTGATAACTAAGTTGTTGATTAGTGTAAGCCATCTAAATGATTGTGTGTCTAATTCTTGTGTATGTCTGTTTCTAGGTGAACAGTCAGAACGATGGTAGATACGCAACACTTTTGCCTGCGATGGAACAATTACCAGAGCAGCATAACGTCAGCCTTTGAAAATTTGCGAGATGATGAAGACTTTGTGGACGTCACATTGGCCTGCGATGGCAAGAGTCTCAAGGCGCATCGCGTTGTACTCTCTGCCTGCAGCCCATACTTCCGAGAGTTGCTCAAGGTGCGTCTGCAAGGTTTTTCTTTATTATTAAAAATCGAAAAAATAATTCAAGGTCAACTGGAAATGATTGTGCTCCATTCAGTCTACTCTGAGTGAAAATTATTCAAATTTAGTTAAAAATTTTCTTATTTTTCTCATTACAGAGCACACCGTGCAAACACCCGGTGATAGTGCTTCAGGATGTGGCGTTTAGCGACTTGCACGCCCTTGTTGAGTTTATTTACCATGGTGAAGTCAACGTGCATCAACGTTCACTCAGCAGTTTTCTTAAGACTGCCGAAGTTCTCAGGGTATCTGGTCTCACGCAGCAATCCGATCAGACTGATAGGGATGAGGTGAGTTAATTTGAATTTGAATTTTATTAGTAAAACCGCTCGGTTTCGAGAGATTGCCAGAGTAGAAGTATACTTTATTCAGAGGAGAGTACGCCTATTTCACTACGCGAATGTTCAGATTATTTGCCGAGCATATCATTTGTCGTTGGAGATGAGATTTGAGTGAAATAGTTTTGTCTGGTGGGCGTTGACCAAAAAGTCATATGATTTCCGTCAAGAGTTGCTGAATCCGCCTAGCGAAGTCGAAGTTTTATGATCTAGGCTATCAAAACATTATCTTGGCAGAGCTTAAGTAACTCATTTTTTCTTATCTTGATACAGTGCACCTTCCCATATCTCGATTCTTTTTGGCGATTGTCATAGGTCAAGCAAACAATGATAATGCACGCCACTCACAATCTTTTACCAAGCAAAACTGATGTTGAATTATTTACGAGTAGAAGAAAAAATACTGAAAAAACCGCATGATGTTCGCGTAAAAAAAATTGCATACCCTTGTGAACAGATCATAAAAATTATCCCGAATAAGGAACTATAGTTATTTACGTTTAATAAGTAAAAACTTATTGCCGTATTGACAACGTTCATATCAATTCCTTATAAAATTTTTATACGTCCGACCAAATCTGCGAGCATTAATTTTAATTTGCAATTTGCAAATAAATTTTTTGCAATAGGTCTTCAACTAAATCGATATCCAGTTACGTCGCACACAAAAATAGCATTCCTATTGATGATTATTAGGTAGAATGTAGAATTTCGATGTATAATCAGCTGATTAAATGCAACTGCGCGTCACTGATCAGGATTGAATTGAGGCTACTTAAACGTGCACCGCCCAATGCTGTCTGCTGAGAAGAGATTGTGACTGGCAGATACGCAAAGATTTATAAATTTTTGATTAACCGATAGAATAAAATTACAAAATTCGGTTTCATTTTTCTGTGAAAACAATATATCGCAGATACTGTTTTCTAGACGAAACAAATGATATTTTTTCGCATCCCTCACAGACGTAATTGATTATAATTATTTCGGATCTCACAATGGTGTTTTTGTGCTTTTAATGCGCAGCTATCACACGTTCGAGCGCTTGCAGCGGGTAACCATGTTCCCTCGCATGAAAAGTTGCCGGACGAAGGTTTCCCCAGTGGTAACTCACCTCCGCCAACCCCTGCAACGCCGGTATCGACAACGATGCAACAATTGTTTCGTAGATCTCAGATCCGTAAAAGCGAAGCACACACCTTTGAACCACATAACGAGAACGTGAAAAGACCAAGACTGCCATCACCCCCTTTGAACAATAACGACGCAACACCTACAGACTTTTCAATGATGAAGAGCAACCACTTGTCTAGTAAAATCGAGGGAAATGGATTAAACGAAGACAGCAGTCACATAGAAGAAAATATAAAATGTGAACCACTTGAATTAACGGGGGGCAATGGAGGTGCTGGAGGAAATCACGACGACTCGTCCGATTCCGGTGCCGCTGCCTCAGACCGACCCCCAGCATCCGCCAGCAGCAACGAACACGACCCAGAACCAGAACATGCACCAACACCTAACTTCCTTACGCCGGAAAGTAAATTGTTCACGCCTGGAGCTTACAATTTCAGCATGCATGCGTTAACCGATCATTCATCCATGTCAGGTGAGCAGCATATTCCAATTATCCTTCGAAGGCCTGTACGCACAGACCAATTTACTTATTTTCAAAAAAATCGTCCTCTTTTTCTTTTTGTCATTTTATTTCAATAGTTTTCAACAAACTTTTTTATCGTACGTGAGAATCAGGTTCTTATCAGGTAGATTTTTTTTTTATTTCTTTTTTTACATACGAATTATCGATATTTATCTTTGATAACTGAACAGTTTTCAATAATTTTGAATAGTTTTTTTCGGAGAAATTTTTTTAAAAAAGTAGTAAATGCAATTTCCGAGAGGGCTGCTGTAGGCTCTGATCGATCGGGTATTTATTCGTTTTCTCCATCGACTCTCACAACGATAGCGCAGAACGATTGGAAAAAAGATAGATTCGCTTGACGATTAATTGAGGTGAACTAAAAATTTTAGCGAGTGATTCAAAGTGGTTGTTTCTTCGTCCACATGCAGATTGGAAGCATAGAGTCTTTAACTCTAATGACAGTACTGATATTGTTATCTGCAGATAATTTCGGAGCTATGATACGCAAGCACTAAAACTGTAACGAGCAGCTCTCAGCTAGCAGCCGCCGAAGGTCAAATCAAAAATTAGCTTACATAAGAGGAAGAGAGGGAAAAAATTAGTCTCATGCTCTCCTGATATAGCATCTTTGGCTCATTAAAAAAAGTTCAAAATCAATCTTCAAATATTTTTCAAATCTAGTTAAAATATGGGCAATTAAATTTTCCGCAAATTCATTCGCGGACTCCTAGTTCCTAGGGGTAAAATGCATTTGCAACCAACGAAGTTTCGTGAAAAATTCCGAACCAGTAGAAAACTATCTGGTTATTTGGAACTAGACAAAAAACAAAACAAAACGGAGAGACCTGATATTGACGATTCTCTGTATTGGCTTATTACATAATTAATATAATTGAGAAATTGCGTACAGGCCAATGGTTTGTGATCAATAATAGAACGATTAGCCACGCGTAACAATAGTGAAATTTCCAGGCTTGGGACACGGTCTTCAAACACCGGACCTGGCGGGAACTTCACAAGGTAAGAAAAACTCCTATTCAAATTTCCGCCCAAGAAAAACAAAATAAAAAATCAAATGAACGATCGACGATATCGTTTGGTTACATACATTAATGTTCTCGCCCAAACGTAGATAGAAATTTATTGTTGATCAAGTTCTTTTGATTTTTATTTAAACGGGCAACTTTATCTTTGCTGTACTCTTATTGTCATTTTCTCTATATTAACGGCTGATACATTAATGTCCGGTGGATTTTTAATGTGGACGCTCGCCCGTCTAATGAAAAAAAAGTATTCATATATATGTAAAAAAAAAAAATAGGTAATAATATATATTGCCATGTATGCATATTTCACATATAAACATATGTATATGCATATGAATATATAGTGAAAACAAAAAAAACTTGTGCAGTTATATCAAACTAACCAACCACAAATAAGAATTTTATTACTGGTTACGGTGAAAGAGCACTTACTATACATACAATTATCTGCTTGAAAAATGTAACTTCTTCTAATTGGCATGTGTTTCCAAATCATTGAAATCATCATTTATACTATTTTTCAAAATCATTCAAATCGCTTACACATTATATATCATGAATTTCACAAAACAATAACCGAAACGAAGAAAAAAAAAAAAATGACTTAAAATTTCGCGATTTTCTTGATGCGGAATAATTATTTCAAGAGAAACAAAAAAAAAAAGAAAAAAATAGATCAATCGGTGTATAGAAAAAATAGGACAAATTTTTTTTACATCCTTGAACAAGCGGGTAGATTATAAAAATAAAAGTTTGGCATTACTGTACAATTACGGGATAATACATATGGTATATATATTTGCTATTTAGAATCACCTTCCCCATGTATCCCCAACGGTGATTATTATTATTACCACATTACGAGGGTGAATTATACTTGTGGCAGGTGCAGGTAGAACGTAGATTCCGTGTTGTAATTCTCTTTTTTTTTCTTTTCTTTTTCTTTTAAATCTCATTTAATTCTTGATTGAAAAAATACATACATATTTTTCTTTTGATTTACTATTAGCTTCTACCAAATTTGACCAATAATTTTTTTTTCATACATATATACAAATTTATATTGATTATTTATATATATGCCGTGCTCGTACCGTCCAATTTGTCAGTTTTGTATCAGTGTTGTTGTCGTCCTGTTATTTTTTTGTTTTATTTTAATGAACGATATATATATAGTATATTGATTATAAAATTCGAATGTATTTATGGTTATATACATTGTTTTTTTTTTTTTATTATTCATTTATCTATTTTTATTGAAAATTTTTTTTTTTCCTTTTTTCGCCCAAATTTTGCCGCTCGTACATCCCCGTCGTTATTTTATCGATATACATCCACCCACATAATAATATGAACCTTATATATACGATATGTAATTATTATTTAATTTTTTTTTTTTTTTTCTTTTCTCATATCTCTGTCACAATTCAATGTTGTTGAATTTTATTTATACCTATACGTTAGGAATTTATGGCTGTATAGTTACACATCATATATATCGACGTATTATGTACTTGAAATACCTATATACCGTTATGTATATACCTAATGGATTTACACGTATTACAAATGAATTTCGTCCCACCCATTTATTATACATCCATATAAATTATATATATATATATATATATATATATATATATATATATATATATATATATATCATAATGTAAGTTTGCCTGCGTTACGGAACTTCTGAACATACTACATATTTGTTCCGAGCTCACAAAAGGATGTGATAGGGCATAGTTATCACATTTTTTCTTATTCATTTTGTTTTTTTTTTTTTCGCTTCTCTTTTACCGATTTATTGTTATGTGACCCATATAACAATAATATTATAAATATTATCACTATATTATATACTTATGTTATGTTTTATTATTGTATAAGAAATGATTTTCTTTCGTTCGATATATATAATTATTATGTAGTATTTTTTCATTTCTTTCTCTTTTTTTGTTTTTGTTTTTTCTCCCTATTCAATTCATGTGTAACGAAACAATATCAGTTTATACGATAATCACAACGTATTTTTATGACACTAAAGTTTGCGATTCTCGCGTTAGCTCGTGACTATTTTATATCACCTATTACACCTATGGTATGTGTGCAGAATTTTACCGTGTTTGGTAATATCCATAAAATATGACCTACGACGGTTCTCTTAATTTCTATTCTTCTTTTCCCCCATTTGTTCGAGAAATTCTCTTATACTTTTTTTTTCCCCTCTATCATTACAAATGAATTTATCAGAAGGATTTTATCCTCGACCACAGGCGCATGTATATATAAGGAAAGTGTTATAATAAGGAACCTTCGTTTGAAGTTGAAACAATAACGACTCTCTTTCTTTCTTTTTCTTCTCTTTTTGTTTTTAATCATGGAGAAACGTCACGCGTTCGATAAAAATAGCCAAAGATTATACTCTATATGACAGACGGTAGAAAAATATACATTACTCATAGCCTCGTTGTTTGAATAAATATAATGCTAATATGCTGCAGATTACGATTTATATGTTCACATCAATAATAATAATAATAATAATAATTGTTATTATTATCATTGTTCTTATTAATTTTTTTTTCTCATTTCATTAGAGTTGCCGGTGTGGTATATATTTCGCGTTTTAATATTATACTATATACATATATGTCATGCGATAATCTCTGGATGAAATAAATTAGTTGCGATAATAATTTTGAACAGAAAAAATAAAAAGAAAAAAACGGGGGAAAAAAACATAATTATGATATAATTTACAAATAGTATGCGTTTATACATTTTGTATATTTATGTGAAGAAAAACCAAGAAAAAATTTCGATCACGTTATTTTAGTCGATATTATATTATGGAAAAAGTGACTTCTTTTTTTTTCTTCTTTCTTTTAATGTGCATGATACGCTGAGATTCCGCGATATTTTTTTCTAAATGTGTGTATTATGCATGTATATATGGTAGATCCTCGTTAAAATGATAACGTCGTAGAACGTAATTGACGAGCGAACACCGCGAGACTAGCTGCTGGTATATATATGCATATATGTATGCAGTAATAACGTGTACGTGTAGTATTAATAATGGAATATAACTAGGTATAAAAAAAAGATAATGAAATAATACGTTCTTTGTAGAATTCAGTCTGAGAGAATCAATAGAAAAGATACGCAGATAATATGTAATGTATCTATCTACATACCCCATGCAATATACACGTATTTTAAAATTGAATACCAATGATGTGTTTGACTATCGGTTTTTTTTTGCGTTTTTAGTACCTCTTCTTTTTTGTAGCATCAAATTTTTAAAATTACGTATTTTCGTTCGATACGGCATACGATATGATCGGTTGTTAAGGGTTCGAAAAAAAGGTGGGGAAAAAGCTCGAGAATCGGAGTAGATTTTTTCTTTATATTTTTTGTTCCTTTTTTGCATCTTTCCCCCCTGTTTCTATTTGAAGAGAAAAAAATTTGAATAAAAATTTTCGTCACCTCGCGGAGATGCGTTAATTTAATTCACGCCTTATGCTAGGTTAGTACTTGAAGAGTTATCAGAGGCCGACGATAAGCCCGCAGATGTTATCCTCTAAATTCAAGGTCCTCCTATCTCGACTGAATGTCGTCAACCAAACATTGGCCCAACTAAAAATACGGTGACCTTGTCTTGACACTCACATTCCTTTATACTGCACTGTGAATTATTAGATATATTTTTCATTATTTGCTATGTCAATCTCATGCCTCGCGACCGTTTTCGCATGATACTCGCTCTGGGAGAAAAAAAATGTAAAAAAAATTAGAAACAGAAAAAAAAGAAAAACAGATTGCAAAAATTAAAAAAAAAATCATTCAAATTAAAGTTGAAACAAAATTTTTTATATAGATAACGTGTACCACATATTTTTCTTTTTTTCTTCTTTCATCAAATAAACTATAATTAATGCACGAACACAAACACACACGCGTACGTGTGTGCATAATTTAATTATATACATATACGTGGAATATTTTCGTGAACCCAAAAAAATGGGGAAAAAAAAAGAAAGAAAAAATTCATGTACGTATACCTACTGTGCCACGTAATCAAATATGGTGTACAACTATATGTAAATGGCTCTGCGAATTAATTCGCATGAGTATCGTTATTATATAGGTATGTTATAAATTTTTTCTTTTTCTTTTGTTTTTTTTTTTTGGAAATTGACAAATTTGCCGAAAATACTACCGTGTATAATTTATCGTAGAGATATTGAAGATTGGTGCAAAGAGGAAGGAGAGACGAGAAAGAAAAAATTTACCATTTTCTTAATCTCTTGTTAATGAGATTCCGGAATGTCGCGAGTATATTTTTGTATTTAATCGCATCGATACGATTTCATTTCGATAGTCTATATTTTACAGCTATACACATTTAATTACGCATACTTTGCAGTACGTATAATATTAAAGAAAGAGAAGGAAAATAAAAAATTTGAAAAAAAGTTCGCATCGTGTTTCGGGTATAGTCGCAACTGATGCACGCGTTGAAACTAAAATAAGGAAAAGCAATGAAGAAAGAAAGAAAGGAAATGAAAGAAAAAGTATAAAAGAAACGAACAACTCAATCCATTTTTCGCGCTCTTAGAATAAAAAAATTATTCAAAGAAAATTAATCGTCGATAACGAGTGCTTTTCAAAAATTTTCGAATCCCCCCTGCACAGCAGTTACTCACTCGGTTCCCCGTATGTATATTATAGATGTGCAGTTATGTGCAGTTCATGTACATTTACATTAAATTTATAACTTCGTAAGTTAGAGAGCGATAGCTAGTGAAATTTTCTGCGCACTTGTACTTATACTTTCATTATGCGCTAGGCTACATATATTCAATGTAACGTACAGACTTTACGTAAGAAGAGGACTGGGGTTGAAAGGGGATGCGTTTGATCGATGCAGATAGTAATGAAATTCTACTGCACGTATCGATACATAGGTATGTACGTTACATACCTATATATACACACATATGTTGCGCGTACAATTGCGAGAGAGTAAAGAGACCGCAGAGAGACAGATGTTTCTAAACAAACATGAAACGTGTTCAGTGAATTTTTATTTTACACAAATACACGCGTATAGTGTGTCGGTTATTTTCTGGATAGAAGATGGATATAAAGAAGGATGAAAAAAACTGCAAAATAATTTTCACGCACGACGATCATGCTTGTGCATTATACGTACATAATGTGAAATAACGTATCTTCAATCGAATTACGTACTTCACGCGATTTCTTACGAAATTTCTTCTTTTTCTCCTCAAGTCCCCGCGTAGTTTGGTACACATGTATATAAAATGCGTGGATATACACCGTTATGTTATACGTTGTAATTACGATACTGCTGTAGGGACTTTCCCGATCTTCCTCTGTACCACTTCCGACTGCAGGCGCCTATTTATCTACTACGTTTATTTATAACTCCTAAACTTTGATTAGAATCTTCAGCTTGACATGTTCTATCATAGAACATCTCTCATTTTGAACAAAAAAAATCCCAGTTGTTTATTTTATCTTGGGTAATTTTCTATCTCCCCTGTTTAAAAAATTGTAGAATACGATGGCGTGGAAACTAGGTTTCGATCAGCGATTTTTTGATTGATAAAAAATTCAACAAATTATCGATAAAAAGAAAAATTAAAAAATTTCAAAGCGTATGTATCGAGTTATGTATGCAAATATGCAGTTCTCAATTTTTTCTTTATTCTTTTCTTTTTTTACTTCAATTTCGTTAACACACATCGTATTATCAGAGACAAATAAGTCGCGCCCTCGTTTGGGTTTCACATTCACTTTTTTCAAATAAAACATTCCAATTTTTTTCTTTTTTTTGTTCATTTTGCTATCTCTCGCTCTCTTATTTCGAAGAGGGGAAAGATTTTTATTTCTTCTCCCGCCAATTCGCGCAGGTCACCAACCTTATTATAATTCATCGATATGATTTCATGTATAAAGCATACATTAATTTCTCTTACAAATACAAATACCTAATAATATGTACAATTTGAAATAAAAAAAGAAAAATTAAATAAATTTTCCTTCGTCTCTCGGTTATTTATTTATTTATTTTTTTTCTTACCGCCCGGGAATTATGACACCATTTGTTTAATAAAAATGAGCATAGCATAAAGAGGATATTAGTTTTTCTTATGCAGCTCAATTTCTATTTTTATTCTTTTTTCCAAATTCTCAATTGATTTTTTGTCCCCTCGTTTTATTCTGCAGTACGCAAAATAGTGAAATCATAAAATAGAAATTGCATATAAAATGTAGAATTTTTTCTCCATCCTTTTTTTTTTTTTTAAGACTGAAAACCTCGGTGTGTCATTTAGTATTCATGTATTGTATGTATGTAGGTTCGATGCTAGTGGTATAGGTAAAGTTAGAACAGCTTGTGCGATTCTTTTCGGCTCTCTTGCAGCTCCTTTTGCAATTCTTCGTAAATATATAATTTTTTTTTTTTCATTTTTTTCCAACTCTTTGCAAAAGTTGCATACGACGAAATGCTGCGCGCGTTAGTATAACCTGTTGTAAACGAAGTAGAATATAAAAATAGCACAAACGCACTACTTTTCGCGCGCTATATCAGCAAAGCCGCGTCGTTACCCACGTCGTCAGACTCCAAGCATACAGTTGGGCGCACTTTCTTGATGCAATGCCCTCAAATATTTACTCCCGCAAGTCTATACTTCACGTACATACATATATACAGAAAAATATATGTTGGTATTTCGTTTGCTTTACGCTTCACGTATGCCAATTTTATATTTATCGCAATATCGACAGTGTGTTCTTTTTTCCCCCCAAATTTACAGATCTAATCGCGCCAAAAAATTAGTCTCGCGATTTGCAAGCAAAAAACAAAAAAAAACTAGAATCTACGTACTTTTTGTTCGTCTGCAGAATTTTGCCGAATTCGCGTTTTGAATGGAATCGAAATTTTTTTATTCTCCTCCGAAAATGTGAAGGTGATAATTTATTGCAATCCGATTTTTTGACTCATCTATTCGGAATATATTTCGCTACGAAAAAATACTCGCTATTGACGTGAAAAAAAATTCTATTCTCCGCTAGCGAGACCTCGTCACGATCGGACCATTTCGCGGATCTCAACTTTCGTTGACTCATTCTGACTAATTTTTCGCGCTCCAATAAGGTGCGAGTAGGATAAAATTTGCGAGTCTATTGGGACCCGCGTAAATAGATAACTGCAATAGACAATAAAAAATGTAGAAAATATCGACGATCGTTGCTGCGGGTATATTTTTATTAATTTAAAATGAACAAAAATTATTCTACTTTTTGAACGATTAAATCTCGTTCAAAGAGATTGTTGTTAAAGGTCAGTGATTCTTTTCAAGCCTTGAACATTCTCAATGGGACATATCGCAAAATTGCGAATTACATATACGAGACGATAATTTATCCGCTCCGCGATTCGTATGTAACTAATACAAATTTATCCATCCGTCCGTACCACACGTATTCACAAGTACCCGCGTATACGTCTCTTTTTGGAATTATACACATTTTTTATTTCATTTATTTTTTATTTTTTCTTTATTCGTTTTTTTCATCTGTAATACAAGCACTTACTTATCGTAGCCGGCGGTTCTAGTTCGTTGTTTTTCGCCTTCGCTATTATCGATGATGAACTTGGAGCGACCTTAAAAACTGCGCACAACAGTTTTATATGTATATACGTACATGTATATTTGAACAAAAAAAAGAAAAGAAAATAATAAAATAAAATATATATACATATATATATATATATATATATATTGTAATATAAATGTATTACGGGAGAGGTGTGTGCGCGTTTCGCGGCTGTATAATCAGTTCACTCTCGCGAAGTTTATTTGTACATACGTATGTAATTAATATACACGCGGTCCAAATCGCGAACTGCAATGTTTCTAGTTGATAACGATTAGACGACGATGATGATGAAAGAAAAAATTCAGAAAAAAAAGAAACAAATAAAGAAATAAATAAATAAACAAGAAATCACATCGAAAAAAAATCACCACGATTCTATCGACTTAATATCACGTTATATAAAATGCAACATGGACGGAAACTTTCACATCGGTATTAACGATTCATATTTTTTGTCACTAGCTGCGTTTCATGTACATCCAATACTCACCAGTTGGCGACACCGTCCGATACGCGCATTGTCATTATTGTTGTTATTATTATTATTACTATTACTATTATTATTCATATCATTATCTTACTCGTGCTGCATTATCGGTGTGTACCGTTCTTTTTTTATTTTAATCACATTCTGATTTTGTTAATTTCTGATTTTTGTTTTTTTTTGTCGTCCAATCGTAGTTTATGGACATTGAATTTGACTCAAAATCGTACATATATTTTATAAGAGAATGGGGGAAAAAAGAGGAAAAACTGATCGTATTGGAAATGAAGAGAAGAAATTTTATTTGTTTTTTCTAATTTTAATTTTTGGATATCTTATACATATTAACACGTGGTTTTGCTTGCCGGTGCTTTAGGTTGTGTAAAATGTGAAAGTTGTTATTTCCTTTTTTACGCACCGTTAATCGGATCTCACGCGCGGCTATATTGTTAAAGCCTTATAGCCAGCCAGCCAGCTATAAGAACCTTATAGCGTTATAGCCTATCAACCGCTCCCTGCGCTCGTATACGATATGAAACCGATCCCTTCGAATCCAACGTAAAATGGAAACAGTTGCAAAGTAATTGCCCGTTTTATTAGGAATATCAAAACTTTCCTACCGTATTAAACATAGTAGCCATGAAGGTTCCGCGTACCCTAAAAAAACGAAATTAAAAAAAGGAAGAAAAAACAAAAAAGAAGAAAGAAAAATTTTAGCACATGATTTTATACAAAAATTCAGAAACATAACAATGCACTCTTACCCATCAAAAAACTAATTCCGAAAAAAAAAAAACCTCTACGGATATTAGAAAATATCTAGGCGTGTGTAATAAAATCTGCACTACAACTTCGCGTTATCGTTTTTGATTTTTGTCATTTTTTGCTGATTTCCCGGCAATAATTATCGTCTCACTTTTCTTGCTCCTTCTCCTCCTCATTCTCATCCTCTTCTCACGCATGACGAAACCTTTTACCATCTACAGATATAGATACGTGTAATACGCATACGCGACGTCGAAGGGGGTGCGAAACGCGTGGCTAATCCGTTGGCGGCTAGTAAACCGCGTAACGTATTGCGGGAGTCCAGTCAGAGGAACGAGGTCAGGTCAGACGTGTTGTACATAAGTATATATATGGTCTATATATACATAATACGAGGGACTGGGAGGGGGGGGGGCGAAGGAAGGGGGTTGGTTGCCCGTACAACGTACAGGACCTTCCTCACTGTGGCCTGAAGTGACCCTCGACAAAGGGTTGCGCCCTTATTTATCGGTGAGAAACTTCCTCGAGGAATTCTAACCCCGCGTCGCTTCGGGTTCGGTCTGACGTCCATAATACCCTTAACTAATTTACATACCATCGAAGAATTACGCACGGTTCATAGGTTAAGAATAAAAAAAAAGTGCATACGTAAAGACGTTATTAATTTTTTTTTTTCAATATTTAAAGAGGAAAAGGATTTTTTATTTTTTCATTTTATTCTCTTTTATTTGTTTATTTTTTTTATTTTTTTGATGGGTTGATTTTGCTCGGTAGTGGTGGTTGTAAAATACAGCTATCACCTTACATTATGGGGTATACGTATAGACTATACCTACTGTACCTTAACATCTCTTATACCGCCACACGAGGTTTTTGCCCGGGTCTAATCTCGGACATAAAATACGGAACTTTATTAACATCTCCAGTAAAACATGTAACTATCCTATCAAACGAGGGGAGCGATGGTTTGAGGAGGATATCGCCCTTATTTCGCTCCTCATATTCCACCCCGTTTCATCCCCCTTCTCTTTATCTCCTCTGCAGCTTCCTATTCCTATATTTGGTTATTTTTCCTCTTTTTTTTTTGAGTCTCTCCTTCGTTGTTCGTTTATATTTAGTAAGTATACAATATAAGAGGGAGGCGATAGAAAGATTTTAAGACCGGAGTAACCAATCCGGCAAGCCACTCGTGTATTTTTATTATTATTATTATCATCGTTGTTGTTGTTATTGTTGTTATTATATTTCCTTTTTAGTCGTTGCCTCAGAGGCGCGTATTATCGATCGCGCAAGCTCAACTGTCGGGACCGCTTCAGAAGTTTTACTCCGCAAGCTCTGCAGATGAGGGAAAAAGAGAGCGAGATGCGCTTAGAGCGACGACATCAGTCATAACAGCGCGCGCTTCGCCATACAGGGGGGGAGGGTTATTAAGAGTAATACGCATCCTAGGCCACCGTCATCCCCGACCAACTTCCCCCCTCTTTTTATACCTATATCCTCGAAAAGCTCTTCACTCCTCATACTCTATCTTTATTTCTCTTCGTTCGTTCGTTCGTTCGTTCGTTTTTTTTTTTTTTCTTTTTTGGTTTTCTTTTTTTCTCTACTTCTTCCCGCTCACTTTTATCCCTAAAAATATCCTACTTTCGTACTCCCTTACTCAACAACCAACGGTTACTTCGTGTACCACCTTTATACACACCGAACTACGTTGTCGTTCCCTTGACGCAACCCTCCTCGCGGCTTTCCAATGGGGGTTATATGCCGTTGCCTAGGTAACCGGCCGGGTAAAACCCGCAAAAAACCCGAGGACCTCGCGCATTTCGCGTTACCGGGTTCCTTCTCCTGCTCCTACTCCTCCTACTCCTGCTTCTCTCCTTTTTCTTCTTCTGCTTCTTCTTCTTCCTCACATCTTTTCCGGCTCCTGCTACTCGTTCCTCCCTGTATTGACATCCCATCTGCCGACGTTATACAACCTTTTATGGGGTCATTCCGTACCAAATCACCGAATTTTTAAAATCGTATTTTTTTATTCAGCTCAAATTTTTGACATCTTTTTTTGTGTGTCGAGAGAAGCCTACCTGTACATTTTTAGCACTTGATCTTCGAAAGTTCTTGAAATATGAATTTTTAAAAATTTCTAAAAAAAATAATGGTATGGAAAGTTTGAAAAATTCGTCACTCCTGATAAATTCATCGTAATCTAAAAGTTATCGGGGTCGGTTTTTTTGTCTTAAAATGTAGCTTTCGAAAAAAAATTTGAAGAGATCAAATTTTCATTTTTTCAATTTCGAACTCAAATTTTGAGTTTTTTTGAAGAGCGACATTTTTGATTTTATTTTTTAAAAACTGTACGTTCGATTCGAATATCTTCGATTTTTTAAACCACTTTTTTTTTCAAAACTTCGTGATTTTCGATAGATTCTGGAAGAAAATATTTTTTAACACACCCCCCCTAGAATCTCATCACGTGCCTACGCGACTGGAATGGAATATGTTGAAAAAAGTCGATCTGTGCAAATCGATTTCATATTCGCCTGTTCGCGGTATCGCGTTTCGATTACTCGATTCGTTAGTCTCATCTGTTGGATCTCTTTTTCCTTTTTTTACATTCCTATAATTAATTTGTTTCTTTCCTTTGGCGAGAAGTAGTTGGATTCAGCCCCCCTCCTCTTTGGTTGCAGACCAGGAGGTCGCTGAGGAGGACGGGGGCTGGAATGATGATGATGATGATGATGATGAATCCGGTCCAACAACTTACTGCAAGAACAGTAGCAGAGAACAATCTTCAACTACGATACTAAATATTCCCACTTCTTCTTCTTCTTCTTCTTCTTCTAATTCCTCTTCCAATGGTTTTAGAAAACAAAATCAACCCGCCTCCACTAATTTGCGTGAAAATATTATTGACGATAAAAATTCTAATTACGTTACCAATTCATCAGTAGCGGATGAATTTCCGATGATAGATTTATTGGACGATATTAACGATCGTATGGAAATCGTCTTTAAAACCGAACGAATGTCACCTAAAATCGAAAGTGTCGATGAGTTGGAGTCGTGCCTCATGGAACGTGGTTCGTCTGGTAATGATTTTGAAAAAATGAACGACAAATTGAATTCCAATCAGGAACAATCCTCCAATAGAAATTCGGTCAAAGCTTCGTACCCTCAGGATAAAGTCTTTCACAGCGGAACCGTTCAGGGTCTTCCAAGTCTGCATGAAATCAGGCGAAGACCCGTAGAACCGGATGTTATAATTAACACGAAATCCGTAACCTCCTCAACAGCTGGTACTTATTGCAGTTTTTGTCAAAAAACATTCTCGAGGGCTTGGTCATTACAGAGGCATTTAGCCGACACTCATTTTTATGTTCCTCAATCTTTATCGTGCGATCAATGCGGCAGAAGTTATAAATCAAGGAACAGTCTTGTGAGCCATAAAAGTCAGTATCATGCTAAACGGGATAGAAAAGATATCGAAGGACATTGCGAAATTTCTTACTAACTTCGTTTAACACTCAATTCTGCACATGAAGAATTATGCAAATTATATGCGGAAGAATTTCGAAGCGATTTGAATCAGAAAAAAATTAATTCATCTTTCACGGTCCATAGATGAGAAGAAAAAAGCAAAAGAAAATTCAGTGGCGTTAAAAAACCTCTGAGACACTCCTCGTCAAATTTTGCAAAATATCATCTCGATCGTGGCGTAAAGTGAAAAGCGGAAGAGGAAAAAATTCCTTGATTGTCAGTTCTGAGATCATTTATCGTAATTACTAGAAGACTTAGGAAATTATGTGATCGGAAGTGGGCTGCAGATTGCAATTAATTAATTCTAGGAATTTTTGCTTGTAATCGCGATTCATGCGATCCGTCACGTATACGTAACGATGAGTTATTTTTCATCATTCTTTTTCCCCCCCTTTATTTCGCACATGCTCATTGATTTATTTTTTACCGTTTCCATCCCGCGTGCGATTCAATTGTGAAAAATATCTACATATTGTAATTAAACGTGACATAATTACATGCGCGCTGTATGCCGATGATAAGTTCATTACCGTTGTACGTCGATACGTCATTCCTTAGCACTTCGATGTTTCCTTATCTCGACACAATTAGCGGACATTATGTTACATCGCGCGCGTGCCTTTTACCTCAATCTCTTTCGTGTTACACAAGGCTGTTCATTGACCCGACTTCTCTCGCCCCATTGATCCCCTCACCGAGGCACAGTTTCTGTTAGCTCTATACCTATATCATCTTTTTTCTATATACACGCACGGAAAGCGGACTCGTAATACGCGAACACGAACTCTGAATGAAAAGCTCGAAGCACAACACAGGATAAAATTTGCGCCGAACAGAATTTTGAGAAAATAAATGTTTCATTGAAAATCGTCTACACGGTCAGTTATGACAAATTGTTTCGTTGTCATTTGTTTGATTATGATTATGATTATGAATATCATTTTTTTTTTTTTTCAATTTGAATTTGAATTTGAAAATTTTTTCATTTTTTTTGATAGAACTAAACATTGCCGTATATAGACTAATAAAAAGGCATTTATTTTCTCTGTTCTGGGTGGTGGTGATTTTGGAAATGATTATACCCCGCGGGCGAATCGAAATAGGAAAAAGGATATCTCAGTTCGACCCTGAGGTATTGCAGACGACTGTCCGATTATCCGGTGGAAACGTAAAACCAAAATTGGAAATATTCCCCGTCGTTGGAACGAGCGTCGTCGGCAACATTAACACCGTGAATTCGATGAGTTCAGGAAACAATAATTATCCTCAATCATTTAATAACGTAGAAACTAGCGGTTCGATTGTTGGGAAGAAAAATTTTCATTCGGATAATAATTCTGGTAGCGGTATTACGGTGTTCGGTAACGCATCGTTGGGGGGTGGAAGTAATTTGAATTCTAATGCATGTGAAAATGCAACGTCAGGATTTTTCGAAGGTCGTAATAATCACGAGTTAATAACGGCGAAGAATCATAACGCGGACGCGGCGACGACTAGCGCTGGATTTATCGATAATCCAAATAATTTCCCCACCCCATCTTTCGACACTTTAATAAATCCGGCGACCGTTCCTTTCGATGTTAATTTTTTACCGGACACGGCGCCGTCCGATTGGTTCGCAAATGTGCCACCTGAATTTAGGAACGCTAATACAGAATCCATGCAAGGACTTCCCTGCACACATTGCGGAAAATGGTTGAGAAACAAAATAACGCTGAAACGTCACATTCAGGATTTGCATTGCGCACAGAGTGAGGAATTCAGATGCAACATATGCGATAAAGTTTACAGAACCAAAAATAGCCTCGTTGTTCACAACTGCAATTATCACGGTAATAATAAAAAAATTCACCACGGTAAATTATTCGTCGGACAGGGAATTCAATTTTAGGGGCTTTATTATACGTGACGTACTAAAATCGGAACTCGCAAATTTTCTCTGAACGAAAAAAAAAAATAAGAGAACCGGAAATTCGGAGTTTTGCCCCGGATTATGTTAAACAAACATATTCGAAGGCAGACTGCATTTTTGAAGTTACCTTAAAATAAAAAATTAATATACTATAATTATTATATATAACAATATTTAATATACACATGAAAACTAATTGTCGTTTACGCTTTGTATACATATAAATATATATATATACTATACATGAATATATTATATTGTATATGTACAAAACAAATTTAAAAAAAATTATATATATATAAATAATATTTATACATGTATATTATAGATGAAATACATATAGAATTGAATGTAATGATATTTAAATAAGGCTATATACCTATTGTCATTGACTTGACAAAGTTGATGTACTATATATGAAAATTTTGACGAAACTGGCGATATATAATTATTGAAAATGAGAATAAATATATTGTGCGGCAATAATACATATATGCGTGTTATAATTGATTCGAAAGAAAACAACCGAAGAAATGATCTCATTTAATTTTTTTTTTTTTTACTCGACAATCGTTATTTATACGAATGTTATTCAATTCGTTGGAAATTTTGGGTGGGAAAATGAAAGAAAAATCTGAGATGTTGAAAATTTATTTTTTCGATAATAGATACATACGTATGTAACTGGATTATCGATGGTATGAAAATGGTGAAGATTAATAAGGTCGTTATTTTATTTTATAAAATAATATAAAATAAAACGCATCAGAAAAAACATTTATCAAAAATAAGCCCCCGCATCATCGTCATCAAATCATTAAAATCAATCACATCTGTAAATATATATACTACATATATATACATAAAATATATATGTGTATACATCTACATACTGCACCACTATATACCTGCTGTAAATAATTATATATATTTACTTATATTACCACGCATCAACATCTGGAAAATCTCCATCTTGGTGATCTGAACAAACACTAACCTCATCGCACAGAATCAATCGTTATATGGACTCTTGGATCGCTTGGCATTCTACTATAATGCGCTGCTATTACATACATACCTATAAAAAGAAACAAAAAACGAAAAAAAAAAATCCAAATCTTAAAACTCAACTTTAAATTTATTCTTTCATTCGTTACTTGTTGTTACAATTTCATTAAATCACAGACGAAATGAATATGCTCTTTTATTTATTATCCCAAATGAAATTTTGAAATAATTTTGATCGAAAGAAAAAGACGAACGGATCTTTCAATTTTTTTATTTTCAATTTTTAATACAATCTCATGTGCTACCAATAAAGAAAAAATGATTTTGAGTTTTTCCTTTTCTTTATCCGTTCGTATGTTCGGATGATGCGAGTTTTTTTTTTGTTTTTTCTTCGTTTCTTTTATAATTGAAAAATATTCAATTCGTCTTCGATTAAAAATATTACACGTAAATTCGCTGACAAACGATTAGCGAATATTACGTATATTTAAACTGTAAAAAGAAAAGAAAAAAGAGCACATCTTTAATAAATTATACATTACGCATAACTAAGTTCGTGGGCACGGCTTGTCAGGTGATGGTGGCAAAAACAATGAACAAGAAAAAAATTAATTAAATAAATTAAACATAATTCAAAAAAAAAACAAAAAAAAACAAGAAACAAGACACACGGTTTTCAAGAAAAATGAAAAAAAAAAAATCATATCTGAAACATTTGAGAAGAAAAAAAAATCAAAATACGATGATGATAAAGTCATCTCGATATCGAGGTGCAGGCGCGTGAAATTATTTTACCTCGATTTGAGAAAAAAAAAAAGAAACAGAAAAAAAGAAAAAAGTTTGGATATCATGTAGAATCAAATTTCAATTGAGAAATAAGACTAGAAAAAAAAAACAAGAAAATTCAATAAATAATTAATAATGATAATTCGAGTCAGAAAGTAAAAGAAAAAAAAAAGTAACCCTGTGTCTGGTTCTGCCGCCAGGTCTGTTGGCCGGCAGCAGCGTGACCGATGAATTTCGATGCGAGCCTTGCAACAAAAACCTGACATCGCTAACACGGTTGAAGCGGCACATTCAGAACGTTCACACGAGACCGAGTAAGGAGCCAATCTGCAACATCTGTAAGAGAGTTTACTCCAGTCTTAACAGCCTAAGGAATCACAAGAGCATCTATCATCGACAGCACAGCAAAAATGAACAACAAAGAAAAGAGGAAGAACAACGTAACGCAGCCGCGGCGCATGCAGGACGTGATATTATAGAAAGAAGAGAACAGTTACAATTAGAACGTTCATTTTCTCATCGTAACTGATGAAATGAAATGAGCCGTGTAGAGAGAAAAAAAAAAGAAAACTTAATAAAAAAATAAATAAATAAAATAAATAATTTATCAACTACAATAATGAGCAGGAAGTAATCGTGATGATGTATGGATATTATTGATCGACCGGTATATACGTACAGACATTGCAGAAATTTTCGGAAAATCTACATCGTTCCAATTTTCAATCAATTCGAACAATGGATCATCATAATTATCATTACTATTATTATTATTATTATTATTATTATTATTATTATTATTATTATTAATATTAAAAACGATATTATGAGTTTTTTATTTATTTTATTACGATCGAAAATTCGACACATTGAATATAATTACAACATTTTGTGAACAAACGAAAATTACACAAGTGGAGTGATGTATATATAATATAATATATATACATATTTACTTATTGTTAGACGAGAGAAATATAAAGAAATTGAATGAAATTGAATGAAATTGAATAATAATAATAATTGGTGAGGGATAATTGATATACGATTCAAGTAAATAATTCATATATGTATATAATTATATATATGATACACAACCTTATGTATATAACAACTCGGAACAATTATAGTTACCCCGAATTTTGTAATATTTTTTTTCGATATATACTTCTTAGTTTTTGTTCTCAATTTCTTTCCTACCTCTACGTTTTTACGATATATTGATGATATAATAATTATAAAGAAAACAAAAAACAAAAAAAAAGAAGAAAAATGTACCAATATAATACTTGTAAACCTATAGTTACGGTTATTGAGGAACACGAAACTGGATGTCAATTTATTCAGCTGTATGCAAGGAAAAAAAAAAAAAAACACAGCAGCATGGCGAGTTCGTTAATAAGCTTTGCCCATTATTTATTTGTATTTTTTTCAATCATCTGTTCGGTAATTATTAAAATTTGCCAATAATGCGCACACCTATGTATAGGAGACCTGCGCTGATTACAAGGCCTATACTATTTTATTTTATTTTATTTTATTTGTAAATTGATTTTTCAACCAGAGTGTCCTGATTGTACGAAAGTTCAATGAATTTTTAAAAGCGTTAAGAATTATTCTAGTTATAATTTTGATTACAATCATTGATGATATTTATAATTTATTAATAATTCTATTTTAATATAGGTACTCTAATTTAATTATTAATTATAAAAATTATCATTTACATTTTATATTTACTATAATTGTGATTATTATTATAATTTTTTTTGTTTTTCCAACAATTACTGCATTAATTGTATGTACGTATTTAAATTCAGTCAGTCACGAGATATGGATCAACGTGTTGTTGTGTGTAGCGGTGCATCGGTGTGCCATTCCGTTTTTTTCTTCCGTTTTTTTTCAAATTATTCAATTTATTTTATTTCATATTATTAATATTGTTATTATTTTTTATTAAGAGGACAGATAGAATTGATTTTTGGAACTATACATGTTTTTTAAAATTTTAATATTTTACGAAGTGAGCAGCATAAAAACAATATTTAATCAATCAGTTGATCAATTAATTATTCTAAAAATAATAACGATGAATCGAAGAGAAACTATTTCTATACATGATTGAAAATCGGAGGGCATTTAAATTATCGAAATGATATTATTTTATCAAGGAAATCTATAATTAATATATTATAACGTCGATTGAGGGAAAACCATTAAGCCCAAGTGATGCTATATTATAATATACATAATGTGGAGAAAAACTAGTACAAACAACTGAACTGAATACAAAATAATTTAGTTTTTATAGGCATAATATTTGCTGAATGTGAAATACGTACATGTATATTACACATATATATGTATTTTACATATACATAGTAATATGCAGGTAATCGATATATATTATAAATATATGTATAGATACAGAGAAAACGTGTGAAAAATATTCTAGAATTGTTTTTTTTTCGTACGAAGAAACGCGTACGAAAATCTTTCGATATTTAGAACGAATAATTTTATAAACATTTCTATTATATTTGGTTGTGTTTGGAAATTCGTAACTTTTTTTACTTTTTATTTTACGTTATTAATCGATAGAAGGAAAGAAACGAGAGGGGAAAAAAAATAATCAATAATTAATTGAATGATAAAATTGAAAGAAAAATCAGATGATTCAGACGATGGTTGGGTTTTGTAATCATATGGTTTGGCGGAAGACTGAAAATTCGAAAAATTCTTACGAGATTTTAGGTAGCTTGTGATTTTTACTCCAATGATTATACGATAATCGTTTTTTATTTCTGTTTATTTAAATTTTATTTCCCCAAAATTCTGACCCCTAAAAAATATAAATTTACGATTTTTTTTTCTCTTGCTCTTTCCAACTTATCAATAATTCGTTCAGTTTGTATTTTTATTATATAATAAGAATTTTTTTTCATCGAAGAATCGTCGATCTTAACTTATTAATAATATAGTTTTTTTACTACGATTATATTTCAAGCTGTAACGAAATATTCGAGAAAAAAAAAGAAGAAGAATTGATCGTAAAGATGGTTGATGCAGGTAATAACGGTACGAATTACGATTTGACAAACGATAATGGAAATAAGAATTTAAAAAAAAAAAGATAATTTATTCACCATTTTACTATTATTTCTATTAGTTCCATAATTACAACATAATTATTTCTATTATTAATAATTTTATGATTATTATTAATCTTATCCATATTTTATGTTTGATACACCACTTTGTCTATTTGGCGTTGAAGAAAAAAAAAATTCTGTGATGAAAACGAAAAAACGAAGAACGTAAAAAGCAAAAGAAAACGAAGGAATTGTGATATTATTGAAATTTTTATTCGAAACGGTTGAGTCTTTCTGTGATTGAAATTCGTTAATGTCGTAAATAATTATACCTCGAATTATACACATATATATTTTATTGTATAGAAATTATAAAAATTATTTCTACTGAATTTTGATGATACATTCCGTATCATTAAAAAAGGACGCATGGGAATGTTTGAAAAATAAAACAAAAATGAGATATAGAAGCTTTATGGGGTATCCATCAGTTCGATGATAATTAATTTTAATTTAATTTTAATTTAATTGATTTATTTTTTGTTTTTTTAAGTTCATTTCGGGGATAAAAATCAAACGCTAATTGCAGGGATGAAAGCTAAACCATATACGTGGTAAATGTTAATAAATTGTAATTGTGACGTTAAGAATCGCGTAGTAAGACAGACCCGCGGTACGAACAGTACGAATACAGGTGGATCTGAAATCAATTCCTGCAGTGAACGTTTCCGTGTTGACCTGTCGTGTTTACCTTGTTACACATACGCAAATCGACGGTATTCCCAACTCATTTTCTTCAATTCTACGCGAGATTTAGACCGGGCTGGTTGTTCCGTTGGATTCTATAGTAGAAATGAAATTATTGGTAATCTTCTTTTCGGGCCGAGTGGAGTGGGTGATCAGGTGTATTTTATTCGGAGCGAAGAGCAAAAAACTTTCAGTGCATTTCGGGGTCAGTTTGATTCCAAGTAAATTTCGCCAGTTTGTGAACTCGTTTTATTTATTCTCTTTGAAAAAATTATTTTGTCAGTGTATCTTCATTCCGTGTAGAGAATTTGTTGAATTTTGGGGCCGCGAGTTTTGAAGGAGAATAAAAATGTGAACGGTGATCGAAAAACGTGCCGAGGTGAAATTTACATATGTTAAAACTTGGAACGCGTTAACGTTCGGGTATATTTTTTTTAAACAAGTGAAATAATTAAAACTAATCGAGCTATGATCTGCGCTCTAACGTTAAACTGCGCATCATTCGGTATGCCAATCCAGACAAAAAAGCAGGGCAAGCAGTGTCGGATTTTTCGATTCTGCGGTGAGTAAAAGTTACTTTTCTCACGTATGGTTGAATTTTTGTCTCTTTAATTAATGAAACAGAAAATCAGTCACGATCGAAATTATTATACAAACGTTAATCTATACGTTAATCTCAGAACTGCGAATGAATTGTTGTTTCTCTAAAAAATTTTGCGATTTTACCAACTCATCCCCTTAGTTTTCGAAACATTCCAATGCGTTCCTTCGAGTCCGACATTCTGCATAAGTTTTTTATTTTTAGTTTTCTATTTCCTATTTTATTCATTTTTTATTTTTTTCAAGATACTTCTCTAACAATAAGTAGGGCGCGTACGTATATATGTATATCATAAAATTATTAAAACGATAACGTTCGAACGTTGTAAATAAATAAAATGAAAAATATTATAAATCTCATTATAGAGAATATAGCGTAGGTGTATAATTACAATTTGTAAATAAATTTTTTTGCTGTTTTTTTTACACCTGAGTTTACAGTATATAATATTAATATAATATATACGGTTAATATATAGATATATATTTTTTAACATTATGATACTACATGCTATACCTAGATACATATGTATGCGTATATATGTATACATACATATTATACATACGATTATTAATATAAATTTTAAAGGGTCAGGGTAAAACATTTCCATTGTACTCACACGCATTATGTTTTCATTATTTATGAATAAACGCATTTTTTATATCGACAATACGAAGATTTCAATACAGATAATTATTTATGTCTCTAAGTTTTTAATGATGACGATGATGATGATGATTGCCGATGTGGCTGGGGGGGAGGGGGAAACTTTGCTGAATATATATGTTTCTAAAAAAAATCAGAAAAAAAACAATCACCCAATATTATATACATGACCTCTCCATTATAACTGATAGAAATAATCTGCCGCAATCTCATCCCGGAAAGTGCGAAATGCGATTTTGAAAAACGAAAAAAAGATAAATGGAATGAAAAAAATTTATCCATCCCCCGAACGCGATGTGAAAATGTGCGCTGCACGGGTCTTAATTAATCGTTTAAAAAAATGAACGAATGAATGAATTTCTGATAAAAAGCTTCGCGTCTATACGAAATATAATGGACACACGATATATTATATAATCGACGATAATTTGATCAGATTGATTCGATTATAGTTTTTTTTTTTTTTGATTTACTTTTTTATTTTATTCTTTTATACGTTTTGATTCCGGTTCTCTATGCGATCAGTAGAGCAACATGAAATTTTATTTTCCCCCCATTAGGCTCATCCACGTCCGGGGAAGCATTGAGAATGGTATGTTGGAACAATTTTTCGTTTAAAGTTTACCTACCTCTTGTTCTACGTTTGTTGTTTGCAACCAAATAATTTTATTGAAAAGTATTTTACATCACACATTTATCTAATATTAGTAAAATATTGATATCTGCATTTTTGTATTCTGAACTGTTTGAAAAGTACCAAATGCTCCAATATATATATTAAATCTATCTATAGATATACCTATTAAAAAATTTATAAAAAAAAAAGAGAAAAATATTGTTCAATTTTTTCAAACTTTGAAAAATATAGACCAGTTCAGAATATATATATACGGTAGATCCCATGTGTCGCTCTAAAATTATTACGAGATATTTTTTACGGAAGAAAAAAATGAACAAAAAAGAAAAACCTAAAAGAAAGAAAAAAAATATTTAATGATTATTTGAACACTGATCATACCATTTTTAATGTTAATATATATATTATATAGAATATATATAGAATATATATATGATAAATCGGTGAAATAACGATTGCGATTGGTTATCGCCCTGTATGTATGTATATATATATATATCCTAATAAATAATAATATATATATACATAATTAACTAAATAAATCAAATTACCATAATCAATGACAAACCAGAGCCCCGAGCCTTTTTCTCATTAGCTTTTGCAATACGAACGTCGTGTCAGCAGGCAAAAAAAAACAAAAAATAGTAAAAAAAATAGAAAAAAAATTACATAACATGATCGAAACCCATGCTCCTGTATAGAATTACTAGTATCGTACTAATGTGTCCACAATACAATATTAATGGCAGCCGTATCTCTGTTCTTCTTTGTTCCCGGTCCCGCTCGGCTATGTGCTCTGGTTCGTCATTGTTCTCTGTGTGTACCCAACTTCACTCACGGACTTGCTGGGGATCCGTCCGCACGTGGGTCTTGTCTGCACCTTCCATTGGTTCGTAACGGATGTTTTTATGATTTTTTTTTTTTTGTTTTTTTGTTGGTTTTTTGTCTGATTATATTCATCATTATGTTGTTTTTATGATTTTTTTTTTCGTTTTTTTTTTCTGTTCTTTGATTACGTCAATTATTATTCAATTTCTTCCGAAAAATTTTGAACATGCGAAAATGACTGTTCAATGTTGTGTAAAAAATTGAAAAAAAAAAACGCAAATTTTGTCAACGACACGATTAATTTTCCACGCGTTTATGCTAAACCAAAGGCCCGCCATCAGCGATTCTTGCGATGAGGTTATCTCACCCTCTCCACGGCAGTCTTTTACCACCGGGTGTATGTTATACTTGCGACGTATGCGGTAAAACACTTTCGACAAAATTAACCCTTAAGAGGCACAAGGAACAACAACATTTTCAACCATTGAATAGCGCCGTTTGCGCTCTTTGTCACAAAGTCTTTAGAACACTCAATAGTCTGAACAATCACAAAAGCATTTACCATCGTCGACAGAAATGAAGAAAATCAAAAAACAAAAATAAAAACAAAAAGAAAGACGTTGATGAACATTGATTATAATCAACAAGGCAACAACAAAAAATGTATATATAATATTATACATATATAAATATATATTATATATGCTCTGAATATATATTATTACACGTTTTTGTTTTTGTCTTTTTTTTTTTCGATCGTATACCATATGTATACTGTTCAGTGTACAAGTGTATATATTTAAACGATTATATAATCATCGATTTCATTATGTAAAATTTTTATTAATCGAACAATTAATTTTTCTTTTTTTTTTCTTCTATTCGCCATCGATGATCGTTGGATATTTTATCCGTGCGCGGAATTGCGTTATCGATATCGGGTTCTCCGCTACATTATTGCGGAACTTTAATTTATCGAAAAGTCATTGAACGATTACATTGAAAATTATTAATGTATCGTATCGATCGATGCGAACTTGATCAAAATTGATTTTTATATTATTTTTAAAATTCGCGTTCCCTTTTTTTCAAATGACTTAAATTCGTGCGCGGTGCTTCCGAAAAATGCGTATACATATTATGTATGTGTAAAATTATTAAACATATTTTGAATTATCTATAACGAATACGATGATTATATAGGTATACAGTAATTTATTTCAAAAAAAAAAAAAAAAAAAAGAACAGAAAACAAAAAACGTCATTTAATTATGGTAAATTAAACGTGTATCAGACTCTATTGATTAAGTTGCGTATGAGTATACATATATATATAAACATAATTATAAATCGAAAGCTTATAGACTGCGGCGCGGACATTTTGCGAAATAATAGAAAAGTAAATTATTATATTTGAAATAATTAATATCTAACGATGCTGACGATGATGATGATAATAATAATTTATCGGTTGTTAATTGAATTGAAAAATGAGTAAATGATTAGAAAGATAATAAAAAAAAATCGAAGTTTACTCGCGCTTCAAAGAATAAAACTGTAAAGACGGGAGATAAAAAAACGAATGAATAAGTAATATGGAAAAGAGTCAAGTTTAATATTCTATCGAAAATAGGAAAATTTTAGAACGGGGGAAACGAATTGAAAATTGAAAATAAAAGAAAAACAGAAAAATTATTGAAAAACATTTGTTAAAAAATTGCCAATCATTGCGCTACCGTGGCTAAACGTTATAATCAAGAGCTGGTTGAATTACTGTAATCTCTATAATTTATTATTATTATTATTAATAATAATTCTGATACACGCGTAAACTGCATCTGTATAATACAGCGTATAACGGTAATGATAATAATATAAATAATATTAATAATAATAATAATAATAACAATAAATATTGTAAATAAAATCAGAATAATATATTATAACGATAATATGAAATGATTATGCGGTAATTAATAATTAAGGGACGGGGAATCGCGCGTACTAAGTAAACTATATAATTATATATTATTTATATAGTTATCGAGGGCTAATAGAACACTTCCAGGCGTAAGACGCCAATCGTCCAACTAATTATAGAAGAAAAACATTTAATGTTAAAAGACTGTACGAACATATATATATGTGTATATGAACATATATATATATATATTATATTAATTAAATAACTAAATACTGCAAGACTCAGATTTATTGTTTGAATTCAA
The DNA here is from genome assembly GCA_963978495.1 of Athalia circularis. Taxonomy (NCBI): domain Eukaryota; kingdom Metazoa; phylum Arthropoda; class Insecta; order Hymenoptera; family Athaliidae; genus Athalia; species Athalia circularis. The sequence goes on along the minus strand of OZ021698.1, from coordinate 18,938,402 downwards.
ACTTACGATTAGAATTGTAATACAATATACATAGATATCATATACCGTAAAACACACATGCATACATCATGAAAAAAAAACACGGAGAAGAAAAATTGAGAAATTGAGAAAAAAAAAAACATGAGAAAAAATGCCCGCGAAATCTCGCCTCGGTAACGTATTATATTTGGATTCCGTTGTTCTTTTTTTTTTTTTTTTCATGAAGATTTTTCTCTGTCCTAACGATAATAAGTTGTGTCATTTTTCTATATCAGTGTTTTTTTTGTCTCGAGTCAAATTGACGTGATTATTAATAATTGTTACCGAGGCGAACGTAATACCTATATTTGATATTCGCGGTGCGAAGATGCAATGATGATATAATACATAATATATTTTATCTTAATATATTCATTCCATAATTAAAAATACAATATTAATAAGAAGAAGAGGAAAAAATAAATAAATAATAATAAAAAACGGAAAAAATAAAATGAAAAACAAAAAAAAAAACAAAATTCAATTGCTTTACGGGGTACCTTTGCATAGACACGCGCGTTCATATACATTGTTTTTTAGTTGTTTATATGCACCGGGCTTTACATAAAGTACCTTATATATATTTATATATATTATTTTTCTATATTGTATACGTATAAATATTTAACTTGAAAACGTCTAGCACCCTACAATTTTAATTATATTCGTAACGCGAATTAACAATTTAAAAGAAAAAAAAAATTTTTCATTTTGAATTTCATAATTTCCTATTTAATTTAATTATAGAGCGATTGTTGCGCGCAAATATAATTTTAAACTTCATAATTTATTAAAAAACATATTTAAATAATATTAAAAGAAAAGAAAAATATATATAATTAAATATGAATAAATAATTAATTGAAGAAACGCGTGTATATAAAGTTTGATTGAAAATACTCAAAATGCAACGCGTGTAAGAACTAGTTTTTTTTTTCTTTTTTTTTTATATTTCCCATCATCTAGGTAACAGATCTATCTACATATATTTTGCAAATGTACAATAGCGTGTCGATAAACAACAGCATCGATATTACCGTTTTCATAAATATAATATATCTAAACACATTTCACGTACACATATATATACATATATATATATTTGTATACTACGTATTCCCATATTTAATTGTACAATACATAAAATAATCATATTACCAAAAGAGAAGAAATAAAAAACAACAACAAAAACTCAAAAAACAGGCAACTTAAAATTTATGTAAAGTATATTATACATGTATAAATACATATAGATTATACCTTCACATAGTCGTGCAGTTGAAAATTTAGTTATTGCAAAACAGGAGAAAGGAATAATGGGGGGGGGGGGGGGGGAAGAATTCAATAAATAATCACTAAAAATCTAAGACATAAAGGAATTAACCTAATGAAATACGGTATGAGATATTGTGATCAGGACTATAAACTTGAAAGAAAAAAAAAACAAAAAAAAAATGTTCGTACGCATAAAATACACGTATTTATGATAAAGAATTAAAAATTTAGACTGCAGGTGCTGATGAATTAATATTACATAATTATCGTAAGAATAACGGAGAAGAAAAAAAAAACATAGAATTAAAATTTAATCAAATTAAAGTAAAAAAAAAGGTATGGAGATATTTTGAGTGAATGAAAATGAAACGGATCTTTTTTTGTCACATTACAAATATAAATAGCATTCATACCAGTTCAACAATTGATATAAAATAATTATAATTACATTAATAACAATGCTAATAGTAACAACAACAACAACAATAACATAATATTATATTATATACGATCAACGATAAGCGCTATAAATAAATAGAAAATAGTAAAATTAAAAAAAAATGAAAAGAAAAAAAAAATACACACACCACATTATGTACTGAATAATAATTGATTAATTGATTAATTAATTGATTAATTAGCCGCATTACACGATATATTAGTCGATTATAAATAAAATATACATAATGTCTTATAAATACGTATATATATACATATTATATGCATATATATATATACATATATTATAAATATATTTTAGTAGAACTTTGATAAAACATATTACAAAAAAACAAAATAAAATAAGAATAAAAAAACAAACAAATAAATAAAGAAAAATAAAAATCTTCTTGAATATTCATCCAATTTTTTTTATTTGCTTGCGTATGAAATTTTTTCAAAATGATGTACAATTGTATACCGGTAAATCGACTTTTCGATTAGATAAACCCTTGAAATAGACTTTATTCGATAATTAAGATACGAGAAATGAATTATTTATTTTTTTTTTATCTTCCTCTCGTATAAATTAACTTCACCTATATGCTTGAGCTCGATAAAATCGGATTAATTAATTGAATTTCTGTTAATTCTGCAGCTGCTTTTTTATCTGACGCTGAAATTTTTCAGTTTACATCTAGACAAATAAATTAATGATCATTTATGAATGATGATTCTAATGATAATATTAATAGTAATATGTAATAATAATATTAATAATAGTAATAATAATAATAAAAATAATTTACCCGATATACTTGATCTATAGTAAATAGTTTTGTGTAAATAAAAAAAGAAAAAAAAACGACTGTGAATAACAAGTATCTCAAGAAGATTTTTAGTTTGATTCAGAAAATGCGTATATATTATTACAATTATATATACATGTATGTATATATGTATGTATATATAGGTATATATATAAATACTCACATAGAAAACTAGATTCTATATGGGGGGAAAAACGAGAAAAAAAAAAATAATAAAATAAAATTCACCTTATGAAATAGTACGTATACGTTGTCGCTGGAAGTATGTCTAAAAAATAACTTCAAACAAAAAAAACAAACTTAAATCACGTAAACGATGAAATAATTATGTTTTATAGTAGCTGTATATGTATATATATTATTTGTATACATATATTTATACGATACAACTTTAAATCGAAAGAACAAAAAACAAAAAAAACAAAAAAAAATTAATCGATTGAACAAACACAAAATACCCGTACACCGATATAGCTAGGCTATGATATAGAATAATATGTATAATTCTTTGAGCGAATGATATTTTTAAGGACCGATCGATTTTTTTTTGGTTTTTTTCTTTCTTTCCATCCGCGAGTGATTACTGCAAAAAAAAAATTCTATGTACATTAAAAAACGGGGGCAAAAGACACGAAAAATGGAAACTTGTATAGATGAGAATAGCGAAAATTTCACTCTCGACTCTATATTGAAAAATGAAATTTTGTCTTTGATTAATTACATGGAAATTTATGAAATATATTATGCCAAGATACGTGCGTGTCATCCCTTAGAAATGTATTTTACGTCTCAGTTTTGGGTGATTTATAAATCGATAACTTTCGAAAAAAAAGACAAGAAAAAAAAAATCAACGACGGCAACAACAAACTCATGAGATATAACAACAACAAAAAACGAAAAAGAAATTATTATTTAGGAGAGAATATTTGGGAAATTAATATAAAAAAAAGAACGAAGCTTTAAATTTATGAAAATAAATAAGATAAAAAAAAAAAGAAAAAAAAGATAACAATTTTATAGTAGTCACACGAAAGAACTGATATTGATAATATTTAAATATGTATAGACTACTCAATAAATTGACTTATATATGACTACTGTAAAAATGGCCAAATACGCAAATGGCGGTACCCACCCCCAATAATCGTGGAGGGGAGGGGTCAATTATATTATGGAAATAATAAATTATTAATAAAAATTAATATAAATTGACGAATATTTAATTACAAATGATATAGAATAGTAGATTTTATTTGATTTTTTTTTTCTTTCAATTTCTTTTTCTTAAATCATAATTGTAACATTATATAACGTATAGCATTAATATGATAATTCAATTAAAATATTATACATATGATTTAATTTTTTTTTTTTTTTTCATTTTTTTCCATCTTGTTTTGAATGAGTTGGGAAGACTGATTTTTTTTTTTTTTACTTTTATTCTCTTCTTGTACATTTTTATTATATTTTGATTGATGTTAGTAATTCTCAAGCATGCGCTTTGACGATTATCATTGATTTCATCGAACGGTTGAAAAAAAGAAAGAAACAAAAAAAAACGAAAACTAATCAATGGACGAACGAATAAAATGATAGAGAAAAGTAGGAGGAAGACAAATTAAATAATTAATCAAACAAATTAGACAATGAGGAATAAAAAAAATTAACCTCCTGTTAAAATTGGCCTGTGATATGACAGAATTGTTGCATTATTTTTCTTATAATTAAACAACACGAGAAAAAAAAGGATGAACAAATGAATAAAAATAAAAAGACTGAGAGTTGAAAATCGCATCGGTTACGGTCGAAATGTGACACTAGACGGTTGTCATTTTGTAAACCACAATTACAATCAAACAGGATTGAGAAAAAAGAAAAGAGAAAAAGGAGAAAGGAAATTTTTTTCACACATATACGTAAATTGATTATCAAAAATGGATGTAATTAATAGGCTCTGTCAGCTAACTTTGAGACTGGAAATAATCCTGCCTTGTTGGGCATATAAATTTTTTTTTTTTATCATATATAATATATATTATACCTTTTCATGTACAATTAAATAATCGTCTGTTAAAGAATCGAAGGTTAAAAACATTTAGGCGATAAAAAAATTGAGAAATAAAAGTAAATCTTTGATTTAAAAAAATTGCGTTAAATAAATATTGCGATATCGTAGAAAAAGGATTCGGTGATTAGTTTAGAAACAAAAAAAAAATGAAAAAAGAAAGTGTTTTTATCTATCACGGTAATTAAAACGTAAATTTTATATAAAATTATAAAAGCTTTATTATTTATTCGACCGCAACAAATGTTGGTATCAGACTGAATTGAACTGATTTGTCTCATTATTTTTACATATATTTACATATATATCTACTTAATTAGTCGGCTTTATATATTGAACTGATTTTACTATGTTGACTGATGTTACCAAACTGTTAATTAGAGGAGAAAAGGGAAGAGAAAATAAAAAGCGAAAAAAAGAAATTCGAATACCCTTTAATAATTAAGTTGAAGAGAAAAAATATAAAAATGTTCGAAAGAAATCTAATTCAAAGAAAAAAAAAATAAATAAATAAATCCAAATCCAAATTTACGACCCCTTGCAATTTAAATGACAAAATAAAAACAAATGAGGATGGGGGGGAAGAAAAAAGATTAAATTAAAACTAGGAGGAGCAATTCAAAATTGACAGACGTAACTAAAAAGTAAACTTTTCTAATATTCAACTGCAAAACCTTGAGCAGCTTAAAAAAAAAATAAAAAAATTTCTTCACGGATGTTCCGCTCTTTATTATTGCTATTTTTTTTTTTTGTTTTTCCAATCTATTTTTATATTGCCCTTTTATTTTTAATAAAACAAAAACGGATATATATATATGTATATATGAACATATATACATACATATAACACTATTTTATATATTTTAAAGTACACATTTTTTATGTATAAATAAATGGTCGAGGGTTATATAATATATAATATATACACACATATACATAAGTAACAGCTTTAGATATTTTTTTTCTTTCTTTCACATATATTAAAAAATATCAAATAATAATTGAATGAAAAACAAATAGATTTATACGTAAAGAAGATGAAAATGAAAATAAATAAATAAAAATAAGGGAGCGAATTTAACGATACAGTAAATAATACCCAATATACAAATTAGGTAATGAAATCTATGATGTACCGTATGATATGTAGGATAGTTTGTACCTGCGCAAATAACTGAATTTGAATCAAATTTTAAGGATGGATTCCGCTGAAATGTTGGAAAAAACAGAAATTTTAGGTTTTTCAAATGACTAGAAGAATCTGTGGAGTCGAGAAATATATCCTAGAATTTTTACATGATGGCCGCACGCGTGCGTAGACAAAAAAAATCTCCGTTCGCGACTAAATGTAGAAGCGCCAAAAAATTTAACGATGCTTTTTTGACTCCACCTGTTTTAGTAATTCTAATGAACCAAAAATCGACTTTTTTGACTATTTCAGTGGGCTCTACCCTTCAACAGACTGAAATTAGGTATATCGGATTTGAATAGATTAGAAAGCGTATTTTCGAGGTTTGCACATTTTTTAAAAAGTGAAGAAAACAAAATAAAAAAAGAAAGAAACCAACAAATTTCGAAATCGTGTTCGCGCATAATTTTTGTTATTTCTTTGTTTCTTTTGTTCTTTTATTACACATAAAATACGATGAAACTGAAGACGAAGGATATAAAAAATGATTAACAAAAAGAAGAAGAAAAAAAGAAACAAATTAAAATTAAACAAACGAGTAAAACTAACATGTTAAATTATGATATACTAGATAAAGATGAAAAACAAAAAAAAAAAACCATAAAAGAAAAAAGAAAAAAAAAAAAGAGTTCAACGTAATTACGTTATATTGCTTACTTATTATTTGTTATCTGCCAAGGTGTTCTGGTAATAGTATATATTTATTGATTATTATATTATTATCCTTGTTTAAGGCTATATCAAATGCATTTTAATATATTTTCATTTTTATATTATATAATTATATATACGAAAATGTATACTATTTGGTTCAAATAATTCAGTTGTATTTTTCATTTGTTTTCAACATAGATACCCCTATCACATCCTCATCGATAAATCATCGTTCAGATATAATATTGATAACGATCGATAAATTATTTTACGATTCGATCCCCTGATTCGAGCCACGATGTATATATATATAATCCGTATAATTTTCAATATACATATAGGTACATAAAAAACCAAAACCAAAAACAAAAAAAAAGCAATTTTTCACATTTGCTTTGTTTCAGCTGGAAGGTAAGTTCAATGCTAATTGTGTAATGACCTAATTGTTGATGCGTTGTTTCTATTGTGACGTCAAAGCCATAAAATCCTAACAGTCATGTCCGGCGTATATATAAAACATTATTGTTATTTATTATCATTATTATTACTATTATTATTATCATCATTACTACTTTTCATATAGTTCCGCAGGACATTTCCAATTTATTATCGTATATATCAACATGTATTATCGTTATCATTATTATTATTATTATTGTTATCATTATTATTATGTTACAGTATACTTTCATCAGATATTCAGCGTGTTTCATATCAAAATAATATCCCCCCACCCCCCATATTTCAATATGTACTCACCTAGAGATGTGTATACATATATATATATATGTATATAAAATTCAAATTTTCATTAACTTTGTATTCAAAATAATATACATTATGTATCATCAGACTTTGAATCGAATGAATAATTAGAAATAATTTTGAAGGGATCGATTGGAAAGTTTGGGTATTCGGGAGGGGGTGGGGTGAATGAATTGAGAAAATAAATTAGAATTTTCATATCTCCGATAAATTTTTGAGGAATTGAATAATGTTAGGGACGAGAACATTGCCACGGATTTTTCTAGAAGGCTAAACATGCTGAATATATTATTAAATGAAAAATTTTATACGAAACGTCTTCAATTCGGATAATATTTATAAATGTTGCGCCATTCGATTGCTGAAATGACAAACACAGAAGAAAAAAAAACGAAAAGAAAGGAAACAAAGAACAAATGATCATGATGAATTATAAAATGCATGCTTTAAATGTATCCCAGAATGCTCAGTGTTTTCCTTCATCGTCTTCTGTTGAATTTTATTTTATATACATTATATATATATATATTCATTATTGGTAGTATATATTGACGTAAAAAAACGCATTATATATACATATATATATATTGCCAAAGAGGAAAAATAATACAAACAAAAAATAGGGACGTAGTTTTTACTTATTCATTCATTTATTCACTTTCACTTGAAGTCGAAGTTGATGTTACATTTTTTCTTGATTCAGTATAATATCCTCGGTTCCATTTATTCCTTTAATTTTTTTTTTTTTTTATTCCCTGCATTTATTGTTTCAGTTATCAGCCTCCCCCCGCCCCCAACCCCCCTTTTTCTGCCGCAAAATACATTACTGCAACAGTTTTTTTTTTCTTCTCTTGCCTGAAAGTTTAATGAGACACGGGACTCGAGAAATTGGATAAAGAGCAATTTTCAAATGAAAATGAATAGGTTCCTCATCGTCTGCCTCGGTTTTCTTGACGGTTAGAAAAAAAAGAAACAACAAAAGAAAAGAAGAAAAAACTTGTTTGTATAAAAAAATTGAAAGAGAGAAAGAGATGATCATTATGGCACGCGCAATTCCAAGTGCGCTACCTTCTTTTAATTAATGAGAAGCGTGCGGGTAAATTGAGTTTCTATATCCCCCTTTTACATGATACACATATTACATACATACACGTGTGTATATTTGTATGTATGCAATATGTATCTATATGTATTGACGTTTAATTCATTTCTATACGTACGTAAATTTTTTTTTTTTTTATCTTGCCTTCGTTGAAAATTACAAATGAACGTTTTCTTTCCATATATATATATCATGTTTTATATCATCGTGTAGCTATGTATGTTTATTTATTATATATTATATATGTTTTTTATTTACTCTTTCTTTCTCCCCATTTAAAAAAAAAAGAAAAAGAAAAAACGAGAGAGATCCCCTTAAATTTATAATACACATCTCGGCAGCAAGCACTCCAGGATGAGGTGTTTATATAGAATTTGTTGTAATTATATTTTGTTTTATTAATATCAATGGCAGTCGTTCAACATCGTTCCACACAAAACAGACAACCCTTCTTTTATTTAATTATAATAAATATAGAATCAAAGTTATATTTTTACAAGGGACAAAGTAGAGGGGCAGGAAAGGGAAATGTAAAGGGTTGGATTTCAATAAAACGAAATTCACATTTATTATATTAAAGTATATATGTATCTATATACATAGAAATGTCACTGCAGCACATACACATCTTATTCAATTCGATCATTAATTCGCGAGTAATAATAATAACAATAGTTGTTGTTATTATTATATCCGGTCATGCATTTAAAAAAATTTGAGCATTAAAATTGAATACATGTATAACATACATACGTAGGTATTTTAATTTTTTTCGTTTTTCATAAACTGGGATATTACATTTGGCAAAACATTTTGTTTATTCATATCATTTTGTTACAATCATTTCATTCAATATACATTTTATACTAGATATATTCACTGTTGATAAAAAAGTCTTTTTTGAGATAAACAAAAACCCAAGAAAAAAAGTTAAAAAAAAGACATTGCTTCAAACCGCTTTATATCTACCTGTTGTTGAATTGTCAGGTGGTGGTTTTTTTATTTTTTTTTATCTCGTCCCTTTCCACCTAAGATCCTTCACCTTTTGCCTCTGGAAATAAAATGACGACAGTGATTAACCGCGGTACAGATTTATATACTACATCAACACTGCTTCAAAATGATGTGCAATTGTCGTCTTTTTTTTTGTTCTTAATTTTTTTTTTCTTTATAATTAAAACAAACAAGTCCTCGAAGTGTCTAACAACCACCTGTACATGTTTGCCATGAAAAAAAGAAAAATACCTCATCCTGATGTGCGCGGATGAATTATTTTTGGAAAAAAAAACAACCCGCAAATCAATCGAAGAAAAAGAATACGTGAGTCGGTTTTGCGTTAAATTAAATGAAATTAACTTTTCTAGCCGAAGAGAACGAACTAAAAGGATATTTTTGATGAATCATTTTTGGTTTCGTTTTAAGTTTTTTTTTTTTTTTTTTTTTTTTTTTTTTTTTTGTATCATATATTTTTGAAGCATCCGATACGCAAATCCTGTTAAATTATACTTTGACAAAATTATTATGGATCCTTTGAATCCTGAGCTAGAGCGAAAAAATATGATTGGCAAAAAAAGAGAGAAAGAAATAAAAATTAGTCGGCCCCAACGTATAATTTGATCGAGGGTGTTCAGGAACGAAACTAAAGAAAAGAAAAAAAAAAGGAATAGAAAAAGGAAAAGAGAAAAACGAAACGAGAGAGATAAAATAGATAGAATTTTAGGCCTAAAGAGAAAGAGGTGTCGATAATTTTTGGAAAAAAAAAGAAAAAAAAAAGAAAAAGGAAAGACAGGTAAAGAAGAGAGGAGAAAAAGGAGAGCGAGAAGGAAAAAGAGATGTGACGGTATAGGGGGTTACGTGTGGGGAGCTGCATGAGGTGCGTTGTTGTGTTTCAGTGCTCGCCTCCATGCCCGGACTGACCCTGGTGAACTCCCTGAGTGCACCGTCTACTAAGAAGTTGTTCACCTGCCAGCTGTGTAGCAAGGTGCTATGCAGCAAAGCATCGTTGAAACGTCACGTGGCTGACAAGCATGCCGAACGCCAGGAGGAATACCGATGTGTCATCTGCGAAAGGGTCTACTGCTCGCGAAACTCCTTGATGACCCATATCTATACCTATCATAAGAGCAGACCCGGCGACATTGACATTAAGTTCTATTGAAGGTTTAGATAAGGTAGGGCCATGTTAAGAAACTTACAAAAATTTCAAACGTTCTTTTTCAATTTTCATTTAATTTAATTTAATTTTTCAATTTGTTAAGTTTTTTTTTTTTTCTAATTTATTTATTTATTTTTATTTTTGTTCCTTTCTTTTATTCACTTCTCACTTTCCTTCTATTTATTATTATCTTTTGATTCGGGCCCTACAGACGCGTCGTTTGTCACAAAAATTATTCATACATTTATTTGAAAATACCAAAACTAAGAACTGCGATCTAAATTCAAAATTTTCAATTATCAGATTCATTTGTTTTTTATTCTTCTCCTATACCGACACAAAAATTTCTTAACAAGAAATAAGTGATTCTTTCTTTTTATTTCTAATTCTTCGAGAATTTGATTTGAATTTGCTTTTTTTTTCTTCTGATCGCATAGCTAATTAATTTTAGATCAAATTTTCGAGAAGAATTATCTATGGTGTAAGATGGAGGATGCACACGTGTTTTTTTTTTTTTTTTTTTCACTTCCTCTTAGTACAAAAGACAAACCACATGTCTGTTATCAAAAATTTACTTTGTTTTTTTTTTTTATTTATTCATTTACTTTTTTATAATTTTCTTCATTTTTCTTATATCTATATTACAATACTCTGTAAAGCACATAATTACGATAAGCTAGTAGGAAATTAGGGTTCTTTACCAGTCACACATATATTATTATGCTTCAGGTCCCCACTAACCCACCCTACTAAAATGCATAATGCAAAAAAAAAGAGTTAATAAAATAATCGGAAGCAAAAAAAATTCCCAGCCTGAGTTTATGCGTTCTCCTGTAATTTGTCTCTTTGTTGTTTCTGTTAATATATTTTTTTCTGATTTTTTTTTCATTTTCTTTGTTAATTAATGATAATTATTTTATTTATTTTTTTTTTAATTCTTGTTCTGTTTTGTTCGCTTTCAATGTTCGATGTTGTATGCATGATCGATGTTGCTTATATTCAATATTTTTTTATTTCAGCTATGGGATAAATTACATATTCAAATATTTCATTGTTACAATAAATTATAACATACCTACACATATATATATATGCTATTTTTATCACATTATAGCCGATGGACATTGAAATACGTCGATTTTTTTTTTGAATTTATTTATTTTTGTTTTAGACACTCGATTTTATTTTATTTCATGTTCTTCGAATACATTCACAGATTTTCATGAGTTCTCGACTTCATTATTCGAAAGAGAATATAAATTTTTGAAAAATATTACGAATTTGTTTCATTTTATTTATTTATTTATTTATTTTTTTCTTATTTTATCGCCTTGCGAGATTTATGAGCAATTATCGTATATATATATCGAAAGCATGGCGGTATAGATATCGTGTTGATACTATTTTTTATACATTCATTTACGTAGAGAGATATTTTTTTTTTCAAATTTCTATACCTTCTCTTTATGTTTAAAAAAAAAATTCCTCACCGTTCATAAGAATGCTTTCATATTATTTTACTTTCGTGTCTTTAAAATTTTCTACATTTCGTTTAATTCAAATTTCAAATGCATGATCTATATTTTCACACATTTTTTTTTATAATACATAAATACACGTAATAATAATATACACGTTACCTATTTTTCTATAATCAAACATTTTTTGATTTCGCTTCTAAATTGAAAAAAAAAATTCTGATTCAATTCTGCAAAACTTTTTCTCCGTTATTCTTTTTTATCAATTATGATATGAATCTTATCATTGTTATTAATATTATTACTTTTACTTTACTTCACTTTTCTCTCCTGTAAAAATTATGTTAGAAATAACATTTTACGATTAGTCATCGTTGGACCGGTTATGATTGAAAAAAAAGGCAGAGAATTTCAATTGGATCATTTTAATTATACCACACTTTTCCGGTTGTATAAAAAAAAAATAAAAACATTCGATTCATCTACACGTATATGACATGGAAAACGAAAAGGGGCAATAATTGGAAAAGCATTTTTGTTGCATTGACTAACGATGTTTTTTATAAATAATTCGATGCATGCAGGCAAATGAAATTCATTCTTTTATCGAACAAAAAAATTAGAAAACCAAGAAAAAATCATCCAATGATGGTAAAAGAAAGTAAAAAAAGAAAAAAGGAAACATCAATTCATTGAGGAACTATAATTCATAATCTAACATACAATTAGCACTATACAATTAATTACTATATACGTATAAGTGTAAAAATAATTCGATGATTAAGAGGTGAAAATACTTGACTGATGAAATTTTACTGTTCAAAACTTTTAATCATTACGTGTTTTATACGAAACGATGGAGTATTCGAGCCTCATAGTCGTTTGAAAGAAGAAATGTTTTTTTCTTACTTTCTTTTTTCTTAACATTTTTTTTTTATTTTTCTTTCCTCATTACAAAAATGTAAATTATATGAGAAAAAATGAAATTTTTTCAGGTACGGGCAACGGGATGCAAACACCAACAACGCTTCCCTCTGCCGTGTACCGGATGCCGCCACCGACCGCAGGTGGTATAAATGAACCCCAAGAATGTCCTTACTGCCGTCGTACATTTTCCTGTTACTATTCATTGAAACGTCACTTCCAGGACAAACATGAACAATCGGATACATTATACGTATGTGAATTTTGCAATCGACGTTATCGTACAAAAAATTCATTGACGACACACAAAAGTCTACAACACCGTGGTTCTAGTGGTATGTTAAAAAGATTATTAAAAACTTCAGCAATTAAAAATGTATTAGCGCAACATCCCCAAATACCGCAACAACCGCAATGAAAATGGTGGTATCATCATAATTTCCTTACGTTTGACCACTACCAAGGAAATTATGAAACAACTCGTGATAACAATCCACTGAGTCTAACTGCATATCAGAAATAGTTCGTCTTATTACACTTTCGAAAAAAACGAAAGAAAGAAACAAAATACGAAAAAAGAATGGAATTCCTTATTATTATTATTATCATTATTATTATTATTATTTCATTGCCTTGATTTTCTTTCAAATTTATATTAATATTATTATTATTGATATTGTTGTTATTATTATTATTATTACTATTATTGTTCTTATTATTCTTACTATTATTATTATCAATCGCATATATATCATAGGTTTTATTTATGTGCGGTATTAAATATAATCATATATAATTATCCAAGAAATCTGTCCATATTTTAATTATTATGATAAAAAGAAAAAAAGAATATCAAAAGTGAGGAGAAGAAGAAAATCTGCAAACTAAAAAAAGAGAGAGATGGAAAGAAAAAAAAGAACTGTTTTTAATAATAATACAGGAAAAAATGTACTTTGATATATAATGTGAAGTCGCGTACATATCAATTGTGATTTTTTTTTTTTTTCTTGGGATATTAGATTTTTTATACAATTCTATACGAGCCCACATAATAATAATCTATTATACATGCGGATTTTTTTTTTTGTTTTTGTTTAAATTCAAATTTTTGTTTTTCGTGAAGACTGCGTATAATCCAAAGAAGAGGGTAAGATCGACTGAGAAAATTATATCAAATTTATTTTTTAAGTTAGAAGAGGAGACAAAAATATTAGAAAAAAAAAAAAAAACGAAGAAAAACGAAAATTGTAAAACAGCAAAAGTTGCAATAGAGAAAAGCCAATTGATTGGATAATGGGAAAAGACAAAAGAAACGAAATAAAAGAAAGAAGAAACTTGGGATAAAAAATAACACATTTATATTATACACACGTACACGAAACATTCCATTAATAAATTTTTATACTGTCTTATTATGAATTATCAAAATTTAATTAGAAACAAACCTAACGAAATAGATGAAGAAAAAAAATTATTGAGGAGACTGCAATTACAAAGATGTACAATATTGTAGAGTATAATATACGTATAGTACTGTAAAAGTTTTTAAAAGTAATTAATCAATTAATCAATTGGTCGATTAATCGAATTGATCTGTTTATTTTATGCGTTGATCAATGATGATGTCGTCATTTTATTCTGAAGACAGTCTCTTTCTCATTGGCTTTACGTTGATTTTAATTTGTTATTTTTGTTTTTTTTTCCTTTTTCATTTGAAATGTGTTATGAATTTAAAAACTCAGTGAAAGATAGGAAACTAAAAGAATATCGTACATTTCGCGATATTAAGGATTATACACATAGCTCTGCTGCATCATTTTCATTAATGATATCTTCTGATCGCTTTTATGGTTATTCCTATAAAAAATTTCAATTTATATCAAGATAAATCAAACATAGCATAGCATGCTTGATGATACGTGGTATGTGAAATCATTTGATTTTATGTTTTTTCTTCTCAAATGATTGGAGAATTTTTGAATGTATGAAATTCATCATTTCAATGGAAATGCAGAAGAAAAATAGAAAGAAGATGAAAATTGAGGCGGGGAGGACGAAATAAAATAAACAAAAAACAAAAGAAATGGTTATACGATAATTATATACGGTACAGCTGGCAATGTAATTAAATAAAAATTAAGTGTAGCCAGCGAAAACACAGGTATTACGATATACAATATGTGTAAGAATCCAGAGAATAAGAAAAAGTCGGAGAGGAAGAAGAATAAGATGAAGAGAAAAAAAATCTATAAACATAATATTCATATTTGTAGTTAAGCGAAAGGAAAAACAAAAATATTAAAATAATTTTAAAGAAATGAAATGAAATGAACGGAAAAAAAGAAGAAAATTAATTAAATAAAAATGAATTAGGGGATACAGTTATTTTGTCTTAGGCCTAAATGAAGAATGTATAAGAGTAAGAAGAAAAAAAAAAGAAGAGAGAAATTGAAGATATATAGTATAAAGAAATAAATTCAATTACGAAAAAAAGAAAGAAAAAAAAAACAAATTAAACATGCTCAAATTCAACAAAAGTCTCACAAATCGAATACACAATAAAGTTATGACGTAATTATAATATTACGGGCTTAAAAGTCTAGGTCCACCACGCGCGCAAATTACAGACTATATTTTTAACTCTTTGAAATAATAATATTTTGAACTGTACATATTCATAATAATATTAGTAAAAAAAAAACAACAAAAAACGAAAAAAAAAACTTTCAAAAACTTTAAGGAAAAAGAATAAAAAAAAAACAATCTTCTCTTATTCAGGTTTTTATAAATAATAGCACAACACTTCGACATAGTTTTATAGATAGCAGTCGACAAGATGGACAGTGAATTTATTAATTAAATTTATTCGTGTAATTAAATGTTAAACGTTGGCAAAGTGCAATATTACGTGTTTAAGGAAATGACCTTTTTCTTTTTTTCCTTTTTTTTTTGTGTTCGTTCCAAATTTTGTTACAATCGTTTCGAGATTATCGTTTAAAAATCTATGGAATTTTTGAAATTTTTAGTGAAAAAGAGAGAAAAAAAAACACTAATAAACATAGTTTAGCGAAAATTTAATTAATTATTAAAACATAAAACTCGTTGTGAAGATTTCACGAATTTAACACGAATTGTAATTGGTAATTTCATTGTCCAAACGTATATATATATATTGTACAACAACCAATGTAGAAATAAAGAAAAAAAAAAAAATTGTTCATCGCAACATATTCAGGTCTGAAACTCAGTGTAAAAAAAAGTAATAATGAAACGAAACAAAAAAAAACAAACAAATGAATAAGTAAATAACAAAAATTTAATGTTTTATTAATGATATATTAAGCGTATAAAAAGAAATGCCATTATAACTAACACGCAAGTACAAATTATTGAAAAATAACATTTTACGTCTATATTAGATTGCGTAGTAAAAGAAAGATAATGAAAATTGAAGGGTGAAAAAAAACGAGGAAAAAAAACAAAATTTGAAAAGAAAACAAAAAAAAAACAAACAAACAAAAATATGAATAAATACAATGTCTTCAAATTTATTTATATGTATATGTATATATAATAAATTTATATATATATTATACATACATATATAATATATATATATTATATATAGGGACGATTGAGAGGGAAAAGAGTTTTTAAACATATCTTCTAAACAATGTATACAGTTAAATTATACGATTTTAGGATTAGATATATATATATATATAATATGTCTCTTTAATGAAGCTGCTCTCGGCTCTATAGAATTCAATGTCGAATGAATTTTTAAATGTCGTGTTAAAAGAGTAAAAATGAAAGGGAAGAAAAGACAAGAAAAAAAAAGAAAAAAAAAATTAAATGGGATAAATACTTATAGTGTAACAACCAAATTTTTTAGTGACATATGGTTAAAACATAATGTGGAACGCAACGAAGTCAAATTCAAAAATCTCGTTAGTAAATTTGATTTTTTGGACTATAACTTTAAATAATGTAATATTAGGAATTCGTACTAACAACGTATAGCTGCAAAATTTTCAAATTCGCAGCGATGATGAATGATAGAGATTTTTTTATTTTGTGATTTTATTTTTCTTAATTCTAATATTTTTGATTTGTTTTTTTTTTGTTGTATTTGAAGGAAAGAATTAAAATGAAATGAGAAAGGAAATTAACGAATTAATTTTCATAGTGAAATTAAACCTAGTCATATTTTAAATTTTCGGATACTTCTGTGATTCTGTGATATAGGGAGCGAAAAAGATAATTAAATATACTTAAAATTAAATGAGTAAATTAATATGAACGTTAAATCCACATTATGATGACCGTCACACGTCACTTATTATGATTATGATTATTATTATTATTATTATTATTATTATTATTATTATTATTATTATCATTACTACATCTATATTGAGGAAAAAATTAAATAAAATAATGATTAACGATTAATTAATTATAATTAATTAATATATTGAGAAATTCTGTGATGTTTTTCAGTTGGTATACTAAAACGGATAGAACGAAGAAAGAAATTGAAAAGTAAAAAAATAACCAATACAAAAAATAACAAAAAAACAAAAAAAAAAATGTAGAAAAACGAAACGAAGGAAAAAAAAACTCAATCAATTAATTAATAAAATTAATCTAGAATTATGGAAACGTATACGGAATGACGTCGATGTTTAGTGTTGTGAAACAAAAAAAAAGAAAAAGAAAGAAAAAAAGAGATTGTATAATATCTTTTTATCGATGAGATCGAGTTTAATTTGAAATTCATTTATAACAGTATCATCGATGATAGCTAGATGTGAAATAAGAAAATTTGACACTTACTGTTCTTGTAGATTCCAAAAATTAAATATTTGAAATAATTAATTCTCATCTGTATCTAACTTTTTTTTTCCACTTTTGCATATGGATTACTTGTTCGAAACGATATTATCTACAGCTAATGTCGAATGAACTTTTCATCAGAATTTTTTTTTCATTTTTCTTTTCTTTCTTTTACGCATCTAGCAATCAGAGTTGAATTTTGTAGTTAACGTTACAGGATTTCAGCGACATATCTTTCCAGGGTATAAAACTCACGATATGATGACTCACTCTATTACCTACTCTATACTTATGTACCATCCGTATTTTGAATGTAAAATTCTAAAGATGAATTTACCCGCGGGAGGAAGTAAAAATGAACAGAATAAATGATAAATAAAAAAAAACGAATAATAATTAATAATAATAATGGTAATAATAATCTATTCTACTGTGCCAACATTCTATGAAAATATGAGAGAAAATAAATAAATAAATTAATTAATAAATAAATGAATGATAAATATTAGGTCTTTTACTATTTACATACAAACTGAATGAAGAAAAATTAATAGTTCAAAAAAAAAAAAAATTAATGAAGAAAAATTCTTAGATAGAAATTCATCATATCTTCTATTGAAAATGTCATATATATATATACACATATATGCACACATATATTGTAACATTATTATATTATATTATATTATTATTACATTAACATTATTAATATTACGTTATTATTATTATTATTATTGTGATAATTATTTTCATTACGATTATAATTATAATTATAATTATTGTTGTTGTTATTATTATTATTATTATTATTA
Source organism: Athalia circularis (assembly GCA_963978495.1). Taxonomy (NCBI): domain Eukaryota; kingdom Metazoa; phylum Arthropoda; class Insecta; order Hymenoptera; family Athaliidae; genus Athalia; species Athalia circularis. Next base: position 18,919,857 of record OZ021698.1, on the reverse strand, counting down.
TTATTATTATCATCATTAACATTGCTTTTCTATCACCATCAAATATTACTTTTACTATTATTATTATTATTATTATTATTATTATAATTATTGATAATTATAATGGCGACTAAAACGATTATTATTATACATACGTATGTATATGTATATATACGAATATTATGAATGAAAAAAGAAAAAAGATTAAAAAAAAAAAAAAAAAAAAAAACACGGAGATTTTTTTGTTTTTGAATTTTGAACCACAAACTTTGTTTTTGTCTTATATAAATAGTGAGAATGTGTGAGTGAAACAAAACTTGAGAAGACTCGGGGAAAATTTATTACATTCTAGGGAAGGTGGATGTAACTACAGTAAAAGATAAATGCAATTATTTTAAATTATGATGTAAATGCTTTTTTTCTCGTTCTACTTATAGTACGCAGGAAAAAAAGAACACGATAAGGATTAAAAAAATTTACATCAGATATCGTAGGTCGGATCGTGGTTACATAATTAATATGAATATGATACGTATAGTATATCATTTTATTTTATTTTATTTTTTTTATTTTTTTTACGTGATAATTACATAAATACGGCGATTGCAAGTGAGATCGTGATCATTTAGTATTTATACGGACAAGGTATTTTCAGTATTTTCTATAGATCATCAAAATCGTGTACGAAAAATGAAAAAATGAAAAAATTATCTAGGTAAAACATATACATACGTATGTATAATATCTGGATCGGGATCCTTGCACTTTAATTAAAAGGATATGTATGCTGTTTACATCTATATAAATGCGCGCGTCGATTATTGTAACGAATTGGAGACTTATTATTATTATTATTACTGTTATTATCACTATTGCTGTATGTGAATTTAATATTTATGTTATTTGCGAGACTTTATTTGAGTTTAGAGCATAAAAGAAAAAGATGAGAAGTTGTATGTACGAGAACTTCTTCATTTGTGATGGTTTTTGATTTTGATTTAATTTCTGCACCCCCGATGGCTAATGTGATTTTTTGATTTTCAATTTTTCCCCATCGATTCTTGTTCTCCCATTTCATAATACGCGAGTTCGGGGCAATGGGAACTTACCGATTCGTCAATTTTCATTGTTTATTAATATTCGAGCTTGATTGGGACTTAAAATTTCGGTCGCTTTAACTACAAGTGTTTCACGTAACGTATACGTCGATATAGGCTGTTCGAATAATTATTATCAGATAATAAAAATGGTTGATCATTCGCTGATAACAATCATGATAGTTTTTATTGTGTTGTTTGAAAATTTTTATGTCAAACTTATATAGAAATAGGGATAATATTTAATTATCTTCGATTATTAATTTTAATTTAACGTAATGTATGTATATTAAATTATGTCGGATATGCTCACATGATACATATACATATATAAACAATATATATGCATATACATACATTTTTATAAAATATATAAATAGATACCTAATAATTTTTTCGGGCGCTGTGACGAAATATCTTTTACGAAAATTATTTTCTGTTTCATTTCATTTTTGCCTTTATTTTTTTATTTTTTGGAAAGGCTGATATTTATAATTTTAGACATCAGTTATTAAGTGAATCAAATTTGTTGCATTGATTTATTTTATTTCCTTATAACGTTATGTGTTTCATTTTTTCCTCATCATTTTTTTCCGTTTTTTCTTTCTCAATTGAGTATTTCGTAATTTAGGTGAAATCGACTGATTAGATTGATCCATTGGTTTAAATTGTTGTTTTTCTTTTGTTTTTTATTTTGTCATGTGATATTGATTTATACCAAAGATCGGAAATCCATAATCAGAAAATGAGAAATTAAAATTAAAATAAAGTTTCAAAAATTTTAAATACCTTAAAACTAACGTAAACGTAATTTGAATGAAAAAGAAGAAGAAACAAAATTGCTATTAGTCGTTTGTTTGTTTGTTTCTTCAATATAAGAAAAGAGAAATTATAAAACAAATCAAATTAATTAATTTAAAAAAAAAGAAATGAAATATTCATAAAAAGAATGAACAAGTAAAAAGGAAATTTCATGAAATCGAAATTTTTAGAGTAGGTCAGGACGACGTGCGCGGGATAAAGGGAGAGTGTCAACGTAACACGATTATAATAATAAACAAAACAAAAAAATCGAAATTCAAAAAAATACAAACAAAAAGTGGGCGTAAAATGTGTGTGTAATTATACGACGAGACGTTTAAGGCGAGAAAAAAAGAAAAAGGAAAAAAAAAACTTCGACGAACATAGGAGAAAGACTACTTAGATTTATTTTTATTATGTCTTCAAAAAGACTTTAAATATAATATTTATATTGTGCCATAATTAATATTAATGAACCTTAAGTATAAATTAATTGTTACGGAAGGAGAGAAAAAAAAAATAACTACAACAACAGCAAAATACGAAACGAAAAAAAAATGTTTTTCAATTTTATTGAAATCTGATAAAAGAAAAACGATAAGAAAAAAACCACCATCAACATTGTCTATGTATATTATATATATATATGTGTAGAAAGAAAATTGAAAAAAAATTTCCATCGACAGTTGAAACAAATTAAAACCAACGCAAAGAAAATTATGCTAGAACTATGCTAACCTAACGTTCGATAATTTACAAAGGAAAGAGAAATAATAATAAAGTGAATTAATAATACAACAGCAACAATATATATTATAAATACATAGACATATATATCATTACAATAACAATTTTCATATCATATTTTTATTATACCGAAATATAAAAAAATAGAAAATAGATGTTAAACATCTACATTCATATATATACCTGACATATTATATGATACATAAAATATATATTCACTTAGGGGTATATATAAAATCTTTAATCACGCATCGCATATTAAAATAGTACTACACAGTGTCCATTTCACACACATTTATATATATATATATATATATATATATATAATATAATAATGCGGATGAATAATGATAATAGTAATAGTGATTAATTACATTAATAATAATAACAGTAATAATAACGATAATATTAATGTTAACGATAGTAATAAATATCAATAATAATAATATTATTAATAATAATAATAACGTTAATAATAATAATGATAATAATATTATTGAAAAACTAGTGAAATAGATATCGGTTTTCTTTCGGTTTGTTGAATTATTTATTTATTTATTCTTTTTTCTGCGTTCCAATTTTACATGGTTTGGAAATTCTATAATTTCTGGAGGATGGACCAAGAATAGCTATCGAATGAAGATAAATTTTAGCTAAGTGTTTCATGTATTGGTTGGTCTTTATCAATAATTATTATGTCGCGGGTAATGAGATGATAATAATAGGTACGACAGTAATGATGACGATGCGAAAAAGTAAAAAGACAAAAGACGTACTATACATATGCGAGAAATGTAAACTAAAGAAAATGAATAGAAAAAAGGAAGAAAAAGAAAAAGAACAAAACAAAAATGGACATGAAAAGAAGATATTGAGTTCTATAATATATATATATATATATAGATTTTAATTGAAAAATGACGATGAGGTAATTAAGTACATGTAAAAAGACAACAAAGTATACTTCTTAACAATATGTATACGTGTGCCAGCGATATAGGATCCTTTTTATTCTAATATAATCTAAGTTTTTTGATCAGAATTTTCAAAGAGAATAATAATAAAAAAAAAAAAACTAAAATTAATAGATAATACGATAAACGGGTTGATAGAATCGGATCCTTGACGTTGAGCTTATATAACACAATTGTATCACGAAAGATATACATATATATATATATATCATATATATACGTATAATAGAAATAACGATGTTCTTATGTTTAGAACATTGTTATACTTAATATAACATTATATACGTATACGTATATTGAAAACAATTAAAATAAAGTATAAAAGTAATTAAAAACGCATCAGTTTTTATGAGATTAAACAAGTAGATGAGAAAGAGAATGAGACAAACAAAAAAAAAAACAGAAGAAAAAATGCGAGTTACGATAACGGTAAATGTAAGGTAATAATTATTACTATTATTCTGATTACGAATAAAATTATACAATAGAAATAGAGATTATATCTCGGATATAATCGATTAATTGAATGAAGAAATAAAATAACGTACATAAGCATATTAAATAATAAATTTAAATGAAATGAGAGAAAGAGGAGCGAGATATCGAGAGTTAAATAAAAAAAAAAGTAATAATTTGAGTGTGTGCGTCTGTTTGTGAAGTTGTATGATTTATGGAAGAATCAGAAGATTGATATATATGTATATAAATATATACATACCTTACATGAATACATACATCATATATAACTTCGGATATAAATATATATATATAAATATTATGTGAGAAATAACAGGACTTGGCAATATATTTGTAATATAAAATTTTCTTTTTCTTTTCTTTTTTTAGTTTTTTAATTTTATAATTTGAAAAAAAAAAAATCTGTTTTGACTGTTTGTTTGGTTGAAATTATTACGTAGTTGAATATATTGAAACAAAAAAAAAAGAAAGAAATGAAGAAAAAAACGTCGTCATGAAATAATGACGTATACATGTATAATGTATCGAATATACGCCGAATAACAATAATAATTATTATAGACAAGGGCTGTTATTTATTTATTATTTTTTTTCTTCGTTTAACACAAACGAAAAAGAAATAACCAAACACTGGTTGTTACTCATTTTACACATACGACTCGTTGATAAATTTTTTCATTGTATTATAATCGTACATAATTGCTTCCATACATTCTATACATTGCGAAGATACAGACGAGAGCATAAGGAGAAAATAAAAAAGAAAAGAAAAACCAATGAAAATCTATCATTTGTGGTAAAGTAAGACGACAAACTTTCAAAGAAAAAAAATAAAGAGAAGAAAAAAAAAATAGAAAAATTCGTTTTCTGGCAGGTAAATTGAAAGCACATGAAATGCATTCATATACATTTTCTGTGTATGAATAGATTGAATAATGCGATATGCAATACATAGTGAACACAGATAAATATATATGTAATCTATATAAAAATACATACATATATATTATATGAATATTATATAGACGAAAAGTTTTTTGTTTTTTTTCTCTCTAAATTTCTTTTATAAATTTGTAGCTGGTCGATAATTCGTGAAATTTTGACGAATCGAAATATTGAAATATAAAAATTGTCGTTATACTAAAAGCTACAGATTTATAAAATCATCATTTAATATTGATATCTTCCCCCTTAACTTTTGTACGATATATTTCATCTCACTATAGACCACCATACACACGAAAGAAAGAAAAACAGAAAAAGAAAAAAAACAGAAAAAGAATCATCGTTCACTTACTTTTCATTATTACAATCTTGAATAACATGTATAAATTAATTGGGGCTATCCCTTGTCTGGTAATTATAATGTTTGGCATATCCTCGTTGTCAATCTTGTTATCAAGCCAAGGAATGGTTCGGTTTTATATAGCTAGTTGATATATTAATTACGATGTATCTAGATTACGTTATATCTAGATATCAAAATCGATTGCACGTTACGTTTTATTTTTATGTAAATACTTCTATACATATACATATACACTATACCTATACATACATATATATATTATAAATAATAGGCCTAATTTTCAAGGCACCTTTCTGCCTACCTAAATACCTTTTCCATTTTTCCCGAGCCCCCTAAAATTCCCTATAATTAACTTTATTGATTTTCAAAAACTATTACATCAGTTTTTTTTTTCTTTCGTCTTATCAAGAACAATTGTTGAAAACATCATGCGTTAAAACTGTAACGAGATATCGAACTATTGATTAATAATTTCACGATATTTATGTTCGTTTGAAAGTTTTATAATTTTCATTACGATACACACGTAGTACAGGTGTATGCTATATGCGTATGTAAAAATACATATGATTCTACGAACACATACATTTATACCTATATAGGATATAATATAATGCAGGTATTGGAATTTTTATCGAGGCAATAGACAAAACGAAGCAAACGTGAAAATAAATAAAAATATCTAAAAAGCATATGTATTACATATATATTTTGAAAAAATTCATATCATAACCGAGTAGTTCGGACTCATGGTCGGTATTCAATGGATCTGTACATTTTTTATCGTACCTGTACAAAAGGAAAACAAAAAAGTTGAAACTAAACAGAATGGCGAAAATTATTATTACTTTTCTTTGTTACTCATTGTCACTGCATAATGATTGATAACAATTATTATTATTATAAAAGCAAACGAAAAAAATATCCGACAAAAATACAAACAACAATTATATCACGAAATAACGAAAAAGAAAAATAAGAAAAACAATACCGCAATTCAAAACCTCATACATAATATATAATAGGAGACTATATAAAATGGACCGCTCCAACGCCGATGATTTCCAAGCGTCAATCAGTACAGCCACCATTATTTGCCCAGAATAAAATAGAGGAAAAAAAAAAATGGGAAAACTTGAACATGGTGAAAAATTTTCTGCTTAATCTGACCACTTGGATATTTTGGCGCTTGTCATACGAATCCAAAATAGAAAAAAAAAGCCAACAAGTAAAGAATACATAAAGGAATAAAAAAAAATAAAAAATTGAAACAAGTTAATAAAATAATAATGATAATAATGCTAATAAAATAAAAGTTATAATAATAATATAAAGTAACAAAGTGCAACTCGCTGCCTTGCTGAACAGTACAAGTACAAAACGAATACAAATACATAAAACATATGTCTTCGATTTTTGAAATTCTGGTAGATAAGATTACGCAAACAAAGAAAAAAAAGATAAGAAAAGAAATGAAAAATAAAGACAAAAAAGAAAGAAAGAAATAAATAAATAAGGATACAAAAAAGAAATAAAATAAATAAGAAAAAAATTATTGTTATTATAATAAGGAACAAATCTCTGGGTAGTAAACGCCGTTATTACTTTCCGGCAAAAAACACACAACATTACAAATACCTCATATGCGCCGATGCTTCAGTCTTTTATGCATTTTTTAGAAAAGAGAAAATAAAAAAAAAATTCTTCATTCTTCTCTTTCCCTTATAACTTCACTGTAATTTTTCAGTTTCTAATTCTTCATTATTATACCATTCTATTTTAGTAACGTTGAAATCGCCGGCTACTTTTTTCATTACCCCCACGTTCGCCACAGAAAAATATTACGAGTAACTCTGTAAGGGGAAATAATGAAAAAAAAAAAAAAGATAGACAAATAATGTAACTCACATATCGATTGTAGTTGCATTTCTCACCCCTTCGCAATATTATATGAAAGAAATAAATACAAATATAAAACACTGCCATATATCTCCAGTTAACATGGAGGTACATACTTTTTGAAATTTTTTATTCCGTTCGATTATTTGGGATTTATTTCGATGATTTCTTTTCTGCCTCGTTTCTAGGTTGGAAAAATTAAATGAATAAATAACAGACTGAAGCTCGGGCAACAAATAACAGATTTTCAACTATAAGCTACAATAGTTGTTGTACTTACTCCTTGTATTTTATCAATAAAATAAAAAAAAACGAAAAAAAAAAGAATGAATAATGATGAATAATAATAATTTACACAGTGTCTGGATGATATTGACATGAGTGGTTGACATGCAATTGTTCAGATTATTCAGAGATTACTTGAGATATACATATATATTTTTTTTCTTTTCTTCTCTTACGCATATTTCTTCCGATGTATATTCAATTCACCCCAACCCACCCACCCCCGAATGAATTTATTGCATGTAAACTGTGGAGTACAACAGTCGCCATATTATTATTATTATTATTATATTTTACAGAATATATTATCACATATAAATATATTGTTCCGTTATATAGCAGTTACATTAAATATCTCTCGTATAACATATGTAATTTTTAAGCAGAAAACAAAAACAAAAGCAAAATAATCATGTAATCAAAATGAAAATCTGCAATTATCATTATATAATTACCTATAAATACGACCCTTCGAGGTTCTTAATTGAGCTTAAAAGAAAAAAAAATACTGTACATGAAATAAAATCACAATAAATTTAAAAAAAGCAAAAAAACAAACAGAAACAAATTATATTTACTATTCTTTATTGTTATTCCACTATACGAAACAAAAGAGAAAATAGAATAAAAGAAAATTGAAATTTTTTCGTTGGGCGGAAAACGAATAGTTGATGTGGTATTGTGAAACGGGATGATATAAAATCTATGTCCGTTTACTTTTCATTAATTTTTTGATATGACCCTATTAATCTTTTAAAATATTACGGTGAATATAGGTATATATGTAAAATTTATAAGTGCGGATTTCGAATGTTTCAATATTATTAACTAAAAAATTATTAAGTTGATCATAATATTATACTTCCTATTAACGTATACTTCGTACGCATGCTTTTTTTTTTTTTTTTTTTGTTTCTCTTGTTATCTCCGTTTTGATTGAACGTATATATCGCTATCGAGCATTCCAAGTAATTATGGAGAAAATCAGTGAAGGAAAAGTAAAATAAATGAGTAATTAAATGATAAAAAATGAATGAAAAATTAAAAAGTCTTATACCTACGCATATATCGATATGCCGTAACGAAGAAATATTATTATAGGTATAAATATGGCGATATTTGACAAGGAATAATAAAAAAAGAAAAAACAAATAATTAATACAATACAAATACAAAAACAAAATCGGCATATTTTATAATGTGCATTGCATCTTTAGGCTATTATTAAGATATTAATTATACAACATTAAAATTAATTAATATATATAATTATATATTATTATTATTATTAAATAAGTGTTTATTCGCATTTTTAATATGATAAGGAATTATTATTATAAAAATTCAATAATAGTTGTTGGTGTAATATTATGAAATAAATCTTTATGATAGTATCCATGCAGATTTAAAAAAAAAAAAAAATTAAAAAAAAATGAAGAAAAATACATTAAAAAAAAAAAAAAAAAAAAAAAAAAATAAGGACAATAAGTTATTTCACATTAAACCTCATTCTCTCATCATTATTCCAAAACTGCAATCCTTATCCGAGTTATCTTTCGTTTAAGTAATACCTAATCATTGTTAATGATCGTATAATTATTTTCTGTTCGTTTATAAGATCTACGCTTAGGTAGTTGATTTTTTCTTTTGTCGTAAAATTCTAGATTGAATCTTTGAACTGTCGGGATTTTTGAACAGTTTCTTTTTTGTAACGAGTAGTTTCAAACTACATTTAATCAATTTCTTAGCGCGGGCCTCACCTTTTTTATCAGGTATTATTAGCCTGATAGATGTGATATTTGTTGATTGACTAGAACCATTATTTACGGTTCTTTTTTTTGTCGTCACTAGAATTTTCTTTGATCGAATAGGACGTTTTCAGGTGAATCGCGATAACCTGTACTAACAGGGGGTTTGATGTCGTTTCAGACGGTTAATTTCCTGCAAACAAAAATAGGAATTCATCGTTCTAGGAATTTCTAAAACAGCGCGCGAAAAACGAGGGAAATCAGGAATCAGGACTCGTATTCTTCTTCAGTTGGAAAATATCTTTGGTGAGGTACGCAGCTACTTCATAATTGAATTCCTGCCGATTTCGCGGGAATTAAGGCGGTGCGGAAGCTAATTTTTCGGAAACAACGCGAGCCTTTTTCTAGTCGTCTTTCTCATCCACTGGGAAATTTACTTAATTAGCTTTATTTTTTTTTTTTACAATTTATATTAGTTCATTACGGGCTTCATTAGCTTCTTGCGGTCCTAGGAGCTGAAATCACCCCACAGATTTTTGACGAACTGAGGAGGTGCAAACACGAGTGTAGTTTGAGTTGCATATAACCAGGCGCCAGTAAGGAATGAAATAGGGATGTCGATAAATTAATCTGACAAGTATAAGAAAGACTCGATTTTCGGTCCCAGAAATGGCATGAATCTAGAGACTAAGTCCTTGATTTTTTCGACGTTTTGGTTAAAAGTTGGAATAGTTTTTTCCATCCTTGGTATTCTCATGTATTCCAAATCCTTCGAGTAAATTGAACTACAGATAAATCCTATCGAGATATTTGAATTTTTTTGATTATAACTGCAGTTTCTCATATCACAATATTATTCAGATTCTGAGGAGGCCGATCGGTTTTCGTAAAATGGTCTTTCAGCTCACAATATGGTTATCAGATCGGAAAGCCGATCGGCACACTTTTTTTTTTTTTTTTTTTTACATCTTTCGCGTCGAGTCAATAAGTTCTTTATTATCGGTTAAATTTCATGCATTGAATTTGGTCTCTAAATTTTCCATTGATAATGATTAATTTGAAACTTACATTCGGCCTTGAGGCGTTGCTGTAAAAATCTAATTAATTGCAATCAATCTTGAAACGGTCAATCACCGGCTCGTAATTCGGTATTCGCTCAACAGAGCATGTTGGAGATTTTTCATCTATCTGAGTCAACAGTATAACCGCAGCAGCCGAAGGAGCGACAGCATCCTCAGAGAAAAGGCAAAGAGATTGAGGTATTACATCTGATATATAGTCATTTATGATGATTAGCAATATGATATACAATAGCTCTTTATTTCGTCATTTCTTTTGGCCGGAACGTGAGGATCTATATATTCCATTTAGATATTTGTTTGAATCACTACTAAACGCAACAATCATATGCAGTTATAAACTCCTATGTTCGTATGCTTATTTGATGATAGTATTCTTGATTTCGGAATACGTAGTTCTATGCATGTTGAAACACTGCGAATTCTTCTCTCTATCGAATCAACAAAGTTATCGCCGGTATGTTGCTTCAGAAATATTCTTCGTTGTTATATTATACTGAACAAATTTATTCATATATTTAAAGTGCACTGTTACAATTTTACTGCATGTCTTGGATAAAACTTTCTCATTTCAGGTCTCTAATCGATAGACTGATGAGATTTGCCTGGTTCTTCGCAGTATTTATTCAACAATAAATTACGTTGTGGAGGAGATACATCGGACAATATTCCAAAGGTATTTACACCTTTCGTTTTTCTTTTATTAGTTGTCCATCTGACTCCTTGCTAGAATCGAAACGGGTCATTGCGCAGACATCACGAGATGCATTTGAACGGGGCGAGAACCAAAGTTAAGCGAATAGTGACGATAGAAATAGATATCGGCATAGATTTTTATGGGAGGTTTATTAGGTCTGGTCAAGTTAGAAAAGGTTTTGTCCATGAAGCCTAAGTTCTCTTTTCTGCGGCTTTTATTGCAGGTACTTTTAACGATTGTAATTCGTCCGGTGTTGCCAGGGTAGGAAAGTATCTGTCAGTTGCACACGTTTATAGGGTGTGTACTGCACCCACCTTTTACTTCAATACGTATAAGTTTATACGACGTGGTGCAACGTAGCCTTAATGAAATTATCAAAAACCTGGATGAAAATTACTTGGAGTTTATCTTTCGTGTGTTATATTATAACTGTTCGCGAAACTCATCGAGCTCGTTTTTTTTTCAACCCCTAAATCTGAATGTTTCCAAAAAGTAATCACGCTTTTTATTTTTCCCAAACTATTGATACACTTACAATTAGTGGAAAATCTATGTGCGATTTAATCTTCGTCGGATCATGCCTATTCGTTATATTTGAGAGAAAAAAGATCCTGCTGAATCATAGAGTCTGTTAGAAGTACGTTATGTACATTATATGAATTATATGCAGCACATACCTGATTATTACGAGTTGCAAAAGTCTCCTGTTCAATTGAGAGCGAGTTGACCGGTCTTAAAAATTCCTTGAAGTGTTACTTGCTCACTTGAGTTGCATTTACAGTCGATGTCAGGTTACTTTAGATTATTGTCCGTCTGGTTTGGCATGCAATCTCCCTCCTTTAACGGTGTAAACTCAGCAATATCTTGATCCGATTGTCAAACCGATTAATCAATATTCATTCCCTATATGTATGCATATATTGATGTGACTCTTTGATTTGCTGTATATCATAAATAATAAAACGTAGGAAAGATTGAGACCATCTTTTAGCCAACCTTTGATCATTTTCAATAGTTTGCACAAGCAAAATTTTACCTCTTCGTATACGATCGTGTGAATAAAGATTTTTTAACTATTTCGATCTCAGGAATCCGAATCCGGTATACAAATTTTTCGTATTTTGATTTAGAAAATTGGCGTCATTACTTTGGACTAAAGATATTCTTTGTCGTTGGAATTTCGAACAATTGTGATTAATTATAGATTCGTACTTATTCCGTGATAATATTCTTGATTGCTGAAGAGTTCTATCCATGTTCAAACACTATAAATTCGTCTATCTATATAGGATTTAAGGATTCATCATCCGTTTAGAAATAATCTCCGTTGTTATATTTGGAACATAATTATTCATTTATTTTGGATTGAATTTGACAATTTCACATTATTTCTTACATAGTTAATTTCTTATTTCAGGTTTATAATTGGTGGACATGAAATTTGCCTAGTTCTTCGCAGCATTTTTCCAACTTCAAACCACGATGTGCAGGAGTTACATGGCATTCAACAATATTTTTCCGGTATTTACACGTTATAAATTAATTATCAGACAATATAATGTCATATAATATGTATAATTTCATATAATATAATATAATATAATATAATATAATATACATTTATCTAACACTATACGTATGATATAATATTAGCAATAATGTATTGATACATGTATATCATTATTAATGTATATCATTATTAATATTGCAGGTACTTGTGGATGTCCCCTGCTGCCGTCGATCAGTTTCCCTTCATCCTCGTCCCGTCGAGATGGATCTGCAACACATGAGACGTACAACTCCATTTTTCGCAGAGGTATGAATTCATTAATTTATTTATTTTCAAAGTTCTCCTCATAAAATCAGATTACCCAATGAACTTGGTAACTTCATGCATGCCTATGATATAATTTATCAAACAAAGCAATAAGGCACAATAATAATATATTATTATATACTTTGTTACAATTTATTATAATTCGATCATACAATAACTTATGTATCAAGTTGTATGATAAGTCATGTATTAAGTTAACTTATTGTCTCTTTGTATCAGGGACAGGCTGCAACTTCCTGCTGCTGGTTCCGTTCCTGCCCTCTGGGCACCGGGGGAACCCGGACTCTCCCTATCCCCCTGGGGGAGTCCACCGGGTCAACGCCGGGGGTTTCCCCTGGGATTAGCGCGGCCTCCCGCCGCCCCCGGAGTCCCAGGGGATGTAGTCCCTGGCGGCGTAGGTCTCCACAGCGGAGACTTGCGTTTCCAGGGACTACAGTCTTCGGGGACCAAAGTCCCTGGGGACGTGTCTCCGGGGATACGGCAGTCCCAGCCGTATCTCCAGAGGCATTTACCCAGGGACTAGTCTCCGAAGAAATCCGGGAAAAGGAGGCCCCACCCGGACGCTCTGTTTTCTGTTTCTCTAGAGAAATCACGGAGACGAGTGTCCGCTTGAGGCCTCCTTTTCCCGGATTTCTTCGGAGACCAGTCCCTGGGTAATTGCCTCTGGAGATACGGCTGGGACTGCCGTATCCCCGGAGACACGTCCCCAGGGACTTTGGTCCCCGAAGACTGTAGTCCCTGGAAACGCAAGTCTCCGCTGTGGAGACCTACGCCGCCAGGGACTACATCCCCTGGGACTCCGGGGGCGGCGGGAGGCCGCGCTAATCCCAGGGGAAACCCCCGGCGTTGACCCGGTGGACTCCCCCAGGGGGATAGGGAGAGTCCGGGTTCCCCCGGTGCCCAGAGGGCAGGAACGGAACCAGCAGCAGGAAGTTGCAGCCTGTCCCTGATACAAAGAGACAATGAGTTAACTAAATATATGACTCAATACATGACTTATCATACAACTTGATGCATAAGTTATTGTATGATCTAATTATAATAAATCGTAACAAAGTATATAATAATATATTATTTATATGCCTTATTGGCTTGTTCGATAAATTATATTATGAGCATGCATGGAGTTACCAAGTTTATTGGGTCATCTGATTTTATGAGAAGAACTTTGGAAATATTTTTTACGGGTATGCAATTCATATTCTTGAGACTCTAAACGGTGGATTTCACTGAGCACTCATGAAGAAAATAAATGAATCGATTCATACCTCTGCAAAAAAGAACTTGAATGTCTCATGTGTTGCAGATCCATCTGAACTGAACGAAGATCAAAAGATGTTGATCGTCGAAATGACTTTGCGATGTCCTGTTCCGAGTTCCATTCGATTGCCAGACCGCCAAAGACGATGTAACACCTGCAGACAGCATTGAAGACGATGTCCGAGGAAGAGATCAAGCAATGCTCATAGACTGAAACAAAAAGAAACATAATATGAACAATTTCATTCATGATGTAATAATTAATAATGATTATAAATCTATTTTATCAATAATGATGATATGAATCAATAATAACTATATTAACTATGTATCCATGAGTGAGATCGATAAATTTATTTTGTATTGTAGAGATGAAAAAAAATCGAATGAATCATTTAAAAATCATCCAAGAAAATTCCGAGAAAGTTTTCAAAATCTGGTTGAGCATATTTTGATAGCACGAATAGTCAAAGACAAGGTCGCCATACATTGAAAAATAATCGCTTAAACCACTCCAAAAATATTTCACTTCTTTTGTGGGGAGGATGTATGAAGTATTCTTAGAAATTCTAAGCCCTGGAATCTATTGAATCTGCGAACCAAATTGATTTAACTATAAAATTGATCGAGTTATCGCCAATTTATCGATCTAAAAAGTGAAAAATCAAGGATATCGCGATGGGATTGGATCTTGATTCATTTGATCGGCGTATTCGTTTTCGTTACGCAAAACTACGTAGGAAAAGCGTCCTGCAAATAATATCGCAAATACTTCGATTTTTAGCTTGAAAAAACACCAAGCCTATAGCCTTAGTTTTTTTTCAGAATCTTAGCAGAAGATCTACATTTTTTTACCGACTTTTCCATGATATTCCCATGTATCTCGATCCCAGGAATTTGAATTTGCAAGTCAAATTGAGTTATCGATAACATTGCTCGAGTTATTGCCTAATTACTGTGGGAAAAAGTGACAAATTAAGGATATCCCGACGGGATTTGTTGCCAGCATAATTTGATCGACGTTTTCGTGTTTTTTTCCACAAAATTACATTCAAATAGTATTTTGGAATTGATTGAGGAAATACTTCACTTTTACCAGAAAAAATACATCAAGTTTGTATCTATCAGTCAAATCGGTCAATTTTTTCCCGTATTCTACAAGAAAAACTATATCGAGTGAATCATTTAAAAATCATCCCGCAAAATCCTGAGAAATTCTGCAGAACCTGGTTAAGTATTTTATCTTATATATGTTTACTATTACGTCTAGTCGAAGGCGAAATTACGTTAGGAAACACTTGTCCATCCGATTTGCAAGGTATATCATTTTTGGCCTCAGAAATCACAAGTATCTGAAGACTATAGCCTTTAATTCCTTATGTTTTCGGAGTCAAGATTCAAAATTTTTTTCTCTAGTATTTTTAAAGCTGAAGAATCGCGGTAGATGATGAAACTAATTCCTAATTAATTAATTCTCCTAATTCGCTCTTTCTAATGTTCGAAAATTCCGTGCAGGATTAGAAAAGAGTCGTTTGCAGCACGCAGTTTAATATGTACTATTTTCCCACTATGCAGTAAGGAATATAAATCGCATCGTAATGCTAATCTTAAATCGATCGTTGGCGACGTCAGATTGTAATTTTGTATAATAACATGAATACTTATAAAGGTAAATGACAAATATCGCACTAGTGACCCAATGCGATGCTATTCCACAATAACTGCATAAGTTGAGCACGCAGGTTTTCATGGGAAAAGGTCGACCTTTCCCTTCAGTTTTATATCAGCGCAATATCAACTAGATTTAACGAGCTAGCGAAAAAAGAACCATTTTGAAAATCCACGGCGTGAAAAAGGACGAAAGAAAAACACGTATAATTATTCAGTGATTATAAACTTGTGATGCAATTTTCAAAATTAATTGTACTGCAGTGTTTTTGTTACTTCGTATCTGGAGATTTTTTATCGAATAATCAAAGTTTGTTTAATCGCAGCAATTTAAACGGGAGTAAAAATCTTCTAGAAATATTTTTTATAAATTTGAAAAAAGTTTATCTGAATAAAAATAAACCTCGGTTAATAACGATCACCGGTGTTGAATCAAGTAAAGTTCTCCGAAGTTTTAACCCCTTGTTAAAAAGTTATCCTCATATCGTGATAACGAAGGGATATGAAAATTTTCTTTATTCCGAACAATTGAGCCCGGGAAATTTTGTTATCGTTTATTTGACAGATTTGAGCACAGAGACGTTTAGAAAGAATAACAACATCCTCTCACGATGTTTCAATTGCAAGGTGCTATTCATATCGGATAATCGATCGATCGAACCGCCTGAAATTTTACTACTTTTCACTTTAACTGCAGAACAAAGTATCGGATATGCAGAATTTGCATTGATAAGTGATAAAAATAGAGTCGACATTTTCAGTCGCTTTGTAACGAAAAATTGTTCGATGGAAATAAGATCAAGAATGTTTTGGAAACCAGGATTCAGGACGAACGATATGAATGATTGGGCGTTCCGAGATCGTAACTTAAACGGTTGCGCAGTTTCCGTAAGTATTTCGAGTTTCGTACCGAAAATGATGATAGAAAAAAGCAAAAACGGTTCGCTCAAAATAACCGGTGGCATAGAGGGAGAGCTTGTTCTGGCGATCGCTGATAAACTGAACTTCACTTTGGTCTTAAGATCTCCATCGGCAACGGAAAGGATAAAATATTCCCGAAAAGCGTCGATACTAAACGACGTTCTTTCCGGAATAGCAGAAATCGGAATAGGTCGACTACGTCCAACGAACGACATAGAAGGAAAAGTTGTGCGTTCCGTGATGTACGACACCGAATGCATAACTTGGGGCGTTCCAAGGATCATGAAATGGTCCAACAACGTAGTCTGGGTAGAATTTTCCCTGAAAGTTTGGGCTATTATCGGAGTTATATTCGTGATTGGTTGCGCGTCTGGATATACTTCACAAAAAATCGATTCATCAACCAGAACAAAAAGGAGAACGGAAATCGTCACCACTGTTCTCGACGTCATTTCAATTCATCTTGGAAATCCTGTCACAAAAGTACCGGTCTCTATGGGCGGGAGATTCATGCTGATGGCATTTTTGTACTACGCAACCGTCCTGACTACAGCGTATAAAACTTCGCTGGCCTCAATCTTAACCACGGAAAAAGGAACGCCGATGGTTGTCGATGTGAATGACATATTGAAATTAAACTTAAGCATCGGAGGTTCGCGGTACGATTTTGATATACTTAAGGATCAAGCAGATAACAGTGAAGTAATCTCAAGACTCATCGAACGTTTTGTCGTTAATAATAACGATTCCGAAACCCTGAGGAGATTGAAGATGGAAAACAATTTCGCATTTCTTGCGAGAGGTTCTTCGCTTCATGACGAGAAACGGAAGAGCGTTAGAACTAACGGATCGATAACGTTTGACGTTTTTAATACATGCGTTTTGTCGTATCATACGGTAATGGTTATTCGAAAGGAATCGTTTTTACGCGGCCCAATAAATCGCGTTATCCGTAGACTGTCGGAAGCGGGAATACTGGAGCATTGGGACATCGATAAGTTTGACCTTGACCAAATAATCAAACGCAGAAATGCCGAGAAATTTTTCGAGGAACGCGGCGGAGAAAAATTTAAAAATATATTTTTACTTTATTCAATTTTCATGGGATTTTGTGTTCTCACATTTTTAATAGAACTTTTAATCCCGATAATGATCGAGCCGCGAAAAAAAGAAAACCATGTGAAATTCAAATAAGTGTAACGATACATTTAATCATCGGTAATTCAACACCTATTGTAAAAAAAATACCATTTTGGACTCGACGAGAATCAATTCATCATTTTAGCTTTATAATTTCCATCGTTAATATTTAATTAAGACTGTTTCCTGTATTTCTCTCTCTACGTCACAACCATTCTACGCTCTACCACATGCTTATGTATTTTATTATATATGTACTCACCTATATCCGACGTAACCAGTTGTGAAGTTTTGTCGATAAATATTTCTCATCGGTCCTTCCGTTCGGACTTTGATGAACCGGGATTTTCAAGTCATCTAGAATCAGGAAAAATAAATCGAACGTGATTATTCCAATCCTCATTATCTTCATTCATTAGCTTTACGAATCGCAAAGACAATTTTCCTTCTTGATTCGATTTTCAAATATTCAATTTGATTCGAACGAACATCGATCACCGTGATAAAAACGTGTGAAAATTTTTAATAGTGAAACTTTCTTCGTTCAACTAAGTTGGAAAAATTCCAACAAATTTGTTCTTATACAAAATATCATATGGTGGAAGGATCACAATCAATCTAGCTACTCGTACATGACATATATGCATAATTTAAGTCGATTGTCTCCGACGGAAGGCGTGTAGAATTTTTTTTCTAATAAAAGAACATGTAAACTTGTAAATGCGATGCAGTTTCGCGATAACGAAAATATAAAAGTTATATATATCTGCGGACTATAATGTGCGAATACTATGGGGTTCTTCTCAACAACAGTTCAATAATAGAAGCCCAACTTCGCGTACACCGGGCGAATCACGTACGAGATTTGTTTGAAAGAAAAATTTTAAAATCGAAAAGAGAAGAGAAAGAGTGCAAGAAAAAATGAACAAGGCGAACGATACCAAGATAAAAATTTTCAAATTACAGTGCCTATTTCTGTTGGTAATTTGCGACCAAGTGTCGAGTACTCTGAAAAGACCTTACTTGGAAAACTATGTGATGGAGATGTATAAGAAAAACGAAAGGAATTTGATCGAAGGATTTTTTAGGGATTTGAGAACAGTTCATTTCGAGAAATATGAACCGTATCAAATAACCATAATCGGTGTATCGAGTAACGACAATATTGAACGAGCCCTTAATCCATTTCTGAAAAATTACCCTAAGATAATATGCACGGATATCGAAGAGTTCGAATATCCAAAAATGTTTGGCGAAGGAAATTTCGTTATAATATTTCTAGAAGATTCTAACGAAGAAACAATAATGAAAAATATAAACATCACATCACGCTGCATGAAATGTGAGGTACTTTTTTTTTGCGATGGAATAATTCAGAATGACGATGTCCGATTGATATTCGATCTCGCTATGCAACAAAACATAACCTTCAGCGAATTGGCGCATTTGGATGGAGACGGTATCGGTCTGTATAGTAAATTTTTCGGCAAAAGCTGCACCATGGAAGCTCGTTTGGTTGATATTTGGAGACCGGGAATCGGTATGGAAAAGATAAATAAATGGGCGTACAAATTTCACCATCGTGAAGGTTGTCCCGTGGTAATAAGCTCGTTACCTTTCACTCCAAAAATGATGATAGAGAATCACGAAGATGGTTTACCAAAAATAGTCGGCGGTAGAGAGGGTAAGTTGATACTGGAAGCGGCACGACGATTGAATTTCACCATAGTATTAACACATCCGTCGAACGACGACAGTATGAGATTCTCTTTCAAATCGGCCATACTGGTTGACATTATTTTTGAGAGAGCGGAAATTGGCATTGGTAGTTTACTACAGACTAATTATTTTCGCGGATTAACGGAGTTCTCAGTACCGTACGACGATGAATGCGTGACGTGGGGAGTGCCACGGATAATGAGCTGGTCGAATGACATCGTATTCGTAGAATTTTCGGGACTAGTTTGGGCATCGGTCATAATAATGTTCGTCGTCATTTGTCTCGTAGGATATATTCACCGGAAATTCACCTCACTGGAAGACGGTAGGTTTTTCAAACACGCCCAAAACAATTCAAACAACCTTCGATAGCAAAGAAAATTTCTGATTTCAGATGATAAACAGAACTTTGGAATTATCCCGATTCTTTGCGAAGTCTTCGCACTTCACCTGGGTAACCCGGTGCTTTGGGTAACTTCCTCTCCCGGCGGCAGATATTTATTAATGTCATGTTTGTATTATGCAATGGTTATGACAACCGCCTACAAAACTTCATTGGCGTCGATTTTAGCGACGGATAAAGGGACGTCGGCGATCGTCGACGCCGAAGGAATTTTGATGGAAAATTTGAGCGTCGGAGGATCACTTTACGATTGGAATATCCTTAAGGATCAAGTGAACGAGAGTGAACTGACTGCCGAATTATTCAACAGATTTGTTGTCGATAATGACGATATAGCGACGAAAAATCGGTTGAAATTCGAGCATGATTATGCATTTTTGTCAAGCCGTTCGTGGCTGACTTACGAGAGACAAAAAATGGCGAGAGATCACGAGGCTGTTACATTCGATATAATCGATACATGCGTACTGGCGTATCCTACGGCGGTGAGTTTTCTGAAGAGATCGTTACTCAGGAAACCGATGGATCGTATTATCCAGCGATTGACAGAATCCGGAATCTTTAATCATTGGGATCTCGAGAATGAAATAGTCGCAAATTCAGTATTGGCCAATGAAAATGAACAGGAATACAACGACCATGGCGCTGCTTACAAATTTCAAAATATATTTATCGTGTATCTAGTTTGCATTGCCATGTGTCTATTTACTTTTTTTGTAGAACTTCTTATTGCAAAGCTGCAATCTAAGAAAGGACAAGACACTGGCATTCGATATTTTTGATTCATTTCAAGTTCGAAAAAAGAAAAAATCAATAAATGAATAAAGCTCCTTTAGAAACTGACAAGAATATAGCTTGCGCCTCACTTTTGCACCCCGCGCAATAATATCCATCCATTGCGGAAATTATGATTTGAAATTACGATAAGATCGAAGTTCTTTTGTCTAATAAAAATCAAAAACATTTCTCGATCCAAATGTGAACGATCTTCAAATCAAATCGGATAAAAAATTTTCATTTTTATCATCAATTTACGCACCATCGAGGGAAGGTATTAATATTCTAGTATTGTTGAGAATGTTTCGAATTTTTTAATTCAGAAAAAAGAAACGATGGTCTATCATCGTTGCCTCCGCGAATGAATGTAATTACTTTGAAATACATGTAACGGTTGCGTAGTGAATAATTTAACAGAAGTACTGATCCTGGGTATATTTAACGTCTTTAACAACGTCAAAATTGGTCATTATTTGCGTACGATTAATATTTTTTTGTCAATCGATCTGTTGACGTTTCAGAAACAAACGCGATCTCAAGATTAACGGACAGCGATTAATCATTTTATATTTTAAGTTTACATTCAGAAATGAATAAATAAATACTATTTCCTGTATTTCGCTCTACGCAAAAACTGTTCCACAATTCGCCAGATTTATGTATTTTACTATGTACCTACCTATCCACCTACTTATATGTTCAGTGTTATTATTAACGTCGCTAACACTTGCGTTCAGATTTAAAACGATAAAATAAATGTTTTTTGTCTTCAACAGACTTTGATAGTTCTGACCTCAGCCATACTCTCCAAAACTCGTGCGAAATAAAGGCAAAAAAAAATTGAAATTAGTTAAAAAAAAAACAGGATGTGATCCTGTCAGTGTGTTCCTCAATCAGCGTTACAGATTGCGGAGGCGTGATTGATTTTTTTTCTCCTTTTACGATTCGCGAGTTAGAAATGTAATTTTTTTTCTCTGACGACCTCCGGTCACTGTGACGTATGTAACTGTCTAGTTTATAACATCAGGTGAAATTGTGTGTAAAAAGTAAAATAAAAAAACTGGCAATAATTTTTACAAAACTGCAAACGCCTACGTCACGATCAGCGATATTCATTTCAATTTCTCATCTGGATGAAAATATCATTGATATAATCTGTATGTATTATTTTTTTTTTTCAGGAGTGTCCTTAGGACTGAATTGCAAATGGCGTACGCATGATTTATATTCACTGTCTTCGACGAAGGGGTATAATTTTTTTCTAATAAAATAAAATGTGATGTGTCAATAAGGTACCAGGTAAACTCATGAATGCGATGCAGTGTAAAGATAATAAAATTGTAAAAGTCACATATTTGCAATCTATGATGTGCTTCTAGGGCGTTTTTTTTTTTTTTTCGTTTTTCTTCTCTTTTTTTTGTAACTCTCTTCGACCACTTGGCAACAGTGCGATAATAGGAGCCCTACTTCGCGTACACTAAACGATTTACTTTCGAAACTATAAGACGACAAGAAGAAAGAAGAATAAAGAAGATAAGTGCGAAGAGATATGAATACGGCGATCATTATGCGAAGAACATCGTCAAAATCATTGTGCCTGTTTTTTTTAATGATTTGTGGCCAAGTGTTAAGTTCACTGGAAAGACCGTATTTAAAAAATCATACGCTGGAAGAATATGAAAAAGACAGGAGAAACATTGTCGAAGATTTTTTTTCGGATTTGAAAAACAGTTACTTTTTAAAATATAAACCACGTCAGGTAACGATCACTGGTGTTTCGCAAAATGACGATATTCGACGGGCCCTCAAACCAATCTTTCGAAGTTACCCTTACATCATTTGCACAGAGACTGAGGGATGCGAATATCCAAAAATATTCAGCCAAGGAAATTTTGTTATAATATTTCTCGACGATCTGACGGAAGAAAAATTTATGAAGAATATAGGAATCATATCGCGCTGCAGAAAATGTAAAGTCCTATTTTTATGCGATGGAATAATTCAGAGTGAAGATGTACAGTTGATATTCGAGCTTGCTTTGAAACAAAACGTAGCCTACAGCGAATTAGCGCATTTAAATGCACACAGTATCGACCTGTACAGTAAAATTTTGGGAAAAAATTGCACAATGGAGGCCGGTCTGATAGATGTTTGGAGACCGGGAAGTGGTTTAGAAAAAATCAACCAATGGGCGTACAGATATTACGATCGCAAAGGTTGTCCCGTGGTGATCAGCTCGTTAACTTTCCTCCCAAAAATGATGATAGAGGATCACGAAGATGGTTCGCGAAAAATAGTCGGGGGACGAGAAGGTGATTTGATGTTGGAAGCGGCGCGAAAATTAAACTTCAGCATATTATTGAAACACCCTTCGATGGGCGACCTGATCAAGTTTTCTCGAAAATCAGCTATAATGGTTGACGTTGTTTATGAAAACGCGGAAATCGGGATCGGTAGATTGAGAGAAAGCAATGAGCTTCACGAAATTATGGAGTTCTCAGTACCGTACGATGACGAATGCGTGACATGGGGGGTGCCGCGGATAATGAGCTGGTCGAATGATATAGTTTTTGTTGAATTTTCAAAACTAGTTTGGGTATCGGTCACGATAATGTTCGTCGTCATTTGTCTCGTAGAATACGTTCATCGACAATCGATTTTTCTCAAGGCCGGTGAGTGTCTTAAAAATCCTTTAAACGTTCCGAACAACTTTGACTTGAAATATAAAATTTCTGTTTCTAGATGACAAAAAAATCTTTGGAATAATCTCGGTCACTTGCGACGTCTTCGCACTTCACCTGGGCAATTCGGTACTTTGGGCAACCTCCTCTCCCGGCGGTAGAGTTTTGTTAATCGCATGTCTGTGTTACGCAATGGTGATAACAACGGCTTACAAAACTTCCTTGGCGTCGATTTTGGCGACGGATAAAGGGACGTCGGCGATCGTCGACGCCCAGGGAATCATCATGGCAAATTTGAGCGTCGGAGGATCATTTTACGATTGGAATATCCTCAGGGATCAAGTGAACGACAGTGAACTTACCGCTGAACTGTTTAAACGATACATTGTTAATAACGATGATTCGGAGACGAAACATCGGCTGAAATTCGATCATGATTTTGCTTTTTTGGCAAGCCGTTCGTGGCTGAGTCATGAAAGACAAGAAATTATGAGAGCGCACGAATCTGTTACATTTGACGTGTTCGATACTTGTGTACTGGCCTATCCTACGGTGGTGAGTTTTCCGAAGAAATCGTTACTGAGAGAACCGATAAATCGTATTATTCGGCGATTGACGGAATCCGGAATCTTCAGTTACTGGGATCTTAGAAATCAAATAAATGCCGTTATAGTATTATCGCGTGAAAACGACCAGGATAATATCGATTATAGCGCCGCTCAAAAATTCAAAAATTTATTCATCATGTATTCAGTTTGCGTTTTCTCATGTCTCTTCGTTTTCATTATAGAACTTCTCGTTGCGAAGGTACAGTCAGAAAAACGACAAGACTCTGGCAATCTATATTTGTAATTACACTAAATTTTGAAAAAAAGCAAACCGTTTCAAACTAGAAGAGAATAACCGCCTCTCGTCGAATGATGAAATATTAATAAATATCAGAAAATTCCTCATCGATTTTGGAAAAACTTATTTACCCATCCTCGATGTAACTTACGGAAATTTTTTTTTTTTTTTTGTAATTAACGATGACCACGGCCACGGCTTAGATTGGAATCCACACGCGACTTCGTTTTCATTGATCGACGTTCGTATAAAAAAAATCGAGAATCGATCACCTCTCTACGTCTATCTGCTGAGCTATCACATGCTCATGATTTTCGGAGGATCATAAAGACGTTAAATTTTCAAGCCCTGAGATCTGAACGCCAACTTGAACGAGTCGCCAGCAAATTTCGAGTAGCATCCTGCAGTCGCTAATTTTTTCCGTCGCAATTTTTTTTTTAATTGAGATAATTCACTGCCCTTATCGTTTCGCACGAAGGACAATCGAGCATTGTCGGCTAATTGCAAATCGTTGTAACAATTATTAGACATAAGTTTACTCTTTTCGCGTCTGTAATATCCTGAGATTGACAAGATATGATTTTTACCTTGGATAAGGCGCATTTCATTCGATTTGTCAAGAGGGATGTTGACTGCTTTTGAATATCTTTTTTTTTGCTTTAGACATTAGTTGTTAAAGGCGTTTCGTGAGGCGTTAGTAGAAAATTTCTCAAAAACCTCTTCGACACTAAATTTTGTTTAGAAAATGCGTTTGTATCGATTATATCGAACTAGCGACGTGTGATTTTATATAATAAAAATAATATGTCAAAGGTCAATAAGGTACGAAGCTAATAACTCGATGCAATGTAAAGATAGGAAAAGTGTGAAAGCTACACATTATCAACGCGTTGATTAAAGTTGACCTTCACTTGGGCGATACAATCACAGTTGTTTGTTGACTGTTGGAGCGGTTCGTCACGTTTCATTCAGCGTTTGTAGCCGCGAGCTTTAGGAAAAAGGAAAGCTCTGCCGCGTGAAAAAAAAATAAAACGATCACGATGCATATACAATTATTGAAATTACTGTGCTTATCTATCTCGATGATTTGTGAGCGAGTGACAAGTTTATCGAGTAGTTCATTTTTAAAAAATAACACGTTACGGAAAAATGAAGGAAACAAATGGAACGTACTCGAAAAATTTTTCGCTGATTTTAACGAAGCTTATTTAAAAAAGTACGAACCACGTCAGATCACGATTAACAATGTTCCGCCTCATGACGAAATTCAACAAGCGTTAGAATTATTTTATCACAATTGGCCTTACGTCGTTTGCCCGGATACTGTGAATTGCAGATATCCACGAAACTCATTCAACAATGGAAATTTCGTGATTATTTTTCTGCGAAATTTAACCGAAGAAATATTTATGGAAAACATAAAAATAATATCACTCTGCAAAGAATGCAGGGTACTGTTTTTATCCGATGGAATTATTCAGCAGGACGATGTCCGATTGATATTCGATCTCGCCGTACAGCAAAACATATCGTCCAGCGAACTGGCGCATTTAAACGAAGACGGCGTCAGCCTGTACAGTGAAATGTTGGGAGAAGAATGCACCATGGAAGCGTTTTTGATAGACATCTGGAGACCAGGAATCAATATAGAAAGAATAAACCAATGGGCTTTTAAATATCACGATTGCAAGGGTTGCCCCTACGTAGTAAGCTCGATGACTTTTACTCCGAAAATGATGATGACAAAGTACAAAAATGGAACGCGAAAAATAATCGGTGGACGAGAGGGTAAATTGATACTCGAAGCAGCGAGACAATTAAACTTTACCATAGTATTAAAACATCCACCGCTGGTCGACCGTATGAAATATTCTCGTAAATCAGCGATCTTGAAAGACGTTACCGTTGAAAAGGCAGAAATTGGAATCGGAAGATTGATACAGACTAATTATCTTCGCGAGCTCGTTGAATTCTCAGTACCGTACGATGACGAATGCGTGACATGGGGAGTGCCGCGGATAATGAGCTGGTCGACTGATATAGTATTTGTTGAATTTTCAAGACTAGTTTGGGCAGCGGTCACGATAATGTTCTTCGTCATTTGTATTGTGGGATACGTTCATCGACATTCGATTTTACTCAGAGCCGGTGAGTGTCTTTAATTTTCCAACGGTAATTAACAACGTCGATAATTTCCACATGATAATTAATTAATGTTTTCAGAAACTGAGAAAAACTCCGGATTGGTCCTCGTTATTTGCGACGTCTTCGGACTTCACCTGGGCAATTCGGTACTTTGGGTGACTTCCTCGCAAGGGAGTAAATATTTATTGATATCATGCCTGTATTACGCAACGGTATTGACGACTGCCTACAAAACTTCTTTGGCGTCGATTTTGGCGACGGATAAAGGGACGCCGGCGATCGTCGACGGAGAAGGAATATTGAAGGCGAATTTAAGCATTGGCGGATCGTATTACGATTGGTGGATCCTTAGGGACCAGGTAAACGACAGTAAACTGAATCGTAGACTATTCAATCGGTTCGTTGTCAATAACGATGACGATGAATTAAAAGATCGTTTGAAATTCAAGCAAGATTTTGCTTTTTTGGCAAGCCGTTCGTGGCTGAGTCACGAAAGAGACACATTGGTCCGTGCTCACGAACCTGTTACTTTCGATATATTCGATGTATGTGTATTGGCGTATCCTACTGTAGTGAGTTTTCAAAAAAGATCGTTACTCCGAAAACCTATGAATCGTATTATCCAGCGTTTGACAGAATCTGGAATTTTTATTCATTGGGATCTCGAGAACGAGCTTGACGCCAATTTAGTGTTAGCCAGTGAAAACGATCAAGATTTTGTCGGTGACCACGCCGCTCAGAAATTTCGAAATTTATTTATCGTCTACTCGATCTGCATATTTTTCTGTCTATTGGCTTTCGCTGGAGAACTTTTTCTTGCAAAGCTTCAAGCAAAGAAACGACGAGACGCTCGCAATCGTATCAATTACGATATTCAATT
The DNA here is from genome assembly GCA_963978495.1 of Athalia circularis. Lineage (NCBI taxonomy): Eukaryota > Metazoa > Arthropoda > Insecta > Hymenoptera > Athaliidae > Athalia > Athalia circularis. The sequence continues at coordinate 18,892,488 of OZ021698.1, read as the reverse complement.
CAAAAATAAATGAAAATTAAAATAAACTCGCAAACAATGTGACAGAATTGCAGCTTAACTTCCACCCTCGCACCGCGTACGATTTTGTCTGTTCCGCAATACTACCGATAAATCGCAAAGTTTGGGGCAAGTTAATCGATATCGAAAATATCGATGCCAGGAATTGATTTCAGAATAATAAACCAATGGGCGAACGAAGTTCCATGAATGGTTGGTTGAATCAATTTAACCCCAGAAATAACGATTATAAGAATAAGAATTCTGATGATTGTTAAATTGAATGTAATGTGAATTATGTGTCTTTCGGTATATAGCAGAATAAATTTTCATAATTCATAGTTAAACAAACACCTGTAGTTCATCATTTGTATATCAATTCCCTCGATTGATCTGTTGACCTTTTTGGAAAAACGCGATCTAGGAATTAACGGGCATCGATTAATCATTTCATGAATTTTTCAAATTACATTAATAAATGAATACCACCCGTTTCCCGTGTCTCTTTTTCCATCACAAATATTCCACGATTTAGCAGATTTATGTATTTTAATATATACCCAGCCACATACCTGTGTAAAGTATTATTATTATTGTTAACATTGCTTACCCTCGCGTTTAGATTTGCGATGATAGGATGAATATTGTATATCTCCTGACCCGACCTCGGCCACACGTGTCACACCTGCGGAGTCTCCTCGCACTTTTCAAAACTCATCTGGAATCATAAAGAAACAGGATGTTAGAATTTCCGATTCTCATTTCATATACGTATGCTGAAAAGTATGTCAATTGATTAACACGAAAAATCCACGAAAGCAGAGAGAATAGGTATTTTTTGATTCCTCATGCGATTTGGAATTGAAAACTCTTCCAATTTTAATTCGAACGAACTCCAATTCCTTTTTGTATGTCACAAATTTAAACCGAATAATTTCAGCGATGTGATTTGTAGATAAGAATTTTTTTCATAACTTCCCTTACAGGATCGCACAATGCAGCTTTTACACATGCATAGTTCATATCGATTGTCTATGAAGTATGTAATTTTATTTGTAATAAAATAACACGTTAAGGGTCAATAAGGTAGGAAGCGAACTCGTGAATACGATGCGGTTGAAAGATAAGAAAATTGTAAAAGTCGCATATACTATATCTATAGTTTGCGAGGTACGTATCAGTAGGGCTTTTTCTTTAGCAGCTACAGCGACCTAACGACAGTTTGACAATAGAAGCCCTTCTTTGCGATCATTCAGCGGCGTTCGATAGGACAAGAGGGTGAAATGAGTGCATGAGAAAATAGATAATTCGATAATCATGCGGATAGGATTATTGAAATTACTGTATTTATTTAGCTCTATGATTTGTGCCGAAGTGTCAAGTTCGTCGAGGATTTCTTATCTGCAAAATCATACGCTGGAAAAATATGGAAAAACCGAAAGAAACATTATAGAAGAATTTTTTTCGGATTTGAAAAAAGTCTACATCGACAAATCTGAACCACGTCAGGTTACGATTACCGGTGTATCGAAAACCTACGATATTCAACAAGCTCTTGGTCCATTTTTCTCAAGTTATCCGCACATCATTTGCACGGATACGGAGGAATGCGAATATCCGAAAATATTCAGCCAAGGAAATTTCGTCATAATATTTCTCAACGATCTGACGGAAGAAACATTTATGAAGAATATAAGAATCATATCGCGCTGCAGAAAATGCAAGGTCCTATTTTTATGCGGGGGAATAATTCGGAACAACGATGTCCGATTGATGTTCACTCTTGCCACGGAGCAAAACGTGCCCTACAGTGAACTAGCGCATTTCGACGGAGACGGTATCGGTCTGTACAGTGAATTTTTGGGGAAAAACTGCACCATGGAAGCCCGTTTGGTGGATATTTGGAGACCGGGAATCGGTTTGGAAAAAATAAACCGATGGGTTTACAGATATTACGATCGCAAGGGTTGTCCCGTGGTAATTAGCTCGTTAACTTTCACTCCAAAAATGATGATAGAGGATCGCGAAAATGGTTTACCAAAAATAGTCGGCGGTAGGGAGGGTAATTTGATATTGGAAGCGGCACGACAGTTGAACTTCAGCATATTATTAAAACACCCTTCGGTAGTCGATCGTATGAAATATTCCCGAAAAGCTGCGATATTAATGGACGTTGCTTCCGGAAACGCGGAGATCGGAATCGGCAGACTACGACAAAGTGGATATCTCCACGAATCTATCGCGTTCTCAGTACCGTACGATGAGGAATGCGTGACGTGGGGAGTGCCGCGGATAATGAGCTGGTCGAATGACATCGTATTCGTAGAATTTTCGGGACTAGTTTGGGCATCGTTTACACTAATATTCGGCATTATTTGTCTCGCAGGTTATATTCACCGGAAATTCACCTCGCTGGAAGACGGTAGGTTTTTCAAATCTTAAACAATCTTCGATACCAAAGAATTTTTTCATTTCAGATGATAAACAGAACTTTGGAATTATCCCGATTCTTTGCGAAGTCTTCGCACTTCACCTGGGTAACCCGGTGCTTTGGGTGACTTCCTCTCCCGGCGGCAGATATTTATTGATATCATGTTTGTATTACGCAACGGTAATAACGACCGCGTACAAAACTTCATTGGCGTCGATTTTAGCGACGGATAAAGGAACGTCGGCGATCGTCGACGCCCAGGGAATAATCAGGGCGAATTTGAGCGTCGGAGGATCGCTTTACGATTGGCATATCCTCAAGGATCAGGTCAACGATAATCAACTGACTGCTAAATTGTTCAAACGATTTATTGTTAATAATAATGATATTGAAACTTGGCATCGGCTGAAGTGTCATCGTGATTACGCTTATTTGGGACGCCGTTCATGGCTGAGCTACGAGAGACAAAAAATTGTGAGAGCTCACGAGTCCGTGACTTTCGATATATTTCATACGTGTGTGTTGGCGTATCACACGGTTATAAGTTTTCCGAAAAAATCGTCGCTCAGGAAACCAATAGATCGTATTATTCAAAGATTGGTAGAATCTGGAATTTTTAATCACTGGGATTTCATAAATGAAGTTGATGCCGATTTGATATTAGCCCGGAAAAGTGACCGGGACTATGTCGACCATCGCGCAACGCATAAATTTCAAAATATATTTATTGTATATCTAGTTTGCGTTGCTTTATCTCTCTTCGTTTTCATATCCGAACTTTTAGTTGCAAAAGTGAAATCAAAAAAACGAAAAAAGGCCAATGAACATAAAAATTAGACAAAACCGTAGCTCATATTACCCCAACTTTTTGCACCCTATGTGATTTTTTCCATTTCTCAATACTGTAAATTATAACAAATACTGTCAATGAATCTATAGAAGTTTGGATGAATTATTGTATATGACATTGATTTTGGAATCGCATTTATTTGTGGAACAGTAACGAGGGCTGAATGAAGATAGCGCAATAAAAAAGCTTTCAATTCGGAAAGTAAACGAATAGGATTGTCATTTCAATAAATACTACCATCTATATTCGTACAGATTATAGACGTACTCGCAAACTATGCCTGTGATTTTCACCACGTCTTTGCTGTTAAACTATAAAAAATAAAACCATTTGGTAGCACGTATCTAGTTATGTATTATCCAGTGATGATGATAACGTTGTGTTTTCACTTTAATCAGCCAGTTATAAGTTCAGATATGATTTTATCGGAAAATGAAATGATGCAGAATATTCTGGAGGAATTTTTCATGGATTTAAAAAAAACTTATTTACCGATTCTCAAGCCTCGTCACGTAACAATCGTGAGTGCTAATCCAGAGGAAATTCACGGAGTGCAAACTGTAATAAAAAGCCACCCTTACATCGTGTGTAAAAAGCCCGACAAATGTGGTTACACTAAACGTTTCAGTCGTGGAAGTTTCGTAATAATTTTTCTCGATGATTTAACAAAACCGGCGTTTGAACAGAACTCAAAAGTTATTTCTCGATGTAAGAAATGTCGCGTTCTCTTTGTGTCCGAGGGAATCGTATCCGCCGAAGAAATCCGACATCTCTTCGAGTGGTCTTTGCAAAAAAATGTTGCGTACGCCGAGTACGCTCACCTCACCAATAAATCGGTGGAACTTTACAGCAAAATAATCGGGACAAATTGTACAGTGGAAATTCAATTGACCGACGTCTGGAGCCCCGGAGTTCGTCTGGACAAAATCGCAGCCTGGGCATTTCGATTGCACGATTTTAATTCCTGTCCAGTTACCGTAAGCTCGTTAACTTTTCGACCAAAAATGATGATAAAAGAAAATGAAAACGGTTCGCTTACGATAGTTGGTGGTCGAGAGGGTGAGCTGCTACTAGCGGTTGCCCGCAAACTCAACTTTAAATTGGATTTAAAATACCCGTCGCTTGTTAATCGGATGAAATTTTCACGAAAAATGTCTATAGTAAACGATGTAGTTTCCGGTAACGCCGAAATCGGAATCGGTAGATTACGTGCTACTAACAGCCTCAGCAGTAATCTCTTAGTTTCAATTCCTTACGACAAGGAATGCGTTACTTGGGTTGTTCCTCAATTAATTACTTGGTCAAACGATATATTTTTCGTTGAATTTTCATGGCAAGTATGGGTCTGCGTTTACATCCTATTCGTCGTCATTTGCCTCATCGGATATGGTCATCAACGTTTCGTTTTATCAAAAAATAATGGTAATACAACTGACCTGAACATCAACGATGATATTAATCGAGGTGATTCTCCGAAATAATTTTTTCTTATCTCTCTCCTAGGAAGACACGATTCACGAGTTGGATTCGTCACGATTATTTTTGACGTGCTATCTTTCCACCTGGGAAACCCCGTAGCGCACATTTACTTTTCTTCAGGAGGTAGAATTATGTTAATGATATGTCTTTCTTACGCAACGGTTTTATCAACGGCTTACAAGACGTCCTTAGCTTCAATTTTAGCAACTGACGTGGGTGTTCCCAAGATTTCAAAACCCGAGGATATAATCGGAGGTAATTTTACAATCGGGGGTTCGCTTTACGATTACAATATCTTAAAAGATCAACAGAACGATAGCGAAATCATCGTAAAACTTATGGAAGGATTTGTCGTTATTAATGACGACAATGAGTCATGGCTCAGGTTAAAAAACAGCCGCGATTTCGTTTTCGTCGGTCGTCGTTCATGGATGAATTATCAAACTCAAGAATCGATGAAAGCTCGGGAAGCGATTTCTTTCCACGCTCTGGAAGGTTGTGTGCTAAACTATCCCGCTGTTATAGTTTTCGCGGAATCATCATTGCTTCGACATCCAGTAGATAAAATAATACGTCAACTATCGGAAAGCGGAATTCTCGGTTATTGGGACCTCGCAGTAGTAAACGCAAATATGATATCGAAATACAAATTCTCTGATCAACGACTCGAAAAACAAATGTACACGTACAAATTTCGTTACATATTCAACATGTACGTTCTTTTCGTTAGTTTTTCCTTCGCAATCTTTCTCACAGAGATATTTACCGCTTGGATCCTTTCAAGCACACAACATAACCGATCACGAATTGATGTTACAATTATCAAACATTAATTTAAAATTAGGTAAAACCGCGTTCAACTCGACCTTACGACAATAGGTTGCTAATTAGTTCTGATTAATTGATTTGCACAATTTTCTAAACGGATCTGCATTTTTTATATACTATATGTATGCGTAGATTGTATCACAATTGATCGTATAGAAAAAAAAAAAAAAAACTAGCTCAATGGTGTGAAAATCTGAATAAATTTCGTGTACATTTTCATGTGCTTGATAATAAAATTTTTCGGAATAAAATTTTGTTGATAATTTTCCCAAGATTATCTCAACACCGAATTGTGATTTGGCGAAACGTTAATATCGATTGTTTTTCAACAGCTGTGTGTAATTTAATATTAAAAAGAAAATAGAAAAAAAAAACAAAAAAAAAAGACACATGTCAACGGTCAATAAGATACGATGCTTATAAACGCGATGCAATGGGAAGATAACTAAAGTTGTAAAAGTCACATATTACCCACGCGTATATTAAAATTGACCTTCACTAACTTGTTCCGACGACACAATGACAGTTGTTTGTTGAATATTGAAGCCCTTCGGTGCGGTTGCATTCGCGGGTGTTGGAGTAAAAAAAAAAAAAACGTAGAATAGAAAAAGCTTCGTTGCGTAAAATAAAAATTAAAGTAAGCACGTCATGCGTGTACAATCAATGAAAGTATTGTGTTTATTTATCTCGATGATTTGTGACAGAGTGACGAGTAGTTCGTCGAGAATTTCATTTCTACATAATTATACGTTACGAAAAGATGAGGGTAACAAATGGAATGTGCTCGAAAATTTTTTTGCCGATTTTGACGAAGCTTATTTGAAAAAATACGAACCACGTCAGATTACGGTAGCCGGTGTTCTGAAAAATCAAGATATTCAAAAAGCTCTTAAACCGTTTCTGAAAAGTTACCCTCACATTATTTGCACAGAGACTGAAGACTGCAGATATTCGAAAATGTTTAGCGAAGGAAATTTTGTCATTATATTTTTGGATGATCTAACGGAAGAAACATTTATGAAAAACATGCGTATAATATCTCGATGCGAAAAGTGTAAACTCCTGTTTTTATGCGATGGTAAAATTCAAAACAACGGTGTTCAATTAATGTTCGCACTTGCTATGAAGCAAAACGTGCCTTACAGCGAATTAGCGCATTTAAATAAAGACGGTATCGGTCTATACAGTGAATTTTTGGGAATAGACTGCACCATGGAGGCCCGTTTGGTAGAAATTTGGAGACCGGGAATTGATTTGGAAAAAATAAATCAATGGGCGTACAAATTTCACAATCTGAATGGTTGTCCTATGACAGTAAGCTCGTTAAATTTTACTCCAAAAATGATGATCGAAGAATACAGAAATGGCACAGCTAAAATTGTCGGTGGACGTGAGGGTAAACTGATGATGGAAGCGGCGGAAAAATTAAACTTTAGTTTAGAATTAAAATATCCAACGATGACCAACCGTCTTAAGTATTCTCAAAGAGCAGCCATAATGAAAGACGTTGCTTCAGGTATCGCGGAAATTGGAATCGGTAGATTACGACCAAGCGATCATTTCCGCGATTACATATTGCTGTCGGTAGCGTATGACAATGATTGTCTAACTTGGGGAGTTCCTCGTTTTATAAACCGTGCAAACGACGTTATATTTGTAGAATTTTCAGGGATAGTTTGGGCAATGATTACTCTGATATTCGGTGTCGCTTGCATCGCGGGATATCTCCATCGTTATTTGACCTCTCTAAAAGCTGGTAAATTTTTCAATGTTCTCAACACGTTCTAGAAAAAAAAAAAAAAAAAACAGTTTGTTTCTTTTTTCCATGAATCTTTTTCCCCCCCAGGTAATAAGAAGAATTTTGGATTGATTCCGATCGTCTTTGACGTCTTCGCGGTTCACCTGGGCAATCCGGTGATTACGGTAACTTCTTCTCCGGCAGGCAGATCTTTTTTAATTACAGGCTTATATTACGCGATGGTGATAACAACGGCGTATAAAACATCGTTGGCTTCGATTTTGGCTACGGAAATTGATACAGCGACAATCGTTGATGCCGAGGGCATAATAAAGGCGAATTTAACCGTAATCGGATCACTTTACGACTGGAATATTCTTAAAGATCAAGCAAACGACAGTGAAGTTACTAGTAAATTACTCGAACGATTTATAATTAACAATAACGATATGAAGACGTGGAATAACTTTTTGTCGGATAATAATTACGCTTTTTTGGCACGTCGTTCTTGGCTCAGTTATCAAAGACAGAAGATCGTGAAAGCTCACGAGTCTGTTACATTCGACGTGTTCAATACTTGTGTATTGACTTATCAGACGGTGATAAATTATCCGAAAAAATCACTACTCAGAAAACCTATAGATCGCCTTATTCAGCGATTGACAGAATCTGGGATTCTGAAACACTGGGATATCAACGACGAAATAGACGCCGACGTAGCATTGGCGCATAAAAATTATCTAGACTATGTCAATCATCGTGCTGCTCATAAATTTCGAAACATATTCATCCTATATTTGATTTGCATTACTTTATCCTTCGTCACTTTTGCTCTGGAACTTCTTTTCGCAAAAGTGCAATCAAGAACACGATCAAACGGTGACATTTAACGTCCACATTTGCGCAATTACGATACAAATGTAATAGGTATAGTCCAATAAATGAAAATGCTTTGAAGAAATAAATTAGATTGCAGTTTTTTCACCACACATTTGCATCCCACGTGATCCCATCAATTTATGGGTATGATACTGTATTTCATACGATGTATAATAATATCAATGAATCTAAATGTTTGGATAAATCATATTACCTATCATTGCTTTTGAAATTGCTTTTAGTCGCAGAAATGTAACGAAATATTTTTATGGCTGAATAAAAATGAATTTATTTAAAGAAGCTCTTGAATAGGCAGAGTAAACAGTCGCGTATTTGGACACATACGGAAAATCTCGCGTTTGATTTTCATGAGGCACGTGTTTGCTATTCGACTATAAGAATATTTCGTTAAAATTAATAAAAAAATCAAAGTTCCATGATGAACAATTTTACCATAATGATAATGACTTTGTATTTTTACTTCATTGAACCATCGAGTTCGTCGAATTCGAAGTTGTTTCTAAATAATCGCATGTCGTTATACGACGGAATGGAATTTAACATTTTGCCTAATTTTTTCAACGATTTTAACAGAGCTTATTTAAGAGTTCAAACCCCTCGGCATATAACCATCGTAGGTGCGACCTCGGATGAGATACGTGGAGCGCAAACGTTACTCGATAGCTACCCGTACATCGTGTGTGAAAATACAAGTGAATGTGGTTACACGAAACGTTTCAGTCGTGGAAGTTTCGTAATAATTTTTCTCGATGATTTAACAAAACCGGCGTTTGAACAAAACTTACAAGTTATTTCTCAGTGTAAAAAATGTCGCGTTCTCTTTGTGTCAGAGGGAATCGTATCCGCCGAAGAAATCCGACATCTCTTCGAGTGGTCTTTGCAAAAAAATGTTGCGTACGCCGAGTACGCTCACCTCACAAATAAATCAGTGGAACTTTACAGCGAAATAATCGGGACTAATTGTACAATGGAAATTCAATTGACCGACGTCTGGAGCCCCGGAGTTCGTCTGGACAAAATCGCATCCTGGGCATTTCGATTGCACGATTTTAATTCCTGTCCAGTTACCGTGAGCTCGTTAACTTTTAGACCAAAAATGATGATAAAAGAAAATGAAAACGGTTCGCTTACGATAGCTGGCGGACGAGAGGGTGAGCTGCTACTAGCCATTGCCCGTCAACTCAACTTTAAATTGGATTTACAATACCCGTCGGTTGTTGACCGCATGAAATTTTCACGAAAAATGTCGATAATAAACGATGTAGTTTCCGGCACCGCTGAAATCGGAATTGGTAGATTACGCGCTACTAATAGCCTTCGCAAGATGCTAGCGGTCTCAATCCCTTACGACGAGGAATGCGTTACTTGGATTGTCCCAAAGCTAATTACTTGGCCAAACGATATAATCTCGATAGAATTTTCATGGCAAGTGTGGGTCTGGGTTTGCATTCTATTCGTCGTTATTTGCCTAATCGGATATGGCAATCAACGTTTGACGAAGTCAAAGAATGATGGTATGGTTCAATCGTCATTCAAAGTAATAATACGCAATCATGTATCGTGAAACGCGATTCTAAAAGTTTTTGTTTTGCAGGAAAACGTTCTGAAAAAATCGGATTAATCACAATAACTATTGATGTAATATCGTTTCACCTTGGAAACCCCGTGGTACACGTTCCAACATCAAGAGGAGGTAGATTGCTGTTGATGATGTGTCTATTCTACGCGGCAGTTTTGACAACCGCTTACAAATCGTCTCTAGCTTCAATTATGGCAACTGACGTTGGTGTTCCTAAAATATCAAACGCAGAGGATATAATAACAGGAAATTTTTTGGTCGGAGGTTCTCTTTACGACTACAATATTTTACTGGATCAAAAAAACGACAGCGCGGTTAACGTAAAACTTTTGGACCGATTCGTTGTCGATAATGACGATGATAAATCTTGGCGAAAACTGAAGTACGCACGTAACTTCGTCTTTATAGGTCGACGTTCATCGATGGATGCTCAAAAACGAGAATCAATCAAAGCTAAAGAAGTCATTACTTTTGACGGTCTGAATGACTGTGTGCTTAACTATCATGTAGTCATGATATTCGGAAAATCATCATTTCTTCATGAACCAACGGATCAAATAATAAGACAATTATCAGAAAGCGGAATTCTCAATTATTGGGATCTTCATGAATTAAACGCACATATGATATCGAAGCATAAAACTGTCGAAAAAAAATTCAACGAACGAACCTCTCATAAGTTCTCACATATATATAATCTATACGTTTGTTGCATCAGTTTTTCTATCGCAATTTTTTTCATTGAGATATTTGTTGCTTGGATCCTTCCTAGCAAAAAAAAACTCGCTAATAGATGCGTGAGAGTTGAAAAAAAAGATGCATCCAATTGAGTTTTTGGAAAGGGATATAAGTTTTTCTTGAGTGATTGATGATCGGGTGTAGTCAGACAGCTCAGGATCAGCAGTTCGATGGTTTCGTCCAGCCGTTTGGAGAGGTTGTTGTTATTGTTGTTCTTGTTTTTTTATACATAATATTTTTTATTAGAATACATGTATACAGGTCAGTTTGGATTTGACTATTTAAAATACATATTTCTAAAGGTAGTATACTCTGAATAATTTGTGTGTATACATATATGCTATATTTTTTCGTATCGTTCATAGTGGCACTAGAGAATCATGAAGAAAGTAACAAATTATTTATAAACAAGATATATCTCATACCTAAATACGACGGCACTAAGGAGATTCATAACTCTATTAGTAACTGTTACACATAAGTTTTGGTAATAAAATATCATATAGTAATAAGTGTATAGATATATAATATATATAGTAGTTGAATAATCTTAATCTGGAAGATAGCTATTAACTAGACATCTTAGTAATTGAAACTTTACGATAATATATCATGTGTCTTTGCTGTACAAAATTTTGGTGAGTGGTATTTGATTCATCGAGAGAGAAATTGATAACGAGGATTTGATTTGGAATCTGAGGGGAGGAGGAAGGTAAAAAGAAGGATATGCGACGAACTTCGTAAACCACAATTGAACAACAAATCGCAAACAGGTATCGAGCAAATATCACTTGGGCATCCACCAATTCTGAATTACTTTACATTCAGAACGCAGCAATTATATAAGGCAGCTAATAACCATATCACAAAATATCTGATCGTATTAATTATACGACTCTAATGCTGCCGATCACCTGTCCGCGAATTGTGTACACCAATTATTACCCTTTAACGAGTTAATATTGTTGAGCTCAGTAATTTCAGTATAGAATCACTTTCCTTTTCTAATGCACTTTACCATAATAACTTAGTAGGGGGCTTAATAATTATTCTATTATTTTCATCTAACACATGTAAAAAAGTGCGTTAACGAATAAGGCAATGGCGTTTGGGCGTTTTCGTGTCGCAAACGTTAGACACAAATATACCGATATAAAAACACGTGCGTTATTTATTTGGGGTTATTAATCTACGGTACAAAACAAGAATCTTTACGCGACATACCCGAATCGGAAAATAAAAAAAATAAAAAAATAATCGTATGATCAGGTGATTAATGATCGGAATTAAGATGAATAAGTATTACAGCTGTGTTCGATAATTCAAATGAAACTTGAATGGATCAATATTCAGAAAAAAGAATTTCGCGGATTACCTTCAGCTTTTTTCCTCTAAAGATTTGGCACTGAATGGTCCATTCCTGATTTCAGTAGGCTGCCGGACATTCTGGAACAAAAAGTTAAAAAAAACATATAACAATGCAAGAATACCGATCTTTTTTATGGGGCCCACTTAATGCATACTTTTTGATCATGTGGTCGTAGATGTAGGAAGGGATAATTGTAATCGTGATGATATCACCACCCTTTTCAATTTCAGCACCAATTTCTTTGTCCTTCAATCCAACGACGTTCTGGAAAAAAATAAAATAAAATAAAAGCACATTTTTTGGTAAAATCAGTAACACTTATGTTCGATAAACAATTCTAAGGTGAACACAAAAATCGAAAAATTCATTCAATACCTTGCCATTAACTTCGAGTAACTGATGATCGGTTAATAATCCATTCCTAGCAGCCGAAGAATCTTTCACCAGAGCTGTAATTTTCCCATTTTTGAACTGGAACCCGATGTGGCCAACACTGTCCTTGTGTAACGTGATGCTTCTTTCGAATGGTCTGTATAGTGACAAAATAAATATTTATTCGTGACAAACCGATTGGGTTTTGCTCATATCAACATTAGGATAATAATCCTGATCATTGTGTGATCGCAAAACAAAAAAAATAATATCCACCAGTCGTAACGCACCTGTCTCTGACGATGACCCTGATTCCATTCTCAGGAGCTTTACGTAGTATTTTGTGCACCTGATCCATGGAATAGCCAGCTACGGTAGTTCCGTTAATCTCTAAGATTTGATCACCGAAACGGAGCCCTGCCATTACAGCTGGGGAATCCGGGCTCACGAGACAAACGAAAATTCCATTATTTACCGGATGCACTCTTAGGCCAACTTTTCCATCCTTGTCTTTGCATAGGATTAACTAGACACAAATAACACACAATTGCAGCACATGCCGATGTATTTATAACTGAAGATTATCATGATGCTGTACTAAGAAAAAATACTCACTTCTCGAATACCATTGGTAACATGTCCTTTGTGTAAGCCGACTGAATTCCCAGAGAGTGGGGCAATCATGCCTGATAATCCTGCAGTTGATGAAGGCAGAGGCGCTATGGCTGTCTGTAAAAAATCATTAGCGGATTATAATCATTACTATGCATTCTGGCAAGAGAAAATTAGACTTGCGACAAAATACATACCGGTTGTCTGTTGACTAGCGCATACTCGGGCATATTTTGAGCAATTACATCTTCGCTGAGTTCCAATCCCATATAATCACCAAGAGATGGATATAAAATATGTTGTGCAGGAGCCGAAGGACTTGCTGCATTTGGAATAGGAGCTGACTGCATCGGTGTAGGGTGAGGAGTATATTGCTGCTCCGCTTGAAGTTGAGCCTAGAGACAAAGAAAAATAGGGGTGGATATAATGGAATAGATGTAACCACTATTGATTGGACAAGATGCATGAATTATTGACAATCATGTGCTCCGAAGAACACGCACAGGATAGTCAAAGAATCAAAGTTCATAGTTCATTCACCTACCTTAATCATATGGTCAACTTTCATGTCTTCTAAAGATGGATACAGCGACATTTTGAGATAGTTTTTCTGGAAAAAAGGAAGCAAAATGGTAATTACCGTTCTATAAAATGTATCGTATAATTGTATGATAAAAGTTTATCTCTAATTTTGCTAGATAACAAAATAAATAGCGAACATACAATGTAGAAGAAATTACACTGTAATACAGAGAATTTATATTTAGAGATATACCTAATATACAGAATAACAAAACTAGTCATGCTAAACCTCAAACTCAACAAAAAATGATTTGGTCCAATGACCAAAAACCTAGTAGCTGGAGGCCACATGCGAATTGCGCAATATGTCATTCCAGGAAAAATAAATCTTTTACCCCGATGAATCAGTATTATTCATTTCGTCACATACATATACATGGAATGTGGTGGAAACTTATGCGATAGTGAAATGGTCCCCGCTTACAGGTTTTCTTATCTCGTGCACATAGTGCTTAATTTCCTGTATGTACAAGACAAATAACAAAGGCTAACCACGTAGTCTTGGATAAGGTAAATTACACATGCAAGTTTGAAAGTAGAAATAATTTCAAGCACAAATATGCAGAAGTCGTGATAACGAATGGTGATAGTGGAGAAATAAACTCGGCAAAACCAACCGCATTGAACTGAAAATCTCACCTAATTCATCCACTTGTTTGACATTCGTGTGACATTAGCAAACGATATTTATAAATACATGTATAGTTTTATAGCAACGAATCGAATTATTAGAAGAAAATTACAATTCGAATTTTCTAGGTTATCAGTTCAATCCGAAAAAATAACGAAGGCGTGATCGATAAAAAAAATCTGCTGTAACTTAATCCCTATAAATCTCAGCACGACATAACAGTGCGTGTGTGACTCATGGAAATATCCCGGCTAATTACGCATACGTCACAAGATTTGACTGATTAACCCGTAAGAGTTAGTAAGGTTTATTATTGAAGAATTCAACCTGTACTCACTTTGAAACGCCTTAGTTTTCTATAAATAAACAGACACCACCACACCCTGTGTCGGAGAACTCCAAACGGATCGTTAAGACTAATATATCTAATAACTAACAACAAAAGCAAGAAGACACTTGACACACACTAGACGCATCAACGCGTACTGTCAAACTAACCACACGCTCACGTACGACACGCAAGGCTTCTTTTTCAACCGTCAACTATACAATGAATAAACCCGTCTCTCAATTCAGGGAATCAAACTCATTGATATCCGCGTATTACGAGGGGTAGAAAACGACTGAAAATGTACGAGTAGTAAAGTCCAGTGAGTAGTGCTGCTGTCCTCTAGTGTCATTCATTTGAACTGATTGCGCGCGATTTAAAATACGATTCCCTTTAATTTTTTTACAATATTGTATCGCTCTAGCCCTTTAAATTTCGAGATTTTATTATTTAATGAATTTAGAAAATATGTTTCTCAAATTTGAACCAGTTTTTGTATCGATATTATTTTTTTTTAATTTTATTCATAAATATCTGACGTCTTTGGCGATGAGTCATTTTCCCTAGGCGGTAGACCAACAATAAGAATTCTCCCGGGGTTATTACACCTATAAATTATTATTGCAGCATCACGATGGTGCAGCTGCGCGTAGGTGAATCAGACATTCTTTTTAAAAAAGCAAACTAAATTAAAAAAACAACCATAATTTCTAGCGGTCGTTACTCCCTTCCTCCCTCCTCCCAAATTACACCGAAGTAGACAATGAATTTCAACAATTGCTGAATCGCTTTATTCCCCCTGCACTTGCAAAGTCCACGATCAATATTTTAATTGGAAAGACTAAAGTAACAGAATATTAATCGGCAAGATTTTCAAATTTCATTTAGTTTTTTTTAGGATTATAACGACAACCTGCTACTTCGGTTAACGACGCATATTTATGTGAAACAAATATGTAGGTACTTTAAATTTTCATAATCTTTATTATACATGTCGTTAGTTTCAATTCACTCATAATTTATTCATTGATCGAAAGAAAAAAGTAAATTAACAAATATAGTGTATATGGGTACCGTATACAGTAAACAGATATATGGATATTTACATCATATTATGTATGTTCTATGAAAATTTACACGAGAGCATAGAAATGTAATAATAAATAATTGATAGACAATTATTACATATGTAAAAAATTAATTTTCCGAGTTTGTTAATTATTATAATTTGATGTGATAAACTAATTTGTTCGTAGCTGTTCTTTTGAAAAAAAAATTCCTGAAGAACTTAATTTTCTATATCGTATATTTATCATATATTATATGTATTATTTATTAACGCTTGAATTTCGATCCCATAATGAAGATATGTATGTTAAATCTGTATTACACTCTCGTGCCACAAAGGTATAACTACATTTATTCATAATTAATAAGTGACCTGCACTTGTGAATAATTTTTTAATTTAACTACATCCGTTTAATTTAAAATATTTCTTTTCGCATTGCACACGATGTTAATCGTTCTCTAAAGTTTTATTAACGTTTTAATCATCAGATCGTACCATTAACAGTCGTTCATTTTTTTTTCATCGATCACACCGCACTGTTCCTAGGAAAACTACGATGATAAATAATTAGAAAAAATGAAAATTGAAAATAAAATGGATAAAGAAAATTTATGTCATAAATAATAATCAGTACCGCTTTTTCTTCAAAATATATATATATAATGTATATAAGCAGGTATCATTTCACTATACGGTGGACGATATTTACTTCGTTCGTTTATTTTTATTTATTTTTATTGCTTCTCTACGACATTTGTGATTTTCAAATTATTATCCTATCACACCAGTTTATTTAAATGTACATACAGGCAAAGATTTACCAATCGTAGACCTCGAATTATATTTACACTCGAATTATGTAAAGAAGAAGACAGAGAAAGAAACTGACGTGTGAGAATATTTCGTTCATAATTTCCGATAATTAAATAGATGCGACGGGGTAATTAGAAAGTCGAATGAAGATAGATTGATAATTGATCGTACGTTATTGTAGTAAATTTATGATATAATTCGTGGTCTTTTTTAGAATTGGAAAGCTTCACTAGAAGTGGTACTAATTAATGCATACAATATAGATATGTGGGTGACGTACTTAATATGTCTTGTGTATTTTTCCTTTTCTCTTTTTCAACTTCTTTTTTGCCTTCAATTTTGAAGGAATAATTTTTCTATCGTTCTAATTGTGAGATGTAGATATTACTTTATATATAAGCATATATAGTATCACTATAATTTATAATATTTGTGTACCAAACTTTAGAAATTTATCATAACTATAGGTACGTGAGCGTAAAAGATGGATAGATAAATATTATATTTTTTATATAGGTTTAAATCGTAACGTAGAGAGCATAGAAATAGTATAACAAAATATATGAAATATTTATAAAATAGTATTATAATCACTGTAATTTATGAAAAAAAAGATTTTGAAAAAAAATGGCCAGGGATGAATTACAATAATTATCATCATAATCGTCGTCGTGTGGATAATCGTTATTTAACGTTTGATCGAAAAATTTGATACGGTGCTGCAATTTTTCTCAGTTTCTAATCAATTCAAATATTTTTTTTACACGTATTCACGCCAAGGTTAGAAAAAGCACAGAATCATGAAAAAAACATCCCTCTGGGAGCCACTTTTCTTTAATTACAGTGACGATATTACCCACCCAATTGAACAAATAGAATTGTGCATGGCCAAAGCCGTGCCCGTATCACACGCGTTTGAAATATTACTTGTTCATTATTTACAAACATCAAGTAGCATTTAGTTAATTTATTACTCACAATTTATTAATTATTATTTAGATTTATATGTACCGTATATATATTCATTTATGTATGATATTCTTATTGTATGCCGTCTAACTAATTATACAATGTTTTTTATGAGCTTTCTATCTATATATATAATATATAATAATGCAGCTTCTACAGCGATAAATATTTTCGAAGATTTCATTATGGATGTATAAGCTGATTACGTATAAGTTGTTAATATTTTTCTTTAGTTTTTTCCTTTTTCTTTAATCATTACATTACAACGATGATTTTTATCAGCGTGATTATTTTGTTCGTGATTTAATTAGAACATTTATTTATATTAATATGCCGCATAAAAGACGTCTTCGTGAATAAAATCGTAGTCTCGCAACTTACGTTAATTTTCTAGCTACTCGCAAAATGACCTATCAATAAATATTTCATATTTATATATGACTACACATTAAAACAGAAGAGCACCTAAAGAGAGTATAAAAAAAAAAGAAAAAACAATGGAATGATTTTCCAATTCGCAAATTAAATACTCACCACACTTTCCTGTACAGAAAATTATAATATTTCAGAGTTTGTTTTACTGATTTTACTGATGGTTTTCGAATTAATCGTTGATTAATATTTCTGCACAATGGAATGATCGAAGTATCAAACTAATTTAATTTCAACCAGTTGCAAAAAAACTTGCTAAAAATCTCTTTCGTTCATTTTATTTAATGTTCTCTTTTTTCTTAGCCTGTATTAATCGGAGATTGATAAATGATCGGTTTAAGTATGCGCTAATCTGATTGATAATCTATACATATTATATAATAATATTATTCGTATTGACTATTATTAATATATTGTTTACATGTAGAATATTTTGTTTACTTAAATATACCAACAGCTTATCAACACTTACTTAATAAAATTGATTGCATTTTACTTGTTCGCATGAGAACATTTTTGTGTGTTTCTGGTGGTTAGGCACTACTATGAAAATTAAATTTACAAATAAAATCATGTATCATATATTTTCTAGGGAAATATATACGGCCGTTCCACCTGATATGCTTAATTAATTATTTACATATACATAATTCATATTCACATTTATAGCGCCGTTGCTTCCTCGAGGTTTCGCTGCAGTCCTTCATTTTGCATATTCAGAATCAGGAATTCGGGAATATTTATGTGAATCTTCGAGTTTCATCCACCCACGAATCGGTATACTCATAGTATTAATCTGAATAATTTTTTGTACAATTTATGAATCGAATTTTTTTTTTTTTTTTCGTGTCTAAAGCACATACGCGCGATTAATATGCTGCTTGCAGTGCGGAATATCCCTCGGAATACATACGGACTTTTTTGCTCCCTTTGGCGGAGAAGAAAGCCCAGCAGGGGTTTTCAACTGTACCTCATACAAAGGGATCATAAGTCTCTTGATCTCTAATCCTGTCTCTTCATACTTTGACTTCAAATTTTACGTTCCACTCCTTCGCCACTTGCGCTCTCTTTCTTTTGCTGTTTTTTTTTTCTTTTTTTCTCTTGTCTCTCCCGGTCAGCGTCACGTTGTAATATCCGTCGGTACATTTCAGCGGCCTTTTTCCAAGGGCGAATTCAACTGATTTTTAACCCGGAAATTACCTCTTAAGTTTCACTTCAACTATCGAAAGGATCGAATTTCAGCGATCTTGACTCGGGCAAACGATGAAGAGAATTAAACGCCTGATAATGAGGTGAGGAATTATCGGCGTCACCCGCACTAAAACGATGCGACAATTTACTACGATGATCCCAGCACAGTTGTTGTTGTTGTTGCAATGTCGACGGTTGTTGACAACCCCTTGACGTAACAACTTCGGTTCTATCTTCTTGATTATTGTTGAACGCGTAATTGTTATTACCTAAATGAATTTTTTAAAAACTTTTTTTTGTTTCTGTAACGAAGATTATCTGAAAATCGTGAGATTAAAACTATCCTCGTTTTTACCTGGCGATTGAGGCGGTGAAGTTGGAATTGGAGAGAGCGGTTCGTACGGTGGTGGTGGTGGCGATGAAGGTGAGGGAGTAGGCGATCGCGGCGTCGTCCTCAGTATAACATCAGGATCGAGTCCTAAAATCCTTAAAACTCTATGAGAATTTGCTAAAACCCACGACTCGAACATATCAGCCGGCCAATCTGTTTGCGTTATTGCGTTCGACAGTCTGGGTGGATCCCAACAAAGCGCATCGGGAGGATGAGAAGAACTTCTCGCCAAATATCCGCTACCGCGTCCCGAAGGTGCTGGTAAATTCGGGTTGCTCTGAGGTGAACTTGCGAACATTTGCAAGGCCTGAATGGCGTTTCGTACCTTCAATAATTGTGGGTAAAATTTGTAAAATAACATTCTCGAACGGCGTCAATTTCCAATAACATTCCATGCATCAGATCTATAAGCACCTCGTAACTGAGCGTCGCGACGTCCTGATGAAGAGTCGAAACCTGAGTGTCCAACCTCTCCACCGATCCTCTGATGTGTTCTTCCACAGATTCCTGAGCTATCACAGCAGCCCTTCCTCTGACCAAAGCGCCTCTCGTGACTCGTCTATTTTCTTTATACTCGTCTCTGAAAATAATACGTTACGAGCGAATAAAAATCGGGTCGATTGCTGTTTAGGATTACATTTTGACTCGAATATTTTATACCTAAACTTTGCGTGCCGTGGACTAGAACCCGCGTGCAGCGGAGATTTATTAGGTGGAGAAAGAGGCGACGTTTCACCCTCTTCAGGAATGTTTTCATCGTCTTCGCTGATCGATGGAAGAGTCAATGACGGAACACCGTTCATGTCACCCTCTTGCTGAATTTTAGAGAGTGAAAAAAAAAATTAAATAAAATGGGAAGATGAAGTAAAAAAAAAGGGAGGAATCAGTTAATGTAAAACTGCTGTTCTTTTACGATGATATTGAGATATTACCTCGGCTTCGTAACCTTCGCGAAGATTGTAGGTGAGATCATGTTGAATATCGTGAGCAAATTCGTGTTGATATTCAGGATAAAGACGAAGAACGTCAACAAGTCCTTGCATATTGATGCACTTGAGATCGCAGTAAGTGAGAGCTTTCACATCACAACTAGATTTTACTACAACATCCGAAGGCACTGATCCTCCACCCCCTGTTCCACCCCCGTTACTTCCATTATGAAGATGTATGCTCATATCACAGCCGACCAAATCACCTTTTCCTAAGTTTGAAGAAAAAAAATTAAAAAGAACAATGAAGATCAGAGTATAAAATTTCTCAACGTTAACGAAGAATTAAGACACAATTTGATAAAAATTATTTACCCAAAATGGCGACTACCATACTGTTTTGTACGACCTCCATAGATCCGTTGCAAAGGTAGTAAATATATGAGAGAGCGTCACCTTTGTGAATGAGAAATTCACCCGGGGCGCAAAAATTACTTCTAATGTGAAGCGATAATAATTTTAAACAGCCCTGAGACGCCGCTTCAAATATCGGTAAGCTCAGAATTTCTCGGTGAAGATGCATCGAAACATCACCGCGAAGTTCTTCGGGAAACTCCTTCAGGGTCTGTAAGAAAAATTCATTATTTGTCATTAAAAAAATTATTCAGAATCCCAAACCTTTCTGTGTAGTATTTCATAAACAGTGCCTTCATTAGTCATTTGTTTTACCCATTAGTTATAATAACCAATTTCAAAATCCGATAGTCTATCGACATTTTTCACTTCTGCACATTCATTCGAGCATGAAATGTTTAGATATCAATCTTTTCATCAGCCAAAACAATTTCTGTTTTTTTCTTTTCTTCAATTTACACAATTTAGTACATATAATTAGTACAAATAATACATACAACAAATACAACCATCGAGGAGGATTTAGTATAAGCAAGCGGGCGGCGGCAAATTTTTTTTTTTTATTCACATATGAATCGAAGCATCACGCAGGTATGTTAGTGATAAGAATCGTCCGTTTGAAAATTTTGAGGCTATCGTGTTCGAAAAAATAACGAAGAGAAAAAGGGGAATATTTAATTGTCACGAGGAGAGAAAGAGAAATAAAATAATTATCTGCTCAGTATTAATCGTATGCATATTTATTCACAATTAAAATATGATCAGAGTAATCCTGAGAATGAATAAAAGAAAAAGGTAGAAAAGGAAGGAGGAATGTATCGAAGTGAAATGAAGAAAGGAAGCCAATTTGTCGGACATGTCAAAAATAAATAAACGGCGATCGAATGAATTTTGGGGATGTATTTTATCAGTTCCATGTTCAAAGCCGTAACAGCTGTAGGTATGGAGCTTTTATCCCTGTTAGGGTATTTTTGTTTTACGGGGCTTACATTCGATCTCGCATTCGATCGGTCTGTGTTTGTTCAAATGTGTTAAGCTGCCGCCTGAATAAGTGGATTAAATATATATACACATAGGTTAGGTATATATGAATATACATGTATATACATATATATATGCCTGTATAAAATAACAAATGACAAACGACAAGCTAAGGGTGCGATTACGTATTAGGTACACGAAGACATACTCGTTACACACCTCCCTCACCTCGTGAATGTCGATGCCGTGATTAAGTGACCACATAGTCTGAAAATAATCTTGCATTCTCTGCTTTAACTCATCCGGTATCTGATGCAATGCCAAAAAGTCTTCCAAGTCTCTCCATTTAGTTTGATACAAAGAACGACGTGAATACATTCTCTGTATTATCGCGGTTACGTTACCGAAAACAACAGCGTGCATCAGAGCTATAAAAATCGTTATAAACACATCAGCTGCGTACATTTCATCGTTATCAAAATTACATAAATTATACATCACAAGAAATGTGTATACGCGGTACCTGAAACCCAAAGTTCAGTTAGTATACCGCCAAGAATAACGAAAGAAAATAAGTTAAGACAAACAATATTTTTATTACAATCTATTTTGTGGTTTTTAATTTTTTTTTCATATTTCTTCAACCATCTCACAAGAATAAAAAGTACAAAACGGAACAAAAAAAACGAATGAAATCTTGAGAGTTAATATAGAAAAATCAATACAATTTACCTCCGATCAGCATGATACATATGGAACATATTTTCTCCGAAGACGTATTTGCAGAAACGTTTCCAAAACCAACGGATGTCAAACTACTGCATGCGAAGTATAACGCAGTTATATAACTTTCGGTAAGTGTGACATTTTGCACAGATATTTTCAATCTGTCAGCCAACGTGTGAATCCAACCTGTATGAAAACAAAAAGAAAAATAAGAAAAAAAAAAAGAAAATGAAACGAATTTGACAAACTGGCATTGCCTTACGACGTGTGCAACACGTTTGCTGGGATATTCAAATTCTCACTCGGTTTCCGCGTACATATTAAACGTATTTCTGTAAGGATAGCGACGTACGTTACAGTGATACGTCTATCTCCAGCATCCGGTACATTTAGTTCTAGTTGAGATTCGATTACAGAATATCTATAGAAATACGACATGAATTTCGAGATATCTTATGTATATGTTTATACATTGTACATAGAGAGAGAAAAAATGAACATATAAGTGGTACAGGTACACATGTGTGCGTGGTATATATTTTGAAGTAAAATATATCCGTACAGGTGAATCCCCCGCATCTTTGAGATATACATAGAAATATATCTGTATGAAGATTTATCAATCTCTTGTCACCAGACGAAGTGGAAAACCGAGTGAATAAATAAAACAGCAATATCGCACCGTTGAAATTTTCCAGATATCTTATACGCGGCTAATATGAGATTTGAAAATATATTACCTCATATTGAAACAATGAATATATCATTTTCAAACTCTAGGGACACAGAAACTTCTTTCTCTTTTTTTTCTTCCGAAGCAATTCTTGCTTCGAAAAATAATTTCAATGTTCAAACCGATCTTCGAATCCAGCTCCCACATATTATTTCCAACAGGAAAAAATATGTACATAGAATATGTATAAAATAAATTCACCTAAAATCTGCAATATTTCTGTTTTTTATTTAGTTATTTGTTTTTTCTACTTGTAGTCTTTTTGTTGCAAAATCTTTTACTGACATTCCGATTATTCCGCACTATGATACATTTGATATCAGATATTTCCGTAATTTTCGAAGTTCATTTATAGACCTGATAGTGTAATATACGTATGTATAAGATATACGATAGATTTTGCGCGCAGGCGAAATGAGATACGAACTCGTTTCAATTTTTTTTTCCTTGTTTTCGCACACAAATCGGTCGCAGCAGTTTCGTATATCCCGTTGATTGAAAAACTCGCGTAAAACTTGACGAAAAACGTTCAATGCATATATAGTAGTACGCGGAAAGAGATGAAAAAAGAAAAAAAAAAAAACCAACTCATCATACCACGATATCCCGCGAAGGAAATCATCTTTCGTTTATTATCTAACTTATCACCCTCTGCAATCTATTGTCAATTTTTGTTTTCTTCTTTTTTTTTTTCTTCATTTTCATTTTCTCCAGTGTTATGCGAAGCTTTGAAAACTGCTGTAACGTACAGCGTCGATGAAAAAAAAAACAAATAAACCCGATGGAGCTTGAGTTGAATAAAAATCGAAACGTCGGTAGTCGCTACGACAATTTTGACGGGTATTTTGTTTCAAACATAAAATAATGAAGAACAAAAATAAATCGGGAAGAGAAAGAAAACGAGAAAGCAACATTTGAATTCATTAAACGCTGGGTAGGTTTATAGATAGAAAAAAGAAGAAATTTGTTAATGTCCTTTGAAATTCGTGTCTCCGCGAAAGTGAGCCTTTCGACAATTGAAGATTGAAAAGACTGGAAGAGAATGAAAGTATTTTTTATGTTTTTTTCTCTTCTTCTTCTTCTTCGTATCTCTCAGATCGTCGTCCCGGGCAATTCAATCCGGACCCCACGCGTACGATATATTCTCTCCCACTTTTTTTTTCTCTCTTTCTGTCTTTTTTTTGTTCTCTTACCCCCAAAATCTGCTGCTCCCTCGAGCCACTCGCCAAAAAGTTTTCAATTGACGCATAATAATTTCAAAATCAAATAAGAAGGTCTCTTTCTTAAATTCAGGACTCAAGTAGCTCAGTGTACGACGAATATGTAGGTATATCCAGGTGCGTGCGTACGACAAATATCATACACGGTTTTTTTTTTTTCTGGTTCTTATCTTAGAATTTTTTTTTACATGACGCGCAAAAAAATGATGAGAAATGAAATGCTCTTCTTTTCAAGCTACGGTTGAACAGGTATGCGGTACAAAATTGCAAAAAATTTTTTTCTTCTCTTTCTACGTAAAATATATATATGCGATTATTTCCGAATGGAACTGGGGATGGAAATCTGGTGAGCGCCCCAAGATTTAGCTTTATTTATAGAGATCTAAGAATTTCGTCGAACTCATCGTAAACTAATTACGGTTAATTTAGGACGCAATTATATGCGAACAACCAAACTTACCAAGGTCCCATTCCTTGTCGTTTCTTAGTCTTTCCTTCTCAGCGATTACATACCAGATGCAAGCTAGCCAATGTGCCACTAAAGTAAATGACAGCATCAACAATGTCAGGATCATCGTACTGTACTGCGAGTACCTGTCCATCTTCTGCAGTAAACGAGCCAATCTTAAAAGCCTCGTTAATTTTACCAGGTGAATGTGACTGTGTCCAGATTCCTGAATAGTAAAAAAAAAAAAATATATCAAAATTTATTAATATCTTATCTTATTATATCATTTCTCAAATTCATGATGTATATAAAATTTATATTCCTTGTTTCAGAGAAATTAAAAAAAAAAAAAAATGCATATATAATTCATTTAAGAATAATCCAAAAAAAACGGGAAAACGATGTACAGTTGCCTTTTGAAATACGAATATATTGAGGAAAAAAAATGGAGATTTAATCTTCGACTCAGGCCATTCGGATAAATCAATTGAATTAAATAAGCCACGTCTGCGATATATTCTGCTTTTTATACTGGGTGTCCAGCAATTCACGCACTTCCTCGTACCGGTGAACTCGTCTGGAAAAAATAAGACGAAAATGTTCAGTACAAAACTCGCTAGTCACTACTCGCTGCTGTAACAGCTACGTCCCTGTCGCTGTCTCCTATCAAGACTTACATTGGTCGACTTTGAACGGCTCTTACTCGAAAACGGTTAATGCCTCGACATTTTTGCACTGAACATTTTCGTCTTATTTTTTTGAGACGAATTCACCGGTACGAGGAAGTGCGCGAATTGCTGGATACCCTGTATATGTATAGACGCGTTCCATGGAGCCCTTCGTGCGTCTGATTCTCACCCTTATTCCAGAGGGGGATGAGATTTGGTTAGAATTTTTCGGGTTTTCAATTTTTCAAGAATATCTTCCCTTAAATATTATATAATACAAGGCTTATGTGCCTACGCACCTCTTAATACGAAATGATATTAACGCGCGGAAAGTGTATATACGCCCTTTCTCGAATAATCAAAGGTTTAACGTCAAGGATTACACCAAAAGTCTTGCATCTTAAGACCGACTGGAAGAGATTCGTTTAATAATTTAGCTCAAATTATCTGAGTGAGAAAAATGCAAATATTATAACAGCGGTAGGCGGGATGAAAATTGTTTTCAAATTCGGAAGAAACCAAAACAGAAAAATTAAATAAATATATTAAAAATTTGAACGTGGAAAATAAGAAATCTAATTTTTGGTCAATTTAGATTACTAAGCCAAGCTGTGAATTTCATCCTGTTATAAAAACCTCAAGTCGAGTTGCTCATGAGGATGAAATTCGGACGTCCACAAAAACCCGAAAGTTCGATTGCCAAATGAAGCCCATTCAAACCCACTCATCTGATTCAAATTTTTTTTTCCCTCCTACGAAAATTCGAAATAAACTTGATCGAAAAGTCACGGCGTGTACATAACAGGGATCGAACCGATATATGGTATGTGCGTCTAATAGCGAAACGCGACCTTCATTCTCCAATACGCGAGTTGAATCTTTGAAATTTTAACTCTCCCTCCACAGGTTTCTTTTTGTTTTTTTGTTTTCGGGGAGTCATAAATCAGAACATTGACTAAAAGTTTCCAAACGTTTCGCGCGATGTTCTCCCTTAAGTTTTTTTGTAAAACGAAAAACAAAAAGAGGAAAAAATCGTTTTAAAATAAGACACGCTGATACAGGCGCAGGGTCATGTACTGTTGAATTTCAAACAGTAAACCGGATTCTGGTTTCTATATGCTAATGTCCCAAAAAACAGGCTGCCACTTTGTCATACAACTTTGAAAACTTTTGCTTTACGAGTTTAGGATGAAACTTAAACAGAAACCAGCCATTTTGTCGTTAACATATAATAGAAAACTGCGTGTACACGTGTAAGTCGAGGTTTGGCAAACTAACAAAATTCTGTTTTTTTTTTTTTATCTTCAAATAAGAGCTAAAATTTTCAATTTCAATGTTGATAATATATTCGAATACTTTGGACGTTGTCAAGGTAATAATTAAGGCGACATTTTAATGCTGATAATTAGTAATCGCTATTTTCGGAATGAAGTATGCTTATGTTCTATAAAGTTAATAATTAAAATGGGAATTTAAGAAAAATATATATCTTATTTGGAGTCAAAGGCATAAACACTGACCTCACCACTGTAAACGTCGGAGGCGTAGAGTAGATCAAAAGGTAATGCTGCCACCAGATCAACCAGAAACCAGCCTTTTAAGTAGTTCAGAGCGATACTCTTACTGTTGCTAACCACTTCGCCCTTTCGACTAACGTAAGTTGTTCTGAAGTTGAGGATTATGTCTGGAATTCATAAAGAATTCGTCAGATCTCCGAAGCTTGCACTGTCACAAATTAAAAGACAAAAAAGTAAAAGAAAAAGAAGTTCGAATTTGCAAAAATTGTTCAAAACTTTCGACGAAATGTTAAAACACTGATCTTTTGTTGATCTTTTCTTATTTTTGTTTATATCATCGAAATTACGAAAACTTTTTCTCAAATTTTCATCGTACAAGGATCGGGGTGAATCAATGTTGGGACATTTGGGATAAGAGGTGAGAAGAACTGAACGAAAAAATTGCGGAGGCTGAGCAAAAAAAAAAGAAAAGAAAACCATAAAAATATCAGACGCGTTTTATGGTTTTCGGATGGGCACGATAACGCGAGTAATTTTGCGATTTTGATCAGGCTGAGTGAAGTAGAAAAATGTAAGATGAAAACAAAAGAGAAAAGAAAATATCGCGATCACCAAATTTATCGAAACTTATCAGCGTAGTGAACGGGTCGAGCGGTGTATGTGTTGGTAATGAAAATTTTGTTCGCTGCAAACAATCGAATGGAAATTTTTTCAATTTTCATTTCGTCAATATTCAATTGTACGTTCTCAACAAAACGTGTCAATTATTTCATAACATTATATGTATAGCATATCAAGTTGATTTCCTGACAATAGGTGTATTCGTCGTTCCCCTCGCGATTCGCGAATTGTTCATCCAGGTATCTCATAAGATTCGGTTTCCAACGTCACCTTTTGTCCGTTGGTTCTCCGTGCAATCTATTCTTAGAGTTTCACGCGGCTACGTCAATACGGATGAATTCAAATTAATCGTAGGGTCCGCAGCTGGTCCCTTGAGAGCGGAAGTGCGACTTTAATTCAATTCAATCTTTGATCCCAAAAGATCTCTCAGGCGGATTCGAGATGAACGTTTTTTTTCCCTTTTTTTTCTTAGACTAAATCAACTCGAAAAGTACATATTCATCATGTATCAAAGAATCATACGAGCTCTGGACGAATAATATTACTGATGTATTTTCTCCCGAAGGTAACATCAACGAATCGACTTGTTATAAGTAGGAAATAAATTGAAACAAAAAAGAACCATCAACGTAATGAAAAAATCTTTATGAAACTCAAGTTCCAAAGAGATTGGTGATCGTTCTTACGGAATGGGGAAAAAAAGATTTCTAAAAAATTTATCGACAAAAGAGAGTGAAGTTAACGAAAATATATCAACTGGTGGACGACTTGGTTGTACAGAAATATGTACAGATATGTTCGTCAAAAGTTTTATCAGCCTGTACGGAATATCCAAAATGTGAGCTTTAAGATAATTCCATTATTTTTTTTTATCCTAGTTCATTCGATTGTGAGAAATTGAGTTTATTCATTCGAATCGATGATTAACCCTCCTCGTTATTATAACACAAAGAACAAAAAAGTGAAGTTTTATCGTGAAAATTTGCAACCAAAATCTGTGTAACGCATAACCGGACACCGGGTATACGAAGGATTTTTGTGGTTGTAAAAAGTGTTTTTCTTTTTAATAAAATGGCGTCCACAGCAAAATCTTTCCTGAGGTTCTTAAGAGATTGCCCAGTGAGCCTCGGAAACCACAAGAGTGTTTTGCCAATCATGTTGCTGGTTGAAATTCCGCTACATTCAAGGTATACGCGGTATATTAGACGGTGTTGGTTCTTTCATAGTGTTCATCTTATCTTTTTCACCTCGTTGATATAAACAAGATCTACATATACTTCGTTTCACTTTACATCAACGAGTATACAACGCCACACGTAACTTATACGATATATTCGCACTCACCGACAAAAAAGGCTGAACTAAAAATTTTCCTCTCATAAGATAGAAAAAACAAAAGACAAAAAAAAACGTCGCTGCATAATTCCTATTTTACAAGAATATTCTTTTACTTCTTGTTATCTTCATCCAACAGCCGTCTCTGTTCGCATCTATTTTTTATTTTTTTTTTCTCTGCTATGAAAGCACATGCGAATAGAAAACGGGCAATATAGATCTAGTCAGGTTTATGAAAACTGGGCGAAACAGTATAATATAGTAATTTACCTTTATTTTATTTCAAACGCGCGTATTGTGCATGAAAAAGTCAGATGAAAGTTGAAATTTGCTTCCCAAATACATTTTTTTTCTTTTTTTTTTACCAACTTTTGGTTCTGTCACGAATTTCATACGCATATGAATGTAAAATGATGACAATTGTGTTTTGTAGCTACTATTCTGTTTTTTTTTTTTTTTTTTTTTTTCATATGAAAATTACCTCGGGATATAATAGAAAATAGAGTTTACTGGTTCATTATTCGCTGTTGAAGCTTTCTCTGATTTCCGGGTCTCGATTGTTTGCACGGGTAGAGTAGCTTCGCGGGTTATGTTTAACCAAGCGGCAGATAGGCGTATATATAGTGATATAATAAGGCGTTGGTTTGTATCGATTGGTGAGTGCAAATATACCGGATGGTTGCTCGAACAATTAGACTTTTAAATTAGTACGAAGGTTAATTTGAAGCGTGCGAGATTTTCTCTCCTACGATTTTTTATTTACTCTATTTTTCTAGCTCTGTACTGACCAATAATGAAGAGAGCTTCCACGACGACGTCGCTCACCATTGTCGGCCTGTCTGTATTAACGAAACTTGCGTTATAAGGTACGACAATTGCTACGTAAAAAGTCGCGATGAGAATCAACCAATCCCAGCATGATTTGAAAAGTCCGTAATGGCTAAGTATCAATCTCGATTTTTTTATCGCAGACGTTTTATACTCCGGAAGTGGCGCTGCAGTGGAATGAAGAAGTGTCTGAAACAAAAAAGAACAAAGAAACCAAACGATTAATCTACATGTACAAAAAATCGGAAAACAAAATCAAATGATGTTAAATATTTGTACATTGATATTATATGATTTCACGATAAAAAATAGATATATGTATTACATAGAACAATAATAATTTCGATTCTATCAAAATCTATTCTTATATTATATTTGATATCTGATGTTTCACGTAAGCTATCAATAAAAAGAAAATGAAATCTGCTTTGGAACTTTGGCAATAACCTACAGCGGCTATTGCAGCTTAAAGTTGTGGATATATACACAGAACAAATGTTATACGTTACGGAAAATGATGAGGGATGAGAACGTGGGTGAAAAGAACGAGGAAAAATTCCAAAGAGAGAAGAAAATCATGCAAGAATAAAAAAAACTATCCTTCGTTGTAGCGACATATACTTTTGGCAAAGAAGTTTGCGACGTGTAACTCGAGTCGTTGTTTGCCTAACGAAATTAGTTTCGTTGCAAAAATTTATTTTCGGTATATGTAAATATCATCCAGTAAAGAAATAATCTTTGTCAAAATTTAATACGGGTGTATCAAGCGATGTGAAGAAGTACGAGATCTTTTTTCTTTCGTTTCTTTGTTACTTTTTTTACATAACCGATGTTAGAATTTGATCTGTTTGCGAATCGACTTTTGATTTGGAGAATATTCCGCAATAGTTTTCGAGTGTATTGTATATTCATCCATAATTCAGCGAGCAAAAGTATCACGTAAGAGTCCGTTCACTTCAATGAAGTTAGTGATTTTTATTGTTTGCAGATAAAATCTCTCCGCGAGTTTATATCTGAAGTTTTCACAATTTTCTATCTCTACTACAGTCAAAAGAATTTGAAATCGTATCCGTTCTGTACGCCGTCAATCAATTAGGAATAAAAATCCGGGAAAAAATGGACTTTCCAGTTTCGAGTATCCGACGACGACTTCTAAGAGATGTAAATGCAAAGGATGAAAAGCTCACGATACTACGACCTGTAGTACCTTTCACCGGTATTCGCGTATATATCCAATTAGTTCAAAAAGGATTCTCAAAACTCCTTGTAAAATAACCAGTTGTTGATTCTTTTGAGCGAACATACGTACCTATACAACCCTCGACGTAATATATGAATTAATATTTAATAAAATTCAACTGAGTAAATACCACGATTACAGGTACATAAAAGTTTGAAAGTGTTGAAAAAAAAAATCGCGAATTCACTCAAAATTGGAAGATGAATTTTCTTTTTCAATTATTTATATTTATAAACTATTGTAAACGTGATGTATTGAAATTCTAAATTTTATTCTATTCTTCTTTGTCGTTCGTTTTATTTTTCCACTTATAATTTTTTCATATTTTCTCTTTATTCGCAGCTATTGTCGGGTGAAAAAAATCATGCAATTAGAAATATAATAAATGATCGCTGCTGCAGGTATCGGTAAAGCGTTGAAACGCGTTTACTCAGTCATGCGGTAGATACAGAGGGTGATCGAGACACAATGGTAAATTTGCCACTTGATCCAGGTCACGGGATTATAGGGCGCTGATGAGCCATAATAATCATGGATTTTCCTATTCAGTTGAAAACCGATAACGTATTGTTATTTTCTCGTATAGCTTTTCTTTTTTGGATTAATAAACTCAGAACCGATGTGATGCGGATCGTTTTCCTCGAAAATTGAAAAATTCAAACGCTCTCTAACTTGAAAATCTGGCTGTGAACCGGAAGTAATTAATTGGAAAGTTTTAGAGACCAGAATTTCCTGTCTAAAATTTTGAAAATTCACTTCCACGAGGATAACCGAGACCTGAGTAAAGACACAGAGAGTTTGGAAGATTGCAAAAAAAGATTTATTATACTCACGTTATTTATTTTCAATTTATGTTTGTTATCCTGTTTGTAATGTCCAGATAATTGGTAAAGAACTGCCCGACTTCTTCTTCTTCCATAATTTGCCGGTGGAGCTTCCGGATCCAGATTACCGTTTGCGTCTGAAAAGTCGTATAGATTTTTTTTTCACAAACAGATGCTTAGATAACATTTGTAATTATCAATTTTAGCGATCAAAAAGAATGCTCTAATTATTTCGAATTACGATCTATTAAATATACGTTACAAAAAATTGTTAACAAAAATTTCATTGATTCAAATCCCCGTAATCAAGAAACCAAATAAATAGTTTACTTCATATTGATGAAAAATCGATTATTCATGTTCCTCTTGTTTTATTCATAGAAAAATATAGATTCAGTTTTTTCTCTATGACATAATCTCATTATCCGAAATATAATAAATTGATAGCGATGAACGAAGGGTATAGCAAAAGAAAGAAAAACCAAAGAGAAAAAACCAAAGTTAGACTTCCCACATAGGTAATTTTAGCTATTGAGAGAGTTGGTTTTTCACGTCTGAACATGAATAAGTCAAAACATTAGATACACCCTATTGATTTCAAACATATAGGAACGTTTCAATGTTCGCATACAGGATCAAATAACCTGAAGAAATATAGAGAAAAAAAAAAGTGAACGAAAAAAAGTTTCGTCCTGCGAGAAGTTATGGACCCGTATATATTATGCATATCAAAAATTGTCCGTTGACGTGGAATATAAATTTATTTTTCATATTATCCGAAAAACAAACAAAAAAAAAACATTGTCCTCAAAAAAACTTTTCACAAGTATTTCAAGCAGCACTGCTTAAGTAAAAGTTTTACGGCTGCATTTGAGAGCTTTATAATCGTTGTACAAACTTATGGAAATATATGGTATAACGATTTTACCTGGAAATGAAATTTTGTTTGAACAAAAACTGTATAAATATTATTCTAGTAGATCTCAAGTTTAACATGATTAACTAAACTGAATATCTAATTATTCATGCCACTAGGTAATGTGGGTGTTTAAACATGAAAATTATATTCCTAATTAAAACTAGAGTAGTAATGAGTGAATAAAAACTATCTACTGCCGTCAAAGTGTGTCACGTACGTGCATAAATATACCACTTTTTTCAATTTGTTTTTTTGTTTTTTTTTCTAGTCAAATTTATATTAATGGCTGCTTGCTTGCTTGCTTGCTGACATGCAAAAATTATTCAACTGATTAAATTATAAATATCAATTAAAATAACGTTGATGTGATTTTTTTTTTTTGTTATTAGCAAAGCGTTAGTGCGCACTCACCACTATCATACAACTCACAAAGTTGAAGATCCTTAGTGTGTGTAATATCCTTGTGGGATGCGAGAAATAATACAACATCTCCCTTTTCATTTTTAATAGGCACGATGTCCAGAAGGCAGTTGAACGGCGTACCTATATTATTGATAAAATTATTATAACATTGTGAGAACGACGACCATGTGCAAATCTGCAATCGAGATTTGTCGGAGGAATTTTTTTCTCATAAAAAATTAACGATAAAAATAATTTTATACAAAATTACAGGGTATAACGAGCTCGACTCGATCGAGTGTTACAAAATCTAAACTCAATTAAGTAAAGGAAAATGGGGGTGAAAAAAAAACACGAAACAAGTGAAAAGAATTAACCGCAGCGATGCGTGAAACTCGTCAAAGAGTTAATCAAAATCGAATAAACCACTTAAATTTATGACGTTTATAAAATTATACCTTGTAAAACGAAATTTTAATACGACTTTGATCAGCTGCTTGTAAAACCGTGACATATATTTTCCGATCTAAACCGCGGCTAATATAAAATTATATCAAGCGTAAATATCTTTGCAAATCAAACGAAAACTCGCGTAATGTATGCTATAACTTTGATCGATATTCAAATTACGTGTATACATCTCTCTGTATAAATAATCGAAGCAAACATAATTGGCTGAAAAAAATTTGTTCATTCTTCGTTATTATTTCTTTTTTCTTCATTCATTTTCGTTTTTCCAAAGAGAAAATAAAATTACGCAAAGTTTACGACAAAAGTGGGCTTCTGATAATATACAGCCGATCTTGAATAATAAAATTACGATTATAAAATGACTCCATACTTTATAAAAACAAAGTTTTAGGTATGGCATTATATTATTTTGTACGCGTATTATCGAGAAGAAAATTTTACTCGCAAAACCATAATCATTCTTCGCGGCGTACTTTAGCTTTTCGTTATTGTATTTTGCATTTGAACTGAGTTAAGAAATAAAAAAACACAGAATTTATCTTTGAAATTTTATCGAACTTGGACTCGAAAGAAAATCATGGAAGAAAAAAAAAAAATAAATAAAAGTTGGTTTGCTGACCCCTGCCAATTGTAACTTGCACATTATGCGTTCAATTCTGAATAGGATTATTACTCGTTGAATGAAAAAAATTGAAAAAAAATCATCAAAAATTCTAAATAATTGGGCACATCTTGATCTCAATTTCCTTATCTTTTTTTTACAATAAATTTGTTTGAAGCCTGAATTGTATGAAATGCTTTATCGCACACATGATGTAACGTGTATAATAATGCGATGTGAAACGAAATCTGGAACAAAAGTTATATTTTCTATTATATACGTATACATATACAGATGTTTTATAATACAGAGCCACTGGAGCGAGTTTCTCAAAGAAATTTCCGATTCGAGTCAAGCGTTATCGACGTACCTATATAGTATAAGTATACTATACGCATACTGCTGTATCTATGTAAGCGAAATGTTCGACGAGCACTCGAGAATAAAACCAATTACGAAGTCACGCCGGAGTAACTAGTACAGAAAATAGTTTTCTGCAACGAGTTAATTAGTTGAGGAATATATATATGTACACGGTATATTCATATACATATTCTTGCAGCTGGTTTTCCGCATCGGTATATCCAAGGGAAATTGTTATTGCATAATTGCCCGTAGATCTGAATACGTATGTGTGTATTTTTTTTTTTATTATTATAATTTTTTCCTTTGAAATGTAAAACGTAAGTTGAAGGGAGGCGAATTATAATTGAATTCGGGGATTAAAAATCGGATGGATAAATAAACCAGTAATAATATTGTTATCGTATACCGTTTTTTTTGTAGAAGACGACCTCCATTTTGAGTTCGGTTTTACTCTCGAGACTTTTGTCTATCATCGCCTTTTCATCCTCCTTCGTATCTGGTCCGTAGAGGAACTTGCAAGCGCAACCTTTTTGCATGATTTGCGCTCGCGCAAATCCTGTCAGCTCGCAAAATCCATCGGAACAGTAAACGATCGGATATATCGATGGAACTTGGGCGTTCCCAAGAACAAAATTGCTGTCTGTAATCAAAAATAAAAATTATTAGGTTTTTTTTTGTTCTTTAATCTTTCGATCTTCACGTTCAAATATTTATCTGATATACAATATTTTTATTTTTTTGATTTACTATTAATTTATTTAATTTCGCTTCATCGAACAAATTCTTTTTCCCTACAGTTTGCACAAAAATTTATCTCTATAGGTAATGGAAAATTTGAAAAATAAATTTTCCTTTTTTTCACCTCCTCCTACCGAAGCTGCGTTGTAGGGATGTTTTAAAAAAAATTAAAACTCCCCCAGCGAACAGGCCTTAATTTATAATATAAACACGAATTTTGATCACGACCAGTTGTAGGCCCTGGTCGGTACATATGGGTGTATATAATATACTTGAAACGCCAAAACAAAAAGAACCATTTTTTATTTTATTGATCAGTTAAGTCGTTTATTTGATTTCAACGACTTTGTATGATTTGATGTTCAAATATTCGTTATTTGCTTAGGTGCAGCAGGTCGCAGATAAAATTCTGATAATTGCCAATTATTTGGAGGTGTTGGATTCTTACAAATTTAGATCAAACGTCAGCGAATATTTCGATGACTGCGAATAAAAACGATAATTTTCCTTTTTCTTTTTACAATATTTTGTTGATTTTGAGATACATGGATTCAGCATTTCAATTAGTTCCTTTTCACTTTCTGGGGTTTTCGGGGCGATATTATATCGACCTTACATAGATAGAAAAGTTTTCGAACATCGCTGAATTAATTCGTGTAATTACCGAGAGGTAAATAACTTATAACTCGGTTTATTCGACATCAACTTCGGCTGAAAATCGGCGAATCACCTTTTCGCAAAACACTCTCCATATTGGATCAATTAGCGCCATACCGGTAATAATGAAATTTTCTATCCGGATATCAAGATTGTTTGTTATATTTCAAGAGAACGCGTCACTTTATCGATCTCCAAAAACGCAGACTTCCACCGAAAATGATATATTAAAAAAGAAAACAATCTTTTCAACGCTAATATTTATCACCCGAAAATTGAGACTAATTAATCAGCAGCATTTCAATAGAATCCACAAATTCAGAGGGGGTTTACGTATAATAAATCGCATGTCGTCAAACCGAGATGATCGTATTATACATATATAAATGTACCGAGAGCGAGATTCGGAGTGAGGCGAAGTGGCGTAACCAAAATTTTTTTTACTTCATTTAATTTAGTTCATTTTTTTTTTTTTGCTTCTCTGCCCCGAATATCATTAATTACCGAGCCGTTGATTATACGCTGAACATTGCGAAGGTGAAAAGAGACTCGCAGAGGAGTTCTAATTAAACCTTTATTTCCGTCAGTCAGTCTCCAGTCAGTCAGTCAGTCGTTAGATAAATTCAGCACCAGCCTCCACCGTGAGAATCTAGATTTTCCACGGCTCGCCGTGATATACATATAGCATGAGGATGAAAGTTCCTGTATTCAACAAAATGGCGAATGTCTCATTTTTCTGTTATATTTGAGAAAAAATGGATTTTTTCATACATTACCTCCAGCAAACTCTGGTTTTGATTCGGGGTAGGAGTAGATAGATAACTTTTGACATTTAGATGCAGAAAGTATGGTAGGTATGCATAGCGAATTATCTAGCTTTTGCTCGAGACTTAATCCATATATATATTTAACAATATAAGTAGGCTTAGCGAAGTAACATGGAGTTAAACTTTTGACTTTGTTTTAAATAATGTAATATGGCATGAAAGCAAATTTATAATCCAGAGATTATAGAATATCGTACAGCCAAATGTAATCTTCGTGACTTAGTTGTGACCGAATTTGAATTTAGGTCGAAGCTTACAGGCTGTTTTGATGTATTTAGACCCCAGGAACAAGATTCCCTCGAGTAAATCGAGCTAGGAATGAATCCCTTCGAAAAATTTTGATTTTTTCACTGTTCAGAGCGGAAAATCGATTATAACTCGATCATTTTTATAGATAAATCAATTTGGTTGGCTGATTCCGAATCCTGGGCTCAAAATATATAAGAATAGCCTGTAAACGCCTATTGATTCCTATCAAGATCAAAAGTTGATATTTGACCCCGAAATCGAAAGAAATCTAAGATTGGATTTTTGTCGATTTCGGGGTCAAAAATCAACTCTCCATTTTGATAGGAATCAATATAGGGGCTTATACGAGATTTAGGTTCAACGTTCGCGAGGGAAATACGTATGTGATGAAAATCATTTCACCGCGTAATCGCGTACCTGCTGTATTATCTATCGTATAACGTGAATCAGATTACAATTATATATCGGCACAATAAACAACAGAACCCCAACTAAATTAATTATTATCAATGATATTTCACCGCATTAAATTTTAAACATTTCTTTTAGCAAAAAATGATCGCCCGATCATTGAAAAGAAAAATAATGAAAAATACCCAGAGGTTTCTCCAATAAAAAATCGACTCTCTTTCTCCGCAGTTTTTTTACAAACCTTTTTTTTCTTTCTCCCTTTGATTCCTTTGACTTTTTCGATGAACATAATTTGTTTTGTTTTCTTCCCCACGTTTTGAGTGTAAATAAAAACTTTTTTTCTCACCACAATTTCGTCAAAAATTCCACGACCTATACGACGATGATAAAAGCACGTTATCTAAATATAATATACGGAAGAAAAATTACGATGCGTAAAATATTCAAGCGTAGTATAGGTAGCCAGCGGTTCATATCGCAGGTGTATTTTCTAGAAAATCTAATTTTCATACACGAATGAACGGATACCCCTTTTGTTATCCACTGATCGGGTACAGCGACTTTGCATATGATCACGTTTATCGCCTGATCACCGGGTTAAGGTTACTCGGTTTTTTTTTTTTTTTAACTTTCTTTTTTCAACTTATATACGTACGCACCATGTTCACTATCCGTATTTAAAAGGGGTTAAAATCGATACATAAATTAACTGACCCTAGCAAAGATAGGAAATGAGATTTTTGAACCGTTATTGTCGTATTACCTGTACCTCACATCAGATTATAAAGAATAATTGAAAGTTACGCGTCATTAAATTCACGGAGCAGGTGACGACAGCCTTTTTCCCGTTAACGATTCCGTGTAACAATATCTCACAATAATTATCTAATAATGTAGCAGAGTTTATATCAAGTTATCCAAGACCCTCGTCATGTTCTAGCGGTCAATCAAAGTCTCGTATACTTTATTAGCTTCCGATTTCCTCTGGGTATAATGTATATAATCGATTAAATAAGGTTCGTGACTAGGTGCGATAATATTAAAACGAATATCTTACGTTACAATTTTTCTTGATTATTATTGCATGCATTACAGTACAGATTGGAGAGTCCTGAAATTTGTCCAGTTAAATATTTCCAAATAAATATTTTTTCGACATCTGTATCGGTATAGCGGCGAAGCAGGATGGAGTTTTTACGGACCGTTTTCATAAAATTCAACGGCCGTAAAAATCTTAAAATAACGTTGAATCAAAGCAGGTTATTTATGTCAGCTTTAACACTGTCCTATGTCAACCCCCATTATATGGGGTCTGAAATATACTGAGATGCTGTTTACGCGATGGTAAAAATTTTCGAACTAAATTGTATTCACTGTGCGTTAATACGGAGATTTATAAAAAAAAAAAAACAAAAAAGAACATGTCTACAAGATTTGCAGCTGAGAAAATTTGAATTTTTTTAAATTGTCCCTAACATGTTCAAAGGTTCGAAGGTCTTTAATCAGTCAATCTGCAAGACCCTCGTTATCAGGCTGTCCATCTTGAGGTGAGAAATAGTAGAGGGTTCGATCCAACGCACTTTACTTCGATGTGTGACAGAAATCCAATTTTTCATTTCAAACATAGAATTTCGCTGCCGTAAGAAATTGAATTTTGAAGAACAGAAGGTAGATGGATGAATTTCCCGTGCGGAATTCTAAACATTTTTGGTCTTCGCAGCGAATTTTTTCACTTTAGATTTTCACCATACGACGATGATCAATCGATGCCAGGGAATGCGAAGGTAAGTTGGTTTTTTTCTCAAGCCCAAAAGTTCAGCCGTTTCGCGTAAATTAAAGCAAATACCTACGTTCTTGAGGAATTTTATTTATACAATTAGTTAAAACAATTGCAACGTGAAGATGAAAAAAAGCAATTATTTTAATTCGACGAAATTAAGTTCTTTTTTGAACAATCATTGAAACTTATTTTGAATTGACTTAATTTATCTAGATTTTCGTTTACAAATTACGACAATTATTTTACTTTCGAGTGGAAACGCTCAAGTAGGTTTTATCGGTAGATAAAAAAAAGAGAAGAAGATATAGATGAGAAAAAGAGAGAGAATTAATGTTTTATTCATAATTTGTCAGAGGGTGACATCAGTCTGCCCTTATCATTCCTCATCCAAGATATATATAGTAGAAAAAGAGTCAGGAAATGAAGAAGCGAAGAACATTACTGAAAAGAGAAAGAACAAAAAACGAGAATCAAAGGAAAAGAAAAATTATTTTTACAAAATTTGTCAAAGTTTACACTAATTTTTATCCACGTAACGAGATATTATGATAATAAATAACCGTTTACAGTCGAATAACAATTTTTTTCAACTGCATAAAGTACATAAACTGTACATAATGAAATTGCGAGTTGAAAATTGAATTAAAGAATTTCTATGATCGCTGTAAAGTGAGGGCGAGAAAGCAGATAAAGTGTGAGTAAGTGTGTTGAAGTGCATAGCTGTATAACATTTGCTGAAATAGCGAAATTTCCGTCTTTCAAACTTGGATAATATTAAAACTATGTACATGAAAATAACACGATCTGCAGTTGACTTTATATTCAAGAACTTCTACTTGGGTCATCCTTTATTGTAAGGGACATTAGACTCACGAATAGAATATATTTTCTAACGGGTAACTTCAGCTTTACACATAATCAGGATTCGTATCACCTCATCTATTCGTGAAAAAAAAAGAAATAGAATCAAGTAACAAAAATACTTTTTTATAACAAGCTTCAGAGAATCTTGTCGATAGTTCTTCTTTAATTCGATGACATAATTTCATTTGATGTGAAAAATTTATTTCGATGTGTTAAGAATTCCAAAAAATTTGAACCATCATTAATTCGATGTGTTCAAAAAAAGATTTTTACAACAAGCCACTGAAATTAAGCTAGATAAACTCCATGACAGTAACATCGCCGAATGTAACGTGAGTTGGATCTTCAACGTAATTCAAATTATGGATTTAAAATTATTGTATAATAACGCAGTTACTTCCCATAGCGAATTACATAAAATTATTAATCTTGGCGTAATTCGCCCTCCGCAGATAACCTGAGATGAACCTCGTTACTTAATCTTTGCCCGCAGTATCTCTCGACCTTGAATTATTAAATCGGAACGATTTTCTTCCAAACCCTGCGAAGGGGATGGTTGAGACGGCCGCGTATCTGATTCTTAATTGAAAAAAAGGAAGTTGGAAGGAAATTTTTCTACGACTGATTTTTCCTAACCAAGACCGCAAGCTGCGGAAGCCGTAGAAAAACTTCACCGATATAAAATACGATACGCATCACAGCAACTGTCTTTCTCATTCTTTCTCTCTCTCTCTTTAATCCGTAATCTCCAGCGGTGGCAATTAAGCAGTGTACGTACAACGATTTCTGAAAAAATAAATATAAACAAATAAAAAAAAAAAAACCCATAAACAATCGGCTAACTCCTTGCTGACCGAATATTCGAATCAAAGAGGTTTATCCCATCGGAATGATATTGCCTAATTGGATATTTTGATAAACAGAGTTGTCAAAGAAAAAAAATGCAATGAACCTACAGATGTAATTAACTATTATAGAGTTTATGGGAATTTTATCACAGAGGATCACGTGTTAGATTTGAAGTAAAAATGAATTATTTAATTAACGAACCTGTAAATCAAAGGGTTTCTAGAGTGAACATTTGAAAAAATTACTTCGATTAAAAATTGACAAATCGAAATAGAAAATTATAACTTACTCATTTTTTCTTTCTGTTTTTTTTTTTCAACTCAAATGTACATTATGATATTAAATATTGTAATCGAGGCGTTAAAATTGAAAATTAAAATACTATATATGCCGCTGTAATAGCCAATTAGTTTTGAAGTGAACTTTTATTTTAATTACCGTTACGTAATTTATGGAGCTAATCGACGGATTTCCTTTACCCTGAATACAGTTATTATAATTTCAATCTCTACGGATTAACTCCACCAGCAGCACCCATCAAACTCTTGGCCCAATTATGTTTGAGCAATTATGAATATTGATGTAAGAAAAAATTTTAAAAAAATTAATAAATAAAATAGACTCGCAATTGAACCAACGAGTTGAATGTACAAAAGGAAAATGGGAGAAATAGAAAGGGTTCTATCAAACTTTCTTGTGTTTGCCACTCCGCATAGGGTAAATTTTTATAAATTTTGTTTCGCTTCAGAGAGCAGAAAATATACGAAAAATACGTAATACCTACCAATGTCTTTTACAGGGTATATACATACATAGGATTTTCTCAAAGAAACTTTTCAGGATTAGTGGCCTGGGTATTCTGAAACTACATTTTTTCTTTTTCACTCCCTTTTCTTTTTTGTTTTTTTTTTTTTTTTTGTTTTACCGGTGATTTATTTCTTATCCAACTTTTTCCAAAACTTTTTATTTATTTTTCTTATTTTTTCTTTAACAAGCTCTTTTATAACAGTGCCCGCGGCAAGATTGCGTGATGATCGGTAGGAGAAAAAAAAAAACCGCAACGAAAAGATAGGAAAGAAAGAACAAAAAAAAAAAATGGAATAAAGAAATTGGAAAGACAATACCCAATAATGTATGATATATTCTAGTTACGAAATGCATAAACTTGATATCAAAAGGTGGTTCTGATCTTCGCTGGGGTGTTACGTAATAGAAAAGGAAAAGAATTGGAAGAAACAACCAAGTAAACGAAGTATGAAAATCAGAAGAAAAATATTAAATAAATTAATCTTTGCAGGAATTATGTAATGAAATTGTTCAAATCATCCGTTTAGCATTATCTATATCGTCATTGCATTATAAAAGTAAAACTAGCTGCTGTAGTTCATAGGAGTTCAGATGGTTATTAGTTAAAGTACTTTCATGGTTTTCTTTCTTTTTTTTTTTCGTTTTCCATTCACTTTTACTTCGACTAAACTCGGTAGTTATATTCTTATTTCCGTAGATACCGTATGAACTAATAACTTTGTACTGTAGTTAGTACGAACGTATATACCATGCATCGCGCGGAAATCTAGATAATGCAACCGCAGAAGCTTGTAGCTGCCACTCAAAAGTTTGGCAAGTTTTAATGAGAAGATCATGTGCATGTTGCAGCGAATGTTACAGGAATGGAACTAACTACGTGTATATGTTATAGACGTAAATCATCGATGTCAGAAAACTTCACGTGGTAGCTTAGATATCTGGATATGATCGATCCCGTCAAAGAGAACTTTGATACTTTCAATATTACCGATAAAAATTTTGAAGTGAGTTGTAAAAAAAAAAATAAAAATTACTGCACCCAAACCTTCTCCACATATTAGCGATCGTCCGAAGAAAATTTTCTACTCTTCTAATTCGAGCGACGTGACGCAGT
The DNA here is from genome assembly GCA_963978495.1 of Athalia circularis. NCBI lineage: Eukaryota > Metazoa > Arthropoda > Insecta > Hymenoptera > Athaliidae > Athalia > Athalia circularis. The sequence goes on along the minus strand of OZ021698.1, from coordinate 18,849,649 downwards.
TTTTTCTTTTCCTTCTTTGATTTTAGGGGTGAAAAATTTATAAAAGTTGTTTCACTGCGTCTAATTATTGAAAAAAAATCACGCGTCGTTTTCCAATAGCGTTATCGCGTCTCGATGAAACTTTTTTCGAATCGGAAATTTTTTCGAGACGATTGTTTTTCAGAAAAAAAATGAACAAAAATGTATGTAATGTAGTAAAATTTAAGTAAGCGATAATTATTTTGAAAATATTATTATGTACTTCAAAATGGCGTTCGTGTGAAAATTCGACAATTAATTAGGAGGATTTCCCGATCATTGACGACGATATCCGTATAATAGCAAAATCGCAGTATGATGTATCGTAGCGAACATTCCCTTTGTCTCTTACAGAATTTCAACCCTTCCATCCATCTACAATTACGTATACAATTATACCCATCAGATATATCTATAGACACACATATTACAAAACACCGTAGATTTCGGTTCAAGCTGTGGGTTTGATAAATAGCTGGTTTAACTTAGATTAATATTACGGTGACAGAGGATCCGAAAGCCCTATAGTTAGCGTTAAATTCTAGTTAGAATTCTATCTCCGCAAAATGTAAAATACGATATATATTAATATACCTATATCTGTACATCACGCGTATAATATACATGTACCAGTTTTAGGTCAACTGAACTATCCCCTTATACTAATTACATATCCTCGCGATTAATCAAACGCGAAACTCATCCCCTGTTTCGGTAATCTGTTTGCAAATTATCCGTCAGAGATTTGACGAAGAAGAAATTATAACGTAAAACAAAAAAAAAAGAAAAGAAACAACAATGTGTATACCGATAAAAAAAAAAGAAGAAAATGGGTCAAACCCTGAACATTTATACAATCTGTAATGTCCTTGTTCGTTTAAATTCCTCCAACATTATCGTACGTCGTGACTATATTAAGGTTAGTACGTGATGTTTTCCCAAAGATGAGTTACGCTGGACCCATGAGATATATCTTAAAACGTACGTGCCGTACTTACACGTACGGAATAATCTCGACGCAGTAAAATTTATAACAATTGCGGTAATTTTCCCTCGAATTTAATCCGTGCATACGTGATACATGTAGAATCGTTTATATGTATATCAGCATCTGCAGAAATGCGTCCATCGCAATTTTTACGCGTATAATTCAATGGCACATAAGAGCATAAGAATATTCTACTCAAGTTGATTTAGTTAATCGATTATTATTGTATTTCTCCACTTTCGTCAAGTACAGAAATTCATGTGACGACGTTATTCGCCACGATCTTTACACTGGCAGCAAACTCGGGTAGCGGCAGAACAAACGGCGAATAGCATCGTCTCTGGTACAAGAGATATCTCAATGATCAAACCAGATTCGAGTCAACAGCTTGTAATTTGTTTGCATCGGTAAACATTCCGTGTATATACACCATAAAACGTGAATTGAGAACGACGCTATTTTAACAAGCAGAAAAAAACCTACGTAAGGTAGGTATATACAGAAAACCACCACTCTGCTCGTATTTGCTTACACCTCTTTTCTTTTTTTTTTTTCGTTCTTTTTTACTCTTTTATGGGACGCAACTCTCGTCTTACGATAAGTATAGAAAAAAAAAGAAAAGAAGGAAAAAAAGAAGATGAAAAAAAGAACCAATTATATTTTTACCTACATGAAAAAGAGATCGGAGATTCGAGATTTCTGGAATACCTCCACATTACCTCTGTTTAACATTTCGTATTACCCGTGGCGGGGTGCAAAAGAAGAGAAAAAAAGAAAAAGATCGTTTCGAAATTCATGCGCGCGATTTAAAAGTGCATCCTACGTCAGGGTAACCATGGTAACCTGACCGTAGGCAAGCAGTGGGAATATATATGCATAGCTACTAGGTATAAGTGAATTTCATTACACCAGGTAATTTCGGTTGAACGGTGTTGGTAAGGGTGATGTACGTGAACTTATATTTTGCATAGTGGTAGTCAAGGCGGTTGCTGGTTACCACGAGAACTTGCTACCCACGTGGATGTTATATTAACTCGAGTCTGGCGGAACACCCCCGTAAGCGCATGAGGGAAAGATTACGGTGGGCGTATCGAGGAAAAGAATTAGAAATATAATATCTCGGCGGCAGCGTGTTGCGAAATCTTTCGAAATTCGCTAGTACTATTCTTTGCCGTGTAGTTTGTACTTTTTCTCTTTCTCAAAGTGCTAAATTCTCGATATCGAGATGCGATCGAACGATATCGAATATATTGCATCTATACGTGTATAATTTGTTTCAATTTAATTACGGGGTGTGTTTCACGTTAAAGCTGTACAAGCGAAACCTGCCCGTTTCCGTTACATCCGACTTTATAATATACAAATATGTTCAAGGATTTACTCTATTATTTCTGCAGACTGTTGGTAGAAAGTTTGACCAACGTCGGTGCAACCAGGCGAATTCAAGTACACGTGTACAGGTATGTGTGTGTGTATGTAAACCTTCTATTCAGCTTCTGGAAACCACCAAAGTATCGATGCAGTGCATCGCTCTTTCCAAATAGATTCAATAATTAAATTACTTCCTTATAGATACTGCACGAGTTATTATTATACGTTCGATGAAATGTATAGTATACGATAGGTACTACCTGATTCCTTTTTTTGCCTCTTCATATTTTCAAATTTTGCAACTCTTCCATTCATATAGCTTTATTTTAGACAAAATGCACGGCTGAAACTCAACTCTTTGATACAAACAGAAAAAAATCATAGAGTTTCATGAAAAATATCCGTAGAACGAGTTTGGATCAAAATTTTGTAAAAACTGTCGATGTGATACACGGCAGTCAAATTTTCTGACATCTTTTTCTTCACCGCCGTAAGGGGGGAGAAGTAAATTTTTTGAAAAGAAGAAAAGAAAATTTAGAAAAAAGCTCCCACTTTGCTCGGCAAAATAATTCCGACTCTCGGTATCCCTTTTTACCGTAACACAATTATAAACGAGATAGTTAAAATTTTCCGGAGATGTTCTCTGCACCGTGACGTAAAGGCATTCTTTTAGTTGGTTGTTAAAATGTCAGGAGTTTCGTTGTTATACGACCGACTGGCGCCAGTAGGAGGTATCCGTACCACCTGTGCAGTATAACCACAAAAAAAAGCGAAAGCGACTCTTTCACGATCCCAACGCGATAATGCTCGAAAACCATTTTGATTTTTTCTCTCTATTTTGCTTGTTTTTTTCCACCGATTTCAATCTCGCCCCATATGCAATAGACCGATTGATTTATGTTATTTACTCACTCAAACTCTATAGTTTCGATAAAAAAAATAGAGAGAAAAAGAACAAAGAAATATATTTAACAACCTTTGAATTTACACGATCTGGTTATAAATTGCGTGGAAAAGAAAACCGTTTAGATGGTTATAAAATGATGGAAAGCCAGAAATCAAAGGCAAAAAAACTAAAAATTTACGTTTCAAACTGCGACAATTGCGAACACAGTATGGGCGGATGGAAGCTATTGAAATAAAAAAGAGGAAATAAACTACAGGCCTATAATTCATGCGCAGGGTGATTCTGAAGGAAGCGGTGGTTGTGGGGTGGTTAGAGTCGTTAAGGGATTCTCTTAAGCGAGGAAAACACAGTCCTGTAGGTACGTGCGGTGAAAATTGCTTCTCTGTTCATAGGGACAACGAGAGCATCTTTTACGGTTAACATGCGAACCCTTACTAAAAGCTCGGGCTATCTATAGCGTCACGTCTCTTCAATTTAACGGGGAAAAAGTGAACGACGCGTGTACTCGGGGCAATTTCATTTCAATTTTTGATCATCCATCACGCGTGTGTGAAAGCCGCTTAATAATTTCCGTCTTTTTTTCTCTTTCACTTTCTTTTTTTGGATGAAAGGTCTCATGTGTAATGATTTCGACCTTTAAACGCTGGGAGAATTATAACCGAAATCGTTTAAAGGATCGCGAGGGGCGCAGCGGAGGATCAAATCCTGAAGAGAAGAAAATTGAGGATAATTACGATGAAAACCGAGGATGTGTGAGGTACGGGTACGCGGACGCATAGGTGTAAACAGAAACCGCGAGAATCAAATAGTCGAAATTTTATAGGAAATTGGAACCCCATAAACGTATCGTTATACCTATACTGCTATCAATGTTTGAACGAAAGTAATTATCTGCGTTTGTTGAACCCTAGAAAGCGAATCGAAGAAAAAGAAAAAAAAAAAAAAGCAAGAAGTTGAGTAAGAAGAAAAGCTCAAACGATCTTTGGTGCGGATGAAGTTTTCTCTTATTTTTTATTTTTTAAATTATTCCTCACCTGACACGTGATATCCTAAAATTAGGCGCTACTACTTTGGGATCACCTGGTTTAATGTAATTTCAAAAGTTAACTCACATGTAATTTCACTATTATACGGATATAACGATAGTTGTTAATTTACTTCGAAGTAACTTGCTGCAGAGATAATTATCACACGGCCATTTAAGAGAGGGTGAGGATATGGAATCTCGAAATGACGAAGGCTTAAGATTCAAAAAATTTATCAAATAATTTAATCGAGTAAAAACTATCTGTATAAGTACAGATACATGTTTCCTCATAATTGTAAATATCACACGAAGCTTTCACGCCGTATATTTAATTGCGGCAATTATTGGGAAAGTTTAACGAAGTACACGTAACACAATAACGATTCATTTCGTCGTTAAACCGCATTGTATGACAGCATCAGTTTTATTAGAGCTTTTAACCAACAATTCAGACGCATATAAGAGGCATACGTGATAAGGTATAATAAAAATCTATATGAACCAAGATCGTAGAAACAGAGCAAGTCGTACGCGAAGCCGTAAATGACAAAAGTAAACGTGTTTTATCCTCAAGCTCAGAATACCGTGTTACAAAATTTACTCTACATATATTTTCATCCAGTTTGAGCGTACACGAATTTTCGTCGCATAAATGCGTTTCGCAACTTGTGAAAATTTTACGCCGAGAAAAGACGAAAAAAACACGTGAACGGGCGATCCCTAAAAGTCGCATGTATGACCTCATTTTTTCTTGCTTGAAAAAATTGGGCGTTAGTTTCATTTCTCAAATTGAATTATAAATAATAAATTTCGAGAAAAAAGATCTTCAAGGTTAAATTTTTCGTTTCGTTTTTTCTTTTTCAATGGGAAAGCACTACTTTATTTAAGTACACGAGAATTAGCGTACCCATAAATGAATTTTTGCAAGTTACAGAAATACGGCCGAGATTAAGATTTATGAATAAGTGGCGGATATAAGTCAGGACAATTGTACATGAAGGATCATAAAATTCGGCGTAAAATTTTATACCTATATAGGTACGAGGTATAACAATTTTCGTAACAATGGAACCACGTAATTAAATTTTCACGTCACATTCGTTCATCGATTTGACTGAACCGTTATAATCCTGTAATATTACGTTCGTTAAGAATTTATTTCACACTTTCCATGCCTATATATAATTATTACGAACGATTCAATTTTTTTTTAAATCTTTCTCAAGAATTCTTACAGTTTTTGTAAAATCCGTGTGCGAAAAAAATGATTGTGTAAAAAAAAGAACGAAAAATAATAAAAAGACAAAAATTGTAATTGGTATTTCGTCTGGCAAATCGTCACAGGAAACTAAAGTCGTCTCCATTTTCATTAGTATAGATATACCCATAGGTATGTGAGTTATAAGTTTTACCAACGTCGGGACGCCTTGCGGGCACGTCTGTGAACGAATCTAAAGACGGAGGATTTTGATAAAAATTACCATACTTTTCATTCTCATTTTTTTTTTCACTCCAGAGGGCGGGATGAAATTTTTTTTTTCTTGTTATTCTTATTTTATTTTTTCTACGCCTCAACCTAATGCGTTTTTCACGCCATCATCTGCTCGGCTACATATAATGTGCAAAAACGATGACGGAAAAAAAACTCAAAACGATTTAATGAGGAATGAAAAGACAAAAAAAAGGAAGAAAAAAGGGATGGAGCTGATTGGTAGTTTCGTCAACCAAGCTGTGCCCACGGCATATTTGACCCTTTAAGGGTTGTCATCTCCGAAATCGGAATAGAAGAACCAAAAAATTTTCTATAGTCATTTTGTCAATTTTTAAAAAACATCCCAACAGATGCGAAATTATTTTCTAGTTCTTTCTAGAGAAGAGAATTTTTGTTCTTTTTCTACTTCGAACAATTTCTAAACAAGAAAAAAAGTTGTACAAAAAAACGAGGAGTAGGTGGGTAAGAATCTTTGATTTTTGGACGATAACGTGATTTGCATGAAATATCCAATCACTTGATGTAATTTTCGATTTTGATATGAAACATCGACATTAACGAAAAAAAAAAAAAAATTGAGGTAGCTACACTCTATACTCGCGTAGTATATAAATGGTAAATATAAATTGACGATGAACGGAAAGATATAAATTTTCACCGCATTCAATAAATACGTTTATTAAAGCCACACCACCTGAACGATTGTTATTTATTACCATTGCAGATAATCTCTGCAGAACGAATACATCCGAACCGCGATTTGTGAGTAAATAACGAACAGGTTACTCGTACACACCTACGTATATATTCGGTAGGAAGGAACCTGGCAACAGGTGCTTTTCAGGATATCATATAAATCCTTGTAAAAGAACAAGAGCGAAAAAGGTCTGGGTAACTTAAATAATATGCACCCTGAATTTTGGCAAAGTAGGTACAGGTATAAAGGTATATATACTAGTATATAGCTATATAATCAGGTCGCATGAATATTAAATGAGATCGGAAAAATATACGGCCTTTTCAAAATGAAAGAAAAAAAAAGTACCGTGTAAAAAAATTGACCTTTGGACATGCGAAGAATAGTTGCGATTTTCACCATTTCCCTAATACCCCAACGTCGTATCTGAACAGTGACATTTATTCGAACGATGACATGTTGGATAAAATTTTGTAAAAGAAAACAAAAAGGAAAACTCTTTATAATGAAAAAAAAATTATTTTTTAGCTCCGTCTCGGTAATTGGGATGTCCTTCGTATATTAAGATAATGAGAACACAGGGATTTTCTAGGGTATACGTTATAGTCCGCGAGTTAGATTTCGTTGAAAATTTCGCCGGGAGCTAAAGAAATTGTTGAATTAATAGCGACCTACCCGTGAATTACAAACACGCCTTCTAATTACGCGCCATATTATACAGCGAATTCTTGGCACGTTTTCCCGCTCCAATTCGCGGTCATTTACGTGTAGCATATAAGCTATATAAAGCTACATATGTATGTATTATACGTATACGTATCTATTTAGGTAAGCAAAAAATGTAAGTGCAGTATGAATATGTGTATCAACTGCAAATATTGTAAGATCGAAGGATAAACTAGTTTTTACATATGTTGAAAATAAATAAGAAACAACAAATCATTTTTACTTGACAATTTTTGAGGAGAAACGAGGATACCTAATACTTCATATAAACAACACTCGAAAGTGTGAATTTATGTAAATCTACTACCATTTGTCATTCTCATTTTGTGAAGGGTTTCAGACCAACTTCTCTGCAATAACGAAATTTTATACGCAGCTAAAAGGGATAATAAGTACCTGAGCTTCGCAACTGTATGCGCATTAGAGTTATATGCATAGACTTTTAGAATTACAAGCTGCTTCATCTTCAAAGGAATATTATTTGTGTGGAGAGGTGTTTCTTTTTTTTTTGTTTTTTTTTTTATCCTCAAAGAACGCTTGGGGGTCATGCGGGCAACTTGATATTTTCATTTTTTCATTTTTTTTTTTCTGAACAGCTCGTTGAAATATTTCCGTAACATTATTACCATTGAATGATTCTATTTATTGTGTAAAAAAAATTTTATCTCTCTGATGTGTTCGTGAATTGTTTCTTTTTCCTAGATATGAGGAAAAATAAAAGAGAATAAATGAAAAAGGGATGAAAAATAATAAAAAATCAAAGAAATAAAAACTCACTTTCGCGGTGTATGAAGAGTAGAGACTACTGACTCTCTCTTCGGAACTTTCGCAATTCGATTTGTAAAAGAAAAGGAATTCAATTCTGTGAAAATAAAATAAAGAAGCTACGGGATGATTTTCAGATTCAATGCCGACGCTTTCATTCATTTTTAGAATTTAGCAAACGTACAATTATAAAAAAATGGCAATTCAAAAAATCTTGTACTATAACAAATCAAAGAGAGAAGATTTTCAATATTCGAATTATAATAACAATAGTATACGCTGAAGTTCGCCGCGATTATGACAAGCGATCTTCATTGTTTTTACACGATTCTGACAGATTATAAAACAATTCCGACAACAACGTAAAAAGGATGTAATGTCAAATGTCAAATTGATATGAGGATGATGAAATTATGAAGAGTTATTCGAAAAAGGACGAAGGTTAAAATGAATCGGAGGACCGAACCAAGAAATGGAAAATTGAAGGAATTAATGGAAAAACGATATAAAATTCAGAATTCACAGGCAATTAAAGAGCAAAATTCATCAAGGCTGCCAAATACACCCTGAAATAAAGTGCAGAACATGTACCCACTTTGAAAATTGAAGAAACTACCTGCTCAGATCGAATAAATTTTAGCAAGAGTTCTCGCAATAGAATCCAAATTTAGTTCCAAACAATTAGATCCACGTCGATTTGTGGGGAGGGTGACGATTAACCCGAAAGCCAACAAGGCGAAATGAAGATAAAATATTTATTAGTCTATTTTTTATAATTACACACAGTTTGCATTCGAATTAGGAATAATCGGATACAATCAAAAACGGACAAAAGCTGAAAATTACTACTGACTGAATCCAAATGATATCATATATTATTCTATTTTCCTCTTCAATTACCCAATTAAGGAATGTTAATAAAAAGTAATGAAAAAGAAAAAAAAATTTGCTTCCAAAACACTTAAAATACATTAATCAGCTGTTCAAAATACTACACTATTAACTGTTTAATTACTAAAACAGTCAATTATATATGAATTGATTAGTTCGAAAAATGAATAAATAAATAAATAAATGGATACGTAAATTAAAAAGCATCGAAATTATACCAATATATTTAATTCAGATCGCTTACGGTGAACGCGTATGCTGAACACATTGCCTAATATAAGCGACGTACAGCGAGCGCGCTGAGCAAAGTCATAAATTATAACTTCGCAATCTTTTGCTCCAATTTACGAATTTATAGTGAGTGACGTAGCCAGTCGATGACGTTTCCGGAGGGATTAGTGTTAGTGCGCTCACGTAAACACGACACTCGTAAACATCGCTCTGTCCATGCGAGCCACATGACGACACAGATCGAGCTCCGAAACCGTGACGTCGACCGAACCTCACACGGACGAAGCGATGTTTATGTATTGGTTTCGCATACCTGTGCGACTCGAAATAAATCGGTCCGAATTTCTGATTACCTACTCTACTCAAATGCACGCGTATTTACATCAGATTTCGTGAAGAATCCGCCATTTTTTTTTGTTTCTCGAAATATTTGTATCGAATAAAATGCGTTATAGATTCTTTAAAAATCACATTTCTGTGTGATTAAGGAACGTGAAAAATCGCATACCGGCGATTCGTTTTCACAAGGCAAAGTATAATCTGTTCCACAAAGCGGTTTAAGGTTATTCGAAGTTCAGAGCTTCCGTGGTGTCAAAAAGATTCTTTTGACATGAGAAAAGAAAAGTCGTCGGTCTTTCTATTTTTCAACCCTGCATGAATGCAGATATGTATACAAAGATCAACGCGAGAGGAATTTTCATTCCTCTGTATAGTTATACAGACACATTTATATGTATAATATTTTCACACCGTATCCGCGTACAAATTTGCTTCGTATAATACATACGTGACCGATGGAAAAAAAAAAAAAAAATTTCCATTGAACAAAAAAAAAAAACAGTATTTAAAAATTTTTTTAAGTAATCGTGAGCGCATACGTCTTCTGTTTTTTTTTCACTGAACTTAGTTAGGAATTCCTATAGTTCCTTTCCATTTTCACAAAGAAAAAGCTCTCCCGCATAATTTAAACTCGATCGGAATGCGTACAGGGCGAGTGCTTTGAAATTAAAGGTTACAGGTCTCGATTGAAATAAAAAGAGAAAGAAAATTTCTTCGGAACGTTTGGTTATTATTCGAAAGGTGACTCGTAAATATATAGATTTTTTTTATTCATTTCAGTATTTCACATAGTCTATATAGTTTCAGATTTGATATTCTGTATCAATCCGAAAGGGATAGGTAATATCTGCAGATATTACCGGTTGAATTTTCTTTTTTTCTTATTTCTTGTTCGTCTTATATTTTCGTTTTTATTTTTCCGTTTTTCTTTTGTTGTTTTTTTTTTCATTCTTCCACCCCTGGGAATACACGCACGGGTCTATGTAGGTGTAAGTAAAGCTCCTCGACGAAACTGTAGCCATTCACGGCAAAAGTTCCAAACAAATTTAACGAAGCCAACAAATTCCGAGATATCTAGATGGCGGCTGTACACGTAGGCACATGTATACTACGCTGAACTTTTCTTTTCATGCGAACAGGGAAACCTTTTTGGTATGTAACTGAGTACATATTTATGTATATATATATATATGTAAGTATATCAATGTAATGTACACTGAGCACGCGTTAACAAACGTTCGATATATAGAAACATGCACGTACGTAAGATAACGCAGCAGACCGTCTTATGCACATCAAATCCTTTATCTCTAGTGTAACCACAAACTGGGCTATAGATATAGTGCAAGTCACGACGATGTTGGCGATCGCATCGTGAGAGAAAATTTTAAAAAAGCTTCGAGCAAAACCGCCAGTATCCAAGGGGATTCTTTTTCCAATCTTCCTCTTTTTCCCCATCTATTGTGTAAGCTTTGAAAGTGGAAACTCGTAGAAGTATCTTAATCGATATTTTCGTTGGATATAATCGATATTATGAAATAGTTGAACTACTATTCTCTGTACGAGCATTGCACGCTTTATTTACTGCAAGTTATGTGACAATTTTCTGTTAACATATTCTGAAGAATTTTATCAATCTGCAAATTAAATCGATCGAACAAATTTTTTTTGGTGTAGAATGTACGTCGTATGGGTTAAAAGCAATTTAGGGTAGAGTATATGATTTTATCTACTTAATATTATGATAAAGAGAGGCAAGAAGAGGTAAGAAAAAAATTAATCAATTCATCTCAATCGTTTGACCCCTGCTGCGCTTACTTGAAAATTACATCACTAGGGAGGCTCGATTTTAGTTGAAATTAATTTCCCGAGCGACCGCAAAGCGAAGTGTACAATTTGGTGCTTCAAACCCTTTACCCTATAAGACATTGACGAAATATCCCCTAAGGAGAAGCTATTAACCTTAACACACCTGAACGTCTAGTCCAGCTAGTAGATTTGAGATTTATATATGATACATTAACCCCTTCAAGAAACTGTAACGTCCAGTTGACTTCATTATTTTCTGCTTTTCCATTTTTTCACCCTTTATTCGACCCGATCCTTGATCAGCGAGTGTTCGAGTTTCGTATTTTTCCCTTCTTTCCGACCCACCCTTTTTTTTTCTTCCCCGCGTTCTTTTTATTTCAAATAAATAAGATTTCGCAATCAGCTATGTGTCAAGCTTTTCGAAACGCCTCAAGACGAAGTACATATATATGTATACATCGCACGGACCCTTCTAGCCATTCCTTGGTACATAGATTTATTGGATAAGATCAAAGGACGTTCGCGAATAGGTATATACCATATAAATAGTACATGGTCCGACGTAACTACGAGACATTCTTCTAACAAAAAAAAAAAAAAAGAAAAACCAAGAAGAAAAGAAAATGCGTTAATTTTTTTTACATTTTTTTTTTACTTCTTTTTCTTCTTTCTCACACAATAGCCGCGTATGCACCGGAGAGTTCGCGTTGAATTTTTGGATTCTTTTTTTTCGATGATGTTCGGACCATCGAACACCATAAGCATAATATTTTAATGGTGGTAATAATTTTACGGTGTAATGTGACTGCGCAAATAAAATAATAGCCTATATTTAATAGACTGTAATTAAATCTCACGCTTTTGTATATTATTACCTCATTACACCACCACACGTTTTAGTCGTTATAGTTTCACCATAGGATTATTTTTCATCCTTTTCTGTCCTTCGTACGTCGTCTACCGTATATTGGATAATATAATGTACATATCATTCCCCATGATGTAATTTTATGATCAATTACTCTTTAATCGCTCGTACGATATACGATCCTCTATATACGTATATTGTATATATCATATATATATATGTATATTTATTACATAAATTTTTCCCCAAGCACGCTATACGATGTACATTATTCGCGTTGCGATACATTATATTACATCGCATTGCATTGCTGCAAGTATTAGATTTCTGCACCCACATAATATATGTACAATAGTTATAGATATATACCGTGTACCTATCCGCAGAAAATATAGGTCAGGAAACCCAAGAGCGAGAATACCAGCTGGATGTCCTCAATTTTTCATATCCCATAGGGTATATTAATGGATCGGCAAAGAGTGGAACTCGCGAAACGCGTTTGTAACCTCAACATGCACCGGTCGTCTCAAATGAGAAGAGATAAAAAATTTCCAAAAAAAAAAACAAAAATCAAAAAATAAGAAACTACCAGATGACACTGAATCGTACGAAGGCGTGTATCTTTTTCCTTTTTTTTTTTTTCTTGCAATTCTACACACGCCAATCAGAGCATGAAAAAATCGACTAACTTGGCGTACAAAATTTTCGACAATAATATGAGCGCGAAGTAGAATTGAAAAAAACTTGGATAAATGATAACTCGGGAAAAAAAAAACACACACGTTCGCCGTGCTGCAGTGTCAGCACATTTTATAACGATCTACATTGGATATCGCATAGGCGTTGCGTATCATGCGGAATTTTGGCTGAGGTTGTTCATTCGCCTATAACTATATATATACGAACGTTGAAAAATTCACGCGCGCCCGGGTTTTTTTTTTTTTTCTATTCGTATTTTGATGGAAAAGCGTGAGAATAGAAAAAAAAGCGGAATGAAGACAATAAAAAATCCCCATCTATGAAGAGGAATTGGGAATGGGGCAACACACGTACCCAATATCAACCCTATTACGCTACGGATTGCTTCCTTCAACCCCTGCAAAGTTATATACCTAAATAAATATATGTAGGTATATAACTCTAAATACATACATTTATATATATCAGCGATACATATACAATACCGGTATATAAACGGAACCTGTATCTTTACCGCATTCGATCAGTCTTCACTCCAATTTCGCGATTTGTTCGAGCCTATCGAATATAACGCTGTTTCACTACCGGATGAGGTTCGTTAAGTCTTTTGCACAAAATTCGTTTCTGCAGAGACTTTTTCATCAGAAATCGTTTTCACGTACGAAATTTTAAGTCAACTTCCTGGATGATAGAAGAAAACGTCTGTACAGAATCAGTTTTGTGTCCAAACCGATCCAAATCGGCTCGTCTGCACAGACGATCTGGTTAAAAAAAACCTGCAATCGAAGATCATCACCGGTCCATTTTGTGTTATTTAGTCGTAGAGCCCGTGACGAGAACCAGGAAGAAGCAAAAAAAAATAACAACATTGATAATAATAAATAAAACACTGCCATGTTTTATAACGAGATGAAGAATAAAATTTTTGTTCCCCAAATTCGAAATTTCAGATGAATTATTTTTTAGTGATTTTTTTATTTCTCTTTAGAATTTTTTACTTTTGCAGAACTTTGCTTGAAATTTCGTTCTTCATAGGTATTTTATCCCTGGATAAAACTGGATGTGCTTATATATTATTTATATATTTTAACAGGATAGGTGAGCAGCTGATGTTGCGATACTGTTTTATTATTATAGCCATAAAGGGCCCCGAAAACCCTTTAAGGTATCAAACATAAGGTGGATGTTATTATATAATATCTATAAGATTCTACACGTGGGCAACCTGTAACAAACACCTTATCGGACATCGTTCCGAACCATAAACGTTCGTATCTATTAGTCGAATACATGAATGGGAGGACTTAAATTTTTATAACTGTACTTAACATGCGAGAAAACGAAGCACGAAACGGGACAGTGGACTACAGAATTTTTCGAGATATGATGTAAAATATTCAACGCGCATGAAAAATTTGCAGATCCCATAAAAACGGTTTTCTGATTTTCAATGATTTTTCTATTTGTCTATTCAATTTTTATTTTTTCTTCTCAAAACAAAACCTACGGCAAAGAGGGAGGAAAGAAATATGTTCAAATTCGATGAATCGAAATTGATTTTTTTTTATTTTGAGTCTACACCCTCCGGATTTTTATCCGCCGATCTGACCGATTGGTAGAAATATTTTATTCGTTGTATTTAAATGTAATTCCCCATCGGCCACTTATTGATAGACGTACATAGAGTAGCGCGTTGCGGTTTGCAGCAGTGATAATAAGGAGCTTTTGTCTTGTTCCTAATGACGGTTATATAGAAGGTAGTGAACCCTTTCTTGGGTTTGTGGCCATTCTTCGAACCTTCTTGAACCTTCTCAAGCCTTCCTAAGCCGCATACAGATGAAAGATACTTTCCCATATAATGTATATATAGTTACTAAAACTCGAGATGCCAGACGGAAGCAGTTTCGTATATAATATATTTATACCTATACCTACGCATATACGTGTAGATATGAACGGGAGTGGATGAACGCTTGGAGTATTTGATAAAAACAAGAGCGAACCGAAGATCAACTGCAGGTCTCGGAAAATTGTTAATTATAACGTTCGACAGATGATTACAAATCTCACTAAACATAGTGAATCCTATGACGTAAGATTTATGTGATACCTACACTGATCGAGCCGTACAGGGATGATTTTTCATTTTTTATTCATAATTACCGATCAAACCGAATCGCCGTCGGGATTTTTGCTGTGATAAATTTCTTCGAAATCATCAAGGATAGAGAAACCGAGGATGATTTTTTTTACTCGAACGAAGCGAAATAATCGACGTACGGAATGTACGGTAAAATTGTAAGATCTTATGTAGATTTCGAGCACGTTGTATATAAATGATATACAAATGATTTCTGAAGTTAAAACAGAATGGAAAGCCAAAAGAAAAGAATTCGAACAATTTCGTCGATCAAAGCACGTTATATGGGGATATTCATCGTGCACTTCCCTTTGAGAAAACGTAAGAACGATAATTAAGAACAAAGCGTTGAAGAGTACAAGGGAAAGTTGTAAATCCGGAATTAAGTAGAAAATGAAAAAAAGAGAAATAACGAAATTGGAAAAAAAAACAAAATTTAAAACGGATGGTTTGAGGAAGGGACACAGAGGCAAGGATTTGCATTGCCGCGTTTTTATTTTCTCCACGCGCAATTTTCACTTTTTTTTCTCTCGTTTCCTTGCAGAATAAAATTAGCAAGTAAAACAACTCGTAATTATGGCCGCTTCACTTGAAAAACAATTAAAAACAACGATAAGCAAAAAAAAAGGGGGAAAAAAGAAAGTCTTGTCGCTGAATTATCAGTATCCTGAAAATTTATGCAAATCTCTATTTAATTGTCCCTTTCACCTCTCATTTTTGGTATATAACCAATCGAAATCACCGTTCGAAATTCGTATCAAATAACCGGAGATTGAATATGAGAGGGTTTTCATATTCATGAAAATCATCTTGAAGAAAGATTTACGGGGGATATGATTGTTTTTCGACACTATACCTTTTGAATAAATTGCGAATGGATGGATTTGTCAGTTTTATTTTTGTTTTATTTTTTCCTTTTTCATCTTTCACGCCATACGAAAACGAATAAACCACCGCGCCGTTAAAACGACGTTAATTCATTCGGATTGGAGGCAGCTGGGTCAATTTATATACAAAGATCTATATATTGTATATATATGTACCCCATCATGTAGGTGTAAAAGCCATGACAGCATGGGGTTAGTTTTGTGCTCGTTTTGCGAATTTTTTCCGCAATTTCCCTCAGTTTCCTGCACCAGTGCGGCCGGCCAGGAATACATACGCGTGTGTGTGTGTGTATAGTAATTTTGAAAGAATGAGTAAAAAAAAAAGAAGAAATTAACAATGATAATAACAATAAAAAATATGAGTCGACGGAAAAGAAAAGAGTAATCCTTATATATCCTAGCCGATGGAGACAGCCTCAAGGTTTGACAGTCTCCAAGTTTTTTTATTTAATTTAGTTTCTTTTCCTTTTCCTTTTTTTTTCTTTTATTGTCTTCGTTTTTTGAGGACTGTCATTACCCTTCCTGATCGGAGATTCACTTTATTACGGATCTCAGAGAAAACCGAAGATATCTTCCTCTCAAACCCTCGAATCACAAATGGAAAGAGCTCGGCATCTTCATTATACCCAATTTTGTGAAATCCAAAATATCTATATAATGCGCATTTGAGTAAGTTATTTTCTTTCTTTTTTTATCCGATCTACCGTACGACACGTATTCGGATGCAGATAGTTATGTAAGTATTATTTTATTAGTTTTATAATTTTACGATCGATGACGTCGATAATAATAGGACGAGTAATACAGGCGAGAAGGTACCCAATTAAAAGCTTTCGACTAAAAACTGAACAAATTTTCATAAACTAATGTAATAATATACATATATTTTGTATATATATGTATTATATTTACATTTAAAGTTGGCAGCAAGTTTCTTATACATATATACTCATAACTCACTTCATTGTCAGTAAATCAATATAATATATACTATGCATATAATAGGGTATAACTTTGAGCGGTAGTTATAGGTAACTCTGTCAAACGACCCTTATTTCCAATATAATTAATTGTAGTTTCAATCCTCTCTTTCATTTCAAGTATAGAAAATCTATATTTCAACAATAAATATTTATTCAATTTCACAGCCCCCGCTGCTTTCACCTGTTCGACGGGATTCTCATATGCGTGGGTGAAACGAAAGAGAGAAATAAAATAAAAAGACAAGTTTGAAAATTGCGAATTTCTTAGATCTTCAAATTTCGTTCCGAGTCAAAGGCGCATCTCACATCCGGGGGTGTATCACGGACACACATAATTAAAGTTGTTCAACTTAAAAAATTCTCTGATTAAAGACAAAAATTTTTACTCACGGGTTCCATCGAATCGCGTCGCGATGGTATCGAGAAAAGTATTCTGGGGGGCGAGGAGGCCCTTCCTGGCCGGCATTGGGGCCGCCCCGCCGCGCCTTGTGGCGCCCGGACCTGAAACAGAAAATTTTTTATCTCGTGCAAAGTCCTTCTCACATCCTCCATCCCAACCTTTTTTTTTCTTTTTCGTTATTCGAGAGAACGAAAATAAAAATTCTATCTATAGCTAATTAAATTTGTGTATACGCATGAGCGGCGACGATAAATCAAAATATTATCTCATCCCAAACCAAAGAATAATATTATTATTACATATGATTCGAAATACTTAAAGTTTGTGATTTTCAATTATACAAACATTCTATATGCATTTCTCATTTTTCATAAGCCTTTGATATCTTCTTTGAGTATCACATGGGGTTAAATAAACCTCTCTTATAGAAAATTATACTGAAACTTGCATCGGGCGATATACGGGTTGTACGTAAGCTGCACTTTCTATGAGGTACAGTGATAAATAAATACGATATCAAACGATGTTCGGCATAGCGTCGAGAAAGATCAAAGAATCTTCATTTCTATATAGTATGTATACATCTTATACATGAAAACTTGCACCTTGAAATAGTATAACATAAAATTGCATACCTTATCCCAGATGTATAGTATAATGTGCATACGTGCATAACGCATAGATACATATGTGCGAAAAAATGTTTCATGTATAATTGTTAATAATGTACATGTAACTCGTAAATAATTGCGTAGCTAGTTCGAGTTTAAGCGTGTACCGAAAATAATTTTTACTGCGAAAACATGTGTACAGTATAAGTCTGAGATAAGTAAGAGCCCGGAAGGAGCGTCTGAGTAAATAATTTTTCGAATTTTCAAACCCTTCAGATTATAAATCTACCCACATATTATATATATGCAGTAGGTATGCATACTATATTTATCCATAACACTCGTTTTCGTATGGGTATATTCAATTAAAAACCCGTCGACATTTCGCTTGCAGCTGCGGTATATACGCAGGAACAAAATTAAACACACTGATATAATAAAACGAAAAAAATACCAAAAGCATGAAAACAAAAGGAAAAAGAAGAAAAATCAACATCATCGGAGAACCTCGTTTTTCGAAAAAAAATAAGGTTTTTCCAATAAACGAATAATATAGAGTTTTCAGTTTTTTGTATTTTATGCTACCGTAAATATTATATGTGGATAACTTTTGACTTTAGTGATTTTACGTACGTGACCGTAAAGCGAGTGTTCTTAATATCATCGTTTCTGCGCACCGTTGGGTGGTAAATTTTTCGATGAATATTCATTATAATGCATATAGACACAGATTCATTTTTCTTTTCCGTTTAGCGAGCAATTAACATCTGTTGGATACTCTATGCGTATGTGTACATAAAACTAAGGAATGTTCAATAATTCATAGCAAAAAATTGTTAAACTATAGGATCATTATTATTTTTCATCGTTATTATTTCCTCTATATAATGTGAAGCGTTTTCCCCGGTTTCGCAAGTACATCTACAGGTACCGTAAATTTCTGCTATCCGAACAAGATTACATTTTTATAAATTTAGATTTTGATTGATGAAATGTTCGACACATTTATTATGTGATATTGTTAATCAATGTCGGCTATATACTAGCGTGACTCGATCTATAAACAAAAATTTCATATTTTAAGGCCAGTCGAAAAATCCGAAACCGCCGCCGTACGGATCAGTCTGCGCGATGAAGGCGATTAATAATTTTTATTGATCAATTTTTTTCAATTCTTTTTTTTCTCTCAATTCTCTGCTCCGCTTTTATCAACGCTCTGTCTGATCCACCCCGATAGCTCTTCAACCCTGAAAATATCACAAGCTTTTCGGATAAACGACATTGGAAATCTGGCGCATCGACAAAAAAAATTTAGAGAAAGATAAAAATGTATTTGCCGCGATATTGCCAACGCGAACTGTTCAAGGTAACAATTAAACAGATTTAAAAATGTTACGTGAATAAAATCAGATAATTTTTTCGTCAATTAAAAAAATTCGAGGAATAAAGTCAAAAATAAAAATACATACGTATGTGATCAAACGTCATATTCTATATTTGCGACTCTATATACTTTGGATATTAATTTCTCAACGGCATAAAAGAATATCTATACATATGCGTACATATAGAGATGATAAATATGTGCACGGTCAGAAAAATTCATCCATATATATAGTAAATAAAGTTATATAGATCGGTATTAGGCTGTTTATATCAATAAATATTATCGGTTTCGAAAAAGTCTCGGTTCATGGAACATATTTATTTTTCTTTACAAAAATAAAAAGTCTGCTCGATATTAACTTCTCGTTCATTATATCTATCTATAGTTATATGAGTATGTTGTAACAGAATAAAAAAAAAAGCAAAATAATAATATGAAAAACAAAAAAAAAAAAAGGAAGAAAATTTTTTCTCATCAAGTTCCTCGACTCATGAGTGATAAAAATATTATGAAATAGGAAGAACAAAGAAAAATACCAACGACAATCTCGATAATGATCATAATGATAATTAATATCGTGACACTGATGTGGATCTATTTTATTAAAAATTTAAATCGATTGGTACAAAACACCCATGACCCGAAATACTTAAATTAGTTGTTCTCTTAATATTTTTAGAATCTCGCGAAAGAGGGAGAAAAAAAATGTACGAAAATAGGTCTGAGCGCGATGCAAGAGAAAATATTATAATGAATGTATGAATTTATCAAATTGCCTCGGGTAACCTCTTCGATAACAATTACTTGATTATTATTCAGTAAAATGTGATGCGATATATTTGGCGCATGGGAAAAAAATATAAATAAATAAAATCGACGACACAGTCGTTTTAAATTTTCGATATTATGACAGGGTGATTGAATCGCGTATTGAAAAGTTCGACTAATTTTTTGCTTGTCGATAATTTTTTTTCTTTCTCTTTACTCAAATTGATATGTACTAACGTCTCTTGTACGGGGATTACAGCATTTTATTTCACTCACAGTTGTCATGTAATAGAGGTCAGTCGCATAACTCGAAGAATAAAAATCCAGGTTATCTTGTAGAAGAAAATTGTCCCCGGAATCAAATCGCGAATGAGAGAAGTACGAAGAAAAAAGCATACAGAATTTGAGACGTTATTATATTTCTTATTGCGAAGCCACCAAGTTATAATTGGCTTCAGGCCAAAGACCGCCAGTTTTTCCTTCAAATCAGCTGTCTTTCACGCGATATTACTTTGTTTTCGTTGTTACAACAAATTTTTAACGCGTTCTTTTTTTTTTAATTTTCAATTTCCAACTCATACTTCATAGACCAATTCGCGAAGATATGTGCTGTACTGTTTAGACCAAAACTATTAAGTATGATACAACTTCAATTTTCGCACAGACTCCACAGACTCCACAGACTGCAATTAGTGAATTCGCCACTCAGAAAATTATATGTTTTTTCGAATTTATATCTGATTTTTTTTTCGATCGAAAAATCGAAAGAATAAATCTCCGAAAATAAGTGTAAATGATAGGAAAATTTATTCGATCTTCGATCACAACGTGATTCCTTTTCGTCTTATGTTTTTTTGTGTTATTTATTTTTTTTATATAAATTCAATTTACAAATTTATTATAAGCCAAGTATAAATTTATATATGATCAACGAAATAAAATTCATTCCAGACGACATTTTTTAGAAATAAAAAATCCTCATGTTGGGTTATTTTATCGTTAATATTGCGAACATTTAGCGTTTCCAAAAAATAAGGTGTCTAGCTTCTAGTTAAACACATTAAATATTTTAAAACGGTAATGAAAAGAAGGCCGAAAAATAAAAAAAAATTAAATAAAAATGAAAATAAAAAGCGAAAAACTGGTAATAATCCAGTAGGCTTTAGATATGAAAATGCTGCAAAATTTCAGGTCAACGATAAGGAGATGTGTGTTATTACAGCGTTAAATCATATCGATGTATAAATTTATAAACCGAATATTATTATTTTTTTATACACATTTGAAAACAAAAATCGAATATTCAGTTTTTCCTATCATTTTGTATTCAAATAATTTTTCGTTCTATGCCGTATCATATACGATGAGGAGAATAATAATTCCAAGATGTTTATATACATTCAAATATAAACGTGATATGTATAAATACCTAAAAAATATTCGATAAATAATAATAATAATGAAATAATAACAAAAATAATAACGACTGATATTTGGTATCCCGATCGATCCCGCCAGCTGCGCAGAATTTTTTTTTTCGCAATCTCTTTTTTTTTGTTTCCGATTTTTCCTCTCTTTTTTCAAATTCCCGAATATTATGCGAACACCGATGAAATAACACGGCCGCAAATTACGTTGTCCTCATTCTACCAATTATGTGCATAAAATATCTACCAAATAAAGCTTCGTAAATTAACAAAAAAAGAATGATAAACACAAAATGGAATATTAGCTCCGAAAATATGTATGTACTTGTGTTGTGTGCAGTACATAGGTACTTATTGAACAATATATCTTGGAGGTAAATGAAAATTATGTACGTATATACGTAGGTGTATGGAAATCCATCGGCTTACGGTGCGGCGCGCAAACTTATACAAAATCGCGTGTCTAACAAAGGAGCTCTGGATGTTCGATGTATCTAGCGGAATACCCGGGGTGTATGGATCGTCCCGAAGAATGAAGCGAACGGAAAAAAGAAACGGCGAATAGAAAAACATAAAATTAAAAGTAAAAAGATAAAAAGATAAAAATGAAAAAAGCACTCACGAGCGCTTAGAATTCACACCTGTCCACCTGATCTTCTATATTATAGGTGAAGTTATTCTTCCCTGTTCGTTTCAAGACCTTTTTTCTTTTACTTCCGTTTTTTTTTTTTTATCTCAACATTCCGTTCTCTCATTTACATCTATAATATGTGTTTTACATCTTTCAAACATCGTTATCTTAATTTATAAAGCTAAAATCGGAAAGTTGAATTATTACTTTTAAGTGTACAGTAATTAGTTTGAAATTCATTCGTAGTGTAGAAAAAAAATTGAACGTAACTCGGCTTACCATTTTTCTTCGTGAACATTATTATATTATTACTATGGAATATACCCGTCGCGTTTTTTTTTTGCACCCTATGTGATCGACTTCACTAATGTATTATAATATCTTCGAACTTTTATAAATTCATAAAACGTAGCTGCACACTCAACGCACTCTGTAGCTTTTTTTTTTTACTCTTTTTTTTCTTTTGTATTTCGTTCCTTCTTTCTTCTACCCCATTAAAGTTTTCCATACATTTGAATAGCGTAAATGAGAAACGAGAGAACAAAAATAAATAAAAACTCGAATCAAACGCACTGCACTCTTTTCCCATGAATATCTAACCAGGCTTTCGACACCATATTTTAATCTTCACCGCGGTCAAGCTGCTGATTTTGTGATACAAAAGATGAGAGTTAATCAATAAATGAAAGTTCATTCCGTGCACAGTGTGGTGGAGGGGATTGACATACAGTACAATCTAAACGTACATTATAGTAACACCATAGATATCTTATCAATGTTTCAGATATATCTATTTTATAACTCTGTAGTTTTTACTTTTTGTCCCATAAAAACCAAAGTTACGGTTGAAAAAAAAAACTGTTCGTTCATTTCACCGGTGGACAAAAGCAACTACGTGAGGGGGGGGGGGGGGGGGGGTGTAAAATTCTGTACAAGTGAACGCAACGTAAAAGCTCTTTCGCACGAAGAGTACATGGAAAAGTAAAGAAAAATGGGGAAGGGGAGAAGGGAATGAGGAAAGAAATTTTGTTAAATGTTAAAAATTGAACGAAACAAAAAATACGTGAGAAAATTCTCTTGGGGCGGTTACAGTTGCAATTTTTTTAACGATAAACTCACATTTAAAAACTTCCATTTCGCGCGAAAGTCACGGCACTACTGATCAAATCTTTGAATATCGTAGAGACTACTTTGGACGTATGAAGCTTATACCGGTACAGCTGGTGCTGCTGCTGCTGCTGCTGCTGCTTTCTTAGTCTTTACGCTCTTGTCCCAAATTACATGTACAAATAAAAATAGAGAACGCTATATGCATGGTGTATAAGTAGAGTCGCGACCAACGTACAGTGCAGCCGCAGCTTTAGTAGCGTTCTCAAACCAAAAAACGAAAGAAAGAAAAAAAAAAATCACGCGGCATAGCTATATACGTGAATCGTTTGTCGAGTATTTTTTTAACGTGTAAATTATACTTTGCGATTTGCAGATTTCTCGAATAGATTTTACATGAATTATTGCTTCATGAGACTTTGGTTATAAAAATCTGGAAAAAGGAAGGCTCGGTCGGACCACCTAAATTATTCAAAGTTTGAAAAAAAAAAGAAAACAATTTTCACCCCCTCGAGAGCTGGACGATTTTCAAGCGTTTGTATCGAGGCCATTAATCATTCAATCGAATGATTCCATCAGAATTCATGCCCTCCCCTTCATTTTAGTATTCTGTTGAGGACGTCGGGAAAATTACAATGAAGTTTTTTTTTATTCTCGAATTATTAATCGCAAAGCAGAACATATGGGGGTAGAAATAAAACCCGGGTGAACTCTGACCCTTGGGTGAAAATTCCAGTATTTTAAGAGCCACTCTAAATCTCTAAAGGTATGGACCTCCGATCTAGTGCGTGTAGATTTGACCGCCGAGACTGGGAAAAAATTTATACGATAAAAGTCAAGAACCAGGTATGGAAAATGATAATTCAATAAATGATTTCTCTACGTTTTTACCATCGACAGTAAATTTCACAAAAAATGGAATTATATACTGACGTATAGTACAAGATCAACTAGAAATTTCGACGACGAGACACGGCAGGTTTCAATTTTTTGAATAAATGAATATTCAAATTTCTGATCTCTAATGGTTCAAAAATTCAACATAGACGTCATTTTTCATGAGATAAATTCGCATATAAGTGGGCACATAGGTAGGAGATGAAATTTTTATGCTTCAACTCCAAATCACCGAATAATCAGTTGAAAATATTAAATTTCGCTCATAAAATTCGAGTAAATTTTCTCACCAACTACACGGTAAAGTATAAAATCAAAAAAGAAGCCTACATTCAAAGATGGAAGAATGAAAATTCACGAACCTTATTGAATGATCTAGAACTTCACTGGTCCAGCATATCGATCTATGATCACAACACTTGCCACTGATATGAATATTTAAACTATTTTCTCCGTGATTTATTCAATTAATAATTTACTAATAATTGATGAATTAATTTATCTCTTTGTCGCTTCCAGAAATCTTCCTGCTAACGTGTATATATGATCTTTGTACGTATCCTCCACTGATTAAAATTTAAAAGACGTTGCCGGATGCACTCGCGCTCGCGTGTATTAAAATTGAATCGATTAGAATATTTGAAAGATCGATTACCACGGATAAAATAATCCGGAAAATAATTTCTCGTCAGGTTTAATGAGCAAAAAAAAACAAAAAAATTAGATACCGAAGATCGAAAAAATTAACCGACTGACACCGGTATAACTGCAGGTATGTACATCCGCACTTGCGATTTCAATCGATTATTATTACCGTTCTTTCGTTTATTTACTTTCCTCTTTTTGTTTTTTTGCTATTTTCGGTTTTTGTTTTTTCTTTCTTTTTTCTTTCCTTAGGTGAATTCGGTCGAAATCGTACGACGTACCGGTCGCTGTGGTACCCGCGTAACTAACCGAGCAACTAGGGGAGAGCGACGTTCGGGCTGGTGGTGGTCTATCCTCCTGATGTCCCGGGCACTCCTGGCAGACTTGCGCCCCGTGAGGTACGCGCAACATGTGGGAAAACCGTGGTGGGATTTTAAGGGGAGAAATGGAAGAAGAGAGCGTCGAATAGAGGGTAGTACGGCGGGGTGGATATACCAGCCATCGTCTGTACGTAGCCGGGTTACCGCTCGGAGTATGTATACGGTGTATGTACAGATGTACGCATACATATACACAAATATACTTTAAGGGGGTGGTCGAAATTTGGGATTTCAGGGACTTCGGGGACTCCTAGAGGTCAAAGGACGTTATGATAAGGGATGAAAATCATGTAGCTAAAAAGTGAATGCCGCATCACATCCGGGAGCTTTCGCTCGCATGATCCCCATAAAATAACACCATCGAGCTTTAGCTCTTCGCAACTGTATCATACCTATACACATTCCCACCATATGTATTATACATTATATACGTACGCGGAAGGTTAAGTCCCTGTATAATAATTTCAAAATTCCGCTCTCTCTTCTCGCATTTCCCCATGTATACTTTATACATACTCTACAGTACATAAGATTATAAAACGGGTAAGGCTAATGAAATTTTATCATATAATTCCCCATGGATCAACAGGAATTATACCTATATATATATTTACGCAGGTTATATTAACGGGACATTATAATACACGGGAATAGAATTTTTTTTTTTCAAAACCCCTTCGCCTCTTTGACCAGCCAAGAAATAATGCGGGACAATTTTTTTCTTCCTTCTTTCTGTCTCTCTTTCTTTCTTTCTTTCTTTTTAGTTTTTTTCCCTGCTACCGGCAAATGTATTCTTAATCTCGCGGACGGATTTTATTTTTACGATCTTTTTTTGGAAATCGTCGACGAATAAGGGTTGCGCGTATAATTAATATCATGAGATATATATATGTATATATATATATATATATAGGTTATTATACGTTCTATTATAACAAACTGCGTGTATGTATAACATATATATACGATACGTACCTATGTATAAATGTAACAATAAAAGGAATTACCGTCTAATTGTAAGAGTATAAAGCGAACATAATTCTACGACGAATAGTAAGGGTAACGTGGGTACAAGGACCTAATACACGTTATACACGTATATAATATATATACATATATATACAAGCCGTCTTTTAAACGGGTTGCAATCCACCCGTTCAGGATGTTCGAGAACGAGAAAGATAGAAGTCTGCTTTTTACTCGTATCGATTAACGGAAGCAGTTCTACACGATGACATATAACTAATTTTTACTTTTATTTACACTTTTTACAAAATTTTTTTTGTTTCCCAATCAAACCGACGTATAGTGCACTTCCGAATCTCACTATGTACGGTGTACGGATTTATTTTTATAAAAATAAAAATAATAAAAAATAGAGAGAAGAAAAATATCAGAGCGATCATGAAACGAATTTTATTCTGAAAAACGAACGAATGACTTATTTATTTTGATGTTTTTTCATCTTGCGTAATCTGGTTTTTCCGATTTTTTTTTTTTTTTGTACAATGAGAATGTTTAAATTTCGTGATTAAGAAACACTCGATTTGGGGGTAGGTTAATAATGATGCGGATAAAGCTCTGTAATAAAACCGTTTTATCGAAATGAGAAATATAAAAATTGAAATATAATACGAAAGGCTTTATAATTTGATCGAGTTCGTGAGTTGGAACGATAGTAGAAAATCCTGAACTTCTTGATGTCATGATTTTTCATGCGGACAAAAACGAGGTAACAACAAACGGGCTGCAGCCGATAGTATCAGAAAATAATATATCGATCAAACGATATGCTGTACACCTTATATTATGTATATATCGCGGGCTATGCACGTTTGCAACGTCATCTGATCTCATACATTATGAAAAATTGTGTTGAACGTTATACCGAAGAAGATTGAAGAAGCGGATTTGATATTTCAATAGTTTGATAGCGCAGCGAAATGCAGAGGAAGCAGGAATAAAAAATTGAAGAGAAAGAAAAGAACGGAGAATGAAAATCGGCGTTCCAAAATTACTGCATGTACAGATTCGAAACTTCAAATCTTCGATTATACGTTAAATTAGCCTCCGACAGATTTTGCAAAATTTTCACGACCGTGAGAAACTAAAATGAATGTAAATTTATTTGTTACCACGTGTAAATAACCGTTGTTGAGCGAAGTATAGGTAGGTTAATAATTTATCAATTAGCGAATAATTTGTCAGGTGAGAAAATTAATCAGAAGTTGGTGACGCGAAAGGGTAACAAAAGGAGCTGATGGGATTCGAATCACCGTACAAGTTTTCGCGGAACTATATTATATACTGTGTACGTAACAAGGATGATATTAGTGACATTTTTGATGTGAACAAATTTATGATAATCTCGCTGATTATATCGACGAAAGATTTTCCTCGGCTAATATTCGGTGTTATTTCTCTCTTCGTGTGATGTGCAGTTAGAGAACATTGCACTTTTGGCCTCTATTATAAACCGTAGTCGTGATGTTCCTAGAAATTTTCCGGACACAAATAGCTCGTTGAGGCTTCCAAACATAACTAACCACCAATACTTGGAAAAGCTCGTTTTACGTTCGTGAAATAACAAACGATTCACTGCATCTTAATAATGTCCCTCATGCTCGAGATAATATCAAGACGGCGAGTTGCATCTGGTCAATTTTACCGCGCAGTTATAAGCTAAATAAAACCTTGAGGAGGGTCAGTTTAACGTCAACCAACTTTGCACATTTACCAATGTAGAAAATAAAAAAAAAATAAAAAAACTTTTACAGTATGCATTTTACTACTAGTATCTGACATATTGTATCGAAGGATTCAGAATTAAAAATATATTTTTTATGATACGGACACGATATTTCAAAATACGATACGCTCTATTATTGAATTGGCTTGCCAATTTTTTCATCGCCACAAAAGAAATTTTCTTCTTTTTTTTTTGAATCAAAATTTCTCTATCAAAACTAATCAAGTCTAGAAATTCACCGTACAAATTTTTCCTCTTTTTTGCTTAAAAAAATGGGTTTTCGAAATAATATTCAACTACACGTTTAACGTTGTGTTATTGGTTCGTCTCTTCCGCAATCATTAATACACTGCTCATTGTCAGTTCATTTGTTAGGAGATCAAGTTCGTTTTAAACATTAACCAGCGGCATTTTCAATGTTACGTATAGACACCTTGTTTCACACACATATCCGCGTCGGGACGCCGGGCGTCGTTTCTGAAATATGTTCAACATACAACGATTTTCTAAACGGTTGGACGAACAATAATTACGCAATATTAATCACGTAACGGCCCATAGGATATTGTTTTTTTTTTTGTCTTCTTTTTAACTGCCCCAGAATTTTGTTTCATCTTCATTGCTACGACTACAATATTTTTTGTTTATATTTTGCAATAATGATTTTAAAAAATTCAAATTTACATCGCATACAAGGTAGATTTTTGAGTACAGCGCAGTTGTAATTTAGCAAGGAATAAATATTTTCAAATATTTAGAGATAATAATTATTTTTTTCTTCTTATGTTAAATGAAAGAAAATGTGACACGAAATAATTAAATTATTCAAGTCCTACCGCCGTCGGAGAATAAATACAAAAAATGAACGGAGAATTTTTACAAAATACTGTAGGACCAGGTGAAAATTAAAGTCACTCTCTCACTCCGGACGAAGGTCCTCCAAAATTATGAGAGGAACAAAAAGATTGTAGAAGATGTTTAATTGTTTAATTATGCAACAGCCAGAAATATGTCGTGAGAATTTATAGAACGTTTTCGAAAGATGAAATATAAAAATAAGTGAGGACAAAAAAAAGAAAAAAAAAAATGGTACGAAATAAAACAAAGAACCGCGGTATAGCGTACGTGGCGTGAATTATCTATGGTGAAATCAGTTTGAATTTGATCGTTAATAATCATCCTATAAATAAGTTTTACAGCAAATGTTGCAATAATCGGTACTTGGCACGAAGATGACTTTGGCGGATGGAGAGGGAAGAGGAGGGATGAATGGAACAAAAAGAAAGAAAAAAAGGGGGAAAAAAAAAACGAAGAAGAGAAGGAAGCGGGAACCGCGGGATCTGAACTCTGGAAACGTATAGAGTAGAGGCGAACCATATTATCGATTATACGAGAGAAACCGCGAGATGCAGAGCGCGGGGCTTTCGTTTCTATACCCGTCGCCTGGAGCCATCAACCATCATCCTCGCAATCACGTACAAATGTTACAAATGTCCAAGGTATGTACCGACACTTGTGAGACGAGATCAGAAGGAACTATCAGAAAAATACGACTTTCCAACGTAAACCCCGAAGGGACTTTTTTACACGTCATTCGTAACACGGGCTCCTCCTGTTCCGCCTCCGCAGATCTTTTACAACGGAATTGATTTCGATCAAAAGTGTACATCATTTTGTATCCCTACATTTTTAATCATTTTTCTTTGTACTTTACTGTTTAAAAATAACCGATCATCACCTATCTAGTTGTCTACGTTCACAAACTGTAGAGACTTTTCTTACCACCCTCCAACCTGAGAGGTTTGACTTCGTTGTTTTATAGTAGCTTATGTAACGCCATTAACGTTTTTTCTTCACTATAATATTCCGTTACCGGCACGCAAGAGACAAAAACAAAGTAGAAACTTTTCCCTGAATTTGGAGACCAGAAATTGGATAATATATCATGGGGAAAAAGATGGAGAAAAAATATAAAATGTTTAAAAGACATGAAAATTTGTTTTCAAAAATTAGAAAAATCAATCACGTATGATTTCTATGGGGGCTGTTTGACATCTACACAGCTTGAGGGAGAAAACTTGCGTAATAATAGATTATAATTAAACTTCTTTGTTGAAATAATCAATGCATAAAAAATATCGACGTAATGGGCATTTAATTATATCTTTTATATAAATGATAGGGGGTTGCAGATACACGTGAAGCGTATACTCATGTGAGAAGCATTTACAATGCGTAAACTTGGTTGTATAGTAGATAGTAAAAGGAATCTATACGGATGAGTGAAGCAGCACGTAGGTGTGCACGTTACACGTATACAGCATAACTATAAGTAACGTATAAAGTTTCGGAAATCCCATTAAAACCGTTAATCGAATGTGACGCCAACCCCTTTCACTGTATTCTGTTATACAACTGCAAAGGGGTAGAAACCACGGGAAATTCGGAACTGCTTTCACCCTACGTTATTTACAACTATGAGGTGTTCCGTGCCGTAAAAGTTTCTCACACAAGCATATAATTTCGTAAACCACGCGTATATGAAATCTCGTGAAAAAACTATTTTAAAATTTTTGGGGAAACGATTTTTTGATTTTTTTTACATTGCAGAATAACCTGATATGATGTTGACGAAGCGAGGAGAGGAAAAGGAAGTTAAGGTAAATAAAGAATAAATCAATGATCCTCAAGCACGCGATAAACGAACAGGTATAATGATTCAGCGGTAAAAGGGATACGCGGATTTACCCCAGTAACCCGGCACCGCGAAAAAAGGAAGCAGTTAACACCGCCGCATTTCAGGGGGTAAAAGCGTCTGGAATTGAGCGAACGTTCTTTCATCTGACTTTAGGTTATAGCGAATTAACCGGTTGAAATTGCATCATTTAAGAATAACGTGGGTAAAATCTACCGTCGCAGGTGTACAAATAGTGTGAAAAAAAAGGGTAACGTATCACCAGTACATGAAACTAGCCGAAATTGTTATTTTCCCTACTCGTTACATTTCTCGTTCTTCGCCCTATAGTCTCTGGAAAGATTTTTTTATCGTTTGTTTTTCATGACCATTCATTCGCGAGGGAACAATCGTCGGTATACCGATTACATCGATGTATCTAAATAGATTCGAGCAATCTAAGCGCACGAAAAATGGTAAGGAAATAATGGCAGCCTTAATCAAGGGCTGCAGAGTTATCGATTTATCATCTGGCGAGTAGGTATAGGTACAAGTTTGTCAGGAAAATTCCCGCCGGTGGGTATATTAAAATAAAAGAAGAATAAAAAAAAAAAAAAAAGAAAAAAAGTGGAACT
The DNA here is from genome assembly GCA_963978495.1 of Athalia circularis. Taxonomy (NCBI): domain Eukaryota; kingdom Metazoa; phylum Arthropoda; class Insecta; order Hymenoptera; family Athaliidae; genus Athalia; species Athalia circularis. The sequence continues at coordinate 18,818,500 of OZ021698.1, read as the reverse complement.
CAGCCGCGCGCTCTTACTTTTTTACTTCGATGCTGATCTGGCAGCCTTGATTTCCGTCGCTGATATAACTTTACACGGAATAAGAAAAAGGGAGAAAAAAAAAAAATTATTCATATCCGTCGTGGCATTAATGTGATAGAAAAAAAAATTGGTAACAAATTTTGTTACCCAATCACTGGACAAAAAACGAAAAAAAAAAACGGTGGAAAAAAATCACCCATCACCTACCGTGTGAGAATGAAGAGAAAAAAAATAATCGAATTGCAAAAATAGTAGAGAATGCATTTTGAAAATCATGAAAGGAGAATGAAGAAATGAAAAAAAATTGGTCGTAACTTACTAATTAATTGCAGTTGATTTTGATCATCGGATTGGGTTTTCCGAAGGTCATCTTGTGCACCTGGGTACTCGAGGTATTGTATAGAAGCCGTGAAGAGAATCCATATTTTCCTCGCTGCGCCATCACCCAGTTTCTCAGGTGCTTTTCAGGGCCATTGTCTGCAGATTCGAAGCGTTGTTTGTTCGTTGCTGTTTGTTCTCTGCCCTCAGATCATCGATAGTTGCAGGGATAGGTCGTCGAGTATCGCATGCATACAGCTAGTGCTAATGAAATTAATAATTGAAAGGTTCCATCACCTATACTCTACTTTTTCTATAGGATCCGAGTCTCCGCGTACGCGCGTTGTGTGCGAACTACGCGTCCCCCCCCCCCCAGCGTCTTTTTGTTTGCTTTGAATTACGCGTTAGAAGCAACGCCACGTCACCCCACTACGAAATTCTGCATCGCCGTCTTTCGAAATAGACAAGATAAAAGTACAAAAAATTTATCGGATCGTAGAAAAACTGAAAAAAACTATATCAAATCGGATCAAACTAAAGCAGAATACATCTAACGCTCTGCAACTACGTAATCATTAAGATGCACGCACAATAACTACGCGAAAAGAAGATCACTCGATTTCCAGTTTCCATATATTCACTGATCGATCTTTCACCCGGCAAGGCACGACACCGAATGACCATATCCTCGGCTCGTTATAATCCGTTCAGCCGTTGACCACGTGATGACCTCTGGTACACGGATCAAAACAATCATCCGATAAACGCAACAGGCGTCCAAATAATTCGAAAAATAACTCGATAGTAATTCGTAAACGTTTACTAATTATTGCAGACAATTCTTTTTCGCTCTACCAGTTTTTTTCATAATTAACTGTCCAATATTTCTATAACAGTCCAAGAATAGGTGGTGCGAGAGAAACGTGAAACCATAAAGTAGAGAAATTTCTTCTCGTTTCTTTTGCAACTAGAAAAAATTTACCCCAAAGATAATTTATTTTCTCATCACTTCATGGGGATTTATGTAGAGCAGTTGTGTAGCGATAGAAAAGTTTTTTGATTTTCTTATATTTCGACGGACAAAACTTGGGAGAATCCTTCTTTCTTTTTCTTACATATGGTGTTGTGCCGTACGCGAAGTTACAAGGATTTTTCATTTCCGGCGATAAAATATCGTTTCTTTAGCCTTCACGTGATTATTTATGTTTTTTTTTTTTTTTTTGGAACAAATCTCGCTGGATTGGTCAACAAGACATACGTATACGTATACATAGTATTATATGGAGAAAATAGAATCACCGGATTTTCTTTCCTTATACGTATATAGTATGTATTAGTTGGGCACTTAAACGAGTCTCTTATACACCGTGTAGCTTGCGAGTGTATAACTATATCCCTCCGAATCCGCGCTCTAAGTGAAAAGCAGAAGGTAGAGAATGAAGAAAAACAGCGAAAATATCCCGGATAAAAATCCCGAGGTATAAAAGAAGCTCGCACTTTTGCGGGGTAAAAGATATAGATGGAAGGGGTAACCGGGAGATGAGTTAGGATGTACACCATTACCGTGATTACCTCATTTTCAGCATGTTGGATGCGTCGCACATCAAAAGTGAAAAGAAACAATGAAAAATAATGCTCTGATCTATTCGTTCCGAATATTGGCGATCCAGAAGTGGATTAAAAAAAAATAAAAATACAAGGAAACATACGACTGAAGATATACGTAAATTTCCCACCAGTTTTTCAGCTACTGGGTATCGCGTAATGAGGAGTACAAAAAGATGGGGCGAAAAATTGAGTTCTCTATGTTAAAATGTCGAGACTGGAGACGCCGAGTTCAACGCTGGGTTATTGGATTCAACAATAGCGGGAAGCGCGTTAACCCTTAACCTCGTAGTAACCTACCCCATGCAGACGACAGCCGTGTATATAGCGAGTATGTGAAAGGGAGGATATATTCTGTGACATAAAAATAAGAAGACTGGTTTTTGTTCAGTTAAAACCCAGAGAGAGACTCGAGAATGAAAAATTAAGTCGAAATAATTAGAACTAGTATAATAATATTTCTATGATACGTATTGCAATTAAGGTATGTACACGTTATACCTGCAGAATATTCGGATAGAACTAATAAAAGGAAGCGGAAAACGTGAAAAATTTTAATGATTTTAATTATCATTATAATCATAACTTTTTTTTCGCTCTCTATCCTGTTTCCAATGGATGAAAAGCATCTGTGCAGTTGGACGTTGAAAGAAATGAGAGCAAAAAATATATAAATGTTTATTCTCTCTGGGTATTGTTTTCGAATTGTTTCGCATCGTAAAATTTGGCATTATTGTACGTGAGACATGGAACAAAGAAAGAGAAAAAAAAAGGTAAAAATAAAATGTAAAATAAGAAGAAAAAAAATGGTGAAAATAATTTTTCATCAACTCCCGAGTGATTTTGAAGTATCAATTACAAGTGGGCATAAGACAAATTTAATTACATCTCGTAATAGAGTCGAGGAGTTTTGAGAAAATAACCGACGCGGACGTTGCAGAGCTGGTAGGTTTCCTTTATAATTCCGATCCCATTTCTCAGACTCCACGTTTTAATTGTTCCTTGCCCGTCGCGGTCCCACGGGGTCGTGACTTTTGGAGGACCGTCCTTAATCCTCCTCTCCTTTTATGTCCACTCGCAGAAACCTTTGTGAATCAAAAGATTATACAACGGTGCCCGATGCAACCTGTGTTAGAAAAACTAAAAAGAAAATCGAATAAAAAATTTGCCACAGTTTTCCGCATACCGTGAATTGTCTGCAGGCACGGCGGATATATTCAGGGTGCGGAAAATCTATGGAAACGAAAAAAGGAGAAAAAGAACGGTGAGCTAGAAAAAAAATTCTTAGATCTGAACGATTCGAGTTCAACAAATCGAGCGCAGAGATTATTATCGTGGCGTTGCCCCGTCGACCTGATACATGTCATAGTTTAACCCCTTCACATTGTAACTCTGACCTATAACTGCAGTAGCAGCAGGAAGTAAAACTATGCCGCATTGCTGGTGTCGTGTGGTTCGTTCCCAGAATCCGTGCATATAACTAGTCTCTACTTCGAAGGCCTCGAGTAGACTTTGCGGGTGGACGACTTATCGACCTGATGTAGGCGACCCAACAACCCCGATCCGCCGCACGTCGGTTTCCTTATTCGTGCAAGGCTCCTACCCTGGTACGGGATTCTCTGTAGTAGATATTAATTTTTGATCAGACTCCATTCACGATTTTCTCAACGACGAACGAAAAATAAAAGCAAACGTTGTCGTCAAATTTGCGAAAGCATATTTGTTCTTTTTAGTTTGAAGTTTTGAAAAACTTGTAGATCGCTTATGAATAAAATTTCTTTACCGAGTTTTATCGATAATCACAAGAGCGATCGTTGTCGCAAAGTTACGGATGGATCGTTTTTAGGAAACAAGAAAAAAAGAGAAAAAAATTTGCTCCACTGAAAACTCGAGTATTTATATCCAGAAAGGCTTAGTAACTGGAGCAAGAGTTTTCAGGGTGAAAATGGACCCTGGAAATTTTACTGGGGGTTTTTAAAATACCTTCAACTGCTCGTCTATATTGAGATCCGCGAGCATTCCAAACGGTTTTCAAACTTTGAGGGTTCATTCATGCGTGGCAACGATTATGGGATTGTAACGAGGTCGAGTCTTGATTTTTTGACGTCGCTACCATCTCTGGCAGAGCCTGCGGAAAATAGAAAAAAAAAAACTAAAAAGAAAATGATCGATTTTCGTAACGAGCCCGCAAGGCTTTACAAATCGCAGCAAAGGTTTTCAAAATATATTTTACGATAGATTCCTATGATTTTGGTGATTACAGCGAGTGGAAATCCCATCCGCCCGACGCGATCGTTTCACATAATCCATTCAGTCGGCTAAAATACCGCGAATATCGAGATGTGATTTTAAGACGCTGGTAGTTAAAAGCAGCGAGTTTTCCTTTCCATACATTATAAATATAGTTTCTGCAGAATTTTGTTTGCTAAAGTTTACGTAAACTATAGTGATTGATGTTACAAGTGCGTGAGAGTTAACCGTCAATCATTGTTATGGCTAACATAAACCTCCGCAGACCTACGGATGGAAATAATATTCTTTATTCTTCGATATTATTTTTTTATTCCTCATGTTTCTGTAAAAAATCCACGATCCGTGCAGCTCGTAATTCGAATAACCCGAATCCCCTATGATTTGCAATCAAGATAAGCGAACGGGGTAAAAATGTTGTCATGCAGCACAATTGGTTTCCATATCGTGTACTCCGCAGAGCTGCGGCTGAAACACTCGTAAAAAAATTACAAGTCCCGGTCGAAGTGCATACGTTCATTTATTTCTTTTTTCTTGTACGATTTCGTGAAAGATAGCGGAATTAGAATAAAAAAATCAACTACGGCTACATATACTCGACCTAATTAAAAATAGACACGATTTGTAGATTTTCAAATGTGTATTAAAAGTTTTTTGTTTTTTATTTGAATTTTTCCTTTTTCATTCGATATTTTCAGCTGTATCTCGTGCGAGTTATGATTCCGAGTGGCGGTCGGTGTAACGCAATTAATATGGCAATAATACAGCAATTCTACATCGAATCCAGAGCGTACTTATTGTATATCTAAACCGTCGACTGAGTAGTTTCCCCTACGAACACGAGGGCGAGGGTAACGACCCCCAAGAGGGATCGATGTATCTCACCCCAGCCTACCTCGCGGCTGCATCAGACTGCCGGTACTACCCTGTGAACTGCCACCTATAACTTTCGATGGATTCTCACGTGCTCGTTTATGATTTTTTATACGTATAATAATCACTGCTACGTAATTTCTATTTCTTTATCTAGAAATTTACACGTATCTATTACCTGAATCGTGTTTATTTTATAGACTCGAATTTTAATTATAATTAAACTGCACATACGTCATACGTGTAAATTTATTGAAAAGAGACAATAAAACTACTGTAAATTATTCCCTGACATTTATTGTCATTTGTTCCCAATCCATACGCAAACCCGAGCGCGAACCTCAATTAACATATTTAATTAAATTTCAATAATCACATGGGTTGATATGATTTTATGCAAAATATAGTTCGTTGCGTACGATTGAATATAGTATACGATAAAAACAAAATTGTGATTAAATTTGGTATTGAAATTAGGAAAATTCTGTTCTCTGGTGCTTTTAGATAGCTCGTAAAATGTAATTGAAAAATATGCGGTCGAAGTTACATATCTGTATGGAACAAAATATGAATAGGGCGCTCTTTTGTAGGATGAGAACTGGAATAGTCGTGAGAAGCTTTTGATCAGTCGCAATCCCCGAATAGATTCGTTCGTAGTAGATCCTAGTAGCGACCTCCCCTAGACAGCAGAATAACTATCTTTGCCGCGGATATACTACACACCAGATTTATTTCGAATTTCCAGAGTGAAACATAAGTGTATGGGTTTCAGTATCGCCCTTTCGACGAACATAAATTTCTGCTGTATAACATCAATTTTCATTTTTATTAGTAATTCCATCTCATGCATCATTACATTAGCAAATATTCTTTCGAATCAAGGCTATCATTTCTCTCTATATAATGCATATAAATGTATAATACGTTCAATGTGTGATTTCGTTAATTCCGTGCCCGCATTAAAAGTACGTGAATTAAATAGAATCTCACATTGAAAAAATCGAGAATCTATCACCTCTGTTTCGTACTATGTAAGGTTGAATACGGTTACAAAGTTAATAATCGATATGTCGCCAAGTAGAAGACCGTAAATTGTCCATTGAGCAAAGGTGGTAAACGGTTTCTCTGAAAATTAATCCCTTCGTTCCAATAATTGTCATATTGTCAATTTACAGATAACTTCATTTTAATAATGTGTGTTATCGGTAATAATTCAATTATTACAATATATTTTTGTACAAATTAATAATAATATTGGTAGAGATTTTTTTTTGTTTTTTTTTCGTTTTTTGTTAGTTCTCTTTTTTCCTCCCATACAACATGCAACTGTGTAAAATTCGTGTAAAACCCCAATAAACTATTAGACATTTTTTTCACCCTATAAAATAGTATCATTAGATTCATTGTATTTTACCCATTATATGTGTATAATTTTTTATTTCATCTTTTTGATTTTGTATTTAAATTCTTTCAACAAATCTAACACCTATCCTAACAGTCTGTTAGTGAGCTACGAGTATGCGCAATTTTTTAAGTTTTATTTGATATATTTTTTTTTCATTCTTCAATGTAAACCTGCGTACGATATAAACAGGTACGTTGGTTGTTCATCCGCGATTAGCTATACCTAGAAAATTTGTGTATTATCTATTTGCCATTTATGGTTTGTACAATTTTCGGAATTAAGTAGACCGTCATCGTAGTGCGTAACTAGAAGTATTAATTGGTGCATCAACACAGATATCGTGAACCGTATTCTTCCCTCTAAATTCGTGTTTGATTATTAAAACTACTCTGAGATATCATCTAATACAACTAAAGTATAGTTTTCATAATTGTAACCCTTCTGAACAATAATCATAACGCTATTTAGGTATTCAAGAATCATCAGAACGAGTTATCACATAATTGCATTGGGTATATTGTAGGATAATAAATCGGAATTTAGAAGAATACCGAATATATTCAAATATCTAAATCAAAAATCAAATCATTTTTGAAAACTTCTTTAACGATGTTGGCTTCGTTTTCGTGATCATTATCCCAAGAAGTTTTGTCTATACGGTTATCGTTTCGTTTACTCGTATGCGAGTTGTGCTTATTTTGATTATCGATGTCAATGTGCTTAGATTTTTTTTGTATCATTGATTTTTCGCTATTTAATATCGGCTTTACTGTCTCGTGGGTATCAATTTCTTCCGATGTATTTTTATGGCTAACTTTGTACTTATCCCGCTCGTCGGTTTCAGAATTTTCACTTTCGCTTGTTCGGCGATCGTGAGCTCGTTTTTTATTCCGCAATTTACGCTGATTCTTCTTTCGTTGTCCTAGGATACTAGAGTTGGATCTGTAAAAATACATACAGCCGATGCTTAACACTAATTTTTTAAACACTAATACTTTTCCGTGAAAAACGAGTCACGTTTATTCATTAACACCGAAAGTGTAAATGTTCAAGAAAGAGCAAAGTCAATTACCTGTACAGTTGCCGAGCAACAACGTCGTTGAAACGTACAGTCTTTTTTAAGCTTGATCCCCCGGACTCGGAATTTATTTCTGGAATTGAGTCGGAATGGAAGTCTATGGAAGAAGCAAGCATAGAACTATCGTCTACGCTTGATTCTGAAAAGGAACGTGCGCCAAGATAATTACGACGCGATTTTAGTATGCCCTTAGATCTGCCTGGGGTACCACGGGCATGATTTAATTCATCTCCACTACTTTCTGAAATCGATCTACGATCGTCGCAACGCGAAGAATCTGTATCTTCTTGCTCAACTTCATCATCCGAATCCAACTGGTTTGGCGTTATGTTTATCACCATATCATCCCCTTCTGCAACAACTACAATTTTTTTCTCTGATTCCGACTGCGGTTCGATCTGGAACATTGAATAATTGAACCTTGATTATTCATTCTAGTGTATCGAACTTGCAAATAAATGGTTTCTTTAGATCAGCGAAAGTGACCATGAATTGCCTGCCTTATTAGTCTTCAACTAATATCTGTACAGGTGTTCTAACACACATGCATCAATAACATTTGTTCTACATTTCAGAAAACAATAGTAGAGTGGCTGTAAATTTTTGAAAGCCAATAACAGAAGACAAAAGCAAACTGTGCTCGAAGTCTCAAAATGGGAGTATGAATTATATCCATAGATATGATTATTATTCAACACAGAGAGGGTGACGAATTGGATTGATGAAATGATATCGAAATATATCTGTGTGTTATCAAATGACATTATGAGGTGGATAAAATGACATTACGGACAATAAAATTAGAAATACAAAGATATAGAAATTCACAACAAGCATTATTCATCTTTTTTTTTGGCTTGTATCGCACAATCTAATATACTACTCATTGTGAGTTATCATGTTATTTTTAAAAACATTGAGCAGGTGAGATTTTTAGTAGGAGACTAGTCTACAGATAAGAGAATTAGATTTAGCTAATTTTTTAAGCTCGATAACAAACATTATTTGATAAGAATACAATTATGGGATGTATTGTAATCTATTTATGAGAAACTATATAAGTGTTTTGGATATCTACTGTTAATGTCATAGCAAGAGCTAGATGGTAAAACAAGCATTACATTTTTTATCAGTGAGTTGTTTGATAAGCAATAACTAGGTCATCCACAGAGGACAATTTTGCAAACTGTAAATCGCATTTCTGTGATATGATAGCTGAAAGAATAAGTTATAATTATACACCAAATTCTTGCATGCCATTGATTGCTCATTACCATAAGATCCTTAAGTTTATTTGTAATTGATACTGCAGTGGGCAGGCTTTTGAGTTCCATGAATTCCTCATCGATTCCAACATAATATTGGGTGAGCTCTTTATTGCTATCCACAGCAACTGTAAGGATGACATTGTTGTCCCAAGGTTCAATAGTCAGAGATTCCGGCTTGATGGATTCCCGTGAAGGAGTCTTAAAGCACAGGGAATAATACACAGGGAAAAATCCAGCGCCAATAGAAGTGAGAATTAAATGCACTCCACAATTCTGTTCCAAAGTTCTGTGCTGTATAGACGCGGGGTCAACATTTTTAAGATGAATAGTAAAAGCGATGATCTTATCATATAAATTACAGGTAAAGGCAGGAATAGAATATTTAATGTTAGGGTTTATAAAAGGCATTTTTTCCAATGGAATTTCTTTACTAGTTCTTAACGCTGTATCTTCAACTTCACTAACAGCACTTTCCGTGTCATCAATTAACTTGACAAGAGATTTTGTGGAGCTAGCTTCAGCTTCATCCGCGGATCCAGCCGACGGACTGCCATGATCGCTGTCAACACCACTATCTTCTTTGTTGAAGTCACCTAGAGGTATGATTCCCCTAATGACCGGCAGAGTGACCGTCAGCTTCTTAGTCTTGGGGTCAAACTTGGCGGTTCCGCTATCAGGGTCGACGCTGTAAGGCAAGGGAAGTTGGAGGTCATATTTAGCCGGCTTTTCACTTTTGAGAAGAACAAGGCGTTCCTGGACATCGAGAGAGGCATCATCTGCAGTTTTGAGTAAAGGGAGGTCAATAACGACTACAAGCTTCTTGGGAATGGCAGTGTGCAGCTTTGCATTTTTGTGGTTTTGGAAATCTTCTATTTCTACGTCATTCTGGTGTTTGATGTAGAACTTTGGGGTGGTGTACGCAGACTTTTCGTTCTCTAGTTTAGGCTTGTCCTTGTAGTACTTAGTTGGAGGTGCCGGTCTCTGAGGTTTCTCACAATTGAGTCTCAGGTGTTGAGCCCTTTTATCATCATAGCTGCTCATGAGTTTCTGGTAAATCTCTGGCTCCAGATCTGTAGGAGTTTCCGATTCTGTATGCGGTTTTTCGCATTTTTTCCGGATCACTGTGGGCTGACTTACACCTTTGAAACCGAGCTTTGGAAACTTGATGTTCTTACGGTCAAGTTTCACCTTGAAATTATTCTCAACGCCATCCAAGGCTGTTTGATTAACGGTATCTCGAAATCTCGAGTTCTTGGTGGCAAGGTGAATTGTGTCGGGGTGAAATACCACATCAAAAACTATGCAGCGGCTATTTTTTTTATCAAGGTCATCTCTTGGAGGCGCAAGAGTGTAAGGAATTGACCACTGTAAGCCCTTGTGGCCGCCCTCATAGGTCGGCTGGCTGGTGGGTTTTCCGACCGTTGAACTTTTACTTATATTGACAAAACACTTTTTGCTTCCGTCAACACTGGTCTTTATTACGTAACCCGGCTCAGGGTTAACGAACGTGACATCGACGCCTCGTTCCTTCTCCAATTGGGTTATTTCTTTTTCGTACAATTTCTTGTTTTCCGGGTTGGTCACCTCCTCGGCGTATTCAACTAATAGCTTACGGAATTCTTCTTTCTTCAAGCAATCTGTCAAAGTGTCTAATTCCTCTTTAGTAACATCCAAATCTTCCCAATTCTTTCTTCCCGAATCGTACACGGCCATCTTCTAGGTAAAACTGTTTGGAAATAAACCAGAAGTTTCTAACATATCTGCGCAATACCACGTGGACCAACGAGATACGCGCAGCTCTGCCGGCCGGCTGGTGGATAAACCATTTACTAAAAATTCGAACCCGAGCGGGCTGCCGACATTTCATTTCACCACTTTTTTCTTCGGAGCTTATGCACGCAGTGATATGATCTATGTAAATAGCTAACCAGCGTATAAATAAGCATTGCATAATTAAAATTTTTCGCTTACGTGCTCGCTGTTATCTGCTAATTTTACATTACGAGTCAGATGCGCTTTTCTGAATCTTTAGAAACGGAATAGACGTATAATATATTAGCAATAAATATAAAGAATCTACGGAGAAAGCTAAAATTTTTGAAATACGATCATGACGCGGTAAATACTACTGACTACCGGCTACGGATGGCAGAATTATGGTTTCTGTTATAAGTTACAAAGTTTACTGACCAGAATTATTTGTACTCGTTAGATTGGAATTGTCAATTAGAAAGTTTCTTTCAGTATACCGAGCACGATTATATTCACATTAAATTAAACGCTATTAGGTACCTACTCGTTTATTCCCTACGGAGTTTGATCTCATCTCTGAAACCAGCTACTATTATTATTCTTATACCTCTTCACTCGTATTGTAGATGCAAATACGATCCATAATACAATACGTATATACCTATAAATTCGATTACAAAATTGCCCCCAGGGCATGCGTGCGTTCAACAATGAGTTATTTTCACAATCGAATAACACGATTTCAGTCCACACAAAAGTTACCACACGATTTTGTAATGACATTTTTCGTGAAGATTATATACTTTCCTAATTATACAAGTGATCAAAAAAATTTATTCCATCTCCAGGTGTTACAAATTTATGCGTAGGAATTAAAATCAGATAGAAAGCTAAGACAAACGCTTTCCATGGGTTATCTCCACCAATCATATCCGCGAAGAAAATTCATTTTTCATTCGATACACAGTAACGTAAGTGCAGGTAAAACGCGTGTCTGATTGAGGCAGCGATAAATCTGAAACGAAAATGGTACAGTTGAAGCAAAATGGTATATACTCTATGGGGATTTCATTATTTATCCTTGGTGGGGATCCGCTGCTGATTCCCTCTTTGAGAGAACAAGATGTGGGGGATTACTAGCTGAGAAGTCTGTGACCCACTGACATTCTCTCCAGTAACGCGGCAGACTTAAACGTTGGAAATTGAACGTTCAAATTGTGAATAAGCGGATATAAAACTTAGTTTGAAATTCGGAAATGGGTGTAAGAAAAACTACGATGATGCGACGATGCAACAGTTTAGTAACGAGCATAATCGGATGCTTGACAATCGCGTTCCTCGTTCTAAACAAAGTATTAATGACGGAACCGGAATTACAAGACTCGTCTTCGAAAATTACCGGAGTGGGCGTCACGACTACGTTGTCGTGGGATTCAAAACTTGAAAAAAACCTAGAAATTAGTGATTCGAGACATCAGGTAGATGAACTTTTAAACGTTTAGGAACCACGAAAAGAGTGTTGAAATTTTTCGTTTACAGTCTGTTTTTTTGTTTCCTCATATTTTAATTTGTCCTCAGGCTCATCGTTTCGTTACCCCATCCCTGGCAGAAATTGGAGGCCGTCGAAGTATGCCGGAAATGAATGATTACACGCTGATGATAACAAGACTTCCAGGTGCTGGGGCGGAGCTCTTAGTTCTGATTTTGCAGCGTCTTCAGGGTTCGAATGCTTTTAAACACATAAGATTGCCCCCGGGCGACGAAAACCTCCTCACAACTCTTCAGCAGGTCAGTTTTACGAACTCTCATTAATCGGCGTGTGTATCATCATGTTACGCGATATGCGTTACGAGTAATTCCTGCATATGATTATCTCTATATTATTATTACGCCATTTTTATTATACGAGTGTTTGGTGATCCACAAGTTCAAGTTCGATACTCATTCTAATTTACATTGACCGACGACTAACGTCTTATTTTTTATTAGATTTATTACATTCATTGATTTTTTTCTATCGCTTTGTGCTTCGCCATGCCACATGGAAAATTCGCTAATAAAGCTTAGCGTCGAGTTGGAATGAGAATTAAACTTTTTCATATTCTGAAAAAATATGGAACGTAAGTAGAGCGTACGTAGATTCATGTTCGTGCATACGTTAGATATTCCGAGCAGTAATTATGTTATATATTGGTCAATACTTGAAGAGGGAAAGCTGCTGCGATGAATAAAGCCATGTACCGTTGCAAATGGATATCTAGTCTAGTCTTGTATGGTCAGTTTTCAAAGTTGATTGGTCACTTATCATCCTCGTAACAATTATTCAATTTTAGATACAGATCTCACGTTAATAAAATAATATGATTTCGAAAACGATTCGTGAACCTTTGCGTAAATAGTGTTTTATTCCGATTTGACCTTTTTTATTTTTTCAAATCACCAATTCTAAGAACAATGAATTTTTATTATTCAACTATTAAATTTTCATCGCTGTACCAATGACTATTCAATATTTTTTCTGTCCTACTCAGCTGGTTTTTTTGCCTCAATAAAATGAACCCGCGTCAGGATCGGTACAATTGTACAAGCGGTATAACCGTAACGTACGTTCTTCATAAACATAACCTTGGGAAATTTTATAGTGTAATTGTTATTAATGTGATTATGTTTTCTTTCAATACAACACTCGCCATCGTAAATTTTTGTTACCCTGACATTTACCAAGTTTAGATACAATATCACGATGAATTATCCTTCACCGCAATAATAATTGTATTCACACGTCGCCTATCTTCAATGACTTTTTTTTACACATCATTTTCATAATAATAAACGAATAATATTTCTTATGCAGGAGCTTCTCGTCGAAGACATCACAATTATAATGAAACGTGAGGCTGTGCCGTTGACCTTTGACGCCGATTTAAGATTCCTTAATTTCTCAGCTTTCGGACGTCAAGCTCCAACTTTTATTTCGATGGCCAGGAATCCTCTTGACCCAAAAATATTAAAACGGTGAGTTTAATAGAACTATCTCATTAGCGACCCGCACTAAATAAATTTTTGGCTTTTCGTTATCTCAGGTATAATAAGGAGGGCGTTGATCCAACGTATTGCGGATCAATCGCTTACTTTTGTGGACAGGATCCCAGATGCACGTAAGCCCAGTATCTGCAATATAACATCTTTCAAAAGTCTTTTTTCAAATACTTTCTTCGAATTTTTTTCGTTTTTTTTTTTTCATATTTTTTTACCGTAACGCCGAGTTCAGTGAGTTTTGAGTACGAGACGGTTTACCTTTTGCGTGAGGTCAGACGTTACGTAAATCTGCGCATAGGTATTCAGGTGTGTACATTCGTGGGAATAAATGCGATGATGTGTTTCTCAGCGATATGTAATGCTCTACGGACACATGTAAATGCACAGAAAGACAGACCGTGCATTCCTCACCGCCAACTCATAGAGACTTTTTGTTTTTCTAGTTTGCGATTATCTTCTTTCTACTTTGTTGCATAACGAATTATCAGAGTTCATCATTGAACGAAGAGATCATTGAAACAATATACCAAGTTCAATATCCGCGACCCGCTTCCCACACATTTTATTCATATTATAGGTAGATCACCTTTCGCACGGTGTGTAGATTACGCAATTACGATTATCCCGCGTATACGGATGAACTTTCTTTTTGGCAATTATTGCGCGTCGCATCGCATCGTAGTTGTAGCAGCGTTGTTATTTTGAATAATTTTTTTCATCTCATTTTTTTTTACTCGTTTTTCTACAGACACGAAAATCGTACGTGGGCTATGAGGGAAGCTCAGGCCAACATCGAACGCTGGTATCCCGTAGTTGGTTTATTGGAACATGTTGAAGTTACCTTGAAAATTTTGGAAAAAACTTTCCCATACTTTTTCAAGGGGGCTTCGGAAGTCTACTCGAAATTCCGTGAGTTCTTTTTCAGTTTCTTCCACGGGGAAGAATCATTGTAAGTATCTAAAGATATTGTTTGAATGGATCTGGTTCGAATTTCCATTGTTTCAGATGTGAAAAAAAAAATACCGAGCAAAACTGGGGAACTGAAAATAGTGTCCCTGAAAGAAAAAATTTCCACGGAATATCTGGCTAAAGAAGTAGAATTTTATTTGTGGCTGAAATCACGTCTGTTTCATCCAAAATCTGACAATGGTTGAGGAAATAACTTCAACCTTTGAGACGTATGAGGATTTCAAACACCAAAGAAAGAAAAATCAGAATAAATTAGAAAACGAAAAAAAAAAACGCAGTAATGAAACGCGGTTTTACTATCCCGGCCTACATTAAATTGACTGACGATGAAGATTGCATGTCAAAAGTACAGCGTATTAAAATTTGTGAAACTATACAGCTCATTGTACATCGATGTATTTGTTCGAATTTATTATAATGAATACCAAAAGATTTTTAAGACCCATGGAATTTGATATTCTTCGAATTATTCTTCATCTTGCTCCTCTGTATATTGTACTAAAAGATTTGAAAAAAAGGAGACCCCAAGAAAAGTAATTCTGCGATGATATGATTATACGTATGAGACGAGCGAATGCTAATTATCCATACTCGATGAGATTTGTAGAGATTTTAAAACCGTATGAATTAAAAAAAAACACTGAAGAGTCCCCAGGAATCCCGGGCCTTTCCAATTGGATTCTGAAAAATCCGCGCAACTTACTGTGATTCAATGACGATCAGCAATTTTTAAACGCCTATCGCCCAATTCTTTCACAATACCTAATTAGCTCGAAACCAATTACTACGGGTCGATCTCAGATCATGCTGACATTGATTTTCAAATTTTTACACGTATGTTGTTATCACGATTCCATTTTTCTTCGTTCTTCCAGTCGCCTCGAATTCGAACAAAATATGTAACGTAGGCAAATGATAATTAACATAGCCTGAGCGTTCGTTCCAACTGATTGCTAAAAAAAAAATTAGTAACAAATAAATGAGGCATAATCGCATGAATTGTTCGACGTAAGGTGTTCGTTCGGCAAATAATAATTAACGAACGAGAAGGAAGAAGGCCGGGGGATTACCAGAACACGATAACTGCGATGTATATAAATTCCAAGGCGTCATTGGATGATTTCAGTCTCACTTGATCAGCTCAACGAAGGCAGTCGATTCTGTATGTTAGTCTATTTATTCTGAAAAAACAACCTCGTTTCGTCGATCGATAATTTGTGAAACATGACTCAAGTGAAATCAATTATCGTTATACTTCAACTGTCGGTTTATTCACTGATAATGGCAGATCAAATCCAATCACCCAGCGGAGCAGGTATGTCGATATTCAATATGTCGATATTCAATGGTTCATTCGTTGGTGGTCCGGGTGAGTTTTTTGGTATGCGGGTTCCTGAAACATTGACTCAATTTCATCCAACGTTGTTATGCCCAATTTTTTGTAAAACTGATTCGTTGTTTTTTGGTATTTTTTTTTCAGCTTTTTTTGTCGGCCCCCCTTGTTATTTGTACGGCCAAGTTCTTCAGAGACGAGACGATTACACGTAAGAATGAGACTTGATCTGCAAAATTTTTGCTCAGAGATTTTTTACTATATTCTTTTCATTTTTAAACATTATCAGATACACGCCTGGAATCGGAGGTCACAAACTACACACCAGAGCAGTGCCGTGGGACGATGCTCGGTTGACCTGCGAAGAGGAGGGCGGCCACTTGGCGATCATCAATTCAATCGCTGAGGCAAATGTCCTAGCCGAGATTTTCAAAAATGCAGAGCCCATCACCGGATCGCCACATCCAGATTTCGCTAGTATTGGTATTCACGATCATTATCGCGAAGGTCATTTCGTAACCGTTCATGGTCAGTCTTTGGCGAGGGCTGGGTATACAGCATTCGCAGGTGGTCAACCGGACAACGCTGGAGGTGCGGAGAATTGCGGATCGATCCACAAATCTGGACGACTCAACGACATCAATTGCGGAACGCCATTTGGATTCATATGCGAGATACCTTACACTACTTGAAATAATGTAAAATTATCAGAGTGAAAGAATATGTGTTGAAATTTTTTTTATATCCACGTTCTTGAAGTTATTATAGAGGATTTCGCGAAATTAACGATACGCATCATGTGGAGTTGAGAGCAAAGTGATAACAGTCCCATCGGGTCAACGAGATGAACAAAAATACAAATGGAGCGACATGACGTAAGGCAACGGGGAATAACTCACTTACTTTGATTGCATCATTATTATAAATTATAAATAGAAAATCTCTCAAATAAAACTACCAGCCTTCTTTGTAAACCCGAACTGAGAAGATCTCTGGAAACTTTATTATACTACTTCTGTAAATCGATTAATTGATAATTCACATCATGAAATTCGTGACGTCATTTATTTCATTGTCAGTCTTCCTCTTCCTGGAGACAGAAGCGCAGCAATTTCACGACACTCAGGACTTTATCTGGTCGTACCTTATAACCCCCGGTAAGCTAACGATAAATTTACAAAATCGATCGGCACTGATGAATAAAAGAGAAATTTTCCGTTCCAGTTCGTAACTGGTCCCAGCCTATTCTTCCTCCGTGTCTATTACGTAGCCAACCAGTTTTCAGGCGCGATGATTACACGTGAGTATGAAATTTTCTGCTCCAAATGTTTGGGTTGGAATTTTTTTTTTAAATTTTCAACGCTATCTCTCGCGCTGCAGATACACATCTGGAATTGGTGGACACAAACTTCATACCAGAGCACTTACGTGGAATGAAGCACGACGCACTTGCGAGGAAGAGGGTGGTCATTTGCTTATCATAAATTCGATCGCTGAAGCAAACGCGATAGTTGATCTTTGGAAAAAGTCACCACCTATTACAGGCTCGCATCGTCTTGATATCGCGTTCATAGGTTTTCATGATCTTTGGCAGCAGGGAGAATATTTAACCATCCATGGGCAGACATTATCGAGGGCAGGTTACACCATATGGGCACCTGGACAGCCAGATTATTACCATAGTGCAGAAAGATGCGGATCTTTGCACAAAGATGGTGGCCTCAATGACCTAAACTGCAATTTGAAGTATGGATTCATATGCGAGGTAGCGATCGCTTGATCGTTATCGATGCTATTTGGGGCGAAAAAATCATGTTAATCTTTGCAAAGTATTATTGAAATATATATTTAAAATGAATTATCCGCAGTGTCCTGATATCCGACCTTCTCCGACCACATGATCAGTATGTTATTAGTAAACATTAAAAATTGCAACATTGATGCGATTCAGAACGGCCATCGTGATACGAACACGGCAAAGTCTCATTTCTGTTGGGTTCACAGGTCAAATGATTGTGAGGACAGCGATGAATTCTTGATTCCTCGGATCATCCTTTTTCCGTGCAATTTATAAAATTAATGAGTCTGCTGCACACTTCGATTTCGAACAATGACTATTTTGCACAAAGGAATCGAACAAGTGCTACAAAAAAGGTTCAGGCGATAGCGGTGCGTGAAGCGATGGCTTATCGCGATATGGTTACGCCGAATGTTCGACAACTTTCCCTCGTTTCTTGTTCTTTTTATCTGGTTTCAGAGATAACATCTGCACGATATTATCTCGACCGAATTAGTATTAATTAAAGGACATCGGTTCGCACTTTGGGTTTAGAGCGTAGTGTCAAAGAATTTTGGTGAACTGTAACAAGAAACAGCAATTCTATTATTTGATAACATTTTTGTTTTTATTTTTTGTATTTTTTTCATCGTGTTTTGATCCCGATTTGATCAAAAGTAACCACCGCCCACGCCCTAATCGAAGTATATGCAATATCATATTGTGATTCTTAAAAACGATTTCGGGATAAACCGAAAACTTGGTATATAAATCGCGAACCACGAGTCGATATTGTCAGACTTGATTCAGGTTCCAAACTCAATCGACATAATTAATCATAGCGATCATGTCAGTATTTATCGTCGGGATTCAAATAGTGCTTTTGACTCTAATTGCAACTGGACGTGCAGAATTTGCGAGTCCAGCAAATGGAACAATTCCAACTCCCGGTAAGTGCGGCGACGTAGAATAAATAATTCCGGGGAAGATGACCAACGAAGATTGGTAGCCAATGGTCGAAATTTGCCTGTTCTTATTCGAAGATCTGAGAAATGAAACCAAAAGATTTTTGTAGAATTTGAGCTTTGATTTACAAAATTTGACCATTTTTAATTGTACAGTTACCAGAGCGACGATCAAACCATCTTCTTACTCTTGCATACTTTGGAGTGAGCCTTTCATCAAACGAGATGACTACACGTGAGTAAGAATTTGAAAATTTCGTCAGAAAATTCAATGGAAAAAAACAATCTATTTGGAATATCTGCACATCTCAGGTACGCACCGGGTGTCGGTTATTATAAATTACATACTCGAGCGGTGGTATGGAACGAAGCTAGATTGACCTGCGAAGATGAAGGTGGGCATTTGGCTGTCATAAATTCGAAAGCTGAAGCGAAGGCGATAGCGAAGATTTTCAAGAAGTCTGGAACAATAGTTGGATCGAGCGATCCAAATCATGCCAGTATTGGTTTCCACGGATTTTACAGTAAGGGTCAGTACGTGACCATCCACGGAGAATCTTTGGGTAGGGCTGGTTACTCTGCGTGGGCAGCTGGTCAACCAGATAACGCAGGTGGGCTAGAAAATTGTGGATCAGTACAAAAAAAAGATGCATTACTCAACGATATCAGATGTGACCTTCCATACGGTTTCATTTGCGAAATACCTTATAAGTGATTCACCTTTTTCTTTGTTTGGTATTTAATGATTCGTTAGTACGTATGTATGTAGCCATGAAATAAAATTATCAAAATCGAACTTCCTCGTCGTATTTCTGTACCTTGCAACCAAGAAGCTACAACTTTCGCTGAAAAATTGATAGCCTCATTTGGATGACTAATTCTTTGATAATTACCAACATGTTATTGGGATTGCGTGAAGAATACTCGAGATACGTGAAATCATCGTCGATTTCGTATTGCAAAAATGTGATTATTCCCTCGGTTTAGGATGATTTTATGGCTGACGTGGTGTTCAAGATAGACTCTGTCACTTTTTTTTTCGTTTCATCAAGGATTGTCGAAAATGACATAACTTGGTAGCTGATTAAAGGTTTCGGGATAATCTGTGCAACCGTAATCTCGAAGTCCATGAATTTTTACTATATAAGCCTGCACAAATTTCTTCGGTTTATGCAGTTGCTTGTATTAACCTGAACGCTACTGACAATGCCTCGCACACCTTTCGATTTATGTTCACGACTGCATCCATAGAATTTATGAGAAAAATATCCAGCCTATCATGATGGGCATTTACAATAAATAAAATTTCAACTGATATTTGTCAAATGCTGTGATTTTTCATCTTCAGAATCTCTTTGACGGCACAGAAAACAGCCGTATTAGCTTCACAATGCTAAGAAAACTTACATCGTATAATCCTTTTCAAAAATTATTCGTTTCCACGCGAATTAAATTTTATACCCTTCGAACAAATTCGAAGCTTTTTACCGTTTGATTGACTTTGAATCAATAGGTATTACGCCTACTTAAAAATTCCAGAATTTAGGTTTGCATTTCGATGAGTACGTCAATATTTCTAACTAATCGAGAAGTCTGAATAAGAGTAAAAAAAAAATGCTGCAAGACAGTAAAATATTTTGTGAATCTTCACCGTTAAGCAGAAGCTTCTATAAAAGGCACCAGGTTTTATTCACGGATTGTCGGATGGTCGTTGAAGAATACATATTTTATCGATTTAACTTTCGATTACATTATTATTCGTAGGGTTGCTGTTCTGGTATTTCGCACATGAAACCATTAGGTTTGTTGCAACTTAAGTCATTTAATAGTCCATCCTTGTTCATCGCTCCACAATCTTGATTGTCATAATTATTAGGTTGTCCGGATTCCCATTGGTCAAATCCAGCCTTTGCTACTGACTCCTCATGGATTGTTATGTAGTCACCTTCGCGGTAAAGATCGTGAAAACCGATCGCTACGTATTCTGGAAGTTCGCTACCAGTTATTGCCGGTGAGCGTTTGAAAATTGAAGACATCGTCTTTGACTCATTGACGCTATTGATAATGGCCAAGTGTCCACCTTCGTCTTGACAGGTTTCTCGAGCTTCTGCCCATAGAACTGCTCGGGTGTGAATCTTGTAACCACCAACCCCTGGCACGTAACTGCAAGAAATTGAACAAAATTCAGGAAAGGAACAAATTTTTCACTCCAATTTTCGAGATTCGATTATGTGACTTACGTATAGTCATCTCTCTTGGGCTGTGCTTCAATGCGTAGAAGGCAGTGAGATGTCAAAGATGGAAACCCAGCATTGCCTGAACAGTGAAACAAAGAAATATTAGCCAAAACATCGTTTATTTCGGATCTAAGCAAATAACACGAAAAAATACACTCACTTATGGGAAAACCTACAAAGTGAAAACCACTCTCTGTGGGAAGCGCTGTAATTTTGATAATAGCCGATAAAGCGATGAGTAATAATTGAGGCGGCACACTACGAGCCATAATTGATCGATCAGTTATACGTTCACTTAAAATTCGCTCGTTTTCGCTTGATAGCTATAGCTCAGACTGATCATTTTATTCAAACGAGTCGTAGTTTTTAAGTAGCTTCGGATGATAGGCTGCTGTTTTCTGGTGCTCCAATGATATTCACCCTCGTCTACATTCAATATTATGAGACATTCACGATAATGATATCAACATTTGCGTCAACAAATTTCTATATTAAGTAGCTCCGCGGATCAAGAAGAGAAAAATGAACAAGCGCCTACGTGAAAATCACTCAGACGAATTTTTCCTGTTTATTCGAGTTATCGTTAATCAAATTAAATGAAATTCTGCTTACAACGGATACGTCGCAATCCAGCTATTTATTAACGTTCAGAAGTTGCTCAGCGTTCCCTATGATCTCTGAATTTTCATTTCACTTTGCTTCCGATTTGCAAAAAAATTCTGAAATCACTTCGCTACCAGTATACAAAGATCATTCTCGATTAACAATTGATTCGGAGCGAATATTCTATTTTTCGAATATACCGATTTATTACATAAGTTTGAAGCATAAGCATAGACAGTGATGGTCATTAGGGTCATCTCTATCACTTTTACACGGAATAGAAACAAAAAAACATTTTACATAACGTCGATTAAGATATGCAGCTTGAAGGGGTCAGTTTGTTCCGTATATAAAGTCGAGATCAGCCCTCCGTTATGCAGAATTAATCGTGCATTTTGATTGATCGATAATGTGGTCTCCATTAATCTTCCTTTTGCTCGGACAAGCCTATCTTCTGGGCGCAGATCCAATACCGTAAGTCGTCATAATCTTATTTCGCGATTGTCAATATCATTGTCAGTCTTGCCTTTTCGCTTATTCGATATCTAGTTCTTATGTTAATTTTTTTTTTTTTTTTTCGCCAGACAAACCGAAGAGCCGCACAACGCTTTTTGGTGGGTGGAACATGTAGTCGTTGGAACTGATCCAAACGAAGAGATGCTATGGCTGAGGGAGTTGATGGTAAACGATCACGAAGCGGCGGCTTCGTGGATAAGGAAAGCTCTGGAAGACACTAGAAAATCGATAAGATTATTCGAATCCTGGTTCGCAAATCATACCGAAGTTTTGAACGAGTTGAAGGAGGAAACAGCAGTTGAATCTTGGTACATAGCTCAGGCATTGACTGAGAATCAAGATGCTGAAACATGGGAGACCTTGAAGGCGGGTAGAAATGATACCGAAATTGCCATACAATCTTTGAGAGAAACATTGACAAACGATACTCAAGAAATTACATCGACGATCGTAGAGTTGGGTGAGGATATGGAAGAGGTAGAATTTTTCTTAAAACTTTTAGTCCTGCTAGCGACAGCAGCCGACGAGGAAAACAATGACGATGATGATTCTTCGTCGGACTCGAGCGAAGAAAGATCGTTGTGGAAAAAAGTTACTAAAGCACGGTCGAACGAACCCCATAATGCTCTATGGTGGACCAAACAAGCTTTGTTAACTGATACTGGAAATGAAACGCGATGGTTGAGAGAGGAGCTGGTAAGAAATTCTGAGTCAGCAACTGAATGGATGAAACAAGCACTTCGTAATACTCGGGATACTATAGGTGCTATGAAAGCAATACTTCAGAACGAAACCGATGCGCTCAACGCGCTAGAAAGTGAGACGAGAGACGAGTTATGGTACGTTAATCAGGCACTCGACGAGAATCAGGACGCTGAAACTTGGGATAAACTAAAATCGGGAAGAAACGATACGGAAAAGGCCGTCGCTTGGATGAGAAGCAATTTGTCGAACAGCACTCAAGAGATTCTAACCTGGTTCAGACAAATTGTTACGGAAGATTTCGACGATCCTGGATCTTTCCTGAGACTTATTATTGCGTCGGTTGATTCGGATGAAAATGAAACGGCTACATTATCGGACGAAGAGGATGATCCTGCTTTTTGGTCAAAACTTTCCGAAGCAAATAGGAATACGCCGTATCGGGAACGGCTTCATCTCAAAAATATGACTTGAACATTTTTTTCAAACTCATTTTCACAAGATCTTTATTGTAAAAAAGGAGATGATAGTCGATGTGTGATGCAATATGAATAAATAAATAAATGAATAAACATCTGGTTGGAACGCATTGTAATTTTTCGTCAATTCATCAGTACGATTTTCAAAACGGAATCCTTCATCTGTATTTGTACAAATAAATTGAGGAATGAAAATTGAGTTATTTTTTCAACAGAATTAGGCTCTGACAATTTATTAATCTTGTCCTCGTACCGATGCAGTAACAAGACATACTTCATTCAAAGTCCAGATTAATTCAGATACATTTCCATTGATTAATTAGTGTTGTCTAATTCGTTCGACAGCAATGAGAATATTATTAGTTTCTGAAGAATCCCAAATCCGAATAGCTTCTCATCGATTTATAGTAGAGAATACAAAAATCTGACATTATTCTCTCGAGTCGATTAGGACGTTAAAACTGCTTAGCGATATGGAGATAGGAAAATTTTTTGTTTAGAATAATGCTCTGTATTGACAAATACATTTCAAGGACAAAGTAGTTATTAATTAGTCTTGATTGAGGATAAAAATCAGATATCAATAGCTGATACGGAAAGTTTTGTTTACCATCAAAGTCAGTAAATCAGCGATGATGTAACATTGAGAAGAAGAGATGCAACAAGCTGCAGTTCCTTTCGTGTCGTTGGTAGAAAATAGTTTCAATAATCTGGTAGCAAATAACGTGCACGAAATTATTCTTCATACAGTGTTGATGTGGACGTCCTTAAGTCTAACTCATCAATCGCGTTATCATTTTATGATTGATCATTCGATCTGCGGGTTAAAATATCATGGTGCAGGTCACGGGTATATAAAATCGTGTGAAAAAGCGACCTGGGGGCACTTGCTCGAATATCTCATATACTTGAGCCTACATACAATGCTGACGACTGCGTTGACGAACATAAATCAAGACCCGATGGAGTTTCGGGCTCAACGTAATGGAAACCCGTAGAAAAAAATAGATCAAAAAAAGAACGAGTTCGCCTCAAAATCCTACCGTTATAGATCGAGAAAAGGAACTTGAATCTTTCGAGGTAAAAGGATCTATAAGTTTGCGATGAAATTGTTCACATGATATTGTCACAGTACGGAATGTAATTTGAAAAACACTTTAATTACTTCATGATTTCTCTCTCACGTGTTATTGATTGACCCTTGAACCTGTTTCTGATTTTGAAAAATGTGTAAATGTTTTTTTTTTTCTTAGTTTACGAAGGTTGATACGAAGGTCAATTGATCTAGGCTGTACATTCCGAAGTTACATCATTTCGGAGTAGAATAAGAACGATCGATGACGGTCATCAGGTTCACTTTTATATCGATTCTACAAAAAACGTAGATAAGAGGAATTAATAATAATGCCATCATTCGCAGTTTTCATAGCGTATGCTCGTGAAAGGGTTGCTTGTGTCGAACATATAAAAGTTGAGATCGGCCATTTGTCGTGCAGAATTTGTCGAGCAATCTAATAGCATGCAATGTGGTCTCCGTTGATCTTCGTCCTACTGTGTCAAGGATATCTGACAGCCACCGATCCGATACCGTAAGTCATTTTATTCGAAAATTTTCCATATCGCCTTTACAAATTCTTTACTATTACCATGCGATGTACGTGACTACGTGACGCGCGATCTAACAACACCCCATACGGTTTCTCATACGCTGAATAAATTATTCTCATTCTGATTTATTTTTTCTTTATTTTTTAATAGAACCGCCGACGAGCCGCACAACGCTTTTAGGTGGGTGAAAGAAAATGTAATCGCAAATGATGTGAACCCAGAAACATCATGGCTAAGGGAGTTGATGGTGAGCGATCCTGCGGCGGCTGATTTCTGGATAAAAGAGGCTCTCACTGGTGTACAGAATGTTATGAAACGATTGGAAACCCGGTTTGAAAACGATACGGCAATGCTGCCCAAAGTGAGAGTGATGATCGCCGAAGAAAAATGGTGGATTAGTCAAATATTAGACTCTAATCAAGATGCGAAAAGTTGGGAGAACTTGTTGGCGGGCAGAAATGACACCGGAGAAGCTAGCATTTCGCTAAGAGATCTTCTGACGAACAACACCCAAACGTATGTTAAAAGCTTGGATAATCTGACGGAGCATGAATTCGAGAGAGTCGCCTTTTTTACGAAAAGTCGACTAGAAGAAGCATCGGCGGAAGACCTGGTCAACGACGAAACTCCCAGCTCAGACGACACGTGGTGGATGAGAGTCGCTAAAGCACAAACGAATGGACCCCACAATGCTTTTTGGTGGGCCAAACGAGCCATGCTAACCGACACTAGTAACCAAACGCAATGGTTGAGAGAGGGGCTGGCACATCATTGTGAATCCTCAACGGAGTGGATGAAACAAGCACTTCGTAATACTCGAGAAACCGTCACCATTATAACCGACGCTATTAAAAATGAAACTGGTTTGAGTGGGGTCGAAATAGTAGAAGAGAATTATCTATGGTACGTCGATCAGGCGCTCGATGATAACCAGGATACTAAAACTTGGAAGGCACTGAAGGCGGGAAGGAATGATACTGAAAAAGCTATGGTTTGGATCAGAGGAGCTCTGACTAATCAAACTCAAGAAATTTTAACATGGATGAAAGATTTGGTGAACGACGGACCTCAAGATACCGAATCTATTCGCAGGAGAATACTCATAGCGGCGCTTGCAGCCGAATCAGATGAAATTGATGCCAGTTCTTCGTCGGATGAAGAGGTTGATGCGTTATGGACAAAACTTGTCAAAGCAAAAAATGATGATGATACGCTGCATTCGACTTCACCTACTGCGGAAGTGTAAACAAATTCCTTGCAGCTTTTCTTCAACGTGATTTTCATCTCATCTCCATTACGGAAACGAAGAGAAAAGAAGACTACGCGATCTGATGAAAAGTCTACCGTATGATGGGACTCGCCATGTTTGTTTGTGTAATTTATCAGAATTTCTTGTTCTAAATGAAAATGTCTTCCGAAATCTGTTATTTCTCTGTAAGAATAAAATAAAATATGAACGAACATCAAACGAAGTTCGAATAATTATGGGGAAAATTCTTCCTAAACGTCTTTTCAGACACACAATTTATTTTAATCAAATGGTTAATTATTTATCGCAATCTGAAGTCCGCCACCTTAGCTAACGGTCGCCTTACCTAGTTTTTACCAACGACTCATTGTAGGTTAAACAAATATGCAACAAATTACGAAACTGTAAAATGGAATCCTCGATTGGATAAAATCAAAGGGGTCATTTATGGGTCAAATTTGCATTATGTGAAGTGCAATGTTATTGAAGATATGATAATTATGACCGATAAATAGATTTTTCACGAATTTAAACAAGGTCAGTCTATGATAAAACTTTCGAATTTTACGCACGGCACTCAATAATATTAAAAAAAAAAAATAGGAGGTCATTGATAAGAAAGATTCGAAGGTCTAAAATAAACTCGGATCTTAAATTCACACGATAGTAATGTTTGCGAATAAGATTGATTCGTTATCTAATTTTTTTTCGCCAAATTTTTGTAGAAACTTTCCTAAATGGATGTGCTGAATTGTTTTTTTTTTCGGCATGAGTATCCGAAGTTCATTCTCTATCAAGGCTGTAGGAACGTTCCGTTGTAACTGCCGATAAGTTACTTAATTTTCAGCAGTATTTCAAGCATCGCCATAGACAGCAATCGTCATTATATAAGGTCATCTTTATCACTTTCACACCCGAAACTAATTATAACGGCTGTACTATATAACAGACATATTAACCACGAATTGCGATAACAAATGTCATCGAATAGCGAGCAAGTCGAAAGCTCGTGGAGGTTATTTCGTTTCGCATATAAATTCGTGATCAGCCCTCCAGCGAAGAGAGTGATTCGTAAATTCGACCGATCAACTATGTGGGCGCCGTTAATTTTTCTCTTGCTTGGACAAGCTTATCTACTGAGCGCAAACCCAGTACCGTAAGTCATTTTAACATTATTCAATGATCGTTAATCTCAGTACATCAATATTTCGTCCTCGTTCCTAAACGCAATCTGTGAAGATTCGAAATCTGCTTTTCAATGCGCGAAGAATTCGTCGTTCGTTATATTCTTGACTAAATTTTTTTTTCAACTCTATAGAAAAACTGAGGAACGTCACAACGCTTTTCGGTGGCTGATGCAGGATGTCGTCGAAAGTGACACGAGCGACGACTTACTATGGCTGAGACAGTGGCTAGTCAATGACCCTGACGCGGCCACAGCGTGGGTCAGAACGACTTTGAATGACACTCAAGATGCGCTGAGGATGGTCAAAACTTGGTGTGCGAATAACACCGAAATTTTGAACTTACTGGAAGAAGAAACAGCAGTGGAATCATGGTACGTAGCTCAAGCGCTGGATTCGAATCAAGACGCTGAAACTTGGGAGAATTTGAAAGCGACTAGGAATGACACTGAATTCGTCATAAAAGAACTTCGAGAAACTTTGTCAAACGAATCTGCACTCTTCACGGCAGCGATTAAAGAATTGGGGGAAGGGCAAGGCGATGAAAAAGAAAATTCTGCTAGATTTTTATTGCTACTCATGGTGGCAATCGCTAGCGATAACGAAGATGATTCTTCATCGGATGATGATGAAAGTGATTCATTGTGGAGAAAACTTTCTATAGCTGATTCAAATGAACCACGAAATGCTTTTCGGTGGGTGAAAAAGACAGTTCTAACCGATAAAAGCAATGAAACAAAATGGTTGAGAGAAGCATTGGTAAAAAATCCTGAGGCAGCAACTGGATGGATAAAACAATCACTTTGTAACACTCGGGACTCCTTGGCTGCTATAAAATTGCTAATGAAGAATGAAACTTATGTGTATAATCAGATAGTAAATGAGACACAAAGTGGATTATGGTACATTGATCAGGCGCTCGATGAACACCAAGATGCTGACACTTGGAATAAATTATACTCGCAAAGAAACGATGTGGCAAAAGCTACCGATTGGATAAGAAGCAATTTGGTGAACAGTACTCAAGAGGTTCTATCCTGGGTCAAAGAAGTGGCGACAGACGAAAACAAGGATGCTAGATCTTTCCTATCTTTCCTTTTCTCCTTCGCCGCAACGAGCGAAGTCGAATCACTTTCATCGTCGAGTGAAGAGGACGATGACGCTTTCTGGTCAAGACTTCTTGAAGCGAAGACTATCAAGAATAATGTGCGCGTATAGGCTGTCCCGAGACCGCAGAAAAATAAACTGAACATTTTTTTCAACGTCATTCCAATACGAAAATCCATCGCTAAAATAGGAGAAGAAGAAAAATAGGCGACGTGATGAAGAAATTGCTCGGTGGGACACTCTACATTTCTTCCTCCATGTATAACGATAATTCACTACGCTAAATGTACACGTTTTAACGGTATGACAAATAAATGAGAATTTCACAGCACTCACAGAATCAATGAAATTAATTATTCCAATTATTATCAGTTACTGTTGGTTGTTATGAGATGTAAGTTACGTAAAATTAGAGATCAGTAGGTAGAGTTGTTGCGTTGAGATGTGCAGTTATCTCACGTTCTTCAGGGGCTCACAATCCCATTTCAAAGGATAGGTCTATGCAAATAAAAAATTCTATGAAAAGCGATTTTTTCAATTCGCGACCAACCGCAAGGGGCAAATGAAAGCACGGTTGGATATTCTCGTATCGAGTGATGCGTACAAAGCAAATATTTATGGTACAGCATGCGCATATATCAATCTCATAAGTCACATGATCAATTTATACTTTATTACATAAACTGCGGGTTATAATCTATCATAACTCAAGCAGCGGGTGTATAAATTCACAATAAATTCTTCCCGCTTGCAGTTGCTTCGGTATTATACTTGAGCCTACAACAATGACGACTGCGTTAACGTGGATCGTACTCGGGTACGCTAATTCGCTAGGGGGTAATAATTCGCCATCGGATACTTTTTCAGTTCCCGGCTTGAATCAGGGCCTGCTTCAACTTCAAGCTCAGCGTTACGGCTACACGTGAGAAAACCAGATGATTTATTTATAATTAACAAGTCCGATAATCGTTGACACGATAGATTCTGAATTGAGTAAGGAGAGAGCAAATATTGGTTGCGTTTCCTCCGCAGATACACGCCTGAAATTGGTGCGCACAAAGTTCACACTCAAGCAAAATCTTGGAACATGGCTCGGCACGCTTGCGAAGAAGAAGGTGCTCATTTGGCAGTAATAAATTCACGTGCGGAAGCCGAAGTTGTAGGTCAACTTCTCAGAAGGTCAGGACAACATTACGGCTCGAGGGATTCAAACTTTGCGAGCATTGGATTCCACGACCTATTCGGCGGTGGGGATTGGGTGACGATTCAGGGTGAATCTTTGACGAAAGCTGGATACGATTTGTGGCTACCTGGGGAACCGAATGATCTTGGAAGCAACGAAAACTGCGGCTCGATTTACATTGATGGAAAACTAAACGACGGAAGCTGTCAGAATCCCGCTGGATTCATCTGCGAATTACCCTACACACCGATGTATACGTTGCAATATTTGGCGCAATCGCCTGCTGAGGTTACGGAACGATCAGCAATCGCCAGGATCGATGCAGATTGAATGTTACCATTTCCATTCAGACTACCCATCTTCCAATTATTCACACCGCACTATAACCTTCTTCCTAAAAATCAAACGAATGCACGAACGAGAAAATGAAAAAAAATCAGTGGAATATTATGTTGAGCTCCTGTCATTGCCATTTTCCCCAGATCTTCGGAAGTTTTTTCGAGAGCAGTTTTTTTTTTACCGCAAAGTTTGGAAAAATCGATCTTTCCATTACGACGTGTTCCGATTGTACGTAGTAGGACATCTTAAATGATATAAAAGAAAATTGTAGTATAAACATTTTCTGAAAAACAGCAACAGTGAGGTCAGAGAGTAAAGATATGACGGCGTTATAATTCGTAGAAAGTAAGAAATCACGAGGCAATAGTCGAGTATCTATAAGAAGCAGAATTCAAAATTAGAATTATTCCAAACCGTCTTATTACTTCCTATGCACTTTCGTCCTCCTTACATTCTTGATCAAGGCGAACGCTCCGACAGACTCTGTGGATAAAGTTCGAAATATCGCGAACGACGTCATAAACAAGTACATTACTCTCCACTATTTGTCAAACTAATATTGTTGAAGAGTAAAAAGGCTCGACTAAAGAGCGCATGCAATTCATTAGTTTCTCACTTCTTTCCGCGCGTTATTATTCAACCCGGAGTTCAACCTTGTATCGCTATATTATTAAATCTTATCTACATTATCATAAATGATGTTTTCAATTAGTGAAAATTACGATCTTATTGGTTGGAGTGTTTAAAAGCCAGTTAAACAAGTCTGCATATTCTGGCGCGACTTCAATGTAATATTACATCATTTCAGAACATAAGGAGAAACATTGATGGTCGTTAGGGTCACTTTTAATGCTCCAGCAGGAAATGAAGATAACAAATACTAACAACTAGTTTATTGCGTATGCTGTATCAACAGCGATAACAATATTTCCAACGTCTGCGAGTGAAAAGGGTAATTCTCTCGAATATTTAAAGTTAAGATCAATCTAATTGCGCTGCAGAATTGGTTGGGAATCCGATCAAACACTATGTGGGCCCCGTTGATTTTCTTCCTACTTGGACAAGGATATATAATAACCGCTGATCCAATACCGTGAGTCATTCCGTTTGTGAATTTTTCATATCAGTTCCAATTTCGTTTTCATTTCCATGCCAGATAATCGGCGCGCGTCTCATTCTGATTTCTTTTTTTTTTCTACAGAATTGTCAACGAACCCCACAACGCTTTTTGGTGGGTAAAACAAGTCGTACTAACTGACGCTAATAATAAAACGGAATGGTTGCGAGGAGGACTGGCGGGAAATTCGGCAGCAGCTACAGCCTGGATAAAACAGGCGCTTCTTCACACTCGGGATACCTATTGGGATATACGTGAAGCTATCAGAGGCGTGATTTTCAGTAGAGTTAAATTGGTAGAAGACGAATACTTGTGGTACGTCTATCAAGCGCTCGATAATATTCAAACTGCTGAAACCTGGGAAACACTAAAGGCTGGAAGAAACGATACTGAAAAAGCTGTTGAATGGATTAGAGGAGCTCTGACTAATGAAACTCAAGAAATTCTGGCATGGGTAAAAGCTGTGGCGAACGACGTCTCCCAAGATATTTTCTCTTTTCGAGGAGCCATTCTAACGGCAGCAATGGATACCGGTAATTTAACGTTGGACGAAAGCGAATCTAGTTCTTCTTCGGATGAAGAGGAAGTTACAACCTTGTGGGGAAAAATTTTGAGAGTGAAGAATGAAGTAATAAAACAATGTACGACGGGTGCAGATTAAGTCTCGATGAAGCACGCACGACGTTTTTTTATGAAATGTTGCGATCGAATGTTCAAATAGAATCAAAAAATTTTTTGTTACCGTTTATTGCCACTCTTCCAAAATGGAATTGTATCCCAGCGATCATTATTTGTGCCCGATATTCAGATAAAAAAGTTTCCGTCTTCAGAAAAATTTCTGTGGAAGGCTGCCTTCGTCGACACACGAATAGGATTACTCTAAGTTAATTATTTCTATGAAAGATGAACGATTATTCTGTTGTATAATCACAGACGTGTTATTTCATTTCAAATAAAATTTGAAACAGTGGCCGAAGATGGTGATCGTCATGTCATTGAGGTCACTATTATCATAGATTATTATCGAGTTCACACACCGATTGTACTACCAGTTAAATGCGATAACACTGAGTGGGTGGTAAAGCTCGCAGGGGTCACCTTGTTTCGTATATAAAGTCGAGATCATCCCAATCCGGTACAGAGTCAGTTGTGCATTCAACCGATCAACGATGTGGGCGCCGTTAATTTTTCTTGTACTGGGACAAGTTTATCTATTGGGCGCTGACCCAGTCCCGTAAGTAATCGTCTGAATTCCTTTTGTATTCACGACGCAGATTTAATCTCGGTTTTATTCTTTTCTATGGTTTTTTTGTTTCATTTTTCGACAGAAAAGTTGAGGAACCCCACAACGCTCTTTGCTGGATAAAACAAGAAGTAATCGCATCTGACACGAGCGCTGAATTGTTATGGCTGAGGAAGTTGCTGGTGAGCAACCCTGAAGCGGCTACTTCGTGGATAAGAAACACTCTGAACGTCACTCAACATGTCGTGTCATTACTCGAAATCTGGTTCGGTGAAAATTCCGAACTCGTAGAGGACCTGAGAGAGCAAATGGCGATCGAATCGTGGTACACCGATCAAGCGCTGAATCCCGATCAAGATGCCGAAACCTGGGAGAGATTGAAGGCCGGTAGAAACGACACCGAATCCGCTATCAGAGAATTAAGGGAAACTTTCTCAAACGATACTCTGATCTTCACATTAGCTATTAGAGAGTTAGAATCTAAGGAATATGAACACAGTGAACTTACTGCAAAAGTTCTAGGGATATTAGCAGCGGCAGCGTTATCCGAGGAAAATGATTCTGTAGTCCACAATGCTCTGTGGTGGGTAAAACAAGCTATACTGACTGACACTAGTGATGACACGCAATGGCTGAGGACCGAACTGTTAGAAAATCCTGAAACTGGTTCAACCTTGGTGAAAGAAGCGCTTCGAAACACTCGGGATACTGTCGCTACCGTGACTCAAGCGGTTGAACGATGGCCTACTCTGACCACCAAGCTGGCGCAAAATACTGAGAACGAGTTATGGTATATCAATCAGGCCCTGGAAGAAGACCAAGATGCTGAAACTTGGTACCAACTCAAGTCGAAAAGGGACGATACGGAGGAAGCTTTCGCCTGGATCAGAGCAACCGTGACTAACAGTACTCAGAATGATCTCACATGGTTCCAAGGACTGGCAAAAAAACAACCCGGAGAAACTACTTTGTACATAAGATTTATACTTGTAGGTGATTCGGCGTTATACAATTTCGATCCGGCAACCGAAGGTCCTCCATTTTGGTTGAAACTCGCCGAAGCAAGAATGAAGCGTGGCCCTGTTTTTCCATATCTATAAATACATGATGATACTTTACACGGTTTTCCAAATTGGTTTATTTGTTTGAATCTCATAACGAGTATAGGAGAGGATGTGATGAGAAGCGATCGCTTCAGGTGGGACCCATCATAATCATCATCAGCTATACTTACGGCAGCAATTGACACTGGAAATTTACCGTTGGACGAAAGTAAAAATAGTTCTTCGGATGAAGAGGAAGTTACAACATTATGTGGGCAAATTTTGAGAGTAAAGAATGCACTAATGAAGGACTTTACGACGGACGAGGATTAAATCTCAGCGGAGCACGCACAACTTTGCTCATAAAATAATGCGATTGATGAAATGTTGCGATTGAATGTTTAAATAAAATCAACAAATTTTTTGTCACCGTTTATTGTCATTCCTACAAAATGAAATTGCATCCTGGCAATCATTATTCGTTCTCGATATTCAAGTAAAAATGTTTTCGTCTGCGGAAAAAATTACATCGAAGGCTGCCTTCGTCGACATACGAATCAGATTACTCCAAGTTAATTATCTATGAAAGATAAACGAACATTCTGTTGTATAATTGCCGATGTGTTGTTCAATTTCAACTAGAATTCTAAACAGTAATCAAAGATGGTGAGGGTCATTAAGGGTCAATTTTATCGGTTTCGCACACCGATTGTACTGTATGTTAAATGCGATAACACTGAGTGGGTGGTGAAGCTCGCAGGGGTCACCTTGTTTCGTATATAAAGTCGAGATCATCCCAATCCGGTACAGTTGTGCATTCAACCGATCAACGATGTGGGCGCCGTTGATTTTTCTTATACTGGGACAAGCTTATCTACTGATTGTGAGCGCAGATCCAGTACCGTAAGTGATGATTTCAATTCATTTTCCTTCTACGATGCAAATCTCGGTTTTATTCTTTTCTCCGATCCTAATCAGGCAATTGTGCACGGAGCCAATCGGTCAGATTTGATTGAAATTTGACTAACGATTTGAAGCGTTGATTCACGGGTTATAATAATTCTTGCATATATTCTTGATCGTTTCAAGAACTGTTACATTTAATCGAACATCACGCGGCTCAGAATTCTCGTGCATCGCAATCTATGCGAGCCCGTATGCTATAGGTATGATTTTCAAAATGCGAATGATACAACCTTAGGTTTCTTATCTTGATTTTTCCTTTTTTTTTTAACAGAAAAGTTAAGGAACCCCACAACGCTCTTTGCTGGATAAAACAAGAAGTAATCGCATCTGATACGAGCCCTGAATTGTTGTGGCTGAGGGAGTTGTTGATGAGCAACCCTGAAGCGGCTACTTCGTGGATAAGAAACACTCTGAACGTCACTCGACATGTCGTATCATTACTCGAAATCTGGTTCGGTGAAAATTCCGAACTCGTAGAGGACCTGAGAGAGCAAATGGCGATCGAATCGTGGTACACCGATCAGGCGCTGAATCCCGATCAAGATGCCGAAACCTGGGAGAGATTGAAGGCGGGTAGAAATGACACCGAACCCGCTATCAGAGAATTGAGAGAAACTTTATTGAATGATACTCTGATCTTCACATTAGCTATCAGAGAGTTGGAATCTAAGGAATATGAACACAGTGAACTTACTGCAAAAGTTCTAGCGATATTAGCAGCGGCAGCGTTATCCGAGGAAAATGATTCTATAGTCCACAATGCTCTGTGGTGGGTAAAGCAAGCTATACTGACTGACACTAGTGATGACACGCAATGGCTGAGGACCGAACTGTTAGAAAATCCTGAAACTGGTTCAACCTTGGTGAAAGAAGCGCTTCGTAACACTCGGGATACTGTCGCTACCGTGACTGAAGCGGTAAAACGATGGCCAGATTTGGCCACCAAGCTAGCGCAAAATACTGAGAACGAGTTATGGTATATCAATCAGGCCCTCGAAGAAGACCAAGATGCTGAAACTTGGTACCAACTCAAGTCGAAAAGGGACGATACGGAGGAAGCTTTCGCTTGGATCAGAGGAACCGTGACCAACAGTACTCTGGATGCTCTCTCGTGGTTCCAAGGACTGGCGAAAAACCAACCCGGAGAAGCTGCTATGTACCTAAGAATTATACTCGTAGGTGATTCGGCTTCACAAGAAGTCGATTCGGCAACCGAAGGTCCTCCATTTTGGTTGAAACTCGACGCGGCAAGGACCAAGTATGACCATTTTACTCCAGATCTGTAAATACATGAAGACACTTTACACGTTTTTCCCCAATTCGATGTTTATTTGAATCTTATAACGAGTATAAGGAGAGGATGTGATAAGGAGCGATCATTTCAGGTGGGACCCACCATATTCATCATCTACCATGATTCGTTATACCGAATTATTTACTGTACATAAGTAAAGATAATGTGAAAAATAAATGAATATCAAGCAGCATTGAAAAAGTAATTTAGTTTTATTGTGTCGATTTATTCAAAGCTTAAATCACTGATTGTAAGTCGGAAGAAATTCAATAGAAATCAGAAAAACGACTCGTAATTTTTGCAAGATAGTACAAGTTTTTCAAATCGCAACGTCACTAATTAAAAGGTTGAATCTTTTGGTCACGATGGTACTACTAAGCAACTGATTACAGTTAGATTTTTTTGAGTTGATTATGTAATGATAATTTTCAGCTCAACTGTGGTATCATTTCTAGAAACTTACATAACATAAAAATTAACAGGAGCTTCGACGGGCGCTGTAATTGAGGCTGAGAAGCCTCGCACATCTTTCGATTTGCGTTCACAACTATATTCACGTAATATATAAGTGAAATTTCCAGCTCATCATGATGGCATTTGCAATAAATGAAATTTGAACTGATATTTGTCAAATGCTGTGAGTTTCCATCTTCAGAGTCTCTTTGGCATCACAAAAAACAGCTGAATTATCATCACAATGCTAAAAAACCTTACATCATATAATCCTCCGCAAAGTTATTCATTTTCACGCGAAATAAATTTCATACATTATCTGTTCGGTCCACTTCGACCAAATCCAAATTTTTTCCACAGTTTGAATGACTTTGAATTAGTAGGTATTACGCCGACTCTGAAATTCCAGAATTTTTAGGGGGGATCGATCATCATGTCAATTCTTAAAAGTTTGAATAAAGGTCGATAAAAATTCTGTGAGACCAATGAACATGTTATGAAGTAAGTGATTGAATGTCACTTGGTCCATACATATACATACTTTATTGATTCAACTTTTAATTACATTATTGTTGGTAAGGTTGCTATTCTGGTATTTCACACATAAAACCTAATAGCTCGTCGCAAGTTGAGTATGTTATTGTTCCTTCCTTGTCCATGACTCCACATAATCGATCCGCATCATATTGAGGTTGCTCGGACACCCATCGGTCAAATCCAGTATCTGCTAGTGACTCCCCATGGATTGTTATAAATTTACCTCCCAGGTCCAGATTGTAGTAGCCGATCGACACATATTCTGGAAATTCGCTACCAGTTATTGCCGGTGAGCGTTTAAAAATTGAAGCCATCGTCTGTGACTCATTGACGCTATTGATAATGGCCAAGTGTCCACCTTCGTCTTGCCAGATTTCTCGAGCTTCTGCCCATAGGACTGCTCGGGTGTGAATCTTTTAACTACCAACCTCTGAACAAAAATCGGGAAGATAACAAATTGTTGATTCAATTTTCGAGATTCAATCACAATATGACTTACGTATAGCCTCTCTTAGGCTGAGAGTGAAGTGTTGAAGATGTCAACTTAGCATTGCCTGAACAGTAAATCGAAGAAATATTAGCCAAAACATCGTTTGTTTCAGATCTAGGCAAACAACACGAAAAAATACACTCACCTGCAGGAATAAGTAATGCCAAGTACAAACCACCCTCCGTGGGAAGCGCCGTAATTTTGGTAATAGCCGATAAAGCGATGATTAATAATTGAGTCGGCACAGTACGGGCCATGATTGATCGATCAGTTATACTCTTACTCAAAATTCGCTCGTTTTCGGTAGAGTTCCAGCTCGGACTGATCATTTTATTCAAACGAGTCGTGGCTTTCAAGTAGCTTTGGATGATAGGCTGCTGATCGCTTGTGCTCTTATCTATCGTGTGATTGAAAATTTTGTTCAGATATTCACCTTTTTCCGCATTCAATTTTTTAAAATAATACGATAATGATGTCAACATTTGCGACCGCAACTTTTTACATCAAGTAACTCCAGATATGAAGAAGAGGAAAATTAACACTGAGATCGACTCGTAACTGCTCGAAAATTATCACTCGGATGAATTTCTCCTGTTTATTTGAGTAATCGTTTATCAAATTAAACAAAGTTGCGATTACAACGAATGCATCGCGATACACGGATTTATCACAAATAAATTTTTTACTCCCAACTGTACACTACCGCAATGTATTTTTACAATCAGAGAAACTTAATGAGAATGATAGTAATTTGTTCGGGTTGAGATATCAAAGAAATTTTCGCTGTCTCACACAAAGTTATTTGCAGATCTAGAGAATAAAGTTGAAAAATGCTTGTAGAAATTGGGCTTTGTTCGCAAATTTTCACCATTGGCTACCGTCTTTTCATTGTGGCCAGCCCACCTGAAATTACATCACTGATATCTGTCAAGTAAATTTTACAATCCTTCTCTACATCTTCAATCGTACAGCCACCAGAGCGACGATTGAACCATCGTCTCAGTCTCTCATGCTTTGGAGCTTTCGATCAAACCAGATGACTGAACGTGAGTCAGAATTTGACGATTTGGCCAAAAGAATTGGTAGAAAAAAACAATCTATTTGAGATATCTGCACATTCCAGGTACGCACCGGGTGTGGGTCACGATTATAGCGCGTATACGGATGAACTTTCTTTTCGGCAATTGATGCGCGTCGCATTGCATCGTAGTTGTCTGGCAGCGTTCTGATTTCGAATTTTTTTCTTTATTCATCTGTTTCCGTTCTTCTAGTCATAAAAATCGTACGTGGGCTATAAGGAAAGCTCAGGCTAACCATTTCTTTTCCGTTCTTTCAGTCGCCTCAAATTCGTCGTCTTCAGATTTTCATTTTCCGATTCAAGTGCCACGAATCCGAATTATCGAAAAAACTTAGGTATGAAATATATTGTAATGTAGGCAAATGGAAATTAACATGGTCTGAGCGTTTGTGGCAAGTAATCTCTGAAAAATATTAGTAAGTCCGAAGTAAATGAAGGAATCATAACAATGCGATACAATCGTTTACTCAAATATCATAACGAAAGAAGAGTGAGGGTGGCAAAGGAGAAAGGAGTGTTAAAAAATTTGACAATCGTCTACCCTTCCTTGCCCCTCTCATGCCCCTCCCGCTGCCACCCACCCACTAATTTTTTTGAACTTCACAATCATTTATTCCGACAGAATAGAGTAATTTATTTCATTCATCACTCATCACGTGGAGCATGTTACGATAAGGAAACTATGTCTCCCCCGCCTCGAAATTACCATCGGAGCACTTAGAAATCGCCTCAAATGCCTGACAAAAATTTTGGAGCGAGTTACGCTTGGAGCCCCACTTCTCAATAATTACCCAGATAATAATTAACGAACGAGAAGGAAAAAGACCGGATTACCAGCGAGCACGATAATTGCGAGCATATAAATTTCAAAGCGTCATCGGATGATTTCAGTCTCACTTGATCAGCTCAACGAAGACCGCCGTTTCTGCATTTCACTCCATTCATTCTGAAAACAACCTCGTTTCGTCGATCGGTAATTTGTAAAACATGACTCAAGTGAAAACAATTATCGTTATACTTCAACTGTCGGTCTCTTCACTGATAATGGCAGATCAAATCCACTTACCCAGCGGATTGAGTCTGTCGATATTTAATGGTCCATTGATTTGTGAACTAGGTAAGTTTCTTGGTATTCTGGTTTCTGGAACATCAATTTTTGGTGTAACGTTATTATACCCAATTTCCTAAAAAATTGCTGATTCGTCTTTTTTTCCTTCTCTCTTTAGCTCGTTTCGCCGAACCTCCTTGTTATTTGCACGGCCAAGTTCTTCAGAAACGAGACGATTACACGTGAGGATGAGTTTTGATCTGGAAGTTTTCTTATAAGAGATTTTTCGTTATCTATTTTCCTTTTTCAAATATCATCAGCTACACGCCTGGAATTGGAGGTCACAAACTACATACCAGAGCAGTACCGTGGAACGAGGCTCGATTGACCTGCGAAGAGGAGGGCGGCCACTTGGCGATCATCAATTCAATCGCTGAGGCAAATGTCCTAGCCGAGGTTTTTAGAAATTCAACGCCCATCATCGGATCATACGATTCAAATTACGCTGCTATTGGTTTCCACGATCTTTATCACGCAGGTCAATTTGTAACCATTCATGGTCAGTCTTTGGCGAGGGCTGGGTTTGCAGAATTTGCAACTGGTGAACCGACCGACATTAATGGTTCGGAACACTGCGGGTCGATTTACAAATCTGGACGACTTAACAACTTAAATTGCAAACTGCGATATGGATTCATATGCGAGATACCTTACATCAATTGAAATAATGTAAAATTATCAGTGTGAAAAAATATGTATTGAAACTTGATTTAGATCTACGTTTTTGGAGTAATTATACAAAACTTTCAAATTGGATTCTGAAAAATCCGCGCAAATTACTGTGATTCAATGACGATCAGCAATTTCTAAACGCCTATCGCCCAATCCTTTCACAATACCTAATTCACTCGAAACCAATTACTACGGGTCGATCTCAGATTATGCTGACATTGATTTTCAAATTTCTACACGTACGTTGTTATCACGATTCAATTTTTCTTCGTTCTTTTAATCGCCCCAAATTCGAACAAAATACGTAACGTAGGCAAATAATAATATTAGCATAGCCTGAGCATTCGTTCCAATTGATTGCTGAAAAAAAAATCAGTGACAAATAAATGAGGCATAATCGCATGAATTGTTCGACGTAAGGTGTTCGTTCCGCAAATAATAATTAACGAACGAGAAGGAAGAAGGCCGGGGGATTACCAGAACACGATAACTGCGATGTATATAAATTCCAAGGCGTCATTGGATGATTTCAGTCTCACTTGATCAGCTCAACGAAGGCAGTCGATTCTGTATGTTAGTCTATTTATTCTGAAAAAACAACCTCGTTTCGTCGATCGATAATTTGTGAAACATGACTCAAGTAAAATCAATTATCGTTATACTTCAATTGTCGGTTTCTTCACTGATAATGGCAGATCAAATCCAATCACCCAGCGGAGCAGGTATGTCGATATTCAATATGTCGATATTCAATGGTTCATTCGTTGGTGGTCCGGGTGAGTTTTTTGGTATGCGGGTTCCTGAAACATTGACTCAATTTCATCCAACGTTGTTATGCCCAATTTTTTGTAAAACTGATTCGTTGTTCTTTGGTATTTTTTTTTCAGCTTTTTTTGTCGGCCCCCCTTGTTATTTGTACGGCCAAGTTCTTCAGAGACGAGACGATTACACGTAAGAATGAGACTTGATCTGCAAAATTTTTGCTCAGAGATTTTTTACTATATTCCTTTCATTTTTGAACATTATCATATACACGCCTGGAATCGGAGGTCATAAACTACACAACAGAGCAGTGCCGTGGAACGAGGCTCGATTGACCTGCGAGGGCGGCCACTTGGCGATCATCAATTCAATCGCTGAGGCAAATGCGGTAGCCGAAGTTTTTAGAAATGCAGAGCCCATCACCGGATCGCCACATCCAGATTCCGCTAGTATTGGTATTCACGATCATTATCGCGAAGGTCATTTCGTAACGGTTCATGGTCAGTCTTTGGCGAGGGCTGGGTATACAGCATTCGCAGGTGGTCAACCGGACAACGCTGGAGGTGCGGAGAATTGCGGATCGATCCACAAATCTGGACGACTCAACGACATCAATTGCGGAACGCCATTTGGATTCATATGCGAGATACCTTACACTACTTGGAATAATGTAAAATTATCAGAGTGAAAGAATATGTGTTGAAATTTTTTTTATATCCACGTTCTTGAAGTTATTATAGAGGACTTCGCGAAATTAACGATACGCATCATGTGGAGTTGAGAGCAAAGTGATCACAGTCCCATCGGGTCAACGAGATGAACAAAAATATAAATGGAGCGATATGACGTAAGGCAACGGGGAATAACTCACTTGCTTCGATTGCATCATTATCATAAATTATGAATAGAAAAAATCTCAAATGAACCTACTAGCCTTCTTTGTAAACCCGAACTGAGAAGATCTCTGCAAACTTTATTATACCACTTTTCTAGATCGATTAATTGATAATTCGCATCATGAAATTCGTGACGTCGGTTATTTCATTTTATTTCATTGTCAGTCTTCCTCTTCCTGGAGACAGAAGCGTAGCAATTTCACGACACTCAGGACTTTATCTGGTCGTACCTTATGACCCCCGGTAAGCTAACGATAAATTTACAAAATCGATCGGCACTGATGAATAAAAGAGAAATTTTTCGTTCCAGTTCGTAACTGGTCCCAGCCTATTCTTCCTCCGTGTCTATTACGTAGCCAACCAGTTTTCAGGCGCGATGATTACACGTGAGTATGAAATTTTCTGCTCCAAATGTTTGGGTTGGAATTTTTTTTTTTAATTTTTCAACGCTATCTCTCGCGCTGCAGATACACATCTGGAATTGGTGGACACAAACTTCATACCAGAGCACTTACGTGGAATGAAGCACGACGCACTTGCAAAGAAGAGGGTGGTCATTTGCTTATCATAAATTCGATCGCTGAAGCAAACGCGATAGTTGATCTTTGGAAAAAGTCACCACCTATTACAGGCTCGCATCGTCTTGATATCGCGTTCATAGGTTTTCATGATCTTTGGCAGCAGGAAGAATATTTAACCATCCATGGGCAGACATTATCGAGGACAGGTTACACCATATGGGCACCTGGACAGCCGGATTATTACCATAGTGCAGAAAGATGCGGATCTTTGCACAATGATGGTGGCTTCAATGACCTGAACTGCGATTTAAAATACGGATCCATACGCGAGGCAGCGATCGCTTGATCGTTATCGATGCTATTTGGGGGAAAAAGTCATGTTAATCTTTGCAAAGTATTGTCGAAATATATATTCGAAATAAATTACCCGCAGTGTCTTGATATCCGACCTTCTTCAATCACATGATCAGCATGTCGTTAGTAAATATTGAAAATTGCAACATTGATGCGATTTAGATCGGTCATCGTGATACGAACACGGCAAGGTCTTGTTGTTGTTGGGTTCACAGGTCAAACGATTGTGAGGACAGCGACGAATTCTTGATTTCTGGGGACATCCTGTTTCCGTGCAATTTATTAAATTCATAAATGACATTCCTTGTCGGCGGTGAAACTTCATGGAGTTTGAGAAGCGACGGCCGATTTGCTGCACTCCTCGATTTCAAATAAGGACTAGTTTGCACAAGAAAATCCTTCCACGTGTTAACAAAAAAGTTCAGGGCATAGCGGCACGTGGAGCGACGGCTTATCGTGATATGGTTACGCCGAATTTTCGACAAATTTTCTTCGTTTCTTGTTCTCTTTATCTGGTTTCAAAGATAACATTTGCACGATATTATCTCGATCGCATTAGTATTAATCAAAACACATCGGTTCGCACTTTGGGATCAGAGTCGTTTTGAAGAATTTTGGTGAACTGTCTCCATTTTTTTTATCGTGTTTTGATCCTGAATTGATCAAAAGTACCCACCGCCCAC
This sequence comes from Athalia circularis, assembly GCA_963978495.1. Taxonomy (NCBI): domain Eukaryota; kingdom Metazoa; phylum Arthropoda; class Insecta; order Hymenoptera; family Athaliidae; genus Athalia; species Athalia circularis. Next base: position 18,775,423 of record OZ021698.1, on the reverse strand, counting down.
GCTCTTATCGATGTAAAATGCACGTGCAATATCATCGTGATTCTGGAAAACGATTTTGGGATGAACTGAAAACTTGGTATGGGAATCGGAAACCACGATTCGATATTGTCAGACTCTATTCGGGATCTAAACTCAATCGCCATAATTAATTATAGCGATCATCTCAGTATTCATCGTCCGGATTCGAATAGTGCTTTTGGCTTCAACTACAACTAGTCCAGCGAATAAAACAATTCCCATGCTTGGTAAGTGCGGCGACGTAGAATAAATAATTTCGTCGAAGATGACCAACGAAGAGTGATAGCCAATTTATTCAAACGAGTCGTGGTTTTCGAGTAGCTTTGGATGATAGGCTGCTGATCGCTTGTGCTCTTATCTATCGTATGATTGAAAATTTCGTTCAGATATTAACCTTTTTCCTCATTCAATTTTTGAGTATAATACGATAATGATGTCAACATTTGCGACAGCCACTTTTTACATCAAGTAACTCCAGATATGACGAAGAGGAAAATTAACACTGAGATCGACTCGTAACTGCTCGAAAATTATCACTCGGATGAATTTCTCCTGTTTATTTGAGTTATCGTTTATCAAATTAAACAAAGTTGCGATTACAACGAATGCGTCGCGATACACGGATTTATCACAAATAAATTTTTTACTCCCAACTGTACACTACCGTAATGTATTTTTACAATCAGAGAAACTTAATGAGAATGATAGTAATTTGTTCGGGTTGAGATATCAAAGAAATTTTCGCTGTCTCACACAAAGTTAATCGAAAATCTGGAAAATGAAGCTAAAAAATTCTTGTAGAAATTGGGCTTTGATCGCAAATTTTCACCATTGGCTATCTTCTTTTCATTGTGGCCAGCCCATCTGTAATGACATCACTGTTATCTGTCAAGTAAATTTTACAATCCTTCTCTACATTTTCAATCGTACAGCCACCAGAGCGACGATTAAACCATCGTCTTAGTCTCTCATGCTTTGGAGCTTTCGATCAAACCAGATGACTGAACGTGAGTCAGAATTTCACGATTTGGCCAGAAGAATGGGTAGAAAAAAACAATCTATTTGAGATATCTGCACATTTCAGGTACGCACCGGGTGTGGGTCACGATTATAGCGCGTATACGGATGAACTTTCTTTTCGGCAATTATTGCGCGTCGCATTGCATCGTAGTTGTCTGGCAGCGTTCTGATTACGATTTTTTTTCTTTATTCATCTGTTCCCGTTTTTCTAGTCATAAAAATCGTACGTGGGCTATAAGGAAAGCTCAGGCTAACCATTTCTTTTCCGTTCTTTCAGTCGCCTCAAATCAGATTTCTTCAGATTTTCATTTTCCGATTCAAGTGCCACAAATCCAAATTATCGAAAAAACTTAGGCATGAAATATATTGTAATGTAGGCAAATGGAAATTAACATGGTCTGAGCGTTTGTGGCAAGTAATCTCTGAAAAATATTAGTAAGTCCGAAGTAAATGAAGGAATCATAACAATGCGATACAATCGTTTACTCAAATATCATAACGAAAGAAGAGTGAGGGTGGCAAAGGAGAAAGGAGTGTTAAAAAATTTGACAATCGTCTACCCTTCCTTGCCCCTCTCATGCCCCTCCCGCTGCCACCCGCCACTAATTTTTTCGAACTTCACAATCATTTATTCCGACAGAATAGAGTAATTTATTTCATTTATCACTTATCACGTGGAACATGTTACGATAAGAAAACTATGTCTCCCCTGCCTCGAAATTACCATCGGAGCACTTAGAAATCGCCTCAAATGCCTGACAAAAATTTTGGAGCGAGTTACGCCTGGAGCCCCACTTCTCAATAATTACCCAGATAATAATTAACGAACGAGAAGGAAAAAGACCGGATTACCAGCGAGCACGACGATTGCGAGCATATAAATTCCAAAGCGTCATCGGATGATTTCAGTCTCACTTGATCAGCTCAACGAAGACCGCCGTTTCTGCATTTCCCTCCATTCATTCTGAAAACAACCTCGTTTCGTCGATCGGTAATTTGTAAAACATGACTCAAGTGAAAACAATTATCGTTATACTTCAACTGTCGGTCTCTTCACTGATAATGGCAGATCAAATCCACTTACCCAGCGGATTGAGTCTGTCGATATTTAATGGTCCATTGATTTGTGAACTAGGTAAGTTTCTTGGTATTCTGGTTTCTGGAACATCAATTTTTGGTGTAACGTTATTATATTTGCTGATATTAGAAAAATTGCTGATTCGTTTTTTTTTCCTTCTCTCTTTAGCTCGTTTCGCCGAACCTCCTTGTTATTTGCACGGCCAAGTTCTTCAGAAACGAGACGATTACACGTGAGAATGAGTTTTGATCTGGAAGTTTTCTTATAAGAGATTTTTCATTATCTATTTCCTTTTTTCAAATATCATCAGCTACACGCCTGGAATTGGAGGTCACAAACTACATACCAGAGCAGTACCGTGGAACGAGGCTCGATTGACCTGCGAAGAGGAGGGTGGCCACTTGGCGATCGTCAATTCAATCGCTGAGGCAAATGTCTTAGCCCAGCTTCTTAATAATTCAAAACCTATCACCGGATCATACGATCCAAATTGCGCTGCAATTGGTTTTCACGATCTCTATCACGAAGGTCAATTCGTAACCATTCATGGTCAGTCTTTAGCGAGGGCTGGGTTTGCAGAATTTGCAACTGGTCAACCGAGCAACTTTGAAGGTTCGGAACACTGCGGGTCGATCTACAAATTTGGACGACTTAACGACATCAATTGCGAACTGCGATATGGATTCATATGCGAGATACCTTACATCAATTGAAATAATGTAAAATTATCAGTGTGAAAAAATATGTATTGAAACTTGATTTAGATTTACGTTTTCGAAGTAACTATGCAAAACTCAGCGAAATTATGTGAAGTTGCGAAGAAAGTGATCATAGTCTCATCGGGTTAACGAGTTGGACGAAAATAGAAATATATAACTTACTCGCTTTGACTACATCATTATTGGACATTATAAATAATAAAAGCCCGCTGATGAAACTACTAGCTTTCTTTGTAAACTCGAACTGAAATGATCCTTGGAATCTTTCTCAGCACTGGTGTGAATCCATTGATAACATCATGAAATTGCGTCGTCTCGATATTGCATTCGTAGGTTTTCATGACCTTTGGCAGCAGCGTGGAAATTCATCTATCCATGATCAGACATTAGCGGGGGCAGGTTACACCATAGGGGCACCTGGACAGACGGATTATTACCACAGTGCGGAAAGATGCGGATCTTCGCACAAAGATGGTAGCCTTAATTACCTCAACTGCGATTCAAAATACGGATTTATATGCGAGGCAGCGATCGCTTGATCGTAATTGATGTTACTTGGAACAAAAATCATGTCAATATTTGCAATGAAATACTCAAATACACATTTCAAATGATTTATCTTGATATCCGACCTTTTCCAATCACATGATCAGCGTGTTGTCAGTAAATATTGAGAATTGCACCATTGATGCGATTCAAATCGGCCATCGTAATACGAATACAGCAAAGTCTCATTTTTGTGGGGTTGACAGATCAAAGGATTGTGAGGACAGCGACGAATTCTTGATTTCTGGGGACATCCTGTTTTCGTGCAATTTATTAAATTCATAGATGACATTCCTTGTCGGCGGTGAAACTTCATGGAGTTTGAGAAGCGACGGCCGATCTGCTGCACACCTCGATTTCGAATAATGACTAGTTTGCACAAGAAAATCCTTCCACGTTATAACGAAATAGATTATGAAGGGGGATCACAATAATGTAATATGGGTAAGTAAAGTCTTAAAATTGTATACAGACATAAAAAAAAAAATTTGTATAACAGGTACGTAGAAAATTCTATATAAATATAACGTCAATGTAAAATTAAAATTGTATAAATAAAATGGTTACAGTAAGATTGTTCTCTGGGGAAGTATTTAATATTAATTGATGTTGATGTAGATAATTATGTTTTATTGTCTTTCAGATTTGGTTTTGAAAAGAAAACTTATCTGGATTAATTCTGCACTTCTTTTGCAGGTGACGAGTTGGAAACTACAGGGAAGATGGGACCCATGCGTCCTTTAGATTGTATGTAGTATATTTCCTTGAATTAACTCTCCATGAATCCTAGATGATGTTCCTTCTTTATTTCAGATATTTCCAGAGATCCGACGAAGTATTCAGGAGGATCGACGATCCAGATGAGGTGACGATACGATTTGATGAGTTTACTCTCGAAATTTTTATGTTTTTATTAGAACATAGAAAATATTGTTAAATTTGTTTATATTAATAATTTTACAGGTGATGTATCGATGAATATAATTCATCTTTGTTTCCGTTTAATGGATTGAACTGGATGTATTTTATACACGTGTAAAATTTTATGTGAATATATTTAGTATAATGCCAGTCACATCCTTCGCTATCAACCGTCTTCCCGAGAGTGTCTCCTTTCTGCTTTTTCGTTAAGCGGATATCTATTCATGCAGATTGCGTATCGCAATCACGGAGTACCTGTCTAGTCAAAATAGCGTTAGGCGCGTACATTTAAACCTCACAACGTGTTAACAAAAAAGTTCAGGGCATAGCGGCACGTGGAGCGACGGCTTATCGTGATATGGTTACGCCGAATTTTCGACAAATTTTCTTCGTTTCTTGTTCTCTTTATCTGGTTTCAGAGATAACATTTGCACGATATTATCTCGACCGCATTAGTATTAATCAAAACACATCGGTTCGCACTTTGGGATCAGAGTCGTTTTGAAGAATTTTGGTGAACTGTCTCCATTTTTTTTATCGTGTTTTGATCCTGAATTGATCAAAAGTACCCACCGCCCACGCCCTTATCGATGTAAAATGCACGTGCAATATCATCGTGATGCTGGAAAACGATTTTGTGATAAATTGAAAACTTGGTATGGGAATCGGAAACCACGATTCGATATTGTCAGACTCTATTCGGGATCTAAACTCAATCGCCATAATTAGTTATAGCGATCATCTCGGTATTCATCGTCGGGATTCGAATAGTGCTTTTGGCTTCAACTACAACTAGTCCAGCGAATAAAACAATTCCCATGCTTGGTAAGTGCGGCGAGGTAGAATAAATAATTTCATCGAAGATGACCAACGAAGAGTGATAGCCAATTTATTCAAACGAGTAGTGGTTATCAAGTAGCTTTGGATGATACGCTGCTGATCGCTTGTGCTCTTATCTATCGTATGATTGAAAATTTTGTTCAGATATTAACCTTTTTCCTCATTCAATTTTTGAGTATAATACGATAATGATGTCAACATTTGCGACAGCCACTTTTTACATCAAGTAACTCCAGATATGAAGAAGAGGAAAATTAACACTGAGATCGACTCGTAACTGCTCGAAAATTATCACTCGGATGAATTTCTCCTGTTTATTTGAGTGATCGTTTATCAAATTAAACAAAGTTGCGATTACAACGAATGCGTCGCGATACACGGATTTATCACAAATAAATTTTTTACTCCCAACTGTACACTGACGCAATGTATTTTTACAATCAGAGAAAGTTAATGAGAATGATAGTAATTTGTTCGGGTTGAGATATCAAAGAAATTTTCGCTGTCTCACACAAAGTTATTCGAAAATCTGGAGAATAAAGTTGAAAAATGCTTGTAGAAATTGGGCTTTAATCGCAAATTTTCACCATTGGCTATCTTCTTTTCATTGTGGCCAGCCCATCTGTAATGACATCACTGTTATCTGTCAAGTAAATTTTACAATCCTTCTCTACATTTTCAATCGTACAGCCACCAGAGCGACGATTGAACCATCGTCTCAGTCTCTCATACTTTGGAGCTTTCGATCCAACAAGATGACTACACATAAGTAAAAATTTGAAAATTCGGCCAGAAGTTTTGATATAAAAAAACAATCTATTTGAGATATAAGCACATTCCAGGTACGCACCGGGTGTGGGTCACGATTATACCGCGTATACGGATGAACTTTCTTTTCGGCAATTGATGCGCGTCGCATTGCATCGTAGATGTCTGGCAGCGTTCTGATTTCGAATTTTTTTCTTTATTCATCTGTTTCCGTTTTTCTAGTCATAAAAATCGTACGTGGGCTATAAGGAAAGCTCAGGCTAACCATTTCTTTTCCGTTCTTTCAGTCGCCTCAAATTCGGCGTCTTCAGATTTTCATTTTCCGATTCAAGTGCCACGAATCCGAATTATCGAAAAAACTTAGGTATGAAATATATTGTAATGTAGGCAAATGGAAATTAACATGGTCTGAGCGTTTGTGGCAAGTAATCTCTGAAAAATATTAGTAAGTCTGAAGTAAATTAAGGAATCATAACAATGCGATACAATCGTTTACTCAAATATCATAACGAAAGAAGAGTGAGGGTGGCAAAGGAGAAAGGAGTGTTAAAAAATTTGACAATCGTCTACCCTTCCTTGCCCCTCTCATGCCCCTCCCGCTGCCACCCGCCCACTAATTTTTTTGAACTTCACAATCATTTATTCCGACAGAATAGAGTAATTTATTTCATTCATCACTCATCACGTGGAGCATGTTACGATAAGGAAACTATGTCTCCCCCGCCTCGAAATTACCGAAACCTGGGAGAGATTGAAGGCCGGTAGAAACGACACCGAATCCGCTATCAGAGAATTAAGGGAAACTTTCTCAAACGATACTCTGATCTTCACATTAGCTATTAGAGAGTTAGAATCTAAGGAATATGAACACAGTGAACTTACTGCAAAAGTTCTAGGGATATTAGCAGCGGCAGCGTTATCCGAGGAAAATGATTCTGTAGTCCACAATGCTCTGTGGTGGGTAAAACAAGCTATACTGACTGACACTAGTGATGACACGCAATGGCTGAGGACCGAACTGTTAGAAAATCCTGAAACTGGTTCAACCTTGGTGAAAGAAGCGCTTCGAAACACTCGGGATACTGTCGCTACCGTGACTGAAGCGGTAAAACGATGGCCAGATTTGGCCACCAAGCTAGCGCAAAATACTGAGAACGAGTTATGGTATATCAATCAGGCCCTCGAAGAAGACCAAGATGCTGAAACTTGGTACCAACTCAAGTCGAAAAGGGACGATACGGAGGAAGCTTTCGCCTGGATCAGAGCAACCGTGCCTAACAGTACTCAGAATGATCTCACATGGTTCCAAGGACTGGCAAAAAAACAACCCGGAGAAACTACTTTGTACATAAGATTTATACTTGTAGGTGATTCGGCGTTATACAATTTCGATCCGGCAACCGAAGGTCCTCCATTTTGGTTGAAACTCGCCGAAGCAAATATGAAGCGTGGCCCTTTTTTACCATATCTATAAATACATGAAGATACTTTACACGGTTTTCCAAATTGGTTTATTTGTTTGAATCTCATAACGAGTATAGGAGAGGATGTGATGAGAAGCGATCGCTTCAGGTGGGACTCATCATAATCATCATCAGCTATACTTACGGCAGCAATTGACACTGGAAATTTACCGTCGGACGAAAGTAAAAATAGTTCTTCGGATGAAGAGGAAGTTACAACATTATGTGGGCAAATTTTGAGAGTAAAGAATGCACTAATGAAGGACTTTACGACGGACGAGGATTAAATTTCAGCGGAGCACGCACAACTTTGCTCATAAAATAATGCGATTGATGAAATGTTGCGATTGAATGTTTAAATAAAATCAACAAATTTTTTGTCACCGTTTATTGTCATTCCTCCAAAATGAAATTGCATCCTGGCAATCATTATTCGTTCTCGATATTCAAGTAAAAATGTTTCCGTCTGCGGAAAAAATTACATCGAAGGCTGCCTTCGTCGACATACGAATCAGATTACTCCAAGTTAATTATCTATGAAAGATAAACAAACATTCTGTTGTATAATTGCCGACGTGTTGTTCAATTTCAACTAGAATTCTAAACAGTAACCAAAGATGGTGACGGTCATTAGGGTCACTTTTATCGGTTTCGCACACCGATTGTACTGTATGTTAAATGCGATAACACTGAGTGGGTGGTGAAGCTCGCAGAGGTCACCTTGTTTCGTATATAAAGTCGAGATCATCCCAATCCGAAACAGAGTCAGTTGTGCATTCAACCGATCAACGATGTGGGCGCCGTTGATTTTTCTTATACTGGGACAAGCTTATCTACTGAGCGCAGATCCAGTACCGTAAGTGATGATTTCAATTCATTTTCCTTCTACGATGCAAATCTCGGTTTTATTCTTTTCTCCGATCCTAATCAGGCAATTGTGCACGGAGCCAATCGGTCAGATTTGATTGAAATTTGACTAACGATTTGAAGCGTTGATTCACGGGTTATAATAATTCTTGCATATATTCTTGATCGTTTCAAGAACTGTTACATTTAATCGAACATCACGCGGCTCAGAATTCTCGTGCATCACAATCTATGCGAGCCCGTATGCTATAGGTATGATTTTCAAATTGCGAATGATACAACCTTAGGTTTCTTATCTTGATTTTTCCTTTTTTTTTTTAACAGAAAAGTTGAGGAACCCCACAACGCTCTTTGGTGGATAAAACAAGAAGTAATCGCATCTGATACGAGCCCTGAATTGTTGTGGCTGAGGAAGTTGCTGGTGAGCAACCCTGAAGCGGCTACTTCGTGGATAAGAAACACTCTGAACGTCACTCGACATGTCGTATCATTACTCGAAATCTGGTTCGGTGAATATTCCGAACTCGTAGAGGACCTGAGAGAGCAAATGGCGATCGAATCGTGGTACACCGATCAAGCGCTGAATCCCGATCAAGATGCCGAAACCTGGGAGAGATTGAAGGCCGGTAGAAACGACACCGAATTCGCTATCAGAGAATTAAGGGAAACTTTCTCAAACGATTCTCTGATCCTCACATTAGCTATTAGAGAGTTAGAATTTAAGGAATATGAACACAGTGAACTTATTGCAAAAGTTATAGGGATATCAGCAGCGGCAGCGTTATCCGAGGAAAATGATTCTGTAGTCCACAATGCTCTGTGGTGGGTAAAGCAAGCTATACTGACTGACACTAGTGATGACACGCAATGGCTGAGGACCGAACTGTTAGAAAATCCTGAAACTGGTTCAACCTTGGTGAAAGAAGCGCTTCGAAACACTCGGGATACTGTCGCTGCTGTGACTCAAGCGGTTGGACGATGGCCTACTCTGACCACCAAGCTGGCGCAAAATACTGAGAACGAGTTATGGTATATCAATCAGGCCCTAGAAGAAGACCAAGATGCTGATACTTGGTACCAACTCAAGTCGAAAAGGGACGATACGGAGGAAGCTTTCGCCTGGATCAGAGCAACCGTGACTAACAGTACTCTGGATGCTCTCTCGTGGTTCCAAGGACTGGCGAAAAACCAACCCGGAGAAGCTGCTATGTACCTAAGAATTATACTCGTAGGTGATTCGGCTTCACAAGAAGTCGATTCGGCAACCGAAGGTCCTCCATTTTGGTTGAAACTCGACGCGGCAAGGACCAAGTATGACCATTTTACTCCAGTCTGTAAATACATGAAGACACTTTACACGTTTTTCCCCAATTCGGTGTTTATTTGAATCTTATAACGAGTATAAGGAGAGGATGTGATAAGGAGCGATCATTTCAGGTGGGACCCACCATATTCATCTACCATGATTCGTTTTACCGAATTATTTACTGTACATAAGTAAAGATAATGTGAAAAATAAATGAATATCAAGCAGCATTGAAAAAGTAATTTAGTTTTATTGTGTCGATTTATTCAAAGCTTAAATCACTGATTGTAAGTCGGAAGAAATTCAATAGAAATCAGAAAAACGACTCGTAATTTTTGCAAGATAGTACAAGTTTTTCAAATCGCAACGTCACTAATTAAAAGGTTGAATCTTTTGGTCACGATGGTACTACTGAACAACTGATTACAGTTAGATTTTTTTGAGTTGATTATGTAATGATAATTTTCAGCTCAACTGTGGTATCATTTCTAGAAACTTACATAACATAAAAATTAACAGGAGCTTCGACGGGCGCTGTAATTGAGGCTGAGAAGCCTCGCACATCTTTCGATTTGCGTTCACAACTATATCCACGTAATATGTAAGCGAAATTTCCAGCTCATCATGATGGCATTTGCAGTAAATGGAATTTGAACTGATATTTGTCAAATGCTGTGAGTTTCCATCTTCAGAGTCTCTTTGGCATCACAAAAAACAGCTGAATTATCATCACAATGCTAAAAAACCTTACATCATATAATCCTCCTCAAAGTTATTCATTTTCACGCGAAATAAATTTCATACATTATCTGTTCGGTCCACTTCGACCAAATCCAAATTTTTTCCACAGTTTGAATGACTTTGAATCAGTAGGTATTACGCCGACTCTGAAATTCCAGAATTTTTAGGGGGGACTCGATCATCATGTCAATTCTTAAAAGTTTGAATAAAGGTAGATAAAAATTCTGTGAGACCAATGAACATGTTATGAAGTAAGTGATTGAATGTCACTTGGTCCATACATATACATACTTTATTGATTCAACTTTCAATTACATTATTGTTGGTAAGGTTGCTATTCTGGTATTTCGCACATAAAACCTAATAGCTCGTCGCAAGTTGAGTATATTATTGTTCCTTCCTTGTCCATGACTCCACATAATCGATCCGCATCATATTGAGGTTGCTCGGACACCAATCGGTCAAATCCAGCATCTGCTAGTGACTCCCCATGGATTGTTATAAATTTACCTCCCAGGTCCAGATTGTAGTAGCCGATCCACACATATTCTGGGAATTCGCTACCGGTTATTGCCGGTGAGCGTTTAAAAATTGAAGCCATCGTCTGTGACTCATTGTCGCTATTGATAATGGCCAAGTGTCCACCTTCGTCTTGACAGATTTCTCGAGCTTCTGCCCATAGGACTGCTCGGGTGTGAATCTTGTAACTACCAACCCCTGCCTTGTACCTGCAAGAAATTGAACAAAAATCAAGAAGAAAACAAATTGTTGATTCAATTTTCGAGATTCAATCACAATATGACTTACGTATAGCCTCTCTTAGGCTGAGAGTGAAGTGTTGAAGATGTCAACTCAGCATTGCCTGAACAGTAAATCGAAAAAATATTAGCCAAAACATCGTTTGTTTCAGATCTAGGCAAACAACACGAAAAAATACACTCACCTGCAGGAATAAGTAATGCCACGTACAAACCACCCTCCGTGGGAAGCGCCGTAATTTTGGTAATAGCCGATAAAGCGATGATTAATAATTGAGTCGGTACAGTACGGGCCATGATTGATCGATCAGTTATACTCTTACTCAAAATTCGCTCGTTTTCGGTAGAGTTCCAGCTCGGACTGATCATTTTATTCAAACGAGTCGTGGTTTTCAAGTAGCTTTGGATGATAGGCTGCTGATCGCTTGTGCTCTTATCTATCGTGTGATTGAAAATTTTGTTCAGATATTCACCTTTTTCCTCATTCAATTTTTTAGAATAATACGATAATGATGTCAACATTTGCAACCGCAACTTTTTACATCAAGTAACTCCAGATATGAAGAAGAGGAAAATTAACACTGAGATCGAATCGTAACTGCTCGAAAATTATCACTCGGATGAATTTCTCCTGTTTATTTGAGTTATCGTTTATCAAATTAAACAAAGTTGCGATTACAACGAATGCGTCGCGATACACGGATTTATCACAAATAAATTTTTTACTTCCCAACTGTACACTGCCGCAATGTATTTTTACAATCAGAGAAACTTAATGAGAATGATAGTAATTTGTTCGGGTTGAAAAATAAAAGAAATTTTCGCTGTCTCACACAAAGTTATTCGAAAATCTAGAGAATAAAGTTGAAAAATGCTTGTAGAAATTGGGCTTTGATCGCAAATTTTCACCATTGGCTACCGTCTTTTCATTGTGGCCAGCCCACCTGAAATCACATCACTGATATCTGTCAAGTAAATTTTACAATCCTTCTCTACATTTTCAATCGTACAGCCACCAGAGCGACGATTGAACCATCGTCTTAGTCTCTCATACTTTGGAGCTTTCGATCAAACCAGATGACTGAACGTGAGTCAGAATTTGACGATTTGGCCAGAAGAATTGATATAAAAAAACAATCTATTTGAGATATCTGCACATTTCAGGTATGCACCGGGTGTGGGTCACGATTATACCGCGTATACGGATGAACTTTCTTTTCGGCAATTATTGCGCGTCGCATTGCATCGTAGTTGTCTGGCAGCGTTCTGATTTCGAATTTTTTTCTTTATTTATCTGTTTCCGTTTTTCTAGTCATAAAAATCGTACGACATTATCGAGGGCAGGTTACACCATATGGGCTATAAGGAAAGCTCAGGCTAACTATTTCTTTTCCGTTCTTTCAGTGACCTCAAATTCGTCGTCTGATAATGATGCGATACAATCGTTCACTCAAATATCATAACGAAAGAAGAGTGAGGGTGGCAAAGGAGAAGGGAGTGTTCAAAAATTTGACAATCGTCTACCCTTCCTTGCCCCTCTCATGCCCCTCCCGCTGCCGCCCGCCCACTAATTTTTTCGAACTTCACAATCATTTATTCCGACAGAATAGAGTAATTTATTTCATTCATCACTTATCACGTGGAGCATGTTACAATAAGGAAACTATGTCTCCCCCGCCTCGAAATTACCATCGGAGCACTAAGAAATCGCCTCAAATGCCTGACAAAAATTTTGGAGCGAGTTACGCCTGGAGCCCCACTTCTCAATAATTACCCGGATAATAATTAACGAACGAGAAGGAAAAAGACCGGATTACCAGCGAGCACGATAATTGCGAACATATAAATTTCAAAGCGTCATCGGATGATTTCAGTCTCACTTGATCAGCTCAACGAAGACCGCCTTTTCTGCATTTCACTCCATTCATTCTGAAAACAACCTCGTTTCGTCGATCGGTAATTTGTGAAACATGACTCAAGTGAAAACAATTATCGTTATACTTCAACTGTCGGTCTCTTCACTGATAATGGCAGATCAAATCCAATCACCCAGCGGATTGAACCTGTCAATATTTATTGGTCCATCGATTTGCGAACTAGGTAAGTTTCTTGGTATTCTGGTTTCTGGAACATCAATTTTTGGGGTAACGTTATTATACCCAATTTTCTAAAAAATTGTTGATTCGTTTTTTTTTTCTTCTCTCCTTAGCTCGGTTCGCCAAACCTCCTTCTTATTCGCACGGCCAAGTTCTTCAGAGACGAGACGATTACACGTAAGAATGAGAATTGATCTGCAAAATTTTTGCTCAAGAATTTTTTACTATATTCTTTTCATTTTTAAACATTATCAGATACACGCCTGGAATCGGAGGTCACAGACTACATACCAGAGCAGTACCGTGGAACGAGGCTCGGTTGACCTGCGAAGAGGAGGGCGGCCACTTGGCGATCATCAATTCAATCGCTGAGGCAAATGTCCTAGCCGAGATTTTCAAAAATGCAGAGCGCATCACTGGAGCGTCAAATCCAGATTACGCTGCAATTGGTTTTCACGATCTTTATCACGAAGGTCAATTCGTAACCATCCATGGTCAGTCTTTGGTGAGGGCTGGGTATACAGCATTCATGGGTGGCCAACCGAACAACGATGGAGGTGAGAATTGCGGATCGATCCACAAATCTGGACGACTCAACGACATCAGATGCGAAAAGCCATTTGGATTCATATGCGAGATACCTTACACTACTTGAAATAATGTAAAATTATCAGAGTGAAAGAATATGTGTTGAAATTTTTTTTATATCCACGTTCTTGAAGTTATTATAGAGGACTTCGCGAAATTAACGATACGCATCATGTGGAGTTGAGAGCAAAGTGATAACAGTCCTATCGGGTCAACGAGATGAACAAAAATACAATTGGAGCGACATGACGTAAGGCAACGGGGAATAACTCACTTACTTTGATTGCATCATTATTATAATTTAGAAATAGAAAATCTCTCAAATAAAACTACCAGCCTTCTTTGTAAACCCGAACTGAGAAGATCTCTGGAAACTTTATTACACCACTTCTGTAAATCGATTAATTGATAATTCACATCATGAAATTCGTGACGTCATTTATTTCATTGTCAGTCTTCCTCTTCCTGGAGACAGAAGCGCAGCAATTTCACGACACTCAGGACTTTATCTGGTCGTACCTCATAACCCCCGGTAAGCTAACGATAAATTTACAAAATCGATCGGTACTGATGAATAAAAGAGAAATTTTTCGTTCCAGTTCGTAACTGGTCCCAGCCTATTCTTCCTCCGTGTCTATTACGTAGCCAACCAGTTTTCAGGCGCGATGATTACACGTGAGTATGAAATTTTCTGCTCCAAATGTTTGGTTCGGAATTTTTTTTTTCATATTTTTCAACGCTATCTCTCGCGTTGCAGATACACATCTGGAATTGGCGGACACAAACTTCATACCAGAGCACTTGCGAAGAAGAGGGTGGTTATTTGCTTATCATAAATTCGATCGCTGAAGCAAACGCGATAGTTGATCTTTGGAAAAAGTCACCACCTATTACAGGCTCGCATCGTCTTGATATCGCGTTCATAGGTTTTCATGATCTTTGGCAGCAGGAAGAATATTTAACCATCCATGGACATACATTATCGAGGGCAGGTTACACCATATGGGCACCTGGACAGTGAAAATTTTGTTCAGATATTCACCTTTTTCCTCATTCAATTTTTTAGAATAATACGATAATGATGTCAACATTTGCGACACCAACTTTTTACATCAAGTAGCTCCAGATATGAAGAGAGGAGAATCAACTCTGGAATCGACTCGGGCCCTCTCGAAAATTGTCACTTGGATACATTTTTCCTGTTTTTTCGAGTTATCGTTTATCAAATTAAACAAAGTTGCGATTACAACAAATGCGTCGCAATACACGGATTTATCACAAATAAATTTTTTACTCCCAACTGTACACTACCGCAATGTATTTTTACAATCAGAGAAACCTAATGAGAATGATAGTAATTTGTTCGGGTTGAAAAATAAAAGAAATTTTCGCTGTCTCACACAAAGTTATTCGAAAATCTAGAGAATAAAGTTGAAAAATGCTTGTAGAAATTGGGCTTTGATCGCAAATTTTCACCATTGGCTACCGTCTTTTCATTGTGGCCAGCCCACCTGAAATTACATCACTGATATCTGTCAAGTAAATTTTACAATCCTTCTCTACATTTTCAATCGTACAGCTACCAGAGCGACGATTGAACCATCGTCTTAGTCTCTCATACTTTGGAGCTTTCGATCCAACAAGATGACTACACGTAAGTAAAAATTTGAAAATTCGGCCAGAAGTTTTGATATAAAAAAACAATCTATTTGAGATATCAGCACATTCCAGGTACGCACCGGGTGTGGGTCACGATTATACCGCGTATACGGATGAACTTTCTTTTCGGCAATTATTGCGCGTCGCATTGCATCGTAGTTGTCTGGCAGCGTTCTGATTTCGAATTTTTTTCTTTATTTATCTGTTTCCGTTTTTCTAGTCATAAAAATCGTACGTGGGCTATAAGGAAAGCTCAGGCTAACCATTTCTTTTCCGTTCTTTCAGTCGCCTCAAATTCGTCGTCTTCAGATTTTCATTTTCCGATTCAAGTGCCACGAATCCGAATTATCGAAAAAACTTAGGTATGAAATATATTGTAATGTAGGCAAAGGGAAATTAACATGGTCTGAGCGTTTGTGGCAAGTAATCTCTGAAAAATATTAGTAAGTCTGAAGTAAATTAAGGAATCATAACAATGCGATACAATCGTTTACTCAAATATCATAACGAAAGAACAGTGAGGGTGGCAAAGGAGAAAGGAGTGTTAAAAAATTTGACAATCGTCTACCCTTCCTTGCCCCTCTCATGCCCCTCCCGCTGCCACCCGCCCACTAATTTTTTTGAACTTCACAATCATTTATTCCGACAGAATAGAGTAATTTATTTCATTCATCACTTATCACGTGGAGCATGTTAAGATAAGGAAACTATGTCTCCCCCGCCTCGAAATTACCATCGGAGCACTTAGAAATCGCCTCAAATGCCTGACAAAAATTTTGGAGCGAGTTACGCTTGGAGCCCCACTTCTCAATAATTACCCAGATAATAATTAACGAACGAGAAGGAAGAAGACCGGATTACCAGCGAGCACGATAATTGCGAGCATATAAATTCCAAAGAGTCATCGGATGATTTCAGTCTCACTTGATCAGCTCAACGAAGACCGCCGTTTCTGCATTTCACTCCATTCATTCTGAAAACAACCTCGTTTCGTCGATCGGTAATTTGTGAAACATGACTCGAGTGAAAACAATTATCGTTATACTTCAACTGTCGGTCTCTTCACTGATAATGGCAGATCAAATCCAATCACCCAGCGGATTAAACCTGTCAATATTTATTGGTCCATCGATTTGCGAACTAGGTAAGTTTCTTGGTATTCTGGTTTCTGGAACATCAATTTTTGGTCTAACGTTATTATACCCAATTCTCTGAAAAATTGCTGATTCGTTTTTTTTCCCTTCTTTAGCTCGTTTCGCTGAACCTCCTTGTTATTTGCACGGCCAAGTTCTTCAGAGACGAGACGATTACACGTGAGAATGAGTTTTGATCTGGAAGTTTTCTTATAAGAGATTTTTCATTATCTATTTTCCTTTTTCAAATATCATCAGCTACACGCCTGGAATCGGAGGTCACAAACTACACACCAGAGCAGTGCCGTGGGACGATGCTCGGTTGACCTGCGAAGAGGAGGGCGGCCACTTGGCGATCATCAATTCAATCGCTGAGGCAAATGTCCTAGCCGAGGTTTTCAAAAATGCAGAGCCCATCACCGGATCGCGAAATCCAGATTACGCTAGTATTGGTATTCACGATCATTATCGCGAAGGTCATTTCGTAACCGTTCATGGTCAGTCTTTGGCGAGGGCTGGGTATACAGCATTCATAGGTGGCCAACCGGACAACTCTGGAGGTGCGGAGAATTGCGGATCGTTCCACAAATCTGGACGATTCAACGACATCAGATGTGAAAAACCATATGGATTCATATGCGAGATACCTTACACTAATTAAAATAATTTGAAATTATCGGGGTGAAAAAATATGTATTGAAATTTGTTTTATATCTACGTTTTCGAAGTAATTATACAGGACCTAACCCCCGGTGAGCTAACGATAAATTTCTAAAATCGATCGGCACTGATGAATAAAAGAGAAAGAGAAAGCTTCGCGCACCTTCCGATTCATTCTCAGAATTATTCTTTTAATTGTATGCTCAATTTTCTACCCATGGTACTGAGCATTCACAATAAATAAAATTTCAACGGATATCCAGCCGTTGTGATAGATGATCTTGAATATTTTTCTGATATTATATGCAGAAGATAATCACATTTCAAAAAATCGTCAAAAACCAAGTGAGGTAGCTATGATAATTTTAATTGTTTTCGAATTCAACATGACAGAAGCAGTTGAAATGACAGATTGTTTCGAACATTGACATCTGATTACCCAAAGAAATTGATAATTTCGCAGATAATTCAAACATCCGTTCCGTTTTCTAATTTATTTATTATTATTAATTAATTTATTTATTTTAAATTATAATTCTGTTAATCTGATCTTGACCGCAAACCACTCGTGGTCAGGATATCGTTGTTTCCGCTCAAAGATGACCAGAAATCAGCTTCTCAGAAAAGTTTTCGCATAGTTTTAACTCTCATACGTCTCATTGCTCTACAATCATGACATCGGCACTGACATTACTGGTCCTTGGACACGCTCATATTTTCGGTTCGGACACGAATAATTCTACCCAACCGACTACATCTTATTTAATTCAGCTTCCGGTAACCAGCCAGCATCCAGTCCAGCTTCTGATAAATCGCTATAACTACACGTAAGTCGATACCGTTACTTTTTTACGACATGAATTCATAAAAAAAAACGCAATCTTTCGACAGATACACGCCAGGAATCGGCGCGCATAAAGTCCACAGTCAAGCTACAACTTGGAACAAAGCGCGGCGTACGTGCGAACAAGAAGGTGGTCATTTGGCAATTATAAATTCAATTGCCGAATCGGCGGTGATCGGTGATTTGCATAAAAAATCACAGCCACATTCTGGCTCTTGGGATCCAAATCGTGCTCACATTGGTTTTCACGAACTCTACGAGGAAGGTGAGTGGACTACGATTCACGGTGATTCAGTGGCAAAAGCGGGATACGACATTTGGCAAAATGGCGAACCAATTCGTGTCAACGGTACAGATCATTGTGGGTCAGTACTCGACAATGGAAAACTTCACGACATTCACTGCAAAGCCTATATTGCATTTATTTGCGAATTGCTTCTAGATCAGTCTTCCGTAACACAAAATCTACAGTCGCAGTTTTCTCAAAATATAAGGTCAACAGAAATTAAAGCACCAAATTCTGTTTAGATATGTTTAAAAAAAAACAGTTATTTTTTCTAATCAAATAAAATACTAAATCCACGTATTTTTTCAATCTCCTCTAATCGGTACTCCGATAATTTACACTGACTGATACTTTCACTATATCTTCAATGACAACAGAAACTTTTGATCGAAATGACGATCTGTTCTTCAGAATAAAAAAATTGCATTCCATCCCAATTGAAAGCCATTTTCTTGAATGAGATAAATTTGTTACCTTTTCTGTCGAAACTCTTGCGGAGGTCGGGTTGTCGATGAGTCTTCGGTGTCCGATGTTCCTATCGTGTACGCTGATTTCAATGGAAAAGGCTTGACTATGAAGAGGAAATGATTTCATTTTTATTCAATGTATTTTATCGGTTAATTGTATTGGTTATAGCATAAAATTTATTCAACGATCGTTAAAATAAATACAGAAAAGTATAAATAAATGCTAGTTTCTTTTTTTTACTCAATATTTTTTTTTATTTCACTCTCGTCCACTCTAGTCCGCTACCCTTGAGACCAAGGGAGCCGTTTTAGTATAATTCGTAATCATATCAAGTAATCGTCGATCAAAATATCGTCACTTTTCGATATTTAAATCGCAGTTAACAAATTTGGAAGCGCGATAAGAAATTTTCATTTAGTTACGTACTTTGTTGTTAGATACATGCATAGAAAAAGGACATCTTAATGGTGAATCGAATTATCAAAGGGTGATGCCTTACGCAAATATTTTATTTCGCGATTCGGGATCCGTTGCGACGTAGAGATGAACCAGCAGCGCATAGATGAAAAAGAAAGAAAATACGCTATCACTTCTTCTTCGCGTCTTTTAAACCGGCACCTGCATTAAATTTGAAAAATATTATGTCGCCATCCTCCACGACATAATTTCGACCCTGTTGTCTGTATTTTCCAGCCGCCTGTATCCAATTGAAAAGTCGGCAAGATATTTTCATTTGTTAACGATAAAATAGAAAATTAGAAACTTTAAGGGGAAACTTAAACTACCTTGACCGCAGATTCTGACCCTTCACTTTTGAAATCATCGAATTTCATCACCTCGGCCATGATGAAACCTTTTTCAAAATCTGTATGGATCCTCCCAGCGGCCTGTGGCGCCTTGGCTCCTTTCTGAAATTCAATTTTCGCAAAAAAAATTTACCATGACAATGATAATGATTAGAAGGCCCAGGCAGCTTCTGGTAACCGTGCGACTGATGGAAACTAAAAGCTCAGAAACTTCCGTGGGTAAATATATTTTATCGATTCCAAGGCGCGCAGTTAAAGTAGAGAGCTGTAGAAAACAGCCCTCGAGGGATCACCGAGTTGAAACTCTTCAAAATGTGTGAGAATTATGCGACCGGGACATGAAAAATAACTTACAGGAATCGTCCAAGCCTTGACCTCGTCGGGACCAGCGGTGAAGAAATATTGAAGCTGCAACGCTTTGTATCCCTGAACGATAATCTTGTCCAACGCACTGGGAAAGAAAAGAAGAAAATTCAACTATGAAAAATTAGAGGAGTAAAGAATTAGATTCATTTCTTTCTATGATCGATATTCCAGACCGATATAATCAGCTGAGGATTAAACTAAAAATGTCTGAGGTCAAACGACAGAAGTCATGGACCACATTCCGTCACATCGAATTGCTCGCGTATGAGAATCGAGGGTCACGTTCTTGTGAAATAAATGTAATTCGGTGATCGGAGAATACATGATGCTGTGAAGGAGAACGAGCCAACTTGTAAAAGAGAGAGATGGAGAGAGAGATCGAGTGAGGAATAGGGAGAGAAGGGAAAGGGGGTTCGAAGAAGGGAAGGAAAAAACGAGACGGGGTCCACGGAACGTGATTGTCTTGAGCCAAATATCTCCTAATGACGGGGTAGACGCGCCTAGAAGCTGTATTCTGCAGTGAGCAGACCCCAGACTTCACGGAATACACATAAAGCCGGACGAGCCAACGGCGCAATTTTATCATTCGAAGACCCATTCTTTAAATCCCGCGATTTGTGACCTGGAAATAAAATCGTGGCAACCCGCCCTCTGATTGCCGGGTCTTCCGACGCCCCCCGATCATGACCACAAAAATTATCCTTCCTCCCGCACTCTTCCTGCACCGCGATTCCAGACGGACGCATAGAGTTCGGAAATCACCCGTTCGTCTAGTCGTTAAAATTTTTTTTCTTCTTTTTTCCTGTTCTCTAAATTAAATTTTAGATTCAATTTACTATTACCGCGCGCATGTGTATATAATTCCACATCACTTCAATTTCAGCCAATTACGCAGATGTAACGCGGATTCGTGATGATGAACAATTTTTACCCGGTACAATTTTTGGCGTTCCTGCACTATATATATGCCCAATTGATGCCGGTGTCGTGTGTACTTATTATATTTATTTTTATTATTTTTCTACAATAAATCAAAATAGCTGTCCTGTAATCATATAGATAGACACCAGTCCTGCGTAGCGAAGGGTATATAAAAAGAACATGTGAAAGGAGGGAGGAAAGATAGCCTAGGCATCGGTTTCACTCTTGTGATTTTGTTAAATTACACACATTAGGGGACATTATGTCATCGCTAATAGACTCGAACTGGCTCTGCGAACCACCGCGCCCCAAATATCTACAGATACGAAGCTATGATTTTCTAACGGGACTGGAATTCCCTCTCGCTTTACAACTCCGATTCGGAATATTTTAATAAATCATCTGATTTCTCGGCAATATTTTGCGATTTCGCACATTCGAAAGAAAAAGATATGTACGTTTTTTATCAGCGCTCCGTAGCCGCGAAGATTTCAATTCGAAAGGGTGTAACCGCGGAATTAATAAATCCTGAGGATCGTGTGGGTATGCCGATTCAAAGTTGTGGGCGCGTCGAGTATTCGTTTACCGTTTCAGGTCGGTTCGCGGTCGACCGGTCGTGTATATAGGTATACATAGATGTGTATAGCGGCAAACGCGTGTACCGGAATTACTACAATTTGAAGAGGCAGGAAAAATAGAAGACTCTTCTTCGGTGGTGCAGGTTGGGGTTATTTAAGCGTTCGAGACTATTGATGAAAAAGTAATCGGTAAAGTACCGGTTACCGTGGTTGGCGCGGATTTGAAAGGGGGCGTGTAATACGAGGGCTGACTTTACTTGGCACTAGAATCACCAACAGCAGCAACAGCAATGGCAACAGCAGCTGGGCCAGCTGAGTTGGTATATATAAATGCGATAACCGATCGCCAAGACACACATGTATCTGATATACCTACGATTCATGACCGATGTCTGCAAAAGTCACGAAGAATCTGATGCCAAATTGATGCGAAATCAATGCGGAATTACAGGTTTTCGTAGCGACTCCCCAGTTTTAGTTTAAATTTTTTATACGCCATTAAAAAATTTATGTGGAATCTAAACAGTTGCGTATATATTGTGTGTATGTGTATACCGTCTTGATATGCGAAATAAAAAAAAAAAAAGAGAAAGAGAAAAATAATGCAAGAATCATGAACCGAAATTTCTTTAGAGCTACGCGAATGACGATGGCTGGGGGGCGTAAAATTTAACAAAATGGCGGAGAAAGAATTCGGTAAAAGCAAGTATTACGAGAACCCCCGTGGCTAAGAGTGACCCTGCGAGTTGGACGCTCGTTTACTTCCCCATCCCCATATCTTCATCGTTGCGAACGACGCGACTCAGATTATACGGTATGGGGCGGCTTCGGTGCAGCGCGGGCCCAAAGAGTTTTTTTTACGCAATTTTGCAAGAATTTGAATAGCCCCTTCGTAAAAATATAATGAGCCAGGACTAACGGCCATAGTTATACTTTTATAGTTCTATAGAATATACATACCGGTATACGTGCGGCAAGAATATAAAAAGGATCATATATATAAGTCTAGGTCTCCGGAAAAAGTCCTCCGTTATTATACCTAAGCACATGGGATTTTGACTTCCAGCCTAATATTCGGTCGCGGGGTTAGGACCTTGCGAAATGCACATAACGCTCTCTCAAACATTTTGCCAACTTTCAAATCATCAAAGAACTAAAATTCAAGCCCGCATTTACGATGGCTCGAGTTTCTCTCCGGTGGAAACAAAAAACGAAAAACAGAAAAAACAGAAAACCCCGCGGGTCTCAATTCATTTAGTATAATATAGCCCTGATCTAATTATGGAAATCACGAAAGTTACAATATAATTTTTAGCCAAGATGTGCAAAATTTTATCCCACGGTTTTAACCGTGTAACTTGCTTCGCAAGGACTCTGATATAATTAGTAGTACTAAAATTTGTTCTATTTTTTTTTTCTTTCTTATTCCAACGCTATTTTACGTTACCTGGTTACTTTGTTCTCTTCAAAGTATTTAGCACGTTCTGCGTCGTCCATGTCGAAAATCTTGTTTTCAAATACACCGCTGAATGGGATAAGTACGGCACCAGGATCATTCTTATCCACCCATTCTTTGATCTTAATCAACCTGAAAAATTAATTAATTCTTTTTTTGTTTTAAAGGAAACACGTTTCTATGGTTGGTCATAGAAAGACATCAAAAAAAAGTGTTGTTGCTGATTCCAGATTAAAATTCTGATTAAAATTTGATTTTTCGATAGAATGATGTTGAAAAATACATTCCTAAACGGACTTTCCATTGATTCAGATATTTTTCTCTGAGAAATACTGCCTACATTTTCAAAACCGATTTTGAGACTAAAAAAATCCGTCCGCCCGATGCGTTGCTTTGAATTTTTTCTAAAAGATGAGCGAATCTGGACATCGATCGTTTCAGAGCAATGCGCCGGCAAGAAAAAAATGAGATTTTTTTTCAATTAAAGGGCTGCGAAGGAGAAATTAGTTTTAAGCTTCAATTTGATTCAAAATTCATTAATCTAAGTGCATTTTTCGAAAAATTACAAGCGTTGCAAAGTTCACCACTTTCGCGCAGGAGCGCAGTCGGGGTGTCGCTCTGTACCCAGCGCACCCTTATGAATGCATTGATGAATGACCAGCAGTGGCCAATCAGCTTTTACTACAACTACTACTGCAACTACGCGTAGTACTACGGATACGTACCAGACGAGTGAGTCGTTTGCATAATACTTTTGTCAAAAAAGTTGTGAGCGTTTGAAATTTGACAAATTTTGGTCAAAATTAAGACGAGAAAAAACCGAATAAAATTTTTCATGATACGCCGCGCATCAGCCCTAGTGAAGGTATACAGAATTGTTGTCGTCGTTTATTCGTGATACGAGAAAATCTGAACAATCGACCTATTCGAGATTGGTCATCGTACATACAGCAGCAATTCACTCACCACGCGACATACACAGAACGTTTAATTTTCAACTGTCCTATTCCCACGGCATTATCCCAACCGGATACCTATAAATCGCTTTTGAATAATACATCCACTAATGCGCGACCATAAACGTCTATACATACGTACGTATATTTTGATTAGGGTGGTGAACATGCAGTTTAATTACCGCTGCGGATGAATAAAAGAAATTTACATCGAATAATTGTTGATTTTCAATAATTAGAAGCTTATCCAATCAAACGCGCGATATAGAGCAATAAATAATTATACCAAGGGGGGTGAAGAAAAAACTTACCATTTATTTTTCTTGCGAATATAATCTTTTTCGGATAAATTAACCAGATAGATAACTGGTTTAGAAGTAAGAAATAGGTACTTGTTGAGTACTTCGATCTGTAAAGAATAACATTATTACCCGATAGATAAAATACTTGTAATTTTTCATTATACTTTCTATAATAACTGTGGATGTAATATTTTACACCAATGCCAAGAACCAATACATTTATATAAACATTCACGTAAATAAATTTAAAAATTACCGAGTTTTTATGTTAATTTATAAGTTTAGCTGGAACAATTTGTTCTCGCTATGTTTTCACGGAACTTGGATATCCGCGCTGGACTCCTGCAGAATGGTAATCGTTTTTTTTTTTCTTTTTCTTCATTTAATTTCCTCAACTTTATTTTTCCTTTTCCTTTTTTTTTTTATAACAGCTCTCTGAGCTGTGTTCAGCACAATTTAGCAAGAAGTCAATTTAAATTTACTGCTACGTTGTACTTATCGTGTTTTTAAAAGTCAATTGGCTGTATATCAGGTGCGCGGTGTACAGGAAAAGGGAAAACTTAAATTGGTTACGCTAATTTATTTTTTTTTTTCCTACAATTTACATCGCGTGCAAAAACACCCTTTTATGTCCATGTGCGCTAACGAAATTGCGGAAGTAAAAACGCTCCGAAATCATTATACAGAAAAAAAGAAATTAAAAAAATAAAAGAATTTATTTATAGATAATAAAACCAAAACGAAAAAAAAAAAGAAAAAATTGGAACGCAATACTCACGTCATTCGCGCTCCAATCTGCGAACCTTATGTGCCTCTTGTCATCGACCAGAGTAGTTTTGACCTTGAGCAGGGTTTCCTGTAAGACGAAAATTATTCAATCAGTTACTTCGAAGTACGGAAAGAAGAGAAGGAAATTATTATTAAAAATCAAATGGACCGCGCGGTGTTATGTGCAAATTATGTGCTGTACAGTCTTATATATTATAGACGTTGTTAAAGCTCATCCGATCGTCGCATAACTGCAGCTCAATTCTTATATTACTGTTATTTTCCTCAGAAGCGCTCCATTAACCCATCCACGAAGACGGTTACCTATACGTACATACGAAGGTTACTTTTTACACGATTTTACTCCGCGCAACCAAAAAAAAATGTACTGTACAGGCTACTTACATTTCGCGCTCGTTCCACTGAATCACCTAGCGAAATTGTATAGATCGATCGCCCGGAGCGGTGTAATTTCTGAGATGTAGTTTATACGTACTTTCAGTTTTCAAAATTTGTATAAATCTTTCTTCACATAGGTATATAGGTTGTACATTGGTTTTCCCTCGGCAAAATACGATGAAAATCAGGAAAGCGTAACAACTAGAAATTGAATTTTCATTTCATATACTTTAAACTCTTTTTGTTAAGCATCTGATCTTTTTCGTGGGTTACGCCGTTCTGATTCTCTTTTCTCGGTGTACGGAAAAAGTATGGTGGTATGGCGTAAAGTGAGTTACGGCAGGCGGTAATTTTCTTAGAAGAAATCAATCGGCAAACTAACGGGCTGAAACCACCCTTTACTCAGAAACCTCGGCAGTTTAGAGTTCTTCCGAACAATCGGTTGAAAGTTTTTCTTTTTTTTGTATGTTTTTTCTTTTTTTCAAATACAGGTACAGGTACGCAGATGTATAAGTAAACTGGCGGCGCAGCGCGGATTGGAGAAAACGAAGTCGGCCGCGGTGGCAGCCGATTGCCATCTTGACCGTAAAAAATTTCTTGAATTGCGTTCAGTCTAATTGGTTCCCTATACGTATAGAGTTTCGTTACAACACGGTTGTTTTTCTTCATTTATTTTATTTTTTATTTCTTCAACCCACTATACATTCGCTCATCAATCCGAAGGGATAATAGCGGCGTAATTTTCTACACCAATAGCAAACGAAATAAATACCCCGAAGCGTCGGATCGATTTTCGTTTATTGATCGGCCGATTGCCGGATTTGCTTATGAGAAAAGAGAAAATATATAAGGTGCGGCTGTACGTAATATGCGTTCGACTTGCAGGCGTATAGGGTGTGTATATACGTGCAATTTTCGTTTGAGAATCGATCCATTTGTAGGCATATTTATACAGGTATATACGAGGGAGAACTATATCATCACGAGTCGTTCACTTTACGAAGATTGAATGCTACGTAAAAGAAAACATTTCTTTTTCTTTCTTTTTTTTTTTTTTTCTTCTCAAGCTCCAAGACACGATATGATAACCCGTTCCTCTACGATGCAATTTATGCACCATGAGATACTGTATCTTAGATCGGATCGATGGAAGCAACAAAATTGTTGTATATTATATTTTTAAAATGACAATAATCCAGTTTGGATAAACCGCAAATTTATCAGTGCGGCGTATAAAATATTAATACGCGAAAACTAAATGTACGTGTAATCGTGATGGGTTGATAAAAATTGATATCCGTTCGCGTCTCGTAGTAGAAGAAAACAAAAAGAAGAAGAGAAAAGCGATCGATAAAATTCCGTCATCTTGCGAGATGTATCCGTGGCAGGCGGTGTTCGGGAATTTTGAACAGGCGATAATAGGATCGGGTGCCAGGTTGGGGCCAGTAAAATCTCAGCATGGTGTCTTGTTGGGACTTCATTTTATATTATATATTATCTTTTAGACGAGCTTTGTACCGAGGTGTCCGCAAGTCACGCCTCCCGCCGCGTTCGTGAACTGCAACATTTACAAAACGAACAACAAAAATATCTACTCAACCGATTCCTACGAGATCGTCCCGTACGTTTACCTCTCATCTAAACAATTTCTTTCTTTTTTTTTTTTTTTTGCTTTCTTTTTTCTGGTTGCGCCCGAGGAAATACATCGGCAATAATTTATCATTCGTATGAACAGAAAAAAAAAGATAGTATTTTGTGCTTTTTCAATAAAATTTATTTCACAAGAATTATTTATTTATTCAATTATTCATTCGTTATAGTGCGTTCGGAAAAAATTGGACGAATAAACGATCGTGATTAACTGTAAATTCTGTTTACAGTAGATCGTTTCGTTAGATATGTTGAGATCGGTTATGAGATATAACGACGATATTGTACGTCGCGGTGCAGCGTGTGTATAATTTAAACAATGTAAATGCGGTGGTAATATCGAAAGAGCATTGACGTGAACAATAGACGATGAGATGACAAGTTTCTCTTGGTGATCATTTAGGCATATTAGACTCGAGAAGAATCACTTACTTAGTACATGGGATAAAAACAATGCAGATTAGTGATACTTACATATTCAGGCTTTAATTTCTTGTCGTTCCCTCTCACGACTAATTTCTCTAGTTTCTCTAGGTGGGCGTTGAGAAACTCGATGTCTTTGAGCCTGAGCTCCTCGCTGATGATATCAAAATCTCTCACAGGATTCACCTCACCCTCTATATGAGTAACGTCGTCGTCCTCAAAAGCTCCTGCAATTCAAATATATAACGCCGTGTTCGATGCGATGTAAAATTATTCGAGTCTCGATTACGCGAATTCATTTTCATTTCAATATCATCGGATTACACCCGTCGAACTAAACGCAGAGAAACAATTGAGGGCATTTTTATTTTTCCATCGATTGAGCGATTACGCTGTGTCGTAACCCGATCGCTGTTACTGAGTTTCGTTAAACGCTATACAAGGTATACGATACAAAGAAATGCGTGGGAGGGAGAATATGCGAAAGAAAATATCAAGATAGAGTCGATAGGGCAAAATAACGTAAATTACCACACCTGTAAAATACATATTTTCTACCACGTCTTGCCTCGCGTTAAACGTGTGGGTACAATACTTGCATTTGCTAATGGTAAGAAATTTTGTCATTATTTATTTAATCACCTACCGCGTTTATGTGGATTCAGAAGAGAAAAAGAAGAGTGAAAAAATTACACCTCAGTTTAACTCCAGCTAAAATTACCGACAATCGAATGATTATCTCGTTTCCATTATAATTGCTACACGTATATTCATAAACATTCCCATAGCTTCGCAATGGATATCGTCGAATGGGAAAAAGAGACGAAATTGATAACGATAAAATGTAAAAATAAAAGCGGCGAATTATTTTCAAACCTCATTTCCAAGTACACTGCATATATTGTTGTTTTATATAATTACTATTAATTTGTTTGTTATACATAAATTATAAGAATACTACGATGACGCAAACGCTGTCATTATAAAATGAAACTCGTGATGTTGAGTAAGCTATATATCGGTCGATCAGACATTGCGGACTCGTATTATATGCTAATAGCAAAAATGGGTGTGCCGTTTATTATATGAGCGACTCTGTACTACTATTTCGAGTTCGAGGAGCGCGCAACATACCTGACATACCTATTATAGGTAGACGTCTCTTAGCATTGTCTAATGAAGGGCCTGCGACACAGGAAAGCATGCTTGAATATTCAGCTATGGTTTTATTTTTTATTTTTCTCTCTTTTTTTTTAGTACGTAACTTCTAGGCGCCACGTCTTCCATTTCCATATCCTTTCTTTCCTTCTTTTCCTTTTACTCTATTTTTTTTACTTTTTTTTCATCATCTTTATTTAACCTTTACTTATACACGGATAGCTTTGCAGAAGACCTCGGGGATAATTCTAGGAGTAAAGACTGAAATTGTGCAGGCTATAGATTATTATACTTGGGTTGAGGCAACGCGAAATGAAAAATTCATTTGCCGAAAATTGCATAGCTGCTGTTTAAAAAGGAAGTTTGTGTTTTATTCTACTCAGTTTTTCTTCGCTGTTCCTATATTTTCTCTTTTTCTTTTCTTTTAAAGTGCCAGTGACATTTTTGCATGAAATATTTACGATGCTTTCCAAGTAAATTTCTTTTTCTTTGTTTTACCATTTTCTAGAAAAATTTGTATTCGTTATATAAATATCCGTAGTTCGCTAACAGTCCAACTGGGATTCAGTGAAATCAGTTTGCAGGCCGATTTGAAAAATCCAATATACGTAGATTTAAATATTGGAAATAATCTGAAACCAACTTACGGCATAGATGGAAAATCGCATCGCAGGCGCTGATGTGGGACAGAAATGCGTTTCCCAAACCCTGACCTTCCGCCGCACCCTTAACAAGTCCGGCGATATCGACGACGTTAAGAAATCCTGGGACTTTGCTAAAAGTTGAACCAAAAATTATTTCTTTCAAATTTCAAACTTCGCTCCGGACATTCCACAAGCTATGGAAATCTATAGAGACAGTTTATATAGACAGCGTAAAATCGCACGTCATTCATTCTTCGCGTGAACTGAGATCAAAGGGGCAAACGATGGCGCGTATTAATGCTCGTGGGTATAAAAGCTCAATAGAGAGAACGAGAGAGATGAAGGAGGGAAAGGAGAGTAGATAGAGTAGGGAGAATATAAACGACCCCCACGGGTGACAATGAGGTGTATTTAAATGCTAATCTTGGTCTCATTAAACAATTAGCCTTTGAAGAGAGGCGTGTGGGGCATGAAGGGCACATTAGTGGGCTTTCATCACAGTCTGGCGACTTTGGTAGACACGTGCCAAGCGCGAACACCCCCCCCCCCCCCCCCCCCCCCCCCCCCCGCGGCCCCCGATGGTTACGAACGACGCCCGGTGTCGCACCCGCGCTACCAAACGTCGACGTTCTTCGTTTCTTCGTATGGGTGCGGCCGACGCGATATTTCTACCTCGGTGTACGCGTGCTTACTAATTTCGCACATGGTACCCTGAATTATAATTGAAAATCTTCGCGCTTAGACTAAATTTCATAACGTGAATTGATTCGAATTAGAGTATGTGCGTGGATACGGCCGGATTTATTGTACGTATGGTAGAAAAAAAGATTTGTAAAAAATTTAGATCCGGTACATGGAACTTGCTCGACTGTAAATCTCTGGGTAACGAAGACCGATATCGTCGGTTTACGAAACTCGGAATTTTACGCTGGGGTTTCGAGCTTTTTGAGCGATAAAAAGCAGCGATGTTGAGTGAAAAAAGAAAAAAACGAAAAAGAAAGAAAGGAGAAAACGCGTAGAATCTATAAAAATCGGCTCCCGAGCTTCCTCGCGGCGTAAGTTTTCGTAGGTATAAAGGCGACCGCGTTGCGAGAGTCGAGGGGTGGGATATATTTGGGGTGCGTCAGTATTTCAGCAGCAAAATCCGGTTCATCTGCATTGCAGATCACGTGTCCCGGTACTACCGTCGGTCGAATAAAGGACAAGACGTATGGAAATTTCACCAGTTATTCCGAATGGTTTCCTCGATGAGAGAGGGCTTGCAGCCGTAAAATTTCTCAACCCTCAAACCGAACTCTCTACTATATAGTCGTCGTCTCCTCGGCGTGCGGTACCATAATACGATTCGTCGAGGAAAATAGATGTGGAATTAAATTACTCATAATCATTTTTAAGGAATTTACTCACCTCAGCGGCTTGAAGTACTCGCACAAATAATCGAAACGCGCATCTGGGACTGGCACACGACTTGCTTTAACAAAATATAAAATGGTCAGAAGCACCCTTCATTGATAGAAAAAAAAAAGAAGAAGTTTCTCTATAACTGGTTATTCAATTACTTCATATGGAATATTCGCCGTAGAAGGATCTGTGGCCGAATTCTCCGAGTTCAAAGTATCGCGTTGAGGAAGTACTGCTAGACTGAATAGGCGTCAGGGAAGATCGAGATGTTTGATGAGGTACGGAGCAGATAGGTCGTATTTTATCGCATGGGGGAAACGACACGAAGGGGTTGATAATTTTATTCGCGTTACGAATCGCGATCTCCATTATACGTCGTCTGGCGTCCATACGCCTTTGAACTTCTTCGTAAACTGCGACCTCGTTTAGATCACTTTCGGTGTTATGAATTTTCAAATAAACACCGATGCAAACCGCGGCCGACACCTCAGGGGTCATGCCTGGAAATTTCGCGCGCAATTTGCCCACCGCGTTCACTGCGCCGACGACTAATTTGGCCACAGTTTGTTCGAGAAAACCGAGATTGGGAAGATTCTTGATCTTTAACGGTGGCAAACTATTCGTGAAGTTTATCTCGACGTCGGCGTACTTCGTTGGCTGGCGGAGAAATCTATCGCGACATTGAACCGTGCAGAATAAGTAGAGCCCGGTTTTGAACATAACACCGAGCGTGTTCAAACCCTGGATGATATGTCGCTGAGGAAGATCGTCGATGTAGGTCACGGGGCAAAATCCTGAAACCTTGAGTCGCCTCGACCAACATGCGTGATCCACGTCGATTTCCTGGTCGATAATTTCCGGTCGGGATTCGAGCAACTCAAAATTTTTCAGCGAGGAAAGAATCGCGGAAGGATTTTCCAAAAATTGATCAAGGTGGGAGTCGCACACCCAGTAATAGTGCTCTCTATATTGCACCATCCCTTCGTGGTTTGGTAGAATACCAGATATCGTAAGGATGTTATCGGCGGACAGGCAAACTGGACAGTAAGATTCGTATTTGCTTTGTCTCTCTCTGAATTCGTAAGGCGATATGCACAGGTATGTCAGAGAGTGAGCCTTGTCAAAGTCAGCTTCGCGAAAGTATTTTTTAATGCGTCCAAATCTCGAGCAAACTTCTTCGTTGGCTCTTAACCAGACGGCTAATTTTTGAGCGGTTGCGTCGACGGAAACTAGATTCTGGCTGTATTTGCTCAACCATCCACGAAACTTCTCTGCATCCTCTTCCCATTCTTCGTACTGGTGAGAAAGATAGCAAGGAGAATAACTGGGAGGTCTACTCAGGGTTTGAGAATCCATAGCTAAACAGCTGAGGCAAAAATCGAGATCTGCTCGTAGGTCTATGACGATCATGGGCTGGATACCGAGCAAAGAAAGTTCCTCAAATTCAGATTGGTCCTCCGGAAACCCGTCAAAAATGTAGCCCTGAGACGCGCCGCGAGAATCTATCGTACTGATTTCTACAGCTCTGGTAATCGATTCGTTCAGGGCAGTGTGACCACCTTGAAGATGGGCGTGTGTCAAGGTCGCCAGTTCGGTCCAAGCAAAATTTTTCAGTATTTCTCTCAGCGCTTGACCCCTCGTAATGGACTTCATGCCATAGGCGCGAGCGAAACGATTCGCGAGAGTTGTTTTGCCGCACTTCGGTGGACCAATGACAGCGATTCGAGCAGGAATTAACGGGGAGAACGAATCCTGGTTGAGGTATTTTAGAGGGTGATCTAGAAAGGCGTCTAATCTTTGCTTTCCATACAGGAAATATACGTACTCGCGATGTATGACTGGGTAGATCTGCCGAGCTTCTTCAGCCGGTAAATACATTTGAAATGGTATTTTAGCCTCGTACATTTGCACGGGGCAATACCGACCGAAAGAACTTAGAAAGTAGTAACCGCAGTCCAAAAGTTTTTCGGCCGTGTCCGAGTCGACCTCGTAAGCGTACTCGAGAGCGGAAGCATTCCGAAAGAAATATGGATCGAGGATTTTTAACGCAGAAATTAACACGGAGGATTCGTTTCGTTCGGCATCGATTTCTATCCACGGTATGGATTGTTCCTCGAAGACGGCTCGAGCACCGGCTAATTTTTTAATGCTGGAATCATGATCCAGATCAACTTCCTGTCGTATACGCTCTTCAACGATCTCAGGCTCTTCCCAATCGTCAAATTTTACAGGGTCCGGAAAAATGGTCAAAGATTTTTCTAGTAGCTCCAACCGGTTTTTTTCAGCTTCGCCATCATCCGGTTCTCTTGAGATAGAATCTCCAGATCCGCTGGAGTCGATAAACATTTTTTCTTCTGAAATCGGAGGAGCTTGTAAAATCGAGCTACTTTTTGAAGAGGAGTCTTTCTCACTCATTTCCTCCTTCTCTGCTTCCGCGTCTTCGCTGTCAACGTTTTCATCAAAAGCAACCGAATTAATTCGTCCTTGCTTTCTGCGCTGCTTCATCATTTTCGCGACCCACTTTTCCCTCTTTTCAGTTATGTCTTCTACCTCAGCCGCGAATTTCTGTGCTTCGCAGCGTTTCCTCTCTTCCTGTTTTTTTCTCCAGGCATCGAACAATTTTGCGGTCATTCTGGCTCGTGACTCTTCAGCACTGCAAATAAGTTCGATGACTATTTCGGGTACTGCGAAATTATCGCATGCCGTATCAGAGTCGTATGAGCTGGCGGGAAAATTATCCAAAACCAAACCGACCGAGCTATAAACAGGTTGAAAAAAGTCCAACAAACATTCCTTGAGGATTTTTTTTGGCAGCGATGCGCCTTCCGTCTTATATTTTCGTACGAATGATCGAATAATTGATTTGTCGTCTTCGAGGTCATCCGGGAGCTCTACAGCTTCTTTTTTTTCTTCACCATTTTCGAAAACACCTTCGGGATTTTTACCTACTGAGGGGATATTTTGGTCTTGTAAGTACCGATCTAATCGTTCCTGGACGTCAACGCGGACCAAGCCATATTCCCTACTAATTGCATTGGCCAAAGTAGATTTTCCGGAGCCACTTGGCCCGACAATAGAAACCTTTAGGGGCGGAATCGAGTCCAGAGGCTTTGTGGAAGGCAAAAGTTCACGAGGATGGGCAACAAAATCATCTAGCGCAGCTTGGCTTGACAGAAGATAAATTTTGTCCATGTAAAGCGCGGAGAATTCCTCTTTTCCTTTCCACAAAACATTATGACGACGAAGTGCGACAGGGCAATATACCCCGGTATCGCCATATCGACTATTATCGTTCGACGGCAACGAGCTCCTAGCCGTTTCTTCTTCCTCTTCATCAAGTTCCTCGTCAAATTCGGATGCGTAGGCATTTTCAGCTTCTCTTTCTTTCTCTTCGTCGGTCATAATTGTCGCGCTGGGGCGGTAGTGATCTTCGATTTTTTGTTTTACGTAATTTTCAAGGTCAAAATTTGACGACGAAAGTTTCGAGTCGATTATTCTCATTCCAAATTCGGGAGCTTTCTCAATTACTTCCTTACAATTGGCATCGAACTGCCTAACCGTGTCTAAGTATTTGGAAAGCTCGACAGCTTCCAAGTCCGATGCGATTGAAGAATGAGAACGAATACTTTCAATATCATCGCCCAGGTTATGTGTGGCAAATAAGTTCGATGCATTTATTTCCTCTTCTTCATCATCGACAGAATCTTCTGCGAGTCTGACGCGATAATTCTGCCGCCATTTTTCGGTCAAATATTCGTACGGTTCGTCTTCGTGAATTACAACAAACTCTTCGATTTTTACGTTTTTCTCCAACAGCTTCTCTAGGAAGTCAACGTCCGCGTACATCCCGTCGACGACCCACCCTGATTCTTCGAGTCCAAATAAATTTGGAGCTGTTTGTGCAGCGTTTAAATTTGCCGCTAGTAATTGGCTTATATCTTCAGCGCCAAGCTCGATTGTTGCTTGACGCGCTTTTTGAGTTCGTTCTATCAAAATTGCGGCAACTTCCGGGTCATGCTCGGTCAATTCAGGAACAGGAGCTTCGATCGATCTTAATTCGATTGGCGCAAAATCTATCAAAATATTATCATCCCGGGAGATACGCTCGCGCAAAACTGGATCGTGGCACAAGGACGTTAGATTGTAGGTCTCGATCTCGTCCTGTAATTCTGAAATTTGTTTTTCAATCGCCTCAGGATCATTAGAATTATTATCAACGACGCCGTGTTGATCATTCCCAAAAATGTGAAATAGCTTTTTAGCTACTACTTGAGACTCGCGATGCCACGTTTCAAGGCAAGCGATTCTCGTCGCTTCCCGAGCTTCTCTCTCAGCCTCTAGATCATCCGTAATTTCTTCAATTACGTCAATTAGTATGTCATCGATCGCATCGCGAATTAATTGATTCCTCCGGAAATCAATTTCCCGATTTTCTATGGCCTGGAGATCGAGAACTCTGCCTCCGTAAGTCTGTGCTAAAAATTCTGCCAGGCGTGATTTCCCAGAATATTTAGGACCGCAAACGAGTATCTTACAAATTGGTTTCGGATGAGGTGATGAAAGAAAAGGTCGCGGATTTTCTATAAAAATATCGACAGCTGAGGAACTGGACAGAAAATATAACCTGCTCATAAATCGAACCGCGTGTCTCGCGCTGCCCTCGATTTTCCTACCCCTACTTAAAGCCACCGGACAAAAAAATTTCCACTGAGATAATCTCCACGGATATTTCTGAGCCACGACTCCTCTGTTGGTTAATTTTTGAAAAGCCTCCTCGTTAGTCATCCCCTCATAAAATTCATCTTCCTCAAAAGAAACAGGAGTTTCTTCACCGCCGATCGATGAACTTTCGTCAACGTCTGAAATTTTTCTGGGCAAAATTACTCTGGGCAATGGCAAAATCCGGAGTCGCATCCGAACGACTTGAAACATTCGCATAGCCGAAGTTCTCCCGTCAACGCGAATCACATTTTGGGGATTGTGATTCAGCACCCGTCTTTCTATGCACGGTAAAGCGTATTTTTCGAATATCTCGCATTGAATTTCAACGTTCGATCGCATGTCCGATAATCGGGTGACAAGATGCTTTTTCGAATCTCCATGAACCGGCGTTTTCTCATCTATTATTTCTTGCAACAGCTCAAACCACTCGGTTTTATCCTCTTTCATCCCTGAGGGTTCCCTTGAGGAAGCGCGTAACTGCGTTTCAGTTGTTCCCTGCAAAAGGCCGGAGTCGATTATTCTCTCGGTTTGAGGGTCGAGCCGGAACTGACCACGCCTGCGGACAACATCCGGGTCCGGACAAATCGCGTATATGATAACATTCGGTTTTATTGGCCAAGTGGTGAACATCTCGTCTATCTGATTACCGATATCCCATTGATAATCGTCGCGCAGTATCATGCGAAGGGATTCAGTCGCGAATGGGTTCCTGGCCAGATCGTAACTTTTTGAGCTTCTAGAACTGATCGACGGATCCGTTTCCTCGGTCTCAGTTTCTTCGTATGTTTCCTCGGCGGAACTTTCACTCAGACTTTGGTCGCTGGTGATCTTTTCTTTTTTATTAACGTCGTGATTGTCGGCGTTGAATGAAACCGTCGAATCTGGGGTGACGTCGTGAACAGAGGGGGCAACGGGATAAGATGAATAATCAAGGTTCGGATCGTTCGGGATAAGCGGTGTCCCTTCGATGACGTAACCTCTGTGCAAAACGTCCTTAGCATTCAGTCGAGATTCTATCAAATTCATGAGGATTTCGGGGCCGATGCTTCGCCCCGTTCGCAGGACTTGCTTTATCCAACGACCCTTGTCAGTTTTAGCGTCGATTTCTTCTCTCAGCAATATTTCGGGGGACACAAAAACGCACTTCCAATAATCGGCTATCAATTTCGCAAGTCTAGAGGTGTTTAAACCCGGCTTACCAAATATCACGAAGCAAGCTGGTTCGGTTTCCACTTTTTTATATCTCGCTTCGTCTCCCCCGTGAGGATCGCGAGCGATAAACGGATCCGAAGGGGCGGGAAAATGAGGTTTCACATTTTTAGGAGTCGTGCAATCACACGTGCTGTTAACGAGCTCGGAAACGCGAGTAAAAGGATTCGCGTCCTCGTTAAAAGCGTAATAAATATTCGCCTTCGGACACCATTTAAGTTTTGGCGGTGGCCACGAGGATGCCGAATTCGCGACGGAGGGGTAACCTCTGATTCGGTTGAGATACTTTTTATTTGTAATAACTAAACTGTTAGCCGGACGTTTTTCATCTGGCTCGGACTTGGGGAAAAATTTTCGTCGCTTTAATTCCGCGTCGCACATTATTTTTTAGGAGAATAATTATGAATGTGTCAAGAAATGGTGAAGGATTGTAAAACTATTGCTCCGTTTTTGAAAGTCGGAAACAAAGAAAATACCACAGATTATTTTTCATTTGTCTTCCATGACGAAGAGTGCAGAGATTATTTGTAATTAATGTGTAGATAAAAGAATACTTATTTTCATTAGGATCGATGGTACAGAACGGAAAATTCTCAGCAGCCGCTTGACTCTTCGTTAGAACGTTGAAAAACGTCGATTTTCCGACATTCGGTATCCCCACGATCCCAACCTTCAGATTGGTACCGACACGTCCAATTAACGGCTTCTTTTCCGGTTCCTCGACCTTCTTCGGTGCCATTCTGAGAACAACGGGTTAATCGAATCAAGCGAATCAGGATTAGTAGAAATTGTTATAAAAAAAAAAAAAAATTACGATTCTTATGGAAAAGTGTCGTGGAGTTTGGGATCCTAGAATGATGTTAGTTTAAAATTAAAAGCGGGTTTTCCGCAGTGATGATGCACACAAAATTTCGTATCGAACGATCGATTGAATGAATAGTCACGGTTTAATTATATCAATTTACAAATTTATTCTGTTTAATTCCACCCAACATTCCTGCTATTCGCGGTTGAACGCACTGCGGGCATACGGTCCCCTTGTCATTAGAGGTAAATTGGCTGCAGAATCGTTTCCGTGGTAGTCGCGGCATTCAGAATCCGTTTGCCCCAGCCGTGGGCATCCCTTTCCCCGAGCAAGATAATCCCCTCTTAAATTTCTCTTCCTGAATCTCTCTGCTCTTCCCCCGCGTGGCAACAAA
Organism: Athalia circularis; assembly: GCA_963978495.1. NCBI lineage: Eukaryota > Metazoa > Arthropoda > Insecta > Hymenoptera > Athaliidae > Athalia > Athalia circularis. The sequence continues at coordinate 18,737,686 of OZ021698.1, read as the reverse complement.
ATCACATGTAAATGATGATCGCCGCTATATCTATGTATTACAGATGATGATCCTCGAAGAATAAGTTAAAATAAAAGGAGTTTCGAGCGGTACGCAAAGTGCTTGAGGCGACGATCGCGTAGTCGTCCATTCGCTCGGCTCATCATTCGCTCTCAGCTCGCTCGCGGTAAATAATTATATTAATACGGGCGCGGCATCAACGAATTCCTGTATTTATGCGCGAGATTGCAGCCACGTTGTTACAAACTCAAAGCCGCGTTATGGTCCGTGATATGAAAACGATGAAACTGCGTAAGGAGCGAAGAGAACGCGAAGATCCTATGGGATCTAGACGAGTGCGAGGAAGAGAAAATCGCCCCTAGAGGCTTTTATAGTTGCTGCTGCTGTTGCTGCTGGTGCTGATGCTGCTGTTGCTGTTGCCGTTGCTGTTACTTCGTCGAAAGAGCGGATGGGGTCTTCGGCGAGGATGGGGGCGGAATATGGCGGGCAAGTAACCGATTACTGGGCATCACGCTCACGAATCACCGGCATCACGCCGTGCATCCGCAACCGTGCCTGAGGCCGCCAATCCGCCATCGACTTCGTCCTTAGAGTTTTAACTCCCTGTAACGCCGTTTTTGAACTCGATTCAGGATCCTGGAGTCTTCATCTTGGTAACCTATAGCTCGGTCTTCTCTTCGCGGTTCTTGGCCGCGCCTCGAGGAGCGGTTAAAATGTGGACAACTTTTCTTTTTATTCTTCTTTATTCTTCTCCGCAGCCTTATATATATATATAGATATACATTCTCTTCGTCGCTTTTTATGTATACCTATACGTATATTATTTCTTACTGCAGCAAAAACACTGCGAGATCTTTGAATTATAATAATGGCCGCCGCATCCTTCGCGCAAAAAAAACAGAAAGAAAATATTCTCGATGGTGATCGTTATGTTAATGTCCTCGAATAAAAAATGAACAAAAAAATTTCACCAAATGAATATTTTCATTGTTCAAAATTATTAAATCACCGTTTAATGGTAATAAATTAAAATTATTTACAAACACAAAATATATAATGTAACTCATTTATAATTGATTGAATAAAAATTGAACGACGAGATAAAATATTTAGAACTAAATTATAGGATTAAAAAAAAAAAAAAAAACTTTTCTATCCAGTGTGAGATTCGAACCCTTGGCGTTGGGGGACATCCCGGATTTCAATAACCAGAGGGAAGCTGAAATTGTGGAATGCCGTAGTGTGCTGCCATCATACGTCTTGTAAGATAAACGACATCGAAAATACGTGGTCTGCTCAATGCATTTTTAACCTAAACATAATCTAACCTACAATTTTAACCTCCTATTATTTATTTGTATCAAATGATCCGTGGACAGTTGTAATTAATTTTACAAATTAAATGAGAGGTTCATATCTAATTTTAGCTTATCTAAAAATAGAATGTTCGCTTGGGCGAATGATGAGTGAGGACAGATTTAGCCCTTGGTCTACAAACCCCCACATATTTTGTAGAAATATTCATTTTCTACTGCTTAAAATTAATGGGATTTCAAATTTGGAGCTAGGTAGATTTTGCCGATTTTAAAATTTGTTCAAATAAATATTAAATACCTGATATCTGGGTGCCACTAAGCCGGCTTCCGCGAATATATTTCGTAGAAACTCGCACAACGTGCCGCACGTCGTTGGGCAGACAGAAAATTTTACTTCACCAAGCATGTGACGTCACAAACGTTGTATAGCTGTAGATGTCGGCTTAAAATCCCCAACCGATGAACCACAGTTGCTAAATTATCGACCGAATCCTGCAGCGCGGTCTTATTTAATTTATTCTCCGAACATAGTCAATTTAACCCTCTCCCTTATCGTTTCTGATATTAATTTTCATTCGGACTTTTTGTACGATGATTTCTCGTTCGAAATGTCATCTTTAGATTCGAGAAGCCAACTACTCCGAAAAACTGATGTCGATTTTAAGTAGAACGGACTTCCAGATTTCAAAAATTTCATCATAGATTCCATTCGATTTAATTCAAATTTTTAAAATTCCATAAAACTTCGCATTATCTCGTGAGATTTCATGAATAAAAACTTCATCGGACTCCAAGAGAATTTCATGAGATCAGGATCACAGAAAATCACGCTTCGAAGACTTCACAGGACTCGGACTTTCATGGAAAGTTTGAAAAAAAAAATGTGGAAAAGTTTACCCAGAATTCCGTGTAAGAATCCAAGGGTACTGATCCATGGTGATTCAAAAGATTTTCAAAAGTCACAGAATTACAGGAGGATTATAAAAATATAGTGACGAGGTTGATTTTGACTCGAAGTCCTTCTGTTTTGCATAGAAAAATGAGTCAGAATCAATCTGACCGGGTATACATATTGCAAATAGATTTCAATACGCGCACCGAATTTTAATCAAACGATTGGGGAAATAGAAATAGAGGAAAATGTTAATAATCTTTAAAATTCACGGGATCCTATGTACCCGTAGATACGAATGTATGTTAATTCTATTGAGAGGTAGTATACATTATGCACTTGTGTAAATGCCCAGATGTTAAAGGTTTCCTATTATACCTACATCGGAATGACCAGCAAGTATATTTTCTAACGTCACGTATAGTATTATATTATATATGTCAGAACTACGCCATGAGCTTACACGTATATAGATGCATGTATACATACCTATGTACATCGTATATGCCTAGACCTAGGCTAAATACATATATATATACTTATATCCACCTATGCAGAACACGGGTATTATAGTCATCCACAAGGTACAATATCGCATCGAGCTGTCATTACAAGCAGCTACACAACTGACATGATATCCCAAGCAGCCATATGAATATATTACCGCCTAGTAATATGTCGCGTATATTATCCGCGTATAAATACGTTTACGCAGACTCGATGACCGAATACGAAGTCTCGACGTCGCGTCCATTTTATTTTTAATTACATACGTGTCAATTTAAAATATCATATTTATTCCCCAGAGTTTCGATGTGAAGAAATATCCAAAACTGCAGCTACGGTGTAATTAAATCTGTGATTTTCACCTCCGTATTCGCACAGTAATGACCCGTGTCTAGGATTCGAGCTACAGGCTTCGCCCCGATGAATTTATAGTTTCAAATTCGAGTCAGGATTTCTCTGGTATATAATTCGAGGATCTAGGGGTGCAGCGGTAGGTGAAGCGACAGATATACGCATACCTGTCCGTGCATGTACTTTACATGTATAGTTTCGGAATAGCAGTTTGTATGAGTCGCATATACCCGCTACACCCAAGTGTAATGTGTGGACCGAATCGGAGATTTGAGTCGTTGTCGGGGTGGTAACAAGGAGGAGAAAATAGAGAAAAGTGGAGGAGGCGAAGGTGGAGGCTGCGATTACCAGTCCTTTCATCTCCTTTATTCTCACCATATACCCAAATCTTTCTATCCTTCTAGATTGCTCGGCATTAGGTACGAGTATATATATATATATACATTTATAAGTTATACCTTGTGCCGCAGCCGAAACTGTACATAAGGTAGAATATATACATATATAGTATACATATAATTGAGCTTGTGTGGGAACTCGAAACGCCACTGCCCTCATAATTCGAGGGATAATATTAAAATTACCTCGGAATGAAATAAAAGAATGAGTTCAAAGCCAACGTTCCATCCATCCATCCCGCGTCTTTTTGGCTTCGTCTTCGTCTTCGTCTTGGTGGCGCCGCACCAAAAAATGATGCTATGCAACGTGTGGGCCGTATTCTCAAGGCTGAGAACCAAAGAATGTAATATCCACATTTTGTCGACAACTGAACCACCAAAGAATAACTCAATTCAAGAACACAAAAGTCAAACCAGTGTGAATCTATCATACTTGAATTTTTGGGTCACGCTCTCGCGAGATCTTCAGAACAATGTTTTCCGGTATTGCTCGAAAACATTTTTTTGCTCTACTCGTGAAAATCGAAAAAATCTCAATACTGCAGATTGAATTTTCAAACGAATCGGTACAACAATTTCAAGTATTCAGCGTCCCACTTTTTCTGGCTTACGATCAACCCTTTCAATTCTCATCCCTTTTTCGGTCGTTTCTACTGTAAAAAAATGATTGCATAAAGAGATATTCTTCAAACGCAACCATTACAGAAAAAATCGGCATCGGTATGTTCGTCTATAAAAATCGATCCTCACGTAGTAATTTTTTTTCTATTATTGCTACCGTGTGACAAATCTGATAGATAATCGAGTGACGGAAATCGACGAAGTTTTTTTACATTTCCGTCAAAATGATGGATGTGTTTATATATTTAAATAACATATCTTTATGCGTTGCGGATCGTCAAACGGCTCCACAAAATCGCGTTACATATACCGAAGAGTTCCTCTTCGCAGCGTGTGGTTATTTCAATTATTTGATTACGCTTCGTACCAATCTAGGTCCATATAATGCATATAATCAGTAAGCTATTATTCTATGGTGAACACTGCAACCCACCCCGCCGTCCCATACGTTCGAGTCGAGCGTTTTAACGATATTGTAATTTGGAGACCGCAAACCTCGTTCCATGACGTCATCAGACAGCCATGTTGCCAGCGTACGTTCCATCGTCATGTGCACATATATACGAATCCCATATACACTATGATATGTGTATTCGTATACATTGTACATAAAACCGTGGAAAAAAAAAATTCTAAAAAAAAAAAATAACAAATAAATGAAGAGAAAAAACCAACTTCGATTTTCTTCTCATCCTGAATCGATATAATTTTTATTAAAACGATATTAGGATGTACACGATTATAGAGATTATTTCGCTAAATTAGATACATGCCTATAACCGATTGACGGTTTGCCTTACTAATTCCTTCACCGATTTTCTGCAAGCTCATCACATATCAGGTATACACATATTCGATCTAATAATCATACATAAGTTGTGTGCCGAAGATTTATTTTATTTATACAATGCTAATCTCACGTTTCGGAATTATACATATCGAATTTCGATAAACTTTCAACCAATAACACAGGAATTGTCTGTCATTTTTTTTTGACACATCATTTTTTCCGCCCGTTTTTAATTTCGTATTAAATTGTGACTCATTTCGGGATAATTATTGGAAAGAAACCTCATTATTCAGAGAGGGCAAAGTAATTTCCATGTTATTTTGTTGATTTTACTAATTTTCAAAAAATACGCGAATTCGCATCCCGGAAACCCCTGCGATTTTTTTACTGTTTCTTTTTTCTCCGGGTTACGCCCGTCCGTTCCACTAAAGTCTCGGATATAATAATCACATGATTCGAGTAATTCTTTAATAATTATTAGGAGCTGGGGTTGTAAAATCTTGACACCATAAACGGTAGCATGTAATAAAACCTCTCGTTTTCCTATTACCCATATATAGTTGTAAATAATAAATTTAGTCGGGTTAAAAGTAAATGAGAAGGTAGGTACGGTGTAACGTGTGTATTAGTAGTACCTACGGGTATAAAATATACTTATATATATAGAAATACTTGAGTCGAGAAGTGAAGGTCATAAACAACGCGAGCAAAGTAGCGTAACCTCCGCGAAGCGCGGAGCGGTTCCGCCCGTCAATTCTTACCAATTGTTGCCAATCAGAGTAATACGTGTCATTACGTCAAAACCTCTGTAAAGGTATGGAAGAGGGTCGTGTATAAGGTGAAAACGAAGAAAAAAAAAACTATAGGATATACTAGAGAAACCATATCGTTGGAGATATTATGCAATAATTTATAGATACTCCATAGAGTAATAGCACGCGCGCGCGGCGCGGCAATTTTTATGATTCAAATCCACCGCCCCAGGTCGGTAAAAACTGCCCGATTTCGGATCGGTCAGTTTTTTTCCTAATTGGGTGCTGAGAATCGTTTGCAAAATGATTGCTATGAAATTTCCAATTATCATGACGACATGTAGGGCGCAAGGAGGATTATTGAGATATATCTATAAGGGTATAATATAAGATAAAGACAAAAAACAAAAATCAATCGATCGATCGTCAAATTAATTATCGACCAGGATAATTAGAGAGTATGAATATATTTTATCACAGAGATATATTGCGTTATTTATTATGTATGTTCAGCGCATTAATGAATAAAATATATAATATATAACGCGCGTGATTTAATATCCTATATATTATATATATAGATAATTTAATCAAAGGTGTGCATGGGCTGTTGTATAATTACAGGTCACTTAAGAACCAATTATTAGCCATGTATTTAAATCTCTCGTATGAGATAATTATTATTTAGCGGAATTAATGATTAACAATTAATGCACACCTGCTGCTGAACGTTACAAGTATATTTATATATGCACGTATATATTGTTTATTATACATATTTACATCACGTGTCGCGGGAGAAACTTCATTTTTGTTATTTTTATTTTATAGTTTTTTTTTTTTTTATTATTATATACTCACCACTCGCGATGTTTCGCCTGCGTTACTTCGCATTTGTACCGAGGATGCGCTGCGCTGCATCAGCTCATCTACACAGATCGTCATACACAGCAGCTATTATATCATTTGCTAAAACAGCAGTGCGGAAACTATTGGAAAAAAAAAATTAAAAACTATACGGTTTATCCAACGGCAGACATACATGTAAACTATGCGTTACGATCTGCACCGCGCACTGATTGTGAGCGAAATATTTATTTCTATAAGATTGTGAAGAATCGATTTTTTTTTCTTCCTGATATGTCGCTGTGAAATTTTGGGTTTGCGCTGTAGAAATAGATGATGAAAGAAATGAAACGCATTAATTCCTGCAGAGCCACTGTCTAGACTTTTAAAAAATTATAGATACCATATATTGAGCTGCACCGTACCTGTTATTTTTGGAATAACATAATTGACTGTGTAATAGGTGTATAGCTTATTTTCATCACCATATATTTTTGGGCATTTAAATTTTTACGCGTATAATATTTATGCGCCATTTTGCCGCTGCAAGTTCATTATGCAGGTTGCCCAATTATTCCGATTATGACCATCCACCTAATTTTTTTTTATCATCACCTGCATTAGCTGATATCACGCAAGTTTACATTTTCTCCGCCAATTCACGGATTGTGTGAGTTGAAAAAATCGGAAAAATATATAGTGCAGTTATATATATACGCGTTTGTGCAATAGCAGAGTAGGACAAGGAATGGGTATGTAAATATATGAGCACCGAGCTTCGTGGAGGAGAATTATATATCAGTCGATAGGAAAGGAGAGAAGAAAAATGGAAAACTATATAGATCGGAAAAAAAAAATATGAAAAAATTAAAAAACCCCGAGAACAGAAAGAGGGAAAACAAGAACTGCTGCCTACTATGCGTTTGCGGTGCATCGCGTGGCTATACGTGGTTTTAAGCCCGCCCCCTTAGACAGCCGCCAGCCAACAATTAAGATTTGATCGGCAAAAATGGTCGAGTCAAAATGGCGTCGGTTGCACAGTGTATACGTTTAATGCACCCTGTATATACCTAGGTATGTACGTATGTATGTTTATGTAAATTAGCTTCTCCAGATATTATATAAACACATGTATACAATATATATCTCTCCAGGAATTTTCTTCTCTCGACAAATATAATTACCTTCCGGCAAACCGCTGCAGGTCACCGATTACCGTTGTAAAACAATACATATACCAAAATAATGAGACATCCGGTTCACATTTCATCTCCCTATATACAAAAAAATGCCTACAAATTTATCTGGATGAATTTCATAATTTTTTCATTCCATTATAACGTCCGTAATATAACGTGATATGTGATTTTTTGGACGATTAGATTATACGACGAGCGTGGATGTGGCTACTTTACGTGCAGATGTTTTCGCGCTCCTCATCGTAAGAAAAAATCTTACGAGGTGCATTTATGCGATACCTACCTGCTAGGGATTTAAAAAAATTGCAACACATCGCCGCCTGCGTATATAAAAAACGTAAGCATCAGGCGTATGCACCTATGTGTATAAAACGGTATAGAGAAATTGTATAGGTCACGACATATGAGCAAGGCTCTAATCACAGCTACCAGGTTACTCCTTATATGCGAGAGCCCTCATTATACTAATGTCCCTCAATCACCGCTCGATCTTCAAGCAGCTATAACGATACTTGCCGTTTCATTTTTTTTTTTTTTGCTCATTTTTTTCAACCCCCTTTCATAAACTTACTCATACCTCACCGTCGCCCTGATCAAAATCAACGTGCGAATCGGGGGAAGAAAGAAAATTTACATCGAAATAAACCTGCAACTGCACCATAAAATTATGACAAAAATATAACAGATTGATTTTAGTTTCTATGCAGACTCCGAAAGTAACAGGCTTACTTGTATCACAGTACATTATAGTGACAAGAACTCAATGAAGAGTTTGGTGTGTGTGAATAATTTTTTGCTACACCTTAAAACGTACGTTATATTCGTATAAATACGATCTATAGCTGAAAATCGAGTTGAAGAATCGCAAAATGCGCGAAGCCTGGCGAGAGAAATATAATGGTGCAGAGGAAGGTTGCTGGTGCAAAGACTATATGGTAGGTATATAAGGTATATAGTCAGAGTTAGTCCACTTATCATTAGCTACATCTGCCAGGTTGAGTTGCTTCAGGTCGAGGTAATTGTTTCCTTTTGGTTTATGCTTTTATATTTCCAGTAGTTATAATATACGCGTCTGGATCGCGCGATGATATCTTCACCTTGTTTTATATTCCTTAAGGCTAAAAAAAACTCCCCGTTTATATATAAACTTGTACTACGTATCATCATTCGACAGAGTTATAAGCTCGCGCGCCATCTTTCACGGCGTTTTCCTATATACAAATTTTATTGCCCATGCATTTTTATTACTATTTTTATACACGTCGCTCCTATATTATACCATCCGATTTCGCCTGTTAAAGCAAACCAATTCCAGCTTCTCTAATTTTAGACGTACGCTTTTTTTCATTTTTGTTTGCTTTCTACAAAATTTATATGCAAATTGTATCAAACGAAAAAATTTACTGTGCCTTGGATGAAAATTAACAGAAAAAAAAAGAACCAGCCTCTCTTAGTATTGAAGATCATTTTTTTATTGCGTGCATATCCAATTGCAGTGTGTAGAATATGGTATATGAAATTTGTGTGTGTTTAGAAACAGAAACGGTACGTAGACGCATCAGGACTGTTTTGCAACCCCCATGGAAATGAGAGAGGAGAGGAGAGAAAGAGGAGGGGCGGGGGGGGGGGGAGTGGAAAGGCCCTTGGGGCAACAATTTTGCATGGAGATGGGAGATAAACGATAGGTCCGCAGAGCTCTTAATTTCAGAGGAACGGGCGGAGACTATATCGCGTATATATACGATTTCCACGAAAATACTCGCGTTCGCGTTATCCCTGGAGGTTTAGCTTCTCTCTTCGCCTTTGAGACGCCCCGCGCGACTACTGAGCGCGAGCTGTTATTACCCGAGTATTTCCATATCTTGGCTAGACGAGCTTGCGAGCCACCTCCTGCCTCATGTTTTCTATATGTATACCTACTCGATGCCAACATATATATTTGAAGATGGCGCAATGCAGAGAACGCCTTGGGGCTGGCTTGCTACCAAAATGGCCGACCTGCACCTCGGCCGATCGAGACTCTCGTTTTCTGCCACAGAGTGCCTTTGATACCACAAACTATCCTGGTACACTTGCAAATTTACTTTTCTTTCTACTTGATAAAAGTTGACACGAACCTGCGCGGATGGAAAAAGATTCGAAGCGATCGAATTCGCGAATTTCCGATCTTGACGAATAACTCTGGTCTTTTTTTACTCTCATTGTTGTCCAATTCACAATCAGACAATTATCATAGCAAATTAATTAGTGTTTTTAAATTTGGGTTTTCTCCAGTTTGCGTTTCCACGAAGACTTATACACTCCATGGCAAACTCGATTCCTTCCGGTCAAGAATATAATTGGCGGTGAGTTTTAAACCAGAGAAAAAGCCAAATGACGTGGGTTTTCCTTGTACCGATGTTTCGGCGGCGATGAAATTTGAGAAGAACAAGTTGACTGTGTACAGATTAATATATATCGCTATTATATCCTGGACGATGTGCGTAATAGTCATTAAAGTAACGCGTGCCAAGGGTTTGGCGCAGCTGCGCACCCGATTCCTCTTTTGCCCTTTGCACAATGTGTGTATATATGGACGGCAAAAGATGTGTAGTATAATAGTTGAAACACGCCCAGATCCGCACGAGCGAACTTTCCTAAGAAGTAATAAGAATAACCTCGAAGATTGAAAAAAGGCACCTTTGCCATCGGGTCGCCTCGTGCTGCCCGGTTCCTCGGGGTGCTGCAGTGCGAGCTTTATAAAAAGGGAAGACCGGATATGCACGGGGTTGCGAAAGTGGAACCCGATACCACCTTCGTACATGGACGCCGGCTCCTTCCTGTCACCCGAGACTCTTTAAGGGCAAACTGCAAGGCGCTCCTCCTCCTGTCCTTATAAGGTTATATAGGTATACGTGTTAAAGCTTTCGACGCTAATAGGCGATTGTTCGTAATGGGGTTACGTCGACGTAGAATAATGAGAGTTCAGAAAGACGGAGGTTTAGGTTCGTTAATAGAAATTCTTGGGGAGGTTTTTCATCCTAACATACAAGCTTTGCGAAGCATGATTTGTTCATCCGAAACGAAAATTAGGATAATTCGGATGATTTTAAATTCCTTAAAAGTCTTGAAAAAATTTATTACCTGCGATCTCGGATCAGATCAGAAACTGAAAATAAAAGAATTCAAGTAATTTTACGCGCGGAAAAATCATGATTGAAAAAGGAAGAAAAATTATTTTTAAAATACACACAGGTGATCGATCGCTGCGCGGTGTATATGAGGCAAAAGTAACTGTGCTATGTAATATTCAATGCTACCTATATTATGTATAGATCCTACATATGGCCTCGACTCGCACGTGGCAGAGTCACAAATAATAGGCTATACTTTAATACGTCATATAATATACTTTATATACAATATGCTGGCTGCTAACTCGAATTCTCACATATAGAGCGAAGGAAACTGTAATAACTACAATCAAATATTCCTCGATTTATACAAAAGATATATATATCTGATCGGATTCGGGATCACGAAATAGCTTCGACAATGTTTTCAAAATACAATTTTTTTTTGTTTTTCTTCCCTTTTTTTGTTATCCTAGTGAACCTTACAAACGTGTTACCGATTCACAATTATATGTAATAGCGCATCTTGATGGCAGATGGCTTACAGAAGTTTACTTGCATTCGTTTTTTATTTTTTTTTTATTTTCATCTATATATTCCGAATTTGTATTCGGAGTAAAAAACAAATTTTATACACCGTCCATCTGTCGATTATGGTACCGGATTTTCGATCGTTCGATTTATTTATAGGATAGTTCGTAAAATTTTAAGGTTTTTGTTTTTTCGTTTTCGAAGAACGAAGTAGATGGAGTAAATACGAAATGTATAATACAAGAAGATATTGAACTTCCGGTGAAATAGAGCGTGAATTTGATACCGACTTCCTTCGGGACGCACGCCGCCGCCGCGTTTTATAAAGAAACTTTGGCGAATATACATATAGGTAACCCAAGAATAACGTGGATCGATAGTTTCTCCGCCCATCTAGTTCGTCTTTTTACATTTTTACAATATTATTGTATTACTTCCGGTTCTCTATAGGGTGTTAACTGGGTCTCAGTTGCGTTACCGGAGTCTCGAATTACGGGTCAAAAATTTTTCTTTTTTTTTTTCTTCCTCAAAGGAATAGCCGCGGGCCCGATGTACGCGTTGAAATATACAGAAAAAATGTAACAATGGCAAAGGAGGATTCGAAACCCCGTACATCACAGGGTGCCAAAGGAACCGCAGGTCGAACGAGTAGAATCTGTAGCACTTCTGCAAGAAAAATCGACGATCGAGATTCACTTGTCGCGTATATTGTGCGATCATGAGATCCTGTGAATGAATTTTTTTCGCATTTTCTCCACGTGCATTCCGAATGCGGTGCTTTTTTTCGCGTTCTTTTTTCGAAAATACGAACCCTACGAAAAAATTCTGATCGCGTGAAAATTCGATGCGGGCTTTTTATGATCTCTTCCGTTATTTTTACGCCGTTATAGAATCGTCGACCGTGTATTCAATTATTGTACCACGTACTCGATTGCTTCCGGCGAAAGACTTACTTACTTACTTACTTTCTATTACTCGATTACCGTTTCATTCGTCTTTTCGACGTAAACAGGCATTGTATTCTTCATGATTTACTGGCCCATTCCATTAGCAGTTAAAAGCATTAAATCCGATCGCTCTTCTCCCCATGTAACGTACCTCCGAATGAGGGTGATCTACACCCCCCCATTATTTTCAAGGACATGTATAAAGATACAAATCCTGTTCATCTACAACTAATTACAGACGAACGTTAGGATTTCTGATCTGAATAAAATTCAAATCTATAAAAATGTATAATTTTAACAACGTTAATTAACTTGCGTTCGACGAGCAATTAAAACATCATTTGTAATATTTTGTACTATCTGAGGGTAGGAAGCTTATGACAGTCGGTCGAATAAAAGAAGGTGGAAAAAGGTGAAAAACGGGGAGCAGAAATGAGAAAAAAAAACAACGGGAAAGAGATGTTGGAGGTTTATAATTCAGTGGAGGCATTAATAACGCATTAATATATCCTCTTCACCTCTAATTGACGATGCTCGTGCCGTGTAATTCTGTAAAATAAGTATTGGGTCGCGAGATTCGTGGATTTCAAGAGTCAAAATATACCTAAATGTATATTATAGACGTGTCCCTCTATTCTTCCAAATCCAACCATGAAGAACCGGTAATTTTCTCTCGTTTTTGTCAACTCAGCTTCACGCCTGTTTGACCGGTTAATTATGACGTTATATACCAACCGATACGTCTCTTTTTCTCTATCATAAGTATACACATGATGTATACGCTCGTTTAAAAACGTATTTATAACTAGAAATTCAACTTTTTTTACTCTTTGTTTATTCATTTCTCTCAGTTTTCGTTTTATGTCATTTTTAACCACATAAAACGTCCACGACCCTATTTTTTAAGTTTTTTTTTTTGTTTTTAATTTTTTCTTTGCTTCCTAAAAACTCTAATTTTAAGTACGTACCTATATGGTATCATGTATATAATTCGTTGCGATTAGATCCTAATATAATATTTCGTGGAAGATTTCTTCTGCCAGTTTGTAATTGAGGGTATAATTTTATCGGGGTTATTTTTTATTTTCTTAATATAACTCGAGAAAAGTTGGTGAAGAATTATATTTTTTTTAATCTTTTTCTGTTTTTTCTTTTCTTGATATTTTAGTGTCCGATCATGAGTTGTGAAATCATCGGACTCGCACCGCGGTTATATTCCGGTCCAGACTTCATCTGGGGGAAAAAAAATTAAAGAATCTCCTCCATTTCATTATAGTAGTCAGAACCAACGACGATCCGAGGCGCGAAAAGATGATCAGATACAGTCTTTATCTGTAGTATAGTTTTTTCGATCTTTATGGAATTCGGAGATCAATTTGATAGCGTTAAAATTTTTACGCGTCTCGACGCCTGCGCGGCTACCGGGCGGCGTATTTCTCTAGGCGCGCAATCATCGTCATCGGCAAAGAAGAATTATAACAACCGAACCCTCAAGAACGGCGGCAAGTGACTTTTGACTTTACAGCTTCTGACCATTAGATCGATAAGATCTTTGACCCGACCCTGACCACGACCACGACCACTTTGTTCGTTGTTTAATTTGTTTCTTTTTTGTTTTAAGAGATAAAACGCTTCAATTTTTAACGCGCCGTTCGACTTCAGATCGAGTTCGGAATTTCGATAAAATTTGCACCGTTCAGATCGCGTTATTTTATCGGCTATCTGAATGATCCTTTCCATAAAGACACATAAAATTATGTGTTGATTTTGTTATTTTTTTTTTTTTTTTTTTAAAGAAAAGGAAATGTATAGCGTCAATGAGGCGTTTTTGAAGATCCTTTCGCTGACCTTAAGGGTGAACCCTGTAGGCGCCAGGATTCGTTCTCGCCATTAGGGTGATCGATGAACGTTGTTTATTTATCCTTCGTCGGGCCCCATCACTTCGGTTCAAAGAGATGATTCTCTTTCCAAATGGTCATCGCGAGTCGCCCGCTCGAATTTTCGCCTATAAACTAATGATCCTAAAGTGCGGACTTTTGCCCTCTTAAAGTGAACTTCATTGTTCTCGAACTCCACCAAAAGTGGACGTGAAAATTCCGATTCACCGTATGCATATAACTGCGACAAAAAAAAAAGAAGAAGAAAGAAAAATGAATCAAACATTTCCTGCATTTACACATGTATATTCCTAGAATCTTTGAGCGTGTTTTACATCTGTTTAGATTGCATGCTGTGACAAAAGTGAAAAATATGTTTTCATTTACCACACATCGCAGGCAGCCCACTCTGACTATTCGTGAATCAGATATTCCCGACCACCGTCTATCGGATGATTTGAATTATTAATCACATCCTTTCCCTATTCAAAGTGAATTTTTGAAATGTCTTCGTTTTTTTTTTTGCATTCCCATGATCTACGAAGTTCAATTACTAACGTCGAGACGCATATTCATTTCTCACCCCAGTGCATATGTAGTTTCCAAATTTTTAATCAAACTCATAGGTCGTCACAGAACGGATATTGACGCGTGCAGAGGGTCTCCGTTCTGTTTCTCGACAAATCGACTGGACATTATTTCATATTATTAGATTACCGTTTCAAGGGTGAAATCACCGTGAGGATGCAGTAGTGGTACACATAGGTATATACATGTATGATTTTAAAGGGTAATAGAACGGGAATAGTTTAGGAAAGTTCGACGCGGTAGTAGCTGGTTGTATCACATGTATATATGAATACCTACAAATGTATGCGCTGTACATATGTACAAGATATGAATATATGTATATATCTTATGTACGAGTGTATTCGAAGACGAGGGTTTGACTGGCGGTCCATTGTCGGTTTGGGAATACGGTCGCTTCGCGCGTCCAATATAAAGGATAGCATTAGTAATGGGTTTTAATTACTTCATAATGAGGGCATGATTTAGCTCTCTATGTCGGCGCCAAAGATCAGAGGCGTTCATCTCGAAAAGATCAACTAAAAAGAAGAAAATAAAATGTGAAAAAAAAAAAAAAAAACAACTTATACGCAGCACCACGTCACCGCGCTTTAATAAACTACCCCTTCGAAGTAAGAAAAAAATATCAAAAGAATATGAAAAAAACTGAATAAAGTGGAATAAAAAATCACGATCAATTATAATATACGTATTATACACAAATGTATACTACGCCAAATCGATTTTGAAAATAAGAAAAATTTTAATCTACACATCCAATAAAATAAGATTATGATTAGATCGACACTTGTTACGTCACGATCGTTAGTTACACGCACACCCATGTATCCATATGCATATCTTATGTGTACCCTCGTAGAGATCATAAGCAACTCATTTAGCGGTTGCATGGCTTTTTCTCTGGTCAAGCTGCGGAGAGGAAGGCGACGGCGACGGCTCGCGGATGAGTTGCGGGAGGGGGTGGTGGTGGTGCAAGAAGATGAAAGTCTTCGTGGGCAGCGAGATGAAGAGAGGAGCGAGGGGGGAAGGGGGGTGGGAAGAAGCGAGTCTTGTGAGTCTTACCGCGTCGGAGGCAAAGCCGACGAGGATAACCGGCCAAGAGAGAGATCGACTAATGCGTCTGCGGCTACCTGAAGAGCGCCGCTTTCTTGGCGTCAAAGGGCCCGCTGGCGCCGGCACCCCCAATCCGTTGTTGCGGCTCCAAAAACCATCTCACCTTCCATGATGACGTAGAAAAAAGGGGCAACGACGATGACCTGACGCGGTATGCAGGTTTGTCCCCCCGATCACAGGTAGAGATACAAATTTTTAGTAGTGGGGAAAAGGGGAATCGATGCTTCGGCACCCGCAGGTTAACGCTTGATTATCTGGAACATCATCAGCTGCCGCGACCGGGGTAGGCGACACTTTGAAACATCAAAACATCGAATTAACATGTAAATACCTGATGTCGTTCGGATTCCTATTCACTCCCTTTTTTTAGTTTCTTTTTTCTGCCCTTCTTCCGCTTCCTTTTTTTCAAAGAAAATCATAAATTATAGAGTTGTATCTGGAAAGGTGACACCGTGCTTCTGAAACCCCTCATATGATTATAATATTATTATTCACCTAGATGTGCATGTAATGGACTTTTACGAGGTTAAACCTTTCGGTTAAGGGTCGTTAGGAGTTCGCGCATTTGCGTCCATACGCGTATATAATAGCGCATACATGCACGCGTACCCGTGAAATTAAAAGAAAATTAAAAAGAAAAAGTGACGTTGTTTTTTTCTTTTCTTTTACTTCGTTTCATAAGAGCTGAATATCGTTACGTACGTTCAAGTAATTCCGCTTTGCCGAGCTCGAGGTACTACTATGTGAAATTATACGACGTCGGAAAATCTTGAAAGCAAATTGAATGCAAATTGCAAATAAATTACAACCCTAGTTCGCCATTTGCGCGGCATGCAACTTCTATGAAACAATTTCCACCCCCTACCTCCTTTCCCTTCCCTTTACCTTTTGAGAGCATTCGCGTTTCTTCCAACTTATGCAGTAGCTATATGTATACCCACACACGTATATAGGTATATACCACATCGCCGCGGAGCTGTGCGGCAGGCGGTCTACTCATGTATCAATCAGCTAATTGCGCTTTACAGCAATTATATCATTATTTAATTAATTGCAAGCGAGTAATTGCCTCCGATAACCCTTTCGACTTATATACCTATATACCTATATATGGTTATGCCACCACTACCTGCGCACAAAATAATTACAACCCTTCGACAGTAATTGGATTACTACTTTGTCTTGTCCTATAGGTACAGTTGTTTCTGTGGACGTTGATATTTGTACACTATAGTACTTTTTTTTTTTTTTTACTTTTTCTAATTTTCATTTCTCAACCTATAGAAAAAAATTACACATTTTACAAAGTCCAGAAACATTAACTTATATACATGATGTGGGTAATCATGTACATCTATAACTATAACTGCAATGAGTTTGTTTTACCTATTCGTAGTGGTTCGTGCGATACAGAAAGAAACGTTGGATCGATATCGAATTATTTCCTGTGTGTGCAACTTGCGAAATTACTCTGCAAACTAATTGCCATAAGTATTATGCATATGTATATACATAACACACACATACATACGGTCCAAGTATTGAACTGCATCAGCAAAACGAGGTTATTACAATTTTTATAAAAACACCAGCTATATTTATGTCTCCACAGCTGCAGGTTAATTTACGCTTATTCGTTCGGTAAACTATCGCTGCTATTTATCGATGTTAGGCGGAATTTTTTTTTTCAAATCGATTAAGAAAAGAGTAAGCGATGGAAAAAAAAGCATCGGAATAAGCTGAGAAAAAAGAAAAAACAATCATCAATTCCGTACAGAGAAAGAGGTAAATTATTTGGCATCGAAATTTTTGAATAATTAGGAGAAAATATTTTATCACGTTTTCCACGTGGCTCTGCGATTGATTAATTGATACGTCGATGTTTTGCGTATACGATAAAAGCTTGCGAATCGAAGCGGAAACGATATCTTTGAAATACCCGAATGACTTCGATATTCTTGGAGATTCTGTAGCAATTAAACTAGGTGCAGAATATTTATGAAGTCGAATATTTCCTGCTCCCGCGGCGACGTCGACGACGACGAACTCGTCGATGTTTAGCAGGTGTGCGATTCCTGTTGATACAGGTAACATGTATAATAAGTGGAGGAACTGCAGCAAACGGAATATAAACTATCAACCTATATAATTTTACGACATATGATGACAAGGCAACTTCCTTCGCGTCTATCGCGTTCTCGAATAAATGATTCCTCGAGTAACTTCATGCGGTAGGTGTGGATAGCTACATAGACTTATGTACCATACACATATATAGTATAGTGTATATATAGGCAATAAATATCCATTTCACATAGAGTTTATATATATACAACTCGGCGCCGCGCGATGCACTTCGCGGTATTAATGCTATAATGTTCCGAACAGCGTATAGAAGTGGCTTCGAAATCCGCTGCAGCATTGATAAGTCTATGAAGTATATATATATGTGTAACATAGGTGCACACACTCCTTTGTATATTCACACACATAAAGATACATGGGTATACATTTCCTCGCGTAATGACAGGGCGGGAAATTTTCTGACGGTGCTTATCGCATTCAAAGGGCATTTCTTCTTCTTCTTCTTCGAGTTATTTCTTCATTTTTTTATTGCGTCTACTTATCTAGTTAGAAACGTGATGAATATCTTTCATTAGCATATAATAACACCCGGCAATCCTTATATACCGACGTTTTCAAGGATATTCTGTGTAATTTTTAACCGCGTATATAGGTACGTAAAAACTACCGCGTTTACATTATTTTTCTTATTTCTCGTTCAGTTTTTTTTTTTTTTTTTTTTTTTGTTAGGAAAGCATTTGAAATTCCAAATATATACCCGAGGTACCGAAGGCCACGTTGGACTTATGTATTAATTATTTATGTCGTCCTCGTTTGGCAATTAGCGATTCCTTTCACGTACGTATTTAAAAGGATTTGGAGGAGGTCCGGGTCCTTGGTGCGAGTGCATACGGGGTGGTTTGAGGTATGGTTTGAAAAACTTAAAGGACCACACGTGTTCCAGCCGTTTTAACGCCAGTCGTAAAGCGAGCTTTCTTTCTTTCCTATGTGTCCTGCGGGGAGGGGGAGAGACGAGCTCCTGCCACCTTCGACAATAAAGCTTCGAATGATCGCTGATGGCCATCCTTATGGCCGATGTTCCTTTTAGCTACTAATGAGCCGTGTGTGTTTATGCCTTCTGCAATTGGCTACCGCCGTCCCTTTGTTACGCGTTTCATTGCCGCGCTCCTAAAAGCGTTTATATTACCTATACTATACTATATGTATATTACACAGGTATTTTAACCTGCTCGTACCTACGGCTGAAATTTTTGTTAATTAAAATTTATCGTTGATTTAATAACCTACGCACGATACCCGCGACTCCGAATGAATTATAAGATCCTGTTATACATTATATGAACGGAAAAATTGAGAGTCAGGAAAAATCGTTCGAAAAAAATCAAAATTACGTCCTTTTTTCGAAACCTGATATGAAAAAGCTGCAGAAAATCATTTTTTTTAAGCTCTATCGTCGGATTAAATAATTTTTTTTTCTGCTCTTTCTGTAAATTTGCATCCTGATTTTTTGTTGTTTTCTCTCTGATTAGGATCAAACCAATTATGCAATTAAACGCATCGATTTGCACGATGATTATTTCCATTGATTAGGAATTAATCTGATCATTTAGAGATTATTCCTTACGAAGCAAGCGTACACTCATACATATTCGAATATCCCTCAGGATCGGCAGCGGCATCAGGACCACCTATGCAGACCCTAAGGACTTTTAGGGAAGATTGGGAGGTGGTACCCGGTGTACGCCCTGCATTACGGCCGAACGCGTGCTTCGCAAGGACTCCAACGGGGCACGCGTGATCCAGAGTTATATACCCTGTAGTGTACCGGTACAGGATGTCCCGTGTTGTAAAACCTTATAGGAAACTAAAGGCAAGGCTGAAATTATCCTGGCGGGGTGCGTAGGCGGCACCCCATAACACAATCCCTTGTCAAACTATAAGAGCCGAGTGACACGCGCGTTTGTCGAATATAAGCTGCGCACTGTGCTGTCGAATTATTATTATAATTGTTTGCTTTTATTTTTTCATTCTTTTTCTTGTTTTTTTTTTTGTTGCCGTCCGTCCATCCTTTAATTTTTTTTTCTTTCTAATCTTGATACAAATTTTACGACAGCGGAACCTGCGACTCAAAACTGGTCCAGTTCATACGTAATGATTAGGTATATATAGTTTAATATACGCGTGTACGAAATTTTTTTTAATGTTTCCAAGAAATGTCGTTATAATGTGAAATTTGTGAATCGCTGCACGCCAAGGTGGTTAAAAAGGACGAACTTAGAATGTGTATTATGTATACCGTTGGCCTGTTACGAATTTAATTACATATTAGGGACTCCTAATGAGTTGGGAAAACGGCGGAGCGGATGCGATGAGAGAATCAAGCCGAAAAACTCCACAGCAACGAAATTCGTCAGCTGCGCAGTGCAAAAATCGGAGGTCCTTATCCCGAAATAATATGATTACACCGTTCGTTTTAGTACCCGTAGAATTTCACAAGAAAAAATAAATAAATTGTCAGAGCATATATGAGCTGCAGTTGTGTAACGGGGATTAAAAATATTACCATGGCTTGCAGGACTTACTCGTATACGAGTAGGTCAAGACTGACCGCGCTCGGGCCACTCCCACAGGACTCTCTTTATTTTCTTTAGAAAAAGAAGCTCCTTTTTTTTTCTTCGTCTTTTTTCTTTCTCTGCTCTTTTGTCGGCGGCAGAATTCCGGACAAAATTACGCTACGCAGGTCTAAAACAATGAGCCCCCTCCTCTCCCAAAGAAAAATTATCGTCCTGGCGCCGAGTATCACTGTAGACTGGAGCAGCGATTTTTAAATAATATGCTGAGTTCAAATTTTGCATGATTGGATTTTTTCCGATACGTAAAAGCCGGGTGTTAGGGTTTGGTAATACATTTTAACCATATGTTCCGAATATATCAGCTATACAAATAAGAAATATTTTATAAAAGGATACCGCGGCGCGTGTTGCAGGATCCGAAAATTTATCAGCTACACAGACGGCTGACCACTAGCCGGTTCATATATATTATAAGTCATCACAGATGCTTGAGGAATCGGTCGAGCCTGTAGCTTCCATGCACCATTAATATATTTCGCGAAACGGCGTCATCTGCGAAATAAAATTCAACAGACGCTCAAAAAAAATGAAACAACAAAAAAAAAACGAATTTAGTTTTTCCACCGACATGAAAGAAATTATTTCTAAACTATAAATATTCGTTAATAAAATCTGATCAATTTTATCAACGTGTGATTTCGTTCGAATTACTCAATCTTCGAATAGCTCGCAAAGTAATTGAAAAAAAAAAAGAAAAAAAAATAACTGTAATAACAGTGAGCAAAATTTCGTAATGGATTTTTATCCGAACGTACATCAGCACGTGCAATAATTCAACAGAGATTTCGATGAAACCAGATCGCTCTATAATCAAATCGAAGGACTATATACTATATAAATCCTGAGCAGATATAAGCCTCCCGTAAAGATAATTTCATGGGGCACCCAAAGCTCGATGAAACCCCGTCGATATATCGCGACAGGGGGGGGGGGGGGGTCGGTAGCCGCCCCTCAAAACGGGCAGCGGCACCCTTTGCTTTTTTCCGCTTTAATTTTTTTTTTTTTTTCTTTCTTTCTCTCCCTTTTATTTCTTCTCGCACATACGATCGCGATCCGTGTGTAACACTGGACCGCGTACGGAGGGGTTACTTTTTTTCATTCTTTATTTTCTCCTTTCTTCACCTCCTTTTCGATATAGTTTGGCGTCCGACGTACGGTACGGAAGGTGAACGGAAAATACATAGGATGCTTAAAGAATCGCGAAACCCGTTTTGCCCGCGTTAACGCCCACCGGAAACAGCTGGGCGCCACTGAATGGCTCATGTATATGGTACTCTGCTCTCTTAGGGGTAGGAGATACCATTGGCAAAGAATTACTATATACGCGCTCCACGGATCTAATTACAAGAAATAAAAAAAATGAAAAAAGAAAAAGAAAGAAAAAACATTCCATACCGCATGTGAGCTCACATACGTCGGTATGTTAGACACGTACGTCTGTATAGATGAAAATTTTCAAAAGGTACATGCCGGGTGCAGGCCGTTTTTATACCGTTAAAATTAAACGCGTTATATTGCAACGTACTTGCATTGTATGTGGGACGATTTCGAGAACGTCAAGGGGTCAGCAGCCGAAAAGGCGTAACCCGCAATTTTTTAATTTCAATAACCATCGAAATCGCGTTGCTTCCAATAAAACGTCGTTCGAAATTGAGCTTTTCTTTTATTTTCGACTGGATTCTAATTTTCTGAAATATACCACCTTCCGGATACGCTGCAGCCCTCGATGAATATTACCCACTTCTTGCAATTAGTGAAATTGAATACGATTCGCCGCAGCACCCTGAAGATATTTTATTTTTCACTTAAATCTTCGTTGTTTTTTTTTTCCTAAGGAGTCACCAAAGGAGTTTCAAGATTACAACGGCGCGCGAGCTGTTGCCGTTGGAGGGATTGGATTGAGTTGACTGTAATAGCGGCAAAAAGAGAGAAGGATAAATAAGAATGATAATTATTGTAATCTTACGCCGGTGGGAGGACAGATGGGAGGACCGAGCTACTCCTCACCTCCGCCTGCGCGGTGTAGCCCGTGCCTAACATTATATTTTCAGAGTTATATACTAAAAAAAAAACATATATATACATATATACATACGTACAGTTCGTACTTTATGTGTACCGCGAGATTATCTTCCTTGGAGGTCTTAAATCCTATCCTATCTCTCATCTTCGCTGCACTTTGCGGAAGATTTTACACTCAAATTTTTTCTCATCGCTATTCCCATACATTGCTAACTGACAATGAGTTCATAGTAAACTACACGATATCAATGCTCAATCTTTGTACAATAATTCCTGCAAAATAATTGGAAAAAAAAAATGAAAAGAAAATGATAAAAAATGGTCTGTCAAAATTTTACTATGCACGAGATATTGTGTTTGAAGGGGTAAAAAATTTCCGAGTAAATAAAAATACTTGGGGGTATTTGAACTGTTTGATCAAAGATGTGTGTTTCGATAATAAAAATTCAGGATATGCCTACGTATTATCTGAGGGAGGGGGAAAGGGGGAGGTGTATTAATTAAAAAAATTGCAGGCGTAACCGCACCCCCTGAGTTTGTACGGGGTATAAATTGCGCCAAGTTTTATGGTACGTATTTTCAGTCTTCAGAGTTCTTTCGTGCTTACAGTTAATTTGGGCAACCCTTTTTATCTGCTTGTTTCTCCCTTGAAGCAATTTTTCCGACTTCTACTCGCATGTCTTACGTTATATAACAAAAATTCGCCGTTTTATTACGTGAACGAATTTAGTATTACATACATACAACATTAAATACGTACCTATAATACACCTTGATCAGGTAAACAAGTTTTCAGGTAGTACTCCGCCCATGAATCCGATTGGCTTAGAGACGCCACGCCCCCTCACCTGCGCCTCAGGTAGGCTGTTTTACCTGAATCTGACGTCATCAAAGTCACATACGATTTTACCTTTTTACATCGGACTTTTTGATCGGGCCATTCAAACGTACGTATGCAAACAAAATTTTCACCATTGATTATTATTCCTCCTCCAACTGTTGGTTTTTTTTTTTTTTTCTTTTTTCTGGTAATTTGGTGAAAATGTGTTGCTTTGCCATCGGAGTAAGAAGACAAAAAAAATACACATGAACGGTTGTAAAGAAATTGTGAGAATAATTAAAAAAAATTATATGTGGTCGCAGTCGTCGGTCGGAGGAAAAAAAAATGAAATAAAATGAAGGCTTTCGTACTTTCACGTTAAATTATTGTACAACGGCGTACGAACGACGTGAATTTTTTTGTGTATAGATATATATGGTAATCTGCATATTTACGAGAAGATAGGGTTAACGTATGTATATGCATACCCATATATATTGCCTATGCACAGCACGGTAGTAACGTAATGCGGAGGTATAGTTCTATCAGATGTCGAATGGCATTGCCTTCAGACATGCAACGATACTATCAATGCAACCAGCGGAGGCATCATTTAGACCCATTTCATTTAAACTATTTAAGTAGACTGCTTATACCCGGGTAATAAGGTAGAAGGACGAGACTCTCGATCTCAAAAATTCATTGAAATATTGATCGTACCAATAATTGCAACGAATAGAAATTTCATGTGTAGGTACACATGATTTTGCAAATGGGGTTATAGAGAATATTGAGTAATTTTCTGACGAATTACGACCTTTTTCTACAGCGCTGAATATATTCGAGGTATTTCCCACGTGAAGTTGTGAACAAAAATCATCGTCATGAGGACGAAACCGTCCTCGTCAGGTTTTCGAAGAATGACCCACATTTCATGGACCTCCGCATACAAGAGACGCGTATTAGGAAGCTTTCGTTTCTCCTGCGCTGAGATCAATCCTCAGTTAGTGCTAATATAGAATCCGATCGTCATTCGGGTGGATGGTTTAGTACGATGGATGGGGCGACAGGGTCGACATGGTGACGATGATGGCGATGGGGGAAGGTCGTTGAGGGGTTAGAACGAGCGACACTTTGATATGTAAATACCACACGGTATGCGGGGCACCCAAACCAGCTATGTGTACCTATGTACATATATATAAGCAACGTATATACCGGCTACTGTTGCCAGCTCCATGGGATATATATGCGCGCCATTGGGGTATAAGGTAATGTGCATTTGCTTCGACGCACATCTCACAATGAAAAGGGAGGCAGTTAGGCGCGAGTCGCCAACATCAACCCTCCAGAATATTCGCTTATGTTTAAAATACGTATATATGTAAGGATATACCTTACCCAGTGCGCAACGGGACATCCGACATCCAATATCAACATTATCTATTTCTATACGAGGCTGTAATATTGACTCGTCTCATTACTCGCTTGATAACTTTATTCGAAAACTTTAAGCTTTCGTTACAAAGAGAACGCGTGGAGCGAAAGATTTTGCATGTGTATCGCACGAAAGGATTCTTCAAATTTATATGCAACGCTGTGTTTCCATTTTTACGAGTGAAAATTCCGGCTGAGTAAAAAAAAAATTTCGTCAAACTTTAGCGAGAGGTCGAGCGCCCGTTTGTGGATTGATTTTGTATCCTTGTTAAAGGATCGCAAATTTTCAAACACTGCGATGTGAGATTAGAAGTGTAGCGATATGGGTGGAACTGGACAGTGATCATACTTTATAAAATTAACGTGACACGCGCCTGTTTACAAAGATCAAACTGAGTCCTTACAAAACATCATCAATTTCAATGTACACAATGACACGTTTCAATTTTATCAAATCATCTAAACTTATAGCCAAATAAGGTGCCTAATTCAAACCTTCGAACAACCAGATATATCATATCGTCGTAGTCGATCTTCTCTTTATAGTTCAGCCGCTGCCGCGTGCCTGATTTTCTAATCTCCTCTGCTTCACATTCATACGGGGTATGTCATGCGTTAGTTCGATCAGATTCTCACCCTCATTAATTCGTCTATTTTAGTTTTTTATTTTTCATTTCCAAGTCTCTTTTGGAAATTTTCTATTTATTCTTCATGAGGATGATTCTAAAAGAACTTTGATTATCACTTCAGATCGCCTATACCCGATTCAAAAAATGAAAAGAATTCATTTTCTGGGGATTTTGAAAGATAAATCGTTTGATTGGAAAGCGTTAACTAAAAGAAAAAAATTGGGAACTTGAAAGAAAAACGTATTCACTGCTGACCTCGGAGTGTACAGAATCGCACAGTTACAGTATACGCATCGATCATTCAATAATATGAGAAATTTGTCAAAGTTGAGAGGTTGACGACGTTGTGATTAGCAGCGAAGGGTCGTGCCAGTCAACGCGCAGCGCATTTCGTCGGGTACCGTTTTGGCATGGAATGATGGGCACCCCAATGATTCCCACGTCACGGACTACAGCATCACAATGCTCCCCGACAACCCCTAATGTGTATCTTTACACATACATACATATACATGCACATAGTTCATGCACACCAAATTCTATGTACCTTATACTGTTAAACTTGCAATGGATACGCTTTTTCATCGACACCTCATATCAATGCCCAATTCAAAGTATAATTCACGTTACAATCACATATTGCCGTGTTTGATTTTTTCTTTTACTTTCTTTTTCGTTTTTTTTTTCCAATTCTTAGCCCGCACTCATTGCACTTTATAAACATCAAAAGTTACATTCCCATCCAATGACCTCGACAATTTTTTCAAAACTTTCAAAATTTCAGGTAATATGGTGCTAAAATATTATGCAGCTGCGATATTGTGCGTAACGAAAATCGTAACTTTATGACGCAAGCTCACATCGGAGGCGTTTAGCCGGCTAATTATTCCTTTAATTTCCTATTTTCCGCCATTATTCGTGACTAATTTTTTTTTTTTTTCTAAATTCTTTCATTCCTTGGAAATCCAACAAAACTGTGCGGCGGGTACATCGAACAATTTGATCCCGTCGCCTCCGTGGGTTCACCGCACGTTATTGAAAGAACGAGGATACAATAGGTATATAGGTATACATGACTCATATTACAAGACGGTTAATTTAATAACCAAATTATACTTACCCAAACGTTATGCACGTCATATATACATATATTACGTAAATACGCGTAACTTTACTCCTGTAGTTCTCTTGGATTTTTTCAATTTTTTCCAAAGTTTATTTTACGCAAACAATCGGACAACCGGTACCGCAAAATTATAGGGTGGTGCAGGGTACCACATCGCGGTATATATATATATCTATATACTATAGGTAAAGCGTACGCCGACTATTTCGTACCTTCAGACAAACGTCACCGGCATAAAAGTCGCGCATAATGCAAACGAAAATAACAAAAAAAAGAATTCATCTCAAGTTTTTCGCTTCTTTTTACACAATTTTTCTTCTTACTTTCTCCGTTTATTACCAAACAATATTCTTCGTCTGCGGAAAAATTCTCCGACGATGTATAAATTGATTTGAAAAAAATGAGCATATATATAATATAGCTGTGCGTTACATGCGCGCACACGTGTATTATATGTATACATATTTATGGGATGGTTCTGTAGCGTCGTTTTTGTTTCTTTTTTGGTTTTTTCTCCACTTCTGCAGCAGCCGGTTAATTCGAATCATAAACAGTAATTTGAGGGCAAGCTGCAGGTGCAGGAGCGAGTTTATGTATACGTGTGCATGTACCTACATCGTGCATGTACGCCAACAGGTAAGATCGTTATACATACGTTGCCGCTGTAGGAGTTAACTAGAATCTCGTATAGATTGAGGTTTCGATGCCTCGCCGAGGTTATATAATTCTAAAAGGGTTTATACTCGAAGGTTAAACATCATACTCGCCTTCTACGTGCAGATTGTATATAACTTCGCGCCTTTTACTCAAACTATTTATGGATTAATACGACGGTTGAAAGAAAGAAAAAAAAATACTATGACGTCGCGAATAGCGCATGAACGAAATTTTTCAATTTCGCCAACGAGTGATAAATAAGAAGAAAGAAGAAAAAATATTGAAAAACTAAAAAATTATATTTTCAATTCGACTCTAGTTCCGGAATTATACATATATACATGTAAATCCAGCTGTGATGGTTGCGAGAATACAATAATAACTATAGTATAAGAACAATGATGATAATAACGAGAATAAAAATGTTCTATACGTAGAAACAGAAAGAGATTGAACCCCTTGGGGTCAAGGTAGGCCTTGCCCTAGGGGCATAAAGATTATTCCTTCGATTGAATGGAGAAAATAAGAGAACGATTTAATAAGCCACGATCACTGCGAGACGATCACTGGCTCTGTGACTATTTGCATATACGATTATAGGCCGCGTTCGGATGATAAAAAAAAAAAAGAAAAAACAAGAGAGAAACAAAAAACGAAGAAGAAAAAACGAATCGTAAAAAATTTTAAATTCCTAAGGAGTCGATCAAGTTGAGTTAATTCTAGAAGAATTTTCATACTCGTAAATTACGCTCACCTTATTTGACGTCTGCCCAACCGCTCTACATATATTTCAAAATCGGAAATTTTAGTTGCATTTTTACACGAAAAAAAAGACGAAAGAAGAATAGAAAGATATCGCAATGACGCTATCAAAGATGATCTTGTCAAATGGATCGTCGGAACCGCGAGTTCCGAAAATATTTCGAGTTCGTAATGCTAATTGTAAGTCACGCTCGCTTCGCGGAGGACGTTTTCGAGGGTCCGAATCAATTGGATTTCGAAAAAATGCGCCATACACATTTTCACAATTGTAAACCAATGGCGGATGTATATTAACCGTATGAAATATTACAGTGTGTAGAATTTTACTGCACGACATTCAATCGTTTTGCCTATAATATAAAATTATTTCATATACGTAATAATGTTTAGATAAGTATACATTGCGATTCTAGGAATTGCACGTTAGTGTATTTATTACCCATGTATACGAATGTGTTTGTAAGTATATCAAGTTGTAATGGGACATCCGTGACGTTATGCGAGATATAGAAATAACGTACATCTATGTGCAGCCGAGTATTTTGTGTACACTGGCAAGCGCATCTAATAAATGGTTATCACGTAATTGTAATTTTAGGCATCTACGTATTAAACGTATCCGGTGGAACGTTGCAAATATACAAGTAATTTACGTTAATTCGTAACAATATTCTGAGGACGGTTGCTGATTATGGTTCTATATACGTACAAATAACGCATATGTACAATATGGACGATACGCATATGCGTGACGTATGCAACAAAACACATATATTCGCACATAAGGTCCCATATTAATATCGTGATGCGGAAAACCGAAAAAAAAGAAAATTCAACATCTAATTTTCAAGTCTGTTGCAGGTAGCGATGATAATAATTGTAAAAATTATTTATGCAATTAACTATGAGTGCAACTGTAATTGCAGTTCAACCAGGTAAACCCGTTATGTTAATCAAACGAAGTGCATTTTTATGGGAAAACTTTTACGCGGCGAAAAATTTTTACCGAATGAAAAATTCTCACGCATATACAGTTTTCGATGCGTATTTTGAAAAAATCGAAAGCCACAATCAAAAGATTCGAATTGGAAAAGAAAAAAAAAAACTTATATGTCTTACGTGGGTGCAGAGGATATGCAGCATGGCGTAAGAGGATCTTGGAACAAATATAAGTAAGGCACTGTCAACGAGAGCGGCAAGATCAAAAGGATTGAAGGGCAAACGACCCAACGCCCGCTTCGAACGTGCCAGAGAACAGGGCGATTGTTTTTTTTTTAATTTCTTTTTTATACACCGCAGCGCTGGTCAATGGTCATTTCGTCGCGACGTGCTGCCCCTCTGACAATGAAACTACCATATATGCCTACAACAAAATTGAGCGCCGACTTTACTCGGGATAGAATTCTAGACCCCGTGATCTTTTAGCACCAGGTCATCGAATCGATCATCAGACGTGAAACATCAACCTAGTATATGATATGGAAAAATTCATCGACGAATATTGAACGTTTTGTTGAATTTTTTTCGATCAAAATTGAGGGCAGTTTGAACTGGAAATGAAACCTATAGATTTCGGGGCGTCGTTTTTTTCAACTTCAGATTCTTGAAAAAATGTAATAAGCAACTTAATTTTGCTTACCTATGTGGAAGCGATTCGCGCAATTCGATCATTGAGATTTTCGTCCTCATTAAATACGCGGTGCGATAGAAATGTGTGTACGAAATGTATATATATATTTGTATAAAGTATATCGGTAGATAGGTATGGGTATATACATTTGATTATGTATAGAGGTAGTCGGTACTCCGCCTATCCACGCGCCCCTTATCCCACGAGGACGACGAGGTCTGTAATTCCGGTGATGAGCCCGCGCGACACTAAGACGACGACTCTTTCGAATCACGAATCGAGATTCAAGCCGCGGCCGCAAACCGGAATATAACCTTGATAGCCGTCCCCGACGTCGTATATTTCGCTGGCGCCTCTCTTTGCCAGGCCTCCGTCTTTCTTATTCGTGGGTTCCTCTTTTATGCATCGCCTCGTCCTCTTCGAGCTCTCCTAATTCTTTTCTTCATTTTTTTCCTCCTCCTCTTCTTCTTCTTCTTCGACGTCGTCGATGGCTGGTGCCACCTGGTGAACGTCGAAACGTTGCCATCACGGAGTTCCAACGTCGTCGTCGTCGTCTTACTACAGAGAAATTGCCTTCGCTGCGCGTTCTTTCGAGTGCAATTGCTTTGGGAATGTTAATCGCGGGCGATCCAACCAGAGTATATAGGACCCGGCCGGTGGTCTTCTCGAGACCCAAATTACCTACGTTTTCGGTACGGCTTGCAGGTCCTCTTCACCATATACCCTTCCCTCGTCCAAATAACCTTCGTCTTTCCTCTTCGGAATACCGATGTTGTATATATCACGAGTTCATAGGTCTGCGTAGGTCTAATTCGTCCGAGAATTTCATCGTTGGAATGGATAGGTTCTTGAGATTAAAAAATTATTGTTTCGCCCTAAACACCGCGAAACTATAGTACTTGGGAATTTTTACACGTCCGTAACACCATGAGACGTTACGATATACAGTGCAGATACTTAGGGCTGCGTTAGCGGCGTCGCGACGTTAACGAGGCTCGTCTTAACGACGCGCGATCAACGCGATCCCCGTTCAACTCCCGATCCTCATCTTCATTTTGTGATCCTGATTTTCTCATTCGAGTAAAAGGAGACAAGGAAGACGATCCTTTACCGACCGACTGACCCTTCCTTCAAGCTCGAAGCTTCGGGAAGGTTTGTTCGTTGCGGAGCACCAATTTCCGCAGATTGGTTTTTCGGAAGGTCGGTTTATAGTGTATATATACGTGAATTAGGTACCACTACCTACCTACCTACCCACCTACCTACTCTACCGTCGCGACGCACGGCGCCGTGGTTATCCCAAATTGTGTAAATTCCCTGGCGAAATTCTCATTTTTATTACCATCGCCATCCCGCTTTCGCGGTTCTCCGACGGGATAAACTATAATAAAGAATTTTAGCTGCTGCCGTTTCTCGAGTAAAAAGTTTATGTCTATACCTCACGGTTCTTTTTCTTTCTTTTTTTTCTTTCACTCCAAGTTTTTTTTACTTCTATTCCACAATAATATGTATATGAAAAAAAGCTCGATATCTAAAATAAAATTACAGATGCTTTAAATTTTGTGGACATAAGATACAACCGGATATAATTACAACCTACTCAAAAATACCTTCCGTTCGATTGTCTATTCGGTTTCAATTTCCTCAAACGATATATTTTCTTTCGAAATACTTTCAGTTTCTCTGCGGACAATTTTACGCACGCGTTGCGACCTTATCCTTTTATACCCTCAACGATTCATTCCGTTCATACGCTTTCCTTTTAATACAAAGGAACATATTGCTGCCGATTTCGATAGGGGAGGAAGTCCTTTCACTCTCCCATCGGAAACGCGTATCGATAAAATTACCGGCCATTTTCCCTTACCATTATATGGAAACTTCCGCTTTAAATACTTGCATTTGTATAAAACTTATTTACTCCTAATTACCGCACTTTTCTCAAATAATATCAACTGATCACGCGCTCTAGTTGAAAATTCCAAAACCAGGAGGTGTAACATCCGTATAACGTGGTCGAAATCGTCGAGTTTTGTTTTTGACTTTCCTTCTTTTAATTTTTTTCCTTTGTTTTTTCTCAACGTGAAAAGGTCCGCGTAATAATCGAGCGGGAGTTTACGATGGTTGAAAAAAAAATGGAGGTTTGTCCTGCGGGGTCTGCTCCATTGAGAGCGAAAGACAAACACATGGAAAGGGGGAGGGAGAAGGGGGGCTGGCACCCTTGACGGCGCAAACAGCATCCCTTCGGTTTAGTTACAGTCAGCCCCAGGGGATGCGTATATACTTATGTACAAGTTAGAACTAACTCGAATGCTGGTTGGAGTATCGGAACGAATGATATTTATTGACCGCGCAAATCTGCAGTCCACTCGAATCCCAAGGGTGGTCCTAGCGAGTTTTTCTACCCTCGGTACTTGACGGCGCTATTATATCCTCGATAAATAATATACATACGCTAAACACCACGGAAATACAGAATCGTTTTAGAAATGAAAAATCGGTTAATTAATACACGTTTTGCGGAGAAAAAAAATACATTGATTTATCGGCACGAAATAATCACGAGTTGTCCACCACTCATGGGATTCGATGAAAATTTGAAAAAGTTTTATAAGCTGTCCGCAGGTTTTTATCTCGTCATATTATAACCGGCCACTGTACGTTAGACACGAAATAACCACATGTCGTGTCCATATAGATATCGAAGATGAGAAAATTGGGATATATGTGTAAAAAGGGAAGAAAAAAGAATAGGGTGAAGCATCAGCAGGAGTGATCTCGTCGGAAAAGACGATAATTATTTATCCTCCCCGCCTCGAGGCGGTCGTTCTTTCTTTCATTCTAGTTCCCAAGTTTTTGGTAGTGCGTATACCTATGCGTAGAATGAAAATAACAATAATTTCGAAAAACCACAACTGGTAGACGTCAGCCCCTCTTATACGTTGCACTAAAGTTTCCCATGAATCGGACCTTCCCGTTCAACAGTTCAGCATTGGAGCAAAAGGGTCTTTTCTGAATGAAACGCGGCGATCGCGCGATCCTCATTTTTCTACCCCACAGTTTCCCGGATCCCTCAAGGACAACGTACTACTACTTCTGCTACTACCACTACTACTCTACTACTCAGGGAGACGAAATTCTGAATCGTCGTATGGTTACGTGGGTGTCGAAACGCGCATACAGCGACCGGTTCTTTTAGGAAACGACGGTGAAAAACCCTTGAGAGCCAATCTGTCGATATCCGATACTAATTGCCTGGTTCCATCTCGGGTGTCCCTTTGTAACGCGTTTCTTGCTGTTCTTCTGCTTTTCTTCGGGATTTTCTTCACTCTGGCTCGTTTTTTTCTCTTTTTCATTTTACCCTCTTCTTCTATTTTATTAGCCCCTACAGGATCCCCTTGCAATAGGACGCGTTATGTTCGAATCCTTCGGGACCTATACAGCCACTTTGATCACGGTTTATTGGCCGAAGCTGCGTTAAATATAAACTATTTTACCGATCGCAGAAAAACGAAGGGCACAAAAAAATCGAGCGGAGTAACCCAGAGAATATGGCGAGTTTTTAGTAACAAAGCTCAGAGACGTTTAAAACGTAAAATTGTTTTAAAAGTCTCTATAGAAAAATGGATCGATACAAGTAAACGGCTGTGTATATCTCACGAAATAATTTCTGGTCTGTTATACTTCCGGCAAACGACCAACTATGAGAAAAAAATAAATGAAAAATGTAAGTTGAACTGTTGAAAAAAAAAAGTTGAGAAATTAAACGGAATTGTAGAACGGTATGCTGCAGAGCGCCAAAATTTTAAAAAATTTATACTTTAATAAACGTTTAAAATACAGACCAGGTATTTTGTACCGACGTCAGTTTGTACTCCCACGTTTTAATGTTGCTGCTCGGTCGGTTTTACATTCGTTCCTATATAATTGTTGCCCTGAATCCTTTATGAGGATACTTTTGACACTAATAAACGGTCACCGGTTCCAATTCTGCTATAAATGTGGAATATATTTTCATAAAATACACAAAACGATTATCGGCTTCTCATTCTGTGTCAACGCGTGTAGTTCGTTTCCTTTCTCTTTTCCTTTTTCTTTTTCTCCATTTTGGGTCACCCTGAACTGCGACAAGCTCTACAGTTCCTTTCGTTTCCAAACAACCGATTTCCATTGTACTGACGTCAGTTCGACAACGAAGTGTAACCCACCCGTCGAACGATCCCGAAAATCGGTAAGACCGCTACGATCATCATTTTCACACACCTCGTCCAATCGGCACCGCAGTGCGAGGTGAGGTGAAAAGTTAAAAAGAAACGTTGGAAAAATTTCACCGAATAAAAAATGATCAGCCGTTATTTGGGAAGCTTTTGTCTTCTTCTTCAGCTAATTACGAGACACCACTTATCCCCAT
The DNA here is from genome assembly GCA_963978495.1 of Athalia circularis. Classification (NCBI taxonomy): domain Eukaryota; kingdom Metazoa; phylum Arthropoda; class Insecta; order Hymenoptera; family Athaliidae; genus Athalia; species Athalia circularis. The sequence continues at coordinate 18,703,633 of OZ021698.1, read as the reverse complement.
AAGTATTTGCTCTCCGCGTATTCACCCTGAGCTCTCGGCCCTTCATGTACACAATCCACGTTCATAGCGTTCTTCGTCAATTCTACAAGGTAGCTGCCACTCGAAGGACAAGAATAATAAATGTAAGAGCCTGAATTAATCATGATAATCACATACATTTATACAGCCCTGGTTATTCCGAGATCCTTTTTATTTCCTTTTTCTTCCTTTTTTTTCTTCTTTCTTTCCTCCACATATCGTACGACGCACGTATACATGTGTATTATGGGGAATGCAGATAATATGTGCGTAAACTTTTTAACCCCAAAGTACAGCTTTTATTTTTGCAGGAGTTTGTGACGCCAATTTAACCAGCTCTATATAATCACTATAACATTTCACGATCACCCGTACCGCAACGTTTTTTTCCTATTTTTTTCTTTTTTTAACCACGGAACTTTCAATTTGAACAACTTCGAAGAAAATTGATCGCTGCTGAACTTTTCTCTTTACATATGAATTAATTCTGCAGTCATATTGCAATGATAATGTATTATTAATTTTTTTTTTTCGTACACCCATCCACATGCAAAAAAGAAAAAAATCGTTTCAATCAAACGTCGAGAGACTTGAGTTTAAAGGACCCTAAAAATATCACCTCTCCACGGTGAATGAGAAGTAAGAATGAATGTTCGCTAGACGTAAATTACTTCGTTTTTGTTTTTCGCATCTATACGTGGAATCGATTTAGACGAAAAATGCAAATAAATATAATTTCCGACCTTATAAACGCGTTGCATCCGTTGAAAAAATTTATGAAATGTTAATAAGCGCAATTTACACTTCCAGAAACAATTATTCGGGACGATCCCCGGGCATTCCGATGTTGGTTTAGGCTCCACCATCTACTATATATTAAACGAAGTGCGGATATGCCATAAATACTCGTAAGACTGAACCGTACATCTTCTTCGCTCGGGTTCCGCCCAAAGCACATGCTGCTTCTTCCTTTCCTATTGCTTTTTAGCTACGTCAAGTTTTCGTTCACACCGTTTTACAACGCGTGGACTTGGACCGCGGGCTGAAATTCAACTTTACACCGTCGTATTACCCATGCGGTAGAAAACTAAAATTCTTAACTTTTTGAAGGATCGCTCCGGCTCCGCAGCTTCACTGACAATCTTGACATACGACCCCGGAGCAGTTTGTCCCAACAGAAAAACGCCCCTAAGGAACGCACTTGGCCGAGTAAAAGTTTACTCTATCTCACAGACGGTGCAACGGTGTTTAAGAATTTATCGAAACCTCCCATGAACGAGCTTTGCAGCGTTTGAGGCTTAAATCGTTGTTACACGCTCCGCCGATGAGATCGTACAACGATCTATTTCTGCGAACGTTGTTTCGCCACTTTTTTTCTCTCTGCTTTTTTCTACCTTTTTTTACCTCGTCGCATTTTTACTCGTACTCCGCGGCGCAGCGCGTACAGTTCAATTTTGAAACAATGGTTTCAGAAAACTCCCAAAATGGTCTCGAAGTTTAAGGGCCGTTCATCACGGAGTTGACGTAATAATCATTACAACCCTATTCTCTTAAATTTTTTGTCCCTTTTTTTCAAGTTTTTCTTGCGTTTGCGGGTTTTATGTACACACGAGTTTGAGGTAAATTCTTTTAAAGGGCCATAAAGCACAGATGGACCAGAAAGACTGGGTCGGTTTCCGCAGCTCTTGACACTGCAGCTAACCATAAAACAACCCGGTTCCAACCGAAATCAGTTTCTTACTTTAAGCTTGCGCGGGGCGGTTCTCTCGTACGAATTTTATTGCTCCATGAACCTATAACTCTTTCCGAGATGGTTTTACGCGCGATTCCCATAATATAGGTGTACATATTTCGAATAGTTTTTCCACCCTTTTTTTTTAAGTCCTCCAAAATTAGTATAAGTTAACCTGATTTTCTTGTCAAAGAGAAAATTCAGCCAGAGGTAATATAGTAAAAAAAAAAAAAAAATGTACGAGACGTGCGATTTTTTTTTTTTTTATCAATAGGCGTCGTAATTTGTCATCTGGTTTCATTGTGGTCGCGCCTCTGAGGTTTTCAGATGAGCCACGAAAGTGCGGCGGCAGTACAGAAGGTACACACATAATGTAATACTATATATAATAATATTCGGCAAACTTATATATTATATACGTGGTTTTGAAACGCGCGCGGCACGACGGTGACCTGCTCCCGATCATTGTTGCCATTTACATGAATCGTGATTTATGTGTTCCTTTCTAATTTAACAATGCTCCGTCCCTAAAGCCTAAAGAAAACCACTAAAATGTCCTCCTCTTCTCTATTTGGGGTTTGGAGTTATGGCCTCGGAGCTTCTAGTAAAGAGCGAGATAAAAGATGCGCTTATACCGCATCAGCATCCCGTAAGAAGTTTTTGAGAGAATCGGGGGGAAAAGGGGAGAAAAACGCACGCGGGTCGAGCATCTGCCAATATTTGTCATCTATTATCGCTCATGCCTTGTAAACATGATTTTATGGACACCTTGTTAAACTGCGGGCCTCATCCCCGAGGAACCCACGTATTATAATATATTATACACCTAAAAATTATTCGTATGTGTAGAAAATCGTATTATCCGGTATATATTCTTCCCAAAATACCGAACGACAGTTTTATTATGTGTGTAGAATCTTTTCTGGCAATAAAAAAATTTTTAAATTCATTTCGTTAACGCAACGACATCGACGCGGTTCGTGTTTTTTAGTTGGCTTTCTGAACTGGATACAAAATTATTGTGAAAAAAAAAAACTGTCTCCAAATTTCGATAAACTTACACGCGACGCGACAGATTTTCGAAATTTCACGACAGCTGTTCAATTATCGCAAACAACGTCTCGAGTGTGAATTTCCCTGCGAATGAATTTCGCCGGTATTAAAATGAATGAAACGAGTTCAGGTTGAAAAACCGTTTGACCAATTTTGTCGATAATATATCTGCACGCGATGAAGATGACGAAAAAAGCTCGAGGGCCCGCCATCTCGATTCTTTTAAAATTTCTTTTCTTTTCTCTTTCTTTTTTGTTCTCTTCGGCTGAAAATTATGAAAAATAAATACGCGCATAACCGGAAATCGAGGTACAAGAAATCAATCAAGACGCAGAAATTGTTGCATGAAAAATTGAGCCTCGTTCTTTTCAGAACGAGCACGCATCATCGGGAACTTCTGCTGCTGCTGCTGCTGCAGTCAACAGCTAGGGAAATTTCTTGCGCGCTATTATTATTCCTTCAGGCATATGTGGGCCAAGGCATTCAGAAAAACACTTTCAAACTTACATATTATATGTATCGACGATGGGGCCTCTGCTGCACCAGGCCGTTCTTTTCCTCCATCTGTTCGGTCGTCCCACCGCAGCCACAACCCGCGGGTCGTTCCATCATATATTATAAGTATGGAGCTGCAATATACATAACAGTTATACTCCGCATTGTCTGCGATTGCCCTAAAAAACGACGGTCATGTAAAACCGTGTAAGACGTGCACACGATCGACGGTATAAAACGTGTTATTTCATTTTTTCATTTTGTTTTCCAGGTGTGAAAAAAAAAAAAACGATTATCATGCGCAACCCATCTTCAGTTCTTTTCAGAACTTTAAGGGCTTACTTCAGTCCCAGTTTCCGAGCTTTTAGAAAAATTAAGCTCAAAATTTGAAACAAAACGAAATGACAGTTTTGTTGCGTCTGTCGAATACTTTTGTTTCGTAAAAAAGTTGATTCGACGCGATGTACAAAAAAAAAGGAGAACTGACGCTTTGGATGCAGGGTGGGTTGTATAAAACGAGCGATAATCGATCGCAGATAATTAATGTAATTTTAATTTTACGCAGCATGTAGAATTCTTTTTTGTAGAGTATATTTATTTATGCACGCCTGATGTTGTACTACGTGTACATGGGAGAATGAGAAATGCGCGGTGCCACCCTGACCCACCTGGGGGCGTTATCGCCTACGCCCTAGCCGCCCCCGGGCGTATGGAGGTTGAACAACTCCACGTGGCACGAGGCGTTCGAAGATTCTACGTCATTCCGCTTTATATACGTACGATATACATATTCACACGTATTTGTATGAAAACTGTTTTGCGTCGTGCCAACTACGTCCTCTAAATTCTGACCTCCCTGCAACCCTTACAGCTCCCACTTCCCAATACCAACACCGATGGAAAATGGTTTCGCCCTTGGCGGAGGTGGACCTTGTCGCAAAAAAACGACAGACCAATTACACGACGACTAACAAAGAGACCTCCGAGTACAAACTTTCTTTTTTTCCTTTTTTTCATTTTCACATACTGCACCTCATAGTTACGCATTACATCGTTGAGTAAAAATAATTTTACATCGGAACTCTCATTGATATATTTTTGATCCTTTTTTTTAACCATCGATTTTCTCGATGCCGCCGGAAGTCCCGTCCTCGCAGAGATGATTCCTTGTACGTAAGGCTAGACCGATATCGTGAGATACGATGAAAAAAGAACTAGAAGTAAAAAATGAAATAATATAAACGAAACACGCAACACACGTTGTAAGCATCCCTTTCGACGCATCTCCTGTGTGAGGCGCGTGTGTCGTGCCTATACTCATGGTATATACTTTGTACGTGTGGAGGTTCATGTACATATATTTATATCTAGAGGACATATATGTGCACAGCATGCCCCGAAGAAGAGGCGTGTATACCCGTGCCTCACTCCCAGGTGCGTTGCACCCATGACAATACGATCCACGAACCCAACCACCACGCCCTACGGGAGAAGACCGTAAGGGTCCCGTTTATAAACGTTATATTTATACATAATACATGTACGCGTACCATACAGAAGAGACGAAGAACTAGCTGGGGCGCATATAGGGTAAATTCTCTGCACCAGATGCCCCCAATAAAATAATGCGACGTTGAGGTGCGCGAGCTGCTGCAGCGACAACTTTTATATATTATATCCAAGCATTTTATGTAGACCATGTATTTGTATTTTTATATATGTATATCCCATACACGCCCGGACGATCATCCCCGTACCCCATCCGTACATGTAGTTTTCTATATACACGGCGAGAGTGCCTGACAACGTAAAACTGGGCGTGTCGCTGCATCGACTCTATGGTGTACATAAAAAGCTCCGTAATCCTGATATTCATTTTGCATTAGTAGTTTTAACTATTTATTAAACAAGCTTTTTCGCGATGAGGAAAAAATGCGTTTTCAAAAGGTCGGTACATATGCAATGAACACATATAGAACGATTTTACATGACTTTACTTGTGTATATATGGGATTATATTTTTATTTGCAGAGAAAGTTTTAGGTGAGATGTCTGTGAATATTTATGAGGTAAGTTCATTTTTTTTATACGTATACGAGCACATAAATATAATAATTCATGTACTATAATACCGTGTAATATACCACGGAAAAGTTTTCGACTTTTGAAAGTCAGCTACCACCCCTGTACAAATATATATACCTATTTATACTACGTGTAAGAAAAGTTCGCAAAGCACAAGTTCGAAAAGTTCTACTTATCGTGCAATGCTCCATCTCCTACATTGGAAGCGGCACGCAAAACTGAATTTTCCTTTCACGGCGACGTTTTTTTTTTTTCATTCAAAATCTCAACCCGCTTTACCTCGATCCGAATTTACGTCCGCATGAATATTCGGTGGACCATAAAAATTATGAAATTCTAGATTTTGATGTATAAAAATTGAATCAATGGACGAGAAATTGTACATCGTTTTGGCATTGAATGATGTATACATGAATAACGTAATTTTTGGATCAAGCTGCGGTTTTGTAACGCTTTCAAGAACTTTGCATGCGGAGTCGCGACAATTATTATATTGTCTTCAAATTGGGTCACTGGTGCAGGACGTCGAAAAAATATACATGCAATTATCGCATTCATCGTATGGACCGTGCGAACTTGGCTGCAGTCTGCGGTTTTTCTTCAATAGGTCAGCGATTGGAGAAGGACGTATACGCGCTTTTCAATACGCACCGCACATTATAACCAAATTTCACCGATATTACATTATACGAATACCCATGAGATATCGAACAACGATCGCGTAGAACTGACCACAGGTTCGCTGCATCTGCTATATCTCGATTCATACATCGTCCCGGCGTCTTGCGGTCTCGTGAAAAAAAAAATTTCTCTTAATTTCATCACCAGCTATATACAGATTCTGATTTTATTATAAAGGACAACTAATTTATACTCAAATTAAGGGTAAACTCCGCTGAAATGTTGAAAAATTGATTCTTCTTCTTCAATTCATCCAAAAAAAGAAGAAAAACGAAACGTTCCGTAGTTAGAAATTCTGAGTTAGTTTGATTATTATTTTCCGAAGATTTTTCAACCGTGCATGGAAATGTATGAAACAAAATGGAGTCTCTCCTAAGCTGCACTCCGTGATGTATTAATATCGTTACTGCACATATAGCGGAAGAAACGAAGCATTTTTATTATCTAGCATTCACGACATCGGAACCAACGTACCGAAACATATCATTGTTGCGGATAATGCAATGTAAGTAGGACCCGTAACAATGCCCCGGTACCAACGTTTAATTGTCATAGAGTAATATCTAATAACATATATTAAGGCGGGTTGTCGTTGAGGTCGCCATATGGGGACCCTTTGTCCACCTTTAATAACAGTTGCCCATGGAAAAAGAGGAAGAAGGAACCACATACACGTACACAGAGAGCAAAACGAGTTATATGAAGTGAAAGAGTTGTTGCTGCGCTTCACCGATATCGCGCATGCATTTAACGTTAATACGCGTCCTCCTTATACCGCTCTTTCGATCCCACGTCATACGTAACGTCCTTTCGATGCCATGTACGAAATTTTCTGTCTCCTATTTTTACAAAAATTTTTTCTTTTTTTTTTCCCCCTCACTTTTTTTTTTTTTGGTTTCATGTGAATCATATCGTGACATGCGCGCCTCGTACGCGATCTGCGTGCAACTGATTACCGTAATCAACGACTTTCCTGTTCCGGTATCGGCTACTAATTATAATCATTGATTTTACGTCACTTCCGATACGGTTTTCTGCTGTATATGGACATTATTCGCTCCGCAATGATCTGGTCGACCGACCTATCGTACACGCTGCAGAGCGCCATGCGGTTGCAGTTATGTACGGATGCGAAGGAAAAAGAAAATGAAAAAAAGGAAAGATAGAATAAAAAGGAAAGGGAGGAAATTTTCGATCAACGATCGTTTAAACTATAAACCGTCTTCGCGTCTGTTGTCGTGCGGTCAGTTTAACTCACCCCTATACGTGTAAAAACCTCAACGACAAATGATCCGGAGACCGCAATATTATATCGAAAAACCGTTTAGGAGTTTTACATGGGTAGGTCTGAATCGCGTGGAACAGACGAGGGCAAAGAAAGTATTTGTTTTCTCACAGAGAAATAAGCCAATCGCGATAGATGAAAAAATCGCATATTTATAATCCGAATTCGAATCATATTGGAATAATTTTTTTGCGACCCGATATGGTGGAGGTAGCGCGGATCTCGTAGATCTTTTTTTATTTCATACTCGACGTCCGAAATTAGCGTCTCGAAAAGTCGAGATTTTGGGTTATTTTGAAAAAATTATTTGCCTGGTAGTTGGCCTGTGTAAATAGGAATAATAGTCGGTCGATGTGGAGGGTCCTTGTGGCGCGACAAAAGTATCTATTTCGGTAGGATCATGTGTTACGTAAAAGTGACAAATATCCATTGACGTATATTACATTCCTTTTCAAGTCATTCTGTAGGATAATCTTGCCACCGAAGTTAGGGAGACTCCTTTTGTAGTTACGCTACTTTTTGACTTTCGAACAAACAAAATAACTGTCAGGTATACATAGGAGCCGCTGAAACGAGGTTCGAGAAAATCACAAAATCGTACTCATATAGAGATTTCTGAAAATGAACTTTTACCAAAAATTCAACATCGGAACCTTTCAGATTTTAAAAAATTGGAAAAAAAAAAAACTCTCTGAACAAATTTTATTCCCATTCTCCTAAGCTTTCGTAAGCCTTAAGTAAACTCGTTTTTATACGCATTTATACGTGCGAACCGTGACTCCATTAGTTAGCTCTCAAGATTCGTTTCCCCATCAGCAAATATATCAAACACCGCTCAACGCGCCGTGCAAACAAATCCCCAAAGGGATTATGAGATTTACAACCACACGTCTGTCGCTTCGTGTATAATACGTCGTTTTGAAAAGTAGCTTTACGGAACTAGTGCCATATTAAATACCAGTAGCTTTGGGGCCGGAGCGACGCACACATACACGTGCTCACATGGATATGCGGTGTATATATTTACCGTGGGAGTTGCAGGTCGCATCGTGTGACACGCCCACCGTGACTGCACCTCGATTTGCTTCACTTCTGCGTTTTCTGCTGGGAAAAATGATTATTTAACAATCGAATACATGTACAATATATTCTCTTCCTATCCCGTTATATACCAGGGAACAGTTATACCATGTATAACGCGTTCCATCTCCTTGTATAATTCCAATCCCCGAAGCCTTCGTTTCCGTTTTCATGTAATAAAATGTTAGGCTTACCTCACACCGGAGCACTTGTGGTAATTTGCACGTCTACTCGTGACGACGAACAACAGAGAATCACAAGCGAGCGACGATCAACAGTTTTCGTTGGCTGATGCGATTCTGATTTCGTACTATTTCGCAATCTTCCGAACATTATCGATTCGCGCCCCTCTCTGATATATAGTTACGTATTGACATTCGTTCGTTATTATAGGTATAGGTTGTATTTTTGCGTCGTGTGCGAAGTGTGACTCGAAACGATGCTGAGAATAGGAGTAAATTTTGACCGTCGAAGTTTTCTGCTTTCTGTATAGGCTCTAGTTTTTACGATTTCCAAGAGAAAAAAATTACCAGGAATATAATAAGATTGTCACTTTTCGTTCGACTGGGATGTGCACATTTGCATGTCTAGATGGGGTGGGAAAAGACCGTGCAGGATTTTCCTGAACGCAACGTTTCGTCGGACGACTGCATAAGCGGAAAAATTGTGCGCTGCACTGTCCGACCGGGGGAGATTCTTATCGTTGGTTTTGTCACATAATCTGAAATTGGTATAAATTGCCTCTGCGTGTCAGCGCTGAATAATTGAGCGAAGAGCGCATTTCGAAAGAGAGATAAAAAAGTGAGGAAGTTATAAGAAAATGGAAATGTGTTACGAGAGAAAAAAGAAGCTTCTGCGATATTCTTTTCTTTTCTTTTTTTTCCTAACGCCGTTCGCCATTTTACAAGTTTTTCTATAACGTTTATCGACGATTATCCGATTCAGAATTGCATCTGGACGTTGTTTCGATGATATACCATCGATTGAACAATCGTATTGCGAGCTACCGAGATAATAACGTAGGTATAGAAAATAGAAAAAAAAGAACCGAGTCTATAAAAAAATTATAGGGAATTTGCGAGGTCGGTTTATTCGCGGTCGTGACCAACCTCGTCCTACCACCTGGGGGGGCTTTGATGGTAAAGTAACTTTATTCACGTTTTATTCTTATAGCGAATGACATTTCGATCATCTTATTATTGCGGATCAAGCGCACCTGCGGATCATAATTCTCGTAGCCCGGCGCATATAAGGTTGCAGGATAACTTCGATTACGGGAGCTAAAATTATTGTTCATTATACGTCGTTCTCATCCTTCGGAATAAGTCCTCGATGATCGAATAATAACTAGAAGAGAAGCGGCTGCAGATATCATCCGATCCTCGGAGCTCCCAAACTACAACGTCTGCTCTGTTATATTTTTTTTATATCTCGAGTGATCGGGAGTCCTGCTGCAGCGGGGCGATTCGAATTAAATCCAGTTCACTAAGAAAGTGCAAAAATATTTCATAATAAACGTACCGAACAAAACACTTTGACATGTGCTCCACGGTGCAGTTTGAAATGAAAAAAAAAAAAAATGGAAATAGGGTTTTTTTTACCGCTGCACCGAATTTACATGTCAGATCGAATACCGAACCGTCAGATTTTAAATCGTTGCGACGTATTCAACGATTTCATAAAATAAGCGTGCGCGAAATCAAAAATAAAAACAAGCAGGTGGCCCGTAGTTTGAAAAAAAAACATTTCCATGTTTGATAAATAAAAATAAAAAACAATGTGTATACACAAGCAATAAAACCAAATGCATTTAATTGACGGACAAAGAGTCAGAGCGTCAAATCTCGAACGAAATACACCTCTATTTATTGTCCCTTCGTTTAACGCGTTATTAACGCTCACTTAACAAAATCAATGAGTCTCTATTTCTCCACCGTATATACATAAAAAAAAAAAAAAAAACGCTCGGATTTTTCGCTATAATATAGTATGGTGTACATATATCTGTACCGTTTTTTTTCTCACATCGAAAAAACGCCACATCCGTTCATGGTTTTTTGAAATTTTATTAAATTAGTTGAACATTCTTTTTTTTCGTTTAATCAACAAACATGGATTTATTTCATTAGCGATATAATTAACACGAAAATTTATATTACGAGGCGATATACAGATCGTTGTTCATTATTAGCGTACTGAGGGTTTTCTTTTCTTTTCGGTTTCGTTTATGATTTGTTTTTTTTTTAATTATTATTTTTAGAGAGAAGTTCGCATGAGTGACCTCATTGATTCTTAATTAAACTCTAGATTGAGGAACAATCGTTGATATAATAAATTTGCTTACATGTGCTTTAACAATAAAGCGATGAAAAATTCGCTGCATGCTCGTTGCAGTGCGTAAACGAACTTGCATATTATTTTTATATATATATATTTATATTTACATATACCTATACCGTATGTGCAGTATTTTCTGCACTACAGGCGTGACAGGAGGCGTGTTACGTTCCAAACAGTCGTCTTTCGTTCATTCACGTTAAATGCCAGATGTTTCGCATGTGGTCAACCTTTGTCGAACGGTCCAATACTATATGTAAAATATATATATATATATGCTGGCATGTACTCAAACTTTTTACTTTTTATCTACCGATACGCGATTTTTCGTTATCTATCGTCACACTGGTCTCGAAATAGTTTTCGAGTTTGCATGGTTTTGGTAAAATTCTTTCAAATTTTTGAATGAAAAAAAATCTTCTCTGCAAAATGAACGTGTGGATCGCAACAATCTGTAATTGGGAAAATGATCCGGTTGAGAAAGGGGGACGTGTCGTTCGTCGAGGTGAACTGGGAGGTCGATTGATCGCGGTATAAATATAATCTTTGTTTTATGCATTTTATTTTTCTTCAGACCTGATCCTCATTATGCAGGGGCATCTATTAGGGTCGATCAGTCTTGCGGTGGGCGGAATCGTGCGCGACACTCGCCGCGAAGGAGGTCCCAAAAGTTGACACAATGACGTGGCAAGGGTGACGCTGAGCCAAGAGATTCAATAACGAAGATCGTTAACTCTCAGCTTTTCGGAGGCGGGCTTCTCACTGTGATATCTGACGCCAGACACGTGCTAACTTTGACTTCGGCCAACAGCCAAGAAACCTTTAAAAATCAACCCTATTTAATACGCGTGTACGAACAGGGCGCGGTGTACAGCAAAAGAGAAAAAGAGAAAGAAAATTCCAACGGTGTTCAGGTATGATCGAAAGGTGCGAGAATCGACTCAAGTTTGTGGCTTTAAAATACGCGAAGTTAAGCGTCGCTGCAAATCTAGGAAATTCCAGAACGCCGTCGAGCCGTGTAAAAGAGAATCTCACGCTGGAAGGGATGGGAATTTAAGGAGCTGAAGGAAGAGAAGAAAAAAAAGTAGGCAAAAAAATATTATCAGGTTACGGGGTTGCACTGCGGCGTTGGGAAGAGTATGTGGGGGAAAAAAGTGAGTATATTATGGTGGTGTCATCGTATAACTGGATACATTACACGGGTGTTTGACTGGAGCGGAGTCTTCATTAATTTGTTGTTTGAGATATACCAAAAAGAATTTTTTGGCCGATGCAAGACGGCGTGAAAAGGTTCGTAACAACCCCAGGTGGTGCGGTAGACGTCGACGTCGCAATGTCGTTCTGGAGCGCGGCGAGCTAAAATTCTATTTTAGTTAGACATCTCTTTTCATCCCGCTTGTCGCGTTATGTACCAGACGAGATATATAAGCGTTTCTTACTCCTGGGAGTGGTTAGTGAGTATTTATCAAAATCAACGCTCGTTCCTATCTTATAAGTCTGCAAAGTATTGCGACCGTAGCATCCGACGCTATATACGCGAGTTTATAAGATTCAAACGCGCGATGTATGAAAAATAAAACGCAAAACGTAAAAAAATAAAACAAAAAACGCGACTCAATCCCGCCGACGTTATATAGATTTTTTTCTATATCGTATAGCCTTTGAAATACGTTCCAGGCCATACGCGAGCGACAGGGAAAATCTGTCGACTCATAATTTTGTCATTTTTTAAATCGAGGCACCACGACGTCCATTTTTCATCCGTTAACTAAACGTCATACAGTGCAGAAACGCGGAATGACATCATCTCGCTGTGATAATATCATTTTATTGATAATATTATAACCTGAAAACTTCGAAAAAAAAAAAAAAGAAATTCGGAACTCAATTAAGTACTCTACAAAATTATCTTTCTCTTGCGTATATATAAACTTGTGGATTTTCATTTTCGGTAAAAATTTTCGAGTCGTCATTTGTTTTCAGTTATATTTTAAACAGTTGATCCGTGCGAAATTCGGAACTGCGAAATTTCATGGCTCCGGCACGAGTCCCTTGCGAAGTCTATAGTTAGGTTTGGGGATTAAATCGGCTACTTTGAATGCGGGACTCGCACCCCCGTTGAGTTCTCTCTACATAGCCGATGTGGTACCTTTACCTTTAACGGTATATATTGACAGTCTGTTCATCCCTTTTGCAGCATCCGCGTGACAAAATTTCCCTAGCTGTTCTCGAAAAGCCCCAACCTCATGTACCACTCGACGTCCTCTTCAGAGGTCGACCGCTCGCATATTGGCAGACCTATATACCTGTTCTACCCTATATATTCCATCCCTTTTGATCTTTCGCCACGTTAAGCTCACCTACATTCCAACGACCCACTGCATCGTTCACAGGATATTCCGTAGTACGATTTTAGATTGCGGGAAAAAAACGATTTTTCAATAAAATTCATGCTCTGAAAATTGTTTTATGAGAAAAAATCATCAAATAAAACGAAATTTTTGAGAGAACAATCAAAAATTGTTATTAATCGGAGTTAATTCCACATTCAGATGAATTTTTCCTTCATACATTCTCCTACTTATTCGATGCAGTTTGGCGACGTTTTTCTATTCGTGCACAAAGGTGTTGGCAGTGCAAAGAAGGAAGAAAAAAGGAAAAAAAAACTGAATGGAAAAGAAAAAAAAAAGCCAATCCGTTGAATAAGTCGGTGGAATATAATGCGGTTCATATAATAATATGCGGATTTTAATGTATAGCTGTAGAAAAGTCGGATGTATTCGAAGTTTCTTCTATTGTACTTCGGTTATATCTGGCCCTTGGGATTTCTTTGAAAAAAATTTACAAGAAAAACTTCCTTTGAGTAGGCCAATGAAATGTGTGATGAATCGATATACTGATCCGCGCTAAAATTACAAGTATGGCTGGTATATCTATAGGAATTTTTTTTTCATTCACATTTCATCTCGCCACGGGACTGCAGCTTCACATTTAGGGAACAACGTTTCCGTTGCCTCCGGCAAAAATGCACACGAGCAAAAATAATTTAAAAAGAGAAAAAAAAAAACCCGGAAAAAATTCGGTGCGCGTGAGGAAATCTTAAATTAGCATTGCACCAATTTTGAAATGGAAAACTGTGCATAGGATTGTATAATTTGGAATGCTAGAGGAAAGAATTTTTTGTCTGCAGAGGGGAGTTTACATTTTTCCCCCAGAGTTTTGGGGTTGTACAGAAATTAAGAAATTGAGGTACTCAGGAGTTGATTTTTCACCGTCGCTTCTGCACTTCTGAACCTAGTGTAGTTTGGTAGGCGTTACTTTTCGTCGCAGTTTAAATATTGCGTGGGGGTTAAAACTACGAGGGTGCTACGGTAAAACAAATGAGAAACAAAGGGTTAAAGTTCTAGGAACGAAACATATTTATCAAGCAAGCAATTAACGTGATTCAGTGCTGACTTCTCGAGCGTTGCAAGGAAGACCACGATATCTCGCGGTGACTCTGATTTCTATCATAAATTTTCTCCCATCCAATTATTTGGGATTCGTTTATTTCTGTCGAGCACTAAATATAAGCGGGCAAAAATTCCCGCGTGCCATTCGATGCGGATATTTATTGTTTTAAATTATTATTTATTTATTTTTTTTTCTGATCCAATAATTTTCGATAATTTTTCCGTTTCGTAGTTCTCGTGAAGAGGGTCTATGAAATATCAGTGTTAACAAAACGGTCGATTAATTATAATTTAGTGTACCAAATCGAGACATTAATTACGGGAAGTTAACAAAACACGGGTAGAAATCGTCGCGATTTAACGGTCTTGAACTGTCGAGACTAGAAGAGAATTATATACACGTCATAACGAATTCATTTGCGAAGCTCATCGTAACGCAGGCATCGCGCAAGTGAAAATTTATGGACCGCTATACGCGATATGTGTAGTATAAAATAACCCATTTCAACAGCGATACACCGAGAGAAACTTCGAATTTTATTTGTCACATCTGTTGGCGGTTTTTGAAGGGATCGGTCCTCGGCGCGGTCCCTTTTTATATATTCTTCGTTTTCTTACTTCATTTTCTTTTTTTTTTCTCGGTGTTCAGATTTTCCCCCTTTTCTTTTTCTTTTCATTTCTTCATCCTGCGTGAGCTAGATAAAAATATACGTACACGCGAAGGGGTATTAGTCACCGAGTTGCTGCAAGGCGATACATGTAAAGCTGCACGGTTAGGAGCGACCAACGAACCAGGAGGGCGACGAAGAGGAAAGAGTGTTAACTAGATCGCCAGGAAGTCAGGGCGCTAAATCACCCGAAATTTAACAAGAGAAGACGAACTAGTTTTGGTACCATAACCGAGTATATTAAGTGGCTGCGTGGCAGCGCCAAGGATTGGTAAGACGTACCCTATGAGCTTGCGACCTGCAGATGCTGCGCCGGCAACCCAACGCGTATCAATTAACGAAGGAAAAGAATTCCACATTACACGGACAAATTTCTGTCCATTCTCCGCATGCCTGACCAATGTACCATTAAATTATCGATCTGTATTGCGAAGAGGTTTTTAAAATTAATTACGTAAACTGAAAAATTTCGAAATTAATCTCCGCATTCTTTTAGTGAATAATTTTATATTCGTTTTCACGAAATATCCTCGTATCTCAGTTGGTCGAGAAAAATGACGATGTTGGAATGAGGATAGTTACGAAGTTAAAAATTTTATAAATTTGAAAAAACAATTTATAACTTTTTTTACAACCTCTACGAGCCATCGTCTACGTAACGTATGTCTTTGTCACCTACCGGAAGTTTCTTGACTCGATTTTGTTTTATTTTTTTTTTCGTCCGTATATTCATTTATCACGAACACGAGATGATGTGTGTATGATGCTTGAGTTTTTTTCGGTTCGGAAATTGAAATTTTTTAACATCACCATCGACGTACGTTTCGAAGAATGGAACAGAAGAAAATGTTGAAAAAAATAAGAAACAATCGAGGTATCGAATCAAAGATCGATTCAAAAACGGTATATTACGCACGACCCGCGCGACGTTTACTTGCATGTGTATCTGTCATGGGGTTTTACGACGCGCTGAAATACTTGCGCTTTGATCTTGGCTTACAACGGTTGGCAGGAGACGATTAATCGCTGTCACTTACTAGACAGCGGGTTACAGAGATATGATGGACGACGTAAGGGCTGCGGAAAGGAGCTTCTAAACGGTCTAAAATTGAGAAGCTACATCCAAACTTTACCATTCGTTATTTCTCTATAATGTTGTTACAGTACGTTGCGCTCGTTCTTACTCTTCATCGCCGTAACATCGAGGATAACTGACGTCAATCTCATAGATACGTCTTTTTTCCAACCCCGATGTTTTTCTTCTCTCTTTTAACCATTCAGGAAACTTCCATCTAGCTTCACCTGTGAGATTGTTTGAAGTAACTTCGGACAATTTTACCCGATCGAAGCTCCGCTTATAATTAATCTGAACCACCGGATGCAAGATCCGCTCTGACTTCGAGCGTTCTTCAAAATCACAGAAAGATCGAAGGTCAACATGAGGTTGAAATCTGCATCAAGTTTCGAATATGTTTATACGTGACGATGATCGAACGAGCATGACGTCGTCGAATGGACAAATCACTTTTTCCTTTCATCTGCGCAAGCATTCAGATCGATTTATAATTGATGTTTTCATTTTTCTGTGACGATTAATGCAAATTTAGTTTTTATTTTTTCTTCTCTTCGGTATTTCTTTTTTTTCCCATCTCAAATAGGTGATGATCCTTATAATATAATAGCGTTGATTGCGAGTATTATTATAAACTACTCATGTGGCTAATTTTCTTTTTTTTTCTCCATACATGAATAAATTATCACACGAATTGCGATTAGTTGCTTTGCAGATTTGCATACATTATATATTTATTTTAATTTAATTTGATTTTTTTTTTGTTTCGACTATACCTATTCACAAATTAGATGCGACGGTAATTTGCACACGCAATTATAAAAAAAAACTTAATCACGTGAAGCTTTTTTTTTCAACATGCTAACCGAAACTGTGGGATCGAATCGGTTTAAAAGTTTTCTGCGATTCAAAATCAAAAACTTTTATAGGCCGTTACCCACACCTCCGTAATTACAAAATATTGTAATTATCGCCACTCGGTGAATGGGAATATTATTATTAAAATATTCGCGTGGGTTAATGTGATATCTATATACTCAATGCTGAAACATAAAATATGATTAACAATATAATTTCGAAACTCACTGGCGTGAATAAAACGTACATTTAACATAATTTGATTACCGTGATGATTCGAAGTTGAAAATTTCGGCAGATCAAATTTTAATGCAAATATTTGATCGACGATCAATTAAAACGATGGAATCTCGTTAATTTTTTAATCTCTAATAACAACGCTGCACGTTGGATATCTCTGGGGATCCATTTTTCTCGATATTTCGTGGCTGACCGTTGGTCATTTGATACATAATTTATATACGTATAGGTCCGTCCAATTACGACGAGCCACTGAATCTAACGGGTAATTGTTCAGTAGGTCGATGCTGTTGCTAGGGGTTGTTGGCGCACCCCGAGAAAGGGGGTGTCGCGTTGACCGCCAACCGGACACTCTAATTACCTTTAATGGGAAATAATTAAATTTAATCTCCGTGCGTTTGGGTATTGCATTACCTATTCTAGGAGATAACGCATCCGACGTTGCAGTTCGATTAGGTTTCGGTTGCCAATTAGTTATGTACATTTGTAGTATACATAAAACTTCAGAAAATAGGTACTCAGAGTCGGCAACGCTGAAAAAAGGAAATAAATTTTCTTTACATTGGAGATTAAAAGTGCTTTAATATCATATAAGAAATTACACATTATGTATCATACAATTTCATTGCGATATCGATTCGATTTATAATAATATTTATATAATCTATATATAATTTATGTATAAACGGTGCGTCATTATTTGTTTGTCAAATAGAAATATTATTTTTTATTACATTTATAATATATATATCGTATAATATAATTCCTTTCAAAGGAATTTTTTTCATAGATATCCATTTATTCTATAGGTACGCTTAAATCTAAAAAATCGTATACAATAATTTTATACAAAAATTAATCGGAATGTAAATAAGTGTATCATCGTTCGCGCGAATCTAATTGAAATTTATGTCGTCGATCTTTTTTTCTTCGATCATTCCCATCAGACTACATCGGTTCGAATATTTCTATCACAGGAAAAAGAAGAAACTAGAAGGTAAAAAAAAAAAATGTCCAGACCTCGAGTTCCTAATCTTCTTTAAAGCTGGAGCATTATGAGACGCTGTTTTTCTCTGTAGAACGCGATCGTCGTTTAAAATTTTCAGAGGTCCGATCTTTGAAGAGGGCGGCGCTTTGTAACAAGATGCGCGTGCCGTGTGGAGTATATAAGGACCATTTTCTTAATGTTAACGTCTCTCCCTCTCTCTTTCTTTTTTCTCTTTCTCTATATTTCTCTCTTCACGTCTCTTGGCCGCCACATGCCAACTCCTCCACCTTGTTAGCGTCTTTTGTAGTTTTCCTGTACCGACGCGATAACCGTAACCGACTATGACCGGCTTGTCTCTTCCGTTCTGGATAGATTACCAGAAACTACGACACGAACGTAGACCCAGCTTGTATAGGTATGTGGGCATACGAGCAGAGTATGTACAAATTTTCTCTAACGCACATTATGTCAGAAATTTACTAAGCCTAAGTACTCATCCACTTTATATCTTATCGTTTACGGGCCCATAAGGGACCTGTTCTCTTACACATACATTTATAGGTATTTAAATAATTAACTCTTCAAGACATAAGTTTATCACTAAAAAAAAAATTACCATCGACTTTGGTAGATCTATAGCGAAACGATGCAATTTATTTTATATTTCATTTTATTTTATCTTCACTGTTTAATAAAGACATTTTACAACTATTTATATGTTACATACATACGACTCTCGAGTCTCGTTGACTAACGAATCTTTTTTTTATGCTCTTTTTTTTTCCTTCTCTTTTACGGAAAATATCCTCCGGCGATATTTTCTTCCCGAATGGCAACATGCGCGCGGGCGGCCAAAGCGGCGGTAAAGTTTCCTTTGGTAAAAACGAAACCACGAAGTGGCAAAGTGACCTGCTGCAATCCCTGAGGAAAGAAGGCGTTGAGCGAGGATAAGCCAATGATGATCTTTTTTCTTTTTTTTTTTTTTATATTTCTTGCCATTTTTCTTCTCCTTGTTCTTCTGTTTTTTCTTTTTCTTTTTCTACCATATTTCGACACGTGACTATTAGGACCCATCGAGTGTTCTTTTTTTTTTTTTCTCTTTTTTTTCCTCCTCGTACAAGCTCTGCGGAAAATAGCGCGATCAGTGATGGTGAGCAGCAGTTTCAAGTGTAGACCACCCATGACTTCGTTCTCCGTTCGTCAATCCTGGCCGTTTTTTAATACCTGGTAAAAAAGATAAGTAGAATATGATTAATTAGGGTATAGAAAGTCACGCAAATGTCCTTAAGAATAGAAGACTAAAAATTTAACGTCATACGATTCTGAACTCACATCGATTTCTCAGCGCATTCGCGTGGAATTGAACAATATATCGCAAAAAGCGGTTTGAAATTTGGTTCGAAATCTTTTTCGTTTGGTCGTGTTTTTTTTTTTTTTTTTGCTTTACAATACAGTATAAACCGTATTAATTGCCACGTAATCATTCCACATATCCCCATATAATATGCTTTTACAAAACACCGGAAATGAGAGCTCTGCATGAGATAATTTTCCGCCCCTCCTCCCTCCCGCTGTATTTTCTTGCAGTTAAGTTTCTTTTTTTTTTGGTTTTCTCTCTCTTTCTTTTCTCTTACTCTCCGAGCTTTCAACTCCAACTGAAATGTACGCGACATGATGTACGAGTAAAAAATGAATAAATAAACGAATAAAAATTTAGTCGAGTCGTATGGAACAATCGCGAGGTATACCTAATTGTCACAACAATTGTGTCTTTTTTTTTATTACATATGTACTCGTCATAGGAAACTACTGTACTAACTGCTTACATATATACCTACGATATATGCGGTTATAATGGGACTAACACTGATGCTGTACTGCTGATGCAGTTATTGCCATGAAATAATTACACAGCAATTGTGGTAATTGCATTGTCATAAAATTAGCTACACACTTCAGGTCATTATTACTAATTGAGTTGTAAGTTTCATATGTATACTAAATAATACCCCGTGCGATCTATTCTCTATTATACATTCAAATTCACCATACGAAATTTGCAGTGTACATAAATAACCGTTAAAAAATTATACATATTATACTCATGTATTCCGTTTAAATGTAATGCGAACCTCCGCAGTTTTGTGTAATTTTCATTTTTGTTCACATGACAACTGTTTGTTTTTTCTCATTCCCTTCATTTGGTAAAAGAAAAGAATAGTAATAACATGAATAATAAAAAATTATCTTGTAGCTACAAAATAAATTTCAAAAATTTCCCCCGTCCCACTTCAAACTCTGGCACATTTTGTTTAATTTTTTTTTTCTCATTTTTCAACGTGTGGGAAAATTATATCGCACACGTGCAGTTATTGCAATAAAGTACCATACGTGCATTAAATAATTTCTTGCAGGTTCGTATATATTGTAGATTGAAAAGTTTTGGCGTTGCGGGATGATAAATTAATGGATTGATATTCATGGTGGAAAATTGTTTGCGCGTTGTAAATTCGCCCCAAACGTAATTATACGCGATTTTATATAAAAGAATCGAACGTGCGTCCGAAGAATAAATTTTATTAAAGAGACTGCGGGATGCAGGTCCAGATGACACTAGCCAGCGAACGGTGGCCAATCAATTATGCATGTGTGACTGCGATTGTCATCCGCCGTATAATACAATGGGGACAATACCACGTACGACATTTCTCACCCTCCCCCCATAAACAGCAGAAGCAGCGGTAGGTTTAATTCTTATACATATTGTGCGAGAAATTGTTCGTACGCGTTTCGATATATGAAGTTGGATGGTTTACGGAACACAATTTTTCTAAGTTACTTTGAAACGGGCGAAGAGCGAACGCGTTTACTGCGGCCGCATGCATCTGGGATAATGTAATTTGTATATTTATGTCGTATTATAAGTATGAAATTTTCGTATAGGTCGACGGCGCGTTTTAGCTGGTCGTGAGCGTCGACGCATTTATACCCCCGAACGGTTGCAAATTGAATAACAAACGTCGCATCCCTCGTTGGGTAAATCAGGCAAGCGGCCCCCGGGGCTTTTGCGAATGGCACGACATTAACCGCATCCTCCATCCGCCACCCCATCGCGATTCTCTTCCTCTACGTGTACACATATATATATATTTATGTGTACTTATATACCATATAACCCGGCGACTCTCGCTTGTGTATTATATGTATGTGTGTGCATATAACCTTTTGCCCCTTGGTTCCCGACTCATCCCAATTTTACCCTGCGCGCTTACGTCTGCTTTGCATAACGATCTTATTCCGTAATCTCTGCCATATTGATCCAGTTTATGGCGACGGTTTTACGGGGGTTTAAACTTGATTACACTCAACCGAGTAGATATAATACAGAAGTTCGTCCTGTGCACACGATTCCTTGTGGATAGAATTATGAGAAAACAAATTTCCAGATTTCTTACTCCTCGAACGTCTTTTTCCTATTTTTTCTTCTCCCTTCCCTCGTCGTGGGATAAAGCGAAAGGCCTACGTTACAAATACCACTAAATTCGATCAGTTCCATATCCACTGAGGGATACTTGAATTTCTTGTACACGAAGTACTGAATGTATTAGGAGGTTCTTCGCGTCCCATAGGAAAACTGTATGAGGGGATCCTGAGTCGCGAGTCATCCCCGCTAATAACGCGGGGCATTTGATTATCCTCAGACCCTAAAAAGTCGAAAAACTAGGAGGATATGATGATGACGGCGCGATAACTGTAGCACAAAAATAACCCTATTGAAACAATTCCTTCTCTTTGTCTTTTTTTTGTTTTCAACGAAAATCGAATTACAGAGAAGCGTAATGTGCAATCACTTAATTATATTATTTATATCCAAATATTCGGTTGGGTTAATACGAAACGTTTCATTTCATTCAAATTTTCTTGTACGTTTAACGAAGAGAAAGTTCATATTATAATACCTGCGTCTGAAACTTGTGGAATTTCACTCGAAAAAGGGGTGCGTGGTGAACGTGTTTTTTTTTTCGCGAACGATCAGATAATCCTACGCTCGCAAATTTTCCAATTCAATTAACGACTGATTCAAATAATACGCGGATCTGAATTTCGCGGTTTTGTAGGAAAAATTTATCTCCTTTATTCAGCTTCGCCGAGGGGGAGGTAAAGTATATAAAGATAAGGCGCAAGCGCGAATTGGGGCAAATAAGAGGACGAGATAGTAGGTGGTGGGCGTTAACGGTATAGGAAAAGCCGATGTTACGACGTGCGTTTCATGCCTGAAATACTCTAGGAGTAAAAGAGGATCTTCGTTCTTCGGTGGCTAACAGCCCGTGCAATATTACCGCCGTATACGGGTGCGCTCGGCAAAGCTTTTCATCTGCTTTTATTCAACTTTTATTACCCCTCTTCGCGAATAATTCGTTTAAACGTATCGTGACGTATACGTTCCTTTTCAAAGACAACTTCAAACCAGTTTTACCACGTGATTAATGCCAGAGAGTCATAAAAGAGAAAAGAAAGAAATGCGATTTTTATCCGAGAATTCCCACATATTCTTGCCTAATTTCCATCGGAAAAAACGTCAAAAATGAAAATGAATTGTAACCACCCTGCAGCTTTTGTATTCAACTTACTAATATCCTCGTAAAAGTCTAACATATTTTTCAAGAAATATGAATTGGAATAAGAAAAAAGATCAATCGAAACCCTGCAGGATAGCACAAGATATAAGATAATGAGATTCAAGTTCCCCTAAATTTATAATGAATAACCCATACCACCCCCTTAATTCATTACGTTATACGTCGTTAGCGTTCTACATGAAAATTTTCCACAAAGTCATACCGACGAGTATCCAACGTCTCTCTTTTTTCCCTTCATCAATTTTCACATTAATATTTCAATTGAAATTTGAAATCTTCCGGACAGAAAAAAATTAAGCTCTATCTCACGTCTGATAACCGCGAATACGTATATATCTATCGATACACTAATTCTTGCATCTGATTTGCGGTAACGCTGTAAAAATTATCTCAACATCTTTTCCAGCACGAATTAAGAATCGGGAAAAAATTCTTTCATGGCAGTGATAACGCGGGTCACAAGTAGAAACATGATTATATTTTGAACCCGCAGATCTCATGTACACGTGACCATAAACGTTTTAATTTCTACGCGTTCGTTCCCTGCTTACTGTGAATTCACAGTCAGAGATTCAGGGCTGAAAAAGAGCTATGGGGACTTACGGAACCAAAGCAATAAAACTACGAGAGCTCTGCGGTGTCCCGGAGCGCGGTTGATTGTGGGCAAATATATATGTATATGTTCTATATATACGTGCATTTGATATACCTATATAAAAACTTGTATTATTTGCTTCAGAACAATGAATTTCTTTTTTTTACATATATACTGTTATAGGGGTAGGTACAACGTTTTGTTATAAAACCATTCCGTACCGTCGAATGAAAAAAAAAACAGAAGAAGAAAAAAAAAGGAAAAGAAAAATTGTTGTGCGTTAAATAATAATCGCGCTGAATCAACCCCCTTACTTTTATATAATGGATTTCAATTCTCGAGCTAAAACAATATGTGCTAATTTTCTACGGTGGAGAATCAGAAGAATAAATGACGCAATTTACGCAACCAAATATGCATGAATTACGTGCCAGAGTAAGAGAGGGAGGTTATGTGTGAACATAAATATTTGAATTCTTTTCATCTTTCTTATCTAATTTTACCTTTTTTGTTTTTCTAATTAGGCGCGTGTTCGTGATTACGAAAAAAAAAAAAAAACTATCGAGGTGCTATGCTGAAATATGCTAAAGAGACTTACGTATATGGATCGCGTAAAACCCTATTACCAAGCGGACAACCCCCTCTGTCTTTCTTTCTCTCTTTCTTTTTTTCATTTCATTTTTCTATTTTTTGGGTTTTGTACATTATTTGATTTTTGTTTTTTTTTTGTTCTCGATCATCGAGGGCCTATTCAGTATTGTCTCGTCTAGGTTTCATCACCCTTCCCCCGCAGGGCGCCTGCACGCACCAGCCAAAATTTCCTCGTCAATAGGAATCAATTCTGTAGTAGTAGAAGTAGATAGTAGATTAGGGTCTGCAGTGCAGTCAGCCGGCAGAGATGCGATGCAGAGCTGCAGTCGACGACGAACTTCTTCCCACCTAACAGCAACCGAAGATCACGAAGGCGTCAAGACGCAATCTTTAGACTTTTAGAACTCTTTTTTCCATTTTTTTTTTTTTTTTTTTTTTCGTTTCCTACAGATGCAGCAGCGGCACGAGCGAAGGGGCAAGCAAGTAGATTTATTTCTCTCTCTCTCTCTCTCTCGTATTCATACATATAGATTCATGTATATACCATTGAAGTATATAAAAAATATACGTATGTATACATTTCCAGCGACACGAAGAAACAGCGAAGCTGATGATATATACTGCAGTCTTCATCGAAATTTTTGCAGAGAAGGATTTTCTCGAGGAAGGAAAGAAAGGGGAAGGGTTGAATCGTGAGACTCTTTTTTTTTGGTTCAAGGAAAGGTTCGATCGAGGAGAAGAAAAAAGGGTTGTGAAAGGGGTGGTGTTGGGGGGCGCGGAGCAGGGCATGGGCTAGGTGGTGGGCAATGATGTAGTCGAATTGAGTCTAAGTACGCGTTATTCACAAAAGCATCGTTTATTATCCTCTGTATCTTGTATTTTATCATTTATATATATATTTTTTTTCGTTTTTTTTTGTTTTTTTTTTTTATATCTTGTTTAAATGAGTTTCATTAATAATATTTTATAATAATATTTGATTAATAATAATTAATTATAGTATGCTACTAGTTTTAAAATGGGGAGGGCTTAGTGTGATATGGGCAAAAATACTTATGCACCCGAGGCTATGTTCCAAACGTCAAAAATGTCATTTCAATCCGTGAGAAAAAAAAGAACGTGATTAAAAAAAAAACTTTGAAACGCGATTTTTCCAATAGATCAAAATTTATATCTAAATACATTACAACGAGCTATCAGTAACGGCGCGATGCCGAGATATTTTTTATTGATTATCGTTACGATCGATTTCATTGTAATCGCAGGAATTTTTTTTTCTTCGGGATAATAAAACGTGCGTATTGATAAAAGTCGTATCGATAAATTTCACGATGTTTGGAACGTAGCTACGGGAGATAAAATTTCAGGTCTTATTTCGTCCGTGCACCGGAAGATGCTGGGAAGGGAGAAAAAGGAGGGAGGGAAATATCGTGTCAGTGTATTGTACATCCGTGTGTTTTATACAATATTATATCAATTTAAATATAATATCATCTCTCACGCACTATGTATAGTATTTACATGTTTTTTCTTTTTGTCTCTCTTAAGTGTGTGTATTCGTGTATTACTATATGTGTGTTTCGTTTCTCTTTAAATATATCTTTCGTAATTTCTTTTCTTTAATTTTTAATTTCTTTTACTTTGAATTCTAAAGAACCATATATTAAGTATCAGCAGCAGATCGAGGGGGCAATGGGAGCAGCCGTGAAGAAGTTAAAAAAAAGTTTCTCAAATTTTGTCGTCGCATTAGTTTTTTTGAAACGTCTCAAGCTAACTCTGTGGTTGGCCGAAATTAATTATGAAATAATATTCTCGGTATATGAGGGTGGTTTCTATATACTTTCTAGTAATAACATTTCTCCGCGTGTTGTACGTACTTAGAGACTATGTACAGGGGCGGGGGAGGAAGGTGAGGGTGTTTGTGTCCCACCTGGGGTACCTGGATTCTGCTGCATGGAATAGGAATTGTGATGATGATTGGCGGCGGCGGCGGCAGCGGCCACTGCGGCCGCCTGATGATGGTGATGATGGTGATGATGGATCAGATTTAGGTTCAAGGGGTAAGATAAGGGGGAGCCCAGGGCCGTTGCGTTGTTGGCGCATGCGGCTCCGGGCCCCACCGGGCTCAGTGCATGCTCATCCCCGTGTGAGGATGGTGGGTGGTGGGAACCACGGTGGTTGCGTGATGATGATGATGATGATGATGATGATGGGGGTGGTGGCCCATTAGCGGCGGGAGATGCGGGTGATGGGGATGATGGGGTGTCAACGGAGTTGGAGGGGTCATCTGCATTGGGGTCATGGGAGTTGCCGGTTGTTGTTGGGTGTTGTTGGTGGTCGGCTGACCCGCCGTGTTGCTGTCCAGGGCCCCCTGAAGAAGGGGACCCGAAATGGGACTCTGCTGACTCGCGTTGTCCTCGCTGTCTGAGCAGGACTCGGCTGACGAGCTGCCCGCCCCCGTTGCCCCCTTGCCTTTGCTCGCCCCGCTGCTGCCGCTGCTGCTGCTGCTGCTGTGCGTCTTGACGTGCTTCGCGAGGTGGTCGCTGCGCATGAATCGCTTGTTGCAGACCGGGCAGGCGAATCTCTTTTCTCCGGTGTGGGTTCGAAGGTGCCGCTGCAACTCATCCGAACGTGTGAACCGCTTTCCACAGAATAGCCAGTTGCAAACAAACGGTCGCTCACCAGTGTGCCACCGCAAATGGGCCTTCAGATGAGACGTCTTCCCGTAGACCTTTCCGCAACCAGGGATGTGGCAGCTATGGATGTTCTTCTTCCTTAGATGAACACCGGCCGGACCCAGTCTCTCTGCTTCCTGACAGTTTGGACAGTCGCAAGTCGCCCTCCCCGTGTATCTCCTCTGCGACCTTGGCGATGGTGCTTGGGTGACGCCAGTTCCCCCTGCTCCCTGAGGGCTTCCGGCTCCGCCGCCGGTCGTCGTATGATGATGTAAACCAAAACCAGGTGGTCCACCGGGTAACATTGATTTATAAGTATCTTGCAACAAATTATGACCAGCGGTCGTAGAACCAAGTAAATGATTTCCAGCGAGTGCGAGACTCGTGGAATAATCGGCGGAATAGTTTGCCATTTGAGCAGCGTGGACGCCAACACCGACTCCTACGGTACCGCTGACATCCAACCATCCTCCGGTAGCTGCGCTGTGAACGTCCCACCATCCGCCGTCGCCAGCTTTTATTCCACCGTGTGTTGCTCCCGGCATTGTGTTAAAAGGCCAAGACTCGTAAGGATGTCTTCCGTACACAGAGCCCAAGGTCGCACCTTCGACCTTGCCGAGTAAACTGCTCTGATGATGATGGGGATCGCTTGCCGGTTGTGCGCTCGCTGTCCCAGGAAAGTAAAGATCACTTCCGTACTGGGGTGCGGTTGAGGCACACGACGTTACCGGGGGTCTGGCGTATCCCCCGGTACTGCCGGCGCTGCTCGTTGCCGTCGGTCTTTGCGTAACCCCTGTAGTCGATGTGCAACCCGTACCTCCGCCCCCGGAGTGTTGCGGTGAACTCCCGCTGCTTTGAGGGCTTTTTTTCCAGGGGTGAAATCCCTTACCAACCGCAGCGTCCGCCAAAGGTGGCGGACTCTTACTGCTCAGCTTGTTGCACTGAGCTGCCAACATCGCCAGCGGGGTTCCTCTCAGACCCGGATGATCCTGGAACACAAATATGAACAGCGAATTAATTTCAATACCATAACAAATTTATACATACGCGCAGTAGTCATAAATATAATAGTAGTTAGGTGGGTAATAACGCGTCTATTTTATGCTTATGTATAAGCGATGGTTTCCGTTATAGCTTCAATTATGTCGATCACGCTGCTTTCACGAGGTACCGTTAGAACCGCATATTTCCACACGCTACAAAGTTGATATTCGTACGTATATATTTAGATGTTCGACCTTCGAGAGTACGCTTTTTCATGACATTTCTGCACCGGCTTTTGAAATAAGTAAAATCCCGAGGTCGGGTCCGTTGGCGGATGATCCAGGTAAAAATTGATGTCGAATCATCAACCGGGAGAAAAACGGTCTACCTTATACTGGATGAGTTTCTACTCCCGATCCGACTAACGACGTCATCTCGTGGGGTATAATAGCTCTAGATTACCTTAGACTTCAGGAGCCTAGTAGATGGACTCGTACCACTCAGTGTTTCAGCAATAAGGTAGGTATACACAAGCTAGCCAGAGATAATGAAGCCTCCGGCGACGCGCCACGGCCGTTCGTATTTCAGAATCAAACAAGGTGCTCCATATATAACAGCACTTTGATGCAAATCATTTTCTACACCATCCTCATTTCGAATTCCGCCGTACGTTTATGTTGCGTATACAACCGAAAGCTGTAGCCCCTCCGGGGATTACTACCGAAAATTTTCGAAAAAGGTAACCCCGAAGATCGCGGAGTTTAAGGATAACTCGTTGGAGTTGTTCATGTTGGACTTATGCGTGGATAAGATGGACGGACAGACAGATGTGAGATTATCCACGGAAGCGACAGGAAATTAAAGTCTGGCTGCCGCGGCCATTAACAGTCGGCGCCATCCCGGCGACACGCCCCAACCCAACCCGACGAGGTCTTTGGACCTGCCAAGCTACTCGTGGCATCTCTCAGCATCGCCAGTGAGCAGCGGCGGTGGTGGTGGGCTAACGCAGCTGAAAACTCAACTACCACGTATCAAAACGACGACCCTTCCCGTTGGGATTCTGCGGAGTTCTAATCCGACGCGGACTGCGCGGACTACGCGGTCCAGAGAGCGAATCTCTCAGTTACTGGTACCAAAAGCCACGCCCATTCAACCCTAGCTGGAATATATACGCTACGTCAAGTTTCTCCTGGTTTTCCCCCCCAGGTACCAGGAGGGTTGGTTGGTTGGTTGGTTGGTGGTTGGTTCACGCGTATTGATCTGCGGTAACAATGGCTCCCCTTTTCCATTGCGTCGTTCACGTCCTCAAGAGACAACCACTGGAGTAAATACCTATCTCCCAAAAGTGGTATATCATATCCCAACCAAAGGACGAATTCATGAAGGATGCGATAACAAGGTTTCTGATCGGAAGGTCACGAGTTTTATCGATCGTAGAAACCGTTTTTCCCTCTCCTCATAAAACGGTGCGAACGAAACTAGCGTCACGTGCAAATTTTAATTATTCAAACTAAACACTCGGCAAAATATGTTCTTCGTGCTTTCCAATTCACCCCCTATACGCGACAATTAACCATCGGATAGATAGTTGAGTTGGTTTATTTATATTTAAACACATTTATTCCGAGCCATACGTCGACGCGAAGGGAATCATGACACTACCGTATACGTAGGGAGGTGTTGTGTATTGTAAAGGGAGTGATGATGCGGAGGTACTTGCAAACTAACCATAAGCTACAGCACTTGTACGCATGTGGTAAAATACAAAGAAACGGAAACGTTGGTAGCAGTAGCAGCGGCGGCAGCTTCTACGGTAGGGTAGTTTATAATTGACTGTGGGGTAAAATGAGGAGTCCGCGCACCGCGGCGCCAACCAGACGACGCTATCGACGCCTTTTCAATCTTCACTCAGTCAGTAATTACAGACCTCGATGCTTTTCCTTTGGCATTATATATAGAGAGAATGATAACCTCATTACCGGGTCGATCGAGGGAGTGGTAAATATTCAGAATTTGTCTCCGAGATCCATGGATCATTGATCGATAAAAATTTTAACCCCTGCGCGCGTACGACCTGAAGAGTATGCCTGCGTGTATGAAGGAAAAAAAACCCAATTTTTTTTGCTTGTCCAGAACGCAAGCGGCGCCGCTTTGAGTTCTTTGTTTTAGAAGGTAAAAAGTTTAGACCGTTCACGACGCGACGACGGTACAGATATAACTTTTAGCCAAAGGTAGCGTTGGCCCAAGAAACTCATCGAACCTGATGATGCTGCTCCCGCTGCCGCTGCTGCTGTTGGAAGTTAGGAACCACTGTCCACCGGTATAACCCTAATAACGCCAGAGGCCGACGCCGCGCGCATAAATTAAAACCTGAAGGAGTAGCCAGATGAGAACTTTGCCGACGACCATAACCACCTTCCGAGAATCGAAAACCTATCGTGTGTCCAGACGGTGAATATGGATAATATTATTTGGGAATAATTTCTGTTCTCAAGGTCAGGGAAAAAAAAGAAAGAGGGAACCCTTTTTACGATCAAGTGATTTGATACGTGTACCCCAAAATAACGCGCAGCCATCATCACGCCTGCTTCTAGCTGCGGCCATTGAAAATACTTGTGTGTATACGAGCACGGTGTTCACCACACCGTAACACAACCGACTACACGAGGTGCGGCTCGTTGGTCAACGGCACGTGACAGCTGGGTGGGTGTTCGAAACGCGTGGGCGACGTACCACCACCGAATGCATCGTGTGTATCTACACTGCAAGCTACGTGTCTGAAGGGGAACTATAGAAACCGACTGACAGCCGACTGACACGCGGACAGGAGCGACCGACGCCCAGGGTGCGAAACTCTGGTGCTTAAGAAAAGGAAGGCACAAAGGGGGAAGAAAGGGAGAAAAGCAGGGAAGAACGAACACCGGAAGGGTGTTGAGGAGCTACTGGATTATCGGCGGCGAACCACAACTGACGTTTCGCGAACCAACGAACCGCAACTGTCGACCTGTCGAGTCGATTAATTAACCGAGAATCATTACGATGAAATTATCCTCACACTGTTAGATATACGTGTATAACTATGTACAGGGGCGTATATGTTACACCATAAAATATAGTCCGCTGCACGTTCTAATAACTTTATGGAAGTTGTACGGAAAAATTTATTCCCGGGGATGAAGACGTCGTTATATTCCTTCCAATTTTTTTTTTCCTCTCTCTCTTTGGTCACGCCAATTTAGGGTAGAATAAACGTGTGAACGGAATAATAAAATCTTTCCTTTTTTTCATCCTTTTTTTTTTCTTCTCCTATTCTCATCTGCTCCGAGTTGTCTGACAATGAATGATGTACCGTGCAGACGTTGAGATGTATTCCGTGATGTCTAACTCTTTTTCCTCTTTTTTCATCTTCTGCCGTTGTTCAGTTTCTTTCTCTCAAGAATTTTTAATATAAAACTCTTCCGTCAGATCGTCGGAGCGTATTTTATTCTTATTTCGTATTTTATCTTCCTCTATTTTTCTCTCACTCCGTGTGCGTGTGATCTTTCGTGATTGATACTACAAACTACATCTACATATAGCCTAATGGTCGGTTCTTTATTAAATTCAAATCACACAGTTCATAAACAAGTTTATCTCTGTTGAAATAGTTAGCCTTGATTGAGAGAGTTTAAAATGGAAAAAAAAAATTCTCACACTACCTCATAGTTTTTCTGACGGTCAGTCACGAAGTTCGAAAATCTCAAGACTGACTTAGGTGCGGAGTAAAAGTATACCTGCATTTACGTCGTGAGAATAATTTAATCATTTTTTCTGGAATAAATTCATAATTTTATCATCGGTAAGATAATGTACAACGATGTTGGAATTTGCTTCCGGGCGGCACGCGACGTATTGTCTTTCATCTCGCGGTCTCTTAAGAAGTACTCGTCGGACTCGTCATAACCGACAATTCGGACAAATGGATTTTTAACACACGATTTTATACTCCATATAAGATAAAATGCTCTCGGAACGGTCCATATCACTTACAGTCGAGATCTTGGTGATCCAGTCATTGACCGATTCGACTCGCTTTTCATGTGAAAGAAAAAAGAAAAAACCCACTTTTATAACGATCGCGTATTTTGTATCATCTACACCGACTTATTGGACCGAAGCTGGAGAAAAAAAAATCACGACTATGAGGTCATCCCGAGTAGGAGACTTATGACCCAGTAGCGATGAGATCGTTTTTAGTATACGTATTCCATTGGTGCAGTCCGAATGATTATTTTTTTTTTTAGTAAGTTAAATTTCCCACAAGATCGTGTTATACATATATCTATACGTATGGCTTCTTCGTTCTCATATTCGGCTACCTGTTACCCCCGAGCTCATTCTAAATAATGTTTTTAATTAAAAACCACCGTGAGAGCACGCTTCCATGATTTTATTTTTTTCATTCTTTTTTTTGTTGTTGTCTTAACGTTATGCGCACGATATAGAAGAGCAGCGCTAGAGTGCGCGGGACGTGTTCTTCTCTCCAATATAATGAAGGGTTCCTGACGTTAGTTCGTCCCTTCGGGCAAACAAGAAGCTACCTTGATTTATCCGATCCTCCCGCGACCTGCAGGGTCTGTGCAGCCCACGAAAGATGGAGAAAAAGAAATATAACCTCCGTCTATACCTACGAAAAATTTTCCCGCCGCCCGCCCTTACACATGAGGATTAAATTAAGATTAAATTGGGATCACTGCAGTAGACTATCGAACGGAAATAATACAGATAAAAATTCAGGAGCTGAAACAGACCCGTGTGATTTCACATATGAATTTATATCGCGTTCGTATTTAGCCGGAAGGCGTTTCTTATTAACAAAAACCCGAGTTGTAAAATGCTCGGGCTAAGAAAGACGAAGAATTATTACTTGTGAGGAGAAAATTTTTCGGTCTTCGTATAGAGCTACCTGAGTATTTTCGCCAGCCTAGTTCCGAAGGAAAAGGGCTAAGGAATCTTAACTACCATCGCCGCATTATGGATAGCCATAATAAAGGAGATATGCCGAGAAAAGGCAGAACTGTACTGCCAATTCATTAGGTCTTGTAAATTGTCGCGCTTGCGGCGCTGAATATTAAACGCGCATTACCAAAGCGCCTATAACTCGCGACCAGTTAACACCGAATCTGCAAGCTCGCCGTATCCCGTTACCTGCATTATAAGGAATAATTTGTCGTTCTTTTTTTTTTACTTCTCTTTTCTGTATTTCTGCCGGAATTTTTTTTTGGTTTTATCGAATCCTTTCACGCGCAGCATAACACCAGATCTAGGTTACACGTATTATCAGGTTTTACATTCGCTAATAATTATACGGTACCTGCCTCGTCAAAAATATTTTATTTTCATTTATTTCTTTGGTTCTTTCCATTTTTTTTTTCGTTTTTTTTTCTTTTAACCCTACGTCTTCATTATGGTAATGAGTGCGCGTTAAATCTTTAGAGGTATGCGCTTCTATAACTGCGCTTTGACGGAAGCTCCTCGCTGCACCATTTGCATGAACGTAATTTAGTGGCTCGTAAAAATGTGCACCCAATTAGCAGGCTGGGTGTCGGATCTGTCGCCAGCCAAAAACTTTATCGAACGACCAGAACTGTGCGATATTTTTCCGACTCGTTCGAAAGGGTGATTTATAATATGATTTTTTTCTTTTTCAAATTTCAAATCTTTTTTTTTCTTCTGACAATGGAACAACGTTATGTAGGTCGGGCTCATATCGCATCTTTGGAGATTCGAAGGAAGCCGAAAAAAAAAACGTTGATCACATGGGAAATAAATTTTAGTTTTTACGTGCAATATTATATTATTATAATATTCATATACGCACTATAAATCGCGGAAAATTCTTTTGGTTAAAGGCGTAAAGTTATGAACACAGATCAGAAGCCGGACATTAGCATATAGAGCGAATTGCCTTCTGGCGATCTCGTTTGTACCGCGGTCTAAATTCTCAAAGTTTCTTTTTTAGTCTTCGAGTAGCCAAGTTGTAAGCTCGGTCAGGTAAAGAGTTTGTATTTAGACTATCTAACGATACGCGTACCTCAAAAGATTCGTTCTATTTTATTTTTTCGTTTTTTTTTTTTTTTGTGTTTTTTTGGAATGATTTTAATTATCGTGTTACAGGTTCTCGGGGCTCTGTATACCGATGTATAAATTGTGGGATTCATTGGGATTGAAATTGAGAAATTTTTAGCCCAAAAATATCAGGTTTTGAGTACACGCCTTTGGAAAGAATAATAATATCATAGTAAAGTTGGAAATAGGAAGTCCAGGAATATAAGATATTCAGGTCTAAACAGCACTACCGAACACTTATGGCCGTATATCCTAAAGTTTATTGCTATTACGCGGTGGTCTCCAGGAGTTGGTTGGAAACCCGAGTAGTAGTTATTTAACCGACTGTTCGACCTGCGGTCGTCTTTCAATTATGAGACCCACCAAGAAATTGATATGCAAATCGCACCGCCAAAGGGTCTGGCCACGCAGTTACACGGAAATAAATTAACGAAATGAAGCCATGAGGGTGGTCATTATTATATCTTCCTTCAATTTTTTTTTGTTTTCTTTTCCGCTTTTTCTTTTCTCTCCAAGTTTCTTTATTCCCCTCTTTCTTTTCAAAATTCCATCCGAAATTGTAGAATCTTATTGTTCATATCGTCAATTTTTCATCGTAATTATTAGAAATGAAATAAGGGGGAGGATTGAAAATTTGTTCAAACAATCATAAGCATCGTTTGAACAAAAAAATAGAGCACATATGTGATAACTGCATGTACGCGAGCGCAACAACCTTCGATTTTCTGATTCTCATTACCGTCGACCACACACGTGATACACAATTTATGTTGTTGGACGTTGATGAAGAAAAATAAAAGATAAATTTTAAATTAATATATGTACATGCATCTGTCCCCTCGTAAGACCGAAGAAGCTGTACGATATGCACACATTTTTTTTTCTTCCATTTTTAGTTTCTCATTTTCTTTTTTTTCATGGGAATTAAAAACTGGTGCGATATTCCAATGATGATATTTTTGAAAGTTTAATCTATCGGAAATAATTTTCTTAATCAATTCCGATGATTTTTTTCCCACCCCTTTTTTTTATTACGGATTGCTCGAGGATGTTTTTTTTTTTTTAAACTTGTTGGTCATTGCATTGGAAACTGACTCTAAAAGCTGTCGGTTAAAGAGCCCTCGGATTACGAGAAATGAAATATGAAAATAGTGGCTAGTAAATTAGATATATGAGTACGTAAGTGAAGTGTAAAGTGAGTCGGTTGTATTCAGAGTTGAGCGAATTGCATCGTGGAAATTTACATAGATTGCCGTAACGACGAGATTATGGTGTATTAAGTATATGTATACATACCCTATACGCGAGTACAAATATGTGTACAACTGTTACAAATACCAGTGTCAGTATAACAAACTGGCAGTAAATCACACAGTCTATGTAAACCCATTTCGCAGGCCTATATTACACCCTATACCTTATCCTTCTCCGTGGACTTTTACTCGAATTTTTCAACCTGCAATTTTACCTTCACATTTCAATATATTCGGCCTTAAAATTCCTCCGCTCGTTACGTCATCGATTAATCATTTATCGAGACGAAATTTCATCACTCCGAATTAATCGCAAAATATGAAAAACGATCTGTACGATATACATGAATTGATGTGTAAGCAGAAGATCAGAGACCCACGGAACGACCTTCATTGTTTTTCGTCTTCCGTAGTCGTTCGTCTCACATCTACATTAACGTAAACAAGTATTCTTCAGTTCTCCGTGAGATTTAGACCGCAGTGGTCGGTTGTGTTAGTTTACGTTGGAAGTGAAATTGTCGATGTTCTAATTTTCGTGCTCGGATCGGAGATATTGGCGAAGCATTAATCAAACGCTGAGAGCGTTTTTCCAGCACAATAAATCAGGTATTTCTGATTCCAAAACTATTAACGGATGATAATAGAAATAAATACGACATTCATGATTAGGTATAGTTAATTAGGGTAAAGTAAAGATGATTAGCACGTCACTCGCTCTATATTTTCCTATAGAACAATTATTTGAAAAATCATCGCCCTTTTGATGCGTTCTTCAGAACATGAAACCCTGTTAGTTTTTAAATGTTTGTATATAAATTTTGGCACAGAGATACTTTGCAAAATTGAATAAGTAACCTTTCGACTATTAGGCAAGTAGCTTAAATACATAAAGCTTATGAGGGGACCCCCCACAGCATCTTTATCGGATCGTCACGATTGAATTATTCCTAAACTCCGAAATAACCCCCCAAGCTATACATCCCCTTTTGGTATACGATCCGTAGTTTATCAGCAAAAACGTACAGAGTGTCCAATTTTAATGGGCCTTGTTCAAAATTTTCGAAATCGATCGAAATAAAAATTTTCAATCATCTGATCATATCGAAGAAAAAATATTCTCATCCGGTCACAGTTCATGAAAAAAAAATGAACGAATTTCTTTTGATTTTCTGAAAACTGTACGAGGATTCGGTGTGATGGAATTTCGATTATTCATGGAAGAAAGTTCTATCGTCTCGGAAGTATCGAATCACGACACCCTGTATATGTGGAGATTCTGTATCTGCTAGATAACTGCAACAGACTGTGACATATTAGGTCACCCCCTGCGGGTAGCTATCATCATCATCATCCCCCATAGGGTATATAATCCCTATAAGAACCCCATAAGAACCCAACAAGAGGGTAACTAAGAGAGGGAGGGAGAGAAGAGAGAGAGAGAGAAATAGCTGCAGTGCACTGTTGTAGCGTCAAAAGGTTCCCCACAGATTTATTGTTTCACGTTTTAGTGGTCGACGCCGAACTAACCCGTAGCGAGATTCCCGTGGGAGTATAAACCTCCTCAATATATTCCGGGGGTCGTTGGCCGCAACGTCTTTGAAACAAAGGGTCGTATGTCGTCGATCGTCCTTCCTTTTTTCCTTCCTTTGCTGCGGAAGCTCGCATCTGCAGTCTCACATACACCGAAATCTAACATCGGACCACATACGTCTCTACTATTCCAAAAATGCACCGTGAAAAACATACGACGTATGATTATGAATGATTTTTTGCCTCGAGTCAAGCACCAATAGCGCGCATCTCTCAGTGGCACATAAAAATTCATAACCCCCTACAAGTATTTCAGTTTTTGGGGAAAGCGGAAAATAACTACATAAAACATTCCACGCGGTCTATCAAATTCCCACATATCATATCTCGCCATGAATCACACAAAATATTTCGGGGGAACCAAATCGCATGATTTTATAGTTTCTAATAAATTTATTTCCTCATAGACAAATTCGACTATTTTTTTTCATTCCCCATATCCAAAAACCATGATTTTCTTTTCCTTTTTATTTCCTATCTTAGTTTGAACAGTTTTTGCAACTGTTTTCTAATTATCGTCGTAAAGGTTGCTGGTATCCAACATAACATTATGTAACGTATGTAGTCGTTACACATTTATTTTTACTTCGACTTTACTTTTTGATTTTTATTTCTGTTTTTTTTTTTTATTGCGGGCTATTTGTCCACGTATAGCGAAGATAATTGAACACTTGGGGCACCGGATATTATCATGAAATACAATGTGTTTTCACCTAAAGTTTTGCGACTACTATGTGGTATGAACAACGACCGAGAACTTATCCAACGTCGCACTCGTATAGCCTCATTATCGTGAAGTTATTATCTATTTTTCAAACCAGTATATTAGCTATTAACTCTGAAAAAGGGACACCTTATCGTCGTAGAAATTTGACTCGGGGGACGGGTGAAATTATGTATTTATGTTATAATTGAGCCGCAGATAAATGTTGCTCGTTATTTTTAAACACTGAGCAATTTTTAACGAGTCAGTTGCGGGATAACAAAAACAAATAAATAATAACACCAAATAATGAAGAGCAAGGTGATGATTACCAGAGCGAAGATGGTCGGTGTGTATTTAGAAACCGAAAAAAATTAGAAACTTTTATTGAAATTTTAACCCCGTTGAGGCATCCAGAATTTTTTTTTCCGATGAGTATCGACTGTCTTCCATTCAAAAATCATAATCACTAAAATCTCGTGCACTCGATCGACAAATTTCGGATCTTCAAAATTTTTTTCAACCGTTTTTTTACAGCATACTACCTGAATCCTTTTTACTCTTTCTACGGTCGTCACACTCGATCGGATACATCATCGACTACAGATATAAATTATGACTCCTGGTGGCCCCCCCCATAGGTGTTCACGCCCCAGAGGTTCAACCCGCAGTTCAAGTCGTCGCGTTTTTTCGCGATCGGTTGCAAAAAAAAAGTCGGTAATAAATAAATTAATGAATCAACAAATCAATGATCGAGCAAATAATTGACAAAAAATTTTGATGTATCGTAACGGGGACGTAATTCAAGAAAAAGAAAAATTTGGAAACAAACGAATAAAATTTGTTGCCATATAAAATGCATTATGTATATAATTACAATAAACTGTCGCGATCAGCTGTATGAATACATCGAATGCACGGTGAAAATATAAGAAAATAATACCGACCAGGTGTAAATAGGTATGATCGATCGATTTTCTTGTTAAAACTATTTTTACGTCCTTGCATTATACATTCACGTTCGTATATAATTTATACACCTAAACATATACATACCGTGCGTATAGTAATATCGACACATGACAACGAGCTTGACGGAAAAAAGGTTTTAGAAAAATAAAAAAATAAAGGAAAGAAGAAAAAAAAATTTACACTGGACGGGTGCGGCCATATTGTTGTCACCTCGACCATCTGCCACCCGTTTTATGTACACCGTATGTATATGTAGCTATATTACTGCAATGTTTGCTGCTGTACCGGCTGAAATGTGCAACTAGAGTGTCTAGATGTAGTGAACATGCTAGTTAAACGTAAAAATTTAACGGTAGGTTTGCGCTATTCGACTGTATCCCGAACACACATGAAATGGTACCCGTACAACATTTTATATTTCTTCTTTTTATTTTTAACAAAAAAAGGAAAAATTGAATAGAAAAAAAATCTACGTGCACATCAAAAAACATGACGTGCATTCTATACGCGCGCCTGTATACATGATGTGTGGATATAACGGTGAAGATTAATAAAATAGAAATAGGTAGGATAAGATATATAGCATAGGTACGTACCTATATATCTGTTCATTTATAAAACCGGCTTTTACTTGCTGATTTTCAAGGATAAAATGATTTTGCATAAGATACGCAAGGCGTTATAGGCGTCTGATATGTTATACATGAATAGAAGAAGAAAAAAAAAAAGAAAAAGGAAAAATTTTATAGAACGAATTGGATTTCTATAGATTCGCTTTATAAACCAGTATCAATTTAGCCTGAAGAAATTTATCGCCATTAAGACAACGTGTTACATATGTTTTATTATTTTATTTTTTTTTTATTTTTCATTTTATTCTTACATAATCCTGCGAAATGTACCGACACCGATTGAACGTAGATCAAGAAAAATTGCGGTGAAAAAAGAAAGAGGACGATTTTTGAGGAGTATTTTTCAGGGGACAAATTAGGGCATAAGGGGAGTATAGAGAGTGGTGTTCTTGTCCCTGATCCGCGGGGTACTTTTGGTTAAATCCTCTTATAGTCAGAAGACCTTTAGGACATGGTGAACGGGCATAAAGAGGCTAAAAGGACGTAGAAAAGGCCCGCAGGATAAATCGTAGGGATGTTCACGTTGTGTCAAATATAGAGGATGTCCTTTTTTTTTCTTTTTTCTTTTCCTCGTTTCGTCGGTAAAGTTCGAAGGTACGGGCGGCCGTGGCTATTGTTGCACTTGAAAATGTCAACGACGTCACGCTTACAGAGGATCGAAGAAGACTACCGTCAAAAACGCTTTACACGCTTACCCCAACAACAAATTTCCTTTGGTGCAGGGATTATGTACGAGAGCTGGAAAATTCAGCAGTCTTTGAACCGCGGAGAGGGAGGAGAGGATAAAAATAAATAAATGAAAAGACGGATCAGGTAGAAAAATGCGTTGCGCATATACTTGTGCCAAAAATTTTTTCCTTCCTTTTTTTTTTGTCATTGTCGTTGTCATTTTCCTTCTTCCGTCACTCGCAGCGCAAAAGTATATCCGTAATGAGCTGTCGGGTGGGATGAATTTTTTAAACCTGACCGACGGAACTCGAATCTAATACTGTACGCATATTTCGCGAACCTAAAGACGACGCACATACCTACCTACCTGCCTGCCCACTCGGTGTATGAATTATTTAAGAACTCCACGTTGGCATTCCACTCTGGCGTACCTACTATACGAATAACGAGCTATCACTACATCGAGTATAGTAGTTGTCATACTTCATTTATATAATCAATAACGAACCAACAATTCGAGCTACCATACTGCAGGCATGCCTACAATTGACTCTGTGGGTATAACCGACGGTATACTAAAACTGACTGACAAATTACTTCCCACATTATTACTTCAAAGCTGTTTTTTTTTTTCTCTTTTCTTTCCTTTCCTTTTTTTTTTTTTTATTAATAAATGTCCCTCACTGACTCTTAACAACCTGCTGTTACACGGTTTTTAAAGATATAGTTTCAACAATCACATATTTAGTGAATAAGTTACAGTTTCTTTTTTACCCATTTTTTATTTCCACTCATTCTTTTTTTTTTTTTTTCTTCTAATGGTCCATGCTCAAGTGTTCGGAGAGGAAGGAAGGAAGGATAGGAATAAAGAGAAGAAAGAAGAAAAAAAAGTATCAAATTCTATCCGACGCACATCCTGTCAAGTGCAGATCCTTCTCGGGGATGAAAAGGATCGGGCAAATAATTGGCTCCTAGAAAGCACCTGCAACACAGGTCACGTAGCTATGTGTCTATAGAAACCTAAATTCGTTCTTCTTCTTTTTTGACCCTTGAAAAACTTTGCGCAAGGACCTGTACCGTTTTACCGATGATATTCGATACGCGTTATTATGTCGTACTGCACAACGCGAAGAAAAAATCATGCGAGAAAATGTTGCAGTTTATATCTCATATTCTAGACACTGAAGATCCGAGGAAAAATCTATTCCACTTTCAGTATCACCGTATGAAAATCGTAATTAGAAACAATAAAAATTTGAAAAAAAAAAGAAAAGAAGAGTCACGTGATACACATTACGTGTAGGTATATGTGAAGGGGGTTTCGCGGGATAAGATTAATTTTCGGCTTTCTATATATACATGGCATATCAACAGAGAAATTTTTCTCGCGGTACTTAATTAATATTCTCGTATATATACGGTATTTTTTTATTCTCTTATAAGGCAAGGATTTAATTAATTTTTTTTACATCAACTCGTAAATTACTAATCGCTATACGTGAGCACTGCGAGTTATGGGATGGTACAGGTAGGCGTTACCGCTTCTCGATCTTTTTCTATAATAAAATAAAGAGAATTCTAGTTTACGGATGAAAATGAGCCATTATTCTGCAATACGAAACCTAATTCAACACGTGCGTTTGTCCTCGTGAGCTGCAGTACTACATGGTAAATGGTTTGACCATATTTAAAAGCGGATTTTAAATTCCACTCGCTCCGCACCGTCGCTCCATTCACTCCCAGGCTCTTTAAACCTCAGGAAGCTCTCTTCTGTCAAAACACCGAGGATCATCCTGGATTATCTTGAGCTAAACCGGATGATCCTTTTCTTCTTTTCTCTACGTATGAAGGTACGTTTACTCGAAGAAAAATTACAGAGGTAGGGATTCGATATGGGAAACGATAGTCGAAGAAAATCTATTAAATTTATTAATTAATTCTTAATTCTTTGATCATGTGCATTCGAATTGAGATTAATGAATCATGAAGAGATCAGTTCGTAGGAGACTTAAAAATCGACTTTAGATTCAATGATGATTTATCTAACACCAGAGAGTAGCTGATCTTATCGACTGCATCATCGGATTGGCGGTGGGATGAATACCAAGTGACGATTGACGCTTTTGACCGCGCCGATCTCAGGACTTTAGGGATTGAGATTCCTATCTGAACCCTACTTATTGTGAGATTAGGATACTTGTATCGGGGATTTTATCTCTCGGAAGTTATCGGTATGGCTATAAAGCGGTTGCCTTAACCCGCTCAAAGAGAAAATTCACACTGATCTGAATGGGAGATTTTTTTCTTCCTTTCTTGTGCGAATGGCAAAGAAGGATTAAGAAACCATTTTTTTTTGTTCTCAATCAGCTAAATCTCATGAGATTTTTTTTTTGGGAAGAAACGATTGATCATTATCTAAGAGACTTACTACGTGACCAGCCGATGACTTTGTGATTGACTGT
Organism: Athalia circularis; assembly: GCA_963978495.1. Taxonomy (NCBI): domain Eukaryota; kingdom Metazoa; phylum Arthropoda; class Insecta; order Hymenoptera; family Athaliidae; genus Athalia; species Athalia circularis. Next base: position 18,661,715 of record OZ021698.1, on the reverse strand, counting down.
AGTTGAGGATAAAGTTGTCCGGCCGCCGCCGGTGTCATGTCCGTCAACATTTTGACCTTTGCAGGACTCTGTCTCGATGATATATTTTTTCTTTTAATTAAACCAACACTCAATTGAACTTTAATGATTTACAATTACTCTTTGAAATTCAATCAGCTAACGTTTATTACCGTTTGGGTTTAAAAACCCCGTGAATCGAAACGTCGTTATACATTCACGTAGCACATAGTATCAGATACGGTGTGATGATGATAAATCAATTAATTAATTTGTCGAAATAATTAAAGGGCGTGGTTGCCCTTGATTTTTCTTTTGTTTTTTTAATAGCCGTTATAAGCTCGTATTTAAAGGGCGAAGAATTCACCGTCACCCCGTGCGTAGAAAAAAAATAAAAACCAATGAATAAAAATATCGCGAACAACAAATGTCCGAAACTAATAAGGTGTACACGCAGTAACGTGTTAACGGTGATGCTCTTTAAGTAGATGCTGTTATTACTGATCGCGATAAAAATTCCGAACAACATGGGAACCGGTTACGCGTGTGGTTCCCGTTCTTAGCCCCGTGACAGACTGGCAACCAGTTCAGAATTGAGTTCGAGCAACAACGAGGTTCACAAATGGGGGAAGTTCCCCGGGGACCCTGGGCCCCTCACTTTACTTCCCACCTCCGCCGAACGACCTCTTCGACTTCCCCTTTCACCCCCGACCCCATGCCCAGCTCTATACATGGTTTGAAAAAAAAGAGGCTGTTTCCTCACGGAGGCGGAGCACTCCGTGGATCGGTTACCGCCCTCTGTCGCTCCCTCGCCGCTCCTCGACCAAACTCTATTTAACTTTCCCCCACTATCCTGATACTGGAGAACGTAAAACGTGATAACGTAGAGTGCGCTTGCGCTCACATATATATACTGACTTGTAACACATACAGAGATGAAAAACACACCGCTACGATCTGAAGCGTACAGATATATACTTGGGGAGGAAGGCACGCGTGCTTTTACCCCACGGCGTTGCGCTACGTGTCACGCTTTACATGGGATCCATTCGTGTACTTCTATTTTATCATGCATAGTATAGGTGCCTACTTTAACTACTTTCGCATTTCAATAGGTATGAAATTTTCGAAAGGGTGCAAATCCAGAGGTTTAGAATACTCAGCGACGACGCTACCCCTTCGATGGGGTAGTAATGAGGTGAGGAGTAGGTACTATACTTTTGGATCACACGTTATATTTGCATGGATTGAGTTTTTTGAAAAAATACTTACTTAAAAAAAACACAACTTATCGAGGAGGTAAGATTTTTCCATATACGTTCCAGCCATAGGAATTAACAGGGTTTGAATATGAGAAAATATTAATAATATATGCGTCGGAATAAATTATAAAATTTTTTGATTTTAAGATGTACATATTTAAGGTACATACGTTTTATGAGAATTTTCAAACTGTTGGGTTATGGAGCCGCGTATAATGTCGACCAAATAGCTGCAGCGTTCCCACAAACTTAGTTTCCTATAACTACTCGCCTAAACTCAAGCACTAGCTAATGTGATTTTAATCGAGGAGTTTGAATTTCAAATCCTATATCGACTATATAAGTTGAAACGAAAATATCATGTATACATATACATGAGAAAAAATATATAAGCCTATAATACCTGCTTAATTTGTATTTCAAAATTCAAAAAAAAAAACTCTTTTCGATCGCAGTTGATGCAATTATAACGATTTATAAAAATGCGATACTTCTTGTAAATTCGCACGGCGAATAAGTGTAAAATTTTTTTTCCGAACTGCATCAGAAAAATTTTTTGCGACTTCTCACGCTTTTTCTATTCATGTATGACGAGGACAAGACGGGTTGTGCAGTTTAGTATACTGCACACATACCTGTACGCGTGTGTATACATGGGAAATAATTCTACACCGTTGGTCGAGCTATATGGACTTTACGGTCGACGTTGCATTAGCTCCTAATTTCCCCATAATGGGAGGACACAGAGGCGCCAACCTGGCCAGACCAGACCGCCACCTAATCGCAGATCATTCATAACCGACGTTGTTGGAGCAGGAGCAAAAGCACTCAGTCTATATACACAGGTAGCAGCATCAACGGCAAATTTCAAACGCCGGTACACATCGCTCGGAGAAAGTTGAAAAAAAAGATAAAAAATTAGATTCAGATTTTTTTTACATACATTTGCATCGAATAGAAAATTTTTCACACACCGATCCGAACATCATATTTTCAAAATTATGACTTTGATTTCTTTCCATTCATTTTTTTTTTCTCATTTTTTATCTGTAAATTTTGACTGCGCAAAATTTTGAAATGGATACGAATGAAGGAGCTACCCCTACGTATACCTACGTAAAAATTTCTATCTGAATTGTAACGATCGATCATTCGAGGTGTGAATTGAAAATACAAGCCGGTCGTATATAATAGTTGAGGGTATTATATTCGCGCGATATTTCTTCGAGGTATTACACGAATACATAGGATATTAGACCATGATGCGAATATCGCGTGATGCCATCGACAAAAGATCGGATTCACTCTATACCTACATATACCTATACCTATAGGTATACCCCATTCGTCGTTCTCGCTACGATTATACTATAAAGAGGATCGCATCTCTCATCGTTCCATGTACGTAAAAAGCTCTGATACAAACATAGGAAAATTTATTCCTCATATCAAAAATGTATAAGAACTATAAAAATGATCTAAAATATAAAATATTTGCACAATATTTTGATAATTTCAATATCAATTAAATGGCGTTCATATAATATCGTAGCTGTTAATTTTTTGAATTTTTTTAGAAACATAAATCGGATTCGTTAGAGCTTTAGTGTTTATTTGTCTTATCAAAAAATACGCCATATCGAACCTACCGCCCCTAGATCTTGTATGTGTAACACATAAAGTGAAAAGGGAATTCGGACACACCTTGACGCGCACAAACCTCCTACATCATATTAATTCCTGCACCCCCTTGTAGTTCTGAGGGTGGATAAAAATTACTTACTCTGATTTATTGCTGGCGTATACCATATGTATAGAAAGTGGGTGTATACATGGGATTCCTTCTTTTTTTTTTACAATCTTTATGCTAGCAATGCAAGAATTTTGTCTCTTTTTGTTTTCTCACAAGAGAACTTTTTGAAAATTTTATTCGTATACGTATTTTAATTAGATAAATTCGAAAAGTATCGATAAAGAATTGTATCGAATTTGTATTGTCTTGAAAAAAATCGTGCTATGATTGGTGCGATTGATTGGCAGGACGTATGCTATACATTATGGGTAGGGTAGCGGTTTTTTTTTTTTTTTCGGGGGTAAAAATGAAAATGAGAATGAAAATGAAAATAGGTTTGCTAGATATATACGGGGGCGGTTGTTCAGGGCAAAGAAGGAACATAAGTAGGCAGACTTTAATAACAGGGCGGTCGCGTCTTGTACCGCATGGTTAAAACTTGGAGATTCTCAACGAGTGCGATACAACTTTTGCCCTTTTTTGCCCTTTATATTGGCTTCATTTTCGTCTTTCGCGGCCATGTGGCCATCGAGAAAGATGCTGCTGATGCTGCTGCCGCTTTTGCAGCTGATGGACTAATAATTACCCAAACCTATCTCGCCCCTGCCATGCCCCATGCCACTGATGAGCTTTACAAAATCCCCTCTTACGCTTTTTAGCATTTTTTTTTTTCTTTCTATCAACAAGAAAATAAGAAACTTCTTAGGTATTATAGTAGGTACAACAAATTCGAATTACGTGTAATACAGTTCTTCCCTATATTTCCATAAAAAAGATATTCTCGCCATATTTTAACCGCCACATCTGTATCTACACGAAGTTTCATTGACGCGCGTCGGTACTTTTATGCTATACAGGTATGATGTGGCTTGTATAGGGTTATGTATATATATACAACGTTTACGCGGTGTATACCAAAAGGTAGTCATAAATTTAACGGAAACGAGCAAAATACAAAGGTTGATTTATACGAGCCGCGTATAATTCAAAGGTATAAGTACCATCGGCACGGTTTTCACATCTCGCGGTCTTATTATGTACATAAAATATATACACGGGCATATAGACGTACACATCGCGGTTGTTTCGCGGTTGTATTAAACGCAGCGATGAGCTTTTCCCTAGACGTTTTAAAGTACGTATAATACCTACATCCTTCACGTGTATGCACCTATCTACCTATGTACCTAACTATACTTGACAGGCGTTCGGAAGATAGGCGATGTTATGATTGCAGTTCTTCGCCTCCATAAATCCATCCGAATCGTGGCAACTCGCTGACAACGAAGGGTTATCGCTATCCCACGTATATAGTATATATCAACTTTATATACTATATACTTCAATACCAAACACCCGTGTAACTGCATCGAGTATATCATACGCGTTATTAGATATTATTTATATACCTAGTCCAATCTGATGTTGAAAATTTGCCGAAGACTTTAAATAAATCAAATCACTGCAAAACGTATAGATCCGTAAATTATGAACGCATTATTCCATCCGGCAAGAAACTTTGAATTTTAGAAATTGACAAATTTTCAATAAAATTCAGCACCGATTTGAGAAGATGCGGTGCAGATCGTTGAAGAATATCGGAGCCTTATAATGTGTCAGAAAAATTGAATTTGGATCAGAAAATTTGAATGGTGGGATGATTTTTTTGTTTTTTATTACCGAAGAGCGCATTTTAATTTCTCAATTTGAGTTGACAACGAATAATGTCCTTCTTTGCCTCGGAGCTACGAACACAGACGTTATTAACACACCCTATACGTATGTAACATGTATCTACATAAATATGTCGCTCGTACATTATGTGCTTCTTCGCACATACGTACAAAAAAAGGTTGTCTGCACGAGCTGGTATAATTACTGATAATAGTGATAATAACAGCATGCGCACCGAGTACAAAATGTTATTATAACGACAATAATTAAGCGCCTACGTTGCGAATATACATTATAAGTGTCTTTACAGTAGAGATAGTCCTACATGAGGAAATTTTAGATTTATGTTTATATTTAAATTACACACGTTTATTACAACGCATCAGAAATCTGCGGTGCATGTGATGTGCAGGTATTTTATGTACACCTCTTTATTCTGCATCTTTTGTTTTGTTTCTTTTTTTTTCTTGATTCAACAAACCAGGAAAACAATATCATGTGGTTTAATCGATATTTGATTTCACTTTTTACAAGCACGATTTTTTAATTCTCCTTTTTTTTTAATAATCAATCTTCTTCAACTGGATTCACATGAACGATGTTATTAAAAATATAATTGCGCCGTAGTTTTTCTTTTCTATTCACTTAGCTGAATTAAACTACAATCTCATCATAATATGCATGTGAGAAGAAAAAAAATCATATTCATTCTCTTGTGTTTTAAATTGATCGGCTATAATCGTTTCGAGCGAGGACTTGAAGTTACATGTTCTAATGTTTTTTATTGAATGGATCAGGTTACACGTAATGTGAATATATGTTCGGCGGTTTGCATGTACAGATATATATATGTACATGTATAATGTGAAAATATATAGATTGATTTTCTTCAATAATTATTTTTAATGAACCGTAATATAAAGTAATTCAGATGTTTTCGTGCAAGTTAAGATTGCAAAATGACGTGCAAACTAAAGAGACGCCTTTCTCCGCCCCCTGGCAATACGGTAATCACTATAATTACGTATGGAGCCCTTGTATTAATAACCTCGAGGCATAAACCTATTTCCCATATAATACAGTGCTGCACACCTCCGTGTATATTTTGTGCATACACGCCCTTATAAACACCTCAATATAATATTTCTTCAAAATTTTTAATCTTCTTTCCCAAAAACTCAACACCTCGCGTGGAAAGTCGAAAGAGAAGTGATGGTGAAAATGCAAAAAAAAAAGAAAGTGTATGGGGTATGTAACAAAATTTATATATCTACCTACTACAGAATTTTGTGTCGGGTTAAAATTTGATTACATCAGCTCGGAAGGTTCCATGCAATTTGAAAAGGGATGAATTTGATTATCGGTTTGAAATTGGCGTGACGCGTGTAGGGGTTGAATCGGTATTCATATGTACCAATATTATGACGTATACGCACACGACGGTGACGTATATTCATACGAAACGCACTTCGACTTGGTGGTGCATATACTAGGTTATTTTCTAGGTGGTAGGAGATGACCAATTAGCGGGGGTGGAACCGATCCGCCCATGACGCCCGTCGCCTCGGGTCTCCATCTGTCAATCGCCGGATCAGGAATTTATTGATGGTTTGACGTCGGATTATTATTATTTCTATTTCTTTTTTTATCTTCATTCAATAACCCTTCATGTTCCGTTACGTTGCAGGAAATCAGGTCAATGGTCTTATTTCTTCGCGACGTCTAAGTAGATTTAGAAATTTTTTTTTCTCATTTTTTATCGATCAGAACGTTTTGCGTGAAGAATAATTTTTCTGCAAGATTAGGTATGTATAGCTATAGAAATGAAAAGTTCAATTCGTCTTCTCATTTGTGGATGAAAATTTTGTAAAAAAAAACAACTGATTATTTAAGCCACCCTCACTACATGCGTACTCTAATTTGACATCAATTCAGTTCTCAAATAGGGAAGAAGCGAAACTTTTTTATTGTTATTTACAGATCGCAAAGAAATGACAAGTTATGTGGTCATCGAACCTCATTTTTTTTATATTCCTTAACAAAAGCAATTCTCATGGAAAGCAGAATGTAGAAACAAATTATTTCTCCCTAATCAAGGACCATGTGAATCAGATTAAGAAAAACAACTCGCTCACTGGGTGCATAGACCGAAAAAATTTTCTCTCCTTTCGCGGAACGAGTTATAGAGTACCCTTTTTCCATATGTGAAGGTGATTGAAATCTATCATAAAAATATTCACACAAATGATTTTCTTTCTTTTTTTGAAATTTTTATATTGTATACCTCAAGAAATTCCGCATCTGCACTCGTCGGATGATGATTTTGCTGTTGAATATTTGTAGTCATAATAACCGCACCCTGAGGATGCGCCGGTTGTGGATATTGGTACGCACAGTTCATTTTCGAAAATTCTTCAAACGTTGATTACCAATCACATGAAATGTAGATGTCACGGTTTACAATTATAATTATTCAATCGTTCAACATTCGAATCCAAATTTCACTTCGAATCTATTTTTTCATATTCTCTCAGCCGAAAATTAATGTACAAAAAACTGATTTTCAAATCACTGGGTATAACAGCAATCGATAATCCACATCGATGATGATCGTGATAAAAAACTCACTTTTGTTCTTCGATTCAAAGGACACGTTTTACCTGCCAATTTATTTCTTATAAAGAGCGTCGGACTTCTGCTCTTTATATTATGTTATTTTTGTACAGATTCAATTATTTCATTACATAACATCGCGATGAGTCCGATTCATTCAATTTGGATTACGATGGATAATCACAGTAATTTTCACTCCGTCGTCACGTGTTACATGAAGAGTGGGGAACGAGAAAGTAGATAAAAGGGTGGTAGTGGGGGTGGTGGTAAAGAGTAGGGGTCGGAGGGTACGCGACACCAGGATTATTATTAATAAAAATAATAACAATGATTAAATCGATTAATAAAATAATTGGATATTACATCGCATGAAACGAAAACGTCGATGGTATAAAACCGCGGAATTTGAATACGATTTATTTTTATTTTATTTTTCTGCGTACAAATTCTTTGAAAATATACACGCGATAAGTGAACGCGAAAACAATCGTATCATATGTATTAGGAAGAATCATAAGACCCGATGCGTCTCTGGGTCGGCAACAATTATAACTGAGCTTTTTAGTTCCTTGGAAGGCACGAGACTCGCGGGAGGCGGATCTTCCTCTCTCCTCTCTCCTCTCTCCTCTTACGTCTCTCATCTCTTTCTCACCCTCTTCGATTCTCCCTCTCTCCTTTTTACTATTTCTTTCCTCCTTTTACTCTCCTACCGGTACAACGCACGCGTGTTGTGTGTCGCGGTCTCCTCGGTATTTTTCGTGTGCGTATGATACGGTATATAGTTTCGAACGCATGTGTATTTGTGTATATATAGATGTACATGTTACCATCGAGGAGAAGGTGTTACTCTGGTGGGGTTCGCCAGAACGCCCTCGCGTTCGTCTTCGCCTCAGTCTTCGCCTTCCCAATCCTCTTATCCCTCCAATAAATCCCTCGACGCATACAACTCAGGAATCCCTTCGCCGTCGCGGCCCAATAACGCGATGTTCAACCCCAACCGTATACACATGTGTACGTGTACCACACATAGTTACTCTTACACTACCTTCTGCTCTCGACCAATTAAAAACCACCTTGGTCACGTGGTAACTCCCACGCTAAAAGGCGTTATTATAGGTATACATATCCATCCTTACGATAGCCTGCGCACTCCGTCTCTCTCTTAACAAGTATTTTTCAACTTCTTTCTCGAATGTGTCCAACGTTCGCTTTTTTTTTCCATCCATCTTCTTCGGTTTTATCGTTTCATTTTTTCACATTCGCAAAGCGCGATCGGGATGCCGATGTTTTTTTTCTTCCCCAATGGCCATCGCGTTGCGTTGAATGGAGAAAATTTGATAATCCTGATATGCTGCAGAAAACGATATTTCTATGTGCAACAGGTTAGTTCGATGGAAATTATATAATGAACTATGCGGTACTAAAATTTGAACAGATCGAAGCTGCGTATAATACGTAATATTACATAATACATTAAACCGCCTTTGTACATCATAGAATGGCTGCGGGTTAAATGGTACGTGCATAAAATTCGATGGGTCATTTAAAATCGATGTCTATTGGATCATATAATCGGAACTCCAACATCGTCACAATATTCGCGTCGTTCTCGGTCGAAAGCTTCCCAAGTGACGACGGTAATATTTTTTTGGAAGCTTTTTTATTCTCGAGTCTAATTTTTTTCTAAGTTTCCTTCTTTTTTTCCTGTAACTCCATCGTCTGGAAATTTTTTTTCCACCAATCACCGGTGTCAAAAATAAATATATGTATTATACAGGAGTTTAAAGAAAAAGGAAGAAAAATTTTTTCTTACGTTTCCAGAAACTATTGAAATTTGTGATAGTTTTTTCGGGAAAATTGTCCTGAAAAATGTCTCTCGGATAATATAGTTACGTATATAGCGTTTTGTGGTGAACTGCAGGTTGAATTGACGGGCATGAGGAATACTATAGGTAGATCGGATGAATGAATGGTTCCAGTTCTTCTATGAATGGAAATTTACTCAATATTGTATACGTCATGTATACCTATGTACAATATTCTATATACATCCATCAAAGAGTGAAGAGCGTCTACTACATGTACGGTGAATTATACGTGAGTTTCTTGCTGGCTGTCGTGCAATTCGATATGCTATGGGAACCCCAGATTTTTCATTCATCTCCAATGCAATTATGTTGAGGAAGGACCAAAAGGATTACCTTATACTATATCCACTATATAGCGACAATGGGTGCTCCCATATTACATATACTTCGTGCCATAAAATACGTATCGCTTCTCACAGGTACAGCCTGCTGAAGACCTCGAGAAAAAAGCAAAAAATCTATTTTAACAAAAAATGGAAGAATTAAAGAAAGAAAAAACCTCGCACATCCTGTTCACGTAAGTTAAATGAAACTTACTTATACCGATGAATTCACATACCGCATATCGATGCAAAATGGAGAAAAAAATGATGATAACTAAAATCGAAAATTCTTACATTATATAAAAGAACGACAGCCGTCCCCGCGGTAAATATGTGCTTATAACGTATGTACATACCTGTATGTATGTATTTATGTATATTTACATAATTTAAATCGTGATGGGGGAAATTTATGTTGCGCGCGAGACGAGTAAATCTTGGTGTGGATATAACGCGCGGTGTTAAATTCCGCATCGAGCAAATTTATTTAACGTCATCCATAGGAATTTCATCATCTGCAGTTCAGAGAGAAGTAGGTAATATCTATAGCATATAAAAGCGTGATAATTACGTGTACGCGATGAGCTAGTTGTATTTTGTATAACGGGTGCGACGATGAGTTAGGCGCAAAGGTATTTACGCCATGAGACTCGAGGGAGAAAATCTGATTACAGCTGCTTTTGCTTTTGCTGCATCAGCTTCAGCTTTCGCTCCTCCCCCAAAGCTGTCGGTTCAGCATAACGCGAGCCAAGTATTACGGGTTACATGTAATCGCGTCCGTTCAAATGTTATTCATCGACGCACACACACACCTATACGTGTACGACGCATGTTAACCTTGTTTTAAAATTCACTTTAAAAAAGTTATGAAAATGCGAAAATAAGCGTCGCGAATTAGTTATGCATATATGTGCGTCCGCGTTACATCAACGTTTACTTTGACGCCTAACGAGGTGCACTTCTCGCTCTTGTTAAACATAATCATATTTTAATCGAGTTTACTGGTGCTGCAGGTCAGGTAAATGATAATGAATTTAATGAGAGCGTATTACAATTTTAACTGCTGTATAAACTTCGATAAAAGCATCGTACAATCTCCATTTCGGGTACCGAATTTTCCTTCTTCCAGAACTATTCTACAAAAAAAAAAATTCAATAACTCTTAGCAATCGTCGATACATATAAATAAATATAAAATTTCACTTCACACAGGAAAATCAAGAAAAAAATATGAAATAAGAAATTAAAATAATCTATTCGAATTTCCCTACGTCATGTCAAGTCTTCACGTTTTACGTTTTGCATACATAAATGAAATTACAATTTCTACTTTTTTTTCTTCGGTTTTTTTCTTATTTTGCTCGGCTCATTAAAGCAATTAACTTTCCTGCACCGGCCGATATATATGCATAGGAGTGCGCATCCGGCCGGATTATGAGGGTTGAATTTTTCCAGAAATTAACTGTACATATACATGCATGGTAAACTGCAGATCGCATTAGCCACGAGATTAATGAATCGAGCTAAAGTTCTGTGATTACCTGAACGAAAGAAGACGAAGCTGGTTGTAACTGACAGACGGACGGGCAGACAGAAATCAGACAAAAAACGATGACATATATCGCGTATGCCGAAGTGAAAAATCGTCGATTGTACGTTGACATGTATATAAGATGATGAGGAGCTCCTGCTGCTGCTGATGGTAAAATATCGGATTCAGAATTGCTGCGTGGATGAGTGCATCTGACAAGGGAGAAATTAGCTTCTAAAACTCCGATACTTCCAGTAGACGGACAGACAGACGGACAGACAGTCGGACGGACGGAAAGACAGACAGACAGACTACGCACTACTATGTTATTATATCTTTCTAAGATTTTTTTGAACGCGTTTCAGGATATATATGGATACCTATAACCACACTAACCGCGAACGAAAGAACGAAAGAAGGAAAGAATAATAGCCTCCCCCTACGCAGCCTGCAATTAAAACTTGAAAAATTCTCATCCAGCTGATGTGGAGAACGGAGATTTTCTCACTATACATACGTTTTCAAAGTCTCATGCCATTGGACATCGCTTATCGTATGAGTCAAAAAATCATTGCGTTTTAAAAGTGAAAACAATTTGAAAAAAAAAAAATTACGACACCCTTAATTTTCGGTATCGCGTCGTATACACGTGATCTAATAAAAGAGGAGATGGAAACGATCGACAATAGAAGAAGAAAGAAAAATTGAAGAAAATTAAAAATATAAGGATATCGCTGCGGATGAGAATTCTTTGAATCATGCGAATGCAGCAGCAGCAGGAGCAGCAAATCATGGCACAGGGCGCGAGCGGGTTTTATAATAGGAAAGGTACATGTACCGTATATACGTACGTATGATATAAGTGCAGGTTTGCCTGGGCAGACCCGACAATTAAAGCACGCATCGCGAGGCATATAAAGGCTGATTATGTGGTGGTGGAAAGTTGGATCGGAGTTTAGTGAGGCAGGGCAAGCTTCGTAGTGGTTAAAAGAAAAAGGAAGAAAAAAGGCAAAAAGGAAAAATAAAAAGAAGAAAAAAGTTAAGGGATGAGGCAGTGCAACGGTGGCAGTGGCTTTTGCCTCGCTGCACATTTACGGGTTACGCGGGCGTTGTAATCACAATGATTCAAAGTTTAGGGGGGTCATCATCTCGTCACTACGTCACCCGCGGCCACATATATACACATATATTTAGACACCTATGTGAGGAGGTAGGTGATATTTTATATGTACGTACACGAAACGATTCGTATATACCTACCAATACAAATTTATATCACACACGTATAACAACACTTGTGAGGAAATAATATACGTATATGTATTACACATGGAATCGAAAGAAGGGAAACGATACGCTTTATGGACTTATCAATCATTTGGTAGCGCTGCACAGCTGAACGTGAACGATTTTTTTGAAGCATAACGTTCTTGAAAATCCCTCCATGTTTCGACTTGGGGCCATATGTGGTTTATAATATGTGCGGGGTAATTGTTACAGATGTAACCTGTTATTAGCAACGATTAAAACATTCCTTCGGGCGATGGCGCATGCGGTGATAACGATTCTCCTTTTTTCTCTGTCTCTCTCTATCTTTCCTCTTCTTGTTCGGTACCTAATTTTTTTTTTTTCTTTCCTCTTTTACTTTTCACTCTTCACTCTTCCGACCATTGTTAAGATTTATTTTACCGCCCTCGGGCGTTCGAATCACGTGAGTATTTATTCATTTGAAATATTTTTCGTGTTTTTTTTTTTTTTTTTTCTTTCATCTCAATTATACGTGGATTATTTTTGTCTGGATACGTGATTAATTAGATCTATGATCGATGGTTTTTGTACGGATTTTAAAATTTGGAAAAATTTTCTCCGCGGGATTCGCTCGATCGTTTGCAGGTAAAATTAATTAATCTCGAGTTCACGCAACTAATTATCGTCGTAGAGAACGTTTTATCTGCCACGAGCTTTTTAGATACCAAAATGGCGTCGTTTCTCTTCTTCCTCAAGGAGATACGCACCACATACAGTGTGTGTGGATACGATATGACCGTGTATACGTGTGGTCATGTGAGCTGGTGTAAGTCAAAGGTGAAATATGTCTGGTTCGTGCTGCTGCTGCAGCTAAAGCTACATGGGTATATAGAAGCATGGCGGTTCTACAGGAGGGTCAGAAAGGATAAGAACCACCTCGTCCAGGAGGTAGGGGAAACCGTAAAACACTGCTGCTGCTGCTTTGAACGTGGGTGTGAAATAAAATGGAGGCCAAGTGGCGTATTAAAACAAAAATAATAATCATTCGGGTATAGAAGCCATAAATCATCGCGTATTTTATCACGACTCTCACACCGCAACGTTAGTTAGATGGAAAACGTACGCCGTCCGTACATGAGGAATATATAGAAAAATTTATGCAATGTAATTATTTGATCGAAAAAAATGTCGGAGTAGATAATGAAAATTGAAACACAAAAAAAAAAAAGAACAAATTAGATATACCCATGCGTATAAGGCATATATACCATAGAAATCAATTATCGCGCTCTATCCTTCTTTTTCTTTTTTTTTTCGGGCACGTGATATTTAATTAATACACGGGTACCTAATTAATCGCGCGCGACGTATCTGAATTATAACGAGAAATTAAACTCAAAATTGTTTCATGCCGACGTGAGATGTGTTTCTCGGCGAAAAGATCTGCGGTGATATTTATACGTAACCTATGTATTGTTGAAAAAATTGAGAAGAAAAAAATTATTATATTAAATTTTCACCCCCGCGCCAGCATCTCTTTAACTTCGTCCCTATACCCGATGTGTAGTAAAATTATCGGTACACAATAAGAACTCATTTCGTATTTTTTATAAACCGTCGAAGGGCAGCAATGCGTATAGGTTATACGCGTATGGGTGTGTACGTTTGAATATATTTATATGTACGTATACACGTGTACAACAACTACAGCGGGAGTAGCGGCAGAATCGAAGGTGGAAGGGAGTGTAGGAGGAGAGATGGAGGGGTTCAAACCCAGTAATTAAATAGCTGAACCCTGCAATTAGGGCCACTAAATCGTGGCGGGCCCCCTGGACCCGGTCGGCGAAGGGCCCGCCAGACACAAAAAACAACGTCAAAGCATTGCTCAACTGAAACTCGTATATGGCGTACCGCGCGCGCGCCTTCGGACTAGCTTAAGCTATCGCAAGCGGGGGTGGCTTTCGAACACCGGAGAAAGATATGTGGGAACCAACCATGAACCTCCCACTACTACTTTGAAAATACATTTTTTTCACCACTTTCTTCGTCCTTTTTTTCCTCTCTCCACTAACCTAATCTACTACGAAAACGAGTCGGACATGCGGGGCTTCGGTATCTCGAAAATTGGAAACCCCTAACGATCTAAAATCCATAGAACAATAACGCACCTCATTTACACACAATTTCGTACGACGATTCATTTAGTTAAATGAAACGAAAAAAAAAATGGTTTTGAGAAGTGTAAGAATCGATGGAGATTCACCTTGGCTAGAATATGCGAAGGAATAAATCGGAAGGTATGGGAAGTATGAAGAAGCGCGTAATAAATCGCGGGTGGTATACATACGTAGTGAGTAAAGTAGATAATTGTAACAAACAGTGTTTTCCTTCCTGAACAGAATGCGAGCCGCCGTTTCTCCGTCGGATTCCGCCGCACGCGGGTAACCCGAACCGTGTTGAACATCCGACGATTTTAAGGAAGAAGGGAAGAATGCGGGGGAAGCAGCCGATGCATCATGATTTACCTATGCAAAATTGAAGGTACGCACGCACAACAAAGGAGTCCAGGAGATGGACGATCGGCCATCACGCTCCGTGGCGTATTAAAATATCAGGCTCGGGGGGGAATTCCCTCTTCCCCCTTCCCCCCACCCAACAACACTAACACCACCACCACCTTTGCTTTCTATCTAACATTAAATCATCCACCCACCCAACAGGCCCAACGGCTATCTACAGGGACTATCGCGGATGCATCCTTTTTTACTATCGCTATATTCCTATATCATGTGTATGCATTTCTTTTATTTTATGTATCGTACATTATGCGGACACTTGACGTGTACATATGTATAGGTAAATGTGTACCTTGGAAAACGATGGAATTCTTGCACTTTTTCGTGATCACATTTTTCAGGTGAGACATACTGATTGGCTTTTTTTTTTGACCATCAGGTTATATTTTTCCTTTCTTTAATTTTTTATTATCTCGTTAGTTTTTTATTTTTTTCTTCTAGGGAATGTTACGCGAGACGAGGCGATCGGTGGTCTTCGATATACGCGACGACGAAGGAGAAGGACGGAGTAGACAATTTAATTTTCTAATTATCGCGTCGCTCGTACCTTATGTACAATCTGGATACGTGGCCTACGCGACGGTTCGTATCTCAGGGTCGCATCTGTACGTGGCCATCGATTATTATATACGTGGGTAGGTGGGTGTGTACGTATAGAAAAGGTGCATATATTTATAGTGTGCGTGTATACAAGCTAATGGAACATCCTCAGCCTTTTTACTTCTCTACAGGTTCGTCTCGATATTGGGCCCCACTTCGTACCTTTTATATCCTCCCAAAGTCTCGAATCTCATATACGCATCGAGTCGAACACAACCGAGCGTTCCATCGTGTAATATAGATTTTTTATGTGCGAGCTTGTTGTGTCGGCGCGCGATCGCGAGGCGCGTCGTGATAAATTAATTGATTAGAAAAAAAAGAAAAAAGAGTGGGAAGAGAAGGAAAAAATAAATTTCAAGCCATAGGTAGGTACTACATAGGGAAAACTTGACAACGTGTGATGTATAATGTTTAATTAAATTTTCCAAGTTTTAATCAGTGAAGAGAAAGAAAGATCGTGGTTCGTAGATAATGAGGACATTTTCATTTTTGTCCAAATAGATAAGGTGGGGGATTTTTTTTCGATGGGCTTCGGCTGCCGCTGATGATGATGCTGCTGCCGTTGCTGCTCCAGGGGAGAGAAAACCCGCTGGGAAGGCACGCTGAGCGACAACCGCGAACCCATTCAGATTTTGAGGAGGTCACCGCGGGTGGCTAATCGGTTACAAATAGTCTGGATGCTAATGTGGAACCTGCGTTCACACCTTTTCAATTGATGATATACGGTGAGTGCGAGGTATGTGGACTGCGTGCCTAATATTCGTTGAATTAATTCGATCGTTAGCGATAAAAATTTCATAGAGCAATCGAAGCCAAAGCAATGAAATCTAGCGAGGAACGAGACGATCCGAAAGTTGAGCTTTTTTTTCGAAGAGTAGAAATTGTTTTGTTCCGACGTGATAAAAAGCTGAAGGGTTTCATGTCGATGTACGGTACATAAGTAGGTACATAGATATATACATATATCGGTAATATCGACTTATACCCATGAGAGTTGTACGAGTTGTGGATTACCTGAGATAATGGGTATATATATATACCTGTACATACCAACTAGCGGCAATCTTCATGGCTCTTTGCTTTGAGTGGTTTCACACCTCGCAAGTTCGATTCTCCGCAGATGCAAGTACAACGTGTAACAGTCTCGGGATCGGTAAGCCGCAGCATTTTTTTATTTTGTTCATTTTTTTTTTTTTTTTTATATATGTATATAATACGAGAGGAAAAGAGCAAACGTGAGAGGGATGGAGATTTGAGGAAAAGAGGTAAGGAGAAAAAAAACAAATGAATAAAAAAAGAGCCGGTCAGGGCATCGTATGGCAAAAGGTTAACTTGATAACCACGAGCGGCAACCGCGTTCCTGATCAAGTCCTGGGCGCTGCAGTTTTTAAAGGAAGAAGATCAGCGCTGGCGCTGATCCCTCTAAGGCCCATAATGCCCCGGGTAACCAGCCAATGACCGCACTCTACGTACCTACGTATGTAATAATATCTTTCACATATACACGTGTGCATATTGCGTATATAAGTGTAATGTATTTACCATGAGATATTTTGCGACTCGGAGAGTTTCACACTGCAGCGGCACAAAATTGTAGCGTTCGTCTCATCCAACTCGCTTTGTCAAGATCGATTCTATCGAAAAAAAAACGACCATCCTATTTTATTTGATTTGTTTCTATTAATTCTTAACCGAATTGTTATTGATCTGGAGAAAAAAAAATTCTTGTCACAGGCAAATGACAAGTGTGACGTTACATTTTTTCTCTTTCTCTGCAAAACGAAGTACATACCTGTTTTTTTTTTTTTTTTATAAATTCACGCGACAAAACGTCAAGAGTTTTGATTTACTGCTGGTCTGCATTTATCGCGTTCGGTACTATTTCCCTATCGAATTTTTTTCAATTTTTTTTTTATTCCGTTTTTTCCACACATGTAAAAGCTTTTTACATACGTTCCGCGATACATGTGTAGTGTTATATACGAATATATAATTCTGCTGCAAGTTTCGTGTTTCTGATTCGGTATGTATATGTACACGAAGTGTATATACGTATATTGGGTGATTGCCACAGCGTCATTTTGTATCATTTTCCCGCCACACGCGTTTCATCGATAAATCATCATTCTCTCCGATACGAAACCGTATGGGTTTCGTACGCAGGATTAAAATTGTCCGAATACCCCTTTACCGATATATCGAACTCCATATATTCTACCGACCATTATAAACTCGTGGACAACAAATTTACCTACTATAATTCGAGTATAAATTTCCCTCGTTCAACCGGTATTATTTTTATTATTATTATTTTGCACTGAAACTTCTACACGTAATACGCATGCAGAGTTCCACATATCTATAGAAATTTTCGTTTATCATCAGAATTTTTAATTAACTATCTCGAAATCGTGACTCTGCACGTTTTGGCTGAATGTTTAATATGTAACGTATACGTTATCGCGATTTTTTTTTTTTTTTTTACTTTTTTTATCGATGATAATTGTTGTATAATGAAATGTATGTATGAAAGAAAGTATAAGAATTTATTATCCATAATTAAGAGCCATTAACAAATAATCACAGGCTGTGCCATTGGAAAAAGAGAGAGAGAGAGAGAGAGAGGGGAGGAAGAGAGAAGAAGGGAAAGTAAAATTGAAGGAAAAATTTACCTTCAATTAGAAAGAAACACGAAATTTCATGTCGCGTAACAATAGAACGAGAACGGAGCGAACTACTCACCTTGCGACCGTATATCTGATTAGATTGAAAATGAAATTAGCAAACAAATCCCATAAAACAATTTATCTAACATCTGCACCCCGTGCCCTTGAGTTCGAGTAGATAGATGTAATATACATACACCCATACCGCCATAGGGTTATGTAGGTAAACTAGTTTTGTAAAGTAATTTTTTTCTCGTAAGTCGCGCTTATCGTTCAGGGTGAATCTGAGAGGCATATTTTCTGGGTATGGAAGAAAAAAAGGTATACGAATATCCGTGTACTATACGTGGTCTGAATTTAATTTTGAAACTTTTCGTTATCGGAACCCGTTTTGTTTTTTATCACAGAAAAATAATTTTGTTTTTTTTTTCAGTTAATGAGAACCTGCGAGGATTATTTGACCAGATCCCATGATTTTTTCTTTTATTTCTAATTTATTAAGGACATTCCTCGAAAAAACTAGAGCCTCGATTGAAGACCACCCTGTAACGTATTTTTTCTGCTTTTCAACATTTTTTATTCTCTGTTTTTCGGAAACTACCGAACGAGCTAACCCATTCCGAATGAATTAGTGTGCGGGGAGTTATGTATACGTACACGTAGGTGCAGGGGTGGTTCTGTTAATCTCAATAATGCTCGCTAGGCGACCGGAAGTTCTAAGCCGTAAATCGGGCTTCGCGTATATCTACACCTATCCACGGCTTCTTTTCCGACGTTATTTCTTACGACCCCTGACGCCCTCGAAGGGTAAAAACCACCCCATATGTATACCTATATATATTTGTGCGTATCTACGAGTACGTGTTCCGCTTCATTCGACCCCAAAATACACCAATACTCATCCCCGTTTTATTCGACTCGTACACACGTCGCTATATAAATTCTAGAATTATGTATGTGCGTATAAAAGCTCTGCAGTCATACACGTGCCGTACGCGTGCAACATGAAAAAAAAAACTATATACATACATGAATACATCTATTTACCTACTCTAGACACACATATGTGTTAATAAAATACGTGCTCATACAGGATCATGTGCATGTAAATAATTTATTGCACATATAATTAGGCGACGTTTGTAAAAGCTTATTTCTCTAATATTGAAAAAGTTGAAAACACAAAAAAAGAGAGAACAAATTTCGTGAAAAAAAAATGATTTTTATCAGACTCGCGATATTCGTGTACCAAAAAACGCTGTAACGTGTACGATTTTTTTTTCTCTTTGTTACGTGTGCACGCAGAAAAGGAGAGAAGGAAGAGAGAGAGAAAAAAAAGAAGAGAATACGTGAAAACATGCGATTCGAAATGCAATGGCAAAGGTCAGTGGAGTTCAACGAGTTTGTATGTACGTAACATCTAGATATATCGACGTGTACATACCCTGTAATCAAGGATCACTGGGCGTACGATAATTGTTACTATTCGTCTGTCATCAACAACGCATGTGACATCCGCGAATCGTCGTATATCTATAGATAATTATTATGCTATATATGTAACAACGGCCGATATACCTATGTAGGTATCGACGTGTGTTATAAAGAAAAAAAATAGTTTTCCATTTTAAAATTCACTGTAAAAAAAAAAATCTCAAGAGTTGATGAAAAATTTAGACACAAAATGTAGAAGCTCAGGATTTTCATTTTCACTGAAAAATTCTACAGTTTTGGGAACGAAAGTAAAAAATATCCCAAAATCGCATCACTAAGAATAAAATTAGTCGAGCGATCGTTAGGGGTAAAAAAATGAATCGAACTGACGATGAAACCGAAAAAAAAAAAAATTCTGTCTACCTCGTTAAAGCGTATTGTACAGTGGAGGTTTTATAATTAGTCAGAGTCTCGTTGCGCTCATATTCAATTCATTCAATACACGTGTATAACTTCAACAAGGTGTATGTTGAATTCGAAGCGAAGAATACGTGGGGTGAAAAAAGGGTCGCATTTTATTTATACATGTTTTCGATTTCACTGGCTAAATTATTTACGTTTACAACATGGAGGATACTGGGGAGAATCGTAATACGCGTAGGAAGTGTTCGGACGGCACCCAGTCATTTTAATTTTTTTTAACGATTTGTAGATTTACCAAAACTTTGAAAAAGTGGAATTAGATACGAAATATGATTCCAGATTTCAGCTGATATGAATGATGAATTATTGTAAATAAAAAAAAAGAATGAGAAGTAATGAAGTTTTTTTTACTCATATAATTTTAATTTGCTTTCCCGCAACTAAATCTCATGCAGACATTAAATGAGTACACATATACTATGTGATAAGTATATCCGTTTCGCAAACAATTTAAAGTTTATTAATTATAGTGGCCTACTCGCCTCCCAAGGTTATACCTTTAAGGAAGCTTGTTATATTATTGTAAATATAACGAGGTATTTAAAAGCCTCAAACTTCCTGTCAGTAATTTTCGTTAGTCCTGGTCGAGTGCGTACCCCATGTGTATGTATAGGTAATAATATAATAGTCGTTACGTGTATGTGAAACAAGTTGCAAGCATGCTGGTTTTATGTACCTTATATTTATAAATAAATCGCATCAAGTGACGTAGAAATTTTTCAAAAACTCTGAAGCGGTTTTGGGAAAAATTGCGAAGAAAAGAGAAAAACAGAAGACGAAAATAGGTGATTAATATGATGTTCTTGCCGCACGTTTTATAAAATCGAACGAATATTTTATTCGCAGTTGCAAAATTCGTGGGAGCGATCACATCAGATATTCATTGAATCGAGTACGATGTTCACACACCTTTATTACTACACGTATATCTATACATCCTGGATGTTCACGCTCAAGAGATGATTTCGACAATAAAGCGTACAGAAGCGATCCGATCGTCAATGAATAGGAGAAGCTCGCGAGGTTGCACGTGCCGTAATTTGTGACATCAACGATCCAGCTATTCCCATTGATAATCATCTCCATGCCGTAGTACGGAAAATGGGGGTGTGTTCGAAAAATTTTAAGACGATGTGGAGAGCGTGTCAGCTTTGTTCGACGAAAAGAAAAATCAAATTCGATTGTTCCGTTGAAATTGAAGCTCAGACCGCAGGTCGGAGCTTGCGGGATAATTCTCCCTGTGCAATACTTTTCGTTTCGGCTTTTTAATTTTGTTTTATTTGTTCATTTACTCATTTCTTTGACGTTGATGCTGCAGCGTCCTTCTCACCCGTCGGGTATATAAATTGAAAGCCACAGAAATCTCACCTACGACTGCAGTACATAATATATATCTGTATATATGTATATGCGCCATATACCGAACGGGTGGAGTAAGTCTATAATTTTGTAGGACGTTCAGCTGTCAAAACGATCGTAGAGTTTAGGTGTATAACATATATACACATAATATATGTATAGGGTGAGCTGGGAAGCAAAGCTCTACCGAAATATACGAGCAGGTAACACCCTCGTCACTAAAAAAATCTTTGACCAGCACGTTGATGGCGGGGGCCAGAAACACACTAAATCTTTTACACATAGTCAGGTATGTGCAGTGTTCATGTGAATCATGTAGACCTTAGATACATACACGGATTTCGCAGATGGGAGGATCGTTTTGAGAAAACATAATTATTAATTACTCGATTTAATTCGATTAGTACGTAAAAAATGATTTGAAAATTTGTCGAACTGCGAATCAAAATGCACTCGAGTTTTGAGAGGATTGGATGCACATTTGGAGTAATAGGATGGAACGGTGTAAATATTATCAGAAAAATAAAATTAGAGGGAATGAAAAAATTAATATAAATAACGTTTCCAGGCTCGGTGTAATTATGACTCCTTTAATTATCAATAATTACAGCAGTTACAAACCTCGCGGCTATCTCGGGCAATATCGTGCTGCAGCGGGCGATGTCCAGTTGAGAAAAGTAGGAGTTTGTATTCCGAGGAAATCAATCATTGAGCTGCTGCTGTTGCAGAGCAGAAAAACGTAGAAAACCCATGCGCGTTTCATAGATTACAATAATTATCAGTAATTAATAACGATTACTACGTAATGGTCGGCCGAAATAAATCATCATCATCATCATCAAGAAGTTTGATTCCGAACACCGTATAATATACCCCACAATTTTTTTTCTTCTCTCTCTTTTGTTTTTTTCACCCATCCAGATTTACACAATTTCTACATGTTCTTGGTTTCTGCATCTTATTTCTTGACGACGAAACAAAGAGTGAAAAAAAAATTTAACACATGTGTTCTCACAAGTTTTGAAAAAATTTTTACATCCGGCTAGAACTTTGACTTACTTAGTTTCTTTTTGTTTTTTTTCTCATAAAGCAAATGAGAATTAATTTTTCGCACGGTGACACGAAGTTGAAAAATATTATTTTCTTGAAACTTAAATGTAGAATATTTTTTTTATATCTGCGTTTCGAACGATTTGCGTTGATCGTACGGTAATAATTCGTTGATCTCTGCGTCCCTGTTGCATTGATATATTTTCCAAGGGGGTAGTCGACCGATAAAAGCCCTAGAGCTTTCAGATCTCCGCGAAGAGAAGGAGATAAAAAGAGAAAAATAAGAAGAAAGAGAAAGAGAGATGAAAATAAATACACCCGGGATGGTCTAGCGATGGACATCGTAACCCAACAATTAAACCTCTTCAAGAACGGAGTATGCTATTAACTCTGAGTTATCGTTTCGGGTTGAGTGGAATCGAGAGTTACGTACTCTGCAGATATATAGAAAATAATTCACACACACATGGGATGAATCCAAGAATATTTCGAACATCTATTCGTATACATGAATCTCGATTTCATATCCTACAGTTAATTCCACGGTATATATGCTAAAAAAAAAAGAAGACGATTCACCGCAAATTATTTCACCTGGAGAAAAATATTTCAATTAAGTCATTCCGACTTTTTTCAGCCATGCTGAATATCGCGAGGGTAATTGCAAACCCGTTGCAGTTTATAAAGTAGAACGATCCGAGCTGCGATCCATAATACAGCATAATATCGATCAGATACATCGACTGCTTATTTTCCTCGTGATAATTATACGGGCGTGATAAGCCCGCGGAGCGTGCCAGGCGCGTCTTCTTCTTTTTTTCTTTCACTGTAAAATACACTATAAGTATAATACTGTACGTGCGTATGTGTGATAGACGTTACGCTGTAATTTCATTTGAGAAAAACGAAGGAATAAAGAAAAAACAAAAGATCGCAAAGGTGACAAATTGCGAGTGCGATAAATTATGATGTCCCTTAATGTTTTTCAAGATATTTATATCTCTAATCGATGGAACCTATTATACGTAATATTCGTATAATAATAGCGCGTATGATACGAAAGCTTTGGATTAACACCGCGCAGTACCTCCTGTAACTTGTAAAGTGGTGGAAATATCGTAGAGGACAGATGTTCCCGGTGAAGACCGACCCCTTGTAAGATATTATCGCTCAGATAGCTGCCGCTGCTGCTGCAGCTACAGCTGCCCCGTCGAACAAGTTCCTCGTAGTCTTGCAGTATGCAGGGCAGCAATATCGTAGTGAAGTTTAGTTGGAAAAAAACATTTTACGCTCTATTTTCTCCATAGTTTCTCATCAATTTTCAACCATATAATGTATTACAGTTTCAAAAGTTTCTTTTCGAAGAGTCTACAGTTTTCAAAATCCTATTCCTTTTTGTTTTTGTTTAGTCACAAAATTTTTGAATAATTAGAGAAGAAGCAAATTTCGATTCGGCTAATAAATAGGGAGACCGCCCTGATGCGTGTAAAGTTGCACATCTTCGCGATGCGCAAAACAAAAAAAAGAGAAAAGGGTATAAGATGTAGAATAAAAGTTGAAAAAAAAAAAAAAATTAAAAGAAATAAGGCACTTGAGAAAAGAAAAAAAAAACCTCCACGAACGCACCTATGTACAAAGGGATATTATCCTCCCACGCTGGACGTCGGACGAGCCTCAAAATTCCGCAGATAAAATCGACCGCGGACTTGTTCTGGAAGGTATTATGTATACGCTTGCGCTGCCGGACCTCCAAGTGCCGGGCAAAATATGTTCGCGTATAACGACCATTTTTTTTATCCAGATAGTTTTTTAAATCTTATTTATCAATTCGTCTTTTTTTTCATTTTTTGTACGTATATTTTACGTTGTAAAATTTTTCTCGAGTACTTCATTACGCGTGTACGAGAAATTTGATATACTTAGGGATGAAAAATAAATGCGAAAAGTAGATCCAGAAAAAATGTATTTTTTCTTTAACCAAAGTTGGGTGTGGGCTGAGGTTTGAATAATTCTTGTGTAAGAAAAATGAATTAGGAATTATTGGATTGTTTTTTAGAATAAAAAATATACATCAGTTGCTTTATTATACGCGTATATTGGCGGTATGTGGTAAACGGTAATTAGAAATCATAGACCGTATCCTATATGCAAAGAAAAAAAGTAGGAATAGGAAAAAAAAAATATTGTCTACGCAGAGATATTTCGAAGCAGAAAAAATATTCAGCGAGAGGATGTAAAGAACGAATGAATGTACCAGAAAAAAAAGAAGAAAATAATAAGAAAATATGAAGGAAAAAAAAAGGAAAAGGGACATCTCTTTGCGTGGTGAATTGCGAAAGAGAAAATACGATCAGATATCAAATTGCGGCATCGTTTAGAATGCAGCCATGCATTCATATCAATCACCCCATGAATATGCAGTATGTAAAGTATATGGGTAGATATACATATATAATGTGTATACGTATTTTTCTGCAGTTTATGTGCCTATATGTGTTTGAACGTGCATACAACTCAGCGCATATATATTTGAATAAATATAAGTATAATGTACGTGCAATTAACACTCGTATAAGTTTTATACCAAAGATATGCAATCGCTGTATATTATAATTGCAGTTTCACGCGATGCGAAACCAACGGGACTCGATATCGACGACTGATGCGTGAAAAAACCAGCTACATTTTGAGTCATGCTCAAATTACCGGTCATTCGGAATTTCGTCTGATTTTTCAACTTTTCATTTCACATGCTTTGTTACGACATTGTGAAAAAAAATTCTCTAGTGTAATAAATAAAATATAAATTTTACGGAAATTGCAAGAAATCTATATAGGTACTCATACAATCAGAAAACGGACTTTTTTTCACTCATACTTTTTTCCATTCGAGCTGTTAATTGGTGCAGCATAGAAAATAAATTAGATGTGCTGTATAATATATGGCTATTTTCTATCTGATTATATATTAATTTTATTTGTACCTCGGTATATAATCGCTACGTAGCATACATAATATACATCGAAACTAGGGACGGTTGAGATATGGATACCATATTGTGCTCTGTATTAAAAGTTAATCAAAAATCGACGCGGACTTATAAAAGGCGACCGACGGCATCGGTCAGCGCGTTTAGCATATAATCGATTAGATATATGTCTATATATACGATATACATATACCTTATATCGCTCGTGCTTTGGAAAGATTAGGTTATATTGGAATATAAATACCTATACACGCGGGTTGCCCGAACGACGCACCTCATCGCTCCTAGAAAACGATTAACTATCATCCGATCATTCGACTATAGCCAAGATTCTCCTCTTTTTATTTCTTTTTATTTTTCGTTCCTCGTTGAAGTTTTTTTAAATTTTTTCTCCTCCCGCAGTATAATTTACACAGTTTCGAACCGTGTATACGAATTATTATTACTATTATTGTTAAATTTTATTACGCGTGTATATCGATCGGTATACATAACGAAGAGGAAGATCGACATGAATTTTTTTATGAGAAAATGAAATCGCTGATTTGAAATCGATCAAATCGCGATGTAATCGCAGGTGCGATTCCGGGATAATTCATGGAAGCATGTAGATAGAAATTTTCGCGATCCGGGAGTCAAGGGCAATCAGAATTGTACCGGTAAGAAAGTAACGCTGCAGTTGATGCTGGTCAAAGCGGTAAAATCGATCGATCCTGCAGGACTACATAGGTAAGCTCGCAAATTTCTCGTTCCCCGAACGACTTAAAATCAGTTTCTTTCCCCATAGATCATAGCGCTTTAAAATTGGAACCCTGAAGTAATTTTATGGGTTCAAAATTCTATAGTCAAGTTAATTATTACAGGCACAGTTATATATGCTTTCTAGATCTGTAGTAGCGACGATGGTTATTTAGTCTTTCTTCTTTTTTTTCTATGAACTTGGTATCAAACTACATATAATGGCTGTGTGTATTGGCAAAATTAGTCCTAATACATAAAATAATGAACGAATAAAATTTATTAGTGCGTGTAGTAAAAAAAAAAAGAAAAAGAAGAAAAAAAACGTTACCATATATATTATAGATAAATGCATCGTATGTAATTATATTTACAGTATGTTATGTGCACATGAGCCGGAGTTAGATTTTAAATTATCGTATACATTACGAGGAATCATATAATTACGAGTTCGATGGTGATGGAATTAAGTGTGAAGTATAATGTATGGGTAATTTTCGAGGTAATTTTTCATATTTTCAATACACGCATGCACAGTAATGTATGTACATGAATTTAGTGAGTGCACCGCGGTCTATTTAGAGGTCATGATTGACACGTCGGCGGCTGCAGCGAAAACGGCTAATTGTAACGCGATGCCTTTCGCCTCTCTTCACATCTAGTTTTCTTCCTACGATGCTATTATACGTTACGACCCTCTCGGCGGAATATACATAACCCGGTGCAAGCAGCTAGAAAGCTCTGGCAAAACCGCCCATATCGCGCTAACGATCACCGAAATATCCTGAACCCGGAAACCCTCTGGGTCATTTTTTATTTTTTATTATTTTTGTTTTTATTTTCAGGACTGACTCTTCGTCATTTTCTCGTCTACAGACTCGTGTCCACTGCATCGAGTCATAAGAATCTATGCAAATTTTGTCAAAAATATCTATAACACTAGAGAGCCACCAAAAACTGAAGAAAAAAATTTCAGCGCGTTCAAATTATGGGGATGAAAAAAAAAAAAAATTCTACCTCTTTCGGAGAGGCCTGGCGCGTAAGGAAGCTGTATAAAAAAGCAAAGCAAAAAAAAATGTGGAAAAAATTAGTGAAAGAAACGTAAGAAGGAGACGTTCGCTTTCGTTGCTCGTATATATATACGTGCACTGCGGGCAGAAGGAAGATGTGATCGATGCCCGTGGGACGCAGGGCGTTCCTGGTGCGGGAGGCGCTCGAGACAAATGGACGTCGCGCGTCTCTCAACCACGCCTTCCTCTGGGCCCCGAAGGATGCCAAGTGCGTGTGTTTCTTCTTATATACATATATGTATTCGTGTACATATATACGCTTATATACGTGTATATAATCCGTGCGGACCACCGCGCGAACCGCAAAACCAGCCTCGTGGATGCTGCGCGATAACCTCGCACACCGTCTCTTCTAAACTATACGGTGCAGAAGAACTCGAGTCGATAGAACGCGAGAGATATAATTGCGGTACAGTTGTTGAGGAGGTCACGCAGTTGCCATTTCCGGAATCCTGCACTCGAACCTTTTGCCAAAACTACAGAAAAAAATTCTCTATGAAATGAAATGAAGAAAAAAAAAACGTCTTTTCACACATTCGTTTCAATCATCAGCGTAGGACTGAACGGAAATATTAATGAGGTCAAGGTCGTTGAATGATTTCAAGGTCGTTGTAACGATCATTTTTTATCTCCTTCGAAGAGACAGAATCCCGAGTTTCTTATCGCATGCTTTTGCTCTTCGATGTTTGAGCGTAGAACTGGAAAAACGCGGATCGATGTATTCCGGGTTCATGAGCCGGTGCTGTGAAATGGCAATTAGCTTTATAAATGTGGTATGTGTGCGGAGTCGCGTGTGGGTGGGTCTATTATATGGAATACGAAAAGCGAAGCTACTTTACGCGTGCACATGCGGTTAAAATTGTTCTAACTATACTAAAAGCCATAAAACGTACGAACGGCTAGAAGCGACGCGTTTATAAAATAACGGAACGAGCTTTACGGGGTCCCTCGTGTGTCTTATCGATCTATATTATATTTATAAAAGCTGATCGCACCGCACACGAGCCACACAAAATAGCTATGGCTATACGCCCTATACCGAGAAAGTTTTAAATGGGTAAATACCATTAATTACTTTGTTTGTGTCCCAAAATTCACGAGTTCAAAAACCACGTCTCTCAATGTACACCTTGTAGAGCTGCTTAAAACAGGAGTAAAACAGCTACGTCGATCGTTGTAAAAAGATCGTGAACATTATCAATATTATATAATGTAACTATAGTTATATCGTGGAAAACTCGGTTAACGTTCTTTTGTCATGAACGAAAAATATTATTATAACTCACCGCGATGCACGTTTCATATACCATAATGTGCACATATGTATTCCCGTTATGTAATAAAATGTGACACGTACCTACATATGTAGAGACGTGTATACTCGATATATGACAAATTTCCATAATTTATAATCTGCAAATGGTATCGAAATCTCGTTGATATCGCACACTCCTCGCTAACTCGTTACTTTCGTTACTTTCGGAAGTACGCGGTGAGAAAAATTGGATCCGTAATGATCTGAGGGGGAAAAAGGTGAAAAAAAAAAGGAAAAGCAAAATAAGAAATTACAGTGCGTGGGTGTGCGCGTAGGGATGAGTCGCCGAGTTTTTCTATATACATAAATGAAAGTCGTCAAATCACTTATATGGTAGGTGAGTATATTATAAGTAATTCAGAATCGTGATAGATATCTGGCGTTCAAACGTCACTTTCCACTTGACGAGAGACGTCCCATAGCGCGACCACCCATGTAGTTGAGGTATATAACGACCGCGTTTTTTCGACCCATGTTATAGCGGATATACATGTATATTGTACACACGCACACCATACCTCGCCCACGTTCCTTCGTCTCTATGACGATTTTTTTCCGATCATTCTTTGCTCGCTTCACCTTATAACGGCCGCTGCAGTACGGTGTATATTAATCTGAACAGCGGGATCGTATCCGCGAGATAAGATTCAGGGATGCTGCGCACAGCATTAAATGCAGGTGTTTAGCGAGCGCCAGTCATCGTTCTGTCATTATATAATTTGACCATAAAGCGTCGCGAAGAAAGCGTCGTTCTCAACTTATACATACATATGCCTAGCTACGAGCTTTTACGTATAAGAAAGAAAAAAAAAAATTTGAAAGCAAAAAAAATATGCCGAACACTCCACGGGGTGCGACACCATATAGCTGGCTGGATATGGTTAAATGGGAGTCATTATTGTCGGACACGTAAATCTCATGACGTCATTCCCGTTCATAGATATTTTATGGATTGTGCTGAGTTCTGATACGATGAAGCTTTATTGGGAGCTTTTATCTGTGCAACGTGCTTAGTTATTGGAAATTATTAATTGATATGTAAAAATATTTTTATAAAATTCAAGCGACAATACAATGAGTCGGATTGCAGTTACTACTGTCTTCGATGACTTCGTCCTCCAATTAAATACCCGAAATCGCATCTCATTTTTGTTCTCATAAATGTTAATTGTAATGATATTTATATTATTGTTAATTGCGGATCCCGAACACCTGCGCTTTGAGTTTTGTTACAGTGCCGGCGATATATGGTACGAATACATGGGTGTGTAGGTGTAATGTACGCATGTGTAGACCTGTGACGTATCTATGCGCGGTGGAGTTGAATCCTCTCGAGTCGTGACCCCAGGGGGACCTCGACGTTGAAGAACCTTAGGAGACCCGCGACGAGCCACCACGCCCACGTTCGTAAATTTATACGAGCCACGAGCGGTACATATATATATATATATATATATATATATACATACATGTACATAGACGCCGTGACGGCTAATACCGACGCCCGCACGGTCGCGGCCGCCCTTAACGCGCCGCGACGCACAAACTCAAATATTATATAGAAAACCTCGACGCGTATCGCTATCTTGATTCGAAAACGCCCACCCACACCTGCACAAAATCCTTGTATGCATTGCATATATTTATATATATACTATTATACACACACCCACACTTATCGTGTATAATATATATACGGGGTGTAAAACAATAATCGATCGATTAATGATCGATCGGTGATTCTCGATCGCGAGTATTAAATGTTACAACTGATGTTGTTTATAATTAATGAAACGAGATTTTTTTTTCAACTATAACGCGATGAAAAAAAATGTGCAGTGGAAATTAATCCCGCAACGCGCACGATAATATTATGTAAATCTAATATAAACGTGTACGGAATTGAAGAAAAAAGAAGTATAAAAAAAAAATCTGATAAGATTATTTATCGGTCGCGGTGTAATTTGTTGCAATTATTGTTTATATATACTATCTATAAAATGCACTTATACGTTCAATGGTCGCGAGTTATGACGAATGAGAAGAAAAAAAAAGGAAAAACATATTCCTGCATATTTTACACCGTCTACAACGGATATGCGATATTTTACGCGAGTGATCGATATTGTACATGGAACGGCGCGCGAGACGCTTGGCGTCGATGTTATTATAATGTCTATAAGAACGGGGCATGATATAATAAAATTTTTGCGTGGGCTTTAAAATTTATATACATAGGCTATCGGGGTACACTATCGTGAGGTTGGGACTAGTTTATACGACGTGTAGATATATATGTATAAATGCGTATATATATTCTTTGCGGATAACTTCCTACCCACCTAATGCCTACCTTGCATTGAATTAAACGTTCAACTAATAGCCATAACCGATCTCTACAGATTACACGTCCAGCAGCAGCGGCAGCAACTTTACTGGGATATAAAAGTCTCGCGATTTTATGCGCTCTTTACTCTCAGAGTCAGCTCTTGGAGTAAAATCATCGAACCATGAAAATCCAGCGAAGGTACCACGCGTAAAGTTTCCTTTTAAAATACATGAGCTTGTTCGGTGTTAAATTACATGCGAACATTTATAATGCCTTGATCCATAGCATGTTTTTTTTTTTAACCGCAATGACGATGACGCAGAAATGAAAAAAATGCGACGATCGAGATGCTAAACGTACATTATATACGTTTAATTTTTATTATGGTGTCGGACTTCAACGTGCGTAATTATTGTACTTTGAAAAAAAATCCTGCACGTCGCACCTAAGCGATCTGATATATTTAACGATGGATTTTGTCATCACGCAATCGAAAAACAGATGAATTTATTTATTCATATGGCGCATATCCATGCGATACTTTATAGACGTAGATAACGTTATAATAATTGCGCATATAGCACGGTTGAAGCGCATCGTAGACCATTAACTATAACGAACACGTCGTTCGCTCTGAACTTGACACGTGTCCTAATTATCCCTGCACTGCATGCAGGTAATTACAAATATTTCATTGTTGCAGCCGAGATCGCTCGTTACAGCGTGTTTAAACTAATATACGATATAGCATGCGGTCTATCATACATATGTACCGTAACTCCACACACAGACGGTATGCAGCATGCGAAAAAAAAGTTATTCAAAAAACGGTCAATTTTTAATACCTTAATTCAAGTTGAACGGGCGTTAACGAGGACGCGTTTTTTGTTCCGATTTCAGTTACAAATTGCTCAAAAGACTACTCTAAAATAAAAAAAAACTTTGTTTTTCCGTTTCTGCAAATTTGAAAAATCACGAACAACGCCTGTAGCTGCCACCGCCAAACTCGAAAAATTGCGTCCACCTTATCTGTGCCGAATTTAAAAGGTACGTGAAAAAAAAATTCGAATGAAAAACCAACCAGAATGAAAAAAAAAATGTATATAGTACATAAATCTCGTTCCGTTAAACCCTTGTCAAAATTTTTTGACTCAAAATATACTCGGAATTATTAATCGTGTCGGTTTGTCGCCGCCCCGACATCCGTCGTCACTTGTATATATCTGGTGTTATATATGCAGCAGTGACTGGTATATAAGGTAATATGGTATTTGGAACGAAGCGCACGCGCCGCACAACCCCATAGTCAGTCAGTTTAGCTTTCTTTTCTACACACGTAAGCTTCTTGAGCTTTGGTTGCGGTTTTTTTTTTTAGTTTTGTTTTTTTTTTTCTTCAACTGTGCAGCTATCGTTGACGGGGTCGCGCGTATATATGTCCGGGATGAGATCCTATTGCGTTTCGTCACGCCCACAAAACGGACCTCATCTTCGCTCACCCGTGACAACGTGGCAGGATAGCTGCGGCACTGCACAACGCGTTCGAATGAGAAATCGAGGAGATAAACCAAACAGATTTATTTTATCATATTTTAACACCAACGAACTTATTGTTGGAACGAAATATTATATATTGCACTTTCCCAAACGAGATGATATGAAAAAAAACCAATCAGTTTTAATGCTTTACACATTTTTTGTTATCCGAAGCGAAAACTTGTTTAGTTCAGCATCCGCAGATCCTCGCAGAAAAATCGAAATCGGTTGAAAAAATTCGGAAATCCCGGATCCCCGGGTCTGGTGAAATTAGTCTGAATACCGA
This sequence comes from Athalia circularis, assembly GCA_963978495.1. Lineage (NCBI taxonomy): Eukaryota > Metazoa > Arthropoda > Insecta > Hymenoptera > Athaliidae > Athalia > Athalia circularis. Next base: position 18,628,978 of record OZ021698.1, on the reverse strand, counting down.
GAAATCGCATTTTCTTGTTTAGAATTTCTTGTGAAATTTTTGCAACCGATTTCGCAAGGATATATAAATCGAAAGAGCCGCACCTGGAATTAGCAGCGACTGACTCTGTGGTAATTATTCGTCCGGAATACCGAAAGCTCTTTCTCGCTCTTATTGGATCTTCCCAATCCATAATTTTTTTTTCATCCTCGTACACCACCTCTAATCATTCCGGCTGCGGTGTTATTATTCGGTGTATACGTCCAACACGAGAAGCAAAATCAAAAACTTTTCACCATGCAACATCACCAGTGTATACAGTGCACAGTATATCAGAAGCTATTCCGAAGCGAAAATTACAGGAATTAACCACCTCCCGAGAGATCGAGTCTTACCAATTCGTGTATTAGATCCTTTGAGTTCTCCACATCGGAATTAATTCCCGCACAGCAGATTTTTTTAATCGACCAAAGTGCAGATCATTTTAATACAACTTCCCGTTACTAAACTAATTTCATTTTTAACTCGATCGATTTAGTACCTTTGTTATATGGCTACTTTTTAGCTTTTGAATTTCAGCATCCTTTTTCGATGTATCACTAGAATCATAAACATATATTGTTTATATGGTTACTTTGGCTTTGGCTATTTTCTATGATATTGAAGAATGAATTTTTCGCTTGCACGTTTTGAGGAATTTTTCGAATCTGCTGTGCCAAATGGACCCATCCAGCATCTTTCGAATAGTTTCTCGATCTGTAACCGGGCTGACTTTTCGCTTCTCTTTAAGCTCGTTGAAAATCGGGGTATATTTATAAAATACGTATATATATATATATATACCTATGTACAGCCGGTTCGAAATACATGGATTCACTGGACTGTCAGATCAAACTGACAGATCGCTCCAGCCTTGGAACGAGATAATCGTTCCAGCCTCTTCTCGCAGGACGTACACCGCGGTACATATATATATAGGATACGTCTGCCCCCCATGCCCCCGGGCTCCGGATGACGCTCGACAATTTAATTGTTTAATTGACCACGCGATTAACCACTAGCTCGAGATTATACTCGAGTTTGAAAAATTTCTATGAGCAGTTATACAGCTTCGATTAACCGTGACCCAATCGCTGCAATGTATCTTAAATGTATTATAAAACAAAAACATGGGAGGATGGATCGTGAAAAGAAAAAGGATGCAGAAGAAACGATCGAGAATTCTTCGTGATAATTTCAATTGATAAAAAAATGAAGATGTAATTTTTAATCGGGACGCAGCGAAAATTTCTGTACGCAGGGCTCACAACAAATGACGTGTGACTCGTGATAATTCCGAACGCCATTTTTTGACGACTTACTAACTAGGCTTTGAAATTTTTATTACAGTCATTACGTACGTCTCGTTGTTTCGCGTACAAAAGATTCCGCTCCTCATTATAACGCACACCTTTATACAGGCATAATATATCGGAACATGACAGCGAAAGTAGCAGCTCCTTGATGCCTGAGGAAAAAAAGCGATGAAAAAAAAAAACAAATTGTCTAGTCATTTTATACGCCTTTTGAGCACCGCGCGAGTTCATCGCACATAGATAGGTACGTGATATGTATATATATATACTAATTACCGTATCGTCTCTGATCACAATTATCTTGGGGATGGTCCGAAGAGGCTTGCCCGGCATTATTTTGTGGTATACCAATTATTTCCTCACTTTTAAAAATCGAAATGTGAATCGCTTCATACGACTTACTGCTGCAGGTTGAATATTTTTCACTCCCTCAGGAATTACGTATTTCTCTCACCCTGTCGGACATGTGAGTTCGCAATTCATCGACGCTCTATAATACTATATGTTCATTGAAACTTCTACGATAACTGCGGTCATTATTACGATAAATAATTCAATATCTCACGGGGGTGAAGCAGTCGACAGGTGTGGTGGATGTGAGCGAAACTTTTAGTTATTAGGTGTATATCGGACTGCTGAGAATTAACTCGGTATATATATGGAAGTGTTTAAATTTATCATTACAACCGCAGCTGTCATATCGTGTCAACTTTCTTTGTGTCCATGCATAAAATCGACGTGACGTGCGACTGTTGGAATTACAAGAAAAAATTACTCTCTTTTTTCTCAATCACTGTTTGAGTCGCTACCGACGTATCCCTGGTATTTTTTTTTTTTTGTTTGATTTGTGAAAATTATTGGTACACTCTTTTGGTATAGTTTCATCACTAATTTCATTGGAAAGTAATTTCTATATATTTTTTGGCTAAACGCATTCGGATTGCTTTCATTTTACTGGCGTACGCATAATGTGGTTTAACGCATTTTCGGATGAGGGATAGTGTGTAACGCGCATTATAATTCCCCATGGGACATTTACGCAGTTTGTGGAGCCTAGTATTGCAGTGACTGGAGGAACAGGAGCGGGACATCCCTCTAACATAACGTTGAAACAGGCGAGGATCCCGAAAACCCTTAATCACCTTGAAGTCAATATCGCCCGCCTCGAAGCCGGCGCAAATAGCAAGCTCATAAATAACGCTCGCCCATCCCGCAGCCAGCCCCACGTGTTTTGATTATATTACCTACTCCAGTAGGAGCAGCAGCAGCAGCAGGAGCAGGAGAGAATCGCTCCAGAGTCTGCGGCGGGAGTAACACCAGATTAAATCAGTCCCGGTTAGCGTTTGATTAAAGTCGGGATTGAGACCGTCCGTTAAGTTCCACTCGGTTCAGAATTGCGTCGTTTCAACCTCATCCCACATTGATATATCCCAGCTGATGAACTTCGCAATCTCACTGATATTCCGTATCCCTCGTTTTACCTTATACTTTTCGTATACACGTTTCCATTTTTTTTCTTTCACTTTTTTTTCACTCATCTCGCCTTCTTTCTTCTCTATATCTGATTTCATCTCGTACTTGTCACATTTTTATCTTCTCACAGCTGTAAAATAAAAGAAGCGAAAACAAACTGGGAACAATATGGGAGCACCGCCGTTAAAGAGAATCATAAAATTGATGAAAATATTTTATTTATTTTTTTTGTTTTCGGATTGAAAAATAACTTTTGATTTTTGATACGTTTCGGGTAAAAGGTACGGTAATCCGTGTGTATCCTTTTAATCCCGTATCGTTAAAGAATTTATTTACTACGACATAAATTGCTCGTATCTATTTAATTTCTCGGAGATTGTTTTAATTGGTTTTCCTAGTTGTTCATGAAGGTGTGATGGAGAATGGTCACGCTTAAGAATTCCGTCGACGTGTGGTATCCGTGTTTCTTTTGTCGGCATTTCACTCGCCATTACGATATAATCTGTACCCCGTTTTATGAGATTATAAATATGATCTATTCGAAATAATATCTCAGTTTCTTGCGATCATTAACTTCCTGCACTTATCGTGCATTAGGGTTGAATGTTATGCGCGGGGAATTGTCTTATGCTGTCGTTAGAAAACGAAGTAAAAACTGATTAGGAAAAAATTTGACAAGGCCTTTTTCGATTCGGTGATAACTTTAGGAACTTATTTGCTAGAGTTCTCCGCACTGCGGGTCCCGCTTAAGGAAGCAAATTATTTGCATTTTTGATAAAAGAAAATTAAAAAGAAAAAAAAAAAAAGAAGTGCGCCATCATCCCATATGACACGTCATAAAAAAGCAAGCATCTTTGATGTCAAGAATTAAATTTGTATAATACACCATGGGGATAAAATAACCCCATGCAAAAAAAATGATGACTAATTAATTTGGATTCTCTGCTCGTATTAACGCGACGATGCGAAAGCCGTAGATAATATGCGGACCCCCGTTATGTAGACCGTATAGACCACCCGTCGATTTTTAGTGCAGTCGATGTGTATATCGATACCTACTTATATACGTTGTGTAACAAAGTAGGTATTTGACAGGGGAAACCCCTTATACGTGCGATAATACGAGCATGCATTCGATTCAACGGGACACCATTTGTGTACACATAGATGCGATATTACGGGGTCAGAGAAAAAGTTTCAATGGTCTCCCCACGGCTTCAGCTCTGCTCTTTTCTATTATACGTTATATACACTCTTGACTGAATCTGTCGACCACCATCACCCTTCTATTTCGGCACTCGACGAAACCATCGCGACGCCCTCGGAACCCTACGGTGTATTTTCTCTCTCTTTCCCTCCCTGGACCGCTAATAAATTATTGAAGACCAGCTTCTGGGTATGACATCGACTCGCGTGGGTTGGGAATTACTGTTTTCTTTTACTGTACCAAAGGGGATATACAGCACATGCCATTCTGCGGTTTCCATATCGCCGTATGAACGGACGGTAAGAATTTTTTTTTTCTTCTATTCATCATTGACTCATCAACGTAGAAAAATAAATTTCATTCCAAGTCCGTGAATTTGATTTGAGGATAAAAAAAACGATTGAACTTAAAAATCTAAAAAATTTTACTCCGTCCAGCAGCGGATCGCTGACGATACGAGCTGCAGTATATTAATAATTGGGTACGCGAGTAATAAGTTTCTTAGAATTACGCGGTCATTCATAAAAACCGCGTCATTTATGTGGGATGGTTGAATACTTGGAATACAATTCCTCTGACGAGTGATTCACGTTGCATGATTTATATTTGAAAAATAAAATAAAAAATAGTATAATTATGCTCTCATGATTGTAAATTTTGCGTAATTACCATTTCAGTAGTAAATATATTCTTAGCGGTGGAAATGATCGAATGGATAATTTTATAGTTTTTATTAGTTTCTGAACGACGCATCGTTCAAACGCTACTAATTGTAAATTATTCTCGACGCTGACGTATATTGCTAATGGAATGCGCGCTTTACTTTCGCGCTATGATGGCGCTCGTCGCTTGCATAGGAACCAACAGCGAGAAAAAAAAATTCAATTTTATAATCTAGAAACAAATTGCAAAATTTACAAGTCATGGCCATTATTCGATCGTTTGAAATTTCAAAATGTATTTATTTAAAGTACACTTTTGTATTCCGAAGCTACGATATGGGTACGTTTTTTTATACACGAAACGCGTGGGCGTCGGCGTCGCGGCGGCAAGACAAAGGCTTTCAAACCTGGCGCCACTCTTCAAAAACCTCCACGTGTATAATACGAATCACCTTTCACCAGGTTTCCCTGATACGTTCTACGCATCATCGCCTTTCCTTCGTCTCTTTTACTCGGTTAAAAAACGAAAGAAAAGTGTTCAAATTTAAAATTTTGTTAATGCTCACCCGGATTCTATTAAAAAAAATATCGCACATTTGTGCAAAGTATGAAGACATTTTTTTTTTGCACAAACCGTTTTCAGTAAAATCGTCTGACGTTTTTTGCAAAAGATGATCTTTTTTTTTTTTTTTTTGGGGAAAAGTTCGTTCTCAAATACCTGAATATGTATTTCTTTTGGAAAAGGTGAACGAGTGAAGCGTGGGGAGAAAAAAATTAAGAATCCTACATCGCTTCGATTGAGAAAAAAAAACGCACGGTGATTCGTTCGCACGGAATCTCGTGAACCAGATCATCTATACGTAGGATGAAAAGTTGACCGAGTCTACATGTATACGCGTTATAAAATAGAGAGATGGGCTATTAGGACTTCTAGAATTGACCGAAAGAGGAGCGGATCCTTCCCCGAGTCTCATGTAATATTGATGACGTGCCGGGGGTTGAAATGTCCCCTGATACCCTATGATCCGAACGAATGAACGGGATACGCGATGGTAGTGAACAGCGGAGCGCGCGGCCGGGCGACGAGCGTTGATTTTCAATGGGTGGAATACGAATTTAAACTATGATTACCCCTGCGGCATGGCAGCGAACGAGCTGTATAGATATATAATACATAATAAGTATGGGGCAGGCTACTCCGTCGGTGCAACGAGCCTTTGACAAATTAGAGACTTAAAATTAGACCTATTTTTCTCTGCCTTGTAGCCTGTACTTGACGGCTAATGGAACGATTCGTTTTAAAGGTTATACTATGCGGCGAACTTCTTCAGCTTTAATTACCTCTCAGTAAAAAAATATATACCCTATAGACAACGATCCGTACTCCGCGTTATGTTCTTCGTTCCACCGAAAAATCAACAACCACTGACTCAGAAGGCGACAAGAATTCGTGAAAAGTTTAGCTGCAGCGAAAAAAGAAAAGGGAAAATTCACATTCAAAAATTGAAAAATCGACATCCCGATAAACGATATAATAGCATATACTGATCGTTCTTCGCAAAACGATATCTTTTTTTCTTTTTTTATTCCCTGTTTTCTGCATTCTATTTGTTCGACTCCTCTTTTTTCTACGAACAAAGTTATGTGCTTACTTAGTCGAGGGATAAAGTGGTTAGGTATATAAAACTACAAATAGGGTTGCTCGATGGGATATAGTTCACGACCAATGGCACCACCCCCATGTGACCAACGCTTCTTTTTCTATTTTTTTTTTGTTGTTGCTAAACTAGGAAGATTTTCGCGAGATGCCAGGACTATAACTGGAATAAGGTGGAGATGATGCAGGTACGCATATGCCTATATATTGTAACGTACGCGGGCGTTAAGTTCTTCAGGTGAGCGTCGGCGTCCCATAAATATGAAAAATAAATTGAATTATCTGCGGCGGCGCGTAATGATAGGTTACTACTTCTTCGCGTGGTCCCCTACTGCTACACGTACTATAGATATAACGGGTGTCCCTTTTTAATCGTTGATATCGTCCCGTTCATTATCATATAATAGATCTTAGTTTCGAATTTTTTTTCCTCTTCCATTCTTTTCCGCCCCTACTTTCCGTCGATTTAGTTTTTTCCATATAATATCGAGGCACGGGGCGAAGGGCGGTTTATTTAAATCGGTACCTAATCGCCCTTGTACTAATTAACGTAGGGTCAGAGAGTACCGCACCGCTTTCAAGAGATCCAGACATTTACCTCATAGTCCCAACGGTCCGGGGACCAAAGGACCAAAGGCAGCTAGGGTGGCCCGTGTGGCCCATGGCGCCTAAAGGAAATTAACTTTTTTCCGAACAATTTGTTTCTAGTCGTTTTTTCTTCGTTTTTCTTTCTTTCCATTTTTTTTCTACTTTTACTTTCAAGGTGCAGCGCCATATCGGCCGCCGTCTATTCCAAAATTATCCGTTCATATCCTACTTAAATATTACTAACGATTCCGCTAGTCATATATTAACAAATATTGTCGGTGTGAAAAATTATTTATAGGTACCATATTCATGGTCCTCCGGAAGGTAAATTTTTCCTATAGTCGAATGGAACTTCCGAATTCAAGTGGACGTGTGTTTTTTTTTTTTTTTTCTCGTGAAATCACCGTGGGGTAAGTTTTATAGGATCGTACAGGAACCCCCTGGACTTATTCACCCGCACCGGGCTATCGGATCTGGAATATAAGGGACTTTTTATGGAGCTGTTTGCTCTCTCTCCGTTCAAGTGGAGCGGGACGTTTGCACGGGTGTTTTTTTTTCTTCTATTTCCATCAGCTTTTGTTGTCCAACTTTCCCCACTCCGAAGAAGGAAAAACTAGCAGTAGCTGGTCGAGGTCGTTTATGGAAATCCACCGCATTTGAGTTCATCCATTCGTTTGTCAACGATTTTCGGACCACGGAAGCTATCGACAGGGGAGACTATAACCGTTCTAAACGGCATATTTTTACACTTTGAATACACTGGAATAAATTCTGGCGAGAAAAAAAAAAAAAAAAGTTATCTAATTTCTCTTGCGCAGGTGCAACATATGCAGAGAAAAGTTGAGAGCTGCGAAATAAGTAAGAAAAAAGAAAAGGAAAAGATCGGATAAACTAGCGATGCCTAATGTTTCGTGAAAAAGGAATTACGAAAACACCAAGTCAGCAAATCCGAGGCGACTACAGTCGTCGCCTGCAAAGTTCGCATCGATTCTTTCGCGGTCACGTCGTAGCCGAGGCTATATCTGTTCTACCCTCGTTTTCTGACTCTGTATCTCTCCATCTGATTCGTTTTTTTTTCAAATACTATTTTTTTCTTCTCTTTCCCACTTCTACCGGATCTGCGAGCGTTCGCCATTTTCAGAATTTTCAGCGGTACAGAGGCGAACCGCGAAGATCCTTTGCGAAAAACCATAGAAATGGAATTGCTACATCGTCAGCAGTCTTTGTTAACAACGCGCTTATGTATTCCGCTTTATTCGAAAGCGAAACTATAATGCTCTTAAAAACTAGGAGGAAAAATAGGAGAATTTCTTTTACAGATTCACGTTTCAATTCTCTAACTTACACTGCGGTTCGTTACTCGACCGATATATGGAAGCCTGTCTGGAAGAGGAAAGATTTTATCGATCATGTACCGGATTCCAACAGACCATACCGCGAAGTGCAGCACCACGAGGTGAAATTAATCAAGCAATCGCGTCCGCTCATCCAGCTGTTGTAAAAAATTTTCAGCTGCATCAGAAATGGATCAGTATTTACCATCAATAGCGAAGAACGTTACGCGCATCCCGTGGATAGAGCAGAGGATATGATGGATTCGCATGGTATGCCTATAATGTTATCGGAAATAAATCTGATGGTGCAACGTGCTTCTTCGTGCAGGTAATTTCATGAAATTTGCTACGGCCGGTTCTAAAAAAGTTGTGGAATTTTTAATTCACGACTCATGCCGATATTTTATTATACAAACTGTGGGTTGGAATAGAAAAAATTTTCACTATTTTTAAAAATTATAGTTTCATTATGGCGTATCGTGTTTCATTTTCCCATTGAGTTTTATTTAATTTTTGAGCCTTCGAAGTTTATTTTTTGAATCGAAGTTTCAGATGCGGGCTGTTCCGAATTAACTTTTTCATCGGTTCTTTATAAGAGATAATGTTTTTTTTTTTGTTTCGTTTGAATTTTCATTTTCATTTCATCTCCTTCCAGACACTTTAAATGTGTGTATCTTACGTTTGGCTCGATCCGAACCACGAACCTCCATCATTCGCCATTCTCCGTTCTTCATTCATCCTCCAGCTCATCCACATCCGCTCGACTCGCAATCTTTCCACTCTGGTGGTCATCCGAGTGGCTGATGCTGCCGTTGTTCCACCTCGAAAGGGTCCACCACGCACGAGTTGAAAATTCGCCCGGCAATTTTTGTGTAATTAACCCATCGTAATGAAGCCGCAAGGGACTGCCTCGTCGTATAAGCTGATGTTCGAAAACTCTCCTTTGAAAAAACTTTGAAACAACCTCTGCAAATATACCGACGTAGGAATATAACTCCTTTGTTTTTTCATTTTTGTTTTTTCAAATATTTTTACAATTTTCGTGCATCTAACCGCGGGTCGGTACAGAAAGACACGCGACACGCGCTCATATGTTTCGTGCGTGTCACTCAACTTTGTTACAGAGACCCAAATTTTTCTACTATTTTGTCAAGGACTTTTATTATACCACCTGCAGTCTCACGGTAATATAACCTAACCTGTTAACAATATAGGTCTAGACATTTCCTGAATTACTTTGCTGCCTGACTTGTAACTCGAAATCGCTGCGTCCGTCGGAGAAAGTGTCTCAGTTTCTATCCCCTTCTTTTTTGAATTTCATTCTCTTCTTCGACTTGCGTAATTTTTGGTCCTGTGGTTTATCGATATACTATCGTAGAAAAGTGAAAACTTCAAAATTTCGGCGTCCCCCCAAAATTGCTAAAATCCAGAGCCCCAAAATTTGACTTCTCCTTTCGCGGCATAACAATTTAGAGGAAAGAAAAAAACCAAAAACGAACGGACTTTTTCAACGCAGAATCAAATTTCCATATAATATAACGATTCCTTTTAATTTAATAATAACTTCCTCACGAAATTACGAAGAGAAAAAATAAATCGTGAACCAAATCTGTCTTGATTTCTAAAAAGGTAATGACCGAAATATTATCTCGTTCAGATCAGAATCGTACCAAAGATTAACGTGTACATGAAGGCAAAATTAAGGGGGTTAATAATGTAATCCTAATCTTTCCCGCGCGTTTACGTGTCACGATAAATCGGTACATGAGACACGGTATATAGTTTATAATGTTTGTACTTTGCGGTGTGGGGAAAATTGTCACGAACAAAGTACACGTCGTAGCTCCTCTATTTTACAAGATAATCACTGCACATATCCCTGCAGTAATTTTACTATACGGTACGGTGCGGCCTGCGCGGGTCGTCGCGACGTCGGTGTCATGACGCCTGATCATCGTCCATTTCCTATGCACATATCAGGAGATTGCCGATTTTACTGCAGCTGTAATAACAGCTTTCTGTACGTGTAAACGTCGCGCATAATCCAACCGGCGATTCTCATTGTCGGACCAATTTTGGTGCGCTTCTAATATCGATCAACTCAACTGCAAATATCGAACGTATAATCGGTAGAGATAGAAATTTTCGACCGCTAATTTTCTACAACGGTGATGAAATCAACCGATCCGTGATTATGCTCGCGATTGGAGTTTCCAATTCCATCGCTAAAATCGTGTGATTAATTTTTCCTTATACTTTTTTTTTTCTGACCGGTTTATATTTTTACCGCTTGAAATTTTCGTTTGAAAAAAGTCACCGCTTATACGGCACGGCTTACAATATCTATTTTATATTTGTGGGAAAAATACTTACGATCGCGTGTTTCGCACACATTTCTGAATAACATCGATACACACAACGTTGTGTACTGTATAATGTATATAGCTACTACTGCACAACTGTAATGACCGGCGAAGGTTTTTTTACCTCTTAAAAAAATGTTTACAGAAGTACCCGACTAATTATTAGTCGTTGCAATTAGAGCAGTTATATATGTATAGTATATATACGTATAAGATGATATCGGTAACGAGAAGAGAGAAAAATAAAATCGTATCAAAACTTGTGACAAATTTTATAACGTTTGATTTTTTTTTATTTACACATGTATGCGGATCTTGTTGAGTAGTTGGTTTTTTTTTTTTCCAGGATATTTATAAAAATAATCATTTTATTTATCTTTTATTTTCTCCGCAGCTCCGTAGGGTTCCGTTTTTTAAACCGTTGTTGGTTTATACATACAATAATACAATGTACTATACATAACAACTCGGTATAGTGATAATGACGATAATGATAATGATGATGATGATGATGATGATGAAGTTTATTACGCTTAGAGGCGCGACGCGATACCTCATTCGTACAACTAGCCCTTAATTGCTGCGCGTTACCTCCGGATCTACGATGTATAATGGTAGGAAAATAATCATCACCCTACCTAAACACTTCTAATTACTCAATGCATGTATATATAATAGCAATTATAACCACACACTACTCTGTAAAAACTAAGTCGACGCTCGTACAAAAATTATTATAGATACGAACTTTGACTTTGTAATTTTCTACGTACACCACACGAAATTATATCATAGTATAATATCCTCAAAATAGTGAATAAACATCAAACATCTGTGTTCTCCATCACGCACGTCATGTATACATATATATATTCTGTGAGCTACCTATATACATATTATAATATATGTTGAAACGTGAATGAAACTGTTCCGTTTCTTATTAATTTTCTCAATTTTTATTTATTTCTTTTTTTCTCTTTTTCAAGGATAGGCTGCTCAGCTCGGTCGTATCTGGGAACGAGCAGGGGATAAATTTTCTAGATGGTTTTCAACGTAGTTCGGACTTATGTGGAATAGAACTGCTCGGGTAATTCTTGCGGCAGCAGCAGCAGCCGACTGAAATGCCTCGCACACCATAAAATTGGGTTTGTGTATGTGGGGATGTGTGCGAGTGTGAATAATATACGTATAGCAGGAATGAGATACACTCACGGAATATTAAGTAGTAGCAATTACCGGACCATAATTATCCCCGTTTGGATACTCCTGGGCTCTACGATTCCTTGGGACGTGGGAACGAGGCGCGACCGCTCGCGAACAGGCGCGATACACCTACTTGTTTCACTATATTTACACCGCGTGCTGCTTCGAAAGGGTTACGTACCCATATTCCTCAGATCCCGATAAGTTTCTTTACTTATCTCCGCTGCTTCGATTCGGAAATTTATCCAGAGGGTGTTTCGCGTCAACTAGAATCAACACAACGCGCTCTAGACTCCATTATCGCAATTTCTTTTCCCTCCAATTTTCTTTCTCAATTTTGAAGTACTTCAAAAACTGCACAATCAAAAACTGTTTCTCTTCCTATCCTTCGTGATTCCCTAAAATGAAACTTTTTTTTTTGCGTCAGGAATAACAGGAAGTTATCGAAGTCCTGATCGAATCGATGTGCAATTTTCAAACGATCGTCGTCTCTGGGATAATTTTTTTGTCGGCATTTTTCGCTCGCCGAAAAAGCAAAAAATCGGTACTGACAATTTTTAATTTTTTTTCGAAAGGTCACATCGTAATCGCCTATAAATCGAAGGATTAGATTTATTGCCTATATCGAGTTCGCTGCACGCCTTTCTTACAGAGATATCTGGCGTATGAATAATTTCAGTAGAAAAGTAAGGTGGAATTTAAATCGTAGATCTTAGAATCGGCACTTAAAACTGTTGTACAGTGGCTTTCCACCTGAATTAAAAAAAACTCGCAAACACGCGATCAAAAATTCCGAGGCCAGAGATAATCGCCGCACATTTAACGCAGTATAAGATCGGCGTAGTACGTAAACTGTACCACCTCGTTTTCGAACTAATGCAAATTCCAATGAAACGATTATTAAAACTATACCGGTAAAAAAAATGATTACCTTATAGATACGCTTCGCATTTTTCTTCCATTCGCGGTATTTTTCTAACCTTGCAAACGATCGGATCGGTCGGTGAACCGTCGTATCATATTTTGCATTCTGCAGCTTTTCTTTTTTCTACTATTATACTACCGTTCGCTCTGTCTATCGTGCATAATTACACAGAGATATATTATGTATAATATTTTACATAAAATTTATGTATTATATATTATGTGCATGCGCGTGCGTTCCTGGTGCAGTGAGTAATTAAAACGTAGTCAGTGTTATCTCTCGCAGATCGTTGGACAGTGATTAAACCCTCTCAACTAATGTGTAAGTATACTCGTCACGCGAACTACTTGTCAGACAAGCTATGCGCATCTTTGTCGGTTTTTTTCTGCGCTCATTTTTGTCAAATCTTTTTCTTTTTTTCCAGAGCTTTTTTTCCATTCGCGTTAAATATGTTATGTATAATATGACGAGTTAAATGATATGACGTCGAACTTGAAATTCGATAATATCATCGGAATTTTTTGAACAGTGTGGAATGAGATTTTCAAAAATTTCAAATATGAGGAGAGCGTCGTTTCGTCAGCATTCGGCTTATACGGACTCTGTTGAATGGATATAATTGCATTACAGCTAATTTGTTGGATCGCGCAGTACGTCAACCTCTGGATCCCAGAAATTCGCTATGATCATTACAGTAACCTAAATATAACTCACCGCATATTACCACATATTATATGACAACGCGTTCCCGGAACGCACATTGCGAGACGTTTCAATCTGATAAAATAACTCCCTTATTGACCCCGTGAAAGTCATTTGAAAAATTATCGTCATCTTGTAGTTAAAATTACACAGGGCAGCGACATTTTTCAAATTAGATATTCTCTTCCTCGATTTCAAATCCCAAATCAAAGTCTGATAGAACAAAAAATAAACAAATAATTAATTCAAAATATGACAAAAAAAATGTTACGTTTCATTAAACTATTAGATAGATGAAATTTTCGAACTCTTGACCTCGGAACATATATATAATATTCCATAGTTCGATTTCCAATCTTCCAATATAATTATTTTTCATTCCTTTGTTTTTGTTTTTGGTTTTTTAATCAATAGCAATGATTCATGGGGATTAGATTTGAAATTGAAATTATAAGAAGAAATAAAATATATCCCAATACGCATCGATCATGGGGCAGAGGTGTGGCACATGGTACAAGAAAGTCAAATGAAAACCAGTTATATCTCCTGTACGGGACTCCATATATAACGAACATTTAGAAAATGGCGGTTGTAGTGTTGAGAGGATCTTCTCATGAGGAGACCCGAGAGAGAATTCTTATGGGCTCAGGATAACTCGTACCGGCGTCCAACGATTACTCAGGAATGAGGCGACGCCGCGGTGTACATCGCGCTCGTATTAAAACAAAAGAAAAAAATTAAAAAAAAAAGAACCACCATCGGACAAAAGCTCGACTTTAATTCCCTTTCGCCTTTTTAAATGACGCCCCTATATACCGTAATAATAAAGTTAATGTATAAAATGCGATGTAATACGTATTATACGCGATCTGAAATGAACATCTTCGCGACGCGGGTTCGGCTGTGCAACCTGAAGAAAATATTTTAATTTTTTTCTTTCAATTATCCTCTAAATTCAGGCGATGAAATTTCGATCGAGAACTCGAGTTACACATCCGATTCATGTATGCATACCTAGGTATGTACAAAAACGCGAGAAATTAAATGACTGTGGAGAATATGCGGTTCAAGATGAAAATTAGAGTAATAACTGACGGGATTGATGGGAGCTAGACGTGACCCTAAGGATTACACAGTTCTCTTAGATAATCGAGAATATGATATACGTAGCTAATATGGAAAAAGAAAAAAAAAGGAAAAAGAAAAAAGGGGGAAAAAACTGCTGCTTTTTATACACGAGATATATATATAATAAACCTGATTAACCTCCGACTGGTGTTCACACAATTTTTTTTTCTTTCTCTCTTTACTCACATAACTGCATCATCGGGTTATGTATACAGCGGTGTGTACGGAACTTCCTCTTTTTCTTTTTCATTTATTTTATTTTATCTTATTTCTTCTTTTTTTTTTATCTCTCGATTTTGAAAAATTATTCAATAAATTATTTCCACACATCTGGTTGAGAACGTTTATAAAAAAACAGGTGTGCAGAATTAAGAAAGTTTCATAATTTTTATACACACACATACAATACAGATACGCCTGCGTATATCGCATGTCAATGTGTTGATACGTATGCACATACCTGCATCGAAACCTGTACGTGTAGCTTAATTTTTTTCACATTTGTATGCACCAGTGTTTACGCGTTATTATAAGGCAAGATGAGGTTATGTAATGTGGATTTTATTGCCGCTGATCACCGCATCGTTATTATATCTATCTATATATATATATACCTATCTACATCGGTATATGTAAAGTATTTCGCTGCGGGCTGTGTTGCAGTTAAGAAACTTCGTGACCATACTTAAAAAAAAAAAAAACGAATCAAAAAAAAAAAAACTGCATGATATCAAAATATACATACAGGGTAGTGGTGAGTTTTTTCTTTTTTTATAGACTGTTACAAAATAGATGACAATTTTATGCGGGGCTGTAAATAGAGACCTATGTATATATAGTTTTTCATGATCCAGAATCGTTGGCGACTTCGAATCGAATAGAACGAAAGAATAAAAAAAAACAGGAATCCTACGAAAAGCCCGCATTCTTCATGTGTTATGTGCAGTTTACACTGCATTGCATTATAGCGATATCAGCATTTATGGAATAATGAATTTTCGAGAAATTGAATAAAAAAGTTTTGAACGAGGAAAGGTAGAGAGAAAAAGAGTGAAAAAAATTCTTATGTATATTATATTATACATACACGTATCATGATTGTAATGATATTCGTTATTTCTCGTGACGCGGATCTGGGCTACGGCCACCTTTATAATATCGTGCGTGTTGCCTTCCGGCTATATCGTATGGACGACTTTCCAAACTGCTTATGCTACCCATTATGACCAGGCCATTCCGGTAAAGTTATAATATACGTAGCAGAGGCCGTTTTTAGTATTATTATTTAAAGATTCGGGTAAAATAATAACTTGCCTGGGTGTATACGTATATAGGAGTCGCGTTACACTCTACATAACGCACGTGTATAGAGATTAAACTCGTGAAATTCTGATCATCCGTATTATTTTTATCTTCTGCAATAATTACATTATTAGTTGAGTTTGCTGAAATTATAATTAACGCGAACCGTTGCTACACTGGTCCAGCGTATATTATCACAGGAGTGTCAAAGATGCCGCGAAACGGAAACGATATTAAAAACATCAACGAGTTCCAGAAAATCGAGGGAGTCAAAACCTCCGTATAAATATGTATTCTCGGAAAGTCGTTACGTTTTATACATGAAATTTATTACACACGTATAAACCGGAAAGAACAATCAAACAAGATTCTCCACAATTATACCGATCGACATTTTTGCACTCGAGTATAAATTTTCTGTTTTTTTTTTTCCTCTCATGTTGGATTATTTTATTCTGTTTCTTGTTACAATATTTACGACATAGCTTGATGCAATTAATTGAATTTTTTTTTCTTTCAAATCGTCAAAGTCACTATTTTCTATTCGCGGTGTGATAATGAATGTGACGTTCTAATTACTAGTTTGTGATCACTATAATTGTAAGTGTCAGTTTATAATGAAAAATAATTCTTGCAAAACGGTTGCAGGATTATAAAGTACGTTATCACTGAGCCAGCCATGCATGTACAATGTTCATAATGAAAAAGAAAAAAAAAAAACGAAAAACCAATCGAATAGCCATAGAAAAAATCAATAACTATTTATTGAACACGTTCGCCAGTGATCGTCTGATTTGTTCGAGATAATAAAAAGACCCCATAAAATGAAAAATAAAAATCGGGAGACGGCTTAACTTTTGCAGGAAGTGAACAATCACATCGTGACGTTTGAAAAGCTGTATATTACACATGCGTGTGACTTATGCACGATAAATTTTGTAAAGATGGAAAAAAGAAAGAAAGGGAAAAAAAATAAAATATTGCAAGAGGTGCGATATAATATTGTGCGGAGGTTACATTATACACATTTTATATACCGGGTCCTACATCTGCAGCAGTAGAAGAGAGACCATGCGGAGGAAAATGATGGTAGGATCAACGCGGTTAACACTCGCGGTGTTTTTGCACCTGTAATCGTCGGGTTTGCGGGCTTGTGGTGGTTTCTTCAAGGTCGTCGAGGTCGCGCGAGCCCGCGGTGATGCGTAATTTTTTCCGCTTTTGCGGTCGCCCGATTTACAGACGAGCCGCGGACGACCTGCTCCTGCCGCCGCGTCACATGCATACAGCTAAAAACTGCAACACCATAACTATATATACGTACACGCGAAACTTGCCACTCGTGTCATTTGTAGTAACTAATTAGGTAATCGTTAAATAGTTACAAATTGTTTTTTCTCAACTTTTTATCTCGTCTACAGAGATGGTGATGTGAATACAGCGAATGATTTGAAGCTCGTTGTTTTTTTTTCTTCTTTTCTGGGACCAGTTTACCGTAGTTGACACGTTCGGGTAATGAAAAATCATTAACCTTCTCGCGAGGAAAAAATTTCAATCATCGCGCTGCAGTTTCTGTATGCAGAAAATATTTAGATCCGATTTTTACAAGCATATAATAGATATACGTGCACATATATGTATGTGCAACAGCTCAGTGTAGGTGCAAAACTGTGCATACCTACTTGCGGCGGCAGTTTACGATTCATTAACCACCGTATTAAAGTATAGTACTTTACATGCTGAGGCCGGCGATATCTCTTTGCCTCACGCCTTATTAACTGTTCACGTGCTCGATCCCCTCGTAGTTGTTGCGTACCTACATGCCTCACGTTCAAGTGGTACAGGTATTTAGGTGAAAATGACAAGAAAAAATAAAGCACTTTTCTGGAATACGAGTATAACGAAGACTGAACGAAAAAAGCTTCCCTGATTTACGGAATTGCATTTTTTATACTTATTTTTTTTTCTCGACTTCGGTAATCTAGCTGTTCCAGTTTAACGTACTTTTTGGCTTGTGTTAATCCGAAGTCGAAGTCCTGCTGAAATTTTGACTCGAGAAAAATATAGAAATATAAAAATTGTCACGAAGCTCGGCCAGAATTATTTTCCCCGCAAAAGCTCGGGATTTGGTAATTTGTGAGTGGCTAAATAATTACAACCTTTTATTGTAGGCCCCCTCGTGAGGCGGGTGTAAACAAAAGAAGAAAGAAAAAAAGGCGAGGCAAAGTAGACGTGTCCGGTAATAGCGAGAAATCCTAATCATTTTAATGCAGCTTTGCCACTATGGCGGAGGGTTGTTCATACGTTTTCTTCCTGACAAACCAATTTTGGCACATTAGATATTGTATTTGATGTATGGTGCGAAAAAAAAAAATGACATCCGATTAAGTAATAGTAATATTGGAAGAATTCGAATCCGGAACGTTGGATCTTGTCCATAACCGTTATACTTATGGATCGAGGGACAGGTGCGTCTCGATCTCTAGAAAAATGAAAAAAAATAAAATAAAATCTCCTCCATTTTTTCATGTATATGAATAAAGATGGAGATTTACGTCGATAGATATCGTTGAAACTATAAACCCGTGAAAAATCGTAGGACGCGAGTGTTGATGAAAAAAAAAAATTTGTTTAACCCGCGGAAAACTTGATTACCATTCGTATTTAATGTTCACCGCAGCACCGCGGGTTAAACCGCGATCTTGAGGCATGAAATTATAAACGGCGCTTAGGTATATTCCGTGTAGTAATTATCAAGGATCGCAACTAAAGCGCATGAAGGATTTGCGAATTGTGTATAACGCGAGTAGAAAAAAAACTTAAAAAACAAAATGAAAAACAAAGAAAGAAAGAAGAGTAGGTACAGCGAGGCTGAGAAAAACGAGGAGGATACATGTATGAGAAACGAAGTGAGCTGCAATTCATGGGGAGAGAAAAAGGAGCTGGTTGTTCGGACTTGGGCGAGCTGCTGCTTTGCGGAGCGGCTGCTATAGGGAAGGAATATATAAAAGGGGAACGGAAAGGAACGGAAAGGAAAGGAAGCAAGAGAAGCGGCCGTATATAGAGAGAAACTGTGGCTCTGCCAGCACACACGGAGCGGAGGCTTCGCAGGTAATTGCCGGACCGACGGGTCGATAATGAGCCCCGGCTTCGGGGAAGCGATTACTGCACCCGGCCCAAACTCGAAGCCCAGGTTACTTTGACTCCTATCCTGACGCGTCCTCTCTGCGTCCTCGAGGTCGTCGCGCATTTCTTTCAGACCCTTATTTCATTGAATTATTTTCTTTCTTCTTTTTTCTTGATCTTTGATAGGATTTTCTAGCTTCTCAAAATGGGGATCATAGTCACCCGGTAATTTTTGATTTTTTTTATTCCGAAATACATCCGAGCAAACTCAAAAACGCTTCATATTTGAGTTTCAAGTTACACAGACAAAAATTACTGCACGATGGAATAAAATTGGATTCTGTGGAAACCAAAATCTGCACGATCTTTTCTCAGAACTCATCTATGATTCCATGTATGAATTTTAGGAAAAAAATCCTCATTCATATTCTGAATTAAAAATTTACCGGAATTCTGTATAATATATTTAATTACATAATCAGCGCCGTTTTCGTCTGTTCGTATCTGTTAATTTTTTCTTTCCCCCCTAATTCTGTATCTATAATTCTCTAGCTTTTTAACAAAATTCTTCTTTCCTTTTTTTCTCCCATCTTCTGGTCCACAAGATTTAAAAGTTGGTCAATTTCGCAATGCCCAGACCAATGCCAATTTTGTTGAGTTTTTTTTTTTAAATTCGCGTGATATTATCAACTGTTCGTACAACTAAGTATGGTGTACGTGTTACAAGAACTGCATTTCCGTATTTCACGGCCATAACGGTATCTGTTCGTACATTCATAAAAAAGAATATGAAAAAAAAAAAGAAAAATTCTCGGCACTCTATTATAAAACAGGATAGGTAATTTGCGCAAAGGACAGGCGTATCTGCGATCTAACGCGCAGGGAATAGTTAATTATTGAATTCTTCCTACTGCAATGATGACTCGCGTCGATGAGGTTAATATGAAAAAATAAGAAAAAATTGAAGAAAAAAAATGTATTATACTAGGCGCAGTATCTGTAAGGACGAAGATAAGGAAAAAATAAAAAAGAAGATCGAGAAGAAGTAGGAATCTCTTCCTGCATGCGATACGACCTGCCCGAGGCCTGGCTACCGGGATAGGATAGGTGATCTAATTTCCCGTGCAGTCGTGCAGAAAATGATCCTGCTGCGATTACGAAACGGCTTCCAGTCTTGGTCCCGCAACACCAAGTCGCGTATATGAAGATTTTTCTATTTTTCATACATTTTTCCAACTAATTTGTTGTTTTTCACTATACAACATACGCGATGCGTCTTTACGCCGTACATTTTTTCCCCCCACGATGAAATCACTCGCAGCTGCAGCGGTTCTAGCGTTTTCAATTTTTCGATGTTATTTTCAACCCGTATTCCCATCATCGCATAAAACTGGGATAAGATCTGCAGCGGACGCATATGCCTATATTTTCTGCACACCTTAATCTGTATCACAGCCAACAAGGCTCGGAGTAATTTCGATTGATTCTTACGGTTTTCACTCCCTTTTTTCTCGCTTTCGAAAACGCTTGGATAAAGAGGTGAAATTTTTTTTCACAGCGCAAAGTCTGAGTATCTATTGGCAAAAATGGTGCAGAAATCATGTATCATTTATACACGGCATACAGTCGATCGGCTGTCAAGCTGTTCGGATTTTTTACGCGAGGCTTTCCCTGTCAGGCACATACACGGCGTTCTCGCAATTAACATAATGAGGTAGAAAAGGTTGATATTAGTGCTAGGTTAGTTAATAGCGCACTTAGCGTAGGAATGTATAGTACACTTGTTGCTTGTTTTTCTACAACGAAGAGATCATTTACTGCAACGATCGACTTCGTTGCAAGAACTAAGAGGAAGCGATCAGCTGATGCAGTACGCCTAGTTCGACTGGATGCGTACTAGACGTGATGCATCGCAACTATCCGATATTATCTATCAGCTCTGTTCCCTACTGCGTTGCATAGAAACGTACCGTTAGTAATGTAACTTTGTAACGCTGAAAAGTACGTAAGATTGAAATTCGTTTCGCGGTTGACAGGTAATATCGACTGTAGCAACAAATATTATAAGAATCTAGACGTCCGCCCCGAGATTCCCGACTTCATAAATTTCTCTTTTAGAAATTGAGGTGCATATAACTTACATCTAATTTGCACACATACACCAGTAAACGATTCTGCTACGCACGTCGAATCGGTTTATGGTCTCGTTTGCACCGCCCGCTAAGTAAGCCTATGACTTCATCGTTCAGGAGCTGGTGTGTAACTATGATAATAACGTTGCCGTAAGATCGACCCTTTGAAAACGCTCCCCGGAGTTAGCGCGTACTTTACAATAAATTACACACATCGTATGAATATATTCATAAAAGTTTCAGATAAAACTGAATTAATGCGAACGGATATAATTGTGGAATTATGAGAGAAAAAGTAAGATCCTTTGTGCTATTTTTTACTTTACTATTCCTTTTTCTCTCCTTCTTCTTCTTCTTCTTCTCGGCATGATATTTCCGGTTTCCTATTATATTATACATTGCGGTTCGAGCTGTTCGCTCGTACAAAATAGCTCGCTCGCTCGCTCTCAACGTCTTCATTTATGCTACGAAACCCGCGTGCGTAATTTCGCAACAGCTGTGAATGTATAAGGTATAATACTAGCGTAGATACCACGTTTATTTCAGGGGAAGGAAATGTGGTTTAGGGTGCGCCAGGTTTACATTCCCCATCATCAGGTGGAGAACGATTCGTTCAGCCCTCGTCGTCGTCGTCGTCGTTATGTTGTCTGCGGCCCACCGACTGTTATATGTACGTAACAAATATATATATTTGTATATATGCTATATACATCGTAGATTCTAAACTGACTGACCACTCGATTAACTCGAGCCATTTTTCATCGCATTCGCATCAACTGCACCGCTTTATTGTATAGGGTGGCTGAGAACTGGTGTACGACTACAATATTTGCAGGTGTGAAATTCAATCTGAAATCACGTTACATATAAGTGTGAATTTTTTTTCTTTGATTTTTTTGTTCTGCGAAAACAGAAAAAAAAATCGTGATATTTTTTTGTCTTCAGCAAACACCATACCGTTTGTAACATGAGAGATAACTGAAAAAATTTCACTCCAAAAAATTGGTCGATTAAATGAGGGTTTTGCTTTGGACGTCCGATCCTGGCCGACGGCTGGCGTCTGCTGAATTTTCCGTCTAAAAATCCAGTGCGTGATGATCAGTGTAAATAATTTTTTATTAGGATTCGAATTAATAGCATTTTGATACGGTCCGATTTCTAAGTGATGAGAAAAGTTTTTTTTATATCTCTTCTAAAAAAATCCAATCGACTGGATATTTGAATGAATGTTCTGATTCCAAATCATTCATTTCATAAACTAGAGTAACGAACCGATGAATGTTTTATTACTCACAAATTTCATGTGACACTGAGACAAGTTTTTTTTTATCTCTTTTCTTGTTAGACAATTAGTGTATGCTTTTTAAAAAAATATCCTTGAGTTTGTTCAGCAAATATTTTCAGCTCCTAAAAATTGACCGTGAGAAATGTTATTTTATTAATTTATTGGTTTTTGAAAAGAATCCTGATCCGAAAAATAGAAATAAGAAACAAAGATTTTAGTTTCACCGAGTTAAATAGTATATAGCCTCCGACTCTGACGCGGGAATAAAGGTAAAGGCAATCATGGAGCGAGCTTGGAAGGTCTTTTGGTTAGCCGACATAAAGGTATATCTTGTAACGAAGATGGTGTTAGTCCCTATAAAGTATCTGGCTCCTAGTGGCGCCTGGGTTCGAGTTATAAATTAATTAGATTTGTGCGGGGGTGTGTCAGCATCTCCAACCCAAGAAGAGCTTCCCGTGCACATATTACGAACTCTGACACCGCCCTAAAGATCCTTGAAACCGACGCACGGCGCTCTTGAAAAGTAATATAGCAATCCCACTGAAAAATTCTCTGCGGAATAGACCTCAGCGGTGTGTCTATCGCGTACGAATCGCCCTAAAAATAACGAAAACTTTTTTTTTCCAATAATTCTTTTTCCACGGAGCTTGCGCATCGAACGCACGTTACGCTGAAAATTTTCAGAGTCAAAAAACACACAGCGATGCCAAAATAAAGCCGTTTGTAATCGAAGAAACTTTGAAAGTTCGTTGTACATAAGATTCGGCTAAAACCCGCGTCGTCGGTCGGCACTGTACAGGTAGGTTATACATAAACTGACCTCTCCGCAGTGATGAATGTGGGGGGCGTAAACGGGCGCAGTAACATAGTAACATTTATTATATTGCCCACCCGACAGACAGCGCAGTTTTTAACTTTTGTTTCATCACCATAGCATATATAGCCCGGAATTACTTTGCGCTCTGCACACCAGACCGGACCAGACGATCTCGTCGAGTTCAGCTACAAGGGAAGGAGAGAGATGAGTTCATACTCCTTCATGTAGAAATGGAGGTAGATAAATTACACGTAATCGTTAGAATTTCAAATAAAATATAAAAGTATAGTTAATTCATTTTCACGGTATAAATTTTACTCACGTTTATATTTCCGACTGTCACCGCATGCGGACTGGACCCTCTAGGGGTCGCGTTACCTCCGTTGGTCTCCAGCTCGGCGATAAATTTCTTCCGGTTTGCAAATAATTTTTCGATTTTTTTTCTTCCTATGATTTTTGCAATTCTTCGTTCAAATCACTTGCATAAAAACGCACTGCATCAACGTCGTCACTCTACACCCACAATTATTGAATATGAGAAAAAAAAATCGAGATAATTAAAATGTGAAGAAGAAATCCGACGAAGTGACTTACGTTAGGCCTGGATAACGCTGTAACAGTTATGACAACGACACTTGAAAATTTGCAACCAAAAAAAAAAAATAACTTGATACAACGATTACAAATTTTTTCTTCTTTGGTCTAATTCATCAGAAATCTGTCTGCGTTTTTCCATTGCCGTTTCGAACCGAAAAGTTATGACTCAAATTTTACGTTTTCTGCTTCGTTTAAATTTAATTATTTTTTATTTTCATTTTCTCGTCGATTTCAACGCCGCCACGATGCCCCTATTCGTATAGATGGTTATTTCAAAAAAATCTTATTCCTTTTTTTCTCTGATATTCTCGTACGCATGCTCGCGACTCGATTCAGCAGCTGGGCACCTTCTATCGCGCACTGACCGCTACTATTGGTACCTTGGCGTTTCTCTTGAGGACTCAGAATTGCTATTCACGAGTATATATCTGTATATTTATACATACATATAACATACATATGTGTATACAACACTCAGCTGCACTCGGCTACACTGCACTATATCGCATAGCTGCACGTTATTCACGCTCAATGTAAATTATAGCCCATTTTTTTTTTCTATCGTGTACTTTGAAATTTGTATTTATAAAGTTACACATAAGTGTATATAGTGTATACATACGTATGTACTACATGTGTATGATATCAATTTTTATTATATACTGATTTCAATAACTGGCTGTTATATGTTGGAAGTTTTATGTATAGAGAGAAAGAAAAGTTTTGCGATGGTCGCGCGGTTGTTCCTCCGCGTACGTACGACTTCTTTGCCGTGGAACGCGACTTGCCGGAATTGCCGTGGCGCCACCCCCTCCCCCTGTTACTGTCCCTCTCTTACTGTTACTGGCATCAGCACCGACGTCGGTGTCTGCCCCGCTTACTTCTCCCTTCTCCCCCCCATGTTCCCCCCTTTCCGACTATTTTTCCCTGTAATTTACTCCTCGGAAGGCTCGCCTTTTCCTCTTATTTTATTCCTTTTTTTTAAATCCCTCTCTATCTTTTTATACTCCTTATTCTCTTTACCTACTCCTCTCTCTCTCTTTCTCTCGCGGTCGACGCAACGAAGAAGCATCGCCCCGTCCTGCCTGCTTGCCAGCCATGAATCTCTTGTGGAACGTACGAACGCAAGCGCGCCGCCCCTTTAATAGCGTCCCGACGCCGGATGTGCAGGGGCTGCTACACGTGGCGCCATCTTTTGATTCCTCAACATCACAGGATACTCCTGGTTCCGGTTCACAGATGTCTCACAGCTTCGACATCTTTTTTAATTTAAATAATATTCTTCTTTTTCCTTTCATTTTTCATACGTGTACACGATGTACTTCACCTTCGGATACTCCACTCGAACGCACCTGCATATTCGGGAGTCCTGAAAATCCTTGCGTCGTCCTTGCGCGCCTACACATTTTTCTGTTCTTTCACTCTTTTTTTCCGCCCTTGTACATTTATTCGGAAGGAAGGGGGGGGGGGATACCTTATTGCGAAAAGATCGTTCATCCTGCTGTATGCACGTTATATGTTGGAAAATGCTACGGAAAAGGGAGAACCTGATACGTTATGGAGGAAAAACGAGGATATTTGTATTGTATCAATTTTTACGCTACATCTATTCACCCCTCTTTTTATACAGACGTGAATAGGATTCCGCTCAATTGAACGGAGATCGTATTATATCCGGTTTAACAATGAACAGAAATTCTTCTTCTTCTTCTTCCTGTTAATATGATTTCTAGTTTTGGGAATGTTATTCAATTTTTCTTGTTTTTTCGAGCATGGATATAAAAATATCGTATTTATTATTTATTACAATTTTTATTTCACTAAGAAAATATATTTATATATACAAATATTATATATGTACACTGCATAGAATCACGGTAATATTAGGTACGTT
Organism: Athalia circularis; assembly: GCA_963978495.1. Taxonomy (NCBI): domain Eukaryota; kingdom Metazoa; phylum Arthropoda; class Insecta; order Hymenoptera; family Athaliidae; genus Athalia; species Athalia circularis. The sequence continues at coordinate 18,603,252 of OZ021698.1, read as the reverse complement.
GATATATTTACAAAATTATTGGGGAAAAATATATATTTAATGTGGTTCAGGGTAACGTTGAATAGGAACTTCAATTGAAAAAAAAAAAACGAACAGAAAAAAATGCAAAATTTAAGCATTCGTATTCATACAAACACTTCACACACACACACGGACTTGGAATTCGATATATTTTGCTGCTATTTTGCTCCAGGCACTTAAAATTCATCAGCTAATTATCAGCCGTAAAAAACTGTTCAGATTTTTTGAACGAAGAGAAAAAATAATCAAATGAAATCTAGAATTATTGAGGGGAGGGGGCTTCGGTATCAGGGTATGGGATAATGTCCCGGAACAGGATATTGCTGTCTAGATCCGAGGTGTGAATCTTGAACGATGTCGTTTTCCTTGTTAGCAGCATCTTTCCTCGAAGATTTTCTCTTCTGATTCTCGTGAGTTTTCACGTGTTTCGTGAGGTGATCACTTCTCATGAATCTTTTACCGCAGGCTGGACAGGCGAATCTTTTTTCGCCCGTATGCGTCCTCAGATGACGTTGTAGTTCGTCGCTCCTCGTGAATCTTTTACCGCAGAATAACCAGTTGCAGACAAAAGGTCTTTCTCCGGTGTGCCATCTCAAATGTGCTTTCAGATGCGATGTCTTTCCGTAAACTTTACCGCACCCTGGAACGTGACATACGTGTTGCCTTTTTCCATCGGCACCGAGAGGAGCTCCTCCGTCGACTTGACAATTCGGACATCTACATCTCGTACATTTTCTTCCGGATTTCGTTTCTTCGGTTGTATTTAAAATGTGATGTTCCGCCGGCGGTGTCAACGGCATCAGTGGCCATTGATAAGGTGATCCGTGACCTTGAGGACTAGGCGGCAGTTCCGGTGGACTCGGTGGAAGTGAGTAATGTTGGCTGGATGATATCTGAGGTATTTGAGACTGAGATAAATGAGGTTGCGTCGTCCAAGAAGCTGTACTTCCCGGCATAGAAGGTACGCTGTATCCAGGAGGTGTTAAGGGCTCCGCTAACTGACTGTGACCCGATGAAGAACCGGGGAACCAATAGGAAGATTGACTCGGAGTTTGAAAATGATGAGGTGGAATTGCCGCCGGATTATACGCCTGGTAATGAACACCCGCTCCGTAATCCATCACGTGATTTTGGTGCATTTGCATCGAAAGACTCGGCATCGGCGTCATACCCGCCATTGGTGACATCGCCGTCACTCCTAGCTGCAAAAAAAAAAAGAAAAGGATTTGGTCAATAATCGAAAATTGAAATTCTTTTTCATCGATTTACTCAAATTTTTCAAATAGCGCTGAACAGAATCGCATGATTTTCGCTATTGGAATTAAATTGGGTTACATCTAAACTTTTTTTTCATCAAAATTCTGACGCGCGAAAAATAACACTCTCCGTGCAGCAGCCACTGAAAATTATACCCATGATGAAAAATTTCCCAAAAACCAAAAAGGAAAAAATCTTTTTCCACACACCTGTTGATATTGCATCACTTGGGCCATCGCACTTCACTGTTTTCGTATCACTGTATGATCTCAAAGTCTTTCAAATTTTTTTAACTGTTTTATTGGTCCGATTATCCTTAATGAAATTTTTTTCATGAAATCACTGACGTTGGAAGGCAAAAAAAATAAATCACGCATTTGCCTCCATATCCTTGGGATGTATACATCTATACATCTCTTGGAATTACCACTGACAGTTATCGATAGTTGGTTTATTTGTACTTATATTTATTTTTGTTTAATGCTTGTTGGTTTTTTCTTGTTTAAGAAAAAAAAAAAAAAAATTTTTCCAACTCCCTCGAAACGAATTACACTGCAGTCGGCTAGCTCGCCTAAGGCCGTTCCCCGTATAATTGCTGGGTTCCTAGCGTGTCGCCAGGGTTTTAATAACCTGGTGGACACCACAGAAGTAGAGAGGGAGGCTGCATCGAAGCTTGAAATTTTTGTGGTGGGGGGAGGCGGTGCATCCTTGGCTATTCCCGAGGGCCATAAGACCTGTAGGGTCAGACCAAAGCGCATGCGTTCTCCCCACTTCGAACCTCCAAAAACAGTTTCTATCCCCCACCCCTGAATTCTACGGGTCGTGGAGGTTCCGTGGGATGGATTCATAAATCAACCCTAGCTAGGGATCGCAAAACGCACGGTGGACTTAAGGACGCCCCAAGGGTTCTGAGGGACCCCTGCAAGAATCACCCATTCTTTGGAAACTTTTTTCTTTCTCCCCTCTCTTCTACTTCACCCCCGCATCGACGAATCGAACGTGTTGCACTCCCCATCAAATTGGAACGAAAAAAAGCACAAAAAAATGATTATGGAAACGCGTGCGATGACCTGATTTTTTCAATCTTACTTTTTGTTTCCAATATCTCAATCTTTCGAAGAGGTTTTTCAAGGGGGTTCCAAAAATTTTGCGACCGTCTTCTGCCCACAATAATTCCTGACCGGATACCCATGAAACGGAAATGTGATAAGCGGCAGGTTCTTGGATGGGTCAGTAGCATTTTGTCCCATAAATCCATAAAGCTCAGAGGGAATAACACCGGGAGTTGAAAGCTTCAACAATGAGCGAAACGGCATGACTTCCACGAGGCCACAAAGTATAGTCCTAGTTTATGACCATGGCAGTAAAATGATTATCGCTGCTAATGTAACGTCACTTTCGCGCTACCGATGTATAATACGAGCTCCCGGGATGTTCTTTTATTATTCTATTATCGCCCCGAAATTTTATGGCTCCTGCTGCCCGTGAACCGTGAAAACTTTTCTGCACTGCACACCTATCACGACGAAAGAAGCCTGAAAACGAGCTAAACTTACAATGAAATACAATCGGGAACGCTCCAGGTCGCGGAGGGTTGACGAACCTTTTCGTATAGTTGAAAGATTTGACGTGCGCCTCGGCAGAATATTTCTGCATTGAAAAAATGAAAAGGCTTCCGTCGAGGACTGACAACGAGATTTTTCGAATCAGGTTTCAGAAAGAAGAAAAAACAGTTTTTCAATTTTTGTTTTTCTATCTGTTTTATCTGATCTGTGATCGTAAATCGAGGGTATGAATTTTGGGCCGGGTTCATTAATATCCGTCATGCGGTATAAACTATCATTGTTGGACATTCTGGTCCCTTGAGGACCTGCAGTTCATTTACTTAATCTCGATGAGTCGTATTTACACAGGCGTCGAAAAAGCCACAGATAATGAACTGTCGACAGACGGGTATTTACCCTACTGCAAAAATGAGATAATGAATAAATTTTTATCTATATTCCCAAAAGGGTATTAATTTACTTTGAAAAAAAAATAAAAAACTTATCACAGAATTTTCGAGGAACGTTCATTACACTGTCTTCGTAAAAAAAAAAAAAAAAAAAAAAATTCATCCGTCAAATTATTTTGACAATAGCGATAATCGTCGCGACAATTAAATCGATCACTCTTCAAAAGACATTGGAGTAAAAATAATCTTTGGAATGTAAATCAAGAAAAGTTTTGGGTACGGAGTAGGTATAATATAAATATGACTTTTTCCGTTTGTTGTATGAGAAAAATCACGGTATTGAGAAAACATTGAAGAAAACGGGAATTTTTCCAGTAGTTTTCGTACACGTAGTGTATATAGCTATGGTTATGTTTGAATGGTTAAGATTTTTGCTCCTGTGAGACACATGTAACGCAGTTGTGTCGTAAATCTTACGACTACGACTCCCTTGAAGGTATAGTAAGGGTGGAAACGCATTGCGGTTGTCCCCCGCCCAGGGCAACCCTTTCTTGGCCAGGGGTACATTGTCCACTAATAAGCTGCTTAGCGACTCCGTCAGGGGGTAAATTGCTAACTCGGTAAACACTACTCCCACGCGACTGAAAACCTGCAGTATACATACATACCCTGCACCCGAAATTCCCGCGGGGTTTCCTTAAACCTCCCATGAACTTTCTACGAAGGTATAAACCATCCAGTTTTCATACTTGCACACTTATATTCTGCGATCCAAAAGCGTCGCGCGTAAAAATCATCCCCTATTTTTTTGACGCTTATAAGTTCTTAAAATGACCTTCCATGTTGACTGTTTTTGCAGAAATTTTCGACTCTAGTTGGCTCGTGTATTCTGTATCACTTTCGACGGTCGTTGGATGTTGCCCACCTCGTCAACGGCGCGGAGAAACAAAGGGAAATGGTAAGAAACAAATGACTCCGAAGAAGGGCGGTGGAATGTCTTTTCGGTCTGAAATGGGAGAAAAGTGTGTCCAATTGTTGAGTGGGGTGCAAAAGTCAAGATCCAGAAAACGCTCCGAAGGTGAAGCTGTACGATTTGCGAGACATTCAGGCGCGGTGGAGCGATGCAAATCAGGAGGTAGGCTCGCTTCAAAAATCCGTGACCCAGTCCATACCTTTTTTTTTTTGTTTCTTTTTTTCTCTCTCTCAAAATTTTGCTATTGTCGGGTTAATAGTTGTAAACTGAATCCAGAAATCTGCGTGTAACATTTGAAAACCAGAATTATGCGCAGATTTACTGATTTTCATGACATCGGTTCTATGGAACGATGTTCTGAAATTACGTAATGATATCGTTTGGAAAAAAAAGGTGCATCAGGTTTGTATATATTTTCTACGTGGTTACCGTATATTATGGGGAAAAAATTCTCCCGTCAGTTGTAACTCAGGAACGTTTATAGTTTTTGAAGAAATCGGCAGACATTTATGCCCCCATCGCGATAGATTTCATTCTTTATGGGATACGAAAGACCCCGCGGGTTTGCCACCTGCACAGAAACTATATGAACAGCTATAACATACGTATAAGAACATCATCCCTTGCCAGAAAATAGGAAAAAAAACTAGAAAAAAAAAAATTGAAAGCAACCTGAGTCAGGATCAGGTGGAGATGTTGCCTGTATACCTTTGCTCACACGACTATCTCGCAACGCTAACCTTTCAAAAAATTGTACAGACACTAATCTGCTCAATGATGCGCCGTGACCTGCCACGTTCCCCATAAAGCCGCTGTCGGGACGATTGAAAATTTAAAGAATTTTTTTTCTAATTAACTATCATGTTTGTTCTTTATGTTTCTTCACCCCTCACATCTGACTCTCTGGATTTCGTAGTCTTCACATCTGAGGGCAGGAGAGAGAAAAAAAGCGTCTTTGGCGTTGACTTGGAACGAAGTTTTGGTCGTAACCCTGGCCGAAGGTAACCTGGATTTCGGTAAGAAGACGCTAAACACCCTGACTACAGAGAAAGCTATACAATCGAACAATGCGACCCACAACTTGCGCTGCAGCTACAGAGAAAATCTGAAGGCTAATGGAGCGAATCTTTTTCGCAGTTTTTGAGTTTTCACACGCTGCATTATATACGACCTTATGCCAGTGTAGTTCAGCTTCTGCGGGAACCTGACTAACCATAAAAAGGCGCAATTTGAAGGGCTGTATTCTTGTCAGGCGATGTTTTAAAAGCTCATAGGATTGAACAGAAGCTGACTGACGATGAGAAGCAACGCTTCGGTGTAGTTTCAATAACGCAAACGTCCAAAATTTTTCATAGCTCAACCTCCGCCCTGAGGATCTAGAGGTAATCGGGTTAGCTTGTAGGGATTACAGTAAACAAGAGATTACTTCGAGATTAGAACTGGTGGAAACGTGTAATCTGAGCAATTTGTCGTTTGTGAAAAGTGCAGAGGATAAGCGAACTCCGCAAGCTGAGGTGATGAATTAATTCGCGGACGATGTAAATCGGGTGAATAAAATTCTATATCTCTATTTTTGTTTTTCATCAACGCCGCGCGTCATTAATCGGCGTCGTTTTCTCGCGTCATTTGTTTGCGGACGTTTTTTTTTCTGATGACTCGAGAGTATCCTTTGGATGGCCCCCAGGGATTTTTCGGACGGACGGGGGTCGACTCTGGTGCCGGAGACGCGTATACATGCGTCATTAATCATCTAGTCCTGCGCTGCAGCGGAAGGATTCGGTCTGCAGGGTTTCAGAATCTTGCGGTGTTAGTTCTGTTCACCGTTGGGTGAGTCGGGCTCAGGGATTTCGAGTTTTGGATCCTGTCGGTCTCGGGTTTTGGGACTGCGAACAATGCCCGCCAAATCCTCATTTGTTACCGGCTATTTATAGACAAAAGAACAGCGGATTTAACCGGGACACCAGCGAACAAAAGCATCTCGAAAATTATGTTTGTTTTTAACTTTACACCGCTGATTCCGCGTTTTCACGGCTCGTTTATCGACACCCCACCCCGACAATATCAACCCTCCATACGATCATTAAAAATTCCACATCGATTCATCAGCCCCCGATTATCCCCATCCGAAATTTAACCTCTACGATCCATTTTACTTTAATACATTATAATTACCATACACTTGTGCTAGTTTTTCAGATCGGAAAACGTCCCGTACAAAAACCTGTTGTATTTGCAAATTTCAAGTTTCATTTAATACGTAAGTTTGGTCCTCAGAATCTCCTCTGCAGGGGATGGGATCGGTGGAACCCTTTGGACAATACGACCTGTTGCGCGTCTTCTCTTTTCCCTTGCATAGAATGGGCGAGAATCCCCGACGTTATATACATTCAATACGGTGCCTATGTATGTTCGAGCTATTGAGCAGCATCAGTGTCGAGCTTCGTATAGAAATAATAAAGGTGAATCCAGGGTGCCTTTTTCAGGACGCCCGCAAACACCCCGTGAGAATTTTCAAACGTTCAAAGAGTACCGCGCTGTGTAATATATTGTGACGTCATCGAACAATTACGTAACCCACACCTTTGTCGAGAGTCCGCGGGGTTCTGCGTTTTGTAGAATTTAATCCCGATTATTATTATTTATTTATTTTTCTTTTTTGCTGCAGAACTGCAAAGGATTCAAGAAAAAAAAAATCCGATCGCACAGTCATCCCTCGTGATTGGGCGAAAATTGCGACTGGAGAATTATTATATTATATATCGTTAAGGAATTCTTTCGTCGTGGGTTTTTCACCTGGTGCAGGAGTTTGGTGAATAGAACATAGAAAAATTTTGGTGTTTCTTATTTTCCGTTAATCCAAAGCTCAAGTTTAACTTCGATGGTTAGAATAATCCCTTGTTATGGTGGATCACGCGCGCCGGCTATCGCGAATACAGGAATTATAACGGCTGCAAAAGATTATATACGGGGATAATGTGAACCTGAAAATTTTAGAGAAGGTTGTAGCCCTCCGCAGGAGACACCGCAGCTTCTCTGAAAATGAAACTCAAAGTTAGAAAACAATTTGACAAGTTAACCAGATAATGAAGATTATATCTAATAAGCTTTTAATCCCAGATGATCTGGGAGCGACAACGCTATTAATACTTGTTAAATTTTGACCACACCATATTCACCCGTAATTGGATTAACTGTACTTCATATTATTTACACCATCCAGGCTTCAAGCTCCACAGTTTGTATTTTTCACCCCTTCAGGATCTTGTAAACCGGATGCGACTTTTCACCTCCGACTTTAAGACGTCGCAAATTTTCGGAACAGACGTATTCTCTAGAATGTTCGTGCCTGAAGTTTAAAAGTAAAACTAATCGAAAAGTGAAACCCCTCGAAGGGTTCATAAAATACGAAGAATAATAATAAGAAATTTTTTTGAGCTAATTGTCGACGTTACGGGATCTTATGAACTGAATTATTCGACAGGTTGCAGGTGGTGAGTCGGACGAAAGAACATGAATTTACATGGTAATACCATTTAGTTGCACCGGGTCAGGTCTGCGTCGGTATATAGGCAAGGAGTTCGAAAAGAAACTACCGTTTTATAAATATTCAAAACTATGGAAGTAAAACTCACGAGTGTAGGTGAATATATGATCATACACAGATGCGCGTAGTCGTGTAGATATATTCTTTTGGCTAGAAAATCCTCTATGCATTTTTCTGTAGTTTGGGATTAAGAAGTCAGGGACTTTTCGCACCGCCTTATTCCTACGGATTTGTGCTGCAGCCGGAGTACGTCCAGTGCGCGTGAACAATTCTTCTTATACCGTTGAAAAATAATCCCAAAAGTCGATACCGAAATAATAACTATAGCCATACCACCCGTTGTCTAGGTGGCAGTTGACTTTTACAATCTTGAAAACTTTCGTTCAAGATATTTCGAAACAACACGCCCTTAAAAATGTAATTCGTATTTTTTAATCTTATACAAATTGATTTGCAAATTTGCAAATTTTTATTTTTTTCAAAAATCTGAGCGGCTCGAAATTGCTTGGATGTTTAGGCTGGGAAAATTTTTCGTCTTTCTCATGAAGGTGGCTACGCGGACGCGTAGGGCTCGGTGATTTTTTTAGGGTTCATCTTTAAGTCGGCCGGTTTTAATTACTACCGGACCTTTTTGTTCTAACGGCGGCGGCGGTATAACGCTTTTGTTGCGAGGGTGTTTTGGAGTTTAGGTTGTAGTATATGCCGAGGATATGATTTGTGTGTCAGCCTCCAGGAACGGACTCCTAGGATTTCGGTTAGTTTTCGGTCTGCCGAGAGGATGGCCGAGGGATAACCGAAGAACTGTATACGGGGGAACTGCTGTAGCTGTTGGATCGTCGAAAAACCGACTTAAACCTTCTGAATATAGTCGACTAGCTATAAGAGCGCAAGGTCGGACTGATCAAACACGTATCCGCATCCCATGTCAAGACCGAAGGAAATTAAAATAGATAATTGCTTCTCTTAGAAAATAGCCCACGACGTTCCAGGTAAAGCCGTAAAAAATATTTGATACCAAAATACAACGATTCACCTGCGCGTCCGCGTCGTATCGAATGTATTATTCAAAAACTCATCGGCGACCAAATTATTATTCATCAAAACGCGGTGCTGCAGATCTGAGAAATCGAAACAAACCGAGCATAATTACCGGGAAGTCCACCGAAGCTGCAGGAGTTTCATTTCCTCCAGATTCATTTTTTATACCTCTCCCGCAAACACGTATCATCAAAATGGAATCGAGTGATCAATTTACGCGGGTGTTAAAAATGAACAAAGACGAAAAAAAAGGAAGAGAAAAAAAAGAGCTGAGTCAAATTGTGCGTGTGTCAGCTAGAAGTTAAAATCTGAGGTGGTTCACACCAAGCTGCATCATGGCCCCCTTAAGGTCCGAAACTTCCAGTCTTCCAATACTTCGAGGAAACGAGAATTGGCCGTCGTTTGTCCTGCAGAGAGAACGAGTCCCGGGGCGCATTGTGTGGTTTTATCTTTCAACAGCTTCGTTTGTCGAATTGCCTCGAGCGGCAGGACTTTTGGCCCGGGTCCGTTTAGCTCGTATAGCCCTATGTAGGTGTACGTCAGTCGTTCACTGTGTCCAGTGTCAAAGACTCCGCGGCAAACTATTCAACTTTACTTTGGATATAAAGGTGGTACGAGTAGGTATAATACGTGTATTTATTGAACAGGTACTATAACTTCGCCCCGATTGACAAGTGCAGTCCGAAACGACCGACGAACTATTCATTATTTTGCCGGAAGTATCGAAGCAGCGATGAGAAGGTTATTTAGTTAGATAGCAAAAGGTACTCTCGACTTCATTTAATTACTGTATGATGTGCGCTTTAGGAATGGTTGAGGTTTTGGGGTGCTGGGGTGCTGGGGGGTAACTCATGATTCTAAATATCGTGGCGGAAGAATTCTAACTATAATTCTGACCGACAATGACTCCGAGAGTCGTATCTACCCGGTTTACGATTTTATAAATTTTCCCTTTCAAAAAGAATTCCATAATCGTGTGATTTAACAAGAAGTCCTCCGTCCCGCTGGCCACCTTACGACCCTTGTCGGACGTCGTGGGGCACGACTTTGAGCAGCTTGCTTTACACCTGAGTCTGATTTTATTGCCCAAAGTCTTGTGATTTACCATTTCATCTGTTCACGGGGAAAGGAATTAACGTCACAACAGCATCGGGGGCCGCGTATATTCGACGAGATTCTCAACTGGCCCCATGGACCCTGGGACATATAAATGATATTTATGTCAACATTTTCCGTGTAGCAGGCGGCCTGTCAAAGGCAAGACCAGTGTCGAACAAAGAACCCTGATATTTAAGTGGCTGACTATCCTGGTCCCGGGTAACCCAGCCGCCCCAAATATCCCGATCCTTCGAGTTCAAGAATCTAAAGTACAACGAGAAGGTCCTCGAATATTATCGTCCCGCGACACGTAAGAATGCGCAAGGATCATCGAGATTATGTATATTGAATCTTAGCGATGAATAATCAGGATTACACTTGGGTTTTTTTTTACCAACGATTTACGAGTCCGAGGAAAGTATATAGATTTTCAATTTTCATTTTTACGCATTATAGTTCACGGACCCTTGGTATGGGACGGAAATTTTTTACAATCCGAAAAACTGACCAGCCGGGAACAGGGCGCGTGGTCCAGAGGCTGGATTGACATCGGCATTTTCAAAGTTTACCCCCCATGGCTCGTGGCTCTCTTAAAAATGCCGACTTTTAGGTGGACTCGTCTATCCTATATAACCAGACTCTGCTAACTCTACACGAAACATTATTCCTCGTTTGACATTTGGCTGACAAAGCTATTCGCGGAAGCTTATATAGAAACCGGTCGTTCGTGTCTTCGCGGGCTGTCATACAACGTGGCCCTTTGGAATTCTTTTTTCTTCTTTTCATTAGGTTAACACATGTGTGAAGTTGATCGTTAGGATTAAAAAGGAAAAGGGGAATACCGCAAGAGTTTTTATTGTATACCTAATTAAATCAAACGAATGCGTTGAGGATGGTGAAAATATTGAGGAGGGCAGTATAAAGCAGAAGGTTCTATTTCCAAAGCACGTTAAATGTACCGCGACAACGTAAATTTTTATATTTTATTCAATATTCTTCACTTTTTGAAAGATACACTCATGTGGTATTATTTTTCTTCTTTTCCTTATCACGAATCGATGATGCTTTTATGAGCGTTTGACCAAGTCGAGCGAGATTACTTCGGGGTGATACAGAAAAATGGGAATCCGTTAAATAAACTTTGAGAAATTGGATTTTGTTGTAAATTATGGCTTATCCATGGATTACGAGAGAGCCAAGTGTGTGCCATTGAAAATTTCGAAGTCTTGGTCGTAAATTATTGTTAAACCCTTACCGAGCCTCAAAGTGGCTCAAAGAGGATTATGTATAGAGTGCAATACATCGCATGGGCGAGTACCTGAAGATGCATGACTATGAAGAGCGGAGTCTGCACCTGAGTTGGTCTTTTTGTTGCATTCTATTTCAAATAATCTTCTCTTTATTCGAAGATTAGGGAGCGATGATTGTTTTATTGCATTTTATTATGCTGGTCATGGACTCGTTCAAGACCTGAAACATTCGGCGATGCCCGATTATTGAAAAGAGATTAAACCTTTTCATTGTTGCGATGCGACGAGGAACTTTTGAATACTCCATTTGAATTTTCAACAATGGTCATGTGGTGTTGAAATGCCTCCAGCAATTGGCCAGTAGAACTCGAATCAGACACGGCAACGTGCCCATCTGTGGAGATCGATATGTCTCGAGGTCTCGCACGTGGTTTGCATCTACCATCGATATACAGGAAAGTTTGTGACGTGACGTACTAGTAGGTGAGTGCCAGCATTGGAAGTGGCAGACTTTCGTGTATCATAACTTTTGTACGGCTGTTCGCCGATGCCTGTTTAGTCGGTTTAAATGTTATTAATATAAGTGTGTAAGATGTGGTTTTCAAGTGATATTTTGAGCATGAAGCTCGTTTTTTTCTCCGTCTATATGGTGAGTTCTGATTACTAAAAATTATATTAAAATCCGTGCTTCTCACAGAATGGAAACAACACGAAACTGTCACATGAAACATTAAAATTGTGGTTTAGCTTCCTGTCAGATATGAAAGTATGCTGAATTTTCTATTTGCCTTCAACCCAAGCTATTATTCCACTAATCTCTGTTTGAAATTCAACCGACCCAGTCTCCAACTTTCTATCAATGTTGTCATAACCTAGAAACTGTTTGTTTTCTAACCTCTGTTAAACCTGGAATACTTTCACGTCGAGCACCTGTGAATTTGTATTTTCAACTCAATAGAAGAACATTTCATGTTATTTTTTCAGTTTCCAAATCTTATTCTCAATGTTGTATTAGAAAATATATTATCTGATTTTCTTATTTTGCAGTTTCAAGTATTATACAGCCCTGTGGACAGCGGTGCAGTTTCGCTTACGCAGGGTAACATCGATATGACGTTAGGTGAGATATTATTTTATTTCGATATTCATCAGCTTCTGTGCAACTCTTGTTAACCGAGGTTATACATCGATGTTAATCATGCATACAATCTTTGTGGAACAGAGTGTACAGTTGTTTATATTAGATATTTAAGTGACAGCTGTTTCAATTACCTGAAAAAGAAAACATCGTTGAAAATTCAATTAAAAAACCTTATCCAGGTCACTTTTAAGCCGTGATAATAAACTTTATTAAATTCGTGCACTTATTTCAAGGCTCACTAATGTGATTTTATTATTGAGAACTAAAAAGATATAGAATAAAAGTTGGCTCCTGGTTAATGGTCATATCTTTCTTTTTTTGTTACAGCATCCAATGAATTAGTCTTTATAAACTTCTATGCGGAATGGTGCCGCTTCAGCAGTTTGTTGGCTCCAATATTTGATGAAGCAGCAGATAAAGTAGCCGCAGAATTTCCCGAAGCAGGAAAAGTTGTGATGGGAAAAGTAGATTGCGACGCTGAATGTAAGTATGCGGGGTATTCAAGTAAACTTTAGTGGAGTATTCCTTGCAGACATACATCTTAAAGATGTTCCCCATTCATGAATTCTCTTGTATCAGCTTCCGTTGCTTCGAGGTTTCACATCTCAAAATATCCCACTTTAAAAGTAATAAGAAATGGGCAACCAACTAAAAGAGAATACAGAGGTCAGCGGTCCACAGAAGCATTTGTACAGTTTGTTAGAAAGCAACTGGAAGACCCAATTAAAGAATTCGTTCAACTCAAAGAATTATCTGAGCTCGATGATAAAAAACGAATGATCATTGGGTACTTTGACCGAAAAGATGTACCAGAATATCAAATGTTTCGAAGAGTCGCTACCAACCTTAAAGATGATTGCCAGTTTCATGTGGGTTTTGGGTGAGTGCCATAGCAGATGATTATCCAGCTATTATTTATCAAGCTTAACTATACCCTGCTGAAATATATTTTTTTTGTGCTTGTGCAAGCATGATTCCGATGTTTCTACAATGTGTAACTTTCTCTGTGATAAAAATGTTTATTTATATTGTTACTTGGAGCCCTCCCGAGCAAAATTGTTGCGCCAAAATTCTCGTGATATCAGATTGTCGTGAACAGTATGCGTCATTTTCTCGCTATGAATGATGTATGTGCACATTTCTACCCAAAACCGTTGAGTTGATTTAGAAGACAAATCTTGTCGTATGGCTGTTTGTAATGTTTAATAATATTTTGATTGTTTGATTTGACAAGCCCTTGCCACAATCAAAGCTGTGAATTTGGACAGCTTTTTAATTTGGTGTAAGTAAAATTGACCTTCCTACCCGTTTTAACTAAATAGCTCGTTGCTTCCCCTCTATGGTTTCCTAGCTTTATTGCCAGGGTAAAAATACTAAGGACACTTTAGTTTCAGTACATTCTATCACATGATAAAAATCCTGTGATAGCCACACGCCGTTCTTTTCACATACAACTTTATGTAATGAAAGCGCTTTGAGTTGCTTTGTTTTATCTGGGTTTCTCTACTTATTAATATAAAAATTTGCTCAGTCGTCGTTAGTACTTTCTCAAAAGTAGACCTATAATTCTTAATTATAGCGAAGCGAGTCAAGCGATGCACCCACCGGGTCAACCAATTGTAGTTTTTCGATCTGATAAAGCATTGTCGAACGATGAAGATGAAACTTACACGGGAAGCATGAAAACTTTCGATGAATTAAACATATGGGCACAAGAAAAATGCGTGCCGCTAGTCAGAGAAATTACATTTGAAAATGCGGAGGAGCTCACTGAGGAGGGTCTGCCGTTCCTCATACTCTTCCACAAACCTGACGACACAGAAAGTGTCAAAGCTTACAAAGATATTGTTCTTGGATCCCTTATAGAAGAGAAACGTGCGTATAGAATTCTCACTCGATTTGAATTATTATCAGCAGTTTTTGACCGGCACCTTACCAATGCGCTGAGTATGTATTCTTTACAGAGAGCATCAATTTCCTGACTGCTGATGGCTTAAAGTTCGCGCACCCGTTACATCATTTGGGGAAGAGTACCTCCGATCTTCCGCTGATAGCGATAGATAGTTTTAGACACATGTATTTATTCCCAAATTTCCAGGATATATTTGTACCTGGTAAATTAAAGAGCTTCCTGCAGGATCTGTACTCAGGAAAATTGCATCGTGAGTTCCACTATGGTCCTGATCAATCGGAACAAGAAGATAACCAAATAAGTGGTCAAGTTAAAGTACCCACCATGCCTCCAGAATCAACATTTAAAAAATTAGCACCAAGCAAAAACAGATACACTCTACTAAGGGACGAATTATAAACATTAAAAAAAAAAAGCCTAAATTTATAAATAAGGAGAAAGTGGCTGTACGTTTCATCGATCTTGGTATGAATGGTTAGTAGCTTATTTAGAAAACAAACTAATTATCGGTTCTCGTTTTTACACTTTTTAAAGCCCGAATCAATTAAAAAATAACAAAGCCGATTTTTGTTACTTACAAGTCTTAGATTCGCAATGTGGAAACGCATTGTATTCTATAGCCATTCTCCAGATCGGTATATGGATAACGCAGAAGCAAATGATTTTGTTTTTGTCAATCAACGTGTCGGCCTTTGCACAAAAAAAAAAACAAAAATGAAAAAAAAAACTTGAAAAACTTGACATTAACAAAGATATTGTAACTTGTATAAATGCATACATAAATTATTCATTACCTTACAAATAATCTCCTTAGGCCTGAATAAATAGTAGCGCGTATAACGAGCCTTTTATTTTTACTCGATGAATGATGAATTGAAAAAAAATTAAATGATGAACAATAATAACATGTTTTCCCCATAAAAACAAAAGGAACAAAATGTAATAATTGCTGTGAACGAGTCTCAGCAACAAACTGTGAATAAATATTAGAAAAACCTTTTTCCCGTAGGAAACCTAAAGAACATAAGTATCTTATGGGTTTAGTGAAATCTAATATGTAAATTAAAAATGAATTGTAAAATACCGAAAAATTTTGGAAGAATTGGAAAATACAACTGATGAGTATAGCCCATATCCAGTCCACAATGAAATTAGATACATGGGTATTTTAGAATGGTATATCTAGGTATGTACGTGGATGATAAAGAAATTTTCATCAATTAAAATAAAATAATTTTTACAACGTGCGATCGTGAAAAGCTTCCGAAATATTTACAATTTATAAAACGTGTACATGTGAAATGATTTTTGAAAATTATAGTAACATAGAAATGAATCATACGATGTATTTTTTTTTCTTTTTCTCAAGCTGATTTTTACCAGATAATTATGTTTCTAATTGGAGTGTTTGGTTGATTGATTCGCGAGCATGACCATTCCATTGGTAGAAAGGTGGGTCGATAAAACATTGAATGTTAAATTTATTGAAAACAAAACCTTGAGTATCGTTAAAATATTTAAAAAAATGAACAAGAATAAGTGAATAAGTAAAAACCAATGATATTTCTGTGACTCGTTTGTACGGATGGTGGTAATTATTTTAATGTTAAATAAACGATTCTTCTAAGTCAATTAATGCGAGTCAATGTCATCGTTTTTATTCCCTATAAAATCATTATCTCTGGGATCCTGCTCGAATCCGCATCAATACTTCAAGAACCGTCGAGGGGAATACAAGAAGACCATTTTTGGGTGAGTCCATTATAAAATGGCTGTATTTAGATATAATTCCATACATATGTATATCCCACTGGTACAATTCTTCACCTTTCATTTTTTTTTTCGTTTTTTTTGTTTAATGCCACGCTCTACATCTTACATTATCGAATTAACACGTAACATGTTTTACATACACGGAACACCACACATACGGCTGCATTCTCGACATGTGACCCTTCAACGTTTATATGTATATATATTTATATGTATACATAATTCTCTTTATTAATAAATTTCTTTTTCTTTTATTTCTTTCTTCGATTCCTCTTATAATTTCCGTCCTTACGACGAAACGTGGCAGAAGTTTCTATGGATGCATTTCTTTTCTTTTTTACATTAATTTTTACTGCATTTTTATGTTTCATGTATGTATACCTAGATAGCAAAAGTTTACACACCTATATAATAATATTCTTACAAATGTGGGAAAAAACGAGAAGAAAGTTTTCTTTTTTTGTTTAATTTTTTTTTTTGTGTTTTTATCAGTTCCATTGATGCATTTGTAAAAAATGTTCTACTTGAAAGGGCGCATTAGAATATTTTTGAAAATACAGAACTGCTGTTTAAAAAATGCGTTTTCAGGTAAAACTTGCATTATTCCGTTCTGATTGTATCCACGAACATCACTGCCTAGTACCTCGGAATTATAATGCGTAAGTATGGTAAGCGATTTGTTTTTAGGGGCAAAGGTCGTAACGCTACGCATTGGGACAAATCGGATTGTATACATTTTATGAGCCTACTCTACTCCTCAGTCTTCAATGAGAATTCGACGGCAGTGGTTGCGTCGTACTAAATAACGGTTAAGGTGAATTAATTTTTTACATTCTTCTCGTGCTTGGAGAGTCGAAACATCTACATGGAGAAATATTCTTGACAATAGGGTAAGTACGTTAACGAAAAACAATTAAAAATGTATCTAGCTATGAATAAATGCCGATCAAAATTATCCGAACTGAGCATCGCCGATCTGCATTCTTTCAGTAGTGAGTAATTATCTACTAATTACCCGGCCGACATGACCAGTAATTGTATCTCTTTAGAAACCATGCAACTCTTTACCCTGATTGTAAAACACATTTGTGAAAAGCAGTTCTATTTTTCGTAACTCATTATATTCCAATGGGTCCCTCAATTGACCATCCTTAACAATTACTAACTCAGCTTTTTCGATTAACAATTGTCTATATAGTTTAATTTTTCGACTATTTTTTTTCTTTTTCTACACGTCGTTTTAGATTTGATTTATTCGATTACTTAACATTCTGTATTTTATTTTATTTATTTATCCGTTTAGTTATTTTATTTTATTCTGGGCGGTGAAAAATTTGTATAAAAATTTCAGACAATGATTAATAACAAAAAAAAATTGTACTCGATTTTCAATGATGCGACTGCAGGTATGGCAAAGATGAAATAATCGTATAATCGTACATATGTGGTTTGATAAAATATGAAAAATTTTACTTTGTTTTCGTCAAAATAAATTACACTTGCAGTGTGACCGTGAAAGAGAACACATACGTATATGTGTGTAACATTAATGTGAGCCACGTTTCGTCGTAGATTTAATAAAAACAATTATTTAAATGTTTACTCTAGAAAAAAAATAACGTTATCAATAAACGTTATTACAAATTTCAGAAGTAAAAATATAAATATTATTCAGCGGTATAATTATATTTTTTTCTCATAAACCCCACTTTTTATTTTTTTTCTTTCGTTTAATGACCATTTTTTTTCATTTTTGTTCAACTTTTCGTGAATCTGTAATAGCGTCATATATTATAGAGATTTTACCCTAAATTGATTCCGCTTGTACCTTTTAGGATATTTTTCATTTTTTTTCTTTATTTTTTTTTTTTTGCTTTTGTTCTTCGAGTTTCTCTTCGCTTGCAACGAGACACCTGCGCAGTCTGCATTTTATGACTGATTTATTTTACATTTATTTGTATATATATATATTTATTTATTATACTTATATACGGTTTCATTTCTACGTAACTTGTACTTGATTAATTAATATATAATAATGAAAGACATTTTCTTATTATAATCACTATTATTTTCATCATCATCATCATCATCAGATTCTGGATCGCATTTACCATCTGCATATTTCGATCTTGGATTTATATATATGGTGTATTATCAACGTAATTATTTCTGTCATCGATTGCTTTTCCAATCCAAAGCCATCAAATCGAAATAACTTACGTAATAAAATGTATAAATATTTACACATAATTATACATTATGAACCCGCATTTGGTAGGCAATATCAACTAATTATGCTTTATTTAAAAAAAAAAATCCTCCTCTTCGTCTTCTTCTTTTACATAATTAGTTCATTTTAATACAAGAGTTACAGATATATAGAGAGAAATAGAGAGAAAAGGAAGTTCCTGCGATTAGCAAGTAAGCCGTGCTTTGATAGTTTTTTATCATAATAATTATTATTATAATCATCATTACAAGATGAATATAGACATAGAAATTTAACCATTCAATTAATTCAGCCAGAACATTATTTATTCATTTATTTTCTATATGTATTTATTCGATTTTAGTTCGCTTGGACCTTTGATGGTGAGTTACTTTCTTCCGTCAGATTTTCCAATATGTGTATTAACAATATATCAATTAATTCATTTTCCATTTTCCATTTTTCTTATCTTTTTCTTTTTTTTTTCCTTTTGGTAAATGTTATTCTTAAGTTTTTTTTTGGTTTTTTGGATTTTTATTTTCTAATGATACAACCGTACATTCTCTAATTTATAGGTAGTGTGATTAGCCTATATGCATATATAATTTCATTTCCACCCAAATAATCATGTGGCAAGATGATGATGTACTCTTATTTTTGTATAATAATTATGACGTACGCGCTCTCATTACATTTAAACGCATCGTCCAGCGGATGCAATTATATATCTTTTATTTTTTTTTCACATGTATTTTTTAATATTCATTTATTATATGCAGTACGAATTATATGCAGACCTGGAACTTTCACACATAACAACGTTTTGTAATATTACATATATGGGGTATTACCTGCCAAATCACCTGGCATCTCTGAATCTAATCGTTTAAGATTTTTTTATGTTTCTTTGTCATCTTAATTTTGATCGAAATTGCAAGTTTCAATTTTCCTCACACTTTTACCGAGTATTTTCTAAAATTAATAACAGGGGCTTTCTAGTATAAAAAAAAAACCGATAACTTGTCTCACTTGACAAAATAAATGGCACAGACTAGCTACAGGATGATTTGATATCATGAAATTTCCCGTTATCTCCATAAATATCAATTCAATCATTGGGTTGTTTCAGATGTATATGTGTACACCTAGTTCACTTCATTATTCTTGTTTGATTTTCACTTTTTATCTTCACATTATCGATTTACTGCTTTTCTTTTAACCCCCCGTCATTTTTAACTGATCATTTTTATACAAATCCTTCGTTTTCCTCTGCAATTGACGATAAATTTATTTCAGGGGACAATCAAAATTATCGCAAAATATGTAAAAAAAAAAATAATAAATAAAAAATAGAGACTTTATTGATACGCTGTATCCTTCATTTTGAATACGAAATGGATGGATGATGTATTAAATGCGGTATATTTCTAAGAATAAACGGAAGACTTCAATTATAATTCATATTAATATAAGATATAATAATGTTGGTTCAACTATATATGACATAATTATACAATAATAATGTAAATATATTTTGTCATGTTTTTCCATTTTTCTATTTTTTCTTAAATCTCTTTTTTTTATTCCTCTTTTGTTAATTTCTTGGCGCGCGCTCGTCGGCAATCTATAAAAATATTTTTGTGTTTTGATTAGATTGTGATATTAATTAATATCGTATGGTTATGTAATTGAATATACATCCTATATGAATGTACGATTATTTCGGATTAAATAATCGACAAAATTCAATCAGGCCTGTATGAAAAAATGGCGAACAAAAGCTTTGATTCACATGATACAATACGTGCGACGTGTGTAAAGTCGTTCCATGCAACAGAGCGCATCCACATCACGTACCAACATATTTGCAAAATTAATTCACGGTTTTAGTCGCAAACTCAAAGGCTCGCACGCTCTCTACTCCAGTTTCGTTTCCATGGATACGCTCATTCCGTAAACCTCCAAACGTTATAATATCTCTCTATTTATTTAGATTCATTAATTACGTCGTATTCAACTTCAACGTTTCCGCAATTCTCCACGCGTCGACGTATTATATCTTGAATATGCGAAAAAAAAAATTAACAAATAAATGAAAACAAGAAAAATAAAAACTAAAAACTAATTACGTATGTATTTTCGTTATAGAATATTTAAATTTGTTGGTAAAAATTCAAGAAAAAATTATAACATTAATAATTATTTAACGTACGTTAATTACAATATTACATTTAACCTATACAAATTTATATAGGTATATATATATGTATATGTGTATGTATATCTTAATTTGAGAAAAAACTTTCAATGTATAGAATTTTTTTTTTACCATTTTATAAGGTATTGTCTTTGGGACGTTATGAATTCCTACTTTTTGAGTGACTTATAATCGTTAATCATACGATTTTATTTTCTAATATTTATTACTTCTCTCTTATGTTTTTCTGTCGAAGCGTTTTATGGTTATCATATAACTTTTAAGACAAGAATCAATATTTTTATATCAATATTATATAAATGAAATCTACAACGAAACTTTAGCCGCGAGTTTCGAACTATGTCATTAAACGTCGTACGTAAATGCATACGTATATCTAATAATTTTTGGAAATCATTGAAAATAACAAATTATTGTCTATATCTATATAAAATTTCAACAGTATAATATTCAACATTACATTATACATATGTATATATATAAATAGTATTCATATATAATCTACTTTCACAATAATTATAACATGTTCATGTATTTTTATTATCGTACGTATATTGAAATTCTTATTCTTTCTTTCCTTTCCTTTTTTCAATTCACATTAGTATCTCAAATTTTAAAGTCTGCCGCATTAAATAAAATACAATTTATGAATATCACTCGCTGTGCCACATGAGAGAAGATAATTAATTAATCCTTTCGTTAAATATATACCTATATAATATAAGTATATCAGACATGTGTGATAAATATAATTTATCAATTCCCCACGTTCTTTATTTTGCTTAGCATTTTATAATTTTTTTGTTCGTTTGTTTTTAGTTTCTTATTTATTATTATGGTTGTTTTTTTTGTGAAAAAAACTTCAAAATCTATCATACATATTTGCTTTAGTTGAAAAATGGTATGGTATTAATTATATGTATGTACACAATTCAATGAAATATTATAATTGTGGTTGACTTACGTTAATAAATTAATTATAGTATTATTTAATAATTAATAGGCCCGTGCCAATCAAATGGTAAATCAATTAACAAAAGTCTATAGCGTTATATCGAGTATTAATAGTAATAGTAGTAGTAGTAGTAACAATTAGTAGTAATAGTAGAATAGATACGCTAACCGAAGCTCAGTTGATTGTTTCAGGAGCAACCTTGTTTTCATTTTTTAATTTATTCACTAAACTTACAATCTTACGATGTAATTTGAAAACAGCTACGAGTTAGTTATACAATTAATTACACGTAATACACATTGTCACGTATATTTTCTGCAAGAGTCAAATTCAATGAACGAAAGTGATTGTAGAAAATAAAGAAAAATAATAACAAATTAGCAATTTATCTGCTTTGCAATCCGATTTAGTTTTGACTTTTTTTTCTTACGCGTTTAACGCTGTTACTTATACGTAAATTATTTTGTTAAAACTATGTCAAAAAAAACAAACGAAACGAGCAATTTTATTTTTTCTCTAACCAAGCTTTTTTCGCACAGTTTCACCAATCTACATGAACTTTTGTTAAAGCCTTAGATATTGGTGGATATTTTATTATACATAAAAGTTTAATTTTTTTTTTCTTTTCGATTCTATTCATTTGTTGCCTCTTTTATTTTAATTCTTCAGTTTTGTTTTCTATAACAATATGAATTTTATTTCAGGCTCTCATGAAATATATCTAATTAGGTATATATGATCATCATTAGACACTAAAGTTTTTATACACGTCTATTTGTTATTTTTTAATTATTTTTTCAAAATTATTATATAATAACGCAGGAACATAATTAGGCGTATGTCGTGTCGATAAATAAATATTGTTATTCCGCGAGGGATTTGGCAGGTGTCATGTAGAACAGAAATTTATAATTTCTGTTTCAGCCGATGGTGATACAGATGCTGATGCTCCTGCAGAAGTTGTACCACGGAAATTATTGAAATCTGTTGTCATTTTTTGATCGATACCATAGTTATCCTCACTGCAGTCTTCGAGCCAGTCGTCGTTTCTTCTCCTTCCGATTTCCAAAAACTAATTTTTGGATGTCAGGATTGTAACAAACTCTGCGGATCATGTGAAAAAATGTAAGTCAAATGTTATGAGATCTGAAAAAAAATCACATCAGAGACTATAATGAAAATTTTAATGGTAATATTATCTGCAAAATTGTTATATTCTAGAAAACTAATTAGTTAAAATCTTGTGCTAATTCTGGCAGCGTGAAAGGTAAGAATATTTAATCTACTAAAAAATCGCATCCTTCCAAAATTGCATGGAATCTAAAGTGATATGAATTTCATGTTTGGCTAATTAATTTTATTTCCGGTTGACAGAGATGGATATTCAATAATTAAGTTTGTTTTCATCAATTTATTTCAATACCTTCGTAGTTGACCATTCCGTCTCCGTCAAGGTCCGCCTCCTTTATCATATCATCAACTTCTTCTTCCGAGAGCTTATCTCCCAGATTCGTCATAACGTGTCGTAATTCCGTCGAGGAAATCAATCCGTCATTGTTCTTATCAAATACCCTGTAATACGCGATGAAAAAATGAAGTAATAACGATATCATGAACATATGCGACGTATTCGTGTATGTAGCAATGAAAATATTCAAATTGGGGCGCGTGTATCTAGAGTTACAATAATTTCATACCTAAATGCCTCGCGAAGTTCGTCTTCTCCGTCCGAACCCTTCATTTTTTTAGACATCATTTGTAAAAACTCATTGAATTCGATGGTACCGTTTCCATCTTGGTCAACCTCGTTCACCATGTCTCGAAGCTCAGTTTCTGTTTGATGGAAAACAGAATAGGAAATCGATTATAGACTGGCTTTCTCCATTCTCTTTTTTTTTCGGTTTATTTTCTTCTTTTCTCTCGCGGTCGGCAAAAAACAAAAAAAAAGACTCACAGCGGTAGTCGGTGGTAAACGAAATGAAAAAAGAAAAAATATATATATGGCACTAGAGCTGCAGTGGGGAAAAAATAAAGAGCTTTTCGCTTAGCGTATCTCGAAACGGTATATTTACGGGTGCGAATATAAAGCTCAGCGTGGCGAGAGTTACGCGTACATAAGTTAAATCGCGGCATGTTCGAGCTTCTAGTTTGCCCGGGGCCAATCGCAAAACGTAAAATGTGACGGGGAATGAATGAGATACGAATTCTGCAGGCGTTCCGCGACCCATTTTATTTTTGTTCTTCGTTTTTTTTAATTGCTTTCTGATTATCCCGATAATCATGCAGCGGAATTCTTATACACATACACATACGCGCGCACGAACTATAATTTTTATCATTGAGTTTCAATATAAAAATTTTCGTTTTAGTTGAAATTTATTTTTGTTTTCTTAGCTATGAAATACGACTGTCCAAATAAACGAGTGTAACTTGACTTCAAACGTTGGGGTCTCAGCTGTTTTCGAAACGTCGATGAATTGTAGTTCCTGTTTTTTTATTTTTCTATGCTTTTGTATAACAATCAATGGGGTATTAATCAAACAAGCTTGAATTCGTGCGAATTTGCTTACATGCCATTTTCTTGACGATATTTAACAATTGTTCGTAAAATAATGAAAAATTGAATAACGTTCAGACTCACCTGTCGGTCGCTGTCCCAGAGAACGCATGACGACTCCAAGTTCGGCCATCGTAATTGTGCCATCCTCATCTTTGTCGAAGAGCATAAACGCCTCTTTGAACTCTGAAAGAAAACGAGATAGAAAAAAAAATCGAAATTCAAATTACGTTTACATCATCATGAAGCAGCGATCGATTGATCGATGAAAAAAAATGGATTCGTCTTAAAACTGGAGATCCTTGAAGATTTCAATAAATCTGTCACGGGTATGGCCAAAAATTTTTAATTAAGGACAAAGAAAAAAGAAGTCGTCACACGAACTTGAAATTCGCTTGATCGTAACGCGGAGAGTGAAACAATTATTGAGGATTTCCGGGTTATATCATACATCGTATGTTATATCTCCATGTAATATATGAAGTAATGTAACAGAGCTGGAAGTTTCAATCGTCGATGTGGCCATTTGAGTATTGTCGTCGTGGTTTCTACTCGTTTCAATTAATCACGAGGTATGTAGAAAACGGGCACTTGGCCAGCTGCAAACACACGTGTATATATTTTGTGTACGGTATACATGTGTATAGATATAAACGATGTACCCAACTAAATTTCTATTCCATGAAACCACCATGTTCCTCTGTCTTAGAAAGCGGATGGCTGTTAGCGATAGGCACTAGGCACGAGGCACTAGGCATGCATTTACTATAACAGACCTTTGCTCGATTTAACTTTAATGCCAAGAACATTCGTCTGCGATGCAGTTTACGATTATACTGAACTTGTTCGACTACCCTTGTATCGTATTCTACTTGAAGAGAAAAAAATCAGCGACAGATAAAAAGTAGAGAATATTTTCCATATTCAAAATTCAGGAATTGGATCAGATTCTTATTTGACGTCTCATCTCGATTATATTCATATCTTCATGTATCACGTTACACGTTTACTGAGTAAGGTAGTAAATTTTTTTCTATTTAGTCGAATTCGTCGATATAATCGATTGGATTTATTTTCTTCGTTTGGAAAACATCGATTGCAGACTTAATTTCCAACGGCGTATTACCCTAGCTGAGTATATAGATCTGCTTTTCAACGTCCGACGTTTGACCCCGC
This sequence comes from Athalia circularis, assembly GCA_963978495.1. Classification (NCBI taxonomy): domain Eukaryota; kingdom Metazoa; phylum Arthropoda; class Insecta; order Hymenoptera; family Athaliidae; genus Athalia; species Athalia circularis. The sequence goes on along the minus strand of OZ021698.1, from coordinate 18,578,173 downwards.
CCCTCATTTAAAAGTGTTAGTTTTTCACATTTTTCTGTTTCTTTTTTTTTCTGATTTTTGACACCATCACTCTGCTATTTTTGACTCTCGTGGCATCCGAAGCGATATTTCGTTTTGGCTCGAATTACGGGGATGTAACCGCGGTAGCTGGTTAAATTGACTGGTTTATGACACTACGAAATCTGGTTGTTTTTCGGTCGGATATACGTTCGATAAAATGTATATGAGCGGGCGTTTGGAATCATCGGTTAGAAAATTATAAGGCAAAAACTTCAACGGAGAACCTTGTTTTTAGCGCGATAAATTACACGAGTAATTCAGATCGATACACGATTTAGCACCGTGATAAAATCGCGCGGGTTCTTCGCGAGAAATTTTTTTTTTTTTCTATCGAATACGAGTATGAATATGAAAATGAAAATTTTTGGAAAATACATACCCATTGATTGGAAAAAAGAAAAATAAATACAATGACTGACGTGCTTTCCGTGAATTGAAAGCCCTGCATTTTTCATCAAAATTTTCTAGTTTAGTTCGAATAGATGTACGCATATAACTTTGTGATCATGACTGACAACTACTTTTGAATATGTAGAGTCAGTTTCTGTCGCCTGTGGCTAGAAACTGTTGGGGAAACTGTGTTGTTAAAAATTCAATGAATCACGTCCGACTGACAGGCGAATATAGAGAAGAGAAACAAGAAAAAAAAAACAAAAATAATTGTCAGTTGTACGAATGGAAAATGAAAAATTGTCAGTTATTAAGCCACCTGCAATTCTAGATGTTTGTTGGGTGTTTTTTAAAAAATAAATTCACAAAAAATTTTCATTTTCTGCTGTACAAATTATAAAAAATCACATTCAACAGCGTTGACCGATGCAACGTTACTCATATTCCCATAGTAAATTTTCGAATTATTACATTCACAGTTACTCTCATAATGGAAGATGAGAATGAAAAACATGAATGAAATTTCCGAGATATGACGGAACAGGAAATTTATTAAAAAAAAAAAATGAAAATAAAAATTGTTTGCAGTACGAAAATCAATAACGTTAAAATGGATGCGCTGAAAGCAATTTTGTACATTATATAGGGGATGGAGATTTACGTTTTGTATTACCACGTTTATCGTACATAGAATGTGAATTTTCATATAACTATACGTATAGGGCGAGGCTGCCTAGGAAGGCTGCACGGATGCTTTAACGATTACTTGTCTTTCTGCGCTCTCGCGGTGATATAACTTTACTAATTTCCGTTCGACCAACTCTAAACTTTCCAAAATTATATGGAATAGATAAAGTTTCCTTTTCAAACACAGCGCGAATCATCATAATCATCCGAAAATTAACCCTCCAATAATAGTTGAAATATCAAAATCATACGAATTTCACCGCTCAATATCGGAGTATCAAAACGCGATGTAATTTAACGAATATTGTTTCGCTTTTTTTAATTCTGAAACGAAAGAAATTCAACTTTCACGATATATGGGACGTTAAAGTTAATTAAATTGAACGTATATACGAGGTTTCAGATTTTGTGCCACAGATTTCGCTATCAAATATCGGGGCATGTTTAATTAACGAGAAAGTTGATTGATAATTTTGGTTTTGTTGATTTTCCAATTAAATTTTAGACGTTCTAAATTGAGCCGAGCTAGTTTCTGGCACACATTGCTCAGGGTGGTGGTTTTCAGTTACGTGAAGAGTTGCCAAATGCAGCTTTTCATCTAAAATATATCTACATAGGTACACAAGCATTATAAATATACATATATAACTCACAATTACACACATAAAGTTTGCAATCAAAGTATTAGAAACCGCGAAACAACCTCTTTGACTAAATTTTACATACGTCGATCACGTAGATCAACGTAGTTTACGATCACGTTTAAATCAGTCGGTACGAATATTACTTAAGAAATATATTTTACACCGAATTTCAAAAATCCTGTCACGAATCTTTACCATCTGAACTATATAGCGAAGTTACTCGGTACGAGAGAATCGAATGAGAAAACCGAAAAAGGAAATCCCACCGGTTGTAAGCAGCTTGGCGAAGTGCACTTCCGCTCTGAAAATCTATATACATAGTTGATGCGCGGAAGCTGCTGCTGGATAGAAAAGCTTTACTTTTTTTTTTCTCTTTTCTTTTCTTCTCTTCTCTTTCCATTTTTGTTTTCAATTTGTTTTTATTTTTCGCTTCCACCGTGTAGACCGACCGATATATTATAATGCGGAAATTCTCAAGCGGAAACGAAAGCTTGACTGAGAGTGAATTTTCCATTTGAATTTTAATCATCCATAAACAGATGGAAAAAAAATCAAATATCTGATAAATGATAAAAGCGACAATCGAATATCAGTTTTTTTTTTGTTCTTCGCTCACCTGCAACTTGGTCCTCGGATAGCCCATACTCAGACTGTAACAAAAGAGAAAAAGAGACACTCATCAAATTAATTATCAATTAACACATTAATTTTTTTCTCTCTTCTTCAACCGAAACACTCAATTTTCTGTGTTTAATTTTTGTAACTCACGGAAAGGTTTCTTATTTGACAGTCGATTTGATTGGTGAGTCTTCGGAGCCTGGAGTACTGGCTTGCGTATATTTTGTCGTCAGTTTCATCGGTCATTATATTTTTAATTATATGCAGTTACGTAATGAGGATTGAAAAATGACTTTCGTTTTTTAATTTTCTGCTCCTTTAATTCCGCCTGTTTCAAGCTCTAAAATTATGGTCACCGCGATCTTATACCTCGAAGAAGAGGAACGAGACAAGAAGAGCATCCATGAGGACGATCTTGGCCATTTGCCTGCAGTTCGTTATAATATTATAGTTATAGTTGCAACCGTTTTCAAACTATATAACGTACGAAAGTTCAAAACGTAGATGATTAAATGCCGACTTCCCGAATTATTAATAAATATATAATAGGGTCACCCGATTTAAGCGTAATACGAATAGAATTACATACCGTAAATACATTTCCATACGACATCTACCTATCTACATATACGTATATGCTGCATATATATACACACAATTTACTAACGATTTAACCACTCGCTGCACTACCACCACTGCGCCCACTCAAAATTTGATTTCGCTACGAGTTTCGCGTACAAATTCGAATCAACCTATGTATGCATATAAACGTACATACGTGTGTACATACATACGTTTCCCATCTAGTTTGACCCAGTCGCTCTCAGGATTAGTATCTCCCAACTACCTCGGTTTGAACATCCCAAACGAGCAGTTCGCTCTTACAATTATACGCAGGCGAAAGATTCTTCATTCGCAACGCACTTTCGACGTTGTCATTAAAAAAAATCATCATAATAATAATATCGATAATTAAAACGAACCGTCAACCAAATTATGAGAGCACTGATTTCTCACGTCGTTTTTATTTTAGTTTACTTTATTTTCATTTTTTTTTTTAATTTTTTTGTGACCATATAAAAAATAAAAATGGAGTGTTATTGTGATGAAAAAAGAAGAGAAAAAAGAACGTGAACACTTGGTTTATATTTTACTTTTTACAGTGGGTGAGATGAAAAATTTCATCGTCGGATATAAAATTTGAATTTTCATACGAACGTTTGAGAAATTAATCAGTATACGTATAATTGTTCAAATAATACAGATTTGATTCGCATGTTTTATGGATCGTTAATTTATTGGGCAGATTTTTGATCGTCGAATGCACATGAAAAGTTGATCGGTTGTGGGATGACAGAATTTAGTGGGTGAACGTTACTTATGTTGAGTGAGGAATAAGATCATTCTGACATATTGGTAGGGGGGATGCGATAATAAATTTAGAAACTACGAGCTCAGGGTCATCCGGAGAAGAAAAAGAGGAGGATGGGAAAAGAAAAAACTTAAATAAACAAAATTGAGAGTGAAGGAGAAAAAATGTACAAGAAAAAAACCGTCTCGTCTCGACCACTTCCGTTAATCTCTTGCACGGCGCTCCGATCACCTTTTACTATAAATAGTATCGGTTCACCGAAAAGCTCCCGTATTTAACCCTATAGATGCGATGTGCAAGATGAATGAGTCAATTTTATTAGTTTCTTTTTTTTTCTTTCTCTCCCGCGAGTAGAAAAAACCCATTTGAAACTGTGAAAAAAATTTCGAAAATCGATCAAAGGGGTTTGCACGATCGTATCGAAATTTTTGAAAATTCAGACCTGCGTATTACAAATTCTTCGGAAATGTGTTTTTCATATTACATTCGAAGGCTAAGATAGCGGGTTGTTGATACCTGAAGATTTAATTAAAACTTTACCATTCCAATATTTATAGAATATGCTCTACATCGCATACAGAGCGCGGACAGTGGTTCGAAGAAGTTTTATTTTTCACCTCGAATCTTTCGCTTTCTGATTGACTTTGGGCGGTGAGATAAAGTTTTTTAAAAGTTTTCAACTTTGGTGCGGCGCGAAGCGGAAATTCAACGGTAAATGATGACAGAGATATTCTCTGACGAAACTTTCAACAACCAAGGTGTCTTTGTGTCCCCAAGAATAAGGCCCGACGGATTTTTACACACAGTATAGATACGCGCAAACTTCCATACGCTAAGGAGAAGAAAAGAAAAAAATTAAGAAATGAATAAAAACTTTAAAAAAATTTAAACGAGTTTAAGTTCACGTCGCCGATAATAATTTTTTTTCACAAATTTCCTCGGGTTTTAGCCTGAGATTCGAAATCGCACTTACACCTACTCATTCTGAGATAAATATCTTCCAGAACTTTTCCGGTATCCTTTTAATTCCGGTATAGTTAAAAATTGAACCAGTTCGAAATACGCCGGCTACCTAGAGCGGCGTTGAATATGAAGTAGATTTTTAATTTTTATCTACGTCATCCGGAAATTAGTGATTATAAAAATATCTAAGGTTGTACACCTTCGCCTACGTATACGTTCGTAAATCCGTTGAATTATATCGCATAAATGAGGTATTCAATCGTAATTTTTTATTTTTTCATTTCGCGAATATGTATACGAATTGTAGTACAACACTTCAATGCAGCGCCTCGAGCTAGAGTTTGGAAGAAAAATAAATAAATAAATAAATAATAATAATAAAATAGTATTGAGTTCGAGGGAGATTGGATGAGATTTTCAAGAGGACGCGGAAACGGGATCAAAAGAAAGTTTTACCCTCGTACTTTAGTAGTGCTGCTGCAGTTCGTTCGTTCGTTCGTTCGTTCGTTTAAGCGCTTTTATCGATACCGATAGTACGTGTATATATGCAATACGTACAGTGCACTACAATTCTAGTGCAAAACTACTCTACGGAACAGCAAAAAAAAACAAAACAAAACCAAGAAAAAAAACAAGAGAAATGGGGAAAAAACTTTGAAACGTAATAAAATCCGCGGGCAACGGCTTATATGATCGATATAGACTAGCTTCCAATTTTCATTGAAAATCGATAGACTGACTGATGACTCGTCGCTGCACTTGTTAAGAATTCGCCTCTCTTCCGCATTCCGCAAAAGCGCATCCGCAACGGATGTTAAAACGATACTTTTTAGTAAAAATTATACCGATCCAATGGATTTTAATATTTCTTGACTGATTTTGAGGCATTTTTCTTCTTTTTTTTTCTGCAACTTACACTGATTTGTCTTATTTGTCCATCTATAGTGCTGGTGAGACGTCTCAGCCGACCATATTCATGAGTATACTTCCGTTCCGTGCAAGGTGCTTCCGCCATTCTATGAATTTATATCGATGCTCGATCGAAACACTTTAGCTTTTTTATTCCTTTGTTAATTTCTTTTATTTTTACTTTCTGTTTGTCAATTTTATAAATTTTCACAGCTTCATACGGTAACGAGCACTTTATTCAATCTGAAAATCAGATTTGATATTGTTCTTCAAGTTCACAGGATTTAGTGTATGGAATTATATGATATGTTCAATTTCAGGCCTTCAAAGAAAACGACCAAACTAATCATTCATTCTTTACTCCAACCCCGTTATGTATTCATAAAATGTATCTTATCATTTCACGAATAATGGACAATGCAAAGTTAGAAAACAATAATTATTTTACAGTGTTTAATCGTCAGAGCGCGGCATCACTCGAAAACTTGCGATATTATGTCATTATTTTTATTACAATTGTTATTATTATTATTATTGTTGTTCACGTCGTTGTTTAACTCCGTAACGAATGGATGCGATAAAATATCATATAGGTATATACACATGTATACTCTGTATATATATATATATATATATAATCACGTTTTCGTAGGAATTGAAGTTTTTATTTTACTTTTTATGTCAGTTTTATAAACCGCGTAGCGGTAAATTCTATGGTGCAATATAAAGTAGGTGTGGATTATATGTGTTTCATAGAGAGTAAAAGCTAGAAGAAAAAAAAAAAACAGAAAAAATTTGAGAAAATAAAAAAACAAAATAAAATTAAAAAAAAACCCAATCTTGAAAACGAGATAGATATGTTCACCACTAAGTAGGCTACCGCCTGTTTTTAACTGTCAGCTAACTCTTGGATTGCCTCACTAGCCGAGACCTTTGTGTCCCCGCGATGCTGCAGAGTTATACGCAGACTCTTGAAAACTATAACGTTATTTTCTTTGCCAAAATACCAAAAAGTTAACAAGTATTTGTGAAAACATGTCATATGTTATGTGGCCGAACTATAGAAAACTGGTGTACAATGTGTACGTCGTTATACTTATATAAGCATGCTAGACTTTTACGATGTGAAGTTAAAACTGTACTCGGATTTTACGCGATTGATAATTTTTTTAATTTTTTCGATTGAAAAATGAATTTCGAAATTATATTTAGTCGATATCGCGTAATATTTTAATTACGCCACACTTTTATCCGTTTGATCTTATATATCTGACTAATTAATTCACACGGTTTGTCATTACACTGAATTATTTGAGAAAAAAAAGGAAGTAATTTGGTAGCGAGGAAAAAAATTGAGAATAAAACACTTGTTACCTCGAAATCGAGTGGGCTGAACTTTTTTATAAATCGAACAACACATTCGGTATAATTGAGTTTTTTCGAAGATAAAGAAAATCAATTTGTTGTATTGCAAAGAATTTTATTTTATTTTATTTTTTTTGGTTTTTCGTTGCCGTACAATGTACGCGGTTTGATTGAAATTTAAAATCGATCGAACGCACGCAATAGATATCAACTGCGAAGCGATGGTGTGGTTGGTTTGAAAATTATAATGTACATGTATTTATGTATAGGATATGTATGTGTATATCTAGATAGAGCAAATTGTGATGTAGATATTGGCGAGTGGGAAATGTAAAGTCTGGTGTATTTCTGTCTTTATTTACGTCTCGGAACAGCAGCTGACCATATCGCGGTAGTGTCAGCATACCTTGAATTCCTAGTTAGTATTACACCGCGGCTGGCTATAGGTGAATCTATTGATTGATTATTACCGCAACCTCTAAACTAGGGCAAATTCAACAGGCCACAGCTACCACCGCATCATTACTTCGTGCAATTCACACGTTTTACTTGTAAATTCGAATATACTTGACTATACCTATGTCTAGATCCACCCACGGTCACCGCTAAAATTCGATATTATATAGATATATTCTAGACATTACTGAATCTAATTATTATTAACGATCTAGACGACCCGTAATTGAATATCTTAAGACGAAATTAAACTTCATGAAAAATAAAAATGCATCGTTCCGCATTCTAGATGAGGCGAAATTGTTTAAAATTCCGAATTCGTTTTCGACTGTTCGAATATAAATGCTCAAGTTAATCGATTATTATATTCGTTTAGATGAAGTTATCGAATCTGTAGATCGCAATGAGCAGATGCCTAGAATTCAGTCTGGATCGTTTATTCGGAGGCACCGAAATGGCGGAAGTCGCATAACCGCCTGAGTGAAGACAAAGTTTGTCTCATAGATTGGGAAGATGTCGCCAGTAATCTTGGTTCGCGTCGCAAGCTCATTGTCAGCTTTTTTTTTCTTTTTTTGTTTTAACGGGCCGTATAGAGCGTATGCTGTATCAGTAATTTTGTTATTTATTTTTCATCTTGTTTTATGTAGGAACTTAATTCTTTTTTCTTTTTTTATTTTTGAGAAATAAGAGTAGAGTATTTGCTTACCGGGTTTATTGTTACGATGAGATCGTACTGTTGCCGTTGTCCCTTTTTCTTATTTTTTCCAGTTTTCACAGACGCTGCTTTCGGAGTAACCTTGACTTGCCCTTTTTGGGCGGTTGGCTTTTGCGCGGGTTTTGCAGCAGCTTTTGCCCCGGGCGCGACTTTCTGCCCTCCTGCCAATGGTGCCTTCTGGCTAGCCGCTCCCTTTTGGTTTACGTGTCCAACACCGTCGGCAGGTTTGTTACGAGCCTACGAAATGAATTCATAGAATTAATAACAATCATAAACATTCGGATAATTTTATTAATGAAATTATACGAAAAAACAAAGCGAAAATTGCTCCTCGATTTCAATTACGGTTTGCGGTATCCTTGAATTTCCTTTGATTATCTGACCCTCAAAGGTTCGCAATTATATTACACATCCGAGCACAACTTCGTTTCATATAAGGGTATATATATTTTTTTATTCTTCAATAAAATATAACAAGTTCGAATGATCGATTCCGAAATCGTTGGCGGCTCGATGATTGAAGATTTATAATTAGATTTTACACAAAGAGAAAATAAAATATACAATATAAGATGCAAAATGCGTGGAGGGGCAAAAATTCTCAAGCGAAAGGATTTCGCGGAGATATTCCACGGAGAAATTTATACAAAGGAATGAAAAGCAACGTGTTACGTATATTTTGATGGATCGTATCGTGATACGTTAACTTCACAATTTAGCGAACGTAAAACAAAGCAGAGCTGACTGATAACGCCCTTGGGTACGTATCCCCATTATTGCACCCTTGACGCATGAAGAGAATCGACGAAATGTCAAAGTCACAAATCTCACGAGGAATCGTAACTTCTCTTCTCTTCTCTTCAATATTATCAATGCATATTATAACACCGCGTCAGCTTTTGTTCTCCGATATTCCACGTACATCCCCATACAGTTATATACTAGGAAATTCAAGAAAAGGGGTGAACCTCAATGAAATTCCTGACACACCCTTAACGTTATCACGTTGAGTTTCAAAAGCATTTAGGACAATTAATTTAGAAATATTCATAGATAAAGTTTTTTTTTCGCTTATCTATTTCTTGGTTCTTATTTTTTTTTTTTATCATACTTGGAGAAAGTTGACTTATTGATTTGTAGCAGCCCCTTCTATACAATTTTTTTCCATTTCTTTCTTGTTTTTATTGCGCTAAACAAATTTAATCAACTGCGATCGGTTTACAACCCTCTGTGGGTGAGTTAACTTGACGTGTAATTCCGTGAAAAATGCAAGTCGATGTAATAGTTGGAATTTTAATACCCTTCCAGCTCGATTTTTAACCTTCGAAACCGATGCACATGTGCAAAATAAAATGCTTCGATGAAATTGTTGAAAAAAAAATGTACTGCAGAGATGCCGTGTAACCACATCGAAGATTTAACGTGTGTCTGAAACTGTTATCTCGAAATATGGTGAAACAAAATCCATCGCATGCAAAAATATAAAAATACATAAATAATACGTTGTTTACAATTCATACGAGAAAACTGACCCAAAGATAAAGCGAGCGGAGCTGGTTGCGGGGTTCCTCCGTTTTTCACCATCTTTGGGATAAATAACGGGACTTGGAAAGGCGGAGGATAACCAAAACTGGGGCATCTGCGTTCGAAACTTTGCAGCTTGAAAGTTATTCGACGAACCGTTCGCCGAGGAACGGGAAAATCGGTGAGATATCACGGTTAAAGTTACGTGGGGCTACGTCAAAATACATTTGCAGTATCCAATATGGAGAATAAAAAAGGGCGAAAAAAAAATTTTCCCCTTAATGCATTCCCCTGTTCGCCTTGCGATCAAAATCTACTAGCACCGCCGGCAGGAGCAGGAGCAGAAACAGGAGCAGTGGAAATAATTCTGCTGGTCGGTGCAGAAAATTCGTATCTGAAGCACACCCGATATGCGGTGGCTTTTAAATATATTTATGATGCTCGTCGATATTTCAACAATTTTCCAAGCTTAGACTCTATACATAACTTTCCATGCGTTCCAACTTGCGAAGCTATTTATTTTTCATGTTCACGTAGGTACCTATATGTAGATTAGACTGATTCAAAAAAATAGTCGATTTTTTTGAATCAGTCTAATGTAGATGGTAGAGCGCTTGCAACAATTACATGAATATTAATTTTATCATCTGATTTAGCAAAAATTCTTATTAGAATTTTCATAAGATCACGGTTCATCAAATATTGGTGTATCGCAGATTCCATGGGATTTGGAGAATCAAATAACCACAAAATTGGAATACTTTGTCGAAAGTCCAAGCTTCTCAAACCCTCGGGCGTATGAAATTTCTGTTGAAACAATATCGTAAGTTTTTTCTCTTTCTCTTTATTTCATTTGACTTCTATTCAAGCTGTACAAAATATGCATGTATTGTTTCTAATCCTTTCAAATTTTACGATTTTTGGGGCGAAAATGAAAACTGTTTTTTGCATTAGTTTCATCTGCTTTTATGTATTGCGACGAAAACCAATCGAGATATCTCAATTTTTACGGTTTCGAAAAAAAGATAACAAAATTTATGAGTGCCTATAGGGTGAATATTTAGCGTAGATGGAACGTCCCGTGTAAAGTGCATGGTTAGATTGGTCGATGAGATAACAGAGAATTATCGGAGCCGTGTATTTTCTTAACCAGTAGTATAAGTCAGCGAACGGTCAGACTTTCGTCGATCAGAGAGCGTTGATACCTACCTAGCTCTACTATATTTATACGGAATAGGTCGGTATCTTTATATGCTAAGGTTATATTCTACACACATCTAGGTAAGGTCGGGTTAGAATTTAGAAATACATCGCGCGACACCCTCGTAAATATTGTCGCATGCCTGTCCACACTGCCGCAGTCGTGGGCGTAGTTTGACTCGTAGACGCGCGACGCGCGTCGCGACGCCCTCCAGTGTAAAAGCTCGTTCGTCGTTTTCGAGAAACGAACATGTGCTTCTCGCTACTTACACATATATATAAATACCATATAACAGTATAACATACCGTCGCATAGTTTGAAAAAAAAAAAAAAATTTATCTTCAATTCCTTTTCTAAGTGAATCGAATCAATTTCGTTCTCAGTTTTTTTCTTCTTACGTTACAATTCACGTACTCATACGTACCGCAATGAGTAATTCAATTATATTTCAAACGAGAGCTAAAACTCCTGCGTGTCAGTAGGACATTCGCTTGCACACACATAAATATGTATACATGTACATAATATAAACTCAGCACATATTACCGTGCAAGTTGCACGCGGTACGTATGTAATATATAAATAATTCAAACGATAAAAGCATTATGCGATCTGTGGGAATGTATAATTTTTTAATTATAACACGTATTGTAGTTTTGACGCCGACGATTCCACCTCGTCCCCTCCGTTCATGCTTCCTGAGGTAAATTTATACCAATTTATATGTACCTACGTACACCACCATGCGATCAAACTTTGCGCTGCTGATTCGTATAACTATTGCATGATAATTCAAAGGTTATTTCGTATGCAACTCCGTTAATCGGTGAAAAATTGAACGAATTAAGAACACAGAAGAAAGAAAAGTGGAAAAGAGAGAGACAGAGAGGAGATGTGCGCGAAGACAATGATATCTGTATTATATTTTTGGAAAGCTTTGGAACAGGTGACGCTACTTATGCGAAACGGCGTCGATTTTTTTGGGCGTCGCAAATATAGGTATATATAAATTTTCTTTTTTTTTTCTATCGCGAGAGACGTCGTAATTTAACTATGCTAGTAGGTCTTTCGTATACATTATAGGTATATATATATACCTATAGGATTTTATAAAACGTAAAACGATCGAGTCGCGACGTCGCTGGCGTTGTTTTTCGAATATATTTTATTTCGAACAGTGATTTAAGACGTCACACATAGTATAAGCAAAATTATATGCGTCAGATTTGTTATAATATAATTTATTGAATGATGACAAATTCACTTCATAAAAAACTTTGAAAAAAACCCATTCATATACTTACGACAGAAACCTCCATGGAAGTCTTTTTTTTTTCTGTTTTTTTTATTTTTTTGGATAACGTGCTTGATAATTTTATCGTGATAAAAATTTAATAACAGTGGTTTGCGTGAGATGTTGTAATAGTGAGGTAGCAAAAAATGTCGCATTGAATCCCCAGAGATTCCATCTTATATAATGACAAATTTAACCTAATTCGAAGAAAACTTATATTATAATTTTATCGTCGTATAAGCCGACTGATCTCGATCACCCTAAACACTCTAGTTTTTGAAGGATAAATTTGGGGCGGTGTTAAGATTAAGCTCTTTTTCTTTCTGCTTTTCTTTTATTCTTTTTTCACTCTGTTTGTAATTTTTACCCGCCGGAATCTAGAGCGTTGCGGTATTCTAACGAGTATTTGGTTAGCATATTCAAATTCAGCATTCGCGAAACAATTCAGAAACACGGTAATTAACGTCGACGAATTGATTTTCCAGCTTAACAGCTGTTTCATAGAAAAGAGAATCTAATTATCAATCAGAGTGAAATATAAAATTAGAGAAATTCGTTATTCGAAACCTATACAAGGATTTCGCGATTTGAAGTAGCGAAAAAATATGTTGTATTTAATTGCTTGAGGAATATTTAATTGGCAGCAATTATGAAATTTCAAATATCGATGTATACCTACCTATTAATTATGATTCATAGAAACTTGAATCCCAAAAAAAAAGATAAAACTTTCGGTCGTCTTTTTTTTGGTATTTAGATTTATCATAACCCTGTGCAGAGCACGTATGGGGTTGGCAGATGTATAACAAACGTATATGTTGAAATGCAATGTGCATTCGGAAATTGTGCAGCGACCAATTCAGCAAAAAAAATGTATTATTCCGACACGTATCGAGTATCAAATTATACAAAAATTCAAGTTCGTGCTTTTCGTGTTCTGCGTTTGAAATGCACAATATGATACCGTTTGTTTGTATAAATCTACAAAGCTAAATAATTTACGGGAAAACTCTACAATATTTTTCACAATTTTATGTACGCGGTGTAAAAATGCAACGCGATTCATGTTTGAAAAAAAAAAGAATTTTCGAAAATGAAAATCATTTTCACATACTGCAGCTTCGCCATTATTCATTAGCGTGCCAATATTTTGGTTCCATTTTTCGTCGGACACAAATATTGAAAAATGAATTTCGGAAAAAATTTCTATCACCCTATATAATATAATGAAAAAACACATAGTGTATACATAGCTGTTGGAGATTTCTCGTCATTGTTCTCTTTTACATAGGTGTATATTACATACGGTTTAGCGAAATAGTTTTTTACGAGTTTTTATACCCATACCAACTAGTATAAATAGCGAACCTGATCCTGGATGAGCTTTGCAGAGAAAAGGGGAATATTTAGTAAATCCTGCAGGCTATGGAAGTTGTGCAGACTTGGATAATGATACCAACGGGAACAATAGGAGCAAGTATCTTGTCTCGGTCAACCCGAACCACCGGGTCCATTGTTTCAACGATGCAACGATCATCCGCTATATGTATATGTATATCAGTTTCATGCAGCATCCAGGATAACGCGATGCCCTGCACATCCTTCGAACGGAGAGTTGTTCAAACCCGCGCGCTCAAAAAACGAGAATGAATTCAAAAAATGTACAAAAACTATCTTGACGGTCGAACAAAAGCTCTGGGATTAACAAAAAAAAATTGTTTTTCATTTTTTTTCTTCTTCACTTCATCGTTTAAAATTCTTGCGATGTAATTCCGTCCGTACCCGTGCATATATGCTTACCATCCAACATCACGTGTATCACGTGTACGAGATTTCTCAATAAATTTTTCATCATTTCTTAACGGTTCAAGAACTATCGATGCACTTCTTATGCCTCTGGTTTATATTAACCGTATATTATTGATCGGTCTAATACAACCTTGAACTGACTTTCCTAGGACACATGTGTACGTATAGATACGTACGTCAGTTGGTGTGTAAGTATAACTGACATGTTTCCTCAAAGTGCAGATGTGTATCTGGTATTTATGTGTGTATATATATATAACAATTTCATAGGAATGTGGCGGCGTACACGATAATCCTCAATAGCCGTTATATGTAGACATTATATGTACATAGTTTATTTCGATCGTTACGCAAAGGGAAGTGATATTAATCCAAAGTTTCTCAAGATAGGGATACTTTAGCAGCGAAGACACGTGGATCGCATAACATATATACATATGCGTTATATACCAAATGCCACGAACTTGACACGTGACTCACATAGTTAGAATAGCAATGCCAAAGTTATAGGGTTGTGAAATTTTGTAAAGATAAAAAGCTTAGCATCCGGTATCTGTTCATCGCTAAATGAGATAAATCACTTCACTGGTTAACTGAATTAAGATTCAAAAAAAAAAAAAAGAAAAAAGAAAAGCAAGAAAAGAAACACCTTAATATTCATATACGATGTATGAACTTAATAACCTCGTGTGTATTTTAAAAAAGAGAGAAGTAAGAAAAAAAAAAAAAAGATACGCATAGTTGATACCGAATGTCTAATAAATTTTGGGAACTGGCCAAAATTTTGTAAGAGGGTAGCTCATTTATCAACGCTCGTTTCTCTCTCGTCTCATCTTCTCCAGCGTCCCAGATGGTCCTACCAATTTGACGCTATAGAAAAAAAAAGACGGAGTAAAAATGGAAAAAAAAGGAAATTGCATTCCAGGGAGACAACGCGGTCTGCCAGAATAAACTCAAAATTCAAAGAATAAAATGCCAGTCAAGGTGAAGTGTGTGGTATCGATTATCGATTAGAAAACAATAGCAATTTATAAGTATGGTATGTATTATATGGGCACTTTGAGACGAGGAAAAAACTCAATGAATAGCTGAACATCATTGAAACATTAATTATATTCGTACCAATGCACTTGTGAATTATTCGATTTAGAAAATAGATGCAGAAAAATTGATAACTCGATTAATTTTCGGGTATCTATCGGAAATAATGTCGACAGTTTTTTTTCTTCTAATTATTAAGACAACAAAAATTAGATTTCGTTTGAATTACCAAGGAAACTTTTTTTTAGAAAGAATATAAATATATAATAATCGTATGATTAATGATAAAGATCATTTGGATTTTTAAAACATATGAAATATTACGAAATTCTGAATTCATGGCA
This sequence comes from Athalia circularis, assembly GCA_963978495.1. Taxonomy (NCBI): domain Eukaryota; kingdom Metazoa; phylum Arthropoda; class Insecta; order Hymenoptera; family Athaliidae; genus Athalia; species Athalia circularis. Next base: position 18,562,781 of record OZ021698.1, on the reverse strand, counting down.
ATTTAGATATCAAATCAAAGGAAAACACAGACGTTATAATTTGGGAGTCGGTTTAAAAAAAAAAGGTGCTTTAAATATCAACGGCTACGGAAGGGTGTGGGAATTGGTGAGATTTCTGCCAACTCACTCTCCCGTAATTTTTAGGTAGGGGATTGGTTGACATTGCAAACCAATTTGTTTTGACATCTCGGTAATATCTTGCTGCCAGGATTTTTTTTCGCCATTTTTTCTCATTTTTTTCTTTCCTATCTTGAGTGGATATTAATTGAGGGAAATTTTCCGTGTCACTCGCTGACAGATAACGAAAGTCCGACGGATGCTTCGTTCATTGATGTATAAAATTCCGTAGATTTTTCTTCTTCCCTCTATCACTCTCCATTTTGATCTTTTCTTGTTTTTTTTGTTGTTTTTTTTTTATCACTAATTTTTAATACACTGTAAACGGTCGAGGAATGCGAAATATTTTCCGGCGACTTTTAAAGCTCCCTTGAATGTAGCGGAACGCGATTTCTGTGTTCAGGTTTTTTTTTTCTCAAATTCATAAATAGCTACTGATTATTATCGTTAATAAAAAGGATATTAATATCCGTATGATTTGACATTCCTGGTTCGTCAAAAACGTATAAATAAATCTCAAGGATTATATCTTGAGCGAATACGGCTGGAAAAACGATGAAATTTTTTTTATATCGATTCTCGTATCTTCGGGATAAACATGTTGCTCCATATTTTTTTTCCAATTAAAATTTCCTGTCCGAGATTTTAATCTCTTTTAAAATAAATCCATTTGTAATAATACGAAGTTCGAAAACGCTATAGTCAGTATAGAATGAAAGCGAAAATTGAAAGATAATAAAAATTTGAATACCACCCCCACGTCTCACTTCTATCGTGCAGATCAGTGGGAAAAAAAAGATGAAAAATTTCCACATCACTGAAATTAGGTGAAGGGGTAATTTAACAATTTTCCGATATAAACGGCGTGATATGGTATACCCATCCATATGATGCGCATAAACACATACTTTACCTACTCCAAAAGCTCAGACCACTGCCGTAACTAAATTAACGCCGCTATTAGCTAGTTCATTACAGTATAACTACGAAAATTAGTAATCACGGTGGTACAATGGCAGCTAGACCCGTTAACCGGTGGGTACTGGAATATATAAACTAATTACATATCTTCCGCCAATTTAGTGCTTAGTACGGATCTGGAAAATCGATATCTATTGGCACACAGGTATGGACATAATTAACGCGCGTTCGTGATTATTGTTCAAAAATCGGATCGCATTAGAGGTAGAAAATTTCTGACGAATTCAAAAAATTGTCCAACGGGTCTGATAACCACATCAGAGATTCTTCAGATTCTGATCGAAAATTATTCGATTTTATCTATTTGAATTTTTTAGAAAAAATATTGAATGAAAAAACCGGAGAAAAATATCGCAGCTGCAGAAAATGGTGGTAAAGTTAGGTCGCGAATTTCGTAATATTAAGTTTCCTGTTGTCGTTCGGTCGGTCGTTCGCGATAAAAATTCTCTGTAATATAATAAAAAACAGAGAAAATGAAAAGAGGAAAAAATATATATTGAAAAGAAAAAAAAACAAATGAAAAAAAAATCACGGAATAATGATAAAAGAATCAGATAAATATACTTCGTCGCCGCAATCCACGATGGCCCTTGGAAAGCAGCAATATCATAGCCTGGAATGTTTGGAAATAGCTTCTCTCTCGTGTCCCTCTTTTTCTCTCTCATCTTGGTTTCTATTCTCCTCCTTCTCGTACCGTTCGGACCATGTTCTTAGCTCCGAACTCCCAACCATCTACACTCTGCTATACTGAATTCTGTGTATATTCGAGCGCACGAATTGGATTCAACGCGGCGCTACGTCGAAAAGCTTACTATAGTGCACAGCTTTTGAAACACCCACGCCTAAAAACCGCTATACTATAACCTCTCCCCCCCACCAGGCCCCTCGACTGTACTGTATATTATAATTATACTTTTCTGAATTTTTCGCACCAATTTGCCTCGGGCTTTCGTCACCCCTCTGAATACTCGCGTATCGAGTCCGCGGGAGAAAATAAAAGGAGAGAAAAAAGAGGAGATGAAGAAAAAGAAAAAAATTTCAACGCAATTTTCTGCGTGACTCGAAGATATGATACCGAGTATGCTTTTCGGAACGCGGGAACTGATTATGGGAAAAAATTAATGCGAAATTTTTGATTCCGTAATGTAATTCTTTTTTATATTATCTGCGGTGTGTTATAAGGAGATTCGTGAATAACCGTTTTATAAATGATCGTATTATATAGATTTGAAATATATGTAGGCAGTACAATGCCACCGAACCGTTTTTATCGTAGCGAGCTTGTGATTGGTTAAAATTTTCAAGTTGGCTTGTAGCATTATAGTAGACTTCGTGGTTCCGGTTGAAAGTAAGTGGAGGGGTTTATACCACCGCTTTGAAATTTCTGGAAGAACTTATAAAAGTAACCCAACCTACATCTCACACTTTAGTGTAAGCCACTCAGATCGCACGGTCAAATAATTTTACGAACCGACAATGGTTTGTTTAAATTTATAGAAAAAAAATAATCAGTTATTATCACAAAACGCCTCAGTTATCAGCTACACAAATTTGAGACAAAAGAAAATGCACGAAATCATTGGCAGTGAATTAGGCAGTGTGCTAGATTTTATATCGTGTTCATCGACGAAGAGTTGATTAATTATTAAATGATACCTAAAAAAAAATAAAATATCGTGATAGATTTTACGTCATTCACAAAGATCTTTTTACCACCTGACGATTTATCGAATGTAATGAGCTGAAAACTTGGGCGATTTACATTGTATAATTAGCTCATAAGTTACTCTATAGTACGGTGAGACTTAAGTTAGTTACTAGAAGCCGATTAATCGTTGGTTATATTTGTTTCAGGATGAGGAACAAGTTCAAAGTGAGTATAGACTATAGTCGCGATTTCATAAAGTGTGACTTGAATGAAAATTTGTATTCAAAATTAATTTTTAAATCGCGACAAGATTTTTGATTTGATTTTTTTATTAGATTTTTGATTCTCATTATTTATTTTTTAAATTTGTTTCAGTGCTCAGGAGAGCTTTCTCCATGTTCGATAACACGAAGGTTGGTAAAATTGAGAAGGAAAAAGTTAGAACAATCCTGAACACCTTAGGGCACACCTTTGACGATCAGGAATTGGAGGTTCTACTCGAACAAGAAGATGAGGATGGTTAGTTGTTTCTTTTTTAGAATTCTACACGTACATATTTATAGTTTATTACGAGAGACGCCTCTGCATCGCAGCTGCAGAATATTCGAAACTTGTGATTCTCAGAATTTTGCACGGTGTCGTATTACCACGACCGAATATAGATAGTGCAATATAGATTTTCGAAATACCCTCTCAGAAAGAGACCTTTCGAAAACTTCAAGCGTTGAATAAATCGGAATAAGCATACATGAATAGACTACTAGATAAATTCTCTGTGGCTTTTTAACGAGGCACATCCGATTGATTCGTGTACGTAAAAGTTTTCACTTCAAACGTCTTTAGTCCCACATAAACGAAAGAACGGTATAACAAATTTTTTATAGTCGAGGATTAGCGAAAAGCTGCGATGCGCTATTCTCAGATGAAATTTCAAACCGCGATCAACAATAAATGAAAAAAAAGCACAAGTATCGATTTTTCACGTCGCACACAATGATATCGTATAAAATTGGTTACCCCATATAACACGTATAATTGATAGACACCCTCTGTATAATGAAAAATCGAGTGTGTAAAATCCAATTGAAACGGGTAAAATTTTTAATCGGATTTTGTTAATCCGATTTCGCTATTGTCTCATTATACTACACAGAGTAGTGTGTATATTATAATCCGTGGAATGAAATACCGGACCAAAAAAAAAAAAAAAAAGAAACACGGTAGCAATTTTCAGTATGGAATTATTCACAGATATATCCGTGGAAAAAAAAAAAAAAAAACAAGAAAATACCTTTGCCGCGAAAATGGGGAGGTGGATTTTATTCAAAATGTTTTTTGGGTATGATAATGGGCTGGCCGTAAAGAGGAATAAGGGATGTAGGGATGCGTATAGAAATATATTATATTTATCGTGGGTTTCGAGGATCTACAATAAGCCTCCATGTTGGATTCTCTCCACATCCAACACATCCCTTGAGGCAATGCATGTAACATACCTGCCCACCATTTTCATTGTCACGCAGATATCACGTGATTGTGACAAACGCCAACAGGCCTCGGTCAACATATTCGGACTCAAATTCGACGCAAATTTTCTACATATTGTGTACCGCATAAATGTTTTCATAAAATAATCACACACATGGAAAATTGTCAGAGTTATCAATTACATCCTTGAGAAATCTCATCGCAGCATAATATTCGATTTGTTTTTTTTTTCGTTTTTATTCCAGGCAGCGGACACCTGAACTTTGACTCTTTTTACCGCGTCGCTAGTCATTTCCAAGAAGAAGACGACGAGGCTCTTCAAAAGGAATTGAAAGAAGCTTTTCGTCTATACGACAAAGAGGGTAACGGTTACATCCCTACAAGTTCTCTTCGTGAAATCCTAGCGGCTCTGGATGACCAAATTACGCCTGATCAGATGGATGGAATGATCGCTGAAATTGACACTGATGGTTCGGGAACAGTCGACTTTGACGGTAAGCGTGATAAATTCTACCTGAGCATTTCGATTCGTTGTATTATACTTATAGTATAAGCGATGTTGTTTTATTCGTGACAATTGCGCTAAAGAACGAAAAAAAAAAAAAATTCAAAGTACCTCTTATAAGAAATTTGATACCACCGGGACACATCTGCAAGGAAATTTTTTGCAACGACTGTATACTCGGGATTAGAATATACATCGTACCGGGGTTATTACATCATAAAAATAAAAGGAGAGGAAATAATAAAAAGAAATGAATCGGCGGTAAGCAATATTTTATAACTGGTAATCTCCGACGCTTTAGAACTCACAGTGTTTTCCTTTTTTTTTCTGAAAATTCTTAACGAACTTTAATACGTGTTTGAAAAAAAAAGAAATTCAAACTTTTGATACCTGTACACGTTGTAATTAAGCGATTATTGGACGTGAAATTTAATCCTGTATAAAAATGTAATTAGGATCGGTAAAGTTTTGTCTGTATAGTGCGCAACCATCGAGAATCTTCTGATCTCAATCGAGCACTTGATTAAACCTCGGATATCTTAATATCAACCCTCCCGGCCATTTCGAAAGCTGCAGGGTGACCTATTTCCTCATCTCGTGGGAATTATCCTGCATATATATAAAGACGATTCCTTCGCAAATATGTTATATAGATAGCAGATGTACGATATGGTCCAGGTATACTTGAAAAGACCCTTTCAAGCGAAAATAAAATGAGAGAAAAAAAAAGAGAAAAAGAAAACAAAATCGAGCTCTACGATATTTGCTCTCCTGATCGGGAACACGTATAATATGAAACTTTTGAATTTCGTAAGTATTGCCAAAATATTCCAGGAGCCGAATGGAAATTGCTCAAATTATACCGAAGCTGCATATCACGTCGTCAGGTGATATCCTTCGTTTTCATCTGGCAAACTCGGAGTTTCCCTCTTTTGTCCATGATAAAAAAAAAATAGTTCGCACCATGACTTCAATGCAATTTGAACGGATTGATTCCTTCCTTTTCAATTTAGAAGAAGTAATAACTCCTTATATTACATTGCAACTTTTTAAGCGGACTCAATAGCTGATAACCACCTCAAGTGCAGGTTATACAATTCAAGAGGAAAGTTGTAATAATATAAAGATGAAACTTTCAATTAAATTTTAATCGTATTTGTTCAGCGTTTCTTTTATAATATATATGCAATGTTACCACGAACATAAATTATGCATACTGCAGGGTTAATCGTTCAAAGAATTTATGTACTTTACATTATATATTACGTTCGTATCGGAATTCGATAGGAGAAAATTTTTCATGCAACAACCAGCTGGTGCCCGAGATTTCTACGGTATAAGAGAAAAAAAAAATAAAAAAAGAACAAATTTAATATTATCGGATAAAGTTAATAATAGTTTCTTAACCAGACACAACGGCTGCTTAAATTATCAATTTCGTACATATAATTATTCAGCATTGGATGAAAAATGAAAATACGTATTTTTTTTTTCTCTCCATTTTTTTTTTTTTTTTGTGTTCAAAAGCCGCACAACATTTTATCGCAGAGAATGAACAGGTGTGAAGAGATTCATTTGACGGTAGGGTGCGCGACACGAGAACCAAATTAAATTTCAACTATAAAAACGCTTTCGCTTTTTGTCAGCGTTTTTGTTCGCCACCCCAGTGCCATTTAAAAAAATTTCCCTACCGAAATTTTGTATCCTATTTCATTTTTTTGTTTTTTTACTCTTAACTGACACGATAATTTAGAAAAATAAAACTCATCTGGGTGACAAATTATTATTTTTCATTTTTTTTTCTTTTAAATTCTGTTGCAGAGTTCATGGAAATGATGACTGGAGATTAATCGCTGCAATGGTATACTCGAAAATATATGAAAAAAAAATATATGGAAAATCATTCAAACATCTTGAGGGGTAGATCGATCGTCCATCGGAACTTTTGCCATGTTGGCATAACGGTAATGAAAATCAATCACATTTTTACCGCACACATATGTTCATGTATAAAATTGTATGTAAATTAAATTCACGTATCATCGTATTCCAAACACGCCGTCATAAAATTTGAACATTCATCGCTCTTTGATTTTGTCTTTTTTTCTTGCCATATGTTCCGATTTATCCCATACTGGCTACACGTTATGCATAAAAATTCATTCCCAATTTGAAGGAGAGAACATTTTTCGGATACATTTCGCGTTATACATGCAGTTTGAAATTTTATCGAAAATTGATCGTGGTGGAAAAAAATTATTTACAAAACTACCGTTACGAGTTCCATGTATTATTTGGGCTTGTAACACGTACACCTATTACCTATGTAGGTATTAATACGAAATACCGATATCGCGAACACCGACAAAATTTTCTCTTCGCTCATCTGGTAATCAATCATCTCTAAACGTTGCAAAAGATCGAGTACTTGAACGCAATTTGAATATTCGTTCCTCCATGAGATGCAATATACATATATTAGTATGTATGTATAATGTATCGTACACACGTACATGCGTTCCGCGGTTATAGAAGGGTTGTTTTTCTCATTTTCTATCGTCCCCTTTTTATTTTATTTCTTCCTTCACTTTTTATTCCTCTCTCTCTTTCACCGATATAAAATTTGATCCTCGACACTTTGAACGCCTCCGTATGATGTACATATTTATTAGGTTCATTGACACACAGCTGCTGCTTTTGGAAATGTATATACATAGGTATATACGTAGGTCGTACATGTATACCCTAAAAAGGTTGGGAATTCAACACGTATAGGTATACATTGATCGTATACATACTTTCATATTGGAAATTCTGAAGCATCTCTCAATCACCATCTTCCGCGTAACGTAGTGGAAGAATTTTATAAGTGAATGATGAGGAGAAGGAGAAAAAAATGAAAAAAAAAACAAACTACACCACTTATGTGATGTGAAATGAATAATTGAGAATCGAAGAAATTTTTACTACAAAAATTCAGTTAACATGTGCGATTCAGTTTTTTGATATTTGCGAATGTTTCTGTCGTTATTTAATGATTCCCGTCCGAATTAATTGAATGGCGTGTTATTTGCACTAATTGTAATCTTTTTTTCTCTTTAATATAAATCGGCCACGTGAAGAGGCAACGAGTATTTGAAAGCTCATGGTGCGCAAAAAAAAATACGAATTAAAATGTGAGAGAGAAAATTAAAAATTCTATCGCGTTAAGCTCACTGTACGTACGCGTATGTCATTGGATTAGTGGATGATAATGAATATCCAATCAGTATAATTGGAACGGAGTTTAATTGCTTTTTACTTGTTTCGATGGAGATGAGCTTTTCAACGTGGTATTGCGCGAATATTTTTACGGTATTTATTCATTGACCGATTGATTATAAACGAGTGATTGATTATATTTCCCATCGTATAAAATAGGGCATTTTATGAAAAATCATTCGACTACTATTTTGATTTTTTTCTATCAGATGATACGAGTCGTCTCCTCTAAACCTGAGAAATTTGTTTGTACATTTATTTTTATCGTTCAATTTCCATCATCCCCCCTATATCACCGTCATGATTTCTATGCACGATGAGAATAAATCCGTTGAAAAAATTCTCTACAAAGCGTCGATATAAAATCGACAAGCTAATTTGCAACGCTTAAATATTCATAATTACTCAGGTACCACATGGGCGTGCTCGCGCCCCTTTTATTGGAGCCTCAAAGGGTGTGAAAGGTTTAACGTGTATGGGGCGCACGTTTCGCCCAAGGTGCGACAGTACCGGGTTAAATTTAATAGCTTGTAGTACACCGAAACCTCAGCTCCGCTTTCCAGCACACACACATAGGCGAGTACATGGGTATTTTCTACGTACGTGTTTATACAGGTATACATTATATCTGTATGCCTACAGTGTAGGAAAAAATTTATAGTACATAAATTTGAACGATTTTCGTTATTTTCGTACGATTTTCTTTCTTCTTTTCTTTTGCAGCACGTAATTATACACCTACTAATTGACTTTCGTTGTACGCGATTAACATCGAAATTATCCCAATGAATAGCATCGTCCTATACAAGAATATATTTCTATTTCTATTCTTTGTAATTTTTTTTTTGCTCTTCATTCTTTTTTGAAACTCTAATGAGTAAGTACAACCCTTTAGTCTTTGGACTATTTCGAGCGGGGAAAATACCGCTTTTCTTTTTTTTTGTTCTTTTTTTCTTTTTGAAGATTAAAACGTTTATTTCAAGTGTTGAATCATTCCCACTTTACAAACGAGTTCTTCTTGCGCTATGATATCTTTTGTCTTCTTCGTTTGGAGAGCTTCCTGAAGCAAGCCTTTTCAGGGTGTCTAGTAGTCTCCTTGAGGGAGTATCCGGTTCGGGACTCCTCATCGTCTCTCGTACACACTACTTCACTGCCTACTTGACTCGGCCACGTCAAGCTTCATGCACACTTGTCTAGCGATATATATATCCAAATATATAGTGATAATTAACGACCTTATAAATTACACAACGGTTTAATATTTCCACCGTATAAAAAATTTAATTAAATTACGATCGAAAAATAGCTGATCGCTCTCAAGGTCCATATGCCAACGGTATTTGGGCCTTGAAATAATTGAAACTTTGATTTCGATTGGAAAAAAAAAGTTTTTGGAAAGAAAAGCACAACCTTGTAAAATACAGTGATTCGTAAACTTTTTCTTATTATCCCAGAAAAAAAAAATATATATATATGTTTTACTTTGGAAAGAATCGGTACGGGTGATAAAGTAATTGTGCAACGACACGAAAGGATATTGTCTTCCTATAATTTCGTGAGGTACTAGAGGGTTGATATACTAGACAAGAACGCGAATCGCGACGATCATCAAGTCTGAACTTTCGAAGAAGTTAACAATCCTCCCCAAGGAAGAAGAAAAAGAAAAAAATTATATGGGGGCGATCGTTGAAGAGTATTTTTTTTTTCGTTTTTTCTGATCGATTTACGAAGTTTCAATTACATGCCTCGTTATGATGTCGATGAAAAATAGACGAAATTGAATAAGTCTGTTTTTTTCCCCTGTTAAATCGTCCGAACGACATGACGTTTAGTTATTTTCGATAATTTCGTTAATGGGGACTGCCCTGAATCTGACGAGATCGTAAGTTCTCTCCTACATTTGTTACACGAAATTCGCAACTTAAGCTCAGATTCGAAGCTTGCATCGTGAGTGAAGACAAAGCTGTGTGCTTTCCATTAGCCATGAGAATACCCCCTTATTATACATAACGACAGTGATAACATTCAAAATTCCCGGGTAAAGGGCTCGGTCTAAATTACGTCCATCCCCCCGAAGGAAGATAAGAGACAAGCGTCGTCTACGTCGACTGTTATAAAGTTATAGGCACGTCGCGCTAAGCCTCCATTCCACTTTGTTCCTTTCCGGTCCCTCCTGTTCCTTTCGTTCCCACTCCTCATCCCCATTATTTCCACCCCCCTCCCCACTTCTTTTTCCCTCCATCCCCGTGCCTTATCATTTTCTTTTTCTTTCCTCCTTCGGTGCCGCGTGAAATTAAGTAAAGTGCATAATATAGAGGGTAGTAGCAAAGTGGCGTGGCTTAGTCGCCGCGCGCGTCGTGTGGAGTTTTTTTTGTGCTGTTTTTTTTCTTTTTTTTCTCAGAAAAAAAACGACAAACGGAAGAAATTATAACGTACGTAATACATGAGGAGTACATAACGTGCTGAAGATAGGGATAACTAATCATTAAAAATTTTTTAAGTGCGGATTTTTAGGGAGGAGACGAAACGTGCACCTGGGTCATCGATCGCGTCGCGTCGAGTCGCCCGGGTTTCTTCCTCTTCCTCTGCAACCCCTTGAACCAACCCGACCCCTTTTTACCTCCACCTACACCCTTCCTTGTAACTTTTTCATATATATAATATATATATGTAATATATTCTTGGCGAACTATGTATTTGCTTTAGCTGCAGAAAAATTTTCACCCGATTTCTGTAACCGGGTGAATTTTTTTCGTTTATTTTTTTTTTTCTGCTCGCTGTATCGCAGTTGGCTTATCGAGTACGGAACATAATCTTTCCTAGTCTTTTTTTCGTTTTCGTTTTTCTTTTTCATTTCTGGATTTCTTTGTAGCACGGGTCCTCGTAGATCGTGATTATTTATGTAACTTATGAATTAATCATGTTGATAATTATTCATCTAGATGTAGAAATTCCTCACGGAAGAATTATGGAGAGAAATTCCCAAAGGAAACTTGCTCCTGAGATTATACCCATCCGTATGCACGTGTTACGTTATGAGGGTGAAATTATTTTGATAACGCTATATATACCTGCCTCGATATATACCTACTATGTGGATATGTATCTAAATTATCTACAAACTAAATTCTAAAGTAAACGAAGATCGGAGGCGACAGCGAATTAATATACAAGGGAATTTCGACAACAGCAGTAAAAGGCAGCTGAAGATGCTTAGCTATTATATACATTATGCATATACATACCCTATGTAGTACATGTGTATTTATATATACATAAGGACAGTGCGGACGAATGGGATGAAAAGACGTTATTTTCAAAGGACCATTCTGTACGTATATATGTACATACATACATCTTTTTGTACTCGTCTGATTGTTTCTAGAGCAAGTAGGTCACCTGGGAAAGAAGGGTACCAAGAAGAATTGAGTAGAGGAGACCTTATATATAATTTTCTCTTTTACTTTATATTGTCGTTATTTTATTCGTTTTTTTTTTCTTATTTCTATATTTCTTATTTCTATATTTCTTTTTCTTTTTCGCTGATTTTTTCTTTTGGAAAAGACGAGAGAGGACCATCTTATAGTTTGTAAAAAGTAAGTTTTTCGACGAAGAGGAAGAAGTAACAAACGAACGACCTTTCTCATTTGTATTTATCAACATATGGAGGAATATTAACCAGATGGGACTAAGCCGCAAAAAAAAAGCAAAAAGATTCTCACCCGACATCGAGAGCGTATCGTTTGAGAAGTAAAATAAAATTTTCGTTTAATTTTCTTTTGTTCAGAAAATGAGGCTACTGTTTTTCATTTTTTGTAGGTTACGTTATACATGTATTCTCAAATAATATAAGAAATGTAATACGATATAATAGAAATAGCATAAAAAATTATCATGAGCGAAGATTTTAATTAGGAAAAAACAGAAGATTGAAATTGTAGAATGCGAATAGTAAATTCAACGTTAGATGCATTATGATGCACATGAGGTATATAGGTATAACATGAATAAGCTATGTGATGTCAGCTACTTAATTATCATCATGCTTTATCATAATGAAATAATTTCAGGTATTATAATAATCGTGTTAGAAGAAAACATTCATAATTAATAATGACAATGATTTCAATACCAACCGAATGAATTACTATGTCTATAAATAGTATGTATATATGTATAGATTATGAATACTCATAATGCACATTATGTAGTCTTTTAAACACATGCCTTATCGATAGATGAAATTAAAGTTTCTCTTAACTAGTTCAAATATAACATCATGCACGATTTATCGTGTGAATAAAAACTAAAAAGTATCAGATATTTTGTCAAATTACAAATATGTACGAACAATTCTACGCTATTGAGGTTAAAATGAATTTCACATCTGTTATTAATATCAGTCTCAATTAATAACTCTCATTAATAATAATCACAGTTTAATACGGCCAGATTTTTCGAAGGCTAAATTTAAAACTAATTACCATTAGTTTGGACAACTTAGATTTCTTAAGATAATTTTGAAAATGATTCAGTACAGTTGGTCAAGATTAGTTTTTTTCTCAACTTTTTTTCTCTTTTTTTTCATACGTAGGGCATAACGAACAAAAGCTGAAATGTAACGAACGTAATTTCTACCTATTATGCAAAAAATGCAGTGTCTATGTCTAGAATTATAGCTATAGTAATAAATCGATCTCTATGTGTCTATCTATTTGTAATAACAATAATACTAATAAATAATCTGACTAAACAAATTTTCTATTATCTAATAATAATTCTAGCTAATATATGTGAATTATTTCAAGTTGATTGCTTTTTTCATGTACCTGACTTAGGCTTCTAAAGCTACTTGTACTGGCGCTCCGAGCCTGTGAACACAAGTTAGAAATTCGGTCACCAATTTGAAGTACCGATTAATGAAACAAATAAATTCTTTTTTTTTTCTAAGATATTAGTCGGTATATCATGTATGATAAATAAATATATCTACAAACTATCTTCAAAAAGTGATGACAATATATTACTCATCTACTGTGATGTATGTATTAGCGATTGTAAATATTTCTAATAGGTATTAGAAATTAGAATGAATTTTTTTTTTATATCTATCGAATAATTACAACGACAGAAAATAGATTACACAAGATCATATACAGGTATAGAGCTGTAGAAGAAAATATTGGTTATAGAAAATTAGCAAGTAAAAATGTCCCATTCAAGAAGACTTGTTAAAAAAGTTAAATGAATCGCATCTCTACGTGTTGAATAATATTTGAAGCGCCGAGCTATCGGATCCCCGACTACGCGTAATCTAATTAGCCCGAAGAGACACGAAAATCTCAGTCGGAAGTCGTAGTGAGACAGATAAGGACAGACTGTTGTTTGTTTTGGTTTTATTTCCTGTCGGTAATCGATCCCATAATATTCCTCAGTCCTCCCTGAGAATTTGATCGCGGTGGTCGGGCGCTAGTATGTCGAAAGTTGTGACGAGTGTGAGTGTCGATAATATTCTCGACGTATTTTCAGTGCCCAAGGGAATCGAGAGAGGGGGAAACAATAACTTTGGATAATCACCTGCTTCTGAGGGCGTGAAATCTTCAAGGTAAGTTTCAATTGTATTTAATATCAACCGAAGCAATGCGTAGGTTCGAATAGGACGCCGCGCGTCTGCACATAAGTGGTTACTACGAGGATATTCGTCGAGTGCGTAGTTCGGCTGACGTTGCAAAAAATATCCGATACATCGACCGCTCGTGCGACGTACGAGAAATAATCAATTAATCCTCATGAGATTATTCTGCATAATATTCTATCAATTAATTTGTATTATCAAATGAACGATCGATCGTCTCCGGGGATTACGTTACATTATACCAATCTGCGCACGTTAACTTTTCTGATTTTCGTTTCTTTTTTTCTCTTCTCTGATTTTTTTTTGTGACATCATTAATTTATTTCACGATACGCGATTCGTTCTGTAATTTTTCATTTGAAAAAATTTCGATAATATTCTTGATCTGAACTTCGAAAAGGCAATTTTGAGGAAGGAAAAGGAAAGATACGTATACCATTTAAGGTATATAAAAAAAAAGGTGAACATTATTCGGGCGAAAAGTTGTACACGCACACGTGTACAATATATTTCTTTACATGGCTTCTCGCGTGACCCGCATAAATGTAAAGAGTAACAACAGAGAAAGATGAAAACCACAGAATAATGCTGAGAGAACGCGCAGATCTTTAGAAATTTTCCTTGCGCACGTCGCGGTTGCATGCGCGTCATAATTTGTTCGTAACTCGCCTTGTACATTACAGTACATATATATATATATATATACCTTGAGGTGTTATATGCAACATTATCTCTGCACGTTTTTAAGGAAGATTTTTTTTTTATTTCCCCGAGTTTTCGGTTTTCAGCTACTTCCCTATATTACAGAGCCACTGCCGCATTATTTTTTACTTTTGAAAATTGTTCGTGTCGTTCGTTTACACACGCGGTGCTAAACAACACGGGTGAATGATAAAAATCTGTGCGAAAAAAACGTGGTCGGAATTTTTTTTATTTCCTTTGTCTCCTGATAGAACGACATTGAAGTAACTTTATACAACCCACCTACCCTCTATGCCGTCTTCTTAAAAAATGAAAATTTAAAAAACAGAAAACTGAATAAAAAAAAGAAAGAAAGACGACGAAAAGCTCGGCAAATTTTTTATTTCTGCGCAATCGAAATTCAGGGGATTTAGATTCGGATAGGCATATTTTATCCGATCGACGATAAGATTTCCACGTGGTTCTTCTGATTTCTTCTGGTTTAGTTTACTTTTACTTTTATCTTATTTCATTTTCCCAATTGATACGCGAGATTAGATACATCCGCTACTATTAAGCGGCCTTGAAAACAAGCCGAAGAGTAGAAAGCTTCGGCCAACTACTTTGAATAGAAGCTTTATTTATTTTTTTTTATTTTTTTATTTTTTTCCTATGCATACAGATGTACTATTTGTCTATATTACATGTGAAGTAAAACGATTGAAAAACAAGCATAAATATACGCCCGGATCGATCTAGGGAATTGTACGGACTAACTCAACTCGCTCGCGGAAATCCTTGAGATTCTCGAATCCAATTTGTAGGTACGCAGAACTAGAAATGGGGGAATCTAGTTGATGCGGAGCTTATTTGCTTGTCTATGTAGTATACATATACGTAGAAAATAGCTCGGAATTTCATATCTCAGTATGAACCAATTACCCGAGAAACTCGAAAACACTTTTTTTTTTTTAATTGCCACTCCGCATTTAAAGTCCCATAATTTGTCAGAAGAAACCTGCAACCGGATCAACAGAAAAAAAGGACTTGTTCAATCGATAGGCAAAAAAAAAATTAATCACTTATTAGAAAAGTGAATACGAAGGAAAAGAATGAAAGTAAATAATCAAAAATACGAACATGATCATGGAAGCGAATAAGGCGTAGTTTTACCAACGGCAACTTTCTTTAGGGATGAAGTTTGATAGGGAAGTTTACGCGTCAACCCATGTCAAACCCTTGTCAAGGTTTTCTTCTATGTTCTCCGAGAGATTTTCGACTCGAAACGCTCTTTATTCTATCATTGGATTAAATCGAAAAAACGGAGGCAAAAAAATAATAAATTAAGAAACATTGCCAAACGTTTCACACACGTTTACGTATCCATGACCGCATGTATTTCTACCCCATAGCAATTAGAACCAAAATGACGTATCCCCCAAAATTTGAGTGACTTATTACTTTTTTTTTGTCAGTCACGTCACAACCATTTGTTATTCGAATTGATTTTTTTTCTTCTTCTCTTTTTTTGTCAAAATTGTTTTCGCGCCCCCTGATTCGACCTTTATTTTTCGGAAAAGTTATGTGCCATAGGGTGTTTTCCAATTACGCGTGGTCCACGCGATTCATTTTTTTTCTTTTATTTCTTCTTTTCTACTTATCTTCAGGAATAATGATAGATGCTCGCGTTTTCTCATAACGAAGAGACAAATAAAAAAAAATACATATATATATAAATAATATCAATATATATACATATATATTTTTGCAAGTTGAGGGGGTCACCGATACTAAAGTGTCGTATAAAAGCAGCTATTGCCATTGAATATTGATTTCCTATAACGCTTATATTCGTCTTACACGTTATACAGCCAGACTTGGAACCGCGAGAACCTTTACGGTCTGATTCTTCGATGGTATATAATATATATATGTACGATATATACCTAAGCGGTTAGTTTTTCTTTTCGACAGTTTCACAATCGCCCTGCATTTTGCATTTCTTATCTGTTACGAAAAATTTATTTCCCACGTATACTTATTCATTCTTAACTATAAGCAATTTGTTCCACGTTACAGCTGGTGGAAAAACATAGTTTTCTAAACCGAGATAACCAAATGACTGCTATTTCGAACTATCGTTTTAGTTTTTTTTTTTTCCTTTTATTTTTCTCTTGAGCGCATAACTTTTGATATAACCTGCAATGTAGCTGCATTAGGTAATGTCACGAAGCTTTTATTTCCATGAAATACTCGAGTGATTCGTGTAAGAATTTTTTTTATTTTTCCTCTTAAAAACTCTTCACGTTATAATTGACAATCATTAAATAAAATTTCGAGCGAACGCTGGTCAAGACATTAGGTTTTAATTATTCGGAAATTTAACATTTTATTGCTTCTTCGATTATATGATAATAATAATAGTAATTAAATAAATTAAGGTCTTCAGAGTTTAATTAAGGAAAAAGATAAATATATAATCTCACACTTCGAGGATTAGGAGCAAAGTTGATCAAAAGTTTTAACGTTTCGCTCGGAGGATTATATTAATTATAAACGTTATAATTGATAATTTATCCAGAATCAAACTACGTATATACCTCTTTACATGAAAAATATACAAACCCCATACGTCTCATGGCCGGGATAAATCCTGTCGCAATTTCGATAGAATAATTTAGATACTGTTCCGCAGTCCATCCTCATTAAAAAAAAAAAGAGAATAAGAAAAGAAAAAGAAAACTCATTTATATTCAAATGAAGGTAATACACCTTATCAACATTTCCTTAAAATGCGATGAACGAGTTTGTATCCTTAAAAGTTCCGGATATTTCTGGCGACAAAATAAAATAACTTCTCCTTACATACATGGCCGAAAGAGGAAAATTAATAACCTGTAAAAAGTATGAAAATTGACTTTGTTGATTTTTTTATCTTCTCTTTTGCCATCTCTTTTTTTCTCGACGAAACAGATTTCAACTCATTTTATAAGTCACTTTTCTCATACAGTTTGGCCGACCCATTAACGAATTCATTTTTTTTTTTTTTTTTTCAAAAATCATTTAACTTGACCCTCTCGGATTTTCGCCCGATTTTCGTACGCGAATGAAAACTCGACGCGATATAAGGTGAATCTTGGTATAGAAGTTTTATCTTATTATATTTTTTTTGTTGTTATTTCCATCTTCCTAGATTTCTTTTTAGCTATCTGTATACATATAGAAACTTTACAAAGCGAGCAACGTCTATAGATATATGCCGATATACATCAGCCTGCAAGACGTTTTACTTCCGTGAGAAAAGATGACAGTATAAACTCTCGTTCTTTGCCGATATCGAGATTTTCGTTATACGACCTGATACATATACAATCTCCATACATACCTATGTATTTATTTATCCATATATACCTTATATACAGACGAGAGGTGAATGAAAAATCTTGTTGTAATGCATCCCTGATGTTCTCCCTATACAATAAGCAACGTACATTACCTGTACCTCGCGATTCGAAAGGGTTTATCAAAGTCTGCGAGATAATAATAACAACAATAACAATAATACTCATAATAATAGTAAGGTGATAGGAGCCTGGAAGCAAGAGATCGATTTCACTTCGATAAAAAAAATTAAAATAAAATATAATAAAGTCCATTTTGAATGATGGAGAAAAGTTGAACGCGTTGTAGGCGAAGTTTTTCTTTTCCCTCCCTTTGTTCTTTTATCTTGTGAAGCTTGAAAATTTTTGATACATTAAAACTGAACAGATAAAGACGGTCGTAATGAGAACATTAGCCGGATATAACCATGAACGGTGATGATGTTCATATACCTACAATTATATTGCGATGAGATAGTTGGAATGAAATAATTACTAGAATGAAATTTTTTCAGGGTCGGGGTCTGTGTGGAGATATAAAAATATTTGTACACGTCCAACGTTTTTCATATCCATAACACCGACCGAACTCGGTTATGATTATCATCGTCATTATTATTATTGTTATCGTTTAAAGTTAATTGACAAAGTTTAATTGAACGTATTTATCAGGAACGCGGTGGCAATGTGCCTTAGGATATTACCGATAAGAAGCACCAATCGTCTGTATATGAAATTTGCCTCTATATATAAACACACATATTTACGGTATATAGTTAAATATGCTCGCAGTATGTACGATATTACATGAAAATCATATTGTCGTTTAGATTAGATGCCAAGGAATTTTGTCGATATGAAACACGAACGTCAAAACGTGAAGCTGTAGCTCGATGACCTGTTCGCAATAATTTTCTACGATATGGAAAAATTTCGAAAAATTTACGTCCTGAAGTTTCAATTAAAAAGACGAAATTCCGGAATGAAGAGTTCTAATTCTTTACCTCTCCATTTGGTTTTTCCTTTTTTTTCTTTTCTCTTTCAATCTTTCATTATTTTTTACTCATTATTCATTCTTTTTTTTTTACCCCACGTACGGCGTGCAGTATTTCCAATTACTGTAGATTATTCGATGTTCAGTCATTCCATGCGCGCATGGGTGATCAAATAACTCTGAATTTTCCGTGGTCATTTTGATACTGCAGAAATGATAGAGAATCGTTCGAGAAAAGAAAAAAAAAAAGGAAATTTTGCTCTGCGAAATTTGCATCAAGTTACGATTAGCTACGCATGCTGCAGCGGAATTTGATTTATTTTGTAACAAATTAGTTATACGAAATTTAATTAAAAAAAAAAAAAAAGAAACGGACATTTTTTTTTATAAGCTATTTATTTCAGGAGACTTGACACGAAGAATAAATTTATACCGTGGTTTTTATTCCTTGTTTTTTTTCATTCTATTTTTTGATAGGCGCGGAGAAATCAATTCAACCGTCTATTATATACCACACCTGAAATGTACGTTATATGTTGAGTTATATAAACGTTTAAGTCGCGGAAAAAAACTGGAAATGTAAAGCACGTTCAACTGTTGAATAATAGAAACTCAGCAAATCCCAAACCTCCGCCCTATAATAATGGTGACAGGTATTTTGTCACCAATTTGAAATTTTACTTCCAAATACCATCAGATTTTTACGTTGTCGTATTCATTTCAGACCTGTCCAAACGGAGGTGAAAAAAATTTGAAGTAATCTTATAAATTAATTGATCATGTTCAAATTGTGATGATATACCTAGTTCTACTGATTTTCTTCTTTTCTTTTTTTTATAGTCACTTGTACACTTTCTAGATTTTTTCTCATTTTTTTTTTCTTTCCGCTAAATATACATTTCTTTGTTACCTTGCTTCTGTTTCTCGGGGCGAAGTCCTCTTTGCTCGCCTTTCGCCTTTTGTCCTTCAATATCATTCTTGCTGCGGCGAACGCCATCTTTTATTATTATCTATTACACTTCCGGTTGATGAGAATATATTTTTTTTCTCTCTGATTTTTTTTTCTTCTCTTTTTTCTAAATTTTTTTTTTCAATATGATTCTTAACCTCGTGCGTTAATATTATTTAGAATATATTTTTATTATTATTATTGTAACACGTGATTTATTGCTGAAAATCTTAACTCATAATAACATATTATCTCTGATGTGCGTATTGCAGATATTTATTTTCATTTATATGTAGATATATTTATATGTATGTAGGAAATTTGAAAAAAAAAATCAGGTAAAAATTATCGAACTCAAAATTTATGATCAATTGATTATTAAATTTTTAAGAAAGCACAGCCATTTTGACTTTGAATTATGATTGACTATTACTGCACATCGCGATAAATCCAGATTCTTCTTCAGGTATTTCATCAGCTTTCGTTAATAATTTATTATAAAATTTGGATTAATAATATATAATTTTCTTTTTTTTTCTTCTTGTTTCTCATAAATTAATAGTTGATTCAACGACAATCATTATTTATTTTTCGTTTATCTTTATTTTACTTTATTTTATCATACATTTATTTAATTCGTTAGGTCACTGCATTCCAACACTGAACATATGAGCTGATGGTACGGTATTACCTATTTATTTATTTATTTATTCATTTATTTTTATTTAATATAGATATAATATATCATTCGTAGATTATAATTTATAATATTTGAGTCCCGGCTGCATCTTCGCTGGGCTGGATAATTGACAGCTAGAGAGATATGGCCATGGATCTATAAGAAAAATACATTCTAATACAGTTTTTTAAATTCAATTACCTGATCCATAGATCTTTATCGTACAGATACACCTATTTGATAACGTTATCCCGTAGCAGCCACGACGTAAATAGAGTCGAATACATATTCGTCAGAATAATCGTATATTCGAATTAAAAGAAAAAAAATAGCAATTACATAGTCTCCACAATTAACTCTGTCGGTTGGTAGATAATTGGCAACGATTACATGAAAAAAAAAATATTCAAATCCAGCAGAGATTTTGATTTTTCCGGGTCTAACGAGGATATTATTGGCTTAATTCCTAGTTAATTGGCGTTATGTGTGCTTTCGAACCCTCGTACGCATTATTATTATTATTATTATCATTATGCTGCAGCTCCAATCAGCTATCCAAAAATTAGTTTTAAATTTGATCAAATCCATTGCATATATCGATTGACGAATGCAAAATTATGATGTAAAAAAAATTGCATAATTTTTAATACATAGTTGTTTTGTTTTTATGGAATTAACTTTCACACGATTCTGTTCCGTACAGGTAAAAGGAAAGATTTTTTTTTTCTTTCTCTCTTTCGAGTCGTTTTTCACTGAATTCGGTTGAAAGTATCGTTTCAGGCGGATCTGCACGATCGATTTTATAGCCGAATAAACGATTTAATGAAGCTGAATAAACAGATTTTAAATTCTACGGTTGAATTTCAAAGAGGAGCATATTTAAACGAAGTTTTTTTGTATCTTGATAAGATGAAAAAAAAAGAAGAATTTAAATCAATAAATAAATTGACGGATGAATTTAGTGATTGAAGAATTTTGCGATGGTTATAGAATTTTTTAGTACTCGTTCTCTTTTTTTTTTCTCAGCGATATCGCAAAGGGATTTCAATTTTAACGTTTTTCTGTTTCGTTCTCTTACTCGCACGCATCGTGTTTTTCCAGGTCTAACGGATTTGTTACGACACTTTATTCAGTTATCGATAAATACATCCGACGTAACTAGGGCGGCCTGGTCTATAGCCCTCTTCATTTTCCATCCCCTAGAAACCTTTTACACTATATATACCTATACACAAGGGCCATGCTTCCGCCTTTACAAATCTTATCGCAACTCACGCAGTCGTAACTCTATCCAGAAAATCACCGCCCTTAATACTTTCATCGAATCAAGGTCGAGTACTACGTGCTACTCGTTATCTTCACGTTTTTATTTTATTAATTTCTTTTTCTCTTCATTGAACCTAAAATGTTTGAAAAATTCAGCTAGAAATTGTAAGCGGGTGACGTTATTTGGCTACCGACTCAAAAAAAAAAAAAAAAAACATAATCGACTTTTCTAAAAAAGAAAAGAGAAAAACGGACCGAACTATTCGAGAAAGAGTAGGTACGATAGAAAGACGACGTTGCGATAATGACAACTGTGAAGTTGACAATAATGACGAGTGGTAAGAATTGACGGTGAGATAATAAGGGCGGGTATGAAAGGGAGGGAAAGATGAAACAATTCCGCGTCAAAGTGAAAAAGGAGAAACACGGAACGCCGTATAGAGGCAATGTAAAGCCACAACGGTGACAACGAGTTTCGCCACTTCTCACGCGACTAACGAGAGCTTCAACAGCGTGTCTAATTGAATTCCCTGCAGCCTACGAGCACCTTTACTCCAGAAGTGTTACTCTGCTCAAGGATAATACCCATGTACATAAATACGTACCTGTGCACGCCATGTACCCCTATATATAAACCTTTTCTTGTACCAATCTGAAGGAAACTTGAGGAAGGGAGTTAAATATATGCACGTGCATATTTGACGAAGTATAATTGTGAAGAAACCATAACCTCCAGTTGAGAGACGAAAAAAAAGAAGTAATTTTGGCAAATCTCATTTCCTGGAACAATACCCAATAAACCAAACCCTGCGAGACGGTACGCGCGCAGTGTTTAGTCATTCAAAATTTCAAGACATGCAAATTGGTGTTCGCCGCAGGATCCCACGAGTATAACGTCATAGCTACACATGCCGTGTACACGAGATATATGTGAGCGCGCAAAATTCCCACCAACTTCGCAAGAGAAAAGAATAGACAAAAAAAATAGGCAAATCATCGTTGGCGGGGTGGTAAAAAAAATTGTAGAAAAATTTTGTAACTTCTCCTTTTTTTTCATTTCTCGTGTGAAAATGAAACTCTTATAATATATACAGAATCTTTCACCATACATTGCCCCCATTTTTTTTTTTCTATTTTTTTCAAAAAAGCTCACTCGTAGAAATTACAACGATTTAATTTACAAAGTCATCGTCTCGCTCACTATTATACGTAGGGTATAGCAGCTACGTTTAATTTGAATCCCTTGGTATAAACTTACATAACTTGGGTCGTAATTACTGGACATCCGCGCAAAGAAAAATTACAAGAACTTTCTTGTGCCTTAAACCTGCAGAAATAAGTTGTTTCGCACAGCCCCCTCTATATAGACGTATTTAAATGTAATGCATTTTTTTTAGTTCTCCCTTTTTTTTTCTCACTTTTTCCCTTTTTCGTGTTCACATCCCGGTAGTTTGCTTAAAAATTAAACGTCCGGGATTAACGATTAAATTGTGCGGAATAAGCTGCCTGGTTTATTTGATTATTTTTTTCTTTTGGCAAAAAATGTCAAATGAATCGTTTTCACGTTACAAAAATTTCAAATTCTCAATAACCTTGGATATATTTTGGATTAGCATTTATATTGCGCTATTTGAATACCTGTTACAGAGTGCCTAGTCTTTGTTAACCTGATGAATATTTTCTCAAGTCACGTTTTTTTTTTTTGTTACAAGTTTTTTTCTTCCCTTAACGATTTGCTCTTATATTTCTGTCACTGTGCTCTTTGAAAATCAGATTTTCCGATACTCTGAGAAGCGATAGAAAAAAAAGAGAAAAAAATCTAGTCGTTGACGGCGTTCGTACGATTGGGAAAATTATAATCACGTCACGCCAAAGATAGTTTCGTTATAAATTGCACAAGTATTGCTGTAAAATCAATCGAATCGTTTTAAATGACTTCACACTCTTGCGGTTTATTTCACGTTGTAAATGTCTCGTTAGCCTATTAAATAGCTGAACATCGTGAAGTTTTTGCAAATTTTTTTTTGGCCTTTCAGGCATCATATACTGCTAATTCGAATCCAAAGTTCGATTCAGTGTAGGTTTTTTCGAATTTTATAGTTTTTTTAATAATGTATATGTTATATGCATTTTGTAGATGTATATATGTGTACATAGAGTGATCCCTACATTTATTTATATTATGGGAAAAGACCCGAGTGGGTTCAACTGCGCACGTTGCAAGATTAATTCCACCGCTAAGTAGCGAATTCAGGGACTTAGGGCGTATACCTATACGTATACCTTTAACTATATACCATGTATTTCCTACCCCTGAGATTCAAGGCTTCCCGATTTTACTCGCTTTATATGTATTATATAAATAGGTGTATATATGCTGCAGCGGTAATACGTAAACACCACCCACAACCCTTTTTAAATTCATGAAATTCCGGCTTTTGATTTATAAAGACGGTTTTACTGGGTCAAGGTAATTGAATTTCATATTAATTGTATAATACATATACAGAAATACTGGGAAACTCGGCTCACCTATAAATTTGATGAACAAATTTTTCTCCCTTTTTTTTCTCAATTATTTTTTCTCTAAACTCTTTTACTTTCAAAAACGAGAAGGGAAAAGTAGATGAAAAACGGACGCATTTTTTATCTTCATTTTTTACATAAGTATACACCGAAGTATAAATTTTTTTCAAGTGCATCAGGGGGACTTGAATGTGGTAATTTCATTCTATTAACGGAATTTTATATACGTGTACATATATTTTTATATACACAATAACCGCGTATATATATGATAACTATACTCGTGAATAATTCATATTAATTACCGATTCTAATCTTTATTGCGCGAGCACGATGTGCTGCACAGCAATGGCTGCCTACAATTATATCATGTATCATGTATTTGAACGCGACATTGTATCCTTTACATATGTATGTATATAATTTTCACTTGGAATATATAAGGATACGGTTTTTACATATATGTATATTAAATAAATATGGCAACTCTCCACAAATTTTTCGACATTCGCACTTGTATATATTTGTATAATAATCGCAGCTGAACGATTTATAGACGCCCACGGGATACCATGCATTGCTTCTTATTTGTCGTTACTGCTTCCTCTTTTCCATTTTTTTTAATTATTTTTTTGTTTTGTTTTTTGCGAGAAACAGAGTTACAGATTTGACCCATCTCGGGAGAATATTATAGGAGTTCCCTCTTCTCTGTATCGTATAAGATAGACAAAAAATAGAATAAAAAAATCAATCGTGTAAGGGTTACAAAAAATCGCTGGAGAGCTCATCTACTATTGGGGACTTCGATATTATGTGCCAGCAGAACCGGACCGGATTTGACGTAGGATAAAAAGTAATAACGTCCGTATAAGAGGACCGCGAGAAATAAGTAAAATCCGATATATCATAAATCCTAATAATATTTCAGCACCGCGTGATAATTTTTCAATTCACACGAGTAAATTGACATGGATTTCGAAAAAAAACGAAAATAATGGATTCACGTAGGCAGGTCATTGCCGCCCCCCCTGCTCTGCCGGTCGTCGACAATATTTTTGGAAAAAAAATATAATTTGAAATCTAATTGTATCACCTCACAGTCTATTTGCTGCATGAGAATTTTTTTTTTTCTCTTCATAACGTGAATGTGAAATTCAATTTTGGATTGGCGGGGGAAGATCTTATTACACATGTAACTTGAGAAAACAAGGATTGATTTGAATTTTATTGTTAGGGAAAATTTTATTTCGCCAAACAAGGACCAAGGGTTGTATAATGTAGAGTATATTTGTATATACCGTAAGGGGTATACCGTAATAACATTGCAACGATCCAGTGATATTATTATCATCCCCTTCGGTATAAAAGGGGATGAAATTGCTTTTCCCTTCACCGCGAATAGGACCGCCATTTTTCGCATGCGTAACAAACTCGGGAAATGTATAAGAGAATGAAAATAAAAAAATGAGTATATGATACGATTATGTCCACCAAATGTATATAAGAGTCTTTCGTTTTTACCTTTTTCCGAGCCTGTTTCTTTAGAATTTTTATGGACGTCCCCAATGTCAAAAATATCGGTCGGATAGAAACATAGCTAAACGAGTCAATCTCTCATCTCGAGTATAGTAGAAGCTCTAATTGGATGAGATAATAGAACGACTTTGTTACAAAACGACCCAATTTCTTTGTTTCTTTCTTTCTCTTTACTCTACATTAAATTGCCTCCGGATACGCCACATGTAACACGTGCATCTGGATTACACGAGGGTGATAATATGTAGAGAAATTTTATCCCACATAGTTTGAAAATCATTAGGAAGATCGCGAGAAGAGAGAAAATGATTTCAGATCGTTGATAGAAGAATGAAAAAAAAATGAAAATCAGAATTATGCATATCAAAGCGAATAGACCGTGCTATATCACTTGTAGTTGAAGTTTTGCAAATCAATTAGCCAGACGTACTTGAAAACTTTCAAGCGCACTCCGAACAAACGACCTCCTTTGATGTGGTATACACGAGCCTAGCTGTGTCACTTTTTACTATATTTTCAGACGTATACATAAATTTAGATTATACATATGTATGTTATACCTACAGGTATAACCTTAGCCAGCTTTCATTCATCCGGCGAACACTGCACCACGCGATTTTCCCCATTCGTTAAATATGTATAACTTTATACACCGCTGTGTTACGTATATCTACAGCTGAGAAAAGCCTCTACGGTTTTTTTCTTTTCTCTCCCTCTTGTAATGATTTTTTAAATTTGAGAAAAAAAAATGTTCTTCACTTTTATCGCCACCTCATCGTAACAACCAATCCCCTACTTGTGTTCGATCGTTAAGGTGTTCGTTCCACTCGAATTCGTTTTCGTTAAAAGAAGAGTAGCCAATTGAAGAATCGTTCGATATTTTCATTCATAAAACTTGTAATGTACAATTAGATATTCCCCCATTCATTATTTCGTGTATTAATTTTTTTGGTTCCATCGATTTAATTTCATTCGTAACGAGTGAACTCGCGTATCTCCAGAGAGAATAATTGGGAGAAAAAGAAGAGAACTGAAAATGAGACAAAAACTTGGAGAAAAAGAAAGAGAATTTGTTTAAATGGAGAAACTGTTACACCGTTTCTGTTTCGAAATCCTGCTCCTCCTGCGAATCCTGAGTATTTCTATCTTTGTTGCTCCTTCGGGAAATGTTATAGGGGAGTATTGATCACACCCACGCCGTCGCCCACCCTGGAACGACTCCCTCCGTTCTCCCGATTCCTTTTCCTCCCCCCGTTCGACCGGTCCGCCTTCCCTTTTGATTTCAGGAAACCAACGTTCGCTCATTTTGCGGAAATCACTTCTTTTTGTTTTTCATTCTTTGGTTTCTCTCTCTCTTTTTTTCTTATCTCTTTCAGTTCGTCATTTTGTGTTCGAAAGGACATTTTTTAATTTATTCATTTACCGATACGAATAAAATAAACGAGGAGAACGCGATTTGATATTGACTCTTCCAACGTTGCGTATGGCCATGTGTATGTTTTAGGGTTGTCGCAAATTTGAAGAGGAAAAAAAATTGAAAAGAAGTTCATGAAGATGAAAGAAGAGAAATGAGTTGAGGAAAAGTGTAGACGAAGATGATATCATAACCGTAAGGAAATAATAATATATAGAAAGCAAAGAAGGCATCGGTGAGGAAGTAATATCTTGAAAAGCTCGATTGCTCTTTCTCCTTTCGGCAAACGAAGCATTGACTGAAATAACACTCAACCGTGTAGCCATCATTTCTTGAGCCATTGCGTTAGTTCGTTATAAACCTCAACACGTTTAGTCGCTCTTCGCCTTGTTCAGGCATAAATTTAGTTTTTCTTTTCCAACATCGCGTTAAACAAATATAAAGACATGGAGAGAAGAAAGAGAATATGAAAAAAACGATTAAAAGAAGGAAAGAGAAAGAGACAAAAAAATAAGAAAACCGTCGTTTGACGCCTGAGTTGAAAATCTCTCGAGATTAATAACGTAGAAGTAAAGAGAGGATGAAGTGTTTTGACAAATTGGTGAATAATAGTACTTGACATCGAACCGAAAGTACATCGTCGTATAGCCCTGTTACATATAGAGTGAGAAATTAGGTTTCTTATTAGCTAATTTTCTGCCTTCTCATTCCCAGCCGTCGCTATATGGCTGGAATTTTAATGGTGATTGATCGAAGTTATAACCTATATAAATACAGGCGTATCATATATATTTACAGAAAAAACGAGGCGATATTTTTCCAATATATTTATTGCCGAGCGAAAAACGTTTCCAGATTCAGCACTCGCTTTTCCAAATTAACACTCCACGTAACTATCTAGCAGAGCAGAAAACGTGCAAGCGAACTATTTTCACCTATACTATACCAACCACAATCCGTTACATGTACAGTAT
The DNA here is from genome assembly GCA_963978495.1 of Athalia circularis. NCBI lineage: Eukaryota > Metazoa > Arthropoda > Insecta > Hymenoptera > Athaliidae > Athalia > Athalia circularis. Next base: position 18,534,747 of record OZ021698.1, on the reverse strand, counting down.
GTGTACACATACGTTTGCTCTTTTATCGATAATTACCTGCAGAAAAGTTTCACTGAAAATTAGTTATTGTGCAACAGTGTATGCGCAAGGATTCGTTGAAAATCGTAGTTGGAATTTTTCATGAAAAACTGTACAAGGTCCTCGCATTTATTTTTCATTTTGTTTTTTTGTTTTTTGTTTTTTGTTTTTTCATCTCGATCAAATAATTTTCATTTACATGTGAATTTCGGAATTCACTGCGATGTGTATATGATGGAAAATAATTTTCGTAGGCGAGTAACGGAATTATCGGTGTCGCGGTGATTTGCGGAAAGGACGCGGTATATATGTGCATATGTGATACGGTGGCCGTTTGCCAAGAACTGTTTCTGTTAATCCGAAATGTCCACTTTTTGCAATAGTCACACAGATTATATCCATGCCAGTATACGGGAATCCAATTTATCTCTGTCAGATCTCGTGATTAGTTGTTGCTAAGATTCGATTTCAATGAATTGATACTTTTTATTGACCATCGAACATCGATGTTGGATAACCGCATGAGCGATTCATTGAAAAAAGGTAGATCATGCATGAAAAAACTGAAAATCGAATCAAAAATCATTCGTTACACACTTGACGGTTTTCTTTTTTTTTTTGATTTCTTCGTTCATGTTTTTTGCCGTGAATATGGGCGTGTCGTAGACTAGCGTCCCAGGTACTCTGGCTATCTAATGCCAATGGCTGGCTTGTCTGTGTTTCCTTTGCACTCAAAGCCCCTGATAATGCCAATCGTCAGACCCAAAGTCCACCCGTATATAAATTCCTCCATTTGCAATAATATACTATGCGCATTCTAATGACACCACTTCGCGAAGCTCGAAAGCAAAATCATCTCATTAATCAACGATCGCGCTGTCCATCGATAAATTTCATCAACGATTCTCTCCAAACAAAAGACGATTCCAGCCAATTAAAAAATACAAAATATTTTTGTTAGTCAGAAAAAATCAAAACGCAAGCCTGCAGTAAAGTTTCAGGACTGTTTAATTATTTTTCATGAAAATTTCTTTTTTATTTCACTTCACGTTACACGTTACATACGTTTGTGCAATGTAGGTTACGTAAAGCGAGGAAATTATGCCAGTTGCTCGGTTGAATTCAACCCCCAGTGACGAACACTGTCAAGAACTATACCGATTGTTCTAGGTTATCGTCTGAATAACTCAAAGTGTTCGGGTAACTCCCAACCTATTCGTGTGTTTCAACCCTCGGGGGTCTCTCTGAAGGACATACAAAGCCTTTGAGATTCTACACCCTGCAAATATCGGAACGTAAACCCGATAGACAAAATCAAGGGTGCCGTGTGTGCAGTCGCACCAAGAAAATTCAAAAATTCTTTTTTTCTGAAAGGCGTAAAATAGTGAGCAAAAAAAAAATATGTCCTCGTGATTCGTAGACATTTGTTGTTTTCTCGCAAAATTTCGTTCGTTAGAAAAATTTCTTTTCTTTCCCAACGCCTCGCATAATTTATATGTTCTCATATCTATCCGGTCGAGTGTAATAAACGGTTAACATATTCATTTTTTTTTCTTCTGTCGTCAAAATTATATGATTCGTGCATGGCCGGGGATGTGAAGTGGAATTTTATGAACGTTGAAATGCGTTTTATATAATGCGGTTAGTAGGTTATAGTACGTGGGATCAGTCGTATATATATTTCAGATTTTCTCGACGTGAATTATTCGCACTCTATATAGTTTCTGGTGAGCATTCGACAACTGGGGAAAAAGAATGAAAGAAAGATGAAAATATCATCCGAGTCCATATCACGAACGGGTTGCAGGGTACGTGCAACGGTAATAAAATGCCTTCAGACACTTGCCAAGATCCATATCTCGTGATAGGGTTGTACGATTTATACGTAATTTATTTTATAAGAACATACAGCGTATCATATTTTGTACATAAGAAAACCACGTAATTCGAACTCGTAACTATTGTATAGATAAAAAAAAAAAAAAACAACAACAAAAATGTCGCCTCCGCAAACGAATTGTTTCATTCCCAATTACATTATAATATGTTACACGAATCTTTCGAATCTATAGTCCACGCCGAAATTTGAAACAAAAAAAAAGAGATAAAGACAGAGAAAAAAAAAAATCCAAACAGCTACCTTGCCCTAATTGGTTGTTAGGGAGTGAATTTAAGGAATAAGAAAAATAGAATACACTTTATTTCTCTCCTGGTAGTGTACCGAATGAAAAAGTATATATGAAAAGAAAAGAAAGGGAAGGAAAAAATGTGTTGGGAGTTTGTTTCGGCTGTTTGTTCGTTATAAATTTGGCAAAACAGAAATAATAGGAATGAAAAACATTTTTATATTTTTTTTAAATTCTGATAATGATAAAAAAAATGAAGAGAATACGCATATAATGCGGATATATAATCTCTCTTAGGGGGAACAGATAGTACACATTATATACGTGTATATCGCTAGCAATTAGTGAAATGGAGTTTTGGTTTCTGATGGTGAAAAAAAACGAAAAAAAAAAAAAAAACTAATAACGAAAAGCGGAAGCTGAAAAGTAACCTTGGCTTCTGAGGGTTGTAATGTAAACTGAGCTGTGTGCCGCGAACGGTTTACCTAATTTTTTTTTTACCTTCATGTAAACCATATACATATACATACATATTTATTTATGCATATAACAAACACTCTGGACTATAGAAACGTAGAGAGCAACCGTTGTCACGCACATCCAAAAACACGAGACACGCACAAGAGCTGTCTACTTTATTAAACGGAACTCATTAGCTATCGTTGTGAGTGTTGTTGTTTTATTTTTTTATCTTCTCCCTTCCCCCGCCCCTTTTTTTTAATGTTCGCGTGTGGTGGCGTAGATGCTTTTTTTCATACATACCTAGTTATGTAGATATGTATATGTGAGCACGTAAAAATTAAGAAAATTACTAAACGCGGAAAAGACTTTGTTAGGAGTACACTTTACTTTTTTCAACACGCGATGGAAACTATAATCTTTTTCCGTCACCTACCCCTCGACAAAGTTTGTTAAGTTAATGGTATAATAATATACATAACGTTAGTGATAACAACACGGACACCCATACGTTGATTTGTGACCGATAATTTGACAGAGAAAAGAAATGAAAAGAAAATGAGGAAGAAAAAATCAGAGAAATTTACTCGATTTAAAGTTGATCTTTGAGTTTTATAAAGTTTTAAATTGCGAGGATGGGACATGTCGTATACCGAACTGTACATGGGCATGTGTTGTATAAGGGGATGAACAGAAACCCATTTTGGATAACCCCCTAACGCGTTATCTGGGATGGGTCAGCCTCCAACTTCCTAATCCACTTTTAACACCGTACGTGGTTTTACTAGAGAATAATCGAATAGCAGACGCATATATTTAACCATGTGTAATATCCTTTAACACCATAATGGCCGAAATAATAGTTAGTCAATTTTCTACGTACTCAAATTAATCAATTAAAGTGCGGTTAGGTGTAACTGATCGCGAATTCTTCGAGTATTATTCATCTGGGGTCGAAAGACTGTAAAGGTGTAACCCACAAAAAATAGAAACCTCATGGAAGAGCGACACTGTTCCCATGCAAAACAAAAGTCTTAGTGTACATAGAATTTGGATCAATCGATTCTATCGGTGCATAAAAATTTGCGTCTTTAGGAAAATTGTTTCTAACATTTCCGATCACATGAGATTAACCGATTTATGGAAAGTTGAGAAAAAATGAGAATTTTTTTCATTTTTTCCGAAAATATTCGACACCAGATATATAACGAATGTTTGCGGTTTCTGGATAGATATACAAGATTTAATTAATTATTTCCGTCGTCTATACGGAAATTTCGGCCTGGTTTTGTTGTTAGGTATGTAATATACTGTATAGGATGGAATTATATCGATATATACCTCATTGTTCGGGATATATCCTGGATATACATAGCTGGTACCTACAGGTACATTTACGATGTACGGCACACGTATGTATACATATACATCTATACATAGCTACCGCTGCAATTCGGTTTACATAGACTATGTGTACATATAACTATGTGCACATATATTCATGTACACATAGATACTTCGGTTTATCAATACAAATTGCACCTGGTTGCTCGCCGCGGTGAGTTCAGTCAATGGACTAGAGTCGAGTCAATTTCAGTTCTACCCAGATTTGTACAGCTATTACATATATGTATGGTACATAACATAATGGATACCTATATACGTGTCTAGAAATTGCAATATCTGCCCTGAAAATTTCTCAAGATGATTCCCAATTTTTTTCTCACATTTTTTTCGATCTTCGTAAATGTGGGAAAAATTATCCAGCGAAGTGGTGAAATTATTTTTTCAAAAAATTCATCGAATCATCGCACGAATTCTTTGAAGGAAATATTTTTTCTTCGACTTTCTAAATTCAGAACGCAGTTTTGCACGGATATCTTCTTGCATTGAGTCATTCGCGTTGTACATGAATTTAATAGAGTCTTCCCAATCGAAATTTTTATGATTTCATACCGAGGACATATATGCGTATGTATGTGTCACATATTTGCGTGGGGATATACAATCCGTATCACGCGATACTTATAAATCAATGACAGAGTGTAACGTGTATAGGTATGTCAAAACCCTTTATGCGAGAATATATGCGGTGCAATTTATCAAAGTGCAAAGTAGCCGGAATGAAGACATGCGAAACGTGACTTGTTACGATATACATAAGGTGATTCGAAAGTACCGCAATAAAATTGCAATATAATGAAATGAAAAGAAAGAAAAAAAAACTAAACAAAACGAAAACTCTCGCTCAGTTTGATACGATAATTATCGAAACGATATACCTAAAGTATGATAAATTGAAAAGATATTCTACTTTGATCCTCTTCAATTTTTGTCTCCGACGATTAAATAACCGTTTAATTTTCTCAACCACTTAATCAAAAGCCAATATCGCTGCACTTCTTATCTAATATATTTTTTATTCAACGTTATATATACATATATAATAACATATGTGATTTTTTAAATAAGTCACCGCATGTACACGAGTTTCGTGTGGATTAGGAAACCTTGCAAGTAAATTGTGTGAGCTTCTTCTTTTTTTTTTTTGTTGTCGTCAATTTGAACTCGATGATCGTGGCTGCGTGGAAACACTATCATATCTAGACGTACGTGCATATGTAAAAGTTTTGAACTAAATGCAGTTCAACTTGGCAAATTTTTTTTTGTCTTTTTTCTTAATTTAAATTTGAAAAAAAAAATTTTTCAATTCTCTATCGTTTTCGTTTTCTCCCATTAATTTCAAATCTGGGTCATTCCTTTCGTTATTTTTCTCACCCGACACAAAAGAGATATGTGTACCCGTTGCGCTGATAAAAAAAAGGGAAAAAAAAACAAAATTGTTTTTTTTTTTTCATACGTATTCAATAACTGAGTACGTTGGTACAAAGTTTGTTTGTTTTATGGCGTGCATGTGCCACGACATTCCGATATAATGATCCATCAATTATTCACGCGTTATCAACCGTAAAACAATAATGTATAGATCGCATGTGAGAAAGTTGCATATTTTCTTTTTTTTTTGTTAATTTCAATTTTTATTTCTTATTTACTACTAGTTCGTATAAAAAAATTAATTTCGGGCAAAAATTTTCCTCGCCTATACTGTATCGTTGGATTTATAAGATCTGATTATTTCCCAAACTTAGTATTTCCATAGCGAGATAAAATAATTTTAAGAAAAGAAAAAAATCAAGCATGTAAAAACAATTAATCAAGTATGTGCAATAACTAATTGCTAGTGTTCAGTAAAAGGGTTGAAATTTTTATGATCGATTGCCACCGTGTTTTGAACGAACCATCGTTTTGATTTTAATTGTACATCCATACTGCAGTTGTCACTTTTTTATCAAAAATTTGATCGAATCGTTACTAATTTTCTGATTTTTTCTCCTGTTGTTTTTTTGGTTTCTCTTGTTCCGTTTCGTTCTCACTATAGAAATAATAATAATTGTTGAATATCATCGATCATCACCTTAATGAAAACAGATTTTTGTTTTACATACCTACTCATTTCGCTTCGAGTTAATTTAATTATACACACAATCACCGTATATATAAATTATAGTCATTCGATTACACACAACCTATTCGTTAAAATTTGTCTTTTTTTTTCGTTTCTTCCCTAATCGTATTTTGGAATGAAGTGGCACAATCAAAGCACGATGATGTGTAATAAAATATTTAAAAAAAAATTCTTTTCATGATCATATTCAATGTGTATATGACATGTGATCGTATGTGAGATGTGTACCTGTGTTTCGATTAATTAAAATTTTTGTATCATTATTTTTTGACGTCGTTTTGTTTTTTCGGTATTCGCTCATTATAGATTATTGTTTATTGGGTGTTTTGGGGAAATTACTAAAATAACTTATGTGGCTGACTTACGTGTCTGGCAGAGGGCAGATGGGCCACGACTGACACCCCTTCGATAACCACGCGCCCCTCTCGACAGCGCCCCCAATTTATACGCCACTGCGCAAGACCGTTCAAACCCCCTCAGTACTGACACATTATATACCGTACAGTCAGTTACACTCGGTTCTTTTTTTTCCTTGTATCTTTTTTCATTTTTTCTCGTGCTCGTCTATGCATCTCCCTTTTTTCGTTTTTTTCTTGTCCTCTCAGGTCACAGGGGATGTAAAGTTAAAGATAAAAATCATAGTAATTACACAACCCCTGTAAGAAACGGATTCCAACGCGTCTGAATTTTTTCCTATATTTATGATAACTGATTAAACGTATAGTGTAGATTCGTTACTCGTAAGATTTACAAGTTACACCTACTCAAAAATGGAGTAAAATACTATTCTTTTTTAATAGTTTTTGATACAGGTATTCACGGAAATTCACAGTTTTTGTGGAATACACCCTCTAATTCTCAGCCCCTCAGCAATTGCTCTATATTCTATTTATTTATTCGATTACGATTTTCAAAAACAAACTTAAATTACGTCGCCTGCTATCGTAACTGACGATTAATACACAATACCTATAGAAAATTCATTCAAATCTCTACGCGGCTTTCGTAACGTGCTGCGGTCTTTCCTACGGGAACGAATGAATGAATGAACGAGCTTCAATGAATTTGGTCCGCTAAGGGCTATGGACTTTATATATACGTATAACGTATACGTCCGTGCACTTGGTTTTTTCTTTTTTTTTTTCTTTCTTTTGAATTGGTCAGCTTGTAGACGGGCAAAAAATTGCTTCGGGGTGCTTGCGTAAGCCCTATATACATGAGGTTTATGTATATATATACATATGTGGTTTATATGCCAAACAGTTCTGGCGCGTGATTTTTCGTTCATAAAAAAATTACGTTCACATACACACCTTTCCACGGTCGTGTAATAAAGCTGCTACAATTGGCCTGCGGTCGACTCTAAACGATTATACGCTAAATTACGATTTCGCAATATCTATACAGTCGATGGAGTGATTTATTTATTTTTAGCCACGCGTTAATGAATAAACGCGAGTCGTCTGTTGGGATAAAATAATCTTATCGCAAGTGTTGGAAATAATTTAGTATCTTTAAGGGTTTGAATATGCCTCCGTATGGGGTACAATAGCCCCGTAATTATGGCGCTATAACATACAGTAGCTAGATTTTTTTTTTGAATTTTTGATTCATCCAGTTTCGAAATAGCCGCCTTTATAATTACTTGTTTCCTCGATTACGTTCAACTGATCAGTTTCTCAAAAAATTCATCTCACCGAATCATCTCGAAATTATCGTTTGATCAACGTATACAAAATTCGGTGAAAAATGATATTTTACAAGAAATTTTTTGGACAAAAACCGAGCAAGAAATTCAGATTTTGAAACGAGAGAAAACAAATTAAAATTTTATTAGATAGAAAATAGCTTCAGTGTATAGTAAACTTGAAAAAAATCTGATGTGAACTATAAAAATACGCATGCATTTGAGTAGAGTAGGTAATCAGAAATTCGGACCGATTTATTTCGAGTCGCGCAGGTATGCGAAACCAATACGTAAACATCGCTTCGTCCGTGTGAGGTTCGGTCGACGTCACGGTTTTGGAGCTCGATCTGTGTCGTCATGTGGCTCGCATGGACAGAGCGATGTTTACGAGTGTCGTGTTTACGTGAGCGCGCTAACACTAATCCCTCCGGAAACGTCATCGACTGGCTACGTCATTCACTATAAATTCGTAAATTGTAGCAAAAGATTGCGAAGTTATAATTTATGGCTTTGCTCTGCGCGCTCGCCGTACGTCGCTTAGGCATATGTTCAGCATACGCGTTCACCGTAAGCGATCTGTATTGAATATATTGGCATAATTTTGATGCTTATAAATTTACGTATTCATTTATTGATTTATTTGTTCATTTATTTATTTATTTATCTGCCAAAATAATGATTTTTGACATGATTTCTATAATCACATGTAAAGTAATCGTCTCGTATATGATTGACTGTTTTAGTATTAAAACAATTAATTATTGTTATCAGTCTTTCGAACGGTTAATTAATGTATAGGTATTTCGGAAGCAATTTTTCTTTTCTTTTTTATTACTTTTTATTAACATCCCTTAATTGGGTATATAATTGAAAACGAGAATAGATAACATGTGGTATAGTTAGGATAAATCTGTTGAATTTTTGGTATAGAACTTTATCACCAACTGATATAAATCTTTTCTTTTTTTGTTTTCAGGATTTCCATAGATCGCGTCCATCAGGTGGATGAAATCGTTCTTTCTACAAAATCAGCACATCATAGGTGGTACCGCAGAATGGTGGTAATCGGTGAAAAGAAAAGAAGTGGAAAATTATTTCCGCTGCCAAGAATTCGAGCGGGAAAATCATCGTCTGTATCTGCAGGTAAAAAACCATCTACGTATCTTACACGACCGCAGGGATGTGCACTTTCTTTTTATCTAAATTTTTTTCCATTATGTTGGACCGATCAGAAATCAGAAATTATGTTGTCGCGTTATATTGACGGATATTTTCTACATGGGATATGATTTTTTAATTTTCTATATGGATCGCATTTACAGCAGGTGTGCGAAACGTGAAGTTTTATATTTTTTATACGGAAAAGTTGGTTGAAAAAGAAAAGATAAGGACTTAAAACGTATAGAGAAAAATTTTCGCTGACACAGAGAAAAGAAAAAAAAAAATTATATGAACGCGAGTTTTACAACCACAATAAATCGCACACTTGTAGGGTGGTTCAAAAATTGCAGGAAAAAAAAACTCATTTCAAAGTGTGAATATAACAAGACTATACCTATACCGTGCAGAAAAATAAGGTTTCTTAATTTTCTTAATTCTCAAAAACCAGATAAAAATTTTACTCTTCTAATTTCCAGTGGGAAATAACAAAAAAAAAGAATCAATTTTGCGTTCAGCTAATTTATTCGCGTTCAACAAAGGGTCGGTTTTCATTCAAGGGTGTCACCCTCTTCATATAACTTATTGTATGAAAAGCAGCGATGAGGCTATTATTTGAAGATAAAAAAAAAGTTTATTAGCATGTGAAATCACGTAGGCGTTTGTTTTATCAAATGTAAAATACATATAGGTATGCATAATATGTTCACCTAATGGTCCCAACGTGAATTTACCCGTTTCATGGCGTTGTAAACTCTACGTTACAAATATACAGGTACACATACGTAGCATATGCGCATACTGTTATAATAAAACCAAATTCTGTCACATACATAACTTCAAGTACAGCTCAGTTCCCTGAAACTCGACAGTTTAATTTCTCAACACTTTACACATAATAACGTTGAATTTCCACAACTAGAGTTGACTCAAGTCTGGCGCAAGATATATGCGCTATATAATTATTCAATTCGCAACGACTCCTAGATATCAAATCCACATGCAGGATTTCTGAACAATCGCAGAGAAAATTTATCAAAAATATCTGCAGTCATCGATATCGATACATGAAAAATTGTATTCGAAAATTTTTCCCCCTGCTTTTTCAAAATTCATTTTATCAATTCTCCCATCGCACACCATCCGGGTGCAAATATTATTTTCTGCACAGATCGATTGATCGTTGGAATTTTGATTTTTTCTCGTGCACTTTCTTTTCCACTTTCTTCGACAAGAATTTGTCAGGGCCAGCTGCAGGGTGTTCTGAATTTTCTTGCACGTTGAATTAGGGGAACATTTTCATCGTCGCCGTGGTCGTTTTCGTAAGATTTGCGCGTGTTTGGCACCGTCACAGTGTAAGAGCTTAAATTCGTCCGTCCTTCTTCCTCTACTACTTTACTTGAATCTTTCATTTTGACGCACTTTATGTACCCAACGAGAATGGCCGCCCGGTTAAGGCAGCTGAGTTATTTTAATAATCAGCTAGATAACGTGGGTATCTCGCTCGAGTTGTCAGTCTTACCGTGAAATCGAAATAGGGCTGACTTGATTGACGTCGAAGTTAAAACCCCCGCAAACTTTTCGCTTCGAAGTATTTTCTATTCTCTGAGAACAATTCCAGCGAAGAATTTATCGAAAAATTTCAGAATTATACCGCTAAAGTTTCCTGCGTAAAAAAAAAACTATAATTAAAATAATTAACAAACTACGAAATTGAATGGCGAATTTTCAAAAAAATCGTTGACACTCATTCGGCGTCGTGTATCGTGAAACGTTAATGTTTATTATTATTGTTATCATTATTATTATCATTCTGCGGAAGAGGTTGCTCACGGGGTACTGTACAAGGGTGTATAGGTATAATATACGGAACATTATTATACATAAATATGCATTACGGGCGGCACGATGCGTGTCCCTCCAAAATGTAAGCAGCTTAAAAGGTGATAGGCGGCCTATAGTCTCGTGCAGTTAATTAAAATTATAGTTAATTGGTGTATTCCCCTTACTCACGCAGCTTCTGGTGACGGTAAGGAAAGGAAAATCTTTGAATTTCTGCGTAACGTGAAATCTGCTGCACTTTTTGTCGAGAAAAAAAAATGTGTTTTATAGGCCCAGTATGCGTAGAATCATCTTGAATTTCCTACGTGAGAATTTTTTTCTTTTTTTTTGTTCACCCAATCTCAAGGATGATCTTTATCGAGATTTTATGAGCGGATGGATTAAGATTTCATATGAGCGATTTAAGATGTGTTTTTTTTTCTTTTCTTTTTTCTTTATTTTCGCATCGTTAAAAATGATAAATTTATAACTTGTACGTGGTGCGATAAAAATATAAGTACCGTAAATGTAGCCAGGGGTGTACAGGGGGGTAAAAGAGGGCGATGAAATCTTGGCTTTCGCCGAAGAATATCGTCTGGTTTCAGCAATATTCTTTTGACGTGTACAGTCGTATATATATCCATAAATATGTCGGATGACCATATCGAGAGTAGAGATAAAATTCGTATATATCCTATTCGAGTCACATTTTGGCCCGGGTTGAGAATTTTTAAACCATGTCACTTATAATATTTCTCTACATGGGTACTTTTGATACAGCAGTAGAATTTTATTTTTTAAACATTTTTTTTTCTATGAGCTACAACTGAAATAAAAATGATACTCGTACTCCGAATCGAATTACCAATGAAAAACAAAAATGCGCAAAACTTGTTGTCCGATACTTTTTTTCCGCTGAGTAGGATGTTTCGGCAGGGAAGTTTACCTTCTCGCCGATAAGATAGAAAAAAAAGTAAATTTATCAAAGTAATTATTCATCGAGGGCCAATAAGCGGGAGAACGTAATCGACATTTTTCGATTACGGGCTACGGTAATCATGGGCTGCTTATTATAACATAAAAGTGAACGGAGTTAAGAAACTCTGAAATTATAAGTACGTCAGTTCAAGAATCTCACAGATCGCATCGATTGAAATTCGGAGACAGCCGCCTTCTGGCGGATATCTTTATTGCACCATTTCAGAAAATCGAAGCTTTTTAATTCTGCAAGCTCAAAAGTTAAATTCAAGATAAGAAAAGCTTCCGATATTCCCCGAGGAAAAACGTCTCCGATCTTTTGGTGGGAGTTCTTTTATTTTTTTTTTTCATTTTGTCGAATGACTTTTTGAAAAGAAAATATAGGAAAGAAACAAAAAAAATTGACGTACTCGATGCACGATGATATTTCTCTGACCTCTGAACCGGTCTATTCTGTTGTTGAACTATAACGTATTTGCTTGCCAGACTCCTTTTGAAGCGAGTCTATAGTACTCTGCACGTATAATATATTATATAGAAGTTCTATTTCCTACAGAAATGTGTCTCTCGACTATCAATCTTACTCACGCGTATACGTCGAACCTCAGGTCGGCATAAGAAAAAGATGGTGCTTGGTAAGGAAGCTAAACTTACATATATGTATTGCATTATAAATCGCTGCTTATAACGACGTATACATTCGTATACTTGCCGATGAAAAATACATGAAACACTACGGTTCGGATGTTCGTAATTGCCAAATTAAGGGATCATTCTGGTTCAGATGCTAAAAAAAACTATCTTTGTAAATTTTTGGAGAAAGTATTCTTATTGATATCGATATAAATTTTATTCAGCTTAACAAATACACTCTCGAAATACATAAAACAAAAAATTTATTCATTTTTTTTCAGCACTTTTTATATACAAAAATCACAGGCAAACGCACAACTCCTCGAAAAGTTGGTATTTTTTTCAAAAGCTGAGCAATAATTTCATTCACAATTGGTAATTATAGATCAGAGATTTAATGAGCTCGATCAAAGTTAGAGATGTTGAAAAAATCAGATCAAATTTTTTTTGTCAGGAATATAAATAATTATAACTCACAATTTACTCTGACAAATTAAACGTTTTTAATGTAAGTGGTGAAATTTTTCATATTTCGTACTTCGAGGTATTGTAATACGTGTTTTGCAAGGGGTGAAAGTGATAGAAGAGAGAAAGTATATATCGGTTACAAAAAAGGTTACAAAAAATCGAAAAAAAAGTGGTAGGTAGTGTGCAGGATATGCGAAGGATAAAGAAAGTTTCTAACACTCTTGGAGGAAAGCGATCGCTGTTCGGTGATTGAGTATTCTACGTTGCCAGTCGGCGCGAACGGTCAGGCAGCTTTTTTTTCGGTTTTTCTTCTTTTTTATTTTTCGTCGACTTAAAGAAGCGCTCATACAACATACCAGGATATTGTATACATGGGAACACATGAAGTAACAAAGAGGATGAAAAAAAAAACACAAAGCTTTGTTAGCGCGAGGGTACGCAACTGCGGTGAAGAATAAAGCATACATACGTACGTAGGAAAACAAAAAAACCGAAGCCATGAGCGTAAGAGGTTTTCTTTATTCCATTTTATGTATATTTTTTTCTTCCTTCCATTTCACCCCCTGCAGACTTACGTCACGTCAGCATTCTCGTAATTTACAATTCGTTTAGCTGAGTTTCAATGGCGGAAAAAAGCGGAAAAATAAAAATTAGTTTCCCGAGAAGATGCAGGGTGAATATTGTTGGAACATTTACAATACGGATAGCTTTTTCATTTAGAAAAATTTCGATGTTCATACACCCAAGAGCGGGTGGAGAAAAAAGAATCTATCCCAATGGTAATGAGAAGAGAAAGTTATCGTATGGGCTGAACCCTACGAATAGTTTATCGCTCCCAATTTGCGTTTTTTTAACGCAAGTGCGTAATCTTTGTTCACCCATCACAACGGGGTTGGCAAAAGCTGATGTTTGGGTTTGATTCTTTTTTTTTTCGAGGAATGAATTCGCCGCGCAAAAAAGCACATAAAGTAATTGATAGTCGGATATGTATAAGTATCTACAAAACGAGAGCTTTCACCCACCCAGACGTGCAGTGGTAAACGGTAGAGCAAATTTCAAAGGATGACGAAAGATCGGAAGTTGGTAAAAAAAAGCTCTCTTCTATTTTTACCTAAAGTTGGTACTGTGCTTTTCACGGTCTGTGGAGCGGAAAGCTCCTTACCAACGGAAACTTCAGTGCTTTATCGTAACGTCGGTAGGAAAGCGAACTTCTACTTTATCCTCCCTGAATTACTCGCGTGTACTGAAGTTTCAGAAGCTTTGCGAGCTTGCGCTCTATCTTTCTATAAATCAATAGATTAAATTTTTCGAAAAAACTTACCGACGATGGTGTTCATGCCACTTATATCATACAGACGAGAAGGACTTACCTGTAAAAAAAAGGAAATATTCAAAATTATTTTAAAGAAAAATACAAAAATGTTGCTTACAGATGAATTCAGTTTGAGTCAATTTCAGGGCTACGTCTCTACCGAGAAAGGGTATGCTTTTAGAATTTATTGGAACTATTTGGAAAAATTTCAAAGTAAACTTATGATATTTATCCATCATATATTCGGTCTATCGACGGTGAGTAAGATCGATGCTTGAAATTCTTGGATATAAGTTTGAAAATTTTCATGCCGGGCACGCCCCTGCCTAAAAGCTGCGGAAAAGAAAACGCTGGAGAATATTTTTATTTATTTGTCTATTTTTTTCTATCGGTTTGAATTTCCACCGGAATCTATATGCCGTGCATCACGCATGAATAATATTTATTCAAATATTGCGTACTGCGTTTATATCGAGTCTCGTATATATTTTATCGCGGCGTATAATATTTATATATTTACTTTAGGTATCCATCGAATGTGCATACGTTAAAAATGCAATATATCCATTTTACATATCATGCAAGCTCACGTGAATCTGTTTGCTAACTTGGAAAAAAATAGAAATCCATCTAAATTTTCAATCTTATCAAAAACAGGGTGACAATCTCGTTAGAATTATTGCAGATATCTGCACTATCGATTCAGAAATATGGAATCTTCTCAACATCATCCTTGATGATTGAGAAAAGAAAATCTTTAACTTATATTGGCATGATGCATTTGAAAGTAAAAAATTTGATTCTAAAATCTTATCGTCACGTTTTACTCCGGAGGTATGTACTCATGTCAGCTTCCCTCGACCTTGCTCTCGATGTAAGATATAATATTGAGGTATATATCTGTATACCTAGCCGATCTCAGGGTAAACATATAATATCCATACCGCGAGAGCTTTGCACGTGAGCCGAACATGAATGTCCCCTTCATAGCTATTATACATATATATATATAGAACCTTTGTTAGTTATATCCACTCAAGTTCATGTAGTACATACAAATTATTCTAGACAAGCAAAGTGCAACCCCCGCTGTTCTAGTGCTTATAATATAATGTGTATGGGTAGACTGAGAGCTGAATAATCCGATTTTCGGGTACCGTAATGAGTTAGTTTGTTTCGTAGAAGGTTTCGAAAATTTGACTACGTACAAAACGAGGGACTTAGAATTTTAGAATCGAAAGTTTTCATCCACACCACTCGCGAATCTCATAAAAAATGTGAAATAAAAAAAGAAACGTATGTCGACTGCTTACATAACGAAATTATCTAATGGATGAGCGAAATTTGATCATCGGATAATCAGACACTGTAATTACCTGGGTCGGATTATTCGACACTGTTTATTGTCAGGGGTGTCGTAAGAAAAGAAGATACGGAAGAATAATGAGTTTGGTAACCGTCCTGAAAAACGCGTATAAGGATAACAAAATAAAAAAATAATCAAATTAGCAAAATAAAAAAGGAGCGGTTGCGTATAAGTGATCGCAAAACGTCACGGGTCAGATCTCGGGAGAGTTCCTTTACGTGTAGCTATTGGTTTTTTTTTTTTTATCTTCATTACGACCTCATTTTACACCGTGTAATTTTAATTCCGACGTACACCCGTAGGACATACGTATATATCACTGCGGATGTAATTTTTTAATTATTCAAATTATGTACGTATCCAGGAAAAAAGTTTTTTGGAATAATATTTTACATTACGCGATTTTCTATCGAATGAGGTGCGTATAGATATACATCCGTGGTATGGGAAAAAAATCTCCAATCTCATAGCGTCAGTTATTTATTATCAGTTTTTTTTTTCTCTTCGTTTTCTGATCTGCCTATCGCGAAGAGTGCTTTCGCTAGAATATCTCCAATTTCTGCAGACGTTGTGTGATAAAGTAACTGGAGGCAATAAATTTGAACCTTTAACAAGTAAGATAATTCACAGACTCCTTTCCGCCTTCCGATTTATTCATTTGTTAAGTTCTTCTTGTTTTATTTTTTCTGCAACGATCACGTTCATCAAGCTGTATCCGAGTATACACATTATATGTACAACAGCTTTTGTATGCGCTTGCAATTGGAAGACGTGTATCCTTTTTTATATATAACAGATTGCGCCGAAATTATTCAAAAGTAACTTAGATGATAGCTATTTTATAACCTACCTTTTTTTTTTTTTTAAATTTTATCTCACAAAATGACGCAACCCTTACATCCGTATCTATAAAGTTAGTCGATAGGAAAATGTTACTTTCCCTCGTCTCGGGATGGGGGAAAAGGTCTTCCGCTACATATTTCAACGGTTCGATACATCCTCGTAATAAACTTCAACTTTTTTTTTTTTTTTTTTCATTCTCTTCTATCAATTCCTTATGGGTCTTTTTCAGAGTTTCTTTAAAAAAATTCCCTAGCCGTACTGTATCGAGTTTTGAGATTATTATTTGAAAGTGAAAGATTGATGATGCCTGTAAACTGTATAGGTATACTGCAATTTTCATGGCGGCGCAACAGATGGATTATCGAGTGAATTATTGATTCTTCGCGGCTCGAATATTGAAGCTTTCATTTTGAATTTCCTTTTTTTCTTACGCGATAGCAGAAATTTATCGGATGCGGAAAAGTCGAAAGTCGAAATCAGTTGGATTAATTTATTGTACAGCCACACGCGCTCACGTCGAGTACAAAAAAAATGATACATATGACAAAAAATGAAAATTTTAAAACTAAATTTGATTTTCCCTTTCCCTTTTGAAATCCTTTACAGCCCTTGATTAAAAAATCGACGCGATAAATATCCGACAAATTTACTTCCGCTCCATGAAATTAGAACAAATGCGTCCCGTGTGTTACCATATTATTTCTTATTTTCTATTCCAATTTTTTTTTCCTCTCTCCTTTTTTTTCTAAATTTTTTTATTCTTGTAGAAACGGTTTGCACGTAATGAAAATAAATGGTAAAAGTGGATATTTTTCTTGAGCCTAAGAACTTTTCTGAGATGGTGGTTAAAAACTGAAATAAATGTACCGACTTATATATACTATATATATATTTTCCAGAGTTACAAGAGCTTGGAAGCTTCGGGGATGTAATAAATAATTCAAGTTCTAAGACACACCATTTTTTCTTGTTTTTCTTTCTCTCTTTCTCGTTTTCATTTTTTGTATCATTTCATCTTTTATTTGTTTCTTGTTCTTTTGAAGAACTGATCAAGCGGTAGGAAATTTTGTGGTAAAATTCGTGAAACAAATATCTAGACTTTTCTGTGATATAGAAACATTCGAGAACGATAAAACGCTGCTTCAGAAATATCTTTTTATGTTATATACATATGTATTATACCTATATTATTTTTTATGAGATAGCGGGAGTTGTAATCTCATATCTTCGCAACACGTATTTATTGTGGAGATTTATACAATATTCTTATATTGCATCTCAATATCAATTCCAGCACATGTAGAAATATCCTTACATCGCAAATGAGGTAGTATGTACAATCCCTTTCATTGATCTGGACATTTTCTTAGGATCGTCTGGTTATCTAGGATGAAATAAATAAACCCGTGAACTGCTGCGCGAAAGGTATATTAGAAATGACGTATATATACCGGTACACTTATTTGTCGATGCGACGGGTGGTAATAAATATAAGTACAAATAAACGAAATGGAAGAAACGAAAAATACGGAGACGTGAGATCCGCTGGAATTCGTTTATTTGTATTCCGATGGTGTCCTACCGGGATCACACCTAAGTATATAGTATTCACACATATTACCTTACTCCAAATGAAATAGCGATCCATGTACAGGTAGTACCCGCCTAAAACATATACGAGTATTTCGAAATTTGGTCCCATGGGATATGGTCGTTCGTCAAAGGTGCAGGTGCGATATACGTAATTAAAAACAACACGCCGCGGCGTTCAACCCCCGCGAGGGAAAATCTGATGTAAAATTGAAACATATGGTAACTACATTTTTTTCTCCGAATTTTTAAACCATCCTGATTCCAGAAAGCCGTTTTTTAATCACTTGTTTCCCCCGCGAGGGAAAATCTGATGTAAAATTGAAACATATGGTAACTACATTTTTTTCTCCGAATTTTTAAACCATCCTGATTCCAGAAAGCCGTTTTTTAATCACTTGTTTCCTCGATTACACTCAACTGATCAGTTTCTCAAAAAATTCATCTCACCGAATCATCTCGAAATTATCGTTCGATCAACGTATACAAAATTCGGTGAAAAATGATGTTTTACAAGAAATTTTTCGGACAAAAACCGAGCAAGAAATTCAGATTTTGAAACGAGAGAAAACAAATTAAAATTTTTATTAGATAGAAAATAGCCTCAGTGTATAGTAAACTTGAAAAAAATTTGATGTGAACTATAAAAATACGCGTGCATTTGAGTAGAGTAGGTGATCAGAAATTCGGACCGATTTATTTCGAGTCGCACAGGTATGCGAAACCAATACGTAAACATCGCTTCGTCCGTGTGAGGTTCGGTCGACGTCACGGTTTTGGAGCTCGATCTGTGTCGTCATGTGGCTCGCATGGACAGAGCGATGTTTACGAGTGTCGTGTTTACGTGAGCGCGCTAACACTAATCCCTCCGGAAACGTCATCGACTGGCTACGTCATTCACTATAAATTCGTAAATTGTAGCAAAAGATTGCGAAGTTATAATTTATGGCTTTGCTCTGCGCGCTCGCCGTACGTCGCTTAGGCATATGTTCAGCATACGCGTTCACCGTAAGCGATCTGTATTGAATGTATTGGCATAACTTTGATGCTTATAAATTTACGTATTCATTTATTTATTTATTTGTTCATTTATTTATTTATTTATCTTTCAAAATAATGATTTTTGACATGACTTCTATAATCACATATAAAGTAATCGTCGCGTATATGATTGACTGTTTTAGTATTAAAACAATTAATTATTGTTATTAGTTAATTAATGTATAGGTATTTCGGAAACAATTTGTTTTCTTTTATTACTTTTTATTAACATGCCTCAATTGGATAATTGAAGATGAAAATAGAATAGTATATGATTTTATTTGGATTAATCCAATAGTCATTTTCAATTTTTGTCCGCTTTTTGCTTTGTATTCGATTATTCCTGATTTGAATGTAACCCATGTATAATTATAAGAAATATAATTTTGCATATTACTTCTTTGACAAGAATTTTTCTTTCTTTCGATTCTATATCAAAAAAGAGACAGAAAGAAAAAAAAGAGAGGTGGCATTATGAGACCAGCACGTGCGAACCTTTTAGAGTTTCTGCTATGGAAAGTCAAAGAGATATACTTAATTACCATTTGAAGCACGAGCGCGGTGGTGAAAAAGCTCCGGGATGTTAAAACAAGTTTTTGGGTCACGAAGGTTTGGTGCGACTTTGTGAACTAAATAACTTTCGAAACTTTTCTATGTGACCGATCCTTTCCCAAAGTAATCAACCGTCAAGATATACCCCGTACCTATACCCTCATAATAATACTGCACACGCGCAAGAGTTCCAAAAATCCATTTCGCTCTTTCTTTTTCTCCTACTTTCGAGAACGAAATTGAGTGAACTTTAATTTTTTTGATGTGAGATTGACGGTGAAGAAAAATCATTGCGATTATTTTTTCTTATTGTATTTGATATACCTTTATCTTTTTTTCTTTCGTACACTCGCGTAAAACTGAATCAAATCGCGAAGCTTTAATGCGATCCTCGATGCAAGCCACCTGTTGCCAAGCCTATATATGCCTCGTGAGTAGAAACAGCTTAGAAAATTTATCCCAACTGTTGCATAAAATTTTTTTCTCGTCGAGCTTGCAGCGCTTTCAATTATATGACTGCTATTACTGCGCGGTAGAAGATAAAGCATCGCATTGAGCTTTTTTTTCGAAAGCTTTTCTGTAGTTGATCTAACAAACGCGCATGTCATATTTTCTTTTCATTCTGGGAGGGCTGTAAGCAACCAAAAGAGCTACAGGGTCAGGTTTTCTTTTTAAACATTTCGATTAGGCTGCTTTTTCGTGTAACGACGCTACGTTTCATGAGGTAGATAATTGGCACTCTTAGTTGACGTTTCTCCTGGCAACTAAGTAGGTGAACGCTTTTTTTTTTAAGTACTTTTTTCACAGCTTAAAGAGGATAAACTTTTCTCCTTACTCGCGAAAGGGGGGCGAGGATTTAAACCATTTATTAAACGAGCGATCGTGTTCTCATACGATTTTTGAAAAAAGAAATTACGGAAATTTTTCATTCACACAAATTTCGATTTAACAATGTCCGATAATACAATCATTATCAAAGGTTTCCGCTTGGGATGGGCGTGCGTGGTTATCAAACACGTATAATTCTTTTCATCGTTAATAACTGTTATTTTAATTAAACCTAACGATCCTAATCAAAATTATTATCGTGATTAGGTTGATGAAAAGAGGCGCGCGAGTGATGTAATCAATTGCGATAACAAGAAAAATCCACTAATTAAACTGGATAATAATTTAACAAAATTTACACCCGCGGCGACCAACCCTCTTACCGCGGTGTACAAGAAATACGAACATCTAATCCATGGTAATCTTAAAAGTGAATTTCATCTCTCATCCTTCAATTCCAGATTATGTAAAACACGCCCATACAAAAATTACACCCATAATGTTATTTTATTTATTTATTTATTTATTTATTTTGTTAATTTTCCTTCTTTACAAGATCACGAAATATAACGACGACGGAAATTCGACCTAATCTCGCATCTGATATTCGCATCTTTTGGGATACGAGCAGTTAATTAACTCTGTCCCTCGTTTTCTTGATAGCTGATATGCGCTATGACGTTTCTAATAGAATGTACATGTTATCACTCTTATACCATATCACCCCGAAATTTCGCTGGTATGACGACATACGTTCGAACGATAATTAGATCACAAGCTTCTATACTTGGTGTAACATGCTCATGAGCTTATGTATAAGTTTCCTCGAACCACGTTCCAAATTTGCACGTTCGTACGAAAAAGAAAACCAAATCATAAAGTTGCGAAGAATTCAAATTATTCTCGACCGTCTCGAATACATTTTTTCAATCAATACTTTAGATCGAAAGATTTTTGAGTTTTTTCATTTTTTTAGATTTCGAACGAACAATTCAATTCTCTGGACCTACGTTTCTTCAGCCTTCAGCACATATTAAATACGTGATCGTTATAATTGCTTTTTTCATTTTTTGATTAGTCATCCGGTTTAATCAGTTTTTCCTGTGTATATCCTGGAGTCCACGCTACAGATTAGATCACTTTTTGATTAATCGAAGCGACGCTCACCCTTTCTGATAGATGAATGTCAGAGGAAAAAAAACAAAATAATGTTGCTATCATCCCCTGCGAAATTTACTCACGGGAACAGATACGCATAAAATTTGTCCGAATTCACGAGCATAAAATATCCCGACGGTACGAGTTCCATTTTAGAAGAACGAATAATATTACAAAAAACGAAAAAAGAATGATAAAAAAAAATACTTTATCCTACCATCGAGGCCTCTGAAAATTATGTCCGAGAAATACAAGAAATGAGGTTGGAATCGAGAAGTAATTTTACACCTCACTTTTCTCATCCCGTAGGGAATTAGGGCAACGAGGTGCTAGACGGTGGAAAAAGATGGAGGTAAATGGATGGGACGCGGGGTTGCGAAATATGGTGAAAAGAGATGGATTAAAAAATGAGAATAATAAAATGAAATGTGAATACGTACATAAAAGAATATATAATATAATGGCGGTGAAGAACGCCGCGAACTCTTATCGACTTGTCCGGTTTTCTATAGCTCGCAGGTGGCAAAATAATTGCTCCTGCAGTTTTACTTGTTGCTTACCTATACAGCTGCACTTTAAGTTAAATATCACAGCCTCTCACAACCTTCATAACCAACTATTATACGATTCGAGAACTCGATTTCAATATAGTAAAAATCTAATCTGATGTTTAATATACCGCAGTTAGAATTTTCTTCTTTTTTTTTTAATTCATCTCTTTGCCAGCTGACGTTATAATTCCATGTAAATAAAAAAATTTATATATAATAAATTCTCGGAGATTTTAATGAGTATTAAATTAGTAAATGTTCGAAATTCAGAAAATTTTTAATGAAAATACTTTACGTATTTTTCATACCTATATATTCCACCTATATATTCAGGAAGCTGCATCGGCATGATCTAGAATTGCACGAAAACTAATTTCCTCTGAAACCATTTACCGCTCGGTTATCATCGTGGTATAGTATGAAAATGATAAGACGAGATGAGAAGGAAAAGAAAAAGAAAAGAACAAGAGTGTGGTATGGAGATACAGAAATAAAGCTTCCGCATACGAATGAGAGACGGATGATTTTTTTTTTAAATAGAATGAACTAAACTGCCCGATTTGAACGTCTTTAATAATTTATTTATTCATTTTGACTATTCTGCTGTTATGCCTCCTCGTCATGATCAGAGAAAAAAAGTTTGTTGTCTCTAATTTTTTCAAAGCATTCACTGATAGGGGAAAAAAAATGAATAGCCTAGGGTTGCATTTCGTTCCAACTTCTGTCTTCTCGTGACGTGAAACTTTGAATTTAGTGTGTACAAAGCCGTGGAATATTGCCGAGCTTTAATCGAAGGGGAAAAATTGAACCGAAAACAACTTAATACCACAATCTATACGGCCCTTATAACCGACGAGAGCAAATACACCAACACAATTTTTGACGGTCAATAAAATTAAGCCGATTTTCATATCAACCCTTCCGTTTTATACAACTTCTGTGTGTTGTTCGAGGATTACTTTCACCGATATATATACATATTGTAAATAAAAAAAAATAAAAATCTGGGGTACCTCCTGGATAATGCCAAATCGGTCTACACCTACTCGTTGATCCCGTGTATACGCATGACTTAACTCAAAATTGAATAAGTTGGTGAGAAAAAATCATGTGAAAACTTTCAAAAATCCATTTCAAAGGAGAGATTTCAGGCTTCAAAATGGCTAACTTGAAAATTTTCTGCAATTTTTTTGATGCTTAACACAGAAGTGTGGAAAACTTAGTTTTTTTTTTTTTCTTTTACGTTCCTTAGTGCGAATGAATCCCTGACATTCCTGCTCAGCTGAGTAAAATGGGTGAGCTTAGAAATGAGCTTTTGACCTTAATGGAGGTCGACGGAAACCTTCTAACCCGTATGTACGTACAACACGGATCTTCTGAATTTTATTTACCTATTTTGTTCATCAGAAAATCGATCAACCCACGCGTACTACGATGTATACTGTATACACATGTACAGGTATAAATGTAATGAATGTATGTATTAGATTCAAGAAAGCGTTTACAGCTCTGGTTACGCGAACCCCGGGAATTATTGTTTGCTCAAGATCAGAAAGTTTTCTTTATTTTTTTTTCTTTCTAAATTTCTTATTTATTTCTCTCGCGCAAAAAAAGCGACGATTTTTCGCGAGGTGTGATTAAAAATAAATAACACATAGGTACCTAACCGAGGTTTTTTTTTTTTTCGAACGGTGGAATGACGAGTGAAATTACTCGTACGTATATGGAATCAATGCTATAAAGGGTGAATATGTCCCTATCGATATCCTGTGTGACTTTGGGAGACCATCGAAGGGAGGAAAAATATTTCAAAGAACATATTTTTTTACGTAGCTTGAAAAAAAAAACAACAAGGTACACGTATATCGGTGTATACTTTTACCTTCGAGCATAATGCCACGCCCAAACCTTGTGCGTGGCTTTATTTTGTTTTATTTTATTTTTTATTTTCTTTCTTCTCTTTCTCTGTACAATAAAATTATTGCTCGATTGTTAGCGAAGAACGAGAACTTTCGAAATTGAGAAGAAAAGAAAAAGAAAACATATTCTTCCTTGCGGGTATCTCAAATTGACGCACGTGAAATAGTGAAAAGAAAAGAGAGAAGAAAAAATATCCTTACAAGTATTTTTATTTCGCTTGTATTATATTCCTAAAACCCGATGGTGAAATGATTAGGTAATCTAATGTGAAAAAAAACTAATAGAAAAACAAAAAAAGAAATAGATTATGATTTTTTTCAGAAAATTTAAATCGGCCATAGTTCCATGAGCATACTACATGTTAATGATGCAATCATTATCGCCGAATAATTCATTTTCCGCTGATTCCATGCGTGGGTTTGTCGAGTATAATTGTGGTTGGTTTACCCGGAATCTATATTAACACACCCACATGCAAATGCCCGTGCGAATGATTTTATAAACAAATTACTTCCGATTTTATCATCGGATTATCATTCCAATCGTAGCGGATGAATTCAGATAGAAATTACAGTTCCGTCGATCTCGAATTTTCCAATATTACTCGAAGTGAAAATGCGTTATGCATTCGAATCCGCAGTTCATTTTCCGTCCGTAAAAAGTACATACTCAGGTACATATAGGTTTCCGTATATAACATGTACGGTGGACTTTGATAAAAAGCGTACCGTAGAGGAAATGTACTGGGAAGAAAAGCTTGGGGAAAAGGTTTCGCTAACGCAATCGTCTTGAACGTGATCTGAAATAAGGAGAGTAAAAAAGACACTTAAAAAAAAACTGAAAGAAGTATTTCAAACTTTTATTTCCCCTGCTTATTAGATTGATATGGACACATTTATTTGCCGTTTCTCTGAAACAAATTCATTTCATATTTCACGTACAAATAATTGGAGTTGATAATTTTTGCGAAAAAAAAAAAAACGATTCTAATAATATTAAATCATATACTAATTGTAATTTAATGAAAAATCAATCGTTTAGTGATTATTATTATTAGTATTAGAAATAAAAGATAAAAAACCGTTTTAATTTTGAAACAATGAGACGTGAGAACGTAGCTTGTCATACGCTCGACCTTCGCTATGCGAGACGGCTCCTGCGATTAATTCCTCTGTGGACCAAGTCCTTGATAATTATTATGATTATGATTATTATTATTATTGTTGTTGTTATCATCATCATCATCATTATGATTATCGTTATTATAGCCAGAGCGTACGCTGAGCTCTGCTCCTAATTATTCGACTCCTGAAAGTGATCCTTGTTCGAAAGTTCTTCGAGTAGAAAATTTAATAGCGTTTTATGTAAGTTTTGATATGTATAGTGCATACTTAGATACGCATGTATGGTTAATTTGAGTCTTAAGTTATATCAGGTCTGAGAGATCAGTTAATGCAAGTTATTACGCAACTTCACTTTCGTCCAATTAAATTCGAGACGATGATAATTCTAGGATGATCAAAATTCACATCGCAGAGAGATAATAGTGAGAGAGCTGTTGCCTTTTTCGCTCTCTCGATACGTAAAGTTTTTTTGTTTGTTTTTTTTTCAAAATTGTAATCTCGTTCTACACACATGCTAGTCTAGGTAGCAACAGCAGGAGCTTGCAGTACGTACTGTATATAGAAAATGAGAAAAGTTCTCGGTCGCAAAAGTGTGGAATGAGATTGCAAGTTATGATGAATCTGAAAAAGAAAAGTATCGATATCAAAAGTCATCTCTGGTAGCGTTAGTTTAAAAGTAAACGTAACTTCTGCTCACCAGGACCAAATGATTTCGACAATTTGAACAATTTTACTTCACCCCTGATTTACGTACGCGTACAGATTTGTAGAAAAATTCTCTCTCGAAATTCTAATACTTTTACAAACACGACGAGAATAATGCGACAGAGAAAAAAAGTGAATTATATCCTCCCGTCTTCTCTGTATAACATCAAGTAGGTACCTTTTGTACAATACTTATTACAAAATTTTTTCTTCTTTTTTTTTATCGTATTACTAGAAAGGGGGAAAATCATAATGGCGACGTATATATTACTCTGAAACTTTTCTATTCGAATTTTTTTTCTTCTTCCCTGTTTTTTTTTAAATTTTTTTGCAAATTGAGCGATTCCAATCTAACTTTTAAAGTGCAGTCTCGCCCAGGCTCTATGACACCTGATCCGTATTTTTGTTTTAACATAAATGAAGGTACCAATTTACTGTCTATCCCAATATGGGCTGCGTAATGGACGGAATATCCCTTTCTTTCTTTTTTTTCAAATTGGTTATGAACCGTAGACTTGAATTTAGAAATGAGGATATTTGCTTGATCCCTTTTCACGAATTTCAGAAGTATAATGTTCGATTTAATTTATATTTATGAAAAAATGATCGTCATCGAATTAAACAATGATCAATGATTTCAAATGCACGATCATCGTGCTTCTTTAGTCATATATTTTTAGTATCTAAAAAAATTCTTGGGAATAGAGAAAAGACAAAACGAACAGAGAAATAATAATAAAAAACGAATGGAGATGGTATAATAAGGGACGAAGGAGGATGTGGCATAAAAACGTGCGAATGTATGGTATGTTTATATCTATATCCAGAGACACGCGTGTTCTCCTAGGAATTCCGGAGCGGTTTTATTGCAATTTTGGAATGTTCAGATATATGTGAAATACGCCAACGTTAAATTGGATCGCGGTCGAACGAACAGACGAATCTTCAAAGCTCAACATATTCGATGGAAACTGTTTTTTATCACGCGAACATAGGTGCGTACGGGTATCCGTTGACAAAAATTTTTTACCCTATAACTGTGTGCGCGTGTATGTAGGTTACATGCATTACACATGCCTGTTATATGGAAAACGTGCTCAAACATTTCGACACCACGTTCCGTGCGAAATAAAAATGAAAAGAGAAAGGCGAAAAATAAATAAATAATAATAATAAAACGCGAAAAACACGTCGATATATTTTCGCAACGCGAGACAGGAATTTCGGATTCGTAACAGAAAATTGCGGACCATATAATGCTTTCCAGGCTCCATCGCGGCGCGGGCGTCTTGGTCTGTCGCCCCGGTAATATTTAGGCTTGGGAAATATTTAAGGCTATTCCGAATTCCTGAAGCTGCTCATGAGACTCGCATAAAATTTCGGGGATGTTTTTCTCCCTTATATATTTTTTCAATCGGAATATCACCGTGTATTTCGCTGAACTATACGGTTCCTCGTTTCTCCCCATGAAATTATAATTTCTACAAACGTTGTTCACCTTGTTATTCCTGCGGTCGCAATTTTTTTGGAAATATTTTTTCTTCCACTTCTTATAAAAGTTCAAAGCTTGCAAGCTCATGAATTTAAGGGTGTCTGGAGCTCGATCGGCCTTTTTACAAGGGCGTAACGGGTCGCGGTGGAGTCCGTTGAAGATGGCAAATTTATTTTCCGGAACGTGCGTAGAAAGGCAAAGAAAGAAGGAGAAAAAAAAAGCGAAGAACAAATATAGATATCTTCATGTATAACCAGTCCTTTGATGCAAGACGTATAGCGCGTTTGTGCTGCAGTTACGTATTAAGATTACTTTTTGTTGCTGTTCGTTTTTTGCCTGCATTTAATGATATCTACGACTCGGTAAAAATTACAAATTCTTTCTGAACGATTTAGCAGTTTTTTATTTTCGTTGAAAGAAAAAAAAATGGTTCGTTTGTACTATACGGCGCAGCGCCGTTTCTCGCACAGAGCTTTGTCGGATTTCACAGCCCCGAAATACACCGGAGGGCAATTTTCACTGTACCATTAATTGTAGTTACAAAGCTCAACCGTATACACGTAATTACTCATTTACCGGATGCATTCGAAACGGTATATTTGATTTCAATTTATTGTCAGAGTTTACTGTTGTATAATATACGCGAAAGTTATAAGCAGATAATAATTCTTGGTGTATCGTTATAACAGGAAATTCGTGGACCCGCAAAACATTTTGTCCGAAATAAAATCCCGAAAGGGTTTATTATTGCCAAGCTGATTACGCGGCGATTTTAACCAATTAAAAAAACAGAAGCCACTGCGTCAAAAAATTCAAGTAAACCCGAACTTTTTCAGTTCAACTTTCAGTTACTACTTATTTTTGTAAAACAAATTCTTTTCATCTCGTTCACACAAAATAACATGGATGGGAATTGAGATGAGATTTCCGATTGTCGTACGCTGATGTTTTTTTTTCAAAGGAGGTTGTTTCTTTAATCTTTTTTTTTCTCATTCGGGGCACTTTGAGCTTGCGTGATTCACACAAAAGGTTTTCATCGTTGATGATGTCGCGTACGGGGGATTTGCAAAGCTATCTTATATATATGAAACACCGTTGGTTCCATATATCTTTTGAATTATGTTATGCAAATTTGAGATTGCGGGTCATTCGTGAGAGCTGCTGGAATATCGTGTATACGTGCAATGTGACCTATAGCAAATATGTACATGTGTATGTTCACATGTACGTGCCGCATAAAATCAAGGAGGATGCCGGGAGTATCGGTAGCTGTTTGAAAATTCGAACGTGAACAGAAATTGCTGTTTTTGCGAATCGTATTGTTTTCTTTCCAATTAAAATTAATTAATCGCAATTGTATAACGAGCAATTTCGATCGGCTCTTTTTCTCTCCTCTTTTTTGCGTTGTAAGAAATTTAATAACTTCATTCTCCTATAGCGTTATATCTTCATAGTTATGCAGGTTGAGGTGCAGAAATAGTTTTTAAGTTTTCGGAACAGTGATAAAACTTAAGCGTTTTATGTGATTGCGATCGAAAATTATTACAATACGATTGTATAGAGGTGAAAAATATATATACAGTTATTTAGTCGGATATTTAAGTGATCAAAAGTGATTATGAACACTAAATGCACAATTGACATTAATTAAAAAACTTACCCGACGCATTACGCGGAGTGAAAACGAAGAGGTCTTCATTATGTTGCGTTTGCGGAAGTATTCCTTCGGGTGATTGTAATTAACTCAAATATTTCAGCAAACAAGAAATGGAGGAAAAAAATTCTTTCCCTTGTTCTGATCAGAATATATTTTTTCTTTTCACTTTTTTTTTTTAGTTTAATTCAGCTCCGTTCAACAAATACTCAATGGAATGAAATTCGTGGTAGACTTCTGCATACTACAGGTGGTCGAGTAAAACTCCTTCCGCTTACACGTATACGTATTATAGGAATAGATATACTTGAAAATCTTTCAATTTCACGTCTATATTACAAGAGATGGCAAACTTTTTGGAAATTTAAAAAATCGGAAGATGTAACATAAAAGTTTGTTTTTTTTCTGTAATTATTTTCAATTTTTTTCTCCTTTTCCTTGGTTTCTTTTTAACCTCTTTTGGTACACCCGGTTGATTTATCGTGGCGAAAAAATGAGATGAAATTATAGATTTTGTTTTACAATATTTACGGTAAAATACGAGGATAATTTAAAGGATGCGCGGATCTACCTATAGTCGCGACTGCAAGGCATCTGATGATAACGAAAACCGTTTCTACTCCTCGGGACGAAACTCCCCAAACCTCCTTGATTTCAACGTCCTTGCTTTTACGCGCACGCTCGACGGGTCCAGGGCTGTCGTCAGGGACGAGCTGTGGCTCCATGCATGGGAGGGCCACCATAAGAATTATTATTATTAAATACAAGACATCTTTCATCCCTTCCCGTCGGTCATCTCTTCACGGGTCATTCGACTTTTTGCACTTAAAATCGATCCGAATCGCGCCGTTACTTCAGAATTTTAATACTTTAATTTTCGAATCCGCAGGACGTACTTCCTCCTTTTTCGCGCCCCTCTTACCCCATCGTTAGGGAAAATTTGAGATGTTTTTATATTTAAATACAATTTTTTTTTTTCACGTAGAATTTTGAAGTCCCCAGGATTATTGTTATTGCATCAATTTTATCGCCAAGAGTAAACGGGATAATTCGTGAACTTTTATCCACTGCTCGTAATAAGTTCTTCTAACTAAGTTCGCGGTAGAGGAAGAGAGCGGTTGATTTCCAATTGTTTACTTTTCTTGCGAACGAAGCACCTAGGAAATCCGGTGGTAAACTTGTTAGGTACAGGTAATAGGATAGCCTTTAATAACACAGTACCGGGACAGTTCTGGTTTTCAACCGATTTATATCCCCCATAGAATTTGATACGAATGAATTGAAAAATTCTTATCACAAATTTTTATCAATTTCAATACTTAGAAAAAATGTTCTACGAACTTTATTCACTTGATTTAAAAATCTGCTCATTTCCGGATTTGTTTCTCTTCAAATTATTTAGAATTAATCTAAACTTGATTGGTTCAAAATTCAAGAAGATTCTTATAGATAGGAAACCATCCCATACACTTATAGATGCTTATAGTGAACTGATTAAAAATGAGCACAAAAAAACCGTCAGTCATTTTTCATTCATTATTTATTTTATTTTGATTTATTCTGTTGATTTCTCGTTTTTGAAATGACTGTAACTACAGTGTAGTTTGGAACAAAACTATTTTCAGCTCCGGTGAGTTTGAGCTGTTAATCTTGTGTTCCGAGCTACAAATTTCTAACCGTGACTACAGAAACACCTGCAATTATTGCAATATATATGTATAACCTTACCTAACTTGGTATTTTGAAGATAGCAATTAGATTTCATTGGGTCATAATTTGCGGTCTTGCAACCACGTCCTGCAAAACTTACACCGTGTATAGTATCAACGCGTATATCTGGAATCTACATTTGAATATTTCTCGTCTTACAATTATTCATATCAAATGAAAGTAATTTTTATGGATATGTGGGAGAGGGAATTTTTTTTCTTCCAAGCTTCGCAACGACACTGGCTTTTGGCCAATGAAACGATAAACATATTTCTTTCTCGAGCTCCGGAAGAATTCTTGGTTATAAACTTCCCTGTAAAAAAAAAAAAAACTCTTGGTCAACTATTATCAGCTATATGTGTATATGAAAATCCCTGTTTCATTTCATTAGATTTAATTTTTTCCCTCTGCTTTTTTTTTACAGATAAATCGTCGTCTTCGATCATTCGGACGTTGGATATATACGCAGGAGTTTGTGGGCAGGAAGTTTGGGGTAAAAATCTATAGCCATATTGAAATTCATCTGCTTCTAAAGCACGTCCTGGGATAAAGTGATATGTATGTAGTTTACGGGCTCTTCGAGAAAAACCGTATGAAAGATTCGAAAAATTCAACGACATCGAAAAACGTCAGGACGGAAAACCGGCAATAACTACAAAACTGTGGACAGTGAGACGGCGACGTCGCGACGCCACTCCGGCTCGCCTTCATACCGATCGTTTTCATCCAACTGGGTGAGTTGATTTTTATTTTTTTAGACTTTCGAATTATAAAACGAATGAAAACTCGAGTTCGAGTCAGATGAAAAATCGGTAGAGAGGAAATTATGGGGACGATCTATCGCTAGCTCAGCACGAGGCATTTACGACTTGGACCTTTAAATTTTCTAATCTTTACTTTATTTTAATCGCTCGAAAAAAGCTGCTGTGCAATTAGAGTTTCTGTTGGAGAAACGTTGAGCTATCACAGCGCGTAGTTTGTTAACTGAATAGGTTTGAGATTTCTACCGAGAATTGTTGCTATCGGTAGAAGATGTTTTGGTTGCTTTCCAAATTGCTCAAGATCTTCCCGAGACGTGCGTTGAATATTTATACGACAGTGTGTAACGGTAATAAAGTAAACTAGCTGGATAATCAAGATCGATGAAAAAGTCCTGTAGGATTTTGGCTCGCGTATCCCCCTTCGGGATTTACACCCCAATTAGAGTTCAAGGTTATATAATATTGTGCGATGTTAATATCGTGATTGATAAAGTTTGTCGGAGTCAATAAGACTTAAAGCCGAAAAATGTTCTCAATTTCAGCTAAAGTTATAAAAATTTCCCCGCGGATTCTGACGATTCCATCGTTTCGATGTGGATGTTACATAGATATATGTATACGATTCAAGCCGCGGTGCCCCAGACGATGATAAATTTCTATCCAACCCGAAATCTAATTCAACGTCAACTTGCGATTCTCACAAATTCGCGAGTAGATAGATATATAGATTAAGTTTTGTTATAAATACGGATTCGATGATATTGATCACGCTCGTATTTTCGTCTAGATTCCAACGTACACCGCTCAAATAAATTTTTAGATTTTCAAAAAGTACTTTCAGAAAGAATATCAAATGAGTGATTAGATTCGAAATTTTTATTAGCGTAAGATCGAATGTCATGTCGAACGATTTCGTAGCGTCATCGTAGTTCTTGGCCTCGATCTGTGAAAATTCTTGACCTCGGTTCCAACGTAGAATAAAGAAGATTTGCCTCATTGTCAGAAGTAAATATGCGGAGCTTTTATAACGCCGCACGTATCGGCCTACGACTATATATCTCGCATTCCCATAATCCAGGAAAAGATCTTAAGGCAAAAACTCCGTTTCCCACTTCAACTGATGGAAAGGATCAGTTCAGAGTACATTTCAAAGTATGTATGCCTACGCTACACGTTGTGCCTTGAGGCAAAATCCGATGGTAAAATGAACATGGAATTCACCATGTACAGAATTGAATTCTCTAGTGGAAATCGATAACCGCACTCGGTATTATTATGGCAAATGAAAAGTAGAAAGAAATGAAAAATCTTTATCTTACCTTCAGCGATGCGATATCGAAATGACTGCTGAATATTTTTCATTGGACGCTCCACTGATGTTGGACTTTGAAAACATAAATTCAGTCAAAACCCTCGAATTTAACGCCGCAGAAATAAAGAGATGCGCTAAATCAATGAATCAATAAATCAATAAATTTACTATAGATGCTGGGATAAATTGATTGCCGATCGGTCGATCAATATCGTTACCCGTTACCGGAAACTTATCACTTCTTCTGTTACTAAATTTTTTAATCGGGAATTGACGGCAATAAGATTAATTTTGATGAATCGATATTTTACATTGGATTCCTATTTGGTTAGCAGTTGTTTATGAAATTTCCCACGATCCTTCTTTACCCAGCAGCTTTGATTTCCTTCACTTACCAAAAGCGGGAGAAAGAAAATGTCGAAGGTCCGTCTGATGATCATCAAGTTTTAAAGTATCTCGTGGCATTCTAGAGCCCTTAGTTGCCAGAAGAGCTTTGGGTGGTTGCTAAAATGTTCTGACCTTATCCACAGACCTATCAGAATCTATAGCACGTCTTGAATTTCATGATCACCTATCTTTCATAAGAATTGATAATCTTTTGCACGTGCGGAAATTACAGTGCAATAATTATAGATTTATTGAAAATTCTCACGCGCTACCCCTTTAGATTTCCAAAAATATAACAGCGTTACAGAAAAGCCAAGTATTGATCGAGGTAAAGCGCCTGACTTTAGGCAATCTGATAGGATACCTAAGGCGGGTGGTTCAGTGCGCTTATGGATAATCGCTAGCATGGGATGAAGATAGATTGTTTTATCGAAAATTCAAAGAGTAACGCTAGCGTCTGCGATACCATAAATTACGGAACGATTTTAATTTCTAAATGTATGTATATAATATAATTGATATATTGATATTATTGAATTGATATCGCATATTTCATATCTTTACACCGAAATCGAAAAAATCGAAGGCTGTAGTTGTTAGATTTTCGCAATATCTGGGGCCGAAAATTGAATATTTTTCGAATCGTTAGAGCGACTGCTTCCTGATGTATTTCAGTCACGTTTTCGAATAGCCCTATTAGAAAACATATCTTTCAGGATTTTTCGAGATTATTTTTCAATGATTCACTCTAAGTTTTCGTTCTGGTATATAGAAAAAATCATTTGTCGATCTGATTTATGGATACATTATACAATTATAATTAGTTTTCACACCATTAATCTCATTGTATATGTGGTTTATCTTATTCTTCCAGTAAATGAGGATTGCGTGGTTCCTACTCAGTACATTTCTCCAGGAATCAACTTCCCTTCATCCTCGTCCAGTCAAGATGGATCTGCAACACATGAGACGTACAATCCCTTTTTTGCAGAGGTATGAATTCATTAATTTATTTATTTTCAAAGTTCTCCTCATGAAATCAGATTACCCAATGAACTTGGTAACTTCATGCATGCCCGTAATATAATTTATCAAACAAGCCAATGAGGCACAACGATAATATATAATTATATAATTTATTATAATTCAATATTCATACACTACATCATACAATAACTTATACATTAAGTTGTATGATAGGTCGTGTATTTATTCATATATTAAGTTGAATTAGTGTCTCTTTGTATTAGGGACAGGCTGCAACTTCCTGCTGCTGGTTCCGTTCCTGCCCTCTGGGCACCGGGGGAACCCGGACTCTCCCTATCCCCCTGGGGGAGTCCACCGGGTCAACGCCGGGGGTTTCCCCTGGGATTAGCACGGCCTCCCGCCGCCCCCGGAGTCCCAGGGGATGTAGTCCCTGGCGGCGTAGGTCTCCACAGCGGAGACTTGCGTTTCCAGGGACTACAGTCTTCGGGGACCAAAGTCCCTGGGGACGTGTCTCCGGGGATACGGCAGTCCCAGCCGTATCTCCAGAGGCATTTACCCAGGGACTAGTCTCCGAAGAAATCCGGGAAAAGGAGGCCTCAAGCGGACACTCGTCTCCGTGATTTCTCTAGAGAAACAGAAAACAGAGCGTCCGGGTGGGGCCTCCTTTTCCCGGATTTCTTCGGAGACTAGTCCCTGGGTAAATGCCTCTGGAGATACGGCTGGGACTGCCGTATCCCCGGAGACACGTCCCCAGGGACTTTGGTCCCCGAAGACTGTAGTCCCTGGAAACGCAAGTCTCCACTGTGGAGACCTACGCCGCCAGGGACTACATCCCCTGGGACTCCGGGGGCGGCGGGAGGCCGCGCTAATCCCAGGGGAAACCCCCGGCGTTGACCCGGTGGACTCCCCCAGGGGGATAGGGAGAGTCCGGGTTCCCCCGGTGCCCAGAGGACAGGAACGGAACCAGCAGCAGGAAGTTGCAGCCTTAATACAAGACTTATTGTTGATACATGATTTATCATACAACTTGATGCATAAGTTATTATATGATCGAATTATAATAAATCGTAACAAAGTATATAACAATATATTATTATTGTACCTTATTGGCTTGTTTGATAAATTATATTATGGGCATGCATGAAGTTACCAAGTTCATTGGGTAATCTGATTTTATCTCGACTGGACGAGGATGAAGGAAAACTGATCGTCGGCAGCAGGGGACATCCACAAGTACCTGCAATATTAATGATGATATGCATTAATAATGATATACATGTATCAATATATTATTGCTAATATTATATCATACACGTATTGCGTTGAATAAATGTATATTATATTATCTTATATTATTTTATATGAAATTATATTATTTCACATTGATTTGACTGATAATTAATTTATAACGTGTAAATACCTTTAAAATATTGTTGAATGCCATGTAAGTCCTGCGTATCGTGATTTCAAGTTGGATAAAAAACTAGACAAATTCCATGTCCATCGATTATAAACCTGAAATAAGAAATTAACTATGTAAGAAATAAAGTACAATTGTAAAATTCAATCTAAAATAAATGAATAATTATGTTCCGCATATAACAACGGAGATTATTTCTAAACCGACGATAAATCTCTAAATCCTATATAGATAGACGAATTTATAGTGTTTGAACACGGATAGAACTATTCAGCAATCAAGAATATTATCATGGAATAAGTACGGATCTATAATTAATTACAATTGTTCGAAATTCCAACGACAAAGAATATCTTTAGTCCAAAGTAATGACGCCAATTTTCTAAATCAAAATACGAAAAATTTTTGTACCGGATTCGGATTCCGGAGATCGAAATAGTTAAAAAATCTTTATTCACACGATCGTATACGAAGAGGTCAAATTTTGCTTGTGCAAACTATTGAAAATGATCAAAGGTTGGCTAAAAGATGGTCTCGATCTTTCCTACGTTTTATTATTTATGATATACAGCAAATCAAAGAGTCGCATCAATATATGCATACATATAGGGGATGAATATTGATTGATCGGTTTGACCATCGGGTCAAGATACCGCTGAGTTTGCACCGTTGAGTGAGGGAGATTGCATGCCAAACCAGACGGACAATAATCTAAAGTAACCCGACATCAACTGTAAATGCAACTCAAGTGAGCGAATAACGCTTCATGGAATTTTGAAGCCCAGTCAACTCGCTCTCGGGCAAGCAGTAATTGAACAGGAGACTTCAATTCGCAACTCGTAATAATTAGGTATGTATTATATATAATATAAATGGGCGTATAGAAAATTTCTCATTTGCGGGGATTTTCATTTTCGCGAATCATTAGAGATTCAAGATCGTCTCGTTGAACTTATAGAGCGATTCGAACGAACCGCGAAACGAAAACTTAGCGGCAAAATCCCGCGGCATTTCCAATCAATGAAAATTCGATCTTCAAATTCATTCACGAATGAGCTACAATAAGACGCAGAACGCTTAATAATCTTTGGACTACAATCATAAGAACAAGAACAACGCGAGAGCTTTGATTGAAAAATTTTCGGAGAATATTCTTCAACTTTTTGGTGTACCTTTACAGACTCTATGATTCAGGTGGTTCTTTTTTTTCTTAAAGACTTTTGAGTAAGTGTATCCTAGCAAACCTACCATAAAAATCTATCCCAAAATCTATCCCAAAATCTATTTCTATATCGCTACTATTCGCTTAACTTCAGTTCTCGCCCCGTTCAAATGCATCTCGTGATGTCTGCGCAACGACCCGCTTCGATACTAGCAAGGAGTCAGATGGAAAACTAATAAAAGAAAAACGAAAGGTGTAAATACCTTTGAAATATTGTCCGATGTATCTCCTCCGCAACGTAATTTATTGTTGAATAAATACTGCGAAGAACCAGGCAGATCTCATCAGTCTATCGATTAAAGACCTGAAATAAGAAAATTTTATCTAAGACATACAGTAACATTGTAACATTACACTTGAAATATATGAATAAATTTGTTCGGTACAATATAACAACGAAGAATATTTTTGAGTCAAAATCCCGACGATAACTTCGTTGATTCGATAGATAGAAGAATTCGCAGTGTTTAAACATGCATAGAACTACGTATTCCGAAATCAAGAATATTATCATCAAATAAGCATACGAATACAGGAGTTTATAACTGCATATGATTGTTGCGTTTAGTAGTGATTCGAACCAATATCTATATGGAATATCGAGATCCTAACGTCTCGAGCCAAAGGAAATGACGAAGCTATTGTATATCGTATTGCTAATAATCATAAATGAATATATATCAGATGTAATACCTCAATCTCTTTGCCTTTTCTCTGAGGACGCTGACGCTCCTTCGGCTGCTGCGGTTATACTGTTGACGCAGAGATGAAAAATCTCCAACATGCTCTGTTGAGCGAATACCGAGTTACGAGCCAGTGATTGACCGTTTCAAGATTGATTGCAATTCATTAGATTTTTACAGCAACGCCTCAAAGCCGAATGCAAGTTTCAAATTAATCATTATCAGTCGAAAATTTAGAGACCAAATTCGATGTATGAAATTTAAACGATAATAAATCGTTTGTAATTCAAAGACTCGAAGCGGAGAATGAAAAAAAAAATATTAAAAAAAAAGTGTGCCGATCGGCTTTCCGATCTGATAACCATATTGTGAGCTAAAAGACCATTTTACGAAAACCGATCGGCCTTCTCAGAATCTGAATAATATCGTGATAATTGAGAGCTGCAGTTATTAAAATACCAGAAAAATACCCGGTAGAATTAACCGATCAATTATTTTTAAATCTTTGCGCTGATATTACAAAATATGACTATATTCTTTCAGATTAGAATTTCTGAACTTGCAATAAATTAGAAACTAAAAATCTAACTATATTTCGAGAATAATTTTTTTCCTGCATATTCACTAGTTATAAATCTTGATTTATCTTATACGATATTGGGGGTAAAGAAGATTTCATAAATAAAACTGCAAGACATATTATTCAATTGAGTTATATTATTCATTCAATACCTTATTACAAATAATCATTCAATATGATGATAATCCTGATAATAATTAATTTTAATGATGATAGTAATAATAGAAGCAATATAGAAATATTTACAAAGTAGATTCTAGGCATCTATTCGAATTTATTTTACGATAAAATTAATGATAATGATAATAATAATAATGATTAAAATCAAATTAAAATTAACTGTAGAAGATTAAGTCAATAATTTCAGGGAGTGACGTACATCCGATAAAAAAAAAGAGAGAAAAACAAAACCAAATCATAATAACCATGTTATCGTACTACGAGGTTTCGGGAATACAACTATCACATCCATTTTTACATTCATTATTACAATAGTTACGAAATAAAATAAAATAATTACAAAGGTAGCAGTTTATTCAAAAACAAAAAAAACAAATATCGCAGCCATTCTGAAATAAGGGCCTTTTATAAAAAATTATAAGAAAATAAATAACAACATTAATTTAATTTCAATGAGTTGTATTTCCCTTTCCTCACAGTACGATATTTTTCCTATTCTTTTCATTATCTATCTGTTATTCGTTTGAACATTCGCTCGTCTTGGCAGCTATAGCAAAATTGTATCGGAGTTCGTTCCGTTGTTCAAATTTGTTAAATCTATATTTTCATCGATATATCTATAGCTTTTGATACGTGACGGGGTTCGATGATATTAACAATCAATATTTATACATAGAATTTACGGTTTTTCGCTCGTTCATACAGTGTTTCCTTATAATTGTGCGCCAACATATTTACTTGTCGTTGTGACTGTGTGTTTCATGTATTCATTGTATAATCGAATGTAAATATATTTTTTTAAGTATTCATTTCAGAGTTCTATGCCCGATGCACCCGGTACATCACACGTACGGGTTATACTAATGATAATCAATAAATCTCGAGAATTTCCTATCAAGCTCTGATTGTTAAACTTTCTAAACGTTTCTAGAATCTCACTTCGAGGTATAAATGAAAAAGGGTAATCACCTCGGTCGACGAGGCTCTTTATTCAATCCAATGTCATTTCATTTTATTTTATTACATTTTGTCAAATTTTCTGTGCGTTACCGTTTGACACTTTGGCTTCGTTATTTTAAAACAACGAGGTTGTGTCCAGTACATGAAAATATTCGTATATCCGAAGAAAAAATAACAGAGAATACGCATGGATGGATTTTACTTTTAAAGTCAATGAAGCTGTACCGATGTGAAAAATTATTTGAGCGTTAAATGTGTAAAAAAAAAATTATTTTATTATATATTTTTTCTTTTTTTATTCATTTATTATTTTCTTCTCTATCATTGTATTACGTTCGAAGACGCTTGAAAAAAAAATATATATAGTATAATTGACTAGCATTTACAACAAAAAAAAAAAAAAAAAACATGATACAGAAGAATCGAAAACAAAAACGATAAGAGTACCAATCGCAGTGTACTGCATGATTTTGTGTGTCATATGTCATTTATGTTTGCACCTTATTTGGTCGAAAATTTAGAAAAATTATCGAGGGAAAAAAAAGAAAAAAGACCCGCTCTTGACGATATAAAATAATTAGACGTAGAATAATTTAATTCAATATAATAATAAAATAATCGATCGAAGATAAATTAAATAAGTGATTAGTTTACAATAATTACAAATATATTTCTATCATTCGCGTGCATTTATCATACATTTACGTTGAAGATATGTGAATATAGTAATACCCCAATAACGAACGGAGTAGGTATACGTAAATGTATATTATATGCACATTTATTTCAGCCACGAGTTCACATAGCGTCACGGGGATTTACATAAAAAATAATATTCAAATTAGAATAATGAATTATAACAAACGAGAGAAATTTTCCAAACTTTCTTCTCGTGTATGTTTTCAAATTCGGCGACAAAATATAGGAGCTGATCATCATATTTTTTATGAGACACAGAGGATTGAAACGAAAAAGAAAATGAGAAGGAAAAAACTTTCTGACGATTTTACGTAAAATTTTTCGCCAAAATGTGATAAAACAATTTTTTTCATCGGAGATTTCATAAATCTATTCAAATGTTAGATAGAAATTCGCTATCGCTGTTAATTAAAGACGCCTAGAAGCCTGTCTAGGCTCTCAATTTTGATCGGGCGATGGATGACTTGATAGTCAACTAGAAAGAGAGGCGCGTTTTGTTCGAGAACATTTCGGATAAAATAAATAATATTTTTGCATGATTTTTTCAAATTTAAAAATTTCTATTTGGTCATCGTGGTCGTTCGACGAACGTTGTATCCAGGCACTGCGTGACTTCTCGACATATTAACTCTGTCTACATCTAATCTTAATACAGTTTGTCGAAGAAAAAAGGCACCGTATTTAAATTCGATGAAATACATACGCGATTACGCTAATAAATTCCACTAAACTGTGGTACTACGTTCGTTTCGTTGTTGTGCGATTAACGATTTATTAATAATTTTTTTTTTCTTATTTCATATGAACAGGCACCACCGTATCATCATTATACAATTACAGCAATATGCACAAATATTATTTTTCTACCCTTGCCTCCTTTTTTCTTTTTTCTTTTCTTTGTTTTTTCTTTACAAATTTCTTTCTAAATTTACGATTAGATATAACAATCAATTTATTTACAGAGTTCTATATTTACGGCGCTATTAATTGAATCATGCCGCACGAACACATCTGATATATCTCGATTACAACAATTATTCATTATTATTATTATTCATAGTTTTATTTTTAATACATTTGAATATTACAATTTTATTTGAAAATCCACCGAACAGCTGAGTCCGAAGTGGCAAGGCGGATTGTGTTTTTCTTTTTATTTCTCCAATCGAACAGTTTGCGTGTTCTGTTTTTTTGATCTAATTTTTTTTCTTTCTTTTTTTTTTAATTTCATTATTTTCCATATCCATTTATATTCAGATACAGGTCTCTCAGGCTCAACCAACGTACTTTATCACGTCAAAAAAATAGCGATGTTAATTAAATCTATTTACATTAATCGTTTGTTCGATCGCCTTTCGTAATCCCATATCGTGAGAATGACACACGAAATTAAGGGAGTCGAAAGAAATCAAAGTAACGAATTATTTATATAAATATGTACATAATTATTTTTCCTCCTGTACCAACGAAGGAAAGATGATTCTTATTTTTACTTTCATCTTTACATCGCGGTGACCAGAAGTTGAACACAGACCGCATGTAAATCACAGGGTTTGGCTTTCCGCAATATATGTTATAACAAACGTACACATAATTGCTTTTATTTTCTTAGTTTTTCTTTTCTTCATTTGTTTTATCTTTCTTTTATGTTCACCAGTATTTTTCACACTGGATATTGCGGTTAAAATTTTTTTTTTTTTTCATCTACGACGCACCGTGAACTTGGAACCTCCGAATCCGCGCCTGCACTGATTCGCATTGTACTTCGCTGTACCTGGTGTAACGTCCGGCTCTAACAGGTTCTCTTATGACGACAAGTTCCCCGCCTCTTTCTCTCATAGCTTCTAAACTTGCTCTACCTCTAGTTGTGGGTGGCGAAGTTCTTACCGTGGTTTTTCCGTTACCAGGTTCCGAAGAAAATCTACTCAAAGCTTTACTCACAACGCCACTACATTCGCGTGGCCAAATTCTGGGATGTTTTTGTTCCCATCTATCCGTATCGGCTCCGACGAAGGGAAAACTTGCTCTACTTTGAGTTTTACCGTATAAAATAAAATCAAGTGAATCATCGGAATATATACTACTTCTATCGCTCGAACTGTCGGTTGATATTTCGGAAATAGTATCGCTTCCGCTATCGCTGCATTGCTGTTCTTCGCCTAATATAAAAACCGGTGTACATTTGAATATTTCACCAGCAGGCATCGTGTGGTTCGCCGTTGCTCTTCTTTGCGAATTAGATGGTTCGATTATAACGATTTCAGTACTAGCGGAAAATCTTTGCGCCAATGTATCCATATTTTTCTTAAAAGTATCTCTCCTATCCGGACTCAATCCGATCCTTACCGGCATCGATATTGTCTTTGACGATTTAGAGTAAACATTTTCCGTGTGCGAAGAAACCGCCCTCGATGGTGTCGTCGATTTTACCTCCACGTTTAAACCTTTCGTCGGTGAATTTGGCCTCGATGATTTTTTATCGGGGTTCGTTACGGACTGTTCAGAAATCAGAGATGACCTCGAATTGGAAGAGCTTGTGACGACGATCGCATCCTGGGATTCTGACGGGCTAGAAGTTCGGTGCAGGTCATCTTCTTCGCTTAAAATTGCATTTGAGGTTGTGCTTGTTGATGATGAGGTGGTTGTTGTTTGTGTCAAGTTTAATGGTGTTTCGGGACTTTCATGCGCTGAGAACCACGGATGCTGTAGACATTCCGTGACCGTTAGGCGTTCGCTGAAACAAAATTGTAGAAAAAAAAAATTTATTATACGTATACATCGACAACGACAAAAGAAAAAAATACTGATGACATCGGTAGATTGAGAAATTCTAACTTCCTCCTTTACTTTCTTCCTTTTTTGTTTCTCCGTCATCTTATATTCACAATCTTCGCGTTTCCGGCGGACGACAGGAAACGTTTGAAACTTCGAAAATTATCGTTGTGCAATAGCCAATGCTGCCGAAGGCGATACGTATAATTATTATCCAAACATTTGGACACCAATGCGTTTGATAAGAGGTTGTTTAAGCAACAAAAAAAGAAAGGAGATAGTAAAAAGCACGGGGAAAAAATGCATGCGTATATAGTTATGAACTTCATGTATATGGGGAACTAAACGCGACGCATAATGCATGAGCGATAAAAGACCGGCTTTTAAAGAGAAACACATGTACAAACGAGATCGTCACTTCCTTTCAGTTGTCCGTACTCGCCATCACGAATGTGATAATGAAATCAACAAATAATATTTCAGCACCCGACTAGTGGTAGTTAAGGTTTACTATTATACAGTAAAGATATATCTAGTATGTATGAGGAAATAAATTTTGCCGCAATCTCCAGTGTCCTGATTTTGTATAAATGTATGTCAAAACAGACACCGGAAATTAGCCTCTTCATCCTATGAGGATAACAAATTATCAAGAGAGAAAAATTGCGACGTGCAAAACTTTCTGTTTTATCTTCTTGCGACACCCATCGTTATAAATATCCGAAATTTCTCTGTTTAAGTTTTTTTATCGTAAAATTGATAAGCGCATCGTTGTGATCTATAGGAAAATAAGTAGAAAAAATTGCGCGAGTCCGATGCGACGATGTATAAAAATAAACGTTTTCAACAAAATGATAATTCGATGATTGAATAAAACATGACAAATGGTATTTTCAAGGATGCATATTGAATCATGCGCCAATCCTGTTATATCATAAGCGTGCGTTTATATTTACAGAGGTACAATGGAATGCAATATAAAATTATTATTACCTTGGATCTTTGACCATAAGCTTGCGCATGAGATCGCGCGCTTCTTCGGAAACATCTTCGAAGAGATCATCGGGAAAATCTAATCGGCATCGGCTGATATTGCAGAATGTTTCCTGCTTAGAATCTCCACCAAAGGGTGAACATCCGGTTAATAATACATAAAGTAGGACTCCGACGGACCACATATCCGTCGCTAAACTAATTGGCTCGTAATTCAGGACTTCGGGAGCTACAAACAGACAAAGAAGAAAAATTTTATTTATTTTCTAATTTCTCTAATTACCCTTTCAAGCAATTAAAATGAATCTCCTTAAAATCCTCGATACTCACCGACATAATCTGGTGTCCCAAGTATTTCCCTTATGTCCGCACCGTGGCTGATGTATCTCGAGATTCCAAAATCGCATAATTTCACGTCACATTCGGGAAATTCACCGGTAAGCACCAAATTTTGCGGCTGAAATGAGAAAGAAGAAGAAAACCAAATTAAACACTTGACCCATAATTAAAAATGAATAAAACTTTTATAATTACAGGTGTAAATATCTTGGGATACGTATAAAAAAATGTAATAATTATAATTGAAGTATCTCTATCACAAAGGATCGACTTAAAAGGGGGTTGCATACATTAAAGGAGGAAGTTAAGTAGAAAATATCCGACAGCCGTGAAACAAACCCTGTCCATTAGAGACTTGCGGCTATAATTAACCCGTAGATTAACGCTCTCAACTAAAATAACCTTCTTTCTCCGAGACCTCTGATCTATCCGAACATTCCGAGTACATAAGAGAAAGAGGAGTAGAAGGAGGAGTAGGAGATGCTTGAAGGGAGTGAGAGGAAGGTAAGAAAAAGAAAGAATAAGACGTCGGTACCGCCGGCTCGGGATAGGCTCAAAAATTCCCCCGAACTTTAAAGTGAAACAAGTGTTTAGCTACACAAAGTGTATCCACCGCCGTATGTATCACGGGGTGCAAACGAAGGTATCAAACTTTTCAAAGAAAACATCCCATTAAAAGAAGAAAAGAAAAGCTTTTCATTAGAAAGACGTTCGTTCTTTGATTATTTTTTTTTTCCTTCCATCGAAAACAGACCCGTTTGGATACACCAAATAACAGTTTACAAAGGTGTGAAAAATCGAAGCGATGCGCGTGAGAGGA
This sequence comes from Athalia circularis, assembly GCA_963978495.1. Taxonomy (NCBI): domain Eukaryota; kingdom Metazoa; phylum Arthropoda; class Insecta; order Hymenoptera; family Athaliidae; genus Athalia; species Athalia circularis. The sequence goes on along the minus strand of OZ021698.1, from coordinate 18,489,912 downwards.
AAAATAAAAAAAAAAAATCCAAACTTATATTTTTCAAAAGTCATGATCTCAAAAATAGGACCGTTGCACCAATTTATGAAATGAAGTAATGGGAGTGTAAAATTAAAAAGAGAAATGAAAATTCATTTTTCATCATAGCCGCAATAGTAGGTTAACTAGAAACAGTAGTTTAGCCATAATACAATTGCGTAACTGATGAAAAATAAAATCACTTCAATCTGAATAGAACAATTGAAACAATAATTCACAATTTCTTCAACGAAATAATTTCTATACAGTGTTTTTGATTTATAAATAAAAAATGTTAATCGCAATTACATATGTAACGTATCTTACTGACAATGAATTTCAATTAATTTTCCCCACTTTTTTCCCTTTATCAGCTATACACCGATGAAATATCGGTATAAATAGCTGCCTTTAAGACATGATTCTCTATGAATATTTAATAAACTCTTACAATAATCTTATAGAACTTTATAATAATGCAGAATGGAAGTTTCACCCTCACAATCATCGACAATGGAATCTTGCAATAGCAGCAAAAATCAACCGGGTATAACCATTGTTCGATTGTTCCATGAATAAAAATGATTAAACAAAAAAACTAAAAAAAAAAAATAATCCTTTATGAAAATACCAAACGATTTCTTTCGTAGCCCTTGCGCTGAACTCTAAATGCTAGAATTTATTCTATAGAAGATGAATGATTTTTTTTGTTTCTTTAAAAATCTATTTAGGACGTGTAGAAATAATTATATACAAGGAACGATCGGAACTGTCAAAAATCTACTCGTGCAACTTTCGTATTTAATTTGCAAACGCGATTCGCGTTAAATTCATTAAATAGGTAACGCCTGCAAGTGCAGCAGAGTAGCTAGATAGATAAAGTGGCGTGCAGTGGAAAGTTTATATTTCCTCTCGAATCAGCAATGCGTAAAAAAACAGAACTTGTAACAGGTATACATGTACATAACCATATACCACGAAGAAGTTTATACTCATACGCGTGTAACAAGCAGAAAACGAAAAACTCAACAAAAAAGGAAAAAAAAAACAGGAAAAAAAATATAGAAACTATTCCCCAAGATTCTTCATTATCAAACCAAATATGCCAAATATTTCCCATCTGTTATAACATCACTGAATAATTTTACAAATTTTTTTTTGTTCTGATCAGATGAGTGAAAAAACGAAAAAATGATGATTTTCTTTTTTTTTTTTCTCTAATTATGTTTGCAATACATAAAGTAGTTAGTTTATACTTCTCGAGGTTCGAGATGATTCTGGGATTCGGTTTGTACGTTACATTTCGCTATATCGAGTTACGAGTAAGACGTGACCGGGGTTCTGCATGAGATTTCGTTCGTACTTCGGTATATACGTATAATGTATACAGCTTCGTGGTCAAGAGAGGATAGTAAGGAGAGGAAAGAGTGGGGCGAGGGGGAGGGGGAGAGGGACCGGACGCGTTAATGGGGAGATTCGAACGCGTATATATACGCCTACATGCTTAGACTTCTCTTTGTCAGTTACTCTTGACCACTGCCAAAACAGTGAACTGTATAATACAATTTTACATATAATAAAAGAGTGAGGAGGAAACATTCGGAGAAAACCGTTACGATTTTCCCCCAGGCAATGGAATTTACTTTACACGCACACCGCACGCGATATATTGTAGAATGTAACGATTCAAACTGCATTTCTCATTACCACCTCACCCTCGCTCCTCTGCACCTCTTACATGAGGTTCAAAGTCTCTCTCTATTGATCTAAGAATTGAAATTATGCTTAATGAACCGTATTATACGCTGTTAAATTCGTGATGATGTAAAACTTCGTTCAAAGAAGACAAGGATAAATATATTGATGTCGTCTGGTGGTTAACCACGTTTTATAAATTATAAGATAATTATTACAATTCTACCGCAATGCAAGTTTAATCTGTACTTCGAAATCGATAAGAACTTTTTTTCATTTGTTGAACAATAAGACAAAAAAAAAATAATAATAAATTATTACTATGTTTTTTTTTTTCGTTTTTTATCCCACACAGGATTGAGAAGGCACACAAATTCTAAGAGGCACTATCAAAAAAGAAAAAGAAAAAACAAAAACGAGTTGAAGAAAATACAGGGGAAAAAAAAATAACGAAATAAAGTTGGGAGGGGTGTGGTGGATGACCGCACCTAGATTCTCATGTTCATTCAAGAGTCGAGACGAGACGACGGTCGCTGCACATGGGACTGCAACTGCAGCAGCAGCAGCAGCGACGCAACAAAATTCACACACAAATTATGAAAATATTTCAAACTCGTACACGAAACGTACGCAGCATAGATCATGGGGCTGAGCTAAAACTCCGTAATAACGCGCGCGAGTCTTTTTATAAGTTTCGTATACGCGTACAAAGTTTCTGTTATAATATCGTACAGAGTAGAAAATACTACCGATCTATTCAAAGGTTATACTAAAAAGACCACACGTACGGCATAAAAAGAAAGAGACCAAGAGAACTGCGCGCATACATAAAGAAACGCTCGCGTATCGTCTCACTCTTTTCCTTACATTGCAGTCAGTACAGACCAAGCAATGTTATAAATGCATACGCGCACGTTGAGTTGATCTTGTTTGTTTAAACTAAGAGAGAGAGAAAAAAATAACGGATAATAAAAAATGTTCGATGCACACATACCAATTTTCTCTACTCGCGCTGTCCGAACGGCAGGAAATTTAGAGAAATGAGAAGTAAAAAGAATGGAGAAGTTATTCGCCTCCCATAATTTCAGATCCTGTGTAAAGCATGGGGAAAAACTGACCTTTGCAAACGAAAATATTTGATGCATTTTCTTCGATGCGGACTGCAGTTCGTCGAAAAATCGTCATTCATTCATTCGTTCGTTCATTCATTCGTTTCTTCGTTCGTTCTCTCTTGCGTGAGTCCGTTGTGGTTTGAGTCGCGCGGTACGCGATGACGAATGATATAAGCCTACCGAGATCCGTTGGTCGTCTCTGACTCTCATTGTAACTTCCGGTTAAAATAAATGTATGTAAACTATACACAGTTCTGTCTCTCGCTCTTTACAAACGAGTATACATTATAATGCAACTGCAACGTACGCGACGAGGACCAGAAGAAAAAAAAAATTACGTTGAGTTTGATTTAGAGACGGGAAGAAGATGAAAAAGCGCCCCCGGGAATCACCAAACGGCCTACTATTTCTACCACCACTACTACTAAATAATTCTCTTCCTCCTTGTGCACGCGCAAAATTCAGACTCACATTATATTACATAGGATTTCCGGAGATTTTCTACACAATATGCATATCTAATTGGATAAACGATACACGACTGCAGTATAATAATCATTTAACGAAAAAAGACGCCGTTAGAAAAATCAAATTGAAAGAAAAAAAAATCATTCAAATTAATCAAGCAAAACTAATCGATCAATCAATCGACGAACTTTACGCGTTAGAATTTCTGAACCACGTATACATATCAATTACCGATTTGTTATTATAATAATAACTATCATTGTAATTATACGCTGAAAATATCTCGGAAGAGAAGTGCACATGAGCGGTGTGTAATAGTGAAATAAATTTCTATGTAAGAATCGATTAATCTTCCGGGAAAGTTTTGACGAGAAACATGTTCGTGTGTGTGTGTAGATGCTATATAACATGGGTATATAGTTACATATTATATCCGGGCGATGATATGTCGTGTCGTCGCTGCATCGCTGTACATTTCACCAACAACATTCACTTTGTACATATTATTACTGTACACCTCACCCTATTATAAATACAATATGATGCAGTTCCGAGCGCATAACATACCACGAAGTTTATTAAATATATATGTATAGTTTAGCCAGAGTGTTACGTTCTGGGTATGATAACATCGATCGTTAAATTTTCATTCATTTTCAATTTCATATTAATTAATCAATCGAGACAGAAGACTGCAGGTTATCAAAATAATTCTCACATGACTTTTTTCATTATTTAAATAATGCTGGACGTATGAAAATAGATAAGTGAAATTCTTTACGCGTTATTTGCAGCTTTCGATTTAAGATTATCACTCGCTAAATCCGTAATTCTATTTTAATACCTCTACAAACGGGCATTCCAGAACTAGAAATACATCGAAAGTACCGATGACCAGAACCTCAGGCGCATCGCACTGGTCAGTGCAGAAGAGAAAAAAAAAAAGAAAGAAAGAAAATAGCAAAAAAGGAATACACGCGATTTACTAGGCGTCTCGTCATCGAGGTAACAAACTTCGAACTGCATAGGTCGCATCGCAGCAGGTTTCGCTAGCCCGTGTGTATATTTTGTTTGATTTTATTCACCGTCAGGTTTTCAAAATTGCATAAAATAAAAGAATTTGAAGAAAAACTGATAATATAAATAAATGAAAATAGATGTATTGAAATTTTCATCAAAGAATTTCGGGCGAATCACCCGTTAGTTATAAAGGTATATAACCGCGGAACCGCGGTGTGAAGTAGATATGGGCGAGGGCCAAAAACCGCGTTGGTTAAAAGCCAAGAAATTTGCATATGTGCATTTTTCCATTCATAACCACATGCAGAGTATCTATATTTGGGTCAGTATAATATCGCTCGGATCGGTGTTGTGGGTTATTTCTGTACACTTAGCGGTATGTATATAAATTGCATTAAAAATCCTAAAAAAAAAAGAAAAAGAAAATTAAAAATTAAAAAAAATCCACTAACAAGTGAGCCGCAGTTTGAACGAAGATTTTATTGCAGATTTGCTGCAACGAGCATTACACACCATCGATTTACTGTTTCCTTTACGACGGCAAACGATTCGCGAGTGGTTGTTGCTATTAATAATGATAATAATTATTTTTCTTTGTAATCCCGGTGGGATTTCATTTAAGAATATTCTAAAATATAAGTAAGGTATATATAAAGAGAAATTTTCAAAATAGATTTTCAAAGAGTGAAAAGAGCAAAAAATGAATGAATAATAAGTAGAACGATTTTATACACAAGTATATTTTATGAACTTGCAGCTAAAGCTTGCTGAATTTACTATTCGAAGCCGTTATAAATACTCGTTTTATTATACCGTGCGTATGACCTTTCCCATGAACTGTAATCAACTTGGTACCTTGTACTCGAAACAAAACTTAACGAAAAGTACCTCTTCGCCGCAGAGGAGTCCCATTATAACTGCTCTCCTTTGTTCGAATTCTTCGGCGCGAATCAAACGAGCCAAAGAAAGCACGCTTTTAAATAAAAACTCATCAAACGATATCAAAGTTCGATAATTTTTTTTTTTCTTCTTCAATATTTCATACATCATATATATACCGCCGAATAATTATAGCTGTGCGGTATAATAAGATATTTGACATTTCTATTTTCGACCACGTAGATTATTCGCTTTACTCTTACAGATTTGCAACAACTGCAAAGTGCGGCGAAATTCACGAGTTCGAAATGCAGACAGACGGACAGACGGACAGAAAATTCTGACGCGTGCTTACGGTGCACGGAATAAGTTTGCTATATGTACTCGTATATTGCAAAGACCGGCAAACTCAAATATAGAAACAGCAATTAGCGAATTCTTTCCTCCTCCGAAATGGATCTTTGCTGTTGCAATTCTCTCGTAACTTTTTTTGTTTTTGTTCTTCAGGGCGCACGTCAACAATTCAATTAAAAATCAATCAACGATTTTTAAAAATAGACAACGTTATTTTCTGTCTCCGAACCCTCGTTTTCGTTAATTACTAATTATTCGAATTATTGAACACTAAATACAAACCTATACGACATTGGTATATCACGTCATATGTCGATGACGTTTCATAACATATATTTAAGCATCAGGTGTAAATATTTCAGTTTAATGAACTCTGCATTTCAGCTGCCAAGGCATTTTGAAATCGTGGCACGTTTTTCTAATGTCTATAATAATATTTGTTTGACCATACGAAAAGCAAAAGCTAATATAACTACATCGCCCGCTGCTGCTATGCAAAACACAGACGAATATTATACACATAAAAAAAAAAGAAAAAAAAATCCAACTCGTACTTAATTGGGTCGGTATTTGAGTGTGTAAATTATTGACATCTCTATATACACAGATAATTGACACGTATACACATAAATTTAATAATCAGCCAATGTGATCGTAATGAGAAGTATTTCCAATCGGTTTATAATAAAATGAAAGCACTGCAATAAGTTAACACTCGTGCGGCACGTATCGAATAATTTAAATTCTTCTTTTTATACATATAAATAAAATTATTGAATAAAATTAAAATTAAAAAAAAAAAGAAGAAACTCGATCCGGAAACTGTCTAGAACTGGACTAACTATAATTTCACAAAACTACGATCAATTTTCTGACGTTGCGATTGAACAAAATTCAAAAATAATAACTTTTCATTACGACCAGGTTATTTTATAGAGAGAAGTATAACGTATCTCATTTTCTGATTCAATTTTAGAGGCGTAAATTTTATTCCATACGCTCTATAACTGCGGATATACATATAAGCGTGGATATTGTTCGTTAATTAAGTATCATAGAATTTTAATTAAATATTAAACTCGTCATTCGTACGACGCGTCGTCGTTTTCGGAGATAACAATTACATCTGTCAGTTGCGATAAACGCAATTAAGACATTTCACTATAACACGAGCTTGTACATCATTATATGTTTAGTACATGATAAAATGACGTCTGATTATCCAATTGAAATCTTCGCGTTGTTTTTTGTTTTTCTTTTTTCTAACGCATAAAATTAAAGCATATACGTGACGAATAAAACAAAACGAGAAGGAAGAAGAGAAGCAAATAAAGCAAACCAGAAAAAAAAAAATTAATATCGTACATAGCTGCAGATACCAATTTATTCTCCGACGGGGGTTTTATAATTACGCGTATCCAGTGAGCAACTACACACGTATCTATCGTCCAATTAAGAATCGTTACAAATAAGGTACGCGTGTATGTATAGTTGATACAAATGAGTATAAAAATGAAGATTTTGAAAATTGCAGAGGCAAAATCTGATCGTCGAAAGAAGACACTGTTTGACGCGACGCCCGCGTAACTAGCTAACCAAGTTGATAGCAATTTGCGAAATATGCTGCCGGTATATAATTGGGTTACGTAACCAAGATTATAATCTGAACGAGCTCGATGTGGAAGGTAAGTTTATAATATTGAGGTAAGGTTAGATTGTGTGTATAGGAAGACAAGGTGAGAACGAGGCGAGTCCACCTCCGTCGCGAGCTTTATTGCGTGAAACGAGCTATAGCTGGCGAGGCTGCAGTAACGCGAATATTAAAAAAGTCGCCGCAAGTCAAGCGCGTTTTCGTCTTCGTCTTGAGATGAATATTATTAAAACATATGTGTATATTTATATACACATAAACCCGCTTACCTTGATCCGCCCGTATCGATTACTATCATAATCGGTAAACATGAGCACATGTTCGATGCGCGGATACGAGTCTCACATACCTAGATATATGATATTGAAAATCATCTTACGAGTGAAAAATAAAAATCGACCCAAAAAAAAAAGAAGCAAAATATTATCATTCAATTTTAATTATTTATTTATATATTTAAATACACGAAGGCTCCTCAAGGTACGACGATTTGTTATCATTTCGTTTACTCATAAGCGAATTTCCGACGTCTCAATTAATCGTAATTTGTATATCATACGATAGTTTCAAAACGTGGGCGTATATATGCCCGATATATAGAGCAGAAGATGCGATTATTTTGAGTACGAGATGATCTCGCGGTCTCGTTACGCTGTCTTCGTGCTATACTAAATAATCCGTTCTAATCTATCGGTTGGCAGTAACTAGTATGTAGTATATAGTATTTACATAACAATCTGGGTCGTTCGTTCTAGAGTAAGTTACCTACTATATACCTATATGCTCGAGGCACTGCACTATTACCGGTGCCAGAAATGTCGCTCACCCAACCCAAAGTTCTGGTATTTTGCCCCGACGGGTTCGCTAACCGCAAAAATTTTAGTCGTTATATCTATGCACGTAATGAACCCAAAAAAATATATAAATGTACGTATATTATTAAGACGCACCGTAATTTCTGACCCCCCAAAAATCAACCGAAATAAATATAAATTGGGGAAAAATATATGAAGACGAAATAAGACTGATAGTGTGAAAACGTAACGTTGATCGAACGTTACTGAATAATATATTATTTCTTTTTTTCTTACCTTGATATCGAGGTGGGCTACGTTTAGGGAATGGAGGAACGCTATGCCATCTAAAATTTGCTTCATCAGTCTGGCAACTTGTCTCTCCTCTGGTACTTCGTCCTTGTCTAAGACCATCTGTAGTTCACCACCTGGGGCGCTGTAAGAAATTTTTTTTTTGGTTCGGTTAAAAAACTATGAATAGATTTTTATGTGAAATAATTACTCGTCGAGTAATGAAATTGTTGAAATTGTGTGGGATGAAGAAAGAACAAAAGAATGTTTTCTATTTCCAATCATATTCAGTTTTGTTAGAAAAAAACTCAAAATCGATGAATCCAGATAATTCTTATCTGTGATAAAATCTATGAGAAAATTAAATATTTTTTTTTTTTTTTTTGCTGTTTTTGCGTATCAGAAAAATCTATCAAAAGTGCGCTTTTGCCCATATGAAAGTACACTAGGTATGTGAATTAAAATATCTACTTACAGTTCTAGGACTAGGACCATTTCCGTCTTTGTTTCAAAAACTTGATGAAGTGAAACAAGACGCGAACATCTCGCCGCGGCGTCCAGCACCGCAACTTCATGAAGTGCTTCATTGCGGAGTTCCTGAGCCCTCCGTCTTTTTTTGAGGAACTTTGCTGCCCATTGTCTACCGCTGGATCTTTCCCGACATCTTTTGACGGTGGCGTATTTCCCTCTGCACAACAGAAATGAAGAAAAAAAAAATTAATTAACACAATAAGAACAAATGACATGAAATATTAGTTAAAATCGATCGCATAAATTATTATCCCAATTCCACTAGCCTCGTATAAAAAATCTGCAGTGCAATAAATAAACGCAAGCTAATATAGAATCAAAAATTTCTACACGTTCCAATTATCTCTTCCAATCGCCCTTTCTTTTTCTCTCAAGGTCATTTCTTGTCTAATCTATAATCTTACTCAAAGATACCTTGGTAGATAGTGTAAAGCACATCGCTAGTCTACCGTTTTATTCATTTCCAGCTGCAATGCAATTGATCCTAACGATCAAATGCGATATTCGATCCTTTTTTTGTAATTTATTTTATTTCCATTTCCTTCTTTTTTTTTGCATACACGCGAGGAAATTTACCCAGAGGGCTTTTACGTATAGAAAACTTCATGAGTGAAAGCAATCACATGTTGCGTAAGTAACGAGTAGGTATATACAGGGGGTATTTGCGCTATACACTTTACACTGTATAGTGCTTGAAGAGAAATTCAGAAAAAAAAATTCTCTCTTCCTCTTCTTTCAAAAGTTTTCCAAATAACGGGGCGCAAAAAAGCTCGATGAACAAATAATTTAGTCTCAACGATTTGAGTTAAGGCACCACGTGGGTGCTTCGAATAGAAATACTGTTAGAATAAAATGAACTATAGATCATCGATAATTAACCTGGGTCGAAAGACAGATCTAGGCTGTCGAATGCCATCTGAAACCGGACTAAAATAAGTTGAATTGCGTAGGCGTCGTTGGTAGCGTATATAGTTTCGTTCTATTGAATTTATACGTATACGCGTTACAAGAGAATAGTTATCTACGTTCTAATTACGGGTTGTTAGAGATATACACACAACCATATGGAGCGTGTTTGACAGCTCTCTATAATCCATTATCGACAGCTACCACGACCTTCTTCTTTTTCTTCTCAACATAATTCTATTTTTTTTTTTTAATTTGTTTCGACTTTTTTTTTATTATTTCAATTTATTTTTCATACACAACGTTGTGCAATAAGCGCGATAAACTTTTATATTAGTTATATATATACACATAGGTATGTTACAGCTATATTATAACGGATCGGAATATATAATCGTTCTATATAGGTGTACACATTTATACGATCGTTCGATAATTTCTTCCGTTACAGATATTCAATTTATTTATTTAGTTTCTTTTCTATTTTTTTCATTTCATAATTTTTATACATGATATCACTATTCATATGTACATCCAGTCTACATAGTATATCTTTTTCAACTTACTGTATGCGGTTGATTTTATTTAATTATTTATTTCTTTTCCTTTTTTTTCTCGCGATAAAACTTCAACTTGGGGATATATACCGGGGAATACCACACCCGGGAAGCGGAGGTGTGATTCACGGTTATTAAATATTAATTCAATATCATAAGAATAAAAAGAGAAAAAAAATTAAAACACAAACACCCCATCACGAAAGTTATCATATCATTTTGCGCGGCGTAGAAACGAGCTTTTTTTTGTTTTTTGCAACGGTACATTTTTATTAAAGATGACGTTCGTGTTTTATGGATAGAGGGTATTACAATGCGATTTCTTAGAGACGTCACATTGTTAACTAATAGATTAAAACTGAGAGATAAGAGTAATAAAAATGAGATTCCATAAAAATCCCATTCCTTCCCGTTCCATTTGATTTGGTTAGATTCGACTACACACAGAGAATTACTTGGCGAAGTTGTAAATTTTTGTAGGCGGTTTGAAAAAAAAAGAAGAGATCTTACAACTACTACTTCTAAGGACTTGGACAGCTGATATTCGAAGTACGTGCATATATATACATAGCTGTACGTTGGGTACCCATCATCAACGAGAAACTATCTGCAGCAGAAGCAGCAGCAACAGCAACAGCAACAACTACCGTCAAGATCTACTCTCAGCGGCGTCCGGGGTCAAACTCCCACGTTTTCATCCCGTTGAAGTACTAGAAGATTGCGAACCGCAATGTAATCGACTTGTCTTTGACCCTTTCGTATATAGCCTCGCTTTAAAACAGTATACTAGTAGTAGAAGTGGTAGTTGTACTTGCCGAAGCTGATTGAGGTTTTGGACTTTTTCAAATATCACCGCTAGAATATAGGTGTATACTTGTACTCATATATACATAGATTTGTATTTATTATAATAAAAGGAAGTAATGACGAGCACTAGCTTTGTGTAGTGGTAATAAAAGGACGAGGTAAGAAAACGATCGTCGATGAAAGGTGTCGTTATGACGCGATAGATTCGAATAAAAGATATTCGCGTTTCATTTTACACGTTTTAAACTTGAGGGAAAAGGGAGTCCACAGCTGTTGCATTTTACGGAGCAACGTCGGAAAGAGAAAATATGAAAAAGGAAAAAAACATTTTTTTAAAGCGTCGCCCGTATATTTCTTCATTAAAACATTTTTCTCTTTTTTTTTTGGTTTCTTTTGAAACCACACGTACAATCGTGAGTCGTTGCAATTTTCAACGCTGAAGCGAGCAAAAAAAAAAAGAAAAATTTAATCGTTCAATAAAACTGGCGTTAAAGGGTCAATTAAGACTCTGATTAATAATTCAACCGTGTCATTATATTAATTGCGTCCGACTTTTAAGAGACCGAAAAACAACTCGGCGATATTCGGGCGACGTGTAATTTTATACCCAAAAACCACTAGATTCTTTTGTAATTAATTCTCTTGTAATTCCGTATAATGATAGGTATTCGAAATTTTATCAATCGCGACAGAGAGAAGAACAAGATTTATCAAATGTATAGAACAATAATTATTCCGCGTGACAAGTATAACCAATTAATCGAATGTTCATTTTTTTCCTCCCCCGAACGCAGAGCTTTTCGTGATCTATAAAATATGATGTTTCTCTGAATCCATTCGTAACTTATCGTTTAGTTTTTGCTGACAAATTCCCGTCTTACATTACAGTGAGTTTCGTATTCCCTCGGGTGCCGCGATAGTTTTCTTTCATCCTTTAAAGTATGATTTCGTTTTATTTTTACAACAAAATCGAATACGGGAGAAGAAAATATGGATCGATAATTTTACCTGACTAATATAACGATGAGCGCAATCGTATCGATGCATAATGATGTCAATTATAATGTGCCGCGCGCGAAATGAGTAACAAAAAAAATTTGAACATTCCACCGGTTCATGAAATTGCAGAAAAAAAAAATTTTTCTTCAAGGACTTCGAGTCGCGTACCTATAATGAACGGATAGTAAAAAACTACGGTGCGAACAAAAATCACGATCATCTTCTGAGAAGATTACAATTTTATGAACGAATTCCACGACATTCAACGAATCACAGAAGCTTTCCAACTTCGCCCCACCGATTTCTATATATTCATATACTGTACAACTATATCTATAGTGGCATACAATTTTACGCGCCAGGAGTCAGAAAACGCGTTTAACACCAGAGTTTGCGCTGATGAGATAAAGTGATGTGATGTTCCTTTGTTCACCTGGGGCCTGTGGCCAACAGCCGTCCAACTTTACGACGATTTTACCGTAGGGCTGGCTATGCTGCAGCTGCCTTTGCGGTTATTCTTTTTTCTACCCATTTCATTTCATTTTTTCAGATTTTTTTTCAATTTTTTTTTCTCCGGTCAGGACCGTTCATAAAGGGAGTGTGCTTTAGATCAGCTATCGCAAGAGGAGGAGAAAGAACTTACAAAAAAAAAAAAAAAAACTTCACCCCACGTTAAAAAAAAGTCCCAAATGAAATTCGCAAAAATGTCAGATTCGAAAGGGTTGCGACTCACTTTCCTATTTCCTGAAGCATAAATCGTGGATATAGATGATTTCCTTATGCATTTATATTCTCAAAATCTAAATATTACACGCTCTATAAGGAAGAAATATACTGACAGATATCTGACCGATAAATATGCGCATTTTTTTCTCCAGAAAGACAGTACGGGATACACTTTCACGACAATTGATCGCGCATTATATGTATATTAGAATCTTCGAATCCGCGTAAAAACTGTGGTAAAGGAAGAAAATATTTGAATAAATAAATACATAAAAGAAAAAGAGAAGAAAATTAAGGGTTCCATCCGATTTGACTATTGCACAAAGATATAACGCGCGCATCTATATTTCGGCATTTTATTTAAATACCTTAAGGATGCTGTATAGAAAGCTAAGATATCAGGCATCGTTTGACTATACATACACTTTCTCCTGCAGCACAAGGCGTACGAATAGTTGTGGGATAAATTTTCTTCCATACATTGCAGGGGTACGGTGGAACACAGCGTGTATGTAACGCGCGCGGAAGCGCGTGCAGGTGTAATGACGATCGCACGCGTTTATCGCGGCAAAGAATCTCCGGCGACCTTTGCCACGTCGTCGCCCCTACTGGAATATGAAGTTAAAACTCTTCCACTCGATGCATCAGAATTTGTGCAGTCTCTACGTACAGGTAAGCGTATAGAAATTGGACGCAGAGTAAGAAAAGTCGACGGTTAGAAAATCCTCTGGGATCAATGATCTCTCTTTATATTCTACTGTATAGAAATTATACACAGAACGCGCGACGCGATGAAAATTTTCGCATCGCACACTATACGGCGATGCAAAACACGCAGCTGCTGATTTTATCTAAGTTTCCGATACACCACGTATAGTACATCGAAGATTCGCGGCATCGAATATACAGTATCGGCCACAAGTTCGTGGACACTTCCGAATTTTTCACTCGTGACAAAAATTCAGATTCCTCTAGCAAAAAAAATTGTATTTGAATTAACAAAAAAACGTGTTGAAGAGGAAGAATCCAGCTTTATTTTGGGTTCTGTCAACTATTTTTCCGATTTTTTTGGACAGAGATATCCGACTTTTTGTCGCGAGCGAAAAACCATACCTGCGTATATCATAACCGCGCTATTGGATTTCGAAAAACTTTGCTCGATCTCGAGACACTGTAGATATCGTTCAAATGAGAAGAAGAAAAACGAAAAAGTGCCATCTGACAAGTGAAAAAAGTGAGGGAGAATTTACTTATATTTTTCAATCGCACCGCGCGATCTAATAAAATAGCGCAGGTCAATGCCATAAGTTCACTGTTACTTTGTCGCCGTTCTGTCCAGCGGTTCGCGTGTCCCGTCTCAGTATAACGTCCAAGTGTCTGAGAGTCTCAATCTCGTTACATTATACAGCCTATACAACAACGGCAGTAACATCGGCAAGGAGCCGGCGTTGCAGCTATCGCGGCGTATCTCGTTCTCTGCCTATAACTCTGTTTTTGTTTTATCTCATTTTCTTCTTTTTTCATATACTTCTTTCTTTCCCCGGCAGTTCGAGGGTCATTGACTTACCTCAGCGAGCAATTATGCACGCCGGTTGAACACCGGTACGTGAAACTCGCTGAGATACGGCTTGACCTGGACACGCCATTACCTCTGACCATTGGTCAGTTGTAGCTGTTGGTTGAACAGTAATCCAAAAATTTGCTTAATATATTTGATCTTTTTCCCACCCATTTCTTTACGCGGATTCGGAATCTCATTTTGTTTCTTCATTATTAAAATCCGCATAGGTGACAACCTCGAAAAGAAATACTTTTTTTTAATCAGAACCGATATACGTACGTGACCTTAATTGCATCTGGGTAAATATGTATGCTTGACGATCGAACTTTTCAAATAAAATAATATAATAAATTTGAATCCACGATAAATTTAAATGTTATAACCTGCATGCAAGATCAAAAATTGATATAGGTACGGAATTTTTTATTTTCTCTTTTTCCGCTTTTACATTCTTTGGATTTTTTTTCCAAAAATAAACTACTTTAAGATAATCTATAAGTCGTATTTCATAATCTCGTTGAATATATTTATGAATTTACAGTTTATATATAGAATCTATAGAGCAACGTTGAGAATGATCGTGATGCGGAATCTCGTATTTGTATAATAAATATATACGTATTTTTTTTTTTTTTCAAACATGTATTATATGGTACTTTGGAACGGCATGGCGTTCGAATTTCAACTCATCATGTTATATGGAAGATGTAGAGTTAACGGTCGCGTAAATCAGAGCTAGTATAATCCGCATTTGCTGTTCCGCAGTAACACGGGCAGTATATAAGGATCTAAAAAAATAAAATGTAGGTACGAACGAACTGCATTTTAAGATAAAAATGACAAACTCGAGCGAATCGTGAGTCACAAATCACTGGCAGGGGCCAACATCTCTCAAGACTAACACATAACGAATAAACTTTAAATATATTAACATGTTCTATATAAAAGGAATACCGTAAAAGTAACGTCATCACGACCATCGCATATACAGAAATCCTCATTTCTCTTTCTCTCTCTTTCTTTCTTTTTATTTCTCACTATAAAATGTAACGCTGTCGCAAAATAAAGTATTTAACGATATGATGCAAGAGAAGAGAAAAATAATAATAATAATGTTAATATTATGCCGGCATATCAGCCCTCTTATTTACCGTGTCTGTCTCGTTATCTGTCTCAACATATATGTATATATATATAATTTCTGTTATATACATGCAGATGAATTTATAGTGCACATAATTTATACACATTATAAAGAGTACATATTTCAACATTATAAACCGCCCTTGAATAGAATTCTTTTGTCGGAATTCAAACAAAAGTTTTTTAATAATAATATAATAACTATAAAGCGTTCATAGAATTTGTGTATCACATTTCAATTGTCAAATTCAATTGTCACGATTGAAAATTAAATAATACATATCTGTATTTGTTCATAAACTATATAGATGTATTTAAGGAAAAACGGATTGCAGTATAATGATGAAACATGCGTATTATGTGATTAGGTAATAAGACGAACCACGCGACGTTATAGATGTATACAGGATTTCTATGTGCCTGTACATTGCAGTTGTTTTGCGGTTTTCAGTATAAGGTTATTCCACACAAAACGCAAAGAAAAAAGATTAATATTATTAAAAAATATAATTCAGGAATATTAAATTAATATATATAACGAGTTCTGATATTGTACTCTCGAAGGTAAAGTTTGCAGCTGCAGCTGCAACTGCACTGCAGGGGTTTGGTGCAGATATACGATGAAGAGAAATACAAAACCTACGACTGCACGAAAATAATTTTAAAATAAAAAAAGATACCAACGCATCGATGTCTCTGATTTATATTTGTTCGATTCTGAATTGTGTAAACAAGAGGAAATAAATGATAATAATAAAAAAAAAAAATTGATGCGTAGGATCATCGTTTGAAATAATCTGCAAACGTCGCGATGGCGGTTCAACGAATCGCACAAATTTTTATGATCGAGTGACCTCAGTTTCAAGGAGATTACGTATTTTTTACCAATAGATCGTTCGCAAAACACGAATTGTGAATAAGAAGAAAAAAAAGACAATTATTGTAAACTGTATAAATTTTTCGTTCATCATTCAACGATTTTAATACATGCATAATACCTATATTGAAAGGTGGACCGCGAACGTCTTCTTCAATTTTTCAGATTATATATACATAAATTTGCATTGCTGGATTATTTTATTTTCGAAAGTGGGACTTTGCTGAATGCACTCGGTTATAGTAAGACGAGTCCGCGCTCTGTTTGCATTTAGAAGTTGCTGTTCAAAGCAAAATATTAGATGCACCGACGTTTGAAAATGTGCGCTCTAAACTTACACGTTATACATGTATAATATATGCACTTAACTTATATAGTCGGTATTAAAATTATCACGTGACATATTTCCGATTAGAATATAAATTAACGAATAAAAGAAACAAAAACTCGCAATAAGACTGCAGAATTTTATACGTAAAATAACGACCATTGCTAAACGTAGGCGTAAAGTGCAGTCCACATAAAATACACCTTCTATAGCATGTGCAGCAAAAGTAGAACTCAACTCGTGTGAAAGTTCAGAGTTTGGATTATAAGTACACATATTATCTATCCGAGTGCCGTGCATTTATCGCAGCTGTTGATATTTAGGATGAAAAGTTTGATTGCGTTTCAACAGGTGCATATACCACACATTCTTACGTACGATCGTTTTACAGCTTTGGGTGAAAAGAAGAAAATGGGAAAAAAATTTCCATCCGTACGTGTCTGAAAACGGAAAGTTCGAGCTTCGATTTGATATAAACTTCATCGATCCGAGTGGATTTTTCAAAGAGTTACGAGCGTTTGAAAATTGGCTACTTTCGCTCGAAATTGATGCAAGAAAAAGGCAATGGAAATCTTTTAACACCGCGCGGTATAGAGCCATAGAAAATAGACGGGCGCCGTCGTTGTCCTAGTAAAATACTAATAAAATTCATAGAACATCGAATAACGTCGCATTTGTTGTTGTCTACCTACAGCGTGCGTCGGAGAAGGTCATCGACTTGTTGGACCGGCGCGTCTCATGAGAGTATAGGCGCCGAAGAATAACGTGGAGGGAATAAAAGATTTATATATTATACGTATATAGAAAGAAAGAGAGAAAGAGAAAGAGGAAAGAGATGTGCAGGTTGCAGCAGAAGCACCATAGATTGACAAGGGCTGGGCTCAAAACTCCGTTGACAAGCAAATAAAGCTCGTAAAGGACCCTCTTCAGCATCTACAGCGGCAGCAGCAATGGCTAAGGTAAAAGACCGGTCCCCCCTCATATCTACCCGAAGGTAAGACAGAAGCGTGACCGGCGTGTGCAACGAGATTTTATTCGCGGTCTCAGCTGTGTACTGCAACCAACTTTTCTGTACGTACATATCCACAGTGCCAGATTCACCCTATCCGATCTGTATACTTATTTATATCCGAAGCTTACATTTCACAAGTTCATCAAACGTTTCCTATATTTTCCACAGCTGTAGTTGTACAACAAATAATTGTTCATCGGCGATAAGTATTGTGAAAAATTTTTTACCATCTTCTATGTGCTTGCGGATTGATAAAAGAATTCAAATTCAGATCAAGTAAAATGAGATACGAAAAAAAAAGAAAAGACATTCCACAGAAACATAAATGCAATAATTTGACAGCGATTCGTAACACCTCGAAAAATTCGTTTCGATCGTCGTTGAGTGTCACCCTTTTGCGAGTTACTTACGCGTCCGGTTTTCGCGATACGCGTTTCATCTTTTTTCTTTTCATTTAATTTTTTTTGTTTCCAAGTTGTTTTCTTTTTTTTAGTTTTGTAAACTCGGGTTCAGCAAACTGTGGCGGCCGTCGAAGGACGCCGAGCGGGTCCCCCTCCGGCAAGTCGCGCAAGTCCACCTGATTGTTTTGCTCAGTTTTCGCACCGAAGATTTCGGGGGTCCGGCATATAATCGCCCCCTACCTCGCCCCCCTATTCTGCGGGATGTCGTTTTTGGACCCACAGCGTGGCGGAGGTTCCACACTTTTTACTCATCTCTTCCTCTTAAAATTGTTTATTTTTAAACACACAAATGATTGTGCATTTTTCGTTTTCTTCTAATATAAACACTAATTATTAAACGTGGATACGATAATAATTAACATAGGTATACACGAATATATTATATGCATATACATTTCGTAGAAAGTATATAAGATTATAATTATTATTATATATAAATTATATTTTTATGTTAATGATCGGGTCGAGAGCGCGGGCGCGTGAGGTGGCAGTAACTTATTAAGAAGCTATCATCAAGTTCTTGAGCCTATTTCCATAAATGTCATCATCATGATCGCCAGGCAAGCTAGCCGCTGCTGCCTCGGCCGATTATAAGAATCAGCCTCTCTGCGTTGATGAATCATAATTAACTGAAGAATATGTTGCATCAAATTAAGGTGCGCCGCCACATGATTTCCGTACGCACAAACCAAATCAAGTAGACGCGACGAACGGCAAAAAGTAGCTAGCTGGCTAGCTCTGAGTCATTTGAAACTGAAGATTGTACTCAAATTCTTCAAGACTTTATAACGACGCGTAGGCGTTGTCACTAAAAAAAAAAAAATAAAGCAAGAGAGAAGACATTAAAAAAAAACTTGCACTTTTATAACAGAGCCAAATAAATCGGTAACAATCCATCTGCACGATTAGAGAACTATATAACGCTCAATTAGTCGATCGGTACTTCCTAATTATCTCTGCTTACGGACGATTGATTTTTTGAATACATCGACTGATCGAATTTTCTCAAAAACGAGAAGAAAAAAATTTACCCAGAGTGAGATGGATACGATAAATAATGATTCGAGCGGTGCAGAGCGTGTATGAAATACCATATAATGTACGTACTTGTAATAAAAGGGAAATGAGTGGTTTTAATTAGCATACAGAAGATCGCTATTTGCGATATTAAACGAACCTCGTTCAGAGTCAATAGGCGTTCGCTAATTCGATTTGAACGGTCTTCAGATAAAATTGAAGGATAAAATACTCTCGACCTGTATATATGCGATAGAAAGATCCACATGATAATATCCCCATCCCTCTCGATTAAATTTACGAAAAATTATTGATTAGAATAAAAAAAGAATATCCACTCATGTATCGAAATAAATACTCGCAGATTTTCTCCACACAGCCTTCCCACAAGTTTTCCAATCGATAGACGACTTCGGTGACAAATGAAGAAAAGAAACGTTTACGTACCTGTAACAGAAATAAGAAAGAAAAAAATCTTCAATTATTCTTGCAGGTGATTTGAATCGTGAAAAACAGAAAAAATTCCACCCGACTGACCAACGTCTCGATTTTTTCAATGAGATATACGGGCAGTAGGGTATAAATACAGGTAATTAATGCAGTGTGAAAAAAAAAGAAAAAGAAAAAAGAATAAAATAAAGTAAATAAAAATGTACGTCGGTATATTGAGCGTCTAGTATGTGTAGAAAATATATTCCTACGTACGTAGGTGAATATTTACTATTCCGAACACGTGTGCATCGAGTTAGTATATAGTCGCATGTTGTCTCCCAGTTCTCGTGAGGATGAGCTATCGAAAATCTCAAATCCCACTAACCTCGTTGGCAGGTTACCAACGTGGTATAGCGCGACTTACTCAGAGAACCCATAAACTTTACGTGTATAAGTTTTCAAGATACACGGAAAGGAACTTTAGCAATTTCATACATCACTTCATAGATCGTACACAGTTACAAATTTTTCTTCATCTTCGGATCTTGACTGCAATTTTTTAAAATTCTGATCTTAACCAGTAGAAAAACAAAGTGAGAGAAGTCTTCTTAAAAATCAATGTCAATAATTCAATTGTAAATCATGAATAGATTATACTCAGGCATTTCGTAATACATATCATAGTATTTTACACAAATGTACATTTTTTTGTACAAATTCATTTTTTTTTTTTTTTTCAATAACGAGGACACAAGACGGTGTCTTAATTGGTTGAGATAATTTTGCCGAGAGATGCAGCAATACGGATTGATTAATAATCTCTTTCAAAAGCCGTAAATAGTAAATAGATGTAAATAAATAAATGCAAAGAGAAGAAGGAAAAAAAAAGGCCACGGTCAAAGTAATTCGTGCGAGTTTCACCCAATTCTTCAAGCACATCAGTATCACGATGGAATGGGTCGTCGTCCCATCAATTGCCAGGAGGCACAAAATGAAATGCTTCTTTCTCTCCGTATATACACCGACAAATCTCCACATATGTGTATTCAATACATGTATACTCGACGTTTACATACAAACACAAACGTCATTCAAGTATCGAGTGTCGAGCTTTCGAGACTCGATTCTCAAGTATTCGGTGCTAAGGTGTTCAGGTATTCATGGACATCAACGTTGGACCAGTGACCTCAAAATCGAACGTTCTATCTCTAGTATCATAAAATGAAGACGAATTCCCTCTTAGATTTTCAAACGTCCATGGCTCGCAATTTGATTTCGTTATTTCACATCCGGTTTACTTAAATTTTACAATACTTTGGAGAAAATGCAACGTAACAAGAAACGAATGAATAAAAATAAAAGCTTGGACATTTAAAAATTACGGTCCGTTTGACGGTTGTCAGAAAAGTCGTATATGTATACCCTACGAAAATTTCGGTCTTTAAGCTTCCAGCCTTTGTCGGTAGTTTAAAAAGAAAAAATAAATAAAAAGATTAAAAAAATAAGGTGTGGATTTTTATTTTATGGCCCTTTCACCGGCCCTTAGCACAGATTTGGTTGTACAAGATTTAGTGAAGTTTATACTAAACCGCGTATATATTTTACGTTCGTCGTATGCCTACGTATTTTATACCCATTTCTTTTTTATTTTAATTTTTAACTCTTTTATATTCTTTCGTCTTTCTTGATCACCGCGTTGCACGTCTGCAATTTTAACATGAAACGTACATATACCGCGAGGTCGTCAAAAGTTAAAGAATCCAAAGCACGAACGGCGCTGTTTGTCCCAATTTCAAAAGCGAAGATAAATGAAAAAAAAAAATCATCAAATGAAATAAAATAAGTTGAATCCAATTAAATAAACTACCAGAACAAAAGAGAATGAAAATACCAAATTGTCCTCAAGAATCTTATAATCTGAATGCACGCGTTGATAAAACACAAATAGAACTTTCCGGAAGATCGCGATTTTTTTATACGTATCGTAAAATACCTTATCCAATTAATTTTCCATCAATTTATACAATTTTCACGCATACATATGTACAATACATACGCGTATAATATGCTCAGCAATGTGGGTCACCGGGCAAAGGTCTCGAATTGCATTTCTTGCGATCGAGTCATCGACTATATCATAACGTATAGATCAAAGATCTATCGTCAAATACGTTTTATAAATTCACATCCCCTTCATCCGCATCAATGATGATACATGAGCAGGTTATGCAATATATATATCAATGACGACTAATGTATAAAAATATATACGTATACAGATGTAATGTAAATTCGTTGACCGAAGAAAAGGAAAAAAAAAAGAAAAAAAGAAAAAAGATTCGTGGGCGTGGGTTAGGGTGTTAACGAATTTAATATGCAGAGCTGGCGGTTTTGTATGTAGCTTGAGAATTAAATTTGAGATTATTATTCAAATTGGTATAATTGCACGAGGTGGAAATGTGTTCAATTAAAGAAGTTCGTTAAAGGCCTTATAAACACCGAGCTTTTTTATCTTTATTGATTGATAAAACGTATAGAGTATAGTCGCGATCATTTTCGGGTCTGAATTCTTTGAACCGGTTTTATAATTGCGACTTCGAAATAAGAAAGGAAGTTTCAAAGTTTCACGAGTTTAAGCAGCGCCGCGTCGATTTTAATGTATGAAAAATTTACAACTCGACGCGGAGAAGTAAATCTTAGAAAAAAAAAAGAAAGAAATTCCATCCGCAGGGCGGTGGCGGTAAAATTCTTCTACGGGATTTTACTTCTGTACAGTATAGTATGTGCGATCATGAGAATAGAGAAAAACTGGAGATCCTAGACACCGCGACCCGAGCTATGGAATTCGACCGAGATGAGACGCGGTACATAACTACGTCCCATACTCCCCGACCCAGCTAACTTCCCTAGTTTTATCTAGGCGAACTTCAGATAAATTTATAGACAAAACAATTTCCCAACAACTTTTAACAAGGTCGATCGTTTTATAGATCGTTGATCACGCACACGTGACGTTCCGAAATTACAAAAAAAAAAACTTACAAACAAAAAACAAAACAAACATGGTGGACGTGTCTTTGATCTTCCCGTTTAATTGCACTTACGGGACATTAAATGATACGTGAGTATAATATTCTATAATGGGAGTTCGTTGCATAGTTTCTCGGTATTTGCTGAAGAAAAATAAAAAGAGAGAAAAAAAAAAGAAAAAAAATTGCTGGATGAATATATCCGCGTTTGAACCTGGAAGCGATCTATAGATCGTGATCGAAGGAGATTCATACATGAACTCGCGGTTCGTATATGTGTAGGTACACCTATGAAGTTTGCGTTTGGTTTTTCTCAAAGACCGAGTCTCCGGGTCGTTCGGTGGTGCCGACGATCTATAGAAATATATCGAATCGGTGCTAGTTCGTTGTACGTATAGAAAATCCTGAAGATACTTGGCGAAGTGTTCGTCGTATGGGTAAGCAGTTCAGTCAAGTATTATACAGGTTAGTTCTCGGCATGGGAACGGGAGCGCGTGTTGCTGAGGGACTGCTAGCAACATTCCTGAAGGAGTTGGCCGCCAGGAGGACGCTCTATTCCAGGAACTTTGATCGACGGCCCGTTATACCTACGATCTTTTCTTTTACACACCATATAAACCCGTAATAGAATGAACGAGAACGTTTTACCCCGACAAACAACGAATCCCCGATATCGAATGGACACAGAATCCAACGGAAAGTGGTTTTATTTCATCACTCTCAGAGGTCAATCGTGCGCTTTTTTCCTACACAAAGTTCATCTGATATAAATTCGCTCAACAAATTCATGGATTTATAGAATCTTCGTTATACAAATCTTCTGCACCTCAGATAGCTCTGCAGTTAAGAAGGTCGTATGATAAATTGAGGGCTCGTAAAAAGAACCGTACTAACAATTCGCTCGGCATCCTTCCGATGGGAATCTTTGAAAAGGTTGTTCGAACGCACAGAGAATGTAATTCCGCGTTACACGGACGATGAATTTTTGAGCTAAGTGAAAAAAGAACCCTCAAGCGAATTGAAGAAATCGGAAAAGGATATCTTCGGCATAGCAACTGCTATGCCACATTCGAATATCTTGTAATGACTTTTATAACTTGGAATAATATCCATTTCGTCCGATGCCAATTACTTGATGCGAAAAAAAAAGAAAAACATGAAATCGGGGTAGCACCGAGAAAACGAAAAGCAAAAGCAAAAAAAAAAAAGAGAAAAAGAAGAAAATTAGATGCAAGATGTGCGCCGATCCCCTTTTTTGTTTTGATTCTTCGTTTTTTTCTCGGCGTCGGTGATCTGTGGTTGGATTTGGTAATACGATCGGAGTTAAGTATTCTCAAGTCTGATGGGAGGTCGCGAATATATTCGCGGATCTCACCGAATGAACTGGTTGGAATCAGTTCCAACCAGTCTTCTCTCTTTTCTCCTCTTCTCTTTTCTTCTCTTCTCTTCTCTTGAGTTTCTTCAATCTGAGCGTTGGTATCCGCCAACATCAAGAGAGCAGAGAATCGGTCTTTCTATCTGTCGGCATTTCTTTGAGAACACCACGAACCTCGTCCTTTTATGTCTTATTCCTTCGAGTTCGAGCTTCGCGTTCTATACGCACGTGGATCGAAACAGGTCGTCTCCGTGTCTCCGGTTATCTCTCACCACCAAAGGCGTCACGATTACCGTCGTATTCGCGTTTCAACTCCAAACTCGAAGTTCTCCGTATCCGATTCGAAAAGATTTGAAAAATCTACCTATCTACAATACATATCCTTTCGTTATCCTGCCATCAAACGTCACCCTCTCATTGTCAATGTCAATTATTATTTGAACAGGTATAAACATACAGAGAGAAGCGAATGATGTAACGTTCAAAGAATGCTCAGCTTGTGTCGTCGTAATTCAGACAAGATCACCTCAGGGCATAATTTCGAGTGTACAACAAAAAAAGAAAGAAAAAAAAAAAAAATCTCGACGATATCATTCAACCGTAAAATCGAATTAATATCATTATACAATCGTGGCATGTCGATATAGAGAACGAAGATATGAGAGGAAAAAAAAAAATTAAATGACTCAAGGATTATCGTTGTTGTACCAGTCAGGATATTCTTGACTGACTTTGCCGATCATTGAAATCAGCGGGTGAGAATTAATAAATAAACAAAATACCTAACTTTTTTTTTCAAATTGAAAGTGACAGTAGGTTGTTCGTTTTTTTTTTTATGTAAATTATATGAAAATAAGAAAGAATTTCAATAATTCTTTATTTTCATAATAATATATCTGGATCGATCTTGAAAAAAGAATTATCGTCCGTTTGCAAACTGAACAACTGGCGCGAGGAGAAACACAACTTCCTGTGTGAGACGGGCCTTATTTCCGGTCTTACAACGAGGGGTTCTCGTCAATATTACAGGGTCTAACCATACAAACTATGCAAGTGTGCATTATATATACCTAAGAGTGTAAGTAATTTTTCCTTACGCCTGAAGAAGACCATAATGGTTTCTTTATAATAATTAAAAACTTATATACGCGGTCTAGTCCCCATCGTACGCTCGACTCTCGGAGCGGAAGAATTAAAAGGAATTTTTATACTCACATGTGAATAATTGCAGAAATTTTTTTCCTTTTTAATTCTTTTTCCTTTGGTTTTTTTTTTTTTTTCCGTTTCATTTACGAAGAATCGAGCGTGCGAACGACTCATGGAACTGGACGATGGGAATTGCCCGCGGACATTTTGGTTCTCGAACGCATCGAAAATAATATAACTTTTAAAATATGGTTTTTTCTTTTTGAATTTTGTTTTTTGTTTTTTATATACTACCTATACTTGGGTCTCGACAAACGTGGGCGCGTCGCTCAAAGTGGTTTACTCACGACTATTTACTCGCGGGGTTAAGAAAGACCAGAAACGGCAGTCGGTTCGCCCAACTTTTAAAAAATCCCACGCCTCTTGCTTAGCCGCAGGTTTCAAGCCTCGAGGGTCTCGACCGTGGAACGAAGATTTTCTAACCATTTCAGTAAACACTTCGGTTTACTCTCAGCACAAATTATCACTACGCGCGAGAGTTTTACGGTAGATTCGATACAAGGGTGAAGAAATAAAATAAAAAAATAAAAAAATACGATAAACAGGTAAACGAAAATCATTGGGAATTTATTTTTTTCATTGAAATTACTATCCATTGGTCATTTAATGAAGCGAACGATTTTCGTAACAGCAAGTTTCATCGATTTCAAGGGAAAAAAAATAGTTTCCTCGCAAGGAAGGAAGTAAGTTATACGTAAGGTACGATGATTAATTTCATTCCCGCAGCAGTTGGAACGAGAATTAAAATTCACATGACTCGACTCTGCATCGTAGGTAAAATTAGTTTGAAAAAAAAAGGGAAAAAAAAATGTTTCGAGTATAAGTATACCCCGTCTGTTTCAACCTGTACTCAAATTATGCACTCGCACCTCTCCGGTGAGTCACTAAAGAAAGATACGCATCATGTGCGTGGACTTTTCGTTGCGTTGACCCTTGACGATGCAACTCAGGTTGAATCCTACATATGCACTTATGTACTTTACGCGTGGCGGTTAAAACGCAAAACCCGGAACGTCGCGTTGCACGTTCTTGTATATATGTACGACATACATAGGTGAAGAGAGAAATACATATATACTAAGAAAAAAAAAGTTTCCTTCGTTTATTCGTTCATTTGCGCGCGTGTACTTTTGCCGGTTGCGGGTTTATTATACGTGTACACCGCGTGCTTCATGAATTCATGACTCAACCGCGCGCATATATTGGAGTCAGTAACCTGTCGTCGTGGATGCTCGTTACGTAGGTATGTACCTAGGAACGACGTACACATGTGTGTTGAGGTATATAGAAATAAGTAAATTGTACATAAGTGCGCACAAAATTTCATCTCACACGCCACAGCTAAATTCCTCAGCACAATTGTTGCACCTGCGCTTTCCAAACGCGAAGACGAACGTTATGATTTTAATAAAAGCGTGTATACGCAGATAATATATAAGAAGGAACACGACGGTGCGAAAATTTCGTGTTCACATCATGCGGTTGCGATGTCAAAATTTTGATTACTTTTTCTCTCCTCTCGTTACGTAGGTATATTAAAATATTGATACACTACGGCGGAGTCTGCGATGGTTAGAAAATTATTCGCAGGTCGGTAGAATATATGAGAGAAGAATAAGATGCCGTGTATATATATGTGTAGGTATATAATAAGTTTTGGGTTTTCGTTAAGGTTCGATTTTACGACCTGGTCAAAATATTCCGTCGTAAATAACTCGAGATTTTGACACGGTCCCAAAGCGACTTCGAGACGAAAAAAAAGGGTCTTAAATCTTTTGGCTCGCGGTACGTACCGCACCGCACGTTATTTCAAAAAGGTTACAACAACTATAACTGCAGACTTTCATATTATATACATTCGCCGGTGAAAAAAAAAAAAAAAAAAAAAAAAATCAAGAAATATCTCCGAAAGTATATACGGAGCGACCTGTTTTTCTTTTTTGCTCAAATCTGCAGCCCATTTTCTACGGGGTTATCACGTGCGCGGGTCGTTCTATTTTTTCTTTTCGTCATCGTTAATAATCGTCGAATATAAACAGATAAAAATTATTGTCATAAATGATAATTAAAAATTTGGCCACTCAACGATCTTAATATACGGAAAAGACATGTGCGCACGCACCGTTCAAATAACGAGGACTCGAAATGCCTGAGGCAGGAAAAGAAGAAAAAATGATAGTAAAAAGATAATAAAATCCAAAATCTGAAGACGGACCCGATGACACAAATATTTCTATACATGTACATTCATGCAGGTAATAGGTTGTACAAACTTCCTCAAATTAAAATATCACTAATTAACGCTTTTGATAATACAGAAATTTTGAAATCTTTTTTTTTTCATCATATTCGAAACCCCCCTACTCCAGGTGTTACACAAACACAAAATTATACTTGACGATATTACAAAACTAATGTAACGTAGAGTGCGGCACTGGGTAGCCAGTCATTAGCTCACGTACAGATAATTTAATATGGGGGCTGCAGAGTGTTGAAAGTCCGTTGGTATCTTGATTATATCGGAACGTGAATGAGTCAGAAAATCGTAGGTAGGTATATACCTAACCGCGTATATGTATTTCTCGATGTTAAATTTACTTTGCGAGTGATTCAACTCATGAGAATTGGCTCGTACGAAATTCCATCGTCGCGCATCTCGAGTGTATCATCATACGGAATATCATTTATGTATTGAAATACATATGATACATGTGTACTGCGGTTTCGGAGTGCAGTATAACTTACGATCATTTTCGTTGTTAAAAAATAACAAAATTTGCATACAAAGGACTTTGTACAATCTACAAATAATTATACCGCGTATGGCCTGA
Organism: Athalia circularis; assembly: GCA_963978495.1. Lineage (NCBI taxonomy): Eukaryota > Metazoa > Arthropoda > Insecta > Hymenoptera > Athaliidae > Athalia > Athalia circularis. Next base: position 18,461,841 of record OZ021698.1, on the reverse strand, counting down.
GAAATGCTTGATAAATTTTCGATGATTATACACATTATTATATTATATTAATTATTTCCGATGATTAATAAACACGAAATGTTGTATCCGAATATATTAACAAATAAAAACAAATTCAGATCGCCGATCGAAATGCAATTGTTAAGATTATTCATATGCCGCATGAATGTGTGTGGAAATTAACAGTTCTTCGATTTTCATTGGATCTTAGAGTCCTTAGAGGAGGATATTAAAACAGTGATTCAAACGAGCGCATACGTAACATTGGAGTGGATCGAGTGCATTTTACTGCTCGCAATTAGCATGCCTATTAAAAAGAAGAAATGCAGGACAATAAACCTATATAGAAGTCATATACCCGAGGGGTATGAAAAACATTGAAAAATAAAAAAAGAAGAAAAATGAAGAAGATGGAGAAAAAGGCCCACTTAATTTCTGCTACAGTTGTGGTCGGTGTAATTTCATCTCCGTTACGTCGTAAATATCGTTTATTCGATGTACCGGGTGATTTATTGTACTCAATGATGGGTACAGGTATGTATCCATGTGTCTTATTCATTTTCAGTTCAGCGTCATCGCATCACCGCGGTTCGCACCGGTGAAATCTAGTTTTTTAAACTATGAAAAAAAAAATAAATAAATAATAATAATAATAATAAAAGACCAGCAACGTGTTCAACGATCTGTATATGTAAGAATCTATTTGATACAAGGTTTGCTGAATTTATACTTCCGCAATTAAAAACTTTTTTCATTTAATTTTATTTGATTTTTTTTGCATTTCGATCGGTCAATTTGATTAGCCATTGGTTAAAGGTGTGTTAAAAATGAAGATGAAAAAAAATAGAATTTGTTTTTTCTATGAGACTGTATATGTGTAAAGTTTTTTTTAATAAACTTGCGGAAATTAATTAATTAATTAATTAAACGTGAGAAAGCAGACAGAGTTATCGAGACACACCCAATAATATATTTAGTACCTATACGCAAACAAATATCATTCAAATATCAACTTGTTAAAGTAGATTACGGAATGTTTATAACTCGAGTGATTTCACTTTGAAATTACGTTTTAATTAAATCGACAGCTCAAAATATTTCGGACAATATTTCAAGAATAAAAGTAAAAAATTCTTCTCTTCCTCTTCATTTTATCGCCGGCTGAATAATATACTTTTGAAATTATTGCTATACCATACCGCGGAGAACAAGTATATTGATTGATCGGCAGGATTTTGTTTCGTTCCAATGGAATTGACTGAAATATAATAAGCCGATTTGTTCGAGGTAAAGTACGAGATGAAATAGATGTATGCGCGAAAAGATGCATACGGCAACGATCATCATCATCATCATCATTATCATGGCGCGATATTTCTTTTTCTTCTCTTTCTTCTTCTTTCCTCGTCGCTGCGTCGTCGGGGACCCAGAGACCTGGATAACCGTAGCCGGCGGGCCCCATGGGGCAGAGTAACGGTCCATGGATCAAGGTTAGGCGCTAACCGTCGCGTCTGCTGCTGCCCAGCAGCATACGACGTTAAGAAGAAGAAGAAGAACAAGAAGAGGAAGGAGAAGAAGAAGGCGAAAGATTCCACGCCAAAGATCATCGCTTCATCTTCTCTTCCCTATTACCGCGTAAAGTGCATTAAAAAGAAACGAAAGAAAAAAAAACAAACACAAAAATCATCACCCACTCGATCAATTATTACACTAATTTTCATATCGCATATTGATCACGCAGGGTATCGAAATTGTTATTGAAAAACTGGAACAATAGAAAAAAAATAAATAAACAATAAAAAAAGGAGATAATTTTTCTAAATTCAAATGATTAGATCTGATGATGATATAAAGATACTTGCAGAAGTATATCTCGAGATTGTGAAATAATTCCGACTGAACTTTGCTCGTGTAATGATAAATACTAAACAGAGGTACGCGTCTGGTATTCTACATACATTGAATTACCATGGAAAGAAAAAAGAACAGTCAAGCGATGTTTGATAAAATTTTGTAATTTTTTCCGGTGATCGCGAAGGGCATATATTCGGGTAGATACACGAAAAACGGTTGCACGGCAGCAGCGTCAAAAGTGCATAAGAGGACGTGGGTGCAAAGACCGGTTAAGTAGTTATCGCGAGAGAGGGAGAATGAAACAAGGAGCGTATCGTCCCTATGTCCACGACCCATATAGGAATAATTTTTTTCTTTTCCTTTTTCTTTGTTTTTGTTTTTTAAATATTATACCTTATAGGTATCCCATGTACTAGCCACCCTCTGTCTGCTCGAGCGTGTGATGTAGTCACACATGTGCTAGAAAATGAGACAGTGCGAACCGTATTTTATACATATCAAACGCCATATCTCAACTAAGTATGTACACAACTCAACGACGTTATCGCACTAAATTATAATATCAAACAAATTACACAACTTATTTCATTACACATACCTACACGTATACGTGACTCGATTTGACGCACGATATTAATTGTTGTCAAAATATAAAATTATAATTACTCAATCGCTGTTACAAGTAATATAGAAAAAAAAAAAAAAACGTCATCGAGCAAATTTTGAAGCAGAAGAGAAAAAGAAAAAATTTGTGCTCGATGAATTATTATTATTTGTTTTTTATACATGTACATAATTTGCCAAAAACAGATTTTCATTAAATAATCACAATGATAATCGTGAGATCGTGTGTCTGTACACAATAAGTTTATCGATGAATTTTATATAACAGATAGCGTGAAAGCTGCAGGAATAAATGCAGATAAGCGTTCGATTTCTATGAATAAAATGGTATCGTGATATCGTTGGATATCAGTACTTCTCAGAAATTATACGTGTATATCACCGGTACAAATAATATAACATTGCATAGTTATAAATACAAAGATTATATTTGTCAATCGACACGCTTCAAAAGCCAACTACTCGTATGATTCAGCGGCTAATTTTGACGAAAAAAAAACAACATAAATGTGTGCATAGGAGTTATTAATAGCGAATAAGTAATTTATAAATAATTAATTTACCGTACATAACGCAGGCGTCAGCGTCGGTTTATTTTTTGCTCTTTTTCCTCCCAAAATCTCCAGACACATTATACAATTATAATACGCAATTAATTAAATTGTTGAAAGATAAAGAAAAAAAAAAGAAGAAGAAGAAATCTAGCCGACGACTACAACCCACTAATTCGGCGAGTCTTTGCAGTGGTCGGTATAGTAATAAAATCGAGTAGTTATACAAGCGTTGCAGAACGTCAGAATTTTGCCAGGTAAATATATACATATTTCGGAGCAAAAATTCCTGAGGGATTACTCATTGTGAGAGGTTTGAAAATGTCTCGAGGCAATTTTTCAGGTATTCTACCCACCGTGCCCATGCCCTAGAGCGGGATGAGAAAACGCTTTTGACTCATTTAAGAATTCTCGTACCATACGTAGAGTTTGAAAACCAACCGCCTCTCTGTGTATAAGTAGGTATGGGTAGGTAGGTAGGTATACAGCAGATGTGAAGCATCTTTTTTCTCCACAATAGACTCTCAGAAATTTTTCCCATTTTTTTCTTCTTCCGTGCTTCACCCCGAGGTCGGAAGATTCGAGGAAAAAAAGAAATCTACAAAACCCGAGTTTCGAGAGGAAAATAGATAACAAATATCCATACGTACATGAAACCATGCTACGTTATCTCCGTTACACACAGCTCATGTATACATATTTTTTATAGTCGCTTCACATACGTTATATTATTTTAATAACTATGCAGATTCTCCGAGAACCTCATTTATTACATAAAACACCTTAAACCCTGTACGATATAAAAGATAGTCGGTTATATTTTCCTGCACCTCCGCAAAAGCAGATAAATTCTTATCTCACCACACAATTTAAACGTTTGAAATTTTATCTTTAAAAAAACGAAAAAAAAAAAATGGCGTCGAGATAAGAATTAACCGTATCACCTACATACCTATACACATAATTCTTGTCTGAAGATTTTTCTGTATGACGATATCAAATTTCACTACGTCGATAATTAATCATTACGTAAAGGAAATGAGAGAGAAAAGAAAAAAAGGAAAATGAATAAAATTAAATAATAGGTCAACCTGATAAGAAGCATCGCGTTCCTTACTCGCCTTTTTTCGTAACATGAAAAGTTGACTCACCCCGATGACGTCTATGGGTAAGGAACGAAAAACGCAGGAGAAAAAAAAAAAGAAAAAAAAAAGATCTAAGGGCTCGGCATGGGCATGCGATCGTCGCCGCAATGATGAGTAAGGGTCGAGGAATCCGTCGTGAAAACTTACGTAGACACTTATAAAGTATGGTAAAATTTTTTCGCCCTTGTACAGTATAATAATCAATGCAAATATAAGTTTTGACCTTCACGAATTTCTTGTAATAAAATTATAATATTTATAAAAAATAAAGTTGCTCATTATAAATTTTTCGTAGTAAAATGGAATCAACGTGAGTATTTTTCACATCGGTTTGATAAACCGTCGCGATCGTCGTTACAGTTTCTTTCTATAGTAAAGTCCGTGAGAAATTTCTGTAGTAAATATTATATATATGTACATTAATTTAACTCTCAACGTACAAAACGGAAAGTCCGAAGGACGTCTTTTTCTCGTATCAACACCGAAGTTCATTTTATAGTGAAAAAAAAAAGTGTTATAAGTTTTATGCGTGCGGTACAGCCGACAACTTTATAATGTATGTACTATGTAGTTATGACGACCACACGACTGGCGCCATCATGGCAAATGTACCGTGCAACGTTAGGAATGCGATTCAGTCTTAATAAGAACGTACGCAAGGTTTCCTTGAAACAAATTAATGATAAATATATAAACGAATGAATAAATAATTAATAACGATTTATATAAAAGATAATAAAATTCATCGGGACAATGATTGTCAAGTTTTATAGTTTCGAGGCGCAATAAATACGTACAAATGCAAATATATGTGCGGTAGTATTTCATTGTATTGTAAACAGGATATCCGAATAAAATGCCAAACTGAAAAATAAACAGATTTCATCGCAACGGCGGGCAGCGTATGGCCGACTGCATGTTTCTTGGCGTACCGCACATATATCCAGGAATAGTATTCTAAAAGTCTCATGGTGGTGCATGGTTCGTTGAGGTGATGCTACGCGTTATAAAACGACCGTGGGTGCATTCAACAGCGAATGCGTATCCGGCTAGTTTTTTGTAACGAGTATATAGAATGACGTACGGCAGCCGGTTGTGGCTCGGTTAACTCGTTTGGTTCTTTTTTGATAGAAAAAAAAAGAAAAACCCCAACGTTTTTTCCTCCCGTTTTCTCGCCTTTTGTTTTATGGTTTTCTGTCAGAGTTTCAACAACCAAAAAAAAAAAAAAGAAGAAATAGTGAAGATGTGTAAATTTCTGTGCAAAGTTTAAAAAATCCCGCACGATCTATCCAGAGCAAGGGTCGTAACGAAATAGCAGGAAAATTGAGAATTTAGAAAAGGAATCTCTCTTGACCTTGGATCGTCGTGTAGATATTTTTATTTATAGTATAAAGAAGAAAAAAAAAGGAAAGAAGTAAATGAGGCGATCGTTTCTTTGAGCAATAGTCATCGATTGTGTATATCTATATAGCAAACTAGTGGACGTGGTTGGTTTCACAAAGGCCAATAAAGGATCGCGCGACTTGTTGGCCTAGCTTCACTTTTCAATCGAGTTTATTTTCCCCAACATCATCATCATCATTATCATTATGATCGGCTTCTGATCTCTAGCAAAGTAACCATAATTCGATATATCTAGGTTTCTGGAGCTTATACAGTGATAAAACCTGTTGATTAACAAAAACGATCTACACACGAGAGAAAAAAAAACAAAAAACTGTTATCCGAAGAGACACATGGACATCGCATCAGCGCCCACGAACTATATAAACTTATAAGAAACGCTAAGATAATCATAATCAGCGCATTATCGCAATTTTACCATCACATTCACCATATAATCCTCACCTATATATGTCCACGTTATATTATAAAACGTCTCGAAGCGAAAGGCGTAATTAATATTAGCTGCTAAATTGATAAATCTCTAGCAATCGCTCTACGTTCGCTCCTTAAATTACCACCATAAGACATCATCTCATCTCTCTCAAGATATACGAGTAAATATTTCTTCTCGTACTTTACATACACATATATACACAGAATAATATTCACCCGCTGTAAGTTAATTAGGACTTGATCCAGTTAGAGAACTTCATCCGGTTCATTTGTAAAAATTCAAGAAAGAAAAATCGAATGAATTGAAGAAAAAAAAAAGAAAAAAGGTTCTTCCAGCCTTATCGTATACACGAGTTTTTGAGAGTTGGTAGATCGAGAGGAATATCTTATAGTATGTGCTGCACATACGATGACCGCGATGATTTCGTTCGGAAGCAAATGCATTTGTTTTTTTGTTTTTTTTTCGTTCAGGTTTCCCGTATACTTTATAGAACACCACGGCACGCACACGTGGTAGTTTTGTAACGGAAGAGAAGAAACGCATCGCACGCCTGCAAGAGACGCGGGAATATACGGCGCCAAGTCCGCGGGGCTTCTCGCGTCGTCTTGAGAGGAGAAAACTGTGCTAACATACGACGTCTGATGTTAATAACCGAGATACTGCTGCCGATGCTGCTGCTGCTGCAGGCGCCAGATCTCGTGTATGAAATTTATATCAAACAAAAATTCACAGGAGTATCGATCGATGGTTCGATAACGTTACAAAGATAAAAATGCGATTCATACGATCTAGTTTCGAAAAAACTGTCGTTGAAAAAATTCGTGTCAAGCGAAATACACCCCGATAAGATTGTCAAAGATTGGAGTAAGTTTCTTCGATAGTTTATTATTATACGGTTATAGAAAAAGGAAAAATTAAATCGGAATCTCAGAGGATTAGAAAATCTTTAGAAAAAAAAAAAAGTCTCGCGACTTGGAGTTTTCGACTTCAATCTACTAGCGCGATCAGGTTGTAAACGTGGAATTCGCGGGTCCCTGCGCGTACAAAAGCCCCGGGCAAATCACGTCCCACACTATACGCCGCGCCGCGCAGTGTTTGTGCAGGTTTCACTGCATCCAGGTCATCATCATTCGCTGCCGTTCCTTCTGATATGCCGAGATGCTGACCAAACCCACGTGAAAATATTTCACACGCCGCACGCTCTAAACGAGAAGCTGCTAACTCCGACGCCATTTTTTACTCGCATAAACTCATACCTATGTTATTATACAAAGCTCGCGAAATAAATTCAAATTCGAATTAAATTACAAAAATTGATATCTTGAAGAAAAAAAAAAAAAGAAAAAGAAAATTAGTTAAAGCTAGTGTAGTGTAGCATTGGGACGTATGATATCGAATGTCTATAGAGGGGGGTACCCGAGGGTCTTGACAAAAGAATGGGGACATATCTTGAAGCCGTAAATGAGAATGTAAAAGTACATATAACGTATATAGTCGTTTATTAGACGTAGGAACCATAGAAAGATATTAGAGACGCGTGGCCCGCGGGGTCAAAGCTGAGCTGATTGTAAGAGACCTGGTGGTGTGTAGCTGATACATACCTATGCATATCTTATACATAAATATGGTAATAATAATAATAATAATAATAATAATGGTAATAATAATATACGGTAAACTTCCGTTGGTACGGCAGGAAATACGTCCGACTTTATTTTTTTACATATACCTACTTCATCCACTTTCGCCGCGCTCGCGAGGATCACGGCGTATATCTCCACCTCAAAGGTATTTTCGAAGCCGAGTTCCATCGCATCACTCAGGTTTTTTGGTACACACGTACAGTGTATATTATACACATATAAATACGTAAGATCTCGAATATATAATTTTGAATCCGAAACAGCAGCAGCAGCAGCAGCAGCAGCGACAGCTGTTTCTGCAGTAATCACGATTTAACTTTCACGGTTAAATATATATAGATATATAAATCTTACACATGGTTATATATACCTATAGGATGTACCATTTAGATTTTTTCACGTATCACTTTGAAAGAATACATGATCGATTGAAAAAAAAAAAAAGAAAATTTGATACGATATCGGTTTTCATTCACTTTACAAGCGTCAGGATCGGTCGCAGGTGACAAAAAAGCTGAATTGAGAGAAGAAAAAAAAATAAATAAATCCACTTCTATGTACAATTCCACCAGGTGGACGGAAGTCGAAATTGTTACAGATACCGCCCCAAATTTTGAACCATAGGGATTTCCCAAGAGCGTGCGGGCGCAGCTGCGCTTTTATAGAAACACGTGGCACGACTAGTGACGTATCATACGAGCTTAGAAACATTTTTAGGTGAAATTTGAGTGTGGCATTAAATTTTTTTTTCGTTCTCCCTTCTCTAGTTTTTTCTATTTACTCGTTTATTTATCTTACAGTATCACCAGGAGGCTGCGTTTATACGAGGATTGATTTTTTGCTTCACTGGTGTCTAAACAGACGCCCCCCTCTTCACGAACGATAAAATATCTCCATCATATCGTATCGGTATCTTATTGTTACGGTAGAAAGAAAAAAGAGAAAAGTATGTCAGTTTGAAACGCGTACAAAGTTGGTATATAAATTTTTTAACATATGAATCTATTGTACATATGCTCGCGTTTAACGACGCGATGGTCAGCTGTACACAGTGACGCCACCCAAGGAGAAAGGACGTTAGTTACCTATATCCGCCCGCCAATAAGCACACCTGTTCGCAAACGATTCACTGTCGTCCAAATAAGTAACGAGAAATTTCATTACATCAAATGATCCGCTCTTCGAAAATCTCTACCTCTGTATACGTGCGATAATCATTAATTTACCATACAGATAATGTTACCAGGGTAGATATGAGAAAATAGAAAATAGAGAAAAAACCAAAATTCTGTTAGGTAAATTATTTTTTCATTTCCAGATAGGAGATCTTGAAGAAGATGACCGAGGATGACAAAAGTAAAGAAAGAAAGAGAAGAAAAAATCAAATTCGTCGACGTGTTCAGATATTTCTGTAGTAGAATATTGAATTTTTGGAAATCTTTACAGCCATCGCGTAACCTTGGCCGTCACGGTTTCACCTGAGACTCCGATCTCCGTAACGCCCATGGGCTTTCTTTAGCCACACGGTTGTCGGTCTTTGGATCAGAAAATTTTCTCGCGGATAATTCTCGCGTACCTTGCGTACGTATATGGCATATAATGTATACATATGATCAGCATCAACATCGGCATCAAAAACAGCGGGCATAGCGTTGAAAACCTCACCGAATGTAAATTACAACGATGAAGTGAAATCCAACGAGTGGCGTCCTCGAGTCGTGCAATGCCAACAGATAAACCATGATCATCATCATCATCATCATCATCATGAGCAGCAGCATCCACATCACCGGGAGCAAAAGCAGGAGTGTGATGATGATGATGATCGTTCGCCCCACGAGTAAAAGTGAACCCAAGAGATGTTTGCTTCGATAGACATTTTACTTTTTACTATTTTTTTCTCTTCTTCTTCTTTATCTTCCATCTAAGCCCGATGTCTGCCGCATTAATATTCTAATCACGCACCGGTTGTTGCACACGCGTGATATACATTTTAACATTTTAAAACAAATTTTCCAACTGGATTGACACAAAAAACACGAAAATAAAATAAAATAAAAAAGATTGGCACAGTTTCAGTATATAAGGTTATATACTCGACAAATTACAGATTCATATTATACATTTTATAAATATACCTGTATATATAAGAGGCGCCATTGGAGGCATTATGTGATGGTGGGTAGAACAACAACTGCCTACCGGAATTCTTAAAGAAATATATAATAGGTAGCAATATAAAATCGCCGTCTGTAATTATAACATATATATGTATAAATATATGTATAAAAATGATCAGCCAGCGCAAGATCCTGGTTTACATTAGAAAGGAACTTTAGAGTGGGTGTCTTTTGCTGCGCGTACAGTCGCGTACCGTGGGTCTCAAAAGAGACCTGCGAATTCCAATTCTAATCGGTCGATCGATCGAACGAATAAACGAACCTGCTGGATATGTATAATATAAATTTCTCAAGTTCTCTTGTCATATATACATCAACCTATCGATGTATATATAATATATACATGGTCCGATTTTACGTAACTTTATAGCCGGAGCAAGAAAGCTTCTAAAATTCTCTGGAGAAAGTGCGAAATTTCTTCCCCTAAGAAAAAAAAAATAAATAAATCAACAAATAAATTAAATAGAAATGCACCTGGATATGAACATATGCACGTATACGTGTACTTCCGGCCGTTAAAAATTAAGAAAAAAAAAAACAGATAAGAATCACAGATAAAAAAAAAATAGAAAAATTTGCCAAAATCGACGCCCGTGATTTTAATCGCACCTTTCGCGTTCGTAACCTGATTTACTTATAACGATTAATTCTTGGAACACATATAACGTACGTTGTACATGTGATACATACCTATATAAATATAACACGTACCGCGCCAGGGTGTTAATAAAATCATGATGTGGTAATAAAGCAGGCTTGTATAAAATAAACATTCGCAAATGATTTCGAAGTCGTTCGTTAGTTGGTTAATTTATGCCCAACAACTTACTATATTATACGCATTTACTGTTCAACGTATAGAGTAAGGCTGCAGAAGTAGTAACATTAAAATATAAGAGAGACGCTTCGTTATTTAGTCGCATGCAGAAAATTTTCCGCAACTCGAGAGTGTCAAATGGAATGTGCGTGTTATGTGTATAAAAGAATTGAAAGAAAATAAAAAGTACGAGGCTAAGCGAAACTTTGAACAAACATTGATGATGATTATAGAAACGAGAATTGAATTTACTTACATTAATACGATTCGCGTCCGGTTTTGAAATGGAAACTTGAGAAAATAAATATAACAGAAACGTAAAAAAGATTTCGCACGGATTCAGACGCGCGGACGAATAACGTACAAGATTTGAAAAAAGAACAAAAAATAGGCATAGAGAATAGAATCGAGAGAACAAAGTTGCCCTAGTATAAAATAAATGGTCCAGGTGAAGGTCGGTGCGAATCGAGTTATGCCGTGCTAGTGAACTATATTGTGTGTAGATACTAGACATAAAGTTCTGTGGCTACGATCTGATGATATGAAATGAGATGAGAAAAAAGAAAAAAATCATATTTTATTCATCGACACGAAATTAAGATGACGACACGGTCCTGATCATCATCCCATATAATTCGGACTCACCGAATACCTACTATGCCTTTTACAAATCTCGCTCGCGCCAGGATAGGATAGGATATCGCGATGATCGATCGTTTCGTAATCGTTGAAATCGATGATACCCAACTATTGCCTTGGAACTAGACCGAATCGAATCGAATATGATTGGCAGCTGCCGCTTTGCTACTCCCACTGACAAACGACTATCGAAACTGCAGAAGGAGGAGCTCGTACACCTTGAAGCGAATCGACTAGACAATGGACTTCATCATACAAAATTAGGGGCACTAGAATATAATATCTTCTATTTTTACATCGAGGTCTCTTAAGTTTTTTTTATTATACCGATCAGCTTCCAGGTCAATGAGATTACGAGAGCATCTCATCGCGCAGATACAATTGTTAAAAAATTCTTTTTCTCTCTCTCCATTTTTTATGGTGAGAAAATCCATGTGCATAAAAGAAGAAAGAAAGAGAGAGACTGCTCAAATTTTCTTTACCTATATACATACATTTTTCTTTTTTTTTCTAGAATGCAGTTGTACGTGACTTTACAAATCGGTTAAAAGCTTAGCATAAGTTTTCTATCGACTATATAAAAAGTACCAACGCCGCCTTCTACGATACACGTCATTGCACCAGCCCCATATAGAAAGGGAAAAAATAACAAAACAAAAAAAAGAAATTAAAAAACCCGAATATAAAAGAACCGGAGACGGACTACAAAGTCAAAGGAACAAGTGACACCTAACAAAGCTAGCTATACACGCGCATAGATGAAGATAGACACCCACACTACGCGCCATACGTGTGTGAAAGAAAAAGAAAGAGAAAAAAAGGATAGAAAAACTTTAAACTTTAAGATATTTTAGTATGCCCGTACAATACGTGGGAAGTAAGAGCAGTTCCATACCTTTATCTACCTGTCCTCATAGTTCAATATCGTTGAAAAGAGAGGTGCAGCAACAGGAGCATGGTAATAGGTTATAACTATATATGAAACGCGCAGTGCTACGAAGTTGAATTTATGTACAGTTACCAGTTTCTAAATCGAATTCCGTGATACTTTCGTATCATTAATACGAACTTGATATAGATTTTGGTCGGTAGGCTACGTGTGATGTGTGCTCGATATATAGACAGAAGTCTCAAGAAGAACGCAAATTGAAAGGATTTTTTACTATTTTTTCTTTTTTTTGTTTCGTCCAATGGTCAGTCTGAAGCACGCGGGACCAAGCGCGGAAAGATTCGAGTACATGGTGAGTCGATCTCGAATGATATAATTTTTTTTCTTTCCCTTCCACATCTTCCTTCCATTCATCAAATAAAATGAAAGAAAAAATTGAGAGAAAAAAAGAAGGAAAACCCTTCCGGAGAACACACGTATACTTATATGTAGACCCGACACAGACGGGACAGCACGCGACCTATGCTGCAGTTTCTCGTTTTATATGAATGAAAGCAGCATCTTTGAATAAACGTGAGTCTCTGGCGCGGATGCGTTCGGAGATGTATATCGAGCCAGGAGATGAAAGAAATAAAATGAAATAAAACAAATACGCGTGGGCACGGCGAGTTGAGCATCGTAAAAAAATGTTAAATGAGAGAAAAAAAGAAAAGAAAGAGATTAATGGATAATGAAAAAAGGAAAAGATTTTCTTCGGATCGATCGAGCAGAAATAAAAATTGTTAATCCACTTGCGCGTACCTAGCGCCGTTATGCAGGTATTTTTATGCAGAAATGCTAAGTAGATGAAAAAGAAAAAAAAAGTATTGACTGAAATAAAAAATCATGAGCCGAGGCATCGGTTTAGCTGAGTGAGGTAAAATTTTAAACGCCAATCTTTCACGGTTTGAAAATCATTAAAATCCGTTAAATTGTTTACCTAATCGCGTGTTTATTACAATTACGGATAGTGTCAACTGCGAATACAATAGAGAAGAGAAAGAAAAGAAAAAAAAAAATGTCAAAACCGTTTCGTATGCATAAGTTTTTAATGCATCTACTGTAGAATTTCGCAACGGAGTAGGTGATAAAAAAAAATCTCGAGGACGTATAGATAGAGATATGTACCTAAATAATTGTGCAATGTATTATATATTATTATGTCTATCCTGGGATTACCGTAGAGTTATAAAGTACGTAACATAACCTGACACATCTAAAGATCTATGGATCCTACGATCTGCACGATCCTCGTTGCTGCTATGGGGTTTCACGACACGAAAGTTGCCTCGCGAAGTATAGAGAAAGGGTATATTACTGGATCATTTACGATCGCAATGATCTATAAGGTCGTGATCTGAATGGCCCACCTTTACCCTAGATCACTACCCCGCTGTTATGGTGCTGCCGCAGCCGCTGCTGCTGCGTGATCACGATTTCGAAATATTTTATACATTTTACGATCGCGGTTCATTTCCATTCCATGGGAATAAATTTGCGTGGTACAACGCGAAAAAAAATTCAAACAACTTCATTTTTTATTCTCTTCTTTATCTGGAATGATCGCTTTTTTTATCGCGATTTCAAGAGTAAACGATCTAAGAAAACGGGTTTTTCATCAAATTTTTTTTCTCATGTATAACCTACGTGTATAAAAAAATTTTTGCACATCAAATGGAAGAGACTGACGAGATAGATGATGTTTTTAAAAATTCGTCGCTGCGATACAAAGCAGTGTAGGCAACGAAAAAAAAAAACAATCCTACGAGTCTAGAAACCTGGCGACTCCCCTATAAAATGAGAATCCTCGTGGAGTCTTTGCCAATGACAAACACGTTTTTACAGAACAGCTGTTCCTTGAGCAGGGCGCACGGGTACGTCGGCAGCTGCGTCCTGCAGGATGTTTGATACAGGATATATCTTAGGTCGTACGCGCGGTTGAAAAGAAGAATAAATTCCCCCAAACTAACGAACAAAAACGAGAAGAAAAAAAAGAAGAAATAAGGAACAAAAAAAAGGAAACACCAACTGTCCAAAAGACGAGATCTCGATACGTGAACTTCTCAATTAGTCGAAATAGACATCAGAATCCGAACATATTTTATACAGGTAAAAATTTTTTCAAATTTTCTCGAAAGAAGAATAAAAAGAATAAATAGACGGAGTAGCTTGCAAAAATAAAAGACTCAAGTTAATATAGATCGGGAATTTCTTAGCTCAGACTTTTCCGTCATGTAATTGCAACGGTTATAGAAGAAGCCCGTATAAAACGACATAGCAGTAGGTATAACATTATCGCAGGTATACATATGCGACGAAGCCCGTTGATCTTTACGGTTATAAAGCGGGGGCACTAAACTTTGAGGAACTTTATTATATAATATGCTAGCGCTCGCAAAGATGCGGAGATAAAATTAAAAACGAAAAGACGAAAAAACAGTAAAAAAAACAAATTTATAAATAAATAAAACTATCAAAACGTATACAATTAAATAGAGGTAACGCGTTTCCACGTCGAGGAGATAATAAATATGAGGAAAGAAATGGGTGTAAAAGTACCTTTGGGATTGTTAGAAGAAAAAAACAAGCTTTTTGTTGTTGTTTTTTTTTTTTTTTTTTTAGAAAGGATGTACGGTTACTAGATACGCGATTTGTAAATGTTAAAAAATGTAAAACGTGTAGGTGCTAAAATGCTACCTAATTAAATCGAGATAGAGATCCCCGCATTCAAAGCCAACGTACACGGTTGACAAATCGCGATAAATATAATTGCTTAGTTTTTCGAAAAAACGCCAACTTCTAGCCCGGCTCGTTATTAATTAGAATTAAAATCAAGCAGCTAGACTTGAAACGTTAGGTTTCAATATATCGTCTTATAAATGAATAATTAAAATTCTTATTGCGTTCGGTATGTAAATTTACAGGTACATTCATTTGAAAATCCGGTCTGTTTTTACAGTTCGAAATTCCATTCAAAATGACTAGAATATGCGTAGATCGAACAGCAAAAAAAAAATCAAAGCACCACCATTACTTCTTTTTTTTTTTTTTTATCATACGCGTTCAAAATTTCTTCGCTGTATCGCGTGCGAATGTGTATATTTTTCAAAATTATCGGGTTTCGATAAACTTTGAAAATTATTATCAAAGAGTGTGCGCATATGCGCATGTAACTGCACAGTGCATTTCACGAGCGTTGGATGAGCGAGCGCAGATAGCCGTGGGGCTTGTGCTCTTCGGCTAAGGCTAAGGCTTTGCCGTGGTTCTAAAATAACCCGGATGGTGCCCACCGCATATATGCAGTGGCCGAGAAAGGGGCATTCAGAGACCGTCTGGTATGCATCGTAGTCTGATATTTATACCCTTATTGGTAGATACGTTAAACCTTACAAACCGTATAACCATCCAGCTGTACATGCGCTGCGGCGGAAGGAGCAAAAAAAAAAAAAAGAAGTTAAAATAGAAAAAAATCAGGAAAAGATATCTCGACTTTATTCATTTACTATTAAATTTATTATCCAATCGATTAAAAGGAGAGGATTCAATATGTGTAGTAATACAGACGTATTCTATGCGAGTCTGTTGAAAGGCGTGTGCGAATTGACGGAGCGTGCATGACGATGAAGTAACGAAGTATTTAAGAAAACGAAGCGTAAAAAGAAAAAGATTGAAAAGAAAAAAAAATGAATAAATAAGTAAATAAAATGAGAGGAATAAAAAATTACCAAAGAGTAATGATCGGGTGAGAAATGATTAGGCGCCTGGTAGAGAGACCCCAGGTGTTAATGAATAAGTCATGCACGCGTGCATATCGGAATGCCGTCGCCTATAACACCCTACCGGCGTCTTCCTTATAGTGTGCCTTTATAGAAAATATGTATGTAGAGACACATAACTAGATTCATATATATGTATAGATAGATAGATATGTATATTTGTACACGATATTACGATGGCGCTTACATATTGCTGCAACTATGCAACAGCAGCGCCTTTTTTTTTTTTTTACTTCACTTTATACTTTAGATGCAAAACGTACTTACTTCAACGCCTACTCAATATAATCTTATATCACCCCCTACATAACCCCGCCACGTTTGATTCTGACTCAAAGTCCTCCCGTTTTGTATAGAAAAATTAGTCAGAATCAATCTCGCCGGGTGTACATATAAATTCTCCTGACAAAAATGTGAGCGAGAGACGTGAAATTTTCTAGTTTTTTTTTTACAACGAAGTGTCCAAAATAGTAATTAGGTACACCTATTATTTTCCGACATGATGTCAGAGGCAAGGGATATATGGAAGACGAAAAAATCGATCTCATTGATAATCCGAATTCGAAAAGATCTCGACGCCCGGGTATATTTTTAAGGTAGTTTCAAGATCGGTGGCAGTGACCGGGAGATGGGAGAGAAGAGATCGGAACTTGGACGAATGTAGCACATCTTTGGGGCCCCCGGGTGTAACCGTCGAGTAGATATATATGTATAATATAAAGTATATAATACAGGGCCCCACAAGGAAGTGGAGGGGGGACGGTACTTTGGTTGGAATCAACCGCGGTGGCTCAATTTCGATTCGCCCAAGTGATCACGGAAAC
Organism: Athalia circularis; assembly: GCA_963978495.1. Taxonomy (NCBI): domain Eukaryota; kingdom Metazoa; phylum Arthropoda; class Insecta; order Hymenoptera; family Athaliidae; genus Athalia; species Athalia circularis. The sequence continues at coordinate 18,445,020 of OZ021698.1, read as the reverse complement.
ATCATCGCTACATTCCGCGCTGCTGTGTAGATATTACCCCGTGAGTATTTTTCTCGGATTCGAAATCAATCGGAAAATGAATTATCGATACGGTTGCGACACAGGTGAGAAATATTGTATAATTAAGTACGCCGCGATCGGTCAGACTGAATCACGATTGCTGTTAGTTGGGTCGAATCGCGCGCTTAGCTGAGCTGACTAACTTTTGACTCACAATTAGTTATATGTAAGCATGTGTGTAATGTACATTATGGAATTCCGCACTGAACAGATCAGAATCGACAAAAAAAAAAGAAGAAAATAGACTCGATAAGTTTGTAAAAATGAAGAATAATCATAGAGAGCTACAAATGATATTGAAAATGAGAAATGAGAAATCGGTATACAGATTTAGTTCTTAAAACGGTCCGTATCAAAATCTAGGATAAATGCGGTAATTCGTGACGATCTGCAGTTGACCGTGATTTTAATCGATCGATCGATCGATCCTCCGAATTCTGCGGAACAAATCGCGCGTAAAGATCGTTACAGTGCATGAATAATATCACGATACGTATATACCATACATAAATTCAAAATAGACTCTAAAAATTTTTCTATTTTGTTAGCGGTATAATATGTATATGACACATACATATATAACCTATATTTAGAACGCATTCTAATGTACGCGTAACACACCTGCACCTTTCTACCGATGTCAAACGATTAGTACATTATACTATACGTAAAAGTGTAACAGGTTCGAAATACCTGCGCATGAAATTCTGAAGAAATTATTCGACCGATTTTTACCGTTGATCGGAAATAAACCTAATTACATATAGTTTTTCGTTTTTAGCTAAAAAAAAAAAATGAAACTAAAGAATCAAGAATTTATTTTATGGAATAATATAAATATCTCAAGCTATCGGACAATTTTTTTTTTAGCAACAAGACCAGCGCGTTTTATCTCACGCTGAAAAGAAACGCTCTGAAAATAAGAAGGAAAAGATAAGGAGAGAAAAAAAAACTTAAAAATTGCGGTTCGCTTTTTATAATCAACGAGTGCACCGGGGCATGTTATAATATACATATATATATGTATATTTGTATATAAGTAGTGGGAGAATTGCAAAGAAATTAATTCAACGTCTTGTGTATATGCGGCAACGTATATACTACGTGTAGGAATGCATGTATCATATAATCCCAGTGATATACATATACTAGATCTAGTTCCTAGTATAATTCTATGTAGTCAAGGACGTCGTCATACACCTATATTCTATCATTCGCTAACAGTAACGTCGAAATCACAAATTGTTCATACAAAAAAAAAAAAAAGAAAAATCCGATAACAATAATTCCTCAATCTGACGATATATACGAGTCGTTTCACATGCGTACATATATATGATTTTTTTTTTCAAACGCAGGATGATGATGAATCGATAAAATTTGTGAAAAATTCCATTCGTTGACCTCTCGGACACTTGGAATGTTTTTATTGTTCTTGGTTTTTACTGAATAATTTCTTTTCTCCCGCCGACATTTTCCGCTACTCAATCATTTCCTTTCGCAAATCGTCGGAGATCCACGTTTCGATATCCTGCACATCGTTTGTAACGTACATGTAAAGTGGAATGAGGCGGAATGCGACGGATTCATAAGAAGCGTACGTATTGTGCCACGACCTCTCCCACAGCGGTCGAACTTTCTTCGACACGATGATAATATATCTTCTATTTATGTACACCTATCCATCGCGTCGTCCACACATGGCCCGTTCGTCGTTGTTATTTAGTCGTGTACGAACATATACCTTGACACGGAAACTACTGAACTCCAGTATTTTCCAAATACGTGTTTGCGAGTGTGCGTAAAATAATTACACGTATAGTTATAGAGATTCGTTTATAAATTTCTATAAAACATCGCGCCGCGCGAGAGCGACTGATGGACTTTAAAAGTTATATTCGGTCGTAAAATGAGGAGGAAGCAATTACGCGATTATTATTTTACCGGTTAGAAAATACGCGTACCTATATACCCAGTTAATACATACTTACATACTTACTTACTTACTTTCGTAGCGATGTACTCGCGCTGTTATTTGCGCGACAGTAATTCAAACGTACGTAAACGAAAATTACCAAAAATACCACGACGATATAAACCAAAAGAGAAAACCAAAGAATTTGTCGTGATTTTCTTACCTTGCGAAGGGTTGTTCCTCGACCTCGTAGAGTTCCTCGAGAGGTTGCTTCGAAAGTAGCCTCTCAAGTCGCTGCGGGGTAGGTGCGAGATGCCCTGGGGTGCTGGTGGTCTCGAATAATAAACCGTCCGCAGTCATAGCTGCCGCACGGTATTTATTCTGATAAATAATCCAAAAATTTGTACGTGTTTTTTTTTTGTTTTTGTTTTATCAAACACCGTTTCGCACACTGGTGAATAAACGACTGAATAAACTCCGCAGCAGAAATTCCGAAATAACGTGCGAACGAATTAATTAATCTTGGTTTTCTTTTTTTTGTCGGACGTAGCACAAGTATCCTCTGGTCGTATCGATAAGGCACTGTGTTGTTAATCAAACAACGATCTAATCGCGTTTTTCAACAATGATAGCAAAAAGAAAAACAAAAAATGAAAAGAAAAAACCAAACAATTAACAAACAAAAGAACGAGATATAAACGGAATTTGTTTTACGTGTAAATTTGTATTTAGTTGTTGTTGTTTTTTTTTTCTCAAATTTTTTAACGTAAAAAACGGAGCACCACGTCACTGCAACGCGATCGTATCAAAATAAAACGCATTATTTCAACGATATATTTTTCACTTTTAATTTCTGATTATTTATTCGTTTTGTTTCTCTTAACAATCTGCTCGCAGATGTTTACTTATTTTTTTTTTTCAACGATAAATAAAAATCCCATAAGCTGCGGGTCGACGATTTTAAATCACGCGATTCGCGAGCGCCGTTACGTACGGCCGCTCACTCCGAAAGTTGACTCACAATTGAATAGCGCGCTGCGTTTTACTGGAGTCCCCACCATATACTGGACACAGACTATGCTGGAGTCTGGATCCCCACCTAACACAGACTTACTTTTCCCTCTCCGTAACGGCGCCAGTTCCGAATTTTAACGAGTGGATACGAAAGCCGCCGACAAACTGCCGCCGTCGCGACGCCGATGACTACAGCATACACAGCTGCATTACCTGATGCACCACCGGTGCACTCCGTTCATCTCGTACTTTGTGCGCGTATGAATAGCGAGGAATAAAAGGCAGATGCAACTCACCTATTTTCCCTAGATTTCTTTCACAGAAAATTAGAGCGATTTAATGATCCGGTAACCAAATACGTTGCGATCATCCGATAAATGAATTCTCGCAGAACTCAGGAACACGCGAACGCGGTGCATTTCGCTGCAGATTCTGCTGCAACCACAAAGAAGAGAGAAAAAAAAAAGAACAAATTATAATATAAATCATCTTAAAAAATATGTTTTTCTGTGCTCCACACCGCGATGCTACAAATGCCGTGTAACAGTAAAACAGGATATACGTATATGTATTACGTGCGGACATATTTGGTCACAGAGACTTTTTTGATTACAAACAAAAAAAAAAAAAAAAACAAAGTAAAGAAGATCTCAGTCTCCTTGAACCAGTAAAAAATATAAAGGAGATTATATTTTCGCAGTCCGCAGTTCCATATCTCTGTATAATATTTTGCTTCGCTGACATTTTTTTAATCATTTTTTTTTTTTTTTTTTTCACGTTGATTATTTTTGCGGGTGGCGAAACAGCCTGGAGGGGATTTTTATTCTTCCACTCGTTTGCTTGTTTATTTATTTTTTATTTTTGTGCGCTTTTTTTCTTTCTTCATTTTTTTTTGTTCCGCACGTTGTTGACTATATTTTGCGGTGGGTAGAATATAACATAGGCAAAATGAAACTCTGTGCAATGTACAAGTTTGCCGTATACACCGAGATGACAAGCCTTTGTAAATGGTTGCGTATGGTTATGGCAGTGGAGCATGAATAATGCAATGCATAATTTATCAGTTTTGCGAGACTGGAGCTTATAGCTGCTGCCGGTGCGCGGTGGTGCTGCAGCAACGGAGGGGTATGCGAGGATATCACGCGGATTTCCTAATACGGAGATCTTTGAATATTGGAAAAGATATCGAAAATTTTATCTTCGATAACCGCGCGGCTCGCCTAGAACCAGGAAACTCATCCCGAAGTGCAAGAAAATTATCGAATGACAATGAGCAGAAATTTCAAACAAATGAAATGACTAACACTCCTAATTGTTCTCCGGAAATCTCAATTTTTGGAATCGAATAAAAATATAGAACAAGATAAAATAACGATGAACAAAAAATAGGTTACCTCGGTTCGATTTCATTCGTTTCTTCTTTTTTGAAATTTTTTGTTTTCAAAAAAACACCGTGGACGTTCCCATTCCCATTGACAACGCGGTCGCTCACGGTGTAACTCGAACATGTGCGGTTTGTAATTATATTTAAGTGTGTGTTTGGTCGAACGATTTTTTTCGAAAGCTACATTTGTCACTGACAAAATATCTCGATTTATCTAAATCCTAGAAAGAATAAAAAATCAAGTAAATAAAAAGCGTTGAAAAGCGTCGACGACGTGCGACGTACGTTGCACCGCGGTAGCGCAGCATACATCTACTGTCCGTATTATATTCGTGATAATCAGTGTCAATTTTAATTACCGCCTCATTATATAGAGCGTAGAATAATTCGACGTTACGAAACCACGAGTGCGTCCGATTCTCGTATTAAAAATAACTCGGGTTCGAATTTTGTGTTCGTATAAAATTTTGTATTTAATTCTTTTCGACTTTGCAAATTTTGGATCGGAAACCACAGCAACATGTCCACCGTATCGAAGGACCCGCAGAAAAAGGAATAAAGAAGAAAAAAAAGAAAGTGAGGAATGAAAAAATAAATAAATTCCGGGGGTCTGAAACCGGGCTTAGGACAGTTAGAACCACTTAACTAATTTCTGTAGCGAAGCAGAACTCATTTGACACGGAAAGATAAAGATCGGTCAAAAAGAGAGGAGGTATAGAAGAAAGAGAGAGAGACAAAAAAAACAAAAAAGAAAAGAAAAAGTCGTCCGAGGGTCGGTCCCGGTTACCAACTACCGAGTGATGAATCTTCTGTCACGAAGATGTTTCGGACTTATTTTATTTCGTCCCATTTCACCGGCCCGGAGTATATATGAGGTCTGCCTACTGATCTCCGATACGTCAATCCCGACAACAACGCCACTCGTTCATTTACCTGCCTCATATCAAAACTAGAGAGGATTTGATTTTTATCGTAATAATTTAGAACCAGCTTGCGCATAACTGACGATAAATGAAGCCGAAGTAACGACGCAACGAAGTGAGGTGCTCGTAAGAAGAAAAAGCGAAGAGAAAAAAAAGAAGTCACTGATTCTTCATATCCTTATATTGCGATAATTGTTGAGTACGTGTTGATTGCACGTGTATAACAATGCACAGGGAGTATAGTTGAGATGAAGAAGAATTGCATTGACGTCATTACTGATTCATGTATTCTTCAAAATAAGACTCATGCTTTAATCTTTTTCTTCTGACAATTTTCGGTGCCGATTCTGCGCCAATACCCGCAATCCACGTGCACGTGATCTGCGAATGAGTTTAAATATAATCTCATTCAGTCACATGTAAAATATTTCCGTAAAGAAAGTGATTGATATCGTCCATTGTTCACACTCCCCTTACATTATTGGGAGATGAAAACGAACTCAGGTATTCCAATGATTCAATAATAATTCGTAGGAAAGTTTAAACATCCTTTTGATGTAATTTCTAAACACATACAATTTTTTCGCGTTCAAATGATGATCAAAAAAATCAATAATTTCGTAACGTATCGAATAGAAACTAAAAATGGGAGAGAAAAAAAAACCTACGGATCGTTCAGCTGCAATCGATGATTTTATATTCAATTATAATTATAAGGTGAAACGGTGAAATCGATCCCCCTCGATATATTTTGTAAAATTTGTTTAAAAATTAAATGAGAAAAGGTATAGAATTTTTTCCCCTTTCTCTCTGTCTCCGTGATTAGTTTCCGGCGAGGATAATTAAAATTCAGGTAAATAAATGATTTTAATCAAATTACGTGGTTGAAAAAAAATAAGAAAAATAATGAATACATGTGCATATGGTCTTGCCTGTATGGAAGAGTTTATAATTTTTTTCTTTCTGTATTCTAAACACTTACTTTTGATCGTAATATTATATTATCGTGAAGTACGCTACGTGAAGTGTGCGTCTGAAATCACGCTTAAACTTTCCCTCCCACGCAGCCAGTTTCAGCGCCTTTCTAATCCGGCCTACCGTCGCGTCGTTGCCTACAACGTGGGGCAAGGACGATCGAGGCCGCCGCACGGAAACTGAACTAGAAGTACATAGAGCGCTAGATTGTAAACTTACAAAATTTCAGTTGAGGGAAAGAAGACAAAAAATTTGTCAAAAATTTTACGGGAGTTTATCGAAGAATATAATCGTGGTCAAATCTGCGTGTATGAAGAATGAGAAATTTTTTAATTTAAAAGCAAAAATGTGTCTTCTTTTCTCAGTAGATACCTTCCCGCTGTCCGTCTCCCTCTGAATGAAACTCGAAGTTCGAAATCACATGGAAGTTTATAACGTACGGCTGACTATGTGGACGGACATGACCATAAAGTTCAAGGAAACGTGATGTAATGAGCTGCTACAGGGGATCAGCGGCAAAGTTATTCGTCCGATGTCTAGATACTCTGTTAGATTTTTACGTAATTGAAAATGGATCTTATCGTCTAAGAGATGATTGTATTCTAATCTACGTCTGCATATCTTTTTACACATTCGTGCACTCACAATTAGATAGGAAGAATGGTATAAAATTTAAAGTTGAATAAGAATGATTCAGTTGATATTTTGTTTCTCAATAATCTTTCCGAAGGAAATTGAAAAAAAAGTAAAAGAAAAATTAGATCAGTTGATATTGCGAGATGAAATGTGAGGTTTCTTCTAATTTTGCAAGACCGAATTGCGGGTAAGAAGTGGTAATAAAGTTGCGTGATAATGTAGGTGTAAGATAGAAGAAAACCCTTTCTACGTTCCGCGAGTTTGCGGAGGAATTGAAAAGGCCTTGGTGAGAGAGCATCATTTAACTGTTGTAACCGTCGCACGACTCGAGAGAAATAAAAAAAAGAAAAGCAAAGGAAAAAGAGAAGAGAGGAGAAGCGCAGGACGAAGACGACAACGACGACGAACGCGGTCAATTTAAATTTCAAAACATGGTGTATCGACAAAGAAACTAGTCCCTGGGTCTTTTTTGTTCGACAAAGTGGTGAATTTCAAAGTCTAATTTAATCGTGCCTGATGTCGCGCATGTGCATATAAAGCTATAGCTATTTTTAGGGAACCAGTTCTTTTCGCAAACCTTAACTTTCGTATAGAGACGGTTATAATACGCTCTTTAAATGTCGAATGAAAATTACACATCGAACCCGCGTGTTTCGTACGTACTTTGAAAAACGAGCTAAAAAAATATTCAATAACGATACAGGACAATTAGGTAATACCGTATGCGACGGTGTCACGATTATTACGCCCCCCTATACTCCCCCTGGGATCGACTTAAAACCGTGACAAAATTCAACCTTTATTAATCCATCTAATAGGTTGTTACATCTGAATAAATTGTCCGAAGATATTACAACGTGTAGTTTAAAATACCATAAAAATTTAGTTATTATAGTTTAACATTTATAAAGTGCAAATGAAGCTACATATAAGTACACCGGAGCTATGTAGAAGTTGAGCATCGAAAAAACTTTCGAAAGATATTTCGTTATAAATACCGTGTTCGAAGGCTAAAAAGATTTTTTCAATTTTTTTATATCTAAATCACTGGCATTGTATTCCTGTTCGATAAATGTAACATAAAAATAGTTTATATCTCCATCATATTGAATGGGTGACACGGTTTTTAGTTTTTTTCATACAAGAAATTTACGTGTAGATATTGTGTCCATGTATAACTAATACTCGTCGATGTTTAATTTTTTCTATTTTTTTTTCTTCTTCAAGTTTATTTGCCGAATAAAATCCCATCGTCTAAAAGGTTCACTTTCCTTGAGCATTATACTTTATTTTATGGTATAGTAACTGATATCAATTACTAGTTTTTATCGTTGATCGGTATGTAGCTGGAATTACGTTATATAGCCGACAACTTGACGCCTCGCTTTTCTTATATGTATAAATATTTGATTGCTGTAAAATATTATGCCAAGGTTGTTCGACGACGCTATTAGTTTCACGATCACGTTGCATTATTTTAAATAATATTCAAGAAATGCATCTTGTGAAAGAAACAAAAAAAAATAAATAATAATAATCCAATCATATTTTTAGCGTTTCCAAATCGCTGGATCGCCTCGATTTTCACCCAAAAAAAAAATGAATAACAATTTTCAGCTCTCAGTTACTATCCAAATACCGGGCGATGAAACAAAAAGACTAAAAAATCATTCCCACAATTTATGGGGTTGTATAAAATTCGACGATGAATGCACTGCGATATTATACGTGTGAGACTACAAATCTAATAATAAAAGTGGTTTTTGGTTGTATTGTTGAACGAGGGTGTTCTCCCCCGTAAGAATTTATGTGTTTGATGCGCACACACGCGATAACATAACGTCTGTAACTGCGGCACGCGTTTCTATATATCTCTACAAGGGGTGTATCTTCTGCTACTGACTACTGCAGTGTGGAGAGACACGATCGATAGTTTAACCGGAAGTGAAATAAGTTCATATATGTATATAGAAATAACAGCCCATCGCCGTAGCAATTCCAGCCTAAATTTCACCCTCCGATTATCGGCCGCTTCCGTTGCCCCTAATTATATAAAGTTGCATGCAATGAGGTATATAACTGCATACGGCACGTTTCCAGAAAAGTTTCCATCAGGAGAATGTAAAAAGGAATAGAAAAAAAAGAAACTGCATTCATTTACCCCTACAAATTAAATGCAACGTAACGCAAAGTCCTCTCTATATCGTATTCGGTTTTCTTTCACCAGGTTATCATTTCAACGTTTATGTTTATCATGCGGATCCATTACGAAGCGCGGTATATGTATGTGTTATCGGTTTTCCGACGAGCTAATATAAAATATTGCATCACGATATAACGTATCGTTTACTTTGTTGTGCTTTAACTTTAATTATATCGGCGATTATAATTGTTATGTTAAACATATTGTACATAGTTTTAGTTATACAGTCGCACATACATTCCAACGAGGCGTTATTGATCATTATTATGACAAATGTGTAGAAGTTCATTCCGCCATGTAGTATATGCTGTGTAATTACAACCACGGATTTTACAAGGACGAATGTTACGTGAACAATTATTTTGTTTACTCGCACAGTAACGATAAAAGAAAAAAGAATCAATAGTAATTGATCGAGACTCGTGTTTGAAAAAAAAACTTCGTATTACGTCTACTCATCTAATTTTTTTTTTTCATCATTTTTCCCTGGCCGTCAAAAGCTTGATAACCGGAAACGCGTTTCTGGTTCGTCATTTATTGGGAATCAGGGTGAAAAGTTATTGTGGGAATTCCTCTTTCCCGCATCGTCGGAGGGTGGTTTCCACGCTAATAATCGATCGTTGAAAGATCTCGTGTGAATGCATAGGAAATGCACTTCTCTCTTTTACTGCAGATATTTTTCGTAACGTAACGAGGGGGAAAGTGATCTATATCGTACGTCGGAGTTATAGCTTCCGGAAATGTTTTAGTTGCACGAAAATTTATTTCCGCATTGCTCTTTTCCACGGGGATATAGAGACTTTCTCGGCTCCTTCGATCGATCGGAACTCCATATTGTTTCAGAGGAAATGAAAAAAAGCAAACTCGTATTTTCCATCACCTCATATCTTCCGTCCACTCGACAGAAATTTTACACGCTACTCCGCGGCTCTTCTCCCCATGGGGTTTCTGTCACGGTGTAAAGCAGAGAAAACGAGGGGCTTGTACTTTGGGGAACAGTTAACGGGATCCATTTGACGGGCCATCGAAATATCCGCACGGGGCGTCCCCCGGATTTTTGGGGATCGTTAGATCAGTGAAGGGCGAAATTGCTGGCGGCTTTGTTTGCGGTTGTGTAGTTGAGGGGATTATATTTATATTTATGGGTTCAATTTAATCAGGCGTGCGGTGTATCTGTACATAAACACTTGTGTGCACAGGGAATAATTTCGGATAATAATTCACCCCGACTATTTTATCTCCGAAAATTTTCTTAGAATAATTTCAAGCCCATGGAATGATATAATAGACGCGATAAGATCCGATAATAATTCACGTGAACGGCAAACACTGAGTCATCAGAAGCGTGCAGTGTATCGGAACTGGAATGCAAAAGTCACGTGACATTACCGTTATAGTTACGCAATCTCTTGTGGTAACTGTAAAAGCTGTTAATTAACGGAATGCAAAATTATCTAGTTTTCGAAAAAAATAAATCAAAGGAAATAAAATACGGTTCAAATAATAATTCCGATTCGATTCGTGACGTAGATATATACCTGTGTATGTTACGTATATAATATCGTGTCAAAACACCGTATTAGGTCGTATAATTGCCGCGCGTTCTACTGCACGTGCGAGACGTGATAATTACTTTGAGAAAAAAGAAATAAGAAAAATGTCAAACACATCGCGGATGTCGTTTTTAATCCGACGAGGAAAATCGTCGAAAGATTTTCTCGGATCTGATGGTAAAGTTGGAATTTTACTACGCGATACATCAACACCAATTTCTATCTTTAGGCGTACGCACATATTAAATAATAGGTTTATTATTCGCGTGGGTTTCGCTAGTTTCTCAGTCCACGAGATCTGTATGGTGCCGCATAGACTGCAGATAGAGTCAGACGAACAGTTGGCGTACACGTCCGTATAAGACATTTCCGCGCTATAGGTATTACTCATCGAGTCTTAGAGTGCCTATTAATACGACTCATTGTCAGCACCTTGACGAGTCAAGTCGCGAGTCAATTACGTAGTCGGCTATGTAAGTCGTCGAAGGGGCCCGATGACATCGACTGATTATATCAAAGTCGAAAATACCATAATTACAATAATTTCGTTTTTCGTTTTTTTTTTTCCTCATTAGCATCTCGTGGATTCGCCGAATTTGCGAAAAACTTTACCTCGCTTCATGAATTTTTGAAAAAGTTTTTCCAATTTTTTTAATTTTGGGTTTTCACTGCTTTTGTTTTTACATCGTACGGTCGAGCAGAGATCGCAGAATTTATCCGGCAAAGTCTGTTTCTAACTTCTGTGTGATGCGGGCGAACGGACTTTTATCAAAGTTCTTTGAAAAACGAGGCTGCTGCAGTCGCACGTCAAAAAACGTACAGAGAGATGAAAGCAAGAGAAATGCATTTATCCAGCGCAACGCTGCAGCATCAGCTGCCGTACAACTCGCCTTTTTAGTTCAGTTTTGGTTATTATCAACACACATCACCCCGCCGTTTATTCAACGTAGAAAACATCAGGGGTTGCCAAATGATTTTCATTCGCCTCGTATAAAACAGAAATAAAATGAATGAAACTGAATTAAAATGTAGAGTAATTGAATGACTGATTAAATAATGATCGTGCGGAATTGCGAGTAGGTGATCAAATGCATGTTCGGTTTTTATCTGTGATAAAAAATCTAGATTCTATATAAGTTTGAGATTATAATTTTTTTTTTCTCTCTTCGACGAACAATGTGATTCACGAGAGCCACTGCTTTCGTGGGAGAAACACATGTTTGGATTGAGGGTTGGATGTTTTCAAAGGATACATAAGCAGACACGCCATGTCGTCGTCAAGCTCCGTTGAAACGCGCTAAAAGCACGAAGATACACATTTGCCGGTCTAGTAAATATAATACGAGTCGTAGATGGCGACTAGGGAATTGAGGATGATGATTAGAGTGACAGAGAATATAATGCGGCGGCGTTACAGGGTGGGTAACGAAATCTAATATCGTGCACGAGTTTTATCGCACCCCATCCCCGGCGAAAATGTTTCTCGTGAAAATTTTTCATAATCATATTCATTCGAAGGGTCACAAAAAACTACTCTACATTTCTCATTACATTTCTACGTACGATGAGTAATTTCGAAAATGAATTCGGTCTCCTGGCAATCAGAAAAAAAAGAAAGAAAAAAAGAAAAAAACGTGTGGGAAAATTGCATAAAAGCGTGAGTATGTCCTTGAAAAATTCCGCAGGTATAATAATTTGCACCCGCGTAAGATCGTCTTCGACTTTGACATTTGCAAAGATTATAATGTGAGCGAACGTTAGAAAATTAACCCGGAAGGCTATACGTGTACAATAATTTATACGTTTTTGCACAAGCCATCGTATAAACTTAGGCGATATACCGCATCCTTGTTTTCGCTTATATTTTGCCACGCGTTTTTCGGATCTGCCTTTCGACTGTTTAGAATGTTGTAAAATTTGTTTTTGTGCAATAGAATTTGTCTGTATGTGAGACTGTTTTTTTTTCGTCGTTTTTTTTTCACGCTTTAACGTAAAAATGAAGTAATCTTTCAGCCGATCCGACCGCGTAGTAGTGCGAGTTACAGTCAAGGTTGAATCGATAATTTATTATCAAAATATTTGATGTAGTTTGCATAATTAGTACGGACGTTATTAGCCGTTTTTACTAGTAAATGAGAGTCATAAAACCAAAAAAAAAAGAAGAATTTTATACTCACATCATCCCATATTATATGTGTAGGTTGCACAACTTTTATTTATTTATTTATTTGTCTATTAAAATATGTTTTTATTTTTCCACGATGACCCAAGCGAGCAATTTTAATCAATAAATCGCTTCAGCTCACGCCAACTCTTCAATAATAAATTCCTCGAAATCCAGAAGCTAATATCCTATTGCATTCCTCGGGATTTGGAAACACTTTTTTTGAACATCCAAAAAATGTGTTTTTTTGTTTTTTTTTTCTGTACTAAATTTGTCTAACCACTTGAAATAACCTAGAGCAACCACATGCTCCCTACCGCAGGCCAGGGTCACAATCAGCCCCTCTCCCAAAAAAAAAAAACTTAAGAAAAAAGCGGACAAGTTCAAACAACTTTCGTATGATAACGCTTATATTGTGCTAGCGATGGACGTGGGCTGCAGGCTTAAAATTCACCCATTGCAGGTTCCCTGCGGAGCTTATCTAAAAAAAACCAGACCTAAAAGAGCCCGTGGAGAAGCGACCCAGAAGTCTGCAGCGTCAGTAGCTTTAGAGCGTGTTATTTTTATGTAAGGATATGATTATACGCAGTCCCATATCGCTTCGTGGGAAATTCGATGGCACAAAATGAAAAAGAGAGAAAAAAAAGCGGTACAAATCGTGCCAGACGCTCAAGTTTGTTCTAGATTTTGAAGAAGATATCCTGATTGCAACGCGCGTGAAGGATAAATACTTTCCACCCTCTAACAAATATTTAATTATCCTTGTAACGGAATTTTCCGGCACGTGCTACCATACGACACCCTCTTCCTGATGGCGAAGGACTTTTTCCTTTTTCTTCGACATTTTTAAAAATACATCCTCCACTATCAAAATGTCCTTGTTTCAAGTGCGGTACTTCGAAGGTACTCTCGTGTTTACAGAGGGCGATAGCACCCGCGAGTTACGAGGACGCCTGCTGGAATTTTTCTTTCTTATTTTTTCTTTTTTTCGTTTCTGCTTTTTTCAAAATGCATAGTGCGTTACTCTTTGCCGAGAGGTGTTGCACGTGGCCTCTACTTTTTTCCGTCGTAACTTCAGCCCTCTCAATTTCTTCGCGTGATTGAGGAGAGCCTGAAGAGCAAGGGGTTCCTTCGCGTTCCTCATCGTGTCGTTTCGTTGTGAATATTTATAGCTTTCTCATCTCACGCGTCCTTTGATACATGAAATTCTATGGTGTGCAGCAACAATCCAAACTCCTTCAGACATGCGTTATCCTACTTGTATGCTTTTTTTCATATTAAAATAACCGTGAAGATGTCGTAGACACGTTCCAAGATGTATAAGGTATGGTATTCTTGACGATCAAAAAATCCGAAGGACACCCATTGGTCGTATATGTATATCTTTTATTTTTGATTCTCGTTAATAATTTTCAATGCAAATACATGTGTATAAGGACGAGTGAGTTGTTTCTGTTGAAATCGTTACATCGCTGGATTTAATGAAAAAAAAGGAATGACAATAACGAATAAGAAAAAAGAAAAAGAAATAAAAATGCATTAGCTATATAAAGTTGTATAAAAGCAATTTCCGATAGCCGCGTCGCTGCCGTCGTTTGACATTGACACACTAGACTGCATATACATATAAACTCGCGGTCACGACGTTTCGTAAGAACCGTACAGTGTAGTTGACGACCATTTTAAGCCGCAAGATAGTCGGAAAGAAACGAGAGTTTTGCCCACAACTGATGAGATAAGAAACGTCTACTCAAACCCCAAGATTAAATACCATTTAAAAATCATCGTGAACTTGTTAGTTACGTGTACAATTTTCTTCTCGGTTGCACGCGCATTAAATTACATAAAAAATTTTTTACACGAATCGATTCTCCGATCCCCATTTAAACGAACATGCAGCTGAAAGTGAAACCTGAAGTATAGCGTATATATAGTGCGATAATGTCGTCGGAAATAAGTGTACTATATCCGCGAATGAGAGCACTTAAAAAAGAAAAGCGTTGTTTTTTTTTTTTGTGTTTTTTCCTCACACACCCGCCAACGTCTCGTTTCACTTGTTTTATTTTTTCGGTTAACGAATGCAGTCGGAGCCGATCCGTTCTGTTTTCTTGGATGCGACGTCGCGACGCCTGAAGACGCGTCTGAGACGGTTAACAGCCAATTCCCATTATATCAGGACGCAGGTCTCATCGCGCGGTACGTTCGCGTCGGTCGCGAAGGAAGTACCACTCGGATATGTGGCGCCATGGATCGCCGGGAATATCTCTTGTCTGAATCACCCACTGCACATGCCGTTTATGCTGCTTAGGAAGCCCGTTAGTTGTTCTCCGTATGTGTTGCCCATGTAACTAATGTCTCACCAGAATGGGATATATTGAGACGCGAACTAAACTCCGAGGAACACATAACGAACAACGTAATGCGGAGTGTGCATGCTTCACTCTCAAATGATGTGGAAAATGGACGTAAAAAATAAAAGAACAGTCGAACGAGCTAAAGAGAAAGATGGAAGAGAAGATGATGGCACATTTTCGTATAGTACGTGTCCCGATGACGCTTCTGTCCGCGCCTTTTCTGCGGTATAGTCGCGCGACGCGAGGCTGACGGGTTTGAATTTTTTCGTTTCAAACACCGTTACATTGCATTGTTTTAACAATTTTGTTCGGATTTTCCCCGGCACGCTTTGTCACCGCGAGTTAAATTAGTCGCGTCATTCCGATGGCACAGAATTTACTCAAGATTGCGACACCGATGGGACTAATTAGTTTGGAGAAAGTATAGGTACGTGTATGAGGTGTGCGTGTACAGGATGTATATTTTCACGGGAAAACCCCCCGTGAGATTATGCAGGGTATCGATCGTTGAAATTCAGGTATACAAATATAGTAGGGAATGACGAATATAGAATAACGTGAATTTGGCTATGTGGATTCTGAAACTTGCAGCAGGTCGCGCGTCGCGGCGCCGTCCCAAATAGGAATCCGGTTCAAGCACATATGCGTTCAAGCAGCTAGGTACGTACGAATTTCGATCGGTCCACCTAAAATAAAATTACGCAACTGTATTTAGCGGGTGATTCAACCGCGGGGATGAGCCGCCACTCCGGCAGCTATGGAGACTCTGAAACAGTTTTGCTTTATTAGTTTTTGTTATAATTGTCGCGCGATCCTTACGGCGGGCTAAGCGCGTGCGTGACCGATGTTATGCGGTGTGCACTCCCTACTTCACCGTAGTGATTCATCCGAGAATCGTTTAGAGAGAATACGTACGACTTCGTTTTATTTATTTATTTTTTTTGTTAATTTCCTTTTATTTGATTTGATTTTTTTTTTTTTTGCTTTAATTTTATTTCATTCTATTTGCGACTCGAGAGACGATCTCTTAGGGGTCCATTCGGTCTGTTTGCGAGCGGTAATAGCCACCGCTTTGCCAACCAAAGAATCGCTAATAGTAGGTACGCTTGCTCGGTGTCTCTGTGATCCGAAGATGGAACTTGCGATCGCAATTCTTACCGCGAAATGCGCTACGCTGTAGGGCAGTTAGCAAGTGCCATTTACCCGTTTCCCTTCCCTCCTCTCTCTCTCTGTTTTTCGTCTCTTTATTTTTCCCTCTTCTTCTCTCTCCGTCTCCTTGGCCAAGAATCCGAACTGCATATAGAGGTGGTAACATTGCGTCGCGATTCGATCGCACGCTCCTGTTGATGCTGCAGATGCTGCCGTTGTCGGAGCTTCCGTTCCGTTGCAGTTGTGGTCATTACACGAACTCCTCGTCATCCGCAAAGACTTCGCACACAATTGTTACCTACATACCGGGATCATAGCAAACACTCGGACTAAAAGTAACAGTCCCGCCCCTGCTGCGGTAGCGATTCAAAAATAGAATTTTAATTCGCTCGAATCGGATCGAAGAAAGGAGACTCGAAACGATCTGTGTCACGTAACCGCTTGCGGGGAAGTAATCGCCGCTCTGTAACGTCGACATTCCAGGTCAGAATTAAAAAAACAAAAAAACACGAATTCATTTTGAAAACAGGACAAAATGGACAAAATATTTTCATGCGTAAAGATTTTCTTAAGTTCACAATTTTGATAGCCCATGGAAAAATTTCTCGAGTTATAATAACGTGCTTCATTTGATATACATTACCGCATAACAAACGGATACATGAGTCAGAGTTTGGGTGTTTCGTTTGGGTGACGACGACGCTATTCTCTTCCGATCTTTTTATGCTACGTAGGCAAACCGTCACCACCGAGTCTACCGTAAGAGGAAATTCGAAAGATTCAATGAATCAGACATAACTATTTCAGGGGGATCCCCACGTGCAGCTAGTTAAATTATTTTTAAACACTTTTCACGTGGTAAAATTCGTGTCCCGATACAGGAAGTTGTCTCACGGATGAGTTTTCTTCATTTTTTCAAGGTCTCAAGGTTGCTTCTTTTTTTTATTTTTTGATTTCTCGTGGAACTTTGATATGCGATTCGATTAAAAGCGTGTATCGTGTGTTAAATGAAAAACGGACGGTGCGGCTGAATAGGAGAACAAATAGACCGACGTTTCTAGTAGCTTGCACTATCGGGCGTGGGCCATTTTGTTAGTTGAATCTATTTACGTAGAGAGTATTTGGCAGACGACATACTTGCAAAGTATTTTTGGTGTAGGTACTCTTATAACATTTGGTTAAGAGTAAATTTTAGAGCGAGTAATGCAACGAGTAAATCCGTACGAACCGTTATCAAATTTTTATCTTGAAAATTTTTCAAATAATCTCCTCTGCCAGGGTCATGAGACGTCGACTTGTCTCGTATAGTTTATTTATTGTATAATATAACTATAGAAGATTTCTTTGAAAATATGGCGTGTTATAGAACTCGTGACTGAGGAGGAATTGAGCAATTGCAGCAGTGATTGTATGAAACGAGTTGTCGTTGGCAGCCGGTATGGCTTTGTGAATCTTACCACATTATTTACATACAGTTGTATAAATAAAACATAAAGGGAAATGAGAGAACAAATGGAAGAAAAATGCGTTACAAATTAAACAGAGAAACATGACATGAAACTTTTAAACTTCAAATATATGACTCGACTAAGCGGTGACAATTATTTCCAAGTAATAAGAACTTCCGTTATTGCAACAAAACCGCAAGAAAGATGAAGAGTTCGGCTATTAAATTTTTTCTTCAACGACGATCGAATCGAGCATATTTATTTCATTCGATTGCAGCGGGAGAAAAGAGTGAGAAAATATTTATAAAAAAAAAAGATTGTTCCTAGAAACCTAGTTTCGCGAAGAGCCGAATCAGTCTCCGACTAAGCAAGTGGCTTCCGGTTTCCTGGGTAGTTTCCGGGCACAGCGATCGTCCCAACACAGATCACGTTCCTAGCTTCCGGCAAACGACCGGCACCTCGAAAACGTGCGCTCATACAATCGACCGTTTCCCATCGCCTAATGTACGACGGATTAAAATGACCGAAAATATTGAGGAAAAAAAAAGAGGGATAATTTTTTTTTTTGCAAACCTGCAGCATTCGAATAGCTGTCACGATTCAAACGAGCTACCAGCGGGTATAATTATCTTTGAAAAGTTTAAGGTCGGTAGAATGAAAAGATCAAACGTGCATCATTGTTCAAATCTTCGTTGTCGAAGGTATGCGAGCGGTGTGATTTTTCTACGTCTGGTTGAACAATATGCGTAATTCTATTCGCGTTATTTCGTAACATATATTATTTGTTTTCAACAATGTAAGGGAAAAAAGCAACGCGTACGAGTGTTTGCGATAGCTCACGATTTTTCGTTGTCAATTAATTAAACGGAGAAGAATGATAAACGCGAATAATATGATAAATGAAAAAAAAGGAAGAAAGAAACAAAGAAAAAGTAGAAAAAAAGATAACGCCAGCAAACGTTGTTTCTCGTGACGTTTAAAATTGATAAAAATATTTATACTCGAGCTGAATAGTTTATTGCTGCATGCGACGTCAGCTACTGCAACAGCAACAGCAGCAGCAAAAGAAACAGGAGCGTCTGTTACATTGTGCGGTCTGTTCATACCTCGCGTTTCCTGTATACGTGATAGAATCCGACGAATCTTTTCGCGTCTCTTTTATCCTCTGAACAAACGATACTAATTTTAAGCTAAATACCCAAACGACATTCCATACTGTTCCTAAATTACGTAAGTCGTACATTAAAAGTAAGTCTTCTTGATTCTTACAGGTATACACCGCGACGCTGTGTATTATCTACCGCCACAAAGGTCTTCCTAAATACCCCATGAATTTAACAAAAAAGGAAAAATAAAGAGAAAAAAAATTGAATGAAAAAAAATGGGTATAAAATAAAGTGAAGCGAGACGGTTGTTTCATATGGCTCTTCTCAATTTTATAGCTCCTTAGCTCCGTATGTGAGATACGAAGAAGCGATCGAAATGCTTTCGGTTACCGTTCGGCAGTCTGACGGACGAACAGGGCGACGTATAAATACGATGTGTCTCAGAAAAATATATATGCTACCCCCATAAGGGAGAATACAAGAAACCCGGAAACGCATTATATAAATACTTACATGAGTGTTGCTGCCGATGTTGCTCGTCGTTGTTGCTTTTGCAATGAAATCGATTTGAAATATTCCAAAAGCCGATTTCCCCGCATCAGCTGCTTCGCATAAACGTGATTTAAAGAAGAGTCGGGAAAAGGAGATCCAAGTTTATAAATTATTGAAATCAAACAAACTTATATACACGACATGCGGTACGGACACATAAAAATTGCTGATTTATCGTACACGTCATTTGCAACTCTGGTGCTGGAGGAAAAAAATTGCCATCCGTATATACCGAAAAAAAAGAACGACGGAAATATCAATCGGTTTGCATTTATTTTTTTCATCATCCTCGTTCAACTCTGTGATCAGTTATTCGTTAGATATTCGCTCGCGCAGATAAGCGAAACGGCGGTAAAAAAAAAAAGTTCAGATACATAATAGCTAGAAATAGCGAATTGAAATTATTCCACGTTGCAATCGCGATTCTTTGTTGGAAGCACGTAATCTCGACTGCACATGGTGCAAGTCCGTTGCAGCTGCCGTTGACAGTGAGGTTTTAAGAGCAGACAAAACCTAATGAATTCCTGCCACGCGATGAAGGTCGTTGTATCCCGCATGAATGAGTGGCTGTATAGTGTATACCCATTCTACGAACACTACCAACGTTTAGACATAGCGTACAGGGTGAGTTGTCTGCGACTACCAAAATGGGAGGAGCCGATTCAGAAAGCTTATCTAATTAGTGCGTTACTCGATCGATCGACTCTCAGTTCAGGTTTTCTACCCTACGGTTCTATTCTATTTTTTGTTTCTTTTTTTTTATGTGAGCTCGTCACCCGTCACACCTGCATTCTGGTCGCGAAACGATTTCAGGTTTTTTTGATTACAGCGAATTAATGTACCTTGAATTCAAGGAAAATGGGAAGAAAGGACCGAACGGAGAAGATGAGATCGCGAATTATGTAACGACCTGGTGGTAATTACGCCGCCTTTCCAACCCTCATTTGTTTATGTGTCGTGGAAATTTATTAAAAACCAACAACACTGGATTTCTGATGCTATATGCATTACAGAACGCGAGCGAGCGACTAACTCTTCTTGTGAACGAGTTGAAACAGAGTAGCAACAGCGAAAGGTTGCAGCAACACAACCACATACTTCGTTCGTTTTTACGTATAGCTGATTAAAGTGCAACAGCCGCCCGCCGATACTTTTGCTGTTTTCTCTGGTACTCGGAGAAGAGAGAAAAGATTCGCCAACACACGCGTAGTACGCGTAATGTTTTTAAGTACGGTACTCGGATACCACGTGCGAAGTCGATACTTCCTAGGTTGTAATTCAAGTCGGTGCAATGCTTCGGAGGGTTTTTTTTTCTTCATTCTTTTCGATTTTTTTTTTAATCAGGACTCGCAAGAGACGCGCTTTCGTGGCATTTCGAGGCCTCGCGTCGCGGTTGTTACGAGTTTAAATCGCGAACCAGATAGAATAACCGTGACAGCCCTTCACCTTGTCTCAAAACCGAGTTACTCCAACTTTTATACTTCGTTTTAACTACGGGTCGGTCACACAGACCCGACGACAAAATATTCAACCTTGTCAAAGCTCTCGGTTTTCATTTCTCTGCGCGCCCCGTTATTATACTTCCGCAAAAATCAGATTACAATTATATTCGACACGTTATCATGTGACATGGGAAACCGAAGAGATAATTTCAATCGAAGATTTCTTTTGATTCGTTGGTTTTTTTTTTATTCGTTTCACCAGGCGGTGAGAATAATTATCATTGCGATTACACAGGCGCGGGATTGTACATATCTATAGAAAACACGGGAGCTTCGTAAATCGATCGCGAACTTGAATGGCCTTTGAAGTCTAAGCTGTCGATGAAAGTGAGGGGTTCATTAGCGCGGAGGATACATCTTAATCTCTTGCATCCGAATGATTCCAATCTCAATCTTAATCTTGATCCCTCCCTGTATCCCGCCGCTGTATGTGCTCATCGTAGTTAGAAGAACGTGAGCAGCACGGGGCGGCCGGAAGAAGATAATAAAGGCAAAGTACGTAGAAGAGGTTAGATGTTCTCTTGGAACGTTTAGAGTAGATAGATCATCATTAATTAAATGGGGTAGGTCGTCGATACGTTTTATTAAAGAGAAAAAAAAATTGTTGAGATAAAAGACGAAGTTGGATTCTAATTAAGAATTAACTGCGTGAAGTCGAACCCACTCGGTGCAATTATATGTACCCATTGCAGGAATGGGATATGCAGATAAAAAAGGACATGGAAAAAAAAGAGAGGAACAAAAAAATAAAAGAAGCAAAGATGAATCTCGTATAAATGAGAGGAAGATGTAAAATAAAAGGTGAACTTAAAAGATACAAGTAAAAGCAAAGGCAAAAGTAAAAGTAAAAGTAAAGGTCTAATCCTTCGTCGATACTAGTTTTCTTGCTTTTATTCTCCCGTTCATTCTCAACTGCAGCAAAGGCAACTGTAATATCCATAGAAATCTTAACGTCGACGCGGTAATTATGAGTAATATTAATGAGTCCAAGAATTCATCCCTCATCATCTTTCGATTTTTGAATTCCCGTGTATTATACATACGGTAGTAACCATGCGTAACCTTTGTATGTATAGGGTTATTATCACGGGCTTAAATGCAGGGAAATCACGTCGAGGATTTTTAAATTCCAAGTAAAATACTCGACCGACGTTTAAATATATTATGAAGATAGTAAGTGAGTATGTATTTTCCGTTGCTAACGTCAGAGCAACGTGGGTTAAAAGTATCGATGTAATTATACCTGTTAGAGGAAAATATACAGCAGGTGATTTTAGGAATCAATAATTCACCGTGAAAATTATTTCTAACGATGGTAAATTTTCTCATTTCTTTTTTTTCGTTCTCTTTTCTTTATTTTTCGTTTGTAATTACTTGATATAGGCGAAGGAATTTCAACGGTCATCGATATTTCACTTTCTCGCGCCTTGCGGACGCTTTCCCTATATAACGTGCATATTAAGAGATACCTGCAGCGTGAAGTTCTTCTTCTATATTCTATAGGAATTTGTAAAAAGATAAAAAAAAAAAATATATATATATATAATAACTAATCGTGCCACGTAAACTTTTTTTTCCCTTTCTCTTCTCTTCGCTCTTAATATTATGAATTTGAGAAATTTTGTTTTTTTTTCTTCCTCCAATCCCATCTTTCAGTTTTGACGAAAAAATTATATATAATATAGTTCAGTTTCTTGCGAAATTGTACTGCAGGTAGATGATGCAAAATAAAAAAAAATAAAGAAGATAAACGACCGAAGGGAGACGAACTCAAGGATTTCTTGCAAAGAGCTAGGCTATATAAAATAGGTTTTCTACACCCGATCCATCCGTGTGCCGCAAGTTGGCAAAGATTACTCTTTAATTTAGCACTCGAGCCGCCTGCGATCTTAGACTGAAAGATCCAATAAGCGTGATGTTAATATACCTTTAGTTGCAAGTTTTTTTCTGTCCTTTTTTTTCTCATTTAACCCTTTACATCATCCCGATGCCTCTGGCTGAGTTTCTTCTATTACAAAGAAGTCAATCAACTTGCAAATATAATACAGTCGGCAATGGCTGAGAAAAACGCGAATAGTTTCCACTCGAATCGTAATAAGTTTTGTTCAAATCCATGGCGAATTTTAAAGAGTCGGAAAAATGAAACGTCATTCAAGACGTCGATCAAGCTCAAATGTTCATCAAACTCACACCCCGCAATTCTGTGGGATTGGTCATTAATCATTCAACGATTTATTCACGCCTCTCTTTGAACTATAAGATCCGTTTAAACGATTGCCCATCAACAGCATTTACCGATTCCGATTACCATTATTACAGATTTTCCGTTTACTTGTTTCAAGGAATCTCCCAAATTTGCTGATTAGATTGAATGATCGGCAATTTATCGAATCTAGAACCGAAAAAATTGAGATATTTCGACGTTCGTTATCGAAGGTACTCTACAGGTTCATTAACCTGGGAGGTGCGAAATTATACTGAAATGAAAATCGATCATTGATTAACCATCTCGAATAAATGACCTTCTCCATTTCCGGTTTCAGAGTATTATAAATATATAAGGATATCGGAAATTGCAGACTTGGTGCATGCTACATATATCATACTATATGAAATATGATATCAGTTTCTACATAGTATATAAGGCATTACCAGGCTCGTAGGCTTTCAATTGTAAAGGATATCATTTTATACATAAAATAAAACTGTGAACTTGATCGCGTGTCAGTAACGAATACGATTCAGTTAAATGCGTCCGGCTAGATTCCACTGTCATTTAAGACAAGGTTACGAAGCTGGCTGAAAGTCGGCCTTGAGGAAATGAAAGTTTATACATCCATATAAAGGAAATTTTTCTAACATATGAAAAAGAAACGAGACAAAAAAAAAAAAACGTAGCCCTTATTACGCGCCCGGAACTCTAAGTTCAACGACCTTTTATCCTTCTTACGTCAGAGAGATTTTAAAACGCGATTATAGAGAATCTCGCGGAAAACTAAGAAAATTAAATGGAACAAGAAAAAAAAACAACGATATATTCAGAAATTTTATCAAGTCAGAAAAACCACGAGCATATGCGATTTATAATGCTTCACGCACATCGCTAAACGAATGTTTGTTTGTACACGTGGTTAAAAAATGTCTAGTCTTCTTGATGTAACGGTGAACATTTCCTACACATATACGAACGGTTATGAATGTACACCTCCTTGTATATATGTACGTAAATGGAATTCCTATCGCGCACTTCCTGTGTCACCGGCAAAGTGCAGAACGAAGTAAAATCCGCACGCGTATGAGGATCAATGTAAATATATGAAACCCGTAGCCGATATACCATGCCGAGTGAAGAAGTACTTCGTGTACTACGGTCTAAACCATATAAGGATTTCGTTTCGTTGCACCTATGGGAATGCTAGAAGTTGGATTTAGATTCCATATGCATAATCGGATAGTGCAGAGAAAAGCGCATTTTTTCATCTTTTTTTGCCTCATATTGAATCTAAATTTTTTATACAAAATTTAATCATCGTCGTAATTTTGTGATTCATCGGAACAAAGATTGGCCATCAACCTCGTCGTTCGCGTATTTTCCCACGGAACGCCACACATGTAACCCGCATGTAAGAATATTTGGCATTCCTATGCATACTCTGACGTGTCGCGCGCGGAGGACTTTGAAATAATAACACGTTTGCTCGTGTATGTGAAGCTGTCGGTTTAGATAGTGAACTATACCGAGCACATGATACGAAACTACCTCGAAAGAACTACAGTTTTAGATGTTCATAAATTGCGTAAGCGGGGATACGGTTTTGTTTAACGAGTGTTTTTGGGTTGGGTTTGGGAAACCCGTTCAGAATGTCCGAGGAGTCGTTACGCCGACTCGTCTTGTAACCGCGACTTCGCTGAATTTTAATCCGGATTCGCTGCCGTTTCAAACCATAATAAGAAAAAGACGATAGAAAAAATGACTATCAGGACCTTGGACCGATGGGGTCAAAGATCGGGAAAATTCCCGAGCCTTCGTGTCGAGGGCGATGGAAAAATGTACAGAAAGAAATTCAGGGTGATTCAGGGAGCGCTCTGTGTATTGAATTATTTGACCAGAAAAAAAAAAAAAAATGAAGCGGGAAAAAAAATTCATCGGGCGTGACTCCCTCGGGACTGACGAAACGTGACGATATTATATTTCAAAAGTAACGTAACGCACCGGCAATGAGGTGGAAAGTTAAATTCTTAGTTTATGCTGCACCTGAGAGTTGAGGAGTTCCCAGGTGTCCATAACGAATGCGAAACAAGTTTCATTTACAGTTGGTCTTCCGAGCGATGTAGTTTAAACAATGAACAACAGATCAGTAGCGGTGTGGTTTCAGAAATCTGTTATTGCGTTTACGAAACTTCTCGTCTGTCCGAAGAAAAATGGAAAAATAAGATAAAGTAGTGTAAAAATATAAAATTGTAACGATGATAAGAAAACGGAGGATCATTGGTTAGCGGAAGAATTAGTTTATCTCAGTTTCTCCCGCTCGGTTCTTACGATGTATAATATAGTTACGTTTTATGTATGTAAAATGCGTGCATAACGTTTAACCGGAAGTGGGCGAGTCCCACTTATTCATAGTCTCTTCAGTGGGAAGGACGAGGCCTTCAATTGTGAATTTCAATAAAACCCGCACGGTTGCTGCGGCAGTTGAAGAGAGAAGTTCGTTCACTCACATTTCATCTTATACGCGATGACTCGCTCCAGAATTTTGCACGTGTATATAACGAGTAGTTATACAGGTTGGTATGGTGGTTACTCCTCGTAACGGACCTTGAAGGGCATCGACCACGACCACCAAGTTGACGACAAATAATTTTCAAAGACAATGCGCGCTTCCGAGTCGCTGCACTCCCCTTTTCTCATACATCTATGTATGTAACATACATGTTATCCTACTCGATTCGCTTCTTATTCAATATGGTACACACTGCAGCGGACACAACAACCGCATGAGTGCGGTACGAACGTCGCGTGCGTTTTTTTAAAATTTTTTTCATTTTCTTTTTCTTCGTTTTTCAAGATGCATTATGAAATACGCTTGCAATGTCCGTCGGACCGGTTACATATTATATATATCCCCTTCCTCGTACACGTGTAACAATATATAATATTTCACGATCGCTACGATGGGAAAATTAATAATAAACAATATAGATGATCATCGAGAAAAGCGCGAATCCGTTCCATAAGGGAATTCATAGAATGAAAGTGAGATAAAGTAAGAGTCGTTTATTCCATTGACGGTCAAGGGTGCGGCAAAAGTTTCGAGTCGGCTAAAGATTCCCCTGAAGTCCCCACGGCAGACACCTAAATTACCTTCTACCTCGTCGTCGCGATCTGTTCGCGGTCTGTTCTCGGATCTTTAGGAATGCGAGTCACAGATTTTTTTTTCTCTTTACCTTTTTTTTTATACAGTTCCTCAGCTTTTTTATTTCGAAAGGATCGCTGACGACTCACCCGCCCAGGTGGCAACCTGGTTCAGATATCTCGCGTATACGTATAGCTCGACTGTATACTTCGCCCTAAGGGTACGAACCTCCTGGAGTTTTCAACATTCTTAGCCTCGCGAATAAATTATCCCGCGGCTAGAATCCACCCGATTTTTAACGCTGATATTTCTCCAGAGTTCAACGCGCGGAATTTCATTGGATTTTATTAGGCGCTGATAAAAAAGAAGGAGAATAAAAAAAAAAAAGAAGAAATCCCTTCGAATAATTCCTGTAGATAAAAATTTTACCATTCGAATAAATGTCGACATCACGCTTCTCGTTCGAAAACTACACCGCACCCTGGATACGAAAATAGACGAATGAATTTATATTTACCATTATTCTAATCTCGTAATAATTTTTTTACCCATTTTTTTACGTAATAAGAAACTTCAGATCTGTACACGTATGTCAGAGTTGCCTTGACGAGGCCGTTGATCTTGCTACTTTATACATGTACGCATATATGGGTACGTTTTCTTTTTTATCCTCTTTCTCCCTTCCTTTTTTTTTAGGTTAGAATTATTTTTGATGTTTTTTTATTTTTTTAATATTACCTACTCCGTGACTTTCTCAGTCCTCTCTACGTCATCCCGTCGTTGTTGCATGGGACGTGGACTTTTCCTACGGACACTTGGAGCGTGTGACTCATGAGAAACGCGAAGTGTACAGAAGTACCTGGGGGGGCATTGCCGCTGCACTTCTGGAAACCTACAGGACGGTTCCTCGATTCTTTTACCCCACGGAGGTACGAGGAGGTATCCAGGTTCCGTCTACCTCGGAGCAGGTTGCATTCCTACATAAGAAAAGGGAGGAATTTTTCGGACGAATGATTCACACCAAGGTCTTCTCCTCCGCTCTCGGTCGTTTCTATATGCGTTCGCAGGTAAAAGTTCATTACCTCGCAGCAACGCGGGTGTGCGAATTTTCAGTTGTGCGAAAAGTTATCCGCCATATTTTTCTGCAGTAGCCATTATTTTTATTTCTTCCCTTTTTTCCCCCACGCCGAGATTTATAATGGAGATTTCGATGTATAGGGCATGGAAACTTGTGTGGCCGATGATAAATTTTAATAAAATCGTTCGTTTTTCTGCCCCTCTTCTTTATGGGGTACTTTTTTACTTCAGATGTTTTTTTCTTTTCCGTTCATTTAGAGCGAGTCGAGAGGCGGTTTGGAGGTAATTTATTAATTATGTCGTAGAGCCAGACTCGAGGCGTGTTATTTCAATTTGTACAGAATTTTATACTCGTATACAACGAACTAGACTTTTTACTTTAGAGTCAATTGCAATGATCTTATGTATAGGTATTACGAGTTTAAAGAGAAAAAAAAAACAAATAAAAAGTGCATCTCCCTCTAGCTAGACGAATAACAGATGGTTGAGTAGATGTATCATAGATTTAAGACGATCTTGCTCAATGATAAAAAAAAATGAAAAAAATACATTTTAATTTAAACTCGACAGCTCGTCAGACGAGAAACTGGATTCCCATAGTTGAAATTCTTTCATTTTTTATTTTCTCCCGGTACTAGCTGTACACTGAGACAACATTTGGTTACGATTTCGTACAGTTTCAAGTTCGCGGATAAAAGTTAAATTTCACGAAATATGTGTCAACTTACGAAATTTTATTACGCGTGTTATGTATACCATAATATATAATAGTAGAAGGAAAGTTTGGTAGTTTATTTCATACTACGACGTAAATATATTTCGATAACAAAGTATGAGATGAGATAACTGAAAAAAAAAAAAAAAAAAACAGAAACAAAAGTAGTAAATAAATAAATAAGCAAATGAATGAATGAATGAATGAATATATAAGAGAGAGTAAAAAAAAAGTTACGAATTTTTTATTTTAAAAACCTTATATACCTCGATCCGCCCACGACGTATTAGTAACTGAATTCTTTCCGCGTTCTTTTGAACGTATACTATAAAAATAATTTAAACAAAAAACAAACATCTTTGGTCATTAATCAGATAACACCATTGGATCAGTTCGTAATTTTTGAATGAAGTTTCCAGACGCCTTGCCACTTCGCTATAGATATACGTATACGTATGATACACTAAATAACGGAGCGCAGACATTGTCGCCGCGTTCATCTCATCGCAGACTCCGGGGTCGTTGTATCGTACATAGCTTGTGTGAGAGTAAAAAAAAGAAGCTTCCAAAGAGACCCCCTCACCCCCTTTCTCTTTTTTAACCCCCCTCGCGTAGCAATATCACCAGACAAATGGCTTGAAAACTTCTCGTTCCTCTTCTTCTTCTTCTTCTTCTTCGGTTCTTACGGGTCTATATTAAGCTGGCCCAGCTATATTTAGGGCCTCTAACACGCGGCGTTCTAAAAATAGACTTGAGGAAAAAGGGAATGGCGTCTGTAACTCGGATGCACGGTACCCCGCTCCGATCTAACGCTCCGTTCACTGTGTCCAGTGCACGTCGGCGTTACCTATTTTTAATTCTATTTTCATCTCCTTCATTTTTTTCGACGATTCAGTTTGCTGACCGAACAATCGAGGAGTACTTTGCAGCCTTTCTCCTTTCTCTAACTACACTTTGTCTAAATCCCGAGCCCTCAAAACGTCCGTTATTAAATGAGCCCTACGGCGACTCTGTGCGATCCCTCCCTGTGAAATCGACTTCAGGGAGAAAACTTTGGACATTATCGATGGATTCTAGACAAACACGCGCAACACAAAAAAAAAAAGAAGAGGGGAAGATATTCATGATTAGGATGCGGGCTCTCAACATCGCCGACGCAATCATTAAGGGGTATATTTTTAGATCCTATAAATTCCCGGAATTTCATTGGAACTTGTTTGCGGCAGAAAAATTAAAACGTTTCCGTTTGCGACAAATTGAATTTGAGTTTTTTTTCGTTTTTTTTTCTACTCGCTATTAGGAAGGTTCATTATATATAGGAAAGTTCGAGGAGTTGCAAGAATAAGCTATTTTACATATATCCCGTATATTAGACCTATTGCGCGTCGAAGTCTCGTGATTTTTTATGATGTCTAGTTATTTCCCTTGTTGGTTATACGGAGATATAATTCTTGGCGCCTTGATCCGGCGCCAGGAATCACCGATTGCCCAATTCCTCGTAAGTGGGATCGACAAATCTACGAGTCCATCGTGTCTCAACAGCTCTTGCGCGGTCAAAAAACGACAGCACGTGAAAAAGAGAAAGATAATGAAAAAGAGAGAAAAGAAAAAAGACAAAGTGAAAATCAAAAAAGAATAAAAATAAACGAATAAAAAAAAACAACAAAAATAAAAAACACACGTGCAGTGCCGCGTGGGAGATATCCACGTGGGGAAACGACGGGATCCGCTGCAAGAGTTGGGAACCACATTCCAGGTGGTGTCTGGCGCCACAGAGATCCTCAACTACGTCGCGCTTTTTTTTCTCTCTTTACCTTCTTTTTTTCATTTTCATTTTATTTAATGCTAATTCGACGAGAATCAAGCTGAACTTTCGGTTATATTTAACGCAAAACGCCCTATCTTTGCATGCAAATACATCGTGAGCAATTTTTTATTTTTTTGTTAAAAAAACGCGAAAGACGACCGCACGGTATTTCAAAATTACCTGCAGTAAAAAGTAAAAAAAATCTGAAAAAGTCTTCGCTCACCATAAAGTCGAGACTATCTTCTCCTCGAAGTCTGCAGCTAATACACGTACGGGTTGATCTCGTGTTCCGATACGGGACTGACAATTTCAGATGAATAATCTGTTCCGTCGATATCGGCGATTCATCAATTCATTAAACCGACGTGCGCGGTGGGCATTGTTTCTTTCGTTTTCTCATTTCCTTTTCTCTTCTTTCTTATCATTTACCACAATTGCACGTTTCACTGGTCTGTAATCTGCGTGCTGGAGATCCAGCCTCTCAAATCTCTCGTTTAATAATCCTCCTAGGGCGACCATATTGAGGAACGCATGTTCTTCCAGCTTGATATACTCCGCTCTGCTTACCTCCGCGATATAATTCAGCACAAACTCTCCACGGCGCGGCGGCCGGTACATAATACGTACATATTGTATGTACACTGCAAGGAGCAAAGAGGTAAAACATAATGTACATTGAGTATGCGGTTGTTATCTGCGCTAGTTGAATGGGGATGGCAATATAAATTTTACTATAAGTATTTATGCCGCCTATGCATCTCCTCGTAGTATAACTACACGCATCTTACGTACAGCTTGCAGGCAGAAATTCTCTCTCTAAATATATTCATACACACATATGTATAACACATTTTATATTATATTCTCCGACTCTCCGCAGGGTAGAGCCGCAAAAACAGGATAATCCAACTTGACACACAATTTTTTAATACGAAAGAACAAATTTCGTATGAAAAAGAAAAGAAAAAGTAAAACTGGTGTTACGTAAAGAATGAAAAGAAAAAAACAAGATGAAGAAAAAATTTAAATAAATATAAAACAGTGTCGCGTTTTAACGGGTTGTGCAATCGCGTTAGAAGGACGCTTCGTTCGGTCAAAGAATGTAGAGGTATATTATATTTAAGGATAACCGGTACGAAAAAATAAATAAATAACTAAATATAAGATAAAATGAAAAAAAAAGTTGGAATCTCAATTTATTTGCGTAATAATAAACGGGACGATTTCGAATCTGCATTCTTGAGACGATTTTTATTTATTTTTTTTTTTTTTCTCGTTGTGTGCGGGATGAATTTTTTGTCCAATTCTTGGCCTGAATTTTAATTATTCAGAGTTGCCATCGCGATTAGGCTAAAAATTACTTCACTGATTTTCATTTTATGCATGCCTGCTCCGAATTCTCGAGAAAACAAAAAAAAACTGCAGCGCATGACTTGCATCTAAGGGTCACAGCGTCGCGAAGAGAAATAATAGATAGAAAAAAAGAAGAATGAATAAAACAAAAAAATATGTGAAGGTAAGTGAGATGGGAGAACAACTTCACGATAAAGTTAATGCATCCTGACGCGGGAGTCTGGGATGAGATGTTATATACTTGGGATACAAAATAGAGATTGATGAGAGTAGAATTTCGCTTCGGATCTTTCATAAATAATCTATTTATTATAACTCATATATAATCTCTTTGATACAACCGGGAGCGTTAATCATCGTAATTGATTACCCGCGATCGGATTATACCCATTATGATGTTTAAAAAAGATTTTTACCTAAAAACCCGAGGGAAATTGATTAGTCATTTAAATATTATTATAAAACTGGAAATGCATCGAGAAACTAAAAATTCTCTCTGATTTATTTCGCACTACGAAAGACGGGGCAACTCGATCCGCAATCTGTATCATTAATATTATTACTATCGGTGTTATTATTTCACGCGTGGCTCGTTCCAGAAACCCCATGGCAAATGGAATGGAATTCTCGCACCGTATTCGCGAGTATTGTCCCGGAGGTGAAAATCAAAATGGACGAAAATTATGAGAGAGTAGAAATAAAAAGAACGAAAGGTTGAAATTACGTGTACTGATGAACAAACTATAGCACGATTCAGCTTTGCTGTACGTAGTTCCGAACTGAGCAAATATCTGGTATAAAAGGGATGTAGCATAGAAATTGCGGATAGCAAAGAAGTAGGTATATAGATGCCATTTGTATAGGGTCCTGTATACCCTAGTAGATTCCAAGATATGAATCCGGTTTACCTGCACATCCACCTTTCATAGAATCCACGACTCCAGACCGTTAAATTGAAAAAAAAAAAAGAAAAATCAAAATGTCTCTCAGATGTAGAATATAGTTGTCAAGCGTATATATGTATTGCACTTTGCGTATACAATTTTGTACATACCTAGTGAACTTGACCATTACGTTGATTTTATTATTATTATTATTTTTTCCACGTTACGAGGGCATCCCGGTTATATAGTTTTATACAAAATGTTGGTGAACCGGGAGGTGAATTATTTTTGTTTTTTTAACGCGTACGGAATTTTCAAAATTCACCGGCCATCGCGCGCTCGTTTTATTAGATTTACATTACAACAGCTCTGAGGAATGCGCATAGATTTCATTATCAGAGTTGACTCGATGTCCATAGAGTTGTTTTTTGATCTTGACACGCGACATATACCGTCACCGTTATAGTGGGCGGAGGAAGAAGTTTGGAATTCTCTAGGAGGGTCGCGGGTACCAACGAAAAATTTCGTCATCCACGTCATTATACGGGACACGTACGATAGAAAACTTTTTTTTTTCTTTCAAATCTGCCAAAAATCATGCTCGCGTGATATTATCCCGTAGAGAAATATACAGGTAATTCCTTCGGAAACGGCAAATATCTCTGATTTCTTCCCATAAATAATCGATGGCTGAAATAGAGAGATTGTTATACCTGAGTCGAGAGGGCCCAGAAAGTGTCTAAGAATATATCCACACATAAGTGCCGTTACATGGTTGCCCGAAGCTCTGAAAGATTGGTATATAAAATGATACGAACGTATAAGTATAGAAAACAGTGTATAGGAAGTTGTGGGAGTCTCAGCGCATCGAGTTCATAAAGTTCACGATAAAATATATCGACTTGCATCGTCATTTCGTCCACACGATTTGGCACGGGGTCGTTCATTTTTCAACGGTACGAGTTGAATGTTGAAAAAAATTACCATTACATTTACGTCTATGATATATGAGCAAATATCTCATTACCGTGCAGATAAAAATATGTGAATGAAAATCAGCGAGCAAATATGATAAAGTTCGTACGTGAGAAATGTAGCCATTTGTAGATAATATATATAACTTAGGATGATGCTGCGATGCGAATGCAAAAAAGATATGTAACAAAAAAACAAAACAGAAAAAAAAAGAAAAACTTGGAAAAGTGAGATGGAGAGAGAGGAGTCGGTTTGTATGTATATAAAGCTACCTATATAAGCGGTGAGTAAAGAGAAAAATGAATGAAATGAACTGCTTGTAACGAGAATCAGGCCGTTGTTCGGTCATTAAGTCGTTTGTAACAGATGTTTTTGTAGATCGTATATTTGTACACCTTCTTCGGTGCACGTTTAAGACCTTTTTGTTTTCAACAGACTACTACCCGCGGTATCATTACGACCGTTCTCTTTAATGCGGCGTACACCAACCTGCATCTTAGCCGCAAAGCCCCCCGAGTGCATCCTGTGTACATGTATTACACATAGGTGTATACACCCCATATAACTCAACACACGCGAATATCAGACCAACAGGTGCCGACTGCCTCGGATATTGCGAATTGCATCCGAAGAAATACATCTTCCAGTATAATCGCCGCCCATCGTGTACACGATGATTTATTTTTTATTTCTCTATTTTATTACATTTTTACCGTATCAATTAATACATAGCTTTCCATGGATCGATGCTCCGCGGTGATACGGATATACTTTTTTATTTGACAATATTTTTTTTTTTGTTTCTTTTTTTTCAACAATTGATGCGACAGTCACGGCGATGACGATCGAATATTCCTCGTCCGTATTACAGATACAATACGACAAAGTCGGAGAACTCGATGCGGAATACATCATATGCTGCGTTGTTAAGGAAAAGAAGAGAGAAAAAAAAAAGAAAAGAAAGAATTACAAAACGATACACCAGCCAAACTGCAGCAATTTATGACTCTCGTGTCACGTGCACATCATCTCAAGGTCCGATTTGTGCGCGTGAAAAAAGATTCAACAAGCGGTGTGCAAAATTTGACGATAAAAAGAGCGAGAGGAAACAACAGCGACGAAAAAGTGCGAGGGAAGCGTATAAAGAAGGAAGGTAAGAAGTAAAGATTTTTCTGAGGAATCGGACCGCAACATTCTTTGGCATATTATACGCTCGCGAATCGCATCAACGTTGAAGAATTTTCAAGGACTCGAACGGATTGAAATGAACTCGGTTTGCACGTAATGAGAATTGCTCGAAGTCTATGATTCTGAGGTAAAATATTTCCGTGATTCGAATAATGAGTAATTTTAGCTTATTTTTTCAAATTCTGACGATAATTATACATCGACTACAATAGGAACCGACGAGGAGTCGATGACGGTGTCAACCGAATACTAATAACGGAAAAACTCTGAAAATTAAAATCTCGCGCGCAGATGTGCAGTCTTTGAAGACGAGCAAAAAGTTTAGCAAACATTGAATTCTTTTGTTAACTCTCTCTCTCTCTCTCAAAAAAAAAAAAAAAAAAACAAAAAATACGGTAATAAAAAAAGAACACCGAGGATAAAAAAGTAAACGTAAAGGGAATGCAGTCATTGTTTGTATGTCGGAATTCCAGACGTTATAAGTTATATCGCGAACTGAGGTACTGGCTGCCGCAGAGCGAGAGGTACATACGCTGTACGTACACCAGTTTCTTATATATTGCTTCGGGAATCTCCCGCATTATACCTATCTGCAGATCCATTAGTCACGTGTAATTCACGACTGCGAAAACGAACGACGCGAGACACGCGATTCCGAGGAGGAGAAGCAGAAAGCACAACCACCAATATACCGGAGTACTACCCAGAGTACCAGCGGAAAGCTCCGAGAGCAAACAAATGATTATTTAGCGCTGCACAAAGAATCTCTCACGACATTGTACAAACCACACATTCATCGGTCGGAGGAACTTTTTTTTAGCAATGATAATAAGAATGGAAAAAAAAAATGGCGAATCGTCGGGTACGAAAATCGGATACAATACGTGGATTCGTTGTGTGACCCTCGGCAACTTCGGGTTGTCCTATCACCTGGCCACAGAGAATCCGTGCAGGAATGTCGTCTTCAGGATGTCCTCGGGGCTTTTATATTCCCTTATCATCGACCGTCGGCTGGTCTCGAGCAGTTTCTCTCTCTCTCTCTCTCTGTCTCTCCGCTTCTGCATCAGCATTACTATAACTTTCAACGACGTCGACGACGAAGAGGACGTCGAGGAACTGCAGAGCGTACGATGAGACGAACGGAGCGGAGCGCTTCTATTCCCCGCGTGTCGCTGACGGCTAGCAAAATTCCTGCACTTGCATCGTTCGCAGTTGAATTGCCGCGGATTTCTCACAGTTGTATTGGTATTTATGTACACAAGTGTACAGCGGCCGAGTCGATCTCCGAGTATATACGTTGGTGTCAAGGGAGGACGTGACATCGGCATCCCGAAGGAGTATAAAAGCAGGAGAAGAGCTAGCTGATCCATGCTGAACACGCGATGCATTCGAGCGCTCCCCCGTTTCCCTCTGCGCATGGATACGCGCCTATATGTATGTAACGTGGACAGGATCAAATTGCGCTAGTCGAAGTTCCTTCTGGAGTTGAATCTTCCGCTCTATAGGCGATTATAACAGATACCGCTGCGCAAACTTGACGTTCATCTATTTTGTAACTCGTATATGGATTTTCCACCTAAGGATTCACCGTAACTCGACTCGGAGGAATATATATATGTGTACCCATTTTTGTACTTAACCCACTGAATTATTTTTCTAGGAAATTTTATTCTTACTAGGATATATACCTGTATACGCACACGTACGATTTTAGCGATGAACGAACTTCACCGCGGCGCGTATAGTAGTATTGAAGCTCCGAGAATTGTGTGAATATTCTTATCACTGTGTTCTTTGTTCTTTAAGAACAGTTGAATGTCTCGCGTAATATGATGAACGAACCAACGACTATTGTACCGTCTGCATCGAGTTTGTCTTTGTGGTCTCGCTCTTCACGTACGTAGCTATATTTTTTATTTTTCTATTCTCAGATAGTTAATACGTTCGCTGACCTTAACCGATGAAATTACCCCTAACTCGCTAACAGACTACATATTTCCCTAGAAAAATGCGGGGCTGGCTGTGTTCTACTTTTATGTTCATACGCGACTGATATATGCGCGGATTAATTTATCACGGAAGTTAAATGATCAGGCGTGAAGTATAAGTAAAACCTCATCATATACAGCGAGCATTTTTCTCTCCTCCCCCCCTTTTCCCCCGTACTTTAGTCATTCATTTTTTTGGCTTTCCCGCAGGTGTCCCCGATTCGATTCACAGTGGGTCATATACAGGATTAAAAATAATGACGCAAGGATGGGACCGGAAAGCTGGTAATTTCATCTAATAATAATGTCATCCTGTCCCGAGTGTCTTACGCTCTGTTCTAGGTAGGCAGACACGTTGAAAAGGTAGGTACAAGAAAAGGTTGATAAAGTAAAGGTAAATTGTAGGAGATTCGCGCCGAGCTGGTAATTGCTGCAACTTCTAAGTGCAAGAGACATCGGTGACCCGCGCCTAGAAAATAATAATACGTACTACTCTTCGTTCTTCAAAGTATAATTCCCAGGCTGTCTTTAACTTGAACTTATACATATGTGTCTATAGCGCTCGGAGTCTTCATCCGCTTATATTCATGCGTGTAAAAAGACGAAATTCCACAGTGATTCAGGATTCGTGATTTCGCGGATAAAAGTTCGCGCGTATAACGTTTTATCGTTACGCTACTTTTATATCTGGCTCGATATCACTGTACCGGAGCTTTTCTGGATATACAAATCAGAGTGTATGTGGGGAGCGGCGAAAAAAACGCCGCGATATACGAGGTAATCTATTATGCAGTCACTGCAGTTTATCGAAGTCCTCAACCCCCAACGCGCTCCGTACTGTCAACCTACATTGCTTTCAGCATCAAACTAGTGCGCAGCGTTTGGAACTGCGCCTTTCCCATATAAACGGGAGGTCGATACGCCACAGATAAAACTAGCAGGTATAACGTACCCTTTACGGCACTGCCAACGAGCACGTGAGCGACTCCCGGTCAAGATAAGAACGTATTAAACTTACGTGCATTTCCATCCTGATGGCCGTTCGTTCAACACTGTCTGATTATTTTTAACCGAGAATCAATCGCGGGAAAATAACGGAACCGCATGATCCCTGCAGGGTCGCTGGGTAACGAGAAAAAAGAAGACTTTGTTATTTTTGGAGAAGAAAATTTCAAAGTAATAAAGGGGGTTTCAATTCTATCTATTACCTGATTTTTCAAAAATTTAGAAAGCTATCGTTTCGCAAAGTTTACGAAGCTCAATTACATTTCATAGGTCTTTACACCGCTTTGCATGTACACGAATGACCAATAATCTACATACTTGCTTTTATTCCGAACAATTTCAAACTCCATTATACATGTAGCTGCGCATAAATGATATTGATTAAGGCGTCGTCGTAGAAACTGCACTATTCCGAAACTCAAATCTACACAACGTTTATAAATAACTCGCGCAGGTGTTCGAAACTCTACTATAAGGTAAATTCTATACGCTCTGCGCAAGACTATTCCTATTATAATTTTTCTTTTTTTTTATATAATACGTTATGGTCCGACCGCGTTAACTTCTCAACGATATAAATCCACCCCCTCCGTTGTCGCTGAATTATTACAGTTTTTATTTGATTTCTTTCTTCAATTTTTGTTTTCTCTCTTTTTTTTTCTTTTCTTTTTTTGTTTCTTTATCTCTTGAATGAACGTACTACGTGTAGGCTATGGGTATCCGAGCCATAAAGAAGTGGCGGTAAACGATCTGGGACACCTAACGAGCTTGCAGCTGGCCAGGCTTTACTTTAATTGGATTAAATTCTGATAAAATAATGGAGCAGTTTGTGTTGCTGTTGCTGTTGCTGTTGCTGCTGAATGTATACCAAGTGTGGCGGCTATTGGTGCAGATGCGTACCTGAGCTATGCGGACCCCCAACGTGTTTTCTATAGGTACGTTCGCGACCGGATTGTATGTTAATGTTTGACATTAATCTGCCATGTGCCGACCCAATTACACAGTATCTATCTATCCGTTCCTCCATTCTCTTATTCTCTATAATTCTATCTCGCTATGTGGTTCACTCTCCTTCATTATACCCAGCTATTATACTATGTGGTACACCGTGAAGTTTAAATTGCGAAATATATAATAAAATAGTTACAAGGCGCTGCGCGAGCTATTTGCACCGACTGAGTAAAATCAATAGATAGGTAAACGTGATTTTAAACTATAGAATTTATCTTGCCACGTACGTACAAAGTACAAACTCGGGGTTAGATTGACTCGAGATACGCTAGATATTTCTTACCTACAGTCAAACGGCTGAAATGTTGATCGTTCCGATTCGATGCGATCTATCGATAGAATTTACCCGATTTTCAACAACGATTTACATTTTTAAGTAACTCTTCCAACTCGACTTTCTTGCGACTCGGGTCATCACGATATCATTATGAGGAAATAGCTTTTTACTATCTGCATAGATGCAGGTATTTAAAGGTTGAAGCTGTCACTGCGGAAAAAAAATATCTTCGCCACTTACTTTTGTGTGAATCTTGTGAACTTTAGGCTAACGACGTCGATCCATCGTAGGATTTTATTTGAGGAAAAAAAACTGAAAAAACAAACAGAAATAAATAAATAATTCAACCGAGATAATAAAATTCCTTATCAATTCCGTTCTCGATCACGTGTAAAAACATGATAACTGTTAAGGCTATCCGGATAACATATGCAATTCGTCTTCACAAACGTTGGTTTGAAAAACAAAAAAAAAACAAATTTCAGAATGTTAATAATATTTAGGCTTTTATTGAAAACGTTTCGTACGACGATGTATAGAAGAAAAAAAAAGAGATGAACAAGAAAAGAAAATTTGTATGAAAAAAAAAGATACTTAAAATGAAAAGCAAAATCTAAAGAACGTTCATTAGACACACCTTTAGTCATAATACCAAATAATTACACAATCGTGATGCGTAAAGTTAACTTTGAGAATTGAACGGTGTCAGTTGCTGTCTGGTAGACAAGTGATAAAAATATTAAATACAACGCGGACAGTAGAAACTAAAAGACTTATCTAAACTCATTATGCATAAATAAACAGAATATTGTTGTATTCTTTAACCCATACGTCAAAGACGGCTCGATTTGACGTCACAATTATTACCGATCAATAAACGAATAATTGTCCGTCTCACATACCAGAAAATAAAAATTACGAAACGAACTTCGAAATAAAATAACAAGGTCAAGATTTGTATGAAAAAAAAAAGAAGAAATGAAAATGAATGAAAGTAATACGAAGAATTCTTGTAAATGGAAATAAAAAAAAGGTTGCCTGAGGGATTCAGGTTACGTAAAAGTTAAAAAGAAAGAAAAAATGGAGCTGAACAATTCGCCCGATTAATTAAACCCGCGTCAATGATCGGATTATATGTAATACTTTTTTTTTGTATTCGACGTGGTATGAGAAAGAAAAAAAAAGAGGTGCAGGGCGTTTAATTTCCGATTAAGTAGACGTGTGTAACGTGATGAATTATTCCAGACAAATAATGTTTGTAACGATATATAATATTTTGTGCTAAAATTAATGTTAACCTGGATGTACATAAGATTACGTATATAATTCATAAATATAGTCGACGGTATAAAATACGTGCGCTAACGTGGTACTGAGAAAATCACAGACTTCAAAGTATATATTTTTTCTTCTTCTTTTTATGTATTTTATAACAAGAGGGCAACCAACTCATACGCGATATTAAGTCATTTGTATCATCTCTTCTCTCGGGGTATATCATCAAGGTTCATCTTTATTTCTGCGTCAGAGTTAGCTATAGTAGGATTCGAATTACGTGCCTCAAGGTACCCGCGTATACCTACTCATCCCATATATTACCTTGTTTATTTAAATCAACGCGAACAGCCCCGGACTTTTTGCAACAAAGCGTCAGAAATAATGTCGTGTATAATTTTTCGCACTATTTGATCGCGAAGATTACATAATTAGAAAATTAAAGGGTTGAACTTCTGATAAATTCCGAGTAAGCCGGAATGAAGAGGAAAAATTTCTTTTAACGTGCTAACGATTTTATCATTTTTTTTTTTTAACGTAGATTTTATTCGACACGTTCTATGAGGAACGATTAATCGCACATCGTGCGTAAACCGTAGTGAAAAAGGATCCCTTCGGACACCTGCAGCGGCCCCTAACGATCTCCTCTTTAACTGGTGGTACCATAAACTAAGATTAAACTCTAATTGGAATCGGAGTAGAATTCCTTTAACGCACTTGCCCCGTGAGTTATCATCGCGCTACCCGCGTTAAATCTTTTCGCGGAATTTTGATAAAATTCTCTATTACATATTTGGCGTCGCCAAGAATTTTCCGACGTTATACAGAATAATATCAATTTAGCGTTAACGCTTTACGTGCAATTAATATCTCAACGTGTTCCTTATCGGGTCGCGATTCGCCTTCTCCGTGTATAAATTATAAATTTATAAATATTTTAGACGTGAAAAAATTATTCTTAAACTACCTGCTGTCGTTCGCCTAGCTGTATCGCCGCGCAAACTTCGAGTAGCTGTTTTTAACAGAACAACCTCAACTGCCACCGCTAATTTTCTTACACAGAGCTCGTTAATTCCGTAGAAATATTCTATACCTACTTTCAACCGTAATTCTCACCCGCCTTGACCACGCTCAACTATATATTCATTTAATAAGTTTTTTCTTTTTTTTTGTAGACATGAGTATGTAAAATAATTCACAACATGAACTATCATATCGCGATAAATTCGTTACGTCACTCTGTAATGTATACGAATATGGGTATTTCGATTGTTGAATAAAATGAAAAAAAAAATACAAAAAACAATCGAATAAGTTATGGAGATTACGTAAACACCTGTTGCCAAGCAAAAATTGTCATTCACCCATGTTTTTTTTTTTTCTTTTCTTCGTGTCACCCGAATGTAACGCGGTGAAAAATGATCTCTTCGAGAGACCAGATGATCCGCGGTGAGCAGCTGGTGCTCCGTTGTGTTGCCAACCACCGAAGTAAACGTGGATAAATTTTGTACGCAAGGTATGTAGGTATGCGTGTATAATTATGTATATGTATGTACTTTGTAGTACAGCATCCATGCAACATCGGCATCATCATCATCATCACGGAGATTCGAGACAGCCAATCAAATACCGGATCATACGGAGTACGGGAAAGCAGACGAGCCAGCAGCAGCAGCAGCATCAACGGATGAGGGCAATGCTACCGGACTCGTCCTTGCCTTGCGTCACGCGACCTTCGAAGGCAACTTTATACAGCCGCGTGTGTCGAGTACAACACAGTGTAGAAGAGAAGACTTTTAATACTCCTTCTCTTTCCTCGGTTCTTATTCACCGTATTTTTCCATCTCTCTTAAATAAGCTTCCCTCCCGATCCTTTCTCATCTCGCGCACGCGTCCGCTCGATTTGATCGAGTAGAAAAACATCCCGAAGCCGAACCAAGATGGCGGTTGTAATAAAACCAACAGGTGTTAGATACACACAACCATATACTACCATGGCGATTCAACAACGTTTTTCTTACATCCGCAGGACCGTACCAATTTATTTATTTTCACGGTTTATTAATCTGTACGCGAAAGCGCATATCGCGATGCCGAAGCCGAACTTCACGAATTCCATCCATCACAGATTTTAATTGCGATCCCTTGTGGACTTTTTTTTTCTTCTTTTGGATTATTATTATCTTGTTACGGCGATAAATTTAATGACTGCTCGATGATTATTCACGATTAATATTAGAATTATTGAGAAGAAGATCGTTATCCGCGAGTACGTTGGCACCGCGGCGCGTCGGCTATGTTTCATAATAGTTCCAGGAGCCATCTCCTCGACCTTCAACTTTTCGAGTCAAAGCCTTCGGCTATAATACCCATAACCCTATGGGACCGAGGATGAATCCTCCCGATGTGTTTTCAGGTGTTCGGGACACGTCGTTCCTCCATATAGGTATGTAAATCTTCTATATTTTCTTTAAAAGGACGGCATACCTGCCACGGTGTTCCATGGGCATATTTTAGTTATTTTCTGATCCAGCAGCTGTGGCGAAGATCGAATATAATGAGAAAATATCCAAATGGCCATGGGCTAGACGTAACTATACAGAATGTGTATTATGTACGTTCAGTTAGGAACTGCAGCGTTGCAGTTCGTATATAGAGAAAGCTGCAGCTCGCGCGTATTTTTAAAGATTTTTTCATAACGTTAATATCCCCGTTCTACGTTAGTCTTTAGCTCGTCTAATCTTTAAGCTTTAAGTTTTTTGTTGGCGTCATGGCGTCGGGTCGCCTGTGGGCGTCCAAGGGTTACCGTGATTACAGGTTGCTCATCGTTCAACGACGGTGAAAACACTTTCATTCCTTTTTATCACATATCTAATTGGTATATACCGAAGTATATGTATGAATATATATACACGTATTACGTGAGGTTGAAATTGCGCAATGTTGTATACATAATTATGCGCGCAGGTAAATATTTTATGCAACCAACAGTCTCATTAAAACGTATAAACGTACAGCAACGATTTAAAAAATAAAAAAAATTCATTTCTTTCCCCCGATTTCTTCCTGAACTTTAGACATCTTTTACTTCTTCACTTTTTTTTCTCATTTTTTCACATTTCGATACCGTCTCCATCTACCAAAAATTACCTTGTCTCCCAGCAAAAAAAAAACACGAAAAAAAAAAATTAACAATCAAAAAAGGATGACAAAATAATTTTTCAGGAAACAAATGATGCTACACGTATACGTGCGCGGTTAAAAAATAAAATCGCGTGAAGAGTGGTGATTTAAGTAGGTAATATATAATACAGAAAGTTGTGACCAAAAGTGGAACGGAAGTGAATTTTACTACCGGATTTATAATATTATCCCAGTTTTCTTTACGTCAAGATACATTATGTGTGTACGTATAATATGGGTGAATTAATTTGCATGGGAACCTCAGCGATTTTTACTCTTCTTGATCTATACAAAAGAAACGATGTTTATATTCAATTCGTTATAACGTGGCTATTAAATGAGGCAAAAAAAATGTATCCTCCATCAGCGTACGGATCTGTCTGCATGATGTCTAGATACATCGAAGTCGAATGAATTCACGATACGCGATCAGAAAAAAAAAAAAGAAAAAAAATATTCAACCGACTATTTTCACAATGGTTTTAGATTATATCGACTGTATAGCATTTCACGATATCTTTTCGTGGTTACAAAACGCGTGGGATATATAATATCGTAACATAGCATCCATCAAGTTTTTTTTTTTGTTTCTGTAATTTTTTTTATTTTTTGCCAAATTTAAAACGCGTGGCATAATTATAAAGAATTTTTCAGAATCTCATGACATTTCTTGTATTTTAACCAGTGAAATAATTTTTTCGTCTCTTAATTAGGCGAGAAAAATAAGAAAAATTATCCATAAGCAAGTATACGCGAAATTAAAATTCACGCGGTTCTTATAACTGTATCAGCCGTTACGTCAGAAGATGAAAAAAAAAATCTGCAAACCACTGCGGAGGTAATTAGTAATTATGGTTGTATGAATTTTGTTCTTGATCTCCGCACTTTGATCTGTGAAGAAAAAAAGAAGGAAAACAATTATTAAGCAGATTTTTTTGGTACACGATAAATTTTGGTACTGAAATTGGGACGCGGTTGTCTCGAAAAATGTTTTTCCTTCATACAGATTACGTATATGAAACGCGCGGGAGGGACAAACAGAATAATTAACGCTCTTGAAAGGGTTATAATTGTAACTGTAGTAGTAGGAGTAAAATGAGTCAAGAATGTTGAGGACTTCCGGTAGACAATTAACGCAATTAATACAATTAGCATCGTTGGTTACTCA
Organism: Athalia circularis; assembly: GCA_963978495.1. Classification (NCBI taxonomy): domain Eukaryota; kingdom Metazoa; phylum Arthropoda; class Insecta; order Hymenoptera; family Athaliidae; genus Athalia; species Athalia circularis. Next base: position 18,400,822 of record OZ021698.1, on the reverse strand, counting down.
GAAGAGCGACGCCTCCGTTATTAACGTATATACATTATACATACATATAACTTGCGTGCAAATCGCTGTACACGATGACAACCTAGAAATGAGAAAATCTTTCGCATCATTAACACTGCGCTTCATTTTTATTCTTTACCTGCAGCGTAAAATTTAACAATTAAATTTACAGTCCAAGCACAAGAACGTGTTGGTATTTAAAAAGTGTAGAGAAAAAAATGATGAAACATGAAATTAAAAAATCATAGATCAGTTAGAAGTAGTTTGGGATTATTTTCACTGCCTTTCATAATGCATCCCAAAACTCTTATGAGACATAAGTTTAAAATATTGCGAAAATTGGGGTTTCGACAACCATTATTATTATCCGACTCCGGTAAATGGAATTTCTAGTTTTTTTTTCATTACGTTAAATTTTTCAAAGAGTCTTTGATACATAACACCCGTGTGTGTACGGTGACTGTTCACCACCTGCAGAGATCGGTGGCAAAGAACTCATTATTGTTTAAACGTCTAGAGACATTCAAACAGCAGTTACAAGCCTATGATACGGTCTTACCTATTAGTTACGCATATGGGTATATACAAATCCATAGAGTATATAAATACGTTATGAAGCGTTAAAATATCCAACACATCGATGATGAGTTGTTGGTAAAATGGCGTTGAGCGATTATTAAACAGACGCCTTGATTTCTCTCCGGACGTTATCACCATTTTCTCATATAATTACCGTACACCTATCTATATTAGACGTTTCTGATCGGTACGCGTATTATACACGGTATAATTATAATCCTCAAGTTATTTCTTTCCCTCGATTGGATCGACCGTTACCACGCGATATGCATTAAAATACCAATACGATAATTAAAATCTCTGTGTACCGCGCACACCGTGAGTGAAGAATTTGAATATCTATAACAAGAAAGAAGGAAAATAATTCATTTATGTATTGTAAAAACAAAAAAACTATCGAAGAAACACGCGAAATATCCATTTGCAAAAAATTTGCTATACAGATCTGGTGTATCGGATGTGTGAAAAAAGAGGTTTAAAGTGATAATAATTGAGTTAGTTACACCCAATCGTGTTTCAAATAACCCCGACACTACGATAGCGCTGGTGAACTGGTGTTACAGTCGTGTGATAGTTTTATCTCATATATATACATAGGAGTACGAGTCGAGTATCGAAGTAGAATCTGACGAGTTAATTTCAATGGAAACTAGTGGCGCGCCACGCGATCAACTTATAGAACACGTAGTGTTTCTGGAGATTCAGATTCTCCTCTGCATACACCACGAAACGAGAATTGCAACGAAACGCGCATGCACGTGTACATGTATACGATAAAATAAGTAAGTAAGTAAGTAAGTAACTAAGTACCTGCATAGATCGAGTACCATACGTGGTGTGTATCACACGCCCATCTTATACTAAAAGCGGTTTACAGAAAACTACACCATACAATTCCAAAGGACACGCAATCCTTGCGCACGCGACACGTTTTGCTTCAAAGAGCCGTGCCTGATTTATAGATATCCCACCAGAATCCCTAACGCGGTATCGAATCATCCCATCGTCCAGAAGAAGTCTGCAAGTAACACGTATAGTACTTTGCGTTTTCCCATAAATCGACAATTTTATTTGAAACAAAAAACCAAAAAAAAACTACGTAGCCAATGTATGTTGGACAGATAATAATCGTATTTAATTTGGAAGAAGAAGGGAAATATTAATTTCGAAAGTTCGATTACAATTAGATCACCTTTTACATCCTTTGATTCTGGCGGTGGGAACCCAAGTCATTATAATATGATTTACAAAATATCCTTTACTACGGTGATCCGAAGTACCCGTTCCGATAAAGATAATCGATAAGCTGTAATCCGCAAGCTATGCAAATACATATATCGTATATATGAGAATGCGGATTTAATTCATTTTCAAATGCGCGACTATATTACGGCTCGAGATAATGGGTGACTTGCTCCGCAACCTTTTGTAATACCTAGTTAAAAGTCTCTCCGTCTAGTAAATGTAGCTAAAATATACACACGTGTACGTATAAGTGTGTATCACTTTCGCCCGCGGACAGATTCCGTATCGTTAACCTACGACCCGCCTTTCCCCATAGACAATGTGTGACACCGGTTCGACATAAATATTCAATTGGCATCGTGACGGGGATGCTTAAATAGTTCTTTGTGTCGGTATACTATATACACTTCACTAATTGATTGCTCGAGTTTACTGCACAAGTATGAAGAAAAAATTTTACGCCGCACAATAACCGACTGGCGATCGAATATTAAAGTCCTCTATTAAAAAATAGAGCGATAAAAAAAAAACGAAACGGAATCGATCCCTCTTTTGGAAACGAAACTGATAACTCGATCACGACAAACACTCGAGTCTGGAGCAATGAAATTTTGATCAATAAAAGTAGAAAATCGAGTCATAGAATCAGATTCGAATTTTTTCTCTTGGCTTGATGTCATTCAGAATAGACGCAACGATAGAAAGATTTGCATGAATATCAATATTTTACAAACGATATCATTGATCCTTTGATTTTTCGAACGTGAGAAAAAAAAATAAAAAATCGATCCTAAACTTCAGTTTATGTAAATCAATTATTAGAAAAGCACGCTACGCTCTATCGTAGATATGTGCATGGTTTTACTGACAATATATGTATATCGTTTGGCATCTCGTTCAAGACCTGCACATATGTATAGGTGTATGAAAACTTGTAGTGAAATGTTTCATAAGCTGATCGACTTGTATTACACTTGCACATTCTCACATATGCCAGTTTAAGATTCTGAATCGATCGTGATCCGGACGTAAATGGTCACCGGTTAGTTTAATTGATTACCACCGAACAGGTTGCGTTATATTAGTAACAAAATACAGGCGCCATTGATAGATATATATATAATTGCACGTATATCCTTACAATTCGAAAATATTTTTTTACATACGTGTAAGACTTTTTTTTGGTTCTATTTAATTTTCTCTTCAAATGAATATTATATACCGATTCTTTTTTCGACTCGATGTCTGAGTAGGTGGTGAAAGAGGTCGAGGAATTTTCGGAATGTCAACCAGCGATAAAATAAAAAAACTATATAATAAATATAGTTTAAATTCTTTCGCAACATTGCAACTGTATGTAGATACGTATAATACGCGAATTCGAAAGACAAGACGAGGCCATCCGCGAGCGATGAGGGATAAAAAAAACAAAATGTTACGTACGCCGATTCTATGCGAATACCTACTTGGTGACAATCAAGACGTCTTTTCCTTGGCTCACTTTCTGACGATATGATAATGCTTGAAATGTAATACTGGGTAGCTGCTTGTTGCCTCACCCTTGACCCTTTCTCGATTATAAGAAATATTCCGCGAGCCTTTTCCTTCGCATATTTTATACAGGCGAATTGGAACCTTGACTTTCATTATTGAACGATATTATCGTCGATACATTAATCGACGATGTAAATCACGTGAGGGATTTTTTTTTTTTTTTACCATTCAAAATTACGAAACAGGATTTTAACACTGAAACTGATGGAATTTTATACGTAATTAGGCACGTTCAACCAGTCTCTTATGTGGTCGTTGGAATTTCAACATGCACAAAAATTTTTTCTTGCTTTTTTTGTTTAAAAAAAAAAGAACGTTGATAAATACCTGTCAGATTGTATAACAAGGTTCTTAAACGCAGCCATAAGAAGAATAAAGAAAAAAGTAGAAATAGAAGAAGAAGAAGAAGAAAGTAAGTTTATGTCCAGCGACAAGTGGTTTTAACTATAGAAGCTGCCCATTCAAAGATATTATGCAGATATAAAACTGCAATTCTATGGGTACAAAATCAACCAACACGCGTTGCGAGGCTATAATAAGATACATTGCAAACTAAACGGAGAAAACTATTTCTAGTAAAGAAAGGCAGGAAGTAAAGTAGGTAATCGTAACTAATAACATACCACGGTGTCTTCGATTACGCAACACATGATGCAAAATAATGATCGCAAACCATTCCGCGAGCTGCAGCAGCAGCCGACATTCGCAATTATATCGCGATCGATTTCATGTGATTTTTTCCATTTCTTTTTCTTCTTCTCTTTCTTTTCTCTCTTCGATTTATAATCCAATTTATTCCACGTCATATTTTATGCCGTCCGGTAAACTCTTGTACTTTGTCTCACATTTTTAATTGTCTCCCTACAACACGAGTCATTTATTTTTCGATTCGATTCCATTATTTTTTTTTCATTCTTTCAATTTGTTTTCTACGCATTTTATCAGCCATCCCCTTGACTTCTCGACTCTATTTCTTCAGACAGCTTGGCAGCGATTTGAACCGATCTCGTTCAATAATTCTCTCAACGCAATATGATTGTACTTATTACTAATCAATTATTGACGCTGATAGAAAAAATAAAAATAACAAAGAATGAAAAAATATACATGTTTATGCGATGTATAATCTTTACGTCGATGCGGTTCGCTTTTATATTAGTATAATATAGTGACCCGACGATTATTGAATATAACCCTTGTAAATCGATGCGTCGATAGATTTTCTTCCTATATACATACGTCGTTTAGTTCGCATATGAAGTGCAGATCGAGCGGAGCGGCTTCTTTGATTTTCTTACATCAGCTAAAGGTTGAAGAGCATCTAGACCGTGCGCATACATATATGATAATAAAGAGGAGCGGTGATCGTTGCAATTGAGAAAAATTAACGTTATGCTTTATCTAATGCTGCAGTACACGAGTTGCAAAATACGCGTCAAAACGATCGCATTCCTGAGCATCATAAAACATATCAGAGTACATGATAATAAAATAAGAAACATAAAGCAAATTAGATCATCACGTACATGAAGTCACGTATATGCAGCGAAATTTTATGGGCGACTATCGTAAAAAAGTAAAAGAAAAACGATCAAAATACTGTAAACAATTTTCTTTTTTTTTCACCCCCACCGATTAGGGCGTGAAATTTTCAATAAATCGGAGTAATGTATCCAGCAAAGTGCGCAGCTGCGGTAAGTAAAGTAAAATCTAAACAATTCCGTAACAATTTTCCTAATAATCAGATCGTGTGAATCGACGCGATTCCGATACGCCTTGTGTGCTTTCAATTAATGATCTATAATTGCGGTGTATATTAATAGCGTACAACATCTGCCAGGCAATTAGTATTTTATATTTTTACCTTAGAAATCCGCAGCTGCTTATTTTAGCTACATTATTATCCCTCGCGTATGTAAATATTGTTTATTTTTTTTCTAACGACGAATCACAGCAGAAATAGTCACGATCGGAATACCAGTAACTACTGTAACTCGATTTCCAGCTGCGCGCGGATAAAAATGACTCAGAATAAAACGCCGTATAATAGACAAGGTCGATCGAACGCGCGATCCACAGCACATTTATTGTTCGCAAACATTATACGTCTCGACATTAAAGACGGGCACAAAAAAAAAAAAAAAACGCGAATTTGTGCGACAAAATAACGATAACGAAATCGAGAGAATTTTTATCGAACCCAGTGGCTAATTTTCTGATAAAGTTTATTTCTTCTTTTTTTTTTCTTTTGATCGGTCGATTGATTGATAAGGGGACGGGATTCAGACGAGGAGAGATTTTACCGTGAAGGTGTTTCCGGTTTACTCGTTACAAGTTGCGAATGAAATTTTTCTCCCAGATGAAAAAGAGAGTATTAAAAAATTGAAGCGAAAAAAATAAATGAATTACGAACGGTGTACGTGTCGTGTACGTACATGTGTATGTACACGAGGGATAGGGAAAGAGGTGACTGTCAGTTGTTAGTATTGCGTAATATGTACGATGTGGAATGCTGCTTTGAAACTAGAAACCTCTGAGAGCGGCAGTAGTGTATCTCTTTTAGATAAAGCGACATGCAAGAACGCGAGCAGATAGGTATAAAGCTACCTGACAGCAGCAGCTGTGCTGTCCTCTTTCCATCTTTTACATATTATACGTAGGTATATATGTTGTTCGTATATATAATTCCCGAGGAAATTAGCACCTGATAAGGCGTATCTCAAATTGCAGGTGTGAATCGAGAGAGTTGCAACAATGGAAATATAACGACGCTATATATCTATATGTGCACGGGTTATTATATACCTGCAACGACTTTAAACAGCTGAACTGCACACGTTCACGCATGAACTAGATTTCACGCATGCTCAATTCTCATGTTAAAACCTAGTATATCTATAGGTATACGCCAGGTTGTTAACTACCTACCTACCCAACTACTACCTACTCTCAATAAAACCGAGGCGTAGGTTGGAACTAAAAATTTATTGTTGATCACTTCGAACGATTATATTGCAGAATCGTGAGCCTGGATTTATAGATATACATTTGTACTATTTCGTATACGAAATCACTACTGTGCGCTATCAATTCGATAATTAATATTACACAGAAGCGCAACGAAATCTGACGCGTTTATGTAATAAAATTAAAAAAAATAGCGTTAAATCTCTGATCATGTTTATTTTTTTTTGTTTTTTTTTTTCTTCAATAATAAATCAGAAGCTGATAGTTGTATGTTTATATACATACCTTCGTATGATTCTGTCTATAATTAATCTAACGTAACGTAATTAATTTCTCACTAGCAATATTCATATTTATAACCGATACGATAGTTTGAATGATTTCATGTGTTTTTTTGGCTTCAAATACCACGGTTCGAGTGGGTAGCACGAGTTATAAGTTCACGTAATAGGAAATTCTTTCAAGCAACTTCCAGACATCGTGATTAATTATCTAAACCCGTATGACGTGTCATTTAACTACCGATCATTAATATTGACCACGAGTTGACCAACTTCACCTGCCCACGAGCTACGCTTAACGCCGACGAATCTTGAAAAAAAAAAAAAAAAATGAAAAAGATTCGCGATTAATATTACGGGTCGATAATTATCAAATTTACAATTATTTGATGAATTTTTTCTTCTACTCGATCCGCAAAATTTGATACCGACAAAAATTTCACCCGCATTTCGGTCTTATAGTGTAGAACAGATCTTTTTTGTCAGACGACAAAGAAGGCGGTAGAAGAGAACAATAAAAATGAATGAAACCCCGAATTCTATAAGGTATGGGGATAACGAACGACGAGGCAACGTTCGCTGACGTCGGGAACGAAGCAGGTAAAGAAGAAACAAAAGTTTTAGAGGGCTGAGACTAAAATCTGTGACGAGGGGAAGTGGAGGGCAGGTGACGGGGGTCCAGCATCAGCATCTCAGGATCTTTCGGAGCGAGCGACGAAGGAGAATTTAAAAGAAAGAGATAAAAAAGACGAAAAAAAAAGGGTTTAGGAGGAGGAGAAAAAAGCCATATGTGTATACGTCGGCTCGTACATATGTACAACCGGGCATTTATATATACGTGGGGAGGATCGGGAGAATGAGAAGGCATTAGAGACGACCTTGAGAAGGACCTTGAAGAGGGCCTTGCAAGGCCGTCTTTCCTGCCTCTCTGGACCTCAACGATCGTCTCGCTTAGCTGCGCCGCGCGAGTCCAACTTTAAACCATCGTCAGGTTCGGAATAGGAGGTATACTTGGTGAAAGGTAATGGCGGACGTTGCGGGTATAAAATATCATCTTGCGTTATAGAACCGCAAGATCGCCATCGACGTATCCGTCTTTATGCTGAGAAAATATCACGCCGATATCGATTAAAAAATTACCGAAACTTAACGATGACTTTCTTCTAACCATTTATTAGCCCCCTTTTTTTCTTCTCTTTTAATCAAAAAATATACATTGTCAGTTGATTTCAAAGCAGTTTACCGAATGCCTAAGTCACCTACCGGAAAATTTACGGCGTTGAATAATATACATAAAGCAATAAACCTTTAGTTGTTTATTAACCGCTATTATTAAACGTGATAAAATACTCTGGAATGTCGCGATACCGCGGTTCAAAAACTTGGTTAAAATATATCGTTATATTTATCATATGTATATGCGCCTACATACATATGTATTTAATCGTGTATGCACAAGTGTTAAAAAAGTAGCTTGTGCAGGTAAAATATTCGAATTGAAAAACTGGGGACGTGCTGTAATACATTTTTTTCTTCTATTCCGTTCCAAGGCAGCGATCGAAGTAATTTAATTAAAACAAACAAAAAAAAATACTGCGACTATATTGATGTTATGTGGATAATTTTTTGCCAACAATTTGGCCAACGGGACCAATTTCTTTTTCTAGGCATCAAATTTTACAGCTCCCCAATTTTTTTTTTTTGGTTTCAACGGGATATCTGCAGGTAAAAGTATTTGCAGTAAAAGTATACGCGGATATAAAAGATTTCGATGTCAATCACGCAGTAAACTTAACCACGAGTTTTAAATTTATCTGTAGATGTATATAATGACGTGTTACTCGATGGCGAAAAAAAATCGAAAAATCAGCGAACAATAACAAAATGAGATGAAGAACTGCGTGAAACGATTTTTTTTCTTTCTTTTTTTTTTCACGTGCGCGATACACACGCATGTAATAAAATAGATTATATATAGGAAATGATATATTTTTTCAAGTGCAAAGTACGTTCGACTGACAGATATCGATCACGTACACGTAGAGATACGTATGAGTTACACACTCATATTTTTATCGTTTCGTGACGTCAGCAAGGTCGTTCGTCGTCCTCAAGCCATATTAACCGTTCGCCAATTGAATATCATATAATGAATAATAAAACGGTATCCAAGATACAGGTGAGTTGAAATTGGCGTTCCGATGGAATTTCAGATCGGAGAAACAAAATTAAAAAAAAAGAGGTCTTTCATAATCTTACGTAATATTCGGATTGTAAAATTCTATTACTCGATTAGAAAGTACGACGACACCCACGTTTTTTCCCCCCATGGCTGAAAATGTGAAAAAAGTATTTGAAAGAAAAATAATTAATAGGATGAATAGAAAAAATCTGTACGACGTAAAAATGAGACTTCTAACACTAAGTTGACTTCGATTTTTGGAGGGGTCTCAAAATCCCGTGATGCCCCGGGGCATATTATGCGAGGGTATATTCTGTATCGGTTTTATACGTAAATGTGAAGGTATATAAAAGCGGATGTTTCTCGTCTCTTGATTAGAGGCGCACCGCTATGAAGGTAGGGAAATCAGAAAAAGGTGTATTAAGAACTACGCGGCGTTGTGCGCAAGAGCGGGATAAAATAATGATTGGAAAGAGATGAGATGAAATAAGAGTTATAAAATGTTGGCGCACAGAGAGCAAGGAGAAATAAGGCAACGGTTGATAGTAGGTATATGTATACGTACACCGTGTATAACCCTTCCCACTGAAGTTCCTCGGAGGCATTTCCATAACTAGAATTACGCCGGTGCGTCTCTCGCGTGCTGTTACGCAAGATTTTTCTTTTTTCTTTTTTCTCTTACTTTTTTTGTTTAACTTTTTTTCATCTTTTTTTTATTTGTTTCAACCGAACGAAGACTGTCTCTCAGGCCGCGGAGCGACCAATGCCGATGCTGCTGCAGTTCCAACCATCAGGCGCAGTAACAGAAGTAACAGAACGTACGTCCTTGCAAGGCCGTAGCGACGGGCGTCGACGCCCAGCCTTCCTCTTTTCACTCTTCCCTCTTCCCTCTTACCTCGCTTAGGTACCTCACTTCGTGCTTCTTTTCTTCCCCTTCTCTTTTTCTCATCTCCGGGTCCATTCGATCCCACAGCATCAACCTCCGGGCGGACAGTTACGTTCGCTTATATGCAGTAACATCGTCCCCCTGTCGTACTGCAGACGCCCGTAGCATCCGTTTCTCAAATTATTATCTCACTTGTCTCGTATGAATTTTTATACAAATTTCTTCATACGCCATGTATTTTTTACATGTGACACGATTCACTGCAGCAGCATTTTTATACAGTTTCTTTTTACGTCAAAATTATCACGCAACAGATATTTGGAAAGAGAAAAACTGCGCATGTAAATGTATCCGACTTATAGCAGAACTTATGGGAAATTTTATGTTATCTTGCTTCGTTTTTTTATGTCGTTAATTAATTCGTTGCGAAATCGTATGGAAAATGGAATATAGATTGACTCGAATCGGATCTACGGTGTTAAAAACTAAAATTCGTTCAAAAACAAACTGCAACGGTGAATGAGATTTTACAATATTCAATCGGGCGGCAGAAAACTTGGCGCAATGTGCAATACGTAAGAAATGCGGTGTTACGACCCACTCGAATCGGTTGGGCCCCGTTCGATCTACTGGCCCCACGTGGGTTTTGCTTCAATCAATTACCATCGCCTCGAATATCACACGGTTCTATAAATAAACTCTGCGCTAGTTGGAACGAATTTCTTCAACTATTTTCCATCAAACTTATCCCGCCGCAACATCCGCATTATCCGTTCGTTCCATAGGCGGGAAAAAAATTCGTACAAACGTAATTCAATTTTTTCAAATTTATCCTCGATGCATGTTTTACGTTAACACGCAGTTCGAATTCGATCTGAATGGACGCGTTTATAACGCACGCTAAGATTCGTTGTTAAATTTATGATTTTCACGCCCGCGCGCGCCACGCATACCTCTTCTCGTCCTGGTACAATATAATATAATAATATCAAGTGGATACAGCGATGCAGAATCGAAAGCAGCAGGAGTAGTAGGTATATGTATATAGCTGTTCGCCATCAGTTGACGGTGGTTTAACTGCGTTTAAAGCCAAGTAGTAAAATTTATTACCCGTTTGAAAGCCCCTCCGCCCGTCTTCGGACGTCCGTTCCGCAAATACGTGTTAAGGAAAGCAACGAGCAGCAAGTGAGCAAGATTGGAAGCATGCAGAAGCAGAAACGGCGTAGAAAGAGAAATAAATATAAATATATATAAATATATATAAGACAGTAACTCGCGCGGTTCGTTTTCGCCCTCGGGTAATTTAGTATTGTTTCAGTCTGGACGTATCCGCGTCGTTCTCTTCGCCTCCGTCGGATATATTCTGACAAGTGAAGAGGGCGAAGAGGCTAAGAAGAAGAAGAAGCACGGTACAGGGGAGAACTGGGGTGAGCGTATAAAGGACGTGCCTAGAAATCTTCTCAGTCCGGGAGACAGGGCTCCCCGGGTATATCCGATATATGGATAACTTCACCGCAAGGTAAACAACCATGAAGAAGACGCGAAAGACGAGGACGAAGAAGCGAGCCGCAGGATAAGTGGATTTTCATGTTGGGCGTATGGAGTTTGCACGATTTCATATATCTATACACATATAGTTATATACATCCGCAGCTTATGTACCTTCGCGTTATAATGAAAAAAAAAAAAAAAAATTTCCGTGCGTTATAAATTATGCGCGAAAAATTCAACACGGATTCCAGAAAACCAAAAATAAATAAATAAATAATTGAATATATAAATATTAAAGCAGAAGTATTTTAAACGATAAATCAAATTCCCCGATACTCTACCACCTTGTGGAGGATCTCGAGAAATTCTTCGGAATTCCTTTATTTTTAGAGAAAAAATAAAGAAGGAATTTCCCAAGATTCCTCACCGCGCTGCAGCATCCCAATTCCGAATGCGAGTTAATATTTGCCTTGACCAACTAGAGTAGATAGAATCAAGGGCGTGACGCAACGATCCTAGAAATTTTACGTTTTTTCATTCTCCTTTTTTCCTACTAAAATTCAGCGAAGGTTGCTTCGTTATCGGAATATTCCCCGTTTACCGATCGCGAGGCTAATTATGAGTAAAATAGGTATATACCTATATTTTTTAATTTTCATCGAATCCTCCTTTTTTTGTGTTTTTTGTTTCAAATATTTTTCCAGATAGTTGATAACTCCGCACCTGGTGCATGAATCTTGTGAGCCCGTTTGATAAATTGCTGTACCAGCCCAGCAAGGACGTGCTCTATAATTACAAGGCGTATCGAAAGTGTCCGAGGTATACATAAGAAGGTATGTAATATATAATATATAAATACATGGATGATTCTATACAAAAGCTGATCCCATGCAACGAGATTGGTATTACATGGATAATACGTACGTACAGTCGATAGTCATGCACAATCTTTATAGGGTTTCTGAGCACAGAACGCGATACCCAATACCCCGTAACAGCCATCATCGGAGATCGACGCGAGATTCTTCACGTCAAAATAAATTTCGAAAATGATTTTCAATTTAATTTACTTTTTCTCTCTACTTACACACGCTTAAAAAACACTTAAAATCTTTTTTAACTGGCTTTAATTCGGAATAAAAAAAATTAATAAAACATTTCACAATAAATTATAAGAAAATGTTGCAAGACTATTTTGTTACAGATACTATAAAATTTCGATTAGATTGGATATAAATTTCTGTTGGAAGAATAAAAAAAAGCTAATAATGATAAAATGAAATTTTGCAATTAAAGAGAAAAAAATCGAGTCACTATCGAGGGCCGATATCGTTGCAAGGGATATTAAAGATCGGTGCGTACATATAAAAATCTGTATGTGTGTATAAAGCGATAAATTTTATATCCTACGTAAGTATGTGTGGAAGATACATACCACCGATCTACTGCGTTCCGTGCGTGACTAAACTACGCCGCAAGACGATTTATCTCTGAATCCAAAGTACCGGTCAGTGATTACAATTATTACCTATAGATAGATTTCAATATTCCTACATGAACGCGCGCAATCGGTAGAGAAGACCGATTGCTTATAACTCCGGCCGTTTGTTTCTCTGCCCCGAGGGTTGAGAAAGAAAAAGAAAATCGAAAAATCAGAAGAAGCGACAACCGGACGGAGATTGTATTATTTCTGAAGCGATATTTTTTACTTCACAGTAACTGAAATCCATAAACTCAAATTTCGCATGATAAATTTACGTTTCACATCACACGATATAGTATAGAATGAGATCGCGCGCATAAGCGTGCGTGTGATTTTTTAATAACCTATCTAAAAATATTTTTCAATAGAAGTTCAAGAGTATATGGCAATCTCCTTATAGCCGATACGTGTACAATATTTGCGAGTGACAATGAACTATGGTCGATCAATTCGCGTTGCAACACCATTTTAACATCGGTCAATTCAACTAGTTGAACGTGTCTCACGTTTATATTACGAATTATGATCTCTATCAATTCCTACGATGAAAATTACTCCTGATTTTTATACTACCTTATACCGATCGTGATATTCTCGTTAAAACTTTTTACACGCACGTATAGATATATATTTAGCGCAACAAGAAAAAAAAAAAAAAAAGGAAGACGTAAAAACGACCTAGATCGATTGGAATACTATCGTCGGTCCACCTCGATCTTCGGACCGGATAAAAATCGCAGACGAAATTCATTCATAAAAATATCATATAGAAAAGTACGTACCTACATATGTTGTACCAATTGAACGTGATATTTCAACAGCTGTTAAGAATAGCCACAAATGATGATAATATTAATAATAATAATAACAATAATGCGGGCGCCTCTTGATGATAATTTAGTCTGTGACAGATTAATTTAAAATCGTTTTGTCACCCTGCGCATCGCGTAATAGCCATTCGGTAGATATACATCGTGGATGCAATGTGATTTTATTTGATTCGCACCTTGTGTATGTATATATATTTTATACACGCTATTTTATTATAACAATATTATAAAATGCGTCGCAATAAACAATGAACGAATAATAACTCGATCTATTTCATCTTCGTTGAATCTAAATGAAATGATCAATTGACCGCGCGCGCCACGTTAAAATCTATGCGCCATCCGATTGGCTGGATTTTAACCATTCTTCTTCAATCACACGTTATGCTGCAACCGCGTACGAAGAACGCGCTATACAAGATCGTTTTTCTTCCAGTGAATTTATTATTGAATTTACTCTGTTTTTTACCGATGAAAAAATCATTGATTTTGAGATGAAAATTTTCGTATTCTATTTCATGAGTATATCTTTACCGATGGGTTTTCTTCATCGATCATCTTTTAGGTTTTCTTTTCTATCGAGTCATCTAAGGATCTCTTACGATCGACGATCTATAATTAAGATCGCGTGGTGATCTGTGGCTTTGCTTGAGACAGGCAAACGACGACCACTGGATCTGATGACGCGCGCGTGTGGTCTTGAGGGAGACGAGATGCCGGATCATGTTACTTTACTTTACAACATCTTGAGAATTTTCTTTTTTTTTTTCTTCTCTTTTTTTCAATCTATTTTCTACACATACGCTCCTCTATACTAACTTTATTATTTATGCTTGGCAGGTTAATTAGTCAATGCGTTTTTCGTACGCCGGTTGCACTCGATAATATTACGCTTGTCTGAATAAATGTACCCTGTGTTATCCCTCGGAAACAAAAATTGTGAGAGACAATTTTCTCTTCAAATAAAATCATCCGCACTCGACGATCCGATCATCTTTGTAGATGTAAAAAATAGTTTTAATAATAAAGCAATAAATGTAGATAATATTAAAAACATATATATATAATATAACTCGAGTTACACGCGGCTCAATAAGTCAGGCGTGTATGTGATGACGTTATATGCCATGATATATAAAATGTGTGATGTAGAATATGGAGAACGTAATATTTCAATACAACTTTACTTGCGATATTCCCATGGGCATGTATGCCGAGGTACATAATAACCCATACAACAATATCGTCGAGTATGGGTAGGTTGTGTACACATGGAAGAAAATATTGCGGGTTGTTTGAAAGTGCGATCTTACGGCGGTTCCCATTATGGCGTTGTTTCGTGTTTGCGTTACACGCGCAATGTCTTGTTACACGGGGTAAAGAGGGTTACACGATACAAACCGAACGAGCACGTCGCAATTTACCGCTGAATGTATAGAAGAATTGTACATACCTACATACGAAATACGTATATGCGTGTAAATTCGTGATAGTATTCAAGGGAAAGAACGACGGTTTGCGGGGGCATAGTTAACTGTATCTCGAGTCGCATCTTACTATCCTCTACTTCTCGTCCTCGACCCGCACCTCGGCGATTTACCGCAGCCTACAGATATCCCATGGCGCGTCGCATCGCACGTTTAAAATATGAGAACGTATCTTCAAAGATAATATCACCGCAACCAGGAATTGACATCGGCTACAGAAACTCGCCGGAATAAAAAAAAAAAAAAACGATTCGAAAACAAAATTCCCAAGGATCGCAAAATCGATGCCACATTATCCCATTCCTTATCTACTTATTCTTTGAATTTTCTCACTCCCTTTTTTTTTGATTCGCTTGTTTTTATTGGTGCGAGAAAAAAGACAAGCCAGTCGATCGATCGGTGAGCGAGAGAAGATTGAATCAGATTTTTCGGAGTTAAAATTTCACCGATCTTTTCGATAGGATCGGCGCGGTTTTTCAACTAGAGAAAAGTGCGCCAGGATGACACTGTGAGTAAGAAGAAATGTGGAAGAAAAAACAATTTCAAATTACACGTGATCATAACGCTAAGATTCAAGATCGTTAGTTAGAATGAACAATAATGGCAGAGACATTAAATGAATAGAGTTATATGGAACATAATACTGAACCTCCGCATGCATTATTACATTTCTTATAGCGGCCGCGATGATGATGAAGATGATTATGATAATGTTGAGATTTAGTAGACAGAAATAATTAAATCCGTTTTGCGGGGTAAAATATTCTATCGTGATTGATATATAGCGATCGTCGACTGCTGTCCGGGTGAAAAAAATAATTAGATAAATATAAAAATTCTAATAAAATATGTAAAATAAAATAAGATAGGATAAATCTGCGCGTGGATGAGGGGTGTGGATATGTATAATATTCGAATGTGAATAATTTAGAACATCTATATACCTATATACGTTATGTATAGCGCGCTCATTAAGTCAAGCTGCGCGCCAGTTCAGCCGCGCGAATCTATCAATCAATTGATGGTATCGATGAACAGCTCTGCAGACGAGTCAATTCACGTTTACGTTAAACCGATACTAACTTCATGTGGCATAACGTTCGACTGCATAAACCGCACGCATAGTATTTTTATTATCTCGTTTTTTGATACCGTCGGCATGCGAAAAGAAAAAAACTGAATGAATAAGATAAGAAAAAATAGAAGGAAAGGTACGTCCTAGGGACAGCGTATATAACATGCGCCGGTGGAATAATCATTAATTACAAGCTGCTGACTGAAGGGTTGGATATTATAAATCGTTTACTCCATGGAAAGGATTATTAGATGGTTTAATTCTGCTACCGCTCACGGTTATTGTGAATAAAAAGAAATGGAAAAATTCTTCTATATGCAACTCGACTCGAGGTATAAAGTGAAGATATACATTATGCGTATGAAGACGTGTACAGTCTTTGGCGAATCGACTAGAACGGATGAGAACGGCGAGTTGCAGCTACCGTCTTTCGCGAGCTGGTCCTGCCGCTGCGGAGCACAGAAACGAGCTGATGGTGATGGCGATGGTGATGGTGCTCGTGATTGCGGTTGTAGGTTGTAATCGACCTTGGCAACAGCTCAATCAACGGTGCACCAACTTTTCAAATCTACATTCACATAATCGTCGTAATACCCGCGCTGCAAAAACGTCATCGCGTTCTAATAAAATATCATAACTATACACATGAATTGATCGATAAATCGAACCATTGAATCTACAACGAACCGAACGGATGATCGATGGAATCTTGGGAACAACAGAAATCAGCTGATCGAAGAATATTATCATAATTTTTTATTTTTTGGTTCAAATAATCCGGAGTTTGTTGCACCGATAGAATGCGTTCATATATGTTTTGATGTGCGATCGATTTATCGAGTTCTTCGTGAAGTGGTTGATAACAACGCGCTGTGTTCTTGGGCTGAAAGTAGTCCGTGCGAAGATCCCCCGAAGGAATTTTGTCCACCCATTAATATTAATTAGCAGTAAATTATGGAGATCCTCCATGAGGTTTCGACGCGGTTATATTTCTCATGTATATTATACGGCTCCGCACTAGCAGCAGCACCGGCTTGGAAGGACGTATGGTTAGAGGTACCTTCAACCTTATGCGCACCTCATGTACCATATACCATTTGGTATAACATAACAGAAAAGCGGACAACGTTAACCGTAAGCCATAAAGCTTTTAAACCGTAAGTCGTTCCCGTATAATCAACACAGGCAGCGACCTTATAGTCCAGTTTGCCTGAGACAATGGAATCTGGAACACTCGGATCACGAACTGGACCTCTCAAGACGAGCGAAGAAGAGAAGAGAAGAGAAGAAAACAAATTAAATTGAATTAAATTTACGGAGAATAATCAGTTTAGTTTACGAACCACGATTCGATACCGTAAAGCGATATAAAGAAAGAAAGAAAGAAAAAAAGAAATGAACAAATAATAATAAGTGAAAAAAATTAATAAAGTAAAATGTTATACCTACATGTGTTATGTTATTTTGTTAAATGATCTCACCGGAACATGCATTTATTTATTTATTTATAATTAACTTTCTCAAGAATTCATAAACACGCGATCGCGGTTCACCGGCTCGTATATGCGTTGTACTTATATACATAAATACAATATGAACGACAAAAATGATGACGTAAGTCAATTTCAATTATTACAAAGATAAATACGATCCGTATGACCGCAATGCACGCGCGCGTACGTGATTTTCATTCCTTGCAAATTTCAATAACTTCTGGTGTTTGTACATTTATTAAATATTTCATATATCGATGACTCGCCCGCGCTGTTAACTTCACGATCGCGAATAAACAGATATACCTATACTCAATTGTTATTATTATTATTATGTCTAATTATTACGCGCATTCTCGTGTAATTCGGTTTCAAATTTCACGAGCTTTTATAATACAAATAAGTCTGTCGATTAAGAATATGTATTTTTTTTCTAGCGTGTGTTTATTTTTCACATAAGGCAACACATGCACGTGTAGTACGATGTACGTAATTATAAGATGTATGAAAATAAGACTTGAAAAAAGAAAAACGAAAAGAAAGAAAAGAAAAATAGAAAAAGGACAAAAATTGTTAGCCGAACGTCTAAAATTATATAGTTAAATAAACGAAAGCGTGTAGAACATGCGGTGTACACCATAAGGTGATTCCGTGGGGTTGTATCCCATCGTACGAAGAAAGACGCGTGCGAAACGAACACGCATGACGCGTAATCACAAGTTCCCACGCGCATTCCATCGCCACACTATAAGGAACGCGGAGCTAAAGCTGAGCTATACATCTACGAAGAGAAATAATCCACCCTCTCATCTTTACCGTAGTGAGATTATAAAATTACTATATTTAAGAACGAATGCCGCGATGATACTCATGCTTTTGGAAAACCTCCTCGAGAGAGAGAGAGACTCGATTCTCCATGTGCACATAAACACGTAGATGTGTACAGCTCGATATATCGTTCGTTTTCTTCCCATTTATTTATACTAATTTGTTGTTGGTTTTTCTTTTTTCTTTTCATTCGTTTCTTGTCAGCTCGACAAATCATAGCCGAACATGTATAGATGCGCGAATATGTAACGTTAAGTTCCGAGTGAAAGCTCGAGTATGAAGAAAGATGGTGAAGAATTTTCATCTTCAACTTCGTACCAATTATAATATAATCCTAATAATCCCTGAATTTATCGTTGATGCGGTCGTGTGAAAATTAAAGTTTAAATGTATACCGAGAGATAAGGTATATGTGCTGTATATGCAGAATCGCGCGCATCGCGATATGTAATGCATTATTGTTGTATATATATATAAATATATAGGTGTATTATATATAGAAACGGATGGTCGGGCTTTGATTGTATTAGAAAATAGAAATAGAATCTATGTGGTGGGTACCGCGGGAGTGGCCCACAATGCAATCTGAAGTTGCAATCAGGAACTTCCGCGTGCAAAGGAGTGTTGTTTCATACGCGTTAGGTATATATACGTGTATACATATATATATATGTATGTACCTACATTGCAGCAGCAGCAGCACCGGGCTGCTGGATCATTAACAGGCATTACATGCAACGGTTGCAAGAAGAAAACCCGACGAGATCGCCACTGTATCTATACCGGTATACCTTATATCCCATAATACCCTCTAAGCCATCGGTAACTCGATATACACGCCGTCCACATTCCCCATATACGTGATCTTTACCCATTTCTGTAACTTTCATGCCAAAGATTCGAGAGATTCTGACCCGGGATACAAACTTGGGAACGAAATGATTTCCGACGAGATCGAAGCTGCCAAGAATTCCATGATTTCCCATGAAAAGAATAGAAAAAAAAACGAAAAGAAAACGAACTAATCGCCCTCGGAAAATTGTCTCGCGTGCAAAGTGGTGCACCGGAGCTTGTACGAGAAACGAAAAATCGTAGATGCGGTACAGTGTGGCAAAGGAGCTCCCGTACCAACAAATATGGCGTCTGTCCCGCGCAGAACAAGTATAAACTGTTGGAGCTTGAGGGACCAGCAGCTTCGTATGATCCTGAGCCTTTCTAACGGGCTCGTTCTCCGCGAGATTCAACCCGCAAGTCTCTCTCTCGCGCTCTTTCTTTCTTTCCTTCTTTCTCTTTCTCAAGAGTAGACGTAGATTGCAAATTACGACGGCAGCTGCAGCCAGCATCCAGAATAAAGAGTAGGAGAAGGAAGAGCACGAGTGCCACCGGTGCGCCAACAACAACTGCGGCGGTATCAACTTCCAGTAAACTTTTGTGCGACGAAACTCCTCAGAATGTCGGCAAAGATAGGTTAAAACCTGTAAAGCACCATATCCATTTACTTTGAAAAACCCTTCGTATTTTTCGTCTTCGTCTCTCTTTTTTATCTCTCGAATATTCAGCAGAAATCTTTGCACTACGTTTCGCCGGTGCATTTGATGTGCACACACATAGATACCGATTTATAAATAAGGTTGAAAAATCTGCACCGATATGTTCCAACTGGTATAGCACGAGGTATCGAGTATGAGGTAAATCCGCCTCATTTATTTTCCAACATGCAGAAGCGTCGCGTCGGTTGGATTTAACATTTTTCGATCGGCTTAGATTTATGTAATAACGTATACGACGGTGGCTCGTCGAAGTTGGTTTCAGATGATATTAGTTGTTAGTTGTTCGGTTTATACTCGAACACGTCTCGCACTATGTGGAGCATGGGAATATCTTTGAAAAGATTATATCTTCTCCGTTTCGAAGTACACGTATTAAACACGCGCTGTGTTCGCTTCTCTCCTTGTATTTTGTTCGTATAATTTAGCGTAAAAATGTCTAAACGATCTAACGAAACTCAACGTTTACGTATAACGTACTATCCATACACACGACTCTACTGAACAGCGTGTATCCTAAAACACAAGCAAAGCATTTATTTTACGTTATATTTATCATAATATCCGCGAACGGGTTTTCGAATTACGCAACTCTATATTCCTTTAAGGATTAAATTATATGTGCCAGTAGTTAACGCGTGCCGTTATACACATGGATTGTTTGAAGAGAAAAAATATTGAAAAAAAGAAAAAAAAAACAAGAATTACGGAATGAAACATGAGCGAAAAATGCGAATTCGTGATGTATGGGTGGAATTTGTTCGGTTTCAAATGTGTGGAGACGGAGGTATGCAAAACTGAGATTCGCATCGCGGGCAGGTCGGGCACCAGGTATAAAGCTTGTTAAGATACGTTGGGTAAGGTAACTATATAATGACGTTCTGAATATTCATGTGTTAAAATTATGCGGAGTCACTAATCTTCGGGTCGAAAATTTATCCAAAAATGGCTACGGTGGTACCGTTACTAAAGGAACAATCGAATGGAGATCGACCATCAGACGTTATAAGTCGGCTTCTGCCTGACTGACTTTTGAGCTTTGACTCGAGGCAAGGAACTATCTTTCTCTTTTTTATTCAATTAGTTATTCAAAATCTTTTCATTCTTTTATTTTCCTATGACAGATCGGCAGAAACCCAACTTTAAATTAACCACGCGCCAGATAATTACCATCCGAATTTCGTGTATCTGTCTTTTATCCCTTTATTCGATAGAGAAAAGAAACGAAAAGAATGAGAATTGTAAATCATATCTTCTAGCTTTCATTCATCATTTTTTTCTTCCTCTCTCTCTCTCTTTTCTTTTATTACTGTATTTTGGTCGAAAGTTTAAGACGATGTATTCTCAGCTTTGCAAATAACTTTGCTTCTTTTTTTTTTTGGTTTTTCTTTCTCTGTCAAGCTTCGATCAAAGAAACCGATTGATCTGTTCGAAATTGCAATCTGTCGCATTGACATTGAAACGGAACGATTTTTGTAACCCAGATGTTTCCATGGTCAAAAATACACAACGGTCCCTGTCAATAATTGGACAGTTCATCTCGCGTTTTTATCTCACCACCGTTATTCGAGATTATCATAGTATTCGGTCTCATAAATACAAACGAACAAAGAATCGAAGATCTTAAGTTTCCTTAGTTTATTTGTCGCTTATTTATCGTAACCGAACAACATCCTCTCTTGTTGTAGTTCTGAAAGCGACTACATGCACAGGCGACCAATAATCGGGAGACAAGTTCTCTCGTACTGAAAAAAAACCACATGTATACCCAGATCAGCCGATCACCCACCTACGCCGGTACAACGTCGGCTATTAATTTATCGATTCATCGATCGGTTTATCAAACACAAAAAACAAAGGCGCTTAGTAAAGCGCTTAAGGTTTACAGTTTCTCTAGCAAGAAACTTATATCCCCTTCCGCGTTTGAGCTGATGGTAAATTATTTTTTTTCTCTCCTTTCGTAAGTTCGTAAAAATTTGAATATCGATCGCCTTTTCTAAATGAAACGAGGTATCGACTGAAAAAAAAAAAAATTGTATCTCTCGACTCGTTGCCGAGATTGTCGGATTTTCTGTACAACCCGCAGCTGTGTATTAAGATTTTTAGCGTGACGTGAAAAAAGAAGAGAAAAAGACAAATTTCTTTACGCGAGACTGAGTGAGCCTTATCGCGCTTACATCTCTCCGGAATTTTATATATGTATCGTGTTTATACATACGGCATATATTTATCCACACGTATATTCCGAGTGTATATGCATAGCGACCAGGTGGTTTTATATGGTATATTTTCATACCCATGAAGTTAGATATATAGGCCTGTCTTATTTTACATTTTACCTTTCAGATCGGTCGATCTCTGAAGAACCTTGGGGGGCAACTCTGCCTATACCTTCTCGAAGTAAAACGTTCCTCAAGCAACAACGGGGTTAGACCCGATGCAGCACAGCTGGCTGTATACAGAAGAGAAGTCGGTCGATCCGATCGACGTGAATTTAGTATTATTGGATCGATTCACCGGCGTCAATTGGATCCTCTAGATCAATAGGTGACAGGAGACGAGTCCGAGGATCCGCGAGGCGATCGGTAGAAATCTGCAAAAAAGTAAACAAATTCAATCGAGTTATAATTTTATTTTCTGCATACTTGACGTTGGATCGAAAAAATTAGCTCATTAAATGCCACCGCGATAATTACAGTGTAAATTATAAAGGTCTTTCTATGGTTGATATACGACAAGGGGCTGATTGTCGTCGGTCTGCACTCGCCGACCTTGCGGCTACACGACCCAGTAAGTTTGTTCTCTCCTGTTGTACACGTGCGTTCTTTTAGTGCGTAGGAGTATGCGTTTGACCTAGATGGAATACCACGTTTACATTATACCGCATCGCACTTTCCACGCTAATACCTAACCCGAAGGTCTCGAGTCGTCGTATCTTATTCGACTACTCGAACGAAACGAAGAAAATAAAAAAGAAAATTGGATAGAAAAAAAAATCCACTCGAAAATTACGCTTGTGAATAATTTTCGACAAAATCCAACCCGAACCACTCGATCCGGATGAATTAGAAAAAAAAAACCAAAAAATGAAACGCAAAATTAGCGCGTTGGAGAAATCGTCAAAACATTTTGGTATACATGGGATGACATGGTTACGGCTGCACCGTGGTTTTTAAAAAAGAAAAAAAAAAAAAAGAACACTTGAAAGTATAACCGCGACTAATAATGAAATACAGTTTTGTCTCGTTTTTTAAAAAAGAAATTGATCGCGATTGAATATAAATTGTACATCGATGTTATACGTTCGTTCTGTAACTGAGATGTATAGAAAATGTGCTACACCCGCATCGAGTGCGTATATGTATAATATAGGACGCGGATCTCGTGTTACATGTTAACTTTATATAGGCGAACATATACCGCAAGGTCAACAAAGATGCGATCTAACACAGAGTCGAGATTGTCGAGACTTCGGTGTCCCGGGACATCAAGAAAATGACGACCGAGTCCGACAAAGAGAGTCCATTTACTGGGGCGAAATCTCATCGGCATTGGACACCAAACGGAACATAATGGTCGAACCGTTACTACAAACACAAAACTTCCATACAATTATTTCACTCACACAGAAATTGAAATTTCACATCAACACGTCACATCCGAATATCGGTTCACATGCACGCTCATTTAGTATAATAAGATCCACGACAATAAATAATTTTACGTCAAGCGAACCGAGAGCGCGTTCTTCACGACCTACTTGATTTCTCATACAGCTTCGACTATCTTCAATTTTTCAATTCATATACCTATCTATCCTCACCTTCATTCCTCGGTGTACGTACCCTATTATTCTTTTAATTTATTTATTCTGCTTTTTGTTTTATTTTTCGTCAAATCCGAATTACTTTTTTATACGGTATTATGTACGGACATATTGTATCATCGAATAATGAAAATTTTATGGTGTTAAGGTCTTCAGACTCGAAGGATGATCATCGGTTGGGTTTCCTTGGTGCACGTTATTAAGTTTTATAGAAAAAAGGAAGAAAAAAAAAAGTTTCACGAACGTGCTTCGCAAGCCTAATTCTAGCGTCGCATAGGTTGCAACCTACGAATTGCGTATAACTACGTTTATAGTATCTATAGTTTTCTACGATGACTTTAGAGTAATAAAAAGTTAGGATATTAGAAATACCCAACTTAATTCGAGTTGCTGCAACAAAATTTTACACAACGGATGCTTCGTGGGAGAAAATCTATAACGATTCCTTTTGGATTAGGTAAGAAGTTATTAGAAATTCGATAATATCGAGTGTATCGAGAAGGAGAAAAAAAGATCATTTGATGCGTAGATTTACGTAACGAACGATATAGAAAAGAAAATAATAAAAAAAAAAAAAATCAACTCCACCGATGATCTCGATTGGATTTGGATTCTTAATCGTTTTCTCAAATAAACTATATAACGTTGTGAGATGAGTATTCAAATATGTTAAAAAAAAAACAAAAAAAAAACAAGTGAAATTAATCGTGTGCAGGTAGTTAGAGGGTGAGTATTATATTCCATTTGGTATGGTATATGGAAGGTCTTTTAATAGACGCGATTCTAAAGTGCAATAAATTTCGTTCTACGGCCAATAAACTACTTCTGATTACCCTCCAGAAAGAACATTGAGAATATAGTGGAATAAGAAACTCTGTTTGACTCCTCAACGTTTAACGGGGCTGTTAGGAAATCTTAGACGAGTTTAAATTCTCAATTCAGTTCGGAATACGAACCCCACATTCAACCTCTGCGATATCGTGCGTACGCTACACATGCGAGCAAAACGAACTTGACTCAAGCGGCTGGCTGCGCCGCCGCAGGGTCAGGGTCACCAAAACCTACGAACAGTTTTTTCCTTCTTCTTTTTTTTCGAACCGATTCATCGCGGCCTAGATTCATTGCTCAACGTCGTAAAAACGTCTCGATATATATAGCGGATGGTCTCACAAACGGTATCAAAAAACTGAATAATCATAAAAAAAAAAAAAAAGAAGTCCACTAAAATCTATGTGAAAGTGTCGCACCACTGAGCGATCTTCGCGTCGTCGCGTTGATACGATTTATTCTTCGACTTCCCGATCACGCAGATATTTCGAAGGAACAATACGCGCGTATATATCTCCGGTGGAACTTGGTCAGTCGCGAGGTACGACGGTGACTTTCACCTGAGATCGACCCCGAGACCTTCCCATCATCAGTCAGAGGCGGTAGTGAAACTGGCAGATATGCCGTGCAACTCTGACCTCGGTATATAAAATCCCGAGGTATTTTAGACGTGACATCAACAACAATATCGCCAGACAAGAAATGCGTCATCTCGTACGTTTATCCAATCGAAATATATAACTAACTCGCCCGTTACAGGGACGTTCGGATCGCCGCAACTTCCGACAGATTATTACACGGGTATCTACATGAAAAAGTTTCTTTCTTTCCTAGTTTCATTTTTTTCTTCAATTGTTAAACGATCATGTTCGACAAGACAGTTTTTACCGTCGATAAAATATCGAAGAAGAGAAATAATATCCACTTTCAGTTTCTCGTTACTCAAGTCCGCGTTATATCTACATGGGAAGAAAGTGTTTCCAAAGAAATGGCGATGTCTATTTTTTTTATTCGTTTTTATTTTACTCTTTAAAAATCCTGCACCTCAGAGTAGCCTCGTCGTGACAATGACCCAACGTAGCGCATACCTTGTCTCCATAGTCCGTGATTCTAAGTACAACGTGCATAGAAGACTGGTGGAGCAACTCGAAAGTAACATGATAGGGCCACCAGCATCGCTCGAGTCTCTGGTTTCAAATTTGTCTAAAGTAATTGAAGCTCTCTTGCGAAGAATAGGGAAGAGTTGGTCCCTCGGCATGTAGCGACCCGCAGTAAAGGTGGGTATGGATATAAAGGTGAAGTAGCATCAACGTATTCATAACGAAATGGTACCTGCATACCAGCGGCGCGAAATGAAAGAATTGTTTCAAAATTTAATCATTCACTCGTTTTATCCCAAGACCGATTTATACTCCGTGTATAAGCTATCACATACCATTTTATGAATATCCTTTAATTAAAAACACTGAATATCCAGATATTCCTTTCATAATACAAGTTAGGGGTATTGTACGCGTGCATACATTACGGATCCGCATACATTACGGCGAGTGAAGAGAAAAAAAAAAAAAAATTTTTTTTATCGCCTGAGACAATTTCACGCGTGTTTGTTACACGTTTTGTAACTATTAGCATATTATCTTCTCACAATAAAGTTAATGGGTTCTTACGTATGCAAAATTCCTCGGGTATAAGGTATATATTTCCGAAGTATCCCTTATGCGCGCTATAGCACCCCGCGGATTCCAGAGGAAGGACGCGTCGCTTGGCTTCGAAGTTGCGGGAAACTTTTTTAGCCATAAAATATTATCGTGGGAGACTTTT
The DNA here is from genome assembly GCA_963978495.1 of Athalia circularis. Taxonomy (NCBI): domain Eukaryota; kingdom Metazoa; phylum Arthropoda; class Insecta; order Hymenoptera; family Athaliidae; genus Athalia; species Athalia circularis. The sequence goes on along the minus strand of OZ021698.1, from coordinate 18,374,416 downwards.
CTCCCGATGGGACAGAGATCAAGGAAGAAGTTTGCGGAGCCTTCTTTCATTCCCTACGAACTAAAACGGTCTTGCGCTCGCTGCACGAAGTTACATAGCTGCACACAGGTTACTTGTATACGTAGGTACCCACCTTATACCCCATCCAGTATTATATGGGTACGTATCTTTTCCACGGGAATATATATATCCCCCTCGTTTCTGCATTCCAGAATAAGAGTATAATCTTTATCGCCCCGCTTCAGGTATGGCTTATAAAAACCATTGGAATTTTACTAGTTCGCAATAAACTATACATAACCGCTAAGGGCGGAGAGGTTTATTTTACGATGTAACCACCCATCTTCGTACAGAGGAGTTTTCAGAACGCGTTGTCGAACTTTGAGAAAAAAAAACAAAAAAAAAAATGGAAAGATTCAGTACAGAAAAAAAGAGAAACGAAAAAATAGGAAGAAAACAAAAAGAGACAAGAAACAATACCTGTTCGGCATAAATGATAGAATAAGGTGTACATCGAACAATGAGCGACGTATTATATGGGCACCTGGTATAAAACCGCGTATAAAATATACGTACGTGACGTCACGTGCTGCACTTGACCGTTACACGATTGGAGCCTTACGTGCGGTTGGACATGACACGGATGAGCTGTTTTATCTCCAAATCAAGAGAAGAGACAACTCGCATATAGCAATTTTATACAAAGCACTAAACTATACGTGACGATTTTCAGACATGATCTAACAGTACAATAGTGGCATTATTTTCTTCTATCATTGCGATGTTTGATGTGATTTTTTTTTTTTTTTTTTTGTAATCATCCGGATACTGTAAAAGTAACGCGGTTTGATATCGGGTTGCTCGAAATTCGATTTTTTTATCTTCTCATTTCTGTCTTGTCTTCCCTTTTTTTTTACCATCTACGCTGCTAACTGATGCAATTCGATATTAAATCGTATTTGCGATGCGTTCGGAGCGAAACTTATTAAAATATCTTCAGCGCCTCTGTACTCGCGACTACACCGCGAGTATGCCCATAGATTTCTCTCCGTTCACTATAAATACGTTTATAAGCTGTGCAACGCTCTATGGAGACCCCCGCCGGAAATACTTGTATAAAGAGCAGTTTCCGGTTAGACTATAAGCGAGTATATATATCACTTATATACCATGGAACGAATGCACCGTAGAAATAAAAAACTGAAAAACAAAAAATAAAATCACATAAATACATATCCGTCTCGAGATGAAAAAATTTTCTAGAAACGCGATCGTTGCTCGAACCGAATGAAATTTTTTCTTCTATCTATTTTCTTGTTTTCTACACAAACTTTTGCGGCGTTCGGTATCGATAACTAAATTTTTGATCATATTGCGATTCGTAGTTTTCTTTCTAACGTATGTTTTTTAAAGGAGATCGATGAACCGCGTTATTATTGCATTACAACGATGCCATGCGCACGTCACGGAAACTGTAGCAAGAAAAAGAGAATAAAAAAAAAAATCGAGACAAAAATAGCGAGGAATTTTTATTGCATCGCGATATTTACCTGTTACACTGCACTCCGTATGTAGAGTACATACATGGAAACGCTACGTAAAAGAATGAGAAAAACAAATCTTCTGCGATGCGGTATACGTGAGTAAAACAATTTGTATTTTTCCACTCCGCACGAGTCAATCATCGCTGTGAACTCTCTCGTCACTGCACCGACTCTATGCACATCTACCGTAATCAATACGTCCATATAGTACGAACAATATATTATGCTGTAATTAATTTATAAGGAAATATAATTTGTTTAGGATTTTCTCAATATCTTTTGGGGGTCCAAGGGATGTTCTGTCGTATTATTTAACGAACAAAAAGAAATTTAAGCATCAAAAAGCGTCCGTACAGGATGCGAGCACCGCTCTATTGTATCTATACAGACGCGACGGCGAGTGCGCATGCCGACAATGGACAATTAAGATAACCCGACGTCACGAAGAAGCAATCAATTGATTCGTTTCCTACGCTCCATGGGAGGTATGAAGTATAAACCACCCTTTAATACCCCGTAGTGCATATGTTCTTCGTCTCGCATGTTACATATCCCCGTGCGCAATTGTTCGTTTGATAAAAATAATTCTACTCACGATTTTTTCTTCGTTTCTCTATTTTTTTCATCTATGGCGCGTCAAAATTGAATTTTCAACTGAAGGATTTCCTGCGAAAAACAGAAACAGTAATTTATTTCGATCTGCGGTGTGAATTCGGACATTGAATTTTTCCGCAACGATATCCAAAAACCTTGAGAAGTACGGTGGAGCGGTCGTAAGAAATCCGTTACATTTGATGGGATAATTCATAACAATTCCATACGGCGAAAAACTTTGAACGGTGAAATAATGATAGTGATTATCTTCGTCGTCGTTGTCGTAGTCGTCATCGCGTATAGATTCTCATTCGGCAACGCATAAAATACAATACAGCCTTGTTGAAGATAAAAAAAAAAGAAAAAAACAGAAAAAAGGAGATGTTACAGTTAGAAGGATGTTCACCGGGTGGGCCACGATATACGCACCGTCGATACGATGTCCGGTTCTTTTCATAATACCTACCTACCCACCTGCACCGCGTAGGCATTATAAACTCTGCCCAAATAATTTAAGAGACACGCGACTAGCTTAACGGACTCTCAAACAATGTGCCATTAATCGAACGGTCACGTAATTCTCGGGACCGTAAAGATTATAAAAATTTCAAACCATATACGCTGAGAGAAAAAACAAAAGAGAAAAAAGATTTCTAGAATTTAATATGAGCGCCTAATGGGAGCAAGGATCAATTAACAATCGTATAAATTATAATGCTGATCAATTATAAGCGAACATAATATAATTGGTGACAACTGCGCGTATTTATCGATTGTAGAATTGAAAATAGTCTTGCATACATGTGTGCGTGTATAATATAATACGGTATGGAAGTGGGGAGAAAATTATTGGGTGGTTTTTTTAAATTTTTTGTCGAGAAAAAAAAAAAAAATTGGTCCGGTACGATTATTGTTTTGTTTGGTCTGGCGAGTGTGTATGTTATTATATAGTTGTAATTTGTGAATAGCAGGAGCGAAGCTATTTGAGCTCTCTGCTAGATGCTTTTTGTTTTTTTTTTTCAAGTCGTGCAAATAGAAGTAATTCACGCATACCTAACGCGTTTCTTACATAAGTCCATAAATTCATGTACTCCGGAGAATTACCATAATTGCCGTCCGCGTGATTGCAGTAATGGGGATTTATATAGATTTGACTTTCTAAAGATTCTATTGCGTCTTGGCGTCTCAGTGTCTCGGGGTTTACACGTAATGAGTCTTCTTTTTTATTCCGATCACTCCGGTCCATCTCCACATTCAGCCAACAAACGGAACATTTGAAGAAATCACTGCTAATCACGAAATCAATTTTAATGAACCGAAATAAGCTTCTTTTTCCATATCGCGACATCCTTTGTTATCGAGTCATCTATTATTACGATTTAACAGAGCGTCGGGAGATTCAATTTTCTTGTTATTTTTGAATGCGATTCTCGCAAAGCCTGGAATGATTTTTCGAACTTTTGAGTCCGTTAGAATATCAGTTAAAACAAAGGGCGAAGGTTGAATAACTGCTGAGATCTAATCTACCGAAGTATATACTTTATAGGGATGCATTTGATTAAAAACCTTTTCTCGAGTACCTAGCAGTCAACTCTACATGGTAATGATGACAAATGACTTCGTAAATCACATGACAGGGTGCACGACTCTCCGTCAACATAATCTCGCGATCGTCCGCGCTCATGCTGCACTCGGTATGTGTCTATGCACACATACGTACGTTACACATAAAGCAAAAATTTAACGTAGACATATTCCTCATCAAAACACATCCACACACGCAGACTCCAATTAAGTGCGTTTTAAGTCTGCGAGCGTTTCGAAGATCATTTTATACGCCCACACAATCGAATGAAAAATGCAATTCCTGCACCGCTCCGTTTGATCCGATATACATATTTCCAGGATCAAGTTTCACCGATTTCTTCTTTTTTTTTTGGTTTGCTTTTATTTTTTTCACGAGCTCTCGCTGAGACGTATGCACGTGAAATATTTACTGGGACATCAAAAATACATCAAGTGCCGTCATACCTTATTGTAAAGGCGTACGGAGGACCCGAAGGTGAGGGGAATTTATCGGCTGTTGTGTCGAGGTCGACGATCGAGCATGTTTTCCATGCCGGTTAAAGTTGTTTGGTTATAAGATTGAAGAAGAATAACATTGTTTGGTACGTGTTGCGAGATTGTTGGGGGGGAGGGGGGTATCGAGGGAAGGGATGAAAATTTCTTGAAAATTTTTTCGTTCCTATTTTTCTGATCGCCGTGGCATAATAATCGGTGGAGTTTAACAATGACCACGGGGATCAGCAGGGTTACCGACCGCTTTTATTCTACGTCGTGTTTTAATCTGTTCGCATGCCTCGCGGGCTCGGGTATATAAGGTACACGTATATATGTATATAAGATGTTCATGAATACCATCAGGTATATACTGCAGACCGGACAAGATGGCGTGAGGTAAAGAGGAATTCCGTCCCACCATTACTATCACCACTACCACCAACACCTGCGCTCGGTTCGAGCGACACTAAAAGCTAAATTGATTTTGGCTCGGTTCGTGCTTCTCTTTGTCGTAAAGAGACGTTTTATTACCTCCTACGCACGTGCCTCTTATTCTTCTTCTTGGTCTTCATCTACTCCTTCTTCTTCTACTACGACGTGTCTTTTAATACGTTTTGTACGCGCCACTCGTATAGTTTCTCCTTTTACACGGTGCATCTTCGGCACGGTATAACCGCTGGCTCGTATTAGGATTCTTACGTCTCGTAGCACTTCAGCGTTTACTCGAAAGACCAATAACTGTTATTGCCCCATGGCTACCGACGACCGTCTCCATTCTCCGAGGAAAATCAACAATCTCTTCGGAATCAGCGGCTATACTTTTGGATTTTTCAAAAGTAAAAAGCCAACTTCTGACTTTGATGAATGCGCACGGACACGTAATCGAAGTACCCTGTCGGCGGCTTTGCGTCTCGTTCCAGGCACATCTCAGGGCGGTAAGATTCGATAGAAGTTACAGTTGAAGAGGCTGTCGATCAATCTGACACCTCAAGAGGATTCGATCTTTCAATAGAAAGAGAAAAAAAGACGCACGTGGCAACGTCCACCTTTGTTTCGCCATTTCAAGGGTCGTAACTCTTTCTTATATACCATCGACTCGCGCACCACCACATACATAAATATATGTATTTACGTGGTGCACGTGGTTACGTATATATCGTAGAGAGTAAATAGGGTGGTCATGTAGGGAAAAGAGGCGATGAAAAAACGAAGAGAAGAGAGAGAGAGAAAAAAAGAAGAAGAAGAAGAGAAGAAGAGAAGAAGAGTTGGTATCGGGGAGTCATCGTATGAAGATGTCATGGTTTGACGTGCCAACAATGGGGTATAAATTACGAAGGGCACAAGTGCATCGAGCCCAACATCTCTGACCCGCGGCGGTCCCACAAGGCATCTCCCCATCATGATCTCCCTGGGATCAATGATAGGGAAGTTTTAAAACCCGCCTCCACTGGAGACCTTGGGACGAACACGACACGGGCTAACGAAGATCTACGGAATTCTCGGAAGACCCTTTTCCGCCCTGTTGCACCGCATCCTTTATACTCGTACTATTTATATTATCCTTCGGTAGAAAAGTTGCGAAAAAATAAATGAATAATAATTTTCAAAAAGCTGATAAAAGAATAAAAATCTGTAGATTCGATTCGTCGCGTTCGTTTCGAAGAGCACAAAATTCCTAGTTATTCGAAAATACGTGATTTAAATATGTACTACAGTATTACGTGATACGGGCAGGTCATTCAGGTATTTTACAAGAATGTGAAGACATAAAAGGCGTCGTTTTATGGCACATGTCGCGTCGTCAGATTTTATGTCGGTATCGTCCTTACGACCCACCTGATGATCGCGCGAGAAAAATAGATGGACGTTATAATTAATTAGCGAATATTACGCTGAGCTATACAATCTGCATAATTAACCGTCTGACAAACGGAGATGCATTTGTCACCTGACCGCCCATAGTACCCTATATTACTTGAGGGGAATATTTTAATTGCGTTAATAAACTATCTAGTGATCATTTATCATTTATATTCGCAGCGTTGAACTCGTAGATCGTTATCAAATCGATCGATTGAAAATTCTACATATATACCGTACAGCGATATTTTCACAGTATTCTTGTAATATATAATTTTCGTCGATCGTACAGTATAAATCCTAATATAATTATCGTCGATTTATCAGATCATTATCATATCATAACGTAATAAACGTCGTGGAAACAATTTTGTGCTTCGATTATCGTAAGAAAAAAAAAAAAAAAATGATTATTACAAATAAATCGAGGCATAGATACATTTGCATAATTTGCATTATACTAAGGAAGCGCCGTGACTAGACTGACAAGTGAATTACAAAAACGAGGTCAGAGAAAATATAAAAATAAAACGTAGGTTGACAATAGCGTGTATGCCAGACGTTTTACAATACACTATAAAATACGCTCTCAAATCATCCGGGCAATTCACCCGCATTTCACAAATTATTTTTACCATATTTGGATTCACACGGTGTCAAGAATTACCTACGATCTTGTCGCAAGATCGTTTCAAATTTAGTGCGAAATAACCAGAAAAAAAACAACAGTCACGCGTATAATAAAGGCAGTCGAGTTTGCGATCCATTGCCTAATTGCACACGAAGATCAGAAAGACCGAAGTGCACAGTGCAGGTGAATAATTTTTTCATTCGCTTTATTTTCTTCTTCATTATTTTTTTTTTTTCTATATCTTTGAAATAAAATTTTTCTGTACAAAAACTGCAACTCGCGTATCTCGGAGTTATGGCGCATAATACCAGCTTAATAAATCTTAGCGCTGAATAACGCGATGAAAAAAAATAGAAAAAACAAAAAAAAAGAAGAAAACCAAACCCTTCCAATACGTGTAATTACAGAGTGTTTGCCTGCACATTTGCTTCAGTGGCCTGTGATAAACTTCCCTGTCAAAACGCTATTAGACGTCTAGGAGAGCGTAACATGTACCGGGTAATATCGCCTCGATGTAGATTTGTGTGAGAATCGTCATCGGCGTCACTTGTAAAATTTTATTCTTTAAAGAAAAAAATCTGTATAAATTCACCTTCCTCAACGTCGAAAAATGCCCATTATCGATCGAACGACTGGAGAAAAAGAAAAGGAGCAAATCAGATTTTCTAGCCTACCGCAGATCATTTGTTCATGTATGAGTTTTTAACGATGAAAATTATGAGTGGAATATGGGAGATTATAAAACGAGAGGAGAAGGAGGTATGGAGTATGTCGCTGAGGAAAATAACTCGCAATACCCGGCCAGGGTTCGCATTCCCACCAAGCAAGTCTAGTGGTCTATAGTCTAATTTATAAGTAAGTAATTACGCGTCGGCCTGAGGCATTTAGTTCCGGGGTTCCCCGAGGCTAATATAATTCAAAGTCCTGCAACACTATGTAAGCTGATGTGAGATATACAGGGGGACATGATGTTCAGATGATAGTTTGCGTGCTGCGTACCGGCCATCAATAGACTAATCGATAGTTGACGTTAAATATACGTATGAGTTTTGAAAAGTAAAGAAGGAAAAAAAAATAATTGAGAAAAAAGGGGGGAAAAACTGTGCAGGAGAAGAGACCGCATACCCCTGTGATTAGTCTGCGAAGATTTACTCGCGAGATGTTGAAAATTATAAAATACATAAGGAAGTTGATACGGCAAAAATCTGACTAGCTACTAAGTTAGAATGCAGCGTCGTTCGGCGCCGAGGGTCTCTCAAGGTTTGTTCTCCGTTGGTTTTTCAAAAGAGAAAAACAGAGAAATTCAAAAAGTAAAGAAAAAAATAATACTCCGCGAGGGTGTCGAGTGTAATGTACAGAAGGGGCATAGCGAAGTCGCCTCTTTTCCTGGGATGCTGCAGCAACAGCAGCAGCAGCATCTCTCGGAGCCCGTAACTCGTGATCGCGGGGGTCAATGACGCCCACGACGACGACGCTGAGGTTGAGCTTGAGCCCGAGCTCGAGCCTTTAAGGTTCACCATTCTCGGCGCCATGGCAGAGTCAGTTAGTCCGGGCAAGCAAGCGAGTAACCAACCGCAAAGCAAGTAAACCAACCAAGTAACCGAGCAACCGAGCAACTCAGCCCCTGGGGTACCTACACTCATGTCATCCGTTATTAATTAGTATCGCCATGGATTTAGCTGCCCGCGAGGAGTTTAGAGCCCGCTGCGATAGCCTGGAATGATATCGATTATGCTTGAGCTTGATATAAATGAATTTCCGTTATGCGAGAGGGAGCCCATGACAAATGAAGGGCGTTGGAGGCGATAGGTAAAAGCCCTCGATCTGCTCGTGTAAGAGGCTCGAGAAAAATATCAAAACGATCTCGCCTAGCAGGCGTTTATCTCGATCATGACAAACGGGGGAGGGCATACGTAATGATCCCCGCGCAAATCTATCTGCGAGAAATAGAAATAGAAAAAAAATCAATAATAAACAAACCATCGGTCTACAATTACGATATTTTTATCCTCTGTCAGAAAATTGCCCACATCCCCGAAATAAAATCGAATAGATCGATGAATAAAAAATCTACTGGGTAACTGTAGATCGTATAGAGCACCCGATTGAGGTGCGTTGTAAGAAAGAAAAAAAAAAGGAAAAGAAATTGAAACGAAAAAAAACAACTCCAAGCTGCAAAACAACGAGGTAAAACAAGATGGCGTTAACAATAAGAGTGTTATATCGAAGGTAGGTCGCCAGTCGGGCTCCACAGTACGATTCAGGGACGCACGATTTTTAAAAACAAAAAAAGGATCCACCCTGGTCAACGAAGAGAATAGAAGATTTGACAGAGTAGTTTAAAAATCTCGTTTTCTTGATATTCAGGATCGCCCGATAGAAAAAAAACAGTTCGATGGACTTGAGTAGTACATCGAAACTTCTACGAGATTAAAATTTTCCTTTCTCACCATAAGACAAAAGTCGGTAGAACGTTTATACGCGCTAACAGCGGCCCTGCATTGCAGCAGCTTGGTTCTTATATTTTCACTGCGGGGGTGTGTGACTTGCCTTGAACGCGTCTATACGTAGAACACATCCTGCACACAATTGCATTTTATGAATACAACGAGCGGTGTCTAAAGGCCGAGGCATTCGATATAAGCATTATTATATACCAACAAGAACCGTGTTGCCGTTAAGGTAAAGGGTTCCTTATACGAACATACCATACACACGTAGAATCAAGCTCGAAGCAAAAAGTAAAAAGAAATAAGGAAAGAAAAAAAAAACGTTACAATATCTTTGTGTAATAGACCCATTTGAACAAACTATACTCGCCATAGAGAGATCAATCGGTGAAATTACAAATACAAGTCCTTTGGGATAAACTTGAAAAGGATTCTTCCCTTTCTCTTTTCATCCGAAATAAAAATAAAAAAAATTACCTGTCACCGGTTCGGAGTAGCGATTAATTTTGGGATTATTCGTTTATTACGTCTGAAATTCACGTGTATACAGGGTGCACGTTGAAAGTAGGTATATTATAAATACCGGCGTACAACATGAGTATGGAGAAGAAAGTTGACCCCTAAGCGCATGCCGTCGAGGGACTCGCTAGCCACCGGGACATTACCGACGTGAACAGTCCATATAACCCATAGCGCACAGCATGGTGCCTAATGACCCGGAACATCCGATCCCAGTTCTTGCACCGCGTGTCACGAGCCAGAAGCAGAAGCAACGGCAGCAGCACAGCTAGGTAAAACTAGTCGACCCAGAGATCGAGGAACCCATAACATCTGGCGGTCTTTCTAAAAGTAAACCTATCCGATCTGGATGCGACCGTGTAAATGCATGGTCGGATATAGGTGGGCAGTATCGGTTAGGTATGGGCTATATTGATCCAGATTTAATCTAAACCACCATAACGGCACCCCAACAATTATCCGGAGTAGGTATTCGTGACCTTTCGACCTTACCCTGCAGCTGCAGCATCTGTCCGCGTAAAGCTCGCGCGGGAGGGGGAAGAGGAATAAAAAATGTACAAATGTATGTGAGAATGAGGGAAAAAAAAAAAATTTAGTCAGAGGGATGTTGTGTGTGAATACCTACGTATATGTTGCGTAATCTTGGTACACGATTTACATTCTCGAGAAAATCTTATCTCTTTTCTTCAAGAGTCGCGCGGGAGCCGCTCTGCAGCCGCCGCGCCCGTCACGACGACTGCAAACAACGACAATAACTGCAAGAAAGGCTGTTTCTTGCAAACCATTATCATATACCCCGAAGTTGCTCCACTGACATTTATGAGAACGACGCACTTATACTCTTGACGTTGTCAAGAGGTCAAAACCCAGGTGATCTCGAACCTCAGATAACTACCTTTACTCTCCCGTACTCTACGCTGCAGTTACGTCCGGAGATGGTTTATTTTAGTAAAACATTTTACGAATATAAAACTTTTTCTTCATTTTCTTTTTTTTTTCTTCTCTTTACTTTTTTTTTTATTCTCGACATAACGCACCGCTAGACATGCAGAAACGCGATTCCCTTTCTCAGAATATTATGCATTATACGAGACCAGTTTTGAGTATGATTAATAACATACACCGCGAGATATGCATGAGAATGAGAAACATGTTTCGGCATCAAACTCGTGTAGAATCTAATTCACCGTACAGATAATGTGTACCAACATCCCATGAGAATGTATAGAAACTGTGAGGCTGTAATAAAGATGCGATTAGACGCGGTGTTGAAAATTATGATTAAAAAAATTTTATTAAACATAACCGGGGGAATTTTTACGAGGATCTAATGAACGAAAAATAAAGCTACCGCATGGTACGGTATGTGCTAATCCAGAAATAATTAGGAGTCGGTATGAGATTTTTATTGTTGGATATAAACGAGGGTAAAAATATATCTGTATAGCCATATATCTACGGGCATCAGAAACTCGAGTCTCTGGGTAGACCTCTTTTTCCATGAAATCGATTACGTCGACTTGGTGCGCATAGTTGGAAAGAAGATTTGCGCTCGCAATCAGCGAAAAAGGGTTTGCCTTCGGCCACCCATTTTTTCTTTTACTTTTTCCCCCCTTTCTTCTTTACCTCGTTAAGGTTCTATACCGCAGCAATACTGTATACTATTCGACCCTGAAGAAGACGGCCGACACAGCAAATTACAATTTACCCTATACCCCGCAACAGTAGCAGCAGCAGCTTGATTGTCTTGAAAAATATATAGAAGAGTTGCGGTCTTTCTACGAACAAATAAATTCTTTTACGCGCCATTTCTCGCGTCGTGACATTTGCTACCTATATACACCCCCTTGCGCCGGCAGGTAGTAAATTTTTCCATTAGTTTCTTTCTATTTTATTTTCTCTTGTTTTACTTTCGTTGTTCTGATTGTGAGGTGTTTTCTTTTTTTTTCCCAAGCCTTCGTAACGTACGCGGAGAGTTTAACGCTGATTGTGAATAGAGTGAAATAAAAATCATTTCAGAGACACTGAAGATATCCCAATTAGATCCGTATGAATCAAGCTTGGAATGAAATTTGAATGGATAATAAAAAGCTATAGTAATTCCGGAGTATCTAATGTGAAACTTTTTCATAATACATCCTCAGCGCAATCAGGTCGAAGTTCATTATCAGTCCGGATGAATCGGAAGTTATACCGATGAGAGACACACGTCTGTTATCTCTGGCTGGTTTCGTGTCGCGGTCGTTCCGCTTATTGAAATCCGTGACGAAGACGTTAGGACAATTTCTACCGCACATATAAGAGTCCGAGTCGACGCTATATCAAACCAACTAACCAACTAACCAACCAACCATTGGCAGTGGTAACGAATGGGGAAGTTAACGGTTATTTGATACTTTGATCACCGACGTTGATTAGGCTCGACACGCTCCCGTTTTCTCGGCGATACTTCAGACTGTACCATCGGAGATAGATTGGAAGAAACAGCGTCTCATAAACGATGACTAGCAACAGATGTGTAACTGAGATGATCGACCGAGATGACATTTCGTTGGGTAAAAATGTGCAAGGTAGGAAAAAAGACATCATTATCATCGAGTGAAAATAAAACAGGTAAGTCAAAACGAAGAAACTATGTGCTTGAGATCCAACCATTGCAGTTACGTGACAATGAAATTAAGATCTAATCGCAATCTGGTGTAGAAGAAGAAGAAGAAGAAGGCAGAATCCCAAGCTTTTCATATACATTGTATACTCATAAAATAAAATTACATTATCGGGAACAAATCACGCTTTCAATTCTCGTACATAAGAATCTACGATATGAAATCCTCGCGATTAGCGCCTCGCTAATTGGTTGAGATTGACGACGAACGTTTCTTGGTTTAACTATACAGTTTGAACGAATCTGAAACATTGCCTTGAGCTTTCTTTTTTTTTTTTCTTAATTTTGTTTCAGATTTTTTTCGGGTACTTTTTATAATGCCAAGACGCGAATTGTACGGACTGTCTAATTAAAAATCGATTACCAGCTAAGGTATGATTATAATTATGATGATTAAGTAAGACTTTTATATCGTGCAATTTGAGCTCGCATAATTTGTTAATTTTTATTACATGATTATTATAACTTCAGACTGCAAATCCAACCCCACCGCTATGCATCGCAATCTAAACGGTGTGCGAATTCTATTGTAAAATTAATTTCATTAAAGTTCAATGGCGATAAAAAGTTCATTCTCGGTGTACTCGAACATATGTAATGTTCCCATTTGGTAGTTATGTAATTTCCATTTGGTGCAGCTGCATTAAAACGTCACAGTCATATCCCCTCGAGTATATGAAAATAGGTATACCGTAACTATTATATTCATCAACAATAAAACGTAGTCCGATTTTAAACGTTTTCGTTACAATGGATAAAATGAAGAATGAAAATAATTTCTTTGAATTATATTTAACGAGCTAATTTGAACGTATGGTGAAAATAATTGGACTCATGTCAGAGAAAGAGAGTAGAGCATGTACCAAAAATTTAAACGATTAAAAAAATTGTGACCTTGTTAAAAGGACTACAAATTTGGCTGCACTAATTTTCGAGATATCTTTTTTGTTGTTGTTCTTTTTCTAGACGAGTTTGGATTACGTATCCAAGGATAAAATATCCTCCGTAGCACGTGCATTCGATAGAAAAAAAATTATAATATAATATAGAACGAAGATTTTCTTTCATATACAAAATCGCTGATCCTTTAAGGGCAGGTGAAGTTATTCCGGCTATATTCACGGCCAGGTGTTTCGAAACCTCGCACACTGCGCCCTACCGATGTGCAACGTTTCTTTTTTTTCTTTTTTTTTTCTTTTTTTTTGTCTTAATATTATACCACAGACGGAATTCATTTTAGAATCTCTTCGACGACGATGAAAACGCGGGTCTTCTTCTAACAAAAAAATCGAACATTCTTTTCTGTTTGAAAAAAAAAAAACTGTGACCAGCTTTATTCGCAGCTTGAAAAAATCCTAATAGCAGTAGTTTGTCGAGAAAAATTCATTTCCCAAAAGTTAACGACGTGAAAAAACTATTAGATTCACCGTCGTGTTCGTTTTGATAATTCCGAACGAATTACTTTCTTCCAGATAATAATTAATATTCGGATGTCTCGGATGAGCCAATCTATTTTCGTTTTCTTAAGGAAGAGATTATCAGCCTCCCGCGAGGTCTTTCACGATTAAGGTTCGGTAATGGTCTCTTCTCAATGTTACTGCAGGTTCATCGAAGCAGATCGTAACATAATGGAGACGTGGGGTGGACGCAGATGCCGGACAGCAGATGGTCAAGCACATACACCTAGTCACAGCAACAGCCGCATAGTACGAAGCAGCAACGGCTGATCCCAAAGCCGCTGCAGCTTGGGAGGTTTAAAGAAATATGGTCCGCCACACGCTCTCAGATCTTACTCTGAATATTTCCAACTTTATCAAAATTTTCCCAACAAATTCGATTTTAGCGGTGGATCAAAATTCGTTCGTGCAAACCCAAAGATTTATAATTTGTAATCTCATACGTAATGCGGACATCGTAGATACTCTGCATATTTTTTGTTGTTTTTGTTATCTCATGTTTCACAAGCACAGATTCTTCGGATTTCAATCACCGGTCAACATTCATCGTCGTATTCAACGCAGTGGAATTCTGCAGACTGTACGATTTTTACCTCAGCGGTATAAACTGCGAGTGCCAATGCGGCCCTGCTTTCGGACACGCTCAACGGCTAAAACCGGCGGCTAACTTAAGCGACATACGTCGTTCCGATCTTATTTACTAAGTATAAGGTATGCACGAATATATGTATGTATCTGTGGATACCTACGCAGTTATGTGTCTGCACGTATACGATATTCATTGGCGACTAGAAGTCGAGAAGCCAAGAAGCGTCTCGGCGGCGGCGTGGAGCATCGGGAGGATAGTCGCCCGGTCGCCCCGGTATAATCAAGACACTATAAACCACCCGTACCCTGTCGCTCGCCATTTTTCAGATACCATAATCGAGCGTCATAAAGCACCGCTTTGTATTACCTCCAGCAGTACTCAAGCACTGCCATTGTACTAGGAGGTGGTATGCACACGCAAATCCCACGTCCAGAGGTGTAATTACAAGAAAAGAAGTAGGTATATATGATACGCGTAAGACGAAAACGAAAAAATTCACAGATCAACGAACCCGACCCTTGTTCGCATGCACGTGTCGCATCATCGGTCCTGGTCTGAAATTCAGTTTCCAACTTTTATTTATCCATTTATTTCCCTCCAACTTTTTTCATTCGGTAATTTATCTCCCAAACGTGTTGTAAACGGTGTAAACGTAGGTGTCTGTTAAGACGTACGGTACAAACTCAATTAACGACGTTTTACAACGGCTATAAATCCCATCGAACAAGCGTGCAGAAATCATTGAAGTGACACACCGCGGTACATTCACACATACGTATCGCCGCGGCGAATATTATATTATAATATGCGAATGTGAAGGTGGATGAAATAAGAGGGAATATATAAAGAGGGCAGATCGCGAGCGACACGTGGTTAAAATAAAGAGTTAAGTTAAATATAGACGCGAAGTACTAAGTTTATCTTTATTGAAGTTTATGCCGGTTGCAACCTTTGCATATAGTAGCGTATGTATAATAAGCCCTGGCCTTCGCGTTCGCGTTCCCTTTAATAGAAAGAGAAATATATGTAATAAGAGAGAGAAAGTTTACGATGTTCGCCGTGTTACGCGCATCTTCGAACTCATATTTTCTCTTATTATCATCCCGACCACCGCCTCTTATTACAGAAACTTACATACCATATATAACCCACCCTCTGAAGTATGTGTTATAATTACGGTACATTAGGGATAATTTTTATCATACTTTTCATCGGGGGGATAAAAATGCTCTTTCTCTCTCTTTTGCAAGTCTTAATATATACATACGCGAGCCGTGCTATATGTTCGCTGCATAAACTACGACTCGCGTACTCCAACATTAAACGATCATAAAGTAAACTCTGAGTCCGCCCGTAATCGTAGGAAAAAAGAGTAAAAAACCAACGAAAAAAATTTCAAGCTCGTAGTAATGCGTGGTTTAGGCGGAAAAGAATATGTATTTTTTGCGACTTTTTCATCCTTCGATCTTGATATGAACCATTTATAGAAAATAACGAGCAAAAAGGCGTGTACCGATTTGATCGTCTTCATCAGTCACGGTTATTTCGCGGTCTGCAGTGCCCGCGTACCTACCTGTGTATATAATTTGAAATTCGCCGCAGCGAAACTTCTGACCACAATAAAATATCGTATCGAGCTAATTACCGATTTATGATTTATGCAAACTACGCCTAATGACACGCGAACTGACGCGAAACAGCAACAGGCTAACAACGCCCACGCGCCTATATTAACGCCCGTTTTCTATCCAATCGCCTCCGGTACATCTGAACGATCATTAATCGTTCTCGCGAATATAATCGATCCCTAATACCTTCTTCGGTTCGAAAATCATGCGTCGTAACTAATCGTGATACAAATAAGACCGCAACATTCCTCGTTCACCGAACAACAACCGTGATAAATGCGCGACCGAATAAAAGATCCGTCAAATTTTACGCGAGAACTGACTTCGAAGTTTTTCAACGAGCAGGTCTTCCATATCTACATGAGGTTATTTTTAATCTCACATTTTCTTTCGAGTTGCTATCCGCAGTCCATGACCTTGTCCATATCCACCTTCAGCGGAGGAAAGCTAAAAAGCTCCATCCCGACGCTTCTCAATCCTATGTAGCATATAAAGTTGTACATATCCGATTCACATACCTCTAGTTAGTTTCACGTTTTAGACTCAAGTCCTTTCTATTTCATCCTCAGCATTTTCCATCTTTTCTTTCTTTTCTTTTCTCTGGCTACGTGCAACGAAAGACGTTAAGTGACTGGCCGAGTGACGGTTCATTAACAGTGCGTAAGGATGTAGCTAGAAATGCAGTCTTGAAACGCTGCACATATTCCCCCAGTGGACAACCCTGGATACATTTTCATCCGGTGGTGATATTCACTTGGCTACAAAACCGGAGGCAAGGGGACGTGAGAAAAAGGAAAATGTTCGATGGTTTTTTCACTTCAAATGCAACGAAAACTCTCGAATAGAACTAGCGATTTCTTTACCTTGGTTTGGACACCCCTGGATTTGCGGATGGATTCGTATTGGTCGCGCCTATAGCGCGCGTTCGATGGGCCGGTTTCAAGGAATACGCTCGACGAGTGAAGCCTATACAGCTGTTAATGAGGTAGAATGCGTGGTCAAGTTGTAGACACGTTTCCTCTACACGAGTGTCTGAAACTGCGAGTCCAACTGCGACTGCAGCGGCGGGAGAGGAGTTCGGATTCTGCGAGCCCCAAGTATCGTCGCGAGCGCGGCGTTTTCTCCGAGTGAGTCCCCGTCCATCAAGAGAAGCGAGGTATATACCCATGGGGTGTATACCTATAAGCAAGTGATGGTGGACAGATCGAGATACAGTCTCCCCGTATTTTATGGTACGTCTTTTTCGTGCCGCTCGGCGTTGTTTACGTCAATTGATAGAATAAAGGAATGCGCGAGCGTTGCACCGAGTAATTCCCTACGAAACCTGAGGATTTTATACCTCCTTATAACCTTCGCTTGTTCTGCTCTCGCACACCGCACAGGATGCGCGCATCTCTATACGTTCGGAAGAAAACTTTTATCCGGCCCGTTTAAAATCCTTTGATCTATAGATCGGATATTTTTCACGCTAGATAGATTATTACAAATACGAGAGAAAATCTCACCATCTTATATACGCGCGCATTAATTTCAAACGCAAGAAGAAGCCACGTACACGGGGCAATTTCAAGTACATCTCGCGATGGTCGCGTCGCACTCGTACAGTGGGAATCGGTTAATTATCCTGATTTACAACGGTATCCAATTTTATTCGCTTAGGTAAAACCGCGACAGAGAAACGTGCGAAATACCGCAGGATCTCCGCCAACGGGGGTGAAAAAAAAGAAAAGAGAAAAATTGATCAGTCGAGAGAATAGATAATAGATAATGGTGAAAATCTTGGAATTAGCATTACGTTATTTTTTTTTACAGCAAGTTATATGGGCACATAACTGAACGATCTATCGGTAAAACATGCTCGGTAAATCAAGATGGTATTTTACGTAATGAACGAGGGTTAAACATCTTAATTAGTTAAGAGAAAATAAATAAAAAGAATGAAAATAAAATTCAAATAAATAGCAAAAGCCGCGCGTCCGTTTCGACTGCAGATTCAGGTAGGAGTTAAGATTCTCATTGCATCCTCATTAACATCTCCTCGGTGATTCTTAATGCAGTATAGACCGCGCATCGGTTCATTCGGCCGCGGTTATCTTAATCCCTTCGGTCCACGCAAACCCCGCTGTACAGCAACCGAGCACAAAGAGAGAGATTGATAAAATGAGAAAACAAGCGATACTTTCTTTCCTTGAATAAGAATGAATTTCATTATTATCGGACATAAATTTTTTGTTTTCTAATAATCAATTCGCAGTTGTGCAGATCGCGAATGCGAGTTATACTCGCGTGTAATGAAATTGGAGGTATAAGAAATCTGATTAAAACCAGAGTGTGTTTAGCAGTCCGCGTCTTGCACCGTACTGTACAGTATTGCGAGTGCTTTACCAACATAAACACGTTGATTGAATTTCCTGTATTTTCAATAAACCGCATTTAAAAGGGAGTTGCATGGGAGAATAATTTTCTTACGTAATATCATCAGCGATACATGAAGGAGAACAGCTGCCGCTGCTGCCGCTGCTGTTGGTTCCTCTTTTATTATATATACATATCCCGGTTTCTCTGTACAACCGCGTGCTCGGAACCGGGAAAGAAAATTCCAGACGACGCATACATAGCTACGTTAATTAATCAGCGATGGTTAGAACGATTTCACGTCCTCGCGAGGTCCTTTGGCGGTGAAATGAATATACGCATAATGTAGGTATGTACCCTATACCTAGATCTTAACCAAAGTAAGTAACAAGTTTTGTTTGAATTCTCTAACTATGCTGGACACTTGTTATCCCGAGTGACAAATGACGCGCGGTACATACCGAAGACGTTATAAAGATGAAACGCCTTCGCTAGCCGGTTACTCTCTAATTATGTTTTTTAATATTCTTCATTTCTTTTTTACTTTTTTGTTCTTTGACTTTTACTTTCAAACTTAAGCTCTTCTTTTCTACCGTAAAAACGTTCTTCAAATCTAGTTTGACGGATACACGATGATATTCGAATAGAAAAAGGAAGATGTAACTTATATACTATGCAAAATTCTTTTTTCGAAGAATTCAAAAAAAAATAAAAAGTAACGAGAACAAACAACGGGAGACAAGAATTATTAACAAGTTTTAATACCTACTACTGTTGCTGTTTTTTTTTTTTTTCTGTTCATTTTTTTAAGTAACTTTCTCCGCTCTTTACGCAACACGTATAATATTCTGTATCGGCATCAGCTAATCCGAGAGTAAGCATCTCTTATTGCTGCAAATGATGATGGTTGAATTCATACTGCGTGGTGACATAATAGCTGGACTTCGCTGTTTCGTATTTCTCTTCTGTTTTTTTTTTTTTTCTTTTAATTTCAACCGTTGACTCGCGTACAGATTCAACGCGAACAATTAAAAAAGACTCGAGTACGAACGTTGGCAATTTCTCAGAGTCGCTGCTTGTAATTAGCGAATTCCTATACACGCCACGCTTGTAAAACAACTTATCATAAATCGTTGCCCGGAAATTGTTGTAGATATTTTTTTGACACTTCCTCGTTCCAATTTTGAGTAACGGTGAGGGTTACCCAATGGAACATGAAAGATACTTGACGTTGTCTGTTCTACTCAAGTACGTGGTACGAAAATAATCGATACAACTCGTGCTGAAAAATTATAAGAAAAAAAGGAAAGCTGAAAACTGAGGAACATCTGATAAAACGTTAAAATTATCAATGTGAATAGCTGTGCGGTATTTTGAACCAGATATTGTTAAGAAATCTGGAGCGCGTTATTGAAGTTCCGTAATATTTTAATACGTCTATATTTCACGTAATACACGTTGCATAGTTATAATGGCTAAATTGTTGTCAGTAAATAGTTAAAGTATACATAAATATAAAATATATATGTACACGAGTCAGCTAGTACGTATCTTTTAGTGGGATACCCACAGCACACAATCCGTGACCAGGTTTTATCTCGTAACACGTCAATTACTTTAACCAGCAGCACTAAAAAATAAACTCCATTTCATTCGCATATAGAACGAGTGGTAATAACACGTCAGGATCGGTAGTCATCGGCATTGTTCCATGACCAGTCATGCGCTCGCTAACTTATCCATTTCCTCAAACCATTCTTAACTCGATCGCTCCAATAACCAATAAAAATATGGATCAACGACAATTTTTACTTTTTTACCACGCGCGATTCAAACGATAAAAAGGTTTCCAAAAAATGTATGAAAATTAAATGAAATTATGTATATGAATTTCAGACCTCTCTAGTAATTACAGGTGTATATGTATATTTATAGCGTAGGTAATAATACGACGACGGGTATATTTTTTTTTCTCATCCACATTATACACGCATTCGGATGAACGTGTGGCGTGGATATATAAAACTTTCAAAAAATTTTCAACGCGATATATCGACGATGACCAACGATATCGAATATCCAATTTCTGTAAGGGTCTTCTTACATTATATTATACGAGTATATTTTTCATTATCATTGTTATTATATGATTGGCGTGTAAATTGAATCTAAAAAGTGAAAGTCTTCATATATACATAAAGTCGGTAATGATGTCATCCAGACCAAGAAACCAGAGGGATTCGAGCGCACCCGCACTGACCCTGATGATCCATGAAGAATATTTCGACCGTTATATGGTTTATACCCACGTTACGCGCGTATATCAAGGAAGTGAAAATCGTTGGATTTTTTTTGTTTTTTTTTCGTGTAAAAATGTGTGTAATAATTAATAACGAAGAAAGAAACGATCGAAGGAATTGAATGAAATTTCGTAAAACGCAATCAGTAGGTATAATATAATTTTTTTTTCCAAAATTTTATGTTAAATATGCATAATGAGCTGATGAATAATTTATTCCTCATCGTCACTGTAGCGAAGGAATCGCGATGTATCGGTCGGAAGTTATTTAGCAATGCTCGTTATCGATTACGAAAGTGTGAAGCAATAATAAGTTTGGATAGGTCAGTGTCGTCGTTCGCTCTCTTCACGATATAATTTCGATACGAGCGACGCGCGCTTAATTGAAAAAATAAATGAATAAATAAATAAAAACAAAATGCAAAATGCGTATTACTTTCTCTGGATGACGTATGATACGTATGTATATGGTACATATAATACACCCAGTTGTACCTAAGTTATTATAACTCGTAGGTACGATGGCGAAATTTACTTTCTTTATTTCAGTTGGTCCTCGCGATCTTATCACCCATTATTACACATTGTTATTATTAATTTCGTTGTTACAAATTATTATTATCATCACATACGCGCCGCGACTATATTCGACTCGAGTGCGCGTGACGATGCTAAACATCCGTGAAGAGGAGGAAAATAAAAGAATTGTTTCGAGAAGAAAGTACAAATGTGTGGAAAACAAAAGAAAGATATCTTGCTCCGCGTGTTATATTCAGCGGAACGAATTTTCCGGATCGTAAGTCATTCGTGAATTTTTCTACGCGGAATATATTTTTAAGGCATAAATGACGAAGGCGAGTTCAGCCCTTAAGGAATATCGTCGACGTACCAGCCGCAACGTTTCCTCGTAGATTCGCGATGCTCGCAGCAAACAAGCCGTTGCAGCAGCTTCGCCGTACGATAAAGCTCATATAGCACAGGGTCATATCTATCCTCGAAGCGGAAGTAACGAGGTGAGGTCCTACCCATAGTTATCCGACTATACCGGACTGAAATAACAAAGCTACGTCTTCACTGACTCCCATACCTAACCCTTTTCCCATACAGCCGGGTTGGGTATATAATAAAGTAAATCTTAGGGTCTTAACTCTCGACGGACGCAACACGCGGGCGGTATTTCGCGATGGCCGCTACGTTATGGTCATTAAATCGTCACGGGGTTTTCGCCGCTTCCTCATACGATATTTTTCGTTTTTTTTCTTGCGTTTCATTTCTTTTTTTCACTTCGAATGAGAGATAAGAAAATTATTGAAAAATAATAAATAATAAATAAATAAATAACAACATTTATTGGACGCGCAGATGCCAGGGAGACCCATAGATACTGGTGTACGCCCATTTCTGGTATGTATACCGCGAGATGTGCATTAGAATTTCTTGAGGGGGAGATCGCGGCAATAGAATTCCTATATATACCTGGAGTAGTTTGTACGCCGTTACAGTTATCGCCATAAACAAGGTAAACGCGGATGGGCAGTACAAAAGGTAAAATAGCTGCAGCAGCTTATAGTCGTCTTCTATAGGGAATATAAATTCTTCGTGAATAACGAATCATCGGCGTAACGTTATTATACGATTTTCCGCGTATACAGCATGCGAAGGTGATACGAGTTTTACGAGTAATAATTGTATACGTGCCACGGTAATGCGGATCGAGAAATGAAAAGAAATGTAAAGGAAAAAATAAATCATTGCAGACGAACGATCGTGCGATCGGTTTAAATGTATAAAAGCAGTTTTGAATCGAAGTGTAATCGCTGCTCGTCTCTTTCTTTTTTCTTTTTTTTTTCTTTTTTTCATCCTAGTAAAGGTGGTAGTTATTTTATATATACCTTATACAGCGTGACTTCCGCATCTCGCCTTTGCCTTCGTATTATAGTTATACCCGGCGATATTTTACCGATTGATAAGTCCATCGATTATTACGTTTCAATAGATAGCTTCTCGTGAATCACGAACTTACCGATATCAATTCCGGTCGAGTATAAAAGCATCCGGGACCGCCGCCGCACATCTCTTCGGGCATCCGCCTTATTCACGCTGAGTTGAAACGAATCATGTCGAGTGTATCAGGATCGTTATAGCCGATAAGAAATTGCGATGCATTAATGGCGAACCGGGTGAGCTGATTGAAACCGTAAATAACCTGAGAAAAAAGAAAAAAAAAAACACACGCCCTTAAAAAATGACGATCGTGCAGCGCTGTACGGTAAATATTTTTATTTCCTCAACGCATTGTACTTTTGTTGAGAGATCGGGGAAAGAAAAATTACTGCTGGAGTTCGAGGCGCAAAAGTATCGGGAAAACGTTAATCACTCTTATCGAGTAAATTACGTGTGTTATATGCATGGGTTACGTACTACGTAAGAACGAACAAACGTACGACACGAAGGATGATACCCTAAGGCTTGTAGAGCACGATGTCGACGCGCACCGAACGCGATAAATAAATACGCAGGTACAGGATATATAGGCACCTACTAACTTTGAGATTTCTTCAAAGTGGTCCAGCTTATGCAGAAGTAAAACCCTCCCACAGTCAGAGTGTTCTTATAATAGCTCTGGACTGTATAGGTATGTGGACGTATATCGTTCGACGACACGAAGAGAAAACTCTCAACATCCACCTGATAACATTCGCCATAATACTACTTGCTGCCGCACGAAATGCATTCGCCAATAATAAACGGCAGCTAACTCGCAAACGCGATAACGTTCCGTATTATTCCTTTTGATTTTATTTCATTTCCCACAAAACCGTTACAGGTAAGTACGTATGATAAAACGGAGCTCAGAATCATCTACGGTACAAATTAATCATCGCTGCGCACCCCGCGCTTTCTAATTAAATCATTAATAGCTGCTCTTGATAAGAAGACAAAAAAAAAAAACAGGAGCTTGTCGGTAGGGATTGAAGAAAAAATTGATTTTCCTTTTCACCTCGATTTCGGAGAGTAGAGAATAAATTGAATAAATAAATAAACAAATGAAGGAATAAAAAGCTATAACAAAGAGGGGTAGAGTGGGAAAGTGAGGGTTTATAACATGCGGTTAATTATTATTTACTAAGTATGCTAAGAGTAATTAATACTACCGTTATAGGTCTAAACGATTTGCAGTTAACTGAAGTTAACGAGTGTTCAAGCAAGATAACATAATCACTTGGGGGCCGATAATTATAATGGAATGCACCAATGAATCAATAATTTATAGCGTCCACCTTCGGGCCGCAATATAACAGCTTGAACTGGTCAACCAGACTATAGCATAGGTACGGCGGGTAACGACTAGCTGAAGCGAAAAGCAAAAGCGAAATGCCTTCTACTCAGAGACCCCCGAAGCACATACATAGGTATACACGATCATCCTTGTCACCTTGCACATGGAATTCAGTGCCTATCTCAACCCCGCGAACTTGAGTGCAATGAAAAAAAAAAACAAAGAAAAGAAAAAGGTGAAAAAAGGATTGGAACAAAAAAATCACAGTCTTTTCCCATGATCCCCGCGTAGCCATAGGGTGTTTATCGCACAAGACCGATACATCATTCTGCCATTAGTTGAGATAAAACAGGCGTAATCACGCGCTCGAACTTGACAGCGCGCGCGGTTGAATATACGTAAAATTTTTATAATTTCTTTTACGTTGTCCGTAATTTTTTGCAAAATTATAATACAACCCTTCAAAACTGTGCGCATGGGAGATACGTTTGTCGCGGTAAAAAAAAAAAAAGAAACAAATTATGAAGATTTCAGAAGGATATGCGGGTTAAGTCGAGTACTCGGTGGATGAGAGTGAAGTACGTTTGAAAATATGGCACCGGTGGGTTGGAATATTATCATCGTTCGTATGGCTGTGACAGTGAAAATTATGCCCACAGTCTCCTGCAGGATATCGCGCAGGAGCAGCAGCTGCGGCAGATGTTTATCTCTGGTGATTATCCCCTCGCTCCAATTATCGCGATTCACGGCTTCCTTATTTCAATCACTTATGTGTTAGATGAGATAGGTGTAGGTTCATATAATATCTTGTGAGGAATTAAATCTCATCCACGAACCACGACGGGTCAAGGGAGACCGGGCGATGACGGTCGTTATAAAGATGGCGATGGTTACGATCATATTTTATAGAAGCTTTTAAATTTTATTTGTAAAATAAAGAGGAATTAAAGGGGGAAAAAACCGGTGAATTTCTATACGCTACATATCATATTCACTTCCGAGTTGATAATTATCTCATTTCACCGTCCATTATCCTTTTATGGTATATACGCAATATAAATTTTCCCACATTTTATTCAGCGACTCGATATAGTAACGGAATATAATCCAGTTTTATACACCGATCGTGACAACTTTACTTTTTTCATAAACTAAACCAAAAGTAAACTTTCTTTCCGATCAATCCGTCAATCGCCGGCTCACTGCAGTCGAGATCCGTAGAAACAACCTGCTATAAAAAAAAGTCCTGAATGAAAAATCATCGAGCGACGCGAATCGCCGTGGGCAAAATTTTGTTCCTGCGATGGAGGTTTAAAATCGAAAAAATCAAGGGCTAGAGTCATCCGTTTTTTGCGATTTGGGGAACAATATCTTATGTTCTTCGCTCCGGAAAACATGACATACATTTCGGGAAATAGATCAATTTCTTTTAAGGCGCGGAATAAAACAATTTACACAATTCGCTATGACCGAAGTGCGCACGTAACGTCTATAGATCTTCTAGCATCGAAAGATCTATAGATCGATTTTCTAATGACTGTATACTTCAAGATGACGCGGGTGCAAGGTGGATATACCGGTAGGATCGCATCTTCTTCCCATCGCATTTATTAATAATTTACCAACGGCTGCAGCATTTGTAATTACGTTGTTAGTCATCTTGAAGTGTGCCAAATAAAAGTGTGTCAAAAACGTATGTATACAAAACTGTCCGCCTACTCGCATTGTCAAAAACATAAGTGAAAATTTATCTCACATTCAGGTATATAGTTATGTTATAAAATTTGATTACGAAATATTATTATTAAGTTTTTTTTTTTTAACTATCCGCACAGCTGTAGCACGTTGTTGTACGGTTAGGTACACGTATATATACCCACCTATGTACCTATAATATCTAAAAGAGTGTGAAAAAGCAGTCAGCTTTTGTAAATGTATAACTATAAGATACAGTTGTGTAATTAGAAAGTTTAAGGTTTGGTCAGACTAGACAGTTGCCGGTATTGCAGCTACTACTAGTCCGTATCTCATCTGACCAGAAGCCGTCCGCGTTCCCATTTTCTTCCCCGTCTCCCTAATCGAGGATTACAAGTCGTATGGGTATAAATATATATGTAGAGGACAGTAAGCCGACTAAAAGTGCGTGCGAGTAGCAGGAGCAGCAGTTTACTATCGCATCGGTTATAAGTCCTATGTAGGTAGCAGCAAATAAGAGAAATGCATATATGGACAGCGATATTAACCGACTCGTTGGTAAAATTTACACGCGACATGAAACCGAAGACACAGCCCTAGTTTTCCTGTAATATATAAAATCCGCCCAACGTAAAAATCATCAAAAGAGAAAAGAATAAAATAAAATAAAAACAGAAAAGAAAAAAGATATAACTGTGTCATAGAAAGCATTGCGACATTTTTTTTTTTTTTTAAAAAGTCCGTATACCTCGTGCCTGCAGAAATAAACGCGTGCGGAGTGTCCGTACTCTATAGCTATATACCTATGTAGCGCACTTTGCGCGATCTACATAAAATGTGTAGGTATATATAGTAGATAAATACATATAATGACGGTGTACATAAGCCTTGAGTAAGTATCGGATGACTGGAGCAGCACTGTCAAGATTCCTAATCAGGAATTAATCGAATCGATAGAACGGGCACACCCATATATCGACAGCTATGTTCACTTGTCTTTTTCAATCGATGTTCTTCCCGTCCGAAATTGAACTCCGAAATATCGAAGTACATAAGTTGTGAATAATTTCACATCCCACGCGATGATTTTTTTACTATAATTTATACCGCGTCGCACATACGATGCCATAATATACGTAGTATAATGGCGAAATACACGGTGATTAAGAAGATAGTGAAAAAAAAAAAAAACTTGAATAAAAAAAAAAAAAAAAAGAAGGAAAAGAATCAACATCATCGTCGTCATATAATGATCGGTGGGTAATTTGTCATTCGTTTATGGACGAACCTCATCAGATATATTATACTTCGCAACTTCCTGCTGCATTTCAAGTATACGAGCGAACAGTATAAGTTTCCTAACGATTTAAAATCCGTTAATTATTTTCACGAGACACATGTACGCGCGTGAGTGGGCGTTGGTTTATAATGGAAGCGTATTTAATAATTTCGAAAGAAAATTAATGGAAAAAAAAACAAAAACAACAACGTCGTAAAGCTCTTGTAAAATGAAAATTTGAGAAACGTATTATATGTTAAACGGGTTTTACCGTCACCTGGCGCGCAAGGTAAGAAGGCAGATATATACGTACAAATAATAAAGAAGGTTGCGGCAGCAAGCGCATGAACACTTTTACTCGATGTCTATACGCTCCGCATCGGAGTCGGTGGATTGCTATCTCGTTACTGAGGACACTTATAGCGTGACCACATTGCACACACGGGTTTGTCGTCCAGTCATTTGCCATATAATGTCACATTGTTTCAGCAACAAATGCGCTCGAGGCTGCAGCAGCAGCAGCGGCACGAACAACGGACAGCTTTGCAAACACCGAACACACCCACTAATCCAATGGCCCCCGTATGAAACCACCGCGAGATATGATGTAAAGAGAATAGATAGAAAAAAGAAAAAAAAAAAAGGAGAAAGAGGCCTTGGAGCTTACAAGGTGATAATTATGAAAATATTTTCCTTTCCATACATAAACCATATTATCTGTCAGCGGACAGATTGCATAAAAAAGTCAATGCTCTAATGATCGTTTGCACAAATTACAAAAAATCTCAACGAATTCATTCGAACGATAAATCGAACCCTTCTGAAGCTCCGGCGATTCGGAAACGGCCGGATGCGAAACGGATATTGAAAAAAAAGAAGGAAAAAAATGGAGACCACATGAATAATCGTGTGAATTCTTTCGCATCTTTCGTACCATTGGATTGTGATTTTCGATCTGCACGAACGCGGGCGAGAAATTAATGTATGTATAGGGTATGTATATTATGTTGCCAAATCTTTGCTGCGGAACGCTATTTGTGTAGTTAACGTAAGTAACTACGTGGTGACAGGTGATAGTAGGTCAGTTGAATAAATTCGCGAACCAAAGAAAGAGGTCCTAGATTTCTGGCTACTCTTCAGTCTATTCAAATTTATCACGACGACCACGCTTTTACTCCACATAACTATCGCAAGCAGCAGCAAGGACGTTGTGTAACACAATAAAGATTCAAGGATCGGTACAGCGATAGTTTCGAAATAAAGAATCGCTAATTATTTTTTCCTCTCTTGTTTTTTTTTTTAATCACTTTTTTTCACGGGAGAAAGACGAACGGGATTTTTCGTGTCTTTGTTTTTCATTTTTTTTTTTATCGTTGATACCTGTAGGAATACTGAAAAATGTTCTCTGGTTTGGGCGTGCCTTTAGGGGGATAAGAAGTCAAGAAAGATTTATCTGCAACCCGCCCTCAATTTGCTCCTCCTCACTATTTTAGTGTTCGGTGTTAACCCGTTGAGTATTCCAAACGTGGATTGGTCGTTGAGAGTAAATCGGTAAGATTCGCTTCACGCTTCAAGTTTTACGTTTTACGCTTCACGCTTCGTTCTTTTCCTTTTCCTCCGGTGCTGCATCTGGTCCGGCTTTATATTCTTCTCTTATACACCTTTCAACGCACCTCTCAATTTTTCAGGTCTTTTTAAATCCTGCAGAGGTGAGGAGGTCTCTATATCGAAAATTTGAATAAACGTTCTCCAATAAATCAGTTTACAAATTTTCTACACGTCACATCTCTCTCTTGCTCTAAAACGCTTCATTTCAGAAATCTCCTAATTTGATTAATGGCGATTAACAATTTTAATAAAAAAAAAAAGAAGAAAAAAAAACCGAACGATACACTTCCTTATAAGTATGGACTTTTAAAGAACTTGAAAAAGTCCAAGTGCCATCGCATCGGATTGCAATTGCAATTGCATCGACGACGATGGTGGTAATTGCGGTTGGAGGTATAGAGTATTAGCAGCAACCTGAAGGAGCCACACAGGGCATACTTAGAAAAATCAGATAAATAAAAAGCCCAAGGTCTCAGTAAAGCCGACCCCAACTAACCTCGAGGCGAGCGAGCGAGTAACGAGAAACAGGAAAGTATAGTAAAGAATCTAGAATCAAGAATCGAATATAACCAGATAACTAGAGAGTATATAGTGGGTACGGTCGAAGTATAATTTTTGCGCCTCCTCCATCACCACATGCACGTTGAATCGTGCATCAAAGTATTTCACAAGGATGATCCTGAATTTTTTCCAAAATTTTATAAGATCCAAGAGAGTCACGATTTTAATTTCAAATACCTCGTCGTGTACGGGTCTGAACAAAAAATTTATAGAATGTTAAGGGAAACCGTATATGCATATAAGAAAAGGCTCAATTATAATCGCTGGACAGATCGCAAAAATGAAAAACTTTAAATCACCGAGTACCTGTACAAAGAGTGTAGGTAAATCATAATTAGATCCGAGGCGCAACTTATTTATACACCTATAAGATATGTCGATAAAATCGCACAACTTTATACCTACTTGCAACCCCCATAGAGTTCACGTGATTCGTGATCTTCCGTACCGTGTTACGAAAGACCGTAACAGCTTCAAAAGCGATGAAAAAAATTAGATAAAAAAAATGAAAACGAAGAGAAATTCAAACGATGCGCGAGATTCAAAATAATAATAATAATATAAATGTATAATAACCGATGTAGCGCGATGGGAACTTCGGGTAACTTTATCGCGAATGATATTTAAATAATCCCATTATACGATTGGTTGAAGTCGATAATCGGGTGCCCGGTGGATAAAATGAAGAGATCTTTGCACGTTTTCTCGAAAGCTTTGGAGAAAAACGGAAAAAAAACAGATCTCGATCTCGCAAATATCCAGCAAAAGACGACGTACGTATTTCTGTACTACGTAAATTCATATTTCGTTGAGCAAGTAAGTTACTTATAATACAGATCAAGGTGTATTCAAGAATATAAAGACGACTAATATACGACCGTACGCATTATAACTCCGGTGCGTGCATATCCAGTTAGGTTTACCTGAAGTGCATACCACAAATTTATAAAAACTCGAGCTACCGGTTCAATATTTCTTCACTTTGTTAGCGAAAACTGCTTCACTTTGCGTACTCGGGTTAAATGTTGAACGACGTTTGACGATAATAAAAATTCATAATATCCCAAACTGAATCAATTAATTAATTCTTCCTGAATTAGGAAACTAATTTCTCAACATCGCCACCGGCTACACGTATTATATACATAATATTATCTACATTAACTGATCATGAGCAACTGCAAATGCATCTATAGTGTGTGTAAAATAACGTACACTTCCGTCAAGATGGGAAAGTGACCGTTACTTTTTATTATACACTATACAATAACACGTCTACTTGTATGCGTACAAAAAGTGAGAGAAATAGAGTGAGAGAGAGATAGAAAAAAATTATTTAAAATTCCATCAGGGTGCGACCTTCGTAACGCGACAAAAGGAGCGGTCGTTTAATAATTTGCATTCACGACGATAATTTAATTCGTTTTTTTTTTAAATACGGTTCGGAATAGACAGGTACGTTCGATACACGTATATTACGTATGCTGTAAACACCGTCAAAATTTTCATGAACTTTTTCCCATAAGATTTTTTGCCATCGCTTTCAAACTCGAACGTATATAGGCGTGAACAGCGAGACAAAAACGATTGGGGGGAAAAAAGAGGAGTGGAATAATTAAAGTCAAATGAAATAAAACGAGTAATGTAAAGTGAAAAGTAAAAATATTTTCGACGAGATTGATTCAATAAATAATCTTAATACGGATGATTGGAAACGCTTGTATGAAAAAAAAATACGTTAGTCATGCGAGACTTCGTTACAACGTAAGTGAAATTAATTTCAAATGATAGATCTAGAAACTCTTCGTTAGAAACGTATGAGCAGATATAAATTCATTATAATTTGAGATGCGGTCTGTATAATAGGTGCAGCAGCGGGAGGAAGAGGAGGAGGAGGAACGGCGGAGATTAACCTGAATCTTTGACCACGTTTCGTAATGTGAAATTAAAAAATTACAAATTACGTTAGGATTAGGATCAAAGTGTGCGTGCAAAGTCGTAGTTTAAACTGCATATGGCGATTAGGAGGAGGGAACGAGTTATAGACTAAGACGTAACTGAAACCGTATTGCCCAACGTCATCACGTTGCTACAAAGCGGTCCAAAAGTCGCTGAGCGACCGTGACGTTTCGGAATATAAATCGCCCTGAAATTTTCTCTCGAATAATTTTCACACCTTCGTCGTCACTTTTCATTTCGATCACCGTCAGAATGCTATGCAACGATGATTATTTTCGACAAGGGAATTTGGAAGGATTAAATAAAATCGTCATCATTTTTTCAAATTCAATCAAAAATTTCTGGATTCACTATGAAGATAATTTTCCATGTACGTTTCGTTTGGTAGTTTTTACAAAATTTCTGGAGTAATAATGTCGAGTTTATTTTAGAACGTTCTATAGCCGATCACCATAATATCGGTATACAGCGCGTATATAGCCTGTGTTTGATATTCATCAAATCTAGTTTCATCGTAGAGTTTCTATTCGTGTTACTCAACCAGATTATTTGCCTCGCATAGTTGAATGGGTCTTTCTATCTATTTATCTAGGTATAAGTTGAGGTATGCAACGTTATAATCCAAAACTCTATTTACCGAGATTTGGTATGTACCGATCGAATTTGAGCGATCGAAATACAAGGAAGTCTGACTCGGCGATAAAATTTTCGACTCCGCTAATGTAATCGCGATGAAAAAAAATTCTAACATTGTGAACTCTTGAAAAATTTAAATAGCTCGACGACGTAATCTCCGATCTAATACCGAAAATCCTACCACATCCAAGTAGCTATGAAGTATTTGAAATGTTATGTTATATGTTATGAAAAAAAAAAAAAAATAAAAAACAAAAAACGAAACATCATAATCCTTATTGTATACGGGCAAAGGATCAATCCTTGTCAATCGATAGATAATACGGAGCGTGAGAAGTCCGAATACGGAGACTATAGATTTTTTTTCTTCATTTTTTTCTCTTACATCTAATAGTTTTAATCGCGATCTATACGCACGAATTTTTTGGATCTCCTAGATCGGTAAAATGATAAACCTATACGGACAGCTGGGAGAGAATAAGAATAGTTGACGACATTAACCTTGACAGGGTCTCCGTATTTAAAGTATATATGCAAGTAAAAAATTGCGTAACATCGGCGGCCAAAGAGAGGTCGTTGATTCCTCAAACACTAATTAAACTGTAAGATGTTAGCCGTCGAAGAAATAAATCTGTGAATAATTTCATCGTACATTTTATAATGGTGTTAGTAATGACGACGATGATTATAATGATAATAATAACGATAGAAACCAATTCGACAAAAGATTGAGATAATTATGATGCTCCTACGTAAAACGATGAGAACTTATTTCGCTGCGAAGCTATAGTAGTATATGGCTGAATGATGTGTATAGGACTCTATCCACAATGTGCAATTAAGTTTACCTCATTCCCCCTCGTCCCCCTCTGTACGTAGAGCAGCTTTATGCTTTTACAGCGTCTATATAACTTCAAACTTCAACGTTTAAAACTTATGCTATACGGAGAGAAAGAGTGCGAGAGTAGAATGTGAAAAAAAGAAGAACGAAATAGAAAAAAGAGAGAGAGAAGTAGAGATCATGTACCAAGAGATTTGCGGGGCGAGTAAAATTGGTAGCAAACTTCAACGCAACTATTAGATAGATAGTATTCCCCGGAAGATCAAAGTCATCTCACCGCCTCCAGGAGATCAGAGATTATACACCATCACTTTACGAGAGTTACACTACTTCTGTCTTTATTCTTTCATTCCTTTTTTTTTCTTTCTTTTTCCTTCTCTTCTTTTTCTCTTTCTTTCTTTCTCAGGTGATCTTTAATGACAATGAACAGTTAGCTTGGTTTTATGGTTTTCTTATGCAATGTCGTAACTCAGTCAGTCAGTAAGTCAGTCACTCGTATAGTGACTAGCGTGTCTTTAGCGTACGTATATGAGATAAGTACGCCTCAATCTTTCCGTGTTATTAAACTGCCTCTCGATTTCCGATCGGCTCTTAGCGATAGAAAAAAGTTAAGTAAAATTAACACAATCCCCACAACCACGGTGGCATCAATTTCCCAATCAAATCAACACTCAAGTCGAAGATGACGCTTTTTTTTCTGTACATGGAATTCCGATGAGCACCATTAACCGATTGTTAAAAAAACAAAAAAAATAAAAGTAGCATCTCGAAATTGGTCGATTTTTCAAGTCCCATTGATCCACGATGATATCGATGTATAGATGTGAGTTGCGTTATGTGGTGAGTTTTTAATAATAAATTGCATTGTTAGTACAGCCGTAGGGATTACCGTGCAGTACCTCTGTATCTGGGTATATAAATATACAATTTACGTAGAAACCGTGTAGACTGTGGACAGACAGACACGTTGGGTTCTTGAAATGGCGTAATAATATCTTATGGTATATAAGCGATAGTTATATGCCTTACTACGTTCTCCAGCTGTGAGGTGAGGGCTGGCTGAGTGACTTCTAAATGTTAACAACAACAATAATATATATATAGGTATATACCTTATACACCTAATAGAGAGTCAAGCAAAGCAATTCCTACATCAAGTCTACGGGGCCTGGCCGTGTCGAAATGAGTTTGCCTTACCCGGTTATAAGAGGTGAGCGTGATTTGCTCCATGAGATATATTATAAGAAAAGCGCACAATGCACTTATGTATATCTCCGAGTTCAGCAGCAAAAGGACAAGATTAAACCAAGTTCTCTTTCTTATTGTACTCACTGCAGTTTCCCCCCTTCACCCTTCTCGTCATCTCGACCTACCATATACCTTTACTTATCATCATCGTGTTTTACCTCGTCACTTTACCGCGATGTAAAAAAAAAAAAGAAACCAAAAAAAACATATTCCAACTTCAACGATAATTCAAGATTATAAGTAATATACGTTGCATTTTCTGATCATTCATCATTCACGTTTACTTGACGATTATTATTTTTACACACATTATAGTTTTGATGGGGAACGAAAAATTTTCAACGTGTATATTGCACAAACTAAAAAATCACCGCATAACAGTCGAGAATAAATTTTCTCTCAATGTTCATTTACTTCGTCGCATCGGATTCGAGAAATTGATCGTTACTTTTGAGGGTTTCGTACAAAATGACGTAGTGATCGCGCAGCTGGACGATCCGGTGCCAGAGATTCGTTTGGGTAACGTCATCCGTCATGTTGTTAGCATCGAGATTCGTTGCCTTGAAGAATGATCGGATGAAAAAAATCGAGATATAATGCATGTGATGTACTTTATCAGGTTGTAACCATACCATAAAAATGCAATGATTCTTCGTTTCAGATTTTCCCGAGGAAATTTCTTTCTCGGTATCCGAAGCATCGCGCGGATTCTGGCGAGCCGATTCGTACGGGAAATTCACAACTTGGAGATACTTCAGGTGAAAAAATAATTCGTACGCCCATCCGTCGATCGTTTCCGTTGTTCGGATCGCCTGAGACAACGTACTGTTCGGTGGAGATGAAACGCGAGCTAAAGCTTGCAGCCAACGTTTTAGCTGATACAAATTCAAAGGAAGAAAATGACTTGTTTAAAATAATTGTCTGTTTTTTTTTTTTTTGTATCGGAATCGGAATCACTAATTCGCTCACTATCGTGGTATCGGCGATGAGACGCACAGCAGCGGGTCTCATGATGCGAATCAAGTTGTTGATGACTCCGCAATTTTCACCAAAATTTACTGTATTCCAAATCGGAGATGTTCCGCATTGAACATGTCGGAAGTGCACCCTGTGGATCGATGATTTGAACAATGAATGGGAATTCTCGTCGATTTCGTAACGCAGATTTTTCCATAAAAACGACGTGAAAACTAACCTCTGTAAAAAGATGGCCGCAACACCGTCGAGAATATATTTCGACGGTCTTATTATAATTGCTTTTGTACAAAGCGCTAATCTGTTAACCAAAATAGCCAGAATATGAGCCAAAGGTCTGGATCGTCTCCGAACTATCGCTCCTCCGTATCCTGGTCGATATTTTCTCTTGCAAATACCATTCCTAGATTTACACCTGTCCCAAGTAGTAGTGGAGTAACAGCTGCCTGCTGTAA
The DNA here is from genome assembly GCA_963978495.1 of Athalia circularis. Classification (NCBI taxonomy): domain Eukaryota; kingdom Metazoa; phylum Arthropoda; class Insecta; order Hymenoptera; family Athaliidae; genus Athalia; species Athalia circularis. The sequence goes on along the minus strand of OZ021698.1, from coordinate 18,339,227 downwards.
TTTATTACATATGAGAAATTCAAACTAGGATATTGAAAATTTATCCCGCATCGATAAATATATCATTGAATAATAACGCTTGTGTGCACAGTCGGGCGACGTACGTGTGAATCGAGGTGAGAAAATTGCAACGACTCACGTTGATTCCGATAAATTAAATGAAATCAAACTAGACGTTAATCGATCGGAGCAATATCTCTTGAACTTTATCTTCGCAGCATGTGATACGCTAGTTTTATTATAATATGAATTACCATCATGAAAGTAACAGTCCTTCGTAGTAGAATTCATAGACAGACAACTCGTTGCAGTTTGCCGCGTGACATTTTCCCGGCCTTTCTTTACCGCCTCCGGAGTATATTCGTCGATTAAATTATTCAACTCCGTTACTTTGTCCGGGAATGTATTTAGGCAGATAATGGCCTTTGGCGTGGAATTATAAAAAAAAATCAATGAATGATAAACAGAAAAAGATTACTTCATTGGTTATGATTTAATGATGTTTGATTGAATTACCTCACGTTCAAATTTTTCCAAACATGGAACCGACTCCGAGTCATTTGAAGTCTCCATAATTGTGTCGTAAAGTTTTAAAAGTTCATAAACAATCTTTATAAATAATTATTTTATAAAATGTCACGTGAATTTTGAAAATTACGCATGACTGACATCCGCACGATCGATCGCCTGTACCCAAATGACGATGCTGTAATTTGACAGCATTCTTTTTTTTTACTATTCGCCCATGTCGGACAGGCGGAGTAAAATGAAAAAAAAATAAGCTTCGAAAAAATAAAAGAACTCTGAACGTATAAGTCTTTGAAGAAAACAGATGTTTTTTCACGTGGTTCTAAAATACTTAATTTAATATTTAGAAAACCTCTAGGGTCCGCGAAAGGCGAAGAAGCTGGTTATAGTAAACTCTCTAGGCGGAAAATATATAAAAGGAACTATTTTAAAGTCGGATACGTTGTTCAAAGAGCATAACTCATGGTAACGCTATGTTTGACAAGAAATATCATAAAATAGATGCTTGTTGGAGTTATGATTTACACCAAGAATAACTTCCTGCGATTCCAAGAAAATTCCTCACTACACGTCGTAGGTTTCATTCGCTTCTGCATTCGTTTAAACCGTTGTACAAGCGCCACGTACGATTATTTCTAAAATTGAAAAAAAAAAAAAAAATCATTTCCATCTCTTCAAATTCATTTCAAAGAGAATTATTCACTTCTTCCATAGGGCAGCGCGAAATTTGCCGCTAAAATAGCGTCGGTATTTCATCCCCTATTTAATGTTACAAAGTCAAGACGCAATTTTATCGAAGTTAAAAACGATTACCAACGCAGAGGTTGGCCGGTGGCGATGGTCAAGTTAAACTTGTAACGAGTATTACTTTGTTGGGTAACGTGATATCAGCTGGATACCGAGAATATAGAGGTGATAAACGTTATACTTGAAAGACAGCGTTGTACATTTAACGTACATTGAACGCGACTCGGTGCAGGTATTCATGGCTGGATGAAAAGATTTTTTTTTTTTGTTTTCCAATTATTCGTCGAATTTTTTTACAGCGTTTATGTATAAGCTGCGTTGGATGGTCTGCACAACCGTACAAATTTAGTAGTTTTAATTTGATCAAAGTGAAAATAGTTGCGGAGAAACTCAACGCCGGAAAATAAAGTTTCTAACTCTTCGAATTAATATTTATCCCATATATGCAACGTAGTTTTGCATAAACATATTAAATGAATCTACGTAGACATAAATGCCTTGACTCGAAGCACGACTTCTGGTCGGCAGCACACGTTTAGTTCTACTAATTGCAACTGACGTTTATGTCCGCGATAGTTAAATAAATATAAATATACATATATGTAGATATAAATACCTGTATACACATATTTTCATTTCCCATGTACGTATAAATGCACGTAAAATTTATCCATTTATATTATAAGCGTTTACTAATTTCCCTAATTCAACGAATTAAATCCCCTCAAATATCGTTCGTCAAATGAAGTACCTAATAAACTCAGAAAGGATGATATTTTTTCCAGACAAACATGAAAACGAGACACAATTGATTATACCTTGGTTGTGAATTCCGTACCTGCTATGGGAAAAAGCGCAAACAGGTGCAAACGGAACTAGATCAATATGCCACAATTTAATTTTCATTGTCGAAGAAATCAATGAACAATTTTTCATAGAAAAGGTTTTCCAGATTCTCACACGAATGCAGAGTTTTAAATTTCATGGGGCGGATCCTAATTTTTCCCCATACAACGTACGGGGTGTTCGAAGTCTTAAGATATCCCGAAGAGAAAAAAAAAAACTCCAGGGGTAAAAACGAAGAAAAAAAAGAAACACAAGCTTCGCGGGGAAAGAGATTCGATCTGTGGAAGTACGAGAAAAAAATATAAAGGTGTTTGGATATAACAACGTATAAGTACCTTGCTGCGGCAATAGGCACTTCGAAACAGGTGTTGAAATAATTTAGGTACCTGCATACCCGATCATTGCTGGCGATGTGTAATTTAGCGAAATAATAATACTCGCTAACAATACCTAATTCAATGGAATGTGAACTCGCGTACGATTATTTTGCCAGGGAGAGATCTCGATCGATACGATTTATTGGCTAGTACAAATAAGATAATTTGAAATACGTACGAATGGTGAAAAATCATGGCTCAGCTGTTGGATTGCGTTTATAAAAAATAACTCCGATCGTGATCATCGTATAGAATTTACACTTGACTTTTGTGAACGAGATTAAAAGCTACACGCGTTCGCTCCCAATAAAACGGTGATAAATGTCTTGAGATATATAAGAGAGTGTTAGGCTACTACCGTATCTATACTTAGTTATAGAAACGAGTGGGGTAGGTCAGAAATAAAGTAAAGCCCCCCCAGGCTTGATTTCATTCAAATCTCGTGCTAAAAATATCGTGGGTGAATATAAATAAATGAAACGGAAAAATTACGTCGTGCACGTATAGAAATTAATTCGAACTAAAAAATGATCTTGACATTAAAATAATCCGAGAAGTTTTTTTGTTGCTCTGCTTTTTTCTTTTACCTTTTTACCTTTTTTCAAACACCGATTCTCGCACGTCCGTATCGGGTATAACATAATCTAGTGTAATATATAATGTAAGTCAACGATGTAGATGAATATCGTGTTGCGGAGACCAGAAGCCGGAGAAAATCAATTTGAAAATTGTACGGTAGCTTATGGGGTTAATAATTTTTTCATTTTAGTTTTACTTCTCTCTCTCTTTTTTTTGTGAACAGCTTCTGTGGTCGGAGCAATTCCTGTAACCCGATTCCCGGCAACTGTTATTCCAAAGAATTCCCATGCAGCTACCGATTTCAACATTTCAATAATTCGTGTAACAGTAATCATTATTCCGTTTATTGCATATATATACCTCGTTCACAAACTTCACCCCAAACGCAAAACACGAGTAAGAAAAAACGAAAAACATGGACGAAAAATCGAGCATAAGTGTAATGGTGTCAAACGAAGTGCGAATGGTGCAGCGCAGCTGATAAAACAAACTAGCTAAAATACTATTTATCCGGCATGATCGAGCCATTTATTAAATTTGATTTATATACAGGGTGTCTCAGAACTAAGTGCAAATTTTTTGAAGGCTGATAGTAGGGGCCGCGTAAATTCACGTGTATAGCAAAGCGCAACTTTTTAACTGGTCATATTTTGAGAACCTGCACATGTTGTGTACGTGAATTTACCTGGCTCGCCCCGTACTTTCGCCCCTCGAAAAATTTGCACTCTGTTCTGAGACACCCTGTATAGGTAGTAAGTAAATCTAACTGAGCTGCGTTCCAAATCCTCGCCTCATCTGGCCAAGATCCAACACTAATTGATCAAGTACCCATCGATTTATCATCGAAACAATTTGCCAGGAAGCGTATCTAGAACACGAAACTTGCGAAATCGTTTACGTACCCATATGTACATGAGAATGATAAAAAAAAAAGAAGCATGGGAGTTGTCAAAATTATATCACTGAACTTACATAAACTACCGTGAGACGGGTAGAATGAATTTCGCGCATTCTACTTTCATTTTAACGTCATTTTTTCGGTGTTCTACATTATAGCGATTTATTATGTGAACGTGTTGGAGTAATAAAACAGGTATAAAATGTAACACGATGTGTATGTGTAAAATACGCGGATTCGTATGGTCGCATCACCTCAAGGACTCGGATCGCGGAAGCTACGATGCACCGCACAGCCGCATAGCGCGCGGGAGTACGATGGTACAGAAGGATACCAGGATATCAGGACGAGTTACGTCGCCTCGACCGCGAAGGGACCGCAGCAGCAGTCCAGGTAAGATATATAAGAGCAAACGTTAGATGGGAAGACGCACCCGCTCGGGAAGGTCGCTCGGAGGTCATTCACCCCGCGCCCTTTTCCCCTCCACGGTATACACACCAGTATCGCCTATATCCCCCCCGTGACACCCTCGATCCTGGATTATTCTACGCCTCCTCCTTTCCCTTCGTTTTCTTCCTTTTTCTCCGTCGTCTTTTTCTCCTTCGCCAGCATCTATCCTATCTCGATTTTCTTCTCCATATCCACCCGCGCGCGGTCGTTGCTGCGCAACATACATGTACAATATAACCGAGAAATCTTTAAGATGCATCTGAACGTGTTCCGGGATCTTTTGTGTACATATTAGATCGGATCTCGATTCTGACGAGATTTCAGTAGTTTGATATCTGGGTAACGTAACGCATAATACGCCATGAAGTAAAAAGACTCGGAGAAATAATTACCTAGAACTTTTTTTTTTTTTGGTAAGCCAAACTAATTGACTACAATAAAATTGTCCAGACGTTACGTATAAGACGGATTTGATTTTATTAAACTCGGAGATGACGTGATCGCTTTGAAACGTCTATAAATGTTATAGTTGTAATGAATTCCCATGATCGAAGGAATTCATAAAACGCATGGCGCCAGCGAGTTAGAATAAAAAGTGGTCAGAAGTAAAACCTTATTGAATGTTAATGCGCTTCTTGATACTCCGCGACGGTGTCGACTACTGCAACCCGTATAACTGCAGTTGGTCAAGAGACGTTGTAAAAATGGACAATCAGAAAATCATCGTCAGAAGTCACCGAGAATTATAAACGTATAATAGCGTAAGAAATGAGTTAGAGAAGAATATAATAGCAATAAATATAAGAAGAGGATGAAGGGAAGAAACTGCGGCAGCATCACTATCGGTCCAGCACCACGGGGTATAATAGAAAAATAAAGAGAGTAAATAGACGAAATGAAGGTATATATATGGGAAAAGAGAGGGAAAACTGCCGCAAAGAGAGGAGAATCCAGGCGGTAATATTGCAACGAATGTCTATTACGGATTCCTGCCACTCTCTGTTGATAATTGCTGAATGAAGAGCGGGTATTATGCTGAGAAACTATGCAATTAATGCATATAGCCGTGAGCTGTATTAATTACTTACATTCATCGGGATCAGAAATTTTATAATACATCTGCACCGCTCGCGTTCGTATACACATACGTGTATACGTCTGAGGGTAAAATCATCCAAGAATATATAATATTACGATTATTAGGAGAATTTCTCAGTTTTATGGAGTCTCAATGAATCGCGTAACCGCGGTAATTATAATAACGCGGACTACCCCGTTTCCGACGAATCCAATTATTTATTTATGGTTATACACCACGTGTATTTATAGTCCGTATGTTTACGTTGCATAGGTACGTATGCATAAATGAAATGGAAAAATAATTTATACATGTGAAGAAAAAAAAAAAGAAGAAAAATATTCATACACTAAGGTACGGACGCGGAGAATCTATGGAATTTCACTTTTTCATAAACATATAAACTGAGAATAAACGAAGGAAGCTATAACCCATACGTATAGATGAAACAAAACCATAAAAAAATCTAGTCTGGAAAAAAAAAAGAAATAGGTGTTACCTGATCACCGTATATTTCTATTTGAAAAAATATTATGCATCAGGTTTTCCAAGCATATAAGTTTATAAAATTAATTCACCCCGTATATTTAATAATGCACGCAACTTGATGGATCATAAGTATAAGTGACTTCGATCACATCTAAGCATGCTAGCGGTAGCTGATACCGAACGAAGAAACTAAATATTATAATCTAACTACGCGGTTAAAATGAATAATAATTTTTGAATAATTATATTCAAACGCCTGTCATCAGAGGATCATTAAGATTCCACCATATCCCTCTCATTACAGGTACCTGTAGTACCTTCTAACTTTTTTTCATTTAGTTTTTTGATTTTTTTTTTCTGTACTTTTTTTTATCTCTTCATTTCTTTTTCCACACAGACTCAAGTGCGGATTACACCATAAACCAGTAATTGAGTACACGCACGTAATGCTGCAGGAAACTCACCAATTTCTTTTTTATTTTTTCTTTCCTTTTCAAAAATTTCCGATCGTTTATCCGAAGTCTTCCGTGAAGGTTTTTTTGTTTTATTTTTGTGCTCGTGTGCAGAATCGCGGAAGTTGGCTAATCTGCCCCATTTCCTCATCGCAAGACTGCGGGAACAAAAAATGAAGGATCGAGGAATAGGAATTTAAAAGAAAAAAGAATAAAGTGGAAAAGATTCGTACTACTAATTGTCATAATAGGTTAAAAAAAAAAAAACCACATGCCTCGGAAACATGAGAAAAAAAATTAGATAAATGAATAGAAAAAAGAATCCAAGTTCCTCGACGATGATTGAAATGGCGGGTAGGGTGTGAGAATGACTTACGAAATATAACGTCTTTTGAGTGTATCGAATGTAATTACTTTGGCTTATCAATCACGGTTACAATATAATATAAATAAGCTCGGGTGATCAACTTCAATCCAGGATGCGAGTTTTAAACGGTCGTTGATTTATGGTCAAATGTATGGCGTGAGAGACTGACAGCTATGAGGAGTAAAATCCCGCGGTATGCGAACGACAACATTACGAATTCCTATCGTCATTTAGAGATGATTTATCACACGATGAAAATAAATAAAAAAAAGGAGCAAAAAAAAAAGTCAGGGTACAAAATTTGTAATGAAGAAAAAAACGAGCCTGTGCAGACCACGCGTGTAGAAAATTCTAAAAATATATAACCAACAGCTCTGATAAAATCCAACGTATTTCGTTATGATGGCTACGTACGTTAGAAACTCTTGACGAGATTTTAACAAATTACGCCAATTTAGTGAACAAGAAAAAGCCAATTCTGGGTGGACGGCCGTGGAATTTAATAAACGTGTAGTTCTCTTAACATGCTCCAACATTAACGGACATTCCAAAGATTATAGAAATGTCTCGCTGTCGTCGCTCTAGTTTCTTAGGTATATATGTACCGCATATCTTCCCCCAAACATCAAAAAAAGGAGAACGAGAGGTGGAAAAAGAAATGTGAACCAAAAAAGTGTAATGAAAACGAAGTTACAGAAAAAAAAAAAAAAAAACTGAGAAAAAAAAGACTTACAAAATGCAACGACGAATACAAGACAAGACGCCTGGCGTCTCGACGCGAGAATCACGCGCGGTGCCAACAAATACATCGTCGACACTTCGCGCCATGGGAAGAAAGACAAGTGCTGGAAATATATAGGTATATGTATGCGTAGTTAAATTTTCATGGAGCAAAAAAACACCCTGACGACACGCTGAATCGCCTACAAGGGGTTACGCCAGACGCATTCCATGATATGTGCAGAAAAAAAAAAATTAAAACAAAATTTATATACGGTAGCCTTCCAGATAATCTCACAAGTTTCGTAAATTAAAAGCGAGAGAAAGAAAAACTCGATCATCTCAAATACCAATTCGTACTCGATGAATTTTTGCTACGAGCAAATTAAATTTCTCACATTTTACAACGTGTAATATAAAGTACGAAAAAATTGGTCAACCATCAGATTGACCTTTCCTAGCGAATAACCGCGTGGTACATAATAATCGTAAAAACAAGATAAATACAAACAAAAAAATCAAGTAAAATAAAAGGAATTAATGTAGAGAAAAAAAAAACTCACTCCTAATTTGCTGGCGCCCGTTGTGTTCCAAATGAAGCAGTAAAATTAATTGCTCGTTAATACGGTGAATTTTGTTGGCCTCGAAGATTCTTCGTATGGTATATAAATAAATTATAGAATTTTGCTGCACTTAGCCAGATACACAAAGACGCGGTTCAAGGTTCGAGGGCCACGCGTGTAACTTTTTTTTATCTATGTATACGAATACATACGTGTATGTAAACCTATACGTGCCTATGTGTTGAACTATACAAGCAGCGACACATATAAAACTATACGGTTTATAATCATAAAAATTACAAAACAACACAACCTCCTCACCGTTACGAATTATACCATGTAATGTAACGATTATGAACCAACAGCAATTGATCATTCCGAGCGCGTAAACGAAATTATACGATCATACAAGTGGGAACTATACGATATCCTTATACAGCATTGGTCAAACACTGCAGCTCTGCATATAATATAAACGAGTTCGATGTAACCCTACCAATGCACCTTGATGAATGGCAAATATTTGATCTTTTATGTTTTCCATTGATCGTTAATACTTCCTCGCAATTTAATTCCTACGCTCTAGTAAGCAGCCATTTTTTGTTCCAATTTTTTTTACCCATAGCACTCATCTCATGATAAAATTCTGCAATGCAGAATTCGAACTCGATCGTATTTTCAAAATATTCGTGAAAATTATTTAGTATAGCTAGCGTTAATTGATACGCGAGATAAATCCGACGACGCCGTCGGACATCGATAAATTTTTTATTATTTTCAATACAAACGTAATATTTTTGACGAATCCCAACTACATTTCCGCATTCCATTACTTTTGTATGCAAAACGAACTATTCCCTTCGCACATCGTCCAGTCATTTATATATACTATACGCGATATGATGTAGTGCAGAGAAAATGCCCCGTTGCATCTTGCTTATAATATATCCTGGTTTTATACCCGCACAGTGTATCCTACGCACCTATACTCATAATACATACTGCAACTGATGCGAATGTCTTAAGTTACCCGAGATGTCGACCACCTGCAGTATTTGTAAGACAACTAGATATTCATATTATATACACGCGTGTACTGCAGGTAGCTGTGGTGATCAAAGATTCTAAAACAAGTTATACATCTATACGCGTTGTATTCTTCGCGAAGGATCATCGTAATTTCACCGATTCAAAAGGAAAAAGAAAAAAGAAAAAAAGGCATTCGTCGATAGAAATTTTTTAGAATTCGATCCAACCGAATTACGTTATACCCCGTAATCATGATATGCAGTGGTTGTTATCGCGTTAATTTTACGAGTCGCGTGCGGGCGGCGAATTTATTCATAAACTTGTACCTACAGCGTTACACGAGGAGATGGTATAAGTCGTGGGTGGGTGAAATGTGAAGAGGAAGGAAAAGAGAAAAAGGGAGAATAGGTTGGAGAGCTACCCAGAGATCGTAGACACCTACGGTGGCGCCGCATTTCTCGTCTACGGGATGCTGCAGAGCAACGGCATACCAGACGTCGCGGCTTCTCCGGTGTCGTGTATTAAATACCATAGCAGCTATAATACATGAGATGGAAAAAGAAACGAAAGAAAATCAAACAAATAGAAAGAAAAAAATAATAATTCACATGAGAACGAGAAACGCGAGAAGATTTAGGGAGAAGATATAATTAAATTATTTCATATACCGGAGGTTCGATTGTGAATTGTATAAAGTAAAAATTCGTGTGACATGATGACCAAAAATTTTCATTCTTACATCCACGCGACGACGTATGATATCTGCATCTTCGCAAATTCGATGGAAAAAAACAAATGAAATAAAATTTTAAGCTCACGCCAGTAAATCAAATTCCGCGAATGATGATCACTCCGCACGGTATTATGATCATCGTGTACCTACTGATTTATCGTTATTGTCTTGCCATTCCCATATAGCTAATAACGCACGGATATAAGTTAGCGAAAGTAATTGCAAAGGACGAGGTGCAGTGGTGGAGGGAAAAAACACTGCACGCGAAGGCGCTGCGGATATGTACAATAAAAACTGAAAGTGCTGCGGGAAGGTTTGAGGATACAAAAAAAAAAGAAAAAACCCACGAAATAAAAACTCTTAAAAGAGTAATGCAGCTAATAGCGAGAAACGAAGAAAATGAAGGGATAAATCGTCTATTTCGAGATCCCTGGGCGAGAATATATCAGCGCCCAAAGGTCATGGTATAAAAAATGTCGATCGCCATGGCGCCAGTGAATGCATTAATCGTCGTCTAGCTGTATAGTAGCGGGCGGCGCATAGGTGAGCATAAAAATATATAAAAGATATAAAGAAAACGAGTTTTGGTAGCACGTGCTCAACCGTTAATCCCGGAGTTCCTTGACACAGACATGGGACGACATAAAGGCGTTGGTTATATTATAGACGGAAGCGGCCTGCATAGGAAGGCGTCATCCAACATCTTCTCTATATCATCATTATCGTCTATTGTATCGCGGCACGATTTCCGATAGCGTATATTACACCCATTGCGACATTTAACAAAGTTCATTTAAAACACGTTTCTAGAAGTCAGATCGTGACGAAACTTGAAAATTTCATATTCTAATCAAAGAGATAAAAACCACCCAACCTTATTTGGTACATCTATCCTATATTCATATATCATTCGAACAGGGTATCTAGAAAGAATGAAAAAAAAAAAAATCTCATAGCCTAGCTTTTATTCACATTTCCCCGTTTTTTTCTAGGACCATCCTGCACACATGGACAAGAGTTGGGGGTGTAAGATTTTCGTCTATTTCGTTAAACTTTCTTCATTCTTTACCCAACATCGGGTTGTACGAAAGGGAAAAAGAGAATAGATTGGCTGATAAATTTACAGCAATATTTTACGAAGGCCCACCGCTGTGTAGAGACGATGGCAGAGCTATTTAGTATGCCGACTATAGATAGTAGTATAGCTATATACGAATGTGGAAATGGTTACGTTACAAAATCTCGGAAGCTATGTAAATTTTGTCGTAATGGGAAGACGTTCATAAAATTTTCTGTCGCCCAAATAAAATTCACTGATAAATTCAAACGCCTCCAAGTTTACCCGCGCATAATATAAAACGATCGTGTACACGGCGATCGGTTGCAACTCGCGTATACAACAACGATCTAGGCGTGGCGTTGAGGAAGAAACAAAAAAAAATTCTCGCGGTTCAGTATATCAGAGTATAATTTTCTTAAAACTTTTATAAATCGTTCGACGACTATTTTTCTTGTAAATAAAAATTAATCGTTAGACAAGATGTAATTATAAATATGAACGTCGTTTTGTTATCCGAGGATCTGAAGAAATTTCCCATAGATTCGTCGCGTCGCGTTAAAGCTATTCCATAAAATGTATAATTTGACAGGAACCGAATGCGAGGAGGAGAAAATCAAGTTTACGTCACCCCCGTGCTCGCGACTTTCCTTTCCCCCTGGTACGTGATAGAATGCGTGTTATTTCTTCGAAAGCTTTATAGGTACGTAAAGCCACCATAAGTACGATCTAAAATTAACCAACTTTATCTAAGAATAGTTACTCCCCACGTATTTTAGGACGTATCTAACGTCCCGGGAGTCGTTCGCTCCGGCGGTATTTTGGATGCTGAGAAATGAGCAGGAAATGTTTACCGGCAAATTATTATACCACTATATCGAAATCCCGCGCCGACAGTTTAACCGTTCTCCTACAACCCGTAGAAAATTTAAGGACGAGAAGACCGAAAAATTACGAACAACAAGAAAAAGGAGAATTACGAAATAGAAAAAATAGAAAAGAAATAACGGGGGGATCCGCGGTGGGGAAATAAAATAAAAGAATCGTTCCACCGGCTGTTCGATGTTGAATTTAAACAAACATTGGACTGCTGATGTTGCACCGTTCGTGTTATATCCCGATTTATACAAAGAGTGGCCGCGATCATCGTTATACCTACTTTAAAAATAAACCATCAAAATATCATCCAGCGCAGGATTAATTTAGTTTCATTTTATTGCCACCCCCCGCACGGTCTTTGGTTAACCGCATTTTATGAATACCTAACTTGATATGTATACATACACAATGAACCCCGTTAAAAATTCTCGCAATCCAGATATATATTTGGACGTTCAAATTCCACGTGCTGAATATGAATGTAAAAATTCGCCGCTTTGAGTTATTATCTCTGCACAAGAGGATCGAGATTTGTGGTTTCGATATAATAATTCATGGTGTTAAATATGAAAAAAAAAAAAAAAAAAAAACTTGAAAAAAATCACAAAATATGTAAAGAGGATGGGAAAGAGTCGGAGCAATTTTCGGGTGATTATATATTAAAAATCGGACCATCGTAAGGCAAGTTCCAAGTGGTTCCCTAACTCTGTTTGCTTAAACTCAACTCAACGGTATATCCGCCTTTTCTTAATCGCCCCTAAATCAAAACCATACGCTGTAGGAGTATCACGTTGGCTCGAGTACTCGAATTCCATGGCAGATTTCGCGTCGTTGCTGACAGTAGGCGAATTATTACCGTGATTCATATTTTAACGGAGTAAAAATTTATCGGCAACGTGTTGCTCTCGAGATATTCTGCTCCTCGCGTTTCAGTTTTACGCGTACGACTAACAAATGAATGTTAAAAAAAATCATAAAAAAACAATTAAAAAAAAAAAGGCAACCCGGTCACAGCGAAGAGTTTGACTCGGTCTATTACAGCTCAACCTACGGACAAAGCTCATGTATATTAAGGGAACGAAGATTCTCAAAGTCACGGGGGGTGCTCTTCGGTAAATAAGTGAAGACACGAAACTCAACGGGTGGTTAATCGTAATAATCACAGGAACTATGCCGGAGTCTTATATTATAAGGCAAAGCTATACACCACCTAACGGGGGTAGAATCGGTTAATTTATTTATTTATTACTCTTACCCAATGCTCTAGTTTGCTTTGAAAAAAAAAACAGATTTTGTTTTTTTGCGTTCTTTTTATTGGCAAGTTGATTCGCTCTCTTGATTTACGACGTCCAGACCGAGCATGCCGATATAAAATGAACGAAAGAAAAAAATACATAAATATATAAATAAATGAACTACAGTCGCGGGTTTTTTCTTTTATTTTTTTTTTACTGGAAACTCATCCCAATCTACATAAATTCACGGAGATTACCAACACAGGTTTCTCGCAGCGTATGCATGCTAATAAATCCGTTAGCGAGCGTTGATGGATACAAAGAGGTATACGTAGTATATTTCAGAGTCAGAAGAGCCTGAGAGCACTTGGAGGTAATTGTTTGGAGCATAAACGTTAACGATGGCATGTCTCCGAAACAAATCCTTGAGTAGCTGCTGGTGATGTTGCTGCTGCTGCTGTAGGAACTATCAGCAGCAATCTTTAACTATGGGGAGATACCGAAGCTTTGCCTTAACGTGAAGCTATAGGTTTGAAGCAGCAACAGCAATAGCAGCAATAGCAGCGGCAGGAGTATCGGTCGCCCCCTGACTATTTTTACGGTTGGTCTACCGGTTACTCGACGGTTACTTGTTGCCTCCCTACTCTGCCCCCAGGAACTGCTAGTTTCAATTAGTCTTACACCTTCCTACGATTGCCTTCCTTTTATCTTCTTTCAAAGAGCAGAACTCGGAACCCATAAAATAAAAGTAAAAGAAAAAAAAGCGGAGAAAAAACATCCATTCCCATTTCTATTGCTGCATGAGCAACAGCCCGTACAGTGAATCGAGTAAAAAGCTGGCCGCGGCGGCGAGCTCTGCAACTCCTTCCGCTTCGCTGTTTTCTACCCCGAGTCTCAACTATCAGATTTATCCGAGTGACAGCGGAAATTTGCCCGCGCGCGCTCTCCACTGTAGCAGCTGATAAACAGCCGTGAGAAAATGTAGAACTTCACAGATTTGCTTTTTTTTTTAAATTTTTTTTACTATAATAATTGATACAGAACATTGAGAAAAAGTTAATTGTCCCAATGTGTAGATGAATATTTCGTGGGCATACAGGCGCCGGATGTTGTATTGTAATTTTTGGTTTTCCATTTTTTCAGAAGGTGGACGTTGAAATTTATGACGAGTAAATTTGATAATCCTACGCTGTGGAAATTGAGGAATTCGGATTTGGGTGTCGGATGGAGTTAGTCGTTAGAACGGGACTTGGACGGGGTTTATCATCCGCCGAGTAAACTTCCGTAGATGTTGTTTTCGAGCCGAGTGCCAGATTCTGTAAATTCCATCGAATAATAATATCATTGCTTAAGAGATTTAGGGTCTCTGTGGTATTCGGAATCAGGGGGATCTGTTTTTCTTTCCTCCTACATATAGCTGAATATGCACGTGTATATAAGATATGAAGAAAATTCCAGAGGCGAAAGAAAAACGTCACGCTGTACGCGGGGTAAAAGTTTCGAACAGCTGAGATAACCCGAGTAAACGCGTGTGCAACCAACGTACGTATACATATATATATTATTGCGTCTTTCGCAAGTTAAGTTGCAGCCTAAGATGCGATGCGGTACGCGTAGCAGGAGTTAAAACTCCTTCCGTACGCCCATATCTCTAACTATTCTGACATCACAAAGGCGCATAGATTTTTATAACTGTTTAAAAACGCCGCGTTTCCTTAACAAGAAACTCCTCCGTTAAACTACCGCGTGTTTACTAAGCTTCTAATTAACAGCGTACATTGATAGAAAGCGTCGACTATGGCTATAGGATATCCTGAACACCATGAAACCACATTATTATAACCTTCGAATCTAACGATCATGATTCTCGAATTTTTCTACCATTTTCAAATTTCTCTCCATGATACTTCAGCCGTTATTTTACCTCCCCAATTTTTATACTGTCGCTTAAAAATGGGATCGCGGACTCCAGCATCTTGCATTCGTAATTCGTTAGCCGCGGCACTCCCAAATTCCTCTGAATTCCAGACGGACCAAGTTCCAACGGTGAGGCGAAATACCTCACATCCGGTACCACGCAGGAACGAACGTAGGCGCATTCGACGACCCCAGGAACGCCCCGAAGTCCTGATGTGCAATATGAAAAATTATTTTCATCTAATTAGTGAAAAAAATTGCGGTTCTCATTTTCTCTTTTTTTTTTTCTTCAACCTTTGCACAAGCTAACGCAGAATCTTGCAGCAGCGAAAGCCATTCCTAAAGAAGGTGAGCCAATCCCATTGTAGATTTTCAAGAGTTCCTCGTTTGCTGATTTCACCGATAAAGTCAGTCTGTCGATTTCTTCCTGTTCAGGTATATGAATTACCGAGGAATGAAGAAATAAAAATTATGCAGGGTAGAACGATGGAGGCAAAAAAAATATATCTAATGATCGTTAATTCCAGATGATTCAAGTCACATAACAAACGTTTGTCAATTTGCAGTGAGGCGTCATATGGGAAAAAAGCGGGATGCAAGTCTCGGCAGAGTTTCCTCCTATAACCGGAACAATTACAGTTTCCGGTGGAATCCCGAGAATTTCTGCTGCAAATGTGTTAGAACGAACGCAATCCAGAGTTGTAACTCCAAAGATATTATTCAGATCGTAGAGACCAGCTTTTTTGTACATTTCGGCGATCATCGGAACCAAAATGTCCACCGGACTCGTTACCAGGGCCAACATCGCCTGATTACAAGATAAAAAAATGAATAGCAAAAATCGGGAGAACTTAATTACCATATTTCTTATCTTTGGATATTTTTTTCGGTAAGCGAACCAGATCAATGAGGAATCGAAAACGAATAAAAATAAAATAGGAATTGTAAAATTCTCGTCGCAAACGGTTAAATACGATTTTAATCGAGGTTCGTACGATCTCGCATTCAGCTCATGAAAAATTTCATCGTATTCCTAGTGCACGCCTTTAAATCCCTCCTCCGCAAACCGTGCCTACATATAAACGTACATAAAAAACGCATTTCCGCATTTTTCTTTAAAGTCATGAGCGAAATGAACAACGACTTTCTGAATTATATATTAATACGACGTAACGCAACGGATTACGTGCACCTGTAGCAGCGGTTTATAACATCGCTTCGTTTTTTTTCTTTATTTTTTTTTTCTCTCTTTCACTTAGAGAATATTTTCAACGAAACGACGATAATTTACCCTCATTTATGGAATACCGAACGAATTAAGTTAGAATTCTATAAATTTGTACACGGCGAGGAGCGATGGCGTCTCCTGAGCACATACAAACGCTGTTTCACAGCTATGCTATAATCCCTTCACGTTTATCACTAGGGAATGGAGTAGCTGTTGGAATTCACGAAATAGGCGCGTCGTGGTAGCATAATTCAAGTTTATTTCGAGAGTTCACTGCTTATTTTATTTTATTCGATTTTTTTTCTCTAACTTCTAAATTCGAATTCCACCTCCGAATTCCGGTACGTGTTAATATAACGTCGGATTAAACTATCTCTTTAACCCCATACTAGTTCATGCAGATAAAATTGAAGCAAAGGTGACATTAATTGCCGGCATATATTATATAACGTAATCCTCGTTCGGTTCGTGCTTTTTTTAGAGTTCACATTCTTATATACGAGACCGAGCTTCACACCTTGCCTCTAAAAAATGTATTTGGGTCTTCAACGCCGCGGACCAATTAGTCCGAACAAACGCTAACTGTGATTTAGTAAAAAACAAAAATTTTTGTTTTTAAAGCCCAAGAATATTTCAAACACGAGACTGTAGTACGATGAGATTCTAGCAATATTTATTATACCGAAAGAACGTATTAAAAAAAATGTATATACCTATGTAACGTATTGAGTCTGCGAATCCAACCGAGTCAGATATGTTAAATTTCACGCGTAATTAAAATCTAACGGAAGAATGAAGTTAGTTACAAGACGTATTATATTAAGGAGTACAAGTGAAGGACCCTATTAAACCCTATCCAAACATGAAGTTGATCTTTGACCCCAAAATCGAAGAAATCCAACGGGGTCTAACTTAGATTTTTTTCGATTTTGAAGTAAAGAATCAACTTTGTTGTTATTTCTCTCAAATTTTGTTCTAAAATCGCTGCAAAATATACAAAGCCTATAGTCTTTGGTGTTTTTACGCTCAAATTTCGTTGGAAATCGCTCAGATCACTGAGCTAAAAAACACTAAAGACTATAGTCTTTGTATATTTCTGCAGCGATAGCAAAGACTATAGTCTTTGTATATTTCTGCAGCGATAGCAAAGACTATAGTCTTTGTATATTTCTACGTTGATTTTCCCAAAATCGGAAAACCACCAAAGTTGATTTTTGACTCCAACATTGACAAAAATCCAAGGTATAGGTCCCATTGGATTTTTTTGATTTCTGGGCCAAATATGAAGTATTCTTAAAAGCGAATGTAGGACACTTTGTTCACGTATTTTGACGTCAGGAACACGAATCCGCGAGCTAAATTGATGTATCTAAATAAATTGACTAATGTAAGTTATCGCCGATTTATCGCTCCGAAAAGTGAAAAAATAAGGATATCTCGATGGGATTTATTCCTAGCTTGATTACTCGACGGATTCGTGTTCCTGAGGTCAAACTACGTTAAAATGGCCTATCAGCGTTCGTGTACAAGTCATATGGTAAGTAAAATAATACGATTGAGATTTAAACTCGTGTGTTGTATAAAATATTTCTCATTTTTATATGCACGAAAAAATCGAGTTACAAAATACGATTCCAAGAAATTATTTCGTAAACGAAGATCGGATCAAATAATTTGGTGCCTTTAATCGATAGAGATAATTTCAAGAATTCGAAAAAAAACAAAAATTAATGAAAAAAAACAAAAACTGCGAAAAAAAAAACATCCTTCGGAACAGATGAGATCAGGATACTCTCAATATTACATGTTCGAGTCGCACAGATATTGAATAATTCCGCATCACGCGTAATCAATCTGGGTCAAAAATTTCATATACAATCTAGTATTACATTCCATTGATACGTCAATCTTCGTTAAAAGTTAATTAAAGTGACAGTAGTTTTTTGGCTCCGTCAATCGTCATTTAATTCACATAGCATATGATGCATGTATTTCAACACACATGTACGTATGTATATGTCCGAGCAACAAAATATTACACACGATGAACATCTGTGCCCTTCAGATTTATTAGAACAATAATATAAGAGGCGAAGGTTGTAATTAAATGCTAAATAAATTAATGCTTATACGCATGCGGTATCAAATTCACGTAACACGATATATAATAACGTCTGCACGCGCGTATCGCGTGAACATGTTCACTTATATGTGTACAATAAGCCTTATCTATATAAAAATAAAATCGTCCCTCCTCTCACTTCACCCCTGTATTATCAAACATACGTATAACGAGTCAGGTAGGAGAGAAAAATGAAGAAATTACAAAAAAAATTACGTGAATGTCGAATAATTAAAAAGAAAATAATTTAATTCTCTCACCCTCGGAGAATGTTGTACGACGCGACTAACGAGATCGTATAAAATCTTTGCATTCGTTCTGATCAATTCTCCACCGTTTCGTTTAAACCTGGCCGGATTTCCGGCTGTTATTAAAACGACCATAGAATTTTTAAGGGCATCTTGAATTTCCGAGAGTCCGGAATATCCGCTGACCCTACACCGGGTGTCTATGTGGTTCAATTCAAGAGCTAGACTCTCCGTGGGAAGGGCATCGTAGACCGCAAGTTCATCAACGATATTTGAACGTTTCACAAGCAGAGAGAGAAGCTTTCCTGATTTTTCGTTAAAAATTATTATTCAATTTATATCGAATGCGAAAAAAATCCGAGCTTCCTTTTCTCAAAACGCACCCGTTCTTCCCGCCGCACCAAGAACCGTAACTTTCATAACCTTAGCATTGGCATGTGTTTTATTCTCGCAATAAATATACCTTACGACATTTGGTGAAATATTGTACAAAGATTTAACGTTGTAACGAAAATTGGCTAACATTATGACGCACAACTTATTCATCCGCAGTAATAAAAGGAATAACAAAATCAATGGGACATGATCCGGAATTTGATCTGACAGTTGATACTAAAAATCTATCAACTATTCATTGTATAATCGGGAACTTGTTTGACGTTTCAACGACGTGTGCAGATAGTGATAAGAAAAGAAGAGAAAAAAAAACTAGATGTAAAAAAATATGATAAAAGCATCAGCGAGCAAGGTATCTGGAGGAGACACAATTCCTCGTAGATATAATAATACGGCGACTGTGCTGTTTGAATCTCATAACCCTTTTTTCTATGGGGTTAGGATACGTATGAGGTGTAAGGTGAAGTAAATTTTTCCGGGGAATGATCTTCGAGCAGTGTATAAAGTCACGTTCCAATAAGTCGGTTCCTAGAGTTGACGAAGTCGCTCGGCGCCGCGCCAGGGTGTCATATGACCCGATTATTCTACAAGCGACTCTCGCTACTCCCAGGAAGACATTCTTCTCTAAGCATTATACCGATATTCATTCATTAGGCTTACACGCGATTCAAGTTACATGTAATGAACTCCATAACAATGCTCCAGAAAATTATGATCGCGAACACCGCGTAAAAAAAAGGAAAAAAAAAAGTGGGAACGAATCGTAACTATAACCCTTTTGCGACGTGAAAATGCATATTCCGCATGGTGTGGCTACCGAGGAATCGATTTACGCATATTTTCATTACTCAATTGTAATTGTGATTTTTTATTTTCCTATTCCTTCTTTTTTTCTTCTTTACACTTGTATCCTCGCTCGTATCGTAGTTCATGCGTGACTCCTGATGGCTTCGATTAGCAACGGTTCGTGCCGATCGATTTGATGCCAATTGGCGATTGAAATTACCAGCCGAGTAATCTACTGCGAGGATGTTGGTTGAAAAAGGAGGAGGAAAGAAAGAGAAAAGGAGATGCAGTTAGAAAAGGATCTAAAGACACGTGAAAATCGAACGACATTTACGAATGAAAAATTACGTACAAACTCAATTTGATTCTAAGAAAAATGATTAATATTATAATTCGTCCCTGATTGATTCGTGATGTTTGATATTAGACGAAGAGACTCTCCCACGCCCTCGTCTTTATTGACTATATAAAAAAAGAAAAAAAACACGTATTGTCTACTGACCGTTTGAGCCATAGTATAATTTTGATCTCTAATACGCTACTGCAAGTTCGAAGTAAGTGGTTCATTAATATCACTAACTGCAGCAGTAACAGCAGCATCAGAAGTAGCCCTAGTGATCAAATAATAAAACGGCACGCGGGACTTATGTGTACTATATACGTGAATTACTACCAGAAGCTCGCGGTGACGCTGCATAAATAGCCATCACTCAGTCCGGATGATTACTGATTTAAACCGCGAGAAGATGATGAGAGAAGGACCATTTCACGACGATCAGAGACTTTCGTTTCATTCCACGCGATGTCAAATTGTAGTGTATTTTGTCCACTCGTAAGTAAATTGCATAACGTATAATAAAAATGAATAGTAATAACGATATATTACAAAAACAATATAATGGTGGTCCGTTTCGGTCAAATGCAAAATTGAAAATTGCTACAATACTGTCTTATCCCGGGTGAAAAAAATTGAAAAAAAGAAAATTATCGCGGAAGAATGACGAGTTTTATAGTTTCCGGAAATTCACGACGATATTGCAGAGGTCGAGGAATCTAATTGGAATCGTTAATCGAAACGCATTCGAGTTGACAATTTTTTTTTGTTTTTTGCGTTTATTTTATAAGTTGGATATTTTCCGATGTTCGCGCTCAAAGTGTGCGCACCCCGCGGATACAAAAGTCGATCTCATCTGGTAGCCGGTTGACCGTAAAAGTCTAGCGTAAAATAGAAGTGGTTTTATAATCGACTAACTACACATTATATGAAAATAATTGATTACCTCTCTCGGCCAGGTATCATCAGACGTATACCGAACCCATTTCTGAGTCTCTAAAGATAGATTACTTCCTTGAGATATGCACCGCTGATTTTCAACCTACTGCACTTCGCGTGCATATAACGTAATAAATATAAACAAATAGATGTGCATGTATATTCTCACGTTTCAATTCTAAAAGACGAATCAAAAATTTCATCTAGGATGCAAGAGAAAGCGGCCGATCTTCACAGATATGATTGATATATACGCGTGTCTCCACGTATAACCCATATTTCGTTTTTTTGCCGAATTAAAATTTTTTAACTATTTATTTTCTGTTTTTAATAAATTCGGGAATAACGTAGGAACGGTTTTATTTAATTTTCGCTCAACAACCGCGGGATCAGATTTCTTCCGTTGATAGTAAAGACGAGTCGGTTCATCACACCGGTAATTACAGAGTAGCTAACTAACGTCGAATAATAACAATAACCCGTCAACGAGGCATGTAAAACAATTAATAACCAGATTAAAGCGGAGTTTATGACGCCGGAGATTAAAGGCCGGTTGATATTTACTTGAGATAGTTTCTTTCTATATGTAAAGGAAAAAACCATCGCACGCGTCCGTATTTTTCATCGTAGGTATACATCGCGATAGAACTTCATGTTATAATATCCACCGCGTTTCCTGCATTTCTGATCTAATTCGCGACAAAGAAAAGATGAAAAAAAAAAAAAATGAACGTGCAGCATCCTCATTCTTTTTTGCCTTACATACACAACCTATTATATGTATAGAGATAATTATATCAGCGCTGCGGTACTTTCACATTTGGTTAATCGTCTCGCGGTTATTTCGCGATACACCTCAAGGGATATAATAGTTTATAGAGCGCGCGTAGTTTGAACCTAATAGCGAAATCGATTTACGTGAATACTCCAGGTGAACCTAGAGTATATAACGCTTTAAACTTTATGCCTACATACGCCCGTACGTAAATACCTGTACGAGATACGTTACATGTACTCTATTTCTCGCGTTATCTGTGCTACGGAATACGCTCGCCATTTACCGGAGCTTTTATGATCTAAGGTGAGCCGTGGAGCTGCCGGAGTCTGAAATGCCCATGGCAATCTTGTGTATAATAATATACAAAACCCTGTGCCCCGCAGGACGACTGCAGATGCAGCAGCAGCAGCAGCAGCAGCCGACGGGTTTTCAAGTTATGTCGTAAGTTTATTCGATGCTAAAGCTCGAAAGAGCTATATCTAACGTTGTGCACATACCTATAGGAAAGACGAAACACTTCGTATATGCCCGCAAACTGACTGAGCGATGCGCCTAATTGCCCGATCAATCATTTCGCACACGTTTGTTGGACGAAGTAGGGGGCGAATGCGGAATCCGTATAGGTATACAATAATCGCATATATACAATCAACCGCTTTTACGTAGCGGCAAATAAAATTTTCCGCAATATAAATTGCAACGCAGGAATTCCGCTGCGTCACAATTATATTATGATACCCGAATCCGAACCCGAACCCGAACCCCTGGGATTTTTAATTTCACTAATCGCATATTCGCCTGCCACTCAAATCGAAGAAGACCCCGTAGAAGTGGAATGAAAAAATTCACGCGTTTTTGCTATGTATAACCTGTTTTAGAAAAAATTCAGAAAGTGTGAAAGAATGTGTAGAGAACAAATAGGACTAAAAACCGCAACATCATGGTTGAACCTTATCTATATAGAATACGCGTGCGATGTATACGTATTGTGGCACATTAAAGTGTAGTTAATGTAAAAACGAGATAAAATTTTTCTAAATTTGGAACTATAATTTTGGTGATAAGTTGCGTTTGCTTGTGTCAATATATTGAGATAGTGTACAGACCTGCGTAGAAAGAATACCCAAAATTTAACGAATATTAATTTCACAAGAAAAATTGTGGTGCGCCAAGAAAGACGAAGGAGCGCATTTTCAATTTAGCCCGTGAGTTGGACTCATCTATTGGACGGTGAAATTGTAGACAGAAATTGATAATCAGATCACAGTTGAATTAAAATGAAACCAAAGTTTTCACTATTTTTTTTCTTTTACGTGATATATTTTGTGAGGGATGTGAAGGGAGCGCGTATTTTGGGAATATTTCCTCTACCGGCCATCAGTCACTTTAATGTATTTACCGAGGTAATGAAGAGTCTCGCGGATGCTGGACACCAGGTAGATGTGGTCAGTCATTTTCCTCAGAAAAAACCTTACCCAAATTACACGGACATAGTGAATTTGGAGGCAGCTACGAGTCTGGTGTTCGTAAATAACTTGAACTACGATATGATGACAACAATAACTAGAAATTCGGCAAGTCCTGCGATGCAATTTGGTGGAATCGCCGTATGTAATTTGATGGAACAATTCGGGCTACAAGAATTGATTAAAAATCCTCCAAAGGATCCACCGTACGACCTCGTCATCGTAGAGGTGAATATAAAAAATTTGAAATCTCGATTTCGGTCATAAAAATCACGTCTTCTTAGCATCTTCGTAGAATTAAATGCACTTGAAATTTCGTTACAGTTCTTCGTGGCAAACTGTTACTTTGCATTTGGAAGACACTTGAATATTCCAATTATCGCACTTGGTTCAGGTCCACCGATGCTCTTGGCGAATGATGCTCTGGGTAATCCTCTGAATCCAGCTGTCGTATTTGAGGTATCGGAGCGACCAATACTTGAGTCTACTTTTTGGCAACGACTCAAAAACACCGTAGGTACAATAATGATCGGGATGGAAATGCGATATTATACGAAGCAGCAAAATTCAATAGTAAAAAAACATTTCGGAACTGAAATGCCAGACGTCGATATTTTGGCTCGAGATATATCCCTATTACTGATAAACTCGCACCACATTTTTGATGGGATTAGGCCTTTAACTCCAGCCATCGTTCCAATTAGTGGTATTCACATACGGGACGATGAAAATCCTGCATTACCAGAGGTAAGTTACAATTTAAATTAATTTATAACGATCGCGAACGGAATTAATTAATTTTTTTCTAATGAGAAAATTTTTACAGGATTTGAAAAATTGGATGGACGAAAGCAAAGACGGTTTCGTCTACATGTCATTCGGTTCGATGGTGAAAATTGAATCATTTCCAGAACCCATTGTCTCTGAAATATTCAAAGCATTTGACAAAATCGCACCGCTTAAAGTTTTGTTGAAAATCGCTAACCCGGATGAATTACCACCTGGTCTTCCAAAAAATGTTTTAATCCTTCGTTGGGCACCACAACTTCAAGTTTTACGTGAGTCTGAAAGACTTGAAAATTCAGAATGCTATTACCGGAAAAAACAAAAACCATTTTAGTTGCTATCGATCAATTTATTTTCAGAACACAAAAATATACGAGCGTTCATAACGCACGGTGGATTGGGAGGATGTTTGGAATCTCTAAAGTACGCTGTACCATTAATAGGTGTGCCATTATTCGCAGATCAGTTCAGTAATATAGACGCTGCTGTGCATAGAGAAATTGCGGTAAAACTCGATCATTCAAAATTGACGGCAGATAAAATTACTGAAGCCGTAAAAACTGTCGTTCATGATCCCAAATACAAGTGAGCATCTGATCAATTTGATACTTAAATTCTAAAAGGATTTCATAATATGCACTCGTTGATTATTTAATTCGCAGAAACAATATGATTAAGTTATCAAAGGAATTCCTGGATCGACCAAAAAGTCCGAGAGAAACGAGCGTATTTTGGATCGAGTACATCCTGAAACACGGTGCAGATTCTCTACGATCTCCAGCTGTAAAATTAGCCTGGTGGCAGGTGGAATTAATCGACGTTTATGGTTTTCTGATAGCAGTAATACTGATAACTTTTTACGTCGCTAAGCTAATGTTTTTAATGATTTTGAAGAAATTATTCAATACGAATGGGTCAACGAAATCGTC
Organism: Athalia circularis; assembly: GCA_963978495.1. Classification (NCBI taxonomy): domain Eukaryota; kingdom Metazoa; phylum Arthropoda; class Insecta; order Hymenoptera; family Athaliidae; genus Athalia; species Athalia circularis. Next base: position 18,314,271 of record OZ021698.1, on the reverse strand, counting down.
CAAGAAAAGGAACTGAACTATACATGTCGGAAAGCTAACGTGAGCTAGGCCACGACTAAAACCAATCGAGGTATCTAAATTTTTCTGCTTCGAAAAGCAAAAAATGGGCGATAAATCGATCGTTTCAATAGACGGAGAAAAATCGTGATTAAGAATGTCAATTTTATCTTATAATTATAGTCTTATATATACCCACGTAGATATAATCATTTCAACGACATTGCCAACGAAAAGGAACTTTATAAAATCGCAAAAAAAAAAGTAACCGCGAAAAACGTATGACTTTGCGATTCTTCGATAAGGTGGACATCCTGCCGAACACTGGTTACTTGAAAATACACCGGAGCCAATTAAGCATGAGACGCGTTGCCCCCGCTTTTCGCCCCCTCGCCATTCGGAGCATCCCGATAACTTGCAAGGTACTCGCACAGAGTTTATCGAAAGCTAAAAAAAGTCACCCGCCAACGCTACGACCTTCGCCGGGTCAAGGTCACGCGAAGGGGTCAGCATATGCTATATCCGGGATAAAAATCACATACACATCGAAACGGATGCGAAGAACATCGGGATACGTATGGTACAGCTAATTAAATGAGTTTCCGAGGATGCTTAACTTTGCCAATTTCGAATTGTCCAAAAATTTGGTATTTAACTTTATGATGAAAAATTGTGTTCTATTTGATTAAAATAAAAATTCATGGATCCAAATAAGGGTGGACTTTTTGTGAAGCGCCTATGGCTGCATTAGATTGTTAAAAACTGTTGTTCACCTCGGTAGTGAGTTTTTAAATGGTTTTGCAGAAGAACGCATGAGAGAAAATAAGAAAATAAAAAGATGGAGGAGGACGTACGTCGACGGGACGTGGCAAAGAACCATAAACTGCATCGGATATAAGTCAGAGTCGTATATCTCCTGGACTGGACGTAGTATGGTATATACCTCGAAAGTACAGACGCGTACGGAAACTTACATATGTACATATCCATAGGGATAGAATATAAGCAGTAAAAGTGAAGCCGACCTAATCTGACCTTGGAGACTCAGGATGCGCGGGGACCTAACGTACCGAGGTATACCCCACGGTGGAAGGAAGATCTTTATACTCGAGAGTGCGCAAGTTGCGCGCGAACAACTGCAGCCTGCATTTCTACCGCAGAATTCGCAACGACAGCTCGAGGATCGGAACTGCAGCAGAATCAACATCAGCACGCGTTGGCTCGCGCGTAAAATGACCTTGTCCGCGAAACTACACCACTCGTTTTCGCATGCCGCGTGCATCGGAATTACCGATCGGTTGCTTCACTTCTCCCTTTCGGTATACATGCTTATAAGCCGAGGAAAATTCCCGAGCCGATATACGTGTACACGATTATCCATCGAGCAAGTGGAGTCGAGTCTTAAGAATGGTAACGAAAAGATCGAGTCCACAAATATATATATATATATATATATATAGTTAGAGAGCACATAAAATCTGACCAGAATCGACGTCATAAGTCACCAGTAGAGAAAATATAACGACTCGGTCGTGCTGTTACAGGGTCGTCGCGAACGCGATCGAAGATCTGGAACTGATGGCGCCGGCTAGGCTCTTGGTAGGAATGTCTTCTACACGGTAGAGTTTGTGAGTGTATATGAACCGCTGCTGCTGCTGCTGTTGGGTAGCCATGCACGCGGTTATATCGAGTTTTATAACTATAAGTATTTTGTACCGCATCGCAAGAAGAAGAAGAAGCGCGTGACTCTTAAGAACTATCCACGAGCTGAGGCTGCAGCGACTGCAAAAGCAGTAGAAGCAGCAGCAGCAGCAGCGGCGGCATATCAGGCGTGCATGACCTTCGCACGGCCCTGCGAATGAGACGCGGATCTTCATCTTCTTTTGCAAGATGCTGTGCTATAAGCGCAGTAGCATCTGATACTTCCACTATCCAGAGTATAGAGCAGCAGCGTCGAATGCAATCCCGATAAAAGTATAGTTTCTATATACCGCGCTATACATGTATTCACCTACCCCACTGACCAATAACTACCTTTATGGTGTTGCAGGTATACTGCACGGGGGTAACATATCTTATGGTATACTATACGTATAGAATTGCAAGACGTTTTCGATATATGGTTGAGATCGCGGAGTATAAAGCCGAGTTTTTAGCCATGAGGATATCATGACCGTTGCGCCTGTATATAGTCAACAGTTAAAAGCTGAACTCTCGTAGCTATCCGCGATAAAAGAGAAGAAAAAAGAAAAAGGAAAAAAAAAAAAAAACTTCCCCTATGCAGCTGTACGACTCGCGGGTTGTAATATAATAGCTATATGTATATAGCTTTGGTTCACGACTGAAATAATCATATAGGCTAGTTCATGGTGCAGTAAATCCCATACTACGATCAACGTCCACATACATATGATCGCAACGATCAAAAACAACTAATGGTCAAACTAAAACCCTACCGCTTAATTGGTCTTTTCATTTAATGACCTTTGATCAAACAGTTTTAGTAGCCTTCGCGCAAGCTCAACGGTAGCTAACTAACTCTACATTATGTATATACGATTCTATTAATCTAATGCAAACTATTCTTCTTCTTGCATCAATGATGAAATGAACGAAGAAAAAAAAAACAAAAAACAAAAAAAGAAGGGAATTTCAATAATAGACACGTTTTTCATCAGTCACGTAGTCATATCAATGCAAATAGATTGCGAGTGATAAAAGGGATGGCGCCTTATGATGTATTGAAACTGATGGCTAAGTAAGGGGGAGGGTGGAAAGTCCATACGTCACATTTAATGGTGCACACGTATGTGCAGTACGCGTATGCAAATTGATGCTGGCGCGGTTTGCAAGCGAAGCGGAACGAAATAACGAAAGGAACGAATGAACCCCGCGCAAGTCTCTTATAAGCTGAATGTGTACAATGTACATACCTCGTTGGTCGTAGGTACCTTGTACTCGTAAGCAGTCAGCTGTAAGCTGTAAGCCACGCGCGTTTTTACGGATTCTGCTCTTAACTAATGACATCGCGAGACGTTACCATTAATTTGTCTGCCGGACACCACTGACCTTACCACTATGTACTGTGAATATATGTATATATGTATATATAAGTGCGGTGTAATGGAGTACCGCACATTTAAGTTTTGTCCGGTTTTCTTCGATTTATATTGCACATGCATATAAACTATGCAGAATGAACACCATAAAGGTTTAACTGTCTAAAAATTTTTTTCCCCATCTTTTTTTTTCATTCATTTTCATCCGCATTTATATGGGTGTATAATAAAGCTATGTTTGTCGAACAGGGGTTCAAGATTCTATCTAATCTAAACCGTTCTCAATTGTAGAGAAAATGAAAATGAAATCTTTTTCAGAAAAATTTCAAACAATTCTCAACCAAAGGCGTTATCAGATATATGTATATAAAATTTTTTAAAATCCTCAGCTATATCCGAAATAAGGGGTGAAATCTGGAAAATTGGATGGTGGCGGCACCTATCGCATGACTTTGAAACTGCGGTTGCATGACCGCGGAGTTGGTCGCGGCGCACCCGCGAATTGAAATTGAATTATTGAATTGTGCAAAAAGGAAATCTAATTTATACAGCGCGATATTGTTTGAAAATTATTATGCCTCTGTTAAATCGTCGTTGAAATAGCACATCAGAGCGGGTATATAAAAATCATCAGGTAATCCGCAAGCGATGAATCGATCCCGTTCATCGGGTATCCCATTTTCGGTCAAAGTACAGCACGAATTTATGTTTTTTCCTTCAAATTTCCACGTGTAAGAAGCACCGTGTGCATTAATTCCCAAACAACGTTCCTGTATACGTTCGATTGTGTCTTCCTCGCAAACCTATAGGGATGTAAAAATCGAAAGAAAAAAAAAGAAAGAAAAAAAATTTACAACTATTCTCTGGACTTAATTTTTTTCGCCTTTTCAACCTTGTACACTTCGAATCAAACTTACCGACACCACAGTCTCGGTTCCAATAAGGACATTAATAATTTTACAAAGTCGCGGATTACTCGTAATATTTCCTATCCTGTACGTCTCATCTAGCCACCAAGGACATCTGTCAAGTGGTCTCCAGGTGGAGGCTGGAGCAGCGGGATTAACATCGGGAATCGGACCATGAGGGCAATAAGGAACGGAAACTCCGGTTACCGGATGTATGTAATGTTTTATATCATTTTTCTCGTGATCGAACCAGTGGCTAATATCTTTTCCAGCGTGTGCAAGGATCGGTTTAATTTTATCATCGCCGTACCATCTGTTGCAAAGATCGGTGAGATCAAAAACCCCACCGAGGAAAGAAACCCAACAGTCTTTCGGCGAGTTATGAGTCGCAACTTCCGTTGGCAGATAATGCCGGTCTCTGGATATCTGAATTTTCGTTTTTTTTTCGTCGTACATATTTATGAAATAATGAATTCACGATTTCTTTCGTAAAATATTGGGATCATAAATGAGACAGAGTGAAGTTAGCGCCGAACGATTCTGCAGAATTAAATAAAAAAATGCTACTCACCACACGCGGAACACTTTTGTGTAGAATGTATTGCTGATGGTACCAGAGGCGCAAGTGACCTCCTGAAATTAACGGTTAATTATTATAACACTTCTCGGTGGAATCGTAAAATATTTCTAACTTGTTATAATTTTATCATTATAGAGTTATCAAAGTTAGTGATTTCTCAAAACTCATGAAGTAATTAATTACATATTAAATTATACGGAGGCAAAAATCCTTTAATAGTATATATTTCCATTCCGGAGTTTTCGATCCTACCAACGACCGATCTGAAATAAATTTTAAACAGAAATGATCGAAGAACGGAGGCGCATCACAATCTTTCAGTACCCACTGCGAATGCAGAAGAACTCCTGAGAACCGTAATTATATATATTTAATCGTTAAAAACTACCAACGGCCGGAACAAGCCAACCGTGCAAGTTTGCTATTTTGGACGATACCACGGCATTGCGCCATTTTAAACGTGCAAAAAATCTATAAGTCGGTTCAAAGAAAACGAAAAAGAGAAAAAAAAAAATTTTGCTGCGCTTATATGGACTGTGAAAATATGATCATGCAGAGGAGAAAAATATATAAGAACCAAGCATGAATTCTTCTATGATTTACCAAACCGCGTGTAATAACGCCGACAGAATAACACTGGAATACCAATGATGATAATGAAAATAATAATAATAAAAGTCGGCGCGAATGGCGGATACCGTGAATAGTTTAGTATTGGCTTCCATGGTAGTGGTGAATGCGGCATACGCCATACTTGATACTGGGCACATGCAGTCGTGTTACGCGACTCGGATTGACCGGGTCGCTTTTTCCGTACCATCGAGTTAACGCATGGATAACAATTGTTAAAGTGACAAAGTCCGAGTACCCAGAGTGACGGGTTTCGTTGAGGCTAGAGCAAAAATGTCGTGGGACGACATAGTATACGTTATATTGCTCCTTTTTTGCATCGGATTCGGACATTTATACAGAAATATCAGTGATCCAATTGCTAAGCAATGGGCCAGCACTTTGGTCGGATTTGCTGTGGCTTTCGTCGCCGCTGGGACACAAATAATTCACCCTATATTCGTGACCTTTGTTAACGCTCTTATAATTACACAAATATCTTACAAGTAAGGGTGTTTAATTTTAATAATTTAGTCGTTGAGTCGATCATTTTCTTCTTCCATTGATAAAAAAATGATGATGTTTCCAGTGTGTATCGTATGTGAGAAATTAATTTTTAAATAGTTTTGATCCTCATTTATTTAATTTTTTTTTTTTTCAAATACTCATCTAATTTTCTTGCACTTTTAGGAAATGCCACATCGCAAGTTTTGGTTTTACATTTTTTTATCTACTGGGTATTTTCCGACTCGCTGATTGGTATGGGCTTACCATGCCATCAGGACCCACAAACTTGATACAAATGATGCTGACATTGAAACTGGTTGGACTTGCATTCGAAATAAATTCAGCAGCTACAGCACCAGAAGATGATCCTTGGGGTGCTAAATCGGAAGCGTTTGAAAAAATCGAATTTCTTGATGTTTTTCACTACGGATTCGGCTACATCGGACTATTGACTGGTAATATTTAAAATCCATAAATATAATTTTGCTCGAATATCACAATAGTTATTTTCGAGTATGGAATCTCCTTGCATTACATCAACATCATTACTGCAATGAATTTCAAAGTCTGAATTGTCGTTGCGCTCGTCATGCATAAATTACTGATATGATGATAAGTACTAGTAATTTTGCAAATATGATGGACAGTTTTCTCCCTTGAATTACAGTTATAATGCTCAAGGTCTGTAATTGTTTTAAAACCTGAACTTTGATATCTGGGAAGTGATCTTGGCAATTTTCAAAATTCTAATTATTATTCGGTTTCAATATTCCTGTTTCGCCAACACTTTAGAATTCAAAAATAAACCGCGTTACGAACATTTACCTTTCAAATTTATCCGATATATCAACTCAGGTCAACAACATCAATATGTTGATAAGTTTTTGTATTTAATTTAAATAAACTATGACTTGCACAACGATTATAAAAATATCTGAATGTCCAAAAATCGTCTCTGATAAAATTAAAAACTAATTGATCCGTTCGTTACATTTTATAGGACCTTATTATCGGTACAGAACATACTGGGATTCGATTCATAGACCATTTTCTAAATACGCAGACCACTGGGGAGTCACATTAGATAAACTAAAAGGAATAGCTTGTTTTATCGTTATTTATTTGTTCTTGAACTATTGGTATCCGGCTTCGGTAAATATTTGATGAAATTAATTTAGTTTTCATTCCTACTCCAATAATGAATTAAAATATTTTTCAATTTCCAGTACATGCTAACCGACGAATTCATGGAGCGATCGTTATTTTATCGAATCTTATACATCTACCCAACATTCCATGTATTTAAGATGAGAATATACGCAGGCATGGCTCTGTCCGAATGCGTTTGTACTATGGCCGGACTAGGAGCTTATCCTAAAAGTAGTGTCCCGGTAGCTGGACTTGGACCGAAAAATTATCAGTCAATCGAAAGTTTGTAAGAACGAAAAAACGTTATCTTTAACAGGGTGACCAATGTGGTCGTACAAATTTCATATACAAGCATGCCTTTGATTTCAGTTATATTTGATCTACATATTTCCTTTTTAAACAGGAGCAAAAATGCGAACCAATTAAAACTTGAGGATATCGATTTTGAAACCGTTCACAACATAAACACATGGGGTGTCGAAAGCTGCACTAACGTTAGAGTAGCCATGAAAATGTGGAATACGTGTACACAATACTGGATGGCAAATTATGTGTACAGAAGATTTCCGCATAAGGGACTTCGGACTCTTGTCACATTCGTTTTATCAGCATTATGGCATGGATATTACTTTGGATATTATAACACAATTTGTTCGGTCGTTCTGTACCTGCCGATGGACGACATTTATGTGAAATTTAACAACCATAGCGAAGAAAATAGTTTGGTGCGTAAATTAAATGATTTGCACAGCACAGTTGATCTGATCGAATATTTTTTTTTGTTGCCCACTAAATAATTACTTAATTTTTTTTTACAGGCAAAAAAGGGATGGAGCTTTTTCGGATGGTTCATGAAAACTTTCTGCATGTGTTATCTGGGACTTTCTTTCCAAGTATTGAAAATGGGGGATGCGCTTACTTTATATAGTACCATATATTTTGTGGGTCACATACTAGTGGCCGTTCTGTATGTGATAGGAAGAATTTTAAAGCCTTATATCCTGGTAAAACCGAAGGATAAGGAGGGTTGATCTCATCAATTGTTATTCATTGTTAAGAATCTTATTAATAACGCAACGCATGCACACGTTTTATACTTACGTAAGTTCTAATATATCAGCATACGTACTGGAATCTCAAGAGTACATATTTACATAGCTGAAATATGAATATCTGCAATTGTAATGAAATCTCATTATTAATGTACAGCTGGCATTATCTTATCAGATCTGAAGTAATTTAAGTAGACAAATTATGATTACAATACCGTCCAGGCGTAGCAATAGACTGGAGTTGAAATAATCAGAGAAAAAAAAGGCTTGTAAAAAAAATAGTCATCCCTAAATAGATTTCATTTCAATTTTAGAAAAATAATGTACAAGAGTTAAAAAAATTATGATGTTATTAAAACTTCGAATAACGTTACTTAATACTGTATTTATTGTCATTTCCAACAGTTACAATCCACATCCCTTGAAGTCCTTGAAGAATCTTTGTTAAGTATTATTAATATTAACGCATTTACCACCTTACCTTCTCATTGACCCAAATTCGATGATATCCTGAATACCTGAAATCGAATACACAAACACAGAATGTCCCCAACCCAAGCCATTTACTCCGGAGTAGTGGCAATTTATTTAAATATATTTCTAGTTGGAAGGAGTTTTGAGAAATCATGTGTATAAAAAAAGAGCCCAGAATGTAAAAGAATCACAAAGTAACAGATCAGCAATCCCAATGAAAATTTACGCCCCTTTTATATCGCGCATGCATTTTCAATAGTGAAATTTTGTTTAGAATTTATAAAAAGTCAACTATAACAGCAAGTAACGTTCGATATTAATTGGAAATCACGGAACCTTTTGATGCACATGCAAGAATAATCTTGAACTAGAGGACTTCCCAGTTTATGAATTGAGAATAATGAAATTCTCAATTATGAATGGATAGAAATAATCTCTAGGTCCTGAATATTGCTGCAAGTGGGAAAAGGCTCATTAATTGCTGTTATATGCGTTGGTGCTTGCGAGGTCTGGTGATTCTCGTGCTACCTGCGAGTAAAGATCGGCTTCGACAGCACAGCGTAGTTCTGGCTGCGTTCTGCAATTTCATCGCTCGATTGCTCTCTGCAATATCTGTCTGCACTCTGACCCCCTAGACTGCTTACGCTCGCACACTCTCGCCTGACTGGTCGCGAACTCGCTTTCACCAGACCACCAACCGCTCGCTCGCTACTGCATACTGCTTACAGCCCCGCTACTCGGCTTACTGCTTACTCAGCTACCCCCATCATCAGCTACACTCGCCACGCCACTCCTTCCCACCGCCTGTGGCACCATAAAATAACAACTTAGTTACAATAAATAACTTTGCTGATTCCGTAATTGACTCTATTACATGTACAATATTTAAATATGAACTAATTTTATCATTTAACACAGTTTTTGAATATTCTCGGTATATTTTCAAATCTATGGTAGAGAACAAGTCAGTGTTGAATCATCTTGGATTAGAAGTTAATCAAAACGTTAATGATCAATGATGATGTGACCAGTCAAAAAAGTCAAGATTATACTTTTCGAAATAAAGTTTTTTTTTTTTTTTTTCAACGTATCATTAATAAGGGGGAGCATACCATGTTTTACGTGTATAGTGTATAGGTGAGTTGTGCACAGAAAAAATATACATATGTATCATTGATCTGGGCACTGCACTTTGTATGTGCCCAAATACCAATCATGTAAAACCACATTCAGACCTTCAAAGAAAAAAGAGAACATATGCACATAATCACATTCACACTACTGATTCACAGGAATCATTTCAGGGTGCAATACTGTAAAAACTAACTGGTTTTTTTTCTTTTTTTTTTTTTACCACAAAGCACGCCAGAGTAACCCTCTGGGGTTAAGAGAGAAAAAATAATTAACTGCATCACAATCGCCTTTATTTAAATGCTCATATCCAATGTAAAAGCATACCAGCATATAAATTTTGAACCCGACATTAAATTTTGAAAGTCTAGTAATTACATGGTCCTGATTTACGTAAGATTTTAATTACGAACAGAATGTTTCAGAAGTATCGAAATTAACAAACTGTTGATGTTTTCTGACGATACAAAGGCAACCATTTATATTCTAAATTACGTTATTACTGTTATTCATATTGCTGGGAAGTTAGTTATAGAACATTAGCTAATAAACCACAATAATTATCCAATCATTATTCATAAGATTCACTGAAAATAAGATTTTCGTGATATGCCGATAGGGCGATTACAATTTGCTAGATCTATATATGTACAATGATTATTAGTTGATTCAACATCAGGCAAAAATTTCGGCCTTTGCAGTACAATTTACTTTATTATAAATGGCAAACTTACACAAACAAACCTGTAAATCGCACTACAGAACATTGAACTTAAATTTAACGGTTGGACACATCATAATCCTTGCTACCTTTCTAATGCGAGTTGAAGTTCGTATGTTCTCGAAAAAGATAAAACCAAGTCAATATCGACTAGCTACATTTAATAATCCATGGTATTTATTCAACTTTGGATAATCCTCCATCATCAATCCAAAATTGGATAGTCAAATTCAAATTTCAAGGTAATCTTTTTTTAAGATCGTGTATTTTGTACCAAAAAGTATTGAGGAGTGGATGTGTGAACTAGCTGTTTTCAAACCAATGCACTCTTTTTAATCACACCTGCATTATATGGCAAGTCTGGATTTATAGAATTACAAGTTTTGATAAACAAAAAAAATTGATGAGTTTGTTATCGAAAAACTGAGTAAAACTCTAATTGTATTTGTTTTGAACTACGCGATTCAGTATACTTTCCCAAGGGGATAAAACGTTAATTATTTTTTACAAAAAAGTTCATTGAATAATTTAAAGAAACAAGCAACTTCAAAAGTCCCGTTTCATGTGGGACTTTAACACAAGTGCGATTTTGATTCAGAGGTACTACAGAAATGCCAAGTGAAAGCATTGAATTTTTAATTGCTTCGAACTTGTTATACAGAATGTAATAGACAGATAATAAACAAGAGGTAAGAAATGTGAACGGCTACAGGGTATTCACGCGTAACCGTACTTCTTGGGCGTCGAGATGCGTTAATATCGTGCTATTTTAGATTGCATAAAAATTAGTTAGATCGTGCCAAGATAGTCGGACCAATATTCAATTATGACAAAGGATGGCAAATAAAGTTATGTATTTTTGGTAACGGAAGAGAATTAAAGGTGCAATCTAAGCCAGCGACAATAATCAACGGCTAACTTTGTAATTTTGAGAATTTCAGCTCTCTCAAGTCATCGATAATGTAGTAGTCTAAGTATGTTACATTAAAATTAACCTGGGTTTTTTCTCAAACCCATTGAAGTGCGTCATTGTAGGTAATATAAATGATAGAAAGATGTGAACATGGTAATGTGGCTTAGGTACAGAGTATAATGGAATACCTTTATTTTTTGTCAGAATGCTTTACTGCTTTTGCAACTGAGCGCACCCATCAGTTCCCTGCTATACCCATCGTGCCAAATTATCTTCAATCCCTGGAGACAAAGGGGAGAAAATTAAGTCAAAAATCAGATTCATCATGGTCCATCCTGATTCATAAATTTAAAGTGGGGCAAGTGGATATTTCTCCCAAAATAAAATTCATTGAATACAAATCGATGGGGATATATCACCAGCTGAACTATTATGATCACAGTTCTTGATTTACCTTGATTTGGACCGGCTGTCCTTCTGTCTTTCAGCCGACTTGCTACGAGAATGTGACTTTCCGCGGGAGCTCTTGCTGTCCGAACGGGAATGACTGCGACTGCGACTGTAAGATCGCTTTCGACCTCTATCACGGCTGGGAGACCTAGACCGTGACCTGGAACGTGAACGTCTACGGTCCCTGCCACTGCTACGTGATCTGATGAATGAATGATAATATTTGGAGATAACGCTCCGCGTGTGAGTGAAAGATTTTAATTCTTATTAATTTAGTTGAAAAAAAAACTTGAGGACTTTGCGAGCAAGTTATTCAACATGTGATCCTCAAATACAGAAGTAGAACAATGGATGATTTCTACTCCAAAAACCATCATAAATTTGCTATGTTGATAGAACACCTCGGTAATGGATTGATGAACATGTCACATTTAAAAATCAAATCACTTATACGTATCATAAAGCATGAGTCAATGTACCTTCCACGGCGACGACTTCCACGGCTTCGATGGGGTGATGTTGGTCGCCCATAACGTGCCATTTGTACTCTTAGTTCCCTGCCATCCAAAAGTCTTCCATCCATAGCATCCAATGCATCTTCAGCATCTCGCTTGTCATAGAATCTAGATAGAACCGAACTAATCTTTAACCAATTCTTACCTCCTTAGTTGGTTGAAACTCGCCCGTACTCCAAAAGTTTTCAAAGTTCAAGTAAGTTCAAGGTCAGATCGGAGATAAAAATGGAAACGATGCGAATATCTGTTACAGAATATCGAGGAACCAGTAGCATGGACTCAGGTAAGTCACTTAATTTGAACAGCTGCCCATCTACGCGTTGGGTACGATATTTCTGTGACGTCAATTGCGTAACTCGACGAACAGGTTTTACAACGAACGAAAACAAGCTAATCTTGGAGAGGAATGAGAGTAGAGTAGAAATATAATATTCAATTACCTGACGAATGCGAAACCTCGGCTTTCACGGGTGAAACGATCACGAGGAATGTAAATATCCCCAACCTCGCCACAACGCTCGAACACGCGTCTCAGATCCTCCGGCGTTGTTCTGTACGTCAGATTATCCACCTTCAAGGACACCATACCGTCGATACGGGGTGGTGGCCTACCGTAGCTCATTTTTGATAACCTTTTTGTAACTTTCACCGATAATTAAACACTTTATCCAGCCGTACAATTGTAGAAAATATGCGACTCTCTCGTGCCAAACGTGATGCTAAGATGGCGGACGCCGGAAACTTCGCGAACGGGAGGGGAGAGGTGACGCACCGGAACTCTGTGGGGATAAGATGAAAATTAAATCGCTCGTGCGCAGAGCATGCTGGATAATACGCGGCTAATTCAAAATGAAAATCTTGAATTTCGTCAATCGATTTTTCTTTATATAAATAGATCGATTCACCATTTATCCATTCCTTCATCTTTTTCATCCAAAATTTTACTCTGGCTTTATAACCTTGTACTCAAAGAAAACCGTATAATTTATAGATTTTTTTAAAAATGGAAAGAATGTCACTAAGAGACATCGGCCTGATGTACGACGAGCAGTTTAATAGAAAAATGAAAATAGCTAAATTTCTCTTAAAGAACCTAGCCAACAAAAAAGGTTATTCATCACGCAATCGATGACACAATAAAAATATATTTCATAATCTCATTTCCTATATCGTCAATTTCTGCTCAAATACAGAGATACAATTGGCGACAAAATGGCTAATCAGAGTCAGCAACATTAAATCTCCAGACTTGGAAGTGAAGAAGAATAGAAATGCTTTCTTATCATACGTAGTAAAAGTTTTGAGAGATGGTGTCCTTCGCGGCTGCCTCGAATCGGAGCCGGATTTATTATGTGATCCAGATAACAGTTTGGCTTTTTTAGATTATCCGGTACCTCTTGAACAGCAATTTTTAAATCACCAACGATTCATTTAAATATTTACACCGAACACTTCTATTTTTGCCCTTCGTCAGGATGAATTTACTGGAAAGTCCGCAGAGGAAATATTTAAAGACACAGTTAATCAGCCCACTATTCAATTCCATTCGAAATGGTCCGAAGATCATAGAACCTATGTAGCTGTAAAGCCGATTCCAGGAAGAGGAGCTTTGGTTTATATGGCTGTTTCGAAAAAACCTGGAATGCAAAACTGGGATCTTCCTACTCTCAAAAAAGCTCCACAAGACTAATTCAACATTTACACAATTTAGACACAGAGATATTATTGAATTAAGGTTTGTAGAATGCAAATTGGTCCCATGGACCAAATAATTGGAACACGAATAAGACATTCTATAAATATAGCTACTTTGTTCGCTGCATATGTAGATGTCCCGAAAGATGTGGATTAACTGTAAATCATTGTAGTAGAATTGAAAAATATTATACACGTTGATCAACTCTATGTGAAAATGTTTAATAAAGTAGATATCATACAATTATCAACACATTATTTTTATTGAAGATTTCATGAAGCTGCGTCTGTGGTATCACAACAATGCCCTTGCATAAGATGCCCTCAAAAAATTGGTTAAGGCTACTTTTTATTATGTTTACACCTTCAAGTTTTTGCATTTTTATTTGTTGTTGTACACTTGGAATCAAATCCTATCAACCACTTGAAAGGCAATGATATAATGATGCAGGATTACGGTCAAATTATACGATTTTCTATATGAAAATCAAATCTATTCATCATTGTCTCAATCCTCGTCGACTCAGGGACGGGAGAAGGAATTATAAAATGTTGTGTACAGGGTTATTTCAAATTTTAAGCAGTATTCCATCATAGCCGGAAATTTCATTTGGAAATCCTGTACACAACGTTCGTGTTATTGGCCGTAAATTGAGAAAATATTGTGCCTCTAGAGTCGGAGTATAATTTAGGAGCTTCCGAAGTTTGAGAAATGAATGAATCTGATTTCTCCAGAATTGAATGACCAAGAAGTTGCCTCGAATCGACATTTTATACATGCGATTGGAAGACTATAATGATTCTACGATTCCTTGTGGGTTCTATGTTCTTAATTTTTATTTGATGCAAAATGAAAAGGAAGGAAAAATATCCCTAAAACCATTTAACAAGTTTTAGCAGATTTAAAATTTAAACAAGCACAATCCAAACTCTTGCCATAAACATCATTAGGCAGCTATTTAACAAAGTATGATACACATCACAGAACAAACAAAAAATATTTGACGCTACTAATAATCGTTAATTACAAGAATTTATCCAATCTTGAGTAAGTGTTAAGCATTTAATTCGTTCTATGTGACGTATTGATTATCAATAAACCAACGCAAATAGAATTTAAAGGGTTCAGTGATGCTTTTTCCACGATGATAAAAATCATGGAAGTATAACTAAACTTACAGTGATCAGCCAGAATTGATTCAAATCAATTACTACAATGGCTAAAACTCTCAAAAATAATTTCCAACAAATCACATAGTAGCCGAATAAATAGCTTAAATCTTCTAACATCGTAATCATCTATCATTATAATACAAAAAGGTGATTTGTCAATCGTAATTAAACCCATAATATAAGTTAGGTACACCTGTCATGGGAGGCCTGTGTCATAAATACGTAGAAGAAAGGAAGAAAAGAGAGGAGAAAAAAAGATAAAAAAAAAAATTAGGATATTGTCACAACGTTATGTAGAGGGATAATTATAATAATAAAATATAAAAACACGGGCAAAACAAGGTATGTCGATTGAATAGAATCAGATGTAGTTATTATGACAAAATTTGGATCAGAATACTAGCGATCACGGGGCATAGTATCAGCTTATCGATCCCTAGCGTACATCAATCTAGGGGGATGATTATCGTGCCCTGTGCTCTCTGCTTACATTATTACTATTCAACAATTCAAAATACTTATAATGATACACACAACCTTGAGTAATCTCAACAGCTGCTGGCCTTAGCCCGAAACTAACTTATTACAGTTTTAAATACAAAACTAACTTGCTTTAAATATAATTTTATGCATATTATAGTATTTCCACTTTGTAAGTTAGTCTTTAGCCAATTCGAGCCACGCAACACCACAGTTTGTATACAAAATATGCCAGGGCACTAACAGTATTGATTCTTTGCCATGCGGAAGTAACATGTAATACTATGTTATCAATATCATGTTCTTCTATCTATTTTTTCATTATATTTATCTTGTGTACTCTTTCATTACTATTCATACTTTTATTTTGTTCAACTTTGTCTCATTTTTTATTAGTCGTTAATCATTTATGTTCGATATAAAAATAATACTCAGTCAATTAGTTCAGATTAATACTCGTGTGAGAAAAGATTCAGTGAGTGTTTATGTCATATATCATCAGTGTCTTCTGCTACAGCCTAGCAAGGGGTGGATAGAAATGACTCGACGAAGCACAGGCGTAAAAACCAAAATCTATATTTATGGCTGACTCTAAGGCAACGTGTTGTAAGGTTCTTTGCAATTCTCGCAAACCGCCAAGAGCTTGCTGAAGATACTGACTAATTTTTCTGATGATCGATTCAAAATGAGTCCTTATTACATGTACTCAGTTGCATCACATTACAAATATTGGAAATTCATAAGATGAGCTATGTTATGTTTAAACGGAGAATTTTCGTTTTTTGGCCTGTAGTTTATTATTCTATTCATAGCATTGGCTTCGGTTATTCTGCAACGCGTGGCAAATGTTGTAATGAAGACGTATGCAAGGATCATTAACGCAGTAGCTAAAAATATGAACCAACTGTTGAAAAAAAAAACCGTTGTATAAAATACAATAAAATAAATTAAGCCAGTCGCTGCCAAATGTTACGCAAACGTTGGTGCAAATAAAAATTCATAATTTACTGCTTAAATAATAATTAGGGCTGTAAAAATAAATGTAAAAAACTAAATAATTTAATATTTAAGTAATGATTCGTAGGTGACCCCTTAAGTAGTGTCAAAAACTTAAACGCTAAAATTAAAGGAGTGGAATACTGATATAGAAATCTATAAGAAGCCTCGGCTACCCGAACCAAACTGTCAAAACCATAGCGGACTCGTTACTAATAATAATGTTAGAATACTCTATCGTTAACCATTAATTAATTAATATAATTAATAAAATAGCAATACTCGCTTCAATCAATAGTTACAAAAAATAACTTCAGCTTCACAATATTAGTAGAGAGCTCAAAACTAATCTACCTACGCATGACGATGATAATGATAATAATAATAATAATAATGCTAATAATAATAATAATAATAATAATAATAATAATAATAATAGTAATAATAATAAATTTATAGTTATTATAACGAAATTAATATATCTTGGATTGATCCTGCTTATTTGAGACATGTCTAAAAAATGCCTAACGAAAAACTGTCCACTTTAAATATAGCTGCATTACGTGCGTGTGATTCTTAATGGTTTTTTCAAAATGTAGTAAGTTGGAAATTTTACAAATTTACAGGAAGAATATGTTTGAATTGACCATGTGTATGTATGTAAAAGACGCGGATCTGAATAATCCTGCTGACGAGTCGAATCACCGTGTGTTCTCAAGTTCAAAATTTTATCCCACTAGTATTAAAAAATTTAATGTATCAATACGTTCAATGTGAAAAATCGAACACGACTGGTGGTGTCAAACCTACGTATTACCAGGCTAATTCATAAAGCTATTGCTTAATACAATTTTCTCAGAATATGAATGAAAGAGTCGCGCGTTTGGCATTTGAAACAGATCGTTCATTTAGTAAGTAGTAAAATTTGAAATTCAGATCACAGTGTAAACATACTCGTCAAATGCATGCTTAGATCGTCTGTTTTTAGTTACGCGGCTACCCTATACTGTCCCTACCGCTTAGCTAATTATCATTTATATAGTAATATAGAATAACATATATTTGTATAATATATATCTATAGTCTATACACGTGTGTTTATAAGGCTTCTTGAATAACAACTATAATATAATGCTAAGCCACTAGGCAACTACCACCAATACCTAAATTTCCAGAGAATGTACTTTTCCCGAGTGTCAAAAACTTCCTTCGATATGATCAGTTGGTGAAAAACAAAAAGAGAATTATTAGAAAGTGAAAAATAAAAAGAAAGAAATTTAATAGGGAGAAAAAAAAATCAAACAAAGAACAATGATACCGTGAGAAGAGGAAATATATAAAAATTTTATGCCCTTAACTATATTCTATGTTACAAAACTAAATCTATTTTTGGCAAAGTTATTTAGGTATACAATATTAAGTATAACAATACGCGAGTAGATGCACTGGCCACAATATTATGCACTATTTAAGGCTGCTTATCTTTGTTTATCAACATCTGTTATCTGTACAATCTGGAATAATTATTTTATATTTACGATTGCTTTTGCATCTCTCAAGTGCTTTGTTAAAATGAAAATACTTACAGTGAAATTATCCATTAATACTGGACCGCAGGAGATGCCATTGCAGTTAATGATTCAGGAATTCTATACTTGATGTGAACACGAAAAAGACTTATCGAAAAGTGTTTAAAAAATTGTCAAGATTGGAAAGTATTGAATAATGAGAAGCATCCCCTGGAGGGTACCAAAACATATCCGGAAGTTTTTGTACATAACTCGGAAGTGGTACGTACAACGTGTTCTTAATTGGCAGTAGTGGCTTAAAAGTAGTGGCGTTGATTATTTTTTTAGATCTGGCATTAAGTGGAGAATGTTACCTACGTATTTCCTGAAATTCCTGCAAGTTGAGGGCTAAGACAATTGAGTCATTGCGACGTTGACGAGTATTACTGCGATATGACCAATGGAAAAAATAATTATACTAATCAGATCTGTTATTGCTTTGTATAATCAGATTACTTGGTGACGCTTTTTTTCATACCTTTGTTCTTTTAAGTACTAGTTTATATCCCTATTTTTAAATTGTTAAAATGATACTGCTCATATCTGACGGCTCATAATCGTTAAGAGTATTACTTCACAGTGTCTAACAGATTTAAATTTATCAAAAAAAAAAAAAAAAAAAAATCTACAACCTCTAGAATTATTACTAACCCGTAAGTAAATTGTCCTCGTATTTTTTATTTTCACTCTAATCGAAATGAATTGTTTCCTTTTATAAAAAAAAACGAAAGAAAAAAAAAAGAAAAACCGATAAAATACAGTAATTAAGACGATACTGGCATCACATTCCTACACGAAAATATAAAACACGTTATTTTAAGTTAGTGAGTATACTAAGGTCTTAGCAATTAACCGTCGTTTAATACGAAAGGTAACTACCCGCTACCAAATTTTGTCGTTACCTTCGTAGATTTCCAGTCCTAGAGTATAAGTTTTGTTCATTTAAAGCCGATTAAAAAATAAAATTTCGATCACTAGTAAAGTTTAACTGGGTCATTCGCAAAAAGCTTAAAATTATATAACTTAGTCGAGTATTATGATTGCTTACGTTGTCGAAAGCTAATGGCCCGTGGAACAATGCATTTAGAGCTAGTTTATGACCCAATTAGTGAGCTTAAGGCAACCAAGAAAGTGATCACTAATCACTGATCAGAAACAAGCACAAAGGTATCTCTTTATCATTGTGATTTCTTCGTCATTAACCTTTTTGTTTTATCGTTTTCTTCATTTTTTTGGAAATCTTGAACAGTAATTCCAGCACCACATTTTTACCGTCAACTTAATTCCGATTACGACTAATTTATAATTGATTAAAAACAGGCTTTTTTATCTTCTATCTATGTAAGAACTTCACAACATCAAAAACAATTTGTATGTACAATCGTTATCACCACTTGCAAGCATAGAAAATTTTGTATAAAAATATTTTTTTTTCTTTTTCTTTTTCTTCATTTCTTCATATGTACAATTCGTATAACCTCATTAATACTGCGAATTAATATCATATTTGCGTCGTGTTCCTCGGGCCAAAAAGCTTTGGGAATACTGTAGTAATTAGATTCCCTGTTTTTTTCTTTTCTTTCAACTTATTACTTGATATCTTGTAGAGAGCATGCCGCGCTAACACCCTGTGTGTCACCGGACAGATATCCATGTCTATGCAGAGATTCTTAGTTACATTTTATATATTTACGCTTTTTTGTGAACGAGACGAGTCTCACTGGGCATCTACCGATAGCGACGTAGCCACCAGATTTAGCGGTACATCCGAGACATTTTCCTCATCCCCTTCCTCCGCATCATCCGTAGCACTCTGCTGTTGTTCTCGTGCTTCGGTTTTCAAATGCTGAAAATATTAATAAACCTCGTTACTACACTTGTTACCTAACTTTCAGAATTGATATATACTGCTTATAACACCGTGTGGAAAACAAAGTACAAGAAAACTTACATGCATCATATACCCGGGAAGGGGAAGTGAATAGTTGAGCTGGGCGGCGGGAGGTGGGGGAGCATGAGTTCCAGGTAGACGAGGTGGCGTCAGAGCAGCCATCATCAGATGCGGCTGAATTTGTCGACGCAAAGCCGCCAGCATATCCGCACTTTCAGGATCCATCGGCTCTGGCTGCGATGTATTTCCATCTCCTTTTTCTGTAGAAAAATGAACCAATTAAAATCACCTTCCATGCAAAAAAACAATTGTCATCTCAATTGTTTCTGATTATAGGAACATACTTCTGTGCCTAGTAGGCTTTTCTCCTTTAGGCCTACGTCTGCGTGTATGTATGGTGTCCCTTCGCATGGTGACGGGACGATTGACTCCGTGAAGTTTGTAGTATAATCCGCAAGCATTACACACCATTTCCCCTTTCATGTTTCTCCGCCAGATCGTTGTCGTCATGGTACCACAATTTGTACAAGACATGTCAACTTTTTTTGCAACGTTACCGCCGTGCTGGTCGAACTGTTTTTGTTCGCCCATCTAAGAATGAAAATTTCAAATATTACCAAATTCACAATGTGGCAGTACACGAAATTTCAGAAAAATTTGAATCAACATTTTCGCTAACCTTTACTTTCATCTTATTCGACCAAGCAGTAAAGTCTTGAGCCTGCTCTTCGCTAGACTCGTGATGATAGTTAACAACATCAGGGCTGGCTGGGGCTTTGCTTGGATAGCTTTGTTTCCGTCTACCTTTTGTCTCTTTCCTTCCCACACTTGCAGGACTGGATGGATTACTGTCCATAGAAGTACTCTAGAAAACAAAATTCAATGTTCGTTTGACCAGAGAGATTGGGTAAATGAATTGGATAAAATTACAGAAATGGCCAAGGTAGTAGAATTTTTAAGTACCTAATAACAGTTTATATTATTGAAAAAAATGAAGCACAGTATGAAGTGTAAATATATTTTACGTTTTTATCTGAACATCTGTTAATAGTCAGTTGACAAAATTTCTAGAGTGGGGCTTGCACTTTGAGCCCATCACAAAGCAGTTCCAGTTATCTATTATCTGCTATACTTTCAAAGCCTCTACCTGTCAGGCCAGGTGTGCCTTTATTCAGACCCATGGGATCCCATAACACCCCTGGCAGCTACCTGGGTCTCTACCCATCTGGCTTTGTGGCATTTGCATTTATATTTCTTAGCACAGTGTTGATAAGGGATGAATTTTTCAAGGCAAGTTTTAAAATAATATTTAACTAACATATTTTAGCCTATGTTAAAATGACTTCTGGTATTTTAAATAAAGCGATTATTGTTATAGTAATTTATGCAAAAGTCGGCAGTAGAGTGGACAAAGATAAAATACTATTTCACAGCCAATTCTAATAAATAAGTAGTTAATTCTTACCTTGTTATCTAAGCACGACAAATTGGTGCGATTCCCGAGCACAGAGCAATCAGGCATTGTTCGTTCGATTGTTGTGCCCTGGGTATCTCTGTAGAATCGAATTTGAGGAGATATTCTGCCAGCATCAATAGCTGTAATACCAATCTGCCTGTTGTTGATTAGAGAGCGCAACAAATTAGTTGCTTCACCGCTAAATCCATTGTTTAACTTATCACCATTTGTCCTTGTTATTTCCAAACTCCTGTTACTGCGTCAATAAAAATCATTGTTTATTGATGATAGCCATTCAAAATATATTTGAAAGATTTATAAACGTGAGAAGCAGGTGACAAGGTAGCTAACACAGTAATCTTATCTTGGAATTGACATAGAAAATTTTACGGAACAGAGTCCCTAATCTTCAAAGTAATCTAGTAAATCAACACATAAGTTGAAAAAAGATGAGAAAATTTAGAAAGTCATATGGGATACTTAGGAAAACTTGTGACTGAGCAATGCTGGTAAATTATTAACTAAACTTCCTATTATTATATCCTACAATCTTATATTGGATGGAATAAATACGTATAACTTACTTGGCGAGTGCTTGCCAGAGTTTGGTTGTTTCTTGGTCAATGTGCGTATCAGAGCAATTGCTTTCTGGTGTGTCCATCCTATTGACGGGACTTCGATTGGGTGTACTTTGTTTAGAACTTTCGTACCCTGTGTCTAGCTTAATTCTCTTGCTAACGGTCATATCATAGCCATTTTCTTCGCCGTCAGATTCATGTTCTTCCCTATCTTCAATTTCCAATCTTTCGGGATCAGAACTGTTTGAACAAGTGTCATCCTCTGGTTCGCATTTAATAGCATCTTGCTCTGGCTCTTCTTTAGCCTGTAATTCTAAGTGATGGGTCTGCGCAGATGGCGAAACGTTTTGAATACTGGCTGGGGAATTAGGCTTTTCGTTGAAAAGAGTTTTATTCAATTGCAGAAATGACTGCAGTGGACTTAAGTCAGCTACTTTGGCAGTGGAGAAAGATTTATCCTGGAACAATAACGTGGCTACTGATTGTTCGAACTCTTGGAGACCATCAACAAGGAATTTCAAATAACGATTATGTAATAAATTACGCATTTCCAGATTCTGCTAACTGAAAGCCAACTCGATTTACAAGAATTAAATATGAACAACGTAAACCCGGTATCTTCATTTCCTATTTCCCTTACTCTCATCTTCTGCAACTATAGATTAAAAGGCTGATAAGAACTAATTCCGTTTAACGATGGAAAACCTTGAGATAATTCTCGTAATTACTAGTCAGTTAAAAGTTAAGTATGAATGAGAACACGATATATAAAATACAGTGACGGTGAGCTCTTATCTACAATCAAATTGCACATATAGCACATTCCATGGTTGCATCACTACTTGGAACAGAGTGACTGTATCCTTGTCAGCACATTGGGCCAACTTCTTTAACTCTGTGATTAGTCATTGATACTACTTTTTTCCTCTTCAAATATCATAAATCGACATACATCTATTCCTTGGCTCATTTTGATAGGAAACATGGACAGTTCAGAATAAACTATAAAAGGTTCCTCCGATAATTACCTGGTCTCCATTAGACAGTTGCATGGCGTAATCCAGATACTGTTTTAGAATAACATCAGATTTGCGAGAGACCTCACGGAAGTTATGGAGTACATCAAGCTTGTATACACAGCGGTGGCATATGATTGGTGGTAGAGAATCCCCATCATTCACCTAAGGCATTGACAACATTATTTATAGCCTCAATAACACTTTTTCGGATGAAGGGCTGGGAAGCTAATTATCTCATATTAGAAAATAAAAGAAAATTTGTAACTCAACCCATATTGGACAAGAGAAAAATTGATAAATAAAGCACTGAATTTGATTCATAGATAATTCGTGGAAATAATGTGACTGGCATCGGATGAGTCTACAAGGGAGAAAGGACAGGAATTTGGAATATGAATGGATTTGAGAATTGATGAGATGATTTTAGAATAAATATTGGTAGATGAGAAGAGAAGAAGTGGAAAGGGAAAGAGAAAGAGAGAAAAGGTGATATGGTGGAGATGGAAAGATAGGTGAGTAAGTTTGGATAAATTTAGAGCTTATCACCTGGAGAATCACATGGGTGAGAAACGTAATATATGAAGTGCCCCTCGGATGTGTATGTATGCGAAACGTGGGTATTTATATCATTGGTGTATATTATTAAACGATATGGAATCGAAGTGAATTAAAATGACAAGAGGAGTAGGTGAAACCTGATAACAGGGTGTCTAAATAAGGAGCTGCCCCCCCTCCCTTGTCGCCTTAAGCCTACAAGGAGCTTATCACTGCCATTTTAAATTCTCAAGCCTCTTATCTTTCCGACACATCTTATGCCAAACTTTCTCTCTTGTCATTAGGCCAGATGTTGCGCACTGTTCATGATGTATTAAGGGCGTAATTTATTTAACAATGGATTAATCAATGCTCTAAACTTACCGCTATCGATAGGCACGTAAGTATCTTGTCAGCAAAGTTACGCTGCGTGCCCTCTTCGTCAAAAATGGATAATTTTACACCGTCCGACGATAAACAAAGGCGACACAGCTCGTAAAATTTTGGCGGTACATTAAACATAGTTGCAGTTTATTAGCGCCACATAAAACACCCCTATCGCACACACTATCCCGTACATTCATTAATAATATTGTATATCTTTCTCCACTGCCGTTGACAAGCAAATAATTAAAAAAGTAGTTTATCACCAACACCGCTCATTGTCAGAAACACAAGAGTACATGCAGCGTTGCAGCCAGCATTTGTCCCACTGCCTTGTCGATCCTCCACCGAGGCTACAACGACGCCACTTATCAGATACGGCACGCTCTTTATCTAATGGCGCCAGAATTTCAGTGTTCCATGTTCATCGACGAGTATTTTCTCAAATATAATCGGTTATAACGGCAGAAATTTCGGATAGATAACATGCCAGCCCAGAGTTGTTAGTTTAATGTGGTAATTTTTTGATAACTCGAAGTGTTGTCATTCATCAAAACGATCGGAGCGAGCAAATAACGAAGAACTGGGTAAAGACGATATCATGCGGTTTGTAAAATCCCACGGATAACCACACGGGTGAGTCATTACCTGGAATGAATTAAAAATTGGTCCTCTATTTCGGCATAATTTATTAATCATCTTCAAATGTTTGTACTACATTTTATTCGGTGTTGCAGGCGCATTTTTACGCTAGAAAAATACAAATATTCAGCCATCTTGTTTGGATTGCCCCGAGACGCTTCTTGTACTACCGTTTCAAGGTTGGTAATTCTGACTAGCGCTCCAATTGTTGTCGTTTGATTTCTTCGCAATAATCGCTGATGGTGTAGTGAAACTTTTTAAATAATTTAGAATCATTAAGGGTTGAAGGTAAATTCTACATGTTCAGTTCAATTTCGATAATGTTACTCTAAAATTTGTCACTACATATCAGATGCACGTTGTAATATACCGAAACACTAAGAGGCTACACATGTTGAAAGGCCCTGACACGCGTCATAAGCTATATAAAATTAGATACGCCGATGGCAATAATCATGAGGAAAACATTTCGTACAAATATTATGAAGATGTACACGTTTATTTGTTAAAAAATAGAGTACAACGTTTGCAGATAAACGGGACGATGAACGGTACGATGGTATAAATAGGATCGTAGCATAAGATTATCTGTTGACGAGAAGAGAGCGAATTATAATAGGCATGTATATAAACTGGTTTTCTTATCACGCGTCATTTTACTGGGAATTTGATTACGTCAAATAAACTCGCCCAACCCATATTAAAAACGAGCGAACGAGGCGAATGACTAATACAGCGATTGCGCGATCCATCGGACACTTTCGACCCACGCGCGCGTCCGCGGTTTATAATGAACATGTAAGCGTACAATTTACCTTAGCGTACGTAGTTATTATTATTCGTCATATCGGTATCACCTCTATCTTTACTTACGTGACTAGGCGATATTAGTTAAACCGCAAACGCGGATGTATACAACTTTACCCTTAGCTGTTGTTGATTATCAATCAGTAAAATCCGCCTTGTACTTTATTGCCTCAATGATACTTAAGTGCGTAAATTATCATTCGCTGACCCCAGGCTGACGAAAATGTGAGAGGCAGGTGCTAGCGTAAACGGGATCTCAGACAATTCACATGAATTACGGAGCTCGAATTTATTTTAACATTAGCATACGATCGCGCACAGAACAAGTTTTCGTTTGACAAAAAATTGCAACTTTATCAGTTATTTCAGGGATAAGAATCAGCAATTTTTTTACTAGCAAAAGGAAACGAAAAAAAGCTCCAACTTTGCGGATGTTGCGTATTCGCTGAAAATATCTCTATCTCTGAGATCACTCGCTCCGAACTAAGAACCACATTAGAGTAATAAATCTTACCACGATATTCCAAGAAAAAAGGGTACTCAGAGTAAATGTAACTAACAATAAATTATCTCCCATTTCTTCGTTATCTAATGTATTAAGTGACAACAATTATATTTACATTAATTTACAAGTTTTACACATATATTAATTTAACATATTCAACGCATCTTATACATCATACATACTTCGATCTCGTTGAGATAAGAGACTGCAAGTTGTAATTAGGTAATTGTCTACTTATCCGTCCTGAGAGCGCGCAGGTGGGTAACGTGGGATTAAAATAATTCTGGGTACCCGAATTATCCTGTCAATAAAAAAATGGTTCGAGAATTAATTAGATTCAAGCCTATTTTCTCTGAATATATTTTTCCACGAGTCTGATGCCTATTCTTGTGAACCTCCCATGCCCTTTCAATAGTTCACTATTACAAATTCGAACAAGCATATCCCATAATCCAAATAAAGCTATTATAGCCCGCTCGTAGCGTCTAATCGTAATAAATAAATGTGAAAATAAAGTATAACCTAAAGAAAATGCGTATTGATTTGCTTATAATATCTCGAATACGACGTTAGGTATACGTCGGACGGGATATATACGTTACAGTCACATAAACAGCTTTACATAGTAGATTTATGCATTTCTGTATGCATATAAATCTGAAAACCCCCTCGTTTTTCAAACCTAAAATAATAAATGAAAGAAGCAAATAACTAAATGCAGTTTGAATTTTGATATGTTATCTTATGAACACCTTCATAAACTCTTGACAAAACTCTGGACTCTTCAGATCGTCGCAGATGAATTGAAGAATAACCTGAAAAGCCAACGTAACTCGTAAAAGTGTCAGATTCTTGTCGAGTGGTTGAGTAAATATCACAACTCGTCTCTGACGTTGCCATTTTCAATATTTACAATATCATCACTGAGAACTTTCCTATCTACATTGTTATCTGCATCAAAAGCCGATAGCTCACGATAATATGACTTGAACTTGTCGCGAATAAACTGAGTTTTTTCGAATTCAATTTGGAGATTACTAATAGATCCTAAGGTCAGGTGGATTTCTTTAATATGCTGTAACCTAAACAATAGCACTTTCAATTTCTTACTAGCAGTCTTTTTCGTAACATTAACTAAACTCCGGTGTAATCTTCTATAACTACGAAGTAGATCCTCGATGATTTCTAAACTAAGTAATCGAATGCGACAAGCGCAGTCTGCTGGTGATTCTCCGATCCCCTGATGGCAGATGTTGACCAATGCCTCGATGTGCGAATCCCCATCCAAATTGGCGAGAACAAAATTCAGGAGATTCGGAATAGTAATCGGCAGAGAAAACGGAAACACTGTGCTGTCTGCTTTTCTGCACAAAGATAGGAGATTTGTTAGAAATGAGAGAAATATAGAAATAATATGTAGTAGATAGACATTGGTCAAGTACCTTTTAGCGGGGAAGAAGAGGATGGCGGGATATCGATTCATTGTATATTCCCAAGGGAGATCATTGCCATCTCCGTTAATACGCACAAATGTGAGATTGTGCATTTTCCTCAAGTACTGAGCAACAGTTAAATACACGTGTGACACTGACTGACAAAATGCGCAATAGGGTGAATAGTACATCACAACCACATCCTGAAAATAAAAAATAAGATTTTGGCATCGTAAATAGCGCCTCATAAATCTTCCTTTCTAGCTAAAGGAGATTACACTTTCAAGTATGAATCACTCTACCTTTTCAGGATCCAAAACAGATTTAAGGAATGTATCTGTGGTTAATTCTGGAATACAGATGGCCGAGTTTTCACTAATACTGCATTCTTTCTGTGTTTCAGTATTCGTTGATGACCAAACGCGGCTGTGAGATCGCAGATTTCGTTCCAATATATTCTGGGTGTAGTTATTGATGAATTGGACCAATGAGTTATAGCTCACATCTCGCTCCAGGATATATTGGCTTTCTTGCTGAAATGGATGAAAAGGTAAGGTGAATAATTTTAGCAATAAATCTTCTCTAAATATCGTCCTGTATCCAAAATGTTTGTAAGCTCACCAAAGGATCAACGATAACAACAGTAGTCTGATCTTTCTTTTTTGAAATGTCTATTCCTAATCCCGCGGCAATGTGAAAAAACTGGAGACTATCAACAGCTATTAAAGCTAGAGTCTTGTTAGTTTTGCATATAAGAGATGTTAGATTTATTTTTTGGAGATCATGTAATGTATCTTTCGGAAATACTGCAGGGTGATAACTATTTCCAGTTAGCAAGCGTCTGCAGTCATCTTTCTGAGAAAAATCCGTCATAGCGTTTGCAGATTGCGGGTCACTTTCTTCCGTATGGAAAGAATTTTCGAAATCATCCATCTCAACTTCATTTTCACAGCAATATTCATATCTGTCTTGTTCATCTCTGTCTGCAGGGACATTAAAAACGTCTGTTGGCTTACAACTGTGGTGTAAATTGTTTAAATCCGTTTCACACACAGTTTTCGCACTATCTGTCAATGCAGCGATTCGTTTCTTGCAAACCAAACACTGATTCATTACGACTCCTGCACAACAGCTGTTATTTATCCACTGTCGATCCACAACATTTATGTGCGCCACTGGCTGCGGGTTCTTTATCTTTTCCAAGAGCTGCATACACCGCTTGCTGTCTTCATAATGTTTTGCTTTGTTTTGAAGTCGAATTCTTTCGAGATTATGTACTATGTCATTGATGTGCTGATTGTCTCCACAGTTGTAATACTGTAGCCCAATTTCTTTCAACTATAAGATTACGAGTATCAAGATTATTTATCTAATATGAAGAGATGTGTTATGCTGTTATCAATCCTTTATTTACCAAGTTGTAGTAATAGTTGTGCCTGTGGAATGGGTTCCTGGGTGTAAAAAGGAACAAAACTGGTCCATCCTTCAGATAAGGAGCAAGAGTCAAGGACTTAGTTCCCGGGGGTTGTAGCCAGAGAGCAGCTTGATGTAAAGCCCCGCTCACCCCTTTTAGTAGGCTTTCAGGCTCCCATTCATCCTCTAATGGATAGCTCTGCGGATTAAAAAATTGTGGGTTAGCTCCGATACCTATAATCTATTTAACATTCCGAAGCAAAAATTAATCATTTTTACCAAGGACTCGTTCCATAATACTAGTCTTGCTGATGGAAACTCTGTAACTCTGTAATATAATCTGCTGGACATTACATCAGTCACAGCTGCAAATGCTAATTCTCGATTAGGATCTCTTTCCAGCGATTTAACTGCTGTCTTGTAAAACGTGTTGTATCCTGGGCTATTTCGCAAGCCTGTAAAATTGAAGAAGCCTACCACCACTGCCTGTAATATGAAACGTGGTTACAAAACAACAATCAATCATATGTGAAGAAATATCTTGTATGTGATAGCATTAATATCATTACTTACATACAAAGGTCAGTATTTAGATTGGGTGTATAGAAAAAAAAGAAATATCACAGAACTTACGTCATAGTCCACTATCAATTTTAGGAGCTGGCTTTTGTCAGTTATTCTGAAGATGGGATTCATAAATGCATGAAGAAAACGTATCATGTATGGGGCTGTACGAATTCCTCTGTACTGAATCCCAGGCCCTCTTCTAGGGTAGAGCATGAGCACTGGGTAACTGTGAATTTTGCTGTACTGTGCTCTGCATTCAGAGCCTGGATGCCAGCAATTTATAGCAGCAAAAAATATCTGAAAGATAACAATTTCTTGGTAATATTCTCCATAATGGTATTATTTTATTCAAAGATAAGTACCTGTTTGTGGAGAAAACGAGCAACTATTTCAAACTCTTGTCTAACAGCTTGACTCTCAGCATCCCAAGGTGCATAGTACATAACAAAACTGAGATCGGCATCCGTAACTTTCTCTATAGCGGCACCCAAGTGTCCCTTGTAAAAATCTACAACCAGTGAGCTCTGGTTGAAAAATGGGCGAGCTGATGGAGGTTTTGATACCCTTGGCGGCCTGTAATAATTCATTAACATGAGTGAAAAGTGACAAGCTTTGAACTATGTTTTTGGTCAATGTCACAACCAATATGGTTGGTGGTTACATTGGTAGTAACCAGTAGTTTTGAATGATAATTTGAGTTGGTATAACCTTAAATAAAACTTACGAAGTGTGGAGGGCTGCTAATGTTGTGAACAAGATAGCAGCGAAGAAGCAAAGCTCCTTACTATAGTAGAACATTTTTGCAGCGAACCTCTCTTCTAGTCCCAAACTCACGAGTGAGGTTTGGACCACGTTATCACTTCCTGAATCCACGGTAGACCGCAAATTATCAGCATTTCCATGCGGGCTTGTTTCGCGTGTTTCACTGGTCATTATCCACGAAAAATAAATTATAATCAGGGGGCAAAATAATCGCCGTTTAAATCACCATCACGTACCGTCTTTCATAACGCGATCAACATATTCGTGTCGTACGACAAAATTATAACTTAATTACAAACGATTAACTATACGAGCCGCTCAGCACATATGTCATCCAAACTCCATGTTTTCCGAGTTGAGGTAACAAACAGCTGACCGATTGTCAACCGGGATTTTGGCAATAATCAGCTGCCACGCAATGTCTAACTATATCTCATGGATGATGTACGAAATTTCCAAATTATCCATGTCTCTTGGCCATTTGATTCGTTTCTAAAATGTCTAGCAAACATTTTTGAAATCTTCTCCAAGGGTATTAATTACTTAATTTAATAATTTAATAACTTCTGATGACATTTGACATGTCACCTCTTGACAGGTCGCAAGACTTCTGATGATATTCAGAGTGCAGTTGGCAATGCACGTTTTGCTTCTTCTTGGTCTAGGGATTTAACTCTGGGTGTTTTATAATAAACCTGTAGATGTCGCATGCTGTGGAGCTCCATTTGAGCAAGAGTACCACTATTGTATATGCCATAAACATAGAGCCTATTCCACGCGTGGGAATGCTAACCTGGAAATTTAAAGAGCACAACAAACAATACAGAGTGGAATCAGTGAATACAAATACAATAAAATGGAAAACCTGAAAGAGGATGAGTTTGTCATGAGACCGATGAATTGTGAATTAAATCAGCTTTCGAGGCCTGATGGTTCAACTATGTTAATGCAAGGTAAGTAAGCGTAATATAAAATTTAGGTACGAGTATAAGAATCGAATTTATTCATGGAGTAATGTTCAAAAGCTGATATTATTCCATCCCCTAACTCGTTTCAAAAGATTCAATGATTTTTTATCTCACAATTCTATATTGCAGGTGACACTGCAATTATTGCTGGAGTCTACGGGCCTGTTGAAGCAAAACCACAAAAAATGATGCACGATAAAGCTTCCGTGGAGGTGCTCTACAGTCCTGTCAAAGGTCCCCCTTGTAAGAGTTCCTGATCTCTATAATTACAGATTATTCTCATCGAAGTTTTACTCTTAGAACATTTTTGCATCAGAGCAAATATTTTTAAATTATATTTTTGTAATACCATCATTAATAATGGACTGTTATTTCAAGCTGTGAATGACAGAGTAAAGGAATCTATTATCAAAGAAAATTGTGAAGCCGTTTTGCTCTCAGCACTACATCCTGGAACTGCAATATGCATAAATGTACAAGAAATACAAGATTCTGGTGGAGTAAGTATTTATACAAATCTTCTTTCAGTTTCCTTTGCTTGTTCTGCACGGGATTTCTGATTATTCGTACGTGTATTGCTAATTAATATCTAATTCAACATTTTCAGCTTCTAGCTTGCGCAATTAATGCCGCGTGTTTGGCACTGATCAGTTCCAACATTTCGATGAAATATGTGATCGCTGCTGTATCCTGTATGATAAACCGTGATACGGGTGAATTGATTATAGATCCAGACAGCTCACAGGTTCAGGTTTGTAGAATGAATAGAGAATTTAATTCAAGTTTGATTTAGCTTATTTTTATTATAACTAAAGTATTCAATAATTTTTTCAGCAAGCACGAGCTACGTTCACATACGTTTTCGAGTGTATCAATAAAGAATTGGTATCCTGTTGGACGGAGGGTAGATTTTCGGAAAAAGAACTTGAGGAATCGATAACGAAATGCAAACAAGCGAGTCAGCATGTCTTTACCTTTTACAGGAATATAGTGAAACAATATGCAAATAAAATATGAGCATTTTTCGATCGATTGATTTTACATACTCGCAAATGAAGATGAACTATTAACCCCACAACGATTTACTGTGGGAGTCTAGATCTCGATACGGTCAATAATGACAAACAAAAAAGAAAATAAACTTTACGATCTACGGCAAACTCCCAGCATTTTGATTTAAGGAACTTAATACAAGCGATGGAAAAAGCTTGAGGAGTACATAGACACATGAGAGAAATAGCGGTCGTAACTTTATTTCCATTAAACACAAAAATGAGTCTACAAAGAATACCACAAGAGCTACGTTTAGTTGAAGCTGTATGGTTTCCGAGCCTCGAAGCCCCGCGGACCCGACGATCATTAACAAGAAGCAAAGCAATTTATGGTAGGGCTCACTCATTCCCACTTTATTATTTCTCATCTCGCTGCATAGAGACGCCTGAGTTCCTCTGGGGGTGCAGTCCAAGTCTTTTTTGTGTTTTGCACCAGATATACATCAACTCTGGTGAGCAGACGTACCTCAAGGTTCTTCCCGTAGTTTTAAAAGTAAATCCTTCTCTCACTTCTTTTGTGCGAGTGAGTGAGAATTCGTATCGCGCGTATAGTGTACAATTATTAGAGTTTTCATGAAGAGAAATTGGGGAGTAAAAAGAGAACATCGAAGAAAGTACCACCCTGCAATTAAGGGTCGTGAGATTTTTTTTGTTGTTGTAATGGAAGTGGTATGGAATAGGATATCATCGGTATCTCTGAACTCTCCATTTTACGATGGATAAAAAATAGTATAGACAGACTAAGAGTTCCCTCGGAACCCCATTGGCGCGAGGACTGTTATTATGAAATTAGCATTTAGCGAGCGGGCCATCCGGTCGAGGCGGAGGAAGAGCCAGAAGTAGTGGTAGACTTTGAGGTGGTAATAGGAGGACGAGAGGTAGGAAGCGGGAATCCGGGAGGTAGGAAGCGGGAATCCGGGAGGTAATAAGGAGGTAATCGCTGGGAGAGCGAACCCTCATTGGACCGGATCAAGCCAGGTATTTCGAACTCGGAACCAGGTGCCACCAATCGCATACTTCAACGTGCTCCGCGTTTCATTGGACGAATAATTTACGAGCCCTGCATGAGAAAGCGAGCGTGGAAAACGGCTGCGTTGCATGTTGACGTTCGACCGCTTAATTCTCCATCCTCGATTCCCCGTAGTTCCCATTCCCGTTCCCATTACCATTGCCTATACCAAGCTCCCGGGGAGGATGGGCTGCTGCTGCTGCACCTGTATAATCTTATAATTATCCCGATTCTTGCGGCGCCGCGATTTGTCTCTGTCGCGATTCGACGCGGTTCCCCGTTACCGCGGTGTATACCCGCACACTGCCCCCCCACCTCCGATAACCGGACCGTATGGCTCGAAGATATCAAATTACATGCTTAATCTACTACCGACGAAGTTGATTAAATTGATTGGATGTCAAATGATCAACACTCCCAAGATTTGCTGACAATAATACGATATATATTCACGCCGCGTTTCTGCAGAATTTTCTGTGCGCGGTCAATAACAATTCCGCGAAGGTCTTCATATGCATATGACGCCTCTTAAATTTGGATACACTCGCCGAAAAAAAGGAACGTTCCCAAAGAAATAAGGTTGAAGAAAAAAAAAAAATAAGAAAGAGATGAGGAAAAATTATATTTTTATTCGGAAGAAGATGCTGGGGGCAGATTTTTTTACTGCCTCCGCTCGTCTACCTCGCTGTCGCGTTCGCCGTCAAGTTTGTTTGATACGACCACCCGTTGAGACGCAGTCGGGGTCCTACCGGCTCCAAATAAGCTGAGTCTACCGCCTCATCTACAAGTTTTATCGATCCAGCGATCAAATTTATCGTGATAAATGATAATCGGTGAAAACTTAAGAGATATTTTGAATAGTGAGATGATTTCGGTGCGGCATTAAAATCAAAAATATATCTTACGTATAGGTCATATAGAATCGTTCACATATAATACTATTTTGCTAAATTAAAAAGCCATCGCGTACTGTATTTACACGTACGCTCGGGCCCTGCAGTCTTCCGGTTTTCGAAGTGGAAGGAGAGTCAGAATGGCACACGCCTTAACGCAAGGTCAGTTTGCCGGTTCTTGTCACATTCTTGTCAACAGGGACAACGCGTCACGTCAATCTCTTCAGCGCGCGCCCCATCGTCCTGTCCTGTCCACCAGCTCTTGCGTCGAGCTCCCCAACTCTTCCATTCGTTCCTCTCGCTTCTTCTCGAGCTTCTACCGCTGCTTTCGTTCCTTTCGCTCATTCAGGTTCCCCTGTCGCGGTTCCCGGCGCCTCCGCTCGATCAGCTCAAAGAGACCCGTGAAACGGACAGATGGATGGACAGACGGACAGCTCGACAACCTCTCGATGCGTCAAAGAGAAATATAACTCCGGAGTCCGGGCTACGCACCGAAACTACCTCATTAACCAACCCGTCTCTCCATTCTTACATATACGGACACCTTTTTCATACTCACTTATACCAATTTTTACCTGTTTCTCGGTTCTGCTCAACGCGGGGTCTTTGGACTTTGACTATTATATGGATGGAAACGGAATAGAGATAGGGTAACAAAAGAAAAGGAGGAAGGAAAGAAAGATGTCATTAAATGACACGATGAAATCTAGGGCATTTTATGTTCATACGGAGCAAAAGAGGAAGAGGAAATGAGTTTAAACGTGATGACGCAGCTGCCCGGACGTTGAAAATGATAGGGCGATGATTGGATCTAGTTTGTCTTTATGTCCTGAGGAGAACAATGAACATGTACATGATGATTTCTGCATGAGGTATAAATGGTACATGAGATTAGTATACCTTATGGGATGCCGATTTCGATCGCGAGATCGATTCAGTCTGTCGTTTGTAGCCCGGGTAGCCCAGTGCCCTATTAATTAAGGATCGAGGAAAGTTATTTCTCTCGTCGTAGTCCAGGGAATTGTATAGGGAGGACTTCGCGTCTCGTTTGGTACACATCTATATAGCTGTACGTCGGCCTGCATATAAGTACAGCAGCAGCAGCAGCTCTGCGGGTAGAAGCGATGACAGAAAACAGCACACAGCTATTCACTGGGACAATGCATCAGCTGCCAAACTAAGCCGGTGGACTGCCAAAAATATGGCGCAACCTGGTCAATTCATCGCGACAAGTCGGACATTCATCAATCCTCAGTGGTAGCGCCGACCAAGTGGGCGGGGGCTAGCAGTATTCAGGGACTTGGTTCAGGGATAATCTAAGGATATATACCTGCTGCTAGCTGTAGCATACGGCGAACCTGTAGCGAACTAAAGGAACAATAATTGACGCGAACGAGAAGAAGGAGGCGTGGTTTGTGATGGGTCCGAACATCGAGGGCCGCATCCGCTGCTCCAGGAATCGCTGGGAATTACGTTGCTGGAGTATCCTGTACGCGGTATCCCGATCAGGATTAAGGACTCTAGAGAGTCGACTCATGTCGTCCTAGCTGTCAACCGCGCGCGGCGTATATAGCGGCAGTAACTGCGGTAGCATCAGGATCGGGGGGCTCAAGGATTCCCGCTTTAGGAGTTTCTTCTGAAGGATTTATACTCCTATGAGTTGAGATGTTTTCGCGAGATTGAATGCGGTGTATACGAAAACTGGCGCAGCTGGTGCAGCAGGAACTGTAGGATGCGGTCACGGTGGCATGAGCGCCGGATTTCTCAGAGAAAAATTTATCCTATATCCTTTTTCGGAGGACTTGAACACAGCATGGGACTTCTGGACCAGCTTCGTTGGCGTATACATCACTCGAAACTCCAAACTGAGGAGTCAAGGTCCCCCACTTCTTCATCGCGATTGATTAAGGTCCGATCCTTTCGATTCGGAGCAAATTTTTTACCGCCAACAACTCATACCGAATTAGTGCTGTAGGCCGGCTAACTTGGGCTCGAACCTATGAAAAAAAATTCAGCGATTAAAAAGTGTGGGGAAAAATCTTCGAGTCTGGGAGATATCTCAAAGTATGACATATATGAGGTATAGCAATCTAGATACGTTGCAGGGATGACGAGCGCTAGAGACGGCAAACCACAGTCCACAGTATCCCACAAGCTGCGGCTTCCTCGCCCGAGGCGTCAGAATCCTGAGGTCCAGGTTTCGTCGAGGTCTCGTCGAAATAACACGTTTTCTTTTAATTTCAGTTTACTACTGTAAAATTGCTGCGTAATAACAATAATGAAACTGTTACTGCGTTTGCTAATTATAGTGATTTGTTCCCTGCCTCAAGCGCGAGCTGGAGGTTGGAGTCGTTTTACTCCTGGATAGCGGAGGACGCCTCGCAGGACGCAGTGCCCGTCTATTGTATCGTTTATGCCATTCAACTCGAGTATTATTTTTCACAGAAAATCTGCGAGGATCATTCACCCAGGATGTAACTATAATAACAAAAAGTTGTTGTTGAACGATTGCTAAATCTTTTGTTTAATTTTTCTCTCGATTCGAAAATACCAAATCGGAGTTTGCGTCGGACAGATGTATACTTACCTCACGTTCACAATCGTGTCAGCAAAAGCTATAGAAACTTAACAGCTTCTACCAGGGGGATCTCAACGTCTCGTCATCGCCAATCAATATGTAAACGAGACAGCGCGATGCCCAGGAAAGATTAAAAAAGAAATACGATCCTGAGTATGGGAAGGAGAGGAGCGGAAGAAGAGGAGGAGAGATCGGTGATTGAGGTAACAGTCGTACTCGAATCGTCGGACTCGAAGTCGCGGTCGGCGGTCGCCCTCGCCTCCCTCAGCAGCGGACCTCTTTTGAATGTTTGCCGGCCAATTAAAATAATTAGCGACGAAACGAACAAGAGCTGCACCATCAGAGTCGAATGCGAGTAGCGACGTACGCGCATAAACATGGACTTCGTGTTATTTACGACTACAGTCCAGTTTTAATAACTAGCTTAACGATTGACCGGCAATCGAGCCCCATATCCTGCAGGAACGAAATCAGTTTTCAGTATCTCCCTTCACCATTTAATCACTCCTTCAATCCCGAACCTCACTTTCAATGTCTTTTGCTTTTAATCTCGAAGGAAATCTTATAGTTTCCTATAATTTCGGTTCAAAATTTTATTAAAAAATTATCACAATTAATTTTATATCGTTTTTTTTTTTAAGGTATATGTAGCTTCGGGTGTCCCCATAGAAAGGAGGAGAGAGTAGAAGGTTGGCGTTGGACTCAACATGGTCCGACGGCTCTGGACGCTAAGCAACGAAAGGGAACCGAGGATATCTTGGTAGTTTATTTGTCGTTCGCTAAAACATTGTCCCGTTGAAGGACCACGAGGGACCGCACGATGGGAGTTGGGAAGGATCGCGGAGGGACGACTGCAGCAACGGGCCGCGGTGAAACCTGACTCGCGTTTCGAGTTGGGGTACGGGCGGCGTTTCATTTATTCAAAGTAAGTTATTGCGATCGCTTCCAGCGACGGGCACCACTATATACCTTACTACATAAACCTAATGTATACACAGAAACTCTCCGATCACAGACTATTCCTGTTGCAGGTAATCTCCTACGAGTCAGTTTCAAGAATTGACTCCAAAAACCAAGAGTCAACTGGCCATAATGGAGCTCCAGAAAAGATACTCATCTAATTCTTCAATTACTTCCAACTCGTGATACGCCATAGAAGAAACCGGAGTAATTAGAATCGATGCCTCAGTATACCTAATTTAGCAATTTCATGGGTTTAATCGATTGATACTTGTGAATAGATTTTTACGTTGAAACGATGTGGATAAATGTTTCGATAATCTGTTAACATATTCAGGTATTTGTAAGCAACAGGTATTGACGCGGGTGACGTTTATCTATTCGGTAGGTATGCGTATACATGGGGTAAACGACATTTGGAAGGTTTGATAAAACGATGTTAATCGAAGCTATTTGTATGGGTTAGGAAACGTCTTTTTACGATCCTGGTTTACATTAAACTTGTACAAAATACCAACCGACGTATATACGAGCAGCTCTTTCTCTCTTCATTTATTTCCTCTCGCTTTTATGGCGGCTCACAAGGTTTTTGGGTAATCTCAAAAACATTTATTGCTTCATTCCCTATGAGATCAGAACTCACACGTCGCTTCGAAAGAAGAAAACAGAAAATCCGATCATCGCTGACGGGATAAGGGCATAGGTAAGTAAATCGCCTTTATATACCTCAGCTTATACATATACTATACTTTGAACACCGTAGAACTGCGACCAGTTTTTAAAACCAGAGCTATTCATTCATTCCCCTTCCATGGGTGCTACTTGTTAATTCGATGAAGTACGCGCTTCTGATGGTGCTGCAGCTGATGTACGACTCTCACCGTTTTAAAATGTAGTAAACTATCATCATGGTAGTCGTAAGTTTATTCACCAAGTTCTTCTACTCAACTCGTCATCCCCCGTAGTAATCAGGGCAA
Organism: Athalia circularis; assembly: GCA_963978495.1. Lineage (NCBI taxonomy): Eukaryota > Metazoa > Arthropoda > Insecta > Hymenoptera > Athaliidae > Athalia > Athalia circularis. The sequence continues at coordinate 18,275,866 of OZ021698.1, read as the reverse complement.
TTGAAGCCCGTGTCTTGTACGATCGTTTAAAACGTGATTTTGTTACTTTTATGTATGTATATAAATCGGTGTCGTATATAACAACCTCGAAGGAATCTTCCTTTCGAATTTATTTGACCAGTTTTTTTTTTTTCATTTATTTATTTCTCTTCGAGAAGTTACTTTATATGCGTATTATACGATCACCGAGGCAGTACGAAGGATTTGCTGATAGATTTCTTCACCATTTTTGCGAGCCGATGGAAAAAAAAATCTTGTATCTTTGTATATGCAATGTTATACGATCAAATTATTACCGCGGCTCTGGAATTACACGCACATCTACAGCTTATACATACAGTTCACGATCGAGATTGGAGGGAGAAATTTTTGGACGCGTGTCGACGTGAGAGTCAATGAAACGCGTCGTAGCTCGCTATAACAGCGATAAATTCCTTCGTCACGGGCACAAATAAATCTAATATTTCAAGTCCCACTTGCGGGACAGCCTACTTTATTTATTACTCCTTCATTCTGTCTCCACCATTTTCGACTTTACTCCAAATTCTGTGGCTGCAAATCTCATCTCGGCCATCCGTATATTAAACAGGTAAGTGCAGTACGTTATTATTTTTTTACGCGTTGTGTGGGATCTGTATTTTTTTTTCTTCTCTCATTTCTAATCCTAATTTCTACGCCTGTATTATAATTTGAAAGTATTGAGCAGTCTGCGTCAAAAATGAAACGAAGCGATGACGAAGTTCGTCTTCATGTCTACAATGTTCCTGTCATGCACTCCAGGTGTAGGAACTATTATAGGTATACTCGGTTCGTATCGATCAACTTTCTGACACGCGAGCTAAGGGTGGAGTTTCAAAAGAAGAGAAACCGAAACGACTCGTATATCCATAACGTTATAACACATGCGATCGTGAGACCATTTATATCGGACATTGTCAAAGTTATGGGCGAATTAACGAGTAAATTGCTCGAGGTGGTCCACAACAGCGTCCCATGCTTCCTGGATTCTTAAACTTTTATTCTCAAAATTATATAATTTCGACGGATTTGTGACCGTTCATATATTTCTAATTTTGGGATTAAGAGGCAAGCTCGTCGAGGGTATCAAATATCAATATAATTAAATAACTGCCGCGGTAACAGCAGCTGACATTATATGGGGAATGAAAAATTTTTAGAGCGGCTATTTATCAAATCATATATTTGTTAGATGATCTTGTAAAGTTATCGTTTGGATCACACGTCAGGTACATAAATATGAATGTTTAAATTCACATTATAGTTGGATTTCTGAAGATTTTCTTTCTTCTTTTTTCATGCTTTCCAAGGGTTTCGACAAGACCGTGATTCCTTGATGATAACAAATTGAGAGATTGGTATCCTCTGTAAGGGACGATAACGATTATTAGGACCCCAAACTGCAGCAGAATCGAGTAGTAAAACGTCGTCTTATAGTGGCGGGTAGTATCAGAGTTGGTTGTTTTTTCTCCTCGTTACTCTTCTCACCTCGATTATTATTCTCTCCTGCTCTCTTCGGCATACCCAGACTTTGTTACAATACTCGACTATACTCGCTATAGGTATACAACTACTCCGCGGAGGTAAGAGAATATCGGGCGATCACGGGGTCGCGCGGGTGGAGTAACGACTTCAGAATTTCATTAGCGGAGGGCGGCGAGATTATTTTAAAGAGATACGGAATTACCTGATTAGGAGGGAAAAAGTCATTAACTCAGGCGAAACTAATTAACGCTAGGCTCGAGAGCGCCTTCTACTTCCTCACTTGCCTTCTCTTGCTCCGCCATCATCTTCTCTTCTTTCTTTACCTCGATCTCCTACTCCGTCATCTTCTCATCTCTCCATCTTCTTCTTCTTCTTCTTCTTCTTCTTCTTCTTCTTCGTCTGCGATATCCAGTTCCTCTGAAATCTCACAGCATGAGATGTGCAAGAGCGAAAAGCGAACGCCAAAGGAAAGGGTAAATAACAACAGCTAGTCTGGAAGACGTAGCCTATACCGAAAGACCAGAAGAAAGGGGGAATAGAAAGGAGGGTGCGTTAATCTTGTTACGGTTATGAATCGCTACGCTGAGGATAATGCTATCTACTTAAGCGCAGTTCTTGGTTTATTTTACGCTCGTCTTATGAAGATACCGGCACATCCAGCTATTCAAGGAAATTATATTCACTTTGCGAACAATGTGTTAGCTGCACCACCGTATAGATTCACATTACATTTTCTCATTACAATCACAGGTGCTTCTGTCTCGTATACGAAGAGCCTAAAAGCTCTAAATAGAATCTATCGACATCAAACATCATGAATCAGACGGATAGAATATAAACTAGAAAATTGAAATTGATTTTTTTTTAGATGAAAAAAAGTCTGAAGGAACGTAATAAGGTGGTGACAAGAATCCCAAAAGTTACTTCAAGGGCGTACATGCATTTTTGCATGTAGGTATGCAGGTGTGCAGCAGCAGCAGGAGGAGGAGGTGTTTCCACTGCAGGCAGAGGTAATTCCTATGCATATCGCGTGCTTTCTTTACGACACACTTTCTTGTCTGCTGTACATAGAGCGGTGCACGAGACAAAATTGGCGAGCGGGTTCTTGTAATTCCTCCTCCTCATATCTGCTGTGAATTTATTGAACATTTCAGTTCTTTTTACACGAGCTGAACGAGATTCTTTTTTCTTTCAACTTTTCCTTTTGTAATAACCAGATTTATTATTTGTGGGGGGTGAGACTATTTCAATAATCGGGCAATGTATATGAAATCAGTGATGAGATCCCGTCCAATTTCAGAGGTCGGGGTTTCGGAGGTGAGAAATCGAGAGAAGACGTCGTGAAGCATGTTGGAGGAGTTGGGAAAGGACGAGGGTGGTAGGCGAGAGCCACGAAGCTCTGACACACGACCCGGCCGGGGCTGTCACTGTCAACGCCTAATGAACAATATATAAGGCACGACCCAGCTAAGAATCCAAGATGGCTGCCGGTTGCATCCCGAAGGATCGCTAGGGAATCCTGTGATTACATTCCATACTATCTCTCGGTTCTCCGGTGCCTCTGGATCTCACTGTAGAATTATATAGACCACTTCACGAGAATGGTGGTATGAGTAATTTTTTTTCTACATTTTTTCCGCATTTAAATACTGCTAGAATTGCATCAATTCCGTGAATAGAAAAACGAAAAATAACACAATGCGATTTACAGCAAGTTTAATCAACTGCCGAGAGCGAAAATTAGAACAGCGAGTAAAGTATTTCAACTTCGTATGGTTCAGTGAATTTTCTCCACACAAGGTCAAAAGTGTATACAACAAGCTGTTTAGATAAAACTGCTTTATATTGGCCCATCGATCACGGTACACCTAGTTGCCCGTATAACGATCGCGCATCGAAGCTCAGACGTTCCCGTCAAAGAACCTTTCGCTGCCTTCGCAAGGCAGACTAAATTATTTATCCGTTAATGTTATGTACTTCCCGATAGCAATTCGTCGACGGCAATCAGGATATACAAATCGCTATTGTAATTTTCCCTATATGTACATATACGCGATTCGCTACGCACACGCATCCTATATGCCATGTCGATTATACCCAAGGTATAAATATATACATATCCTGTATACCAATACGCTTTACACAGAATGAAAAAAAAGAAAGAAAGAAAGAATTTCCAATCGTACCTCTAAATATACATAAATGCGCACTCCTGTAATTTCGCACTCGCGATGTTGCAACTGCAGCGCATTATGACTTTTTTTGTTTTTGTTTTTTTGTTCTTTTTCGTTGTACATGCGTTATATGCAGGAATCTCGTTGGACCGCGTATATATACCTGTAAGTTACATACATAATATGTATAAACGTTGCAGGGGATTATATGTATATATCTATATGCATTTGAACGGGTATGTGTATATGTATATTATGCACATGCAAATCCTGTGGCGCGATGTCATGGTTGTATTGACTTTATAGTCGTAAATAATGCGGTGCGTATAGCAGCCACCGTTGTCTTTTTTAATTAAACTTCGTTACGACCAATTCACCGCGTAATGGAAAACGAATAAATTGGAAAGATTGGTGCTCTTTTAAATTGGGATTGATTAAAAGTTTTTACCGATCGTTCCACCTGCACACCGCGTCCCCTGCGTTTTTCTGCTGCAATCGTGCATGCATTTATGATATATAAATTAGCGAAAAACTTTGCTGTCGAAGTTTCAAGTTAGATGTAATTTTGACTTTTTTGTTTCAACTATTTTCAAACACTTGTTAGTTCGCGTCGATATAATTCCGTTGAAATTGTTTGAATTTAGAAAGTAAGTTTTTTCCTTTTTACATGCAAAATACATTTCTGCCTGCAGGATCATGGGCACGGACGCAGTATACGTAAAGGTTGGGAAAATTCATTCCCTGACTATATAGACGTGCAGTTGTGGCGGTCTGGAGCGCCGAGTTTACCGGCAGTAAACCTGTAAAATATGAAAATTTGCAGCAAATTGCATTCTCCGGGTCATTGCCTTCCTCGCTTTTAAACCTGCCGTTGGCTCGCCTCACTCCTCATCCTCATCTCTATTCAACCAACATTTTTATATACGTTGATGCGAATACGAGACAAAAGCCTATCATGTATGTACATACTTACGTACCCATTATAAACCGCTGATTTTGCAGGATCTATTTCAACTTCGATTAATCGAAAATCCAACCGATATAAAATTGACGTATATAATTATATAATTATGCGGATCTCTATAATTTCTTTCCTTTTTTTCTTTTTTAATGCTCGTTGATCGGGTCTCTATATTTCATGTCGAAATTATTAGGCGAGACAAAATTTTCTAGAGTGACATTTATCGAAGCTGCGCGCAATGCCGCGAAATAATTTCCCAGATAGATGATTTGATCTGAACGGGGTAAAAATTTTCTCGGGAATTTCCGCAGGCCCATGACTACAAATGTATCGCGATACTTGAATTCTCACTAATTAGAAATTTAATTGACGAAATTTATGAGCTTTAATTATTGCAGCGCGTACTGGCATATCTATTACATGACGATAGTTGATTCCGTTATTTTTACCTCGACAGTTGATGATCAAATTTTTATTCATTTTTTTTCGCTCCTCTTGACTCGAAGGTGTGTAATACATATGAACTCGCGATAGTTAGTTTCCGCTGAGAATCTTCTCGTTTGTATTCGTTGACGACTTTGCTGTTGGTATGGAGAGTTTGGTATATTATCGTGTATAATAAAGGCACTAGCTATGCCGCCCTGGGTATTATAACCCGCGCACGGGTTCCTCCCTAAGTCTATAAATTATATCCGAGCTGCACTGTGTCATTTAGAATATAAGATAATGTAATATACCTACTCGCGCATGCAGTATATGGTGTATTATAACTATACGCATACAGTCGAGGTATAAAATTGACGTGATTTCACGCATTCCGGCTTTAATGTTAATTGGGATTTAACGTGTCCTACGTAAACAGCTTATACACATGCCTCCGCATATACCTTATACGTATATATTTACTTCATAAGCATCAACATATCGGTATCGCGCTATAACCCGCGGTTTCTCGCGGTCACTTCCTGCTCAACGGCGGACTTCGTTTATTTATTTATTAGAAGTTTTTTTTTTTTTCTTTCATTCATCTTGATGATAGTTCGTTAGGATAATCGCATTTGAATTTATATATTCCTGTATTATGTACTTGAAATACGAAAGCCTGATACGCGGCGACGCGCTAAGCTACTTCAAAAATTACATAGATATTTGTTTCGAAAAAAAATTGTCAAATTATATAAAATGTTATAATTTTGATTCATTATATTGCTTATTCAGGACGGTATTTTATTAATTATTTGTTTTTTTTTTCTTCTTTTTTTTTCAACTGTTAAGAGCCGGCATCGCCCCTATATACCTATAGTGGCATGAGTAAAAGTAATCATTATAATTTGTGTAATATAATAATTGTTTTTCTACTAATTTTTAATTGACATTCATGCGCAGGCTATTGCATACCAACTTTACGGGTATAACCGTCGGGGATATAATTATTATGATTGCTATCCGTGATCTGCAATCGTCTCAGTCACGCGCTCGTTGATTATAAGACGTTTGTGGCGGTGTAGGTTGCGTACTATAATACGTAGGATGTATATAGGATGTATATATCGACGTGAGGAAGGTCTGTGAGTCTGAAAAAAAAGGTTGAAAGGTCTGAATTTTGAGGGCGGAATTGCCCCGCGTTCAAGTCCACCCTTCTCTTCAGCACCCCTTAACACCCCGCAATGGCCGCCGAGCGGTAGTTTCGACGTAATTATTCCCCCTTCTTTTAAATACAGTAATCTTTGAGTTTCTTCCGCCGACCGTTGTTTATGGTAATCTCCTTAGCTGTCACTATAAATATTACAACAAATACAAAAATTACCACCGGCGCGGAGCGTGAAAACGGGAAAAAAAAAAACCGCAATACGCGAAAATCATCGCTTTATTGTAATGAAAATTTCCGGTATTTTATATGTAGAAAAATTTCAGATGATTATTGGGATAACAACCGCTATGAGAAAGATGACCAAACGCGATAAGAGTTGCGTCATCGAGATATAATTTTACTTTTTTCTGGTTTTCTGAATAATATGAATAGTTATAATATGCGGTAGAGCAAAAATAAAAGAATATAAAGAAGGAATAAAAAAATTCTTTTCAGTGCTAGATTTTAACGATCATTCCGATGTAAACACGTTAAGTTTAGTTTGAATGGGTGTAACCGTGCTTTTTAACGATTGGACAACGAAGCAGTTGGAAAGGCCGAGACACACGCCCCGGATGCGAAAGAGGCTTACAGACCTCGTAGACTTAACGGCTAATCAACCTATTAAAACACGCTTGGAAAGCTCAGAGCCGACAAAACTTGCCTATGGCGTTCGTCCGTATACCTATTTCAGGGCTTATGAATTCGTCCAAACGTCGAGACAGCCTTTAATTAACGGGTACGTCGCTACCTGCCCCCCTTCCCCCCCTCCCCCCCACCCGCTCACCGCCATTCCGATCCCCATAAAGCTATGGAGAGAGAATCACATATCTTTTAGCTTTAGGGTATTTCAGGGAAGATATAACACACATAACGCTGTATATAGCTTAAATATTTTACGATATCTAACCATGAAAGAAGTTTATTTTGCGAGACCGCGATGATGGCTCGCTAAATTTATTTCTCTTGCGTGGGTGCAGCTATATAGGCGGTATATAGTACGCGGAGCGAATGGGGTAGTATGTCTGCATTTTAACCGGAACCTGCAGCACCACCGAGTAACAGAAGCTATAGCTGCGTATAAATGCGCGGGGAGAGGCTATCGAACGAAAACGATGATAGATGCAAGGTGGGGCGAAGTAATCGCGCTCTAATCGACTTATAATCGATCACGAAACGTTGCATGCAGCCAAACACCACTCCTTCCCTTATATTCCGCCTACTCTAACCCACCCAATTTCCCCATTTCTCACTTACTCGCGTATCAAATATATACGCCATTTTTAATATACTCATATTATAGTCTTTTCTTTCTCTCTATAATCTCTTCCTGATTTATCCGTATGTATTTATAAATCGATTCTAACAATAGACATTCCGATATTCTCTCTTTTATATCTCTTTGGTTTTTCATTTTTTTATTCACGGCGCTTTATAATTGTCTCCGATTATAATATTATCTCAAACGTTCCATAAAATGATCCTCGAGAGAAGAAGAATGAAAAATAAAAAATAAAAAAGTAACGTCCGAGTTTCGGCCTATATGGTTACACGGGGCAATTATAACGTTTCGTGATTAGCAGTCTAGAGATTGGCCCAAACTGATTGCTTTGGAGCGCAGGTTTCATATGCTCCAGGGCCGATCTTCTTCCAGCAGAGACTCATCACCTGGTCTCGTTCCAGTTCCAGCTCTCAAAACAGATTTCGGTTCCTCGAAGAAAAAATAAATAAATAAAAATACAAGATCAGAATCTGCGAAATACGAAATACGAAGTACCCGGAATGTTTAATGCAATCTTCTCGTAATTGGTGGTACACTTGTAAATATTCCGAATTTCAGCAATGGTGTAAATGCCTTAAATAGAATTTACTGCGCATCGATTAAAATCGAAACTCGTGGCCGTACACGAAATGTATGAGTGCAACGGATGAATATTTTATCAACGTGAAATTAATTGACATGCACGAATTCGAGGTATGTATTAATATTTCGAGCTACTTTTCATCGTTTCAAAATTTCATGATTCTGATAGCCCCGAACTTTTTTTTCTGCAAATGAGGCCTCGTGCGAAAAGCTGCAAGTTTTTGAAGAAATGAGTGCGCGAAAAATGATTAAAAAAAAAAGAAAAGAAAGAATTACTGAACTGAACGTCGAGTCTTGCCCTCGCGGGGTTAATTTATCTCATTACAGGCGCGCGTTAGTTATTGCTGCGGTTAGCCAGACATCTAATTGCGAATCGCTCGTGTCGACAGGTGTTAAATTCGAAAGCGACACCGTAAGGTTAACCGTTAAATTTCAAATTTATACATATATACATATTCGGTTTACACATACATTTTTTATGCATATGTTTACACTTCGGCGACGACCATATCTGTAAGTATGCTTATATATTCGTTTCGATAATGAGTACGAGACAATATATCAGCTGATATAGTTGCGACAGCAAGTATATAACTACACACGCTTTCGCACTTTACACACTTGATTGAATTAGCGAATCAATAAATATGGTACTTGCATCATATCTATTAGTCATCCCTATAACCCGTTGTACGAAGATTGAGCACCGGGTGACCATAGCGTCCCCACCACTTTTCCTTATCGTTTGTACCACATAAGTAGTACAGAAATGTTATATGACCAAGCTGAGTTAATACAGATATATGCAAATTAATTTACAATCCGACATGATAATGAATGCGAGCGACGCGATCGTCGATGTTTCAGAAAAACTTGATGTCTATGCCCAATGAAAAAAAAATTATCAAATGTGCAAATTATAATATGGAATAAACTAACATGTATATTTTCAACTATGGGAATATCGTTTCGAATATCGTGATCAACTATAATGATAAATAATTTCTTGAAATGGGTTTCGAAACGTCAGGCGCTAATTGTTGTTTCGCGATTCAATACGGACTATATGGTCTACCGGGTGGTATTTATATATTTATGATCGTCCGAGTAAATATTTTATGAAGATTGGTGCCAGGTGCTAGAGATGTTGCTTGAGAATTATCTGCGGGCAAATATATATATATATTTGAGAACAATAGAATTTCTGGAGCTGTCGCTTGGAGACGGTATACATATACTGTTGTTACGGAATTCATGAAATTTTTATCTACTTGTTACCGTCCAGACATTATTTCTTTCCTAAAGATTCAAACGATGAGTGTCACGATGCAGAGTGTCACGATCCGTGAGAATTTTATGTGTCAAGTATAATTCGTGATTCGCAGACTATTATATGTCATTATCTATTATTTAAACAATAAAATGCTATCGAGAACTCCAACCGAAATTGACAATCGTTGCACCGAAATACATCTTTAGCGTCATTCGTATCGCGAATTACGATTATCCCACGACTAGAAGTTTTCTTACAGCGTTATCAAGAATTTATCTCAAGAATATGATGTATTCATTCTACAGCCGAACCTGCCGGAGCCTCTGATTGATGTCAAACACCTGCCTCGTGACTATCAAGATCAATAATCGCAAGTCATGGGTTTCTGTTCAGCGCGTGTGTCTCGTCTGTTCTAAATCTTCTCAACCCTTTTTATGAAGAAAGAGAATCTTGAGGAGATTATTACACCGGAGTTTCTTTGATTTTGTTCCACTCATTCCAACTGATTTCCGCCGAATTTTCATAACCAAGTCGTTGCACCGTTCCGATACAGCTTTGTAAGAAAAATAATAAATATTATCTAAAACTTTTTTTGGTTCTAGCTGCCGCTGCAGCGGGCATCAGGCGTATGCGGAGCTGGCGAACGTGCAGAGTGCAGGGCGAATGGATAGAACGGGCGTTACACAGTTCGTTGGTCGTTTGAGTATAGGAAAGCAGGAACTATACGAGGGGTAGTTGGGAGTATAATTATGAAAAAGAGATCCACAGCAAAAGATAGGCCACGGAACCCAGGGTGATGGATGCTTTCAATGTTTGAACGGCGTCGTCGCTTCTCTCTCTTCAACATATACATACGGATCCGCATGTATACATAAAAAATACATAACACTGCTCGCGTTTTACAAACCGATCCTGATCGCACATTATGTATCTCATTACATAGACACGGAAGAAATAAGAAGGAAAATTTTTGGAATCCCGTGAAGAAATCAATTCCCCGTAATTAAAATGTCTTTTAAAATTCGTCTAGATGATAGCGCGTTGGTCGTTTGTTAGAATGGCGAAGAACAGTGCTTGGAAGTTATTTGTGTATGTATGTAGATATCGGTACCAACTACGAGCGTATAGTGAACTTAGTGAGTTCGTGCGCGTTGTGCACAAGGCGAGTCCCGCCCAGGACGGCGGCCAATAGTCATTAGCTGGGTCCATTAAACGACCATGCACGCACGAACACGGGCTGCACGGGGGCTTCACGCAGCTCGGTGTAAGTTGCTCGTCGAACGACCTCGTCTTCAGCGGTTCTATCCCCGTGTGGGGTGCCCACCTCACCTCGCCTTACCTTCCCTTCACCTAAACCTTTGCCTTGGATCAGCTCGATGCTCGTATACGCCTGCAGGCTGCTTCTTTTTTTCTTTTTCTCTTTTTTTTTTTGTGTTTCCAACTCGTATGTACGTCCAGCGCGAAAGGCAAACGTACGTATAACGTAATGCGGCCTCTTTCGAGTCCCTCTCGGAGGTGGGCGTATCCGAGAGGCGGCTCTATCCTCCTGCACAACCTTCCCCGCGTACAAGAGGAACCTTTGCTGTTACTGATAGTCAAGCTTTACCACAGTGTGTATGTAACTCCGATGTTGAACCACGTAATCAAACCTATGCCAAGGTCTCGATCACCTTGTTGTCAATCAACTTACGTTATACCGCTATAGTATTATATCGATGCCGCTGCAGTAGCGGTACATCGTCTGATTTTATCGAGCCACTTAATTATTCCTCCGGTCGCCTCTACATCGTTTGGTTCCACAGAAATTTCAGTCGCAAATATCATACGCGTGATCGATCCGATCCAGTCGGCATTTGTGAAGGTTAAGCAGAAGAACGGAACCAGTTGAAATCCATAGTTGGGTCACAATATCACTTCAATCTTGACGAAATAAAATCGTTGACAATTTTTCTTAGCTTATACACACGCACATTAGCTATATGTCGTATTATACAGTATATAGCAGGGTTAAACTTTTCTTATCGCACGCAAAATTGTTGCCCGTTGTGTTAATGTTGTGTTCGAGTGCAAACAGAATTGCAAAATTATGCGTAACACGTACAATACGGTGATAACCACACGCACAATTTAGAATTGATTTAATTTTACTCTCATTTGTTTATTTGTATATATAATTTTTGTTTTTTTGTTTTTTTTTCTTCTTTTCACGTGTCACACTCGACGTTATATCGCGTTCTGCAGCAGCCTCGAAATTTGACCCCGATAAGATCTTTCGTTTTTGTTACCAGTGATCGTTTCGCGCACGCGAGGTCACGACGCACTTTTGCAAGACGGAGACGAATACGAATACGACACCCTGGGGAAAAACTGAGGGCGGGTGCAGGTGACCGGGAATCGCCTTTTCTCCATACCCTGAAGACTGTCGCCTACTGGCGCTTCGAGTAAACTACGCTCGACGAGGTAGAAACTGCACCTCGAAGAAGAGAATCCCAAGTCGAACGAAGAGAAGATAATATTCTCTCGCTCCGATGCCGGTGCCGATGCCGATGCCGATGCTGGGTCTGGGCCTGGTGCTCCTTCTGCACGGCGATGTGGCGATTATGTTTTCCCATTAATATGCGGCGTTGGACAAGACAAGGTCCGTTCTGTTACCCAGTCCCATTGGATCATGGCTGTCTTGGAAGTACTGCTGCTGCTGATGTTGTTGTTGCTGCTCCTGCTGCTGGCCTATAACAGAGGTCGGCTTGGTTTGTGGGTTTGTAGGTCTAGGCCCTCTGCCAGGGCGCACATCAGTATCATTTATCACTGGATTCACACCGCCCTCTTCTCCGAGGCGGACTTCAAGACCGTTAGTCTTCGGCTCTGATGCGGTGAATGCCATCTCCCCTACTCCGTGCTCGGTTAAAGGTATATCGAGATGTGCCTGTAGTTTTACTTTATTCAAAAATACTCTCGAGTTTATCTACGACAAGTTAATATCATTCATTACTCACATATCCTAGCAGAAAGAAACAGAAAGAAAAAAATCATCAGATCCGAGGGCGTGAGGAATTAGCTCACGGCATAATAATGCCCATCGGAAAGAGAATGAACGTAATTCCCATAAAGAAATTTCGTATAATGGGCCTTTTAATAACCTCGGAAGATACTAATGAGGAAAGAAATAAGGACTCGATTTTTATACACAGAGGATTCGAATGTAGTTTTGTTCGAAACGATTATTATGGCGTGTCTCGTGGTGATTTAGTAACTCGGTTCGGTTCCTTGGTCGCGTCGATATGTTAATTCAACTTTATAATCCCCGAAAGGTAGTGGAGAATATAGTTTAGCGCTGTTATATCCGCATGGTGTAGTAGGTATAACTACGAAGAGACGCGTTGGGGAAGCAAAGTTAAAACGCATTTTAGTAGGTATAACGCTACAGACGTTTCCGATGGCGCTGAGACAAGCTGGATGAAACCAGCGAGGTTGTTAAGTTTCGAAAGCACCTCCTGAATGCCCAAAAGTTATACTCTTAGGGTAGTCGTAAATATTAAAATATAAAATATCGAAGCCTCGAATAAATAAAGGACCAACCTGTGGAGGTTCAGTTTGGGCCTTGCGCAGCAGTTTGGTATATGTATGGAGTGCATCCAGGGTGCCGCGTCTTTAACCCTTTTAGCCAACCCGCGCCCGGTCACGACGACTTTCCTCATATACTTTCGTACCTTACCCTCCGGCTTTTCAGACTTTTAATTAAAAATATTCCTTTCGGCCATTTTACGATATGCGAGGAACCAACGAGCTTTTTGGTTATATGTACCCCCTTAGCCAAGGTCATTAGTACAGATTGCCTTCCGACTCTGCTTCTTCCTTTCCCTCTCCCTCCTCACAGGCGTCACGAATTCTTACAGGTTCACCCATCGAAGCTGCATAGTTAGTTCGTAAATGTCACCAAGAAAATCCAACTCCATTTCATTCCTCCGCATCATTATTCACTCTTTCTCCACCGCATATACCTACAATATATCGATAAAACGTCCGACGAAATAAAGTTTTCATCAAGTAATCTACTTTGCATAGTATGAATTCTAACGATCCTCTTTTAATATCAATTTTTCAATCACATTTCTTGCCGAGTTAAGATCTAGGCTAACTCAATTGAAAATCATATCTATGCATAGATTTCGTATATTTCACTTACTCCTGGATATCAAAGTTAACGACGTTACTAAACCAGTCACGCCTACCGCTGTCATTTTCACTAGTTCAACCATCATAGAAATCGTTCTACTTGGTATATACACACGATACCATCGCAAGATAGAAAATCCCCTATGAAAAAAGAATGATAGATTTTTCAAGTTTCTTTTTTCCAGCTCCACGTTTATCATGACTGTGAGTAACTACTCGATTTTCTCCCACCTCTCGCCCCTCATAGTCGAGTCAAAATTCTGACGGATCGAATCGGATCGAGAATCTCCAAGTTTCCCACGATCATGGATTTTTTGAACCGCGTCGTTGAATCGCGATCGCGAATAACTTTCTTTCGACATTATATATACAGGCGTACCTGCGTATATACATATAACTGCAGCAGCACTTTGAGCTGTGAAATTGGAGGTAGGTATCGTTGAGAAGGGTGTAAAGGTGGGGGCGAGGGCGAGGGGAAGGGCGCGGGTTCTTTTCTGTTGGGTGCGGCATCTGCATCAGCGGAGTTTGTTCGATGTGCGTAACCGTATATACTATAGGTGTATAATATAGCGGTGGATATATATGATCAGGTGGCAGTAGGCGGCGGGGGATCAAAGATGTTGAAGCACTGGAGTGGAAGGTCGGGGGAGGAAAAAATAAGAAGAGAAAGAGAGAGAGAGAAAAAAAAATAGAGAAAACGAAAATAAGAAAAATCGAAAATATTATAGCATCGGACTTGGGTCCGCCGGGTCTCTCAGCCGCCCCGAGAGGGTGAGGCGACAATCCGTGACCAATCCGACACTAAATCAGGTGACTCGCGTTCCGACTTACACCGACGCTAAAGGTGAGAGTGAAAATACATATAGTCTCCCATCTGCACCGCGACGCATGCTTATACAGGTGTGTTTTGGCGATGGATTTTATACAGTCTGAAAATTAGAAAAAAAAAAAAAGAACGGCACCAAGTTCCTTCGTACTCTGCTTGCTCATCACTTTCGGATGATTTTTGGTGGCATAAAAATTCTCGGCATATTTAATGAAACAAAAAAAAACAGAAAGTATGATTGGAAATTTGCGACGATTAGAATCAAAGTATTTCGAAAATAAATTCCTCGATTTGCGTGGGTGGGATTTGGGACGTAAATCCACTGGTGCAAAATGCGAGGCGTAATTTTTTGAGCGTACGGTACGTGATTGGTAGAATTATTGTCCGTAAAGTGCGAATTAGGGTAAGTTTTTGCTCGACGTGAATATAACCGAGTTGTAAGATATGGGGTTCTAACGAGGTATTTAGCATTGACAATAATATTAAATTACACTGATTTCTGACACGCTTCGTCCCCTGCTCTGCAAAACGTGTGCAGCGATGCAATTGCTGCAACGCGACCCCCGCGCGCTACACGGTGCACTGGAACTGCATTACAAATGCAATCGAGCGCAGCTGATGCATTCCGTACTGCAGAATATTAAGCTGTCTTATATCGTCGCGTAATTACATCACGATCATATTTAAAATTTAGACATTAGAATATATTCATCCTGCACCGAAGAGGATTGAAAAAGAATGGGAAAAAAAAATTTGACGCGTTTTTTTAAGAACGTTATACTTGAGCATGAATAATTACAATACCACCGTCTGTCTTCTTAACGTCTGACAACAATTTTGACGATTCTATAATAATCGAGACTATATGTTCATTATTACATATTATACGACAGAGAGTTAAGAGTGACTGGTGACTTGAAAAATTTTTTGAAAATAAAAAGAAACGACGAAACAAAATGAGACCGCCTTAGAATTCATATTTCTATTAGTGTCTCTCTGAGTTTATGGTTCGCATCCGTAGAACTTATGTTTGTTTCACTCGGTAGCGTTATACGTTACAACCCGAAGCCCATGGTTAAATTTCCTTCCCGTCATACAGTTATACCGTCGCGCTTAATTTTCCTCCATCAATTTTCCATCTATAACATTTATCACGGGTCTTACGGAACGACTGTATATGAAAATTATAACGATGTGACGCTGGCAGTTCGACCGAAGGAAGATCATCTTCGTTACACAAAATATTAAACCAAACCGACGCCGTTATAGTTGGTATATTTATAGTGTCGCGTATATTCGACGCCTTTTCCGACGCTCCCCAGCTAGCTGGACGCCGCGACGGTAAAAATCTCACATCGTACTAACAGCGAAACAATTTTTCTCCGGACAGCAGCGGTAAAAATATCCAATCAATGCAGACACTGGATAACAAGGCTCGCACCTATTGTCAATTTTTATTGCGATTCGATCATCGATCTTATGATATGCTGAAATTGTTTCAAAAACATTTCGAGCCGACGTAAAGCCAGTGACATAAATTTTTTTGATACTGCGAAAGGGCTCGGTAAATTCAAGCCGTCGGCAAGACGTAGGGTTATACGACTACAGAGAGTTGGACAACCTATGGCGCTCCCGGATCGGGATATAACATGACAGCGCGTTTTGCATTTTTATTTAGTTTTCTTTTTCTTTTAGTTTAGTTTTCTTTTTTTTTTTTTTTTACTAGTTTACTGTCGGTCGACGGACTACCGCGGGCTGTAATGCGGCTACTTGTAACTGAAAACGATCGCTATCCTCTAGCCTTTCATTCGTTCAACATTCGCAGGAAGGTATTATAAAAGGTATATATATGTAGCCGGACAGGTAAGTTGCAGTGGGATACCGCGTGCGCGGAACTATGGAGATCTGGATTCTGGACGACCGTATATTAACGTCGGATCGTTTCGAAGTCAGTCGCCTAGCTGTACGATGCAGTGTAGGAAAAAGTATTCTTTCAAGTTTCATCTGCATCAGGAGATAAAGTTTGCGGATGTTCAACATCGGCTTATAAACCTACGCAATATCCGCTACACGTGTTGTATGCTTTCTAGACACGCAGGGACAAAATCTTGTTTCGATATGATGAAAAAATATTTTGTATACCTATATACACGGATGATATAATTTATGGAGTATATACGCAGCAACGGAATCAATTTTTATAGTGTTTTTAATTTTGTTTCACTTTTTATAGAGTTTTTTTTTTTCGTCGCGGATGTTATTTTCCCATCACGTAGATCGTAAAATCGTTGAAATAGTGTAACTTTGAAGATTGAAAGCCGCTAATAGCGACCTTAAAATATGTTAATCCACGTATTAGCAATACGCTTTCTCATCGCGATGCTACAAATTAGTGATTTGACATCGCGATTTGTCTTGATTAAACTTGACGTCATGAAAATCCAGAGATAGGAATTCCTACAGCTCGATTTTGTCCCTATCCATATTAACACGCGACCCAGGAATGCATGCATTTCCACCTTCCATAAACCTATCTATATATTCCTACGACTATGTATGACATGAAAATTCTCTGTGTGAAAAAACAATGCTGATATTCTTGCAATTGGCATTCAAAGATTGAGTCGCAACTTCAGCTCACAGTGCCTCACAATTTCCAGTGTGGAAAAAAAAAAATAGAAAGTAGTCGTGTTAGATTTGCAGTCTATAGGACATGTGATAAATTTTTTTTTTTTTTTTAATAAGCAATACTGTATATGTATACCTTAATACGAGGCGCGGATGTGTAAAATTATATTTAATTACGTATGAGCTGGAAATAATTAATCATATACTGAAATAAAATTTTTAGCGTTGTAAATTGATCTCTGGAATGAAGTCTGGCACGTCGTGTATAGGTTTATAGGTAATGATTCGATTTGCTTTTTTCTTGATGGGTATTTTTTTTTTGAATTATTTCCGGTTCATGATCCATCGCGCTTTGCTGTCTACTCTACTCTCTGTAAATTCGAAATACACGTTAAATTGCGATGTAGAAAATTCAGGGGGGGGGGGGGGAAACAACCGAGAGAGAAAGGCGAAGATTTATCGTGTTCTGGGACCCCCGTCCCTTCAAAATGCCCATCAAAATACAAGCCTTTACAATTTTGACACCAAAAATGAAAATGAAAATGAAAATAACAATAAAAAAGTTGAAAAAAACAGAGTAGAAATGAAAATAAAAATGTGCATGAATTACGGAACACGGAATATGAATACAGATGGACAAATGGATGGATGGTTTAATTTACGCTCAGCTGCAGCGGGATGCGATGTAGAATATTTACATACAAAAATAATTTTTTCGTTTCGATCGAATCTGTTGTAGAAAATAACGTAAAGACGAACGTACAGGTATACGAATACATCTGGTTGAAAATTTATATGATTTTACTAAAAATAATATCTACAGATTGAAAATGAACCTAGAGTTCAGCGATTATTAAACTAAAATGATCTCCATATAGCATGCATCTTTGGATTCAATAAACAACCTTGCGAGCGATGTCACGCTCGACCTCTTCTCTTATAAACCGCCCCATCCGCGCGGGAGCCACGTGTCTCATAAACATCCCTCTTTATTGCTGCCCCTCTTATTTCGAGTCAGTTTTTATAATTTTCCTACTATGTATTCCAGAAAATATGTGTAGTTATGTACCCGCCTATTGGTAGCCCGGCTGCCGTCGCGTCGCGTCGTCGACGTCATTCTCGCGGGGTCCGCCTGGCCGGTGGTCTTCCACACTTTTCTCCTCTTTTTTTTCATTTTTCTATACATATTTTTTATTCCCGGCTTTTTTCTTTTCCTTTATTTTTCTCGCTCTACTCATCCCCGCGCTTTATTATACGCGTATTGTGCTGGTTTGTCTCTACGATCTCTTCAATTCTCGCCTTTTCTTTCTTCCCACATTTTACCTTGGGATTTTCTCTATATCAAATCGCACATATATGTATAGTATATACATCCAGCGAAAAGGCTCGGCTCGGGTCAGTCGCCGCGGTTCTTTTTTTTCTATTCTCCTTTCGTCTTCTTTCTCTGTTTTTTTTTTTCTTTTTTTTTATTCCTGCACGCAATTCCATTATGATATGAATTATTAATGAATGTACCAGCGAATATCAGCGAGATTCTCGCGCGCCGCTATAGTCTCTCGATTCTCATCATTATGGTGTATATCTAAGGGATATATAGGAATTGAATTATTCTCGTCCAGAAAAAACGAAACAGGGAGAGAGAGAGAGAAAGAGAGAGATTCAGAATAAAATAATATGGATTTATTGTAGTTGAAAATTTGAATCTCGACAAAATAACGCTAAGACCGATTCTCATTAAGATCGCAGATGAAAGCAAAATGAAGAATTATATTCTTCTTTTTTTTCTTGCTTTATTTTATTTTCGTCTTCGCAGACTATGAGGATAGCCACGATGGTATACGAGCGAGATATAGTTTTCTGATTTTATCTCAAGCAATAATCTCTTCGCGGAATTCTGAATTCGGTTTTTAAGATCGAATGTATACCGAAACTCTTAATATGGTTTCTCAGGTTGGCGTATAACGCAGCTGCTTTATATTATGCAGTTTGTTATATATACGGTGTGCCGATAGAATTAGCTAAAGCAAGTATAACTATAGGGATGTTGAAAAAGAAGAAAAAAAAATCAAAATCATGAGGCTGACGGGATCGGAGACACGCCCCTCCTCAGTCATCCCTATGTCGATTGTATTCCCGCATCCCTCGGGAATATTTGAACCATCTCGTTGTATGTATACCAATTCCTAACCTACCTGCAGATAATTAACCGTGAAACGCCCACACAAAAGAAACGCTTTACGTTTTAGTTCATTTCGAACGCATATAATCTGATCGGTGGTCAGATGATGGGCGGATATTTTGACCACCCGAATGGAATTCTATGTGTGCAGGCAGTTTTGAATTTGCAGTTTATTTCTAAACGTCTGCGAAATCCGGGGATCGCGGTATGAGCGTATGTGAAAATTACATTTCTTGGAGTTTGAAAAATGATCGTTAAAAAAGTGTGCCACTGTTTTTTCGAAATTCTAAGAGAATGGGAAAAAATTAAAATTGATCGACGGGTGCGGGTCAGGGTTTTCGCAGGTAGCCGGTAATAATCGAGTAGTCCTAGGAAATCGGTGCCTTTCAAAAATATCTTTATCCATAACTCAACATCAACTCTGCTGTGAAAAGAAGCTACTGCAACGCGAACTAATATAATACTCCCATCGAATAATTGAAGCCCTCAGGGTCCAGCATCTACCGACCTCACCGAGAAGGCGTATAACGCCTGCATCGAGCATACAGGCTGCACAAAAACCATATCCTTGTGGATCCTGAAGACAAAAAAAATTATTACAGAATTCATTCGCAACGATTGCAATTTTCCACTCAATTCATCTTACACCGCGCCATCTTTCCGATTTTCATCTTTTATCATTACATATTTCAGTGTAGGATTTATACGCCCGATCCTTCGACTGTGCGTATATAGATACTTTTTTGGTAAATCTGTGTGGGTTTCGGGGGTTGGTATGATACGCGGTGCACGTTTACGTTATAAAAGAGCTACTCTAGAGCCTCGGTCCAGTTTCGATCTCTCGGTATGAAGCCCAAAGGACATCCCACTGTTAGAAAAGGGCGCTTATACCGGGTCCGAGTAGCACTCTGATCTGGGCGCTGCGTCGGAGAGGTCGTCGGAGAATACAGAGAGCTTCTCGCATCCGCTCCAGCACGGGGTCCGAATAATTTATAGGGAGGGCATCTGCATCGTAATTGATAATATCCAGCGGTGAGCTGCTGCTGCCCCTACAACTCCCTTTCTTTTTCCCTGCGTTCTCTGCGCCGTTTGCCACGGCACCCCCCGTTGGCCCCTTTTAGTCCTTCACCTCAGCGCTTTTACTCCCTCAAACCTGGGCACCCTTCACGTTCAACCTGCCACATATCTCGGATTTTACGCGTTTCAAAAAAAAACCTTCCTGCCCGAACGAACTCTCCGCTCAAAGCTGTACCTGTATGCGTCGGAGACTCGAGGCGGCGGGGGCGGGGGAGGCGCGGGGAGGATGGATATCATCATGGGGTCTGATTGTGAGCCTTAAATGGGAGTGAGAGAGGGATCGGGGATAAAAAGAGAAGAGATTATGAGAAACGGAGAGAAAATATAAGAGCAGTGAAGAGGAGCAGCAGCAGCGGGAGCGGCAGCAGCATGCAGGGCAGGAGAGCTCGGACTCTCGGACGCCGGGGGCTGCGGTGGGTTGGGCATGTTTTCTGCTTTTATTTCTTCACTTTTCGAAGCGGCGGCGAGCGAGCGAGCGAGATTGGGCGAGGTTGTGGCCTGCGGTATAATTAAAATACAGCCGAGGTCCAACTGCAGAGCGCTTCGCTGCCCAATGATTAGTATTTAGGGGCTGCAGGAATGCAACCGCGCTGTCTGCTCGAGGATGAAAAAGAAAAAGGGACAAAAAGGAAAAAACTTCAAAAAGAAAAAAGGAAAATGGAAAATAATCCACTCCACACACTACGCATCATTTGGTGGTATTCCGAACGCTGAACATACACAAGTTTATATATAAACGAACACGTGTATATATAACGTTAAACTTCGAACCATACGCCCGAAAGCATCTTGTCTTGATAATTGCTAACGATTTAATTATTGGAATCGCCGCAGATGAAACACGAAGAAAACACCGGGTTTCTTTCCAATTTGCTCCGCGCGCGTTCCGATCTTCTCGTATGGTGCAGCAGCCAACCAGCCAAACCCGATCCACCGCGTCTGATGGAGAAGAGCGAGGAGAAAAAAAAGAAAAAAAAAAAAATTAAAACGTATTAAAGAAGATGAAAAAAAAAAGCAGAAATACAATCGGACAGTCGAATATAAGCTCCGGTGTAAAAATGCAGTAACGAAATTCCTATGCTCATCGAGAATTCTCCTTAATCCTGTAATTTATTGTTTTCTAATTTTCGTGTATATTCTTATATAATAATATTCTAGGAATGAGGAAGAAAATTAGTCAAAGTTATTCCACGTTATGATGTGGGATATATACGTACATAAAAGTTGCGTGTGTTACTTTGATCTGTATACTTTGAAACACCTGTAACGTACATGTCCGCAGGGACCCGGGTATACGATGTGCGTGTACGGCATACGTGATTATTATTTTTTACTTTTATTTTATTTGCTTCTTTTTTTTCTTTTTTTTCTTTATTTTCTAACGCCATTTATATCTCGGGATTATCACGGTACACCGGCCGGATTACATACCTAGATAAATAAAAAAAATCAACAAAAAAATCGTAAATTATCGGAGACACGATATTTCTGTAAGAATTTGAAATTTAGAAATCGGGGTACGGCCGTGTAATAACAACCTGGCGGCGGATTAGCACATTTTTCTTCAACTGTCATCGTGAAAGTTATGAATTATTTTTAATTTTTTTATATCAACAGATTCCGTAACGTTGTGCAGAACACTGAGGAAATATTATATCGTCGAGTGCAGCGGATACGTTCGTTGATGAATAGATTAATTAATAATAATTAGAGATCACCGAAATTGCTCGGGACAAATTGGTTTTTCATGCGAGGTGTTTTTTTTCTTTTTGTTGTCAATTTTCTTATTTTACAATAATTTAAAGAGTTGCGTTAACGGAACCCTCCTCATCCTTGTAGATGGTAATCCCGAGGACCTGCAGGGTTTAAATCAGGGTGTTAGAAGCTCTTGGTGGTTTAGAGCTTTCTGAATAGATGGCGTCTGTTGTACCAAAGACGCCAAGCTTCCCGGTCGTCCCGGGCGTCCCGGACCCCCGGGAGTTCCCTCTTTCATTTTTGATGCCATAAAGAGGTATTTTATCGCCGCGTTTAAGGGTTATTGTACAATAAAACCGGCATTATTATCAGTTAGCTTCCTAGCGCGGGATAAGGGGCCGGGGGGAGGGGTTGAGGCGTGAAACGAGAAGAGGATCACTGCGGGGACTAACATCCCTGGTACCAAATTCTATATACCCATCTATATACCGAAAGAAGACCAACTTGGCTATATTCTCCTCTTACGCGCTCTCAGTCAGAAAAAGAAGTGGTAGTAACCTAAAGACGGTGAAAAGCACGACTGCCAGCTTCTTTTACGACTCGTAAAACCTGCGGTAAACATACCAGGACATTGTCTCGGAAATGCGTATCAACATACGGCCGCGAGGATAATAATGTCGATAGCGATATCATTTTATTTCCCAATATTATTTATTTTTTTTTTTCTTCTTCTTTCTCCCATTTTTATTCCGGGCTATCTAATTTTTGTTTTCCGCTCACACGCTTTCTTCCCTTAAACGAATTCTCTTTCTCCGTCTTCACTTTTTTTTTTTTTGGTTTTTTACACCAGGACCAACCGACACAACGGGACCGTTCGTTATTATTTTCCATGTATATATACGAGTGTTATAGACCGTAATAATCTTTTCTATAATATCCTGAAATTAATATACCAAGGACCGCCCAAGCTTAGAAGTCCATCGGGCATCCGGGTTTTATGGTACCTACCCATACGCTAGTTATACAGAGAATGCCTCTGTTGCACCATGAATGGATGGGGGTCTCTCACTTGCGAATGATTTATGATTTACGGGCGATACTTTAGGTTCGGAAATGTTTTCTCGTATATAACTATGTAGTAGTAGACGCTATTATAATGTTTGGGTAAAACGTAACTGTCTTAACTATTATATGGATAAAATGTTAACATTTATGGTCAAGTGATCGCCGCGGTGTTAGACGGTGGAGTATTGATGTTATACCGCGAGTACACGATAAATTATCGAGATAATATGACATAGCTAATATTGGCTGCTGTTGGGTCTTGTAAAAATCGGAATAGAATGTACGTAACATTGTACCGCAGTTTTAGACCAGCTCATATATATACTATAATATATAGGTACGTGAGCTCGTTTGCGTTTTTGCACCCATGAATCGATCGGTTGTTTGTTGCTGCTGCTGCTGCTGCTGCAGCCCCGGGCTTTTGATTCTGGTTCCGCTGCCGCTGTTGTTGTAGCTCGCGGTGTGTCCAGTGCGAGCAAAATGTACGCGTCGGCACCAAGTTAATCGAATCCTCGAGAGCATGCAAGCAATAAGTTGCATAAAAATTACCAACGCTCAACGTCACTCAACCACTCGCTGTCCCCCTCTCCTTCTCTATTTTTCTCTGCATGCAGTGTACGCGAGCAATAAACGGGGTGCAATTGGCTTCAATTGTTCGGAATTTGAAGGAAACTATTTGTCATTCCTCACGCGTATACGTCAAATATTACGTGTAATTGGTAATTATCATCTACGATCGATCCAGCGAATGGTAAAATTATATAAGTTAATTTGTTGTCTCTCTAGCTTTCAGACACACGACTTGTAACGTCGCGACATCTGCGCTCGCCCGTTCCACTTTTCTACGTAAGAAGGTTTGCAGTAATTTTTGACTCTAACGACGACTCCGGGGACAGTTGGCTCGTTCTTCTCACGCGGGAGTATCTGAAATCTGTGTTGAGGTATAACCCGGGTAGCTGAGATAATGTTGTGTACCAACTACTAAGGTATACAGAGGGGCCCATCGCGTGGGTAAACTTCCTCCCTTTCAGCAGACAGTGGCGGAAGCAAGTTGTAAATTTCAACTCTGCTTTAGCAGCAGCAGCAGCAACAGCAGCAGCAGCTCACCTAACAACTCGTAGTATACCGTAGCCTGACTTTCCGGCTTGTTCGAGCTGCCGACCAGACTCGACTTTCGGGTTTGGCTTCTGATAGCCCAACAGCTCGCCCACAATATCTACGGTTCTTCTTAAATATTTCGTCCTTTTCCAGCTTTTCTACTTCACAAGTTACGTCCTATATATTTGGTTATTTCTTCTGCGTCGAGATTCCAGCTAAAGAAAAAAAGAATGAAAAAAAAAGAGAGAAAAAAAAAGTCACGTATCGCTTTGGAAATATAATCGTACACTGTGTGGAGATGAAGCTGAGCTCGAGCGCAGAAGTTACGGGTCTCCGGGTCTATCTTGGGCATTTGGACCCTAAGAAAGGGCTAAGAAATGGAAAAGGTTTTGGTTAAATTGGGAAAAAGTTGAGGGTATACCATTCCGTGTAGACCATATACGCCCGTCGCACACTAACACGCAGCGGTTGGATTCAAGTTGTGGAATATTTCTTATATACAAAGTGGAATTTTCATTCATTTTCCCGAGCCTAAAACCCACCGGGGCGACCGGCTTAACTTACAGCCTCATATTTTCTTGGATATGTATATTTATATTAGATTCAAGGATTCAGATAAGAAGCGCCTACCCAGCTTTCTCATATATGAATTTTTTCCAGTATATTTCTTGGATAGTTTTCTCCTACGTGGCTACGTACCCCGCATATCGTATTTTAACTAATTCGACTATACAAAAAAAAAAATGGTAATTTTCGTTTCTTACACACATACAGTAAATAAACTGGATTCAAAACTCGGCTAGACATATACGTAATTGAGTCGAGATTATATTGAGAATAAAAGTCGTCTCCATATAGCCCGAAGTATACAACGCGATGTATAAATCCTTGATCTCTTTTGCTCGGCGTTCAAGGATCGGCTACTGTCTACGGCATCGTCGATACCATTGAAAGTTCGATGTCGTTGTACATTTCTGCAACATTTACGTATAGCTATATAGATATTTGCATAGCGCACTCCTCGTCGTTGTCGTCGTCGTTGTCGTTTACCTCGTCGTCGTCTGAATCGCGAGTCATGGAAAGAATCGTCGCGCGATGTTCTCGTCTCCAACGTATATATCCGAATCGACAAACACAAATACGTACGCTTATGGCGCAGCTCAGGACTACCTAACACGAACGAAAGAAGGTACCTACTCAACAATCGCTCGCGGTTCTCGGCCATATCCCGTCGGATGGACAGCGGTAAGCCGTTCACACGACTCCCATGCACATCGCGCGGAAACCTCTCAGGGAGAATCGAACTTATACTCTTCTTCTCGAGCAACTCTTATCCCGCACACCCTGCGGATCGTTACAAAACGGAATGCATACCTGGGATACGATTTCTCCAAGAAACTTAACCAACGATACATCCGTCTTTGGAAGCGCTCAACGTCCTATTCTCTTTGTATATTCTTACGTCAATTTTATTTGATTTTCAATACCTTTTTTCTTTTTTTGAATTCAATTTTGCGAATGACTTGGAATTGCAAACGAAATTTTTGAGGATGTTGATTTGAAACGCGTTTGATTTCAGACTTTTTTCTTTCACCTTGGCAAAAATCTAAGGTGAATATATTTGAATCTGTAATGATGGAATCTACAGAGAATGAACATTCACAGTTTCACAGTGTTTCCGAGTTCGCTAAACTTGAACTGGACAAAAGTTGGATGCATATAAGAGAATCGTGAAAGACAAAAAAAAAAAAAGAACACAAAAAAGGTGTCGTCTCTTTCACTTTCATTCTACCTGCGCAGGACCTGGCAGTGGAGGAACCGACTATCACTAAAAGGCGACTTGCGAAACGCCATTACCGCCGAGTCCTGATCCGAACGGATATATCGGATTCCTTGTCTCCTCAGGTACGTCGTTCTCGTTATCGGTAACGTTGTATCTTTTTCTCTGTAGCGTACGAAACACTGCGGGAGAAACGACGCGACGCGTTCTACGCGTGAATTTTTCTCTTCTTTTAAACCAACCCATGCAGGCAGGCAGGCAAGTAGGTAGGCAGGCAGGCAGGCAGGCAGACAGACGGACAGACAGACGGACTAAAGGATTCGCACTTTATACCTGCAACGGTGAGTAAAAATAAAAATAAAAATAAAAATGTTGGCATATATAGTCGGTGTATATATGTATAGAGTGACGCGGTTCAGAAGTCGAGAGGGATCTTGATAGGGCGTTAAGAGTTAGGGGCGTCAAAGAATTGGACGCCTTGAAAGAGAGCAGGTGGTACAGGTGTCCATGTTTGTTTTTTTTGTTTTTTTTTCTTATACCGTTGCACTTGCAGTTGAGTTCAGTCGACTTTCTTCAATTACCGGATTAAATTAACCCTTTAACTCTGTTGAATTATTATTTCCGTTAAACGCTCCGATGCAAAAGTATACATTAACTTGTGCAGTAGCTACTGAATTGCATAATCGCATTTATCGCCTTCCACGACGGCGTGGCGACGGAAAAAACTTAACACATAAATGAGCGATGAATTGAAGAAAAAAAAATGGAAAATTTCATGGATAAGATTTTCGTTCCGCCTGTACGATATACTCGAAATATTTCGAATCGAATCCCGCGTATTACATGAACCTGTGAGGCAAAGTGCAATCTTTGAAAGAAATCTCTTTGCAGTGCTGGAGTGTAGAGGTTAAGAAGGTGGGTAGAGAGGCACATATCGAAAGAAAAGGAAAAGAGAAAAAAGAGAAAAAGAAAAAGAAGATGAAGAAGAAGAAGCAAAGTTTGTAGCTGGGAGGCGAGTTGTAACTCAATGTACGCGCGACCCTACGAGTGCGATGGAGAGACGCCGACGCCCCCAGGTTGTGTATATTTTTCTTTCTATCCGATATCTTACGCGGCGCGGTAAACAGCAGAAAAGGAATATATCCGAGGCAATGAAGCCGTCAACCTGGCCAAGGAACCGCACAGCCCGCAAACTTATCGTGCAAGCGATACTATACTCCTCAACAGAGAAGAGAAAAAAAATTTCAAATAAATAAATAAAATAAAATATAGAATAAAGTATTATATACCTGTACATATTTCGTACAGCGTGAGCTGGGGATAATTCAAACCACCGTAACTTCTAAGGGATAAATGCAAAAAACTTCGGAAACTTGGGCAACCGCGGCTGGTAATTTAAATAAGTGTAAAGTACATTAATTTTATCCTAACTAAGCATATTACGCGGGCAAAACGGGTTCAAATTTTCCAAAGATCTTTTTTCACTTGATTTTTATTCCATTTTTTTATTTCCCTCCGAATTTCATGATCTTCTTCAAGGGATAGCTTCGGGGGTGTTTTCGGACACCCTTTTGCTACCGTGTCCACGGAATATGATGAATAATAAATTTTCTCGCGCTAAATAAATGTGACAGGTGAGCAAGTATGGGATGTATGTATACGTAGTTACATTATTTATCTTGATGGAGATTCAAGATATTGATTCTATCATCAAGATGAGTGTATAAATAATTCAATCCAGATAAGGCGATCTTGTATAACTATAGTTTGCATGCGGTACACATAATCATGCTAGAAACGCGTAAAAGCGACGAAGTAAATGACCGCGTGGCTCATAATTTTTAATGTCCTTTTATCGGCCTGTCGCTACAGTCTACCAATATAGGATACACGTGCGTATCTCTGTACAAATATACCTGGTAGAGAAAAATTTTATACATGCATCTCATTACCATATTACGAATCTTATGTTGCGTCATGTCGTTATAAGGCTTACAACTGAATATTCAATAACAATTATTAACACACTCGTAGATAAACGTTTGGATAATCGTGCGGTTCTCATGGCAGAAAAACTAGAAAGCGTATTAAGAGAAAAAACAAAAAAGAACAGAAAAAAGAAAAGACAAATAAGAAAATGGTTTACAGCCGGGTGCGCCGATCGTGGCACGGACGACTCCCATTCAATCTCCTTCACATCTAGAATCGTTGTCGCCGCCGCCGCAGTCATGAAATCGCCTCTCGGGAATTCGCGAAACATCGCATGCAAAATTATTCAACGATAAAATAATAAAGCAAACGGCACAGATTCGATACACTGAATTATTTTTAAAAAACCGCGTAGATTTCATTTCATTCGTATTTTTTTAGAGGGAATATTTTTCCTCCAAGGTGTGATTTGACGCGCGTTTCGTTGCTATGGTATAATTATTTTTGTATCCGCAGCGATATTGAAAATAATAATAATGGATGCTTGGGAAAAAGAATCGAACGTAGTTTATCTCTTGCGGACGAAGCTTTGGTACAAATTGCCACTTGGTCGCTATCTGAGATCCCTGAATATATTTAATTAGAATTAATGCGAGTGCCACGTAAAAATTAGCATTGCTGATTACGCCGAGTTCTCGCGTACGTCGGTATAATTACATATATAGTATATACAAGCCTATGTACGATACACGATGTATAACTTTTTTAAACATACATATATCTGCGGTGCGCGGCTATTGCGTCATCCGGAAACGCGGCAGAAGGTGTGAAAACCCGAATTCTCAAAACGACGTTCCTCCTCTACACCTATAAGGTTGTTTGAAAAAGGGTGCTGAACAGCTACCGAATAGACCTTTATCTTACCTACGTACTGTACGAGCCCTTAGCTACTGTCCGTTTTTTTACGCTCCTCTCTCACACAACGCCAGTGGAGCGCTACTGTTGGCTCATAAGTATATGGGCGCACGTGCCACGGTCATATAAATGTTTATTCAGCAACGAATTAAACATGCTAAAATCGACACTGAAAATTGTAAGAGCGCGTCCAGCATTTTATCTACCATAACGCGTCATCGTGGTGCCCAATAATGTCTCATCCTTCAAAGAAAAATGAAATTTTCAGTTCATAAAATTTCAAAAACTGCCAAGTAGATCGATTCATTCATCGAAACGATCGAGTTATTATATCTGATTTATCTGTCTAAGAATCTAAAAGATCGGTAATCTTTTTTAAAGTTTGCAACACACAGGACGCGTCAAAATTCAGATATTCATTGTACGATATAAACTCGCCGTTTCGTTTAGCGAAGAAGAATCACGTAGTATCTGCTCGTACTTGCGGTGAGTTCCAAGGAAGTCTTGACTGGAGTTGGCTGTCATGTGTCAGGATTAGACGAGCTGGTATTACGTTTGCCCGGAACGGTTGTATGATCGGAATGGATAAATTTTCTATTTATATGTCAGAGGTATCGCTGCGGGATGTTCTCAGTTTCCTCTTCGCACCGTGTAGAGAGATTCGGTCGCCTCCTCGACTTCCTTAATAAAAATGGGGGGGATGGGGAAAAAATATTCTCTCGATTGAACGAACGTCCGAAAAATTGAAAAAGGAACGAAGTTTACAATTACAGACACCGCCTCTAGCCGTTATACGTTATTTTTATCGCACCGAACTTGCCGTTGTTCTCAGAAACATGCAGCGGATTCCCGATGCAACAACTTCGCGCTATAACACTAAACTCAATGCAGGTGCGAATCGGATCAGCATTGTCACGTTTGTATAGCTTTTGTATAGGTATTATATTATACGTGCAGCAGGGGTCCCTGTATAAGAGGAGTATGGGAATTCTCGTATCGATTCGATTTACAATGTTACATATTATCGGTTGCGGTGGGCACGGTATATACGTAGCGTAGGTTATAGTAGGTGCCACTATCTCAAGCTATTCTGGTCGCGATCGTAGCTACCAGCTGTATTCTCGCGTCTATAATACATCGTCCGGATTCACCGTCCCTCCGTTTGTCCTGCATTTGTCCGTCGCTTTCTGTATGTGTATCGTATAGGGATACACACAGTAGCTGTGTCACCGAGGAGCGTGGAGCACATAGCGCGAACCAATCATAGCGTAGTCGTTCCTGTCCCGGAAACCGGAAGCGAAGGAATCCCGCGGGAGAACGGAGAGTGTACCGTTGGCAGGGGGGCCGAGGGGGTGATTTGCGGGGGTGAAAGGGACCCGAGAACGCGAGGAGGGGGTGCGGAGGATATTGAGAGCGACTTGCGTCGCACTGGACATAATTTCCGCTCGACGAGATCGGAATGGCTAATGACGTCACATCCACCTCGCTCCGTCCTTCCTTCGCTGCCCATTCCTGCGGGCCACTACGGTATTCATCTATTATATAAAGCGCTAGTGCTAAGTCTTGAAATTTTACCAAAAATTATTCCCCGCTAAATTTCTCTTTCAATTTTTCATTTCCCTTCCACACATATTTAGCTTTGACAATTCACCGTTACCGCACGTCATACCAAACTCTAATTGCGGCAGAAACCTGCAGGCGTCGTGTGAGCTTTTATTTCTTCTTCTTTTTTTTTTATATTACCGTTTTTAATTTTTTCGTGGAATGGGAAGATAGTTGCACGTCGTAGCGAGGAACGTATAATGACGTGGAAGAGAATCTGTGGGCGATTCGGCTTCAGCGTATGTATAATAAATGTATGGGTAATTTCGAAGGGAGGCGGTGGATACGTATGCAATGGATCGCAATGCCGGAGCGTGCAGTGCAGGTTGGATAAATTAAAAAATCTCTATTATTTGGATTTCCTTTCAGTTTCCGTTATTCCATGCTTTGGAATGGAGCGGAGCCTTTCTCGTTAACGTCACCGACGAACCAGATGAAGTTTTTCATTAGCGTCGCGACGCATTCCTGTTAGACAGGCAGGCGGGAGCGCCAGTCGCGGCGGCAGTCAGGGGCAGGTAGCTAGATATGTGACATTAGCTTTACGCGCTCTGCACTCCCGATGGTTGTTGGAAAGGGACATTTTTAATTTCAAACCGGAGGCGTGTAACCCACCTATCGGCTGCCAAATATTTCCGACGCGCGGTCGTCACCTCAGCAGATCGACGTGCATGCTTTTTTTCCCCCCTCCTACTTTTTTTCTCAACCCCGCGTCTACTCGTCACGACGTTATACCCAGTTCGAATTCAAGCGGCACCTAGTCTGCCGCATCATACTTTTAATCCGGCTCGTTTCAACCGCGTAAATTCTTCGCGTTCGTTATTATTAGATATCCTAACGAAATTTTATCATTTCTCCTTGCTCTCTGGCTGTCCCGGCTTTATTGAAACTTCAGATTCTCGATCCCCCGGTTGCAACGCCAGTGATTCCGATGCTGACGCTGATCATGCTGATGCTGCGGGTGCAATTAACCTCTTGAACTCGAGTCGCTCAATCTACCGGCGTGTCAATTATACCTTTTACTATATTCTATACTCGAAAGAATTTCCATTCGAATAATAATACCGGGTTTCGTAGTGTGCGTTTGTACGTATGAGTCCCAGCGCTAGGATGGGGAGATGGCTCGACGACACCCACGGCGATTTTTCAATACCAAATCTTAGTTGTAGAATACGAGATAAACTAGTTAGGCGTATATGCGGTCAGAAATAACGCGTAGGAAATTACTTTGAAATGGTCTCTGCACGGTTTGGTGGGCGGGATTTATCCACCGTGAAGCCATCCGGCTTTTGGGCACATCGTATGTGACGCCGGGGAGACGACGTTAATATTTTACCAGACTCCCGGGCCCGTCCGTCTCGTCGTCCTGCGTTTCCCGAATCCGAAGCCAAACCCACCTCCGTTTCTCCTCCAGGTTCCACTTCCAAGTTCCACGACCACCCCGTTTTCATCCTCATTTCCAACACCACGACAGCTAAAACACCCTACCGCGTGAGGATCGACGCCGGTTACTCCTGCGAGTACGAAGGCCTTATCCCCATTATTTATTTACCGCTAAATGAAGTGAAACCTTTCATTAATTAATGGGATTTCTCTAGCCGACCCATGAGGTATACTACTAGGCGACTGTCGACGCTCGTTTTCTATTAAAACGCCGCAATTAGGAATCTCACCTTGACAGAAATAAACCATTGGCGATCGCGATTCCTGACGATCCAAACCTTTGACTTGGATTTAGTCGGAAAAAAAAAAAAAAAATTGGATCCTGCAGGATCTGTGATATAGTTGAGAGCTTTTTTTTACGCAGGCTATGGTCAGATCGAAATTTACCTTTCATTAATTTCTCCGTAGACAAAAAATTCATCGAGTCAAACGTTCGATGCTTAAAAAATAAGAGTATGGAAAAATATTCTGTCACAATTTCCGTGAGGTTGGAATACTTACATGTCTCGGAGGTATAATATAAGGGTTGTGAGTTAACAATAAGTGGCGCTTGAATATAAGGGAACCACTCAGGAAAAGCTGCGAGAGAGGGAGAGATGGAGAAAGAAAAGAGAAAGCCGGTTGTTTTAATTAGTTTTTAATTTGTTTCGTAATGGCGAGGCGTGCCTTCATAATTTGAGGCGTTTTTACGCTAGGAGTTGGCACGGCGCGAGCGTTATGGTGCCGGTGTTGCAGGAGTGCGTGGTTCCCTTATAATACAGGTTCCCTTGCCACGCTCCCTGTTTGCGTCAAGGGGAAAGTTACACCCCGAGCAACTTTGTTTGCGTTTGCGTTTCGCCTTCGCAAACTCGCCCAGGAAATTAGTCTAGAACGAACTCGCGGCTGGGCACAGAAAACTCCCCCCCCCCCCCCCCCCCCCGCCCCCCCGCCCCATCGCACACACCCTCAGATTCTATGCTATATCCATACGCGAATTTTCAAATCAACCTGACCGCCGGTGCAGGCGAAAACAAACCACTGGAAAATATAACGCCATGTTACTACGGCTTCTGTTCCTGCCGGCTAATTAAAGTTGGAGTAGTAAACGCCTCGTATGGTCAGACGTCTGGGGAGAAATTCACTCCAGACGTTTTTACATATTTACATCCTTGAAATGATCGTGACTAGGAAAACTTTCCGTTGGTTTTTTCGTCTTTCATTTTGTATGGATTAAAATTTGGTCGGCTGTCAGGTGGTATGGGGTTTAATTTCTCAAGTTTGAACGAGGAATAGCTGGGACCACGCTGGGTACGGAGGAATTTGGATGTACAGCTACTGCACGGTCTATGTAACGTGTATATCTATGCTACTAGTACATAAGACGCGTAAGCTACGTTATAGTAATCAAAGTTGTCGCGGCGGCATCTGAGAGTTTTCGACCCCTGCAACGTGGAGTTCAAACCCCGGGTGGATGGAGAATGCTTTGCTACTCTGCTCTGCTCTGCTCCGCTCTACCTCCGCCTCTGCTCCGCTCGCCGTCGGTGGGTAAGCTCAGGATTTATGGGGGCGTCGCGACGTCCGTCTTCACTCCCCGTGAAGCCCTTCCACCAACTTGGGACCAAGACCACGGAACCGAGGCACGGAAACCGCAACGCCGAAGTCGTTAGCTAACCCAAAACCAAAGCCAACGGCAACGCTAACGCCAACGTCGACGGTTCGCGTAAACGCGTCGGAACATGGAAACTTGACGACCGGCTGCATTCTGCACAACTGCCATTCTTATTCGACTCCCGAATTCGAATCAACTGATTCTTCAACTTGGCCGAGTCGATCGTTGGTTTTGAAGGATTTTCAGCTTCTTGGAACGAGCAATTTTGAAAAGCCGAGGCGAGTTACTGTTATTCCAGAAGAAATTATTTCTGCGTTACATACATTTCGGTATTGTAGATTTACTGGAAGTAACTGTCGTTAAACCATCCACGCGCAATGATATCAGTATGCCGGCTACGTTTCGGCCACATCCCCCGCTCATCCCTCAACTTATTGCGGCTTAGGGGATGCTCCTCTTTCCGCTCACTCGCACCTCCGGCACCCCCCGCTAAAAACCCGAGGGTTCCTACCTGCTGGCTTGCCGTAGTTTGCCGTATCCCTCCTCGCGCACGTCCGTTCCCGGCCAAAGCCCGTAAATTGTTTCCGTCATAATTTCGGATACAGCTTTTTCGCGCCGTGCTTTCTCCCCTAGAAACTGGGGGATGTAAATGTGCATACGTGTACACGGACCGTCGTGCATGATATCTAAAATAATAACCGAGAGCGGGACGAATTTTTGGTGATATTTATTCTAGACGAGAATAATTGGTACATACGTGGATTTTATACTGCTAGTTGGGTTGGTGAAAAAACTACATAGGATTTATTTATATAATGAACTTCTGATTCGAATTCCGAGGACCTCCCCGAGCATCCATCTAAGCCCACATTTTGACAGGGCACATTAACTCCTCGTAGGCGGCCTTTTGAACAACAAAAACGGAGCAGCCATCGGAGCACGCTGTGCTGCACACGGTGAAGGGTGAACGGTAGCTCAGCAGGTGAGCCTTCCGGGACTCGATGCGGATAACCGCCGCCCCGTTGAGTCGAGACCATCTTTATGCTCGTGTCTCACAGCTAAATATCAACCCACTTTATACAAACAGAATCATATATAATAAGAGAAACTTCACAATGATATACAGAACACGCACGCGTCCCAAGAAAGCGAAGAAGAAAACAAGGCGAATTTCTCGCTCTCGTTTCTTGATGCAGGTCAGAACGATACGCGTTGCAGGCTAAGAAATCGAGTAGATCCAACCCACATTTTTCAGCCCTCGATGCGATTAGAATGAAAAAAAATTTCGTTCATAGTTTTCTTTTCTTCTAATTTAATTATTTCTTGTTTTTCATCGGCGTTGGATTACGTCCAGCAGAGCGTTAAGCCGTTTCTAGTAAAACACGGGACAGGTGTGACACGGCGAACAGTAGAACGTGAGCTTCGTGTGAAAGATAAAAATTAAAGATGGACAGCTGCGTTTTTCTGTTTCTAGTCTTCGATAGTTCCCGTGACATGTAGACCAAACCGCCTATATAATTAGTTATTAGAACGTTTGATCTCCGACCGCAATTAGTAAATTTATATTTAACCTCATTATATCCGCTGCGATGATAGGGTCTCGTTGAATATAACGGGCAGCTTTCGACGGTTCAATGAAAATCAGGAATCGCTTCCGCGATGGTCATTTCGGTCGTCCAAAGGTAGTTGAACGCAGAATACATACTAACGCAGGATTAATCTGAGGTCTGAATGTCGCAATGCGGCAGGAGTAGTGCGACTTCACACACGTAGTATTTCGAAGCGATTCCGGTTTGCGAATTGTCGCTGGGTTAACTTAGCGGTCGTAAAGGTGAGAGAACGTGAACGTTGAAAACTCGTATAGCCGCCGGTGCTGAGAAATATCTATGGCGAGGGCCTCGCGAATTTCATGGTTCTCGAGAAGCTATACGAGCACGATACCGAGAATGTTTGATTAAGAATTTATCAGGCGACCGAATTTGTCAATTTTTTTTCATCCTTTTTTTCGCTTTCCTCGTTCAAAACTCCTTCCAGGACGGACTGAATTATGCACCGCCACGACCTCGCGTGTGTATTATAAAGGTGCCTTTGATCTGCAGCGAAGACAATACCGGTGATCGTCTGCTTGCAGCGTGAAATATCCGGAGATTATATTTTACTATCATCAGAAAACGTCGACGAGTAGGATGACGGAATCATTCCCTGCACATCACTTCTATTTCCTCGGTTCCCTTCGGTTTCGTAACCAAAGAAGAAAAACAAAGAAATGGACAAAAACAAAATGGGATGAGAAGCGCACAGGTAGCGATAATTAACCGTATTTCATTTCGCCGAGATTTTCGCTTAGCGTTAACTCAGAGATAGTGACGTTTACGTTTGATGGGTTATAAGCGTTGTTTGCCAGACAAGGGGACTAGAAAACCACAGCTTTGGTTACGGATCGATGGATTGCCTTTGGCTCTCGACATTTGCCGATAAATTTTATAAGTCGCTTTCGCTTCGCATTTGCTTTATTCTCCGCAGTTGAAATTTTTATTTATTTATTTCTATTTTTTTTCTTTCTTTATACAGTCTTTGCATTTTATTCGTACATGCATTATTATAAAGAAGCCTATTGCTTCTGCCGCATTTGCGCAAAGTAGCTGCAGGTATAAAAAGAAAAAAAATTATCATGAAAAAAGGAGTTTTTTTTGCAACCGTCTCGCGGTTGCTGAAACTGCATATATCCTTCGCAATCTTTGTGCACCCGATTCCCCGCTGCTAGATTGCTTTCCTTTTCCTGCATATGTACTTTTTTTTTCTATGCACGGTTATGAAACGGTAGAATAAAAATATCGGCTATGTTACGAAGGTAAAAAATACCCGTGCTATCCATTCGTAGATGTGATTCTACACGCTGTCTGTATCGTATAATATACGTCGTAAAAATTGACGAGAAGCTAATATTACACCGAATTTATATTCCAGAGAATGGTTAGTCGCGGCTGCAGTGTGCGACGTATCGACGTTTAAATTGAATAAAAATTAAATGGAGTTCCTGCAGGCTGCATCCTCGTGCTGTACAGATACAAAGCAACGTTCAATTTCGTCTGATCTTTTTTATCTGAAATACCTAAAACAATTGGAAAGAAGATTGGAAAATATTGTACACACATATCTGTTCGGTCTGGAAGTTCACGGTTCACTTTCGAAGGTTGATTTTCATCGCTGCGTACTTCTTTTTTTTCTACTGTGTCTTAATAAAAAATTAAACAGTCGCAGAAATTAAAGCGAGTGTAGAGAAAAGAAATAAAGATAAAAAAATTATAAAATAGCAGCGAGGCAGCGACAGCAGCAGCTGCATGGTATATCCAATGGTTGTTTTCGCACCTCGATTTAATGCATCTTGATAAAAGAACGACGTCCGTAGCCGTCGCTTGGTCGTTCAGTGCGTGAGTGATGGTGGAAGAAAATAAATATAAATAAAGTAGAAAAAAAAGAACAATACATATGTATATATGTGTAAATATATGTTCAAGTCTCATACGCCGAAACTTATACCACTCGCAATTTAGCGTGGGGTTTAAATTCGAATGATAACGATTTTCACGTGCAACAAAATACGGAAACAAGTTTTCGTTCTACCTTATAGCGCGAGTATTCTTACGTATTGCCTCTTGTATAAAGTGTACAGGGCGCCTGTTGTGCGTCACGAAATTTTTCACTTCGAGATATCCCCATCAGAAACTTCACCGCGTTTTAAACGCGATGTTCGTATTTCAAATTGCAGATCAAACGAATCCAGACGTTATTTTACTCTATAATATAAAAAAAGGAAAAAGAGTATAGAGATAAAATAATTCGTAATTCTCAAATTTACTTTCCGAAAGTTGCAGCGCAGCAGTTTTACCGCTGCAAGATTTTCTTCGGCGACTCATATTCCCCAGGGACTAAAAAGATCAGGATGAAAGGGGTGGCCACGCTGAGCGTGATTGCGACTGTATCCAGGAGCCTGCGGTATCCCATTTTATTTATTTTTTTTTTTTCAGCAGGAAGAGCAAAAGTAGCAGCAGCAGTTTCACAGCGGCGGGTCATCGTCGACGACGACCGGAGAGGTCAGCGGGTCGCCGTATAACCTCGAACCGTTCTAAGCCCTGGACAACTTCGTCGCTGGCGAGATGATGCTACTGCAGGGCGCTTCGCTAAGCCACGGGATGAATTCGCCAGGCAGTCGCACTTTGCGGCTCAAAGTCTCGCCGGCAGCTCTTTATTCCCCGCAGCAGTCTCAACGTTTCCCTCCCTCTCCACCCCCGACTCCCTCGTTCCACCTTGTCTGCAGTTCTGCACTTTGTTAGTTCGTTCATTCGAGGTGTATATAAGTGTAAGGTATTCTAGATAGCTGCACGTTGAGAATTTTAGACCGGAAATATATAATATACGTGATATTTTTTCAGGGATGAAAAATTCCGCCGACACGCCCCTCTCGCGTTTTCGCGAGGTGCGATGTGTTTCA
Source organism: Athalia circularis (assembly GCA_963978495.1). Lineage (NCBI taxonomy): Eukaryota > Metazoa > Arthropoda > Insecta > Hymenoptera > Athaliidae > Athalia > Athalia circularis. The sequence continues at coordinate 18,237,974 of OZ021698.1, read as the reverse complement.
CTTCCCGAAATCTTCCGATAGCGATTTTATTCAACAACGTCATGTATAATTCAGAGCCGTTATTATATAAAAGCGTGTAGCTTCGGATTAAACGAATCCGTTAAGGGTGGAAAATTTTAGTTTGAGGGTAGCTGGCGAGATGACGCGTGGTGTTGCACAGTGTCGGTGCAACACCCGCGGCCTATAACAACGCATAGTGGCGTTAAGTCGAGAAACGGAATGAGGCCAATCTCATAACGCCTTATGAAGCCTTATGGAGATTTAGCCAGCAACAGAGTCCTAAATCTCATTAAAACGCAGAGCTCATGGCAGCGGATGGGAGATGGGGATGAAAACTGTGACGGGGATGAAAATAGCGAGAGCGAGAAAGAGAAGGAAAAACAGAGAGAGAGTGACGCTCGGATCATGGGGTGGCGTTAGGGTGCTGACTGCAGGGATGCCACCCTAATTACCTCAGACTCGATAAAAAAAACGAATTAAAGAAAAGAATGGGGTGGCTCGAGGGTGGGCTGCTCGTGACAGCCAGCTAATCGGGGTGTTTAAGAGTCTACACTGATCGCCAGGGTCTCGTTTAAACGTGGCCCGCCTTATATTTTTACTCCGCATGATAATGGGGGCGAGGTGCCATAGGACGAGAATACAGCAGCAAAAAGGAAAGAGAGGAGAGGGAAAAAAGTAAAGAGAAAACAGAAAAAAAAAAAAAAAAGAAATGAACCGAAGAAAGAAAATACAGCTCGTGAAAAACGGCGGGCGAAAGCGCGAGAGGAGATGAAGAAAAAGAAGGAGGAGGAGAAAAAAAAAGAAGAAAATATTCGGATGACAAAAAATAAAAAATTATGAATTGCACCCGCGTTATGATTTAGGGACCTTTCGTTTACTCCCAAGCTCACTTTGCATACTGATTGGCATATTAAAAAAAATTCCAGGTAGCGACATAGCCTTTTTCTTTCCGCATGCGCTTCTTCAGCTGTGGTTATGATATACGCAGATACGGAAATTTTTTCGGTCAGCCGTTCGACGGCTACGGCATCTACTATTTTCAGAGTTACTTTTTTTCTACTCTTTATCTGGAACCGGGTCCTAATGACCGAATGAGTTTAAAGTATACGTCGAACTTTTTCGGACTTGAACAATTTTATCGGAGGAATTAATCCCCGTAGCGTCGCGTCGTTGGTCACCAGTCTGAATTCTGCTAATTCTAGTAAATCCCTGACGACATATAACCCGCGCTTCTCCACGGTCTCGTATAATTTAGCTCTGCACCCTGGGCGCTAAGTACGACGCTAAACTACGAATCTAAACTCGTATCTCTGCCCCGAAGACCTTGGGTCTAATTAATAACGTATCCTTTTTTCTGCTATTTGCTTAGCTCGATTTTTTTCCTCGTGTTTTTTTTTTGTTCGAGCGCCGATGGAGCGACAAATGTATATTTAGATTTTACCAAATCTTATTTATCATTCCAGAACCCAACGTACCATGGGATTATATTCCTCTCTCTTCTAAAACTAATTACACAGCGAGGTGGTATTTTTAATTTTTAAGAGGATCTCCGCTTGAATCCTAACGTAATTACGTGGCGAGGCAAATGGAAGGTAAAGTACGAATGCAGCGCGATAACGCGAATTCCAAAACTGTAATGGCTCGACGTAGCAGGATAGAAGCTCCGCTAGAACCAACTCAGGGAAGAGAAGTTTAATTTCTGTTATTTATCGAGAACGAAGTGCACGTAATTACGAGACAGAATATACTATACCCACCCTGTATATACGTCTACGGTTGTACGTCGCTCTGGAAGAGAAAGAAAAACTTTTCCGTTATACGTATTGTACGTTATATATATTTTACAGCGAGCAACGAGTTTCACAAAATACAGTCAAAGAGACGACGAATATATACGATATATATACGTACATACAGCTCCCATCAGCAAATCCTTGATTACTTTTTCTCATCTCTAAGGATCTAAATAAATAAAATATCGAAAAGAAAAAGACGACAGGGGGCTATACATGTCGGAAACAACGAGACCTCCAGGAGTGTCGCGCGACGTGCCAGATAAGATAAAGAAAGAGACGTTACTTAATTACTCATTTCTTCTTCTCTGCACACCCGCCCGAGAGGAAAAAGAAATAAGTAAAGTACTTTTTCGCCCTGCTTTCGTACACTTCGTCGACTTCGTTATTAACGCTTAATGCTTTAATAGAGAACTTCGAGAGCCGGTGTCACCTCGAGAAAACTCCCCTCATTCCTTCAATTTTCTTTCCTTTCAAACAAAGACTCGCGAGATCCGGATATATTTCAGTCTCACGGTCGTCCATCGTCTACCTCGAGGGCTGAATAATTCACAACCCGTGCAGCTCTGATCGACCAGACTAACTAATAGGAAACTGTTTTCCGAAATAGTCATAAAAGTTCGATAAAAATATATAAACGAATGTGAAAATCGCTTTCCCTTTTTCTTTACATTCATTTTGCTCGGCAAAGAGGGCTGGTTAACCTTGTACATAGTTCGACCCTGGCGCCCTTTTCTTATCCCCATTAACGCTTCGATTTTACAATCATCATCACTCCTACTCCCGGACGAAGCTGCAGGGTCCGCGTAAATTACAATTCCCTCGTATTTTTATCTAAATATAAAATATCCCCGGCGGGGGTGAAAATAAAGAAAAAAAAAAAGAAAAGGATAGAAAGAGAACGAGGAAGGTATCGTGTGCATATATATATTTACTTTATATATTTATATAGCTTGATAGAAGATATACCGCACACCGTGCGTCGCAAGTGGGTTATTATATTACTTACCTAGATATCACCTGTTCTAAAACTATGGCGTCAATTTATTTATGCGCGGAACGCGAACAGTTGCAGGTAACACCTTCGGTTTCTATATACCTACCTATACAAAGCGATACGACGGATGTTCCGCATGTTTTATATCTACGTACAAGTACAACGTGCGTTATAATCTACAGGGATACGTATCTACTTAGTCATGTACGTATATATAAACTACGTGTCAAGTGGAACTCTTATAACTCGAAAATAATATGGTTACCTAGTACTGGCACTATACACTCGACTCTCGACTGGTACCTCCCATACGATAACTTTCCGGTCAATATTATCGCAAATGGTTCCCACACGTACCTTACCATAGTGCCAAGTACGTACCTTGCCTCTTACGTATTTACGCATTTCCGCGAGTTAACGACGACGACCACGACTAGTGGGCGTTCAAGATGAAACAAATGAAACGTGTGACCTGGGTACGAAAAGTAAAGTGACTAGGGTGAGGGTAATTAAGAAAGAACGTGCGAACGGAATCAGAGCTGATCTAAAAATAGAGATTTTGGTTCCTCCGGCACGGAGTGTTGTTGCTCGTTTGGACAGAAATCAACCCCCGTAGTATTTCATCTTTTTTCTCCCGTAGTTCACGTATACCCGTGTCTGTTTGGCGCGCTCTTTTTTCTCTCGCTATTCTTTTCCTTCGTTTTTCTTTTTTTTTTGTTCATATTTCCGCGTGTATATTACGTATAAATATATGTATGGATGTTTTTGTATTTTATTTTCTTCCTTTTTTCGTACGTCCGCCTTCCCTTTTTACCCGCCCGGGATTCGGGGCCATCAGATTGCGTCTCAAGGAAATTGAAACATCCACCGCCTCCAGGCAAAACGAAGCGATGATTTAGGGAACGGTTTGAGTTATGTGAATTCGTATATTAAAATATTTTCAACATTCAAAAAACCCTACGCTTTTTACTCTTCGCTTACATATCTGAAAATTTTCTTCGCATGGTACGTAACGAAATGTAAACGGATTCATTTGCCGTTTGCACTATACGCGTGTAATGAGGCTCTCTACAAACGATATTTACAATAACTCTACATTCAACGCTCGCCTTTAGCGTAATTTTTTAGTTTTTGTTTCTTCTTTCATTTGGCGAGAGCGTATAATCGTTCTAATAGCAGTAGGGGCAAAAAAAAAAAACAAAAAACGAATTAATACCTGCAGGTTTCGTTTCCTTCTAAATATATTCTATGTTGGTTACACGCTCCGGTAAACTTTATGTCTTGATAATGACAGTCTAGACAGATGACGTCATTAACGGATCATTGAACATTGAGTTAAAATTTGAACAGTTGTATATTCGGATACGTTGAATTTTTACAATTCTCAGTTAGCAGCCACGTTAACCTTCCGCTCGATGCGCTAACGTGGTTATAAAACTCGATTCGATGTTCGTGACGTTTCATTTAATTCTAAGTCTTTAGATATTCTGCCAAGGTCCAGGTGCCGTAAAATGAGACTAACCGAAGACGAGCATTATTCAGCCGTATCGGAATAACCGAGAAATATTTCTCTCGTTGAAATTCAATGGAAATTTGTTCAAAGGTATTTCGGACGTCCATCAACGAAATGAAGTGGTTGGAACCCATACGATTATGGATTTCAAAGCGTCATAGAAGAACAATTAGATCTATAGCTGCTTGACGGACACTTTACCTAATTCTGTCTCACTCTCTTATTCACTGGTACTTAATTGTTCTGTCAAACGGAGCCCAACAGCCTTATTTCGAGCCGATTATGTTAATCCGTTAAATTTATCATAATCGACCCGCGGTTTACCATACGCTATAAAATTAACCCCCGTGAACGTTGCATGAGCTAAAACAACAACAACGACAATAACAGGCCCCCCGAAAAAAGTGGGGGAAGAAATAACAAAAACCGATGTAATAACATCTCGGAATATAAGGGTGGCTGGACAGGAGGTTTTACAGGTAGGAGTTTCGTTAGCAGAAATTCACATGGGTATTAGGATCCCGGAGTGGTGTGGTGAGCATGCGAGCCACGTCGCCTTTATTTATCGTTTCCCGATGCTTATGTTTTACTAGGCCTGGCCGCGTTGCCGTGGTATACGATAAGGCAAGGGTGGAATCACTAAGGGAACCAATAACGTGATGTATTATACATAATGCATGCTTCGTCCGCCCACCAACACCGTAACACACCACCTGTACGTTTACCCTGTTCCCGATCCTGCTCCTGCTCCTGTTTCTGCTCCTGGTTTCCATCCCATATCCCTGCAGTAGTACGCGATACTATCCCCCAGCCTATACGCGATCGCGAGCCACGTGCTATTCAATAATGGATTACCAAAGACAAATTTCATCGCGAAAGGAGCACAGTATAGGGGATGACCTCCCTTTCCTTTTTTTTTTTCATTTCTTCATTTTGAACTTTTCTTTTTTCCCTTTTTCAGCACCGTTTTTGGATCAAAGCTCCGCGGAGTAATCGTCCAGTTCATATTATCCCACATCTTCTTCTTTTTTTTTCTTTTTTGTTTTTACATTTTTCTGATCTTCTTCAGTTATCATCTCGAATTCATTCAGCCTCCGATGCAGCTATGGGTATAAAAAATTGTTTCCCATCCACTTTTTCATCTTCCAAGTTTGTCTCCTGAATTATGCATCGGTGGGGAGGATATTCTTTCTTTTTTTTTTCCTCTGGAAGGGGCCGGCTTAGAATCCTTGCGCGTGGTACTCGCGATTTTCTTCCTACATACATACGTGTGTGCAGTGAGTGTATTTCTGTATTTTATCTATCGGTATATATATGTACACTCTGTTTACGCGATTCCACGTCATGTTTACGTTCGTGACAATGATCGGCGCGCGGCAAACAACAAGCTGGATTCGCGACCTCCGTCCCCGAATTTCTACTCACCCCTGATCAACGCCCTTTGGAATTCACGTCTGGTCACAATTCTTCGTCAACCTATACTGATTTCATATTGGCGCTAGAGAGGGAGAGAAATATCTGCGGTATACATTCGGAGAGAGAGGGGGAGAGAGGAGAGGAGAGAAACTGGCATTCATCACGTTATCAAGGGTTTCGCACACACTTTGTGTTGATACACAATTATGCGTGGCGGCGTTCACGCGGGACTAGGTCCTCGCGTTTTGGCACTCAACTCCGTTAGAAATTTTCTCGGTATTATAAGGCGACAGACGGGATGATTTTAGCGAAAACTACGCGGGTAGTCGTATAATGCTGGTCCCCGCATCTTGTCTAAAATTCTGAAGGCCAAAAGGCGTCGGCAGCGTCCCTGCCATTTTCAACGCCGTTCTCTCCGATCCTCTCACCGTGATCTATAGCTCCTCTGAGGAACGAGAGTAAGGGAAATAGGTTCCCAGAACTTGTTTGTTCGTCTCCACGGGTATTCGCAGGGAATACCAAATCATCCCATTGGTGAAACCTTTCCACCTCTATAGCGCATACCCAGACACGTGTGGATAGAAATTGCATGGAATCTTCAAACGAAATTCCGCTTTCATTTATTTATTCTTTTTTCATGATTTCGAAAAATATCGCACATTACTTACGTACACATACTGTGATCGTGAAAAAATTTCATGATAACAGAAAATAAGGAGATTTCCGGAGATCGGAGGTAGGGAAAAAAAAGAAGAAGAAACTGCTTGCAAAATGGGATGGGTAAAAGAATACGGAGAAAGAGTAGAAGAAAAAAAATGAGATAGAAAAAGAGCTGTGTGCTGCAAGGGTGAGAGAATCGCTTCACGTATAGTATAGAGGAGGTAGAATTGGAGCGGTGACACTCTCATTTCGGGGAAAATTTACAGGCCACCCTCTCGCGTGCCTTGCATAGTCAGATCCAAACGGTACACGAAAGGTAGTCCTGGGGAAGCGACCTATACATAGATATAGATAGACGTACATACGTAATGCGATCCACCACCATACCAAGTTGGCGTATATCGTTAAGGACGTTTTCTCTTCTAACCCCCCCCCCCCCCCCCCCTGCCCCACCCCCCTTCCTTATTCTACGTATATATATAGTTTTCTAGTTGGTAGCGGCTTCTGAACTGACTTCGATATTCGTTTCGGTAACTGTTCACTTTAAACTAGTTTCGAATAGTATTACACGTTGAAATCCAACCTATCCGAACCCCCGTACGATTTCTGCTGGCATGTTATATCGGAAATAACTCTATAACAAGTAGAAAATCAGGTTGCCCCGTGACAATTCACCTTATCCAGGAACGTTATGTGACCAAAAGTGTTTTATAACTTCGACTGCACTATTGGACTAGATTCAAAAGTTTTTGAGAAAAAGAAACGAAAAAAAAAACACTCTAACGTTTGTACAGAGTTTTACGCATCTAGTTTCGACTATTTTACGTATGTCGTGAGTGTGTATACCGTACACGGTTTAGTAGGAGCTTCTGTACATTTTTTCGTTTCATCCAAAACTTAACTCTTTTAACTTTGCAATACTTTACACTTGTGCAGCGGTGGTAAGTGTAAGAATATCGCTGGGATCGGACCTTCTATATTCGAAAATGTTGGAAAGCTCGGTGTGCAGGAAAGCAAGCGGGAGTTGTTTCTGGTAGCGTGAGGTCTGGGCATAACCAATGTACAGGTGCCCGGTTTGGTGCCACCGGTACCACCCCGCACCGCCTCCACATCAACCCCCGCGTCAACACCCCGACCATAAGCATCGTAGGTACCCCGTAGTACTAACCCTATCCGAGGCACTCCGACCACCTTACTGCTCTTAAACACGCAATCGTCGTACCTCTTCTCCATTTTCATTCCATATACATCGCTCTACCTATTGTAACGTCCGATTTTGCCCACAGAAATATCCTAATACCACCGCCATTACGAAAATTTTACAGTATAGTGACCGCGATGGCTGCAGTTTAATCGTTTCATTTTCAAACCCCCTAACTTTGTGTAGAATTTTTAGTAATAATTTTTTTTTTCATCTTCAAAAATCGATCGTTCGAAAAGCTCGTGAAGAATTTATGTAGTCCCACTTTACATGGGGGTTAAGAATTTATTTTTTCCTAATTTCATATTTTATTAGTATACCCGATTTAATTTGCCACTTAATGTTGATCGGGTATTATACAGTTTTTGAAATTGAATTCTGTATCTGGTGTGTTTCTGTATAGGTGTACATCGTCCTGCATGAGGTGGAAGGTAGTGAACGTTATACGCGTTCCAAAGTCGGGGGTGCAGGGTGCACAACCTCGAGGAAAACTTAGTCCGGGGGTTGTGTAGAAGTTACGGCGTCTCGACGCCACTTCCTAAGTCTAGCATTACGTTGGCGAACTCTTTGGCCTCAGGTGTGCGCGTAGTTAGCTACTTTGCCTCCTTGCTAAATCTAAAGTGAAAATGGCGGCAGGCAGCTCGCCTGAGCTGCGAGAGATGCTGCCGCCGTTTCGCGTACATACCTTCAAACTCTCTCCTCGCTGTATAAACGGCAACTCCCAGCGAGAATATTATTATTATTATTGTTATCATCATTATTATTATATAATAACACACGAGGTGTACGCCAAGAATTTTGACAAGCCCTCTAGCTTACACCCGACGTGTAACGCCGGGGGATGCACACCGGGAATAACTTTCTGAACCGGGGAGAACGGGGCGAATTTTAGTCTCAATAACGACGACATTAAATTTGTTTCAACAAAAGCCCTACACAGTTTGAAGAAAAGTTTAAACCCCGGTAATTAAATTAGTCCTAATTAACGGAGCACGGTATTTCTACCCTTTTTTTTTTGTGTTTTTTTAAAAGACCAGGGGTGAAGCGAACGAGCTAGTTTTCTGGTCTTAAAGAATTTTAGGGATCGCACTTTCCGTACATATTATAATTCCATCGGCGATTGATTTCGTCGATAAAATTTCTGGACTCTGAGAAGAAACGGGATAATATACGAATTTCACTGATGCGGGATGAGGAAGTTTCTCTTCTGTTTTTTTTTTCATCGATAAACTATGCCAGCAAATCAAAAGTTCCCTTCATCAATATTGCATGAGGAGTCATCCACGGTAGAGTTTTTGTTATTTTTTCTCTGTTTTTGTTTTTTTTTGTCTTTTGGAATACTAGCTCATCCCATAACCGATGTCACTCGATACACGCGAAGCAGGTTAATATGAGGATATACGCTATTTATGTCTTTTAGCATAAAGCGAATCGAAAGGATCGATGTGGTGGTGAGGGAGAAATAAGTGAGAGAGAAGTTGGGGGTGGTTGGAGGGGGGAGGAGGGAGAAAAAAAGAGATGGCGAGAGATCTCTTCATCTGTATCAATTACTCCTGGATTAGATGGATGAAGATACGAAGGTAGTATTTGGAGGCGGAATGGTAGCGGGGACAGTTTCTGCGGGGGAGAAAAGAACGAGAAAGAGAAAGAGACGGTGATTGACATCGACGACGTTCCGGTGTCGGACCAGCTGATCTGCCCTGATCTGCCCTGATTCTTGAGTGAACGCTGTCACTGTATAGATAAGAACGAAGCCGCTACTATGCCGCATCTGACCAAGATCGTGAATATCTTAATGAGAGCAAACGCGTATCTGTCGAAGGCGACGCGATCGATCCTCGCAATTAATTCTTATTCTCCCTCATGTGGTCGAACAACGTTCATACGATTGGAGAAAAAAGAGAAAAAAGTAAGACGAAACAGAAAACTACTCACGATTAATTTAATTCGAATCATTTTTCGGGTTTCAGGATTCCGATGCGCCGAACGAGAAGTTCCGATGAAAGGAAAGAAGAGAAATGGAGGAGGGAAAATTGTATGGGTATAAAAAAGCGCTAGAGGATCGAAGACGCGGGACATGTAAGACGCGGCGCAATCTTGTCGATCAAACAATTAACAATGCCATCGGGATTGTAAGGGGCCGGTGGACACTGATCGAAGCTGGGTGAAGAGATACCGGAGGAACAGAGGGCACCGCCATCCTTGCTTTGCTCCGAGGCTTCGAAGTTGGTCGGTAAATATCTCCTTTCCGCAGTGTTACTCATTAATTATCCATTAATTAGCTCCCGCTTAATTGCGAGGACCAGAGCTAGCAACTGGTCCCTCGACCGTATGTGTAGTTGATGTATATAGAAATCCAGCGGGACTGGGACGGCAACGTTCGAAAAGAAGTCGGTCAGAAAATGAGATTAGCGAATTCAGGCAAAGATCGAGGACGATTTCTGATCCAAAGAACAGAATACCGTCGATAAGATCGTTCGTTAATTGATGGGTTAAGTCCAAGGTTTTTTTGGGCTACTTTACTTTTTACCTGTTATTTTTAACATTCGGATACTCAAGTCGGGGAGATCGTTTTAAAATAAGTGTCTTCGCGAATCCTTGAAGATATTGGCTACGGGGTGCAGAAGCAAAGGCAGTATTATTTCGCTCTTTGAGTTTCCTAAGCTGCAGACGGAAAGGACAAGGTAAGAAGGAAGAAGAAGGGAGAGTTGGACTTGGAGTTGCTACCCAGTCTGAGCAGCTCCTACGGTTAGAGGAGAGGCTGATGTATTTATAAGGAAGGATATTTGCATACGATGCAGCAGATCGGCGATAGCGAAGCGGGCGGCGCGACTGAAGATTCAAAGAGGCTTTGTGCCATTATATCCATTCCCCCGTCTCGTTTCGTTCCGTCCTGAAGCAGCAGCAAATAAAAGTCCACCTTCAGCTTGTTCGTCGTTCTCCGGGCTGCCTCTGCTGTCGTCCACTACCTGCCCCGTTCCCGACGACGACGACGACTACGACAACGGCGACGCCGACGCCGCGACGTACGGCCTGTATCCTGTTCTACGCTCCGATGCCGAATGCTTTGGCGTTACATCCCGTGATTGGCGTTGACTTATGAAGCTATCGTATAGGGTGCCCTTTTTACACGGGATTTTCACTCAAGCGGTTCAATTTTTTTAATCAAATTTTTGCTCGCCAGTTGTGGGATTTCTCGTTTTCGATAGTTATCAAGATCGTTCGTTGGTCGGTCTGAATTTCTTTCTTTCGTTTCTTTCGATTCTTTATTTTTTTCTCTTACTTTCGTTACCCGGTTGATCCTTGATCCTGTTATCGTCGCCATATCGCGACGTGGGGATATTCGATTACGGTGATTTCTTCGAATGAGAAAAGATTTTCTTTATAAGACTTATAATTAGTTCGAAGGACCCCGACGATATCTCCGATCACAGCCAACGGTTGGCGAGCTATATTCTGACCCGAGTTAACTCCTGATATTATACAAACTTTCGTGATGGACAATAATTAGGGAATCAGAAAGATTGCGATAACAGTTATCGGATTCTTTCAGTCTCCGCATGAAGCAGCTCCAATCTCTAAGTAAAAAAAGTTTCCAAAGTATCTGCTCGCGAAAAAAATAAATATTAAAAAAAGATCGGAAACTCCTTTATGCGAAAGGATCTCGAGATCGAACGCGATCTAATTCAATACATTCAACGATTGATTGCTTCGACTTTGTACCAGGTATGTATAATAAGATACACATATAGCGACGTTCGAAAGAAATCCTTTGAGTAAATTCAGGCGGTGGGAAGAGCCGAGGATTCGATCGGTGATCGGAATCGATTATATGGTGGGGGAATGAGGCGTCGCGCATTTTGATCAACCCCTTTCTCGACAATGAGACACGTATCATCCTTATCCTGCCACATCTTGTCACGAACTTGTTGCACTTATGCGACGTACGTGTCGCGTTGATTTCAATAAATCGCCTTTCTACCGCCTGCACAGCATTCAGCGGCAGCGTCAGACCGCCTACAGGTATATAATCGGTAATTCGGTAGAAATTATTTCCACATGCTAATATGAGTCGCGACTATATTTAGAAAAATCAGAAATAAAGAAAGATAAAAGGAAAAAAATAATTTACATCACCACTTTGGCATTGTAATAGTGAATGAATACCAAAAGTTTTTCAATTATTCATTTCACGTGCGCCTCTCACTGAAATTAATCGAATAATTAATCACGATTTCTTAAACGGTATATTGTACATGTATATATATGCAGCTGTATTTTTCTTTCATCATATGCACGATCATTTTTCCTCCATTTCTACACTTTTGGAAACTAATCTTTTCTTTCTTTCTGTCTTTCTTTTAGACGTAATTTTTCATTCATATTAATTATTGACGGTTCAGAAGATCCGGCAATTTCACGACTATCGTTTGGGAATTCTCTTCAGTTTCCAATTTTTTTCTATTCATGTTAGTTTTGACGCCCATCATATTTAATACCACATAACCATTCGCCATACGTTCGCGTCTAACGGTGATGTTAAATGTTAATTTAATTCTAATCTTTTTATCAGAAGAACTTATAATGTCATGTCGCCGTTGTCTTCTCTTGTTTTACGACCAGTCTTTACGACCAACGTAGGAAGATCTGACTTCACTTGGCGTATATTATATACACGGTAGTCGAATGCGTAGCGTTTTAATTGCCTAGCTGTAGAGCTAAGCGGTCGCTTCGTACTCGAAAGTGTTACATGTGAAGAATAAGAAAAAGAAAAAAACGAATGAAAAAAATGAAACGACTAGAAGGGCGACCATAATTTCCGGCGCCCGCACCCCGAGGATTGCCATTTGTCTCGAGACAGCTGGCGAATGTCCGGAGCCCGGGGCTACTGCAGGAACGTAATTTTTTCTCATTTAGTTTTTCAACTTCAAAGATGGAGAAGAATGAGATAAATGAATAGATAAAACTCGGTCTCGATCAAAGAATATATATTTCGAAAAAAAGTTGCTTTTTTTGGGTCCACATTCGGGTTCGGTGTGAACGAGAAAGATCGATTTAATCCAAAGTTTCCGAACGTATGCAACTTGAAACACGTTCAATTTCGTCATGTGATGACTATATCTCGGTATATGTAAACGCGGGTCAAAGGTGCCAAGATGAGGACAGAGACGAAGCAAAATGGACAGAGTTGTCACAATAAAACGTCGGCCAATGATAGACCGAAATTAACGAAGTCATCATCTCCGACTTGTTATCGCGTTCTATTTTTCCATCTCTATAATTTTATTCCACACTGAAAACCCGTGTCAATCTCAATTATGTCCTTGTAAAAAAGCTGGGGGCGATAAAGTAGCAACGGCAAATAGGACATTCCATTCCATAGGCCGCCTACGTCGCGGTGAAATTGTACGTACGAAGAGCTATTCGGGTGACGGATGTGCAGCGCGTACGTCAAGGAGCCATTCCGGTGAATAATTGACTGGCGGTTGAAACGCCTGAGGTAAAATCAAGCCCCGCAGCTAATCAGGGCGAATAATAAACGGCGAAGAATTATTCGAGGAATAAGGAAAGTAGATCGAATCGGGGGTACTTTATAGCGTAAGTTAAAGCGGTGCGGCGAATGCAAACTCGAAGCTCGCGAATCGAACGATACGAATCTCTCATCGGCTGGAATCAATTAGAGATATAAACTCGGATAGCCGTCGACGCGCACTCGGTTTTACGGAGTAAAGGGAGTAAGAGATCGAATGAAAATAAGGAAAAAGATCGGATGCTATGTGGCTTGGCTCGGCTCGGTTTGGCTCGGGTTTTGCTTGGTATTATATAGAAAATGGCGAAATGCTACCGCGGTGCAAGGAGAGTATATAACCAGCTCGAAACGAGAAACCCAGGGAACCGGAGAACTGGAGACGATTCCGCGGCCATTAGCTACGGGTAAACAGAACCATTCTTTAATTCTTTGCTCTTAAGGGCGTCACTCTTTCTCCACCGTTCGTAAGAAGGCGTCTCTCTTGTTTATTGCCTCGTGGCCGTAGTGTGTTGACGCTTAAGTAACGACCACCGAAACCCCACTGCGAGAGCATCGATTTCACCAACGGCCGAGACGACAAAACCCGTATCTTCACCTCCCAAACTCCACCTACCACTTTACTCCCTTCGATTCGCGCTATAGGTCAAAAACAATTTTCACGATTTCCCAACAGCGCGGCGACGTTAACTTCTCCCATAATAACAAAATCCGCCGATTGTGCTTTTATATAAACTTTAAAATGAACCAACAAACTTATGAAGCTGCACAAGGATTGATAATTTTTTTTTTTTAATCATCGTATTCCCCGAATAGAATTTCGTAAATTCAATGTCATTATTTCTCCGCCAGCAGAGAATCGTTGATGTATTGAAATCAATCATCGCTAATACACTTGTAGTTTGCAAGCCACGTGCTGCAGCAACGGCGTGCAATACTCTGGAGAAATAGCTGCACGCGGCACCCGCAGTGTGGCGACTGCCACCCCCTGGCGAGATAATCAGCGTCCACCAAATCCAAATATAAGTTTCACGTATGCAGCGATCCGGGGTGCAGCGAACCATCGGGTCAAGGGTCACCGGATATCGGCCGTCTGAAACAGACTCGTATTCTAGAAATATAGTTCTTCTCTCTCCTACGTCCGATGAATTTTTACAGACAATTCTTACGTCACCATTATGATCTCGCAAAGTATAAGATCGATTATCGATACACAGACTGCGTGAATTACGCGTATTAATCTGGCATGCTGCACCTGCAGCAATCACGATCGGTATAATGGGTGCTTCCTCGAAGTGCAGGATGCGGACTTCGTGCCGTCGTCGTGAGACAAGGTCATTTCAAACATCTACGCGAAGACTCTCGCTGTCTGTCCAGCTTCCGTCCCCTAGAATACACTCTACATACTACGACGCCTTTAATATACCGGGGACGTTTTGTCGCCTCAACTTTTATACACGATAGCTGAAAAATTTGCCGTCAATCCAACGTCTGATCATTTTTCTTTCTTTATTTTCAACTAATTTTTTCCCCCTTTCACGACGCTGGGAATATAATTATCGAAGTTTATTCCTTATTACATTAAGTTAACGTAGGAAGGGAAGTCAGAGGCCGATATAAAAGGGCAACAATTTAACGCCTTCGGGGACATTGATATGGTAGGAATTTGATACGCGGCGAGAGATATCGCTGTCAAGATCTTGGGACTGATTAAATCGGTACGGTTGTGCGTCTGATACTTTTTCCTTATTTCTTATGACGCGACGATGCAGTTCTGGCCGAAGTGCAACGATAAATTCTCTATTCCGGTGAGCCTCTTCGGCTCCGTTCCCGAGGGCGGTAAACGCGGAAAGTGGAAAAAATAAAAAAATTAAAAACTAAGAAAAAAAAAAAAAACAGGCAAAAAACGGATGAATAAAAGGTAAAAATTCTCGCAAACCATTCTTCCGCGCTGTTCTACTCTCGCGAAGGGAAACGGTATTCGTTAAATATACGAGTGTATTGAAATTCTGCCTTCGAGACGGAACGCAAAGCGATGCGCGCCCGTTGTGGAAAGACAGGATTGCATGACGGCCGGTTTACCCTGCAAACTATACTCCGCAGAGACGGGGGTGAGACCCGAAGCTCTTTTTTTTCCTGCATCAGTCGAAGATGTGCAACGGGGAGAAAAAGAGAGCGAAGTAAACGTCGGGTCGATGAGGATGAGGACGACAACGAGGACGAGGACGAGGACGAGGACGAGGACGAGAGGAAAAGAGGAGTCCAGAGGGCCTGGGAGTCTCCCGCTGTTTTGAATACGATCCCATGTCTGGTGCTTTCCCCTCTCCCATTTCTCGCAGAGCGAATATACATATACATAAAACGTATCCCTTGCACATCGCGACGCTGCCTAGCGTATCGCATATAAGAGCTGGATTTTTTTATCCCTTCAAAGGACGCACACGTATATTACTGTATAACTATATACGCGCGTATAGCTAACCAACTCAGGTACCATCGGCGTATAGTCGGCGTCGTCGTCCACTCTAATTTGAATGTAACAACGTTTCGTTTGGTCGCAACAGCGATACCATCTACTCGAGGCATTGGTCCACCTTATTTCTTTCAGAGTTTGGACAAAGAAAATCACCACTGAAAGAGGACTTCGGTAGCTGTAGGATAAAATTGGAACTCCGCGTAGCTGGTATCCCTCGGGAGAATCGATCCCGAAATCAACTACATTTTTTCATTCTCTCCATCATGTTTTTATCTAAAAAAATGATATTCTATACGAAGAAAACGTTCAGAGAAACTCGGAGTTTCGTACGAAAAGAAGAAAAAAAAAAGGATCGAGTGGCGAGGACAACGGCGTAATTGGTTGACGCTATGTAATAACGTTATTGAAGTTCGTAGTTCGCGACACCGCGACGATGATGCAGACGTCACGGATGATTGACGTGAAATGTGAGGCGGTAGCGCACAGGGTGCAGTTTTACCGCGACGACGAGCATCGTAATATATCGTTATAGCCTGCTGCTCGTAGTCGTCGAGACTTCCCGGTAGCCGCATGACGCGAATGAACAAATTATCCGCTCCTTGTCTTTCGCGAATTGTAGTTTGCTACTTATTTGCCATGCACTTATACCGTACCGCCCAATGCAGGATGCAATTGCGATTCCGCACCTCAACTCCCGATGCAAGGACGATTCGTTATCTCGTCTTTCGTTTCTACGAACATCGGGACTTCGCTCGCCAAATTACTATAAATAGACGTTAATCGATGCTGTGGGAAAAAGGATGCTACGTCGTACATTATAAACGCGAAAAACAAATAAATAAAACTCATGCACACATATCTATACGAAATAATCGAATATACCGCTGCATTCGAAACGAGACGTCGCATGATTATTGTCATTCACTTGGCTAAACCAAACTCAAATCGATTCTCAATAATCGCGAAATCATCGGCAGAGTTAGTTTGATTCCATTTCTTATTTTACCTCATATAAATCGAATCATTCCACACGCGTCGTCCATCCTTTTTACTCGTATATGAATTATTCGTTCAAATTAATATGCATACTCGACTTTTTCCGGGTCTCCTACGATTGAGTTTACTCTAAATACCTTTGAAAGTCAAAGATTTGTTTACGTCTCGCTCGCCGCTCGGCCTTACGCTTCACTCACTCAGCCGGCTGCCGCGGTACGATTAGCAGCAACGTGGTAGTAAATCTTTCGTGTTGAAATAATTTCATTACGATCAATCTAACGTTAAATAATCAACCTCAAAATTGTTCATCTAACTCTCCTTCGTATCGGTAACTAGTATGATACGGATAATGTAATATAAACTGCCGGATATCTGTACGCATAAAGTTTTGGGTAAAGCGAACTGAAAAATCGAAACTGCGTCATTTATTTTCTAATAAGATTCGCACGTGATAGGACGAGATCTTCGTTATCTCCCGGTAGTGATAGTTTTTTTGTTTTTTAATTTTTTAATAATCGATCGATCCGTTTAATTGCGGACTGTTCGTTTGTGCTCGTGACGCAGAAAGAGGCTGGGGGAAGCTGCTCTGCCCGAACCAAGGTCATCGACTGCAGTATGTGGTGAGATTGAATTTTATCACTACTAACATATAAGTAGATATATGTATTTTTTTGCGACGAAATTTATTCTTCCGTGAACATATAGCGCAGGATCTGGTTCGATGAATTTTTTTTTTTTTATCAAATCTTTCTGTCTTCTTATTAATCACCGTAACTTTCTTAACTCTCCGTAACACGTATATTATTTAACTTTAATAATTTTCCACTGTAGTTTCATCCGTATCGCTTATATCCGCATAATATTTATGCTCTTCCAGTTGTAATAATTCATTATTCGAGTTATGTGAGGTGTTTGAAGAAGGAATATACAGTGCGAACGGTACATGCGCGTAATATGCGCACTGTAACGATAGAAGTTAACGTGAAACGGGTGATGAACTATACCTGCTCAATTTACGACTATATATTTATGAATTTATATTTCACTCATTCGACTTCTCTGGCCTTTCGGCTTATTCCATTGATTTACGCTCTTAAATATACCCGTTGCAATTCTATCTACAACGTCTCGGAAGTTAAATCCATATATGGTTTTACATACCATGGGTTTATGGGTAGACATGGATATGGGCAACAATTTAGGGTGGTCGTTAACAAGGGTGTTTTCGAATTTTTATGCTCCCAGGGATAAACGAGAATTAAAAATTATTCTTTACCCTTATTGATCGATATCGATCGATGCAATTCTGAAGGAATTAGGAAAATTTCGTTTATTATGTAATGAGGTTTTGAGATAATGCAATTAGGAGAATTGATCCTAAATGAAGTAACCTACAAGAAATATGTAATATATTTTATTATACCATTTTTTTTTTTTTTTGTAATTCTATACTTGACAATATTGATAATTTTATATAAGTTGAACTTGGACCTTGAATAATTTTTAAACCAGTTGATTTAACGAAAAATTATAGTAGACCTTTTTTGTAGAGCGTTAAATTTTCTATAAAAATATGTATTTTCATAATCTTTGATATATTCGTCAACGACTTATGAAATTTTGAAGCACAAAAAGAGTTTCTCCCATGTTATTTCCATAAGAAACTTCGGTGGCAATGCGGACTATCTTATAGTTGATATCAAGAGATTATCGACAACTACCGTTGTACTCGAAGGTTATGCCGTTTGATTATTTCTGACGTTTCGAATGAAATTTATATCTTCGCAGTGTGTTTGGATCCTATGAGGAAAAATAATGCAGATTCGAGATTCGAATAGTTTGAAATTTTTTTTTTTTCTTTTTTTTTATTCAGATCAATGGGAGATTAGGGATGGGGAAATAGCATCGATGGGTGTTCTGAGTCGTCGAATATAACCGTAATAGTATTGTCAAATGTATTTAAGTTCCCTTTACGATATCAAGATTTCCGGAAGCGGATATTCACAGGACGTTTAACGCCTACGGTGCGAAGGATACTTGGCTAGGATTATCCGTCGAGTTATACAAAGTAGATATCTCGCAGGTCGACTGTCACAACTCTACGCCCCACCTCTATATAGGATCAGTTTCCAATGATAAAAATGGCGCTTGGCACCCCGCGGTTTAGGTTCTTTTTCAGTTTTTTTCTTCTTTTTTTCTTTCCCTTTTTTCTTTTTATTCTGCTTTTCAGACCTCGTCACGCGTCTCTCTGGGTGGTTATCCTTAAGGATATCTTACTGTTAATATTAATTGTCGATACATATCTCGGAGTTTGAACCAACCGAGCTTTTATTAACACGTCTATATCGGACCGGGTGCTGACACGGCGATATGTCAAAGCATAGTGAGAATATTATTAAGCATAATTTTGAACGGTCGATTTTTTATTTTATTATTTTTTTCATTTCTACAATCTATCCGGATCGAACGATCGATTAAAGTCTAATTGGATAACGTGCTCATTCCGCGAACTCGGCATTGATTGTTTGAGATAAAAAAATTTGGGACCTATAGTTTCGCGAGTCGATGGTCAAACGGTAGATGAAAAAAGAAAGAAGAATATAGAAAAAAAAATGTAGAAAAACTCTGAAGTCTGTGGGGTGAAATCCAAAGGCGATAGCTGACCAAAGTCCATCCCGAGAGGTGCCGACGGACAGCTGGGATAAGCTCGAACGAATGACGGGGGGATAATATGGGAATACGGGAACACCGCGAAGCTCGAGGATCGTGGAAAAATTGGCCTCCATCCGCGCGAAAATCCCATAGAAAATATTTCCACAGAAATGTAACGTGAAATTAAAGAGAGCGAGAAAGAGGTTCTCCTGTTACCCGAACAATTTTCTACGAACAAAGGAATTACGAAAAGAAAATAGGTATAGGTGAAGATATCGGGGTTCGTGGAATCGTGTTATAGAAAAATGGTGGCTCATGCTCGACTGCATAGCTGGAGGAAACAGAGAAAATAAAATAAAAAAGACGACGACTCGTTACTCGGTTGTACAGTTTTGTGTGAGTTCACTAAAAATATACGTAGGTACATCGTGGGTTGTATTTATAAAATGTATAAGGTATAGGGTAAAAACCACATCTAAGCGGCGGTCTGAAACCAATCTCGTATCTCGACGCGTATCCTATCGCGCTTCGATCAGGAAGACGCCGCGAGTCAAAATGAATTCCCATCGACTGAAGGGACAGAGTCCCACGGGAATAGGGTTACCAGATGAAGGGACTTCTGGCATTGTGACCGACGACGACTAAACTCTAACTCTCAAAATGCCACGGTATCACCCATGCCCCGCAAGCTATAACAATTCCTCCTCTACGTTCAATCGTTTATTCCTTCATCCGAATCTCTATTTTATTTATTTTTCTTCCACGACACCATTTACATTTTTTATTTTATTTATTCGTTTTCTTTTCTTTTCTTTTTCTATCGAATTCTTACCTCGTTTTCCTCTGTCTCTCTCTATTTCTCTCCCTGCAACGAACGAAAGGTAATCATTAGCGACAGTCCGGATTATGGCTGCTTCGGTGCGTCAACCCTAAAACCGAATAAAGTTTGCCCGTTTAACTATTATATCGATTAATAGGTCATCGTCCTGCGTCAAAATTTTTTTTCTTTTTTGAATTCATCAGATACGCGGGGTTATTTATTTCTTGTTTTGGAGATAAACGAAAAGTGTTTCGAATGTAGAGCGTGGAAATCATACGTCACTCGTCAAGACACTCGGCGTAATTCGCACGCGAAATCCGCGTGAATTTTCCGCAGGTAACGTCCAAGGGGGCTGAAATTCTGGCGTGTGAAACAGCGAGTGCGGGATTACCTTCGGGTATATCATACGGTGTAATATATCGTGCGGTAGAAGGACTCGCGAGAAATGTCGTAGAACCGCAAAAACCGCGAGAATAGAATAGATACGGAGCACATCATCGCGTAACACGCATACTCGCTCTGGTAAAATTTCGGAACCGAAAATCCGATCGCTTCATTAATTTACACCGCAAAAAAAAACGTTCCGAATTATAGTTACCTCTGTTTTTATTTTTATTTGAATCGAAATTATTGGATAAAACTGTTTTCTTCGGTGACGCGGTTCGAGGCAATATAAAGAATCTTCGAATGTTTGACCCCAGCAACAAATTTGGAAAGTGTTTTCGAGCAAAACACTGCGATTTTCTCGTGCAGTGTATGAAATAAACTAAAATGAAATAAAAAAGCTTGGAATAAGGGGGCTTATATCTCGAGGTGAAACTGGTCCAGGTTACGTGCCGCCCCAATGTGTGTTGAAAATCTGATATAGCGGGTGTCCGAAGTGCACTTGTCCTCACTCTTTAAGTATAAATCCAGATGACGCGCGGTCATAAAAGACGGCTGAGATGGTTCTCGGATGGATGTGTGTAAGTGTAGAGCGTCTATACGTTGCTAAGGATTCTTGGTATGGGTAAAATAGAAGAGACCCCTGATCTCTGGGGCTATCAAAGTTTTTCGAGGGTCTACAAACGGCTGCTGCCCACGTCACCAGCGTATGTTCCTTTTGCCGCTGCTACTGCTACTTCTTTTGCTCGTGCTGCTGTCGGCGGGGTGGCCCACTTTTACGACGTCCTTCGAAAGAGATCTTCTTTCCTCCCCCGTAACCAGTGTGCGATATATATACCTACTTGCAACCCACCATAACCGGGGATGGTAATGGTTTGTTTTATTATATCGTAACTCGACCTCTCCACGACCTTTTGATTGATAAGGGAGGAGGATTACCCTTCAGACTTGCCCGAGGAAGCCTAACGCCGCATACTCTATCCGCCTCTTTCCTACGATCACACGTCGTTCTTGTAGTTTTTGCATTCTTTTATTTTTTTATTTGTCTTCAAATCTCACCTGCCTCTTCTTCTTCTCTACGCGCCTGCAAAATTCCTCTGTTAATGGTTCGCGAAAATCGCCATAGATGGATGAAAAATCGGAGATTCATTGCTGATAACTGTTCAATTTTTTTTCGATCTTTGGATTTGGCGTCCAACTTCTTTGGACCGGATCTTTCAGTCGCTATATCGTATTAAATGAACGCCGTTTCGGGTCATTGGCGAGAAACCGAAAGCCAAAAACTGGTGGTATAAGAAGAGTTTGGTTTCTCACGTTTCTTTCGCGATATACTTAATGTGTAGAGCGTGTGTAAGGACTCGGAGGACGAAGGATTATATGTACAGCTCCTGATGTGTGGATGCTAAAGAGAACGATAGCGTTATAGAGTTTCTAGCAGCGAAAACACTTTGCGACGCAAATGTCCCGTGACGGGAAACGGCAGTGTCCACCCCTAAACAAATTTACGCTCGCGTGCTAACCTACCCTATAAATAAATGCCTTTAAGACGAGGACTGTACGTTGCCAGTTACGCTATACGTGTATACTGAAATGGTCAAACCCCGGGAAGGCGAATTTAGCTTATAACGTTTGGTATATTACAGAAATTGCTAACGTAAATTGAGAACGCGTGGTAAAATACAAGTCTAAAAAGCACATATAGAAGATCTATATGGAAGAAATACAGATTTTTATCTCGCAAGAGCGACGAGTGATTGCCGTGATTCGTTTTGAGATAAAATAATTTCATTTGCGTTGGTTGCTGTTTTATTTTTCCTTTTTCCTTCTCTTTCACTTTTATTATCCCCTCTTTTTTTCTTTTCATTCTTTCTCTCTCTCTCTCTTCACCGGTAAATCGGAGAGTATTACCCGATACGCGCGTTCCGAGCGCGAACGAAAACTAAATAAATAAAAAAAAAAGGAAGGAAAAAAAATAAATAAATAAATAAAGAAGGAACGAGATAAAATCCCGAAACGCCCGTGGAAAGGAAAAAGAGGAGGGTTTAATCCGGTAGACTCACGATGTTGGCTGCAATTGTTGCGTAGGTAGAGCTATAACTTTTGGGTTTAAACTTTCAGTATAAACGAAAACTCTTTATACAAGTTGAAAAAAATAAAAATCAAATGAAAGAATAA
The DNA here is from genome assembly GCA_963978495.1 of Athalia circularis. NCBI lineage: Eukaryota > Metazoa > Arthropoda > Insecta > Hymenoptera > Athaliidae > Athalia > Athalia circularis. The sequence continues at coordinate 18,215,364 of OZ021698.1, read as the reverse complement.
ATAAAAACTGTAACACGTTTCAAACCGGAATCAAGACCCATCGATCGTTTATGGGATTATGATTTTATTGTTTCTTTTCATCTGTGTGTACGTATTTGTGAGAAATTGGATAAATTTTTTTCTGTAGTTAATAAATAAGATTTTCAGAATTGGAGAAAATACTTTTTATCCCAATGCGTGGGTCGCGTTCTACGTATTTTCAATATTTCGGAAATCTGTTCGTACATACCACATCTGCGTTTGCTATTAGCATTACCATGCAGGAGTTGGTAACGGGATGCGATTCGCTGACTTTTCTTCACGTCTTTTCTCGATTTTCCAATATTCACGGATAACGGCATTGGTTCGGCTGCCACGTTGTCCCCACCGGATACCTTATTGTTACTCGTACCGTTCGTATGTCTCCAGATAAAATCTTTACCCTCATATTCTCGTCGAGTCGCTCTCAATAACCGTGTAATAACGCTAATTGTACGACCACACGCTCTTCCAAAACACACGAGATTTATGTTATCCCTAAGGTATTAACGACAAAATCAGCACGGTCATCACCCACGTTTAGATACACTTCGTTCTTTGGCTTAGCAGCTGAATTTAGCTTAGTAACAGTGACTTGCGTGCGCCATGGATTAAGATTAGATTTTTTCTTACCATTCTCACGCTCGATTTCGGAGATTTCGAAAAACTAAAATTTGAGAAAAATAAATGTTCCATGTAAATACAGTCCATACAAAACGGAATGAGAGCAGCCATAGTTGTTCGGTCGAAATTTTCCATTTACTGGCTGTAATTTTAGTTTTTCTTTTTTTTTTCATTTTGTTTCACCATTCGTGCAGTTGCCTTGCAACAGCTCGGTGCGTTGAAATTATGCTGATACGCCGAATCGCTGGAATAGTCATTAATTTCGAGAGTATAAAAATCAATGAACAGACCATAAACTACATTGGCTCGCTGCTCCCCATTTTACAATTTGTGTTTGCGAATTGCGTTTTTAATTATAACTTACACAATGGTATAACGTGGCAACGATTTACCTTCGCACATAGAATAGCAGCGTGGATATTATGTACGTACATAGGTGTATACCGTGTATGTATATTATATATCTACATCCGAAATGGCATCCGGTCTTGTTTTAAAGGTGTATGTATAGGTGGCTATCTGGCGCGGGGTAGAACGCTCATATTCTGTTTCACGATAATTATTATCGTTCGATTTTTGGCCCCGTAACAGAAAACCAAACTGGTAATTCATATTTATCACCCTATAGAGGAGGTGGAGGTTGTAGGAAACAAACAATATCAACTTTTATTTTACACGTAACTAGATATATTCATTCTCCGCAACATGGAATTTTCAACTGAAAAGTAGATGTCGATTCGATTTTGCGTTTCGATTATTCCGGTGTACATGTTGGGTATATGGTTTATACAATTTTGCAAAATTTTCGAATAGGAGCTTTAAAATCCATCGGGGGCAAGGTCATAGAGGGCGGAAATTTTATCGTTGTTCGGCAAACGTGTGTATGAGTACGATTTGAAATTCAATTACCACGTTTTACGTGGGATATTGCAGTTCTCATCTATAAACATTAATCGACATTTTATTTCAATATCGGTATAGCTCGTGTCAGCGTTTTCTGCTGTTTTTCAACTATACACGTATATATAAAGATTCCTATCGGTTTTTGGGTGACGATTATCCTTTATGGTGGTATTATCGTTAAATCGTTAAACTCTTAACGGCATCGCACCCTGCTCCGTAGGTGTAGGTTGCTGTATTTCGTATAAATGTGGTGGCGGCTAAACTACGGAAAACATCGAACGTTCGCTTCCTGCTGCAATACCCGATTCTCTTTATAGCACAACTCGATCATAGGTAGTTACAAATAAGGTGACAAATTCTTCGACCCAAACTTCACCCGATTTCAAAAAAAACCCGCCCATGTCATCTTCCCATTTTTTCTTCGTCATCTGTAGACGTTGAGCAAACCATGAATCTGTAATTAGTACAGATCCTTTGGTCGATCGACGGGCCGACCTCGTCCAAAATTCAAGTACCGTGTGAATGAAATCGTTAAAACTCTGCCGGTCGATCGATGGATCCGATCTCAGATCGATCGTATTCTTCTTATTTGTTTGTTAGTTTTTTTTTTTTTTTTTTTTTTTTTTTTTATTTCTGATTGTGTGAGCTCGGGCCAACGAGTCTACGGATTTTTTTTTGGTTTTGATTTCCTTTTTTTTCTTGATCCTTTATTTTCTTATATTTCCTTCTATTCTCACCTATGTCAGTACGGACTAGATGGTACCATACCGAAAGCTATGTGCCGTCGTAATCCCTGGGAGAGTACGGGAGAGAGGTTCATAGAAAGAGCCCATTGCGCAGCGGACCCATATATAAGGATTTATCACGGCTAAGCCCCCTGTATATTGCCCCATACCGAACTCATGCCCATAGAGCAGTCCATACAACCGGCTCTCCAAACTTGAATCTCACCAGCCATCCAGCTCCTCGATCCATGGGGTTAAATTCATCTGTGTGTAGATATATTTATTTATTTTTCTCCTCGGCGAAGATGTATGCGAAAGTTTCGGATTGCGAGTGAACGTTTATTCGAAATCCAAATTCACATCGCCGTATATAGATTATTTATTATACGGCGCACGACGCGCTTCCGCGCGATTCATCGAAGCTGAAAGAATTACAGAATATAGGTAGTTAGTTATCCCGGAGATTCTTATTTTTTTTTTTTTTTTTTCAACCCCATAGAAAAAATAGGCCATTTTCAATTTCCGCGTCTAGTTTAAAATTCACGTAAATTCGGCGACTGCAAATGCCGCTTTCTTCCTTGGTTTAGTTTATTTTAGGGGGTTTCCCGCATGCCGTGTTTGGAGGGGATTTCAAATGGTATTGGAATACCGTTACGAATTTTCCGCTATTTAGTGCTCCCGCATGCATTTCTTCCCGTTCGTATCCCCCGGAAAAGAAGGAAGATAAGACGCCCAGCTTTTGAGGTCTCAAAGGAGAACACGACGCCGTTATCAATTACCACAACCCCCTATACAGCTATTTTATTCAAAGGGAACGCGAACCACCGCGAGAAACTATACTTGAAAAAAAAAGAAGGAAATCTATTTTCCCATCAAAAGTAGGGCTGAGATTTGAAAGTGTGTATCCCATCGTGCTTCACGAAAAAAATCTAAGAAATTGAATTCGACGCTTGAAGTTTTTTTTCATTTCTACATTTTTAGCGGGTTACGTTCTTCCGGTTCTTCTCTGCCTTCGAGAAATATTTGCGAACTGCAGTGCAGCATTGCAATTATATCCATGCGGGCTGTTATAATTCTTGGAAATATTCAACACCTCATCAGCCTCAGAAACGCGGTCGCGCGTATCCGGCATCTAGCGAAATTCCTTATGGGTAGGTGTTCGTGTGTTTGCCACAAGCGGAAAGTCAGCTACGCGTTAACTACCCCGGTAACATCGTTAGCGGCGTCGCATACCTTATATCGTATCGCATGCGTTCCCAACATCGGGAATGTGTTAGCATACGGGTGGCCATATAAATACATACCTCTTCTTGCATGTGGATTTTAAATTCTTGTAAATTTTCTACCCTTTTTTAGTTTTTATTTCACAGCCTTTGGTTATCTTTCTTTTAATTTTCTCCTTTTCCCTTTGGTTCTAGTTTTTTTTTTTCTTCTTTTGATTCTATCTTTTTGCCTGAAGGACCAGAAAAAAAAGGAAAAATAGGAAAAAACAAAAAGAAACTGGGTACGTCGAACGGAAGAGATATCGTTCGCGTTTCTCCGATAGAGTGAATGTTATCCGAGAGCTTATTCCATGGAGATTCTTGGTTCGTGTAAGTCGGGCTTTAGACATAACAGGGTTCTATCGCACTTCGCGAATTCCGCCCTGTCATTTGTAACTGTCAAGCTGCTCATTACAATTCCCCATTCCCCCAGCCAAAACCACCCTCTTCTCCCCATTTTCCACCCATCCTCTCAACGTTGCTCCCTCATACCCCCCTTTTCTCGCTTCCTCTACCCGTCGTCTTCCATCGTTGTGCTCTTCCTCACACCCTTTAGGATTCCCCCTCTCCCCCCCTTTTCGACCCTTCCTTTCTCTCTCCCTCTTGCAGCTTTCCACTCACGGTCTCTCACTTTTATGCGTGTTCGTAACCCATTCAACGGAAACACCAAAGCGCGCTAATAAAAACATTCATTTTTAATTATATGTGTGTAGGGTGTTTTTTTCTGATTCTTTTTTTTCCACTAGTTCTATCTCAATTTGAAATAAAATAATTTGACAATAATATGCCCGGCTCGATGAAATTAATTTTCTTGCGAGTCGAATGTTCGGTCTTCATATTTTACTATAAAATTTTTGATCCTCATTTCGATGTCGTATCTATAGCTGTAAGCGTATCATTGGAAGAAAAAGAGGTGCAGGATGAAAAAGTTTATACATATGGGATGTGGTAGTGAAAAATCTAACGTATGTAGTTATTTCTTGGTAAATTCCGTAGTTGAGAGATGGTAAAAAATAGTGACGTAGAACAGCTAGGTTGGAATCGTTGAATTGTTTTCGCTGATGCAATTTAAATGCGCGTCATGGACGAAGGTAACTCCGAAACCATTTCCCCCCCGTAAAGCTCTCTGAAAACCCGGTGCGCCTGGCCAACTAGTTGTTCGTATCACATTTCGCGTTTCCCACATACGCCCCCGCGACTCTGTTTTCGCAATTCGACCCTCTCCTCTCCTCTCCTCTCTTCCGCTCTCCCAACTCCCTTTTCTCTTCCCTTTTCGTTCCTCCTCACTCCCCATATTCCCTCGGTTGCGCGCTACTCGCGCGGAGTTAGAAAGCTCCGGTGGTTCTCCAGTTCTCCGCCCCCGTTGCCCTCTTTGCTCCGCAATTCCCTCAACCCTAGTTTTCTCTCATACCCTTATTTCAGGACCTGGCGTCCCGGTTTCTTCTCTCTTATTTCCACTGACACGTTTTCTACGTATAGTTTTCTCACTTTCTCTCTCTCGCTCTCTCTCTCTCTCTCTCTCTTTTTCTCTTCTCCCCGGCGCCACCCTACCCCATTTTCTTTATTACATTCCTTATTTCCTATCCACCAGCCCCTGTAACTGTAATACAAATTCCTATTGTGATTTATGTTGGTATCAATGGCGCGACCCTCCCGGTCTCCGCGTCTCCCGTCGCACACCCCCCCGGACACCCATTTGAACCCGACGTGATGCCCTACGTGAAACTCTCGGCTCAGATATTATGCTTTATTGAATCAAAGTCGTCACTGTTATTGTTTGGTTCACGCTTTTATAGGGATTTCTAACGGCATCAACGGGAAATATTAACGCTCTTGGTATCGTAAGGTAAATAGTTTGTTGAAAAAAAAAAGAAACTGCAAATGAAAAAATAAATCAGGGACACTAAAAAAGATGTTGAAAATCGGTGAGAAAGAAGGGTAATTAACGGTGAGAAATGTTTTTTCAATGAATTTATTGATAAAACAAACGAACGAATTTCAACCCCCCTTCACACTATATATGCACGTATATATGTATATTAATATGGTATATTACATGCAGGAATATACCCCATGACAAAGTGAGAGTGACAGCTATCTGATATCAATGACACGTGACCCACCATCCCCTCGTCCTCGTTCCTCTTGTCGCCGACATCGTCGCGTTGCTTATTCACTGCTGACCTATCGAAGCGTTGAACAATAATTATATCAGGTGTTAAATATTTTCCGTAGCTTCGCGTTCGGTTAAAATATCAAGTTTTTTCGAGGTGGGTCGAAGAAATCACTTCTTTTTTTTTGTTTGTTTTTAATCCGTCAACATTTGTATGTGTGCAGAAAAATTGCACGAATCGCAAACAATAAAAAAAGAAAGGGAAGAAAATATTCTGATGAGTAATTGAATAATTATTATGAGAGATTTTTATTTTTCTCTCTCCTTCTATTCAAGATTTATTACTCGGGTTGCACTTGTACGCGAGATCACGAGTATGATTCAACTTTGTACAAGATTAATGACTCGTTGCTGTTTCGTTAAGCTAATTGCGTCAGAGGATCAAACAAAAATTAATTTTCTCCACGCTTCTGTTTCAAAGTCAATCTACTCTAACCGTAGAATATGTGTGTGTGGTACAAAATTTGACTCATGTACTACAATGAAAAAAAAACAAAAAAAGAATTGAATAACAATAATAAAATAATGATGGATCAAATAAACTTTTATATCGTTTCGATTGTGTTGATCGGAATAATTGGCATGTATAGCTACTTGAAAAAAAAAAACAAAAAACAAACGAATATGAAAAGGAAAATGGGGAAAAAAATATAGGAGCACGTCCTGTAACTCGGAGTAAGGGTTGTAAGAAGAAATGCCACCGGGTTCGGTTTCTCTGTCGGTTTATGAAAGTAGATGTATATATATATATATGTACATGGGTATATGTACACAGAGTTGTGCAGACCGCCGTTTACACGGTGCATAGTGACTTGCGACATTGGGCCGCTATAAACTTGATTAATGGAGTCAGGTTGCTTTTATACTATTCTGATATTCTTCGTTGGTTATTATAAGGTTAGTTTGTTCGTTCGTTCTTACGTGTGACTGTGTAGCCACATACATCGCTCATACTTACTACACATCGTAAAGTATAACTGCAGGTAGCGGTTTTATTGTGGAACCCAGAGTAGGTACCTAACAATTACATTTGGTCTATGAATGAACAGCGCGCATCCACATAAAAGTGGAAGCAGAGTGATTCAGCGGGAAAAGATGGTCCCGAAAAGCTCGAAATTGGCGATAACATTCTTTTGACGCATCTACATAAAATCTTTTTAATTTCTTTTGTTTTTTCAAGGAGACAACCAGATCGTAGAATATTTTATGTATCTACCTACATCGCATCGGTTGAGTACATATATTACCCACGTATATTATACACGCATAATAATCAATATATTTGAAATGACGGGGCGAAACCCGTGGCAGGGTATAGTATACAATTTCGTAAACGTTCAGCAAACAATCTCCGTTTACCAAGCGCGACGGCCGTTATTCCTATATATTATATACACCTAGCTATAGGTACCTACAATATCTATGCTTTCGGAATCTGTTTTGTACCATTAATATATCTCTGCTGGGACTTCGTGAAAGCTAGACTACCGATGTTGCTGCTGCTTCTGCTTCTGCCGCTGAGCAAAAGCTCGGGTTTGTCGGTCGGGCTGTACAACCCTTCCCTTACGTCGGGTTCCCACTTTACCCCGAGGGTTGAGGAGGTAACGCGGAAAACGGAGGGAAATATAGGGGGGAGATGAGGAGGGGAAGGGGGACGCTTTGGAAATCAATAGATAGATACATATTTGTTCGTTGTACACAACGAATTACACTGGAAATGACATTAATACCATTAGTAGACTGGCTCTATATCGTACTTATACACCATACACGATCTTCTTATGGGGTTTGCTCGCCAGTCTCGTTGTTCGTGATTTCCGCGGAGTCATGTTACAAATGACTATGGTGTGCCGGTTAAACTCCCTTCCTCTCGTATGTGGATAACACGATGCTTTACGCATCAAGTTCGCCTACATGTCCGCTCATCCTATCCCATCCTTGTTACCAAAGTGACATATAATCATCTGGGCGTCGGAACGCGATCGGACTAAGCGGAAAAACTTCGGACCCTTTTTACACGCAGTGATTATTTACCGATGTAGCTGTATAACGGCAATATGGACATGTTCAGAAATGGCTTATCAATTTGGGAATGAGACAATTCTTCTTTTTTTTTTTGTTTTACACGAAGACTGAGGTCCTTTTCCTTTCTAATTCAAAAAGATGGCGAAGCATCAGCTGAGAGCTGACTTTCTAAGAATTCTTATTCACCTTCTTCCGATCGAAAATACAATATAGAGACGAGAAAAGTGAAACTTAATAAATACCCGCGATTAAATAGCGAAAAATTCTTTTTTTTTTTTAAACTTTTACACCGAATCGAAAGTGTGTCGCTGTGCTTTATAGAAAATTCTGCACGGTGCGGAGAGCTTTGAACGACGGAATTTTGGTACATAAAACAATCGGTCTTGAGTGGTAATTAATTTTTTCGGGTTTTTTTTTTTAACGGGTCGCATATGTGCAGGTCGTAATTAAAAAATAATCGTGTAAGCATACATTCCACGTATGACAGTCTCATTGTGTGTTTGGTATATATATGTACGCGTACACCCCTTTCTCCCTGCCGTCCTCGATCTCCACCTAGGTTTCTACCTACTACTCGAAAACCCGGGGTATGATATCCCGAGCTTAAGGGAAATAATTTATGGTTCTGTAAGAATGCGGAAGGGTCGCGGTTGGTTGTTGTTCACCGTTCTACAACGTTCTATACTCTCTTCTACAACCATCTACGCATCTATATATGCACGTGTATATGTATTGTACAACAGTATACGTTTATTCTACATAGGATCACAATATATTACGTTACCCATTCATTTCACCACGCGGCGTGTCTCTACAGTCGCCGTTTTCGACGCAACTTATATATATATGTAGGTCGCGGGGTATCATCCCACCTACCTACCTATCCACCTACCTGCCTACCCTTATACTCTTAAAGTACACACGCACCCCTCTTTGCCGGGGTGTAAGTTAAGGTAAATATTGGTCGACGTGAGAGCAAGAGTTGACAACCTTACGCATACCAGCGCGACGGAAACGTGGTGCAGGGAAGAGACACGTAGAAAATTCTACGTCTTTGACTTTAGAATCAATTCGAAAACCTTGGAATAAAAATTCAAGGGATGAAATCACAGGGAATTGTTCTCGATCATCCCATAAGTGGTGGTTTGTCCTTTCGTAGATACTTACTTTTTCATTTGTTTGCGTTCAGTTTTTCTTTCATTTCCTTTTTTTCCGTCTCTTCTCGGTTTTGCTCTTCCCATCGAACGTGAATTTCCATTTCCATGCGAAATAGCAACTACGGAATACCATCTGCGCCATTCACGGTTTTGCAGACAAGAGGTGCTGCCGCTGCCGCTGCACACAGTTCTACTCTCAGACTCTACACTCTATACTTCCCTCCAATTCGCGAATTGTGCGCCCTCCAATCTTCCTCGGTGATAGAACCAAAGGCTCCTCGTTCTCCCTCTTTACTATAAATTCGTGTACATGTATACCGATATGTATCATCCGTACATACGTTTTCTCTGTACATATATAGAAATACGTATAAATGTGTGCGGAGTAAACCCGGGACAGACATATCCTCCCCACCATACCGTTCGCAGTCGGTGCAGGCGGGTTTTGGAGTCTCCTGAACTCCACCGAACTCGACCGTCGTTACTCATTCCAGGCAACCAAACACCCTTCGTCCCGATACACAATTTGTTTTGGGGGGAGACAATTTTGCGGTCCCGCAGACAATGAAACGGAAATAAAACGATGCGGATCCTTTTTTTTTCCTTCCTTTTTTTCCCCCTTTTGGTTTTTCTTTTTCAACTTGTCTTGTATCGCGAAGATTCGATACACACGGGCAATATACGGTAATAGATTCCCTGAAAAGGTTGTCTTTTTTTGACGATGGATGTTTTAATTTTTTGAAAACAAAAAAAATGTCCAGAATTATTCATTACCGCAGCGTTATTAAGATTTCCTTTTCGTTTTGAATTTGCGATATTTTAAATACGTTCTCGATTTACGCGAAAAGCGCGTTATGTTTCTTCTAACAGAATCTTCCACAGCCGAACACAGTTTTCCGGGCGTTGGCAGTATAAATTGATACAGATGCGAGTTGCCGTGAGTTTTTTTCGGCTCAATCCCGCGGGACTCGCGGTATAGCTACGCGCATACTAGGAAGGTAGATGTATACAGTTATATGGTGTACCCCTGTAGGGTGTGGAGTGCAAAAGAGAAGGAACAGGGATTTCCTTCCCCCCTTTTTTTCGGTTAAAACGAAGTATAAGGTTGGGCTACAGGAAACGGGAGCCTTATTTAATGTTCTAAATGAAAACCGCGCCCCGAGGGCGAGATTCTCTTTAGGTTGTAGTTTTTTGCTCATAATACCCTCGTTTATCTTCCATGCTTTTGGCGAACGTTTGTAAATAAAAATAGATTGGGAGAAAGAAAAAAAAATTATTAAATAAATAAATGGAATCAAGCAATAAGAAATGATTTAATCGGCTTCTTAATTAATTGATATTACAAACCGTGCCATAAACCCTTCAGGTTTCAGAGACAAGAATGATGGACGAACAAAAAAAAAAAGAATCGATCGGTGTGGTATAGGTTATTTGAGTAAGAAATAAAACGAAGTGTCTGAAATTTGTTGATTTTTAATCGGGGGAGGAACTACGAAGGGCGCAGGGAAATCCCATCCAATTACTTTGCGAGTTATACCTATGTAATAGTCAAGGTGATAGTTTAATAGGCGTTTCCGACGTTTTTAGGAAAGGTATAGCGCGGGACGAAGGGACTGAAATAAACAGAGGGAAAGTAGCGATTGCGGTGTCAAGACGAAAAATTGCACCTACCCCGTCATTACCTTGAGAAAACAACGGACTTCCTAAATCATAAAAGCCTCGCTGCTACTCCTACCTTAGACGAGAAGCGCGCCCATCCCACCCCATTAAAAACCACTTACCTTAAAGACTCTCTTCCTAATACGCTATTGATTGATCCCTGGTTTACAACGCGCGCGTTCGAAAACTGGATGATGCTCGTCAGGTCCACCTTAAACACCTGCAGTCGACGTCTTCTTCCTTTCTTCACTATTATGTGTATAAAATCATCACATTCGATTTTTTTTTTTTGCTTTATGATACGTTGATTCTTTTTTTTCTTCTTCTTCTGCCTGGTGAATTTGAATCCGGGGTATAGCAGTATTTTCGTAATACTGTACATTAAAACTCGAGGAGAATGGAACGAAAGGAAAAAAAAACGTAAGGGATAATCGCTTGAGATGGGGTTTATATTCGGTTTTTATTTAACGTCTGGGTCACGTAAGACGAGGCAAAGAGCGTGTCGCGTGGCTGGCAGCGGGTGTAAAGCGCGAAACACGAGGGAGTGAGATGAGGACACAAGGGGATGCGAAGAGGGTTGGTTTATGAGGTACCGCATCCCCCTCAAGAAGCTATTCATTAATAGCTTCTCGGCGACAGAGGACCAACACCAGGACCTCTCCGCACTCTACACGCGTTGGCTATAGGGTCTGTTGAATATATATATAATACGTATGTATTACGTAGGTTATATACTCGTGCCAGGCAAACGTCTACGCTGCCAAGTTTATGGCTGTTTAATTGGTCAAGATAGGCGACAATATATTATGCTAATTTCCGCGAAACAAACGGGGGGGATGAAACGCCAGTATCTTTCAAACGACCGCGAAATTATCCGTCTGCGAAAGACAAAAAGCTTCCAACGATCAGATTATAAATGCGAAATCCTCAAGACTAGAAATTTTAGATTTTTAATCATCTGGAAAATTATTTTCCAAATTTTCATCCTTGTAAAGAATTTTTGTTTCATTTTTGAAGTCGTTACGAGTTATTATGCAAAAACGGGAAAAGTTCAAGGTGGTCAACGAGAGTTGCAATTAATTACGGTTCTCTGTTATTGCAGCGAAAACGAGCAGAAGGTGGTTAGGTATATAGGTGTATGTATATGAAGGTACCCTTGTTGTTCGGGGTTTCTTGTAAGGCCATTTACGGAAAGCTCATGCGCGTGTAATCGGGCAGCGCATATAGTAGAGGTCTAAGGAATACAAATTTCTTCGCACTTAAATTCCACCATGGAATTTATTAGCTAGGTCCCCATTTACGGGGACCTAAAGGGACCCTGAGGGCATCTTCGCGGCTCGAGTGTCCGGGGAGTACCACGTCCCACGAGAATCGACTCCTCCTCTTCTTCCTCTTCTTCTTCTGCTTCTTCCGTTTCAGTATACCAATCTCAACATTTTTTCCCTCTTTATTACCACCGCGAAACCCAAGCGCATCGAGTTACTTTAAATTCCACGTCACGATGTACAAGTACGAGGAGAGTTTGCTCGCATGTCCTAAAGGGTAATGAAAAAAATATCATCGCAATTGCAAAATCCGACCATACAGCCAGTAAGCTACCAGGTTAGGATCCTGCCGATATCCACTCTTTCTCTACACATACATTTATTTTTCAAGCTGATCCCCATAGTTTTTTCTAACTTTTTTTTCTCCCCCCCCATCTTACAACCACGCGACGGCTTATACCAGCTAGTAGAAATTGGTTTTCCTTTCGAATTATTTGCGAGCACAGCCGCTGAAATGACCAGCGAATTTTTTTGCCGAACGTGTTAGAACGTTCTCAAATTGCTGAGGCAAAATGTCACAGTCAGCTAGTAGTATTACACATACACATCCCTTTAAGGTAACCACGCGAATTCCAAGACTCGACATGGTAAGAGACACTGCGAGAATCGTTGGACAGTTCGGAGCGACCGCGCGTATATAGTGAAATGCGATCCTGTTGTAATTCACATTGCCTTCCCTTTTCTCCCTTTGGGTTTATAGCGAGAAGACGGTATTGCACGGAGGTCGCCGGATCTTCGGAATCCAGAAGAATAAAATGAGAAAATGGAAAGAAAAAAAGATATTCAAATAATTGCAGAACTGCAGGATTCGTTGCTTTTGTTATTTTGCATAAATTTAGCGATCGAATATACATTGAGTAGGTTGTGACGCGTACATGCGTGCATACGTCGAATGTAATTCTATAAAAAACGTTAAGTTGTTTATAAATTTGTTTTTTTTTCGCAAAACTTTTTTTCCACTCACGTTTTCCGTTAAACACAGTTAAGGTCAGTAGTATAGGGCGGGAAAGGTAAAGTAGATACGTCAAGCAGCGTATGGTTTCAATCGATTGGGTAAACTTTAATTTAATAACTTGGAAAGTTCTTGCGCCTAGAGAATCGATTTATGAATTTTTAATAAATACGTACCACTTATAGGACGTCGTTCACGCGTGTTGAATTATAATTCGAAAAACTTAAGGGTGAGATAAAAAATGTCGTGGGGAATTTATTAGGGTTGTTACTATTCGACCGTACAGCACATGGATACTCGCGGTTCATTCTACATCCGAGTAAATGAAAACGTCACGTGATTTTTCGTTCTTCTTTTATTTTTTACTTTATCCTGCCCTTAGAAAGCAAACGTGCGAACGAATGAACGAAAAACTTATACTAGTTTACTCCCTATACCTTTACGTGAAATTCGAGAGCGAGCTTCGAAAAATTAAACATTTCACTCTCATATATCTTTGCGAGCACCAAAAGGAAGAGAGACGGTCGAGCAAGCGAGCGAGCGACCCGGACAGAGGCAAAGAGAAGAAAAAAGAAGGAAAACGAAAAAAAAAACGAAAAAAGAAAGAGAAACCGGAGAAAATAGCGAAAAGGGGAAAGAGGAATGGTGAAAAAAAGGAATGGAAAAACGAGAGAAACGTTAAAGAGAAGAGAACTTTCGAAGAGAGTAGAGTGCAGAGGGCGAGGGAGGGAAAGAGGGAAAGAGGTAGGGGTAGGTACAGGCTACAGCTGGAAGGGAGTAACGTGAGGGGGATGAAAAGGGGGTTGGCGTGGTGGCAGAGGGCTGGCCGAGGAGGAATAGAAAGTACTATTGTATCGCGGAGCTTTTTCAGTCTTCAGCAGCATGGCATGGCATGGTATGGGCGAGTGAACGAACGAAAGGGTCGGGGGTAGAGAAGTAGAGGGTTGTAAGGGGGTTTCGGGTTTGTGGAGGGGCAAATGTCTGTCCGTTGGCTGCCAGCGAGCCAGTCAATCATTACGAGCGACGCATGCGCTTGGAAATAAACCCCCTGCGCACCTTGAGAAGGCCCTCGGTATTTCCCTCAGTCAGTTTCACCCCCTTGAAACGAAACTTCCATCCACGCATAGAGAGGAGCGAAAACTACCCCCCAGAATATATTCAGGAGGTCACATCCTTCCTACGTTCACAGCCTACGACCACCAACTACCGTCTACACGATCAAGCAGCTACTGCCGAGCCGCCCATTCTGCATATTTAAGGAACCCGCGCCAGATATACCACCCCTAAAAACAACCCCTTACGATTTTAAGCTGAATAGATTGAAATTGTTTTCCACGAAATGGTATCGTTACCTTGGTATTTATTCATTTTCCTCTGGTTTTTTTGTTTTCTTTCTCATTTCGTTCGATTCGTTTTTTTTTTTGTCTTTTTCTTTTCCAAATAGATGTTACATCGGTACAGGAGGCTTCGCTTTTAGAAATGAGATGCGAAGGAGAGAAGAGAAAGGGCGACTCGAAAGAATTGGAATTATCTGACAGGCGAGTCGTGCACGAGATGCTTCTATGGTAGTGTAAATGTAAATGTTTGACCATTCATTAAACGAAAAAGATAAAGAAAACGCGTGGTAAAAATTTACAACAGGACGTACATACAGGATTTGTTGAAGGTTCTATGAGAACTGTTTTGAAAACTGTTCCTGGTGAAGACAGACGTTGCCTCAGGCATGACGCGTAATCCTTGAAACTGTGGAGGAGTAGAGAAGAAGAAGGAGTAGAAGTGGAAAAAGTGGAAGAAGAAGACCGACCGCTTGCTTGGTCGGCTGCTGCATGGGGTATTGTTTTTATGTTGCTCCATTTGGGATTATGGCTCTTTGGAGTACTAGGACATCCATTTTCTTTGTTACATGGTACTATCCATAAATTATTCTGACGTCTCGAACAAGGCAGCTGCTCCAAGCTAATAACCATAACGTCAAACGGTTTACAAAACTTTCATTTGTACGGTCCTCATTTAAGCGCGCCTCAAATTGCTAGTTAAGTCTCGCGGGGCTTTAGCCCACTTGATTTGTTACCCGACATCCACGTTCCCACCAAAAACCCCTTTACACCTCTCTCACACCTCAGGTATATCCTACTGTCGTATTCACTATTCAGCTAAAGAACTCAACTTCCGAACCAACCTGATGCGCGACTCTTAAAATGATATTATAATTATACATATTTATTCAGATCAACGTCGATCGAATCGATTAACGAAAATGATGGTGTGTACGAATACTTCGTACCGACTATGAAAAAAAAAAAGGAAAAAAAAACTCCCCGCATCGCATCCCCTTAAGTCGATTTATATTATATTATAATTTATTCGCACCAAGCGTCACCCTGCGCCTTTGACCCTGCAGACTACGAGGACAACCATTACTTTTAACGATCCAATCGATGCGCAGTTCAGGCATGGAAAGTATCTTTACGGTCAATGACCTTTACGGAATTTAATATGAAACTTGAAAAAACAAAAGAATAATTTTCATGTAATCGTTGTTGGACAAAAGAAAAAATGTTTCGGGCTTTGAATTCTACCCTTGGAGGGAAAAAAGAGAAAAATTTGTGCTATGCAATCACGTCAGAAATGGACATTGACGCTTTAGGGGGTTCGTCGAGCTACCTCGGGAGCAAGAGATGATTTTAAGGGTAGTTGTCCTGGTGCGCCCTCGCGGTATTCTGCGTCGGTGGCGGGCAACGTAAATATGTTTTAAGCGCGTGCGCGTCGAGGGTTTTTTGGACGGGGATGATCGGAGGAATGGGAAAGAGGACGAGGGTGAGGGTTGCTGGGGGTAGCCGCGCGAGGCGGAGGGTTCCAGGGTTCTCGTTGAGCGACCGGGGAGTTGCCATGGATACGCGCTGGCGCCTTGACATTGACAAATGGCTGGCTCAGGGCGCGCCGAACAGCGGTGCTTTTACATATGCAGAGACACCCATTTGTCCGTTCAGGGTGCGAGACCCGGTCTTGGGCAGGAGTCGAACGAGGACCAACCGAAAACGACCGGTCGAGTATAAGGGGTGAAGGGATTTCGACCACTACGTCTCGCTATTGTCACCGTATATACCACGTCGCGGTTGTCCAACTCACTGACAAATGAGATCCCCTGGAGAACACCTACTGCCTACCCCAAAAATACCTTCACCATATATACACCGTACGCTCGTACCCACCATCGCATCTCACAATTATATGTACACTCTTTATTTTATGTATTTATTATGTACGCACACATGTACATGGAATACGAATTTGAAAGGGATAACAAAAAAAAGTAAGGATTTTCTTTTTTCGGGGGATGCTTCGTTTTTTTTTTCATTCTCTTTATAACTTTTATTTTTGGCCACGTCCCACGCTCCTTTTCGCGGTTTTGAGCACCCTTAGAAAAGCAGGATATGCGGATGCTGTCCGCTACCATTGTAGCCGCAAAGTACCGCACCAGCGATCCGCTAACAAATGGGACCCGCAACGAAACGTCAGCCCTTCCTTCGTTCGTTCGTCGACGCGGAAATCCAAGCCAAACTCTGTACCAATCCCATTGCTAAAAACGAACTTAATTTATGGACATACATATCAGCTCGATGAAATACCTTTGTACTAACGTTCAACCCTCTGATTCCGAAGCCCCAAAAATTCTTCAGCTTTTATTACGCTCGCCGAAATAGCGATGAATAAAAATGTAAAAAAAATCACATGGGTGCGCAGTCGCCAAAATGGACGTGTAAAAGGTCGAAAATTATCTTTCTCATGTTATCATCATTTTGTTTTACGTTTAATTTTTTCTTCCATTTTTTCCTTCTTCTTTCCTCGGTCGGAAGGAAGGCGGACGTTGTAATTGCGTCCCTGGAGGGTAACGCGATGCACGATACAGGGCAGTCTTCCGTGGCACCCTCGCGTGAAGATTTCAGACGGGAAAACTGAAAAGGGATCGCGCATTCTACCGCACATGTATAAAATAACGTAACGTAAGATTTTATAACCGCGATTATTAGGTATACACGCGGCTACGACATATCCGACATCACGTTCTTCAACCCCCTTTACGCACGATGCAATGCATAAGCTCAGCTTTTCGGTCTCAGGTTTTAGCTTTCGGTTCAAATTTAGACGTGGGTGGCGGTGGTTGGTGGGGTATGTAGAAGGTAGTCGCGCTATATACACGTCGTGTAGTCGTAATATCTTCTCCTAACTCTGGGCTTGCTCGCTAGCCAAACTTGGCGTATACCTATACGACCACTCCCTGTGTAGTCCTGGAACACCGTGACTAATATCTCATTACCGTCGTATACCATTCAGCCATCCTATCCTGCCATTAAGAGATTGCTAGCTTCTGGGCTTCTCTGTTTACCTGTAGTTACACCGACGTAATACAAATATACAGGTGTGTAGAGGTTGAGAGATGATATTTTTGTACCTTTAAAAAGGAGAATTCTTTCCGATAGTTTAACTAAAAAAATTTTGCCAAAAAAAAAAGAAAGGTAGGTATGTACTTCGTATCCTGGAATCTTGGATATAACGTTTAATTTTCCAAATCGTTTTTGATCAAACCGAAGTAATTTGATGGGAATTTATGTGGTATGCAGTTATGGGACTCGGTGATTCCAATTTCTCTGAATTGTTACGTCATGAAGTTTGTGCGGTGTGCAGTTCGCGGTCTGTATTATTATACCGAATAATTGGCCGTTCCTCGCGAAGTAGGTAGGTATATACATAATGTAGGGGGTAGAAAGAAGTAACAAGGACGATATCCATCGGTTACCATCATTCGATCGTAATTGGCACCGGTATAGGTTCCGACTCTGTGTCCCCCAGCTCATATTTCAATGGCGACAGAAACGGGGTGTTTGAGTGTGAAAAGAAAAAAGAACGAAATAGGGACACGGACATGGAAACATGTTAGAAAAATACGCGACTTCGGAAATGCCATTTTCTATTCAGCGATGCAATCTATACAGATTTGTAAAATATTGTATAAAACGTGTTCACCTACCTTTTTCTGGACGATGAAGGTGCAGAGAATCCAATCAGTCGTGATAATGAAACTAATTAAATATGGCGACGTTCGAAAGAGAAATAATTCCTTCCCCCGCCCTTCCCCACGATTTATACACCCTTAAGAATAAAGAATGGAAAGAAAAAATCTTGAAAGTAAAACGGTTGCAAATTTGAATATCAATTTCCCTCATCGGGGGGGGGGGGGGGGGGGGGGGGGGGGCATGACTAGGATAATCTTATTGGGCGTATAGATGTATTTTGATCCTGTTACCTACTGGCTCAGTTTTACTACTGAAGGATCGTAGAAATCTAGGGGAACGCGGGACGCGAGGGTGCAGGACGAAGTCGTGGAAATGACAGCCCGTCAGTTACAACGTGAACCTTCGGTGCAGACACAGCGGTATGCCGAGGCGTAGGGAAAAAATATAATATTATAAGGAAATGATGAAACTTATGCAAAAAAAAAATAAATAAATGAATAAATGAATAAATAATCAAATTAAATTAAAAGAATCGATTATCGTCACGGTATTGTTAGCTGCACGCATGAAGGATTTTTTTTTTGTTTTTTTTAGAAAGGAAAATTGTTTTGTGAGGTATGAAATAATTTTTTTCAACCAGTGAAAAACCTACTCTTTCTTTTCTTTTTTTTTCTTGAATGTAAAAACTCAGTTAATTTTAGATTTGAAAATGGGGTATATCGATACCGAAAGTTGTTCACTGGTTTTTTAATAAATATAGGTAAAACAACACAAGAAATTACACAAGATGTAGCATTTAATGCTCACGTTTCAAAAAACACTATACAATGGACACTCTCTAACATAGACCACCATAACATCATTTCCTTTTTATCATCGTATATTTTTTTTTTCTTTTATTATTTCATTTTTCAGTTTTTATCGAATGATAAACCGAATGATAGATAAATCAGTCCAGTACACAATTGATCGGTGATTTGTCGAGTGAGCGATGACGTACGCATGCGCCCGTTCATGTTCTCTTTTTTCATTAATAATTTTAATTATTTTTTCTTTCTTTTTTTATTATTATTTTATATATATATATAATATATACGTCGTCTTCATTTCTAGTTTTAGTTTCTTTCATTTTCTTTTTTCAGTTTTTTTCTCACATGCTACGCACATATTAGAGTATACATACACATATATGTCGATCGAGACCTGGCTCGCGGATGTGCGTATCATGTAAAAAATATACATTTATATATTTCTGTACATACATATGTGTGATAAATGTATGCGAGTATAAGTCATATAATATTATTATATGCATGTAAATGTTTTTGTTGGGTGCTTGTTTCTCTGCTCTTTCATTCCTCGTGATTCATACAGACAGTTTTCTCGTTCTGTGATTTTATTTTTTTTTTTCCTATTCCTCTGAATGTTCATTTCTCCGGTAATTAAATTCTTTTATTGATTTATTTCTTCTTTTTTTTTTAATTATTTTGTATGTATAATATATAATAACTATTACATGCGAGTGTACGTGGGCCTTTTCCTTAGCGATAATACATAGTATGTGGTATTCAGATATTCATTTACTATCAAAATCGCCTCAAGTCGAAGAGCAGTTGTTTTACAAAGCGGAACACATTATTCATTTTTATAATTTATTCATGTATATTTATTTTTAATTATTTAATATAATGTATTTTTTTCCTGCTTCCTTTTTTTTTACAATTTTTCATACTTTCTCTCTCACTCTCTCTCTCTCTCGATCGTTTTCATTCTCTAATTATTATTACTATTTTTTTTTTCTTTTAATTTTAGCTTTCGTATCGCTGCTGATAAAAATTTCTTTGCTTTTTAATCGTTACTCTTCTAATGTGATTATTACTTAGATACCTTAGCGTTATTTCGTATACATTTTTTAAGGCGATGATTCAATTGAATGAACTCATTTATAAACGAACAGCCAATGTGTAGGGTCATTGCTTTTGCTCTAAGCAAATCGTATATTCTGGTACGTTACAAACGTGGGAAACAATTTTTAATGTTGATACTGTAGAGTCCAGGAAAACGAAATTCGGGTTTTTCAATAGCTGAAAGTAATTTTATAATTATATAATATAAAAAAAAATATTGATAAAAATTATTCCTGTTTCCCAGATTTGCACGATTTTATATAGATTCATACATTACATATTTATCAATATATTATTACGCGTTTCTTTAATCCCTGAAAATTATTGAGATGGAGATACAAAATTTTACAGTTATACAGTTGTACAGTTTTGTCGCGAATATATTTTTTTTTTTTGAGTTTTCAAATTGCTAATTGAAATTTTATTCTATGTGAAGTTGCTCGTCATCGATATAATCTTGTCCAGGTAAAATTCTTCGATAAAAAGTTGTTTTTTATTTACTATCGATCAATAATTATTTCGCGATTATACCAAATCGTAACGATGGACGTTATCTTCATATTTTTTATTACAAGTGAAATATATCAGGGATTATAAAACGGTTTTTGAAAGTATACAGAGTATTTCTTACGGCGATTTAAGTTTATTAATTGAATTATTTATTAAAACTTGACAAGCCGATATTCTGTCAATGCGGTATGACAATTATTTCATAAGAATCTTGGGAGTGTCGCTAGGGAAACATTAAGAAGAGATTGCGTCAACAAAATTAAACATATTTCTACCGGTCAACAAACACAAATCCTAAAAAAATTGCTCACCCTTTCAATGTTCCGAAATTACACATAACAAGATCTACTATTAATCCACACGACGAACTGATCATGTAAATTTTGAATCGATTAATTTATAGATTGTCATAAATAAATTTTCCTCGTCCGTTAAAATATTTGACATCAAAAAACGTTAAACCATGCAATTTCTATCGGTTTTTGGAAAATCGGAAAATTTCATATATGATTTTGGCATTTAAGAAAAAAAAATTATGTCAAATGCTTTTTTAGAATCGGCTTGTCACGGCTCGAAGATTTCAGGTTTTAATGTCGATCGCTAGATACGAAGTCAGGGTAGTAGTATTTAAAAAAAAAACAGGTTCCATCCACATGAAAGAAGAAAAAACTCAATTCTATCTTTGAAATCGGACAAAAAAACCTCAATCTTCTAGAATCGAGCCTTAGTTTTGTCAGTATACACCTGTGCACAGTCGTTATAATTAGTATACAAATTGCAGGAGGATTAGATCGAAACAAAAATGATAAAATATCTTGAACTTTCTTTCTTTCAAATTTTTAAATTATTTTCATTCATGAATTATAGATCAAAATTGTTCTTTCGTTCAAAACACCACCATTTTTGCCTCAATTTACTTTCGCGACGTACGATAGTAAATTTGTTTTTATTTTTTTGTTCTTTTTTTTATTTCTATATAATCGCTGCATTATGTTTTATATATGTATGGAAAATATGATTAGATATAACAAATTTATTATTTTTGCCGTTCCAAAATACGTGAATTTATAATCGATCACATTATACATAATATATATGACCCTAAAAAATACAAAAAATCGTTATACATCTGCGATACATTTTTTGTCTTAAAATTTCAGGAGAAACATGCTTCGTTTTTTTATTCATTTACTTTACCTTGTCATATTTTTCCTGTTCGTTATAATTATTATTACATGTTAAAGATTCCTCATTAAATTTTAATAAAATTTCATCTTCGTGTTTAATATATATGAATGTTTTCCGAATGTTAGTTGGTTGATTTTTTTTTCTTTCTCCCTTTTTCTTTAGTTCAAATTTTATATATTTAATATTGAGAAAACATTTTACGTATATCAGGGACACGTATGCGATTATATAAAGAATTTATTGAATGATTCGGAGTCGTCGATATAATTGAATGAGTCAGAGGACCATACGAAAACATAATGAAAAATTATTTCAACTTATTCGTTTCTATAAAATTGAACTCGTATCGAACTTTGATCATCGTTAATAATAAAGTACATCAATTTTCTTCGTACGTATGATGAAAAAAAAATTCTCTTCAACGTTGTACAATAATTAGATATTCTTTTTTTTTCATTAATTTACTCGATTAATTTTTTTTTCTTTTAAAGCTCTGATCAATCATTATTAATTGAAATAACTATTTATGTGAGTACGTATGGATTATAATGAATAAAATTATCTCGTTTCACTGGGCTGCCTGTTCTGCAGTATATAAAGCAAAAAAAAAAAAAAACGAAAAATAAAACATAACATTTATGGGGAATTTTTTCTTTTCTTTGCTCCGAAGATATCGATTCAATTTAACGGTTATTTGTACACCGGGACTGAACGAGATGACGAAGAAAAAGGGAATAATGACAATTAGATCAATAAAATAAAATTTATTATCTGCAGTATAACAAGAGAGAAGCTCATTTGAGGAGGAACAAAAAGTAAAAACAAAATATCGCTTCCCTCATCATTCGATATAATCATTAAAAAATCGCTTACGCAATTAAATTCTCACTTATATGTTTCACACTATACTTTCGCACCTTCGAACTTAGGGTCCGGCCACACACGCCACTCTCGCTCTCTCGAATTTTCAATCTTATATGGATTTTATTTCTTTTTTGCTTTTAATTCTAGTCATTTTCATATACATGTATTTTTTTTTTCACCATATCGTTGACGAATCGTGTAGAAATCCGTAAACTGGCGCATAACGGAGCGAAATTACGGTCTTATTTTGCGCGCTCGCTGAATCGCTTCGGCATATTTTTATCCTATTGTACAAAGTGATGTGTCAGCAACAAAAAATGCGTATCTTAATTGTTTTTCGACTATTTTTTTGTATTCATATAAATTTATTTTTTCATTTATTCGGTGCAGTGGTGTTTAAAACAAGAAAAAAGTACCGTCGCATATGTAATATAAACGCATGTTATTCTTTGAGAAAAAAATCCAAATAAATTCTCTGTTTTTTTTTTCTTTTTATTTGTTTGTGTTTTTTCTGTGGATAATTTATATTATTTATTTATTTGTTTTGTTTTTTTTTAAGACATTTCGCGCGCTTTGCACGTCCAGAGACATTTCCCCCGATCGAGTCCGTTGATTAGTGTTCAATTGAATTTAACTATTTATACACAATATATTATAGGTAAATTATAATAATTATTATTACAATTATAATCGTTAGAGTTCCCAAGCCGTCGATCGTTTGCGATCAGTTTTTTATTATTTTATTTTTTAAATTCATTTATTTAGTTAGCTCTTTTTTCGTAGTATTTCTCTTCATCTCTCTCTCTTCGTTATATACGCGGAGCCGACGTACGTACCCATCTATTTATTTACTATGTAATGTAAATTTTTAGATGAAATATCGAGCCAATCAATATTGTTACATAGGTACACGTAGTAAGTTAGGTAGACACCTATACGTTCACTCCGTTATTATTCCGATTTTCTCATCATTTTACCACATTTATTCGGACTGATCGCTCGCGATCCGCACGACATGTATTTAATAATTCTTATAATCATCGTTACAATCATTACCATTATTATTTTCTCTCACTCTGCACTCTATCCGTTAGTCGTCGTCGTCGTTCACCCAACCGCGGCAAGAATAATTTTTCGTTTTTCCTTCAATTTTCTGATATCTTTTTCATCTCCTGGTCACACACTCACCTCGTAATTTCTTTACCATTTCTTTCTTTTTTCCTTTTTACTTCGGTTATTTTCATTATTTTAAATCCATTTTTAATTATATTACAGGGGGATGTTGTTTTTGTGTTATTTATACATATATAATTAATTTTAATTATAATTAGTAAATTTTTTTTTATTTTTTATTTATATATTTCAAGAACTGTACAAATTTAATGTCCTAATAGAAGAATGTCGACGCTCGGGTCCGGCACAACGCGTCAAGCACTTTTCATTTTCTTTTCCCTTTTCTTTCACATCATTCCCATTTTCTTCACTTCATCTCTCGTTAATTAAGGGTCATCCTTTTTCTTCTTCCTTTTTTCAGTTTTCTCTCCTCACCGCACGTCACCTTGTTATCATCACTTTCTAGATATTATTTTCCCGGCACATTTTTCCTCCGCGTTTCATTTTCAATTTTCTCCAGGTGGTTTCAACGATTCTCACTTATAGTCTCTTTTTTTCTTGAGTTTCTCTATCTTCATCGTGCACTATCTGGACATTCGCGCGAGCACCGGTAATGTACATGCCCGCCAATTATTATTAACTATAATTATTCGAATCCGTATAATTATTTTTCTTTATCAATAATATTATTATTTTATCATAATTATTATTATTCATTATTCATTATTATTATTAATAATCATTATTCCATTACTCTAAGTATTATTGTTATCGTTAATATTATTTAATATATAATTGTAATTATAATTATTATTACTATAATTAATATTAATATTCATTATTAATATTTAATAATATTATTATTGTTAATAATTAATATTAGATAGTCTCTCCATTGCAATCGTATTAAAATTTAACATTTATATTTCATTCGCTACAATATTACACCTTGTTATTTGTACAAAGAACAATCACATGAATTTTTTTCTGTTTTTTTTTTTTTATCTTTTTATCTCCATTATTCCATTATAATTAATGTTATTATTATTATTTTCTTTTTTTAATACCCCTTTTTTTCTGTACGCAGCCGGCGTCGTCCCGATTGTGATACACCTCACAGATTTGTGTGCGAGGTCACAAAACGCGTTTTTTTTCCCCTCTACTTTTTAATAACGATTTGATCATTCGGGATATAAACGTCATCTTCGTAGTTATGAGATTCCAAATGGTAACGTAGGTTTTCTCGATCGATTTGTATCGATTCATGCATTGATCCTGCGTGGAAATGATCATCTCTTACCTGGAGAAACTAACGATATTTCGATAACGGTATCCCTGGATATTATTCATTATTTATTTAGTTTTTTTTTTCTCGTTTTTCCTTATGTCAAATCTTTAGTAAAAACGCGCGAGAACTTGCGGCGACTGCGATCAACGCGAATTTATATCCTGCCACTTTGTAGTAGGTAGATGTATTCGTCTTCAGCTGTAAAAGAAATGATCAACGTTTTATAATCGAAATGTTGAAAAAAATTGAAATCAGAAAGTGAGAGAAATAAAAAGGGAATCAATTTGATCGTAAAATAGTATATTGAGATAAAAATTGATTGAATAAATAGGAAAAAAAAATTATCATTAAGAAAGCTTTACGCGGACACGTACTGAGGGGGGAAAAATGATGAATGAAAATTGGGAACATATTCTTTACCTTTATAAGGGGTGACCGTAATATTCGGGAGGGTAGTGGTACTGGTTGTGAAAGGTTGGGTCTCCCGGCGGTCGATGCATCATACTGGCTGCCTGTCCGTCCATCATGTAACCCATCGTCGCTTCCGGACTATAAGCCCCGCTCGGACCTGCTGACAATGGTGGAAACACTACACGTTATTATTGTAGAACACTGTTCTAAAGCTGGCAGGGGGCTACGCGAAAAACTCCTAGACGCGACGGCTGAAGGATCAGAGAAAACAAAAAGTGGAATAAGAAACAAAATCAAATCTACAGAAATTATTTTCAATTTTCACCTACGCGAAAAACGAAAGTTTTTCTTTCCTGAAATCGCATCTTCTCTGACTCTCAAACCTTCGATATAAGATCGTCGTAGGAGTTACGTGTGAAGTGTAATTTTGTGTAGGTGTCTGTTTTTCGTTTTTTTAATCGAAGAAAAAATTGCCAAATCTTTGTGTTTATAATGGAGTCCGAGTAACCGGTGGGTGTATACCTATATACCATATCGTACGGGATTCTGAGAGTAGCTAGCTCCCCTAGTTTTAATGTTGGTATCTTAATGTATATTGCCTCAATAAATCAAGTACCGTGATTGCGTCCCACCCTCGAGTTACCCCAGTCAGAATTCTCTCTCAGTCCAACACTGTATAGGTACCGACTTTCCCTTATATTCTTTCTATACCAACGTTGCGTGTATCTACAGATGTAACAAATACCAACGTATCCTACGACCACCGCTACCGAAGTGTAGACGACTGAGTAGCGGCGATGGCGTTGAAATCCTGAATGCAAGGGCGCACTATTGTGCAGCAACGTTTCCAAGCCTTTTCTTATGCTAAATTCAGCAGCGAAACCAACTCAAGCCAAACCCGAGTCTAGCCACGACCTCAATCTCTATAAGCACCCCCACCGATACAGTTGAGCCACAGTCTCCGTGGCGCCCCGACACCCCCCGCCCCCCTCATTTCACCCTCCCCACGACTACTAAAACCCCAAAGACGATCTTTATCCAACATCCATAAATCCTCGAGATCACCTATCTTTGTAATTCAACGTTTAATTTTTAGAACCAGACTCTTAAGTTTAATTATCCTTGTATATGTTGTATGGTATTTCTTTTATCTCGTGGATTGGAAATCAAAAATTCTGTTTCGGGGGGATGAGGGAAATTGATATACTAGTAGCAGTTTGGCTGTTTAATTGCGTCGTTGTTACACGTGTATGAGTTTCTTGCACAACATCGACCTTTTGCGAACAGTTATTTCATTATATGGTTTGGAATTTTATCGATGGACCAAACAACTCGAAGGATTATAGATCCCAGTACAGCAGTAAGACCAACTAACGCCGCTAACGGCAGTAAGGCGGTAAGCCGTATCGCGTCTCATGGGCAGCCTGAGGAATGTAGTCTCATATAATAGCCGCCAAGGCGATATCCACTAACGAGAGATGCGCCGGTCGTGTGATTAAACTGCGTCGTAACGCGCCGGGGAGTCCAGAGTATGAGAGCCCAGGGCGACCCGAACATCCCCGTCTATGTGTGTAGCCGTGATATATATGTATCCGTATAATATGTATACAGGTATGTACAGATATAGTTTTTAAAAAAAAACACCAACACAACTTTTGAAAATCTTGTCGAGTGCGTGTTGTAAGATTTTGCCAAATGAGACCCACATGCCAAAGTTTAATCTTTTTCCTTTCCTTTTTTTATTTCTTTCTTTTTTTTTGAGAATTGAGCGCGCATTGCGAGTAAACCCTGCGAGAAAGAGAGAGAAACTCCGCGACGAAACTCCTCGAGAATTGTCGTCGTTATTTGCATCTCGAACATCGTGCAGGCTATAGAAAGGTTGGGATTAGTAAAAGCTGGTTTTTTATTATCCAATCTAATCTTAGAATCCGGATCATTCGTTCGATCTGAAAAAAAAAGTCCATCCTCGGCGATATAGAGGGTCTTTCGTGATTGACGTAGGTCAGGTTTTATCAGATTATCTATAATCGGGCAGAGTTCGCGCGAGTAATCGATATTCCGTACGTAAACGCCCGGTAGGTACCACCCCATAAGTTTATGGTAGTTTGGAAAATTTTGGGGGAAATTGCCCGGAAACGGATGAACAAAAAACGATTTCGAGGTAGAGAAAGACGGGGATTTCGTTCGGGGATATCGTGGAAAAATAAAAAGCGAGGAAAAAATTAAAGGGAAAAGAAAATAGAAGCGCGCATGCGACGTGGCATTAAAATCATTCGAAACGTAAATCCGAAAGCGAACGCTTACTGTGTATATGAACGAGAGTACGGAGAGCGGAGAAGAACGATGGGGAAAAAAAAAGGCAAAAAAAGAAGGATTTCACCCCTCTCTGTGCAGCAACGCGGGCGTTATACCTCTGTAATTTATTTAGAGGGGAAATGAGGAAGCCGTTAATTGCCGTCCGCTAAGCTGCGAGAAAGTATTCTGGGATGGGATCTGAAAGGGAGTTTGCGGCCCTTCTGCGTATAAGGGAGACGATGCTGCGAGACTGAAACTGCAGAAGAGCTGTGTGGAGCTGTTGGGTTACTCAAGACTTAGACTTTCTCTGATACTAGCGAGAAAAGGAACGAGAGAACCGACAGACTCAACGGAGAAAAGGGAACCTCGAGCCCTTCTGCTTTCATGCCTCTTACTCCCCGACGAACAACCCCGAAACTTCTAAAAGGAGATTCATTGCTAGCCACCGAGTTACGGTTATGTGTTTACCAGCTGGTACGGCTGCAAACCTAAATTCTTCGAACTTACTCTTCGAACTATTTCACTGGTGCGAATTACATCTTTATTACAAAATCGCATAGGTAGTTAAAATTCGTTCGAAACTAGTGCGTCTTAGTTTTTAGGTTTTATTCCTTGTTAAATAAAATTCAGGACGTATCCTGGAAGGGTTTCAGCTCATAATGTAAACGAAATTGGGGATAGGGAGGTTTTCTCAGTTCTCCGACTTGTAATTAAACCATCAATTCAACGTCAGTGCGGTTCTGAGAAACTTGAAAATTCCTTTAAATCTTAAGAAAGTAAGTTTGGGTTACTTCGCTTCGGGCGCGTAATTCTCTTTCTCCTTTTTTTCTCCTCTCTCCCTTGCGGGAACTGATGGTTCTTGCTCTTGGGGTTTTCATATCTATCACCGTTTGCCCCGCGAGTCCTTACTTACGTATATATCCCTTATATCACCCGCAGTACTGCAGACTTTGCAAACCATCTAGCTACCTAGGAGGTTAAAATCTAGGTGGTATGGTAAACCCTATACGTACTACGTACTGGCGGTTAGGCACGGCCATCTGAGAATCCGGGACTCCAAACTTACAACGAGGAAAGCACCAACTGTGAGCTCAACTTCTGGCAAACTACCCCAGAACACTCCGTGTCGCCGCCAACTAAGTTCCCAGCCTTTACTTCTCCTTCCTTACTTCCTCACTAGAGAATATTCTCAACTATCCTTCCATTCCCTTGCCCAGCGAACCAACTCCACGGGCCATAAGTTATTGTAGTAATGTTGTTCTCCAGTTATCCTACGTTTAATTTCCTTTTTCTTGTTTTTATTTTTATCTACCGAGCAAGACACGACTAAAGAAGTTGAAGAAATTTTTGATTGGAAACGGAAGAGCGTGTGATTTTTGTTTTCTTCTTCTTTTTTCTTCCTTTACCAAAGGCAAAACCGCAGGATGAGTGGAGTGGAGGAAGGGAGGGTGGTGAGGATAAATCCGAAGTTGTTATACGGTAGAATATCGTTGGGGAGATTCTAGTGTATAGGGAAGATGAGTCGAGAAACGGAAACCGGAAATGTGCTCCGGATCCCTCAACGATCCCTCGATGAAACTATTGGTCATCCGCGACGCAATACCGGAAATACCCCGGATCTAATAACTCATCCGTTCATTCGTCCGAATTCTATCCTCCCATTGTTTACTTCAACGTTTGAGCTTAACCATCTATAAAGTAATACATACTTTTGCCCACTTTCGATAGTTTTCTTCAATTTGTTACAACTAACGTAATGCCGAAACTAGCAGCGATCGCTATATCTGTATCGCGTTATGCTCTTCTACTTCCTTGATTACCACAACTATCGTTAAAGACACCATTAGCCAATGAATCGCTGTCCCATATACGTTGCTTTTATATCGAAGAAGAAAAAGTAAGAGGGAAAAGAACTAACGGATGTAATTTACCGAGACTCTACGTACATACGATGTCTATACGATTCCGCAGATTCTTCGCTGATTCTATTTTCAATTCGAAGTAAGTTCCAGGGGGAAAAAGAAAAGCGGCGAACGTATTATTGAGGAAAAGGTTTTCAATTGATGGAGCATTAATTTTTTTCTTCTCCTTTCTTATTTTACTTGCGGAGATTATCGCAAGTTGGGGAATTTTTTTTTTAGATGAAAGAAAAGTGGGTGAAGGGCGTGACCTGCCAATTACTCGTTCAAAACAGTAATATGATAAGGAGCGGAAGAAGAGTAGGAAAAATATATATGAAAAGAAAAAAAAATGTGCTGACGCGAAGAACGCGTATAAGATAAGGTATATATTCGAAAGGGCAAAGGGAGATGGAGGAACAGTCGCGATTTGCAATCGATTTCAGGATTTCGAGCTGAAGTCAGCGACACTTGAACCCTTAGAGAGAAACAGCGTGAATTTCCGAGTTACCGAGTCAAGAGCTTCCTATATTTTCTCTTTCCTTACGTTTCCACGTGATAACTCCCGCGAGTAAAACTCAACGGGGTTTTTATCGCCGGCAGAAGGCATAGAAAAAAGGGAAGAATGGACAAAAAACAACATTATCGAGGGGAAACTTATCTCCGATAATCAGGGTAATTTTGAGAAGAAGCGAAGAGGGAGAAAATCAAATAAATAAAAAGTTAGCGAAACCCGACGGAGATTTGAAAAATACTTGGCGTAAGGTTATGGACGGGTTTAAAGGTTTAATTCAGGTAGAATTCTACCGTTTTCGTTACTGTATAGACACAATGAGTCGAATGCTGCAGGACGTCTGTAATTGCAAGAATTTAATCAATCAGATACATCCTTGCGGGTTCCCAGTTAACCTTGCCAAGCTGAGTTAAGCCTCGGAGAGTCTCATTTAAGATAAAACCCGTTGCGCAGACGACACCCGTAGAGAATATTCTAAGGGAAGTTAAGGAAGAGAAAGATAAAAAAAGGTAGAGAAAAAGAAGAAGAAGAAGAAGAAGAAAAGGGACGGCGAGGACTCGGCAGCGAGAGAAAAGAAGGAAAGGAAAAAGAGTATATAGCAAACGACGTATACCGGAATGATGAAACGCCGGGACTACTATCCTAGATTCTTGCCCGAACCACCCAACCACCCCGGACCCCTCGCCCTGTTACTCCTTCCACAAAACCCCCAGCTAGGACTCCTGAACCACCCACTAACGCACACACACACACACGTATATTCCCACCCCCTCAGCTGCATCCACGTGATATATAGCTCCTCGGAGGTCGATGACTTCCGCTATTTTTCTTCCGCTGTCTCCAGCAAGCAAGTTCCCCTGGTTCCGCAAGGTTCCCAGAATCTCTCGGATATAATACACCAACAGAAACACCATCGACGGTCATTGATCGCTACGCACCAAAACTGAAACATTTCCGAATTTACTTCCTGAGTAAACCCTGATCTCATAGAAAAAGGAGCATTTTCCCATTCCTCGTTCAAATTTTCATCGACACTAACGATCGTCATTATCATCATCTTTTGGAACGATTTTCAAGACTCTTTCAGCTGCGAGTCTGAAGCAAAGCGAATCGAATCGAGAATAGTTTATAACCGTGAGCACGGATTACTTACGCGTGTTGGAGCAAAAAAATCTTTGCATTTATGGATGGGAGCGGCCGTCATGACAAGTTTAAATTAATTTTCCCCCATCAACCTCTGGCGTTGGTATATTTTAACCCAGTTCTTTGGGTTACATCGGCAACGGAGGGGGGGATGCTGATTTTGTTGTTTTTTTAAATTTATTTTCTATATTCTTGTTGTTTTTTTATTTTTACTATACTCGAATTCTCATAAATTTCTCCCAGAGGACAGATCGCGAACGGGATTTACTAAATCTGCCCCGCTACTATAGGTATACCGATCCTATAAAACAACCGACAACTCTGCACCCGTTCGTTCGTTTGGTCGCCCGCCTTGCCAGCTCCCATCTTTCTACTCCACAGACTGACGTAATAAATAATTAATGATTGAACGCACCGCGAAGCCTGTCTATAAACCTCTTAATATTTATAAGGTATATAAGGAGTATTACAAGGAGTAAAGTAATACCTTTGATCAGGGACGAGGAACGAGGCCGGAGTTATACGCGCGGGTTTCTCCTCCTCACCCCATATAGTCCAAGACTATTTAGATATTTTAATTAACTGATCGACGATAAATTATGATAATTGGCGGAAGGAAGGGAAAAGGAAGAGAGAATGGGGAGTGAAGGAGGTAAGGCGAATCTTTCGATATGGTGTTTTATAAATTATTTAAACATCGCGTATATTGCTTCGGCTCCCTGACCGAATCGCGACGAGAATATTAATCGGAAGTTTTATAATATTGAATGAGAAAGAATTTTGAACTACCGAAACGGCGATTCGATGAAACTCGAATGATTGTTGCTATTCCTTTTTTTTCTTGTTACTCGTTTTATTCTTTTTCACGAAAATCTTTTGTACACGATAACATTTGGTAATTGGCACACGGTCAGGTATAAAGCTGATATACCAAAGTCGAAGCGATCAATCGAGCCAAACTCTCAACAATATATACGACGAGATCGTTCGCTCGATCGATCGATTTTACCGAGAAGAAAACTGCCGGGAAACTGCTGGGACGCGGAAAAGAGAACTGAGAAAAATCTAAGGTATCACACCGCCGCTGCTGCACCCGGTCCAGCTCAAGGGAACTCGGAGACCCTGGGAAATAAGTTATTGTCCGAACAGATTGAGGAAATTCTACGGGAACTAATATCCCCTCTTCCTAGTATATTATACGTGTAGTATTACAACCTGCTGCAGCTGCCTACGAGAAAAAAAAATGTAATTTAAACTTAACGATAAAAATATAGCAAAAATGAAATAATTACTGCTATGAAAAAAAAAGAAGAGGAAGAATGAGAAAAAAAGATACTTCGGAAAATAACGAGGGCGGTGTGTGTTAAAGTTTCGGGAGAATCGGGGGGTGGTGGGGGATTGGAAGTTGTCTAGGGGTCACCGGTCAACGGTTGGAGATGCGATAGAACAGGCCATTATACTGGGACTGATAAGATAGGCCCACCCTCACCGGTGAAAGCGAAAGCACAGCGACGGCTGTACTCTCCAGGACTTTGATACACCGGACGTGAACGGAGCATGAAAAATCTAGGAGGCTGGATGCCGCCGGGTGTCGGACGACCCTCGACCGCCCCTTATCTTAGACCTCCGATCGAAATGCCCGCGTGGTCACCCGGGTCCTTCATTTCCGCGATCCAGAATCGCCCTGGACCCATTTATTTAGTCGAAAACTCGACGCGTACAGGGAACGGATTTACATCCAGGATGAGGAATAGATTTTGCCGAGGGTTGCGGACTTCCAGATCACGATGAATTCTGATATTATCGACTTTCACCTTATATTTTCGGACCGGTGATGAACGGATGAAAGATTTTTTTCTCTCTTGTCATTTTGTTTCATTTTTGTTTTTTTTTTTTTTCATAAAACTTGGTTCGAGACGCGCGGGTTGTAACGATAATTTGTTATGCCCGGTATGTAACGTATAATTTTATATGAGGAACGAGAAAACAGGAGGATAGCCGTGGGATTGTGGCGGGAGAATAGGATGCAATTTCCCGGTAAGCCTTCGAGCCTTGGGCTCTCTCTCCCCTATGGGCAAATAATAACATTTCTATAAGGCGGTCGTTTGTAGGCGACGCTCGCCGCTCGGAACCCCCGTTTCAATTAACGTATGACGTATGACGTATGCCGTATAAGGACTATCAGAGGCACCCCTCTTTCTCTCTTTCTCTTGCTTCGGGACCTGCAGCGAACCGAAAACCCTAATGCTACCGGAGGTCGAGACGCTAAGTAACTCTAAATCATTCTACTACGTGACAGAAGCTACGTAATGTCCGTCGAAATAGCGGATTCGCACACGGCTATACCCTTCATCCAGGTTCACCCTGTAGGAGAATCCATTTTTGGTCGAAGGCTTGTAAATGTTTATTAGAATTTTTCATGATCTTTTCTAGACAATTTTTTTCTACGTTCTCGTCTTGTTTTGTAACGGACATCTTTTGATTATTTTTTGCTCCTTTTTTTCGGAGGGAAAAAGAATCGTCTACTTGAGTAGCCGTTCGGTCTAGTTGGCAGTCGGAGCATCCGGTCGTCGAGATAAGTCGGTAGTAGAGCTTTTCGTAGTCGATCTCATATTCGGGCAAAACTCCCTCTCGCGCATCGGATCCTTCCGCATCTAGTCTCGGGTCATTCGTCACGGACTCGCTGAGAGCATCGTCTCGATAAGGCGAGCCCCGGGTTCTTTCCCTTTGGGGGCTTCGGCATAGGGCCATGGGATCCCGGACTTCAGGGTTGCGGGTCGCTATCTGTAGAGGAAGGCGGTCGGAGCTTGGGGTCCCTCTATAACACGGCCCGAATCCACTCCATCTCACTTGGCTCACCACCCCTAGCCACCCCTGACCACCCCACCCGCACCAACGCCATCAATCAAGGTTGTCAATTTGTAATGGCGATTCTCTGTGTCCATCTCGGACCCAGGTCCAGACTCTGCTACCCTCTCTTTTTCTTCTCTCTCTTCCCCTTTTTCTCTCTCCCTGATCCCCATTTTCCCTTCATCCTCTCTTCCACGGTCGACGGAATATCCTCCGACTACGTCGCGTCACCGTAACGTGCAACCTTCTGGACCCCGATGAAAATGGAAAGGGAGGAGAATTGAGCCGGGAGAGTAGCGAAGTGACCCAACACCCGTATATATCCCTCCTATTTTCGCTCTTTACTTTTTCGAAGGCTAAATAAAATAAATGCCTATAGGGGAACGAAAAATTCCCGCGTGAATTTAGCTATTCTCATGTTTCGTCGCAAGAGTTTGGAGATCTTGGAAAACTAAATATCATTTATTTTTCGTCATATGCATGACCAAAAATGCAACCATGAGATGTGATCGTTGCATCGACATTGAGATCTTCGTTCTTCGCGCGTCGTGTCGATTTTTAAAAAAAAAGTCGGTAGTCTACTTTAATAAAATACGAGGGTTGACAGGTGCTCTAGTTTTGCGACGATGCGATCATCTCTATACGCGATTCGAAGACGAAGAATTCCCTTCTGAATAGCGAATATAAAAGAAAGGAGAAGAATAGGGAAAAAAAAGAACAAGTATAATAGCGTGGGCCTTCAACTTGATCTACGGACTCGAAGCTCGCGGCTACTCATGATCTTTGACACCGCGTTTGAAATCCGACCGCAAGAAGTCGCGGTGGCACCTCGATTAAGAGATTTTGACCCGCCTCGAGGCGGACGTATCACGCGGTAGCACACAGAAGGTCAAAGGGTACGTCAAATCCGATGTATAAATGACAGTTATGGTTCTCGGTGGATATAATTTTAGCAAAAAATGGTCGTGGCCACGTATATTGTACGAGTATATCTTCAGCTAACCGACGAAATTATAGTTACATATACCTGATTACTTTTCTCTTTTATTTTTTTCACTTCTACACACAAGAATTCACGAGGTGCGACAGGGAACGATTAATCATTCCCATATTATATAATTATTCCAATAGATTCGAAGAGTGCAGGTTAAAACTCGGACCACGAATTTGATAGCTTATATTTTTTTCTCTTCCAAAGTATCAACCTCCTGAAGAGAAGAATTCGGATTTCGGGTGCCACCGACATGCGGTTATCTTGAGATTACGCTAATGCATAATGCGTTAAATACATTCGTGACATATCTTCTTTATTTCCTCTTCTTTTTCTCTCTTTTATTCATTTCTCTCTCCCTCTCTCTCTCTCTCTGAGTTACTAGGGTTGTTCGTTATGTGACTCCTGTGGAACGACGTTACAACAACGAGCACTACCAGCAGCAGCAGCAGCAGCAGCAGCAGTGAGGCATAACCAAACCCACCCTGTTACTTGTCCTACTTGTCGGACTAATGATGCAGCCCGTAGAGCGTGTCATCAATCATACTTTCATTACGACGATTGCTAGCCATCCCAGGTCTGGTTGGTTGTGTAACGCGACGATTACGGCGTAGGCTACGAACCGGTGGAACATTACGATTAGTGGTGTCTCTTCAAAATGGTGGACATTACTCCCTGTTTTATTGTAATTATTTGTCCTTCGGTACGGAGGTATAGGTAGGCAACACCGAACCGTCCACGTTGATATTGTGGTGTGACCTGAGTAAAGGGATTCCCGAAGGACTTAAACGTACACGAAAACCACCCCTCGACTACCGCGCTTTTCGACGCCGAGGAACCGCGACATAATAAACGGAGTGTGTCTCTGCCTATTAATTTTGACGGGAAAGTCTTAAAACGCGCGTAATGGAAGATCCATAGACTTTCCCCGGAGGGTAGGAGGCGTACCACCACCCCTTTTTCGCTTCTCTCTCCTCTCTCTTCTCTCTCACCCCCATAATAATAAACCGACCCTGCGCAAGCTCCCTTGGCGAACCATTCGCGGCCCTATCGCTCGTTTTACCCATTATGCCAATCGGCGCTCTGCCACTCACTTATCCCACCCCCTGCTACCCCCAACGACGAAAATTCATTTACCCTATCGTATTTTGAAACAGAAAAATTTACCGCGAGGTACTCTACTACTCTTCGCGATGATTTTCATATTATTATTAACGTTGACGGATAATTCGAAGAGATGTTACCGCGATGGAAGAAAAGAAAGCTTTCCGAATTTAGAAGTCGAATGAATATTTAGTACGTCAGACGTAGATTTCATGATTTTATGATCGCTTCGTAAATGTCATATTGAACTAGGGCAACATTCCTGACCCCGGATAACTCAGAGGTTAATTTTTACTGCCCTCAAGAATTGTATCATGTATAGGTATATAAAATCAGTCGCTTTGAGAGAGGAAAAGTCGATAAAGATTTTCTTGCGATAAATAAACTCAGTTTTTTTTATTTGTATTTTTTTTTTTTTTTCGTTGGACGAGGGGTAGTTTAACACGAAAACCCGTACGTTGACGGTTTGCGAATTGTACCTATATTCGTATCATTTTCTGTAATGCTTTAGGTTCGCACAAAATACAGGGCAAATTCGTCCTCGGAAACTCCTGAAAACTTTACGACACTTTGGGGCGATGTTATGCTTTTTTCCTTTTTTTTTTGTTCTTTTTACAACGTCGTTTCTGAAAACACGAAGGGCTCAACGTTGATGTTGATGCCGCTATATTGCTGCCCTATGGTCTTTTCCCTCGCTCTAAAAACCCGGTAAACCTTTATTTTATTTTAATATCACAACGACCTCTAATACCAGGTCCGCTAATCGGTGTAACGATGTTACGAGGAATTAGATGCTGAAGAACTTCAATTTTGTACATTCAAATCTCAGAAACGTCGAAAAATTGATGAATGAGAATGCGTAAATTTTTACCCCGTATAGAAACGCCTGATTTCTTGAGGTGGATTTACGCCGTTAAAATTCTATGGTTTCGAGGCACGCGCCCAAGATACGCAGTTAATAGAATCCTGATGTTTCCATACTTGAGTTCCTCGTAAAATGATGTACTACCTCCAGTTTATAGTTTGTAGTTACCCACCTTCTTCAACCTCTGTCTCCCTTCGGAGGCACGCGGAGTACGTCGGCTCGAGTGATTGAAAGGATTTTAAAGAGTAGATCGGGCTGGTTTTACGAGTATAGGAGAAACATTCGTTTTACGATGAGGTACGGAAAGAGCTGTACGATATGCGGTCATATACGCAACGCGTTATTCGAACCCTTATAAATATTATTATAGATTTTAGAACGGTGAAACAGATCCGATTATCTATGATATACTTTCGTACATAAATGTTAAAATATCATTGTTGCACCGAAAGTATCTATAAAGCTCCCTCTTATTCCCTTTCTATACACGGCAGTCGGTCGCACGTAAATTTGTACACCACTTCTCAGTTTCCCGGCGAGCGAGGTCACGGTGCACTAGAACTTTCGAAGAGGGGGTTAGACGACTGATCAGGATTGATTTCGGGATGATAATCTGGCGGACACGGATTTCCACTTTGCCGTGGCGAACGACATCGTCGTCTCATCTACCGCTTTTCTCCCCTTTCACTTCATAGTCCTCATCCCATATATTCCTCTACTCTTCCTCATCTCGTCTCATCTTTTTTATCCGTCGCGTCGCTCCAGCTCTTTGGAAATTTTTAGTTTACTTCACGTTTTCGTTCCTCGTTCGTATTCGATGACATGACCTCTGCGCAATTATTTCTCTGTCATGTGATAGTTCTCGACGGACGAAGGTGAAAATTTTCAGTATTCGAGGTGAAAAACAAATGAAGAAAAAATCCTCATCTGCGAGATTTTGCACAAAAGAAAATACGATGAAAGACGAAAAGGAGAAAGGAGAGATGAGGGGCTCGCGCTGCTAAACCGCCCCTAAAGCCCAGTTTCGGTAAAACAAACAACCCGTAACTCAGTGAGTGTTTATGAGAACGAAGAGGTGGGTTGGGCAGTCGTAAAAGTACGCGAAACGTCGGGCTGCGTTTGGACTCAGTCAGGACCCTCGTCCTCCTCTTTTTCTTTTCCTTTTTCTTTTCCTCCTTCCTTTAGCTCTTCTTATATAGTACATCTACCGGCTCTCTGAGAGTTTTCTTAAGAGCCCGTAGTTTTCCCGATGAGAGTGCCGCGTTGAGCGGAGCGGAGCGGCGGTAAAGAAAAGGAGAAGGAATTGGAAAAGGAAGAAGAAAGAAAAAAGAGAGAGGAAGAGGAAGAAAAGGTTTCCCCGGGACAGCCGCATGTTCTTGGATCGTAAAACCGGCTCTGATCACCGCTACCAATTATCCCACCGTTATCCGAACGTTATCCGGACGTTATCCCCGCGTTATCCACCCCCGCAAAGCCCCCCTCTCATTTCTCCCTTTATTCCTGAACCCTTCAACCCTGAAGAGCGTAGTTCTCTCACTCCTTCTTACACCCCTTGACACAGCGCATCATCCCGCGTTACCGTTCTTCTCTCGTTTTACTACGAACCAAGTGATTCTCACCTTTTAAACGCGCTAACCTCTGTTTAAAATAAAGATAAGAAATTAACCGAACCGACTTTCGTTGGAAATGAACGTTCAAACAACCCTCAGTCAGTTTTCCAAAGATTTTAGAAGTCAGTCAATCTCATTTAACCTGACTCGTAACGTTATTTCGAAAATTTCTCCTTTCCAAATCATTTTATCCATTAACATTATGTCGCTGTTTACATTATACACCAAATTGACAATGAGCAAAGAAACCTAATTACCTCGGCCGGAAGCGTCGGTCCTAAAATTTAGCATTACGTCAAAATTCGAACACGGCGTTTGACTTGAAACGAAGTTAAAACATTGCAGATCTTAGAATTGTCTTGTAAATAATTAATTAATTCGATTTCTGTATTATACGAAGTGATTAAAATTATCTCACGAATATGTGTGATTTATTTATTTTATTAAACTCCCATCAAATATTATAATTAGTCACGTACGTTATCTAATTGAATCTAATTAAGATTGTCTCATGGGTTTTATTACAAGCTATTAATTATTACGACTAACCACTCACACCGCTATATATATGTATTTGAAATTTTAATCATCCTACTTATCAATCAACGTGCATTAAATCCAATTAGAAAATTTCACGAATTTAAATCGTACATCGTAATTTGGTCGGTAATTAAAATCAGACGAATTAACATCACTGATGATAATTATACAGGTAATTATATTCGTGAATTTGATTGCCATAATATTCGTGTGATGTTTGTGAATTGCAGAGTACAGCTTGTGAGTTGAAATTATTTTCGATCATTTTAACCGGACTCGACTTACCGGCTCTGTTGCTCTGGTCAATCATTGGCTGTACGATTCTACGTCTCGCGTTGATAAACCTGAAATTAGAAAAACAAAAAACACGGGATATAAAAATCTGAATAAAATATACGACTCATGATGAGAAGCAAATTTTCAAATGACCTTCCTTCCTACGTATGTGTCGCATATGTAGACGTTTTATGAATGATTCATTCAATTAGAATCGTTTTATAGAACTCGGAGGTGTGACTACTGCAATAACGATAATAACAATCATGTTATAAATAATAATAGGATCTATGAATATATTCAAACGCGTTTATCGTAGCGTTAAAATACGCGGCGATCAGCCATTTCGTTTTCCATCGCATATAATACATGAAATTGGGGGTGCGCTGGTTATAAGGTGTTGAACAAAAGCTTGAAGTTTGATGCTTCGCTGGCACGGTATAAGGTATAAATATATATATGTATAGCATAAGAACAAGATTCGAGGTACATCATTAGCTCATTGGAGTAGCTTCCGAGCGAGCGCTTCCCAAACAATAGATTTGCGGTATGTTTTGGGGTGAGAATAAGAGTAAGGCGTTCCGAGGGTGCAACGAGAAAGGGAGGAGAGAATAGAGAGAGAGGGAGGAGGAAGAGAGCGGAGAAACACGCGGGGGTGTACGTCAGTCGACGTCAGCGTCGCGGCGCCCTAATGGGCGCAGACGCCGGAAGTGATTGGGTTTCTGCTCGACTGAATTCGGGGTACCCCTTGGACGGATCCTTGCGCTGGTTTTACCACGGGGACTGCTGACGGGGTATAGACGTCGTGTATACGCATCGGGTGAAATCGGGGGGGTGAGAGCGCGGTATAGGTATATCTACGTACACGTCGAAGAACGAGCGGGACTCGAGGGTAACAAGGAAAATAGTAGACGAAGCACAAGTAGAAGCGGCAACCCCCTTGTTTTGCAGCACATCTTTCTTGCTTAGTCTCACGCCTGGTCGACCCCCGAGAGAGTCTTATGAATAATAATTATTAAACTCTCGTCTATGTATACCATTATAGTTATATAAGGTGTATGTGTACCAAAGCCGTCGAGCAAGTTATAAGTCAGAGATGGTGGAATATAACGGGTTGATGCCTCCTCGGCTAGCAGTTTGTTGGGTTCCTTCGTTTCTTAGCCTCCTTTTTCGTTCCTAGCGCGAGATGCTCGCTTGCCGTTAAGAACCTTCAGAACCGATTTAACTTGATGGGTTCACGAAACATACTTTGACTATCGTCTCGGGTATTAGTAGAACGTTCCGCCTTTTAATAGCTTAATGATTTTCAATTTTTTTCTTCCTTTTATCCTTGCTTTTCTTCGTTTTTTTTATTTTTTTATTGTTTTTTTTGTTTAACCCCGACCGATCACCACGTTAAAGATATTCATTCACTCGACGTTTTAACATTATTAACATATTACACGTCTATAACGCTATTCGTCAATTCCATAACATTCGGTGCCCTCGGTCTATGTAGCAACTATTCAACCTTAACGATATGACGTGCACACGTAATTCTATAGGCAATGATTGAACCGTTCATTACCGCGGGGTATGCGAACTCCAGGTATACAACATACATACAATGCATATTATACGTATACGCATATCGTGAAATTGATACGGAGCTAATTTTAGTTATACGTATACATCGTATTTAACATGTGTTATATAACCGTGAAATCTATATATTCACCCTTATCGGTGATACGGTTAGATTTGAAAATTCGTTCTTAAAGGGATACGCGACTATATAGGGGAGGATGAAGGAAGGAACCGCGACTTTGAATCGAATTACACGAGGCAACACACAGAGAAGACATAACTTAGCTCTTCTGTGTCAAGGCCCCGGATATCGTTAGATGAAAGAGTATTTTCGCCCCGTGTACCGCACCCTCCTATATACAGTCCTCACCAGGCACCAGGTCGCAGGCTTTGCCTCTCTTCCTGCAGTTACCTCGACGGCGTTCCCCTTTGGCGGTGTAGGCGGCATGTCACAGCCAGCTGACTACCGCCCCTGCACAGCCGCCCCCGTGGCTGAAATATCGCCCGAACAATGGCGCACCACCCCGAGTTACACCCCAACCTGAAAACCATCCAGACCCCCCACCCCCACCCCCTCTGCCCCTCTCGCTCTCTCGAACCCCGTATTATACATATATATATATATATATATATAAGCCCTGTACAGAAAAGCCAAGAGAAACTCGGCAGCTCGGAAACCGAACTGGGTGCTGCTGCAGGTTCGCTGTATATAAACCACCCACGCAGAAGCGGAAAAATTCCAGATTCAACGGGTATAGAAGGACGTGTAAGAAAAATGCGAATCTATATATACCGTCGATGAAAAAAACAGATCTTGAATTATTTGTTTTTTCGTTTTTTTTATTCGATTTTTCAAAGATCGCGTAATTATACGACGAGATTTAACCGATTTACCGAGTTACAATTTTATCCCACACGACGTCGTTTTTGTACCGAATAATGTGTATGAATATATATACGATGTTCACAAGGGTGGGTTTCAGAGGGGGGAGCTGGGTATCTTTTGTAGTCGTATTTGCGCGCGTCGTGTACCACCAACAAATGCAGTAAAATCGATAGCTTTTGTTTCCGGAGGCGTTACGCGGATTATCGCGACATAATGAAGAACCTA
Source organism: Athalia circularis (assembly GCA_963978495.1). Lineage (NCBI taxonomy): Eukaryota > Metazoa > Arthropoda > Insecta > Hymenoptera > Athaliidae > Athalia > Athalia circularis. The sequence goes on along the minus strand of OZ021698.1, from coordinate 18,173,482 downwards.
CTACTCGAACTCGTGCGCACGGTTATCCGGAGGGAAAACCTTCCCGATCTATATAGTCTATAGGGTACGAGGTGAACGTATTGTTCTCTTAGCAGCCTACCTTTCAAATGCTCACCGTTCACCCTAGATGACAAACACTTTTCATCCCCCTCTGTATCGAACCTCCCTTAAACCTCCACCCGCGTCGATTCTATGTACTTCATGTCGCCAAAATACACCGTCACTATAAACATCAACCAACAGCCATCATCGTGAGTTGGATTTTCATACAAGCATTTTAATGCAGTTTTCATTATCCGGTTGAAACACCCTTAGGACTGCATTTCTCACAGACCCTTATCGCGCACATATTCCATCCAAAAGCACCCCTAGTAATTTTTTTTCTTTCTGCACGTACATCGAACGGCGAAATGACGGTTGTTATATGGTCACTCGAGATCGAGAGGAAAAGTGAACGTCGGGGTTAAAAAACTTTCTCGAATTCTTCCTGATTTGTTTATTTATTTATTGTCCTCAGAATTGCGACACTCAACTTTGATCGCGTGAGTTACAGATTACGGTAGTCTGTGATCTCGTTATTTTTATGGTGGGCTCGATAGACCCGAGAAACATACGATATAGTTTGCCATAAAACAAAAAGTTATGGCAGGGTGTCCACATCCATGACATTCCATTTCGCGGACCTGTAATATGTATATGTGAAATACTCGAGAATCGTATATAAATCCGTCAATGGACGCGATTTTTTACCCTTGCCCATTGAGGAAAGAGGGAAAAGAGAAAGTAGAAAAAGATATTTTTCATCGTATAAAACGAAACCCCATATAGAAATATGAAAAATATGGTTACATGGCAAAAATGCAATTTGGTAGACCGAAACTCGTAGGAATGTTCGAAGCAACAGCAGCAACACCAGTTAGGATATGGTCGGGATGCAACGACGTCGGCGTTAACGATGATTACTAGCGTTCCGTTTCACAGCGGTAATATTTACTCCGCGTAACTATTCGTAATTATCAGAGAGGTTCCATTAGTTAACTGCAGTCAATATACACTGCCCCGAGGTTCGCATCAAAACATCATTACTACCTCGGATGCCCAACAAACCGACCGACCGACCAGCCGACCGACCGACCGACCAGAGTAACTCGCGTAGTGCTATTGGTAATCAATTTTACTAGAACACCACTGCGCTACGTTGCCACCCATACTGCACAATGTACCGTGTATACGTATCTATTTGTAATCGATCGCTATACACACTACTCTGTAACAACGTTAATGCAAAATGTTTCCGACGGTTCCCACGTTGATGCGAAAATTTTATTTTATGGATTCCGCGAATTAAGAGATCGAGCAAAGATCGACCGATTGAAACTCTTTTTTTCTACTTTTTCTCTCGTACGATTACAAGGTGTTTAATTCGTTCGCGCAGACGATTAACACACTTTAATTGGCAACTTCTCATAGAACGACGAATTTTGTAGAAGAAAATTTTGCACCCTTTCGTACAATGCGACTTGCATCGCGATGGTGGTAACTATATACTCGGTGGCTCGATATCCGTCGACAGGTTTATGTGTGTCAACAAAGCGATTTAACGCGGTTCGCGTCACTGATAGTTATAACAGCGTACCAACCCCTGGCTCCAACCATCCCGCCCCCTACCAACCGACAAAACCATCGCAACGCTTCCGTTCCTGCAGTACTACTCTGTACACTGCATTCAATCTTTATGCGTGGATAGAAACAAAAAAAAATAAACCTCGTGCATATGAATTTCACTTCATTTTTTGTATACCTTAAATTTCACGGAATTTGTGTATAATTGTTTTTTGGAAGGCAATTTTGAAAAAAAACGTTGCAGTGGTAGCGGAGAATATCGTATCTCCTTTTACAGCTGCTTGAAATCTCTGTGTATTTAGAACAGAGAAAAAAAAAAAGAAAAAGTTGGAATCGACGGTAGACAATAGTGTGATATAGAAACAACGATGAAAAGAAGTATAGATGCCATTAGAAGTGGGTGAGAAAAAAAGAAGCGGAAATTATAGATGTATATGCAAAAATCAAATAGCTTGGGACTCTGGGGGATGACGCGTATATGACATCCGTTGGCAGTGAAGTTTCCCGTCTATATTGCAGCGCATCGTTGTGATTAATGTTGCCGAACAAATTGTCTGGAAAAACATGTCCCTACCCTCTCGCGTGGGTCGGTGACGTTGAAAAAGAGGGAGGGAGACCGGCGGTCTTTCCCCACACGTATACACCGCGCACGTAGATACGCTCTAAACGGAAGGACCGATGCACCCTTTATCTCGGTTCACGCACCCTTATTTTCCTTACGCACCAAGTGTAACATGGGATTTAGTTTAGTCGGTACGTGTGTATTGGTATTCGGTTACAACGTGATGCCTTGCTGATTTTGGAAGGCCTAACGGAGAAGCTTACGTATACATACATTACGCAGATGATATCTGGATAATCCGATTTACTTCGACTTCGCTATCAACATTCAACCTCGCTCGTTCGCTCGCTTTGGTAATTATACAGAGGATCTTCTATCACACCCCTCCCCCTCCCCCTCCCCCTGCCATGTATACCGCCGCGATGCAGACAGAATACGTCCACCCTGGGGAGACGGTCTGGTTAGGGGTTGATTGCGCTAAGCCGAATTAGTTGCGCACGGTGCTTCGCACCGGCTATTTTGTTAATTAGCATAGCGATCTTTATAAAACGATTCGAGGGACACGGCTATAGGGTCCATCTTTAATCCGACGCCTCAATTCCGCCACAGCTTTTTGTTTATATGTGTGTAAAAATTTGTATCGCATTTTTCCCCCCCTTCCCCGCCCCGTTTTTGTACGTTTCTTTGATGAACGAAACAAAAGTTAAAAAAAAAAGGATAAAATTTTTTTTCATCGGAAATACGCGTACGGAATAAATCAGAATATACCTATATGTGTAACGTTGTGAAAAATTGAAACAAGAGAAAACAAAAAAAAAAAAAAATTGAAAATGAATATGAATAAAAAAGTTTTTATTTTTTGTTTTGTTTTTTTTTTTTAATAAAATTGTAGAGTGGTACGTTGTGTTTGACAGCGCGGGAACGAGATAACAGAGTTACAAGAAAATTGGAAACGGTGATTGCTGAAAACTGAATATCTCCACGATCGAACTATTACCGTAGTCGGTACGCCACATATTCGTGAAGTGTAACTTCCGACGAATCTTTTGAGTTACTTGTGAATGAAATAAGAAAAATTATTACATTTTCTCATTTCTACGGACCGAAAGATTCGCATCCGAAAACTGCCGTTGGGACCGTCGTATACGATCGTAAAGAACTGACCTCTCACTTGAATGCAGGCTCACTAAAAATCTGGTAGCAATTTTACGATATTATTCACATACGGTGAATTCGGCGAGAACCGCGAGCAGATCGCATACGTGGATGGTGTCCTGTGGGGAGGCGGTAGGAGGCTGAGAGTCGAAAAAAATATACATATATAATACGTAAAAATAAAAAATCAAACAAAAAAAAAAAGAAGAGTAGAGAAGTACGTCCTGTCGCATAAAGCTGGGATTTTATTACGAGCGGATTCAAATTCCGCACACGAGGACGCGGCCGGCCGCCCCGGGCTACCTTACCCTCCCCACCCTGCTGAGAGCACCGCAGTACGAATATAAAAACTATACCTTTACTCCCACCTCCAACCTCCCTTGGACCAGCGCAGTGTTCGTCCATAAACCACCATCCCTCTTTCCCTCGTTCTATTTTTTTTCTTTATTTTTTTTTCAAGTTCCCTTTCCCTTTCCCTTGATTTTTTTTCGTCCTCCTTCTCTTTTTCCCTCCGTTAAAGCCCAGCCGGCGGTGGCCCTTGTATTCTATTTGGCGCGGATGAAAATTCCGATTTTTTATCGTTGACCTCTAAATCTCTGTGAGGCGAAATGGGAGCGAGAGCGTGAGAGGTGAACGTTGAGAGAGGAATAAGAATAAGAAGGAAAGACGAAGAAATATAAAAGAGAAAAAAAAGAGAAAAAGAAAAAGGGCAGGCGCGTGCGGCAGTTTGAAATGGGGAGAGACCGCGGAATAAGAATGAGAAAACGAGGATAACCAGTAGGCATAGTCCTATATTTGAGGAAAAAAAAGGGAATAAAAAATGAGAGAAACAGAGATCAAAACGAGATGCTGGAAAAGATTTCTCGTGTGGGACGGTCACGGAGGCGCTTTAGGGCCATCCGGCGGCCAAGTGGTCAATCTAAAGGACTCTTATCTCTGATGTATGCCTCTTTTTTAATCTAAATAACGCAGTTACGACTACGAGATGGCCTCGGGACAACATCTGGAGGCGATTCGGTGCCAACATCTAAGACCTATACCTCGGAGACGCCCGCGCTATTCTCTCAAAAACGAGCCTAGAGCCCAATTTTCCCCTGCGTTTTTCCACCCTTTCATTTTATCTTATTTTATTCTTTTCTCTTTTCTTTTTTCTTGTTCACCCTTACGTTCCTCAACAACCTAACAACTGCCCCTGTACAGATATGTGTTGTACGAATTTACCTGGCGTTGCTTTTCCCTTTTGCCGTATACAGTTTCCAAAAACAATGTGGCAATGCGTCAGCCGGTATTAACGCTGTACCAAAACTACCCTTCCTTACACTATACGGCTGCAGCCTTATACCTTGGCTCTCGCGGGGGTCGACAGCGGCAGTTTGTAATGGCGACAGCAGCTACTACATTTACTTCTTCATATATATACATAGAGAACCTGCGAAGTTTAAGAGACCGTTTCAAGCTGGCGCCTTCGCCACCCCATACAAGCGAAATGTAGGGGTTGAGAATCGAGGGTGGAGTTGGAGAGGTACGCGCTCGGGGTGTGAGCAACCGACGGGCAAATATCGCGCGCTTCGTTTTGCCCTCTGCAGACTATGGGTCTGACCCCTCATGGTGTCGACGAGTTGGTGGCCGGCTACAATCATCCGTGCGACAGCTGCGCTACCAATAACTTCTTCTTATAGTACGACTGCGGGACGATGCTACAGTTGATGCTGTAGCCACCCGGTTTCGCTACACACGTATTATACATAACGCGAGTAGATTCCTAAACGTACGTTATACGTTGCTACGCCCATCAGAAACGGTGCTTTCAAATTAACTGATAATATCGCACAGCTTGCAACTGTAATACTCCCTGTTTCCCGTGTACCGTGGAACTAAACTACCCTTCTTGAAATTCTGGGACATCTGATGCAACAGGACTGACTAACTGACTGACCAACTAAATGCCGACCGACGACGTACACTAATCATCGTTTTCTAGTCACATTCATCAAACGACATGTGTTGGAACGTTGCCTTCCGGATATACGCAATACGCGCGTATATCGTGAGCGTAGATTTTTGCATCTATGTTAGAAAAATTTTATCGCTTCCTGACGCTACAGAAATACGGATTTTACGCCTCGCAGAGAGAATAGGGGTGGAATTTTAGATCGGCTTGTGAATTATTTCAGGAACAGTTTCGAGGGGAATTTTAACACGTTCTACTTTAATTACGCATGTGCGGTATATTAGCGTTAATCAGTTGAGAAACTAAAATTAGAGAATCAGAGAGAGAGAGATTTTCTTATCGTTACGGTTTCATGTTTTCACTTCGTTTTTTTCTGTGCATGAAAATTTTAAAAGTTCTTTTTTTTGCGAGTTGGACGTACGGGCGATAAAAACCGCGTTGTTCGGGTCGGTTAGACTTTGGAATGATCAACGCGCGTGAAGTACAGTTTTCTTATCGGACGTGGATATTTCACATTAATCCACATTTTCATATTTAGAACCACAAGGTTTTTTTTTTCTTCTTTTTCATTTGATACTTGGATATTTTTATACACATCGTCGACCGAAGGCCAACCCCATGCTCGTAAATGTTGTAGTAGGTATACCTCGTATACGTACGTATGTAGGTACGTGACGTAACGCAATACCGTAAGATGTTTATCTGGAAAACTAATTTCACGAACGCGTGCTGCTGCAGAGCAAAGCGCGAATGAAAGCGGCGTAGCGAGGGGTGCGACAGCCTGTTGTATTGTTCGGCTGCATCGTGGCTCCGGATTATTAGCCGTATCCATGGAACAAATTTGTTACTCAGCAAACCGTATACCGTATGAGAGAAATTATCGCTTGGACAATGAGTCGGTTTTCGGTACCTGATATCGAAAATTAATTAGATCGTGTTGAAATATCGTCCAAATCAAACTACCCCATTGTACGTATATCAGACGTACGTTGAGTGTCAAATGTCGGAGGTTTTTTTTTCCCCCCATTTTTTTTGGGGGCTTTTCTCGCATGTATATTATACCGGTGCAAATGTCCTGCACACGACCGAAAGTCTATTTATTTCAAAATTTCCCTGGAAAACTGCCTTCGTCCAGGCGAGTGTGGATTCACATGTGTGTAATTCATACGATAGAGAAATAGAGAAATGTGGATGTGTGGATTATGGGGGTGGGAAGGGAGGTTGGGATAAAAGTCGAAGTGGGAGAGCAGCGACTCGCGGTCCGATGGGAGAGCTCGCTCGCGTTATTTAGCGGCAATGTGTCGCGCATAGAAACGGCCCTCAAGCAGCCAATAAACGCCGTTACGCGGCCACCCTCAGCTGCCATCCACCTTCTTGGCCACCCCGATTCCCCCGGCTCTAGACCGCCGCCAATTTCGTCAGATTTTGGGAAATTGTTGTTACGTCCGAAACGACGTCTGGCATCGCGAGTGGAATCAACAAACAGCGGCTCTCAACGTTTTCGGGTCAATTCCAACTATACGCTACTGTGCGCTACACCTGTTCCGAAAAACTACCCCTACCCGGAACTACCCTAACCTCAGTTACCTCATACCCATGAGAATGGCCACGCGGCTCTATTAACTCCCTACGTGCTCGGCGACCAAACGACTACCTTAATTCCCAGATAATGAAAATTACAAATAACCTTACGCGATACCACGTACGTTGAGGGGTGGCGGTTTCGACCCACCCCTCACTATACTTATCGAGAAATTCCAAAAACTAACCGAGTTACGCGTGTACTTCGTTTTTCTTTTGATGTTTCGCGTGAAAATTTTCTCGCGTCTAATTCGTCGCGCTGTTATTATTGATATCGGGATGGATTTGATCTTGAGCCCTGGTATTCGAGTATGAAGGGAAAAAAGGGGGTTGATGTTATTGAGGATAAAGCCCTATGAGCATAGCCATCCATTCGTTCCCTCGCGGGCTCTATTAGCAAAGTGTGATGGAGTTTTGCGAGCGCGATTACACATAAATGAGTATTACCCCTTCCATTTACTGTGGAGTCCGAAGTTCCGAGTCCCTGGAGACGCGGGAAGCAGCAGCGGCAGCAGCAGCAGTTCAACCCTTTACCGAGCAGGCGGCGAGGGACGACCACCGAGCGAGACAACCGACGCCCACATCGACGCCTCGACCCCTCGACGTCGCTATTCTACGCAGTAAATCGTTCCACTTCCAAGGGTTGACGGTTACCCCGTTACTAAAATACACCAGGGGCTTCGAATCCTCCATCTTTGATCGCTCGATGAATTCTCGTAGAATATACAAACCATAGAAGAAAAAAAAAACCCTAACGCGAATCCGAAGGAAACAAAAAACGAAGAGAAGAGAAAAATGAATAAAAAAAACACGCGGGTATAGTGTTCTGAAAAAAATTTATTTTCATCCTGCGCAAGCGTGTAAAACGGTAGCATGGGGTTAGTTTTTGGTTTCTGAATGAACCTCTAGGAATCAGAAGTGGTCTTCCATCACTCCGTGAGCCAGAAACGCCATTGCTCAGCCGCGTGCTCAGTTTCCGGAACGTTGCTCGGTGTTTCCCCCTGCTGCACACCCCTTCCGGTCGGTCTCTATAACCCACCTACCCACCTACATTTTCCCCTCCATACACACGAATGCACGGAAACACGTGAAAACCCTACCACGCCCGTTACGTGGTCATATACGTTTGCACAAATGTATATATATATGTATGTATATGTATATGTGTAACTTGCGCTGCCATGAAACGTGTACATGTACTCGGCAGTCCTTTCATTTCCCGAACGCAAACGAAACACGTCGGTTGTTAGGTTTCGGGGTGTGGGATACCGACAGGACATGGTAGAACCTGGATATGTCGGGAGTCGGGACTCGGACCCGAGCGAGATAATCCTGGCTAATGATTGCCCGAACAATTACGTCGGCCATGGGGGTGGCCACGACCGAGAGGGTTAGTCAGGATTGCGTATATACAAAGACCGGGGAAACGCACGAAAAAAGGGTGCTGCGGTCCAACGATTCAATGGCGGTAATCGCCTCGTTGTTTTTTTTATTTCGAAGCGATTCCGAACGAGAACTATCGTCGTCAACTATCGTGAAAATTCGATAAACATCTCGGAAAGTGCGATTAAAAAATGTGTCAAGAATCCGCTGGATAATTTTATGGTTATGCACGCGTAGATCTCCGATGGACCATTTTCATCGCGAGGGTAATCGCGTCGGGTGTTTAACCGAATCGGAAAGGTAACGGCAACAGCAACAGAAACTGCGATGGGGACCGTTGGCTGTGTGGCTGTGGCGATGGCACACCTGTGGAGCAAATTTACGAAATGTTTACGACCATCTGAAGGGGCTTCCCCTGTCGGCCCCCGCTCGGTTTTGGCCCTTCGGGCGCACAATGCCACGTCATTCAGTATTATTACGTCGTCGCTATCACCATCCCCGCGGAGGCGCCGGCGTCGGCGTCGGTTGTACTTTGAACCAACCAACCCTCTCTTATTTCCTTTACTCTCTTCGCCCCTGGTACTCTTCCTCTCTCGAACTCGTGGACTCGCGCTTCACGTTGCAGGGTGGAGGAAAATTTTACACCCCCGCCGCCGCCACCGCCGCCGCCCCCGCTATACCTACCCCTTGCACAAGGAGGCTCGCTAGCTCGCCCCCGCCTGCGTTATGAATGTGCCCAATTACATCTTAAAAGCTGTGCTCCATTAATTTTCACAGCTGCTGCCGGTTAATTGGGAGCCTAGCTTGATAATAAACCCGGAGTTTGCACCGGGGCCCGTAGTGCGTCGGGGGAACGACTGGCAGCTAGCTCTCTACTGTACTGTTGTTAGCGTTGATCAACGTCTTTCATAAGACAAAAATTGAATGACATTCAAAAAGCGATGAGTGTGAAAAAAAGAATTCTTTTGGTTCGGTCTGATTTTAATCGTCGTCAATTATTATCGGTTCACCGTTACGATTTCGAAAATCAAAGAAAGTATATCGAGTAAATAAAATATTTGAAAATTGTCAGGCGCGGAAGACCCTTCCTTCTTCTCTCTGTAAGGAAATACTACGGAAGACATCATGAGAGGGTCGGTTACATCCTAACAGATCCTTGGAGCGTGACGTTTGCGCGCGCCACTGGTTTTACGTGCGAGTTTCGTAACCGCATTTCGTTGGGGTTGGTTTTACGAGGCAAGCAGATGGCGCTGAGTGAATTTTACTCCCGGTGTCAACCGGAGAACATCTTCAAGGGTTTTGATAGCCAGTTGAGTAGGTCAGTGAGGGTGAAATTGACTCTCATTCTCTCCTTGCTTCTTTCTTGGCCGATGACAGGTGTATGCGTTTGTTTTTCTTTTAATTCTTAAAAGTTTCTTTTTCCATTTCTAACTCGGATCGCCGTTGTACTTAAATATATCACACCTTGCCAAATTGTATACCATCGTACAGGAAAATGTCCCTACGTCCCAAGTCCCGGTTTCGGTTCGCGGGAGTTAAGCCACATGACGTATAGGGTTGTCGGGCGTTGAGTCATGTGTCATTGGGTTGCTCTCAATCGCGTGAGCCTTCTACCCTGTTAGAGGGTGTTCGATGGTGGGAGTTGAAGGGTGGAGAGTAGAGCCGTTTCGAACGAGCCAGGATCGAGAAGGAAAAGGAGAGGAGGATGAAGACGAGGAGATGAGGACGAGGACGAGGACGAGGACGAGGAGGGGAACGGGGGCGGGGGCAATGGCCCGTGAACCACCGCCAGAGCGTAATGACGCGGTCCTCCTTTCAAAGATTGCATCGCGGCAAAAGCTTGCGTCCGCTCGCTTGCGCTTGAAATCGATATCGCCGTATAACAGTAGCAGCAGCAGCAGCGGTAGCAACAGCAGCAGCGGCTACGAGACTCTCATTTCGTGCCAAAGTAGTAAGAATTGCGTCGTGAGGTAAACCGAGTAAGTGGTAGTATCGATACATTTCGCGATTTTTCTTTTACTCGGTTGAACTCCAACTCCTCCATTTTTATACACAGAGAAAAATATAACTCGCGAATACGGCTGACAGAATCTAGACGAGCTATCGGAATGTTTTTCTATTATTTTTTATTGTAATCTCATCGATAGAAATGTAAGGAGAAAACATTCCTCTCCGTATATACTGCATACCTATATATACTACTGTAAGAAATAAAATCTTGACGAAAAAACAACAACAAAAAAATTGGAGAGCCAGTCGCGAAGTATCAGCGAAAAATTGAAGAATGAAAGGAAGGAAGGACGGAAGGAAGGAAGGGAGGAAACAAGGGAGAAAATAAAGAAAAAAAACGTAAAAGAAAAAACAAGTTGAAAGAAGACGAACGAGAAAAACGAGGGTAAGGTATACAGAGAGGCAAGAGAAGGCTAGGGGCCTTTTTATTGCGACCAACAGGAAATTACAAGAAAATATTCCCTGGTCCAATAAGAATGAAAGATGGCTACGGGACCTGACTGAAATTAAGTACGGAAAGAAATACCTCGAGGCGGAGTAGAAGTATAAGGGTAGGAGTTAGAGTAGGAGTATAAGCGAGGGAAATGAAGTAAAACACAGAAGCGTTGGGATCCGAGGAAGAAGAGGGAAAGGGGTATGCCTGAAAAAAGTGGGAAGATAGAGAGAGAATGCTCGGAAAAATGAGAAAAGAAAGGAAAAGAATTGTAAAGAAAGAAAGTTTTAAAACAGTTTTGATTTGATTCCGACTCGAGGGCCACAGCAGGGAGGGAGGGAGGGAGGCGAAGCCGCCGTGCCGGTGTATTTAAACTTATAAGAACCAATTTAAAAATGGAGGTGCAGATACGAAGAAACTCGGCAAAGGTGTTTGGGGGCGAAGTTAAATCCAAGAATCTTAGTTAAAAGAAGCAATTATAGAGTGGGCGAGCCAAGGGTGGCGGTGGTGGGTGGTTTAAGAAAGGGGGAGAGAGACAAACGTCGACGAGGAGACGATAAAAAAGGAAGGACGACTTCCACCAACGCCACGACGACGACGAGATATGAGTTTGCTGATAAGGGAAACTGATTGTCTCCAGGCTAGCCTCGTTAAGGGGTACTGTGGTCCCTCGGGCGGTGGTCCCTGATCCCTTCGTGTTTTTCTTCGCCCAAAAAGCCGTAAACCGTTCCACGGGTCGTCCGATTTAGTCCCGCTCTTGAAATAGGATCCGCGCTGTATGGCATCTGTATATACCTACGTGTGATAAACCAATCGGAACGAAGATATCCTCGCGTTTACCACCTTGTCCGCACCATATTCTAAATTTTCATAATTAAATATTCATAATCATAATGGCTCTCATCATTCCTGACACGAAGGCCCATATCAACTGTCGCTACACATATGTATGTATATAGCTTGTTTTTTGCCAATTCTAATGCAGACCAACGGTTCGATCCAAACATTCAACACGTGCAGAAGCTCCCGAAGGGCGATATACAGGAGTCGAGTACAGGGTGGGGGTGGCAACTACTACAAGGGCGGGGGGGGGGGGGGGGGGGGAAGCATTCGGTTACGCGTCTGACGTATTGCACGGAGAGACTGTTTTAGTAATGACTACTATTCCAACTTAGTAATTTTGAGAAATTCCAAGAAATCTGTTGGAATTCTCAGAAAATTATACATTTTGAAAACTATTCCAAAAAAATATAGAGATCATTCCCAAACTACGTAGTAACAGTTCATGAAAAAAAAAATTTGGAATCAATTCCCCGCGAGTACAGCAATCCCACAAATAGTGTATAGTAGCCGTTTCTAACAATATGCATACTACCAGTTGTAATATTCGCGCAAGCGTTTCGCACCATATCACGTTGAGTTTCATTCCTATACAAGTATGAAATAGTGATCCTATGTACAGCAATGCTTTCTTGCAAATGCATAGTTTTTATTTCAAACTAATACATGAAAATCATTCGTGTACTCGTAAGGAATCTGTTACACGCGTGTAGTAACAGTTACAAACAATCAGTGTTTGAACCTTCACGTGCATAGTAACCACTAGCCACCTGTGTAGTAAAGGTTCCTAATGTCGCGGTGTCGGCTCGGGCGTTTTGCATGTTGAGACAAGTCGAGAGCATGATTTTCTTTTCAGTTCTCACAGTGCTTTCAATAAGTGAAGTTCTACGTACAAATTTTATGCGAAGTAAGTTTCAAACTTCTATATAATATAATTGTGTAGAGAATTTTATACGTAACACAAGCTTTCCTAACGAAATACACGAAACGAAATAACGAATACACGGAATACACACAAGGCATGGAGGTAATCTTGAAACATTATAAAATTCCATTAACGTATACCGTCTTTGAATTTGGGTAAGTTTGATTAATTGTGTTGAGATTTTCGGCCTTGTTGCGGACGGAATTTGAATAGATTAATAAAATTATCAAGATCGGTGTATAAAATATCCGGATACACTGGGCATTGCCATTGGCAGATTTGCGATACAGTGCTCTCTCTTTTACTGTGCGCCCATAATATTTTGCGTTTGAAATTATCAAAGGAAAAATCTGGGAAACTCAAGTCCGATTGAATATATTTAGAGGTGGCTATACCGGACATTGGAATAAAAAAAAGTGCGCGTGTATAGAGTCCTGATCAATTCATCATAATCTAAAAGTTATGGGGGTAATTTTTTTCGTAGTGAAATTTAGTTTTCAAAAAAAAGTATGAAAAGATCAAATTTTTATTTTTTCAATTTTTCCTTTCAATTTGAAACTGATATTTTTAGTTTTTTTGAAGAGCGAAATTTTTGGTTTTTTTTTCGCAAAAATATATGTTATACCAGACTACAAAACAAATTTTTTAAGCATTTTTTTAAGATAGGATTCGAATATCTTCGGTTTTTTAACACACTTACTCTTTATTTTTTAAATTTCGCGTTCTTTGATTTTATAAATATTTCACGAAACTTTTAGTTTGAAAAATTATAAACCGATCTATAGTATCAACCATCCACAGTATTTAACTTACTCGATTCATTGCAAAAATCAGGACTCATGAATTTTTTAAACTTGCCATACCATTACTTTTCGAAAATTTAAAAAAATTCATATCTTAAGAACTTTTGGAGATTAGGAGCTGAAACTTCACAAGTGAGCGGTTTTTGATACCTACAAAAACATGTCAAGAATGCAGCTAAATAAAAATATAAGATTTTTGAAATTTGCTGATTTCGAATGGAATGACCCATATATAGTTGTAATTTTCTTGAAATTGACATCTTTCCATTCCCATCAGAGAAAGGGAGAGAGAGAGCACCATACGTTGTTTCGCTTTTTCTGTGGGTCAGTAAAGGATATTTTAAATACCTATTTTATTATCATGAAACATGTGATGTATGTACATTTATATTGTAAACAGTATTTTGAGAGTCCATCCACGGTGGTTTTTGGATTTCCGCCAACTGAATCACAAGTTGCAGGTATTAATTTTGACAAATTATCTTTCAATTTTTCATGACCAAGATCACTCCTATAACATGAGATTATATTCCTTCCAATATTTTCGCCAAATGACATCGATGTTACTTTTAATTTTCCTTTTTTTCAAGACGGTAATCTGCGAATCTTGGAACTTGATGGGCAGTCTCAGCAGAATGAGTTCGCAGTGAGAAATAAAACATGTGCCGAAAATCCATGGTTTGCGGCTGAAAGTTGCTCCAGTCGATCTGTATCATCGGATATTCCGTATACTTTGACAGATTTGACAAATGAATCAACTTCCGCGTCAACTTCCGCGTCAACTTCTCATTCAAATGCAAACGGAATCACGGTATCAACAACAGTGAACGAAGTAAAAACCAGCCGAAACGACACAGTTGATCGATATTTGGGTGACTCGTTTGAATGCCAAGTTACTGCAATTCCTTCGGGTACGCAACACGTATATCCGAAAAACAACGCAGCTGCACCTATTACAGACTCAGTATTGGAGTCACAATCAGTCTCAAGCAGATCGAACCAGCTTGATGATAGAGATGTAAGATCTGTTAATGCAAAAGAAGCACTGATCTCACGGTTATCATTTTAACCTTTGTCTTTTTTCTGCCCAGCAATTCGATCTTATGCAATTTCTCGAGAATGATCCCAATGGTAGGCTTGTGTTGCTGACTTATAAGAATTGCGGCAAATTAAGTACTTATATGCGACAACTTTTAGTCCATATATTGATCGATCGGGAAAAAGATTTAGCTTTTGCACGGAGTAAGAGTGCTACACATATTAAAGAGTTCAAGTGAGTAGTCAGATGTATTTTCATAAATTCATGGGAAGGATTTTGAATTCTCTGCTTACAAATGTGTTCACAGACATGTCTGAGTGTATGTATGAAGATATGTAATTAATTATCCGTTACAGGATTTCCACTGAAAAATTCCAGTACATTGCCGGAGAGATCAGTCGAATCTTTACAAAAGAAGCACGTCCAGGAGCATATTTTACTAAATCTTGCACAGTAAACGGAGTAAGGATATCACCCAGTGGAAAACTGTACGACCGATTTATATATATCAAAGGTATCCTTCGACAAAGCAAAATACTGACAGACACAAAAGGATCTAATAATCCATCACAAGACGTCACTGATGCTCTACAACTTCTCAATAGTACGTGTTTATTCGCATTTTCGTAGTTCTCGTGAACCAACTGTACAACTCTTTTATTGCTTCTGCAGATGATGAGCTCCATGAACTCAACTGGTTGAAAGACAACATCGATCCTTGGATAAAAGTTATTAATTTGTGGGAAAAAACATTTAAAGTACGAAGAGCAAAGTTTCTGTCAGAAAATACCACTGTTGCGCAGTATTATGAGCAGTATCGTTGTTTATCTCAGGAGCTTGGCTCGGAATTGGTGAATTTTCATCAGCTTGGGAAAAATTTTCAAAAAGCATGCGACCATATTTTTATGATTGACTTTTTGTGAGAGGGAATTCATTCTATTGCAGTTAAAGGCAGATTTTGAAAAATTGTTTCCTGGAAAGGACTCCATTCTCTTCAATAGGTGGAGTAGCATCCGGGCTAATCTTCTCGAACTCATCAAATCATCTAAGCAACTAAAAAATGTCGAAGCCAAGGTTCTCATCAGTAGACTAAAGGAACTGACTCCTGGTGGTTAGTCGGTTATTGAAAGTTGAAACAAAATACAACTACGTACATGCAGTTTCATCTTTTTTTAAAGTACTATTATGTTGTGTGCAGATGAACAGGATGCTCTAGTATTATACCTTTTGCCACACCTTATGAAACCAACGCGGCTACACTACGAACCATCGGCCAAAGTGCGAAAAACCGGTCGAAAGAAAAACGCTACAAACGAGAATAATGCCGAACATGATTCATCGCAAAATAAAAATAAATACACGAAGCCTACAGTAATTGAAAGCCAGGAATCTTTCATCCTGCATGTGGAGGTAATAGAACAAAGTTCTATTTTCTTTTTTCAAATTTGACACCCTATAGTAACAAAATCGTATATTTCAGAATATAACAGATCTCGAAGAAGCTATACGCATAAAAGCACAAGAGCTAAAGAAGAAAAACGTTCCGGTACAACCCTTCTTAATATTCGTCGGTCCAATAACAAAAGTAGAGACATTCTACGTATATATTTGTGGCAGAAAATATAAAGTGCAATCACCTTTGCACGCTCTGGACTTGGCGTTCAAGTCGTTCTTTGCATTGGAGTGTAGGTATCCGGAACATTGTTTTCATTTGTGGCTATTTATCCAGAAGGTTGGATACGATATCGAAAATCCAGGTGACAAGTTCGGCTCTTCATTAAATACCCTAATTGGACAATTTAACGGAGACTTATCAGAGACATCATAAGACAAATAAATATGTTAAAGTGTTTTGTATGTGCTTCAGGCTTCGATACTAATAAGTTGCTGCTGCAACATATAGTACGATTACATCCGTTATTAAATAAATTTCGGTGTAGTGAATCATCATGTGGCCGAACTTTTTCATTAATAAATTCGTATAGAAAACATAGGTATTCGGTGCATGAACTCAATTCATCCGTCAAAGACGCAGATGGCAGCAAGTCCGCAACCTTGCAAGAAGTTGTTGCTAACGTTAATATTGATGTCGCTGAACCAGAGCAGAATAACGTTGCTAGTTTGGATTCTGATCATACATCTAACGATGATTCAAGTACCACTGGAATGGAAAATGATTTTGATAGCATTAGATGGCACGATAGCCTCCAAACTAACAAGAACATCGAACCGCATAACGATAAATTCAATTTGTCATATCACGATTACTCAAATGCTTTACAAACAGATGTTGCGAATGCCATTGCTAAATTATACAATTTTTCCGATATGCCAAGAAACAGGGTTCAAGATATCATTGATATCATAATAAATTTGTTAAATGGATCAGCCGTTTCTATTTTTGAGGACAAAATAATGCATCGCTTGCAACAGCTAGGGGAGTCAAGAGAGGGATTGTTTCAATTCGTTCAAATGTTCGATAGATTGAAAGATTTATTCAAAGATCTTGAAACTGAAAAAAAAAGATTTAAATTTTTCAAACTGAATGGAAGTCTCGTATATCCTGAACAAATTATTATAGGCGAAAGAGATGAATTTCGAACCAAAGATGGACATCAAGAGCTAATCCGTGTCCCAGTAAGCGCAGAATTTATACCGATGCGGGGTGTTTTGACCAAGTTTTTCACTATTCCAGGGGTGTATGACAAAACCATCAAGTATATTGATTATTTAGAAAGTCATATAGATATATGTATGAACTTCATACAAGGCGAATTTTGGAGGGCTAAGAAAATGGTATTCGGTTCAAAAACTGTTTTCCCGTTGATTATGTATTTCGACGATTATGAGAACAATAATCCTTTAGGAAGTCATGCCGGAATTGCAAAATGTGGTGCTGTATACCTCAGCCTTCCTTGTTTACCTCCAGATTATCAGTCAAAGCTTGAAAACACATTTCTCTTTACTTTGTTTAACAGTCTTGATCGAAAGGTTTTTAAAAATCACGTCATCTTCAAACGAATTATCGAGGAGCTTAACTTTCTTTCGACAAGCGGTATTAATATCCAACTTCCTGATGGAGAAAAAAAAATATATTTTCAGTTAGCATTAATTGTAGGTGATAACCTTGGAATGCATTCTATGCTCGGTTTTGTCGAGAGTTTTTCCGCATTACGTCCCTGTAGGTTCTGCTTGATTAATCGAAACGATATTAATACAACGTTTCACGAAAGCTTTTGTACTCTTCGAGATAAAATCAACTACGAACATCTATTGAAGTACAACGATGTTAAGATCTCGGGTCTGAAAGAACCTTGTTGTTTTCATGAAATAAAAGGCTACCATGTGACTGAAAATGTGGCGGTAGATGCCATGCATGATTTAACGGAAGGGATTTGTCAGTATGATCTTGGACAAGTACTTAATTATTATGTTTATGAAATTAAAATATTTTCACTCGATCACTTAAATGCAAGAATCCGAGGATTCCAATATGGAAATAATGACAAGCGAAACAAGCCTCCCTGTATTGATGAGCACCGTTTAAAAAATAAGTGTCTATCAATGTCATCCGCGGAAATGCTGTGTCTAATCAGAAATCTGTCGCTAATTATTGGAGATATGGTGCCGAAGAAAAACCCACACTGGCAACTGATTATTTTGCTTAAAAAAATTATTGAAATTATCATGGCGGATGTGTATGTAGTACCAGGTCATGTTGAATTATTAGACACATTAATCGAAGAATATTTATCCTTGCTGTCACAGTTATTTCACAATAGTCTGAAACCTAAACATCATTTTCTTATTCATTACCCCAGAATCATGCATCTTATGGGACCGCTGTGGAAACTCTCTTCAATGAGATATGAGAGTAAACATCGCGAGGGAAAAATAACCTCACGAGTCTCGAATAGTCGAGTTAATGTTTGCCATACAATTGCTTTGAAGCATCAATTGAAAATGAATCATAGATACATGTCCAAAGATAATTCGTACCCGCTGATAGAAATTGGTCCTTCTATTGAAAAAAGTGTTGAGAGTTTTCCAGATTTAAAATGCTTCTCGGCAAGATTGCCGAATAATATATTCATTGCAAATTGGGTTGTTCATAAAGGTAAACAACTTGTAAACGGAACAATACTTGTATTGCCCTCTTCTAATCCAAAGTTTTATATGATTGAACATATAATTTTAGCAGCAGATTGCGAAATATGTATTACTGCGAAACGTTTTCGCACGGTAAGGTATGATCCCCACTTCGAATCGTTTGAAGTCAATAATCTCGAAGATGGTAAAACTAAATTATTAACATTTAAGGTACTTACATTATGTGTCCCCACTTTCATTGTCAGATTGCCGACTGGCAAATATTACATAGCAAAAAAATGGATATGAAATAAATGTGTATAAAGGAAGAAACGAATAACCTATAATATATAAAGTTGAAATATTTAATCTACACAATTGTGCAATTATTTTGGTGCGCACTTTTTCCACATCAGAAAAATTATTACAATACGTTCATCATAAATAATGATTGCTACTTGCATATCTAGGTATCACTGTTACACAATTTCTGATAACAGTTCACAAGCTGTATTTGGACTGGTTCCCCAAATGCACTAGAAAGATTTCGGAGTTGTTACCAATACGAAAACTAGTGGGCACTCACATGCAAAAGACTGATTCGTATGAAAGGTGTAGTAATAGTTTCTAGCTTCAGTAGTCGTTTGAGTACTATATTCGGCATTAATGTTTTCTGAATATATTCTGACTGATTCCGAAATGTTATCTCAATGTCGGTGATCATTCACAGCTCACGCTGGTAATAGTTCCCAACTTAAGTAGCGATGAATACCAACAATGTTCTCAGCAGTCACACAGTTTTTCTGCCAGACTGGTAATCATTTGCAAGCGTCGCTAAAAGCTATTACTAGACAATCAGTATTGTCACTACTTTACTAAATTTTTTAGGAATGAGCATCTATTTTTGATTAATCATCACTAAAACGGTCTCTCCGTGTGCCGGCACTTCATCTCCTAGTCAGTAAACACACACGAGTAGAAATCGCGATGAGTGTTGTTTCGTCGATGGTTTCCCGTATACAGTAGTCCCTTTTCCATCCTCCCTTCGCTCGTCTCTCTCTATATCTCCGTGAGCTTTTTCTCCGTATTTTTGCTCACCGATGTTAATCCTCCGGTCCCCCCCGTGCAGTCTAAATATATGCAAGCGATTGCCATACCTCCCGTCAACTAATACGAGTCCCGGTTTCAAAGTGATCCCTATATATACCGGAGTGCGTGCGGAGCCAGTGGACCAGATAAAGCGAACTGAAGCCTGGTATTCCAGTTACAGGGGAGAAACCAACGAACGAGCCATCGGAACGCACCGGCAGGCATCCATCACCCAGCGTGAGTGCGTCAAGACAAACTCTGTAATCGCACCCCCCCGTTCCCCCATTTACGCTAAAATCCAGATCCATTTTTTTTTCCTTTTTTTTTGTCCTCAGTTTCAGAAAACTCTGCGACGATAATCCAGATTCAAGAAGTCCCTAATAACGCACGTCGCGCAGTTAATATCGTTGAATGCGATATAACAAAGAAAATAAAAGGAGACAAAGAAAAAAACAAGAATTATTCTTTTTCGCTATGGTTATTTTTCATATCACGAATTTCCGGATTTCTCAATGGGATATGGTTATTTCTATGGCAATGCATCACGCGAGGAGGTAACAAGGTAACAAGGCTGTCAACACCCCACGTATACTCCCGATGCGAATCTACGCGCGCGTGAGAAAACCAGCAGCTATATAGAGCAGCGAGATATATGGGGGTAGAGTTCGTCGGGTTAAAAGAAACCGCGATACTTTTCTCGGTTTACGGGGGGGTGAAAGGGGAAACTATGCTCAGCAGCTCCGTCTCGATCCGCCGACCCACGGCGACCATATATTCTATAACTCATATAATACTGGAGAGTAACATTTTTTTCCTCATCTTCAAATCCGTCCTACCCTTGCCCTGTGTATCTAGATACATTTACTACCGATTTAACCTCCTGGTGGACAGAGAGCTCAGTCGACCTTTATGTCCTTCGCGTTTTTTGTTTTCGTTCTTCATTTTTTGTTCCTTTGTCGTAGAGAAACTCTTTGTCTTTACAAATCATTACGCGCTGCTGCCGCCGCCGCCGCCCGCCGTTGCTGGTGCCCGTCGCACAGACTCTTGAGTTAGATGACCAGAAAAATATTTGTCGCAAATTTTTACGCGCGTATCAAACGTATATGTATACGATGTGCCGGTGCGCATGTGGATGTAAAGAAGAAATGTGGATATTGTGCATATTATACTTGTCGGCGACGACGGAGTTAGTGGAGAGTAGAGAAAAGGAGAAAGAAAAACAAAGAGACGCCTCAATTCACGTATTTTCGGCGTCCGTGTTTCCAGTATTCCGCTCTATTTTGCCCGGTAGTTCGTCATCTCGTTGGTGTCGGGGTGGAATGAGAGGGTGGATGGGGAATGGGAATGGGAATGGGAATGGGGATGGGGATGGGGGCGGTGTGTTTGCAGATCTTCTATCGGGCGCTTCAGTCCCCCCCCCTCCCCCCTACCACCTCCTGACTCTAACCCCTAACCCAACCATTCCCTGAGCTCCCCCTGGATCCCCTCGACGTCCTCGCCAATCCCCAGCCCTCGGAGCCTCCCGTACGGGATGGTTTGGGGTAGAGGCAGGCGGCGCGAGGCTGATAAGAGAATTGCACTGTCAAGCCAGAATGATATATTTGACCAACATTTCCATATAACCCAGGCAGAGGCGTTCGCGTCACTCCTGGGTCTTATTCTCTTCTTCGTCGCTTTCCCTCATTCGCTTATATTCTCTAATACCGTACGTGTTTCAACTGTTATTTTTTTTCTCTTTCTTTCTTCATCTTCATCTTTCTTTTTTTTCTTTTTACCAAATAGATACTTATGCAATTGATCCTGAGAGCGTCTATCGGCACTGCGAGTCCTTTTTTTTCCGCACGAAAATCGTTACTCAGCTTAGGATTATCCTCGGTTCTCTAAGTACGTGCATCGAGCATGCTTACTTTATACTTTTCATCGGAATAAAATTTGAGAAACGCGAGTGGCGAAAAACTGGAGACCGTATGGGGGTGTTTGTACCGGTGTACGTTATTGCAATGCATATTCTCGTATTACCCAAATGATCTCGACTGACCCCGCGGGTTCTTTTATCGACATTTTGATACAAAATGGCTGCTCTCGACGGGAGGTCAACGCGTAATCTCTCTCAATTCAAATTAACACACGCAGGGCTCAACGGGGGGTTGCTTGCCTGCCTGCCTGCCTGCCTGTTCACCAGCCTGACTGCCACAGGGAACTTTCACGTGGTATGAAAGAGAGATAATATCGTCATATGTTCAATCTTTCTTTTTTAAACCGTATACATATACACAAATATTGGTTTTTTTTTCTACTTTTTCTTTTTTTTTTACATTTTTTTATCCACTCTCTTTTGTTTTGTTATTCTTCCAACTCATTCCTTTTGTTTTATCATATTACTCGTTTTTATTTCACTGCTGCTGCTGGAAAAGACAAAAAAAAAAACAGAGAGAGAGGGAGAAAGATAGAAAGAGGATTACGGTGCCTTCTAACAACGGCAGGGCTTCCAAATCCTGCCTAATTTTTACATCCTCCTTTACCACCCTTTATAGGTATAATCGCAATTCGTATAATTGAACGCGTGTAATAATATACGGAGAATTAACGCGACACAACGTTAATATTCCCGCAGTTTTATCCGCGCCATAACCCAGCGACGAAATTTACCCTCTTGGAGAGGAGAGAGAAAAAAAATATAAATAATATGATAAAAAAAGAAAAAAGAAGTAGTTCCAGCCGGGTAAGTTCGACCGCGATTTTATGAGAACGGTATAATGTAGACGAAGAAAAGTCAACTGGCCACGCGCCAACTGCATCTCTGGAAAACCGAGGAGAACAGAATCACTGGCTACCATTATACTAAAGCAAGGATATGGATCTCTAAACCCTATGCTTAGAATGACACGCAGAATCGGGATGACTGTACATGAATTGAAAACTCGACGGCAGTCACGATGCATCAAACGAGGATCAAGAAACCGGCAGCAAATGCGTCAAGGTATTGGTATGTTGCAGTCGTGACTGTCAAGGGAATAAATTGATTGTGTCGAGGTGCAGGGGCAGCAATAAGTCTGCGATAATTACGTGATGTTCTTATCGGTTACATCGTATTTAACCTGACCTATACGTGCGCAACAGCCTCCGGTCAATCCGTGCATCAGTGGCAGGTAATTTCGAACGATCACGAAACAGGGGTTGTTTTATTTCATCGAATTTCAACCGCTATTCTCATCGCATACACCATATCTGTTTAATTATCTAAAATGTATTGTTTCGTTTTTAATTCTCACACTCTACGGGGTGGTTCGATTGTTCGGATTCTTGTGGGGGAACGTAAATTTTTCTTATTGCACGAGAAAAACGAAACAAACGGCAATTATTTTTTACCGCGAACGTAACCTATTCGCAAACATCTCGGCTCGTTCCGATCCTCCGTCTGTCTCTATATTCGATTTACTCCGTTCTCTCTCGATTCGCATAACCCAACCACCCATCACTCCTACATTTCCAACCCCCGACATGCTATATTACCACAGACATCGTGTAATTCCACTCCATACATATGCCCCCTCACGCGGCAGCTTTCTCCACCCCATAAATATCTCTGAATCATCGTTTCCCACAAGCTAAATATACACGTAGCTACAACACGCGTGCCTCGACTCTTGTAGGTAGAAAATCAAGGGCAGCTTCTAATCGTCGAGAAAAAAAAAAAAAGAAAAATCCCCAGGTGCAGCTTCGCGGTTTCGATTATTCGGAATACTTGGAACGTCTCGATAAGTGCGGAGTCCGTTCGTCTGGCCTGTCGGAAGTCGATGCAAAACGCAAGTTTCGCGAGCCAGCCAAACTGCGTTTATAGTCCGCGTGGATGAAAACGCGATAGTGGGTATAGTCTGTTTCCGATTGGCCTGCTATGTGGACAGAGCGAAGTGTACGCTCGATTTACCGATTCACAGATAGCATAGGTACAGCGATTTCTGCATGTTATTGCAAACTACTAGGTGTACATATTGTTACATATTGTTGTTACGCGCCTATACAAACTGTGTATACGTTACGATTGTTCAACGCGTGATCGCGCTCGCTGGACGATGTGTCAAATAACTTCCGTCCGTTTTACGTACACAACGTAGAATGGCATGCATATTGTACTCCCTGAAACTCTCGCAACGTACGTAACATCGATCGTGAAAATTATACTTTTGAAAAGTAAAAATCACGAGTCGAAAATCTTATTGTTAGCTTTTTTTTTTAATATAATTTTGACAAGTGTTCGCGCTGTAAGATTTTGTAGACGTATTTACTATGGGAAGTGTTAGGGCGTCGAGACACCCTTTTTGATAATACGCGGGGGTTGAACTCTATACGTTCTATATACGCGATGTGCACGAGAGCGTTACTTCCTAAACAAAAAAAAAAAAAAAAAAAAAAAAAGGGCACCCTTTTTGGGTGTAGTTATTGTTATCCTCGGTCGACTTTAACACGTGTTTATTCTCGCCCGCTACCCTCGTAGTTATTGCAGAGCGTGTTGCAACAATGAGAATTTGGTATCCCCATTTCCGTTGCGTTCTGCACGTCGTCAGTCGCGAAATCTATAGGAAAAGCAAACAGTCGAGCATATAATTGACTAGTGAGTATAAGGGCGGTACGACAACCGCGTACTTCCGGTATGTTTCTCTATTATCAATTTATACGACAAAATACATAAGTTTTCAACGATTCAACAGCAATTTTATTATCATTAAATATTATTACTCACTCGTTCCGCAGGTACCTCGAATCGTAGGGTTAACATTCTTAGCATAACTCGTCGGACAAAAAAAAAATGTGAGAAAAAAAACTTGTAATAAGAAAATGAAAGACGACCTATAAGACCGTGGCAAATTTGATCAGCGATGCGGTGTGTACGGTTGAAAGAAGAACGCTCGAAATACCGAAGTTCACTCACCTGAAACAAAGAAAGAAAAAAGTCTTGTTAGCACTTTGTTAGTGGGTATGCGTAAAAAAGATTGGGGTAGCTAAAAAAAAAAGAAGAAAAAATACAAAAAGTTGAAGATAATACGAGTGTAGACTTTCGTCCATCGCAACGCATAATCAGTGCAGGTATAGAATTTATTTTTCGCATCGTGCAGATCTAAAAAAAAAAAAAAAAAAAAACAGAATATGCGATGCAATGTGTGGTTATTGATGCACCGAAAAAATTATGCTAACCTCACCAAACATTTTGGTAACTCATCCTCAAAGTTGTAGGGTATACTAAAGGCCAAAGTTCTTTTTACTTTTAGGAGTATCGAGTATCTTATATCCGTATTTCGTTCCAAATTTATCGCACCTCGCTAAAAAAAAAAAGAAAAAAAGAAAACAAAACTAAAAAATATGAGAACTGGTTTCCCTCGTAATGCAGCGGCAGTTCTGCAGTGTAACGCGTAAAGATCAGATCTTCAAAAAATGAGATCATAAAAAAAAAAGAAATCATGGGAAAATGAAAAAGAAAAATGTCTTAAGTTTCCGTCATGGCGCCACACATTACTCACAATCAGATGTCGTCTATCAGAACTTTTGATTAAAAAAAAAAAATATCGTCTGATCCATAGCTTCGTGATTTTGGGGGAAAAAAAAGTTTGAAGATGCGGCGAAGTCTGTATCTATAAGAGGTTTGTAAAACGAAAGGATTCACCTGAGCGGGTAGGAATTGCCGTTGTAGATTTGACCGGCTGGATTTTCTTCTTTTTTTTTTTGTACCATGACATCGTAAAAGGGTATAAGGGTGGGGTTATTGTATTTTTATAATACCGATCCCTATAAGCTCGCTATGCGCTATTATAGGTAGAATAGAGACGGTACAGCGTCAACGAGCTGGTTCGAAAATAAAGGTGAGATACAGGCATGCGTCGTCGCGACAAGATTATGCCCATTTTTGACTAATTTTTTACGCCTGTCAGTAAAAAGCGATGGCGATAGCCAGGCGCTACTCACGTGTAACTTTGTGACGTGGTTACGGTATGGGTGGAAATAAAAATAGTTACATCACCTTTCATATCTCGGTTACAGGTATGCCCGTGCTTGCGGAATAATGAATGCCTATGAGAACGTGGTTTTAATGCTGGACATAAATCAGACGCTTTAATTTTTGGACTTATATAGTTTTTATCATTTATTTTATTATAATTTTTCTATCTTTCTTTTTTTTTTTGATTTTGTTTTTAATTTCAATGGTTTATTTCGGTACTTTATGTATATTATATACACTTTACTTTTTATCATTTCTCTCTTACTTTCGAAAAATTTTGTTTTTTAAAATAAACGCGTGGTCGGTAATCATTAATAAAGAATATCGAGTGTGGGCATACCTACTGGCTTAAGACCATGCTTAGGCATCTCGTTATTTGAAATTAATAATAAGGCAAACCAACTGCAGGCTGAGAACGGACGCGGTCTGGAGATTCGAATCATTATAATGACGGTACTGTAGTAGCTACCGGTTAAAACATTCCTACGTCACATATGAATGCCTCGATAAAATGCTTGCGTACACTTCAGCTATGCCGTCATCCTTGTACGACGACTAGACTGTTCTCCACTGAATTCTGATTGCCAGTAATCGATAATTCTCCATCGAGTTCCATAATTCAATAATTGGTTCGTTCATTTGAATAGTTTTATTTTTCATTCTACGTGCTTGAAATTGTCCCGTTATTTTTCGTTCTTTTCTTATCCTCTTTTATTGATCGATCGGAAATCAAAATCGTCCAGATTTTTTAACGCTAACGACAATGATGTCCTAGAGGACTCGATGTTACGGTGGTTCCCTAAAGAGCTACGGTATAGGCGAGGTGAAGCACAGGTCACATTCCTTCAGGCATTATAATTTCCAGGCTCCTACTACTCCTGGAGAATTTTTAACAAAAGGATCTTCTCTGAAAAGATGGGGCCCTCCTTCGAGGAGCCTCATTAATAGCATTCAACTGGGCATATAAAAGCGCAACAGTGCAGTGAAAGTATCTTCTTTTTTTTTTTTTTTTTCGCTTTTCTTCTTTTTTCTTATCGTACGATCGAGGGGGCGGATGCGGACAGCCGTTTAACGAGCTTTATGCTTGCAAGATGCGAAAAACAAGAATAAAAAATGACGGAATAAACCGGACGACGGGGACGCGGTCGTTTTAAAGTTGTGATTAACTTATATTCCTCAGGATTTACAGCGTAAAAGTAACTAGAATAATAATAACCGATCGTTCGAGCGCAACTAAGAAAGTGGCGAACTTTGGTCACCTGAGATATCCCACTCACATTGCACTCCCGCAGGTACCGCGTGCCCGAACACCCCTACGGGGGGTCTCAGTGATTTGTGGCTGCCCTGAGGAGTCACACGGAGGCTGATATATTTTACAGTCGGGTGTTTCTACGCCGTCGCATCGGTCGCCTTAAGTTTTATTCTTATTCTTATTCTTATTATTCTTATCCTTATTCTTATTCTTCTCGGACGTTCGAGTCAGCCGCGTCTGCTCTCTTCCTCGAATCTTTATATGCAGGTTTTATACTACCGAGCGTGTGTTCATTTCATTCGTTCGTTCGTTCGTTCGTTGATTCTTTTGGTCGCTGTCTATATCCTATATGGTAGTAAGGAACCAACATTGTGCTACATGCGCTCGAAAGGACTCCCTAGACTGACCGACCGGCCGACCAACCGACCGGTCCCTCCGCTCCTTTTCTCGTTCATTCTTATGTTCGGTACGCGTTGTTGTACACGGTCAAGTCCGTTCGGCAGCCTTAACGCGTTGCTACATCCTATTTACATGATAAAGAAAGGAGTCGGGGAAGATCCTTGTTGTAGGATCGGCCGACCGTGCGTAAGTTACTATCTTTTTCACCCCCGCGGCTTGACGAGGCACCCCAGGAAGATCCGTCCAGTGTAAACACGGTTTGTCATTATCGCTGGGACGCCTATATTTCAAATAACGAACCAACTTCGTACCCATAACCAACCACAACTATACTCGTTCTTCAAAATTTATATTCCACCGAGCTATTTACTACGGTGGATATATTATTATTACTATGGTTTGTTATAAACGAATATAATAAC
Organism: Athalia circularis; assembly: GCA_963978495.1. Lineage (NCBI taxonomy): Eukaryota > Metazoa > Arthropoda > Insecta > Hymenoptera > Athaliidae > Athalia > Athalia circularis. The sequence continues at coordinate 18,145,934 of OZ021698.1, read as the reverse complement.
CGCACGTACCATCATTTTTGAATCAAATATATTTTTATCGACTAGAAACCGGAGGGAAATCTTCGAACACTTTTTAATGCATAAACCACACGAGTTCGAAATCCATAATCCTAAGTTCATCTAGCAAGCAAAGATCAGATTCCGACTAAACGCCGCGGGGGTTTTGGATGACCGGCAAGGACTTCAGAACTTACTTTTTGCCGGAGTTTAAGAGCATGCATCGCAAAATGCGTTAGCTACGTTTGCAGACTTGCATATGGTAGTAGAGTTGCTGGTTTTTCTTCTTTCCTTTTTTTCTTTCTTTCTTCTTTTTTTTTTAATACCTTTATGCGGCAGCATCTCACCGCCGCGACGCCGACCGTTGAAGCTAAAGAGAGAACCTGTGCGGCAGCTATCACGGATCTTATGCCGTACGTTTGCGACTTTATGCCCGCACGGCTAACCTCCAGGCACCGTCCTCCTTCGCCATCACCTTAACTTACAATTCCTGGCATCTCAGGTCCAACGCGTTGCTGCTTTGCTGCTGCGGATACGACCTCGCAGCTATATCCTTCGCGAGGATCCTTTTTTTTGCCTCCTTCCTTTTTTCATTCATTTTTTTTTCCTTTTTCTCTTCCTTCTTCTCGACCGACACCCGCAAGCCCTTTGCCTTACTTGAGACGTCTACGTCGTGTACTCGCTTTATATCTTAGACGTCGGTGATATTTTTATTTTCTCCTGTTTTTTTTTTGTTTTTTTTTCAAACGGAATTTATACTCCCGATCGTTAAGCCTGCGGGTTGCCGATTCTTACAAATAAATTTAAGGGTTGGAATGAGGAAATATAAGATTTGCCGAAAAGAGAAAATACATGCTCACGGCCATCAATTTCGCGTTGAATGATCGAGACTAGGGGAAAAAGGGAAAACTGGGATTCTACATCGGAGTTTATTGTACTAATCTAACTACACAAAGAACTAATAAGAGAATAGAAACTGGTGAGAGTAGAGCGAGACGCTACTGAATCCCGAATCTATTTTCTCCAATCCTCATTCCATGCCCTTCTCTCCACCCGGATAGCCTACATATCGCTACGTTGCGCCTCTAGGGCTAATGCATCGCACAATGGATCAATTACATACATTAGCAGCGCGCAGCTTCAGCTTCATTCGTAGAACCCTCCAGACTATCGCTATCTTTTTTTTTCTACTCCACGTTTTATTTCTTCCTATTTCTCTTTCGATCCCACGTAGATATTCATATCTGTGTACCAGAGAAACATCTTTGAGAAGGGAGTCCTCGTGCTCGGGTATCGAAAAAATCGCTTTACAATTCGTGTAAAAAAATTTATCAATGGCGTATTGAGATAAGAACAAACGAAACCCTTTGAATCCTTGCAAAATCGTACACAATGTACATCATTAGTTTACCTATACAGGTACATAATTTCCTTGAGAATCATGCTTACGCAGGTGGGACGAAAGGGGATATACCGGTCACGGTGCAGGAGAGGTCGTGGAATCTCGTAACGTTCGTCTAGCCGTAAGCAACTTTGAAAAGACAAAGGATAAAATCCTGCCTCACCGAAGTGGAGAATACAGAACCTTCCAACAATGTTGTAAGCCGTCTCGTCGTCTCCTTGAGTATCCAACTATTCGCTATTTCCTTTTCACTAACTACGTTAGCTAACCGCAACGTCGTAGTCTTTGAAAAAAAAAAGAAAAAGGTAGGAAAGAAAATTGAATTAAACAAAATTAAATACACAATAAAAAGATCGGTTGTAGCGAATCGGCGACGCGTCATCATCGAGCGTGACTCAATGCTGCATGTCCTATACCGGTCATTACACAAGTTCTTTTTTTTTCTTTTTTTTTTCTTCCATTCATCGACTCATTTGCCGGCTTTTTCTTTCTTACCTCATTTTTTTAATTTTTTTAATTCTTTGGTTTTTTATTCGCAAAGTTTTACCCTGGGGTCGGTTCTCTTGCGGTGGTTTACCGCAGAGTCGAGTCATCGACGTATTTTGACTTCACCATTATTATACTATACTTATAAATTTCTTCTTCTTTTTTTTTTTGTTTCTCGTGTCGTGGTTTTGCGGTAGACTCGAGGCGTTCGTAATTAGGTGTATCGAGTTTCGAAGGGTCCGCGCGTGGCCTCAGGGTCTGTACAGTACTATAGAGTATTATAGTGAGCTTGCTCTCAACTCAAATAAGGGGGTGAAACGGAAGCTACAATTTTCGGGTAAAATCATACACGATAATCGGTAACATGCTTACGTATGTGTGTGGTGTAAAATTGACGTTGAAATTCTACAATTTTATACACCCGAGCGAAGAAACTTTTGTTAGATTATAATGCGTGCAGGATTTTATTGTGGTTAACCCGTTACGCGGTGATATCTCGATAATTTCTTGTAATTTGAGAAATCCGTTGCGGAAATTGTCGGGATACGGTTGGCAAGTTACGGGAGTATTTTGGGATATGGTTTATGTATGCGTATACACGTAAGCACGGCGTATTCGTCGTATCCAGGTTTAACCGACTGTTAGGATTCGTATCCTGCTGGGTAACTAATTGCTTTGATAGACCGGACAAGATTATCAAATTATTTGTTCGACCGATTTAAATCTACCCGGAGATTCCAAGATTCCGAGATTATAACCTGAAGGAAGTTCAACTCCAACGCCGGGTCGGACTGACCAAAGTCCATATAATACGTATATACGTGTGTATATGTTTTTCTACACTTTTTAATAACCATTAAAGCATTTTGACTCGCGTATGGAAATAAAACGGAAGATTTAGTAGGGACGAAGGAGGACCCCGCAGGAGAGGCGGGGGACAAAATAATAATGATAATAAAAGACTCAAAACGAAAGGAAGAAGAAAAATGAAAAAAGGAATAGAAAATGAGAAGGGAAAAAAAGAGCATCGCTTCAAAGTAACCCTTTACGATCCGAGCCATCAGACTCTCGAAAACCATTCTTTGTAACCTTTGCGTGGGTGGAGCCCTCAGGTACAGAATAACCGAAACGGAGTGGAATCTGGTGGTGCGCAGGAGTTTTCGAGGACCTCCAAAAGTGGCTGTTGTGTCGCTGCTTTAGAAATTTGAGTGGCGAGCGCCGATTCCATCGAGATATTGCATATTATAGAATCTAAAGTGGGTTCGAGTATCGCGTGTGTACATTGTACGTGAGTATTGCGGGCGAAGACTCAGTGAAATATGAAAATTCGGTGGCGCAATCTCATGTGTCCCATAAAATTTTATCATTTGATTATATCTATCGGAGAACGTTCTTTGGCCGATGTATAGTTGGAACTGCAGTAAGAGTTGAAGTCTCATCATGTTGCGGGCCCATTATCTAAAGTTGATTATGATTGCATGACTGTGGAATTGCGCTTAGCCACAATACGGGGAGTAAAGCTTTGCATGACTTCATGAGTTTCCAACAATCGTGTAACTAGCTAGCTTTCGGTTAGCGCATGGGTTCATTCCGATATTAAAGGGAAAGGGAGCCAAAGTGGAATGAGGGGGAAAAGGCGACGTATAGGATGTTGTAGGTGGATACCACGTGGCTTCTTCCCACGTCAACGTGACGGACAGACTGCGAACGGTGCTGAGGTATAACTTTGAGATACACGAACTACGGACAACGTAATGTCCGCCGATTTGCTAGCTTATACTTTTACCGTTGCTAAAGGATTATTGAGTGCTTTTATTTTATTCAAAAGTACGGCGACCGAGCAATTACCCAGTCCTTGAGGCACGCACTGCGGGGCAAAACTATCGGGTGGGATTCACAGGATGTATCAAAAGCCTACGAGTTAGGATAATTCGATTGTGCAAGATAATTGCTCGCGAACAACAACGAGGTCGACAACGTGATGCGCACGAACGCAACGGTGCGTTTCGTTTCCGGAATCTCAAAACGGAATAACGAAATTTATACACATACAAATGTATATACGTTATACATGCAAGTATCGTTCCGACGTTAATTTTCGTCGGCAAAAATAATTTTTTAAATTATATCTATGTAATGTATATTTTTTTCTCTTTGTTTCGTGTGCAGTTGGAATTAGAAACTGAGAGAATTAGGGAGAGAATGTAACGAGGTGTGAGTGAAGTTTTTGCTTTTTGCAGCCCATCCGTGCTGGCATTCATCGTATTCTTCTATTTCATTGTCGAGAAAACCAATTTCCTGGTAACTAAATTACAACGGCGAAAAAGCCCCCTTCTTTCACCTCGCTCTCTAGTAATATCACAAGTTCCCTACCTCACTCGCCTCTTGGTTTTCTCCTCTCTTATATATATATACAAAGAATGAAGGGAATGGGGCTGTATGGAAGAGTGGAAAAAAGGGGAGGGAGTGAGAAGTAAGGAGGAAGAGGGGTGGGCAAAAACGTTAATTTGAAAACGTCACAGTTTAATTTAAAATTACGTAAGTAGAGGGCTGCCAGAGGTCCGGACTACGAGCTTTTGCCTTTTTTCTACCGTTATTCGTCTCTCACTCGCTGCACGCTCTTTATACGTATACATCTCATCTTCGTTATCCTGACGCCGATGGCCTTCGTTTTGTCCCTTTTTCATCCCCATATTTTTATCCCCACAGTTTTACCAGCTAGAAATTTTCCGATCCTAATCCAGAAAAATATCTCCAAAGATCGAACTACGTTTTCAAATTTTTACACTTTTTTAAACCCTGCCATTTCTTCGATACGAATTCGACTACTGATTTTTTTCTCCTCACGATGATCAAAAAACCAGCTATCGATTATACGAGCAGCTGCGACGTCACCTCTCATTATAATACGCTCTTGATACGAAAAGCAGGTGACTTGTTTTTTAAAATTCAAACATGTCCTCGCAGCATGTAGAATTTTTTTTTTGTCACCAGAGCGTGACTTGCCTAGTTCAAATTTCTTTCCTAAAACAGCTGCCCGATTTGTATATTTCTTTCTCTTTTCCATTTAGTCACTCTAAAAAAAAAAAGCAGACGACGAAAATTGGTCAACTGAAAGTGGAATTAGCAAACACTGGGCGAACCTTGACTAATTTTGCTACGTACGAATTACGCTTATATATGTGCGAGTACATATATAATGTTAACGACGTGATGCGTCAATATGATCTTTTATAAAAGGAGCAAACAAAGCCGGTGATAGCCACATTGTTTAGCCATGCACAATACTAATTGTGGAGTACGGACCTTTCTCTCTACTCTTCTCTCTTCTCGTTTCTCTTCTCTCTGGTGAGTCGGGTACTATATAGTCCGAAGTTAGCCTGTAGCCAAAGCCTTCTGCAGATAATGGAGCTTGCAAACGGAAAATAGATATACGCTCTTTACAATGAAAGATGCTGAAGTAACGGTCTGACGTAGCTCGAACAATTACCGAGCAGTTTTTGCCCGTTGTTCGCGAGAACCTGAGCGTACGGATTTTCTGATCAGGAAAACGTAAGGATATAATGATCCTGAATATGGATACAAATTAATTAGCCATGGTAGAACAATGGCGTAATTTGATAATATTTTGATAATTAAACAGACGTTCGATTTTCAATTATATCATGTAGCCGGAAAAATCACCACATCCTTATAATTTATCAACGAAGAATTTGGCGGTGAATTTTCCTCTTTTTCGTTAATATGAATAAACTTTGCTGCACGATAGGAGGAAAGTAAAATTCAAGAGAAAATTGGTCGAAGTACGTAGAGTGTGTGTTTGGGTTTATCAGAATACATAGAGATATCTAATTTATGAGTTTATTTCGTATAAATCATATCAATACGAGTGTACTTTACGCAATTATTGTAACAAAGGGTATCTACCTTTGTGTGGAAACAAATTTGTTCGTACCTATAACGAAACACTCGACGGCGGCGGTAGCGCTGATTCAAATCGAATTTTCCATTCAGAGTCAATTACGACTCAGAGCTCTTACTCGACAGATACGGAGCCTAAATGTCAACTACGCGCGCCAAACCGTCCAACCCCCCCCCCCCCCCCCCCCCCCCCCATCAACCCACGACCAAGCTGTAATTTCCAATACAAATAGGATTACGCAATCTAATTTCTTCGCACGATAAAAGCTGACGGAAGAAATTCAAGTCGATTCTACATAACGGCAAACGACTATACGACATAGAATAAAACGCTATACGTATACGCGAAGAGCGATGGTTAATTTTTTCATTTTTCAAAAAACGAAATAACTAATTAACATCAATTGAAAAAGAAAAAAAGTATAAATGAATAATAACGCGCGCGTAGAAGTGAAATAGTCGTATTAATATAGGGTGTGTATTATAGTACGCGATGATATAAAATTTATAATCCCGAAGTACTGCACTTGAAGTTATTATACTCGGTATACTTCTTGCCATTTTCGCTCTCGTACCAACAACGTGAAGAGGTTGAAAATTGTGCACTTGATGCTTCTGGCGTTGCAGTTAACCCGGACGAGCGAAGCTCTCTCGCATCTCCTGCATCCTGCAGGTATATATCCTGAAACCTGCATCGCGCTGGCGATGGGGTGGCGGGGCGGCGGGTGGAGGGGGAATGGGGGGATGCAGTATAGTAACTGCATCATCAACAGCAGCCTAGGAATATAGCCCCGTGTAGTATAGGTAGCTGTACAGAGGTCGGCCTGAGTAGTTTACAATGTCTGTGTGATGTTTTAGCCCGACCACCAAACGTGCGGGAACTGTAGGGAAGAGAACGGAGCGATTCTATGGAAGATGAATATTGCAGCGAGCACTCAGCGAACGAAAGCCAACCGACGGGACGACCATCTACGTTTATATTTACAGGTATGTTGTACGTACACCTGCACAACCTGAACAGGTTGCGGATATAGAAATTTAGAGGATATGATTGTACTTTAATTATTTTATTCGAACATCTTTTATTCACACTGACCGCCATTTTTGTTTATTACACGTTGATCAAAACGCGAAAGTTGACATGTAAAAATGAAAAAAAAAAATTCAAGTAGAAATTCGCGAGGAGAACCGATAATATTGCGAATTCTGAACGGAGGGAATTTACAAAAAAAGAAAAATTGATAATAATAATTCGTGCAGGATATTTCGTTTCTTTTTTTTCGTTTTTTTTTTTTTTGAACTCATAACACGCACGTGCGTATACGCGGGGCATAGCTGGCAGGTATAGGTACGTATGTATGGTATTAGGCAGGGCGTGGGCGGAAAAGAGGACGTTCAAAACGAGCTCCGGAATAACCCTTTTAACCCGTAAAATGAAATAGCTGTTTGATAAACGTAATTGAATTGTAAAAGATTGCCTCGATACATACGAGCAGTGAACAGTAGCAGCAGCAGCAGCTCTACTGCTATTGCTACCGCTGGTGGTTATTAGCCTGCCAGACTTTCCACCAACGAAAAAGGTACAAATATTACCCGGGATTATACTGAGCCGTAAAAAATGAAAAATTAAAAAGAAACGGGGGGTAAAAAAGCAGAAAAAACAACAACGAAACAAAAAAAAAAAACGAAAACGGAACAACACGCACGCGGAAATTGGAAACAAAAATTTTCGCTCGCTTCGGCTGCGGATGGGGAAAGCATGAAAAAAAAAAAAAAATGAATAAATAAAACTAAATTAATGAATGAAAAAGTATGCAGGGTAGGGAGTGAAAACGGAATATTTTCATTACAAATATTTTTAATTCAGATGAGAGAAAAAAAGAAAGAAAAAATTTCTAAACCAAGTTCGATAGCAAAAGAAGAATTTTTCCGGAGCTCAGGTGAGCTTTTATTTCGTACAATATAATGCGGGAGTGTATCATTGATGCTAGGCAACCGAGCAACCGAGCAACGGACCAACCGACCGACCGACGACGTCGTCGTCCAATTCTCTTTCGCATGTAGGCGACGACGTCGACGATCTCATATACACCGCGACTCGGTCGGCTGTCAAGCGTTACGTTATTTATGAACGTGCACCGGGAACCCTCTTATTCCCAGTTTTTACTCATATTTCGTGGAGCGGAGTCTTTGGGGTTGGGAAGTGGGAGGTTGGGCGATGAAGGAAGGAAGGGGACACGTTGAAACATAGGAGAGAAGTAAAGTTGAACGTTATTTATGATGCTTTTTCCAACCAACTCCCGAGACCCGGCGATCCTGGAGGAGACTGCGGATCCACTAACTCCGCAAGCTTCATCCGATCGAATAGCAGCTAGCTGCTGTTGCTCCTCCTATTTCTACCAGCCGCGACTGCCCATCTATATATAACGTCTATCGCCAAAAAGATCGAGCGCAAAAATTGACCCATCGCGTCACGATTCCTTTTTTGTAGAACTTAGCTATATACGCGTATCACTTTTTGAGCAACGTTTGCTACCTTCGCCACGCATCAATTTTTTCCCTCCTATCTGTATCGAATAATTTTCCGTGGAATTCGGAGGCGCAAGCTACGAAAGGTGAAAATCAGCATTTACGGTCATCCCTTACGAAGGGATCACACCTCAGTATAAGGTAATCCGCGGAGATCTACAAGGCACACAACTCCCGCGTTTCGTTGATTCCAAAAGGGGCCCACGGTTACTACCCCAGTTTTCCGAGGGTGCAGGTTTCTCTCTACCGTATAACTCGCCACGGTCAGGTGGTGGCCACGAGATTTAATCCCTTATCCCTTTAAACGTTGTGTATTATTCTCGTAAAAACTAATACAGAGAAACAGACGCTCGGGGAGGAAGGAGAATAAGTGGCAAGGGATGATGTTTCCGTGTATGGGTTATAGGGAGTCGGATATTCCGGACAGTTTGGTAGCGGTAGGGTTAGTCGCGATCCGCCTAAAGCCTGCTCTGGACCGCGTGAGCAAAAAAAGGAAAAATACATATAAAAATGAAGCGGAAAGAAAAGAAAAGAAAAAGTGCAAAAAAAAGGGAAACTAAAATAAAATAAAATGAAAGAACGAGCGAAGCCAGGGCTGGAAATACGTTTAGCTAGGAGAAGGCTTCGCTCCGGAGGTAGGAGAGAAGCGATATATCACCGGGCGACGAAACAACCCCGCGTCGACCGTACTCCACCACCTCCAGCTCCCGTTCTGCACCACCACTAACGCCAACCTAACCCGAACCAAGAGTTGCATTCGCATTTGCATCTGTGAAAAGCACACGAATAGTTCACGATCGACTTTAACAACCTCCATCCCCTATTTCGATGCTTCTTTCGTCCACGCCGTCTGCTGGTTTTGAACGCGATTCAAAAATTTTCCCATTTTTTTTCCGTTCGTTTGTGTCGACGAAACCTTCTAGTTTTCCTGTAAATTGTGTAAACTGAAACGATTATAATCGGGATGCACTAGATACACGTTGGATGTATTTATCGTTAGTTTGATTCGCTCGTAAACATCAACAGTTCGGGAGATTGACGAAGATCAGAGTAAACGCTGACAAACGCGCCGCGGTGCTTCGAATGCAGAGGAATATAGAGGTATACATCCGTAACTGCAGTGGGATTTTAAACCCTATAAAATTACGGTCGAAGCTATAACTCCATCGTGTTGAATCATTGTTGACTATACAGGAAATTTAGATAGCCTGTTGCAATCGTCGTGCTGCAGCCGTGCGGTGTGCACGAAACGAGATCAAAGGTTTTAGAATAGCCGTGCGAATGAATTGTTTATAGCGTAAATGTTATCGGAATAAATTAAAAGCCTGCGGTGTAGCGCAGCGTTAGACACACAGAAATATAGAATAATTGCGAGAGCATAGAAACGAGGAACTACAAGAAAAATCAAAGGAAAATTCCGATCGATTTTATTCGACCTGCATGTGATGTGCCAACGAGAAATAGAATTTTGGGGATAGAGACGAAGATTTTCACGAGCGTAAAGGAGAAAAGGGAAGGTGGGACGGAAGGAAGAGGTTGTAACTGGTGAACTGGAGAGCCGCGTAGCCGCAGCCTCCGTGTATCCGTAACATTTGGCTAATTGCACGACCGGCGGCCAAGTTACGGCACCTCGTTTGCTCGCCAACCATTAATACCTTACGAGGGATAGAATATTACTCGCGGAAAACCGGTAGCCGGACCCTCTCTCGGTCGACGAGTTTACAGTTTAGGAGGAGATTGAGGGAACTGAGCACACCGGTTAAAGTGCCGTAGTTGATGCTAGCTACCGTATAATTACGACGGAACCGAATATAATGCCTACGGCCTTTTCCACCATCTTCTCTCCTGCCCCTCGAATGTTGTTGAAATGTTAAGAGGTATATGCCGACTCGCATCTTCAAGGGATCCAACGAATTTTCGTCAACCCTTTGACTGGAATAGCAATCTTACCCGGATTCAAAGGAAACTTTGATAGTTTTTCTTCTCCTCCCACTCGACGATATAATTCTAACAATAAGCCACAGTCTTCAGATATTTCGGACCTTCGGGGCAGGTGGGCCACGAGATATCAAGGAAAGACGATTGATTTTTGGGCAGAGCATGCCGATTATATTTTTTCCCCCGTTGACTCTGTTTTATTTCTTTCTTTTGATTTCTTTCCGCCTTTCTCATCCCAGTGGTCTGGTCTCTATTCTTTTCTCATTTTCTTTTACGTTAACGTTCATGTCCTTTTTTTTCCTCTGTTTTCGCGTCGCCCGATTCACCATTCCCGACTCTCGTGAGATTCTTTTGCTTCCTTTGCCGCGGCGATTTTATACACGAGATCAGAGAAAATCTCGCGGTCCGCTTCTAACGGTAGTCGTTCCACTTTTCATCTTTACTCGTACCGCGAAGTCCTTCTTTTTTTCCTCTTTCTAGCAACCGCGACGACTAGTGATCTGGTTTCCTGCCCCGAGGGCGCGCTACCTTTTTGACTGATATTTTGACGTACCAAGGCACCGCGAATTCCCCGCTACGCGAATAAAAAATACTGACGCGAAACGAGAAAGGGGGATTTAATTGAGGACAAAAAAAAATATTCAGTTCTCTCCGTAGCAGATACAGTCTCAGTTTTTCTTCGGCGTTTCGATCTCCATAAAAAAAGTTTCTTCTATTTTCGCTAATGTCCAAATTGGGGTGTCATGTCGTATCTTTTCATTTCGTGTTAAGCAATAGTTCATCAAAAAGGTGTTTCAGGAGCAATTCAGTGAGCTATTAGGTAGCCTCTATCACCCCTCTGGGGGCCATTTGGTTTTCACCCCCCTTCACGACCCGAGCAACTAACCACCGCCTACGTAGCTTTCCTTAACTCCGACTCGCGTTTTGACTTCGCAAAGAAATTCAGCGAGTAATCGACGTCGTTGAGGAATTTTTGAAAAATTAACCAAACGCACGACTAAGTTTGGAATGCTTGTTTTTTGTTTTTTTTTTCGTCAAAAGGATCGGTATAGTTTGAACGGTGAATTTTCTGGGGGGTGGAAAAAATTGCAGTGTGAAATATAATAATGCAGATACGAAAGCTTTTCGGTGAATGGTGTGTGTTGTATAGATAGAAAATGCCGCAAATCACTACCGTCGAATTACGAGGAATCACGACTCGAATACATCAAAACGTTATTTGTCGCCTCGGTGGTTCACGTGCGACGGAATTCACGCCATAAATATTAATCGCCCCGCGACTCTTGGCGTACCGTGACGTCCTGCGGTGTCCCCAACAGCGTCCCTACTATTACGATGAGCACGCGTTTACCGATCGCTAAAAATGTTAAACTTACATTCCCATTCATATACTATACCCACCCCATTCGATTCTATGTGTAACGCGTCGATGTGCTCCGCTGATTCGGAGATAATGATGTAAAATAATTTTCATTCAGATGATATTTTAGACGCTTAGATATAAAATGATATCTGTAGGGTATTGTAAGAATTGCGCCCCGGATGATGGCTGAGGGGGGAAAAGTAAGAAGGAGGAAAATTTTTATATGGAAGGAGGCAAGCTGCGCCCAGCGAGACGCCAGACGAAAACATTCCGAGGAATTAGGCGAACCCCACCAGGGGATCAAAAAAGGGCATCTCTGAGCGGTTGGCTCGAACGATTTGTCAAAACGCGTATACCGCCGACTCTTTTTCTCACTTTTTATCATCTCCCGCGCAGCTTTCTACTTTTTTCTTTTCTATCTCCTTCTCATTTTTTTTTCCTTTCTTTGGTTTTTTTAATCCTTCTTTTTCTCTCATTGTCATGCTAAGCGTGGCTATCATAGACTGCGGTGCCGCGACCAGCGTCGTGTCGTATGAAGGCAAAAAGTGATAAGAGGAAAAAAAAGATGAACAGATATAATACAGAAAGAAATTCTGATTCCATTCTCAGGTTTTCTGAACTATACGGTCTATGAGTTGCGATGGTTTAAGTTGAGTGTGTATGGAACGATTCGTGATGCTATATTCGAGAAAGCTCCATGTATAGTACGAGAAACAGACGATGCTCGGATTCCCATGAGACGAAACGAAATACATAGCGAGCGTATTCTCGAATCTGAAAATATTCACATGCAAAGTTTTAGGGAGGAATGAGGAGGGGAAGAGCATCTGGGCGAGGGATGCCCCCGCGTACGGTTGTGTTTATAATAAAACACAATATCCGAGGATTTCCTTAAGTTGCATTTTCAATGATTTCCTCGGAGACTCTCACCACGCTCTCGAGTATACGGGGAGGAAAACGTAAAATTGATATCGTTAAAACCGAGCCGACTATGGGGTACCCTTCGCGTGTATGCATAACGCTATCGGACGTAATGCGCCGCGTGTAAGAGAGAAAATTGTATTAATAATCTCGAGTTTAATTCGACTGCTTTTTATTTAACCGTAAAAATTGTTGAGGCAAATTTTTAGCTGCACGATTCTTGAGAGAGAAATACTGAAATGATGTTGCATCAAAAATGTATAATGAGATATCAGGAGAGTAGGGTGATAATATCGCAGCGCTGTGTGACCGTGGGTGGCACCGGATCTTCAATTCACCAGCTCGAAGCGCGATAAATATTGTTTAGTCAGAGGAGGCGTAAGTGAAGTGATGTGATGTGATGTGATGTGATGTGATGTGAAGTGAAGCGGGTGTCTGCAGTTGGACCCTGACGACGAGCTACTCCGATGAGTGATGCCCAGGCGCGCGCCTCCCGTCAACGTCAGACCGGGTCGGTCGCCGTAGAAGAGAATGATGATGACATAATGGCGGCACGGTGGGCGAGCAATAGCTGACATCCGGCACCAAATATTCTAAATTGCGCCTTAGCTCGTCTTCGACTCTGGACCGCAAGCACAGGGCTTTAGTTTCCGGCCAAGATCGTTTCGGGGGTCGTTATCTATCTGGTTGCTACATCACCGAATTAAAACACTCCGAACAATATGAACGACATATTATGATCACTGATCGTTGAGCAGAGATTTTTTTCTCCGACGCCTACGTCATCCTCATTTGTTACAAAAATCACATCGCTGAGTTTCGAGCTAGTCCAGCGCTCAATTTGGTAGATTGAAAAGTTTCAGACTCGAATTTGATTCTGTTTTATTTTCAATCTATAAACGAACGCGTACGAGGGTTTGTTTTTCGGTATGAGGAATTATATAGTACACTCAGAGGATGGATGGGTTTCTCTATGAAAAATGATGACGAGGCGCTTGTAAAAGAAATGAAATCGGGGTAGCGGATATGGGAAGTAGAAAGCGGGTGTCCTAGGGGACGAACAGAGTGAGGGAATAAAAGAGAACAGGCACGTCTTTCAAACCTAACCCAATTTTTAAAACGGACCTCCGATGAGATATGTACCACGAAAACGAAATAATTCTTCTCTTCCCTCGTATTTCTATCTGGCCCTTTTTTTTTTTTTGCAAATTCCAAAATGTGAGGCAGTTGAACCACAAATACAATTTTCTCTTCCTCCTTTTCACCGTCTCCTTTGGGCATCAAGTATGTAACATAAGATGGTGAGGTCGCCGGTTTCCCATGAAAATGACCATGGTTGGACAGTAATCGGTCTTTGTAGACTCGTAAACGCCACCGCAACGAGCAGCCGCCGTGCCCTTTGGCGGGCCGTAGACTACGCGGAAGAGTAACAGCCAGCGTATTCTTTTCCTTAATGGGTCAGGTGGCCAAGGTCCCTAAGGAGTTGTTCGGTTTGTTCCCCGCGAAGCTCCGACAACTAAAGTTTCCCGCAGGATCATTGAAGCCTCGAACTTTGCGTCCGCGTGTTTTCGAATTGGATTTTTCGCGCAGGCATTCCCGACGCCTACGATCCTCCCTCAGCTGCGTTTGCGGATTTTGCTTTTCTGCTTATGTCGCTTCGCAAAATTGTGTACGACTTCGCGCAGGCTTAGGTATTAAGCAGATCGGTCGCGGAAACGCTTCCCTCTCGACGCAGTGGCTCCGCGCGAGAGAAACAATTTACGCTAATTACAACGCTGTCTAATTGTAAAGCCGGTCTTCTCCCCGCTCTCTTTTGCCGCCAGTTCTCCCTACGTCCTTTCTGCAGGTTACGCCAACTCCTATAGGAAAACAGGAACAGCGGAATTCCCTCGCGAACGAGAAGAGAAAGATAAAGAGACGGAGATGTAGGGAGAGGGAGGGACGTCATTTATAATGCGCGAGAGACACGAAAGAGCTTATGTGCGAAGTCTACACGGTGTGCGCTTTGCTCAGCAGTTGAGGGGGGGGAAGAAGCTACGCGTATCTTGTCAAAAAGGGTATAAGAGGTACACAGGACAACGACAACAACATAGCTTAACGCACGAGGTAAATATATTTACAGACAAGAATTGCGGTGGAAGGCGGAACAAAACGAGCCACGTAACTTCGCTTCCGAGAAACACGCATACATAGATACTTGAGGGAGTTTTACCCCCTCATAACGAATTCTGTTAAATTTATATACACTCGACGTGTGTTTCTTTATTTTGTCTCTCTCTCTTTTTTACTGATGAATTTTCTATCAGTCAAAGACAAGATGGGGTATCAGTGATCGGAGAGCGAAACTGTATAGAGGGTTGAAAAGTGATTCAAGTTTAATCGGCTTGTGTGCGAGTGGTCAACGAGAGAAATATCAGGTTTCCCTAGAGGATATAATACGGCCGTTCCGTTGGGTTAGACATTGGCGAGACGGAAGCCATCGGCTTGGGAAATATACTGTCCAATAAAAAAGTTAGTTACTACTCTCAACGTTCAAGACTCCGCAGCAGCAACTCTTTTGAAAAAAAAAGAATGAAGAAAAGAAAGAAAAAAAGGAGTGGGAAAGAAGGACCGAGTTTGAGGACATTGGGCCGCTCGTAAGAAGGATAAAGAAATAGAGAGAGGGTACTTTTTTAGAGGGTGAGAAAGGAGGATGACCGTTAAACTAAACAACGGTGCTCCCACTGCCCACCGTCGAGACTGAAGCGGTTTTTAACAATTTCCCGGTCCGACGTTATCAGATGTGTGGGCAACGCGCACCGGGGACGTCGTCTGATACACAACACCGGGTCGCGGGTGTGTCCGAAGACAATAACGGCCCCACGAACCATCAAACAGCCATCAAACGGGCTTCCAAATGGCGCACAAAGGAGTCCACGCGAGACTTCCAGCCCGTAACCGAAGATCCCAGTCTTCCATCCTCACTTACTTCCCTTTTTTACTTTTCTTTTTCCTTTTTTTTCCCTCTCATACCTCCCTTCGTACCAGACACCCTTTCAATGGTTCTACCTCCCTGTCCTGCGTGCACTCTTCAACACACCCCCGAACGGTAATATCCACCCACTTCTATTTCGCCCGGACTTACGGTCAACGACCCTTATACGGACCATTTTATATCCAATTTATATACCTCTCGACTAAAAGGACTGTATCGGCTATCACCTGGCCAATCTGAAACTCGATGATGTACCGAATTTTTTCAAGGATATTCGATACGGGTAACTCGTACCGAAATATTAAAAGGATATCCGCACGCGCCAGACGCGTTAAGAAAATAGAGAAAGAAAAATTGGCTGAATTAATTCCAGCTGAAGTAAAAATCATACGCATGTTCACCCTCCGATCGGAATCCTATGACGTTGGATTAAATTCTTACATATGAAAATGTTTGCGCACAAAGAATAAAGGGCCACTCGGTGGCATATGCTCATTTGGTGTTTGTTAACAAAAAAAAAAAAAAAAAGGCTGAAGCTTTTTGATTCGGTTTCGGTCCTGCACGGTGGTAGACCAAGTAAACTGTGAGAGTATAGAGTAGGGTGGTTGTGGATTGTTTGATGGTTGATTGTCGCGCTGGTGGTACCGCGACGTTGGGGGTCGAATGGCTGATTGGGTCGCCGCGAAACATCTGGCAACCTCCCGCGGGGCTCCCAAACGACAATCATGCCGCGATCGTTGGGTAATGCTCCAAAAGATATCTTCATTCGAGGGAAGATGATAGAATAGGGGATTCCTTCGGGCATAAAATGCTGTGGAGAGAAAGAGAGAGGTGAAAGGAAAGGGAAGAACAAAAAATGGGGAGCGAAAAACGCGAGATGAAAAAAATTCATGACCAAACGCGAGAATTTCTGATGATTCCGGCTCACTTCGCGATGAAGAAAATCGACACCGTTAGCACGGAAAAAAAAAAAAAACACCCGCGTAATACAAATACCGCGAAGAATAAGGGACATTCGACTATGACGAATCTGGAATTCATTTTTCCGCAGGATTATCCACGAGGTATGATGAGATGAAAGACTTTTGTGGAGGAACCTGCAGCGGTTGATGATAGAAGTCAAAGCAGAGCGGTTTCATTCTTTCTATTCTTCTGTATTTCAATTTTTTTCTCTCTCTTTTCTCTTCTTCATCTTATTTTTTCTCTTTGCGGTGAGTTTAACGAGAGATCTTTTTCCCTCGATTTTTGGAGTGGGGAAAAAAGACGAATTCGTCGCTATCGCGGACCGGCCGCTTTTGGCTCCAGTAGACAGAGATATCGGGCGCGAGTGACGTGTTGCCCACCTACAACCAGGAGCGACAATGGATTCTTGGCGGGTAAAAGTGTAAAAGAGAAGAAAACGTTTTGCTGCGGTGTAAAACTCAATGGAAGAAAGAACGGCAATGATGAAAGCATTGTCTTCCTACTTTCTGTTAACGTCTTTTCAGCCGCGTGTTTTTTGACGTCGAAATTCTTTAGCCTACAGGCGATTCCGCCGAAACACGACAACTGTGATCATCTGGTTGGAAGAAAAAAAATCTCGAACACTTAATACATCTTTCTCGCAAATTAAATCAAGAAAAAATATTAGGGAAAGAAATTGGACACCCCTAGCTAGCTGTGCGGGGACCATTTTCTTGGGCGATTCGTATAGCGTGTTGGAGGATCGTCCAATCAGTGAGACTTGGCCAACCGCTCTACGCGGTAATTCTAGATCCAAGTGCTTGCGTGTCTTTTGGAAAGCTCTTGACCCTATCCGGTATACGCGACCCTTGACCGACGTGAACTAATAACACGATAATCCTCTTGGCGAAAACAAATATCAGGGATCAAGCTCGCCTTTGGTCCAGCAGACACAACAACCCTTCCAACCCTTTCGAACCCTTCCACAGCCAGAATGGTGTCCCTCTCGAATGGGAATCCCTAGTGATCAATCATTATTGACTCCAATACGAAAAGAGAGCCTAGGTTACGCGCGTTCAGAAAATCTACGACCCTCTCTCGTACCGTATGGGGGTAGTTTGCGATCGTGTGTATCGTATACGGGACGATACGTGTAAAAGTGTGATGTATATGAGGCTAGAACGGGCCCGCAAAAAGTGCGAGTGCCAGAGGTAGGGTTACTACAGCCCCTCGTCAATTCGATTGTTATTCTTTGGGCGAAAACTATTTACAAAGTCGGAGCTAATGGCATCAAGAGATTTGGCTCCATATGCCCCCCATTCTATGCTATTGCATTAGCCTACTGCTCGGTAATCCATCTTTCTAAGGCATGGGCGTAGCAACCTTTTAAATATTCACACGGTATTCTGCAGGGGGATGTATAATTTCACCCCATACGCACTCACGCCCTATGCACACCATGGAAGAAATTAAAGCATCGTCTAAGTTTTTGTTTTTTTTTTTTTTCAATTTTTGCGCAAACCTTTTAAATCGTTTTTGACATTTTCATTCGCCTAGCAATTTTCGGAAAATTATTTCTCGGTCACGATCTACGCCTCTGTGAAATTTTAGCTCGTCGTACACACGAACGGTGTAAAGTTTACACAAACCCGATTCAACTTTGGGAACAGATGCACGAAAATCCTAATGCAATAAAAGATTTCCGAGTGCTTCCAAATGTATGCATATTGGTTCCAATTTCTACGACTCCCTTCAGCTCCTGTAATTCACCGACAACGATATCCCCGCGGGGTCCCCAGATGAATCTCTAATTCCTTAATTTTTTCTACTTAAAAATTCCCCTCCTCCGATATTGAGTTCTCGTTACACCGAGGAGCATTAATTTACTTCACCTTATCGTAAGTTCCAGAATCAGTCGACTTCATTTTTCTACCCCTATCGCGATATTCTCGAGATTCAGACACTCTAGATAGACGGTTCGAATTACCTGATTTTCACAGAACTCGACCGCATTACATCGCTGTATCTATACGTTGTCTCGAGCGCCGGTCCAGGAACAAGGCTTATTGGCTGCCTGCGTCAAACAATCCCATTTCATCCCCCCGGTCTCTCCCCCCTGCCCCCCGACACACAACCATGTAGTATATATACGTACGATATAACCCGGCAGACCGTCTCGTCCCACGGCGAACGGAAACCCTCTGGGGCCTAGGGGTAGGAGCCGGATATCTAATTAGCGGGGGCTGATCGGTAATTACTACGATTAATCAATCCGTTTTCCATTTGTGCGATGCGAGATGGGGTGGCTAGGTAATGGCGGTGTAAGGGGAAAAGTGGGTGGCATATTGTTGCTCGCGCGCGAGAAAAAAAAAAAAAATTGAGATCGGTATATAAGTTCAACTTATATTATCTTTCTCGAGAAAGAGTGGTAAACAGGTGTGTGTTTCTCCCGACGTTAGATTTTTACGCAAAATGAAATGGGAAAGAGAAAAGAAAAAATTAGGGAGAAAAAAGAGGACGTGTATCGTTACTAACAGGCTGGCTTTAGTGAGACTCTCAAAACGCATTTCGTGAGTCCCTTGGAGCAAATAGAAACGTTGGTTCTTCCGGTTATTTTCACGTAGGGAATCTTACGGATTGATTAGACCGATCGATCACAGCTGACACCTTATAAATATTCGACGACCATTACTCGCCGCGATCGCACGTTTGTGTATGTGGACGTAGTTCCAGGTATAAAATATATAACCGTTACATACCTACATGACTATTATGTACATATGTATATCATGCATTTTTATCCACTTAATCAGAATAACGATCGCTGATCTTGCGGCGAAGATCCGCGCGGTGCACGAGGAAAATATAGGAGCAAAAATTCTAGCGATCCGTAGATCTCAATGATAAGCAAACCCGATTCTTCATTCCTACATAGGATACGTCGTCCAAGTAATAATATCATCCGACAAATTGCATCTCTGAATTCCGTACGCTATGCATTCGAAGAAATACTGCAGATGGCTTTGAATTGATCGACAAATATTTCGGTTCGTATTTATGCGGAAACGTGAAACGTATACGTTCTTCGTATGGAAAAAAAAAGAATTCAAAAACTACGGACAATTTCTCGCGGTAATTTTTTTCGACATTCCTTAGATAGTTATACGTGGAAGTACGCGTGTAGTCGTCCACCCGTTTCCAGGGCGAGTGACCAATTTATTCCACTCCTTTATTTATTTTATTTCATTTTTTTTTTCTTTTTCTTCTTATTTATTTATTTATTTTCGTCTTCATCGTTGGTAGGAAATGGTTTACACGAAGTGCGTCTACAGCACTGCTAATTGGGAAATCGCTCTATCACAGGATCTACAAATAGTCGTTACCTCTACGAAATACCAGCAGGTGAAAGAGCGCGCTCGTAAGTCAGCCTGGTGTGCGCCGTCACCGTCTTTCACTATCGCGAGGTTCATCAACTTTTAAAACCACCACCACTCCCGGAATCTCCCGTATTCCGAACCATCTCTTCCCTTTTACGCCTCGAAAAACAAACTACCTACAATCTAACCAAACTTATACACGGTGAAGAGTATTTTTTTTCTTTAAAATTTTATTCACAAAATGTACAAACCGATGGAAGGCAAAAAAAGTAACGAGTTCTTTCGCCTTCTTTTTTTTTGTAATCGTCGGCGTGCATCCGGTAGCCTGATTATTTATGGGGGGGGGGGGGGGGGGGGGTAAAAAAAATAGAAAATCTATATGGTAATTCGGTCGAATTTTGAATACAGGGAAAAAAATTTTTGTTCAAACTTAAACGTCTCGTTAGTAAGAATCGGTTTGGTCATGGACGCGCTGAATATAGGAGGTCTCGGGTCTCGCGGGTCTCTCAGCCTCGTTTTACAAGGATCTAAATTACGTCGGGACGTACAGTTATGATGTTAACGACGCCGAACATTACTACGCTCTGTCTATATTCATAATTCATGCAATGCGTACGTACGCATATATGTATGTAACTTATGGATGTATATACGCCTCGGAGTATCACGGACGGTACGCGCGCGACTAAAACGTCCTAGAAATACGGGAAAGAAAAGACGTATTTAAGTATTGTAGGAAAAAAAAAATGTTTAATCACGGTAAAACAAGCAAAAACAAAAAAAAAAAAAAAATCGTCAGGATGGTATAAGTTAGGATTTATTATTCGCAAAGCCAGGAATTGCGTTATTTATATGAATAGCGTTGCGGTTTGCTGTACACATATAGTTTTGTACGTGTTGAGGAGATGTACTTAGAGAAAATCATATCAGACTATTATAGGTGGTCTTCCGATGACTTTTGGGGACTGAAATAAACGATCCAAGTGCGACCGGAAGTATAATGCATGGTATAATAGTAACATCGCCTCCCACCTTACACCACTGCAGCTTACTTCATATCGTTTATACATTCGGTATACATGTATACATAAGGCGGGGTATACCCGAGGGAGCTAATAAATAACCTCTGCTTTATTAAGGGGTGAAGAGAAGGAAGAGGGAGAAGAGAGAGAGAGAGAGAGAGGAACGGTATAGACGAAGGAACGAAACGCGCAAGAGAGATGTTGAATTAGCGAGAATATTAGCACGCATTTGTGGGCACACGTTTCGAGTAACGTATTAAATAACGTGAACGACGGATGTGGCAAAATGCTGTGCGCGACGCCGCCGTTCGCTTGATCATCATTAATAATTATATTCGATATTATTTTGGAACCTGTTTATTTTATTTTTTTTTTTTATTCAAATTTTTTTCTCGCGTTCATACGGCTATCGTTTAGTTAATTTTTTATTTTTTTCTTGTTTATCCTATCGAAGTGCTGGGGAGAAAAAAAAGAACGCCGACATCGAAGGTGTTAAAAAATGAATACGCGTTACGTACGTATCCATGGAATTTTTTTTTTTTTTCTCTTGTTGTTGTTTTTTTTATTGCGGAAAAAGTTTTGATCCCGAGGTATTTGGACGTTAAATAGTTAACAGTTTACGCTGTTTCTACCGGTATATGCATGCGGGGGTTCAGGGTAACAAGCTGGCACCGCTTCTAACTGCTGTCCAGGTTGATATATGTGACGGAAAATTGTGGGTAAACGTATATTTTAGCTGGCGCTCGCCAAGAGGTAGAGAGATATGTGGATATATACCATGTTTCACTTCTGCAGCCTGCAGGCCCACCAACAACAGCCTATGGTAAGGCGGGACGAATTATAAAGTTGGGTGTGTAAAATTTCATATTTTATTATAATTATGCCGATGGAAATTATTTCGTTTGTTCTGTAGAGTGTATGCTAATTAGACCATACGGTTATTCCGCGAAGTCAATTGTCAACTTATATTATACACGAATCTATACATGATTCTGAAATTTAATTGCTTTGAAAATACATGCAGCGGTTATTTCGTCAACCGCAGTACGGTAATTTTAAGGTATTATAAAAGCAAACGCGTTAGGCTAGCTATAAATCACGAGAAAACAGACCCAGTTTCAAATTGCAGTCAGACGGATTAGACAAAGTGCATAAGGAGTCTGGGGATTAATTTATCTGAGGATTTCGCATCCAATTTCTCTAGATTTTTCTTTCCATTTTTTTCTACTTCTTCTTTTTATTGTGGTCCACGGTACACATACATAGAACATTGCGTGTATGAATGTATAAATTATTTGGGTATCTTTTTTTTTACATCAAAATCAATACGCATTAAATGTCGAATTTTATTCATTTCATTTTGTTTCTTTTTCTATTAATTCCATTTTCACAAATACGAAGTTATGTTATGCACGCTCACGGGATTTAGCGGCAAACGCAGAGATTTTGTACGCGCGCTTTTAGTAAATGGTCCGACAAATATTGGTAAATAATTTATCGACTAGCTATAAAATATATATCCCGTACCGCTGCGTGGGGGGGCCTGCAGTAGAAAAGTTTTCAGAGGGAATTGTGTATTCTGCTGAGGCAGCGGCTTTCCTATTCAAATTTTCAATCCACCCATCGCTTACATAGGTATATATACCTATATATATATGTACACGATTCACGCCGAACAAACTTTTTCAAACTTGTTTCAAATATAATTCGAAGAGCAAAAAGAATGAAAAATAAAATAATAAAATACAATAAAATAAAATTGACGTGAAATAAAATTCACGTAAAAATTGACCGGTAATAGTCATAGTAGAATTAACTCTGTTCTCTAAAATTGTATTTTCACGCAGCCCATGAATAGAATATTCCATGCCAACTTGCAGGGGTAGAAATTTTTAGGGATATAATCTACATAAGTTTCGGAATTATATTTTCTTAGGTAAAATGGAATAGAAAATGTAAAAAAAAAGAAAACCGCTACGCATACGATGTTTTTCGTTAGTCACTCGCAAGAGGTTTGATTTAGACGTCGAAATAAAACGCGTTGGGGTATTTTTTTTCTATGTTTGTTGTTGTGTTTTTTTTTCAAGTTTTATTTCGTTTATTTTTTTCTTTGCTAAATTATTGGCAACGGGAGTGACTGTGGCCTACGCATAACGAATTCGACGACTATAGAGGCAGCGGCTTATACAGCGAGTCGAAGACGTCTACGAAAACGAATTCGAGGGCGAGCGAGCTTCGAGCATGTTGACTTGACACGAGAGAGCTCCTTAAACTTGATTTGTGCTCAATTACCACGCATTTCTACCGACTCCCCTCTTCCCGCCCCTGAGGGCGCCACGACGTCCTCTTATTATAAACACGCTAAGACCGCGGCGCGCGGGCGTCGCGGTGCCGCTGGACGTCCATTTTATTTATACACAAGCCACCCGCGCGCTGAACGACGGTGTGCGACGCCGGGGAAAAGATGGAGAAGAAAAAAAATGAAAATAAAAATAAAAATAAAATAAGAAAAGAGGAGAAAATAAAAGGGTGAGAAACGCAAGGGGGATTCGGTATCTCTGGCAATTTATTTCACATTTTATATCTGTCCGACACTGCAGTGTGCAACGTGTGGCAGCAAACATATAGAGCGAAGAAATCAAATAAGCGAGAACGGAGAAAAAAAAATGGGAGACTCATAAAATCTGATCTAAAAAAGAAGCTAGATATTCTTAACCGTGGCAGGGGAATATTAAGAAAGAATAAAAAAATTATAGACAAATTCAAAAACTATAACAAACGAAAAATCTATCCTCTTATCAAAATCATGTAATTCGCTTCATTCTCTCTCTCTCTCTCTCTCTCTCTCTCTCTCTGTCTTATAGTCGCCTGAATCACAGTGGTGACTAGCCCCGAATTATTCTGATCTCGCGCTTCTAAAGTTAGTCGAAGAGATTACTTCTCGGGGTGGGTCGTGCATCGGATGACGAGGGCGGTGGAGGACGAGGAGGTTAAGTTTGTTTAATTTTCACGATAAACACGACTACAGTAAGAGGCATGGTCGCGGGCGTTCGCAAGAGAAAGAGAGAGGGAGGGAGAGAGAGAGGGGGAAAGAAGAGCAGAGAAGGGGGAGTAATAACTCGGATCTGACGCAGGTGTTGGTAGAAAACATCTATCAAGATGGCGAGGGATAGCGGAAGCCCCGTTGGATCATCGGGACTCTGCGCGACAGACAAACAAGACAGTATAAGCTCCTTCAGCAACGCGAGCAGCCTGTGGTGTACAACCGAAAACCCCTTCCCCAAAACCCGAAATCCTTAACCCTTTACCAAGGAATTTCATCTAAGACAGGATCTAGAGGTATTAAACCTTCCTCCTCTACTTGCTTACCTCATATGCGACTCGTCGCAACATCACAGGCGAGCTTTATCTACTCTAACTGCAATAAATGCGCACGATTTTTGAACTCATCACTACCGGAAACGATGAGATGATAAAATTCTGTGTATTCGTGTTATAAAGATAAAAAAGGAAAAAAAAGTAAAAAGGATGGAACATATAAGATTAAATTTACCGCTCAGTTAAACAAACGATTTTAATTATCTGTCGAATCGATTCCAACGACCTGTTCAACGATCGTTTTAACCGGTCGTAACTGTATGTTAAGGAAGTCTTAAAACTTTCGAGTATCGATATAAAAAAAGAAGAAAAGATCATAATTTATATATCACTCGTCCGACGAGTCTCTTCTACTCTATCTCGTGTAAAGGTATACCTATGCGCACACATACATTCGTATATTTTATATACATAGAAACATGCATTTTATACGAGCTTATTTGAATATCCACGCGTTAAAGATATTCCGTATAAAATAATATCACAAACGCGCTATAATATCCACTTAACGTTTAACACTTTTCAAGTTTATCTGGAACACCTGCGATAGGATATGCGTACATCGGTACCGCATGTGCAGAATTTTTTTTTTTTTACAGTAAGATATTGGGACAGTTCGTAATAAATATTAAAAACAGAGAGAAAAAGAAAAAAACCAAAAACTGTTCATTAACGGCAAGTGAAAAACGAAGTTGAAATTTCGGTCAATAAAATTCGGACTACTATCTGCTTTGGGACGGAATTACGGCGAATAAACGCGTGCTCTCGCACTTCGAGTGTGTATATAGCCGACCTAGATACGAAAATCGTAAAAACGATACATAATAGCGCGAATAATCCGACGAGCACTTTACTTGAGATTAAAGGTACGTCGCCAGTTATCGCGAGTGTTATTACTATTATTATTATCATCATCGCGTCGTACTCACGATGGTATTATTTTTGTATAAAAAAATGGGTGAATGATTGAGATGGAATTTATTTATATTCGGGTCACACTCTCCGTGTTATTATACATTCGGAAGAAAGATATGATTTTTATTCCAAATTGATTGAAATAATTTTATCGCGCTTCGTATATACGCGTTTCTGCGGATATGTATATTCTCCTCGTCAATTTTATCGTTGTTATTATTGTATTAAATAATTTTTTCGTACGTACGTCGTTGTTTTTGTTATTGAATTTACCGTCCGCAGGAATTAACAATAACGACGGAAGTAATAAATTGGTGTACGGTATAGGCGGTGTATGAAGGCATACACATTTATTCGCATATTCATATATAGATCGCAACGCGTACCCCCAATTGAAAATTCAATTATACCAAAATGGTAATATTTTAAAGAGAATTGATACATTATTCTGAATATGTATATACCCACTCCAACGTCGATTGTGGAATGAATAAATGTGCGGTATACAAAGCTGAGAGATTTTCGAATAATGCATGGATATATGTTGTATATTTTTCATAAATATTTTTACACGTATTTTGTAACAAGATTTTTGCCAGAAAATGTGATGGGATTATTTTCAAACATTACAGTCGATATTTCCCGATTATGTTTACAGAACGTTTGATTCTCGTGGATGAGACGTCGGTAAGAAAAGTTCGATGCAGTTGGCGATGTGCTTCCTGAATTATGGGGATTCGAAGGTGGTACCAAACATTCAACTTCTAAGCAGAAAAGGTGCGTGGCTATCTGTCGTCTAAAATGGCTTCGTGGAAAAATCTGGAATTCAACAGGCATCATTGTGCGACAGGTTAGATGATGCCTAATATAATTCTTCTACTAGAGCGGTTGATAAACTCGAAAAACAGACAAAATAGATTATTTCTAAAATCGAGAAACAGGCAGTACAGCGATTTATCAGACGTATGTTTGAAATTATAATTGAATATATTTGATATGATATTTTAATAATAACTGCAGTTTCTCTTATTACGATAACATATTCAGATTCTACGGAGGTACGTGAAATGGTGTCTTAGCTAGCAATGTGGCTATGAAATCCGAAAACTGATCGACAGCTTTTTCATTTTTTTTTAATTTCCCGCTTCGAGTCATTAAATTATAAAAAATTTAACGTCAATTCAATTGCATGCAATGAATTTGAAGTCTGAATGTTCGATTGATAATGATTTATTAGAAGGCCTGAAGTGTTTCCGTAAAAATCTGATAGATTGCAGTCAAACTTGGAACGGTCAATCGCGGAGTGTAATTTGGTATTCTGTTAATGGAGCATGCTGTGCATTTCTCGTCGCTGAGGAAACAGTAGAATAACTACAGCAATAGAAGCGACAAGATCAGCAGCGACAACATCAGCGGCTACAACATCCGATGGACAGAGGGAAACGAGAAGGATATGAAGGTATTATTATCGCTTGAAGCGAATATTGTCATAATTAATTATATATTTACGAATTGCTATGTTCGTACTTCTCCAATAATGATATTCCTAATGCTGAATTAGTTCTGTTCGCGTTCAAACGCTATAAATTCGCCCATCTATTGGATGAAAAAAGTCATCGTCGGGGTCTTAGTTTAGAAATAATCTCCGTTATTATATTCTGAAGAAGATTAATTATTTATTTTAGATTGAATTTTACAATTTTACTTTATTCCTTACATAGTAAATCTCTTATTTCAGGTTTATAATCGATGGACATGGAATTTGTCTAGTTCATCGAAGTATTTATTCAACTTCAAACCACGATGTGCAGGAGTTATATGGAATTCAACTCGGATCTACAGGTATTTACATGCTTTGAAATAATTATTTGAACTTTATGAAATAATTATCAGCCAATCAAATATCATCGTTCATGTGTTTTATGAATATCTTCGGTATTTTCAGCTATCCTTGGCTTGAAGACGGCTGCCATCGCAACAGTTGCTGAAGACGACCTCCACCGCCGCCATTGCTGCCATTCGACAATATTTTACAGGTATTTATACGTTATTAAATAATTGTCAGTCAATGTGATATACATTGGCTTCATACATATATATTTATTCGATATAATATGTATGGTATATATTAGCAATAATATATTATTATATACTTTGTTACAATTTATTATAATTCGATCTTCTTATACTACATCATACAATAACTTATACATGAAGTTATATGATAGGTCGTGTATTTATTCATATATTAAGTTAACTTATTGTCTCTTTGTATCAGGGACAGGCTGCAACTTCCTGCTGCTGGTTCCGTTCCTGCCCTCTGGGCACCGGGGGAACCCGGACTCTCCCTATCCCCCTGGGGGAGTCCACCGGGTCAACGCCGGGGGTTTCCCCTGGGATTAGCGCGGCCTCCCGCCGCCCCCGGAGTCCCAGGGGATGTAGTCCCTGGCGGCGTAGGTCTCCACAGTGGAGACTTGCGTTTCCAGGGACTACAGTCTTCGGGGACCAAAGTCCCTGGGGACGTGTCTCCGGGGATACGGCAGTCCCAGCCGTATCTCCGGAGGCATTTACCCAGGGACTAGTCTCCGAAGAAATCCGGGAAAAGGAGGCCTCAAGCGGACACTCGTCTCCGTGATTTCTCTAGAGAAACAGAAAACAGAGCGTCCGGGTGGGGCCTCCTTTTCCCGGATTTCTTCGGAGACTAGTCCCTGGGTAAATGCCTCTGGAGATACGGCTGGGACCGCCGTATCCCCAGAGACACGTCCCCAGGGACTTTGGTCCCCGAAGACTGTAGTCCCTGGAAACGCAAGTCTCCACTGTGGAGACCTACGCTGCCAGGGACTACATCCCCTGGGACTCCGGGGGCGGCGGGAGGCCGCGCTAATCCCAGGGGAAACCCCCGGCGTTGACCCGGTGGACTCCCCCAGGGGGATAGGGAGAGTCCGGGTTCCCCCGGTGCCCAGAGGGCAGGAACGGAACCAGCAGCAGGAAGTTGCAGCCTGTCCCTGATACAAAGAGACAATGAGTTCATTTAATGTATGACTTATAAGATGACCTATCATGTATAACTTCATGTATAAGTTATTGTATGATGTAGTATAAGAAGATCGAATTATAATAAATTGTAACAAAGTATATAATAATATATTATTGCTAATATATATCATACATATTATATCGAATAAATATATATGTATGAAGCCAATATATATTACATTGACTGACAATTATTTAATAATGTATAAATACCTGTAAAATATTGCTGAATGCCATGTAACACCTGTACTTCGTGGTTGGAAGTTGAATAAATACTGCGATGAACTAAGAACCCGTGATGACCAATTGAAACCCTAAAAGAAAGAATTTTTATTGTAAGAAATTAAGCAAAATTGTAAAATTCAATCTAAAATAAATGAATAATTATGCCCAAAATATAATAACGTAGTTTATTCCCAAACCTCAACGATAACTTCCTCGATCCAATGAATAAAAGTAATTCGATCGTCTGAACACGTATGGAACTATTTCAGAATTACAAATATCATCATTAAATATAAGTGCGAATATAGGAATTTGTAAACGCATAATTAATTATAGCCCGAATCACATCCCGAACTCATGACGTTAACTTTCTCAATTACAAAATAAAGTAATCAAAATAAAACTAATAAACAATCTTCATCTTTTGCCACAAACAGTTCCAACGATCTTGTACATCTAATAAAATATCGCATTCACGTTGCTCTAACATCGCTCAAAATTTCACAAGTTAAATAAGGGACCGATACAAGCTAATAAAAATAAAAGGTAAGAATTTGGCTTGTTACCGTTAATCAAAAATATGTTCAAAATATGTACTGAAAATATAAAATTTTCGCGTTCAATCACATAGAACTTATTCCCACATCAGCTATTTATGGAATCAATTCAAAAGAATCAAATCAAAGTCATTACTTCTCAATAATTACGCGAAGAAACTTTTCCGTATTTTCACCAACTTGTTGCGTGCAGAATAGTATTTCAAAGCTATGCAATATCGCGATTCTAAGGTTCCCAGCAAAAGCATACGACGAAATGAACAGATACTGTATATTATATTGCTAAAGAAAAAGAATAAATGACTGAAGGCGTAATAGTACCTTAATCTCTCTCTCTCTCTCTCCTCGGAGGATGTGTGGGTGCTGCTGATGTCGTCGTTTATGACGCCGCTGCTGATGTCGCTCCTCCTATTGCTGCGGTTATACTGCCGTCGCCTCAGAGACGAAAAACTACAGCATGCTCTGTTAACCGAATACCGAATTACACGCCCGTGATTGACCGTCTCAAATTTGACTGCGATTCATCAGATTTCCACAGCAACGCCTCAGGCTCGAATGCAATCTTTTGATCAATCATTATCAGTCGAATATTCAGAGTCCAAATTCATCGGACGAAATCAAATTGACGATGAATCATTTATAATTTAAAATGACTCGAAACGGAGAATGAAAAAAAATATGCCGAACTTGTACATCAGGTGAATTGCCGTATGTCTGATTTTACGCTTTTCGGAGCGAAGAAATTGAGATATCTTGATTGGTTTTAGTCGTAGCCCAATTTAGTCGACGGATTCGTATTCCTGAGTTCAAAATACGTTAGAGAACATTCGTTCGAACGATTTTGAGCACATTCAATTTTCTGCGGTTGTGACGCATGAATCTCCAAAAATCTAAAGACTAAAGCCTTTGATTTTTATCGAATTCAGGGTCGATAATGAATGGGAATTTTTCATGCTTAAACTTTTGGCGCAGAATATTGGGCAGCATTTCTACGACGGTTGAATTGGTTCGTTACCTACTTCCGATACAAATGGCGATAATCGAACGGGCACAGGAAAAACACTCGCAATTTCTTCATCGATCGAAATAAGATAATCAACACATCACTCTTCATGAAAGCAGATGTGTGAAAATTTTGACTCTCTGCGAAATGTTAATTGTTTGATTGATGCGTTGATGTGTAATAAATATACTCAAAAATTGTAAGCCTGTTTTTTTTATCCCACTACTCTCCCTTTCTCAATGCTACACCTAGATTAACTTTCGCGACAGGTTCATCGAAATAATCATCGGATGTTTCGCCTCAACCCAGATTTTCGTTAACGTTTGATAAAATGAAACACATGAGGATAAAGGATTCTCAGGATGTGTAGATAATGGAAAAGCTAAATCATCGGGCGACATCACTCTAGAATTTTCGATCTCTAGAACGTTTGATTCTCGATGCGATAATACAGTAGATAAAGTAAGAACAAAAGTAGAGAAGAAAAAAAAAAGTTAAAATTTCTGTGAACTGCCAAACTTATCCCGGATAAGTTAAAAATAGTTGAAAAAAGAGACTCACCAATTGTTGACTTGAAGGATCGTCAGCCCCGTGTCTTGTGCTAGCTGCTTTTTCTGGTCTTCCGAAGGGTAGGGATGCTGTAACAGAAATGAGGAATACACCGATGAATTATTGATCCAAAAATAAAATCAAATAAGAAAACCGTTGCCGTGTATACCAACGCGTGTACCAGGTGTGAATATCCGACTTGAAAAATCTCTGACCAATCGTTTTTATTACATGAATAGCTTATTACAGTTCTAGCTTCCGTACTCCGCGTGACTATATAATATACCTCTTTATCGAGCACCTGCATAAGCGAGAGATATTATTTATGGGTATAAAAAATAATAAAATAAAGGAAAAGTGTCGGTCGCCACGTGAGTTCGCGTTATCGTAGAGACGCATCGGGGCAGATACGACTGTACAATAAGCTAGCCTCGTCTGCATGAATGCACACCGCTGCAGTTTTATTATTTCTGTAGAATTTCTCTTTTTTTTTTGGATTTCAAATCTTTTCTCAACGACGCGACGCCGCCTTTCATCCGACCACGGCTCTCTGTGTAGGTACTGACCTCTGACTCGTCGCTAATTTTATTTATGAGAAATAAGAATATATACGTATTAAGATACGTATAGGTTTGTACGAGTGAAGAGAGAAGATGATAAAGACGTACGAGAACAAGCGACCATCGGCGACAACAGTCAACTGTTATTACGTCGGCATGGGCAGAAAAAAAGAAAGAAAAAAAAAATATTGCTAAAGATGAAAAACTGGCCAACTAGTTACCACCACGTTTGTCATTATAAATGTATCTGCGCCATCAGATTTTACGAGGATTAAGTGAGAAATTACAGTTTAATTAACGGATAGCATTTATATCGTTATCTCGATCGGAAGTTATAAAAGACGTGGTACAAATAAGATGAAACGAGTCTCACAGCCAACAACTATGACGATAAAATGCGAGCTTGATCTTTCCCGATAGATCCACACCCGGCTTTTTTCTTTATTATCGAGCGAAGAACTGCCCGTATTACTTCGACGATTATTGCAAGTAACATCTCTGCGATTATTTGAAAGAAGAAAAGTAGGAAAAAAAATTATTTATACAAAATTCCGTCCTAACGAATCGACGAAAAATATTCGCTAACAGTCACCGCCTAATTTAGGACAAAGTTATGCACCTAATATCCTGTGGGATGGACGGCAGATGTTTTTTAAAAGTCGTCTTTATAGGTACCGGTGAAATTCTACACTCTATAAGTAACCTGGGATTGCCTTATACTGCGGTATCGACTGTCGGGGCAATTATTACGTCACGATATCCACTTAAAAAACTTTGTGTCGAGTCAAACTTATTGCATGCACCCGTGACAATGTTGAGGAACGCAATTCTGGTGCAGCGAAAATTTTTTAGGAATACGATACTTAAGTTACAGTAATTTGGAAGGCGTTTTAAAGAAAACAAAATGATGCGATTAGGTGAAGGGTTGGGGAGAAGTGAGCGTGTCAGAGATAAACGCCGGTATCTATAAATGACGTTTGTTCCCGGTTATTAGTTATTAAGGAATGGAGAATATTGTCTCTCTTGGGTATACCTATATATACTTCCCTCCTCCCACTCTGTTGGTATATGCATAAAACAATCAAGATAATTGTTGAAGCTTCGTGGGGACGACTGCCGCCGCCGCCGCCGCCGCCGCCGCCGCCTGCCCAACAGAGTTCTGGTTGTTCATCCCCCCAATGCAATGGCAATGTGCGACTGAGAGAGAGCGAGTGAGCTGAAGCTATCCAATTACATTGAAAACAATAGTCTTAAGTGCTAGCGGCGGGCCGGGAGCACCCCGGGACCACCCTGAGAACCCCAATCCCCCGTCATGAGGGGTTCACTTTGGTGTATTGTGGAAAACTACTCGCAATATTTGCGAGCGATCTGATGTTGCACTCGCAATAAACAGCAACAGCGGCCGCAGCCACCCAGAGAAACCGCGAGAGGAGAAACGGAGAGAAATAGGGAGAGTTTTAAAACTCTTGCCAATTTTGTTTTAGGGAATTTTCTACGACCTACGATCCTGCCTCGTGCGGCAAAAATCGGCTGAATGAATTTTTTCGAATCCGCGGTCAAGTTATGAGGATTATAATTGTGGGATTTTGGTATCCCGAAGGAGAGAGAGAGGAGGCGAAGGATATATCGCGGACGTGCGTAGGGGGATGAAATGGGTAAGGAGAAGGGCGAGCCGAAGCTCGTCTCAAGGCAATCGGGATAACGGGACGGCGTGACTCCGGGACTCATTTACACACTTAGCCAGCTTCCGCTTGAATCGTTTCCGCCTCCTATCCCTAATCGCGACTCCTCCACCACCACCCTCCGTACAACCACCTTTCTCAGCGAGTTAACCCGCAGGCTAAAGGCCGACGAAACCTAAATGGTTTTCATATTGTCTTTTTACCGCTCATTTTCCTTTTATCGCTTGTTTGGCCGCCTACGTCTACCAAATGGCTTAATTCTTCCCCTCTTTCCTTCTAGTTTTTTCCTTTTCGTTTTCCAAAATCTCCACCCACGTTCGATTCGGCACTAACTGTTCCGGGTACGACGGTGAGTGAACCCTGAAGTGCGTGTATTTTTGGACTTGAAAATTTTCTGCTCAATGAAAATTGAGAACTCGCAAGAACGTCGTGTAGAGATGTGTACACGTGATGTTACAGTCACGTTTATTACACGTAGAGCATAGCTGGAGTTCCGGACGTCAGATGAGAATGTACGTCAGTTAATAATTAGTGGGCTCTCTGTATTTCTGAATTGGCTTTCACGGTTCTCTGATTTCAATATAATCATCGACACACCCCTGAAGTACCCGGTAGGTAGGGTATCTTGGACGGAACACGACCGATGTAGGCCCTGATCGAAGGCAGTAATTTGCGAGGAATGTTTTGTCGCATGCTGCTGCGTCAGGTCGATGTCAGTGGGCGTGGATGGGCGAGTTAGCTAGCTAGCTAGCTAACCTGGTGCTCTTGCCTTGGGTTTACGAATGACACGTCGATGACGTCCGCTGCTGACTATGGCTAACGAGCAAGGCGTCGGGGGGGCGTCGGGGGCGTGGGAAGCCGGTAGAGATCGCGCCTCGTCATCACGCTCTCGCCTCGAGGGGGGTTGTTCCACGTTGTACGTCGGATGCTTGATGCCGAATGCCGGTTCCCGTTTGCCTACCTTCCAACTCTGTCCTATCCCGCGCCATACATCCCGTCCTTGTGCACCGTCGTCGAACATATATACGAGCGCGAACGTTGCTCCGTCAGGAATTACGTCCGTCCACCAATTTGACAGAAGACAGCGACGTCAGCGCGTCACACCATTCCCCGGTAGAACTCAGCTAACCCCCCATCGTACCAATTTCTGTCTCATTTCTCTCCTCCCATTTTCATCCCCCATTGAATAATGTCATCGTTGAAGCCGTTGCCTACCTCGAAACGTGCATATCGTTTCATCGTTACATTCCTCGTTAGATTACGTGCAACGGAAAATACGATCAGCGAAATTCTACCGCAAAGTCTTCGAGATTATTGCTATAAACCCAAAGTTACAATTTCTGTCCGATATGCATCTTATATACACGATATGCGATGCAACGTCGTTTCGTATATAGTTCAAGATTTCCCACGTGATGAGTCACCCCACGGGGCTTGGCCGCGTCGTTTCAGGGACACGTTGTACCGATGTCCCTTTGTATGTAATTATGGAGAAACACAATGGTATGCATCGGTGGTATGCGTCCGCGACATGCCAACGAAGAGAGTTCTGTCTTGATAGTAGATAAGCCGAAGACGGTATGCCGTTGATGCAGCAATGCCGAGTCCAAAAGGAACAGCCTCAGCGCCAGATATCGCGCCAGGATCTGCTTCGTCACCGTACCAGGCGTGCGCGTCTATCAGTCAGCCAAACTAACAACTATTTCAAAGTTTCTTTTAACGGACCGATCCCAACCCCGCTCTCCCTCGCCTCGAGAGAGAGAGAAAAATAAAAAAATTATCTATAGCCGAAAATATTTTTTATATATACTCCGTACCTACGAATCGGTTGGCGGCGGGCGACGCAGAGTTTATAAAAAGCTCGAGAAAATCCGACGGGAATGAAAGGAATATTGAAAAAGAAGAGAGAGAGAAGAAAAAAAATGAAGGGAAAAAGATCGAAGTGGGTGCGAGGGAGAAAAGTTTTTAATTCTGTATCTCTCGCGGTAGATTAGGCGCACGTGATCCCCGGTCGTTTCATTAGCGAGACGCAATCGTCGCGAGGTCGATAAGCCGTAGTTCCCCTAATCAATGAAATTGGGAGACAATGCCAAGGGGTCAGCGGCTCTTTCCAGAAATGGGAGGGTTCGAGAAGTGGAAGTAAAAGTTGGCGGAGGATGGAAGGAAGAGGTGAACTACGCGCGGGTGAGGTGAGATTGAACCTTCTTCGGCCGTGTTAAGCTTCCTGGAGGACACAATGGAGGGGGTGTGTCCTTTCTGTCTTTCACCGAGTAGGTATATATCCCCGCTGCACAACCGCGTTCCATTTTCCTCGAGCTTTTAGTCGTTGAGGAGTACCGAGTGACGAGGAGGCGTCCGAACATGTCCGTGGTTAGATTTCTCTCAGATTCCCTCGGATTTATCCTCCTCTATCCGTCTCCCTCTCTCCCATCGAACAAACCCCGATTTTCTCCCTCGTCGTCGTTGCCCGTGAGTTTCGTTTGGGAACCAGAATCGTTGCAGGCGGGATACTGGCAGTCAAGCGCGTGATAATGACAGGTCTGGGCGTTACTGGTGATTGAGGTGCCCGTGTCACACGGGATGGGTAAGGTAAGAGTGAGAGAAAGTATCGGTAAAAGATTGAAGTAGAAAAGAAATAGGGAGAAAAAAAAAAGAAAGAAGAGAGAAGTTATCCTACACTCTGTACGATCCTGCAGCACCACGCCCTCCTCATATTCATTCACCCGGCACATAACGCGCGTGATGTTGGTTGATTTTGAGAAAGAGTATCAACGACTGAAAGTCAGAGTATCGTCCGATCATGACTAACGGTGGAAAAAGACGAAGGTAGGATGAAATGATTTTTGTTTTTGTTTTGTTTTTTTTTCTGGAAATATATCCAAGTTCAGACTCCCACGCTTTTCAGTTTCCTGATCCCGAATCCTGAGGTAAAGCGTGAGCACGAGTAGGTCCGAAATCCATTCGACTAAATTATATAGTTTAAATGGATAATTAAATAGCAGCAGAACCAACTGAGGGACTTTGACTGGGGGATGATTGCTGGGTTTGGATGTTAAGCATCAACTGGGAATTGGCGCCCCGAGGCATACGATTTGGAGGAGGATTTCTGCCCGCCCGCCGTTCAACCCGCCCGTTTCGCCCTGTAACTAGAACGTTACAGACGTGATAATTATCTGTATTTCCCCATAAGCAAAATAACCCTCGTTTGTCCCGTGCGATACCGTATTTCGTCTGGTAAAAAATATTTCGAAACGTTGATCCTCGAACCACCGTTTGCATAAACGTATAATATGAATAACACACGATTTAGCGTAGAAAAAAAAAAGCGTTTCAAATTGTTGTAAACCGACGATATCGTTACGCGTTGAGCTTAGCCCTTAGATGTGAGAATATCCCGAGTATCAAGGGGGTAGAATGAGCCCTCTATCATTGCTGAGCAGCTATGCATAGATTTCTGAAAACACGCCCTGCAGGTCGGACGACCCTACCGAAATAAATAAAAAAAAAAAGTAAAAAAAAGAAAAAAAAACCTGGTCCGTAGTAAGGCTATAAGCGAAATAGCTGTTAGGTGATATTGGAACGGCGTGTTGTGAAGCTATCAATATATTTTTCATCCCTATCTCGCTCTTTCCGATAGAGTTCCAGGTATTTTCATCCCCGTCTTACCAACGTCGAGACGCCCCCTAGGCGTTTAGTGTCAATTTATTCGGGATTCCCGAGATTTCGAGGCTTTGCCGCCCGCGATCAACCCCCCCGTTTGCATAATATTGTATTTATTTCGTCTTGTAACCCGGCTATACCCTCGCGCTACCCTCTGCCCCCTACCCCCTCTTAAACCCCCCGTACTACCGAGCAATGGCACCGTAGAGGCGCCCGAAATGGGCTATCCGGTTTACCGAGGAGCATGCAACCTCTATTCAGACCAACCAATTTGGGTTTCGCAATATTGGATCACCGAAGAAGAGAAAACAAGAAAAAAAAAACACACACACACACATACGCGTCCTGTCCCAGCAAACGCATTTTCAAATTTGCACCTTACTTCACAAAATTGCTATCGTGATTTAGCGATAAATCAGATTTTATAATCCACTAATTTAACGTAACGATCAATTTCTTTGATATTTATTTGAAAAAGAAAAAAACAAAAAAAAAAAGAATAAAATTGTTCTAGACGTTGATAATAACTCTCGGATCGCCGCATTTACATTTGGAAAGTAACTTGGCAAGTTTGTTGGAATTAGCGGTGTGAGGAAAGCCAAATAACTCTGTAACTAGTATACTTGAATAAGTCACCCTATATTCTTCCCGCATACCACAGCCATATCGTTCGCCTCGCCCGATTTTAATCACATTCCAAACATGACTTTAGCTTGAAACCTCTACTATAGAACGTGAATTGGTTCGGTTAAATTACTTTTAATACAATGGTACAGAAATACCAAGTGATGGTTTAACGTCAAGTGACGCGGTTATTTTTTTAATTAATCATTTTTTATTTCAACAGAAGAGAAAAGACATTAAAAAAGGAAATGATATGATGAAAAAAAAGGTTTTTTTTCAAAAGCAGGAAGAGAACAAATATTACTATATGTGCTTGACGAATTCGAATTTCGGTATCCCCAATGGGATAAAACGAACCTTCGTAGAAACGCGCATTTAAATCATCGAAGGTATTATAAATACATATATTCGTTACACGGTAAATTTGAAAATACAAAATAATATCACCCGAGGCTATGTACGTGTCATGCAGATATTCCGTATTCAAATAACACGCGGATATTGTTATAACGCGATACGCAAATCGCGGATGCAATTCGTAACGGACAATGCGTAATTTGAAAATATATATGTACAATACAATCGACACAGCGATATAATAAAACACAATATCGGTAATGAGCATGCTGGTGAAGGTCCATAAATTTTGAAAACCGTAACCCCCGAGGCAGGGCGAGGGTGGAGGGGAGGGAAATCGCGTTGCATTTTTCGAATATGAAAATCGATGTGAACTTCTTTCTTCGTTTTTTGTGTAACGTGATGAGCTCATATTCTACTAATAAAATTAGCACACATACGTGTACGGGGTGTGAAATTTTTTTTTTCTACAAATTACGCTTTATAGAGAAAAAAAAATCGCGAGGGGTTGAAAATCTGGAGCTTCTATAATAGTGAATGGGCAATTTGTGGAGCTGTGAAACTCGACTATAGCTCGCCCGTATTATAACCCATCGGACAGGTGATTGTCAGGGCTTCCGGCAACGCCTCGAGCTCAGCGTAGCCAATAGTGTCAACCGTTGTTGTTGATGTCATTCCGATATCTAGACTAGTATGACGCGACTTTTAAAAAACTAGGGACTAAAAATTCCGATGATATCGAAGAAGTGAATTATAAATCAGCTCACCGTTTAACAGGAATACAGATGTAGGATTTTAGAAAATTTATAAAAAAACTACCCTACGTACGTGTAGCTCGATATAAAATTGAAATCTGTGCTAACTGTGCGACCAACAACCGATATCGAAACTAATCGAGTATATGTTTTTAAATGAGATATTATTATATATAAATGACGTCATCTATCGCGGTGTAAAGTACAGCTAGCAGCCATAAAATAGCCTGCAGATTATCAAATGAGGCTTCGCTGCGGAGTAGAGAAGAGAGAAAAAAAAAGAGAAAAATATTCTCCCTGTCAATCCTGTCACCTGCAGCATATGTACACGCGTGTATAATTTCGCTCGAGGCGTATACCATGACGTACACGTATATATACGTAGTTTAAATTCACGATTAGCGTTAAAATTATCGAAGCTAGACGGGATAATCGTGGGTAATTTTAGGGGTAATTACTCGCGTTTCGCGTCCGATAATCGCGACTATATAAAGTAGTTACGAAGCGAGGGAGACGCGAAAGAAAAGTAAAAGAGTGCGGAAAAAAAAGGAGTAGGAAGACGAAGAATCGCGCTATTTCACCTCGTTATATTCGTTGGGGTATTCTTTGCACCGCACAGGTTATAAAGGTTCTAATAATGAACTCATCGTGGTTCTGCACGTAGTTTATATAAAGGTGGATGGACGGCGTAGGTATTACACAAAAAACTCCAGTAACGTCAAACTCGACAATGTCGCCTCGCGGTCGTGCAACGCGGGGTACATAAACAACTATAACCGAGTGGCACTAGTCCGTTCGCTAATGACAGGATATTAAATTACGATAATGATGCTGTTCAGGGGTTTTTACAATACGAACGAACCAGCCATCGTGTATATAGCAAAGGCGGAGGCGCGACGGCGGTAACGGCCTCCCAGAGAACCGGAGTGGAGAACAACGGACTGGAGTGAGAGAGAAGTAGAAAAGAAGAGGAGAGAAGCGAACGGAGAGAGAGAGAGAGAGAGGAGCGTAACAAACGAGAGATAGTGGCGGCGGGGTGGATGGAGCCGCCCGCCGGAGGCTACTACGGCTAAATTTCACAAACTTAATTAACCGAGACAATGAGCGGTACCGGCGCAATCAAGCCGAGCCGAACCAAAACCTTGCCTTTCGCAAGCTAGCTGCTTTCAAGACGAGACTAAAATCAAAACCGTGTATATATCTGTATACATACCAGAACCAGATCCAGACAATCGACTGTATCTACACACTCCATATCCATAGTATTCATCAAACGATACTCGGATCTTTGAGAAATTATAACCATTATTGTGCGAAAGATCTGAGGTAAAGAGAAATTCCGATATACTCTATTCGCGAGTCCTGAGGGTGCAGGTAGAAGCTGTGGGCAAGTATTTACGAGGCGTTGGTTCGCTGGCAGCTAGACCTGGACGTATGTATAATACATAGGCATGTGCACATACACATCGTTAGCTTCGGTTCGGTGTGCGTTCGCATGAGCAGACGTGATACGGAATATATGAATAATAATGGGAGTCAGTAGTATCACGAAACCACCGACTAACTCCACCATTGCACCTCATGGTTGGCACCACCTCCGACGCCCTGCGTCGCGAACGAGTGATGTATAGCGTAACCGTACCGATACATGTACAAATATATGCGTATGCACCTCACACAGCGTGATTCGCTCTGATTAGCACTATCTATGTAACCGCAGCAGCCGCCCCATCCCCCAAAAATCCGCAGCCCCAAAACCTGCTCGAGATGAGATGCGGGATGACATTTTTCTAAAACTTTTAATTAGGCGTTCCTATCGAAATCTGATCCACGAACGGATCGGAAGCGGCGTATCTATACGTAAAATTGTAGTAAATCGGAAAGGGGGGAGAATAAGCTCGCGGAGTAGATTTTCTACCGAATGATACGATCTGGGCGTTGTTTGTTATACCGGCATACCAACACGGTGCGATATAGGCGCGAGCTAATACGTATATACGAAGTGTTATAAATATGGTTTATAGTGTACGGCGGTGCAGCAACACGCGGTGCATTTATGCGGCTGATTGCCCGTAGATCACCGCGAGGCTGCAAGCACAGCGGTCTCTGTGCCGGTGCTAGTTGGTTAGTCGGTTAGTCACCTACGTCGGGAGCGGATGGTGTCCGGCGTTATTAAAATATTGGGTCGCCAGCGGCAGTTACCTCCGTCGTTCGTTCATTCGCACGACCATGTCACACGGACGACACCGACCAACGACGACTACGACGACAGTTTCTGTTCATCTATCCCGCTCCTATCCGATGTATAATTCGCATCGCGCTTTTACCACACAAATTTAGCGTATACACCTATCCGTTTATTTATTTATTTATTCAAGCTCCGCGGAATAATATCCACCGAGTTTCAGCGCGATCAAAAACACGTCCACAAAACACACGCCCACGTTTCTCAAAAATAACGCTGGCCGTACATCGAAAACTTTTTAAGATTCCTCTCGAAACTTGGCCGAGGTATATCGAGAGATTTTCCGGGTTAATTATACGAATTCCTTGGTACAGAAATACAAGCGGGTATTTAATTTTGCCACGAAATTTCGTCATCCCTATCGGAATAATTTCAGGTCTTTCCACCGCCGGCGATCGTGCACAATTTTTCTCACGATTTTATTGAATTTAATGAGCTTTTTTTGGCTCCGTATACATCGCCGAGCGTCTTCGCGGGCGCAGAACCCCCGGAATATATATTTACAGCGAAAAATTAAATTCAACCCTCTCACCTCTCCCTCGCCCTTTTCCTCTTTCACTCTCTCGGGATCCGCCATCTCAACCCCGAGAAATTACTTACCTACCCCTGTAGCATTATTGAAGAACTAAAGGGCAAAGTTGTGAATCCCTGAATAATGCGGTGTACACCCCCGACCGAGCCCTTCGAGACACGAAAAGGAACTCCCATGACGTAACACCGCAAGTTTCTATTACCTTTAACTGATTATTATTTAACATGCACTCGGCCCGTGGCTGTCTTGTGTCAGAAATTTTCTGTACTGCAGAAAAAAAGTCAACAAAAAAAAAAAAAAAAAAGAACGGTACGGTACAAAAAGAGAGAGCACAAAAAAAAATCTTTTCAATTTTCGACCTCGCGTGCAGGCTGCGAATATATACCGCTAAATATTAGCGAATTGAAAATGTTCTTCGAATAGAGTGCGGAGTATACATAGCGAATTCTAAATGGATGGTACGAGTCTAAACTCGGAGCCGTCAGTAACGACATGCATTTCGCATTTTACCAACACCCACGTTTATATCCCACGCGCATACCTACCAGGAGGAGGACTGCAATTTAGATTATTTGCGTGTACCGCACGTATTCCGATAGAATTTTGCAATATCGCAAACTATAATAACTGTCTGTTAGAAAATCCAGAAAAAAAAAGATTATAAGGAAAAAAAAAAAAAAAGAAAATCCAACAGAAAATTTACAGAGATTCTTGAACCTTTTCACGTTTGGCGAACATTTCGTTTTTTTATGTTTTTTTGTTTTTCGGTTTTTTATCTTTTTCTTTTACCGGAAATATTCACGCGAAAAGACAGCGGCGCGGCGGGTTCGGTCGGCCGAGTTGCGCGTGTACTTCTTGATGCATTGCGACACTTTTAGGCGTGGATATTTGTCGCCGTTGAGAATATGACGTTGTGTTATGTTATGTTATACGTTTAAATACATTTTAGTTTACAAGAACGATAATCGCGTTTGCACGAACGTTGTATATATAAATAATTCACGTTGAAAATAAAGAAAGAAAACAAAACAAAAAAAGAACAAACTCGCCGCGGGCGCTATTATAACTATAAAACGTATACGAATAAGCTGCTTTTCGGACCGTTCACCTTACGGATCTAACGAAGGAGAAAATAAACGGGGAGTAATTAATGGAGTAAAAAATATGCCTCACATATTCCACACTGTACAGTATTACCTCGTCTGCGAAAATAATTACAAACGCGATTCTAATTATTATTTAGTAATTTTGATAAGATTGCGTAGAAATACATCGAATTTCCTCCAGCGTACCAGCGACACGATAATTTTACAGTTTCAATCTCTACTGAAAATGGTAATCGCAATACTACGAGGTGATCCCATTCCATCAGAATGGTTTCCACGAGGTCTCAAGCGAGTAACTAAAAGCTCTTATTTCCATCGCGTATAGAGGAAAAGGGGTCCCTATTTTCAAAGTGTATCTATGTGAATGTGCGATGCATGCTACGTACGTATAATATTGCAGGTTTCAGAGGGGGCGGGGGGTGGTAGGAAGTCAAAAGGAGGTTGAGACCGCAGGACTATCAGAGCTGCGGAGGTCGGGGGTACAACAGAGGGCATGAGCAGGGCCAGGTTATGCAGCCCCTGGGACAAGCCCTGATGGGGTTATGAGCCTCGAAGGCCTACTCTTCCCACCTTCCGACGGCCCGCTCGCCTTCCATTCTATTCTATAATATCCTAGGAGATGTATTCGTCCTGCAGGACGCCCGCAAATGCGTTCTAGATTGCATACGGATAGGGAGATTCCCGGGGCCACCAATCTTCGCGTAAACTCGAAATGGGATTTCTGAATAACTGCGGGCTTGCGATCTATGGTACGACTGTTTTCCTTTTTTTTCTCTCTGTCTCGTATTATTCTTTTCTCCACAAAAGCACGGGATCATGCAGAAAAAAAATAGAGAGAAAATGGAGACAAAAAAATAGAATCAAATAAAAAGACACGCTAGACACAAAGCTCTGCACGCTCACGAACCATATGCAACCCTGGATAGATGTTAATGCTCAATCGGCTTACCCGTGACAAAAAAAAATGGAAACAAATTTTTTTGTCCATTCGCTTCTTCTCTGTTTTTATTTTATAGTGAAAAATTTGATAACTGATGGTCTCTTTCGCAAGGTCGTGAATATTTATTTTCTGGCTCTTTGACATATTCTCATACTCGGACCACCCCTCGCGATTTCTCCGTCTTAATTGCGACCGCCGCTGTATGGCAGTCTGAGTCTAAGAAATTTTTTTAATTTCTTCTTCATTTTTGTTCTTTACATTTTTTTACCTTCATTCCGCATTTTTAAATACGCGCGATACGGATCAAGGATACTGCAACGTTTATTATAGCGCTGGATTTAGCTGAGGGCATTTCGTTTCACGCAGATATATAATATACATACGTGTATATTATAAGTTAGTTAAAACAAGTAAAAACGTGTATAAGTATATACCTATAACGTGTAAAGGTAAAACGAGAGAATAAA
The DNA here is from genome assembly GCA_963978495.1 of Athalia circularis. Taxonomy (NCBI): domain Eukaryota; kingdom Metazoa; phylum Arthropoda; class Insecta; order Hymenoptera; family Athaliidae; genus Athalia; species Athalia circularis. The sequence goes on along the minus strand of OZ021698.1, from coordinate 18,102,471 downwards.
AATAAAATCAAAAGGAAGAAAAAAGAAGGGAAAAAAATAAAACATAGAGGGAGAGAAAATTTCTGACGGGAATCAAATGGCTCGCGCAGAGCCCAGGGGTATACAAGATCGTAATTAATAAACCGGTATGCAAATTTTCCAGAGGACGCTACGGATTTGGTTACAGCTGGGTCCACCTTTTTCGGTATACAGAGAAATGTATATAGATATGTACATACGTTTATACATACATACAACGAATCAACGACACGCTGCACTTTGTATTTACAAACTACGCGCCATAGGGACCATAAAGTGACGGGGTAACTGACGGAAGCAGTGGTATATAGGATTCGTAACCGCCATAACACGGTAGGTATAATATACGCGCAAAATATACTCGGGGTGATTCGAAAATTCTTTTTATTTAATCGACAATTAAAATCAATCTCACAGCGCGATAAAATATTACACTTGCAGGGGAATCCGCGGCATATGATAACCGCCCGTACGATTATCTTCCGTGCAATCGTCCTGGGATTTTAGGAAGATTTTATTAATTCTCATGACGCAGCTTATCCGCGAAATTCGGTACAAGTCAGAGGTGGAAATAGAACGGAGCTTGACTCAATGGCATAATTGACTCGCGTTTCTTTTTTTTTTTTGTTAAAAATAATAGCGCCCCCAGATGGAAGACGACACAACGTCTGGATGTGCGCGTATTAATAATAACAGTAATAATATCGAGGAATATCTACACGCGTGTCGGATATACACCGCCGAGAATAAGATACGGGGAAGCAAGTTGTAGGAATCTGAGAGATGCACAGCGGCACGGGGATATGGAGGCAACGCAGCGGAGCTTTTACACGGGCAGATCGACGGGGGGCGTCGTAATCAAATACGAACTGGGTTCAAACCACTCTTCGGGTCGAATGAAAAAAAAAAGAAAACACACAAATAAAAGGTAAGGAAGAAAAAAAAAACGGCAGAAGAAGAAGAAGGAGATGAAGAATTAAAAAAGGAAACAAGCACCGCGTGCGCCTCCGGCAAGGAGCAAGAAAATAACGCTCGCGATGGGAACTGCAGCTCACGCGTATTATTCCTGTATTACCTAAGTCCGCCATCACTCGTTCCCGAGACGTGCGGAGCCGCGGCGAAAACCGCGGGAACTTTATAAAAGACTGTGGGGCACATTTTCGTTGCTCGCGATGTGTATGGGAATACATAGGACGAGACGGACGCGAGAGGAGGGAAAATAAAAATATGCTACGAGAATGAGAGAGTAACGAAAGCTGGATAAACTTCGATACGGGGTTATAAAACCGGGAATGGGATGAGGAACTGGAAGAGAGCACGGCGTTACAGAAGGAGAAGCAACGGCACCGCGGCGGTGCGCGGCGAACGAACGCGGCCGAACGTTATTGATTGAGGTCATTACGACGAGCCGGACCTTCGAATATCTTCGTGTTTCGATATCGAACGGTATACCTACTCGCGCACTTGGTATTATCGGTTGTTTGACGTCGGGAAATATCTCGTGGTCCATGCAGCTCCGCTCCTGCTGGTCGCTGCCGCTGCTACATCAGAGCGAGGAGATGCGAGGAAGAAATGATTTTTATTTTCCCAGAAGGACCTTTACACGCGTTCCCGTGCGTTCCGTGCAGTATATATACGTTCCCTGATTTTCGTTTCTCATTCAGTTTTTTCAGTTTTATTTCATTCGTTCTTCTCTCTACTTCGATATATACACACAGATGTATCCTGTATACGAACATTCTTGATATATCGTCGCATTATTTCCCGATTCCATTCTCAGCGGTATGATTGCGCGCCCTTTTCTGTAACGGGGTCTTTTCCTCTAACCCCTCCGCCAAGCACGCCAACGTCGCGTATACCGTACACCTCAACCTCGTCCCTCTCTACATTTTTCTTTTTTTTTTTTTCTTTCTATTTCATTTTGTTTTCTTCCTTTTTTTTCCGCCTCTACGCTATGCTAAGTTTATGTACACGAGGGATGTCTCCCTTGTAAAACCATTTCCAGATAACGCATTCCGTCCATTACACCCCTGCATTATGTATGATTTGGTATCAGTGGTGGTCGATCGGTTTATGCTTTCATATTTTCGCCGGGTTTCATTCATTTTTTTTTTTTTTTTATTTCTTTTCGATTCTTCTTATTTTTATTTAGATATTCATTTTTCTTTTCTCCGCGATTACGGAAACACCGCGAGATGAAAATTTTCTAAATTTTTTTTTTCTCCCTTTACGTGTCTATATGCGTATGTGTGAGTTCACCTTGGGACCTCGGGGGTGGTCGTTCCAACGCTGCAGGTCGACTTATACTATATACTGGCACGAAGATGGGCACGAACGAATCGGTCCGTACTCATAAAAATTGCACACCATGCTCTTAGGAAACGATCGTGCGCTCCCCAGGGAGTCCTGTGTCCTACAGGAACCATCAAAACGATTACCAGCTATACATTTTTTAACGATCCAGATTCCCCTCGGATCGCAGTGACCGTTAGAAAAATTGAAAAAAAAAGAAGAAAAAACAAAACAAACAATCGAACAAAATTAACTTTATGAGCTGATTCGTTCGTCTATTAATTTTTCCTATTTTTCTTCAGTTCATTCAATGATCTAAAAAATCTTCGATTCGACGATTCGAAATAAATACAAGTGAAAAGTAGGTGTATGTATGCGATTATGGTGAGTTGCGGCGCATTGTGCTGTATAACATAGTAAATGTAACTCGAAGACAAAGCTACCCGTGAATCTGTTCGGTTATACCGAGGCGATGTGAAAATGCGATACTGACGGCGCGTCGGTTCTCCTCAGTGCATCGAATAATTGGCTCTTCCATATAGTCGAGAGGCAAGTGCATCCCGCGCGTTGCACATCCCCGCCCATTATTATACCCAGAGTTACCTGCATGTGCATTCCTTCTATCCTTATTTTATCCTCCTCTCTATATACACCTACTTCTTTTGCTCCGCGATACCTACTCGTGTAGTACGTGATTCTATGGATGACGATTTTTATTTTTGTTATAGAAAAATATACCGCGAAGAAAATTACGTCCAAAGTCTCGGAGAGAAGGTGCAGAATATATGGGGTGTTCCGTATCCACCTAGACTATATGCGGCAGCGCTATCACTTTGTCGTTTTCAACGGCTACATTACATTTTCGGAGTAATACCTGACTGGGGTTTCGAAAACAGAGTGCAGTCTACCATAATTTCATCAGAGCTGGGAACGCAGAGTATATATTCGTAGGTGTGGGGGATGTTCGAGGTGGGGTGGGTGATGGGAACGCGATGCGAAGAGAATTACTGTCTATAGGTATAATAGGCGTGTACGTGCAACACGCGTGCACCGTATATACACACGTTGCGGGATCTGCGAATATTTGTGTACGTATATTATATGGCACGCATACGTATACATGACCCATACCGAACTACGCGGGTAGGTATATAACGTTTGAATTTGATTAAGGGTGTGAGAGCCCGGTGACACCCTTTGCCACCGCAACTCTGGCGCACCAAGCCGTGGGCTTCAACTACTGCAATTATCCGCACACGTCATTCCCGCGTGCATTACTGCTTCGATATACCTTTCTCTTTCCGCGCTCCCTCACTCTCTCTATTTTCTCCTCTACGTTGCGGTCGCGTCCTAAAATCCCGCGCACGCTCTTTCGATTCGAAAAATTAAGGGATTTATCGATTATTTTCGCTAAATAATTCCCAGGACTATATTCGAGCAACGTTTGATGACCGACAATGATACTATTACATTATAGAAGAGAAAAAAATTTACTCTATGATGATCTACGAATTTTTGATTCATGTGCTGAATATTTTCGATGCGGTATCGTGTACTCCGAAACAATGGCTCATCGTTGACGGAGTATGAGAATGATGGAAAATGGAGGGGGGCGAGGGTGAGGGCCGACCAATCTCTCTTCTCCTGGAGGCTGCAGGGGCCCCTTTGGAACGTATCAAGAAGAAGGCACCCCGCGCGCATATATATATATTCAGTATAGCTAGCCTTTGCCCGTAGTCGAGGCAATAACGACTTTAGGTCGAGAGCACCGGACGCTAATAACAGGCCGTACCGGCAGCCCATAGGCCGTTCGACTGGACGGCAACTGCTTGAAAAGAAATAAAAACGTCCGGAAATTATTATGGTGGACGAGTAGATGGGAGTCCCTCATACAGCGAGGGATCTTAAGAATATACGCGTTCCGTGCTCTACACGTTCCGAAGGAATAGCTAGTGGATTTTCAAGGTTGAAATCCAACTCCTAGATACCGCGGTTGAAATCCGAAAGGTAACCTGGAGGTAAATAGTTAAAGTGGTGGGTACAAACCATAACCCGGCAGGCGCGGTAAGTATAACGAGTATCCGGACACCGGGACGCCTTTGAAGGCCAAGTTGGTTTTTGCCATCGAGCCGGAGTTCTCAAGTGATCGCGAATTCTTCGAGACCGCATGTTGCGGAAGACGTGCAGAACGCGTGTGAGAATACCGAGTACCGCGAGACAAGGACGACAATTATGGATTCGCGGTCGGCTATTTACTTTAAAGGTATAAAGAAGAAGTACGACCGTCGAGAGAAGCCCGTGAGAAATATCGATAACACATCCGATCCGCGAGCGTCATCTGCAGAGTCGCTATACGACGATATCGAGGACGGGACGAGATAGAAAAATACCTCGGCGCGGTACGTGGAAATCTTGCACGCCAAAAAAAGCTCACTTCGCGTTAAACACTTTGACCTCGTCTCAGAAGGGTATAAATGTAATTTGACAATTCATCGTCGATCGACCTGCGCCTTATCAAATCCTGTAACGAGATAAACTGAAATTGAGAAAAAAAAAAAGGGGGGTAAAAATAGAACTAATATCGAAACGCCTTTGGGATATTCGGTGGACGTTGGTTGGTTTTCGAAGCACACGCGGTGAACGAAACCGCCGCCGCCGCCACCGCCACCACTGCCACCGACCTCGTCGGAGTGCACGCACGCCCACACACGCACGTGTAAAGCTGACGTATGCACACACAAAACAAGAGGCAGGTGCTCCTCGCGCCATTGGCCACATCCTCACCAACATGGCCGTATAACCCTTTCCCGCACCGCGCGCTCCCGACTATCAACACAACACACGACCGTAACCAGACACACAGCTACGACTTCGCTCTCCGTTCTTCGGATGCGTATACATGTATAATATACACGTATAATAACCTATGTTTCAACGTAGACAGATATATACGTATGCAAAAATTTCGAAACGTGTGCGTTGACGTGTCCGTACCTACCGATCGTTTATATCACGCGTGTATAATTCGTCAGACTGTAATTCATACGTTTATTTATAAAATTTGAGAACCGGGTTGACGTGGAAAACTTTTATCAACACCTACGCCAATAATCTCAAGCGAGAAGACACGACAGCGCGATTTGTCCAAGTGTTTGAGAAGCTCACGTATAATTATATATACCTACTCTACGAGAAAATTAGCTCGTTGAATAAAAAAATTCACTCTTACAGTGCACGGGAAAATTTATAACAGCGAAATTTACTCGGAGATTCAGCGGTAAAATCTACGTACAAGCCGCGGGTGTATAACTATACGTATACCGAGGTCGTAATATCTCTTTGGTTTTTGTGTTTTGTGTGTCGGAGTTCTTAATGGCGGTTCTTGCTGCTCTACTGCAGGGTCTGGAAGACCAAAGCTAGTAATTATAAGTACGGGGTAAACACAGAGCCGGAGTTGGATGTCTTGAGGTTCTCGACTCGCAGTCAACCAACCACTCGACCAACCGTACTACAGTCGAACGGTTCACTCTCCCGTCTGTTTCTCATTCCCTCGAATCGAGTCGAAACGAAATCGCCGCCGAGTCTTAGAACTCAACTTTGTGTTGGTCGTCGATGCGCCTTCCATATCCTCCTTCTCCACTCTTTGCAAGCTGTAATTAAATATTCGAACGCCCCGCTCACCCCGCATTCCCTTCTTATTTATTCCGTTCCTTTCTTCATTCTCAACTCGAACCTATTATGGTACTTTGATAATTCAAAAGCATATGGGATTTTCCAGTCAATTAGTGCAGGTCGATTCCGATTGCTTTTTTCTTTCTTGCAAAAAATCTTTTAAAAATAACGAGAACGTACGAGTTAACCGTCCAGTTTCTTCTTCCTTTTCCTTTCTTTTTCCTAACGCTAATGAATACCGACGGTAGTAGATGGGGATTTTTTTTCTTTGTAATTAAAGTGAGTCTTGAATTCGCAAATAGCCTATCGCGTGTTCCGTCACAATGTTGCGATCTTTTTTTATTCCTTGTTTTTTGGCACAGGTATCCGCGACCGTCGGGATGAAAAACTCGCGGAAATAAACTCGCGGAGATTGTCACGTGATTGCCACCGTGGTTGCTGTGCAACGTCACGATTCTAATCTTTACAACTTAAGCCTTTGTTTAATAGGAGGAGGAGATGTATAATGGGAGACATAATCTCAACTTCACATGCGTTCGCCCATGTCAGGTATTCGAGGAAAGTTCCATCTATCGCGTAACAATCGCGTGTCTGATGAGAAGCGAAAAAAATCAAAAAAAAAAACGAAGCAAGCCGATCGCGTTAGTTTATTCGCTTTCCATCATCGATCACCTCTGTATACGTGCCGAAATTCATATCTGCGATCGCTAATCGATGACTGATATAAAGTAACGAGCGATTCGTTTCCGTTCCCCAAGTATAAATTTATATACGCGAAGCATTTGACGAAAGACATGTCGACAGCGCAAAAAAAAAAAAAGTATAAGGATTTTTTGATCATGTATAGTAGTTTCGTCTCGGTTTATATTATAAGTGAGCGAATGCATTTGTTCGAAGTATATGTATAGTGGATGTGTGTGCATAAATAATTTGTGTGAACCGAAATACGGCGTGTATATATAAAGCGACGCAACTCGCGGACGGCGGTGGTAGCATATGCGAGCGAGACAAGGGCGGCATAGTTGCAGCAATAACGCGCTTTTCGGTAATGCAAAGAGTAATTAACATTCCTGTTTTAATTACACCCGCTCCGGCCCTTTCCTCCCTTTTCCTCGCTCTCTTCCTCTTCCACTTCCACTTCCTCTTTACACCCGCCTGCACCCGCCAAACTCTCGTTTCTATACCGAACTGTGCCTCTTTATTTTCACCACCCCTTTCGTACCACCATTAGCAAGCGTTGGTGCGCGGAAGCTCAACCCCTTTCTACCTGCTGGGATAACCCCCTGTAGCTATATACCTATTTCTACATATATATTTACCGCTGCTGCTGCTGCTTTTTACTCCATTCCTATATACATATATGTGCAAGGTATATACACTGCCGGATTGTTGAGTTTTTTATTCGCGAAACGGAAAAAGCATTTTGCAATTTGAAAATGATCGATTTGTCTTTTCTATTTTAATTTTAATTTAATTTTCGTAGACTGTTTTCCGTTACTATATCTGCTGACCTTTGACCCCTAAAGCGTCTATCCGTTGGGCAGAAAGGATTTGAGATAACTTTTACTTATTCCTTATATTTTATCAACGTATTCGTTCACTTTGAGGTCGCGCGAATACTTGACGTGTATTTGAAATTTTTGTTATATAGTTTTGTGAGAACTTGAATTCAGCAGTTGTTGTACATACAAAATTGCTACGTCGATGCTGTGGGGTTGGTACAGAGGTATACATGTATCGATTGCACCACCTCATCCCCGACAACTGCGAATCCATTCCAATTTTCCCCGATTCACTCGAAATTACGTTCCAGTGCCATAAAACACGCTCGAAAATTCTAGTCGCAATTTTCTCTAACCCTCAAGTCCCCACGAATTTCCCCTCCGCATCTCCGTCTTTCTCACTCTCTTTGCCGAATGTAACCCGAAAAAAATTTACATCCACTCGATTTTGCCGGTCACATAACTCGGCCTTCGGTTTCAATTAAACAATTATTTTTATTTATTTTTTTCTTTTGTCGAAAAAAAAAGCTCGCGGACGTTTTTATTTATTTGAGCGGAAACTGGAATCTTATCGTTCTCACCGCTGTGTAGCCATAGCGGAACCAGCGGTGTTGATCCCCGTAGAAAACGAAGGGGGGTTTAATATCCCCTGGTACCCCCATTGCCTCAGACCTTGACGGGGGGAAATAGAGGAAGGAGGAAAAGCTGGAAACCAGAAGCCAGAAAGCAGAAACCTGCAGAAACCCTAGTCCGTACCGTACTACCTCGACCCCCGTGACTATAGGTAGAAGGGGTGTCGTGATAACGTCAGGGTCTGACAGAGTGCCGCTGCTATCGCATCGCCACACGCCGCCAGAGAAACAAAATGGAACCAGCCTCCCACCCCCAACTCCGCGACGCCAACGCCGACGCTTCCGTCGACGCGCCAGCGTCGGCAGGGCTCTACCCTTCCTTCCCTATTTTTTCCCCACCCCCCGCCGCGCCGATCCCCACGCCTCTATATCTCCTCTCTTTTCCACTTTCTAAGCTAAGGTTTGCCCAAGGTAAGTCGGCGCTAACGTTAACCCCGTGACCCCGCGAACTCCGTCTCTCGAGCGCGTTGTTATCCAGCACTTGCAGAAACACCGTCGGCAACGATAACGGATCGAATCACGTTTGTATTCTTATCGGAAACCCGACGAATTTCTTACCTCGTAGAAAGTTGAACAATAAGAATAAAAAGAGAGAAAAAAGGTACGTTATGCTCATAACGTCGAGCGATCCTTTTCCAAGAATTGTCCTGATCGTTACGTTCTTTTTAATCGAGGAAGAAAAATTTTCGAGTGTGAAATTTCGGGTTTAGCAACCCCTGCGGCGGGCTGCTTATCTTTACCGTATATAGTATAACTGGGTTGCACAGGGAACACAGGAACAAAATAATTGTTTAGGTTCGGCAGACAGCGTGAGAAATGCTTCCTACGAAGGGACTACGGGGGTGACTATAAATCTCTCTCTTGCTTTTCCGTTCCTTCCATATAACTATATACCTCTTCGCATAGTAACTATACGAACGCTCGGTTTACTACCGGCATATATAGAGAATGGACGAAGTTAGTCAGAGTCCTTCGTAAAAAAAAAAAAAAAAACAAAACAAAAAGGCTAGAAGATGCTTGTTTACGCGTCTGACAGAAATCTCTGATTTTTATCTTCCTCCAACGTCAAAGGAGTAACGAGTCAAGAGCCTCGAGTCGACTCATCTCGCCTTCCAGGACCTCTCATAGGCTCGGAGACTCCTGCGGACCGCGCGCCTGTATAACTCGATCGTCAAACTGCCCAAAGAGACAAACTTTTCAAGCACACGTATAGCGTCAAATATCGAAGATATTCATTTCTTCTTCTCCTTATTTTCTTAGCTCTCCCGCAACTTCTCAGAACTGGTTGGCCCGCCCGTTGTATATCGTTGTTAGTTTCGAATTCAAACCGAAATAATTAATCAGGCTGGTTTCACTGGTGCGGCGGTGGTTCTATGCCGGTCGTCGTTCGCTTCGTTGTGTGTATTAAGTGGGCTGACCGGATAGTCAGTCTGTCTTGGGTCGGTTCGTATCCATTACAATATAAGCGTATACACAACGCGAACGAAAAGAGCACCGCGCATAGTCGAATGTATAACCGTTGGGTTTCTTTAATTTATTCACAACGCGACTACAAGAAGAAAGTTTTCTGCTCTCGTCAATTCTGTAAATCTCTTAACGGGTTCGACATATCTATATCTATCACAGCGGAACTAGAGCAATCGCGACGTCTACGACGCTTCCAACCCCCCCGAAAGAATTCCTCCCTTTTTACTGTATCCGTTTGTTGTCCGTGATATTTCTCTTCATTTTTCTCCATCTTCAATTGCAGGGTAGATTTTCCTCTCCGGTATTAACGGCGCAGTGTACGAAACGTGCGGGGGTTGTTCAAGGGAGGTTCGGGCAATGGGGTAGGCAGTAAGCCGGCAGACGTAGACACACCTGTGTCCCTGCTGCCTCTGCTCCGCCCCCGGCCAGGCAGTCGACTAGATCGATGCCAGGAGTATCTTCCTCTCTCTCGCTTTTCCCTCGTGCAACTTATTCTCTCTCTCGTTCTCTACCTCTCCCGCAATGTATCTTTGCGCATCGCGCCGTATCATGATACTTCCCAGTTTCCATAAATAAAATAAAAATTCTTTCGACATCGCGGCGAGTTTTTTTCTTTTTTTTGGTTTTTAATTTTACATCGACTACGAACGTTATAAATCGGACGATTGGCTACTCGTTTAGCGCGGTTGGACGCTTATCCGTTGGTTGGAAGTTTTGCGATACATAATATCCCTCCGGATATCAAAAACTGTTACGTGGGAGCGGGTGAGAAAACGGTTGAGACGAAGAATAAGAGGATAGAGAGAGTGGAAAAAGGGAAAAAAAAAAAATTCACCGAGCCATACGAAATATATATATCCGTATCCGACCACAAGCTTCCATTTCCGGTCGATGCCGGTAGGGCCACTATATTTCCGGGACATTTATCCCAGTTTATCCCGTCGCACAAGAAACGAGAATGGGGTGGAAGGAGAATCAACGAGGGAGCTGAAGGTCCTGCCAGAGGGGAGGGATGGAAACCGATAGATTTTATTTCAGAGTATACCGCGAAATCCCAAACTGCGCACAAAAATCCTGTACCTCCCCAATCCCTGCGCTACCCTGCCCAGCCGGAACCTATATCTTTATATATTGGGGGGGGGGAAAAATTAAAGGTAGGTATTCTTTTTTTTCATTCATTCAAACAGTGACTACCATTCCGGTGATTTCGAAGTCCATGAGCGGCTCCGGTGTCCCGAAGTAGGGCTGCCGCTGCTAGTGGCCCCAGTGCCTTTTACGACGTGCGATAAATGAAGGAAGGCGATTAAAAATCTAGCGAGGTCGCCGCGCGTACGCAGCTGGGAGAGGTAATTACACCACGTGACTGTTGGTACAAGGTATCTCGGCGTTCCTTCTTCCCTTTTCCCTCTTCCTTCTCTTCTCTGTTCTCGCAGTTGCCGATCCTGCGTCCTCGGTCTCCTCGGTTCCCAGTTCCCGGTTCCCACCGCGCTATCCCATCCCCGAGACGCGAGCAACGAGCAATTTCATTACTGCTTAACGCCTGTCATAAATCTCCCGGGGACCCCCCCAGCCCTCCCAACGTCTTGCCTTCCCCCTTTTCCCTATTCCCCATTTTCACCCCCCCCCCCCCCCCCCTGTTTCCATCCAGACTCCAAACACTCCTTCTCACTTCCACTACCGTACACCACCATCCCTTGAGAGCCCACCCTGCACTTTTGCGCCACTATTTAAGGAAAAATAATGATGAGAGGATATTTTCAGCCTCCCTTTACTCGACGCCCGACTCTCTCGCTCTCCCGTAACCGCGCGCTCTTCCATCTCTGGATTTTCTTACTTGGAAAAGTAACGAAGAAAGAGGAACAGAGAGGACACGCATAGACGAGAGAGAAAAGAAATTCAGAAAGACAACGCTACAGAAAAAAAGCTTCGTTTTAGCCACAACTGACTTGAAGACCATAAGTATAGACATTTAGCGACGTATGCAGAATTACACAAAATTGGTCCTACCTGTATTTGTTGATAATTTTATTTACCGTTTCAAATCGATGAACTTACAATCCACGAATACGTACCGAAGTATTTTCAGCTTTTAATACACTCGTCTCGATGCTATGAGGAAGTTTTATTCTCAACGTAGTTGAAAATTCAGTGGGACCAAAAATAAGTTGTAACCCTATACAGATAGGGCTATACCTACTCGATGCGACGCATAGCCGGTCGTGTGTATTATGTTATGTATTATGCACCGTGTCGGATTACCCCTACTCGTGGCGGTGTATCGTCGGCGGCTCGCTTTTCAGTCGACGCAAGTTTTTTGTGGTCTCGCGGTGATAGCCGCCGAGGCATTCCGCTGTCTCGTGGTGAGAATGAGCAGAAGGTACCTTCAGAAAATATCGCGGTGGACCGTGCTGGCTCGTCAACGCCTGCCCAAACTCATTGGCGCCCTAAAGAATGTCATACGATCGTTCAGCGCCTGCGTGAATTCCTCACCGTGCTTTTCGGTCCCCGGCAATCGTGCCGTTCGGATGAGGATTGACGCGATGTGCCTAACCTTGCCTAACCCCGAACCCTCCGCCTAACTTGCAGCCCTGTGAAGTTGCTCGGCAAAAAGTAAGGATCGCAATTTGAAACCTCAGAGGTGCCGATTCGACGAAAGAAGGACGACCACCGAATACCACTGGCGCTAATTAAGCCCCTCACCGCCCCCCCTCCCCCTTCCGCGTGACTTTCGAGAAAAAAAAAAAACACCCCCGATCACGCGAAGAAATTACGAAAGAACGAAAGATATTAGCCGATCAAAGACATTTATTCGTATCCTAAGATGGTCGGAAATTAGCGCGTCGGAAAAAATTTCACACTCGTAATAAAAAAAAAAGGGAGAGAGGAGGAAAAAAAGAATAATGAAAATACTTCTACAGAGAATTATACAGATGGTGACCAAGGCACGGCTAACGACCGCGCGTCGGTCAAGTGTAACTTTGACAGTTAATTATTCGGTACTTTCACGGTACTTCGTCGTATAAAGGAATGAAATGGTGAACCGAAAACGTCTCCGCAAAGTACCGTTGAAAAAACTTCGTTATCATATGAGGCGATCTGATACTCTACCGCGAATTTTTTAGGAATATATTTGAGAGATTTTAGTTACGGGTGTATTACAACAGTTATTAAGTTATATAACCCGAGTTCCGTACTAATGTTTTGTTTTTGGTTTATTTTTCGAACATTTGTCTCGTACTTGGTGGATAAAACGTACGATAATGGCGACGTCGGGTCATCCCGGTCCGGTTTGATCGTCGCAACGGATGATGCGAGAAAAGGGAAAAGAGAAAAGAGAAGATGTAATATACGCGCTTTGTACGAAGTAATTATTCCTGATCCTGAAGCGGTAGATATATCGTTGACGGTTACTCGAGGCGAAGGCTGATTTTTATCTGACATATTTCTAGGTCCAGTGATGCGCAAAGAGAATTTTTGTCCAATTAGTACAGCGGGCTGACCCAACGATACCTGATATAATCGTAAAATATATCTCGAGATGCAAATACACGCGAACACGTTTGTAACATTTAAATTAACACGATTTCATCTGACGCGGAAAGAGCGTGTAGCGATTTTAAATCGCATGCAGTTTAAAGGAATTCGGATGCGCGAATAAATAATTCACGGTTTCGGTTCACGTGTAATTGTAAATTAACGCGATTAGCAACGAGAACGAGGCGCGATTTTGGATAGAATGACGAGACGGGGTGAAGTGAACGGTGGGCAGCACCAGCAGCACCACCACCACAACTACGGGCGGATCTCTGTACCGTGTAATTAATGAAATGTTAATTAATTAAATACACACGACGACGGTAATTGATCATTCGGTCCGTGTGCGCGACACGTATTATGAAATCACAGACAGTCGAGGTTCGTTGGGGGGTTTGCAGCTGCGAAACGGGGAGTTATAAGGGAGGTATTGCCGATACCTATATATCTAACATAACACCGCATGTTTGCAGTTATACGCCAAGCTATTGTGTTTATCGATTGTTTTCAAATTTCATAAAACCAAATTCAATGAATTTCGGTTTAAGCTATACATCGAATTTATCGGGGGAACAAAGCTCGTTCGTTGCGAACCTGCCCTTTGAATTTTGTACTCCCACAAATTTTTTTTTCTCATCACGCCGACGCGGATAATTCGATTGAAAATGAGAAAGAAAAAAAGTCAAATAAAATAAAATAACCCCACGCACTTTACCGAGTTGTCTTTACGATTCGATATAGTCCTACACGTAGGATCACTTGACCGGTTCTCCCCTGGTGGGCATTCAATGGTCCCGTGGGGTGACGTATTCCCGCCCACCAATATCCCCCATTATTCGTGGATGCGAGAAGCACTAAACTTGCACTCGCTAATATTTTATGCAAGCTGAACCCGAAAGCGTACACATACGTATGGTTGTATAATTTATAGAAATTCAGGGAACCAATAACAGCGTGAGATTTATCATCCGAAAGGCAGCGTCGCGTCACGTGCTGGTATTCGGCAAGATGTATAGAATCTAATTTTCGGACGTAACCGGTTAATCAAGAGAGGGAACTTAAGTCCGGGTAAAAATTAGGAAAATAGTACGTCAGACCGTATGAGAAGTTAACAAGAAATGAAGGACCTTGAGAGTATAAAAAATTGGCTATAAATGTTGCTCCTAAAACCGTAACCTCTGATCAACGCTACGGCTACCGCTGCTACACGTAGGTTTGGCCGAGGGGTGATCGGTGAAGGAGGTACGTCGGGGGTTAGGATTGCTTATATAGAGATGGCTGTCCGTGATATAAGATCCGCCAGATCCCGTAGGAAATCCCGGGAACGGGTCTATCTTACCCCGAGGGATACCGGGGCGGAGGGTGGGTTCACCTGTCAGCCTGAATTAAAGGATGGTCGGGTCGTCCTGGCGCCCGGGTTCACTCGCTCCTAGTTTCTGTTCCTACAGGAATGGCAAGGAAACGGGGGAAAACGCGAATCCACCGCTATATTCGCAATCGAACCTCCTCTTCTGGGCTCTCCAATATTCCCATCTTCACATTGCTTCGAAAGTCGGGGGGTTCGAAGACGTCACGGAGTCACAAGAGACCCCTACGTTACCCTTCAAACCCTCGCGAGCCCCGAAAAACCCGAATAATCGCAGGACCTTGGCGATCGGCCGAAGGTCAAGGGAATAAAGGGTGAAAATTCTATACGGCTAAATTGGGGATTCGGATAAGATAATAACGGAGATATCGCACAGGTCCTTTCGAAAAAAAAAAAAAAAACAAGAAATTATGTAACCCAACGCATTTGCTTATACCCATTGCAAATATTGAACCTTGACAAACATAACGTAGAAGGGGATGAATATGGGTGGTGTGTATAACGCACACACATTATCTTCCCTTCGCATTCATTTCGCTATACGGGCGCTAAGTACGTGCCGAAAAGAGAATGCAACGCATCGATTTCATCAAAGTGTCTCCATTCCTCGTTTGTCCCCCTGAAAATGATCCCCTCTCTCGATTTCCGAAAGCCACCCACCTCCCACATCGACACCCCTCGATCGTTCGGGGGACCCCGTCCTTCCAACTCTAACCTTGCATAGCGGAGAGCAGAAGACCGGACCGAAATCTCCTGCCATCGGGCAGACCAGGCCACTGTGAAAGTGCTTAATGTATTGTGAATAATATAACCCATAGGTCACCCCATTCTGTACTCCGATCCCAGGGTCTTTCGGGACAGTCCGGCTAGCTAGCTAGCTACCCACCGCACTATATTCCAGAAGTAAGGCAGCTACGGGGGTCCAAGCATCAAGTATTGATGCCACTTCGGCGACTGAACTGAACTGAACTGAACGGAATGGAACCGGACTGAACTGGTGGTTCAACGTTAACAGGGAATCGAAACGAACCTGAACCCGCAAAGGATACTCTGCACTCTCCTTAATGGGGTGCCATCTACACCAGAAGTCACACCTACGCTAGAAAATATCTATATATAGATGTATGGTCAGTGAACTGTCGTTCTACGGTTTCCCCTGACGTTCACCTCGTCCGCCGCACTATGATCGCGTTTGCCACCCCCGATCTTTGTCTCCTCGATACCTAAGAGGAATTTACAGCGCCTCAGGGAATTGTAGAGCACGACTTAATGGTATTGCTATCGCGAAATGATCATCACCGTCGACAGCTATCGAGCGTCATTCAATCCGAAGGTAAAATTTATCGAAACTTTATTGCGCACGGACACGAGAGGACTGAGAGGTGCCCGTGTTGATCGCTCGCGACCACGAGTCGAAAGGAGGAGGAAGAACCCTTGAAAATCCAAATCCTAATCTCTTCGGTCGCTGCAGGACTCTTCGAGCCACCAATAAAACCCGATCATCGATCACAACCTACGACGGGATAAAATCTCAGCGCAATTTGTAGTTGGTTTTTTGTTGTTTTTTTTTGCTTTTTTATATTCTGCTTCTTCTCTTTCTCTCTTTTGCCTTCGCTCGCTGAACGTTCGTCAAATAACCTTCTGGGGCACGAGGTATGCGCGGCTATGGTTCGAGCCTTGGAACGACGTCCGGTATAGTCAACGTTCGGGAGAACAGCCTGTACTATATACTGTATACTATAAGCCCAACCCGACCCGTTTGGGACAAGCGAAGGATTACGACTCGCGACAAGTGGCACCGGAAAGGGTAATGAGTGGCCGAGCTAATACCGGGATCAAGACTGCCCAGTCCTTCTCCTCACGCCCTTGAATATGTATTTTATACACGTATACATAGGAATATACTCGTTCGTGGAATGAATGGTATGCGGAATAAACGCGAGGAGAAGAGCGAAAGTAAAAGAGGGATCGAGGAGTCTGTCCTATCCTGGCGCGAGCTATCCGTGGCTGGTTTAAACCTATGAATGCATATTCAAGATACGAATATTTTAAATCCTACGGGATTATACAGCGAAGGGGGCAAATAACACGGAGGATGGAATATTCTAAAAGCGGACGTTGGGCTGATGCAGGCTTTGGAGATCTGGGGGTACATGGGTATATAGGTATATGTAGTATATGTAGAATATATATAAGGTGGGTCTGCACAGCCCGTATAAAAGGTTCGCCTTTTATTATTTTTAATATCGACAAGAGCGAGGTAGACGATGGCTGCGGGGTGAAGGATTAACGGCGATAAATTTCGCAAAAATGGGGGCTTACGTTGTCGCGGGCCGACAGTCTAATCCCGCTCCGCAAGCTCAAACCCGCGGCAGAGATCTGGGAGAGAAACGAGAGCCGAAACCGAGGCCAGGGAACGTCGCGTAGTTTTTGCAATTATCTCCCTCCTCTATACAGGACCCTTTTTTTTTAATAGTCATTACAAACCTCAACGCGATATCCGCGTTTTCAAAGTTTCTTAAATTCATCTTGTAACGCGGGTCAAAAACGCGAGATCGCGGGGTCGCGGGTAACATGAACTCTTTCGTGGGTAGGTGTCTATTACGAAATAAACTCGAAATCCTTTAGGATTTGTTCAGTTGGAAAACAGCCGAGCCGAATGTATGCAAACGTCTATTCTATGTATGTTCGAGGTGCGATGGGGTGACAACGGGTGTGTCGCCTGAGCGGTGTCAGACGACAAAACGGGCGATTCGATGGTAAAAAAATTGTCGCACGTTTTCGTCGTGCCTCGAGTAATTTCGCAGCTTTTTTATCAGGTTCAGACGAATCACCGATCGAAATAAATCCTACTCAACGTCGGTCCGAAAGAAGAACTGATTTTTTAACCGCACCGACAACCCCGAGGGCCTCGAACCGCGGGAAAAGTCAAGGACAATAGATATCAGCTGTTGGTCCTGGTGACGAGCACGGGGCGCACGATACCGGATCTAAGTGGGCCATGCCGCGCTATGGTTATGGCGGCATAAAACGCTCGCGAGTCTCGGAAGGGAGCGACGTCCTCGTCCTCCGCGCGTCCTCCAGGAATCGAGTCGACTCGCAGCCACGTCAAGTACCGGCCGGAGCCCCTTTACACCTCGAAAAACTCCCGCTATCATTGTCTATGCAAATTGTTTAAGATACCCGCGTATTTGCGGTTAACCATTACGCGCGGCAGGTGTTCTCAGTCGGAAAAACTTTGCGGGATTATAAGGAAAAGTTCTGTCTGGTCTTCTTTTTTTTTTGCAAAAATTAACCGGCAGTTCAACTCGTCAGAACTTATTACAGTGCGTCTCTTTAAATGCTTTTACACAGACGTCAACGCGGTATAAATTGCAAGGAACTTCTGAGAGAGTACAGAAAAAGATATAGAAAACTGGCAAATGTAATTTCGTGAAATGTTTTCATTGATATAAGAAACGAGTAGGAGGTAGCTGGCGGATAGAAGAAATCGAGAAGAAACTGCAAGCTAGACGGATATATCTTCCGAGTAAATTAAAATGGATTATATATCTCTACCCCCGTCTTCAATCTCTCTTCTACTTTTATCCCATTTCGTTTATTGCCCAGTTTTCCGGGGGTAATTGTTATTGCGTAGAAATGAATTTGCACTTTTCACGTTGACCTCTGCACCATATACAGCGTATAGTGAGTAATTCAGCTCGCAGACCGCAGAAGAGGAAAAAAAAAAAAAAAAAATTAACGAGACAATTTTCCGCCAGCTAAACTGCCACCGGATTATATATTAATGTGATTCGATTTTCTGATAACCTATGTAGAAATTAATGAATAATTTTTTTTTTTCTCCCTGCGCTATGGTCGAAACGTATATACTAATAGGAGAACTATTCGGTATATATCCCTGGTTGGTTTGTGTCTCTCCCGGTTGTCATTTTGAATCCAACTCGAGAAACGTACACTGCGTTGAACCGGCGAACCTTCCCAAGTTTAATTAGACGGAAGCCAAGCATACATCATGGTTGACTTTGCTACTACGAGCAGCCATCCCAACTGCTTGACATCAACCTCTCCCTTTCACAGGAGAGTTTCTCTCAATTATTCCCTGATACTTCAAGGGCCACGTATATACACATGTATAAAGGAAATGTATAGAGACGAATTCGTGTCTCGATTATACGACTGCACAAAGTGTATAACTACTTAGTTAACGTAACGTAACGTAACGTTGGTTAGAAATTGGCGGCCTGCCATTCCTCAAGCAGAGAATGTTAGGTACGCGAAAATTGTACTTTGAATCGCGCAGAATCTTACAAACTCGGGACTGCAACAGCACCGTTCGTCTTATATGCGTCGCTCCATCGAATTTCACGGGGTTCATAATTATTCCCATTTTTAAACAATATTTCTTCGCTCCAAGTTTCAAGCAACGCTATTTTATCGCACCTATATGTGCACGAATGTGAATTCAAATCGGAAATAAGTATACGAGGAATTTTTGAATCTCGTCGATCCGGACGGCGGACAGCGGGATGTAAATTAAATTCATTTGATAGAACCCTGAACGGCTCCCACACGCCAATCTCGAGGATGGTAGTAGCACATATTTGCCGAATCGCTGCCTCATCCGCCCTACTCGACACCGGTTTGATTAAATTTCACACCCTTTCCAACGAACGCGCGCGAACGGCCCGGAAGAATTTCTATGTAGCGCAGTTAGACACCGCAAAGTAACGTCGTTTCACACCCCAACGAACATCACAAGCTAGAATCGGTTAACACTCTCGCTCATGCTAGGGACAAAAGAATTGAGTTTCAAGAAAATAAAAAAAGAGAAGAAAAAAAATCAGAGTTTCGTGACGGCTAGAATTTTTATAAATAATAACATCGCGTTTTTTAGCGGGTCTAATAATAGTCATCGTCAAACATGAAGCGAGACAATTAATTCAGATTTCTATAACTAATTCGTTCACAAACTTTTCCCTACTCTACGGAAGAAGTATACGGTAATAAGAGAAAAAAAAACAAGAAATTAAGAATAAAAAAACTGAAGAAAAATAATCAAATGAAAATCTCTACCCGAGCAGACAATAAGTGTTTGATCGATATCCCGAGCTCTTGAAATAACTTTCCACGGCGACCGAACACTGACGTCGTTCTCGCGTCCTTCTGCCTTATCATAGGACTGAGAACTCCAGAAATTGGTCTTGTACTCGTGTATAATATAAAAAGTACGAGAGATTTCTATGGGGTCTGAATGTCTTGTGCCGAAATAAAGTCTACTTTATGTACAGCGAAACGCGGGGTACGTATAGAAACGTTGAACCCGAAACTTGGTACAGTTCGGCACGTCATAACCAATAGAATCAAGGGGGTGCGGTAGCTGGTAGGGAACAGTAGCAGTCGGAGTGTGCGGCAATGGCATTAACCGGTGGTGCAATACGATTATATCGCTGGCGCGTGGGTTTGCTGGTAACCTGATCACCCCTGCCGAAAATTCACGGGGTGTCCAACACGACCAGTGGAAGTAGAAAACGCGGGGTAGGTGCCCACCACGGTTACACCGGGCGTTCGGTGGCTGCCTAATCGGGTTGCGCTTTTTGCAGCTCGAATTACCCGTGAATCATTAGGGGCAGCTTTCGTGGGGAACTAGGAAAATTAGGGGCCTGAAGACCGGGGCGAGGTTCTGCCTTCAAGAACAACGAAATTCACGGTCCTTATCTTTGTATTAGGACATTAAGTCTATAGTGTTTTTTTTCCTCTTTTTTTTTTTTTTTTGTACCCTGCTAAAGCCACAAAACAAATCCCGACGCAAAGGATCTTTTTTTTTTCGCTCTCTGATTACGAGGTCAGAGTTGAAAAAAGAGAGTTTCTGTAACCTGACGATAAGAGCGATCGGAAAGCCAATCTTGGATTAGATACGCGTGTCTATCTCTTGATATTTAAGGGACTTACCGTTAGGTGTTGGAAGAGCCACGCCCTCAGGATGTTGGTTGCAACCTTTGGGAATATTCCTCTCTTCTTTTGGTTTTTCTTTCCCGACGAATCGTCGTCCTCTTCACCTGTACCTTCCCCGCTACCGATACTCGCGTTACTCGCGTCACCTGTAACAGAAAACAGAAAGAAAATCAAAATAGAGATTCACGTTATACTCGACTACTTATAAAATGAGCAAACAAAACTAACGGTAATAATTTGTAATAATAAGCAAGGACCCCGTCCATTTTCTCAAGATTTCTAATTACCGTCGGTCCTCTCTTTAACAAAGACTCGAGGACCTGGGCTTCTCCGGTTTTAAGTCTGAAAACCACCCCTTGCGAGCAATTAAAAAGCTAAGATTGATGAATGAAGAGGAATTAGCGCGCCCCGTCACCGGGTGGTTTTATTGCGGGTGGAGAGTCCTTACTATATACGTAAAAATTCAGGGGCGAGGGGGGAAAAAATCGAGCGACGAGGATCTTCCGAAAAAATCCAGACAGGAGGTCACGATAATATTAAAAATCGTCGATTACGCGGCGAAGTTTCGAATGACGAAACTGCGGCTGTTCCTGCAGCAGCTATACCTATACATTTATTTCAAGTCAAATTCATCGTCCGTTCGCCACCCTTCGGCACAAACCCCCGCGCTGGCTCGGCATTAGAGTTAAGTGACTTAAATGCAAATACAGAGAGCACAACATCCGCGTACACTATACAGAGATCGCGGGGGATGAAAGGGTTGAATCTCATTATCCTGATTTCGTTGTGTCCAGTGGTAAGCGAGGGCAAAACGAAAGGGGATTGCGAACGATTGCGTTAACGATTTCCAGTACACTATAGGCATGAATACTGCACTTAAAATTCTTCCTCCGAATCCTTGAAATTTTGTGGAAAGAATTTTAAACCCCTTGCACACGACGATTATAATGCGTGTACAGATATAAGTTATACCGAAACTGGATGTTTTTTTTTTGTTTCCTTCTTCCTTTTCTTCCGAAAGAATGAATGAAATAACAAGAGAAAAGAGCCGTCCTTGTAACATATAACAGAGAGATCAACAAAACAGGACGTAAAATACCGCGTGGCGTTCGTTCACTGAAATCAAGTTAGAAGTGGGAGCGAAATCTCCCATGGGGTTCGGGATGACAGGTCGCTCGGGGCAGTCCCAGTCGAGTGTCCCAGCGAGTGTTTCGTGTCCAAGATTAACTTTGAATTCGTCAATAGCGACCCGAACAGGCGAGAGAAGATCGCTGAGGGGGTGGGGAAAAAGAGAAGGAGGGTGAAGTGATGGATCGAAAATTTGTCCGTGACGGACAGGGCGGACTATATACAGGGGGAAAACTACACCGTGTGCCTGGGCGGCCCCACCAGTCCACCTTCGCTTCCTACTTTAATATCGACTTTCATTTATCAAACTTCTTTTCTCATCCCGTATGCGCATTAAAAAATGATTATCACCAAATCGCGATGAATTTTTATCTGAAAAAGAGATTCCAAAAAAAACAAAAAAACATTCTAATGCAGTTTAAACAAAAACGTCTGTGAAGGGGTGCAGGTTTTCGGACGGCTATTACCACGTCCCTCTGATTGCAGTTAATTTACTTCGCGCAAATCGGGTTAATGTTGCGTACCGGTCGCTACCATGCAGGTTTTGCCCAGTTCCTACTATATACATCTAGGGAATGAAGTGCAGAATATAATCCTGGGGCTGATATATTCGCACACAACGACATCGAACGTCCGAACCCCCCCTACGTGTTCGTAATACACCAAACTATAGCATCTTCGATAATGCACCGATCCCCGTGGCTAATGATGCAAGGGGGTGCGAAAACATTGCGGCGGTTAAAAATATGAATAAATAAATAAAGAAGATGCCTCTGAATTGATTTCGGTGATCTTTGGTACATCCGAACAGAGATACATACGTATACGTATATATATATAGGTAATATAGAAAAAAGAGGAAGCGGAATAGAAACGGGATGGGGGTTGAGAGCCATATCGTCGGAGCGTTGATTTACGCGTAGCAGTGCGCATTTTTACTGCTGCGTTATAGAGATTTAAGTGCAGCCAATTATACATTTATGTGTGTCTACACTAGTCGCGAGAGCTGCTGCCGTTGCTGGTCCAGATCCTATATACTCTTAACCCTATCTCCATCTTTTTCTACATTTTTGTTTTATTTTATCTGTTTTTTTTTGTTTTTTTTTTGCTTTTTTTATATAACATTCTCATTTCTTTTCTACGCACTCCGTTAGCTCAGACTACGACTACGACTACGACTAAGACGATTACGACCGAGAAGACCCGCAAGAAAACCAAATGGAAGAAAAAAGAAAACGAAAAGAAAAGAAAACCACGATACTTACGCTCATGACTAGAAAGTATATTTATAGTTCGATCGAGGAAACTCAACGGGGTGGTCCTAAATAAGAAATAACCCTGCCGCGTACTAGAAACATGGGGAATATTTTCAAATACAACTTTCGATCAGATCTGAATGTTCTATGTCGCACTAAAGTTAGGATCGCTAGATTGATAGAAAACTTGCACGTTTCTCGTTACCGTGACAAAAAAAAAAAAAAGAAGAAAAAGAGCATAGAAAAAAGCATGGGCTCGGCACTAGAGCGTGAGTTTTTTAGTTTTTTATGATAATATGTTGTTTTTTTTTGGTTTTATATGCGCTAGAGTCGCTTTCCTGTCCTCCTCATGGCTGGCAGCAAATAAATGTCTGGGTATCCGGCGTGACTTGGGCGACCCCGACGCCTAGCGTCGCCCGCACGTTATAACGTAGGGATATAAAGACGATGTAGAAGATTCGGGTGTCGGGCCACGATGGGGTTATATTTAGGAACCATATGCGAGGTTATTTCGAATACACGTACCGATGGGTATAAGAGACGCGACTCGAGGCGTGCCGAAGAGCCAGGAGCCCAGGACCACCGTAAATATATATAGCCCCGCTTCCTACGGTACAATAATTTCTCGACACCTCCCCAAAAAGTGGCTACGAATTTCCGAAATGAAACCAGTGGGGAAGAAAAGAATGAGAAATAGTAGGAGGATCGATGGAGTAGACAAAAAAAAAAAAGAAGAAACTTTACTCTGCGGCTCATGATGAATCGAATATTGTTTCAACACCTTCGAGATGGTCAACCGCGAGTTTATCTTGTAGCACAAATATGTATATGGTGAAAGAAATAAAGTGTTGCTTGAAAATTATCCCCCCCTGGTTCGACCTAATTTACGAGAAACTTGATCCACTTGAAGCATCGTGAAGGATGCGGATCGGTTTACTTCTATATCACTTTGAGCGTTGTTTGATACTGCGGTGGAACTGGATGGCGAGATTTAGTGTAAAGTTATACCCCAGAGTCTGCAGTATGCTATATGCGATGTCTTGAAGAAGTCAGCTGTTTCGGCATAACTCGACTTAAAATAACTCACGTAGTACGTGAAATTACAGATAAAAACTTTTACTCTCGGTATAAGTTACATGAAATTGAGAATTTTTTTTTTTTGTCATTTTAAAATAATTGTTCTAATTTTGAATACATACGATCGCGGGTCCTGCAAAACGGAACGACATTTAGCCTCAAACAATCGTACATGGGGTCCGGTTAAGGGGAAACGAAGGGTTTACCACAGGGACGTTAACGACCGGCAAGCAGCTAAGGACACAAGGCGCTAATAAGTGAAACGCGGGCGCGTAACAAAGGTCGTCGAGGCGTGCGCGAGCCATTAAATCATTGCCGAGACAGAAGCTAGCTAGAGCTAACTCGACGACTTTCGAGACGACGCGAAGTATAAGACGAAGAAGAGAATGAATAAGACAAGGAACGGGTACCGGCGAGTGGCGAGACGTCGCGGCGCGCGCGCGTGCCCACGATCGCCAATTAATCTGGGCGCTAAATAGTCTCGAATTAAGCACGAATCCTTCTTGTATATTTCCTCTCGTGTGTAGGATAATGTGTACGTGTGTCGAACGCGTGTGCACGGCTAAAATCAAGAATCACATCAGCTGGGAGGCGGGGGGAAGAGGGTTGGGAATAATGGAGTAAAGAGGAGTAGGAGACGTCGCGTTACCGCGGACTACATTTTATCGCCAAAAATAGTTGCCAATTGCCTGAGCCTTAAAACGGCGATCCGGCTGACTGGCTGCTTGCAGAAATTCGTGTTATGGTGCGTTGACCTCCGGAGCTCTCGACCGTTCGGTATCGTCGATCCAGGGAATATGCGAAAACATTGCGTGTCTCGCTATATTCGATCCCCCCGCACACAGGTTCTATACTCGCGTTGGCTGAATGCGCCCAACTGCTGTATTCAAAAATATGCAAACGACTGCGGGTGGAATGTTTTGTCAATGGAACCAGCCGTGCCTCTCGGCGACCAAGTACCTACTCCACCGTTTATACTTTCCACTTTCCGCACTCCACCTAAACCGTAACCACGGCGTCGCGGCGCATCGTTCGACGCCATCCAATACCACTACGCGACTGCGGCAAAAACTTATACCAAGAGAACAACCGCGATGACCTGGTAATTAATGTTAACTGTATCAATTCCGTCGCTTAATTCGGTACGTGTTAGATGGGACCCAACGATATACGCAAGAAATTGCTCCCCTCCTTCTCGAAGAAGAAGAAGAAGAAGAAGAAGAAGTACGCCGTGTGCCTCGTGAATTCTAGTAATCCTGATGACGCACGATCATGCTTTGATGGCAGAAGAAGAAGAAGATGAAGAAGAAGGACGGAAATACCGAAGGCAAAAGCTGTTCGGAAGATGAGAACGCCGAAGAGGAGACAAGAGGGAAAGAGGGACTCTCGGAGAGCTGACGCCGAAGCTATGCGGATTAACGAATGGAATAAAAAGAGGAAGAAAAATAAGAAGACGAAAAAGAAGGCGGCGGAGGAGGAGGATGAGGAGCGTGATGCCGTCGTACCCGAGTGTATGTTATTGTTATGATAGAACTGGGATTTTCGAGAATGTCTCTCGGATCTTCCAAGTCTTCCCCCTCGGGGTCTGGGTGCCCCGTGTACGTAAGTACGTCTGGAATAGCGGCGGTTAGGTCCCGCGACGGATGAAAGCATCGCCTCTAATTCCTCGTCTGTTTACATAGCCGGGTGCGAACATCTTCGAATAGGCTGTCCGTCCCGCATCTCACAAGTGCAAGGCATCAAAAACACACAGGCGACACTTGCGACCGCTTTGATTCTGCACCTGCCCTTCCTCGTCATCGCCAAAGGAATCGGTTACCGTCAAGTTTTATCTCATATAAAGTATTAAAGTTGAAAACTTATACTCGAATTAAAACCAAATTTTCAACTCACATTTATATTTCTAGACAAACTTCCTACGATTTTTCTTTCACTTTTTTCTCTATATACACTTCATGGTATATGGGAGTGGAATCGTCTCTCCGTTGACACAACATCATACAAAACGAAATAGGATTTTTTATAAAAGGAACGAGAAGAGTATAAAAAAAAAAGAATATAGGAAAACAGATCGTGGGTCAATAAAAAATCAAAGAGACGATTCACGAGATAATGGGAGCGAAATATAACCGTGCAGTTCGTTTTTATTTCGGTCGAGCGGAAAAAATACGTCAAAATAAAGATAAGAGAAAAACGTTAATAGCGGGGGTGGAATTAAAGCGAAGAAATCGTACGGGCGACGCAATTAACCGCGTAAATAACGATCTCTATAAAAGTCTACTTCTATAAGATCGGTAAACGAGCGTTCGCAGTTGAGAGTAGTCGTGGTAGATTGAGACGTTTGAAGAGGCTCTGTGACAGTTATCTGATTCATGGACATGCCGGTATATTTTATGTCGTACGATCTATGAATACTGATCGATTGGCCGCGTGCCCCCACGCCGTGGCATGGATATATCAATTACAGCAGCAGCAGCAGCAGCAACAGCAGCCGCAGCATGCACCGTCAGTAGTTATATATCCGTAAGTTGCACCGCTGAAACGCCACGCGTATAAAATTTATACATACATATAAACGTCCACTGCACACGGATGCAGCTATACTGTATACGTGTAGAAGTAAACTAGGTGCATTCGTTAATCAGTCGTTCGTTCGCGCGTCTTTCCCCCCCATTTGAGCGGCGTGGATACAAGTAGAGTTGAATCGAATTATCTTATTAAACGTCTTTGGTTCGTGCGGTAGAAAAACACGCCCCCGCAAATCGATAGATCATCAGTCGCACAATGTACGGAGTCACGTGGATTACAGTCGCACATAACGTACGGCGAATAAGTAGATACGCGACCTGAAAACGCCATAAACTATAATTCCATCGACGTTACATTACGATTCACGAAGCGCCGCGCCGCAAAGCTTTGAGCAAATACGAGTTTCTTTCTCTTTTTTCCTCTGATTATCTGATAAACGACGAACGCTGATACAAGGTGGTCTCAAAAGTTTTCTAGATACGAGACGCGTACGTGGGACGAAACTTCATATAGCTGTCATATACCCGATGTTTTACAAGGGTTGTTTCTATATTATTTTTGTTTTTTCAAATGAAATTTTTTTATCGATATATTTTCATCGTAGCTTGTTCACCGGTTTTATTTTATTTTGTTTTATACCGGTGAATAATTAAGAATCGTGTTACAAGGATGAACATCATACGACAACGTGACTCAAGTTTTCCTGAGACGTTAGTTGACATATTTTATTTGTTTTTTTCTTACTGCAATTTTTTTTTTTTTTTTTACCTGATTTCTATCTCTTTTTGCGAAGAACCACTCGAAGAGGATCGAACGTTAATAGGAATATGTGTACACGGCTAGCGTATAAGGAGAAGAATGAAAAAGAAGGACGAATTAATGCTCGACCAATTTTGCATCGGTAATTAGATTTTGAGAGATGCCTGCATCGATCAACGAAACGAGCTCGGAAGACGTCTGCAACTTTTTAATACGGGACTAAATCACGAATTGGAATTTAAGGTATCAATATTCAGACCAGGAATATTCAAACCAATCTTGGGGTTTATAAGTCGTGTATATATGTATAATACAGTCGGGAACTGAGAACCGGGAATATTTTCAATACCAAACTCTCTCTCATTCAATATCGCGTATTATGTAAATAGAAGGCAATCAGTCAGTCAGTCAGTCAGTCAGAGAGGGAAACCAAAAAAGAAAAAAAACTCTTCAACGAAAACGTATTACAAGTTAACGTCATAATTATGATCCCCAAACAGAATTTCTGCAGCTGTTCCGATTCCAAATTATACAAAACTCCTTCTAATCAAAGGACTAATCATATTCTACTTGTTGAAATTTTTTCCTTTCTTCCAAGACACATAAGCGTATAATAACGTAAAGATGGCGATTCTTTTGCGGAGCGTTTTTTCTTTTTTTTTCTTTGCAATGATTTATTGCTCAGCGAAATCGAAATTTCTTAGCATGAAAGTTAGTTTATCGACCTATATGAATAAACAATAGGCGGTTTTAATGTTCATTTTACGATGAACCGAACCGATTATCATATCGACACGCA
The DNA here is from genome assembly GCA_963978495.1 of Athalia circularis. NCBI lineage: Eukaryota > Metazoa > Arthropoda > Insecta > Hymenoptera > Athaliidae > Athalia > Athalia circularis. The sequence goes on along the minus strand of OZ021698.1, from coordinate 18,074,485 downwards.
GGTGGTAAGATTTGACATCACCCTACGCGGTAGCAGGTTGCATAGAATTTCGGAACGAAGGGTGAAGTTTAGGTGCACAAAGCCCCGATGTTCCCGGGGCACGTATAGAGATTACATTAATTAATGCTCACCAACCCAGCAGCAGCAGCGCAGCAGCAGCGGCGGTAGTAGAAGCAGAACTGGTCGGGTTTGGGTTTTGGTGATGTGTTGCTAGCAACGACGCGCCGCTTTCTATGATAATTACAGTTAGGACGTGAGACTCCGTCTTAATTATACAGTCGTTAAACAACGATACCAGCGCGTGCTGCGCGATACTGTCCCCAGATTACCTGCACCGCTGGTGCTGCACGTGTCATAAATACATTCCCCGTGGTATACGTAATAGTAACGCGCGTTTATCCGCAGGATTCCCTAAGGAAACGGAACTGCGGTAAAATACACATTTGCTGCAGGTGTTCTTTCTCAAGTCCTCCGGTTGCCTCGCTTTGAGATTTGCGAGATACGATGAGACAAGAAAAATTCTCTCCGATCTATAGGCAAATGATCGCGCGGGCGCGGAGATCGATCAGATTTTTATCCGTATATATCGAGTAATCTGATACTTTTCGAGGTCGAGGACTAGTTTCTCGTATACGCATGTTTCGGGACGATATATAGGCAAGGGTTACGAAAGGAACGATGAAAAGAAAAAACAAAAAATTTTGTTATGGTTAAAACTTGATGAAATTATAAAAGTGTTAATGGAAGCGTCGTACATAGTGGCGGCGACGTGAACGCGTTGCAACGAAACGCTTATATTCATCGCTGTCAGACGACGACTTTAGACATCTGACGAGCACGTGTACCGAACTTTCTGTTGGGACAAGGTGTTCCAAGTATGAGTGCGTAGTAAGTAAGTAAGTAAGTAAGTAAGTAAGTAAGTAAGTAAGAAAGTAAGTAAGCGAGAGGGTACGGGATCTCGGTGTACGTTTGGTTAAAAGTGAGAGAAGCTGCTGACTTTTTGTCGCCGTGTGCGGTGGGCCACGTGGTTTTACCGGGCATTCATAAGGGTGAGGTTTTTAACATTTTAACGACTCCCTTCTTCTCCCGCGTATATCTCGTTTGCCACACCACCTACTCTCTCGTTATTATCATGATTGTTATTGTGATTATTTCTCGTCTACCGATCGCCCCCCGCTGCCCCCGTTTCACGTATATACGTTTATCTCATGTTTCCTTTTTTTTTTACATATATTCTTCCATATAGCTTTTTTCTTACTCCTCACTCTTCTTTTACTACGCGCATATATATGTATAACGTATATATCCACCTCTAGACTACTCGAGACTCGAGATCGCGACGGATCACGACGCGCGGGAAGATGTAGACGGTCAGATAGCCTCACCGCAAGATTCCAAGGCTCGGGTTTCGTACACAGACACGATTTTTCTCCCCTATGTTCCCCTCATCTTCTCGGTGTACGGCATATAGTCACTTACGACTATTTTTAGATATAATATACACGGCTCTCTTCGAAATAATCGTAAAATGTAAGCTTGCTCCGCTTCATATTGCAATTAGTCTCTGATCCCGGCGCATAAAACCCGCGTCACAATTCCTAAACTATAGTTAGCATTTAATTTTGTATCCGGACTCGATTCCAGTTTCTATTATATACGATAAGATCTCCTATTATCCGCACACGAAACATCTCACTTTTTCATCCTCCAAATTTTTTCATATTTTTCAACGGGGGTTGGAGATATCGCTGGCGTAGAATCGCGGCTGGATGATTTCTATTTTTTTTTCCTTTCTTTCCATTCTTCGTTTTCTTCTCGATGTACGCCATGATTTTCAGGATAGGTACACACCGTCTTACGTTATGTATTATATGTAGGTATATATAAGTGCGGGTATAAACGATACCTACGCTACGACGGCGGCGTCGGCCCGCAGGCGGGTTTTCGTTCGGTACTCTGGGGCGCTAACAAGACGGCCCGAAGGCCCGGGTGAGTTATGGGCCGCGTATCACACCCTCCGGCGGTTGGGATAGCACACATAGCTAGCTGTCGCCAGTTTTCTGGCTCATTACTGGCCACTGGTGCCCATTTCTCTCCAGCTCTTGCGAATCTGCCATAACGGACCGAACTAGCCGCCCCATAGTCTTCTTCGCCTGCACAGTATTGGTTAAACTGGATGGCGCTTTCGAACATCTTTTTACTTCGATTCCTTTCTTTTTATCCCGTTCACGGGGCGCGGTTAATCATCGGCGTTGGAAAATTCATTCGAAAAGCGCGAGGGTGAATGTAGGCGGAAATTGTAAAGGTAACCCTTGAGGAGATATTTTCGGAGTAGATATCAAAAGCTAGCTGAGAATGGGACTTAGAATCGGACGGGAAATTGGAATAAAAATTACTTATACATCGAGGCGGTATGGATTTAAACGCGAGATATCCTACGGTACAGCACTGCAGTTAGACACTGGAAAAACACTAGCGTCGGCCCTAATAGCGAAGATTGTTTGTGTATCCAGGCACGAATCGGCTCTAAAACTAAGATCGCCCGAACCCCGCGAACTCTTAAATAAAACTAAAATAAATAGCGTCATCAGACTTTACTCAAAGACTATACGGCGACGAAGCAGGAGAAGGAATAAAGTAAAAAAGAAAGGGAGTAAAAAAAAGAAACCGACTATCTATGTATAGATTATAGCTACAAAAGCGGCTCTACGAACGATCGGATGAATTTTCTCAGCCTTCTTCTTCTTCTTCGTCGCTGTCCTTTTCCTCAAATTAACTTCTAAATAAACCGGCTTTAATCAGAGTGAGTTGTGACGGGCCATTCCCCGCGAAGCGAGTCCTCGAAAGATATTTGACTTCGGCGTCGCGTCGGCACCCGACGATTCTCGTATCACGAGGATGAAAAATTACGTATACGTGTGTCGTTAAAAGATCGTCTCCAAATGTCCATAAGCGATTAAACCGGGTACACCTGCACTCGACCTTTATCCGAAATACGACGATCTCAAACCGGTCAATTTTTCAAGTAGGTATTTTTATTTTATTTGTATTAATCTCACGATATATACCCTCCGACCGATCGATTGATCTCGCAGAATTTTTTTCGAACCAATCAAGATGAGCTTGCAAAGCGGCCCGAGGGTCCCACTTATCCCTAAAGTTTCGGTTGTGATGTTCAAACTGTATGGATATGCGCGCGCTCCGATAATATGTAAAGCATCGATATTATGTATTTATTATAATACGATGGGCAATCGAACCGGCCTCCATAAAGGCAACGCATACGAATATAAAAAATCGAAAAGTAGTCAATTTATCACCGCAGGTGATGCGTTCGACTTTCCGACAGCGATCTGACTCAACTTCGTTGAAAATTATGAAAAAGATGATCAGACCAGATGAGGAAAAAAAAATTCGCTCCGAGTCAGAAAACCCCTGTATAGAAAAACATGGATATCCCGTTTATAGGGAAACATTAATTAAAAAAAATCAGATAGAAGACGAAAACGAGGTGTGGAGGTATAGAGTAAGAATCACGGTGGTTTTCTCAAGATAGATTCGAGATATCTTGTCGCGGTATACGATGGTGACGATAGACAATACCGTGTGACTTTGTGCGGCTGACACGTTCAGCGGATACTGGTCGTAGTTTGGGGGGGTTTAGGAAGGGTAAGAGGAAAGAGGAGAGCGGGAGGTAAGAGGAATGCGTGAACACGCTCATCGGAGACCTTAAAGAATTTCTTCGAGGGAGACGCGAGTCGGGTTGGCGGGTATATACGTGAAACGTAACGATGAAGAAGAGCGTAGAATTTGGGCGAGCGACGACTCGGAATACGAAGACGAAGAAGACGACTACGCGATCGTCGGCGGCGCAGCTGTTGATGTTTTGTCTGGTAGCTCTGCAGCGTCTCTTTCGAACGATATTCCACCACAGCGGCAGCAACTCTGTACCACCGTCGTCGTCGGCAGTAGCTGCAGAAGCGGCTCTTTCCTTCGGTCGCTATTTTAGTATCGTTAAAAATGCATCCATCCCCCTTTTTTTCAGATATATACTCCGCTCGCATCGGCGCACCTTGCATCGGTATATTAAAATCTCCGTAAAACGCGTCGTCCCGATCAGGATCTACACCTTCGCAGAAAAATTATTCGAGTACGCTAACAATAAAATATATACCGCGCTTATCATCACAGCTTATTATTACGTTAGCCTATAATAATTTTTCTCCCAAAGTCCACGTAGCTTTTGATTAACTCATTTAATCGTAGGTACGACCGGTATAAGCGAGATAACGAGGTATAAATCCAGGAAACTTCTTTGACCGTTATGGGGTAGCCTAATGCCGCGGAGATTACGAAAAGATTAGATCGCGCTTGGCCATGGTTTGGCGCATAGGGTGTTCGCGGGACGAACCGACCCCACCACCCATCTTCCACTCCCTGTGAAACTCCACGTCGTGTTTTTGCACAGCGGGCAAACTCACCGCGATAACTCAACCGATTTAATAACGAGATATTTTGGATTAGCGACGGACCGCAAAGGAACGAACGTAACGTACGAACGGAACGAATGGAACGAACCGTACGAACGGACTTACTATACCAAAACCCACTTCCCTCTTATAGTATACCTCCATTGCAAAAGGTTCGCAGATGCGTGTGATGCCGAGGTCCACATCGAGTCGAGGGTTCTCCACCTATAGATATAAGTATGAAAAGGTTTTGGTATACCTTATATTATATATATACCTATACGACCGGCCACCACCCACGCTCAAAAAACTATATAAGCACACACGAATCATCTCTGCCCGCTGCAGCGAAAGCAACAGCAACAGCAACAGCAACAGCAGCTCCGGGGCTAACGCACACGCTAAAGAATACCCTATAAAAAAAAAAAAAGGCAGAAAAAAAAAACGGGGAAAAAAATAAAATGAAATAAAATAAAATAAAGCTGAAAGCAAAAAAAATATCCTGTCTGGATTTTTTCAGAACCTTTTTTCAAGCGGCACGTATAGAAACGAGGTATCTTTCGCGCTGTTCCCTTTGGTCCTTTCCTCTTACCTCCCGCGTCTCCCTCCCTCTTCGTCTTAACCTTCTTCTTATTTTACCTCCTCCTACAGCTTCTCCTCCTTCAGCTAACATATCTCGTTCTCCTTCGCGAGGGCACACCGACTCAGCGCGCCTGCCCATCTCTTATAACCTCGCGAGTTAAAAAGAGATATCCATATAGGTGATTCTACGCCGATCAGATTAAGATGGACAGAGAGCCAAGATCTTGTGCCTCCAGGGGTTAGAGGCGTACAAGATGGAGGCTGGTTTGATGGAATGTAGCCACCATCGCAGGCCGCTTGCGAGGCAACATCAGCAGCTAGGTTCCTTCGCATACGTGTATTATGTCCATACCATTATATGCATATACGACCACCGTATGCACCTATATACTCGCGTTTCGTACATCGGTGTTGATGCGTTACATACGTGTGCATATAAATATACGTGTAAACGTACTCGTCCGTCCGTCCGTCCGTCCGTCAGTCCGTGATTGTGTACGACAATTCCACGCATCGGATGAATCCTCCTCATATATACCTCGACGCAGCTACAACTTCGGTTTCGTCTTGAGCGCGTCCCGGATGCTTATTCGAAAAGGAATACGACGGATGCACGGGTACTCGTAACTAATAAGTTAAATGAATATACAGCATCGGTGAAGCAAATCGCGCGTTATTCTCCCAAGAATCGAATCGCGGTGAGGAGGAAGAAGTTCTGCTCCCTGAAAGCGAGTATAAGGCTGCTCCGCCGATGGCTGGGTATACGTATACCCTATTTGGTGCGAGATATTGCTTTTATACGGTAAAACGTTCCATATATACTTTAACGGAGATAATAATCGCGCGATGCCGATTAGGAGCGAGAGGATCCGCTGCACTAACACAACGCGATATTCAGCTCGCTGCATGCGGCTTCTGCACCGATGCGGCAAGGATCCTCAGTCCAACGAAGCGAATGTTGTTTGTCGGTGCAGTCCGTCTCTGATCAACCTGCGCAGGTCGGTATAATGCCGTCGCATCTCCTGCCACCGCCGCTCGGTATTACATATATATGTACACATAATATACCTTGAACGTGGTGTACACCTCGATCCACGCACTGGCGCAACAACTTCACGATCTCGAGCGGTGCAGGAATCTCTCTCTTTTTCTGATCAAATTAATCAGGAAAACGATTCGAAGTACGTTACCAAGTCTCGTGAGACTCGTGCGCTCTGTTTTTGAACCTAACTCTTTACGCAGCTATATACGCGATGCATACCTACATACATATACGAAGGTAAAAAAACGCGATCCGTATTATACATATATATACTTACACTGGTACATATGTGCGCAACGCCACATAATATATGGTTTTCTTCTTTTTTTTTTCGTTTTTCATTTTTCACGATTCTTCCCCGCGCAGAGTTTTACTCTCTGTACCGCGATGTACTTTTTATTCTCTTCGAAAAAAGGGGCGTATTTACGTTAAGTGAGGCACGCAGCGAAGAGCGTACAGGATAACGATGCGAGGTATTGTTTGATAGAACACAAAACCGCTACGGTGGTGTTCGCTGCAAAGAGATAAGAGATCGAACTTAGATAAGCTCAGCTTCTCGCTGCTCGACCGTATGATGCATCGGTCTTTGGACCGGTGCAGTATACGCATCGGGCAATCTTTCCGTCGAAAAAAAAAAAAAATTAAAAAAAAATATTCAAACGCAGCTGATACAACGCGCTGATGGCGTTATACCGCGGTTCGTCATATTACGAGAATATAATTCAACATATAAATCGCTTTTCGTTTTTTTTTTATTATATAAAGTTATGTGGTTATCTTGGGGTAGCTGTGCGGGTGCGAAAGGTGAAGAAGTGCAATTTTATCGCTTTCGGTGCGCATGCAGTCAGCTCATTTCGAGTCGCGTTGCGGATATAATATAGCGACGCACGGTCAGGGAAGTTTGTGTTGTTTTCTTTTTTTCTTCTTTTCATGTTTTTTACAAGGTAAGTTACACCGTTAAATGCAATATTTGTCGTACACTGTAGAAACCCGAGCAGTCTCTCGGGTCGGTCGGTCGATCGGTCTGTATATACAAGAAGAAGGCGGCGGTCCGCAGGGAGTCGCTGGCATGACACGCAACATGACTCGACTCTCCGTGGTTCGCTCGATCGGCTCACCAGACTTTGTTCTTTTTTTCTCCTTCGGGTTTTGTTTGCTTTTGAATTTCTTCTTTTTTTTATTTTAATTTATTTATTTATATACCTACTTCTTCCGTATACTTGCAACATAGTTCGTTGCCTTCAAAGCTCGCTCTGCACACCCTCGCGAGGATAACGTAACGAGTTATAACGAACACCCACGGCGGTCGGACGTGGTTTGTGAAAATTATTGTCATCTCATTCAGGGAATTTTAAATCTTACATGAAATTCGAATAATTTCTTCTCCTCGAATCACATTTTAGAGATGGTAAGATTTATTCGACGTCGAGTCAGTTTTCACCGTAGCACTGTACGATAAATATAATATACACACGTATTATTCTTACATATATTAAAAATATCACACTGTATATCATCAGTTTCGGTTTAGCTGAGGAGTCGCCGACAAGTTCACAAAGTGGGCTAATTATTCGAACGCGCGCCATTAATTTTCAACTGGATGCCAACGAACGAGCATCGCTATGAGGAGCGAACTACTCCTCGTCCCCGCATGCTAACGTCGCCACAAAGATATCGCCTTTACGGCAGTCGTATAGGAGCAACAGCGGCACCAGAAGCACAACCAACTTATAAAGCGGCCCGGGTATCTCCAAGTGCGTCATAAAACACGCACTAATGCGACATAATCTAAGCAATTTGATTTACGAGAGTGCGGACACCTCAACATAACGTATATATATGTAACATAATACACATATATGCATATAAGTGATCCATACCACTTTCACTTCTTCATTTCCATTCATTTCCTAAGTTTTTACTATTTAGTTATTCATTTTTTTTTTCGTTTCATCTTCATCGACCGATTCATTTTCGTGTCTTCAAAAATTACACATTCATGTTTCCCGCACTTCTTCAATATTTTTTATTTCTTCTTTTTTTTCTGCTTCTCACCGATTTTACTAAAAATTTCATTTCACATCGGTTTAGGCATGAGCTCGAGATGTAGCGAAAGCGAGAATTGACGAAACTTTAGGATAAAAAGAATTAGGGAGGAGAGGAGATCCTATGGCAGAACGTGAGGGACCCGATCGCGTTGAATAACAGGACGCGAAGTTTTGGACGTTGACGTCATTTTTCTCTCAGCGATCAGGAGATGTGTATACACATGAGAGAAAATAAAAAGCCAGATGAAGATGGAAGAGAAGACTAAAACGAGCGAGCCGATTCCTGGGAATAGATAAAATGAAACTAGCTTGAAAAATCGTAGGGATTAATTTTACGGAAAGCATGAGTTCCGTAGGTATACATAGAGGTGGGTATATATTATTGCTGTATAGGATCGGCATTCCATTCGATCTGGAAGGATATAAAAATATATAGAAAACAATTCGAAAATGCACAACGATATATCTACTCCGTTAAAGATCGAACCGAACGTCTGAAATTACAGCAGCGTCTTAAGCCCGACCGTTCCGGAAACCGCCGATCAATCCCTCGAGTAATTCAAGCCTTTAAACCAATTCTATAAAAAAAAGAAAGATCGAGGACAAATCGAAATCAATCCCCGAATTCGATCGATCAGTTCCTACAGACTCCCACCTCGTTATCTATATATATTTCGAACGTCCATTCAATACGCACAAATCAATACGATGTAAATAAGTGCACAAAGAAAAAAGTAGAGAAAAGAAAAAAAAATTGGAACTGCCGTGTAATAAAATAAAAGTGGGACGTAACTAATTAACGACTCGGACCCTGCGGATCGGTGAGATCGCGTAGCCGTATTTCACGCGAGTATATAGATTATCGGGGACACGCGAACTAATAGGCAGGTCAGGAAACAAGCCGCTCGTAAGATAAGCGTCGTTCCATTTGGACCGGGTGTAACAGACGTTCGAAATACGGGGGTGGGCGCAGGGGGCCCGCATAATAATTTGTGGCTCTTCTCAGCAAACGAACATCTTCATTACACGACGAGGGCTTGCGATAAATAAAGTAAAAAAAAAAAAACGAAACTAAAAAAGAAAAAACAATTTCAACACCTGAAGAGGGGAAAAAAAAGACAAGAAAAATATATAACCTTGACAATAAATTAACCGAATGAATTTGAGAAGATAAAAAAGATAAAAGATATAGAAATAAAGAATGAAACAGACCAACAAACTTTATACATCCACTGTATTGCTCATTGTGTAAATTCTCGTTACCTTACAATCGAGTAATTAAAATTCGTAGTGTGTCGTTAATTATATTTACTACTATAGTTTAGATTCTCTAGACGGTTTATAGGTGTATATATGTATACCAGGTGACCCGGCGTCTGTGAGTCAATGGGACACTAATTGCTGTTGGTCGAAGGAAAAGAAAGAGGAAAGAGAGAGAGTCGAGCTCGTAACGTGGAACGTATAGTGAAACGTGGCTGGCGAACGAGTCAGGGGGTATTCAAGGGTGGTTGAGAGGTCCACCACTCGAAGCGAGGAGACAGAAGAGGGGCCTCGAGTCGAGTGCCAACAAGAGAAACAATGCCCCGTATGGACCAACAGCATCAGTCGGCTATCCATCCCCCTTCCGTTTCTCCCTATTCCAAGGTTGAACGAAGATATAGAACCACCTCGCGATTCGATCTCAGTTTCAATTTTTCATCCCTGAAATAAATTCATACGCCACTTTCATGCGTAGAAAATTTAGCGAAACACCAGCTGGATTCCCAGATTATTGAAAATTCTGTACATGGATTCGCAAAATGTTTTACGCCAACGAAATGATCGGGTGACGAAGTTAGTTTCGCATATATTATTCAAAAGCTCCTGTAGCACGTGAAAATTGATGAGAGCTAGAGATAGAAAAATAGAAAGATGAAAAAATACTCTGTACGTACGGATGGGAGAAACAGTTCCGAAATTCTGTGTCGGCACAAAGCGTAAAGCTCACGGTAGAGAACAATAGAAACCGCACAGATTTCATAAAGTCAGAGTTGAGATATATAGGTACGTACAATGGTTTAGCCAATGTAACTGTATAATACATAAAAGATATGTAGATACAACTAGCGTCACATGTGTGTATATGTCTATATATACATGACTCGTGGAGGTTTCAATGCGCTTCGTATATGCATATATATATAAAAGCGTTATATTAGTGAAATGTGTCTTCGCGTACATTGCGAATGTACACGTATGTCTCCGCATATGTAAACGCTCGGTGATATTAAACAGTTTTCCTCGTATGCAGATACATGTGTATGTAAACGCAAAACACAAACGCGACGATCCCGTGTACGCATACGTTAAATATTTAATATCACAATCCTAGTGGTGTGTGAATAACGGAATCGAAATTGCATGCGCTCGAATTTCACGTTCGCGAGAACATCTGATTCCGCAGAATAGGAGCAAACGAACGCGAGCTTTTTTCGAAGTAATGTGTTTCCACCATATACGTGTAGCAGTGGAGCGACAGCACGAATAGGAAACCTGCACGGATTTTTCTCTAGTTTTTGGGTATCTCGCGAAATATGATATTTAATAGTACATAAGATAGGCGCATCGCAGTTTTATTTGATACATAGAGTAGCGATAGTTCGTCACGCGATGTTACCCGCTGCTGCTGTTGGTGCAGTCGCAGATGTTCGGAATGACGGTCGTTCGCTGTCGGGTAAACAATAATTTTTGGGCGATTCTAGAAAGGATTTTTATAACCTACCATGGTTTAGTTTCATCGCGCGCACACACACACATATTCATATATCTCTCGAATATTCGAACAATTCATATATACACGAACACAGTAGCCCGTAGTTTATCCCTGCACTATATACAGTTTAACCCGTTTTTAATCTAATCTATTTATTTATTCGTTCCCACTTCTTTGCTTCTTTTTCTCCTCCTATTCCTTTTCTCTTCTTGTTCTCCGAGCGCGAACACGGACGGATATTGGATCGTAACTCAAAAAAACAGAAAAAAAAAAGAAGAAAGTAAAATAGAAAAAAATATATCCCTCATGTCGTCCCCGCGTATATTCACTGTGCTGCACAGCGTACGCGCGCCTAGCCCGCGAAATTGCATATTATATGTACGTACATTCGTACATAGATATATATATAGGTACGCGAGAGGGTCGTTTCTCAAAGTAAATGGTAACCGCGAGAGAAAGGAAAAAAAAGAAAAAAGAAAACGATCAAAAGCAGATGAAGAAAAGCTGAATGAACAAATAACTACGTGCGGTGAATAATTGAAACCCGTGTTGTACACGCGGTCTTTGTAAAAGGGTAGCAGAGGTACGCACGTATATAGTTCGTTCGTAAGGGTGATGGAGGGAAGGAAGAAAAAAAAAGATTCAAAGAGAGAGAGATTTTTTAGCGAGTATTATTAGTAGCGAAATTTGAGGTTGTGCGAGTTTTGTTAGCGGCTAGAAAATGACGATGCGGAGATATATTAGTGCAAGGTATTGAGAGTTCGTCGGAGGCGACGTTAACGGGGGTGGTTGGTTCGCGTCGGGGTATAGGATAGTGGCATGTGCCCGGTAGTACCACGACCCACCCCCGCGCCCAGGAGTTTCCGAACCTGCCCACCCCAAGCCCAGACCCTGCAGCTGTCAAACCCAGGCCAAATCTTCTTCTGCTCGTGACAGCCTGGAAATGAAGAGAGCGCTGGGCCCCGGGTGGCCCGCTTTCCGTGCGAGCATGTGCGTCCTGTCCTCCTGTCCTCTATCTCACTATCCCCAACGCCACAATATAGCTTATAAAAGTTGCTCTAGCTGCCGCTGCCGCTTCTGTTATTTCGTATTCCTATCTATCTCTATCCTGTATCGACTACATTCCACCCATTTTTTTTCGCGCAACAAAAAAAAAAATAGGCGTCAATTTCGTTGCCCAATTGATTTCTTCAATTTTCTCTTTCTTTTTCTCTTCTTACCTCGATTCGTGCACTACTACACTGTATACGTGCATATTATATATTCTAACGGATGATACGAAGTGGTAACTATACGCAAGAATTTATTAACGATCATCGATCCATTAAGAACCTCGGCAATCAGATGTCAATTTAAGGATCATATTTATTAATAAATATTTCTGACGAGCGCGCCGCGCGCTGTGCAGATTATCGTGTATACAACAAAAGGATATATTCTCTTTGGTTACACTATACAGAATGTACTTTACTATCATTGTATACGTGTGTAAAATACCTGATGATAATGATGATGATGATATAAGAGGAATAATACTTTACGAGTTGTATTGGTGTGCCTTTTAAAAGTGGGTATAGTTTGTGTCTGGTTGCTGCAGTATGCAGCACTCAGCGCTATCCTCTTCGTTCCTTTTTCATTATTATTTTCTTTTATTCTTTATACTCCATGCCTTTTTTTACTTTTGTTAATTTTTTTTTTTTTATTCTTGTTTTATTCTTGTTTAATCTTTTTCTTTTTTAATCTTTTTCTCTCTTCGGCATATACCCATTGTTGTCGGTGGTTGTAGCTGCGCTCATTGTACCTCGACACAATAATAATTGCGCTAATGATTGTGTTCGAAAAATGCCTCGTAATCGTCAAGCTACGAAGAGATATATTTTTATTTTTTTCTCTTTCGTTCTCTCTTTCTCTCATTATCAAATATTTTTTCCTTCTTCTTTCTTTGTTTCTTTCTTTCTGCTTGTTTTCCCGGTTTAATTTTTTCTATACTTTCTTTTTCTTCCGAATACTCTTCTGTGATATTTCTTTTTTTTTTATTTTTCACTACAGCGTCTTATTATATACTGAAAATTATTACTATTACCTATCCTGGGTGTTATACGCCTTCGATGGCGGCCTTTAAACCATTTTTTTAATTCCTCCTCCCTCTGCTGCAGGATATCCCGGTGGACTACGTCACGTTATTATATCCATTTTGAAATCCAAGGCTTCGATAATACGCGACGCGACACGAACCGATGCATGTAATACATCGATTATACGAATGCTCGGAAATTATCCAAGTCATGGTTCTGATCGTCGGTCGAACGCTGCGGCAAGCATAACGTGTTCTGCACCTTAAATGCCGTTTGAAACTACCCGAAGGACCGACACACAAAGAGATATGTCTATTAGCTCTTTAGCCCAACTCAAATCTCTCCTTCCACTTGTACAATTTATTATATCACGATGCTCAGATATTTAATACTCGACCCGCATACGAACGAGACTCGCGCATATGATCGAAGGATGCTTAAGACGTAGCCGCATTATTATCTCTTCTCCGATTGAAAAACAAAAAAAAAAAAGGAATCAGAAACAAAAAATGGTAAATTGAATTTCTATTCGATGTGCCGGTACGCGGGGAGAGCAGGTGATGGTTTACGATTCTATAAATCCTGCGAGAATTGGTGTACAGGATCAATCCGCGTGATTTGAAAATGGTCTAATTAAAGGTCGACCGTAGGGTTGGTTGGTTGCAAGGGCGTGAGGTTGGTGGGAATGCGGGGGAGTATACAGGGCGTGTTTACAAGGTTGCTTCGGTCGGGATCCTTGCGAGAAGCAACCACGAATCTCATTTTCCTCAACGCGATGGTCGGTCCGGAGGTGTTTTCTGCCTCCTGCACGGGAACCAATTACACGGTCACCCCTCCTGACCCCGTTCTCTCCCGCGCGACCGCCCAAAAAGCCCCTATATCCAAAATCGTGTGGTACGAGGGGTTTCGTGCGTAAGGACGACGTCGCTCGTGACGGCGCGCAAGGGCAGAGAAACCTTGTGCCTTGTGCCTTGTGCCTTGTGCCTTGTGCGTGTGTCCAGCGTACAGACGTCGGCTATATGGATATATACGCCAGCCTCCGGCCGCGGCATCAGCTTTAGGGGGAATGAGAAGTCGGGGGAAAGCGCTCGGTGATGGATCGTCCAATCAGTGCTGCGAGATGGAGGGCAACCGGAGAGGCGAGAGAGAGGAGAGAGGAAGGAAAAAGGAGAGAAAGAGGAGAGATTCAGAAAGAGAGAAAGAGAGACGAGGTCACGGTCGGGTCGCTCCCGCTAATCGAAGAACACGCCGCGTACGGGTTCGGCACTGCCTCGCGCTCTTGTATATAATGTGGGTACGTAGTCGAGCGAAACCGGCAAAGAGGATATAACCCGTTTATACGATTATATTATTCTTTATTTTTCTTAGCCGCTCTCATAGTCGGACGTAAAACACATCGTATATGAATGTATCGAAAATCGTAGGGTAATAAATACCACGCATATCACCGACGATCAACATTCGATCCATCCGATCATCGACTAGCATTATATACTTTCCCATACATGCGTTATAGACCGCGCTAATTTTACTCGAATCCTAATTTCGTTGTTTCTTGCAGCGATTGTAACTCGCGCACGTTGAGACGTAATTAATAATTCGCTCGCTCTCCGCACGGTACACGGATAAGCCATCAGAGACCAGCATCGCCACACCCCGCAGGTTCGTTCGCTGTGGTCGAGAGGGTTGCGTTAACCCCGAAACCCTGACGCTTATTACGCTCGGAGTAATATACATACACGCATACACCGTTACGTAAATGTCACTCAACAAATCTACGTAGTTGTTACGGCTTGCAGCATATACCCCATATAATCGCGTAGAGAGCGCATGGATGGTATGGATAAGAAATTGAGCGGATGACAAAACGTCCATGGAAAATATAAGGAGACGATTTTTTTCGTCGAAGAACCGACGGCGATACGCCGACGATTTCGCTTGCATCGAGGATTAGGTAGCTACGAAAGTAACCGAGCCAACAATGGCCGCCGACCAAAACATCCGATAAATCTACCCGCGGCCCGGACCTCAAAACCCCTAGGGGTTTTAAACTCGCTCACCCCGAACGCGCGGACGCCGAAGCTGCTGCAAAAGCCCAAGTCAAAGTCGACGCCAACCCCGCAACCCTTACACGCTACACCGTAGTGGGGGGGGGGGGGGGGGGGGTTGCCACTACGCTTGATGGTCGAAAAACCAAACCCCCGTAATTCTGGGGTACACAGATACTATGTGTATATATGTGTTGCATCGTATTATACATGAGGTGCAGACTACTCCGAAAACAGCCGAGCGCGGAATTTTAAGGTCACACGCGATTCCATCTATGGGTGATACGTGATATTATGGTTATGAGGTCGTATATAATTTTATCGAGTGAAATGAACTTTCAACGGATTTGTTCACGCGGTCTAATCTCAGTTTACTTAATCCTCAGATTTTCTCTATTATTACACTGAAACTCGTGGGGAAATTGGATCAGTTATTTCTGGATCAGCAGCTAGACTACGGAAACTTTATACCAACTCCTTCGAGCGGGGGTGGCGAACTAGTTATTACCCTTTCAAGGATTCTAAAGAAAGTTTCGTATAAAAAAGTTGGCTCGATAGCGCGATCATAGATCCCGATCCAGAATATCTGAATTTCATGCCCTGCGATAGACGAGATCTGCAATGAATATTTTCGACTCCGTATTAATCCAGATCTTTGAGAGGGCAAAAATCGCATCGGGCAAATGAGGAAGAGGAACTTTGCTCGCGTATAGGTATATCGTGAGATGGAATAAAGACGTCTAGATGGGAGGAATAAAGAGGCTGGAAGAGGCTGGATGAGGAGGGCACGAATGAGGGACGCGGGAAAGAGCTGGATTCGCGCTGCCATGGTTACCGCCGCATTACCGCCTCGCCGCGTTGCCATGACGACCCGAGTCGACCCGAGTCAGAGGTTGAGGAGGACTGAGGAGGGCTCCTCACTGCTGCTCACACTCACTCGTGCGCTAACCTCTGCGCTACTCGCTCAACTCCGCGTCCTTCTTCTCCTCGTTTCCTCACCCGGTATACGAGGTGGATATAGTAACCGGGAGGAATGAGACGGCGCGAACCTTCTTTCCCTCCCAAAACCCGCCGTGCCACCCCCGTAACCCCCCTCTGTAAACCCCGCCGCCCAGAAACGAACACTATCGCAACCCTAGCGCATGCGTATCGTATCACCTCTGCCCTCCATGTATGTATAACATACGTATAGGTATGAACGAGCCGCGAATGCCGCCTTACGTCACTTTATACACGGCAAATATATATAGAATTTCGTTGCTCGAGAAAATTGCCGGAAAAGCTTTCAATTTAAGGTACATATAACAGCGTATATATGGGGAGAAGAGAAGAAACGGAATCGAGAGAGAAAACAGAAAAAAAAAGAAAGAAAGTTTTCGCCAACGCCAATTAAACCGCAAAACTCAGATCGAATGATCGTTTAGCTGCATTTCCACATTATTAATGGTAACAAAATTCACAGCTATTTTTTGAACGAGTCAATAATTTTTTCGCCAATTTTAATACACGCATATTTTAGTTGCATCAGGTGGTGGATGAGTACGTATTGTGAAGGGGGGTATAAAATAACGCGCGGCATGAACGGTTAATGAACGATAATAGTAGGTAAATAAATATGGGTGAGAATCCGGCATTCGGCTCGTAGATCGTAGTAATTATACGAAGATGTTAATCTTCGCAATGGTAATACCATGAATTCGCAAATTAATTACCTTTGCCTACCTCGTGGTTTCTGTTACTGTTAATGCCGCTGTAGTTGCAGCATATATACACGTATACATAGAATTCGCGAGTAGATGTATATATGTAATGCAGAAGGATGTATGTGCGCATATATAGGGTAAAGGGATACATCGCGCGGCATGTGTTTTTAAAGTGAGAAGGAGCGAGAGATCCGTTTCGAAAAATTTTAACTAGCTAACGGGCAGAGAAAACTCTTTTTATCTTATATTCCGTTTTCTATAGGTACCAAGACGGCGATCCGACGTCCAGATTATAACTAACGAGAACTGGTTCCGAACTACTCGACCAAACACCGCGTGTATAAAATACATACATACAGCACCGTATATATGCATGTACAGAATTTATATACATGTAATTTCAATCCATTCGCGATAGGTTTCAACGACATACACTTCTAGATATCGTTGCGGATGGAATAAAAATAAAAAAAAAAACTCTGAAACTAGTCATTTCCAAAAATGCAGATTTTCACTCACCGGGACTGCCGAGGAAAACGGAGGAGTAGAGGACACCCCGACGCGCCGCGTCGCTCGCAGCTCTTTGGGCATCGGGTGGCGAACTCCATTCTCTACGTGGACACCATTTTCCTGTAATGAAAAAAAAAAATACGTACCAACATATAATTTTTCGTATGTAAAAACTTTGCGTCTAGCCGTACAATAATACACTATATGTAGATGTAGGGCTATGGTTGCAAAAAGTGAAAAATTACTGCAGTTCTGTTTAAAACTTTGCGGAGCTTGGCGCACACCTTATACCATGCAGGTATGCACGGGCTGGTGTTGGTCTAATCTTATCTAACTCTGGGGAATAATTGCGGAGCTCGCAAGCGCCCGTCAACTTGTAGATAGGTATATAATACAGGTACATTCTTATATAGGTGTATATAATGTAGCTTGGGTGGTTAATTTTTCACCGTTTAGTTTAACAATCTTTCGCGAACCCCCCCAGCTGTAAAATATACGCCGCAAATTTGAGAGGACAAAAAAAAAGCAAAAAAAGCAAAAATATATTTAAAAAAAAAAATCAAAACTCGTGACGAAGTTATATACACATAGACACGCAACATATATATTACCAAAGAACTGTTTAGTTACATACGTATGTGTGCAGCTCGGTTATGGCCGTTTTGCGCACTGTATAATACGCGAAGCTCATATAGCGGTATGGGGAGCTCGAGAACAGCTAGCGCTCGCAATTAGTTGAACGTCAGTGATAACGTTCTGTAAATGGTCGGCTGACCGGCCGACGAGTATGGTAATAATGAGCGTGCAATTCGACTCAATTTAAGCCAAGCGTTTTACTCTTATACTCCTACTATACCGTATTATATTATAAACGTATATGCAAAACGCCCTGCTAAAGATTCCTTGAAAAGTGCAACGAGGAAAAATTCAAGCATTCCTTTTCCACGCAAGTATATAAATCGCTATAATAGGACAAATTCTACACAAGTTACAAGCAAGTTTTTGTTTCCTATCAAAGTTTCGTTAAATCCGTCTAATTGTTTTCTTTTTTCTAATCACGCGTTTCGGTCTATACAAAAAAAAAAAAAAAAAAACACACAGCTCGCTGTATATGGAGCGATATAATTATTTCGCACACATAATATTTATATATATAGTTATACATATGCTAACATATATAATCGCACATTCCAACTAGTGGTAGATTTTAATCGCGTGTCTGTTATTGCGCGAGTCGTACACGTGTAATTTTCCGTCATTTTTTGTTCAAAGATCTGTAGAACTAAATGCACGCGTGACGACGCCCATCACGTGTACTCAACGTTAAAAACTGCGTGCCATGAGCCGCCCGCATGCAGCACACGTTATAAATATATTATATACGTGTATTATATCGCAATAATAAAGTCTCGAGAGAGATAATAATCGCGCAATTATATGATAATTAGATAAACCAACGTACGTATTATTGAGAAAAAAGAGAAAAAGAAAAAAAAATGAATGGCAAAAAATATTTACAATATAATAATTATATACGATGAAGAAAGAAAAAAAATAAAGTATACAAAAAATGAGTTACAACTCTGTTTTTGTTTCATCGTCGTTTTGATAGGGAAGATCTATTTTTCAAACGTTATATGCGATCGTTCTTTGACGCGTTCAGGTTATACAATATTATCTATATAAAAGGTGATATTATGATCCTGTTGCGGAGGAAGCGGTACGGATAACGATTTATACTTAATCCCACGTCTCGGTGGTGTATAAGAAAGTAGATAAGCAAATTTTCACGTATAACATGAGATAATGCACGCGGGGAATATACAGTGCGGAAGGAACACCGAAATGGAAAGGCGGAATTGGGAGAGAAAACACACGCGTATAGATAGATGTATCTGCTTTATTTTCGGAAGATCCCTCCTGGATGAGGATACACGAGCGGAGGGCGAAAATACGGGAGGTAGAGACGGGAAACAGGGAAATAGGGAAAAGGGAAGGCCGGGAGAAGAGCTGAGATAAAGGGTAAGCCGCGCAGCGAAGTAATTTCACACGAGAAAAGCAGGGTGTCTGTCTATCCGAGTGTCTTGGTTGGTTGTTCTCCTGCAGACCGCATTTCATTTTTTTTTTTTTTTTGTTTTTTTTTCGTTTCTACCTTTTTCCGTTTCTTTTCCCTCCCAGTTTTTTCCACATGAGCGACGGAGGAACCGCGGCGTAGGAATGAATTTCATAAGCAATGTATATAGAAAACCATATACGAAAAAAAGTGTGTAAATAAAATAATAAAAAAAAGACAAAACTTATTCCTGATATTTATCATACAACGACGATCGTATAAACTGGAGAAAAAAAAAAGAAAACGGAACAAGTGGGAATAAAGGGATCATTGAAAAAGGGTGTACGATTATAATGAAGTATTATTATTGTGTATGAGGACTGAATTTTGGCAGAGACAAATTTGACAAAAAAACCGGTTACTCGTCATCCGTGTCATTATGTCTTTGGAGAACCACACTTTCGAATATCTATTTTAACCATCAATTTGGGGTAAAAGCCTCGGAGGCAAACACCGAAACGCTAAGGTTCAGCTGTAGCAATAATATCTATGGGAGGGCACGGGCACCATAATCACACTAATAACAATAGTTTGCAACGAGGTTCGAAGACTCGATGCCCCAGCTTTTTAAAAAAGCGAAGGATACGACCGAGAGTTCAAGAAAATCTAATATTTCAATTTTCTTTTTCTTTTCCTACACAGATCCTTCTCGAAAGCAGCGACAGCTGTTACAATGAACACGTTATATATTTTCAAACGATAGATAAGCCGGTGGCAAATTTATCATGGCGGTATAAAGCGTCGGTGTGAGCGATAGAATGAGGCGAGCTGTATTATAATTGCCAAATTGTTTGAAAATTCCTCCACCATCTTCATTCAAGAGTTTCCCGCTCGAATCCATTCCTACGAGAATATATTCATTCCTGCAGCACTAGCAAAGCTATTTCAGAGTCCTTGGAGGCAGGATATACCTGTAGGATCGAGCCCGCGTGGTAGGAGAGATTTATAGCTGTTAGGAGACAGGGTGTAATCATATACATCACCCCATCAGCCCCTAACTCTGATTTACTGTGGGAATTTTCAAAGTCGTTTTACATTTCTCACATATTTTCGAGAATTCTTAGCATTCTTACCGTACGTATGTAAAGCCGTACGTATTCGCAATATCCACCGCGTTATCACCACCCCGGGGAAAATGAAAATGAAGATGATAATGGAAATAAAAATACATACGAAATAATATTAACAAACAAAAGGGTGCGTGGATATGAGGTCGGGATGGAAAGCTGCGGATTGGAAAAAAGGGTAAAAAAAAAAAAATGAATTGGAATGCTGAGTGAAGATTTACTAAAACTTTGAGATCACCCAGCTGTGCACCGGTACGCGCGGGATAAGCGCTAAAGACTCGAGACTTTGCTGCAGATCGTCGCGCTTGCTTTTCTTATTCTCAGAATATGCAAGAGTTTATTTTCGCAAGAGTTTACACTTTGCTCCAACTCTCTCCAGTATAGTGACAGTTATAAATTGAACTGTAATTCACGGGCACGCGTTTCGAGAGCGACGCGACGCGACGCCGACGTCGGCGTATACGCGTCCTTCCCCTCTAAGCGCCCTTCGTAACCCAGGGGTCACCATCCGCGGTATGTATATTATATTTCAAGTGACACGACTCCAATTATTGCTGCAGTAAACTACTTTCAACGCTAAACGATTCGCGGACTTTTTCAAAACGCCCATCTCATATATGCCGAAAGTATAATACGCGGTAACATAATTACTCCGTCGTCGTATCTCGTCTATTTAATGGTGAAATGCTTTTTCATGTGGTACAAAAAAAAAGAAAAAAATTAATGAAGTAAATTTAAAGAGGGCGTCGCTTTTTTCTCTTTCATTTCTTCTCTGATAACGCGTGCAGTAATATCACTTTTTGGGTTACATATTGTATTTTCTCAACAGCCCCATCGACCTGGGTATAAATAAATCGATATAACCTCCCTTTTGGAAAGTAACCACAAACAAACACGCTGCACTAGCGCACGAAAAAAGTAAAACGAAGAAACAAGGCCCGAGAAAGTGACGTACGAGGATATTCCTTATTCGCGAGAAAAAACAAGAAAAAGAAAAACCAAAGAAGAAAAAGAGAAGGGAAAAGAATGGCGGACGGTAAGGGCCACCCTGTTATTTCACAGTTAGGCTCTTTTGCTCACCCACGCGCCATACCGCTGCGATGCTTCCATACGAATACATACATCTACTTCGCGTCCCGTTTCTAAGCGCAGGCACCTAAAGTCCCCCGGGAAGCTTTTGTCCTCCGCCTAGCTGTAAGCGACTTCCTGACAGGCCAAGTTTGCACCTGCTTTCACCCGCTCCTACAACCCCGACCACGATCTTGATTCCCATATACTCATCCAACCATATATTATACATGGCTCTACTTTTCTACGGACCTCTTCGCGATCGGGGTTCGCTTCTCGACCGAGACAGCGACGCACTTACGTTTATTAACTTTATCTATAACACACACGTGCCGTGCAAGCGACACGTCAAAAATTTGTCTTCTTTTGTTCCTTTTTTTTTTTTTTTTCGTAAAAGAATATAAGAGCGGGTAGTTTATATTTTTCGCAAGATATACGTTTTACAAGCATGAATAAATTCTGAGATGAGTGGCGAAATTATAAGATGACATTGAACTGCAGATGTAACAGCAGTTTCGTTTATAATAGTCGTGTAATTCGGATAGAATTTTTAATGTCTGTTCGAGAACGGAATACATATATATATATTCATCGGGTGATAGGCATCAAGAAAAATATAAAGGTGCTAATATACAAAGCTGCAGCAACCTGCTCTAGGGGCTGTGGGATATGTGTGTGTAATCCGGTGATGTAGGTACACATAAAACTCGACTATAGAGAACGGACTTCAACTTCCTCCATAAAACGCAAATTCACAATTAGCACTTTTCAGTCATTAAAGCTTGAATTCACCTGGGGATCTCGTTATACTGTAGCACTGCCGGTATATATATACGGAACGATTATCATGATTATATTATAGTACCCTATCTACGGTACCCAACCGTCGGCGCGGTATGAGAAACTTTAGTTAAATATATGCGCGTTTTGTATTATATACATCTTTTACTTTCTTATACATATTGCACACGGTAACTGCAGTTTAAGACACAATATAACCGAACGGCAGTGGTATTAATCTATAAATAAAACGATCATTCTACGTACAAATAAATCACCGTGGTCTTCGACGATATTAAAGCGTCTCGTAAAGTAGAATAGAAATTTCTAAAATGATCGTTTTACCGATACACAATTTATGCCTGCAATTACCCTACTGTAATAATCGATTTTTTGCATCATTGGACTCGGAGAACAAAAAAGAAAGAAAAAATTAAAAATAGGATGCGAAGACAAAATTTGCGGGAATGAGGAGGATCCTGAAGTTATAGTTCGTTGAGGGCAAAGGGCAGAGGTCGTGCAGGTGGGGAGTCAGAAAGAGGACCGTCGGGAGGTTAAGGGCGATGTATAGGGAAAAGCAGAAGACGGGGGCGTTGGAAGTATGAGGAGGAAAAAAAAGAAAGAAAGAAAGCTGGAGAAAAGAGGAAAAGAGAAAAGGGGCGATTCGGCATTGTACCACTAATTAAACCTCGCACGCGCGTGTCACGAGTCACGACACGGTGACGTCATTCCCGTGACTCCTCTCCGCTCCATTCCGTTTCCCTCCCTTTTATTCCATGTTCTTCCCTCTTTCTCTTTCTCTTTATTATCTTTGGATTTCTCTTTCACTCACTCGTTTCCCCTACTACGCCGCCATCTCATTCCTCCTCGTCGTCGTCGTCGTCCTCCTCCGACGGTTCTCTCTCCACCGCCCCTCCGACGCTTTCGCGTCTCTCCCACTGCTACGATCCGGTGACGCGCCGCCATTAATCTAACCAACTTCTCTCTATATGTATACCTATGTACGTGAATATATACATATGTAAACGCGCGTATGTATTTACATATGTACACATAACCGAGGAACATTCCTACGATGCATTTCTAACCGACGTTGATGCTGATGTTGATGCCGATCCCCCAAAGCCATCGAAAAAATGAAATGAAATCGTCCCGGTAAGACGCCGCGAGTGTATCGCGCTATACAGGAATTCGAAAGAACGAAAAAAAAAAATAGTAAAACCTATGATGATCGTATGGAAAAAAATAAAGAAAAAAAGGTGGTAAACGAATCTGAAAATAACTTTTCGATTCATAGCTGGCACGACGGTGTGTGAAAATTTCAAGCGTTCATGGAGTGACGATATATGAGCTACGAATCGAGAATTCGGAAAGATCAGATTTGAGAAATTTTCAAGTGTCGTAAAGTGGGAATTAAGTCGGTAAAAAACTTGAGAAGATTCATGCCCAAGATATATACATGTAGTTTTTCAGAGGTGAAGCCATACGGAGATTTAATTATTTTTTTTCCTTAATTTTATTTCAGACATTTTAGCCGAGCGCGCGCGCCGCGACTGAAGGAAGTTGACTTTGAGTTCAGTACTCGCGTTAAGACGATCGTACGACGTGTGTGTGCGTAATATATTCTTTCTGTAAGTTCGTGTAAGTGTCCGCATATGATAGAGTGTGATAGGCGAGATTTAAAATGTTGGGGCAGGTCGTGGCGACTAAATGATGATAAACTATCTCGTACGTCGGGCCAACTATAGACTGACCCAACAGAGCTGAACAGCCGCGGCTGAATTACAGCTGGGAAAAATAAATGACCCTCTTCAAAACAAGTTGGTATAGAAGTTTACGAGTTGTACGAACAACTATACTCGCTAAGAACGAACGACCGACCGACGACTGTAACGTCGCTCGGGGTACGACGTGCGGTGAAAAGTCAAAAAAAAAGAAGAAAAAGAAAATCAAAAATAAGTCAGGACAAGAAATGAAGAAAGAAAAGGAGAAAAAAAAAAGGAACCAAAACACTCTTCACATAAGCAACATTTCCTACACACGATACAACGTCCCATCATATGCTGCCTCCGCATCGGGAATCTTAACGAACTTTTACCGACGTCTGACGTCTCGGTCTGACTGACCCAACAACCGACCAAAGACTGTCATGGTCTAACAACCCGTAATCGACGATCGTAGGTCTTTGTACCTTTCCACTCAGATTACGTATAGCGCTTTGAACTTTGTCTGACAACTGGCGACCCTCACCGTTGCAGTCGTAGAGAAATGAAAGAATAAATAAGTAGAATGAAATGGTATAAAATAAAAAAAGCGAGCGTCAAAGGTACATGTGAGTTTATCAAGGAATTTCGAAATGCTAAAAGTTTCCGTAAGCGACTGTTGTAATTTAAAAAAATTATCTGTATCTTTTAAACCTACATATACTTAACGTTAATAGCGAAACGGTCTATGGAGATAATTATATTGCGTGTAGAGGAGTCTGAAAAACCTGTGAAGTACGATGTCACCCTTGGGTGTATTACGTAGGTGCAGGTAGTCGGAAAACGAACACGACGTAACGTAGATACGATAACAGAAATATATACGACTTGTAACTCGTTACTGATATCGCGTATCGACGACTTCTATACGCTAGAGTAGACACGATCTGGGTATAGAAATATCGACGGCGATACGTGTAGGTAAACCGCGTGTCACTTTTCATTCGCTCTATATATTCGGACATACTATACATATACATATATAATTAAAAATCATTTCATTCCCATGCAATCAAATTAATCCGTATCAAATCTGCGCAACGATTTCGAATACTGATTACTGATTTATCTGATCCCCATACATCAGGTAAACCGTTCCCATAGGTACACACGAGTTTCTACGCACATCAGATTATACGGGGTGTTTGAATTCTGCGCAAAGACCACATAACGACGTCGCCCTTCTCGTGCTGCCAACTCACGGTTTATACGATAACTGTTCGACGGCCTATAGCAAGAACGCCGCATCGCGGTGGTAGAGAGTACCGAATTTTCTCCTCTCCTCTCCTCACCCGATCCTCCTAGCTCTCTTCCCTCATCGACGTTCCTCATTTTCTTTTTATACAATTTTTTTTCTCTTCATAAATTTTTTCTTGTTTTTTTTTTGTTTTTTATCTCGGTTCGCCCGCGCCACGGTAGAATGGTTCCGCTTCGCGAGCCGGTACGGAACACAGACTGCGAGATGTGAAAATAAAGAATCATTGCGACGATGAAGAAAAAAAGAAAAGGATTGGAAAAAAAAATCGGGAAAAAAAGAAATCCTTTGTAGAAAACTAAGACCGTTTTTACAAGTTAATTACATCGTTGGGTCTTTGATGGCCATTAATTAATTGCAAGACGATACTTAACAATTATATTACACGTTGAACCGATATAAAGAATACATCTCTGCAATTGGAACGTGCAAGAAAATAAGAAAAAACTGTAATAAAATGAGATGAAACAACGAGAAAATTTGAATGATCAATGAAGAGAGAGAAGGGAAGAAAATTTTATGCAATAATATCGAGGGCATGTGTATATAATAAAACGCGTTTTGGATCGTCCGTAAAAAACGGTCACAGGTTTGGATTGGGTTAGGTCGACTCGCGGCCCTTTGAGGCGGGCTGCCCAGGCTGTCAGATTGTCAAAGAGAATTAATACGGGCCGTAAAAAATTGTGCTTCGAGTTTCTATCGAGCGAGTTTATCGAATGTACTTTATATGTAATATATATGGATGTGGTATATACACAGATTCTGGAGCCACATGTATAAAGGTACACGTAGTGTATGAAATTCACATATGCATGAAAGTGAAACCCCCATTCGTGGATGTAATAAGGGAGCGCGCGTGTGATTCACCAATACTAATATACCCATTTCTATGTACCCGATTCATGAAGTTCACGTCCATCGCTCTCCTCTCCTCTTCTCTTCTCTCTTCTCTTCACTATATAATACCGCAGGCTACCTACCTACTCAAGTATTACACATGCGCCGTGTGCTTGACACGCGAACACCTGTACACTGCAGGTGAATATACTCACACGGACGTTTAATATGTAGGAGAAAGAAAAGAAAAAAAAACCGCGCACACGTATAACGCGTCTGAAAAAATGCAACTGCAATAAGGAATATACAAACGGCGGCAAATCAAACGATTTATATAAATCGAGCTTCTGGATTAATTTATACACCACATACCGCACCTCGGGGTTGATGCAGGTAAAGCTTTATTGAAATCGTTAGTATACGATTTTTTTTTATCGGAATAAGCGACGAAGAATTTCGAGAAATCGACGAACATGGGGTGAAAAAGATCTTTTCGAAAACCGCGAGGAAACCGGCTGACGCCATCAAAATACGCCACTGTTTTTTATTTAACTTTTTTGTTCTTTTTATGTTCATTTTCCTTCGTTATTTCCCATTGCTTTTTGGTACCTATAGCTACAAGGGGTTCGTCTATACGCACCACATAGATATCAAGCCGTTTATTCCTTCCCTATTTTCCTCGTGACGCAGCCAACTTTCTGGATTTCAGGACAATTCAGTAAATTGCATCGCTGCGGGCCGCCGCGCGTATAGCCGCGCCAGAACATCTACTGGGGAAAGACAAAGACCTGATATCAGGTCTCGAGACTCGAAGGTACTAGTCATTTTTCCGGATCAACAAATCCTGCCCTCGAGCAAACTTTATTGATCAACGTCTACGTCGTGGCGGATAGGGAAAGTGAAAATGTATCGCAAAACTGGGTCAAGCTTTTCAAAGAGAGAACATGGAGATTGATAAATTGAAAAATAAAATCTTCACGTTATCAAAATTTGGGAAGAACAAAACTTGCCGTTTCATTTGGATCACCGATAATCGCCTCGGACTTGTAATAGCTGAACGAGTTAAATAAGAGCGAGAGTATAAAGCGAGGGAGAATTTACCTACATCTATCCAACGCGTCTATAGGGTTGTAACGGCGAAGGGAAGAGGGATTGAAAACGGGAATGCGATTGGTTTGCTACGGTCGCCATTCACTGGCAAGCGTCCTTTTCGAGACGCGGAGGGATGCTGCGCGGCGTCTGCGCTTTCCCTTCTATATACACAACGCGTTCTTGGCTTGTATATTCCCCTCCACCGCGGAGTAGAAATATCATCAACCCTCACAACTCTCGATTCCTCCTACCCTCCGACCTTACCCGCCTCCGTCTCCGAACGGCAAACGCCGACGCAGGTTTGACGGACGTCGCGACGCCCCTACGTCACTTTTATCGCCGATGCGCGGTATAGGCTCAAAAGAAATCACTTTCCTTCTTCTCAACTTTCTCATTCTACACACTTATTCTCTCCCTCTTTGCTGCACACATTCTTAAAGACTCAACCGCATATATAAACGGAGACAATATTCAAACAGAACTGCCCATAACATTCTCCCCCCCCCCCCCTCCCCCCCAGCCGCACTTTTTACCCCGTTTATAACTCCGGGGGATGAGTGCGCGAGAGATACAACGGCACATATCAATATCGCAAGCTATATAAATACCAAAGTTCTTCTTCCCCCGTCCAAAAGCAGGAGGTAGGTATAGGGGTCTCACACCGACGAGAAGTCTGGCTATACTTACGCTTATTTACGACGCCGTTTCGCGTAATGTTTCAGTTGGGGTAGGTCAGAGTAGCTCGGGAGGCTCGCAGCTCGATATGTTTATGACAGTAACCCCGTGGAGAGGGGTTGATGGCTTTGAAGCAAAGTTAAAGTACGTTGTACTCGGCGTTACAGATTTCATTGAATTTTTTTTTCTTTTTCCCCTTACTCGCGATCGATAAATTGATCGAGAAAAACGAGAAAATAAAATCAGCGATTAGCAGACATTTTATATGCCGCCTGCGGTACGAAACTTGAATGAGTGCGAAGAGTGGGGAAAATTTTTGGTTGCACCTGAATTTATGAAAATGTTAATATAGCGAGATAAGATGAACGATGATATTCTACGCATGTGTGATTATTACTGTTGGAGTGAAGTGCAGGCAATGGAAACGAAAAAAGGGGGAGTATCCGCCATTGTGTTGATAAGAATTAGTATCGTCGTATGAAGACACGAGTTGATGCGAGCGGGGGGCGTGGCGAAAATTATAAACGTTTGTTTGACATAGTTTCTTTTTTTTTGTTTCTTACGTTCCTTTCTCTCTTTATTTTACTCAAGGTTTCGTTTTTCCCATTACACTTAATTCAACCTCACTTTACCCCGTCACTCGACTCATTTATATACATCCGGTAAGATGGTAATATTATCATCGTTGCATTATGAGGCCACCCCAAGATTTCCATTAACTCATCCTGCTGCTATTCAATTGTAATTCTAACATCTCATTAAACCCCATTATATCATTGAACTTGAAAAGCTGCATGATGTTACCAAGACGATGTGTTTCAGTCTTTCGGTCACCCTGAATGACGAAAAAAAAAAATTCACTACCTCCTCTACAACTTCTTCCTGCGTGCAATATTATATGCATCGTTTTCACTTTTCTTTTTTTTTTTCTTTTTTTTCTGCATGCGGAGATGCATTATAATGTGAAGCTATTGTGCTCCTTATATATATTATATTATGCCGTTACCGTTGTATTTTATACTTGCAAGTATAATACAAACCTCATCCGTAACTACCCGCGAACTTAAGGGGAGAGTAACATGTATATTTATAATTTATCGAGGATACCGATCTGGAAACTAAAAACGCCGAGCCAAGGCTGAATCATATGGGGGCAGTGACTCGCACGCTCTTCGGACTCATTCGCGTTGTTTTAAAAATCTTTTCATTTTTCATTCTCAAGCTGCAGCGTCGGGATTGCAGCGATATATATAATTGTGGCCTCTCCAAGGATCTTCGGAATTTTTCGACCCCATTCCCGAGGAAATCGTTTCTAATCTCACGAATTTTTTTTCATCGGGACGACCGACCGATCATCGTCGAATTGTAAAAAATTGTTGGCGGTAAGTATGATGGAATTTATCCATGCAACTTTTCGTTGACAAATTTTCCCTAATTTTTGTAACAGTAACAGCAACACAGTAGTAGCAGTAGCAGTAACGTTACGTCAGGTCGCGTTATGGACCACCTGTGTGACTCGACCCTGAACTACGACTGAAACTGAAACCTCCTTCCCTTCCTTTCCCGCCATTTCACCAAACGATACGACACAAATTCAGCAGTGAGAATCTATACGACCGCAAACTACTTGACCTTTACAAAAGCTCAAATTCCAGATTCGTCATAGCTCAGGAATTTTCATCCGCATCGATATATTATTTCTGGATGACCATACAGGGAACGAATACCACTTTCTAATCGGAAATACCTTCTTGGATCTCCGAATAGCGTTACAAGAAAAAAAAAAAAAATTACAAGGTAGTGTATTTTTTTTTTTTTCAGCAAAAGGTTCAAGGCCGCGAAGATCTAGATCCTTTGAGATGCTGTGTTAATGAATTTTTGAGAAGTTGCGGATCTTGCGTAACGTTTACGGTGGAGTTGCGAATCTTGCGAAACGTTCGTACCTATATACAGAGTCAGGATTACGGTCTGCGGGTACCGCGAGGAGGATACAGGAAACGAGGTGAGCTTGAGGGGAACGGAAGGGAAATGGTAGGAGATGGAAGAGGGAGGTCGAGGGTGTTCCTTGCCTTGCCTTGCCTTGCCTCGGTTCGTTTCGCTTCGCTTCCGAGGAATCGATACGCGCCAGTTGAAGCTCAGCGCCACCACCCGCGCCTTCCGCTCTACGTCATTGGACCCTACGACCAACCCCTGGCAACCCCTACAAAACACCCATATCCAACCAGTGTTATATCGCGACTCTCGTAAGTTCGCGTCTATGGTGCGTTCGACGAAAATTCCTGATCCAAAA
This sequence comes from Athalia circularis, assembly GCA_963978495.1. Taxonomy (NCBI): domain Eukaryota; kingdom Metazoa; phylum Arthropoda; class Insecta; order Hymenoptera; family Athaliidae; genus Athalia; species Athalia circularis. The sequence continues at coordinate 18,044,316 of OZ021698.1, read as the reverse complement.
TCTTCGAGTCTGGAAGCAAAATTTGTCCTCCACAAATGCCATTTTAATTCGAATTGTCCGACGATGAGATCGAACCTCATAACGTATGTAAATGCGATAGAACGTTCCAGGAAAAAAAATTCACGCGAGACTCTGCAGAGGAAGAAAAATTCTAGAGACGATGTCGAGTTTGTTTCTCCTGATTTTTATTCTTTCCTTTTCATGTTGCGTTTTTGTATATTATTAACTTTTATGAAAGTCGGTTTGCAAGCGACCTCAACCTTAGCTTTAAAATAAAGCTCGTCGTTTTACTATACATACATACATATACATTATACATCCTAACGCAGTATAAGGAGGAGGTGACAGGGAAGGAATATAATTTTCTCACCAGGCAATTTTAGGATGTCACACCGAATTAACTTCTGACAAGTCTTAATGCTAACGTTATATTCGAGCAAGGAAAGACCGTCAGACTATTGTCAAGACGATGTCTCCCGTGAGGCATATTATAACCCGGTGTGGGATAAGGAATTTGAATTTTTTCCAAATTTAAACCAACGCTTTCACTTCCATTTTTCCATTCCCATTTACTTTTTTTTTTCTTCATCTTTCTTTCCTCGCACTCCCTCGCAATGTTCTTAACGAAATTCACTTCGTTTTTATTTACGACTTTCACTTTTCAACCACATTCATTACTAAACACACGTCTAATACGCTACGGGTCGTATAGAAACAGCGGCGGTTCCGTACGCGGTCTGAAAAGCGAGAATTCAATGTGCCTTAAAACGTAAAACCTGATGCGATACCGGATTAGATCGTCTCAAAGTAGATATAACGTTGTGTTCCTGTATATCAATGAGTTACCCGCTTTTCCAAATCGGAGTAGTCAATTAAAACAGTAAACTATTAACACGTTCCGTGTCGTTATCTACGTTGTAACATCGGCTAAAACTAAATTTGCATAACGCACTAGACCAGTCCGTTCCTATAAGATCTAGGATACGACATATCTGAGGAACGATATTCAGCCGCGGTATAATTGTATAAAATTAAACAACTTCTACAGAATCGTAATGCGACTCGCCCTATAATTAGCTAGAGATTATTTTACGTTATGTCACACCTATTAATGTCCGTCGATAATCAATTCGAACTAAATTAACCACTGACTCCTACTAAAAAGGAGATGACAATCTAGAAATAACCGATCGCTACCAAAATCGATCGTCGTAACCCACCGAAACAAAAAGTATTGCACGGTCGAATCGGATTCGGGATATTCATCGTTTCTCATGCTAACAAGCCGTTCAATCTTTTTTGTTTTTTACATTTTTTGCGGTTTACCAATTTCAGAATAAAATCGAATCAATGATTCAAGCGTAAATTTACATTAATGAACAGTTGCGAACCTCTGATATAATATTTAATACCGAGGTGCAGCAATAGTGGCAGAATTTTAGCTCGCGGACCTTCGGTTTCGACTTTGGCTCTGGTTTCGGCGCAACAGTCGTAAAAATAATGAAACGACGCGAATACTGGTCTAGACTTAAATGCCATGTAATAGCAAAGTTCGGTCCACCTTCGCACAACACCTTTCCCCTGACGCCCTCATCTTTCATCAACTTTTGTAATTTTTTCCCCCTCTTTTAATGGAAAGAAAAAAACTCGAATGAAAGAATCAAATAACGAATAACTGATGTTCTACTTTCTGGCCGCATAAAATGTAATTTAATTTTCAGCCGATAAATAAAACCGGAGGTAGGAAAAAATGAGGATGTTTGCAAGGTGATTAGCGGGGGTCGTAATACACGGTGTATGAAAAATTAATTTGAGTGACGTTCGTGTGGACCCGGCGTGTTGCCGACAATGAAAACTGCTCGAGTAGAGTTCGTGACGTGTCGAAGCCACGGCGTTTCAAGAATTTTCTTTTTTTTTTATATACTTTTATAAATCAGGGCGTGAATTGGACGGCTCATATATACCGCATACCTACATTCCTCGATAATCTTGTTACACAAAACTCGAACGAACGACCGATTATTTTTCGCCATTTATACGTGCATCACGTGGTGCGGTAAAAAAAATAATTATTCAATGACGGAACGAATAGAAACGATGGAAAGAAAAATGAAAACATTTTTCTGCTAAACCTCGATTAAAAAGCGGTCCTTCGGGGACTAATTCTGGGGGTTGAAGGCGACGGAACAAAGTGGAATGAGAGGGGAATTGACGACGGTAAAGTTGGCGCAAACGTTATTATACAGTTTAAACAGCGCTCCACTCATTAAAATCTGTTTACCCTGGGATAGTATAGTTTGGTAGTCGCGGACCACCTCCACCCCCCCTTTTCCCGTAGATGGTTTTCATGTTGGCGATGCTGCTGGTGGTGCTTTTGCCTACCCGAGTCAGCCATCCCCCCTTCAATAGCAGCAACACCAGCAGCTTTTCTCCCTCAGTTGCGTCCCCAGGTCCCCAAGGGACATCGTTAACACGGTTATCGCATAACTTTGGTCATTTCGTGACGAAGATTGACTCCATCATTTGCAGAGGGTGGAAAAAGAAAGAGAGAAAAAAAAAATAGAGAAGATATATTTATAGATTATACTCGAATTACCGGACGTTCCACATATATACGACGGGTGGTACTCCAAATATAAGTGGTTGTCTCGTAGAGATTTATTTATTTTTTTTTTTCTTCGCAAACGTAAATTTTTCTATCCATGAACCGAACAGCGCGAGTACTTTTATTTCATCTTCGATATATGTGTATACGTTTCCCATTACGCGAGGGTTCGGTAAAAAGCTTCGAGACTCGTCGCCGACGAAGTTAAGATCCCTATAGCTTTTTCTGTCCGTTTCCCCTCCCAATTCTTTTTGCTACAAAGCCAGAAAATTCCCAGCAAATTGAACCGCGGGACAAACCGAAGCGAAAATATCATCCCGGTGCAGCGGCAGCGCGGCAGAAGCAGCGGGAGATCCCGATCAGTCTCAGTCAAGGAACACCAAACCGCTTACCGTGACGAACCGTTAATGGCGATATACATTCGGTATTATTTGGCAATCGAATTTTAAATTTAGTATTCGAGAATTCGCGAAGCGAAAAAGAAATTCGATTCCTTCTTCGGGACACCGAACTTCCAGTATATATACTAACAGTCGTAATACGGGTGAAGCAAAGTACATAAATTTATTGAATCTATAAAAGGATGTAATAAACGATCACGACCAAGTTATTCGAGTAATACAGCGAATGATTTTATCCGCGTAACAATTTGCCTCGCGCAATATATAAATCAGTATAGTTTAAACAAACAAAGGAATTTATTTGAAATGATGATGATGATAATGACGATGATGATGATGATGATCTCGATTAAAGCGGTTGGGATCGGAGACCGCGCGTTGGAATTACTTGATCCCTTTGGTCGGTCGGTCCGGGACAAAAGATCCGACGATTACGGAGAAGGTATAACGTAGATACGACGTATACCTATATATACGCTCCGTACGTATGTACAAGTGCAACGTACATAACGTACATACGCATACCTTTTGGTACATGCGCGATTCTCGCTCGGCTTCGATTGTCCAATAGCAAGAACTGCGATAAATCATTCCGGTAGTAGGATAGGTATGTACCGCAGGAGATAACCGGGACACCCTCCGCATAGTATAGAAGGAAAAGATGGAATATGAAGCCCCGTGGTCGCACCTGCGACTGGCTTCCCCCGACCGAGCGGCTCAGTAGTTAGGCCTGCAGCAAGGTAGGTAGGCAAGGATTACCAACGCTAAGAGGCAGGCGCAGGGCTTCGCGCCTCATCGTCTGGAAAATGGCTTACTGCTTACATTTAGGTACCAGAATATACCTTACCCACCTCCAACCTCTTCTGTTATTCATCCCCACAAATATATGTACATTTATAATCTTCTTTGCGAATTCTATTAATACATTATTATTACGCATGATTAAACTGTAACGGGCAACTCTTGCTGCCGATAGGCGGAAAAGCAAAAATCCTCAAAAAATTACAAATTACAATTTACAAATAAAAAACTATTCGTTAATTTTTATTATATTCGTTGGTCTTTGATTTGAATATTTCCATACGATATTTCACGTCCTACGAAACAGTCGCGCGCAGGACTATATATCGTACACCCTATTACGTAATATCCGAGGCAACAGGACATCCTTTGATTATACGAGGGTATCCTGAGGACGAGATTTATGCTCGGCATAGTATACAGCGTGGGGTCGTTCGACGAGTGGCGGAAGTTCGGGATGCTGGGCGTCGCGACGCTTTACCTACTTTGCTCCGATGTAACCAAAGTCAGTTCGTTCTCGTCGACGATATCCTACATAGTGGAAAGTTTTCTCCGTATCTGAATACCGAAATCCTCGCAAAAACGCACCGCAGTATCTCCTCTTCACCGGTGTGGAACTATTCTAAGTCGATGATAAAAAAAAAATCTATTTTTTTTTTCTTTTAATTCTGAGACGATATATAAGGTGTGTATATCCTCATCGCATTTAAAATATTTCTCCTTGAAAGAAAAAAATGTAAGAAAAAAAAAAAAAACACAATAAGATAAAAAAGAAAAAAAAAGATAGCGGAGCGCGAGATCGTATCGGTTTCTACACCCACATCGGTCGCGGAGTATCGAAGCGTGGTATCTGAGTGTAAGTTACTGGACGTCCGCGTATGTTAGCTACCTCGTAACCTCGAGTATATTGCATTCCCAAACGAATATCGCGTGACTACGGCCAATCAGCAAAAAAGAAAAATCTGAATCTTTTTTTTTCTTTCCCGCTTTTTTTCGGCTTGAAATCCGCGCGCCGAGAGTCGCTGGTGTATCAACGTAGTTGCGGTGGCGAACAGCGTTAGGTGTTTGCTGTTGCTGCAAGCGGCGGCGTATAAGACGTCTTTTTGGAATAAGTATAGCGATCTAATTAGTATTTCTGCTGCGGGAAGTTTATTTGGCCCGTGCTTTTCCAAGGTGTATATAGGTATATGTATACGATACGGTGTACGAAACACGCGCGTTCAAACGCGAAAACCGCAGAGCTCTTATGTATATTATATAGGTGCCTTTACTCGCGAACGCGACGACCTAATTATGTCCTAATAATATACACGCGTGTATATAATATATCACATGTATATCCCGGTTGTAAAATAAATAAACACACACCGGACATAATTTTTACTTTCAAAAGATATTGAGTTTCAATATATTATCAGATGATTATTATACTCTCGTGTCTTGTTCTTCGAGCGAATTATTCAAACACATGGATAGAAATGTACGCCACATAAAATTGGTTTCCATGGCTCGGAAAGACCGTTATGCAGATGCGAGATGACTCGGTAAACGCAGGTTTTACCATTGCTCAGCTACGATACGTAGACATGAAATTCTTTCATTAGGCTCGTCTTATGAACGGGCATTCGGTATTACATCCTACTTGTAAGAAAAGACCGACCAACCGCGGCGGTATGGTAGCTAATATATAATACTGTACCTACTCGTAGCTGTTCGCAGATAAGGATCTATTCTCTCTCTCGGTTTCGAACCACGAGTGGGAATAACAACGGGACACCGCGAGCGGTGAGCGCAGATAATATGTAAATATTTTGTTATCTCATTTTATATACTCGAACTATATGGGCGCGCGTTTTCTCCACCCCCTCATTACACCCCATCCCTTTTCCCCGACCTCCGAGCTCCTCTTGCTCACCACGCGAAATTGCTGCTGCGTAACGCAATTGTTTTCAAACTTTCAAAATTTTGCTTCACTCCAAGAGAAACTTTACACAATTTGTTTTTTTTTTTTTTTCAAAATTGTCTCCGAAGCGGTAGGATGTTGTTTCATAATTTAATTTTTTCGGTCTAATTAATTCAAGAGTTAAGGGACTGCAGGCGATTCATGCATGCAGTACGAATGGTTACGGTAGTCCTGCAGGTTACCCATTTTATAAGGTGCGCTGGTTGTGCGGTAGGAGTAAGGAAGCCGCAAGATACTTTTGACCGCCTCCTCCACCTCCTCCTCCTTCTAAAGTAGCATCAGAAGCATCAGCAGCTCCGCAGCTTCTGCTTCTTCTTCTTCTTCTATAGGGTCCACCGCGCGATCCTCGCTGGATAACAGTTATTAAGCCTCTTTTATAATACGCGTGTTCTTAACTCCGCGTATATAGGGGATCTCGACCCTAAAGGTACACCTGCACATACAGTCCGGTCGGTTCTTCGCGCTTCTTTTAAATATATTATATCTATACAGACGTTCTCGTAAGAAAATCCGTAGTCCGCAGGTAGCTCGCTCTATCCGTAGATATTATAATGTAGGTATACGCCGGTATCATGAAAATATATACATGTGTAGATTTCTTCACGATGCACTGCAGCAGGGAGCGTGTAGTATCCGTCCTTTCCTTACCGCGGACACACCCCGATCATGATTATATATTATTATAGCCATTTTAATAACTAATCATTTTCCTCATCCTCTATCCTACTACCTACTCCCGTTGCTGCTGCTTCTGCTCTTGCTTTACTCTAAAAGAATAAATCCTCAACGGTACAAAAACCGCCTTCTTCTCGACGGGTTCCTATAAAAATGAACCCGAGAAAACCGCGACGCTGCGAAGAAACTGCTACCGTTTATAAACTGCTTTTGAATTATTTTTTCAATTTCCCAAAAAAAAAACAAATTAAAAAAACGTTTCAACGAATCGAACTTTGACGTCTCAGACCCCCAATGGCGAGTCAAATTGCGTTCGACCCGACTTGCTTTCTTTTATACATAATTCGAGTTTTGACATTACGGTGTGTAAAAAAATGGTGAAATTTTTTTTTCGAAAAGATATTAGGTATCCCGAATTTTTTCATATCTGTGGGTCGCGTTGCATTGCAGCGAACTTCGAGTGAATTCGAGAAGGACTTTTCTCTGCCAAGTCTTCTGTAGTAAGACACGGCGGATAATTCAGCGAGAGGCGCGCAGTTAAACCGCTGACACCGTTGACCGTCACGCATTGCGATTCGACGCTACTACTATACCCGCGTTGCCCACCGCACATTTAATTCTCTTCTCTTCTCGGTTTGCTTTTGACTTGCCTTTCTTTTCCTTGCCTTGCCTTGCCTTGCCTCGAGGCGCACCTCGTCTCAGGTAGTGAAAACAAACGAGTAACCAGTGCATTGGACACGGTGCTTCCTGTACTTATACGTCTTTTCGATCGTAACACATATATATGGGGCATTCCGCGTGAACTCGACCGTTCATTTTCCCCTCACCATTTTTCATTCGCTTCGCGATTTTTTACACGAATCTCCGATCTCAAAAAATCGCGAAGCGAATCAAAAATGGTGAGGGAAAAAATCGTCGGTCGAGTTGACATGGAATGCCCCGTATACGCGTACGTACATCGAATTTTTCTATCCGTATACCGATAATATACATCGCGTGGCAAATGGGCGAGGATACAAATAATTAGAAAAAAAAAAAAAACAGAAGAAGAATGGAAAGAAAATAAAAAGTAGATAAGGGTCCGATATAATTGCGATCTATAATTTTCTCGACACCGAGTATAATGTATCGATAATTGGGTAAGATGCCAGATAATAATCAATTTCCGTTTCGCAGCAGATTATTTACCGTAAAGATTATTATTTTCTTCTTTTTTTTTTTGTTATTTACTTAAACGTACACGCAGCTTCTCTCCGCGCTGATTTTTCTCCTTACCGCACTACACGATCGTTTTAAATAAATATGGTTACGTATGTATGTGTGAAAAGTTTGCATGAAAATTTTTTAGAAATCATTTACAACGTCACGAACACGAAGAGCTACGCTACATGTGCATCGGTCGTTTTAACTATATGCACATACGATACGTAATGTGCACTACGTCACCTGCTGCAGTTGCTGCATGTGCGAAGAAATTCATATAACTGCATAATACTGTAAAGAAGGATACGTACACGAGTATCTCGTGACACAACAGAGTAGCTTTTATCTAATTTATAACGTTAGTGATGACGGCACTCAAACACATAGCTGTATTTATGATAAACCCTATAAAGCTTCCGCATACATAAGGCAGTTTAATTACTGGAAAAACTAATTGCGGACAGATAAAACTTGCACGCTTATGTATACACACTCTCACACCCTCTCGTGCGTGTAATTTTACGTCGAACGTTACATTTATGCTAGTGAATATAATCGAGAATGTGAATGAAAATTATTTTAAAACCGGGCGATTATCGTTGAAATTATTTTACAAAGAAGCTCTCTCTCAATTCTTGTACTTTATAATACGGTGTACGCAGATCGCTATCATTTATATTGCATCTCAAGCGTACCCCTATACTATATAATGTATAATGTTGCAATTTTAGTGCATAAATTAACGGTTGTTGCCGGCTCGTTTTTACCCGCATAACGATCAACGCAGATAATAATCGATTATCGAAGATCAATCCGCGACGCGCCAGCTGTGACATCGATAAATATTCATACAATTAGATGAATCGCATATGTATAACCGGCGTTGCAAGGCATCATACATTTTTATATTACGTGTATATTAAAATTGCGTGACGTTTTTTTGTCGTTTCTTTTTTTGCCTTCTTTTTTCGTCTAGTAGCAAAGCTGTAATTAAAATGGTTGAAAGTATGGATGTTAAAATAACGAGAAAAAAAAACAACGTATAAGGAATAGTAAATGGTGAGTGGTACGTATACGTCTGAGTTAAAGTGTTCGTTTCCTTATATTCCTGTATAATATCCAAGCGGCGGCTACTTATACGATTCTTATACTACCGTAACTTTAGTTTGACCCTTTAACCTTAGTAGGTATATAGTCGGATAGGGAAGAAGACCGTTTAATTCCACATGGGACTAAAAGGCCCCGCGCGGTATTCTTAGGATATATCTTTAGCTTTGCCGGTGCGACGCGACGTCCCAAGTTATCGCGCTATGAGATATGCTAATAAGTAAGTAACTATTAGTTACCATGGTTACATGCCCAGCGGGTAAGCGAGACGACGCATTTATGTAAGCAATGGTCAGCGGGTGTTCTTATGCCCGTTTTATGCTCACTCTCATCATACTTTATCCGCGGTTACATACCAAACCGTGCGTACCCGTACAGTCTGTCACAAAAAATGAAGAAGGAATAAAAAAAAAGGAGAGAAGTATGATGAAAAAAAAACAATTTTACGCCGGAAAATCCATCGGTCAAAAATAACCCGTGACAAGATCTCAAAACCTACGATTTTTTGTCAACTACATACTTCGTAAGATCGGAACGAGATTCAGAACGAAAAAAATGAGGAATGAAAAAAAGAAGAGGTGGGAATGAAAATCGCGAAGATATATCGCGTGTGGGAGTCCGAAGGCAGCTGGTTTTCTGGCCCGCTAAAAACTGGTAGACCTTGAGAAATTATATGAACTAATCTTCCTATCCTTTCACGATTAATCACGGATTAAACGATTCGACGATCTTATACCATTAATTAATACCCACGGTTCAAAGGGGAATGCGATCACTCTTCCGTAATTTCATTCATGTATACAACCGTTGACTAGGTAATATTATTTATATCATATGTTGAACTAAAGAATGAAAGTATAGCGGCAGGAACACCTGCGTACGTTGTACGTGAAACTAAATACACAAGATTCTAAACTCCGCGGTGTGAAATAATTGTCTTTGAGATTTTTTCAAATTTAGTTGCACACCGTACGTCGTCGCCGTGCGAGTGACTGACTCTAATATGGTGTAAAAGTTTATCCCGCGAAGGATCTTTTCGTGTAATAAAGAGCTCGCAATAGTTTTTTATAATGTCTCGTCACGGCCCGCGGTTCAGGGCCCACAAATGCCCCTCTCTCAGACAATTTTTTATTACGATTTTTTCTTTTTCGTCTATTTTTCAAATTCTTTTTATTTCCTACCACAGGACCTACTCGGTAAATTATTCGATGTTATTAATTTGGCTGAGCTGCGTTAATTAGAATTAAGTTAGAGTAAAACAACGCTGATATGTTTTGCTCGACTGCAGCAGCATCATCGCCGTCGGAGTTTGCAATTTAATTTCGGAATAATATCGTAAGGAATAATAAGGCGCGCAGCAACTGTGGCCAGTTTCCTACGGTCCGAGCTAGGTAAACGTAGCGTAGTTGAAGTAATGATCCCATTATGCATACGTGTTCGTAATTATGCGGGACGGGACGATGGGCGATCTCAAGAGTATAATGTGGCTGCGATAATCAGAATTTGGCTAATGCAAATATCGTTAACGTTATACCTGCAGCATTAGTTGCTGCCAATACCAGCTTGTACTTCTGTACCTATAAGCGATTTAACAAACAAGTTAGATAATCAAAAACCGCTTTATTCGAGGCTCCAGGCCTTCCGCTTCCTCCTATCGCCTTGTGTTCCTTATACTAAATTCGCTTCCTATCGATTTTTATTACCGTTCATTTGATCTGAGTTTATAACTCAGTTATATTACCTTTGCGTCATTTATTGTCTGCTAATTAAATTGATTAGCCAATTTTTCGCATTTCGGAGGAGAAAAATTCACGAGAAACACATCGAAACGCTCTTTGCACGGACCTCTTGCGATTCAGATGTCACGAATTTCGTGATCTCGACTTCACTGAGCGTGTATCACGTTCCCCATGGTTCAGCATCGTTGCAGCCCCCGTAAGGGTCGTACCGTATCCCGAAGGCAGGATAACGAACGAAAGAAAGAACGGTTTAGAATTCACGCGACGACCCGGTCTCTGGACTGGACAGCCAAAACGCCCACATCCCGTGGTCACCTCGGACATTTTATTAGCACCGTGTTCCGCATCCGAGAGAAGTTCCATGGGATTCCCCAGGGGATGGAAAACCACTCGGCTATGTTGGCGCGGTAAAAGCGTGCCCGCTGCAGTTGCGGTCACAATTTCTACCTCAGAAAACCCACCGCGCTTTTACGCCCAAAAAATCAATCATTCATCACCTTACAAAAAAAAAATACAAAATTCTAGGAACAACAATTTCTATGAATCCGAAAATAAAATAAACGAATAAAAAATTCTATTCCAGAATCAAATATCTACAATTTTAATTCCCGAAATAATCAATACCTACTTGCGTAATCGATAATCGATATTTTTATGATTATTATTATTTTTTATCTTCACTTGTCAATCGATCGATGGTGTTACCATCAAAGATATGGATAAGATGATCGGATGAAGTGGCATTACAACGTTTAAGCACACATTTCTATATAGATGGTTGATTTTTCTTTGATCAGCAGCACGGCCTAAAATCCCTTGGGATGACGTTGCAACGTTATACTATATTGATTTAATATCTCTCTCCGGAGGACGGTTGGTCATACATAAGGGATGGGATGTTCCGTGCCAGGGTCCGCGTGTAAGGGGCATTCATTTGGTATTCGGTGCTGACCACCGGCTACTTTTGCGTCGAAAAGTCTACGCGGTATTAGTGGGCAGCAGCAACGCGTCTTGGATACTTTAGAAGAAGATCTCTGAAGAAAATTGCTCCGAGGAATATAAATAAAAGTAAAAAAAAAGAAAAATAAAAAAAAAGGAAAGAGAGAAACAAGAAAAGAAATGAAAAAGGGCCCACGCGCGTCGTTACTGCAAACGCGACTGGGTAGGTAAGGAACTTCCTGTTGTTAGAGGTTATACCGCATTTTGCCTGCCTTGTAACCCAATAACCGACTGCGGTGCGGGGTTACAAAGAGACCGAATCAAAATCCGTTTCATTTTATGAACTATCAAAGTTCCGTGCGCCCGGGTCGCGCGGCGTCGTTTCAAACCAGCTATATTGGAATATGAGCGTGCCCTAAACATCGAACCGCACGGGTCTTTCGATCCCCGTGTATATATCCACACGCATATGATTCTTGCGTACCTACAGGTATGAAAAAGAAAAAAAAAAGAAACGAAAAGAAAAAAGAAAGCTAAAAATAAAAGAAAAAAAAAACCGCAGGACCCGGAGCACCTGTGCTTTTGTTATAAGGCGCCGTGTCCTGCGGCAGCACCCCGTTCCCCACATTTGCTTACACGTTCATGAACGGCGGTGGTGCACCAGCGACGGCATAACAAAAATCAATTGATTCAATAGAACCGCTCGCTAAAGAGAAAGATGAATAAAGGAAAAGAAAAGCAAAATATCAAAAGGAGAAAAGAAAAAAAAGAACGACGAGGCGAAATACGAGACCGCGGGGCAACCCAATGCGGTAGTAACCGGACTTAAGAGAGAAAACTTACATTCACCTATCCATAAATCACATTAATAAACTACGCACGCCGTACACATGGGGCTTTGACGCTCTTTTTCTTTTTTTTTCTGATTCGGATATACATTTTTTTTCTTTCTTATACTTCCAAGTTACTCTCGTTCGGCTCGGTGTTATTTAGCGAATAGAATTTTTTCAACTCGCGGGTTTTGTGTTTCTGCATTATATTTATAGGGTAATAAAATATTTGTACGATTTTGATGTTATATTTTTCCCACCCCTTCTATATCCACGTGGACCGGAGCATAGGTACGCGTATAATCGTCGTTGGTTTCGTAACTCAATCGGGCATCCTTTATAACACACTATAGTTGGCGTGTGGAAACCGGGATAAAAGGTCCCCGTGGATACGTACAGGGTTATGTTAGTCCGCCTGAAGGATGGAAGCCGATGCGCGGTTAGTGAACAAATAGATTACGTGCCCACGACGTTTTGCAGAGGGGTTAGCTGTGGGCTTCTTACTTCGCACCCCTGTATTTTCTAACTCCACCCACATGCCACTCACGTATTCATTCGACTTTCCCTTCCTTATCCTCGTAACACGAGGTGGGTATATTTATATACATGGAAAGAGAAGAGGAGAGAAAGAGGAGGACCAGCTTCCAAAAATTGCAACACGTTAGCCCCAAATCCACTAACCATTCCATTATTAAATCTACGTCTGTATTACGAAGAGAGGCGAGGAGAAGCGGGCGAAAGAAGGAAGGAAGGAAGGAAGGAACGAAAGAACGAGTGGTGATGGTGGTGCGAGTAAAGATGGTGCGAGGGATCGCTGCTCCATTAAAATTCCGAGCTCGTGGGACCCATCAAAACTCTACGCCGCTTCTATACCCACCGTAATTCCGGCTATACCAAAGAGGTTGGTCGCTGCAGCCTCAGCTACATACCAAAATCAAACAGCTCGACTCAATCGCTCCGATGATATTCCATCTCTTCTTCTTTTTCTCACGCTTTTATTTTCGGTAAAATTTTTCACAATATACATAACGTAATAAAAGTATAATTATACGTGTGATACGATTGTACATGAGCCAAAAAAAAAATGGCAACGATGCTGATGATGAAAAAAAATTAATTTAATAAAAAAAAAAGAAAATTCAAGCCTTCGACGACTAGGTCGTTCCTAATGCGTGATTATTGAGATTATTTCGTACGCATTTCGGTGCGGCAAAAAATGATCGCTGTGATCTGACCGCGCGCGGTGCATCGAAAGTCTAAAAGATTCAAAGTTGTTTATCTGCTTATTATGTCAAGAGAAGCTAATTGGGCATATTTGGGATAAGGCCTGGATGCTGGCACGTACGTAGTGGGTATCTTTTACCTCCACGGGGATTGGCTCGGGTGCTTCTTCGGAACAACTGGCAAAAGATCTCGCGGCGACATTCTGCCCATATCGACACGGGGCGGACGATATCTATACCGAAAGCAACGACCGCCGTCAAGCGGCCACGTCGCAAGAAGAGGCGCATAACTTTAAAACCCGCGGACCCTGACTCCGGTAGAAAGCGGTATTATTATATATATATAAGTCCCAGTCCCGGCGCTCCCCATCCGTCTTTTCGGAACTATCGTCCCATCAGAACTCACCTCCGCGTACCTTGGCGTCTCCGAAAAAGATCCATTGCTTCATTCGTCCCCGTTCCACCCCGTTAGTTCGCTCTAATTGCGCCGACAACAACCGTTCAAATTGATAACCTTCGCGCATAGTCCCGAAAAAAGGAACAAATTTTTTTCCAACCAGAAAACTATGGGAAAGAAAAAAATATTTATTCATCGATAAACGATGTACACTCGCATTGAGTAAATAAATTTCGTCTCCTTTTGCAGCAATCTGGAGAACGTTGACCCCTGCTTTGAATTATTATTTCTACTCGGATTGCAACAACCGGCTGCACCGGCGCAATCGTCGGGGAACACGTACGTAGATACGCAATGAAATTCCGCAGATTTCTGGCAAAGTGCAACGGTCATATATGCGAGTAGATTTCACAAAGGAAACGAGAAACGTAGAATGCAAAGAGGTGGGTTTGTAGCGGGTCCAACTGACCGCTTAATTATTCTCTTTACTCAGGGTCTTCTCTCTTACGTAGCCGAAGGCGGTGTGTTCTGCAGTTGAAATTCGGTCTAGAATTTAATTTGAATCGCGGTCTCGTCCGATGTAAACTTACGACGTTCAGTTGCATCGCGTAATTTTGCTGTATTGTACTGTAAAGTTTCTAGAAATATTTGTACAATTTTATATACTCGGACGATTTCGTGCTCGGAATACCGTGCGGGAGACGTCTAATTCATCCGACGAGAATGAAACTATTCGGGAAATCCATCCTCGACTATAAGAAACGAGGAGCGAATACGCATCTCATCAACCTGAGGAATGACGGGCCATAAACGAGGGACCGTCAGAAGTGGATGGCCTTTATACCAACTCTCAGGATCCAAAGTGCGTTGAACGCGCGATCGTGCAAACTTGAAAAGGCCAAAAAAAAAAACAGCGAGAAAAAAAAGACAGAAAGAGGACCCGGCTAATACAAATGCATATAGTCGAGAGATTGACGCGCGCGATTGTTTGCAGGAAACTAGTGATCGTGAGGTTCGTTAATACGGGTATAAAACGAGGTGTCGAAATCAAATACCAAATGAGAGATCGTAAACGTCAGAAATCCGGCTGAATATCCTCAGGGATTATATCGAAGCCAACTATTAAATTATAATATACCAGATAACAACAACGGTTTGCAAGTTTGAATATGACATGGAAAATGAAGAGAGCATCAAAATTTCGATCCCGAACGTTATTCGGGCGTAAAATTTAGATGCATAAAAAGAACAGCATTCGTCGATTTACATAACAATTACTCGACTCTGCGGTACCGTGAGACTCGAATAAGTCGTAATACTATAACGATTAACGATAATTGACGCGAACTGTCTGTGTAACCGCCAACCATAGCTGCTGGAGAATGATTCGCGACAAATACGATGGGAAAAAAAGATGACAAAACTAGTCACTACTGGTCGAGACGATCGTCTATACGCCGACGAGCTAGGTGACTAACTAATAAGAGAGCTGCATCCGTAAAGAGATGTATATAAAAAAAAAAGAAGAAAAATGAAAAAAGCGTAAAAGAAAAAGGAGGCAAATTATGTACAATATTCAAGTTCGTTAGGTGGTAGACTCGAGCTCTATCTATCTCGTTACCTTGGACAATTTCAAATGGTGCTTCATGATGTTAGTCGTCCGTTCTTCGCTTCGCTAAACCGCGACGGGGGGCTACAACACGCCGCCAATACATATTTATAGGGCACCATAAGCAATTCTCGCGTTTAAAGCCATCGAGAGTCTCGGGAGAGAATCACCTACCTACTAAGCTTTTCTCATTTATATATTAATTACGTTCGTCGGGTTCCGTTAATGATTCCTGCACCACGCGATGAGTGAAGGCTGCACTGCTAGCTGCTGCTGCTGCTGCAGGCTTTTAAAATGGGCACACCGTATACTACT
The DNA here is from genome assembly GCA_963978495.1 of Athalia circularis. Lineage (NCBI taxonomy): Eukaryota > Metazoa > Arthropoda > Insecta > Hymenoptera > Athaliidae > Athalia > Athalia circularis. The sequence goes on along the minus strand of OZ021698.1, from coordinate 18,028,509 downwards.
CGCTCTTTCTCTTTACAACAACTTCAACATCGCCAAGCAAAGGGGAGGATAACAGCTAGCCCGCCTGCAGTTCTTCGAACTTTCATTAGTTAGCCTAGAGTCTGGCCAAATGGCCGAGAGACTCGAGAAACGGACAGACGGAGAGACAGACTGCAGGCTGCAGGACTCGTTTAACAAAAACATCCCATACTATCTCAACTGTGGACTGTCTATATATACATAGCGATAAACTTTGGCCTTCAACCGAAGCTAGATATGAAGTCGCTAAATTATTTAAAACAAAGAAAAACCGAAAAACAAAACCAAAAAAAAAGATACTTTCATCCCTCGATCGGAGGAAAATTTACGAACGATGTCCACGACTAGGAGAAGAAAAAAAAAACTACGACTCAAAAAGAGAATCGAAAGATACCAGGCGCGCTCTTCCGCGAGTGAAGATTGCAAAAAATGTAGCTCTCATGACTTTTGACTAGTTAATTGGTTGCAATTTTTTTTTTTTTCATTTTTTTTTCCTTCCTCTATTTCCTTTACGATCCCGTCTGCCGTGCCACACGTTGTAAAATAAGTTAGCCGCTACGCGATTTGCGAGACGCGGAATACAACGCGGTAGACTGCGATGTCTGCAGCTGAGCAAAAGCTATTGGCAACTAACTAACTTTTCGAGTCCTATACGCCGGGCAAAAAGACATCTGACTGACATCTGGACGAAGACTACAAACGTTCGCCATGTGGTGGTTTGAAAAGCTTGAGAAGTATAAACACAACAGTATAAAGTAATTTCAAAATATCAAAAGCAATTATATATACGATCTACAGGTACACGTAAATGCAAAAGGAATTGATGTGAAAGTTTTCATTCTTTTTTAGAATCTTAAGAATCGCGAGAAATATTAATTCGGAAAAAATAAAATTTCAGTACATGTATGTATGAAAAAAAAAAAATAAAATAATAAAAAAATGTTAACGATTCATCGGGAATTTTTCTTTCTCTTCAAAGAGGCGCTCTGCGCTGGTTACGGTATGCGTCATGGTATACGGAATAGAATGTCCATCGGTGTGCGTTGCTTGCAATCTAATTAATCTAATTAATCTAATTAAACGCGAGCAGTTCTGCAGAGGGATTATTGCCCGTAAGGTCTCGCTGGGCGTGATGCATTTCAGAGTCTCGGGGATCTCTCATTTCTCATTTCTCTCGTGAGCTCTTCAGCCTCGGGGAGACGGAGAGGATCGGATCTCCGGAGATGAGAACTCGAAAGAGAGAAAGAGAAAGAGAACGCAAGAAAAAGATCGAACGAGTAAAATGAGGAAGAAAGAAGATAACGAACGGACGCTATTGAGATAAGAAAGAAAAAAGGGAGTGCGTATGGGACCGACGTAGCACATAGCGCGCGTGACAGATCGGTAACTACGGTTGATTGTCCGAAGAGTGCGTACGCCCCATACCACAGCAATCATCCTCATCAGCCGTCGTTTCCAACGAGGCAAATGATTAAATCATCGTCGCTTGCACCGACTCACGGCTATAGTTGTATTATTTTATTTTTACTATTTTCTTTATTTTTTTCTCTTCATTTTCTCCTAAGTAAGATTAACCCTCCATACCCCATTCCACTGTGGTATCGTACGTACAGTCGGCTCATACCTTTGTAGATGAATAACCCATGATAGAACTTCTTACGAGGAGAGGCGCAAAAATTTTTCCATCTCATACCGGCAAAGGTAACAATTAATTAATCAACGTCCCGTCCTATTATTTGAGGAATCGGATTAATTCCGATCGTATAATCGAGTCGTCCTACCTTAAAATACGTCGACATTTTATCGAAGATTGAAAAAACATCCGATGATCACTTACCCATGGCATCTGAAACAGAGAATGTAGAAGGATGACGATTAGAAAAATATGCACATGTTACGTATTGTATGTAAAAAGATTATTATAATTTGCGTGAGAAAAATCGATGGCCGATATATCGACGATGTTATACGAATATAACTGAGAAAAGAGCGCAACGAGAGAAAAAAAAAATAAAAAAAAAAAACAAAGAAAAAATGAATAAATATAAATAAAATAGAATGCAGTGGCGACGAGTAATATACGATCGGCTCATCACCCGCGACGCAGCTCATTCCACGCTAATTACTGATCCATGGGATCCAACGGCTCATATACCGATGCCGGTGCGGACTTTAACCAGCTCTGAAAAGCACTCGCGGTGCGATGCGGTGCGGTACGGTGGCAAAAACACCGATTGCACTTTAAGCCAGTATATAGTGAGCTCTGTTATAAGTTGTTGAGAAACGGGGATAGATATATAAGAAACTGTAAGGGTCTATAGAAGTTCACCTGGGATCCTGGCCTCGGACTCTCGGAGCTTAAAGTCGTATAGTGTTATTCCGATATTATAAAGGTATATAATACCGCAGCGCGTTGCTGCAGCTGATTGTAAGAGGCGAAAAATGTTTTTCAATTTTTTTTTTTTTTTTCTCTTCATCCTTTTTATTTCATTTTCTCTTCTGTGCGGACACGGCGTTTAATGCGACGGGTTAGAAACTGCAGCAGCGAGTTCGCTGTTCCTTCTTCTTCTGCGCTGCTGCTGCTGCTGCTGTTGCTGCCGTTGCTACTGAGGACGGTCGATCATAACTTCTCGAGATAATCTCGACGTGGGCAACGACGCAAGACACATTCTCTCGTATCTCCATTTGTCTATCTCTATTTATTATATCCACCAAGGCGAAACGAATACCGTGCACTCGAGCACATAACACCGCGTATGGTTTTCGCGCGTTGACATCATATGTGTAAGAATTAGAAATTATTCGCAAGAAAAATAAGAAGAAGAAAATATAGACGGTAAATCAGTAAGAGGGGGGGAAGAAAATTAGAAAGAAAAAAAAACAAGTGAGGTGGAAAATTTCTTAAAAAGAAACGTGTATTTATATATTTTGCTCGAATCCGGCAGTTTTCGTTTGTTGAAGATTTAAGTTTGACCAATAACTGGAGGCGTGCCGTTGGCTCGCCTTTTTGACGCCCTTACTTAGGTCTTTTTTTTGTCGGAGCTCGCGTTATGGCACCGATTCAGCGGATTCCACACTCCGCGGGCATTGTCACTGTCCCCGAGCAGCGGCGACGAGATTAATTAGCGGCGATGTCTTACCCGCAAAAATCGGAGCAAGAAATGGGGCCGCTTCGCTGCCGCGCCTGAAGTCGCTAACTAACCCACTCCATTCCTTATGCTGCCGCTGCTGCTGCGGACGCGGTCGCACCGGTCATACGTATTCGACGTCGCCAGGTTTCAGATTGGCGTCCTTCTTCGGAAGTCTCTCGAGTATCTCGCCTGCGCCAGTCGTTCTCGGCTATCGTCACCTTCCAAAGACTTCGCAACATCACCACCACCTTCACCTTCGATCGACATGGTCGTCACTGAGAGGCGCAAGAACGTGCTACAAATTAAGCCCCCAGATCCACGAAACCATCTCAAAAATTTAACCAACGTCCGAAGGCTCGTTAGCGGTGCTCATTTAATCCCTTCATTAAAATCGGATGAACGATCTCTCGAACTTAAACCGGATATTTTAATGGACAAAATCGATGTGCGATTATTCGATTTCTCGATTCCCGTTATTTGATATAATATTTTTTTCGAAATACCTCACTCTCGATTAATAGATACTTTATGAAAGTTGTACGCTGAGTGTCGTTTTACGGATTTGCCGATTGAAGATAGTGTACGAGCTTGACGAGCGCAGATCGAGACGAAGGATGAGAGAATCTGCAGATCAGCAGTCTGCAAAAAAGCGAAACGATGTGGGTGGCGCTATACGCGGGGTTGAGTTCATACGTTTTATTATACGGGTAGGACTACTAGGACTGCAAAAGAGGAGTAAACCCAAAGGTAGAAGCAGAGGAGAGGGACAACGAGCGAGTAATTAATTCACCCTGAAACACACTAGGGGTAGTCTAATCGCTGTCGGACATTCGAGTGGACATGGGAGATATTCTAATTAATTTATTTAGGGGAGTGAAAGATTTGCTCTAGGCGTGGGATAAATTCAAGCTTTTACAACTAGACGAAGAAAGAAAAAAAAAAGAAATTATTAGAACCGATTTAAGGTAGAGCACCTCTCACTGTGGTGCAACAAAAGATAACTTAAGTTTCCGCACGTTGAGTTTCGTTCGTTCGTTTATTTGTTGGCCACTTGGTTTGATCCTTTCAGGTTTTTGGCGTGGGCTCAATAATTTTGCGCATTCCATTAAATCCGCGAGGAGCTGTTTAAGCCAGAGATAGAAAGGAACAAAAATCAACTCCGTCTGTCAACGTGGTTTTATTACGGAATTTTGTTGGTGGTTTTTTTTTTCTTTTGTTTGTCGTCGTTTTTCCATCGGTTGATTATCCTCGTTCTATGAATTACTCGGAGGCTACCGCGAACGATCGATTCCGATCAGAAAACCGAGACCCTTTTTACACGGCATCTCGATACGCTACCATCGAAGAATTTTAATTATAAATTAGTTGATTAACTCAATAATGTTTTTGTCAGAGTAGACAGTGTTCTCGGCGCGACTGGAACTGCAACACACGCACGAATTTATCCTTCGGCACAAACCCCTCCCACACTAACGCAAAAGGACCACAGCGGTTCGCGTGCAATTCTATACAACCAACCGGGGTTCTCTGCTGGTATCGATGAAAAAATTCGTAGCACCGATCAAACTACTATTTTAAAAGTCCCTCATCTCCTAGTGTTTCACCTTTACGTTCAACAAGCCAAAATGAAAGTCTACCGACTCGTACGAGTCGTATGAAAAATCCTTGAATAATGGTCACGTACAGGGTGATTACTATTCAGGTTGAGCACCTGGCCTCGGTGGTTGAAAATGCAGGTTGAACTATATATTGTAGGCATATAGGTATGAGAACACAATGGGCTCGGGTAGAGCGGCGCCGTCGGCATGCTTGGTATGCGGAATGCGTTTTATTTCATATTAAATAAAATATTCGGCAAAAGCGAGTCGAAGAACATTTGGCAAGTGAGGATGGAAGTGAAGGAGGTCCGTTCGCATCTCTCTCCCCCTCGGCTCTTCTCCCCCCTCACCAGACCATCGGCAATCTCTCGAGCACTCGTCTTCCTTCTGCCAAAAGAGGAATCTTCTGAGAAACCAGCTAAAAGAGCTGCTCGCTTCTCTTCCTACCCCGATATAGTAGGTATACATATATTCCCCTCGATCGCTTCGAGCGGGAACGGAGAGAATTGTTACCGCGAATTCTTCGCCACGATTTACCATTCACCTTCGACAAATTAACCCTTCCCCAATTCCATACGAATGAAAGGTAAAAATATACAAATATATTCGTGGCGAAAAAAAATTTACACCAAAGAAAACCCCTCAAAGGCTCGTATATAACTCCGTATAATGTGTACGAACGAAACTCAATTTTACGGTTAAAAAACTTTCTTTTTTTTTTTATTCAAATAAAAAAAAATCTACGAATGAAAAAATAGAAATTCATTCCCGAAGCAACGTTTCCTCGATACCGTTTTAAACTATACAACGGATGAACGAACCCTAAGGACCCGGTTTCTTTTCCCTCTACTTCTCCTGCAGCAAAAGGATGTGCATGACGAAAGAGGTGGGCCTTGGTAAAATCGTTTTCGTATTCACCACCAGGTTTTCTTGTTAGATAATTTTTATCCGTCGTTTTCTTTTTTGTTTTTTGCATCGAAGAACGAATTTTCGACATATTTTCTATCTGGTACGCGTATAAGTTAGTTCGCGCTCTCCGTGTCCCGAGTACCAGGCGCGTTCCGCGCAACATTTTACCGACGAGTGAATTTGAAGCAGGATAAGCGATGAAGTTTGTATTCGTGTGCCTCTGTATGCGGGAGAAGATCCCGAGGTCTCCGCGGGTCAGGAGCTGTCCTCGAGAGGGACAGCAGGGAATGGACGGAGCGCGGCATTGCGCATACCGAGCGACCGTCGACTGCCTCGCGCGTTTCACCGGTTAGATGTCGTAAAAAAGAAAACATAAAAAATAAAGAAAGACAACAAAAATAAGAAAAGAAGAAAAAACGAGAGCAAAAGAGATGAGGTAGAAGAACATGTACCAGCACGAGCGTCTCTCTTGAGCGAAATCAACGAAATCTCAATTATGCTTACAGATCAGAAGCGATTCGTTTCAATCTCTGATTTGCGGATCGGATACACTATCCCAGTCTTTCAAGGGCATCGATATGCAAAGTGCAAAATCATACGCCGTGTTGGTATATCTCTATAGGTTATAATACTGAGATCTTCTCCGATGCATCGGTTTCAGGCATGTAAGATATACCTAGAGAGGAGAAAGAAAGAATAAGAAAAAAAAAAATCAGAGATCGACGGTGCCAGCGATACACGCTGATGTTTTGCCAACATTCCTTAGATGTCTGGTTGCACTAACTACTTTCGAGTAGGAATTCCTATTACGTACGTTGAGAACTGAGGAATATAAAATAAGAGAATAGGAGATAGAAGAAGAGAGAAAGAGAAATTGGAGGACTGTGACACCGCAGACTCGTGTGATTTTTATCCATTTGCAATAAACGCGATATGAATCTATAATGAAAACGAAGATTAAATGGTAAAAATTTAACCGGTCGGTTATCGTCGATGATGAAACAAGAAACAAATTTTCAATGATTTTTGTACGGTAATTTTAAATCCAAAGAAAATTCTACACCAGATGCGAAAGTTAGTTACGCAACGTGCGTTTATGGTGCAACAAAAGCTAATGAAACCTGCAAGTTGCAAGGAAAAATTCTACCACCTTATCTCAGCGAACGTTTTCGAGGACGCCCACCAGGCCATTTGGTTTGATGGTGGCCATACCATTACATGAGTTTTGATTGCAGGCCGTTACTGGCAAACTGCGGGACTCTAACCGAAATTTTTGTTTCTTTATTTTTCACCGTATAGGTACACCCTTTGACGACGCACGTCGGTGTTTTGAATAAATCTCGCATCTTTAGATTTAAAGTAAGCCTGTAGCAGGAGGAAAAAAGAAAAAAGGAACAGTCGAGGTAGATTCACCTGGAGGACGATATCTTTCATCTACAGGAAATCGCTCGCAGTTAATTATTTTATATTTGTATATATATCTCTGTATATTTTTATTTTTTTTTTCATTTCTCTCTCTTCAGGATCCCGCAGCGCGAAATGATGTTCCGACTCTAAAAATGACCACCAGAGATATTCGGACGGACTGCATTTCAGTTCGGTCGACATTCGTCCCTCGAAGAAGCCTCGGCGTCGGTAAGATGTCCGTCCGATAATACGACGGGCGCGCAGTCTCGGTTGGCTCCGATTCAGTCCGGTTCGTATGAGACTCTGATTTCTTCGAGTACAGGATGCCAGTGTATACATAATACGACAGTGAGAAGGACCTGCGTGGCGGGAGGATGTGGGAAGAGGGGAAAATCAGGTTATCATTAAGTGAAATGCCGTGTCCGCTATCGTACCGCCTCACACTAGCTGCTCCTTCGAGTGGCCGTTTCCCCCCGACCCACGCGTTTGACTTCGGGACCACGAGGGAATTAATAAGACTGAGACTATCTAACGCAATTAGGCCTTCGAACGATGCGGCTCTGGGGTCCTGCAGCCTCTTAGCGATGCGAGATATCCTCTTCCTCCTTCTCCTCCTCGGGAGAGAATCAACCTTAAATTATAGTCGCGATCGCGCAAATGACAAAGCGGTGTAACCATAATGTAATTTCTTGATAGTAAAATACTCGCCGGTTGAAATCTATCCTAATAACCATAAGAAATCATTACCGATCGGTCGGACGGAAGAGAAAAATATCTTTTCTCTCAAACAGTTTCATAGACACTACCGAACTCCCGTATATTATGGTTCAGAGAAATATTCCACCTTCCAAGGATCAGGAGATCGAATCGCGCTCCTAAGGAAATGTATACGGTGTACACTGTGTAGGTATTGGGGTATGAGAGTCGAAGTGTCGCTCGTAAACATTGAGGCATTTACATAACGAGTGACATTTGCCAGTTAGTGGTTCGCCACGGTCCTTCGTTGCTGCAACGAGATCGAGGAACTATAAGCGCCAATATATAGCCACGCGCATATATACGTGTACGAATATATGGGATATATAGTCGCGATGTACCGGAACGCGAGGAGGAGTTGCCGATTATATTATATGGTGGCACTAATGTAAGAGGTAACGAGGATATAAAACTTGAAACGGAAGTCGGAACCGTTCAACGTTAATCGCAATCAGTGTAGCTTGAAAAAAATGAATAAAAATTCTTCGAAGCCGCCCCCGCGTATGAGAATCACGAGAATTGATCGCCGAGCGTGTATACATATTGAGGTGTACGGTTCGAAGATGTGCAGAGGTGGGTTGCTCGGAGTAAAGCTGCTGAGGTGAACTGGTGGAGCGGGTGTGGCGATATATAATTACAGTAATTAGCCAGCGAGTAATTAATTAGGATCGCACGTCGTCTGTTATTTCTGCTCGAGGCACCGCGTTCCCCCCTTACAAACTTCGCTATTCCAGCAGAGAGCACAACGGCAGCAACTCTTTCAGTTCTTCTTCTTCTCCTCCTTCTCCTTCAAACCTCCGACCAACGGCTTCAGGGTTACGTCTTGATCCCAATTAACGCCTGATTTTTTGCAGACGCATCCCGCGCGTTGTCTAATGGGGTCAAGTCCGGCAGTTAAATCAGTTGCGCCCGCTAGTTATGTAGTAGAACTGTGGATATTATTCTGTTCTCAAAACTCATGGAAACTATGAATGAGCAACGTGACATTTCAGACCCCATAAAAATCCCATGATTTACGTACGACTAAACCCGAGGAAAACCTACAAAGTAGGTAAAATTAATTGCACGTATAAATATACATAAATTTTTTTCTTCTTCTTCTTCTTCATTAGACATATACGCGAGGGTATGTATATCCGTATATAAGTGAAAACTGTAGCGATAAATAGAATGTCCACTTAAAGTAGGGGAATAAACTTCCCACCTTAGCAGTTGCAGTTAATTAAGTCGAGTTTCGATCGAGATCCAATCAGTCTCGGTGTAAATGTTAATGCAAGAACCTCTCTACCAACTCCACGCGATGCAATTCAACGAAGATATACGCTTCGGTAGCAAAAGCAAAAGCAAAAGGCAACCATAGCAGCAGTCAAAGAGTAGTCAGTTTTACTCGTGATAAAATATAATTCTTACTCGAAACTTGAAACCTCACGTAGTCCCGACGTAACCAAAGTTCATCGACGCGTGAAGCGCGATCTATTTATCTCAAATTATCCAAGGATATTCCGAGGAAATCTTTCCTCTCCTTTTTTTCTCATACATTTTATCCGAAGAGGCACATAAGCAAATACGACCGTTACAAACGATCCAAAGAAGATCAGGGATCAGGAAGTGGACATTTCGCTGCAGTATACCGGGACAAGTTCGCCAACGCTTTAGAATCAACCAACAGCAAACGGCAAAACGTAATCTTCGAGTTTCGCCGAGCTGATATAAAGACTGGTTACAGTATAACAGCAATCGTTGAAACACGGGGTATAGATGGGTACGGTAAGTCAGCCGGTCGACAGACTGTTGGACAGACCGACAGAAAAAGGCAAAAAAAAAACAAAAAACAGACAGACAGACAGACGGACGGACAGACAGTCGGTCGGTCGGTCGGTCGGTCGGACACACCCTGTATTCGAAACATGTATCGAGTATGGAACTCTCGCACGCACGCACGTACCGCCTACGTATATGGATAAGTTGAACATACGATATCGCGCTTGGTTAGAGTGATGTGATGTGACTACTCCACGGATTGACAATTTTTTTTCTTCCTTTTTTTCCTCTCTCTCTCTCTCTTATTTTTCTTCTGTTTAAATCGAAGGAATCCCTGGGGATGTTTTCGAAGGATCGCATAGCGCGTGTATATAATATACACGTACGTATAGTGACTCGTCGATATCGTCGTTCCACAGGTGTGACGGTATCGTTTGCAACGTGCGTAGAAGTTTTCTCCGAAGATCGACGTGCCCCACGTTATATCCATACCCTTGAACAAAGGTCCTCCGGAGTGTCTGGGGAGAATCGAAGAGTGGTTGAAGCAGTCTGTAAGAAGAGGGACAACGCCTGGGTATGCAAATGTGGGAATTGGGAACCGGAGAGACAGAGACTCGTGTACCCGCGGTTGAGGGTCCGCCATGGAACGAGCCAACGAAACAAAGTCGCAGCGGGATTCGCGTCCTCCAGTCAAATGAAATTTTCCGCAACATTGCGGACGAATGCGATTAAGCCCGGCACACCGACGAACGCGATACTCGCTTCGTGCCCCGTATTATAGTCCTACAAGAGATAGGAGTCCCTCCATCCCCTGCTGTTTTCACCGCATTGCCGTGTGATTTCAAAATCGAATTGTAACTTATACTACACGTGTACATGCGCTCGTATAAATTGGGAACGGCTATTCGCCCTTTGGCAAAGTAACAAAATATTAAAAGGAACAAAAGGAAAGAAAAAGAAAAAAAAAAAAGAAGATACCAAAAGGACTACTCGTGATTCATCGCTCCGCAGAAAGCGAGTGCTAATTTTCTACCGTTTGCCAATTCAATTCGGTTGCGGAATTTAATATATCGAAGGTTACAACATATACGTGTATATATATACGTTTATAAATATAACAGTCAAGTTACTTACACCGGGGGCAGTTCGATTAAAATTTACTGTCCGAACGTTCGGAGTACGAGTGCGTATATTAGGTGATGATGCAAGAGTGCCGAGATCAAAGTGGTCCTCGTACTCGCCGCTAAGCCTCCCTCGTCTTCTATATAGTACAAGGAACCACGGTACGTGAGTGGATTTCTTCTCGCAATTCCCTCTTTTTTTTGTTTCTCTTATTTTATTTTATTTTTTTTTTACAACTATAAGACTCTGCCTTATTTCGGTACGCGGTATGTGCGCGGAAAGAGACGCCGGCGTGTAGTAGCAGCGAGCGTCGCGACGTCACTCGCTGTCAATTTCGTTTCGGATCTTCTCTGTATAGTACGCTAACGTTTTGGTTAGGTAGGAAGAAGAGTCACCAGGAAACGCCGTCACGTTGATGGACAGATACCTTTAGTGACGTCACTTTTCTCTTACGCGGTAGTCCTCCTCTTCCTGAAATCTTGACGGATTCAAGATCCAGAGACTACTTTTCCATCGGACGGAACAGGAGGAATGTTTTATTTTTTTTTATTTTTTTTTTTTTTTTCAGAAATCTGGGAGAAAGAAATGAAGTATAAAAATAATACGAAGACGGTACGGAGTATAAGAGTCTGATTCAGGAGGTGAAAAACCTCAAGACATCCTATAACTATGGGTGTGTTGCAGGTCCAGCAATTATCGGGGATTGTGCTTTGTTCCGTGCCTTCCTCAATTATACCAGAACTCCCGGGTAATTATTTTCGAAGTTAATCTGGCCCTCTTACTAATACTTCCCCTCTGTACTTCAATTCGGGGATCTGCAATTAACGGTGGTGGTCATTCGCTCCCTTCCGATCATCCCCGTCATCCGAAACGAACATTCTTTCTTTCTCTTTCTCGATCTCCCTCTATTTTTCGCTCTTCACAGTTTATCCGTTCGCTAGGCTTGTTCCTCGAGCGCAATAATTTCCGACATGTTTCATGTTTCCGGATCGTTATACGTCACCGGTTTTCTCCCAGGTGATAAATTTTCAAGTTCCAACCAAAATGAAGAGAAGTGCATGCGATGATCCAAGCGGTTAGCGGGGGTGTGCCAGTCCGGCCTACCTTTTAACACGAACACCCATCTCACCCTATCCGCCACCTAAACCACCACCACAATCACCACCGTAGCAGTCAACGAAAGGAGGAGTGGATTATAAGCGTTTCCGAGGAAACATTTTCTACCCTCACATCGCACGCACCGAGCGTTATTATTTACCGGTGAGACCTTGCCACCCGTTTCGTCTCCACACCCTCCAATTTTGGCCTCGATTTTCATTTTCGCACTTACCCCCGTGCACGTCACGTGGGCCTATACGTTACAGACCGGCGCGGCCGCGTTCCCGATGACTTTCATCCCGAGCTTGAAAAAAATATCCTACAGGAGTCTGACAATCTTTTAGTACTCTTGCAGCTGGGTGGTGATAACGAAAAGGAAGGAAAAATGGAGAGAAAGAAAAAAATGAGGCATACCATCGGGGGAGAAATGATGGATTATAAAGTGCACGAGCTATGCCTGGGAGGAAAATGAGGGTGGAAAGCGAATTACATGAACAGGTAACATCCACGTGGCGGAAGCTAGCTTCCCGAAGAAGGTGTTGCTTGAGCCACGCCCCAATTAGGGTAGTTTCCTGGGCTTCAGCCCCTACAGGGATAGAGTATATTTATGATGAGAATGTCCGCACCTGTGGTGACACTCACCACCAACCTAGCAACCGCTAAACCAGCCCTCCTTCCTTTTCCCTTTTTCCTCTTTCCTCTTCACTCCTTACTCTTCCCTGCCACCCACGTTCCGGTGTTTTATGACGCGAAGATAGTCTCGCTAGCTACACACCACGCGCACATAGAAACTTGGGAAGACGACCGTCTATATCTGTATCGCTACGCGGTACCACCGGGTGATATACGATGTCTATATTGCACTCGCTGAACAGTAATTCCATGCAGACGTACGTCCCGATCCGGCTACTTCACGCCCACACGAAACACACAACCCCCCGACCGCCGTCGTCATGTCGGCGAAGAAAATGAGAAGGAAAAAAAAAGATCTACGCACATCTCGAAGGCGACAAAAACTAGAAGATTAAAAAAAAGGAAATGTCGAGAAAAACCTATATGCACACGAAACGATGATTAGCTCGTGAACGTATCGTGCGTGTATAATAATGTCATATAGATGCGCTGTACACACATTTTTGAGACAGAATTAAACGAAAGTTAGAAGAACACGTCACTAAAAATTCGAGTGGGTACTTATCCTAAGATGAGACTTGGACCAAGATGAGTTGCTTGGGATATTTCCCTGGAGTCGTTGTAGGCGTTTATATGAGTCGAATAACGTTCCTGCCATATACCTACGTGCATATAGATATAGCGTGTTTGTTTGAATATATTTGTTCATTTCAGGGAGCAGCTCACTCCTTCGTGTATATTGGCTCAACTTTCCTTCTCCTGAATACACACCCTCGAAGGGAAGAAAAAAAATAAAATTTTCTAAAAAATTAAACAAATTAGGATATAGCGCAGAGAATTTCACCGAATAAAGAATTTTCAAAGCTGTATAGTGTACTGGGATCGCGGAAACATATTTTTGTGGTTCAACCGTAGATAAGGATAGTGAAACGTGAGCGAGATAGAAAACGAGGGAGAGAAAGACGGGGGTAGTTTTCGTATTCGCGTTTCACGCCATCGGCTTCGTTTCGATCCGACAGCAAGGGTTGTTATAGGGTGAGCCGGACATCGCTACACATATACATTATATCCACTGAATAAACAAATGAAGGTGGAAGGAGGGCGACAATCTTCCATGATTCCGAGGGTACGTCATGGACGCGTATAATAATCGCAAGACCGAGAGAAGTTAGCATAGAGAACAACGAAAACGACGTGAACCGCGCGTATTATATACGGTGTCAACGCGAAACGGTGGAAAACACAAACTTGAACGGAAACAGGCGTCCCGTGCGGTTAGTTAGCCGGTCAAATATTTGTGGTAGCACCCCGTCAGCGCTATCTCAAACACATAACACCCGACAACCATCCCCCTCCCCCCTTCCCACCTTCCCACCCCGTTCCAACGACCTCCTCTTATAACAGAAGGTTAATTCACCTACGACGTCGTTTTATTAATGAAAGCCCTCTTTCACTAAAATTCATATACATTCCGAAACGGTTCGTCCCGACTGCGTAGACGATAAACCTGCACCACCGGCTAGGTCAACGACGTTCTTTATATATTCCCACAATTCTGTATTTAGAAAAAAAAGAAAGAAGAAATCCAAAATTTTACCGCGCTTACAAGTTGTAACATTCGCTCCCAAACAGGATGAGATAAATTTAATCTCTGTTTGAATAACTCGTGGCGCAAACTAAACGCGATATGTTTCTACTAGATTTCAAAAAAACAAAAAGAGAGAGAAACTTTGTTCTCGTATACGAGCACATTTTTTCTCTTCATTTTTCTTTCATTTTGGTATAGATACATGAGGGTGAAGTAAAATAGAAACTGTTCACGTTCTGGTCGTACGTATTATAACTGGAATCTATCTACTTAGCAGTTACTTAGCGCTTTCTTATTGTTAGCTTACTTAGCGTCAGATCGATCTTAAGCTGAAGTACCACGAAGGAATTATATCGAGCTTATATCGCAGTGTATGTAGGGAAACGTATAGAGAAAAGAAAAAAGTAAAGGAAGAAAAAAAAAGAATTCCGAGAGTTCGATGCGTGCTGGTAAAGATGCAGTGATTCGTTCGGCTCCTGAGACGCCACATACATCAGGCTCTGCGGCTAATCTGATTCCACTAACAATGTGCACGCGTTGGAATCTTCTTAGATTCCAACCGAAAAAGCCAAACCCGTGAGACCCCCGAGAGCTTCCATAGTTTTCCCCTCAACAATCTTTACCCCCCTACTTTGATTTCGGTCACAGCGCACGGATATAGATTTTGGATTTCGTCTGGGCAGGGGGCCAAAATCGGAGGCGGAAGTCGATATGAAAGTGGATGTCGAAAATACGCGTACACCGAACGCAGGGGCAACGAAAGACCAATCTGAACACAAACCCCGGTAATCTCTCGCTAATAACCACGATTGATCGCTTCAAGGTTTTACGGATTGTGCTAGCAATCGTTTCGCGGATAACAGATTTTTTTCTTCTTTTTGTCTATTTCCTTCTTTTTGTTTTCAATTTTTTGGTTTTTTCATTTTTTATCGCTGACCTTCCCCATAGGCTTCACTGTTTTAACAAACTAGACGTTCACCCTCTGCTGCTTTGCGACCGATACGAAAATATTTTTTAACGTACATCGTGCAGCACCAATATTATCAATCTTTCCGATCTCCCTGCATGCTTACATAATAAAAAATTAAATAAATAATAATTATCGATTACGAAAGATCGCAGATAACTTTCCATAGCAAACAATACTGACAGTAGGCTGCACTATTGAAGATATTTTCACCGATAATCAACTCGCGCTTAAATCTTATGGTATGCTCTGCTATTGCAGACTAACAAATTAATAACAGCCAGCTCGTGGTAATAAATTATTATTATTGAAGCTGCTGTAGCTGCTGGTATATTCGCTGTCGTGAAAGTTAAGATTATAGATACAAGGTGTTAAGATATGAATATCATGTACAGTTATAGTATAATTTTGTTCTTTTTGTAATAAATTTTAGAAGATAAAAAAAAATTGACTAAAAAAACAAAGACGAAAGAATTAAAATGAAATGACAAGAAATTATAAAAATACTGGCTGGTATAATAAAATAATGTTGCAGAAATTATGGATTAAATCGAGAACGTTGGAACCGTAAACTGGTATATATTTGCAAGTATTAAACGTACCGATCGAGAATCGGCCGGTTTAATTAGGCCCGCAACGAGTAGTAACGGTTATAGAATCGAGTAAGACGTCAAGTAGACGGTCTCAATGGTAGAAAATCCAACCAGCTGTAAACAGCGTTCTCAAGCAAGTCCTGTGTAACGCGGTGTTGGACACTGAGCTAAACGGCTATACATACTTACACTTATCTGTACATACGTGAACAGTCTGGTACAAGTACCGAGGGAGAAGGTATTTACAATTCAATGCGTCTTCGCTCGTTTTATACTCGAGTAAAATCGAGCTGAGTAGGTGGAGGAAATATATAACCGGAATGTACAGGCTGTCAAATATTTTCGAATCGATTGTAACCCTTTTGGCTTAGAATCGGGTGAAAATGTGTTGAAAACCAAAAAAAAAAAAAAAACGTTCCACAACCGACTAGATAAGAAAGTAAGAAAAAATAAAAGAAATCAAAGCACCGGATTAAGGGGTACAGGAATTTCTTTGTCGGTTCGTTCGAGTTTCGAAATGTTGAAACGGTTCTCGGTTGCAAAATTTCCATATGGAACAGCATATACGAGCAATTATAAACGTGACGAGAGTGTTGTAGCGCCGAGAGCTATGAAACGTTAAGGTAACGAGGCAATCAACGCGCCCCGCTTTAGTCACCTATACCTGCTCCTAATAGGCACATAGGAATAATATTCCTGATACCTTTTCTACCTTCTATATTAACGCCGCTTTTGACCCGCGACTCTGTGCAATGCTAAGAGTTACGAACAACCTACAACAGATATGCACATGGGTATTTGTATCCTAGAAGAATCTCGAAAAATTTCAACTCGTAAAATAGCCAATTACTCGTCTTCTATAGATATACGTACGCATGGTATGTATACTGCAACTTCTTACGCAAGTAGTGGTATACATGCCAATTAGTCAAGATTTTAAAACAGTCCAACGTACAAATTCGCAAACGATTGTCTAATTATACCAACGTTCGCATATAAAACGAGCAATGAAACGCCATTGATTTTTACCTCACTTTCTATTTTTTAAATTTTTATGTTTCTTCCTAAATTAAAACACAATTCTCCGTGAAGTTCTTTTTCGTTAACCTTTTTATCAGATTCGTAAATCGATCGAATGCGTGGGATTCTGATGAGATTCAATGAAATCGATGGATACCAGCGGCTAAACTCTAGGGGTTGATCAATCGACGATGGTGAGAATTTTGTTTAAGGGATGGTAGAGGTTGGCTGACTACTCATGAGGCTCGGGGGGGAGGAACAAGTATAGTTGGGGGTTGTTTTAATTTCCGATAGACATTAGGACGCCGTCGGGCGAAGAGCCCCCTGGAAAATCTGCATACGTTACTTATACACCCCTCGTACTGTGTGTGTATATAAACGAATTGTTAATGCATTTCTCCGCTCTTTATTGACGTGATGCCCTCGGATCGTCGTTCGAGGTTCCTTCGCGTACATCCTGTCTACATTTACGTATATCTATAGCGTATAGATATGTAAACGCCCTACGAACGTCTGCGAAGGAAGCGAAGGATTTTACTACATCAATCTTATATACCGAGCCGCTGGGGGTAACAAACTATACATATATCTGCACCGAAGATGGTGAAAAAGCTGCAACTTCTCAACGAAGAAGAATATTTATAAATAATGTTGGCATAAGAAAAAAAGAAAGAATAAAAAACTGAAAAGAAAAAAGACGAGGTTGAGACCATCGACCGATTAAATTCAACGTGTAAAACTGTGTGGGAATGAGAAAAAAAAGGAAAAGAAAAGAAAAAAAGAAGTTTCAGACTTTTCAAAAGCCCTACGGGTTTGGGGTGGTTGTGAAAATCAGTTTACCACGTGTATATATCCTACGGGTAGAAATATCTATATACATGTTAGTTTTAATACCGCTAATAAAAAGCATAAAATTACTATAAAATTCAATTGATCGTCGAAGGGTGTAGTAGGGAGGGAGGCGTAGCCGCCGACACCGACGCCTTTGTCGGAGGGAGTTTACGGTTCGCGGTGTTCTGTATGTATAGAGAGTTATACACGCGCTCAGCGGGCGTGCGAATAACCGAAGAAGCGAAAAAGCGAAAAAACGAAGAAGCGAAAAAGCTCCGAAGTATACGCCGCACGCATCAAGCGGCAGCCTACCCTTGCGCTGAGTTTCCACCCCCTCGGCGCGGCCCCGACGTCGCTATTGTCTTTTTACGGCTCCCACAGACATCCGCGTGTCTCTTAACTCCGGACTAAATATATATATATAGATGAGGAAGGAATACACCCCCTCGAAAAAGCGGGGACGGGGTTGGAAAAGAGAAGAGAAAAGGTGAGGGAGCTGTAGGTACCTCGCGTTTTATCGAGTAAAGATCGGCCTTTTTACCGGCCGTTGCGACCTCGTCATTCCGTCTTATCTGTGCCCTCGAACTCTGTTTCTTTCTCTCTCGTACCGCTACATTTTAGTATCCCATTGCGTACCCGATAGCATCGTTCTTCTTCTCTCTCCCTCTCATTCGATCGGGTTCGCTTTTTCTAGACGGAGGAAAAACGTGCCCATCAAATCCAACCGCGATTGAAAATTATACAGGGATCAGTTTTACGACGCGACGTCGTCTTCTTCTCTTCTTATAATATAAAGAATGGATGTTACATGTTACCTGTGGTATAGCGTCGCGGAAGCAGTTAAAATTTGTACGTCATCAGGTGGAATCGATGCCTCGTATCCATGAAGAAACTAAAGTGTGAAAAATTGTAACGAGAGTATAATAGAAAAAAAAAAAAAAAAAAGAGCGGTATCGAATATCGTTTCTCTATATTTTCTAGGTGTAGAAGTTTTAACAACTTATTTTATTTCTCTTCTGTCATTTACGCGGATATAACGAATCGTTTTTGTAATATCTCCGTCTCTAAAATAAGGTAAAGTCGTAACCACACGTATTGTCCCCGCATGACCGCTAACACGGTGTTACTGCACATACTCTGGGGCGTTAATAATGTCGTAAATAAGTAACCACTGAGGTAAGTTGAGGTATAAGTTGAAAAGTTAATACTTGCAGCGGCTGTGCAGCAAAACTCAGCTGAGCGTAGTAGGTCGACTTGCACCGAGGTGGTCGAGTTTAAGAGGTAATGAAATGTTTTACATTAATGCATATGCCACTGAATACTAATTACTCCTTTGACGAAACTAAATACTTAGAGGACGTCGGTAAAGGGTACAAAGGAGAGGCGGTAAATTTTACTCGGTGGTTCATGCGCGAACGAATGACTATAACGAAGGAGAAGAAGAAGGAGAAGAAAACGAAGAAGGAAAAGGAAAATACAACGCACGCAGGTTCGTCGCGTCGTGGGTGCTGTCGGTAGCATTAGGTGGATAGGTTATACGTGGGTGTAACGGAGGTTCACGAATGCGTAAATAATTAACAAATAACCTCACCCTACTTTTTTCACCCCTTTATCACCCCCCGCCCAATTTCCCGCTCCTTTTCACCATCGCCAGAGAACTACCACCGACGCGTACTGTTACCTATTCTAATTATGAATTTTTAGCCGTTCCCACCGTAATTTACTCTCCAATTTGTATAAAATATCTCGCGGCTAATGAAGCAATTTGAGGCTGTCTACCTCATATAATATATGGAGTCTGCAGGTTATGTTCGCTTGCAAGCTTGCGCGACTATAAGGTATTATAAGGTAGGTATAGGCAGCAGTTATTATCCACCCCTAACACAGCGTGATATTTTCTCTACCGTGTGCAGCTGATGCACAAAATTATGACAATGCGACGTCGAATTCCGTATCGCGATAGAACGTTCGTTCACTCGTTTTTGAATTAATTCGAAAACCCCCGGGACGCGCAGTGGAAAGAAAATAAAATAATAATAACCGAGGTAAGAGCGAACGATAAATTAAAATATTTCCGGAAGTGGCTCAACGCCCGAACAAGCGCGAAACGTTTTCTTCTCACAAAGAAATAGAGGGAGACAAAATTTTCTTTAATTTCATCGCACCGGAGTACGAGGTTCTTATTATCTACCTACGTTTTTTGTTTCTTCCCTGACGGTTTTGTAAAACAAAAGAATAACCTGGTGCCGGTTACCCTCCCCCCGAAAACGGGTAACACTCGTGACGGTCGTAGAAATGGGTCTTTTCCCCGGTTCACGGGGTGGAAATGCCTTGCGAAATGAATTGGCAACTTTTAATTAAGATGGTATCGTCTTAGCGCTGTGTCTCCCCTCCAACATTTTCGAGGGGTTGCGGAGGTTCGGTAGCGTAGAACGCGAGGCGAAACTCGCTCTCTGGTAAAGTTGGTTGGGTCAGAGGCTGTTAGCATTCTTTTTGTTCATGCGAACTATTCATCACCAGTGACATTTTTGGAGATAGAAGCCGCCCGCTCTCTCTTTTCCTTTCTCTATCTCTTTCACTGTTTTCCCCCGTCTTTTTCTATTTCTCATTCTCTCCTCGCCCCCGGGGGCTTCTTAATGGACCTGGGCGGCTCTCCCTACCTACAGGAAGATCGCTTTTCACGGTCCACATAGAAGAGACAAAAAAAAGAAAAGAAAGAAACTACGAGTTTTCACTCCCGGTTAAAAGGAGAAAAAATTAAAAAATTAAATAAAAATATTCCGAGTGGGTGTATCACCGATGTACATATACGTAATACATAAATCAATCGACACGAAGCCAAAATTACTAAATTCACCTCACGTATGTTGTGTACTCAAAAATTAAAAAATTCTTCGACCGATCGATCGGCATAACGTGTATAGATCCGAACGCGTTACTGACTTATAAGCTCGACTCCAATAATCGTAAAATTATTTTACAGTCGAAACACAAGGTGGCTTTATTTTAAGCAAAGTAGTGATATAAATGAACAATACGAGGGTTGGTCGGTAATACAGACCCCGGTAATTATAACACGTCGTAAACGTTGTTCAAGGGCGGTCCAAGTCGTTTGAAGAGTGGCAAAGAGCGGTTAACGTGATTCAAAATGCTTTTGGTATAAGAAGATCAGCTGGATACGTAGGTACGTGGGTAAGCTGCGGTAACCGCAGATGTGCGTGTTTCTAATATTCCTCGAATTTAAAGGCAGCGTTCACCACGTGGTCATCCGACACGCAAACTGCAGAATCCTCGAAACAATGATCACGCGATAAATATGAAGAAAGAGGATAAGGTTCCGCTGCCCGTACCCGGCTCATTACTATCATTTTTTCAACAGCCCTGAACTGCATCGTCCCATCTTACTCTCGTACACACGAATAAATATCAGCTCTGAACCATCCGCGTATAATGCAGCCACAAAAGCCACGACCTCACGAGTCATTCGCTTGGCACTCTGGTTAACGGTGGATGACTGTGCACGATTATTCCTGTCTTCTACAGTGTGTCGATTTTTCAAACGAGGAAGTAACGCAGGTATATATATAGAACCAGTCTACCGAGTAAGATATTACACGGGTAACAAGTTGAAAACAAGGTTACGTACCACGAACCCTTCGTACGCTAAAGGTTTTCTTCTGCTTCAGTTTAAACACGATTTTACACTACCTTATACACAACACATACCGCCCTTCGTCTGGAGATAATATGCCATAAGGAAACCTCGTTGTTAAAGTAAGTAAGTATGGAAGGGAAGGATGTGAGGGATTGAAGAGCTCGTGTCGCAGGAATTCCAAGTTTTCAAACTCATACCTACACCTCCCTTCTCGAGGGGTTGAAAAAATAAGAGAACAAAGTAAGGAGAAAAAAAATATGAAGAAAACTCTTTGCTCTGGGTGAGATAAAAGTGTAAGAAGATTGGGTAAATAATAGATGGAAAAGTCTGGAGGAACGCGTGGTTTGACTTTTTCAGGGTATGTGCGGTGGGTACCTCCCCCTTGCAGGTGGGTGCGCGAATTTTCCTCTTTTCTCCATAGATATAAAAGCTATGGTTTTTCCCGGCGTACCGCGTGTCTTCCCTAGCGATCTCCGAGTAGTAACAGTAGCGGCAGGGATCCCCAAAGGATCAGATGGAAGGCTTGCGAAAAAGCCAGGATGCGACAGCAGCGGCACCCCCAACCCCAAGGGGAGTTGCTGATAAAAACAAATGGCAGTGCGAGAAATGCCGAAGGATAGAAAGCGGGCCATGGCGATAGGGGATGGTAAAGAGGGCGAGGAATAAGGACGGCGTATAACCTAACCCACCACCCCCATCCCTTATACCACTCTCCCACGAGAGGAAAATAAAGAAATTACTTCGTGGCATCTGTGTAAACAAACCCAATGAATTCCTAAAGAGAGCTGAGGAGCGTAAGAAAGAAGAAGAGACGGAAGCTGCGGAGAAGACCGCGAGTAAGGAGAAAGAAAAAAGAAGAAATAAAGGATAACTTTCACGACGTATTTTTACCTCTACAGAAAGCGTGTAGGCAACGCGAAGGCTTTTCTCATCGTCTCACCTGAGTGTCTTTTCCATACATTTATGAGCGTAGATCTGAAGTAACGTGAGAGTGAAATGTGAGAATATAATAAGTCCGGTGACCGAACCGAAGAATTTCAGTGTAATAAATAATAAAATGATGACTATGAAGCTGTGAAAATGTATAGAAGGAGATAAAAATGAAGAGAGGTTTCTTCCCCCTTCCTGGATGTCCTATGGCATCCCTCACGCGAGGACGTTAATAAAGTTAAAATTGCATTGTAAGAGAGAATGATCTCGCGAGATGGCAATATGGCAAGTTTTCCAACGTAACGATGGTTTATATTTTAGATGCACCCCCATTTTCTCACAGTTTTCCGAGGTACCCACAATGAGCTTTTCTTGATCCAGCCACTCCATACAATATTTAAGCTTCAATTTCATATCTCTTCGTGGGTGTCTTACCCCCTCCCGCGAATCCATATACCCGTTTTCTCAACGCAGATATTAAAAAACTAAAAAAGAAAGGGGAGAGGAGAGAGGCTGCGAGAAGAAAAAAGAAATGAAAGGAAAAAAAACCATAAAAAATAGAAAAGGAAGGGACGAAATTATAAAGTGGCCCTGCCCTGATATTTGACACGTAATAGAACGGGCTTTTCGAGCCGCCCCGAGGGGTGCGGAGCCTTCGGCTATACGGGGGCCACATTACGCGTGATTATTATTCATTATATTCCCTCTCCCCTTTCCCCCATCTTTTTCTCTCCTAAAACTCTATACCATACTCATACACGGGGCTCGCACACACCTCGCGTTTTGCGGCATGAGGATTTTTTTTTTTTCTCTCTTCTGTGAGAAGATACGAGTTGAATTGCAAATATCGTTCGCTCGCGCACGCTCGCGTTCGCGGTCTCTCGTTTTCGTCGCGTTCGCTCAAAAGGATATGAGAGAAGAGAAGTCGAGTGAACTTTGCATATACACGCGAGGAACGGATGGACGAACGAACGAAAATGTAGGAGAAAGAAGAGCGAGGGTTTACCCTGCACCCTATATACTTTTTTCTGTTTTTTTTTTCATACAGAAAACCCCTTCCGTTCTTGAACCCCGCGCCAAAAACCATTTTCATACTCGACTCTTCTTTACATATATATTGGGGCGAACGGAGCAGCAACCAGCAAAAGTAGTTCTATTTCTCTCTTCTCTTTCTTCACGGTCTTGACGTTACGATTATGATACTGCGGTACAAATAGTTATGCTCCCGAAACAGCCCTTCCATTTGAAACCTCCCCACCTTTTTCTCTTCTCCACACCCTCCGACGATACTGTCTCGAGATAGACTACGTTCTCTGCTCTGTATATATCTACTATACGCGACCCTTTCACGAATCTTAACTTTTACTCTCTCTCCACGTTATACGAAAAACGTTACTCTCGAGAGTCACTTTCTCCCTCTCTTTTATACCTACGACGACAGAGAGGAGATTCGAGCTAAGGGGTAGCTACTGTACATATACCCGTCGTCGCTCTCGTCTGGGATACAATTTGTTCAACTTTTATGATTTCCAACGTTTTATTATCACTCTTTAGATTATCCGCACAGTTAACCACCTTATCCGAATCCCCTCCCATATAAATAAGAAGAAATCATCGGTTTCACACAGATAATTATATATCGATAAATATATAATCGATAGAAATTTTACGCGAAACTGAATCGATCTCCACTCGGTACCTTGAGTAATAAATTTCAACCAGGGCAAATTGAGTCGAGCTTACAATACGCCAGAAGTTGACTAATATTTTGACGTATTTCGGTATCTGCGGTAGTCGCGCGTCTGTCAGAGAAGTAGGAGCCACCTCTTTATCAGATGGAGGAATGGCGCTGCTGACAACACGATCTGAGAGAGAGAGAGAAAGAGATAAGTCGGGGGATCAAGCGTTCGCGTTTTCAAAATGAGACAGAGAACGTGGTGGCAACGGTTCGAGAAATCTTAGTTAGTCTGGAATACCTGGAGGTATACTACGAGCAAAGTACAAGTACAACCTGAACCAGCGTCACAATCTTAAGATATTAAGTACTTCACCCACGATTAGATCTCTCATTGTGCGAGACCGTGTCAGACAAGCGTTTCCCTAGGCCTCGCGGTAAGGGAGGAAACTGGTATAAGACAATGCCGAAGCTAAGAGACAATTGCTCAGAGTGAGAAGGCTCTTCTAACTGCTGTATAATTTCCTGCAACGACACCTTCATTGTGCCAGTAGGGTATTTCATTCTTATCGCGAACAGCTCACTTGCCTTCCCCCTTTTAAAGAGAGAAGAGAAAGATCAAAAACCCCGTCGTTCGTATAACAAAACCGTGACTGAAGCGAGTGTGTAAGTGGAAATTAAGAGGAAATAAAAAAATTATTCGATTCGCACACGACTCTCTATGGCGAATTCCAAGACGAGAATGTTTTACCCTGCAGCTCGCTTTTACCATACACACATTTCCACTCCGAAGATGTGTGGAGGAATACTGCGAGGATGGTTACACGTTTCTCTGCAGGCTTTCGAAGCACGCCGTTTCAAAGTAGGTACTCCAAAGTATAAACTAAAGGATCACGTAGGTATGCACATGTCAGTTAAAGTCCTTCTGTACGTTGCCTCTAATACGTGTTCAAAAACGGCGAAGGGCATATCTCTGTCAACCGTGAGAAAGTATATTTTGTATGAAACTTGAAAGAAATTTTATCGAACCGACAAAAATATTCCGGAGTTCTTTTCCATCGCTGGTACACTTATCTGTTCCAAATAGCGACGAGTAGGTATATTAGAAAGCAGACAAAAAAAAAACAAGAAAAAAAAATTCGAAAGATGGAAAGAGAGCAGAATCATTGGGATCGAAAAGCAAGAATACAAATTCCAAACTATCTGTCTCTCTACTTTTTGTTTTTTTTTTTTGCTTCCTTCCACGGCCCTCGAATCGTTCAATGGTCCCAATCAGGCCCACTGATCTGGCGTGTCCTCAAACCCCAACCGATCGAACCCCACGGTTATTATCACGTGTAGTTTGGTAGTTTTGGGATCCCCACATATTTTCCGTACCCCCAATAAAAGCTTTGGCCTGATTCTCTCGATGTTTCTGACACAGAAATCATCTTCAACCGCGCACCGTATGCGGTTTATTCGGTTTCCCCCCACCCCATTTGTTTTCTCAACGACCGGAGATGGTTAACCGGTCGAAATGGAAATAAAAAAAAAAAAATGAAATAACAAAAATCCACTCGAAGAACGCTTCAACTGACGCAACAACAAACAATAGTTATACCAATGACGCAAAAGAGACTAGACCTTATTCCGTGTACAGGGTACTCAACGGACTACTCATATGGGGTAGTTGGGAAAATCTGATTGCATTATTTGTAACTAAATAAACAAGACTCCGTGTCATTGTACGATCTATAATGCAACAGGCAAGATCGAGAGGACATTGTCAACGATCTTGTTATTTAAACAGCGAAAGCATGTCGGGCCCCCCTCGTAGAGATACAACCGTAATGAAAAAAAAAAAAAATAAAAGAAAAAAAAAGGAAAGAAATGAAACACATTTGAACTCTTTCGAATGAAAAATTGAACGTTGATACGTGTAACGATGTACGATATCTACTCACGATTCAATCTGGCACATCACATAACGAGATGTTGTACAGTGTTCGAAAAAAAGAGCGTCGAAACTCACCTAAAACAGAGAAATGAAAAAAAACATCGTTAGAATACACACGAGTACATGTATTCGATGATTTATGTGTGTGAGATAGTAAAAACGGTTTATTGAAACTGTTGTGCGATGCGGTGGTAAAAGAGACGACGTTTAAGTGGCGATTTTGTAGAGCGGGAAATCGTTGTCGCCGTAAAGCCAAGGCGATATTACCGAAGCAACAGATATTCTGACACAATGGATATAAGCTCGGTGTTCTGTTGCCGCTACAGGAGGGTTGAAAACTCCGTCGCCACAGTTCGTATAGTTTTCAACGGGTATACGTATGTACATATATTTATATATATTTTTTTCTCTCTTCCCTTTTCCCCTCCTTTTTCAACCCCTCGCCAGAGAGTGAGAGAAGAAGAGAGAATCGTTCTGGCCCTGTTGTTGACGCCGCTGCAGGCCAGGCAGGCAGGCAGGCAGGCAGCCAGCAAGCAGGAACTGCCTAGGCCGGAGGGACGCGTTTTGTATATTTGCTACGCAAGCCGACCACAAAATCAGGGATGAATGCAAAAATGACACAATGCAAGAGCAACGGTACTCCGATGCAGTTGCGTCCCCTCTTTCTTGTCTCTCTTCAACCCCCATTCATCCATTCATCGACGATATAAAAAAAAAAACAAAAAAGAGAAAAATAAAAAGGAACGCAAAAAATAAAAAATAAAACCGAAACTAAAATACCAAAAGAAAAAAAAATGACAGGTCGTTTTAAAGAGCGCGCTGATGCGTGCAGCGAATGAAACGTCGGCAACATCGGGGTAAAAAGTTGGAGAAAAAAAAAATATACCGATCCCTCCCGTTCTTCATTCGTTTTGATTGTATTGCAGATTTTCCTAAACTATGCGGGGCGGGGAACTACACTGTACTATGGGACACATGAATTGAAGAGGGATGACGCGCGTGTGACGGATTGGTACAGCGCGTGTCAAAAGTCATCGGGAGGGTATGAATGATGCTAGGAAAGAAGAAAATTGTTGTTCTGTTGATTCGAGTAAATTCAGAGGGAACTTAAAAGTCCGTTCAATTTGCAGTAACGTATAGCGCAACGTATCTGCCGATCGTAGAAATGATTAGGATACGTATTTTGGGATTAGATTTTAATTGGAATAATCTTGCGTTTAATATCGCCGATTATAGCTGAATGGGAAAGCTACAAGTATGAGGTAAGTAGGACAGATATTCTCCTTATCTGGGCATCTGGTAGTCCCGAAAAAATAGGAATAAAAAGACTATAAATTAATAAAAACAATTTTCAACGAGTACCGAGTCTTCGTACCGAGTGCCCATCATTGTTATAATGGATCGGTATATTTTGATCGATGAACGGATTACCGGTAATCTATGTATAAATAAATATATTGGTTCGTCGTTGGTTAGGAGCTAGAGCTGTGGACGAGGCATTGCGCATCGGACGTCATAAGAATGATCTATCATTGCCCCACCAAGTTAGAGCGCGAAGACTGCCTATAGTGGATAATACGAACTTTACACGAACGACAAAATCAACAAAAACAACGACAGTACCTCTGAATGTTCCGAATTTAATGACCTTATCTCAACAATTACAATTCACCCTCTGGCCTCTATAAACAGTTCAGGTATCGCTACTGATTATTGGAGCGCGAAGAATACACTATCAATCCTAAAAAGACCAAGTTTGGCCGATAAAAATTATTGTAACAGCGACGAATGATGTTAAAAAACTCTATATACATATATGTATGCGTATAAATGAATTCGGATGAAGGAAGATTTGGAATCGTATATATAATAGTGCGTATATAATGGTATGCTTCGAGCGTCACGGCGGCGGGCGTCCCCTGGTCTGCGTTTAGCTATTCGGCGTCGTCCCCACGTTTTCAATCATACACATCGCTGGGTTTCATTATTACCGAATTTAGAGCCGTTTCGTCTCTTCTTCTCCCTCGATTCCCTCCTCCTTTCCCTTGCAAAGTCAACTCCGAGTTACGAGAAACTGGTGCTGAGCCACCCAAAAACCCATCGTATACGTAACTTCTCCGGTAATAAGTTTTTCGTAATCGATAGGCCAACGACGCTCTCGATATCGACTGCGGCTTTCAGCGTTTGAAAATAAATTAACTGAATTTAACCAATGACGTATTTTCCTATAACGTCGCGGTGGAGGTATACTTTATACGTAATCTGAATCCCTTCTCTCGGCCACTCGCTGCACCGGTTGGATAAAAACGAAAGAAAAAATGAGAGGAAAAAAGAAGAATCCCTGATGGCACAAAATCCCAAGCGAGTCACATTTGTTAGACTTAAACTTACTCTCATTGAATTATGAGTATTGTGGCTCTAGGTGAGACTGTAGCTACAACACCAACGCTTCGGATCTTGAGCCAGCTGCGGTGTAGCTCGGAAGACGTGGACAAAAGAAAGACCGTCTCAAGGATGACCCGAGGACTGAATGAAGCGTAATGAAGGCGATACGTTGCTAGAATGAAAGGGTCAACCGGGTTTCTCGTCTCGTAAAAACGCAGTTCCATAAAAAAATAATAAAGAAAAGCTTATGATTTAACGAGAAAAAAAAAAAAGAAAACCCAAGCATCAATTGAGAAGATTTTGCGACATAGGTGCAAAACTTCACTGATCAAGTTAAACGATTTTATTCGCGCCTGACAATCGATCTTTATTAGACATCTACAATCACGACAAAACGTCAGTCGCACCGCGTCACAGGGTTCGAGATAATTAATTTTAGTTAAAAATCAGTCCTATCGATAACGTCGGAGAAAATGTTTCCTCCCAGTTGGAAGAAAAAGAAGAAAAAATGGAAAATTATGAAATCATATCGCTACTTTATCTCAGATTTTGAATCGCGGTATTTATTGATCGATTGATTCCTCCGACTATGGCGTGTCGCGGTAGCCGATTGTATAGGCAATAAAAACATGCGTACATAATTTGTAATTGCATTCAATCGGTTGCAAGAATTTTTATGAAAACATCGATTATCTAACAAGAGTGTGCGTAACATAAAACCTTGTCGAATGACGGGACGATATAATGGCGCCTAAAATTGAAGGAAAAAGAAAACAAAATTTTTAAAAATCTCTCTTCGGAAAACCGAAACCAAATGTCAACTTAGCAGAGACCCGAGTTTAGTTGCCTGTCAAATAGGGGGAGAGCAAGCAAGTCAACCGGCGTTTTACGGTGCACTTGGCGGTTTTCTGAAAAGCCCCTCTTTTGCATAAAAAAAAAGCGCTCAACTCGACAATCATTCGTGTAGACTTGAATATGTATGCTTATTCTATCCGAGAAACTGAAAGTTTGATTCAAAAATTTTTCTTCTTCAAATGAAATACCGGAAAGAGTTTATCTCCCTCATTTTTTCCGGTAGATGAAAAAGGCCGGAATTTTCAAACGAAAATAAATTTTATTACGGCGATAAGTTTCGGGTTGACCACCGCTCCGGGTATTGCCACAAAGTATAAAGATGCAGGACGCCTCAGAGTCGAGGTTAGCAATGCCGGTTTTCAGAGTCCCTCCGCAGTCGTTTGGTGTTTTGTCTGTGCGCGTGGGAGGACCGATGTACACGTGCACGCGTGAGTTTAGCTGCGGTTATTTTAACAACGTGGTAACCTCTTTGTAGACCACATGCTTGTAAACCAAGAATGAAGTCTGCTCAGAAGCGAAACGAACCAAGAAACGAAAAAAGTGAAGAGAGAGAGAGAGAAAAGCGGAAAAAAAAGGAGTGGAACATTAAAAGATGGAAAAACATATCCTCCCGCTCTTCCCGCAGCTCTTATTCCGAAACCCTACATAAACTAAAACCGACTCCCTTTTCATCTTTGCTTCAATATTTCAGACTTGGAAGTTAGACAAAAAAAAAAAGAAACTAGAGAAATATATGTGTATAAAAATATTTTCCGATCAACGATTGAAATAAAATTCAGTGAACCGCGATTCTTAGGTGTTTCGAAGTCACTGACCCTCGTCCATAAGGACTCAGGATTTTTTTCTTCGATGAAAAAGGTTTCCGGAATCGCGGAACGCTCGCAGCTCTTAATACCGGCGAAGAAAGGCCGCGGTTGTTGGTAATCCTTCGCGTCCTTCAAGATATCAGCGCGAAATGGACGTCGAAAATCAGCTACAGCCGCGTTCTCTGTTTCGACGATAAGGCGCACAAGACTTAAGTAAGCTACTCCGGTCAGCCGTATTTTTCTGTTCCCTCAGCTCTTACTCTTCCCATACTATAGGTGCTGAGTCATAATCTATATTTAGACCGGCCCGAGGATGCAAAAATATTCATTCCTGTCCCGTTGTCATATTATACAAGGTTCTTGCATGCTGCAGGGGCAAGTTTACGTCTTACCAAGAGTCAAGTTTATTATTTTATTTATTCTTTTTTTTTTCTTCCTATTCTATTTTTCTGTTTTAATGATTTCAGATCGAGCGCACCGCGTGACTCCAGTCTGACGACGTGAGGACGAAAAAAAAAAGAGGGATGAAAATGAAGGGGAAAGAGCGGGATAGAGAGAAAAAAAAAAGAAAATATGGGGTGGTCTCTCGTCACGGGAAAGTTTCATCAACACCGCGCGACTCAAACTCGTTCCAAGTGCCCCGGAGGTGAACTTCGACCGACAAGTTTCAGGTCTCCTCGTTTATTCCGGACGACTGAATTTCCTTCTTTCTTTCCCTCCGTCGCGGCATCGTCACCAAACTGTACCAGACCCCTGAACTGCAGACTACGTTCTCGATCTTTTACCATCGGCGTCGTTTCGCTCAATTTTATTCCCGAAGTTTAAGCCTTGGGGGAGTGGATCGCGGTGCGGTTCCTGCATAGGGTGTATTATAAGAGTAACGGAAAAGAAACGGAAAAGCTGATGTATAAAGGAAGAAAATTTGCTTTTGTGAGTTTATAACGACGATGAATGAATGAACGAATGAATGTCTTTATTGAGGAAATAAAGCGCAGAAGCGAAACACAGCCACGTTTAGACCTCGCTGAATAAAAAATCCCAATTTATACAGGGCCACCTCTTGAGCATGTACGGCAAAACTGAGTTAGTTATATACGTGCACGGTAATCTTGAGATTACGTTTCCATTAACTCGCGTCTGAAACAACGGCAAGCCCACGGTCTATGAGTACAGAAGTAAAGTTTAAGTCTTTTAGCTTTTCCGCACCGATTCACCGTTCGGAATTCGCGCCACTCGTTCGTACCGCGGCCTCCCCGTTTGCGCGCTTCCGTTGCTCTCTGGCTTTTTCAAGGGGGCGTCTCGGCGCCCTTATATATATTCCCAGTATACCGCCGTGAAACAGCACCCCTTTTCTCGCGGCCACAGATAGGTACGTACATATTTCTACCCCTCGGTTTATCTATCCTCCCATCTCCACGCATTCCTTTGGGTATTACACACCCTGCCGGCGCCCCAAAATTCGTCCCGTCTTACGTCCTCTTTTCTCTTAGCTGGAAGAAGAGTGCGGGAAATGAGGACTACTCCGGCCTGTGGACCGACTCTCGCTTCTTCCTCCAGACTCGTTGAAATCCCAATGCGGCCCGTGAACAGCGCAAACCCATTACGGATTCATCGCGCGCCATTAGCTAATTCCACCCCCGAAGTTCTTTCGAGAATACTGCACGCCCTTTCCACCCCTGAATTTTCCTCTCTTTCTCCATAACCCGGATACTATTTAAGAAACTGTGTCTCATTGTTAACCATCTCGTCTTCTGCCATTAAAAATTGAAATACCGGAAACCGCGAGCCGTAACGTTTAATATGCTTATAGTTACTTCTTCATTTTTTTCTAAGCAGTAGCTGACCTGCCCCAACATTATAAAGTAGCTCTGGCGACGAAAGCTCGAGACTTTCACTGTCCCAGACAAAACAAATCGTAAAAACGTAAGCATCGCTCATGATGAAAAAAAGCCTTAAAATTCCAGCATAGGTTAAGTTTCTACATGTACTTCGAACCACTCGTGATGGATAAAATTTTATCGTTATCTCTCAACGATCGATGGGATCGATAAGGTGTCTGGAAGACGTATAGTACAATGGGAAACATAAACTGTCGTCGGACTAAATTTAACCTCTCCAATAAGAAATCGAATTCGAACAGTTCAGTCGAATTACCTCGAGAAACGAAGAGAGAGAAATTTCTTTCCGATTTTTAATTCACGAGACATATTCTGCACCACATAACGAGGTACCTGAAGAAATCTTTAGAAAATTTCTGAATATTTATAAACGGAATAGGCAGTGGTAATTACCTCGGTCGACAGATGGCTTGGAACTATGGTGTACCCGGTCAATGAGCAAAAAATATTTTCTTACGTATCTACAACATGTCTTCGTTATTCCTTCGAGCGATAGCCGCGGCTGAGTTCGAAGTCGGGTTTTGCGCCGATATTTTGTTTAATTTTTTTGTTTTTGGTTTCTTTTTTTTTCACGCCAGAAAGTGAATACGAATATATTAAAAATAATAGATAGAATAATCGAAAAACATAGATCATTACGCGGGTACATATAACTGCTCGTAAAAATTCTTCCGATAAATTAGGAATGCGAATATATTAGTCGGATATAATATAATAAGGAATCGCGGTTACTGGAAGAACGATTAATGTAGACGATAAATTAATTAATTAACTTAATGATGGATGAAGTCACGATCGGAATCTGATATTAGAATCAGAATTAAACGACCGCAGGTACGTGTAAGTCGAGTAGTCGATATTCGAGTGCTGGTCTAGATATATTGAAACCGTAACGAAGATTTATCTCAAGTAAGTGTTGGTCGCTCTTCAATAATCGTAGATCAACGTATCGAAGTTGCCGGAGTAAATTAATAAACACTTTTCACGGAGTAATTTTTCAATCCGCGAATACATATTTCTATACAATAGATAAATCAAACTGCGTTGCGCAGCACAATTCCAAGATCAACGTACTTTCAAAGTTTTATATAATAATTCTATTATACAGTACGCGCGTCGCAAATAGTTTATCGCTCTATTCGTTCGCGGGAGAGAAAAAATGTCACATATCGTAAAAAGTTCGAAGTGTTTTCTTCTACCGCAGTTCAGCTTCCTCACAATCAGCGATGTCTAGTATTTCCAAGAAGATTATCAAAGAGGATGCACCGACCGTCTTCGTACCCCATCTACACGTATTTACGCATCGACGCTTTAAAAATTATAAACATGCTCGATACAATTTCTCTCTCTCTCTCTCTCTCTCTCTTTCTTCAGCGTGTGTATATCTATGAGCGTACAAACGCGAACTAACCACACAACCAGGGTGAAGCCGAGTCAAGTTTAGGTTATCGGATGGGCTCGAAACAGCTGTCCAACAGTGGCACTCAACCGACATTTTCAGCCCCACTTCGGGTCGGTCGTAATAAATTAATTACGGATCATCGTTATCGTTATTAATATTGCTTTCCTTCGTCTGTTTCTAAGCAGCTATATACTTGTATGTAAGATTTTTATTCGAAGGGGGTGTTTCTTCCGCACCATTACGTGTATGTGTATTGAAACTGTATACTAATAAGTGCCATGGTAGTTAATAACACGTTACGGAGTGCGTGCTCGTTTACATTATATTCATAACTATCATCGCGTTGCTCATTAGTCATTTTGTTATAATACGTCACATATAGAAGCAACGACTCTTCGAGTTAACCGTCCGTTTGTTATTACTTGGATTGACAAGTGGCCGCGGGTCACTAGTTAATGTGACTGATACAACTGTCGCCCTGGTCGTTCAGATACCCTCGACTTGTTCCCTCTTTCCCCATCTATGTCCCCCTCGTCTTTTCCTCCCCCTCGTATAATATCGTAAACCAAGTAAGTGTTGTTAAACACATACGTGTATACGTACAACATATTTCAAAGACACACACAGACCCCTATGGCTCTAATATGTTCTTTAATCCAAATATTTTCAAGCGCCTCAAGTTCTGTTGGGGTCTCGTCACATCTGTCGTTCCTTATCTTTTTATTGGTCCCTATTAAAATTCAATTTCTCGATAGTTCTCGACAAGCGTGTGCGTATCGAGCACACATTTATTCACGACATCGAAGTTATGTGGAGAAAAACTGGCGTTCGAAAGTTATAAATTAAAAGTCAGGTGTAACGCGCGATAATGAATGAATAATTTTTTTCAACCACGTTCGATTCGAAAGAAAATGAGGGGAAAAATGGACGTTAACGAGTGAAAAAATATAACTGCAACACATCGAAACCGCAGCGGCAGCAGATCTGCAAACCCCCGTGCAATTGATCGTTTCGCGCCAGGGAGAAGTCCGCGAACCCCCAAATAGGATCGCACGAGAGAGAATATAACGCGAAACGGCGGGCGTAGATTGCCGCTAATATGCCCATCGATATAACAACTAGATTTGGCGATCGCCCGTAATTGCTAACATATTTCATGTAAGCGGCTTAATTGATTTTTCCAACACGGGAAGCGATATTGATGGGCTGGTTTTAAAACCCGAATATAGGAAAATCCTCCGCACTCCGCCACGCGTAATGTGTATGTACACCACACGTGTATTATAGGTGTACACTTTTTATAGCCTCGGGCAATCTAATTCGTGCGTAACCGATTTGCCATGATTTTAATCTATACACTGCAGCAGTAGCATCAGCATCATCATCATCATCATCATCATCACGATCTGGGTGAGATTGCGGAGATAAAAATTGAAGAAGAAAGAATTTTTTTTTTTTTTTTCTCAAATCTCTAGAATAAAAGGGATATAGAGATAAAATGATTAGTTTTTGTTTTTTTTTTTCCTGTTTTGTTTTTTAACCGTGGGATGATGATGATGAAGATGAACGAGCGCATATAAAATTCTGAGAAAACATCCGGCTACTCAGTTACGTTTTAATTATAATAATTTGAGGATATAAGCGTTAGATTTTATTGCTCGGTTATATAATTAACATATTAATACACGGTGGATTGATCGCGTGATAAATGCCAATTCGATCGCGTCGATAAATAATAATTTTAATTACTGGTAACTTATATGTGATAATGATAATATTAATAATATATAATAATAGCGAGAATCGATATCGGAATTTCCTTGCAGTTTACAATCAAATATTTTTCTTTCTTTTTGCATAATGTGCAATTGCTATTTATATACCGTTTATTTTATCATTATTCCTTTTTGCCGGTATTCTTGGAACACAGAATTTTTATTATTACCCTCTCGCCCGACCGGCATTAGCAGCAGCAGCAGAAGTTCCGCACCAAGAAATGATCATTTCTCTTATTCTCCAATCGTTGAAACGCGCCCATGTTCAGAGACATCGAGTAAAAAATTTTCATCCAGATAATTTTACAAGTTAATAATTTCATCGATTAAAAATCACCCGAACTCATTTCCAAAGACCGAGCCAATCGAAGGAAAATTAAAAGAGGATCGTCGATGGAATTTCTTTATCAATTCTCCGGGCTGGAAGAATCTCAAGATTTAAGGAAGACGAAGAAAAAGTGATAGACGCATGAATCCCTCATTATGCGTTGTACGGAGGCGAGAAGAGGAACTTGAAAAAAAAGGAAAAGAAAAAAAAAAAAAAAAGTATACCGCAAGATAAGGTGCCGGGCACATCGTCGGTTAGGCCTTGGTCGGATGAAAACGTCTGCTCGCTGCATCGGGGAACAGAAAACACAAGAGTCAGCCTCATTACTTCTATCTTCGTTCTCCCCCGGGTTCCAGGAATGTTCGTGATCTTTGCTCCCGCTCCCCTCCCCCTCGAGTAACGGGATGCAGAGGGAGGTGAGGGCGGAACGATCACTCGATCGCGAGAGAGTAAGAACACGAATAATTATCGGTATTTTGTGTGAAAATAAATCCAACAATTTTTGAAAAGAGTTAAACAAAAAGTGATGAAAATTTCATTACAAAGGGATGAACGAGTACGTCGTCACGTCACAACAGGGGCGGTCGTTGGTCGGTTAATTTCGTGCGCCAAAACGAACGGACGAACAATTTCACATGAGCTTTCGTTGTGAGCGGTATAAGTCGTAACCGCATATAGGGGACCAAAGTTAACCGGTAAACGAGCGTAGATGTTATCTGAACATAAACAGTCCCGTACTGTTCGGAGGTACGGTATAGAAAGCGGCTAGAAAATGTTGCAGAACACGACGGGGGTTTGAGGAATCGAAAAGGCCCTACGTACAATTGCAGGGGTGCTGCAGGAACCGAACTAAACCGAAGAGCTCTGCTATATCTATACATACGACATACACAGTTAGGGGTGTTCTATTAATGGAAAATAAAAATGAGCTCCTAATGAAATGACTGGCAAATGGCTGGTTGGGCAGTGACAGCCAAAGTCCTGAGATACGATCGTACTTTGCGCATTAGGTAACTAAATAATAACCCTAAGGTGTTCCCCCGACTCGCGTGTTCCCCACTACAGCTAAAATACACCATATTAGCTATCCCACAATTTCTTTTTTTTCATTTCATCTAATTTTATTTTATTTTATTTCATTTATTTTTTCTTTCTCTTTCTATTTTTTACAACCGCGAACGCCGGTGCCTATTATTTCGGGTGTACCCCGTTTAAAAAGTATATTAGAAAACAGAGAGGAAAAAAAAAAAATGAACAAACCAAACAAATAATAATTTAATTTAATTTAAAATTAACGAGAGAATAGCATGTGCTAAGTTATGTACACGTTATGATACATGTATATATATGCGATGTACATGTATACACCGTATATACGCCAACACCCGTCGTCTCGTGTAAACGCGCACAAATCATCAATTGATGTTAGCTTATAAAGCTTGAAACAGAGGTTCTCATATCGCGATATCACAATACCTACATTAATATTCTTGGCACGAATTCCGATTTGTTTTTTCTTTCTCTGTGTATTTTATACTCAATCTTTTCTCTTTCCTTCAACAAACCGCGGCGATAATCGCATTATGATCCGTATAGTTTTTCGTGTTTCTGCAAATCGATTTCTGTTTCATACCGCCACGGTGTATGATTCTCAATTATCAATAAATGATATGTA
This sequence comes from Athalia circularis, assembly GCA_963978495.1. Taxonomy (NCBI): domain Eukaryota; kingdom Metazoa; phylum Arthropoda; class Insecta; order Hymenoptera; family Athaliidae; genus Athalia; species Athalia circularis. The sequence goes on along the minus strand of OZ021698.1, from coordinate 17,991,757 downwards.
AATATTTTTTCTCCCCGACACGAACAATCGTACGCTTTGTTTTACAAAATCATTCCTTAATAACAACAATAGCGATAATAATAATAATTCCCATGGTATCTGGCGCTGTGCTAAATACTCCCTGATGCTATACGTATGTGTAGTAATATATAGAATGAGGTCCAACATCGAGGCGTCAATGAGTGAGGTAATAACCGTTTGTCAATTCTCTTCGCTCTTCGAATGATTCGAAATAATAAAAGAAGCGAGCCTGTTTATGACGAGAAATTTATTTTTTTTGCAACAGAATTTTTGTTTCATCTCTACATATAATAAAATACCCTAACAGCTATACGTATAATTTTTAACAAAAAAATAAAAAAAAATAAATAAAACAGAATCACCTAACGGAATGATCATATCGAGGTCACATATACAGAAAATCGGGGTAACTGGGCGCGTGCTGCTAGAGTGAACGAAAAAAAAAGAAAAAAATCCAAAAAAAAAGCTAATAAAAAAGAAATATACGTTGCTCAAGACATCGGCAACATCGGGCAACGGCTGCAGCTGATGCGAGAGAGGAGCAAAACGGCAAGAAAATAACGTTAATCAAGACACGTTTATTTTAATCCATCGCGCCCTCCTCTTTCCCCCCTACGCCGCTTTTTACCTCTCGAAAATTAATTGTCCGTGGATATTACGAATATTAAACGCGGTGGTTTTCGCTGATATTATTATATGTACCGCATACACCGCGGCTCGTATCTCAAAGCTATTTATTTTCGTGATGTAATCGACGCCACCGCGATTGCCATTGATCAGCATACAGTCGTGTTTGATATTATACTGTGTACTACAGGAGTGAGGAGGAGAGTCTCGAATACACGTTTATAAAATATATATAGATAGGATATACATATACTAGCACGCAAATTATTCAAACAAAAGAAGGAAAAAAAAGAAAAGAAGAAAAAGAAAAAGATATATAAAAAAAAAAAAAAAAAGAAACAGATAAAAAAGAAATTTAGGCTTACATGGGCGTGCAGGAAGGTTTAATGAATCTTTATGACATGGTGTCGTGAACTTGCGTTCTTTAAAATGACTGAGTGATCCCCCATGTTCTTACGTGTGAGCGTGTAATATACATTTGGTGATGTCTGACGCGGTTGATGTTGGATGTATGTTTATGTTGTTCCCGTTGCATTGTCGCGCGTATAGGTATACACGAGTATACATATACCCATGTATGCACAATCATACTTTCACTCTGATTCGTGTTATACGATTCATAATCACAATGGATCGTCAAAGCTTAATTACCGCGCACTTTAATGCGAAATTAGTTTAACGACGTAACGTGGGTAGTCGCACTTCCTGCAGTTACATAGTAGGTATAACACAACTAAAGCGAGTAACAGCAGCTGTCGTGTCCGAGTCGTACTGCACATTCGTGCGCACGGTGTAAATTCACCTCGGAAAAGAAAGAAGCGAAAGAAAGAAGCGAAAGAAAGAAGAAGAAAAAAAAAGACCGCGATCCGATCGAACGAGACCAACGATGCAATTTTTCGTTTCATTATACGCGTGTAATAAACGCTTTCGAACGATGAAAAAAAAATCAAATTCCGCATCTCACGGATGCAGGAATTGGCATTTTATTCCGGAGGTCCTGCGAAGAAATTGCCTAGGTACTCGTCTTTATTTTTCCATTTTTATAATAAACCCTACGCCATTGCGAGGACGGCTCGTTAGCTTGAGAACGTATATAAGTGACCAGGGATCGGTTAGGAGGTGATTGTCCATGGTCCGTGTTTGAAAATGTTTGAAGGGTGAACGAAGGCTCGCGAGGTCTTGGCCCGGGACTGATTGTCATCAACCAGTTTGATTGCTTGATATTATCATTAGCGAGCGGTTCTTTCGAGACTTCCGCGCTGCGAATCGTTTTTATTTTTCATTACGTACATTTTAGTTTAGTCCTCGTTAAATAGTTTCATTTTTTTTCTCCACCTCTTTCTTTTTTTTTTATTAATTTCGAACCGTCAGCACGGATCAGATGTCGGTGATTACTAAACTACATGGAATACATCAGTGTTTTCACCCCGATTTGTACGAACGGACTTTTGTCGTATCAAGAGACGGGGAATGTCTGACTGAAATTTCTGAAGGACTCCGCGCGCATACAAATTTGAAAAGAAGTTCCCTAAAAGAGTTGAACGAGCAGAAAATAATAAAGGAAAAAAAATCTCTTGTGAATGGTTATAAGCCGATTACATTCACCGAATACTTAACTAGCGGTCTCGCGGAGGTATAAGCAAATCGTACATTTGTCCGAAGACCAATGGAATTAACAAAACTATCATCGCATACATTTATTATCACATCATTAACCCCCTTATCACCTCGTCGTTCGTTACGATCGAAATGAATTCGGTTTCTTCCTTTTTCTCTCATCTCTTCTTCTCGGTTTTGAGATGCGATTAATTTTTTTTTCTCAACACGTCGAGGCCACGATGAATAAATTTTATGCAAACTATAGTAACTGTCGGTTGGATGTGTTCGAAATTTGTTGACTTACCGGGGTCAGAGGAGTCCAGGCTCGTGGGCGCCTGTTGGCTGAGGGGTCCGGGAGTACCACCACTTCCGGGGCTGCGTGCGTCGTCATTTCCACCAGGTCCTGGATACGATAGCGACGAGGAGGGTGGCCTCTGCAATAAAGGGAGGAAAAACAGAACGATTAGTAACCACCATCACAATTGCGCGGCCCGCAGATCGATAATAAATATATATATACACACGTGCTATGTACATATATAAATGTACATTAAAATATCACGAGGTAAAAAACACGATGGATGAATTAATGATAACGCGTATATACCTACGTGTGTCGGACTGACGGGCGCAATGCACCCACCGACGGGGTTATACGTAGCATTACACGACTGTAATTAACTAAAAACGCTGAAATCACGCGAGTGGGATGTACGTATATAATATTATTTGGGAACGATGGAAACGAGATAAAATTTTACACCAGATCACCACCCGAAAAACAAAATCAAAAAAATAAAATATATATATATTTGTACCCGGAGAGAGGAGAAATTAAACAAAAAATGAGTGACATCAACTGTCACGCGCCTGTCAGAGGTGTCGTGTTCACAATCACCTCTGTGTGTATACTCGCATCTCTTCAATTCTCCTAGCTTTCATATACGGCATGTATAATATTCGAAATTATTTTATACACACAACATACGCTGTATACGGTTAATGACAAAATTTACCGCTCCTAAACTCATTGATTTTTTTCATACTTGACATTCGATAAAAATAGCAAAAATAAAACAAAATTTATCATCATCCGCAGGCTCGTCCGGATACGTATCCGAAATAATCGTTGGTGATTTTTTTTGGCTTCTTTCAAATTCATTGAAAATTCCGATACGAGGGGGACTATTAGTGAATGTAGCATAAGAATCTACGGAGTCGTACCCAAAGTAAGTGAAAAATATATAAATAATGCATCGACCGTCGCCTGACTTCCCACTCACAAACGACTGGAAACATCACCAACCTTCGCAGCATCGTAAGCAATCATTTAAAGTTTAGGTACGAATAATACTACATCGACATTAGGTGTGGACAACGCGTGTTATATACGCAGTATGTTGTACATAAATAAATCAGTTCTATATAATATATTAAATGAACATATCGCGACCATCGTCGTTTTTCAGATCCGCATTCAATTTCCCATTTTTTTTTATCTATCCGAATCTAAAACCTACTAGTTTAGCGGGGGTAGATTTTGGCATGAATTTTTATAAACATTCACGTACTTATATCTGTATTGAATACATACGTATGCGCTAAGGTACACGAGTGCGTGGGTGTGGAGAATCAACTGCGTGATTTTATCACGTGTGTTGAAATATATATAAAGAAAGAAAGAGAGAGAATTGCGTTTCGCTCCGCAGAGACACACGACGTACGCGTCTTGTCACGTATTTCGGTAATTGCTCGAGTATTTTCGGTCGAGTGAGTTGGAAGCCTTGATCTGGAGGCTGGACGTGTGTAATACGCACTACATTACCATACTCACACACATACGCACAAAATACGTACGTACGCCCTTTGGAGTTTTCGAGGCGAGCGTCAACCACCACCACCACCACCACCGCCGCCGCCGGCACATATAGCAAACTATATTCTCTCCTCTCTCTATTTTTTCTCTCTCTTTTTCTCTGGTGGCGATGTGACGTGACGTCACTTCCTACTAAACGTTGGTCCGTCGTTTTTTAAGTGGTGGGGTCCATATACGTGACTTGTGTCGATGCAATGATAAACCGTTAAAGCAATGTCGAGACTAAACCTCTCTCTTCTCGCTCTGTCAAATATGACAAGCACAGATACGTTTAGAAAAAATCTCTGCGCTTCGCACCGAAAAGAGAAACAACGAAAAAGACCAAAGTGTGAACGACGGGGTAGTTACTCGCCACATTGAATGAAATCAACGCAAACTTCACGACCAAACGACGGAAAGGCGTCGGAAGCTTACAAGGTGTACACCCGGTGAGGTTGATTCTGAATCGCTTCCCGGCCAAGCGCGCGTTTGGACAACTTTTTCGTGAAGCTCGGCCGGCTACGAAAAGTTGTCCAAACGAGCTTGGCCGCGAAGCGATTCACAATCAACCCAACCGGGTGTACGCACGCATTACACATAGCCATTATCGGCTACAACTTTTGAATAAATAATATATCGAAGTGTAATAGGTTTTGACGGTCGCCAGCCATAATTACTTCGTCTTACTGTACGAGATTATAATTACTAAATTTATAGGAGAAACGTGTCGCTTTTGTGTGCGATTGAATAGACTTTTGATTTTTGATTATACTTAATTCATACGCCCAGATAATATCTCATTTTGTTAATCGCTAGTTTTTCGTTTTTCTTTCATTTTCTTTCTTTCTTTTTTTTTCTTTCTTTTTTTTTCTTTCTTTCTACGAGGGACTTCGGTCGTATGGCGGTTAGCTAGCTGTGTGCTGTGCCTTCAATCGAAACTAGTTAGCCTCAAATAGGCTCGATCAATTACCAACGCGGGGCCCCGCGAACACTCGGAATACGTGATCACGTCGGCCAACGATCGGCGATCGCCGATTCTTTGTTACGATTCTTCGCTATTTACGCACACGCATAAAACGCATATACGTACACGTATACATACGTCGACTAAAACACCCTTACGGTTATTACAGAGAAGTGATGGGCAACGAGGGACTCATTCGCTACTGGGACTTCCGGTGGCACACGCGAGACGTCACATATAAGAGTAATAAATTAATCGCGGGGTATACGAGTGCGTGTATACGTACAGCGTATATGTGCACAAGAATACGTGTGCGGAGGGAATTGCTACTTATAATATTTACACGTATAATATATTAAATGTTAAGCGCAGAAACTTGGAGAGGGTGGGTGGGAAGGCGCGGGAATTCCGCGTCACCGAAATTACCTTTAACGGAATAAATTTATAACTTATATATAATACATCGTGTGTGTATATGAATTAATTGGTGGTGGGTTTTAATGGTATATAATTATATAATTAGCGGCTAGCATTAGTTATTTGTGATGGTAGAACGCGCGCGAGGTATCCTGGGACTGGTTTTACAGCTGAGATACGTAAATCTTTCACTCTGCAATTAATTTATTGGTTATAACGCGTTAGCGGCAAACGATCACGGGTGAGAAGTGTCGAGATTATAGGAACGACTTACAACATTGTAAGCGTGTCTGGAATCGTGCTATATCTGGACCGGGGGGGGGGCTTCTAAGGGTTCCGAGAGGGAAACTGGAGGAATTCTTTGATGATTCGGACGCTGAAATAATGAGAAACGACCCGCGGCTCACGGTTTTGCCGCCGCTGCCAAATCGGGTGTGGAGGAAAATGAGCTATGAAAGTGAAACTAACGCCTTTTTAAAAGTGAAACAAGTTCAGGTCTACGTATACAGCGATACCGCAGCGCAGCAGCAACAGCAGCAGCAGCAGCAACGGCAGCTCGAGAAGGCGAAGGGATCATAAATTACGATTTATTGCGGCATTGCCTCCAGTCAACGGATTATCTTTCTGTTATGTCAGCGCACTCGACAACGACCGACAACCCGACACCCGACACTTCTATCGCGCTCACGTTTCCATCGCAATACGTTTTCCTCCATCAAGGATGAGGATGAGGACGAGAATAAGGACCAAGTGGCGGTGGGTATGTATCAGCGGAGAGAAAATGGCTCCACGCACGTCGCCGGCCTTACAGACATCGCGATGGGTGGCGGTCGTTCGCTTCGTTCTACGGTCTTCGGTATCCCATCTTAAAGTCGAAGGCCTTGGCAGTAATGCCTTATTTTGTTTCCTTCATTTTTTTCCCCCCCTTTCCCATCCCGCCGCTTTTGACATCCGAGGTTCCTCGACGGTGGGAGAAAATCTCATTTTCCATCTCGCGTTGCAAACGCTCAAATATATAATACACACCCGTGCAGGACGGGGTGTCGTATAAGCCAAGGGTTGAACGATGCGCCGTAGACTGCAGCCCCTAACAAGGTCCACGGACACGAGCACCTGACCCATCCCACAAAGGAATTTATGCGGCCGTATAAAGGGAAACAAATTTACGATCGAGTCCATAGCGGAGCGCCCTTCCTCTCCTCCTCCTGCTCAGCGACCACCATAAATATGGAATCCTCTAGGATTTTGTTTGTCAATAAAACCAGAGTCAGATTTGTAGCACGGGTGTTGCTGCTGCTTTTACGATGCCTACTACTGCTGCTGCTCCTGCTGCTGTTGCTGCACCGACCCGGCCATGGGCGCCCTTTCGAACCAATCCCTTGACGGGCCACCCTGACCTCGCAGCAAAGCTGGTTCAACCAATAACGACGCCTCTCTATCCTCTCCTCTCAACGTCTCAGCTGAGAGAACCGAGTTGTCTCTCAATTAGACGAAAGACGCGCTAACTTTACGAGTTTAGAGCATCTCTCGTTTCTTTTTCTCTTCTTTTTTATCTCTTTCATTTTATCTTCTTCTGGTGTATCTTCGGGTTTTTATTCGTCTTCTTTTTTTTTCTATTCGACTCAACGTTCTGTCCAAGTCAACCGTATTTGATGAGCAATAAAAAATACTTTGAAAAAAATCATCCGACACATTTTGTAATATTATTTATTTCTTGTGGTTTGGTTTTGAGGAGAAATAAAGATAAGTAGAATTGGAAAAAAATGAAATAAAAAAACAATCCTACGCCAATGAATTTCAGGGCGCTGCGGGTGCCCGTCGAGGCTTAAGGGCTGGGAATAGGAATCGTGACGGTGGTGGGTCTTCTTCACCGCCGCTGGATACAAAGACCCAGAATTAAACAATAGATTTACAGTTACTTACGAAGTAACAAACCGAGAGACGTATAGGTATGAGGTATGTAGAAACTGTCGTTTTCTTATTTGTGTCGGTTTTTTGGGTGGTTTTTTCTACATTCTTTTTTTTTCTCTATACTCTTATTCTCGTTCTTTTCCATCTCCTTTATTTAAAAGTCTCGCGCTACAACCGAGAGATTAGTATCGCGTCTGTTTCAGAGAAGGAGAGTTATCTGGCTGTAATTTACCTCTTCTCCTCCACCATGACTCTATCTTACACGCACACGAATTCTTTCTCTATACATTTTTCTTTTTTTTTTTCTTTCTTTCTATCCACCACTCGCTTTGTCCGATAATTCAGGAAATCGAGTCCACGGGGTTCGGGAGAACGCACTCGAAACCAGTTTAAGCCACGCGTGAACAATGACTCTTATGCTATACGGAGAGGAGGACGTGACGTCATCCTCGAGAATCGCCTACAACGTCCTTCGCAATTTTCAGAAGAAGACGACGACCGCTAACAAAACTATAATATCGTACAGTAGGATCCGCATCTCAACAATCCCAGAACCCCCGGCATCAGCGAATCGGAACGAACGCTCATCAATCTTTTCTAGCTAATAAATCTCATCGCTGAGTATAATATTTTTTTTTTCTCGTATTTTTTCTCTTATTTCTTCTGCTCTTTCCGTTTTTCACGACTCTTGATTCGGGTCCTTATATAGAACGTGTACGAGAGAATAAGCTTTGCTCGAAATAAATAAAATCATCGATGCGCATCGAGTAGCGTATAGTATACCATATAGTAGCAGCTCGAAAGAAATTTATGACCAGTGTCTAATTGTCGGATCGAACATTTCCAATCACCATTAATCCGTAATTTTCTCGTAATTACGCATAGGAATGATTTGGATTTAAGGTAAACAGCGAAGGGGTATCAAACTCGACGTAGTCTCAATAATATGAGGCGAGTCGGGACTCGTGATCGTGATCGTTAGCGTGGCAATCGGCGATTTGGGGTATCGAAATAGACTTTTCCGGATTCTCAACTACCGTCACGCCATATTGCTGCCGCGTGAGTTTCTGACCAGATATTCCGAACAGTGTTCGAAAGAACCTTCGAAGGGTTTTTGAGAGGCTGCTGGGCTGGTTATAGTGAAGAGCGGCGAGGGTCGGGGACCGCTCGTTCTCGTCCAGCTGATGGATCTAATCAACATTCCTCCCTAATCACAGGCCCTCTCACTCTTTTTCCAGTCTCTTTACAAGCCCTCTGGAGGGTCCTATACGCCCTTCTCTTTCTCTCCTCAACATCTCTTCCTTCTTTCGCTCTGAGCCTCCTTCATCGGACCCTCAACTTTCGGTGGAGCATGAGGCATGCATTCGTTTTAATTTACCCGCTCGATAAATTAGACTCCCAAATGATCAGGGCCCAAAAAGTGTTTCAACCGCATCTCTTCACCGCAGTCGTGCGGGTCTTGACGAACCTCGCTGACCATTCTCCCTCCCGCCCCTCCGCCTCATTGAATTTATTTCCCAAAAGAAGTGACGAGTGAAGTACCAAATTATTCCTTTAATTGTATTACAAATCCCTCGATGATCCTCGGGGACGTGCAAAATATTTTCTCAAACATTAAAAACTATCCGCGTACATAAATATACACCGCATCGCGTTGTTATAGTTACCCAAGAAGGAAACTTGGTTGCAAGGCGAAGGTGTGGCGATAAGCAAAAATTTACAGTAGTGTATACCATAAACAACAATCTCATGGATAAATGCAGTTTAAAAATAAAAAGTAAACGATAAAAAAAAAAGTAGAAAAAAAAATTTTTCACTCTCCGGTATCGTGACGTACGTGGTAAAGTTTATCCCAGTATCGACGCATACCTCATAATTCAATAGGTGCAGCAGCAGCAGCGGTAGCAGCAGCAACAACGCGTTGCCGCTACTTCGCTAACAGAAAAAAAAAGAAAGAGAAAAAATTTCGAGGGCAAAACTTATGTGAGACTTGCACGAGGGCGGCGTTCATAAGATCGGGCGTTAACACCACCGTATATGTATACGTTTTTTTTAAAACAACTATTGCGATATTACGTGCAGGTAGGTATATTATTATTATTATACCGAAGTAACATGTACAGGTAGGTATACGAATATTGTAGATGATATTAAACGGGACACCGTGGGCACGTCCTACGGTGAAATAGATAGGAAAAGACAACGGACGGCGACAACATTCTGAGGTGTGCGAATACATTTGGCGTTGCAGCAACGGCACAGCGGGATCGGGTATAAAGTTCGATAGCCGTCGCTGTTGCCGTTGGAAGGTACCCGTGTATATAATATGAGATGTGCGAAGTGAACGAGATGGTTATTCTTTGGAAATTGAGGTGGCAAAAGCTGAACGCGGGGAACAGAGAAGAGTAGCAACAGCAGCTGGAACGGTATAACGGCAACGACGGACTCATATCTGGTGGCATGGTTCTACGGCTAATTGGTTTCCCGTGTTGGTTATCCCGAGGGATAAGACTCGCCCGCGCGTCCTATACCGCTACAGACGTTCTGCCTGCATGTGCCAGTGATGGCCGTTCTCATCCTCTTACACTTCGCTCGTCCTGATGTGCTTCCACTTTTTATTTCTTTTTCTCTCCTTTCCTTCCTTCCTTTTTTATTTCCATTCCTTTTCTTGTACAGGTATATATATTTTTACACGTTGCGCAACTTGCCAAGAGACAACACTGTTTAATTCTCATATACACAGTGTCCGGAGACAATTTTTCTTTTTTTTTTCTTCTTCTTTTTTTTAATAAAACACAACGTTCAAACGTGTATTATACGTATACGTGTGAAACACACGCGCAAACGAACCGACCGCACAAGCTTGACATCGTAACAGACTTATAGAAGAGCGCCCACGGCAAAAGCGTGGCTAATCAGAACCCGCAATCACATTAGCGAACAGTGACGCGCAATCGTTTTTCATTAGGCTTATTCCGAGGTTTTCAACGGGTTGAAAAAACTCGAGTAAATAATTGAGAACCTCTTATCAAGGCGAGGAGAAGAGAACTCGAGGACATGAGGCGAACCTTGACAACGGTCACTCTTCTTCTCAACGATGTACCGAAGTCGTACGACGGACGCATAGTGACCAAACATTCCATGGATTCAAAATTGCAATTTTCCACGAATTCTCGATCGTGGGTGAAAAAAAAAAGAAATGAAGTACAAGCTGCACGAGCTGAAGATACGAGCGTATTCGAAAACTTTACGGTTACCCGGCGCGGAGGAGAAAAGGTAAGCGAAGAAGATACGGTCGCGGTAACCTGTATCTGAATCTTTGATATACTCAGAGACGTGAGAGAGATCAACGTCGCTGGTTCGTCCGTCCGTCTGTCTGTCTGCCAGTTTCTCCCGTCTGTCTGTCTTTTCCGACGTATACACTCGGGATCCAGAGCGTTGAATTCCCTTCGCTCCCGGTAACCGGGGAACCGACATACGTGTACCCGGCACAAGTTCCTTCAGGATTCGCAGAGTATAACCTCGTACAACTATACGTAACGTACGCTTCCCCGGATGATTCCTTACACGCGACTCAAGAGCGGAAGATGTCACAGTTTGATCGCGTACCATGAGGGAATTACGTTCCCCAAGGTTTTGCCCCGCCGCGCAGCTGTATATGAGGATATAGGTTGAAACGCGTATCCGACATTCCCTAGGAACTTTTCTCTCTTCTCTCTGAAGTTGAGATCCTCAGAGCTCAGCGGAGGAATATGGGAATATGACCCCCGGTATACCATAAAATGCATTCATATTTAATGCAAACTGCCACATGCTCGCACGCTAGATGCAAATTGTTATGAAAGTATAGTCGTGTGTGCCGCTGCTTTTCCTCGCTTCCCGCCGTACCCATCAGGGATATGACTCGGTCCCGCTGGTATATCCATCCCCTTTTCACCCTTAAACAAAACCCACATACGACGCGACGTTCTTCCGCAAACCCCATGCGTTATGAAAAAATAAAATACTTTACAACACCCCGAGAATCCTATCCTCGAAGAATTTCTCACATAGGAGAATATTTTGGATATTTCTTCATTTTTTTTTTTTTTTTCGACCAAGTTTTTCAATTCAATTCAAAGAATGGCACGTATTGTTATAATTATCAAATTGCGTACTGCAGTCTGATCGAGCGATTCATTAGAAAAAAAAAAAAAAAAATTGAAAACTAGTTGCTGACTCAAGCGAGTAATCCAACAGGTATGTTATAATAAACGATTGAATATCTACGCGAGACTGACATACACTTTCGAGATCAGCAGCGACTACCTTGGAAAAACTGATGAGAAATGATCCGTATATTTCTGATAAGTCTCTTCGCAACTATACGTTTTTCTTTTTTGTTTCTTTTTTTTTCTAATTTTGTAATAAAATCCAACACCGTGTAATAATTACGACGCTCTTGTTATTGTAAATTTATACTTACAGCTAGTTACTTATTCATGAAGTTGTAAATGTCTAATAATTCAGATAATGGGTGATTTAAGATTTTTTTTTTAATTCTATGTGCGCATGAATATGCATGTTACATCAAACGTTTGAGATGCAACACCACGTGTCTTCTTATCCAAAAGGACAAATTAACGATCCGAAGCATTGAATTATGATGGAAAATTTGCTATATACCTATTACAATGATAATCTGTTGGGAAAAAAAAATTTAATAATATTAATTAACGTACAAATAGGCATAGTTGTTATATATGAATGATTTCTCATTACCATAACTATACTACGCTGTTGTATTTCAATTATCTTCACAAGCTTCAGAGAAACACGATTTAATGAGACGCAATCGATTACATCGTTAGAAAACAAACAAAAAAAAAAAAAAAGAACAGAAACCAACGTTCCCAGACAGTTATTTTTTCTTCGCTATTTTGGAAATAGATTTTCGCGAGAACGGGGTCAAAAATATAACGCGTTTGTTTTATATCACGGTAAATGTATGCGAAATGACTCCCCATGGCAACGTCTTAGGTATCATGTATTATACAATGCGTATATAGCCGACGAGTATGCCGGCGAGAAATACATATTTAATTAGGAAGCACGTCAGGCCTCAGTAAACTATAAACATAATCGTAGCTGTATGATAATTACGCGCTCTAAAGTCTAAAGTACCTTCACAAAGAGGTCCGCAATCATCTTTACAGATCCGTTCAGATTCGTTTATGGTACCTCCGTTAGGGTCCCGCGTGGAAGGCGGCTCGTATAATAATGATGAAAGAAATGAAGAGAAAATAATAATAATAACAACAAAATATAATAAAACGATAAAAAAATAAAATCAAGCAAAAAAAAAAGAAACAAACGCGCGAGAAAAATTTGCAAGATCTTCGGTCTTATCTCACTCTACTTATAACTAGACGTTGCGAATATACGCGAGGAACGCGACGATTATTAAGATATACTCACCCATACCGTAAGGCTAAAACAAACTCGCTGTGTATAAATTAGTTATATATATATATAGTTATACGGTTATGTGTACATAAAAAATGTTGTACAGTGTAGTGAATTGCGGGGGCATTTATCGTCGATAAAGATGTATCGGTAGTTAGACGGGGTGTGGCCGTTGCGTGTTTTAATTGCTATTCAATGACCTGTGGGCCTATCGATGCCGACGTATTGCCGATCCGCGTCTTATTTTCTAACCAATCAATGCGCTCACCGCGTGTCCAACGCTAGTGTTGAGATCGTGCGGAAAATAAAGAACAAGTCGGAGGTGGGGAATTATTTAGGATCGGAGCAAAGCAGAAATACGGATATGCTTTCGTTTCACGCACTCGATGAAATTATACGCTGCGATTGCCAACGATTTTTTAAAGAAATCAATTAAAGTTGGTGGATTAAAAAATTGTGCATAATTTTTGATACGACGAGTTGCATAAATCCGCGTGTTAAAATAGCCCAAGTTTTTGACACGGTTTTAACCGACGTTAAATATATCGTACGGTATCACTCGATCGCGCATAATCAGCAGGGTATGAGTTTTATCTCATGTTGAGGATTAAACGGACTATGATATCTCGTCTAATATTTTCACCAACGTATAGTCTATTCGAAATAAAACTTGAAAAAAATGTTAGCCCCGTGTAACGAGTAAACGCCGATTACGACTGGCTAAAAACGTTCTGGGAAAAAAGAATTGGAAAATTTTTTAATTAACGATTCAATTGTGAGAAGAATTCGATTCGATATCGCGAGCCGCGTGGAATACCGTGACGGAAATCTCGAGACGAAATTCCGATGATCTTATTAACCATAAAGCCTAGGACTTTGCGGCTTCAAAATGACCCAACCTAGTCGAGGTTTTAATATACGTTGTCAAAGGATTAACCGCGACTATCGTTAGGTAAGCCACGTGGCGATTCCCAGCGTGAGTAAAATGTGACGAACATGAACTATAGATGATACCTTTATACGTGTGCATGGGACTATAGCCTGTATACTACCGTATAAATCGAACGATGCACAGAAGCTCTGTACTTTCATTCAATTTTTTGTTTTTGGTTTGCTTTTTTTTCTTCGACTCTTGGCGGTGAGATGAAAAAAATTACAATGAGTTGAGGACTTTAATATGTACGCGAGGCTTTCGTATATATTTTTTCAACGACTAACGGGGCGTTTAAAAAAAAATAAAATATGTACACAAAGGTGGTGCTGCACCGACGCAGCTAAACGAATAGGGCCATGCTAATCGTGAATTAATTTACTTTTACTGCACGCTGTAAACCAGGGTTTATATATCTATAAGGTAGACGCAGGTGCAGTTTCCCCGCGCTTTCTGCATTCGCCTGCAGCACGAAGGAAATTTAGTATAAAACTGAACAGTTTTGTTCGGTACCCGGTCGTTAATTGATGAGCCAGTTTATTCGTTATCTACAATAATTTTGAATCAAACAGATATTTTTTTACCTGAAAACTGACATCGTTAGAAGCACGAAATTCTTGAGAAAACTCGTATCCCGAAGCTGTGTGTATGTAGGTAACGAATGTTTGATTTTGTATAATTTTATTCTTTTTGTTGCCCTAATTTTTGGATCGATTTCCTTGGGTAAACTTTCGATTGATGTTTTGACGTATGCGCGTCGAGTTTGAGATTATAAAGATTCGGGTTTTCTGGTGCGGAGTAGTATGAAAAAATAATTGAAAAATATAGTTTCAAAGAAACCGGCGCCTGGTACGTAGATACGTATAATGCGCGTATAACTCTGGTATACCTATAGAGAAAGACGTCCAACGATCTCATCGACGCCCCAACGTCCCGACGCCTGCCGCCTTCTTGCTTGCGCGGTAAAACTTGGCAGAAACTATACAGCGTAAATAACGCGAGGTGTACGCTCCGCTGTCCCGCGGCAGGGCCACGTCAACCAGCCTAGGGAGCAATTATAAACCATTCAAGCTACCGACGTGCGTGCCGGTAGACAGTTAGCGTAAAACATAAAACAGCGAGAACAAAAAGAACATCGTTGGGATATTATTAAAATGGAAATCCACAAACTAAAACGCTGCTGCATCGTCTGTCTGTGTACTCTCTCAAGATCCGTACTTGTAATTCACTTGTTTTTTTCGGCCAATTTATAGCGATTTTCATTTTTTCCTCGAAGCCTTTCACCGTAGATTTCTTTCTACGGGTGCAGTAGAATGGGGCAAAATTTCGTACTCACTGAAAAAAAAAGAATAAAAAGAAGGAAGGAATGAAAATTTCCGAGTTTCGAAACGTGTGTTTGAAACACGGCGAACAGATGTTCGTGCTGCCACGAGGCAACGGACCATCAAGTTTGCTCGCGCATATTTAATCAGGACGAGTTGTTCATCCTGGTTCTCTTCGGAGAGCTTGCTCCCAAATAACTATAAATGTTCGTCCAGGTGCCACCCCGGAGTCTCTAGGGTTCACCGACAGACTCGGTTCAACCTTCAGACGGCGCTCAATAACCGGAAGTACATCACTCGACACATCCGCCCAACCGTCTACGCGCCTCCTCTCTCGGGCCCCTGCGTAAAACTCCCTCTCTTCTCGCCTCCCCATCAAAAACGCGCCTCAATATGCCATATACCCTATTGCAATAGGAGATAATTTAATCTCTCACATCTCGCTACGTTCTAAACTCTTTATCACAATCGGAGTCCCTCGGCTCCGGAGCTGTACACGGAACGCGGTGGTGGTCAACGAGAACTCGAGTTACATTCAAATTTAATCGTCACTTCTCCCCCACGGAATTATAACGTCGCCCCCGTATCTTCGTATCTTCAAACTCTTTTATTTTCTTTCTCTAGCTTCTAATACGCGACTCGTTATTTACGCCATTTCTGAGGGGTTGGACGACTTATTTTTTTTTTTCCATGTTGGGGAACTTGATTTTTCAATGTGAGCGATTCAATTAAACTCGTGCGGCGCTCGAGCTCCATTACCATGTGATTTTTAAACTGTATACCCAGTTGATACACACCGTTATACGTGAATATGTCGCAACCCTTTATGATTGTGGATCCAACGAGATAAAAAGCTTGCGTAAGATTTTCGTGCAGTAGCACACGGACATAATCTACGTTAAACAAACTCAACGATATCTCAAACCACGTATTTATGTAATCTATTTTACATCCTCTTTGAGCTCTCCGCTTATTCGCCCGCTCACAGTCACACTATAGACCAAAAGAATGTAAGACGAGAAAAATTCCTCCCTCTGTTCGTTGTTATATCGTTTTTAATTTTCTCTTTTTTCTTCTTCTGTTTTTTACGGTATCCCAAAGCGTCTATAAGAATGTGCGGTGTGAATAACGTGTACGGTATATTCTTGACGAGGTTTCATATGGTTACGGGTTAGAGATGACGTGTCTTCGTTGTTGAACGAGATGGACGGTGGTTATAAAGAATGACGAAAAAGTCAAAACGATCCTTGGTGGATTCGTCGCCCTCGTTAAAGAAACGAGCTTCTTGGCTTGCTTTTGCTTTAAAATTTCTATACGCTTCTTGGGTGCTCTATCCGCCCGCACACGTCACATTACACTCATTTTCCTCAGCCAGCAATTACAATAATAACAGGCCTGGGCAAAACGAGTGTTGCAAGCGACCGTGGCGAGGCGATGTTCTTAAAAATAAAGAATGAAAAAAACAAAAAAAAAAGACCCTCCGAGACGCACTTGTTTTGTAAAATTGATTTAACATATTCATTAGCCTATGCTAATACATAAACGACGACCAACTAACGCTATTATAAAACATCGCCGAAAGCTTACGCTGTACGATAATAAGCCTCATATAGTACGTATGATTTGAAACTCGCAACGCAAATCACGAACGAACAAAAATCACGTGTCTAGATTTTTCAGCATCTATTAAACACCGCGAACATGTAGTGTATAAAGAATATATCACGAAGCAATTATATAGGTGCGTTGTTACAAAAACTTGGAATAATTATTTTCTGATAATCGATAGACATTTAATAACGTATACAGCGACATGGTGAGTCCATTGAACGTTGCTTCGGAATAGTCGCGGAGGCTTGTCATTATATCGGCATTATCTTTTACCTGGCCATCGACGCACGGGGTGTTGTTTTTCAAAGCGTTTCTATAACCGGAATTTCCTAACGACTCTTTTCACCCCCGTGCGAGTTTCTATCCAGAATTTCGAATAGAGTTTAACCGGCAATACGTAAACCGGATGCCAGTGGTTACGCTTCGATAGTAGTGCGAACGACTACGTGAAAGAAAAAATTTAAAAACGAAAATTAGATGAATAAAAAATTTCGAAAAAAGAAGAAAGAAAAACCGCCCGCGGGATACGTCGCTGCATTCAATAGCGCTTATAGTTTCTATGTTTCGGAATCATAAGGATACCCCACATATGGAAACGCACCTAACGTCAGGCCCAAGTAGGGCCCGAACGGTCGCCTCCCGTTACGCGTTATTACATAAGCTAACTTGATGTCACGCTCTGACACTGTTTAAAATTACAGAGCGTAGCTAAGTGGGCTCGCGTTTTCCGTTTTCCAGTTAAAATATCAACTGTTCACCCCTTCACCCAATAAAAAAAAAAAACGAAGGGATATATGCGCTGGAAGTTTTTCAGAAAAATATTTCCATCGACGCGTTACGATGTATAAATTGGGAAAAGAGAATGTAAAAATTTATAATGTATACCTGAATCGGAGGCGCATAAGAAACTCGTTCGAATATGAAGTCCTAAGTAAGGCCCACCCCAGACTTATAACATACTTATACTTCACTCCATCGCGTATTATATAACGTAACCAACCGCCTCGTGTCTAAGGCGCGTGGCCAGAGCTCAACCTACAATTATCGCCACCTCTTTTCATCCTTCGTATATAGTTAGTTATACTTCTTCCGTTCCTGCTGCTTCTGAAACCACCTTATTCTCTTACCCCCGAAAACATACCGCACGCGTTTTATGCGAACAAAAAATTTCAGCCACACGGTAGCTCGAGCAACGTGAAATTATCGTGCGTTATTTTCACCTAAAGTTGACTAAGCGGCTTAGTTAATTAGACCGGCACTGATGCGGTTTCTTTTTCTTCTTTTCATTACGAAGAGTTTGCTGAAACTCTCGATAAAATCGCGCGATATCGAATCGTTAGGTGTAACGTGACTAGTTTTAAACTAACTGTAAGCAAAAAATGGAAATTCAGATTTCGGAGACCGTTTTCGTTTCGGTATTTTTTTTTTTTTTTACCACGAAAAAACCGAAACGATATTAGGGTAATTTTTAATTGAACCCTCGAAACAAACGGACCGAGTGTTATACAGCGGGGAAACACCTGAAAGCAGCTGCTGTTGATTCGTTAAATTCTCATCAAGAAATTCAAGTCTCTGGCTAATATGAGCCTTAAAATAAAGCGGGACTTTTAGAGAATAATTTTGCTATAGTCGCATTATGTGAACACTCGTAAGTATATGAGGGGGGTTTTCGATTTTGGTAGGGTACATAAAAAGAGTAGCTAGTTTCTACGTATAAAAAGATATTCGAAAAAAGAAAAAAAAGAGAGAAAAATTGAAACGAGAGAAAAAAGAAGTTGGTAAGTCAACGGAAATGTAACTGGATCCTATGGCTGCTGCTGTTTCTAGTTGTGTGGACTGTACCGTTGAAAACCACGTGGGCCCCCTGTGGGGTAAAAGACTTTCTCCTACTGTCGTTGGCTCCATGTGCGCCATGTGTTCGTCATCTAGTACCAAAAACTACCTCCCCCTACATCCCCAAGCCCCCAAGCTCCTCAAAACCCTCGAGTTGCAACCCCATTTTTCAAAACCCTCAGCCCCGCAACGCGCTGCAGACTTCAGCCAGAAGAGGTTGGATTTCACGCGAGCGACATTAGACCCAAGAAAAAAAAAGATACGGAACAAAAAATAAAAGAAAAAAGGAAAGAGGAAAGTAAGCGTAGATCAACCGTGCACGATATTTTGACAATCCTGCAGACCATGTACGAGAATATTTTTCCACTCGCTAAAATTTGCGACGTGCCGATCATCCGATACAGAATTTTTTTTTTTCTTCTCTTCTCTTTTTTCTTTCAACTTGCTAAATTGCTAAGGAAAGCTGTATACGCATATATGAATAAAAAATTTACATTACAACGATACACCTAGTCATGGTGACCTGACGTAGCGGCAGCGAGCGCTGAAATATTTACTTTTGGATCACTATTATAAATATATTGTAGTTGGCGAGTCCCGTTTTCGTGTTCAGGGACTACCCAGGTCGGTGACTTGGGGCGCGTAGTGCAAGTCACCCGGAGTAATTGCCCTCGGAAACACCCACAACGCTACCAAGGTGAACTGAATTCGTGTATATAACAGTCGATCGAAGAGAACTCGGGCTGCAACGACGCTTTGGAGCTGTTACTAAAAAAAATCCATCCTACGCAGCCGACGTTGTAAAATAAGAATAAATCTATAAATGAAGAAAAAAGAAGAAAAACTTTACATAAATCTGCAATCTAATCCCTCCCCCTCGAGTAAATTAGAATCTGTGTACGAAAAATATCAGCGCAATATGATTTCAACCGCGATACCTATATAATAATTTTTGCAGCATTCTCACACACTGCGAATTACTCGGTTCGTGGATCGTTTAACCGGAAGCGAGAGAGCTTGTCTAAATATTATGTCAAAATGGTTGAAAACATTAAACATCTTGCCGATGCGATGGCGACCGATGTTTGTGTACAGAAAGATCCCCATATATCGCAAACGCGGTTTGTATTCAGAAGCGCACAAGTTTTTCTTTCCTTTTTCTCTTTTTCATCTCTCTTTGAGTCAGGGGTAGATTCAGAACATGAGGCACGAAAGAATGCAAGGGCGAATCGGCATACCTGAATCTCAAGACGAAGTTAAACCAACGTAAATCAATTCAAACGGCAACAGACTCGGTGCCGAGGGGTAAGAAACTACCCCCTGCCCTCATTCGGATTGGGAACAAAAAAAATGAATAAAAAAAAAAGAAAGAAGGAAACAATCTTTGAACTTTGTACGAATTTTCAAAGCATATGCAGAAGGCAGTTTGGTCAAAGTTTGATAAAAACAAAAAAAATGTATTATTTGGGACGTACGAAAATTTAAGGGTTGTTAAATCGTCTTGGGAAAGTGAGGTATTTTTCTATCGATATAACAACGGGCGTTGATTCAGTAACGAGGGATTATTAGCTTGCGGACAAATTTATTCGAATATAATTCCCAATCCCTCCGCGTGCAGACAGCGGTCTGTGGTCTAACATGAATACGGGATCAGGCGGTACAATTATTCATACGTATTCGGGTGTGACGACTGGTTGACAGTCGTCGCTAGCAATTCGCCCCTATGCAACAGCGGACCGATTGTCTCCGACTGGATAAGGCAAACGGTGAGGCGCCCCGTCGCGTACACTTTTTGATCGGGTCCGAACTACACTGCCGCCAAAAAAAAAAAAACTCTTTCAAAGATTTCACCAACAAACTATACACCGAATTACACCCTTTGTCGTCGGCAACGGTTATCCAACGAAATGCTGTGATTGTTAAAAAAAAAAAAGCCCCGAAATTTGTCCGGAATATGTTGAAAATTTTTTATGATAATTTAGTGAAAATTTTTTACGCTTTTTACACCGATATACTTGCAACTGGTTTTCGATGAATTTCCGGTCTAGGCTATCCTGTACTCGTATTATGAAATGCATATGGGGCGGTTTATTTTTGAGGCGTGAGTAAAGTGGGGTAGAATATACAATAAGCAACCGTTGAGGCATACGTTGAATTAGGCCGGCATTATTATATCGATAATGAAATTTGATGATATTGTGCATTTTACAGTCGAACAGCGGGAGCAAGCAACCAAGCAACCAAAAACCCCCATTGGTCGGCGGCTAGCTATTGTGTAAAATCAAACCACACGTCAGCCTGCATATATATACACAGTATACCGCCTCCCCTTAGGTTTGGTACTACTTTATATTATTACAACGGTTTAGTCTAGGATTGGTTTGGTTACATTGGGTCGGATTTGGTTAGGATCGGATCGGATTGGATCGGTATCGGATGGCTAAACCACAGCGAGTCGTACCGTATGAGGTATTACACTGTAGGATACATTTATATGTACCCACATGTATATATCGTGATATTTAATCCCAAAGTTCGCACATGCGTGAAATCCCTCGGTTAGTTGCATTTTGTAATCTCGCGATTGATCCCGAGTAAAAGTGCATTGAGAAATGCCGATACCATAAATTACCGACATTTGTGTAACTTTAGCCATTTCCCAAAAAATAAAAAAAAAAAATCGCGATAAAATTCCGAGAACCTCAACGATGATTTCGGTTTTGATTTACTAGAAGCCCAAACGCTGGGCCCGCCCACGACGATGCTCTTCTAAATTTTAACGATTTAGCCGCGGTACGTGGGACTCTAAAGATCTAAATCCAAACGTAGTTTTATTTAATTCCACCGAAAGTCAACTCGAGGGAAGCTGGATACTAAAGCAATTCCAGTGATCGAAGAAGTCTAACCGTTCGGATCTTTTGAAGAAGGGCTCGAAGTGAAAACAAACTACCATTTTCTTCTCTCTTTTCCGCGCTTAGTTCGCGGAAGCCGCGCTTATCGCGGGCCACATTGAATCAACAAACATGACTGCTGCTACTGCTTCTGCTTTTGCTTTTCCTTTTTGCTGCTGCTGCAGCAGTGCGCCAATGCGCTGTATAGCTATATTTTTTTCTACTGTCACTGAATCTTCGACTTCAGATCTGGACTTCCAATTTAGTTCCAATACCCCACAGACTGCACCACCAACGGTATAAAGAAAATGTAATCGAAATAGGAATAGGTCGTGTAGTTCGGTACCAACCGATGCACTGCTTTGCTCATCCAGTCCAAACAAACAGAAAACTACAAAGAGATTCGTTTTGTATACCGCGACACCCAAACGATGCTGCAGACGGGAACCAGGAACTAAAAACCGAGAATCATAGGAACGTATTTCGGCCATTATTAGTACAAATCCCGATAAATCCTCGTCTTTTGAAGCGGTTGCATCAGCATTGCATCGTCAAAAATAAAAATCATCTTCCATTTGAAATTTGTCGATTTACATAAGGCACACCACCTTCGCGTCGAGGGGAGTTTACTCTTTACGTATTGTCGGCGTGTAAAAAGTCATATCTAATTGTCCAAGGGAACGATACTCGCCGGATAAGGTCATCGGTGAACGTGTCCGGCAACCAAATTACGTCTTACAGTTGGCCCTCCTCTTCCCTTTCCCATTGAAAATTCTTTCATCCGTTCACGAGACGCGCGAATAACGCGTCGTGAGAAAGTTATATTACCACAATAAAGAAGAAAAAAAAAGATTGATAAAAATGTCGGATACAACTCACCGAGATGAACATGCCCGAAGGACGTAGTCGATTGCTGACAAGGACGCTGCAGTTAAAAGTTAAACGTAATATCGGATGTCGAGGACCGACTAAACCGCGGTACAAGTATTCAGATGTGTTATAGTACCGAGTTGCCGAAGAAAAGAAAAAAAGATTAAATAAATGAAAGAAATAAAATAAGAAAAAGAAGAAAAAAAAGACCACTTATTAATGCAGGTCGCGCGATCACTGTACTGAAACCACGCTTGCTAGGCGCACTGTATACTAAATTGCTCGGCTTCCTACGCGTTACTGACGATGAGAAACGATCCAAAGGAAGACAAGCGTCGGCCTCTGTGAGGTGAGGGAGGTTTGGTAAGAAGAGAACAGAAGAATAACAACAACTATACAGATATTCAAGGACCGATGTACCTTAATGAAGAGCGCGAAGTATTTTAAGAGTTTTGTAAATACAAGTCCAAATAAGAGTTTAAACTCCTTTCGGTTTTAGTTATACATATAATATTTATGAACTTAGAATTCGTTTCGGTACACATTACACGTATCTATCATACATTCATATTATGTTACGCACAATATATACGCATTTTACCTGTACATAGGTGGTTCCCGCTAACGTTTCCACGAGTCCGTGACGACGCTACGCGTGTTTGAATGTTAAAACTGTTAGTTAGTCGAAATAAAACATAAATATATCCATATATTTATACGTGCATATATGAATAAAAAAAATGAAATAAAATAAAATAAAGGCTAAACGCGTAACCGCGAGAGAATCCCGGCGCTTGATAATCAATTATTTATTCCAAGTATTGACGAGGAGTTTCGTAGAGACCCGTGGGGGACGTGAGGTGACTAGGTAAAATATATTACCGTCCAAAATGCAGAGGGCCTATTCGTGTGCGTTGTACACATGCACATGTGTATCCCTAGGTATATAATCTATACCTATTCGTATGCGGCCATATGTATTGAGAGATAAAGAGACGCGCGGGGATAAAAGCTGTGGTATAGGTGAGCCAGCTAGACGACGACGAGTGGCGTATTATAGCTTCAGCAGGTCGGTTAGCTACGTCTGTCTGTTTTCCAGTTCGTCTGTCTTAAGTGCTCCTAAGAAGGCACCTGCAAGAACTGGCCTACATAATGAAGACGTCGAAGGCGTGGCGTGGCGTATAGATACGTAGATATATCTATATAGAAAGATACGCGTGTACCTTTACTTTAAATTAAACCAAACCACACTCGAACTGAACTGACAATATAAAGCAAACTCTGCAGCTAAACCGTTCGAATGCAACGATCTGTATCCACGCATTATATGTATGCGTGAGTTTACCTGTTGTATAATCTCCCGGAAAGTAATATCTTTGCATACTAGTAACAGTGCGCTGCAGAGCTGATGAATTAACTGCATTAACATTTATTTTCGCAAGTAGGTATGTGTGAGGTACGTATATATTTTAAGGTGCGCCTTTCAAAACTGGATATAATATACGAATAACGCAATAAAATTCCACGATTTTATGTAATACGACGATATTATTCGCGAAGTAATGTGTTCCGTACACGCATATACTTGACTCGCGTATGAAGAAAATTAAACTGATGATTTTTTTTTTTTCTTTTCTTCTAAATGGAATAAAAGTTGTTATTTTCTTTGTTTATTTTTCTGGCGTCGATTGTACCGGGGACGGGGCACATCCGGGTGTCGAATATTGTTTTTGAAAACATCGTTAACGAGGATGACTCTCGTTCGTTATTGGTTACTTGTTAGAAACGGTGACGCGCACCCCATGCTTGAACGACGCAAGGGTGTTGTAATACATAGGGTATATAGCTACATGCCTATATCAATGATATTATATCTATACATATGCATTTTACTATATACCGGATTGTAGATACAGGAACAGGGTGTATGTATAATGGGGTGCAGCGTTCTACGGGGGTCGGATACGGTACAATGGCGTTTCGTTTCGTTTCGTTTCATGCGCTCGTGTGTTTTCCTGCAGCGTCGCTTACGGCGGCCATTGTTACGTCATTATTCGCGTCCTTGCGAGGGCTGGTGGCAACCTAAACCTGCCCCATGTTCCCGCTTTCTGTGTTCTTCTTTCCCTCTTCCCTTTTTCCCTTTTTCCCTTTTCCCTGTCAGGAGCACAAGGGAGACCCGGCGTCGCACCGTTACATCAAATGACTGACGTCTGTCTACCGACTGACTGTCTGGTTTACCTCCGACTTGTAAAACGTCAAATCAAAACCACCTCGGCGCAGCTTTTCGCTTCAACTATTCAATGGAAAATCGAGTTCTCAAAGTTCCAAACAAAATTACAACACCGAATGATCATTCTGAGCTAACAAATTAACGCTATACAGTCTCGTGGTTTTTTGATTCTTGTATAAGATTATGTATACATCGTCCGATCAAAATAGAAAAATAATAATAAGTCACGTGTGTCTTCAGATATTAAAAAGATAGAAGAGACGCGACGCGTCTAGGACTATGTGGGAGTATCGAAAATTCTCCCTATGTTATAACTTGCCGCAGGTTAGAATCTATGGAAACGATAAGACGAGCTTTGTCGCACTGGGACTGTCATTATTCAATGAGTGATCGCCTCCCTTTTCTTCCCCTCACTGTTTGTTTTACAGCGACCCTATGTATACATATTATACAGAAACACGTATGCGATCGAATTTTTTTACTCACACAAACTTGGAAAATCGTTGTTGAAAAATGTCCGTAGTCACGATGCGCGTATATCTATTGGTACTTGTGTTTGGATCAACGAACCCCGCCAAATTTGTGTGCTTGGCTGTAAAACTGTGCATCAATTTACGAGAAGAAATTTCGAAATCGTATCTTCGAAAATCAGATAATGCAGACTCATTAATATCGAAAACTATAAATCCTTGATTTAATGAGGATGAATTTTGAAGCGAGTCAGAAAAGAAGGAAAATAAGAAAAATTTGAAAAAAGGCTGCGGCGAAGAGGGTAAAAAATATACCACTGCAGCATTCGACACGCGTCCGTGAACGCAGATAAAAGATCGACGGAAATTGTGTTTACCCTTAAGAGGAGTTTGTGCAGCCCCACTTGAAAGCAGAAGAAAAAAAAAACCCTCTTACAAGTTCTATGTGCGTTCGGAATCTTTGCAAGAATCAACGGATATCCTGTTGCTTAATGATGATACCAAGGAAGCGTCTGCGCATTATATAAGCACACGTAATTATTCACCATACATAAGTGCATATCAATAATTGTCATGGGTGGGTTTCAAATATGCGAATAAGAAACGTGGAATAGAAAAAAAAAAATTGGAAATCGTTGAACTTTTTGAGCGACGAGATCGTTTGACAAATTCTGTGGGAGGAAATTTCGGGTTAGGTGAGAATAAAAAAACTGAAAACAAAATCGGAGAAAAAAGAGTAACGACGGTAGCATTATATGTATATGTGGCTTATAGAGCTTTCTTTATATTTAATTCCAAAATATATGAGATAAGCCTTGATAGGCAATATCGTAAATTTCCAGCAGTTATTTATAGGCTACTTTATAAAGCACGTAATTTTTACTCATCTCGATATTAGTAATCCGAATGGCAAGTATTGTACTTTTTCTTTACGACCTTAAATTCCCAAATATCATATCTACGATATCTGTACGAGTTGGATCGAAATATTAGATATATTTAACATTCGTCTCGAATTAACGTCAGAGATCGTCATCAGAAATGTAATTTTTAAATCGATTGGTAATGGACAGGCAAATATTCTCCATTATTTATTGGTTTATTAGCTCTCAATTCTCGGATTTACTATACACGTACGAACTCCCGATTTACGATCATCGTCGTGCTGTGTATTAAATCGTAACCGATTTTTTTTTCGTATCAGTATACCGATTTTATAACAGTGCGATTTTACGCCGCCTTCTTAAGGTCGTTTCATAATCATATCTTTCCCATTTCTAATCGTGCATAGGAATAGATTCGAGGTTTAAGATAGCGCGAAAAAAAATAACCGGCTTAAATATCATCAGACGATTTTTGATAACCGGGAACTGGTAGTTTCTTATTGAATTTTCTAAATTTTTCGTTATCGTGCTTATTAACAAATATAATTTGATCAAGTTTTCTAAATTTTTTTTTTTTAGTTAAAAACTTCAATCCGAACCGTCGCATACCGTGATATGTAAATGATCGGCAGATGTGGCGCGGTTATATCGTCGAGCAAGCAATTTCCATTGAACGGTCTATTGAGCCAATGCAATCGCGGCAGAATCAATCATCGGATTGACAAAGAGAGAGAAAGTGATAGGGAGAGAAACGAGAAAGAGATAAAGAAATAAAGTAAAAGCAGAGAGAGAGAAAGAGGGAAGGATAAATGGACCCTCAGAGACGGATGGGGATGACGGGGGCGAACGTTCGGTGGCTGGGAGTCAATTGATATTATTAGATTGGCACCCCTTCGAACGCCCCGTACGATCTACGTGCGCGAATGGTTGGCAGTAAATTTGATTCGAGAAATTAACATGATTGAATCAGTTGCTTCACTACTCTCGAGCATCGGGATGGTTGTACAGAGGAATTTCTCCCTGGCTTTCTCTAATTCCTTCTCCTTTCTCTCAACCTCCGTATACGCTCTCGGTCCTCTGTGAATTTCGCGCCCTCGAACAAAAAAATTTTTCCTCGAATACAAAACAGAAGTCAACGAAGAAGGAGGAAATAGGAACGAAAAAGACCGATGAATGGGAGCGGAGTATCGCGTAGCGCGGTACTTGAAACCGATTTTAGAACAATTTCGAGTCTATTTTAGATCGACGATAATAATGCGTCGTCCTCCATTTTCCTCTTCTCTTCTCTTCTCTTCTCGTCGGTATAACCTACTCGCGGTTGCACTATAATCCACGCTTCTAAATATAATGCGATCGGAACTAGCCGTGTAATAAAGATTTTCTTTTGCTTTACTCAACTTTTCTCCGCAAAACGTCAATCACGCATCTAATACTCCCAGATGTTATTTATTAATACGGGGGTTTACGTATACCTACTTGCTAGGAAATAATTAAAATTAAATGATTGATCGACGATCTTATAAATATGACGCACTTTATATAATATGATTAAAAATAATGGTACGCACGTACCAATGAAAACCGCACGGCAAATTTCTCGATACCATAAAACCGATCGAAATCGCACTGCACTTAAAATGTTTCAAGGACTATATTAATTTCACCGCCTGACGTGACACGATCATTTTCGCTAATCGCACTTGTACTTTGCAGTACTTTTTTTTTTGTTTCCTTCAGCTTGCAATCGCATTCTAACCACGTGTTAATTTCAAACCTCCTCGCGGTGTATGCGGGGGCGACGGCTACCGTACAACGAAGACCTGAGCGGCGAACCAGTAGCCGCTTTCCTGACTACCATAGTGATTTATGTTACGTTGTGTCACGCCCAACTTAATTCTGTTACAACGCGATAACTTAGATCGCCTATAGCCGCATGGAGCACGCGGTCCGTTCACCGCGGGAAACTTGCGTTTCACACAAACGAGAAAAGAAAAGAAAGAAAAAAAAAAAAGCCCCGCAATCAAATCCGTACCAAAGAAATATGCCCCAGATGAATTTTCGTAAAAGGACAGAATTTCAATTCGATTCTATTCGGATGAATTTTTTTTATTTATACCACGTAAGGTGGTCGAGAACTGTGCGGTTAAATGTACAAAAAATATTATCGGCATTTCATGAACAAAGAGTTGTACAATGTTTTCGAATACTTTTTTTTTCGTTCTGTTTCTGGGCGGTATTTTACCGTACGTATATAATAAATGTAAATGCAATAAATCAGTTTTAATGCTCCTATAATATTATATTCTTTAATTAAAAATCAAAGGTATAAAGATTACACGTCACAAGACCGCGGCGCGATGCGGGACCGCGGTGAAGTTGAATACTATTTGTTTTCCAGATAATGTAACGAGAAACAATGAAAACGATTGTTGGTACAGAGTGAAAGAGAAGAGATTAAGAAAAAAAAATATCTCAAACTCTTCTGCAGTACCGCTTCTTTCCTCGAATCATTTATTTATTCAGTAATTTTTTTTTTTTATTATTTGCAAAATGCGAGGGTGAGCCTATACATATAACGCGAATTAATTGAGATCGGTTATGCATCGGAGTGAAAAGGTAGAGAAAAAAAAGAAAGAGAATAAAGCAAAAAGGAATTTTTCGCACGATTCCTACACGCCATAGGTATACATATGCACCGCAGTAACCTGGAACGGTGCAACTCGTACCTCTTTCGTCTTTGCAGCAGTTCCTTGCACGGCAGCACAATTGCAACGCATTTCACGCCCCGCTTTCAAGTTGCCGACAGGAGGAGAGACTGCTGGTTCGGAGGCTGTGCAAAGCCTTTATAAGAGCTTGAGAGTTACTAAGCTATACGCGGTAGCAAAAGCATGGAATGATCGACGGTAGCTGCAGCACATTTCGATTGCCCGATCGTAATAAGAACGTCACTGGGTCGGCTCCGCGGCAATTACTACATATTGCTAATCAAACCACGCGTAATATTTTCTTTAGTAAAACCCCGCCGCCTAATTAATCATCTACAGTATAATAGTGTGTGTATATATATACAAATAAATAGAAATATAGGTACAGCTACTGTGCAGACATCCCATCGAACCTGACTCGACTCGACGTGGGAATTAGAATTAAACATTTATGATGTAGATTTTTTATTAAAAGTCAAATTTTCTTCCTTCCTTTTTCTTTCGTTACGCGATTCGTTACGAATAAATCGTACATCTACTTTTTTTAGGGTAGAAATGCAGGATATCTTATAACGTTTTCGTACCGGAGAGAATAGCGCGATGCGATTATTACTATTTTTTAATTTCAGGGAGAGAAGCGATATAATGTCAATGTAATACAGACGAGCGTTTGAGATGCCTGTGACAATACCCGCACAGAATGGTGATAACACTCGACAGCTTAATCTCCCGGAATAATTGATCGACGTACTAGAGATCGTAATCTTAGGCCAACCGGCCGAGTCAGCCTGGCTCAAGTTGAGGCATCACCGTTCTAACGGGTGCCGGCGTACCTTCACTTCCCGATCACCTATACACACATCTCTGCCTCGCGTTTAATGGAACCTCGCAGATTGTGAATTTTTCTAATGAAAAAAAAAATTCTCATAGTTATCAGAGCAGGTACGCAATGACGAGCGATTTACGGTCAAAAAATTCTATACGCTAAAGTTTCGACTGTTTGCACCGGAAAAATTGTTGAAATATTTCTATGTGTCGTTAATCTCAATATGATAATCGGTAGATTTTGTATCCAAAAAAACCGGTTGGCGCTCTCCCCCCTCCTTCATCGTAAACTGTATTTAATAGATAAGATAAGGTATAACAACTCTGTGATCGCGAGCAACGGTCGAGTGGCTCGGGAGTCATCGGACACGAGGAATGAAATTTTTTCCCATCTTTTGAAGTTGAAGTTTGGGGTAAAAATTTTCGACTCTTCGTTGAAACTTCTCCTAATTATTTTAATTCAATCGGTACAATTAGGTTAGCCAGACGCGTGTGTGTTATGAAAACTAATCTAACCCAATAACTCTGATGCATACAGAACGAGGGAAGTAAAAACTGAGGAAGAGGGGGGGGGCGATATCCTAAGAATGCAATAACAATTATCGACTGGGCATAAATTCATAGTCACGGTTGCTAATGTGATCGGTAATGCCCATTAGGGGCGGCTCTACAAACAGCAGGGTGAATTTTGGTGGTGTATAGGATGTCCTGGATACTCTTAGCTTAGATTAGGGGATGGTACTAGCGCGGCAACTATCTGACTACGAGTATGCGTTGTACACGTACACGAAGTGTAGGGATGTAAAAGGGATGAGAGAAGAGAATAGAAGAGGAAAAAGGGGAGGAGAAAATTCCACCCTGGAAGGGGGTCGTCGTCGTCGACGTCGTCGGGGTGCGGGAAAGGGGCTAAGCAACAATGGACTCACCCTGTGAGAATGAACGTGACAATGTTCAGAGTGCCACCCCTGTCATCTGGTGGTGACTTTTGTAAACACTGCTTGTACTACCGGGGGTAGTTTTAGGGATGCGTGCGAATGATGGGAGGACGGCTGAACTGCACCCTAGTTTTCAACCTCCGCAGGTTAAGCCGAGCCATACGTACGATGTATTGAATAATTTACATGGCTACTGAAGAATTCATCGATACATACGCGATATCGTATCTCTGGCGCGAAATTATTCGCTAAACAATAAATACGACAACTTCTTCTGAATCGATAAACTTCACACGCCGGCATTGGTTCTTGCTCCGGAATTTTATACGATCGAACCAATTAATTGATTCGTGTCGATTTAAATATTGCATATCTTTATACGTTCCATTTTCTCACATGCCGCTCGAGGAGTTTCTATAATCAAAATCGGTTTGACGCAATAATTTCTTTGCAAACGAATGAAATCACGCGTGGAAATATACTGTTAATTTGATAAATTATATGTGCGGGAAAGCAGATCTGTACCGAATAGTATATTTGAATCCCACGTCCCCAGATATTATAATACCTCGTACGAAGCGGTGCGTTTTGTGTCGTGGATATACGTGTGGAATGTAATTGGCCACGCGCACGACGCCGATCGTTCAATGGGTCGCTCGCACGGTTTAAGTTAGAGAGAATTTTCCCCGCACGATTTCTCCCCAATTCCAGCCCTAGGCCTGACTTAGCAGCCCTACTACCCTAAGTACCATACTACTGAATACTAAATACTATATACCAAGTAGCAAACAGTAAAGACCTGGTATTACGCAACCACAAGCGTACGTATAACTCGAGATTTCAAACCACCCAATCTGCTTTCGACTCTGTGTATCGGGTTTAAATTGCCAATTTTCATCGTGTCATACAATACCGTACGACCCCGCGCAACGTTTCTCCCTAATCAATCTCCCATCATTTATTTGATTCGCTTTTGCTTCGGTTCGCACGGTTATTAACGCGGAATCTGATATTCTCAATGGTTTTGAAATTTCCCCATTGCACCCTTTTGATTTTGATTTGATTTTTTTTTTTTTTTCTCAATAGAGGAGTTAGGATATTTGACAGAATTTCAAATGATATGCGCAAAGGAAAAATTGAGAACATTTTTAGAGGAGGAAGAAAAAAAACAAAAAACACGGAACTGACGATTTACATCCCTCGGGGCCGAACGTCGACCTTGACAATGTGCGTCGCCCAGCGGGTGGTAACCCGGAGTTGCCATCCCCCGAGAGGAGAGACTTTACCCTCTTCCCCTAGTCCTTCCGGGAAGCATTCAACAAAAGGAAAAATTTTCACTTTCCAGTTTTTGTCGGTGTAGACCAGCTAATCTGGCGACCCGCGCTATTTCGTTCAAAGATCTAGAACTTAAAATTCGGAACATGGTGGTAGGGAGAGGGAAAATTTCGGCGGTTGACTGTCCACTTACTGTTGGTCGTCGCCGACCCGGGTCTGGACCGGTAGGTTTGCAGTCGAGTTAACAATGGAATTACCGCTAAAGAAAATCCGTTTAAAGTTCAAGCTTTGCTTTATCCCTGCTGAGCTAAACGGGGTCTTAAAAGGAAACGATGAACGTTGCCGTTTAGAATTTTCGCGTATTGTGACTGCGCCTGCCAAGGCCGGGCGAGTAAACTGATTGTTCCAGATCCCGGGGCGGAAAAGAAGCCCCTGAAGTTCTCAGCTTCGAATTAAAACCAAATTCAAGAAATTATCGCCCATCTGAACGTCACGTTTTTCAGGGTAACGAAAACATCCCCGGAAAATTTGATTGGAGAAAATTAATATTTTAATCTTCGAGAAAAGGCATGTAAGGAGAAGTTGTAAAAATTGAAAGATCTAAGGGATTGATATGTGAATATATTCCTGTAACGCATGCGTATGCGTACCGATCACATATGCGCGTCGTAAGCCGCGAACTACACAAATACGACTCTTTATAAAATTAAACTGCGGAGTATTATAGAATAAGTGAATGGCTGACGAAGGGCATTAAAAGCAGAAGTACCGTAGGTATATAGCAACGAAATGGAAAGGAGTACCTTCGGCATTAGAGGTATAGCAGCAGGAGCAGCATCGGGTGAATGAGAAATACTACACCGCTAACACCCTCCACCCACACCCACCCACTAACACTTCCGCAGAAGAACACACGGCGATTCGAAGTAGGTCCCATGCAGAAGCAGCGGCAGCGGGCAGCGGCAGCAGCAGCTTCAGCTTCAGCTTTGTTTAATACGACCATTGTGCTCTACCAACCACCGGTTCACTTTATATTCGTATATTCCTCGAAGCCCATGGCTGCAGCAATGCCCCGTTCGAAGTTCTGAAAATTGTATTATAATACGGCCGACCTCCCCCTCGTTTCTCATCCCATCCCTTTTGGCCTGCTGCTCCACCCCCGCGTCTGATATTGAAATCCGGTAGGCAAGCTGCAAAGTTGGCTTATGCCAATCCAGGACAAGAGGCACGCGGCGATTGAAAGAAAAAAAAAACCCTTAGATTAGATGGAATAAAAATTAAAAGGGATTGAAGCCCATCGAAAATATGAATTCGTTCGAACAGACCGATGATGAAAATTTTTTTTTCTGAAAAATAAAATTCCTGTTTCGAAATTTTTGACGCGCGGTTTCGTGGCAGAGCAAGGAATTATAATTCGGTTTAGAAGAGATAGTGTAAAAGAGAGAAGGAATGAAAAGCTAAAGTTAGAGGCAAAGGCTTGTGTATATTCGAGTTTGCATTCGAGTTTGAGTTTGGGTTTGCTTACGCGCATAGCATCGTAGCATGGCATGGCACGTCGTGGCGTAACGCAACGCAAAGCAAAGCAGCCTAACGTAACGTAACGTAACGTAACGCGAAGCGACGCGTAACGTAACTCAGCGAGCACCTACCTACCGGCAGGCTTTATCGCACAGAGGAGGATAATTAAATTTGTCGGCTTGATTTATGACCACGCGTACACAGGGGGTGAATCTGTACCCCCTTCGCCTTTGCCGGTTCCTGCTGACGCCAGGCAACAACCCCTCGCGTTATTCCCGCGCCCCAGTCCTTCTTATTCCTCATCCTTCCACCGTAAAAATGGCGAAGGTTCAAAAGAATCTCAAAAACAAAATAAACAATCTGAAAAATTCCAATATCCCTTATGGTTGACATCCATGCACAGGAAAAATAAAATAAATAAAAAAATACAGGAGAAAAAGGAAAAGATTTTCCAAAGGGATGAAAGGTTGTTCGATGGCCTAATAGACGGGATCTAATTTTCGGAAAAATATGCAAATTTATGGGTTTTTCAGGGTACTCGAGAAGTTTGTGCCGTCGATGGTGGTGCTCTTTCCACCATTCATTCGAATCGTTGGGCCCCTAAATCAAGATCGCTTTTAAGATAGGAATCGCTTAGCTCGGCTGCGGGCCCTTGAGAGGCTGGGGTAAAGAAGGAGGGAGGGAGAAAGAAAAGGAAAAAAAGAAGGAAGTAAAGAAGGATGTCTCGTATCCAAAAGAAGCCTGAAAGAAATCTGAAATCTAGGATCGGGCGAAGGCAAGAAGGACCCGAGCCAACTGATGTATGGCCGATACAGATATACAGGCTCGCAGCTCCTTTCACTTCGGGAAAAAAAAGAAAAGAAAAGAGAAAAAATAGGAAAAGGAGAATAAGGAAAAAAAAGGTTCTGAAAGGAACCCGCTCCCGGCAGGTACTCTCTTCTCAGATCCCCTCCCCTTTGCCCCATGGACCTGACGCTATCTAGTCCTTCCGAAAATATACAGATTTTCAAAACATCCTCGTTGCATCTACTGCATTGATCTGATACACCGTAAAGTGATGGGATATAAATGTGGTAAAAGAATGAGAATAAAAAAAAGTTTTATCTACGATTAAATACCGACGATCAATTGTGCGTCTCTCATGGATTTTAGGTATACGTATAAGAGATAGTGCAGCATAAGTGTACGTTGTACAGGTGATTATATGATATAGTACATCGTAATTTTTGACGGGTAGGGTAAGACGGATTAGGTAAAAATACATTTATCATAATCAGTCGTAATTTTTGTCGGTCACGGCAACATTTTTACCATTTTCCAACAACTAATTTACCTCATATTCCATACCGATGTATATAACGATATAATTAAGACGTGACACATTCGCCCCTATCGTGCGTGTTTATTTTGACGTATCGGGTTACCGCGTAGCCTAAACTCTGTAAATCGCAAGTTAAAGATAAGATCGTAACACATAACTGTACGAGTCGGACCTAGAAAACCTCATCCGTCACAAAGCAATTACATACGTTGTATACCCGGAAAATAACCGGGCGTAAAAAGTAGCCTCCATCGTCTCACAACTGCAAAAGTAGACTTCGTCTTTAAAATTTTATTCCGTAAGAAGAGCGTAAAAATTATAATCGCGGTACCGCAGAAGGTGGATATCGTATGACAGGGGTTGAATATTTGATGATGGGAAGAGAACGAAAAACGAGCTAACACAGTGCAGTGTTCATACTCCCCCGAGATATTCACCCCAGTACCGACTATATTCACATAAAACGCAGGGGTTGACACTAGCGAGTGAGAAATTTTCTCACAAACTTTCAGATAATATTTTTAAAACTAAAATTCCAAAAAAAAAGAATCGATATCAATTGAACTTGTATCTATACAAATAGGTACCTACAAGTCTCGTGAAATTTTAGAGACGTTTCGCGATTGTCAGAGAATTTGGAAACTTTTCCCAGTCCTTATTTTATTGCGAGACGATCGTTCGCCCCATTGACGACACTTGGACCGTTAAAATCGCGAGTATCCTAACGACCCCGAAAATATGTTCGATAAATATAGACGTAAGATTCACGTACCGACTCATCGTCACGATGGTTTTGCACTTGAGTTTGATGAAAATTTGAAATTCAAAAAAACAAGGAATTTCATATTTTCTCGAATTTTTATCGGATTTTTCTCATTCGTCAACGCTTGCACAGCGGTTTCTGGTCGACGATCGTTACTTATAGATAATATTGGTCATTGAAATCGGTCGAGAACCTGCGGTTTTGGTTAGCGTTAGGAGGCTAGACACAGCTAGTCTAACTTTGTGGCCTGACGGTTATTTTAATAACCTTCGGTATAATAAGACGTCAGGATTGATGCTATACTATTTGTTGGCAGGGAACACCGCGAGCTCTGAAGTGAGGCTAAGCAGCGGCAGCATCAGCAGCAGCAGCGGTAGAAACGGCGTATCGAGTACCGTGAGTACCGAACATCTCACGAAGACCGACCCGACGTCAAACTGTTAGAGATCTAAGCGCTGTCTCACCGTTTTACCTCGCAGTCGTTAACATACCTTTCCCCCTGACGTTTTCGACGACCAACAGACGCTGACTACGAAATCCCAAACTATTCGCAACCAACAAACAACAAGACCCACGTAGAGGATCGTAATGTCATCGATAAAATATTCCAGAGAAACTTAAACACGTCAAAGATGTATGAAAAGTGCAGTGATGACTTCTGATGAGATTTGTTGCGATGAAAGAAGGAAAAATGAAAAATTTCTTATTGAAATCAAACGATTATTATATCTGCCAATTTTCCTGTACCACCCGTTATACACCGTGGCTTGGGCACACGTCTTGCAGGATGATGCCACTACTCGCGCGTTGAGATATTTTTACGTTGCAAGTGGAACGCGGTAAGAATGTGAGCCGTATTCACCGCGGCTTGAGAACGGCTAAAGCCAAAGCCAAAGGCAAAGGCAAAGGCAAAGCCAAAAGAGCAAAGTCAAAGTCCGGTTCTAGATTTCGTATATAGAGAAGTGAGTCAGAGAGAGAGAGGAAGATAGAGTGCATATCTTGTCATCGTTCACATTGCACGGTGCAGATGCGATTAGAAATTAGAGAGGATAGTTTGCACGTGGCTAAGGGGGCAGCTCGAGGGATAGTTGATGGTCGCGTTGAGGAATCAAAGGATCAAATCCCGTGGATTCTGCGCTAAAATTTCAACCGCATCGTGCCGTAAAAACGAAGAAGGAAAAGAGGGCGATTTCTTCCTTTTTCTTACCACCCATAGAAACGACACGATATAAATAAAAAGTATAACTATACTCGAGGCGAAGCAACTGGCGTACGATTCCTGCTCAGAGTTCTGACTTTCTCGTCGCAATCCTCCACCTTCTTCTACTTCATCTCTTCGTCGTCTCGGGTATACAGTAAGTGAAGATGGTGTGGTATGGTATGTCATGGTATGGTATGGGATGTGACGTTGTTTTGTGGAGCGGGAATAGATATCGGTGTTGGCTGGCGTGGAGACAGGGAAGTGCCACTATTTCTGACGAGCTGCTACTGGTGCTGCTGGTTCAGGGTCCGTGTGTGCGGCAAAAAGGGGGAGATGAAATGAGAAGAGAGTAGTAGTTTTGAGCGAGTGCGTTAATAGAGGACAGACTCGCGGGTCCCGGAATAACCGAAGACGTGACACTTCCATATAGACGTGGTATGGGCGAACTCAATAAAGTCCCGCACTGGTAGCAGCGGCAGTATCATCATCGTGAAGACGATGAGAAATCAACGTCTGAGTCTCCGCGTTATACGGAGCAAAGTCTCGAATTCTCTCGGCTCGTCGTGATCGGCAATTAAAAAGCCTCGAGTACGCGTTCTGGACGAGGGGAAGAAAAGAGCGAACAAAAAAACCTCGGCATCGGTATCGGCCGATATTACCCGCAGCTACGCGACGACACGGGGAACTAGAGGGTTCCACCAAAATTTAAATGATCAGACTTCGCTATCCATCGTCCACGCGAGGCCGTAACAATTAGCGAACGCGACGTAATCCGCGAGTAATTAACGACGCTCAATAACCATTACACAATCCAAATGAGGAATACCCCGTGCGCAGAATTACACCGGGGGGAAATAGAGAGAGAAATCTAACACGCAAGTTTGGATCGTAGGGTTCACGCCGTGTCACACCGTTCACGTCACCTTAATTCGATCGTTCGATCCTCGGTTTGGCACGGCTTCTCGCAGGTGTTCCGTACCATTTGCGATTGTTAGCGGTAATTAATTTTCCCATCCGATAGTCAATTTTAAGAGAATTTTTTTACTCCGTTCCGTTACGTCGCTTCCCTTTTTTCCTCGTCCCTTTTTTTGTTGGCGAGGTTGGAATGATTGGGTATAAAGGATAATTGATATCAGAATTGAGTCGTCGACGGTGGAAAATCTGGTCGCAGAGTCCGCGATGGAGACTATATAAGAAATGAATCGTAGTTACCGTTAATGTTGCGAAAAGTGAAATTACACCACTCATTACCCTTGGTCTATTACGCAGCTAATAAAAGAAAAAAATAGAACGAAATGGAATGAAAAAAGAAAAATTTGAGGATACTGAAATAAACATATGTCATTTGGCGTTTTAACCGTAGTTAAGCCACCCCGAGACTATTAAAGAATATATTATAAGCAACAGTGGCGGCAGAATGAAACTGTTGGGTGATAGTTTGGCGCCGGGCGAAAGACCCCAGCGGACGCAACAACACTCGGTTGTTGGTATATCAATGCTTCGTTTGGCCCAGTCGCATTACTTTGACAAATGGCGGTCATAGATTGCTCCGTACAAACTGTGTCGCCACGCTGCCTACCTAACCGTAGATCCAATGAGCGTATGTATATGTAGATGCGTATAGTCGTATAGCTGTTACGTATCTAAATTATGCCCTGCACGACGAAGATGATCGTTTCCACTTTTTCCCCCTTCACAGGTGTCGTTAGATGGTCGCGAGTTGTCACGGGTTTCCGGTCCCCTATCGTACGTCATAGACTTTTTTTGATCAGCCGCTCCTCCATTCACTTTATTTCTCTTACGAGAAGAGCCGAGGTATGCGTCCCGTCGTGAGACGATCTAGCATCTCAAGCAAAAGTGCCGAAAGTAACTTACAGAGATTACGAATCTGACGATCCCGGAGCGCCGGGCCGGGGCTGGTTTCGGTTTGGTTCACCATGGGCTTAAAGAGAGATCGACTTCCATTGTTGGCAAAGATAAGCGTATAGCGTATATATAGGGGGCTCCGACGCCTGGTGTTACCTCCGTTCCATGGGTGCCTGGTGCCAGACACTTGGCGACAACAATGACCACCCACTGATGGTGCGGGTGACGACGAGAGGTAGGTAGGCATAGTAGTAGCATTGTTACCAAGGAGGATCGTGTATGCTATCGGTGAATGACAAATGCCTTCGCGCTTCTATCAGAGGGGGCAAACGTGTCGCGTGCGTTTCCTACGGACAGGATCTGTCCGTCCATCCGTCAGGCGTCAAACATCGCGGGTGTGAACCGTCAGGCTCGCACGTCAAACGTCAAGGGTGGTACACGGAGGCGATGAAGGAGAACACACGTATTTTCTCTCTCTTTCTCTCCCCATCTCTCTTTCCACATGATTTTCTTAGGCGTTCGAGTCGACGACCTAGAGATACTTGCAAGGTAGAAGAAGCAGAGACAGAGGCTGCGGAGGTACGCGCGCGCCTTCACCCTGGTGGCGTGAGACACACGCCGGGTGACTGACTGATCCTCTCAGCACCGCGTCTTTCAATGCCCTCCGTTGGACGTTGATTACCATCTACTGCAAGCCCTCGACTTCTCTTTTTCTTCTTCTTCTTCTTTTTATTTCTATATCATTTTTATGCATTTCGCTACGTAACCGTAAGAGCTTGCGCGGTTTTCGTTCCACGGCGCACGAAACTTCGGGCGAATATCGTTGAGATTGCGGCGAAAGAAAGAGGGAGATTATTTTATGTTAATGGGATGCGCGACGAAGTTGATCAATAT
The DNA here is from genome assembly GCA_963978495.1 of Athalia circularis. Taxonomy (NCBI): domain Eukaryota; kingdom Metazoa; phylum Arthropoda; class Insecta; order Hymenoptera; family Athaliidae; genus Athalia; species Athalia circularis. The sequence goes on along the minus strand of OZ021698.1, from coordinate 17,952,573 downwards.
AATGGAAATCTGATAAGCCGATACTTTGTATTCGCCGTTGTATAGTGCGCGGGTACCGTGGAAGGTAATAAATGGCGTGTACCGCGGTATCTCTCGGTGTTTCCTTTTGAGCCGATAATTAATAGCGATCGATTGATCGTTAGTTTCTCAGGGTAGTTAATTCCGTGAGGATATTCAGAAGCCGCGGGCGTTCCTTTGGTGAATATTCCAAGTAAATCAAAGACGATCTCGAACGATACAAGACAGCGGGACGCAAAAGCCACGCCGGTTTTCAAAGTCGTAAGTCGAGCGGGGCAAACGTCGTCATCGCGCGGTCGTCTTTGGTCGGTTGTCGTTGTCGTTGTCGTACTTAACATCAAGAAACTTTCTGGGTCCCAAGCAACGTTCGGAATGTGTCCGAGCCCGACGTCTCGGACCTAGCCTAACCCTCGAAGTGAGGACTAACCTCGAACCACGTCGCGTCGTCTGTAGCCGATTCGAATCGCGGTTAGGAACGAAACCAACCAGTTTTCAAAGCGACGGGAGGTCTCGCCCGTAATAACGTCAACGATTACCTGCCGGTATCCTCAGTGCCTATACAAAGCTCAACATCGACATTCGCGATATGAGCCAATCGCTGTACGAATTTATTCCGCGCAAATCCCATCTCTATAATTACATGAAGTAAAAAGTCCGTGCCAACGTTTCTCAATTTTTTTAAACCAAATGGCACTGTAAGAAAAAAAATAGTAATTGGAGTCACGATGTACGCATCATACGTAGGGCCTTCATTTCGTTATAGAGAAAAGGAGAAAAAAAAAAAGAAAAATAGATAGATAGAGACCTCAGTGTGCTGCGACGTCGCGACGCTATTTTTACACCGTACGTTAGGGAACAGTCGTCGTCGCGGTGATTGTGTCTCGGTTGGCTCTGCCCACATTGAGCTAAATCCGAACCACCAAACGAAAGCTGAAAAGTCGGGATGAGCGTAATTCAAAAGGTATATAAAGTGTATAAACCGTCACGCGTCTCTTGAAGTAAAAAGAATCGGAATATGCGAAGAAGAAAAAAAAAGACAAAGATTAAGAAAGCAAAAAAAAACATATCAGGTCAAACGTCGTCTCATGCCCCGAGTATTTTCCAACAGACATATGAGAACGGAAAGGAAAAAAAGATTTCAGGGGTGGAAGCGGGTACCGGGAAAGTCGTAGCCGAATTTACGGCGGCGAAATACCGTGAATATAGCTGCAAGGGCATAAAAGTTGTTGTGTGTATACGGGCGGTGCGGGGGTGCGTCTATGTGATGATCGTGTCGACGGAAGAAGCTACTACAAGGTTTACGGTGTGGCTGAGGAAGAGACGGAGAAGCCAAAGCTGCGAAGGGGAACGGTAGCGGTAGCGTATTATCATTTTATTAGCCTCAAATTGCTCGTCGTATCTTCCGTCGCGGAAGTTGAAGAGCCGAGTTTAGAAGCGCTCGCTCGATTTACTCGGGCACTTCCGGCCACGCACAACCCTTGTCCTCCGAGCATTTAAGCCGGGCTATTTCGCGGACGAGTACAAGGGTAGTTTTAGTTTATCCCCGTGCTTTCGCAGGGCGAACCCGAGTTAGACGACGCGTTTTATACACGTGCGTATTCATATGTGTTGGATTATAGTATCCGCACTACGATGTGCGTTTCTTTGTATTACTCATGTGGCTAGCACCGAAACCGCCGGTGCGGTAGACCAGCTATGTAAGCAACAAACTCGCATGATGTACAACAGCGCGACGTCGACGCCGACGCCGCGTCGCTATATAGAGAACGTTTCCCCAGTTTAATCCTGTAATATAGGATTTATACGCAAAGGCTCAATTACTCACCTTTAGTCGGGGATACTTCGGTTTCCCGCGACGGTAATTACACACCAACCTCTTCCCCCTTCCGTTTCCCATTCCGTTCTCTTTACAGTGTATATAATATCCGAACCACGCGCACACAAACCCTCGAGAAAATCATCCCCGTCAAATTGGACAGAAGAGAAACACGCGAAATCCTTGGCGCCATGCGAAGTGCGCGGGGGAGGGTAGGGTGAATTACGTAGATGTGTAATTACTCGAATGCATATAAGCGACTAAATAATTTAGAAACGCGAACGCCGCGCAGGACGAAAATTAGCGTAAGGATACCTGTGTGTACAGGTATTCCGAAGATGTATGTAGATTCTGCACACGTATAACGAGAGTCTACACGTTGCCGTTTCGAGGATGAGAAGAGCTATTCGAGTACGATAAAATCCGTTTCCCCCAGAAGCAGAAGATTCATTTTCAGAGTCGGCTCACGTAGCGTCACTTCTTTGGAGATCGTATATCTAACCAGGGGCCTGCAAAAATGCTCGGCAAATAGTTTTCTTCACACCTCTCTCGCGCGGAAGATTTCCTCTCCTTCTCTCTTCCGACTCTTTTCTTTATATCTTATCCTCTCTATCATTCTTCTCACACTCGTATCGTATAATACAGTCACCCCGTTATAAGGTTTCAAACACACACCAATGATGTTCAGGTTTGCACTTTACAAGAGAATAAGAGAGAAGCTGCTGATCCCTGAAGGTAGCATATATACACTTGACTGTGTGCAACACACCGCCGTTTTATGCAGTTCGTTCGTTCGTTCGTTCGTTGGTTCGTTCGCTCGCAATTCAGAGATCCGTGCGGGGATACCCTGTGCAGTAAAGAGTTGCGAAGCGATGCCGCGGAATGTGCAGCCTTCGTCTCCTCCTCGTCCACCTCATCCTCATGGTCCTGTTTATGGGTATATATGTATACCTTATACCAGGTTTGTTTCTCCTTTTCTGATTCTCTCTCCCGCGGTCGCGTTGTGCACAGGGTCGGTTCTCTTATTTGGTGGATACACAACGCAGGGTGGGAGGTAGGTAGGTAGGTAGCCGAGAGTTGTAGGGCGGACAGGGAGGACCCAGAGCAAGAATCGCCGCCAAGAAAGACGCGATTCTTTCAGCTATTCTCCTTTTAAACTAACCGGCCCAATGCCCCGAGTCCCACCATGTTATGGATCCCTCGAATCCTTTCCAGATTCAATCCCTCCGCAAGATGCTGGAGTTTTAAATTTGCATACAAGATCTTCCAGCATCTCTTCGCGAGCTAACAGCTAAAACTATAGATATACACGGCATCGCGAATTCGCCTTCTCAAACCCGCAAGGATTAAAATGGCCACGAGGTCCTTTCCCACAATCCTTTTTTTCCATCCAACCGGCCCAAAATTACCATACGTTAATTATTTCTTCATTTTCTAATTACGAAATGGATTAAAGAGTGAAATTGCGGAAACAAAAAGACTTCCCCTTCTCCCAACAAATCGTGCGAATCTTCGACCCTATGCGTTAACGTACGTAGGGTGCTAAGCTTTTCCCTACGCGCGCGCGCGCTTATCAATGGAGAGGGGAAAATTCAACCCATGGAAAGCAACGCAGTGGCAGCAGCATCAGCACCAGTAGCATCAGCAGCAGCCACCATCGTTTCTCCCTCCCCGTTAATACGGGGTATGTATACCACGCCGGCGTACGGCAGGATTAAATTGGCACCAATTACCAGCAAAACACCCTCCGCTCCCTGCGTCACGTCTCACCCTTCGAGCCCCCAACTCTCAACTTCCCTCATCCTCGAGCTCAACGAAGAGCAGATCTCACCCCTCGGTCGTCGATGTGTGCGTGCATAAACGCCTGCGAATAATGCGGGAAAAGATATACCGAATAAAAACACCTAAGCGCGCATGTACCGAAAATAAAAATTTTCTATCTACGTTCATTAACTAAGATTCGATCAAAAATCTCGTATTAGAACTATGTGGAAATTGAACTAAAAAAAAAAAAACAATTTGACAAGCGGGGATCGAGAGGAACGTTGCGTACTCGTCATCGCGTAGGCAGGCGATTGAAGTCGATAACAGCCTCCTCGGTGGTTGCTCGATCACAACTGAGCTCTTCGGAGCAATTTGATAAGCGAAACAACTGGCCTAGCCACTTGGAGAATGAGATATTCAGCGTCTAGCACCGCCTATATCCCCCGTTAACTACTCGGCTCCGTATTACAGCTCAATGGCATATTTGCCGCGTGATCAAAACGTAACTTACTTTACCGCGGTGAAGTCATACATGACCATATTATACGTTAACATGTATACGTAATATCGTACAAACTTGCCCATTACAGGTGACCTCGGCGACGGGAATAGATAAAATCACTTCAACGATGAGTGTAAAATCGTGATACGTATTTCGTTGCGACATTCATACGATTCGATCACTGTTATAATTTTCAATACCGACCAAAATTTATGTGCATGCCTACCCCGTAATTTCAGGCAAAAAATTACGAGACACGATTTTAATTTTCCACCAACGACGGAAGCGTGATTATAATTCGGGCAATCGCTATTTCTGATCTTGGAAAATGGTTCGCTATTTTTTGTAAATTTTAGCGATACCCGTAGTAACGGCTCACAGAACGATCGGTTGATCGACGATGAATCATCCGTTCGTTCGTTTCGTTCCATTCCTCGGAGGACTTGGTTATTAACTTTTTCTTATTCTCCAGAGTCTATTAAGAGAACGTATTAATACTTGGGCGTCGAATGGTGGTTACGTGTTTTTGTACGCCCGTCAAGTTTCCATTAAACGAATAGCGGGGAGAAGCATTACCTAAGAATAACCATTCAACACCTCAAGACAGACAGACGCTTGCGGAATATCAGCTACTGTATTTTTCATTTAGTTCTTTATCTCTTTTTCTCTTCCTTTTTTTCCCCCATCAGGAAGGATCGCAATTTTTATATATTATAATTATTTATCCCCGATGATCATCATCGGTCTTTCGTTATTGTATTATGTTTGAGAATGTAGGTATTCAAAATGAAAAACTTCTTAATCTAAAATGACCAGTAAAACGTAACGACGATTGGATCTGATTAACTTGATTATACGCTATAGAATTAGCACTTTGAATGAAAACGATAAAATTTCCACCCCTATTGTCTTCTTTTTTTGACAAAGGATCGGAGTATAACAACGAGATTACAAGTTTTCCCACTTGCGGAAAGACAGTGGGAGAGCTTTTATTGCAGCAAGGAATACGTAATCGGTAAGGTGGTTGTAGGGTTTGAAATCGATAATCAGGTAATTAGATGAGTCGAAGGGCGGCATAATTTTGTAGGAACTAGAAACGAATCGGAATGAAAGGAATTCGAGCGAATTCATTAGAGAGTAGAAAGGAATAAAACGATACCGATTTACAAGTGATTATACAAGCTTGATATCTCGGATCACTTTTCTTCTCTATCCAACGGTTAGCTCTGCTTTTCACTTTTTCGCATGGACTACACGGGCACATATACCTCGAATCGGCGGTTCCCTAAGGACTCGAAATATTCTTAGGGTTGCGTCCGTGGTTCTGAGGGGTGCAAAAGGGTGGTATGGGAAAAGCGAGGGACTATGGGCGGGGTAAACGTGGCCCTGTTACAAGTTTTACTGCAGTTTTGCGGCTGGAAACTGCGAGAGCGTGGCGGGGGGCAATTGAATTTAAATATTCAATTATGCGATGTGTAAATGAAATAGCAATCTTATGCAAACGAGTACACGCTAAGGGTTGTTGCAAATTTAAAGGGTTAAATATTTATTAGCAAGGGTTAACTGAGATTTATGCCAAAATCGTGATGATGCCCCGCAGGTATTCGCATATACATATATGCTCAACTAGAATAAAGGAATCTTTTCCGAATTCTAAAATTCTAAAATTCTAAAATATATCTAACAATAATTACGATAATCTAAACTATAATATACATAGGGGATTTGAGCGGCATGCTTATACGTCTCATACATTATAAAAATATATCAAACGTACGGATTAAGGAAATGATTGTGATTGTGATGCCGTGTTGCATTTGTGTTATAATGGAAAAAGAATTTTTTATACTGCAAGTATTTAACTCAACAAGGCTAACATTTATTTATATTGAAAATACGTTGATTGAGACAATAGTTTAAACAGTATCATTATTGGTAATATATTATCACTATAATGCTAGTCGTATACAATGTGTGGGGTGAGTTTTTTTTTTTTTTAATCTTCATCTCCTTAAGCCTATTAAGTTGTATCGTATAACACACATACATTCACAATGTCTGTCGGATAAAGTTTGCCGAATAATTTTGTTTAATTAATGTTTTAATTTTTTTCTTTTTCTATCTTTTTTTCCTCGTCTTATTCTCGTCGTACGTTCGAATAAAAAAACGGAATTTCAAAGAAGAAAAAAAGGTACGAGAAGAAAAATGTGAAAAACATTTTTTATAAATGCTGCAGTAGCTTTTCAAATATTCAGAGAAAAGAACTTTTTTTAACGTGTTTGTGCAGTGTCAGTTGTCTCGTAAACATAACAAATACAAATATCATCATTATCATCTTCATCATCATCATCAGAAACAATACAAGAACAAAAACGTAACCATATACGACATTAACAAATATTTCGCGCTATTCAAATGCGGATGAATGAAAAAAAACAACTCTTAACCAATTTCTCCCCCCCCCCCCCCCCCCCCCCCCCTGAGAGTAATGCATTTACATATACGCGTAGAGCTTGATTGTTACACGGAATTCACATAATTCGAGAACGAAAAAAATTAGCAAATACATATCAGCCGATGCTCCTCATGTCATTTTTTAAAAAAGAAATTGTACAAAAAAGCATGTTCCTTTTTCTTTTCGATTATACCGTATGCGGTTTTATTCGCGACCCGCGATCAAGAAACTTCGATCGATACTTCGATAAAAAATTAATAGAAAGTGAATATCCGGTATTTGGAAGATGATAAATGATTCGAAAAAAAATCTATCATTTTTACTATGAATTTCTTTTTTCATTTCAAACAATTCTTTTCTCGATTCGTTTACGGGTCTCGAATTTAGCGCGCTGGATGATTCGGACGATGCAATGAATACAATTTGCAGAAGATTGGAAAAAAGTTTCAAACAAAAAAAATAATACGAAAAATTGACAAAATTAAACAATTTTAGTGGTAACAGTATAAAAGCATCCATCGAGTACCGTACTTTGTTATTTGATATATATACGTATGTGTATATGAGTTTTATAAAGATCACTGCAACAGTCACTGATACGAGGCATCGAACTACATATATATATTAAAAAAAAAGAAAAGTACAAAAAAAAGCTATGCATATACATACACTTGATAATTTTTCGAATCGGTGACGCGTAATAATATAAAACGTAATATTTTAACGTGTATGTATGTATGTATAATAGGTATATATTCGTATCTATAATATTATATAAGTACAAGTTTGGACATATTATGATGTAAGGTTCAAGGTATATTTAACATATATGTATATAAAGTACATATACTCGCGTACCGTGACTGCAGCATTATCTTACATGTATAGAAACCATTTTTTTAAATTTTCTTTTTTTTTTTTTCAGTATTATATTTAAGTACATACTAGCTGCGGTACTCGTGTACTGCATTTCTATGGCACTAATTATTCACGTATTAAGATCTCCCTGCGATCACATTATCATTATATCGAAGCCCCCGAACTTGATTTTTTAGCATTTCATGCAACAATTATATCAATCAATTATATCACTAAATTCTTACTCTCATTTCATCCCTTCCATATTTATCTTCTTCTCTTTTTTTTTTTTATCTTCATCATTTCTCGATTCGTTGATAAAACGAGTTGAAAAAAGAATTAAATGACAGAATAAAAAAAAAAAAAACAAAAAAAAAACGTTTGTTTAAAACTTAACGTGTATAATCCGATGATAAAACAACTCCCAAATATACATACATATATATACTATATATATATATATATATATATATACTTGATACCGCTGCACATTTTGTAATTAACAAGAACAAAAAAAAAAATAATAAAAAAAAACTAACAAGAACAGGAAAAAAAACACACACAAACAACCAACATTCACTTTCCTTGCGACTCGTAGAGCTTTCTTCTCCTCGTTGAATTTCCCTTGTTCAACATTTTCCTTAAACTGAGCCGGGAAATTCATAAAATTCACCGTTATGGAACAGTGAGTATGATTCCCGGCCCTAGGTTCGGTACTCGTAACTAGGGTCTGTACCAACAGGCGCCAAAATCCCTCTCACAATCACCGTTCTTCGTAGTTATTACCCCTTTATTTATTTCGATATAATCGAAATTCATTTTCACTTTGCACTTTGTAAAACATACAAAATATTTTGCATATTTTTTTCATCTTTCGATCATGCTTTTGGAACGAACGGAAATTTCGGCAGATTTCACATCGACGAATATAAATATGAACCGACATATATCATTTATACATATCTATGTATCTATAAAAAATATATATATGATCCAAAATATTCGGCAGGTGAAATCACCGTCAACATCCGCGTTCCATCATCATCTGCATCATCTGCTGCTGCTGAACTGTTTCTTATTTTTTCCCCCGCAAATCCATGCAACCTGCACCCTAAGGACCCTTTTTTCGTCTCTTCGGTCTTCTACGTCAAAGTCGTTACTCCGTACCTGAGATGAGTCCAGTCTTTTATTTTCTGTTTTTTATTCGCTTCTTTGATAACAGTATGAAATGTTTTATCCAAAAAATGTTCTCGTCCTTTCAGTACATCTAACGTGTGTTAAATAATTTCACAAAGTAAACGTATGCATGTATGATAAAGATTAAGTAAAATATACTTATCGTACGTGAAAAAAGAAAAAAATTCGTCTCGTCTAACGTACCACGTTGGTTCAGTCCGATTATGGTGGACCATTCACTACATATTTTTTTTTTTCACATGTGGTCGATTGTATGGGATCGTGCACTCCGAAAAGAGTGTCACGCCCCCATTTGATTTTCATGATTCGTTTTTTCTATCATTTTCAAAACTGCGGTAGTGTTTTTTTTCTCCTTCGGTTCGCGTCAAGTTCAGTCTGTGTTCTCAATAATTTATCAGTGTTGAAAAAATCAAGAAGAAAGAAAAAAAAAAAATAACGAAACGGTCATTTCACAGTACACGGGGTATAATATGGTACTGCATGGGGTACATAATATTTTATACGCCCTTGGGTGCGGGTATTTTTTTTTTTTTTTGTTTTTTGGTCCAGCTCATGTGATATCGCTGGGCGGGGGGCACCAGTATAGTAGCAGCAGAAGGCAATAATATTTCAAGGTTCAAAGTTCAAAGTTACTTGATATATAAATAGGGGTCAAGAACGGGGATTGGGGGGTGGATTCGCGCGCCCTGCCGGCCAGGACTTGTACCTCACACAACTCCCTAGTTACGAGTACCGATACCTATTTATAGGCGTTTTTATAATAATATATGTGCCGATCGATCAATCACATATCCTAATAATATAAATATCGATACGAATTAATATTAATCGCACGCACTCGGAAAGACCATTTTAATCTTAAGTATATATATATATAGATATATATATTTTATATGTATTTAACTTAATCGCTCGCACTCCCTCTCTCTATTTTTTGTTTTGTTTTTTTCACTCTCATTACGTATATAGTATTATTTTTGTTCTCGTTTCCGTTTGATTTCTTCTTAAGTTTTTCATTTTTTTCCCCCATACTTCGTTTAAATGTTTTTTTTTTGTTATTACTTTTCTCTATTATATATGAATAAAAAGCAGACCGCTCACAATTCCCTTCGGTAATATATACATGTCTCGTTGTTCCTATAATTATCATTATTATTAATATAATTATTGTTGTTATTATTATTATGATTAAATCGTGTCGGTTTCATTTTCGCTTTCGCTTGTCCGTATTATTTTCTGTATACTCTAATTTCTACCTTCACACTACCGTTGTTCTGTTTTTCATTTTCTTACTTTTTTAATTATTCAATGCAATCTTTTTTTTCATCCTATTGACTTTTGATTCGATTCCCACGACTTGAGTATATAGATATACGTATATATACATATTCTCTTACGACCTACCACGCGGTATAATACGAGAGTATGACAATTTTTACATTACATATTATATGTATATATAGATATAAATATATATATTATATTTAAATATAGATACTAACGTTTAATAATTTAAAAACTACTCTACATTCTCAAACATATATATATATACATATATATATATGCCGCATATTTCGTATATCGTTTGTAATTATTCAATTATTATTAATTATTAATCATTTTTATTCCTTCCGATCATCATTATCATTTTTCTAAAAAATAGAACACAAATTTATTTGTGACGGAGCCCTTAATCCTATTACGTATATTTTCTGATCACGGTTAATTAGTCATTCTTATTTAATTATAATCAGTAATTAGACTATAGTTATTAATCATCATTAATCATCATTATTTCTTCTTATTATTGGTATTTTTTTTTCTTCTTTTATTTTTTTGTTGTCTCTCTTTTTTTGTTCCAATTGTTTTATCATTATCATCGTGTTTTTATACACAATTTACTTGAGACTTTAGCTTGCTTATTACGGCGTGTAATAATATAACCGTATAATTTTTATTTTTATATATTTTTTATATATACGTCTTATCTAGGCTATATCTATGTATAGGATAGACATCGCGACGGTTATACGCATAGCGTTAAAGATATTAGTATATGTAACACCTCAAGTATTATCTCTGCATTGGATTAGCTTCCGAAAGATAGAATTTTTCCAATCATCAATTTCAGAGCATAATATCTTTCGTCTACAAGATGATATACAGTAGCTACAATATTCCAACTAGAGTCTGTCGATTTTAATTGTTCGTCATTCGTTTAATTTTATTTATTCATCTTTTTCCATTAATAAAATTACGTTTGTATCTAAGTTCCTATAGCAATGGTTATCATAGTTCTTGAGTTCTGGATTTAATTTCTTAGTATTTTTGATTTTCTGTTTTTTTTTTTTGCCTGGTTTGTCCGTCTCTCCCTCGCAAGCTCCCTTCGCGGACAACGCGGTCACACGACGTATCGCTATGTTATATATATATATGTACATTGTACATAAAATATCCTGCTTTATATTTTATACGCAAATATACTGTAAGCATATCGATGATAATTTATGCGAGTATAGGTGTACCCATAACGCATATATATATATATGCCTGATAATCGAACGCCACCGAGCTGCCCGGTTTCCCTCAATTACAGGTAATAATAATGAAGAAAAAAAAAAGAAGAAAACGAGAAGAGAAAAAAAAAAATTAATAGATTTTGTAAAATCGTATTCAGGTAATAATGCCCAGTTTTACGCACATTACGAATGTGGTTTTTTTTGTTTGATTAAATCATTTCGCTGCTTTTTTTTTTTTTGTTTTCTTTTTTTTTTTATTACATGACCTGGGTACGTACCACACCGCGTCCCGCCTCACCTATCAAGCCGATAACGCGTATTTAATAACTAAGCTTTTCGCACCACGTATATTTATAAATTATAATAATTAATGCAGGTATAGATAATATTCTATATATCACTGCGTGAGACCTGCGTAGGGTTAAAAGTTCTCAAAACGCGACGATCAGATCTTTATACTTCGTCTGATAAATGCACGAGAAAACCACCGATTTCCTATACAAGTTACTCCTGAATCCGCCTTATTTGTTCGCATAAGTTTTTTTGTCTTTTCGAGAATTATGAAAATTCCTATACCGTGACGATCGCGCGTTTCGCATATACACGTCTAGTGCCACGACGTTTCTTTTTGTCAAATGATTATTATCGTTGTTTTTTTTTTTCAAAAGAAAAACCGATTATACTAACAACGTTCGGATACCGTTAATATATATCATAAATATACAATTATCGATAGAGTGAAATACGTAGGTATTAATTAATAATAATATAATTATATTAAATATCGTTGGCTATTACGAGCACGGATAAACGGCCGAACTTATGGAGTGATAAGCGGCTAGTGCCGCGTGAGCGTGCGCGGGCGCGGAAGCGGCGTGCGGAGACGCCATCGCGGAGGCGGCCGCGGCCATCATCATCTGTTGGTGCGTTCGCTTTAGGGAGTTGGGAGTTGTGGCGGCGCTACTGGGGGTGTTCGATTGCTGGTGGTTGGTATGGTTATGGTTATGGTTATGATTTTGGTTTTGGTTTTGGCTCAGTTGCAGGGGGGTGGTACTGCCGATGGCGTGATGGGGGGTGAGCGCGTCGTGCGGATAATAAGTTGTGGAAGATGGTGAGGTACTCACTACGTCCGGGGTACTCGCTCCGTCCGTATGACTCGTACTGTCCGCCGTGCTTCTCGGACCGCCATCCAAACCGTTACCCATCTCCGGCGGTTTCGTACTATCCCGTTCGTCGATCACAAGATCTATCGGCATTTTACCCTTCAAACAACTTATGTACCGGTGACAGAAGTTATCGCACAGTTCGTGAACCTGAAAATTCATAGGAAACAAAAACAAAATTATTAGTATACAACATTTAGACATTTATATATTATACAACGATCGGAACCGCGATTATCACATAACCATTTTATCCATCAACGAGTACATATTTCAATATTTGCATATAAGGTATGATTATAATAATGGTAAACGGCCATTATCGGAAGGTTGGATCCAACGATCACAATTATTCCTACAGTTGAACAAACAAAAAAAATACATCTTGGGCACATGATATCTGAATTGAGAATTGACATTGTATGTTACGAAAGATAAGAGAGGAAGGAGTTGAAAGAATCGTGTGCATGCGTTGCAGCGCAGATATACGCAGGAGCTACGGGCGAGATGATTTTGTATCGCGAGCAATGAAGGTCTGACCGGTGTCCAGTGGACCAGAATGTTATGTATGCAAATGAGAGCTGACAGGCCTGTAGGATACGTGTCCCTCCTGCACCCGACCATTCTTCGACTTCTGCCCCCTCAGCTCCCCGCAACATCAGCGGTTTCGCTTATGACCACCATGCCGATGCACATTCGGCTTAGAAAGAAAGCAAGAAGCGAAGCAAAAAATAAAAAAATAAATAAAACAAGGATGTGTGTGTATATATACATATATGTCTAAGAACATTTATCTTGTTATATGCAAATCTGAGAAGGTTGATCGTGCTATGAAACCGCCTCCAGCGATTTCAGTTCGGTCTGCAAATGTTCAGGAATTGATATCGGGGACAGAAGATGTCCAGGTCACAATATATATACATTTATTCGAAGAAACTAACTTCCTTTAATTTTATTTCAACGTTATACTGTCCACTGAAAAGTTGTGAAAACAAGACTCTGAGGATACTGTATAGAGGTGTGTATGCAATACCTATACAGTATATAAAAACGAAACGTTGAGATGATTCGACTCGCTCATTACGTTGGTCGCAAGACGAGGAGGGCGGCACCCTGATAATCACGCGCCGTTCTTTAGTTTCGTTTCGCTTCGCTTTGCTCTGCTTTGCTTCGCTCCGGACTTCTCTTACATTTTTTATTACTATTTTATTTTATTTCATTTTTTCCACACAACTCATATACATGCACATGCATATGCATTATACGTGTGCGAAGAGAGACACGTGTGCGTAAAGGTGCCCGCTTTTTTCGAACGGGGTTTCCTACGAAACCGAGGAATGATCACGTGGTAAGGTAACACAATGCCTTAAAGATGACTAGACTGTTGTCGGCCAAGTAAGAAAACGAACCTGACCAGCTGAACGAGCGAAGGATACCCACCGTCTTCGAAGGACATCGACTATAACACCGAACTGGTTAGAATTTGATCCCCCAGGAGTCCGTATATTCCGACCTAGCGCCAATGTTGCATATTGACGTCAAAAAAAAGAGACCACGATTCGCGATAGAGATTTTTTTTTCTCATCTTCTTCTCCTCTCTCTTTTTTTTTTTGGGTTATAAAAAATTCTCCAATTCGTAAAACAGATGAGAAAAATATTAAATCGCATGTATAATTATAAGTGAATCACTGCAGCCCCGTGCATGGTGTAGTTTAACAAATTTTGAGCAAGTGTAACAAATTTCTCCGAAGAAAAAAAAAAAGAATATGCCAAATTTTTAACCCGATGTTGAACATTGATTCTTATTAATTTAGGGATCAAAATAAGAATGAATAAAAATAGAAACTTTATGACTTTGTGCCACGGGCTTTTAAACACTTGTCGGTTCACCGCGAAAGTTTTATGGTCCTCACCTGGTCCGAAAGGGGATTCAGGTGATTCTCATAGTCGCCTAGCTGTTATGCGCGCACCTTTTGCAAAAACAAAAAGAAATAGAAGAAAGAAAAAAAAACTGTTGTACCACATTTTTTCGTTTTTATTTTTATTTCCTTCGTATTCATGCGTTTAAAATTCGTAGACAAACATCCATGACGGATGTGATGGAATCGCGTTTGTGCCACCTGGTCCCCGCGCATAGTATAACAGCATATACGAAGCACTCAAAAATGAATCTCGAACGAAATAATTTTCAGTCATTCTAAAGGTCGATATATGAGGTAACTCGATGCTTGAACGTCGGTAAAATCCAAAGGACATGAAACCGCGTCCTTGACCAATAAACTCTGGTTACAAGAGACTGAAACCGTTTAGCGGGGGTTGAAAAAAAGTGAAAAAAGAAAATGTACAAATTCATAAAATTGTATGCGCCTTTCACCTTTTTTATTTTATGCAGACAAGGACTATCGTGATACTTGGGTGGGTTTTTCGTCGGGTGGCACACAAAAACCGCAAGTGGTTATAACGGCAGGTCAATACCTAGAGCGTTGGATCTTTTGCTATATTGATTTTTGTCATATGCCCCATAGCCCACCCCCGTCGTCTGGGTAACATTCGTGTTCCTAACGAGTGGCGTTGTTGTATCTGTACTCATCTATCTCCAAAGAACAGCTCGCGTCCCAAAACTCGTCCTCTTCATCACCGCGTGCAGCGGGTATTATACTGTTAGGTAGGTATAGGTACCGATGCCTCCGATCCCGATGCTATCTTAGCCATGCCATGCCGTCAATACCAAAGTACATACATATACAAGCGCATACATATATCTCCTCACAAATATATCCATGTATATAAAAGCTGTATACCTAAAACTCGGATGACCGCGAGGAGATATACGAAGAAACCCCGAAACCGATGGATAAATAGGAAATGGTCCGATTTCAAAAATGAAAAAACAAAATAAATATGAAAATTAGTCCAAATAACTTTTTTTCTCAATAAAAAAAAGGACGGTACGATATTGGCTAGAATGTGCCCTAACTGTAGGGGTAGTTTTTTTTGTTTTTTTTCTATCTACGCGCTGCACACAAAATTTCACATTTCTTTCCAGAGCTATACCTAAAGTTCAGTTCCTCGTTTCAAAAGGCAAAAGGTACCTGAAAGAAAGGCACATCACCAGATCGTATATACAGGGAGGTATGCTGCCCTGTATGTAAAAAGGCATCGGGGATAAAAAAGAGAAGAAAAAAAAAAAGAGGGAACAGGACCCTATTTAACAATAGAATTCTTTCAAGCCATTGGTAATGAAAAAAGGAAAGAAAGAGAAAAAAACATGGAAAGACGAAGAGGAATGGATGGTTGTACCTCGACCTGACCACCCTTACGGTAACTATGTTACCTATACATATAGTACCGCATATTCTGAGCAGGTATGACACATGTGACGTAGAACTTGTGAGTTGATATGATTGCAAAAACAAAAATATCTAAAATATTTTATGATATCTTGAAGAAATTGGTTGAAAAATGAAGATTTGTATACACCAGTTTGCATGCGTGAAAACGCGTGCGGTTCTTCAGACTTTGAAAAAAATAATTGGAAAAAGAAATGGCAGTAAAAAGGTGTACGAAAAAAGAAGAGAAATTAAAAAAGATTTGGTATTGCGCTAGAAAGTAAGAAGTAGAAGGAAGAAAAAAAACTACAAAAATAAAAGGTGAGAGAAATAGAGGAGAAAAAAAAAGGAACGGGAGCAGCCGGGGCATCAGGGGTTTGAAGGAAGAGAGCAGCTGTCATGTCGGCATCCCTGCGGTATATGTTCTATATAGGTAGAAGTTTGGCCAGGTTTATACGAGGTGAGCTGTTTGGAAGGTATAGTCTATACTTAAATTGAAAAAAAAAGGTGTACCTTGATTCGCGTTATCTTGAGAAACGGTGATTTTATGTGGGCTACAATTTTCGGATTTCAATTATGCGCCTAACCAAACGAAAACTGTATTATTCATTTTTTGATAAATAGAATGACGAGGTAAAGCTTGATAAAGATAAAGAATGATTCATGAAACTGCAAGTAAACTGCAACAAAAAAATTGTAAATCCAATCACGTTCGATAATAACGTATACACGTCTCGTCAAATTATAATATTAATCAAATCGATCAAATTTACACCCTTCGTCTTGACGATATCTCAAAAATCCCATAGGAATTTCCTCTCGCTACGTAATACCAACAGCAGAGAAAAGATGAAATAAAAAAAAAAAAATGGAATAAACAAATTCAAAAAAGAAAAGGAGAAAGAAAAAAAAAGTGAGCATCATCCTGGTCGGAAGAGAACCAGTTTCTTCTTCGACATGAGTATTATAGAGATCTTTCCTATACCTAGGCCATGTATTATACGTATATATATACCTACTCTATATAATGGCCAGTTTCTAAAGAAGAAGAGAACTGACGATGAAGCGATGGATTCTTATACAAGTAGAATGGTGGGCAAGTTCGGTTAATACCGAGAGAATTATATGCATACTGTGAGAAGAAGTGAAAAAAAAGTTGTTTTTTTTTTATCGTAGCGAAACATATAGAGGAGGGTATGCGGATGGATTATAATATGAAGCAAAACGAGCGGTATGTGAAACGAAACTATCCAATGGAAGGCTGCGAAGTCTGAACGAACGTCCAGCCTTCCTTCCTTACCGCGACTGGTGCCTTGCATCGTTGTATGCATTGCCTCTTCGAGAACGTAATTATGCTAATACGGGATTGGTTGAAAAATGTTAAATGCACTGGGTACACCGCGGGCTACGATGATCCCCATTGGTCGAGTAGAATATATGCGGCTTGTGGTGCAGCGCAGCTATTTATGGAATCTCTTTCACCGCTGCTGTTGCTGCTGCTGCTGCTATACGTAATAAGATTATACCCTACATATTACCTTCTTCTTTTTTTTTCAATTTTTATTTTTATTTTTCATTATTCATCTTTTCTTTTTTTTTCTTTCTTTATTTGCATCACCGATAGCGCAACAGATCCATATGGATTCTTTCGTTATTAATTACAGCTCATCAAAGTGCGAGAATATGAGTACAGCCAAACGTCAGCTGTATGATCAGTGCAGTACCGCACTTTATAATTACGCACCGCTACCCTCATAGACACGCCTAATGATCCAAATTATTTTATTTTCTAGCTTCTCATTAAACCAGATGATGGCGATGTGCAGCTATTTCATTAAGTTCACAAAGTAATGCGTTTGATTTTATTAAATTTGTTTTTTTTTTCTTCTTTTTCATTGCGATTAGTCGAGTTAAAAATCGAATTATTGGCCACATATATGTATACAAAGCGTGTGTATGGTGTATATAATATATCGAACAGGAGGTATAGTATGGAGAACCGGTTTTGGACGAGGGGTCGGAAGTGCGGCTGCAGCGGCGGCGGCGGCAACAGCAGCAGCAGCAGCAAGAGCAGCAGGAACGAAAACCCGCGGGTTTAACGATGCGTTTGATAGAGAATACGAGCTCGCCAAGGGTCGATTACAATCTTGACGTTAGCCGTTGTTTGGAAAGTAATCGAAGTGACTCTGACTCGTGTGCTAATCGACGGACCACCTCCGCCACATCAAAAGCCACGCATATAATATGGGTATAGTACCCGTATATACATAAATTCTATACATTAATTTATATCGTTTAATATAAATTAATTTGCATGTAACTTTTTTTGTTCTCTCGATTCGAAGAAATTCATTTTATACACCGATAATCTATACATCATTTATACAAGGCGGTTGTATGCATAATTATTTATCGAAGATATAATTTGAACACGCGTTTATATATAAAATATAATTCGCTTGAATTTTTTTTTTCTCGCCACATCAAATTATATTCTGCGATGTATTAATTATTGCATAAGCTTATACGGCACCCGCTTCAAAAGGATTTGCATTATTTATACCAATCGTGAATTCCAAGATATTCCACAGAGTAGCAATGAAAAAAAAAATGAATAAGAAATTTTTCGCAAATCTTCACATCGGTCAGCTGCTGATCCTTCCACCTCCCACTCGTGAGGCTCTCCTTCACCTTCTCTCTTTTCATTATCATCGTCATCTTCATCATCATTATTATCGTCATCTGCGCCATGAATATTATAAGGTTTTAAACGATGAAAACAAAACCGAAATAACCAAAACTTGCCTCCGGGTTTATATGCGGCAGTCACCGTAAATTGTTATAATAATAATCGAGCACCGCGTAAATGTGGAAAATTGCTATAAAATTGCACGATATATAAAACGATCGAGAAGCCGACGCGACGATCAGAAGAAATTCTCCTCCTACTTTTGCACCGTTGCTGCGTTTTATGCAACCATTCAGCTGGATGCAGAAAAGTGGCATCGAGGGGCCCTCTGCAATGTTGCGGCTCTTAAAGGATCGGCTGCATATTCAGGACCCAACCATATTGGTACATAACATAATACACATGCCATTATATATACCTATGTATATAATAAATACATATGGCAAACGCGCATCGCAGGGTGAAGGTAAAGGTAAAGGTATATAGTACATAAGAGGACTGATCACAAGTCTTGGGTTCGGCCAATGGCTGTGTCAGCTGCCATTTCGATGGAAATGCGATGGATGGTTCGGTATTTTGTATGATAAAATATTACCATGAGAAACCCGAGGCATAAATATAAGCGTGATCCACGCGTGCATAAGGAGGCGTTATAAATTTTGACGTATCGTGATATTATACACAATTTCCGTATCATACATGCGCACACACATATGCATTATACCTACGGCAAACTGTGTACTCTAGAAAAATTATTTTTCTAGAAAAAAAAAATAATTAGCAAATCTCACCAATTTTGGGATCAAGATTTGAATATCGATAATCGATGAGAAAAGGAAAGATGGGGAGAAAAAAACCTTCGCAATTTTTTACACCTAGTGAACGGGAGATCCAAAAATGTTGAGATTCTTGGGAGGGCCATGGAGCTTCTGAGTGTCAAAAAAAAAAAAGGAAGAAGGCTTTCAGGAGCATCAGGATGAGCAGCCAGAGTATAGCAGCAGAAGTGAAGGTAGTAAGTGCGAATTAACATACAATGTAAACGCGCTGACGTCGATTGTCCTTTACGAATCAATTACGCGTTTGCAGTAAAAGAACACGGCCATCTTTATGCCCCATTGTCCGAATCAGAGAATCGCATGGGACGCTGCAAGTTTCGATCTTTCGATTCCGTGCAGACTCTTCCAGTTTCTTCTCGAGCTTTCGAGAGAATCTTCAAAAACGTACTAAAATTTTTTACATGCAACTTTTTCCATGTGTATAACTCGCGATCCCAAATTCGGTTCGGTAAAATTTTGATGAAAAAGTTAACGAAAAAATTATATTTTCAGGACAGTACTTTACTTGCAGAAGCAAAATTTTTATTGCTGATCAACTTTACTGAACTATTTTTGCGGAAAGACGTTGACGTTTGGATGACCGACCGAATGACTCGATTCTAGACTGCGTGGCATTGCACCTGTCAAACTCTATAGGTGCAATTCGCAGCTTTCACCGCAATTACATATAATGGCAAAGTTCAAATAATTATCAATTCACAGCGGTTGCAGTACAGCAGGTTTGCAGCTACTTGCTACTTGCCATAACTATTAATTGTGAGGAGAGTTAATATCGCAGGCGTATTTCCCGTTGAGAACATGAGCCACGGTGTGTTATTAATACTAAGCATACCCCTATAAGTCTTGCATCATTGATGTGATCATTACGAATTTCAACTCGTTGAATATGCATCATAATATAACTTCTGTTAATATCGAGAATCGATTGATAATGACATACGTAAAATAAGTACCTACACTTCACGTACCAGGAATATACTCGTCAAAGGTAAACGACCTCGTCTCAAAGGGATGCAAAGTTTCTCCGATGAAAAAAAACAAATCTTAGTTCCTAAAGACTTAATCTGTCGATGAGTTAATTACACGGTTCCGATCGTATATGTAAAGTGAATCATTTTTATTACTCACCTTTTCAAGTTCGAGGAGGTGAAACCGGAGGACTTGAATCGCTTGGACCATCTGCAAGATAGAAAAAAAAGCACAAATTAATTAATGCTTCGAGAATAAAATTATATCAATATTAACACTAGAACATGTACGATACTCTGCTAGGGAAATAATTGAGGAATGTGATTGAGAGGAAAAATAAAAAGGGCGGCGTCGCGTACGTGGGAAACTCCGTGCAGACGAATTGGATTCAAGTGTTACAAAATACAGTCGCTGCCGCTGCAGTCAGAGTTGCAGTTTAATTTAAGGGTCGTACGATACGAACTGCTTCTTCAATTTCTTTACACACGTATATGCAGATCCATTAGCTAACTGCACTTATTCATCTGTTTCTTTGATTCTTATTATTTTTATTTTTCCAGATCGTTGCCATAATTACGGCTTTATTCATTATACCTTTTCATATTATCTGTCGGTTCGGTTACCTCGGGATAGGAATTAACAAGAATTAATTGCATTTGCATTCGCTAATTGCCTATCTGAATTCTCGCGCGAGGAATGCCAATCTCCACACGCCTGCAAATGCTGTTGCCTGCCGGTGCTGCTACTGCCGATGTTAAACTACATTATACAGCAAACTGCTACTACTCTTCGCTTTCAGCTTTCGCAGTGCTGGTGCATCATCGCCGAAATACGCGGGACGCGGTACAAAATCACGGCAATTATCCCCCAGCGATGTGCTCTGATTTTAATACACATTCTCCGCCCGTCAAACCCACGTATGATTTTCACTAGACTCTCTGAAAAAAAAAATTACTCCAGCTATGCTCATGATGTTCGAAAATCGTTGATTGCGCGGTCAAAAGATCGATATTTCACATCGTCATAAACTCGTAGCGAGGTATTAATAATTATTTGGTAATACGCATATGACGGTGGACCGGCAGTAGCTGGAGTAGGCGGCGATAAGGTTTAAATAATGCCCTCTGGTCAGGAGCGAATGCGATAGGGTATGGCGTCGACGAACGTTAGGTTGAGCTGAGCGCGTAAACCTGCTGCGCCAGGGCAGGTATTACCTGCATAATTTTGCGATTTGCAGTGCAGTGCGGGGCGGGTTAATGCGATTGAGTTGAGAACGGTGTGAGGTTCGGTCCCAGGAGTGCGGACCACCCTTTTTCTGCCGTTTTTTTTAATTTTCTTTTTTTTTTCGTCGCCCGTTTTTCGCTTTACTTTCTGCCCTCTCTTCCTTCTCCAATCTCTTACACACTGCATTCGCCATCTTTCAATTAGGCAAAGCAGCGATCTTAATTGTTAATTAACATTATATATTTATGCAATTATGGCCCATTATGATTCCGTATGCTTGATAACTACGCACTCTATAGTTGTGTAGGAAATTACTGTACAAGATAACTCGTACACGTATATACAGATAAAAGTTTGCGATGCAATGCAGAAGAGAATAATAAGGAATACTATATACAGATACGGTAATAAAAGAGGAGAACGATAGATGTAGAGAAAAGCGTGTCGCCGAAAGCCCCGACATTCATGAACAGTCGATCGCATTATACTGTTGGAATCGTGAGCCGAGCATAAAACGGAATCTGAGGATCGCTCCACCTCGGTTCGCCGCGTCGGTTTCAGAGATGGTGTTGGCTTTTTACTTGACCGGCATCGCACAATGTGTCCTCTATGTGGTACACACTCGACCTTTTACAGCCTCCACCACCAGCAACGATACTTTGCAACGCCACTAAACTCCCCCTCCCCAAACTCTTACACATCGTTGAATTTATTATACCGAACGCACTTCACGATTTAAATACCGATCGTCAACATCTTTTCCATATACGATATATACGTACAAGGTGGCCCAGAGAAAAAAAATAATTAAATCATATCAAAAATAAATAAACAATACAACGACTATAATTTCGTTTTTTTTCACGAATCTTTCTTCTTTTTATTCAAAAATAAAATAATCACAAAATTCAATCACACGATGCTGTATAATTTTCTTCGTCGAGAAAAAAAGGAAAAATAATTATCGCACGGGTTTCGTTAAGTTTTTCCTCTTTTTTTCTCAGGCCACCCTGTGCATAATATATAATATTCGTCTCACGCACTTTCTGCGCTCTTCAAATACAACGTGCATGTAAAGTGAAAAAAAAAAAATTTATATAAATAAATGTAAGTACGTATCACGCCGGGGTCAGTAGCTGCAAAGTTTATATACTGTACATAACTATCATATACGTCACGTGATATTAATTAGTCGACGTTCCCGAGAGAGTCGGTGGCTATGAGATGAGGAAAGAGGGAGTATCAAAAAAAAAAAAGGGGGGAAAAAAAATTCGTGAAGCTTCAAAGAACCGAGGAGATGGTGTCATTTATAAGAAGGCTTTATGTATGTATTTATAACTCGCGAATGGTTGCAAAAAAAAAGAGAAAAAAGAAAAGAAAGAAGAGAAAAATTAAAAAGAGATCGCCATAACGCAGCAAAACAGCTCACATACCTACGTTATTTGTACATGCATTAATCGTATATATGCTACGTCATACAACGTCACCGATAAAATTAACAAATATGGAATGGAAAGAAAAAAAAAAAAAACGAGTCACAATCTGAAAAATATTGTATATTTCAATCAAAGTCGCGATTATATACGTTAAACAAATATTCAGTTGTTTCGTCACGCAAAAATTGCAGTTATCACTAAATAAACAGGTTAAGGTTTCGTGCGAGATATTTAATATTCAGGCGCTCGAGCGTGTCAATTAAAGTTCTTCCTCTTGATTAAAGAAGCCCCAATTAATGGGGCATGGATCGTTCCGAATTTTCACGAGTAAAATAAGTCAGGTATATACACATGTCCGCGATGCGTTTATGATAATCAGCAGATATATAAAACTGCATTTTAATACTGCAGTTCAGTTAGAGAAACAGATAAAACGAAACTAATATTTCAACTTGAATAATACACACATCCCACATACACGAATACATAATACGTGTCATATAGTATGAGCTTGTGGCGAAGAATCGTTGCCCTCGGGTGAAATCGCTATAAAGTTGTTCGTCATAAATCGCAGCAGCTGGACCAGAAAGAATGTTGACCGCTGCAGATAGACCGCGCGAGTTAATGAATGACCGTTAATTGTATTACGCACGCTGGACGTCGTTGGTGACGAGGATGGGTGGGGGGGGAGGGGGAGAGAAGGAGGAAGAGTACAGCTCGACGATGGTATATAGAAGGGAATCGGTGGCAAAAGAAGGGAACGGTCGTCGTATTCGTCGCGGCATAGACGCGATCGCGTGGACGACGCTTATCAATGGGCTCTGTGATTTATGGCGCCTCTGATCTTCTCGTCTCTACACGTATATGTGCATAAATATATACACGACATCTCCCTTTCGCCCCATCTTCCTACTCCTAGTATCGCAACCACTACTACCACTGTTATTCTAACGCCGCTGATGCTACTACTTTCCCATTTCAGCTCTCGCTCGTTTGTGTTATAAAATTGTGAACCGAAATTACTCGAGCTCCGCTATTTCTTATTCCGTCAGGCATTTAGACAATGCAATTGCACCGTATTCACGTGAATCAAACTCCTGATAGTTACACTATTTGATTTTTTTGATTTTTTTTTTCAATCTTCCTAGGCAATACACGAGACTGCACTGCACACAACGACACGAGTTAAAAAACGACTACGAGTCGTATACAAATATGAGATACAGAATATTTAGTCGGGAGTATATGTATATAGTGGTGAGTTTCCTCTCGTTTTTTTTTTCACAGTATAACGTATACGCATATACTGCTTATTATATACGTATATTTTTATTTATTTTATTTTATTTTTTCATATATTTTTTGTTTTTTTTTATTTTTAACCGCGCTCCGGAGGGTACAAGGTAAAGAAGGAAGCTGGTGTTATGGCAGGGAGGGCTGAGTAAGCAAACGGTGGTTTATCTGCGGCTGTCCTGAAGGACCCCCACGTACCCCTCTTCACCATTTCAAGTCTCCACCATCCCCCCACTCAAGACACTCAGACGACAATGTTTAAATATTGTTAAACAGTGCGATAGTTATGTACGGTAAACACTCAGCACTCGCCCAGAAGAACCCAACCTACGCTGAGCACACATTCGCCCGCTGGACATCTATTGTCGCTCTTTTTCTTACACATTTTATATCACCACTTCTTTTGCCGCTGGATATCTCGCGAGAAAGAGAGGGGGAGATAGAATTAAAAGAGAAGATAGAAGTTCGACTATATGAGCTGCACCGTCCCAATAAAGACTGCGGACTATACATATCGTTGTGCAAAACCGCCCTCGCAATCTCCTTTATACGCCTCATTTTCTCTCCCTGCTCTACCATTTCGCTTTTTTTCTACAATTCTTTTTTTTCAGACTCACCTAGTTTATTCAGGATTTTTATTTGGCGAGGTTAACACCGTGGGTATTTGTTGGTGACGCAATTTAAACCTGAGAAACTGACAGAATCATAATATGAGAGGGAGCTGGAAATACCGACACACCCGAACATCAGATTTGAATATCGCGTTCACGTGTCTTTTTTTTCTCTTTTTCTTATCTTTTCATCTTTCAACTTTGCTGAATAATAAAATCGCACGTTGATTAATAAAATCATCAAATAGATAGGAAAATTTTGAACAGGTGAAGAATGAGAATGAATCTTGAATAGAAATGTATATTAAAACCGAAAAAAAAAGAGAAGAAATGAATGAGAAATGAAATATACATACTTCTCCTTATAAACGGACATAATTTTATCCGTCTCGATATACCTTATAGGGCAATGCTCGCCTTATCTAAGTAAATAGTCGACACGCATAAAAACATTCGTATAACCAGCAAAGGTTCAAACACAACTCCCCTGTATATGGCTCCCGGAACCTCTTTTAAAAAGTCTTTTACTTTTTAAAAAACTCAACATTATACCGTGGTCGGTTGATCTTGGAATGCAGACACGCGAGCTGTTTCCATATTACTTAAAGAAATGAAGGATGGAAGGAAAAAATTAAAAAGGAAAACTCGAAGAATGAACTTCACTTTCGATAAGATTCGATAAATCGCTTCACGAATTATACGTCAAGTTAGTTTATTACTCTGGCTTCATCAATCGTCGATTATGTTACAATTTTTCGTTTACATGTTTTGAAGAATTTACCGAACTTGCAGACTGAATTGAGCTTCTTCGGAACATGGTGTACATGACTCGGACGTGGTACTCGAAGAGCCCCTCGTAATAATACGATAGCGTAACGAGGCACGAGCCATCAAACAGTGCTCGACCTCGTGTCTTAATAGACGTAGATTTATAGTTGCGGAGACCAAAGTAGGAAGGTACTGTTATAGAAGGAGATGAAACAGAAGAAGGAAGAAGAAAAAACACAGAAATAAAAATTGCGCAACATGTACAGCTACACGTCGAATTTAACTTGAGCCTCTGTTCGGGCCCCCGCAGGTCCGAGAGATCAGCAAAAATCAGAGCCCCACGCGCTTCTCCAAGTTATTTAATTCGAGTTAAGTCAGCAGCATTAATCGTATAATGGTGATTTCAGTTAACGATTTCGTACGGCTTTGTCCGAGTCGTTGGTGAATTTAAAGAATGAAAAACGCACGGTGTGGTCGGTGCGTGTGCAGGGTTACGACTTCACCGCATATGTAGATAGAGAATAAAGCGCATAATATAGCGTGCAAAATCGCATGGCGTGTCTCATCATATTTTAGAGTTGCTCGGAGAGCAACGTATTATCAGTGGTTCGAAAGAAAATTTTGTGGTGCAGCAAAAGTAGCAGCAGCCCAAGTCAGAGCCGGTCAACCAGTAGTATATGAGCCATTCAGCAGCACACATGTACAATATAAAGTTTTGTGCTGCTTGCACGCGCCCCCTTTTACTGCACCTGCATTTTTGCGAATATTTTCGTGGACATTAACGTTTTAACGAGCGCCATAACAAGCCAAAAAAGAAGAATAAGAGAGTGGGTTATTTTTTATTTCTATTTTAATTTTTTCTTCCTTCCTTTTTCTTTTCTTTTCTTTTCTTTTTTACTTTCTTTCTCTCGGCAACGTAAAGCCAACGTTTGAGAATATCTGACGTTATAACAAGTCTCGAGCAGTGCGGAGGCGAGTTGTGGTATCTTTTCTTTGGGATGCTGTGTAATAATAGTAAAAGCGAATCCATACAAAGGCGTTTTAGTTGGTTAAAAATTACGTCCCGAGGCACGCGCAATCGGATTCGAAGAAAGAAAGAAGAGGAAAAAATGTATAGAGAGACAATAAAAATAACGACAATTATAATGATTTCCATTTTTATATCCGCATCGCCGTTGGTCCCCTCGAAAATTTCTCTTTTTACGACTTTTCATCCGGCGCACGTCAATTTTAAAGACGACGAAAAAATTAGTTAATAAAAAACGCGATAGGTTTCATTCTCTCCGGTACATGTATAAGGTGTTCGGAAAAAATCATCGTTCAAAATTTTCAAATAATACCGCAGGTCATTCGCTACCGATAATATTCAACTGCAATAGAGACGAAATTATATTCGAAGAAGAGAAAGAAAAAAAAATCATTTTAAGCAGCTGAGAGAAGATAAAGACGCGTTACATGCCGTCTGAAAACTGCATGAGCAGCAAACAACAACTCGGGTGGTCCAAAGCCAGCGAAACAGTTTGAATTTATATGCGAAACCCTAAAGCAAGTTTTCGAAACGTGATTCCTGTCTACACCCTACGTACGTATGAGATGTTATTAATAAAAAAAAAAAAAAAGAAGAAGAAGAAGAAAATGACAAAAAAATCTCTCATCGATTACACATACATAAATATTTAATCCCGATGCGCCTCAACGCGGAGATGAAAATATTATATAACTGGTAATAAGACGTAGGAAAATTAAGGAAATAATTAATATAATTTTTAAAAAACAAGCCCCGAGGGTCCTCGGCCTTTACTCGCTGCAGCAAAGCCATATTTTTATACATATGTATGTATTATATTATACAAAACGTGATTTACAAACGTGAAACAAGCAATTAGCATCTCATTGACTCATTTCTCGCGTATGCTAATGAGCTGTTATATTATTGTCATTATCATTACAGTTATTGTTATAGAATTCACGTTGTTGTGATTATGATAATTATTATTATTGCTATTATTTCAATCATCTGCGACGATGATAACATGCTCGAGAAATGCAGCTCTCGTTCGCAGCAGATTTCTACGTGCATAAAAAGTCTAGAAAACCCTGAACCTGCAGCAGCAAATAGACATTAAGAAAATAACCCGCGCGAACTTCTACCCCGCGCTAAGGTTTATACTATACCTGAAGTAAGGGTTGCTCTTTACGATTATGAACACTTGTAAAAACTGTCCAAGTATCTCCGCAGCGTATCCGCCTATACGCTCTGCCTATAGGATACGATTCAAATTCCTACATACGCATAATAAGGCAGTATGCAGGTCGAAAAATATCGTCAATGGAAAAAGGAGACGCGAGCTACGATGAAGAATCAGAAGTAGAAAATAGAAAACCAAAAAAAAAAGAAGATGAAAAATTGAACGGGATTGATGATTTTTTTTATGAATTATTTTGCAGTCGGTCGCAGGCCAGGAATGAACGATCTGAATGCTCCGGTCGTTGCATACGATTTTCATTTCTCATCCTCCGGATATGCATGTACAAAAAATAACCGGAAGCGATCGCTCAAACTTGAGTTCAGTTTATTATCTAACGTTGAAAAGGTAAATAGCTATACGCAGTCATTGTTTCAGTCGGCTCTCCATAGTGGGTATAAACATCTGCTTAGTTTTTGGCCCGTATGATCTGGATATATATAAAATGCATATATATATACCACGTGGCGCGTATACATACAAATCATAATCCGCATACATACATTCTCCTTAACGTCACATGCCGTATTATCATCACACCACATAATCAGAAACAGCAGCAAAAAATATTAAACGGCTGTATTATCATAAAAGTAATTTTACACGTCTCGAGGCACGATATAGTTCTGATATCAAATCTTTCTGCAATACTATGTATACGAAAATAGAAATAAATAAAAATCAAAAAAAATCTACCGCATCATAATTATTTACGTTACATATCCATACACACTATATACACCATGTGTATACAAAGACAGAATTCTTAATTGCACGAACAAAATTTGCAATTGAAATTGGCTCTCGCGCTCTTAACCGCGGGTATCGTTCTATGCGATCACCTGATGTGGTTTTTTTCATCATACTATTTTTTCTATTCATGTTTTTTTTTTACCTTCTAATTCTCCTTCTCTTTCTACTTTGATCTCACTTTATCATTCTTATTTTTCTACTTTTTTTGTCGTTCCCCTAGTCCATTTATTTTTTCGCCTAGCACCTCAGATTTAATCTCGATCCCGGACTTTTCTTACGCATGGTGTATACCGGCTAGGCATATTATGCGTCAACCTCGAAACGAGCTAGTGTCATAAAACGAAAAAAGAAAGATAAAAAAAAGGAAATTAAGAGAAACAATACTAATTACGGTATATGTATACTTTATTCGTCTTCCTTCCCCGTGTCCTCAAGCTTCACGCGATATAAATTTGATATTGGAAGTTCGAAGTGTAATTACGAATGTTATATCGTCGCGATCAATTCGAGGTCTGAAACGAAACGAAACGAGACGATAATGATTGTCGAGAGAAGAAGAAGAAGAAGAAGAGGAAGACATTATAGCAAACCTACTATACATCGAGGGCGTGAATACAAAAGCGAACAATTAAAATGGCTACATATACGACTACGTATGAAATGGGGTATATATACCTCCGCATGGAATTCTCTATGTACAACTAAAAGAGATTCTACGTATGTGTGCGTCGTACGAGAAGTGGGTTCGGTATAGAGTGAATGAAAATCAGTGAAGCGAGTCTAATTAATGGACCACTTCGTAGCGATCACTTTCAGCCAGAAATTAGATTCGGAAGACGTGAAGATAGAGGGTACCTATATAATAATGAAAAGGGGAGTATATAAGAAGAACTTTTCTCCCTCTCTCCGCAGGAATGGAAAACGACCCCTAACCCCCTCCCCTTACATTTTAGAGAGTCCGACCCGATTGACTTTTGCATTTGCAGGGGTAGGTATATAATGTACATATATATTGCATTCGTACATACAGATGTACATAAACCTTTGGCAGACCTATACGTATATATTATATTAAATATAGAACGCGGAGCGCTGCAAAATACCGCCATTGTTAAAGTGGTAGTACAGCAATGCAGTTTCCGCTTTATTACCGCGCTTTGTGCAGCCACTGCAACGGCGAGGTGCATATAGAAACTTAAGGTGGGGTGCGGAAACGCCGCCTACTTGCCGGACTACACCATATACGTACGGTGGATAGGTGGGTATATGGAAGTATATCCAAGTAAAACTTGTAATGGCGAATTGGTCCCATAAATCGCGATTTTTTTTTCAATCAAAAATTCGTATACTTTCACAAGAGTACACCTATGCAGACAGATATATACGAATTGTCAATCTTTGGTTTGGTTCTTTTTTCTCTCTTCACATCGAAGCGTGCTCCGATTTCGCATCCGATTTGTACGTTCGGGTTGGACAAAAAAAAATAAAAATTCACACGACGTTGACGGAAAAGAAAAAAAAAATTAGTACGTTCGGTAAAGTACATATCCCGAAGAACTCATAAATTATATGCGCATCGCTCTACCGTGACGGTGTATATGCAGTAGCGGGTGAAAAAAGAAAAAGAAACATATATACATGGGGTTGCTTCCATTTCAGTTCATTTCATTTCATTTCATTTCATTTTATTTCAGTTCAGTTCACGACCCATGTACGTTACATACGTTGTCGTGCAGCAAAGTGCAGCGACTGTTTATATTCCCTAGTGCAGTAAAAGCGGCAGAAGTAACAGCAGTCAAGGTCAAGGGGTACCAGTCGCATTGTCTGAAGCGATTGACAGGGGGCTGTTCCTGTTGCTGCTACTGCTGCTGCTGTTACGAGATCGGCCATGCAAGAGATATTCTAGGGGTCGCGAAATTTAGCTACTATAATTTTATACGCATATAAAACGTACATGTGCTAGAGTACGGTTATTAAATACACACTGTCAATTGTTAACGTTCGCGTTACAGAAATATTAATTTTGATTTTACCGATCGATCGATTTGATATACCTAATTATTGTGGAATTGTGAAATATACTGTTTCGGGATTGGCTATCGATGGCGAATTATTGCCAAGAAAAAAAAAAAACTGCTACTGACCGATTTAAATTCACAAGCAACGAATAATTGGTAAGTGAACAAATTGGAGGAAAAAAAAAAGAAAGAAGAAAAACTTCATTAAATAACTCCAAGTTTTACATTACTCAGATATAGGTATACTTATAGTCACGAAGATGCGACGACTGACTAAACGAGAGAGAAAATTATTATATACGACAGGAACAGTTGTGACAATAATGGCCGTGTTGCTCTCTGTACTGTAGCAGCTACTGCACCTCGCTATACATCTAATATTATATTATACGCCATATATTGTCGTGTGGATAATTTAAGCTTGCGAGTCTCCGCACATAACATAATAATACGAAAATGAATATGAAAAAAAAAAGAAAAAAAATCCTCCCCATAGCTCTGCATCGTTATTATTTATGCCTTTGCGAAGAAACACGTATATATTAAGTAAATCGTATGTGATCAAAGATTATCGAAGTGATTTTTTCTTTCAATTCTTCTTTACGTTTTCAAATATTTTTTTTACCCACGCACCACGCGAATTTCGAGAGCCGTCTGCAGGTATACGTAAAAGATAGCCACTGGTAGTCGGGTACGGTTTGTCTTGCCAGATGAAATTTCACGATTAGATAACTGCAAGGATCATGCTTATTGTCGTACGCGTAGGGAGAGAGACTCGAAAATTTTCTAACAAACTTTGTACAGGAGAAGGTTGTTACATATAAATTAAATTTTGGAGAGGATGTAAGCAACTAACTTTATTAAGGTATTCAAAAATACTCACCAGCGAGTCTACCTCCGGATCTGCTATGTAATAAGGTTTTTCTTGTCTGATCTGTAACATGAAAAATAAATACATGTAAACCAATGGGCGCATATCAATTTTTGCGTCTATCAAATAATGGAGAATATTTTCATTCACATCCTATGATCTATCGGCACGGAAAATGAACTCGCGGTAATACCTGTACCGATCGTATAACGTATGCCTGAGGTAAGAAACGATACTTTAGTAAATTTATCGTAGTTATATACATAGAGGCGTAAGACGTGCCATCGTAAAATGTTGACCCCTGGTAACAGCGTTGAGTAATGTGTTCGAGGTGACTCAAAAGAGTAACGGGCGACGCGTCGCGGTACCTGTGCGATGCAGGTACGTGTGCGTGTGTGTGTGTTCGGTGAGGTAGAGGTGAACCACGAGATGTACGAGTATGGGTGGTTAAAAATGTATAGCTAGAAAATACACGTATAAAGATATACATATATTAATGTGGATGAGGACGTCGGTTACCCGCGCGTTATACAGGCAAACAAACAAGCAGCAGCAGCAGCAGCAGCAGCCTACGACCGCAAGCCCAGAACCGCATTATCATAATCGTGATAACGTCGACAATTCCTGACTCGGCCTTCCCGCAGCAAGTCAGTTCAACGTAAAGTAACACGCGGGACGACTTTACTCAAAGCGCTACGTCGCCGGTATCCCCGTTGCTTTTCTTTACTCAATTATCGAGTGACATCAAAGATGTGTTGAATACACCCAATGGCACTCGGCCGATCGTCGCTTGTTAAATCGAACCGATATACTTCGGTATGAAGAAAATTTATAACACACGATAATATACGGGTGTGTATTATAACAGCAACTAATTCCGACTTCTTTTTTTTTCTTTCTATTTTGTCATTTTATTTTAATTAACCGAACCTCGTTAATTCTACACGATGCCTAATTACGAATTGCGTAAATAATAAATTAGTTCAGGCAAACATCAAAGTCGGTATTATACTCGTATTGCATACGAATAGCAAAACTGAAAAGAGATGAAAAACTTTCATAGATATCTAGTCATTTTTATACCTTTATAAATACACTTCTACATCTAAAAATGACTAAGTTACTCGAGAAAAGTAACCAAATAGATGTACGTCAAATGATCGCTTCTCACAATCAGCACCGCGTCAGCGATGACTAGACAAGATATATATTTTTTTTCCTTATTATGACGTTTATCAACGCGATCTTTCGAATACGAAATTATCATTTGAAATATATATTTATTATAATTTGAAAGTTTTTGCTGACTGTTTGAAAAAAAAAATTTTACGATGATGAAATATTTTTTTGTTGCAAAAATAGAGAGAGAAAAAAAAAACTATATAAGATTGAGTATTATAAACGGATATTTATTTTGCACCCGGTATAATAAGAAGGTATATGGGCCTTCTAGAGGAATAATAAATTTCGGATTCGGGGGACTGACCTTAGGGATGGGCATTTACGGCCCTGTAATAACTGAAGAAACTTAGAATCGGAGTTATACTATACGTATATCTATGAGACTCTAACAGTCGTTTAGGAGGAGAGAAAGTCAACGAATTTATGTTTATACAACTTGAAAAGTCAAAGTGTTTTACTACCCTGATGCAGTTTCCTCTTGCAATGACGGAAATAAATGACGAAAAAAAATATATATACGGTGGCGCGACTGCGGTATCTACGAGACACGGTGGCATCTGTGCTGGAGAAATCGCGAACGAATTTTGAAATATTTTTTTTGTAAGGCAAAAAAAAGATTCGGAAATTCGTAGCGCACGGTAAAAATCGTGTGTATAGCTACCCCGCACCAAGATCGAAGAAGTTACTTTATCAGAAACTGTGAAAAAAAAAATAGTAAAAACATCCCTTGGTTATTTTCGAAAGCTATAAGGTAGTAGCTAAAAAAAAAGACTAAAATGAATTTCTTAGCTGCAATATAAGAGGCACGAGGGTACGAGGAAACCAGCTGCCTGCTGGACGGTATATATCTTTCGACACTGCAGCTCAAATAGTAGAAAAAAAAGAGGAAGGAAGGAAGGAAGGAAGGAAGTATAAGAAAATAAGGGAACTTTGGCTCACGTCTACTGCGTAGCTAAACCTAAATCTCGAGCGCTAGGGCAAATACGAGTAGGTACGTATGTATTGGTCATACATATAACATCTCGCGTTAAATGTGCAGCGAGAAAACGAGCGAGATAAAAAAAAAGAGAGAGAGAGAAAAAGACGAGGAAAAGATGCAATATTGGGGGTGGTGAGTGAGCAAAAGGTACCTAAAAGCCCCGCACGACCAGACGCGCCAGAATGAAGCCATTCTCTAAATATTATCGCCTCATATTTTTACCGCGAGCTATGAAATATATGTTGTATATATATACATGCGAACCGTGCGTGGCACGTCATATGTATATAGTGTATATTATACGTATATACATCTGTACATAACGATATGTATCTCGCGGTATGCCGTTTAACGTTTATTTGAGCGAACTGGCTAAGATGCTGCTCCATACGTCTTGAGAGCAATCTAAAAATTTGTAGCTTCGCAATCACTCCGAAAAAACAGGAATATTTCAATAAGGAAAGAACCGTCAATTTCCAATTATGACTGCAGCTACGATAATTGAAGTGCAGAATTACGTATATATAAAAAATGGATAAAGTGAGTTTTCTGTGTATATTATTTCTGTACAAATGTGTGCAGCATAGAGGTATATATAAACGACCCAAAATCTCGGCTGCAGAAACTGGGCTGAATTTAAAACCGCGAATATTTTATTTCGAATATGTGTTACAGTCGTATAACTGATCAAAACGAGAATAAAAAAAAAAGAAAAAAAGTAACCCGGAGGTCAGCGAACGAATTGTTTAAAATTCGTATAATCGAAATCTTATATTCGCTGATGGACGTGCGGACCCAATATATAAGTGGGTAGGTGACTACATATGTAATACGTCAACGTGGCGTCGAGTCAGCGGTCATCGTTCGTTTCGGTGACTTTATCAAATAAGAAATTAAAAAAATTTGAAAGGAAAAAAATTCTTTCGCCAATTATCCTATCTTTTCCTTGTATACGAGAACAAAAAATAAAATAAAAATTCTTTCAAGTCTCCATATAAATGTATACTGAATAAAACACGAGCCGCGATTGTGACCATTATAACCATCTGCATATCAATATAAATTCTCCTTACGTTTTTATAAAAAAAAAAATAAAAAAAAAAACTTCAATGACCCGGACGTGAATTTTGAATATTCCAGGGACGAGGTGCGAGGAAAAATTATTTTCAACGATTACGCGGGCCCTTTGACAGTCGGATCAATCAAAGGTGCAGCAAATCTGTATAATGCACACGGTCACGCTTTAGAAGAAAAAAAAAAGGGCGAAAATGGTAGAAGAAAAGAAAAAAAAAACACACACATAATGAAAAACGAAAGCAAAAAGGCGCGCAACTACGGTGCCCTTGTTCTGGTTCGAACCCAGTGGGCCGCGAACGGTGATGCCAAACGACGACGTAACCATCGAACCTTATAGCTCTACTGCTCGATGGAAGCAGCGGCAGCAGCAACAACCCCAGGAAGACCCAGCGGGGTACTTTGTACCCGTCCTATAGAAGTACAGAGTACACTGCACACCGCAGGACCTCGGCACGGGCATATATAGTCGCATCTTGCAAAACGGGGCCCCGTTCGTTCGTTCGTCCAACGAACCATCAAGCCCATCCGTCGCATGCTGCACTACATCGAGAGGAGCATAGGAGAGAAAAAAAAAAAAAAGGGAGAGAGAGAGAGAGATTTACGGCAACCCAGGGGATAATGGTTGGCCCATTGAATAGATCAATTTACAATGGCACAAAATGAGCAGCGGTCTCTCGCTTCCATACCTAATGGTGGATATGTGCAGTAACGGGGTCCCATCGCGTTCGCAGTAACGTGCAGCAGTCCAGGTACGAACGTATGGGTTTTACATTTACACGACCGAGAGACGCGGTCGCGCGTATGGCCGCCTCTACGTGTATACCTGATGTGGATTGTGGCGAGAATATAAGAAGAGATCCGAAGTGAAGAGAAGAGAAGAGAAGAGAACGACGCTCCCACCTCTACTGGATGATCGAGGTGTGCGCGCGTTCCGAATGCACGCGGTGCACAGGGAGAAGTTTCGAATCACACGAATGGCATGGGGCATTGATGTTTCATGTATTTAACGGTATTACAACTGCAGCACGATGCAACACGCCTGACGAAGCACATGCATCGGTAGTGAAGAGTTACCGGGCGGTAATAGCGCGTAATAAGCCACATCACCGTGTACACGTATGCATCTATAAAATAAGACGTCGGCTCTCATCTCGCATCTAAATCATCGAAACGAAAAAAATTACTTATTAGAAAAAAAAAAAAAGGACGAGAGTCGTACTCTGCTCCAACATAGCTTACCGCACACCCTCTACGTATATGGAATTTTTTCCCCAAGGATTGTGGAAAGGAGAAGAAATTTTCTTGTTTTTTTTTTTTCTCAATTATGATGGAGCTAGTTTGTATAATCGACAAATAAAAAATACGAATATACCACTGTGCACGTCATAATAACGGAATCAAATTTTTGTAAGATTAAAACCATTAAACTCAGCGTATTGAAATTCATTTTTTCTTATCCTCCGTCACGATCGTTATAGTGTCGCAATTATTCGATTTATTGCAGGTAAAAATTCGTATATGGTGTGATCAATTGGTTGTATCCAGATTACATTCGGAGCATAATTCGCGTAAAGTCTTTTAACTCGCTATTAAATTAACTATACCAAAGAAAAAAAAAAAAAAGAAAAAAAAATAAATAGATTCGAAGACTGGTCATTTAAACTAGTTTTTTAAATTACCATATATACTACAGGGTTTAAAACTCGACTGTTCACTGCACATAGTATAATTTGAAGAAAAAAAAATAATCGTTGCAGCTCGAGAGGTGATAAAAAATGCTATGAAATCTTATTTGAAAAACTAACTAAACCGAATTAATCTTAGAAGGAATATATCAGTATTTAATTAATCACCTTTACAGATATCAAAGAAAAAGAAACCAAATTGAATAAAACTTTGACGATCTTGTTGCAGAGAATTTTGTATCTATGATTCATTAATACCTTATCTGTGGTTCAGATTTTTCATTTCAAATAATTTTTAGCCATCTTAACGACAACGGAACAACATTTGTAATAAAGAATGTAAAATACCGGATGAGATACGAAACTATGAAGAACCCTTGAGAAGAAAATTCTGAGCTATGCAGCTAGCCACAGCTAGAAGACAGGTAAAAGCGTTATGTACATATATGTAAGACCCAAAATGTTTATATACAGTTGGGCCATACATATCACAAACCGGGGCGTTATCCGTCGTCACATTTAGTCCATATTATGGCCTTGCCTTATCGTTATCTCTAGCTAGTGCTACTCGAGGCTCGGCTACCGTGTTACTTATATATATACGTATATACGTACATGCGCTAGTAATGGTTTTCTGTATTTTCGTCAAGTTTTAGAAGAAAAAGTTTCATCCAAATGTGATGGCTGCAGTTTTCAACGAAGTTAATCCCACCAATGATCCGAAGTTGAAAATCGATCAACGAACAATTTTATTATACAGACCGAAAAATCACTGTGCTTTTCCACAGAAAGAACAAAAAGAAAAATGAATGAAAAAGAAAAACTACGCAGGGAAGCAAATAAATGAGAAAAAGAATTATAATTCTTCAGGTTACGGAGTCTACGTTGAAACGAATACGTAAATCGAATAAGGTGGAAGACGACATGATATCGCGATATTGCCTATGTGTACGTATAGGCGAACTGCTGGTAATTGCAAATCGATAATACCCACCTATCACGTCAATCCCGCATTGAGATCTATCTGTACACGTATATATATCTATATATATGTACATCGAATGGGTAATGCTGCGGAGTGTTTGTCGCGAGGCAACTCACACCCTGCAGTGTAATGTGGTGTACAGGCATTGAACATCGAGTAGATTAGTTAGAGGGTGTAAGGGTGGGCAGGTAGGTACGTAGGTAGGTAGATAGGTAGATAGGGTAGCTACCTACACAAATGGATAACTTATAATCAGGAAGGTATACGGGAATCGAATCGACACACGTATAACGCGAGGCATCCATCCATTCAACGTACGATAATAAATTCATTAAAAATAATCGATACGCGTAGAATTGATGGAAATTATTTTTCTAAAAACGAAAAAATGATTCCAATATTCTGATATGACCCAGGAAAAATATTGTGTACCTAATGAGAAAAAAAACAAAACATTATTGCGCTATGCATACACACAAAGGGACATTCGCTATCATCCCCGTTATGATTATTTTCCTGTCTTTCTCTCCTGGTAATTTTATTTTTCTGCTGTACTTTGTGAGAATTGTTTGAAAACTAGAAAACATCCTGTATAGGTACATGAGGAAAAAGGACCGCAGCTATGCAGCCAACCTGGCAAAAGACCTAAGCAAAATCCATGTGTTTTTAAACCCCAAATCGCTGGGCTCAAGTTTCCGACGTGCCCTTGGGGAATACCTTTCGGGGCCAAGGCTCGGCTATACATATACGAAAATCTTCTGCATCGTTGCTCCCGATGCGGGTATAGAAACGAACTTATACACGCGTATATCGAGCGAAGGAGAAAAATACGCGTTTTGAAAAATTTATTTTCAACTGTTTCGTACGAGAATTTTTGCTTTAACCTTGCAGTGTCAGAAACTTGAAATTTTTCTACGTACTTTACGATCAAGTTTGTTTTTTTTTGGTTTTTTCATAATTAACGACATTGCATAAAATCTGATATTGAAATTATTCCCACACTATATATACGCGACTATTTATGATCGTGGAATAATTCAAGGCCGAGCGAATGAATGACTTTCAGTTTCCGTTTACCATGAGTATATATAATATATAATGTAAAAATGCAGACGGGCTGCAAGCGGGCAGCAGGCTAGAAAACGAAAGGGAGAAACCATCGAGAGTAGGTACGGAGCTGAGGTCTGGATAGTGACTTCGGTATAATATAGAAGTTCCGAAGTAACTCGGGTCTTTTTCAGTTCGAAGACGGATTTAAGACGCATGCGAACCGATTCAAGTGTAACCAAATTCTTCACGAGTCTGAGCCATTAGTTACGGCCGCCCCGCGTTAAACTAAACTACAAGAAATCTGGTTCTCTTAGTCAGCGTATAAAATTTTCACTCTCCGAGTTGTAATTCTCATTTCGAGCCCCATAGGAGACGCAACTTGCAAGTTGCGAATGTAAAAATTATAAAACTTTCAAGTTGACTTTAATGAAACCAAATCGCTTACATTCTTTTTTTTTCAATCTAGCGGGAGCAATAACGACGACAAAATCTTATAAGATAAGAATATCATGCAATATTTTAATTAATGACTAATTTCATTTGCTTAACATGATTCATTTTAAATAATTAGCGAGTCATCATTTTCCGTGAACGTTTTATGTAAGCTCGATATAAAAATTCTGTGAATTGGATATTTGATTAATTAGAGGTTCGGTGACTTACCTGTTTTGAAAAGACTGCTATGTCCTCGTTAAAACTTTCTGAGGAACAAACGTCACCACCAGCTACTCCAGGTTCTCGTGGCGTGCACGTCGCGAGTTCACATTTTTCGAATATTAATGCCAAAAGTGGAAACAGCGGATGCCTGAAAACAGATTAAAATCAAAAAAACTTATTAGAAAAAATTTGAAAGAACGTAGAACCAAAAATTTTATACACATGTACACCGCCTATTTATTATATAGATAACACCGTACAGCACCATCATATTTACAATGACACGTGCGCGTGACTATATATGCATCGCAATATTATGTATATAAAATTAAATATATATAAGCAGTTAAGTACATAACACATAATATTAACCGGCGCCTTATCTGCGGTTGCGGTTCACGTTAAATAAACTATACAATCACGATTCTAATTCAGCGACTCTATTATATACACGTATATATACAGAAATACACAGACGTTGCATCAGAGAATCTATTAGAATTCTTTTTTTTCAAAATCAAATAAAAAATAACAAAAATTAGTAGAGTTTACAAAGAAAAATGAATTTTTAAGAGGATTTGAAATACCTAGACTCCCTATAATATTTGTGATCGAAATCAGGTAGAATCCTGAGAAATAAAATTTATACATTTTATATAGAGTTATATAAAAATCGATTTAGGTAACAAGATACGCCTAGTAGCTTGTTCTCAATTTATTTTTATTGATTTTTTTAAAAATAATGTCTCGCTCTATTCAACCGTGAAGTAAGTTGAGTTTGATTTTATTATGTCTAGATGTAAGATCTGTGCGAACTAGAGTTTAGTAAACCGGAGGTAGACCAGACGACAGGCGCTAAAATCGAAAGTGACAGAAGAAAAACGAAAGAAAAAAAATGAGTTCCAGAAAATCACAATTACCAGAATCTGATACAAAACTAGAAGCAACGAATCCGCTGTAGATCGAATTGAACGGGAACCGAATGTACCGAACATCGCGTCTGGCTGACTGACCGCGTCGCTTTCCGTCGGACGCTGAGCGTCGCTTATAGTGAGACGAATATTTCCTTCGAGCTTAACAAACTTCAGCATAATTTCAATACACATATCGTATGTTTAGTTGGGATAATGTATCAAGCAGCCATACGCACCGAGTTTGAACTTCGGTTTAAAAGGGGAAAAAAATAGAATATATAGATTTTCAACATTCCTTCAAAAGGTTACAAACATATACGTTCACCCACGTGCGCTGCAGTTCTCAGGTACATAACATGTGAGCAAAATATATACATAAGCTTTAGGTACGCGGGTCTCTTATTCACAACTTGCAACATTTGCTATGGGCACGTACCAATACGTGTAATCTATAGCGCGTATAGTCGTTTGGTTTTTATTTTATTTTATCAGAAATTTTTCTTAAATATTCAAGAGGGAAAATCTGTTCGTCGCTAAATCCGTCATGCACGAAAAATTTCGACAAAACTGGGGAGAATTTTTTTTTTTTTTTCAAATCATGAAAATCGTCAGAATGTAAAATGGAAAGAAGTCACGTGAAATCACGTGTAGAAAATTATATACCTGTGCTACAAGCTGCTTCTCAAAAAACGAAAAAAAAAATTCGTGAGTCAATTTTTCAGCTCAAAGTAGGCATGTATTGCCTCAAAGTATATTTTAAAGGCCGCGTAAGGATAATATATAGTATAGTTATATCGTTGGCGTGGTTAAAAAAGAAATATGAAAAAAAATGAAGTAAAAGTGAAGAAAAAAGAAGAGCCATACACGCATACACGTGTGGTTTATAATGTATTGTTGTACACAAAAATTTGCTATGAAATTGAGAAGAAGAGTTTCAGTAGCGGGATAACCTGCGAAACCCCTTCAGGGCCCATAAGGAGTCTGCGAAATTCAACGGAGTGCAGTCTGCATGCAGCGTAACATGCATGTTGCAAAAGTATCAGCAGCAGCAGCGGCAGCGGCACACACGGTGTGTGCGAATGGTAGCGGTCGCGGACCTAAAACGATTCGGAACGAATTCCGACAAATTGCCGAGCCGCTGCAGCAGTAACATTGCACAGTATAACAGCCGCCGGCAAACATCGAAAAGAACAGAAAAGAACAAAACTATATAAGAACGAAAGAGAACTAAGAAGAGAACGTTGCACAAGTGCAAAAAAAAATTTCCCCCATCACCCCTTACACAGACTCCCCCTCGCAGTGTCTTTAAACCGCATAGATGATCAATGCGCACGAAAGCGATATATAAAATTCAAAACCTATATAAAAATTGGAATACATGCAGTCAGAGAGAAAGAGAAAAAAAAAAAGGAAAAATTTGAAATTTAATATCGATCGATTCTGAATTTTATTATCCGTGCAGC
Organism: Athalia circularis; assembly: GCA_963978495.1. NCBI lineage: Eukaryota > Metazoa > Arthropoda > Insecta > Hymenoptera > Athaliidae > Athalia > Athalia circularis. The sequence goes on along the minus strand of OZ021698.1, from coordinate 17,911,246 downwards.
GAGTATAAATCAGTACGATTCACTTTTATATAATATAGTATAAGTTACCCTATTATAGATACTGCGCAAGATAGGTTAGGATTAAAATTTCATTGCACGTACGACGTTAAGTTACATAGTACCTGCGTTAGATATATCGATCGGAATAACGTATACGCATTTTAAAATATGAAGAAAAAAAAACAAGTATTTCAAATTCTACGCGTATATCTTTCACATCGGTATAATAGCAGTATCGTATTTCATTCATCAATGATCAACGCTCAATTATCATTTGGAAAACTTGAAATAAATTAGTCTCTGAGACACGCTATTAATTAAGCGATCACAATTTATAAATTAAATAGGTATTAAAAAAGAACACTATATAACCAGAGTGAAATATTCGTCACAGTTTTCTATCGCGATAGAAAAATATCCATCATTAATGAAATCGAAATTGTTTATATATACGTATGAATATAAATCAATCGAATAATTAAGAAAGTATAATTTATAAACGATGAAGCAACGCGATATATATGCGGATAATATAATGAACATGCATGTACGGTATTATCGATATTACAATTAGGTATAATATAATTAAAATGAAAAAGCATGTAATAAGGTCGGTCGGTTTCATCGAATATTTCATCCATACATTTTACATACACGATGCAGAGCGGAGACGCTTGTATATGCGGTTTGAAGTTATAAACTTTCGATATATGCACACGTGATATATATGTGCATATATAAAACTATACGATGTAATAATGGGGTAGTCTTCGCGGAGAGGAACGAGTGACAGGTGAACGAGGTGACGGTATGCGACACCGCAGATATAATCATATGATTGCAAGTTGATTGGGGGATGCTCCTCCGCGTATACATACTGCGGTTTGTGGTTTCCGTAACTGCAACTATACAGCAGCTATAAGCTGTATGTGCGTTACACGCGTGTACGCAACGCGTGTGTCTGTATCTACATCGTTATCACCCATATACCAGCGCATGTATAATTTCATCGTTTTTTACCGCGTTTTACCACAATTTAAACATGTATATAAATTCCTGTAACTTTTCTTATAATCTCTAGTCGTCCACTTAAATATATTACACGTATGGTATATCCCCCCAAAACAAAAAAGTAGAAAGAAAGAAATGCACCGTATTATATTATACTCGATTGAAAGAAAACCACAATATTATATGTACCTATAATACATGTGTATTTATCTACTGCACTTTAAATATCACAATGGCGGTGCGGACAAGTTAAATCTCTGCGTGCATGCATTGTGTTCACCTCCTTACAACACACCTGTGGTGAAAATCGAAAGAAAAAATCTTTCCTAATAACATGTCCGTAACAGTAACGAAACGGAAGTGGAGAATTATTATTTTTCGTCTAATCGAAACCCCGAATCGAATAGAAAAAAATAAATTATACCTATGCTTAAATATATTTATAATCCTGAGCATAATTAAGTGTCGAGTCTTAGGTATTATATTAATCGCGGAAGCTGGGCGCATTTTCGGCGTCAGCGAGGTAATTATTATTTTCATTATTATTATTATTGTAATCGTAATTAAGATACATAATTACGGTGAGTAATTACGTTGATATGGTTACACGTGGAAATATATTGTGTACATTCGAAAGGCGTTTTTCCAACTTGGCGATCAGATCTAAATGACCGAACGTATATAAGCCTAATTAATAAATTAATTATATGGTGGTATATGAAATTGTAAACGATTTTGAAAATCGAATATAATTTAACGAATAATATACTGTGCGTGAAGAAAAAAATTGAAATACAACAAAAAAAAAGGAAACATTAGAAAAAAATTTTAAGTTCTTGTACTACATATAAATTAAATATAGCTGGTTACCTGCGTAAAATCGGATCTCTAAGTACCTACAAAAAAGGGTTGAATTCTATAACGTTGAGGAAAAAAGAAAGAAATGAATATGAAAAAAAGGGGATCATCTACTAAGGATATAAAGTGTAGCGCGTTTAGTATCCTCCTCCTACCTAATACCAGCCTTCGAAGATAATAAGAATTTACCAAAGCTGCAACAGCAGCACCAGTGGAATGGCGGCATAAGCATGGGGGCCAGAAAACAGGGTATATAGAATAGTGTTAAAAATTACAGGGTCGAACGAACATAACCAGCGATGAGGCTTCCGACTTTAGAAAATTGAAACACCCACCGTGTTTTTTTGACAAGCAAAACTCTTTAGTAGGTATCGCACCTGCACACGTGGTTAATGCCCTTTTTCAGAATTTTTTGTTTTGTGTTTCCTCTCAATTTCTGTATACAAATAAATCTGATGGAGAGAGAATTTTTACCAAAGCTATGGTTATGTGATTAGATCGACAAAACAAAAATAAATCTTCTACGATTTCGATGCGTGTAAAATAAAATCTGCAGGGATTATATAAAACCATCGTATAAGGTATGTTTGTATATATTTAGTTTGATTCATCTGATCGTTCGTGTTAAATTAGATAATGAATTTCGTCCTAATATGTTCAGTGCAGGCAAAAAAAGGTTTTTTTTTCGCGTCACACCCTATAGGTAAACGTATTGCCGTTGATACTTGCACGTGTATATAGCTTCGTAACGTTGATTTTATCCACGTCAATCAATCACGCCCGCGGCATTTGCATTCCGTCGAAAATGATAAGAGAAACAAAAAAAAAAAACAAAAAAGAAACATTTTTTCAAACCAAAATAACATAATCGAACGTGAATAAAAATTTCTGACCACTGTACACGCGGTGATGTGTACCGTTACGTGGTTTGGAAAGAAAAAATGGAGAAGAAAAAAAAAATTGAAAGTAAAAAAATTGCTCCTGCACCTTGGACCTATGTGATACACACAGGTATGTGTAGCTAGTATATATTTATGTATATGGTGTAATATAAATATTTTTATTATTATATTTGTCAAAAGCGCGGTTCGACGACGCCATGATGTGTAGGCAGCGACGCATGTCGTCCACCATTATTCTACTCGACGGGACAAACAACACGACAGCTTAACGCACGACGTCGCGTCTGCTTGACGTATACGCACAATTTAGGGTATACCGTACGAAGAAAACGAAAAGAAAGGTTTGAAATTAAGCAGAATGGGGGAAAGAAAAAAACGATATCGCCGCAGCGCGAACGTATCATTCAAGATTCATACTTCCGACTTGAATTAAAAATACACAGACCCTCTGTACGGTATACATCTAGGTGCATGTGACCTGTTTGTAAAAAATGGAGTTGAAAAAACGGGGAGAGAAAAAAACCTAATTGAAACTTTTCCTTACCCATAAATGGCGTCCTTGTCTCTCTTATGGACATCGGGTACAGCTGACGCTGCGGCTGCAGCAGCGGCGGCCAAAACGTGTTGTGGGGGTTGTGGGGGTGGTGGTGGATATTGGGGGTGTGCAGGACCCATCCCCCCTAGGTGAGGGCTATGATGGAGTCCTGGTACCCCTCGGCCGCTGCCGTGTGGATCATAAAGACCCGCACCACCCCCGCCGCCGCCCTCCAGGTATCCCCCGTGCAGCCCGCCGTCGTCGTACTGAAATCAGAATGAGAAAAGACATTAAATAATCAAATCCCAATTCGTAATTAAACTCGTCGCACCTGTGCGATCAACGAAACGATAAATTATCAACGAAATTATTCGTGTGCAAGAAAATTCAATTTTTTTCGAATGAAAAATATATGATGTTATACCTAATACACTGTATACCACCGCATCAACTAATTATCAAATAGGGAGCTGCACGCAATCGTAAATTTATTTATACCTATAAACACAACTTTTTGTTTCATTTTTCTGCTTTCTTTTTTATTTTTCTTCGTTTTTACGGCAACCACGGTGGTGTGATAAAATTAGCAAATTGAATAATTATATCGTGCCAACGTGCCCTAATTTAAAAAGAAAAATTAAAAAAGAAATAAGAACGCAATGATGCAGCAATTTGAAAAAAAAAATTCTACTGTCTATATTTGTAATAACTAAACCTGAAAGACCATTTCATAGCTTGAGATGTTCGATTCATTATTTTACCATATTCAGGTGTGAAAGAACGGCAATTTATTTTAGCACTTTTTTTTTTGGTACGATATCAAAATTCTGTACCACAGGTAAAAGATCCGAGGTATAGATAGCCGTGATGCGATTATAATTCTGTCGCCCACACCGATAGAAGACGACCGATTTTAAAGGGCAAATTTAAAGACCGGATTTAAAAGGCGAATTTAAAGAGCGAAATAGAAGAGGAAAACTTCTTTTTTTTTCTAATGTCAAAGAGCGTGATTCGAGTTTCACACAATTCTTACTATATATACTAGTAGTCTGGCATATGTATAATTATCCCTACATCAAGCGAGTTTGCCGCTGTATCATAATTGCACGTTGACAAATCTGCAATTATCTGTTTAATTGATGATGTGTGTATTAAATATTATAACATCTATCCTAACAACCGCGTTATACGAAGTCTTATTAAATACTTTTGTCGTGCACCGCGTATAATACTCTGATATATCTGGTGCACAATATAATTGTGCACAAAACATATCAGCACAACACAATTATAATTATTATATTACGTTACACGTCGCGTTACGATAATCATATTATTACGCTGCACCTATAACGCGAGTTGAGTTTTTTTTTTCTCTTTCGTTTTTTTTGTCGAGTTTTTTTCTCACACGTATTTATATTATATCCGACTGCAGTTTTATCGCGTGATTTTAATATCATTCACACTACATATTTTCGTACGTGTATCAATCCGAATTAAATGTATACTATAGATACGTGTATACAACATCACGGAATCGTTTAACGTTATAAGTTTAATAAACTTGTACTATGTATTGCAGAGCTGTATAATTAAACGGCATTATAATAAAGCGAAAATAAAAAAACTGAGGGAAAATAAAAGAAAATAAAATGAAAAAAGCTCTTTATCACGTCAGCTGCATAACGACCGGGAAGGAATGTCAAAAATTCGAAAAATGATGCTATATAAGATTCTAGAAATCACATCGGCACTCCCCTTAGTTTCGTTAAATTCTTTGCTTTTTTTCTGTCTAGCATTGGATCAGACTGTGTCTATAACTGCGTCTAGGAGCACAGATCACAAAATTTCAAATTCTAATATAATCGCGAGTTGTTTGACCTGCAGACACGTTGAACGTCTCATACATATGGTAGACATATAGTTCTTTCCATTTTTGCGTTTTATGTATTCGAAAATTTTCTAACACCAACGTCCGCAGAATAAACTAACCAGATATCTGACAATTAAGTTTTACACCGACCAAAAAAAAATTAGAGAAAATCACATCAGAACAGGCAAACTTTTTTTGGCAATATAGTCTTATTAACTGTATGGTATTATTCGATTCTTATTCTTTATTACACTCATTCGTTCTGTTTAATTTTATTCAATCGTTTTTTGTTTTTTTGTCAACTCATTCATCAATGATACGTTGAAAATGTCAAGAGGCCAGTCAAGAAACCCGAATGAAAGTTGAAAAAAAAATTCAATAAAATAAAATGGAATGAAACAAAAATATTTAAAAATTTATCATTCAAATGAACTATCGTGGAAGCAGAAGCCCGAACTATTTTCCCACGTTACAAATATTATTCATAGATATAAAATACACATTTATTCGTCACCCGTCACCGAGAAGAGATCGCCGAACTTGTACGTCGCATATACCGGAAAGCAGCAGCAGCATGTAGAAGAAGATGAAAAAGAAGAGGAAGAAGAAGAAGAAGAGTCGACAGCATAAATAGCTAGAGCATCAGCATCTCCACGAAACCTACTATACATATATTCGCAAATTCCGTATTCCGTTGAAAAACCATGGCTAATAATTCACGTAGCGACCTATGAAGATATCACTCGTGCAGCTGAGCGGAATATTTTAACTTATGCGCGCGTATATACCATATATTTATGTTATATATGTACTTATATGTATTTTGAGCGAATGATCGCCGATATAGGTATATATATAGGATGTATGTACAAAGATACGTGTGCATGTGTACTGCACCGCGGCTCAGCAATATTATACGAAAAGCTTCACCGACCATATTCGAAGGTATGCTACCGATACTGTGAAATGAACACGTACGTTTTACCTGTACGTATTTATTACATAAGTATATTATATATGTATTACAAATACATAGAGTGTAGGTACACGCATATATGCATACATGATAGTCATAATAAACGCGAGTAGGAAACCTATTCCAAAGTAATTCCTATACGGACAATCGCGCGTCGCGCATTTATAATTACAAATTACAAGCGACTCGCGGTCCTAATTTGTAATTAGTCAATGAATAATAAATGCGGGGTTATATATTACCGGCTAATACAACGAATAAAAAATAAGTACACTAACCCGTCGTATAAACCCATAGACATATATATTTTTCAAATTTTTTTTTCTCTTTTTTGTAAATTTTCTCCATCCATTATTTTGGTTTACGCTTTTTTGATTACGAGATCAGTGGCACACGTCGTGGTCGTTACAGTTATTATACCCCGTAGAGGTGGTTAGTTTAGTAGCATAAGTATATCGTTCAGGACGTACGTGACAGATAAGCGGGATCGTCGCATGTGTATACAAAATATCATGTATGTATAACATATACATAATAATTTTATTAAAATATATATATGCGCTCGACCAGTGACGTGCAACACACATGAGGTCGAACTACACGTTTCAAACAAATAGCCGATGCAATATAGTTATACAGAAAAATAAATGTACCCGATTTCGAAGTAAGAAAATTAAATCCGCTAGAAGAAAAATTAGATCCGCTAATGAATTTTACACAGGTTATAACTACAGGCGTGTACCAATCGATCCGGAGGGTGATAAAAATTTGGAAAATATTTTTCGCTCTAGGAAAATTGAAAAATATGTATAAAAGATTAAACATTGTGATCGTCTGTAGCTGTCGTTAAATCTTGTCGAAAATTGCGACGTTCGCGATGTATAATATAAGTAGAAACAGCCATGGACTGGGCGGCCCGTCGGCGGAATTTTTTGACCCAATAAATCCATTCCTCCATAATATCTCTAAAGCACGATTGTCGTATCATTTTTCAGTATCCGTTGCAGGGCTGCGTGAATCTCATGATCAAATAGAATCAAATGGTATCGTAGGTATATGGATATATCGTATATACTTTTGTACGAAGATAAAAACGCGTATGTACCGGTGTTAAATATTTACTGGATCTTGAAAGTTTACACTGAAATTCGAGGCGAGATGGGAAATGATTTTTTTGGTTATGAGGTATGCCCGCACACACTATAAGGCATGTAAATCTAAACGCGGATAAAATGATGTATGCATGGGTGGAGTTTATAGGTGATTGGTATACAGTATGGCTTCCGTTATACCGACGTGTAACGACGTTATAAGCCATGTACGTATATACGCTACATAGGTATGCATGTATATTGAAAATGTATGTCCGCAACATATACCTAAGCGCGCGGGGGAGTGTAAGCGCGAAACGTTCATTACTCTCTGATTGATGGCGACATTTGGAAAACATTGCAATGCTGCAGAATATTTCTCCCTCCCTGACACACACAATATAGAAGCCCATGTGCTTTTAGACGACTTACGAGACGATCATTAAATCTTTATACAACGTTAATTAGGCCATTAGACTTAATTGATGAGATTGTAATAACGTAAAACTATACGCGTATTATAGCTGGCTAGATAATACGAAATTTAAGCAAAATATCTATGTATACGTTATATTTTTCGATATTGTTTTTTTACACGAAAAACGGACATAGTCATTATTACACATATTACGCTGTTGTTGCACTGTATTATACAATATTATTTATTATTCGAACGAATGACTCTTGAACCGTAATTTAAATTAATTTTATTTCCAAACTAGATTCTATCAACTATCACTTACGTGTTATCGTACATTTAATGTATCTATAAAATATGTAATGTCTCGCTAGAGATTTAATAAATCAATAAAGTGAAATCTAGTGCGACTGTTTAATTACAAACATCACCCCAAAAGTATTAATATATTTATTGTCGTCGTCTCGGTATCGCGACAGCTGCCGCGACTAGCATGTTTAAATTTATATTTAATATGAGAAACAACTTCGGATATAATACATTTTAATACCGCGTGATAAGAAGGTCCGTTTCGTATATAGAAGTCGATAAAATTACAGACCGAACATATATTTACATACATATAAATTGTGACTAAGCGGAAAAACCGAAATCCTATTGGAGAAAAGAAAGAGGATATAGGTAAGATCCAGAGGATCGTGAATGTCATTTCACATCGTGTATGGTCGAAAATTGTGAAGAAAAAAAATCTGGCCGTGATTTTGACTTTTCTATAAAACTATAATACAGCGGCATCCTAGGCGTCTTATCGTTGAAAACTATGTAGAAAAGGAAAAGTGGAAAATCAAGAGAAAAAAAGGGCACGAATGGCAGCTGATCCCGATGCGGTGGTATAATTATACCTACCTGTGTAGGTTTATTTATTACCACGATCTTAAATGACGTTCGCGCAGAGGGAGAGAAAATTTTTGTGCGACACGATATCGTATACCTAGTGTAACGATCTTATAGGTATATATACCTCGCCCTGCAGTCGTTTAACATCGTCATTATATTATTATTCTCTCTTTTTTACAACCTATCTAAAAGAGAAGGTATAAAAAGCAGCTGTACCTATAAGCAGATAGGTACAGGTATTATATTATACGCTATATACGTAAGGTGCGTGCGGGAATTTGAATCGTACGTATAAAAAATATGTTCGTATAATTGTCCGTAATGTCGATATTACGTTCTACCCTGGCCGCTATAATACACGGTAGTGATACGCGTAAAAATGAAATAAAACGCGGTAAGAGAGAAAAGATGAAAATATTTCAAAGTGCGTATGACTGCAGCTGCTCCGAAACTATAAAGCACAGATTATAATATGGACGGGGGAGAAACGACGGAATCTATTCCGATTCGGTTATAAAGTGATGTTATTCGATAATAAAATTTAAACCTATAGTCCGTCGCCAGCAATTTTCGTGACAAACTAAATTTCTCAAACTTTTTACAAACCTCGACGACGCAAAAATTACTCGAGCCGAAAACTGTACTGTGTATCAGTTTCTGAGATCCGCGCGAAAACCATCGATTAATTGAACTTAAGATCTTTTAGGCTGTTTCCGTAGTTGTACTTTTTATTTGTTTCTTGTTTTGAAAATAATAAAAACGTACCCTTGGCTGAGCCATGAACGCCCTGGCCGCGCCGGGGAACTCTGCGTGCTGAGCCACCGTAGCGGCTGTGTTTCCCTCACTCGCAATTGACTTCACGCTTCACACTTTTACTTATTATTTATTTATTTAATTATATTTATTTCTGTATCACTTTTGTTCCGCACACTATCCAAGTGTTTTTTATTTTTTTGTTCTTCTTGCGATCACTTGAGAATTTATTTTATCCTTTTAATTAATACGGGTCCTTTATGATCGTCGTCGTTTGTTATATCCACCTTTTTGTATGCATGTGTCGTATCGTTGAATCGATATTTTAATTCATTTCGTTGTGGAAAAAAATGAAAATAAAGAAGAAGCTATAAGACGAGAATGACTAGCGCGACGCTTTAGCACACACACCACACCACGTATCCGATAAATAATTGTTCAGTGTTCAATCAATCGTCGACGAACTGATGATGATCATCAGCCAAGGCAGCGGATAGCGCCGGCTTTGGACTGCGATCGACGTCGCGTCGTCGCGATAAAATGATCCTCCTTGTCTTAAAATTAATAAATATTATAATACGCGAAATAGTCAAAACTGACGTCAGCAAAACAGCTTCTTTAACTTCTTCACTGTTATAACGGGTTGAGATGAAGAAACGTCCTCGTGTTTTCGCATCTTCGACACTGCAATTTATCGCAACTGCAGTTGATGGGTATTTTTTTTCAAATATTCGTAGTTTTTCTTCCTTTTATGCTTTATGCGTCGGCCTCTACGTTTGATTAAAATTTTAATAATCTTCTCGTTTATTATTTAATTATAATTTCAGGTACCGTCAGTCGCCGAACATCACAGCCACGATTAAAATGACGACAATTATTAAGAGTAGAACCCAATCTTTCATTTATTCTCTTGAAACCAGCCGAAAGCAAAAATTATTCATCAATTTTTAATACCGTTGCTCTCGAGGCTATTCTTCTTATTGGTTTTATTTAATTCTTTTGAATTATCTACAGATTTATTAAGATGCGATTTCTCCGATGCGTAAATATCGAACGAACTCGTGATCGTCGTTTTTGATTTTTTACAATCAAATTTAAATCCAAACAACTGTTTTAAAATGCACGTTTGCACTTACGCACACAGCAGCATACGCGACGAACGGGAAAAAAAAAACAAACAATAAACAAACCGAATAAAACTCGCGGGTAACACGCGTAGAAATTAGCACGTTTCTCTTCTCCTATTCTTCTGTATTTTCAAATTAATTATACAACGAAGCACACGCGAAACACGAACAAAAATCACGATTATTACGATTACGATTCCGATATTTCAACGACGATAATACATATACACGCATATGTGTATACATACAATATATCTCCCAGTTGTTCGTTGCACTTGATATCACTTTATATTATTACAACAATATTTCTTCTTCTCTCTCTTCTTATTTTATCAACGATAATACAACATGAACAACGCGTCGTTTCAGTGTTGCCATGTACACTCGTTAACACATGTAAATTATTTTCACGATATTATCCATAATCAATAGCTGCAGGTGTATATCACAAGAGTATAAGGTGTTGGATATTCTTCTTCTTTTAGTATCTCGGATATTTTTTTAACTGAATTCCTTCTTTACTTAATTTTGCTTTTTTTACTCATCCCCAATGATCACGCGCGTTTCGTTAGAATATATTCGAACATCGAGATGGGAATATGGAGTATCCTTCATTCTACGTTGATGATTTTTGATTTTTATTCAATTATCTATTTTCCTTTTATTTTCAGAATGACACCTTTTCTTCAATCGTGCAGATGTCTGGTCTCAGTCGAAACTTCAGTTTTATTATTATCCTTATTTTGCGATTGCTCATCTGTTACAACGGCAACAGCATCAGCAGGATCAGCAGGATTGATCGACGACATCAAGTAGATCGCGAGAGATCAACGGACGAGGAACAATAACGATAATTATACAGGAACAAGATCAACGAAATCGAGCATTCGCTTCGTTAGAAAATTGAGAGAGAGAAAAGAAAAAAAAAATGTGAACAAAAAAAATTTGAAAAAATTAACCGACGAACTTTTCGATAGTATTGATATTAATTATTATAATAATGACGATGATGAAAAATAAACAAACAAACACCACAAACACCAGCAGATAGTCACCCCGTATTTGTATTAATTTGTGTGTGTATATATGTATTATATATATATACACAGTGCGCGTGTGTATATGTTTTGATATATAATTCTGTTATAACCGTAGCACGCGGGTGTTTAGCGTAACGTAAACTTCAACTTTAACTTGAATTTCAACTTGGGCACAGCAGCAATTCTAGACGACGATGGTGATGATGATGATGATGATTTCGGAGCACGGTACCGCGTACTTTTACCGATAAACACAACTTTCCAATAATCGTAACGTTCATGTGCCTCCTTATATACATACATATATACATATATACATATAAACATATACGTATATGTATATATATATAGTGTAGCCGTGTACACGAAATAAATAATTTTTTTTTTATCTTCTTGTCGTTATAAAATTCACGTAGTATACAGACGCAAAAATCGCGCGCGGTCGCGTCTTATTTCCTCGAGCGTGTGAATTTTTTCATTGGCGAATCAATTTTTCGTAATATAATTGAAGAAACGAAAAAAAAAAAGAAGAAAGAAGAGAACAAACTGTTATCACTTGTGATATAGTAATTACTGAGGGGGCGGGGCATGTGGGGGTGGGGGATTTACTATATCATTATCTTCACCTTCTGTTTATAGTTTCGTTGTTTATAAGATTTTAAACCGGTTACCGCACTGCACCGTAACTTTATAAATATTATCTGCTCACGACCTGCCAGCAGCTTATTTCGGAGTGGTATTAGAGGTTGTTAGAGTAAACGTTGAAATATTAACATTATTTCGTTTACCGCAGCTGCATGGAAAATGCGTAGTAATATGAAGTCCGCATACGCAGGCATATACGTCGAATATATGTGGAGAGACATATATCGCAGAACAATATATGTTAAGACGTGTTGTTATAACTTTTTCTTTCCTTTTGTTTAATCTTTTCTTTTCGTGTTTCTATTATTATTTATTTATTTTGTTGTTGTTGTTGTCGTTGTTTTTTTTATCATCAACGCTGCACGACAATAGTATAACTCGGTAACAATTATTATTTTATTATAAACCAAACAACCGCGTTAAAAGCGACCGTTCTCGTTCGACCGACCGACCGACCGACCGAGCGAGCGAGCGAGCGTGAAGCGCCTAACGTTTAGATCCTGCGCCGTCCGCAGTCGTTCGCCAACTGTCAATCACCGCCGCGTTTCGCCGTGGAGTGGGGGCGGAGCGGAATGAACGTAGCAGCAGGAACTGCGGGGATCGAAGGGAAACTGAGGGAGCGCGACTGGGGGGCAGCGGGGGCAACGGGGGAGTGCAGTCCCGCCTCTCGAGTTCCTCCAATGCGCCGTGGCCCGACCCTCCGAAACTAGCGACTTCACCGGCGAACTCCAGAGTTCATCTCACCAACCGCCATCGCTACACCAACACACGTATAACCCTCGGAGATACGAAACGCGGCGGAGGCGGTGGAGGCGGTGGAAACATCGCCGCTTCTGCTCCTCTTCTCTTCTCTTCTCCCTCGGAACCCCCGAAAAACGGAGGTACGAGAGCATCGGACAAACTCTCCTCACTTTGCGCGCCGCTTTCCGAGCCGGAGCACAAAGCTTTTGCGGCTGCTGCTGCTGCCGCCGATGCTGCTGCTTGCGCGATCTGTTTCTGTATACCCAACAGACTTTTTTTCATCCTTCATTTTTTTTTCTTCTTCTCATCAGATTTTATTCTTTTCATCTCCGACAAGATCGATTGATTGGGACGTCAAATTGAATGAAGTCATTTTTTTATTTTTTTAGTTTTTATTTCTCATGCCACTTATGTACGCGGGAATTCAATAAAAAGTTTTAAGATTCTGTAATACGTGAGAAATAAGATGCGGACTGATATGATTTTGATAACGTGATCATCATCATCATACCTATGGATACACTAGACTATTATGTGTATTTTACTATTTTTCTGTTTATTCATTTTTGAATGAAAAAATTTTTTTTTTCATAGGTAGAATAATTTTTTTACACGATCTGGGTTATACCGTTGAATGGTTTACGAGCCACTAATTCGAGTGATTTTACTCTCGTCAGAAGTTACTTCGAACCTCAATTCCGAGCAGTTAATACTATACATATAAATAGAGCTTTTATGTTATATATATACCTACGTCCACATAACTACTTGTCGACTTACTTTTTTACGTCTATAAAATCTGCATGTAATAGCAGCGAGCTTTTGTCGGAAATAAAATGTGAGGAGTTCGAGAAAGAGAAAAAACTTTAAATTAATTGCATGGCACATTTGGGATATCTCGATTATCTTCGCAGGTGAAACGCGCGTGTCTATCATGCAATTTTTATACGCCAAAATAATTTCACAGCTGATTATCCAATTAATTTTCAAGACTCTCCATGTATGTATAATGTAAAGATGAAACAGAAATTGAAAAATAAGGATTCTCGGTATAATTTCTGTCACATAATTATTATTATTTTTTTTTTTATTAATACTGCCTTCAGGAATACTCGGATATGTGTATGTGTGTAATTTAATATAATTGTATAATTTGCTATTATCAAGGAACTGGCGTGCAGATAAACGTATCGATGTTGGTTGTGCTGCATACCATCGGAGTGAACCGCATGTAAGGGTATCACAAAGTTGTATTCGAAGGCAATATTCTGTGCATTAAATCAGTGATTTCCGTGTTTACTCCGCGCGCGGTCGCGAACCAAATGGCCAAGGGGCAGATCTATGGAACTGTAGTATAGGTATCTATAGGTATAAGCATAGCAAAACAGAGTAAATTCTATAGCTCCTGAGAATTGAGCTTATATCAGTAGGTATACATATACCGGAATACATCCACATAGAGCACGAGCGCGGGTAGCCCGCGGCGTATTATAGGTATTATAATATACATATACTCGAACATCAGATATTGCTCTCAAAGGTATGTTGTGAGGATCAACCGTGTTTGTCTCATGTGCGCTGCAGGTACCTCTAATACTCTGCGATATAAATATATGCGAACTCTTAGGAAGTGTTTATGGATTTAGCGATTCCGGGCAGGCATAAAAACGCATGATAAAACGTAACTTAGAATTATCGCGCAGATATCGGAAATTCTAATAACGATGCAGATCGTACAATTATATATATAACGTTGAAAAATACAAGCGATATTCATATAAGCGATGAAATGAACCTTATACTATATATACGGGAGAACAATAATCAAGGATGGAATTTCTCGAATGATGAAAATAATTCGAGATGATTTATCGATCGCTGCAGTCGAGCGTACATGAGGTGTGGGGGAGAAGAACGTCTCTGGTGGATTAATTATAGCTCGAATGTCATAAGGTTTTCGCGTATAACGGGCGCGGGCTCAACGGTTCAGTGCCGTCGGAGCCGGCGGGGGATATCTCAAGATTTCCCGAAAACCGAGCGCCGCGACGACGGACGCGTCGCGTCGCGGAATCTACATTTCGAGGATTCTAGTAGACACCCAATTTCATTAGGATATCCGCTCCGATTTGTACCTCAATTGCTTTGCACGGTAGTGTAATAAACTGTTGATCGATCATGCGAAAGGATAATTACATTATATACGACTGTATATATTGGCGAATTAATTTCGGAGTGACCAGGATGAGGATAATTGCGCGAATAATATTTTTGTCAGAGTACATCCTATACATTATACACAAAAAATTCCTCAATTTTTGCGTTGAAAAATATCTATCTATATGTACTACACGCTTATTCTTATTTTCGCGTTCGAAAAATGTAGTGATGTATAAAACCCTTGAGGGTGCACGGGAAGGATGGTATGGGGTGCAAAAATTTTATTAATCTTATCGAACCCCAATATATGCGGATCGCGTCTATATAAAATCGTTCTGGCGGCCTAAGCCGCATGTAAAGAAAAATCTAGGGAGGTATGAAATCGTTATACTCTGCACAATCCGCCTATTCACATCTATTCGAAAATTTCTACTCCACGCCTTTCAGTGTACAAAAAAAAATTTCAAGGAGGAGTA
The DNA here is from genome assembly GCA_963978495.1 of Athalia circularis. Taxonomy (NCBI): domain Eukaryota; kingdom Metazoa; phylum Arthropoda; class Insecta; order Hymenoptera; family Athaliidae; genus Athalia; species Athalia circularis. Next base: position 17,895,746 of record OZ021698.1, on the reverse strand, counting down.
CAGCATCCCGAATCTATAAAATTTAAAATCTTACATGGAAATCAATACATCGAAATTCATTTCCGACCCACATTTCAGATCCATTTGCAATTAGACTTTTGTTGAATTCTTATCATATAACAATTGAAAAATTTCAAAATTCGCACCATTACCCTTGATAAAAGAAACGCAGCTAATTTTTCTCTGATCGTTCAAATCCGAGTGGAGTTCTCGTTCCGTATGAAGATTCGAGTGTTCGGATTCTCCACTACGCAGCAGCACCATACGGGGTTGCAATGTACCCCAAGAAAAGCGCGGGTGTTGTTAGTCAGACACATGCAGGTCGAAATTGATCCAGAAATTTATTTTTTATTTTTTTTCTCTCAACGGAAAGTATGAAATAATTTACCATATTATGAATATTACACATATAACGTGTGACAGGTACGTTTGAGCATGATTGAATCTATTTTTCGCAAAATCCTTCGTTTCCTTCCCCCCCTTTTTATTTTACACCCATATGATATGGCGTTACACGCATAATTAAATACCATGGACAAATTTTTGAATGAAAAAACCAAATCGATAAAAAAAAGAACAGGATTCGTTTGTGTTACAATGTGTTGTATATCTATGTAAGTTCGAATCGGTTGATCGATGGATAACGTCAATAATTATAAAGTGTGTGTATATCCTGTATTACAATGAGAGAAACGGTTGAATTATTTATTCAACGATATGTTAAATAACCTGAGCGTCCAGACACTTGACCCTCCTATATGGTATAACGTGAGGGAGATCAAGTTCTCGAATAAAAATTAGATAATCGCACGTCTCTCAATAAACTGTCGCTTGGAATACCTGCTCTCGAAGGAGTTTAAAGCTCGTACCAAAATGAGTGGAAGGTATACATATATACGTATAAGGTATATACATACGCTATACGTGACGTAAATTTCCAGATAAAAATCTGTGTCTTTCGTATAAGGTAAACAAAATATAAATATAAAAATAATGTCTCATCACGACTATATTAAACCGTGTTAAAAATGTTGTATTGCTGTTTATGATCACTCGACTTAAATAACAATATCTCAATTTTACGATTATTAAGATTGATCGCGTCACTGCGACCGTATGAAATAAAATTAATTTTTGGTTGTTAACACACATCAACAATTATACAGAAATTTTATATTTTTAACATATGATATCGATTTTTGACGCACCTTTCTCAATAATCAATTTGTCAATTGTACATATAATACCAAATTTTGCAATTATACTGCAGCACGATAATCACTCTTTTGGTAGATTGTTTTGTTGTTTTCATTAATAACTTTACGAAAAGTTCGTACAACGGGACCCTGCAGATGAACACGAAACAAATAGGACACGGTTTTTTGTTTTCGTACAGCATCGGGTCATTCAATTTATCGAATCGATGTAAAAATATCTGTTCGTTTTTCATTCTCTCTTTTTTGGCATAATATAATCGTTAAATCGAATATATTAGATCCAATTAATATATTCAATCTTCGGAATTGATGGGCTGCTAACTTAATGCATACAACCCGTACAGGTGTACGTCCCGAATATTATTGAATAGACCACGCAAATAATTATAGCTCCAGGATGCGGAGGAAACCGAAATAAAGAAAAAGAAAAGAACTTGATGAATTAGCTAAAAACACACGCAGCGTACAGGTCCTCCAGGTCCAGGATTCCAATTTCGTCTTTCCAACTAACTCGAAGTATTAAAACGGCATTAAAATAGCAATCGACGATTTGTCAAAATAGTCCAGAAAACGCAGCAGAGCTGATATATGATTTCGCTTTTTTCATATCGCGCGGCATATAAATTAACTACTCCGCTGAAATATATAATGTCATCTTGGGATAAGAATTTTTCCATAATCGCATATAGATACATATGTAATTGTACATGTGATCGATCATACGGTCAGGCTTACGAATGAGATATTTTTTTGTCTCCGGGCGCATCAGTTGCGCGTGATATCTTGAAAATGACGCGTGTGTCAGGATCGTACATTGAAAGAGATGAATCCAAAATCCGAGGAGCTGGACACGCTGCCGTCGTTGCAGGTATGCCTATAACTATGCATAAAAAAATGCCGCCGTGGTTCCGGCGGCACGATGCATCATCTTCTCTCCCGATATGCCTCCGCATCAAGCGCTGCAGGGATATATAAGGAGCAGTGCGGGGCGGAGAAGAAGAATAAGAACCGAAAGAGCAGCTCTGCACGCGGGTGAAAGATCTCAAGAGAGCGATACCCCCTCGACCCCAAAAAATCTTCGTCCTTAACCTCCCTGCCGTGCAGCATCCAGCTCCTTACCCCCTTCTTAAAGTCATTCGAGGGTTTAGTCATACTCCCGAGAATTTCTTCTCAAGAATTTCAAATCCTGGCCTCGCTAACTCCGAAAGCGAAAAAATAAAAAGTCAATGGTACAGTCGTTCATGTTTCGATAAATTAACAATTTGAAAGAAATTAGAGGGAATAATTTAGGTGAGCGAAGGACGACGTGAAGTAAAAAGAAAGAGGTGCTGAGTACGGAGAGAAGGCAGGTAGTAGGTAGCGACAGCAACAGCAGCAGGTACCTACGCATTACGTATAATAACATACGCAGACGTATGTGCAATCTATAAAGAAACTCCTCACCTCCTGCTGACGGTAATTCCCCATTCATTTATGCAGCTGGAATTTGCTTAGCCACATATATTTTATGGAAAACGTTACTCTGCTAAAAAAAATTAGCGACTTTTTCCCCCCAGTTTTATCACGAAATGATTTTCCATCAAGATGCTAGGGAAAAATAATGAGAAAGAAAAGAATCTGAATACCATTCTACAGAGGATAATAAGATGGAATTCGATCACATGATCGGATCGGATCAGAAGAATATCGGGTATCTATAATTTCGCTCCGAATTTCCCAATAACACTTCCAAAAATCTTTATGTACATATATATGCGGGGGTGAATTTTAAGTACGTGCAGCTGCCCGGTAATTATATAAGGACGAATTTCCCATTATTCGAAGGTTAATACAAGAATTTATTCTGCGCAGGTATAAAACCGAGAAGGAAATCTTCTCTTTTTATATAGTTGAATCCTCGCTGCACCGCCTACGCGTTCAACCACTTAGCGATGATCTCGTGCACTTTATTGAACAAAAAAACAAAAATTAAAAAAAGAAAAATGAAATAATGCATCGTCACGCGTCTGCGGCACTTCTCGCTTTTTTATTGCCCCACGCGCGTTATAGATCCGAATTTTCTATACCTACGTAGCGCGATTTTCGTATCAACCTCCATCGATTTATGTAGTTTATATAAATGTCTGACTGATGACAAAAAATTAAACGGTGTAACGATTCGATCTAATGATTCATCGGACGTCTGAAACCAATTGATTATCTACGACGAGTCAATCGATACTCGATCAGTTTGAATAAAATAATATACGCGGTTTGAGAATCCGCAGGGCAGGACTGGATCGCGCTGCAGTTAAAATCGGTCGAAATATTTCAAACGTAACTCGGGGATGCAACAGCGTTCATCGCTTCAGCACTGGAGACGTTTTCGTTCCATCTCATGGCGAACCGATGTTCTGTTTTGACGCCAAGTGACGGTTGAGTTATCTGTCGAGGAAGAGACCATCGGTCTCCACGAAAACTACGCGGAGTAACATGAAATAGCGGAGGGAAAAGCAGAAGTAAAAGTTGTCTAAAAGCGTGGCGTCTTGTGTACTACGCGCAATACAACACGCCGAGGAAGTTCTCATCCCGAAAAAATACACGCGGTGTAAACACCCGATAAAACATGCTCTTAACCAGGTTGGCGCGACGCAAGCGAGTGCCCCGAACTTTTAAATATAGTTGTTCGTTTTTTTTTTTTTTTTTAATTTTCACCCCGATAATGTGCAGCACTCAATTCCAACGACTGCGGTCTACTCGTGTCGACTCTCTTCCTGTTCCCGGTTGTTCGGATGTAGCGACGTCTAGAACGACTCATTGTCAGATATCGCGTATATCGATGTTGAGTCAATGGTAATTATTTCGTTCGGATATATCCGGTAGACAAACGGCGGTGATATTAAGGCGGGTGGACAGGTGACAAGCGTTCGATTTGGTAATATGGCAGCTGGTGTCTGATTTACCTGTCTTGTATTCGTTCCTTCGACGCGGTGCGTGGACGTTATTAATCTTAGCCCGAGGGCCATGAAAGGGAGGAGTAGAAGCAACAACAGCAGCAGCGGCAGGAGCAGGAGCAGCAGCTTTTGAAAAAGGGATATTACGATAGGCGAGGACGACCTACCACTGGGTTTTCTGAGGTCCTCGCACGCGTCGTTACTCGCTGGACAAATCGAGGATATTCAGTCACTTGGTCAGTCAGTCGTTCAGTCACTTGGTCAGTCAGTCAGTCAGTCAGTTAGTCAGTCAGTAACTCAGTCGGGGTGAACGAGGTCCTGTGTAGACGTTATCGCGTCAAATATCGACAGCCTCTTTTCAACGCGCCCTTTAAATACTGAAAAAAGAAAAATTCCAAAAACCCTCCATGGCCACGAAATATCGTGGCCATTGGAACCGAAAGCGTGAGAATGAAGCAAAAGAAAAAAAATTGTCCAGATCGAGTGAGAATATTGAAAAAAAATCTTCGATCCAGGCAAAATATTCCAAAGTTAGTTTCTCAACGACTTCTTGGGTAAAAGTGTTTATAATATAATATAAGTTTGTTGAGAACGTAAATCGAATTTATTAGGGAATACCTGTAGCGGGAGGTAGTGCAGTGTATATATCGGTACGTTGTATTTACCTGGATTCCGTTATGTGGATAGGATTTTCCATTGCTCTACGTGTTGTTATAATCGTTATATTGAATGCCCTGCACCCTTGTAAATTTTGGGCTGGTTATTTCTTGCCCATCGTAAACCCCGGCGGGGTTCCAGTTAAGCTTGTTAAGTTTACTAACTTTTAATTCGACGCCTTTTAGACCAGGACTTTTATACCGCACATAGGTATGCATGTATACATGGGGATAGACACAGTGTTGCATATACTGCAGCTATTTCCATTCTCACCATCGAGAGCGCACAGCAAAGTTGATGGGCATTACAGAGCATCCTATCTCATTTGTAGGATGACAAAACTGCCATAATATCTTTTATGAGGGGTTTGACATTGTCAAACGTTATACATATATTTCTGTATAGAGTTTTACGGAATAACGCGCGTCTCACTCAGGCCACGCGCTGCAGGCATAGAATCGTCAGAATATAAAAAGATCTAATTGAAATTTCAAGAATTTCCAACGCTCGCATAGATAAAGATGTAATATTTTTCATTTATCTGGCCAGCGGCTTTGCCTAGCCGGAATTTTTCACCGACAAAAATAACGACCCTTTAGATGGTAGGAAAGAATTCGAGCTATTCTCGCGCTCCGTTTGATTTGGAGGGCGCCCGCGGAGCGGCAGCATCGTACGGCTGTTACTATTCGAACATCCCGAAGCAAACTCAGCGGCGCGAAGCTGCCGCACGAACTGGATATCCAACATCATAGCTATGTAGTTCCTCCTCACCTTTTCGCACTGCGGCTGACAGTGAGCAATATTTTCCAAAGGCATTTCTCTCCTCTACCTTCGTTCCATGGGAGCACCAACCCGTGCTCGCTGCCAATTCAACCGCTGGTGCAGAAAAGATAAATCGTTTGTTTTGGGACCCCCGAGCACCGTGCAGCGAGCTATTACGACCAACAGACGCTTTCGCCTTGCTTCTGCTACTCGGCAATACAATAAAGAAAAATTTACCCCACACATATTTTTTTTTTCTCTTCTTTTTTCATTTTTATTTCTTTCTGTACCTGTACCGCACGTGAATCTTCCCCTCTCCCCATTCTAAACATGCAGCTCTTTAAATAATCCTGCACCCGCAATTTATCTGCCATTTTTTATTCACATCCACATACCATCCCCTGCAAGAATTTTTCAGCAAAAGAGATGTCTTTCTTTTTTATCGTTTTCTCTTTTGTCAATTTTGGAACCTACCCGATATCGTGCTGCAAGGTGAAGATGCAACGAATGCGACCGAAAGTCCCCGCAAGAATTAACTGTGGTTTAATATTAGGTGCGGAGTATTCAAACGACGCGGGTATTATTATGGGGCGATTATAATCTTCGAGCCGTTTGACAGGTCGGCAATTGAACAGTTTATACATACGTAATACGTACGGTATGAGCGATGGAATGAGGGCTGCAATACCCATTCAGTAAAATGTACGTAGTATGTGATATTATACCATACGATGTGTGACATTTGCGAGAGCAGCTGATACGATAAATTGCAATTTCATCTGGCCAGAGGTATTAATTTTACTTCTTTCACTTTCGTATGCAACCACCATACGAACGAAATAATGTCGTACCGCATAATTATACCAATCAATGATCGTTTTTTAATTATTTTTTATGAATCTCTAACATCTCAACCGCGATAAAACTAATTTCTATTTCATCCAGATTTCTGAATCGGCATACGTACATATTACGGTGTTTTTTCTGTCATCGGTGCAAAATTTACAACCGACTTGCGTGCAGTTTCTGACCGCAAAGTATATTTGTAACGCCCGCGGCAAGGTGGTTATAAATTCATACCAGGTGTCTAAGGTATTTGCATCTAGGAAATTTCATTGCAGATTTTTTTTCTCATTCTTGATTAAGCTTCGATTTTCGGAATGAAATTCGGAAACTTGTAAAACTGAGAAGGCTGTCAGGCTTTTATATACTTGTACTCATATTTTTCCACATGAAATTTAAAAACCATGATCAAGATGCAGTAAAAATTATTATCATCGCTTATTATTAGCTGTACCAATTAACGTGCATTATTTATCTCGGGTACGTACCTATACTCGATCGTCTTCGACACTGATAATGTTGATGTGAAAAATAATAAAAATATAATCTTCGTCGTGATGTTCTGCTCTTTTTCCTTCTTCTTCTTCTTTTTTTTTTTTTTGCACGTAAAGCAAGACGTGGTCGCGTATATATATACGTGTCGACTTGTGGGTATTATATGATAACCCTAATGAGTCTAGTTCTTTATTACGACCCATCAATTATTTTGTCCGACTTGATAGTTCTGTCTCGTTATTATATGTCCTACGTCATGTGGTATTACATTTCAATATCATATGTATAACTGACGCAAGATTTTATATCCGAAGAGAAATATTGAATTAAAATATTTTGCACATATTTTACAGATTTTTATATCTGTAGCCTAGAAAAAGTATATCTTTGATTTATTCAACTCTTATTATATTCTCGATTATACTATAAAACGGTTGACGTACATACCTATTTTTTTGGGGATAGGTACCTACGCCGCGATCCTCGCTGTTACGAGTTAACTAATTAATAAAAAATTAAGAAAAAAAAAAAACCGAGTATAGAATTAGTTTCACAAACCTTCGTGAAATAAGGTATAATACGTGGAACGACGACGGAATTATGCTGATATAGTTATCATTATACAAATATTATGAATCAATATTCCATGATGGGATTATTAATTTTTATATTATATGTAAAAACGATATTTGATAATTGCTTTGACGTAATCTTCGAGCGTAGCCGTATGGATATTTTCCGAAAGATTATTCAAATTGGAGTGTCAGATCGATAACAAATTGATACTGTAATATTCGGCCAAATTTCTGTGATGAAATCGAGGAATTGTCGTGTCGAATCACACGTGATAATGACTGTTCCTTTTTTTTTTAACTTAATTTTTTCTATTTCAACGGCGTATATTTTTAATAATCGGATTCCGACAGTAATGAAAACTCAGTTGATTGGTGGCATATTCACGCTTAAATTCTCAATTAGAAAGTCCGTTATTTTGCGTAATTAGGCAATAGGCACAGTGTCCCTGCGCGATCATCATTATCCCGAACACCTGGATCGCGATGCGCCCATTTTGGGCGACTGATGATTGACTTTTATACCCTAAAGTATGGCCCATAATACTTGACGTGTACCAATATACAGAAATACGTCGCTATATTCAGGATTTACAGACTAGAAATATCGCCGCCCAGATTTCTCCAAGTTTCCAATTTAACATATAAATTAAAGAAGTAAAAATAATATGTAATAACATTGATTACACATACCATATATACACAGAGAATAATAACGCAGCCTTAAAATTTGATTTTTCTTCATGTTTTTTAAATTCTTTCATTTTTTCCGGTATAGGTAAGAATAAGGTGTACTTTGGCGGCTAAGGTTATCACTGCAGGAACCGATCCAAGGTTCATTTTATGGGAAAGGAGATGCAGTGAATCGCGAGTCGACCGTTTGTTGCAGCTGCAGCAGTGCAGTCTCAAGTAAAATAAGCGTGCACGGTGCAGTGTTGTACATATGTATGTAAAGATGTGTGTATGTATATAAATATATACATGCAGGTATATATATTCATAAATATGTGGTTGTGCATCGCGGACTGCCGCTGAGACCCACCGCTGGGCCGAAGGCTGATAAGATCTCGAGGTCACGACCCCCGAGTGAATTGTTACGTCACTGCTATATATCCCTCTTTGTGAAAATTTTTTTTCGTCAGGAAAAATCCTCGCTGAGCCAGCAAAATTCTACCTGATTAAAGAGACCGCAACCCGAGCGTTGAAGTATAAAATATTATATCCTTCCTCCCTTGCTGCAATATGCATCGTAGATAATGAGCGCCGCGTATTTAATTATATCTATAATACAAGGATCGAAAAAAAATGAACACGATACTCGATCCTCACCCTTTTCCGAAGTATATAAGGTACCAATTAGGTCTGCGGTCCAAAAACAAATCTGCAAGCTATAAAATATATTTTTTCCACGAAATATCATCAACTCTTATCCTTCCGCAGAATAATGACGGGGGTTTCGTTTCATAAGGTTTAGTCGGACGGAGACTGAAAATTTGACGATTGGTTGTCCTCCATTTTGCCTGGAGATATGGCAGGTCCATAGTAACATAAAATATTCATAAATATTCGAAAACCCGTCAGTATGCAAACGAGATGGTGATCGCGGTGCGTCGCGTACGTATCGTCCATGGAATATGATGTTCGACCCAATAGTTCCACCGTCTACGGCGGAGGAGGTGCAGGACGAGATCGGATCCTGAAATTCCCGTCTATCGGTAAACTCGGATTTTGCACGGGGCTATAGAAAATTCATTAGCCTCGCGATCTGAACGCCTGGGTACGATGATTAATTGGGAAGAAAAAGAAAAAAAAAACTGGACTCTATACTCGACACAATTGACAGATTTAGGAAATGGAATTAGTCGGGTGAAAAAATAGAAATATTCAAATAACCGATACAAAAAACAACTTAATCGCCTGTTGGACAAGAAATTTGGCAATATATCACATAATGACATGATATTTTTCATATAGATTTTAATCAGCGTTGTTTTGATCATCAGTCATCTGATAGATGCAGATAGTGTTGGCGATGATTGGTATCTTTTTAATTTGACTTAGATTATAGGCATGGTTGAGTTACTAGCTTGACAAAAATAACCAAAAACTCCGCCATTTTGTCATCCTTATAATATTTTACGTGTAGCAAAGTTTCACGCTTTTTATAAGACCAGGATTTATCTACAGACCTAGGTAACGCCCATTTTCAATGATTAATAAGCGTGCAAAGAATCGCGCATATATACAGTGCGTGCTTTTGATTACAATTGAAACGCAAACAATTACCGATGAGTATATCTCTTTGTCATTATTGCAACCTTGGACGAAATCGACCTTCGCGATAATTTTAGATAAGAAAACGTGTCGCTAAGTAATCGAAAAAGACTTGAAAAAAAGGAGAGAAAAAAAATAGACCGTGGATCACGGTGTGTCTATCCTTTTTCGACGCGTACCTTTTCATTACCCAATTCACTCAAGACGGTTAACTTACCTAACGACTGGATTAGGATAATTCAAAACTTTCTCGATAGCGTGCGCGGGACTGTTGAAGAATATCAAATACCTATCGATGAGGAATGGCCAATTTCTGTAGGTACATGTGATTTTAAAACACCTTTTAGGGTGATAAAAAGAGATATTTGGTTAATTTAGATAAAATAAAACGAAAGAAAATGAAATGCTGGACGTAAAACAGCAGCAGCCTAGCCTATCGCGATGGGGCACCATCAAAAGTTTGATAGTTTTTATAATAACCCAATCTTCTTACGGCTGATAATTTTTCTTTTTTTTTTCTTTTTTTTTATACCTATGGAGTGTAATCGTATGCTCAACTTGCAGGTGAATCCGAAGAGGCTATCCACAGTGTTAATACTTGTAATAAAACTGAGAAATTTTTCTCCATTCATGTAATTTATCGGCCGAACTAATGACACGAATTTAAGGTTCAGGTAAGTTTTAACCGCGTACATATGCGTGATATGCGTGTTCATGGTAAATATAAATGCGAGTATGAGTATATAGAGGCAAAGAATCCAGTGGCTCTTGTGTGTATATCTGTGGTGGAGATCGGTAATTGGTGGCTGTAATGCGTTACGTCGTTTTAAAATATATATATTTTTTACCTTCTACCCGATCGTTTAAGTCAGGAAATGAAATGACCAGAAATATGACCGACGTAAGTTTGTTTTATGAGTTTTAACAGGAGCATTTTTAGGCGATATAAAACGTTTAGATATATATATTAATCCATGAGTTCGGTATCTACCTATTTAGGTTTATCGATGAATCTTATTGGTAGCCAAACCAGTCACCACAAGGTGTATATATATTTACTATATCTAGTGTTGGTTGGGCGCTGCTACAGATGCACGCAATAAGGCTAGATGTGTGCGACCTACCCACGGTATAAATTACGTTACGAGGCTCCAGGTTTTAAAACTTTTAATCCCAGACATTCGTAACCACCGGATTTGCAGCGAAGCTGCTGCAGGGATTCGTATCGGCGCGAGGGTGGCACCAGAGGCGATGCAAAAACGAAATAAAATAAAATACATACACAGAGATGTGTGCGCGAACACGGACTAGAAAAGGGCGAAAGAGAAATTTGAAAAAAGTCGGGCTCGGGAGGCGGGCTGCGAATAGGAGAAGAAAAAAAATGAAAATAAAATAAAGCAAACTAAAACCGTGTCTTTTGCGAAACCGCGCGCAGAACGCGAACTAGGCCGTCGAGGCACACCGGGTGTCGTAAGTCTCTTTAATCGCGCCAAGAATAATTAGGAGGCAGCGATTAAGGTGATTAAGGACGCGCGAGTGAGCCACCCACAATTAGCTAATCACTTTGCCTTAGCTGCTCGCCGATGGTCGTGCTAATTCTTCTTCTCATACACACATCTCCGCGCGGCATAACCCGACGCCATGCGCGGCACCCAACCTTTTGTAAAACACGTATGTGAACAAAATCTCATCAACCCCGCGAGAGAGTTTCACCTAAAATACGTGATGATTAAATGAGAGAAAAGAAAGAAATCATTTCCTGCGCCCCCAGAAAATTGATTGCCGGTTAATTGGACTGTATTCTTCGGCGATGAGAAGGACTATATTATAATCCTTCGACTCCTCTTCGGATATATGTATATATATTTTCTGTGTACATATATATTGTTTGGCGCGTCCGTGCAGCCAGACGGCGGACGTCGGCGTTGCGGTGTCCCGCAAACAAGGTCCCCCAGTTCTCTTCAGTTTCGCTCTTAGGGTGCTCGTGCGTCTCCTTAGACTCGGACATCGGCGACAGGGACTCCGCGCTCATCTGCATAAACATCTCCTCTCGGTAGCCAGTTCCGAGCGCGTTGCTTTCCCTCCCCTTTATTTTCCTTCCCCTGCGCGGTGGCCGGACCCAAAGTCGCGCGTGTATGTACCACATGCACACTGCAGCGCCGCGCTGGGACTCTCAGCTTTTGTATGGCTTTTTTAAACCTACTCCCGATTCCACGCCGAGCTTATATTCCCGCATCTACATAAACTCCGACCAGGCATTGCTCAAGAGATTCACATTCTTCACCGGGACGCGCAAAAGGTCGTTAAGCCTCCGCAGCAGCAACAGCAACAGCGACTTCTGCACCGCCTTCTCCTTCCTCTTTTCGACCTTTTCATCCAACTATACTTATACTCTCATTCTCATCCTACCGTTTGTTTCTCGTCCTGCTGCTTCTGTAGTTTCTTATGCCTCCTTTTATCCTGCCCTCCTTCTTTTTATTCTCGGTTCCTGCCCTCAGCTTGTCTATACTCCACCGATCAGACGTTATCATCTATGTTATACATCGGAAGGGTTGAGTTAAAAAGAATTTCACAGTAAAAATTATGAAAAAAAAAAAACAACAAAACAAATTGAGCACGCGATGTAGGTATTTGAAATTCTCATGTCACTTTTCGTTGCGCGTATTATATAGGTACCCACCTATGCGGGTTAAATTAGTACACAGTAGCAGAGTTGAGTTTGTGAAAAAGGTGTGGGGTGTATGTCGTACGTGTCTGGAACGTTGATAGCGTCTGTAAGTGTATAAGAAGTGCCGGGTGCGGTAGCACGACTTGAGATTACGATTGTTTTACAACGCCCGGTAAAACTGTCGCGATGCCTTATTAGGGGCCTTATTTAACCGTAGCCTGGGCTCTGAGCGCTGCAGAGCGACGTTTGAGTTTCTTTTTAAACTGACTTTTTGAGATGGTGTTATAGCTGCAGGCCGTGTTGTATATACGCGTATAAACTTGAATTTTCAGACGTGCATTATAATTTCATGAAAACGGACGCGTACAGCGGTAGCTCGAAATCTTAACTTCTTCTCGTCGGATCTTTGCTCTATCTTAACACGAGATAATATGATAATATGATAATATGCTGATGTACAAAAGCGTTAAAAAAATATAACCAAGCCATTCAAGATACACGTAACACGGTGGCACCGTGTCTACACATTATATTGACGGTGATAACCCGCAGCGACAAACAAAACCGCGAGCTGCGATGTAATTAGAGAAAATATAAACGAGGATTCTATGAAGTCGTAAAAAATTATCTTCGTATTAATTACACATTATACGCCCACGATATTATTGCTGCCAGATTTTTCCTTTGGTTTATAAACCTCCGCGATCATCGGGCGGCGGTGATCAACGACGGTGTTCCAAAACCTCTGGATCGAAGACTATGGGTGAAATTTTCATCCGGTTAATACGTTTGACGTTAGGTATGCATCGGAGACAGGTGGTACATAAGTATGGCCGACGACACCTGCTCAGATTTACAAACCCCACCTACGATCTAAAGAGATGCGTTTTTACGAACACATAGATACGCTATACTACGGCTTTCCTATCGAAATGCGTTTTCTGGCAGAGAGACGTAGACGCAAACAAACAAAATACACCCACACGAGATTCAGGTATACGTATATTAATGTATAAAACGATCTTCAGCTCGGTTCGGTATCCTAGTTGTAAGAACCCGAGAGCTTTGACACTCTCCTTGGATACACATATAGTCTGTTAGCTGAGACCAACGCGCGTCAAGTGATATATGTGAGACGGAGGGCCGCGGCGAGGGATAATTCTGAATTATGTCTGTCCTCGTCTCAAAGTATAGCTGAAGTTTCTACACCATACGTATATACGGCGTATCCAAACTCCGTATCTTTAGCCAGCTCACCTTTTAGTTCGTTGTATCTTTTGTTACGGTCTCACGTGAGAAGAAACGACGACCTGCAGCACCACCGCGGACTGATCGACCCGCACTGGCTATGGGTATGGCGCATATAATAAGAGAGACAAACTTTCTTCTTTTTTTTTTCTACAAATCTTTTCTCCGTTTGTTACACCCTAAGACACCCTTCCTTTTTTTTTTTTTTATTCATATAATCGTCCTAAACGCAAAGCGGACGAGATTATATAGCTTTGAGCTTCGTCCGACTGTGTTATATATTTTTGATATATATATTTAATTCGTAGAGATTTGTTGAATTGACCGAGTTTGACGAATTAGAATAAAAATTCAGATATAACGTTGATCGCGAGATTCTGGGTTGTATGAAAAATCGGTGCCGATGCACTGCAGCAGACTTTTTCACCGCCCGTGGTGAGCCGATTAATAACTAATTTATACTTCTACGCGACTGCACAGAGCAACTGAAAGACTCGTTATAGGATCGTAGGTGAAGTGACCACGCGATCTTCGTTTCTGAAGAAATAGGTCGCGCAATTATTATATCAAAGCTTCCAAAAGTAGAGTATAGTATAGATATAGATATGTAAGTACAAAAAAAATGAAACGAATGAATAGCAGTCCACTGCAATCAAATTCAATCTTTATTACGGTCATTAATCTCGATGATTAACGAGCCCTTTCATTCGAACGGATCACCGTCGCCGAATCAAGGATCGAAGGGGTTGCTTCTGCTCCTGTGAGTTCCGGCCACTCGCATAAACGACGTGGACATAACTCGATTTGGAAAGGAAAAACCTGAAGGTAAAGAAAAAGCCGCGGATGAAAGTTCAAATTTCCTAAAATCATTCGAACCTACCGCACGACGTATCGAAGATCATAAAAAGGCTGGTTCAATAAGACGCAGATTTTTCATCGGAATAGCAACGCCTACAGATATTCAAAGGCGAAGTTTCGAAGTCGCAGCTAAACGAAGGAAAGAACGAGCGAATCGGGGGGAAAGGAACAGAAGGAAAAGTTCGACTGCCTCACTACGATACAGCGAAGCAATAGCTATACCGCAGTGTATATGAGAGTGAACAAAAAAAGGAAATGAAAAAAAAAGGAAAAATGAAGAAAGAGAAAAGAAAGAATAAGAAGAAAATAAATAAAAAACGTAAAAAGAAAAGAAGGGAAAAAGGGAAAAAGAATCCACCGCCCGCTGCGACGGACGAGACGCATGCGTGCGATCCGGTACGATCCGATCCCGTCCTGCAGGAGGAATACCACGTCCCTTATACTGGGTTGGTGCAGGTTGCGGAGTTGAGGCCAAAGCTGAGAGGGACGCAGGTCGACTCGAACTCCCTCCCCCCTCCTTCGCCCTTTTTTCTCCCTGACTCCTGGCAACGTCCTGCACCCTCCGCCCTTCGTCCTGCACAGCACAGCACAGCACCATTCCGTTCCGTTGTTCTCTGTTGAACGGAATCCGTGAATTTCTGGCCCTCTTTGGAATTCCATGAACTCGACGACCGCGACAGCCATGACCCAAACCGAAAAAGGGATTCAAGGGAGAAAGTCTCTCAACCCTCGACTCCATACCTTCCCCCCTTCCTTCTTCTCCCTTCGTTCGGTGGTTCGCCCCTTTGGCTCGTATATAGTGCGTACAAACAGGGTGACTGAAAAGTTATAACGTCCCTTGCTCGATGCAAATTGATTTCCAGGAATCTAACACGCATCTCTACTATAGTGTATTCTCGACAATGTAACCGAAATGAAAAACATCCCTCTGATTCTATTTTCACCCTTCGATTCGATTCGAGTCGCAGAGATTTTCCTGTACACACTCGAATCAATTTCTCCTTTATACTCTTTACCATCATTTATTCAATGCCGAGTGATTTTATGGGGTTCTACAAATAAAGCCATAATATTAAAAAGGCCGATAATTTTCCGATAACTTAAAATAGAAAATCGATCAATTTTTCTATATCGTTACGTACCAGTCCTTGTTGCATGAGAATATTTAGTGCGGGTGCAGGATAACTTAAGGATATGATTTACGATCAGGAAATATCCGTGACAAATTTTGTGTGCAAACATGAACTGCAGTGCAGTAGGAGTATATAGGAATGAGTTAGTAAAAAATATTTTATCCTTCCTGCAGGATATTCTAAGGTAATTTCCCCATATACTTTCTCTAAAATATTTATACAAGTGTGTTATACACCGTACAATAAAAATGAAAAACTATTATACGACAAAACGAAGGCATGTGACCATCGCTGTGTTCCCTTTCGAGTGTTTTTCTTCTTGTTGGGGCAACAAACCGATCCTCAAACTCCCCGTTCCCTAATTTTCTCTTTCCATTTCTCGAGAGTCGTAAAGTTTTGGTATAAAAGCCAACTCACTCCGACGACGTCAGTAAGAGGTGACCTTCGCAAGCCGTAATAAAAAAAAAAAAAAAAAAAATACAGCAAAGACAATTTTAAATGATCATTCGTTGTTGGATTGTTTTTGCTCCCATGGGTCGTGCGATTAATTAAAAATTTGTTACTTACATCGAATGCGAAATTGTCGAAGAAAAAATCTCGGTAGTCTACGACGATCGGTTTGGAATGGTTCGTCACATGTGCAGCGATATGATGAAAGAATGGGCCTATTGACGATTCAATGTAATATGTTATTCTCGTGTGACTCGAGTATTATAAAGTCCCATTGTTACACCGGTACAAGGGCTCTGCAGAAGGGCCCAATAAGCGTAACGGGACAACTGAAAGCGCACGCGGAGTGACGGGCCGTATAATCGAAGCGTTTCTAATGAGCTCTCTATTACCGGGCTTTGCGGTCGAGGTGCCGTTTCACGTTACCCGATACACACTAGCCAAGTTCCGGTTACCTGCTGCATCATATCCCTCCTGAATTTGTATAATAAAATTTCCAAAAATAATAAGAATATGCATCCGAATCGTCAGTCCCCAAAGAGTATGGTATTCGAACTGATATAGAGGGTAGCATGTAGTACATAGATCTTCTCGGAGGAATCTAACGGATAAATATTCATGAGGGATTAAATTTGGAATGGAAATATACGTAACGATATACGAAGGATGAAAAAGAAGAGAGAGAAAAAGAAAAAAAACATAGTAACAAATAGAGAGAGTCTCGATTACTCATGTCGCGTAGGTATAATAATATGGGTGTAGAATATAAGTCGTTCCACGGCGAGTCAACACAGTCGCCCCTTTTTGGTCCTTGTGCAGTTATAGTATAATAATACGAATACACCGGGTCTGCAGGACTCCCAGTCCTCTGGTTCCCGATACCCCGGATCGTCGGTTGATCCCCAATGCGCCAAAGTTCCCTACGATATCCTCAACCAGAACAGCCTTAAAGCGTAACGTGCATGTCCCTGCGATAAGGTCCTCCTGGGCTAGAAACTATTAATCATTTGATGCGAGGGATCCGTCCTGCAGAAAGTGGAAGGTGCGTTGGTTGACTTTGGTCGACGTACACTTGGCTATATGGAAGCTCGAAAGCTGAGCGTGCAGCTGTTGTTCGTAGCCTGATTACGAAAAGCATGTATGTAATATACACGTACACTTATATACCGTGCGATGTAATACCATGGAACGTTGGAAAGTTCTTCGAGGCATGTCACGCAGGGTATAATACGGTATGAGCTTTTCGAACCTGTAGCTTACAAGCGTAAGCTCTTGTAGTTTGCCTAAATTCAATAGGTGGGGCGTAGTTGGCTTGATGATACGTATGAATTATAATTGATCGATTCACCCTCGCTAGTGTTGCATAAAGTAATTACAGCATGAAATTTTTCACTATAGTTAAAGCCGGGATGGTTATTATTTCGTTCGTTAGAATTATTTTAATCCAATTTCTGCCGACGTGAAGGTCGTAAATGTGGTATTATCATTGAAACTAATTCGGAAATGGTTATGGGGTTGTTTTAACGGTGGGATGACTGCCCCTCCCCTAGACTACGCGCGGAATTGTATATCCTCGCCCTACTTAGAAAATCGTGTTGGTCGTAGGGGATGAGAATTGAAGCACGAGATAAAACCGAAGACCCACGAAAGGATATAGATAAGGGTTTGTTTCAGCGGGAATTGAAGTAGGAGATGCCAGAAAACGATATCCGTGTAAACGCTTAGGTATTATAGAAACAAATTACTTGCAATTAGAATCAAAATCAGGGTGAATTTCTTTATTCATCGAACGATTTGCAAAATGTCAGCAAATCGTCTCAACGATTTCGAGGATCGTACTCACCTACTGCTTTTGTACACGTAAAGTGTATCTAGTTTCCGATTTCTGAGCGCGTGCGCTTCGCGCATAAAAGTTCGAGTGCAAAATATCGCGTGAGTCACGCTACATAACCCGAGTTTGTGAACACAGTGGCGTTGCACAGGGGTCAAAACGCGAACAAGATCCTGGAGATAAGAGAGCGAGGTAAAGAGGAAGAGAAAAAGCAGAGAGTAAAAAAAATTAAAAAAACCTAAAAAAAATTAAAAAATAAAATAAGAAATGGAGCGAAGGTTGTAATTCCGATTTCCGCACACGAAGCGACTCAAGGGAGGTTCAAATAATAATCGCGCCCTACAGAGTCCTGAGGATTGCAAACTAGGAATTATATAAAAGCTGAACAACCCTAATTTGAACATCTGGGACCGACGCACATACGCAACGATATCGAAACATAAAACACCCTGCATCAGAGTTTCGTTTGCTCTCCACGCGCCTAGGATTTCGCTGCATAATTTTTTTTCATTGTTCTCATTCCTTCGGATCCCCGACTCGGTTACGAAGAGTAGGTTATATACCTGATACCGATTTTGATGTAGGAAAAGCAGACGTTAAGTCAAACATTCGGGCAGCTAGTCGGCAGGCAGGCAGGCAGGCAGGCAAGCAGACAGCAGGCGGCGGGTAGAGTAGATCGAGCTTGTATTTCTCACGCACGTAGCTCCACATAGGCATAGTTTGATTAATTGTCGGTGTTTCTCGGGGTCACAAACCTATACAGAGTGTAGTGGGCTATCCCCGATATACTTGTCTGGCAACAGTAGTAGGCACCAAGGGGTGAGGGGTTGTTAAATTTTTTCTATCTATCTGTTATTTTTTTCCTTTCCTTTTTTTTTCTTCTTCGCTAGCCCAACACGTCCCTTTCTAAACGTAGATGCGACTCAGGGTGCAATAATGTGGAAAATGGAAGAGCGACAGACTTTTCATTCGTTCGATATTGCACCGATCAGATGCGCATCGTGCATGCATATAGATATTTTTTTCTTTCCCGAAACGTACAGTTATTTTGCACGGGGGAAAATCACAAATATACGCACACATCGCAGCTGTTTTTTTTTTTTTTTTTTTTTTTTTTTCAACCGTCTCTTTTGGGGGACAGAAATAAAAGCACTGATTACATATTAGCGTTTGTACGCGCGCACTATGTGCGATTTTGATAGAATTTAATCAGAGTTTATAAGCTAGTCTGATACATTTTGATTTCAGGTATCCAAATCTGCAAGCTAAATTGATCTGTCTATCGAAATGATCGAGTTATCGCCAATTTTTCGCAGTGACTCTCGATGAGTTCATACAACAGCGAATGTGGGTTATTAGCGAGATTCGAGTGAACGCGTCTTTTTTGTAATATGAGACACGACCATCTATAGAGAATCGTGATTATTATCGCGCATGAATTTTGTAAACGAGTATATCAGGCCGGCCGAGGAGTTGATTTTTAAACTGATGTGAACTCGATTTTTAAATTAGAATAATACGTATACAGTCATAGATGTTATCGCGATCGTCCCGCCCCCGCGGATTCTAATTACCTAATAGCTGCACGAGTATTACAGGAATTGAATTGAACAGAACATTAAATCTTGACATTTCATGTCACGGTGTGATGATCCGACGTGTAGTAAACAAAAAAGAAAAAAAAAAGAAAGAAATAAAAATTCAAATACCCCGCACGTCCTACGTTACGGCGTTTCTCGGTCTTTCTAGTTTATTTCTTTCTCTTTTTTTAACCTATTCTTTGAGACTCGTATAAGTAGCGGTGTCGATTGGTCTAATTATAAAAGCGGGGAGCGGATCAGGTATACAAGTACACCATAAGCTGGGAGGATGGAATGGGTTTCCTCGGTAGGCCGGAATCTATACCTATACAGACTAGGTGTAGGTGAGCGAGCAATTGCTGGGGGTCCTTGAAAATGCGACTTTGTAATGGGATTAGAAGGGTTGCGATTCGGATTATAAATTGGATTAGTACGGACCGTTAGCCGCTTTGTTATATGGCTCGCGAATAGCGTACAGTAGTACAGGGTCAGTCAGCTGTGACCGAAGTAGACGTATGCAGTTGGTCTTCGTAAATAACTTATGCTCTCGCACCTTAATTCCCCAAATCATTGGGCATTATTTACCCGCTTAATGAATTTGTCAATGCTGATAAATTTACAGAAACGCAAAAAAAAAAAAAAATGAGAAAATCTTCGGCTCACTTACCTTATTTCGTTGGGGTCGCTGGTATACATCATATAATGGGCGTTATCTTTGAAGGTAGAAAAATGTCCAAATGTCGAGTGACACGGGGCCCTGTGTATTAAATAACTAAAACTGTGGTTATATAGTATAAATGCGCGTGTAGGTTGTGTTCACGGATGCGATTCTAAATTTATTCACCCTTCCTCTGCGAGCACGCGGTTATCGTGAAACTTATCTCTTCATCTTTACCTTCCCTCGGGTTGCCCGCTAATTTTCTTTCCATTTTAAGAAGCTCACCGAGGTAAGCAAGGCAGGCATGTATATATACACACTACGGTGTATGACTAAAAAATTATTAAGGCTAGTTGCTCTTTCAACATTATAATTGAAATTTCTCTTTGCGTTTTGTCTGACTTATTTTTCCTGCCGTTTTAATCAATTCCTCTAACCCGTTAAAAATAATTCAAGACCTCACGAGTGGTGAAATTCTTTTAATTTTTACGTTTTGATTGAAGCGCATTTTAAAATCATCTCCCTGCACTTATGTTATATGTTTTTTTACGGAATAATCTATTTACTAACAGCTTCGACTGAGCTCTTTCGATGCGAGGGGTGGAGCACCTGTATAAGGATCTTTCTAACTGCGACCCGGGTCGATCCGAACCGAGGAAGAAATTCCTAGACGTCATGGCGGCAGATTTCAACAGGTGCCCGTTACAGCATCACCACCAGGGATTATAAAGACTAGCCGTGTAATTTGTAATTATACTTGTCTAGCAGATGAGATGAAAATTTTAGGGTGTGTTCTGGAAAGACCCTTAAAAATTATCCCCGCGTCTTGAATAACGACGTATGCTTATGAATTTTTCGGAAATAAGAAAAGGATACGTAATATCACACACATGCATAAATTGAATTCCAAACCTCGACTTCTATTGAAAAATTTTTACAAAGCAATACGTCATACAATTATATAATTCTCCTGTTTTGTTCTTCTTAAAAGGTACGTAACGATGATCTCCCAAAACGGTGTCTTCATCCCTTTGGGACCAACGCGGGGATGAAAAAAAGGCGCTGCTGGATGGTTTCCTTCTTTTTTTCTCTTTCTCTTTTTCTCTGACCCGCAGGTCCCGAGTCGCTCGCTTTTAGCCCGGCTACAAAGAATTAGTGAAATTTAGGGGAGGGCCGAGAGTCCCATTGACATAAAGTGAGATTCGCGTCGCCCGCCCACATTTGACGGCCCTTTTGCGGCCGGGTATACGTTAACTTTGGTTAGCTTACATCAATCCTCCGTATACCTATACCTACAGAACTGCTGCCGACACTGCATCTTATACTACAGATATACCCTGCACGGTTACGGTCAGATTTGGTTAGATGCCGATGGGCAAAACTAGCCCAACTTCTAAAGTTAAAGTTAAAGCTAAAGCTGTTCAACCTAAACCTGATCTCTTGGAAACGGGCTTTTTGAGTGGCAACCAAGAAAGGGTGGCCCCGCGTTCAAGCGCATTGTTCGACTCTACGGGACGCCTTCAAAATCCCTTCATATATAGCTGCAGAAGTCAGGGGTGCCCTCCGCAACCCTCCCGCGCACGTTTTCTCTTTCGAAACCGACTCCGAAAATATTACAAGCACCTAAAAACTCGTCGAACGATTATCACGAGTTTTAGTTATAAATATATTCAGAGAAAATAAAAAGGGATCGATCGGAAGGATATGATGTTCGAAAATCGATCAGGTTCATAACTGATACAGATAATATTCTACACCGCGTGCAGGAGCGACGTCATTTTTGTAACCCCGTATAAGATTTTGGGTGATTAATGACAGCTAGCAATCCTCCTAAACACCGTGTCATCGTCCTTTCATAACACGCAAACAACTCCATTCAGAATATCTCATATATATACCATACACGATGCAAAAAATGAACGAACACGCGCTCTCGATCACATTTGCATCGGCTGCCCATCTCGACGATCGCATGCAGATCTCGCTTTGTCCGAACATATATCCCAACGGTTAAAAAAAAAATAATTATAATTATTACACATGTTGGATCGGATATCGTTACGAAACTCGATTCAGTACAATCGATATCGGCTTCGAATATTTCAATACAGATATCGTTAGAATTGATTATACGCAGCCGGTAAAAATGTAGGTATTGAAATATTATAATTTGCGAGGGTGTATCGCGATATTTTTGAATAACGAGAGTACGTCGATGATTTATAAATATATTTGCGCTCGGGTGTCGCAACTACGCAACCTCGCTTTAGGTTTTATATTTATTTATTTTTTTTACGCAACTGCGACAATCGGCAACGAGATAACTATATACGTGTTTCTATACCCGTAATATCTAAACGTAAAATTAGGTGCCGCAATACGGATAAGAATTTTACTGGCGACAATAAATAAGAAATAACGAACTACAACGTACGCTGCCGTTGCATGCGCACAGACGTATTTATTGCGCCATACGCGGCTGCACCTCCGAGGCAAATTTGTTATATACGAAGTCGAAGATCGAACGTCACATGTGTGCGCCGAATTCGAAATGATAAATATTCCTGTCACGATGAGTTGTACGAGAATAGTTATATCGCAATTATTATTATTTATACCTTACTTTTATTTTATTTATCTGAAATTTAAAGGACGTATAGCGTATAGCGAAGAGGGATATAGTGTGAAAATAAAATATCCCACACGCATCTACGACGTATACGCATAATAATATAATCGACGATCAATTACGCGAACAATTATAAAGTACGTACCAATCTCATGGGTCGAGATCAAGTTCTGCAAAAAAGAGACGTGCCAGTATGTCCGTGTTAACCATTCCTGTATTATTACGATAAAAATGTTTGTAGAAAAAAAAAAGACGGAGAAAAAAAAGGAAATCAAAAAGAACTAATTTCCGCCATAAATAACATCGGCGAGGGACCGCGAGCTAGACCCCCGTTGAGTTCGCAACCACCCACTCATTCCTCGACTTCGGATATAATATGCTCGACGAAGGAGCTGCAGGATGTATATTATACAGCTTTGCCATGTGGTTTAATACACCGTCGTGTACATAGCTTTTTGTACCCATAACACAAGGTCAAGATGTGCACCAAGCTGCGATATAGACGCCCCCGCTCAACGAATTATCTCAACGGTAGATTCTCGATTTACATCTAATAGTTCATACGGAACATCGTGTACTCCGATCCACGGAGTGGGTAAATTGATGAAAAATATTTCCCACGGAAAATTTAGAAAAAAATTTTCGATATATCGTGACATAAAACGTGAGTCGTTTTACTTAGAGTTTTCAAGAGTTGGTCAGCGAGTTATCTGATAGATTTGAGTAAAACACATCGAGTGCATGTATGCGTTATCCCTGTGAAAAGGATATTAAATATATAAATGTTTAAGTGAAAAATCAACAGGGAAAATGCTTCCAAGTGAGTAATAACATAAAATAGCGCTGATGTTTAGACGCCTACCTGTCGCGGAGCGATCAGCGATACCCCGTGTAGATAGAAGTTCGACATTTAAATGGACAACAAATATTATATTTTGTTTTTTCCTTTTTTATTCAGAAAAATTGATCCTCGATAACGCCCATATGTCGTAGGCAAACACACACGATACCTACGCGATTATACCTCTTGGCTTACGTGTTTACAGAACAGTTCATGTTTTACAGGGAAAAAATCTAACGCGGTACCCGTAATTGTAGAATGTAAAAGGCACTCAGAACACAGCAGGTATACTACCACTTTGCACTATATATCCACGACCCGTACGGCGACGACTAACACTTTAAATTGACGTTTACCTAATAAGTACGTTTATATATCATGAAAATTCTACGCTCCTCTAGATTTTCCGCGTCCAAGTTCTTCGGCGAATATAATTGACACGTGTGTATAATCTGTATACGTGAATGCAGTCGCGTTTGTATGTTGTAGGGCAGAAGACAAGGGATTCCGTAAACCATGTACGTGGGCGGGACTCGTAAATACATTCGGTGTAAACAGGATTCTCCGGTGTTTGGCATACAGCCTCCGCAACGCAATAGATTCATCGCGTAAATATCTATCTGGGAAAATAAACCCTACAGTGGAGAACGTTCAAAATTCAGCTGCGCTACGCTGCAGCTAATTATGCAGCCCCGACGCAACCCATATAATTATTTAGTAGCGCCTCTCTAAATCAACTTTCGGTACATATAGCGATATCGAAATCAAAACGATTCGCAAATTATTTCGATAAGTATTATTATATGAATGATATAGAGATGCTATAGAATATCCAGAGTATAGCTGAACTCGAACTGTTCTCTGATTTATGAGTTTTCTCTTCCTTTTTTTTCCAAGAAAAAACACTTTGTTGGGTGTCAATATACGGCTGCACCCAAGGTGTACTAGTCATATTGTACACACAGTCATGTTTCAAAACCCACAATATATGCGTATTATATGTCCTGAGCTTTCCCTTTTGGTCGTACGCTAGAATATTATGACACTCAGAAGCCTCTGGACGATTTTAGATACGTAATTCTTCCACCCTTCGTAATTTCAGTTTGAGTTTTCAGTCAGAAATATACCTGGAGAGAAAATGATATCACGAAATTCATAAATATGCGTGGCCATCGGAGGTGAAAAAATTTTCTTTTTCTTTTTTTCCAAAAAAAAAAAAAAAAAAAAAAAAAAACATCCTCTAATATAGATTATACACTCGTCCAGGTTCAAATGCGCGTGAATTAATTTATCGTTGCGTGAATTCCTTTTACAATGGGCGAATATTATAATGAATCGAGAGAAGTTGAGAAAAAAAAATTCCGTCTAATTTGAATATGCAATTCGGACTGTATCTATATGGGTTTACATTAAAGGTATACACGCATTTTACGTATCATATAGAGGTACGCGTATGATCACGTGAGTGTATGCAGCGGTCCTTGAAAATTTAAGTTTCAAGCGAAACAAAACTGTTCATAAACAAGCGTTTTATCCGACGGTTAGAAGATTTTTAGAAGCATGAAATAAAATAAAAACCTGTCCGCCTCTATGGCCGCGGGTCCGCGCGAGCATCGAGTGTATATACAGCGAGTATATATAGTCGGATGAGAAATTTTAATTACTGTATAAATACCCCAGAATCTTCATCTAAAACGGTTTACGGCAGATAAATCTTGAATTATCCCACACGCACAACTCATAGGAGTATAAAAATCGTGTACATTTCACATTTCCTCCCCTAATTAACTCGCCACTTTTATTGCTATTATTATATGCGCGAGTCTAGTTTTAATACGTGCGTAGACGTATAAGGTACAGTTTTGTCTTTTAACATCCGCTGCCGCACCACAGCGTATATGGTACGAAAGGAACAAATTCATCGGGCGAGAACTACGGGGTCGAGATTCCTCGGTTAGATATTTCCTGTGACTCCATACACGCGTTTAAAGTAGTTTCGTATAGCAGCCGTTTACCTTATTTTATTATTTTACTAACCACTCGCTACAACCGCTATTAACTCTGTGCTGCGGCCCACTACGAGGGACATAAATTAATAATGGAAATTAGGCAAGGTTTAAACTTCACATGGTTATTTTACATAATACGAGAAAGTCGGATCTATTGTTCTATTATATGATCCTCAACGTTGCTGTAATATTCTTCGTACATATATTGCTGCCGGAAAAACTTTGAGTCGCTGATGCAGTGTAATATAATATTATTATGTTATACTTCACCCATTTCGAAATATAGAATCTATTCAGAAAATTCAACCACTGTACATGAACCATTATTGTGTTATATCAGTCACCGAGCCAGTAGGAAATGAAATCATATTATGTTATACAGTACAGCGCAATATTTGTTGAGAAATTTATCCGATGAAAAAATATCCGTAAGCGGTAGCAGTAAACTCTTGAGCTGCGGCTGTACCAGTTTTCTGTGTATATACGTGGTATATTTGTACACCGTGCGTTTTATCTTGGTGTATGTGTACGTCGAAGAGCTATATAGTAGCTGGTAGTTGTATAGATAGGATAGCCGGTACTGTTTCACCGGTATAATTTATAAGCTAGAAGACTGACATAAATTTTCTGAGACTGCCGACAAGCGTATAAATCGGTGGTTCGCCTACCGAGTAGGTGGATTCATGTATTTCAATTTGATCCATTAACGGTGGTGATTTTTATCGTTTTAATCACGTCAGTAGATCCGGGGCCCGCAACTGGCCGCGCGTTCATCGCTCGCCCAATAGTCAGATGCTGGAGACGCGGTCGCGATGGTAAGAAACACGCCGTTTGAATTAGCCCAATAAACCGACGATAAATCGTTCGATTCAGGAAATCGTACGCCGCGCGCGTTCTCCAAGAAAGTTATAGGTACCCTCGCGTACACCTATAACGTCCATATTCACGTACGTAAATACCTACTTAGTCTCATACCCAATATGCGAGATTCTCCACTATCGAAAAGGTTCCTCTCAAACATGTATGCGTATGAAAAGCTCAGCGTTAAGATAGGCAAAGCAGTTACGTTGAAATACCGTCTACATTAGTCCAACACGATGTCGGCATCGACAACAACTCCCGTGCTTCTGATTTGGCGCCGACGAAATCTTAAGATTTATTTATATTCTTCACTATATAATACGAGATGAGCCCGCTTATGTACCCGAAGACTCGACACTCTGGACCCTATGCGTGTCCCTATTCGGTAAGGTGTGAAAAAGACAAATTAATCCAAAATACTAATTGGGACCCATGTGTCACACGGTGCACCTGCGGTCTACCTATATAATGCCCGTTCACACGTAGGACTTCTTTCCCAAATCTGACCCCATAACACTCGTCAACGCATACGGGACCGCTGTGCGGCAGTTACGTCATCGACGATCTTCATTCCATTTTTTTTTTTTTGATTCGTAATTTGAAAGCCCATATGGGGATGGAGATGGGGACGGAAAGGAGAAGTCGGAAAAAATCAGCGCGCATCAACGCAGACCATCCAAGGTCGAAGGAAAGCACTCGATGGAAGCTGGAGGTCAGGTTGCAGCCTCAGAGCTTACAGGTGCATGGCAAGCGATGTGTTGTAAGCGGAGTGAACTGCTGCTGCAGGGCAACGCGCGGCGATACCAACAACTTTTACATCAGGGGAGAGGTGCTGGTCGTTGGCAATGGTAGTGGTGAGTATCGCAAGAGTAAAAGAGGAGGGCTCCGCCCCAGCAACATGGCCGCTGAGCGACGGATTGGCGGAGACCCTCTCGACGGCGATGCCGTCGTTGACGCCCGCGCCTCACTCAACTCTCGAACTTTCGAACTCGGCTTCACTTCACTCCCTGGGTACACTCCGCCTTGGTAGAATCAACCTGGTCGCCAGTCACCGCCCACCCACTTCAGCCCAAGCCGAACCTCGACGCCTGGCTTGGCTGCACTTTCGGATCAGGTGTGGATCAGGTCGCGAGCTCCTCGAACACCTCGCCTCGGACCCGCTGCTTATTGGGAAGACCGTCGACCTGCGGCGCATTTTGCATGCTCGCCCTTCGAGCTTTTACTAAAAATATGCGAATTCCCATATCTAGGACATCGTGCATGTTATATCGGGAGGATGTTAATGTCGTCTGATATCAGTCGTCAAAACAATGTCAGCGCGCGGGTTTCTTCTGATCATATGGCTTTTAGGATCCTGTACCATAATTAATATTAATTACTAGTACCTATTTCCACAGCTACTATTACACGTACATACATATATATAGGTATACGAACCCGAGTATAGGTAAATGACTAATGGAATGCCGAAAGTCGTGCAGTGACCCGGGTCGAGAAGTCCAGCGTACCGCCAAATTGAGATTAATCGACCCTGATGATGCGCATGCCGAGCTTCGCGCGATATCTCGTATATGCGTATATATTAGATACGTACCGGCTAATGATGCTACACGCAATATTCTGCGAATCTACGTGCGATAATATGACGCAGGGATGTGCAGCATATACAAGTTCGATGATAATTTATTGGAAAATGAAATCATCCCAACAATTTATCTTTTCTCTTGAACGCAGCGTCGATCTAATTAATAACTGAATTCAGAACGGATCGAGGTAGCCAGTTTAGTTTTATCGGAACTTTATTTATAACATTACAATTATTATCAACGTTCGCTAACCAGGTGTGCTTATTTAAAAGCCTGAAATTGTTTATCTATACATCGCGATCAGTCAGTCTCATATATCACGATTTTGAACGGCGAACATGAAATGTAACCGACATATCAGCAAAATGTTATCCGTGTAGAGCAACGAGAGACCAAAAATTTAACACTACAGACGCATACCGCATGTATAAGTATTATAATTATAATATACATGACGATTTTACATGTATTTACCTACGCTATGAGGCTGGTGTACAATTATAGACGTCGACACCTCCGGCAGAACAAACATCAGATTTAAATCTGATGCCCCGGTATCTCTCGTTTTACACTTTCAAATGCAAACAACCGAATATATAGATATATATATGTGTATACGTGTATCTATAGCGCGGGTTGATTCCACCGGTTACGTTAGCTTGGAATTACCGTCGCAACTTATACTATTCTACTATGTATACGCGCGTATATATAGGAATAATTAATTACCACAAACGAGCCTTGGAATTAAACACGATCTATAGTACAACCTCAACCTAGACCTCATCAGGGTGCCCATATATTTTACCGCATATATGATTCGATTACATGATAATTGTATATCAAATGTGTTGGACTTTTGCAAGAAACAAGATGTCTATACATATACATATATATCTATTCGGAATTCTTGTACGACGCGACATATAAGAGATATCTTCGCGATCCTGGGACCCGCACAACTCCCACGACCTTGTTGAGAAAATTCAACCAAACTGTAAGAACCCACCTGTTGAGCCCTTAGCTGCAGCAGGAGCAACAGCAGTATCGGGGTCTTCGGCATCTTCTTACATTTCATTCGTGTATTACGTTTTATCTGTTAGATTTTTATTTATTTCCTTTATTTTTGTTTGTCTTTTGAGTCGCCCCGTACCACGGTATACTCGCGCTCTGCACCCTGTCGTTCTACAAAACGTCTGCGGGTGGACATTAGCATAAGTCCCGTGTGGACGGTGTAGTTGTATCTGTCGCATCGCTTGCTCCGTCTGTCCACTCGCTCAGACCCTTTCCGAACCGTATCTCTTCGCCTCCATCTTCATCTCCATCTTTTTTTCGATCTCCGTCACCGCTCACCACCCACGGGTATAGGTATACCCCTACAAAACCTTCGCGGCTTTGCCAACCCTATGTAATGCTGCTATGCCTACTACAGAAACTCATGAGATTCTCTACGGATACGTCTCGAAGATAACGACAGTCTTTTTAACCCGAACTAGTCGAGGGATCCTGCAGAGAAGACGAGCAGCAACAGATGCAGCTGGGACGTGAAGAAGTGCAGGGCGATGGGAGCAAAAAGCGGTGTTCTTGATTTTACAATAAAGGAATGAGATACGCCGTGTAACACTTTTCGGTAACGAAGAAGCGATTTTTTACATTTTGCCGATGCCTAATTTCGCGATGCTGACGCAACCTGCATAGGAAATCGAATTTCAAGATTATAACGCACCGATTGCGGTGAATTTAAATTACAGTCAAACGAGAATTTGGGAGAGCGAGAAAAGCGTACCTATAAATACTCGACATTAATTTTGATAATGAGATGGGCCGTTGGATTGGATTTAATATTTTCTCAGCGTGCAGTTACCGTCATCATTATATTCCAATCAAATTTGTAGTGTAACTTGAAATGTTATATTCAAATTTTGAATGGGTTTTTTTCAACCTAACATTCGGCCTCCCGCCTCCTCGTCAATCTCGATCCTATGCCACGGACATACGTCCCGCTGAGTTAATTGCCTTGACTATTTCAGGAAAGTTTGAAAACACGTTTCTGAACTACGAGGCAGTTAATATAACGCCGATGCAGCACACGATGCGGTCGAACCAAACGAAGATACAAGTCCCAAAGACAAGCTTTTATTACGAACCCATACGGGGTGGGAACTAAATTTATTCATTTTCTAATCTATAATTACGAAACGGAAAATTACACGTTCGCGTTAATTATTATTTCTCATTTCTACGTAACCGGTGCGAATTACAACGAAACGATGTAATGCATTGAATTTCCGATAATTGCGTTAGGAATTACCTAGATTACGTAGAAGAGCCGCGCTATTAGAAAACGGAGCATGTATACCTAATACATTATACAATTAAAATTTTCGATGCACCCATTATCCCTATGCGCTTTGAGAATTTAAGGGTGCCAGCAATTAGAATAAGGGCATAAAATTTTCAGGCTTGTTACTCCAAGATCTTGTGCTCGAAAAATATATTATCTAATTTTTTTTAAGTTCACAGATTCATCTGTATTCGACCAAAACTCCTGCGGGGTCTGTGAATGCAGTTGAGTGCATCAGCACAGTGAAGACGCCACGATCCAATGCACTCCAGGCGCCATCTCACGAAAAACTTACAACCGAGAGCCACGACTCGACAGATACCGTTGAATTCGGCAGACCGATGTGGCAATGATTAAACCGACAGCCAATGACTAAGGTCCTAAAAAGCTCCGGCGGTATAACGAACACTTTGATAGCAAGAGGCCGAAGAGCCGGAGAAATAAAAAATCCCCTATTTTCCCTCCACTTTCTTTTGCATGACGGTTAATCATTGACTTTGAAGTTCAGAAATTGGTTTAAGTATTCAATAAACGGTAGTTGGATTTTGAAATTTTATTCCTATCCCCAAAATTCTAAACATTTTGAAATCACTAGAATTTAGAATAAAATATTCAATATTCCAATAGTTATCCCACACAGTACAATCTTCAGTCAACACCCCGCATCGCTCCTACCTAACATCTTGAATCCCGCGCTCAATTGATGCCTATGATCTGAATATGGTGGATTCCGCTTTATTAGCCCACATATTTCCCAAGCTCGCCAAAGCCCAACAAACTATGCACCGGGATCTGGCGCCACCTAGAAGAGTTGAGGACTCCCGTTGAACTGTGAAGCTTGGGTAATGTACAATCAGCTGATCCTCATATTCCAAGTGTCAAATGCGTATTTGTAAATAACGATCCGTTGCATAAAGCGCAGTCTTGTAATAATTCATTGACGAGGCGGTAACAATGGTGGATACCAAAGCTACCGTGAGCTTTGCTTGTCAGCGATGCCTCCAGCCTCTCAGATTAGATTCGAGCTTCAATCATTTGGGGGAACACACGCTGGCTGAACTTTCACGTAGGTAATTCCATTTCGATCTGTATAAACATCGTCACACCGTCAAAATTTCGGCCTTTGACTATAAAAATTACATTTGCATCCCTAAAACCAAATACTCAAATACACGTTCAATAAATTCAGAAAAATTTTATGCAGAAGTAATGCTATGTCCTCATTAATCTAATCTGAATTTAAATGGCAGTACCGATACAACAACAGACAGTCGGAGAGCTCGATCACCACAGTGGCAGCCTAGAGCAGTTAGCTCCACCTTTCCGTCTCACAGAATCAGCTAATGGTGCTAATGGATTTATGCTGGTTGGAGATTCTGGTGAAACGGAAAGTCTTAGCCATCACCTGAGGGTACAACTCACCTTTTCAGATGTATTCTAACTGAATTCTGAATCTTGTTTTTTACGATCTTTGTCTCTAGGTGAGAGCAACATTGTTCGATATATTGAGCAGCAGCAGTTCTGCAGACCATCCGTTATGTGATGAATGTACAGACAGCCTTTTAATGTTGATGGATCAGCAATTGAGATTGACAGAGGGAGAATGGTCAGACTACAACGAATACATAAAACACTTGGAATCTGAGCAACAGCAACATGATGAAGATATGGAGATGAGTAATCTGGTTAAAGAACTCCAGGACATTAAAGCTGAAGAGGAGCGAATGATCGGTGAGCTCGAGGCTCTGAGGAGGGAAGAAGCTGCGACGAGGAACGCCATAGCTCAGCAAGAAAGAGAGAGAGAGAGATTACAGGGTGAGGAAGAAAGATATTGGAGAGAATATTCCAGGCATAGAAGGGATCTCATGTTTGCTGAAGATGAATTCAGAAGGTAATTCCATAGATATTTGATTCACTTTTATCTGTAGGCCATGTAAGCAAGTAACCATCGTCACAATTTTCTACCAAATAGCTGTAGAGTACTAAATCTCTATCCCATTGTAGCATGTTTGCTTTATCAATTATTGCGTAGAGCAATTGGCTGAACAATGTAAAGCGTATTCATTTCATTAATTTGTACAGTCCTTGAGTGTCTTCGAATTTTCTATATGTTTGGATCTGAAATAACTCGCAAAGGATGAATTTAAAACGTTGTATGCTACATAGATATGCTTTTACAGCTTAGAGAATCAGGTGGCTTACGCAGCTTCACAACTAGAGAGGCTGAAAAAGACGAACGTATTTAATGCGACGTTCCATATTTGGCACTCTGGACATTTTGGAACAATAAATTCATTTCGGTTGGGTCGACTACCTAGTGCCCCTGTAGACTGGAGTGAAATAAATGCAGCATGGGGTCAAACGACCCTCTTACTAACAGCCCTAGCCCGAAAGATGAATCTTACATTCCAGCGCTTTCGATTGGTCCCATTTGGTAATCATAGCTACATTGAAGTTTTGGATCAACACAGAGAACTTCCATTATATGGCAGTGGTGGATTCAAATTTTTATGGGATACTAAATTTGACGCGGCAATGGTCGCTTTTTTGGATTGCTTGCAACAGTTCAAAGAACAGGTCGAGAAAGGTGATAGTGGTTTTTGCCTTCCCTATAGAATGGATCGTGGCAAGATTGAGGATTCCGCCACTGGCAATTCCTACTCTATCAAGTAAAGTATCATTGATATACTCACCGTCTACTCATAATCCCTGAGTGAAAAGTGACAACCAAACCTAATTATCTCTTTCTTTTGGTTACAGGATTCAATTTAATTCCGAGGAGCAATGGACGAAAGCCCTTAAATTTTTACTGACAAATCTGAAGTGGGGTTTGGCATGGGTCAGTTCACAGTTCACAAAAGATGAGGCTGAGCACTAGAGTACCTATTATGCGAACAGTTAGTTAGAAGCAAGTTAAATAGCCGCTACAGTGCACCATCCATGTATATACACACGCCTTGTAAATAAAAAGTAAATTGATAAATGCCAACTTCTTCATTCATCGATTGATTCCTTTATCAATTCAATCAATTATTATTTATTTTGTTATATATTAGTATATATCAATTTGTTCTTCAGTCAGTGGACGAGATTACTTGCAAAGGAAAATACCAAAACATTCACCTAGGAACAGTACTCAGGCTTGTTGTGAAAAAACCAAAACGCTGCTGCCAGAGTTTCCGGAGGGCTTGGGATGCTTGGTTGATTAATGTATTCCTTGAACTCTTGTGGACTTAATTCAACCACCTCAATAAGCTCGCCCTCAATCTCTGAACCACCGCCTGAAATATCATCCAGTTTCGTAATCCTTGAATAACATTCTATAATGCACGATTGATTTCTAGCCCATACGCATAACACTTACCAGGATTAACACGCATTTCGTCTGTGACTTCGGCATAGAATAATGTCTCATTAGCACCTATGGCTCCCACTCCACTCCTGAAACCATGGAGCAACATGCTGTAAGTTCTATTTGTTACTTCAAAAATAAAAGAGATCTCTGGGGTAGGACATAATTTATTACTCTCACATAGACGGACAAAATTATAAATTCGTTATGAATAAGCAAAAACTATTTTCACACATGCAACTGTTAGCAAATGTTTGTCGGACTAGGACACAAAGAAGAGATTTGGACTAGGTTCAGACCTGCAACCGCTGATTTTAGTGAAGTTAGAGACAGGCACGTCATATCCACACTCTTCAAGCACTTCTTCCCTAGCAATTTCTATTACAGGTAAATTTTTGTCAACAATACCAGCACATAGTTCTAAGGTCACACCAAGACTTGGTGGGTATTGTTGAACATCGACTTTTCCCTGTTTTTCTGGTAAACTTGCGTAATAAACCGCGGGACGGAATTGAGAGACAAATATCAGTTTTTTTCTGCTAGTGTTAAAAATGATTATAGCTACGGAATCGTGTGTTCGAAGTAGGTCCCAATTTTTTATTTTTCCATCCTGCTGGAATTGCATTCGCACAGGTCTGACCCACGGCGAGTCAACGGGAAGAGGCCCTATGTTAACATTTTGCAAGTCTAGCATTTTCTTTTTCAAGGATTCCCTCCTGAGTTGATCACTAGTATCGCTCATTTTATCAAAGTTGTTTTAGATAATAAACTAATTTCCAATATCAGGTTAAGTTCGATGTGACAGCAGCGGGAGCGGACAGCAGAAGGTTAATAGCAGACACCACAAGGACACTTTGGTTAGTTCTTGGTTGTGGCGCTGCGATCGGGCGAACGCGGAGATATTCAAGTCCCAAGAATTTGCCGACAGAGCTGAAACATCAATTTAACAAACTTTTATGGAAACCTTTGCTATAATAATTCGATAATTATAACGATGAAACATTTTCCTCAGATGCCCGACGATTTTTAAATTGCTAATTGATTATCTTTAAGATTTAGTACCCAACACAAATTTTCGACATACCGTTCATAGATGGAATCACCCTGATGCCTCGATGAAATTACTTCTTTTTTCCTTTCTTCCCTGCTCCTTTTCCCTCTCGCTTGCCCTTTTTGCTTCCCGGTGGTTTCAATGCATCAATTATTTCTTGTTGTTTCACCTGCGTGGTGACGTGAATAACGTTTGGTTTTTTACGATAGCGATTAACAGCGGCAGGGGGAGAAAATTCAATCTCCATATCCGAAGCAGTTGAGCTGGAGGCAATCGAAGCGTCATCCTTATTTTTGGTGATTTTAAACTGCAGAGGCTTCATGGGCTCTTGCAATTGCGGGACATCCATTGTTTCCTGCTTTATCGGGTACATCGTAACGTAGTACGTCCCGTCTTTCCGGTGAATGTGCAACGTGGGCGGTAGCTCCGTCTCCTCGTCCTCTCCATCCTTCTTCTTAGTTCCCTGTCCCTTATTTACTGACGGCGAGCTCCTGCTCTTGTTCTTCAACATCTTCCCCTTTTTGCTCTTCGAAGAGGAACTCGTCGGCCTGCTCTCGGTTGAACCAGCGACCTTCGCCTGCCTCAGGAGCTCGTTCATGAACCGAGAAATCGCGCCAGGCTTCCAACCAAGACGAGGCTTAAGCCTACCGACGACTTGATTCGTATTCCATAGCCATCCCATATTCGCAGGTACCCTCATTCGATTGTCCAAGCAATTTTTATGCCCGTAATTAATTCCTGGATAGGATGCACCCGTAGTATATACAAACTTCATTACTCGCCTGCTGACCTTCACGTAGGACTTTGAGTTTAGGTTTCGGTCACCAAACGGGCCAAGAACTGTTTGTGGATTTTTAGGAGTATGCTTCTGAATTTTACTGGAAGATCTTCCACCGCCTATCCTGAAAAAACCTCCCCCACTGTTGGGTCGCACCTGGACCGGAAGTTTCTTCGATAGTGAGAGACCGCTGTGACCTTCTCCGGTCTGATGCGGATCATTATGAGTTTTTTTCCTGCGCGCTTTACACCTCGGTTCCCCACAAGGACCGAATTCGATATCCATCGGAGTTATGGGGCTCATTTCCATCTCTTTCTGTTTCTCACTTCTATCGTCTTTCCTTCTTCCACGCCCGGTACCGAACGATCCGATCTCAGGTAAAGCGGGAATAGCCTCTCTTACGACTCCTGTACGCCCTGGGATTATTGAAGGAAACGGATTTGGGAGTGGAGGAAAATTTATCCCTCCAGTAGACCTCGGCGCTTTTGGAAAATTTTGATTCCTCGTTGCAAATGAAGCGCTCGTGGTACTCAGGTGACGGGAAGACCCAATTCCAGGTGTTTTTTTCGGGGCGCAAGTATCTTCTACATCATCTCTATCCCTACCGAAATATGGACTCTCAGATGGGTCAGGAAGTCCGAGACCCGCGAGACCAGGAACTTTCCCAATCGAATCGACGAAATCTTGTGTTTCTCTGAAAGCCCGGAGGAGACAGTCGACCCCTAGGCAAGGTCTTTTCGTACAGGAGCCTCCTGCCTTCCCAAGGGCTGGCCTAGTTTGCATTTCGCCTGCACCACTCTTTCCGTAACAACCGCAACCTGGTTTTTTTGACGAGCGTCCTTCGCCCTGAGGGGAAGTGCAAGCTCCGGAAACATTGGCGTTCATTGATCGATTTTCTGGAGCAGATTGATTCCTGTAAAAAGGGTTCACCCTGTTTTCCGTGACTTCAAGGCCCCCGGAGGTTCCAGCTCCCGAATTCATCCCATCGCAGCAACCACCACCCCGCATTCGTGCTTCGTTACAGGATCCCCCGAAAGCGATATCCCCTGTAGCTAATTTTGGTTTACCGGAACAACAGTTTCCGGTATAACACGGCATCTCGTCGCTACCTCCATGGTGATCCCGAGGGGGAGGATCTAAACGCCTAGTCCCAACACAACATCCACCACCGCATGCTGCACCGGTACAGGGAAAATCACCGGTTAAACGATTCAGGAAGTTTCCACCGGGAGAACAAGCACATTCACAAATCTTCTCGTTAGTATGTTCGCGATAAACGAGACCCCTGTAATTTTTATCGTTCAATTTTTCTGCGCTCGTTAACTTTTCAAAATCGGGATGATCCATAGCGATTTTAGGAGATTTCAGGGGTGCTGTTATCGGTGGATACAATTTCGCCGGACCTCCGTCTCTTTTCGCAAGTTCTTGGCAAATTGGTGCTAGTCCAATGACGTCACTAGGTTTCGGAAGAGGATCTTCTTCCGGTTCTGGTTCAGCCTGAGAAACACAAATCTTATCCTTGACCTGATTAGCTCTTCTCGCTAGTTCCTCTTCGGTCGGAGGGACCCTGGTGCATTGAAATTCATCGCTAGATTCCGTACTTTTAAATAGAAACGATCTATCTTGAAAAGTGAAATGAGTAACTATCGACTTTCCGAAACAGGAGAGCCTCAGAAAAATGGCAATTGTCCCAGAAGGTCTTCCCTTATCGTCCAGCAGGTTGTAGGTATTTTTCAACGTATAGGGTTTGGGCAGGTGATCAGCATCGTTCATCGCCATTGCTACTTGGTCGCATAGACAGCCCGAGAGAGGAATTCGCGTTTCGCAAATCGGTAAATCATCCACAAATGCACCACATACCGCTTTTGTGATTGTTCTGTAAACGCCTACATTCAAGGGTCGCGATTGCATTGCTTGTACCAAATCGCGAGGTTGTTTCGTAAAAAGACATGACTTCCCAGCGCTGAAATCAACCGTGCATTCGGTCGCAATTTTTTTGTCAGGTTTTACCGGGGCTTCCTTAACTTTTTGCTTCGCGAATTCAGCCTGGCTGATCTCGAAGAGTGGAAAATCGACGAATTTGAGACGTACGCACAAAGGTGCTGTGCCAATTTCCTGAATCTTATCAGGGCTGAGGTTTAACTTATCGACGAGAAGTTCGAGCATGTAAAGCTGCTCCTTTTTCGAGCCAATACAGCCGCCTGTAGTCTCCATTTTAAATATTTTTCACACTTACGTAGCACTGAAAATTTTATTTTCAAGTTCGTATAAATATATATATATTTTTTTTTAACGGAACTACCCGTTTCACAATTTGCTAGCTTAACCACTCCATTAATTTTGGACCCGGTTGCCTACGGGTGCCGCGATACCACGGATGGTAGATCTCGATAACCAACTGATGATTGTGATTCGCGTATCGCAGCTCCGTTACCAGGGATATTCTCCAACAAAAAGGAATCGCTGTGCTCACTACTGTTTTTTACTCTTTCCCTTTCCTTTCGGCTTCTTCTCTTTTTTTATTTTTATTTTTCCCTTCGGTTTCTTCTCGTCTTCATTTTCCTCCGGCATCGGTGGCGATAATTGTTCCTCGGGAAAGGCGTCAGGTAGCATGCTATCTCCGCACTTTCCCATCTGCACCTCTCTACCGTCTTGCATAATCTTGATATTCTGGTCTCCACAAATAGGCGGAGGGATAACCCGTTTCACACAAAATTCACCCTTCTCCTTATCGTTTTTGAAGAGAAAAGAATTCGGCTGTAATTGGTAATGGGTGGTGATTGATTTTCCGAGACATGTGAGACTCAAATTCAGGCTGATATTTCCTGATGGATTACCACCGGGATCGGAAAGGTGAAACCCTCCCTTCAACGAGAACGGTTTCGGCAAATTATCGGGGTCGTTCATCGCCATTGCTACTTGGTCGCAGAGACAACCTGAAATAGGTACCTCGGACTCGGCGATGGGAAACGTGTCGCCGAGGCAAAACACACCGATTCTTAACGGATTGGACTGCATTCCCTGGACCAAATCTCTGGGCTGCATTGTGAAAAGGCATGATTTCCCAGCGAAGTAGTCGAGAGATCCATCTTCCGAATTTTGTGGAGTTGGTTTAGTGGAGGAAAAGTCACTTCGGGATATCTCGAAGACAGGGAAATCGATGAACTTTATTTTAATCACAAGGTGACTGTCGCGGATCTCCTTCAATTTTTCGGGGACCAAACTCAGACGTCCAACCATAAGTTCTAGCAGGTAGAGCTGCTCGTCTCTGCCGCCAAAACAGCTCATGTTAAATGATGTATTTTTTGTTTCTTTATGTTGGTGGTTCTCTCTTTTCGGTCGGTTGCGAAACTCATACACAGCTCGACGTGGTTCGGTCGCCAAAATTCAGCACTGAAAATTTGAAAGGCCCTCTTACGCTCCGCTGTCAAGTTGACAGATCAAACGGTGGGGCCGAGACTGGAAACGCGAGAAACAAGCGGAAAATAGAAGAGCGAAAGGCGAAGCAATGCCCGCTTGTCCGTGGCCCGTGTTTCTCTTAAGCCACCACCGACTGCACACCGAGCCGAAGTATGCACTAATTGGTCCGGGCACACGCACACACATCTAAGAAAACCTCGCATAGTCCAGGGCAGGGTATTCAGCGGAGGGAGGGAAGACCGACCTGGCTGCCCGACAGCCAACCGACCGGCCAGCCATCCGACCATCCAACGATCCAGCCTGCAACATCAGCAGCAGCAGCAGCAGCGAAGCAACAAGTAAGCCGAAGTAAAATTCCGAACCAGGCGACCACGCAGCTCGTTAAAATGCTTCTGGGGGTTTTGGACGTAGGACGCCCGGTTAATTGGTGATTAGCGATTAAAACGAAGCGATCCTTCGCCAGGGTTTCGTCCACCCAAAGGAACAAAGCGCGGTGTTATACCCTGACCACGTCGTACGTTTGTCGCGGGTTTTAAAATACATATACCTTGAAAACAGTTATACATGCAGGGTATAGATCTAGAGGTCTCGATGGTTCATAAGGTACCCCGCGAACCTTAGAGCTATAGGATACGGAACGTGTGTCACGTGATCGGATTGGAACGTCGCCTCTTTCCGAGTCTCTTTCCTTCTGGCCTTGTCACGGATTTTTTGAATCATGAATCGAACGAGCTCCATTGCGAGAGGCAAAATATAATCCTCTATACCTTTACTGCGCTCTTTCTTATGCTGCTGCTGTTGCCGATGCTGCGGAGAGGATCGTAACGGTATACCAACCCTGAGAACCTGTAAGCCGTGAGCTATTACACGCACACAAAGAATAAAGCTCCGCGTATGTGCCGCGTACCTCTTGGCGCCTAGGCAACGAAGAAGCTGTGCCAATTTCATCGAAAGAATCCGTATGGGGCTCCGCAAGCGACGACTCCGTTCCTCAACAATCTACGTGGTCAGCAAGCTTAACGAAACCTTTGACCGCTGCGCATCACTCGTTGAGTTTTTACACTCGCATCGAAAATAAAGTTGTGCGTGCGGTACGCTCTACACGAAGCAACGAGGGCAAATGCAGATGAAGGATTTTTCAATTCGGTAAATCTCTCTACTGACTAGCCGAAGAACGGTAGACCGACGTTTCCTCGGATTTAATTAATTGTCTGGTACAAGATCGTCGAAGGGAGAGCAGGAGGGGGGTTTTGGATGATCTAGATCCGACGAAGCTAGCAGGAGAACATCGGGGTCCGGTCCAGTTGGTCCGGGACCAGGAAGCGGCTGTGGCGGGAGTCGAGCGCAAAATTACCGATATACCAGCGATGGACGCGAAGCCTCGTTCGCCTGCTCTAAGAGGTCAAAGGGCGATAGCGGTACCTCTTCTCCCGCGAGGCAGGCAGGATGCCTCCTCACTCGTGCTCCTGCCTTCGGCGCTCCGACTATGGTATATCGCTGTACACGAGAGCACAGCTCAGCAGCAGCTAAGCTCAGCTCTCCGGAGCTAAGGCAGAGAGTCACAGTCGTCTCAACTTGCGCGTGTTTTACTGAACCGTGTTGGTAAATTGTACCTGTGTACACACGTGCGTTATGCGACTACGTACGTCTACGTTGTATACGTAGCTTAAGGTAAGCGCAGACGAGGCACCGTGCCGACACGGACCTGGGCGCCCCGGTGTTCCGTGTATACGGTGCGACCGCTCGTGCAACGAATACCGAAGGATGCCCGGCGGCCCCGAAGAACCGCGGCGTCTCCGAACTCACTCTCCTCCAGGCTCTTCTTCTCCTCTTCTATTTTCTCTTATTTTCTTATCCCGAGAAAGATTAGAACCGCGTTCAGCGGCAGCCCAACTGGCCAAGCGAGCCGAACAACCCCCCGCGGAGCTAGACCAAATTTGTTAAACAACCCGCGCAGCCCAATTTGTACTTGTATGTGTTATATATGACGTATAGATACGAAACTCTAACGCATTCTTCACAACCCTCGGATATATCGGCTGCTGTTGCCGGAGCGCGTAGGCTAATGTATATCGCCCGTATACACGAAAACTGGATGAGCCGTTTTGCTTACAAATAGTCTTAGACAGCTCCCAGTGTTTTTAGGATTTTTCGGCCGTATTAATATTATTATCTTCGATGTGGGTGGGTCCCGATTTTATCCCGTGGGATCAAGGGGGTCGTGTATGAGAAACTCGACGCTTGTAAATACCGCTCGTATATGTGTATCTACAACGTATCTTCAACATGTTGCCGCGCGCGAGAAATCTTATTGAAAATGGGATAGATCCAACAACCGTTTTAAGTGGCTAGAGTGTACCTTGAATTTAAATTCTCTCGTTACCTAGGCTGCTTTGACCAGCGCTTCGAACTGTATGTAGATAGTAATATTTATCAGTCAACGAAGCGATGATTTAAGTTAGGTGCGGACGTGACTGAAAGAAGTATACATACATAGTATACATACGCAAGATTCTACGTTGTAAGAATCGCTTCGACCGATTAAAACGAAATTTGGTACAACCGGTCAAGTTCAATTCAGGCATGAGAATATAATCGCGTACTACCCGCGTCCAGGGGCGTATCTTTTATCCGAACTATTAAATACCTCATATACGGCATCGAAAGCTTCTTTGAAATATTGCATCGTAACAAAAAAATTATTTCAGGACACATAACGACAAACACATACCACATTCATTCTTGAGTCGGTTATTACGGTAGCTCATGATAATTCAAATGCACATTAAAATACATGTACGCGAATGCCTACCGTAATTTTGCCGCAGTTTTTTTCTTCTCTTTTCCCCACAAAAAGCATAACATATACGAAGACCTTGGGTGTCTTGTTAATTCCAACGTCTCGTCATATTCTCGCGCTGGTAAAAAGTTGCGCCCGTGATGTACCGAGAGCTTCGCTTTATATCCCGAGGTTTTCAAAGAGAGAAAAAAAAAAAAAAAAATTGATATTCACATCGCGGAGGCTGCTGCGGACGATAGGGGACATCAAAATCCACGTAGAGTCATGACGAGCGGTATAAAATTATTCCGTTCTTCCGTCTCTTCTCGAAAATATACTCGGAAAATACGTCTGCCCAGTTCTGATGCGACCCTTGAAAGTTAAGCTGGGGGTTTTAAGTAACGCAATTTCAGGTATTTTAGAGGTTATCATTAGAACTAGAAAATCGTGCAACAGGTGCGCGGATTCGAATTACGCCACTCGTGTTTTGGCCCTCGGGCGCCAGCAATTTCGAAGCTCGAAATAGCCGCGGTCTTCTCAACATCGTGACGCGAACTTCTCATGGCGGTTTTTTGCTCGATTATGGTTCGAAAAGAAAAAAAAAAAATTCTTCTTTCTGCGAAACTATCAAACCCCATTACGGGATAACCTGATGGAGCTGTGAAATATCGGAAGAAAGTATTTCGTTCGGCAGAGGAAAACAAGGGGGGGCAGCGGAATTGGATACATAGAAAAAAAGAAGTTGCAGGAAGAATCGAGGAAAAGTTTTCGTTTTACATAAACCACGCGGCTGCTCAAAAGGATCCCCCGAATTTGTTTCAACCATGTTCTCATTTAGGCATCGCGACGAAGGGGGACCGAAACAATCTTTTTTATAGCTTACACACTTCTGAGGTGTAATTTGGGGGGTTTTGGTGTCGTGTACGTGTATATCTGTATTATATTTACGTATAAACATAACACTGGTTTTTTAAGAGCCGCGCAGGAAACGGTATTACGAAACAAGCGGCGACATTGTTGAGCGACGGAGAATACCAGATTCGTCGTGATCCCCGGCCGTCCCTCTGATACTTCTGTCTGTGTACGTACATTTGTACGATATATAAAAATGTACCTAAGCTGCTTTGGGAGCTGTTTTAAAAATTGGACACGTGCGACAGCCTGATTTCACGTCAAATATATTTTGCGGTAGGTATATAATAAATATGAAGAGAGAGGGAGAGAAAACAATGGATGAAAGTCGTTGGGAATATTGGTGGAGATATACACTCTATATATTTTGGTATAATTATACACTATGTCTACGGGTAAAAATGATGCAGTTAATGTGAAATAAAATCCCATGGGAGTGCGATAGAATAATTTGAGCAATCTTATTATTCGCAATTTTATCGAAGGGAAACAATGAGGTGATAGGGTGTGGGTTAAATCGGCGGCTAGAGAAGTTGCGCGGATTATCGTTGCTCGTAAGAGAGCAATTATATTGAGATCGCGGTTCGGCGGGGTTGACCAAACCGTAAAGAAGGTATTACAGCATCAGATAAGGCGAGCAAACCGTGAAGATAGAGGTGCTGCTCTGGTCCTGGCGCGAGAAAAACGAGGATAGGAGATCGAACGAGGAGCCGGACGGCCGTAGCCACAACCGAAGCCGGAGCAGCAGATCGAGAGGCGTGCTGGTTAGGTAAAATGGAGTCGGGATGAAAAGAGAAAAAGAATCAAAAAAACAAAAATAAAATAAATAAAACAGAGGAGAACAGAACAGAAAATAAAATAAAAATGAAAAATAAAAGGGAGTGGACCGCGGTGAGGTCGTGACCCGCAGCCTGCGGGCCCCCAGTGAAAGGCCCAACGGCGATCCGCATCCGCAGGGCCCCTCGGTGTACCTAACCATGTATATATATTTACATGTACATGTAGTACCAACACCATCAACCGCGTTGCACGGCGTTTCTTAAGATCGCGTTCTTCTTAGCGGTCTTACAGCCATTATAGTGCACTTTAAGTGGCAATCGCACGCCAGGGCAATACCAACGTTGTGCAATACGCCACGACCCCGCCTCGAAGGGGCCCTCGACGGACCCTACGAGATCCCAATATCCGGGGGCTATCCAAAGCTCCCCGAGAAATGGCGACTAGTAACTTGGCTTCAATACGCGCCGGATTACGCCCCGGGCCGTTTGATCGAGCTGCCGATGAGCTACCAACCCTCGTTTGTCGAGGGCCCTTCATTGGCCCCCGTTTATACGGCACTGATCAACCGATAATTGGATAGATTACGCGGAACCTCCTCCACCGACGATAACATCGACACTTAAGCTTCTTTTCGTGTGTCGGAGAAGTCGACTCTCCGCGCATGCAGGATCAGAGCGGATCTGAAATGCGGAGTGCCGCGGCATCCTCTTGGCTCCGTGGTGCTGCAGGTTCTGGTTTTGCTTTTCCTTCTCGTTCCCGTTCGTTTCAAGGTATCGAAATTAACCGGCTACGAAATTCTTGCCAATCTTATGCTATGGTAGCCCCCTTTAACTCTCGAATATAAGGAGCGAGTCGCACGCCCGCGCCATGAGCTGATGGCATTCTTTCAAAGGAGTTGTAAGGAACGACGATCAATCCTGATTCCTGTA
The DNA here is from genome assembly GCA_963978495.1 of Athalia circularis. Lineage (NCBI taxonomy): Eukaryota > Metazoa > Arthropoda > Insecta > Hymenoptera > Athaliidae > Athalia > Athalia circularis. Next base: position 17,851,296 of record OZ021698.1, on the reverse strand, counting down.
GCACCACAACCACCACCAGCAGAAACAGGCGGGTCAATCCCCTGGCTGAATATAACTACTGTGTGTAGGTTACCGTATATATAGTTCTGTGGGAAAACGCTGTCCCCAGAGATCGAGCTACCGCACGATAAACCGAATGAATATAACGCGAACCAACGAACGGTGGCGGAAGACGAATAAAAAGAAGCAAAAGAAGAGCGGTACATGATAAAAAGCGTAAAACCGAGGATTAGTCGCGGGGTCGCGCATGCCCCTTGGATCGGATGCCCGAACGTCGTTCCAACTTCTTATATTCCTTTTCAGCGAGGTGGGGATTTCATATAGAAATTCGAAAAAAACACCCACGTCCATCCCCCGTAGAATAATCGAAGTTGTGAAAAATTTTCTCATCGCTACAAGAGTTCCGATTTCATTGACGCGACACTGAAACGATTCGATTAAATTTTTTGACGATTGTATCAGGAACAGCAGAAATTGACGATTCTTAAGCATAGGAACCGTTCAAAAATACTCTTAACGGTGGATTTTTTTCAGTTGAAGCGACCATCGGACGCGTATCTCTGAGGTTTTCGTCAATCCGTGCAGATATTTCTTTGTCTTATACCGCCGGGATTTTTACCTCCACATCTGAAAGCTCGCAGGAGTATTACAAGCGCGAAGCACGGTTATATTCGCGTCACGAATTTATAACCGGACAATCGCGATTCCTCGTCGTTCCATCAATGATTATTACACCGTCGAATGGTTTGTGTTAGTAGGTATTCATGCCGCTTAACTAGAATACCACGGTTTAGATAAGTGCGGCGGTAGATAGAAGTACGCTCTGCTTCTAGCTCGTGGGAATTTATTACCTGAGTTAGAAATAAAACAAAATGAAATAATAAAAAGAAAATTTCGAACGAAAGAGTTCGACTTGAACGCGTAGCAAATTCATCGAGTCACGCTGGATCACGTGCCCCTGCGTGGACCACCGGTGGACCACCCCGTCACGAGACGAACGACGTTACGCGACGTAGAACGACGCGCGGGACGAAAGCTTCGCGTTATAATAAACCGCAGTACTTACAACGCCATCAGAAATACATGGTAATAAATTAAAACTAGGAGAAACAGGGCTATTAGCGAGCCATTAGCAGAACTGACCATGCATGACTCCGAGAGGTTCAAGTTTCAAAAAATTTTAAACGTATAAAGACCTGGTAGCAGCATAGCTCACGTTACAACGTTTCTTAATTCCCCGCTCATATAGTTCTATGAAACTCAAGTTCATTCAGAAAATTCCGAATTCAAATTTAAGGCGTCGAACGCCCGTCCTGCTCCTTAATGTCCTAGCCGTCAGGTGCTGCTGGTTTACCGGCAACAATTCGAATGGTTTACACTCGAGGCACGTGGTGCAGTGTTCGGTGAAAATGAAGTAAGTTAAGTGAAGTCTGGGTATGTGGCAAGCTAGGGGGGCATCCAGGGCCGTATAACCGGGATCGATACATCACAGGGCGCAGCAGGGGGCCCGATAGCATCTCCCATCTCCTGCTTGGTACCCTCGAATTGACGTGTAGTTACCTGGCCCTAGTTGCTACGACTGTAGCCTCGTCATTATACCTGTGTATCTATCGCAGGTCCTATCGGCTCAATATCTACGAAATGTCTGGCCCGCAAAGACCCTGTGTATTCCTGCCGTTTAACTACACGACTATTGGTATGTACAACGCATATAACATATCTTCAATATATGGTAGGTACGCCGGCTGTACATTCATAAACGAATGCGCGACGCTCGAGAGTAGGTATAATCTTGAATAGAAATCCCAAAACAACATCGCGACTAAAAGTAATTTTTTGAATTATAACACGACTTTCGAAAAGGGAAAATCGGAAGCCTATATAACGATGCTCGATGCACGATATTTGACTTTGGTAATTCTTTGCACGATTCAGTTGAAAAAATTGATCGTTTTCGTCATCTTTTCGATCAGAGATTTCTAAAATCTGTAGCACAACGTTCTACCCAAATTTACAGGATACCTTGATTGGCTGGTTTTTCCCCGGGAGATCAAGCTCGATGATTTTATAGTTTCGAAATCGATGAAATTAACAGAGCTTTTACCTAGAAACCAACGATTTCAAGAATGCAAAGTTCTAAATCAGAAGAAATCTGAGGACAATCAAAACTGCATTATGAATTGCCGAGGTATCGTATGACGAAGCTTGACAGCGAAAAAAAAAATAAAAAAAATTTCGTCAGATTTATTCCTTCTACTATACATTAGAGAGTATTTACCGTTTCTCCTAGTAAGTTTATCGCACTACCAGATGGCGATTATGCGATCCCAGTTGCGAACTGTCGCGCGATAATAGCGAAGTCGCAGAGATATATTCAAAGATTTAATCCGCATGGATGAGTAGCCGGTATTAAGTAGGCACGGAGTAGAACGCGTAAGCATCTTTAAATGTACATAATGATGTACGTACACGAATACGTAACTCGGTGTTTTTCTGACGTAGTAGGATTTCGCTGTTTCATGCAGAGTTTAATCAGTCTTAACGCGAGAGGAACGATTCAAATCCCATGAAAAAGAAAAGAAGAAGAAATAAAAAAATTGGCAAGTTTCTGTCCCTCCACACAATTTTTATCTGATATATTTTTGAATAGCAGCCCTGGTTCTCGTGATATTTCAACTCGTACTCCTAAATGGGACACCATATGTATTATGACATTAGAAGCTGATGGATTGCTGAGGGTATAATTTATATCCTGCGCTAATGCTTTTTTAGAGTTTTATTATCGGTATAACGAGCTCGATGATTTCAATCAATTAGCGACTCGTCTCATCTTTGATATGAAAGAGAAAAAGATAAGTAAATAATTAAAAATGGTACCAGTGAAATTGAGGAATTCGAAACACGCGTATAGCGAGTTCGGTATATTATAAAATCCATCTCTTGCGTACGGCTCATAAAATTCGCTTTTATGGTCCTCGTGTGTATAAATATCGTGCCTATTACGTCTATTATATACCTACGTATAGGTACAACAGGTACATTGATATATTATACATGTATACATACTACGAAGTGAATCGCGATTCAACATACGATTCAACTCTGAGTAAATTTACAAAAGGTAGACGGACCTGCTGCTGCAGCGGTGCAGTAGATATGCGACTAAGAATAAAATGAATAAAAAGAGAATAAGAGAAGAAAACCTTAAGAGAAGAGAAGAGAATTCGCTTCACTGGTAGAAATGAGACAGTATACGACCTGCACCGCCACCGAGAGATCCCTTATACTGCAGCCCAGGCTGAAAACTTCTCTTCGAGTCCTCATGGTGAGCTACACTCGTTATGATAATCTACAGGGTGTCCTGAGTCAAGGTGAAACCATAAGAGCTATCAAAGTACGCCCGATTTTCTCTCTTTGAAAATTAATTCTTTTTCTTCCAACTCATCATCGTATCGCTCGCATCGGGCGGTACCGACGTTCCCAACCGCGAAGATATAGGAGCAAATAATTAGAGAAAGTTTTCCTCGCCTGTATAATAATTGATGCCTGTATAATACATGTGTTTTATTCTACGTACATACCATCTATTTCTACCACGAAAAGTGTATGTAATAATCTTTGTAATTTCGCAGTAGACGACAATTAATAACCGAATGTATAAAATGTTTCGAAATTTAAGGCGTTCACGGGTATGTTATGTGTGTGTGCGTGAAAAATATGTATATTATATAAATTAAGGTGTATAAAACTTACGTACGTATATACTCGCTGTGTAAAATTAATTAAGGGTCACGTGGGCGCAGTCCGTTTTGCCCGTCATGACGTAATAAAAGGCGAGGTGCTAGGTCAAGTTGCGTTGCGTAGTAGACGGGGTCGTTGGGGTCCTCAAGTTTCCGGTTTTAATATTATATATATATACTCGTGCAACTAATAACGTTATATACACGTTGCACAAAATGAGGCAATAATTAGGTCTTGATCGTCGGTTGGGTTCGAATACAACGAATATGAGGAGCTGCGCTAGCCACGTTTGCGATCGTGTAGAACCGCGTATCGAATCCGCGTTCATTTTATTGCGACCCTTCGCGACCCCCGCGATTTTTATTCCTTTCGTGCCACGCCTTTTAAGAACAGACGCGTTTGGATTGAGATCGAAACGGACCCCATTAAATGTGATATTAATGATCTATCTTATTCGAAAGAAACTTATATTAATTATAATTTTTTTTTCCTCCAATTCGATCGATCGCGCAGGTATATGTATGTAATTGCTGCGAGAGAAGAAAAAAAGAAAAGTACGCCTACGAATATTATTTGAGAAAAAAAAAGAGAGAAGAAACGGAAAAAGAGAGAGAAAAATTAAAGCTTCATGTTTTATAGTCCCGCTGGTATAAAGGCCAGCTATGATCGCGTGTAATAAAGTTATATTCCCTCACTCGAATTAATACCTATATACCAAACGCTATGTGAAGACAAAGCCGTTCTTGTTACATGAGATATATCAATGAACTACATAATCGTTAAAGGGTTTCGCGTGACTTCTGAAATTTTTTTTTTTTGGTATTTTATCTCAAGGTATTATTATATGTGTATATATATACGAAAATGAAAGCTGTGTAGTACTTAAAATCACAAACTCATCTGATTATTTGCTGCAAAGTAACATCAACGCGCGGTTTGCAGCGCGGAATAGTAGAGTGCAAGGTCGCATATATATACCTATATGAAGAAGGGTAGAGAAACCGAACCTGCGAACCTGGTAACCGGGCAGGGTAATCAGTTCTTGAGATCCCGAAGCGTCCAATTACGCGACGTAAGTCACCATCTATACCTACACGCCATCTTCCACTTTCAACTTCGTATAGGTTACTAACTTCTATATACCTGTACATACATACCCGACTACATACATCACATTACTGCAGTATAAGTACAAGATCTGCCGGTCTGAAACCCGGTGGAGTTGCTCATCCGCAAGGGAGATGCGCCGCCGCCTGCATCTCTGGGGTAACCGAATCAGAATCTGATACAGGAATCGCGTTTCATTTAATTCTCCTACTTTTATTTATAAAATCCAGTGATTTTACTTTCCATAATTGATTTCTAACGAAGAATGGTATCTGTACGTCTCTGTTTTATTTTTCTTCTTCACGCGAGAGAATTAGATGGTCCAGCGAAGGGGATGGTTAACGGGAACCGGAGTCTTGAGACTCGTCGCGTAGACCGCGCGTAGGATAAGTTTTCTATAGAGAAGAAATAGAAATAAAGAAAAAAAAGCAACAAACTGAATAAAAGTAACAGAAAATAAGATTGAAGAATTACCAAATGGAAGAGCCGGTGGTACGACACGGTGAGTAATTACGAATCCTGCGTGAAGGAGCTGTGACCAAAGAGCTCGTGCCAACAGGCGTGACCCTCTCGACGGCCACCGACCGCCTCCTCTCCTCTTCTTTTCTCCTTCCGGAGTTACGGAGTAAACTTGTTGGTAACACCTCCTACTCAAGACCATTTCGTTTCAAGATCAACGCACTTTAACACCGACTTATTATACACCTTAAAACCGCCTGGGGTACGATGATCGCGAGGATAGACGTGTAAGGATAAGAAACAAAAGACAAAAATCAAAAAATAAATATTTGTACAACAACCAAAGCACGATGGTTCCTTTTTTCAATTATTACACTCGAATGCATCGTTCCTAATTTTTTGAAAATTTATTTCCTCGAGGATTCTACGTGATTATAATTAGCACGCGTATTTCATGTGCAGCGTGCGGATATTTTGTGAAACGATTTGTTCAAGTAATTGTTACAATATTATCGGTCGGATCTGCGGTGTATAATGTGTACGGTATTAATAGGGTGTAAAGAATGCGTAAGTGTAACAAACACGTGGGTAGCATAACATGGGAGTTGCTAGAGATAGTTGGCTAATAACCGGGTAGATCGCTGATCATTTACCATATTTACATGATGGCGTAGTCCGCGTTTGTAATTTATGTAAATAATAGCGGCTGGATAATTCATGTAGATTAAACCTCGTTACTTATCATAAATTATCGCGTGTATAATAACGAGCAGCTGTATCAAGTGTACCCGAAGATGAGCATCGCGAAATTTAACACCCGTTGATCCAGTTCGCATAGTTTTCTCTAATTTATCGAACGCGATTGACACCGCCGTGAATTTTTTCATGCGCTCCACGGAGAATCGGAATATTCAGAATCGAACGATTTTATCGCGTCGCGGTCGCCTCTTCGTGGGAGAGGATCGCAGTGGATGTTCGTCATTCTTCGTTTCTCCTTTTCTTTTCTTTTTTTCGTTCCTTCGGTGTCCTTTTTGTTCGAGTCGCAGGCATGTTATAAGAAGATAATTGGAATGAAATTCGTGGAAATTGTTGTCGAGTCAAAGAGCGTAACTCCGAATGACTCGTATTAATTAATATGAGCGTCGGAGCGAATCAATCGAGTTTGAAATTAATCTAACCGCGGTTTACATCGCACTGACTTAATTGGGTATTTACCGAACCATTAGCCACGTCAGAACCCGAAAACCTGTCGAGATCTTTCTCCCATGTTTTAATACTCGGACCAAACGCGCTAGCTCCCATGCAGTCCGATGCCGCTGCTGATGCCGATTATGCTGCTGCTGATGCTTCCTCTCTTATGCCTACTCATCCGGTTACTTGTCAACGAAGACAAAAATCCTTTCCATTATATCTCATCTGCCGCGCTATAGTACACAAGGAAGAAGTCTTGCCCCGAAGGTTAAACTTACAGTGAAGGATTGATCTTGAACGGGAACATCCATCTTCCGAACCTCAGCCTTTCAAGTTATAACATTGTATGTACCGAGAAATCGCTTTTCAGCCTTATAAATATTTTAGGGATGTTTTAAAAAGAATTATCAACTTCCAGATTTCGATGATCGCGAAAGCCTTCGATCTTATAACGCGTGTAAAACAGTTCCAACTTTTTTCTGAAAAACAAATATTATTCCCTGATAATATATAAATCGATTTTTATTCTTCCATTTGATGAAGAGAAAAAAAAAAACAAGATCAAAATTAGAATTGATAATAGAGAAACTGTTCGAAAATCTGGCATACAGGAGATATAGTCCGTGTAGTCGGGATGCTGCAGCGGCAGCAGCAGGATGGACCACCTACCGGCGTTGATCCGATCTCCGTACATCGGGTCGTTCGTTCGTTCGTTTTAGAGCGGAGTAGTTTTTAAGCTTCTCTATAACATTGGTTAGTTCATTTCTTCTAGTTATAGTTCATTCGTTTTGTGCCTCGCGACCTCCTGTTCCCATCAATAACTATGATAATATCTAATTAATCACAAATTATCTAGATCTCTTGGGCCCGTTCGGAGAAAGCAATAGTTGAGACGTACAACATTGCGTATACTGCAGTCTCGTATATTATAAACGGCAGCTCGTATAATATCGATCTTTATTATCATTACATACATATGTAGTTACATGAATATATACATCGAAATCGATACGCCACACAAACCATATACCAGTGTTTTATATTATATACAATAATTTTAATCAAGAAACCATAGCCGTGCCCGGAAAATGTTGAGCGTATAAAAACCTGCCCCGGTATCCAGAGTCGGGTGAAAACAACCTGATGAAGAATGTCGCGCGTTCTCTTCAGCAGCGGCAGCAGCGGCTCCCCATAATACGCTTTCTAGGAGAAACACGACCCATTACTAAAGTACTTTAACGTAAGGTATAGTTTATATTACTTTGGAGTGTCTGACCACAATGCATTTACTGTTGGACCTGATATGTACCGAGTAAAGACCGATGTAGAGTTTAAAATATATATTCATACACACGCTATGGTGTATCTGTAATATACGGATAAGCGAATGTCCAGTGACAGGAAATTCCTTGACCGCAGGAAATGGTTAACGTCACCCTAAAATTCTTGTTATCCTATCTTATTGTGAGATTAGGTAAATATGAGTACCTCGCTGGTTTCAATAAAAGATAAAGCGCTGCAACAGCAGCAGCATCATCATCGCCATCATCATTATCATCATCCCATAGTAACAACCATGGTACGTGCCGTTGCTTACTGATTGCGTAATAAAATTGGATAAACTTGAAATTTTGGTAAAACATATCTCGTTATATGTTCGCTCAGGTGTTTGAATATCGACGATAATCGACGCCCTCCCGTGTCCATCGGGGAGTCATAATATGCGCGTCTAAAGTATACACCATTTAATTTGAATCCTGATTAGAAAAACACGCCCGGGGAATCTTGTTACTTTTCTCTTAGAAAATTTCTACCGGTTCTTTTTCTTTTTCTTCTCTTTATTCATTTCTCCACAAACCTCACGTACGATTACGTTACACGTATCTACGTTTATCGGTCAAGGGTACGATGAAAATCTACGACACTATTTATTTATTTATTCATTCAATTTCATCGATCCAGTGCGATTAAAAATGAAGGGGTTTATATCTAATTAGTAGTATCGCAGGGGGATGGGGTTCGGAGGCGATTGAATGTTGCAGCGATGAAATATTATCGTGATTCGTCAGTGGGCCATCCTTCGTCTGATGTATACCATAAGTATACATATATAGCTGCAAACCTACGGGAGATAAAGATAACGCGCGGGGACGTTTTCATCTCTATCTGTCGAAACTCGAAACGCCTCCTCTTCCGAGCAGCTATCCTCTTTCCGGCGATGCGGTCAAGGTTTCGTATGTTTGTCACGTGATCTCTTACGATTTTTTATTTAAGTTTTTTTTTTTTTCAATTTCTCATATTCCTTTCCTTGTTCTTTATATTGTACATGCAATAATATATTACATTGTTTAATGTATACAAAAAAAGAAGAAACCGCGTCTCATTTTACTGTATGGTATGCATATGTAGGATATATCCTATAATGTAATCTACGGTTTCTCACTTTATCCCGATTCGTTCCATGTACGCGTGCGATCGTTGTAATGTGGGTACCATGGGTAGAAAGATAAAGGAATTTATAATCCATTCGCGGTCGAATAGTCGTATGCGTAGAAAACTGAAAATTGTATAATAGAAACAATCTTGTAAAAATTCCTTAAACTCCGAAGCGATTAGCTCGTAGATTAGTATATGGTTAATTTCATTTCCTGTCTTACGCAACATTATCTTCATGAACCAAAGAAAGACACAAAAAGAAGAAAAATAACCACCGTATACAAAAATCTCTCCGGATCTCTGTAGATATATAATATTGAAAATAACAAAAAAAGAAATGAAAGATTACGGTATATTAATATACACCTTATAATATACGCTATCGGCAAAAATCTAAGCATCTCGACGAAACCGATGAGAAATCGTATCTCAAATACTCGTATGCTGTGATTTGATTAAGAATCCGGAATCCAATTACCCGCGTGACACGTAACTATGTACACATGTCCACTGTGTAAAAGATGTACAATGCATAGATTTTATAATTCCTTTTTCATTTCTTCTCTTTTTTCTCTCTCTTTTTCTTTTTTCTTATTTTTTTTTCATCACGTCCAAGCATGTGGAAGCTGTAAGGCAATGAGAGAGAGAGAGAATGTTCCTCTTGGGCGGGCTTGATATAATAAAGGTGAGCGAGAATTTTGGGCCTGAAAAATCAGGAGTTACACTATATCATATACAGCCCGGAGGAATGGACAGTCCGCTCTGATTCGACGATCTGAAATGTGTTTAGAAAAAAAAAAAAGAGAGAGAGAAACAAAAAAGAAAAGTACAGGAAATAAGAAGAGCAAGTTAATCGAATAAGCGACACGCTCGTGGTGGCTATTCGAAAAACCGACCGGAACGAATTTTGTACTGGCCAAGAAATCCGTCCGCCTTCTCGTAAAATATACTCATTGTCAGCCCCCATCGGTTAACTATATACAGTTGATGATGGCGAGGATACCCATATATATATATTTTTTTGAAAGTTTATTTCTTTCCATACTGCAGCCTGATCACCTGATCATTTTTCGTACTATATACACACACCGTATGTAACAGCAGTATTTGAGAGAAAGAGAATAAAAAATGGAAGTCTCAAAAAAATGCCCGGAGGAATATTTGGCGTGCGTTTTTTCTAACAGCTGCTGCAGAGCGAGGTGAGTGATGAACAACGTCGAAATAAATCTGAATGGTGAATCCGTACGGTGTGTATAAATACTGGTTGTTGTCTAGCTTTTATTAACACGGGATTTGTATCACTTCGGTAATGGGTGTACAGAGTGATTTACGTTCTAACGAGCTCGGGCAGTGAATAAGAGGCGTACAGATACAATAAAATACGATATTAGGAACGCGCTGTCGTCGGTGTTATTCATATAACGCAGTATTAAAAGTATTAATATGTCCGGTTGTAATATATAGCTGGAAAAATTCATAATTGGGATACAATTTGCGTAGTCTCGGTGTTCGTAACGTTCCGACACGGAGAGAATCCGGTGTAAATCTGATCCCGTAAACCGCAATTCTTCACTCTAAACTGTAACTGAAAAAGTATTGTAAAAACTTTAATCACGTTTCTAAAATTCATAGAGCTAGCTAGTCGCATGGGATATTCATACTAACGATGTGGAGTACCTTTGTAGACACATCCCTTTATGTATCCCTAACCAAAACCGCAAAATTTCTGTCCGCGAGTGTTTGTAAATCCTTTATTTAAGCATATGAGACGCAGAGTTGATCGGGATGCTGTATGATGTGCAGCAGCAGCAGCTTCTTCTTCTCGGGTACATAGAGTAGAGAAGCAGCTGCACGATATACCGCAGGAATAAATTGACGTATGGGTATGTATACGTAGGTATATACCTACATCACAATTCCGTTTCTGTCCAGACAGTCTGCACAGTGCTTGCGCCCGAGCACACAGCATACCGCAAAACCTGTACCGCCCAAGTACACCTCTGAAAACCTTGAATCTCTAATTCCTTCGGAAATTTTTTAATAAACTAACCCCCGTAACATTCCTCCTCTATCGTGCATAGGTATGTGAGAAGAGTTGAACTTGAGCGCGGTGCACAGGTAGCTACTTAAGTCCATGGGTCAACGATGATATTCCGCTAGTCACATACGGCAGGAACAATAATTCAAATACCGCATCCCAACTCGATATATTGCACGAGGTATAATGAAAACCCCGTGTACACAAGCATCGGGATGCTGCGCGGTGGATGGAAATAAAATCGGAAGAAAAGAAAAATTGAAAAAAAAACAAAAACAAAAAAAAAACGATAATGCTAATGGACCTTGATGGAACGGGGTGGACGTAACCCCCGATTCGTGTATACCTCGTAGTTACTATACTTTCTGTATCGGACGGGATGAGTAAGACCGAGTTATTCGTGTTGGACATGCGGTGAACCGCAGAACGTTTGAATGAAAAAATTTTAAACTAAGAAAGAGGAGGTAAAGAATAAAGTAGAATGAAAAAAAAATTACTGCGGATGAATACCTGCGGACCGCGAACTCGGATCCGCGGTAACTTACCTGGTGTGTATTATAGAACATCATATCCGCTTCGAGCGACTTTTCTCAAAATTTAATTAACTCGAGCCTCGTTGGATTTTTATCTGAAAATCGGTATGTTCGTACTTGTCGGACTTTTTTGTGTCTCGGAAAACTGAATCGCTAGCTGAAACCATTGCCATCCTGGAACTGAGGTATTGAATATTACAGAGGTGCCTATTTCGTGAAGGATATAGTTAAATGGACGTGTGTAAATAATTGTACGTATGCAGGCGAGGGTAAGTTTACGTGTACAGAGGATATATTATCCGGTTATATACATATATTATAGCTCGAGTCGATGATGAGGCTCTGCAGCAGCCACGTATATGTATCCCAGCCTTTACTTTGTAATTTGTATCTATTAATCGTGACGCAGTCGTCATCGTACGCAGAGGTAAGTCGTTTGATCGAACGCCGCAGTGATTGCCTCGACTGATATCTGCTCCCGCATCTCCGGCTAATGATTATTAGCTATGAGGTACCTTACAACTCACCTTCCTCACCCCCTTCATCGACTCGGGTCTCATATTCATACGCTAGCTGTAGGCGTTACGAGATGAGGGCATTTCACTCACCTCTATCAACCGGTGTACTGTTATAGGGATATTCCTGGCAAGGATAATCTTTCAAGTTGTTACTACAGCTGGACATATCTCATCGCGGACTATGTGGCGCCGACGATGATAAGATTTTGATATTTTCGTTCGATTCGAAGCAATTCGTCGAATGCCGGGGATTGTTTTTTTGTTCGTTGGTGTGTAAAGTTCATGAGGTTCGATTTTTTTGGGGATGAGATTGAATTTCGTCCGGTTGGAAGTACGGCGGTTCGGCGGCGGGCAGAGAGCCTTTCCATTGGTTGATAGTCTCGGTGCAGTTGGTTGATACGATACGATTTAATAAAAAGTATCGTTTTGTCGAATTCTACCGTCCAAAACACTCGGGTAAAAAACTGTCAGATTCTTAAACGTCATTGGTTGAATTGATTCAGCTTCTTGCGCGTCATTGATCAACCTGAATTGCATCGTGCTGTCGCGTAATGGCAGGAACTCGTTCAGAAAATTCTTCGACTTCTATAAAAACGTGATCTGGAAAGTAGAAACTCACGTACTTATGTCCATCACATATATACTTTTATATTGTATACCATATACCAGAAAGTAAAATACATATAATATCGGTATACGAAACACATCGGCGTGCAGCGGGCGCCGCCGTAGAATAAAATCTGCTTCTTTTTTTTTTTTTTTCTTTGATCGGTAATAACGAAAAATCTAATTATTCGATTCATACTCGTCCGTTTTCACGGAATTTTCTATGTAAATTCGTTTGAGGTATGAAATTATGGATGGTTATTATTTATGTATATTTTTTATTTTTCTCTTATGGGAACGAAACGTTACGTGATTTATACTATCTTGTGCACGTATAGAAAACGTATTCGGGATATCGAAGTTTGGACAACGGGGCGATATGCCCACGTGAAATGAAGAAACGAACCTGTACAACTTACCGATATAATTAATAACTGGCAACGGATATCGGCGCGCCCGATATTTCGACCTGTCGACTCTCGATCGTCCTTTTTACGATACCCACGAATACAATCCCCCCCCCCCCCCTTTCTTATCCCCCGTTCCCTATCCCCACCCCCCCTGCGATCGACGAATACGCCCAGAGTTTAGGTGCCCGAATCGATTATATCCGTATTCCATCTACCGATACCGCGAGTGTGATGGATTTCACGTTCTATATCGTCAGAAATGGAAGACGATGGAAATTAATGATCTCAACGTTCCTGCCGCCGCGCCGCACCGCGGCTTTCGAACCACGCCACTGTAAACGTCCACGAGGACAATCGCGCTCGCAACCTGATCAACTCATACATATATCTATACTTAGTCGATTCGATCATCGGCGCCGAGTCGAAGTCACGATCTTCCTGATGGGAATATTTTCATCCTGGAACCGATCGTCATCTCGCAAGTATATTACTTTCAATAAATAGGATCTATATCTTTGATTTGAACTTGCACTGCGTTACACATCCTCAAGAAATATTATTATCGATCTAGAAATTCGATCCATTACCGTATGTATAACTGAACTAACATCCATTCAATTATCGCTGTATTCAAACCACATGAATTACTCTAGTCGGTTGTATAGAATCCAAATTAAGAAAAAAGTACATACTTATTTTTATTTTTTTTCAATCAAAAACCTGTCGATCATTTATCGATCCTTTCGAATGAAGGATTTATTTTTACATATTTTAACGTTTACAGATTTTCTCCGATTGTGGGGTCAAAGGTCAACTTTGTTTTTTGATAGTTTTCAATAGAGGTTTATAGGCTATTCTCGCGTATTTTTAGCTGAGGATTTATCTATCTATTAGAATGATCGAGTCGTCGCCAATTTTTCGCTCTGGAAAGCGAAGAATTGAGATATCTTGATCAATTTCAGGGCTAGCTCACTTTAATCGTTTAATATTTCGAACGACCACTCCTGTTTTAGTATAGGATAATCTAAAACGTTTTGCCAACTGATCAAAATCTCCGCCACATCGCGATCTACAGGGGATACAGTATATAGGGTGACTGTTATGACTGCGTTGCTACAAAAAATTTCAAAGAAGAAGGGGGGAAACGAAAAAAAAATTAGTGGGACGATTCGCTCTCGGTTCAAGCACACTTGTCTCGATATAATACATGTATATCGTGTACGTAGTCGCGGGAATACGACAAGTGCGCTTCAACCCGCTTTCCTCCCCCGTATACGAATAATACACAGAAGATCCACGTGCGCGTGATGCTGCGTCTGACTTAACACGTGATATTCTGGCCAGACGGGGACCCTCCATTGTTACGGATCCCCAAGCGAATTCAGTCTAGTGATCTATTTTAACCGTTACAGAATCAGAAAGACGCGAGTATCGATACCCAGTTACGAAATGCTCGACTCTGCTGCGGGATTTTTGTTTTCCAAGAGACGTTAGAAAGTTTTTTCCGTTCAACTCCTCCTGATTAAAATCAATGTAGTTATGCTGTAAAAGTTTAGTGAAAATCGGGATGAAAGTCGCGAAAGCTTTTTTTGTCACGATTCGAATCGCTAAACGTAATTCTTCATACCTCGTACGAAATACGCCCCTATAAAATTAGGCTCTCGCCGCTGTCCAGACGGAGGGCCAGCTCCTAGGGGAACCCCAATCGCTGGGGGCCCCACCCCCCTCCCCCATAAATTTTATCCCCAATCGCTGACAATGCGTATAGTGATTGCGACAGATGCACGGGCGCGTGCCCTTTTACATTTTGCACCCCCTAGTTTATATGTATACATAAGGTGCTTCAGGGTGGAGTGCAAACGATCTGGGTTTCCCTTCACCGAATTCTACGCTGTTATGTCTGAAAACGCACAGGTGCTCGATGGGGGAATTGAAAACTTTTTCTGAACAGAAACCCCCGTTGATTTTCCATCCGTATATATATGAAATTTGGTTTATCTAACGCCAGATGCAAGAACACATGCATATATGAGCCGAGCTTATGGGGTTCCAGCTACACTTTCTATTATACATGAGCTTATATATAGGGAGTTTTTATACACCGCTTGCTTTCGTTCCTCATCAAGAGCAGGAGAGCTGGCTGATCGTGAGTTTCGTGATCCAAATTACGAGATCACACGGCTCGTTTTTTACGCGGTAGGAAATCGGTAATTGGTGTTTCCTCCGATGTCCTTACTTCCTCAGGTTTCGGACCTATTAAAAATCTGATAATGATACCTAATAGCATATGTACGAGTATAACTTTGACTGTGAGACTAAAAACTGATTCAAAAGAGTGTGAGACCGTGGCTCATTGCAAAGCGTGACTAAGCTAAGGGGGCCCCACCAATTCTACAAGCGCCAGAAATATACACGCGTATATACCCATAGGAACAACCACCGGAATTTTGTATAAGACAAGAGAAGATAGAGCTGGCTTTAGGATATCCAATGAGAATTTTTAGTCCGAGGTACATACGTTATACTTATAACAACATTCATCCTCCCGAGTAAGGATATACCCCGGTATATATGCGTATAACCTACCTGTTCAAACTCCAAAGAATCCTAAGCTGCTGGCCTTGCGTTTGACGCACCCCTAAATTATTGCGATCTTTTTCTCGCTCAATTAGGGAGCGTGACGATCCATCCCGCTCCGGGTTAAAAACGTCCCGAAGAATCCTTGTGTCTTTTTTCCTACTCTTTTTTCTTTTCTTTTTTTCTTATTTTTTTTGTCTCAACAACCCATGGGAGGCTTAATACATGTACAGGTAAAATACGCAGGTGGCGCGGGCGAACCGATATAAGCCTGGTGGTGACTAATTTTTACCGGCTCGTCTTTATTAACCACACCTTTTACGGCCAATTAGCCAGAAATAAGTGAGAGTCGAGGAAAATCTTACGGTCTATAGCTTTGCGAGGTCTTTTTTAAAATTTATCTACATTTTTTTTTTTTTTTTGTTTTTTTTTCTGCGCTTGGAACGATGATGTAGTAGGCCTGAGATCCCAGCGTTGGAAAAGCATCGATTGTCTGGCAAATAATCGATAATGATGGACGGGATTGATTACGGAATCGGTATCTTAATTAAAGCAGATTTATTGCGGACGAGTGCCCGTTCGGTAATATACACGTATAGGTATACAAATTTATCTAGTTGATTTTTATAGATTTTTATTTGTATGCGTGTTAAGTATCTATAATACTTCACATCTATACCGCGTGTATACACATGGTTGACCATACTCTCGGCAGCAAACTAAACTTAACTTAATTTAGCGCCTCCAGCCGAAGCCCAATAGACTATTAAATTTAAATTCGTAAATTACGTCTGATTTAAATTGCCCTCGGGACCGGTCTTGCGGTCTTTGCTGCTATCGCTGGTGCGTTAATCGTTTTATCTCCAGATTTCCCCCCTTCTTATTCTAACATCTCATCACCGCGCTATTCACTATTTTATAACGCATTCTATTTGGTTTTTTTGCCATTCGTTCGAGCGTTAGATGCCTCGAAGATATCATCATCATCACTCTGCCCTAGAACTAGGTACCTTTTATGGGTTTACAAATATACCCTTATGGGGTGAAGTACGCGATATACCATAGGAAAGGAAAAGTATATACTCGATTGTAACTTAATCTGGTTTCTATGGTTGACCAGCGGCAGCAGGACTGACAGGAGTGAATGGGGTGATAATCGGGTAGTTTGAATGCTTCGGGTTGCCTTGTACAGTTATTTCGAATGTTGTTAACTTGTGTGCGCGCGGCTAAGATCCGTTGATCTTTCTGCCATGGGGTTTATGGTATATATCGGAGCAAAGCGGCGTCGAGCAGGATTCTTCTCTTCTGCACTTTCTACCTCTTCGTTTCTTCGATCTTCAGTCTTCGGTCTTCACCCTACAGGGGGGCGCCGTATAGCATCTCGAATCCGATCCCCAGCCGGTCCAGCAGGAGCAGCATCAGCAGCCCCGACTCCCAAGAAACTCACGTACGAATGGTATGCGTTCGTGCGTACAGTAAAACTACTTTAACCTGTCCAGTGAGTGTCGAGAGGGAGAAAGAAGGGGATAAAAAAAAGTAAGAGAAGGAGAACCGCGAGGTGAAAGAGAAAAAAGGTATAACTCTTCGAAGTTTCATGAGTCTGTCTCTCCTCCGCAGCATCGGTTTCTCATTCTTTTTCTCACTTTTTCATCTTTCTCTTAAAAACTCCTTCAAGCATCGGGCCGGCGAGCGACCGCGGCGCGTAATGGAAATGACTCAGCGTGAGGGACTTAGGACCGCGACTGGCCGCTGAGGAGTTGAATACGGCGGGTCGTTTATTGGTCATTATTGATATTGGATCAGAAATTGATAGAGAGTCGTATGTCCCTCGGGGGTTACGATATTATACGATAATAATCGACTATGAAAACTCCTCCCGTGCTATAAGACGCATTAAGATATATACTGTATATATACATGCGGATCCGATTGCCCGGTTGTTGTCGTTATTATTATCATTATTATCATTAATATTGCCATCATTATTATTATACCGTATATATATATATATATATATATATACATACCTCGCGCGGGCGAAATTGACGAGATAAAGTTATATTTCTTGCAGTATATGGCATAGACGTAGACATAAAAAGGCGCACACACATGCGACACTCACTAATTGGCTCAGGCAACATCATCAACGCGATGGATATCGTGTAACCCGCGCTCAAACTTAAAAAGAACGGGTTACATACCTTTACTCATTATGTACCTACCTGATTTTGCATTCAAGTTGTCTTTTTTTTTTTTTCCTTTATGTTAAATTATATTTTCGACGAAACTTTTTATCTATACTAAATTTTGGAATGGTAAGCTAGGTTGAATTAATTTGCGCAGAGATCAGTTTGAATACAACTTTTTGCATCTGATGGGGAGATGTGATATCTGATTGATTAGTTCATTGATTATTATTCCTTGATTTCTTCTTGATGTAGAAATATCGTTTATTTCAATTTCAGAGGGATATCATAGAATTGATTGGAGTAATTTGGATGCACGACATCCGAATAAGCGCGCGTATACATATGATGGGAATAGCATGTAATGCGAGGCGGAGGAGAAGCGCAGAAGTAAGTAGCATCGGAAAAGAGCTGGATGGCTGCTGTTGCCGATGCCGTTGCAGTCATCACGGTAGGGAGAATATAAGCTGGTATACTATAATGCGAGGTGGACGATGAGTAAAAAGGAGCAGGGAATCGAGAGGGACGAACGGACTCTACCGGAGCTCAACCTCAGAGGATGGAACTGTGCTGTAAGTAAAAACAGAAACCCGTCTTATATACCAACTCAAGGCTGAACGACGACGGGGCACCCGAGTCCGACATCGAATCTCTTAACAATGTGTTAGACCTCCTCCACCTTTTCTCTTTCCATGGCGCGCGCCCTCGTCATTCTTAAACATCACACCACACGCCCTTGTTTACGCCCCTATGCACTTTTGCCCCTCCAGGCCCGAATATCCGACCCACGGCTTCCGGAAACCTCAATTTTCCTCTAGCGGTAAAAGTAAAAAAATGTTTTCCAAAATTGTCGCAGGTTAATTTGATGTGAATTTTTTGATGAAAACTGTTCAATTTATTTCCAAGTTTCGGAAGACAAAAATTCGAGTCTACGATTTCGAGCGAAATTCTACAGCAGTTAAGATTTACGAATGGCGAAAAAAATTCACATCGTGACACCCCCTCCTTGAAAATTCCGTTAACTTACGGTACTCGTATTATACATTTTACAGACACATTGTTTTACCCCATGATGATCTAAGTTTTCAACATACTGCAGATAAATCTTGAGGATGAAAATAGAAACGATGTGGGGCAGGGGGGTGGGAAGCACAACGTCTGAAGTGGTGGGGAACCAATCAATTGCGTGGGAGAACTAATAGAACTAATAACCAATTAAGCTACGAGCGAACTCAGCTTATCGCGACTAGCCAGCCAACTCTGGCCATGTAACTATAGCGGTAATAACATCTCGCGTAGCGTTCCTCAGGCAACTTTTCCCGTATATACGAGAAGCTAGACTCGAGATCAACGCGTATCGCTTGGATATGGATACGTTCGAACGTGAAATACGCGGCGCTAGTCGGACGAACAAACAAGAGGGCGGTGAAAAGAAAGAAAGAAAGAAAGACGGAAAGTAAGCAAGAAAGAACTGCACCGTGCTCAGGCCACTTCAGGGCAGTCGTCTGGTTGTAATCGTGAAATAATTGAATCCCACCGCGTGCGGAGCGCAGCAATAATATGTGCAGGTATATGATTTTGCTCGAGACGATCAAACGTACGCTGCGTCTAAAGGTAACGTAACGTAAACGTAACGCAACTCGCAACGCGCCAAAGAGCTGCTACCGTATGTGCCCCCTATGTATTATAACTACGTTTCGAAACACTTTACTATTAGATTTCTTCGAGTCGATTTGCCGATCTTTACCCGCGTTATGGTTACATGTAATGTACAGTTACAGATTTCCTGAGCGCTGCTGGCACGGTTATAAGTATGTAGAGCCCAGCGGCTGTTTTTCTTCCAACAACTTTGCAAATCGCACGACCCCGTTTTATATATTACCCCGCATATAAGTCCCAACGCGTCATGCATATGTATTATTATGTATTACGCGGACACGTGTGGAGATATATATCGATAATTTAAGAACGTTGTATATTACAATTCCCGCGAGGCCTATTTATGTTAGAGTATCGGATATATAAATTGAAAGCTTGTCGTACCTACGCACACGTATATACTCGTTACACCCGTACCTACACCTATACGTCGAATTAATATTTATTCTTCAATAAAGTTTCAGAAATTAGTTGGAATTGTCTTGTACGTATATATATATATATTTAATGCCCAACTGCACCTGCAATTACCTGCGTCGGTTTACGTATAAATTTACCGTCCATTAGGTACGAGCTGCCGCCGCTGCTGTAAGAGTACATACAACGTCTGCAATTTTGCGCATGGGAATATAGAGGCAAACGAGTTAAAAGTGAGACTCAAGATGCCTCTGGTCTTCAGTCGATTAGGCTCTTCTCAGTCTACTCGTTAAACTGCTCGAGTGCAGCAACATCAGAGAGAATCTTCACCGAGGATACGTTGGACTCGTGTACAAAAGCGAAAGATATTTTCTACCGGTCGAACGATTCCGCGCTACACTTACGTTTCATCCAGAGCCAGCCAGTCGCTTTTAGTCATTGGTTGGCAATAGTATTATACCCTGAAACGCTCGTTACTACACGTGAATTGAAAGTTCCTGGCGGTAATCGTCCGCGATATCCTCATCCGCGTGCACACAGAAACCAAGTTAACTTTACCCGGGCGATTGTTAGTCAGAGAAAACAACGCAAACTTGTCAACCTCACGTTACCCTTACGTTACACAATCAGTCGCGTATTCCCTACCGCGGGTATATCTTTTACAGTCTCAGGTATAAAATACCGCGATTTTATGCCCTAAGGATCTCCCGACTTGGCCAAGGGTTTCGTTTCTCGTTAAATTAACCATCGATCTAGTTTACTACCGATATGGTCAATAATCCGATCGAGCAGTGCCCCACGTAAATACTTCGTTAAAAAGGTGAGACGTGAAAATAGATATTACACTTTTTAGTGTCGATCATAATTTAGTCACAGAACGTTATAACCATCTCCAAAAAAAAAGAATCTGAAAAAAAAAGGAAAGGAAGGGCACTCGAGAATATGTAAAGTTGCAAGTAGAATGATCAAGCTCGAATTAAGGGGGCGAAGGCGTTCGAAAGATGAAAAAAAAAATTGCGCATAAATATATTCTGCAAGATTGATTTGGTACGCGACCGCGGTTTGACCCGGGCCATCGTGATTCACGGTGAAAATAAAAAAGCATGAAATAAAATAAAATAAAATAAAACAGAAACTGGTCAATTGCATTTCTATTAGAGTAAAGAAACGTATTTGGAATCCGACGGTCTTTCAGGTGAATTTATTTACCAGATAATTTTCAATGGTCAAGATGCATCGGTCCGAACGTTGCTACGAAGACTATAAGGGGTGGCCCAGTGGCTACTCGATAGAAAGGTTATATATATGTGTACAGATTTCCGGCTTCGATCGGGGCTAATGTCCATTTATTTATAGCTTTTGTGAATCAATTTATTTTAATGGCTTCCGTACACCGTCGTTTCATTGCCTTATTAACGTTAAACGTATCACGGATTTATTAACTTACGAGTGCAGTGAATAATCGGGGAATCGATGGTCCGACATTTTTTTCCTAATTCCTTTTTGTCATTTCCCGACAGCTAAATTCTGATGATTGAAAAAATAACATCGCGTTTCGTACGAACGTGTCGCGAAGTACGAGAAGGTAACCTTTCGAGTTTGTCTCTATACACACTAGGATAAACTCCGTACGATACGATCTATGTAACGAGAAAGGAAGAGGAGTCATTCCGTTGAAGTGTGCCGATGTGAAGAGGAGATATATAAATTGTGCTTTCTCCGCTGTAAGTTAAGTGGAAAATAAAGAAAAAAAAAAAACGATAAGAGAACGAGTGAATAAATGATGCTTTATGAATTACGTGGTCACATTCGTCACGCTGCTGCAGGACTTCTTTTTGGTATCCTACTGAAATTGGAAGTAGAAAAAAATTCAAGCCTCGGATCGCAACTGCCAATCGATGGCTTTATAGACGTTGACTTGGGCATTAATTATTTTGGCAAGGACCAAAAGGAGCTAATGCGGTGATCCGTGAATTGTTTGGATTTCTATTTATTTATTTTTTCATTTATTTTCAGAGCGTCAGGATGAGCGGGAGAATATCTGAATTATTATTATAAACCTGAAACGCGAGGAGTGAGACGCTGAAAATCCGCGTAACTATAATAACCTCGAGATAAAGACCCGCGGAGTTTGAGCAGCAGGCGTGCTCACCAAGCTTCGTGGCGATTAGCTTGGCTATGAGGCCCTGGGCCGGCGATTCCCCTTCACCCTACTTCTCCCCAAAGTCCGCGGGGGCGTCGAGGTGAACTCGAGCCTATGCAATTTTTAACTCTTAATATTATACCCCCGACCCCCAGACACTGGCAAGGACGGACTTAATGCCCCGTGCACAACGAGTTTTCGATTATAATTATAACCGTTTGAAATGTTACAAAATTTTTATGACCTCGATCGGCTGACCCGAAAATTCCTTGTACTTGGTTTCATTCCGTTTCCAGTACGTTTTTTATGAAACCTTATTCGTTGGACCAAAAAACAGATTCGTTATAAAATCGCGAGGATCTGGTAAGGACTCAACTTTTCACGTTAGGAGTGATTATATTTTTTTGGAAATTGAAAGAGGATAATGGTTGAAATTTTTTTCCTATCCGCAGGAGTGAAAAGGATCGCCGGATTCGTTGTGAACGTGGTTTGAAGCAAAATTTTTATTTATTTATTGTTTCTTTCATTTTATTTTGTTTTTGTTCAAGTATTAAGGGTCCGAGGATATGAATAGGAGTGGAAGTTGCACGGAGGCGTGAGGATTGCGGGGACTATCGCGTCAACCCATGCAGGCGTTCGAGACACCGAAGCAAATCAAATCTTTTTACTGTTAAGTTCCCTCCGAAGCTGCAGTTTTACTCTCCACAATTATAAAGCGAATGAAACAACGAAGAGGAGGGCGATGATTGGTTCAAATTGTATAGAAAGAATTATAAACGCCATTTATTACTACCCCTATTTATTTCATAATATGTATAGTTAAATGTATCCACGCTAGATAAATACCACCCGTGAGGTTTTCACTATTTTTAAGGAATAGACCGAGCGGAGATAGGCTCTCAATTTTCTAAGGAGTCAAAGAGATCTCTATCTAAGCGGCTCGCAGGAAACTTCAACGCGTAGTATAAGGGTGACTCGTGGCGGTCCTCTGTCTATAATTGACAGGTGACTCTCCCATCAGAAGGACTCCGTGGCTTGTCAACGTGGTAGCTGGTTCGGCCCCCCTTAAACCTGAATACCGCATCAGGAGAATAGTCAGCCTTTAATAACTGTGGGAGCATCAGCCTCCTTGTTTCTTGCGGACGCTAAACGGATTTCAATAAGTCCCATTTGCCGCTGACTGAACCGGCCTTCGAAACAGCACCGGCAAAAGCGGGAGCCAGGTATAAGGTATAAGGTATACGGAGACAGACACCTGTTAAACGTTGCGAGAGAGTGTAGGAATACCTTTGGCAGGCTTTAGTCAACCTGTAGAAAAGACGGAGGGGGAGAGAAGTAAGAAGTGGCGATGGTCCCGGGCTGCGGGTTGAAAGAGGAGAATCGAGGCACTCGTTAAAACCATCCTCGGTGACTCCAATATATCACCTGAGATCTCAGGTGACATCTACGCTCGTCCCTCCCGGTCGAAAGGTCCCTCCAAAAACCGGGATTTCTACTAATGGTTCTTTAACTGCTGGAGCCGGAGCATCGCGTTCTTGCCTCGCGCCCCGAACCTTTGAAATTTCTTAGCTGAGTAAAGTAAAAGAAGAAGAAAAGGAGGATGAAAAATAAAATGAAATAAAATACGCATCTATGCCGTTGACATTTGTTGTCGTAAGAGCAAGCTACACGCGTCCTCCACTCGTCGTAGTTTTCAACGTTCGAGTTCCCGCAGGTGTTTGTATAACTATACATATTCAGGTTTTAAGATACACACAAAATTTTTCGTCCTCATGGTAGGTATATTAGGCCGGCGATATTTTCGTTACGGTTTGCGTCGGGGTTCCTCGATCGCGTTATCTCGCTAATTAAGACGAGGTGATTTCGAGGGGCCGGATGACGTCGACGTGTTCAACACACACGTGTAGACATGTATGCAAAAATTGTGGAATTGTTGGAAAAAGAAGCTAAAAAAGAAAAAAACTAAAATGAATAAGACAACGATCGAAACGAAAGAAACAGAAAAAAAATCTCGACTCATCGCTCGTTAGTGGAGCGGATTCGAATTGTAATTAACGAGCGCTAAAAGATCTCGAGCTGTATAGAGAATTAGAATAAAAAAAAAAAAAAGAAAGAAAAGAATCCGGAGAACACCAAGAACGATTTTTTTTTATTCAATCTGAGAGAATTTTTCGTACACAAGTATTCGACGATAGCTCTAAAGAATTTATATTAGCAACAGATATTGTTGAATAAAATCAAAGTTTCCAGATCATTTTACCGTCTCGCAAAACCTGCAGCTTTGATACACGGATAAATTGAAGTTTTAAATGAAAGTCCCGTAACAAGCATCGCGCCACAAGGTCTAACCTGGATAACATTTGACTCAGAGTTTTTTTCCTCGAAACCGTGCAGGTTGGGCGCAGCAATTAAAATGATAAGTTGGTAATTAAGAACTGAAATATATACGGTTTTTAATTAACGGTGAAAAGCCAACCATCTATGACCGACCATGATGTGTCCCTCGAGTTATTCATAATCTAATGTACTCGAAACGTAACCGCATAGAGACGGGCTTCAAAATTCAAAATTAATCTGCGACTTATCGACGTATTTCAAATTCTCCATTAGAGATGGAATTCATTGACCTTCTCCTGTCCCCCCCCCTTCCGAATCTGCCTCTCGCAGATGGTAAAATTGAAGTAATTTAACATCATACGATTGGAATCGGAGGTTTCTTAGAGCGATTCCGGATGGATTTTAAAAGGAAAGTGATTCCGCAACTCACGTCGAAAGATGAAAGGAAAAAATAATTGTAGTGCGGCTCTTTAGTTCTACGAGAGACGAGATTATTATACATTATATGAAACAGTAACGCAATTCCTAAGGATCAATAATATATCGAAAAATCGTCGGAATTACATCGCTGGACATTCGCAGATCGATTGTTGAGGAATTTGTATTAAAATGTTGGCATTATTAATACGAGTCAGGTAGCGGCGCGGCCGGTTGTTATCGAATTCCGTACCGCGGACCTCGCGCTCTTGCAGTGCGTTCAGCTCGGAACGTTCTCTTGAGAAACCCTTCGCCCAGTTCAATCCGAGTTTCTACCATTCACCTTCTATATACAACGCTACTTTGTCCCAGAGATCTCAGTTGTTATTTGCCCGAAGCTGAAACGCGTGCATTGCAGTCAACTTGTCCACCGTACCGTCCACCGCGGTCCAGATCGAGCTATAATACTTGCGTTTATGATCGTTCGAAGTTGTCAATGACTCCGAGTAAAAAACGAAGCCCTTCCTCCGGCCCGAGGCGAACGATTACCGCAAGATAAAATTATCGATCGATCGATAAAATACAACACGATTTCCGCCCTCCGCCGTAAACACGCATTACACACATACGCGGTCAAGGTTCGCGCAGGCATGCCGCCCGGGAGATGCAGCATCCTTGTTTATTTATTTTGTTTTTCTTTTTTTTTCTCTCTCTCTCTCCTCAAAGTTTCTTTACTCCTTTCGAATATCATCTCGCCGTCCGCGGCCGGTCCTCTTCTCCTCTCGATTATAAAAATCAAACTATTATTAATACAGCTCAGGTAGGCAGAGGATATATCAGATGATCTGACGATGCAGAGGCGAGGTTCTCCTTGCACTGCACTCTACGTTGCAGCGACGCGTGAGGAGTACGGAGGGACATCAGCGTTGAAGCATCAGCGGTAGGAACATCAGCAGCAACAGAAGTAGCAGCGGCAGCGGCAGCAGCAGCACAGGTGGAATCTCGTATCTGGCTCTCGCAAGACACACCAACGAACCTACCTTCGCGGCACCCCCGGGCCCCGTTTGGCCACGAGCAATGTTGTATACGCTGCTGCAGCGCATGCACGCTCGTGCACCGGGTATCCGCGGTCCCTGCAGCATTTCACCAACACGATAGAATTTCAAACGAACACCATGAGAATCCGTATCGTACGTATGGAAGCTACGACAACACACAGGGGAGTCCTCGTCAGGCCCTAAGAGTGGCGTTGCAGGGACCAATACGCGGATAGGAAGGTGTACGTGTGCATGTGCATGGGACGTATGTACCTGTGAGTAATAATAAGAGAAAATAAGTAAAACCCTAAGGTACAAACCAGAGGGGGTATAGGGCGGTAGGAGTCGGAGGAGGAGGAGGAGGGAGGTGAACCTGTTCCCGAGGGAGTTCCTTGACCCTCGGGCTCTCCGTTGAGTCGTGTGTTGTGCCGCAAGACGGAGCCGGAGAGTAGCCACCATGATGCCCGCCGGCCAACGCAAGGCCCCGCGGAGCTGTCGACGAAGAAGAAGTAGAAGAAGAAGAAGAAGAACGAGAACAAGAAGGAGGGAAAAAGAAGACCGAGCACAACCAGCGGGTCGAGGGGAAAGGGATAAAGAGTGAGCTAAGCTAACGGGTAGGTGGGAGAAGTCCGAAGTAAGGAAAGGGAGGCAGGGCCCCTCGCAGCATCCATTCTCCACTACAACCATAAAACTTTGACCGTGTTCAATAAAACGTCTGCATAGCTGGATAATGCTTTCTCGGTGTGTCCTGGACCCGACATGCCACGCCGTGCGGACCCTCCTCACCATTGCACCATCCCGCGCGAGAATAGATAGCCGCGAACCCGTATATATACGCTATGTGTATCCTTCGCGTGCTACCGACGTCTTCACCCCGAAGGTATGAACTTCCCTCCAAAGCCCCAGGATACACGGGGTCCTTTTCCAACACCGTTGAACACATATCCCTGAATTAAACGATTATTCAACGCTCCTGGAAGTCTCCACACCCCTCTTATCCAAACGTCTCATTTGGGGTAGTAAATAATTATTTCTTCCCTCGTTTAGAAAAAAAATTAATTACAAAATTGACAAACATCAATTCTTTGCTCGTACGCCGCGCCTCGTCGATGATCGAATTGCGGAATAATAGCATAATTTCTGAAGATTTTATCGTAGATTTTACTTTTCACCTCAAGATTATCGAGCCAGGGGATGGTCAGAGGAGACTCGAAGGTGGTAGTTGTGCATTCGTGTTTGGTGTATTGGTTTGATTCGTGTCGGTGATGTGCACGACTACTACCGATGAGAGAGAGAGAGAAAGAGAGAGAGAGATCGGAGATGAGGGGACCCCTGAAGGTGGGGAGACAGGGGGACGAGGGAGGGACAAGGGGGAGAGGCCCGCAGGCCGGCCTGCGGCTCCGGACTCCAGTATCCCCGCAGCAACCGTCGCGAAGACCCCGTGGCAGTACCTCGCCTGACTCTCATATAGTTGCCGTTTAGTTCTTCGTGAAAGCCTACCGGGACCAGTTTATGTAGAAGTGATAGAAATACATGCATTTATGAATGTACCCATTACATATGATCATATACTGTAGGTGAAAAACTAGTGAAAATTTACACGAAGTGATCGAAGTGGTGAGATAACGTCGAAAGGATCATCCCCCACCCTCGGCGAGTGTCTAAGTGGCAAGTGCATAAATTCATTACGAAGAGAAAAAAAAAGACGGAATTTACATACGATCGGGAGTAGAAGAAGAAGAATCGTTGTAAAAAAAATTTTCGGAATACTTGAAATTCTTTAACAGGGATGAAAAGTTCGAGGGGGTTGTGATCTCCGCGAAACATATATCAAATGAACGAGGATTATTAGCGTGTCGATTTGGGAACATTTTCAGGGAGAGAAAGAGAAGGAAAATCGCAACTGCGATTGCAATTGCATCCAGAGCTGGAGCAGCAAGTGTCTATCGTAAGAGCGGGACTCCGGCACTCCTCCTCCTCCTTCCCCCTTTGGTTTAAATCTTCTCCCCCCCGATTCCCTCAGCCACGAAGTAGTGAGCGGCCTGCAGTGCCGCAAAGTAGAACGCGGGCCGTGGGAGCGATTTTCTATAAGCTATTCTCAACTTATAAGTTATACCTACCTGCTGACGCTTTACTAAACCCGCACACACGATGAGCAGAGTCTTGTTACGGACTCACCTGATTCGGGGTTGAAAAAGATTTGGAAAGAAAAAAAAAAAAAGGAAAAAAGAATAAAGAGAAGGAAAAACTACCCCTGCTCCAAAATTCAGAATCTCACGGAACAAGTTCTCTTTCAAGTTTTTCTGCGAGTTCGTGAAAGCTTTTTTTCTTTTTACCTTCTGGTTCCTTTTTCGTACAAATCTAACACGTGTGCCTGTGATAAAAAAAGATTGTCGAAGGATATAGAAAAAAGAAGGAAGGAAGATAAACGTCAGATATAAAAATATTTGTGCCCACGTGCGTCGCGCGGGTTTTCAGGTGTACTGCACACACACCGCACCTTGCAGTCGGTCGGCTCTCCAACGGGAGTTTGTTAAGGATATTTGAATATCGTATTTTATCAAACTTTCTGATGTTGATTTACAGTAGAAAAAAAGTGTTATAAATAAAGTGTGTTCGGGTACGTGTTGAGTTTCCGCGGCGGTTATATTTCCGCCGGTGGGTCAGGGCGCGCCGACGCATGCCGCCCCCGGATTCCCGCTTTGGGACGCGTAGTGGATTATTTGGTGGGTGCTTCCGTGGAGATAAGAAGAGAAGAAGGAGTATAGTGCAGTGGTGATATACAAAGAGATGCAGAAGCATGCACGCATCGATTAGGAATAAATGAGTCACTGAAAACGAAAAAAAAAATAATAATAATAATTTTAAACAACGAAGATATTCGTACATATTTAAAAATCTATACCTTATACATATAATTATCGAAACAGTGATGATTTCAACAAGTGAGACTAAGGTAGAAAGTTGAACGAGATAAATATTTATTTTTATATCGTGTACACGTCGTTCATTCGGATGGTGTTGATCCGCAGTGGTGCAGTATCGGTAACGTCGTAAAAAGTTGAGGTATTTTTTTTTTTTTGTTCGTCGATTTAACACGATAATTAAAACGGAGATAATAACGCTGATAACATCAGATAAAAAGGATAGCTGCAGTACGAAGGGAAGAAAAAAAATAAAGTGGTGATGCGGTAGTGGAAGGGAAACCCGAGGGAAGTCATGCGGGCGGCCGCTGCATTCGTTCTGTTCCTCGCCCACCTCATACAGGTAACGAGATTATCCATCCATATCCACCACATATCACATACGCATTTCAACGTGACTCGAGTTATCATTGCTCGCGGGATATTCGATTGTCGTGTTTTATTATTTGTTTAGTTCTTTTTTTCTTAATTTTTTTTTGATTTTTATTTTCTTCTAATGTGAACCTCGCATATACGATATGGTTTCGTAGATTCTGATCCTATATAACTATACGTATAACGAACCAAACCGCGGTTCGAGTTTTGAGGTATCGTTAGAATCGAATTACAAGGAGTCTCACGATCTGCCCATTGTATTTTGTTTCGTTCGCGCAATCGACCTGCTCCAAAGTTACGGAGCAGTAAGTTTTATGAACCTTGAGACCATCGAGGTGTCTATACACCTCGTACTTTTATACACCTCACAAAATATATACCTAAGGATATACGTGTCTCGAAGAGCAATTCGTAAAGAACAACTGCGTGGTCAGGTATCCAGAGCTACAACGAGGGATGCCATAGTCGCAGGCAATATTTCTCTTCTCTCAATAGCCGTACAGGGTATTTTCTTTTTTTTTCTACTTTTCTACTTTTTTCGCTTTATCTCGAAAGAATAAAGAACTTCTCCAACTTTTTTTCTCTGCCGCTGTTCATGAGCCTGTGCATTGTCAGCGCGAGGGGTTGCGGAAGCTTCGTCTTCTGACCTGAGATCCCGTCGTTCTTTCAACGGGGTCAGGATCCTTTTCATTGCGGTGTCGCAGCCTTTTACGTCTGTTATGATTATACATAAAATACACAGAAATTTGGTGAAATTTTCGTTCACATATCGCCCGAAATTATTTATTACTACCTACTATTACGTCGAATATCGATCTGCGAATAACTCGCTATTGAAGTTCTGTAATCATGAAAGTTATGATTCGTAATATCCTGCGGTTTATGTTCGACCGGGATTTGGTTAAACAAAAACGCGAATGAGTACGCGTAGAAATTTTGCTCTTTTTCTCATTTTTTCATCCACTCGTCAATGCTCTCGAAAATATAATATGAGAGGATACAGTTATGTCAGCCCAAGGGGGGCCCGCTATAACCGAACGTCTCGCCCAATTTGCCACCGCGCGTAATCCGGTCCGAAGAATATTAACCGCATTGCCTCCGGAAAACTGAACTTATAGTAGCCATCCTCGCATTGACTCTGAGGAATAAATCATCCATATGTAGTTTTCGAGAAATAAATTCGACCGGACGATCGATAGTTTGGAAAGAAAATTTTGTACTCCGATCGCTCCGGTCTGCAACGACGACACCGGATGTGCACTGTGGATCTGGATTCGGAGCTATCGCGTGCGTGATGCCGATAGATAGAAATTAGCCACTTTGTAAGAGGGGGAAAGAAAAAAAGTTTTAGAAAAAAGAGGAGACCAAGTTTCTATTTTACATAGTCTTAATCGAGCTGGGTATCTGAGAAATGTTTAAAACAAGCACCTGTGACTACCGAGCGGGATGAAACGCTCGTGGCTGAACCGAAGAGTATAAAAGCCTCGGAGCCTCGAGGGGCAATTTTTATAGGTGCCTCGCGTGACCGAGAACTAAACGCTTAGTTTTAACTCCAATATATGCCGTATACCTGTATATGTGTACCAAGTTTCTTGCCCTGCATTTGATAGCCCTACCGAGTAAATCCCACTCGAAGTGCGGAGGTACCGCACACACGCCGTTAGTGATGTACACATATAAATCAATCATCCGATATAAATTCTCCCCGCATCGTACAAATCATTGTCGATATATTATGGAATCTAGTTGCGTTTAACCGGTGTAATAATTTTCAAGTCATCGTTCGTCGTCGAGTTCTACTTTGCAGCGAGTTTCTGCAGATATGTGCTAATTCACGCGAGGTACAGTGGATATTGCCGGTGTGCCGCTGCTCTTCGTTCTGAAACGTTGCACGGGGTCTTCTTTTCTATATGGCCGCTGGAGAAATCTCGTCGACGACGACGTCCGCGTCGATTAAAGCTCGAGGGCTAACAACCTCCACCCGATGCTCCTCCATGAGCCTAGGTAATTGGACGCCGTCAAAGAAATCTACTTGCCATGGTCTCTCCGCACAGTGGCCTTTCTGCGGTGGCTCGGAATCACCTCAAGCAAACTTTAACTTCTTCTTATACTACCACGTGAACTTTTCCCCTCAGTTTTCAATTCTTATTTATAATTCAATTATGACCATATAGATATATACCTATTATATACGTATACACACGATTCAATTGCGAAGAGCTATTAGCATTGTTTAAATAGTACTTAATGATAAAACCGAGACAATAAAATCTCATCTCCTCGCGTAATTTTATATGCATATAATTTATTCATTATCATTACAGTACACCGAATTACTTTTGTAATTAATTCCTAAGTATTTAAATATTTCCACGGGCATTAAATCAACCCTGTAATAACGGCAAACGTTATAATGTCATCATTAGACGTTGACCTTTTTGAAAATTCTCAATTCTCGATATCGCTACGCGTATAAGATGTATTGAATCATCGGTAAATCTTTACACGCGCTTTTTCTACATCTGTGCTATTTTCTATACGTGTACGAGATAACATTGCATATTAAGAATATAAAAGTAACCAAGAGATACGACGAGATGATTTTACGTCCAACTACTTTATGTATACATATAGCGGGTTTATATATTATATTATATACCTATAAGAAGGCCTTTCGCGCGTTCGACCTCGGAAGCTGCATATTGATGCAGGTACTGTTGCAGCTATTAGATGAGTTCAAGAGAATCTAGTTGTCTATATAGATATAGGACAGGTAATACAGTTGAACGAGCTACAGGATCGCAAGATGAATATAAAGTAATATAAATTATAAGAGCGATTACACCAGCGTATACTATATACCTACTATAAAGCATCTCATGATTTGCAGCAACCCTGAAACCGTTAAATATTAATGCATTTATAGAATGAGAAGGCCTTCCATTTTATTCCAAGAAACTGCTGCACAGTGGATATCGGGGAACGAGAAATTTATAAAACTTTGCGACGCAATCGACGATACCAGCCAGCAGCCACCGCACCATCTCACCACCGCCATCGACAAAACTCTGACGAAACAATGGTACGCGCCTAGCCGCGTTAATTGGACTTGACAAACGGACAGACGATCCTTTCTTAAGAAACTCTTTAACAGACCCGATATTCTCAGTTCCAAGTTCTCTCATATATACCGCCACGAGCAAAAACAATGGCGATTCTTTCGCGATTCCTCCGGTCAAATATATACCAACACATTATACCCGTGAGTGAGGAGAAGAAAAAAAAAAAAATAAGAAAAATGGAACTAGAATAGTTCTGCCTGCATTAGGAGAATCCAAATGTATTTTCTTTTTTTTCGTTTTGTTTTATTTTATTTTATTTTTCAAGTGCATAAGACGCGGCTATCTCGTACACATACCTGCACATAGCTCTGCTGTTAGTGGTATAGTTAAATGGCTCCGCCTTAAAAGCGCGGGAAAAGAATTTTTAATTATTTCAGTAATTTGTGGTCAATTCCCGGCTAGATATCTAAGCAGCGTTTTCTGACGGGGGTCGATCGGGTAGCAGGAACATAAGTATAGGCTCTCTTTTAACTGTGAGAGATATATGGGCTACGGGTCCGGACCCGCGTCCGCGTTGAATCTTCCATCTTTTAATACGTATACGTATACATCCAGATACGATTTGCCGAGGATATTCTACGTGTATATAGGCGGCCATGTATGTACACAGATATAGATAGCTTAGGCTTGGCATACGAGCCCATACGGTATAAAATTAAATGCTATTCGGCAGGCCTATTCCGTTCGGGCAGGTAGCGGCCACCGGTAATTACTACCTAGGATATAACTTAGGAGCTGGAAGATGAAAGGCGAGACCCATGGATATTTTCGAAACTGAAACCGAAACTTCGATACTCCGATATAATATACTTCGTATTACACGCATATTCCGTACGTACATATCTACAGAAAATATATAACGTGAGAAAACTCAGTGCGCATAATATATAACACAAATTATTGACGAGTCGCACTTCATGTTCGCGTTTAATTTTATACTCTCTTGTCATGACACCGGCAACGAAGATTTTACAAGTTACCCACTCCGAAATCCACGTGTTCGGGAGCAACCAAAAAAAATTAAAAAAATAAAAAAAAGAAATCGACGGATGAAATGAGGAAAGGATTTAGCTGTAACATTGATTACGAAATAATGAACGGAAATCTTCAATATTCATGTATACCTATGCGTGCGCGATGTGAATTGTTCGTGTTCACTGTCAATAATAGTTATTCGAATCTCATCTCACTCGTTGATCAGTGTCGTTAATTGGTTCTTAATTATGAAATTAACGTGTAGATATATTTTCTCTTACTTATTTGAACATTTTTTTTACGGATCGTTGAACCCGCGCGTCAAAATTTTATTCTTTCATCTTCATTA
This sequence comes from Athalia circularis, assembly GCA_963978495.1. Lineage (NCBI taxonomy): Eukaryota > Metazoa > Arthropoda > Insecta > Hymenoptera > Athaliidae > Athalia > Athalia circularis. The sequence goes on along the minus strand of OZ021698.1, from coordinate 17,817,739 downwards.
AAGTCTCCAATGATGTATGGATTTGGCTCGCATGCAAAACTGTCGTATTAAATATATATATCGTATGCCGGGGGTTAAACGTTGCGCGCTGCACCGAGATAAGAAAAAATTGAGAGAAAGAAAAGAAAAAAAAAAAGCAAAAAAGATTCAGACGAATAAGGAAAAGGAAGAAGACCTCACATCCCATATAGACTACGTAATACGCACCACCATCATCATCATCCTCTATATACCATTCGAGAGAACTTCAGAGGTACGGCTCGCTGCACCTTGACTATGCGGAAAGGAAAGGCTCTTCGAGCAACTCTTCTTCGACTTATACCAGCACACGAAACCGGCGAACAAGGCGTATACATGCCTTAGGTATATACCCGGTACACGACGCGCAACAGGTACATAAATAACGGCTGGCTTTGTAATATACCACGGTGCACGGTTAAAAGCGCGCGTACGCTGAGCCGTTCGCTTTTCTATGTGTAAATGTGTACATGTATATATATTTTACATATGTACATGAATATATGTATGCACCTATACCGGGTGACGTTATAGGGAGCTGAGCGTACGCTGAAGTGAAAATCAATTTTAAAGGAAATCTCTTGAATATCGGGGTCCTAAGTCCCAAAAATTCGGTCCGAGACTCCGAACTCCACCGCATTCCTCTGTACTACCGCGCGCCAGGAATGTCATCTGTAAGGGAAAAAATTTACCCAACGATTTTCTGAATCACCTGGAAAGAATAGAGGGCCACGAGCTTCTAGACTATTAATTTCGAAGACCGAAGTGATAAAACTAGACGATTATAGGGTCTGATCTCGTTCGCTCGCTTCGCTTTCGTCAATCAATAATTATAAATAAATTTAACGATCTTACGGTTTTATAAAAGACGTCTTAACCCGTTTGTTAAATTTTTCTTTTTTTTTCTTTTGGGTTACGTTTCACGTTCTGTTATACCATATAAAGAGCTTTGGTGCCAATTATTTATACTGTCAGTCAGTCACGCGATGCTGCGTATATTTCTTGACACCCGTCAGTCCGATTCCTAAGAAGGATAGGAGCTGGATAGGAAGAAGAAGAAGAAGAAGTAGAAATTTGACGAGAATCGTTCCTCGATCTTCTATACGCGAGACGTCCGACCCGCCAACCGTGACCCGTCCGGTATTAAACTATAATACTGCACGCGGGTTTGAAAAAAAAAACGGCGTTGATTTCTAACCATAATTACAAAGACCACGCCCGCCGATCGTCGTGAGATTAATTATTATCGCTGTAATAAGTTTTTTGAAAATTTTTCCTTATACGACAGATTATAATTTTTTTTTTTAGCCAATTATGTGTCGAGTAGCAATTTTAACGCGCGTTAAGTTGATCCGAGCTTTTCGGGTGAGACACCCGCTACAACGTAGATATTGCCGGTGATCGGTGGTTACATACATGGAGAATATAAGAAAATATATAATATTATATGAAAACTAAAAGCAAACGGGAAGACGCTCCTCGGCACTTTCTACCGACGTTCTTATGCCACAAAAATCAGGCTTATACGGCGTACAGTCTATAGACTGTAATACGACTTCGCGCACGTCGTGATTCGCGGTGTTGGTAAATTTCTACATATGCAGAGAGAAAAAGGAGACGGGAATACGTTTACGGCACGTTTCACAGTTTACGTTCTTATCCTCCTCACGCGGCTGCATATGCCCCACAATGTATTTACCGTACATACGTGTATCGGAGTGCATTAGCATAAGGAGAACTAAAATTGCTATTTATATATCTATATATCCATATTGCGCAAATTTCACGATTTCTTTTCACTCCAAAAAGCGAAACGAAGAAGTGTAATATTCGTATTATTCATATGCACGGCAAATTAGCGCGTAACTTGAAAAAATTAAAATTACACTTTATGGTATATTCCTTTCAAGAATCGCTGAATCGAATCTTTTTTGTATATACGTGTATCTCGAACGGCGTATTATGCTATTCAGATTTCTGAAAATTCATTAAACATGAACATCACGTAATATGTCCTGCAAAATGTATTTTTAACAAAATTTTCATAAATTATTTATTCATTCATTTTGTGAATTCTTTTTTTCTCACGCAGGCGACAACGGCCACCGGATTCTTCGAGGTGCAGATTCTCTCGTTGACAAATAACAGGGGCACCCTGGTCGACGGGAGGTGCTGCGGCGGAGGAACCGATGGGGAAGGTGGGAAAAGAAACGGTGGTTTTTTACCCTGCACAACACCCTGTACAACCGCATTTTGGCTATGCCTTAAGGAATATCAATCAAATGTAACGGCCATCGGGTCATGCAGTTTTGGAAACGTCTCTAGTCACGTTTTGGGACAGAATACGTTCACCCTAAACGAACCAGTCACCCTCCAGCTTCACTTCACTTTCAGATGGACGGTAAGTAAAATGAATTTTACGTCTATAAGCTACCATACTTTCATTTCAGGCGTTGTAACTCGTTGACAAATCGCCGAAAAATTTCAACAATTAAATTATAAATACCTACAACAGCGAAAGTTGGAACATAATTCAGCTTCTCGATAGGATATCGCGTGTATCGAGGTCGGTGATATTTTGACTATATGGTAATCCGCGATTCTTGACCGCCACACCCCGTCCAATGTCCGACGCAACTCCGGACGCGTCGATTAAGTTGAACTTTGAACTTTGACCGTCCATCCGCAAGACTTTCGCGCCCAAGATACAGTTATAATAATACTCCCTTTTCCCCCCCGCTACATTTTATTACGTGTAACGCGACTCCTCGAAGGCAACTTCTAATTAAGGGCTAATTAGGGCTTGCTCAACGCGCAGCGTTTTCTTCGTTTCTCTCACAACTTGACAATGGTAGGTATTATAAATCCAAAAAGCGCAACCTATGCGTACGGGAGATTCGAGTTTACAAATATCGCGTCAACCGAAACTAAAATCATCGAATCTGTCGCGTCGAGCGAGTCGAGAGGAAAACTTTCCAGATTTCACATCTTCGAAAAAACGAAGAAGCTGGTACATTATAGGGTGCTCTAATGTGAGAAGACCGGTAGAAAGACCCTGAAGAATCTCGACTCGATGGCGGTTACAGCGGGTTGCGGGTTGTTGCGGGTTGTTGCGGGATGGAGCACGCATTAAATATTAAAGTACACATTGAAGATTATTTGAAGAGGTTTGTGTTTGTATATTTCATAACTCGCCCGCGGTCCCGGAGCGAGGTCCTGCAGGTCCCGTCCCGTCCCGCCCTCATCCCCCTTTTCTTTTCCTTCTTTTTTTGTATTTCTATACTGTTCTTTCTCTTTTCTTTTTTTTTTCATAATTTTTTCAAGGGCCCAAGCTTCGCGGTGTTTATACACGCGGACCCTCAAATTGCTCCGGAGTTCCAAGAGGGGCCCACCGAGTGGACCGACGAAAGGGTCCCTAGCATCCTCTTATTTTTCTTCTTCACTACCGCAGCATCGCGGTGCTGCCAGTGCATATGTGCTGCACGTCTCGCCCAGTTAGCGCGTCCCGTCCTAAGTTAATCAAATTATTAACGCGGCCCAAACGCAACAATGATAATAATATGAAAAATATGAAAAGTAAACAGACGGTGGAGTGCATCTTCGGCAGAAGGGAATCAAGTTTCGCCGCTCATACCTATCGTACGATTTTTCTTTTTAATTTTTAAACAAATTTTTCCTCACATCTCCCCGCATGCATATCCAACACCCATACTTCCACATCTCACACCCGATGGGGGTGGTATTCCTCCTTTCCCCCTATACTGACGCTACACCGCCGCCCTCGTCCTCAACGGGACGATAATGACCCGGATGCTTTCCTATCAGACTTCGATGCTATACACTCGCTAGCTACTTTTTCTCTCACTCCGTTTTCCGTTCAACCCGCATCGCCGGCAGCTTATTTTTCATTATCAGAAACTCGCACGCGCCAGTTCAGTGAGACTGACTGACACCATCGGTATCATCATCCATTCATAAGTTATTATACATAGCGCGGTTAACTGGCGGAACATTTCCTGTGACGCGAATTAAAACGATCCGGTCAAGAAGTCCAACGCTTTTGTTTCTTACACATTAGATAGATATAACGAGACTCTTCTACCTGCTGATACGAACAGTTGAATCTAATTGGGCAAGAAATGTATTTTTAATCGCAAGGGATCGACGGATGATGCCGTAAAAATTTTTTTTCTCTCTCAGAGCATTGATCGAGGTTTTGAATTTTTGTTGAATTCTTAAAAGAGAATACCAGCAGACGACAAAATTAATTTTCTGAACATCGAGAGTTAATTTGATGCATAGGGGAGAAAAAAAATTTCTCCACAACAAATCTGAAGATTTCTTTGATATTTCATGTGAAAATCAAACATCCGCGCTAATGTACTCAACGTTTACAGCATATATGGTAATTATATTAATTATTATTGTTAAATATTCTCGTACGACTATATGCGGATTATAATAGCCGATCGAAGACCTGCGTCCGAGTTTTAAGATCTGCAGTTTATTTAATCTCCCGATCTCAGCCTTAGCTAATTGGATGAACCCGGTCGGAAAAAAACGAAAATCCCCGATCGGTAGACCCTGATCGGGCGTGATCGATGACTTCCTTTTGGTCGAAGACATTTCAAACATTTTACGTAGAACTCCTAAGGTCCACCTCTTTATATCTCTGCCTTATCCTGCGGTCTCCTCATTTCGCGAAGAGACAAAAAAAATTAGGAAAAAAAAACAATTAAATCCGTTGTAAAACGACTGCTGTATAAAGTTGAGGGCATATAATCGGTGGGGGTCCGGGATCGCGGAAGGGTTGTCGAATATATTTTCGGTTCTTTTTTTCTCGCTAACTCAATTGATATATTAATGAAATCGAATCGCACATTTATGTAACAGTGATTTGTTGATTATTGTCACACGTACAATTATACGTACGTAATATCGAACTCTAATCGAACGTTCATTACCCTTAATCATTATTACTTATGCATTTCCAATCTACATACTATATGTACATAATCAATCACTTATAGTTTACAATCGCGATAGGAATATACGTACCGTATAAATCCAATCCATGTTACTCATAAGTGTAAGCGAGGCATTTTATGAATGCACTCATGCGTATCTAATATGGGTGCCTTTATATATCAATGACATGACGTCACGTCGTGAAACCAGGGGAGTTGTGTGCGTGAAGGGGGAAGAAGCGAACCAACATGTATAAATAATATCGTATAAAAGCACGTGGCTGAATCAGTAAACGCGTTGCGAACCGAACGTAATATAAATATATGTAGCACATTTTAATTGTAATTATAAAATAGCCATACTGAGGTATGTAAGTCACACCTCTGGGGCAGATAAATTCATGTAGATTACATACGTAAATAACGAACAAATATATGCACCTCGGGGGGTTGGGTTCCAGCTGAGGGTTGATTATTATTCGCGATCGAATTAACGAAACAGGTAGACGTATGTATCAATGGCGATGTACGATAAATGAAACGATGATAACTGCAGCGGTGCAAAGAAGAGAATTAGGGATAATTTAAACACGTGTGTAATCAGCACGAGATAAGCATTAGCATAGACTCTGTAAATGGTGAGACATATAGAATGTAAAATAGAAGACAGAAAAAAGAAGAGAGAAATAAAAGAAGGGGAAAAAAGAGAAGAACTAGTTGTTGCGTGGCCCCACAGGGGACCACATAGTGACTCAGGGGACCCAACAGGTGTATGCCTGCATCTCAGAAACCGGTGGATGTTCCTCTCCCGAGTCCGCGGGCGTAGCTGTATGTCGGTATATATCGTAGAGATGTGTTGACTTAATGCATACACGAAGAGAGGAATAGACACCGTATACATCGGGCAACTTTACACCGCTGTGTATATCTATATATACCTGTGAATGGTGTATACGCATACCTGTATGTGGACATGTGTGACGGTGGTATGTAAATTAAGGTAGAATGTCGCTTTGGTTTGGGCAATACCTTCGGATACGTGTGTGTGAACCAACCTCGCGGACCGCATACCAAAGACTTTTTAAACTCGGCTCTCCGCAGTCTCTTCTTTGGGTCGTACCCAAGTCCCCAAGAGAGCTTCTCTCTTTCGGTATCCCTTTAGCTACACCATATTCTACCACACGGAACGGCGGGAAAAAAAAAATTTCACTTCCACACGCATGCATAAATGTAGGTAAATTTAACACGTGGACGGAATGTCGCGTCTTACGCATCTATCGTCATTTTGTATGCATAAATATATAAATATCTATATACAAAAATATATATATCCGTATATACCCCACACCGCCCACTGCAGCAGCCACTCGTCAATCCGGTATATTTTTTTATTCGTCAAGTGGTTTCTTTTTTTTTTTTTTTGCTTTTCATTTATTTTCTTTATCATATACATGTTCGAGCTGCCCAAAAAGCTGGTTTTATCTCGAGCATTTAATACAAATATTTAAAATATTACACATAATTAAATGTTTAATTGATTGTGAATACATAGACGATATTTCGATATGACCATTCGGGGGGGAAGATGGATTCTAAAAAAACGAGGATAGCTAAAGACCATCAATCGAGAAATAATAATAATGAATAAAATAAATTAGTTGAACATATAAGCGTGAGAGGTAATTACCGAGGAATTAACAAAGAACTCAATATATCTATAGGTATTATAAACTTGAAAAGAAGAATAAAGTTCACCATTATACATATGTATACCTACATTGAAAGAAAGAAGAACCTAGGCGTCAATCAAACCACCGTATTCCGAACCATAATAAATATAATTAATAGGAAGCACTTTGTGGGCGGATCAAAAGAGGAACGAAAAAAAAAATTAAAAAACAAATCTATACACATGTATATAATGTGGAGGAATGAATTCAAAAAGAAAATGAATGAATAATAAAATAGGAAAAAAAAAAACAGAAAAAGCGAGTATAAAAGAAACGATAAAAAATTAGACTCCTGATGCTCGCTCGGGAACTAACGAACCTAAATAACCAACCTGTGCGCAGAGAGACCTACTCGATTCTACCTTATAAATACATGCTGCCCACCATTCACTAAACTTAAATATATTCCTAAACATATATACGTTATACGTATGTGAGGATCACCAATCTTTTCGTATAGATGTTCACACCAGAAGTAGAAGCAGCCACAATGGAAGGCTCTACGCCTGTCAAGGACACACGTGATTAGACTTTGTCACTCCCATATAATATAAGTACAACGAAATGAAAAAAAAGAATTGGTCTTTTTTTTCATATGAAATTTTTTTACTTTTTTTTTCAAAGTTACAGCAGCCATTGTGCATCGATTGTTAGAGGCCCGCTACTGCACATTGCATTTAGAATGTATGTAAGGAGAGTCATCGGCCATGCGTCATACCTTCACGTATGTAATGATTATATCGTCGTATAGCGTGGGCCGCGTCCTAGCACGTAAAAAATCGATGCTCACATCTTTTCGGCGAATTTTTTGAACGTGAATTTTATAAAAAAGGGGTAAAACGCACGTGATGTATTCGTGATGATGAACGTTATCTGCAACCGTTCTCCGGTTGAGATGGGAATTTTTTTTTTCGAACTTTTTCAAAAATCTCATTCGTCAGAATTTAAAAAATACTCCTTATCAAGGACCACCCCGGGCAATTAGTGATGTACGTACCGCGATGACATAGTTTACGGAAAGTAAGAATAGAGTAGTTTTAATCATGGCGTGAAAATTGTAACACCACGGTACCCACTGCAGGGGGTAAACGATATTGAAAATATTAACGACCAAGTACCATGTAGAAGCTAGGAGGAGAATCAAGTTTTCACGGTGTTCGGGACGAGTAACGAACCGTAACTCGGCAGCAATTCTCTCTTGGCAGGTATAACAATATCGTGTGTATAAAAAGGAACCGATTTATATCCGACACATAATCTCACGGTGATCGCGATGGCCGTAAAATGAGATTATACACAGAGTTGTTATTTTCTCGAACCGATATCGCGGAAATTTATTAATTCACATGAATACCCTTTTCTTTTTTCTTATTCTCCCCTGAACACACGCGTTGCTACAAATATTAATTATTCGTTGCAATCGAGCGTAAGGATAATGAAACGATTTTTTACACGTTTAATATCTGATTGGTTAAAAATTCATACAACAATTCTTAATAAAAAGCGGACCGGATCAGCTGCACTCCGGCTTGATCCTTTGTCCGAGTTTACGATCCCCGTGATTTTGGGCTGGAGTTAGGGGGCCACTTAAATTAAGGCCCCAGCTGGAAGCGTTTACGTACGTCACGCAGTAAATAACCTAGCCTAACCTAGTCAAGGTTTACCCTAGGCACGCAGACTCTACTGTGTAAAAAAAATCTTTCAAGTAAACTACTCGATTTTGTATAAAGTGGGTGTATATAATATATAATATTTATAACAAAGCTGATAAGCTTTTTTCCCCCGGACACTTTTATGTGCGCTTCTGATGCTTTCATTGCCTGGGTCCAATTAGCGCTTTCAAGGACCTCCTAGGTGGATGTATGGTTTGATATTCCATAATAAATAAAAGAGAAAAAGGATCCGTGTGTTTGAAAATTTACTCGTAGAATCTCGTGCTTTTATTGTGGTATTGTATACAACGGACGAAAGGGATTATGATATGAATTTTGAAAGGTGCGAGAAAATTAGTGGAGGACTATGGAAAAGGAAAAATTTAGGAAATATAAGAAAAAAGAAAAACTAGACAAGATAAAAATAGAAGAAAGACGTTGGGCATCAAAGTGGCGGGCGTGGGAAAGAAGGCATCGAGCGAGCCACCAATTAACACCAATTAGCGCTCATATACTCTAGGTACTCCCGCCGAATGAACTTCACGTTTACATCGCCACACACCGATCCTTAAGCTGTACGAACATCGCGCACCGCGAACTACATCGTTCTTATAAAATGTTATATATATCATCCATTGTATGTCGCGCACACGCAGCAGGCTTGCTTAGTAATACCTAATTAATAGGAGTGGGCGATTCAGACGTGAGCCCTTCGGAGCACAAGACACCGCGTTTTGTTCGCCATTGAGGTGTAATATCAGAGCGGTTAGAAAAAAATTGATCAAGGTTCCGATTTTCTTGGTTTTTCATTCTTCAGATTTCAGGGAATTGTCTTAGGAAAAACTTGTAGATCTTGCACAGATTGCATAGAAAATCATTTTACTTATATTATAAGGAAAAATTATCGTGGGAATTGTTCGGAGTCTCTTATCCAATCTTGGCAAGCGAGAGAAGAATCTGTGGCTCGGACACTCTCTTGAATATTGAAAAGGGTATTTCAGCAACAAAATTGTATCCTCTTCGTTTTCAGTTCTCCGTCAAAACCCCCAGCGATCAGACTTGAGGTGTACGAAATTAATTGATTTTATTTAGTTTCGTTTTTTTTCATTCGATTAGCATCGGAGTTCTTCGACTACCATCTTCACCACTTTCTATATTGGCCGATCGTACGTGTTCAGGATCGAGAGAAAGAGATGTGAGAAAAGAGTTTTACGATACAGATATAGTATATACTTACATGGAGATATATGGGGTGAGGGAGCGGGAGAAAGAGCTGGTCGCGTTGCATGATTGGAATTCATTTATTACATTAGGCAGCCGTCACTCACGTCTGCCGGACGGATTGGCCGGGATCGGTTGGATTGGTGGTTTCAATCAGGTTCTCTACTACATCGAGCGTGCACGTACCACGTCGAATGTCCACGCTAACTAGGCGCGCAGATGACCGTGGCGATAAGCCAATGACCAGGAACCCTTTCAGAACATAAATTTGACCATCTCGAGCGCAACGCCACTATTATACGTATAGTATAGTGCCCCTAATCCGTTTGCTTGGTCACGTATTACATCCTCGTACCGTCGCAATGCGAAATTCTAGATTTGCCACTATGGGAACCCAAACACCATTTCGATCTCTTATATGTTAATTTTGAAATCCCAGAATATACTGTTATTCCACCTCATCGTGGAATATACCATTAACTTAGCTTGAAAATTTGAAAATAAGCCGGACTTATGCTGCAGCTACGTTCAATTAATTCGAATCAAGATTAAAAGTCATTAAAAATAAAATAGATTTGTTGAGGCAATCAAAAATTCAGGCTATTAAACATATCCCGGTCAACCGCGCGGACGACTTAATTCGATCGTCGAAAATCTCTCACTCTTTAAATTGAAAAAAATATTTTGTTACATTAAAACAATTTCCTTTTGTTTTTTCAGAGACAATTCACGCTCATCCTACAAGCTAGAGATGAGGCTACACTGGGGGTGATCGAAGAGGCCAGTTACAGCGGGATCGTGTTACCTGGCGCGACTTGGAACACCTTGAATCATCAGGGTAGAAATGCTCACCTGGCTTACAGAGTTCGAGTGCAATGCGCTGATCATTATTACAACGCAACTTGCACAAAACTTTGCAGGCCAAGAGATGACAAGTTCGGTCATTACACCTGCGATAATAATGGCGATAAAGTTTGCATACACGGATGGAAAGGAGTAAACTGTGAAACCGGTGAGCATGAATTCGATAAGAATATATTCTAGAAAGTCTCGGTTATTAATTACACGTCGAAAACTTAACGAATAATATTTTCGTACCGCGATTGAATGCAAATCGGTAGTCGGCTATACGTGTCCAATTTACTTGTTTTTTTTTTCTCTCTATTTCCCCCATGTTCTCTTATCGATATCGCATTAGGTCGAACTAAACTTTATACTTCCATTGGATGTTCTCGCGACGGGTGAAAGTTGCGGGAAGTTTATATTGTATGGATGTGATAAAACGCGCGTTTATAATATTGAATACAGCTTGTCTCTATCGTGTTCGTACATGTGTATGATGGCTGATATATTATCTTGAAGCGTCTTCCTTAATGGATGACGGCTAGACGCATGTCATACGATGATACAAAGATAGCGGCGGGATCACGCCAGATCTCGAGGTACAATAGAGAACTCGTTAATTCAACAGCTCTTTCTTTGCTGGCTAATCGTTGCTTCCGCCTTCGCATCTATAATACAGAACATATGTAATGCGCGTCCGGTCTCTTGTATGGATTTTTTCCCCCCCGCTTTCCCTTCTCTATTTCCAAAAATGATTAATATGGGCTATATAAAAAAGTATGATTTTCATAATTTTCAGCCGTTTGTAAGGAAGGTTGTCATCCAGTTCACGGTCACTGCGACGTTAGCGGAGAATGTACGTGTCGTCCAGGATGGCGCGGTGAATATTGCGATCAATGCACACCGTATCCAGGTTGTAAGCATGGTTACTGCAACGGTTCAAGTTGGCAATGTATTTGCGACACGAATTGGGGCGGAATACTTTGTGATCAAGATTTGAACTACTGCGGAACCCACGAACCCTGCCAAAATGGTGGTACTTGTGAAAATACAGCACCCGATCAGTACAGATGTACATGCCCCGATGGATTTTCTGGACCAACGTGCGAAAAGGTTGACAATCCGTGTGCGTCGAATCCGTGCTTGAACGGAGCTACTTGTAGGGAATCTGGAGAAACGGCACACTGCGAATGTGCGCAAGGATACGCTGGAAATTATTGCGCTACCGATATCGACGAATGTGCTTCGCAGCCGTGTCAAAATGGGGGAATGTGCGTCGATGGGAAAAATGAATTCATATGCAATTGTCCGTCGGCGTGGCAAGGAACTTTGTGCCAATTTGACGTAGACGAATGCGGACTCAAAGAATCACCTTGTAAAAATTCAATCACCTGCGTTAATCTAGCGGGAGATTACAGGTGTAGATGTCGTAGCGGATTTACGGGGAAAAATTGCACGAGAAATATCAATGATTGCATAGGTCAGTGCCAACACGGGGCGTTGTGCATTGACCTTGTGGATGATTATCACTGTTCTTGCACCCCGGGATATTCGGGGAAAGATTGCGACGTCGACATCGACGATTGCGCGTCTCAACCCTGTCAGAATGGCGGGGAATGCAGAGATCTTATTAACTCTTACGAGTGCGTTTGTCCCGTTGGATACACGGGATATCAATGCGAAATTGACAGGGATCATTGCAGCCCTAATCCCTGCAGAAATTCAGCACCATGCTTCAATACTCAAGCAGATTACTACTGCCACTGCCCCGAAAGATGGCAAGGAAAAAACTGCTCCGAACCAGCGAATCATAATCCCGATTTCGGCGTTACCGATGACGATATTGGCTGTGGAAACGAAGGAGCACCCTGCGGGGGGCGAGGACGATGTAGCGGTGGAAGGTGCACCTGCGATCCTGGATACACCGGACTTCATTGTCACGAAAATATCAACGACTGCCGAGGAAATCCCTGTCTGAACGGAGGCACCTGCGTCGATCTCGTAAACTCCTTTCAATGTATATGCCGAGAGGGATGGGCCGGAGATCTCTGCGATCAAGGTGAGCGGAGCTTCTTTTCAAACAATTTAATACCTTCACGAATTTATAACTTTAATTCAGCTTCTTTGATGATTGCAGACGTGGACGAATGCGCAACAGCGCCTTGTCGTAATAACGGAACTTGCGTTGACGGGGTGGCGGATTTCACCTGCACATGTCGAGGCGGTTGGAAAGGAAAGACTTGTGCTCTTCGCGGTGGTCATTGCGAACCGGGAACCTGTCGTCACGGAGGAACCTGCCAAGACCGGGGCGACGGTTTTACCTGCCATTGTCCTCCGGGTTGGGAGGGTGCAGCTTGCCACATAGCTGCGCCGGCCTGTGCCAGTGATCCTTGCGAAAATGGAGCAACGTGTGTGAATACTGCAGACGGTGGTTACAGGTGCGTTTGCCGAGAGGGTTTCGAGGGTCCGAATTGCAGAAGAGACGTCGACGATTGTCAGGCTCTTCCCTGTCTGAACGGTGGCCGTTGCGTCGATGGAGTAAATTGGTTCAGATGCGAATGTGCTGCTGGTTTTACTGGCCCCGATTGCAGAATAAATGTAAACGAATGCGCAAGTGATCCATGCGTAGGCGGAGCTACTTGTATAGATGGAATAGCAAGCTACGCCTGCGTTTGTCCCCCGGGAAGAACGGGAACCCAGTGCGAATCTCGTACACCGGGAGGTCGCGGATGCGTCGCCGCAAGCTGGGACGATTACTGTAATCTTTGCGAGTGTACGGACGGAAAAAATCAGTGCAGTAACGTATGGTGCGGACCAGGAAGCTGTTTAAACGGTACATCTTGTCTGGCTCATGAAGTCTGCGTTCCGTCACCGGGAGAAAGTTGTCTAGCACCACCTTGTCCGCCATGGGGTGAATGTCGACCGGTAGAAAGTGGCAGAAGAGTCGGACCACCAGCTCTGCCCGCTCCACCTTCGTGTTGGCCAGGCCAAGCTACTCCCGGTCCAACTTGTTCTAGACTTACGATCCTTCTCAGGAGAGACACGTTGGCGACGGGAACATCGGTCGAACTTCTCTGCCGTAGATTAAGGAGGCTTTTAGCGGACCCCAGAAGACCTCAATCGATCGTTCTCCTCTGCGATTTGAAACCAGGAGACAATGACACGGTTGAAGTAACGATATTTTCCGAAGCAGCTGCTGCGGCAGCAAGAGACCTTGGAGAGGCATTGACCAGGCCTTTAACGAGACCCGTCGCTTTAGCTTCAGTTCTAGAAGTAAAGGTAGAAACTGCGATGCTCAGCGAGCCAAATACCGGAAATTCTGGAGGTGGTAGTTACCTCGCAGTTCTAGGAGGTGCTTTAGCGACAATTTTATTCTTAGCCGCTCTCGGTGGTGTTTGGTACCTCAGATCGGTCAGACAGAGGTCGGGAATGACCGCAACCACGAGTAGCGAGACGTCTTTGCACCGACATCGGAGTGACATGGACGAGAAATCGAATAATCTTCAAAACGAGGAAAATCTCCGAAGATACGCGAACCCTCTTAAAGATCAGGATTCCGTGGAGCCTCGCGTTTCTGTAGTCAGACCGTTATCAGGAGCCTCAATGGGAGCGTTGGGTCCTGCCGAAGAAAGCCTTGAAATGGTATCGGAAGAAGGAAGACATCGATTACCGCCTCTCTACAAACCTCCTAGTGCTGAAACTCGAAATAATACAGCAACTTTCAGCTACGAAGAAGGACTTCACAAACCATACACGAAACCACGACTTCAAGAGCCACCCTATCCTCTCCAGCAGCCCGGAACCAGCCAAGCAGGGCCCCACCAAGTACTTACCGTACACGTGTAAAGACCCAACGATTTTATCCACTAGAAGTGGAGTTTAGATATTTTCAGAGTGTAAAAAACGAAACATGGGGTTTTTTGGTAACAAAAAAAAATAAAAAAATTGATCAGAATGCAGTGATGACGTGATGGTCGCTTTCGTCAATTTGCGCAAACGCTTGACCCCGCATTTTTACGGGATTACGTGTTTCTAGAAAAATTTGTTCTTTCCCCACGATCCGAGATGATTCAATTATACTCTAATAGACGTTTAGCTCACGTTAATACGTCGGCAATTAATCATCTCGTAAAAAATAGTCGTAGCGAAATCACGATGTCAAGGATATTATTATAATGGCGAAATTTTTATGAAAAACTAGAGCTTTCGAAACGTCTCACCTTAGTCTGGAGGAATAAAAAAAAAAAGGAAAAAGGACGTTCTCATTCCGACTCATATGTACCGGTTTGATATTAGTGCAATAATTGCATTTGGCGTTACTAATATAATATGTATACGTCGCGACTGCAAATTTGGATCGGCATTCGGGCACCGAATCGATAATTAATATAATTAAACGATGTTGTACCATAGTGAGATTGAGTATAAAAGAAAAATAGTATATATTACCTAAATAGTATAATGAAAAATAAAATAAAAAATAAAAAGCACAAAAAAAGAAAAAAAAAACAACTGAATAAATAAAAGATAAATCAGGAACCACGGAAGTAGTTCCAACCCCCCCTATCATCTTTTTATGATTCAATAATAACGTAACAGTAAATCGGTTTCAATAACTGTAAGATTTACATATCAATGCCTACCCATAACGATTTCTATAACACGATAACGATAGCAATAATAATAATAAGATAATAATATCGATAATGATAACAATATTGATATATAACTACATAGCAATAGCAAAATTAATAACATTTACTTTATAAAAAGTAATATTGATATATTTCTAATTGAAATCGTGTGATGATAACATATAAATAAGAATAATGTTATCGCAACGAGAATCAACTATTGAAAGTAATAATTTTTATTACAATAACATTAATAACAGGAATAATAATGATAATAATAATAACAATAAACCATAATAATGATAATAAATAATATAATTAATAATAATCATGATAAAAACCCTAATAAACAGTCGTTATCGTTGTACATATGTACATAGCCCGTACTTATTAATTTCACTAAGCATTTTTGTCGTCTATCTATGTATTTTCTGCTAAATAATTATCCCATATAAATAAATGTCTATCATATTTTCTAGTAATTGAATTAAACGGTTCATTTTTTTTTTTTTCGTCTCAATAAATATTATAAACGAATAATTATTACGTATACCAGCTCTAGGTTGTGATACAGCGATGCACAAGCCGACCGACATCATAAATCATGCATTTATATACATTATACATGCATGATACTAGTAATAATAACAATAATAA
Source organism: Athalia circularis (assembly GCA_963978495.1). Classification (NCBI taxonomy): domain Eukaryota; kingdom Metazoa; phylum Arthropoda; class Insecta; order Hymenoptera; family Athaliidae; genus Athalia; species Athalia circularis. The sequence continues at coordinate 17,802,017 of OZ021698.1, read as the reverse complement.
TGATAATGTTAATAATAATATTAATAATAATAATTGTGTTGTATTATAAATATAATAACGCAAGCTCACGTTCCTTCAGAATATATTATTGTGATACTCATAATCATGAAAACAATCACGCGTTTGTACGAATTTTTTTCGATTACTTAAAATAGATCGTGATTTATCATACGCAATCTATGCATATTATAGGTATGTCATACGTATATATGAAAATAAAATTCATGATTTTATTTAGAAAAAAAAAATATATATATATATAAATATAATATACGTACATGATTCAGATATACAGAACGAAAAAAAAAAATTAAATACCTTAAGTGCAATTCAACGTAAAACGCGCGGTAAATCTTCCACAGTGTATAATATTCAGTATGATATACATATATCAGTGAACGCCCACCAGTGAATCTCACAATCAGCAGTAGGACGCCTTATGACAATCGTTCTCCTTCTTTATTTTTCATACACATAATATATATATATACATACATACATATATTCATATAAAATATACATATAGAGAACTACTAATTGATTTATACGTTCGTGGATATCATAATTAGTATTTTCAAATGCGCTAATATAATAAAACACACATCATATATACATATATAAATATAATATACTAAGTACGTAGCTTTGTAAGTAATAAGTTTATATTATATTCGCAAGAAAGTTTTTTTCTAAATAATAGCATTTTTATTATATAAATGATATTATTAATATTGTTATTATTATTATAATTATGATAATTATTATTTTTATCGTTATTAATATTATTTCAATAGATAGGTTGATATTATGTTGTATTATTATTTTTATTGTATTGTAACTATTAATTATTATATTTCAAGATCGCAGGCACTAGTTCTTCTTAGTTTCTGTATAGTTTAAATCGGCAGATTTATCACAATCGGAATATAATAGAAGAATGTATTTATATAATTGTTGTCATCCGTATATCGTTTATATCGATGGATAAAATATTGAAGAGAAGAGAAGAAAAATTAGGTATGAAAAAACAATAAATAAATAAGTAATAAGTGAAATGAATTCTGTGCGTCCAGGACTTAGAATAGAACCAATGCCTTTGCAGGTCTAGACTATAGATAGATAAAAAATACCCTGCAAGTGTCTATTAAAGTATATAAATTGAGTGTGATTATGAAATTCCGAGTTTTAAAGTTTGGAATTTTTATAGTGTGAATGAGTGCGTGTAAATAGGCTCCTTTTGCCCCACTATATAATAAAGATGATGAAAATTTTCAATAAAAAGTACAATCTTGATTATTGATTTTATTATTTTAATACATGATTTTTTTTTATTTTACAGATGGCGTGCATTATATGTACGTATGATTATTTGGAAATTGAAAGTATAGGAATTACTGACGTTTATATAGAGTTTAACTTTGCAATAGACTCAACGTTAATTGAAGGGACTCTTAAAATGACAATACAATGAACAATTGTACCTACCACTTGACGAGTACTCAGTAAATGAGTCACTTGGACGTAATGATAAAGACACTTTGTAATGTGAAGCAGTTTTCCCTGGCCAATGTCAATCTTTATACGCAGTTAATTTAATTCAATTCCTGAAGTATACGATGAATGACTGACTTATTTCTTTGATTCTTATTTCTTTTATCGTCCGAGAATTTTTATTCAAATTCAAACTTTTCGCGTTTCTGAGCTCAAAATACATGAGATTACATCAAAATCCGGTGAAAGAAGAATGTTAATTTTGGCCCCAATATCGCACCGGTCCAAAGGAGATTTTTTCCGATTTCGGGTCCTAAACAAAAAATTGCAATTTTTAAATATTTAGCCATTACAATTCGATCATTTGATGCATATCCATAATATATACCCATACCAATCTCGTACCTTCCGATATAAAATACAATGACATGACACTCGATAAAAATCTTAGGCTTTCCAATCCGAATAACTTCGGCATGCTTCACGAATTCGTGTCACAATGACAGCTTGATGGAGTCTTTGTTATTCTAATTAACCTGTACTGGTTTTTGTGGTTTCTTTTTTATTGGGAAATATTCTGATCAAATAAAACTCATGGACGATCCTGATCCGCAGGTGGGTAGCTCTCGGATTTCATGATAGTGGTTGATTATGAGAAGAACAAATATTATAATTTTTATCGCTATAGGATCTCGATGGCACTTTAAAAAATCTGCAAATGCGATATGAGCGAGCGGAATGGGAAGAATGGGAGAATGATGAAGATAATGAGTACAAAGGCCAAGATTACGATGAGGTGGAAGCTGAGGAATCGAAGGAAAGTAGTATCGAATCATCGCAGGAAAGTGTTTCCGATTTCGGTGTCGTACAAATTGAGAAACGAAAGCAATCAATCCTCCGGAGAAAGGCTGAGAAAAAATCCGATGCGTTCAGAAGATTAATTGCCGCAAGTATTGATTGTCCTGTGATATTTTTTTCGACTTCGAATTTTGTATACCATCCAGATAACTGGGCGATTAAAAAACCTTTCGTGAATCCTTCAGGGATGTGGGATAAAGAATGAGACTGCATCAATCGACACGATCATCACTCCGGATGATGAGGAATCTGATGTCCAAACTTCCAGTTCCAGTTCTTCTTCCAAAAATTATCCATTCCTAAATACTGAAATCAGCGATTCTCAACTAAAACTTCTCAATCTTTTCAACGTATATCCGATCCCTGATGATCCCGGTAACGTCCGAGCTTTTTGGGCACTCTACAATCCCGTACCGACCTACACGAACGACGGAATAAAACGATTTGCAGACACAATGAAAGCCTCGAATCTTAGACCGATTTCATGCATGAACGATCTTCTTCGTTCGGACGCAATCAATCTCCGATACTACGGATTGGATCCCAGGGCTGTGAAAGCCATATGCGAATCTATTTACAACAATACTTCTGTACAATCTTTGGACCTGAAGGTCGGCGGTGATCCAGATTTTTAGTTATAGAATTATACTGAATTTTACAATTTAATCCTTCAGGATAACTGGCTCACGTTAGACGCTTGCGAACACCTGAACAATCTGCTATTGGAAACTGAGATACTTGAAAGCATGAACCTTAGTGGTTGTAAAATCGGAAGCGAAGGTGTTAAAAATATCCTCCCTGGAATTGCCGAAAACTGGTCGCTCATTGAATTAGATTTGAGTAATTGCGGTTTAGGAGATGAGGGAATGAATTTTTTGGCGCCTGTTATCAAGGATAATCAACTTCTACAGACTTTAAACCTAGCTGACAATCAATTGGGGGGTGAATGCGCGCAAGCACTGCAAGCGATGCTGACCCACAATACCAAACTTTTACATCTAAATCTGTCCTGGAATGGTTTATTCACCAAAGAAGCATCTGTCGCACTTTTCAAAGGACTTCTTGAGAACAAAACACTTTTATCCATCAATTTATCTTGGAATGCATTCAACAAGGAAACTTTGCCATCCCTCGGTACATTTTTACAACAAAATCAAACACTGCAGATTTTGAATTTGAGTGGTAAGCTTAATACTCCTTTTTTTTTTTCTTTCGCAGTTATAAAAAATAATTAAAAAATGCTTACGAAATTATGTAGGGAATAGATTTGATGAACAGGCTGGAACTATCATCGCCAAGTCACTAGCAAAAAATAATGGTCTTCAGAAGCTATATTTGGGAGATAATCCCGTGAAACAAGCCGGAGGATCAGCTCTCATCCATGTTTTAATCCCCGAACAATCTCCAGAGTCTACACTACAGTACGTGAGTTTGGAAAACGTTTGGGTGAACAAAGACGTCTTGCCGGACCTAGAGAAGATTGAGAGGGAAAGACCCTGGCTTCGCGTTAAACTGGGAGGAATATTCAGTAACTATAAAGTTGTAGGACCAGATGAACGAACGATATATTTCAAACGCGCTATATACGAGGGAATAAAGCCAAAGAAAAAGAACCAGCGGAGGGAATTCGGACACTTTATCTTGTCACTAGAAGATAAATTGAATACGAAAGGCAATTTAATTTATTTTGATCTATTAGATTATAGATACTTATGATGCTAGAAAAATCGTAGAAAAAAATATGTTCTCAAACATCTAATATGTGAAATGAAAATTACAGAAAACTTTAAGGGACTGGTCAAAGCCTTTAAAATAAAATTATCAGATACCCTTGTGCAAGGACTCATGACCGCGTTCACTGAAGCGAATAAAAAAGTTGACCAGACTGCTATGAAGGCGACCTTTCTTCAGCAGTACCCTGATACAACTCCTTCTCCACTTCCGGTAGCAAAAAAAAATAAATCGAAGGATAAAAAGTCAGGTAGTAAAAAACTGAAGGAACAGAACGATAATAACGTCCAAAAGCAATCTAAGGGAAAAACTAAAAAGGGTAAGCGAAAAGGCCTCAAGGCAGTGAAAATAGCAGAATCTAATTCCAATACCGAAGAAGAGTCGGACGAGTTAGAAAACGAGGATGAACCTGAAAACTAAAATGAATGTGTCACGAATTATGTGTGCGAATCAGTATAAGCTACTCGCAAAAATGTAAGTCATTTTAAACAAATAATTTTGTGACATAGTTTCGAAATAAAATTTTCAAATACACCCAACAATCCGCAGAAGCAAATTAAATGCTGTGTGAATTTTATAGCTTGAAGATTTTGCTTGGTTTCGCATTTTTGTAGTACTATAATAACAAGTTGGAATGGGCCTATGAAGAATGCACTTATAGTGACAAATAGCGAAAAGAAATAGTTTTTTTATTAAGTTAACTCTGTACAAAAATGATATAAGACCTATCTACGAATGTACAATTCCATGAATTACAACACTAGAAACCCAGCATCACGATTTCAGTAGTAAATTTGGCAAATAAAAATGATTTGTTCGATGCTCGATTGAACAGAATCAATAAACATCTTTTTCACTGAAAAAAATGAATAATAACACAGCACGTGAATAATTATTTACAAATATACCTATGGTAACGAATTTAAATTCAACATTCATTATCTTTATACTTCCTTGTTTTTGTGGTATAAATTTCAAGACATGCAATTGATTAGATCGTATGAGAATTTTAATAAAAATAAAACGTGCCTAGATATTCGAACTCTAATAAAACTTTTAATGGGATTCAGTCGAGGTAAAATATTCTAGCAGCAATGTCATCCACTATCCAGTTGATGCCTTCTAGCAAATTCTCAGCTGTGACGGCAGAACATTTGTAAATTTGCCAATGGTGGGTTTTTATGGATGCCAAGTCTAAAACTTCGGCAATTTCAGGGGCTGAGAGGGCTCCTGGAAGATCTTGCTTGTTAGCAAAAATGAGAAGGCTGGCACCTTCTAATCTTTCTTCTTGCAGGAGTTTAGTCAGTTCTGCTTTACAGTCTTCTAGGCGCCGCCTGTCAGCACTGTCTACAACCCATATAAGGCCATCTGTACATTCAAAGTAATTCCGCCAATAGGACCGTAGTGATTTTTGGCCTCCAACATCCCAGATATTCAGCTTATAACCTCGGTGCTCAAGTGTTTTGATATTAAAACCAAGGGTAGGTGAAATGGTGTCTATCGGTTCTCCAATTATTCTTTTGAGTATAGTCGTCTTTCCAGCATTATCCAAACCTCTGTAAATAAAAATAATCAATGAATTAGCAACGTTACGTGAATACATAACCTTTGTCAAAATGTTAGACAATAGAGGCTGAAAATACGTACAGCATTAGTATTCTGACTTCCTTTTCCTTCTGTTTCAACTTTTTCAAAACCGTAAGCAGCCCCATGCTCCGAGATTTTTTTTATGCAAGTAAATCGGTAATAATCGGTTTCAAATTGACAGGTGTCACTGACAGTTTAAACATTCACGCTTGAGCTTTGACGTGTATTTCCTCGGGGAATGGTACGCTCGTTTAATCAGAGTGCGTAGGTTTAATCGAACGCTAGCGTCCTCTGCAAGAGGTTCAAGAAGCTATTTGCACACGCGCTTCGTATGGACCCCCCACCACATGCTCCTGTACTAATAGTATTCATTTCTAGATGCTGTTATTTTCAAATAAAATTGGACAACTCAAATTTTATTCAAAACATTTATTTCTGATCAGTACTTTCCTCTAAGAGTAGTTTAGTAACTTTAGCAATAACGTCTGGATGACAGAGTGAATTCACTACAACATTAGTCACTTTGTTGTAAGGTGAGTCATTATTTGGATCATGTATATTATCACCAGAGTGTTGTACTTCCATTGTGTAATCATATTCTACATCTGAAAAACGATTTCGGTTACTAGAAAGTAATGCCTGCAATTCCGCAGTCTCTAGTATTGGAAGCACCGAAACGTATTTGGGATATTCACTGACAAATTGTTGAGCCGACCATTCAGTTCTCTTGAATTTTTTTCTTGAGGTAGTGGCTGCTGGTTCCGTTGTGTTGCACTGCCTGATGCATATTTGTATCTGAAATTCATCCAATTTTATGAGTAAACTATAACAATGTACATGAACTGACAGGCAAATATCAAATCTTAGATACCAGTTCCATAGCTTCCTTTATTGAAGGTACGGGTGATTTATCAGATGTAGGTATCAGCCCCTTTCCAATCTCATTGACTAATAATTTGACAACAGCTTCCCCAAGCCTTGACTGATTATCTGCCGGTATAGGTAGCCATACATTGACACTGACACTTAAGTCAATAGATTCCACATAATGCCACCATCCACTAGGGACAAGTAATACCGCACCAGGATCCAAGACTACCATCCTTGGTTTCAGATCAATTTGTAAGAGAGCTTCTTCATCACTTTTTGATGGACAGAATAGATTGAAACTACTGTAAACTGTTGATTCCTCATACGGTATTCTAGTGGGATGGAGCCTTGATCCAGAGTCAGGTGGAAATAAAAGCCATCGCTTTCTGTAATTAAACAAAGTGATACCAAATCATGAAATATCTAAAATACCTGGAATATAGATGAGGGGCGCGATTCAAGTGCACTATTTTTTACCTTCCATGGATTTGAGCAACCAGATTACAGCCGTAAGAATCCTGGTGACAGTTTGTATGTGCCCCTTGACTTCCAACCCACATGGTAGAATCTGCCCCTTGCTTATCAAAGCCAAATCTCTGCCAGTCAATGGATGAAAGTATCTCTGGATTATCATTCAACCATTCATGCATGTACTTATAATCAAAGTAATAGGACTTCTCATTTTGTTCTGGAGATCCAACCCTTTTGAGGAATTCTTTCATTGTCATATTTTCTAATCTACATTTGAAGTCCCACTGCGGTTCCTAGAACCATAATTATTAAAGATAGCCCACATTTACCACAAAGAAACTTGACTACATTGAAAATATTTATTTGTAGAAGTATACCGAGGTTTTAGCATTGAGTCCAATTCTGAAAGGCAAGCTAAGGTCCCCAAATTTTTCAGCAAGTTCAACCAAGTTCCAATCAAGGAACTTCCATAAACTATTGCCATCTGAACTACGCAATAAATTATTGAAAACAAGTGGCTCTTCCAACTCAAGTATTGCTTGCCTAAATGTTTCAGTTGAAGGTTCCCGTGGGGTTGACATGGGATGATGCATGCAAGAAATGCAAGTTGTTCAGACTCAGACAAAGGTGCTGACTTGAGTAAACAATTATATTGCCTCCATATCATTAATCTCCCATTCCCCTACAGTACAGATGGCGTTACTTGCTATAAGTTTTGGTATTTTCGGCATCCGGCATTTTCTACAATTTGACCTTTTGTAATTATAGAACGTTGACAGAAGATTGTATGTACCAATCTTCGGTCAACGTATAGAAGACGTTGAATTAAAGAAAAATTTTTTAATTATGAGGGGTAATTGAGACTGCGCAATTTATATGAAGAATTAAATTAATTTTTTATTCAAACAATCGCATATTGTTCATACAGTAGTTCTCGAACTTTGTAATAGTCTTCGGAAATACATCCCTCAAGAATAACTTTGCCCGCTTCGTGCTGTAAAAAAAAAATAGCATTGCTACTTCCTGGTATTTAAAGAATTGAAGCAGGAGTTGTTGAAAAACTTACCCTTCTTACTGCAATTGTGTTATTACAGCACCACAAAACACCTCCACTAAATTCTGATGGAATGTTACTCCGATTTAGAATTTGTTTGAAGTCTGATAATTTCAGTTCATTAATGAAAGCAGTCTGATGTCCAGGAACCTAAAATAAAGACACAGATAATCTTCCAAGGTTCTTTAATTTCAACTAATGCATCTCGTCTTATGAATGAAGTTCAAATAGATTCGTTACCTCATTGAGCGGTAGTGGTTCTAGGGTCAGTATCTGATCCTTCTGGTCAACAGCTTCAGAAGCATCTCCCTCAATCATAGCGTCACGGCGGACTTGATCGCGAGCTGTCATCAAAGCATCAATCCATGCTACCTCAGTTTCCCCTCTGCCCCTGGAGAAATTCAATCCACTGACCAATCCATCGGTCAGGCGAACCTGTATTCAAAGAAAACATAGGTTATTTTAATAGTATTGAGACGTTATAGCGAAATATGGAAAACCTGTAATAAGATTTTTCCCTATCCCCGAAACTCGGGAAAATTACCTGATAGATGTGTGTCTCTGTTGTAGCATCTAGGGTTTCCCCTCTACCAGGGATGAACACCCGAGCTCCAGCAGCTTGAGCCTGTTGGGCAAGGACTTCGGTGTCTTTCTGGGAGCCCCTGACCAAGACGACTCTTCTTGGTCTGAGTTGAGCAAGAATCTTTTGGAGAGATTCTCCATCGGAGCGACCTTCAAAGTCAATGTAAGTTACTGATGCATTTACTGTAACCACTCGTGTTAGCTGAATACATTTTGTAGGGATATCCGCCGCAATTTCAGGCTGCGGCACTGTGTCTTCTTGTTTCACTTCTACATTTTCTTTGTTATCTTCCAATTCGGGTGTGGCTTCCGCTATTTTGTAGTCTTCTGGCCTATGACGAAATTCATTTGATGAGACACATTCTTTGACTGTATATATCTCTATAATCACCTAATAATTTCCCCGTATTCGTCGACTTTGATTTTTTCTTCTACAAAAGGAAACATAGGATGCTGTTTCTTGCTTTGCTTGAAAAAGCCTGGTTTACTTTCCTGCTTGACTAATAAATCGTGCTTCCCTTTTCCACCTCCGACTTCAATTTCGTCCTCAGATTCCGAACTAACGTCTGCTGTTTCCCTGGTGACAAAATAATTCATCACCTTTCAGAATGAAAATTTTTAACACGGATAGGGCGCAGCATATTTTTTAGTTCAAATATACTCACATTGCTTCTTGTTTTATCTGTTCCTGCTTTATTTTTTGCTTCTTCTGATATTCTTCTAGCTCAGCACCTTCTAGCTTAACTCGCCGTTTTATTTCTAAAGTAATATTCCTGTTGCCACCATTCTCTACTAAATCTCTGGCCAATGTACCTGGTGAACTTCTACTAGTCAGTATTATGCTGTTTTGTGGATTGCTGCACCATTGTAAAAATAGCTCCCGCGAAAATCCACATTCCATATCAGGAGTGCTTGCTAGAACCACCTGATGAAGAACAGTCAATTGAAGAGCTGAGCAGTGAATATTTGAGCAGAATTCAAAAAATTGTTGTTATAACATACCTTAGGACTTGGAACTTGGTTTAGCTCAGCCATGCTGTGACATAACTGCAAATGCTTGAATTGAAAGGGATTGTTTCTAGCCCCCTCGAAACTTCGCATCAACTTATCACTCATCCATTCTATTTGAGATTTAGCAAATTCCACAACGTTGTAGCTAACGTTATTCAGAAGTGCGAGGGAGTAAGCGAGCAGCCCAGACTCCTTATTTCTCCAAAGCTGATCCAGCATATGTGCCAACTCAAGGACTCTACCTGCTGTATCAACGCCCACCAGAACATTTCCACCACCCCGAAGTGTTTGTAAAATATTTGCTGTAAAAAAGGAATAATTAATTGGGTTTCTAATAATAATTATTACAGAAGACGTTACTTACTCATAAGCTTCTCATCTCTGGTCCTTCGCCTGGCTTGCTGATAAGTTGCATTGAAAGCATCTGTGATCAGCAAAGAGGGTCGTTGAAGTCTCTCTAGCTCACAGCCATTTAAATGTCTTTCTTTTTTGTGATTGAAGTCAACTGCATAAATAATATCCTCTTCACCAACTTTAACAATCTTCCAAATAGTACCACCAATCATATGGCCAGCAGGTAATGGAGTCAATGTGACTCCGTAGCCTTTACCCTTCATTGAAATACTCTGATTGTACTTTAATTGGACTATTTTATCGAATGCCGCATCAACATCATCCAGGGTAAATAAATCAAAATCCTCCATATTGTTGCGGGACTAAAATCACAATGTTATTGCATGATTACCGAACCAAGTAATCATAATTATGACATAGTCATTAAAATATTTTTTGCTCATTACCTGGTACATATCATACATGAACATCTGACCCATTTTATAGACTGGAATGGTTGCATAGATGGGACAAGTGAGGTCGCATTTACCAACAAGGTACGGTAAAGCACCCAAATGTAATGGATCGGGATACGATAGCAGTACAGCATCAATTTGATGGACATGTCTGAAAACAATCATTTCTATTATCAAGAAGAACAAAAATGTAATCGTCTTTGATGACCAACTGGTATGGGTCAAAATTACCTTTTGAGTTCCTTGATGAAATCTTGATCAAAATTTTCGTCCCACCCACAATCAAGGAGTATGCGGAGCTCATCAACTTGCAGGATATAGCACGGAGGGGACTCATCCATTGCCCCAGAAATGGCATGCAGTTTGATTATAGACGTCATAATTATTATTGAATTGATACGTCTAGACAGAAAGGAATTAATGATAAAGGGACTTTGTGAAATTGGGTACATCAGGATCGTTCCAAAGTGATCCTATGATTTCTAATAATAATGGAAGTGTGCTATCATACTTTCCTACTTCTTTAAAATTGATCGTACCTCGTATTCGTTAAAGCGAAGATCACGTAAAACTAAGTATAAAATATCATTTTTCGTTATTTCAAGCCAGGAAAGCAGATCAACAAAACCAGCTCCGCTTTGCATCCATTCATTAGAGGTTAGAATTAGTTGAAAACAAACCGGAGATGCAAGGAGCCGCAGAGTATCAATTCAGGTGGCTAATTATTTTTTTGCATCATTCGATAATCTCATTTTATCATTTCCTGATAATGTGGCTGTACAATGAATACCGAAACGAAATATTTTAAATCCCTGTTACTATACTCGGATTGGACCCTGTGTCAGTGTACGTAGTTAAGATTTCCGGTATTTAACCTTGCGGGCTATGAATCAGATGCAGTGCGCGGGTCTCTTCAAACGCACTGCGCGATCTCTACATACATAGATCGTTGATCAGGCAATAATTTCCAAAATTCATTAACGAAGATAACTGCAATAACAATAAATAATATGGTACTTAGGTAACGTAGTTATTTATTTGCAATCTGAATTACTCCACTCGCTGAGGTATCTGCTTAATACACAGTAAAATAAATATAACGATAGGAATGCGATGAACGATTTAAATGATTATATAAACATCATGAATACGGTTTTCTATTCAAACCATGATTATAAACTTAATCATTAATCAATAATTATGAAAAAAATAGTACATTGAGTAAGGATTGGATCCCATTGACATTCACAAAATTTTTGTGTATCACGTACACGAATACATTTTTCTCAATCCTCACGCAAACTTTTAACATCAATCAGTCTCGCTTTCTTTCATTCAATCAACTCGACCATCAGATATGACAAAAATTTTAATCGACCTCTTCCATCCTCATTGCTTCATCCGCATCTTCTTCTAACGGAGGTACTTCTTCAACTATTTTTTCCTCCTCCGCAGGAGCCTCATCCTCGTCCAGTCCTAGCCCTAATTTAATCATTCTGTGAATTCTCGAAGCGTGAATTTGTGGGTCTTCAAGACCAAAACCAGAGGCCAGTAAAGCAGTTTCAAATAATAGCATAACCAGGTCTTTAACTGCCTTGTCGTTTTTATCTGCTTCTGCCTTTTGCCTGAGAGATTCTATTATAGGATGATCAGGATTTATCTCCAAGTGTTTTTTCGCTGCCATGTAGCCCATCGTTGACGTATCATGTAGGGCTTGTGCCTTCATTATTCTTTCCATGTTAGCCGTCCATCCATATTGCGAGGTAACTATACAGCAAGGTGAATCCACAAGTCTGTTTGATACTACAACCTTTTCAACCTTCTTATCCAGTATGTCTTTCATTACTTTGCAAAGACTTTCAAATTTAGCTTTGTCATCTTCTCGTTTCTTCTTCTCTGCGTCATCTTCCGGAAGTTCTAAGCCTTCTTTTGTGACTGATGTCAATTGCTTGCCATCGTATTCTTTCATTTGTTGAACAACGTACTCATCGATTGGTTCTGTCATATATACAACTTCGAATCCGCGTTTTTTCACACGCTCGACGAATGCGCTGTTAGAAACTTGCTCCTTGCTCTCACCTGTTATGAAATATATGTGCTTTTGATGTTCTTTCATTCGACCAACATAATCTTTTAAAGAACATTTCTCATCTCCAGATGCAGAGGTATAGTAGCGCAGCAGCTCCGATAGTTTTTTTCGGTTTTGACTATCCTCGTGAATACCGAGTTTCAAGTTCTTGCTGAATTGTTCGTAGAATTTCTTGTAGCTTTCTTTATCTTCAGCCAACTCTTCGAAAAGTTCGAGACATTTTTTAACCAGATTCTTTCTTATAACTTTCAAGATTTTATTTTGCTGTAACATTTCACGGGATATATTCAATGGCAGATCCTCACTGTCGACTACACCCTTAATGAAATTTAGGTATTCTGGTATGAGATCCTCGCAGTTATCCATTATAAATACTCGACGAACGTAAAGTTTTATGTTATTCTTTTTCTTCTTATTTTCGAATAGATCGAACGGTGCCCTTCGAGGAACGAATAAGAGGGCTCGGAATTCCAGCTGACCTTCGACAGAAAAATGTTTCACTGCCAAATGATCTTCCCAATCATTTGTTAAGCTTTTGTAAAACTCGCCGTATTCCTCTTGGGTTATATCATCAGGATTTCTGGTCCATATTGGTTTAGTCTTATTCAGTTCTTCATCTTCAGTGTATTTCTCTTTTACAGTCTTCTTTTTCTTCTTCTTTTCGGTTGATTTCTCTTCTTCCTCATCATCGTCTACCTCTTCGATCTTTGGTTTATCTTTTTGATCTTTATCCGGCTCTTCCTCTTCCTCTTCTTCTTCGCTCAATTCCTTGTCCCTTTCTTTTTCAACTACCAATTTTATCGGATAACCTATGAACTGCGAATGCTTTTTTACAATCTCTTTTATCTTTGATTCTTCCAAATACTCGGACTGGTCCTCCTTGATATGAAGTACAATTTTCGTTCCCCTTTTCAACGGTTCACCAGGATCAGAACGAACCGTGAATGAACCACCAGCAGATGACTCCCACAGGTACTGTTCATCGTCATTATGTTTCGAACTAACAGTTACTTTATCAGCTACCAGATAAGCCGAGTAAAAACCGACTCCAAATTGACCAATCATTGAAATATCGGCGCCTGCTTGTAAAGCTTCCATAAAAGCTTTTGTTCCAGATTTAGCAATCGTTCCCAAATTATTCACCAGGTCTGCTTTGGTCATACCGATTCCTCTGCACGAACACACGATCATAGATTATTTGTCTTGTTCAATTGAAAATAATTTTTTCGGACTGGAATAAAAATATAAGAAATGAATCATACTTACGTGTCAATTATTGTCAGTGTACGGTCGTTCTTATTAGGAATTAATTTTATGTATAATTCCTTGCAGCTTTCTAACTTTGATGGATCAGTCAAGGATTCATAGCGGATTTTATCCAATGCCTGAAGTCAATATCGAAAATTATACCCATTAGTAATACATAATTCATGTACGTCTAGCTGATGTAATTTACATCATAGTTACCGATAGGAGATACAATATTAAATTGAAAAGAATTTGAGACGAGATGAAAAAAAAAGGCCATTTAAATTATCAGATCATGAGAAATTCTTGTCAACATGCCAAGTGCATCAGCGGAGCGGAAATTTCTTTTAACACTTACATCAGAACTGTTGGAAATTAATTCCCTGATGAAAATTTCCTTATTAGAGTAAAACGTATTGATAATCAAGCTCATCAGTTGAGCAATTTCGGCTTGAAAAGCGAAGGTTTCCACCTCGCCATTCTCGGCCATGGGTAAGTCCTCTTCCGGCATCTCGATTATTTATTTTTATAATCGTTGACGGAATTCAGAAACTTTTTAGTATTTTGTATACTAAAATATTCAAACGTAGTGATCAACACTTTATTTGCGAATCTAATTACGGTACTTCCGATTATTCCAGACGCTATTCAAAGCGACGCAATTTTACTTGGATATCCTTCCCACGACTTGAACGGTTCGCTGTTGGTTTCACGATTATTGAATACTGCCGCGTCGACCCCGTTTTTATTGAACTGTGAATATTCCAGAAGGCCGAATCCCGGATGCAGTACAAATTCTGGAACTTTCAATCAGTTGACGGTCCATGTTGAACGGATTTAGGGACCAAACTTAATTCTCAATAACCGAAAAATTGAAAAAAATAATTTTTTCGTCAAATAATTAATAATTTTTCGGAATTCTAGACCAAGAATCTAATGGTTTAACAGACTAAAAGATGGTCGCTTGACTACATTTGCGCATCTGTCGTTGATGTCACGGCTTCTAGAATAACCACTGCAGACAAGGGACGAACCAAAATCAAATGCTTCTAGAAAAATTTCCAGGACCAATTTGGCTGCTGATCCAGACGCATTAAAAAAAAAATAAAAATTGGGAATAGGAATTACTACCAATCTAAATATAAATCTAATCTTCGAGACTGTCCTAATTTCTGAATCTTTTTTCGAATTCATTGATTAATTAGGTACAACTCGCAGAAACTCAATATATTGATCGTGAGAATCAATTATACATACAAATATGAGGATATTAATTTAATACAAAATTTTTAATTTTTAATGAAGAAATACTTTTCTTAATCATCTCATAATTAGAACACGTTGATATATCATTTGTAATAAAATAATTCCTCCGTTTCTATTAACTGTCTATCAACCGTGTCTGTAAACTGCAAAGCAATGCACCCGAAGTTTCTTATCAGATGTTAGGAAGAACAGGGTTCGCATTCGACTAGGTCAGGGTTTGGATCACAATAATTAGTAACGGAGGCCAACGCTAAGCGACGCTACTTTTGCATCTTTCAGAGTTATCTCTGGATGCACAGCGAGCTGTGCAAAAAAAAGTTCATTAGGCGCAGCTGCACTCACGTTCAGTAAACCGAATGCAACGTTGATCGTTACTACGAGTATACCTAACCGCAGAAAAATGTAATAATTAAAAGCATATGGGACATTCCATACAAAGTCACCTAGTCTCTGACCCTCACGATTTTTGATTTGGTTAATCTTTTTTTGTAGTATACCTTGTAAGAAACATTCATGGTGCATTTCAGTAAATTCATCTTTTCATGTAAATTTTCCAAATTTTTTCTGCATTTTTTCCGAAGAATCAGCCAAATTAAAAATGGTGAGGGTCAGAGACTACGTAACTTGGTATGGAAAATCCCATATTCAATTGCCATATACTGGATAATGATGATTAATTTTAACGGAATTTTATCTGAAAAGTTCTTTTTAATTGATGGGTATTTTTTTCTAAATCATTAGCTTCGTTGTTCTTCAGATGAGTTCGTTACCATGACTTCTGATTACGTTCTTTCTGTGCCTTCGCAAGGCGATACTAGGGTTGTTAATTAATTAACAACTGATTAATAAATTAATTATTCAGATTAATAAGAGAAAATAAACGTTTTAATAGAAATGTATTCAAAGCTGGAGTCAGTATTTCGTTATCTATTATTGCAAAGCCTCTGTACGTATTCGTAACATATTTTGAATATCTTAATCCGGCAAGCGGTTGAACGTGACGCCGTTACCTGGGGAGGTGGGGAAGGTCGTCGGAGCTCCGGGATTAGTTGCTCTCCGTAGTCCAAGCCGTTCAGTTCGGTACTGCGCAACTCGCTGCTAATTTAAATACCACGTGTTACACCGGGATTTAAACCGCGTCATAATTAGCCAGAAAATTAATCAAACGATCCTGCTGAATCTGGATACGAATAAACCCTTCAATGATAAAAAAAAAAATTATTTAATAATAAATCAAAGTACTTCGATGCCACGTAGATTTACTCTGAAGAATTTTCCACAAGTATCTCTACAATTAATTAAATCTGCATTTGGAAATCTGGGAGCTACTTTTACCGGATCATCGATTTTTTTACAGCAAATGAAGGTCAGTTTTTATTTTAATAATTATTGTTAACATTCCACGATGCATTTTTACAACGTACAACCACTGGGGGTCTGTGGCTTGAATTATTACGATTTAATTACGCGTTTGAGCTGCTTATCAAATTTTTTCTCGGGCCATACTATTATTACGCCTTGGATTCAAGATTCTTTTATTTTAACACGTGGGTTTTTGCACATCTTCGTTGTTCTGAAACACTTTTTACCATTATTCGGTACCTAGACGCATTTAATCGTCACGTGCAACCGCCTCCTGTTCCTTTGTGAGTCGACTTTACTACGGGTGGGACATTTAATTCGATCTAACAAAAAAATATGCGTGCTTGTTAGTATTTCGATTTGAATTGAAGATTTCTTTCTTCTCAAACACGAGTCTTCTTATTTTCCTACTACTGCGACGCGATGGTATCAGCTCGTTCAAAAATTTATATTCATTGTGTCTCCAAGCGGCGTAGAGGTCAAACCGTTGTTTTTCGGCCTATTGCATAGCGTTTCAGATGCCTGGATGTAATTTTAACGTGAATACCATCGCAATACAGTATGATTCTCGTTCCTTTTTCAATTTGACTTACGACCAAAATATTCATTAGAATCTTATTATAAATTATAGTACCCTGAGCTACTGCAACTGCAGTTACACGCTTGCATAGCTAATGCAACTTGTATCCACGATACGGATGGGGATCGGGAAGCTGTTTTAGACGGGATTTCATCCCTCCCGACTTTGAAAAATATATGGTGAGTTCAGAACTGGACATTTTTTTTTTTTCATAAATTCCTTGATTCATCTCATACGTTTTCAAGCCCACTGTAATTGTTTGTTTTTTTTTTTTAACCTGTGTTACAGTCAAACGTTCTCGCTGTACAAAACGAACTCTCATCCCCTGGCTGACCATCGATCTTCGAACATCAATTTGGACTGATAATTTTTGGTAATTATGATTTTTTTCAATCTTTCTTTTTTATACAAAATTTTCGTCTTCATTAATTAACCTTGTTTTTTGTTACTCACAGTACCGATCTTCGTAGGAGCATCGCATCAGCCTTTCCACACCTCTAACTTTTCAACTTTCAACTTCTAATCCTACGACTTCTCAACCTATTACACAGCTATAGTCATCAGGGAGGCAGAGACACCCGGGTAAAATCCAAGACCCCCGAGACCTGGGTACCGGCAGCGATGGTGAGTCCCAGCATTTAAAGTTCCTCGACTTCTTTGCCAGCTCATGCGATGGTGAACGCTGGCGTTGGAGTCGTTGTATTTTGTGACGACTCCTCCCCCTTGTTTTACTACGTGGCGTGGCGGTACCCTAGTTTTTAAAATAATTTTCTAGATCAGGTAATTGTAGGGTTGGTTGTCATTGAGCACAACGCATCTGCACTCTGTAGAGTCAAAAATACAAAATTCTTGCACAAAATCAATTAGTCAAAAAATCAATAAATTAGTCAATTAGTCAGTAAGTTAATTAATCAGTTATTCGAGCCATCAGTTAATAATTAGATAATTGAATATGAACTCTAATCTTTTTCAAATCACATCTTCGATTAATTTTGTGAGTTCGAGATTGCGTAGCTCATACGCAACGGTAAAGACCGTCGATAATTTCCGGTGATCGATCTCGTTTGCGTTGATCACTCATTGGTAATAAAATTTTTGTCGTGCGAATGGTGGTCTTTGCCATAGTGTCAGCTTTTTCAGGTACATCAGAAATTGAATTGAATAGCTTTCGCGAAAAATGAGAATCCATCTAGTTTCAATTTAATAATCAGCGATCAGTTGAATCAATTTGAAGTAGATCTCAATACTTTTTTTCCTATATGCATGGTCAAAATTTGAATTCATTTAACTCAATTCAAAGCCGCTTACGCTTAGTTTACGCTTAGGTACCGATAGTCAGATTCACTAGAGCTAGGATGTCTAATCAGTATGAGAATTTTCTTCCCTTACACATATTTTACAGCCCTTAACTTTTTTTGCTTGATGAATGGATATGAGATTAATTAAATTCATTTTTTTACTCGTAATACTTTCTAATTATTCTACTGGATTCATCAATATATTAAATAATTTCACGTATCAAAAGTGAATTCAGTAAAATCATTCAATGTTGAACAAATTTCGGCCCGATAAAAAACACACCTTTTCTCAAAATTTATAATAATTTACGGCTTTGGCCGGGAAATGGGCAGCCTCTATATTTCCATACACACAACAGGTTCACAGTAAGTTTTCGAACGAGATACCACGGCAATAAATGTGAGATATGAGTGAGAAAAAATGTTTCGATTGAGATGTCTGAACACATGGGAATTATTTTCCCTCACACACTATAGCCTTTAACGTTTTCTTGGTGAAAAAAAACAGAAAAATTTAATTATTTCCAATAATTTCGGCCTATAAAAACACACACATTCTCAAAATTAAGGCTTCGGCCGAGGCGCAGACTACCGATAACACATTTACACTCTGAAAATGATTTCTTTTTTTTTGTAGAATCAGTTACCATAAAAATGGTAAAACGAATGTCAACCGAATGTTGTGGTGCACCGGCGCAAGTATGAATCTGTGTTTTCGACAGTAAAATCTTTTCTTGGATAACTATAGGTGAATGGCAGGTATAGGTAAATTCATGTATCGCGAAGGGTTTTTATTTGGCATGTATGTGCAGTGTGTTTGAGAGCGTGCAAGTCATACTTTTAACCGTTGGGTGGGATGTGGGCTGAGAAAAATGGGTAGGCAAGGAATCTGAAGTGAAACTTTCTTTCCACAGCAACTCCAAGTGATCAATTGAGTACAAGAGTTCGTGAAATTGCGTTATTTAATTTTCTACAATATTTTACTTGATTTTTTCTTCTTGAAATAATATTTTTTAACGTGGTCTCTTACATCTTTTTGCTGAGATCTGATAAATCCTTTGCCTTTCAATAATTCACAAACCCAAACCTGAAAAATTAAGTTAAATCTTTCCTATTTGCGGTCACTTGGAATGAGCAGAATACGTCCGCCTTGCTCTCCGTACCAGCCGTGGTGCATGGAAGTGAGGTGGACGTTGAGCTCGAAGACTTCGCGTCGAAGAGGATCGCCGACCGCCACGCCACAAATTTTATGTCTTTTGTAAACCCTTCCCCTTTCCCTTCCCTGTGCTGATTTGAATGGAAGGATGCGATTTTAAATTGCATTTCTTCGATTCTTATTAGCAGAAATATTCCAAATCTGACGCTGCTCGCGCGGGTACAGCGCGAAGACGAGGAATCGCACGATCTGTGTTTGCTTCATTTGTGTTCTGTGATGTCCCTAAGGGTCCTTAGAAATTTTTTCAAACAAAATAACCAGCGTGACTTGCCATCTTGCAAGGCGCTTTAACAAACTTGTCCGATTTTGGTGGTGGGAATATGTATTGAGATTTTCTTTCAGAAATTTGAAGAGAAATGAAATCCCAAGTTCCGTCGCTGCTACTCCGATGCGCGCGGACTTGACACTTAAAACATACATTGCAACGCTTTATGCGTTTTAAACCCAAAAACCGAGAAATTGTAAGGACTCAAGTTCTATCGCACCTTTTTGTGCGTAGGGCTCGACTTTCTCGCGATTATTTTTAGGACACTAATCAAAACTTTTACCTTTCAGATCCTTAGTTCTTAGTTCCCTGGTGTTAATACTATGATCAAATTTTTTTACAGGTTCTAATTTAGTTCTTAGTTTTAATACTAATCAGGTTTTCTTACAGATATTAGGTCATTTTTTTAGTTTCGTTGCTAATCAGATGTTGTTCACAGGCTGTCTCTGGTTACTCATTCAGTTTGCTTTCTGATTTCAGGAATCCAAAGTCCTAGAGAACTCTCCAAGTTTTTCAGATCCTAAGTTTCAATACTAATGAGATGTTGCTCACAGGCTGTCTCTGGTTACTAATCTAGTCCACTTTCTGATTGCAGGAATCAAAACTCCCAGAAAATCTGCACATAGATGCTAAACAAAGAAAATAGTTTATTCATAGTTGATATAAAAATGCAGTATTTAATAAATAGCAAGTCGAATGTTTTTTGCGTCCAAACAATGTTTGTTAACTTTTATCAAATTAATTTGTGTGGAATTAACTTTCAAATAGTTAACGCAAACATTTCTTGGAGGTGATAAAATATTCGATCTCACCATATCCGACACGGCATTCATCAACCACAAGTAAACCGTTTCATCTGTAATTTTTCTTGTAGTTTTCAAATCTTAGATTTTAATACTAATCTGATTTTCTTCACAGGCTGTCTCTGGCTACTAATGTAGTTTGCTTTATCTTCCAGGATCAGCACGTTACATATGTTATCATTTTTATTATTCAAAATGGGAAAAGTATTAAATTAATCAATGGAAATTCTGGATTTATGAAATTAATTCACTTCATCGATCTTCGAAATTATCGTATTTGCAACCAATGGGAAACAATAGTTTGATTATCCTTTTTATTGGAATAATAGAAACTAGGAATCTGAATGGTTCGCTGCTCGTTCAAAGTGTTTGTTCTGTAACCAACAAAATTTTGATTAACCAATTCAATTTATGTTCCAGGAATCATCTAATAATTGACACCGATTAGTGCAGCTCATTTTTTTTATCGTTTCATACTATTTTTACTTATTTCTGTTCGGTGTTAACGATATTGTTACGATGATGATACTAGCATCTCTGTTCTAGGTTTCATCGTTCATGTTTAAATTTACAATTGTTATCTCTCTTTGCAGAAATTCCACCGATGCAGTTCATTAATCTCATTACTCGTAATTCTAATCCTTCTGATTTCTGTTCTTTCCTAATCATGATACTGTTGTGGTTATTTGACGTCAATTCTTTCTCTTTTCTAGGTTTCACGATTTCTACTTGAATTGACAATGCTTATTTCTCTTTTCAGAAGTTCCATCGATGTAGTTGATATTTTTCATTGTTCGAATCCTCTATATCGTGATATATATATTCGCTAATAATGATTATTATCTGTTTTTCTGTTCTGCTCAATAATTAATGTGATACGATGTTGTGTGCATGTCAATGTTTTATGTGAATATGCATGTTGTCTCGTGCAAGTTTCATTGTTCACATTTAAAATATGATATTTCTATTCGTATATATAACCTTAACAATTAAAATTCATGTCTGTGATTTCTGATGATTATATTATTGCCATACTTATTTCGCTTTGAATGTCCATTTATTTTTTTGTATTTCCTTTCTCTCCGCAGATTAGATTTCACTGAACGGGGGATGCTGAGCAGATAGTGATTTGCATATGGCTCTTGGCGATCGTATGGGTGGTTATGGAAACGCGTCGTTGCAAAGATTTCCCATACTTTCATAAGTTAACACACTATTCCTATTCTTTAAGCTGATTGTAATTCCCAAAAGCAAAATGCAGCCTAATGAACCAGAATCTGCATTGAATAATTAGTCTAATAAGATTGTCAATTTCAAATTCTGCAAGCGTGTTCGATTCTATTTTGTGTATTAGATTATTTTCTTACGATTGCGAATCAAGTAGACAATAGAATAGATTGGGAATAAATAAGGAATGTTTCACTAATTTACTCGATCATCAAAAATTGGTACGTAATGATGAATTGGTATCTGCTAAGGAAAAAAATGCAAACGAAATTATTGTATTATAATAATGTTTTCTAATACATTTTTACCGTGCTATAATTATTTTACAATATTTCGTGAACTTTCAAATATTCAACACTGTGCGCCCAGAAGAACTTACTAGTAAGTTGTGAAAAGCCATGAAACAGAATTTCTATAAAAAATTATAGTATTAATATATATATATATAATATAATTATAGTATGAATCTGCTGACTACTTTGCTCGTTGCAGATAGACGAGTAGATAAAGATACGACAGATTTACCTATATAATGATCGGAAATTCATAGCAAATTATATTCAATTTTTGCCTGACTGCAGATTATTTTTCTTACGGTAATTTTTTTGAAACACACAAGAAACAAACTGCATGTAATTATCTATTCCACGCAGTGTTTTCGAACGATACTAATCTACATCGTATAGTAATACCTAATAACGTGAGCGTTCGGACGACTCTATAATTTCCATCAATATTATCGATTACACTGAACTACAATGGTATGATGGCGTCGATTTTTAGGTCGAAATCTCAGAGAAAATAACTCCGCGAAAAATACAAGTGAACACAAGATGAGAGCAAAACAGTAGAGATAAAACAACGAGTAAAATTTTTGATTCATTATTCCTGCCTTTGAAATTCTATCAGTATTTTCACTGTCCAACATCTCGTTATTGACCTCAGTCCGCCAGTAATCCATGATACCGGACTGTCGCAAACTATGTATAATCTGATTTATCGGCTTTAGAAGAAAGTGATTCTTCCTAAGAATCATCACTACTCGATAATCTAAAACACAGTCCTGAAGAATGTTGAAATTTATAATTTCACCAGCTCTCAGAATCCTAAGTTTTTCGTAATATAAGTTAGAACTTCGTGAAAGATAAGCAAAGTTGTGTTCAGAATGTAATTTTTCTATTGCTTCGGAGGCATTATTATAAATCAGAAACTTTTCTACCAGTTTTAATGCCAAATCGTTGTCCTCAGCTTGGGCTTTCAAAATGTTTAAATTATACAACGAACCACCAACAGTTAAATTTAACTTAACAATTCCCTCCATATCGTTAACTGTCTGGGAAGTTTTTACAGCCGTTAAAATAGAACCTAATGAACTCCTGTACGCCGTTGTGATTATAAGTGCGTAAAATAGGCCTATCAATAACAGGCATCTTCCTCCTTTAGATACTGGTAAGTGAATTACGTTGTTTCCCAAATTTAATGAGATTAGGTCGAGAAGTAACACCATAAATTTCACCTTTTTGCGGTTATCTGTGAAGCAACAAGAAAATAACAATTTGATTACTAATTTGAATATCTATGAAACATTGTAATTTTCTCGTACCATTTATTGATGAACTTATTTTGTGATGGGTGCAGAATTTGATGACTGCGGTTATAACCAATACCGATGCAATAAGAGTCCAAACTCTCCAATCAAATTCTGCCCACAGTATATTTAAGGAATTCTCATAACTGAGTGGTACTCCCCATGTCAGACATTCAGTATCGTACACATTTGATGGTGAAAACATGTTTTGAATTTCACCATTTAGACTTAACCGAACAATAGCAATATCGATAAGTCCAGAAGCAACATCTTTAATGATCTCTTCTTTTTGAGAATAGTTTTTAAGACCGTTGGTCTGTGGTGGAAATGTCAAAACTATGCTGAAGTTTAATTTTTCGGCGATAATTAGTAACAATTTTCCCTCACTTCCGCCCACTACGACGGGCAACCCTTTCTCATTTTCCTCGATCATCATCGTTGGCGGAAGTTTTAAAGTGCCAATCGAAAGTGGACAACCACGTAGCCTCAATCCTTCCAAATCCCATTGGTAAATAGCGTTGAATTTTGTACCACGCCGCCAAATTAAATATCTCCTGAATACTGTGGTGCAATTTTCAACCCAAATAGGTCTATACATTTTAACAACGTCGATTTCAATTTGTACAAGTTCAAAATACACAGTTCCTTCGATAATTGATGACTGGATAAACGATAAATCACCGGTCCGAACGACACCTCTGTATATGAATAGAACATTGCATGATATTCCGCAGGCTGACATGATTTCCAGATTCCTCTTAATCGTATTTACGCTTAGATCAGTTAGAAAAAAGAACGTGAAACTCCTCGTGTTTGATATACTGCTATAATCACAAAATTTTGCATCTGAACAGATTATATTTGGGTAGGTTTCAAATTCCATTTGAACTTGCTGTAGTTCGTAAGGGGATGCTCCGTTTATTACAATGTGCCTAAACTTGCTTTTACGGAAATTATCGGTATTGAAACTTCGATAAAATAATCCGAGAATATCATCTACGTTGTTAGTATTAGATGACAGTATCTGATGTTGTGAAAAAAAATGTTCCAACGATTCTACCGATAGGCAAAGTTGAATTAAATTGAACACCAACGGTAATGTTATCAACGTACCCATCATGTCAGTTCGCTTTTTAAAAACAATTTATTTCGTTGTTTTAACGTACGAAACCACTGAATTTCGAAACTGGATGTCAATCGTCAATGCGTACTAATGTTCTGTGGACTTGTCGTTTTTATCCTGCCATTTCATTCCCCCTTTTACAACTTTAGAAATTTCTAGTTATTGGAAAGAAAACGCTACGGAAGATAATTGGTTTAAAAGCTTTTTAGCATTACCGATCATACATGTAATCATTAAAGAAGGTAGTAATCAGAAACTATGTGCTTTTCATTTTAGAAAAAGCGTTCTCTGCAATTAATTTCTGTGCGAGTTTTCAAATTATTTTAATCATATGGTTCAAATCCGTCGCATTTAAAAATGGCGCGGGAATAAATACATACCTATTCCAAACGAACGTTTTGATGCAATATCAATATTTAATACAGTAAACGCCATCTAACGTCGAAGCGGAATATCGGGGTGGGAATGCGGTAAGTTATGAATGAACGTAGCTTAAGTAGTAGAAGGGTTAATACTACGAGAGTACTATGCATGGTACGCTTAGCCAATGATAGGCGATGCTGCCAGTCATTCATTAAATTTTATCAATGAACAGATCTTCCATTTTTTTCAATTTCCCTTGTTAGTGGCGGCTGTCAAACTTAGACGTCGCTTCGGTCGCTATCGACACGCTAAAATATCGCGCCAAAGAAATTGCAGTAGAAACAAAGCCGGGAAGTGTTATATTCGATTAGAATTTGTTGTTTCTGTTCGCAAAATTTGTAAATCGAAAATAAAATGGGATCACTGTAAAAGTCAGTAGACTTAATAGTTTTTGCGCCTAATTCTGACAACGACACTGTAAAATTAACATCACACCATTTCAAAAAAACGGTTCTCGTAACCTAAAACTATGTCAAATGATGCAGTGGAAAATCTGTCGGATCTTCTTCCTCTCTACTACCAGCGGCTGTTTCCTTTCTCCTATTATTACAAGTGGCTGAGTTACAACAATCGTAATAATGTCAATTACATTCCACTCAAAAAACTAATCATGTGCTTGCTTTTCTCTAAACATTAATCTTTTTTCAGCCGACTTATTTTCACGCAGAGAATTTTCTTTCACTGTAAAAGGTGATGTTTACATACGATATCGGTCATTTACCACTCAAGAAGAATTGCAGCTTGAATGCAAACGTCTCGCACCATTCAAAATTGATATTGGCGCAATCTATAATGTCTGGTCAGAGTTTTCAACTTTACTTTAGTAAGATCAAATATGTAAGAACGTGAATAACGTTGGTATCTTTGTTTTGCAGTCCAAAAGATGACAAAAAATATGCAAACTTCACAGCTGTTGAGAGAGAGCTGGTTTTTGATATAGACATGACAGATTATGACGATGTTAGAACATGCTGTTCAGGGGCAGATTTATGCGTTAAATGCTGGAAGTATATGGTGGTTGCTTGCCAAATTCTAGATTTAGCACTACAAGGTAGAGATTGTTAATATTTTTTTATCTTTGAGAAAATGAGGGATGTAACTTTCATAATTTCAGAGGACTTTGGCTTCCGTCACTTACTTTGGGTATTTTCTGGAAGAAGAGGAATACATTGCTGGGTATGTGATGAGTCTGCACGGAAATTAAGTTCTATAGTTCGTAGCAGTATTGCTGAATATTTACAACTTATAACTGGTGGAGAACTCAAAGCCAAAAAAGTCAATTTCCCTGGGCACACACTCCATCATTCTGTCAAGTCAGTACTTATGTCTGTTGTTAATCATTGCAATGAACTATCTAGTTTCAATAACATACAGTTGGTTCTTATTTATCAGGCGTGCAGTGAATGTTATAGAACCACTGTTTGTACCAATGTGTGTTGAAGAACAAGACATGTTGGGCACTGAAAAAGAAATTGCCAAATTCCTACCATTAATCTCAGATGAAGGAATGAGATCACAAGTGAAAGAATTATTCAAAAAATATAAAACTAGTGCGGAACGCTGGGAAGCTTTCAAGTCTTATTACGAAACAGAGCAGCATTCGGTAAAATATTAATAATTATTTCTAACCGTTCGAACCTTATAGTTATTTAAACTTCAAATGTCCAAGTACGAATAGCAGTTGTTAATGTTATAGTAATATCTTTTTTTAGGGTAAAAAACGTCGCCAGCAAAATCTTTTGGCAGAGATAATGATACAATATGCATATCCCAGATTGGATATCAATGTTACTAAAGGAATGAATCATCTATTAAAATCTCCATTTTGCGTTCACCCAAAATCGGGAAAAGTCAGCGTGCCATTCAATCCTAAAGCAGTTGATAAATTCAACCCCCTAACTGTGCCAACAATAAATTTGTTAATTGAGGAAATCAATGCTTTTGATTCGAAAGAAAGCACCATGATGAATGCAAAATTCACGCAGAGAATTAAAGATTTTAAAAAAACTAGCTTGAACAAATCAATTCACGTTTTTCAAGAGTTCTTGAGGAACTTAGAAGACACGTATAAAGGCCAGAAAATCGTAAACAGTGGCAAGTAATCAATCCTAGAACAAGTTCACTGAGATGATTAATATATACATTATTGTATTTTTGTTTTTCTCTTATTTTTGCAGATATCTTGATGGAATTTTAGATTCGGGAAGAATGGAAATATGTTCTAATAAACGGCCACAACTCTATTCTCAATTGCACACGTACAGATATTTTTCAACTCCGTGGCACATTCTCTAACAATTAAGTCGTAAATAATACTGTATGCTCACCACAAAGGGTAATAGATTATTAGTATGCCAAATGATTATCATTGTGGAATTGCGTAAATAAACAAAACAAGTATTCTTTTAGAAAAATTATTTTCTACATCTAATTATAGAAGAAGCGAAATATCATGACGAATTTTAGTTATGCGTAAAAGAATCCATAGGAACGTCTTAAGCCATTATACAATGTACGTAACTCTACAGCGACTAATAAAATTAAATAGAATCATGTCAGGCTTCCCAGCCAACAGATTGTCTGGTTCCCTCTTGCGGATATGTTTCATTTTCTTTGTGGTATGTAGATTTTCTAATATTAAAACGAGTGAAAAATTTTAGTGCCAAAAATTCTAAAGAATAAGTTTTCCCTTTTTACTGTTTCTTCCATGTCACTAATCTGAGAGTTACACGCTGCTTTTCAAACCACCAAAAGAAGTGTACTGCATTTATCTTGGTCATTGAAATCATGCATGCAATCTTGAATTTGCTACACTTGAGTATTTGTTGACCGTATTACCTTCTATTATCGTTTCCTTAATGAATTTTTATCAAATAATTCTTCACCTTGCAAGACTTTTCTCCATAATATTAAACATTAATCGATTTTCTTTGAAAGTATTTATTGCCGCATTGCTTGTTATTTCAACGGGGACGAGTAATTTTGTGCGCAACGAAGACATCTGTGGTCAAAATAATGGCAGGCGCCTTTATCTTGAGCTCGGAGAACGAGGTTTACTCTATGCAAAGAATGTCACCTTTGCTAAAAATGTACCGAGACAACAAACGTCACGGATTTACGTGACCAATAGTTCACACAACCAATGCAGTTTGGAACTTGTATCTTGTCCCTCTTGTATTATAACTGTGACCTTCAAACACTTGGAACTATCTCATCACTGTGGTGATGGAAGTATAACGATGGACAGTCCCTGCAGGTACTGATGATATAAGCGTCCGAGTTTTCTAAAATATTGCCTTGTAAATATCTTCATTATTTCTTAGGTGTGATTATGTATGGATTGCCGAGCCCCCATACGAAGATGTATCTGGCACACCATTCTGTGGCTTATACACTCCTCTCACGTATCGGTCTAGTACACGAACATTATCCATCACTTTGTTGTATAGTAAATCGCACAAGCATGCGTTTGCTATGGAATATACAGCTGAAAGTAAGACAAAATATTACATTTTTTATTGATTTGATCATCCTAAGATTTTTTTTCAAGTAAATCAAAATTTCAGGGAACAGATTACACCTAAAGGGCACAGATATTGTAACCGGAGTGACCAAGACACTGAATAGTACTGGTGGCGGAATATTGACTTCGCCATTCTTCCCAGCACGCTATCCTAGAGATTTGGGGATGGAATATGTAATAACATGCGCTACTGAAGCTTCTTCCTGTCGAGTTAGGGTACTCTTTAGTGATTTTCAACTCGCTACTGTTTCTATTGTGGAGGTAGGAAGAATACAGATTAATTATATATAATGCGCATTGAGTTTTCATGAATAAAAATTTCGTAGTTCTACGACTGGAATGGACAGCGTTTGGATGTGAGTAGCGGCGCAAGATTTCGACCTCCAGTAATAGTTAGCTCAGGACCTTCCCTTCTCATAAGATTTTATGCGAATGGTGGAACTGGTCTTGGCTATAAAGCATTCTACTCATTTGTTATCGGTCATCTATATGACAAATCTGTACAACCAATAACGGATTGCGGTGGATATGTTGAAAATTTGGGTGGAGCTATAACAATGATGGATATGGTTGGGCAAGGAGCAAAGACCTACGATTGTGTCTGGCTGATCAGACCCCCAAAAAACTTTCTGCATATGAAAACGCACCTGTATTTGAAGGTTGTTACATTCGCTGACATGGGTGAGCCCTATTCTGAATTCGATGTGACTGAATGAAAATAGCCAATCGGAATAATTGAAATTATTCATCATCTTATCAGAACTCTAGTTCATAGTTCAACAGCTGAAAGGTAATCATATGAACTTGTATTCCACTGCAAAATTATAGCTGGAACAACAGAATTAACGATCAAACAAGGTCCCACATCTGCTCTTTCTCCACTCGAAATATTGAGGCATCCTGCTAGTCAATTGCAGCCTCCAAGATTGAGAGAACATATTGCTCCAGTTGCGAGTGGCTTTCACGTCAGTCTGAGAGGAACATTTGGCCCTACTTCTAGACTTGCTATTGCATATTCTGCTTTCAGCTATATGGGTAATTTTACAAATAAAGAATGGAATTATGGTTTATTTATGTTTTTTGATTTATTGAATTTTCAGATTGTTTCACTGGATCAGATTTCCTATGTCAAAATCATAGATGCATACCGAGTCAGCTTAACTGTGATGGATTCGATCATTGTGGTGATGATAGTGACGAGCCAGCCACTTGCTTCAGAAGTAAACTAATTATTGCAAAAATTTGATTTTTCAATCCAAGTTTCGATTATTGACTAGCTTTACTAATCAATTAATTTCTTGTTATCATGTTTGGAAGATTGGGAAATGGAGCCACAAGACAGAAAGTGGCATGTAAATAAAGCAAACTACTACTTTCCGAAAATTGATCGATATCCGGACTTGAAAACAGCGACTCTAGTATTTGTTGCTAGCAGTCTCGGATTGATTGTTCTTATATCTGCTTTGATTGTATTATTATATCGAATGGGTGCTCGAGCTCGTCAACAGAGAGAATTGCAATCACGTTTGCAGACCATCAGCGAACTTCTAGGTACCAGCCGATAAATTTAGTTACCAAAAATTTCATTCTAGAATATCTCTTATTCTTATTTGAGCAGTTTTTGATATCACAGATGGGGCACGAATTGATGAAATAACAGTTTCCGACGATCCTCCTGTTTATGAAGCTCCTCCAGGGTATGACGAAGTTGTTAAAGTTGGACTTGAATCTGAAGGCACTAGACGTAAACGCAAAAGAACTCCATGCAGACAACCCCGTAGTAGAAGTACTCCTAATCAACATTCGTGAGTGATTAGATTTACTCCTCAGTAATTCTAATACTAACACATTCATACCTCTGATTATTTTTGTTAATGAAGCTTTGATTTGGAAACACAATCAACATCCCTATTAGTGGGAGAAGATGCAAACACAAGTCGCAGCAGTCAAACAACTCCTGTACTGCCAGAGCACAGGCAACCAATACCTGAAAGTCCACCCCCAGCATATATAACTCCACCTGGAAGCCTTCATAGAAATATCGGAATTCCTATAACAACACCTCCCCCATTTTCTAATGGTATTTTACACTACGATTTTTGAATTGAGCGACTCAAAATTTTTTCACAGTAACTAAGAGTGATAATTTCTACTCTAGATGCATTAGATGAGAGTCAAATTTATATCAGCAGACAAGGTAGCAGGGCTCGATGTACTTGGATTGATAATGCAGGTCCAAGTTCGACATCACCCCCTCCAGTTTTGGAGGCAACCCCCCTTGAAGGGGCGCCGTCTCCGTTGGATGCTGAAACGCTTGGTGCGTATCTCCGATCATACATAGCAGACATAACACAAAATTCTACCCTGCAGCAATGCAGCTCTCAAGATGCATCGAGGGACACGAATCTAACATACGAAGAAAGATCAGAAAACCAAAAAGACGAAATTAATCTTGATGTCGGACGAGACAATTGCGCTTGCGAGGGTGCTTGTGGATGTGCTAATAGCGAGCATAATAACCCGACAGAGGATACAGCACTCCTTGAAATTATACCCTCGATTTCTGCAGATCGTTCCACGGACTTGACGTCTAAAAAAGATGCAATTATAAAATTACTTGGAAATTCCAGCAGCTCTGGGAGATCCCCAGTTCGAACTAGTCTAAATTCCACGACAGTTTCAAAGACATCCACCCCAGACTCAACTCTTGAAAGACCTGGGAGTCAGCCAAGTCGTCGTACGCCTTCCACTTGCTCCAGAGATAGCTGCATCACCAGAATATCGACGGTTAGTTCAAGATACAGTATCGATGGGCTCCAAGACGAATTTGATATTGTTTCGGAAGTTGCCAGTGTCGGGGGGACCACGAATTACAATACTCTGGCAAATACTCCGAATTGTACCCCGAGAATAATGAGTCGTATACCAGCCAGAGCTCGCAGCTATTCGACTTGTGATTTGGAAAGCTTATATGAAGGAATCAAAATTTTAGACTCATTTCTTGCAGCGCGGGGTATACCTGTTATCCACAATCGCAATCAGTCCATAGAAACCTTGCATCATATTGGATCCGAATATTTTTGTGGAAATGAGAATCCCATCACCCCAGCTAATACACAAATAGCTAGCGTGCCACGAATTTGGCGCTCCACCGATGATGCTTTGATTATTTAATTAGCATCTGAGTTCTACTACCTAATATTATGTAGATGTCGTAACATCCATTTGATCGCGAATTTTTTGTACATTGTACCACTCTTACAGGAGACTGGACTGTACTGAACCCTTTCAGTAGTTGATCGCAATTTGAGGTGCCGATTGATTTACGAAAATCCTGTCAAAAACAAGTCTGATAAGTTACTTGTGTTTATTTTCCGCTGATAATTGGAAAATATGTATGTAATTGATTAATGGCTGTGATTCTGTGAGATATAAAGGAAGGAATAGGAAGAAATATGAAAATACAGGTATCAAAGACTAAAATATTTATTCATCAATTATGCGACCGTATAATAACGTGTCCTAAAATACTTATAAAATCGAATAATTCATATCCACTAACAGCATCGCGTTATCACGTGGCAAATGGAAAATAAAAAAAAAAACCTGACTATTAATTATTCCTTGAAAGTATTTATAAAAAATAACTAGAAAATTGATGCAATTCTAGAACAAATGAAATATATTTAACTGTATGTAGTTCTTTGATTGTTATTATCTATTTAATGTAATCGATTTTATTTCGAACGAAATTAGGAACAAAGTGAAAGTCCTCAACTATAAACTCGTCCATTTCAAATTTGGATAAGAATCTATAAGTTTATATTCAAAATTGAAACATGAAATGATAAAATAACGAACGCCTATAATAAACTGGCATTACAAATTACTTGAAAAATCTACTTTTTGCCAATGCTGAGTTTGGGGATCGTGAACTTCGAACGTGGAGCAATGAGCCGCGCTTCTTTATCCTTTGGTGCTGAATTTAAAATCGTCGAAGAAGGTGAAGGGCCTCTCTTTACTGAGGTACTTCTGGTGCCAGGGAAAACTAATCGACTAGCTTGACCAGCCGTATCCGTTGTTGAGATTCTTCCAACTGTACCAGCAGTCAGAAGAGCTGTAGTTGATGCACTTTTTCTATGAACTCCACCTAAAGAAGTCGTACTCCGTCTTGAGGTCGTTGGGGTTCCCGATATAATGGGCATCATTGAACTAATTCGTCGTGAAAAATTCGGCCGCGGAATCGAACTGACCCCCGGGTTAACGTTGCGAACTGGATTTCTGAGACCAGAGAAGTCTGATAAACACCGAATTGGACGGACGTTGTTCATTGTCTTTTGCTAAAAAAAAAAAATTAATAAAAAAGTAATGGTATACATTTTGAGTTATACTTATAAGACATCGTCTTATATCTTTGACGGTTTATTGGCAATGATTATATGATTAACAAATACCTGTGCGTCGTGAGCATTGCCTTCCGAAGCCTTTGGAACGTCTACGTTTGAATCCCAATTCAGTTTGGTTCCAGCGAATAAAGAAATTATGTCACCAATCATTTGTCGAACGTCGTATAATTTCTCAAGTGCTAACACTTGAGGAAGTGGACGAAGCGGACTAAGCGTTTTACGCGGAGGTTCAGTCCTGATTTTTTCATCTTCGGAGTTTTTAATCAAATCTGCTGAGAAATCGAAGGTATCGCTTCGAATCATCCTTGGGGTTTCATCTTTTTCTGAAGTTAAATCCCGTTCGGCCTCCTCAAAAATAAAAGTATCAGATCTCTGGAAGGTTTCCATACTGCAGTTTACCGCTGGGCTGGACTTAGAAATGAACTAAATGTAATGAAAAAATTCAAAAATCATTATTTTATAATTAAAAATTTATAGAAGAATTAATTTGCAAGAAATGAATTTGATGTAGACGCACCTGTTTCTTTCCCGACTCTGAGGTATGAATTATGGTTGCGTTGAGATCGCAGTCAACATCCATCCCCATTCCTGGGTTGAAATTTTCTTCATCTTTGGGCGTTAATGGTCCAGGTTCCGGAAGATCGTCGGAAAAACCTTTAGCCGCGATTAAGGTATCCAAGGACCTGTATCTGGAGCAAACAAATTGAAAAGAAATCTTCACCTTTTAATACATTATAGATATCAGATAGGTATACGATTCATCTAATAGTTCAATTACCTTCCTGGTATAACTGAACAATTAGCGTCTTCTTCTGTCAATTTTGGTATGCAGGGTGCGTTTGGCGTTACGACAGCTATTCCAGTTGCTGGTGTCTTCATTGACGAACTTGTTTCTGTACCTTCAATTGGACTGTAGGTCTGGCATTTACTATCATTTTGATTTATATCTGGAAACGAGCCTATGAGTTGCAGTAATGCTTTGATTACTTGGGACGCATTTTTAGAAGTTTCGGGTGATGGTTTCGGTGTTATGAAGTTCACCATATCCTCATTCTGTAAGGAATTCACTCGTGTACGCTATATATCAATGATTTTATGAACAAAAAAAATTATGAAAAAACTCATATGTTTATAACTTTTTTTAAATACTTTTTCTCCGGCAGTCCAATTGTGATTGAAAATAGAACTTGAACACGAGCATGTACACGCAGAAGTCGGAGCCTCCAGCTCTATCCTTACTCCAGAATTAGGACACATCAAGCTAACTCGACATGCTGAATTGTCTCGAGGATATTCCGATATTCGGCAAATTTCCGTTGGATTTGATCGGTCCATGTAACTAATCTTGAACCCAGTGGCTTGCAGAAGGCGAGCGATATCCACCAGATCAGGGATTACGATTGTTTCCTTCAATATGAATTATGTGTCTAAGATAGGGGTATGTGATTTGGTATATACTTGTAAAATATGAAGATCAGCAGCTACTATACGGATATATTTCGCACGAACACGTGGGGCAGGATTTTTCCTTTACACAATTGAGATTATTATGATGTATTGTCGACCCAAATAATGTTATTCATAATTATTCTATGGCTGACCTGATCTTTGGCAGCTTGCTGATCTTCTTGTAACCAGCTGGTTACCCAAAGCAGCAATTTTCTCTTAAACATTCGCGTATCCGTATCACAACCGTCCATTTCGCACACTTATAATCGCTCCAATGATCTAATCACCGACCCCCAAATGCCCTTCTTTGTAGCTAATAATTCTATCAAACGTGTTCAGGATGTAAACAGCAATAACTTCAAGTTGTTTCAAATCCGTCATCTACGTAACAACGGTTCTATTTCAGATAGTTCAAAATTTAGTCCTGTTATCTCGCCTGTTACTTTAGTTTAAACGTCAGGAAAAGATGAAAGAAACAGAAACAGATTGCTTACAAAATTGAGTAGAGAAACTTGGAGCTGAAATTATAAGATAAACATTTTTATTGGCCTTTATTCTCTGCAGTCTATATTTATTATCATTTTATATAAAAATTGAGTTTTACACATCTCAAATATGCGTACGTCTTAATATAAATTTTGGCATCCACATATTGCACAATTGAACTGAAACCAGACTTTTTTTCTTTTTTCCTTATCATTGATACAGTATCGATTTGCTAATGATTATTAACATGAATTATTAAAATATATAATTTTATTATTGCGTTCAACAATTTTTTTTTACAATTGATTTATAACTACAAATAAAATACTGAGAGTACTTATGATGAATATAAAATCTCAAACTTGATTTTCACTTGCAATAACAATATTCTTTATACCCAACATTCAGGCACTTAGCTGTTCTCCTGTAAGTATTTATTCTACTGACCTCATTATCGATTATAGTAAGACTTGCATTTAATTCTTGATACCTTATCGTTGCTTCGAATTTTCCATTACCAGGAGTCGCCTGAAGTTGACATAAAAATTGTCTATAATTACTTGAGTTCTGTTTATCTTCCGGTGATTCGATCATCTCATCAACTCTGAGTATTTTTTTCAGTTTTAAATTCGTGCAAATCTTTTTACCATTTTCATCCGTGTACTTTTTAGTAACGTTATTAATGTGTTCAATGATTTTATGCGCCCCTTTAAGTACAATTTCACCATTTATACTACTATTTCCAAATACTACTGTACAAGTACACCAGTGATGTCCAATACCAACATCATCGCAACCTCTTTCAGCTGGTACGGGAATAAAAAGTGATTTACATTGCGGACAACTCCTGCTAAGATCAGCTTTACCACCACCACGAATGAGGACATCCCTTAAAGTCTCGTAAACGTTAAAAGGCGAAGTCAAACTTCTCCCATTTTCTTTTAAAGCTTCAAATGCTTTGGGATTTTCTTCTATGAAAAACTGAGGTAGCCAAATGTAAGCGAATGGTAACTTTTCCTCGTACCATCCCTGGGTAGTTTCTCTAAGGGGTCCATATCTTGATCCATGATCGCTCAAAAAAATTACCATTGCATCATCGAGAATTCCCTTTTGTTCCAGATTTTTGAACATGTTCAATATATGAACGTCCACTGATGATGGACCATTTATATTATCGTGGCTCATTGTGTTTGTCCAAAAAAAACCGAAGTACGGTTCACCGATAAAAGTACTTGCGAATTCTAATGCGTAATTCAATATTCTATCACCACTGGATTCTGGACCGGTACAGTAATGGCTTGCATTTAAATGCCGCTTCGGGGTAAGATATTTTTCGGATGCGACTATATAAGGTCGTAGATAAAAATCTGTTGGTGAATAAACAAAACCTGTTTTCATATAATCGAAGGTACTAATAGCGGCTGCGTCTTCTCCATAAGCCGTAACGTAACCAGCATTTTTGAAGGCGTACCAAATTAGGGGGCATTTGTCTAGACCAAAGAATTTAGTCGGTGTGCAAATTTCGTAAATCTTTGAGCTGTCAAGTCCGGTTAAAATTGCCATTAAATTCGGAAAGGTATTGTCGGCCATTTTATTATATCCCATTAGTTCTGTCCATCCAGTTTCTTTCAAATAATGTGCAGTTATCGGCATTGAACGTTCAATATTGAAACGCGAGACGTTGTCCATTCCTAAAATTAGGACGCTTAACTTTTTGGTGAAATTTGATGAACGCCTTTGTAGTTCTAATCTTTTACGAACATTTTCCAATCGTAGAATAGGATGAACATTTTCGTAGACTGTCTTCTTTCCTCTTTTTGTTCTTAGATTTATTCGCTTAGATTGGCATCTTACTAGGATTACTTCTACGGTATTAGGCAGCATGACTTCATCCTTAAAGTCTGTGCAGGTACCAAGACTGTAAAAATACATTTCGGTGATGTTTTTTTAATGCAATGATTACCTTATCTTTCGGAAACGATTGTAACTCACGACATAACTACTAGCGGTAAATATAACGAAATACATTGTGGGTCAAGGTGGATCGACAAAGTTAATTATTTATTAATGATTGCTGCAGCTACCACCACGTGATTGGAGCATATGAATAGGTAGGAGGTAGGATACGACGCAACATATATGAAATGAATGATTTATGGGGTATATATATCATGCCAGAATTATTTAAATTTCAAACGCACATTATTTCAGAGTCTATTTGAGCATCAGGAGTTTCCGTTGGTTTAGGTCTCCAGATTGGCGCCCAGCAGCAGGACATACCAGGATAATTCTTCGCCAGCTTTTGATCGAGTTTTAATTTTAGTTGACTATCTGAAACCCTTACTATTTTGCTCATTAGAGCAGTCTTTGTACAAGCCTCGAACTTTTCTTTCCATACAAATTTTCTGATCGATGCATCTAACGGATCTCTAGCAAAGATCTGACACTTCGGATTCCACACCAGAAACCCTCGTCTATCATCTGGTGGTAATATAATGTCCCTTATTGTGGAAGTATATTAGGTATATTTATTAGTTTTTATTCTAAATAAAATTGTCTTAGGCTTACCTCCAGATCTGTTTAAAAACCTTGAAGTCATGTCAGGATATCGATTCGGATCGTCGTAATTTCCGAAAATTAAGTACGGCGTTGTGAAAAGAGCCAATAATAAAAGGATAACAAATAATCCTGGTCTTCGACAAATGCATTGCGCCCACTGCCAGGGATTAAAGCTACAGAACATCTCCCTTTTTTTGGTCCAGCGAAATAAAATCCATATCTAAACGCTGTCAATCGGCTTAAAAATAATACTATAGGTATAACGTTACAGCAGGATAACGTCAACAGGTAGTTTGTTTTAAAAACATCTTTCCATTAACATCACAGTTTATAGATAAATCCATACTGTGGAATCGAAATTTACCGATCCGTTCTTTTTTTCGTTATTGTATTATTTTTTTTCTTAATAACCGGTGCAAGGCTCTAAGTTTAATCTAATTTTGTTTTTTCCTTTTTTTTTGTGATCACCTTTTGAACAAGAACTAATTAGCTGCAAGTTGTAACATAATTTGACCTTTCGTTAAATGTAACTGGAGTAGAACTGTGTTCAACGCGTAAACTACAAGTGCAAATTCGCGGAATAGAGATATTTGTAAACTGTGTATACACGTAATAGATTTATACCAGAGTTTGCGCTTGTGCGAATTCCTCTTGACCTGCTGCAAGAAACGACCAATGCGCCGGTGTGGAAAACCACCCCTGCAATTCGGCTTGTCAATAAACTGATCTGAAGATTTCCATGGGACGCAGTCGCAGCCGATATTACATGCTCCAGCAGCTGAATAAATTTTGTTGGAGGTAGAAAAGAGCAAAAAAAAAACCATTCAAGTCATCCGTTCATCGATATCTTTGTTTTTCCATTTTCCGAAAGCCTAACAAAATTTCCAATCACCTGCAAAATCTTTCGAGTAATTAAATCATGTTCCACGTGCCTTCAATCTGATTTTTTGGGGTGTCTTAAAATATTTCCTGTAGAAACTACAGATATTTTCCAATAGTTTCATCTCTCACAAATAATTTTTAATTTTTGTTTTTATTGGAATTTCTTTCAGATTTTTTTCAAAACAGATTTGTCAGCTTAGGATATTTGCCAATCATAAATTTTAGCGAATTCTTTCAAGCTGGTAAACTCTTTCATGGTCCAGACTCCGGTAAAATCTTCGATAAAGATCTCCTTGTACGATCAATGTTGGAGTAGATCAGTACTTGTCAAAGTGACGTATTCTGCCACGTGTCGCCCCCCCCCCCCTTCCGCTACTTCATCTCTATGAGCTAGCGCGTTTACAGATGGTTTGGTTTACGTAGCAGTCCGTCATGCGCCTCCCTCTTTATGATGAATGTAGAACCAAGTAGAACTGCGCCCGATTGGTTTGTTGGAGGCGTTGAGGTGGAGGTTTATACAGTTTGTATGTAAAGAAGGTATAGTACTTTGTATTAAAAGATGGTGGTCCAGGAGGAGAGTTCTGAAATAGATACAGAAACTTTCGATAAAGAAGACGTCGAGGTGTCGAATGATGAGAAAATTTACTCGCTAGAAAGTATCCTTTACAATTAATGATTCCATGACAAAAAGGTTCACTTGACTTAAACTTTTGAACAGAGTTAATACCATATGTCATAACCTATTACCACTTATATTCATTATAGCCTTATTACGGCGCTTCAATCCTTGAGATTTTTTGTGATTTCTCTACTTGAATTTTAACTATACTATTCCTGACGCATAAACTTTAGTTTTGAAAATAATCAAAGATGCCCAGCAGCAACATGGCTTACGGCACAGCGACTATCAACGCTATAGAGGATATTGCTCTCGGCGATTACGTAGACTACGTAAAGTTCTGAAAGTGCCACAGGGAGACAGGCGTCATTTCAAACGGCGGGATGTTGTTCCTGCAATGGTCAGTGATGACAAGTTCTTACAAGTTCCATTGACAATGGCTGAGAGAGCTTGGAGCTATGCTATGCAATTACGCCAAGAGTCAAACACAGAACCAAGAAAAAAATTTCATCTTATTAGCAGACTCAGAAAAGCTACAACTTATTCTCTGCAGTTGCAAGAACTGATTGAGGTAAGGTGTAGTCACACCTTTTTTTTTAAATTCTTTCATTTTTCACATTACCTTGAGATTTTTTTACTGTATTCAGAGCGTTAACTGTGATGCCCGCACTAAGCTGGAGGCTCAGGCTTACGTTGCTTGGATGCATGGCTCTCTTCATTTCGAGTTACAACTGTGGAAACCAGCGATGGAGAACTTGAAGAAGGCTCAAGTTGTTTACGAAAAA
This sequence comes from Athalia circularis, assembly GCA_963978495.1. NCBI lineage: Eukaryota > Metazoa > Arthropoda > Insecta > Hymenoptera > Athaliidae > Athalia > Athalia circularis. The sequence continues at coordinate 17,762,356 of OZ021698.1, read as the reverse complement.
TTAGCTTCTGCACTGCCGGAGTTGGAACAAATAGTTTATAAAGCCAAGGTTGAAGAGCTAGCTCCTAGTCTTAGATACTGTGCCTATAACATCGGAGACACTTCTGCCATCGACGATCTGATGCAGATGAGAGGGCAACTCAGCGGAGAATTGCTTGCTAGTTTAGATTCTTTGATGGCACAAACTAGGGAGAAACAATCAACTGCGGAAGAAGTAACATGGCGTGGTAAATCATGTGGAACTGTACCACCAAGAGCAGCTGGTTTATTGATATCAGACTCAAGATTGAATCAGACACTTGCTAAGGCACCTAATAATCAAGCAAAGATTGATTTGCTAGAAGCCCATCTCATAGATTGTAAAGATGCTATAGCAGCTGTAAGAGAGGACTTCAAAGTTGAGCTGAAAAATCGTGACTCTGACAAACCTAATGCTCCACAGCACTTGGTGACGTATTTGCAGTACATTAGATTATCAAGAACTTTGGAAAGATACTTGACTCTCGTGAAAGTGGCTCAGGAGTCTGACAAGACCAAGCCTCAGGATATCGTCAGATTATATGAAGCAGCGTTGCATAATCTTGTTGAAATTTCTCAGCTTCAAGAAGACGAGGCTTATCAAAAGGAGCAGAATGCTAAAACTAAAGGGTATCGTGCGTTCAGATGTTTCTACATGGCACAATCGTTGGCAAATCTTCATAGATGGCGAGATGCTATGGCCTTATATCAAAGATCTTTTCAACACGCTACAGACGCACTCAAAGAATCCTCCCTCTTACCAGATGATCTTAAAAACGAACTAGAAAAATTGGAGACATTGATTGAAGGAGCCCAATATGCTGCTCATGCTCATAGCGTACTTGAAGAAGGTCAAGAGGAAGAACCTGGTGTGAATAAGCAGACAAGAAGTAAGAAAACTCTGTACGAACGGTTGCATGAATACAGAGAAGATACATCTCTTCTGACTAAACAACCAAATGTATACAAACTTCCACCACCAATGCAGAGTGTACCTTGTAAGCCTTTGTTCTTTGACTTGGCTTTCAATCTTGCTGAATTTCCTGATTTGTCTGACAAATTAGGAGATCAGGGGAAAAAATCAGGACAGGCTGGTCTTACTGGATTTGTCAAAGGCCTTTGGGGATGGGGAAACAAGTAATCGTTATTCATGAAAATTATAAAAATTCCTTAATTTTTGGAAAGGTCGAAGAATTTTTGCTATTCGAATGAATTGCAAAATTCAACTCGCCTTGATAGAAATTGGGTTGATAATTTGTATCAGTAATAAAAAACAAAAGGTAAAATGAAACTGATGCAATATTATTCTTCCCCAATTCAATACCTAGTGGCTGTGACTTATATGGAAATATAATTTAGTCTTATAATGAAAGACACTGAGCATAGAAATACGTGTACCATATAGGTACATTTATTCCTCAAAAAGATGTGAATACAAATCCTTTTTTCATTTTCATAAATTTGTCGGTATAGTCATCACAGGCACAATCAACGGTGTTTCTCGATAAGGACAGCACCACCTGAGGTTATGCGCTTGGTCGATTACCTGTGGCTGTATTAGTCAATCCGTATTGATTAGCTGTGGTAACATCATAATATACCTCAAAACTTTTGTAAAAAAAACCATAATCAGCTAGATGGTGAATTACTTAGAACAGAACAACTTGCGACTCGTTACGTACAAATCTGTTGGCTAAATCTCACAATTCGCGGAAGGCACATTTACGAAATATTTACATCATTCGTGCGCATAAATCATTTCTCTAAAATTCAACATTTATTTTCACGAAGAACCCAAAAAAAGTACTAATACTTATTAATATGAAAAAATATTAGTGGCATAGAAAAATAAATGTTTAACCACTTCGCCAGGAAAAGTTAACCCTTCCATTTTTGCGAAAGAAATCACTCAGGTCCAAAACATGTTAAGCTTCTTTGCTTCTGGTGATCTGTTCGATTAGGTTTCGGAAAATCCTGGCAAGCTCACTATCGGGAAGCGTGACCAAAATACTCTGGCCTTTATCTGCAAGTCTACCAACTACAGGGTCAATTGGAATTCTTCCTAAGTATGGAACTTTCACCATTTCGGCAAGGGATTTCCCACCACCAGATGAAAATATGTTGCTGCATTCCTATAGTACGTAAATGGAACAAAGTCAATTATTTCATCGTCTAATCAAAGTAAAGCCCATTTCAGAGTTTACGAACCGAGCAAGTTGGGCAGACAAAACCGCTCATATTTTCCACTATGCCAATAATTGGGATTCCAGTTTTGCGGCAAAATGTTACTTCTCGCAATACATCATCCACTGCTACTGCCTGTGGTGTCGTAACAATCACTGCTCCATCGCATTTAACTGACCTAGAAAAATGGATCATTTTACAGATAAATTAATTGGGTCAGCAATGTGCAAAAATTGTTGCCTCACTCGGAGCCTGATGAGTGACAATTTTTGTGCTTGAAGAACAGGTAATAACAATAACATTGATGTCAATTGAATTAAAGTTATTAAAAATATTGCTGGAAGATTACAAAACTATACCTCATTCTACTTGGAGCCATTATCAACTTTTCTTTTTCCTTGACTAGTCAGTCTCATAATCGGTACAATGCTTATCTGTATGTATGTTATTTCTAAGAGTCCGTCACATGATTTATCATCACCACATGTGACTGTTACTAATGGACATGTGATTTCTTTACTCGTGATAATGTACAAACACATTTACTACCTCTCATGCTCATAATTACTAAAGTTTGATGATATTTTATGAACAAGGTCAAATTCAATTTAAAAATTAATATTTAAAGTAGAATCTACTATTCAAAAACTCATAACTGCTAATCTCATATTTTAAGCAAAAAAAATTGTTTTAAAAAAATTTGTTAATGGTATCTACCTCTTTCAAATTGTACAAGAATGCATCCACATTTACAGGATGAATGGAACACTTAGACACGAGTATAGGTGTAAATTAGTTTACCTTAAATTTTCCATGACTGTGATGTGTTCATCTGAGGTTCCTGGCGGTGTGTCAATAATTAGATAATCTATGTCTTCCCATACAACATCCGTCAAAAACTGCTTGATCATTCCAGTTTTTTTTGGGCCACGCCAGACAACACCGTCATTGCGATTTTTTAAAAGAAATCCTATAGACATAACTGCTAGTCTTTGCTCTTTGTCTGCATAAACTGGAACCCATCTGAAGTTTAAATGAAACTTTGTCAATAGCTTCAGCAAAGTAAGCTAGATGGATAACGTGTTGATGGAAAGTTATTTTGTTTACGGAGTGTGACTCACCCCTTTGTTGACTGGTGAACGTCTTTACCTTCCAAATTCAACAAATACGGTATACTTGGACCGCATAAATCAACGTCTAATAAACCGACCTAAAAAAACGAGGCTCAGGTCAGTCTGACATAACCTAAACTGATGTTCGAGGTTGTTGTTCACCTTAAATCCGGATTCCTTCAATGTCAGTGCCAACTGAGTACTGACAGTTGATTTTCCTACACCTCCTTTACCCGATAACACCAAGACAACGTGTTTCACTCCTTCTAACATTGTTGAAAAATTGTTTAAAGTGGTGCCAAGGAATGAACGTCCATTTAAACATTCATCTGCGACTGACAACCCGCCAAGGCTGACAACCAACTTCGGATCAAACTACGACACCAAGCTCGTTTTGAAGACGCGTTTATCGCTGTTCGAGAGTCAAGTAAAGCGGCAAATTCATCAAGCCTTCCCTGAAACCATAGATATATTCTGGAACTCAGTCAATGCCTGATATTGTTAGTAATGTCATTTTTTACTCGATTGGATGTTGAGAAAAGAGATACCTATGCAAAAAAACTACCAATATCTCGATTACTTCGGCAGGTAGATCAATTTACTTAGAAGATCCCGATTTCTAAAAGCAAATTTTTAGTCCGAACTTTTGTAGGGATCTAAATCCGTTCTATCGGTATTTGCAAATTGCAAAATACACACGGGTTTAAGAATAGAAGATTTTGCATTGTTATTAGATTAATTCATCTATATCTCCATTTCATCCCTTACTAGCGCCTAGTTGTATGCAACTCAAACTACACTTGTGTCTTACCCCCGCAGATTTCTTCACCAACTCCGCAGTTCAATCGAAATTCGTAGGGTAGCGCTAGCTCATAGGGCCGCAAAAATTTATTTGATAATCAAATGTTTCCATATCAACAATCAGATTTTTTTTTAATGTTAGCTCTGACAATTGTCGTTAGTTTATACGAGTCGTTTTTTCGAAAGCAGCTTTTGCATATATTTGGAAATCAAAATAAACTTCATTTTACTTGTGTCAAAAGACTCGAAACTCGTTGATTTGCTAAACAATTCGCGAATAGAATGAGATCATTTTTTATGTATAGGCGGTCGTCCCATGGAACAGTTAATTATTTGTCAAAAATTTACTTACCAAATTACTGTCATGCATTTTGTTCATCAAGAAAGTATTTTATAAGACAAATAACAACAGACAGAATGTTTCCATGTGATGTATGAATCTAAGATTTATCAATAAATATTTTCAATATTTCAAATTTATCTTTGATATTTACCCTGCATGTGCGTTTCCACATTGTTCAGATTCTGAGGAGGTAGTATAATAAGCTGCACCCGATCAGTTTTCGTAAAATGGTCTCTTAGCTCACAACATGGCTTAGAGATCTGAAAACTGATCGGCACATTTTTTTTTTTTAATTTCTTTTTAATTTCCGCTTCGAGTCATTAAATTATAAATGATTTATCATCAGTTATAAATTGCATACCTATACACGTAATGAATTTGGGCTTTATAATTGTCCGATTGATAATGATTACCTAGTCGAAAAGTTGCATTCGGGCCTTACACGTTGCTGTAAAAATGTAATGGATCATAGTCAATCTAATTGAAACGGTTAATCACGGACGTGTAATTCGGTATTCGTTTAACAGAGCACGCTGTAGATTTCTCGTCTCTGAGGCAACCACAGCAGTAGAAGGAGCGACATCAGGTCATCAGCACAGCGTCCTTAGAGGAAAGGAAGATAGATTAAGGTATTACACCTGAAATGGTCATTTATATTTTTTAGCAATAGAATATACAATAGCTATTTATGTCGTCATTTCCTTTTGCTCGTCAGAACGTAATAGGATCTCAATATTCCGTAGATAAAGACTTTACCGTAAAGTTCGAATCACTACTACATGCACGCAACTATATTATATGCAGTTATGAATTCCTATAATCGTTGCATACTTTATATATATATATTTGATGAATATTTGTGAATTCTTTATATATATTTGTGAATTCTTTTATCTATCGAATTAACGAAGTTATCGCCAGGATTTTGGTTTAAAAATATTCTCCGTTGTTATATTGTACTGGACAAATTTATTCATACATTTTTAGTGCAATGTTACAATTTTACTGTATGTCTTAGATAATATTTTCTTATTTCAGGTTTCTAATCGATAGGCTGATGAGATTTGCCCGGTTCTTCGCAGTGTTTATTCAACAACAAGCTACGCTGTGGAGGAGATACATGGCATCGGACAATATTCCACAGGTATTTACACCTTTCGTTCTTCTTACAATTAGTTTTCCATCTGACTCCTTGCTAGTATCGAAACGGGTCGTTGTACAGACATCACAAGATTCATTTGAACGGGGCGAGAACTGAAGTTAAGCGAATAGTGACGATAGAAATAGATTTCGGCATAGATTTTTATGGTAGGTTTATTGGGTCTGGCCAAGTTAGAAAAGGTTTTATCCATGAAGCCTAAGTTCTCTTTGCTGCGGCTTTCATTGTAGGTACTTTTAACGAATGTAATTCGTCCGGTGTTCCCGGGGTAGGAAAGTATCTGTCGGTTGCACATGTTTATAGGGTATATACTGCACCCACCTTTTACTTCAATACGTATAAGTTTAAACGACGTGGTGCAACGTAGCCTTAATGAAATTATTAAAAACTGATCGCTCACGCGCGATCGTCTGGACGAAAATTACGCTTGGAGTTTATCTTTCGTGTGCTATATTATTTAGCTGCTCGCAACGCTTATCGAGCTAGGTTTTTTTTTCAACCCCTAAATCTGAATGATTCCAAAAATTAATCGCACTTTTTATTTTTCTTAAACTATTGATACACTTAGTGGAAAATCTATGTGCGATTCAATCTTCGTCAGATCATGCCTATCTGTTATATTTGAGAGAAAAAAAAAAGATCCTGCTGAATCATAGAGTCTGTTAACAGTACATTATGTATTATATGTAATACATACCTGATTATTACGAGTTGCGAAAGTCTCCCGTTCAGTTTGGAGCGAGTTGACCAGTCTTGAAAATTCCTTGAAACGTTACTTGCTCACTTGAGTTGCATTTACAGTCGATGTCAGGTTACTTTAGATTACTGTCTGTCTGGTTTAGCATGCATTCTCCCTCCTTCAACGGTGCGAACTCGGCGGTATCTTGATTCGATTGTCAAACCGATCAATCAATATTCATCCCCTATATGTATGCATATATTGATGTAACCCTTTGAATAGCCATTATATATCATAATTAATAAAACGTAGGAAAGATCGAGACTAGCTTTTAGCCAACCTTTGATCATTTTCAATAGTTTGCACAAGCAAAATTTTACCTCTTCGTATACGATCATGTGAGTAACGATTTTTTAACTATTTCAATCTCAGAAATCCGAGTCCGGTATAAAAATTTCTCGTATTTTGAATTTGGAAAGTTGGCGTCAGAACTTTGAACTAAAGATATTCTTTGTCGTTGGAATTTCGAACAATTATAATTAATTATAGATTCGTACTTATTCCATGATAATATTCTTGATTGCTGAATAGTTCTATCCATGTTCAAACACTATAAATTCGTCTATCTATATAGGATTTAGGGATTCATCATCGGTTTAGAAATAATCTCCGTTGTTATATGCGGAACATAATTATTCATTTATTTTAGATTGAATTTGACAATTTCACATTATTTCTTACATAGTTAATTTCTTATTTCAGGTTTATAATTGGTGGACATGAAATTTGCCTAGTTCTTCGCAGCATTTATCCAACTTCAAACCACGATGTGCAGGAGTTACATAGCATTCAACAATATTTTTCCGGTATTTACACGTTATAAATTAATTATCAGTCAATATAATGTGATATAATATGTATAATTTCGTATGATATAATATAATATAATATAATATAATATAATATACATTTATTTAACACTATACGTATGATATAATATTAGCAATAATGTATTGATACATGTATATGATTATTAATGTATATCATTATTAATATTGCAGGTACTTGTGGATGTCCCCTGCTGCCGTCGATCAGTTTCCCTTCATCGTCGTCCAGTCGAGATGGATCTGCAACACATGAGACGTAGAACTCCATTTTTCGCAGAGGTATGAATTCATTAATTTATTTATTTTCAAAGTTCTCCTCATAAAATCAGATTACCCAATGAACTTGGTAACTTCATGCATGCCTATGATATAATTTATCAAACAAACCAATAAGGCACAATAATAATATATTATTATATACTTTGTTACGATTTATTATAATTCGATCATACAATAACTTATGCATCAAGTTGTATGATAAGTCATGTATTAAGTTAACTTATTGTCTCTTTGTATCAGGGACAGGCTGCAACTTCCTGCTGCTGGTTCCGTTCCTGCCCTCTGGGCACCGGGGGAACCCGGACTCTCCCTATCCCCCTGGGGGAGTCCACCGGGTCAACGCCGGGGGTTTCCCCTGGGATTAGCGCGGCCTCCCGCCGCCCCCGGAGTCCCAGGGGATGTAGTCCCTGGCGGCGTAGGTCTTCACAGCGGAGACTTGCGTTTCCAGGGACTACAGTCTTCGGGGACCAAAGTCCCTGGGGACGTGTCTCCGGGGATACGGCAGTCCCAGCCGTATCTCCAGAGGCATTTACCCAGGGACTAGTCTCCGAAGAAATCCGGGAAAAGGAGGCCTCAAGCGGACACTCGTCTCCGTGATTTCTCTAGAGAAACAGAAAACAGAGCGTCCGGGTGGGGCCTCCTTTTCCCGGATTTCTTCGGAGACTAGTCCCTGGGTAAATGCCTCTGGAGATACGGCTGGGACCGCCGTATCCCCAGAGACACGTCCCCAGGGACTTTGGTCCCCGAAGACTGTAGTCCCTGGAAACGCAAGTCTCCACTGTGGAGACCTACGCCGCCAGGGACTACATCCCCTGGGACTCCGGGGGCGGCGGGAGGCCGCGCTAATCCCAGGGGAAACCCCCGGCGTTGACCCGGTGGACTCCCCCAGGGGGATAGGGAGAGTCCGGGTTCCCCCGGTGCCCAGAGGGCAGGAACGGAAGCAGCAGTAGGAAGTTGCAGCCTTAATATACGACTTATTGTTAATACATGACTTATCACACAACTTGATGCATAAGTTATTATATGATCGAATTATAATAAATCGTAACAAAGTATATAACAATATATTATTGATGTGCCTTATTGGCGTGTTCGATAAATTATATTATGTGCATGCATGATGTAGTATATGAAGATCGAATTATAATAAATTATATAATAATATATTATTGGCCTGTTTGATGAATTATATTATGGGCATGCATGAAGTTACCAAGTTCATTGGGTAACACTGAGTAATCTGATTTTATGAGGAGAATTTCGAAAATATTTTCTAAGGGGATGCAATTGATATTCTTGGGACTCTCAATGATGGATTTTACCAAGCACTCCTGAAGGAAATTAATTGATGAATTCATACCTCTGCAAAAAAAGAAGTTGTACGTCTCATGTGTTGCAGATCCATCTCGACTGGACGACGATGAAGGGAAGTTGATCGTCGAAATGACTTGGGCGATGTCCTGCTTCGAGTTCCATTCGATTGCCAGAACGGAAAAGACGATGCGACATCTGCAGACAGCATTGAAGACGATGTGCGAAGAGAAAATCAAGCAATGCTCATTAACTGAAACAAAAAAAAAATATAATATGAAATATTTCGTTCACGATGTGATAATCAATGATCACTATATGACTATGTTATCGATAATAATAATATTATTCAATGATAACTATATTAAGTTTGTATCCATGAGTTACATCAATAAATTTGTTTCGTATTTTACAAGAAAAAAAAGATCGAGTGAATCATTCAAGAATCATATCACAAAATTCCGGAAGAGTTTTCAGAAACTGGTTGAGAGTATTCTGCATAAGATTTTTAGTACCGGCAGTTAAATACGTAGTCAAAAGACATTGAGAAATAGTCGCTTAAACGATTTCGAAGTATTTCACTTATTTTGTGAGGAGTTTAAGTAGAGTATTTTAACGTAGTTGGGGCCCTGGAATAAGAATCTGCAAGCTGAATTGATTGACCTATGAAAGTGATGGAGTTATCGCCGAATCAACGTGGGAAAAAGTAAAAATCCAGGATATCTCGATGGGATTTGATTCTAGATTAATTTATTCGGCGTATTCGTGTTCGTTACGCAAAACTACGTAGGAAAAGCGTCCTGCGATTATTTTCGCGAATACTTCGATTTTTAGCTCGAAAAAACACCAAGACTATAGCCGCAGTTATTTCTCAGAATCTGAGAGGAAGATCTACATTTTTTTTCACCGACTTTCCATGATATTCTAATGTATTTTGATCTCAGGAATCTGAATCTGCAAGCCAAATTAATTTATCTATAAAACTGACGGAGTTATCGCCAATTTGTCGCTCCAAAAAGTTAAAAATCAAGGATATCTCGGTGGGACTTGATTTTAGAATATTTTAATCGGCGTATTCGTGTTCGTTACACAAAACTACGTAGGATAAGCGTGGTGCAATGTATTTTGCAAATAATACTCATACGGAGTCAGATCGAAGAGGAAGAAGAACTATGGGTGTAAATACCTGTGAAACATCGTCCGATGCCATGTAACTCCTCCACTGTAGTTCAAAGTTGAATGAATACTGCGAAGAACTAGGTAAACCCCACTAGTTCCACCGATTATAAACTTGAAATAAGAAAATATCATCTAAGAAATGGAGTTCAATTGTAAAATTGCACCTCAACTATACGAACAAATTTGTTCAGCATAACAAAACAATGAAGAATATGCTTAAATCAAAACCCCGACGATAACTTCCTGAATTCGATAGACAGAAGAATTCACAGTGTTCAAACACACACAGAACAATTCCGAAATCAATCATTATATTATTAAATAAGTATACGAATATAGGGATTTATAAACGTCTAATCAATTCTTTTGTATTTGTTCACAACGCTATCGGAGAAACTTGAATAAAAGATAGAACTGGGGCGCAATAGCACCTGCATACTGATCTTTGCGTGCATAGCCATAATACCTACGTCTGTCTCTGTCTCGCTTCTCTCTCTCTCTCTCTCTCTTCTCCAAGGATCTGTGCGCTGCTACCGATGTCGCCGCTCCGGCTGCTGCGGCGGTACTGATGTTGCCGCTAAGAAGTCTACATGAATGCAAGATGCTCCGAGGACCGAATACCGAATTACAAGTTCGTAGTTGACCGTTTCAAGATTGTGATCAATCAGATTTTAACCTCATGCTCCGAACTCGGATGAACTTTTTCAATTGACTAATATTAATCAATCAGTCAAGGTCTGAATCATTAGTTTGAAATTTGATTAATAATGAATTATTCATAACTTAATGACTAGAACGCAAAAAAAAAAGAAAAAAAAAATTTCCGATCAGTTTTCAGATCTCTGTGCCATATTGTGAGCAAAGAGACCATTTTACGAAAACTGATCGGGCGTAGTTTGATTCCTACTCAGTACCAAAATCATATCGTGCAGATATGCGAGAAACTGGAGCATCAATACCAGGAAAATTGCGGGTCTAATTAGTCAATCAATTATTTTTAGTTTTTTGGTTCATTATTACAAAATATACATAAATATGTCGTACATCTACATATACGTAGACATCTATACATATTGACCTAGGAAAATAAACCTTTCTATATACTTATTATTTTATGAACTTGGTGAAAATTCTTTTTTCTGCAATTACTCAAGTATAATTTCACAGAGACGTTAGATAAATTGCTGTACTCTTATTTATACGCATTTACAATCGCAAAAATTGAGATTTCTCGATGGGATTTATACGCAGCTTAATTTACTCAACGGGTCAGAAATACGCTTCACAAGCGTCATACAATAAATTTAAAAAATACTTAATTTTCGGCTCAAAATCGCAACATCCTAAACATTATAGCCTTTAATTTTTCTCGATTTTGGGCGAAATTCTACATTTTGTTTTTGCAGAATCTTGATGTATTCGTAAGTAATTTGAGTCCATAGGAATTCAAATCTGCAAGCTACATCGATCTATCCAAAAAATTGACCGAGTTATCGCGAATTTATCGCTTTATCATGCAAAAAAATCATGTTCGTAAATTACATTTGAATCAGATTGTGTTTTAGCGGGGATTTTCGAATTTTACAACGCCACGCAACACACTCTACCCGTGGCGAGCCCGTGGCTCTCACTGTCTGACACGTCGTCAGAAAACACTTCCACACGGCGATGGAAAACTTCGCGCAGGCGCGGTTTAGACGTTGACCGATATCCAAACCACTCTACAAACACAGGGGAGCAAACGGGCGAAGCGTATCGTGTAGTTGACGTTTCATTTTGACTAAAAGTACTGTAATAACGTAACTGCGATGTCGGGCAAATCGAAGGCATTCACTAAGGAAGAGGAACTTCTTCTTCAAGATTTCTCCAGAAATGTATCCACGAAATCATCCGCGCTTTTCTACGGCAACGCTTTCATCGTCTCTGCCATTCCCATCTGTGAGTTCATCCGCATGGAATTGTTTCTACTCCTTAGTTAGCTTCAAGTCCATCTGGTATATGCAAAGCTTAAATATAATGCACGTCTTGACTGCCTCAATTTTGTCTTTTCTTATATTTCATATCTCATTCGCGGAATCATAACCTTCTGATTCTCTCGTTTGACTCATCTGTATTCAGACACATCTATTCTCCAATTATTTACTGTCAAAAGTCTATCGTAAGGTCATATCCCAAGTTGTATTATTTAATTCTATTTTCACTTTTATTTTCATACACGGACCGAATATTCTTGACAAACAAAAGGCCAACTCTCATTCAAAAGCAATATCTATAGTCTTCAGGAGATTTAAATTGTCCTACAACATGTTAATTGTCAAGTTGAGTTAAAGCTTCGATTTAGATGATGATTTGAAGATACCAATAATATTAGATTATACAGAATATAAGATTGAAATTATGTTCACAGGGCTCTTCTGGAGAATCCACCTCATCGATCTCTATTCCAGCTTGATATCATTTGTTCTGGTTACTATCGCCAGCACATACCTTGTTGCTCTGGCCTATAAGAACACCAAATTTGTGCTAAAGCACAAGGTAAATTGTGTACTTTGAACATTGATAATATTTTGCTCAATGGTTCTCTATTGATTCTCATCAAACATTATCCGTTGCCAATAGATTGCAGTGAAACGGGAAGATGCTGTCACGAGGGAAATGAACAGGAAACTAGCTGAAGACAAGAAAATGAGTAAAAAGGAGAAGGACGAACGGTAATGAATATTTTGACGTGTTACAATCCTAAATTCAATTTTTCAAACATTGAATGCTAATTAAACTATTTGTTTCTTACCACATCAACTTTTGCCTCCTAGAATTTTGTGGAAGAAGAATGAAGTGGCTGACTATGAGGCAACAACCTTTTCGATCTTCTATAATAACGCAATATTCCTAGCACTAGTTATCCTCTTCTCATTCTATGTTCTGAGGACATTTTCACCAGCTGCCAACTACACCATGTCTATCGGCACAGCCAGTGGGTTACTCGCGCTGCTTTCTACCGGTACACCGTTGTCGTAGATGATTGTGATCCTTTATAATCCAATAAGAATTTGTGAGTGTTCAATGAATCTTTTTTTTTTTAATTCGAATGAATGAGCAATTGATAATAAATACAGTCCTATTTATGATAAGTTTCGACAATTACTTATTTTTGATCAGCTTCTCCAATAGCCCCCATTCTCCATCTTTATGTTATAAAGCCTCTTACAAAAAATCACACCGAAATAAGATTATGAGTCACAAAAATACTGTAGATTGAATATCTTCAACAATATGAAGATTTACAAAAATAGATCATTTAACATTTCAGAATCTCTATAAGTAACTAATCTAGAAAAACCCAGGAACTCAAGAAAACAACTTGAACTTAACGAATATTAGTATATTAAATGCTCTTTAAACTTGAAACTTTTTCTTTCGGCTATCTCCGCTAGAATTCTGCTTGCCGTATGGACAAATATTTTTGTTCAAACACTCTGAGCACTTAGGTCTTAAGGGTTGACATATTTCTTGGCCGAAACCAACCAAAATGTGATTTATGTCTGTCCATCTTTCTTTAGGGAGCCAGGATTCTAGCTGGATTCGCGTCTCTTCAGGTACTTTAGTTGATTTCCGAACCCAACCGAGTCTGTTAGATATTCGGTGAACATGAGTGTCAACCCCAATGCCAGAAACCTCACCCCATGCAACTTGCATACAAATGTGACCCATTTTTGGTCCTACGCCGGGAAGCTTACACAAATCTTCTATCGTCTTTGGAATGTCCCCTCCATACTCCCTCAGCAAGATTTCTGCTGTTTTCTTTATGTACACGACCTTTCTCTAGAATACAACCATATTAGAACTGTCATAAGAGCCAATTTAGTTTGAATAACAAACATCAACACTATCCTGAAGCTAATACTGCAAACTATTTATGGAACACTATGAATACATACCCTCCAAAAACCAACGGGATGAATTAATTGACCTAGCATTTCATCAGATGTATTTATAATGTTGGAAGCGGTACAACCATGGCTTTTCAATCGCTGCATCGCTGCAAAAGTTACTTGATCTTTAGTCTGGCTGCTCAACATCAGGGCAAGCAGAGCCTGGAATCTAGTATCTACTGCACTGGCATGTGGATCAGAACATTTGTGGCACCCCATCACATCTACAGGGGCTGTTTGACCCTTTCGCATTTCTTGGATATTTGATAGCATAAGTTCCCAATCTTTTGGTTGCCATCCATCACGGATTTTCGATTTTACATCATGTGTAACATCCTCAGGAAGATCATTATACTCAGCTTTAATTGGGAAGCTGACGGCGATTTCAGATGGCAATGATTTTATTTCAGACTTTGTTTCAAATACTTCATCTGGTTCTGTTTTAATCGGTAAGCCACTGTAGCTTTGGTGTATGTTCTCAGTGCTTGACAACGTTTTGATTTGAGGTTTTGTTTGCAGTTCATCTTCATACTGAACTTTAATTGGTAAGCGTTTTTTAGGAATGATTTTGGCTTGCTTGAGAGCTTTTTCATTTGACTCGTGGGAGAAATATGTGGACTTATTTGTTGTCGGTTGTGTAATAGCACCAATATTTTTTGTCATTGATCTAGTATACCTTGGTGATGACAAGTTGCCAAATTTCAACTTTTTCATTTTCGAAAACAGCGATTTACACTTCTACTTGTGACAAGTTCAGCGATAGCATCGTCCACACAGAACAAAGCAGCAAGAAGGTATAAAAGCAGCCCTGCGATCTTTTACATAAAAATATTGCAGAGATTCAGATGTACACAATCAAGCACATTCCACCAATCAGAAACAGTTTGTTATACTAAAGTGTAAGAGAAACAATCATTGGTCATTGAAGCCCCGCGTTCAACTCCATTCCAGACTGAAATTTTCGTGGGTACGGCAAAGGGGTAGGGGAAAGCTCGGAGAGAGTAGCCACTGCCGTCAAAGCGTTGAATCGAAGCACAAGACGAGTTGTAATTCCGAGTCGACATTTTTTAACAAATCTCGAGTATCAGAGGTGAGTCGTTGCAAAAAAAAGCAAATCTTGAGTGCCTTGATTCAGTGATTTCAGCTGTTATTTTCGTTGGTTTGATTTTCCGGTTATATCTAAATCGAAAAGACTTGTTTCGATCCAATTCAGTACTTCCCAACATTGGCGTCGTCGCCATTTTATCATTTTTGTTGTTGAGCTGTTTGTCTGAAAGGATGAGGTGATTCAAGTATTGACATTTTTAGAGCACGCTGATCCGAGGTTGTTGAACCATCGTAAACTTCGATAGACGCTAATCGGGTATCAACAATTATATTCCCTTAGTAACTGGCCAATCATTAGATTTTACTACAAACGAAAGTAAAGTGTGGGAAAAGTCAAAATTCCTATTATCACAGTGATTATAGCTGCATTACAACAGCTTATAGCCAATTCCCACAAGCAACTTTAACGCGTAAACTCATTAACGCCATATTCAAGTTCGAAGTGTCATTTAATCCCAGTGATACGTAAATATATCAGTGTTTGATCCAGAAAACCTCGTTTGACAGCTGACTCTGTTGTTGCTCATTCCAATTCATGCAAATACTCTGAAATCCAGTAGTGCTAAAGTTATTAATTATTACTATTTACTCACATGCAGCCAATCACAATTCCTTGTGACGTCATATATTATTTTGTCTGCATGATGTCACCAAGCTTTGTTTCCAGTGTTGTTGTTTAACAGTGTTTGATCGATAACAAAATAAATTTTGTGCATGATTATTACTTATTTCAGTTGTAAACCATGGCTCGTACCAAGCAGACAGCCCGTAAATCAACTGGAGGAAAAGCTCCCCGTAAACAGCTTGCTACTAAAGCTGCCCGAAAAAGCGCACCTTCCACTGGAGGAGTGAAAAAACCTCATCGATACAGGTATGAACATACTGTTAACATTACAAAATGTTTTTCAAGTACCTGATCGCTCACCTGTTGATATAAAAATTGACTATTATTTTTTGATGTTAGGCCAGGAACTGTTGCTCTTCGTGAAATCAGAAGATATCAGAAATCTACCGAGTTGCTGATCAGGAAATTGCCGTTTCAGCGTTTGGTTCGTGAAATAGCCCAGGACTTCAAAACTGATTTACGTTTTCAAAGTGCAGCAATCGGAGCCTTGCAGGAAGCTTCCGAAGCTTACCTAGTTGGTTTGTTTGAAGATACTAACTTGTGCGCCATCCACGCTAAGCGGGTAACCATCATGCCCAAGGATATACAGTTGGCTCGACGAATCCGTGGCGAGCGTGCTTAAAAAAGAGCATCTTACTTCCACGCATACCGTTTATTACCATTATTAATGTTCACTACTCGATCTATACTGTCTTGTATTCTTCATTGTATCGAATGTTTCGGATATTATACCAAATTCATTCGTCTGTATACTGGACACAAAGGTTGTAACAAAATTCATACTAACATTATTATTAATAGACATTTTCACGCAGAGCAGCTTTACATATTGAATTCATATGCTACCCTTGCTACCTTTTGTCACATCTCACTGTCGACATTGTTTTTGCTTTTGGTCATCTATATAATGAAAGAAAAATAACGCGGTTGGTGTCAGCAATGGCAGCTTCGATTTGATTGTTCAATTTTCCAATCAATGTTTGGCTATTAACTTGAATACGTTACTGTCTAACGAATTGTCACTTATATTTTTCGCATACAGTCCGAAAGCTCCTTGATGACACAGAATTTCATTTGGTATGAATGTCGGACAGTATCAATAATATTAAAAAGTATCATTGAAACACTATAACAATATGTAAGTGTCGTTAGAATTAAATATTTCCTTATTTAGGAATCTTTATCATTTATCTTATCCTCATATTTGGTTACCTTATAAGTTACGTATTTGACTTTCATTATCTTTCTGTGTTTATCCACTGTGCAGAGTACATATTTCATAAATAAAAATTTTCAAAATTGAATTCCACTAGTATCATTATTTCTGCCATGACCAAAACCCAATCCTGATCTGATGTATTTCCCATCTCTATGCTAATTGATTTAGTTAAATTACATTAGTACCGATTTAAAGAACATAGTATAAGTTTTCAATCACCACATTTATTTCACTGATTGATATCAGAAAAAATTATAGTTCTGTTCAAGACCTGAGACGACATAAGCACAGCTTTAAATATAAATGACAATTTCCTCACAAGAATTGAACAATAATTTCACTGGATTATTAAGTAAAATTACCATTTAGTGGGCATAATAATGAGCAATCATCTCATGAAGAAAAGTTCTGGCTTGAACAGAGTATACAGTAAATATTTTTTAATACTAAATACCAATCATGGTAATTCTATGGAGTTCTATTTGAAAATACATTGATATAATATAAGATATTTATAAGGATGGTATCTATTTTATAAAGCTCACTCGAACCTGTTTGAAAAGGGTTTTCAGAAAATTGGAAAACAAAGAAAAAAAACTATGGAACAGAAATATTATCAAATAATTTATCTTTTCATAACATTTCCGAAACTGCATAAGTCTTCCGTTAAAATATCCAAACAATATCTAGATGAAAAATATATTATAAGAACTTGTCTAATAATTAATGTCTTTCTCAAGTTAATTATGAATTTGTAGCTGCATAAAACTCAAGTGTCGCATAGCGGCCTATTAAGCCCAATTTTATTTGTTGAAATATGTTTCAACAATTGGGAAATCACGATAAATTGTTTATTCAAGTTTTTTTTTTTTTTTTTTATAAATATCTACAATGGTGCCATAATTGAAACTAGAATAATTTATGTTACAAATTGCAAGATATCTATGAATAAATTGTATTTACAAAAGAGTACGGACCTTTCCTCTTGATGAAGTTAAAATTCAACCATTCGTTCCATATCATGCGTTCCTTCCAATGCTCGATCGTCATCAAATATATAGATAGACCATGAATCGGCTGCGAATATATTAAAACGAATATCACTAAACAACGAACTATGATCACCATTGACATCAATTATTCGTATACCCGGGTCGGACGAACACATTCGAAAAAAGATTTGGTGAAAATTGGAATAGCTGCGCACACGATAAGTATCAGTAATGATCAGACTGAAATCTAATTGTATTGACACTCGATCAATCATGAAGAACACGTCAAACATGGCTATATATAGACGAAAATTTATATCAAACCTTTGGAAAGAGGCACTGTCATTTCGTTAAGGTATGGCTGTTAACTGTATCGATCTCTTACAAACGCATGTGGTTGTTGTTTCCAGAGGCGGGGGTTCGCACCTGCCGTCTAGTCCTGGTTAAACACACGCAAAAACTGTTACTATCCTTGTTTACGGGATAGTATAGTATAAAAAGCAAACTCTGAGGTGCGTAAATAGACAGCGCCAAAATTTATGTGTAAAAAAACAAATATTTATATACAGTCACTAACAAGTATGTACACAGCCAAATTTTAGATTGGATGCACAATTTGAGTCAGAGAGCGAAATACATTTTACAACTCTGACTTCAACGATTTGTCTGGGCAAATCTAGCAGAATTTTTAATAATTTCTACTGTGAGATTTATACATAGCATGCAAAAGTAAAAGCATTCTTCATCTACGTGCGAAAATTTCTTTAAAACATCTAGTTAAATGATAAATTCCAAAGACATTCTATGATTTATGCATAATGCGAAAAATTTGATTACAAAATGTCAAACTATGATAAACACTCTTCAGTAAACATTTTTTAATAGTACGATAAAATCTATTTTTTTATTCTCATATCAGCTTTCTTTCGTCTAAAGTTGATTGCAATTATCATCAGTTATAAATTTTGATTATATATGTGCTTTGATTGTAGTCGAGTGTGAACACGCTCATCATTATATTCACTGGCCAAAGTACGAAATAATCACTGACATACATAAAAATTGGTCGGATCAATTAAAAACTTATCAATCGTTTAGATCATTCGTATTCAGATAACTTAGAGGATATTTAATCTCGTGATAAAATTATTATTTCTGTATATATCCTAAAACTTGTGTATGTACATCAACATTGCGTTCTATTTCTAACATAAATAAATTTTCTTAAATATATGGAAAGAAAAAAAAAATAATTGCTGCATTATATTCTAGGCATTCACTGAGTATTAACATCAATACATAATTATCTACGTATTAATACTTTGAAGGAAGAAGTAGCATGGAAGCAATTCTGTAACCTGAGTTATGAATAATAACGATTGAGAACGGTTGATTGCTGGTAATCATAATTGCTTTCGCCATTGTCAATATGCAATTATTTTAGAAACTAGCCATTTGGCATGGGAATTATATTGTCTTAGTTTATCCTTATTTTCGGTAACCAATATGTATATCAGACAAACTGTGGGCCTGAATTTATTTCAAACGAAAAATTGGCCCGAGTTGAATAGGATATAATAGTCAGATAGTATTAAATAATCTAATAATCATTGCCAATAACAAATCTTAACGATCTAAAATTACTCCCAGAACCCAGTTTGTACTATACCACATCCTAATTACCCTTATTATAATAGGTTTCTGTTGATCATAGTAGTCTCAAATGTTTTGAAAATAGAAACAAATTAAACCTATAGTGTGTTGCAAAACAGCTATGTTTGCCAAAATGAAAAATTTCAAGCTTAAAATGAAACGTGATATATGAAAATTTAAGAATAACTAGTACGAGGAAGCACAACCAGCGTGTCTATAGGATAAGTACAAATTATGCAGTCAGCATTGAGCACTCCATTAGATTCCAAGCGTTCTCTTTAAATTTCAATATCAATCTTAGCTATATGTAATCACACAATGTGATGGTACGGAGATTTTCACGGATTTCTTGGTACAATTCTGATTATCTTAAATACCTAGCAATCATATGGAGTACTTGGCTCTCGAGCAAGTGCACGTATGTTATATTGCAATTAAACATTATAATCCTATGGATTAGATAAGTTAGCATTACCTGTAGTGATCCCGCACTGCTTGATCCTCTCGAGTTGAGTTGCGGCATGTGTTCAGCTTACTCTCCAGGGCCTGTATCAGAAAAAAGTGGAAACGTGAGATTAGAATATAATATGTGATACTTTTTATTCTTTGTTATACATGCGTATTACCATTTTTAGAATACTTTTTTTGAAATTAGGGCAATGATTGCATGCACATGTATCCTTAATTATGTGAAAAACTTGCAGATACAAATAAATACTGAAAATATAATCAACAGGAATACTAAAAACGCATGTTCAACATCAAAACCAGCATCTTCATAGATCCTCAGTTTTGAGCCCTTCACTTAACGGTTGCGTTATTTACAATGCTGTATGGATGTGTTTCTAACAATTTATCTTGACACATCATGGGATGATTTAAGCATGGAAAAATGGATTTCTATTATTAAAACTGAAGGCAGAAACATGCAAACGTAAAGAAGAAAAACCAAATAAGGACCTGTGGCATATGGAGGTTTGTGTAGTATAGTGGGAGAGTATCACGCGTCAGCATTTGGCGGGCCTGGGTTGCTGCTGGATGCATTCAGCAGGTGTCTGAACCTGAACTGATGGTTTAGCAGCGGGTGGAGTAGAATTGGTCTTTTTTCCACCAGGACATGAACACTTAATCCTTTTACAGTCCATGCAGACCCACCTGTCAAGCTACCAACACACCACCTAACTACATCAAACTAACCACCAGGTTACAGGTATATCTATTGAATGGGATTTTTCAAATATTCCTATCAGTAAAGAACGCATAGAATTTCAATAATAAATAATAAAACATAATATAATTACGATGAATTTTCGTTCACTGTCTCTAAATTTTCTATTTTGGATGGGTTCAAGGATTATTAATTTAACACAAACGAAATAAATGCCTGCTGCACGGAAATAACGGTAAGTTTAAAGATGGAACGACATGGACAGAGGTCGGTTGCGTCAATATATAGAAATTTCCATCGATATTTAAACTGATGGAACGTCTGATAGAGAGACACTGTACAACAAGCCATGCCACTAGCTATTACTGTACGTATAATATTTAACTACCGCACAATCTACATAGAGAAAAGCTGAACTCACCGTGCAGAGTAAGGAATATCAAAAGTTGTCTGAAACTCACCCCAACTTTCCGCATAAGATCCCCGATCATATTCATGGCAAGTATCCTTGTGCAAGGTGCCAGTGGTGGATTGATATTGTTATTGTTATTGTTGTTACCAATCATACCTCCGATTACGCCATTTCCAACTGTTTACAAAGAATTAAAAATTATTTTCAGATTCCAATATAGAACAAGTTATAAAAATAATAGTCTTTAAGTGACAAACTAAGTTCGGTCATTTTACACGTAACAAATAAGTCAAAAGTACCACAACCTCCACATTGGAAAGACAAGCACATTGGAGGTTTTTAACATCAGTGAACAAATTCACTCGATAAAAAAAAAAAAACAAATTAGAAATAAAAATGTAATTTTATTTAAATCATAGAATATACGTATGTAGGTACTATTTTGTAGAAGATCAATGGCAAGCAGCATTATACCGAGCAATAAAATAAGTATACAAAATACATATTTCAATAAAGCATCATTTATACTTTTTTTTTATCAAGTTTCAGGGGTATATTGTTGTAAAAAAAAATTGAACTCTTTATTCCGGGAATTTGATCTGACATACCTAAGATTTTTATTTTATACGCATCTATAAAGAGTTCTGAAGGATTTTACGAGAAATACTGTGAAAGACACAGTCTGAAATCTTCAGAACTCGTACGATTAAATTAAATGCAATTAAATGTTTCCGAAATTTCTGATTCGTAAATCTAGCGATGATAGTCACGGCGGTAAAATAATAATAGAGTAAAAATGGAACTATTTACAAGTCGATTGAAATCTAAGGTCCCAAGACTAATAAATGTAGCATCACCTATCTACCCTTCTAAGTGTGTTATTCATTCTAAAAGATAGTATACACTTTACAAGAATAAAACCGGGTCTTCTCGAGCTTATCCTACCTAAAATATGGTCGGATAAAAAAGATGTCATTTAAGGAACAAAAGGTTGTTCAAAAACAAAATCACTGATGATTTCCTAAAATTACTGAAGTTAAAATTATCATATCATCACAAATTCGAACTTAACCAATCACGAAGAGAAGCCATTCCTAGTACAAATAAATGTTATCATCTATAACACTAAATTCTGAGCTCAAAATTGATCCGTCTGCGAAGTTTCCGTGTTACTTTCGGCGTTGGACATCTCTTTGCTCTAACAGGTGACTTTTTTGCAGAAGTGAACAGCTCAGTTTTCGTCATAAAATTAGATATATTCTCCGTTGTATTAACAACACTGTGCAGCTTACTCTTTAAAGGCGAAGTTGTCGCATGTGTTGGAGGAGGTATCGTTTGTGGAGTAGAAGGACTGCTACTAGGCGGGATTGCCTCCAGCTCTACCTGGAGCTTGTTGCTATCTACAATGCTACGCACTCTGTCCACAGATTTGTCATTGTCAGGTTGATGTCGTTCCTGCACTTGAATTTCTTGCTTCAAGTCTGTAAATCAGTTTAAGACGTGGAGTGACGAATTTCTTATTCACTCTTCAGAGAAAGTACGAATCAATTATCGAATTTATGCACTGTGTCAAGTGCACGACTTACCTCTAATTTCATCCATAAGCCGTTGTACCATGACTTTCAAGCCCTCTTTTTCATCTAACTCAGACTCCAGTAAAGCATTTCGTTCAATAGCTAAATTGCACTTTGCCTCCATCTCCTCTTCCGTTACCATATTTACTCTAGATAAAACATTCATTTTATTCAAAATAAAAGTTTTGCTGGATGTTCAAAAATAAAAGCTAATATTCTTCAGGTACCTTTGTGCTCTTTCCAAGTCATCATTTTTCTGTTCTAATTCCCGTATATATTTGACCAGCTGATCTTGTCTACCTTGAAGATCATGTGCCTGTGCCTGGAATGCAGCGCAATCAATCGATTGCTGATCTAACCGAGTTCTTAGCTGTTCAATCTCGGTAGCAAGGCGTGTATTTCTCTGTCGCAATTCTCTGTTTGCCTTTTCAGACTGTTCCAATGAGGTTTCCAGTTCCTTTTCTAACATTTGCGAATTCTCTTGAAATTCTTCTAACTCTCTCTCTGTATCCTCTTTGCTGTAATGTAAAAACTGTATTTTACAGATTCTGGCAATACAGAATATCATTTGAATCGTAAGGATTATTTAAGTCATTTTTTTTAATTTTACCGCTGATGCAATTGATTTGCAAGCTCCATCCAGTATTGAATTTCTTCATCCTTATTAGAAAAGTGCGGTGGATCAATCTCCATCATGTTGTTAGTTTATAATTCCACTTTGATCAAAATATATTAATTTGTCTCAATAGAACTTTTTAATGTGGCTCTGTTACTAGATCTAGCCGTCCCACGTTGTGCACACATATACTACATAGAATAATATGCAGGATGGCACATTCTGTAATAAAATGAATGAACAGTGTTTAAATTAAAAATCACAGATACTCGGTTAAAATTTCTTATCCATAATAATTACAGCTGTGATAATCCTTGAAAATATGTTCAAATAATTCCAGTAAATTTATGACGATTTAGAAGTCAGAAATGAAGTTTCTATTCTAACCAAAAATCTGTCTACAAATAATTACTGTCTGGCATCACAGATATATTTCTTTTTAATGATGATAGATGAAGCAGCGAGTTTATGAATAAGTGAGAAAATTATAGAATCATTGGCCATTAGAATATATGAAAACAAAGAAACCAATCCAGATTAGTTATGAACCTTGTGGAAATGAGAAGGTATTGGTGAATGAAAAGTGGAAGCGTTTGCTTTGCATGTGACATAAATGTCACAGCTAATTAATGAATCACCAACTCGTTTCCGATGTAGAAATCAAGAGCATTTATCGATTGAAAAATTACGCTTCGATTTTTGACGTGCATTTCTGAGATCACTACAATTTCTGATTTTTAATCTAGCTCTGAATATACCTGGAATTTCACTCACATTTCACAAAATTGTCAAACTACACGCCGAATAGATGTTTACTGATCGCAAAATGGCAGACGCGAAAAACACTCATCTCCGAACCAATCGTTGCGCGGAACGAACGAAGGTTTCAAGAGAAGGCATTCGAGGGAACAGGTTGTTCGTGTCAAACCCAACCTAACTTAACCCCCATCCCTCCATGATCAGCACGGCACACTTGACAGTTGTCGCTGCCTGAAAAACTCGGAGAATGTCCGTACTAGATCTTTTCTGGTTGGAAGATCTTCCTTTTACCACACACGGAAAAAAAGAGAAAAACAAGTCAAACTAAATCAAACACAGGTGACCCGACTTTAATTGCTACAGAACAGGGTCTGCACCACTGCACTTATGAGTTGATTTTCACGTTGACGATGAATTCCTAGATTTAATTTTTCAGATAATATAATATATCATCACAGGTATTCCTTGATTGTGGCGCTCGTCGATTTTATAGAAAAAAAATATCGTGTGAATCCATAGATGTAAATCTTAGGTGGGAATGATGCGCATTACGATGACGAGATACGTGATCCAATCATCGCGCAACCGTTAATGCAGGAGAGAAAGATCTCATTCTTTGAGATGACCTCATCCCCGACAATAGTACGCTTTTGGCAATTAAGCGACTAATCTGAGAAGGTTAATACGCACTAGGAGATAGACTCCTCAAGGCCAGAACCTTGCCGCATTCCAAGCCCGCATATAAAATTGATGAAGGGATACCGCGGTAGAACGTAATTCATAAAAATATTTCAAGGTTTCAAATTGTTACTGAACATTTTTGAAAATGGAAATTACTCAGGATGTAACTGCAATTGATTTTGCAAGATTGGAATCTACTATCCGCAACAAATTGATCGAGTTGCAGTTGAAAACGGTGCTACTAATGTATCATTTAATTTCCAAATTTTTATTATGTACTATAGAATCAATATTCATTCCATATGATCTCACTCATTTTCGAAATAGAAGAGCTTAGAAGAAACTCAGCAGCAGCTTGCGCAGGCACGGCAGTCCCTATATGAAATGGAACGAAGAAGTGAAGAGACCAGGCGAGATATTGCATTGATGCAAAGCCAATTAGATGTAGCTATGACAGCGATGAGGCACTGGGAAGAAGAAAAAACTTTAAATAGATGCCAGCAAGTACAGTCTAACATGCATTCGGAAACTGTTCTAAGAGAGAGGGACTCTCTTCTTCATCAAACAAAAAATCTACAATTAGAAAACATGATATTGCAACAGAAGATTCACGAATTAGAAACTATAAATGCAAACAGAGAACCACTTCAAGATACCTTGATACAATTGAAAAATAAAGTATCGTTGGTCATAAACGCTGCTAATAGGTGCATACGAGGATATTTGTAATTTACAGTTAAACATGGATAATGTTGTTTCATTCATATATAAATATTAATAAAAGTCAATTTAATTTCAGTGAATTTCCAAAGCTACGCCAGGAGCTTGAAGAGTTACAAAAATCTTTAGTAGATACAAATAAACTTAACGGGCGACTCCAGGCTGCAGGGATGTGTGCACACGGCATACAACAAAAACTCAAAATGAGAATTGAGGAGTTGGAAAACAAATTGAGTAGTTTTCCCAGTTAAATATTGATTTCGTTGAATATGGATCGTTGAGTATTGTATAGGCATTTCTCTGAATCAGACTTCGTGAATTTTTTATGAAAATTCAAGCAGGATTGGAAAGAGAGGGCTTTGTCAACGAACACACACATAGGATTAATATAAAATGTATTATCGTATGTATATTCAAATCTGTCGAACCGAATCAAAAGATTAAAATGCGAAAATCGATAAGAATATGTAAGAAGCTGTGACAACAATAAGCAATAAATGACTTTCTCTATAGTTACTCTGTACATAAATCCCCACCCACAGTTACACAGCATGAAATTTCCCGGTTACCTAAATTTGCTAATGCATGAAAAATTTCGTTTCACGCGCGGATTTTTTTAATGCCTTTGTCACTGTACACCGATCGATGAAAATCGAGGATGAGATACGAGAGTAGCTTAAGAATCGAGGGCAAATTTAATGATAGCATATCAAATCTTCAACAAATATTATAACTTTACCAAAATTATGGTTTTAAGGAGCAATCACAGTGCGGGCGCAAAGGCAAGGAAAAAAGAAATAATAATAATAAAATAAGATAAACGAATAAGTATAACACATTGTACACGATTCTCATGCTCTTGAAAGTTTCAATTTGAATGTGTGGGGAAATAACAGAATGTAAGTTGGTCGTTTTTTCCCTGATCCTTCGGTCAGTAAAAGGATTTACAATTAATAATTTATAAAAAACACCACCCAAATGATGAAACAAGTTTTTGTTGTCAAAGAATAAAATGTCGGAGTGCGATATCGAGCAAGCGTGTAGCCTCGTTAAACGTTAATTTTGTTCGACAAAAATAACGTAAATTGATGATAGAAGTACATGAATGAGCTTCGATAAACTGTGCTTGTGGCTTGGTGGGTCAAAGTATGGAACAACGAGCGAGCCAGACTGGTGGCTTTCTCGATATCTCTGAAGCTCTCAATGGATGACCACTCGACTTGGTTGGATTGGATGCCTCCTGTTGAACAGAGAAAGTAAAGATGAGGGCTAAGATCTTGTAATTACCTCGAATATGTTTTTAGCTATAAGACCGACAGATCAATTTGTAGGTATGTTAAGACGAATATTAGTAAGAAACATCGAACTTCTATTGGTAATTCATGTTTGAGCACATTTAAGTACAAATTATTATATACAAATCACTAAGAATCATTTGAATTGGGTGAGATTATCCAAAGCATTGAATTGCAAGAAAATTGTTAGGGGTTAATATTATAGGAGACAGACTAGAGCTAGGAGTTACCTTCTGCCAATATAGACCCGCACCGTACAGAGAGAAAGAGACATGGGAAACAGAGAAACATTAATTATTTTACACATATAATAACGTGTGATATGATGAAAACGAAACAGGACACACAGTCCATGTTTCTGCAACTTCTACAACTAATGTTTAACCATTAAGGGTGTGAGTACACCAAACTTACCAATTTTTTTTCTGTTTTGGCCTTAATATCACGAGCCAAGGTATAGAAAGCCTCCTCAACATTAATACTAGCCTTGGCCGAGGTTTCCATAAATTTAATACCATATTCAACAGCCAATTGTTCTCCTCTTTCCTTTGAGACCTGCCTCCTGTCTGCTAGGTCGCATTTGTTACCCAAAAGCATTTTTTCAACATCAGCTGATGCATTTTCTTCGATGTTACGAATCCAGTTCTTTATATTTTCAAAACTTCTTTCGTTGTTTACATCATAAACCAACATTATACCCATTGCTCCACGGTAATATGCCGTTGTTATCGTTCTGAATCTTTCTTGTCCCGCTGTGTCCCTATGAAAATAACAAAAACACTAATGTCAACGACTCAAAAACTTTAATCATAACTGTAGTAGTTTATAAATTGGAAATGATACTTATGAGGACAAAAGCGGGAAAGAGATAGCAGAAGATATTATCGAACTCACCATATCTGTAGCTTAACTTTCTTGCTGTCCAGCTCGATAGTCCTGATCTTGAAGTCTATCCCTATAATGAGGAATGCGTGAGGTAAACGATTGGCGTTCGAGTCGCTTTTGTAGTAGTTTTGAGATAATTATAGATGATACAATGTACTCTTTGTTTGGTGGTAAATAACATTTATGTCAAAGAGGGCTTAGAGTCTTGAGACACACCCTTGATAGGAAATAATTAAAGAGGAGTCATAGGGGAAAATACACATCCGTGTATGTATGAAATATAAAAGGAGGAGAAAAAGTTTGATAAGAGCATAGTGGGTATACAAGCAAAGATGTTCGCTATGTGTGTATATCGTATATACATACCGATCGTGGATATGAAGGTCGTGTTGAAAGCATCCTCCGAAAATCTGAACAACACACAAGTCTTGCCTACGCCCGAATCTCCGATTAGTAGCAATTTAAATAAATAGTCATAGGTCTTTGCCATTTTAATTATTACAATATTATTAAATCACAAACTATCTACACTATTTGATTCGCCGTGCCCGGATGTTTCGTCTTCGTGTGGTGGTGGTGGTGGATCTGGTGGTGGTCAAGACAGCTGGTTGTTATACCCGTATACGAGTCTTCCCGGAAATCTATCCACCGTAAATGCCACGCATTTATCAAGCGATAATAGTAACCGAGTTACTCGGCCCAGTAGTTTATAACAGCTACCAATATTCAACTATAGATTATATTACCGCAGATCTCGTCTGCCAGCAAATTAACAAAGAATATTAATCACATAAAACATCTGTCACAAGGAAGCGATGACAGCCACTTCAACTTCACAGTGAAATTTTATACCCTCCAGTTTGTCGACCCTGACTCCAAATTAGCTTCAAAATTTAGATATTTTTCCCTGACGATATTGGTAGAATAGTCTGGTGATATTAGCGCTCCTTACAGAAATGCATAGGCGAGACGCCACATCGGTGAATAAAATGTTAAACACAATGAAGTCCACATTACCTTTTATTGGTAATATAAACCATTAGCTGGTATTAATTTAACAAATATCTTGAGTTGGTGAAAACTAAAAGCAACGCGGGTTCTGTTTATAGGGCGTAATCTTTTCTGTTTACTTCTTTATAAAATTCTACTAACATAAGCTTACATAGCTTTTCACTCATAGGATAGGTACCTCTATCGTAGCAGGTACGTAATAGAACCCATCTTGATAGAACCTTGTGTTTAGAACCATTAGAACATGCAATAAATTCCCAAAGGTGAAAATTCGAATGTCACCGCAGTATCGGTCTTTCTACAATAAAACAAAGTTACGATGCTTGGCGGCGATTTAGGATAATTTCTGAGCATCACAGCCTGAATTCGTTGATCACAGCCAGATATTGAATGTACTCAATAAAAGAAAAAGGATTTAGCAGCAATAGCAAAAGAAAGAATTATTACGCGACGCGTCAAAGTCTACTCAAGCCGACACGTGGTCTGCATGCCGGTTTTGTTTACCATACGTCATGTTCAAAACTACTCAGCCATTCATCGTTTATTGGTAATAACAATATAAAAAAATTACGAACAAAACATATTGCAATTGTTGTCAATGGTCTTTTCGACACGACTTTTCCACGTATACTTTTACCATGCATCATCTAGAATCTTTGTTGGGTGTATATATTTCGATGTATACTTCACCTTGGTATGACTATGAATTCTATGATGTTTTTTATATTAACATGCCTGCGTTGAATGATGCTACATTCATTATATGTACTGTACAGATGACTAAAAGAAGTTGTACCCTGTAAACACTTGAGTAAATATAAGGCATACATATCCTAATCCTCCGGCCATGAGACTTGAAAACTCGTTACTCAGCTTATTATGAAAAGATAAGCATTAAGTTTGCAGGCTCACTAGTGACAGCCAACTCAGCAGTTTTTTCTCCCTCTGCAGTTGGAGTTTCAGTCACTTGATCATTCTGATCATATAAACATTCATAGGCACATAACATTCATCACTCAAGACTTGGATGGTAGAAGTTGGAATAGAGTTGATTATAAGGGCCCATTAAGGATTTGAAATACCTGTCCAGATGGATAAAAAGTTGCTCGATGAAGTTATATCAAACCTGCGGGCATGTCTCTTATCAGCAAAGGGGGGTGTTTCCTTTCCAGCATTAAATAGTAAGATTTGGAAAATATTTTCCATATAATTACACAGTAAAAAGTTGCCCATTATTTCCCATGTATGTTAGAATCTTTGCTTACTAATCTCTCATGCTCAGGTGACTACAGGAAATTATTAGGAGAAAACATTCCATATCAAAAGCTTGGTTACCCTTCACTTGAAGAGCTTTTAAATGATATTCCTGGACTTATCATCACCAGGCAGGGCACTGGCTGGAACGTGGCAGCAAAGCCTACAGAAGATACCATTCATCTTACCACCATGATCCAGAGACAAAGACCTGCGTCGACCCGGAAACGTCCACGTAAAAGAGTGAGATATTCAATCTTGCGTGATTCCCACGTAGTTGATCGTTTGGTGATTTTTTTGCAAAT
The DNA here is from genome assembly GCA_963978495.1 of Athalia circularis. Lineage (NCBI taxonomy): Eukaryota > Metazoa > Arthropoda > Insecta > Hymenoptera > Athaliidae > Athalia > Athalia circularis. The sequence goes on along the minus strand of OZ021698.1, from coordinate 17,732,197 downwards.
TTATTTTATAGGGTGATGCATACAGAAGAACGGGAAGATCAGGGAGACCACCAGTAGCTTACAAGTCAGCTCAGCAAACCATGCAACATAGAAACCAACAACAGTCTACCCCTGTTGTTAAACAAAGGTTTTTGCTTCATTGTAATCTATTTAATTTTGGTTTTCTACTGCATTACCTATGGTCATAATTTCTCGTCTTTGATTCACAGCCCAAAACCTCACAATATCACTCCACTGATGTCAATTTCAACACGGTTTTCCACGCCTGTTAAACAGCCAGCAGAGTCAAGGATTTCTAAGGAACAAATTTTGCCGCAGCCAAAACCCTATAAGACACTTAGTGAAAGATTGAAATACAAAGCGACAATCAAACCACCTGAGCCAGAAACAGTGGCATCTTCTATGCTTTCTCCAATCAAACTCGTCCCTGACACCCAATTTGCTTCCAACTTGACTCCATCGTGGACATCAGTGAAACCTGTAAGATACCATATTTATGTTGACAGTATTTTAGTTTCTCTTCTAAGCGCTTACTGTTTTGATTGCAAAGGCGACAGCGGTTCAGTCTCCTAATTCGGATAACCACGGACCTTGTAAGGAGCTGGAACTTTTGACTAAGTCCATGAAACTACCAGATCCAGTTTACAAAATTGTCCCATGGCTGCACAAACAACAAAAACAGTCTTTCTACAGTTGCCGAGTCCAGGTTTTAATTTATTAACCGTCATACTAGTTTCCAAAATGCAAACTAATTTTCCAAAACGGATCATGTGTTCTAAAATTTAGTTTGAATTGAAAGTCAACCCTAAAACTAATTCAATTCTTAAATCCAAGAACCTGCATTCCCTGTTATAGATTGGTACTCACACCTATACAAGTTACCCAGAAGAAAGCACAACACCAGAGCAGGCAAAGACAGTAGTCGCAGCAAAAGCTTTACTGGAGCTTGCTAAGAATGGCTGTCCTTCAGAGACCATGAATAGGAATCTGATCAAGGAACGGGTGTTGCAGATCATGGCCCGGCACGATAATGGCATCTTCATGCACCAGTTACCGATTCACTACAAAAATCAGTACAACGAAGACCTTCCAAAGGATTGGGAAAAAAATATAGAGATGTATTCCGAAATATCTCAGAAGAGCGACGAGAATTTCACTATGCTCGATTACGTTCCTAGGAATGAGTCCAGCGTTTCTAAAAAGGTATTTAATTTGCGTCAATCTTTTTTTCGTATATTCAATTGTTCCGTTATCTTTATTGCTCCCGGTCTACGTAATCAACACTTAGATTTTCGGTTTTTTTTTCGAAAAAAAGGTGTCTGCCAGCCTTGTCTCAAGAATGGATAACATGCAGCTAAACTCCATCAGACATTCTGTTCCTGGAGTTATACAACCGCCAGATGAAGAATATTGGGACGTCTGCATCACAACCGTAATTAGCACCATTGAAATATGGGCAAGACTGATCAGCGACGAGTACAGCGTAAGTAAATAATCAATTATGTATCATTATTTGCATTCGTTATCATTGGCACGGAAAATATTTTTGCTTAGGTGGAATTCCAGAATATGACGACGGATCTGGAAACCTACTACAATATTGCAGCAAATACACTTGGAACTTCGAAAATCAAGGTGGGAGATTACTATGCCGTTTGTGATGAAGACTCGTGGCAGAGAGTGAAGTGTACTGATTTTAAAGTAACAACTGGAATGGCAGTAGTGCTTTTCATCGATTATGGCGATGAAACTTCTGTACACTACAGCACTCTCTATCCTCTGGAACCAAAATTCTGTACAGTCCCTGCGCAGGTAATTTGTACTTCTCCATTTCATTCGGAAAGTCGTATGGTTTCAATTACCTGTTGGAGTTTAGGCTGTTAAGTTGCGTCTTGCCGAGTTCGAAGAGTTCAGTGACTGTGATGAGGTGACTACGTACTTGGAAGAACTGCTGATGGATCAGATGCTTGTTGCCCAAGTGCTGAGCTGCAAATCTGTTGAAGACAAAGTCATGGCAAGCGTTATACTTTACGACACGAAATCAAGCACTGACGTGAATCTGAATGAAATTCTGTTCAATAAACTGGAACACGGTATTCTCCAACCAAAATTGATCCGGGTAGTTCAATATTTCTGGTAAATTATTGCAGAGATGTCGAAGTCTTCCAAATTCACAAGTCATTTCTTATTTCCAGGAACGTCGAGTATCTGAAGTCTTTGTAACCCATGTTATGGATGATGGGGGGACAGTATACTTGAATGCGTCTTCTCACAGTACGCGGTATCTCCGTAGTATCATGAATTCAATAGCACACTTTGGCCTAACAGCAGAGAACATAAAAAAAAGTCAAGCCAAAGAAATTGAATATGGAAAGATTTACTTCGTTCAGTCTGTAGAGGATGGCAATTGGTACAGAGGCATTGTCACCCATGTAATGGCCGACAATAAAGTGAAAGTCTTCACTGTCGATGTCGGAAAGAGCATTATTGTTGAAAGAATTAGTCATCTTCTTGTTCTTGACCAACTCTCACAAATTCTGTCCAAATATCCTCATCAAGTAAGTTTTTGACAACTGTTTTTTTGTTAAATTTGATAAATGGTTCAAATTTTTTTTTAAATTTTACCTGGCATGATTTCATTGTACCAATAAAAATGTCGCATGCTCCCGTGGATTGCAGGCAGTGAGTGTACGCCTACACGGTATACGACAATCGCAATGTAATCAGGATATGGCAGCAAGACTAAGAATCCTTGCTCCTCCGAACGAGTTGGTGCTTGCTAAAATCATAAGAGCAGACTCAAAGTCATCACGTCCGTCTGTCGAGTTGTTCAAGCGTCTCGAACCCAACAATATCCTGATATCGATCAACAATACTTTGGCTATAGATCTAGAACTTGAAAGGTAAATTCTTTATCCTTGATCATTTAAACGTATATTGCAGCTGATCCCGGAGTGAAAAAAGAAACGAACAACTCTCTATAGAGTAAACTAACATTGCTATTTCACATACACGCTTAGATCTGAGGACGTTAGCAGAAACGACGTTCAACCGAAGCAGAATTTGGAAAAAACAGTGTCAAGACGCGGGCTAACAAACGGTGGGGAAAATTGCATTACGTACCCGAAACTACTAGTTATTCCAAATCTTGGTAGCTACTTTGACGTTCACGTTAGCTCGGCTCGTAGCCCGGATAGTTTTATCATTCAGCCCCACCAGGATCAGGCCAGACTGGAGGTAACATGTCAGAATTAGTTCAAAAATACTCTCGAGTTACAATTTACACGGTGATTTTAGACTTACACGAAAATTCTGTTATTTCAATAGCCAATGTATCATTTCAGGCAATGATGTTGAAACTACAAGAAGTTTACACTAATTACAGAGGACCCTACCCGTCATATGACTCAATTAAAAAGGGAAATTTATATGCTGTTAAGCACGAAGGGCAGTTTTATAGGTAAAGATTGGCACAGAGAATCCAACTCACTTGGATACTCCACTAGACATGCTGTATCGATTGTAAATTTCATGCTTCTATTTAAATGATACCACTTTCAGAGCTTGCATTGTAAGAGTAATCACGGCTGAGATGGTCTCAGTATACTTTTGCGACTTTGGCAACTTTTTCATCATCAATTTTGATGAACTTCAGCCTCTCGATAGACAATTTCTTGATTTACCGTACCAAGCAATGAAGGCAAGGCTCGTAGGTAAGTGAAAATCTGCAACGAATTAATCGATAAATCCATTCCAAATATAGGTACTAGTAAACTGGATCAACGTACGTTTTTATTCCGCAGGTGTGCAACCGGTTAAGAAAAATTGGTCCGATGAAGATCGCCTGCGATTCCAGGGACTTGTAGTCAACAAAGACTTTGTTTCCGTTGTCATAGACTCTTGTCCAGACCCACTATACGCGGATCACACTGTTCTGAGCTTGCAATTGATTGACGTAAGCGGTGAGACAGACATTCACGTCGACAAAGTTCTAATAGCAGAAGGACGTGCGATTGCTGTTGAACAATAATGAAAATATTTAGCACGTAAAACTGAAACTTCCAAATATTAATGACAGAGGTATCATCAATGACCGAACTCAACAAGTTAGATCTCGTGGTAAGTCAACAAGGAACATCTCGTCATTCTTTCATCCATCATATGCATTGATCAGACATGGATGAATGAGACTGATAAATATTTTCTGTGCTGTTTTCGAATTAATTTTTTTGTAGAAAAAAATCATTCCATATGTTTTTGTTCCTTTCTTGTTTTTTCTTGTAGTATTGTCTTTATTTGAAAAGTAGATGGTTAAGGTTAGAAAACTGCTACCCTGTTACCAATATTATCAGCATTGATCAAGAAAACTGGATAATGTTAATCTAAAATAAGCTTTACTTTCTTTTATCGACTTTATTTTTGTACCTAGTATAAGTAATATAAAATTAGTTATTGCTTTTTGAAAATACTTTTTATAAAAAATATGTACGCTGTTAATAAAATATAACTATTGTTACCCAGAATTGAGATAAATTATTGAGAAAAATTTATTGGGATGCGTGACGTAACATTATGATGCATCAACACGTAAATTTGTGTCCAGCATTGAGTAAAGAGCACCCTTTTTCAAAAGTACGGTTTTATCCCAAATGAGAAGTGAATTTCACAGTTGCATTAGATTTCATTGTTTAGTTGTAGGTATTAATAACTTTTATTTTCAGTAAAATTACGTTGTGAATTTAATTTAATATTGAACATATTCCAAACTTACAGTTTTATACAGCTGTGATATTTTTATAACAGTATTTTTGGGACATATTGTTGTACACAGAAAGAGAAAAATGAAAGTGGATGGTTTGAATTTTTTAAAGCACAGCTACTTCCATAATTTTTTGATCGACATATTCTTCTCCGAATCTTTCTGCATCACCTTGGCTACGGCCATTTCGAAATCTTCTTGGGTAACATGGACCCGGCGTTCTCTGAGAGCATACATACCAGCCTCGGTACAAACACCCTGTAATAATCAAATTTATTTATAGTAACTGATTCCAAAAAATCTACACAGCAAGTGGAGCTGTGCCAGCATCATCATTCATTGGAAATAACAAATGGAAGATTTACTTTAACTTCTGCACCAGAAGCACCAGGCATGAGCTCAGCAATTTTCCTCAGGTTTATGCCGCGAGTTAAATTCATTTTCCGTGAATGAATTTTAAGAATGTCAAGTCTGGCTTCTTCGTTTGGTGGCGGAAATTCTATTTTACGATCAATGCGACCAGGACGTAATAAAGCTTGGTCTAAAATATCGATCCTGTTAGTTGCCATGATAACTTTTATATTCTTGGTCGCCTCAAAACCATCCAATTGATTTAGGAGCTCCAACATTGTTCGTTGAACCTGAGGGGAAGACTCAGATTGTGTACAAGCTGTAAAAGACACTTGAAAATTATCAGATTAGAATATAAATACCTCGCTATCTCCACCAGACCCGGATTCAATTCGCGAACTACCAATGGAGTCAATTTCATCCATAAAGATAATAGATGGCGCATGTTCCCTAGCCATCACAAAAAGCTCTCGGACCATGCGAGATCCTTCACCTATAAATTTCTGGACTAGCTCAGAACCGGAAACTCTGATAAATGTGCATTCCGTGTGATGAGCAACTGCTCGAGCTAATAGAGTTTTACCAGTACCTGGAGGATACATGACCATGGGATTATCATCAATTTATCAGTGGGTGTTATTTCTTCTCCAACTTTTGACTTACCTGGTGGACCATACAGTAACACTCCTTTGGGTTGTGCAATACCTAGAGCATCGAATAGTTCAGGATGTTTGACAGGAAGTTCGATTACTTCCTTGATTTCTTTGATCTGTTTGTCAAGACCACCAACCATTTCGTAGGTCGAGTCAGGAACCTTTTCAACCATCATAAGCGACACTAATGGATCGACTTTGTTTGGTAAAATTTTGTGCAGTGTATAACTTTCATTACGCAAAGCAACTCGGGAATTTGGTGTAACATCATTTATGTCAATGTTCTTGTCTAAATCAACAACAAATTTTCCTTCTGGATGGACTTTCACCAATACTTTTTTTTTGTCCATAGGCTTTACTACCTCTCCGACATACGATCCTTGTTCTTGAAGAAGTTGCAGTTCCTCGCGTAACATGCGAACTGTAATTCAATGTAGAAATCAATTGATTTTATCTAATGAATGGGCCGCGACGAAAGTAGACAATCATTCTTGTCCATACTAGATTGTGTATGAAAGCTATATTTTTACTTGGTTCAAAGTGGGGTTACAAACCTTTGGCATTGAGCTCATTTCGCTGAGCCTGGAGACGACGAAGGTTCTGGCTTTTCTCAGCAACTATTAGTTGCAATTCTTCGATTTTCGTAATATAGTAGGGTTTAAAGCCTTCACCTTTAATATTCTTTTCGTCGATTTCCATCTAAAATAGCAACAGTAAATTAGCCTAGTTCGTTTCAACAGCGTAACAAGATACAAAATAATTGTACATACCTTAGTTGTGAGCGTCATTTTGCGCTCAAAAATTGGGTACAATTGTTCGATAACTGAAATGTATGTTCCTCGAACCTCAACGGCTCGTGTTTATTAGAAAATGGGAAAAATATTGATAATTCTCTACTCTCCGGCTAAGCGAAAGCACGAAGGCAGAATCACAGAATAGAAACCGCTTGTCACTGCGTGGACCATGGAGTCGAAATTCCCTAGAACACATGTCAAATGAAGAGCTTGAAGTTGCATTGAATACGAACGCATCCTACCACTGCATAATATTTACGAAAATATCCGCTAGGTTCAAATCTAAAATACGAGCGATAATCGACCACGCTCTCTGTGACCATGTTTGCCATTTTACCTCCAATAAGTGTGAACTGGAGTAGATTGGCGACGAATTTTTAAATAAATACTGAATTTTGACACGGTCGTGACTAAAATATACGAAGTTCGTAAAGTTGAACCAGCGTTACGTTTTATCAAGGATTTAAGTATTAGCAGCATAAACTCGTATCCGACCTAAAATCAGAAGCCGCTGGTTCACGTTTTCCTGGCATCGGCACGTGAAATCTATTCTTGCGGTAGCCGCCGTTGGCGATGAATCAATGAAAAAAAAGTACGCGTTTAACAATGTTTCGGAATACTGATTAACAAGCGCATATCCTTCGCAACAAGTGTTTTCTATCAAAAGTTGTCAAACTCTCGATTATTTTTGTTTCAATTGTGCCGATAATGTCAAAATAGGCTATATAATGAAATGAATGCATAACCGTAAACCCCAACGTACCACTTCCGCGACATGTGATATACTACTAAGCTAATGAATGATAATAATAATAGCGAAATAAATATCTTCTAATCAAGATGAAAGCTTACAGCAATCATTCTACATTGCACTGATCCCATCAAAGGTCTCTACATGTGCGTTTACGTCGATGATCTCATGTGCTTCATGCTTGTGGAATAGCGAAAGCTGACAGAATTTGTAACGGCCTGTAGATCCTGAGGGATGTAGTAGTTTCTTGGCGGGAGATATGGCATCAATATAGCGGCCATCGAGAGGTTATTCCGTCCGACACTCGACGCTATTTCAAAAATTTGTTTTGCTCATTCTTGAATTAAATAAAATAATCTAAAAGATGGATCTGGAACAACATTTCGTACTTAATTTTACATCAGTTGCTGCAGCGTTCGTGACAACGATAATCACTTTACTCACCATTGCCCAAAAGTTGAAGTGAGTCTAAATATATAAATGTTCCATCCAGCGGTTCCATCATTGGTATTCTTGTTAATGAAACTGATTTATGATGCTAAAATTAAAATGTTTTCAGGAATAGATGGCCTGTCAAAGTGAATTGCTGGTTCTGCAATAATGACTCAAAAATTCATAGGCAACAACGCGATTGGTGGCTATGCTCCTTTTGTGAACAGCATAATGGATTCACTAAGGTACTTGATAGCAAAATTTTTCAGATAACAGCCTAAGTTTTTTTTAAATTTATTCAGTTAGTTGTGAACCAAATTTAGCCTCCATCTCTTGAGCAAGGGCAACAAATTTATACTACGGCCTTTTAGTTCTTAGGTTCCTATTGGATTAAGTTAATTAAATTTCTTGTTTTTTACATTTTTTACAGAGTGGCGATTACAATTTCAACATACCTGAACAATATAAAAGCCCAACAAAGAATTTTGTACGATACTCAAAGCTATCTAGTTCAGAACGGTTGGATGGGAATAATGGACTCTGTTCGAAGTGCAACACAAATGAAGAGAAGAAAATGTTGGAGCTGGCAAATTTTGAACCTTCTAACCACAATGAATATGACTCAGAGCTGGAAGTTTTTAAACAACATTTAGAGGAAAAATACAGTCTGTGCCCAAAGTGTTCTAAATTCGTTGAAGGAGTGCTGAGCAAACAGGCCTCATGGCTTTTACAGTACAAAATGGCATTCTTCAAGAATAAACCTATTCAAAACATAATCAATGTAAGAGAAAAGTCTTTAAATCCAATTTCTGTCTGGGAATTCTATCCTAATATTGTATACTGAGAAGATGTTCCTTTTGCAGAATGGAGAAAAGTGGGAACGTGTATTCCGCCTTTCGTTAATAATGTTAAATTCCATCCTGCTGTACGACTCTGCATTCTGGCCACTCCCAATTGCAGGGATGCTACTACAGTTAGGTGCGTGTCTGGCAAGCCCACCTAACAAACAGGGCCTTGATATGGTGGCAGCATTTTTTTGGGTCTTTATTATCATCCTGTTGCCATTTAAAGAACTGAATCTATTAAAAATTCATCTACAAAATGAATGGTTTGCAGTCGAGTTTGTAACACAACATCATGTGGTAAGTCCACCTTGTGTTTGTATTATAACATGCTAGTTCAGTTTTGCCAATTTACAAAGGATAACAGCGATAAGGGTCGTCGATAAACGCGCTAAAATGCATCGAATATCACAAATTTACAGACGGTGGGATTAACTGTGATTATCGGTTTCATGAATTTGAAATTGAGTTCATTCACCGTTGGAGTGAAGCCAATTGTATCTTTGAAGAAACTAGAATCACCCAAAAATAAGACGATTCAATCAATACCACCCATTCCGAGAGCAGCGACAATGGCGTCGTGTATGGTAGAGAAAACTATAGAAAATGAAAATCCATATATCAAACACTGCCGATCACCTGTCAACATCACAAATTTATTAATGACACCTGTTGCTGTTGAGACACCGATGCCTATCAAACCAACACTATTTATGCAAAATTCTGGGTAAGAATAAATTTTGGAATATATCTTTTTTTAATTGTGTTCACGGCAGTGACATTCACTGTCGCCTGGTTTGAGCACTTGAAAGTTTTTTACAGTTGAAGTAAAAGATTTCTTTGTTTTTACAGGATGTTCGATAAGGATCCTATGGGAAACAGACTGCCTCTTCAAGACTATTGCATGAAACAGAATCAGCGTCCTTGTAGTTTAAATAGTTTGTCATATCGATCGTTTGACGATAAAACCTCTTTAAACGAAAGTCTGAGTACACTGAGCACACTTTCTCTAAGCAATAGTAATCGCAAACAAATATCAAAGATTCCGAAAATATTCCAAACCAAAGTATATGATAGCGCAAGCCCTGATTTGTTTACGAAATTGAACAAATCACCAAATAGAAAATTCGTTCTCAGTCCCCCCAAGCTCAAATCTGTTACGCAAACGTCTTGGGTAGCTGGTGGCTACTGGCAGGCAGGTATGGACGTACCGACATTATCTAGATCATCCAGCCAAAGTTCTGGGTTCGGTTCGATTGGTTCTAACTTTGTTCACTCTAGAGAACCTTCGGTCTACAATGACTATGATCGATATTCCGTTGTCTCTGACACGACACAATGTTGTCATATGTCGAGACACCTCAGTGCGAATTCATTAAATTCTTGCTGTCGCCAAGGGTCTGTATTTTCATTTCAAAGACCGGACAGTCCAGTCAACAGACAGTTTTCAAAAGTTCCTAAAAATACAACGGTAATCAACCAGAGTATGCCTTTGCTACAAAATTTTCATCAAACAGATCAACATTCGCGAAGTGACGCGACTCAGGTAACAAGTAATAATAGCGATAGTAGAGACGTTCAAGAAATACCGACGCAGACAATTCACACCACAGTTCTAACTAGTCCTATTTGGTTACCTGTCCTGCTGTGTGGATCTTTAGTCTTTAATATGATAGTGCTGTGCACTACACTTTTACGTTGAACTGGATCATTGTTCAAAGTAGACTAATATTTGATTGAATTTATTGTTTTTAATCTAGATAATTGCAGAGTTTAGATCGACCGATTATTCATCAATGTCTTATTCATTCTAATTTTCGAACAATCCAATTTGAATCAACGACGAGTTGATGAGTATTTACTTTCATTTGAGCGTGATCTAATTGCGATTAATTCAAATGTCTTGCTAAATAACTGCCACTCTTTAGGGAACCTTTTGGAAGTATACATGAAATTTTTGCAGCTATTTGCGAAGACTTAAGTTTGTTGGAGTCATTGATTATTATACACAGACTCTAAAAATTGAGAAATATTTTAATTTAATTTAGGAAAGCGGTGGCTTCGATAGTTTTGAGCAAATGCCAATTCGAATTTGTGTCATGCCATGAACTATGTGATAACGTTGGGGTAACGTCGTTATTGTTTTAAGCCTGGATAGTAGTTGTTGAAAGATAGAAAAAATTGAACATAATTTTCAGCGTGTGTTGGCCGCTGATGTAGATGAAAAAAAGATGAAATTTTCAAACTTTTTTTGTTATGTAATTTCGTTTATTAGGTTAAAATAAGTAATAATATTTGTTATTAGTTGAAACCGTTCTCTTATTATGCAAAAGCAAAATGTATTCAACAATACTGCTAGTATCAAGTAAAACATGTATTTTTTATTTCTTTTTGAACATTTACTATCCCGAAACTTCTAAATAGCTCAATTAAGTTCTTACACGATAAGAAAGCTCAATGGTACATATTTCTAAGATGTACAGAAGAGACTAGGGGATCGTTTGAATATTCACTGATTTTTCGACAATGCAGAAGATCTGTTTGACCCATACTTACGGAATGTTGCCGGCAATCCAAAACTGATCCGTGTCTGGAGATGAAGGAGTAGACGTTTATGTCGGTAGGTGATATTTTCACTTTGCTGTGGTATTACTAATACTACAGCAAATCCAATTTTAAAAATATAAACTGGGGTTCAATATATTTTTATTTTAATTCAAATCTGCTGTGAAAAATCGTAAGAGCGCTTATAGCGCGATAAACGCGGGACACGATTCTATGAGGAAATTTTCGAATTTGCGCAGGGATTTATATTTTTATAGAATTATAGTATAATTAATGCAAAAAGTCACGCTACTTCATTACTGTCGATAAAATATTTATTGAAACGTTACATATTAATTCCTTCGCAATTGTTTTATAATTACTCAGTTGTATTAGCGAACATAATTTTTTAAACTTCTGCAATAATCAAGGAATGGATTTCGCGCGTTTGAAATATAATTTTCAAGGAAGCTCAACAGCACTGTTACACTGGAAGATTCCTCTTACTTTTATATATTTCAACAATTGAATACGATGTTTATCAAACAGTAACCCATGGTTTTTCTTTTTAAATAAATATGAAAAATAATTTTAAATACGTCGCAAACTATTGGCTTCTATTTTTAAATAATGTTACATTCACATCAGTCCTGAGCCGAAGTTGTGATTATTACTTTACTCGTAAATTTTTTTCGCATTTATCAAAGTTAGAATTTATACCTGACTATTTAACGAATAATAATTAATCAATCCAATGCTTGTCTCACGAAAAAACATATCAGTATACACGTATATCACAAAAGTTATAGTTTACACCTGTTATACGAAGTTACGACAGCATTCAGCGGTGCATTTAATTACTACATACAAATACTACAGCTATTCCTTTAGGACAAAAATACTTTAGAGTTGAATAATTCTTCAACCCGAGGCTGGTTCTCAACAACCGTTTTGTTGAGAAATGCGCGACGCGACGTTACGGCTGCATGTTCATTTCCTAGAGCCATGGTAAATGGTAGATACCGAAGACATTTGTCCAATTTTACCCTGCACGTATAGGGAATGGGACTTATCGTAGATCCTGAACGCTACTAGATTTTGAAAAATTATGTCACGTAAATTTGATTATGCTGAATGTTGCAGACGCTAAATAAAAACAAAGTATTCTATGTTCAATCGTTGCAATTTTTGAAAGAATATTGACCAAATTGTGATACCGACTATAAATAATTGACCAACAATTGAACAATTCGTAATAACGAAGACCTTTAAAAAATATTATTCAGATTACAATATTTTACGAAGCACATTTTGATAAATAACATAACGAAAAGGGCGCTCCTTATCTCTGGGTAAATGATATAGGACGAAAGAAACCACTGGTAAACTAAATTTTAAGGGATATTGTCAACGAAGTCATAAGCACCTGGCAATTAGGATTAACAGAAAGGTTTATCAATACGATGATTGGTGATTTTTTCTAAGCTTAAATGACGAATAAAACGTTATAATATAGTTCGGTCACCGCACTGCGCTCTGGGATAAAAGCGATTCGCCGCAAAAGGGAGAAAAATAATGTCATCGGAAATTATTGCGTCCACGAATGACACCTAATTTCTAAAATAAAGGTACATTATAATTATCGTAATCATATGTAAACTAATTCATTCATGGAGTGCTAGAATAAGTAATAACAATAATTTTATAGAGAATTTTACCTCGACCCTTTCGTAACAATAATTATAAACTCACCCTTTACGGTAGGCGATATATTTAAATTTTATTTTTTGTCCACTTTGGGAACCTGGGCAACTAATTTCAGCACTGAGCTATGTCGACGCAGGATTATCACGATTCAAGATGGATGGATGGGGCTAAAAAATAATCGAGGTGATGATCGGCCATTTCCCTGTCTTATGACTGCGCTGAAATCGTGATAAACCCGGGTATTACCTGTTGATTAGTTGCCCGAGGGTGCGACTTATTGGAATTATAACATTCCCTTCGTCTTATATGTTTAAAATACCTATGTATGTACATATCACAATTATACTAGGACTGGAGAAGTTGAACGCAATGAATAACGTAACATAAAGAAAATGAACCTTAAGTTAAATAGTGCAGTAAATCTGATATTGAAATAACGAAAAGTTCCACGTTCATAACGTAACTAACAGTATGATTAATAAACGTTATATTCAATTGGCTAAATCGTATATGAAATCAGCAACGTTTTTTATATATCTTTTATAAATGCAGACAATATCTTACCAGAAGAATTCACTTCATATGTGCTAAGGCACCAAATAGAATCTGCTCGAATTAATAGATATCTTTTAAAAAGTTAATGAAAAAAAATATATATATATATATACACAGGGAGATGCCTAACACACCCTTTAGTAGGATATATTTCGAACGACAGATCTGAAAATCGACCAGAAAGTAATTTTCATCGATGATTTTGCTGAATCAATGAACGAGTTTTTAATAACTCCACGACGGCGACTGTTTTTTACTGTAGAATATTCGCGCGTAAGAGTCGCGCAGTTTTCACTGAACCAATGCGTAATCATTCCAGTGAAAACTACGACCGCGATCTGATTTTCACAGATGAAATGAGATTACGGTAAAAATATTTGCAAAGAGTTTGGTGTATAGGAATAGGCCCAATGATCTGCAAGTTGTCAATTCCGACCAAACTTTTGCATTTCATTAGATGAGTAACCGTTGCGTGGTAATGATTGGCTATGCCAAAATGTCAATCAAATACCTAAGCAAACAGTTGTGTGTTAATTTCGAAATAATGATGAACTAGATGAAGCAAAAAAAAGAAAAGAATTATCCAGAATACTACTTTCTGCAACATTTACAAAATAAACATAAAAATAACCATAATTAATAAGAGTAAAAAATTTTCATCGCACTGTCCCAATATGCTCATACGTTTTTAACGAATTTTCTGTATCAACGAAGACTTATTTCCATTGCGAGACCCAACCTTGAGTACATATAGAATCGCTGTGCCGAAATTCTGATTTCGAATAGGGATACATAAATTGGGTAGTTACCTATTTTCTTTTTATGGAAACTACCCACGCAGCGACAATAAAGAGAAGAAAAAAAATTATATTTTTGTCAGATGCATTCGATACGAGATCCTGATCATGACCGGGGTACGCCCCCTTAATTAGATTGCGATATAGCTTTCGTAGCTTGTACTTCTGCTGGATCTTCTATTGATTCCTCGGGTCTCTCATAGGGATCAAAGATTGATCCGTCGTCCGAAAATTCTGCACCCAAGCGCAGATCACGCGCATCTATACGTTTAAATTCACGGACCTGAAATCAAATAAATTCTTGGTTGTTTAACGGACCGGTGAATACGCTAATAACGCCGTTATCTATTGGACAGTCGTCCGGTATATTTGATAAAAATAATTTTAAAAACTAAAAAATCTGCAGCATTACCTTTTTATGCGACTTCTTTATTGATTCAATTTGTATCGGCGGTTTTAATCGGTTTGGTGGAGTTTGAACTAATGATTGAGAAGCCGCATTGTTGCCGTCCGTCCTCGGAGATACAATTCCGCTGCTTGAACCCGCGGTATTTTCAACGTCCAAATTACTAATCGATTCATTAAAATCATTGGGGCTGATTTTGTCAGTGGTGTCGAATATTGACCCATCATCCGACAACTCAGGGTCGTTGCGACTTGAGTTCCGTCTTTTTTGTTCACGAACTTTCTTGTGTGATCGTTTAATAGAATCAGCCTGCCTCAGTTTTAAGTAACTTATCACCTTCGGACAATTTGGGGGAGTTTTGTTTATCCGTATTGGGGAATAATTTATTTCTTTTTCTGTAGAAAAACTCTCGTCGCTAGTCGATGGTTCAGGATCATGATTCTCATTTTCTGTAGTTAAATCTGTATTTGTGTCGTTGCGTGAATCACTGTTTTCATCGGCGACATTCAAACTTCTTCGCAATCTGCTGTTTCTCTTATCTTTCTTGTGAGATTTTTTAATAGAGTTGATATCAAAAATCAGTTCTGCAGTCGATCGATTCTGCGGGGTTGACCGTCCGTTGGCACTTTCAGCATCGGCGTATTCTTCGCAAACGATCGAATCGGAATTATTCTTTTTTCCGGACATATTTTCTCTGCTCTTAGAAGGGGGTGTAGTAAAGAAGTTTTCCGGTAATATAGGAGTGGACGCTAGGGACTCACTTCTGGGCTGAGGGTCTTCCGATTCACATTTTGGAGGCGGGATTCTTCCAGTATCGGTTACTGTATACAAGGATCTTCGCTTCTTGATTGGCGTGAAAATCTTAAATTCTTCTTCAGCGCTCTCGTATTCCATTGAAGAGGATTCCATAGGAGATAAATTAACTGAAGAAGCACTCGTTCCAGTTTCATTCATTGAAAATGATTTTTTTCTTTTATTTGGGGTGGATTTTTCCAACGGTGATGCATCGCCCGCTGAAGATTCTGTAGAACGATCACAGGGGAATAACTTATCAGGTGTAGCTGAAATTAATTCTGTATCAGATACAACTGGCACGGTAGAAGATTTGCGTCTTTTTGATGCGGTTCCATTGTTAGGTGTCGATAAGTTTTCAGTCGATCCTTCTTGATCCTCCCTGTTGAAATATCTTTGGCGTTTCTCAAATTCCGTAACAATTTTCTGGTGTTTATTTTTCTTGTGGGATTTTTTAACAGAACTAAATTGTCCCAATAACAATCTGCTGGAATTTAAGTTCTCTGGTGTACCAGCTCTGGAAATATGTTCGGGGGTATGATGTTTACTTGCGCGACTCGAGTCTTCATTTTCTTCGTAATTTCCACTTGATGACAAAGCCGATACGCTCGGAGCTTTTTCCAATATTATTTGCGGCTTAATAAAAATCTTCTTGTTCATGTCTTTGTTCTTCTTATGAGATTTCTTTATAGAATCAGTCATTAGTTTTTCCAAAACATTTATTACATTCTCTGGTGTAACTGGTCTATTCTGATTTCCATCTACCTCACGGCTGTTACAACTGTTCGTATTTTCGCATTTTGTCGGTGAAATTAGCTCTAGTTTATCGAGTGATAATTTAAGCCGTTCTTTAGAATCATCGGACTTGGACTGATCGTCGTTGCAACTCATGGTGGATATCGAATGCTGGAAATTTGTATCGCGCTCAAGTTTAATTTCATTGGAGTAATTAAAATTTGTTCCACGATCAGTGAGCTCTTCTACAGAGTCGTTGAACGATTTTGTTTTACTATCTTCGTCCTCTTGTTTAAAAGAAATTATACCAAACCCTGAACTACCATTGCTATGAGAACTTGAATTAAGCTCTGAATTATGTGAAATATCAGTCTCACAAACTTGTTCCCGTTCTTGTAACTCTGTATAATCAAAAATTGATCCTGAATCTGAGATTTCGTCCTCGGAATTATTGAAAACTGCTCGTTTTTTACTTTTATCTTTTTTATGCGATTGTTTGATAGACCCCAGACTGTAAGTCGGACTTGGATAAGTATCATTGGTGATGGGTGTCACAGGTCTCTCTTCAGAATGAGATAAAATAATGGGATCTTGTGTTAAATCATCTGTCTGATGATAGTGTTCTCTTGATTCATTGATATGTGATTTTTGCGATCGATGACTTTGCCGCTCCTGTAAATAAATTACATCAAACAGTTATATTGGATATCCAAATCAAGCAGTCAAGATAGAGATCAAAGTTAGCATTGTTAAAAATTGATTAAACCATTCAGACGTACCTTCTTATGACTCTTTTTGATGGCGCTCATACTTTCTGGTACAAATTGGAACACATTTTCTGGAGTAAAGGGCCTCTCTTCCTTCTCATCATTGACAAAATCTTGTAGCAAATTCCTGGGAGTGCTGACTGCATCAATTTTTTTTGATTTTCTTCCACTTTGTTTATTGCTTCGCAGGTCAGCAGTTTCGGCGTGAACTTTGAGATTATTCATGAATTTCTCCCTTGACATTGGGGTTCTATTTATCGAACGAGAGATGTTTGTATTCAAAGTCGGGCTTGGGGTGAGATAATTCAATGATTTTTTAACATTCCGACTCTTATGAGATGGAGTTTGATTTTGATTTTCATCAATTGAGTTGATGGATGAACCTAAACAGCTACTTGAGTGAGAACCATTAGAACTAGAGCTAAAATTGAGAGTTTTATTTATTTTTACTATTCTGTTTATGTTAGAATCAAACTTTGGCGATCTTTTATCGCAGAGACTCTCTGATGAGCTGAAAATTTTCTTAGGGCTTGGACTTGAGTCAAAGTTTAACATTTTGTTTATTCTCTTGGCTCTTATATTTGATGGACTGAAATTGATATTCAAAGATCTCAATATTTTAGCCGATCTTGTCAAATATTTTTCATTGCAAAGTGGGCTCTCATCAGAATCAAAATTAGGCGATTTGAAAACGTCGTCATGTCTAGATGAACCAATTTCAAAGTTCAAAGATCTGTTTATTCTGTATTGATATAAGCTCCGTTTTTTTCTTGGCAAGGATCTGCTGAGTGGCCTTGTGCCAGTGAAACGATTTTTAGTAATGAGTTTCACGTCTTTCGGCGGACTCCATTTTACATCGAATTTCTGGTCTGTTTCCGTGTTACAAAATTCAAAATCATCGGAGTTGGTTTCTTCAAATGATCCCTCTAAGTTCTGTTTTTCATACATCATCAAAATGCAACTACTGTAGGCTTTTAAACCTCGTTTCTGGTTCAAAAATAACAATGAAGTTTTTTAATACCGTTTAATTATGACTTCATTTGAATATGAGAGCCAGATATCTGAAAATGAAAATAAATCGGACGTCAATATTACTTGTGATAAAAGTATCAGACGCACATCAATAAAAGTAACATAATCTTGTCAATATTGTCAGGATTTGGTGAACTAATGAAATATTTCCAAGTGCAATAGATTGCAGGCAATGACCTGTAGGTCGTTGATACTACCAACCCAATTAAATTCCAGCTGCTGTGATTTATCATTACAGAGTGTCATATTTTATCATCGCAAATTAGAGGAAAACAAAAATAGTAGTAGTTTGTAAATAAAATCAGTAAAGTTTGTTCAAGGAAAATGAAATCTTCATTTTGGTATATATTGCCCTGTTATCTGATGCAAGATGAACAAAGGTTTGAACTATAGGAGAAAGGCTTGAACTCACAGACCCCAGTGGATGAGACTGGGTGGAGCATCTCAAAAATAGAAAGCACTGATTATGATAAAAACACCCACTTAATGTAATTGATGGAACTTCAGACTATATAGCAAAATACGAATCATGCGAATCATGGTTAGGAACGCAGATATTGGCGTCAAAGCGTTCAAAGGAACTTTGCGTATGTCAAATGATTAAAGAGTACATTTAATACAGCGCAACAGCCTGTTGCGTCGAGTGGAGTCGTGGGGAAGGAACAAGTTGTATTTACGCTGTTAGAAAGAAGGGCAAAAAATTTGATGAAAATAGATACTTATTGTCGAATATCTCTTACCTTCACAGTCCAACTGGTTAACACCTTTCGAAGCGGCTTGATACAGCGGTAAATAATGTACAATAAACTTTGTCTTCAACACTTATTACACGAGTTGTTTAAAACATAAAATCCTCGCCAACAACAACCACACACGATTACTATTCTCGCTCCGGGCGTCCTATGCAACTGGTTCATGGGTTCGTCCCCACGACGACACGTCGGTCTCGTGGTTCAATGGCGTGTAGAGTAGGGGGCGCATCGATAGTTTAAAAGTCTATTAAAATCCAACTAAGAGACCGTTTAATTTTGAAATTCAATGATAACTAACCTTGTTCAACCCTTATTTGAATTTTTAATTTATTTTCGCAGTCTGAATGCTTTCTTGCTACGATTATGAGTTCCTTGTTTGAAATGCAGTCAATTAAAGCTACCGACTAGCATGAGCGCATTTCCGGCGCGATATAGTAATTATAATAAAACATTTAATAAAAATAGATAACAATTGCTTGCTTTAGATGGCGCGCTTATTGTAAAAAAGCTTGTCGACGAGTTTGGATATGTTTTTGAATTTTTTCAGTCCTCCAGTTTCATGTTTCAGAATTTTTAGGTCCAGAGATACTCATGATAAATACCTGTTAAGATTCTCCATGATCTATCGGTATTCCGCCTGAAGAAATCTGAAATTTAAGGATCCAGTTGAGGATCTCTGCTGACCAAAGTATGGGGGTCGCCCCCACGCCAACAAGGCGACTTAATGCAGTAAGGATGAATTTGTTGTGTGTAGGTATTGGTGCAGCTCCCACTTAAGCTTGACCATACGCTACGGTTGTAGCCATTATCATACGGTCTGCGGAACACGTGCACCTAAAAATTGAATTAAAAAAGCTACCAACACATGATTTATACACACCAATAGTTGATGTACGAAGTAAAATATTCTGTATACACGCCTCAATGAGCGATTTTGCATCAAATTTCCACCCCTTCGTTCACTTTACCATAGCCTCCAGCGACGAAACTCACCTGACCACAGGTATTTGCGGAAGACCCGTTGTTCCGTCACGGTGTATCAGTGCACCAAAACCGCAAGAGATTTGGTGAAGAAATAAAATTTCATTACTATTGGAACCTTGGGGACATATTTGATATATTACAAAACATATATTTATTTGAGGTCTTTTTACAACTTATATTTCACATTATTTTGCAATCAATAACATTGTACATATATTGCATTTTATATTATAATATTGGAGCTCGCTTTATTTACAATTAGTCACTTATTTGTTAATTAATAATATATATGGTTTTAAGTAATGTATAGTGATATCATCCATATGTAATTTCTAGAGGAATTTAAATATATATTATTGTTGCCAATTTTCATCGTGATCCTCACAAGATGGAAAACGATTAATTAAAATGCACCAAGTATTCAATTTGCATAAATAAAAAAAGGCAATAAAAAAAAAACTTTGTACACGCTATTTTTTTTGTCGAGAATCGAATATCCATATTATGTACCATATTGAAGACAATGCAATTATCTAAGGGACGCTCGTATGATTTCTTTTAAATTCTATACCATGACGTGTACAAGTATATCCCGATTATAATTTAAAAATTAGGTCTACATTGCAGTATTGTCCCGATAGCCTTCGATTCAGTTTTCACTGTTAATATTTTGCTCAGAATTCAAAGAAAAAGTACAAAAAATTGGCAAGTTCTGCAGCGAGCTGTGTATCTCAAATTGCGAGAGAACTGCAAAATACGATCGAACCTATGGAAGGCATAATGATATAACATATATTCATACTAGTTGACTTAACGGCCTAACTTTCGCGTGTTTTTTACCGGACATTAATAATTTAAAAGGTTGGAGGGCATAGAGTGTACATAAAAGTAATAAACTATACGTTAATATATTCCACCCACATTCGCACGACGCGGTGTAAACTGGCTATGGTATTACGATTCCGGCATTGCAAATAGAGAAAATATATGAGAGGCATCTTACCTGGATTTACCAATTTAATTAATTAATAAGATCTTTCCAATCTTATAGTCAAGTGATTGTTAGCTATAAACGTATAGATTACCCGTATAATTCCCTGCGTGAAATTTGTAACATAGAGATACGCATTCTTATAATCAACCGGTACCTCAGCATTTACGAGAAAAATTCAATTCAAATCAAATAAAACGAACAAATAATTTTTTTAAATGCAGAAAAAGCGGAGTTTTTTTTTTAAATTTATTACCCCGTATTGAACTAATTATATTGACAATTTATGATAATTTAAATCACGCATTGAAATCTTCGGTATGAAAAGTTTAATTCCATATTTTCCGACGTTGATTCGATTGCATAATTTGATTTCGTTTTTTTCTTTTTTTTTCTATTTTTTCAATTACGTATGATTTTATTTGCGATAAGTAGATTGACGGGAATGCGGACGCAATATTATTTAAGAGAAATTACGGATGCACTCTTCATTCTCGAAAGTAATGCTGTATTAAAATCGTATAATAAAGTAGATGAAATACAGCCAATCCAACCTAAGCGTATATACTAAAACGCTTCATCGTTGCGAATGAGAATATTTTTCGGTCGAATATTAATATGCCATACGTTAAAATTTTTCTCTAATATAATTATAACATATACAGGGTATCGCGCACTCAGAAGCCTGCAATTTTAGAATAAAGTCAGAAAGCAATTGCGATTCAATAATTATATCTGTTTATCATGTCCATAAGCTAATCTGATACACGATCTATTATACGTAAAGAAAACTCATTTCGACAATGATTTATTAGTGATAAATACTAATTAACTGACGTTAGCTTCTGTTAGTGCACTCACGATAAAAATCACCCATTTTATAAATCTACATTGGTATTAACGCTGGAATAAAATTTTTCTTTCATTTATCAAATATACTTATAGCTATTCCTAGTCAAATACTATGTACTGAAATATAAAATAGATTTAGATTCAGATCACGTATATTTTTATATAAACGTTAATAAATAGTCGACGATTTTTACGGGGAAAATAATATTTGCAGTAGTTTCTTGCCATTTTATATGAAATTCATATACTTACTTCGTACTCGTTAACTCTGGTGCCTGCAAAAGTGTATGAAACAAGCCCTCCCCCGCTAAAAAAAAATTGCAATGATTCTCGGACATCTCGTGCGAGAGTAATGATCAATTCTTTAAACCAGTTGATTAATGCTCTCATATACCAAGCTCCGAAATTAATTAACAAGATCGAAACTAGGTAAATATAAAAGTAATCACCGGCTCATTTGTTATCCCAAAGTGCCAGAGGGTAACACGTGTTTCATCGTTTCTGACAATTCTTGTTGACTTTAAATTCTTTCAACAATATCGATGGATGTTATTAAAAAAAAAATTAAAAAAAATCATCGCCCCGTTACTGTTTCATATGATGAAAAACAATAAGAAAAACGGTTAGGCGAGTAGTTACCGAGAATTGTCTCACGACGGTGCGAGAGTTTAATTATATGAAGTCTACGTATGGGGTCACGAGGTTGTCCGGTTCGATGACGTCTGTTTATGTAATAGGCATTGGGCCCTTCGGTTTGATCATCATCAGGGCCTTCTTGAGTGTGTAGTCCCAACCTCTCCAACGGAACCAAACGATTCCTAGTAAAAAATATATATTGAATAGGTAGTAAGGATTGTTCGTGATTGATTAAAACTGCAGGAATTTTCCAATGAAATTGGATTATCGCATTCTCTCACCCTGACGAGCTGTTAGATCTTGGGGATCGTTAAGATACAATCCGTTTAATCCACGTCCGCATGATTTCCACCACCATCCTCCCTTGAGCATCGAAGCACAGTTTAGAGACGATCGGTCGTTGTCCCTGTGAAATAAATTCGAGTCTTCCTAAAGAATCTTCAACAACCTAATAGCCTCGTATTGCACCTGCAGGTAGGGTTATTCTGAAACCTGTTTTAAGGGCGAAAAATGGGCGGAGAAAAAAGAATCATACCTGTTATAGGTAGAGAAGGGGCTGTTGTTAGACCCATACCAAGGGTCGTTCAAGGAATCCCCTGCGTTCCCTTCGTACCCGTCAATTTCCAACTTGTAATATTCTCCTTCGGAGTATATCTTGAAGTGAGAATATTGAGCGTATCTAGAAGATGAAAAATTTTCATCAATAATTCAATTCAATCTATAAGTATCACACCTCAGCCGCCATTCAAACGAGATACGAGAGTTCGCGACTGCATAAGATTGCGCGGTTCAATCCATACATCCATATTACGTATACATGTCCGATGCACTCGGAAACGCTTACATAACATATGAAAGTATAAGCTCCGAAAGGCTAAAGGTTTCTGGTGCGAAAATCAAATAGATACCAGCGACCACTTTATAACATATAGGTGTAAATTATTAACACTCTCGATATTTTTTTGATTCCTGCATGGGGTAGTTTACAGATTTTTTTTTGAATTTCTGGAGTGAAGACGGGTACAAAAATGATGTAACAGTTGGAATATAAGTGAAGAGAAATCGTATTGCGATTATATTGAATTATCTTCGTCTATAATATGAGTTGCATTATGAACTGATCTGATAATCGATTTGAAATTCAGCTCACGCACCTCAAAGAGTTACATATTACTAATTCACAGCAAGCTCTGTCATATATATCGCAATAAACTTATAATTTCTGACATAACTTCGCGAAATTAAGAATAATCAAGCTAGCGAATAATGAATGTAAAGAACTACATGAGTAGTTTTTTTTTTTTTAAATAAACTATAACCGTGCATATGTAATCGTTGTGTATTAGCACGGTAGTTTTCTCGAGATCAATTCACTCGATATATTATTACAGATTCTGCAGGTATTGAAAAAAACGAAAAAAAAAGAAAAAGAAAAATAAATAAAATATGACGCGCTGACTCACCGCAACTGATTTACGACCATACGAAACGGATATTGCGATATATTATTTTGGTCTGTCGTATTGGATAACTATAATATTGGGACTGACGGGTCAGATGGTCAGAAAAATAAATCGAAATTATATATGATCGGTGAAATGACCGTCAAATCATCGATTCAATTCGTGTTGCCAATATCAGGAATACAACCGAAAACGATCAGCAATTATCGGTATTGTGTATACAAGTATATTTGTATAATATGAATTGTCAAATCGATTTGCAACTATATAAATATAGTTACTGATTGAATCGTTGTTAATTTCATCGACCTTTTGCCACCGATGTAAAATATCCTATCGTTGGTAAATCTAGTTTCATAATATCTCATCTGATTCTGTTACCATTAACCCGTACTCTGCGCATACGTGACGTGCATGTGCAGTATATGTAGTGGAGAATCGCATCTCACCATACGGCGTTTCGTAATTTGTTGGTTTTATTATAATCTAGAAAGGAAGATGCTCCTCTTTAGAATTTACACAGCAGCCTATTATATACATATATAAGTTTCATACATAAGTTTATACCAGTGAAATGTCGATCAATAATGAGCGAAGAATTAATCCAGAAGATCTCGCGCGTGCAGGCGAATAAAAATAATTTACACACTTGGAGAAGAAAAAGAATCACTACAACTAGGTGATGAAACGTCATTACCTGTCCTCGTCTTTAATTTTATAAAAGCATAAGGATATACGTGCTAACCTACGAAATAGCATATCGCTTCAGGCCAAAAGTCATTACCGTGTGCAGCATGCAGGCGTAATTTGGTGATCCAATTTTTTCGATTGTAAAATTTCAATATTTGAGCATGACAGAAAATGAATAGATACATTTTTTTATACAGTAATTATGAATGTTCAAACTATAGATACCTCTTGTTTCCTTCGAAGTCTTCGAGTTCAACTCTAAGCATGTAATCCTCGTTGTTCGTAAGCATGTAAATGTTTTCGTTACCAAGCCAAAATTCTCTGGCAGGATCACCGAAACCATTTTTATAATCGGCCCAATCACGATTGAAATTTTCCCTCGAATCACCAAAATCGTCCCTCCTTTGAATAACCTGAAATTGTGAATTTTAAACCATTTTATTATGAATAATAATTTTTCAAAAAATCCGTCAACGGTATTACCTCCCCATAAATATAGATCATATACATCGATCATGATCACGGATATGATTGGTATCATTACGTGCTATATAAAATGCAGAACCTTTCACTATCCGTATATATTTGACCATGAACCCGCGCTTGTTATTACAAAATGTATCATATAATTGGATAATAGTAGTACAAATCGTATAGTATAAGCTATACAACTACTCATGATCGATATGCTGCCATCGATTTAAAGGTAGCTTCCAATTTATCAAAATTCACTCGTCAAATCATAGATTTCACCGGGGGGGAGAGGGGACACGGAGTGATGCGTTATATCAAATGTGATTAATTCTTGATTAGAAATTGTTGAAAAAAAATAAAAAAAAAAATTTCCATCAACTTCATTCTGACAGAAGAAATAATTTAACTTGTCAGAGTTCAAGATTCAATGGTTTCAAGTTTCCGAAGGTATAAAATAAAGGCGGTACGGTAAGTAACGCCTTGAAGATTTACGTACGCCCTCGCGGTCGATAATTAAATAATTGCCATTGTGTCAGAAGTTTAAGTTATTTACTACTCGTTAATCGATTAAATCGCCTCCTTTATGTCATCCGATGAAAACTAATTACTATCAATATATTAAGCTGGTTTCACACCATATTATAACTGACTTTAATATACCAAATCGCCCCAGGTGCGTTCGGAAGGAGGAAGGAATATTATTCACTCGAAAGAAAATTTGCACTTGTCATTTAAAATTGCTATACGTGCGATACTTGCATAATAGTATTTGATCACATTTTCACTACGTCCGATTCTTGGAAATGAACAAAAGGGTATCGAATATTATAGCCTAGATTATACGTGGGTTTAATATAATGCTTTTCTAATTTTTCTCCATCATTGAGTTGTAGATATTATGTAGAGCAGTTCTCTAATTACAGTTTGATTTTGTCGTAATTGCATGTTATAACTTACGTGTCGTAACCGCAACAAATCAACGGCGGTTTTGAACTTTCTGTACGATCATTTCGATCGTTATAGATCATGCCTCGTCATGATCCAATGTACCTTAAACACCTGTCATATATACATTATTTCTCGCTGTACAAAAGGCGAATGAATTTTGAACCGTCGTGCTAGATTTGATATGATTCTTTTTTTCAATAGGAAATCACATTAGATATTAAAAGAAAAAAGTCAATCGATTGTTACAATTCTTAAAGGGAGTAGGAGGTCGAAATTTACCTGGAAATTATATCGACTGATCCAATTGCCTATGTCCTGGCCATGAACAGAAAATAAGATTTATAATTTTATTGCTTTTTTCAAGGCTGTATAAATTGCCCTTCGTTACCGCAAATTATATTAATGGTATTAGTCAGAACTCATTACGAATGTGCACAGTGAAAGTATAAACGTAAGTGAAGTAAAATATTGGATGTATAAAATATTCAATTTTTATTCAAATACGGGATATAATAGCCATGCATAATCCGATGCGATTAAAATTTTTCAATAGAAATGCTATGGAGCGTGATACCTAATAATCGTTGAATTGTTACTTTACTCCAATCCGCAAAATAAATTATCGGGAAAAACATTAGCATATAACGCAATGAAAAGAAAACGAATTACTCTTGAATTTGATTAATATTAACTACCACATTACGAGCAGTTCCGATCGATTTCATTTGAATTTATTTATTTTACAGCTAATGCATATAAAACGATACGGAATTCTATACGGATGGCTAACCCGCAGGGCCGAGTTACCGGTGCATTAGGAAGGAAAGCGTTGATTTTTTTTTTCTTCATCTTCTTGCCCCTGTACAATAAACAATCTTAAAATAATAGTGTGGTAAAGCAAATTATTTTTCTTTCACACAAGGTATGAGAGTAAAAAAAAATTCACTTGTAGTTTTAACAAATTTATATTCGATGGTACTGACTGTTTGAATATTGTGCTAAAGGCGACGGTGAAAGTGAACGAGATAATGATTATTTTTGTAGAGTAATATTATTTCAATTAGTTATTACAGATGTAACGACTTTGTAATAAAAAAAATTAATAAATAAAAATCGTACAAGTCAAAAAGTAAATCGTCTATTTCGGATCATTTGAACGATTGTATTATAAAGTTGAGTATAAAACAAATCAGACATCGTTTACTTTTTTTCTACAATTGCACCTGTTTCACCTGTCGCCTTATAAACTGATCGATAATTATTTGAAATCATATGACTTTCGCTTATACCTACTTATATTTCTTTCGCAGAAACTAAGGTGGTAACTATTACTGCGGTTATTATAACAAAAACGAAAATTTAATTACATGCTCCTTTGCGCGAAGATTGGATAACTCGTATAAAATCGTTGCTTTTCATTATTGTATAAAAAATCACACAGTGCAAAAAAAAAACTCCGATCGTCACCCTGTAGGTATAGAAATCGCAAAATGACACGTACCGCAATAATATCAACGATGTATACGAAATTAAATGAAAAAACTAAACGAATCGAGATTGCATATGTATTATGATTTTCATCAGTGGTTGAAATTCCCCCTCCACGAATATTAATTGATTAATCTTCGATAGGCGATGTTTCTTTTTTTTTAAATCAGTTAAATCGAAAGTATTGATTGTTTGATAGTTATGATTATATGTGCAGATTAAATCGGTGCGTGAAAAAATGAAAATTTTTCTTTACCTGAAGATTATAATAATGGTGGACGTTTAGATATATATAAACTGTTGTAGAGACACGTGTTAATGTAGTGTAAAAATTTTCTGATATATCTAGACGTGTTATATTTATTATATTTAGCCGGAGGCCAAGGTCTCACTTTTGGACTCAACCTAATTGTTGCAGTTGATGAATGATAATTTTTGATCTCTTTGAAATAATCAGGACCCCTACCTCCCCCATTATGTAAGGCTATATTATACGCCGGTTATTCACGCCACGTTGTCCTTGTTGCAAATATATCAGCTACATAGTCAACAACACAGGCGAAATAACTGTTCTGACATGACGTGATATTCGAACAAGTTGTATAGTTGAGCAATTATATATATGTGAAAAATAAAAGACAATAAATAAATAAAGTAAAAGTAAAGTAACAAGAAGAAAAGTATGAAGAAATAAAAATACTGTATACCTCGAGGAAAGTTGTCGAGAGAACAATGATAAAAGAAAAGATAATTGAAAAAAAAGCTCGTGTTTGCTCGTCCATATAATAAAAATTGAATCACAAGTCTGAATTAGTGAACCGTGAGCATGAAATAAAATGCATTATACGGTATAATATAAATATTGCAAAATCTCAGATCTGACAAAGGGCTGTGTTTCCGGTGAATGAAAGAAAAAAAAACACAATCACGTAATTTCTCGTTCGTTCGATGCATATAGACGTGTTAGGTGAGTATTTGGATGAAAGAAAATGCACATAAGTTTCGTAACCCGGAGTTACCTTCGTATAAACTCGCCGTTCCCGAGTTCAAACATGTATGAGAATACCGTAATACCTCATTTAGAATAGATGCATGCATCAAAATGATTATACGATTACATTACGAAGTTGTAAATTTCTCAGGGCCCTACGTATATGAATATCCAACTTATAGAGATTAGACCGTAAATATCCTGGGAATTTTACGTAATGAATAAAATTTCGCAATCAGTGCATGATGTTCACACATCATATTATCATATATAAGTTACTTGATGTAGAAGAACAACGTTCCGGTTTATAAATCTATAGGAAATCGTTATGAATACACGGGTGAAATTTTTTGGCAACACTTTGGGGAAAAAAAAAAATATCTACTTATTGGTATTTATTTTAAGCATACATCGAAATTATTAGCACCGTATAAAAAAGGATGAGGAATTTGATCGCGAATAAAATAATGTGCGTCTGGCAAAAAAAATAAATAAAAAATGGTCATGTCCTAATGTCGGACTAAGATAGATCGATGTATTTATATAATCAAGAATGAAATTCGCGATCTCTCTCTTGAGCGAGCTGACTGTGGTGTGTACGATTTTTCTGGTTAGCTATACGTTGGAATCTTTCGATAAAACAAAATTTTAACACGATGAGGTTGAAAAAGAAAAAAAAAAAAATCATGCTTACGTAAGACAATACCGCAGTGTGAATTTTGTATGTGTATAGGATAATATACTCGAGATAGGTTTAATGAGGCATTAGAAAGGGTGCAATACCTTAACCTCATGACCGTTTAGTTTCGGTCGTGTTTCTCAATACCAGAAGTAAGGAATCGGCGTATTAAAAGAGTGCCTTATAGAATGGAGAAATGTACACGAGCCAGACCACAATAATTTTTTTTTTTCATGGCTATCTATAACTAGTTTCAACTATTATATCGCCTTGCCCATTACTTTGTGCGTAAACGCTTGAAAAGCCAAAACCACAAAACTCTGTGAGCATTCACAGAATCAATTATATTCGAAAAGTTTAATATCGCAGATGTCTCATAATTAGCGGATTATATTGTCGTACAAACATATACCTATATAATTATTTAACAAAGTTCAACGCAATCGTGACATCCTTAATTCTCTAGATAATTAACTATTATACAACAAATATATTCTTCGGTACATGAAAGATAAAAAAAAGTATGCTTAAAGGTGTAATATAAGGGTATCGTGTTAATTGAATCATGAGTTAAGTAATCGTAAAAAATTTGGTACATACGGTCCAGCCTCCATCGGCGATTTCCTGCTCACAGTAGACCTTCAGGAACCAGTAAGTAGTGCCACGAATTTGAAGGTAGTAGACGCCGCTTTCCCGCATCCCAGCGTTCGAAAGATCGACGCAAGAGTAGCCCTGAAGATTGATATAAAAAGTGAAATAATTAACAAGAAAATGAGAATGAGAATAAATATAAAGGCTTGTACGTATGAAGTACACTGCGAAAATGAATAGAACGGATCCAGCTCTTCGAACAAAAATTCTGGTACAAAAAGAAAGAAAGCATCTTATAGAATTTCGTAACTTTGAGTCGAAACCCATTTTAGGGGGGAAAATCCGTTCACGCATCCATCGTTTTAGAGAAAAATTTTTATTTAGACTTATCTGGAAGCAGAGAGTTCACACTTCGATTGGGTTTCAATTTCAATAATCTAAGGGCGTTTTTCAAAAAGTTACGAACGTTTGAAAATCGACCACTTTCGCGCAGGAGTATCACGAGTAACCAATGACGCACCCTTATGACGAATGAGCTGCGAATGCCCCTTCTACTACGGGTAGTACTACGAGTTGTGAAAATTCAAAGAGACAAATTTTCTGCAACTCACTCGGTTTATCGAAATTCCAAAGGGTGACGCCAGCTTGTAGAAATCCGAGGATATCAGATTTTTTCCAATAACTGATAAATACAATGTCTTGAATGATCCCTGTAGGATTTTCGGGGTGAAAGATTGAAATTAATTTTCCCTGCATGACAATGTACTTCGAACTCAAGAATTCGAATCTGCTAACTAGATTGATTCGTCTATCGAAATGATCAAGTTATCGTCCATTTTTCGAGGCATCGGATAATTTTTGATAAACTGAAGGGGTTGCGTATAGCGCTGTGTAATGAAACCGGTACGCCCAATAGCAGGCAATCTGCGGGGATAAACATAAGGGTGGTTGAAATTTCCTATAATAAGACGTTAGTGAGGGATGAAGTGAGGACGAAGAAAATCCTTGTAATAAAAATAAAGAATATTCAATTTTTATGCCCCAAAAATTGCAAGAATCCCAAGGTCGGCTTTTGATTCTTTGGAAATTAAGGTCAAAAGAACGGCGTTCGTAGTTATCAATGTCAATTGAATCGATGTAATTAATTCCTCGGATCCCAATCAGTGTATAATATTTCTCAAAATGATGGAGTTTTGATCACCAATGACAATTTATGAGGAAGTATGATGACCGCGTGGGCGCGCCTTTTTCAAATGCCTAATAATTCAATGACGTATCTCCTATTAATTGCTAATAATCAATATGAATTTAACCGTACGAGCTGCGAGGCCTATAGCATTATGACAGATGTTATGGGTCAGAAATGGAGGACCTGAGTGGGATGATATTCGAAATGATGAAAAGAAGAATTTCTATTTATGCGTGACCCCGGGCAAAATTTCTATTCTACAGTAATAGCTAACTATATAATCGCAGAAGGTAACATTTTACGTTGAAAAAACACTGGCAAACGTTGTAACCGCCGATATATAATAGCCAGATATATCTCAATCCATTCGTATGCAAGTTACGATTATTTTATTATCTGTTCTACATTCTGCAGTTAAAAACGCATTTCGATCAGTTTTACTATGTTCGTTCTACGAAGGCGTATGTAACGTATAATAACGCATTACTCAGCAATTTACCAAATTATCGTCATCAAATCTATACCGCCGCTCCGGTTCAAACAGACATAAGTTTTCTGTGTTAGCTCTGCCTTAGAACCACGCACCCGATATGGACAAGACTTTACACAGAAGGTAAGACAACGTATAGAAACCAGGTTTTCCATCTACGTTTTTGCAGTGAAAAAAAATGTGCGGAAAAAAAACAAATAAAGTAAAAGAAAAAACGAACACAGGTACGGAACAAAGTTTCACGAAGTTGTCGAGACAAGTATTGAATACTAAATTGAACTATCTTCAGGCCCCTCGTTGTCCGCATACTTTTATACATCATAGTAGCCAAAGAATTTACGGTCATTTATACCTATCGCTAATTAGCATCTAAATTAATTCGCTGTGTTTCCGCCAATTCCTCTGACATGCGATATGCCTACGCATGCAAACACGCGACTTACAAACAAGCGTGCAAAAAACCTGCGCATCCTCAGCATGAGAAATTTCGCTACTGATTATCATTACTAAATATACTGATCCTTCGTGCCTCATTATACTCACATAGATATAGTTGCGTGCGACAAAATAGTCTTTGCAATGAAATTCAGATCAGGGACGTACACCGGATACAATAAATTATTTTACAACAGTTCAACGATCCACGGATTCCTAATGCCTACACGATTTTATGCAATATTCTACAACTTTGCACCTATTTTTTTTGTAAGGTATTAATTTCGTCTTTTTAAGAATAAAAATTAATGTATGCAAAAAATTCGTATTGTGATGTAAAATTTCTTATACCGGAAAACGATGCGAGTGTGTATAACAGCCAACTTTCTTTTAATTTTTTTGTTACCCAGCTAATTTACAAGCAGATTGAATTATTTTAATTAATTATTTACTCAGCGAGAATACCCCGAGTTAATTAGAGAAAAATATTACGATTAAAATTTGTTCTCGTTTTTTTTTTTTTGCAAATTATTTGATCATATATTCTCTCATTCGAAAGACCAGTTTCGTAATTTGTTACATGTATATTTCCATACGGTATCTTGTTCAAATAAATTTTGCCACCGCGTATCGTTGTGTGCCGCGCGCTATTTATAAATGAATTATTATTTTTATTTAAGCGATTCATACATACATGGGTGATCGAATTAATTGGCGGACATACGAGGTTACCAAAATAGTATATGGACCACAGGTGGTTGCTAAAGTTATTAAACATAAATAAAGGTGTGCGTAATTCTTGATGTCGATGAAAATATCAGACGGGAAACGTTTCGACAATGCGGCAGCTCGTTAATAATCGACAAGGTAGTAGAGCAGTAATACTGCACCAAGAAGTAAAGCTATAATACTTGCTGTATAGTAACCCGAAGGTATACGAGGTGGCAACTTTTTGCTCACGTCAACTCACAAGACAAGATCTGCCTCGGGGTGGCCTTTGGCGATAGATAAAAAAGAAAAAAGAAAAAGAAAAACGTAAAAATAGAAATATAAATAAAATAGAATGAAAAAAAAAACACTCGCAAAAATCTAGCAATAATTGAAATAGTAATCACCGGTCAGGGTGAACGGCTTATATAGTGCTACGGATTGTCGACACTACTTGTCGGCTTTCACCGACAGCATAGATATAGATTTCAAGAAACTATACCAACTACTACCGATCCCTGCGAAACGATTATCTAGATACAATTTTTTGTTTCATTTTATTTGATTTTAATTTTTTTTTTTTTTTTTCTCGTAAAGGGATAAAATAATCCTCAGGAGATTTTTCCATATGCATTTTATGAATTTGAAATTATTATCAACCACCTTCAGTGGTGACACGTTATCAAATCTTTAGTTATTATCGTATCGAATTTATTTTCCCTGTGATTTTTTTTTTCTCGGTTGGTTAAATTATGAATAATAATTTTAATTACGGTCCTCTATACATGTAATCACCTCGTAAGTATCGAGTATTGAGACTCGAAGATTTGCATAACCGCGAGTTGGACCACCCAGTTTATGATATTAATATCAACTGTGTTGTGTTTTCTCTTTGTGTGATTTATGTCGCGACGTTAATTTTTCTTTCGGGAGCAAATATAATCGCGCGAAGGGAGAGGTAACCGAGGCATTGAAAAAATATATCGAAACAAAGGTGTTTCGGAATGACTGAAGAAGCGAGATAATGACAAGTGGCTCTAAAGATGGCGTGCCACCGTATCCGCGGGTATATATACCTTTTGCCGATGAGTTATAGCTTCTGGTAATTGGACTGCCGAGCAAATTAATACTCGTGGATCGTCGAGATGTGTGGGAGGCGGAGGTGTTCAATATCGGCATAATCGTGAAGATCTCACCGTAATATTTTCACTTATGAAACACATAAGTAGAGAAAAAAGAGATAGAAACAAAAAAGAAAAAACCAAACAAATTATTTCTCGACCGATACAACCGTTGAGGTTGAAATTCTCGTGCCGAGGGTAAGTGGCGATGTTAATAATTTTTCTTTTATTGTTCGTTTTCTTTTTTTTTTTCTTACACATTATAGTTTAAAACCGCATGTCACGCAATTTTCGCGCGCGTCACGCGAACCTGCGGCAACTCACGGGAAACGGCGGTCTGAGCTGTACCGCATTTAACATTTCAGCATCACATCTTCGAAGGTAACATAACCGAATTGCAACTTGCAGGTTCTAATGACTGAAGGAAATGCACTGGGATCGGAGATTAAACGAAAGAATTTCAATGAATTTCACCTTCTGTGAAGCAGCGAGATAAGACCGCGTGAATAATATGAGTCAGCTGAGCGACTTTTTTAACTCGAATGTCGCGGTCGGAATTAGAATTTGAAACCGTCAGATCGTACGATCGAATAAAATAGAAGAATACAAATAAACACATAAAAAATTATGCGCATGTGTGTAGTCAGGTAGATGTAAGGTACGTTCGCGACGTAATCTTAATTGTACATCGTTTGATGGAAGAGAGTTGAAAAAGATCGTCGCCCTGAGGAACTTATGTACGATAGACTGTGGTATAAGGATATAGTTAATTGCGATGATTGTTTGAATGCTAGTCAGAGTTGGAGGAAAGGTTTGTCGAACCAGGATACTCGATTGTCGGCGCATAACAAACCTGTCAGTGGTAGTTGTACGGCGTGTCTTAAGGTTGAATATAGGTGGTTACACGGGGGATTTGCCACCATACCGAAAAGAGTGCAAACTCTCGAACAAACCGCAAAGATAAATGAATTTTCATAGCTCGGCAGAAATTAACTACGGGATCGAGTGCCCGGTAGGCAACTTCCGGTGGTGTAAGTGAATAACTTACTTTTTGCGATGACCCCGATCGTATGTGTTCAGCAGCGTTTTACCTGCCTTGCAAACGATCGAGCAGGAAAAAAAAACGTCGGTGCAACCGGCTGAGTTATCGGTGAGATTGGCTGGAAATAACAGGTAAGAAGATCGAGGTGCAAATCGATTTGCGATTATCCTGCGGCTTGTAATTATTGTACCGATGGCGGGTTTGGTCCTCGAGTCGTAATTCGTCGATGTCAGATCTTCACCAGCAATTCAGTCTCGATATGGTGAAAGATTTGCAAACCTAACAAATACGAGAAGTAAAATAAAATTTTATTACCTTAACGTCTTTGAAATTGGCAAGCAGGTCG
Organism: Athalia circularis; assembly: GCA_963978495.1. Lineage (NCBI taxonomy): Eukaryota > Metazoa > Arthropoda > Insecta > Hymenoptera > Athaliidae > Athalia > Athalia circularis. Next base: position 17,697,410 of record OZ021698.1, on the reverse strand, counting down.
GTCGTGAACGTTGAGTTAGCCGGACTCGGCTTGTTCTTTACGCTAGGGAAAATTACGCCTCTGTTCCTGGTGGCGATTCGCTGACTGGAAGACGGCGTTACAGGGGTAGTTGCAACGGAGGGCAGGTGACTGGAGGAAGAAGCCGTCGTCGATGACGTGGTCGTAGTGGTAAGTGGGGGTGGTTGCGTCGTAACGAAAGTAGGTATAGGTGACTCGGTAATGAGTTGATCATCGGGAACGCCAACGTACCTGAAAATAAGGAAGAGTGCGAAAGGCGTTTAGTCCGACGGGGTCAGCGATCTTGTCGTCGAATCGGCAACAGAAAAAAAAGAAGAAAAAATCATTGCACCTGTTGGGGTCGTACTCGACGAGTCTGTCGATCGTCGGGTCAAGAAGAAGTTCGGCGGGGACTGGTCTTTGGGCCAAGGTTGCAACGTCATCCTCCTGTTTTTTCAGTCGACTTTCAACTCCTTCCAAGTTCTCGATTATCTTGTTCGTTTTCGTTCTCAAGTCAGCGTGAATTTCGCTAATCGCTCTCTCCTGACGCTGTGTCTGCGTGAGAAGCTCGTCCGACTTCGGGACGAGGTCGTCTACGGAGCTTTTCGTGCCGACCTGTCGAAAAATTTTACTAAAAAATCATCCCTCCCCCCCCTTGCAAATTGCCCAATCATACCAATTACACTTACCACAACGTCCCAAACCTCATCCATTTTTTCAGAAACGGTGAGCATAGGATGCATTTGTTCGACGAGTCGGTCGATCTTACTTTGCTTCGGCGGGGGCTGCGTCGTAGTTACGTTGTAGCTCGGAGCGTCCTTATCAACGATGGCTTCGTGAACATCTCTAATCATAGTGTAAACTGCACCAAGATTATCGGAAACAAGATTCATATGGTACTGCAGTTTTCGATCCATACTGCCGGTGACTTGTCGTAAATTTTCTATCTCGACGGAAACGTGATTCATAACTTCGCTGTTCAGTGCTTTCGTGATTTCGATTACGTTCATACTGATCGGTTTTTTCTCGCTAGCCTCAGCGTTTATGTCATCGGCTGGCAAAAAATTATTATCCAGTTGATTTTTCAAGTTCACCAGTTTGTCGTCGATGTCCGAAACCTTTTGGTCCAACGATAGAAGTTTCTCACCAAGATATTCCGGAGAAGGGCCGTCGTGGTGAATCAAACGAATCACCGGAACTGATTGTACAATATGGAATTTTTTAAGATACTTGGAATTGACCCGCTGGCAAATGATGACTCAGCTTAATTATTTTCTAATAACTCACCACCTTCGTCGGTACCGCTTCTGCTCTCAGCTGTTCTGGATTCCAGCATCGCTTCCGGTGGAAGAGATGGCTGCGTGTGAAACAGTTTGAGATCCAGAGTCCTGAGTTTTGAGATGACATTATCGGTTTTGTCGATGTTGTCGTTCACCCTAGAATCGAGCGCCTCGACCCGCCGCATAAGGTGTTCGACAGCTTTGTCGAGGTTTTCTATCCTCTGCAGTTTCGATTCCAAAGTGGAGACGATCACCTCGAAGACATTGAAGAGATATTGTTCCCTGCGATGGGTAAAAATGAAAGAATAAAAAAAATAAAAAAAACCGTAATTAATTTATTACCTTATATTACCGTGTCTGACAATGGGATTACGCGGTTAATAAGATCTCTCAAGAAGATAAGTCCCCCCCCCCCCCCCCCCAACGGGTACTATTCAACATCGCTTTCAACCATTCAGGAAGTAATTACTTAATAATCGTCGCGATAAAAGCTCAGAAAGATGGAAAAATACGGGTGTGGTTAGTTTGCGAGTAACAATTTATCCGCGGGACGACCATTATTCTAAGTAACTGCGCGTTAGTTTCACTTTCATACCGTTTACGAGACAATTTTCTAGCTACCGATGCTGCAGCAGGTATTCCATTTGATTCCTGGGAGCTGGACAGGATTGTTTTACGACTTACTGAATGTCGTCTTGGAACGAGCTACTTTCGAGTAATTAAGTTTGAAAAACACTCAACAATCGGAGATCAGTTTAATCGGCGACGTCTAAAAGGTACTTGCGACTCGTTACGAAGCATAGAATTCCACAGCTCTAATCTCCAGCAACAAATGGCCGCACATTTGGCGCTAATTATTCCGGAAGATAAACTAACATTTTTACTTTCGTCCAGGATCCCGGCGATACAGCAATGGCGGAACGACGATTCGAGTTGAGAAAAAAAAACTCTGCAGGCATTAATCGATCGTTTGAAAAATAAAAATGAATTAAGAAAAAAAAAAGAAAAGTTTCGATCTCATAATAACATATATCGGGGACGTGCGGGTAAGAAGTTGAATTTTCATACGGGCGGTCGTGTATTTAACTGATTGAAAGTGAAATTTTTCGAATTACCTAACACCCCGGCCGGTAGACCAGTTCCGTTTTAACTGGAGTACATCACGATCGGACGATGTGAGAGACAGAAGAAGAAGAAAGAAAAAAAAAGAGGTAAGCGCGCAAAACTGGCTTATGTTTTATATGAATGACGCTACGCGTAACCGTCACTACACTCCTTCGGTTCGCCGGACATGCATAAGCGATGGTGGTGCATTGCCCGACCTGTTGCAGTTGCCAGGGCAGCTGTGTCGATTGTGGTATAAAAATGTTTTTGATTATCTGAAAACTTGTCTCGAGAGAATAAAAAAATTCGTAGTATCTTAGCCTGTAGAATAAAAATGAAGGTACGCGTACGTATAATATCTGTGGGTAAAATAATTGCGTGAAGAAATAAAAGTTTGGTATAAATCGCGATGTTCTTTTGGACTATATAATCCATCATTGCGTGTCTAGTAAATCGTTAGAAATCGGTTGAGCGAATAAAGTCAGTTCTCTCTTACACCTGCTGTCATGGTAACTTCCGGTCTAGCTGCTCGTGAATGTTGGATCGCGGTAGGCTGCCTTACGGGGCGAATGGTCGCTCGTAAACCACTATGTTTTTTTAACACAATTATCGAGACATTCGAGACCAACGCCTCACACAGAGAAGAAAGACACTTCAAGTGTCGCCAGTCCTGCTATGGCAGGAACTCGCGACCAGGAATGAAAAGAAATAAAATAGAAGAAAAATAGAAAAAAGAAAATCGAAAAAGATAGAGAAAAAAAGTAAAAAAGGAAAAAAACAAACAGAGCGAACTAACAGGGAAGGATAATAAAAAGATATACGATTGGAATAGAGACGGCGATGTCTTGCTCGTTGTGGCTAACGATGTTAATTAATCTCTTTTGATCACCGACCGCCTAACGCTTCCCAAGACTAGCTCGATTTTGCCCCCCGGCAAAAAAGCGCAACGTTGTCTTGGAAGGTGATAGAACTCTCTTTTGGGGACAACATCCTAATTCATTCACTCGCAATTATTTGGCTCTGTTCTTCCTGTTTCGGATTCCCTATTTTTACCCGTGAAAGTTTGTCTCATCGATTTTCACCAGTAGACCGATCGCGATTTTTACATCCCGCAATCACAAAACCATTGCGTAATTTCATGATGAAATATTTTTTTCTCTAGTTTTTCATCCGTATTGCCTCAAAATTTTTGGTCAAAATGTCGGTTGATTTTCTTTGTGGTTTGCTGATGTATGTTGTTAGGTGTATTGCAGCGGCTCCTTTCAATGATATTCCAATTAACCGATCGCTGAATCGGAAACTGCAAGGGTGACGATAAGCAGCTCAGCTGGATCTATAGGATTACGAGATTCTGACGACTACCGCAAGAGAGAAAAAGAGAGAAAAAAGAACGTGAGGTCCGGTGCCACCGCCTAACACTTTCACTTTTATCTTACGAGATCAGACCCGAATCGCCGCACAATTGCAGTCAACACATCAAAATTACTCCACGTATTGCACTCATTTAAAATATCATCAAATTTCTTCCAGAAATAACCTAATAAATCTCATCATCGGGTGAGCCAAAATCGCGGGATGAGATTTTTTAACAAAAGATTGTTCAAAGGGTTGAAACCTCTAGTCGCAAGGATGGAGATCCGGAATGATTTCTAATTTACAGTAAAATCGAGGGGCTGAAAAAAAAATCCGATATACGGACTGTGATAAATATATAGATTAGTCGGAAGTTTGATCGCCTTAAGCGCGGAACGTAACACGCCAGGCAATACATACGTCTGCGTAAAAAAGTCATTGGTTAAATAATTAAACGTCCGTCGGAGGTTATTCGTTTCACAGCTGGATCCTGTATATACGAGAATTTCCAAACGATTACAGTATGGTAGCGCGGATAGTAAACAGATATACCTGTTTATATACCTATATACGCATTTCAACTTCTGGATTAAAGAAGTTGGGTAACACGGATAATTTAGGGTCACTTAAAAGCGAGTTCACTTATTACTTACGCCTCTACTTTATTCGAAAAAAATCAAACTTTCCAAAGTATTTATCGTATAGTCTGGAGCGTTTTACTCGGCGAGGAAACTGAAAATTGCAAACAATAAACTTTGCGGTTTAGATTAATTTATGTATATGACGTGGTTGCTCAAAAGCTTCCAACTCTCTTTTCGCGAGCTTTCCATTACGGTTTGACACGTGCTAAAAAGTTTCCTACCGAATAATACTGTTCATACTTTTGTGCTACAGCGAATCGAAGATCGTGAAATATATACACGTACAAGTTACGGTGTAATCGCCACACAACGAATCGCGATGAGTAGTTACAAGTTCCCGCAGCGTTTCAATGAGTATTTCATATACACACCGCTTTCTAAACGTAGATACGCATATTCTTCGATCAGTTCAATAAAATCAATCGATCAACCCTCGTAGTAATAAAGAAAAAAGTAGAAAAAAAATAAAAATAAAAACCGAAACTTAAATACCGACTGCGGCGAAGTTTTTATTTTTCATTAGGAAAGGGAGGTAGGGTAATTTCCGGAGAGGAGTAAAATATGAATGGCGTGAAATTTGAAGAGTGAAGAAAGTCCCGCTATGCGTATCGACGGATTGGTTATGTGGGATTCGAGTCGCCCCCGGGCCCCATGACATTTAGCCTCTGTTATTGGGTATCTTTTAAAATTTATCGATTATTTATTTCGCAATGCATAACCTATTATTTAAGTTACACCTGTTGATACGCTAATTGAAGGGGGGCCGATTAGGTCAGCATCGTTGAGATCCGCACGAAAGAAAAGTAACAAGCGTGATTTTAAATCAAAAAGTAAACGGATCTGAGTGTCGGAAAAACAAATTAATTTACAAGAATAAAATATCAATAACCGATTGTGTATTATTTGCGGTATCAACGGCTCAGACGAATTGAAATGAAATTGACTAATAGCATGCCGAATTTTTGTGTTATAAATTATCGAAGATCCTTCATAGTTGTAAAAAGTTATTCAAATTGAAGATAACTGTTCATTCCAGTCGATTCGATTAACCAAAATCGGATACGTATAGCCATATGCCTATTATCTTTCCACGTCCATTTTTCAAGCTAAGTCATAATTAATATCGTTTTATGACAGGGAGACGATAAACGCTAAGATAATGCGCACGTGTGAGTATCAAGTGACGTCGAAACTGCAGGGGGTCTGCCTCTCTGTTTTTAGCCTGTCAACGAATGCTGGTCCCAAACACGTGCGCGGATGCGATCAATTATCAAACATTCCTTTCGCGCTTTAATTAAACAATTATTTACCTATCCCAAGTTTGCATTCGAGGAATATTCTGCAGTTCCTCAATAAGAATTAATATCCCATCTCGATCCTTTCGAATATGCAAACGTTTACTTGCACATAAAATTCGCGCCGTCCATGAATTATCGACATCGAAACTGCGATCATTGGACGATTAAGGTAAATAGGTTACGCGGCACCGTCGAAGATTTCACCCCGGTCTCGTCCGCGCCGCGGAATATCGTACGACCTCTGTATCAAAATGGAGAGATCATACTCCTAAGATTAAACTTATTTTCCGACCAAAGAATTTATATAACACCTGTGCGGATCGAAGATAATTTCTTTGTAATTTGTGGGGCATAATATGCGGTATACGTGCAACGGGTCCCCATTTATTTCTGCGTCTTGGATAAACTGAGCGAAATTGAGAGACAGGAAAATGGTTCTACGGAAGCAGCGAGAAAATTAGATACGCTCCGAGCGTGATAATTACCTTATTGACGTTGACCGTGGAATCGATACATCCATTAAAACTAGCCCCGTGGGCCCGATATAGAAAGGTGCGAATAGCTTGATTATCGAGGAACGACAGGCCGCGTGAGGTACGGAATCTCGTTGCACGACGAGTTTGTTGTTCAAATTAGTATAACAATTTGCCATACCATAATCCAATTCAACTTTTAAACGACTATAAATTTTCGTCCGCAAGCCAAAGTACCGCGAATTATTTTTTTTAAGCTTGTAAGAACTTGTAATCCAATGTTATGCTAATTTTCGTCAATCCATCCAACGATATTTGAGCGGCTCGAATCAATCTATATGTATACCAGTTCCCGCAGATATTCGCACAGATCGAATTAATAACGAGTAGTGAAAATTCCGGCAATGGGAGATCGCGGCGAATAACGGGATTCAGCGACGGTGTCAATATATCTGTTTAATTTAGACTGACGAACGATAATCAGGAATGAAATTCCGATCATTATTTTACTTACGCTAAGCCGTTTACTGTATACTTTGACTTTCTTCGGCGCGTCATAACAGCCGTGAATGAAACCGATTAACGTTTCTCAGGTTAAGTTATTCTCACACCGAACGTCACGAGGATCGGGACCGATGATCACGAATGATAATAATGAGTATCTTCGATCGGACTAGAATGAGAAGAACCGTCATATCGCATTTGAAAAAAATAAAACCGCAGGTCAAGCTCGAATTTCGGAGAAATCCTATAGCGTGAAGAGCACAATGAAGGTGCGCTTTTCGCGGGGCATTGATCGATGAAAGTTTGAATTCCGTGTGAACAGTGTTCTTTTGATACAGAGAAAGAGTTTACCGAGAGGAGTATAAGTGTACGACCAAGCAATGATGATTTCTATTTGGCCGAGTCGCGGTTCTGGTTGCTACGGGTTAGGCGGTGTTAACTGTTAACGCTGTGACAGCCGCGAGCTAATAATGAATTCGTTAGCATCAGCCTTGAGACTGAGAAAGCGTACTAGCTCCATGATCAGGGCCTATCGCCTCTACGATCGTCGAAATCACCGTCGCTAATTCAAGATCGATAATTTTGGCAGTGCAGTTAATCGTTATCAGATACACTGCAGCTACAGATCTCATGATTCTCCGTAATATATTTCAACGAACGTTTCGACATCGTGGGAATTTTTTCTCATCCTTAAATTTAGACCACAAAGTGAAAACTAGCCAAAAGTTTTTTTCTTTTCTTTTTTTTTTTTTTTTAACACAAACACCCGATAAAACGATCGAAGCGCCACTATACATGTATACGATTTATGTCTTGCAAGTGTAAAGCGATACCTCTTTGCCATTCAGATTATCTTCGAGAACCTCATGGCTCGTAATCGGATTCGCTTGTTTATAAGGAAGGTGAGTAGCCTCGAGATTATTCGGGTCAATCAAATTCGTTATTCCGGAGTCAGCGATGACTCTGGCGAATTTCTTCGCGATAACTAAAGTCTTAAAACCGATGCTGTTCAGTATCGAACTACACGGTACGATAAAAAAATGCAAAACTGCGTCGATTTAGTTTCCTGACTTTAATCGAGTCACGATTGCAGATATTTAAATCAACTCACGTCCCCAACATTCATGGTCGAGCCGCTTAATGCTTTACCATGTTTCGCTATTTCTGGGACGAGATTCGTCTGCCGCTGTTCATTGCCAAGGTTGTTTTTCGTATCGTTTTTTTTTTTTACTTCGGGCTGTAGAGTACAAACCAACCCCAATATAGCTAGTGCAGTGCCCAGAGCCCCGAGAAAATCAAAAAACCTCGATGAACCTTGAATAGCAAATACGACACATAGTTATAAGTAAAATTTCGTGTATCCATTAGATCGAGGGTTAATGGATATGAACTGAAGACGAGCCCATCGCGATCGTCAAAACGTTTTTAAGTGCTCGTCCTTAAATTTGTTATTTTATCGTAATGATCAGGGCGATCATTCATTTGATGTCATATTTTATCGAACGGAATTTTTTTAAAACGAAACCTTGTGCCATGACCTGGCCAGGAGTATACGTTTGATACGTATTTTTTTCTTTTAACAGAAAAATCAAACGCATTGGTGTATCCGCTGGCCAGCAGCTGCCTCGTCACGTCCGAAATTGTTTAGAAATTTTTAATTGTGACAATAACAACTATCGCCATCGGATTTACAACTGTTTTATTACGTGTGGAATCATTCGGGCGAAATATCGTGATTGAAAAACGAGAGTGTAGGTATCGTTGCCCATCTCATCATAAAATCTCTCGTTATGACTCAGATCGATCAGTGGTAATAACTACGTTTGCTTTTCCAGTTTCGTCAATGTTTCTGCTACGATATCACGACCCATTGTTTGCGCTATGGTTATTAATAATGTGATAAAATATCGGGGGAAACTACGATTTTTAAATCAGTAAATGTTTTTTTTCATCGAAGGCAGGCGTGCGTGCAGGAAGCGAACGTTGGACGATATAAAGCACGGCTCTCACTTGGAGAGCAACACAGAGAAGTGTGTCTCTTCTAGACTCGTTGTGGGGTCTGATAATATATACGACTTGCTTCAAAAGGTACCCGAAAATGGATCGATCCAGCTTTCTTGGGAAATACTCGGCCGTGTTTCTGTTGCTCGGCGTCTGGTTGGTGGTGGTGGTAGCTGCCGATCCCGTGGACCATGGTGTGTATTGCGTTGAAAGTAAATGGAAAAATATTTCAAAATTCAAATAGTGGCTGATCCTATCCTCCGGAAATGATAATACATAAAAATTAGGACTGGGATCAGGATGGAGATGTTAAATAGTAATAGATACATGAAATATCTTTTTTGAACTCCCGTTCCACTAAATTTTGCTGTCCATAACTCTGATAATTCGTTCTGCTAAACCATCGAATGAAATCTAGGAAAATCACGGTCTGATGGTAGCGACGAAGATTTCGATCCTCAATTAGCACGGCGTTCAACAAGCGCCAGTGCTGCCCAGGCAAAAGATGCAAAGTCCAACAGTCCGCCCGGCGAAGGTCAGCAGGACGATGAATCCTACCGAAGATTTTTGGTTAACGCGTTGATGGGTATGAAACAGCAACAATGGGGGTGGGTAGGTGCGAGCACAAATTCTCAAGGGCAGCAACCTCAGCAACAGGTCTATAACACACCCCCTCAAGTTCAAAAACCGGTATACACACCCCCTCAAGTACAGCAGCCGGTGTACACCGCTCCTCAAGTGCAACAGCCACAGCAGCCTGTGTATAACCCTCCTCAAGTGCAACAACAGCAGCAACCGGTATACACGGCACCTCAGGTACCGGTCCAAGAACAGCCATCCGCCCCCCAATTACCCCCACCTCCTCCTCCCCCTCCGACGCAACCTCAACAAGTGGCGCACCAACCCCCATCTCCTCCGCCCCAACAACCACCGCAGCAACAGCAAATTTCATCTTGTCCACAATATTCCGTAATGCCCCAGGCTCCTCCACCACCGATGCAATCTTATACCGAAAAGTTACCGACCCAGTACGGGCAATGCGTGACGGTCGTTCTACCAAGCCCCGTAATGGGAGGGTGTAAGTATTTTTGATGGCTTTGAAAATGGGGCTGGAAAAAATTCATGTGTTTTTCACGCATTCCGATTATTTAGATAAAACCCTGCCACCAGCGACAAACGCGGATGATTCCAATAACGCTATGCAACAACCCTGCAGAAACGGATGCAGCTCGGTAAGCAACGCTTTACGTTCGCTCCACACTCCCCGAAGAGGGACGTATTATTAGAGCTGCAGGGAATGGGTCCTGGATTACGAGGTCGAAAATTTTTGCTATCAGATCGGCATAATCACGTCCTTGTTACACGATAAAGAATAAAATATTTCAACCGATGGAAATTAACTTGTCCGAATTCTTCTTTCTTCGTTTGACCGTGTGATTTATTACCTTTCACACTCTTCAGGGTAAAAAAGAAAGATGAAACTTACACGCTTCCTTGTCAGAGGTCGAACTTGGAATCGTTTTAAACCGGGGGCTTGACACGGCACGAATAAATGGCTATGACTTTATTACGGCTCATATTTAACCGTTAACTGTTATATTCCGCATAGGTGCGAAAACGATTCGAACGTTCAGCTGGAAATATGTTTCATTATGGAAGCACATATAGCGAAGAGTTTACTTATATATCTATACCTACTTCCAAGGCTGTATATGGACGAGATAGCTGTCAAGTCAAGAACTACCCGGGGCTCTCGGTGGAGCGGTTATGTAAGCCGGGGAATGAGGTATTGCTCGTGTTAGCGTAGCGTGGTTGGTCATTTTGCACCGGCAAGAGCTGCAGAAAATCTCGAAGTGAATGTCTGGAATTGTACTTAAGTCGCTATGAAGCGGTGACCTGCCAACACTTTTGCTTTATATCATTTTCACCAACAAAGATAATGTACAGCCTATACGTGTATACGTCCAGGAGAAAGATCCGATGACATTGTTTCTTTGACCCGTGACGACCTTTCGCATACCGAGAGGTCGCGGCCTAGACCGTTAAAATTTTTTATTATACGAACGCGGTTTGTGCCATAAACTTCCGCGAGCTCGAAACCTTTCTCCAGCTTTTCAGTTTTAAATAAACGTACAGTTTTACAATTAACAGCCGGTGAGGAAATATTCGCGATCGGTTTTCTTTCCTTCGATAGGACGATGAGAGAAAATCCGCGTGAACATGCATGCGGCCAAGATCGTAGCACCGATTTTCGCCAAGAGATCCGTGGCATTTGCGCGAGGTCCGAAACTTTCGCTGATACGAGGAAGTTTTCTCAAACATCCATCTAAGGACGACGGTAGGTATAATACCCGGGCGAGTTCGTGACTTGTGGGAAAGGTACCTCTAACGTTGAATCTTGCGCAACCTGGAACAGCGTTGTCAACTGACGTCAACTATTTAGTTTCGCGAAGCTGGAGGAGCGGAATTACAATTTTCGGTCCGTGTCGCGGACTAATGCGCGACGTTTTAATGAACAGGTGTCTATGCAGGATTCTTATTCATCTATATTTTTTCTTTCGAATGTCTCGACTCTTTTATCGCAAAATCGAAGGCCACCTCGATTGTAAAATTTTAGGACAATTTGAATAATTTTTAATCGAACACCGCTTTTGTCCTCGCTCTGGTTTTCAATACTCGACAGGTGTATGTTTTTTTCTTTTTTTCTTTCTTTCTTTTTATACGTCAAATTGAACGCATCGAGAAACGTAATTTGTGTCTGAAATTATGGACCGACAGGAACTACTCCCGACCGGCCTGCAGTATTCAAGGATTTCAAGCGCCGCTCCAAAAGTTGATACGCGCGAAACGTATACTTGATTTTAAACAGGTTAAATTTTTTTCTCAATTCTCTCAGAGCATATGCGTTCACGTGTACATAAGGTGCATGACGAAGTAAGTAAATACGCCGATATACTCTACATTTGGTAATGGTCTATCATTTTTTATTTACTTTAATCATTTCTTTTCTTTCTTTTTTTTTGGCCTCTCTTTTCAGTTACGTGGCGAGATAACTTTTGAATCTTATGTACGTACATTCGCCGTAAGTTCGCTGTACTTTGTATCATATTCGGAACAGTCATACGCCACGGGACACCCAGTTAGCGCTCATGGTTAAAACGATTCTACTTCCATTTATAACGATACTAGAAAGTTCAGTAACCGTTCGTACGTGTAACCGTACGTTTTTCATGGGAGACAATCGCGGTCGTTTGGATTCGATACGATATGATAGAGAAAATCTATACCACGTTGCAAAGGACCAGCTAAGGTTCAAACAAGATCCCGTGCCGGCGATACAAAACTCACGTACTCCTAAACACCTATTCGCAACGCTATGCACTTTCTCTCATTGTTGCACGAGGCTAAACATAGGTGAGAACAGAAATGCTTCACCTACGACATGGGCAACTGTTTCGAAAATTTAATCAACGTACTTTTCAACCGTACCGCACATAAAGGTGAGTATAATTTCTGTCACATTTTTTGATACTTCTTTCCTCGATTTTTTTCAAGACAGGGTAATTCGGAGAGAAACGAGATAAGCTAAGATGGAGAGTTTAAACTGATTGTGAGTATGATGGACAGCCACCTTCTTTAGAAACTATGAAAGCTGCTAGGACCAAAGATTTTCAGTTTGTTGGTCTCTCAAGCACAAAAAGAATGACTGACATAATTTCAAAATAAGTATAAATTAGTCAAACGTGCCGACAAAACATCTGACCTGCAGATTGTTTGGCGAAGATAGGTGGTCCTCGAGTTTCTCTTTGGCTTGATTAAATAATATATCCCCCATCTCCATATTTCCGGTTTATTAAATAGGAAAAAAAAGAAACGAAAGAACGAAAGAAAAAAAGAAAGAAATATCGGTCCATCGATGCAGACTGAACGATTTGCACATATGTGTCGGTATCATGAAATCCAACAGTTCTTTTATTCTTGTATCGAGTAAGCGATTAAAAACAAAAAAGGAAAAGAAAAAATACCTAATTAGATCATTCGATTTAAAAATAAAAATGAATGTATAAATTTATTTTTAAAAATAATTTTAATACGACTAGGAATCTCCCGACAGCAATTCACGATCGGGTTGGAATACGCTTGTACGGCTCTAGCCTCTGGTGTTTTAAAAAATAAAACTGGTAGTTTATCGTCGATCGCAGACAGCTTGGCTACACACGTTGCGGCGCCCACTTTATCATTTTCAGATTTGTGTCCTTTGAGACATATCGCGAACTGGCTGTCGCAGAAGGCGACGAAGAAATTTTTCAGAATAATAATTCGTCTATTGAAACGTCGTGCTCGGTGGGACCAACAATTATTCTATTCTAATCTTGACAAATCTTTTTCTGAATCCGCGTCGCCTTGATTGTACAATTTTATCAACCCTCTATCGATCTACAAACGAAATTAATGACGATCCACCGTCATTGCGATGCAGCTGGCGGGTAATTTCTTTTTTTTTCTTCTTTTATACATCTGCATCGTTTACAATACCACGCGAAGGATAACAAGGCGTTAACAACAATCTCCGGATTGGAGCATAGCTCGTACCGAGACAACATTCCAAAATAAATGGAGCAGCAGTAGCGATATTGCGCTTGTCTCGTTCGACTGTGGAGTAAATCCTGCGTGTCGTACGTGTAAAATCGTACGGATATAATATCCAAAGAGACTCGATCATGACTGTCCACACATAGGCGAAGGGAACGAATAAATCGTAAAATGTAAGTAGGTACAAGTGACCGGCCACGTTGGTCGTAAGCAGAAAGGTTTCTGTTGCTTTTGACATTCTCTTTCAGTGAACTAGCCTACCACTGCTTAACTACCTACATACTGTACGCCTATACGATATACTTATGGTCTACTTGCACGTAAACTGGCATCGTGCCTTATGATATTCAGTAATACTTTTTAGACTTGCATAACTAATGGATTATAGCTAAGAGCATAACGTTATTATATCCCGTGGCGAATTGTCCACGCGCGTGGTGCATTATTACGTACGTATACAGGGTGCTATCCGGCTATAGACACAAATATAAATCGACCCGGGGGCGATCTCAAGCCCAGGAGTGCGACTGAAACGACATAGTGGGTAAGTCTTGATCGTAAATTTGTCAACCGTCTTTTAGACATCTTAATCGACAACTCCGCAGTTTATAATATGCGAAAGATAAGGTTTCATATAATACCCCAAGGACCAGAAATCATGCTGTACGGAAAAACAAAAAAAATGGTTGCGAGAAGCTTTGAGCAAAAAGGGTAAAACAATTTTGACGAAATAACCGAATCTAACGAGCCGACGATTAACATTGTAACGCAAGTTTTCAGCCGAAGAGAACTGCGGAGGACACACGTTTTTTTTTTTTTTTTTTAATTTATTTTCTTTTATTTTTCAAATTATACAGAGTCAAGAAAGTCGGTACTTTGTGTAAAAAGGAACGAATAAGTAAGCCCAAGGTTGTTACACTGCCAATGAAGTGGCTATAGCCTGTTTCCCAGACAACCTTGAGTGCCTTTTGTCAATACTCCAATAGTATAGTTGTTAGTCATTCCCATAAGAGACGTGGAAAATTTTACTCCGATTCAAGCAAACCGAATTTCTTTTAGGTACAGGTCGACGGCACCGTTCCGTAATACTATGATAGTAGGTAATTCGCTGGAATATGCAGCAGCATTTCTTAAATATATCGTGCGAAAAGTTCGGCGATTTTTGGACTCGAGTTCGCGATTGGTTCCGCCATAGATTAATTAGTGAATTAGTTCCGGCGAACGTTTATGTGTATGTCATACAATAACCGTCCATTTTCTTCGACGCCTGATGCTCCGAGAAATTCGATAATCGTTCGATTGCATAAAATTGTATTTGTTGTTACGTTAGCCGAGAAATTTCATGTTATATACGTGCTCGCCGTATAGTTAAGCACGTCCTACCATCGTGCGGAGCAAATTGCAGCTCGTTGAAAAGTAAAATTAAATAACGCAACGATACGGTAGAAGTGTTTGATATTTTATCGGAATCATTCAACGGGATTTGATGTCTTAAATAATCTCAATTAATGATCCACCCCGTATGTAAGTCGCAAAATTTATTCGCACAACTCGTTCGATCGGACTCTGTCTCCCAACACGGTGAGGAGTCGGCGCATCTCTGGTACGGTTTTTAATTAAAACCGGAATATTTCGTTGCCTGTGATTGCGAATATAAAGGTTGACCCGTTATTGAGACTTTGTCGAATGCTCTTATTACACCCACCATTGAACTCGATCGACGCGTGTAACGATCTCTGTAAGTATTTATACTTTTTCAATGATGTTACTCGATTCTTATGTAATATCCTTATAACACCGTAAACAGAATTCGGGTTGCTCAATGTCATCAACATCGATACACTTTGTGCGAACGAGAAGAAAAACGCGTGGGTATTTGGAAAAAAATGTTCACTGCAGAAAGAAGAAATTTATCTATTTTAACGTTTCTCTCATTAGCAACCGATGATATTAATTAACACCTACGAATTTCCCCCACTATTCGCACGAGCGAGGATCATAGCTTGATAAAGTCGGTCGATGCCTGTCGTTATAATTTGTATCAATTTTATTGGGCAAGTCAAACCCATAGATTTATCCATAGCTCATTTTAATTACAGGGCGGTACATTTCTTTAACCTGATCACAAACGAAATGAGATCCACGTCCGCGATACGAAATCACACAGACACACAAAATGAATTATAATTCCGATCAATTTTATATTAATGATATCTTTCCTTTGCCTTGGGCGTGTACAACTCTTGCGTAATAATGGACATTACAGTATGGATACCCTGATGTCTTCCCCTCTACACGCCACCCTCCGCTACTCAATTGCGCAATGACCACTGATCGCGATAACTATCGCAAACTTGAGTTTTTTTTCTTTTCTTTTCTTTTTTTTTCGCAATTTTTTCATGACTCGGCCACCGAGTGACCACCGCGGTGGATCCGATGCGCGATTATTAAGTTTGGTTACTCACGTGATAACGCGGCTGCGAGTGGCCCAAAATTTTCGGAAGATGAGTCTGCGATTATTTCGTTTCAAACATCCATTCGCAAGGTAGTTTCTAAGAGGAACCTTGAGAATTAATTAAATTTTGCATCTCGTGGGCGACATCCGAAAAACCGTTGAAATAACCTTTACACGTATTTTCTAAGGATATTTTTTTCATCGTCTAACAAGAGATCGTGTTGAATAAAATTTTTGATTCTGTAATATATCCCATAAACATAAACTATATATGACCTACTGGCATTGTCCATTGTTCGCTATATCCATTATATACACCTGTTATAAGATAGATAGAGTTTAGACTTCTGGGTCAAGGAAAACTGAAAATATACAAAATATTAGCGCGCGGTGAGCGTATTTGATTATTTTATCGCGAAGTGGGGGTGCAACTAATAAGTTTTAATCGTTCACATAATCGCAGAGGCCCTTAAATGATGATAAAACTTTTCTATCGCCTGCACGGTTGCAAATCGATTAACGGAAAATATAACGAACAATCGACTGATGGAGTGCGTGGAAAAAAACGATCGAGTCCCATATATAAAACCTGGTTCAAGTTGCAACAAGGATTGCTCGGTATGTTGCGCCAGAGATTCCCTCCTCACTTACACCAAAGTATACCTATATATACGTACGGTGCACATCTTATAGGCAAGTGACTACCGCAATATACGGATAATTTTTTTGCTCTTTTCAAGAAAAATCGCTGCAATATGCTTGGAGTCGGCATTCTCGAGCGACAAGAGAAAAAAATAAATAGAAAAAAAAAACGTTACAAATTCTAGCGGATGCAGAGAATCAGATGGAGACAGATTTACGCGTCGATTACACACGGATCAAATCGACGCTGCGGTCACGTTACGATATGCCGTCTCTGTGTAAGACTAGGTCACAATTGCTACAAGTAAAGTACTCGTGTTCAATGACGAGCTGCCTTTCGTTCGATCCGATACGTGTAAACCACATTAATGCAGGTCGTATTGAAGATTTTAGCCAACCGCGAACATGCGGAGCGAACCAGTAGTAACGTTAGACGAGTGAATGTAGTCGCGGATGAATATTATTCATATTCATATTTTCATTCGCATGCATATGTTTGTAATTATGTAGTGGAGAAGTAAGTACGATGAGAGGGATGGGTGGTTAGGGGGCAATTTGAGAGATAAGTTAATAACCTGTCCGTCAATTTGTTCCATGGGTAAAAGATGTTTACGACGTCGACGAGTGCGATAGAAAAGGATTAAATTTACTTAGAATCTATTAGTGTAAATCGCGGCGTTTAATCCGTTAATTAATTAGAATTCTCTCTGAATTTGTGGATCGATTCGATGATTGCGTTTAATCATTTTTCAAATTAGATAAAATTGAAATAAAAATATTGTGAAAACTCGGTCGTAAATTTCCAGAATTCTGCCGAGCATATTCGAATAGCCCTTTATGAAATTCTTATACTCGTGATGCACAATGAGGTAATCGCAGATCACTCAAAATGTGCCCATAAATTTGTAAATCTTACGAAATTAATAACGTTTATCAGTTTTTTTTTTTCTTTTAATTTTAATGGCGCACTTCGTTCTATAGAGGCAATAACTTTCGAGCGCGTTTGTAGAATAATTCTGAAATTTTATGCTTCTAATGATGATCTGGGATCACGAACTCTGGGCAAATTAGCAATTTGATTGGATCGATACGAAATTTAATTTGAAGAAAAAATATTTAAAAAGGGAAAAAACGGAGTGAATTAAAAACGAGCCGGGTAATTAATAGGTGGCCTTTTCATTTTAACCATAAAGTTCCCGCCCAAAAGAATAATTCTCTCAGTAAAGTTCATCGATGATAAAATAATAACGATTTGGTTCGGCCTTCTGACTTAATTTGTTTATACAAAACCGGGAGATATCAATTTGATAGCTGTTTAATTTCAAAATTTTAATTTTTTTATTCCTTACTATTTCAATAACAGCAAACGAAGTGATTAGCCGTAACGTTATGAGGTGATTAAGAGCAGATGGATATCGCATTTGCTAATTTCCATCTCCAAAAAAGTAGACTTGGGATTACCCTGACAGTATATGATATTGTGCCCATTCGCCCCCCACGATCACGCTGGAGATTTTATCGATTCAAACCTGCTATAAAATTCCGACGAACCTCCAACTTCCATCAGAATTGACAATTAATTGTAATACCGTCTGGACGGACAAATAAATAAATTAATTAATAATGTCGTCGTGTTAAAAAATTGATAAAATAATATTATATGTTCGGCAATGAAGATCGTGTTATAAAAAATTGATTCAATAATAGAAAAAAAAGAAAGAGAGAAAAAAAATAATGTGTGGGAGCAATCGAGCGGATAATGTACGCAGAATTGATATACGATTTTCAATGCAGACGCACATACCTTGATGACTTTATCCAATGGGTCAGGACATCGTCTGTAGGACGTCTGTTTCCTGGCTATAGATAATGACATCGAGAACGTACAGTGTTCTCATTAGCGATGCAATATATTTCCATACACTTAGCGATCTGCGTACATAAATATATATCCTCGAATATATCGAGCATCGACATTATTCATGTTACTCTCACATCGATTTTTTTCACAATTTTATCGCGATTATCCGCATTGCGATCGAATACTACTAGATACAGTATGCAAATGTAACCGACATTGTCAACCCCGTCCCCCTTCGTCTCCCTTCATTTGAATCATCGATCGATCGAGGCTGTAAGAATGGAAAGATCGATGCAGAATCCGATAAAAGAAATGAAGCAATTAAAATGCAAATAGTTGAAAGATGACGAAAATATAAAATTGCGATTCATTATTCGAGATCGATTTAAAAAAGCTGGGTGAATTATAACGTCGCTGGACTATCCGCTGCCGAAGCTCTTGGGTGGTGAGAACGTTTTTTTTTTTCTATTCGAGTAACTATTACAAACTACGGTAATTTCAATAAATACTAAAGACTACGGTGCAACGCGATTCATTTGGTATGGAATGAGATCAACGACTTCGTGACCGGGGGGGAAGCTGTGATTTCAAAAAGCTTGCGCAACGTTGTTGAATCCAGCATCATGGCGAATTGTCTGAGAAGAATAATGCACTTTATGAGCCAAACGTTTGATATCGTAATCGCGTTCTATGGGGACTGTACAGAAATATCTAATTCTTTCGACGTTATTATATACCTACTATGACATGGAAAGGGTCTAATTTCACGTCAATGTTAGCAGGTGGAAATTATATCGACGATTATTATTACAGTGATTATAAACTAATTGAAATAATAATGGAATAATGGATATCGCGAGGCTGTTTCGCGAAAGATTTATGTCGTGTCGAAGATCACAAAACACGATGACACATCGATAATGATTTTACGATCCGGTATAACTATAGGCATTGTAACGAATTATATTCGAAGGTCATTGCACCTTTATTATACGTATTATTAAAGACTTTACTATATTAGAACCGCGATGACGATCACCGGTAGGATGATCGGACGTATAATCATTGATGTTATACGTCGTACTACACGAAGTTCCTACGCGTATTAATTTCTCTAATAGAAATGTGCATGCATAATGGATGTTAGAAAAAACACAAATGGTATACTATGTTTTAGGATTGTTTTCAGTGACCTGGCTTGCCCACGCCTCCTTTCATTCGATCTTTTTTATCTGTACTTGTGCGATAAATAATTCGCGATCCGATGTCAGATTTCCACCATCTTTCACGGTCAACTTGCTATATAGTCGCTACGGGAATGATTCAAGTTTTGCCTTATTTTCTGAGACACGCCCGTAATCTGAATACGTGGAAATAGTCGCGTTTTGACTTTGTAGAAATCAACATTTTTAACACGAGTTTGTAACAAATCGAAAGTGCAAAATACAGAGCTGCTGGCTGGCGTGTGTCCGACATGTCGGCAAATATGAGAGTTAGTTTCACGGTAGAATAACTCCGTAACCTCATAAATGATCGAGCGTACATGACCAACCGCGAGGTGCATACTGACCGCGAGTTTATGTAGATCCCATAAATTTATTGATTGTAATTCAAATACTTAATCGTTAGTTGTAGTATTTTTAACTTGGCTCCGAATTAAGGGGAAAAAATTAATAACGGTCCGTATAACTGCAACGGGGATCGGAATTTTTTTATCATTCCTTTTTTTTTTTTTTTTTTTAAGTCATCATCGATCGGCGATCATGTGCGTATATAATTCTAATATGAATAATGCATCGGTCCGTTTGTCTCTGGACGATAAGTAGATGCCTCGTAAATTTCACTGCGACGTCGATTTCGGTGGTCCGTCGCGCTTCCTTAGCGATACCGCCGGTGGATTCCTCAAGCGATATCTGCAGGTAGCAAAAAATCTTGAAAGATCCAAAGACTCGTACGTTGCCACGATGCTGGCGGTACCGCGGGGCCCGATTTACTTACTCGATGTTGCTGCAGTTGTGGCAATGGTTATAGGCCTCATATGCGCGTGAACTGAATTCGAAATTAGCCCCTGCCCACCAAAAGAACCGGAGAACTTACCGATCTTTTCCAACCGGCTCTCACTTTTGGTCACGAACCGACGCCGTATACACCTGACGCTAATCATACCTGCGCCCACGTATGGCAAAAAAACAAAATATATCGTAAACGGCCATCGTCACCCAAAGTTCTTTCCTCCCTCGAATTTTGAAAGTTGCTCCAGGACATTCTTAGGCATGTTTCCTTTGATTTTGTTAACGGCACATTTCTGTTTTCCCGTATTGGTTCGAAGGCGCCGGAAAACTTTGGCGTAGCAAAGTCGTAAGTTCGAGGTAAGGTGTAATTAGAATAATAGTAGTAATAAGTGTAAATCGTCACTTCCTGCGGAGATAGTTGATAAATATAAGCCGGTTGTTAATTGCGTGTCACGAAGAGCAGCGACGAAGCATTAAAACGTAGGAGAAAAGAGAATACATTTCTATCCCGCACGACTCGTGAGATTCTTCAATTTTCTTTTCACGTGGACACGCTAAATAAATATGAAAGTGAAGCAGGCGGTTTATCTCCAGTTCAATGACTACGATCTGGTGGCTTTGCCGCTACCTCCTCCGCCTCCTTTACTACCGTCGCCATTACTAAGGCGAAAGTAAATCTTTCGTAAATTGTTAATTCATTAATTTACAACGTTTTGGTCACGGGATTTTCGCGCGATTATCAAACGGAGGTTACCGATCGATCTCCGCTATACTTCCAGCTGCAATTCTTCCTACATTAACGTAGGCGAAAGAGGACAAGGATACGATAATATAATAATACCTGTAGACAGACTTCATTCTTAAAACACCTTCAAAGTGGAACACGTGTCCATTTCTGAATAATGTAGATCTATATACTCGCATAAAGCGAGCCTTACAAACATTTTTACATCGCCGATATAATCCTGTAACGTTTGATGAATTCTAATTACTACATTTGCTTCCATCGAAAGTGATAATTTATGCGCTTTTGTGTTATACAATTTTTAAATTCAAAGTCGAGATTCGATTCATGTGACGTTACGAACGATAGTATAATACGCGAGTAATTACCCACATTATTTTACTCCTTGCAAGTTCATATATGGTTAAAAATATCGGCGAAGCGTAACTCTACCGATATATAATATAAGAATCAAGAAGCAAATAGATTTCTAAAATTATCGAACGTTCTTTGCGCACATTCATATAGACTAACAGATAAATCGCGCATACCTAACCGTAGCGTAAAGCTGGCTATACGTTACGTGAATGAATATTAGCATTAAATTACAATCACGATGTTCGGTATACGGGTACCTATACGCGACGACCAGAAGAAAGGAAGAAAATTATATTACGAAGTGAAATCATTAGAAAATACTTTCCACTGTTCTACGACGATCCATTATTTCCTGTAGATTTTCATGCCACGTATAATACAGAATCGATACGGCGATCGATAGAAAATTTCCAAGACGTTTAGAAGTTCAATTTTCTGTGATCTGTTGCAAAAGAGAAAAAAAACATCCATCGATGTATAAGAGCGTAATTTGTAAGATTGATATAAGTTTTCTGAATCGTGTATTCACCGGGTGCACAACAGGCGAGCCATAAAGCGCAACTGGCAATTTGTCGGTTCCGTTTTTGTTCGGCCAGATCGAATTAACTGGTTCTCTTTTCACCATAAGTCCGATCCCGCGGACCCGCCGAAAGCTGAGTCACGTTGTAACAAGCTGTTACAGTGTTACTTATGAAACAGTCTCCGCGAGTAAAAGAGGCGAGGATATAAGCGACGCGGTGCATCGGCGAAGTTGGTGAAGTCCAAAGCAACATTGTGTTTCGAGGACATCTCGAGATTCGTACACGGAGATAAGAAATAACGAGATATGGTAGGCGTCTTGTTCCACCTTTTTCGACGATTTATATCTTATAAAACTCCACACGGATACCTTTATACCGTCAGCGATACCGAAGAGTCGAGAACATAATATTAAAGAATTTTCGCGATCACATATTTCAGAAACGAAAAACTACCTGACATATCCGTTATTTGTTCTGGAAACTAGTTCGTTTTTTTTTTTCATTTTTTTTTTGCAGCATTCCAAGACCATGCGGTTGGTGCGGAGGCACGTTATACGAGGCAACGAAGTTTCGCGTGGTTTTCATACCGCGCTGCTTCAATTTGCTGTTGTATATATTAACGCCGCGCCCGAGTTTAAGTCTGAGTCTGAGTCTGAGTCCCTACCCTCCGCTTTCACTATAGTCAGTAGTAGTCCAAGCCCTGTTTGTGTCCGCAGCGGCCACCCGAAAGGAGGCAGAGCAGTTTGGCTGCAGCGTAACAACGATCATTCTGAAAACCGGCTCGAAGAAACGCTGCAAGTCCGTACTTTACGATATACCTAATTACCAGAGTTAATAGGGAGAGTGGGGTGAAAATAATCCCTGGGGCAAGACGAACTTTTCATTTTCAGATGAGAGATGCTCCCTGAAAAAAATTATCCGCTTTGCTCCGGGGCCCCAACATTCTCCCCTTTATAACTGGATATATGATGTGTGTCAGGGTAATCGTGTATGGCGAGGGATTGTAAGGATAATAAACGGATAATCCTACTTATCTAATTCTGTGACCAAATTACTTTCCAGATACCCCCTCGACTCTCTGGTCCTAGTAGTTCGCTAGCCATCAATTACAAAGATGTTATTAAAAATACTTGCGAAATGCGAGGATTCACCCCGTAATCTACACCTCACGTGGGTGAAGGGAACAACAATGTAAAAAAGAAAAAGAAACAAATGAACTTGAACGCCATCGTCAGGAAGGGAGATTTTGAATGGAGAAAAAAATTCAAGAACCGACTGACCACTCGGTTCTCACGCTGCAAATTGCATTCAACATTTTCGTTTATCGCTGCACTTCGCGATATAAAAGTTAGATTAAAAGTCTGTGATGAACTTTCAAGTGAAAATTATGTAATAACGGAATAACAAATCGACGGTTTAAGAATACCTCGAGAAAGTCTTGGTACATAAGGTGTGAATTAGCCGTCTCTTACAATTAGATAGATATATACCTCAGTATCCGTATACTGAATCCTATGTAATAAGTCTACCGTATAATCCCCGTAAAATGTTGTAATAATTAAACCATAACCGATTATAACCAGTTGAGTAATACACACGAGTTATTAATTTATTCAAAATATTTACGCATCTTCATCAGACGAGCCGTTTGACCCCCAAATAAGTAACTATAATTTCCTGTACACATCCTAATCACGGATAGTTGCAGGATGCAATTAGTTCTTCCTGTTTTATAGATTACTTTACGACAGGCCCATTCACGGCCAAACGAATTTTTGATTAGGAGTTTATGGGTCGGGATCAGGATCTCTCGCCAATCGTCGTAAAAATGTTATACGAACTCCCATTTTAATTAGTTCGAAAATGTCAATGGAAGGAGAGAGAATGAAAAAAGGAAAAAGATATGTTATAAAAATACTACATTAAACAAGGAATCGTGTTTTTTGTTTTTTTATTATCAACAAATATTTTTTGCAATTCTGACGAACTCTCGACTTTTGTTTTGTAAAAACCTTATTTTCTGCACGGGGTATCTGCTTAACTTGTGGACACGAAGTTGGAGAGAAAAAATTGATTCGAATCTGTAATCGCGATAGGATAGCTGCAGGATAAGGTATATATAAGCTTCGGGCTGCACGGACCTGCAATGACCAGATTAACTTGAAAATATTTCACAAGAGTTGAAAGACTTGAAAGGAACATATGGGTATATAGATTGGACTGGATTCTTAAAAGCCATTCACCGTGGCTGATTGATAAGCCTTAGCTATTTAAAAATGCGATAACATTTAAAAGCATGTCAAAAATCTTTTTGACAAAACGATCTTTCCGCTCTCATAAATTGCGATGTAATATGTATACCGTAGAATATGAACCGTCGCTAATGCCACTTTAGTTATTGCGTAATTAATCTAATGTTATAATATTCGCCGAAATTGAAACCATTAACGAATACAGAGCTTGATTCCGAGATTTGATCGGAGGATTGAGAAAGATTTTGATATTTTACTCGCACGGATCGATTTTCCCGTCCGAAAAAATTTCGCGGGTGGATTACTCGATCGTGCGATTATGTTTATAAGCCTTCTATCAGCCCTGGCAGCTGCAGCTACTCTCAGCGGCAGCAGACTCAGAATTCTCTTGCCTTCCGATTTCTCTATTTCCAAACTACGACTATAATGGACTCGCGTAGCTCTGCCACGCAGTGGCCCAACGTACAGTATCTCGAAAGTTAGCACCGACTAAATATCGCTTTGGCCCCTTGAGGCTTCTTGCGTTCACATATATATACGTGCGTACGCGTATGGAGTTCTATATTGTCGTCGAAGGCTCGTAAGGAGAGAAAAAAGCAAAAAAAGAAAAGAAACAGAAAATTAAAAAAGAAAATAAGGCGAAAAAAAGAATGCGTGCCTTATACTTGGAGTCGATGAATATGTTCTTTGGACCCTGCGCGCATTCGATGAGAAAAAGATAGAATGAGCACGAAGAGTGAAAGGGTAGAAAAGAGTCGTCGAGTTGAAGAGCGAAAGAGTGATTGGTCAGATGGACCGGACCTGCGATCGTTGAAGAGCAAATATAAGAGCTCACGTGTCTGTATATCTGGTATGGCACATATATAGGAAGCTCGGTGGAGAGGACAGGTTGATAATTGCGTAAGAACCGCTTTTACAACTTCTTGTACTCGTATACCAAAGAATGAGCCCGTTAATGTCATACTTCTGTCCTCCTTTAACCCCGAGAAAACAGACCGACTGTCAACCCGCTTGCCCCTGTTCATTTTTTATCACTATTTTATTTCACTGTCAATTCAGAGATCTTCACCTTACGTATCGTATATGTAAATATTACATCGTCCTACGAGACGCGGTAGCCGTCGCGATAATCTCCGAGCGCGAAATTAATCTTAATTTCAATTTTAATTATTACCTTTTCTTTTTGTCTTCAACTTTGTCGAGTAGCATTGCAGGTCGAGCGATGTAGTGTACTACCGTACAACTGAATGAAAGACTATACGATACGCGCGTGAGAACACGCGAAAATAAATTTCCATTGCCATTGTCAGGGTAAACGTATAATACAATAATCTGCAGCAATCATATCTAATTTTTCTCTATTGTTAAAAATTAATTAATCCTCACGACTTAATTGAATATTTTTATATGCACAGTAATCACCACACAATTAGTAAAGGTCCTCTTATTTTTTTTATTATTTGTACTGAAAAATTTGTATCACGCGATATAATAACGTCGTTGACTCGAATCCTTTCACTGATTAAATTAAAAGCTGGATTCTCGATCAATTGCGAGCCTCACGCAAGTTCGTCGTTGGTATCGTCTTAACAATAATTCTATTTTTATGATCATCTATTAGCTACGGCGGCGATCAGATCCGATAAAAATCGCACTTGTCTTAACGTTGATTCGAATAAACGAATCATCAATCTTTGTGATGTTTATAATTTTTCCAGCACGAGATCCTCTCCTCCCCGTGGACGAGATCATGCTGTCTATAAATTTATTCGTTCGAGTTATTTTTACAACAGCAAAAATCGAGGTTCGTTAATTAGCCAATTAATTAAGTGACGCCTATGTGCTGCAGATAATTTTTTATCGATCAAGTCGCGATTCCATAATTCACTACAGATCAACTATATCGTAAGAAGTTGAATTCCGAATTCACTTTTTTTTCGCCAATTAAGTAAATTGACCAGAAAACCTTGAAGTGGTCACATCGTAAAATTTTTTCACAGCTGACCGAAGGAAAATAAACGAACCGTCGGGTATCGGTACCCGCCCACTAGATGAATAGATTTTACCTCGATTAATTGAATTCCCAAACACATTACACGTAGTCGTCGGTTTTCATATTAAACCAAGAATTTTATCATTCAAGCTAATAAAAATTCAGCTGCCACGAGTTCGGAGACCGGAGTCGTTAGGATAGAAGCAGGGGGTGGAAACGGAGAATCTAATCATTACGACTCGACAGGTGATTTTTAACTCTCTAGACTTTCCTACCTTGAAATCTCGCGATCTCAACGGTCGCGGCTAATGACAGAGAGAAGCAAAAATACTTTAGGCGCGTGGGCGTTGCTCCAAGAATTAACAGGTGTCCGCGCAGCTTCGCGATCGACAAGAGATTTGATATTGAGCCACTTGCGCGGAAGATCCAGCATGAATATTTTTTGAATACAGAATTTTAAATTCAAACGCAATTCGAAATTAAGTACAAATCAAAAAAAGAAACCCTAATTTCATGGGCTGAGAGTTAAAAATGAAGTTTGAAAAAATTCACCGCACCATAGATCATCGTAGCCAAAAATTATATCCACTAAAATGATAATTGATCTCATGGTGAATCCCCCGGTGCGATGAGCCTAATTTTTGAAATGATTAATAACCGACTCAGGGATAATAAATTAGAAAATATTAATCAGAAACTAGGTTAATCCCAGTAGCCACAGAGTACGAGAAATTATTTTATCCAATTCAATTATCTTATCTATCTTTCCGTGACGAGCGGAGGTGTCCCGTACAGCACCTTCGAAATTTTATTTTAGAAACCTTTGAAAACCGTGGGCCGATATCTTACGACTATATTAACGACGTAAAATTAATTAATCTTCAATTATTACCGATCAATAAATGTTATTAAAACGTGCGTCGATTGGGTTAATTTCTTTAATGAAGATACAAAATTACTATCCGAATTATATACAAGATCGTATATAATCGAGGAGTGGTAATCTAATGGGGTTGGCCTACGTACCTATTGTTTTGAATATATTTTTGATGTGAGTGAAGATTTTGCGGATTAATTGTCTACTAGATTCGATGATGGAATTTTTTTTATCGCGACGTCCTGATTCCCAGATATTACGGTATAATAGTATACTTATACATAGTAGGTATATCCGCAGCAGAACGAGTGATGTTAGAAAAATTATGACAATTAAAATCGCTAACAATGCTCGTAGATTATAATTATGTCTCTGTGAGAGAGAGAAAAAAATGAATTAAGAAAAAAATAAAAAATTATTTCCATAATTATCATCGCGACTCTTCGCATGCTACGGCTGCGTCATTGACCTTCTTGCCCGTGATGAGTAGTAGTACCTAATTATACGTAATTCCGCTGAAAAGTTCATTGCTGTAATTATAAATAAAACTCATCTGCACCCGGTTTAATTCTCTGCAAATCTATTGTAATGATTAAAATCTCCGGCGTATATTTTGTCACGCAATAGGAATAATTACGCCAAAGAAAATAAAAAGCTCATTACGTGTGCGTAACTGCAACTTGAAAAGTTGCTTCTGTATAATAAAATAAAAGACGTAAATTAAAAAAAAAAAATTGTATCGGATGATCAACAATAGGATAAAGTTGTTCACCACCCACGCATGAGGCATTTGATAAAAGGGTACACATATAGGTATAACGATCTTTTGAATAGCTCGAATGTGATTTTTGATAGCCTATTTTGCTTTACAGCGCGGTATTATTTTATTATTATTAGTTCTTATCTTTTTTTTCTTTTAAGATTTATTAGTACCTTAGTACCGTACGCAGTTGTCATGGAATGAATGAAAAATCCGGAGTTAGCTGAAAATTACTAAAGGCCTGCTGTACTTTTTGAATTTTATCTCGAAGCCGCGGGTGAGCAAGAAAATAAGTAAAATAAAAAAAATCTTCTTCACCGTGGCTACTTATGCCAGATAAAATCATGTCGCTTCGCAGCACATGTATATGAGTAGTATATATTTATATACATAAAATTCTCTAAGGTCTTACAATGGCCCAATCTCGATAGAGATCTAAAGACACCGAAGGCTCAGAATTTATTACAAGCAGAAATGAAGCTTGACTGTAACACGCGATAGTAAGCTGAGACCTTAAATCTTCACTCCTAGAAACGCTGACTCTGCACGGTAACTTTCTACCCCGGCAAACGTGCTGATAAACCATTTAATGCAACGTAGGATGATTTTTCCCGTTCAGAGAAACCGCAGGAAATCCTGATCGTGAATTATTTTTTTACCATTCCTTTCTTTTTTCGTTTATTAGAATCTGAATTTGATGTACTGCGAACGGGCACGCCCAAGCCGATGATATTAACACCGTATCGATAATTTCGATCGCCTTTGGTGGACGTGCGTAAAATATCCGAGAAATTATTGGTTTCCTTCGTTGATCGTGTGTAATTTGGATTAGTATAGCGGCGGCTGGTGTATCTAACGGAATTGAAAGTTTGGCCTTAAAATAATTGGACTGAAAAAAAAGGTTAACGTAAATTGTGTGTATATACCATTCGGATATACTTACGGCGCATACCTGAAATATATGATTCGAGCGCGAAAGGGAGACGTTGATCTCGCTAGCTGTGACATTGGATATATTTCTACTCCAAATACCGTTACTTTTGCGCGCAGGTATAGAAGAAGATGCAGGTAACACATCGTCACGAGTAAGTATATATTATGTATATATCGATGTTCGAGTTGAGTTTCATTTCTGCATCTACCTGACTCAAGTTTTTCAAGGTTAACAGGAGTGGAATAAAGTTTTTTTTTCAATTTTTTCTACTCATCTTATCATCGGTTCATCGATTGAATTTAAATTGGCAAAATTATTGGCTCGCGATTCGACAGTTGTTATCGTTATTATTATTAGACAGGAAACTAGAGCTTTATGCTTCCGAAGCTAATTGTCGAAGTATAGAAGCTTTTTATCCCCATTGCGACCGCCTACGCAATTTAGATTCATCCATTGCCTGGCCCAGATAGATAATCTTTTCAATCCTTGTTCCATAGTGGCTCCAATCCGAATCAAACATTTGGTACAAGTATAACAAGTATAACAAGGTACAAGCTTCTCGAACAGATCTGCGTGTCCATCTCGAGTTGTAAATTGTTTGAAAGGAGTATAGGTGTATGAGAACGTTTTTTTTCTCGGTATCTATAGAGACGGGATTGCGGCGACAGATCATATGTGAATACGTCGATGGATTATTAATAACCTACAGTTAAAATTGTTCTTCGTTGTATAAAAGAAATGATAGAAATTTTATCGCCATCGCGATAATTAATATGCATTTATTCGCGTTTATATATTTATAATTGCAGAAACAATTATTTTCGTATGGTACGTATACACAAATATGGAAATTGGATAACCGGTGTTGATGCCCGGTTCGGATCATCCGGTCAGTTACGCAGCATCGCGTTTTTAAAGTTCAAGGATATTAGATCAAAGATGATAAAAAAATTGAAAGATTTCTTCCAAACTGATTAGGGGAAATACTATTCGTGGCTGAACACATTCGTTGCTGTTTATTGAAAAAAAATAAATAAATTAAATAAACTACGTGTTTTCATCGCTCGAAATGATACCCAATTCACTTTCGTATACATAAAACCAAGACGATAATCAGATGGGGCAATCGTCAGATTAGGTATCCAGTTAACAACCCGTAAAATGTACATGAGGAAGGAATCTCGAGACCGTTTCGAGATTGAATTTGCAACCCCGATAGCGATCCCGTTAACGTGTTCCAGTTTTTCTTCAGTTACTCTCGATTTTTGTTTTTGTTAATCTATTTCTTTATTTTTGTAGGCTAGTAATGATTGAGGAATTTAAGGAGTATGAGAGAAAGGGATCGCGTGACGGATCGCTGAATAAAATTTCATCGATTATCGATAACGATAAGCTTCCGGCCAAACGAAAGAACGGAAATTACGAAAAATTATCGCGTGGAGGATTGCCCAGAAGAAAGTGAAACACAATGGGTCCGTTACCGGAACGTTAGATTTGGAATATATATTTTAAGCTTAAGATTATTTGCTGATGGGAAAAACAGAGCAAATCAAACATCCAGATATGGAGTGTGACGTGGATATGATGTTTCGTCAGTTACGCCACGTGAAAGCAGCAAATATATGCGTACCTACATGTCCGTAAATTAATTACGCAGCTTCTAAAAATAATTGATTAATTGTAATTAAATCATTTAATTTACGAGAGTTTCGTTAGCCGAATTCCAAGTACAAAAGACCTGCAGCGTATCAAAGGAATTTCGATTTCTTACTTCCGGAAGTAAAATCGATGATGCTATTCATTAATCTACGTATACACGTATCTATAAAATACCTATAACTTCTCGTTCGTTAATCAACGTAACATAATTGGCAATTATTTTTTGCGGTAGCGTTTTGGTCTGATTGTTCGAGTACGTCCGTATAGTTATACCGCGAATAAAAGAAAAACCGGAAGGTATTCGATTCGCGAAAAATTTCCCAATTAGTAAACTGCGAAGTAATTAATGATCATCGGTATATGAGCCGACGATAACTGAACAAATTCATTGTTGATTCTAAAAAAAAGAAAAAAATTGGCTCCTTTGTATTTCAACAAGACATATTTCATAAAGCGATGATTCGAAAATTATGCTAAAAAAAAGCCATATCAGTTTTTCTACAATTCTATCAATATCGTCTGATAATTTCTTGATGGTTTTTTATATAATTTGGATCTCATCGTATTATTATATTACAACGTGAATAATTTTAGCAGTTAGTTAGACACGTTGGTCATAAACAAAGTTTGTTTAAAATTCAAGTATGGGTTTTAATGTGCGGGCGAAAGTTCCCCGGCAGCAATTTCGATGTGGTTAAAAAGTGAAAAAAGAAACAAAAAAAAAAATTGAGTCAACACTCGGAGCATACGATAATCTATGCGTAAAACAGAGAAACAAATCAAATGATTATCCTATTTTATAGTTCATTGAATAGGGTAAACCATCGTTAGGGGGTAATTTGCGGCTTGTAAAATCGATCGATTTCCGTGACTATTACGTTTAATCGTGACGGCTGTTTGAGGCACGATCTAAACTACTATTCCGAGACACTATATTGCGGTAGGATAAGAGAGAAAATTTTGGATTTTTACCTGTTTCGTTGAGCACCTCGCGAAGGAGCAGGTAAAATGCTTCCACTTATGTTATTACTGCTGCTCGCGCTGATCCCATGCGCGTTTCTTATGCTCCTTTGATCAGCGGATGTCCTTGGAAGCCTCGGACTTCCAGCTATCGCGAAGCCCAAAAGACACGCTGTTAACACTGCTTTTATCATGATCACTACCGATCAAATTTCCAGTTTATAACAATCGATGTATATAGCGTTGAAAGACGCACCAAACTGGCGCGTTTCAGTCGCGGTGTGCACAATAATTAAAAATTAATTACGATGAAAATGATGATAATAATATTTTGTCCACTAAACGTCCACTCGGTGGTTATGTTCAAATTTTGCGTGTATCCCAGTAGCGTGATGCAGGTATTGGTACCGCAAATTTTCGAGTCCAATTATGCGAAATAATCTCAGGGTTTCAAATGGCAGCCCCTAAAAATACGACTCCCCGTTTACGCGAGTAAAATGAAATAGGAAATAGGTACCGTTTCTTCCATGCGAAAGTGATATTGTCCTGGATATCCTTTTTTCTTTTATATATTAATTTTTTTCTTACGTCTTTCGCGGCGTCGATTCACTCGGTTCGGTTTTATACGTGCAGCGTATTACTGCAGCGGTGAAACGTATAGCGGGAGCACTTTTAGTACACGACAACTTTTAATAGTTGAGGTGAAACTGATCGGTTAACACATTTGCAGGAAAAACGTCACTCTTTGAAAAGTACATGATTAAGCACACCGATAATAGCAAGTCTTCGATTTAATCCATGCGTTTCCTACTTACTTTATACTTTCCCCCGTATACATAGGTATTATACATCCGGCGCACTGTAGGTATGTATTCTGCACAAATAAAGTTGCTTTTATTTCAGTTCTTCAACCATAACGCGGCGATTATTACCGTATAAGTAAACTTCGAGATAGGGACAATGAAGAAAATAAATACAGAAGAGAAAAAAAAAAAAACAATGAATGAATTGTATCAAACCATAAGATGGAAATTTAGATCGTTATCAAACGAATACTTCTGTTTATGTCAACGCGGAAGCGTACGGTCGTTAAAAGTATAGTTGGAAAAATTGCGGGACGTTTAAATTTTATCCACATATAACGAAGAGCTGTGTTATCGAAGAATCGCAGGCTACGGATATCAGCCTGAGAAACGTCGGAAGTTTAACAAATAATTGTACAATAAATTATCTTTTGATTCGGTTATCAGTTGCAGTTTTTGGTCTGCAATTCAAAACGTATGGGGCCGATGTATAGTTCACTTATATTAGAGAAAAAAAAAAAAATTTGGCAAGCAAAAAAATCCCGTACCATAAACGCCTCACAATTTTTGAATATCGATGAGAAAAAGTAAAACTAAAAATGAAAAACCAACAGAGAAAAAAAAAATTTCGATCAATGAATATCCTTCGCGTATCAATGAAACTTTTTTCTTTTATCTGAGTTAAAATTTTTTTAATCACAAACTCGGTCGAATATCGTTGTTGTATGCGATGTGTATTACAATTAGACTGATATCTCGTATGTTCTTGTGGAAGTCCCTGTTTCAGTGGGTCCCGGTCCGTCCGTAGACGCGGCAGCTGGCAAAGTGTCTGTCCGTACGTCTGTCTCCTGCGGGCTCGGGTGTCGTACGACGGCGTTACCCCGTCGTCTCCGGGCCAGGAGGCAGGGCACGCGCTCTCAGTCAACCGACAGACTTACTTTCACATAAGATCGGTTTGCTCGCTATGGAGGGGCCTTACACGTATTCTAGTTGGATGTGTACAAAAATTTGAAGAGAACCGAAACAAAACCAATTTCATTACGATAACAGGACAAAAAAAAAAAAAAAGAACTCCCGATCGATTCGTCGTTTGTGAGTTGTCCCTTTTTCGCGTCTTCCTTCGCGAGAACCGAGAAGTAGTGTGTGTAGAAAAAAAAAATTGTATGTCTCACGTTTTTATTGACGATATAGGTAATAATACGCACGACGACTTTGAAATACGGAGCGTAACTTACACCGTATCGCGAGGATCTGTACGCAAGAAGTGCAGCCTTGCATTTCTAAAAGGGCTGTACGAGTGTAGATGTATTTAATTATTATGTAGGTGATGTATATTATATTGGTGTATATAAGGCGGGCGTTGAACAGTGAAATAAATTTTCCTGTTTTTTTTCTCTTTTCTGGGCAATGGTAAAGTTTATAAAAAGTAACCATAAATAGTGTACGAATTAATATTATGCACTTAATATCAAATCTTGAATTCCGTACAAAGGCATATCGAGTTACGAGGTGTGGAACGATCTTGTTTTGGAACGAACACTACGGACACATGTATTCTATCTGACTATATAGAAAATAAGTCAAGGATAATAATTGTATATATTAATTGTTTTTTTGTTTTGTTTTTTTTCTTTCTTTTTTCAAATTGTTTTCAACGACAGAAATATTTTAAGGATCGTATCGCTGTTACGATCGTTGAACGCGCGCTTGTCTTGCCAGGTGAAATTTGATAAGTTTTCTTACATTGCACGACAAAGCTCGTATTGGTATGAAGTATATGAAAATTATTATAATAACATATAGTTCGAATAGGACATCGTCTGATTATGAGCAAATCTGTACCGGTTATTTATTTATCTCTTAGCACAAATCACAATCACCCGCGGGGGAATGTAAAGTGAAGTATCTATAGGTATACGGAGTTTGATACGTATAAGGTGCGATTAAAATCATACCAAGTTGAGAACTGTGTTTGTTCAAGAACATTTGAGCTTGCTTTGAGCGAATATTATTGTATTGTTTTGCGGTACAATCTGGGTTGCCAGCGTCAATAAGACGACGGCTAGTTTTACCGCAAGAACGATATTCCGTTGCAGGAAAAGTCGGCTACCTTATAGAAAGGCTCGTAATATACTGTCCTAGAAACGATGAAGGCCACTTCATTACGCGGACCGCGTCAAAACACCATAGAGTTAATTTTTTCATTGTCTAAAAAGAACATCGTTAACCATCACGTATCGTACACTCATCATTTATTCGCACCCACAACTCGACTGTTCCGCGCGAAAGATCGGAGGTTCCACTGCGCGAATCCCACAGAACGTTACATCACCGATACCAGACACCGATTGAGAGATTTGTAACGTAGTTACAGATTTATTTGCATCGAAAAATTTGTATCACACAGCCATACACGTGACTACCGTACTCTACATTTCACTTTTTTCACCTAAATTCCCGCACCGGTCCATCTTTTCTTTCGGTCAGCTGGTTCACCGCACCCTTTTTTCCCCGTACAAGATATAATGTTACGAGATATTATACCTGTAAGAATTTTACCAATACACAAGTAGGCACATGTTGCACGACGAACACATCGGGTAAAGGTTGAGTGAAGTGCAAGGCGATCGACCCTGCGCGTGTCATGACTTGGCTTGGCTTTACATCTGTTTATCTGTTCATCGGTCTATCGTATTGTCTGGTGGCACCTGCCGACGCAATACACGGGGCACTAGACACCAGACACTAGACATAAGGTCATGGTTGGCATTTCCCACATCGAATAATTCCGATCTCAATTATTATTGTACACGTATGTATGAATGATTCCGTCATGTTTCACCCCGGTTTCAGGAGTTTTGCAACAAGCGCGTTATCACGTGCGATTAAATATCAGGATACGGCGCACGGTTGATTGATTTAATTCTAAATAATACGGCCTATGTCGATGATATATGAAATTATTATTGCGTGTTAAAAAACAAAAAAAACAAAAAAAAAGAAACTAAAGGAAAAAAATGAACAGGAAAAAATAATCATCGTTATGTGACGTCGAGCGAACGACGAAGGATAAATGAGTCACGTCAGCCGAGGTACAACAGGTAGCTAGATTGATGGATAGATAGATAAGACAATAGATTCCTACGGACTGCAGGACACCCATTCCTTTGTCGCTTTAGCTTGTAGCGAGAGTTCAACGTTTGTATGTATAGAAAATATTGCAATAGCGAATTGTTACGCTGAAGTAATCGGCCGATGCGACTGTGTAACTCTGTAGTTTGCATGGCGTCGATATTTATACAAGGATGCTACAGATAGGCACGTGTAAGAATGTCTTTTTTTTCGTTTAATTTAATGGTTCTTGAGAAAAAAAAATTAATAAATAATTGTGAAAACATCTTTGACAGAAATGTGAAGATTTCTTCGAATAAAATATCCCTGACTCGCATAATTTTTCGGTAATTTTTTTTTAAATATTCATACAAGCCGTGCGAAGATGTATCTATTCTTTTGGCATGTCCTATTTCGGTAAAAATTTTCGACCGTATGGTTATGATCATTTCAAAAAAACCTAAAAGGTTACGTGTATATATGCGACAACAATCTACATAGACATATTCGCACTTTTATATAATTAAGTTGAATTTAAGCAGGTCGCTTCGCCTCGGGGTCCTCTTGTACGTTTATAACAATGACCACAAATATTGAGCTTATCATGATTCCATATGCCTCGAGCGAAAAGCGGTGAAAGTCCTACTCTAGTTTCAGGTTCATTTTTAACAAATATTAAAAATTCATGCACGTAAGATTTTTGAAATTCTAGGTAAAAAATAAACGAGAAATGAAAAAATCTCGAGAAACGTTTCAAATTCAATTTCAAAAGTGATGAAGAAAAAGTTCTGCGTGCGGATTTTTCGAAACTACATACGCGAGATGAGATTGCCGAAATTCGGCGGTCTGCGTTTAATTAGAGGAACACACATTTAACGAATGTTGCATTTATTTAGTTTGTAAACTGAATAAAATAAACGTAACAATAAATCTCAAGTCGAAATGGTAAAATGCAAATTCTGTAGATAGCCACTTGACAGGTGTTTGAATATCTTTCAGTATGTAATCTAGGCGATCTCACGCTACCAGC
This sequence comes from Athalia circularis, assembly GCA_963978495.1. Classification (NCBI taxonomy): domain Eukaryota; kingdom Metazoa; phylum Arthropoda; class Insecta; order Hymenoptera; family Athaliidae; genus Athalia; species Athalia circularis. Next base: position 17,661,194 of record OZ021698.1, on the reverse strand, counting down.
TTGATTAATGTTATCTATCCCCGTAACACGAGTATATCGAAAATCGCTTTGCAACCCCATAAAAAGTAAGTATTACGTAAGAATCGTTTACTTACAGCGACAATAATCATTCATCCGATAAATTTACGAAGTCAAACGTGTTTTTATTTTTTTTAGTTATGCCACAGCAGTTCGGCCGGAAATATCTCCATAATTTTATTAGCCCCCTCCGACAAACGTTCGAGAACGAACTCTGGGGATGTGAACTTTGGCATTATAATTTATATATTCAATTAATAATTTGATAAGGAACAGATTCTGCTTATGGTCAACGATGCGTCGCGAATGCACTGGAATGTGCAAATTTCCTTGATAAACTTGATCTGTTATATTACGTATCATATAATGTCCTCGATCTCACGGCTTGTGGCAGATTTAATAAACTATGTAATTATATATTAACGCCCACATTTTTTACCGTGTGAATTTATGCGATGATCTCCCCTTGTGATCGGCAATTATTACCTTAGGGTTGCGTATCCACGGTGCATTTATTCGTGATATTAGAGTAAGGCTGAATCGCAAATTATTGTTGCAAGAGAATGTTCGCCTTGAAGTTATACTCAATTTACCCACGTGATTATACATATGTGCTTCTTTTGCACTACCTAAGATTACATGCAGGTATGTAAGTACAACTCCATGCAGAGAAATATTTCGATAATATCTATTAAATTTCAAATCTTGTTTGAAACGCCAGTAATTTTATTCTCAAAATTTTATTCAACCGCATGAATAATTCACTGTATAGATTGAGGTACTTGCCCACTTTATTATCGGCATTCCACGTGTTAATACATTCTATAACCCCAGAGAAAATGAAAAATCTAATATGATACGCGGATAGAATGTGCGGTAAGCTCTGGGATCCAGAAACTGAGATTCTGACAGTGGATATCGATGTATGTCATGTGAGCTAGAATGTGAATTTTTTTCATTTTCTAATCCTTCGAGTTATTTACCGTAGGTACAACCGACGTCACGCACGACAAGACATGGGTGGGTGGAGAACTGCGCTATTTATTCTGTATATTGTGTACGTGATATACGACGCAATAAAATTACCGACCGATGTATAATCTGCGGCAGGATTTAATTATTTCTCCTCGACACGGAGATGTGTACAGGGTGCAAAATCCTACCCTATATGGGGATTCGCATTTATCGCTCATGACGTACGAGGGGAAAAATCTGTTATATCTGTGTGCAGCGGGTGAGAAACGCAGTTATTAGCATGAATTTTACATAATTATGAAGTTTGTAATCCGCACAATGGTTATATACAGTTGTAATTTTATGATATATGTTTGTAACTAGTTATAAGAATGGGAGTAGTTGAAATTGTGTCAATTTCTACGGTTCGTGAACACACTAACCGGTAAGGCGTACGGAACTCTCGATCTTCTTGCAAAGTTCTCGCTGTATAACTCGCTAATCCATACCCGTACTATTTTGTGATAAATAATATCGATCGCAAATGTGCAAATTCAAACAAATAAACAAAATACTGTGCAAATATTGCTAAATGAATAAATTTTCAATTGACTATTGCAATGACTAACTGCTCATTTCCTCAATAAGAATATTTTGAGGTAGCAATACACGAGGCATAGGTCAACTGGAGGACCGCAGCAAACTCATAACATTCTGAATAAGATAAACAAAAATTAAGTTGATCAGCTGCTGCTGCAGCGCAATAATTCTTCCCATATTCCTTCACTCATTTACCGTATATGTGCGTTCAAATAAATTAATAAAACAATAGCACCTTTTTTTACTTTCTCACGTACACTTCTGTCGATGATTAAAACTCCGTTCGATCTTACGTAATTGGAGCTGCCCAAAGTTCTAGGCATGTAAAAGGTGTGAAACGAGGTTTAAATAGACTTGCACCGTACCAGAATCGTCCGTGGAATAATAAATAAACTCCTAAATGAGCTATTTATTCATTTTTTTCGATATACCTTTACGTGCTTCGATTTCGCAATATGTATAATTATCGCAAAAATTATGCCGGTAATTCATAGCGCTTATCGTGCATATTTTGCACGTACTCAAAATACGCAAAATAAAAAGGCACATTGATTTCTGGCAGCATATGAATAATTCGATAATTCAATAATTCAATATATTGATATAGCTTTTTTTCTTCGCTAATTTGATATTGCTTTCAAATCGCGAGTATATAGAGTTGTATAACGAAAGCATGTCATGACCAGGGCCATGAAAAAATGATTCATTATAATTATTTTGAGACGCATTTCGGTGCGGTAACTATAGATTATTTCTAGAAGAGGTGTAAAGATTTGGGTTACATAAGTCTATCTGGATCGTGTGATGGAATAGTAATAAAATTAAGGGTGTGAAACGAGATTTAATTCATTTTTTTCTTGTTGCCTGCTAACATGAAAGGTGACATTGCGTATTGGCAGTATTGGTCAATCATTTTGAGCAAATAAATTATTCCTTACACGCTATGCACCTAGAAATCGGTCTAATAGTTGATCGAGTGTTGCAATTTTTCTTCAGCTCGATGTTATGTAATTGAAGGGTGCTCGTAAATTTGAAATTATTAACTTACTCAAGGTGATTAAGAAAAAAATCCGGCCTCAGGATAGAATAACCTGAGAAATAGTTACAGAGCAACTAAGAAATTCGCCACTTGAAAATACAAGTTTTCCCTCTTACAGCAGGACAGTTTATCTTTTGCTAAATCTGAATACTGGCTTTCGATATTTCGGATAGGATCGAAAAAATTTTTGATACTGCATAACGGCGATCAGATTTTCAGATGATTTAATCAAGAGTTCATCATTTAAGACGTAATTAAAACGTTCGCTGCTGCATGACGTTAAGGAAAGTCATAGCTCACCTATGTTCCGATGCGTAAAAGATTTATTTAGCAGCGAACGAGTTAAAAATTATTCTATAAGGTAAAATAGAATTTTGACCTTCAATTTTATGGTGAAAAGACATTGTTAGGTGGTCCATGCCGATCCAGTAACCTCCGGTGATCCGGCTGCACGGGACGGTGGCCAAAGTTTACAGAATTCGTACAGCGTCAAGTAGCGTCTATCCATCCGGTTGCTATGCACGTTGCTAAGCTACTGCGCACGACGCCATGGCGCTTGACAGCCACTGATCGTAGAATCGGTGTCGACAGCGCCAGCTAGGGGTTGGGAAACGGGGTGTCTTACTGTCATCGTCATCACTCTACACGATTGCCAGTAGTACTTGTGCCATCTATAGAGTCGTGATATAAATAGTGTAAAAGCGTAGACTGCTGATTCGTGAAAAATAATCTTATACCCTGGAGTGGTGCAAAAATCAATTTAACAAATTTTTAACGAAGAAATTAAACCTGTTACTCAAGATATTTTAACAGTTATATTTCACCTTAAACGTGAAGGTGCATACCTCATCCAATTCTGTGTCGTACTATAGGTTATAAGTGAATTCGTTGGTTTCCCATATTTTTATACAGGACCTGTTAATTTGGTACGTTAAATTTTGAACTTGACATATTTTATAACATACGTAAAGATCTCCAGGGTGAAATTGCGATTCTTAGTTGACGTCTTTTTACGCAATTAAATCCTAGGAAAACTAGAAAAAATTTCCTACCACAGATCCTACAACGAAGTAATTTACTTCTCAATTGACAAATTTTATTATTTATTCTTTCACAAGTTAATAGATAACTCATTAAGCATATGAAAGGATTTTTTCGCCCATTGCACAGTATATCTCTTATCAAGATTTACACAAGACTTTCTTAGATCCTCCCCCCATCATATCAACCTGTTTTGTTAGGATGCAATGCTGTTGACTTACCGAAGTGTAATTGAAATAATAAATTCCAGGAATGCGATTATTCGAATAATTATTGCGGTCTGGGTAGAAATCGAATATGCCAAATATCTAAACAAGCAATGAGAATATGAAGAGCAACATCAATAAAGAAGAGACGGAAACGAAGAAAAAATATGTATTCTTCTCTGATCCAGATGTCATTGTCCGTCGTGCAGAGTCTGCAGCAGCTGTAAGATTACCTTTTTCTCGATGTGACTGTGTCTAGATTTCACACAAACATTTCTATTTTCTCTCTTAATGGCTAAGGCATCTGAAATTCACGCAATTCCTGCTAAAGAATTGTTAATTGCTGTTGCAGACATCACAGACGCTCCAGAATTTTAAGACTTTAACCGAACAATATCGTGCTTGTCCTGAACTAAGTCAGTTCAAACCAGAAAGCTCTACCAATCCACAGACAAAATCTGATATTAAAGGCTTGGAAACTTTGCTTTCCTACCATCCTGTTCAGCCATATCCGTTTACTTTTATTACTGCAGTTAAACGGAAGCTTGCACTTAACATGCATGACGAGGCATGCAAAAGAGCTTATGAACCTGATAAACTGGATAAGTCACATAGCGATATTGACATAAGTAAAACAATTACAGATTTCAAACGAAACATTAATCAAGCGGCACAGAAAATGGATTTTATCAGGCCACTCAAGGTTCCAGACCTAAAAATTTCCCCAAAGACATTAGATTATTCAATTAAAGATGGTTTTGCAGCAAAAGATTTTGTCCAGCCTGTAGGAGGCATGAGCGCAAAGAAATTTGATGTCCATGCATTAGATGATGTATCGCTTGGCAGTAATAAATCCCCAAAAAATGGTGAAAAGGCACATCGCAAATTAGATTTCAGTTTACTTGAGGGATCTCCAATTAAAAATTGTGAAAACATAGAACCACTCAAAGTTCCAGAGTTGTCTATTAGCTCTAGTCTCAGTAAAAAAAAAGAACACTCCAGAGATAGCTCTAGAGAAAAAGAAAACCGATCAAAAAGGATTAAGAAAGATGATTCGAGCTTCCCAAGGAAAGATGATATCTTAAAGGAAACCCCAAGGAGAACGAAAACGTCGAAACACGTTTCTAGGAAAGACATTGAGGAAGAACCAGATTCAATGTTCGAAATGTTTAAAGCTGAAAATTTTTTAAGTAGTGTGCCTAGGGAAAGTGATTTTGGATTCAAAAAACCAAAGAGTAAGAATTTTCTCACTTCTACTGCGAGAAAAAAAGAAGACAAAAGGCATAGATCTGCTAGCATGCAGTCAGTTAGGTCAGTCCGCGAACGTTCTTCAGAAAGTAAGAACAGAAATTATGACACTGATTCGAATTCTGAGAAAAATATAAAATTACATGATAGAATCACTATAAGAGATAGTTGCAGAGGTAAGCACAGTGAAAATGATGAACATTTGCATAAAGTGACTACTCAGGACTTCAATAGCTCAAGGCAATGTAACGATCACAAGTACAAAAAGCTAGTATCTCCAGGGCAGACCAAGCAGTTCGAAAATTATTCCAAGGTTCAGATGAAAAAATCTTATGAGAAACAGAAACCTGCTAACAGTGAATCAGATGCAAAAGATGTTATTTTGTCTGACACTTCAAACGATATTAAAGCTCCTTCTGGCACAGTCACCAGTTCAAAAGATACAGGGTACTTGTGTAGAATAGATGTTACAAGTAAGAGTGATGATTCATCACGAAATGAAACATTATCACAGCAATCAAAAGGCAATCAGTTATCCCGTGAATCTGAACAGCCATCTCGTACCACAAGTCGAATGGAAAAAGTTTATGAGAATTCTGATGAGATAAGCTGTACCAATAAATTACCATGCCAAAGTACGAATACTGACTCTCAAATAGTTGACGGTACAGCTAGTGAAGCCTTAAACAAATCAAATTCTGGATACGAAAATTCGCTATCTAAGTCATCCTCAGGGATTTTGCTGGACCCAGCAAGAATTTCGTTTCGTGATGAAAGTCTTGAAGAGCAGAGTGAATTTTGTGATTTAGTAACACCAGATATCAATTTACTTCCTCGATCCAAAAGAAGAAAGAATGTAGTAAAAGAACAAGATAGTGAAACTGATTCACGGAGTCCTAAACACAAACCCCTGGCTAATAATGCTCAATCAAAAGATGTTGGCATTCAATTGGTAGGGTTAATCAATAATGCATTAATAGTTTTCCTTAATTTGACTCTTTATCTATTCAAATATTACTATACTGTAGTCATGGTTTCCTTTCAAATTCTAGTTTCACCCAACCGCATTGCACATGCAATTTCAAGCGGAATTACACTTGTTAGATTCATTTAATGAATCACTGAGACAAGTCATGGATGTTGAAAATTGCATATATAGTGCTACACAAGAAAAGGAACAAGAATTTTTACTTAAACAAAAAGAAAACCAAATCAGACGAAAAAACTTGCTGCTTTTACAACGAGACCGGGAAAAAATACAAAGTAATCACAGTAAATTAGAAACGTTAAAAAAGATTACAAATTTAAATATTAACTAATCATAATTTGGTAAATACTCCTTATAATAGTGAAATATTGATATCTTCATTGAAATTTTGCAACAGATGATTTTGTGACGCATCCTACAACATCTGCGGGTAAAGGGGAAAATAATTTAAAGGAAGCAAATCACGAAGTAATGAATACTGGTAATGAGAACCCAAGCGTAGAGCCGACTGGTGTACTGGATTGTGTAAAACAGTCGCAAAACACAATAGGAAGTGCTGATTATGCCTTGAGAAAACATAATCGTCTTCCTGTGAGTGTGATAGAAGTCCAAACTCAAACTGCAAATGATATTGCAACACAAACGGAAGCTCCCAGAGTTAGACGGCGACATGTAAATAAGCTTTCTAATATGCTCAAATATTACTTTTGCCATATATCGTTCAAGTTCAATTGATAAGTGATTAAATATTCATACAGATTTCACCAGGCAGACAAATACCTGGTATCACTTATCAGAGAGGTTCTGCAGCTATAGAAGAGATACCACAATTATCTTTGGAATCCTTCGATCGATTTGAAGAGTGTGACCAAATAGAGAATGTGTCTTTACCAAGTAGAATGCACACAATGTCTGAGATAAGTTTACACGAAACAACATCGTCAATTAGGACAGAAACTGGTACAGAAATTAGCATTTCAAGAAGAGATGTTACTTGTTCTTTCAACAAATATCTAGATTCAGAGGTACGGGCCATCTATTATCTCCTACCTAGGCATAAGAGTTCTAAGTATTGATGTATCAAGCTGCAAATATAACGTCAAAAACTTATTCCAGTTGGCTCAATTAATAAAAGATGAGAAGGAGAGGTATGATGAAATTGAACTGCTTTTCAAATCACGTGAAAAGACCTTAAATGATCGCACAAAAAAGTTGGTTAAGTTGGAAGAACAGAAACGAGCTTTACGTGACATGGGTCAGGATAGTCGAATCAGCTCTGTAAAGAAAAAACAGCGAGCCCTGCTTCTAAAATTGCAACAGGAAAAAGATGAAATGACCAGGTAAGTAGAAATGAAGAAGTATGTGCGGGGGTTTCTTATTTTATTACTATCTATTCACATTATTCGCATAGATTGAAGGAACTGCACAAAAAAGCTAGCCAAGAACGCAAACTTATGCTTCAAAAGCAAAGAAATATGCTGAATCCTCAAATGTCAACCAAAAATATTCTTACTAAATTAAAAAGAAGTGCAGATAGTCAATCTCCGCGTCGTTTGTCTGGCCCTATGAAAGGGTATGATATCAGAAGTCCAAGTTCTATGAGCTCGCTCGTAGATTCGGATAAATCGCAACTAGATCGTTCGCATTTGGAAACAAAAGCTCAGATACCTGATGTTAGGGTTCATAAATCTGAAGGAAGAATGATGAAGTCCGATAATATTAATGCTGTGCAGGAGGTGAGTTCATGAGTAACATCGTGATGAAAGTCCAGTTTTAATATGGATGCATTGAATTTTCTAAATGTTAATTTTGTTTTCAGAGACATGATGCTAAATTGTCGATGGGTGATCAATTTGATAACCTGACCGAGCATTCTGACATCTCCTTAGTGGATTCAAAGATGTCACCAGACTCACAAAAATCAATCATTAAACAACTTATTGCTCAGAAGTTAGAAGGAAAGTCGAGATATGAGGCAAAATCGTGTAAATACAAAGAGGCCATGCCGACAGTAGACAATCTTCATCACAAATCTCATTTGTCTCATCTTGAATCAAACTCACTTACCAAAAAGCTTACAAAGAGCTCAGATGCTTCGATTGGCTCAGAAAAATCGAAGTTCAAGGAGATTCAGCTGAAACCAGCTTTGGATGACCCTGATAAATCAATATCAGAAAATATTAGATCTGAGACTGACACATTGGTTGATGATATTTCCAAGAAATCCAAATCCTCTCAGGCAACTGAGATAAATGTTGAAAGTTCAAAGCCAAAGAGGGAAAAAGAACATTTGAACGAAAAGAATGTACCTGATTCAGAAGATTTGGATAGTGTTGAATCTGACTCTATTCCAGAAGAACTTAGTTTTCGGAAATCCAAGTCCTCACAGGTGAATGAAGATATATCTGAGATGACTTCCAAAAATTCGAGTAAGAATCAACACACATCTATGACAAATAAGGAAATCTCTAAAAAATCTCAAAGCAGCTCTAAGAACTCTAAGTCTAGCTCAAAACGTAAGGGGGTCAGAAGTATCAAATCTAAATCTTCTTCAGACATCCTGTCTGACAATATTCTACGATCTAAGTCGAGTTCTCAAATCCCAGAGGAAATTGTAAAATACCATAGTAAACGATCAAAAATTGAAAGAGAAGATACACCAACTGAGGGGAATCATCAAAGTTGTATGATGGATGATATTGATGTGAATGAAAGTCAAAGCTCTTTGGATGCATTAGTGAAGCACTCGAGGGCTGTGAAGGAAAAGAACTACCAGCTTCTTAAAAATATAGCGAACGAACATGAGGCCAAAGAGAATATGTCTAGAAAAGAGCTAGACAAATTACGAAATGTTTCTGGTAGGCCAGACGGAAATTTAAAAAACGTGGGAAATATGTCAACAAGATCGCAAGTTAGCACGCTTACCATCTCACATCACAGTTCAGGAGAGAGCGAAAAAAGTTATTCCAGATCTGTAGTAATTCGAGCGCAAGACCACCACTTCAGAACTTCTAAAAAACTTGAACAGTGAGTATTTTGTTTGATTTAGACACCCATTTATTGGAAAAAAAAACTCTATCGTTATCCTTGGAATTTTCCCACTATCTGTATGAATTTTACCGAAAAATGTTATAATTTTTTGTGTAAATTTTTTGAATGCAATTTTCACTACCAATTCGTAACAAATCTTGGATGTAATGATACTGCCATTTAGATATTGCATTCTGCCATTCGTCTAAGAATAACTTCAGAATGTATATTCGCTTGGAGTACACTGATATAAATAGATTTCCCTCTACGTATCCCAAAGTTGCACAGCAGATACTACAGTTTTTGCAGATTCTGTTCTATCAAGAAGCTCTGCTCTATCAGAAGCCATTTATGTTTTTGCTTACTCTGCCATCAAATTACTACGGACTTGTTTTGTCACCAAAATCGATATTCAGTTGTATGTTGCATTTTTGAGGTAAAGAACGGCATGTTAGTGCGTGAAAACCTGAGATTCCTGTGTGATTTTTTCATAATAATATCCCTTGTATAAACCGAATTATATGTAAATGGAGGTAATATTACTTTCGTGTTTCTCTATTCGTAGTGTAAAAATTTCTTGTAACAACTTAACACGAATAATATTTCATTAATCTAGAATCTTGAATGCCAGAGAGGCTGCTCTTGCATCGCGCAGAAATTGTGTAGAAGAGTGGATTGCATGGCATTCTCGACTTCGTGCAGAGGAAAGTCGTGTCGCTCGCATGGAGGAAGCTGCGTTCAAGCTTGTCAGTGCAGCTTCCAATGCTCTTTCATATCACGGTAAATAGTTGACCTAATTTTCGTGATCTCACATCATCGTTTTTCGATCAAAGCATGAAGAGATCATGCGTTGAATATATTTTTTTTCATTCAGATGCAACGGTATCATCAGATACGAGTGATGTAGAAAGTAGAATTGAAGTATTAGCGGAAAAACTAGCAGAACGAAGAACTGAGATGGCTCGTTTGAAAAGGGAAGCTAAGCGGCAAGCCAAACAGAGGCTCAAAGCATTGGAAGCTAATCTGCTCAATCAAATCAAGGTAAGTTATTTATTTAAACGATATTCAAAAAGAACTGAGTGTAATACTTGACACTGTGTATCAAATATATTTGATTGTTTTATGCTTTGTTGATAACGCCAGAAATATGATACAACCATTCATGAAATGCGCAAAAAGTTGGAGAACAAACGTGGTGTATTGAATGATGGTTTGTCGGAGAAGCTTCCCATTGAGTCAAAATCTCTTACTGATTTCAAAATCCCGGATATTCCAATAGAAAGAATAAAGGAAATTTACAAGAATAGCGACTTGTTAAAGTCCAGATCAGAATCCGAATTGAGAAATTTAATATCTGATAACAATCGGCATAAGGATCAGGACAATGCCTATGGAAGTGAAAATTCAGAACATGAATATACGAGTTACAGAAAGACACTCAGATCAACTGTGAGTGATATCGTAGATCCATCCGAGGTTTCAATTTCTGATAGAAAAGCCACGACTCAGAGTATTCAATCAATTTTCGAAGATGTTAAAAGTACCGCATCAAGAGAATCGGACTTCATTTCCGAAAATATTGAAAGTGGCATAATATCTGAACGTATTGAAGACAATAGCCGTTTAGTAACTGCGAGATCGTCATCGGATAAATCAGGAGATGAAAGTTCTGATATTGGTTCAAAAATTGAACTAGCTGAACATGAGATGCGAGGCATGGCGAATAAACAGGGAGCACTAATTCAAGAAGTTAAGGATTCCGAAGAAAGTATTGTGTCAGCAAAATCAAGAAGATATTCAGATCAAGAAACCAGCAGCATTTCGGAAAATATACAAAAAGCTGATTCCGTGCCGGAGGGTGAGTCAGAATCAATTAAATCAAATTCTGAGCTTCCAAAGAGCTATGATGTTTCTATCGCAAAGTCGGTGCCGATATCCATTACTTCTGAAGAAAAAGTCGAAGCTATTTCAATATCTACTGCCGGTGATATCGTGTCTGCGACGAAAGGGCCTGCCGCGATCGGTGAAATTAATGTTGATAACTCGATGCAAAAATCGCAATCCATGTCTAATAAATTAAGTTTTTTGGAGTTGGGGGATAAAAATTTAAACCATGACATAAGCACGCTTGAGAATGATTTGAAAACACTTTCCGAAATGATGTCACAATTCAGTAAAAAATCAGACAGTAAATTAAAACCTGAAATTATTTACGAAATCGAGGGTAGGGCAACAGATGTTGTGACAGGCGACTCTGAAAAAGAGACTTTTGAAGACATTACGGACTTAGATAATCCACAATTTGATCTAAATAATAGCGTGAATGATTCAAAGAGCAACAAGTTGCCAGAGCTGTCAGAGTCAGACATTGTTTGCGAAGAAAAGGATGATCTTGGGGGATCGGTCATTGCAAATAACAACGCTACGTATGTTGTAGAGGAACAATGTAACGATTCAGAAATCAATGATAAAGACTTAACGGCGCAAGTGACCAAAATAATGTTAAAAATAATGCCCGAAAATCCGACGTCACCAAAATCGGTTGACGAAGAGATCGATTTCAAAGCAAGAAGTAGAGAAATTCTTAACGAAATTGAGAAATCAATCATATCTGAACACGTTAAATCTCCCGAAATTGCGGATATGAGCACAAAACTCATGGAGGAAAATATATCCTCTCTAGAAAATAAAAACGAGGAAGTGATCGACTACCTAAATTCTTTAGAACATGACATTATGTCTATCGCGGAAATAATTTCACACGCGTCTGACGCAAAGAAAGATATTCGGCAGATTACAAGTATAGGAACAGATCATCTGTTCGATGAAGATATCATCAAACCGCCTTCGAATTCGGATGCATCGAAACTTGAGCAGTCTAATAGGAAATCGCAAAATGACGAGGGAGACAATCATGGCAAACAGTTTTCAAATATACCTCATGGACCTGAAGCGAAGGAAGAAGAAGAGGAATATCTGCAGAGTTTAAATTCAATTTCGGATCGCCGGAATTCCCAGAATGTGATAGAACATTTGGAGCAAACTGACACGATGTTTGAAACGTTCAAAGATCCGGAATACGAAGACATATCTGAAGAAAGTTTAGAGGTTTCAGAAATTATGGATAAATCTGAATCGCAACGATCTGATCGACAGGGATTCGAAAAGTCTCATAGACTCCCCGAAAAATACGAAATTAAACAAAAATCTGAAGATGTACTCAGAATTTTGGATGAGATTACTCAGAAATCAAACAACGGCCTGCAGAGATCGCAACACTTTTCTCTCACCCCTGATAATCACGGTAAGAAGATCGATGAACTGCTTCAAAGGTCCGGGAAGTTATCGCAAAATTTCGAAGCGATGAAGAAAAAACCCAGTCAAGTGGATACGGCATCGAATCTGCCGATCGTGCATGCCCTTCCTCAAGCGGAATTAATTTCGGAACACCAAAAACTTACTGCGATTGATCAGGAAAATAAGTCATCGCAAAAATCAACCGGACAACTAAACAAGACTGAAAACATCTTACGTAAATTTGACGTCTCAGTGGTACCCGATTCTAACGAAAAAACAGTTGCATCGAGCGACCCGAATTCAATCGCTCATCGCATTACACAAACTGTCGAAGCCATCGAACCAGCATCTGATTTAAATATCGGTGCTGCTAAATTAGACGATCACTCGACGGTTGAAAAATCTTTGAAAAAGATCCACACGGAATCAGAGGTAGATAGATCGTCACAAAAGTCTGAGGACTTGTCCGAAAAGTCTGATAAAAGTTCAGAAGAAGTTTCCGAAGAAATTTCGCAGGATGATAAAATAGGAGTAATATCGGAATCTGATATAATAAACATGATATTAGATTATCAAGAAGCTGGATGTGTAATAAAAGAAAGTTCTGATCCCGGAATTACTAATGGCACCTCAAAATCTGAGGAAGAGTTGGAAAAACCTGATTCCCCCTCATACGACATTGATGCGATTATGCATCAACCCGAGAGCACGAGTCCAACATTGCATTCCGAAAAAAATTTATCGAAACAGGAAAATAGAGAAAAAGTTCAGCTTACCGTCGATGAACCTGCTGATCTACCGGATCTTGGGACGCAGAGGGACTCAAAAACTCTGGTTGAATCGCCAGAATTAAACTTAGAGCTGCAGCTTGACGACCATCCAATAATCGGATACCGAGATGCGTCCCGAAAAATTGTCGAAAAGCATGAGCCCTTGCAAGATCTTTCTGCCTTGTCACAAGATTCCGAGGATTCGTCAAACAAAACCAATATAGGGGAAAAATTAGATTGTGCCTCACAAAAATCAGACGAGTCACAAGCGTCGGAAAAATCGGAAGATATCTCACAGAAGTATGAAGTCGAACTACCCTCCGAATCCAGCGAGGAGGTTGACACACCGAGAAGTGTATCTGAGATTGAGATGGATTCACCCAGAGATCCGAATAACTCTAGGCTTGATATTGAAAACTTGGACGATGATTTGCTGGCTGCAAATAATGAATTAAGGACTGAGTTTCACGCCACCCCTGTCGTCGCTACTTCAGAGAAGGACATCGAAGCCATGATCGACAAATTAAAAGGTAAGGGTACTTTTGATCTAACGGAATACACGATTTGGCCCCCATTTATGTTAGGTGATATTCAGAAAGCGTTTTTCAGAATATATAATCAAATTTTACGAACGAAAATCAGTATCTGCCTATTTTATAATCTGTAACAATCTGTTATTATCGTTTACACGAAGACACGGCGTATAATATATGTTTTTTTTTCAACTGATCATGTGATCATTTTTTATTGAAATTTACGATCGATTTAGTGTAGTAATCGATCATTTAAATTACGAAGCACTGCATATGCATATCGTTATATTACCCATATATGTTTCATAAATTTTTTTTTTACGTTTACAGTGCATTCATTACATTTCACGCTAATAACATAATTTCAAATTTATTACGATTAGAGCGTAGTCTTAGGATTTTATATGAATATAATTTTGATAAAATTGGGAGCCAAGGCGATTCGATGGATATTTAAAAAGTAGATGCAATTATTTAAAGAGTAGGTACTGGTTGTGTTTTAAATGCGAAACACAACAGCAGTGACGCTTTAGTTCGCTTTGTTTCAACGCTGCGTTACGCGTCATAAATTAAATGTTCAAATATTTGAATTCGCATATATATAACAATTCTTGCTATGATTTTATGAATTACTACTCTGGCTGACGATAAGACGTTGCTCCGCTGTATGACATTATTTCTGTGTGCTCTCTACATATACTCATTGACAAATGATATTCTTAATTTTTCCACAATACTAATTGTTTTGCTAATGTGTGAAGCATCTTTGGTATAGCCATATGTTGTTTATTTTCAGAATAACAATATCAAGACAATTTTTACCTAAAAGGTAATTTTCTACAAAACTTGGAATGTAATAAAAACATTGATTTTCCCTCCTTGTACGATTTATATGTCGCATGAATGCTTGATCTTGATTCCTTCATGCACACCAAACAATATCTGGATGTGTATCCCATAAATTTTGGAGCATGGATTCTTATAAAGTGTGAATAGAAAAAAAAGAAAATCAAATCAAATTAAATAAAAAATTGAGATTTTAATATAGTTCGTCGTAGGGACGTGGCATTGTACTACACGACGATGATTTCTAGGATAGTGTATCGTTTTATAGAAATGCGATTTTACAAACTATCCATTTCTGCGAAGTTCACAGTATCGAACTTCTTACTTTCATCTATCAATCTATAAAAGAAAAAACACTCCCATTTCTATTTCGATTTTATTTCTATAAAATTTTCCTGCAACTAAATGATACCGTTCTAGAGTAGCCATTCCACAATGTAATTGAAAATTATGTTTTTTTTTTTTAATACACAACTTATAGTAAACACCTCCCCCTGAAAATGCTACGGATTTTTATTTCATAATTATTTAACTTCATAGTGTACATTATCAATATTTGTGGAATGCCCATCAAGCTCATCACGGCTTTGTAACACGTTATACTATGACAATTGCGTACCTTAAAATACTATAGTTGTTTATCTATAGCACTCGAACAAGTAAATTGTAAATCCCTCCCCTTCATACTTTGATAATTCGCATTTTTTTAAGTATTAAATCAAAAAGAAAAAAAAAAAGAAACCAATTGACTAATGAATTGAAGAAAATATAATGCCGGATACTAATTTACACCTATTAATGATTGTTTCTTTTTACCCTTTTGAAAAATCACAGTGTCGCTAGAACAACCGGGATTGGATGTTGCGGAACTAGAGGCAAAGCTACTTCGGATTCAGCAACTTCAAATTGAATTAGAGGTGATTAGTGATAGAATCTAAAACTCGCGTGTTGAATAGATTCAGTTTCGTTTGTAATTTGAAAATAATTGGATTTTTTATTTTATAGATAAAAAAATTAGAAGCCGAAGAAGTTTCTTATTATGTTAGAGAAATTCCCAACAAACCACCTCCGCCGTACACACCTCCAAGTGGTGGAAGATTATCTGTTTCACAGACATCACCATCCCCTGTACTTGCTGTGGTACCTACCAACGTCGATGATTTGACAGCATTTACCGAACGGGCGACACATTTAATTTATCGTGCTAAACAATCCGGAGAGGATATAATAAACCTTGAACATCCGATAGAAATAATCGAATTGAGCAAAGATAATAACGAGACGACGAGAAGAGATAGAAAAATTTACAATACATTTTTATTTGACCTTTGCAAGGAAACTATATCGGAAGTTTATCAATCCGAATATGAAAAACCAGGCCCGAGTTGGCTTAAACCAAATGCCAAGACGAAGCCTATAATGAAAATTCCAAAAACGGTCGAGGGACTCAATGATTACGTGAGCAAAGAAGTTGCAACTTTATTCGGATTCAAGACTAAGTTACAAAGGGAAAATCTGGTCATGCGTTGGAGTAGAAAAAGACGCGATCGCGTCGATGAATTATTGGCCAGAGAGGCCCAAGCGGAGGAGGACGAATGGACCAAGTTCCATCACGACGAACTGGCTGTGAAAAATGAACTAACCACCGCGATATTGGATTCGCTAATATTGGATGCTGCTAACGTAGTCAAAATGGCTTACATGAAGAAACGGAAAATAATAAGCTGAAATTTACGCGGACGTTGTTTCGTTGATTACGAACAGCAAACACATTTATAATCGCGTATCATTGAGTTCAAGTGTTCATTGCCATGCTGGATCTACCGATTTGGAGAACTGTTTTAGTTGTGAAAGATATTAATTGTTAAACCTTCGTTGTATAAGTATAAGGCACTAATTTAGCTATCAATAAGATAATATTTGTATAGTATAATACAACTAATTTAGCTATCAATAAGATAGTATTGGTATAGTATAGTATATAGTATAAGGTAATATTTGTTTTTTTTTGTTTGTTCTCTTCGTTTTATACATCTCAACTGCCATTTACAATTTATCTCTACGATATTTGTTCGTTCGGTTTCTCGTGATTTCTGATAGTATCGACGTATAGGCTGGTTCCTATTCTCTGTAACCCTATATCCCTTTATACCGTAGAATTTTTCTCAAGAATGAGCTTGTGACATACCATGTATTTATATTTGTGTATTGACGGTGACGCAGCATACAAAAACTATTAGGATTCGATAATGGAAGAATAAACGAATCGGATGCTGACTGATAACAGCTTATGGTAACGTGCTCGCGTTTATCGGAATTCGCATATAGGTAACTCATAGATATGCGATATTTATAACAAATATATCTACATACCCTTATATCTGTTAAATAATTTGTTCACAGATCTCGTACCTAAGCAAAGTAATAAGTTTTTCTGTTATCTTGTAATTTTCTTTCTGGTGTTGAATACTTATTTATTTTATTACGAACATTAAAACAAACAAACAAATGTTAATCGAGGCTCGACCTGCCAGGCTCAACTGTTTTATGAAATTAGGAAGATATCCGCGAAAGACTGAAAAGACTGGGGCCATTTTAATCAAAATTACTGTCAAGATTTCGAATTTATTAGTATTAAAAAATAAAAATGTATACAGTGTACTTCATACACTAATAATACACAGCATAACGCCAGGATAAATCCTTCTGAGATATCGACAACGAATTAACTATTTAAGCACGTGGAGATAATCTGTTAGATTGTAATATTTGATTATAAGTAGTCACCACGAGTAGCACAAATACTTGCAGCATTGTTAATTAATTTTCACTCACCTTTGTGTTTACGGTTGTGATGTAAATAGTACAATAATATTTGATTCGCCATAATTTACACTGCACTTTATAGGGCGAAATAGTAGAACCTTTAGTTTCTCCACAAATATTTTCAAACAAAATTTCCATTTAATAATTCATAACATTAAAGGGCTGTACACCGAAGAAGAATCTTACTGAACCGATTTTCTGGACCCACAACCGCCCTGTCTAGCTCACAATTACCGACTGAATTTTATTTTTGTGATCCCCACAAAGCGTTTCATCCATTATTCGCATTTATGTATTTATCCATAAGGTACGTGCGAATTGTCGAGTGTGTCTCTTACTTACAGCGACTCTACCGCTAGACTAGTTTTAGGCTGTATTCGTATGCCACGTGGTTATCACTAGGATGGTCACGCACGCACACATATATATTATAAATACATATAAATATATATAAATACGTAGTTGAATATGTACTTAATTAAGTTCTGATATATTTTATAATAAACTTTGTGAAATATAAATTGAAAGTGTTTGTCTCATTCATTCAAATTACCAGTGGGTGGATGGGTGGGTGGGAACATTACGATAGCATGGTGAAATGATTCAAGGAATTTAATCCTTCCAACCCCATATTTATTTCGGCAATGCCTTTTATATGAAAAAGTACACCATTTCTCGATAGGGACAATACATGTTGAGGGGTATAGTGCAAACAGAGTACCTTATTAATAAGGTAATATTACTTAAACATAATGAACTTAGTAGTAAAAATATTAACGGTAATATGATAGTACCTTAATAACAATAAAAAAAAAAAATCAAAAAAAAAGAAATCATATAACAATATAAAATATGGTTAGCGCTGAATAAAAAAAGTGTATATATTATTTTATGCTCTTAAATTATATCATATTCATCTTGGGTTTTTTTGTTATTACATATGTACGTATCATGCCTACATAAACACGCGAAGGCGATTTTTATGTATGTATATATATATATATATTTTTTTTTTTAATAATAATATGATCAACCATAATCGACTCCAGTTCATCTATACAATTATTATTATTATTATTACTACTATTATTATTAATATTCTTATTAATATGATGCTCATGATTAGCTCTGAAAGATATGCGTGAAACGATATTTTGTAAATTTTTAATCATGAAATTTCATGGTATATTGTTATTTCATTTTTCTTTCTGTAGCTCCGAATTTGAGTCTTGCAGAGACGATAAATTCTGGTGAAAATTTATTATTGCTATCACGAGAGGTGCATGTATTATTATAATCATCTCTGCAGGAGGACTTTGCCGCGCGCGTTTTGTGTCAATCAATAACATATCGCAGATTCAGTCGCAATATAGAGAGACAAGGTATACGTATATATATAGATCATATAGAGTGGGAGATAGAGAAATTCCGTGTAATTATTTTCAAAGCTAAGAGAGAAATGACTGAAAGCCAACTTTATACGGACATTCTGGCAAAACTTGAGTTTTGAGCACCGAGGTAAACGACAAATTGTAATAAAGCAAAATTCGTTCTTATTAGGAGGGTGGTGGATGGGTTAAAAATATGAGTGCATGATAATGTGCTGGATGATGTAATAAATACATATAATTATTTTAACGCGATTGTATGATATAAAATTTGAGTTGGCTATTGCATAATTGCTTCGAGACATTTTAATTAATTAACTTTTTTTTTCTTTCATTCATTTGTCGTTAGTTTAGCTTCAAAAATAGTTAGTTTCTATTTCGCGCAAATCTACATATGAGATTTATCATTGATATTCGGTGTAAAGTGCATAATAGAAACTTACAAATTACTATTTTGAAATTTCATTTGCTTATTGCCATATTACAAAATCCTCTCGGAGGCAACGTGTTTAATTTTTTTTTTCATTCTCTCTTTGTTTTCATTTCCTCTTTTAATTTTCATTTAATTTTTAGATCCCGCTTTAGATCGATTTATACATATATGTACTTATGTATATATACTTATATAAATTTATTCTATTAGAATCGAAGTGCATTCGTTTAAACTTCGCAATTATATAGTTTAGAGATTAGATTTTAATTGGCACCAAGTACTTTGTGAATTTACATAATATGTCACGTGTGATTTTTATTTTTTTCCTTTTCTTTCAATTAATTACTTGTAATGGGGGATACAGTGAATTTCATTAAAATAGCCGAGTATAATATGTATATTCATTAACTCATGCATTGGTTCGAAAAAGAAAGGAGGATCTCGTCGTTATAGTCATCGATTGATGCAAAAATTCAGCACGGAATAATCTCTAATTATATTCAAATGAAATGAAGATTTAAAGGCAAATGCTTCCTCTTCACTTACAAAACAAAAAAAAAGATTAATCAATCTAGCAATTATGCGAATTTAGGGGTAGCGGTGAAGAGCCAATATACATCTGATTGTCTACATGTTTATATGTATATATAGATTCAATTAAACGACAAATTTTGTACTCAATATAATATAATAAAATATCTATTATCGGCGCATTTTATTATGTGAACGTTTTGTGTTTGCGTTGGGCATATTTTTTAACGCTCTCTCAAAAAAACAAAAAGAAAAACAAAAGAGAGATGAAGGAAAATTAGTTGCACTCTACGTTTATTTTTTTGAATTTTCTTGATTACAACTGTAATAAAATCATGCGGGGATTTTTTTGTGAAGAGCTGGAAAAGTTGGTTTTGCAAGTTTTTAAACTCTAATATGTTAAAAAACAAGCGAACGAATAATTGCCAAATATAAAGTAGTGCATCGGATTTTTTGTTTTTGAAAATTGAAATATATGAGGCAGTAAAATGATTGCGATATCGCCGTAACATAATATACATATACAATATATATATGCATTATTACATACATGGTATACCTACAACATGATATTTTTCTCATCGATAACTTCATTTACTAATATCGTGTATAATTATGCATAACGATCGTTATACATCAACATTAAAATATGATATTATTACCGATTTGATCAGTATAAGAGGCTTTCTAAATTTATTTACAGTCTAATACGCTATCACCTTATATATTATTTAATAATGATATATTATAATGATCATGAACTAATATTTAATTGTCTGCAGTTGAAAATTATTGGATAGAAATATCAGTTTATTTATTTATTTAATTTTTTTTTTTAATTTTTCTTTTTTTTTTCCTTAATTTTTCTTCTAAAAGTTAGTATACAGCATAGTTAGTTAGATCACAGAATAAAGAATCAATTATGTACGATGACCATAATGATTATGACGAAGATGATGTTAATTTTTTTTTTATTAATATGTATGCAGTAGTGAATATATACGACGACGAACGCGGAAGAATATGAATCTTAATAAAATTTACGGGGGGAAAGTGATAAACAATCTTTTGTTTTTCCGGACGATTTTAGGAGACGCAAATATGCAGATTATACTGTTATGTTCAATCACATATAGAAAGGAATAAAAAAAAAAAGAAAAGAAAAAAAGGAAAAGAAAATTATATTAACATGCACGTACAGACAGATTTCGAATGTTCTATTTAATAAGAATAATGATTTAACAAATTTGATAATCCTGAAACTGCTGGATTTATTTCGAAAATGTTTTCCCGCGCATCTATACCCGTGCAATTTAATGAGCGGCTGTTGATTTTTGTTTTTGAAATATAAGAATAATAATATTCACGTTCATTCGAAAATGGAAGCGCCACATTAGTGCCTCTGTATATGTTAATTTACGATTGAATGGTATTCAGTTTACATCCCGTTCCTTTTGAAAATTCACATGAACCATGATTGCTAATATTAGTATCCGCGCGTGACAACCTAATAGCTCGCGATCGAATCATTTGTGTGTCAAATATTAATTATATATATGCGAATCATTACCGATAATATAAAATATAGGTACGCACTGAGCAAATATAATTCTGACGTATGTAATTAAAAGTATATAAATGGTTTTTCTTTTTATGTTTCTGTTCAGTTTAATAAGTATCAATATTCAAACTCAGTAGGTAGAATACACCGGGCTTAGTTTCGTAAGTACTGAAGCTGGTTCTTTTTACTCGTGGAGTCAAATTGGCAATCATATACCCTGAGATTTTGAGAAAATGAAAAAAATCCAATACCCCATTATCAACAATTCATACGATGACGTGTAAAAACGAGTCGCATGAATGCGAAAACGGGCGATCGAATGTTTTTCACTTTTTAAAAAATCTCAATGTACTTCATTATATTAATAATAAATGAGTGCACGCCCGCATTATTATAATATAATGTAGATCTTTTTTGTTTCGATGTTACAAATAAATATATGTGACGTGTATATTATATATGTATATATATTTTTATATATGCGATAACTTTTATAGCTAAATTCTAACCAACTAATTATATTCATAAAATAAATGAAACATTTGTACTTTAGCAGTATAGAGCAGTCGTTTGTAATACAATATATAATATATATATGTATATATTTATGTATATAGATATATAGATATATATTTAATTTAAAAAGAAAAAAAGCAACAAGATAAAGAAAATATAAGAACGAAATAAGAAAAATAAAAAATTATAATAACTATAGAGAAGAGCATATGAAAGTCGATTTTTTTTTCTTCTTTTTTTTTCTCTTGACAAGTTATCACGTTCTATATAGGTATAATAAATTTTTGAATCTATATTATTTATATTTAAAAATTAAAAATAAAATAACTCGCTTATTAATTATTATAATATTAGTATAATATATAGTTATTGTGGAGTATGATGATGTATATAATATGGTTTTCTTTTTTTTCTTTTTCTTTTCAAACATCTTATTCAATTCGTCGCACGATCTTGATACATTCGTACAAAACAATTCCCAGCGTATTCGTTATTTGTATTTTTTATTAATAACATTGATAATGTGATTATTAGCACCGAATCGAAAACGTATGTATATTATACAAACGAACGACGAATTATGGATAATAATATAACATTTATGAAACTTTTGTCGAAATGGTTCCAGCTGTGGCGTAATGGATAGAAAGAAAGTAAAGAAATAGAAAAACAGAGAAACAAAATAGAAAAAAAAAACGATAAAACAAAATAATATTTTTTCTAATTAATACAAATTGAACTTATACAATTAACAATCAGGCGTACTAAATCTAAAACTATATATGTATACGCTAATTAAATATTTGGCCGTTTCAATTTGACAATACATTAATATACCAATTCCAGAACTCCCCGACAGCACAACGATTAAAGAGAATACGAAAAAAGATTAAACAAAAAAAAAAATAAAAGGAAAAAAAATATCAGAGAAAAATAAAGATAGAAAAAAGGATAGCCAGGACTAGAAATTTTGAAAGAAGTTATAATTAACCGCATATATACGACTATTTTCTATATGTATAGATTCTGAAACGATACATATTATTACAATTAAAAATTTCTTTTTTTATTTCTTTTTTTTTTATTTTTTTTTTCTCAAATACTTATTGCATAGATTTATTGCAGCACGTCGCCACCGCGACTGATAGTCAAATTATTTTATATAAACAACACAATTTATGAGATTATATTCGTTGAAAATTGCGAAATCAAAAAATAAAAAATAATCAATGTATTATAAATTAACGATCGTATAAATAAAATTCATCAGTCAACGACGATGTAACAATAAAATATAACAATTTGTTCCTTCAACTATCAGATGCGGAGTCGATAACGCGATACTCGATAAATCAACACCTATCAGTAACAAATATATTATATATTAAACTGTAATATCCTTTTTAATATAGATGTATATTAGATAGGTATGATATGTTTATTCACAACTTGATGTGAGCGCTTAAAATTGAGATTTTATATCGTGAAGATAATAATGATATTGATTAAGTACAACCCTATGTAACATTAAATTCTCTATCACAATAATAATAATAATAATGATAATATTAATCATAATGATAATCATAATAATGATGATAGAAATAATTATGATAATTATAATTAATTAATTGATTGATTAATTAATGATAATAACAACAACAATTATGGTGATAGTAATAATAATAATAATAATAATAATAATAATAATAATAATAATAATAATAATAATAATAATAATAATAATAATAATAGTAATAATAATTATCATCATAGTGTAACGACGTATTATAATGATTTTATTTTATATTATATAAGATGACGGTGATACTGATAATAACGATTTATGATAGTAATAATAATTTCATTATAGATAATAATATTATGCGTTATTCTAATCATTGTCAGAGAGTTATTCGTGTTCAGAGCATGAAAGAGAGGCTGTGATTTTTGCCGAAACGTAGATTGAATCGAATACAATTTGAATGCTTGAAGCGAATTTGATTCGATAGAAATTAATGTTTCGATAAAAAACGCAGTGAATCCTAGTGTAATTTGCTATTCTACGTCGAGTAATAAAAATAGATTGCATAGATCAAGATTCGTAGCGCATGCGCCTAATAGATATATACCTATTTATATATATGTATATATATTATATTATACGCTCTAGAGGAATTCCTCAAGTCTTCGGGAATATCCTAGTACTTATTTATTTTTCTTTCTTTCTCTTTTTCTGAGTTTTTTTTTCTTCTTCTTCTTCTCGTTTGTTTAAAAATTCAATTTATTATTTCATTTTAAACTTAGATATTCACTAGCAAAGTTTGTTGTTCTTTTTTGTTGTTCGTTTTTTCATATGTTAAGTGATATATATATATAATTTCTTGCTTTTTCTTTCTTCTTTACTCATTTATTAATTTTTTAACTTAATATCTCCTTAATAGCTTATATATTATAGAACTTTTGAGTAGTACAGTTGGACTGTAGAGTGTAGTGAATTTTTTTTTTTTAGAGTTTTAGAGTTTATAGCGCTTATCAAAGTTTATAGTTTAGAGTGTAGAGCTTAGAGTTTTCAGTCTAGACTCTTAAAGTTTTTTTTTGTTTTTTATTCATTTTTTTTCTTCTAGTTTAGAATGATGTGTCGAGTGAGCTTCCGGTTTGAACTCCGTGTTCCAATAGATCAAATTTATATCTAAAATTCCAACCAAAATTATACATTCGATTGGAACAACGGTAGTATAACGCATCATCGCGGATGAGTATTCATTTAGCACAGTCCTAAAATTTGCACATAATATGCATCCGAAGGTAATTTTTTTTTAATAATTTTATCGTTACGTTCGATAAACAGGATAACCGAATACCAAGTTTTTGAATAAAATTACCGAAACGTCATTTGGGCGACAGTTTCTGCTCAGGGTCGGAAAAGCTCGCGGATTTCATTCAGATTTTTTACATTATACAATTTCTTAGCTTTCGAAATGATTGATAATTTGAAACCAGGATATACAATGCATTGAATTGCGTATACTTCGATAATACCCCTTAAACGTATTGTAAAAATTAATTTATCGATTAACAATTAATTACACTGGAATTGAGCTTTCTCGACGCGATTTTTTTATTTTATCTTATTGTTTTTGTTTTTTTTTTAACTCCTTCCCTCATTCTCCTCTCCACTTTGTTGATATAACTGCATCTCGTGCGCTGCACTTTTTTTTCTTATTCTTCTTCTTATTATGCAAATTTCCGCGTTGAGTATTTGTACAAGTATTTACGAGGTATCTACTGAATAGCTTAAAAAAAAAATTCTCGTTAATACAACTCCATATCTGTCCGAAAACGGAAACGCCCCTGCACTGATATTTATTTATTAATTTTTTTTTTTAACCAACAAATGTTTTTGCTGGATGAATTGATGTACTTTTTTTATTTTCTTATTTTTCTTCGAAATTATTTGCTACGATAGAAATAATAGTCGAAAAGATTTAGCGCGGAGGTACACCGGCTCATGATTGGCCCGTACTCGACATCTATTGAGCAAAGAGGCATTAGGTAGAAATGGAAAATCGCATCCCATTATATCGATTATCTTGTACAAGATAAGATCTTTCTTGGAATAATTAAACGAAGAAAATCAATAAACTCACGTCACAAATCAACGACGCGTCTTACGCGGTCGTATTGATCGATCCGGACGTTGTACGTATCTACGATGACATTTCTTGCTGCAAGAGGAAATAAATTCGACGGATCTCGAAACAGATCCGCGAAACACACGGAGGGACTCTTAGCACCTCGGCGGTTTTACCTCTGAACATTTTCCAAGTAGCTCTTTTTCTTTTGGATTTTTATTTTTCGTTTCGGCGAGCGCATAGGCTGGAGATAAACGCACTTCACTGGAGGTCCTCCTCGCATTTTGGAATGTCGAATATTTCGGCGAATAGCGGAGGTAGCCTAAGCTTTGGCCAATTCCTTCGGAACCAGTCCAACAGGTTGGCGTGACGGCTACCGAGGGCTCGAAGTTCGGGAAGCCGTTGAGCGACGCTCGTCGCGACACTCGCTTCGCTGGTCGAATGACTTCTAGCAGCCTGGACACGGAGAGCTTCGAGAAGCTTATCCTGCAGTCTTTGAACCGCCTTTACATCGTTCAATCCCGGTCTTTCCCCGAGAAGTACAGCTCCGGAGAAAAGACCTAATTCCGTATCGCTGAGTTGATGAGCGTTAAGGGATGTTGCGAACTGTATCACAGCCGATACGAATTCAGGCTGTGAAAAGGGAAAAGAAGCAAAAAATTAATCTCGTCGTGCTTTTTGTCAGTTTTGGGAAAAACAGTAGCAAAATATTATTCGAGTTATGAAATTTCTTGAAAGATTACCTCGTAGATGAGTTCCATTTGGTGTCTGGTGATGTAGGTGCCATCGTCGAAGGTCATTGAGGAATCGGAGACCATTTTTGCTACGTGAGTAAGCCAGATTTCGAAGAAACCAACTTTTATCAATATTAGTTGATCGTCCTGTGTTAGGTCACAGAATCCTGGCACTCTCTTGGCGAATTCAACGACCCTTTGAACGGACGGTGTTACTCTGGCTGCGAATTGTTGCCACAACCAAATTCTCTGGGATTCTACTGCTTCTGCCGTCGAAGACGCTGCCTCAGGATCCTCGGGACTCGCGGGCTGAACGAATTATTGAACGCAAAAAAATTAGTCTCAGTAAAAACTATGAATTAACCTAACAACGCCAATCCCTTTTCCAATACGAGAAAAAAATCCCAAATTTCTTTTTGTCTGAAGACAAAAAATAATGTTAATTGTTGTGAGTTCAAAAATTAATCAATAAATTTTCATCAGCCTGGTAATATACTGATTAAAACAATAATTTTGACTTTGATTAAATAAATGAGTTATTTTTCTGAGCGGAACGAGCATTTTTTTATAGTTAAAATAAAGATAAAAGTATTTTCGAATGATATTTCCATGTACATTCGGGTGACTATGATTATGGACTAACCGCCCAAGCTCTAGTTGCTCTAGTATAGTAAAATGGGACATAATTCGATTCCCTGAGTGTACTACTGTGACCACTGTATAACCACTGAAGTCTTACATATTTACTTTTTTGCGGTTACATAGAATTCCGAGGAAAAATTTGAGCCAGGAAGTATTTAAATGCCGGAAGTCACTGCATAGGGATGCTGCCCCTGAGTTGGTGCAAAGGGTTAATTTATGAGATGTGAACAAGTACATAGTATTATAGGTGTTGACAAATCGTTTCACACCTTCTAACAATTGGACTAAAGAAAAAAAAAAAAGAAGGATGTTCACGCCTCATCATTTGTTAAAAACCCATAAATTATCTCTACGATCAAAGGACATGCCGGCGAATTAACCACCTGACTCATCTGCCAAAAGTTGTCGTACGAATATCTAACCATTTTGGCGAACAAGAGCTCATTATTACTCATTCATTCTGAGCGCGGCTGTATATTTTCAAGAAGTGCTGTTTTTGTGGCGAGAAAGCAGGTAGCAGCCTGCGCAGCGCAATGGCAAAAATGTAACTAACTTGCTAGAGCTCGAATTGCAGCCGGCTTGAGGCACCGCGGCGCGTTTAAATCATAAAATTTTCTATCAATCCCACCTGCGGTTACGTTTTCCATCATATCTCAGAACCGAATGATCGGAATTTGACAAACTTAGGCGCGTTGGATTCGTATTAAAAGAGGGAATATTTTTATTGCTCAAAAATAAAGTTTACTCTACGAGGTGCGCATGAAAAATCCAAATAAAACTCGTACTAATGCGGTTCTAATGTACAACAGGTACAGCATAATTACCGGCATGACCATCGGCTTCCGTACTAGTCCTCTGGTCAATTCCTCCGTAAATCCACAATGGGCGTGATGAGCTTGCGATACGGTTAGAATGACGTCGTAAACTGCGAGTTGTTTTGTATCGGCGTCTGATTGATCAGGTTCAACTGCGGCCGCTGGTACCCTGGCAATGGACGTTGGAGGCTGCGTGTTGCCGCTCGCCGTGATCTGCTGGACTCCTGTCGTTGTAGCGACTGTTTCGTCCTGACCTCGTTCACGCGACCGTTTCGGCACGCGCCCGTATCTTACGGCTACAGATAATAGAAGAAGCGTCAAATGTAAATGAGAAAATAGTTTTTTTTTGCAAAACTACAACCTATATAAAAATAACTCACAATCCCTGGACATCCCGACGGCGAGACACTTCTTGAATCTGCAATACTGGCAGCGATTTCTGTTCAGTCTTATCACCAGACACTTTCCGTCTCTTAGACACCTGTATTCGATCTGTTTTTGTATACTTCGCCTGAAGAATCCCTGGGAAAGTAACGAATAAAAAATTAATATGGAAAAATAATGATCCAACTTAAGTGATATTAGATTATTTGAGGAATAATTTAATTTGGAAATTGAAATAACGAAATGAGTGTCGGGTCGTGGAAAGGCGAGCGTCACTTTGGACATCGTAAACCGGGTCGACATGACACAGAGGCAATTTTCATAATATTCAATTCTTATCGGTAGTTGTATCTATTTAGCGTGTTTTGATCGATATAAAATACAACAGCGATGACTGATGTGGCGACCGCATGGGACGCGGTCGTTGGATATATCGGGAAATGATCATCTAATATTAATTTATTTCATACACCATATCGCTCTCATTACCATGATATATGTATGTACATGTAGTTTAACAGTCACATTATGATATAGATCGGATCAATAATTTGTAATTTCACTCGAACCGAACAAACGTCACCACGTCTGTTCCTTTGCATGTAGATCGTCCTTTCCTCACAGCGACAGTTTTCTCATATTATAGTCCTCGGGCGAAGAAGCTTATGCATAATTCAGTTTTATTTATCTACGAGGCACTCTAAGCTATATTGTAGTTCTACGGAAACAACTGGCGCATAAGGTATGAAAAATGGAAGTACGATATCGTCTCTCGGAAAATTTATTGTATTTTTCCATCCCTTCGAGGTACGATCTCATGTGCGGAAATATCGCTGATCCGATACGTGGGGCCGCGAATATCAGAAAAAAAGAAAGAAGTAAATCCACGCTTATAGCTTTCCGTTACATCCTCAAACACGCTACCGGTAGTAAGTTTCCCTCTAATTAGAGGTGAAATGTATATTAAAGCGTGTAACTTGGAGGGCAAACCCCAAACTTTTGGAAACGATTTACCGAACTAAAACTTGCTACTATCCGCCATAATAAAGTTTCTAATAATCTTTTTTCAACTCTATAAGATATACAGGGCATAAAGGGTGATGGGATCGCGTCCGAGTTTCGTGTATTTCCTGACGGATATCCGAATATAACCACGAAAGTTTATCAACTCGGCGTGCGGTCGGAGTTGAAATTGAGCCGACGTTGGGGTTGAAAATGTCAACACATTCTCAACTTTGAATACCGTAAACAATGTGCCAGGAAATTGCAATACGCCACGATATTTCAAGCTAAACATAATTCCAGCGGACACACGGAAATGCAAAATTACCTTATGTGATATCGATGTACATATACCAGCTGCATAGTTGCTGCAGTTTAATCGAAAACGCATCTAGTTTATCGCTGAATTTTATTGCAGTTCTAAACGATACGTGAGTATTTTTTTTTGTCACTTTTTTTTTCTTCTATTTTTACCAACCGAATCGATCAGATCAGCAATAAAATGATGTCCCAATTTTGTGATAAAAAAACAAAAAGCTTTACGGAAGTGGGCTCGCGTGTGAAATATCGTTTTAACCACCATCGAACGGAGAACATTGAAGCAGCTGGTCGATGAACAAGTTAAAAAGTTGGCACGTTAAGCGTAGTAGTCGGGAAAGCGTCGATCACCAAGTACTTCGCATAATGATTCGAGAGTATTTCTATCCCTGAATATACCCACCCAATTTTGTTTATGTATAACGCTCGGAAGCGCGAGGGCAGCAACAAATTCTTTTTCCAACGCTGAAAGGGAGTGACTTGCGATATTTTTTCTTTCTTCATTTATTTTTTGTTTCGTTTTTTTTTCTGAAGCAATAATGGAAGACGGTGTGGGTAATACGTATAGCGAGTCTGGTACGCGAATTAACTTATAAATATGCGATAATTTGTAACGGTATATGAGGACAAATTGTTAAGTGCACATATAGGTATTCTGTTTTCAGGAAATAATCCAAGAATATTTACGTAAGTGAAGTTATATGCCTGTGTACAACGATATGAAATACGTGATGTGCGTCCACCGTACCTACGTATCGCGGAAGACAAAGTTGACCTGGTTAGTTTTTCAACTTATATTACGCGTGGAATTGGCGATGAGCATAAACGTGTGTATACGTATATCGCGATTAACCCGTACATTGAAAAATACATAAACCAGCTGCGGGGGAAAAAAACTACTGTCCGAATACTATGATAAAAAGAGCGCTCGGTTCACCCGTATTTTATTAGAGAAAAAGCTTTTCACGTGAACAATAATAATTCTCTGCTATACAGTTTCTATGAGATGGAGTTTCGAAAGGAGAACTGCGGGGTCTGGGAAAACTCGAGAAACTCGGGTATAACTTTGAGGTAAATTTAGCAAAATTCACAGAGTGAGGAAAACTTCGTTTTTAGTCTTTAGAATTTTCATCATTCAAGCTCGTCGCATGGAACGGTGGTTTTTCAAATTTTTTTCAAGTCATAACGCCGTCCGATTATACCGGCAAACCATTACAAGTTCCCGGTTATCACACGTCAAGTCTTATCATGGTTGATGGAAAACGTTGAAATTTTTGTTGAAATTTTTCAAACAGCAGTACCAACTTTACGAATAATCCGATGATAACGTTTGCGCATCATGTACAACGGAATCAAATTGCTCCTGGTGATCGACGAGGGCCTCGATGATTACTGAGTTCTCTAGAGAATCCCTAAAGGTTCTCTGGGGATGGTAAACTAGTGGAATAATGTTAGGGGATGGTAACATACGTATCGATACATTTCTGTACCTACGTGTATACGCCACGTTCGTTCGCAATCGTTGCAATCATGTTAATTAACGGAATGTACGTGCGAGAGACAAGCAAGAATGGCAGACAGACAGGAAGGTAGATAGCAGTATATCTGGTGTCCGATAATATGCTTTTCCAGCGTACATTATGTCACACAAACTCCAACGGAGATATGTGTTATGTACACGTGCCTAATACCTACGTAAATACAACGCTAATGCATATCCATCGATTACTGTGGCCTCTCTAGCTTTTGACTATTGAACTATTCAAATACGATAGTTAGTAAAGGGTAAACCAATAACGTCATCTCGTAGCCAATGCAGCAACGGATGAACGAAATATTTGCTTTGGAAAATATATTCACTCCATTTTAGCGCGGATCCAAACATTCCTACGATACTTGCAGATATCTCAATTTCACCGATCATTTCGATAGACAGATTAATTTCTCTATATCGAAAGCCCTGCGGAAATACCGAAGATATAAGAGAGACGTATGAAATATGTTTAAGTTTCTTTTCGCCTTCCCTAGACCGAAAAACTTCCTGCAGTAGTAGTGGCGGAAGTCGTGCGATAGCAGCTAGTAGAATGATCAGCGTTGGGTCAGACATGAAATTTATCCCTCTGGCGCCTACGGGGCAAAGTAAATTCGCCAACGCGGAGTCTGACTAAATTAATTAATAATCTCCACCTACGGTTTCGTCTATAATCGGTACGTATGGAACAGAAGAAATTAAAAAAACAAATGATGATACTTGAGCAAATTGTCGCCGCTGTCTGCTGTGACCTCGTGAAAAAGTATAATGGACAGTTGATAGGTATGTCATCTGTTTGTGGTATTGAGTTGATCGATTGATAATTGAAGGTATACGCTTACCTTGCAACCCTCGCAGCTAGTAACTCCGTAGTGGTAGCCGCTGGCCTTGTCACCGCAAACCTTACAGGGTACAAAACTCTTCGCTGGTGTTGAGCTGTTGGAGTCCGCCGCAGCGTAATGTTGTTCTGTGACAATTGAGAAAGAAGAAAAAGTCAAATAATAAAATAATAACTTTCATGATTAACAAAAATATCAATCTACGACTATATCTGATTGAAATGGCTGAAATAATTATGTTTTTTTTTCTTTTTTTCTTTTTCATAAAATCTCGAAGATCATCGAGGTGAGCGTATAATGCGTGTGGCTTTGCTAAAGAGTTACACGCATTATATCCGTAACAGAAGAAAATTCTTCATGTAACGGCATGTTGAAAGCTCCGCAGCTTCGCCGTTATAGGTTGAGAATTTCCGAGTAACTATAGATGTTGGAAAAAAGATGCTAGAAAAAAGCTTGGGACTAGTGAAATGAAAAGACGTTCGTCTCGGAGGTATCGTCAGTCTCCTGAAAGTCTGAAAACTCGGTCCCGACCGGTCTACTGTACGTTTCCCCGTGGAAATATATCGTTAACGGGGGGAATGTGGTTGATTGGTCGATTGCACCGGATTGCGATGTTAACAGTAATCGAGCCCGTGACAGTTATATAGAAAAGAAAACGGAGACGCATGAGAAGCAGACGGTGTCGTGGAGGGAGAGGCGGGCATGCCTGTAAGAGGGAATAAGAAAGAGTGAATAGACGAGCGAGGAACGACGGAGGAAAGGAAATAATAGAAATGCGTAGCGCGCGTACAGGTATCTCCTCCCCGAGCATAATACCGTTTCATCACATTTACAATTTCGCGGTCTTACGCAAGACCAGGAAGTTTCGGTCTCCTCGAGATTTCAAGTTCGCCTAGCTCCCGGTTTATTCTCGTTTCTTCGGGCACACCCCTCTCGAGGGACAAAGCGGAAGATCTCACCGAGGAGATGAGAGAAGAGAGGAGAGGAAAATACGCGCGGCGAGGTGAGGCGAGGGCATTCCTTCGTTCGGTAATGACTCGCTAACGAGCCACGGGGTGCAAAGTGGCGCGACGTCTTTGTCCACGAGCAATATTTGCCCCTGGACCGTAGTTGAGAATCATTAGCGACAGAACCGACTGTAATATCTTATCCCTCATTTTTTGCTTTTTTAATTCTCTTCTTTTTTTTTTATTGAAAACTTGTCCGCGGTTCTTCGATATATATACCTAAACCGTTATTTCCCTCGTTATTCATATACAAATAGGATGTATTCCGTACTTATGGGCGTGAGTGAGATCGCGAGCGTTAATTAGTTACCGTTGTCTTCGAGCCGAATAACTCGAGCATAGGTCGTCGTTCTTATCTTAAGAGCAAAAGCTTCCGCACCTAGTCAGAAACGGTTAACTTATGTTGTACGCAACGGCGAAGGGTGAATCCTCCTAAAAACAAGACACCGAGATGTCATCCGCCAGCCGTCACTCGTCAATCCTGCGGCGAACACGCCGTAGGTCTCGCAGGGAGCTTTTTCTAGTTTCTCGGAGTTTGCGGTGAACTCGTCTCTCGTCGTGTACAGTACACTTTGGATTAAGAGAAGGAAAGAAGAAAAGGAGAAATAGAAACAAAAAATTCCGTTATTCCGGAGAGATTCTCAGACAGACATACGTCTTCCGTACATAAGCGAGGAAATCCATAAACAGACGTCTCCGCTGCGGCCGCGTACGGCAAGTTTTCAGTCTTTCATGAGATCGATCTCGAGGATGCCTCTGGTAATTGGTCGTTTCAGGATGGCAACTTGATAAAACTTAACCAGCCCTCCTCCTTATATGAACTTCTCATCGGCATGGAGTTTGCATCACGGTTATCATCGGGATTGATCGATTACATACTCGACCATAGGCGAATTTCACCTCCCTGTACCGCGGGAGTGAATAAAATAATCGTGAAATACATTCAGTCGATTGATTGCCGGCGGTAAAGAAAATCCATCTTGGTTACGGAGGATGCGGTTATTTTTGAAAGCGACGTCCTCCTCGTTCTTCTTTTTAAAAACTATCGCAGAAAAGCGATCGTTGTGGCTTTTGTTTTCTTCTTTCAGTGTATATCATTTGCCCCACGGGGGTTGGCGAAGAGGGGGTGCAACGTAAATTCCTGGTAAGCTCGACGCCAAACTTGTTTTCCAGAGTGCTTCGAGCGTTTTCCCTCCATTTACAGCTCCACCCAACCACCGCCTCCCTCGTGCAAAGCTTGTGGCCTTCGCGAAGCGAACGCTGGCTTTATACCGAGTCTCTTCCCCCCCCCGAAAAACTAGGTCATAACCCTCGACTCAAGTACGTTGGTACGCGACTCCCATATTGCCAACCCCTATACTAAACACTAGGATAAATGTGGATATGTTTCTCCCCTTATACTGAACCAGCAGCACAGATGATCCCGATAGTCTTCTACGTTTGCACAAAATACATAGTTTGCTTTGCGAGTAGCGGTAAATCATGTTATATTATACCTGCGGTTTTCTCGATGTCGCGTAAGTTCATCTGCGGACAAAAAGTCGGACTTGTTTTCTCGTCGTTTGCTACAAAAACTACTTCGAGATTACGATACGAATGGGAATCATAACGCCGATTGTCGGAGATACCTTGGATTGGATTAGGAAAAAATGCGGCCGCTGATGCACCAGGTGATAGTTTGGAATACGAGATCCGATGGACAGGTCGTAGAGTTTTAAATAATAAATTATGTTATACCGGGTAAGGGTGGGTCGTATAAGGCGGAAGGCATATGTGAGCGGAAGTGACTGTACGGGGGAGCATACAGCATGGAAAATGATTAATTTAGCAGCCATTTTCACCCGTCGAATATATAATGCCGTGCCCACCATCACCCCTTCGCTTCCTTCGTTCCCTATGCCAGCTTCTGTCTCTACTTCTTCCGCTTCCACCCCCAAAGGCGTACTTTTTCTCCCTCTCTTCCCTTGGTTTAATGCATATTCGATGCCCACCCGCAGCTCCCTGCCTCGCGTCCCGTGCTGTGCACTGTAGTTTCATTTCAGGTGCAAAATCGCGTTTCATCGCGTATCTACCCTCAGGGTCTATCAGAATTATCCGCACATGCATACGTGCGGTATACGGGAGCTGTGCTTTTCGTCGTCCTGCAGTCTATCCTAAATCTAATTAGACCTTTGTCGTAACTAACGAGCATCCTGTACAACAAGCTACGTACCGATGCGCACTACTCGGCGGTCGCAATTATCTGGCCGAGGTAGCTCGCGCGATTCACCCCTCGATATTTGCTACCCCATCCGAAGAACATTGATTATCTGAAGAACGGAGCCTGGCTTAACAAAATAAGAAGAAACAAAAAAACCAGTAGGTATCACAAAATTGCTCGTTATCCTTCCGAACTCAAAGTTTACAAGCTTATCTATAATACGAATATTAGAAGACCTCAGGGTGTCGACGTATAAGATAGTCGTCAAACACCACATACCAAGTTATTTTTCGTCGTGGGTCTTTCGGCGTAAAATTTTTTACGATCCTTCCCCATCGTTTGATATATTATGTTCTTTCGGACGGACCATGTCCGGTCGGATTGGACGACGCGGTAAAATTTCTGCTCAAATCCATAGGAGCTGGATGAGTAATTTTAACGGTTGCAGGGCTTGATTACTAAATGGGGAACAACGCCCGGACAATGCTGAAGAAAAAAAATAAAAAGCAAATTTTTTACGCCGAGGTAAAACACCGTATCGTTGGTTCGAATTTCGTTTCCCTTGATTTGATTTTTTTCATTCTTCTTTTTTTGTTCACGGGAAAGGCATTTACGGTTTGATCCCTGCAGCATCCCATTTTCCCGCGTGGAAACAGCGTTCATCCGGTAGTAATAGAAATTTGCAAAATACCCATATTTTGGTGGTACGAGAAAGCGTGAATACGGTAGAAAATGGCTTGCGTACACGATTCGGAGTGACTTTATACCTTTTGTAGAGCCTAAAACGACAATGTGGTCTGAAGAGGTAGGAGATAACGCACGTAGTAATATAATCCGATATAAAGACCCTTCCAGATTCGTCCGTTTCTCTCTTCCGTCCTCTTTTACTGCTTCCGTTTATTCGCTCTTCGGCTCTTCCGCTATTCTGCACCTTTACTCTTCTGATACGCGTTGCTCTCTTTGAAATTTCTGCGCTTTCGCTGTGTACTTTCTAGATCCGAAAGAGAAATAAGGGAACGTTAAATGCAACCCCCTCATACGAAGGTACGAGCTTTATTTAGTTGTAATTAGTAGCTATGACAACGCGGGTAAAATCAACTTTACCCGCTTCCGCATCGTATGCAATAATTTGCAAATGTTTATTCAGCCGCTGTTGTTTGTGCATTGAATAGGTACGCATTATTATACTCGTTGAACGAACAAAATGAAAATGCGGTGCTGTTTCCTTTTGGTCCGATAGAAAAATTCTCTTCCATAACATACGAGGGGTGTAAAAAAATTGTTCAGTTATAAAACGATCGACGGGAATGAAAAGAATTTATAACGCGTGCAGATCGTAGAAACGGATATTCATTGTTTCAAGTTCGCTTCTACGTCGCAGATGGGCAGATGTTGAGATGCGAATAAATGACTGAAAGCATAGGAAAAAGTTGCGGAGGAAAAGGAAGAAGAACGTTGGGCTCTCCTCCGGGTCTCAAGGGGCCAGAGAATCGCAATTGTCCTTGGGCAGTCGACCGTGTCTTCACTCGATGCAAGTTCAAGTCAACCGCTACGGTGTCAAAGCGTATTCTCTATTGTGTGGATTCGGATCTTTGGCTCGAATTAGCCTGTTTCAATTATGCGAGAATTTTTCCACGAGCAGTCTTCTGCGATCTCAAATGATCAGAACCAGAATGACAAAAAAACTGGCCTGACGGATAACAAAAATTTCATCGAGTTGAATTCTTCTTTCCTGATCGTCACTTCGTAAACTCGATATGAGATCGGCTGGTGGGGTAGCTTTTTAGTCTCTCGAGGATCAAAGTTTGCCGTTTTTGATTTTCTATTTTTCTAGTTTTCCTCGGAGCGCGGGTGTACCGGAGCAACGACACTGACACCGTGAGAATCCTGAGGGCAATAGCAGCCCATTATCATAATAAACACTTCTGGACTTGGGACTCATGGAAACGCCAAGCTTCGTACCGCCACGAACTCTGTCTCACACTACACAACTTCCACAGCTCTGCATGGTACTTCGCCACGAGAATTTCTAGGCATATTATACATTTACGGATAGTTGCATATTCCGTCCCTCTCTCACCCGGTACACCTTTACTCCATTACAGCTCCTTCACTCTTTTACTTATTTACTTCTTCGCACACATACCTGCGCAACTTGCAAGTACGCCCCGCAACCATACAGGTACACCCAGTGTAATACCGTTGCGTATCTAATGCACGCCACACGCAACGCATAAGATATTTTAGAATTATGCAAGAACGTTAAGAAAATATGTACATAATATATATAATATGAACGTGTTATTATGTACTCTATACCCGAGAAGTGTTCGTCTTTGTGGCAAAAACCTATCGGGTGGTCCTTTTAGAGCGACGCATCGGCTTCGAAGGAAAGAAAGGAGTTCTTGTATCTTGATGAATTGCAACGAACTAGGCGAAGAATTAAGATTCAATTGGCGAATGACTAGTCGGTAGGTCGATAGTTGAAGGTCGAATTAAAGAACAGTTGGCGTACCGAACACCCTTATTTACAAGGAAGCCTCGTCACCGCATATATTTTCTCGGGTCATCGTATTTGCATTGATATTCAAGCTACGTTCGTACGATCCTCTGCAGTTTTCCCGCACACATATCCCATAGTTTTATTTTATTTTATTCTCTCCTTTTTTCTTTCTTTCGATTTTTTTTTTCTTTCGTTTTTTTCGCGCAAAGTGCACTGTGCGAGTGTGCCTCTAGTGTAGAAACGTGTCGGAATTTGTACCCTCT
Source organism: Athalia circularis (assembly GCA_963978495.1). Taxonomy (NCBI): domain Eukaryota; kingdom Metazoa; phylum Arthropoda; class Insecta; order Hymenoptera; family Athaliidae; genus Athalia; species Athalia circularis. Next base: position 17,623,496 of record OZ021698.1, on the reverse strand, counting down.
TGAAGAAACACTGTGCCAGGAAAAGCCGCACCCTTCACTTCATTATCAAGTACCGCCTGCCGAACGAGGAGTGCCGTTCTATCCAGGTATCGCCGTCTTTAAGTCGCGTCTACGTAATACTTATTGTTATAGAAGCTAAAAGCTAAACTTTCCCCCTTTCTTAGCAACTTGCGCTCGATATCGCGGACCGAATCACCACCGTCGAACCATTCCGCTTTCCCGCATACCTGCAGCTCGCGCCTTTCAAATTTCCCACACCAAAATCACCTCGCCCCCTCGTCAACGTCTCTTTTTCCTCAACGACGGTAAATTTAGCCACGACTAGGGTGGGGAAAAAAATGAACAAAATAACGCTCGTTCAGTTTGTTTCGCAATAAAATTTCTATAAGGTAATAACTCGCTTATATGTTCAGCGAAACCTGCGCGCAGCTGCTGCTTATCACTGCAAAAGTCGGCCGTCGCGTTGAATATTCTCGCAGCATTCGGACGTCTAATTGTAGGAGGTTTTGCCGAGCTGTGTATCGGATAGATATCTACTCGCTGCAGGTTTTCTATACGTATATAAGACTCTTGTCGGGGAACGGCTAACCGAGTCTTACAAGCGAACTCTCTTGAGAGAGAATAATTTATTATTACATTTATACCTATATGTATAATACACTCGACGTTCGCTCCCCGCTTAGACTTTCCCAATGCACTTTCTAGCCTCCATCACCCACCCATGCTTATCTCTATCCATCTACCCTGTTAAACTGTACATATTCACTGACGTAACTTATAGCTCTAATATGTTACGATCACCATCGAGTCTACCTCTGCGTACAGTATATCGCATAACAAACTTTAACTCCGTCTATAAGCCATCCTCTCGTCGCTACTTTTCTACCTACGATATATACTTATAGTTATATTTATATTATTACTTGTTTGATTGTTTGTACCTGAAACCGCGGGCTTAATTGCAAGCGATGTAAAATAACTAGCTTGTGTGCTATTATAATAACGTGCTGAAAGTTTATTTTACGTTTTGCTCTACACCCACACCGATATTTTTTTCAAATCTATAGTAAAACTCGAATCGGCGCACCCGCCGATCATGTAGAAAATGAAAAGTACATTCACGTTTGGATGGAATGAGAAAAAAAAGAAGAAAAATTTGTAGACTGCACGACGTGGCGTAGGATAATATCCATGTTCTGTAAAGGGCCTACGAAGAGCAAAACAGGTGTTACGTGATGAAACATACGGAAACGTCAACGTAACCTGGAGCGGAGCCCACAGCATAAAGGTGCAGATCGTGGTGCTAGTTAAGCGTCGGCGTCTCGACGTTCAACTATAATTGACTATTAATACCTACTATACTCGTTCACCGGGAAGTCTACTCGGAGTCACGGAGAGTCTTTGTATCACTTTCTGTACGAGTATCGAACGTTTATCAATTTTTTTCTGCTCTTTTCTTACTTTTGTTTTTCTTTTCTTTTGGAAGCGTATATAGCCGATGGGATCTTCGTTATATGCATCGACTGTATATAAATGCAACGGATTTTTACAATCTCCGGCGTAACTGCAGCAATTTGAGGCGGTGCAGGTTTGAGTTTTCAAGTACATAACTGCAACGCGTGCGGTGCGATGACATGGAGAAAAGTCTATCGTACGCATCGGAATGATTGACCTGAAGCGATAACGGGAACACGTATGTGTGGAGTCGGATGGTCCGACGGGTCCGAAGGTCGGACCTGCGGCTGTTCTGCCGTAAAAAATTGAAGGGAAAAAATGGAGCGGAAGGAACACGAAACACAAAAAAGCAAAGAATAAAAATCAAGCAGATTGGCATCGCGGTTCTTTTGTACCTTCCCCGTTGCGGACGTCGACCTGATACTCTGCAACCATCCACCTCCGCGAGGAAATTTCTACGCCGAAACTTTTCATCCGTTGAAAATCGGCTGCTGATATTAAATACTTGAAATAAAAGAGGGAAGGGGGAAAAAAAACGTGGATTACATCTACCGCGAATCAGACGAAACTAGATATGCAGCGTGTTCGTTGTACACATAGCTCTATACGCGAATCTTATGCGCGAGTAAAAGAATTTTTTTTTCTTCCTTTTTCTCCGAGGCTTTTTTTTCTGTAAGGCTATCCTCTTTATTAATCTGTATATTATTTTATAACTGAGGCGACACGTGAGAAAATACTTACCAGATAGAGTTCATTGCCACGACTATAGTGTATTATAATACCACGTTGTGCAACTGTTTAATTATCTGAATTAATTGGATAATTGTTAGTCTACTAATTAGCTATACTCTATATAGATACGAGGCTCTTGATCGTGCGTGGAAAAACTACTACAAAAATGATTTCATTCATATTTTTCAAACGTGTTATACATATGACGTATAAACGTATCGGATATCGATCGTTCGCCCATTGTCAGAAGACCCGAATCTTCGATTAAAATTCGGCAGGGCATTGAAATTTTTTTTTGCCTAACAGTGTCGCGAAGTTCGCGGAAGTGTGGTCGATGTACATATAGGTGTACATAGTATTCTTTTTCTATCGTTTTTTTTTTTTTGTTGCTTTATTACGATTTTTTTTTTCTATATTCTTTTTTAATGGCGTGTCGAAAGTAGGGGAAGACGGGCGGACGAACGGTCGAACGGTTATGCATAATTCATAATGGCAAAGTAAGATGCAACGTAACAACTGGAGGCGCATCGCCCTCACGGGCAATTATACCCATTAACGGAAAAGCTTGGAACGGAGGAACAATGCACCGGTGCCTCTTCACAAACAATCCGTATTATAATTGTCATTATATACGTATTGCTGTTATCGCAATCTTATTCTCTCATCTGATCTCTACTCTCTTTTTCTCATTACCGTTCCGCTCAGTCGTTACCGCTGTCATCACATCGAACGGATGAACGAAGCAACGAACAAAAAAAAAATGCTAAATAATTTTTAAACTAACTGTAACCATCCGAGAATCATGAATATATATCTGACTATTTTCCGTGTACATATTTTCACGCTATTATAAAATCAACGCTCCATACCTATAGTATAATATAGTATATTCGAATGAGATAAATAAATTCGCACGTGGATCGTGGGAGTGAAAAAAAAAGTTTTCCTCGCAACGATAAAAATATCCGAAGATTTTCTATCGCACAGGTAATAAGAATGATTGATTGATCTTTCCATCGGTGAATTATGTTACACCGATCGATCGTATGGGGGAAAATTTTTCTTTTAGGTACAATTGTGTACTGGAAAAATTTTTGCCGGAGTTTGTGTGGGTAGGAAACGTTTAAAAATTTTGCACTTTCACTCGCTATATGTAATAAGACGTGCAAAATGATCGCCTCCCTCTCGGTCCGCGATCTTAGAAGAATCTGAGGCGATATCTCCTATACTCTTTTTCGCTTGAGATCGTAGCGAATCTGTAATATGTATTCGTAGTTGCACTTCGTAGTTATATTACTGATATTATATCTTCCCATCGTCGTGATCTATCGTTCGTTTGCTACAGAGAGAGATAGGGAGAAAAAGAGATAGATACATTATAGGTATATACATACGAAATGCGCCGACTGGGGCTCGTGCACGAGCGTAAATCTCTCGCAAATCCCAAATCTATAAATTTAACGTCATATATACGCGGCATTCTATAGACGCTCGTTTCTGTGTATGTGTATAAATATTACCTACATATTTTTTACTTATATATACATAGGATAATGTATAGAGGAACGTCGTTACAGGTATACACAATCCTCGCGTGGATAAATCTAAAAATTGAGGTGTCCGTTACATCCTATGAGGTGTTCAGCACCACGAAATAATGGAATTCCTATAAAAGATATCTAATACCAAGAATTAATTATACTCGAAAAATTTATAAACGATAAACTGTCGGTTATTTTTTCGAATACAATTGGAAAATATTTTTCTCACTGCGTAACAAGGATTAATTATATCATGGGCCTCGCGATATTCGTGGGGGGTCGTTTTACGGATCGATCGTTTTATAAAGTCCTATGTCCGTCAATCTGATCCGAATAATAATCCACAGCACGCTATTACCAGCAATATTTTCGTCGTCATTCGTGCTGACATAATCGGCGTTGTTATCGTCAAATTTTATCGTCTATGAGGAAAGCACTCTGAAATAAAACAAAAAAACTACGTGGTATGAAACGATCGCGATTCGATGCGTCAGTTTTCATGCTCCTTGTTTTGTTCGCATATTCGGAAAACAATTTCTCATCGTCCAAGTTCCAGGTAAAAGGTATATACGAAGGGAGATACACTTTTAATTTTCTTACGCAATTTCGGCTGCATGTAATTAACGATTATTACGGTAACGAAATAGAAAAGAATTCACGTGAAGTATACGGAAACCTTTCGACCATTAGACGCCCAAATATACGTGGTGCGGTTGAATAAATCGTCGTAAATTTTTGTTTCTCCCGTTTGTGTCGTGTTGTTATTAGAGAGACAGCACCGCGTAAGTAAGATGGCGGCTCTGAAGTAACGGTAATTCGAAGGTGAATGCTCTAGGAAATTGCGAATCACAACACACGAAGGCACCAACACAAGATACCGGGCCGGCCCAAGCCGGCTCAACTCAAACCAACCCAACTCAACCCTACCTTAAACTGCCTTACATTAGCTCATCTTCAACGCGTATGTGAGCTTCGTAAAGTTGTTCACACGCGAGCAAACACGTCTGCTTACATATTTTATACATACGTTTATTTTACACCACGAATAACTCGGAGCGAAAATTTGTAAACGATTGTTACGGACGACTACCGAAACATTTGCGGTGCGCAATAATCTTATTGTTAGCGTAATCAGCGGCGTTGCAGCAGCAGCCACACCTGTCAAAATGACACGAATTTTCATGTGCGAGGGGACCGATACCGAATCCTGATTATTCCGACGTCGAAGCAAAAGAGAATTTATATTTAAACGCTCTCTGACGAGTATAATAAAGTCAGTCACGTCGATTGGGTTGGGTAAGAACCACATATACGCATGCTTCGGAATGAGATGCGGAAACACGAGCGAATTTAAGAATTTTTATTTTACTTTTTTTCTCTTTCTTTCCTTTTTCGTTTGATTTTTTTTTCTTTATAAATACGACGAGATCTAGGTGTCAACGATCTCCAAACGAGTTTGACATTCCAATGCGTTTAAAATTTTCGTGTAAACTTCGAACAGAGTTTATGGTCATCGCGCACCATACCAAACGGGTCGTCAGTCGACCGATGCAAATGGTTGGGAAATTTATGGATCTTTTTATCATGTTTCATTTCATTTCATTTATTTATTTATTTTTTTCTTTCAATGATTCATCGATTATAATCACTCGCGTCTTACGCGCCATCAAAAATTTTTCCCAAACCTGCGTGAGGAAGGAATATTCAACACCCTTATACCGACCTGCGACGATCATTTGTACCGATTATTACAAAGAAGCGATTCGTCGAATAAAATCAGACTGTCGGAGACCGCGTCTCTCACATCCTGCCGAACTGATCTTACCAGTTTTTAACGACGGCGTCCACCTTACCATAAATATATAATACGTGTATATATCCCAAGACATTTATGTACGCGTGTTACACGGTTATGTAACCGGCTAATTATATGATACTGAACATGGGAAAATATCGGCATCCCTCTCGGACGTTGCGACTTCTCGCTATATAACTCTAAAGAATCTTGTGAGCTTGATTCTGTTGAGGTAGAGCGTATATGCAGTAAAGATCTGTATCGGTGAATACGGATATTAATCCTAGCTAAGCTCCTACAAAACGCACTTTCTATTCTACAACTTGCTGTGCTGCAGTTCTAGAGATCAGGTACAGAGAACAGTAAAGTTATCGATCCTTGAGTCTCGCGTTATCTCGTTAGTAAATGTAATAAATACATTTACCGGTTAGATCAGATAGACGGTAAAGCGAAGATGAGCATTTTCGCTGTATACCATGTTGCACGGGCAAAAATTACATTCGCACAATTTTTTTAAACCACGTTTATTTCCAGAGGAGAAAATTACTTCGGTTTATGTAGAACGCTTTCTATACCGGTGCACACGCGCATTTTTATAGCTAGAGAAGAAATAAAGCGAACGCGAAACTGATAGGAGGTTGAAATTGAAATCAAATGCTTCACTACCTATTCAGTCACGACGTCGTCCTGTTCCTTGTAACGAATCGTGTCCTCATCAACTGAGGAGACGAACAAAAAAAATCGAACTCAGCAGGTCAAACGAAAACGACTCGTTGAAATTCGAGATGAAGTTCGTTTTATTACAGATACTTTTATTGGCGGATGCGGATTTCTTGATGGCTTGAAAACTGCGTTATGAACACGTGAGCATTCGCCTTCGAAGTAATGGATGTTGGGTACACACCGTTTGATTAATTTAGAGGAAGTATTTATATGCAAGCGGGGATATAATTAAGTTTTGCAGACGCATGCAGGTTGCAACGGTGGTCAGGATGTGGTAGGAAAAATTAGCCACCTTTTTACCATATAATGATCCTCGAACGGATGAGTTTTTGGTCACGCGAGTGTTATTAACTCGAAGGTGTTATCGACTTTCCGATGCTGGCCGAGTGCCCGGAAAACCTCGAATCCGGCAACTGCAATGCATCGACCCATCGCATAGGGTAGAATGGGAAACTGGGATATTCCACTGCGATTTTAGTCCATAGTATTAAAGGAATAAGATGATATCCTGCAGTTTATTCAATAAACGTACTTTACAAAGTAAAATCAGACGTTACAGGACTCGGTAATTCGAAACCCACGTTATACATACAACCGAGAAGTGCGAACGTCGAGTGGAATCCGAGCGCAGGATAATAATGATATCTTTGAAATTAAATGCTGCCTGGATTACATTTTCTTTTTCAAGCTTCTTGCTTTCATCTTTCTTTTGAAATTGTAAAAAAAGAAAAAAACGAACAGAAATACGTATAATCGTTTTGACTTGCGCGGAGGGTGGTCGCGATTCTCAAGACAACGCCCATCCGCGTTTCGTGTATTGGTTTCTGAGTTCCAGCGCCTTGAAAATATCGTTCGAAATCGCCCAAAGGAAACAAGGAAGCTTATGTTTTATGCCTCCGAGCTATACGAATTAGAATTATTGAGCGTCGGACATTTTCTCCCTACCGAATGATCGCGTATATTCAATAACCTGTTTTCCAAAAACCTGATCCAATTATAACTCATTAGACATGCTTATGTGATGTAATATTAATTGCACCGAATTTAAATAAAAAAAGTAAAAGGAAATGATAATCGATCGAATATCTCGAATTATTCTTATAGCAGACGACGTAAAAGTGGCTATTGTAATAACTCGGGGTTGTGTCGTACACGCGTGTATATAGAGAGTCGAAGCACCTTCCACCTTTGGCGCGTCGTTGCGCAATATGCGATATCATTTACGGTAAAGTTTTTCTCTCCTTATTCTCTATCTGTCCTTTTCCATATAAAAGTATACGGCCTGCAGTATAGCCGTCTGAACGTGTAATTCGCTTTTTCTCCCACCTTAATCCGCGTCTCATTTCATTTCATTGATTTTGTCGGCGGCTTGCCAGTGGCAGATGTTTCCTGGATCGGCTGCAGCGCAGACTCTGGGACGGGTACAAGGTATAGAAGTATAAAATCTACACATATGTATGTGGCTACACAACCAGTCTGTGACGTCACTGCTATATAGCCAGAGCAGATAGTTCTAAGGTTTCCGGGTTTCAGATTTGATTTATTTAACCCTAGAGAACACGACACCCAGCTGTATCTTCTCCGTAGCTGCCGGTTGCACTGAACTCGAGATTCGCGAAGCTTTAATCGCCCGCGATTTTCACGTTTATGTTTCATTCCGAAGTTGCGTATCCGCGGATCAGAAATTTTGTAAGCCCTTTTTTTTGTTTTGATTTTTCAGAGAGCGAGAAGGGGTGGGTTGCGGTAAGAAGGTATACATTTGGAGGAAAAAGTTGAGTTTAACTGGGGAAAGCTCGCTTTATTCCAGGGCTGAAAAGTGGGCTCGTCTAACGTATAAATGACCCTTTGTCATGAAATGCCGTGCCGGCAATCAGATCCATGTTGCTTTTACTCTCTCTCCTTTCATCCGTACATCTCACTCCCTCAGCTCTGCCATTTCCCATGGATTCATAGCCACACCCATAACGCGGCTTCAACAGGAGATACCGGTAGGTACGTCGGATCGACTAGTTCAACCTAGCAACAAAGAACCCCCCTTGGACAAACGATGTCCTCACGATCGTTCTCGTTACGATATTCACCGATGAACAAAAAATCATCCGTCGTTATCGCGCTCCTCAATTTCTCGCTCTCGATGTCCCATGCGACGGAACACGTATACGACGAATCGATGGAAAATTAATCGCAACTCTAAACCTAAATGCTTTGAAATAATTTAGGTCTATAGTGTCTAGACAGACGGACGCGAAGTGTCTGAATTTTAACGATTCAGGATCGGTGCAGGCGTCCAATTTTCTGACCGCTTTTCATCCCTTGAAACTGCCAGTCGGGCGTTTCGAGGTAGAGTTATATTGCCAAATGTTGAATCGTCTCTCACCTATTTCTGTTGAAATATTAACGAGGATATACCCGATCAGCACCCGAGCAGGCATCCTTTGGGGGCTTATAATTATATCGCGTAAATCGGTGCTATCTAGAGGGAGAATAGAACACAGTAACATTCGTTGATAGTGTAATTTGGTAAATTTCTCGAACGTTCTCGAGTGCTGAGCTTGATGGATATTTCAGTAATTTCAACGTTCAGAACTAGCGGCGTCCATAGGCCGCGCAGGCTTTAATAAGGTTGCGTGAGGAGAGCGCTCTAATGCCTTATGGGTTATGCATCGGGTTAGGCAGGCGTAAGATATCTTGTCCGTATATGCGGAAGAGGCTGCGTCTCGTTCGAAGTACCGACTAGCTAGATACGTAATGCACTCTCTAAGACCTACTAGTGCGAGACTGTAATACGCCGAGGAAATTGATCGGGCGCGATTCGCGCGATCGTTCGATCGAGTTTCACTCTCGCAAATTATTTTTGCAACTGTGTAGAAATTGAAAAAAGAAAAAAGAAAGAAAAAGAAAAAGAGATGCAAAATTTTTGGGGTCGTGAACCTTTGAGTACCTCATGACTCGAATTACGTACCCGGGAAGATACGTATACGAGATTTTGGAAAAACGTATACGAGAAGAAGAATAAGGAAGGGAAACCGATCATAGCTGAGCAATTATTTCAACCGGTTTTCAACTGGGCCAAGACGAGCCCTGGTATGGGTATGTATATCGCAATAAAAGCATCTGCATAAGCACATGCCTCCGCTGTTCGGAAATGCGCAAGTTCCATTTCTAGCTCTTGTCTTTGTTTAAGTGATGCAAAAGCGTATCGCTTTCTCTCTGTATCTCCTTTTCTACTCCCGTAGCCCTCGCAGCCCTCACGTCTGTATCTCGTAGTTGGGTGTTTCGCTGCTCCCTTTCTCTTGGTTCGTTTTTTTTTCTTTACTTTTATTTCATTTCTCATTTCTTCTTTTCTCGCTCCGCTTCGCACGAGCAGAGCGGAGATCTTAGCGTCCATCTCCCACCCACGTATACATGTTACGCTGCGGTGTGTCCGCGAGGGAAAGTCCGCGAGTTGTACCTCGAGATCCATGCCCTGTCCCAATGTATGTCGCTAAAGTAAAACCAACCACAAACGAGACTTAACCCAGTCAGGGGGCTCAACTACGAGAATAACTTGTTCCGCGTTGCATTATTAGACGGTTATTTTAGAACGAAATTCACCAACCCTTTTTCTCTTTCTTTCTCCTCCTTTTTTCCTCTCACCCAACTCGAGCATTCGCAAGTACCCATCGGCTCCCTGGTATGGGAAGACTTGATACATTATGCGCGCGAATCGAAAAGAGAATAAAAAATCACAAGACCTTTGTATCTCTAAGCGCGTATCTCGAGGGGCAGTTCGTAACTCGAAACACTTAGTTCTTTTCGAGGCAGGGTCCTGGCATGGCTGCCGGATACGTGTATATCGATACACGTTTCCATTTTTTTTTCCTCTCGCCGTCAGTTTCACCGTCTTTTTCTCGTCCGTTCCTCCGCCGTTTCGGTCTCCTTCTCTCTCTATTTTTTATTCTTTTTCTATTTTATTTATTTATTTATTTTTTTCTATCCTGTATCTCCCTTTCTCTATGCTCGCAACGATTGGATTATATTTATAGAAATGATTGCGTCATGTCGTTTGGAAATTCGATGCCCGAAGGAGGTGGCTCGAGACTTTAAAATTTGCGGGAGAAATTTAATGCGGGTATGCAGTGTGCGGAAAGGATGGCGCAGGACTCTTCCGCGGTCTCAAATCTATGTAACCAGAAAACTATTTTCTTATTTTTCATTTTCTTTTTTTTTTCGTGAGAAATATCTGCGGATGATTTTACGATCTTTGAGGAGGAAAGACCGACCGGCAGTGACGTTCTTTGGGGTGTCGCGTGCTGCGGTCGTAGCGCGAGTAATGTTTTCGTAATTATTCACCGTATGTTCAGAGTCGCGTCGACGACTGTCGTCGGCATTCCAGCCCGAGCACCAAGCCAAGAGTTGACGCGCGCGCTTAAAATTCGTCTTAACTCTATCTTAAGACCATCTGATTCTTCGCCGGGCCAGAGTACCCCCGGGTTCAATGCCTTGTTGATGAATCCCCCACCAGGGAGGTCGATCAAATATCGTCCAGCCTCGCTTGACCGGCTCCACGTGTAGCCGGCCACAACCCACGACAAGACTTGCCCCATCTATATACCATTATAATTCTTCGGATAAAATTCTTGCCGAATAACTTCCTGGACCCGTGATGATCATCGCTGATGCAGTCGACGGTTAAAATCATGCAAACGACGCGTGAAATTCGATTGGCGTGTACGCGTACACGTATACATCATCCGCAAGTTTTCTTTATACGCGTACGTGTTTTCGGTTCGTTGTCAAAAAACACTTCGGGGGGAGAAAACTGCAGGAGAATTGGAATATTTATTTCTACCGAACGAACCGCATGGCGACTGGCTACTGGGTGAAGTTCCTTAAAATATTCGCGTCCCGTACTCTTGATTCTTCTCCAATCGAATCGAGGAGTGAATGCGACCCCTGCGGCGTGACACTCCGCTCGATGGCAAGTTTTTTCTTTCTCTTTTCTCTCTCATTTTATTTCAATTCATTTTATTTTACTTTACTCCGCTCCTCCATCGATCTCGCTATAACTTGATTCTATAACGTGTTTCTCGTGTTTGAATTTTCAGTTGCGGTTGACAATAGACGGTGTTTCATAACATCACCGGCTCGTCGAGAGAACGTTACGGAATTTTTGCACACGTGGTAGTCATCGCTGATGACGTTTGTTCGGAAGGATATTTGCGTTTGAAAATTTCGATGGTAAATTAAATTTTGGTCTTTATCTATCGGAGAAACTGAGAGAATATACATCACCAGGTTGCACAAATTCATCCAGTTGCTATTGGTCGTCGTCGAGTCAAATCTAAGTTTCATAAATGAGGGTTTCGAACGCCAACCTTGTGAACAGCTGTTTCAAGCTTTGTGACAAGGTCGTTTCCGCACGACGACGTAACCGCGAGGACGACGGGATAATTACGAAGCGGGCTTCGAGCGAATAACGTGAGGTGAGGTGATTTCAAATTGCAATGAATTTTCACGCCCCTCTTTTCACGATTTCGACGATTTTTTCACCCATTTTACTTCTCGAATATCAATTTCTACTCATTTTTCTGTGCACTTGCGTGTACGATATTTAAACACCGTGCATGTAATGTAAAAGCGGAGTAACATCGCGCGCCGCAGCTCACATAATGTTGAATAAATATATTGAAACGAGTTGCAGGAAGTGGAAATCATTTGCATTCGCTTATATACGCCTATAGGTGCCATATCTCGATCGCTCTCCCTTGTCCTGCACGTAGACGAGGTGCGTAACGCACACAAAAGTCGGGGAACCAGAACCCCCGGCTAACTTACAATAATTTTATACGGCAACGTGGATCGCGTTGAAATGATAGGATCGAAACGACCGATTCCAATGAATTTCACTTAATTTTACTTTTGTATGACGATCATCTGCATTCGCCATCCTCGTGTATCCCCTAAATTTTCTCTCCCTACGACGATCCAGATTTGTTTGGTGGAGAGTAAGGAACAGGATAATAAATTTGGGTTACGCCCGTCGATTCGATTTCGCAGAAATTGGGAGATTCGCATTCACCACATAAGCCATAGTCGGTGCCACCGGATAGAATCGTAACGAAAACCACAAGCTGATCGATTAGCCTATAACTTCGCACGACGGTTTACCTGGGCCATATCTCCACGATAATCTTGGTGTTATTCGGACTGATGAAATTCAAGACAAAAAAATCCGCAGTGTTTTATTTCTCTTCGATTTATTCGCGAATTGAATCCAATGGTCAGTTACATGCAAAAGCACAAAAGTAGTGGACACTGTTGACCGGAAGTATTCTGTCTCTGCTGCTCGCCGATGGGATACTCGGTAATACAAGAGTGTAGAAATGCGGGCGTTAGTGAGCACTGCATATGTATTGCAATGTCGGTTCTCTACCCTCAGTTTGTTTGTTCTCTCTCGTTTGGCTCCCTTATGGCGGTCTTTGAAGCAGATCAACTTTTTCCTCTAGGTTGAGACCCGACGATCCGATGGCCAGTTGGAATACCAAGTCGATGCCCTAAGCGAATATGGTAGGATTCCTTATTCAGGACTAAACTTCTGAGATCTTCGGAAAGGTGGTGGCTACTCTACAACCTTCCACGAATCGTAAAAATTTTCTTCTATTTTTCTAAACGCTAAAATACCTGTCCAGTTACGTCCCCGACGGTCTCTTTCCCTCCGTTATCGATCTACGCGGCCCAACCTTAACTGGGTGAAAATTCTAAAAAAGTCTTCGCCGAGTGTCCGACGGTTGAATAGTACTTTTATGTAACATGCGGACTCGCATCGAATACGAATCGCTGTCGATATGATGAAAAAATTGAATAAACCCAAAAAAATTCCCATGCAAAATCGCTGCAGGCATACATAAAAAAATTAGAAACGATCATATCTGATCGCGGTTCGATTAAAAGCGTCGAGGTTTCCGGCGGAAGATCCCGCGAGTTTTATGTATCTGTGTGGATTCCGTGGGTGTAAAACTGAAATGTGAACGTTCCTCGTATGCAAGTTGTTGTTGTATAGTCGGAGTCCAACAGGTACCCTGAGAAACCGCGGGGTTTTATTCGGTAGGTACCCACTCGTGCGACTACCAACACTTTGAAGTTGGGTATATATCGGTAGCATCACTTCACTTCAGCGATGATATATACCCTCGTCGAGTTCATTGCCCTCGAGGTGCGACAGAGACGTGGGCAACCGCTAGGCCCGAGTCAAGAGGCGGTAGTAACGAAGATGGAAAACGGACGACAGAGAGAACACGCGGGTACCGAGAAAGGGAGAGCCTTAAAAGAGTGAGAAAGAAAGAAAGAGATTACAGAGGTAAAGAGAGGCGAGGGAGGAAAGGAGAGAGAGAACAGGAGATCACCAGAACGCCTGGTTGCCTCTTAATAATTCACACGCAACTTCGATATGAGTCGAGTAACATGGTCAATGGATTATTCTCTTTGTCAGTTGATAGAACGAGGAGTAGGAGGATTAACGTTAATGCGAACCAACCTATTTCTGCGCATGTCCAGAGCCATATATCGCTCCTGGACATCTCATATCCTTCCAAATAATCAATCCCATTGTAGTTATCCCAAAATCACGTCAATCCGCAGAGCGCAGCCTATAGTTTCTACGCACGTATTTATAGAATTCTGCGTGACTATATTCACGCATATTCACTTACGGTGAACTACACAACCAACTATATTCGGTATATAAATAGTCCCGTCAACTTCCGAGGTCAAGGATAAAATGAGTTTTTCTTAGCTCATTGATCTTCACGATAATTCGCGCTAAAAGAATTTCGACGTTGGATCTTATCAGCTTTTACGACTCTTCCAACGTTACGAGCGGACTATCAAACACGTGCAGCTACTATACCGTGGCAACGTTTCCCTCCTCGAATCACCGGAGACCGAAATTTGCACGAAATGAGAAAAACTCCCACCCCCCAACCATCCAGGCTATCCAGACCATTCGATTCTCCCATATTATCGACGACCCATCGACTGCATCTATCGCTGATATTTCACCCCGCAATGAAACAGTCCCCCAAAATCGACACCCAAATTTTCGTTTCCAAACTTATTCCTCCCCTGCACTTTTAGATTCTTGTTGAAACAACCTCATGGAGAAAAGAAAGAGGAAGCTTTTTCATCTGCGATCGAACAACCCTTAGATTTGGGAGTACGAGATGCGTCTGTTCGACTATACGAAATAGAGAGAAAAGAAATTGGAATATCGACCGTACATAGTACGTTTGAGGATCATATCTCCTGGTATATTTAATCAGAAAAATTTTCTATTCCCCATGGGAGAAGCCGGGTGCAACGCTCCTAGATGAATCACAAGGCCGCCTGCAACGTCTACGTTCACATATCATGCAGGTTTAGAGTCGCCCGCGGTATTCTATAGGTAGAATAAGATTCTACGTGTATATTCTACAAGTTCTGGATCTACGCAGGCGTATGCAGCAACGCTACAGCTTGCCGGGCTGGAATATACGTTATTCATTATGCATCAATGTATGCGTATGCCACGCTTCATCTTACATGCGTGCGTATACGAAACGTTACAGGCTAGCTCGTGGCTCGTTCAGAGGGTTGAGAAGGCGCGGGTGGAAGAGACAAAAAAAGATACGAAGAGTCGATGGAGATTCAATAATTTTTTTTCACCGCTTTTGCGTACCTTATATCCGCCGAAGTTGGATATATAATATGTGGAATGCCTACATCTTTATACACGGTTGCTTACCGACCAGTCACCATTTCAGTACATACATACGTATGTATAATGAACGTTGTCCGACTCTGTATATTTAAATCTCTCCTACGATTTTTTTTCTTCAACTTTTTTCTGTTTTTCTTTTCTTTTTTTTTTTTTTTTCTCACAGTCGACGCTGATCGTTTCAACTTAACATCCCCGTATCTTTCAGACCCCCTCGCGTCGAATTATCATATTCCCTAGCCACGCGTTTCAATCGACACCAGACTACTTGGAACTCCGATAGATATAATTCTGTCGAGCAATGCTATCTGATATTTTTTTTAATTTCGTTTTTTTTTTTCGTTTCAAGTAGTCTCAGTCGTCGTCAAATTTGACGGGCCTGTGAAGTCGCTCTGAATGGCGTCGATAGCTACGACGTTCGCCTGTACAGCATACCGCGTGGGCAAGTTATATAGCTGGCGTAAGCTAAGATGCACGTTGACTTTTAAACAGCGTTACGTAACCTTCGGATTTAGTTGACTTTCGTCCGAGGCAATGCCACTGTCCGCCACCCGCAGATATATACTGGTCACTCTGGTCGGTCACTGGGCACTCGGCAGCATTCGCTGGTCAACGGTGACCGTGGCACTGAACTAGCACTTGAAACTTTCACGCTGTGACCGGCCGTCCGATCTTTTCGTTGACCTTCGCACTTCACGTCCTTGAAAATCGTAGAGTCTGGCCGATCGCGAATCGAAAACTCTTTTTCTTCAGCCGGTGCAAACGACAGGGTGTGCATTTCATCCCCTTCCACGATGGAAAATCACTACGATCTATCATAAAATTTCTAACCGAGCAAGGTTCCGCGGTGTTAAATTAATGGCGATCGATCTTAATTATTCAAAAGAGCAATTCGGAATTTGTACATGCGAGAGATAAGCCCCTCGAGGTGCAGACGACGCGACTGAGGTGGATGTTAATTAATTTATCACTATGCGAAGGTCGAGTGAGGGTCGAAATTCAAGGGGTGTACTTGTGCCTATACTAGTTGTTGAGATTAGGCTGAGGTGGGAATTAAAGCAACGTGAGATTGTTCCGTTTTTTATTTTATTGTATTTGTTTTGTTTCCCTTTTTTTTTTTACCTTTCGGTGTTGTGCTGCATAGATCTGGAGCTCGGGTTCGCTCGAAAACGTCTCTTGAATAGGTTTTAGTAATCGAGCCTTGACCGCCGCTCGGAGATTGAAATTCAAAGTCGAAATTGTGAGACGATCGCGGGTAGATTACCATCGTCCAAGGAACGACCGTATATACCGTGAATCGCGAATGTATAATTCAGGTGAAGCTGTTTGCTTGGACACCGATTACGACCCAGCTAAAGATTTTTTATCGCCATATTCCTCCTCATTTTTTAAAACCACATTAATTGAACCTTCGGAAATCACTGTTCGGTTCGAAGAAAGTGACGCACTGGCAACTGCGAGAAGAATTTACACCAGCTTAGAAGTCTGTCTCGAATAACTGGTTCCATTACATAGGAACAGTTGTCAGATGACGCATCAGCTGGTTCGCGTAATTATATTCTAATTTTTGCCAAAATTTTAAAAACGTTTTGTCCTTGATCGTGAACATCGGGGAGACTGATTCAGGTTCAAGTACAGGATTCGAGGTCGTCGTATTACTTTTGAATAAAAAATTTACAGCCTTCCGAACGGTGCGATCTTCGCATCTGATTACCCCCCTAAAAATAAGTTCATTTAAGCATCCCGAGTATCGCGAAGGGAAATTTTTTCTCCCCCCTAATCGTATTAAACGTAGTTCAGAGATCTACGGTAATTATTTAGCCGTTCGAGCCAATATTGTGCAACGTACTGACTGCAATAACCGACGCAAGTATTTATTCCGATGCAGTTGCAGCATCAGCAGTAGCTGCTAACGCATATTACAATATACAGTCATAACGGTAGAGCAAATACGCGGAGCTGGTTGTTGTAAAAACTAGGGAGCGCCTGGAGAGATTTTCACAGAACTTCCTTATGGCGTGAGGGGATGGGGGAAAATACTTGCACACGTAACAGTGATAACTCGTAATTACACGGTTATACGATTATCGCGAGTACAGCGGAAAGGGGGGGGTAGAAAAGTGTCAGAAACTCTGGAGCTTGCAGCGAACTGCATCAGCGGCAATTCCGACTCTCGGTATCCTTATGTACCGATAATGAGATAATATACACACATATATTCGCGTAAGCGGTGTACATGTACAGATATACATGTATAAACTTGGGTATATCTCGCGAATCAAAATGGCTACTCGGTACGCCGTGAGAGTTGCAAAAGGAAATGAAAGTCCAATGATTTCGCCCGGCGCGAGTGAAATGTCAGCGTAGCTCGTTGAACCACCGCGAGTCAGAGAGAGTACGAAGACAGGAGTGTATATAATACGAAACACATACAATACCATATGTATCATGTTGAATGTACATTTCGCGATCGGCTACACGGCATGCGAAACCATCGCGGCAGCGTAAGATCATTAAATTTTGCTCCCGAAATGATGTTAGTACAAACATTTTTTAACAAAACAATAATTAACACCCTTTACAAACGTGTCCAGCTATTTTTAAGAGTTTTTGCCGAACGGCTTCGGATTTTATACCAGAGGTTTAAGACTCAACTTTCACAATAACGCTATATACGAGGGCAGAATGAAATTGGGAATAAAAAAAAATAATGAAAACAAAACTGGAATAAAATAAATGTTAAAACAAACCTTGTTTAATGACGACGCCTGGGGGCACTTGGACGATGGGGATTGACGTATTCGGGGGGCTTACGGCCAAGTTCCCCGGCGTTCCTGGAGGTGGAGATGCGCTGGCGCTACCAACGGACCCGGGATCGCTGAAGCCTTGAGTACTGTTATCCTCTGGCCCGTCGAAGAAGCTCAAATTGAACTCACTCCCGGCGTCGAAGGACACTTCCGGCGTAAGGGTATCAGGCGCGGGTGCGCTACCCAGTCCTGCGCTCAGCGATTGGTCGATTTTGAAAACGTCCATCGTACGAAATTTATCGGAGAATTCATGAAAGTCGTTCGATCACCTCTCGCGAAACACTTTTTTTTCCTTTTTTCCAATTAAATGAACATAAACGGCGGGCCGGGGGCTCCGTAATTCAGGGTTGCGGGTGTATCGCTGATTCTTACTCTAGCTTTTAACTCTCCTAACATATGTCTGAAAGTGGAAATTTGTTCGACGGAATGAACGACGATCGATATCAATCTGATTGGGAACTAGCGATGAGATTCAGAAAAAAAAAGAGAAAAAAAAAGAAGCAGAATGGCGATGAATCGATGGTGAATGGCGATGGGAGATCGGGGAAATTTGATTCGAGTGATAAGAAAATCGGTGCTTTCGGGATAATTGGGGTGTTCCTAATAGAATAAGACACGTCTGAATTGGCGGCAACTAAACTGAGGCATCCTAGCAATAAGTTCTCTGGCGTTAATCCGTAAAGGTTAGCCAGCACCTACCACCCTGTCATAAAATTATAGGTTTAGTTGTTAGGGAAATGATACGGTGGTGCATTCCTCATTCACGTGATGAACCAACGACACTAAAAAAATTTTATTCTACTATTATTACGAGTGACGAGAAATTCTATTTTTAATTCAGATTTTTCGTTCGTATAAAACTCCACCGGTATATATTTTAAAGTTTAGAATGTCTTGATACTCGATACCCGCACCCTCGATTTTAAATTGTTAAAAAATTACAAAAGACGGCGTAAATCACGAAACACAAGGGTGGAGTTTCAACCCATTCTTTTATTTTTATTTCTAGTGTCTAAAGTCCGACGTATTTTATTTAAGGCGAACACTTTTTTCGCGTTACATCATAGCGGCAAGGTATTTTCACTTCGCCTGGCATCCTTACGACGTTTTTCATTGCTGAAACGAAATAACAAAGGCGAAAGGTAAATAAAAAAAATGAAAAAAATCATGAAACAAAACAATTAAAAGAAAAAAAAATAATGATGGGACAATTGCATCGCTGTCGCATATATATCTACACACGCGAGGTATATGCGGTTAAAAAATAAAACTGTCGCATAGTTTAAAATTTTCATCCCAAAAACTTCCTCCGTGTCTTACTCGTGTCCTAAGTTAATTTTACTTCACACGAGATGTTCCGTCCGTCCGCTTAGCTGTCGTACGTATTTTTTTTTATGTTTCGATAACGTCGTATAGCGAGGTGCGAATTCACAGGCGTCAAATCTACACCGGCGTTTCCTCACTTACAAAATACGCCCGCGGCGACGATGCAACTTGAAAAAAAATATATATGTGGCATACAATACTATATACCCCGCGACTATGCGCGAGTTAGGAAAATAAACGTGGTATGACAGGGGACAAAAAAGAAAATGAAATAAAAAAAAAGATTGGAATAAGAAAAAAAGGAGAAGAAAAACAGAAGCGATGCGGCTTCACGAGGCGCGAGAAAAAGTGAATGTCATTGCCGTAATCTTCGGCCGTTGACTTCCTTGCTCGTCCTCTCGTCTTACCCCTCGGTTGCTTCTCGACCGAAGTCAATACTTTTCATTCCGTCTGTGATCTCGGACTTTTACGTACATCTCTTTTAGTCTCTCATTCATTTATCTTTCCAAAAGTTTTCTCTATTTCTTTGCCTCCTATTTTTCAAACGACACGTATTCGAGTTTCCAGTTTCGAAAATTCGTGAGCGCATTTTTGCCACCTGAACGCAAGTTACGCGCTGTGTCGTAAGAATCATCCGGAATATCCTGCAGCTATTATGGCGCCTGGAATAGACATCGGATCTCCGTTGAAAATAGCCGACCATTTATCACCCATAGATAGAAGTTCATGTTTGCAAGCTCCGCGAATGAAGTTTACAGTAGTTATAGTATGTATCCTAAGACTGTGAAGGGAAGAGTTGGCACGCGTAAAATGTCTCCGCAATTTCTATACTCGTTCATCTGTCTTATGTGTACGTATTGTACATATTCGTGCTTCTATCTACACCACGACAAAAGCTCAAGGCAAGAGATTAATTTATCAGAGTCAAGAACAACTCGCGGAGAGACCACGGCGAACATATAAGTCTGCAGTCTATTCTATGCAGGCATTCGAAAGAGACGTACTACGTAGACGACGTGGAACTTGCGGCCCGCGGTACGTACGACAAGTACGACAAGTCCTTCCAATGTACATTTTACATTATTCCCGGTTGTCGTGAGTGGCTGCGATCATGCGGTTGTGTAGATGACGCGGGACCGGGGAATAGGGAGGAATGGAGTAAAATCGCGAGTAGAATGTTTTTTTCTCTCTCAAAAAAAGAAAATGATCGTTACGGTGTTACGGGATTTTATCTCTCCCTCAAAAATTCAATGGGCGATTATGTCCGGCGCGAACTAGGAGGGGTGAAAAAAAAACCCGGAAAAAGGAGAGCGAAAGAATATCCCCCAATACTTTATTCGCGAACGGCGCGCGTAGAAAAGCAAACGAGAACGATCGATGGCCTGGAGTGTAGAAAACCGAGCGCCAGTTATTTTCTCTTTATCAGAGGAGCTTTCACGTCACGAACGCTACATCTCCGAACACGATCATAAGTCTTACTTTTCTTCCTTTTCTCTTTCTTCAAAGAGAATTTCCTGATGTACCAAATCCGCGTTTGTTCAGATACGAAATAATCTACGACACAACATGCTCTCGTGGATCGCCACGAAGAAAATTTCGGTGAAAGATTATCGGTGTGGAGCGTTTCGCGTGGTGAAGATTACGAAAATTATTAATTTTACAACGGAACTACGACGCGTGGAGAATATATGCGACATGAAATTGTTCGGAAAAATTGGAGAAAAAAAAAAAGAATCTATAAATGTATAAACAATGATCGAATAATCACCTATGTGCTTTTCGTTTGAACGAAGTCACGTGGTGTAGAGTCATGCGTCTTGTGAAACACCTTCGAGGAGGTTCCGCGTTCCTCGCGCCTCAGAGGACAGTGCGTTCACCTTTTAGATTATTATTCAAAATTCACTGATGCAATTAATTTTCGTATAATGCAAATCACTGTGTATAACAATTCATTAATTTATTTGTTCGTCCATAAAGGATCGATTGTATATTCACACTGTATATCCTTTCAGAAACTTATTGGACAAGAAAAATGGTTATTTTCTCTCGTTTTCGCCGGTACTTCCGGAGATCCATTAATTTGGTCGATATTTCATGAATCGATCCATTTAATATTCGGTAATTTATAATTAAGCTCCGCAGCCACAACTTAACCCGCACTGTAGATAAACCGATTATTACTAACACCGCACTGACGTATTCAATTATTGTTCACAGGGTAATTAGTCACATTTAACTAAGAAGCCACACTGTCACTGAATGAAAAATTTCGCGATTCAAATTTCACCTTCGACAATCAACTGCTTGATATAATACTGATAATACATCGAGTGATGAATCGAAGGATCGGTAATTTGGTTATTTGAAACTCAAACAAGCTTACAGTTCCTAAGCAATCTCAAGGACGAGACTACCTAAATCCTTTTTTTTTTTTTAAAGCTCGTCGGCGTAAGCTGCAACCACATCGATGCAGGAAGGTCAACCGGAGAATCACGTGGAGCTGATAGCAACTGTCACTTTTATCATCCTTGGCGAGTAGATTATGTATATAAATTCTACTATCCATTCACTGGTTCATCGTAATCACTGACAGGTGAAAAGCCAATAAAACCAAAAGCAAAAAAACCAAACAAACTCATTTAGTTTTCTTCTCCGACAAACCGTTTCGGTTTTCATCTGTGCAGAATCATGTGTGTGGTGAGAATCGAAGTGTCGATTATGCGATGACGATGACGAGGGTGATGGTATTTTGCGATGACGATGACAATGGCGATGAGGGTATCGAAGTCGACGATATCAGAGTCGACGTTGAAGATGCAGGTGCGGTGATAATGGTGATGACAACAATGATAATGTGCGTGTCTCTTAACAGATCACGTGTGCTCGTAGGCAGGCTCGTTCGGTTTGCCCGCGACTTGTCAACGCGTTTCGAGCACTCGAGCACTCGGCCGAGGCACGAGTCAGGCAAGTTGCGCGAGCTCGCTCGCTTACCTGTGCCGTAAGTAAGACCTGGCACCGCGCTGTTACGGCATTGCAACTCACGGGGGGAATTAAGTGAACGGGGGGTGGCAAGGGAGGCTGGAGGGTGAAGGGAGGGAAAGAGGAAAGAGGAAAGAGGAAAGAGGGAAGAGAAAGAGGAAAGAAGCGATGGCAGGGGGTAGGGATAGAAGGGGAGAGGGGAAGGGGGCGAGCGGAGTGGACCAACTGGGTTCAGCAGCAGCGATAGTTCATTGACCGAGAAGAGCCGAGCGGGCCCGAACCGCACGGCTTCACGTAGGTATCTGTACGGGTACCGGACCCCATGCATGCCGCTACTAAAACAGAATTTGTACCGTGTCCGTTCGCGCCCGCGAGCTCACCCTTTTCAACGAGCTCGTAGGTACACGTGCGGAAATGGACCTACCGATGAAACCGCGTTGTCCGGTATAACACAAAACCTTCACACATGACGAATCTATTCTTTCCGATACGTGAAAACCCTCGACGTTGAACCTGCTCAGGTAGATCGTACTGCGGGAAGAAACGTCGAGCTTTTGCTGGGTGGTGGACAGAGATGAAAAAATCGCGAGGAATTTAACGGGCGCGAATATTCTAGGACTTGAATTTGGCAAGAGATTCCAGAGAAACGACGTTGACCACTAGATTCGCCGAGTTTTTGATTTTTGTTCTCCGCATCCCGTCGTTTGGTGAAACGTTTTTTGCCAACTCGCAAGCTTTGTTTTTTTTTTGTTTTTTTTTACATAAGTTGTCTGACATTGTTTTGGAATTTTTTTGCTTTCGTGTATTTTTATTTCCCCGCGCTAACCCCCCTTCTCTGGAGTAGCGCGGAGCTTTCATAACGTTAACGTCATTTCCAGTGACGTGGTGCTTTTGACGAGCACTCGGCATGAACATAAAAATAACATGCCCACTCGGGATACGCGGGCAACGGAATGTTGGATAATTTGCTAATTGCTAACCCCCCATCCTATTTCAGTAACGCTATGATACTTCATTTTTTTTTTCTTTGCTCCAGTCAAGTTTTGCAGTGTCAAGGTGAGGCGCCAAGGCCTCCTCCACTGCACCGTTGGCCTTTTTTTTTTTTCCTTTTCAATTTTTAATCCAGTTAACTCGTTGACTTCGTGCCGAGCTAAGAAGCTGGACTCATGCCCTAGCTTCTGATAAATACATTTAATTTTTGATAATCGTCCAGCAACCCCATTTTCCTTACCTACAGCATCTGATGCTTGAGCTATCTTTTTCCATCGTCCGTGATAGTTGTCAAAAAATTTAGTGCCGAAGAAAATTGGATACAAAATATAATGAAATTGCGATTGAAATTTCGTTTGGGTTGGAATAAAGGGCAAATAGTCGAGGAGTTTTACTGACCGGTGTGCATTAAGCACCCCGCAGACAGCGCCGCGGTTCACAGGTAAGAGTTAGCAATAACCACGTAGCAGAATCAAGCAGCAACAGCAACAGCAACAGCAGCAGCAAGCACACTTGTCCAGAAGGAAGGAAGAAAGAAAAGGGGAAAAGAGGAGGGAAGATGCACGCTCAGAGTAATGAACCTCAAGAACCGGTTAGTTCTGCACGTGTATTATACAGATCGGTTTCGCGCATGTTTCTTGTACGCCCCGTAGCTGCGCGGGTATATCTAATTGAGTTTTCCCTACCCAATTTCCCCCTTGCCCTCGCATTACGCGTAAACCTTGCTTTTGGTTTTTCGGCACGTTTCGAGCACGTCTTGAACTCTGAGTCAAAAAAGTTAGGAGAACGCGGGAGGGGCAGGACCGAGATAACCATCCCGTTGGTACAACATCACATTTATATACGTACACAGTATCATATATACAACTCATACCTATCCATCATATACATACACGTGTACGTGTACCGCACGCGAAGGTAACCACGAAAGGGTCCGGACACGGTAGCAGCGGCCATTTCGCATACCGGTTCAAAGAAATGACATACAGCCTCCTGCAGACTCGTCTTCCTCCGATTCTCCGCATACACAATTGCTACTCGTCTCTTTCTGGGAGGCGGATGCATCTCCGTGTATATTTTTTTAATTAAAAATCAAATTTTCCCTCACATCTTTCAGAGGACATTTCGTGTTTCGTTATTCGGCAACTTTACGTATTCAGAGATCCTCGTGTTGACTTTCGACGATCAAACGCGTGTGCAAGATCACGACGGAGCAAATTATTTGGGGCAATCAATTTCGACGGGGAATTATCTGTCGAACTTCCGGTCACGGACGTCTTCCCGTTTCCGTTTCGGACGGAGATGATTCCTCTTGAGCGAAGAAAAGTTATGAAAAGAGGGATGGGGAGATGAAAAGGGATCCGAAAGCATCGGGGCTGGTTACACGACAACGAAGAAACGAGCGAGAAATGTCGGTGGTAGTATTATGAGGGGTGCGCATATCCAGGTAGGAGGGAGAGGAGAAACGGGAATAGAGAGTAGAAGGTTATAGAGGGTGCCGCGCTGGAGTTACGCGGAGGAAAGTGTATTATAGGGTGGGGCGCGAGCTGCCGCTTTGAATCGATCCAGCACCAGCTACAGCTGGAACCTCATGCCCTCCCGAGTTTCAGTGGTTCTCATTGTGTCGGGTTACCGTGCACACGGTGTATACGATCTACCCACCCTTTCCATCTAGGGAGGAAGAATTTTGCGCCGGAGAATAGGAACAAAAGTGGTGAACGGTAACCGAATGAAGCGCATAATTCCGTTGCTCGGGTGGCTCGACAATTTTAATTCCACTTTTTTCTCATTTTCGTTTTACGTTTTTCTTGCTTGCTTGTTTTTTTTTGTTGTTGTTGTTTTTTTTTTTTTTCTATTACCAGCTGCACCCTCGCACAAGGAATTAACGAGATGACCGAAGAACTTTGTAAAATGGTATACAGAAATTCCCCGATAAAATTGCTCTCGAAAATAATTCCAGGTTATCATGAGGAGAATCAGGTGAATCGAATCCAATTAATAAACTCTTTTTAGTCGATCGAAAATCCTGAACGATTATATGGGGCAAAAAGTTAGCTAGTAACTCACCATTGTTGCGAAGGATGGATCCTGGGCTGGCCGCTTCAAGAGGACTATTTGGTTCCTCAGAATCCGGTTCTCTTTTAACGCTAAAATGAAATTGAAAAAAGAAGAGAATTTTATTCACTGAGAGGAATGAAAAAAAAAACAAATGCAGAAATGCTCGATGGTCCAGAAAATGTAGAGGAAATTACTTAACTGGGTGATGGGATTACGGTAACTGGTTCACGATCCCTCCTATAGCCTCTGCTATTTATTTCTTCTATACTTCAATTTCCTAGTGCGAATGCAGTTTGTAAAATTGTGAAAAATCATTGTGCTCATCTAGCCACATAATTTTACAATCGCAGTATAATCTTGTGTTCATTTGTTATTAATAATTGCTCGTACCGAATGAAAACTCCCGTGCGTTTAATCGGAACGTATATTTTCGCTTTGCAAACAAACCCGCGGAGTAAGATAAATAAACCGATGATGGCTGACGGTTTTGCACTACGGTATGGATCGCACCACTTCCCCCTGATGCTTGTGCTCGCAGAAAAAAGAGAAAAAAAAAGGGAGAGAAAAGATATTACGTTACAGGAAAAAGTAAAACGGTCAAATTTTTACGGACGAGCTTTCCCGGTGATTACCACATCATATTATGCACTCATGATATTCCCGAACAATTCGAGCAGCTTAATTTGGAATTTTCGTACACTGCAATATGTATCGAACCAAATCTGCTACCGATTATTGTAGTTCGACGGCATCACCGGTTATTCAGAGACGCGCCAATAGTTATTACTTCTAAATAGATACCGGGAAGTAGGTCATTCCGAAATGCTCGGAGGAATATTTGGTAAAAAAAAAGAAGCAGTTTGCGAAGGGGCGGAGGAAGAGATGAGGGTGAAAAAAACTCTCATTGACGTTAGTAGCACGCGAGTGGGACAAAAAAAGAAAAATAAAAGCACTAATTTGAGGCTGACTTTACCCAAAATTGAATACCCCTTTTGCGATTAATCTTTTTCCACCTGTTTTATTCGTGAATAAAGATTTTTTGAGACAATCTACAATCACCAAGACTCAAGCATCTAGATTTTGAATAATGAAGATTTTAGAATTGCGTTTCTGATTTTTGTTTATGCAGGAACTGCATAAACGAGATCTGCTGCAACTTTATCTCGAAAGCACTGCACGGGAGTCGTCGAAAATACAGAATACAGAATTCAAAACGATTTGCATAATGCATCCGACTGCTTTCAAAGCAATCAAGACGGTTGTTTCCCAACTTTTGAAAATTAACTTACATAGCTCTCTACTCGCTGTAAAAATTTCTTTCGCGCTTCCGGGATACAAAATTGAATCGCTTTTATCGCGGGGATGGGATGAGCCGATATCGGTGTACTTGCCGTTTGCATTATTCATCACGATGTACGCTTACACACGATCCTGTTGTTACATTCAAACCATGACAGGGTTAATTTTCGATCTAGTTGAAAACATTTTCTCCCCGGATTCACAGCTACCTCATTTTTCATTTCGTCCCCCCCCCTCCCCCCCCATAAAATTTGATCAAATATATCGATTAATTTATCGGTCTATCACGAATACATGCAAGTCAAGTTTCTTGAAAAATTTACAAGACAGTTCGATAGTTGAGACGAAATTCTGTAATCGAAATAGAATTCATCATTGTTGCTCATTGTTAGTCAAGACTGACACGTGCGTGCTCAGTTATACGTCTGAACCGGGACGACAGATTCGAAAAAAAGTGTAACGGGTTTGTTGAATCGATGGAAATAATTATCGTATTATTTGCTACAGTCAGCCACAGTGCCCATCGCCATGCGAATTGAACATTTTAATATAAAACTGAATTGATAACCGAAAAATTATTATCGATAATATTTCCAAGAAGAATGATTTCGAGGGTCGCTCCGGAGGAACGGAGAGAAACTCGGTGTACTTTTTTGGGCAGGTTAAAAATACGACTACAATTCGAGCATGGTAGGTCTGTATAAAAGTCAATAGAATTCATCCAAGTAATTACCTGATAAACGTAGAATCGGCGGCTGGACTGGACGGCCTCGGTGACGAACTCGCTGTAGATGCGGTGTTGGTTTCGTCCACGTCCATCATCGTTCATTCCGACCAACTATTGTGTCATATCGATGGAGTTTGCGACGATGTAGAAAATCCAAGCGACAAAAAAGGCGAAAAAAAACTTTGTCACTTTGAGCGGTAATATCGCTGCACCCCGGAACAGCCTAGTCCAAACGTAATTATTTATGAATTAATCATCCCTTCCAGCTTGTCCAGCGAATAATCAGTCGTAATGTAAATTATACCTACGCACACCTTCGAGTATGACGGAAAAACTGAACAATCGGGGGTGTTTGTGCAGTATATACCGATTGCGGGGAGGCGGATGAGAGGGTTGAATTCTCGATCCACCCACGCCCGTCCGCGACCGCGGGCCAACGGGAATCAACTGACAACCGCTACTTTTGCACCCCCGAGCAGTGCACATCCCCCGTATCCCCAAACGAACGTATACCACCCGCGCCAACCACCGACAACCCTCCGCCAAACTTGGGGGCCAGATACCACAACGGGATAAGGTGAACGATTTGCGCAAGCGTCGAAAATTCAGAGGTAAAAGACATTATGTGCAGTAGAACGTCTGGTCGGTGGGTATACGTAAAATACCTTGGCAAGATAAGGAAAATTAATGGTAATCGAATTTCGATTGGTCATTGGGAGATTTGAGTATACAGTTTGTATTTATAGAAGAGGTCGATGTGAGTTGAGAAATATTAATTTATTAGATCATACATCGGAAACTGCCCGTTCTTTTGCCGAGTGAAATTGACGAGCGAACGTCTCGCCGACCAGCAACGGAAATACTAGAGAAGACTCCGCGTATATCTGCGGAGGGATAGAAAAAGAAAATGTTTTCAATTCCTGAGAAAAAAAATGTGTATCTTCGTACTTTTATCTCAGCAATGATTACCTTGACGGGGGTGGCATCCTTCTTTATTTTTCCCCAAGAAACTGCCTCGTCGGGTCTCGCTCCGCTGTCACTGCCATCGAATTCTGAGGCTGTGTTCACAAACACCGCATAATCCGCACCGTTTCTCTGAAACGGAAAATTTTTAAATCAGAAAAAGAAGAGGGCAAAGGAAGTTATTTTTTTTAGAAAAAAACTATCTAACCATCAGATTAGCGTTGCAAATGTGGTGTTTGATGACTCCTCCGCCGAGGATGATGATACCGCTGTTGACCGCTTTCATAGCCATCGTGTTGAGCCGTCTTAAATCTTTTGAAAAATTTTCCGATTATAATTGCGCTGATAGTTTATTGATTTTTAAAATTTATAAAAATCTAATCACCGGATAAAATGTCTAAAACAAGACCGGGGTTACGGAATGAATGAAAGTACATCATGTCACCCAGACTCCCATCGGTTAATGCGGGACTGAAAACGGGGATTTTATTTTTTGCGGCCCAGTAGTAGATCGAATCAGGATTGTTAATTTCCTCGCCGAGCCTCGTAATAACTTTTGAAGGTGTCCATAAGGTGCCCTGAAATTATGGACATGGACTCGCCGAAATCGGATGTAGCAGATCGCCGCGCAGTCGCGAGATCGAAACACTTGGCGAAGTAGTGCAAAATTTTATTCGGAATAGAGAAAGTTTTTTCACCTTCTCCTTTTGCTCAGCCAGCATCGCATCCAGCTTTGGAGTCACCCAGTCCTCGAATAGGCAATAGTTTGCGTTTGGTACGAGTAAGTTTCCGATCCTATTTATCCCTTTTTCTCGTAGCCGTTTGCCCTCGAGGTGAAAATCACCTAGGTAAGTTGGTGCCAGGCATTTTATAAAATCTTCCTCGACTCCTCCGGCTGATGCGACGATGCAATCCACCTGGGAGACACGAAAAATTGATTCGCTTTTGAGGCACAGGAAAAATATTTGCCGAGCTTGCTTCGAGAAAAACACGTGCTGGACTGACCATTTTATGTTGAACTAAAAATCTAATGGTATCTCTCAACCCACAGGATGCCATGTTGGATGTGTAGCCCAAAAATATTGTACAACTGCTCTTCCTTTTAATAAATTCGTCATCCTCCAGGACATCTTCCTGCTCTTCTGTCAATGGGACTTTTCTCATCGCCAACATTTTGTTTATCTCATCGACGGCCAAGCCGAAATTGGTAGCTTGAAATCCTGAATATTTGTAACTTTGGAATAGCGCATGATAGTCGATACCAGAGTTCCAGTCGTATCCTGGAAAAAGAATTTTAATTGCTTCGCGATCTGCTCATTCCATTTACTTCGAATCCTTGCAGGATCATTCTCAATTTTCGTATCGATTCGAATTGAATTAACTTCGAGTTCCGAAATTTAAAAACAGATTTATTTTATGTTCATACCTTTAACTGTTGGGGTACCAGCGGGTAGTGATACGCTTTGAACTAGGATGGCCTTTTTCAATTCCTCCGGAACTTTGTCTTCTTTTGTTTCGTTACCCGGTTCCACATCCGGTTTATCACCCGATTTTTCGCTCATCTTTGGATGATTTGATCTTTATAAAGGGTTTTTAAATATCTGACTGATTTTAGGAGTGTTTTACTCCTAAATTATTTCAATCTCCCCGAAAATTTGAAATATCTATTGACTATTTTCCCGCTACATTGAACGTCTCAGACGACTACGCCGGGGAGTAGGGTAGAAACAAGAGAACTGCTGACAAGTAGCGTCGAAATTCAAATAGAGAAATGAAATTGACCAATCGCGGTTCGAGATGTATTCGCCGAATTTATTGATCGATTGTTAGGTAAAATTCAACTAGTATATGAAGTATAAATTCGGTAAAGCGAGATTGGAATTAACCTCACTGTTTCATGTAAAACTCTTTCTGGGCCTTACGGGCGACGTCTTTGTCGTCTGCTAATGTAACGATGGATGTAACGACGCCGACGCCGACGCCGTCTTCGCGCAGTTTGGTCGGCGCAGCTTTTGAACGACGCCATTCGGCATTCCTCGATCACGACGCACAGGCGGCATTTATAAAAACGACGCCTATCTGCTAACGCAAGAACGTTCTGATAACTTAAAAATTTTTACTTATGGAATTTGTCTATTTTTAGATTATTCGTTAATCAAATTGATAGCGTGTAATTCCAGCAAGTATTGCTAATCATTTTCCGCTATCTACGTGTAAAAATGAAGTTTAATTTTTAGCGATCTTCGCACGCTGCAAGTGAATCACTTTCAGAAATCAGACAAGAACTACTCCAAACAATAATATCGACACGTGTCACCTGCACTACTCGTACGATTTAAAATAAAACAAAGCTTTCACGATGACTAACTTTACAAAATGTATTCACGACAGTCAGAAAATATTTCGTTAACAACTTTTTCTAGGGCAGATAAATTTTTATCAATGTCCGTTTATTTTCAATTCGTTTCTTCCCAAGCTGTAAACCATACATATGCCTTTGACGTATACTTCCATCGTGCTCCAATTGGCACTAAAGTGATAATCCAAATGACTGAATATTTGATAAAATAACTACTAGGCTGAAACGATGGAAGGGGGGGTTTGATGAATGAACATCGGTCCTCAGCATAATCTGGTATATTTTCATTGCCAAAAATTGTCAAACTATTTATACGTGTACGTGAAATGATTGAGAGAATTAAAGTTTGTTTCGTAATTCATTGTTCCAATTCCATATTGCTAGCGCACGATTGATCGTTGATCTCTATTGAACATGACAGATTAAAATTAATCAACAAATGAAGACGAAGCAGTTGGAGCTAGACTACCATGCGATTATTCATTCGTGCCGAGAATCCTACGTCGTGATTTGTTTGGCGACTGGGAAGATAATCCGGCTGACCAGTCGTTTATACTTTCCCATCCGGGTGAATCATCAATCGGTTGACACGTAGTCCACAGTAATTTTCACTTGCGTAAAACTGAAGCCACCTAAACTTGAGACGTTGTTGTATAATATTCGCGAAATGTGAGTATATTTAAGATTGCTAAACGCGTGCGAGTTTATTCCAGTGAATTGGCTGGTCTTCTCTTTGCCATTATGGAGGGTCATTCAATGGGACCTTTTTGCATTCCTGGGGGACCTGAATTTGCAGGTAGTCTGCGGCTCTTTCGTTTATACCTCTCTCCCCATTCAACCAGTGAAACCGGTGTCTTCTTCTTCCAATCGTATACCCACTACTCCACAGTTTAGAAATCGTTGGTTGTCTCGTCAGACGATTTCTACCAAACCTCGCGGTCTTTCTCTCGGTAAATATTTTTCTGACGTGTAACCCGACGTATATAATCAAACAGTGGATGTGGTTCAGAAAATCTTCAGTGTAATCAAACAGACGTGCTACAGATTCGTAAGATGTAACTTCCTGAAATTCAGCATCCCTACTAAATTCTATATAGATAACGATAACAATTAAACAACCAATCCTTTGATAGTGTTGGACGAATTTTAAGATAGTTCCGATTCAACTTAAACGTGTACGTGTGCGCACGCGCATTTCATATTCTCTCGAGACATAAGTACGGCAGCGTTGCCAAGTGTTCGACAACAGTTCCAGCTTGCCCCTCAAACAGTGTACAAGGGTTCGGCAACGAATGGGGCGTATTCGTAGAATTTCGGAGCAGACATCATAACAGTTTGCTTAATTTGAGTTGCAAAAAATTTTTTCATTTTTTCCAAAAATTTAAACCCCTCGGTGCGGGGGACTTTCTCTGTTATTCGGAATTTCGACGTTCTAAAGTGAGTTTAAATTTTTCGAATTTGTATACTGAACCTTCTCGACCGGAGTATTCAGCCTCGCCGGAAATAGGCGAATATACTTATTGCCCTATACAATTTTCATTGTAGTCAATCTAATCGTTCCGACTGAACGATCCAGTTGAACGCTGATTGAGCACGGAGAGACTGACGTACTTCGATATAAAATGTGTGTATCGACCGTTATCAGTATACGGCGGCAGAACGTACCGCGCGTGGTTCAAAATTATTGTAACTGTTTGAAAAGAATGAATTTATAAAAAAGAAATGTAACAATAATTTTCTATTTATTTCAGATCAGAACGTGAAGAATGGTGATAAAAAAAATCTGCTGTATGGGAGCTGGTTACGTAGGTGGTCCCACCTGTAGCGTTATCGCCTTGAAATGTCCAGACATAATCGTCACGGTCGTAGACAAAAGCAAGGAGAGAATAGCGCAATGGAATTCAGAGAAGTTGCCAATTTACGAACCAGGATTGGACGAAGTGGTGGCAAAATGTCGTGGCACGAATTTGTTCTTCTCAACCGATATAGAAACCGCTATCATGGAAGCTGATTTGATTTTTATTTCCGTTAACACGCCGACAAAAACGTTTGGAAACGGAAGGGGAAGGGCTGCAGATTTAAAATACGTCGAAAGTGCGGCCCGAATGATTGCAGAAATTGCAACTGGCGACAAAATTGTGGTCGAAAAAAGTACCGTTCCAGTTCGAGCAGCGGAAAGCATTTTAAATATTCTCACTGCAAATCACAGGCCCGGAGTTTCTTATCAGGTAATTTCACGGGGCCACTTTCCCAATGCAGATTACGCGAGCTGCGCGAAAAATTTATAGCTTTTTTACCGCCGCATTTTTTAATTTTAATTTTACTCTTTTCACGTTCTTCCGTCGTGATGGGTTCAATCTTTATTGGCTGTTTGATTGTTTTAGCTGTTATCGCTCAGCAGCTCAAGGCAAAATTTCTCTAATTCTCCGAT
This sequence comes from Athalia circularis, assembly GCA_963978495.1. Lineage (NCBI taxonomy): Eukaryota > Metazoa > Arthropoda > Insecta > Hymenoptera > Athaliidae > Athalia > Athalia circularis. Next base: position 17,590,577 of record OZ021698.1, on the reverse strand, counting down.
TTCAGAGTTACATGTACGTGCAGAAGCCGATGAAATATCGTTGATTATCCCAGCGCCTTTCAGATTCTCTCGAATCCCGAATTTCTCGCGGAGGGGACGGCCATCGACGACCTGGTGAACGCCGATCGCGTGCTAATCGGCGGTGAAGATACGGTTCAAGGTCATGCGGCCGTCGAAGAACTCTGCAAGGTCTACGAGCATTGGATACCCAGAGTAAATATCTTGACGACCAACACTTGGAGCTCGGAGCTATCGAAATTGGTTGGTGAATCTCACGTCCTGCATCCTGTCTCGATAAAATAATTAGCCGGAATTCAAATAATTCTACAAGCTATCTGATTAAAATTTTACACCTTTTATCGAAGGTTCGATATGGCCAATAACCTGCCATCAGGCTCATTTATTCTGCAGGCTGCTAATGCATTTTTAGCGCAACGGATATCCAGCATAAATTCGTTGTCCGCAGTCTGCGAAGCAACTGGCGCTGACGTATCCGAAGTCGCCCGTGCGGTTGGTTGGGATTCTCGGATAGGATCGAAATTTCTTCAAGCTTCGGTTGGATTCGGAGGTTCCTGTTTTCAAAAGGACATTCTAAATCTCGTTTACATTTGCGAGTGCTTGAATCTCCCGGAGGTTGCAACTTATTGGCAGCAGGTCATCGATATGAACGAATACCAAAAATCGCGATTTTCCGCAAAGGTTATCGAGTCTCTGTTCAATACGGTGACGGACAAACAAATCGCCATGCTCGGATTCGCTTTCAAAAAAAACACAGGCGATACCAGGGAATCCCCGGCCATCCACGTCGCCAAAACGCTGCTGGACGAGGGAGCGAAACTTCATATCTACGATCCAAAGGTGAGGAACGGAGAAAAAATTACATTGAAGGACGTGATCTTGACATCAAATATAGTTCGTATTCGGCATACTACTTTCTGGTCCAGGTCGAAGAGTGCCAAATAATGCTGGATCTCACGCACCCGAGTGTCACCGACGACCCTGAGAACGTTAAAAAGCACGTCGAAATTTACACGGATGCTTACTCGGCAACGGAAGGAACCCACGCTATCGTACTCTGCACCGAGTGGGACGAATTCATGGTAGATAAAAGATCGAATCTATTTTTTGCCCCGACATTATCGTCCTATTAGACAATTTATGGTTCTCAACATTCTTCCAGGCTCTTGACTACAAGAGAATCTACGCCGGAATGATGAAACCGGCGTACATATTTGACGGAAGAAAAATTCTGGCTCACGAAGCGCTACAAAAAATTGGTTTCATAGTCCAGACGATCGGTAGAAAATTGTCTAGGACTGCGGTATCGAGATCTTGGGCTAGTCAGAGCCATACGTAGCCTTAGGTGTTTTAATTTTTTTTATTTTTCTTATCAAAATGCGGCTTTTAATTCCTGGTAATCTCATCGTACTACCTATTTTGATTATTCCAAAAATCATTGATCGAAATATTATGCGACTGGATCACGAAACTTATGAGACCATGGAAAAAACTTATCGATTGCGTATCATTTCCATTGAGTTCCCCTTACGTTTTACGTTATAATTTAACAAAGCGGAAGTACAGAGTGTCGTGCGAATTCCATGAAAGAAATCAAGGACCGTCATGATAATTTTTCAAACGAAACAATCACACTTACGCGAAAGAGGCATTTATATGTATAATTAAAAATTAGGGGACGAAAGCAATAATAGAATAGGCGACAATATTTTGAAATTTCAAACTATTATACATCGATATAAGACGACATTCGGAAATAATTCTCACTGAATTGATAGCTAGGAATTCTTAATTATTTATCGGGTGAAACAATCCCAATATTTAGGGTCTGGAAGGTGGCTACATTCCAACTATACGCCCAATATCTAATCAGATTTTTATTCCGCCTAATGTTTATATACCTACGATATACTATAAAAATAAAATTAAATATATACATACCGACCATCCAAACATCCCTCTCTAAACAATCTCCCTGTAGATTTATTTCCGATTCTCCCGCGAAAAAATTGCAAGCTCCGCATTTCCAGTCGACTCCAGGTGATCCAGTTCAGGTGGACCAATGAACGAAGGTGGCAATCATCAAGCTCTTTGGGGTGGTTTTGGAAATTTAAAATTAAGAAGGACAAGGGCAAAAATTTTTATCGTATGGAACGTACGTTGCTCGGGGTGCTGTACCAGCGGTCGGCAGTCGGGCCGAAAGTATTGACTCGAAGTTTCCTCTCTCCCGCGTCTCTTCTACGAACTAATGATTACGTGGAAGCGCTATCAGTCTCTCGAGTGAAAAATATGGCGTCTGATTCCGAAGGATGTTGAATTAGTCGAGTTTCTTCGATATTTCGGATCGGAATGAGAGAAAATCGGGTGAAAATCGGTAGTTGCGATCGTGATCGTTGTTTGGCGGAAAAATTCGTGGTTCGATTTGAATGATTGGGATTCGAAAGGGGAGAAATTCGGAGGGGGAATTTGAAATCTGTTATCGGGGCCGCCGACTTTGCTCCTTCGGACAGGCGTCGCGACGTTCGGCGGCGTAGCAATGGCGTTCGTCGACTGTGCTCTTTTGGGAGGTCCGTTCTTGCTCGTTTGTTCGGTAGATCGTATAGTCCGTGGTAAGCGACGACCGTGTCATGGCGTCGTGTCACAACCGCTTAACACCACTGACTTACCTCGCTGCTAAAAATTATTTCCAAGACCGGCGAAAATACGCCTGACAAAGGCAGCCGATCGGGTAGCATGCGGGATAAAGGGACTTTACCGGAAGCATCGAGTATCGATTATATTTGTAAGGTGACTTAAATAAAGCGGCTTAGACCCGCTAGCGAACTAGGCTGGGCCTATTTTGTAGAAAATGGCTGCGAACTCTTCGCAAAAACGAGTGAATAACAATTTCACATAACGTGTAATCAACAAAAGTTCGGGGGGCGACACGAGCGACGGTCGGTCTTGTCATCGAAATGTGAATAAATGTGAAATAGTTGAAGGGAGTAAGAAGAGGCGATGACAGTGTGTTGAGTGCTATTATTGTGATACAGCGATGATGAAGAGCAGTCGTCTGATGGTCTGCAAGACGACGGGCCTCCTGCTCGTGCTGGCGGTCGCGTGTTTGATTCAAACATGCTTCGTAAATGGTATGTCAACTATTTCGTCATTAACTTGGTATTCATTTGCTCGATTCTCGTGACTCGGGTCAACGGAGAATAGCAACCCATTTCACGTTCGTTGGCACAACGCGGGTCGAGGGAGGGAGAGAGTGAGATGGAAAGAATGAGCGGTAGAGAAAGAGAGCGAGGGGCTGACGGTTCGTTCGCTCGTTCGTAAATATTCCCCGTGTTTACACGGCAACTCTACAAAATTAAATCAATATTTCGCAAAAAGCTACTTTGTTGCCCCTGGCGAAGTTCATCACCCTCCCGGCCATTCGTATAACGCGAGCATTCAAATCCTCCAGGTGTAATATCGACGGAAAATTATCGGACCAACAGCCCGGTTATTGCCATTGATATATAACCAAGATTGGTAATGACTGATATGACCACTGTCGGCGGTTACACATCGCCCGTTTGGAATCACATCATCTTAAGCGTTCGTTCGATTCGCCTTGATTTTTATTTATCGTTTACATCATGTCACCCTCATGGATCACGACCCCTATCAGAATAAAAGCTTTATGGCTGTTGTTACATCCAGATACCAGTTTCCTATAAAATCTCACCGACGAAATAAGCGGGGTATAAATTTCTTCATCTTCAAGGTACGACTCTGTAGTCTAAATTACCCGCGTTTTCAATTAAAATTCTACCCTCTCCACGATCATTCTTGACACATATCACGTGGTTCTGTTTGTTTTCGATCCCCCGGGATTGCTTTACATGAAAAAGTTTGGAATTTTCTCTTCGATATATACCTGGAAACAGTCCAAGAACGTTGTCAACGTTCGCAGTTCACCGAGTAGTAGGATATCAACACATCCTGTTACAAACCGCACGTGGTTTTACAGGATATCCTGACCATCCTCAAAATTCTAAACCCTTCCGGGACGACATTAATTGTTGATGTCATTTTTAAAATAATGTACATAGAAGTTATCGTCTTCGAAAATCCGAACATTCGAAAGGAAATAACATCCGCAACGTGGCAGGGCAAGGATCCTCGCGGTCTCTGGAAGGCCCAGGTATATGTGCGCCGAATCCTGTGTAGGTAGGAAACGTTTCCTCGAAGGAAGGAGGCGAGGTTGAGGGAGGTAAGAGGGGCCTCTTTGTAATAAGTCGGCGTCGCAGGGGGAATAGGGGAGTAAGGGTGGAATAAGGAGGGGGCCGAATGTAGGCGTGCGCTAATGACGTGAATTAAACTCGTTTTGTTAAGTCGTTATGGCGTGCCCGGGTTGCCCGAGGCTGCGGCCAAGATATAATCAAGAGACTCGGTAGAGTCTCGCGCCAAGTACATTAAAAAGAACGGGCGGACTACCGAGTATCTATACAGTTAAGAGATAGGAAAAGCGCTGTACGGCCGACTGTTTTATTCGGTATCCCCTAAATCATTAGCTTTTCGGGAAATTTGAATGCACTTTCGCAATATAAATCGCGGTTTCGGGTTCGTTTGAGCCTAATTTCAATAACTTTGATGTTCGGAGAGATGTGATCTCATGATAGTTATCGACGCTTGAGCCCGTTTTATGATCAAATATTTTTCACCGTCGTCGTCTCCGGACGCTTTTTCTCCTTAGCTCTATTGCTATGAATCGTAGTGCAGTATATAACGCAAACTCGATTTTCGCTGAGGTTCAAACTGCAGACACATGGGCGTGACCATCGCTTTGGTCGTCTCGTTATTTTCTAGGGACTCTTTAGGGACTGTAGTCGTCTCTACTGTACCACTAGAGTCCTGTCGTCATTCCGCATGTCTTTACGATCACCTCCGTGCGATCACAACCACCGGCCAAACTCGATGACGGCATACGATAAATGTTTATTATGGAAACGGTGTTGAGGTTTTTGAATAATATAAACATGGATAGTTTTCGGTAACTTGTAACAGTACGAAGCGTTTGCCCACTTTAATATGATTGACATCAACGAATTCAAATTTCTGAATCCGTTTGCTAAAATGTTATGAACTAGACTCGATAGCTCCGCAATGACAGCCACATGAGGTTATGCTATGAATGAAGTTTCTAGCTACTATTATAACAACGATGTAGCAATTATCGCTGTATGGTTTATATAACGAATATACGTATGTATGCGGATGAAAAGTATCAAAGCGTCAGAAGATTCGATATTATTAACAATAAGTTAATTGTTGATTTGACGTAACTGTAATTGAGGAAATCTGATAAACATAATCCGTGTTAATGGTTCGAAGAAATCAATTGTTTCATTTAGTGCAGTGTGCAGATTAAAGAATAATACGGGAGCGATGTTCAAGTTATTGACAATTTCTGATCGAATGGATCGTGGATTGTGCAACATGGAGTTTGGTCAAAGAAATCTGAACAAAGAAGTGAAATGCAATCTTGCTGAGAAAATCCATTATTACTTTGTACAGTGCAGACCAAAAAATATCGGGTTAAGCGTTTTAATTAATAATAATCATTTGATCAGCAGGCAAAATAGTTCAGTCCTTTGAAGTTGGAATTTCACATCTGTAAGCAGCCCGCTCTAGTGGTGGTTTATGTGCAGTTGTTCCTACAAAAGTCACTCATTACAGCTATGTTGTGGAAGAGAAATTGTAACAAAAATTAAAATCATTCATTAGTATCTCGTATGAGATAGGCATTGAGAGTGAGACTAGCTGTGATTTCAGTGACGACAGGTGAATTCCATTTTTTAACGATGACACTGTTTAGGCTTCAGATTTGGTTGATTGGGTAGATGATGTGGCTTTGTATCTTGATGTCAAGTTTAGGAGTCTCTGTGAGTGAGTTCTTGTACACATAGCTATAGTCATGTGTCTCAACTAAGTTATGCATATTTCAATAAAGTTGTCATTCAGATCAATATGTAAGTGAGATCTTTGGTTCATCTACACCCGTCAGTGGTATCTATTATCGAGCAAGGAAGAATATCGACTGGCAGAAATACTATAACTGCTAGCCAACTATATCACCATTAACTAAAAAAGTACCAGAACCTTGACCTTTATCAGGTGATTTTGCAATAAATGTGTTCAATGATAAAAGTTACTATTATTTTGTAATAAATAAAGATGAATTACATTGAGTCATCACGTGTTTCGATATATTTCATAATTACTTCTATGCATTCGAATAATTAGAAACAAAAAACTTTCTTTCAAAAAGTAGTGAAATCCCGACAAAGCACCTCAGGTGCAAAAAACCTCGCCAAGTACATTAATTTTTCGAAATCAATCGCCACCAAAAGTCGTTCCCCAAGAATAACCGCAAAATTGAATTCTGAAAAAAATAGATCCAAATCAATCATTGTGCCAAGTACATGTAACTGCACCATGCATAGGAGTACTAGAGAAGACTGAGATAAAAATACAACAAACCGAATTGCCAATTGGAAGAATATAAAGTTGGGGAAAAAATCAATGAAAAAAAAGAAATTAAATTAAATTAAAAAAAAAATAAATAAAAAAAAAAATTGGAGGTAGTGGGACTTGGCGGGCTTTTTGGAAAAAAATACAGAATTCTTGTATAGCAAAATGACATTAGCCCGCCAAGGACCACGTACTCCAATTTTTTTTTTTATTTATTTTTTTTTTAATTTAATTTAATTTCTTTTTTTTCATTGATTTTTTCCCCAACTTTATATTCTTCCAATTGGCAATTCGGTTTGTTGTATTTTTATCTCAGTCTTCTCTAGTACTCCTATGCATGGTGCAGTTACATGTACTTGGCACAATGATTGATTTGGATCTATTTTTTTCAGAATTCAATTTTGCGGTTATTCTTGGGGAACGACTTTTGGTGGCGATTGATTTCGAAAAATTAATGTACTTGGCGAGGTTTTTTGCACCTGATATATATACCGGGTGGCTATCGAGCCGAAGAAATAACATACGGGAGTCCAGATCGTGATGATTGAGGCTAGAGATAAACTGGAAATGTTTTTTCTTTCACATTTGCTCGGATAGAAAAGTGCAGAGAAAATTGCAGGATATCACAACGCGGACAGCGGTTTGCAAGGATGATTAGTAGGAACATGCAGAAAAAAAAGGAAAGGTCGTTTTTTCCGAAAAAATAATATCATTTTTGTTTATTTCAATAATCGAGATGATAACCTCTCGCCAGTTGAAAATTATCATAACCTTCGTGTATATACGAGATCTGTTTACAAAACGCGATGGCGGGATTATGTTTCTATATACGGGACAGAAGCGCCGCACCTGCAACACCTGTTCAAATATTAACCCCCGTACGACTGGGGCCAAACTATTGTCGAAATCTACAAAGTGGTTAACCGGAAATGACGTGGAATCGGTTAGAGATCTTTTCCCGAGCCAACTCAGCGTTCTCCTCGAAATACCTTATCCTGCACAATATTATCCCTATATACCTGCAGTCGTGTCATGTGAATCCGTGTGATGCGTTTGTTTCATGTAGGTTAGATACACGCGAAAAAAAAATATGCATACAGCATATTTCGTGTAGCGATCGGGCCATTAAAGCGGCGCAGGATAATTCGGATTCTTTGTAAATAATTCATATCTCGATATATTCTATGCACATACGTATCATGTAAACGTATACGTATAGATATTTACGTACGTATTCTATACCTACTTACAATCCTGCTTCGAGGTTGACGAGGAATCAACGGTTGAAGGTTAACGGCGCGTTAACATGCGCAAAGCCGGTGTATGATTTGCAGTCAAACTGATCGTTTATGTCAATTTGAAACGCTACGAAAGGTTTTCGTTCCTCGTTATATGTGTATACCTGTTTACGTCATCACGTTTTAGCACCTGAGTTTATCCTTCGAAGCTAGTATATCTACGAAACGCACTCCTAAAATCGCAACATTATGTACACCGCGATCCAAAAGATGGACGCTAGCGAATAGGAAATCGAACGATCCGCGCCCCGGGCGTAATATGCAGAAATAATACATCTCGACTCCGGTTTTAATTATTCGATAATTCTTGCACCGTATCTCGTCGTATTATCTATTCCATTGCGCTGCATGAGTATTTTATTTATTATACATATATATACGCGTATATATATCATCGCCATCTTACACCCGCGGCAAAAACACGCAAAACAGGATGCGAGAAGGGTATGTCACGTAATATCTTGCGTTGCCCAGCCAACTTTATGCAGTGGAAGTGGATTGTGTTACCGAGTTACAAAATGCACTTTCGCGCATGTACACAGTTATACATATACGTATGCACTTTCATATACACTTATATATATATTCATATTTTTTTTATTTATCTCCATTATATACGCTGCGTCTCTTCCTTATTACTACACATTTTTCGAGCAATATGGCGAAAAATCTTTGTTCGCGATTCGCGTAATGGGTTACTTTATTTTTTATAAGAAGAAAACAAAAAAAAATTCGGACATCCCCGTATCGATGCGGATGTTTAATTGAAATTAAAAAACACACATCGTGTAGGTATCTCAAAAACGCGCGTGCGAAGCCGGCCTATTTTCATGCAAATGTATATCAATTATTCACAGCAGCTTGCGGGTCAACGAGAGTTTACGTACTTGAATAGCCACTTTAATTTAATTTAATAATAACCCCTGGGCAATATTTGAACCCATATTTTACACTCCCTCTTCTATATTTAAACGCAGTGTCGAAAAAAAAGTGCTTTAATTTTCTTTTATCACCGTAGATTCTTTGATATCAAATTCTTTTTTTTTTTTCTTTCTTTTTTTGCAGGGATTGTTAACAGCTGACCAGTTTCTCTATTTCCTCGATCATTCCTTCCCTCGCACATTGCGAGTGCACCACAAGAGATTTATAGAAGTTTTGATATGTGTAACAACGTTTGTGCAGCATGTGCATATTATTTATTACATAGAAAAGAACGTTTGCTAGCTAAGCTTATAAAGATCCGCGGAGACTCCGGTAACCTTAAACCGAGTATATAGGTATGTACGCGTATATAGTTTTTTGTCCAAGGACCAATTCCGAAGGATGTATAATAAGACGTTGCAAATAATGGAGGTATTATATGGTATGCTAAAAAAAAACACGACGTATATACGTCAGAGTTTCACGTAGGTAGGTATGTATGTGGTATTATTTGAGTGAATTCTCTCGTACCTGGTCGTGTATGTACAGCATCCTAATATTTATCTTTTCTATTCGTGGGCGGATGTTATTACTTTTATCGCATACGTGTACCGAGCGCGGAATATTTGAGGATCCACTAATGCACCGCGTGCGTGTAAAAGTAGTGTCTCTGTAATATCACTATAGCTGGATAGATAAAAGTACCCTTCCTGCGTAGAGCGGAAGAAGGGTGTAGTAGATGGGAAGCTGCAACAGCAGCAACGGCGTGGCACCAGCAGCCCCTGCAGTACGCCCCTTTTTCGAACAAACAAGAAGTCGAGAGTTAAGCTCGTGACACGACTGCCGCGGACTCAAACCCGGAGGGAAGTAGTTGAGATTAGACGATCCTATTATTAGATACCCACGTCCGGGAGCTACACCGACTCTCCCCAACTTTTTCACCACCCTTATCTGTAGAATGAACGTAACAGATTGTTGTTTCTTCGTTCCAACTGGCTGTGCATGTCCGTAACAATTGTACTTGATGAAATAAAAAAAGGTTATCCATCGCCGGATCCACTTCTGATGAATCCTCTTTGACTTTTTCAGGTCTGAAGTGCACCTGTGACTACTGCAAAGAGACAAATTACACGTGCGAGACCGATGGCTACTGTTTTACGAGTACTAGCCTGGAGAAGGGCGTGACCACGTATGCCTACAGGTAACACATCGGATCTTCGATTCCGTATAGATATAATATGATCGTCTATGATATAATTATACAGCCTTCTTCCTTTTTTTTTTTTACTATTATTCAATTAATTATATAGGGTTTACTTTTAGACGCATGTACGCGACTGGAATTTTTCTCAACACTTTAATATTACCTATGTACATATGATATCGTCGTACGATTCATTTCATCGAGCGATACAAATATCATGACTAAGGAGTCAGAAAAATTTTATATTATACGCAGACGTAAGTCGTCGTACTGCCATTTTTTTTTTTCGTTTTATTTTTTCTCATCACTCGTCAGGTCGATAAAAAGCGAGCCTCAGGAAAATTCAATTAGCAGACGATCTCGTCCGTACGGAAAAATACACCTGGATGTTTTCGGCCCTTCGTCTCGTCGCACGAATCTGTTTTTTTTACGATCTATAAAAGTGAAGAAAGATGTAACCATGTAGATTCAACGCGATCCCACGCGTTGCTTATTAGAAAACTTGTGTGCGTCGTGAATTTCTTCTTGGAAATATATTTCGTGCGCGTTACAACTGTACAGGAATTTTTTTGAATATTGTACGATCCGAGGTATGTCGCAAATTTATTTTTGTGTACCTCCGATTTTCGCGTTATTATTACGGAAAATCGCAGTTCGCCGAACATCGCATTGACATTTTTCTCGGTACCACCCTTATAAGCCTCGTTTGCTCGTACATATATGTTCGCATATATACGTAGATATATTTTACCTTATGTGTCGTTTTTCAATGAACAAGCTTTTGCCGCGGGGGCGAAGCTTGCGTCGGCGACTCGAGGGTAGGGCTGGTGGTTTGGTGTCGGGTGCCGGATCGAGGGGCCGAAAGCGACGAAGGGTTGGTTGGTTTCTGAAGAGTGAAAAGCGTAGGAGCGAACATACAGAGGAGTAACTGCAGCTGTATAAGTAGAAGAATCGATCGCGAATAAACTGCATAACGTATATAAAATGAATACGTCTACGTATACGTTATACGTAGCGCGCTTTCATCTTTCCTATACACCTACTATTATCGATCTCAACTTTTACCGTGGGATTCAGAGTTCAGACCGCCTGTGATCGTCTCTCTCCAAAATAATACCGGGAACAGGGTACAGTAGCCATGGAAAAAAGGTATTACGGGAATCTAAAAGAAAAATCGCGGTGGTAGCGTAGGCCGGGGGTGGGTGGGCGTTGTTTGGGGGTAGCCAAATTAAAAAAAAAAAAAGGAAAACAATATTTTCTCTAACTACGCTCGCGGTTATATATGTATTTTCAGTATTTATTTTCCATCACATACGGGGAACGCAAATCAATTACGTTAAATTTTGATTGAAAATTTTTTTTTCCAAATTTTTTCACGTGTATATACTTGTGTTTTTTTTCTGCAACCCATATTACAATTGGCATGACTGAAATATCATTACATTATTATGTGTAACTCACATCAATCGCATCGCACGATTACAGAGCCGAGTAAACTGCAGGATGATTAGGTAGAAATTGAGAGAATTAAAAGAAAGATGAAAAAAAATAAAAATTCAACTCGAATAAATACATACAATTTATTTCTCAGTCAGATTGAAACCGCGCTTGATCGTCGAAAATACCGCGGTGGGACGTCCCACGAGTTTCATTCCAATTTCTATTATATTTATTACACGATAATTAAACTTCTCCTGATCGTTCGCTCGGTTCGTCATAAATTCATTTCACGTTTCATCATCGTTTTCCAAAATAAATGTCGATACGTAATTTCATTTATAATAGAAATTCTCGCACCAGCTGCACCGGACTGTAAATTCGATACAATAATTCCTGTTAATAATTTTCAAAAGGTACACTTTTTCAATTTTACGTCAAGCTATAGTTTTCATTCAGCCTTCTATACATATTTATAGGTATATCACGTATACATATCATTACATTATATATATATTCCGTATTTTAGAGTAAATCTATATGACATAAAATAAGCTTTACGCTGTGAAGAAAGAACAAAAGAAAAATCGAAAACTTTTTATCGCTATAAATCTTTGACTGTATCCGATGTAAATTATAAATGTGTAGTAAGCACACGCTGTGCAGCGAGCGCATATAGATAAGTTATCTTTTCTTTGATAAGTAGCTGAGGTATATACTATATATATAAAAATGAATATAATAAAACAAGTGAATAATTCCGGAAGGTGCCTCGATCGGAGAAATTGGTATCCACCGGAGGAACCCCGATTCTGCTCAGGCCGACCGACAATCTATCAAGCAGCAATCTGTTGCAAAAGTGATTACTGCAATGAGAATTTAATTCCGGTTTCGCGCTCACCTGACTCGCCTAAATTACCCCCAGGTATTATTATTGATTGGCCATCAGTGTGCGGCATTTGCGAAATAATACATTTTCCATCTAACCTGCAGAGAGAAAAAAAAAATCAAGACAAAACCAAAAAAATCTTCAAATAATTAAATTGAAAACAAAAAAAAACAAAAAAATTTTTCATACAGCGATTATTAACTAAAAATCATATTAACCGCATATATTATTTTTACAAGCGATGAACAATTTTCGTTCGTTATTTCCCTCGTTAAATATTATACCTAACGAGAACGTGGTTTTCTTTATTTGTTTTTTTTTTTTTTAGATGATTGATTTTCTCATACATTTTGTCCCCGTTTATTATATACAGTGTGGTAATTTCTTAGATCTATTCCTTTGTTACAAATCTCTAATAATTTTCTTTTTTTCCGCATCGTAATCGGATGAAAAAAGCGACAAATAAAGAATTTAAAACGCTTCTCGTATTTGCACCTGCAACTCGTATTGTCTTGCGGCGATGATCGCGTGTCGGAAATCATGCAACAGATTCGATAATATCTGTAAGAAAGTTTATTCAATAAAGTGTGTGGTTCAGCTGCGATTACTATAAGTGCATACATAATATGAATGCTATCGGAAATCGCTGCAAAACACATCGGGTCGTATCGTGCAGATATAAGCTGAAATTTTCTGTGTACTCTTCTTCTACGTAACTTACAAACTAAAAGTACCCCCATGCAATCTTCATTTTTTCTAATCAAAAATTTGTTTTCTCATTCAATTTACACACACGAGATATGATTACCCCTTTTTTGTGCAGTATACTATTTTTGCGTGACTTTTTGTCATCTTTGTTTTTTCTCTATACATTCCTCGTGAAATTAACATTCTCTGTATTCTCTTATAATACATTTAAATATATCCAAAAGCGAGTACAGATCTCTGAGACTTCGTAGGTATCACTGGCTACCCCCCCACCCATGTTCAGGTATATTAATTGATGTTAATTTCGTTGCACGTTGTTTTAATTTTGAGTTTTTTGCTGATATTTATAATTGCTCAGATATTTTGTGTTTCTTGTTTTTTTTTTTATTTTCTTATTTTTGTTTTCAAACCCGCATAGATATGTTATAATGCGTGAGACCCAGCTGCCGTGATCCACAATATATTCAATTTTATGTTATATATTAAAAAAAAAATTGAATAATTAATAATTATTGGCGACTTTCCTCCGATCGTATAAACTCGTCACGTCGAAGTGGAGGAATCGTAGGTACAATTACTAGGTCGATCGTATATTTAATTTTTTGTTCTTGTTTTTTTCTTCTCCAAATAACACGGATACGATTTAATAAGAAATTGAGAAAACTTAATAACCACAAAAGAGACGCCATTGTGGTCCACGTAAACGACCTGATAGTAAGTATGTATTTGTAAGTAAAAGTCGTCGAACGATTTCACCCCTGATTTGGTCTCTCCCCCTTTCCACGCCCAATAATATGATTGATTATCTTTCGAATGACATGTTATTAGGTAGAACAATGATAATGTGATATAATATATACATGCAATTATGTATAATAATCGTTGTAATAAAAAGAGATCGATTGTATTCCAAAATGGCGTCGAAGCTGCGTGCATAAACAGCTACCCTCGCAGCAACCCGAACCGCGGATCTTCTGTTCGACAAGCAACTTAATTAACACGACCTTCGTCATCGAGTGCTGCTCCGAGGATTTTTGCAATCGCGACCGGAAACCGCTGCTTCATCCCAAACCCTCGACAGGTACAGTCTCCTTTTCCCGAACGGTGTATTGCGAGTGCCAAATTAACCGGAGGTCGCTCGGCTTCTTTTTTCATTCTTCGTGTTCTCATTTTTTTTTTGCTTCATCTTGATTATTCCAAAAACAAAAATCATAGTATGACAATTCACGAGTCAATCGATTTCACGTGTGTTCTATAGGTACGTGAATTATATTTGTATGCAAGCTTCGTCGATCTGCAGGGCAGAGATTCGCAGATATTTTTTCTCTTTCAAATTAATTAACTCTTTCCATGAATTTATTTAATATTTTCAAATGTAACAAGGTTACAAAATGCGCGTAATTGGCTCGTACGAATTATACATCTGGGAGTGGATAATAATTAGGTGTAATCTGTTTTTTTTTTTTTTCTTTCACCTCGTTGTGAAATTGCGTTTGGGAATGAATTATATATTTTCGAAAAAAGAGAGGAAAAAATTGATTACAATCGTCGGCCTTGCCACCTCCGTTTAAATCGGGTGCTACTTCGTAAGTACATAAATCTGCACCCAAGATCTCTTCGGTATTATCGTATATACATGATTTATTATATAATTCGAAGGGGAGCGTGAGCCCTCGCAAAATGGGCCCTGGAATACGGTGCTAGCATGACGCTCTCTTCTATTCGCAATTTATGACTCGTAGACCTTATTTTTATTTATGTTTTTTTTTTTCTTTTTTTTCATACCTTTTATACGCTGTCTCCCCTATCTTGGAATACACCTATTATTCATGTATTATAATGACACCCCCACTATACATCTACTTTCCTGTATTACTTATCACATATAATTCTTACATTAATTATTATATCGATTGGACTGGTTGAGGAAAATTTTCAAGTTACAGATTTTTCTTTTTTTTTTCTTTCGTTCCAGAATTATATCAGGACCCATTTATGTTTCAGTGAAATTCAAATTTCATCAAATGTCGTTTTTTTCTTTGAAATTATACAACTCTCTCTTTTAGCTCATGGTAGAAAAATTCTATTTAACAATAGGAAAAAAAATCTGAAACTTGATCATTTTTTTGTCAATTCTTTTTTTTTTTTATAAAGTAGTCTCATACGTATACTTATGCTACTTTTACCATCATCATTAGGTTTATTAGCACTAGGAGTATTACTACTACTATTAGTGTCATTATTGTACTCATACTATATTATTATTACTGTTATTATTATTGTATATTATATTATTGCATACATGGCAGTCTTGATCGTTTCTAGAATCTGTACATATTAGGCGTTATCGTGGTATATCTAGATAATTTTTTTCTTCAACAACGTTTTGTTCTTTTATTTTTTTCAATTTCATGTATTTTCCTACGACCAACGTTTCAGAAGTAACCCCATCGTTTGACATACATATATCTATATATGTATGTGTATGTAGATTAAAGCGGGACGATGTCGGAGATTCTCTACGAGGTTCCACTTAATCAATTAGACAGCGAGGGATCCTACGACGGTTGTTCTCGTTGTCTCATATTTTGTTCATTTGAAACGTAAAAATTACACGATCCGATATTCATGCCGGTAAAGAATCTCCGCGCGGTCTTTAATTCGTGAATAATTTTCAACTCGTTTTATTTGAATTATTTATTTAATTTTTTTAAAAATATTTTTCACTATTTCTCTTATACTACTATTATTCTTGGCTTTCTCTACGCATGCCCTTTCGCATTTATAGTATTCGCATAAATTATTAATTGGATATACACGTGCCAATCCTGACTCTCATCGGTTCGTCAAAGAATGAAAGAAACATGAGAAAAAAGATGAAGAAAATTCGCACGTCAACTTTTATTCTATCACGGTAGACAGTAGGTGGATGAATTTTTTTCTCTTCCATTACAGTTGTATTATCAACGTTAATTTGATTATACGTGTAAAATTAGATTAATTGACGAAAAATATGTTTTACGTGGGCTATGAAAATGGACATGACTCAGGGAATGATAACATATGTAATTATTTATACCTGTGTATATATATTTATCTATTCTTGACTCGATAGTTGTATGTATAATTTGTGTCATTCGATCAAAGACGGATACGTTGCCCTTGTACTGTGTGGTGAAATTCTGTGAAATGAAAAGTATTCGTTATTGTCAAATTTTAATCATCAGATTATGACGATGTTTTGATTTTTATCAGCGTTCAAGGGCTGCAATCTTTGATCGACGATCTATACGATGTTGTAAGATAATTTTTCCACCACTAATTTTCTATTGTTATTTTCAGTAACCTGACGTAGTCTCTTTACCTAATCACACTTATGTATATTTGTATTTGTACATACATATATATATTATTGACACATTATTCACACCTCGCCCTCATCTATCCTTTTTCACATTTTTATTGGTACACCAAAATCAATTTCGTTCCAAATTCCTACACGTAGAAGAAATAAAAGAGAAAAGAATCAAATTTATATCGGATGCACAATCACGTTGTACGGAACAATAATGCGCTGTACTTCGCGAAATGATTTTTTCTGTCTTTTTCAAATTTTTTCATTTTCTTATTCGGGTACCACCGTCGATGATCGCGATGCGAAAATTTATTTATATATCTCATGCCGTTCTCTCGCGGGACAAGCTTATAAATATTTATTGTTTCCCATCGTTTTATCGCGTATACGCGTATTATAATGTGTATATAATACGCGCCAACCTATTTTCGAGGTGTTCGTTGCAACGTTTATTTCAATCTCTCGAAAAGATCGTCGATAATTTATAGATTCGTATCATACGTTCTGCGAAAAATATTTGCAGTCAAAAAATTCGCGTTCAGTTTCCAAAATCTAATCGTTCTGATTTCGCTGTGAAAAATACTCGCCAAATGATTATCTGGGCGAACTGATTTTCCGTTTTTTACCTTCGTCGAATGAATAATTTTTTTTTGAAAAATACTATACTTGATCACTTCAACTCCTCACACATTATACACATTACACAGGGGTTTGTGATATATTTGATATGACTTTAAAAAATAGATCATATTCGCGCGTATTCTCTGTATGTATATTTATCGTATATATATATGGGCCATTCCACGTGAACCGGATCAGTCACCTCTCAGATATTTTTTTAATTTGGCATGTCGATTGTCCATGGGGAGTTAGATTTTTGTGCCAAAGGATTTTTGAATTAGTGCAAATTTCGATTTATTATGAACAATCGAAAAATTAAGAGGCGGTTTCTTTAAAAAATCATAACTTCGTCAAAAATGATGTAAGATTCAATTTTTTTTTTTTAATTTACGCGGATGAGGCTATAGATTTATAAAAAAAATAGATGGTGCCGAAAAAGTTTATTTATCATTTGTTTATTTGACAATGAATTTTTAAATGATTTTTAAAACACTGATGGATAGCACCGAAAAATTAAAAAAAAATGCTGACATATACTTTGAACTATACTACAGCCTGTGAATTAATTTCAGAGATGCGTTCGGCTTTGTTTTCGAGTAAAAAATCATCGAAGTTGGCGGCGCGCATGAATTCGAGC
Organism: Athalia circularis; assembly: GCA_963978495.1. Taxonomy (NCBI): domain Eukaryota; kingdom Metazoa; phylum Arthropoda; class Insecta; order Hymenoptera; family Athaliidae; genus Athalia; species Athalia circularis. The sequence goes on along the minus strand of OZ021698.1, from coordinate 17,572,988 downwards.
TCGTCGACGCCTATGTGCGTGATGACGCGCGTCGAGCGACAGAGACCCTATCTACTCTCTACGGACGCTATACTTGGTGTACGCTCGACGGCGGTATTCACGAGTCATTTTCGCGATGATCGACACCGTTAAAAAATCTGGAAAAAATTCCATAGCTTCCCCATAACACGGCAAAGCGATAGAGTAAGTTCCAGAGATGTGTTATTTCTCGTTTTCGAGATATCCGGACGCATTGGGACTCCGCGCTCGCTACTTGGTAGACACTCGGCGGCGGCATTCACGAGTCATTTTCGCGATGATCGACACCGTTAAAAAATCTGGAAAAAATTCCATAGCTTCCCCATAACACGGCAAAGCGATAGAGTAAGTTTCAGAGATGTGTTATCTCTCGTTTTCGAGATATTGCGAATCATAGCACGTCTCACGCATAACTTAGCGGTAGGACAAGGGTTGCTACCTGCACGTACCTGAACTTATGCAGGTAGCAAATTGATCTCATCATTACGAAGACTTCAATATTGCCGCGGAATGGCACTTTTTCGCAACCTCACACGGCAAAAGTCCATGTGATGGGGTTGGTGGGACAGTAAAAAGATTTGCAGCCCGTGCTAGCTTACAACGACCGAATGACAACCACATCCTGACTCCCAGGCAATTGTTCGACTGGAGCGTGAGCGCATTAAAAAATATATCATTTGATTATTGTACCACCAGCGAACATGACGATGAAGAAAAGTTGTTAAAGTTAAGATTTAGCCAAGCAATAACAGTAGAAGGCACGCGACAATTTCATTCTTTTTTACCACTATCAACAAAAGCTTTAGAGTGTAAAATTTTTTCTAATTCAATTGATTCATGTATCCGTAAGTCTATGCGCTAAATATCTTCATTAAACGTTATACCATATTACACTTATTACTTATGTACTTTATTTCTAGTCCTCAATAAATCCAGCTCCCATACTGTGTACTTCGTAATATTTTGAATTACAATATCTCGAAAACGAGAGATAACACATCTCTGGAACTTACTGTATCGCTTTGCCGTGTTATGGGGAAGCTATGGAATTTTTTCCAGATTTTTTAACGGTGTCGATCATCGCGAAAATGACTCGTGAATGCCGCCGCCGAGTGTCTACCAAGTAGCGAGCGCGGAGTCCCAATGCGTCCGGATATCTCGAAAACGAGAAATAACACATCTCTGGAACTTACTCTATCGCTTTGCCGTGTTATGGAGAAGCTATGGAATTTTTTCCAGATTTTTTAACGGTGTCGATCATCGCGAAAATGACTCGTGAATGCCGCCGCTGAGTGTCTACCAAGTAGCGAGCGCGGAGTCCCAATGCGTCCGGATATCTCGAAAACGAAAAATAACACATCTCTGGAACTCACTCTATCGCTTTGCCGTGTTATGGGGAAGCTATGGAATTTTTTCCAGATTTTTTAACGGTGTCGATCATCGCGAAAATGACTCGTGAATGCCGCCGCCGAGTGTCTACCAAGTAGCGAGCGCGGAGTCCCAATGCGTCCGGATATCTCAAAAACGAGAAATAACACATCTCTGGAACTTACTCTATCGCTTTGCCGTGTTATGGGGAAGCTATGGAATTTTTTCCAGATTTTTTAACGGTGTCGATCATCGCGAAAATGACTCGTGAATGCCGCCGCCGAGTGTCTACCAAGTAGCGAGCGCGGAGTCCCAATGCGTCCGGATATCTCAAAAACGAGAAATAACACATCTCTGGAACTTACTCTATCGCTTTGCCGTGTTATGGGGAAGCTATGGAATTTTTTCCAGATTTTTTAACGGTGTCGATCATCGCGAAAATGACTCGTGAATACCGCCGTCGAGCGTACACCAAGTATAGCGTCCGTAGAGAGTAGATAGGGTCTCTGTCGCTCGACGCGCGTCATCACGCACATAGGCGTCGACGAGCTCGAATTCATGCGCGCCGCCAACTTCGATGATTTTTTACTCGAAAACAAAGCCGAACGCATCTCTGAAATTAATTCACAGGCTGTAGTATAGTTCAAAGTATATGTCAGCATTTTTTTTTAATTTTTCGGTGCTATCCATCAGTGTTTTAAAAATCATTTAAAAATTCATTGTCAAATAAACAAATGATAAATAAACTTTTTCGGCACCATCTATTTTTTTTATAAATCTATAGCCTCATCCGCGTAAATTAAAAAAAAAAAATTGAATCTTACATCATTTTTGACGAAGTTATGATTTTTTAAAGAAACCGCCTCTTAATTTTTCGATTGTTCATAATAAATCGAAATTTGCACTAATTCAAAAATCCTTTGGCACAAAAATCTAACTCCCCATGGACAATCGACATGCCAAATTAAAAAAATATCTGAGAGGTGACTGATCCGGTTCACGTGGAATGGCCCATATACATTTGTATATACGTATACGGTAATGATATCGTAGTTACGGAGGGTACACCCGAATTTGTAGAAAAGAAAGAAAGAAAAAAAAAGAAAAGAAAAGAAAAGAAAAAATAAAGAGAAAGAAATAGATTTTGAGCTAATTTTAGCAGCTGTGCAAATATACATAGTCAGTGAGTCAGTGAGTCAGTCAGTCAGTCAGTAAGTAAGTCAGTCAGTCACGCGGGGGAGTGTTGTGGGATTGTTGGCAGGTGTTACGATAAAACGAGGTTCTTCCCGGACTCGGAGTACTCGATTTGGTGTAGTTCATCGAGCGGTTACAACGGCCCAACGGGCCAGGGCGGGGAAGATGCATCTATAGTGGTCTGCTGCAACGACGCTGACTTCTGCAACCGCAACCTCACGCCCTCTCTTCCCTCTCCCTCGACTCACGTCACTCGCACTCCTATCAACGGAGGTACCTACAACCCCAAACTGTTCTTCTCTCTTCTCGCGTCATTGCAACCCAGTAACGACGCTCTCGCCGCGGAGGTTGTCTTTTTCAATAAATCGCGATTCACTTTCCTTTTTTTTTAAATTTATTTCTATTTTATCTCAACTTCTCAACTCTACTATGACAATTTCTTACTACCATCTTTCTATCTTATACTCCCTTAAAACGTCAATACAGTTTTTTTTTTCTTGGATTCTTCTTTTTCTCGAACATTATATAGGCTGATGTCTCCAAATATTATTGATAGCATAAAAGAAATAAGAAAAATTCGTATCAAAATTGCGGGGCTTGGAAAGCGAAAAGAAAAAGAGAAAAAAAGTCATGACTGTCTGTAACCTACTTAACGGAAGTGTCAAGGAGATATGAATTCGTCTCCTTGAATGTTTTAAAAAAAAAAACAACACTTTAGCATTCATTATCGAAAATTTTTGAACGGCTTTTCTAGACCCGTGCAACAAAAAATAATGAAAAATAAAAGAGAGAAGTTTGTGTAGTCGAAGTTTTGTATAGATCGCGATGTGCTAATTGTGTTATACCGGCATTGAAACATTTGAAGAACTGTTAAGATAAAATAGACAAATTACGTAACCGATCGAAGTTATACAGTTTTTTTTTGAGTTTTCAAGGCTCGTGAATGACCTTCGTTATTTCTCTAACCCGAAATTTTCCGACATTTTCATGTCATCTATTTCTCTTCTTTTTCTCCATTACCTCAATAGCTCTGGAGAGATCAGTTTGCAAATACGGAATGCCCATTCTCCGCGATATTTCGAAACAGATTCTCTCTGTCATGATTATCGATTTATGCACATTCGATTTTTTATTATGCATAAATATACTATTTCACATTCAATAAACGTGCAAACAAGTTGTCGTCGTATATCCTGATAATGTTCGCGAAGACTCTTTTTTTTTCGTTTTTTTTCTTTCAAATGTATATACGACAGACAAATACAAGCGTATGCAACTATAGTATACGATAGATATATACGTGACAACACGGTCTTTGCGTACTTGGCACTTATTGTAGTTACTTTTGTTCCTTTTTCTTTTATACGTTTTTTTTTTCTTTTCGAATGCACAGATATAGGTATACACCAAACGTCAAACAAAATCAGTCTCGACTTCCTCAACGCGATTGTCACGTAGTATCGCGTTGCCGGCCGTGAACCCTCGCGGTTATACGATTGCCAAAGGCAATTGGCGGTCGAAAAGTTTTGACCGATTGTAACGAGGATTGAATCGTGATTCGAGTAACGTGATAACGAGTGGTTGAAAATTCTCGCGATTAAAAAAATCGATCGATGTTCGTTCGTAAAAAAAAATTGAGAAGAAAAAAACAAAAGAAATGTGAAGAATTATCAGAGAAGATGATATGTCGAATTTTGTTGCACTTTACTCCAAAAATAAGAAATATAAGAATAAATTAATAATATCAACAAATTTTTTTGTATACCCGAGACAACTTTCGCGGCGTTCGTGTCATTATTATACACATTTAAAATCGCCACTGCTCTTCGCCGTCGTTTGGGATTCAATTTAATTTTTATATATATATACAATATACATATATATCTGTTTATTTTATAGGACGTTGTGACAATTGCAAAGTGCTTAATTGTGTTGTCATGGGGCTATACGAAATTTATTCTCTCTTTAAATATTCATACAATATTATATAATATCGATACATCTCTGAATCTCTGCCTCTGTTTCTCGTTTCTGTCTTTGTCTCTGTCTCTGTCTATGTCTCTGTCTATCACTGTTTCTATCTCCCCATATTACTGTAAACGTATATTGTAACATCGTCAATGTTTTCGCGCTTCCCACTATATTCACAAAAAAAAAATCAATGTTATTGCAACTATAGTTGCACTGGCACTCTGATCGACGAGAGATTGGCCAATCATAATATCGTGCGTTTATAATTAACAAATCCGTGAGGGAAGCTGCCTTGTTTCGTAAAAAACACTAGATTAGTTTGTTTGTTTTTTTTTTTCTTTTTTTCTCGGCTTTTCTCTCTTTTACATCGCGCGCTGGTATCGCATGTACTACAATTGTACACGTACTACTATAATACAACGTACTATCATCGGATAATGTCACATATATGTGCATTACACGCTCGTACACATGTAAATTGCATTACATAACTTCTCAGTCGCCCCTGCCTCTCTCAGAAAATTTATACATGTATTTATTTATTTATCACGCGCACACATGCGTGTAATTAATACAAGCTCATATGTACGCGACCGCGCGCGTTAAATCACGCCGACATATTCATAATATTTTAAACATCTGCTGCAATGTATACGTAGTATACTGGCTTTTGAATAACGATTTTACCTCAATTCGCGGTCGACTCAATCGGACGATAAATTTTATTCGCGGTAAATTATTATTTTCCCAAGGTCCGGGGATTCGCTTTCGTTGGGTATGAACGGCGTGTGTAGAAAGTATACCGTGGCAATGATTGACCTTTCGATGTTTTCAGGGTTATTTGACCGCAAGTGGTCTGAAAAAAAAAATATTGAATATCTAGATGTGGTCATGCTAGTTCCCGATTTTGAAATTTTCTGGTTTTATTATCATCGAAAAATGTGATTAGTCAGAAATAACTGCGAGCGGATTCGTACGCGTAGTGCAATTGGCACGCTGACTACTATACTTGGCTGATCGCGTATAATTTTAACACGCATTTTTCACGGCCGCTAAAACGCTGGCACGAGATAACGCACGTTTTAATTCTCCGCACCAAGCGATAAGATAAGAAAATTTCCATCGCAATTTCAGTCTCGTATAAACAACAATAACACACTAAGGGTGTCAGAGAGTATACGTTATTAACTATCGGGTTATTATACGCTGTGATATTATTTTACTTCTTCCGTTTTTTTTTTGTTGGTTTTTTTTTCAAATTTTTTACGAACCCTTTCGCGAAGGGATTTCATTGTTCGCGAATTTTAATTTTCGTTCGCGATCAGCTGTTCGTTAAAAAAAAAAAATTAAAAAAAAAAAAATATAGTTAAATAATAATAAATCGTGAATTCGAATCACTGACACATCTTTCTCGGAGCGACAGCTTCAATTACGTTTGAATTGCCTTCGAAGAGAGTGGATGTGGATGTAATGCGGGATTGATTGTTTGCGCGTGAAACTTAGCGAGGAGGTACATAACCCGCGGGCTCCACCAGTCATCACGTCTCGGACTTCATCTAAATTGCTAATTGCTCAACGTTGCGCATAACCAATGATAAGAAAACCGTGCGATGAAAATTCTCTCACTATATTATCGGTACGTCCATCGCACCAAGGTGGGCTCTTAACGAAGATCTCATTTGTTGTAATCTGCAGTTTGCAATCTTCCGCTTATCTACCAAAATATGCTCACACGTATACCTGGTCTCCGATAAAAAATTCATTCGTTATCTCGTGAATTCCGCGTAATCGGACGAGAATCCGCGTACGCCGCGTTCTCATGTATGGGAAGAAAAAGAAAAAAAAGAAAAAAAATTCAAGGATAAGGTTCGGTGATAAAAATTGCAGATCAAATTTAACAGAAGCATTTTACGTAGCCTAAATATTTATCGAGTGAGAGGGGGCTGAAGTTGGTAAAAAAAACGACTGCAACGAATCGTATTTAGAATTGCAGTTCAATTTGTTTACATATATATATATATATTCGTTCATGCGTAATATGTACATACAATACACTGGATTATATATACGTTCGAAAACGTGATCAGCTTTCATTGAGGGATATAACAAATGCGAAGCGCATTTAATAACAGTTATAATAATCTCTTATATGTTTTCCATCGCTTGTGTACACAATAATCGATTACATATTTCCTAACAAGGCAGCATTTACTCACGTTAAAAGCACACATATAGAAAGAGAGATTAAATTATCCGTCCCGTACTTCCGTTTGTCTGCAGATCGCCCGCTTCTCTCTGTCCATCCATGTTCACACACAGTATTTCTTGTCAGTGTAACAAAGAAAGAAAAAAGAAAAAAGAAAATTTGAAAGCAAAAAAGATGAAATTTTCAATACATAAAAAATCAAAATGCAGGCGAAGCAATATAACTGTCAACCAGTGGGTCACTATGATGCTATGTGGGCTGCTTTCGAGGCTGCTGTATAAAAATGAAATGATTGGGAAATCGAGTGATCGTTTCACTTTATCATCCGCATCCGATATATCCTCGGGGTTCGCTGCAACAACTTACTTATCTATTTTTAATACTATTTGAAAAAAATGGGTTTCGAAGGAATCATTGTTCAATAGTTTTTATCCGTTGTTGTATTAAGATTGTAGCATGGGCAGGTGTTATACTGCCGATCTGGGATAATTGATTTGGAGTTGATTTGATAAATGATATATAGTTGAATTACAGATCAGATTGTCGTAAGAAAATCCTACTCGTTCGTCAAACAAGGGAAACGCGCATGCGAGAAAGAAAAAAAAATCAATACTGAAAAAAAAAAGATTGTTAGAATAACGGGGGAAAATTGTTCAATTATTTGGGAAAGCTTTTTCATCTACGGGACACCCTAATTCGTTCCCCTTCAAAGTCCTGTATACCCACCCGACCCGTTTTTCATCTCCTTATAAATCGATTAACATGATGTTTTTTTGTCTAATGTTTGTTACACTTCTACTGCGTGTGGACTGAAATCTTAACAAATTAACAGCACAGATTTCTCACGGACGGACGCAACTGTTTCGATAAAAAGATAGGTAAATAAATAAATGAAAAAGAAAAACGAGAACCATTTATTGAAGCGACACCTGCAGCCAGGTAAGAGGAGAAAAACTACATCAACAGATTTTCAGCGGATCTTTTCAGCTGTGTCTACAGATTCTGAGAAACTACGTGACGAAGAATTGATCAAGTTTGAAAATCACCCGAGTCCCGAAGAGTGGGATTTACGTAAGGAAAAGAACGAGGAGCGCGACGATTTTTATTTTGAGTCTGCCCCGTGTGCAGTGGGGTGCGCAATAAGTGATTCTTTTTGCCATCCTCTTCGCAACGTTCAATCCTTCATCGATCGGACTCTTCGTTAATTTGTTATACATTCCACAAAATCATATATTAAAAAATCATATCGTGAATCCTGGAATCCTTCCCGTAGTTAAACAAAAAAAAAAGATAAAGAAAAAATTGGAACAAAGATCTATATACCTCTTATGTATATGATATGCCTGTTACACAATACGCATGTTCTTTCTCATCCTTCGAGTCAGGAATTGTTTTCACGACTGCATTTTTAATTCTTAATTATGGCTGCACGGATTTTATAATTATTTTTTTTTAAACACACGACGACTCGCACACATATGACCAGATTTGTGTTACGTGTATGCTATGAAGTCGGTGTTTCTTGGCTATTAGCTTGAAAAAGTCTTTCATACTGCTTTTGGTATTGTTATTGCAATTTTTATCTAGTACCCATGTAACTTTGACTGCACTTTGAAAATTAGAAAAAAATAAACAAAAAAAAAAAACAATCGCTTCAAATGCCACCTGCCGAGGAGCGTGCACCTAGTGTCATTTACATTGAATCTTACCTCTCATGTCACTGATTAACGATAAAAATTTCTGCTATCTCAATAAGATAGAAATATTTGAAAATTTCAATGGAGAGAGAATCGTCAACCAGACCTTGTGCATCCGCCTCAAAATCTTGCTTTCAATTGCTTATGGGACGCTATTCACACTAACTAAAACATAACGAAGATCGTTGAGGAAATATTTGATAACACTTCTTTCGTCTGAACTGAAGGTCCACCCGGAGACGAAAGCGGAACATGGCCGACGTGGAAAATAGCGTTGACGATCGCTTTGCCGATCTGCGCAATCTGTGCCCTCGTAATGACGGTCTATCACATTCAAGTGACCAGAAAACGAACCCCGCGTCATTTTACCGAGGACTCTCTCGGCGCCCCAGATCAGCCGATCCTTAGCGCGGTGTCGATCAGAGACATGATCGAGATGACGACCAGCGGAAGCGGCTCCGGTAGGTCTAAATATTGAATCACACGACGCTCTCCTGCGACGGTAGATTCTAAGAAAATGGATGAAAATTTTGATCCGATTGTCATTGAATTTGACGTTTCGTCACTCTCCTTGTTTCTCAAGTAGGTTTGCCGCTCCTGGTTCAGCGGAGTATCGCGCGCCAGATCCAGCTGGTGGAAACGATCGGTAAGGGTCGATTTGGTGAGGTCTGGCGCGGACGATGGAGGGGCGAAAATGTAGCCGTAAAAATATTCAGTTCAAGAGAGGAAAGGTCCTGGTTCAGAGAGGCTGAAATATACCAGACTGTGATGCTCAGGCACGATAATATCCTGGGGTTCATCGCAGCGGACAATAAAGGTATGGCAACGGCGATAAAAAGTCCAATGGTAGACACTGGGGTGAACAAACCTTACCGCTTATTATTTTACTTCATCGCATCACCTCTTCCTCGTTCTTCTAGACAATGGGACGTGGACGCAGCTATGGCTGATAACCGACTACCATGAAAAGGGTTCCCTATTCGATTACCTCAATCGTTCGACCGTTGACACGAACGGTATGATACGAATGGCACTGTCGATCGCGACTGGCCTTGCCCATCTTCACATGGAGATCGTTGGCACTCAGGGTAAGCCAGCGATCGCGCATCGGGATCTAAAATCTAAAAATGTTCTCGTCAAAACGAACGGCACCTGCGCCATCGGTGACTTGGGGCTTGCCGTTAGGCACGACGTAATCACCGACACTGTCGACATTCAATTGAACAACAGGGTCGGGACGAAGCGTTACATGGCGCCGGAAGTAAGTATCTTTTTTTAGTTTCTCGTCTCTCGTTCTCCGTACAGTTCTGACAAAACGTGATTTATAGTTAGAAACTTTTCGACGTTGTTTTTTCTCTTTGGCACAAGTTCGTTTAAAGACTTTTGCGGTTGGCAGTTAGCGAAGGCTTGTGGTTTTAAAAAGCGTATCAAGGTACATGCGTTGAATCTACTTGTAACAAAGGGACACTTGGCTCGTTGCAGATCCTCGAAGAGACGATAAACATGAATCACTTCGATTCCTTCAAAAGGGCGGACGTTTATGCGCTGGGACTGATTCTATGGGAGATCGCTAGACGGTGCAACGTGGGCGGCATGCACGACGAGTACCAACTTCCGTTCTACGACTTGGTACCGTCCGACCCCACCATCGAGGAAATGCGGAAGGTTGTCTGCGGCGACAAACAGAGACCCTCGATTCCCACGAGGTGGCAGTCGATCGAGGTAGCGTACCGAACAAAAATAATAATCCATCGGAATGAGAAATTTTCCGTTTTCTTTCGATGATTGATAATTTTCTTTTTTTCTTTTTCAAATATTCTTCCCACAGGCGCTACGGGTAATGACGAAGGTGATGAAGGAATGTTGGTATCACAATGCCGCAGCTAGGCTCACAGCCCTCAGGATTAAAAAGTCAATAGCAAGCTACTGCACGATCGAGGACATAAAGTAGACAAAAACAATCGTGACTAAAGTACCTTTATCATTTAAAAAAATGACTGCGATGTGACGGCGATAAAAAAAAAAAAAAAAAACAAACATTGAATTAATCTTTTTTTTTTTTACACGACCTCTTTTGTTTTGGGTTTATTTTTTTTCTTCGTATTTAAATGGTGTGATGATTTTTAAACGTGTTGATGTGAACTCTGCGTTGAGTTTGGTGTCAATTTTTAAAAGATGTGCATCATCCAACAAAAAACAAAAAAAAAAAATGAATAAATAAATCAGACAATCCAAATGAGGGATGCGGCGCAATGACCGTAGGAAATGTGAAAACGCGCTTACAACGATCGAGTGAAAAATTGAAAGACTTTGAGAAGTGGAACAAAGTAAAAAGAAAAATAAGTATAGGAGTATACCATACCATGTGTCTGCAATTGCGAACGATGTCACGTATTTTTATAAGTTCCTCGTATTATAGTTTTTGTCAGATGAAAAATCGTCGAGTCTGAAGTGAATCGAGTTCAGGAATCGCACTTATGGCGCACGTGGACACCGTCGACGTTCACAGACACGGGATAATTAAATTTGAAGGGTGCTAATTTGGTCGAAAGTTTAACCAAAAAAAATAAATAAATAAATGATAAAATAAAATAAAAATTGTATCGTGGAAGACGTGAGATACACGGCGGGAAATAGGAAAGAGAGAGAAAGGAACAAGATTGAAAATATAAAAATTGTATATTTTTCGAATATCATTTTATTGTCGACGAAAATGGCGATATTAAAAATTGAGTATTAGATCGAATAAAAATAAGTTTTCTTTGCCAAAGAGGACGAGAATTGGGAGTTTTGGATTGATAAAATTGAAATTGATGTATTTTACGTGCAGTTTTATACTCATCAGGACGTGTATGGTATATCTCTTGAATGATTCACATGATAATTCATTAATTTTAAATAACAGAATAACGTTAATCACGAGAGATAATAACGGTTGCCGACCCCGGAAAATGGGAAGAATAATAAGTGAAAAACAAAAAAAATAGATAAATAATATACAAAAAACCAATAAACAATTAATTAAACCGCAGTCTAACGTAATGCCAACTAAAAATCGGCGTATACGTACGTGTAAATAGGGGCAAAGGGGCGGGGGAGGTGTTTTTTCGAAAGAGAAATAAAAAGTGAAGAAAAATCAATACGGGATGAGAAAGATATGACACCGAAGTCATTCCTATATAAACAAAAGAAAAAAATAGGTATAATATATGCAAAATACATAAATAGAAAAAAACACAGAAATATCTTAAACAATGAATGAATAATCTTCGTCATCCAATAGTCAACGTAAAAGTCTGCAGTATCAGAATGGAACCTAAAGAAAAAAGTACTGGAAAAAAGTAACACATAATCATATTTTTGTATCGTTCATTTTTCGCTTCCTTTTTGATATTCCTTTTTTTTTTTCTTGTTTCGTTTTTCTATCTTCCAACATTTTTCTTTTTTCCTCTCAATTGAACGGGGCCCAGCGAATTTGTCAACTCCACTGTTTTCCTCTGGACCAGAAATGTAGGCTACAAACTGTATAAAGTACGTAAATTACGTGATTGATAATTAATATACGTACATAATTTTGTTGAATACATTCCTAGAATACGTAATTGATAGGTTAATTTCATACAACAATAGTGACTATACTATATATATAATATACGTACACGTTTTGTCGATCGGTGTTATTTTATTTTTTTCTATTTTTTGAATTCAAGGGCGAACGCCCCGTCACCGACAACCCCCTAGAGATTTTTTACCACCAGTACAATTTTGTGCCAATACTTTATCGAAAGTTAACTAAAGCAGATAGTATAATGATAAAATTTCGCGTCAGAAAGCGCGAACGTGTTTATTATTCAAGTTAGAATAACGAACAATCTTTGATAAGTTCTTTTTTTGTAACAAAAAATTGGCTGGGCCCCCCGAACGAACAGTCTGATTTCCGTATCTGATGATATAAGCTGCCAACTAAATAGATTGATATTCTGAAAATTTTGCTCCATAAACCTGGTACAAAGAAAAATGTTACAAATCTTGCTTCAGGAATTGTGAGAATATTCAGTTTCTCTTTAATAATTTTCTTATTTTTCGTTCCTTTTTTTTTGCTGTGGCCAACTGTTTGTGGGTAGTTCATATCTATAGTTTTGGCACTAGGCTCAAAGAAAAAATGAAAAAATACCTATCGGAATACGATAAAAAAAAAAATATGAAAAAAATTGATGAAAAAAATATATATAAATGAATGAAATCTGTTTATATGTATTAGTAATATCGGTATCCAACTTGTGTTTTGTAAAATTTATCTCCTCAAAAGTTATAAGTTTTTCCTTTACGAATATCATATTTGCAAGTTCACAAAAAAAAAAAAAGAAGAAGCCAATTTTCCGAGCATTGTTCAGATTTTTGATACAAAAGTAACAGTTTTACAAATAAACGTAACAAAAAAAGGAAAAAAATTTAAAAAAAGAAAAAAAAAACGAACAGAAAACGAGAATTGCATAGTTTTTTTCCACATATATATTGCATTTTTTACGAACCAATCATTATTTACATTTTCCTGTATGATATATAAACCTGTACATAATGGTGTAAATGTTTATTATATTATTGATTACGAAACATTGTAATTTGTAACTACGAGTGGGTGGTTGTTTATTTGTTGTAAAATATATTATAGTAATAATGAATATATTTTTTGCGACCCCAAATGTTAAGTGGTAGTTAGTTACGTCGTGTGGTATTATCGCTTGCAAATTGTCGATTGATAACAAAAAAAAAGAGAGAAAACAAAATATGAGAATCATCTGCAGACAACAAAATAGATCCAGACCGCGATTTATAACTAATCGGTGGCGGCACTTTGCGAGTGATTTTACTTTCAACGACGATCAGTTACCGATATTTATCGAACAATTCTTAAGTGTGATTGGACCTTGGGATGATTTCTGGAATCGAATGGCCTTCAATGAATTTATATATATGAATATATATGGTATATATTATATATATTATATATTTAAGTAATTGGTGAAAATAAATGATACAATTAGTTACGTAACATTGTAGATCGCTAACATGATTAATAATTATTACTTATTGATAAGTGAAGGGACAAAAAACAAAATTATTCATAAGAAGGAATGAAGAAGTGAAGAAAAAGAAAAAAAAACTTAAAATTAAAACTATATAGTTACATGAAATGAAGCGAATGAAAAACGAAAAATGAAAAATAAGAAACAAAAAAAAACTTTGAAGATGTATTTTGAGAGTTTTAAGTTTATCGTTAACTGTAGCGATTTTTATAATGCACATATTGTAATTTGTCTAAAAACTGAATTACTATTACTATATACCATTTATTACTATCATAATTATTATCATTGTGATTAGATTATAATTACTATCATTATGATTACGATCATTATGGCTATTATTATTATCATTACTATTATTATTATTATCATCTTCATCGTATTCATCATAAGAATTATGAATTTTGATATTGGCAATGAACAAACGTTACTACCAAACGTTATTCACATTTCATGCTTAGCTGACTAGAAATAACCCTTTTGACAAACGCGTTATGAAATTGATTGAAAAATCGAATGCGGCATATCGAGTATAATAGGGAAATTAATATTAATTTAGCCAGCCTGAGAATTTATATTAAAATTATCTAAATTTTTTTAACATATTCGTTGTAAGTTATCATATACGTGTAAACCATACCAAGGCCTCAGATGAAAAGTTTTTAGAGAAAATCTTATGCTTCACTACCCTTAAAAATATTATCGCTATCACCGAAACAGTACAAAGCATTTTTATATACATATATATACACCACCATATATATAGAGCAGCTATTTATATCGATGGCGTGCGGTGATCGACAAGTCGATAATTACCAATATTTTATTAATTTCTTGTCCGCATTTAGCGCGCTAGACACGCGAATTTCATCTGCTTTGTTTTGTTATATTTTGACGTTTGTTTAACGGGCCAGGGGGGTTTAAGTTCGATTAGCGACGACGTCAGTTCCCGCTATAAATAATTTACAAGCAAATACATCCTTTGTTAATATTCACGATACTATTATTTATTAATATTATGACTGCCGTTGATTACTGTCATTTATTATTGTTATCTCTAATATAAACATCATCATCATCATCTTTATTATCGTCATTCTCCACCTAATCCTCATTTCAGTTTGCATTCCCCACGACGATCGAGTAACTTATACCGTAGATATATCCGCACAATTTTCACATGCTCATCACTTTTTCAAAAAACATCGCTTTGACAAAAAACGCACCATATATACACGGGTATTTTTACGAATGGATATAAACTCATATACCCATCATATGCCTGTAGATATACCTACGTATGTATCCACAGAATTTTTAAAGAAAATTTTTTGTCAAAAAACACACCCTATACAACGAATTATAAGCCACTGTAACATAACTCACCCACTGACCTACATTCTGTAATCCTTTTCGGTGACCCTTTTACTACGTGTAGTGGAAGGGGTATTCGCAGTGATTGCTGATTGGCAGCTGCTGCTTATTCATCAATGCATTCATAAAAGATGTTTAAGAGAATTAGAGCAGCACCTTAGCTTCTGCGCGAAAATGGTCAATTTTCATCGCTCGTGATTTTTCTAAAAATGCACCTAGATGAACGAAACTCGAACCAAATTGAAGCTCGAATATCTGCTTTCGGACACGTCAGAATAAAATGTGTTTTCTCATTTTCTTTCGGCGGTGCAACGCTCTAAAACGATTGAAGCGCGAATTCACTTTTTGAGAAAAAATTCAAAGCAGTCGAATGGATTTTTTTTCTCAAAATCGGGTTCGACACAAAGTTACGAAATTATGTCAACTTCGAAACGCTTTTTTCCGCATTCCAGAATTCTTTTTCGTGGAGCTACGCCCAAATTTCATCCACTGGATCGGAGATAACCATAATACAAATTTATTGGTACACTTATACCTACCTGTAATATTTAATCGGAGAAGAATTTCCGCAGCATATCCAATCGAACGAGGATTTTTTTTTATTACATTCGTCGATAAGCACCGACAAAATTTAAAATAGTCATATGTATATTCTCACTTGCACTATTGCAAACCAAGAGATTGTTATATCGGAACCGTTTCGTACGTATACGTGTTTCAGTTTATTATTAAATTAAAGATGACATATATAGATTATTGCACATGTCGTACAGTGAGAGTTGTGTATGGGCAATAGTACCTACCAAAATAGGACAGAATTATCATCATTATTGCTATTATTATTATCATTATTATTATTATTATTATTAAATATTATTATTAATATTATATTATCATTATTATTATTATCATCATTATCATTATTATTATTATTATTTAAATACAAGTATGTATGATAGACGTATGTGTTTTGTTTTTGACTAAGTTTTTATAATTAAAGTGATAAGGTATAGTATAATTAATGATGTTGATAATTATAATATGCGTTTGTTCTTAGGTTGTTAGAAATGACGAAGAAGACCGCTGAAATTTTGGCGAGTGTATATAAGGCAAGTGTGTAAATGTAGGTAGATGTATAATGTATATACATGTAATTTTATTAATATTGGATTTTTTTTTGTTTTTTTTTCCCAAATATGGATCGAGGGTTAGTTCATATACTCGGTGTATTGGATTGTTGCTGGCGATGGTTTATTCATTTTCGAATTTTTTCGCAGAGCTCATCGCCGTCTATATGAAATAGTTAATTTCACTAATTGAGAAAAAAAAAATCCCCAGCTGATTTTGAAAATAGATTTATCTTCGAGATTATTCATATAAGAGTACCTGGATAATGTGCGGAGGACGAGTTGGGATGAAATAAGAGAGCTGGCCGTAGGTACAAATATTATTGATAAACAATTTCAGTTGGACCTACATGATAGTGATGATGGTGTAGCGGTATCAAAGCTGCAAACGGTGCGGGATTGGTGGTCTAAGAAGATTCCTGCCTCGTCTCTTGAACTAGGTAAACCTGAGAGCCAGGTACCGTAGATGTTGTCACGAAGCTACGGTGCTTTGCACGGATCAAGGTCAGGTTACTTTCAGCGGTATCGGCACGGTCTTCGGCGGCTTCAAGTTCGCGTTGGAAACGACGAACTCGCGTTACGCTCTGCTGAGACATACCCTCCTGCTCCTGGAGCTGCCTCTTGTAGATGTTCACCTTCTGGCTTGACTTGTCCAACGCTTCTTGGAGCAACGCAATGTTCTTTGAGTCCTCCTCGACCTGGATCATCACCTCCTTGATATTACGCTCCTTCTTACGGAGAATCTTCACGGTCTCGGCGTGTCTGCGCTTCTCCTCGTCAAGCTCCAGCTCCAAGTCACGGATCTGTGAATCGGTGGGCGTTCGATTATTCATTGTTTTATGTGAAAAAAAAAACATTCGATCGTCGATGTAGAATTTTTTCAAATTCTTTCTCCCGGTTCTATACTTACTCTAGCCTCTAGCTTGCTGATGATTCTCTTTCCACCAACGATCGCGTTCGCTTCAACCTCCTCGAGACGGATGGACAGGTTCTTGACTTCGATTTCGAGAGACTTCTTGATCGCCTCGATTTTAACGATGCGTTCTTGTTCGTCGTGGAGGATTTCGACGGTGTGCTTCAATTCGGTTTGGACACGCTGGTACCGTTCGTCGCTCACGCGGAGCTCCTTGGTTACCTCCTCGTAATCTCCGGCGATGGTCGCCAATTCTTGCTCAAGCTTTGCCCTCGATGATGCAATGTTCACGTTAATCGTGGTCAGCTCGTTGATTCGGCTAACCGACTCCTCGTACTGCTGCTCGACGGACCTCTTCGCACGGAGGGCCTGAAATTGGGCATCAAAAATGTTAATACCCATTTTCGATTTTACATGGAAAAAAAAAAAAATTCAAACCACCACGATCGAAAACTCACAGACTCGTAGTTGCCACGGATTTCCTCGAGCTCCGAAGTGAGGGACAGGAGACGGCGCTGGCTGATGCCGAGCTGGTCCAAAGTGACCTGCAATTGGCGCTGAACTTCGTCGTAGTGAGATTGCAATTCCTATGGAAGCAAAAAAAAGATTATTATTTAATTATGATTTTTCCACCCTCTTTTTCGGGACCAGATATGAATTTTAACAAGTTCGTTGGCTAACCGTGAGTGTCAAAGATTGCTTCTTGATAGTTTTCTGCAAGTCGATGTTGCTCTTGTTGGCAACATCCAGGGAAAGCTCGAGTTCGGTGATCTGGATCTGCAGCTTCTTCTTTACGCGTTGTACCTCTGACTTGAGTTTTGTCTCAGCCTCGACGACGCGGGCACTCAGTTGTTCGATCTCGATACTGGTCTGCTTGCTGTTGGCAAATAAAAATCAGTCCCCGCACGGATCTCCCCTGACCTCTCAGAGGCAATTACAAGCCATCGTCGAACGTCACAATTGGGGAATAATTTTTTTGCACAGAGAGCCGGAAGATCCGAAGTAAAATTTACGATTCGAATTACAGTAATCCTATAGTCTCATTCTAATCCTAACTCTGACGCTAACCGTCTTCGTCATCAGTCAGTTCTGTTTCTATTTCTACCTCTACGATATCGTCCGTTAGCTAATTCCGATCTACCTCTTCTGCGACATATAGGCGCTTGATTTTTCCTCCCAATTTTTTAACGCTCGGCTGGAAGCACCCGTAGGTTCGACGAACTTGTTCTGGTTGCTGTACATCCTTGATCTCTCTTCCATAAATTCTGCGTGCGCCAGATCGTCGTGCATTACTCGCACGGCGTGTCTCTGAAACCTTTTAAAGTCCTCCATGTCCTTTTCACGTTCAATATTCTGAATGGAAGCAGCTTTTAATTGGAATTCTATAGCTCTCGCTGATTTTGCACGTACGAGTCTGCTGTGCTCTAGAACTTCTTCGACACTTTTCAGATCCTTAATATCACGTAAGCTTTGCTCGTATTCTTCTATCCTTTTTTTATCAATTTCTCGTGACTCTGAAGGCTGACGAGCTTCTGCTTTGCGGATAGTTTTATTCGGGAAAACTTCTTTCGTTACGTGAGCGGCTTCGATTGTTTTCGCAAGACTGAAGTCCGAACGTTTAGCAGCCTAAGATCCATTATTTTAAATTAGTTTGCAAGATCGATTGGCAAATATTTTATACTATTGTCTAAAAGATATTTAGCTGCAATAACTTCTACCGGACTTCTTGGCATCGAGCGCATTTGGCTTGTTTGTTAATTTCGTATCGTTTTGCTTCGACTGACATGTCAAACTGCCAGCTAGCATTATGACAGTTCTTTTACGCTCGTTATTTGTTGTCTCAAAATTAGAAGAGCACGAAACAATTTTTTGACCAAATCAAAATTTACCTTCGATCCCCCGCTGAGTTTTTGATTTAGAAAATTTACGACACATGTACGCGCAATCAGGATAAAATATTACACATACGTACTGCGATGCAGCTTTAGAAAATGCAATCAGTGGATACGTTACCGCGTATTATCGGACACTCTAAAGTGCAGTCTCTGGCGGGACGAATTTAGAACTGAAAAGGTCACGCCACGGCCAAGCTGCGCTGCAATCCGTTCCCTCTGTTTCTTTTCCCGATTTTTTAACAGACCCGTTTTATAGTTTTCGAAAATTAATTACCTTGAACGTATTCAGGTGTTCTTTAGCTTGAACCTCAGCGTCAACCGCCAATCTTTGAAGCTCGTTCTTCGTGTAAGGCTCAACCTTCTTGTCCTCCCAAAGTAACCGGCCATCTGACCAAGGAAGGTGGGGATAATCAGACTTGGCTCTGACGCGCTTGTCTCGTTGATCGATATAGTCGATCATTGGCTGGTAGTAGTTCATTCCGAAAGAGTAATTCTTGTCGTAGACGAACGTCGGCCCGTGACGCCATTTTGTGTCCACAGGCATTTGCGACAATGGTAGTTTCGACATTTTCTTTTTCTTTTTCAATAATCCTTTTTCCAAGATTAGCGGTTCTTGCGGTATATCCTTGCGCTGCTTCTTACGAGATTTTTTCTCGCCTTTGGCTACGAACGATGTTCTATCTTCCAACTGTCAAATCCTGTTCTCAGGATTTATCGGTACGTTTCCGTATTATAGGTTTGAACCCCGTGACACGGGCCGACGAACGTTAGCGAACGTGTAATTAAATTTGAAGTCGGTCGTCACGTTCGGCTTTCATTTGTAGTCTTTCGATCGATTGACTAATGAGGTCGAAATGATTCACACAGCCAATCACAATGCCTACCTTTAATAAATGCATCGTCTCTGTGCAGATGTTCGCTCCGATATTAATAGAGAACTCTGATGACAATCGTGTGCTAGATAACGCTAAATTTCTTTTTCGCTAATCATCGCCTTGGGCAACCCCTTTGCAAATTACTAATTGTTCTGCTTCTGAATCGAAACAAACTTTTAGACGATAGTTCGATATCGTCCTAGACGATCGGATGGACCAGATCGCAACCTACCCCGGAAGTCGGAACAAAAATTTTAAAATGCTTCGACGGCTCTCTGTACTTCAGCATTGTTAAACGTACAAGATTATCATACGCATTTATTAAACTGAAATGCAATATCGACGCATTATCGCATTAGTGGGGTAGCAATTAGTAGTTGATTGGCAAATAAATCGATCACCTGAACCCCGTGACAAGTAGCCATGAAATACAAATAGAATATTAGTTGACAGAATAAACAATGACGAATGATTATAAATAATTAGAGTTGCGTCAATCTTGCGGGACATCCATAGCCAAGATATTATACACTCTGGTGGTCTTATATGTGATCATATTGCTGCCAAATCGTTAGCAAATTTCGCGTGAATAGCAGCAATGCTCGATTTCGATCGTATCTATAACTAATTGAAGAGCCATTTAATTGATTTGGCTCGGCGACTCATCGTGCAGTACGTACACCGGGTGTCATTAAAAATGATGTTCAAATATTTCGACCTACCGGAACGCCTCGAACTCCTCGTCCTTTTCGGCGAGACGACGCTCAGCCTCGTGGCGGAACTGGCTAAGCTCAGCAGCCAAACGTTGAGAGCGTTGTTCTTCTACCTTGCGGCCCTGGAATTTGAATGAAAAATTAACATCGATTTCAGGGAAGAAAAGCGAGCTTTGATGAGGATTTATAATACTGACGGCTTCGGCTTCCTTGTATGCGGCGGCCAGTTCTTCACGTTCATTCTCCAGACGACGAAGCTCCAGCTCGAGTTCGTGCAGGCGACGGTTCATGTCAGCCAATTGGTTCTTGGCGTCAGTCAGATCGTCTGTAAATAATTGATGTAAAATTATTAATTTATTATTCTATGGAGGTCGACGAAATTTAGGACTGGAATAATTTGCGCTGACTAACCTGCAAGCTTCTTGTTGTCGCGTGCAAGTCCATCCTTCATCTCGCGGGTCTTGTCAAGTTCGGCATTGGTACGCTGAAGTTCCTGTTGTTTGTTGCGAAGGTCACGTTGGGTCTGTTCATAAAGCTGAACAGTTTCCTCCAAGCGTGCCTTGAGCTCGATGTGGACCTTCTCGAAGTGCTCGACGCGTTTCTGGAGGTCGCGGGCGGTTCCGTTGGCCTGAAGAACGAAAAGAAAGATTCTCAATGAATTCAAAGTCCTAACAAGCCGTGGGAGTTAGTCAAATATTGAAAGAGAATCGGGACGCACTTTTTCAAGATCGATGATGAGGATTTCAACTTCGGACTGGAGACGCGACTTCTGCTTCTCCAAGTTGTTGATCTTCACCAACAGTGTCTCGATCTGTTCTTCCTGTTCCTGGATACGAGCTGAGTACTTGCGGCGCAATTCCTCGACCTCTTCAGCGCGAGCGTTGGCTTCGGTTTCGTACTTTGATCTCCAGATAGATACCTCACCGTTGGCCTTGACCAGCTGGCGTTCGAGGTCCAGACGAGCCTCAGATTCCTCTTCCAGCTGAACGCGGACGGACTCCAATTCGATTTCAACCTGTAAATCGAGTAAAAGGTCAGTCGGTCTGCTCAGATCGATCAATTTGATTGCAAAGATTTTATCTGCAAGGTCCATTTTTCTCAGCTCACCTGGTGGAGCGAAGCCTCGACCAAAGAGCGACGGCGTTCCTCATCTTCAAGGCGACGGCGGGCATCGTCGAGCTGGCTAGCGATCTGTGACTTCAGGTAGATAACGTTCTCGATGTTTACCTGAAATTAATGATAAGCAAAAGGCGTTAAAGAAACTAGATAAGAAATCTGGAATGAGATCGGAAAAATCCTATTGGGATCTGAGGTTTACCTTGAGGTCCTGGACTTCCTTGGTGAGTTCGATGTTCTCCTGGGACAAGCGAGTCTTGTGGCTGGTGATGTCAACGATTGTACGGTTTAATTCCTCGATCTTAACATTCAATTCTGAGACGTGAATCTCGAGTTTCTCGACTGTCTTAATGGACAAGATCTTCTCCTTTGTTACGGAATCAACCTGGGCGAGCAGCTCGTAAACCTCCTGCTGGAATTTCGCCTTTTCTTTATCGGCCCTGAAATTTGGTTACAATAAAAATTCGTGTCAACTCTTTTCGTCCTTCATGAAGCGAACCTTTTACATGTTGAAGGAAAAATTTAATTTTCAACTCCCGCTCCAAGTTAGACTAGGCATTCGCATAGCGAGGTGTTAACATTGTTTTTTTGGCTTAAATTTCGGAAAGCTCGGCAACCACCTACGCAGAACGCGAGGAAAGGTGTAAGGTGTAAGGTGTCAGCCATTCGGTTTCGAATAAAGTGGGGGATAGTCGTGGACCGGTGGCGTGGACTAATATGGCGCGCCAACGTTGGTTGCGGCATGCCTGAGACTCCCAGGGTTAAAAATAGTCATAAGCAGAGCGAGTGAGAAAGAGGAAGAGAAAGAGTACCCTGAAGTTGGACTCGCTATTTTAACTAGAGGCGGCCCAGCAGCCACGTCTAGTTCCTCGGTCAAGACACCGTTCAACAGGTGGACAACGTAGCGACATGATTTTCAAAATAACAAAAAAATTTGCCATCTTCGTTAACTGGGCCGTGAGTCGCGGGCGAAAAATTTGCCGATATGAGTCCGGAAGCGATTGATTCCGATCGGAATATTGCCGACCAAGAAGCGGTGGTTCGACAAGGTCAATTTTATTTATCCACATCATCGACGGAGCGGAGAAGAAGAGGGAGGGGGCTATTTATTTTTGAACGCTATTGACTCAGTTCAGCGTGTATCGATCTGAAATTAAAAAGTAGAAAACTTTTACGAGGTATTTCCCTGCACCAGACGCTGACTGAGTCGATACAGGCGATGGCGCCGTCAGCACGTGACAACTGTCACTCGGGTTTGTTTGACTCGGAGCTTTCGAGCCGGAAGTCGTTATGAAAGTGAAATGGCTTTAACGTAAGATGACATCCCGTGCCTTAGTTTTTTAATACAGGACTTTACCCTATCGCATTCTGGAATCGATCATTGACATCTTTACCGATCCTTCGTATGATGTATGATGTGATGTGTCGTGAGAGATAATGTATTTCCGAAGGATTCGTACTGAGAATTGAACGTCGACGTTACCAGGGGAATGTTGCGTCTCCGTAACTCAGGAGATGGCGATATTATGTCACTGTCGAGCCTGTCCCAGAAATAGCAACCCCCCAAAACAATTAGCGAGTTCCCTTATTATCCGGTGACGTCCTTGTAACATTGTGTTCGTCGTACGCCGGGCGCCGGGACGGTAGCCTATGTTTAGAAACCGCGGGACGCTCTATGTATTTCAGGTGTGGAGACTTCTGTGTTTGGACCCTGGCCAGCCAGAGAAGTATACGCTAAGAAATTTTCGGATATTTTCCACGGTGCAGCTATATTTACCTTAGATTCCGTACGTGAATCACCGAACGGATGTAATTTCTTATTTCTATGTTACCCGAGCAACGCTTCCAGAAATGATTATGGTGAATCACACTGGAGTTGTGAACCGCTTTCGCGACTCCAAAGTTTTTTTTCTCTTCGACTTTCTTCGGTCCGTCAGGGAGCGTTTTCGGTCAAGATACCCTCGAATTGTGGGAGGTAAAAATCGAGCTGATTTCATAAAAGGTAAACCCACCTGGCACGGGACTTGGAAAGCTGATCGATCTGATCTTGGAAATCGGTTACAACTTCCTGGTGCTTTTTGCGCAGGATGTGAGCGGTCTCTTCGCTTTCCAGGTGTACATCTTCGAGTAGTTTGCGCAGCTTGGCCAACTCCGTATCTCTCTTTCTGTTGATCTCGAACTAAAATTGTCGAAGCGGTAATAAATTAATTTCTCTTGCATCGAATCGATGCTAAATCGCAACACAAATCGTATCGGTAATGGTCAATACCTGAGATTCGGCGCCACCCTCAGCCTCCTCGAGGCGTTCGGACAACTGAATTACTTGCACGCTGAGGTCAGCGCGCTCGCGTTCGATCTGAAAATAAGAATCATTCGGTTAATCGGTGGCATGTGAAGATAATTAACTGACTTGTTAGTAAGAGTTGAAACGGAAAGTAAGTCGACGAGCAATCGGTCCTGAAAACCGTGCAAGACAAAATCGCCGCAGAATCCCATGGGATCTGATCTCCACGCACGAGTAATTTTCAAAGATTTTCACCAGGCAAATCGCTGTTTTATATGGAATTCATGATGATGTGAACGACGACGAAGATAGCGGGGCTGCTTGGGGCGCGTGTGACGTCATATTCCTTGAATAGCCGCGGTCTAATTTCGGGCAGTCGACTCACCGCGGCTACATGTAAGATTCATATTACAAATACGAAAACCATATCTGCAAGTAATTAAAAAATTGGAGGAATTTTTCGGCTATCCTATCCTTGCCACGTATCTCTGACTAGTTATTCACTTCACCGTGGGATCCTCAATTCTATAAATTTTTTAAATTATTGAAAATAACTCCGAATAAGTCGGGGACCGTTCACATATGTGGTCATTGATTAACAGATCCCAATCTCGCGGCAAAAACGTACAAAATCTACAAGCTAATCATTATCAGATTATATCTGCTTTCCGCGGTACGACCGCCGCGCAATTCTTGGCTGTTGCTCAAGAAGCGCTAATCCCAGGTCTGAATTGCGGCTGGCCTGGTTGTTCGTGCAATATAGGAAAAGGAAGTCAATCAAAATTAGCATTGGTCACACGATTGGATGATGCGACGAGAGGAGGCTAAGCAGCTTTTGGAACTTGATATCAACTGTTAGATATTCAGTTTTTTAGGGTGCAAGAGTTGAAAGCTCTTCAATGATGTTATCTCAGTATTTTCAGTATCTGTTGGGTAAATAATGAAAGAATTCAGAATGCGAAGAGCTTCTGAAGGCCCGAGGGTCCGAAAATAGACGCGGAGTGAGCTGGATATTCCTTAACACCTCTTGCCCCCCCGTACTTCTTCGCTCTTTCTTTCCCAGCCCGTTTGCCGCCCCCTCGTTTTCATTTCTTGCACAACTTGAAGTTGGAATTTTGATGTTTCGATAATCGTGAGTCAAAAATAAGATACGCTATTACAAGATTTTCAACAACGCGAGCTATTCTGATACCCCGAAGACTTTTTTCCGAAATTTTATTGGTTACTTCTATATTTCTATTTTTAACATCGAAACTCACCCTCTGTCGCAACTCCCTCTCTGACTCCAAATCGTCTTGTAGAAGGCGAATTTTATCCTGAAATAAAAGAACACAGACTGTAATCGAAAATTCATATCAAACAAATAGTCACGTAAATTTTCGTTAGTTCGCATTTATAATATCTTGCGAAATCTATAAATTCCATCGTCGATTTATCTGGCTTAATTTTTCTACTGTGTCGAAATGATCTGTACAGTTCACATGTATTATTGATCGACAAAGTTCTTTTGGCAGTCCGCGTCGCTGTTGTATTATTTAAAAATAATCCATTACTATTCCCGGACACAGCTATAGCCGGTACCTACCGGTCACCGTGTTCGTCCACTTTTGGTTTGGTCAGTTGCCATTATGGTTTTTTTTTTTTTTTTCTCACTGAACTTCAATGCACATGTTTTTCTTTTCACTACTAATCATGAAACTTGCATATTTCCATTCACTTTGATTATCTTTTTTTAGCACGGGATCACTGTGTTGCTATACCTCTTATTATTCCGGTAAATCATTGGCGGATATTATTACAAAAAATTAAAAAATTAACAAAAAAAAAAAAAAACAGCTAATGCAACATGATCCTATTCTTGAAGACGACCAGTATTTTGAATCCAAACCCAGATCAGCCCAGTGGATTGATTCCACTGTTACGTATACTTTTCCATCCGCCATTTTGGATAACTGAATCAGCGAACATAACAGCGTGCCTTGTTCCAGGGATCATCCCTATGGGATGGAAGGAGCATTTTCAGGATCATCTCAATTTTTATTCCAATGCGAACAATTTCATTGACGTCTTCCATTGTAACCGGAGTCACTGAGATATTTTTAGTGCCGGGGAAAGATTCACTGTGATCCTGTGCTTGCAGGTGAAAATAGTTTTTTGGTTCGATCGTGTCCATCATGTCCGGCACATTTCGATAGGCGTAGCGCGTTTGATTGTATCCTCACTTTGCCAATGAACGGTGAACCTAGATCACTCGGATTTCTTTTTCTTTTTTTTTTTTTTTTTTTTTTTCAGAATTATAGAAAAATAACGAAGACCTACCTCGAGTCTGGAGAGAGCGCTCAGGTCGGCGCTGTACTCGATGCTAACATCGGCAGAGCCCGCACCGCCCGAAGACCGGTACGTGTACTTGGAACTCTTCGCTACCGCTGAAGAAGACATCCTTGTTTATGAACTATAGTCGATCGTGTCCGTATTATTTAACTTCACTAGGGAAGAAAGTATTTCTCTTCGCCTTCTCGTTGCACGCGCGGATTACGTTCGCGGTTTGTGTTTTATTTGTTAATGGCGGTGAGATTAACGGAGAGTACGTATGTCCCAGCCTTCGTCAGTTGCTCTGTCGTGAGTTGCGTTTCGGAGCCGACCAGCGCCCTGCTCGTAGTGCGCGACCCGTCGTTCGTATGACCCGACGGCATCTCCATGGCCCCGTCAAAATTACTAGCGGCGACGCATGCGTCTTTTACCGCTCCGCCCAGTTTCCAAAAACATTGCCAACGCCATTGTAAGACGGAATAATTTCATATCTGCAACAAATCTCATACGAAATCGGAGGCAACTACGGTTGTTGCACCCCCTGCTGCCTCCAGTCCACATCCCCCTCCGCTGCAAAATCCTCGACGATCTTTCGTGCTCTCATTCCCATCTTAACCGCGATTACCACTTCTCTCCAGATCGGGCTTTTTGAGTCGATGCCAGCGCCTATCACCTGCATCGAAAACCGCGATAACAGAAGAGCTATTACTCATCTATCGTATCGATACGAAGAGTTGCCCCGAAGACAATCTTATGGCGATAACATCCGCTGTCCTTGAAAGAAAAGTCGCGGATCTCATCCGCGGAGAGCCGAAAGACCACCCGCATCCACTCGGTGAATCATGCGGTGTTCAAACGCTTTAACCATAAGCTCAGAGAATCAATCTTTTCGAAAGCAGAGCGTATCGATACAGTGTCGAATAGATTTGGAGTAAAATAACAGGTGTATCATTGCCAGAGGGAACAGCTGATCAGATTGTCACCCTGCTCTCCGTTCGCTCGCGCGGAGGAACATTTTCGCCGACGTACCGCTCTCTATATTTCTTTGGGAAAAAAAAGTGCAGAGTGCACAAGCCTCTTTCGATAAATCAAATATACTTGGAAATTGCACACATGAGTATGGTGCAAGAGGAGAAATAATCGGGTAATATAATGTTGGTTTTCATTTGGTTTCCTAAACCTCCTGCTATGCCCCGCTACTCGAGTGTCTATAAATGGTTGCTGCGAACGGTGGTGGGCAAAAGACGTATAGCAACCGTGCGAGGGCTCCTCCGCGTAATTTGAGATTAGCCCGAAGCCCGTGTAACACGCAGACATCTCGATGGTTCGCCTCTTTGGCGTCACCGCCGTCGTCGTCGGGGACGCTCGCTTACTCTCGTCGCTCTCTCTGGTGAAGAATTCCAGATATTAAGGACTGGCCAAGAATAACTTGGGCACCAACTAAAAGACTTAACTCCGCGCAAACCGTCCTTCTGTTTCCTGTCGACCAACAAACCCATTTCGCTCGTTTGTCTTCGATAATGCGGGGCTATTGTCAAAGGCTATTATGGTAGCTTTTAACTCCGCGTGAATTCAGACCGAACGAAGAGACGCCTCCTCAGGTCACTTCGAACCTGGCCGGCTGCTCACGCTCTTCGCGATTTCATTTCACCCGCGCACTTTACGATTTCATTGTCTGCATCGCCGTATTGCACCAGGGGAATAGCCACGGTACGGCTTATGTTTGAATGGTTGAACCTTCCGGGTGTTCTCTATATCCCATTCGGCGCAAGCGCGCCAAGAATATATTCTACGAGTGCATGGGCTAATTATTTGTAACACTCTGACATCTCCGAATGCGTCTGCATAACGATCTCACCTCATACCACGTTAATTCTTACGATTAGATGAATGGACGATGAGATCTGACCGTTTGATTATTTAATCAAATTCCTATCGTCCGAATGATCGTGGGGATACGAGATACTCGATGATAACCGATTTTCGGTTGATCGCACGATTACGAATGGAGTAAAACGTCGTAAACAAAAGCTGACCTACATCTGTAGGGTTCTATCTGGCGAGCTTCGTAGAGCAGAACGCTATAACTGGAACCAGAAAATAAACGGAGAGACGCAAGATCTGGAGGATTTTCATACTCGTGAGAACAGCATGGAATAATTTTCATATGAGTTGGCAATAGTAAGATATTAGGAATTCGTGAAATTGAGTCAAGATTTATAATGGGAGATGGAATGCGCGACTAGACTCTGACTTACCAAAATACTATTAAGAGATCTGTAATAAGCCTGGTCGTCCGCAACAAAGACGGAATAAGACTCAAATCATTGAGACCGGTTAAAAAAAAATGGTTTTTTTCCGGTATCCTCTGGTCCCAAAATCTTTATCGATTGATTTCGATCCAGTTACATTAGAGACCAGGTTATTAAAATCGCTGAAAAAATGGCAAAACCTTCCAGAAGGCTGAGAGCAATTTCTTCAATTATTTTTTCCATCGTTTCTGCTTTTTTTCATCTGACCGATATTTTCCGAAATTTCTACTCATATTGTTTGCCCCGTTCGTTTACGTACGTTATTTCGCGCTGTTACCACTCGCCTATCAAAAAATTAGTGGGACAGATCGTCGCTCCGTTCGTTCGATGGCGCCAACTTCTGGTCCATTTGCCACAGCATCCCGCAGTCTAACTTCCATACCGTTATCTACGGTAGATAATTCTTGCCTACGGCTCGTATCATCCGTGGAACGTTTTTCGAGACAGAAATCGCAATTTTTCCAAGTTCTATTAATGTTTCTGCGCGAAGGGAATAGAACAAGAGAGTGAAATACATTTTTATTATCGACAAAAATCGATCATGATTATAAAATCCAAAGAATTCATTTTTTTTTTCTCAGTTTCTTTGGAAGAAAAACGCGATGCACCGTAACGACGGTACGATTCGCTTACTGCAATTTACACTGGAATATACCTGCGAAAGGAATCACAGCTGCCGTGCACGAGTTGGGTTGCATCGTATTTGCAGTGATTTTTAGCCAGAGTGCAACACGATCTTCATAATACGCGTTATTGTGAAAGATTGTTATCACGTTGCATAAAAATGTTCGTTACGCTTTTCTAGAGATTAATGAGTTTTGTGCGTGCATAACTATGTTACATGCCAATGCGTAAATTTCGATAACATAATCAAATCGAATCGTATTCGATAAATTTTGAAATAGTAATGCGTTGAATCTTGCTGAAATTCAAGTTTGCCATTGGAAAAAAAAAATTTTTTTTGTTATTGGGGATACACAGAAAACGAAACGGGGATGAAGCGCTCGCAACATCAAAAATCGAGAACATTCTCTCAATCAATACCAATATAGTCAAGCTAGATCGGCCAGTGCATTGCCTCTTCGAACACACTCGATGAAAATATCAGATAAAAGCGAGAATTCGATAATGAAATTTTTTACTAGAATCTACGAATTTTCAATTCAATAGTACCGGAATTTCGCCAATAATCACAATTTAGATTATTGGGCACAGGCGTATTTTTTCAAGAACTTCATGTGATGTGGGAAACGAATTCGTTAATTATTAGTGAAAAATTCCATTATTACGCAGAATTTTTTGCATTGTGTTAAACTTTTCACCGTGAAGCTTTGTATGCAGATTCGAATTCACTGCGAATTGGTAAATCTGTTTTCCGCGCAGCATTTTAAACCACGGTGCCTGTGTGCTATGAATATATTTGAAATCGGGCATTGAACCAAAGAAAAAACTTCTTTTACCGATTTTTAATTGAAAAATATTCTTTCACCGCGTATAATGAATTCCGTCGGAGTGTAGAAAGTGCTCGATTATTTTGGGACCCCGCAAGAGTAACGGCGGCTACTTCCTGGTTTTAAATCCTCTTCCGGTCAATTTTGAACGCGACTTCCAAGCAGTACATGACAATCGTCCAGTGTGAGTAGAGCCTTAATCGTAAGCCTGCAGAGCGTAGAGGGAGAGAGAAGAAAGAGATTATAGCTAGTCTTAAAATAGGGCTGGCGTGAAGAGTGCGGCGTAGAGCGGAGCGGCGTCAGGCCGAGCAGAAACTCGGACGTAGCGGCGGGGAAGTCGTGTGTCTTTGCCCGCAACTCCGGATCATCGAGTTGGTTGAGTCTTTACCTCGCGGTTGTCTCGCGGGTGACTAGCGCACGAATCGCGCTACGAGTCACCGGTTATTGGGGTCCGTTTGCCCCGGTTAATCAGACATATTTTTCACGTTCCACGGGCCCCGGGTGCCCCGAAGCACACGATCGCCGATCCGATGCCTCGTCTAGTGCCGAATTCCGATCTTCTTACCGGATTCTTGTGATCCATTAGATGCATCGTTTCGTTAAGATTTCACGTGAGTTCGACCGGACGGAAAGTAACAAGTGTCCGTCGTCGTGGTACCGGTTTTCATCGAAATTAAATTATTCAATCAATTTTTTGTTCTGTGTCGAGTGATTGCGGCGGTGAATTTTACCGGCGATGTCCACCTACAAGAGTTACGTAAGTTCGTTTGTACTCGTGGTGACAGAATGAAATAACATTACGATCGAACGATCTGAGAAATTAATTTTTTCCTTCGAGGTCAGCTGCAGTACATTTAGTGCACGTCCGTTAAGATCTCAGTCTGCAAAAGTCACATAAATCCCTTGCCCTTGCTCGATGAACTTTATCGGCAGTTTCGTCGAGCTTTTTCGCTGACACAGCATTCAGCTCATGCCAGGACGCAACGTTGCCGTTTGAATCTAGCAAACCGGATGTCACGACGCGAACGTCAATATTTTCATGCACAATTTGCCGTGCAGCCCATTCCAATAGGTAGATGATATGGTATGGCGAATCTCTAATCGAACATGTCGAGTTCGCTTTGGGACACTCGGATTTTCTATAACTCGATCAATTGCGATAACGTTTATGTGCACTGTCGATTAAATTACACGTGTAATTTCTCATAGTTTGAACGACCAAACTGTTCTGTAAATATTGCTCATGCTCCAATTTACTGTGTACCAATCTTCACTGCCTACAGATCAACTTGATCAGGTCAATTTGCATCCCATAATTGCGTGAACCTCCACTGTAATCCCGACTACATCGAAGCTCGGCGCGGTGACACTATACATACACGACCACGTGTCAGTCGAAATAAAAAATCTCAAATATTTGTCGCGAGTAAAAGTTTATCTCCTTTTTTCATTTTATTAACAGCCTCGTTTTTGAACTTTCATTGGCACGGATAACCGAATTTGCGAATCTGGTTACCGGCATGAAAGGATTAAAGACGCGGATGTTTGGATTAAATAAAACCGTCGAATGAAAAGCTCTAATGCGGTTTATATAGGTACGCCTTACGAAATTAGATGGGATTTTCCGTTCTCGCGATCAGCTTTGCTTGGCAAGATGTTAAATGTTTCCGTTGCCGCTTGCAACGTGCTAGCAAACAAACCTATATGCGGCTGAACGAGCATGTAGAGGCATTCATTTTAACATTGACGAATCGCGGAGCGAAATCGTTCGCTAAAATTCGATTGGCACGTCTGATTTCTGTGACGTCTGCGATCCGAGACAGTTGCGGTATAGCTCAGATATACCGATTCAATAAATTTCATGTTTCCTTACTCTGTAAAGTTAACAGAAGATTTGTCGAGGCATCGTACACGCGTTTGAGCTGAAAATAGGTACGCCAAAAAGAAAATTGGAAGTGCTAGGCAACTGGGTGTCTGCGTACGTTGTATTAGATATCTATATAGATATGCTTATGCTGTAGAAAACAAGCAAGCTTAATGGACACGTGCGCCAACCGGACACTTCGGGACGCAAACCGCCCTGAGCCCCGAGGAATACGGATACAGTTACCAGCGATTATTCGTAAAGGCTCGTAGTATGCGCGTCGGTTGGAATAATAAATCGGTGTATAGAAGCTTAGCCGAGCTAAGTTTTCCAAGGTATATAACTATAGGCGGTATGCTCTCAGGCACCGGAAGTGGCAAGTAGGTGTTATTCTCGATTTTCTGTCATCGGCTCCACCTCGTTCATTCGTTCCTCCCGAATCCCGTCTCTGTCAGTCTTTGAGACTGCAGCGAAAGGGTCTTTCGTGGTTTTTCGGGAGGGCGGCGGAACGGTGTCTGTTTAAATATAGCCCACGGCTTCTAACTCCCGCCTGCATATCTATACGCACTCGAGTCCGCCTGCCCAGCGAATGACCCGAGACAGAAAGCATCCCTAGACGCCTGGAAGCCATTGAAAAAATACTCAAAGAATGTCAAGGGGATCCTTCCGTTTTCACGCGTGTTGCTATTCTGCATGCGGACTGCGCTTTTTTAGTCTCGAGTTTCGTATCATTCACGTATCAAATGATTCCCCTTCCACTCGACTCGTACTTCATGTGGATGAGACAGCGCGGACCAATTGGCCAAATTAAACCCAATCCCTTTGATTGACCCGATCCTAAAAGTCAGTGCAACATGGGTCGATGAATACTTATGGTGCCCCTTGTACTAGAAAAGTTCAAATATCTCAGCCAACGAAAGTGATAGTAGTAATAATGAGTAACGATGATCAAGTGTCGAAAATTCTACTCTCGGTTAGAATTATTTTAAAGCCGAGATAAATCAGTATTTGGAACGGATTCAGATTCCGTATCGAACAACCGGGTGGACATAACTCTCCGTATTCCAAATGGGAATACAACGATGTTTTTTTGGCGAATTTAGTGCCAAGGAAACCTGTCGAACCATAAGGTCGTCCCGAATGCGGCTTTGAATTATTTCCTCCTCCCTGCGTTGCCGATCGACGCGTAAGACGAGTGTAATTTCCTTGTAGATTATTTGGCGAAAACTTGAAAGAGATCAATCTTTTGACATAGAGTAGGTTTAGAACCATTTTTTTCTTCTCCAATTGGCAGGAAAACACACATAAGTTTCATTTTATTTAGACGCTAAGCAACGCGGAACATCTGAAACGTCGTTCGCGCCGGTGTCATCTTGCAAACATACGGACGTGACCTGGATCGGAATGTCTATTCGACACTGCGAGGAAGGCGAATCGACGAACACGAATCCTGTGGGGAATTCAATTTTCATGCTCCTCGGAGAGATCCGATATGATAGAGATTGGAAAAAGTTCAGTTACAAATGGGTGACCTTCTTTTACCACGACCAACGAATCATTCGGTTCAACATCGTTTCGGTCGTGATACCTACTTGTATTTTATACATGTGTACCTATAACCCCCCTATAGAAAATTTCGGCTACAGCAGTATCGGCTCTCCATTTCTCTTTGGAATCTTATCACGCGGAGGGTAAACACCATAAAATCTCTACGTGATATAGTAGCAGCCGAAAGTTGATTTCTGTATTATAGGTATCTTGCAGGTCTTGTATAAAATAATAGGGTAACTTGATTGTCGGACTAATTTGAAGCTTATTTTTTGACGATACAAAACTTTTTCGTTTTTTTTCCTTTTCTTTTTCAAACTTAGAGGTGAGTGATCCGACGAAAGTTCTGTAATTATCACCTGTAGCTGTAATAATTTTGAGAAATTTGATTCTTGCGGTATTACAACTTGCATGAATAATCTCGGAACAGATCAGAGTAAATCTGGATATTACCGTAAAACCTACTCAAAATTCTATGTCCCTATCATACGAGCACCCCTATAATACTTGGAGTATATTTGCGATCGCTCTGAAAAACTCTCGTAGCATTCCAATTTTCTGAAAAGCATCGAGTAAATAGTTTAAAAGGTTTCCTTACTACACTATAAGTTTGCGGTGTCGGACGTTTCTAAAAGAAGAAGGTGGGTACTACTTTGCTTCGGTATCGGAGATGTTCGATTTTCAGGGGCGCATCTAGTGTGATTCGGGATCAGGACTGACGTTTTACTTAATCATCGCAGAGATAAGCCTCGCATTAAAAATTAAATAGACGCAATCGTATCAGTCGCTGATGGGATCGGAGCTGTCGGTCTACCCGCATCAATTCTACCCGTGAATGTCATCGTTCGTAATAAGACTTTCTATTCCTGATCATTTATATACGGTGCCAGCGAAGCTACAGGGGTTCCCGTATCACGTCGTACGTATCGAACTCAACCGGCTGGCAAAGATCCAATACGTAAAACGTAGAATAACACCCCGGCTAACTTAGTCGACGAAACAATAACCGAGAATAAATTTTCTTCTTTTCCGCTCACTTGTAGCTTTTTCATTTTTTCTTTTTTTTTTTTGGTTGGTTCGCTTATTTATTTATCTTTTTTACCGTCGTAAACAGACCCGGTAGCACTTTATTGTAGACGAGAAACGGGTATAAAGCCGGGAAACTCGATTTTAGTTGGTAAAAAATAATGCACTTCTACATTTTTTCTCCTATTTGTTTTCCGGTTCCAACACTTTGAGGTGGTTTTTATTGGTGTAACGGATATCTGGGGGTCAGTGCCCCGAGTCGCCCGACCAATCGACTTTGAAAAAGTTCAGGAAAGGAGAATGTTTTTGAAACGTCTATAGGGTTGATTGATTACAATGTCCGCCCGTTAGACTGGAGGCAGCCCGCGTGATAAATTCTAATAACGCTCTTCGTCTGCAGGCTGTAGAGTTAAACAAGGTTGTCACCATTCAATTGGATGCCTCTTGGCTTGGCTTGAATATACATGTAAGAGAAACGGTAGCGTAGCTGCGCCTACGTTCGCATCAGAGGAAAAGCAGGCTCGATCGAACGAGTCAGCCCTGTTGGTGGTGCCTAGCCCTAGATTAAATCTCCCTTTACATACCCCCACGGAACTTACGAGTTTCCGACGTCACGGCGTCGCGACGGGGTGCTGTCGGGGAGGACAATCGTTCCGTACTTCAATCCCTGGAGATGGAAGTTTGCCGTTCGGATATACGAGATTTTAATTGATCAACAGCCAAGACCATCGAGTGATGCGCGATGATGTGCTTGGAGAATCTAGTTTATCTCGTATCGCTGACATCGATTTTCTCAAGTGAACGAATACCTGACTTCATGTCTGGCATTTATTTCATTCCTTCTCGTAGCTGATGGCTAGAAATTTCGAGTGCGAGCATCGCTGATGGTAACGACATATGAATCTTAATCGACCAATAGAACTGGTGAGAGCACCAAGAATCTCTAGATCGCTGACTCATTACACACGGTTCTTATTACTTTCTGTTTTCAAACCTCCTATAACAACGTCGATGTACGTATCACGTGTGCATCAACATCGTTCAAGAATAGGAGAACCATATTTTTATCCTACTTGTTTCTCAGTTCATCGTTTTCCACTTTTTTTCATTCTTTTCCCGCACGGAGGTGATCGTCCTGCAGCCAATGAATCAAGTTCCATGGGATCGGGGGGACTAGTTGGCAAGTGGAAAATATTGTCTGACAAATCGCGTAAAAATCTTATCCCTCAAGAACTGAACTTTTGCAAAACTCTTTATATGAGGAACTAACGTGGTTCAGGTATGCCAATTCATCATTCTTCGGTGAACACCTTTTTTTTTATGGGTGATGAGAAAAAATAGCTTCCGGAAACAAGTAGATGCCTCGTACACCGTTTGCGCTGGAAAACTTTAGCAATAGATGCGCGTCGGTGTGAAAAATTGGGTCGCGGTCACACAGTTACTCCTATAAATCCTTCTTCCAGTACGATTTTATCGTTGATTCACTTTACCATCGATTTTTCAAGCAGCTATCCTACCTTATTCGCGTTTCAATTCCGCCGGTGGTTTTACGTAGAGTTGAATAACCCAGAAAAGCGCAACAAAACCTGCTGGTCGATTGCTTTCCGAGTTATTGCGGACCCTTCACAGTTTTGGGAGGGTGTAAAAGAGACGTGAAAACGGAAACGTATGCCTGGTAATATATGTCGGTGAAATAGTTTTTCCTTTTTTCTCTTATTCAATGCGACGAGTAGTTTCTTCGTTTAGTGGTGGTAGAATATAGTGGGTATATTACGACGGGAGGATTTTCTCACCCATGAATCGCTGCACACCTTTTTTATTTGCATACCTACACCCAAATCTGAGAGGGAAAATGTGAGGCGGGTTGTGCAGGCGCGCATTTTCTTTGAAACAGTACAGTCTTCCGTTTCATTTTTTACTTTCTCCCCGATAGTCTGAGGTCTCCGCCCTCCGCTAAAAACAAAATCCGGCTCTTTTTTAAAACAAGCAACGAGCGTTCCTCAGTTTCTCTAAACTCATCTTTTACCGCCTAGGCGGCAGCTTGGATTGATAGCGAACCGGTGCACGTCGAGCCATTTCTATACCCTGTGACCCGGTGGCTCGGAACGCGGTAAAAGTTTGCCTTTGCTTCCGACGCAAACTCGAACACGTGCCAACGAGACGTCGGGCGTCGTGATGCCGGAATACCCTGCGTGGTTTACCGTGGTCATCGCGGTACGATGCTTCCTAGTTGATGGATTACCGGGGTGACGATATTGACGGGGAAGATTGCAATTTTGATACCTTAATACCGAAGGGTTGGAAATTTTCAGCCATACACCACAGAGTTCGCACGGGGTTCTCCGTATTCATCGATTTTGCGAAAACCCAATTATTATTGGGTTTAACCCAGTTGTCAAAGAAACTAACTTCCCACGCTTGGTCCAGATTTTGAAGCGAGCGTTCACCGCTGCGTATCGAAACGGCTCAAGATCCGGGGTGAAAAGAATTTTCAGACAGTAATAGCGGAGACTTGGTTCAAGTTATCGTTTCCGGTTTCTTCTTCAACTTCCGGGCGGCTAACCACTTTGGTGGTCTTGAGACTCGCCGTCCCACCTCGGGACGTTGATCGGAATAGATTGGACTTTAAGAGTGCGTACACGTCTCCAGTACTCAAGGACGTCACTCGAATTGGTTCCTCAAAGGCTCTCGTATCCCATCGCTTTCGGATTAAAATGAGATTCTTGACTCAATTCAGTTCTCTCTGATTTATCGTTATTTCCGCTCAAACCTCTATCATCACCTATAGGCATTGAAAAAAAAAATCACATGACGAATCTGTGACGAGAATTCGGAGTCTAATTTTTCGGAATAATTCGACTAATTGCACCAAATTAGCCGGTTGCAACTGAATCTATTATTCCGCATCTATTATTGAGTGACGAAGCAAACGCCTGACTTGCACCACCCGTTAGAGGCGGAGAGAAACCGAAAGGTTGTTACACCCGGGCAGGTCGAGGCACTATTTCAAGCGCGGGGCAACTTGCCAAGCTTATGTTAATTAAACGAATCATAATTTTTGTCGGAGGATTATCATGCCTCCTGTTATTACGAAGTCGCACTCTCTTTGCGGTTATAGAGTGTACTGCATTATTATACCTATTTTCCCCCCTCTCCCTGTACCCCTTCCTCTAGATTTATCGCAGTTAAATTTGCACGTGGAACGTGATCGTGGTTACAAAAAATCTATTTTCAGCCATTTTAATGCGAGTCAATCAATGGGTTGAACAACTATCAATCAAAATAAATCCACTGATTGGCTCTGGGTTAATTGGTGAGTACGAAACGAACGTTAGTTCGTACACACCTTGGTGAATGGGGATTATTTGATGGTTATCAAAAAGCTGTGCAGAGAACGTATATACGTAGCGTTGAGCGTAGGCGAATCAGCACACGATTGATTTTGCTCTATATGATTACAGGTGCCATGGAGCAAACGTGAAAGAGAAAATTCGTATAGTTCTACAAAATCTGACTCATCTACGCAACAGGTTAGTTGTTGATAATTGCTGCGGAATAGAAACATCCGTTGATGGTTTTTTTAATTTTCTTTAACTCAATTCGTATGATATTTTTCAGAACGATGCCAACAATTACAAGCCTAAAACAAATGCGACACTCGAATCGAATAATTTTGGACGTACTGCCAATACCGGAAGTCAATTACCTGGCTATAGAAGTACCTATTCAAATGTCGTCGGTCCAGCAAATTCTAATCGCTCACAATCCAAAGATCGTACAATTTCAAACTACGGATCAAGCTATGCTAAGAAAGATAGGGAGAATACGGAAGAAAGACCATCTTACAAATATGCTGGTGACTTAATTTTTTACGATACTTATCGGTCGAATTTTCCACGGAGCGTTGGGAAATAGAATATTCATTCATTTTTCTAATTCTTCCAGCTACTCCTAAGGACACTAACAAAAATCGGCTACATCCTGAAAGAACACCCGCGAGAGAGGAGACGAGATCGAAGAGCCCGTTATCCGGTAGTCGGAGTTCTCTTCTCGAAAAATACTCAAACATCCGGGAGGGGAATGTCAAATCTTCGGAACGGCCAACTTCAGTTCTGGACAAATACACGCGTGGTACATCGAGAGAAAGGAGCCGTGAGCCAGATATTATTCCACGTTTTGTCTCCAGCACGTATCCCGGTACGACAACGGGCAGGACGTACGCCGCCGATCGTCCTGAGAGAAAAGAAAGGAGCGAACATCCTCCAGTTTCTTACAGGGGAATTCGAGTGCCCTCCGGCAGATCATCTCGTGAACCGAGTCCCGAAATTGCGACGAACAAGAGCAGCTGCTCTCGATTTTATCCCAGAACACCTTCCTACGGCAGGACAGGATCCGGAAGTCTATGTGAGCATCCAGAGATTTGTTTGTTTTTTTTTTTTTAAATTTCACCTCAGGGCATGCAAATGTGATTCTAGTTTGTATGAATTTTAGCGACATCGGATTCGGGTTCAGCTCCGGTATCCTCGTCGAGGTTCAGTGCGGCGGGTACACGGTTCGGGTTGACGCCCAGAAGCAATTCGGACCACGTGCCAACGGCCATAAGTTATTCCGGTTCGGATCGATTTCGAGCCCCGAGTAGCAGGAGGTCGATTACTCCTCTGAAGGATGACGTAACTTCCAGAAATGCGATATCGCGGGTCGAAATGTCTCCGCGTACCGTAACTTCTGCGAAAAAAATTGAGGTGAATTCAAAAACGCCGGAACCTCCCCGTCGCCTTGACCATTGTTCACAGAACCATCCGGACGAGGCGAAAGAGGAGGAGGAAGACGATGATGAGGAAGATGGCGACGCGGAAGAAGAAGAGGAGGAAGAGGAAGAGGAGGATGACGATGACGAGGAAGAAGAGGATGAAAAAAGTAGAAATTTTGTTACCTTGACAGTCGTTTCTCGAGGTACTTCACCATCTGCACCGGCATCCTCTGCTTTTGTGCGAACACGGAGAGCAGACACCGCCAGAGTTATACAAAAAGAGATAACGAGACCGAAAAAAAGACCACCGATGAAGGACGAACAAATGCAGTCGGATAGAATGGACGATACGGCAAGATTTTCGCGTTACGGTGGGGGTAGAGTTGCAGCGACCCCGTGGACTTCGTATCTGGAAAAATATTCCCCGAATTCTTCGAGTTCTTCGGGATATGTGTCAAGGAGTTACGGTACCGGTAATAGCGCTTCATCGGTACCGTCAAGGATCGGAGGTTTCGGTTACTCGAAGCCAAGCGAAAGTACGACATCGTCAAGGGGTGATTCTATCGATTCTAATGCCAAAGTACTACGCCAAAGCGGTATAGCAAAAAATATGTTTCGAAACGAGCCTAGTCAGTCAAGTTCAAATAAAAATTTATTGAGGAGCGATTTTGGCACTCCAAGTCGGGAAGTTTCTCCAGCAAAAACGGACGGATCTGGTTCCATTTCGCGGAACGATCGCAGATCCGAATCGATCTACGAGGACGAAAAGCCAGATTGTAGCAG
Organism: Athalia circularis; assembly: GCA_963978495.1. Lineage (NCBI taxonomy): Eukaryota > Metazoa > Arthropoda > Insecta > Hymenoptera > Athaliidae > Athalia > Athalia circularis. The sequence goes on along the minus strand of OZ021698.1, from coordinate 17,533,106 downwards.
ACAGAAGAGTTCTATACCAAATATTGAAAAAGTAAACCAAAGAAAAAATTCAGTTCCAAAGCTCGAGGGTATCGTTAACTCGAGTAGTGAAAGTAAATTAGTCAAATCATCACTGAGGAACGACAGCGCGAATCAGAGGCAAACTTCAACACCGAAATTCGACGGCTCCCAAACGAGATATGACGAGCAATCTTTGATTCCGGGTCAAAAACGTGATGGTACGCCAACGAAAACAGAAAATTCTCAAGCTCGCAGGGACTCGCTATCAAAATCCGACAGTGGATCTTCGCAGAGCAAATCATTGTCGAGAAACAGCTCGGGGAAAAATGTTAACAGACAAATTTCGCGAACTGATTCGTCTGACAGTGCCGTTAATCTGCCTAACGGAAAATCAAAATCTTCATCAGCCAGTTCAATGAGTAGTCAAAGTACAAAAATAAGAACTACGCCGCCTCCGGCATCGGGAAAATCAACTACTAACGGAAACGCATCTATGAATCTTCGTCATGGAACTCCAGCCGATGGAGCCGCTCGAGGCAAACCACCAGTTCCCAAAAATGATAGCGGGACTGCTGTGAAAGGCTCCTCTGGTTCTATGAAATATGTTAATAAAGATTTCAGAAAATCAGCACTGAATATGGAAGGCGGGGACAACTCGCGATCTAAGCTCGAAAGAAAACGTTTAAAAAAACAAAGAAGCGTATCTATAAGCTCTCAAGATTCGCAGTCCGAAGCGAATTCTGAATCGATAAATCAAGCTGTATCTTCGGGATCCTCCACGTCTGGTAAATCCAATCACTCAGGTTCCAAGTTAAAGCTACCGTCCACCTTATCGAAGGGACTGATCCAACGAGTTGGGACGCCAACAGAACGCGTCGATCCGATATCCTCGAATTTGGAAGGAAATAACTCGACACGACCGTCCAAGTCACCGTCGCGAAGGCGAAAAAAAAGCACTTCGAGGAGCGCGACCTCAAGTTCAGAAAGCCTTGATACTTCCTCTAGTTCGTCGAGTAGCGAAGAAGACGACGTAGATCAACGCTCCGCGAATTCCCGAAGGAGACGGAGACGCGCATCAAACTCCCCCCTTGATAAACGGTGCCGTAGCAGTGCATGTTCGTCACGCACGAGTGTGCTAGCTTCCTCGGCTGACGAGCTGTCGTTAACAGCCGATAGACCACCGCGGTCACCGGCTAGTCCGAAATCGCGTAGCGATGCTTCCGTAAAAACGGAGGAAGCAAAATCTTTTTTAATGCGGGCGCTCGCCCCGGTGACAAATTTATTCAAAGTGAAGCATCAAGACTCTGGGGAGTTGAAGGCTGGCTGGCTGGATTCCAATCCCGAAATATCTGAATCGATAAAAAAAAGTGCTAGTAATGGGATGTCCATTTCGAAGTCGATCACACAGTCGTTGTCAAAAAGTTTGAGTTTCACGAATAATTCGGAACGGAGTGACAAGAAGAGAAAAGCTCACAAACTGACCCACCAAGCTTCCGGAGAAAAAGCATGGTGGCTCGAATCCAATTCGGATAACGTGCCGGAAGGCGTCGAAAAGCTCAGCGTTCACAGCGATGATGTCAGTCAAGATACAACAGTCAGCAACGTTCTCCCCGATGATGGTGAGTTTAGATAAATATTCGAAACACCAACTCTCGTCGTGCTGAAGTATTTTTATTCATTCATTGCATTACTGTTTCTTTCGTTCCTTTATTTTTTTATCAACATTCCACAGGTAAATTCAAGTTCAAAATTTGGCGTCAGGATTCCGGAGACAGAGCGTGGTGGCTGGATGCGAACGATAATATCCCGGAGGATCTGAGAAAGGAATCATCGCCAAACTCGCCACTTTCTCGGCGTGGATCGAGCCGTTGTAGCTCCAAGTCCGAGCGGCGTAATAGGATAAGGCATCAACAGTCAGGGGAGCGCGCCTGGTGGATGAGCGAGGATCCGAAAAGCGTCCCCGAGGGTATAGAGGTGATACCGGTCCCGCGAGTGCTGACACCACAGGACGCGGAGCGTTCGGAGAATTCGAACCTGGAAACTGGATTCCCGAAAGCAGTCAGCAAAATAAGACATATTGACTCGGGGGAGAAAGCATGGTGGATGGACAGCTCCGCTAACGTGCCGGAGGGTGTGGAAAAAATTCAAGTTGATACTTCGATCAGCAATTCCGACTCTTCGCAATCACTGGAAAAGGTCGAGATTGGCGATGTGCCACAGCCGGAAGTGCAACTTAGAAGAAGTTTGTCTAGATTTCCGATTGAATTCCCACCACCCCCGCCCGATGAACCACTTGGGGATCGCGCCAGCCCCGAGGGCGTGAGTTTATCACTTTAAATTTCGTATGTTATTTAGCGTGTCTTCGAGTTGGCAATGCCAGGAATCGGTGCAACATCCGCACCCCGAAAATGTTATTTCACGACCCTCCGTCCTTGCCCTGGAAAGACGCGATCGATTTGCCATCAATCTCACGTCTCCTCTCCATCATTAAATTTTGTCGCAGGTCGAGAACCCTCCGGATCCTCCCGACAGCTACGGCGGGCGAAATTCTCCTTACGACAACGTCAACGTCAAGTCAATCTCCCAATCTCCGCCCAGAAGGTCACCTCCGAGAAAACGTCCGTCGACGCTTCCGCTATTTATTGGTAACCACACGAACATTGACGATCTTTTGGGCGCCCCTTCGACTCCCAGGCACAGCCCATTAGCTTCTCGAATCCCAAGAAATGACCGCGGCAGAGGTGATTATTCCTGATAAGTAGCCTCGAAATTAAGAAAAATCGAGTTTGCTTCGAAACATTTATTGAATTCTTTCAGAATCTTCCGAAGAGAGTTCCGAGTGTGAGGAGATAGACGCCGACCAAGTGATCATCCACGACAGCACGCCCCAAAAACCGATAATTCGCAGGAGAAATAGGTAACATTTTTTCCCCATTACGCTGTGTTAATTATCGTCACGGTAAACTTGATATAAAAATTTTACTTTTAACAGGGATTCGGATAGACCTCAACCGGACGGCTACATACCGGTGAGTTGAAAGAAATTTTATAATCAAATGCTAAACAGCAGACTCGTTTTACGATCGAATGAGGAATGCTGAATATAAAAAGGCGGGGGAAAAAAAAAATAAAAATTTCAAATAAAAAGAACCGTGGCGGAAACGTTGATGACAACGCGATAGTTTGAGACCCGATCTAAAGTTCACCTCGCTGTTTGTCGTAGCGCAGAATTACGTGGGAACAATTGGCGAACGGGGCACCCGAGAGATCGTCGATGTTCGTGTGGTTAACAATAAAGTGGGGAAAATTCTCTTTTGTAAATGGGTAATTCTACCGTTGGCGAACGAGGCGTATACAGACCGCAAGGGTGCAATTCCATATACAACAAAACCCCCATAGAAATACGTGACCCCAAGAGTACCGCTGAGTCGAGTCTCCCTCGCGTCGCGTCGCACCCTCGTTATTGTGCTGTGAAAAAGTAATCGGTTGCCTCAGCACCCAGTTTCCTTGAAAGTGCATTTATACGTGCCTATTGTGTTTCCCACAGTGCACAGGAGCGAATCACACCGCGGGGGTGGATCGTGACTTATAACGTCATATGGTCCGCCACTTAATTGCATCTACATCTCTGCAGCTGCGATCCAACTTATCGCGTAATCGCAGACTATATTTTCTGCAGAGGGGATTTTTCCGCACCCCTTGTGCGCGAGTTCTCATGAATTAACCATCCGTTTGAACAGGGGTTGGGATATATCGATCCGAATGGGTGTTTTTTGATCAGAGTTAGAAGTTCTTCGATACGACATTAGTGCGCACTTTTAACAGGTTGCCAGAGAAATCATGTCATGTGAGTCCGACTGTTGAGGTCATTTAGGTCCTTCGGTTTTAATGCACAGAATTAGTGTCGCTCGTCGTCGTGAGCGTTAACTGACCGAAGACACGCGCCCAGATCATGGATAGTTTGTTTCCGATTAGTGAAAAGAAAATTATTTCATAAATTATAGCGTTCTAGAATTTTTAATGGTTTTCTCCTGACCTGTGCCCATGTGGTGAAAGGTCCGATGTTTCAACGTTATAGTATACGCGAACCTTTTCTATTCATCCTCATCCATGTGGTGACGAAGAAGAAAAAAAAGGAGATTGTTCAAACACGGTGTAAAATTTCTCTTTCTCCAAATGAGAGAATAAAAGTTTTCGCTTGTTATTTTGAAAATCATTGGTTGATCCTGCAATCGTTATTTTGGCTGTGCCCAGCTGTGACCCTTGTCTGATTAGACAGTGTGCCGAATGAAACCCTATGAATAAAAACACTGCAAATCTGGAATCGGATTTTGAAAGTGGCAGCCGAACAGCGTCGGCAGCGATTGCCGGCGCCTCCGTTAGGCGGCTCTGCACCGGGCGTCGACAGGTGTCCGACGTGGGTCTCAGTGTCGCGGCGGCCGCGCGCGAGGACCGAAGTAGGCATGCCGCATGCCGCTTGCAATTTTAATGTCCGCGTGTTCACATTTGTATCGTCGTCCACGGATCCAGCAGCTAGTGATACGACGGATAAGGATTTGACAAATGCCTTATAAAAAATCCAACTAAATTTCTCAGTTCGTAACACTGAGATATTGAAAATCCATATCTTCAAGTAGGAACACACTCGACTTGTGCCGGCCGAGCGGTAAATATTTATACTTCGGCATTGATGTCTCCACTGGTTGCGGCAGACGTTCGGAGTTCATTGTCAAAAGGTGATCGAACATACCGGAATAAATATTATCCAATCATCTCGACGACTTTCGCACAGTATTCTTCGAACGTCTTATAAGATTTCGGATTATCGAATCGCTTTTTTATTCGTTTTTATTTGTTTTTATAACCAGCGATTAAAGATCGGTAAATCTCTCGTGTGGGTCGGAGAGAAAGAAGCTTTTTTTTGAGACGCGAGTCGATGAAATTCCCGCTGCACATCGAGCGGACAAAGAAATTTTCATTTTCTTCGTATCTCGCGAGTCTTTGTTTCGCGAACGTACAAACGATCGGTTCGAAATGTTCTCGGTGTCGGGTAATTAACAGCGTTACCATGCAAGCCGATCTTTCTATCGATCTTATCGCGTGGCTATATTCAACATCTCGAAGTACCTATATCGTTGAAATAAAAACTCATCAAGCATCACTTACTCCGAAGCTCTTCTATTCGTTGCCGATTCTTCTTTGGTGCCGTGTAATCCCCAGCCCCGAAGGCTAAATCGGACGCAATTTATAACTTCCTTACAATTATAGGCACGGAGTTTTAATTAACGAAGAGAATATCGTCCCGAGGTAGTACGTATAGTCTCGAGGATAAAAGGATTAAATCAAAAAAAGGAAAAAAAGAAAAGGTTGAGAAAACAAGAAAACAAATAAAAGTAATAAAAAAAAAAATCATCAAAACAGTGTGTCGTGCGGTGAACCGGTTATTTTATACATTACGATTCATCTTTGGTTACCGTTTTCAACTCAACAAGTGACACGAGACCGCAGACGCGCACTAAACTCCTACTATTTGCACCGGGGTGAAGATCGGAAATACGTCTGTTAAATATTTTTCGATTGTGAACAATCGCTGGGAAGAGGAGTAAAATGCTTTCGCTAACGTGTCGTGTTCAGTATCTGAACGATGTGGACCCGTTTGCCTACGCAAGTTCTTATCCCGAGCCACCCCGACCTCCGGTTCACACGTTTAGCGCAACTTTACCGCTCATCAACCAGCTAGCCGCGGTTCATCGGCTACTGAGAGCGCCGCATAGGGTAAGTTTATTTTCATCCCCCTAAAAATTATCACGTCTACGTGAAAACCGTCGTCCTTGTACGAGAAGATTTTTCTATCGCGATATTCCGTTGAAAAAAAATATAAACGAGGCGCGCTGTACTTCCCGATCTCGGAGCAACGGCAACGGGACTAGATATTTCGTCTGGAGAACAGGAACCGCATGATGGTTATTATTATATACATGCATGTGTAATACATGTGCGCTTGGTCGGAGAGTTGGGAGAGGTAAATTTATGTCAGTCCGGTACACCGCTGCTGCTGCTGCTGTTGCTGCTGTATTTTTCATCTCGACACAAACACATTTATACTTATACAGGTGCACGCACGAAACCTACACGCGGTTTGTACGCTACCAACATGTATATGATACGTTCATCTGTTTTTCTCTCGTACATTCCGACTGATCGTCTCATTATTCGTTGGAATATCGGTTACTGCCAGCTCGCCTTCAACGTCTGCAAATCGTTCATCGCATCTACCGCACCTTTGCCGGTAGATATACAATATCATCGACCAGAATACGACATACCGAGCGTCTCGCTTCGATCGTTTGTAAAAAAAATTAACGAATCAAAAAGAATAAGTAAATTCAAGTCGTAGATTACTAAACGCTTTATAGATTGAAGGGTTTTTGGTTGACGTTGCAGAGGGTGCAAGAACCGAATGGAGGACTAAAGGGGTCAGGGTCAGGGTGAAAAGTCGGGGTAGGAGTCTGTGGATGACATATCTGTATCTCCGGGCTTTTCAAGAGAGGTCAAAGTTCCCGGTTGAGTCGAAGAATTCTCGAGAGATTTTACGGCGCGTTTATCTGTACCGTAGAACCCATCCGGCAATAGACTTTTGGTAAAACGCATCTAGGAACGTGGGTATACGTAAATAGACGGAGTATCACACACGCCGAGCTCGTAACTTGCAAATTCAGCGTCCGGACGGAGCGAAGCTCGATCGTTGCATGAGTGACCCAATTATGCCTTTGCCGTAACTCGCGAGTTCATGCATATAATTATATCGCTGCTTACGTACGCTACGTGTACGCTTTCCAGGGAACTTGATCCCCGATGTTTATTTGGCTCGAATTCAACCCACCGGCTATGGATTCGCTTTAGAACGTTGAGAATCGACCGACTAACTGGATATTCACGTTTGAATTCGCGGTTGTAAAAATGTCCCGAATAACAGGGCATGAAGTTACGTAGAGTGGCTACGCGGTCGGAGGGCTCGATTCCAACGGCTAATAACCCGTCGTGAACGATCACCGACCGAATGTATCATTACCTGACTTCCATTTGAACTAAATTAGCAGGCTACCAGGATTCTCGCGATATATTTATTCCCTCAGTAATAAATCATGTTGAATTATCAACGGTTGAACCAAATCAGTGTCAGAAGACTGTTATTAGCTGGCGAGATATGTGTCGTTATACGTACATGTATAGGGTATTTGCGTACAACAATTTTGAACCTAGAATTTTATAATGGTTGTGAATACGAGCCGATGCGTTTCATGCACCTTTTATGTACACGGTCAACGAAAGTTCAAAGAATGCCGTCTTCCATAAATATTGGAAATCTCGATGGGTCTCTACAGGAAGGACCTCGTAACCGCATCGTACGGATTTTGTTGTCCTTGTTACGCCTGCCGGTTTATAGAAAATTTTTCGTCGATCGCGAATCGGTAAGCTCTTCGTAAATCGGATCGCCAATAAAATTATTTATACGGTCGAAAGCAGAAAGGAATATAAATGGCGATATGACAATGACGCAAAAATTGTAGTCGGAGGGTATTTCACACCCTTGTTGCTCGGAACGCGTAGAGTTCGCCCTCGTTTTCTACGTGGTGTAAAAGAGGGAGCACGACGTATCGCCCACGATCTCTTTGTCCGGGATACTCGGGTGCCAGTGTCGGGGCGAAAAGTTACCTCTGTGGACCTCATCCACCTCAGTCCTCACCCACCTCAGCTGCGGTACGACCGGGTCGCCGCCCATTCCTCCATTTCCTTTCCCCGCTTGCCTCACTTCTCTCCGCCGACCCTTTGCCTGCAGAGAGCTGGTACGAGTCTCTTTGTTGCATTCCGTCTCGAATGCAACCGGCGACTCGGCGGCTTCGCTACAATCGAGTTGGTGCGCTCTGCCTCTTTTTCAAGTGTCCAACGATGTTCGCTCCTTAAGGTGTTGTTCTATCGTCGTATCGCTTTATTATAAAAATCAGAAAACAAAACAAAAAACAAATAGCCTATTTCCGGTTCAATTTTTACACCCCGAATGGATGGGACATCCCTTTATTACTTTATTTGCAGAAATGCATAGGTCCCGATGTTTGCGTCCAATGGGGTATGATATTCGCACTGCAGTTTACAAAATCTAATAGCGCGTGCCCTTGATTCCGTCATTACCATTTTATATACCTGGAGTACAAGGAAATACGAAGGGATAGAGAGGTTTGGTATTTTGGGACATCGCTTATTAATATTCATAACCCAGCGTAAGATTGGAATACAGGTCTGGGGCGCGTGCAACGTTCGAATACCTCAAATTACATAGGTACCTATATCTATAGGCAGGTATTTTCAGCCGGGTCCTTGGGCCGAGTTAATATTCATGAATATCTTTGGCGAACGTGTTTATGGATGTTATACGAAAGGATCATGGTGCGGGTTCAACGACCCCGTCATACGTTAAGGAGTAAAGCTCATTTCCGGAAATACAATGATCGTCCATATCCCAATATCCGGGGCTTTTCAAAGATCTCCCGAACGTCACGATAAGAAATACGATGAAAGTTCGAAGCTCCGATCCTATCAAACCTACAGACGTATATCTTTGACTTTTCCAACCCGCATAGTGCAGTAGCGTATATTTTCTATGACTGTGGCGCACATTTCTTCGAGTTGTAAAAATAGCGATATAAAAAGTTGCCGGGATTGAAAGGTATTGACGTCACGGCCAATAAAATCACGTTAATGCTTCGTTTCACATCTGGTTCTTAGCCGGCTTGAATCTCGTGTGTTGCAAATACCGACATGACCTCGCGCTTGATTGGAGGATCGAGACCCCGTTCGACGAGCAGCTGATTGGCAATGAAAAAATTTATTCAAGAATCACCCGGTGCAATAATAAACAATTTTTTTTTATCGCATATCGCCGCTGCTTCCGCCTACCGACTATAATATCATCTCGTATCAACTCATTGTAATTAGCGATTCAATTATAAACTCTGGAAAATTATTACATCGAAATAAATTTTTATTTTCACATTTCATTATTCCTCAAGTTTTCAAGTTTCACTGTACGTATCGATCAGAGAGTGTAGTGTCTTGAGAGATAAACTAGCGTTGAGTATCGAGTCCAAAAATAAAAACACGTGTTAAAATTTGTAAACGTAGATTTTATGGGGTGTGGTGGTGGTGGGCTGGATTGCTAACTTGAAACTTCTTGACGACAGTTTTGAATGGCGTTTGAGCATTACAAAAATGTATAGGATGTAATGGGTGTTCGACGATGTGCGATATAATATCCATGTGAGAAACCAAATAGCATGACGATCGTCCAAGTCATCTTACGAGTTCAATTATTTTTCTATTTTTTCTTTATTTCTTTCGTTGTCAATTGATTCCAGCTGCGGCTGTTGAATAGATAATTTCTTACACGTGGTATTATAAGTTCTATTCGTGCAACAGGGAACGAAAAAAAAACGGAAAATTTTGCAGCGTCGTATTAAAATACAAATCTTATCGAATTTTTAACTCTCTTTGATATTCGATCAGCGTGTGACGTTACATCGACATTATCTTTGGAAATTTTCTATTGTCCCAGACAAACAAAATCGAAATTTATTTGTTTCTTATCTAATCGAGGCAGCGATTATCACCCCAATCATTAGGAACATGGTGCATATTATTTATACGTAATTTTAATTAAAACTAGAACGCTAATCTCTTACACATCTTACATGGTAGAGAGTAAATTATCAGAACAGGTTTCAGACGTTCACGTAATATCAACGTGGCGAGCTATACGAAAGTGAGTGAAGTAGCAAAGTATTGCAATTTTATTACAGAAAATTTTCCATCGTCGTTGATTCCGGTAGTAAAATACATGGAAGAAACTTCCTCAGAATCTTTCGTCTCAATTACGAGTTTAGCCGTTGCAGAAATATGAATTTTATGCACATCTTATTCCTCGCAGTTCTTTCTGAATTCATTTTCGTGCAGTCTGTACCTGAGTCTAGCCGATGGTAGCTTCGCAGGTAAATACCGTCATCCGTTCTCTTTTTGCTCCGAGTTAATTTGTAAGCTCTAAGAGCTCAAGGCGGCCAGTAGTCGGGCTGTTCTGTTCTTCCAGAGCCAGCGGCCACATCCATCGGACTAAGAAAATATCCGTATACGACGTATAGGTTTATACGCCAACGTGCAGCGATCGAAGATCTAGACGGTGAATCTATCGGACGTGTGTAATATATAGGTGTAGGTATTTCCACTCCGTTATGATTCGATATCCAAATAGCTGGTGCAGGTCATACGTACATATGTATATAGATGAGTATATATATACATGCTCATTATTCTTCCAAGCGTAAGTTCAGACTTGCAGGAACATTCGATCCGTAGAATATATACATAGATATGTGAGAAGATTCTTGTAACAGTTGAAGGATGAGTTACCTCAGGTTACAACGGGATTTTCTGTAGAAAAAGACCGTATATACGTATAAGGGCTAACTCCAAAGTTCATTGTTAAAATTTATTTTTCCGTTTTACATAGTTTTAGTTCATGACTCCGATTTTTTTTTTTTGAGTCAGAACGATTTTCGGTATGATAAAAATTTCAAAGGTGAGGATCAATCATCTTATTGATTCGGTGGGATCCGTGGAGTTTTGTAATAATTTTCGCTTCGTTAGCTGGATAATAAGACACGTCATGCGGTAGTTTTCGAGTGACTATAGAAATAAGAAACACCCTTCCTGTTTGTTCATTGCAGGTGCATCGTGACATCTCGATTGCCTCGTATTTATACGGTATTCTTCGCTCGCGACGAAGAAAGAGAAGAGAGAGAGAACAAAAAAAATTACGACAAAAAAGTAAAAAAGGGTCTCCCCGTCACGGTTGAATGAGCAAGCTGTAAAGTGATAGCTGTACAGAGTTTGGGATTTTCTATTTAGAAAATATTTTCATACCATTCGTCCGGAATCCCATCACGTATCCAATTTTCCGGGGATCAACTTTCGGGATTGAATCTTTAAAATCACGAAATTGAAACACAAGTACCACCCATCGCGAGCCCTGATGCACTACTACTCGCTTGAATTCGAACCGACAAGTTTTCCCAATAAGGAATTGAAATTTATTTTTTTTCACCTGACCAATACGCCCTTCGTATTTTATGCGTACGCAATACCTTCTCACAATCTTGCTGCAATCAGAAACAGGATACGGAAACTTGATGATTTAGTGCGGCCGGCCACCAAATAATATTCCGAAACCACCAAATTAATCCTTCACGGCCAGGATAGTGGGGTATAAACTTTAATGCACGTGCATTATATGGCGTATATTTGTATGTGTAGATGGAGATTTCCATACTCAACCGGTTGCTCTCTCGTGTCGGCGGTAAACTAACCATTTCGCGAGCATTGTGAAACCGGACCTTCTTCCATTATATGAATGAACGCCATTGTTGTCGGGAACTGATACCGCGTGGCTTAGCAAGAGAGCAAGACCTCCCCAATATTTTTTCTTTTTTTTTCTCTTCTTTTCTTCTCATTTTCTCTTTTTCTTCTTCCGTGTTGACTGCAACCTATAATTTTATCGAACGTTTTCTCGGGTAGAGATCGAGGGCGTCGACAATGAAAAGAAGCACAATGCAAGCTGATTGGTGCTGCCTCCTCTCGTTCTCCTCTTCGTCGTCTTTTCATCATCTCATACATCGTCGACGAACCTGTTTTAAATTCTCACGCACTTGAGTCTATTTTGATGACGGGAAAATCACGTATCTAAAAAACTGCGGCCCTTCGATAATTTTTAGCAGGCTACTATTCATTTCCAGTAAAACGTAAAGCTCATTTGCGGGACGGTTGAAAAGCGCGTCTATGAATTTCTTTGACCCTAAATAGAATCCGAACGGAATACCTTGCAGTTAAATCTCCATCCCTTGTAACTGTAAATACTATAAAGTGAATATACTGGAGATATACTGCAAGCTGACTATAACGGGGCAGTTGACCGCGGAAAGGTGGGCGCGAGTAGAATCCGACAGGCACAAGTTCGAATAGCAGCTGGTTAGATTCGGGTCAGGTTGTTCTAGTTCACGGCTTTCTCATGGAATAATATAGAGCGATGTATAGGAGGTTTGCGAACGATTTATTCTTCAACAATAAGAGAGATGGGCGCCGAGGATGAGGCGCGGTGGCATAAAAGTTATCTCGTACATATTTTATGCACCGACCCTCATACATTATCTTCAATGATTGAAAAAAAGGACGTAATTCCGAACGGTCTCCCCGTTTTTCCCGGTGAGATCGAACTGCATCGGCAATTTGCAAACACGATCATAGAGCCGACCTGCACGGTAAAGGCCTCGTCTATCCTACTAATCCTCCATCTGCACTGCAGCAGGGTCAAATTGCATTTGATAGGCTACTGTATCGGGGATTAAGTTGAGTCGGTTAAGGTTACGTGACATTCTATACGCGACTCTTACTTAACTATTTATGCAGCTACACGAGGCAGCAATTTTTATAATTCACCCTTTATGTTCCTTTGATATCATTTCTCTCGCGCTCCGCCACTCTATTTTTTTTTTATTCTCCTCCTCCCCAACATTTTACACCTCGAACGTTGCATATTCGTGTGCATCACGAAATGTATCACGTGATCCATATCGCACCTGATATATATTCATGTAGGCATGGGATTCGTATCTCCATTATCCAGATGTGTGCGACTCAAACAATTTTAGATTCACCCGCCGATTCTTTTTTTTTCTTCTTCTTCTTTACTCCCTCCAACGCTGCACGCGATCATAATATATACCGATGCATATCGATCCTCAAACTTCTAGATAACTTTGAATATATACGAATGCCTACAACGCTGTCTAACAATAACAGGGGCTTCGGGATTTCATTCGCGGTATTACTCGCGTTTTGTTTTTTTTTTTTGTTTTTTTTAATTTTATTTTATTTTTACTGCTTTCTGTTGCCAGCAGACTGTGCCATCTACATATATAATATCCGAACAATGTTGTACCCGAACGACTTTAAAAAACAAACAAAAAAACTGAAGGTCGCGTTGAAAGGAATAAATAAATTGATTACGTAAAGTATTTAATTAATTTCTCGTTACTGCTAATAGATAGAAAAATAAAGAAAAAAAATCAAATCTCGTTACCCACCTGCATGATATCCTCTTCCATTTGTCAGGACGTTTAACGTCGACAGCCTTCGGGTGCAGAGTGGGAAGTGAAAATATTTTCTCAATGATGATTGCGACGACAACTATGGTCGGATGTACACGGATTACATCATATATACGGGTTATTTTGTTGAAGTGGTAGTTGTAATATTTTTCTACACACTTTATACTGCAGTCGCGTTACAAGCCGATATAGCATTACATTCGACGGACAGCTGAAGAAGTTATTAAAAAACGTAGACGTCGATTAAATTCAATTTAACTTCGACCGCGCAGTAGCTGCACGTTAGTACCGGGCAACGATAATTATTACTTCATCATTGGCGAGTGGAATATATCGTGCTGCGCTCTTCCTACTCTCGCTTAGTATTTTATTTTATTTACCTACACATATATAGGTACGTAATGTGCGAGTATATATACGCGTTAAGTTAGTTTAGTCCCGCAACTAATCGGACGATACGTCTCCCCTATGCAGAAGTTGAGCGTGGGCGAGACAACTATTAAATGTATAGCGCATCGAATGCTAGGGGGCAGGGGGGGGGGGGGGGGTAATTGATATATATGTATATGCTTCCGTGGGAAATCCATGGGGTCATATCCTATGGAAGAAAAAAAAAAAAGAGAGAATTTCTTTTTTAAATATTCCAAGTATCTAATAGGAGGGTTGACAAAAACGGACCGGTATATAACATATACCTTGGAGGTGGTAGTTTTCGATATATTTACGCAGCAAAATCGGACCCTCGGGCGAACCCTGACCCGATGTAATCCTGCCCCATACCCGAACTGATGAACGACGAACTAAATTCCCATCTCGTCTACGGTTCAACGACTGACAACCCCATACCACCCCCGCAAACAAACCTACAAAATACCCTATACAGAGTAAACATATGGGGACTATTGGCAAATTTATGTCCGGTGATTCGCAGAGGGTTACGTTGCATCTACGCGTATACATTATACCCCTCTCTGTAAAGGCTACTATATATTCTACCCATATACAGATACACGCGATATAACGTGTGTAACGCGTATACCTGCGTTTACACGGGTGTCCGACAGATAAATGTCCAGAGTAGATATACGTTGAGTGGAATCTACGCGTAATTTAACCTACGACATTCGGATTGATGAGAACAATATGGCGGATATGGAGTTTGAACGTATAAACTGACAATCGGACGAGGAAATATATGTGGTTGAAAAAAAAAAATGATGAAAAACGAATTAATATAGTCGACTCCTAACAAATCTGACGAAGTAATCGTCAAGTTCTCTAATCTCATTGCGATTGAAAAATTAGTAGTCATTGTTACAGTCGCGATTACCGAGATAATGGAATAGGGGGCCAAGGGGCTGGTAGGGGGGAAGAAAGAGATTTTGATGCGGCGAGCGGCTATCGATATTATATCGCTTTGGAGTTCGCGTAGGCATATTGTTGGCCGTGAGAGCGAGTTGAACAGAGAGTAAGAGAGGTTGGGCCCTATCATACAATCTCTGCATACGTTGAACGAAGCTATTGTTTAGCTAGAGGGGAGGTATGAGGTAAGGATTCTTGGTGTACGTTATACGCTAGCCTCGAGACTAGACTTGTAGCTGCAAAGCGTCGTATACGTTGCACACCTACATAAGGTACGTTTTACCGTCGATTTCATACGACTGAGTATGACTCGCGGTACCACCGTTGGTTGGTCGGTTTCGTGTGTGTGTACCGCCGTGTGGTTTACAGACAAAGGTGGATAACCCGAGATATAACGTAGTTATTCTTCAAACGGAATTATATCACGTGGATGACAGAGATCGAGGTAACGATCTGCCTCCGCCGTATATAAATAAATTGACTCTTTTCAGACGAGGAGTGTTTCGATATCTTAAAGATCGTGGGACGTTCGTCGGTCAGTTTGAACTATGACCTTCAGCCTTGGCTCACTTTCGTGTACTCGTATCGAATGGTATTAACGATTCGGTCGAGCGACTTCGAGTCATTCGATAGGACGGACGGAGAAATAGAGAGGAGAGAGAATCTCGGACATCGGGAAGATGCGAGAAACGTACATATAGATGATCGGAAAGATAGGAAATATAGATCGCCGGGAGAGAGGAAAGAGGGGAAAACAAAAAGAGACGGAGTCGCAGCTATACGTAGCCGGGCCCAGCATCTTACGATCTTAGGTTTATAAGTCTCCGCGCTGCACCGAGTCACCGAGTTTAATACATACGTATGTAACTACGTACTGCATGTATCTTGAAAACACGTTTATGCTGCTGCGCCATCCTTTCGTGATTCTCTCTTCCGTTCCAGCTGACTGCCGCCCACGCAGAAATAAAAACACCGTCAGTGATTTATTTCATACAATGGACAACTACGCCGCGGTGCTTGCACGCCTTGGTTGTATTATAGACATTGCTGTATAAGCTGCAGGCCTATATAACGTAGAAACGTCCGTTACTGCCGTATAATACACGTAATTGAACTTAAACTTTCCCCGCGATATTACGAAAACTCGATCTATTTTTAAATCTGAAGAAAATCCGTAACTAAGAAACCGCATTTCGCGTGTACAACGTACCTTATGCGTGCAAATGAAAAGTGGTATATAACGTGGAAGGGGGCAACGACTTTGGCCCCTTTTTTTTCGCCATCAAGAGTCCGCGGTTCGCGATGACTCACCTATGTGAGGAACAATTTTCTACCGACGTCTCGACCAATACAGGTATATTTTATGCACGGGTATACATATAATAATCTAAGCGATTCTTCTCGTAATCTACCTAGCCCATCGACTCGACGACGACTAATTGTAAGTGAAAGTTGGATACGTATACCTACGTGTACGGGGGCTGAATATTTTCCAAAGCGGTCGTATTATACGTATAATTTTTTTTTTTTTTTTCATTCTATTCTCCCTCCATATAGAACGGGGTAGGATTCATCATTGCTTTGTTCCTCGGCGATTGTAATTTCCCGTTTGAATTTGATTGATTACACCGCGTAGATTCATCCGCATTTTTCAGCGTGTACAACAAATACCTTGTTTAAAAATCAGTGTTGAAAAAAAGAACCGTGACGATTTCGGGGTGGGTATAACTAATCATTTAAGTGGCTACTTATGCTCGTTTTCATCGAATACCGTATCTTATCGTTAGCCACACTACCTTAATGTTCCTATCCGATGATAATTCGGCAGGTATTTATTTAAAGAGCCTGTTTTGCTCGTTATGTTCGTCTGAGTCTTCGCCAGGTTTCACTGTCGCGGATGCGGCTTACGTCCTGGATGGTATTACGTAATATATACCGTTGGTGACGTAAGCGTGGATAGTTTTTCACAAAGTTCTTTTTGCTGAAAGTACAAAGGTAAATTTTATGGAGAAGCAGAAGCTGCTGCAAAATTACTAGAAAACATCATTTACGCGTCGAGATATATATAACGTTTCTGTTTTGTCACAAGGTTTCTTTCTCTCCACTTCGGGTCAGTGACGATCCGAGCTAATTATGACTCTTATGACGGAGATCGAGCTGCCAGTTATTATCAGCCTCACTAATATATTATGTATGCGCATGGCTAATTTTTTGCATTACAATTGTTGCATAAATTTATACTATACGAACGTATGTATACGTACATATCAAGTTTTTACGAATAATAACGTAACTGCAGCGGGGGAAAAAAAAAACGTAGAAGTTCGACCCAGTTGAAAAAATTTTGAAACTGTCCTCTCACGAACAGAGTTTTTGAAAACTGCAGATTATTATTATTATAGCGACGCGAAGTTGGTTTTCTCCTGTTAAATCGTTACACGTCGAGCAGGATAATGATCGCGAGTGCCTACAATTTTATTTAATTTTAATATTTATTTTTTTTTCTACGCGAGCGTCTCAGCTGTAGTCTTTGGCTTATTTTTTAACGTCCAGCAGGGGTCAAGGGTCCACATATTTAACGGAGTTTAATGATTTCAGAAGAAAGTTGTCAGTGCGGGCTACTCGCCGCCATAACCGAGCTGCGAGCTTTGCTACGTTTGTTAGTTCGTAATTTGTTTTTAATTCGCGTATTATACCCGGAGGTTTAGTTTACCGAGATTTTCAAGAGCGGAGTTTCTCTCAGCTTGTCCATCAGATGCGACGTTGAAAGTCCTTCCTAGCTTATACAGCACCAGGATATCTGCCCTCGTAAATCGTAATTGCTCTGCAGGGCCTCAAGCCGCTATTATGGTATATATCTCTCAGGATTCTTGACACCGCCCGGGGTAACGCAAACTACTTTTGCACCTCGCGCTACTCGTATTTTGTACCATTTGTTTTTTGTTTTTGTTTTACCGTTACACTGGAATTGCACGTGCGCGCCACATTGCATAGGGGTTTTTTAAATGTCTCTCGATTTTCGGATCAAAAATCGGACCAGTTTTTTCCGGTGTATTTTACATATACAATTGAGCTTAGAAATCCGAATCTGCTAATTAAATTGATCCATGTATCGAAATAATCAAGTTCTCGCCATTTTGTCGCTTTCCGGAGCAGAAAAATGAAGATATCTTGATAGGTTTCAGTCGTAGTTCAATTTGGTTCACGGATTCGTGATTCTGAGATCAAAATACACACATGAGAATACGTCTAAATCTAAAGAACTTTATTTTAATTTTGGGCTAAAAAGTCAACATCTTTTTTTCGCAGTATTTTGATGTTATTCTCATATGCATTCCGAACTCAGGAATTCGAATCTGCTAACTGAATTCACCCATCTCCCCAAATGATCGAGTTGCCGCGAATTTTTTTGCTTTTCAGAGTGGAAAAGTGAGAGCATAAATTTTTTCCCCGCTTTGCGAGTTTTGCGCATTCCGAATGAATATCTCTTTTTCAATATATAGGATATGTTTACACATAAAAATGCCATGATTAACCGCGATTTCATTTTAAACATTTTTCTAACATATCATCCGCCAGTTAAAATACATTCTACAGCTATCGAATGCACGGCGATATGTACTAACGACATCATGGGTGTTCGTTGAATTATTGTCTCGGCCGACTTTCAAAACTCAAACTGACTTAATGGTGTTTCACATACTTATAATACGCGACGGAGATACGGCGCCCGACGTACCGTATAAAATTATCAAAACCGTGAAATATATTATACCAGCGTTTATTTTTATTTTTAACTTTGTTTCATTTTAGCGAGCTTTAAGCTCGCTTGATTGTCAACCAACGCGCGATATCTACACTGCAAGAGAATAATCAAGCCAACCAACCAACCAACCTGCGCTGTTTATTTAAGGGGGAAGATTACGCGGGCTTGCCGACGAAAATCAAATATTTTCACTCCGTGTGCAGAAAATTCTGAAAAAAAAATAAAAAATGGAAAGAAAGAAAAAAAATTTCACTCGCGTGATTCGGAAAAAGAATAGGTATATAAAAAAGGAAAATGTCGTCGGTGATATTTTTTTTTTTGCGCGGCTTTTTTTATCCGTCTATATACATGCATATGTAGAAATATAGCTACATATTATATTCTATCGTTGGAAAGAAATAGGTATGAGAGAAAACAATCCGGTGCGAAGTATACCCTTGAAAGAAAAAATCGCGCGAAAGTGGTCCTCGTCGCAGGTATATACCTGGATAGGGATGTTTTCTGGTTTCCCGAGGTTTTTAAAAATTTTTTTTTCTCTTCACCCCGATCAAGCGGTTCGTCTGCAGCGCACCGTGTTGACGAACGTCTACAGTGATATAGGTACGTGTAGCTAGGATTTTCTTGAGGTTTCAAGCGCCTGGCAAAGAACGTAAAAAGGTAGCGCAGGAAATACAAGCGACCAAAAACCTTCCCCTTCCGTTCGTTCGTTCGATATATCTGCAGGGCTTAACATGCGCCACACCTGTGGGGTTGCGACGTTTCACCGGTTGGCAGGTGTTCAACTGAGGAAATGGGAAACCCTTGAAGGAGAGCGGAGCGAAGCCTTACCGGCATTCGGGGAACTTGAGAGGAAACCTCCAACCGCCCCTGACTCCCAGGCGATTCGTTACGTCGCCAGACCATCTCCTCCTCACCGACAAACTCTCGTCGTCGCGTACTACCCAGCCATACATATACACCTACTATAGTATACATGTAATACATACATTTATGTATATTCGCATGTATTATGCATATAGAGATCTACGTACATAACGCCACTCGATCTTCACCTGACTCTAAAACGCGCACACACGGGATAGGTACCTATGCACGTGTCGATGTATTCACGTGATCACAGAGGCACATTTGACGTCTACCGGTTGTGTAGGATAATAAATATATATTATATACGAATATACAGTCACTACCGTCGCGACTAGCATATTCCGATATCCCTATAGCTATATCCAAAGCGTGTATGATGCACGTATAGTATATGTATAATGTATAATACGTGGATTCTCATACGTGAATCAATGTATAATTTGTCCTACACCGGGAGAAATTCCCTCGCGGTCGTTGGTATCGGTATTCCCTGGGTCGTATATTTTATAGCTACTCACTCAACTTGGAAGTACTTTCCCCACTTGCTGTTCTTTACACGTCCTCTCTATTGTAAAAAAAAAAAAAACACTAAAAAAAAAAACAAAGCATAAAACCAAGAGCTAGAGATTCAGACGCGGACAACAGATATTCAACCCTTTTTTCCTACGTACGGATCAGATTCATTCACCTGCACCGCAAGCTCATCCATTTTATTGTACGTGTATGTATAACATTGCTTTCTACTGATCAGGGGTGAATTTAATTACTATTTTGCATTATTCACCGGTTCTTCCATTAGAGGTAAGTCCGTTATTGGTTTTCCAACTAGATTCACAACAAGAAGAATGCGTGCGGTGAATTTACTACTGAAAGTCTCGCGTATCCAACTATACCGAGATTATTTCTACGCCTGCGTGGCACCAGGCGCTAAACTATTTTGAACCACGAATTTTTCGAAATATGGGTCAGCACGACCGCCGGCATGCGGTCTCCGCTTACTCATTTATACTTTCCTCGCTTTTCCGTACATCCGACCATTTTTTCCCCTCGGTATCGTACGAACTCGTCTTCCCAGAACCGCCGGTTCTCTCGCCCTTTAAATTTTTTCTTCTTTTTTCCGTCTCCCGCATAAAAAAGACCGAACGTATACTTTTGCCCGGAAATATTGGGCGTAAAATTAGATGATTAGAATATTTCTGACGCTCAACAAAGTCGATGAGATTTATAAGCTCATATCTTGAGAAACACACTTGATTCGATTTTCAGACGACACACGAGAGAAACGCAAATATTATTCTAAAAGGGTAACGTTTGCAGTTAAAGTTTACTTCGCGCGAAAGCAATTTCATCAATCTTTGAATCATTTATACGATACCAATCCACATTGCCAATCGTCGTATACGAGAGAGTAGTAAAATAACTCTGCACTTCTCGTTCTCTGTTTCAGCTTGATGATACGGCCCTTCAGCTTTACAAGGACGGCGACTACGGAGCCTACCTCGATCTCGAGGCGTCCATCACAGAACAGCAAGAGGAATTCGAGGGCTTTCAGACTAGGTGAGTGCCGGTTCATCAATGTTTCTTTTTTCTTTTCTCTAAATTTACTTAGTTTACTTTCCTTTCATTTTTCATTTTCCACCACTGCCGATTGGATTCTCCATTTCCCGATTCTCAAGTCGAGTATAGATAACAAAAGTTGTGTATTCTGTACAACTATTTCCGGTCTACGGAAATACGCTATTATGGAGGGGATGGAAGTACGATAACAATAAGAAGAATGCGAAACAAAAATAATAATAGTCAATTCCAAGGGAGTGAAATAATGAGAAAGAAGTTTAAAAACCTGGCTTTAAATTCCCGGGCAAAGTAGAGTGGTGCAATTTTCCGAGTATATTTTTAACGCTAGCTACAGTCATCTAGTTTTGGGGTATACAGTACCTGCTCTGTGTTATTCTTGGCAAACTGTTTAAAATCTGCAGTATAATCGTGGTCTAAATTTCACAAAAAAAAAGGTAAAGAGAAAAAAATAAAAAATGGAATAGAATAATGAAAATATCGATAAATGGGGGTCAGAGATTCTCGGGTCTGAGAGAAATGTGTTTTTCAAATTTTCTATACCCATACTATATAGGTTTAATCAACGCCGTGCCAAGCGTGGAATTTTAGCAGCGATTTCTCCAGCCGATGATGTAGCTCTTGGCATAGGTCCGAATCGAATTCTATACATCCGTTTTGTGAAAATTTCATTTATTCTTTCGAACCTCAACGAATCCGGTAGTCTATTACCGTAATTACGCTCGGGCTCTGCCTATACTATACTATAAAAAAATGTATCTATTTTATTTTATACATACGAATACGAATGTTAGTTCGCTATCGGTGCAGACTTAAAATCGAATGGTCCTTGAGTAAGAGGAGCTTGCCGTTAGCTGCGTAAACTGGTTGTCGGTGGCAGATGGCCCCGAGATGTATAGGCAGCTTGTAACGCCTTTACAGCAGCAAGCACTCTCAAAAGAGTTATCGACGTTGAGTAAAAGTGTCGCAATATTAAAACACCGCGTTAATCATACGGTTCGGAGGATAAAAATTTCTTGTTTCATCCCGCGATCGTGTTGAGCGACAAAAGCTTTGAGAAAATGACTAGATAGTACCTATAGCGTTTTGTAGAATAAATGCGGACAACCGGGCAACGAAAAATCTATTTCCGTGTCGCCAAGGAGTCTGCTGGCACATGTTATCTCGTAAATATATTCTCCACAACCATTCAAGATTCTGAGTCAGCTCGGCGACACTGTCATCGTTGAGGTTACAACCGTTCTGTTGTTATTTGTTCTTATCGCTATACGATGTCCAGGTGATGACGACGTCTGATGAGTTTCCTCACGCTATAATCCAATCGTGAGTAATTTCTAATAAGAAACGAGAATATAATATTACCCTCAGTTTCCGTTCAATTCTCCTAATTTGATAATTGTTATAAATAGCCCAGAATTTCGCGTCGTTTCAATTCGTTTAATTTTTCTTTTTATTTTCACAAAAACATTGATCATGAGAAGGTGGGAATCACTCGATCAGACGAAGAGCAGACTTAACGAGCAAGGACTCGAAGGGTTAACTTAAATAATAAAGTGTGGAAAAATAGGGACTGTAAAGTGCAGGAGAGAAATAAGTTTTGCAAAAGTTTTGGACTTTGCTCTAAACTGATCATGGCTTACGACGACGAGCTTAGGCAGCTGCAGTTCGCCTGCAGTAAGAAAAAAAAAGAAGAAGAAAGCAAGATCGTCCTTTACCATCAGTCCTGTATTTTCCAACGACGTCCTTCTTGAGAGTGTTAAAAAGATTCTACGATCGTTTTTGCAAATTTTTTTTTTATTCTCCTTCCTTTTCATCTCAATACTCTCTCACTGTTTTTACATGCTCTGATCGTTTCAACTGAATTTCATTGTCGAACCCCGCGACTCTCTCGGGAAGACCTGGGGGCCAGGCAAAGTAAAGAAAGAAAAGGAAGCAATGAAAAAAAAAGAAGTAAGTGCTCGCGGAAGTCGCGTCCCCAACATCGGGGGCAAAGGGCACTTTTCGAATAACAAATGACACGTCGATAAAATCCGGTACTCTACATCCCGTTTTCTTACTACTTCAAATCGTTCTCTCGTTTCCCATAACGTGACGCTCGATTCAACTCTTGTTATTGCATTTTACACCGCGTAATGCAGATGGTACGAAACTACCCGCGTAATGATACGTGACCAACTGATCTGCTAGCTCATATCATGCCTCCGTTTTGATTTTTTTTTTTTTTCTTACGTTAGACTAGAGTACAAAACGAAGGCGCCGATGGAATCGAATGAATTGAACGACGCTTCACTGGCGACACATTTGTGTATCGAGTATATATGAATAAATATATAAATAAATTTTTTTTTTTTCATCGATAAGTCTCGCACGTTCCTCAGGGTACTGTTAGTCGATTTACGCGGCATATAATTATTAAACTCGAGGAATCTCCGCGCTGCCGTTCCTGCAGTATCGCCTCAGGGGCGATTTCCGTACCTACCAACTTTCCGTGTGAACGTTAAATGATCTGCTGCAGACTGACTGAGACGTGGCGCCCGCGGGAATCGCTTCAATAAATAGATTGTCCTCTGCAATCTGCAGATATATCTGACCCTGTGTGCGACCATATAGCTTACTCTACTATACTACGGCTTATTCCACACCGGATCTTCTCATATTTATGCAGCGGGTGTTCCGCGATTTATCATCAGCTTCGTTGGACCAAAGTCTACGTTGCGTTCAACGCGGTTGGTCTTCGGGTCTTTCTGTAACACGCTTTATACCTTTGCTTCGTCCACAGGTATGGTCGGTATCAGTATGCGACGGGTACCTTTGCTTCTGCTTCGAAAAAGCAATGAGAATCCTTCACCTGCACGGACGATACGGAAACTAAATTCTTTTTCCCTTTCACCATGTGAATCCTTGATTTTAATTCAATTGAAAATCTAATTTCATCGTTCATTTTTTCCCCCCTTTTATCTTTTCAGCCCCTGCAGGCGAGGTTTTTTTTTTTTTATACACGAATCGATAATATTTTGCACAAAATTTGACAAACCAGTGGAGAGTTTTCAGTGTCACTAAGTAATAACGAGCACTTCACTTTTTCTCTCCGATCATCACGTCTTTTACGATTTGACGAAGTCTTTTTATAGTTTTCAGCAACTTTTTTCCAGCCTTCGTGTCACCGTAACGTAATAGAAAAATTTATTCGCTTGCTCAACTAAAAAAACATGATTCGAAATACAATAGAAACCGTCGCGATGAAATGTGAGAGAAAAAAACTTTTGGTGAATTATAACCAGGTGTCCGAAGGGATATGCGCCATCGTTGAATTGCATCGTCTTCTTCGTACTGTCGTTGAGAAACTTGGAAGTTGACCGCGCTGATCGATTCCTTGAGGGTTTGAAAAGGTAGGTGGCTATACGACGAACCGGAGAAGATCGAGGGTGTACAGGTGCAACCGGCGATCTCTTCGCTACTCCTTATAACCGGTTCGATCTAGACGCTCGGTGTAGATTCCCCTTTGTTCCCCTCGACCCCCGTAAGCAGCGACGTTCCGGCCCCCAGCTTTACTCGTCTCTTGATTTTCTTTTCCTCCGCTTTTCATCCAGAGTATTTATTATTTTGTATAGGTATACAGAGATACGTATTCCTTTTTTTTCCACAAATTACAACCCCAGCTGCAGAATTTCCTTATCTTTTACAGTGAGATTTTTTTTTATCATCGAAAAGCCGCGTGTTGAACTTTGGAAAGCTTCAAATTTTTCAACGACCCAACTTACTCCGATTCTAGGGTTGAAATCCTCATCGATTAACGCATAAAGGGGGTTGATGTGCCAAAGTTCATTTACACGATAAAGGATTGACACCATAAACAGCCCGTGAATCTAAACGATCGTTTGCTATACGAGTGAATAGTAATCTGATCAAAGTGTCGATATACATTGGATATCATTATTATTCCCGCGGGAACGGCTAGAAAATTAGTTTAAGAATGAGGAGAGAGAGAGTGAGACAAGAGGTACATAACGAGCATAATAACAATAATCACAAATGGCCCTGAGTCTGTTCGGAGCAACCGCAACTAATGACTTCAAAATGATTTTCTCGCAATTTCTAACGAATCGCGATAGGCGCGATCGGGTGAAAGGTTTCAAACCTTGTTGGAATTCAAGCCGTGGGAGGACCGGAACGTGTTTTTTGGTATCGGTTAACGCTGACCCCGTGAACGATGTTGACACGTTACAACGTCGAAGACTGAAGCATGGTCCCGATCATTATGTGTATTTGATACACGAATAACCAATACAATCGTGAATTTTTCCTCCATCCAGTTTCGATTCGTGAAAGTCGTTCGTAATGGAGTTGATTAATTATCGGAAAGGGGAAATGCGTTTTCGTTATTTTTTTTTATTTTTTCTTCTCATTTGCTCTGCACCTTTGATAAGGTCGGGGGGGAAAAAAATTGGGTCGCTCTTTAAGACTGGCATACTTTCGGTAGAGAGAACGAGAAACAAGATGATTTCCAGAGTTGTTCGACCCAGATCGTAAAATTTTTAACGTCGTGAAAAAAAATAAACATTTTTTTTCCAGCGCAATATTATACACCGCGTATATCAAACACTCCTAGACGAATGTTCAAATTGAACTTTGACCAGCAACGCTTCTTCTCGTCTGCTACGACGGATGTGCCATTTAATGTCACGCGTTAATTACTCTGCAAGGATAATTGACAATTTGGTATGTGACTGACAAGGATATAGTGGACACCTGATCCTGCAGGGGTCCTGGAAAGGTGGCCGCCCACCGACGTGTTTTCATTAGACGTTCATGGAACGTTACTACGCGCATCTATTGGTCTTACGGATTTAGCAAGCATGCACCTGAACAGTTGTTTTATTTGGAGGTGATTTTTTCGGTGGGAAAGAATAAAGAACTAGGTTTTCGAAATGAATTCGCGTTGTAAAATCCCGGCGAGCGCAAAAAAATCGCGACGATTTATCGCGTCGTCTGTGCGACGGGGCCGATTGCGGTGTGAAAACAAAAATATCCAGCTGATTCACTTTGTCGGTAAGTTTTTCACATTTTTGCCGGGGGCGGTATAGAGTGCAGACGAAGGAAGAAACGAAGCGGTCAAGCCGGTTACAATGCCATCGTTCGCGTATAATTCGTCTGCCATTTTGCCAGTCATTAACGCAATTCAAAGCGATCACCTCGAACGCAAGGAGTTGGTACACGTCATCGCAGACAGTGAAATTAGATCGACCGTAGATTGTTCCGGGACTGCTCTGAGCACTTCCAATCAACGCGAGGAGCGATAATATCGTCGATTTAGCCGCCGTGTAAAAGCCAACGAACTTCGAAATGTTACGACGTCTGATGGTCAAGTTCAAATGATATGCTGGAAGCGAACTAAATCACTTTCTGTGAACCAACGATTTGGCATTTTGCGCATTAGGTTCCAAACACCTGCTGGCGTTTCGATTACCAGCTGCACACGTTATATCATCGTGGTCAGATCGATCAAGAAACTCTCTGGGAGAAGAAATGAGACATTCGTATAGCGTGTATGGCTTCCGTTCTCGTATCCTAAGATCTTGGGCTATCAATCATTTGGTTCCTAATGTTTTGTGTTCGCGTAACACCGTCGGGTATAAACTCGTAGGAGATTAGTCGGATCGATGTAAGCGATATTATAGCGCGAGGTAGCCGAGTGAGCAGCGAGAGCAAATGGACCGCCGTGGTTTTCGTGTGCATCTCGTTGAGTTGATTTGAAAATTATATACGAGCTATTTTTTTTTGTTGAAAAAAAAAAGAAGAGATGGTACTGTTAAAACGCCGGAAAGCCCGTTAGTATGTAATGTGTGTAGTAAAATTCCACGTACGAGAGATCCGGTAAAATCGAGGTGGGGCTACGCGAAACTCTTGGTTAAAACAGGGAGATGAATAAACTGCAGCTTATATCTTATTCCACGGATCCGTGGTACGGAATAAAATAAGAGGCGGCGAATGTGTAGCGAGGCAAGAGCTGGGAAAACGAAAGAAAAAGAAACCGGAGTTCTCGTCTCGCCTGGGAGATACGAAGGGATGGGATAAAGGGCTGTATAGAAAGAGAGAAAGGGATGGAGATCGACTTGAAATAAGCCTGGGTACGCGCTTGAACTGCAAATTCGTCCTGGCGTTTAGTTATTTCTACCTTTGCAGGGTCTCTTGCTCCGCCATTCCCTCTCATTCTTTCTCATTCTTTCATACTCCTCTCTCCACATCCCTCCTCGATTCTCCTTGCACCGCGGTACCCCTGGCGTCCCGGTGTCCCGATGTCCCGACGGGACGCACGCGGACCATTTCGTGTCATATACTACTGTAAAATATTCATTCGTGTCAGTGACCACGTTGAACCGAGAAGGACTCTTCTTTTACTTTCGGACGTCCGACCAGACCCCATTCCGCTATATATTCCTATGAAAACTTTTCCACCAGTCAATTTCTACGGCAAGTTTGCTCAACGGTTTTGTTATATGCTTTTTTTATTCCACTTTCTTTTCTTTCGAGAATATCATTGAATAGTAGTGTCGTAGTTTTTATGTAGTTCTGAAAATCCAGAGCAGCGGGTGAGTTATCGTAGCACTATAAAAAATTTACCGAAATCAAAATATTCCGCCCACTACATTCATACGGACGATGAGTGTAAGTCTATCCCGTCAATAAATATACCAAGAATCCAGCAGAGTTAATATTTAGCTGTTAGACCAACCGCAGTCTCATGGCAAAAGCGCACAATACCCATTCTGCATTATTTCTAAAAAAAACAAAAAAAATATTCATTCAAAGTATATGAGATTCGGTGTATCGGTCAAGGTCGACTGATTCGAATTCAAAAATAAGTGTATTAAAAAATTCTGGACAAACTGAAAACTAAGAATTTTCACCCGCTTCATAGGCGCAACTTGAATAACTTTGTCGAGAGTTTCTGAACGCGTCAAGGATTCTGGTCAGCAAAGTAATTCGAAACGCAGCTGGCTTCGATGACATTGTTTTACAGCGAAGCCCGCGAACCTTGATTGCCAGCAACAATAGTTCGGATCGAGTTCAGTACCTTTTTGTTCCGACGCGTTTGTCGAACGTTCCGTATCCTGGATTTCAATCGATCATCCGCAGATTGTGAGCTAGATTTGAGTGCGAACAATAATCCCAGCTGCGCAAAATCCGAGGATGAACGATCGCGTAACGAGAAAAGCTGACGGAAGTCATAAACCACACAACACACAAATGAATGAACGAATGGATGAATGAATGGATCGATGGACGGATGGGCGTCGCATGGTTGAACCTTCGACAAAAGGCACCCTGGGTCTCTCCATTCATATATTTGCAAAAGGTCAGACATGTTGAACTACGTAACTCGGAGATATCTCAATTCTGATATCTGATTTTTTTCACCGGTACGTTACCCTCTTCGAGGTGTTCGCTAGCGAAAGGCGAACGAATGCCGGCTATACCATGAAATTTGACGGCCAAGGTGTGCGATGTAAGCCTGAGGGCAGGCGAGAATTTTACGTTATGTAATGATTGACGGATCGGTACTCACGCTTCCTTCACGTATTGTCCGCACGTCCTAACGTAGGCACGCATAAGATTTAGTTGGGAGTCGCCATCGAGTCGACGTCCGTTCCTAATTAAAAGCGTAAATACTTGAACAGTGTGACGCGGCACGGTGAGGTGAGGCAATAGTTTTTCAAGGTAAAGTTGCATGGGCAGAGAGAATTCTAAATCCAAACGGTGAAAATCTAGAGGTAAATTCGCTAGAGGTGCGTGTGGCAAATTTATTTTTAAACTCGTACGTGTATCAGAACAGATTGTGAGTAATAGAAACGTTTACAGCGTCGTTGGCGATAGATTTACAGCTGTATAAGAGGCACTTTTTCAAATTGTTATTACAGTTTTGTTGCAGATAACACGAAAAACTTTGGGCACTAAATCTCCGTTTCTACCTTCGCTTGTTCGTATGGATGTGCAAGCATTATTCTTCTATATATGCGTATCGGGTTACCTATGTATAAGATTACGGGTGTTTCTTAAAATAGCATTAAACTATGCTAAAGCTGGGTTTTGTTGGACGAGAAAATACGCGGGGATTGGAAAAACTCCAGAATGATTCAGGCTCCGTTAATATTTACGGTGATGATTTGAGATCTCACGATGAAGAACGTATTGGTATTTGTTGTACGTATGCGTATAACTCGCGGTAGCTGTGACCATTATATTGAATCGCCGAGGGGCGATTCACAGGTTTCGTAATACCTGCAGCTTCCTAACCATAAGTATACAAATTCCCCGGGAATTGATTTGTCTTTGTACACACACCGGATTACGCGGTATTGTCGTTTACCGTATTTTTTCTACCTTTCATTCCCTTCGGTTACTTTTTTTTCCTTCTAATTTTTCCCTCTTCCATCTTCCCTTTCTTTGGCATAAAACCGTAGCGATCCACTCCCACGCAACGGAGCGAGCACAACAACCATTCCTTTCCACTACCTTGGCCTTAGTCTCCTCATCTCCGTTCTTCGAGTATATTTTTCTTCACCGGCCATGCAGTTCCAGTCTTGCAACTACGCCAACAAAACGTGTTGCAGTTACGCGCCAGTTTTAACAGAATGGCAGAGACTCTTTTATTTCATTTAATATACCTTAATATTTTCGTCTCTTTTTCATCCACATCTCTTCTCGAAAACGATCAGAAATTCAAGGCCCCACCCGGCTCACTCAGCACCCGAACTAATTCAATCGATTTGACCTTATAACGGAAGTAGACTTTATTTCGTGGGCAGCTTCAGGATCAACGCCCTTGAGACTATGAGAAAATTATACACGCGCACGGATCACGCTCCCGTAATTTCAATTTGACCGAATAAATCGAGGTTAAAGACAATAGGTAAATCAGGGGATATCGAAACACCGTATTTTACACATCGGATTCCGAGCTGATACGAAAGGTGTGAGAATAAATTGATATGACATAATTAACAGCATCTCGACCGAGGATGTCCGTCGTGAATCTTGAAGTAGAGAGAAACCAACTCGATACAGTATATCCTTAAGGGGGTTTAATTTCCAATCAATTTACTCTGTTAGTCGGTAACGAAGCCATGAAATCGCGCGTGTCAATTAGCGGAATATCCATCAGATGCCTTACGTACGTATATAGGCGTTATCGCGTGTATTTTCTACGGTGAACGCACGCGCGTCTAGAAAATAGTTAGCGAAGACACTAACGCGTGGTTTTACCATCTTAAGTGATCTTACTTCGCAATTGTGCGTGATCATCAAGCGTGTGTAAGGATACAGTACACAGTTATTGCAGCTTGGTTTACTTGTTGTGTACAGTCAGCGCTTTGATCTCCCACCATTTCTATTGTGGTGGCGGCTACTCGCGAGTCGGCGGTCGCGGGAAACGAGAAGAAGAAGAAGAAGTAGAAGAAGAAGAGGAAGAAGAAGAAGAAGTTGCTCTCGACCGAGCCAACGTCGATACACTCTGCAGTTGGCGTTTACTTCTCGGGCGTAGTGGGTGGCAATGACACGATTACATTTTTTTAGTTCTATAACGAACGGAGTGACCGAGCAGCACGATTCGGGTAGATTTCAAAATTCCCGGTCAAAAAGTTCCTACATATTCTGAGGAGGGAGATCTTCGTCAGTAGTCCTGATCGCCGCTGTACATCGGGATATTTTATTTTATTTATTTCAGTAATATATTGTGATTATAGTGCTATGAAATTGGATCATATCATGCCACCGCATTGGTAATTATAACAAATAACATGCTGCACGATTAAAAAAAATTTGTTTTTTTTCTTTTATTTTCTCGTCTTTGCAAAAAAATTTGATTTTCTACTCCAGATTCAAATTACTTATAATTCAAAGATCGACTTGCGCAAGAAACATCGCGCTACAGAAGATACCTATAAGTATTGCCTCAACGGATGTTGATTCACGAGTTTCCGTTCAATGAAAAAGTTTTGAAATCTGATATATTATTCGTGGGAATAATATTTCGTATAGTGAAATTTGTCTGTCAACTCTCCTAAAAAAAAAAGAAAGAAAAAAATTTGGTGTAAAAAAAGAACGAAAAAGATTCGTGTGCAGTCAGAGACCTAGATATATTGTACAGTTCTTTCTTTCGCAATGAATATTTATTTTTAACAAACTCTACTCAGGATGGTTCGAATTTCATCAATCCTACTTCCGTTGTATTTGCGCCACCACAGGCTCTACGTGAATGTGTATGTTATCGAAATGCGAACGGAAGATTGATATATTTGAGCACATAATACGCGAGAACGTGAGAATTATATCCGTTCGAATGGGGTGGCCGAGGGGGTAGAAATGGCGGTTAATCTTCTTGGAGATTGACGTCGGAGGTTTGGAGAATGCAATTGCTCAGACGGAAAGTGATGTATCTGGCGCAGAGGAAACATGACAGATACCAAACACCAAACACTAAACTCCGAACGTCAGCGAGGCACGAGACATTAACGCGAGGACCAATTAGAGAGGTTAATTCTCAAATGATTTATGACCTTAAAAAGGGGCGGAGGGTGATGAGGAGAATATACGCGTACTTAATAAACGTTGTTTGTTCAGAATGTTGCGTAATCATCTTAATTTGTTTGAACAATAATTTATTCTCGTACGCGGTTTGCAGATTCCCTAGACTCGCTGGATAAGAGACTGTATAATGTATACTGATAAGAAGACGCGTTTATGCAGTGTGCAGGAATTTTCAGATCCTGCAAGCCTTCAGGTCGGCTAAAGACACGTTCACCCAATTCCTGATTTTTCTCGAGTTATCCGAACGATCGTAGAAACGAGGTGAACCGGAAAAGGAACGAGGATAATACGCTGCACTTACAATCGCGCGACGGTGAAATCAAATTTAATAGTACATATATTGTCTGATTTTTATCAAAACTTTCGGTATAGAATTGCGTTAACAAAATCTTGGATCTTGGCACCGCTGTGGGTACAGATTTATTTCCGTCGACAAGGATAGGATGCGCGTTTAGATATCTGTGTAATTTATTTTTAAGATTTCTACCTCCATTATAAATAAGATTTGGATGAGAGATAATTTTGAAAATTTCACATCCTTAAATTTTCGATTGAAATTGCATTCGAGAAATTTAATCACTATGGATACACACTTGCGTATGGAAACGTTGAGGATTTCTTGCTTGATCAGTCGCTGCGTAATCAGATTTGCGTGAAGATAATATGATTGTATAATGAATACCGATCTACGAAAGATTATTATTTATCCCCGCAAATGAGATCGGCCGAGCAATTGCCGGAATGGCCTTGCCGATGTTAATCGAAGCATTGACCTTGGGTAAATACGGTTCGCTGACATGTGGTCGTCTTCGTTACGTTAACTTTCATATATTTTACCGCAGGGGTGGTAAGCACCGGATCGTTACGCGACGCGGACGATGCTCGTCGTTAATTCACATCCCATGAAGATTACTCTCTTGGTAAAACAATAGCAAATAAAGAGACAGAAAAAAAAAAGATAGATGAAGTAAAAAAAGCCTTGAGAAATACTAGCGTAGATGCGGGCTCTGGGGCTGACCTTGGCTTGAACCACCCCGCAGGTGCAGTAAAACCAAGCGTGTCCATTTAGACTGGTATTACCGTGGCGAGTAGCGCTTTTTTCATTGCTCGAGGGACCTTGTTTCTCATTTGCTAATTAACAATTAGTGTATTGTTAGTGAAATGGATTTCTGACGTCGCACGAATATTCGGAGATAGGAAAACAAAATTCTCTTGGGAGGCCGACGCGGATATGGAAACGTTAAGTTGTTCGTTCGGTTTGTCTGTCTCTTTGCTGATTGACTGATCAATTGTATACGCGCTAGATCTCGACCCTTTGATTTGTGAAATTATGAACGGCACGTTTAAAACAATAAAACTCGAAATGGCGAGCATTATATCGTTTTTTATTATTACAAAACACACGGCTAAAAATAGTCTCAACGTTAAATGCCAACTTCAAAGAACACTGAACGCGAGTATTTTAGTATACATTCTGAAAGGGCTACCGCATCGTTATAATACTTATAATAAGGAGAATGAATACAAATGCCGGTGGCTAAATTACAAACATCCCCCTTCGTTTCAGACAGGAAACGAACTCGTTATCACACGTGGTTCATCTTTGTTCCCGCGTATACTATAAAGTCTACCTACTTCTTTACTCTTGTTTTATTTGATTTTTTTTTAATTTAAATGTTCTTTTTTGTTTGTTTCTTTTCTTTTTTTTTTAAGAATTCTTTGTCTGTTACCCGTGACTTTCTCACC
This sequence comes from Athalia circularis, assembly GCA_963978495.1. NCBI lineage: Eukaryota > Metazoa > Arthropoda > Insecta > Hymenoptera > Athaliidae > Athalia > Athalia circularis. The sequence goes on along the minus strand of OZ021698.1, from coordinate 17,499,992 downwards.
AACTCCGTGAGAAGGTTCGCAGCAGACTTGAACTTGAACCACTGTAGCGTTCTAACCCAGTTTAATCAACTCCGCCACGCGTTCGTGCGGTATAAATTGATATGCAACAATTATACGGCCGAGCTAGGTGCCATGCGACCACATGGAAGAGAATAAAATTAAAAGAAAAAAAAAGTTTCATCGATCAGAAAAAATAAATCAAATTTTCAATAGTCACTTGGTCATTCTATTTATGTATAATAATCTAATGAAACGTGTATTGCTTTTTGTTTCAGCCGAAAAAATTCGATCGTCCTTCGGACTCAACTTTCCGTACGGGTCCATACGATAATAGGTGAGTTTGATTTTTGATTTTGTTTCGGTTTTTTTTTTTTTTTTCAAATTCTACGATTTACGATCCCTCGGAAATCTTATTTTCATCCCTTACTTACGGACCGTCGTTTGGTGATATCGAAAAATTATGGAACCTGTACGATTGATTCATGCTACCGATAATCCCGTGATACCCGCGACGAAGATGATTGATTCAATCTGTGAGTTGTTGGCTTCGGATGGTGAAAAATATCCGTTCATCATTTATATGGCACGGAAACTGGCGTAGGGCGTTAGATTCCATTCTTGCATGGCGTTGGCAGACACACGCGGTAACGCCCTTCCGAACGATTTGTGAGATGTATACGAAAATTAAATTGGTTTTTGGACTGACCGCAAAAACCTGCAGAGACGATCCGTCCGGGCCATCGGTACAGCTGTTAATAATTCATTACTTCCAATGTAAACTGATCGAATTATATTCATTCGAATCGTCTCTACGATCAAATCATATCAGATGCGTCGTATGAATTGTAAAACTGATGCGTGCGTGTGTAACTCTATTATATACGGGGCTCGGTTCATGGAGACGAAAGAGTTTTGTCGGCTCTGAACACGATCCACCTGCCTCAAAGGCTTCGTTCGTTGACCCGACTTCGACTGGTCCGTACGGAAGACTTTGGTGAAAGAAGAGAGCCGGAGAAAGAGTGGAAAGAAAAGAGAGATGGAAGATCAAGGACAGAGTTGTAAAAGAAATACAAAAATAATTAAAAAAACAAAATGCATCGATACGCGCGCGTATACGGCCGAAGCTAGTCTGCTGCATTTTGCATCTCTTGAAACCGCACATCGCCACGTATCCTTGTGGTTCTTCGATCTTGGCCAATCTCAATTTTTCACTTCCCATATTCTTCCGGATTTTTTTTTTTTTTTTTTTTCTCTTCATCCTTCGCCAACGTGACGCTAACGATACAACTCTTAATTGTCCCTCTTGGTATCGCGAGACGTTAAATTGTCTTTTGATCACGGGAATCCTTTTATCGCGATCCCGAATCTCGCCTTGCACATAAACGTCGTGTTTCGTATTACGGTAAAGGGTTTGCAAAGGTTCCCTTCGCCCTTTTTTTTCCTCTTCTTTTCATCCCACCAACAAATTCTGGCCTAACGGGACTCTGCCGTGCAGGTTCCTCTGCACCGTCCGAGGAAGAAATAAAGCATCGTTTATTTTATATACTCTAAATCAAAGTGCGCGGGGAAACGTCTTTATATATTGTCGAAATTCAATCGGAACTTGTTTGCAAACAATGAACATGTATCGAAACAAGAGCTGCTGCAATAACGCCACTCGTCGGTTCTAATTTCTTTTTTTCATTTTTCCTCCCTTATTTATTACCGTCCATATTTTCGATGGACGATCGCGCGTACGTCGGGCAATGAAACGAAACTCGTTATTTCCGTGTACCTTGAGAAATCCGGGCGCGTGATGAACTCGTGAGTCCTGGCGTGGGAGGTGACTGGGGAGGCAGGTAGGTAACCGGTCCTGAGCGCGGGCTCCGCTATTCTTAGAAACGGGCCCTGCAGGCAGACCCTAATTACCTCTACCTGTAACCCGATGCACCAAGATGCATTATGCATTCGGAGATTGCGTGATACTCCGCGATTATGCGCTTGGCAGAATTTTTTATTTTACGTCCTTTTTTTTCCCCTACGCTCTTTTTTACAGCAAATCTTGGAAGAGAAAATAATCAAATTCCGTTTCGACATCGTAGGCTATGGGGTGGAACAAAGTTGTAAAATAATCTTTGTTGCGTATTGTTGAGAAATCGGCGGTGCATGCAGGAAAAATTCTTCTTATTATTTCAACGAACGCGTATCGTTGAACCGGTACGATAGGATTGGATTCTATGATGTATGAGAATCTCCATTGAAATTATATTTGGTAACGAGACGCGGAGACTCGGAGAGCAGAAACGACCCCATGGGGACCGGTTGTTTTCGGGTGAACGACTTTGCAGGTTCAACTCTTTCGATTCGAACGAAACTCGCTCTTCGGCTATCGTTTCGTGTCGCCAATACTTATATCCGTGACTGTACGACCGGCAAAGAAACGGGAAGGCCATCGAGAAGAAGACGATCATTACCGGTCAATATTACTTAATACCACCGTAAGATGGCAGCTTTTCTCGTAGAAGATCGTAAAATTATGCTAACCACTTTCTAATTTTGCATCGTATCGCTTCGCATCGCGTGGCCTTTCAGCGCGGCGCATGAGTGTGTTTGCGAACGATCTGTACAAGATAAACGGGGCAGCCCGGGTACTTTGAACAGATCCCGTAAGTAACGGAACAAAAAAATTCTACTAAACAGGATTAAATTCTATCGTGCAATAATTCATTCCAGGATTAAAGATCGGTTATATTTGATTACGGGCTTTTTTTTGTTCAATTTCTTCTTTTTTTTTTATTTCAACCGATTTTTCAATGTACCGGAGAAAATAGAGAAGACCGGGAATTCAATCCAGTCTACTGTTTTACATAGAATTCAATTCACTAGAAATCCATTTGTGAGTATTCACCCATAAAAATTGTTTTCGGCCGGTACACCTAGGAGGGCACGCACCGCCGGCTAGAAAAGTTATCGCGCGAATTAACCGAGCTTAATTGGACTTTACGCTAATTGGAGTCGTCGTACCTGTGCGCTAATAAACAAGGTACAAACAGAAACGAAAAAAGAAATTTGAATTGAAATAAAAATATCCGCCAACAGCTCTAACAAGTTTTGCGCGTGGCGGCAGTTCGCCGGTTTTTCTCGGAACAACGGTAATTAGACGAAAGCGTCGGAGGAGAGGTCCACCGAGAGACTTCGAACATAATCAAATTACATGAGGTCCACCTAAATTACCCCGGAATTTGAATGACCGTCGTATTTCTCGTGAACACTTTCAACCTTTGCTCGTACCGTTAACTCAATTATGCAAATTCATATTTACAATATAACTGTTGCGTAGCATGATAAGAAATTTGATAATTTTTCATCAGATAACGCTCCGGTAATTTTTAGAACTTCGCTCGACTCTCGTCCCGGACGAATATCTTTAATAACTTAGTATGTTACGTACCTATATTGAAATTTTTGTTGCAGAAAAATTGCTCAACAGCGAGGGTAGAGAATTGAGGCGGGCCTTGTTCTCTCTGAAGCAGATATTTCAAGTAAGTTTAAAAACCTTATTGATCGCGGTCAAAGGAACGATTGTTCGCAATTATAATACCTGTACAATATTGTCGCAGGAAGACAAAGATCTCGTACATGAGTTCGTACAAAATGACGGGCTGGCTTGTCTCATCAAAGTTGGGAACGAGGCTGACCAAAATTATCAGAATTACATACTTCGGGGTGAGTAAAAAAATCTCCTTTCTGTTATGAGAATAATCAAATTTAGGCAATATTGAATTTAATCCACGCATTGATAATTTGAGAATAAATGATGTCGGAATCCTATACACATCGCGTGGGATTTGCCGATTGAGATTATCCATCCGTTAGAAAGGTATCGAAATATAGTACGGAGTTGGGTGGCCTTTGCGTGCAACCGTGCGGTGAGTCGAGGTGAGAGAAACTGATAGGGTGGAACGATGGCGTAAAAGAAGAGCTAAGGGATCGTGGGGCTGTGTACGAGGTGAAGTGGAGGTTTGCGGAAACCCGAAAATCGTTTTACACTTGATCGAACGGTGGAGGGGAAAACCGCGAACGACCGGAATCGGGCGGGTTAAATTATCTCGAATGGTTTGCTGCCCACAGCCTTTTATGTACATACCTATACCGCGGTGGAAATCCTTAAACGAGATTCGCCAAAAAAAGTTTCCATCCATTTCACTAGTTACTCAAGTGAGCCCAAGCAAAAATTCGCCTCTGCTAAACTTCTCACGAAATTTCATCGCGGCTAGATTGTTGCACAAACATATCTACGTCTTCACGTTATACGTTAATGCAGAAACGAAAGTTTCTACTTCGATTCATTTTAGGTATTAACTTAAAGAAAAAAAAAAAAATACTTTCAATTCAGCTACACACCTTTATACCTAGTCTTATCTCGAGCAAACTGAATTTCAATGCGTGCCAAGTGCCCATAGGTATACATTAGCCCAGGTATAGCGTGACGGGAAGAGGAGTATAGGAATATCTTTAACTGATTCTCTCATAGATATTTTCTCATATACTTCGTGACCAGATTCTCAACCCGTTTGCGTTTTACTTAAGGTTCTCGTTCGTAATTGAAGATTGGTTAGAACTCGGTCAGGAGTAGCGTTGCGGGCCCTGAATCGGCGGCCTTCCTACTCTCACAATCGAACAAAGACCTCCACGGTAACAATTATGAAGCCTCATTATCCGCATCTAATTCAATGGCGGTATCAGTTTCTGTGTCGTTACGCAAGTCCTTCAGAAACTGCGCGAATAACCGTCACATCTGGGCATGCCATTAATTGGCTTCACAAATATCTGCAAAATGACGCGAACTCGACATTGCCGCAGCTGTGTATCGATTCCAAAATGCTGGCAGCAACGGCAGAGTTCCACGTATTCTGTACATTAAAATACCCGAAGTTAGTACGATAAATTTTTATCACACAATTTTTACTCCGAGTTTTTCGGAGCCATCAAATAAAGCGTAAATAACGTTTGTTAATTTTTCAAAACTTCGAAATTTACACGGTCGTACTTTCCGGGTCCCATTGGTTCTCGGAACAAGTTTCTTCCCACTCCTAGAGATTGAAATATTTTGATGATCTATTTTTTTAATCTGATTCAATTTTTCCTTTGCGTTTTTTCGGATGATGTAGCCCTCGGGCAAGTGATGCTTTACGTCGACGGAATGAACGGGGTGATGGAACACGGGCAGACGGTTCAATGGCTCTACACGTTAATCGCAAGTCGTTTTCGACTAGTGGTGAAAACAGCCCTTAAACTTCTTCTGGTATTTGTCGAGTACGTCGAGACGAACAGTCTTCTTCTCGTGAGGGCGGTCAGATCCGTCGATACCTCTAGGGGTATGATACCTTGGACGAATATCATGAAGTTACTCAAGGATTACGACGCCGCGGACACCGAACTTCTGATATACGCAACGACCCTTGTTAATAAATGCCTCAACGGAATACCCGATCAAGATACCTACTACGATCAAGTCGACTGTCTCGAGGAACAGGGGGTCGAAGGTATAATTCAAAGGTACATGTCCAAGCAAGGAACCGACCTCGATCTCCTCAGGCAATTCCAAATATACGAAGCTGTGCTTCATCACGAGGATGGGGATGACAGGGGCACTCCCATACGTCAACTCGACGACAACATCAGGTCAGTAGTGAACGGTATGAAATTTATACGCCCGTGTGAGTTTCTCAGTTGTAATTCCAGTTGAGTATTTTTATTTTATTTGATTTTGTTTTTCTTTTCTCGGGGGGGATTTCGTTACAGAAAAACACTTCGGAATCGGAAATCACTGGTGGATTCACACGAACGTCGAAAATCTCGAAGACACTCAACCGGCACGTCCCCCTTATCGATGTCCTTGAACGCCCGACTGAGTCCTCGGCTTAATCACACTTTAGGTCTTAGCTCTTTGAACACCACCCTAAATTCAACTTTGCCTGATGACGGGGACGAGTCGAGTAGCTCACAGAGTTCCCAAGGTCTCGGGGATGTTCAGTTGAACGGTAGCTATAAGGAGAACAAGGGTAAGGCCCTTACTTTAAATCCCCCACCTCTTTCTACGAGTTTCACCCCCGTTGCGATATTTCTCCAACGCTAATTTAATTTCAAGTTCCGTATAGCTGTACATACTCACACTTACCCGGCACACCGGTCTATTCCCCATGTTCACTTCTGTACACCGAGTGTGCTCAGCGTTAATTAAATATTTCAACACCCCCTTCTCATCCCCCTAACCCTCCCCACCACTCCCCATAGACAGCGGGAATGCGAAAATTAATTGCAAATTGTTAATTGCTCGTTGTACCAATCGTTATGCAAACGGAGGTTCCCTCTTCGCGACAGCGCGGTTCAAATTTCACGAACCTCGTCTGGTGCCGCTTGGGATTTACAAACATCCCGATATTCCGGGATGACGGCGATATTCGTCACCCTGGTTATCCAATTTGTTGTTAATCGCGCTACCATATTTCTCGCATCAAACTCTGGTATGCGATAATGGCGCCATAAATTAAACATTACAAACTATCCAGCCAATGAATTTGAACTTGGCCGCCCACCACTACCAAGATGTTATTGCTATCGACGCCGTCTCGACGCAACAACTTTACTCCAGTATCAGTCTTCTAACCAGACTTGACGAAAGTTTCCAGTTATCTTCACCGGTGTTTATCCCTTGCCAGCCGGAATATCGTCAAACTTAATTTTAATGTCGGGGGGAACGTCTAAACTGCTTCGGGAACGGAAGATAATCATCGTTGGACGACAGATAATTTTCTCTCCCCAAATACCTTGTCCCAATAATTTTAAAAACCCTCTGGTCGATCTTCCAGTTGACGTTGGCGTTACTCCGGCGCTTCGACGACGTCGTGAACGTGCCGAAAGACAGCGTAGTTTTATCAGAGAGCAGCAGGAGGCTACCGCCAATATGAGGGCGTCCATCGGTCATTCGGACGACCAGGAGAGTAAGTCTCGATCGGAATCGGATATTGATGGTGTAGAAAAATTTTTTGCAACGTTCACTTTTTATTTTACTTTCATTTTATTCGTCTTTTCAAGGTTCATTTCCAACCAATGGTCAGAGATACACGAATGGGTCGCCAGCTTACGATGGCAACGCTGATTCGACTTCTAATAAATTATCACGGGGTAACAGCCGCAAGGATTTGACGCCGTTAATGAACGCGGCGAATAAACTTGATTCTGAAGAAAAAAAACCGTGGTACGGTAAAAATCGGGACGAGGGTGTCGAGTGTGACGAGGGAAATCACACCGACGAAGATGACCAGGATCGCAGAGTGGTCCTTCAACTAAAAAGGGAAGGAACGGTCAAGGATCTGACACAAAAGTTAGCCGCACAAAATCTCATCCCGAGCAGTCCAGTCGAGGACAAGGTCTCCAGGTAAATTTGCGGAGGTTCCATGTCAGCGATATAAGTTAATTTCATTTCTAGTTTGACGTTTGTGTTTTTTTTTTTAACTCTCGGTGTGATTTTCTTTTAGGATAGGTGACATGAGCGGATTGATATCCAAGGCCAAGGAAGGCTTGGCCAAATCAAAATCAAAGGCCGACGTTCTCAAGTCGCCGACTGCCGATAATATTCCGAAGTTAACAGAGGTGAAAAAATCAGAAAATGAACTTCACTGGGAAGAATTAGCGAGCAAAATGACTCGGCCTCTGGCACTCTGTGATCTGGACTTCACTGATCTCAATTCTGAAGATGAAGTTGACGTTCTTAGTCCGGTTAGCATCGCTAACGGAATTCCTCCGCCACCACCACCGATGGCTCCTTCATCGATGGCAGGTCGGGCTCCGCCACCTCCGCCACCGGGAGCAAGACTTCCTCCACCTCCGCTGCCGAACGCCACATCGCCTTTGTTTGGTGCAAATTTCAAATCCCCAAGGTCGCCTCCTAACGCTGACGTAGCGAGTTCTCCGAAAAGTCCTGTACTTTCGAACAAGAAGAGCAAAAAGACGGTGAAATTATTTTGGAAAGAAGTTAGGGATGATCCCATAATACTGTCGAGGCTCGACAAAAATAAAATGATATGGGACGAACTTTCGCCAGTTCTGGTTGACACCCAAAAGTTGGAACACCTTTTCGAGAGCCGCGCGAAGGACCTCATCACAAAGGTGAGCGATAAGTTTGTGTATTTTAATTGTGAAATTCCAGGGTAGGTATAAACAGTAACCCCACTGTACGGAATTTTATACGCGTTTGAAAAAATATCAGCTCCTATTATTAGGACGATGTGCAGTAGCGATGACCTGGAAACGACCCAGGAAAATAATTTTCGTTTCGGTTCAGCGATAAAACGGGTGATCATGGGATGTGATTCGATGCTTGTTTAATTTTGAATGTTCTCTTTAATAATTTTATTAATTTCCATCTTGTACGGTTGGCTGTGATGCGAAGTATTCGTAGATCTTATATTCGGGGTTTAAAGCGATATGGTCTTCGACGAAAGCTTTAATATCCACATCACCTTAAACGCGACTGCAGTAGCCACTTTTTTGGTAAGGTGCTAAAATGAGGGTGATATTCATAGCAAACAAATCTACTCACGGTCAAGACGCACCCCCGGTGAATAATCGAATGAACCGGCCAAACACCCCCCTCGGCAGTTGGATCGTAGATATTACTTTAAAGCCCTATGCGGACAGCCCGAAATGCTTTAATCCTGCCCTAGATTACGCCCTGAATCCCACTGCAACAAACTCCCGACTGTATAATGTATTTCTATTTGCTTTGCAAATCGCTCCGACCTCGCAATTTCCAAAACATTTTGACCAGCCGCTCTCTACCTCATTCCATGTTCTCCCACGTTATGCTCTGCGCATAGTCGCGGGTTGTTATGGGCTTTTACGGAAATGCTGTGCAACTTGAAGGTATAAACCGCTACGATGTTGGACTTTGACTCGACGAAAGGCAAATACGAGTTTGCCTTAACGTGTTTAGGTATTAATTGAATTAAATAGCTGGGTCACGCGGACCCATTTACGTTTTACGCTCCGACACGCTCGAGGGGTGCACTCAATCTGAGTTGAAATTAACCAGTTGGAAGAGGTTGACTACTATTGGGATGATCGAAAATTTAATAACGATTATGCAATTTATGGTGGTGGATGCTTATGACATGATTATATAAATTATTACGTGGATAATGATTGGATGTGATTTACGATATTGGGTATCATAAAGATTATGAGGAATGGTGATGGTTTCAATCTGAGAGGAAATGAAAAGAATAAAATAATCGAACCAGAGAAAAAGAGAGCAAAAAAAAAAGAAAAAAAGAATAATTGTATTCAAAAGAAAACTAATTTTGTTCTTGTATTCTTTGCAATCTTGTTGGTGCGCGCACGATACAAATTGGCATGCTGGAATTTGACAGGAGGTGAGTCCTAATTCCTTAATTTAACTTTCGAACCTAAAGCTTTTTAACACGTATAAGCGTTCGCGTTCATTAATTGATTTTATCGAAGCCAGAGTTTGATTAACCTGTCGATTATTTTGAAATTTTTGGAAGAAAAATAAGATGGAACACGTGGCTAATTTTCTCGTATCGATACAGATCTATTTACACGCTCGCAAGGATATTGAAAAACAACCGGCTTCTAATAAAATCAACGATACGAACCGCCTCGATTCGCTACCAGAATTGTTTACGAGCTGTTTGGCGGCTTATTGTGGTTAGTTGGCTGACTGATTAGTTGCAGGCTACTCACTAGCACGGTTGGCTCATCATAGCAGCTTGGTGAACATTAACGAGTTAATTTTGTTTAGAAAGAAACGCGGAGAGCTTAAACTCAACTGGAACGTAATTTTGTGGATTTCGTGTCTTTATTTTGCACGTGGATATAGCAGAAACTTCACTCGAATTTCTAGTAGCTGATTTCTACCGGCTTATATACTCATGTACCACGCCTATTCTTTCTATCCATTTTTCTCCCCCCGGCTTTGGTAGATTTGTAATTTAGTCTCGTCATTCAATCGTTAAGATATAAAACAGCCGGAACGAATGTCGAGAATATAAGTGAGAACAAAACCCATCGAATGTGTTCCAAGCGTCTCAGATTTCAACTGAAAATTGACGCATCTATAGGTGCTTTGCTTCGTTTGACGAAATATTCTCCCTGTCGAAAGCGAGAAACAGTAATTTTTTTGTTTTTCTTTCTTGGGTTCTTTTTCGTTTCTTTTCTCATTATTATTTCATCGAACAGAAACAGCAAGAGATGAATAAAAACAAGGAAATCATCGTGCTGGATCACAAGCGGTCAAACGCAATAAATATCGGGATGACGAAACTACCACCGCCTAGATCCATAAAAACGGCAATTCTCAAAATGGACGCTACGATCATGAATAGAGAAGGGATTGAGGTGAGTCGAATGAAATTTCGACACTTTTTTCACGCTTGTTTTCTTTTTTCATATAAAAATTGGGCAGTCTTCATTTAGTCAATTTTCAAACTCTTAGAAACTACTGACAATGTTGCCCACCGAAGAAGAAAGATCTAGAATACAAGAAGCTCAAGCCGCTAGTCCAGATCTCCCGTTGGGATCTGCCGAACAATTTCTCCTGACACTGGCGTCCATTTCGGAACTTCCGGCACGATTGAAACTTTGGGCTTTCAAACTTGATTTTGAAAACTCCGAAAAGGTAAGCGGAAGTGCGTAACGCAATTTTTATGTTCATGTTACTTTTTCCCCATTCGTATGGGGAAAAGAATGGACAGAAATTTCCAATGATCGTTGATCGAGCGACACTCCGATATAACAAAATTACATGTTGACCAAAAAAAAATTCATGAATACGCTCCGCACGCCCGCGCATGCACGAGGACTCGAATCTATAGCTGTGCACTCATGGTTTTAGGAAATAGCGGATCCCCTGATGGACCTTAAGCAAGGAATGGAGACCCTCAAAGTTAACAAGACGTTCCGTGGGATTCTAAGCACGCTTCTTTCGATCGGGATATTCCTAAACGGAAACGAGGTATGTCGATATGAAAATTCAAGCTTGTTGAATAATCCCTGGGCAGCTTTGCTGCTCGTTAGGAGCTACGATCGAAAATTTTTCCATATCGAATCTCAAACATTCGCTTTTTTTTTTTCTTTTTGTTTCAGGTGAAGGGATTTCAACTTGAATATCTCGCAAAAGTGCCCGAAGTCAAAGATACCGTGCACAAGCACTCTCTGCTGCATCATCTATGTCACATGGTGATGGAAAAGTTCCCAGACTCAACCGACCTGTACTCAGAGGTGAGTTATGAAATTCACAAATAGTTATTCCCAACAGTGCGGATAGACAGGTGTGTTTCTAATATTAGACTATAGTTCGCGCTGCCAACTTTGAACGGTTGCTATGTATGTATTGAGATTTTGAATTTTTTTTCCTTTGTTTACTTTCGTCCAGATCGGTGCCGTGACCAGAGCATCAAAGATAGACTTTGACGAGCTATCGGGGAATATAGGAAAATTGGAGAACGAGTGCAAAGCATCGTGGGACCACTTGAAACTCATTGCCAAACACGACGGGTCTACGATGATGAAAGTGAAGTGAGTGCCCTGCTTGTGCATAATTATTTAATTTGCGAGTTAATTAGTTAATGTCGGTACGTGCATAAACGCACGTGACGCTCCTCTCATGTTATTCGTATCTCCTTTTCACTAAAATTGAGGGAATATCAACGATTCCGTTTCACATCCTCGTTGCAAGGAAGAACGCACGTGACGATACCAGATCTTTCGCGTCACGTTCTCCTATTAGTTTGCGGGACTTTAGCTGCAAATTACAAAAGATACGGAACATCCCGCGGAAAGATCTACCAATAAATCTGAAAGCCTTTTTTTCTATCAAAGTTGGCCCGCACCCAAGCGGCCCTCCATTAATTACTCCGACCACGATTTCTCGGACCCCACCCTCAAACATCCCTCATAGTTTTCGTATATTTTTTTTTCATTTCATTTCATTTTATTTTTTTCTCTTCCCGCTTTCGTTTTTTCCTACACTCACTAAGCGAGTATTTAGTCGATCTTATCGCTCGAACGACGGCAGCTCCACAAAATTCCGGAATTTCTGAAAGCGATTTCGGTGTGTAATATGAAACGTCTTATTCGTTATATTTCAGGATGTCCGATTTTCTCTCCGACTGCGCAGAGCGTATAATCGTTCTAGGGATCGTGCACAGGCGTATAATAAATCGTTTCCACAAGTTTATACTGTGGCTTGGTATCCCGTTGCACCGTCTCCAGGATACGAAACCGAATGAATTTTGCAGAATAATATCTGAATTTGCCCTCGAGTTCAGGACTACTAGAGAAAGAGTTATACAGCAGCTTGAGAAAAAGGCTAATCATCGGGAGAGGAATAAAACTAGAGGAAAAATGATAACGGAGGTAAGGATGTGACGGAGAACTGATGGTAACAAATTCAATAGTTCCAAGTTCATGTTAACCCTAAAACCCTGACCCTAATCCCAACCAACCGGACGATGGTGCGGTGATGTGGTTTCTACAGTTAGCTGAACGCCCACGGCGGGGCGAATGTCTGCTTTGTTTCAGGTCGGGAAATTTCGAACTAAGGAAGACAGAGAGGATGCGGAACTGAGGCAAGTCCTCGGATGTGATATCTCAAATGTCGAGACAATCCACGGCACTTTGCCCTGGAGGCGGCAACGGAAGGAAGGTACGTTTCCAAAGGATTAAATAAGTTTAATATGAACAGGTGTGTTTCCAAAACTTTATACGCCCCTGAGCTTATTCGATGAATTTTACCTTGCACCCCTTAACGTCGCTCGTATTGTTATTTCCACGCTGTTAGCTCGGAAACGCAATAGTTAATAATCGACGATTTATAATCGGGTAGAGATCGTGACGTGAAAATTATTGAGCAAGCAAATCTTCTACTCGATTTTCATTTCCTTCGTATTCCTTACCACTACGTACAGTGGAGAGGATTCAATCACAATAGGACTTAACCAGGGGCTAAGAGGTTTTCGTCAAACTTTTAAGCCGATTCAATCCACGAGGATCATCCGTTCCCCGTAGGAGCTGCTACTGCTGAGGCGGTTCGCGGCAGCCTCCGTTCGATAACGCGATGTAGGTCGTAAGTATAAAAGGTATAGGGAGTCGATGTTTCGCGCAACCGATTTTACGAGGCTTTATTGAATCAAATTTTATGCGAGGGGGTCCCTCTACCGATGATGATCATCACGGGACACAGTTCCTCCTCCTTAAAAATTGTCGAAAGCAACTATTCAGATTTAAGTTTGAAATGGGGAAAATATCTGCCTTTTGATACTTTTCAACGATATAGACTACTTCCGGACTTGAAGCTTTTATTTCCTAGATGTATACATGCACCGTATAGCGTTAGATAAATTTCAAGCCGAAATAAACGTCAGCTGCCTGTCCTCTCAAACGACGAACGAGACCGTAACGTAAGATTCAGACCCCCCTTAGCTACCCCATATAGTACGGGGGAGTTTTGCTTTGACATTTTTTTTTGTCTTCCATCCTCACATTTTATCTTCGCAATGGGATAGCACCGACGGACGCAAAATCTGAAATACAGAGGGACTTCCGCTGGTTTACAACGTGCGACGTATCGGGGGTGTAGCGTTAGGGACATTTCCGGAGTAGGATTTCTGCTATGTACATCTTGCGCAGAGTTGAACGGGGTAAGATCCCATAGACTAGGTTTTTCAAGAGGATGACATAAACCCCGTAAACTTTTCCCGTGAATTTTTCCTCCCACAGTTTCCGAATGACGATTGCTAAACTCAAATTTATGCAGTTTGTTGCTTGTCAAAAATGGGCCCAATTTTTTAAGCTCATGTTTCAGGTCGTACAGTTTTGGGTCCTCTTCTACGGGACGAATCGACCAATGGTAATCTTACGGACGGGGACGACGAACTACTAGAATCTCTGGTAAAGACTGCTACAAAATCACCCGCCACGCGTACAACACCTAGGGAACGCAAGAGGACACGCCACGCCGATCGTAAGTCCCGTAAGTGTGATCCCCGCACCCTGCACCCCGCACCCTGCTGCACCCTGGGCACGCGTTCGCGGTTAACTGAGGAGAAAAAAAAAGAAAGAAAGAAAAAAAAAAGAATTGAAAAAATATATCTGCCCTGAAAATTCCGTTCCTAACCCAATCAATCAAAGTGTCCTGACGCCAATGGATTTGGAATTCGAATCCAATTCTATGGAATGCCATCCCTTGTCTTCTCATCTCTTTATCACCGTGGTTATTTTCTTTTTTTTTTATCTTCTTTTTTTTCCGACGTCTGCGCAGACTCTCACAAAACTCACACATACCTTTTCACCGGTAAATTCGCGCCTCGTACACCCATCACCGATTGCTTTTGCTAATCCACCCGACAAACCCCCTGGACATTTCGTTTTCAATTTATGCATATAATCGACTAATGGTTTGTTTTTTTCTCCATACCTCTAATAACGTGAAGTTGAATGTTTGAAAATATGCCGAAGATAAACAATTTGTCATTTTTTTTTTTCAATATCATCAGCGGAAATTCGTACGTAATTTTGATGAAATTTGTTATTGACATTCGATATTGATTTCCTGTTATCATTTGCACACCGTTTGGTCGTGTGCCAGCGATTTTTAGATTATCGCAGGTACATCTGAACGAGTGATCAAACAACGTATTATTCCGTTTACTCAAATATATCGTGCGGCCTCACAGTTTGCGTTAAATTCGATACGCCAGAGACGTGAAGAAACAAACAATTCTCGACGTATAAACGCCGCCTCCTTTTTAGGGTGTGTCGATGACGCCATGGGGGTGGATAAAACAAGAGGTGAAGGTCCGCCATAAACTCCAGTGGGAACGTTGCATTCGGTTTATTGTACAATATTTTCTGTGTATATGACATGTATGGGTATGGTGCAGGTGATGGTCTATAAGGTTCTCAAGGGGCTTCTGTGGATTTTCATAGCTTTTCACAGGTTTCGTTTCTCTTCTGTCCTAACAGTGAAGCGATCCCGAACCCGCGAGAACAACACAACGCCGGAAGGCTATCAACCGTGAACGACCATTCGTATAAACTCTGCTGTAAGGTTAATAGGTTAAAGCTTTTTAGCATGGTTTCAGTTTTTTTGTTGTGTCTTCTTTTCAAATTTTCAAATCTTATAATTTTGCATGCGCTTTTGAAGATAGTGATTTCAGCTGAATCTCCTTACCCCGAAAATATAATCTCACACTGCATAAATTATTTTCCAGCTTATTGTTAAAACTAGTTTCATTTACATCATTTCACAGTGGGTATTCGTACGGAATTTGTGCCGCGGAAAGCATAGGAAATTAAATGGTAATTAGGGATGACAATTGCGGCAGCAGATTCTAATTAGCTTAATAAATCTGATTAATTATAATAGGGAAATTATCTCGGATCCGGTAACCGCCAGCGTTATAATGGGTTTCGCGAAAATAAAGACGCCAGTTGAAAAGGTTACGGGGAGGCACGTATGTTCTAACCCGGGTAAAGAATGAAAAAAAGAAGATTCTCTACGTTGCCTCGCACTCGTTAAAATGAAGGCAGAGTAGCGTATAATAATATCATTTCATTGCCGTTTCATTTTTATTTTTATATATTTAAACCCCAAACTCGATCCGGACAAAGTGCAACTTATTTTTTTACCTCACCGAACCTTTAGAGACTCTATATAGTTAAATTTCGTGCAGTTATTATTACACCGGAGGAGTGTTACCTTGTCTCGTGAACCTAATTAGTGGAGCGTTTTTTTTTTTATTTCATTTTGTTTTATTTTTTCTTTTTTTTGCAACACATTACCTTGTTCTCGCGACCAGGGGGATCGCACGTAGTAATTTGCGCGCGGCATATTTAATTTAAATTTACGCATCTTCTCTCTCAAGGATAGAAAAAGAGAAAAAGAGGTAATTCCCCCTTCAGCTATCGGGCAACACTATATTTGGTGGATAGTCGCTTCAGTCAGGTGGGAAAAACCTTTTATCTTGAGGAGTTTTATTTTTTGTTTCAAACCCCCCTCGCGTTTTTCTTCTGTTCACTACTTTTTTTTTCATTATTATTATTATTATTTTTTCTTCTCACATCTAGTCTGGGGCCATTTTCTTAACGAGTGACTTGCAATTTTGAGAAAGATAGACAGCTCTGACATTATTTTAAGCTGGGGCGGTTCGGCATGCTAACATAATAATGAGAACCTGGCATGATGTGTACATTTCTTATCCAGTCTAATCTAATCTAATCTTATCTTATCTTATCTGACATCGAAAGCAACAGGAATAACGGCGGCAGCAACAACGGAATGCTTCGAGCTTTGACAATGTCCGGTCGATTTTTTTACGATAGAAAATATTTTTATAGGATTGCGAACATTTGTTACAGTGCGTAGAACATTGAAGAATGGTCTTTCCGAGGAAGAGAAGAAGCACCTCGCCGCGTACATCAAGGGCTACTGACTGTGATACATGAAAATCGCGTGGGCGATGAAAAATCTCTTGGAATTTGAGAACGATCGGTCCTCGAATTTAAATCTGTGCAGGAAGTCCGGGGGCCATATGGAGAAACCTAAAATGATGGCCTGATCAACTCCTGAATTATTTGTTTTTCGTCTTACGGACGCACGTACGCGAAGGGAGTATATAGTTTTATTTCGCAGTCTCTTTTACTCACAATCGGTTATAGGGTCTAAATTGCGCCCTGATAACTTTTCCTATATACGAATATCTTGCCAAACATTCTGCGGTCGGAGGACGACTGTGGTGTTAATAAGTAAATTACATTATAATTAAAAAGTTAGTTAAATGAAAACTCATTGACTCGAGTCAATCGCGTGGTATATTATTGGCATTACCGTGGAACGAGTAACGCGCCATGACCTTTTTTTTTCTCAACAAAAAGGTGAAGAAAAATATAAATTAATAATGTTAATAAATAATGGTAACCGTCAATCCGCTTTTCACCTGGATATACATGCATACAAAATATTCTGTATCAAATATATGTGATCTGGGCAGATGCAATCTTCAAATTTTCGATAGACGACCGCAAGTTAATGACGTGTCTATTCGGTCCCGTCAAACCCTGCACTTCACGCCAACGTAGTCTGTCATATCCGAATGATCTTACGTTTTCCTTTACACGAAATAAACTACCAATTTATTGATAACCGAAAACAAGCGCAGGGTTTTTATGTTCCACATAATCTTCGAGAAACGTACAAACATCGAACGATACATACAATAAGTGTATTCCATGAATGAATTATCAAGTTCATTGCCGATTCATTAAACAGCAGATGAATGACCGATTGACGAAAATCAAGCAGCGTCATAAATTTCAATTTCAATTTGTTGTGAAACAAAAAAAAAAAGAAAAGAAAAATTATAAAACCTAATTAATTCCCTCTGAAAATCGGTAGATACGGAGGGCGGGTTTTTTCTATAAAAAATATTTACATATAGAGTTGCTAACGATAAAATGGTGATAATAAACTTAGATTTTAATTGAAAATAAAAAATTGTGCCTCTATATTTGTGATCTGATAAATCAGAAGTGTTCGATCAGATACCGAAATTTCGGATTACTGTCGCTGATCTAGACGTTTATGGAAGGAGAAGAACAAAACGAAACGAAAGAAACGTTAATTGAATTACCAATTGTTCGATTTTATTAATGCGCGTTAAAAAAAGAAAAAATAAAATAAAATAAATTGAAAAATTCGAGAGAGAAATAGATAGTAAAATTTATTTCTATACGATATATTTACAAAATAATTAATTATATATATAAATGAATGTAATTTAATTTTTAATCATTGTTCGATGAACCGTAGAAACCATGTATGTGTAAGTTTCTTCGAAATTAAATGAATAAACGAATCGCAAAACTATCGACACTATATCATATCGTAATTTTTCTAGACACATACTATCCGTCGTGATGAGGGGATAAATTATTAAAGACATTTATTTAACAAAATGTGTTCAGAACACCGTTTTATTAATATTATTAACCTTTTCTCCATCTTTAACAACATACAATATTTAATAACCGAGATTGCAGACGATTCGAAATGATAATAATAATAATAATAATAATAGTAATTATAATTATAATGATAATTAACATTAACTTTAACATCGATATATATGATAATAAAAATAATATTGTGACGATACCAATATTGATCAGGATAAAACTGATATTTAAAAAAAAGGGGGGGAAAATAATTTTTTTTTCTTGTTTCTTTTGTGCGGTGTATTTAGAAAAAGCATGAAATTTTGAATCAGGAGAATTTCGAGACAACATCAATATTCGATGCGGTAAGTAATTTCATCATTTTCTAATCGTAAGATATCTATCGTTATGTAAAAAACACCCTCTATATCATGTATAATTATATACCTCTCATCTGTACACGATAAATAGTTATTACACACTGTTTAATCGAACCGGATTTTTACGACGCAAGATTATAGTTATATATCCGGTTACAATTATACTAATGAAAATTGGTTTTTGTTTTTAATTATTATATATATACCTATAATGATAATTGATTGTCTCGCGTCGCAAAAACTAAGATTTCGATTTAATATACAATTTCAACCCTTTTCCCTATAAGTTTTTTTTTTTCTCTTCTTTTTTCAATTCTTCGTTCTTCTATCACTTCGGAATGTTGGGACAGGTTTATTTATTTATTTATTCATTTATTTTGTTCTCTCTCTCTGATCGTCCGGCCATCGATTTTCGGTAAAACCGTAATCGAGCAATCAATAATATCGATGATTATACAGCGGTGTGACGTAATGTTTTGAAATTGACACGTAGTTTATGAAATTTACAGTATCCGCGATTCGACGATATCATGTATACGTAATGTGCACGTATATTAATATTCGATTATCGTTGGCGCGGCGACTGTTTTAATTTCGTTGCATCTGGGCAGGAGGTAATTTAATATAATATCGTGTCTCGGAAGCTCGCCAAAGTTTTTGGTATACATATAAAGCTCGGCGATGCGAAGTGGAAAGTCGAGACGAAGAAGCGTCGCAACCCCTCCGTTTGGTGGTCAGTATATACGACGCGATTAATTAAGTTTGTTAATTACTAGCTTCAAAGCTCGTCGTGCTTTGGTCCGCTGAATTCATCGTGGGAAATGAAACCGTTCTTGTCACCATCCTCGTGCTGGAATATCTCCTCCACGAGTTTGTCGTGGTCGGCTAGCATTTTCTTAACTTCGTCACCGTCACCTTCACTACCAGCTTGTTCCGCCTCTACCATTTGCTTTCTTAAGTATTCACTGACCTGTAACATCGTGGAAAATAGTAATCGTGAAATAAAATTAAAACAAAATTAATAAAATGATAAATTAAAGAAAATTACTGCAGTATTATAGTAAAATTAAATACAGAATCGGGCGCGGCAAAACCAACCCCACCGTCTTCCCTAGGAGTGTTAACGTCTCAACGTCCCGCGGGACTTATACCTATATACGTATACGGTATATACGTTCCTTGATATATCAACGCCTGCTGCAGCGTGACTTATTGTTCTGCAGCTGTACCCGAGTAACGAGCCGTTGAAACAAAGGGCAAACGGTAGAGTCGTGAGTTTCACCGCTAATCCTCTACTTCGGGGTGAAGGGGTTTGTGCGATTAAGGCACGAAGCCCCTTACCCCCTTTTCTCTCATTTTACCCACGAGTTGAGATCATTTCCAAGTACCCCGGGTCACGGGGTTCAGACTTTGTAGTTCACGCCATTTAATTTAGAGGTAAAATATGCACATCGTAGGCTTATGTAAGTTCAGTGGGTATTGATATGTATAAATACACGCGTGTGTATATCTACACATTTAATAACCAACACCATATTTGATTCCCGAAAATAAATGGAAATGATCTTGCCATTGTTCTCACCTCCTCGCGGGACAGTTGGTTGTCTTTGTTGGCGTCGATCTCCTTGAAGACGTTGGTCGTTGGGGGTGAATCGCTGATGTCGATTAGCTCAACGTCGAACAACAAAGTCGCTCCTATAAAGTGGGAGAAAAGAAAAGAAAAAATGAATAAATAAATAATAACATGATAACAATAATAGAAAGGACGCGATTCAAAGGAATCCGCGACGAGAGCTTTTGGCGATAACGTAAATCTCTCGGTGAACCGGCTTCGCGATACTTGAGGGACAAAGAACGACGCGTGAAAATACTTCGTTATATTACACCCCATACATACAAGTACGAAAAGTGATGGCAATTCTACTCGAGTGACGAATTGTAATGATCGCTCTGGTGTTATTTTATTATATAAATTTTTTTTTTCTCCACGTCGTTATAGGGTGGTAAGTGAAAATTGTAATTAACGCGAGACAGCTCAGGAATTGAGCCGCCGCGGTACCGCGAGATGATAAAAATAATAAAACCCCCGAACCGAGGTGACGAAATTAATTGGCAATGGTAACGCATCGAAAAATGCTCGAGGGTACGAGGTGAGGGTAGTTTTTGGAACGTTGAAAGAGAAGAAAAAAGTCGAACGCGGCTTTTTTTACGGGGAGGGGAAGTGAATCTTTTAAAATGACTGCACCGCGTGGATTGGCCACGAATTCTGATAAAATTCCCATACGTCAATGTCACTAAAACCTGACGCCTGCGGAACGAGATTATGGCCAACACACGTCTACCGGCTAACGTTATATTCGGTCGTCAGTTAACAAAGTACCTAACCATCGAGGTAGAATAATCAAGCAAATTACCGGCTACGACACAAACAAGTATATAGTATAAGTTTGACACGGTCTAATGAACTTTCATTATAATAGTTCGATCCTAACGATCGAAAAAATAAAATACAAGTTTTAATCCATTTTTAGTCGAGATTAGCTCGCGATTCACGAATTATTCACGATTCCATTTTACGAATTGATTGTCAAGCAGCGTCATCAGTATTGGTCGAAGTAGAATTCAATTGGGAATAAATAAAATACGTCGAAACGATGATTACGCACAAGTTGTTTTTTTTTTTATTGTTTTTTACTTTTTTTTTATTTTCAATACTAACGAATCGCGCGATATGAATCACGACTGGTGTTTCGGTGAAATTGTTTCGCGTTTCATCGACCGAACGAATAAAAAGCGTTCAAAAAGTACGCCTCGTGTATTCGCGGATAGCGAGAAGTTATCGTTATTATAATAGTAAAATGGTTCATCGATCGTTTTTGTTCAATTGAATTAATCGTTATCGCTCCGACATTTGTTTGCGCATAATTAGCTTCGTTGAACCAAAATTATGGGGGTAATTATAATTCGTAATCGACGCGAGGGTTTCGATTGTCCGGGGGCGTATATAGTCAATGGATCGGTAACAACAATTAATTATCGGTAGTGCTGATGAGCAAATTGCACCAAGATATCCTGAATAATAATACATCCTGCCAACCAGTGTTTCGTTCCTGTTTCCGACGATAAATTACGATTGTTGATGATTCCGTACATACGAATACCGAGGGTTGATATACACATGGAGTGTAGTTCACATTTAATCAACGTATATGTGAAATGGTGTACGTAGTTGGACGGATTAACGTAGACATCTATCGATTGGCAATTACCTCGTTGGATTGTTATACGAAATAAAATTGTTCTTTTTTTTCTTTTTTATTTTGGTGTTCGGTTTCGTACCTCCAGGAATAACTTTTCCAGCCCCACGGTCGCCGTATCCCAATTCCGGTGGGATAATAAGTTGCCTCTTTTCGCCAACGCACATGTCAACGAGTCCCTGATCCCATCCTTTGATCACCTGGCCAACGCCCAGCTGGAAGGTGAAGGGTTGATCTCGGTCGATGCTGAAACAAAAAGATAGAAAATAAGTTATAATCAAATTAGTCGGATAAATTTCTCGCTAATTGTAATTATTAATTAATCCCAACGGATCAACGGATAAAATACGTCCCGAATTAAACGTACGGGTTGTTGATAATAACCGACGTTATATATACAAACGTACAAAAGGTACAGAGAAATTTTTCTCAGGACATGCAGCAGGGTTAGACCTTTTTTTCACGGGGTACGGTTGCAATTTATTTAGCAAGATTTGGCCGGGATTAAAATTAACCGCTGTAAACGTTCGTACTCTTTGATCCTCCGACGTTTTTTCTACCGTGAAATGTACCCCTTCTAGCTTGTTTCTGACCCTTATAGAAACGCGAGTGTACATAACACGAGTCTTTTCTTTTTTCACGTTGGAAACGAGAAAAGGTCGCGCCTTTGGTTTGCTGCTGTCAAATTCCGAATCGCTTACAGGTTTTTGCGTCCCAGTAAACTGAAGGGGACGGATATGATCGCTCGGATGTTCGGACTTAACAAGAAGGTTTTCATCATAAATTTAATATCCGTAATTTACGCGACGAGGTAAGAGGACGAGTGCTAAGTGCGCCTCTATCGTCCTCAAAGTATTATCTGAAATTAATTTCCATGGGAGGGATGGTAGGTACGCACTCACCTGCTCCCCCTTTATACCTCCCCGCCTCCCCGCCTCCAACCCTCCGCCGGTTCTCCTGGTGCGGAGGCAATAACCGTTAAGATACTGTTGTAGTAGCTGTTTAATTATTTAATCAGGAGCCTGTTTTACCGCCGCCAAGAGGTTCCTGTTATTCGGGCATCTCCGGGCGTACATACAAGAATATCCACTTATTTTAGGTTATACTTGACGCCTGCTGGTGGTTTCGAAACTCGTATAGGTACCTAGACTTTTCATGACTCGAGAATCTCGTTGCGCCTAGTCTTCTTCGGCGCAAGAGTTTGCAAAACTAGTTCGCTCTATGTTCTCCTTCGCTCTTTCTTTTTCCCCCTTCATCTATATTTTTATTTCATTTTATTTTATTTTTACAGGAGTTTCAACGTGAAATGGAAATGAAACGAATAGAAGAGGCACGAGGACGATCGAGCGGCAAAACGCGTTTAAAACTTTCAACTTTTTTGTTACTCCCTTCCCACGAGGAAAAGATAATTGCTGTGGGACAGGTCTCACGAGTACGTAAAAAATTGAAAACTTTGTCTTTTCCACAGCCAGGAATATACCGGTATATATATATATACACCTTTATGTACGCACACGTCCATATATACTCGACAATTTGCATGTATATTCATGTATATACGCTGCCGTTTTCGACGGTCCCTTGTGAGCGTGTGGCGATATATACTTACATAAATATGTACTTATATATATGTATAGACACCCGAGTTTATACCCCGGAAGTCTCGTTGGACTCCCTGAAACGGAATTCAGGAGGGAGCGAGAGAGACAGGTAGAGACGAGAGAGAAAAGAAAAGGAAGGGGGTTACGATGAGGAGGTTGTGCAGGAGTTGCTCTTCGCTACAAAGAAGGGCCGAGTGAGAGCACGTGGGGTAAAGTTTTGTATCATAGGGAGGTTTTAAATATTCAGAAGATACCAACGAAGGTTCGGTGCAGGAGGGATAGACGGTGAAGAAACTGGAGATGCTGGAGGGGTGAAATAGCCGGGCGCTGATGTGGGACCTGGACTTGTATCTATCCCATGGGGGGATGGAGGTGAACGACGGGTGGCAGTGTCGCAATGGTCGGAAGAAAAGTTTTCATACTTTATCCAGCTGAGATCGCGAACCTCCCGCGTAAGAGGATGAAACTCTCGCTTTTTCTTCTTCTTCGTGTACAGGTATATACTCATAGGTACAGGTGTATACGCTTAGACATTCGCGTTGCATCCCTTCCAAAAGGTATTTAGAAATTCTACAATTTTATGCCAAGAATAAATTCATATGCTTATCGCGTTTATCAGATTCAAGATACGAGTACATGATGCTCGAGTATTTACACACCGGTCGATCCGTCTGCTCATTCTGATTACAACGTTTCATCAAATCACGAACGTGCGGTGTAGTTCTTGAGATTCGTTATTCAATTTTTTTTTTGCGTATCCAAATATTTAATCGTCCCATACGTGGCTATAGATTCTCGATTTCTTTATCGTTGACTCAAGTGTTGATACGCTGCTAATATTCCGTCGTTCGATATCACCGGTTTCTATATAGAAGTGAAAATTTAGCTCGAGGGAATTTCCGAGAGCCCATATAAGTACGTACGTATAAGTGACGCGGAGATACGATTAGCGTAACGTTTAACGTTGCTGTACAGGTAAGAAAAAAAAGGAAAAAAAAAAATGAATAAGAGAGTTTAAAAATTGAAATCACAATTTTTTTTTTTCAAAGTATACACTTCATCGAGTTCGCAAAATTGCAAGCGGAAAATCACCGGATTTTGGATACGAGGCCTACCGCAGAAGGTTGGGTGAAATACGTGAGTAGTTTGTTGCTCCAAAGTTCGCTTTGATCATTTTATTTTTTTTAACTTGGTCAGCAGTTTTTTTTCGTTTTGAGAAGGGTGTAAAGAAAAATGCTTTCAATTTTTCACAGATGCAAAAGCAGAGAGAGTTTAAAAACCAAAAGTATAAAAATGAGAATATAATGTACAACGGGTCGCGCTAAAATCCAAGAATAATTTTCACATATGTACCCATACAAAGTCACAAGGGTGTAACGATCTTGCGCCTAGAGAAATAAATCAAAAAAAGACTGTGGAAAATCGTTATATCGAAGAATTTCCGAACCTCCAAGGTACCGAATGCCTATGCAGAAAATATTAGCATGTCAAAGGATTGCACGTTATTTAAATTTATTCGAAGGAGTTTTCTGTATCCTACACGAATTCGATGGCTGCCTACTGTATAGCCTCACCTTTTCGCATACACCTCACACACAAAATACACGTATTTGTATCGAGACCTGATGACTGTAGGATTCGAGACGGGTATTCTGAATTTTTTTTTTTTTTTTTCCAAAGCACCGCATAAGAATCTTGCATATTACAATCACATGCGTACAGCATCCCCCAACCGACTAGCGGCTACAATGACTGTATCGGTTTTTCCACCGGCATTATTTTATTTTATTTTTTTTTTTTACGTTTCAAAAGTCTGGATGCTGAAAATCTACTTTGATCCACGACCAGCTAGCTACTCTCCGTACAATCGTAATCCCTTCCAGAATTTTACCGCATCGTCATTATATTACACCGTCGCGGGTTTCCTGTTTACGGTACAAACTTTACGGCTCATGTTTTACGATTCACCGTTTATGGGGTTCAAGGTGCGATGATAAATAATATTAACAATACAGCCCGCAGGGCTCTGAAGTACCTGTAAGACGTGATCAGGGGATAATAACCGAGATCAGGTGTTCAACGATTATTTTATAAAGCATCGTTTGAATTTCAGTTACACCATGAATTTTGCGCTCACTGGAAGTAACATGTGGATACACATCGTCCAATTTGTTGTTTCCTATTTTTTCGTTTGTTCTATTGTTTATTTTCGAACGATCACGCCGAGTGGTCTCGACTGTTCACGGGTAGAATTTTGTTGTACTGTAATTTTGTGCATGTGTACAACGGATGAGCTCCCTGTGTATATAGTGACCCCTGCAACCGGTAACGAGTAACCCGGGGCGGTTGAGTTACTTCCACGGCGCCGACTTGGACACCGCAAAATGTATTTAGCGAGCTAGCTGCGTTTGCAGACGTTAGAAACGTAGAGACAACCGTACAAGCGGAAAGCGCGGAGTTCACTCCAAGTCCGTCGTTTAAATTTCGTTAATATATCCCTGAAGCCAAAGTTTGTACTGGAATTGGGATAAGCAGAGTTGTGGAAAAAAAAGAATAAATA
Source organism: Athalia circularis (assembly GCA_963978495.1). Lineage (NCBI taxonomy): Eukaryota > Metazoa > Arthropoda > Insecta > Hymenoptera > Athaliidae > Athalia > Athalia circularis. Next base: position 17,474,197 of record OZ021698.1, on the reverse strand, counting down.
AAAAAAAAAAAAAAAACAGTTCTATAAACATTATAAATAAGAGGCGTAAAGTAGCACGTTTGTATATATCGATGGAAAGGGGCGTAGAGATCTGGGCAGATATAAGCTCCGGTATTCACCCACGAGAGCCGTTGCCCATCCCATTTGGGTTATATCTTTAATGTAATTCATTTGAAAAACATGAACCTTTATTTCCCGAGCTATTTCTTTGGGTTGGGAATCGCCGGGCTTTTCATTGCTCTACAAGGTTCGCAGCATCCTTTATACTCAAATAAACAGGGTTTCCTTTACCCAAAGATATTACTAAACATGGGTCTATACATAAAGGACGGACTCTGTGCTCTTTTAAGGGACGATACCTACCGTACAGCGCATAACACAATCGAAGAGGAGATACACGACGAACAATGTTAAAGTAATTTTCAACATAGTACGTATCCCATGTAACCTGGGTAAGAAATCCAATGGTTATAAGTTTTGCTCCGGAACGCCCGGTTGAACGTGCCTCAATCTCATTGCGCACTTGGCTAAGAACCCCGATGTAGAGCATTAGATACCACGTTGCAGGTATACGCGTACACGGCTTTTAGTCTTAGAGACTTGGACTAATTAATTTATGGACTCCATCCTTATCTCTTACCGGAGTTATATTCCCACTATACCGGTATCATGTACCTACGTTACACATCTTGTACCCATTCTCGTTTACTAACGTATGCCAAAACTGCTCTCGCTCCAGGGAAATTTCGGCGGTGCGTTTCGAGGGTTTATAAATTTGTCCCTTATATTTCAACTAGTAGTAGGAGAAAAAGGGCGGTCGTATTTATTTATTTTTTTCGTGGCAGAGTTGCAATATCATTTTTGAAAAATTTATTGAGACACGTATTTAACGTCCCTGTTCCTTCTTTTTAATGACGCTGACGTTGACGCTTAAAGGATTTCGCTTGTGGCGGTGTATAAGGTTTTAGAGAAGGCGTTCCGTCGCCCGTTCCGCCGGAAGTTGGGGCGCAGCCTCGCCCGGATTTCCCAAGCGAGGCGTACGTTACGCTACAAGCCGGCATGAAATATGCAGCGCTATCTTGCCGGGGTCCCGGTGCCCGAAGCCCATTTCTACCCCGCCAATGCCCCCAACGGTACTACTGCTTCTGTAGTATCTAGACGAGTCTGCGGATGTGCAGCTTGGTTTAAGGACTGCGCTTGAAAGCCACTTTGTCGCGGTTATAGGAAAAACCATTGCTTCAAATTCACCCTAAAGATAATTATTTCACTTTATATTTCTCGACCCTTTTCTTTTCCGTGTTATACACACGCGGAACGCTTCGTGAGTCCGAAATATGGCCGGCGAATTGGGAACCATGATTCACGTTTGTCGGTGTCGACAAGTTAATATTTGCCCGTTGGGTCACTTGGCGTGGTCCACCCGCAGCTCGTCGTATACCCTCTTTCTCCCTTGAGGGAGTTTCTTTCGGCCACGTATACGCCGAAGGATGTGAGGGAAAAAGGGAATCGTCCAGCCGCGTCGTATCGTTTGAACAGCTGGGGAGTAACACGTCTGTCTGGCGGGTGTAACTTGTCTTCGATTGTTTTTTTTTCCTATTTTTGTTGATTCTTTTCTTTTTTCTCTCGTTTTGGTCTTGGAAAATGGTACGCGGGTCGGATACCTCGCGATCAAACGGACGAAGTGTTACGAGATAACTATTCGATCTTCAGAAAGTGAAGGGCTTTGAATATCGAGAGATTTACACAACCCCCCAGCTCTTCACCCTGAAACCAAATCTCCGAGAGTTACTAGAATCGATCGCGGAAATAGGAGGATTGCAGGTACTTATGGAGTAGTAGTTTAGATATACTAACAATAAGAACGGAAATTCAGCATTTCACTCCCAATAGCGCAGGATGATGGGGGCTTATTACAAATAAGGTATGTCTTGTTCATAATTTATACATCACGTAGATCATCTGATGAGTGGAGTTAATTAGGTCGTTTATTATTCGCAAAGAAAGTAATGAAGTAAAATCTTTGACGGGATCTGATAGGTGAAATTTCCAGTTTCACATGTACTCGCAAAAACTGTATAGAGCGTAACGAGGAAATGCGGTGCAGCAAAACGTTGAAATAGTAACGTAAAGCGCGTTTCATTTGGTTTCCGGACCACCTTTTTCGTTGACCAATTTATTATGGATACGTAGAGAGGAAAAACATATACGTAAAGCCGCTTTTAGCCGGATTATGTACATATTGAAGCACGGTAGTTGTTGCCATAATCCAAACGCACCTAGTACTTCGTTTCAGGAACTTCTTCGTGCTTTTTTTTTCATTTCGATCGTCCGACTAACTCGCTGAGAATATTGATAGAGTCGAGCTTCTCGAAGTCGCGAGAATATATCGAAAACGAAACCAGACCGAGTTACATCATAAATGATATGGAAATTATTCTCCAGACGACGACGACGACGATACGATGGCTGGAACTGAACATCGAAGGGAATGGAAATATTTTCTGAGAAAATCTTCGCCAATTTGACTCGTGTAAGTGAAACAAGTGCGGAACGTACGAATGAGGGAAAACGTCGCGAGGATCAAGCGGTGGATCATACGTATATACGTAATACGTAGGTTTCCGTATGAGCAACAAGTGTCGAGGGTGACAGTCGACGAGACCTCTGCCTGGCTGGTCAGACATATCGTCACGTCTGGCGACGAGTAACCTGTCGAGGGTTGAAAGTCACATCCCAACGTATACGTATTGTATGTATTCTTATAAATATATTTAATATGACCATCCGATATCGAATCCGCAGGTGCAGAATGCGTATGTGAGAAGAAAATACGGATCGTTTGATTTGAGCCACCGTTATGGCCTCTATAGTGATTTTACGCGCCCGTCAACGAGCGAATCGAATAATGTGCGGAGGCGATTTATAATCTGCTATTGATTGCGTATTTGATACAATGAAGATTCTCGATAGTTCATTGAATCATCTGATCAAAGGAGAGTTCTGTGCTGACCGTTTCTAGTTATTGACCGATGAATGGACGTCAAGGGTCGTAGCAAAAGTCGAGAACGGCAGGAAACTGAAAAGAGTCGAGAATTTTTAACGTAGAAGAACTTTTTGTTTCATCTTTTGGCCACTTCTTCGCGTAGATTAGACGCAGATTTTGACACGGAATAGACTACGGTCGGCTTAGCTATGAAGATGAGAGAAAAAAGTTGAGGAAAATATCGTCAACACGCTGCTGCAACGCATAGAATAAATGGGAAAAGTGGAAAAGTAAAATGGAAGAGGAGACAGCTCCAATCGGCAATTTTCTCTGCACTCAATTGAAGCAGAGACGTAAAATCCTCAGGTTTAATTCCGTTATAACCTTGGAGTTGAACACTGTGGAATAGCGGAGCGTAGAACGTTGTCTCGAGTTTTATGAAATTTTCCTGCACGATATCGCGTTGCAATTCGCCACATTTGCCTCCGTTCTTTCAGTTATAGTTTGCGATTTCATTTGTGTAGCTGCACACTTTGAATTTCGCACAAGCCTCACGTTTCTCTTATCCTTAAAAATCTGTGGATTTTCTGCAACCTTGCAATTGGATGATTCTCGGGCTGTAACGTCCACACGCCGATGTAAAGTTTCCAATAAGCCGCGTATCAAAAGTAGTTCATGTAATTTCTGCATACGTGACTTTACCCTAGTTTCGACTTTCAATCGTTTCACAAGCATAACTTCACAGCAGGTTATATCAGAGCGTATAACGTGTACATGAATCGAGTAGGCGTAACGTTAACTGTGTAATAAATTTCCCAGGTAAAATGATTCGAGAATTAATATGGCTCCCGGGATATCAGCTATTGCATATTGGCTCGCGTGTGAAAATATTTCACGTTATTAACCGCTAACAATGAATGGGTAATTAACTCCTACGCAAACAACTAGTTTGCGTTCGCTGGTGAAATAATATCACATCGCACGAACGCCGCAGCCAGCAAGGGTGGAGTATAAAAATTAAAAAAATTATCACGCGTTTTCCATTATTTTCAATTTTATTACGGCACATATACACGGTTGAGATTACCAGCCCTTTGGGGTTCTCTCACTCGGCTGAAATTCTAATCGCGCTACGATTTGATCTAGAAAAAAATCCGTTAGATCGGCAATTAATAAAAAACCGATTTAGATGGAGTGCATGTGGAGGGTAAGCCACGTTTTATATACTCGATAATTAAAGGGAATAAAATTCAATCAATAATCAGTAACAGGATGGTGTAACTTTGATTCGGAGTCCGTTTTGTTTGATCAATCAATATAACCTGCTCTCCAATTCGTTCGGTTCAGACGCGTTGTATCTCCCTCGATCCTTAAATTTGGTCGTGTCAATATTCACTGATTCTATTTGCCGAAGTTTGCCCTGCACCGATCCTGAGCAAAACTACCCTTCAACATTGATGTGCATGACCATTGATACCGCTACTGTATCGGACTTCGTATGGGGCTACAAATCGATGTCAATAATTGATTATTAGTTACATACACCCAGTATTCTGTAAGTTTCCCACGATTCCGTGCGATTTTTTTCAACTCGACAGATACACGGCTTTCCCTTATCCACCCGTTACTTTCTCACGTTTTTTTCGGAAGTAAGATAGATTGTTGCTTAAATTTTTAAGACGAATTGCTCGGTAGTTGCAACGTTAATGCCGTGTAATAGCACGCACGTATTTCATTCGAAAGCTCGTTTATTTTACCGCGTACCTACATAAGGACGAAGAAAAAGCCGCGGGCTAACCGATGCCCACCTCATCCCCATAGAAAATGAACAGATGCCAAAGTATATCGTGTGTGTAGGAATTCTAAGATCCGTATAAAGGTACAGGGCAGGTAGATACACGTGGATATACCCGACTATATTTCGTACGGCAGGTTGACCCGCCTTTGTTCTCGGAAATGATGTTTCCTTCCAATTTTGCAACACAGTTAACCCCCGGGGTATCAATCGAGGGCCATCGATTCGTTCATAAAGCAATTTGGCTTCTGACATAATCGTAGAAAATGGTGACGTTGATCGAACAACCAACCTCGTACGTTAGACTTTAGCGTCGATCCTATCGATTCCATCTGTAATTGCAAAGTCTTGTCTCCGATACGCACGAATCGATGCGTTTAACTGACCGATGTTCAAATATCTCAAAGGGGTTGTTCCGCGAGAAATAGTAGCGCAGTAGTTCGATGTGTACGTCGATCGGGTAACGAGGTCCTCGCCTCATGTTCGCAGGTTCGCACCCCGGTGGTGCGTCGACTGCACCCTTGAGACCTCAGGATCGCAAGAGAACGGAACAACCGGTAGAATGGGAGGACGGGGTTGGTGGGGTAGGTTTTAGAGGGGGGGACGAGACACGACATTCTGATAGCTCTCGCCGTTTCAACGTATACAGCCACAAGGGATGGGATACTTACTATGATAACTGTTGATGGTAACGTACGTATCGTCGCGCAGGTGAACGTGTTGGACATGCTATTTGGAATACAGATGAACTTGCTGGAGCTACCGCTACCGGGGAAATGTGAAATGTGAAAGCAGTAAGAATGCGGATGCTGAACGCCCTAATTCCGAAATCGAAAGCGTCGCAATGCGCGTCGCACATACCATACACACTCGGCGTATTTTTTTCTCTCCGGCATTACAACTACGAGGGATACATTATTACGATTTAGCTCCCACGAAAAAAAAAGTAAGAAAAAAAGAATAATGCGTCATATACGCACAATATGAAATGAGAGGGAAATTTGTCGGTTGCAGTTTCTTTACGTATTTCATTATTATTCGGACACACGATCGTCGAATCGTTGTTTCGGACTGAAAAAAAAAACTTTCTTTCCATAAATTAAACGGTCTACCTTGCATAAAATATTCCTCTAAATTAAAAAGTTGGCGAATAAAGAGAGCTAGCCAGCGATGAATAGTGAGTATGAAAAAAGAAAAGAAGCAAAAAAAAAAAGAAATAAGAAATGTATAATAGCCGAAGGCAATTCGGAACCACTGACGAGAAAAACCCGTTGAAAAGGTCAAGGATATATGTTCAGTGATTACTAAGAACCAGTTTAATCCGAATAAACGACCGCATGGAAAGTCTGACCGCCGAATTGGTATAAAATATTTTTTTTGTCAATTTTATTCCTCCTCGCATTTTTAACCTTTCGATACATAGAAGTCGGTACATTCGTTGGTGCGAATACTGCATGTTTTATGGTAGGAAACTGTAGAGGGAAGTTGCTTTAAAATTGTTGCTGATCAATATTCAGAATGACTATACTATACGGGGCTTAAATCTTTGGAGAGCGCAACGGCAACTGTACAAGGATAATTAATTATTTCGTACCAGTCCATGGTTCACCGGACACGTAGTAGCTGGGTAGGACATAGACCACGGGAATTGAAGACGGGAGCTAGGAGATACCCCGGCTGCAACCTGCAGTATAAACGTACATGGAAAAACGAATAGCCGATAGCTTGAAATGTAAAAGTAAAAAGTACGAATCGATTCGGACCCTCAACGAGTCACGTATCACCTGGTGCCCCGCGCGTTCTATCATTCATCTGACATATTATGCCACTTGGTAGACCATGGCTCGCACTTTCCGAGCATAAATAGTCAAATGGTTGAAAATTTAGATGGGAGATTCTCTCTCTCTCCATCTCCCTCTCGACTAAAATTTATCGCGTCTCTAAAACGACGAAGGAAAATAAGGGCGAGGTGAAATGAGACGAGAGAGGAGAACGGGCGACAAGACGGGACGAGACGAGACGAAGCAAAAGGATCGACTCGTACGCCTGTCTGGCAGGATACGACCGCGGCTTAGATACCGCTTTTGTATATACTTGCCTCGTGTCTTACTTCTGGCAAACGCGTTTCTCCCAACAGTTTCTATGGAGAAATGAATTACGGGGCTGGAGTCACTTATACTCCTGTCGTAATATCCAGCCAGAAATATAACAGTGAAAATGGTTACAAATTGACGCTACCAGATGTCGAATGGAGGTATACGAATGGTTTAGGGCTAACAAGTGACTTGTTGAATGGATGGAATTAAGTTTCTATTAAATACAAACCAGCCTTGATTGAGCCAACCGACCTCGGCGCGTTCCATGATCTCTACCTATAATTGTGAGAATGAACTAACCATTACATTTTTATCACGTCTTTTAGCGGACGCCTCTCATTGGAGAGTTAATTTTTTTGATTGTTCTCTACTCGTACATAACACGGTCTGACGAACAGCTAGCTGTCCCTTTTCCCCATCTCTCCACACACTCAAATTTCGATCCCCGTACGAGAGTATATCTCTATATTGTCCCCGGATCGTTCGATATGACCCTGGAAGCTATCCCGGGGCTCGCGACGATGTGATTCAAATTTCAATTAACAGACTTTCCACCGAGGAATGGGCAGCGGTCGGTCGCGGTGGTGTAGTTTGACCGATAAGGGTGGTCGCCGTCGCACAGAAACTTTGGGCTCCGACCCTCCTTTTCTCCTTCCATTTCGTATCACTTTCTCCCCTCCGTGTTGGACGCGATAACACTATCGGTAGCCTTTATTGCGTGCAGCAACGGCGATAGTCTTTGCTTAGTTGGACGTTAATGATTTGAAACTCTACCTCGTTAACTCTCGACCCCTTTGGGTAGGTCAATCCGGTATAGTAAGGTTAACTTATAATATTTATTTCTCACCTAACACGGAGGTATGCAGACACAAATATATACTACTTTCTATCCGGTTCAACCGGCGGCTTTTATAACGGCTGAAATATTTTCAACTCAATGAGGTTGCGGTGGCATCAACTGAAAATTTCCGCACACACTCCGCAGGTTTAAACAATTAATTATCACCTTTTGCGGAATGAATTATATACCTGTAAATTATACATACACGCGCAATATTTCTGTGCAGACGGTTTGTCACGTGCTGCGGTACGACGATCGCTTTCATTATACGTACAATACTTTCTCCGTTTCAGGCCGTACATCAAAGTGTATAAAAATATACGCTCTCAAATGCGACGAGATAATAAAACTTGACCTCGCAGTCCCCCCATTCCTCTTACCGCTGATACTTTCGCTTAGAAACGAAGAAATCACAGGATCATATCTTATCGATGCATCCATATTGGAAATTTTTACCCACATTCGATCAAGGAATTAGAACGAAGCTTTCTAGTTTCGACCCCGCGGATTTTGACCGTTTTATAACATCATCGCCAATGACTCGCTGACCAAAATAGGAGCATTTCTTTTCATCTAAACACTTTCGACAAATTCTTTTACTTTTTTGAATTATCCACACGTCGGTTATTCTTGTACGATCGATACGCGACGATCTTCACGTAATCATATTCCAAAATTAATTGGCATGCTTTTGCGGGCACCTCACACTCATGTACCGCGAGGCTGAAGCTCGCTCTTTCGATCTACTTAGCGGGGGATTTTTTTATGATGTTCTTATTGTACCTTAAGCACCATAAGAATATTATTCCGTAAGCTGAGCGATGCGCATGAACAACCCTCGAGCCGGTAAAATCACCATCCACCCCTTTTCTCCTCCTACTTTTCATACTTTCAAAGTCCTGCAGAACGAATGATAATTCCTGCACACGTTATTATTTGCCCTATCCGGGAGGATACTGAATAAACACTGAATTTTCACGTGTGCACATAAGGACGCGATGTATCGAGGGATGTCGTTTTTTGTGTACAATGAAAAAATGAAAAGCATCCTCGGAGTAGCGTTTGTCCGGTTGAACTTTGCGAGCATCGATTTTTCCATTGGACAGTTTCAGATCGTCAAGTACGTACGTATCAAAGCGCGTCGCGTTACGAACAGAACTTTCACTCGGAACATTAAAGAGTCGACGATGTCTCCTCGAGTAGTAATCGGCTTATCATCAAACTGCAGGTATAACTGTATTCATAATTTCACAAAGTAAATGCAATGCGCATGGTATGTTCGCTACGAAATTTGTGCGCTAAACTTCACGTTTTATCAAATATCTGAACTATTGACGCGGGAAAATAACAATTTTATCCACATAGATTCGAGAAACGCACGCGCTTCATGTGGATGAAAATAAAACGGGTATGTAATGCCGATTGCAAACGTTTTATGAAAATAAAAGTCATCAAACTTTGAACAATGATATCGCGGTCATCCAACAGAAACCATAAGCTCATCGATCGGACGTTTAGATATAACAATCCGGTTTAGTCGACTCTAACTGAGGCATAAAAGCTGTGGGGAAGCTTTCAGCGTTCGAGCTGATTACAGATTAGCTCGATTCACGATTAACCATATAATTTATCAAACCTCTACGCTTGTCCGTTTCGACCACCGATAAGAATGAGTCAAATAACGTGATCAAAACTTAGGCTGGATGGAATACGTGGAACTAATTATTTCATAGAATAAGTAGCCAGTTCTTGTGTTTGCTCTTCATCGAGCCAATGTATATAGGTGTGCGAGAAAATGATCTACGTATAAATTGTGCGGTGAGTTGAAATTAATTTCATCCATTCTCTCATCGCTGCACAGCTGATTATACCATCAACGTTCGTTAACTCCTCGTGATCGGTGGTTCGATCGTTCCAAACCACGGAATCCGACCACATAAAACATATCTTTAGCTGCGATTTCGAGACCGTTTAGTTCGTATGCAGCTGACCTCTGGCCGATAACGTGAAGTGAGTGAAGATATCTTTTTTCAGTTAACAATTAGAATATCACTGGCCCACGTACGGACCGCGGTTGACGAAAAGAAAAAAAAGGCGTACACTCGATTCGTGATTAGAATTGATTATGATCATTGTGTACCTAACGGTTTGCGTCATTCAAACGATATGTCCAATGAAAGTGGAGGAAATTTGATCGTGAAAGGATGTTCGAACAAGTTGATGCGATCGGACTACGTAAAACCAAAGACATATTTTTGAGTATCACGTTAGACTTCGGGTTATCCATTAAAGCTAACGCGTGAAGATGAACCGTGAAAATCTGGTGAGGCTTTCTCGAAGTATATTTTAGTGTGGGAACGTATTCAGGAATTGGCGGCAACAACGGCATCTACAGATCTTTCCAGCTGTGCAGCTGGTGGAGTTCGGATAATCTCGCGAATGTTTTGTTAGATGATCAATTGGAAATATGGAACCCGCAGCGGGATGGTGTGTAAAATATGTAAGTGATGTGAGACGAACCAACAAGTAGTTGAGAGTCGGTGATGATAAGTGATTCACTGAAATGTAGAAGACGAAAGAAGAGCAGAATTGAATTGATTGAAAAAAAGAGAAAAAAACACTGACCTCGAGTCAAACTTTGTACCGTCAGTCAAAGTTCCTGTGTAGTGCATCGTTAGCTGGTTTCCTTTACGTGATTTGACGGTACAGCCTTCCGGTACGTAGACCGTATTCACTTTGAAAGCATCTGCCGCGGCTTCCACGGAATTCGTGGACAGGTACGCGAGCACGCAACACGTCGCCAGGGCGAAAATCATAGTAAGTGAACGGCTCATGTCTGCACGAGGTCGGGTGCCGACGGAAACTGACGGCAACTGAGCTGCGAGAGTCGAGCGAGGTGGCGGCGGCGACGAGGTCGGGGGCTCGGCGGTTCGCGGGCAAAGAGGAGGAGGCCGAGGACGTGGGTGAGGACGAAGAAGAGCGAGAGGGGAACCGCCAGCTCAGGAGGAAGCCGCGCGGCCGAAAGCCGACCGCCACATTGCGCCGTCTCATTGGTTCTCTCCCGGTCTCTACGTAGCACCTACGCACCTCGCGTGCTTGTATACCGAGGTCTGATAGCCTCGTTTTGGTCCTCTTTCAGTCGATTTTACAAAACGCGATGATGTCATCGCGCCCGAAAGCCACACTGCTGTTTGACTTTCCGAAGCTTGACCCGCTCCGAAAGCGTCCAAGTATATATATTCGTCGTTGCTACTGCTTCTTTCGATTCCGCAGCGAACGTTGAAACTTTTACATCCGCCGACTCGCAGCTTTTCCAATCTTTGCACCGGAAACCGATTTTCCGATTTTATCGGCGTTTTAATTATTAAATGGCGTCCCCATCAGGGTTACAATGTTTCATCGATCGGCACCGATGCGACTCCTCAATTATCTGAACAACCGTCAAAAACATCAAACTCATACGGCATCCCAGGCGTTGTTTGATCGAATCGATAAAAGCAGATATGAATGGCAAAAATAAAGTTATCTACCAGGAGCCGGAGGATGTTTGACGTCTCGAATGACGCGGTCAACCCGATAATTCGCTCGACACATAGACATAAAAATAGACCGACTTTGATAGCTTGGGATGCACATGGAACAAACTCTGTATAATTTTTCGAATGCATGTCAGATGTGTCGGAGTAAACCAATAATTCGACGTTGAGCCTCGGCGTAAATTTTTATGTCGTATTCATGTTCGTTTGGAATGCTCGAAGTCGCAATGAGTTCAAAGATAAGCGTATTATCTTTGTTCATATAATTAGATGCGGGCATTTTTATCTGTATCCCAGCCGTTTAGTTTCCGTCGAAAGTTGACCGGCAGGCATTTTACAAAATAATCTATAAACCGCGATTGCTTCGTATAGATGAGTTCCGAATCTGCAAAGGAGAAGATGAATACTTGGGGCATCAAATTTTCGACCAGAGTAATCGCCAAATTTGTATACACTATTTTCGCCGTCATATGTTTATTAGATTTCAAGATGTGCACCGCTCCGCAACAGCTTTTTTCTGTCTTCCATACTTTTTTTTTCATCCTTCACTTTCCCTCGACCGTTCCTGCTGCAGCGTCATTTGTACGCACTTTGCGTATTATATGGCAATACGTAGGAAAGTTTCAAGTTCTACTCGCAGGCGAGTGAGGTGACATAAGGAGAGCGATTTCCAGATGACGTGGCCATGCCTCAACAAACATACGAGACGTCGAGGTCAGACCGTCGACCGTCTCCAGACGAATCTGATTCGGAGCCCAAGAAGCTCTTTTTTGCCCCTTCGCCACTTTGCCCTCCATCATCGTAGGTAACTTGATTATTTTTAGCTTCCTGTCAATTTGGTTGACGGATTCGGATTTCTAACGAGATCGTTAAAATAGATTTTTCATTATCTCCTATGAATTGATCGATGCTAGACTACCACAAAATTGAAATCGACGATTGAAAAGATGCGCCACATCCGAATGACCTACCGAATTTTACTTCGAAATCTAAAACCTGTACTCTAATAATTTTTGCAATTCAAATGATCATTATTAACAGCGCATCAGTAGCAGAAGAGAAATCGGTGCCACGTTAATACGGTGTATAATATGTGTATTGCCATGAGAAACTTTATCATATATTTATCAACAGAAACGGTATTTCACATCTCTCATCTATTAGACACAAAGTAAATCCGAAAACACATTTTCCGCTACTTTCGTTGCGACCTTCCATCGCGGTCAGATTTTTCATCACCACGATAAACATCTAACACTCTAGGTCTGCTGAGTCATGGTGATGACCGAGCCAAATTGAATACCGAGTGAAAGTTACCTGAACTTCAGGTATGTGCATAACCTCGGATTTCACGCGGAATGCATACGTCGATGAAAAAACACAAACATGTCGCGTTGTGCGTCTTTCAATTCGTCGTATTTTTCACCACACCGGAATCGGATGCGGCAACGATTTATATGGGAGTTCTTTTTACTGTAGTATTCACACATAACGTGCTCATCATTCGCATATATCCATCTAGACAGATAACACACCTTAGTTTCGCCTCATACGAGGGACTGTCGGTTGGTTCACATTCACCGCTTTCACAGTCTCGGTTGGAACATCTTTGGCATTTTTTCCAAGCAGAAGCACTTACCGTCATCAGCCAGCGAGAGGAGGCATAACGGTACAGGTTCACGGCGGAGTTGGTTTGCTCGGTGCAAGGTTGTTGACCTGATGTTGCCTGCTTGAAGAGAAGAAGAAGAAGTGGAAGTAGAAGAAGAAAAAGCAGCAGCAAGTGAAATGGCAGTTTCATCTACGTGCACCAGATTCCCAAATGTAAGTTCGGAGCGATGGGATATTATTTGGAGCGTAATTTTCTCTCTTATATCGGCAAACAATTTTTTTCCCCTTTTGTTTCCTCTTTTCTTTTCCTCTTCGCCCGCGTGAATTTTTCAAAAATGAGGACTCCCTGCTGCTGCCGCGTCTTAGGTAACGACTCTGTTTGATTATGTCTCGTCGAGTGAGCCCAATATTCGAGGCTGCGAGATGAAAGGCACCTCAAAACGATGACACGAACAGCAGTAAACAGCGACACGGAAATGTGAGGGTTGAGAAAATATGAGGAAATTTTATAAGTAAACCTTCCGAAAATTTCGAGTTTCATCTCGAAAGCGACGTTAAAATTAATTCATTCGACCCTCGCCTATAGAATCTATTTGGGATAAGATTTCGAGAATTTGTGTGGGTTGTACGTGATTCAATTAAAACCAGTCTTGTGTTCTTAGCGAGACGGAGTAGGTATTGAAGTAAACGGGTATGGTTAACAACGGATCCTTCTCACCTGCGGAACGTACATGAACGGTTGGTTCCAAGGCGTTGGTGATCTGCGTATACAGAGGCTATGAATGGCGAAAACCCTCGTCGAGTGGGAAGCGGCCAATTTTCTTCAGACAATATTTACCCTACAGAGGGGAAGGCGACGAAAGATTTCTCCTCGATTAGACTGCTCCAACGACAACGCGACCCATATACGTGTCTTCACCTTTTATCGTATGTGTGCGAGTGTACTCGGGGATTTTTTCGTGACCTTCTCCTCCGACGATATAGCGAGGGATAATGCAACGAACCAACGAATGTTATTGAAAAAAAAAAAAAAAAAAAACGCCGGCTGATTAGGTAATTTGAAATTATCGGTGCGTATCTATCTCGAAAGTTTTTTGTGTTAATCGCGCAGCGGAAATTATACTATACAAAAAAGTACGGTTCCTTTCGTCTTTTTTTTTTTTTTTAAAGGGAGAACGTTTTAGCATCATTTTTATACGGAACTAGTACGGCGGATGTTCGTTCCGATTGCGTTCCGATGTAATACGCGGATGGGATGTATTGCGAAAGTTATAATTTTCAGGTCACGAACGACTCGCTAATTATTTGCTCAATACTCGAACGTATACCCGGAATTTTATATTTTTTGCAAACGAGCCGCGATCCTTCGGCAATATCTCTTTCGTATTCATCTTTACAGTCGCTCCGAGGGGATCAGAAGGTATTGAAATATTGATGTACCGATGCGCGAGTTCATCTAGAACGGAGTTCACTGACCGCCCTTGATTGTATCTACTCTTTTGAGAGAACTTACCTCTTTGCAAAGTCTATATATGCATAGAAAATAACTTGAAACATTTTACCTCGAGCTTTTTTCCTGCGCGGGACCTTTACTCGTATACGTATAATATGATCGACATTGCATCGCCGGATGTTTTTTTTATTTGTGCAGTTGCAATTGCAGCGAGAAAATAAAAAAAAATAAATAAAAAAAATTTACTCGCTGTGGGTCATAATTCTGAACTATACATGTATAGAAACCACGTGAAACCCGAATATATTACCTCTGAGCTCACTGAGACGTTGACTTATCGCCCATAATTTCCGATTACGGTTTCCGTAATCCATTTACGGATGGATTTCGCGTATAGCTCGAGCAGTAAAATATCGGCTTGCCTCGGTGTATTTGTGTAACGCGAATAATTTCGCGTCGAAAATTTTTACCTATCGTGAACTTTCGAATCTGAAAATCGCTTTTGATTATTACCATTAACCGCGCTGTACTCGATCGTCCCGTATATCGACGGGACAATTTTTCAGATTTATTATTCCACCGGACATCGAAGGAAAAAGTCCAATAAATAATGGACTGTTTAGTTCAGATGGGGAAAAGGGATCTTGTGTAGAAATAAAGTTTTCTCTATCAGCGGCTGGTAAGACCTCGTTCTCGAGTGGCACCCCGATGGAACGTGGGCCATGCGGGATAAATCTTGTTAGGTTAATTTAATTTAAACTTTACAAAGTGCGAGCGACTATATGTGGGAAAGTTTGAACGGTGATATGAGTCTCCCTAAAAATTCGAGACGAGTTGCAAGGGTTATTTTATTTCGTTTTGTTTTTTTTTTTAATTTTCTTACTTTTTTAACTTTTTTATTTATTTTCGTACATCGCTTCCTTCGAAAATATGGAAAAGCTTCGGAAAGATTCAGTGAGGAATTAATATCAGCCCGCATTTACGATATTAACGTTTCCTTAGAAATGCCTCCCTTGTTGGCGATTTTAGAAAATCTAACATCAGGTAAAGTTAGGGCTGTCCAACCTGAACTGCCACGGTTTGAGTACTTGCGTGAACTCTCTCAACTTTATGTATTACGCTTTATAATGACGTGAAAGTTTTAATGTACGGTGAACCATAAACTAGGGCTATACCAGGGGCTCCGAAGAACTGCGATAACACCGCGCTAGCAGCAACACGTCCAAAGCGAAACTCTCAGGATTCCTCGTAGGGGTGCGGGAGAATGGGAAATGGGTATGAAAAGACACCATGCCTGAACGTGCACATATTATACCGGCGTATATATACATATAAATGAATTCGTAGAACATCCAACTTGTATTTCCTAATTAATGCGTGTAGGTAGAAAATTGGTGGGCGTACAGCGCCCGCCAAATATTCTCAGCTTATGAGGTTTTTCAGCGCTGCAAAGTTCAGCGGGGCGTAACTTTATCTTCTAACTTGTTTGATTTCGGTTATAACTGGAATAAATGAATTCTTAGAGGTGTAGTTGCATTTGCAGACGTCACACATATATCTGTATTCCGATACAACTTTGCTGTGGGAATGAAATAAATGAAATTCTATCGGTCACGGAGAATCTCATTGCTATGGCGAAATTCTTCGATAAACTTTTTTCACGATTTTCCCACCAGACTATATAATTTATGTATTATATATTATTTAATATAATTCTGAGTCGCGGATTTGATCCTGCGGGTTTCTATTCTCACGTAAAAATCTCTGCGCCATGTAAAAATAATGAATGAAAATTTCAACGAATTTCAGTTCATCTAGCAGCTGATTAAACTCCGGTTGAAAGGTCATGAAGATTAAATATGCACGTCTGTCGGTGCGACGATTTACCGCCCCGATGCATCTAGAGTGCCGGTGCTATTCCAGGACATTTCAACCGGGATAATACGATTTCCGGTTTATGGTGATGACGTTCAGTCTATTTCGAGTTTGAGTGCAGGTGTAAGTTCCCGGTTATCGAAGTAACGGTGAAATCGTAGCAGCGTGTATATAGTGGCGGACACTTGAAACGCTGGTCGTTCAAACAATTCGGAAATTGAGATACATCTCTGCGAAATTACGGGGTCAAACTCCGCGCCGAAAAAAAACCTCCAGATATCTATCCGCAGAGTTTGTAAATTTTACAAACGCAGAAACGGATCGATGTATAGAGTATCTTGTCAAGGATACCACTTCAGTTCTTAATATCCCGCAAAAATATATCAAAGAGAAAAACCGAGCGATATTATTTCATTTCAAGCATCGTCGTGCCATATGATACTGCGTTCGTTTTTATGAAAAATAAAAGAAAGTTTAATTTAATAACGAGACATGAGCAAAAGGGACGAAATTTCGAGTATAATAATACCGCAGCTGACGCTCAACTATACGTTTCGAGAAATATAACCACACGGTTTATAAAACAGAGATATTATGTTAGCTGCTCGATGAGCTCTTTGATCGACAAATTTACGGTTCTGCAAAATCTTACCGCATTGAAGCAATTTTTGAGACTGCGGATTGTGTGACGCTATAGCATATTGGCCAGTAATGACTGTACCGTCGAATATACCAAACACTTTTTGTTCAAATTGTTGTTCCTGCTTTTGCAGTGCCACCGCTGGAACCAAGCCAAGACCTGGACTACAATATTGAACCTCCGGTATATTTTATCGTCCGCACATGAGAAACCGCTTTACCTCTATATATGTGCCTGTGTAATCTCGATTCAAATTTTCCAAAAAGACCCAGCAGTTCGAAAATTCCGTTCCACTGACTACGCCACACCCCAGGCAGAGTTTTTCTATAGTCATCTAATCAGCGTATATCTCTTGTTTTATTTTATTTTGGAGATAAATTGAATCTAGTAAGAGTGAACGTTTTTCTTAATATTTTTATACTAACAATAAAACACGATAAATGGGCAATAACTCGATCATTTTATTAGATGAATTAATTTAATTAGCAGATTTAAATTACCGAGCTCAAAATACATCGGAATAAGGTCATGCGAACGATTTTCATCTCTGACCCAAAAATTGGAAAATATCATAAGAAACCTCGATGTCGGGCAAACAATTGAAATCTTTCGTTCTACGCTGTGGGTATTCCGATTTGAATTTTTTCGCCTCATCCTCAATCCAACATTTGCGACTGTGATAAATACTGATATACGTGATAATGAAGACGGATTAAATCTTATGAGAGAGTAAAAAATTCATAGGCTAGTGGTAAGATGCGTCTTTAACTCGTGTAATCTTCTTATCATTTCTCGTGTAATTTAACAAGTGTACTTGGCGCATGCGGACACCATCTAAATTATGCCAACTACCGCGTAAAGTCGCTCTTCACTGAAAATTAGCAATCCGGCAACTTCCGAATCCCAAAGTTACTCGCCTAATGTTTATATTCATTTTGCCATGCATTAATGATTGTATTAAAACTCTTCCCACTATATTATACAGAATGATTCTCCCTTAAGGGTCTCACGAAGATGTGGTTCCCAGTGGATGAAGCTGCCGTGCTAAGAATCTGGTGAGACAGCAATTGGTGATTCCTTCGCCATGTAATAATTAAAAGCATAATATTTTTCAGCTCATATTTTGCCGACTTATATTTCAACTCCCATTTCTGTATTCGATTCTCAACATTCTCAACATCCCTTGGGTCGCACACAGTTGCATGTGTACAAGGAGAATACACGATCCGGACATTTAAAATAATCTATGATTTTCGATGCCTCTGTGGAATTTTTTAAGTGCAAATCAGCTCAAAGTTTGAGTACGGAGTGAAATTTGTTCCTTAACTTTCCAACGGCGAAACCATCTGCGTCGAGACTTTGAGCGTCTGTCCTCGACTTTGGTATAAGAACGGGCGATAAACTCCACAATAAATTTCAAGAATAACCGTGTAGCTGCTACCTAAGAACGAACAAAACCGTCATTGTGAGAGAAAGAAATGCTCATTTGCGAGTCTCGGGTCTCGGGAAGAGGAGAAAAGAAGGGCAACGTAGGCGCGAGGTGATATGCAAACCAGTTACAAGCTTTGTGTAAATATCGTTAAACCTTCCACCAGTATATAGGGATATGCGAGATAAGCCGGGTAAAGCACAAGCTAGACAAAAAAGAATTTTAATATCTGCGTTCCTTCAGGATATACCTATATAAAGTATAACGCGAATACCTACCTGCGGATTGCTTATAGAAATCGTGTCGGACGGCAAAATATAGTACGAGTGGACTCTCAAGCCAGTTTGATCAGCAACCGTGTGTTTGATATGCACCACGATTATATTTCTATGCCATCCAGATGTAGCGACGTTCGTAAACAACGGTAGAAAACGTTTACGAGAAAGTTTATTCAGCTGCTCGCTAGAAACGAATGTAATTTCAAGGCTCCTCGAAGCATCGAGTATAGAGCGAGCTAGAATTCTAGCGTAGAAACGGAGAAAATGTTTCTGACGAAAAAAATCCAAAAAAATTGAAATTTTCGCCCTTATCTTTCTGATCCTAATCTTCGTTCCACTTTCTTTTTTTTCAGAATACGTTCGTCCTGATAAAATCAACTGCATAAAAGTGGTCAGCGGTGGTCAACGAACATGGCGGAAACAACGGTCCCTTCGAGTATCAGGTCGTACCTATTTACTTTCAATTAAAAGCATCGAATTATTCCACAGGGATTTTGTAGAAGCCCATATATCGTATGTGTATCATGAATTCAAACGACCTGACATCTCACGAGGGTATAACAACTATAAAGGTCCTCCTCTACAACGCATTGAATGTACTTCGAAGTGATTCAGCATCCCCTATTCCGTTATACACGAATCCCCGGCCGTTAGATTGAAAAAAATAAAAGATCGTCCTCCGGGGTATCCACTGCTCCCACATCTGTGATACGTATGTATAAGGTTTATATAGGCACATAACTTCGTATATACCTAAAGATTTAGTTATGTTGCGCAGAAAAATGACGAGTGGTACGGGTCGCTATGGATAGGTAAATGTATACCGTCGGACCGCCTGCACGCCACCGTCCAGTCAAGATCGACTGGCCGCGAACCGCACCCGAATCTTCCATGAAATTTTACTACTCCTATAAAAACGAACGGTTTCGCACAAATCCTTATGTTTACCATCCCCCGAGCGTTTTATACACTAACCCCTTTTTCACGGTACATCGTCCGCCCTTCGGTTATTCGCGTACTTGTACTACTCGAAAAACTCCATAAAACTCGGTTTCTGTTTGAAAACTTTTTTGATCTCGACAATAAAAGAAATTTTTTTTTTCTTCGACCCGGTCCGTTTTCTACCAAGAGTAAAAGCCCGGGAGTAAAGAGTTGATATTCTAAAAATTATCAGCGTTCCATATTTAATTTGAGAAAAATTCAAAGTGTCAAGTTCACGGGACGGGAAGTATGAAATAATTAAGTTCTTGCTTGGCGAGTTTTCACGATTAATTATTATAATCTCGATGGTGAAAGTGCCGAGACGTGCCTACTTGTCTCCGGGTCGGTGAAGTTCAGGAGTACCTTGTCCCTCTTTTAGCACCCGACGCGCATCGACGGCGAAAGGATTTCGTCTGGTTATTTAAGTTAAAGCAGTTCCGAATATGGGGTCACATACGTATGGGCATATTAAGAGACTGCAGTCTCATTGAGAGTCGACCAGATAACTCTGGGGGGTGATAGGGTTAGATTCAATCGTCCGTGATTGTTGCCCTGCTCTCTTCAGAGCCAACTAACCAACGCTCTTCCGGTTCCTACCGTCCGAACGACGTCGTCGACTGCTTCATCACAAAACGTCCTAGCATAGAACGATGATTGCATCCAGAGCTATCGTTCTAAATTCAGGTCACGTTCGAAATCCTCTAACGCTCAGACCAGTAAAATCGCTTTGGATTGAAAAATCTCTCCGATCCACGTCTGCTGGTCAGAAACTAAAAGTTTTAACCCGTGATAATTTCACCGTAGCTGACTGTTTCGGTGATCTCAAATAATTCGATCCATGTTCGCTCGCCTAATTTATGACGCGGTATAAATGTTGTTTTGATCGAAAATACGTGCGTCGTATATGTGATTAGAAAATAGTTATTCGGCGGTCGAGGCATTCACTTTCTCTCTACGAGTCGATATATCGGGTTTTTAAGCATCTCAGAAAATTTTGGAAAAGAAAAAATTTAAGCGGAATTCTTATTAAATTTTCTATAAATCCGGCGGGTAAAAAATGCGAAGGTACACGCGTAAAAAATAAAACTACGGGACACGTAATGAATTTGGTAATATATTTTTCCGGAAAGAATTTGTACCCGTCCGTAGACTGCATGGTTCGGGTCGAGTAGCACGTGCCTCACTTTACGAGTTACAAGGAGGAGATTTTACTTATGCATTAGTTCATCACGAAAACGACTGGTGCTAAGGCGGTTCCACTTGCGCCACCTGGGCCACCTTCACCCTCCACCTACGCAACCATGGAACCCTTAATAACTTATGAACAACAAGATCACAGTTGGACCTAGCTGCGGGGTGGTTGAAGGAGATCGATAAATTTTCGTTCAATGCTATCTACTTTGTAAAAGTTGATTTTTTTATTTTCTCGCACATGCACTCACCTTCGCTCTGTTGCATTTTTCTAAGTTTGTTGATGCAATAAAAAAGCGGTACTCGTCCCAGGTATTTAACGTGCTTCTACGGGTTTAAAGTCTCGTGCGAGTTACGAACGTCAAGTAAACTCTAGAGCCCGTTCGTATACCTTTTCACGATGACATTTGCGTCGACTTCCTGTCGTTCCGCAATTCACGCCGAAAGAACTCGAGTATATCGCGATGGAAAAAATATGTATCAAGACCCACGAGGGGCTGGCTTGGTTTATGAGAGATGTATGGCTATTTCGTGAATCACGTACGCGTATACCACATGCCGATTCGAATGGTGCTAACTTTTTGTAAAACCAAGAATTTTATTATACATTCCGCATCAATTCTTCGGCACCTGAACTCTTGGATTTTACTGTACCAAGAGCGAACGATGCGCGGGTGTTGCAGGAAGAGTTGCCGCAGCTTGTGAATTCCTGTTTCCGGATTTTATTTCATTCTTTTATTTGGTTATGCATTTTTTTTTTCTCAACTCTCGCAGCCGAGGGAAAATGCGTAAAACTAAAGCAAGTAGTGGTCGGGGAGGATTCACCCCTGACCCCTCGACTTTATGTCCTTCACAACTCCCCCATAGCTTGCACCGGAACGAAAAGGGTTGGGTTTAACATAACTCACATAAATCCTCATTCGGTGCGGTAATGCACCTGATCGTTCACATGTTTGGATCACAATCAAGGATGGTCAGCTCATTCATTATTTAACACACCGTATCAAAACGTACACAGCAAGATCGATTGTACGCAGATACCTATGCATCTGAATAGAGCGCGCATTTGTACGATTGGAATTATAGGAGTGTCAAAATATCGGAAGTTTACCGAGTATAGATTGCAATTATTGAACTATAGCTGAAAACCGTTCCCTCGGAAGCAAGTTCGATTCGATTATGTTGCTGATATTTAACTACAACCGCATGAAATTCACGATCAGTCGGTTTCCGAACTATCTGAACAACCGTCGCGTCTTCGTTGTTAAAGTGTCGGTGACTTTCGCTTCAGGTTTCACCCACAAGAGTTCATATTACATGTGCCAATTATATATATCCCGGCTTTCTTAGTGTTTTCTTTTCCTTTTTTTTTTTTTGTTTTTGTTTTTTGTTTTGGGATTAGAAGAAGATAGGGGCGGAAAAATGGTCAACGAAGAGGGAAACGATAAGCCGAATACATCGGAGGTGGAGGTGAAATTGCCCCGTGATGGGATTTTTATTTCCATGGACCTTCCGTCTTACTTGGGAATCCAAGCGATCGATGGGTTGTCGCCGATCACAGCGATGTATCGGGGAACGATGGTCAAAAATGAAAACGGCAGACTCACCGTACACCCCCCGAAGGTGGTGATAATCGAGGGATCGACCAGGTATAAGTTTTTCGATACAGAAAATTCTTCCAGTTTCTTATTTCGAGCGGTAAGATATACTTGTGGTCGGTTAATTTTTTAAAAAGTTCATCGATGCGTCGTGAAATTTGGCAAGTCTTTCAAAGGTTAGTAGACTCGGGATCTACCGGCAACTCCCAGTGGTTTCATGGACTCCGTGTCCGTCTTAAATATTTAATGACAGAGGATCTGATCGATGCGCTCTCCACGACCCGAAATACCCCATCGCTTCCTCCTCATCCTCGTCTGCCCTCGTACCAAGTAAGAAGTTAACCTATCCCGAGGGAACGGTGGCTCATACCAATATATTTCTCGGTAAAATGGAGAATCTTAAATCCAGGCTCTTCCGGGGTAGTTCGCGGCATGGGCAGGGATTGGCAGCTCCTTTGAAGCCCCAAAGACCTTCTAGCCAAGAATTTATTGGCGTTTTGATGAAAATATCGCGAACTTTGGGCAGGGCAGTTGGCCCTTGGCTATAAATTTTAAAAGACGCACTTTTTTTGCTTTTTTAACAAATTTTTTTTCTACTTTATTTTTATTTTCTCATGTATTTTTTCCTCCCCCCTTCTTGCTATACGGTCAACCTTCGTAGCGCTTCCGAGACCGCCGTATCGTAACGATCGTTCTGGTATGCCAACTCCGAAGCCATTTCTAAACCCGCAACGCAACATCGGCTTACCTACATGTCGACAATAATTCGTCTTGAATATTATGCAACGACGAAGTTGCAGCGAATGCGATCGCGCTATTCGCATAAGTGGCTCCGTTATGAAAACTTTTGAATAGATACCAAGTACGGTTGCGTACAGGGCGACGTGGCTCAAACGGGTATATAATTTCCGTAAAAGCTCGCTCGCCATACAGATACACGAAGAAGAAGAGGCCTTTTTCCCACAGTCGGTGAAAGTGCCGGGGTAGAGAGAAGAAAAGAGAGAGAGAGAGAGAGAGAGAGAGAGGGATAGAGATGAAGAATAAAAAAAAGGAAGTAGAGGAAAAAGAAAACTTTATGTTTCTCATGCAAATACACCCCCGAGCATTGCGGGACAAATTTTAATTCAACATTTCGTGAGATTGCTACCGTTGCGAGTCGCCGGAAGTTCTTGACTTTAGCTTCGCGAGTTGTCCTTGCTGCAGTTGATATTGTGCTCTTCTGTGTAAGGATATCTGTGTATGTAGTCAGGTACGTTGGAAGACTTGGAACCACTCAAAATGATAATACAAAAGTTCAAAGGCTTGCTCTGTTTGCACCTCTGAAATACCAACCCTGCAGAGCATTGTCGCCATCCCTGCCGAGAAAAGATAAATTTCTGAAAAATAGAATAAGAAAACCATTAAAAAAAAGAGAAACATTGCATTTAGTTAAACGCGCTGCAATTACATCGCACATTTTGCAAAATCAACTCGCTTAGCTTAAGCTCTGCCCCTAGTTCCGGCAAAATCGCCTCTCGGCCGATATACCCTACGATGTAAGGGACGTGGGTGAATTGTAGGTACGCGAATCGCGGCGAAACGATGACCGCCTCTATACGCAATGACTAGGTCGATGCGAGTAGATACCTCGCGTCTGTAAATCCGATAATCCTCTACAGCTACGCAGGATCAGCATCAGTTGCGAGAACTCTGCAATAGATACGCAGTAAGGGAGGTTGGCGTATTACCAGGTGTAATAAAAAATCCAAGAACGAGGCACCAGGGTGTATTCCCAACCCTGGTTGCCTTCCGTTCTACCGTTTTTCCCCCGTACTACTCTACCAGTTTTTTTCCCCTACCCCCCCGTTACTCTAACCTCATACCAGCGTTCCACCCCTAGCCGTATTCTAGGCTTCATCTTTGTAAGAATATTTTCTCCAACTGAGAAAATTTCGTGTCACCTCTACTCGATGTGACAGGGAGTTTCGCGTATCGCACGACTTGGAAATATATAAATATTATATATCGTAGTACGTGTTCTCGAGCAAGACAGTGGAAGCGAATTGTGCATTAATATTAGATTCGTAGAAGTAACCGTATATCGCTCGTCTACCATTCACGACGGTGGAATAATTTGCCAGACCGAGGGGTCAATCTCAAAATTTCGGTACTCGCTAAGCATCTGATTCGGAGTTTCGATTTCCAAATGAGTTTTTCGCGAAGATTTCAACGCGTTATTTTCGTCGTTCTCCCCTTCCTCCGTCGATCGATATCAGGCTCCAGAACTGAGAGCGCTGTAACAGGTGTTTAAATCATACGTTTTCAATGATAAATAATTCATAATATTATTTGAACGAATCCACACCACCACTGCGGCACAACTCCAAGACGCCCTTTCGCAAATCCTTCCTACTGCAGGCAAAGTTCGGGAAATTTGTACGCGCAATTATGTAAATCCCTCAGAATCTTCATTGTACCCATCTTCTCGTATATACATTCATGTATATTTATGCATGGTTATATACCAGTGTATAACGTTCCCGGTTCACGTGGCACCCGATTCGCGGTAAATTATAATCTCGACAAGTTGAGATGCCTTGATTATCGGATGAAGAGATATACCGAGGGTAAGCCAAACCTGCGGGCGAACGAGAATTTGGCTCGTCATTCGCCGCGCGTATTACAGTAACTTCTTCGTACCTGTAGATATTGCTCCGTACTTAGCTGACATTTGGAGCAAAAAAAGAAAATTAACCCGAAGCGCCGATGACCCACCCCTAAATACCCTGCAATAAATTCCTAAGTTTATAGGAGGCTCTCCGTTCGGCCATCCGTCACCTTCCACGACGTCTGAAATACCAAGCGCAACAAGGCCGCTATCCCGGTGAGACGAAAAACGCTAAAGGGTCGCCATCCCCATCCGTGGGAAACATCCCGGTTATTGTATTATAAAACACCTTTCACCCTACGATATATAACAGGTGCCGCGAGGGGCGAGGGAGGGAAGGAGGGAAATATGCGTAAATACATCTCGGTATGATAAATAGACTCCGACATTCGTACACATACGCTCCGTATTTTCCACGTGGGCACGTGCCTCTCGCTACTTGAAAAAACCAGAAGAAGAAAAAAACTAAGGTCTTGTGTAAAATCATACGCGAGTAATATTGAAAAATTAATACAACTGTTCTGGCGAGTTAGAGATGACTATGGAAGTTTAATCGAACGTGTTGCAGGACGCGTCTGTGTAACAGTAACTTAGGAGTCTAGAAAGAAATGAAGAAAGTATTTATGCGTCAAAAGGTCCGCGAATCACATTGTCAGTAGTTTACTTTTATATCTTATGTAAATCCCGACAGAGATAAGCGTAGAAAATATATGGCAGCCATCATCCCTTTGAATTATGAGACTGAACTATATATACACAGGTGCTCGACGTGTATTAAAATCCTTTTAACCGAACATAAATAAGAGTACGCTCTTGGTAATCTCTACCGGATTATCTTGCCTCTCTGAAGCAAATGGAAAATATTCTTCGCGCTTTCTACGAAGCAGACGGTTAACACCCCTTGGGAATACGTACCATCTAAACCCTTTTTCCAACTGAAAGTTCACGAATCCATCTTATTTACTCCGATTCCGAAACGATGCACGCGAATTTGGTTCTCGTAAATTTTGGTTCCTGAAAAACCGGACCTCCTTCTTTAAACTGTGGTATCAAAAAAAATCTTCTGCCGAAGTTCCTCAAGGTCATGAAAAGATCGATAGGGTGTACCATACGTCGCGCCTGTATCGGATGAGGATAAGAACCGCGGCCCGCGGTTTCAGCGGTCGTTTCGAAAGGGAATGGAATGGAATACCTTCCATCGTTGAAGGCACGTTAAGTAACCGCTGGTTACTGACTCAGCTTCAAGTAAGTGACGTCAGATGTCAATGTCTGTACGATTTCCGGTATCCTCTGGTTCTAAGTAAGATGCGCGAGCATTTTGTCTGCGCAGACCACATTGAACCAGTGGACAACTCCGCAGCCAATAATAATCCTTGGCAGCATCGGTTCAGAGAAACGACCATCAGTCCCTCCCGTACATTCCACTACGAGAATTGCTCCGAAATTCAAAGGGATTTTTCAATCGAGGGCAGTAGTCTTTTCGTAACACTGCAGCTATTTCTTGGCTCTTCGGGTGTGCATCGATCCCCGGTAAAAGTTCGTAAACCATCACAAAGGTAGGTGAATTATTAAAATTAAAACGATCATCCATGTAATTCGCTACTCTACAATATACCTATGTATGATACGTCAGGACGATACAAATTGAAACGTTTGTTACTGGTACGCACGAGGCTTACTTCCTGCGTTTGATTGTACCAAGATTATTATGAAATTAATATCAATAAAATCGTCAATTTTACAATACATGGACTCGCAACCTCCGCTAAAATAATTTAAAGGGAAGAGGAGGGACGGCTTTAACTAGCTCGAATGTTACGTTTCCCTGAAAAATCAATACCCGGCCAGTTGAACGATGGAATTGTTGCCAGTGGTCTATCAGTAACAAGTGCGACAGCCGAATCGTATTGACGTTTATATTTCAACTCGATCGATTCGCAACTATTAATTAAATTTCAATTTTCAATATTCACCGGACCCCCATTGAATCTTGTATTATTTTCATCACGAATCATTCACGAGTTGTATAGTCGTGTATGGTGTACCATTTGGATTACGGATAGTTTTTATTATTTTTTTTTCTTAACATCAATCGATTCGGAGGTTGAAAAATTTATTTAATCTTCTCCTCTCATCTAACGACCGACCATTGCAATATCTACGAACAGGTATGGGGGCTCATACCTACCTACACATTCGCTGACTACTTTTATGTACAGAACAAAATTACGATATTTTGATGTATTGTGATAACCGATGAACAAATGACAGAATTTTTCCTTTCGTCAATTATTACAGCACAAAACAACATACCCATCTAGACAAACGACCACACACATTAAAGACCCGCACCTGCGGTGTACAATTAATGCAGCACGCGTGTATTGTACCTACTTTAATAATTAATATATAATTTACATGTGGTATATACGTGTGCCTCAGCCGTTCACACACATATTCATATGATTGACTGCACGTGTGTGCACCAGTTGGTGTCCATTTACTATTGAAAATATACAAAAGAAGACATACCGAATGCCGGCGTCGCGATTAGGAGTAATATCTGTAGTCTGAAAAGAAGACGAATGTGTAGCAAGAATTTTGGAGCGAAACGTACGTGATTTCACGTTAACATGCTTTTCTATATCTGTATCTAAAAACATGTCGCTTTTATACGTTGTTACACACATATGTATACGATGTTTGTTGGGTGGTCATCGTTAAATGTTCAATGTGCGCGCCCTTAATACAATGAACGTATCGACTTCTCATCGATCATGTACCAGAAATCACCTTCACATCCCGATCCAGTGTTATGTGATTTTTGTTTTTGTTTTTTTTTTTCCGAAACGTTCAATCAATTTTCGCCGGTGAAAACACGAAAACTCAATGTGCAGACAATGTCATTCGGTTCGTCTGAAAAGAGAAAATGAGAAAACACGATGCAGAAAAAAACTGCATCCGTAATTTTTCAGATAATTACACCTACACCACATTACAATCGGCATGCAACCACCGCATGAATCTCGATGTGTCATGTTTATTATATTTATATATATATGCATGCTGTATTATATTACACACCTATAGGCATCTTATTTCCCTAAATATAAATCACAGGGTAAGATCAGTTTGCTGCCAATAATCGAACGCATCGCGATCATACCTGTGATCGTGTTAAAATTTTTTGTTCTTCAATAAAATTTCTTCGGTACAAATTTATCGTGAGATTGATCTTGCGCTATTGGCAGCGTACCTTTCATCCCTGGCCCCCACACCCCCCGCCCGCCCTTGGACTTTGTTGTATTTTTCCAGTTTTGATTTTGATTTCGTTCTGTCTGGTTTGTTTGCCTTGTTGACGTACGAATTGGCATATTGGCTTTGGGCACGCCTTACCAGCAGTCTGCACGCGGCCCATTCGGCAACCCCATCTGCTGCTGCAACCTTCTCTACACATTTGAAGACAACCCTCTGGCCCGTCAGCGGCGGTCCTAAGGGAGTCTCTACCCGATAGCCATGCCGGCAGGTACGGGCGCTTCGTACAGGTCGTTAGGTGACCTGGGCGAAGACGTCTACAAAAGCACGACCATTGTGGACCAGACACAGAGCACCGGGCATAGCGTTCTTGAGAGTGTTAAGAAGGCGTTCAGTTTTGCATCGCCAAAAGTTGAGATAAGGAAAAAGGATCCGTTGATCGAAGATCGCCGGGAGTGCGTATCGATCGTATCAAGGTAAGTGTGATCGAACGTCGAACGTCGGAAGAAATGAAGGGAGAGAGGTAAAAGACAAAAAAAAATTGAAGTAGAATAACAAAATTGTATGCATGCAAAACAGGGGAATGAGAGATAGAAAAATTTGTTGGGACGAAAGAAATGGCGAAAGCAACAATAAATTTCAAGCTGTAGAGAAACACGTTGGGCTTCTTGGGCTTTTGGCTTCGGACTTTGGTGTTTGGGGGATTTTGCTTTTCGTTTTCCTCACTTCTGATTCATTTGCCCAATCGCCTGTACCCGAACATTTTCGTTCATACATCCAAATAGGCGCACGGCCTCGTTCGTTAGTTTTTTCTATGTTTTTTTTTTTGTTTCTTTTTCTTCTTCAATCCAGCGTACCGCATCACAGGGGGAAACCTTTGACGAGGGTGGTAACGGTCGCAATGTTGCCACCTTTCAGCGAAACCGTATAAAATGAATTTTTTTCTTTCCTTTTATTTTTCATCTGTCGAGGCTTTACCGTCCGACTGATCGATCGGGAGCTGACTCAACGTTCCAACGACTCGCCGAACGAGTCGTCGAAGGATTTCTCATCCTGCTTTCTGTGCGTTTTTACACACATTATATAGACACACACACCCCACGTGCGTCTGTATTATACAACTCGTTTGCATGCAAAAAATACTGGGAATAGACCCAGCGATCCAAATGCGTCTGGCGACGATGGCCAGGTGTCGGCGATCCTGCGGAATTTCAAACTACGCCGATTCAGGACGATCGAAAAATCGCTCGAATCTCACTGCGTTGATAATTCGAGCCTCGTTGCAGGTACTGTCCTTACCCGTCCTTTAAGTTTTTTTCTTTTTTTTAACTTTTGTCGTATTCTTTGCGCGGGGCGAACGTAAAACTCGTATAAGTAGTACGGGCTCGTGGGTTCATCCGGGCTGATCGAATAGGCTGATCAAATCAATACTGTTCACGTAGCTTTCCAGCCGCCTTTCGTTTGTAAGGCGTAAATGTTATCCCATGTATAGAGACCATTGGCTCTCGGTTCTATCGATCACCCTGTGTCTGGAGACCTCGAGGTAAGTCGCATGCTGGTTTATATACCTAAGCAGAAGTGTACATATAGAAAGAGGGGTCCACAATGTTGAGGTGAAGTAAGTTACTCGACGTGTCATCGCTCTATGACATCATAAGCTAAAGGATTTATTTTGCACGAGCTATGAAACCTCACCCCTCACCCTTATATACCTTAAATAAAAATGCTTTCGCTTCGAGATCACCTTCTATACCCGTGCATTGCACTTGCACACACGTAAAGTTGTATTCACTTACGCCATTCATACAATTGACATTACATTTTACACGATTGGATGAATATTTTAATTTTTGATACGCAACCACAAGTCCCGTACCACAATATACATACCATCCATCTACCCACGTGACTCAAGGATAAATGGCATTCGCTGGTTGCGTGCTATTTATCCTGGACGATCAAAGGGTGCGGGTGTAACGTACCACGTTTCTATATACGTAGCGGTACATAATTATTATTGTTTTTGAAGGCTTTCCATACAAACTGCGACGTGAAAAAGTCACCGGCGCCGACGCGACATTCGAGAGACGACTTTAACGTATTAACGCGGTGTTAAAACTGAAATCATCGTAGTTTTCCTTTTATCGTAGTTGTGTAACGTCTACAATAATGCCCAGATATAGAGCAGCCCGCGCAACCTTTGCCAGGTAAGTGTGACTCACTGGGATCGATGGGGAAAATGTGGAACGCCGCGATGCCCATGCTGAGGTGGTCGTATATACCGTTGAACCCTATATATTCTAATCAATGAATACGCGCCGCGACTGAGAAAATTCTTCCTTGGCAACTGTGTCCGCGGCGGTGAGTTATAACCGTCCAGCGTAGTGTAACAGACCTAAAAAAAAAAATCTAGAAAAAAAAAAACAGATTTTTTTTTTTTCTTATAAAAATAACCGCCTGTTGTTCGTTGACGTAGGCTTGCTAATTATTGAAATTAACGGTAGTTAATATAACCAGCCTTGCGGTGTCAGCGGATTAGCTGAGTAGTAGTCGAGCCTATAGGGCCATTCGTATGATCATTCGCCGCCATGTTTGTTTTAGGGAAAGAAACAAGATGCCGACTGCAGCAAGCGCCGAAGAATCTGCTCTTTTGGGGTAAGTTAAAAATGGCACGACACGACAACCTCCTTCCTCAACAGTTCCTACTTCTGTGTCATGTGCTGCGTAACGTAGAGTCGCCGTTTTTATTTTCATTTATACAATTAGATTTACATTACTCGATTACCCTGCGAACACACACCCACGAATTTTGAGAATGATTAAATCTTCGTTTGGGAAAAACAGGAAGAAAATTTTTAAAGAATTACTCGCCGCTACTACCGGAAGTCACGATGGTCGTTTGATTTTTCAACAACCCCTCTTATCCTACCGCGGAATATGGGAATCGATAAAATTGGATCGATGCTGAAATCAAACTGTCATTTTTACCGCATTTGCGTTATATATCCTGTACTAACGTATGAAGTTGCCTTCTGGTATTATCTATAGAACGGGTCACCACCACCGTTCGTTCTGCAGGGAAATTTTCCACGAGCTCCTATATTTTGACCTAGTTAACGTTCCCGCAACCGTAATTGGAGGCTCTCGCACGACATATACGCGAGTAAAAACGTATAAGTAAAGTCTACGCCCTCCTCCATTTATATTTGCTGGCCCCAGAAGTCAGTTAATGGGATAGAGTGCAGCTTGATCCGTTTGCGAGAAGTTTATTACTAAAAAAAATTCATTCAACCGTCAAGCACCTGAGAAAACAGCAAAATTTTCACAACGAGTATGTCGAGCGAAAAAGAAAAAAAAGGGGTTTTGCCCTGTCGCAGGATCGGAATTAATATACCCTAATATCATTCCGTCTTTCCTCGTTCATTTTGGAGACACCGAGTATGACTCGGTTAAATTGCAAAAGAGGGGAAGGTTTTTAGCGTTAGCTCGAACACTTCGCAGCTCTCTAATGCATATAGGTATAGTGAGACGGGGAACACGGTACTCTTAGTTTCCGGCGTATAATTTCAACTGATTACGGGTATAGTAGTAGGCGGAGACACTTTAAAGACCTGAGCTGTCGGGTGACGGTAAGCTCGTATAATAAAAGCTGCAGGAATAGTTTTTAGTCGTTGCGATTTAACGAAGACGAGATAAAATACGTATAGTACATACGATTATAAGTATCTACTTCGGTGTTCGGTGCTTGCAAAGTAATTAACACAAAATCAACAGTAATTATATAGAATACACACAGCGGTCACAAGTAGGTATTTATATATGTGTATAATATATATAGTAATTCGACTTTACGAACCTGCACGTAATTGCTAAACATCGTAGCCCAACGACCACGATCATGACCGTGGATCGCGTTATTATTCCCAAAATCCATCATGTTATACGTCCTTCCATCAAGTAATATACCTGAAGTAACAATAGGCGCTTGGTAATTACTTCGATATTTGACCTTGGAAACGCCTTGGAAAAAACAGAGAAAGAAAGAAAAGAAAAGAGAGAAAAACAATCATCAAATTTCCCAACGTATATTTAAGGTAATATTTTGCATTGCGTTCCATTTCATATATATGTATAATGTATTTGAATCGAGTTATGAATAAATTTTTCATCGATTGAAGCATGGTAGCGCTGTTGAACACACGAGAGAAAATGAGTATAGAAAATTCATACATATTCGTAGTTGTTGAAACTCTAAACAAACACTTTGTGGCTCCGTTCATCGGTTAACGTTGTATTCTCGGCAGGATTATCCTCGCGCGAATTATCCGCAAGGATTCTTTCGAGGACCAGCGGTGTATAGCCGGCGATCAAGGTACTCGGTTTTCATACACCGTTTCACCCTCGCCATATTACCGAGGTTCTTTTCGAGCCTTACAAAAAGTGCTCGGCAAAAAATACCGAATAACCGAAATAAAGAGGAGAAAAAAGAATCAACAAATTTTTTATTTACAGCCTTTCGCGGTAACTTTACTTGACGTAGAAAAATTTTCTGGTCAAGTATCGAGTGTCAGAGTATCGGATGTTCATGCCCTCACCGCAGTCACGATAATTCCCCTCTCTATCCCTCCCGCCCTGTACGGTCGACGACGTACAGAAAAATTCTCTCTTTCTCCTCTGCCGCATCTCGATCACGATTATAATTTTTTTTTTTTTTTTTTTTTCTTTGGTTTTATCTTGTTCCCTATATTCACGCACCGCTGCTGGGGGAGCGAAGGAAATGCTGCTGACTTATTGTTAAGTCGGCTGCGAGTTCGTTGGTATTCACGCTCGCAATTGCAGCAGGTTTACGGGACGAGCAACGGAAACGAACGTACGTTCATAGAGCGTACGTAAAATGCACAAACAGCTTTGTAAAGGCGCGGGCGGTGCGTTATCTCAATAATTCGTTAAAGAATCGGTCGTCCTTCGACGAGCGATTCGGTCGGTTTGATGAAAAGAAAAATTTTCACGAGTTTACGGTTCTTCGCTTCACTTTCTCCGATTTTATGTTATTCGTAATATAGTTGACGGACCGAAATGACGTAAATCGAACCACTTGACCGCGAAGGGGATATCGGAAGACTTGACAGAACTGATTCATAAAATGACGTAACTTTTGCAATCGGAGTAATAAATAACAGAATGCGAAGAATTGAGCAATGAAAATTAATCCCCGCTCACTAAACTGGTCTGACCATATATTTTTCCACGAAAGATTCTGGCTCTTGTTTCGCGTCGGGCATCAGATCGTGCGGCTATATAACCTTCCTTGCTCTCCATATAACCTGACGTACGTATAGCATACGCCACGTCGTAATAAAGTTTTCTTTTTTTTTCTTCCTTCGAGGATATCGTATCACCGAGAAATTAGTTTTTCCCTATTTCTTAGGCCTCATATATAAACTCTGCAGCTCCTTCAACTCTCGGGCGTGGCGCGCCTAGATCAATACGAAACTTGAATGTACCCGCAAACAACGTTTTGTCAGAACACGGATATTTGTACGTGGAATATTCCATTACAATTCCATGAACGCAAAAAAAAATAACAAAACTTCATACCGGCATCGGTTTTCTAACGCTATATGGGGATGCTGAATCGCTGGCAACTTAGAACTTGAAAAGCGCAAGTGATCGCACAGGTTCCGGAAGTTGCATCTAATCTGTATGAGTTTTTCACATGATTT
Organism: Athalia circularis; assembly: GCA_963978495.1. Classification (NCBI taxonomy): domain Eukaryota; kingdom Metazoa; phylum Arthropoda; class Insecta; order Hymenoptera; family Athaliidae; genus Athalia; species Athalia circularis. The sequence continues at coordinate 17,440,268 of OZ021698.1, read as the reverse complement.
TCTATGACCAGCTTTGATTGGAATTAATTTTTTCATGTTGATTAATCAGGTTGCTAAATTTTAAACAGTCTGCTTGGACCGTCAATCGATTTCCATGGCCATGTTGTTCTTGATTATTTTTACGATGATCTCTTGTCGTTTGGTTTGATGGCCAATTAAAACGATGAACATACGTGAATATTAACGATCTTTTGTACGACAGCACGATGCCTTCAGACAGCATGGACGATATTGAACTAAAAAACATCCAGCTCCAGTTCCCGGAACTGAGATATTTGACTCGCGATGACAAACCTGTACGTGAGGAGCGGGTTGAAACGGACAAGGGTAGCTTGCTGGTCGCTATTCACGGGAATCAGGGAAAACCAGCAATTTTAACTTACCACGACCTAGGCCTTAACTGTAAGTATAAAGAAAAAATTTATCGAAAAATCGTCCAACCAGAAATTATCTAACATTCCCCTCGATTTTATTCTCAACAGATATCTCGAGCTTCCAGGCATTTTTCAATTACATCGACATGCGTGTTCTCCTCGAAAACTTCTGCGTCTATCACGTAAACGCACCTGGACAGGAAGAAGGCGCCCCAACATTGCCAGAGAAGTAAGAAATCTTCCTTTATAATTACCAAGAAATATGTACTACACGCATCCAAGAGTATAGAGTTTCGCTTGGTGGTTCCATTTTTTTATTTTTTTTTTATGGTTTTTCCTTCATTCCGGAACTACTCTCCGACCTGGGAATTGAATTAAGCATCGCCATTATCGAGATCCGCTTTCCCGAACGTCGGAAATGTGGCGGATCCTTTTGAGGCATCCTAGGACGTGATTCGATTACATGCGTATAGTGTGTAGAGCTTATTGAGCACTCTGTAATTTAAAGAGAAAACGCACGAACAAAATAGATAGAAAATTTTCTGGTTCATTTATTTTCTCGATTTTATTTCGAGCGTATAATACACGGTTATTATAAAATTGGTATAATTTTTAAAATTGATTTGTTACAGCTACACTTATCCGTCCATGGACGAGCTCGCCGAACAGTTGCAGTTCGTTTTGGGACATTTTGGTCTGAAATCTGTGATCGGTTTCGGGGTTGGTGCCGGTGCTAATATTTTATCAAGATTCGCCCTAGCCCATCCTGAGAAAATCAACGCGTTGTGCCTCATAAATTGCGTATCGACGCAGGCCGGTTGGATCGAATGGGGTTATCAGAAACTGAATGTACGCCACCTCCGTTCCCAAGGAATGACGCAGGGTGTTCTCGATTACCTAATGTGGCATCACTTCGGCAGGGTGAGATTTTACTCCCATTTATAATTCTCCTCTTTTTCCCACCCCATCGATCGAATTGTAAGCTCATACAATTTTGCTTTTTGCCATAAACATCCGCAGGGTACCGAAGAGCGTAATCACGATTTGGTGCAAGTTTACAAGACTTACTTCGAGCGACGAGTAAACCCAACGAATCTTGCCCTCCTCATCGACAGCTACGTTCGTCGTACCGACCTGAACATCGTCCGCGAGCTAGACCCAACCCGTAAGAAGGAAGGACTCACCCTAGGAGTTCCAGTTATAAATATTACCGGTTCCTTAAGCCCTCATGTCGACGACACCGTTACGCTCAACGGTCGCCTCGATCCGACCAACAGCTCCTGGATGAAGGTGAGGAGTGATTTAAGAAAATTAAGAAGAAACGAAAATCGAGTACGAATTGATCACCTCTCTATCACTTTTTTTTTCATTAGATTTCGGATTGCGGTATGGTGCTCGAAGAACAACCGGGAAAAGTCAGCGAAGCCTTCCGACTGTTCCTTCAGGGCGAGGGATACGGTAAGTGAGCATCGAACCGATCCTTTTCTGCGTAAAGCACCGTAATTTAAATTAAACTTCATCACAAGTTTCATTACTTGAGCGTGACCCGTTCGGGCATTCCTATAGCGCATGGGACTGTAACATATTTATAAAAAATTAGAAAACAACCCGAAACTGCTTCGTGGCCGCCTCACCGACGAATCTTATACATGTCGTCTCGATGCCGTGATAAAAATAATTATTCGTACCTCGATTGAAACGGTTTACAAAAAAATAAATTGGATCGAATGTCGTCACGTCCTGCAAGGATCAGTTATCTTGGCTTTGCAAAATCGGTGTAAATATATTTTTCAAAAAAAGGGGTTGATAAATGGATTTTCATTTTTGTAAATTAAATTTACTTCAGATAATATAATTCACGCCCCAAACGATCATTTTCGGTAAGGTGGCTACGCGTTGCAGGTAATCGAAAAACGCTGCCGCCTTGAATGAGAAAAGGCATTTGAAAGAAAAAAAAAAACATCATTAGATATTTCATTTCGATCTCGATAAATTTGCATCTTTTATTTATAACAGTAATGGTACACGCAATATACATATAATTTGATCCGAATTTCACAGAGGATTGAAATGTTGTACACATATATAATTATAGGTATATTCATAGCGTTATTGTTCACCCAACATTTATATAGGTATATATATATATATATTATTACAATCGCATCATTATACTGTCGTTGTTATTATGGTTGTTATCGCCGTAATTATTATTCATAATTTTACATGTTCGTTTTCATCATTATTAATATTACACTGTTATTATTAATTAATTTATCACTACCATTATTGTGACTATTTTTTTTTTAACCCTGAGTCGAATAGAATGATTCAGATTGAGTGAAATCAGAAAATATAATTGCCTGTAATTGAAAACTCGCGAACTGGTCAATAGAAATTTGCGCAGGTTGAAGAAAAATTCATGAATAAGAAGGAATGATTAACATCATGCACAGACTGCTTGTATACGGATCATAAAAATCATTCTATTTAATCATATCCAATGCGCGTATTGCGTATTATATAATTATACATTTAATTTATACGATTAGTTTAATAATGAACTGCAGAAGCTAAGCGGCTGTTCAGAATTGATCTGATCAATCATTTATCCTTAAAAAGCTCATTGTTGCGTTTCGCTTTTTTTGGTCACAAAATTCTACACACTGGCACTTTATCACAGTAAAAGATTAAAAATAATTCAAAACACAATGCTTATTATGTTACGAAAGTTGAAGGGGATTAACGAACATTTAAAATTAAAAATTATATATGGAACGTTAAAATCGAATGAAAAATTTACCTCGTTTCCGTGTTCTCCGGTGTTATAGTGAAAGAATTTCTGTAGAATATCAGTAGGAATAGCGATGTTTCTCCTCCCCAAAAATTAAAAAGAAAAAAAAAATCAAAAAAGTTCTATAGGTATTTGTATCCAAGTTACTTCAGACACACGAATACTAACTCTGTTATACTTGTACCATTTCTGTGCTACCAGAATTATTGTTATAAAGGTTGTAACCAAAGGTTCTGAATGTATAATTCCCATGAGAAAAAAAAAAATCGCAACGAAACACTTTAAGAATATTATATGAAATGTCCTATGTTATTAACGGCCTCAATGTCTCTCTTTCGTTTTCAATGTGGGGCTGGGTTTTAGGGTTTTAAGGGGTTGAGGGAATTTATTGGGGGCTTCGGGGGTCCGAGCGAAAAGATTTTTACTCGTGAGTAGAGCACGAAAATTCAACGAGTCGAATCGTGTTGGTTTTTTACGGCTTTTTCGCCCGAAATCATTTCTCGATTATCATTGACGGGTTAATCCACTCCCTGTACGATAATTCGAATTTCATCGTTGTTCTTCCTGTTATCTCGTTTATCAAAGCCTCGGCCTGAACTCCCCTTTTCCCCCATCCATTGCCGCCAACCAATCGATCTAATGGATGTTTGATCGCGCGAATTTCGCGGCTGCAGTCGAAAACCTGAAACCGTCTTATCACTCCAAGATCCATCCCCAGCTTCGGTAACAATGTAATTTCGATTGACAGCTATCATTTTGACTTGATAAATAAAATGATATTATTAAAAATCATTACGACTGATCTCTATAATTTAGGCTCTCCATTATATTAGATTTATATAATATCTTTTGTGAAAATATTTCTTCAAAACTTGCCACTTTCTTATTATCATTATAATTTTTTTCCTCCCTCTCGCCCCACGCGCCTCGGAGTCTCGTGTGGTATGTATATTACAACATCATTTTAAAAAACTTTGATGTATAAATCACATCCTTAAGCTTTTTATTATTAGCGTTTTCCCTGTCTTGCGTCGAATCATTAATTTTTCACCATTTCATATCCGTTCATCACTCTTTTTTTTGTTTCCCTTTTCAAATTTCTTCACTTTTTTCTTCGACGATATCTCTACGATCCGTTGCTAAAATTACTCCTTTGCTGAAAACTACAACGAGTGAATTAACTACCTTATCCTGTTAAAATTTATTCCAGGATGAGACGGGTAGATAATTATTCGTAGAGTACGTTCTGTGGAAATCCAAATTTGATCACGTAGTTATTACCATATCATTAAAAGTTTCTCGTTTATCTTAAAATCGATGCGATTATCATCATTGGTTCTCTTTTTTCTGAAACCCCGTATCGGCACGAGGCCCTCGTAGAACGAGCACATAATTATTTATTAAATTACTTTTTAAAAACTTTCCGGTATTTATTTTAAAAGATTTTATTTGTATGCGTTTTAGTGGTGAAAGCCCCGCGGCAGCTCACGACGTCCTCATCACTCGAAGGTAATTGTAATTAGGAATTGAGGCAACGAGGAGACAAGTGTACCGCTGATCAATTAGGCCCCCATCTAAATATTAAGTAAGTCACCCTCAAATCTAGAGTGCTACTCAAATACCTATACTCAAATAATCAACTAACCGAACCTTGATCTAACCCAACTTGAAGTTTTGCGAGTTTAATCTATCTCTCTACACGGAGCAACGAAATTGGGGGAGCTTTTGTAACCTACTAATTAATTGTACACTTTAAAATTATAAAGCAACTAACAACTGTCCTGAAAAAAAAAGAAGGAGTTCGTAATCATTAACAAATTGATTTTAAACACTCCACGCAGACCGCAATATTGTTTTTCATAAATAATTCTATAGTTATTTGACGCCCTGATCGAAAGCGATTTTGTCCTGATGAGAAAAATTAAAAATTATTGTTCCTACGAATGATATCGTCTCAACAATTGAGATCTTATGAAAAAAAATTTGAATCCATATCAGATGGGAACGCAAGTGCGATGGGAAGCCGAATTTTACCCGCGTGGCGTGGACATGATTATCAATCTCCTAATGTTCTGAATTCTATTATCTACCTATAGTTCTATATCTTCCTGTTCTAGCAGCCCTCACTCGTCGTGGTAGGATCAGAAAAATGATACTAACAAAAAAAGAAAGAAAGAAACCTACTCTTTGATTAGCTGAAGATATTGTATAAGAAAAATTAGTGCACCGGGTAGAGTAGAATTCACGGTATTATTTTATCACCTTCCTCTATTATACTCACAACAAATTCACCAACACACGTAATTTTCGATTTTATTTGCATGCCGCTTTTTTATTTCCCTATTAGTTATTGTGTGTTCTGTACTAAAGTAATTAGCGCCTAGACATAGGATGTAAAAAAGCTCGCGAGAGCAAAGTGAATAAAAAAACAGCGACGCAGCTTTGAAAATCGAAAAATATTTACGGATGGGAAAAGATTTCCGAATAATATTTTCTATCAGTAGTTTAATTCGTCGTAAAAATTTGAAATATTTTTCAGTTGCTCCTCTGTCACCTACGAAGATCGCCGACTATCGCTTAGCGTCACTGTACCTGGAAATCTGCAATCAAAAGTCTGAGTGGCTGTCGGCGACCATCCACATCACCGAGAATCCCATATCAGAAGCGGTCGTCTGCTAAATATAATTCGCCATCGTAGCGCGACCTCCTAATTCCTATCCCTACGAAATAATTTAATTAGGTATATATACATACGAGCAGAACAATTATAGAGGAACAAGTACACGACAAAAAAATTAAAAAAAAAACATTAATAAACACAAAACACAAACACGCACACGCACGCGCACGCGAATATACATATACATAAATTTTACAATCGTGATCGGTGAAAATGTTAGAAGATGCAGTGAAGAATAAGAAATTAAATTAAGTTCTCGATCACGATATCCCGTCACAATTGTTATTATAAATAGCTCTAATTAATCACGAGCCGGGATCGATCTCCAGGTAGAAAAATAATCGGCGTCCTATTTCTGGGTCTGGATATTTTTCTAATAAAATGAATATAAAGAAGCGTGATTTTTGATCGACGTTAGATGAAGCGAGACGAACGAATCAGGGGTGAACAAAAAAAAACTCGTCGACAAAAAATTGTAAAATAGGTAACGTAGAATTTTCAACCCAATAACGGGTCGTCCCAGAAAACGAGAAATAAATTAAATTTATCGTCATAAGGACGCTGAAACGGAGCCGGATAATTTAATATCGTATGAGTTCGATCTGAAATGAACGAACGAGCGACGATTTAGTATAGAAAAAAAAAAAAAAAACTCGTAATAAACATTAACAATAGGTATATATATTAAAAAAATATATATCATGTATATCACCGTCGCGGACGTTAAATTTGTAGCCGAAATAAGTAAGCACGCAGCGTGCACCGCACAGCTTTTCATGTGCGTTAATTAATGAGAAGAAAGAAGGAGATAATTTTTGTTTTTTGATCCGCTAATAATCCGAAGGGGCTGACGGAACCCTTTTTAAAAGTGGATAAAACGTGGGGGGTAAAAAATTTACACAATTTTGCTAATCGACGTTGTGAAAAATGAAGATGGGAGAGCAGGTGGAAAGAAAAGAAAATTAAAATTAAAAATTAGATGTTAATGTTATTTAGTGTGTACGGTGTTTCTTTATCACTACAGCATCACACGGAAAGAACGTACAATTTTATTATCACATGGGATTTGATTAGAAACAAAAAAAAAAAGAATCGATCGATCGATCGATATATATTAACAGCCATAAATCTTGTTCCCCTTACAATCATGAATCCCTCGTTAATTGAATAAATAGAAACACCGATAGGTCGATATTAATAACTAGGTATACGTGCATTAGATACGTGTATATCGTAGTGCAATAAGTAAAGGAAAAATGTTGCGTTTGTTTTCTATAGAGAGCTATAATATGAGGTTTTTCATGCCCAGAGCATATTACAAGACGTGCCTGCTACATACGTACGCGTGATTTCGAATTTTTGCGATCATCACTTGTGTTTTTTGGTTGTTAATTATCGTTTCATTTCATTTTTCTTTTTCTTTCTTTTTGACATGAATAAAACGGAGTGATTCGGAACAGGATATATTGCCGGTAAAGAAGAGACAAAAAAATAGATCGGCAATATACCCCAGGTCATTATGTATTTCGATAAAATTAATAAATGGGTAAATTATATCCTGCAGGACTGCGATTAATATTAGGAAAGAAAAAAAAAAGAAAATCAGCCGTTCCGATTCTCCCCGTAACAATGGTAGAATAATTCATTGTTTTACATGCACAATATGGTGATCCAATTTTCACAAGTCCCTGTTGCTATATTTTTGCTAAGGTGTTGGTTAATCTTCCAAAGAATTAAAATACGCGGCCGAACGTGGCTGTGCGTATTTAAAAAAAAAAAAGAAAAATAAATATATATATATATTTGTCTACGAGCACGTAATGTGAATGGAATTAATATGTGAAATATTATTCTTATCAAATATGCTACGCACAGCTTGATTTTAATGATCAGATAACTAATATTACAGTTGTGTTTATGATTTATGAAATTGATAATAATTTTAACAATTATATCGTATGCATATACGATATATATATGGTAATTAGCCCGCTCTCGGATGTCTCTCGACCACGGTTATTCGAAAAACGGATGTGGCCGTGATCCCCACGAATCTCCAAGCTGTGATAAGCACGCTCTCGAGTGTTTGAAACGTGTCTTGAAAGTCTTAAAAAAAAAAAATGCAAAAAAAATTAAATAAAATAAAATAAATTAAAAAAAAAATAAAAATAATAATAACATTTCTACGATTGTTGCCGCCGTTTGCATTTAAACAGCAATCATTGATTATCGTTGACTGCCCTGTTGTTTATTGGTATTGCGTTCGATTTGAATGTATAGACAATTAATTATCAATTTTTATACAATAGTTAGGTTTATAGGATGAGGATTTTATTGAAATTGCCGTTATACGTATAGTGGTAACGGAAGAAACGGTGATCTGAGAGATCGAAATGCTTATAGATCCGATCGTAAAGAAATCAAACGATTGGTATCTGCGTTTATCAAGGACGAATGATATTGGCGCGGAATATTAGCCAACACGGAATTAAAATACGAGGCTGCAGCTTGCGTCGCTGGTGTCTCGCGGATTTGAAAATTTGGCTACAGGTTATTATAAGTACATAAAGCTATCGATAATGCAAAAATAATCGTACCTATAATCCATATTAATCGTCATTAATCAGCACCGACACGATTTATTGGATCGCACCGGGTAATGGCGTCCTGCGGATTGACGCTTAATCGATTTTTCAAGCAGAGTTATCGTGAAAATTACCGTAAAAAGATCATCCCTCTTCGGCGTAAAAAAATTGGGTAAGTCGGTCCGGCGTGAAAATACATTTAGGTAGATAACCTTTGCGTGTAGTATTAACGATCGAGAAACGATTTTTTAGGTATATAAAAAGCTTGACTTCATAGCTTGGACACACGTAACACTATAGGCGAACGATGTATACACCCTGTTATTTGTAATAAACAAATATAGAAAACATAAAACTTCAATTAATTTTTACCATTCATACTTATAGTCCACTGTACACGAGGAAAGATCGACTTCGTTTTCATCGATAATCAAAGCGATTCGGCCGCATGGATCGGCCGAGTTTCAATGATCCGGACATCCCAAGTGTAGCGATCGTTTTGGAAATGTGAAGAAAATTTCAACAAATAAACCTGGTTGGTTTTTGAAGTTTCCAATGATATTAGTTATAAATTTGTATACTTCGTTTTCGAGTATCCCCATTTAAATGCTATCGAAAATTAATTAATAATTTAATATTTATTATGGCGCCGGCGTTCGACTCCGGGAGCCGCGGATGCTAAGATTTTTTTTCCCCCCCCGTTTGCCACCCCCGCTGCCCGTTGGCATTGGGGAGCGAGCAGTGCAGCGGGCAAGCATTTGGTTCGTCTCCGTAAAAAAGTTAACAGAACGCCGGCTGCAGATCCTGGAGGTTCTGTGGGAACTAGCGACCAGGCACAGGGCGCCGAAGATGTTGAAAAAAAAAAAAGAAAAAGAAAGAGAAAAAGAAAAATTGAAAAAAAAAAAAAATTCTGTTAAGGCATCAGATGAAGACATCTGCATCGTCGTATGAACTGTTTCGGTAGATTTTAACAACGCTACATCTCCTACGGCGAAGATCATCTAGCACAGGCGTCTACATATGTGACCGTAACATCAATGGAAGAAGAAATTTTTCACGTTTACGTGGCCGTAAGTCCAGCTGGTATAATTCGTTGAGAAGAAACCACGCGAAATCACTCGAGATTACATGTAATATACGTTATGCAAGATCTAATAACTCCATTCCGGGGTCTATTTGATCTGAATAATCAATGCGCGGTTTTGTGTCGGGATGTGGTTGAAATTTTTATACCATATACGGTTGAAATGTGGAGTTGTGAATTTATTTTTTTTTCGCAATGATCACATCTTGTTAATTATGTTTTGAAAAATCGCTCCGTGCGAGGGATGGGCAGGGTAAACGATACGGAATTTTATTTCAAGGGTCAACGCTAAAACCTGGCCCTCTTCTGCAGCCCATTTTGTACCTTCCCATTTCCCATTACCCGTAGAGTTTACGACATCTGGTGAACGCGGCAACAACCTAAATCCGCTCCTTCGAGGCGCGCGTATTCTCGTGTCGGCTCGCATCGGGAGTGGTAGGGTCTACGAACGCTCCTTCGATCTTTTTTTCTTGGATCTTCGTACCGATCTACGGGATGAGAAGTTTAAAAGTTTTCCAAATATCCACTCACTGATTTTCAACGAAATTCGTAAACGATCATCGAGGATATTGCGACAATAAATTTCGCGGATTCGATGTCGGGTGAAATCCATCGTTGAACAAGAGGGTGCAATTTTTTGTTTGAATAAAACCGCCGATGGATCATGCGGTTTTATCGATCCCATCGAAATGAGTGAAGATAATGACGAGTGCGTTGACTCTATGGAGGTGCGATAATTCCTCGAATTTAATGGGAACGAGAAAAAGTCGCGTAGAAAATTAGCAACGGTTCTACGGCGTCGCGACCTTCTCCGTTAAAATAAATTACGCCGGGTGGCGAAGCTGTTCGAATTGCAGATAATCCTGCTGATTTTTAATCCCGATAGTCCACGCAACGCATGTACGGAGTGCGAGTGAAAACAAAACTTTTCAAAATAATAAACATCATCGACAGGTGGAAAACGCGTAGAGGTCAGGAAGAGGCATTAGTGCAACGTAACGGACTGTGCACCGCCGCAGCCTCAGGGGTGAGCGAGACGTCATTCCGTTTTAGCAGCAACAGGTGATCCCACCTCGATTCCTACTCGTTTTCCTTTGTACAAATATAACGATCTCCTCGGGTGCAGAGGTGAAAGAAAAAGCAAGTGCTGCTGCTGCTGCTGGTAAAAATTCTGCAGTGTTGGGATACGCGCAATTACATTACCTGCAACACTTACTTGTTGCGTGCACGGTAGTAATACCTACGATACAATAATATCAGAACGTTCGTATCAACGTCGAGCTCCGATACACACAAGTGAATGTCTCTGAGAATCAGTCGTATGTTGTTCGCCGAGCTGGTTGGTCGCGCAACTCGCACATACCGTGCGAAAACGGTATACTCATGTCTTCCTATCCCTGAGGTACAATTATTATACTACTATAGTGTTCGGTGTTGAGGAGTGTGATAAAACCTCTCTTCAATTCTTTTTTTTTCTTCCTTTTATTCCTTTCTTTTTTCGATCAACAGTGAAACTGTGTAGTGAAGTGCAGGATATGTATTTCTTATTCATTGGTGAACGTTTCTCGTGAAAAAACGATTCGTGAAAATGGGGATCAACCAATTACATTGGATATACCTGATCCTGGTCTGCGCGCGGATCTTCGTTGCAGAGGTCATCGAGGAAAGAGGTGAGAAAATTGATCAAATATTCAATCCCATTAGGATACGTTGAAAATTCTTCATCGTTAACTCAAAGTCATCGCTACTACTGTACGTTGTTGAAATCCCGTTGAATTTTGAATATTTTTCAAACTTACGAGGAAAGCGTTTAGTACATAAATCATGACCTGGGGGGTGGATCGACTAGATACTAGTGTGTAACTATTCCAACTATCCCCCCTAAATTCCAACGGGTTTTTCATCCAAAAATCAGGCACCTATACAGACCTTTCCCATTGAGTTCGTTTCGACAATGGTCAGAGCTACGAACTTTGAGCCGAAGTCGCCCCCTCCGAAGGGGAAAAAAAAGAAAAGAAAGAGAAATGAAGAAGAAAAGAAAACACATCTCGGATGAATCGCTCAGATTCCTATGGGGTTTTAAAACCTGCAGACTCGGACGACTGCGTATCAGGAATTTTTTTATTTTTTTTTTTCTCCTTCTCTCTCTTTTTCTTTTTCCCCCTCAATTCGAATCGGTGTGAAAAATAAAACTATATAATCGTTAATGGATTTAAGAAAAATACGTGGGGGTGATTAAAAACAATAAATAAATGAAACATAACTGATAAGAAAGATCTGCACTAAATCTTATCTCGGTGTCTTTACTATATTGGTTTACATACGGTTCGGGGTGATAATTTTTGTTATCAGCTTCGGCGATGCGTTGTAACGATAACCAAAGAAATGATGTTATTGCTAGACGTAAATTACGAAAGAGATTAGTTTCAAAAATTAAATCCCTGCACCTTCGATGGTGCCCGGCTATGAGTCACACGGGGGTTTATATTGTTGTTATTTATAACTGTAAAACGGTGGCGACACGTCTAATGTGCAGTGCTAGCAGCGAATACACCATGGGTTAAATATATCTTGTTAAACGGTTAATTAGGGCTTAATAAGATCAGTTCACCCAAAGCAGTGCGGAGAATTCAGGCCAACAACGTTGCGTCTCAAGGAACTTGTCTCGAACGTACCGTACGCGTAGGCGAGAGTATTGCAGAGTGCAAGAATTGACGAGAGTATTATTTTGAAAGACGCAAAAGCGCAAAGCCTGTACGGTCCCCGTTAACGATAGCCGAAGTATTGAGGCGACCTTGGTTATCTTCGCTATCTCCGCTGACTCGTTGCCATTTGATTCGTGTTTTCATCCTCACTTACCCGTACGCATACTTTTATATGTGAGTGAATCAAATACGTTTACGTATAATATTTGGATACTTCGCTACTTTTATATCACCCTTATCTTGTTATTCTGGGTATCACAGCCGCCAGGCGTGCGATATGCACAGTGAACAAAATCGTTGACACCTCGCACAATACGTCTCAGCATACAGAGAAATAATCACCCGTATATCTCCTGTGGTAAAATTTTTTTCCCCAACGCGAAACTGTTCAACATTTTGCGTATAATTTTGAATGGACGGAATTGATAACATAATCGGTACAGGTCAGCCTCAGCCAGTTGCCAAAAAAACAATTTCTCTTATCACATCGTCCGCTGTGAAGCGATATAGGAATTATTTTCTCCATATTACGAAACTTCGAAGAACTCAGCGTATAATGGCGGACTCCTGGTATCTCTTTCGAAGCAATAGGTCGGCCGTTCGGCTCATCATCGGCTCACCGCAGAACTTGCAGCAGCTCCGCAAGTTATTCGTTCCCTCGTGAGGATATAGAAACTTTTCCCGTCGCGTTCACGGAGACTCGTAGGTACGTTCGAGACGAAGCTCATTGTCAGGCGGACTCGGACAAGCTGGTGGACTGGGCTCGGGTGATCAGCCAAGCATAAACTAACACTGAATTCAACTCCGTAGCCTCGAGTTGAGGGGAAAAAACTATGCATTCCATGTTCCCCGGTTTCTTGATGCCTTCGTTGTTTATCGCCGATTGAATTCTACCTGTATAGCGTATAGTGTATACTCTTATGCTCCAAGTAAATAAAAGATCCTTACTAACCAGCTTCGTGTATTACTATCCTTCACGTTCAGTTTCTTCGGATTTCCTCTTCTCGCACTTAGTCCGCTGCTTTTTATCATCATCCGTAACGGGGCACACTCGCTGCACTCCGCAGGCTATAAAATGGGTACCCCATGGATGCGAAGGTATCCCATACCCGAGAACCGTGAAGCTCTTGTTCTTGATATCGCAAGGTACCGCGCCTACTTCTCCTCCAATTATTACCTTCGTCGGTTTCATTATTTCCCGATGATATTTTCAAAACTCAGACGCGTGTAACGATAAATGAAAAATTGATTACGATCCGCACGTGCATGGTTGTGCGTCGTCGCCTGATTTGGAATTTGGAATTTGGAATGCTGCAGATTAAAAAATTGCAGAATAATTACAAATCTTATTCATCGTTCCTTTCTTCTTTTTATAATTACTGGTTGAGAATGTACAGTGGCATGAGTGTTCGGTACAGATATCGTATTCGAGGCGGGCGCGTTTCCCGACACATGACACACGATAGGGCCCGCCCGTGTGCAAGAATTGAAACCGCAGTAGGGTTCCTTGGAGACTGCAGTCTGCCGAGGCATTCTTCCATCCGTAGATCGAGTGACAAGCGATGAAATGTGCAAATGTAAGACGACGTATATTATAGAAGATACGCTGTAGTAATGTTACGTTATATTAAAATAAAACAAGTTTCAAATGTATGAAAGCTGCAAAGTTGCGGTCGGAAAGCCCATCACGAAAGTCTGCGTCTTTCAGCTCAGAAGGAAAAAAAAATGAAGAAAAAAAAAGAAACAAATATATACTACATATGTACCGAAAGTCTGGGAGGATAGATATGGTTTGTCGGGGTTGACGACGTCGAAACCTTCTCGGCAGGGTGCAATCCCGCTATTCCCAAATCGCCATAAGACCAAAACTGAGCGAGGGCCTTAAGGTCCCACGTAAACCTGGCTTCTGTCCGCCCAAGATATTCTGCCTGCGACGTTGCCTGATTTCATCGCGGTCGCTCTTGAGTAGTGTACGAGGATATAGCTTGCTCGCTTGTGCCATAAACCGTTATCGTTTATTTCGAATTGATACACCTATACTTGTTTCATTTTACAATCGTCGCGGGTCTCGTACCCGATGAAATAAAGAAAGAAAAAAAAAGAAAAACTGTCCTCGTAGTCATACGTGCCTGCCAATGCTCTGCACAGTCATTTGTTATAGACAGGTGTAAATATTCATGCCGTGTTTGGAGATTTCTATATTTCCGCTACGTAATTCGCATTCTCTCGCATTTACCCTCTTTATGGTAAACCGTGATTAGATCAAGAATTCTATTAAAATGCGCAATCACTGATTAACGCTGAATTCATAGAACGTAAGAGGTCCAAGGGTGGAAGGTTTTTACGAGTATATTGTAACCAGAGATGCCCTTACGCTGCGGGAATTCTATGGGGAGCGTAGGGATGGTGCGTACAAAGGATCTCGAGGGTCTTGGGTCTTTCAAGTTCTTGGGAGTGGCCGCGGGATTTGGTTGCTAGAGATTTTTGGGACCCTCAGGGACATCGGCGAGCGCTCGGACTCGCGTGTCTTTTTTGGACGTCGGTGCGAGTGACCGGGCAAGCAGGGGTAATGGACGGGATAATGTCAGGTCTGGTTTCCGGGGTTACGGAAAAGTCACGAGCAAATAACCGTGCGGTTCGTGGTAGGTGTATAAATATACGGGTATTCAATGTCCAGTGGTCGTTGAGGGTGGCGGTGAAAAAAAATAGGGGGGCGGGAAAAAAGACTCGTGCTTTTTGCTTCTCAATATGATTTCAAGTGGCTAGGCGACATTTCTCACGAATCGACGACGAATCGCAGAACGGGGTCTGATTGCGTTCATGACAGATCAACTGTACAATAATCTGATTCAACGGCGAACACTCGATGACGCATCGTAACACGCGCGCAAGATTCTCATTCGTCATAATTTCATCTTATATACGTTTTCGTGATGACATCTGCACTAATAAATGTACGACGAATTGATGGAAGAATATTGATTTCATTCACTCTCGTTTTTTTCTTTGAATCAATAGCGTGGTTCGAATGAATATTTTCTTGCCTTACGAAATTCACAATAATATAACACGAATCAGAGATCCAAATCCAGATCCGTCTAACGCGTCAAACCGCGACCGGACCCAATTCGAAGCGGTACGCTGACTTTGACCTCCGTCTTGACTCTCTGGAACTCACAGCTCGGACACTTTCAACTTACGCTTATGTACCGATTGGACATAGACACAATGTTAGGAATATTATTTTCTTAGAATCACCGCTTTTGGTCGACTGGAAAACCGTTGAGTTTTCTATTGGAATAGAGGGTAGGAGTCGACGTTCAAACTTTAAGGGTGAGAATGATTTCAGTCATGTGGGGACCGGAAGGACGCAAAAGAAGAAAGAAAAAAGGAACGAAAGAGAGTAAGAATGAATGACTCGGATGCAAGCGGTCGCGATGTTCGAAATAATTTGAGTATGCAGTATGTATGCAAGTTGGTGCTATCAAAAGCCCTTTTCCGCCGGTGGACGCCTGTCTAGTCTGCATACGCGCTCTTAAACTTGATATGAAAAGACGCAAAGGATTTCCTCGACAATTTCAACCTCTGCGCATGTATGAGCATTGAAATTTTAATATCAGTTTTGATGCAGCTAATCTTTCGGTGCGATTCAACGACATGTCTCGTGTGTCCAGCACGCCTCGAATGTCCGGGTCAAGGGTCGGGTCAATATAGCGGGAGTAATATTGCCGGGGATTGCGTAATCCCGAGTCATGCAATTGAGCCTCGCGTTGTTCTTGAAAACCGAATATCAGACCACGAACGATATATACCGATACAGAAACTGGTTCAGGTATCGGATAAATTCGTCTATAATTTCAACGCGATATCTATCTGCTTCGGATCGTTACGAGTGTGAATTCCATCCACGGTTGATAATACGAGAGTGGTCCAAGTGTGGCCAGCAGCACTTGGCGCGATGAGACTCGGGTGTGAAGTTGAAGCCTTGATGCGAGACGCTAAAGTTTAATTGAGGTTGATGAGGGGGGCTCTGGTATTGGACCGGAATTCAGTGCGGCAAGACATATGCGAGGCGTTTTCGCCTCTGGGAAGACGCTTCGCCCCGGATCGTTCCGATAATCGTTGTACGTCTGCTTGATACCGCGATAAAAATCGCGCGGGGGGAAGCAGTGCAGAGGTACGAGGTATTCAATCGTCGTCTAAACGCTACGGTGCGATATGTATGCAGATGTAACGAGACTTAAAACCGAGGCATGCCCCGGCGATAGTCGACTCGACTTATCGACCTAACAAGGTGTCTCGTACGTATGCGACATTCCACGGAGCCATTCACTGAGACAGTCCCCGGCGCGCTTATATTTATTAGCCGTTTTGTTCGACGCTCGTACGACGCGCGTGTCACTCAATAGCGTTACGATGCGTCTTTGAGCAGCGAATTAACCAAGCCAAAGGGGATAGCAGGGGGATTTCGTCCGCGCTGCGGGAGAGCAAAGTTTTCAAAGGCCGAGATTATATTGTACTTGTATATCCCGTCTGCACGATTCCTACGATGCTTCAATAAATCCCATCACTTCGTGACCAATCGATTTTCAAAGGTTCAACTGAAGTACTTTTGAAAACCCTTTGGGGTCAACCGAGTTCGAAACAAACTTGGCTACATATACCGGATCAAATCACGAACACAATGATGATAGGCCGCGTTCAATGACTGATGAGAATTACTCGTACCCTGCGCTTATATACCGGTTAGTATTTACCGTCCTATGGGAAAAGGGGGTTGCAATGGTTCGTTCGATCCTTCAATTCGTGGTAGTTGCATTCCGAGGTTGACGATAAATAAATGTGGCAGGAGTTAGACCTGCGGTACCGCAGGACGATACGCGTCGTTGCAGCGGCGTTTGCAACTCCACCGCGTATCGTGCAGAATTTACTCTCCTGGCGACGTACGACGACCGGCAACGTCAGGGCCGTCACCACGTAGACTTTCTTGACCAAAAGGGGAAACCAGTCCTCAAGAAAACAACCCAGATATGTCTCTCGGGGCCTTGCAGGTCCAAACCTGGATGCGACCGAGCTTCAGGGGTGAACGTACTCGACTGACGTATCGAACGCGTATGTATCCGTGTTGTACTTTAAACCCGAACGCCGTCAACCGGGGCGATGAGGGGGGTTGACCACCCACGGCTAAAACGATCTAGTCACGGTGGTGTAACCCATGGCACATCGATGTAATAGTAAAATACTATACACCACGAAAATCCACCGTGTAAACGGTCACGAGACGCGCGCCCGTATTTCAAAATTCTAATCTCGGATAGGATTTCAGTGTACTACTAAAATGGAGCCGAAGGCGAAGGAAGGTTTTGCAGGTACCCGTAGGGATCTCCAAGTATTGGGTATTCTCGAACCAACGCAATCCCTTACACTTGCCTATTCACTCACGCTCACGTGTCTGAAGGGACACTTTGCCTCCGCCTGTATAGCCTGTAACCTGTGCCTTTTACTGACACGCGATACTGCCCACGAAGGTGGGAATGTGAGAGGGTGAGAAAGATGATCGTGAATAAATGAGGGGGTATTCTAAACCGACCACTTCGTGCCACCGTCTTACGCATAGAAAAACCCGTCGTTGAATAATTAGTAGAAATATTTTATGATATTCCATACCGCGTGAATGTTCCGATCAAGCCACCTAATTATCGTATATCGGTATGCCGTGAATTAATTGTGAAAAATCATAAACATGAGAAGGAAGAGAAAAAATTTTAGTACAAAGCTAGGAGGCTCTACACGTGTTTCGCAGCCGGGCGAAACGTTGTCTTGTGATATTGTTGAGTGGATAAAAAAATCTGCGAACCGAAGCCGAACTTTGGGCAAATGTTTTTTTTCCCCCTTTCTTTTTTTTTGTTTTCCTTCGCAATATACGCAACACGATCCTTTATGCGCCTTCGTGAAATAACAACGACCACACGCTAAGCGTGAATTTTTATTTTTATTCTAATTTTTCGTTTTTTTCTTTCATGGCGCAAAGGGATGGGGAAGAAAAAACGGCGGGGCCATCTGCACCGACTCGACGTTTGCGATCGCATATACCGGCACATGTCGCTAATTCATAATACCACTGTATCGGGTTTGAGATAAACGCATATTTAAACACTATGGCGAATGCCTCGGGAAATTGCAAGGGACTCGAGCGAGAGGGTCGGCCATTATATCGTATCCAGTGATCGAGAAGCTGCGATGTGTAGTCAGTCTGGGAGTTGCAGACCATCGATTATTCGAACCTCAGGTGCAAAAAACCTCGCCAAGTACATTAATTTTTCAAAATCAATCGCCACCAAAAAGTTGTTCCCCAAGAATAACCCCAAAATTAAATTCTAAAAAAAATAGATCCAAATCAATCATTGTGCCAAGTATATGTAACTGCACCATGCATAGGAGTACTAGAGAAGACTGGGATAAACATACAACAAACCAACTTACCAATTGGAAGAATATAAAGTTGGGGAAAAAAATCAATGAAAAAAAAGAAATTAAATTAAATTAAAAAAAATGAATATTGCCATCATTGTGCCAAGTATATGTAACTGCACCATGCATAGGAGTACTAGAGAAGACTGGGATAAACATACAACAAACCAACTTACCAATTGGAAGAATATAAAGTTGGGGAAAAAAATCAATGAAAAAAAAAAAAAATTAAATTAAATGAAAAAAAATGGATAAAAAAAAAAATTGGAGTACGTGGTCCTTGGCGGGCTAATGTCATTTTGCTTTACAAGAATTCCGGATTTTTTTCCAAAAAGCCCGCCAAGTCCCACTACCTCCAATTTTTTTTTTTATCCATTTTTTTTCATTTAATTTAATTTTTTTTTTTTTTCATTGATTTTTTTCCCCAACTTTATATTCTTCCAATTGGTAAGTTGGTTTGTTGTATGTTTATCCCAGTCTTCTCTAGTACTCCTATGCATGGTGCAGTTACATATACTTGGCACAATGATGGCAATATTCATTTTTTTTAATTTAATTTAATTTCTTTTTTTTCATTGATTTTTTTCCCCAACTTTATATTCTTCCAATTGGTAAGTTGGTTTGTTGTATGTTTATCCCAGTCTTCTCTAGTACTCCTATGCATGGTGCAGTTACATATACTTGGCACAATGATTGATTTGGATCTATTTTTTTTAGAATTTAATTTTGGGGTTATTCTTGGGGAACAACTTTTTGGTGGCGATTGATTTTGAAAAATTAATGTACTTGGCGAGGTTTTTTGCACCTGAGGTGCTTTGTCGGGATTTCACTACTTTTTGAAAGAAAGTTTTTTATTTCTCATTATTCGAATGCATCGCAGAAAATCTTATGAAATATATCGAAACACGTGATGACTCAATATAATTCATCTTTATTTATTACAAAATAATAGTAACTTTTATCCTTGAATTGCAAAACCACCTGATAAAGGTCAATGTTCTGGTACTTTTTTAGTTAATGGTGATATAGTTGGCTAGTAGTTATAGTATTTCTGCCGGTCGATATTCTTTCTTGCTCGATAACAGATACCACTGATGGGTGTAGTTGAACCGAAGATCTCACTCACATATTGATCTGAATGACAACTTTATTGAAATATGCATAAGTTAGTTGAGACACATGGCTATAGCTATGTTTACAAGAACTCACTGACAGAGACTCCTAAAGTTGACATCAAGATACAAAGCCACATCATCTACCCAATCAACCAAATCTGATGCTTAAACAGTGTCATCGTTAAAATGGAATGCACCTGTCGTCACTGGAATCACAGCTAGTCTCACTCTCAATGCCTATCTCATACCAGATACCAACGAATGATTTTAATTTTTGTTATAATTTCTTTTCCACAACATAGCTGTAATGAGTGACTTTTGTAGGAACAACTGTACATACACCACCACTAGAGCGGGCTGCTTACAGATGTAAAATTCCAACTTCAAAGGACTGAACTGTTTTGCCTGCTGATCAAATGATTATTATTAATTAAAACGTTTAACCCGATATTTTTTGGTCTGCACTGTACAAAGTAATAATGGATTTTCTCAGCAAGATTGCATTTCACTTTGTTCAAATTTCTTTGACCAAACTCCATGTTGCACAATCCACGATCCATTCGATCAGAAATTGTCAATAACTTGAACATCGCTCCTGTATTATTTTTTAATCTGCACACTGCACTAAATAAAACAATTGATTTCTTCGAACCACTAACATGGATTACGTTTATCAGATTTCCTCAATCACAGTTACGTCAAACCAACAATTAACTTATTGTTAATAATATCGAATCTTCTGACGCTTTGATACTTTTCATCCGCATACATACGTATGTTCGTTATATAAACCATACAGCGATAATTGCTACATCGTTGTTATAATAGTAGCTAGAAACTTCATTTATAGCATAACCTCATGTGGCTGTCACTGCGGAGCTATCGAGTCTAGTTCATAACATTTTAGCAAACGGATTCAGAAATTTGAATTCGGTGATGTCGATCATATTAAGGTGGGCAAACGCTTCGTACTGTTACAAGTTGACCGAAAACTATCTATTTTATATTATTCAAAATCCTTAACACCGTTTCCATAATAAACATTTATCGTATGCCTTCATCGAGTTTGGCCGGTGATTGTGATTGCAAGGAGGTGATCGTAAAGACATGCAGAATGACGACAGGACTCTAGTGGTACAGTAGAGACGACTAGAGTCCCGAAAGAGTCCCTAGAAAATAACGAGACGACGAAAGCGATGGTCACGCCCATGTGTCTGCAGTTTGAACCTCAGCGAAAATCGAGTTTGCGTTATATACTGCACTACATTTCATAGCAATAGAGCTAAGGAGAAAAGTGATCCGGAGACGACGATGACGTTGAAAATTCTGATCGTAGAACGGGCTCGAGCGTCGATAACTATCATGAGATCACATCTCTCCGAACATCAATGTTATTAAAATTAGGCTCAAATGAACCCGACACTGCGATTTATATTGCGAAAGTGCATCCAAATTTCCCGAAAAGCTAATGATTAAGGGGATACTGAATAAAACAGTCGGCCGTACAGCGCTTTTCCTATCTCTTAACTGTATAGATACTCGGTTGCCGTCCGGTGCTCTTTTAATGTACTTGGCGCGAGACTCTACCGAGTCTCTTGATACCGTGGAAATTATTCATCTTATTATACATGATACGGGATATCCAGAGAGAACCTTCGTCGGAACGATCCTGCGTTGCGGATCCCACTTTTGCCGCACCCTGCATCAACGTACGTCGACCGATGCACGACGTATGTACGTGCCCGCAAGCTCACCAGCCCAACCACACGCATTTAAACCAATACGAAAAGGCACGCGGGATCGGGCACGCCGCGCCGGTATAATACCTATGCATATACACGCGGACGGTGAATTTTTATTAGTAAATTACAGGCACAGGCACTCTTGAGTCTTGTCATCAACTGTGTAGGTACAAGATGGCTCCAGGATTGGGTGGCTGTGGGGTTCAGATACCCCAGACACGTACGTGTTTAATACATTCGAAGATTTCTGTACATACGAGTTTTATTTCTATACCTGTGCGTACGGTGGCGGCGGCCGCAGTTTTCATGCGTGTCCACATGTATGCGTATTCCCACGGCTGTCGGTAGGCAGCCACTTCGTGTCTAGAACGCTTCTTTTTAATTTGTTCTTTTTCTTTTTCTGTTCTCTTCTTTTTTTTTTTTTTTTTTTTTTTCTTTCATCCTTTACTCCCAAGTTCTCAACACAATAAGAACCCTGTACGGAATTAGTCTAGTCTCCCGTGGGCGCGGGACGTTTTTTAACCGCTTGTTGCACACGGGGGAAGCTGTGCCCAGTTGAAATTGTTATGAGAAACTTGTAATATAATTTTACAATTTACCGAAGGCTGACGACCACTTGTCGTGGGAAATATGAAAAATATTCTCAGTGCGCTTATACGGTTTATACGGTTTACTATGGACAACCATATACATATATATACGCGTATAAATCCAATTGTCTCACATCTAAGCCAAGGCAGGCGTCACACCTCATAGCTGATGTTGGTATTCTTTTCTTTTCTATTTTTTTTTTTATTGTACATTTGTACCGATACCAACCCATCGCACGATCGTTGCCAGAATTTTAATGAATCTAACTGTGCATCTGATCGGTTCAGAATATCATCTCATCGTTCCCTGTAATCAGCTGAGATTTCGACCAATTTGCAGGTGCGGATATTATTCAAATTTCGGAACCCATTCGCTTCTGGAAAGTTCATCCCGATTCTCCAGACCTGGCGAACTCCTCTTTTAGTGTACACTCGTTTATAAAAGTGCGTTGAGCTGGTGTGCTCATTGAAATCCATGTCGAGACGGTACGCCTGGGTATTGTATTCCGCCTTCTCCCGTGGACAATACGGGGGGGAGAAACGTAGAAGCTGGTTGCAGGTATACCTCTTTAAAGAAATGTCTACACACGCACATTTATACCTGAGAATACCTGTGTATGTGTAAGTATAATACGCGTAGACCACTTCAAGTCGGTACCAACCTGAATGCCGATAAATCGTACACCGCGCACAGGTTCTCGTTTCTCGTTTCTCGTTTCGCTCTGCGATGATCTTTTAACAGGCGGACTGTGTGACGTCTGCAGCAAACCTTCCTCTTATACCTTGCGACGTTTTATTCTTTTTCTCTGATCCGAAGTGAACCTCGGAATCTAGTTGAAATTCTAATCATCATACCGATAGGAACGACCTACACATCTTTCCACCTATATATTTCAGGCATACGCAGTCATTTCACTGTTGAACAACTCGATGAAAAATCTCTGAAGTAAAAAAGGCGCCACCACTTGGTAAATATTGGCACAGGCAAAGGCAACGCACCCTCAAAGGCCCTAAAAGGGTACCAGACAGAGCCAGACGAAAACTGAGAACCAACCCTCCCCACCCCGTAGCCCCCTTGTAAAAGGGGATGTTTGTACAAACAGAATTTTTATCATTGCCGAGACATTAGACAGAGGGATTCTTTATCTCGGTTCACAGGTACGCCGCCTTGTATTTCGTGTATATATTTTACAGATATATCATATACTCGAGAGCCCGGCTCTCTTTCGAGTGGTTTATTGGGAGAAGGATATGGAGGTAAACCTCAGTAATACCGTTTTATCCTCAGGAGGAGATCTTCTGACATTTTTTTTAGACACCCCTACAGCCGCATGTTTTACGTCTAATCAAGTTCATCTAAACGAATTTAAACAGACGTATATACGAATTCCTTCAATGACGAGATATCTAGTCGGAGTTATTCCAACTGCATAGCATTCCTATAACTTTGACACAGATCCTTTAAAAAACGAGGGAGGCGACACGTTAGAATCTCACATCTGCACGGTGTGCCTCAGCTACAACTGTAACGAGCGACACCCGAATTTCAAATAAATTTTCTAAAAAACTTTCGGGAACTGAGGCCAAACAGTTGGCCGTCTGGTGCGGAGGAAATTTTTGTCGAAGGGACACCGAGGCAGGAGAGGAGGGAGAGGGAGGGCAGCTGCCGCAGTTTGCGTGACAGGACACTAAACTTGAGGTCATGGGACAAACCGGGATGAAATCCTCAGAACAGGATGTTCTCGTATGCGAAGATCCTACTTCCGGGTTCGCGTGCGTATTCGATCTCTCACACGCTGCACCTGGATACTCTTCAAGTACCATGTAGGAACATGGGGGATCCGGTGTGTTTTTTAAAAAACAACACACCACGGTTCGACGTGCCAACCTGTTTCCTTTTGGCAGGAAATCTCGTGTGATATTTTAACGGTACATTTGGCAAATGTTCATCGTATCAATTATCGTATATAAAAGCCTGCGAAAACCGAGTTGCAGATGTGGAATCATCCGACGGTCAACGTTCTGGGAAAATCCTTCACTCTCGTAGCGACGCGCAGGCGCGATTTCGATACTCGATCTTCCCGGACCATTCATACGATCGGCCGAGGGATATTCTCTTGCTTCTTTTTATCCTAAAAATACCCTCGAGCAGAGAGTGTAGATATACCTGAATCCGCAGCAGCATCCCACGCTGGAGATGAGCAGGTGGTGATGACCGTATGATGCGTTTTATAGTTTGCCCGTAGGTTCGGGTGGGATTGGGTAAGGTTGAGTTGGGTCAGGAGAAGACAGGTCTGCCGGTGTGTTCGTTTTAACTATGGGCAGATGCTTAATACGCAGGCTGAATTTGTTGGAGATGAGAAACATGGTCATATGGATAACTTCCACATTCTCATTCGACGTATCGACATACATAAACTTATAAAGGAGAACTTGGCCCAGTTCTTTCGAGTCATAGGACTCCTCGAGTTTGTGTTCACAGCCGCGTCGTTTAACCAGATCACCGCTACTTTGTCATCACCATTTACATCTTTGGCAAACAAATAAATCTATGTTTTAAAAAAACATGTTCCTTTTTCCACGTACTTCCCACGCAAAGAATTTTTTTTTTTCCTACGAAACACCCGCCGATCTGGTGATAATAATACGTACCACCTGCCAAATAATAATGTTCCTGTACTATCGCGGATTCATCTGTATCTGTTTCGAAAACTGAGAAAAAGAGCAAGAGAAAAATGTTAACATTTTCAGCAAGATGTTTATTGTCGAATTCAATACGTTGTTTAGATAATCTCAGAGCTCAAGGATACGGGGATTGGAATTTAACGTTCGTAACATCGTGTAGATATTATACAAAAGAATGAGTTCCATCTGCTACTGCAAGCATAAAAACGCAAATTCTTTGTTGAATTATATCCCGCGGGGTACGCAGTTCGCAATTTTACATTATAGGTATACGTCGGTAGGTATCCGTAACGTGCATTATACCTGTACCTGTAGCTAAATGTACGCAGATCCATCTCCTTTTATCTCGTGGCAAGGTGGTAACCATTTCCGCCGTTCGAACGGGCGGTACCCGGCTCCTTCCGCTCTATTGACGAGCAGTTCTGTTATGATAATTACGGGAATCTTCTTCCATCGGATCGGATCGGTTTCTCCTCCTTTTCTCTATATATGGAGTGAAAATTTTTCTCTCGCTTTTACAACGCATACGTGGTTGTTCCCGATCCGAATATACCATATTTTCAATGCAGCCTGCACCGCGGCTGCTGCCGCAACTGAAACCGATGCGAGCTGTAGCCATATTACATCCAATTCATTCTCAGAAGGAGATACAAGGGAAAAGGTTCGTGAATGGCGTGAGAAAAAACGAGACTATATGAAGTTCCGAATTTAAAACAAGCAAAGTTACACACATGTTGGAATAGGAACTCAGCTGGTACGTATAGTACCCTAGATTATTATACACATAACTCTGAACCACGTGTTGCCTGGTAAAGAACGCAGAGTTTATCACGGGGCGTTTGGAAGCAGTGAGATTTGGACTATTTTATCCCGTGGTAAAGCAGAACTTCGAGAAGCTCGGATGCACAGAGTTTGTCGAGGTATTTTTTAACTCGTCTGAATAAATATCATTATCATTCTAAGGGCGTTTTAGACGGTACACGGTCGGGACTGACACGCCTTTTGAATATTGAATCGCTTTTTACAGTCTGTATTCTATCTCACGTATTTCTACGAGCTATTCCTCGAAGCAAACCATCCTTTGGATACAGATTTTTCTAATTTTATGACGAATTGTCTCGAGATATCGTTGACAATATGTCTAAACGCACAAACACCAGGTTCCCAATTTCAAATCAAGTTGAAAATATCGCTATTCGATCCATTGGCGAATTATTTTTCAACACAAACATTATTAGATTCGTGCTTTTCCCGCTGTGACGCAATCGAAAGATCTGTTTATTTTATTATCCTACTATAAAAAGATGAGTGGCTTGAAACTTATGTTATGGCTATTAGTTCACGTCGGTATGGCACGTATACTTGAACAGAAATTCGATTCACGTACGGGTCAGTAAATTCGATATAACTAGAAAAAATTGTAGCTTCGATTATTACCAAATAATAATCATCCCTGAGGTGTAGAAAATATTTGTTTCACGTCGTTTGTACACCGCGGTAAAACTTTGTGAGAAATAATTATCGAAGTTGGAAAAAATTTCCCACCAATTTGCGGAGGCCCGCATGCGTTTGAGATGCACTTTGGGCAAGTGATATGGGCCACTTAGATAGAATTCTGAACGGTAATTAAGATATTCTTTCTATTAACGATCGCACGTCACTGGAGCGACTTCGACCTCGTCTATATAAAAATAATCGTTTCAGCTGAACTAATAATGATCAATAAACCGATACGCACGGCATTATATTCCGTTGCAAGAACCTATAGGAACGTTCTCATAACCAGGAAATATTACGAAAACCTTTCAAACGATATTGTGAAACAACAATCAAACGCATAACTCGTATAGATTTGAAAATTACTCGAAACTATAGGCGGCAGAAACGGGGAGGAAAATTCTGATTATACTAATTGTAAACCAAATATTTGTTCTTCGAAAAACGATATTGGAAAAGCTAGCTATTGGAAACACTTTGTTGAAAAATATACAAACGATTCGGTTGCATGTTCGAGTATAATACATCGCTACGAATCAATCTATGCGCTTCTGAATAAAATATACAAGCAGAATTTGCTCAGGGTTTTTTTTTGTTTTTTTTTTTTGTTCTAACAATTATTTTCCCATGAACTTTTCTTGCTTTGCGCGATATTAATAGCGTACCACAAATTATTTATGGTTTAACAACGCAGTTCCCGATATTCGATATCCGTAGACCGTTATCGATATTGATATTGATATCGATATCGATACGATAGACACGAAGATCGGTATACCCGATTTCATAGTTGCAAACTTGCTTATATCTCACGACCGAGTTGAATAAATTGCGATAGTTTTTCTCTGCCTTAATTAGCATACATGCCTCTATTGTTTCGTGGTTCTATTACGCGGAACGTATAAGGATAAGGTATACAATTAATATTAAACTCCGATCACGTGTACGCCGTGCATGTAAACAGCTTGCTAGTTGTATACGCGACGATTCTCTACACGGTATTACACGCGACGTATTGCCGTAGGATAAAATTATTGCAAGATATGCGATATAGTTTTATAATTACTACCATATGCGAGACGTTCTGAAAATGTATGTTATACGTATTACGAAAGCGCACGGAGCATCAATTCTAAAACTTCTGAATAAGCAGTTTTACTGCGATGATATATTTGCGAAAGATTTTCACAATTGAAATATATGGGCCAGTTGGTTGCCGGCCTAACGCGTCGTATTCATTCTCTGGAATTTCATGATTTTCGAAAGACTGTGAAAAAATAATCAAACGCGAAATATAAAGGGAAGAAAAATACAGCTCGATTTCGTTAATTCGAGAAGGTTGTTTTTTTTTTTTTTTTTTTTGTACACGACGCTGTATGATTTATAACCGGATTTTATAGCCTCTCTGCGTACCTGTTGCGGATTCAAAGACAGTAAGAAAGAAAATTGGCGTGGACTTTACGTCCGTTCCAGATTTCAAGTCGTCGAGTGAAAGCAATACTCGTATTCTTACTTATGTAAGTGTTACATATACAGGTAGGTAAAGTTGAAAGGCATCAACCACCCCCACCGATACCTGGCAGTGCGGTCTACCTGCTTTTAATATAACGATTGGCTAGTTAGTTAAACTCGGAGCGCGTTCAACTGGAGGAGGACGAGGGTCACAAGGGTAGTTTATTCGGATGGTCATTGTTGGAGCTATGGAATTGACTGACAATGAGAAAAGGTATTTTGTTGTAGCCGTTGTCTGTTACATGTTTCGTTTGTTGACGGATTTTTTTTTCTTTTTCATTTATTTATTTTTTTATTTTCTCGATGGAAAAAGATCGGAAACTATACGAGGCCAGACAAGGAACGGGCGCCAACGGCAATTGAACGGGATCTCTCGTGTTATTTTTTCAACACCCATATCCCCCTTTTCCTCAAGATCGTTCTTGGTTCAAGTACAATTTCTCCTTTATTCGGGCAGCGGCCGTCTTGAATTACGGATCCATTTTTTGCCCCGACGCCCAGCGTATATGTGGTTTTCTTGACGTTCTACAAACTCACGCGTATAATACTTTTGCTGCAACTGAACATATAACGACTTATCCGACTTCACAAGAGTCGTAGTATCGTAAGGCTGAAGCTGCGACTGAGGCTATGCAAGACGTAGCTACGCCAGCACATAAGTCGGTGCAGAAAGAAATTTGACGCTGACAGTGTTGTATATTTTTCTCGCATGGTCAGCGTAACGAAGGAACGATGGATGTAGATTATGGTGATTGCCGGAGCTATCAACACCTCCGAATACATTTAGATACGAAAAGCAAATGAACAAAAGCTAAGAATAATGTGCAGTCAAACGGTAAGCGCGCGACAATTTCAACGTTGATAATGAGGTGTCAAGTGTGATCGATCGCTTGAGTATTGTTTTGAATATACCGTACATCGTGAAAGACAATCGTTCGATGCGTCCGCAGGTGGGTGGCGGATTCACGCTATGCAAATATGTACATCGCATTACATCGAATTGCGCCCTGGAAAAAAAAGAAAAAAAAATGCCGGGTGAATTTTTCAAATCTATTATCTCAACCGCAAGCGAACTGAAGTCCAAGTTCGGAAGGTTTCGTGAAACAAGAATACCAAATTGCGGTTTAGCTTACGTCATTGGTAAACGTTTCGATGAACCC
The DNA here is from genome assembly GCA_963978495.1 of Athalia circularis. Taxonomy (NCBI): domain Eukaryota; kingdom Metazoa; phylum Arthropoda; class Insecta; order Hymenoptera; family Athaliidae; genus Athalia; species Athalia circularis. The sequence goes on along the minus strand of OZ021698.1, from coordinate 17,411,274 downwards.
GAGAACCCGATGTAATAGAATTCAATCGGTCGTGAGAGGTGAAAATTTAATTTTCAATTATCTTTGAAACTTTGACCCTACGTCCTGCGCACGTGTATTTTTATTTCTTTTTCATATGATACGGTAGGATGCAATGCCCAACTGTATAGCCCCTGCAACTACCTTGAGATTTCCGCTTCGCGTCTGAAAGTAATTCTGAGAGAATTGAAAAAGAAAGAGAAAGAAAAACACTTTTATCCGTGTACATAATATAACCATTGCGTCAATAAATGTGTACGTGTCGCTTCTCCTTGTCCCTCGCAACTTCCGAGAGGTATCAAGGGCTCAGGATTTGCCTTCTCATCAGATCTCGTATTTCAACGTATAAACTATACCCACCTTTGTTTAACATCCTCCTAGCCGATAAGGGGTCGGAAATGCTATCGCAGCTTCCAGATGAAACTCTGAAGAACTCGCGAGGGCTACACTTCCGACACCCATGAAGTGGTCATGGAAACCTTCAAACACCCCCCATAGTTTCCTGAAAATTCGAGGGTTCTTCGGAGCAGTGGAATAAAAAATCATCGAGTTGCAATATTATGGATGACATGTACCGATGGGAGCACCCGGTGCAAAATAATATAGCTGGTGATGTCCACTTGGGTGAATAGAATAAAATAGAATAGAGCGGAGTCGAGTAGAGTCGGGTAGAGTCGACTAGAGTCGAGTGGTAGTTACGGTGTAAGTATAATCGTACGTATAACTAACAACGTAGCTCCGGAATATGTTTTCTTGTTCGTATATCTTATCCAGCTCCGTAGCATGAACGCGACGCCGCGCGTCGTCGCGGTCCGTTCGAACCACGCGAGTCTAAAACAATGAGGTCGTCATGTTTTTGTTTCTGCTTCGCATGGCGACTGAATCTACTGCCATATAAGCCTTCCTTCCTTCGCGTCCGAGGAGAAACCTCCTCAACCGTGACACCCCACCTTCGTTTCGAACTCCTTCGATGTTGTTACGAGGATAACCGCCGAGAATCGCGCCAACTAATTCTCCGGTTCAGAACCGTACGTGTCTTCCTATCCAACTACCAGATCTCGATTTATACTCCAACATACGTTACGTTCAGAGTTGCTTGCAGGGTTTTGCCTCGAAAAACAAAAAGAAAGAAAAAATCGTCCAAATCCGATCACTCGATCCGAACACCTTCTTGCAGGTGCGAAATTGAAATCACCGAGATGTATGAGTGGAATCGATCGCTGGAGATATCTCTGCGAAATCGTGAAGGTCATTTTGACGAACGCGGTTCTTGGAACCAATCATCGAGAGAAGAACGTTATCCCGTCTCAATTCTTTCGATCGTTAAAACCAGTGGCGTCGATCGAACAGAGATCGTGACTGCTAAAGTAATTTTGAGCGTCATCGATGCGTCATCGTTACCGTCACCGACACCGTCATCGTCACGGCTATTTTTGTCACCGGTAAAACAGGCTGTCGGAGGTAGCAGATTGTGCAGGCGCTCGGTAACCTTCTTGGAGGTTGTATGGCCGTCGGTAATATCTACTGCTTCTCTTCGTGGAAGCTTGAACGTAGGTATCTACCTACTATGGGATACGAAGCTTTTCAGGATCGGCTCCCAAAACTATGAAATCTTGAAGCGATGGTCAGAGAGAAATCACTGCTGCACTAAAGCCTGAAGAAGAAACGCTACGTGCAGGAAGAAATTTTCCCGAATTTGCAATTTTTAGTAAAAAATTCTAGAGTGCACTCCTCAGGGCCAGAAATCACTTTCAAGACTTTCGACAAGTTAGAATTTTTTTTGCTTTTCGAAAAGATTCTACTGTCCTGAGAAATTCAGTAAGAGTCAAGTTTGACGTAGATCGTAATTCTGACAAAATGATCGATCAGTAAATTTTTTTACCATACAGATTCCAAGATCGTCTCTTTCTTTTGAATACAAAAAATCTTAGGAGAATCAAAAGAGTCGAATTTCTGCTGTGAGTGGTTCTCTCCAGAATTATAAATTATAAGAAACAAAAAAAAAAAACGATAAAGTGAGAGTTTACCGTGAGCTTTGCATCGCCTTCCTTTCCTCTCTTCTTCACCCTCGGGCGAGTTACTACTCCGTTCGTATGTTGGGTTGTACGGCGCTCTAACTTTGGGGTCATTGGCCCCCCTTCAGAATCAAGTTTTGGATCCCTTGAAAAATTTTTCACTTAAAATCCGCAAGCCTCGCGGTAATAATTATTCGATACACACCGTAAATATTTTACTTTGTGTGCGGTCATTTTGTCTGCAGTGATTTTTCGCGGTGAATCGGGGTGGGCCGCGAATTAGTCCGTGAGTAGGTATGCCCAACTAATTACGCAATAAATTAAAACGCGGGCGTTTGTTATACATGCTTCTGAACCGGAGGCATCAATTTCGTATCGGTTACCCGTTCGAGTTTGGGTAAAAACGTTAATTACTTGAATAGAAGCGGGCCGATTATCTGATAATCTACATTGGCTCGAGTTTCTTGCGAAGCAACACGGAACCCTCCGGGTTTTCAGATTGGTGCGAACTACGGATGCCAACCGCAATTTTATTCGCTTTTAAGAAGGACCTCGCGTTCGGCACGCGACATAACGCGCTTCTGTATAGTTTTTTGCCATCTCTACCGCTGAATACCATATTTCGGAGAGTGTTGTTTTAAAGGTACCAGCTGCGAAATCTCCTATGTGAAGCGCGACGGAATTTCGACGGAGAAGTTGCCTGCAGGGAATCATTTTTTGTTGCAAAATACTCTCGCGGTCGCGTATTGAATGTATGTGTGCAGGACAGTCGGTATCTCGTATCCGAGTATTTCACGTACACGCGGAATATTCAATGACCGTATCCAAAATCCTCCCCATATTCGAAGGATTCGCGATATCGCCACCCCTGCAACGTCGAGATACGAAAGAGACGTTTTTCTTCAACTCCAGTTCTGCGGGCTGAGAATTTTTTTGATGCGATGAAAAATTAACGTCAGGCTTTCGTTTATATTCTCATATTTGTTGTATACATAAAATATATAATGTATATACCTGCCGCGTGAAACGAGATGGCACCTCGAGAGTGCGGTGAACGATGGAATTCCACGGGTTGTCGTATAAAGTCTACACCGGTTGCCACTTGGATTACGCTTGATTTACCCAAGTCCCACCTTATCTTATCTACATATCTGTAAACACCAAGTCAACCCTCGATAAAACGTATACAACGCAATCTCAATAACGTGTGTAACTTTCATAGTTACATTTCCAACAGACGTACCGTATGAAATGCTTTATTTTCATTATTGTCATGCAAATCCTGGCAGTCCTTTTCCTCGCGATACGCGACGAGGAAACTCAAAATCTGTTCAGCGTCGTCTCACATACGAAGATCCTCAAGATTCCGATATATCGGGATTCGTGAGAATGAGAAACGCAGGCACGTAAATGCGACGACCATGTAGGCGTATGCGAGGTGCTTACAATACGCGCATGTGACTTATAAGTTTTTGATGTTATCGCGGAGGCAGATGTGGAGGAAACTTGACGACCGGTGGACACCCATTCTAATATGTGTTTGAAATATAACAAACGTATATCGGAGTATTTTATGAACATGTGAAAATATGTTTTAACTGCACACAATGTACGGGGGTGATATGCCTGTATGTAATGTTTTTTTGATTAGATTTCGCAAGTGAATCTATACGCATTTGCGAGGAATCAATTGCTCGTTCCTCTTTGAAGAAATATTCGATTTGAGGATTCGAATCCGAGGATCCATTGATTTGAAATTCAATCGTTTGCCGTCTTTGGTTCCCTTCTTTGGTGCTCATCAAATTCATAAATAATGGCTAAAGACCCGAACCGCCGACCCGGATCGTGCATCACAACTTGAATTTGTAAGCTTCAAACCTTTCGAAGTTTTTGTACAACATTTTTTTTGGCTATCCGCACTCGCGTCTCACACAAGTTTATCCCAAATTTCTGATTAATATATCTACAATGAATGAGATCGAATCGGTACAGATCGGTTATTTGACCAACGATCGAGTTTGAGGGATGAGAAAATTCAACGTTTTCATCTAACCGCTGCACAATCTCGAAGATTCTTCATCTCCAAGGTACATCATGGCGGCCGTAATCTTACACGTAAAGAAACTGGTTCCCGTCCAGCGCAGCTCTCTCGCCGGGTAGCGTGCAAAACAAATTAATAACAAGAACATCATAACCGTTTTTCAAGGCTGCGGTAGAATACACGTTAGAGTCGGTTGTGTGAGAAAACGCTTTAGGTACCGGGTGTTTCATTTCCAAACTTTACGACCACTTCTTCGCCTATTTAAATTCTAAGGATCGATCTTCAGATGAAAAATTTCTCGACTGTTACACGTGTGTCTCAAGACGCGTATAAACGGCAAGATTAACGCCGAACTCATGCGGCGCGGGGTTGTAAAAAACAAAAACTAAAGGAAAAAAAAAACTTCTCGGTTAATAGTTTCGGGTACCCCCTTTACATCTAACCACCTTGTACCCATACCTGTGTTCCGAGCGATTGGATGACCTAGTAGAAATTCTTTAATGTATACGGAGATAACACTCTCCTTCGCCCCGTCATTATATTTTCAGGGTTTAATTAAGATTCCTTTCATTACGTTAAACACGCGGGTAGAACAAGCCTCCAGCGAGTCGAATCATATTAAATATCACAATGGTGGTGTACTCGGAATATTTTTTAATTCCCTTTTTTCTTTCTATTCTGTTTCAGGTAAACCATCCGTGGTTCGCTACCATACAACCTGTTTTGAAATTTGTTCCCAAAAACATACGGGCCAAGGGTAACGTTTCTCCATCTGGGCACCGTCGAGATGACGATGATGCACCACCAATTCGGATAAACATCTCAGTTCGTTAGCGTCAGGTTTGAAACCCGTCGTTAAGAACATAACCCAGCTTGGCTCACGGCATGGGCACGATCTGGAGGATTCTAAAGTACGGGTGTAATAGGGACACTCGTAGGAAAAACGCATAGAAATATATAAAATTCTACCATGGTGGCGATGGAAGAAAAGTTTCGTGTGGAGGGCACGCCGCTGTGCCCATGATTCTTGTCACGGTGTGAATTTGTACGCGTATACGTATAGCGGATAGGTACAAGAAATTCACGTTTGTGTACGTGGGGTTAGATTGGTGGTTGAGATTAAAAAATATACACGTGCTGAACAGAAACTGACATATTTTTTAATGTCTGTAAACGATAAGAATCGCGGAGTCCTTACGGTCTTTTTTCTTTTTTATTCCATTTATTTATTTATGTTTTTTTTTTGTTTTTGTTTCACCTTTTTGCCCTCGCTGAAACTTGAGATTCATCCCCAAGTTATAATAACGATATGTATTTTGCTGACGCGAAGACCTTGGCGAAAGTTTTCTGTTACGCCAGTTGCGCCGATCAGGTCCGTTCGTGTAGGAATTAAAAAAAATCTTTGATTTCGCTAATCAATTTCCATTGAAGAAACAAGAAAAAAAGAAAAGAACATCGGAGAAGAATTTTTAAACCCCGTAGAAGGATGTATACCGCTTCACGCCGATTTGCCAGGGTCTTCCCAGCCCTCTGTTTCAGGAGTTTTTTCACATTGTAAAAACGGACAAAAGATCCGCGCTTTATTTTTTTTTCTTTCTTCTTTTGTGTCGGAATTTCGGGACCGATGAGGTTTACGAACCTTCACCGACTTGATGCATCGTCTATATTCGAAGGTTTCCGCGCCGCGGGAGGTACAGCTATTGTTCCAACAGTTTCCAAAAAAAAAATATTCGTCATGCAATACGTCGTTATTAACTGGCAACCGATTCCTGGATTTTCTTCTCCTTCGCCAAAATTTTCTTCAAATCTTTCACACGGTGCATAACGACTTCGTCGCTATACGTATACACTACGCGGTATGCGATGTACAACGAATGTGTGATTGTTTGAATGCAGATTTGATATCCGACGCTCAAAAATTGAGGAAAGATGAAGGTGGAAAAAGGTGGAGAATTCATCATACTTTTCAGACATGGGTGCTCTAATATTTAATTTATTTGAATAATCGTTGTTGCGAAGAATATGTCAAGTACCAATGAACCAACAAAGTGGTCAAGTTCCTATGCTTTAAAAATTAAGTCGACCATGATTCACATAATAATTAATATAATTATCATACAATGCTAGTTTCTGATCCATTTCTTCCAGCACATAAACGTCTTTTATTCCACATGTATACTTACATATATATACCCATATTATTCTCGAGATACAAAAGCCGCGCGGTTCAAAACGCTATTATCTGAGTTGCCAATCTGCGTTCTTCGGCCGTCTACAGATCTTCCTATAAATGTCTCGGGAATCATTATTTAAAGAAACAGCCGAATAATGATCAGAGAACATCCATCACTGGGATAGTTTTGGGCAACAAACGTCGGAGGAAATATTTTGCTCTTGTTTATTTTTCTTTAAAAAATTTTCGTTTTTTTCTTTCTCCTTACGTTCGGCGGAGAAGAAATCATATGGAGACAGAGAAGTACGATTACATGGTCAGGCGCAGGGTAAATTTATTTATAATTAAATATCACGCATGGTTTATATTTCAACCGAGTTTAGTTGACGTCATTAAACGCCCGGTCGTTCGTTACGCATATACACATTCATCTACGCCGATCTTTCTTTGCTCGCCAATTAGTTGAAAAAAAAAGAAATAATAATTAAACCGCAGATTGTCGTCTGTATATGTAGGTATACATGTGCCCGTATATATTCGCGCTATCTTCGAATGCCTTTAATGTGAAGTTTGTTGCAGATTGACGTCACTCACCGTTTATATCATAGCCTTGTATAATATGAGGCTGATATTACGAGATAAATCGTGAGTCGTTTCCTAGCTACAATAAATTTTAGTGGCTCGGATTCACTTTCATTTACAAAAGACGATAGAAATTTGCGAATATGTCGCTGAATTTTTACCTACAGAGGGGCTACGAAAATGATAAAAGAAGATTCTTCACCCACTGCGATAGCGGAAGGATGAGATCCAGGTACACGATGTGTGTTACCGATATGAAAAGATCGCCGAGACCAACAGGAGCAAACTTCGTCATGGCAACCGGTGAGTTTACTACCATTATTACTCGTGGCAACAACTAGCTACCTCTTACTCCAACCTCGGGATTCTTCGGATGAAAGAGCGTTCGTCGACCCAGCTGAACGCGAACGGCATGGGCTCCTCGAAAGCGGATACCTTTTACCTATTCCTACATCGGCATTTACACTTAAACACTGGATGTACTCGTACAATGCATACGTACCACGTATCGAACTTTCTGAACATCTCGTACCGTGTTTTTTCATGTTCTATTCAAAAACGCCAGTAACAGTAAAATTTTAAAACTGAACATATGCCGTATGTATTCCTAAATTTGAACGCAGCGCAGCTCGGTATGAAGTATGGAATAAAATTGTAGACCGAATTCCTCGGATATCGTCGAACGTTCTCGTCCCTCTGGTTCCGTCCACCTGACTTTTTTGTATGAAAAAAAATGAATAAATAAAAATCCTGCACTAGTTTCATTAATCCAGAAAAATAAATGAGTGAACGGAACGAAGAAAGAAAATATTGCTACCGATCGTTACCCGCGGTAAACAATTCCGCGAATGGTCCCCGTTCGGCTGTTTAGGCTACCATTTGAACGCTCTCGCAATCCAACATACGTGCAATTGTTTTCATCGGTATCACGTACCACGTTCTACCACCGGTCGCGTTCGATGAAAAAAATCGGTAGCTTCTCATAGATGATCTCTGAATTTTATTTCCAATCTGATATGTTCCTCGCTGAATTCGCGCCCGTCGTATTTGTGCGCTGCAGGAAAATGTTCGTCGCGTACGCACACGTAGGCGTAGACCATGGGAATATCCAGGTACGGAGGTTCGGTAGTAAAATACTATAGGTACACGACACGGACATCAGGAAAGCGGTTTGGTATCACGCACGTATCGGCGACATGGCCACACAATCTATGGGTAACGTATGTGCATGCGTGCGTCTTAGCATACGCGCGTTGACTGCAGCGCAGAGTATAAAACGACTTTGAACGGTATCGCGTACGTAAAGTATTTCTTTTAGTTCATTTTTTATTAGGCTGTTTTTTCAACTTAGAAAATGCTTACCTCCCCAGGGATAAGACTACCGAGGCCGTTCTGGTCCCGCCAGCAAGTTTTATTGCCTGACGTACGCGTACAGCGATTATTCCCCGTCTCCCGTTTGCAACGTATGTTATTTTCATACGCCTCGTGCGTATAATAAAAACTACGTATCATGAACAGGGACAGCGCTATCCGATGTAATCGACGTTGCAATTTTTGGATTCGACGGCAATGACCCATCTAGAGGTTAATAATCCTTCGGTAAGGATCGGGATCGATATCGGGATCGGATGTAACATCCCCTTACGCCTGCCGCCAGTGAGATATCGAGGATTCCGTGGTTGCATATTTCTGAACTTTTTCTATACTCTTACGGTGTTCGAGTGAATTCGAAAACACTCAACTTTCAACAGTTTCAAGTGTCGGGTTATTATTTTCTGATTTACGAAGCAATGAAGCGATGGGGAGAAAAAAGGAAAAAAGGATACCGGCTTTTGGGACCATTGTATGTTCGTAACGAAGGCGTGTGACGACCTTACAACCTACCGAACTCCTGTCGACGGCCCACACCGACGAACTTCGACCTCCCGCCTCCCGCAGGTAACCCTTACCAAAGAAACCCGCTCCCTTATAGCCTTCAGAAAACTCGCCAAGAATTTTTCCCTTCACTAATTTTTCCTTGTAAAACCGAGCGGCGAGGGGTGGCAATAGGTAAAACTGAAATGAATAGTGCCGATTGGCTGCCAATAACGAAAACACAGGAAGACCGGCAATTACCGAACACGCCAACGAACAAGGGAACGAAGGTGCGAGAGGGGAGGGATGGGGAGACACTCGTGTCCATCGTAGGTACGAGGTCATTTGAATACCACGCGTACGAGTGCGAGAGAAACGGTAAAGTGGACGTCGTGAGTGAAACGAGGATGCGATCGTAAGTCGGTGGAACCGGTCCTGTGAGGAATAAACACGCGGACACGCGGAGCCGATGTTCTCTACTTATATTTTCTCGCGTCACCTATGGAGCTGCAAAGACTTCTCGGTAACTAGAGTGGCCGTATACCTTCTCTTATGTATTCTTTGCATATGCTTATGTATTTTTATAGTTTCAGAAGATTTATTCTTAAAAGTCCATGCAAATTACTTCTGGGAACGATCATACTCTCGTTTCGGTATACACCAGACTGGAACGAAAGATTTGTTGGGCTCGAAGATGGAGCTTAAAAAAATCGGGAAAATGAATCGGATACACCGATGTATTCTTATCGGTGTGAATTGAAAGAAGAGAAGAAAAAAATTTATTGATAAAAACTGTGTCGGAGAGATAAACGCGTTAGATGCAATAACACGAGTGAAATGAGGCACACTTTTTGACGAACCCCCTGAACCGGCGCCACTGTCTTCTGGACCGGTATTTTCCTCTGCGAGGCAACATTTTACCTGCGAGCTTCTCTCCGATCACTCAGCCCCGCTATCGTCGTGGCGGCGAGAGCCGAAGGACCACAACAAGTAGAAGAATAAGAGAAATAGATGAATAGATAAATGGATTGATGTATAGAAAGAGAATAAGAGAGAGAAGGGGAACGTCAGTTTCAGGAGGAATGGTAGGGATAAAAATTTTCCCCAAAAATAGTAGTCAAAGGAAAAGGGACTATCTCGAAGGTCGGTGTACAAATGTATTTTTCACGCGCTCGTGCCAAAGTATACACGATCTCGTAGAGCGTAAAACCACGTTACAATAGACGCCTCGTAAAAGGTGTCTGCAAAATCATCGAGTACCGATCCCATAAATTTCCGAAGTTTAAAAAAAAAAATTTCAAATCTGTGCACAGCCGAGGTGTTCGATAGTTTCAGATGTGATCGGTCAGCTCGATGATATCACTCGTTCGAAAGGGAGTTCAGTTTCTTGAGAATATTCGCGTCCGCTTTTACTGCGCAACATGTACTTTGACGACGTTATATCACGCATATGATATAAGGTATACGTATTAGTTATACGCATACGTTTATGTGTACGAGTAAATGACGAGGTGCAGCATATTGTAGAGTTAACGAGTTGAATTCTGACACTTTGCAGCAACAACCACTGATGTAAATATCGTAAGAATCCAATACGCTAGGTTTACATATCATACGTACCTACTTTATATACCTATAGTTATAAACCTGTACGGAGGTTGTACATTAGCTCTAACGGTACAACGGGCTTGCCCAAGAATCTTTTTCGTCGAACTCGGGCTAAGCAAGCCTTACGGCTCACGCCATATTTTTAAATCCATTACCAAGTATTTGATATTTCGTAAACGACTTATACAGGGACGCGCGACTGTAACGATAATTTCAAGAACTGCCGAAAAGTTTCAGAAAATATAAGTGGGACGTAAGACTTTTTAAATATCGGGATTTTCAGTACCGTCCGTAATCCCCATCAACAGGGTTGGGTAACCCCCTAGAGCGCGGGATTTCGGACAATTCTCACTGTAAGGGGCTGTGCAGGGGCGCGGTGGGCCCTTGAAGAGAAGAGAACAGACCCATGCGATTATCTCTTTCCATTCGGCTATTTCGGAGCATCGATATTTGAAAGGCACCTGCTATCGCGAGAACTCGAGCTGGTTCTTCATGGGGGGGGGAGGAGGAAGATGGAAAGAAAGGGACGGCGCTTATTCGTTTTGGCGATCGGAAAGATCGTTGATTGTTATTTTCATTTAAACGGCACGACTCACGAGCGATCCAACTTAGCCCTTCGCGGCGCAGTTTTTAAAAGCGCAGAATAACGCAGATATGCAAAGCATCGGCGCAGCGAAGGGCCGAATATATCCCCTTCCCTCTCTATTACACGAAGAAACAAGGCGGGAATTGGGTGACACGTGTGTTTCGAATACTCCCCGCTCTCCGTTTTCCCCTTTCCAACCAAACGACCAATCTTTCTTTCGTCCATCTTTCGACCGATGTAAACGCCAGCTGCAGGTTACAGACTTCGGAATGCGGAGACGTGACCAGATATGAGAAATCTACTCTGTCGTACTCCGTCTGCGTCGTATACAGCTACGCCGCGGGCATGGGATATGACGAAATGGCAATCGAGACCGAACCGAAACCTCTTTTAGTGGGGTAACCCGCGCTGGGTAAAATCACCCGCGAACTTGGCATTGATACATATAATCGATCTGTGGAATATTCTCTGACCGCATAAAACTCACGGAAATTAAACATCCCCCAATCGACTCTACCGAACACAACGACTACCCCATAGACTCCCGCATACTCTCTCCGAGCGTTTGCCAAAAATCTCGACCTCGGTGCATCTGGTGGAGAAAAGCCCTTTCGATATACTTATACCTGTAGCGGGTTTCGGTGCGTATATCTTCGGGTCTTTTAAGTTTTCGAAGCGAAACACCGCGTGATACGACCGCGGGGGGTTTCGGGGTGGTAGTCCATAGGTACCAAGTTATATATATAGCTCACATGATGTATAGGTACGTGAACGAAACGAGTGGACTGCAGGCAGGCGAGCAGGTAGGCAGATAGATAGATAGGTAGGTATAAGGTAGGTAGGCTGGCAGGCAGGCAGGCAGGCAAGCGGGCAGGCTGGTGGGCAGGTATAGGCAGGGGTGGCGGCGGTGTTGCGGAGAGACGGAGAGGACGTCTTCTGGTTTGCCTGAGGGACTGCGAAGGGGCCCAGGGAAGGTGAGCTGCGGTGGACCCGGTCAGGCCCCGACGATGGCTGTAGCCGAGAGTGGCGACGGTTGGCGAAGAGGGGGAAGTCCCGGCGTGGACCTGCGATGCATGGCCATCCAAGAGACTCACGCGGTGAGGTGAGACGCGCGCACAACTTGCGGACTTTTCCTTCGATATTATATATATGTGGAGAGGAGAGCAAGTTTCATAATTTCAAAGTTCATTTTAACGATCGATGTATGTACACGCGTATATATTATCGATATTAATAAACCCGTGTAAATACGTTACACGTCTCCAGGTTGGCCCGACTCTGATAAGCGAGACGTCGCGTGACCCTTATCTGAAGTTGTAACATGGGCAAATATAGTAACAGGTAAACGCGGGTTGTGATCGGAGTGAAAATTTTCTTTATTTCATCTCTAGTTTCGGGAGTGAGAGCAAGGAAAAAAAATCATGTAAATTTTTGACTACGTACACCGGTACTTATACAATACGCCGAATCAGGATACCTGGAATGAAAACTGCGTCAGAAATAATCCTCGAAAGTTCACACCGACTTAAACTCTATCTTTCTTCCTGTCTCTGTGCAAATTTTATCGCAATCGGTGCTGCTGCATATAATAATCCATTCGATGTGCTTCGCGAATACATGTTTACCAAGTTTCATGGAATGAAGATTGTGCGACGTTGTCGGAAAACTTGTGCAATTGTCTGTGCAAACAAAAAAGCTTCTGCTGTTGTTGCTGCCCCTGCCAATTTTTATACACCAACAGACAGACTGCAGCAGCGTGTGTAGAACGATTCGTTTCGCCAGGTGGTGCGTTACCGAAGTGCAACCAAAACTAGCAGAAACGAAAGAAAAATTCTTCGAAAGTCTTAATGCACCTAACAATAAATCAGTCGGATTTTCAGGGAGGGTTAATGTTTGTACAGTGAATAAAGTAGACAGGTGTTGTACGATCAGCTGAAACAGTGCACGTGTCATGGATTTAAATTATCTACGAATCGGTGCAATCGATTGTGCGGTTCAACTCTGATATGAATAAATTTGTGCAAAAAATTAACCGCAAATACATCTAAAAAATTGTGAACCAACCCATTCCGGATAATCATTTTGGAGTTGCGTACGTCTGGAATAAATTTGCAGGACCCTCAATCCGTGAGTATATGGTTACAGTGAATCCTTCGAAAACGCACCATGCCCACTACTCGATAGTTCTTTTTTTCAAATTCGTTCGAGGGTTACCGCCACGAAATTTTGTCGACGGTTACTGCGGAGTCAGAATATTATGATTGCGTGTACAGTCGTGTCTTACGAAGGAATAAAGGAGGCACAAGACGAACGTCAAACATGTATGTGGGCGCCGCAGGAATATATAGGAGGAAAACCAGAATACGCGATGAAAGTATCCTGCAGCATGCCACAAGTAGGCCGCGGTGTGGCTATGCGCGCTGCGGAGGTCTACCATGGCGGACGACTGCAGGCGTAGGTTATACTCCTCCGCGCAGATATCATGGATATAATAACATATATATATACATTCTCTCGTAGCTGGCTTGATTCTGATTCCCATTATAACATGTATACATAGAATATCTTTGCCCCGTTGACTTTTCCGAGCGATAGATCCTGGTATCGATAGACCATAATGCCTATATAACCGCGTTCTACGGCTTCGCAAAGTCTCGACTGCACTCTTTCGCAATTTATCTTCCCACTCATCCCCCTCTACCTCCTGTATGGGAACATCTTTTATCCGCGAGGATAAGATCCGGCTAATATTCTCGGATAGATTATCCGTCGAGGCACGATCGTTCCGATGTAATTAGGCGTTCTTTGCGCATGATATTTGGACGGAACGCTCGCGTTGATCCTATTGATGTATAGCTATATACACGCCTATTACCGGGTAAACGTGTGTCGCGAGCTAATGATGTATGTATAGGAAAAAATAATTGTTCGTGGGGTAACACGACTGCATGGGATACGTGCCTAGAAACGCGGAGTTCCTAGGTATTCGGCAGAACTTAACATACGAATTACGCAAGTCAGGAATTCTTAGGATCCGTTAGCGCGAGCGGGTCGAGATCGGTTCGTGCTGAACCGATAGTAGAAAACACGGAGACTTGAACAACTGGGTAAGACACCAAGAACGCGCGTTGGCGTCGACCATCCGTTCTAAAAACATTCTCCGTTTAACCACGTTATATCTGCCACCTCAAGAAATCACGATCGTTCTGGAATAAGTTCGTTTAGATGAAATTCTTCTCATAGACTATATGAAAGTCTATGTACATAAAATACAGGTATGACCTGTCTTTGACGTTACGTTTATTTTATGTATCAGTATATATCCTATATATTTATGTACATACCGCGAGTAGATTTCATATTAATAGAAATGTGGGTGGTTTAAAACGTGTATCGTCATCTGTATTTGATTGAGCAGTTCCTCATGTATAGTCGAAGTCGTTGAAACGTAGGAAAAATCAAAACACTAGTCGAGGTTGAGTTTTCTATGGCTGTCCAACCGGTTGCTTACAGTATACAGTGTTCTTCTATCGTGACGCAGCCGTATAATAGCTTAAATTTGAATTAGTTACATCGAGTTCTCGCAGAGCTTGAAAAAAATATTTCCACTAGCTTTTACAGACGACTTATTGTCTCCGTCCTACCGAAATTTCCATTAACACCGCCCTTAACTCGGTGATCAAATGGAAATGAAGACAAATTTGAAAATTTGCTTTCTCTAGAGTTTTATCTAACTCATTTCACTCCAGATAAGTGAACTCTGATAAAAAAAAAAAAAAAAAGGAAGAAGAAAAAATAATCGATCGATTTATATTTATTCTGTGAGTGCAACGTGTCGCACGATTATGGATCAGACTTCTTAAACCCACATAACTTTTAGACCGTTTAAGGTGAGAAAGGTAGACGAAGAGAGAATCCCACGACAAAACTTTAAGCCCCTCTAGCTATCGCATGTGATAGCGTATCATATCGTATATAGCCTCTGCCGCGGTGGCGTTTCTATTACCAATATTTTATATCTGTATACCTGCAGATATGCAGGCTGCTATTGCACCGGCGCCGATAGATTTTTAATAGTTATACGACGTGGATATAAAGCAAGACGTGTTAGTTGTGTGGTAAAGATATGTATTTATATATTCCAGTATCTTTAGCTGTGTAGATCATATACCCATATAGTTTTTTAACTTTCGTGAAGCTGCACACGGCGATGGGGCTCTTATATGCAGGGTCATCCGAGATCAAGGGATAGCGGACGCGGCGGTGTAGGTTATATACTATAAGTTCCGATGCTCCTTGGAGTCGCGTCGAGATGCCATAAGCGGGCAAAGGTGAAACCTGGCGTTAGTACCTATATGCAGGATAAAGGTAGCCGGACCGCAACATAAATCCAAAAACTGGAGTTTCAGGTTGAGTCGAAACTCATATTATTATACCGGTACATATAGAATCTTCCTTTGTCTCTCGCCGGTCAAGATTCTTTTTTTCTTCTTTTATTTTTACCATGGCTAAAAGCTAGGTACTCGGAGATGGAGGTAGAGGTAGATGTGTATAATATAAATCCAAGCCATTCCCGTCGAGAGACCCGCCGGCGGGGTTAGCAGGCGTATCTCAGAAGGATCTCGCCCTGGCTCACAGTATGACCTTAGGGGTTCCGACTACCGAGACAAGGGCAGCTGAGAGCCGACCGAGCCAAACGTTTGACTCGAGGAAAGCTCGAGTATCTTACCAGATAACTCTGGACATCAGAACTTCTCTGCGTTTACGAATATTATTATATATTTTTTTTTCCCCTCGCCATATACTCGACGAACGTTAAATATGTCCGGGTGGGCTCCCCGCGTTCTATGGGTACGCCGATATTTTCGTTAAAGTATAAATCGAGTTCCTCCGTAAAGATCGGTGGAAATAAAACAGACTTCTCTATACCGCAAGCCGAGATGCGTTGGCAAAACATATTATAAGATGTATTTGGAAGGCGTCGCACGCCCCGAATCATCCGGCAAAGTACAATTGTGGATTTCTTGCCGGTTCGTTGGTGCCACGGAACCAAACTTCGGCATGTTAATGCCATTCTTCCGAATACCCGTATAAACCGCGAGTCGGCAAACGCGATAGGCAGCAGCTACTACTATAGCCAACTTTTTCGTGTCTGAGGGGGATGTCGCGTCTAATTGACGGCTGGGCGAAGAACAGGGAGAGGTTTTGGGACACGAGAAAAGCACCCACGTCGCCCCTCCATCGGTTGACATGTGTCCCGCGAGGACTGAACACCGGTCCCCGTGTCTTATTATACGCCGACACCCAAGATTTCGACTTCCACTCACGGTAGCTATGGAGGGCGGCGAGTTTCGGTGCCTGCAAAAAAATAAATAAATAAATATATAAATAAATAAAGAAAGAAAAACAAAATTTACGTCGCCGACAGAGTTATACGCAACTCTCGCGACCGCTTTGATATTTCTCTGAAATAAAACGCGTTGTCAATCCGAACAAACTTCGCCGACTCGCATTAGCGCGGTGTGTTGTTTTCTTCATATTTTTCCTTTCGCAATATGCGCACGGGGTTGAATTTTTGTTTTCGCAAATTCAAGGAACTCTACTCATCGTCTTTCCATATTTGTTCATCGCCACGTACACGTTATACCTGCGCGTACCACAAAATGCTAAATAAATTAAATTCATACAAATTGATCTCCGCGTCTCTCAGCTGTGTACGTTGTACACAAGTGTTTCGCGCTTACGTTTCATTGCTCGGTATAACAAGTAGTATGGGCGTGAGACGATGAACGCCAAAATAATGTGGGCGTCTAAAAAGTGGGTGTTTTACTCTCGCGAAGAGTGTGGGCCAGAATCCGCGACGGAGTAGCGTACGCTGCAACGATGACATCACCGTTACCGTACCAGCTGACTCGACTTAGATGGAGCGATCGAACGGTCGAGAGAAATATGCTCAACGTAATCAAAGTTACTATACTTAAGATGATGGAGTCTTTAGATAAATTATTCTAGACAAATTGTTAATATATAACTGCTCGTGGCTTGCGCAGATCCCGCAGCACAACGAACGTTCGCGGCGATCGTCGGGCGAAGAAAGAGTTTAGCTCGGTGTAGTAAAATCATATACGAACAACACGATAGCGAAGGGGCATCGCCCCGTCCGTAATAACAGGGTCCCGCGGCCCAGGGCCCAACGGTCGGGACTGCAGGCAGGCACCAAAAGGCGAGGACCGCTTCTGAGCTCTGAGATTACTCTTCGATCTGACGTAATTACAGGTGTAGCTTGACTTTCGCGCTTGCGATGCCTTCGAAGTGTTATTTTTCAACCGTCATGTGATTTGGACACGTACCCGCCATCGTAAAATTTACCACCACCTGCAGCCCCGGCAGGTATCCAAATATATATCGCGCGGTTCCGACCGTTCGGCTCAAACTCAACGGATCAAGATCGGAGAATTTTTATATTACATATTGACACGCTATAGAGGTACGTGGTGATGAAATTACCGGAGCCGAGGCACCTCTTCTTACAGTATAAAGTCGCGGTTCAAGGACTTTTTAAATGATAAAAGCGAACCGGGTGGGCCGTACGAACGGTTAGAGATTCGGCTGAATGGTAGGGAATAGAGCGGGGAGGTGGATTGCTTCGAGTATAACCCGGAGTCCCCTTTCAAAAGGCCCTCACCGACGTTAATGAGGATTTTAATTAACCAATCAAGTGTTGCGGCAATAAAATTACAAAATCCCACGAGCAATAACTGCCGGATCGTGTGTGCGCGGATCGCATCTATCTAAGGAACAACCGGGCACCTACTTGAACCGGTTTCTTCCTACGGCTTGCGCGCACGATTCAATCCCCCTGATGCGAGGTGAAATCTTTCACGCTGTTGGCTACTCATGCCGGGCACGTGTTCGAGTGCTAATCCCTGCACTGGACCGCACCATGATGGCTCTCTTTTATTCATTTTTTTTGCCTCATGAGCAGAGGCACCTCTCGAGCTCAACGATAAATGATCTATCCGATTGCGTATCTTCTCGTGACGTTTCAAGCGTATAGAATCTATTGCAAAATTTACCATGGTAATGAAATATTAATTCGTTTATACGGCCGCAAAACTTTAAACTCCATGGGATACCTGAGGGGTTCGGAACTTTATGAGAAAGAAAAAAGATAATAAATAAATGTAAAAGAAATATCCTGCTAAACCGCAACATCGGTTGTATTTATCAACCTGAGCGAGAAACCGACTCGTCCCCGCCTTCACCCCTCGGCGGTTAACTTGGGTCTTCGCGATGCGGCCGATGCAATGGGGCAGACGACCGGAGCGGCGTCTTTTAAGAAACGCCCCGCAGCAAAAAGGTCCGAGACACGGTGGGCATCGTGTTAACTGTGTTAACTGCACTGTTTATGCATTCATATCCTTGTTTACAACAAAACGTTGATTGTCTCCTCCACAATACGCGAAACGAACTAGCGTCACGGAGGCACTAATTTGCCTCGAACAAAAAAAAGAAATTAGTAAGACAGCGCAATAAATCCTGAGCCAGTTAATCATATAATTTTTTTTCTCTCTCTCTTCTGTTTCAGAAAGTGAATATCGGACCCGGCATGTGCCAGACTTGGTGAATCGGGCGCGATGGGAACCGCACCACCATTCCGCAACCCTTTCGACTCCCGCGTCGCTATCTCAAGAGTCGTGCTTTTCGGACGCTCACACGAGGCGTGTACAATCAAGGTCGCCTTGGCAAAGTCCACAAGTTCGTGGAGGGCATGAGCTCTCACCATGTCCAGCCTGCACCGTATCGAGGTACAATCGTCGTCAACGTACCGTCGCCTACTCGGCGCAGCGCTGCTCATTTTCACGGCGATTCTTTTCCTCTGCCGATGCACGTCAGCGGAGTTAAAATCGGAATTCGTCGATGGGAAAAGTGAGAGAACAACGAGTAACACATTACCTACTAAAATTTATTTCCATTCGATGGAACCGCAAGTATATTATTTTAAGGATTCGCATTTTATGTTGGTGTAGAGGAACTATATTGGTACCTGACAAAATCTTCGCAAATGATTGTTTTTTTTTTTTTATCACCACAGGAAAATGTCCTGCACACGTAACGTACGCTGAATTTTTGTTTGACTGTTCCGAAAATTCTCATTCACAGATTTTGTATGCTTCGTCGAGAAATCGTCTCGTATTTTACCCGGAAACAAAGTGTCCTCCCAGGACGCAGGATAAGATTATGGATAAACAGAATATCCCATGTGAATCGGCTCATAGAGTGGAATAGTAATTTATTACGCCAGATATACTGCAGCGCTGCCCACTTTGTATATCGTTGCTCGTGCAGAATCTGTGTAATAAATTCCGATCCAACGTTCCAAGAACTGGGTGGCTCCCGCCAGAAGAATTGAAAATACGCCATCCCATAGTTCAATCTCAGGAATCAATCTATCGTGTAGCAATATCTGATTTTAAGATCGGGATCGTCCGAGCCTGCGGGATCTCCTCTAACGCTGTGGATGTACAGTCATGCCAGTCTCATTTGTACAACCAGCTATGCATTTAGAGATAAGAGAGTTCTTCCGATCTCGGCGTCGAATGTTTCTACATTAATTTCTATACGCGCATACGTGAACTGACCGTCAAGAGTGTGTATAGAGTGATGAGGTTTTCTATTCCCTCGGGACGAGCTCTCAGTTTGAAAAATTTTTCTTTTTTTTTTCCGACAGCCTACATGTGTGAGGAACTTATGAACCGTCACGTTGCGCAGCTGTTGGTCAAGTTTTTGAGTTCTGTGACTAATTTTTTTTTCTTTTTTTTTTCCGTTAATTCAGCTATCTCAACGACCTGTACTTGCGCAGGTACATGCACCCTACAGCCTTGAAATATCGCGAGAGCATCTATAATTTCGTTGAAGGTTGGAAAGGCTTACTGAGGTGATCAAGGTTCACAGTAAACTGCCGATCGTTTGCTGGATCCGACTATACCACTAAGCTGCAGTCCGGTACCTCGAAGTTAATAACAAGAGAGAGACTCGCGTGCCCAGAGCCAGACACGACTACGTGGTCCAGCCTCGCAGCCTCTCAACCTTAGAAACATCTACTGAGGTTGGAGTCTGAGGGAGCAAGTGAGAAAGAGAGAGGCTTGAGATACGGCGCGAACAGGGACTGGCGAACAAAGCGCATTCCATGGGCCGTTATTTGTTCCTTGTCTGTGCACTTTGGTTCGCTTAGGTTCTTTGGCTCCTTTGGTACTTTGCTTTGGTTTGAAATGACTTGACCCTTTTACTCGATAATACTTATTGCGACGACCGACCGAAATCATATATTGCGTATATAGTACCTACATTCGTATCATACGGGAGTTTAAAATTTGTTGCGCAATATAATCGAGAACTCGCTCTCGCCATAGCGAGGGCGTGCAATGAATCGCCCACTTGTCTTCCTGAGCGGGTTCCGAGTCCTAGAAAATTCGTTTCATCCGCAACTATCGATGTGTGGGTAGCTAGTTTTTTGGGTCCATGGCCCTTGGCTCCAACGTTGGCAAGGCGATTTCGAGAAAGAAAGTCGCGATTAGACGGGCGGCGCCTTTCTTGGGACGGGCGAACCTATAATGCAATCTTGTACCTTTCACGCGGGTCAACTTTCCACTTTTTCTATTAACTTTATCGGCTGTTTACTCCCGGCCGGAAGTTCTTACGCTACAAACCCGTTAATTCTATCGTCATTTCTGCCATTCATTGAGGCAGGCGTCAATCTCCGGTCTTGCAACACGCCGATTGACGGCTGGTACGAATGAGTACTTTTCTCAATGCGCAACTGCATCGATGTGTTTCCGAAGTAGACTCCATCGAATACGCATACAGATGCAATAAATTTATTCATGTAAAATTTATGTAAAAATTTTCAGTCGACTGTATAATGACTGGACATGTTCATTGAAAATGAATGTAACAATATGCAGTTGGGCGTAAATTTATGTCGATTGTTAAAATTTTATTTTCAGTCTGCATCGGTACGAATGGACGGCTCTCGGTGCCCTCGAACAAGGACCACCACTACCGTAATCTCCGGGATCGTTACACGAACTGTACGTACGTCGATGGTAACCTGGAGATCACTTGGCTCCCGGATATCCAGCTTGACCTCAGTTTTCTCCAATATATTCGCGAGGTCACCGGTTACGTCCTCATCAGCCACGTAGACGTGCAAAGAGTCGTTCTTCCCCAGCTACAGATAATTCGCGGCAGGACCCTCTTCAAACTCAACATTCACGATGTTGAGTTCGCCTTTTTTGTCACAATGTGTCGAATGAACAGCCTCGAGCTACCGGCACTGCGAGGTAATTATAATACTTCTTTACATTGCATGCCACCCATAATTATATCAGACGTCAACTTATGGGGTTTACGTCGTTTCGTAGATATTTTAAACGGCAGCGTTGGAATGTACGATAATTACAATCTCTGTCACATGAAGACCATCAACTGGGATGAAATAATAACGGGGAACCGAGCGAAATACGTTTACGTTTATAATTTTTCTGCGCCGGAAAGGATCTGTCCTAAGTGTGACAAGAGTTGCGAACAAGGATGTTGGGGCGAGGGTCCTGAAAATTGTCAAAGATTTTCGAAAACGAATTGTTCACCCCAATGCTGGCAGGGCCGTTGTTACGGGCGAAATCCTAGAGAATGCTGTCATCTTTTCTGTGCTGCTGGTTGCACAGGCCCGAAACAGAGCGATTGTTTGGCCTGCAAAAACTTTTTTGACGACGGCGTTTGCACCCAGGAATGTCCACCGATGCAAAAGTAATTACACACGTACATTCACATTAACCGAATTTATTCGTGAAATTTTTGAATGATCATGTGATTTTAATGAATGTTTCTTCACTAATTAACAGGTATAATCCAACGAGCTATTCGTGGGAAACAAATCCTGACGGAAAATACGCTTACGGTGCAACATGCGTCCGGCAGTGTCCCACACATCTCTTAAAAGATAATGGAGCTTGCGTGCGGTCCTGTCCTCCGAAAAAGAAGGCGGCTAATGGCGAGTGCGTTCCGTGCGATGGACCGTGTCCAAAGACGTGCCGAGGGGTTGACAAAGTGCATTCTGGAAATATCGACAGCTTCAAGGATTGCACGATAATCGAGGGTTCGATTACAATATTGGATCAGAGCTTTATGGGGTACCAGCACATTTATACAAACTTTACATTCGGTCCGAGGTATCAGGAGCTGCACCCCGACAGGCTCGAGGTTTTCAGTACCCTGAAAGAAGTCACGGGATACGTAAACATTCAGGGATACCACAAGGATTTCACGAATCTATCTTACTTTCGAAATTTGGAAGTAATAGGCGGCAGGACCCTCACCGACTACTTTGCCTCGCTTTATATAGTCAAAACGGCGCTGGTTTCTCTTGGACTAAATTCACTGAAAAGGATCAACTCAGGTGCGGTAGTTATTTTGGAAAATAAAGATCTCTGCTACGCTCAGAGCATCAATTGGACCAGATTAAAACTATCTGCCGAACACGAGAGTCTGCTCAGCAATAACAAGAACGAGACAGCCTGCGGTAATTACCAAATAATTATGCTTCTCATCTATGAACTAATTATTAATAATACCGTTGTTCGCATATTTATGTATCAAATATTTTATGACACAGCACTCGAAGGTCTGGTGTGCGATGAACAATGCTCGGACGAAGGATGCTGGGGACCGGGACCCGACCAATGTCTGTCGTGCAGAAATTTCCTTCTCGAAAATATTTGCTTGCAGAATTGTACCGCAGTACCGGGGTGAGTAACGAAATTGAGAATTTTTTAATACCCAGACGATCGTCGATCGATTAATGATATATTTAAGAAGTATCTGTAATTGTATATCACACTTGCTTACGGAGATTGTGGATATGAGCAAGGTAAATTTCAGACTCACATTTCTATTTGGAAAAAATTTTAAAAAATATTTCGACAATGGCTTCCGAAAATTAAACATACGTTTCTTCGACATTCCAGCATTTACGAAGCGGACGAACGTCAGTGCAAACCTTGCCACGAACAATGCGACGGTACTTGTTCGGGACCGAATGCGGAGCACTGTAATTTGTGTAAACATGTACGCGATGGACCCTTCTGCGTTCCCGAGTGCCCTTCCTCAAAGTACCAAGTTTATGGAACGTGCAAACACTGCCATAAAAATTGCGTCGGTGGTTGCGAGGGTCCGGAAAATAATATCGGACCAAACGGATGTCACAGCTGTGAAAAAGCCATTATGAACGGTGACACACCGGAAAGCTGTCTCCATAAAGGAGAACCCTGTCCCGAAGGTCAGTGTTTAAATTTAAATTCTCCCATCTTCCTTGTATCGTGAAAAGTGAATTCTCCTGTATATTTAAATGATTCTGTTTTTTTCCCGCAAAGGTTACTACTGGGAGTGGATCGGACCTCAGGAAAGAGGCGCGCTAAGAGCACTTGCTGGTAAAGCGGTGTGCCGCAAGTGTCACCCACGTTGTCGCAGGTGTACCGGATTTGGTTTTCATGAACAAGTTTGCCAGGAGTGTAATAAATATAAACGAGGTGAACAGTGCGAGGACGAATGTCCAGCCGATCATTTCGCAGATTCGGAGACTAGAATTTGCGTCCCATGTATGCCAGAGTGCAGAGGTTGTTACGGTCCTGGTGTCGATCAATGTCATAAGTGTAGAAACTACAAGGTCTACATTGTAAGTATGAATGCAACTTTAAAAAAGAATGATTACTGGTATGTCTGATCGATTAATAACGGAATTTTTATGATTCTTATTTGCAGGATGGTACGGCGACGGACAACACAACGTTATTCAACTGCACTGACACCTGCCCTCAAGAATTTCAGTATAAAGTATTCCCGTTGGATAGCGATCCCTTCTGTTCAGAGGAGTCATACGGCCTAAGTTATACCCGAGACAGTGAAAGGACACCGGCAATCCTAGCAGGGGTTGGGGTTTGCGTTGTAATTGTTGTCGTATTCCTCGCAGCAGTTATGTGCCTCTGGAGACAACGGGCAAAAGCGAAAGAAAATACTGTGAAAATGACCATGGCTTTAACCGGTCTCGACGACAATGAACCCCTGAGACCTACGGGGGTAAAACCAAACCTTGCTAAACTTCGCATAATCAAGGAGGAAGAAATGAGGAAGGGTGGTATTCTGGGGTACGGAGCATTCGGCAACGTTTACAAAGGTGTTTGGGTTCCTGAAGGTGAAAATGTTAAGATACCAGTAGCGATAAAGGTACTTCACGATGGTACCGGTGCAAATACTTCAAAAGAGTTCCTTGACGAGGCTTACATAATGGCCAGTGTCGAACACCCGAATTTACTTCAATTGCTAGCGGTATGCATGACGTCCCAAATGATGCTCGTCACTCAATTAATGCCGCTTGGGTGTCTTTTAGACTTTGTAAGAAAGTACAGGGATAAAATTGGTTCAAAGCCTCTATTGAACTGGTGTACTCAAATCGCAAGAGGTATGGCGTACCTCGAAGAAAGAAGACTCGTGCATAGGGATCTTGCGGCAAGAAACGTGCTCGTCCAGACGCCAAATTGTGTAAAAATAACGGACTTTGGCCTCGCAAAGTTACTCGACATCAACGAGGAACAGTACAAAGCAGCCGGCGGCAAAATGCCGATCAAATGGTTGGCCCTGGAATGCATTCAGCATCGTGTTTTCACTCACAAATCCGACGTATGGGCATTCGGTGTTACCATATGGGAAATTCTCACCTACGGTGGAAGACCTTACGAGAACGTACCAGCGAGAAATGTTCCCGAATTGTTAGAAAAAGGGGAGAGGCTCCCGCAGCCAGCGATCTGCACCATCGATGTGTACATGATCATGATAAAGTGCTGGATGCTCGACGCCGAGTCTCGGCCGAGCTTCAAAGAGCTCGCCGAAGAATTCGCAAAAATGTCCAGAGATCCTGGACGTTATCTAGCGATAAAGGGTGACAAATACATGAGGCTACCATCCTACACACTCCAGGTAAATTTCAGCATTCCCATCTATTTTGTCGTCCGGGCACTACCGTTTCGGTGCACTATACTTTTTTTTTTCTCCCTCAGGATGAGAAGGACATGATCCGAAATCTCGCGTCGGCAATGGATGGGCCGGAAGCCGTTGTAGACGCGGACGAGTATCTTCAACCAAAATCTAGGGCGCCAATACCGCCAATATTTGCGACTTCGAGTACATCCGGTTCGCCACCCGCTACACCGATAAAAAGTTGCTGGCCTAACGGTACGCCGATGGCAGCCGACTCGCCGACGCCCCAAAACCAACAAAACTGGGATCGGGAGCTTTTGCGGTACTGTGTTGGTCACAGTAATGGGGGCACGTCGCGAGATCCTACGGGAGGAAATCAGACGCAACATCCTCACTACGCCCAGACAAACGGTAACTGCAGCCAGGTTACAGGATCGGACGGTTCGAGTTCCAGATACTGTTCAGATCCTTTAAAGATGGTCGGAGTCAGAGGTGATTACATAGTATTAGATAGTCGTGTGTGAAAAAAAATATAAAATCACCATAGACCTGATCAACAATGATGGTAAATTCTCCGGTACAGTTTTACAATTTTCTCGCGATCTATTTCAGAATGCGATGTGACGGACGATTGCTTCGAACAAGAAGTCGGTGCCGGGCACCAGCAAGCTCAAGTCGGAAATCTGAAGTTGGACCTTCCCTTGGACGAGGACGATTATTTAATGCCCTCGCCCCAGATGCCCGCTAATACCATACAATACATGGATCTGATTGGCGACTCTAAAACGACGGGTAAGTTGCATAAAAATTTTGTTTTTTGAATATAAGGATGTGCTCTTTTGCGAAGGCCGTAGAACGTTAACCATTTTTTTTTTCTGTTTTATTGCAGAGCCGGATACGAAGCGTGTTAACAACGGATATCGAAAGTATCCGGAGTTTCTTACAATCCCAGGTAAAACGTCGGTGGATAATCCCGAGTACATAATGTCACAGGACGATGGAATTATGACTCCGCAGACGTTAGGAATCCCCGCGTCTACGGATTTAGTTAAACCCGCGCCCGTTAATGGTGCAGGATTTGGATCTCAGGTAAGGCAAAAAAGTTCCGAAGAGGAATCGGATCACGAATATTACAACGACTTCGATAGACTCGAACGTGAACTTCAGCCGCTGAAACCGCTTAGAAAAAATGAAACGACGGTATGATGGACGCAGATCATCGATTTGACGGAATCATCTCACCCATAGATATAGTATTAAATCTAACGAGAGTACAGATATTTTGTAATATAAATTCCATGCTAATGCATACGTAAAACACGCACAAGGATCAGGCAGATCTGAGACACCTTCGAAACTGGGTACGATTGTATCTGTCGGAGAATTTTTGGTGCACCGAATGACGAAGTAAACGAGAAATCGAGCCGCGAATAATTAAAATGCCCTGTGTACTTACAAGACGACGACGACGACGACGATGCTAAATGAGCGCAACGTTTTTCAACCCCAGTGGTTGAAATTACAAGGTAAATAAAATTACCAATGAACAAAAATATATACCTATATACCTGTATGTATACAATTATATAATATATGTATAGTACGTTATTGTTATGAGGCGTTTATATAGGAGGGCCGCAGATAAAAAGTTGAGATGAACTCCTGATGCGACCCTGATAAAAAATCTTTTTCAATACAATGGAATTTTAGTGCAAAGCTATTCTTAAAATGTGCCATCCGTCGCCGGTGGTTTGTAAATAAAATGTGACATAGGGACACATATCTATCTGTGTCTATCATCGCATACGCACATTCAGAAACGCAAATTCAGAAACGCAAATTTAGCGTAAGTAACTTTGTGTATGTGTGTGTGTTTTGTAGGGACATACAAATGTAGTATACAGTTATAAATAAGCTTAGAGTACATAGATAGATACCTACCATATGTATAGACGTACATATTATTTGTATGAATCGGTAATTGTTAAAATTAATTATTTGATAACCATACCTCTATCCCGTTATCGAAGATAATCATATGTGTATACGATGTCGGTATGAAAAACGCGCCCGGAAATAATCTTCACGCGTTTTTGCCATCGTGTGTAGGGTGTCCCACGAAGCGAGGGTCGACTACCACAGTTTTTATCATTTTGTCTTTTTTTTTTCATTTTATTTTTTAACCAATTTTTTTTTTTTTTTCATTCATAGACATACGTACGGCGAACAAGTTATGCGTAAAAATTTTATTATAAATCATGCCACGTATCACTTGAATTATTGCCGGTACATACATAATTCAATTTCCACAAAGTTTGCGTACAGTGGGCAGATGTAGGGGGGACGAATGAAATTTAAGAGGTTAAAATTGTTTCCACTGATTAATTTGACGGAAACGGAGACCGGGACTACGAGAAGACGATTTTATACGAATCAATAATTGGACAGAGAATTTTTGTGTTACTTGAAAGCGACGATGAGGTCGCAGTTTTGGTAATACTCTTGATCGATTTCGAAATTTAATAGCGTCCGTACTAAAAATATATCGTCAACCCCCCCATTCGGTTTTACGCCCCTGTACGGAATATCGTGCGGCCCGCCGCTGACTGTGATAAGAGAGATATATATTATATACATGTATACATCTATATACATATTTTTTAAGGACGCCTATAATAACACGAAGTGCGTATTTTTCAAATTTTGCAGTATAGATATATTTGTACTTTTTAAAAAATCGACATATTGCAAAAATACCGCAAATATACACGAGTGAAATTGAACAAACATTTTATCCACTTCAACCGAGACTTGTACAGGTGAAATTTACCTTTAAGAAGAAAAGAAAAAAAATCGTCCGATTACCGCACATATTCCTTATTACGGTAACTCGGACCGAGCTGGAATCGAATCACAAATTGACTGTAGATATATAAATATATCTTCCGTTTTTCAATCATTCAAGACAGTCGCACCGTTTTTTTCACTATAGCGGACCAATAAAATTGGCCGAAAACCGAATTAATAGAAAAATTGAAATTTTTCAAGCAATTGTAAATAAATAATTTAGAATTAAGCGAAAACGTTAACTCTAGAGAGAATGAAGAGAAAAGTACTTTGACCAATTGTCTTTGTCGCAATTATTGCGTCGCACACAATGTAGTTTAAGGGTAGGATTGTGCCATTTTGTACAGGAAAAATAAAAATTTATATCCACAACAGAATATTATTTCCACATCGACGTAGGTAACATTTAAAATTACTGCAGCATCATATTACTTTATAATAACTAGATCTGTCCGAATTATATATTACCGGCGAAAATATTAACGAAAACTTTTTCATGGAATTTTTTTATTTTATTTTCTGTTATACCTGATTTCTCATTTCATACCACTCTTTGTTACCTTCTTTTAACCTCGGTATAAGAATTTTCGAGGATTGTTCAATTTACTTTCGTGAACTTTGATTTTCTAAATATTTTCGCTCTTATTCCACGCCAGAATATAATAACAATTTGTAAATTGGGTTATAAAATTGTTGAATAATTGTGAAAATTATAATTGTCTTTCATAAATTAATGAGATAAAGATTTCTGCAGTTTTTTAGATACATGATGATAAATTATAACTGGTACGTGATTAAAAATTGTACAAATCATAATAAGTTATACGAACTCAAAATCTGAAAATCCTATTTCTGATACTTGGTTGTGGAAATTTTTATAGATTTTTACCATATCATTTATATATGTTGTTACATATTATTGTAATAAAGTTCCGCAAACCTTATTAAATTAATCGTATTTCAATGTTAATTTACATAATAATTGCATAACACGCTTTTAATCTGCGCAATAATTATTTTCAAGACGTTGCAAGCTTTTTTTTTAGCACGTTCAATTCAAGTTTTTACAACAAGAGGTAATCACTTGGTGTGAGAAAAAAAAAACGTTAACGTCGATACGATGGACATTCGTACGCGTATGGGTAATGGCACGATAAATCTCTGCAGCTAACTTCTCTCGAAGTAATATCGAATGAGTATAACTGCATACCAAATCATGCGATACAAAAATACGAGGTGATTCGAAAAATCACTTTTTAATTGACGAAGTGAAAGTTGCACCGAGTTCATAACCACTGCAAACCGTAATCGCCTGTCACCAAAGTAGAAAACATGATATGCGAGTACTTTCTGCATTAGTTCTTACGCACTGCTTCGGCTGCGTGATCCCGGAGGATTCCGATGAGGAATTAATCCACAAATATTCGATATCTGACGTCGATCGCGAAAATATCCCGGACAATAGATACGGTCGAAAAATTTTAGAAACTACCAACCGAATCTCTTACAACCATGAAGAATCAGGACTTCCAAATGTTCCAGGATCAAAGGATTGTAGACTTATAGGGACGCGGGAGGCAGGTACCGTGTATTTGCTACCAGCAAAATCGTTATCCAGTAGTACGCGAGAAAATGGTACCCAGGTCAGTGTTGCGTTTAAAAATATATCCGGTTACATCTGAATAATAAATAACCTGAGATCATTGACGTTGTACAGGTCGAGACATTTCATCGACGTGATGGGAAAGTACAGGTTCTCGCAAATCGAAACACTCTGCTCAGCAATATTTCTGAAAAAGAATACTTAAAGTCGAAACGTGATGATAAAAATTGGGCAGCGATAGACGGTGAATTTCAATCGAAAGGAGATGATAGTTCGTATCTGAAACAACCATTGAAAGAAAGAAGGTGGCGATCCACCGAACTCCATTTATACGGGCTTGCGAAACGTCAAGAAGAACGTGAGTGCTTTTTTACGACGATGATGTGAAAAAAAGATTTTTATTTGATTGAGGACGTGTGTATCTGTCATAGCGGAAGATGATGATTATGACAACGACACTGACGACGCTGATTCTACCGGGGATGAGACTGAGGACGAAAGTGATGTGGACAACAGCGAATGGGATGAATGGAGCGAATGGAGCGAATGCAGTACGAGTTGCAGTTGTGGACGTCAAGTCCGGTGGCGTCATTGCATCGGAGATGGATGTTCAAATGGTCTGAAAAGAGCAGAAATAAGAACGTGCCATCTTCGAGATTGTAACAACAAAAACTTGTTCTCCTGGCTGGGCGTTAAGGCGTGATTTGAATACATTTTCACCCTGAGAATCGCTGGAATTTTTATCATAATGTACAGTCAGCTGCTCCAAATTAGATTATCTCCCTTATTCCATGACCATATTTTTCAGAACAGCTGTTTTTATCGTTCATCTGTTAAATTGCTACAAATCGACAACTTCATCGTTTATATTCTGTAACGTTTCCATTGCGAGCAAAATGTTCTCAATATTCATTATAACCCAATGACCAATGAATTTTTTGGTGTCCACGTCCTGAGTCTATCGACGCTCGTCTTTGTGATCCAGTTTTATCAAACAACCACTTCCTTACCATTCGAAAATAAATCAGCCACTGAAAATTACATCAACCTAACAGTAACGAGCATTCCGCACGTAGCTTTCCATCAAAAGATTGAAAAAGGGAATGAAAAAGCTGAGCAAATCGCCCTAGTCGCGGCACCGGTCGAAACAATCAGCCCTAGGCTCGTAGAAACTGATGAACTAATAAAAGTCGCTGAAAAAAAGGATATCGGAATTGAGAAAAATCGATTCATTGATGGAAGCAGCAGTTGCTATGACGACCTAGACGACGAAGCCGATAATGACAGTGACGATGAACACGACGATGATGAAGACAAAACGAATCAACGGGCAAAGTGGAAAGGTAACGAAGTTATCTAGCTCGTAAGTGATTTACGCCGACTACTTTTACATCGGATCGCCTTCTCTCTGATACTTTGCCGTAGGCGTCGGGGCTGTGAATGTAATTTTACCTTTGGTATTAGCTGGACGTCAATATAGGCAAGCACCGAAGATATGGGACGGATGGGGTGAGTGGTCGGAGTGCAGTGTATCGTGTGGCGCCGGCAAATTAACGAGATGGCGTCATTGTACGGGCGGAGGTTGTTCGCGTGGTGAAAAAGAGGCTCAATTAAAAACATGTACACTTTCGGCGTGCTGACCGGAGTTTTCGCGAATGATTATAATTATTTTAGAATAAATATCAACGCCGCACATCGCGCTAGTTCTTATTCGTTACCGTCGATTAAAAACTTTGACATTTTTCAGCCTATGCGATTGATATCTTTATAAATAGGGAACCAGGAACCGAAGGTCTGGGATCATTGGGGTGAGTGGTCTTCCTGCGGTGTAACTTGTGGCTCTGGCAAATACACGAGATGGAGACATTGCGTAACCGGAGGTTGTGCCTCGGGTGAGAAGGAAGCTCAGATAAAATCTTGCGATTTACCCGATTGCTGATCCTTTGGAAATTATCACCGTATGGGAGATCGTACCAAGATGGGTTTAGAATATTCCAAATATTTTTATTATACTACACCACGTGTGTAATTATATCATTTACGAGGCGTTTGTAAATTCCGCTTGACCTTAAACTTGAGAATATTTGCTTCCAAAGTTTGTGAGTTATCAATGACGTATAGCGATGAAATGTTTAGTTGAACAAACTTCACTCCGGGTTAAAGAATTCTTCTGTCTTGTAAATCATTGGCGGGTCGAAAACGGGTGTTCTTGCGCCAGAGGTAAGAGGTTCTTGGCTCTTTTTCTGCAATGATGATATTTGTTGTTTGAAAATAAGGCGAGCCTATACCAAGAATACGAAGTGGACACAGTCCACCACAAGTTACCACCTATACGGGGAATTTTCCATTACGACGATCGCATACTGTTTGCTTAAAACTTACAAAAAAAGACAATGGAATGAGTTTGCTGAACAATGAATCCGGGACTCCCAAGTCAGCCTCCGCAGCCTCCACAGCTGCTTCCAAAGAAACGAGGCTCACATTCGCCCGTGCAACGACATGTTCCAGAGCATCGATGCGACGACACAGACCAGTCAATTGTTGTCGTACTATTTGTAACCGCGGAATCTGCCCGCTCAGACACTCCGCGCCTTCGGTTTGAACCTGCGATTTAAAAATTTCAATGCGACAGCTAGCGCTGGAGATTATTGGGAAATAAATAAGATTCCATGAATCGATAGTTTCCCCTAACCATTCCGAATATGGATTCAAACTCTTCAAGCCTCATCATCATATCTTCGATTGTATCGTGAAGAGTTTTGACCTGAAGTAGAAAAAGAAAGTGCGTTACACCTGTGCGAGACATTGATATTTTTATACAGTCATCTGGAAATTTAAATATCTGAGGGTATGGCATAAGATTTTATAGAGCCACTACGTGATTGGGAAATAATTTTGGTCTGCATATTACGAAGGCTCTGTTAATAACGTTAAAAATAAGTTCCCGACAGTTGTTGGTCAATCAATGCGAAATAAAGTTGGGTGGGCGAAAGCGTGACTGGATCGTTCATAAGTATGCGCATAGTAGTAGTCGTTCTGGTGGTTTTCATAAAACAAGTTGGTAACGAGAACCATATAACAACACATTTACATGTATATTTATACGTATACATAAAATCCGCTACAAGCAGCGCTACAAGCCTGGATGCAGACCATTTTGGCCTTCGGATGAGAAATCAAACGAACGCAAAGAAGGTTTTGCACAAGGCGCATGATTTCCTTGTCACATTAGGGATAGTAGAGAGTAATAAATTCACCTGGTCAGTGAGGTCAACTCTTACGTAGGCCGCATGCTCTCTAGCAAGTTCTTCGATCATATCGAACGAAAATCTCCGCTGCGGGGTCCAACGTTTGACGTTCGATCTCCTTTGTTTATTTCACACTGTATTATTGAACAGATAAAAAAAGCTCTACATATCACCTACGCCCACGCTTATAACACTCTTATCACGTTGGCTGTACTGACGATGGATATCCACGAGCATGCGCTCAGAAGCCTCATATCGGGCGTGCGGGTAAAATACGAATACGAAGTCCCCATCGATTTGTCTAATTTCTGACAAATCATTTTAATATCGTAAAGCTCCTAATAATCGGTGACGTAAGAATCTCGGACGCCCATATGTTGATTATAACTTGGATTGAATACTATAAATTTTATGATGAAATTATACGGACGCCGTTCTTCTGGGCCCAGAGCATGCGTGTATATTCTATTATACATAATATAACATTCGAAAGTTATCTGTAGGACTGTTTTGTTTTATACCGGTCCATTGAAGGTGTTGAAATCTTTTAAATAGCCTCTTTGTATACGTGGAGAAATGCATATTCATGAGCAGCGTAAATAAGAGGACATATCCGATTGTTTTCAAATTTCGATTCGTTCTAAGTAAGAATATCTCTCGTTAACTCATAAGAGTACAAAGACGGTGTCGCGATTTTTCAACGCGACGCGATAACAATATTATTGCGGGTGGAACGAAGTCCCATTTTTTACTATATTCTAGAATCTATCCAGAAGAACAAGTAAAGTTGTTATGAAAATTAAACATACGATGATAATGATGACGATGATGATGATGGTGATAATAATATGAAACTTTGTACTACAGCAATGGAACCGTACTTGAATGCTTCTTAATTGCAGGACCTTCGTTTAAAAAACTCTAATGGATCGCGTGAGAATTGGTTGGTAAAACCTGTTCGAAGTATATAAACAATTTCACCTGAAATTGCGTCGAGTCAAATCAGAAAAGGATTCATTGTAAGGATTCGAAGTGATATTTGCGTGCTGTGCAATGTGTCGAGTGGGCATGCATTTATAAGCAGTGCAACTAGATGTTTTTATTCGAGTTATAGCTCGAGAACAGTAAAACGGACCAGCGACTGGCAATCGGTGCACAAAGTAAAAGGAAGATTGAGTTAAACAGAGAGGGGGAAATGAAGACTGAAGGAATGGACGAAGGCGGGAAGACCCACTGTACGAATATACTCGATGCTGGAGAGCCTTGAACGCAGTGCGTGCGCGATCGTCGTTATATTAACGTTCGTTAAAACATAGTTTGTTTTTTTTTCTAGTATTTTTACTACGGACCGTTCAAGTGTCAAAAATTTGTCTGCGTCTTTGTCTCTCATCTCTGAAACAGATCGGGAAGATACGGAGAAATTCACTGAGGATCTGTAGCATCTACGTAACTATTCTCATCATACACTGCAAGAAAAAAAAAACGCGCCAATATATCAGTAGCGGTTATCTAACTACAAACGTCAGGGTCAACAACAACTCAAGTGCACAGGTGTACGAGGTATGTTGACAAGAAATCGGTAAGCCTTGATTACATTCCTTAGAAGGATGCTGTATAATTAATCGAATAAAACAAGAGCAATGAGATCGAACGATAGAGCCGATTTCCCAATCAAAAAAAATTGAATTCAACAGTTTTTGTAAGGATGTTTAATTTTCCCTCTATCGGAAGTAATCCCGAGCATGCATCTTGGGAAGTATTCGGCATGATTTTAATCCCGCACTTCATCGCAACGCTAATTTTATCGCACTAATCCGTGATAATATAAAAATGAAAGAACTTACGTAAATTGTGAGCAATCGTGACGCAACGAAAATTTGACTCGATAACCGAATTACGAACAATATTATAGCCACGAATTTCTAAATTACGTATAATCCTGACCCAGTGAATAGATTTTGAATCGATGAAATTTGCGTAATAATCTCGTCGGATTGATGAAATTCATTTTTTCTCATGTGGTCGACGATGATGCACGGCATTGCAAAAACCTGACCAATTTCCATCATATGATAATTAAGGTGTTTCCAAATATTATATATGAATGAATACATAACTTTCTGCGACTTGAAGTGAAAATTTTGTCGACTCATTAAATCTGGTACGGTGTGTAGGATAGGCAGGGACTTACGATCTAATCGAGTTAACTGCCACTCTATTTTCTCTGGAGGTATGAGACGTGTTTTGTCTACTTTCACCGGTCGCGTTGCAACTCCCGACCACCGAGAGAAGATCAACCTGATTTGTTACCCCTGCATCAGGTTGATGAATGGGTGAAAGGTAGATTAATGCCGGAAATAATCATAGTTATTAGTATCAGTTCCAAATTTGACTTAAAACTTGCAACAAGTAATTACCTCGGTGCTAGCATACAATGAAGTGCAGGTCGCGGGAATAATGGTCTGAGTTTAGAATTAGGCGGTCGGGTTATATTCACGCAGTCAAAAAGAGAAATCGAGAAAATTAACAAGCTTTGCTTCTGTTATAATTAAGATTGTAAAATTTTTCAACTACCTATTACACAATCGTTACCGAACAATCATATATATTGCTAGTAGTAATCCACGTCGTGTATTTATAGGATCATTTGGCGAACCCATACGATTACTTTCACCGAACATTTTTTAATTTTTCGCCGTTCACTTCCATTGCCGTGAAAATCCTGGCTCGGTCGTTGTCCTCGCTCTAAACGGACTTTCAGAGGATATAATAATAAAACCAACCGCTGCGGCCGCCGAACCCTATAGGCCTTCCTTCCACTTATATGGTATCCCACAATCGCGTGCAATTCCTGCAATTCCATAGTTGTAATAATATGAAATAAGTTGTTTTTATATTTAAAAACCCGAATAATTTAACGCATCAAGAACATCAGGTATAATATATTGTAGGTTTCATCATGGGGGAGACAGGCCTCACCAAGATACAGTCCTTCTATGCTGGACGTACAATTTTCATCACGGGAGCAACGGGATTCATGGGAAAAGTTCTGATAGAAAAACTGCTCTACAGTTGCAGTGAATTGGAACGTATTTACATACTTTTACGCCCGAAACGTGGACGCTCGATCGAGGGTCGCATAGAGGATATGTTTAAGCTCCCGGTAAGCCGAAAATCGCACCTGATCTTCACGCGTTGCGTTTTTATAATTTGCAAAGAAAAAAAACATGAAAGAAAAAAACTAACACGCCAGCAATTCGTCGATAGATGTTTCATCGTCTGCGAAAAGAGAAGCCCGAAATGACGAAGAAGCTAATAGCGATGCAGGGGGATGTAACGCTTGATAAACTTGGCCTTGACGCTGCACAGCGTAAAACTCTTGCCGAAGAGGTTTCCGTAGTTTTTCACTGCGCCGCAACCCTGCGTCTCGAAGCAAAGCTCAAAGATGCCATTGAGATGAATACGGTACGATATCCGGAGGATTCAAAGCACACAATTTTTTTTTCATACATTCACGGATAATCTTTTTCTCCAAAGGCTGGGACGCAGAGGGTACTGGAATTGTGTAGGATGATGAAAGGACTGAAAATTATGATACACCTTAGCACAGCATTCTGCCACGTTGATCAGGAAGAACTTGGTGAAAGGGTTTACGATACGAACGAAAATCCCGGCGATGTAATGCGCTTGATGCAGTGGATGGACGAAGAAGCCATTGACCTCGTAACGCCAACGTAATTTTGTTGCAACGTCTATTTTCTCCATTCAGCTTATATCATCCACTAAACTGCATGAGTCATTCCTTTCACCTCTCAAATTTCAGATTAATAAAACCTCATCCGAACACGTACACCTACTCGAAAAGACTTGCCGAAGGATTAATTGCCAATGAATTCGCGACCATGCCCTGCGCAATCGTGAGACCATCCATAGGTGAGTGGCTGAATGATTAGCATGAATTTGTAGACTTTTTAACAAGTTCAAGATTTCATGAGGACATTTTTCCATGCTGCAGTGACACCGGCATGGGCAGAGCCGTTGCCCGGTTGGGTGGACAGTCTAAATGGGCCGACTGGGCTGATCGTTGGGGCCGGAAAGGGTGTGATTCGTTCTATGCACTGCAATGGAAATTATCACGCGGAAGTCACTCCGGTCGACATGGCGATCAACGCGATACTTGCGATTTGTGCCAAAACTGGATCAGTCACAGAAAAGTTAGTTGATCCTGTGGATGAATGTGGATATTTTCGAGCGACTTTACGTAATTCATATTATTTTTCTCACTCTGATTCAGACCAAAGAAAATTCCCGTCTTCAATGTCACTCAGAGCGGTGTGGTGCCGATAACGTGGGCTGAGGTATTGGAGAAAGGACGTGGTGTGGTACACGACAATCCTTTCGAAGGGGCAATTTGGTATCCAGACGGTGATATTCGCAGCAGTAAATTTGTTCATAATCTGTTCGTGTTTTTCTTCCACCTGATTCCTGCCTACTTCATCGATTTTCTCATGCTCATATTCCGTCAGAAACGCTTGTAAGTATCGCCGTCATTCGGTATTGAATTAATTTTTCCAAGTTATTTTTATTGATCGTAAATTATTCGCAGCATGGTGCGTGTTCAGAAACGTATTAGCGATGGACTTGAGGTTCTCCAATACTTTACGACAAGGGAATGGAATTTTCATAATACAAATCTGCTTGGCGTATGGACCGAAATGAGTCCTGAGGATAAGAAGGTCTTTGCCTTTGACTTCCTCAATATAGACACCATCGAATACATGACCAGAGTGGTATTGGGTGCGCGGCAATACTGCATGAAAGAGAAACTGGAAACACTGCCAAGAGCGCGACTTCATCAAAAAATGTATGAGCTCAAAATGATGTGCATATTTACGTGCCCAATGTTTCTTTTCTTTCATTTTTGATTGCATTTTTTCCTTTACTTTCACAGGCTCTACGTTATTCATCACGCCGCGGTGTACACCTTCTACTTCACGGTCTTCTACTACGTCTGCAAAAATTTCGAAATAGCCAAATTGGGCCTTGATTACGCTACGGAACTTTTCAAAAGTGTTCCAATTGTCGGCGGATTAGTAGATAAAGCACATTTGTAATTAATATCTGGGTGAAAAAAAACGAGACGATCGTTTGTACTTGGAAAGTTTTCGCTCAACGAATGAGATCGATGAGATCACCATTCGTCTTCCCGATCATAAAAGCTGACCAGGTTTTGTTTATTTTTTTGTTTTATAATTTTTTATCGCCTCGAAGATGGATATAACTGAATCGATCCATTTGATGTACATAAATTTTATACCTGCATATGTGATTGAGGTAAACTTTCTTAAAGCTATGGAAACCTTTCTCGTCCGAGTACATCGGTATGAGGAAAAATTATTTGTTATTCCATTCGTATATCGTTTATTTTAATAATAAAAGTGTTTTTTTCTTGTATGATAATCTTTACTGGGTAGAAGGTGGTTTCAAGAACAAACATTTCGTAGCCGGTGAGATTGTGATCGCAGCGCTGACCTGTCATGAGAAAATTTAAGGTTCCCTTGATTATGAAAAAAAAAAAAAAGAAAATTACCAATCCTTAAATCTAATCCAGCCGTGGCACCGTTCACCGGCATTCAACAGCGCGCTGTTAGGATGTATTGATCCACCTAATTCAAAGCCCCGGAAACAATTTAAAAAATGAACACCTTTTTGGTGTCAAGAACTGTGATAATACACATGGAGACATAAAAAAAAACCTCGATCGATGTGTTACGGGTGATGAGAGAATTTCAACGAAGGCTATCGTGCAAGGCAACGAAGGTTCAAAGGAAACTGCGATTTCTCACTTCGACGTAAATACAGAATTAGCGTCTGCGCACTAATATATATAATAAATCCAAGGTTCGTGACGAAGTGAATAAGAATATATGTAAGTGTGCCACTGGGTTTAACGTGGTCAAAAGGGTCGGTAGGTCACATTCCTACTGGCGGGAGATGTCCATAAGTTAGGAATCAGGTAGTGGCGGCGACGGCGCGTCGACAGTACGGAGAAATAATTTTTTCGCGCATCGAAAGACGTCGGACAGTGTGAAAGCAACCCTCACAGTTGGAAGCTAGTTTTGCTACCGGTGAAAACATTGGACCAGTTTGGTGGCGGCGCGAGGTGCGCGGAATGTTGCAAGATCAATGATTTGTCCTACATACACTACACCCGCGCTAGCGGCCTCAAACAGGAACAAGAGCTTTCGCCCAACCCCTCGTAGTATCATACCCATTCAAGAATACTCGAGTCAATATATTTCGTAGCGAGCGTGAATCGGGCGCCCCGCGGACCTGACGACGATACGTTTCCACATATTCTACGACGTATATTTGTACGCACGGATTAGACGGAATCGACCGATTAATCTTCTAGTGAAAACTAGGCAATTAGTATCCCTCGAGAACGCCGTTTGTTGATGTCGATGACGATAATGCTTGTGAGAGAACGAGGTGCAGTGTGTACGGTGAACGTGTTGGCTGTTTGCCAACCGTGAAGGAGCATCCGTTTCGTCACTCGACTACCCAAAGGACACGACTATGTCGCTCGTTGTGTGCGTGAAAAATCTCCAAGCCCTGAAGTGCAAGGGTGAAAAATACATCAGGCTTGATTTTCGAGGTAAATGAGCAGAATTTCAACTGTTGTTTACCAGGTCAATTACGTTCCGACATCGTGAATGATGTTTTTATTTGCGACGTTTCAGGCGCATCTCATTATTCTCAAGGTCTTGAGGATAACGGTGACCTCATCTCAATTGATCAGGTATCTTACCGAATCGTAAAAAAATTTTGTTTACCACTTTCGCTTTCATATCCGTGTTACTTACGACGAATAGTTTAAAGTTCAGAGGCCATCTATTCTAGAGTTTCACGTGGAACCTTGGAAGACCTGTTGAAGATGTTGAAACGCTACAACTGGCTGTTGCATCCAAAGGGATGCTGCGTGGTGAAAAAATCGTCGCGAGATATGATCTCGTTCTTCAAGCCGTCGTTAGAGAAGGAAGAATTTTGGTCAGTGATTGCCTCGTTGACCTGAACAACAGACCAATCCCGGTAATCATTATATTTCCAATTAAAAAATCGCGGCTGGAAAATTATTCGCCTTTATTAGATTTGGCTGATTTGTTCAATTATTTTAGACAGTCGTCACGTTCGAAGTTCGTTACACTCCTCCGGACGGTAGTTGTAGTTCTTACGCTGGCACTGAGGTCATGGAAGACGAACAACAGATGCTGATCGATATCGAGCAGAATATAGCAAACCTGGAACGTAGTCTCGAGCAAACGAGCACCGTTCGCCGTCGAGGTTCTTGGCACAGTCCAGAAAAAATGAAAAAACGAGGTGGACCCGTTCAACGTGGGAGTTCAATGTCCGCTTCGGAAAGATCGCCGGATCGAAAACGGTAAAATAACTCTGATTTCGCAATTCAAAATCGTAAATTCCAAGGCTCGATCTAAACTGTTCGAAATTCGATCAGGAGTTCGACTCTGAAAAGTGTTCGTTCTTTGATGAGACTGGGAAAGCAACGTCCACCGCGAGAAAAATCCTCCGATAGTAATTCTGAGACGCGTCAACTTCTTGAACAACGAGATTCCAGCTGCGCTTCATCGAGCGCAGTTTCCCGAACTAATTCACTAACGTCTCTCGAATTGAACCAATCTGATAACGACAGTCAGATCAGTGTTAACGAGGATCGGGACTCGATCGGCATACCCCCCAAAAAAATCAAACCAAAGGTGAGACACCTTGACATAACTCTTTTTTTTTTAAAGTAACAAATCATTTCATTCCAGAGTAGCGAGGTTGGCCAGAGCGCTCTCAGAGCTCAGGACTATCAGGTCTGTGTGACGGTAATAGAAGCGCGACAACTCGCCGGACTTAACATGGATCCCATGGTTTGCGTTCAAGTCGGTGACCAGAGAAAATATACGAGCGTCAAAGAATCTACAAATTGCCCATACTACAACGAGGTCAATTAATTATGACAAAAATTTTCCGCTAGTTTATTTCGCCTTCCTCAAAATTTTTCTCTTCTCGCTCTTAATTTCAATTTTTTTTCGATCTCTTTCTCGTCATTATGCTGGGAAGATATGCATTCAAAAAATTCC
The DNA here is from genome assembly GCA_963978495.1 of Athalia circularis. Lineage (NCBI taxonomy): Eukaryota > Metazoa > Arthropoda > Insecta > Hymenoptera > Athaliidae > Athalia > Athalia circularis. Next base: position 17,370,521 of record OZ021698.1, on the reverse strand, counting down.
GAAATGATTAACACAATTTAAATTAAAAATTTCAGTACTTTGTCTTCGACTTCCACATGCCACCGATAATGCTGTTCGACAAAATTATCACCCTTTCCGTGAGTAAAATATTAATTCGATTTTATATAGCCACATATTAAATATAGTTTCGTACAGATTATAGGCGATAAAAACGCCTGTACCTTGTGATGTTTTTTGTGTAGGTATATATATATATATGGTAGGTACATTAGATAACGTAAAATTCGTGCCTGTAAATATATTTGCGCACACGCAATTGTGTGTGTGTTGGGTAAATACGCACGCGACCAGCGAAATTTGCGTGTCATATACCTAAATGGAAATAATATACGTATGGCATCTGGTGTGTTACGCCAATATAAGTATATAAACCTGAAGAATGTGTATATATATGAATATACTTATATATTATATATTATAATAGTTTGTCGTGAGGCATAAATGTGTTGTGATTTGTAATGATGCACAGGTGCAGCAATCGCGGAATCTTCTACGCGCTAATCTAACACTGGGCAGCTTTAAGTTAGACGTAGCCACCGTCTGGGCTCAGCCAGGTACACGCTTTATTAGACTCCCTGGATCCGAGCGAGCTTTGCATAGAACTTTCCAATTTGTCATACCTGTCTAGAAAGAATTTTTTTCATTTTCACATACTCGATTACGCAAGTTCACGGTTCTGTGTTTCCTTTTCTTTTTTTTTTTTTTTTCTGTCTTTATTTCTATACCAATTAAAAATATTGCCCCAGGGCAAAATCACTCGAAATGACGCTTGGTGTAATTACTAGAAAGCGAGTTCCTTCCGATCAAGGGAGTTGCGCCCACTCCTTTCCTTCGCTTCTCCTTCGGCGTATTTTTTACATGTGTACACACTTATGTACACATGTGATTATTCATATATGTTTATATCTATATACCCGAGTACGACAGCCTCGCACGAATCAAGGCACCGCATTGCACGCTATCGAAACACACGAATGCCCCGCTATGATATAATAACGTGTACATATACTGTAATAGACGATGGTCATATGTATATTGTTATTACGAAATTTTTAACACCTCGCTTACGGTCAAGGGACTTGGTTGAGTATACATGTTTTACCAAACGACGGCAATCATCCGTACAAATGTTTAAACTTATATTCACACGCTATACAGTAATTTAATGCTGCATACACGAACAATGGGTATCCCGCTTGAAGAACGTGCGGCACAGCATTGCAAATTTTTAATAATTATGGGTTGACAAAAATTCTTAATGTGATTTCCCTTTCAAAACTATTTCAGCATGCTGAATTCTCGTTGTTCTTGTATACTATACCTGTGTAATACTTGTACAATTCTTCAACGATTTTTTTTTTTTTTTTCAAACGGTTATAATTTATTTTTTTAAATTTATAAACACTGTTTCATTAATGGGTATATTCGCAGGTAGGTGTCCACTTATGAGACGCATATAAACTTGAAATTTAAGATCACGAGAAATTTTTACGTAATCTTTTTTTTTTTTTATATTTCCATCGTTGGTTTTTCCATACAGATCATCAATTTTATCACAAATGGGCTCTGCTTACCGATCCCGATGATGTTGCCGGAGGACCAAAAGGATATTTAAAATGCGACATCAGTGTCATAGGGAAAGGTGATTCGGTTAAGATACCACCGAAGAGTGAAAAGGACGAGGATGATATCGAGGGGAATCTTTTACTACCGGATGGCGTACCCATCGAAAGACAACGAGCTAAATTCGTCGTCAAGATTTACCGTGCCGATGGTCTTCCTAAAATGAACAGCAGTATAATGGCTAATGTTAAAAAAGCTTTCACCGGAGAAGCAAAGGACCTCGTAGATCCCTACGTGCAAGTTTCTTTCGCGGGACTTTGCGTGAGTATATTATTATTAATTATTGAACAAAAAAATGATTGTTAATTACAAAACTTTCTCTTCGTCCCGATTACTTCAATTTGTTTAAAAAAAAATGTTTTCTCTACTATCCTTCTCTTATTCAGGGTAAAACAAGTGTGAAACGTAACAGCTACGCACCGGTGTGGAACGAACAGATAGTCTTTACGGAAATGTTTCCACCGCTTTGTCAACGTATGAAAATACAACTTCGCGACAACGATCCGGTACACGCAACCGTAATCGGTACCCATTTTGTCGATCTTAAACAAGTGAGCAACGACGGTGAAAAAGGATTCTTACCAACATTCGGGCCTGCTTTTATTCACATGTATGGCAGCATCAGGGATTACAGTCTGATAGACGAACATTCGACTCTTAACACCGGCCTTGGTGAGGGTATCTCGTACAGGGGAAGGTAATTGCGCTGCCTTTATATCCTATAATTTTCAAATTATCCCGAAGGAATTGACCATGGGAAGAAAAATTTCAGACTGCTGATAGCCATCAGAACGGAAATAAGCGACAATATGGATATGGCTCCGTCAGACGTTGAAGTCGAACCAACTACGCCGATAACCGAATCATCTTATGCGCGTAACGAGGAGTTTTTTATGTTCACGACAATTTTGGACGCCACAATGATCGATAAAAGGCTCGGGGATAAGCCGATGTATTTTGAAATATCGATCGGTAACGCTGGTAACGCTTTGGATGGGCACAACGAAACTTCGAAGGTCAATATAATAATTGCGATTCGTATCCAACGAACATTTTGATGAGGAAAGTCTTCGTTTTCAGGTTTGTGAAATTAATTTTCCGGGTGGCGCGGGCGGTAGCGGTGACGAAGAGGAATTTCAGGAAGTCGTCACTGGATCCTGCCAAAGTACGACACCCCCGTGCAAGCCAATGACTCACGATAAAATGTACTACTTCTTACCCTACTGGGACGACAAACCCTGTCTTCACGTTAGGAGTATTTGGCCTGATTATAGGCGAAGAATGTACAACAGTAACATAATCGGAAAAATTGTAGATAAACTGGTGAGATTTTTGGAAGAAAAATATTAATTTCGATTGATGAAACGCGCGTGTAATTTCCGCAGGAGGAAGGACTTGCGGAGGTTTTAATGCACGCCGAAGACACGATTGGAGAAAAATATTTAAAAACTGTTCTCGACGAGTTGAGTAGCAACTGTAATCGATACGTAAGCATCAGTAGATCATCGGTCACGGGTCCTGGTGTAGGTAAAACCAAACTGGATAAAGAAAGGATTAAACTCTGTCAAAGAGAAATTGAGAATATCGGGACCATGTCAAAAAATCTCAAGGCAGTTGTCACCAAAAACTCCTTTAGAGAACGCCTCAAGACCGCGCAAAGTTACTTACAGAAATTAAAACTACTCGTCGAAGACGTAAGTAATTATATTTCAATCACGCGGATCAATAATTAATCGCTTCCGTTTATAGCCGCAGGATTCTCTACCGGATGTATTCATATGGGTAATAAGTTCTGGTAGAAGGGTTGCGTATCACAGAATCCCTGGGAGGGATCTAATTTATTCTATTGTCGATGAAGAATGCGGTCGTCATTGTGGAAAAGTACAAACGATGTTTTTGAAGGTATGCATATCACATGTATATTTGATCATCTCATCCTCTTGACTCTCGCGTAATAATTTCATCCCTCGGGATTTAGTTACCAGGTAAGAAGAGATTCGGTGCCTCGGGATGGTCGATCCAAACTAAATTACAAATTTACATGTGGCTCGGGATATTGAAGCATAAGAAATACTTCATCCAGGATCTACCAAAAGGATACGAAGTTAGTCACGAACTGAGAAACGTTGACCGCCCGAGAGCTATGCCACCCTCGATGATACACTACGTCAAAAAACACGTTCGTAAATCGCGTTTCTATGAAAAATTTACGTAAATTTTTATCACGTATATGTTCAAGCATGGGATACATTACTTAATGATTTACAGAAATTTCAGTTGAGGGCCCACATGTATCAAGCGAGATCGTTGATCGGTAGCGACGCCTCGGGGTTGTCGGATCCTTTCGCCAAGGTTATTTGCGGGGAATTTTGTAGGTCAACGCAGGTCATCGATGAAACTTTGAGTCCAACGTGGGACGAACTATTAATATTCGATGATATATTGATATACGGAACTGCAGAGGAGATAAAAAACGACCCGCCTTCAATCGTGATAGAGCTCTTCGATCAGGATAAAGTGGTATGTTTCCTGTCTTTACTGGAATATTCAAAAGCCGGGTAAATCTATCTAAAAAAAAAAATCTTTTCAATTACTGTAAAATTCGACGACTCACTAAAACATGTAAATATTCATAGCATCGTGAAACTCTTAGCGGTGGAATATTTCCAGTGTCTGCGTCGCCCATAAATAATTACTATATCATGGAGTTGGTTGAACAATGAAACGGAATTTCAACCCAAGGACTCTTTTTTCTGTCAAACATCTGACGAACTGTCTTTCTTTTCATTTTTTCAGAGTCATGTTAAAAACTCAGGACATAACACTGCATGCGAGGGCTCTGCTTTTAACAGTTTGTATGACAACATAAAAATTTAACGAAATTTTCACATCGGAAACGCACTGTAAAATTTATCAGCACCTACCGCATTACCAGTAAATTATAATCGGAAAGTTTGTGCCTAACTAAACATGAAAAACAAAAGAATACCCGAAAATTGCATACACCCAAAATCCACTGATTACTCCGTCATACGTACACGCATGTATATTAGGTATATACTATATTCACTATCCACACCTATACGACACGTATGTAATACACAGATAATTTGCTTGCGCGCGTTATTAATTTGGTATGTGCAATCAATCATTGACTTTAACTGTGCTCAAGGGCAAGTCGGAGTACATCGGGAGAGCGATTGCCCGACCCCATGTGAAATTGGCGTCAGAATCGTACGCTCCACCTCAATTTCCACCGTCATTAGAATGGTATGACGTTACTAGAGGAGCTGCGAGGGCTGGTGAGCTTTTGGCCGTTTTTGAGCTACTCGAGCATCCGCAGTCTAGAGATACTTACGGATTTCCGACGCTTCCCGATCCAAAATTCGGCACCGATTCCGGCCAGACTTCCCAGATAACGCTGACGTCTGGGGGTGCCGATCGAGGGCCGATACTTCCGGTGCCTATCGGCATAAGACCGACTCTTTCGAAATATAGGTGAGCGAGCGATGGATCGTAATTTTTTAAAAAGCAATCGAACGACGAGCGAGTGATTTTTTTTTCATTTTTCAGGATCGAAGTTCTCTTTTGGGGTCTGCGTGATCTTAAACGGGTGCATCTCCTCACGGTTGATAAACCTCGCGTCGATGTCGAGTGCGCTGGGCACATTCTTTATTCGTCAGTCATACCGAATGCGAAAAAAAATCCTAACTTCAACACCCTCATAAAATTCATGGAACTTGAGCTGCCCGAACAGGAACTTTATCGACCACCGTTGACCATTCGGGCTGTGGATTGCCGAAGTTTTGGTAGATATACTCTCGTTGGAACACACACGATAAATTCTATTCATAGATACATGTACGTACCGCAGTCGAAACGTAATGCGATAAAAGATATTGCGGATGATCGAAAAAGAAGTCTTCATCAGTTGCAATGTAAGAGATATAGATCTGTTGGTGATTAGCTTGATTCTTAGTTTACTAAGATTTTATATCGACCACAATCTGAATGGTTTCAGCTTTTGAACATTCTAAAACTAAACATCAGCAGACTTCGTTACCCGAATCATTGACGGACATCGAGTCAAATCATGGTGATTCTGTTATTACCTTGGGATTTGAATTGGATAGTTGGGCGGCGACAAAAAGGGACAAAACCGAGCAGAATTTTCGACGGAAGCAGAGCTTAGTCAACGATATCAGTGCAGGTGGGCCACATATCTGTTACTGATAAAAAGGCAGCGAAAAAACGACACTGTTTTTAACTATTTTGTTTATAATTATGACGGTAAAAAAAAATATCCGCAGAGTTCAGCGGTCACGAGGACGAGGAAGGTAGCCAGGATTGGTGGACAAAATATTTTGCGTCGGTGGAGGCGATGATTGAAGAAAATAAGGAAATACGTAAGGAAAAATCGCTGTTCCAAAATCAACAGAATGGAACTTTACCGATTTACTTGGACGAGGATTTTGGCCTACAGGGGCACACGATGGGTTCGACAAGTGGAAATAAAAGTCCTGGTGTCCATTCGGCTAAAAAACTTTTCAGTCTACGGTCACCAGGGACAGCGGCAAAATTCGCATCAAAATTGAGTCCCAAGCACCACACACGAAAAACTTGTCATAAAACTGCATTACTCAAAATTTATCCAAACGAACTAGAGGGACAGCCGGAATACGAACATTTCAAGGAGTGGCTTCATACCTTTGAATTATACCGCGGGAAAAAAACAGGCGATGAGCCCGAAGACGAGTCGCGAATAGTTGGCAGTTTCAAAGGAGCGTTAAAGGTCTACAAATGGCCACTGACGAAGGATGTGGTGGATCATACGATTATGGGGTTCGATCCTCAGTACGGGTTTTTTCAAGGTTTGCCCTCGAATGAACCGATACACGTACTCGTCAGGGTCTACGTCGTCAAAGCGAACGATTTACACCCTTGTGATTTAAACGGGAAGGCCGATCCCTACGTCGTTCTTCAGCTTGGAGGGAAGAGGTTGAGCGATAAGGATAGCTACATATCGAAGCAGTTGAATCCGGTATTCGGAAAGTACGTCCCGATTTTCAATCCCTCGGATTTCATACTTGTATATACTCGCATGCGTATTACATGGACATCATGGCGAAAGTCATGAATGGAAAAAAGAAAAGAAATAATTTGCACGCCGCGGTCGTTGAGTTGAGACCGCTTGTCGTTTTTATCCCTTCAATGTGAAATTGATATTTCGGCAGATGCTTTGAGATCGAGGCTACTTTTCCGCAGGACTCGCTTTTGACGGTACAAATACTGGACTGGGATTTGGTTGGGGCAGACGATCTGATCGGCGAGACTAAAATCGATTTGGAAAATCGTTTCTACAGCAGACATCGAGCGACTTGTGGCCTGGCTAAAAAATACGACGAGTGAGTTTCTAAGGTTTAAACTATTCATGCGGTTCGGTAAAACTTGATAATTTTTGCTCACAGATTTGGATACAATAAATGGCGGGATGCGATGAAACCGACTCAAATATTATCTAAGCTCTGTAAAGATGGAAAAGTCGACGGTCCGACGTACACTCACGGTCGAGTAACAATCGGTCGCAAAAATTTCGTCCTGTCTTCTGACGTTATGGAAAATTACGTCCACACGAAAGGTATACACAGTCTTTTTTCATGTGACCTGCGGTTTCAATTAGAGAAAAAAAAATAGGTGCCTATTTTCACTGTACAGAAATGGAGGAGCATCTCGCCTTGGCAGTTTTGCACCAGTGGCACTTGTTCCCTCGTATCGGAACGGCTCTGGTACCTGAACATGTCGAGACACGGCCGTTGTATAATCCTGATAAGCCCGGCATCGAACAAGGTAAATTAGAAATGTGGGTTGATTTATTCCCCATGGATATGCCTCTGCCGGGTCCACCGATTGATATTTCTCCAAGAAAACCAGAGAGTTACGAGCTGAGGATCATCGTTTGGAATACAGATGACGTAGTTTTGGAAGACGATGCATTTTTCACTGGTGAAAAGATGAGCGATATTTACGTCAAAGGGTTCGTGATTTTGTTGTCCGTTTTTCAAGACATCCCAGATGACTAAATTTAGTCACTTTACAGGTGGTTGAAGGGACCAGAAGATTGCCAATGTACGGATATCCATTATAGATCATTGACAGGAGAAGGTAATTTTAATTGGCGATTTATATACCCCTTCGATTACCTCGTGGCCGAGGAAAAAATTGTTATAAATCGAAAGGAGAGTTTGTTCAGCTGGGATGAGACGGAATGTAAAATACCCGCTCGGTTAGAGCTACAGGTATAATAATTACTGCATTATACATTTCACGATCTTAAATACATATAACAATGGTAATCTTTTTTCTTCTATCACATAATCCAGGTATGGGATGCGGATCATTTTTCTGCCGACGATTTTCTTGGCGCTATTACCTTAGATTTGAATCGATTTCCACGAGGAGCGAAGAACAGCAAGCTCTGCACTCTTGGGATGTTAAAGACCGACGGAACGGTGCCCACCGTGAACATATTCAAGCAAAAACGCATTAAAGGCTGGTGGCCATTTTATGTGAAAAAAGAAAATGAGGATATGGAACTGACGGTAAGTGAACCTAAAAAAACATCTTTTCAATACCTGTGGTGATTCTATCGATTTTTAATAGGGAAAAGTTGAAGCTGAAATTCATTTATTGACCAAAGAAGAAGCTGAAAAAAATCCAGCTGGTTACGGAAGAAACGAACCCGACCCCCTCGATAAGCCAAAGTGAGTTCGGGGTATATTTTTCGTTGAAAAAATATCCACTCAGTACCAACAATTCAAAACATTTTTTTGTTCCAGCCGACCCGATGCCTCGTTCATGTGGTTTTTAAACCCTCTCAAATCGATAAAATATATCGTATGGCACAACTACAAATGGGCAATTCTCCGGGTCCTCGTACTTCTAGCCGTAGTTATTTTGATTCTTCTATTTTTCTACGCTATTCCCGGATACTCGGTTAAAAAGATGTTAGGCGCTTGATTTGATCAGCCACGCATCGCTTTGCAATTTTTACACGCACTGCAGGTTGCACCGATATCACCGGTCTTAGCGATTCTTTTTTTTATCGACGCAATATTTTCATCTACGAAAGTGTTAGAGAGGAGTATAGAGAACATACTCAAGTAACCGGTAGCAGATTTTGCACATATCTTCAAACGGACCATTTCACTTCAACATAGCGATACAATTCACACAATCACGAACGTACGTATACTTTTTTAACGATAATTTTTTTTCCCTCTTTTTCAAATATTATCTGTAATGATTCTTGTTAGCACAGTGATTTGATCTAATTAGCGGATTAGAATGATGACAATTAATTGCTCATTATGGTTTATAGAGCATCATATATATGAGAACTCATCATATATATGAGAACGATTCGCTACAAATGAATGTACGACGTCTGTGGCGCATACAGATTTTTATTCCATGTTATTCGCTCAATCCGATTCAAATAAATAGTTTATTAATAAAAAAAATATTTCAATTATCCAGCTTGGCAATTTCCAGATACCGTAAAAAAAAGTACTCGGCTGTTATTAAATCTGAAATTAATGTTTGGGGCTGGGGGTTAAAATAATTATCGACAGCGTGGTTAGCAAAAATATCACGAGTAACATATATTTTAATATTAAACCAAGGTAGCGTGTGCCAAATAAAAATGGAAGAACAGTTAAGGTATGAAAATTAGTGACGCCAATTAACTTCCTGCTGTTTTAGCTAACGCATCGAACTTGTTGACGACCGGTGGAATACCGGGACCTGCTCCCGAAAATTTCGGGGGCTCTTCATCCTCGTCCTCGTCGTCGTCACTATCATCCTCGTCCTCATTTTCGTCCTCATCATCGTCCTCGCCCCCATTGTTCTCATCTTCCTCTTCCTCATCCTCTTCCTCTTCTTCGGAAGAGAGAATGGCAGATTGGAAAGTTGGGCGCTCGCTTGCTTGACCCCTTGCCTGAATCCATCGAATCATTTCGACGTCGGGATGTTTCTCCCAATCATCTGATAATGCAAAAAAACAAAAAATTTTTAGGTCATTAACATTCTGTTATAATCTGTTATCTTAATACATACCTTTCGAAGCCGCCCATCCTGGCGGGTATATGTAGAGGCATATTTTTCCGTCGAGCGCCATTCGTAGCAAGGAATTCGCAGAGCGATATGAGTCAAATCGCGCGGTCCTTGCGGTCAAATAATTCCGTTTAGCTGCCCAGCCATCACAAATATCCATCGCGGACCAAGTGTCGTCGTTTTCCGGATGCCTGATCTTTAAAAGCCGCGGTAAGTCCAATCTTTCACCGATAAATTTCACCGTAGTGTATGGTTCCTTGACTTGTGCAATTGGAAATGACCCCATGAGGATTTGTAGCTGCTTAGGAACTGTGGAGGGGAATACAAGTCCCGGACAATCGCACAGGCGAACTGTTTTCGTCAAAAATATCGTCTGAAAATGTTTCGTATGACCCGGTGTTCGCGACACGCTGACCACCTTTTTTCCTGTGATGAATCAGGTGAAATTTAGATTTCCGTTATATTAATGTATTTTCATGATAATTACAGACAGGATTTCTTACCCATTAAAGCATTCATCAGCGATGATTTTCCAGCGTTTGGTGTACCGAGACATCCGATCGTCAACATTCCATCTTTATAACGTTCGTGTTCGTAAAAGCCAGTATCCTCTTTTTCAGTTTGTGCTGCTTGATTGCTTCTGGCTACCTCATCGATAACGGAATCCGACTCCATTTCTTCTTGGATTTTTTCACACCAGGAACTCAAATCGACAGCATCTCCAACAATCTGTTCGCAGGTTTCCAATAATTTTTTAGCACCCTCAGCAGCCATCTTTAATTTTCCTTTGAGACGACGTGATTTAAGTCCTTCTGATTTTCCCGGTTCATTGGATTTATCGGATTGACCGCGGAGATTGTAAGTTGGGAATGAGGTGAATGTCAATACGTGTAATTTTGGGTAACAAATATTGAAGTAATCGCGCCAAGCGACGACTAAACTAGCCGGCGCTAAATCGATTTTATTCAATACCAATATCATATCTTTTTTCAATGTCTTGGTCACATATTCGTATAAATAAGGGGGGAACATCAGCACTGGATATCGAATATCTACTATGATCAAGAGTATATCCGACATTTCCAGGACTCTCCATAACTGTCGCCACGTCTCCAGATTCAATTCGAAGTAACTCAGACCGCTCACATTCTCGATATTCTTCAAATATTCCTGCACACACGCGGAATGTTCATATTAATGTAGCTTCATCTTCATCGTAGATACAAGAGGAGTTATAGACAACGCGAAGGTATTACGTATCGTTATCTTACGGTAAAGTATTTATGTTCCTTAGCATTGAGCACATCCTTGCCGGTGCTAAAATCCCATGGGGGTCTTTTTGGCATATCAATCTCAGATGGAAAAAAATTGTCAGAAATTTCTTGCTTCTCCAATGGCACCGGGACAATTGCTTGTCTGGCCTCTTCTTTTCTCTTCATAAGTTCCTCTTTGGATTCCTGGTAGAATTGCAACGCGTATTTATTCCCTGAGGAATTAGTTAAACGCGGTTGCAGATTTATTTTTTGGATTCCAGGTAACAAAATTGCGGAATCCTGGTCGCCCCGCTGTCCCGTGTGAACCTTCGTTGTCGAACCTATTAAATTTTTAAACAATTATGGGACTTCATTAGATTGGCTATACTTGTATAGCTTCATCATCCAGAAGTATAATTTTGCAACCGTTTCCCCAATCACGTGACTTAAGATCATCTATGGGGAGATGATGGGAGTTTAGATTTTCCAGCGTTTCAGCCAATCGCAAGGCTTATATCATAACGAGAAAGAACATGCGAGAATATTGCAGAACAGTCGATGCTCTCTATTGTGGGCTGATCCTTTGGTGGAGTACGTAATGAGCAGAGGATTTGATGATTGAAAAGCACAGCGTAAGAACCAACAAAATATTTTATAATAGATCGAATTAATTACATAGTAGAAGACAATGATATTAGTATTAAAATAATATTGTTTGAAGAGAGTATTACCGGGCGGAGGCACATGCGTTTGTCGGATTTTTTTAGCCTGCATTTGTAATTTTTTCGCCTTGCCGCTGAACGGCACCTTTCTTCTGCCCTGCGGCATCGCTCCGGGAAACTTGGAAATCCTTCACCCAAAAAAATACTTGTGTAAAACACAAAGAAGACCTTGCATAGTCAGCAAGGATACGTAGTACGAATATACGATGAGCGCAATAGAATCAGGAATGAACTGAATAAGTCTGAAATCGATCGTTACAAGGAGGTTAGGAAGCAAGGACAGAGTTGGAGCATGGTCACATTCGTCCAATCAATAACGTTTTCTGCCCCTTGTGGCGGAATTCTCAAATCACTAAAATGTGCTGAGCATACGCCAATGCATTTTAGGCGAACCACAACTCTTGGTTTCCTCCAAGAGCCGATATGAGATTGGTCAAACTCTGTACTGGCGTAGAACTCTAGGTCCCGTCTTCCTGAATTCCGAGAATGACCTAACTTTACCTCACCTCATCCAACCTAAGCTGAGTTAACCTGCCTTACACACAGCGAGAGAATCAAAAGAATTTCGTGTGATTGGTAGTCAGAATCAAACAATTGTAAGACAAATCTGCAAGTTCAAGACTAATTTTCTAACAAGTGCGCTTAAATTGACCTTGAAATTGTTAAACATTAACTTCTAAAGAATGGTCAACCTGGGAATGGCGCGCGAATTATGGATTTGCACGCGTCTTGCGCGAAACCGGCTAACGTTGTTATCACCGACACGAAAGACGCTGGAAAAATCAACGAATATTAATTATACGTACGAATTTGGCTGTGCCAAATTCCATACTGAAGATAAAACGGAAGATAAACGGCTACCATCTCTGAATTTGCTGTCCTCTGTGTCAACACATGGCATTGCAACCTCTGCCGTAAATTTTGCTAAAAATAAAGACCGCGGCAAAGATAAGAAAGGGTCGGCAAAAGTACAAGTAAACCTTAACGAATTGTCGCAAGTTGTGGACGTGGACAATCTCACCTCGCAAATGCAGAAAGCGTTGGAGGGTCTAAAAACTAATTACACAAAAAACTTGACGCTCAGATCATCAATTGGAGCTATAGAGGAACTTCCAGTTACCTTTGAAGGTAGAGAGTACAAATTACAAGAATTGGCACAGACTGCGAGAAAGCCAAAGATGGTAATTATTAACATCTCTGCCTTTCCACAAGCAATACCAAACGTAATTAAGGCAATATCAAAAAGTGGGATGAATTTAAATCCGCAACAGGACGGTACGACGCTTTTTGTACCAACCCCAAAGTAAGTTTTATTTATTGTTCTCGAGTGTAATCAAATTTATTCACGCCTTTGATAATCTCGTAATATTAACTACAGAGTAACTAAGGAACACAGAGAAAATTTGGCAAAAAACGCGAAGACCATATTCATTGAGACACGAGACCACCTCAAGGATATTCAGTTACGTTGCATTAAATCATTAAAAAATAAATCTGGAATATCCGCAGACACGCTTCGCAACACGCAGAGTCAAATTCAAGCCTTAACCGATAAGTACGTCAGTGAGGCTGACGAAATATTCAAAACGAAGCAGAAGGAACTCTTAGGAGATTCGGAATAATGAGTGGATTACCTCGCAGCGTATTAGGTTGTTTGAATGATCATTCTTTCGAAGAAGAAGAAAATAATGATTCGATTTATCATCCAGCGAATTTTAATCACACGTCTTTGTACAGATATATAGGTGGGCAATTAAAACTACGATGTCAGAAGATTAACTCATTTTATCACCTTCATATCACCAGATGTTTCATTCCTCTGCTTCAAATGTTATACTTTTCGAAACGTTTCGCATAATCGATGTTCAGTTTATGAAAATGATGGCAGTGCATTCTCATAAATGAAGACTACAATCTTCTCGATGCACTCGCCAGAAGCCTTCCCACCCGTGCGGTGAGTTGATTCAGTGACCCCTGAAGAATTTCTATAATTTAAATGATTAATTTTATTGTTCCTATTTTGGTATAAACTTACCAAGGTATTCGCTAATTTTCACTAGCTGTCCGTGTATCTTTTTCTATCGCCGCAATATTATTTCTCACGTAATCGTGTAACGCTGTGCAAAGGGTCCTCACAGCTTTTTTAAGAACATCATTTGTATGGAAGGCGATGCTCAATCTAAGATGATTCTCGGACTTTCCACTATTTGAGAATCGAACGCCAGGTATCGCGGTCACTTTGTAGTTTTCTTGACACCATCGTATAAAATGTTCACCGTTTGTACCTGGAACAATTTATACAGATAAACGAACAGAAGTAAGGTGGTACAGGAGTATATAGACGGTGATAAATTTCTAACGCCTGCAGAAATTTACCGACTGGTAGCGAAATCCACACAAAGTAACCGCCCTCGGGCCGCCGATAAGAACAGCATCGCGGTAAGTAACGATCCAAGATGTTGCACAGAGATTCTAGTCTCTCCTTGTAAGTTCGAATCAGTAAATTAAGGTACGCGTCCTCCAGTCCCAGTTCAAGTAAGCTGGCTACAACACCAGATACGTAGTGGTTGACGGCTCCTCCGCTCTTCATGATGCCCCTAATAAACAATAGTTTAGGAGCCCGCGATAAACCTTGACGTTTTTATTTTTATTGCTTTATGTTATTTATTTATTTATAACTTACGACTGCCTAAGAACCCCGCAAACTCGTAAGCCGCATTCCATCCATCCAAGGCGTATGGCCGGAGATAAAATTTTTGAGAAAGATCCGTTCGAAACAACGTTACCTCCTCTGTATTCCGGATCACTCGGTTTATCGTAGTAAAATAATCGCTGTGGAGGATTTTCTATGTCCTCATATCGGAGGAGGTTGTAAACGTCATCGCAGGCCACGAGAAGCGAATGCTCTCGAGCGATCGAGACGAGTCGCTTGCAATTTTCTGAAACGAAAAAAAAAAACGCGATCTATAAATTTCCACTTGAACAATATCCGGCAGTTTTTTAACACGTGTAACTCACCCGGGGAAAGGGTCATTCCCGTAGGATTATGATAGGTCGGAATAGTGTAGAATATGGCCCAAAATATCTTATCTTCACTGATAAAATATTCCCCTCTCTCCTTTTCGTCGGCTACTATTTTTTCCATGGCGTCAAGATCGACGACACCGAGTTTCATCGGCACTGCAAAAAATAATGAAAAATTTCATCATAGCGTAATCATGAACTGATTCGCTCCTTCAACCGTACCTGTAACTATCCGCATCAATGGGAATTGTTTGAATACGTTCAACGCGATCATGTACGTAACTTCCTCGACGAAAATTACACCGTTTGGAGATACGACGCTGCAGAGCAAAAGTTGAAGTCCGTGGGTCGCGCCGCATGTTAAAATCAGGTCCTTCCCATCGACCGGATCAAGGTAACGTCTTGACAAAAACTTTGCAAGTTCTTGACGACATTCGTAAAGGCCAGCAGTTATTCCATATTGGAACAAGTAATACTTTCCCTCCTTTTCTTCGGCCAGCTGCGAATGACAGACGTGAACAGTCGCTCTAAAGTTATGTTATTTACTTTGAAAATACGAATTTGCATGTACACCTGGATAATTCATGTGTATATAGATTTACCAGCCTGTGTTCAGTCGCCTGGCGCATGTTTGGTACGCAAAGCTCCAAAAGGTCCGGCCCAGGCGCGCCCACTGATAGGTTGATAATTTCATCGTTGTAAACATTTAGTATCGGTTCACCGTCAAAAAGGTGTCTCAAGTAGGTCTCTTCGGTTTGATTCATTTTTTCTTCTTCCACTTCAAACACTGTAATGATTCGATCACCAACGATGTAGTTCTATTGTATTGTGGAAATATCAGATAAATTGAGTGCCTCGTAGACTGCGTCGTAGCTTCACACTGCGTACTTGAGTTTATTAACGATATTATTTTACAAGTACGAGTAGATAAGTTACGTAAAAAGTATATCTGCAGCATGTTAAGGAAAAAGCAGTTTTACCGAGACACCGCACTTTGCAATGAAAAAGTTTTCAACTTGACTGGGTTATGATACGAACTTGACTGTACAATATTTCTTATCAATTACCAAAGTACGATAACCTCAGGATGCCAAGAGCTGGTAATAATAAATAATAATAACGTCACCACACGTTCATGTGGCGCGAAATTGGACTGTGCATTTGATCGTACTGACGGTGAGATGAAAATTAGTGGATTATAATTTATTATTCCGCGGAATACATCAGACTTTTCATCGTCTTGAGTCAATAAAGAAGAAGCGGCACGTCCGCAAATAGAAATTAAATGCTCATATCCTAACGGAGTTTTTTCTTTTTCTCGTGACAATATAACTTTGAGATTAAAAACGCGATTGATTTATAGGTGCTCTGGCAATCGAGTTATTGGTCAAATGGGTATAGAAAAGAATTGCGGTGTTGATTTTCCGTTCCTTCATCCTATGCCTGCTCAGTCGAACATGAGCGTCTCGAATCGAATTGCACCTTTCAACAGCTGAGCAGAGTTATTGGGCGCCTTTCTATATTTAGAGAGAAAAAAATATAGAGGAGAGGTAAAAGAGAAAAAAAGAAAATTGGGACAAGGGGCAAAAAACAAACAAATTTCGCGAGTTCCATCGGTTTTCCGATATACTGAACTTTGAGGAAATAAATTTTCGATTATCCGAGAAACGCTACTAATCTGGTATGTACCGGCTCAGGAGGCGAAGTGGTTGAGCTAAGCCTCGAGTCTGCTCAATTCCCGGGGCACTTATCCTTTTAAGGAGAAAAGCACCGTCGTTGGGCACCCGCGACGGCACCAACATCAGAGTCGAAACCTTGCTCATACCTAAGCCTGCCCAATGTTTTAGAAATTTAGGGTAAAGTGATAAAGTCGTTGAGCGTCTTGATCGCGTAGTATAAACTAATTCGCCAGAAGTGACCGCGCTTTTTCTTCCTTAATTATTAAAATACTTGTTATCTCCATTCATCAATTTTACGGTACATCGTTCTAAGACGGTAATTAATAAGACCTAATCAGTTCAACGTGTTTCGAATGATATTATCCCAGGATTAAACATGCCGCGTTTTCAAACCCTGTAGAATAAACCTTTGTTCATTTTTTTTATCCATTTTTTCATCATACTAATCAGAATATAATCTGATATCGGTTATAAATCTCACAATCAGTCAGAAGAACGAACAAAGTAATAACCTGAAGGAAGAAAAACTGACTTCATTACGCGTCCCAGCTGCTGCTACTGGTATACGTATTACCTTGTACAAGGATAATTATCTCTTAGCTGAAAGATAACAGAAATTTCAACATTTTTTCATTCAACGTGTATATATTTTATCTTCTCTCTGCGAATGCACGGAGAAAAGTAGCTCTGAGCTGCAAGCTCGTTATAATATACTCCGGGGCGAAGTCTTGTGAGAACAATCGTGATACAATGCGAAATAAGATGGCACAAAAAGCAACCTATATATCTGAATAAGTACGAGATAACGAATCTCAGTCAGGTATAAGAGGGATTTACAGAGAAACTTTGAAACTTCCCTGGCAATTACAAATTATTACCTTTACCAGAAGAAACTCGCGGTTTTCATATACATTCACAAAATAAAGAGCTTGGATGGATGTACAGTATTTTCCGTATATGTCGCGGTATAATACAGACTGCGGCGCAATTTCCTATCTGCTAGTTTATCATTTTGTAAAAACCGTGTGAAAAAAGAAAAAAAAAAGGAAAAAACTACACAGATTCGTTCGCTTGATATTTTTGGTTATTTCATTCCGTCTATAAATATTCTCTGCATAGGATATGACCCCGCTTGTGCAGCACTATCTAAAATTTTCGATTCAACTTTACGACAAAATTTACATATATCGGAGAACAATATCAAATGCTCTACATAGTGGGCGAAAATTTTCGGTGCACGAGGCTCGCGCGGTTCGGTCATCCCGTAGTGGTTGTCGGTACGGTACGTATATGGATCTTTACTGGCGTTTAATCTGTATGGCGAGGTATGTAGGAGTCAGGTGCTTTGCTACGTGCGCAGTTTCGTAAACGCAGATTTAGCCCGTTCGCCTCCAGGCAGTTTTAAACCCAGGTCTTGGAGTATTCTCTTTTATAATTTTATATGCTTATTTTTTAACGCGAAAGAGCCGAAGAGAGGAGCTTGGAGTCGTTAGGAATATTGAGGTAATTAAACTCCGAGTAAAAGAATTTTTCGCCTTTTGCTTGATTTTACAATATAACCTCGCGATCACGCTTATCCTTTCATTTATAACTATTCAAATTGAATCTTATTATACGTGTGCGACAATCAATCGTTCATTTTATTTTCACACATCACCTCTCAAATTAATCCCGTGATCCACCTTTGTATGCAAAATCAATTACTTAAATTAACTTTCTTCTTTTGCTTTATTTATTATTCTTAAACAAGTCAGTGCAGTGGAAGGATCGATATTTCTTACTTTATCTTACTATCTCAGTAGCTATAGAAGTGCGCTTTACTTAACTTAGAAAAGCATCCAGCAAGCATTTTGTAGTACTTGATATGAAAAATATTTAACAAGCCTTTTATGTAGAAAAAATATTGTAGGTTGATTTAATTAATTAACCGTTCGGTTGAATTCAGTTATGGATGAGAAAATGGTGTTTCAAGTCGTAGAAGATTTTCGGGCCCGGTTATTTTTTTGTTTTTTTCTTATTCATTGGAGAATAAAATCTGGATTCCTCTCGGCAGTGCGTCTTGTGTTTTCAATTGCCCCGGCGAGAAAATCTATAAATCGGAAGACTACGCGACGCTATAGCCTTAGGCTCCTGGTATTTGTCGGTAAAAAAACAAGAAGAAGGAAAAAAGAGAAGAAAAAAATTCGAATAGCTCCAGAAGGATTTTTCCTTGCGATTTCCAGAATCATTTAACACAAAGTGCGAACATCCTATTCTTCCTTTTTCCCTAAGGCGTTTTCATTCCTTCTATACTATTCCGAGTTTCTCCAGACGAAACATTTGATCTTCTCTAGCTCGTTTTGCTGCAGGATGCAGTATAACCACTTTCAGATAATGACACACCCTGCATCCACCCCTTTTTCGCGTTGCTAAGGATTTCACTTCGAAATAGTAGATAATTCTAAATGCATTCCTTATCATTGTTTAATTGTTTATACAATTACATCGTCTCTAAGGTGCATTCGTTAAATTCCACCATAAGACGAATATTACTCATGGACTGATTTTCAATTTTTAAACCGAGTTCTCTCATTTGTCTCTCTCTGAGTCGTGTCCAACTATATAGTGCGACACTTCTCTGGGATACGTGGAATTATTTTTCTACCTCAGTTTTCCGTTTCCTCATACCCCGTTACCGCCGAGGTTCAACTATACCACCGCGGGTATAAGTTAGCGCCAGCTCGTTCGAAGGGAGCAAAAACCACGAGTCGTGCCGAGCCCTGATATTGCCTTACTGCTCAGCATAATGTCCTCAATGTCCTACTCATATTCCCTACTCGTATAGATAGCCGTACAACCAGCGATGGCTACAACCGTCTTTTGATGTGATCCAGAAACTTTGTACCGCCCAAAATTCATTCTCTCACTATTTTCATTTTTCGTTTTTCTTCTGCCTTTCGCGAGTTTCTAGGCTGTTGAGTTTTTCGTCTTTACGCGACGCTCGCAGCGTTATTCTTATCCTTCGATCCGGTAATCGGTAGAATTTTTTTTTTAAAGAATATCGTAAAAACGTCGCTTACGAGAATCTATTTCTCGCATAAAAAAAAAAAAAGGCTTGAGTTACACCCCTTTCTTACCCTCCCCTTATCCAGCTTTTCTCTACATCCCTTGTGTCATATTTTATTTTCATCTTAAGTCCCTTATCGACGATAGCTACGCACGATACTCCCGCTATACGCTGCCTATAAGATTCTATTGGATTTGGTTAAAGATTTATGGACCGTGGGAGGCATTGCCGAGGTCTAATCCAAATAAACTGCTGTTTTCATCCCGTAGCGGCTAAGCAGCGAACAAACTGTAATATATGTATTTGTTGGAAGGTTGTACACGCTGCTTTTGGAACTCTGATAAACTGCTGCTTCCCATTTTCCAGGTGTACTCGGATTTTATGCGCAGGATTAAATATACATGTTCGGTATTTACATTCGTTAATTTTAAACCATGAGGCCATAGTAAAGAAAAATATAATAATACAGTTGAACGAGTCAAATTAAATTCTGCATTGCACGCGTTATACGAGAGAGAGAGAGAGACGGAGAAAAAAATTGTTCACTACTGCCCGTGAATTGGCTAGGACGAACGAGTTTTTTTTTATTTTGCAATTTTTTTGTTCCTCGTTTTATCCAATATTTAAAGTATAATTTAATTTGCTGGTTGAAAAGTGATTCAATTGAATGGGGAATTATATTGAATGAAATTTAATTTAATTACGTGGAATAATGTCAGTCAGGTATCCCAATTTTCGAGAGCAGTAGCAGCAGCGTTAAGTGGGGAAACCAGAAACGTTGAGCGCAAGGTAAAATAATGTGTAAGTGGGGCATCAAGAGCAAATATTACTTTGAAGAAAAATAAAATATCATAATATAACGTTAAATGAAATTTTTTTACGGTGTCGGAAGTACAGTGATCGTATCGGGTGGCTGTTCGTGTATAGATATAGTCGATGATTAATGTGAAATTGATTTTGAAAAGCTAAAAAATTGAGCGAATTATTTTTAACGACAGATTTTTCCCTCACTCGCGCTGCTAATGTGACCGCCCAGGTTCGGTTTGGTATAACGTAACCGAGAGGTGGTCTGCGGTGGACACATTAATTCGTAAAAACGGTTTTCTTTTTGTGGTAAAAGAGCGTGGAAATATTAGTGAGGACCAAGGTAGAAAAATGAAAATAGAACAAAGACTAGCCAGCCAAGAGACGAATGGTGAGAAACGCGCGAGCTGCGACGTCGTTCGCAGAAGAAGAAAAAAAGTAGAGAAAGCAAAAGTAGAAGAAGAAGAAGCTGAATCTTAGGCGCCTTTTGTTTCCGCGAACCAAGATGTGACCCTCCATTACTCGCTCAGCTCTCGTCATCGTTCTACAATTTTATGTCCACAGTCCGAGGCCTGATATTCTAGCCCTTTTATTACTGATTTCGTGCACAGATGAGACAAAACAAGTTATCCAGAAATATAAACGTTATACTGCATTGATGCTGTGGTCCAGGACGCGAAGGAAAAAATGTACGTTACACCTCTCTAGATCGAAATCTGAAAAAATGAAGAATAAAAAATATTTCACGAGGGTGTTTATTTCACGAGGGATTCGCGAATGGGGAGATGATTGATCGTATATATCCGGAAGAAAATTATTATTCATCATCCCCGCGTCGCTAAGGATAAACAAAACGAGATGTGAATTGAAAATGTACATGTATACTTTCGCTCTGAAACGGAATAGGGGATTCAGATGGTGAAGAATATTGAAGAGACGAGAATAAAAATAAGTAAATAAAAAAGAAAGGAGATAAAATGAGCCACCGAGTAAACAATCGGGAGGACGTATAGTAGAGTTGTTTCGGGTCTTGGCTCGTTCCCGCCTACCCTGTAGGAATCGTGTCTCATTGTCGTTCGCTATTGAATAACCCTTTCACTGAGAAAGAAAGCCGAACCACGTCGCTGATTACTTCTGCAGATAAGATTTCTCCGGAACCAACCCGGCAGCATCACCCTGTAGGACCTGCGAACTGGAGCTGAACGAGTTTGCCAGAAAATCTGTTTTCTCTTCGCGTCTCTGACAACGTTTTGTTCCTGATTCGAGCTACCCGAAATAACGGCTAAGTATCCCCAGAGAAGGACGGTCGCGTTCTTTTTCGAACGTTTCAGTATCTCACCGATTTTTTTATTGGTTCAATCTCCCAGCGCTCCTTCTGATAGATAAAATACAGTATCTCAAAAATAAGAAACTAAAGTTGCTATGAAATGAAATTTAAAAATTTTTTCATCATCAGCAACGAAACTTTCGCGGCACTCTGAACCCGAAGACAACGCCGTGAGAAGAACAAGAAATGAAAAAAGCTTCGCTTAGAACATATTTCATTTTCGGTAAACTGACCAGACCAACGACACGTTATATGGGAAGAATCCAAGACACCGAATTTCAGACCTAAGTTTCCGGGGAGGTGTTGCCTGATGATTGGTGACCCGAAACCTAAAGTTTGGGGGGAGTTTGAATTCCAGATCCTGTTTTGTGGCTCGGAATGAAAAAGTGCGTCTTCAAAATTTTCCTTTTATTCAATGAGCTTTTCTACTCTTGTCTTTTACAACTGTTCCCTCAAACTTTGGGCACCCCAAACGAACGCACATTAATTCACAGGCAATCGATCAGAAGATTTATAAATTTTATTTTTCTAATTTATCTTCCAGATTAATTCATTCGTTTCGAACGAACCACGTCGAATGAGAGGTTGAAAGTACCTCGAATGGTGATACATCAGTCCCGACGCATACGTAAAAGATTCAAATCTGAGCACCTGGTAAAAATTCAAACATTTCGAGAGAGAAAGAAAGCGACGGTACGTGTGTGTGTAAAAGTACGTCGTACCAGCGGCGCCTGCATGAGCTTTCGGTCTGTTCGCTCTGAAAATCTCATTCGGACAGATCAACGCTTGCATTTATAAAAGCGGCTTTTTCCAACGTTTCATCTCTATTCATTGCGTTCCTTCTGGTCCCAGCTTCTCGCAGCCGGAGCTCCGCCGGATGCGGATACGGATGCGGAGGTGGAGGCGGAGATAGGTGTACTGCTCGACGTTATAATACAGCAGAAAGCGAGGGCAAAGTATGGTCTGGGTGTAGGGAGAAAAATATTTTCCATTATAAGCAAGATACCGGTACCTATAATGCTCTTTTCCATGGGAGCTTTGAAGATTACGTATAATTGCAGCATAAATCCCGGGTCTGCATACATCACACCGGCACAAGCGTCTTATTGGAATATATCTATTTCGTTCATCCTTTAGGATGAACCGGAAATCGAAGGAGCTGCCGCTGCCGCTTTTACTGCAGCGGAAAAATAAATATTTGCCCGCGAAAATACACTACGCATCCGTACATGTTAGTATAGTTTGAAAAATATGAAGTCAACCCTGCAGCCACGTATCCGGAGTCCAGAGAGCTTTTTCCCGGCAAAAAAATTTTCTCGAATAAAATTAAGAACCTGATGCATATCCGGCTCACGTAATACTACGAGGAGCGAAAACGCCGGCGCAATATTGAGAGCGAGTAACTGAAACGATGGACGAAACTACGACGACTCTCACGCGACACCATATGCATGCAGTTTGCACATGTAATTTTATGTGTATACTACGTGACGCTGGAAGAGAAGCAAACGTGAAACAGAGGGAAAAGGACAGGAAAAAATATAACCACAACCTCGGCACAACGGCAGCTCGAATTGCGTATATACCAAAATGGAACATCGCGTGCTACAATTATAGGGCAAATGTATCATAGGTATGCAGACGAGTTTCTATATATCCTCGTACCCTACGACACGGCAGAGTGAATTTCGGAGCATTCATAGTCCTTGATGGTAAGGTCAAGAGAGAGATCAAACTTGAAGAGGACTCAGACTTATGTGAAATTGTATAAGTATGGTATATAAATATGTGCACATATCTAAGAGAGTGGAGAGGAGAGGAGAGGGGAGGAGAGGGAGTAAGCTGGAACTACTCGACTCTTGACTCTCGACTCTGTGGGAATCGCGATGCCGAGAGGGTGGTAGGGACTTGAGGGATGAAGTCGAAGGCGGCCGAAGCGTGCTGAGAAGAAGGAAGTAGGAAGAAGAAATGGGAAAAATTGCGGCTCCGCTGCAGGGGTGGAATAATTGAATAGCACTCCAAATAAATAAAAAAGTCGCCGACAATATCCCGCTCCTCCGGTGCAGCTTCGAAGACAATTCTTGGTAATTTACTCCATTATATACGTTAATATCGTGTATCACGGTGCATTTTATACATTCCCATAATATATTATCCAGGAATATAACAGTCCTGCCGTATACATGCGTCGTCACAACCGACTTTTCGTATACCTACCGTGTACAAAAATATTCCGAAATCGCGCCCTATAAACGCCAGCCGTTATGGGGTTAGAAGAAAGAAAAGAAAAAGGGACAATATAGGAGATCGCAAGGGAAACGTGTTTAGGAAAAGACGAAATACTGTCGTCCGCTGCTTTTGTACGTCCGTTTCGCCCCGGGGCTGTAACTTACGGCAATTTCCATTAAGAGGCACGATTCTGAGGATTTATTAGATCCGCGTCTCGTCCTGAACCACAACGCGATACGCGGACGTCGGTACCGGTTGTCGGGATACGGGTAGGTCGGCACGCGCTTGTAAAAAATGGTATAGAGAAGCAGGAACCGCAGGGGTACTATAAGAAGCGGTGAATAAAAGTTTGGGGAATTTTCGGTAGGGGGGACTTTAGCTAGTCGTCAGAAGGTCGGTAGGTCCAAAATTTATTGCTTGAGGACCGATCGAAATACGACAAGAAAGTTGAACCTTATGAGTATGTATAACGGCCGCGATTGACGATTGAACCGTTCGGTAAAAAAAAAAAAAAAAAAAAGAAAATGAACTGTACAAGGATATACGATTTCCTAACGAAGTTTCTGTTTGTTTAGGGATGAGGATCGCAGTAGCAGTGTATAAGCTGCAGAGATTGGGCAAACAATCCTGCGCTCGGAATCCTGTGCAGGGGCCGCATCTAGGATCGAGGATCAAAATCTTTTTCATCTTACTGTTTGTTTCGTTCGGTATAGAAAAGCAAAGCTTATATTTCCTCAGAGTTCCGCGACCCCGCAGCAACTTGCAGACGATTGAACGGCCGGATCTTCCGGGACGATAAATAAATATCAAAACCCTAATCGAACGGATGTATCTACGACTACTGTTGGTGGGTATCATTTTATCTAGAATTCTAAGAGTCCAGCTTTCACTCACAACGTACAATAAATCGTTCGCTATACAGGACCCACTATTCAGCTGCTTCGCTGAAATAACAACGCTGTAAATATAGCTTATTGGGTATTGGATTTTCGCCATTCTTTACTCCCAGAATGTCAAACATTCACTGATCGGGATGAGTTATTCGCAAATATCATTCGGATCGATTCTCGCGATACAGTTAAAACTAGACATTTCAAACATATTTTTCCACCCGTTTTGTAAGTGGGAAAAAAAATATACAAAAAATAAAATAATTACCTAGATTTTTCTAAAATTTTATCAACCCCGTGACTTCGTTTTACTCTCGCGACTACGGCACTGTGACATGAAAAAATTAAATTCCAACGTTCCTCGCCTCGTTCTCCTGCAGAATTTATACAGCAAACCTTTCACTTGTTTTTTTTTACAAACAAACTACGTACACGGTGTAAAAACGTGTCGTTGTTGACCCCTCTCAGCCGATGCAATTACATAATCAGTCGCCCGTTCGCGGTGCACTGGAAATGCAAGTCCACCTATACGTAAATAAATAATATATAATCGTAGTATAGTTGTGTTCGGTATGTACGTGAAAGAAATGGTTTCGTGGTCAGTGAGGCATGATGTGGATCGAAGATCGTTTCTGGTTTGCGGCATCGATTGGGTACTCGACTCACGTTCGATTCGGGTGACGGAATTGTTTTCGCGACGAAGAATTCGAAAGCCTCCTACGGCATAGTAGACTACAAGGAGTTATTGGTTTTAATTTCTCTACGCGAAGAGTTGAGGTCTGAGCCGAGGTTATTTTGCAGGAGGTTTATTTCTTCTTTTATTCTGATTATGCAGTACAGCTTAAAAAGTAATTAAAAAATGTACCCGATTTTATTCTATGTATGGAAACACTTCTACGTCTAGCCACGGGCAGGACGACATGGTTTGAACGAAGAAAGAGGATGGAAATTGGTATGCGTAATTCGTATGCCACAAAGTTTGTTCTCCGCTCACATACTTTGTTTTTTTTTTCATGCACACTTTCGCATTACTCTGCTTTCAATTATCCACCCATTTTAATGCTTGCGAACCGCGAATACGAAATATTCGTAGCGTTTCACCCTTTGATCCCCAGCGATTTTTTCTTCGAATATTTTTCTTTTATAAATTGACAAATTTTTAGCGACAGAGTTTCATGAAAAATTATCAATTTTTTTCTCGCTGAAAGGATGCAGTTGCATGTCTCCACTATATGCGCAGGTAGTGCAATCTTTGACACCGTAATCACCGCGCCATTTTATTATCGTTGTTGAGAAATTGCTTTGCAATCAGAATATTAATCCTCGGCAAGCGTTGCTGAGAAGAGAAGATTAATCTTCATTTGACGAGATTAATTGTACAAATATTGATATTTCCAACCCCTCCGAGCCCGGGGAAGTAGACTCCCTTCTCTCTCTCTCTCTCTCTCTTTCTCTTTCGCGCTCTCATGCTTTTCATCTCTTAGTTTTTCCTCTTTTTCGTTCTTCCCATCTCCTGCCCTTTTTACCCTCCTTGCTCCGTGATCCGTGCCCCCTGCGAGGGCTTTTCTTTTTTTCTTCTTTTTTTTGTTCTCTTTTCCTCTTGCTCGTACGGCAACATTTATATGGGGAGGGTGGGTCTCTTAGTAAGAAAAAAACTAAGCTCCGGTTTAGCGGAAACGAGGTAAACCGTGTTTTTCACCCTTTCGTCTTGTTTTTCGTTATAAAACAGATGCGGGGATTGTCGAATATCAGAAATCGCTACGATGAAAAACTGAGCAACCGATGTGATAATTATACGTAGAAATTCAGCTTTGCAATCTTGACGAACGATTCTCACGTGATTTTTCAAACTTTAGAATGAAGATTTTCAATATTACAGAAAAGAAATGTGATTAGGTATACCGCGAGCACGGCAGAACCGTGTGGTTTAATTTAGAGCGCGTGGAGCTGGAAAAGTTTATGCATAAATTCAGTACCCGACGAAAAATCACATTGCTGAGCAATTAGTAGAAAATGTAAGCAGCAAAGAAAAATATGATGAAATTAAGCCGGAATGCGGTGTTATGGAAAAGTTTTAATTAAAAATTATTATTTTCTCTTTATTAATGGAACAGTAAACGTGGAAAAGTAACTTTTTTTTTATTAAAAAATAGTGAAGGGAATATCGATGGTCGTTACATAATCATTCCGAGCATGAAGCAGATTCGCGAAAGTTCATCGAATAGCGCGTTACGTCGTCTACGGGGTTCAAATTGAAAAAAATAAAAATTAGGATCGTTGTATCAGTTGGAACATCTTTTCACCACCCGCTCGAGTGGTTCCCCGAAAATCTGATCGTCTCGCCTTACGGTTTCGATCGAACTGGTGGCCTTCGGCGCATATTAGACGAGGACCTGGGTTTAATGTAGCGGGTTTCTGGTGATTTATGGGTAGCAATGAAAAACGATCGCGTTAGTGAAAATAAACGGAAACTAACCTCGAAGAAGTGCATTTAGCTGCGGTGTACTTCCATTAAATTCCCCGCAATAATTATGTAACGTTAATTAAACTATAATACGCATCATTACCCCCAGTTGTGTATGAAATGAGTCTGTACGGGGTGAGCGGAAGCAGCTGTGAAAAATATTCCGGAAATTCCCAAAAGTGTAATTCGGGATAAAGCGAATCTTCTACCCGGCGAAAGGATATAGCCACCTGCCTAGGTACGTACCGTATGACCAGCTGATGCGAGTAGCTCGGTGTAAAATGTGTACAGGATAAAAATCTACGAAGAAAAATTTTACCGGAGTATCGCGGTGGAGCGAGTCACGTAAACCCCGCGTACCCAGAGAGACGGCGCGGCGCGACTAGCTTGGCTGGTTGAAATTAAAGCTACCCTTTCTCTCGGGCGTTGCATGAGCTCACGCGGAGCTACTACACCCGCAGTTTTAGACCCATTGTATAAACATTGGCGTTGCTCTTCCCCTGGTACAGCTGCCAAGGTGGGTTTGAACGTATATATATAATACACATCATACATATATACGTACTTCCAGGATGATCAAATTCGCGGTTCGTAGAGAGCTGACTGACTGGCTCTCTGCCTTGCTGCATTTACTGTACAAAACGATAGCGAGACTTCTCTACGTGAAATTCTCTACCTCTGAACTGGGGAAGATCAACAATGTTCGAGTCTTCTATACATACACGAGTGCTGGGAATATTTTCGTAAGCGATTTAACGGCAGAGTTGAGAGTTTTTGAGGAACGAAATCAAATAGAGATGTGTAATGATTGTTCTAGAAATAATACCCGCCTTGTTTCTGTTTTTATTTTTTATTTTTCATCAACTGCACTAAATGTGGTATGAAAATTTTGGGCACTGGTTATTTTTGTTCACCTTAGTTGAATATGTTGAAAGAGGATGTTCTGTATCGTTTGTTTGAGTCGAAAAGTTTCGTTATTATTTCACGTTACAAAGCGTATGGGCATGGGGTGTATATCTATAGCGGTGACAAAAACGCGTTGTATAAACTTGGTAGGTGGAACGCGTTTGGCAAGAGCTTTTTGAGCCGCACTTGGTGGTATTTGTAAGCTCGCTCGGGGTCTGCAGGAGCGTTTTGAAGGGGAAGAAAGGGGGTGTATAGTGCAGAGTACATTTTGTAAAGTTTGAGGAAACCTAAGGGTACCTTGTAGTGACATTCACACTCTGAAGGGGTGCGTCTGCCTACCGTCCAACACCGACATCCGGAAACACGACTACTTCCCAGCTCCTTTGTCGCGTTGACGTCCCGAAAATCGATCTTTAGAGGAGTCAGACAACCCCCTCAGGAAAACTCGGAGGTATAACGGGTGGGCTGTGGAAACACCCGAATATTTTCAACCCCATAATCTATCCGAATTATTCAAAGTGTAGGAAACTAACTCGGCAGGAAATTTTGTGTATCGTATAATACAGCCGCTTTGTCGAACTTGTTAACCTTCAACGGCTGATAAACTGGGTACGGTTTATAGGGCAGAGTAAACTGGGCCGAAAAGGGCAACGTGTGTTACCAACTAAACTGCGGTTCACGGAAACAACGCTTTGGCGGATCGACGGCCAACGGGGAGAATCAATCGTGCTTCGATTCCGATGTGGGGTCTGTCCCTCAGGGCGGCTTACCGTTTATTTAAAATTGAATAAAATCGAGAATCGTTGAATACAAATCACCCTGTTAATTCAAATTTGTATTTCAAAAAGCCGATAGTGATCTATACAGAACTCGCCCCTTTGTATTAACGACGCGTATACACGACGCAAATAAAAAATAAAAAACAAATATAAACTGAGCCGCTATTTTACTGATCTAACGAGTTTTAGCTCCAGAAATCCGTCGACTAAATTGAGCTACGATCGTAACTAATCAAGATATCTAATTTTTTCTCATTTCCGACTAAAAAATTAGCGGTAACTCGATCAATTTAGTTTACGGATTCGAATTCCTGCAGTTTAAAAACATATTAACACACTGAAACAAAAAAACAAATTTTCAGCCTCAAAGAGAAAAAAAAATCAAAGGCGACAATCTTATAACCGAAGACAAATGAAGTCAACGTTACAACACAATGCGGTGCACAGTGCGCGTACAATATTCCAGTGACATACAAACGGAATAAAGCAAATGAAAAATGTACAATTGCAAAAATAATAACTCGCGGTGTGGAATACCAAATACATACGATGATACATCAATTAACATTTTCGGGTCAGCAAATACCGGGATGTATACCAAGAAGGTAATTAAAAAAATGCAGCTATAGAAGGTTGGTGAGAATATGGAGTATATTCCTCAACCCCACCTATATTGCACAGCAAGTTGAAAATAAAAATCGTGTCTCTGCAGTGCAGAATGAAAGAACTGAGAAATGGAAGGGGGTCATGATCTCGGGGGTGCAGAAACGTCGTTCCCCTCCTCCCCGTTGCTACGACTCGACTCGACTCGGTGTATAAGTCAGGGACGATTTTCCTAATGAAAAAGAGGGCGGGGATATCGAGATGGGAGTCTTCCTCCTTATTCTCTACTTCTTTCTATTCCTCCTCTTAACTTCTTCCTCTTCGTTGTCGTTATGTAGTTTTCGTTGTCCTAGCTAGGGTGGTTCGCGAAGCACTGCAGGCTCGCTGTTTAAACTAGAACTTGTATCGGGGGATGGGCGAAACGCCAAAACGCTTTATGAAGCCTCATCTACAACGGGTTCCTGCTACCCGCGCATTTTCTGCCACGCTCATACTTCTTCCCCACGTCGCCTACCGTATCCATATACCACCCTTATACTGCTTTTGCGTTCTTCAACCCCTCCAAAAAGCTCTGCGGCTTTCGCGACTCCACCTCCGGCATCAGGGCGTCCTCATATACCCGGGGGTGTCTCCATTCTCGACGCAACGATGATCAATGGCCGTTAATATCGAGGTTTCGCCGAGAACTTCCCATCCCGCTATTTCTCTACTTATATACGTATGCCGCACCGTATACCTCCAGCTCCGCGACCACGGGAACAAAAGTTTCAAGAACTATCTACGAGACAGCATTTTCTTCAATCTATATCTCCACTTCCAACATCCCTGAAAAGTGAACGAAATTACAAAACATGAAATGTGTGTGACTTTAAGTTGAAGTTGGTTCGAGTCGAATCTCCGATAAATTCTCACCCCTCGACCGACGTTCATCGAAATTTTGTCACGAGGCGCCGAGAAAAGCGCGTACCTGAAAATGATAAAGTTTCTACATTTTTGAGGGTGGGTTTCGGTTTCAGAATTTAGTTAGCTCGTTTAAAAATCGTGAATACGGAATGCCAAGTTGTGTAAAAATTGTTGCCGTAGAGTTCGAGCTATAGGTATAGCGGAAGGCACCATTGTTCGACGGGGGTCATCGCGTTTCCCACAGGATTATATCCGCCCTGGGACGCGTTGACGAAACATTGAAAATAATTAGCGCACCACAGTTCCGTTTAATTACCCCCTCGTTCTCGGAATAGTTATAATTTCATACCCCGCTGGTGACTAGCTGCTACCACCACTGCGACTGGATGGGTAGCCACATGTTTTTGAGGAATTGCCAACCGGGGGCCAAACTCGGCCATTTTCATTCCGACCGTATACAATTACCAATATACGTCTTATTCACGTATATGTGTAGAAAATACGCGGTCAAAGGTGTGTTACAAATGCGCGTAGCTGTACGCGTATATAGCTATGAACACGTATCTCTATATGTAAACTCTTACGAAAAGTTTCTCGAAGTGCAGCAACGCAAAAGCGTGGTATTTTATTTCGAAACTCCCGATAAAACGGTATAAAGGGACGATTGAAAACCCGTATAGCTAGAACTTTGGAGCAGTAACTAATGGCATAAAATAACTTCGGAATAGTCGATTGGTGTACGTGAGGCAGAAGGTGAGTAGAAAAAGGGGGGAAACCGAAGCCGAGGTATTGCCCAAAGTCTTCTCTCCGTGACTGTTTCACAGTTTTCGTTATGGTTTAACTGGATGAGAAGAATTTCGCGCGCGTTTCCGATCGAGTTTATTCCTCCAGCGAGATAATAAAAATTAAATCATAATGAGCAATTATCATTATTAATAACCATAATAAGTCGATTCAAATTTAACGAAATTACATCGAAAATCAACGAGTCGCATGATCGAATAAAAAAATTAATAATTAATGTAAGTTAAAGTATAACAATCGAGCTCGTCAATTTTCCTTCACTATTCGGAAATCATATTATATGACGTATTTGTCGCATTCGTATACGATTCGGTTGAGCCTAAATACTCTAAGGTCAGCCTTTGTTTACTCCGTAGCTCGGAGTATTCG
This sequence comes from Athalia circularis, assembly GCA_963978495.1. Lineage (NCBI taxonomy): Eukaryota > Metazoa > Arthropoda > Insecta > Hymenoptera > Athaliidae > Athalia > Athalia circularis. The sequence goes on along the minus strand of OZ021698.1, from coordinate 17,338,963 downwards.
CATTCGGCCGCTCTACGCAGTGTTCTGCCATCTGAGGCGGCGAAGAACCGCTTGACGCTACGACACGACGATTTATCATCTGAAGAATTGTTTGAACAATAGTTGGTGGTGCGTATCGACGATTGCTCTAAAAGGTAAGAAAGGGAAAAGTATTGAAGGTTGTTCTCGATACGTAGAAGGATGAATCCGAATCCAGGCCTAAATAAATGGACGGGAAGCAACGAGGAAGGTTCAGATTTTCACTTTGGCAATATGCAGAGTGGTGGGGTCATATTTTAATTATTTCAATTATTACATATTTTATCATGCCAATTTTATATTACGTGTGTGTAACAACTTGTCTGCGGATAATGGTGAGTATAAAATTATAGAAAAACCTTGTCCAGTATTTTCTGTATTTTTTACAAAGTTTCCGAAAAAACGACGCTCCCTAGTTTAATGAGAAGCTCATTATTACGTTGATGTGATAATCTAAGCCGTTGACACGCCTGCGGTAGCATAATTAAAAAAGAAAATAAACGAAAAAAAGGGGTAGTTGATAAAAAAAAAACCAAGTGGTAAATTTAGTCGTGCATAAGTAACTTAATTTTTTTATTTTTTCTTCACCTTCGCCTGCGTGTCGTCGCTCCGCGTACTTCTATATTACACCTAATAAAAGAGAAAAATAATGCGCGCCGGTGGTATATGGAAATACAGGAACACCGGGTCTCTATATACATATATATACGAGTATATATGTATTCGCGAAAAGTTAAGGGTCTTCCAGGTTTCTAGACGTTGAGATCCGGTAGTAGATGGGACAACCTCTTCCCAGCTGGTGCCTGCGCCACCCCAGAAGCTTAATTAATAAAGCCCCTAGCAGCCGCCTTCTTCTTCTTCATCTCCTCCTTCTCCTTTCTATTCTCTTATTTCTCCCTTACAGCTCCCTTACCTACCCCTTTTTTTCGTTCTCAAGAACCTGCAGCTAGTAGTCTCTCCTCAAGTAGGTATTCGCGTCCCCATTGTTGAGCGACTTTTTAATTTTTATCGCGTGACCCCGCGTCATTTGTTGAAAAATTATCGTTCGCCCTTTTTTTGTTCTCCCTTTCACCTTTCGATTCTTCTTTTTAACTTTTCTTTTTCATCTTTTTTATATTACACCCCAAACAACGTTGTTCGAAATACCTAAAATCGTTGAAAAACTAGACAACACTATATTTTCCATCCGCTCGACGAATTTTCACGAAACCATACCGAGAATTTTTATCCATTTTTCGCTATAATGCGAACGCCAGGCGTCGCGGCTGAGTAGCGACGTACCTTTTCTACTCCGAGCTTCTGCAATATTTCAACGTCTGGTGGCATTGTTTGCCGTTGTCGGCCGTTGTACCTTCTTGTTGGGGGTTTCTGGGTGGTACAGGGCACAATTCGCATAATAGGTGGTATACAACGGTGTAATATATAGCTCCTGAGTTGGGTGGCTATACTTCTTTGTTTTTACACAAAGATTTTTTCTCTCATTTGTTCTTCTTTTTTCTGCGAACCGTGAAAAAGAAGTTCGAAGAGTTTTTTTATTATTTTTATTTTTTTTTCTTCAACACGGTTAGAACGCTCGAGCGTCGGTCGTTCGTCTGCTACCCTAGCAATTCAGGGTATAAGTATATATATAATACGTCCAAACTTTTCACCTGTATGATTGAGGGTACCGAAAAATTTTTAATCGCCTCGTGGAATATTCTTTTTTCTTTTAGTTTTCAATTTTTTTTTTCCTCTTTCCCCCTCAAAGCCCACAAGTAGTCTGTAGACGTATTCTGTGAGGTTTTTTTTCCATGCTGCTGAGATATACGTTGAACACGGTTATTATACGTGTACATAGAGGTGCAGCGGATTATGCCCTGCAGCCAGACTTGACGACGCCGCGCGTCACGACGCCTACTACGCCGCCTCTACTCTTGACTTTTGACACGCTTTTTACTATTGCAGCGAAACTGCGGGATGAAAAATGTGATTTTATTGCTGAAAAAAAAATGGCCCAATATTATTCTTCGACTACAGTTTTCTCACTTTATCGAAATTCTGCACGGGCTCATACTCGCGACTCCTGAATCTGAAAAGACGAAAATGTCAAACAATTTTTCACCAATATCACAGGAGATCTATGGCGTCGTGTTGAACACCATGCATTTTATACATCGCCCTCCTCCTACCGCTCTCACATCACCCTGCAGTAAATCCGTACTCCTCAGATTTTGTCTCGCGATGAAATATATCTCTTGAAATTCCCGAATCGAACGCGTCTTTTATACAAATGTATACGTACACAAATTTGTTACGGATATGCACTGTATAGACGTGTCTCTATGCACATCTGTATCAGCGTAAAAAATTACCGTCAATTCGCGGTTGTGTACAGGTGAGCTTTTTCGACCGTAACTTTTCACGAGAGAATGGTTTTTAACGTATAATATATATTTTTTCTTTTGATTTCGCATCGTTACCACCCCTGCCAAAAAGCGTGACGTCATTTCTGCGATTCGTTTTCATCGTCAGCAGCTGTAGAATAATCAGTCAAACGTGGGCAAATAACCGTCGAATATATAAATAAACGAAATAAATCATCTTTTCCCTGATGGTTATGCTGGGCATGTGTACAAAATAATCACGATTCGCGTGGCAGAAAAAGCCTCGATTTCGTTTGTTTTGAATTTCAATGCAGATATACCGCCAGGTGAAAATTATTCGCCACGTGAACTCTACATACTTTTGCGGTTTCCGTTTCATAGATATAGATATACATGTACTTGGATTTAAATCTAATGGCGTTTTCCGCACCATAGCAAGAGCGCGGGGGATAAGTACCTAATAAATTAATTGGTGAACGGGTAAATTACATGGGTTATTTTTTACTCGGCGAAAAGTTACTGCACAGTTGATACGAGGAATTTGCCAGTTCTACGAGTTTACGTTCTCCCTGCAGACGACGACAACGATCGCGCACACACCGAAGTAACACAGGAACTTGCTACTACCTAATTGCGACTACCAATTTGTCACGTAGACAAATGGTGCCTCATCAGGGCAGGACTCGAGTCAGAGTTTCGGTATCCCTCAACGTTTCTTGAGTCGCTTACGTTTTGCCCAACGTGAATTGGTTCAACAGCAACCTCCTTTGTTTAACTTCGCATCACAAACCACGACGTGTGCGCGACGAGATCGTTACAAAAAAAAAATTTCATAAAAAACTATAATCGATTATAACTGATCGAAAAATTCAAATTTTACGCCCAATTGTTTTCTCCTTATTTTCAACGCATCTGACTGTCCAAAGACTTTTTTTGTTTTTTGCAAGCTACGAGGAAGAGATCGGGTGGATTAGATCGGTCTTTAATTTAAGAAACGCAACGGGACGAGGACGGAATTTAGAATGAGTCTGACGAACGTGCAAAGATTTTTAAATAAATTATAGGGGAAAAGCTTTCAACAGTCTGTGTCACCGATTCCCAACGCGGTGACCTAAGGAAACGAACGACTCGAATACGCCGCCGCGCCGCGACTACGCTACGATACTTTTCTAAGGGTCGAACTTTATCCTCCGACGATGTATATAAAGTAACTTTTGAGCTTAGAAAGTTAGCGCACACGCGAAGTAGGTACGTGTGTGGTTTCAATACCTATGTGTAAAAAAAAAAGAAATAAAAAAAAAAGGGTTCGCTAGCCTCTGCTCGGATCAAGGGAAAATACATTACACGATTACCAAATGGACTAATCCTCCAACCCCTCCGGCAAAAAGCAGAACTGCTTAAACCTGATTGCTAAATTTGCCAGAATGGATAAGCGCGTTAAACCCTGGAAGTTAGAAAATTTATCGTATTCTCGATTTTTGCTCCGTTTGTTACTCGCTATTGTACAGAAAAAAAAAAAAGAAAAGGAGAGTTGAAAGGGCAAGCGCTGTTTTGATGAATTGTAAATAATTAACGGTCATCATGTGTACGCATATCGAGAATAACAAATTAATGAAAAATTCTAAAACGAGTAGAGAGAAAAAGATGATCGTCTGGCGCAACGGCTTTTACGTTTTTGCCTTGAAAGCACCCAACGTTTTACGTAATACTGAATACCGAATGGAGTCTAATTTACCCCGGAGCACAATTTTCAAACAACTTTAACCACGACGCATTATACACACTGTGGCTTTTACTTCTAGTACATATATATATCGTTGCACCCCGCTGCAGTCTGTATAACCACCATATACATACACGTCTCTCTGTGTATATGTGCACTGCGCATACAGATTATATTAACAAGGCAAACATTGCGACATAGATTACCCCGTGCATAGGATTGTTCCCACTAAAAGCTGACTACTGGATTAACAGAGTTAATCTCCCAAATGAACGGCACTATTCTCTACGACAAAATGTACGAGAAATTTTTTTTTCTAAAAACCGTGTCGGTTCATCGCAACGCATGTGGATCCAAAATTCAGTAAAATCTTCCATAATTTTGATTTTTTTTTATTACGTTTTTTTCACATTTCTTTTTCGATATGAGAGAAAAAATAGAGTCTCTAGGAATTGAAAAGAAATTTGCATAGGTAAATGGCGAGGCGTGTAAAATCAGCTGGCAATGTAGTTCGGAGCTAGTAGTTCAGCCGTTGTTTAGGTCGGACTTTTGCGCTCCGTATGTGCAGTATAACGGGGTACGTTGAGTTCTCTACGTCCATAGTTGTACGTAGCAGGGGAAAGGCAGGCATCCACTTTAGAACCAGTTCGACTAACTGAATCACAGTAATTTCTGAAACACTTTAGCGGGCAATAAGCTGCATTGAGCGCCTAATGGAATTCTGAACACGACCTCGAAAACCTCCCTCCAACGAATATTACGTATACATAGAACGACCTATGCGAACCTAGTCGCCATTCTCGACAAAACGAATACCTAGGCAAATGCATATATACAAAGGTATATACGTAAATTCGTCATTACAGAAATTCATTGCGAGCTGAAATTAATATATTTCGCACGTCATGGAATTCGGTAAAAATCTCGTAGCAGTTGGATATGTTTCTTTTTTCTTTTTTTTTTTACTCAAGTCCATCTCCGCTGGTTCGAGTAGTAGGTATAGACTTTTAACGGAAATTATCGAACTTTTGTGCAGACGCCGCGCCGGTAGGTTGATACTTTGAGCTTATGGCGCGGAACCGCTGAACGGTGCGAATCTTTAGAATTTCATTTGTCGCCTGGGTAAAGGGTGGGGGTTGAAGGTTGGTACATAGGGATTGAATGAGGAAAGGAAGCGAGAGGGACGTTCGAGTCAAAGTTTTCTAGGAACCCCTTGTGTATAAGGGTGAGGGAAGTTTTCCACGACGTTGACAAGTATTCTTAGCTACGAGTAAACCCATTGGGATAAGAGTTAGACGGGCAAAGATATATACAGTGCGCTTCTCTCGCTTCTGTACTATCTTTAAAACAAATAGGTGTACGATAGGTGGGTAACCTCGCCTATACCTCACTTGCGAAATGGATTTTTACTCGTCCTCTAAACAATGAGTAATCCTCAAAGACGCTTCGAAACAGAGTAAGGAGGAGAAAGGCTGATAAAGAGAAGGGCAGAGGCGAAAGCTTATTAACAAAGTTACCAAGAAAGTGCGAAAACTTCTTTCAGTCTCGTCTCAACCCGATGAAAGACTCTGTACTTAACGATATACAATATACCAATACCTATACCTAAACGAAAGTCTCGAAAAGCTCGTTCTATCAGGACCGGCTGATTACGGACACGGTTACTTGTCTGGGAAAATTTTTCCTTCCATTTTTTCCCCCTTCCCCATATAATCAAAATTCCTTGTGAACTATTTCTACTATCAATACGAAACTCGTTGATCCTTTAATTATTTTGCAATAACGATTTTGACGCGGGGAATTTAGCTGGGAAAAAATATAATATATTAAAATATTTTTGCAATCCTGTGATGTTTTTGGTTAGCACCTTATATATGTATGTAGAGATACGTGAAACGGTGAAACACTCGGAGGATTAACCGGAATAAGCTTACCCGCGCCGAGCTTTTTGCGTTACACTCGAGCCTGCAGGTGAATAGGGTGAGAGGGTTTCGCGTTGCTAAAATACGTAACTATAGGTAAGGCTACGTATACCAACGGGGAAAATGCTCTTGCCGATGTTTTGCGGCTACGAAATAACGAGCTGAATTATACTAACTAGAAAATACAAATGCAGAGTATACTGCGCTATAGATAGCGCCGGTACCGCTGATGTTGAAACCACCTCAAAACTCACTAAAACCTCCTGCGCCGTTGAAAACCTCAACATGCAAGTCTTGATACCTTTGACGAAAATGTTTAGCACAAATTAGAGGATGCATTTCTCCGTAAAAATTATACCTCGAAAGATAAGAGAGACGTGCGATGAATTCAACGCATTTTGCTAAAATGAATCATATCCTTAGTTTAATTCAAAAATATATATGCGTATAAATCTATCTTTGACATTCTTAGTTACACGTTTTTTTTAAATAATTTTTCCTATCCATCTGTTATGAGTGATACCAATCCAGTCGGTGAGAACGTCCGTCGGCGGATCTTTCTCGTCCACAAGAGTAGCTGACGATCGATTAATTTAGTTTCCCGGTTCTGGGAGCGTGTTGATAACATTTTCTTACCCTCAGCCTGCGCGTTGGCCAGGGATGTAAACTTCCGGATTTAGCTAGAAAACAAACTATAGTTCTGTTTACATGTGGCCACGGAGATTTCACGATAACATACCCGAACATTGGTCCGTTATAACCGTACCTTTAGAGCAGATTGGAATACTAGGAATATTTTCACGAGAGAAATGCTTCCTCTTAAAGGGTCCTGTAGGGCGACCGCCGGTGCTACCGCATCTGCGAACGCAATATCCATAGTTAATTCTAATTACACGTTTTCGTATGAAGTAGTGTGACGAATCACAAGCCTATTGGCTGGATCAGGAGGGAGAGGGGAGCAAATCGCCTGATCGTCCAGCGTGGTAGCGAGTGGAAGGTGATGGACTCTCTCTTCTCCCGATTGCCTTAGAGACCGGTTGTTAAAATGTTCTAAGTTATTATTAGCTGGTTTGGCCAAACACTCTTCGTTTATATTAAGGATTTTACGTTTTAATTATACATTTATCTGTTATTTATTTTGTTATTATCTGTTGATTCTATGTTACATCATTTTCCTTGAGACATTCTTTTAAAACATGTATCGATCTATTTCATTTTACTAAATTTTATAACTGTCAAGTGTCCAATATACAAAAAACAAAATTAAGAAGATATAAATTTCCTGTGCACAATCACGGTACCCTTTTACCCACCTCATCTTTTCAATAGGCTTTTATTTTTAGTAAGTAGAATTAGGCTAAAAACATTACATTGGCGCCCAACGTGGGGCAAAAGATATCGTGATTTTGTGCTGGAACTATAGCTAGGTGATATAAGAAAAGATGAGTGTATTTACTAATGATTTGACCGATATACCAACAGACACGCAGACGGAAAGAACAATGATACAGACACAGGACGGGAATAATCCAAATCAACAGCAAGAAACGTTCATGGCTAATCCCCAAATTCCGTTGGGAACTTTTGTGGATCAGACAACTCAAATATTATTGACGAATATGCAGAAACAATTGGATAATTTGAGAGATGCTATGTTTAATCAAATCATCGGGACAGGGGTAGAAGGTGCATCAGGCCGGAGTCGCGGTGAGTGTGCTTACACGAGATGGCATATAGATAATAATGATATTAAAATACCACATTTTGGTAATGAAAATAGGGATAATCCCATAGAATTTTTAACGGAGCTTGAAAGATATTTTGAAATTAGAAACGTACCTGTCGAAGCTAAATTAACATTAGTACAAGCGGCATTGAAAGATAGAGCGAAACTATGGTTTGAGGCAAAAAAGATAAACATTGGCACTTACAACGAGTTTAGAAGGGTTTTTACGGATGAATTTCATGGCATGGAAACGAGAGTTAAAATTAAAAGTAGATGGTCAACTTCAAAATATTCAACACACGAGGGTACGCTGACTGCGTATTTTTACAGGAAAATTAAGGAGTCAAATTATTTTGTACCGCGCTTAGATGAATATGAGGTAAATTACACCATCATTAAACAATTTCCTATTGACGTGCAGAAGACATTAGCCAGTATAGAATACAATGATACAAAACGGATTGCCCAGGTATTATCTTTTTTAGACGGAATAGAGGAAGATAAGAGTAAAAATAGATTTCAACAAAATAGTCAAACGCGAGATGTGCGAACGGTGCGAATAGCTGCGAAACAACCTACTTCGACAATAGGCAAAAGCCATGATTCAAATCAAAATGCTTCAGGTGATTGGATGAGACAAAATGACCGCGCGAAAATGTGTAATAGTACCAATAATTCAAGGCTTGACAATGTCGCGAGTTTAGATTTTTCAGTTCCACCGCCGTTCTATAATAATTTAGCAGCAAGCAATCAAATAAATTTAAACTAATAAGTGGCTCGTTAAATGGTGGTCCGATTGCGAGTCACTCATCAGTCGGTTCGATAATAAAGGACTTGATATATGATGTAGAAGAGGGGCATACTGATCCTCATCGAAGTGGAGTTGAAAAGTGTGATGCGTGTCCATACCTTGTATGCAAGTTTGACAATGTTCATGTAACTGCATTAGTAGACTCAGGGAGTCAGGTAACGTGTATGGCGAAAAATACTTTTGATAAATTATCTGATATAATAACTTTTGATCAATTACCTGTATGTAATCTAACTCTTGTATCGGCCTTTGGGAAAAAAGTATCTGATGTGAAACATCAAATCTTGACGGAGGTAGAGATAGATGATCATAAATATGTAACAGTGTTCCTTGTTGTAAAGAATCTAGCTCATAGTATTATTTTAGGATCAGATTGGCTTTTTAAAAACGATGTTTTGATAAATTATGATATGCAAAGAATTTCTATTGGTAAAAACATTGTTGATGATTCATTCACTGGTTTCGGTCGAGTATGTGAGAATGAATTGTGTTCTATCGAGGTGGAGCCGTTATATTCAAACTGTAGTTCTATAGGCCGGTTAGCTGATTGTGTAGAATATAGAAATAATAACTCTCATTGCGATTTAGTGGATAACCCGTCTCGAGACGATCCTGACGATGAATATGTTAGGGACTTAATCGCCCAAACACAGAGTAGGGATAATACGTCCGCACATGATTGTGATATCATAAACGTTAGTATGGAAAGGGATAACTTGTATAGTGTACGAGAGAGTCAAACAGTATCAAGTTTACATGACCATGCATCGATTATGTGTGAGACAGGAAGCGTACCTAATAACTGTCGGAATCAGAATCATGAATCGTTGACGATAGAGCAAGACGGTACATCAGTCGACCTAATTCATTCGAATATTGTATTTACGCGCGATAATCTTAATAATATCGATCAGGAAACTGAATATGTTAATGAGGATCACGGTGTTTTAAGGGGTTTGGGGGATGAAAATTATGATAATGGTAACGATAATCTCACGTTCTGCAATTTTAACAAAGACCAACTAGTTCATTACGTGAACCACCCAAGAAATACATGTTTATATATAGCAAAAGGTTCAGAAATAAACAAAAATGAATGCAACGCATCAAATAAAGTGAATGATGGCGATCACAATTTTTTCACACAATCTCGAGCGATCGCGCGACAGCTAAGCTGGTTGAATGATGATCAGCGGGTTAAACTTCTAGAAATTTTAGATGCCAATAAAGAAATATTTAGTGACAAGTTAGGATGTGCAAGAAATTATGAACATGTAATACAAACTAAGAATGATAATGGATATGTAAGACGTACATATCCCATACCATTGATTCATCGGATTGCTGTGGAAAAGGAAATACAATCGATGTTGGCACAGGGTATCATTGAAAGGTCGAATAGTCAATTCTGCAATCCGATACGTATAGTAGTAAAAAAAAATGGCAGCGTACGGATCTGTCTGGACGCCAGGTATTTGAACGATCTTATAATCGCAGATAATGAACGGCCGCCCGAAATAGAGGAAATTTTGCATAAATATGAAGGAACAAGAATCATATCCACTACCGACCTCGCAAATGGATATTGGCAAATTCCACTCCATCAAGAGTCTAAAAAATATACAGCATTTTTACACGGAAACACGTTATATCAGTTCTCCAGAGTGCCATTCGGTCTGAAAACGGCTGGGAGTGGCTTCATCCGAGCCCTACAAATAGCCCTAAAAAATGACTTCAACTCATTTGTTACCACGTATGTTGACGATATTTTAATTACTTCAAAAAGCATTGATGATCACCTAAACCATTTGGACCTTTTATTCAAGCGACTGATACAGCATGGTTTTACGTTAAAGTTAGAAAAGACCCTATTTTTTAGGACAGAAGTCCCATTTTTGGGATTTGTATTAACTACAAACGGAATAATGCCAGATCCGGAAAAGTTAAAGGTCATATACGATTTTCCTTCACCAAAAAATCAAAAGCAACTGCAGAGTTTCCTAGGTGTATGTACCTACTATAGAAGATTTAATATGAAGCATGCGGAACTCGTCACGCCCTTTCGTAATTTGCTCCGTAGTCGATCAGTATGGAAGTGGAACGCAGAATACGAATCATTTTTTCAAAATTTAAAGTCAAGTTTTATTCATGCGGTAACCTTAAAATACTATATACCATCCGCGCAATTCCGTGTTCAAACGGACGCAAGCGATTTAGGGATTAGTGGAGTGCTATACCAAATAGATGAAAAACAAGATCACCGTATAATTTCATTGGTTAGTAGGTGCTTAACAGAAGTAGAACTCAGATACACCACGACGGAGAAGGAGTTATTGGCGATAATATATAGTTTAATTAAATTTAGAACATATCTTTTAGGTACTCATTTCGTAATTATTACAGACCACAAGGCATTGACTTTCTTAAAGACGTGCAAATTTCATACAGCTAGGCTGTCACGATGGTTAATTTTCTTACAAGAATATACATTTACGATTGAGCATTGTAAAGGAACCGATAATCTTATCGCCGATTTTTTCAGTCGTAATTTTGAAAACCAAAATGCATCTGAAAGTCCGTCGCAACGTATCGTTGCAACATTAGCCAACACATTCCACGATCCGGATAGTTTGTTGTCGAAAAACTATCAATTTTTTATTAACGTTGTCGAGCTAGACAGAAGATTTATTCGACAATTGCGAACTATCAAGCCTGAACAACTTGACGATGCAAATTTAGGTCCTATTATCCAGTCAATACAGCAGGGTGAAGCCCACGAGAGGTATTGTTTGGTAGAAAGTGTTTTATTCGAGCGGGCATCAATGAATTCGCATTGGTGCATAGCAGTGCCTCGAGTCTTGACTGAGGCCATCATAGTGAATACTCACAATCAATTTGGACACCCAGGGGCATATAAAACCTATAAAGAAATTAATCGTTTTTATATTTGGAAAAATATGCGTAAGGAGATTAAACGATATACATTATGTTGTGATTTGTGTCAGCGAACGAAATCATTAAATTATAGTATGGAGGGACGATTCAATTTGATACAAGCGCAAGAGCCAAACGAATTAATTTCAGTAGACTTCTACGGGCCACTACCAACCTCACGTGGAGGTGTTAAGTATATATTTGTCATTATAGATATTTTTTCTAAGTACGTCACCTTATATGCCTTAAAGAGAGCTACAACCCAAGCATGCCTGAATAAGTTGACAAACCACTATTTTGAAAATATTGGTAAGCCTGCTAGAATACTATCGGATAATGGTACCCAATTTACTTCTCCGATTTGGAAAAACACCTTAAATAGACAAGATATCGAAGTGGTTCATTCATCTATTCGACACCCAAAGTCAAACCCGGTCGAACGCACGATGAGAGAATTGGGTAGATTATTTCGCACACTCTGCAATGAAGTGCATACTAGATGGGCTAATGTACTTGGGCAAGTTAACGAATTGTTAAACCTAACCACTCATCACGTCACGGGATTCATACCTTATGAACTACATTTTAATGAACAACCGATGAATAAGATCACTGAAATTTATGCGTTTCCAGAAATGCCAGTAATTCCTCATGATATAAAAATCCTAATAGCAAGAGAAAGAATTCAGAAGTCATTCAATGCGCGTGCTAATCAACAAAAAGCAATTTCAAAAATTACACTAAATGTAGGAGACTACGTTCTTCTTAGAGTTCCGTACATGTCCAATGTGATTGAGAAGAAAACAAAGAAATTTTTTCATTTATTCGCAGGGCCGTATCTAATATCAAAATCTTTCAATAACAATGCCTATGAACTAACGGATCCTCGCAGTAATGAAATTAAGGGTATTTACAACCGTGCAACCTTGCGGAGGTATTACACCAATATGCAAGAATAATTTTACAAAAAAAATATTTATATATATCATATGCCATGTCGCGTTGTACGCATGGGATGGGTTTGACTGTACCCTTTGCCCTAAAAAAAAAAAAAAAAAAAAAAAAAAAAAAAAAAAAAAAAAAAAAAAAAAAAAAAATTGTTAAGCGAAGCACCGAGCAAACCGTTGCAATATGGAATCGCATATGTCTGTATCATCGTCCTTTCTTTAAAATTGGTAGTTGCTTATAGCTATATGTAGTTGTTCGCTTCAATTATTTACTTATTTGTTTTATTTGATATTCAACATACACTGATTATTATATTTAGCTACTGACATTATAATTATTCTTATATGAACCATGTGACACGAGACAATAAGGTAGGGAGAGAGAGGGACAACAACACCCGCAACGCAGTGGTGAACTGACCCAGGAAACAAAACCCTGGAGATGATAAATATAAAACCGACGAAAGCCCAATCGCTGATGAATTACTCGATTTAAAGCTGCGCAAGTTTCTTCCAAAGCCTACGCAATGATGAAATGACCCAGGAAACAAAACTCCGGAGATGACAAATATAAAACTGACGAAAGCCCAATCGCTGATGAATTACTACGCCTTAAAACTGCGCAAGTTTCTTCCACACACTACGCAATGATGAAATGACCCAGGAAACAAAACTCCGGAGATAACAAGTATAAAATTGACGAAAGCCCAATCGCTGATGAACTACTACGCTTTAAAACTGCGCAAGTTTCTTCCACGCACTACACAATGATGAAATGACCCAGGAAACAAAACTCCGGAGATGACGAATATAAAACCGACGAAAGCCTAGTAGCTAACGAGTTGCTGACATTAGAAACCCTATCTGTAATCTGCATCATCACATAGTGTCAATAGCAATTCGATGACAACTAAACGAATAAAAGAAAATCTGAAGAAAATACATCGAATCCAAAGAAAAAATACAAAAGGTGTCCCAGTCGACGAACCACAGAGATCACTCAGGGAATCCTTTTGCATTGGGGGATGATGTGACGAATCACAAGCCTATTGGCTGGATCAGGAGGGAGAGGGGAGCAAATCGCCTGATCGTCCAGCGTGGTAGCGAGTGGAAGGTGATGGACTCTCTCTTCTCCCGATTGCCTTAGAGACCGGTTGTTAAAATGTTCTAAGTTATTATTAGCTGGTTTGGCCAAACACTCTTCGTTTATATTAAGGATTTTACGTTTTAATTATACATTTATCTGTTATTTATTTTGTTATTATCTGTTGATTCTATGTTACATCATTTTCCTTGAGACATTCTTTTAAAACATGTATCGATCTATTTCATTTTACTAAATTTTATAACTGTCAAGTGTCCAATATACAAAAAACAAAATTAAGAAGATATAAATTTCCTGTGCACAATCACGGTACCCTTTTACCCACCTCATCTTTTCAATAGGCTTTTATTTTTAGTAAGTAGAATTAGGCTAAAAACATTACAGTAGCCTTCCAAGCTCCCACAGGCTTCATATAAGCTAGATTATAACTGCAGGACCAAACTGCAGGGATAGTTATCAGAAACACCTGCAGGTGACTTTGTCATCGTTATAACAGCAGTTTGGTCGTTAGCGTAACATTTGGACGTCGTGTTGCCTTAATAACGGTTTACTCAAGTGTGAGGTATACGTATACCTCATACCTACTCGGAATACGCTCGTAACTCAAACGTTAGACTGAAAATCGTCAAAGTGCGGAGTCTGGACAGGATTGATGTAGCTGCAGGTAATTAATGAAAGTGCAGCAAACCGTGTTGCTCTACAGCACTTTTAGAAATTGTTGCTACTTAGACGTGGTATGAAATTTTTAACTTTGATTTGTGACTCGCGAATATTATATTTGAAGAAAAATTTTATCTCACTCCAGCCGCTGCGGTGGAACGTGAAAATAGAAAAAGTGAAAAGTGCAGTACGTTGGTATATTGCGATCCGGGTTTATTCTCTACTCAGTCTAGTGGATAACGATATTGAAAGAAATTTTCACGATCGTATCAGCTTTTCGTTTCAGAAATCGAATTCTTACTCCGGCACCTCATTTTCTTCTTTTTCAAAAAGAAAAAACGTCGGATGTGCAGAAAATTCAATCCACCGATTGATACGGTTTTTCACAATTTCAAACAAATCTGAAGTGATCGTCACTTCCAAACCAAAAGATTGGACAGCCAAGTTTGAGTTAAAAAAAAAAGAAGAAACTCCGCTATGTTGCCACTTCGTTCTTAAGAAAAAAAAATGAATAAATAAAAGAAAAAGGGTTGTAAAGTCGGGTCCAGGGATAGCTGATGTAGCGTCGAGACAGCTTCTTGGTGCTACAGGAAGGTTACCTCAGGGATATAGCCGGAAAGAGTCCCTCGGGAGAAGGTAAATACGAGATAGGGAACGAGAATGGAAACGGGAAACTGTAGAGGTAGAGAAAATCGGGGAATAGGTGACTGCCCAATTAGTCTGGGGCGCCGCGGCTATGTAACTACTTAATTATTTTGAGTTATCGGAACGGACATCGTCCTTGGGGGGAAGGGGGAAGGGGGAAGGGGGGAGAGGGGAGAGGGAGGATTGGATAGAGAATTTCCGCGATCTCCTTTCCCCGCGTTCTGAAGAGAGAGAAGTGTGATAAGTGAGGAGAGAAGAGTAGAGAGAGAATAACCCCATAGATAGGAAAAGAGCCAGAGGAAGAGAGATTCACGAATCCCCCTCTGATACGAGGTCGGCTCTGAGATTGCCGACATCCTGATTAGCAGTCAGCTAACATACCGAACGTGATGCTGCAGAGTTGCCTCGATTGACTACGCGGTTCTCGGGTGAGAATTTCTTCGATAAATCGGCAAAATATCCCGAGATACTTGAGCTTTCGATTTTTTTCATACGAAATCACTCGATGTATCGTTGATTATTTTTCTCCACGCGTGAATTGGATACATTTTAATTTTTCATAAACTCGAATCGACTACGTTTAGTAATCAGTAGAGTCAGTACCGTGAAGAAATCGGCGAAGATCCGTGGCTGGGGGGAACGAAGCTTCGAGTTGTCGCTCGTTGCGCGTAAGAAACTTTTTCGATTATTAAAAGAGGGTTTAATATCGCCCATCGGGTGCCGCTGGTGGTGGTGCGAGAGGGGAGACTTGTGAAAAGGTCCGCTTGAAACTTCAGGTCGATCAGCTTACGGCAATGAGAGTCTGCAACAAAAATTATCAGATTTAGGTGCGACGAACGAGGCAATATCGAAGAAGTTCGACATAGTGTTCAGCCATTATATTATTCCCCCACTTTTCATTGTATTTATAATATCGATGCCTGTGAACTATGGAACTCTTCTCTTCATTTTCTCATTTTTCATCATCTCATTTTGCTTCCATTATTTACGGTATATCAGCCAGCGGAAAAATTCAGAGACGATACGATTTATCTTTTATTTTTTCACCTTCTATAGCACGAAGGAAAATTGCGAAATAAAAATTTAGACGCGATTTTCTAACGACCTTGTAAAATTTCTGTAATATTTAGAGATGAACGATGACGATGTACTACAACTAGCCAAACTCTTATTATACTTCGTTTAGTTGATAGTAAATTAGCTCGATCGATTCTCATCGTTAGCCAAGAAACTCGTAAGTTTTACTCTCACCAGGCATGACAAGGATCTATTTTCTAATCAGGGGGGGAATACGAGCTTTGGCTAAAGTTTCGAGTCGATTATGTTCCGTATAAGGGGTAGTCTCGCTAACCGGTAGGTACACACAAGTTTTTTGTGACAAAGCCACCAATTTTGGTGCCACACTGTATTTTGGTTCGTAGAGTTTTCAAAGTATAACTAATAATTTTTTTATAAGATAAACTTTTTACAATTCCATGGTTCTTTTTATCTTATTTTAGTTTTTCTTCATTTTCTGTTCACTTCTTTCTTTTTTTTTTCTCTTTGATACCTTAATGCAGTGGAGGCAAAGTTTGTTTTATCTTTCCGCAAAAGTTACTGCGGTTTCGAAGCGAGTGCTCTTGAAAATTATTCCATATACATTCGAGTGGTTGTTCCTCGAATTATTTTCAAACAAATAACAACGTCGCTCAAAATCGCGTGTTTCAATGGGGGTGTAGATTATGATGAAGAAGAAAAAGCAGGGGACGATAATAAAATTGAATCTTCCATTCAAGCGCAACGGACGATAATTTTTCTCAATTAATGTGAAAAATTACACCTCCGGACGTGTACGTATTGCTGCAGTTTAGGCGATCCGATGCGTTGGATTTTTGCACATAGCATCCGTTGATTTATCTCTCGAACTTTTGTCTATCGACGTAATTTTTCCTTAGCCTTCAACGGGTTTATTGGTGGAGCGTGTGAAAAACCGAAGATTTTCTACACGCGGTCAGAACGAACCAACGCTGGACGGCAAATAATTCACTGAACCTCGCCGAAGCCAGCTGCTGTGCAACTCAATGAATAATTAAACCCATGGAATCCGATTAGAAGAACGCGAATAGAAAGGGGAAAAAAAAACCCCACACAATTCTACTCCGTGAAAATTTCTATGAAAACAAAATGAAAAAAAAAAAATGCATCGCAGAACACTCAGACAGCCGCAATATAATATGTGCATAAATTCAAAGCTGGGAAAAGTTATCAAACAGGAAGACATAATTGTTCGGTTATAAATTTTCACAATTGTATCGGCAGGGGGTTCGGAATCACCTATAAATTATGGGAAATAAATGTATAAGGATCGTAAAATTCTCTTTCCATTATTACAGTGCGGTGGGTGGGGTTCACCTTCGCCTTCTCACAGTAGGGAGCTAATGAGTTCGCCATTTCTAGGAGCCAATCACTCGGCGTAAATCGCCTTATACTACGTCGTGCCCACTCTGGTGTTATACTCGGAACTGCTCTACTGTGTAGCAATTTACTTTATTTTCTATCTATGAAAATAATATCCCGCGAAAACAGAAAACCACCCCTCCGATCGTTTCGAGTATCATATCCGCACGTAACACACTCGATTGCCAACGTCTTCGAATTCCCAGTCGCGACAGTTTTTAACTTTTGCTAAAAATCGATTTGTTTGGCTTTTACCACACGGAAGATGATAGAATTAAGGGTTGAAAAAAACATACAAAGATGCACTCTAAAAAATATATAGAATAAAAATTCTAAAACAGAGGGAAAAAAAGGAAGAAAACACGAACCTCTTCTCTCGTGATGTATATCGAATGGGGGTTGAATTGTTTCCCTTCTTTTTCTTTTTTCATTCTTAAGGATAAGGGTAAACGGGGTGAACTTACGTCCAATGGAGAATTTGGGGGTGGGTGGTGAGTCTATAAGCCGAGAGATCGACTTGAGCGAGTTTCGCGTGACGCCTGCAAATATAACTCATGGTGGGAAGGGGTACGAGAGGAACAGGGGGGTTACGACCCCACCGGTGAAGTTGGCTAAAGTAGATCAATCCTGATTAGTCAGGAGGTAAACATGCGAGATGGGGATCGGGATGGGAGTAGGGCGAGGGTATATATCGAGGGTTCGGTCCTTCCTGCGAATTTCAAATTGTGGGATAAAATTTTTCGTTGGAAATTTCAAACTATTTGAAAAAAACGATCCGCTCCATGCAGTGTACGTTACGAATTCCACCTCCGCATGAATTTTTTCCCCAATTCCAATTTCAACATTTTATTATACTTCTGTCAGATTAGCGAACATTTTTCATACGGCATATCCGACTAATCCTATATGCATAAAAATACATTGCTGGTATAACGAACAATTAATCAAGTATTCAGGTTCCTACTATATTGTGGGTTGAAAATTTGTGTGATCAAAATTTTAATGAAAATATCTTTTCGGTTGCATCATAGATACATTGTATCTATGGTTGCATGATCCAGCTGCAGTAAAACTTGTAGGTATATATCGAAACAATCCATTTTATTTTAAGTGAAGGTAATTTTTATTGGTAATATCTAGAGTTATAGTTATTGGATTCTGCCTTTTATTTTATAGTGAAATCAATAATTCGGTTAAAAAATATAGGGGTGCAATGCTCTTACAATTAGAAGGGGGTGGGTTGTGTTATTTCTTAAAGCGTCCAAGATAGAACCTTGAAATCCGTATATATATATATATATTTTTCTCGGTCTCGGTTTACGTCCAGAGGGTAATAAAATTTTTTTCTTTTTCTTTCATTATTTTCCCTTTTACTCGTCTTTTTTGAGACTTCTTGCACCCTGTATATGGTGATCCTGGTTCGAGTTTCTTCTCATGGTTGCAACGTACATATATAAAGTATATAAATATATATTTTGCATCCGTATTATATGTGTATGTATATGATGTTCCTATTCTGGTAGTAAATCTCTTCATGCGTAACGAGAAGAATGAAAACTAAAATTCAAATCACTTGGCATGAATGGTTATGTTTTACGGGTAACGACGTAAATCACTTATATCTTCTACTTGATTTCCTACTTCCTACTTTTGAACTGATTTACATTATTTATTCACTCGAATATCCAACGAAGCTAATTGCGGCAGACGTTTGAAAATAAAAAAAAATTGCAGTAACCATATTTTAAAGTGCGCTTTTGATCGGTCAGATATCCCGACGGGAGAAAAAAATTATTCGCAGCGTTCTAGCTACGTGTATTATATGTATCGAACTTAAAGAGGGGAACAGTTGGAATATACGAGCGCGGTGAAAAACGCTTCCATCATTTTACGTCAAAAGCCTAAAATGAATGGGTTCACGTGGAAAGTGCGTAATTGGAAGCTGACGTTGGGGGGGCTGCTGATGCTGATGCTGATGCTGATGCTGATGCTGATGCTGATGCCATACCCACCCTACCGGCTATATCTTTGGTGGTTTTGTGATTTTTACCACCGCACGTATTCATCCCCTTCCTATATGTATATACGTGAAAAGTACATACATCGGATCCGCACACATTCCATACAAGTATAGGTTTACCTATTTTACATCGCTCGGTTTCATTATGCACAGAAGTATAGAGAAGAGCACGTTTATGTACACGATATATATTGAATTACAAATGACTAAAAAAAATCTACATACATCCATACATGTTTTGCTTCTTTTTTTTCGAAGGTTCGACATATTCTAAAAGCTCGCTGGCAGTTGGCAAACGCAATTTGCTGATGCAAAATCGATATTATACTGGGTAAATATAACTTTTCGCTTATATCCAGCTGATGTGTTCGACGACCGGTCAAAATGTACGTATATACCCCGTACAAGTAATTGGATGATTCGATACGAACCAGTTCTAACTGAAGAAATATACGTTTTTATTTCTACCAGCGATATCAAAGGTACTAGAATATTATCAGCATACGCATAGAGAACGGAACCGTAGTAGTACCATGGACTAGAAAAGGTGCATAGATAAAGCAAACGGAACAAAAAAGGTGAAAATATTACCGGATTTTCATACACACAGTTAATTTCCAAGAAGCGCGATATTGTAATTTCATTGCAGTTTTCCGGTAATCCGTATTTCCGTAAATTTCTACATGCAATTCTAGCACTCCATTTCAGTTTGATATAATTCCGTTGCTTTTCATTCTTCTTCTCCGCGTTATGAAAAATATTCGCGGAATCATGCAGCTAACCGCGTATTTCTAGATATTTTGTACGGATGAAAATAGTATCTGGTAGTGTTCGATTGTGTGGATAATATGCATGTATACTAGAAACATTCACCAAGAACAGGGAGTTAACAGGGTCAGGCACAGGAGAGTAATGACACATTGATTAGATTTACGATGCCTGGCTAGTCGAACGAAAGCAAATTAATTTGTGTACCGTACAGCCGCATGGTTAAATATAGACTTATTGGACGCGATATGCCAGCCCGTGTAGGGAAATCCCATTCAAAATTATTTCAAAATTCGACTGTAAAAACTATTCAGATACTAATGCGTGGATTCAAATTTATAAATGAATCCAGCACCGTTGATTTTTTTTTTTTTGGGATTTTTTTTATTACAACCTGTAGTGTTCCGTGTATCAATGATAGGTCGTTACTTTACGAATTTATGGACTTGATTTTCGTATGTAAACGTGACGATTAAAAACGAAGTTATTATTTTTTTTTATAACAAATGACGTGGCTTAACAATCTTATAAATATTAATTTCTTCTTTTTTGTCGCGTTGTATAAAAAGGAGTTGAAAAATGTTGCTGGGTTAAATAAAAATCGTTGAACGCTGTAGAGATGGAACGTTTATAACTTGCCGTTCCTGCTGCTGATGGTTCCCGCTTCTGTGTATAATGTATATGTATGGTGATGATGCACGCACACCTCATACCTTTAAATCCATCTTCACATCACATATGTTCACCAGTACCAAGCAACAGAAAAAATGAACACTTCCTCTATTCCCTAGTCTGTCGCGCTCGACCCCAAGCGAACAAATCAAGCATGCATATTATGTCGTGTAGCTAACTCACAAATGACACGTCTCATCCCTCCGAAGTTTGATTTCTTTTTTCGCTTTTTTTTCTTCCTGAGAATTTATGCGGTTCATCCGATGTATTCGATGTACCTCAAAATTAAAGAATCCAGCTATATACGAGAAATGGAGATAAGAAATATCTATTCAATTTGTTTTTTATTTCACTTTTTTCCGAAGTTTTGTCTGTGGAGATGAAAAATTGAGCAATAAGTTTTGTGAGATATGTGAAGGAGAGCCAAAATTTTCTGTACGTGTACATACAGTGGATAGATCATTTCGCTTGAGGAATTCGCGTCTTTCTGTAGTCTAGATTTTACTCTCCTCTCTCCTCTATAGCGTCGTCTTATACATCGACTCGTCTCTCATTTCGTATATATCTGCTTCTGCTTCTGCTTTTGCTTCTGCTTCTGCTGTTGCTGCAGGTTTCGCATGGTAGTATGAATGGCAAGAGATACGTACCCGCGGTGTATATGCTTCGCCCTCAAAAGGCTTGTCAACTACATTTCTGAATCCTTGCCAAATTTCAACTACGATATATCGTAAGTAGGGCGTATTAATGTGCATTTGACGTGACTGTAACTATATATGCGATCAGGGACTGTCGCTTCATTCAAATCTTGACAAAAAATAAAAAAGAAAGAGAAGTGAAAAACTAAAAAACAGTAATTGAAATGTCTGAAAAACTTTGTATAGAGAAATCTGACGGCTGCCGAGAGTGAGATTCTATTTGAGATCAGATCGCAACCATAGATATTAAATTCTCAAGGGTATAACGTCTGAAATACACATAGATTGATAAACGACGTTGTTAGCTATATACGTCATTCACTAATTAACTGTAAATCGATTATAAACTTCGTCCTATACGTAAAGTTAATTCTATAACGTATCTTGACGCAATTACTACGGTACACGTGTATAATACGTTAAAACGTGTGTTTAAAAAAATTGTCAGATTTTTCGAAAGTTTCTAGAGTTCTTTTGATAAGGTTATTTTTATTTTATTTTTTTAGATTTTCATTCGATAATTGTTGACGTGGGGTATTATGTCGGTAGACAGATATGTAGGCGAACTGATTTATTCAGGGGTAGATGAAATATGGCCAGTTTTTGAAGCATGAACCAAAAAAAAATGTGAACAAAAAATGTGAATGTAACAAAAATGATAATGAAAAATAAAGAGGAAAAAAAAATACGGAAATCTGAGCATCGCAGCGCCCCCGCAAACGCAACAAAGAAAAAGCAACAAAGGCACGTCGGAGGCTACCCAGTGTAGTCAGCCACCGGAATCTTGAGCATAGAAAAAGTCTCTGTCGCTTGGAAGAAATAGTATAAAACGCGTTTTCGGACTACTACGTGACATGCTAGAAAAGATTTCACCATGGGGTGCGAAAGACAAAGAAAAAAAAAGAAAAGAATAAAATTCAACATTTTCCGCAAGAAAAAAGTATAATTAAAGAACAAAAGGATTCCACCGTTGAAACAATCACTTCATAAAAAGAAAAGAGAGAAAAAAAAGAAGAGATAAATAAATATACACGAAATAAAAATGAAGAGAATGTTTCTCAGCCATTTAACTTGATAGAAAATTTCTTTTATATTCTTCAGGTTCTTCTCTACATTGCTAAATCGATTCTCTCTCTGGTATCTGTATTTTTAACGTCTTAGGGGCGCCTTAGAGACGGCGAGTAATTTCCCCCCGGTCACTTTTAGATCCTGAAAAATTAAGTTCCCTTTACTCCCGCGGATGTTCCCGTGAAAAAAAGAGAACGGGAAAGAGAAAGAGAGTAAAAGAGAAGGAGACCCAGGTTTATACAGCCACTGTTCGCTGGTAACAATGAGCGTCTTATATTCGGTAAAGCTTGTTCGTTATAGCTGCTTCTGTTCCGTTATACCCCACCTGCAGGACAATATAATTTCATAAGTGTCTGGAGCGAGGGGTGGTTGCTACGTATTTTCCTTGGTTAGTAAAGTATGGGTATACGTATACGTATAGCGAGAGTGGCAAGACGTCGTTTTTCGCAACCTGCAGAATAGCAGCAGCTACTAGCTCACCGGCTATACGTCTTGAGGCGACGCGACGCGACGCTACGCAACGCAAGGTATATAGAACTTGTGATCCGTGATCCGAAGAACCAGGGAGTCGGGTAGCGCGGTTACTGTAAAAGGGGATGGAAATCGAGGAGTAAGGGATGCACGGAGCTTGCGCGGATTCGACCCAACGCCACGCGCGCCTACCTACTACCTGCTTTCGAGGCTTTCGGGCTTTCGAGCTTTCGAGCTTTCGGCATTGCTACTGTCGTACGTACCCCCGTTAGATCGGGACGGTTATAAGCTTTCGCTCTATCATCATCTGTACATTCTGCTTCGTTCGAATACAAACTGATAGTACATCCTCTTCAACATCGACATTGTCCGACGGGCTACGCATCATATATTCGTTTAAAATATATCATTATTATTATTATTCGTGACGCTAAATATACACAACCGAGTACGTCTACGTAACTATTACAGCTGTGAAGGGGAAAATCGACGCGACCTACGTCCGTTGTGATAGTAATCGAGGATATTAACGGCAGCAACATCGTTGTCAGTAAAGGATTGTGCCTCGTGAACGAGTGACACGGTGAAGCAGGTGATCATAAAATATCTACGAACGGAGTAATCGAATTTCAAGTTATCACATTGGTTCTTCTTTCCTTTTTTTTTGTGTTTTTTCTTTCCATTCCCTCTGCATTTTTAATTAGTTACGGAGCATCGTATAGTTTTTGTGTAGTTTAATAGTTTGTATCTGTCATGCGTTTAATTATTTTTTCTCCACTTCTTTCTTCTCTCCACTTGCTCTCGTGAATTGAGGGTTTCATAATATTTGTTCAATCCCTCCGAGGGATTGTATCCTGGCCCCTTTTTCAACGCGATTCTTCTCTTTTTTTTTTCTCTTCATTTTGCATTTGATTCGTGCTATATATACGTGTGCGAAGAAGGTGCTTTCTTTTTTTTCATGTAAATCTTTTCTTTCTAGTTTGAAAGAAGAAGTTAAAAAAAAGAGAGATAAAGAATTTATATCTTTTCACTTAATAACGTGTGGAGGGAAGTTTTTGTGTCTCTTTGTGTCTCTCCTTTTCTCTGTGCGTATCTGTGTCCTGTGAGTGTTTGTGTACCGTTCGATGGATGGGATGACAATCTTCATTTGATGGATGAAATTGAAAATCCGTGTACGTTTTACTCGATTTTTTCACATTACTTCCCTTATATTTCATAATGCTTTCCATTATAATTATTTATTATTTTTCCTTTCACTATCAATCATTGTTTTTTTATTTTTTTTAAACTTGGAATAATATATTTTGTTCTCATATCGTTTATGTACTTTCCTTAGATCATTGCAATTACGCGAAAAAGTTTAGCACGTTCACGATTTGATTTGAAAATTGAATATTTTTATCAAGTCGTGATTTTCACAACACTGCGAATTATGTACATCAACCTGAAGCACCTAAAATTACCCGCGTCTGCTTGCGGAATCCCGGGGTTAGGCTATATCTTGAATAAACATCCTTAATTTCTGGCTTTACTCGCCTTTGCTTGTAATGCTTGTACACACCAATTATGTGGTGGTAATATAGACGGTATAACGCTTACGTATGTATTTTATATTTTTTATACAAATTTCTATATGAAAATTATCCGAGCATTTGTATACGACGATCGCGTAAACCGCGGGTATATAGAAGTACTCGCTATGAAGGGTGAGATAAATTTTTTGAATAAAGATTTTCGTGTATAGAAATGGTGAATTAAATTTTCTGAATAGAGGTTCAAAAATCTGGTAATGAAGTTATTAAATCGTTTGTTAAAATCCATGCAGATGGAAACTTGGAAGGAAATTCATATTTACCACTTTTGAAAATATTGCGAAACGATAGGATCTGTTTCACGCATTTTCGGGGGTGAATATATACATTTAAATTAGCAGGTCAAACCAGTGAAACGTTGCCCAACTTCTTTTTTCTTCGTTTTTACTTTTTAACTTTTCTTTTCTGCCCCCCCCCCCCTACACACCCCTCAGACCTTCTTTTCCAACGCAAAGTAAAAATCATCCCGGTTCGTGATCCGTGTTACAAATAGACCTCAAATTGAAAACGAACCGCGTAGTTATAGGTTACCAAACTACTACCCCTAAAAGACACTCTACCGTATGTACAAAAGCTGTAGTAACTTGTATATGTGAGCAGGATAAACAGAATCTTCTTTAAATCCTCAGTCCAATCTAGCTGTCGCTTTTCGAAGTAAAACTTTTATTTCTTAACTAAGAAACAGACGCGCTATTCTTTTACACTCTCGAACTTTTACTTGAAATTTATTTTTCCAAGGTAAGGAAAAACTACTACCCCTGCGGTGTATCCATATAAGTTATATCTGGCTCGCCTATACACATCTCTGCAACACAGCGGAGAGCGTAAGTTAGAAATGTATGAGCCCAGCTCACAATCAGTTCGGGCTATATATGGAATGGGAAAAGGAGCAAGGGGATGAAGGGAGGAAAGCAACAAAAAAAAAAATCACAGAAAAAGAGAAAACGAATAATGTAGAAAAATGGAATAACAGAAATAGAGAAAAATCTAACCGGGCAGGCAAACGCTATAGGTATATACGTACACGACGTTGCGCTCTTTTGTTACGTACCTATGGGGAGAAATTTGTTTTATTATTGGTTTTCCTTTTTTTTTTCTTGCGTCTGAACCATATTTCATAATCAAACGATGGATGTGTTTTGTGATAAAGATGTAAATTTTTTTCACTCGTATTTTACCGTGGACACGCATAGTAGCAACGGTGTCTCGGATTTTTATCGAATTAAAGAAACTTAAAGAAGACAAATATTGAACGAAACGTGAAGAACATTAATATGAAAAGAAAATTGATAATTGAATGAACCATGAGAATGAAATAAAATTAAAAGAAAAAACATTTGTAGAAATTCTTGGTGCTTCATTACGGAATGCAGACAGTGCCGTATGATCAAATTACTGGATATCGGAACGGAGTACGTGCTTCGTTTGGACAAAGCTTTTAAATTCACACGGGGCTGAAATAAAGGCAACAATATCACGAGGAAAGAATAGCAACGTAATTTTCAGGGACTTTATTTAATTTACTAGAGTCTCGTTGCCCAAACCCAGCTATATTCACGGTTACCTTATACGTACACGGTATACTTTTGGTGCGCCAAAACCCAAACTAAGCAATTTCCGACCTCCGCACAAGAAAACGTCCTTCATCGCTATGCTACGAGCGTATAATAAGAAGTCAAGAATTTTTACTTCCATCATATCCATACTATATGTAAATACCATTCGCGAAACCTTTTTCATCAAGAACTTTACCTTGTAGTGCGGATTTTTTCCCCCTTTTTTTCATATTACATCGACAAATGTGTATAGAATAAATGAAAAGTAAAGAATTCAATGGAGTGAAAATATTCAATTGTTCAACTGATTATAATCTTCGACCGATTGTCCAAATTTCTACTTTATAATTTCTACGTTATAATTTCTATCCCACGGTAATCGCGATATTTATTTTCTGACGTAATTCATTACGGTGCCCCGTGAATCAGGAATATTGCTTCACAGGGGTGGCTACTAAAAATTATTGGAATATGTTTCGCGGATTATACCAAAAGAAAAACGAAAACAAACCAATATTGATAGGGGTTGAGATAAAGTACATTGAGAAAATGTAATAGACACAAAAAAGAAAAAGCTTAAATTCATGTACCAGTGATAAATAAAATGTATTAGCGAACGAATTTCCGATTGAGAGTTTTCGGGCAAAAGGATTGCTGCTGCAGGTCTCGATTGGAAAGTTAGTTTTTTGCGAACGTTCAGTAGAAACTTTTTTTATTTGGCACTAATGGGGATGCCAATTAATGGGCAAAGGTCGCTCCCCTATATATACTCCCCTTTCTTTTTTTATGTCTATCTTTTTCTAGAGAAACGTGACTAAACGATGGCCCATGGGACGAGAAACAATCAGTTCGTGACGTAAAAGAGTACGAAATAGAAAGAAAGAAAGAAAAAGAAATGTGGGATCTGAAAATCTACGGGGTTACCAATAAATGAAAGGAACTGAAATAACTTCGCAATTTATATTTGATATAGTGTCTATAGATTTCATACATTTCATACTAGGAGACTGAAAACTGAGTGTAAGTGGCAAGGTGCGGAGGGGGAAAAAGAGGGCCGAAGAGGGTGGACGGGGCAGACAAGCATTAGAAAAATACGAATTTTCAACATTTTCCGTGAATCAATATCGACCCAGTTGTTCTAGATTCTCAAAGTGTTTGCCAGCGTCTACTCAATTGCGCTGGAACTCACTTCAATCCCTCCACTTGTCGTCACTTGGCTCCGCCTCGCTTTCCGTAGGCACTTTTACCGCAATTCGATCCCTATAAATTCAACGTGGTCCCCACAATTGCCAGGACAAGGATCTCTGAAAGAACGAGAGAAAAAAAAGTATAAAGTAAAAAATATAAAACCCACGAAAATAACCATTCAAAGCTTGAAAATATTTCTCAACCCTTGAGAAAGTGTCATTATATTTCACTCTTTTTACCAGGGGCTTGAACTCTTCTTTCTATGGGACTTGAGATACCAATTTATTCGCCATTTGTTTTCTAATTAGGTATACAGGACCCTAATTACAATTTTTCATTCCTATTAATTCTTTTTCCACCTAAAAATCATGTTTGATGTTCGAATGATTTTGATGGGGGTGGTATAATTTATTTTTTGGAACTTTTTCAAACTTGTCGAATATTTTGCGAAGGTTAGATTTTTTTATTGAAAAAGAACAAAAAAAGAAAAAAAAAGAATTGGCGAGTGATTTCAAAATTGTCAGGGTGAGATGGACCACCCCATATATGTGTATCGTTAACTTAAGACGCTATATACTCAAGGGTTTCTTCGTGCAGGTGGTTGCCACAAATGAGGCTTGACGAGGAAGATTGACGATCGGGAAGGAGGGTACAGAAGCGGGCTACCCGATGGTTGCAGCCGTCGTCGGCGGTTGGGGGCTTCTCGCGCTCACCCTACTCACCCTTGCAACCCCTAGCCCCGCTGCCATTCGAAAAGGTAAGCTTTGGTCTCCTGCGGCTCTCGATTCTTTCCTTATTTTCTCCTAGTTTCTCGTTCCTTTTTTCTTTCTTACGTTGTTTTTTGTCCCTCATTTTTCTTTTTCTTCTTATTTTCATCCCGTACTTCCACTGGCGGGGTACGCTGCGAATGTCAGATTTGCGGATGAGTCCAAAAATCAAGATTCGACCGCCTCACATATCCCATGGGATATCATCGTGATCACGATAGTTGCGAAAAGATGGAATAACATGTTTTCGAGCCGATTTCATTCCACTTTTCTATCCATAGTGTTACGTATATACGATACACCGACTCTTCCTTCCTTTGGGAGTTTATAATATTATATCTTATATAATATATACATAGGTATATACAACGCTGGGTATATAACTTTGTACCACGGGAATAACTGGGAGAGACAAAACAGTTTGTAGAAGTTGTTAACCACCTACCTACCTACTATACGCTCGTTGTTAAGTTTTGAACATCGATCGGATCCGTCTACCTGTTTTACTCGTATGAAATATCGTTCACCTACATTCACATGTCCATACAAAATACGGGAATTCATACCTCAAGCCTCGAGCCACCCAGAAATTATAGTTTCGCGTTCCGGTACACATTTCCGAAGTGCGTATATACGAGTGATTTACCCCACGTCAACGATCCAACTACTATACGCCATAACCAACCCCCTTTACCGTTATATGTGCATTTGTACTACGTTCCCATTGTCTACGCGTTAAACTACTTCGCCAGTTAACATTTGCGTGCCAACAATTCACGCTAAAAATTAATTTCAACCCCTACACTATACATCCGTTACACCGACGGAAGTCGATCGTTATAGAGCGAATGGTAAAAAAATTGAATCGAAACGCTTACGGGGATGGAAAATCGTACGGTATAAAGTACCGGCTGGTAAACTACTGAAAGTCAACGACAATCTTTACCCATTTGAAATTCTCTAGCTTTTTCATTTATTTTATTTCTATTTTTGATTTTTTTTCTACCGAACTCAATGGCCAGGCACCGGCTACTATACTGCCATTCTTTTTGTTTTTTGGGTAACCGTCTGACAAATGGTAGAACATTAATCGCGAAACTGCAGTAGCACAAATTTTCCACCGATATACTCAATCCTGATCAACTCGATAAAAGCGACCGAGTTGTATAAAAGAGCTTTTAAACCGCACCTGCTAGCTGCACGTTGTGCCGTCTGCACGTAGATTCCCAGGTATTTTTCTGAGGGTGAAAAAGAAATATTTATTCTTCTGGTAATATCAAGGATGGAGAATAACAAAGGTGAAATATTTATTACAGTCAAGTTGAAACTGAAATATAATTTTTACATAGTGCTTTTTGTAATGCCACGTTCGTACTTTTTGTTTTTTGACTTATGGGGGGGGGGGGGGGGGAGAGGGGATTCTGAGAGGGTGATTTTTCTCTTTTCTCTTATTTAATTTTATTTCCCCCTTCTACTTTTGTTTGTGGTAAGAAAGACTGAAGGTAGAACTTGAAAACTGGAGATTGTGGAGCGTTTGAATGACTCTGGAAAGGGCTAAAGAGAAAAATACTTTTCACCTTAAATACCCCTATTTAAGCCTGCCCATTGAGGTCGTGGGCATTCCTTCTTCTTCTTCTTCTTCTGCTCCTTCTTTCTTCTCGGAAATCTCTTGGCTTTCCCGGATTTGTCGCCATTCAGTGGACGATGCCTTCTACTCACGTCGAGTCGCGAAACACGTGACTCGCCTTTCAACGAATAAGGGACTTCTCTCGGAGGTCTGATTTTGGCGTTTGAGTTGGCCGCTATGGTGAGGAAAAGAAAAATCTGAATACAAATCCGGGCACTCGAGGTCTGGCTATGCCGTACTTCCGATGGTGCTGGTAAAAAATCTTACACGTATTCGAGATTTTAGTCGTGTGTAAGTCTCATTCTTTATATCTAGGTTCAGGATAAAGTATGAAGAGAGGAGATGAGAGAAGATTTTCAGTTCTGTATTCCAGCTCTTCCAAATCTCTTCTCTCTTCTCTCTTCTCTTTTCTCTATTCACGGTTCGTACGGTAGAATGTAGCTAGCGATCCGTCGCAAGGCATTGTGGGAACGTCACGTTTTTAGCAGCTGACAAAGCAGCCACCTTTTCGCTAAGAGGAAACTCACCAACGGAGGAGTTGGAAAGGATAAGGAAAAGAGGGTAGAAGGGATCTTTCCTTTACTCGGTCTTTCTCTCTACTTTCCCTGCATCAGTATCGTAAGCGATTCGGAAGTTTCTGAATTTCTATCGCGTTACCAGAAGATGACAAAGAAGTGGAAAACGACGTTCGTTGAACGAAAAGCTAGATTCGAGAGAAAGCAAGTTCGGAAGTTGCAAGACTTTGACTTTCATCTCTTCGACTCGTATAAGGCTAAAATGTTCAATGGAGGATTTAAAAACGTCAAAGTGGGTAAGTACAACAAAAGTCAAACCATGGAGAGCCGACGACCATATCGATGTTCGCTATGCTTCAATCGCTTCACTTAATCTGCGGTGGGTAATAATTCTCTTGCCAAAAAAAAAAAAAAAGAAAAAAGTAAGCAGCTTTGATAAAAGCTCCTACTCCCCTCTGATACTTATAGGCTTTAGATGCTGAACTTCGACATGGTAGGAAATTTCAGTTCATATTCAACCTCCAGCCCACATCCTTCCAACCACTACCTAACATCGTCTCAACTTTCTCATGATCGCTCTTCACTCTCCCCCTCTCCCCTTTCCCTCTGACTAATGCTGAAACGGGAGAACCTGATGCTGGGCCACGACACTTGACGCCAAAAAGCTCCTCTTGAACGTCACCCTTAACCCACCTGCGGAGGAACACAACTCACAGTCTCTCGGCGCACTCTATTTTTATACGCGTAGGTACAATATAAGCATCCCTCCCCACCCCCACCCCCCACCCTCTTTTGAAGTGCTGAAGAATTTCCAGGTGTCCGATCTAAAACGCTCCGGTTCACTTTTCTACCCTCTCAGATCTTTTGCGTTCGTACAGGTGTACGCTGAATTTATTTTACCTTTTGACAGAAAATGAATGAATCTGAAATCTTTTCCATCAGAGAATCGATGAACGTAATAAAATTGCGCGAGTACCGTCGTAACATTCTTTACAAATAGTAGAAACTGAATCGTTTGTTCGAACGTTCAGTTTTATAACGTACGTACATATATATTTACACAAAGAGCATATACGCGCTCGCTTTCACTTCGTTTCGCGCTCCAGGCGTACTGTAATATAAAAGTGATAAATTCTTGGCATATATAATACATTATTTTCTGCAATAGCATCACGCAGCTTAACTTTGTTACACATAATTTTTTTAAATTGTTTTTATTACACTTTCACTTTGTCGATATCTTTTGAATATACTCACGAATCGTCGAGATTAAAACAGCCTCCTAGATCAAGATGTATCATTTTTATTTATTTATTTTTTTTCTATATATCTTATCAGCGAAACATTTGTACGTCATCGTGTATCCGTATCAGGCGTCCTTAAAATTGTTCAGGTAACGATTTTATAAATATCTTCTGTATTTATATTCACCACCTTTATGAATAGACCCGTCTACCTCATCGCGCTTCACGGCTGACGCGACGAGAAAACGATGTGCTAAGGGAAAAGAAAGAAGGGTGAAAAAAGAAAAGCTGTGTCCGAAGCAAAATGAACTGCAGAGTTTCTCCCCTTGTCACATTTTACTTTCTTCGATCACTTTCTTTGTACATGCTTTTTATAAACTTCGGTTCTTCTTGTAAGACAGTCTTGAGTTCATGTCTGGGTTTTTGCTTCTTGTTTACAAATGATTGAATAAACAAATGAAAATTCGACTGACTCGGTTGTTAAAATCAGACTCGACCTACTTTTACGGTTATATATTTAATAATGGGATGAATTTTGCGATGTCAGGGGGGGTTACTGCAGGAAAATAATTCAAGAGTACAAGTTAAATTGGTGAAAATTAATGAGAAGCAATCGTTCGGAAATCGTTTGGAATTGTGCTAAATCAAGCCTGGGTATAAAATGTCGTAGGGTACCGAAGAACTGTAGAATAAAATTAATATAATTATGAATCTGACTAACTGAGTGATTAAGAGAAAAAAAAAAAAAAAAAAATTGGTTGTTCACTCGAATTCAGAAGCTCTTCGAAATTTGCCGATTCTTATACTACCGCGGTAATACTGCAGCGGAACATTCAGGTGAAGTTGAACCGCATTACCAGCTAACCTAACTTTACTCGGTACCTTAATTGCCACTTTAGAGATTACTTCCTCTTCCGAGAAGGATCCTGCAGGTTGAACTATAACGTCTCAATTTTAACGCTTCTCTAAAATACGACGACGATATTTTCAGATTATGTGCTGAAAAAGCTCACAAAATTTAATATATTTCAACCCCACATTTTCGCAATCAATGGGATAAATGTTTATACTCCTATCGATCAGCGATGATTCTTTCCCCCCCTCCCATCTTCCATGACTTTAATTTTTTTTTTTCTATTTAGCATAAAAATTTCCCACTTTATCTGCGCCATAATATTTTCTCATCGTTCGAAGATACGAGCTTTTCCGGGTTACCTATAAGTTATATTCGTTGTTTTACTCGTTCATCGGATTTTTTCCTCCCCCCCTCCTTCCTTTCCCGATCGCACACCCGCGATATCGTTTTCCAGCTTCGTGTTATGGTTTGCAATAACTATAAGTTGTTAGAACGCTGATGATTCGATCGAATATTCATGGAGCAGAAATTTGCTTTTCTGTTTGTTCGTTTCTTGTATTTTTTTTTCTGCAGTTTTTATTCTTTTAATTTATTTTATTTTATCTGTTTTTTTTTTTTTCAGAGGGTGGGAAATTGGTTTTCAGACTTTGGCGCTTTTCTTTACAAATTTGAATGTATGCATATCTACGCAAACGACTACGACAAAAGTAAAGGCTAACCAGTCCTGGGATTAACTGGGCATTAAGACGTTCTTAAACGGACTATTTAAGCTCCCGATTAGCACAACACCGCCCAATTTACGAGGCAAGGATTACAACTTTGTAGGTAATTGCGTTATCCCTGTTTTCTCCCCTCGAATTTTCTATCTCCTTTACTTCCTTCCTTCCTTCACTTCTCTTCTCTTCTCTGCTTTGGTGAGCTTCAAGTGCGCACGTACGCTCTCTATACATTATGCCTGTGTACATTGTACTCGTGGAAACGTATAATAGGATTTGGGATCGGCGAGTACCAAATACCGACGCTTGTTTTACACCAGTGTGTATAACCGACTTTTAATGTTTCTCTACCGTTTTAAATGACCTTTTTGACGTATATATAGGTATGATATTACGGATAACGACAATTTGCTAAAACGTTAAAACCCTACTAATCGTTGGATCCTATTAAATTTTGTTGCATTGCAAACGTTAACGTTCGTTGAAATCCGACCCTAGATTCATTTTATAACGATGAAAAATCGTACAGCGTATTATGTAGATTTCTTGATTCTTTCAACTAGCATGAAAAGGTATGTGAAAGGATGTCGAAATTTTTCTCCACGTCATTCTCCAAACTGTTCTCTGAAATGAAATTCAAGCCCCGAGTCGTTTCATCTCGGTAAACGGATACAATGAAGTAAAATACATTACGTAGATTTAAA
The DNA here is from genome assembly GCA_963978495.1 of Athalia circularis. Lineage (NCBI taxonomy): Eukaryota > Metazoa > Arthropoda > Insecta > Hymenoptera > Athaliidae > Athalia > Athalia circularis. The sequence continues at coordinate 17,305,214 of OZ021698.1, read as the reverse complement.
TTCCAAATTTTGATGCTGAGATATGTAACTATATAACAATTATATTATATCTACGAGTATTTCTGAACCTGCAACGGCAATAATAACAAGATACGGTAATACGAGGTATTTCGTGACGTGCGTCAAATCTGGCTGACACGGAAAGTCCTGAAGGCAGCTAAAGCGAAAGTCGACCTCGTCTCGTCTCGTCTCGTTTCGTCTTCTCTTATATACCTAACGTTTCTCTACGAGTTCCAAGCAAATTAGATTCGGAGAGATTAAATTAGGTTTCCTTCGCTGAGGTTGGCGCGTCCCTTCAACCTCTCCACCTCTTTATGATTCTACGTTTTCCTGCGTATGGATACCAAAAGTTCAGAAACTCCAAGGGCAAATCGAGTTTCCACCACAATCGTAACGCGAGACCATTGTATCCAACCGAACACCCCCACACACTATATGAGATAAGTTTACACTCGACCAGGTCACCGAATCACCGAATCACCGCCTACCTTAACTCGGTAGAACGGAATCGATGAAATGAAAAATTAGCAGATTATTCGCACGATCATTTTCTTGTCTCTTTGACGTTTTTCTAGATAAGTTGAATAATTTTCTGAAAATTTCGCATAGATCGTCCGCGCTTACGGTTGAGCGTTTTGACGATAGTTCACCGCGTCACTTGGTTAACGTCGTAAGGTCGTAGTCTATGCAAATATAATGTCTGTATTATGAAACTGTTGAGCTTAGGTAAGATTAAATTCAAATTTCAGTAGGGGGCCCAACGGATTATCCTGGAAGTCTTATCGCCGGTACGACAGGCCTAAACTTTCGGGCGGATATTATACGTTGACGATGAGACGACGGCACCTGCATTCTCTTCATCTATTCCATCATCATAATATCACAAACTATGGGTACAGCCGCCTGTATACCTCTCACACCTTGTATCACATGTATCGTCTTAGTTAACCCTTTTTCGGTCAAACGGCAATTTTCTTTACGGTGTGCGCAGTGGCCCCGAAGCGAAGACTTCCTTATTTAATATATTACGGCAACCCCATCTCATAAACCCAACATCAAACCCCCGAAGAGTTTTAACTCGAAACTTAGATCATCGTCTAAAATTATGAATAAGTACAGTCGAGAATCGTGACGTCATTGAGAATTATATTGCGGATTTAATGCAACGCGAAGCTTTTCAGCTTTTAATGCGTCCAAGATTGTTACGCTGCTGCTGGCTTCAACGTTATAAATTACCGCTGTGATGTCTTTACTTTGCAAGGAAATATAATATTGTATGTGGTGTACATTTCTGACGAAAGTACGACGGTAGTAGATTCTCGATACTAAAATAAAGATAATAATTATATCCCCCTTTATATACTATACAGTTTCGAGAATACCATTATACGATATAAGCCGCGCAACGGGAGTTTAGTATCGTACCAGCAATAGCAACAGAAGGATCTCGATAGCGATATCTTTCTACCGGTATATTCGAATCACGTGAAACCTGCAGCAGTTATTGTACCTATAGCAAAGATATTGTACGTTTAACGATTCTGACGTGCTCATAGGAAATTTCCTGCAGTTACAGAGCGTACTGTATAATCTACTCAGCTGATATACGTATACAGTATATATTGAGCATACTAGATCAATTCGAAAATGAAATTTTTGAGTTCAAGATTTTATTGCTGTTCAACATTTTCATACAACTTTTTACAAAAAAAGATATCTTAGGGTGTCAGTGGTGCACGGAAAAAAAAAAAAAAATTATCACTCCCAAGGGGTTGGATTTCGAAAAATTCTATAAACTCTGGATCCGTGGTTTAGGTCTAAACCTTTCCAAGAGCTTTTTTTTCTATAACATATAAGGTACCTGTAGAATCGACAAGCTTGCGAATTTTCGTGTAGCCAGAACTTCCGCGTTTATATTGTGTATTACCTTATTTTTTGTTTTTTTTTTGTTTTTTCAAATGGAATACGCAGATCTCCATGTGGATATGGAATATTTGTTTGCCGATCGTTTCCTTTTTTCATAACGTCTAGGGTAGATAGCAGAGTTACTTTCTTTTACTTTCCTTTACGATTTCCGTTCTTACCTTGCGATTGAAAAACTCGGGAATGGAGTTACCGGCAGCAGTTCCGCGTTGATTCCTTTTGAACAATATCAAAACATAGGTATGTGAGGACAACCCTATCTACCTACCCCTTTGGAAGCAGCGGTAACAGCATGTGGTGAAATTGAAACCGGGCGTCGCGACGCTTTCTTTAGTGACACATTTTCCGAATGACGTCGTTATTTCGAAATCAGTATTATATACTTTGAAGTACTTTATCGCAGTTAGAAAAAGTACGTTTAACCTTGAAAAGAATTAGACTCGTCGTAATTTTTCTCTTTGTTTTCTGCCACCACAATTTCGCCACTTTTATCCAACGCCGGCTCTGCGAATGAAATTTACCGCGCGCGTGAAACGTATTGATGGTTAGAAAAGGAAATGAAATAAATCTATCGGATTCAATTCGATTAGAACGTGGGTAGGGTGGAGAGTTCTGTTGTGGGGGATACGGGAGAAGAAAAAATAAGAAGTAAAGTAGTTAAAAATGAAAAATGAAAATGAAGCTAAGATGGGAAGAAATTAAAGCTTTTAATCATAAAAAAACGAACGCGGGAGAATCGTGTGAATAGAAATAAAAAAAAAAACAAAACCCAAATAAATAAGGAGAGGGTGAAAAAAAATCAAATATCGGAAAGAAAAAATTTGATAAGAGCGAGAAAATGCCCTGCAGACGCAAATGAAATTTGTCTCGTACGTGCTGAAGTACGTGAATCGATAACTTGTGAACGCTATTCACGTTCATCGTCCATCAATATGAAAATTTGACTGCATATTAAGACGCGTTGGCGATAGAATGGCTCCATTGATTTCCGGAACGATCGATAATTCGTATAACTTCTCATTCCCTACGTGTTTCAACCAACCAACCAACCAACTAACCAACCCCCTGTTTTCCGCATCCTGGCGAACCCCTTTTAGCGAATAGTTATCCCTAGGGGCCCATTCGTCCGGAACAGGAGCCGAGAGGACGCGGAATTCGCGAAGAGGCGAAGAGGCGAAACGGCCAATGGGTTTTCAACGTATGCAGAGAAACGTGTTAGTGACAATGTAGAACGAACGATTCGCGTAACACCCGTATACATATTGTACGTCTATCCATGTATAGGTACAGGATACCACGATTCAATTACAGCTATCTCCCGCCTATAGGTGACGATGAGGCTCTATTGCCGCAGGTAACAAAAGATCCTTTCTCGCCCACCCACCGAAGGGCGACAGCCAATCCAAAGTAACCGGATGTATTTCGTATGTATGTATCTATCTGAACGGAACTTTCCTATCTTCGTAATATCTCCATGAATGTATACGTGCATACTTACATACTCGCTTAACTTTACGGGTACATTCATATATATACACAGAAGAAGTACGACATTTATGTATATAAGGATATAGATACGTCGAATAAAAATGCGGAAGAATGAAAAGAAACGAAAAACAAAAAAATAGAAATGACAAAAAGCAATTTCCAACTGGTCTGGGAGTTGGGATTTCAACCCCCTTCACGTTTTTTGCCCCGCATATACGTACATTCCACCAACGTGAAACCCCCTTGCGAACGAATCTTCACCTCTAAGGCGCGATATTTTGACGTACCTTTTTTTTTCTCCGTTTTTCTTTTTCTTGGTTTTTTTTTTTTTTGTTTTTTCTTTCACAATCTACCTCCTCGGGGATCTGAACCAACGCCATTTTATATCTCCTTTATATTTTCACCACGCTATAACAATAATTCCCAGACGTGGTGGTCCCTTTACTCGGTATACAGGTATATCTGTAATATAGATGAAAAAAAACAAAAAAACGAAGGTCTGTTTTCAACCGAAGTAAAGTAGGTACATCAAACCGAATACTATATGTGTATCTAAAACCTCGGATATATTGTATATTACAGAGGCAGGAAAGTGAATTTTTCTTTCATTTCTTTACTTAATTTTTTTTTTCTTCTCTTTTTCCTTTACTTTTTATTTCAGATTTCACAAGCACTTGTATACCTACTTGATGTTTGCAGCAACTGCAAGCTCAAGAAATGGGTCATTACTTGGAATAAGGTATATATGGATGATACATACAACTATAGCTATAAACGTCACGTGAAGCTAAACTTGTAGACTTGTGGTACTCGGAAAAAATAACTGCAGAAGAAGAGCTTGCTCAACTCTTAGAAGTTGAATCGTGCGAAGAAGCGAAAAAAAATGTGTTCTTTTTTTTTAATCTTCCCCACACCTTTTTACCAACTTAAACTCAACGTCGAGCTTATTCGTATAATATTTATCTTTGTTCCTCTCGAGTCAGTAACTTTTTTGTTTACTATCTTCCTGTTGGAAAAAAAGAAAAAAAATCAGTTTTTGGAAAAAAAAATCAACCCTATGTGTAAGTCCCGTCATTGTTGAAGTTTTGCATTTTGTATATAATATACAGCTGTTGACCCCTTTTATACGCGGACGAATGGGCAGGGTGAACGTTTATCGTATTTCAAAAGTGCTTCTTCATCTCTTTGTAACACAGACGGCGATAAGCGATAATCGTGAACATCTACCCCTGAAATTTCTCGGTTCAGGAGACCCAAAGGTACCGCTTTTGTATTAGGTTTCAGTTTTCCTGAGATTTCTGTGCACCAGCAATTAAATTCAAAGTGAAATTTTGATGTATTTCGCAGACGACACTTACTCGTATATTTTGCTTTGATTTTCAAATGAAACGCCGATCGAATATATGTTCCAAGAATCTCTTGGTCGTTTTGTTTTATACATAAATATGGGTATGCCGAGTTATTAGAAATTGAGAATTCTGTTAAACATCGTAACATGTTCTCCCGAACTGCGGAGTATAATGAGATAACTTACAAAAGCGATGTAGAACACGTCGCGACGTGCTTTGCGAAGTTACGAAATATTTCCCTTGAAATTTTTTTCACGACCCTATTTCTCTGATGAAAAACCGATTATTTCATGCCCAAGAAAATCACGTCGCTCATCATTAATCTCACTTGACTCCGAAGTTCTTCTTGTTTTTTTTATTACTTTAATTTGATTTTTTCAATTTTTTCAGACACTCCGTAGTTCCTGTCTTACATTTGTAATATCATTATTTTAGCCTCTGACGCACAGGCGGTAGAAAAAAATGTAGTAAAAAAAAAACCTTCTAAAATCAATAAGGCTCCGGGGTTGGATATTATATCGCGTTGCAGGTTTTATTATACCTCTAGTTTTTTACATGCACTTTAACTCTGGATAATTATATATACCTATCTAATAAACTTGGCGAGTACTCGAAGTGTAACGTCCGAGCTTTTTCCCTTAAAAAAGTTTAAGAAGTAGAAATAATAAAATATTATCGTTGTCGTGGTATTCGATATTACAAGAGAAAAAAATTTGTGAAACGGGATTTTTCAACTTATTAAGCCAACCCCAGGGCACAAATGAGAAATATCTAAATTCAAACGAAAAAGGATCCGCAGAGAAGAGTATGACTCCTGATTAAAGGGCCGGGCTCTCAAAGTTTCGAACGGTAATTTAACAAAAATTTTATTTTCTAACCGTCAGCGCGGACGTCAGCAGACTTACGAATGCTTTACTCGATCAATCCCGTATACGTATAATATTCGAACAAGAGGGATGAAAATTTATTGCTCGAAAATTGTAATCAGTCTTCCCTTTTTTCTTTCACCATCCACGCGTCAATCAAAATCGAAGTTGGGCTCCCGATCTTTTTTTAGATATAATCATAGATATAATATATTTATATGATCGTACTTTTCGTGTAGGTATTTGGGTACCCATTTACCAAAACCATAGTTGTATTCGCGGTATGTTTTTTGCTCGCTACACGCCTCGTTCGTTCGTTCGTGACCCGTTACGCCGTTGTTTGGTAAGCTAGTTACAATAGAGGTATTTGCGTTGTTTCAGAGAAATTAATTACTGGGTACGCCTTGGACTCAAGTGCCTATTTCTCCATTAATAGTCTCTAATCTTCTCCCCATTCCCGTATATATAGTTGGCATCTTTCACCGAAGTATCTCTTCGCTTAGGTTCAATTATGTGTACACCACACCCTGACGTAGAAAATAGCAAATTGTACGGACACAGTCGTGAGATGAAAATCTATGGAAAACATTTCACGAGTAACGTTTGTTGTAATTTTTTGCCCTGATGCGAAAACCTCGACGTCCTTTGTAATAAATCACCTCTAGCATTACATACACGTGCGCGATTTCGCAATGAATTTCTTATCTCTATTTCAAAACCCAACCAACCAACTAACCAACCGAGCGCAATATCTCAACCAGCTAAACTTAATTGAAATTTCATACTCAGAAACTGAGAGGAAAAAATGACGGGAATATTTTACTGCGTTCTAATATTCTATTATGTCGGGGGTTGCTTTCCTTTCTGTACAGTATTTTTTTGGAACGGGAATATCGCTCCGGTATTCGATCATTAGCGATTATCGACGACGACCAAAAAAAAAAATTGGAGAAGAAGAAAAGTAAAATCTATGTACTGTGTTTCTGAATAATCAAACACAAAATTGCGTGCCACCACGATATAAAAGCCGTAATCAATACCAAATGAGCCTTCTAGCTTTTTGTCAGCATCATAATCATTAAAAGCACGCGGTTTAATGGACCGCTCGACAGCAACCATCAACCCTTTGTTAGGATATGAGCAAAAGGGCCATTTTTTTTCTAACGCGTTCTGTTTTCTCCTTTTACTGAACCAAATTTTTCTTTTTTCATTTTTCTTTTTTGCATGTTTTTTTTTCTCTCTCTCTCTCGTTTCGTTACACTTGTATATACCCTAGCTCTACGCTCTCCGCCCCCAACTATATGATTTTTTATACAACAACGTAAACGGGCAATCTCTGCAACAATTTGCTGGAGGCGGTGAAAAAAAATGTTATCACAAAGACAGCATTATATCCATATGATTCGCGAACTGGTTGAAAAAAATTGAATGCCGAGTTTTTTACCTCTGATAATATGATTCAATAAAATTATGTTATAATCACATCATAAAATCGTCCGACGTAATTTTATCATCGATATCTGATTACTTCGATTCTTAAAAACTATGATTTTCAAATAAATTGTTACAGATGCGATGTGTTTGGTGAGAAAACAGAAAAAAAGAAAAAAAAACTAATTGTACAACTTGTGGTGTTGCGTAATTGTTGTTTTTTTTGTTTGTTCACTCTGTTTTTTTTTTACGTAGGCGTGATGTGTTAACGTACATTGTTGGTAGTATTATGCATATGGGCAGTGGTCACATATATAGAGACGTAAGAAAAAGGAGGTCGCGGCCGGGTTGTATAAGGACGGTAAAAAAGACCGCAAGGGGGGTGAAAAAAACGAGAGAAAAAAAAAAACCAGAACACGTGAGGTCCTGCAGAGTAGGTTGTATTGTAGGGTATCCGATGTAGACCCTGTTGTGGGATGTACAAGGTTGCTGAAAAAAAAAGAAAACCAACAAAAAAAGGAACAAAAATGGACGAACGACTATCGGGGATTAAACAGTAAACCCGTCAGTTCTTATTCGAGTTTTATCGGGGCTGGCAGCAATGTAAGCTTCGCTTTACGATCGTGTTGTCGTTCGTCGAGGAACCCCCTCTTCTCTCTCTATCTCTCCAGTGTTTCGTTCTTCAGGTCTCGTGAGTACCGCAAACCCCCTAAGACGGTGCTCTATTTTCTTTCTACATTATCAAAGTACTATGCGATTCCAAACTTATTTATGTTATACCTCCGAGACATCAGGTACACATGCATTTACTACTTTTTAAAATGCAAACTCATCCTTCACTGATCCACGATGTTTAGCTATGCAAAAGTCGGTTCGTTTCTTATACAACGTAAGATACCCATATACATATACCTGTACGTACATTTATTATACTTTAGAAAGATAATTCGATTTCTCCTTTTTTCTTTTTTTTCTTTTTCATATATTCTGGAATTTATACCGATCGATCTTTGTTGCTGTACGCTAGCTGTACCTACCTACCTACCTATCTATCTATCTATCGCTGCAGCACACGGCGAAAGGAAGCGGAGCTAATCTAAACGGATCGTCTCGTAACAAATGTCTCCGTCGTTCGGTACTAGACATGAGTTTTTTCATTTTAATTTTTTTCCTCTTTTATTTTCGTTGTATCTTGGTACATTGCTTCTTATAGATCAATCTGTTATGTACACTTGAATTCCTTTTCGTAAATTATACAATTCGAACCTGATAACGAAATCCGTGACGTGGATTGATTTACGTGTTGTTTAAAAACTAGATAAATCGTGGGTCTAAGAATAAGCCCGCCGATGCTAACGTGGGATCTTAAATTCTCTGTTCTTGCTAATCCCACCCCTGTACGCTACTAGGTATATCAACATTTCTAACACCTCTTTGCAAGTCGTAAATTATTCATTTACAACAGGATATTCTTACTGCTACTTTTTGTCTCGGAATCCCATCCGCTTATCGATGCCATTACTTTTTAATTCTTTTTTTTCTCTTCTGTTTTTAATCAATCTTGGGAAAAAGTTAATGTGGTACCGGTACACCTATTACTCGACCTTGTTATACAGGTACCGCATTTTGTGTAGCTAGGAAATGATTTTTAAAATCTTGAAAAGAGATCGAAGACGTGTGATTACATCCGTTCGGTTCTGCATTCTCCGGAGATATTTTTTTTTCTTCTTTTTTTTTTAGGGAGATATGTATACATATTTCGTGTATCGTGGATTGACAGAAATGTAGGAAGAATATAGGGAGTAACACGTCGTCAGGTTATTTGCCAGGTTTTTTTGAGGGGGTTTCTTTGCGTGGCAGGTGAAATTCTTACGAGAATATGTCGGTGACGTTTAAGTCTTTGACGTTTTTGAAAGTAGGGAAGATCGGAAGGGGGATTTTCATTTTGTGAAAAGTATGGGTAACTCATTCTTCGGTAAAAACCACGTCTTCTGTGACTCGACGAGATATAAAAAGGAACCGCATTATGTATATCGATTATCTGTCCGAATTTTACAAGCTTTCATTGAGTCTACATTCCTACTTTATACATAACCAGTCACTGTCTCTATCTATGTCTCTCTGGGATCTTCACTCCATTTTTTCGAATTAAAATTTCTACATCTTTACAAAATATTCTGACAGAAATCTTTCGACAAACGTCGAATCGTTTTAGCAAAGAGTATGATCGTTATATTGAGTATATATGTATACTTATAGAGTCTGTAAATATGTCCATTGGAACTGCACGATTGCGATCAGAAACAGCCGGTGCCGATTCAATTTTATCGACAGTTACTCACTTACGTGCAATCAGACCACTTCCCTGCCTCGTTTCTTCGGAAAGCTTATATGGGTATACCTATTATATAAAGAAAATTGTTTGTTTGGTCTCAAGTTCAGATGAGAATTACATTCCAACGACTTTTTCCTATTCTACTCTATTCACTTCGAACTCTTTTTGGTTTTGTTATACAGAATATTTTTCACTTTTTTCTTGATCGCACGATCCAATGGTTATTTTTTTTATTATAATCAACGGTAATCCGGCGCACTTAGTATATATTTTATGATCATCTAAAGTTCGCTCAAATTGGCAGCCGCATAAAAACTACGGCATTAAAAATTGCACGGCAAATCGCAACACGCGAATATAACCGTGAGTTACGTATATAATGCGATGTGGGTGCAGCTAGGGCAACAGCTTGCTTTGCAATGTACGATATCTTACCACCTTCTCAACTAAGTGCTGCACTTTTACTTTTTCTTTTCTTTTATTGTCTTCTTCTTTTTCTTTTTCTTTTATTTTTTCTTTTATTTCGTTCTCTCCGTACTACGTTGCGTTTCTGCAGCATGATATGTACGATGAAATTGCAACGGCACATGCGCCCTGTGTACGTACGCGTAAATATTCTCGCAAACTCCAGCGGTATTCCTATGCTGGAAGGGTATTACTATTTATCACGAAACTCACAGGGAGCATTGCTACGTGCCATGAAAAGGAATTTCCTTCGTAATATGTATAATACATCTATTTGCGCGGCTATAAAATCCTTTCTCAGTTGTTTAAAAAACTAATTCTCAAATAAATGGAGGATGCAAAAGCTTGTACGATTCTTATTTTATTGTTATCATTCTTTGTTCATTTAATTAGTGTTGAGTCTTCAATTTGTGTTTCGGCTGGTAATTAGAACTGGGTTACTTGTTTCACCAGAGGTACAGATTTTAACGTAGTATACCTATAACACATTTAACATTCGGACTTATTGGAAATCAACCCTGCATGTCCATTAGCTAATAGTGTCTACTGAATATACGGATTATATGCATTTCTGCATCCAGATAAACACCGGATATCCTAATGGCGTGGATGTTATACCCGTGGTATATGTATCTCTGTGGAAACACCGAATTCATAGCGAAAATTATATTACTGGACTCAGGTTTAGCCGATGATATCCTGCGCCTCCATTCATTCGCTCTTTCATGTATTATGTATTATTTTCAGAATAAATGTAGATTTTTTATATCAAATGTATACTGTGCGTGTAATTATCGTTACATGTAATGAGATTTTTTTTTAATTTTTAGCCAAAGTATCACGCAACTATAATGATGATAATCGATTATTGAAATTGTATATTTTCAGCTGAACGAGATCACTGTAATAAAACAGTGGACATTTACGAAGATGTTTCAAGTCCAGTGGTGACCGCTGAAACTTGGGGACGACCTTTGACCTGCTGGTACCGTTTTCGATCGTTTAGAGGGACGTCACCGCGTGATTGGATTCTTCGCGTACGTTTCAAGAAGTTTAAAGTTGGAGTTTTGGCAAACGCCACGACCTGCGCGGGAGGATATTTGCAGGTGAAATTTTTACGTTATTCCCCGCAACCATTCTTGCAACAATTTTTTTCAATTTATTTTCTTTCATTTCAATTGCGAAAATTCCGAGGGTAAAAATTAACGGTGATATAAATAAATACGATTCACACAGCACGACCGGATATGTATACGACAATGAAAGCACAATGACATTTTTTTTTTGTTTTTTTTTTACAATTTGTTTCTGCTTTTTTTAATTTCCATTATTCTTTTATTCTTTTTTTTTCTTTTTTTTCACCCGTCATATTTTCTATAGACGCAAAAACAAATGCTATTGTAAACCACGGCAAAATGTAACACGGATACAACTTCGTTGGATACGAATACGATTTCGTATATCTGTCTGTGTTTGTCTGGGTACGGGGGAAGGGGGGTAGGTTATGGTATAACTATCTGCACATAGTTGGATTAATTAAACTACCTCGGATTACGCTACAATTTCAACGACAAAGCGCGAATCGTTTTAAAATACAAGTATTGGAACGGCTCAGCAATTAGTAGATCCATGAACATTGAACGTGCTTTTGTTAATCTATTATACGCCTCGATCCCGGTTGCTATGTATTTTTGTTCTATTTGATTTCGTTTTTTTTTTTGCTTTTTATTATTCTAGTATTTCGCAGGCAGATAGACAAATAAAATAATATTTGTCTAATATGCTTTTTTAACACTCTTAATGTGTATCCCAATTTCGACACAACGACCCCCTTGATATTTAGACGGTTTCATAAATTTAGAAGTGGAAGTTTTTGGCCACTTGATTTTACACGCGGCGAGGTCTTTATAATATCATGTTTTTCAGTAAATATTTACCCAAAAGCGAGAAATTACAACCCTCGACTAGGGGAGGGTTCAACCAAAGCGGCAAAGAAAAAAAGAGGGGGAAAAAAATGGAAAAAGAAAAACGTGAGAGCTGGGAATGTGTTTTAATTGGAAAAATGATTTCTTTGCAAACAGAATACATTACACACGTTGATTTACGTTTACACAATTCATTACTGGACTCGTTTGTTATATATACTCTCGTCTACATGGGTGGTATTTATTCGAGGTCCCTAATTTCTACGCATATAACATAACCGTTTATAAAACTAAGCGAAAAATTTCCATTTAGTTGATTAATGCGTGGAATGATCTAATGCAGAAAATATATACCAAATCCCCTGCGCGAACGAATATTTGCCACATTATTTTGCCCGGTTTCATATTATATTATTATAAATAGATTTATTCATGAACAAGAATTCGCAACCGATTGTTCAGTCCCGTTTGTTGTTTGACGTTTGGTTTCATAACAAAGATATCGAGTCAAATTTTGTACAAATAAGTCGATGGTGGAATATGCTATCGAGTGAGTTTCGCTTTTCGTGTTTTTAATGGATATACTTCGTATATTTCATTGATGTAAAAAAGAGAACCAACAAAAAGAAAAAGCTAATTTATTACGTAGAAATATGAACAAACAACCGATACACGTGACATCGAGTTTTCAAAGAACCTTTTATTCAAGTAGAAAAATATAAAAAGTTACCGAATTCCGAGTGATTGAGGGGGAAAAAAAGCAGTACGCTTTCGAGTCAGATACTTTTTTATATGTTATCTTGTACGTCGTTACATTATTCATGTGGGAATATTTTCTATAGGGTGATATTAAAGACTGAAGGAATGGAAAAATTACATTTTCAAATATATGTACTTATTTGGTAATCCATACAGAGATAAAAAAAATATTTCACATATTACATAGGATTTTTTCTGTCTTTCTTCTTTTCAATTTAAACGAAACCGCGTGTATGTGTGTGAGGATATTTTCAGTATTTCCTTTAGCATAAAGTGGAACGAATAGAAAAATACTCTTGGGGTGGTGGTGAAAAGTTGAGCTGGTTATTTTATTATGCACCGGATGATATTCACTCGGGCGCCATACCTACCACCACCTATACCAAGCCTTGGTGGTATCCTAAAAATAAACAATTTTCGTTCAAAATGACAGAAAAGTATTACTCAACGTAAAGTAAAACGGAAATATGTATGCTGATTGTGCAATATGTATTCCATTGTACCTCGACCGCAGACTGCTAGGTACCCACTCATTTTTCGTCATAATATATAAAACCCGCACAAACAACTCGTAGAAGATGAAAATTTTGGAGTTTTATTTATTCATTTATTTTCTTCTTCTATCATTTTTACTAAACTTTAAAAACTGTCGTTACTTCATATGTCGTATCGAAAATTTAACGACCTGTTCTGTCAGGAATCAAAAATCGTGTTTTTTTTTTCCTCCCGGTAAACCCTGAAGAGAGAGTTTTGTAATATAAAGTGACGTTGAAGTATTATTCTGAAACCACTTTCAGTCGAGCAACGCGATGGATAATTAATGTCAAAAGCTTAATTGACGCGCGAGGTAGATGCAGGCTTAGGTATTATAGAATACAAAGGTGATTGTGTGTGGGTTAAAATTTATACGCGTTCAGAAATATTCATATTTTATCCATCAGCTTTATATGTTACATATATATGTAAACTCTATGTCACATTTGATGAGATAATAACAAGGGTCGTACTCCGTCTTCTATTTGACTAAAGTTAACTTTCACAGGATCAATTTAATACTGCAGAATATATCTATATCCACCCATACAAATCGATGACTCCGTTGCCCCTCCCTAAATTACTAACCACTTAATCTATAACCCGGTGAAATTAGGGCAGCACTGCTCCTTGAATTACCTCAGCTTCACGATGTACTATAGAAATACCAATCTACCTAAATTATACATTTATTTAATATACCTTCCCTGTATTGTAATTTCGTAAGAGTGCGAAATTCCATTGATCAATTAATCACCTTGGAATTTGGTGAGTAAATTCGAGAGCTTTGGCACGTTTGTTTTTGTTTCATACTTATACCGCAATTTAGATTCGACGTATAACGAGGCTCGGTTTTCAACGAACCTAGCAGATGCGGGAAGGTAACCGCAAGACAAAGTTTTTGCGGGGGACCTAAATCCTCAAAATGTCCGTTCAAGAATCTATGAACGCGAAGAAACTTTAACTCCCGGAGTTCACAAACGTATAAGGGAATGAAAACAGCGGACTGGAATTTAGAGGAAACGGGAATAGGGGACGGACCCCCGATCGACCAGAAACGGAAATAGCAGTCCGTATCCCTTTTCCACGCGACTTACGATCGGTTCGGAGACTAGGAACAAACCCCTTTCTCGGAATCTTCGTATGCGAACTCCCGAATCCATCGTGCGGCTTTTGCAGGACGTAATCAAAGGCGGGCACCAGACGGTAGGACTAGGACGCGGCCCACATCCCGCGTACTTTCCAAGATCAATAACTGATACGGATTACGGGTTTCTAGGGTGTGCGGCCCGTTGCCTTGCTGCTTCTGTTACCATATAACCCGATGAATTTGGTTTGCCTTATTGACAAAGGCCACGCCGCAGCTACATCAAATTAAGCTCTACTTCGACGCACTGCTTTTTTTCCCCCTAATTTTGGATCGAAAATCATTTTTTTTTTTTTCAACGGAGGTCAGAAGTCCGAATCTGTAAGCTCGATTGATCCATCTGACGGAATGATCGAGGTATCAAAAATCTATTGCTTTTTTTCAGAGCGACAAGATCGAGACAGCTTGGTCAGTTTTAGGGGTAGTTTAATCGAGTCGATGGATTCGTGTTTCGTGGTCCTGCAGCATCTGTGCTTTTTTTGTGAATGGCTCTTATCTTCTCTCATGATCATTTGCTTTGCGACAAGAGTTGATCGTAGCGCATTGCACGAATCTGCAGACTTCACAGTGACCCTGTTCCGACAACGGGCAAATGCAAGAGGTGCTAAAACTGGGGGTCGGGAGTGTCAGGACAGGATGGGTGAGACCTGCGACCGGAAAGTAAAGGGTTCGTTGACTATTTCCGTTAATTTAACCGACTCCCTACATACACGAGCGAGAGTTGCCTCGCAGCGTCACGTCGCGTCGGTGGCAAAGAGTCTGACAAGTCCGATGAGACGTGCTTCGGAACCTCGTGAGTCGCCCACACAGAAATTGACGTGTCAAATTTGTATTTTTTTTCTACCCTTCTAAAATTTTGTCTAAAATTCATACATGTTTGCCGAATTATTTCCAAGAAAAAAAGGAAAAAAACACTTGAAGCAATAATCATGTAATAGTTCTCCAACATTCTTCTGACTCAAATTTCTGGATTCACCTTCGGCGGAAGGAAAAGCGAGAAAAAAGGAATCGTACAAATTTCAGGGGTGGTTTTTAGGAAACGTATGCAGCGAAATAACGACCTTGCGTTGTTAATTATTCATTCGGTGATGGACCGAAACGATGGTAGTGTTAGTACGATGCGTGCCATACTACCTGCCACGTTATAGGCACTGACCAATGGGCTCTTCACTGCCTACTGGGAACGTGCAACTACACGTTCAAACACGGATCCTATATGGCAGGGAGAGTTATACGTATTTACGTATATAGGTATGTACTAACGCCAACAGCAGAACGTCATTAATCTTCGACAGGCTCGCCTTCGTACCGCATCTATCGGGGTAAATATCACGCGGGTTTCTACGCCGCCACCACGACCATTCCCCTAAATCCCCCTCTATTTTCCTCCTGCCTAGAATTCTGCAGGTACCACAAGTCACAAGTCACAATCACGACCGCACGAGGTATTATTTGGCTTTAGAATCAACTATATACTTTACTTATACTTTACATAACTCCTGGAATCCCAAATCCTAAATCCGGTTGAGGAAAACGAAAGTAGAATGAAATGTTGAGAATTTTTTTTCTTTCTTCGTCGCTTACGCGATTTCCCAACAGCGTGAGTGCGTTAGTATAATTTTTCTCAACGCTAAATTTCGCTGTGCCAAATTGAAAAATTTATTTTGCAAATTCTATTTTACCTTTTTTCTTCTCTAGCTCTTATCCTTCAAAATTACGGGTATGACAGCATTATAACATCATGAAGTGTGAAACGATTTTGGAGAGACAATATATTTTACCGCGAAATATTAAAATCCCGAAGGATAATTTAATGTCTCGTCCTATAACGTACCTACCTGTTTTTGACCCGCATATTTATAACTGGGTTTAAATAGATTACCTATATTTTAAATTTTCATCAGTCTCGCAGTCAATTACTTTTCGTAATTAGAACGATTTCAATGCTCGTATTATATTTTATACGATGGGGGGTAACAGCTGCTCCTCCAGCATCAGGAACAGCAGTAGCCCCATCGTTTTTATTCTCCTGAAACGCGAGTCACGGTGATAGAAATTTTTTCTTTCCGTTTTTTTTTTTTAATTTTATTCTCATTAACGACAATTTTGCTTTTCATCTCAGAGGCAAATTATTTTCCTTCCAAAATAATTAATAGCGATGCTGAACGGCATTTATATCACATATGTAAAAAAATTGAATGATTTTTTTATAATTTTTTATTTTCCGGAAGATTTTGAGTATATACCAGAAAATTTTAGAACCAGAAGAATAATTATAGATTATATCTCGACTTCCAACGGTACGTATTATGTAATATTTTTGCTATCGAGATGTCAATTTTATAGCATACATATGTACACTTTATGTATCGCATATTCTGTTATCTTTTCACGCAAGGGACGACGAGATTTCTCGCGTCAATTTCATCTCTGTATGATAAACGAAATTGCGAGTAGGTATATAACGAAGATAACGACCGCGTGAGTGCTTGCTTTGTTTTGTACATTTTGTTCGTCCTTTTTTTTCTTTTGTTATGCATGCAGAAAATAAATTTACAAAAAAAGTCAATTTTCTCTGCAGAAATTAATAATATTTTCTCGCTGTACCTTTGTACTTTTTTTTACTTGTACTTTTTTTACTCTTTAGTTGCCGTTTTTCAATCTACATCGTAAGCGCGCGGTCATAGTTTTATACGTAAGTTTAGGATTGAATAGGTAGGTTGATTTACAACCCTCGTCAATTTCAATACTCGTTGATTATCCCAGCACTAAACTTTTCTCCATCTTCATCAGCTAAATTCTTAACGTTCTTTTTATTCGGTTTTTATACATCTCGCAGTCCACTAGTAGATAAAAGTTTCGATCAAAGATGAAAATTACTTGAGAAAAAAAAAAAATAATAATCAAAAAGTTGTTGAAAATGAATTCTAAAACTTGTAGCTCAAGAGAGAAAAAAAAAAAAACAAGAAATTAAAAAATTCTATAGCCGAAGAGAACTTATAGCTTTAATGCATATTTAATATTAATATACGATGTACAAGGAAGACTGATTTTGTCGTTTGAGAAAAAAGAAAGCAAATATCATGTCCTGCAGGGGTGGAATTATATCGAGTTAGATTTCAATTCTGAACGTGGAAAACTCGACCGATAAGAGAGTCTGAGGACGTGCAAACAACGGTGAAGTGTCCTTACACATCCCCTTCGATCTCGGAGCTGTGATAAGTCAACGATCATTCAAACACCCCCGTACTATGTGTGTGTGTATATTGAGCTGTATACGCCGAATATCTTTACGACAGACTTTATACCCCGCAGTAAGTTGATTGAAAAAAAAAAAAGAAAACGCGAAAGAAGAAGAAAAAAAGTAGAAGAAATCTCATCGTCGGGAAATGATATTTGACGGCCGTGGTGCAGCTGTTTCGAAATCGCTAAACGAGCCATATAGGATAAGATGGGTCGTATATTCAGCTCTTGGGGTAATCACGTGTTTCGGTACTAAACGAAGTTTTATGATCGCACGTTGAATTATTTTCACATTCAGACAGAATTTCTTCTGAAACAGACCGGTAACGAGGTGTCCCCATTATTTCCATATTTATTTATTCGTTCGTTCGGTTGTTTTTTTTTTTGTTCAGGGTTTATTTTCGTTCAATTGATTTTCCCCCGTAGACTTATACCGAGCGATAAATAAAATTCGGATTAGCTGAAAACTCGGTGGGTTGCCACCTCCATCCCTCCCTCTTTTCCTCCCATCAATTGTATATCGATGGTATAAATCGTTGTTTTCGTATACAACAAATTACAGATATATCTTTTAAATTAAGGGTGGAAAAGACTCGGGGGAACAAAAAGTGGGTATCCTATAACGTACGTATACTGCGGGGAAAACTCCGGTTCAATTTCCGTCTCGTAGAATAATCAAGCAAGGGGAAAAGGTATATGTATACATAAAGAATGGTGTGGGTAACGTGGAATGATCAATACAGGTAGAAAATCAGGTATCAGATTCGTTCGACGTCGAACTTACAATCGAGCAATCGAATTCATCAAGCGCAGATTCTACACGGAGAGACTTACACATTTATATATATATATATGTACATAGGTATATGTATATGCACACCTTTTATAGATTGTATGGTTTAGAGAGGGAAGGGGTTATGTAATATATAAAGTTTGAAAAATCCTTCGGCGGAATTGATTTGAGGCAACAAAAGGCTTGGCGCAATCTTTGCTGGATGGAATAAAAAGACATCGCATCAGGGGCTGGGGGATACAGATCGACTCTGTTTTGTAGAAATATATTCTGTTCAAACGCTAAATCACCAAAGCGATGTTCAGTTTTTCGAAGGTAACGGAGTATAATGTTTCATATTTATTTTCATCGACTTTAATCTCGGTTCCAGTTTACACTTTTTTAACGTATAGAAAACGATCGTGATAACAAATTTTACGTATGTATATGAAGTACTGCAATTTTAAACCATTCGTCAAATCGCTATACTCTCTAACCATTTGGAAAAATACATTGATTTATTCTCCCATACGTAGGATACATAATGTAACGTTCCCTGAATTCGTACATACACATATATACCATCGCCAATTTTTCACCCACCTATGTATAGGTATATACATTACGATGTTGCTAGTATACACGTGTAGCGAAATATAGGGGGAAGATCCGAAGATATTGGTTTGCAAGGTGATTTTGTGCGAGTGGAAGGTGTAAGTTGTGTGTCGGAGGTAAAGAAAAAAGGAGTTTGAGAAGGCGCGAGAATGGGGGGATACCGTGTGGAAGCTACAAGTTGGATAGAAACGTCAGCCCGCAAAAGGATGGTGAATACGCCAGTGAATCGTGAGGAGTTACCAATGCCCCGTAGAAGTCCATAATGCCTACTCGTGTCTTGGAAGGGAATTCATGTATATGTGCGCACGGCGTCGGAGGTGGAGGTTGAGTTTGAGTTGGAGGTGGAAAAGGCGCCCCTTTTATACACAAGGAAGAGGAAAAGTGATGTAAAAACGAGTTTCCTTCTTCGGCTCCGTAGCTCAGATCAGAGGGAGGAAGAACTGAGGAAAGAGAAAAAGAGAAAATATTACGCGAATCGCGAGAGAGCGACGAAGAACGATTTCGAGGAAGGAAAGCGGCGCGGGTGACTTGCAACGAGCTACATTGAAAATCAATGAACTTCAAAGTGCGAGGCATGAGTATTTATAGCCCCTACTCACTCAACTACCCTCTGCATACAAACTCACACATCGGTTTTTTAACTCCACGATTTTCTACGTATTGCATATCCTCACTTACTCCTTCTGTTCTTTCATCTCAGATTCTAGGAGACACGTTCGGTTGAATTTCTGTCCCTTTTGACAAACAAAAGAATTTCCAAAATCCTGGCCGATGCTGCAAGCATAAATAGTTGATAATACTATTTTACTGCCCACTCTGTCGGCGCAGGGAAGGTCAATTATGTATATATACTTTGTTAGTTGAGTTTGTATCGCGTGTCATACATCGGGAAGAATTTTAAGGTGAGCTTACAAGTTACTTGAGAGAGCTTTTAGCGGTGAACTAGCGCGAACCACGTCTCTCGGAGTATCGAGATATCCGTATAACTACCAGAAGTGAGAGAGGAACTTGCAGCCGTTCAGGTTCGCACGTTAAGTTTTCTAATCCACCGATCGTGGGATTCGAGCAAAAACGCTCTCCGTGGAAGCCACTGCATCTGGCAATTTCCAAGTTTATTTTTATACCTTGTGTGTCGCGAAAATTTCTTCCGAAACTTTATAGAAAACTTGATTTAAAGTTCACGTTGTACGAAATAATGTTGAGAAATTAATCAAGCCATTGTATCCTAGTTGCAGGATTTTTTTTTCCTCTCAACTCAGTTTCAAAAGTATTCTCATGTTTTGTTTTAATTTCGTATAAATCTTCGAATTAAGGGGTAGCCCGGAAAACGAGAAGTCATTAACACCGTTAGACGTCGTTAAACTGCATCCCCCACCCGCCTCCCGCCTCCAACCTACTAACATCTTCTCGGAGAGCAATATCTTCTCTAATGTTAATGAGCCGCCCCGAGGCTCGGTTCTCACGCTCAAAGGAAATCCCACCTTCGATCCTTAAACGCCGCTTGCGAACCCCGACCCCTTGGTTCCTATCAGTCCAATGCCCAAGAAGTCAAACAGCAACTTTGATGCTTATCTGAGCGGAACGGCATTCGATAACGACTAAAAGGGTGTCTAGTTTCTAACTTACATATAACTTACTTCACGAGCCCATCCACAAATATTTTCACAAGAACCAAATTCAGGAAAATCCAACGTATGTAATCGTATAGGTACCTACTCAATTTTTCTGCAATTTTTTGACGTTGAAGATCAGAGGACGACAAGATTTAGTACACCAAAATTGGCGGCTGTAATTTTTCATAAGAATCATCGTATCAACTTGAAAATTATGCAGTGGTGATTTGAGTGAAAAGGGAAAAAGCTAGGGAAAGAGTGATAAAAATATGAAGTTATACTAAACAAAATGAAGAGAACGGGATCTGTTATTTAATTTTCGGAAGAAGAAAAAGAGAAAAAAACTTTCTTTGATAAACTGCAGTATAAGCAATGAGGAATAATTTTCTTTTTATTAAGTGTAAAAGTATAGCGTTGGAAACCGAGTCTTTATACTTTTGTGAAGCTTTGAAGTTTTATTTAAAAAAGTTTGCAGCATTTTGTTGATTTTTTTTTGCAATTTTTCCCTCTGTTTTCTTTTTTTCGACAGAGGAATCTCTATCCTTCAATGATAAAAGAGAAAAAAGAAAAGAGAGAAAAAAAAATCCACCCTCTCCGAATCAGATCGCAATTAACCCTCAAATAAAGAGAAAGAGATGTTTCGATATCCGCTTTATATACCGACTACACTTTTTAACAAGACAAACTTTTCCTCTCTGCCTATACAGCGGTGGTAACTGCCAATTCAGTGAACGTACTCAGAAAAATTGGAGGAAATTTCAAGGCGACCTGCGGACCGAATCAATAGTTGTTACTATACACCTCCCTTTCACCCTCTTTTCTGCATCGCCGACACTCGCCATGTTATAATTTTTAGACGTACCGGCGCCCAGATGGCGTCCGGACGTCTGCAGACGTCCGAGCGGATATTTTGATGAATAATATATTACAGATGTTTTACATGAAAATATATAAAAAAAAAATTTCTGAAGATTATTATATGTTCACCGAATCGATATAGGGTATTGCGACCGTGGATTGGATGCGGTTCTTCTTGTTGTTCGATACAGGGACAGGGAAATATTGAATTTGCAAGTGGCACGCCACAGCGCTTAATTAGCGTAGAACCACGCAACCAACGCGTCGGATCCATTCAACTAGCTTGGCAATTACCCGCGCAGAAATTACCTTACGGCGTTCAGGTGTTTCACTTTCTCTCTCTCTCTCTCTCTCTCTTCCCCCCCCCCCCGCCCCTCTTTCTCTTTCACTCACTCACTCTCTCGCAAGCTCCGCCACCTCGCATTTCCGTGCCCTCCGGTTAGGGTAGGAAAAGCCTACTGCCAACCTCTATATTATGTACAAACCCATTGGCTTTATGTATGCATCTATATACGCATGTATATCAGAGGGAGAGAAAGGCAGAGAGAGAGAGAGAGAGAGAGAGAGAGAGAGAAACAACGAAGATTCCGTATGGTTAGCGAAGCTCATTAAGCTCCCATTGCCAGGTAACGCCTAAGATGAATCGGTCCTTCAGAAATTTAGACTACCACCGCTATACGTGTACCTCAAAAGGTCTCGAGGCTTACCCACTGACGTCTCTCGAGCAATGTCTCTACATGCATAAATTTACGGATGGGTAACCACGAAACGTTGACTCCTTGCGAAAAGCTCTTACGCACCTTGATATACCTATATACATATATATACATATGTAATAACGTAGCTACGTCGTACATATGTATATTTATATATCTTTACATAGAATTATACACGCTCAAAATCTTGGCAACTAAATTCGGGGAGCTAGAAACTCGAAAAGTCAACAATAATTCGCTGAGGCTAGTAATTATCTGCTATATATGTATACATAACATTTAATCAAATAATTCGTATAAAGTGAAATTTTTGAACAATATTTTAATGTGTCATAAACTGAACGAACAATGCACCTGCACCGTATAACTTTAATGCAAATTTATGCAAATGTTAATAACTGGTGCATGAATTTTATTGAAAACTCTTTCGGCCCGCGAGCTAATTATCATAACACATGCGGAATTTTGCTAGCTTCGATGAAAAATTTGGACCCAGTTATACACACGGTTTATATCTAATGAAATTGCGTTAATATCTAGACGTATAAGGGAAACCTTATGGTCTGACCCTGCGTTAAGTTTTATTTTGCACGATTACACATAACCGACTATAACATCTTGCGATTCGGGAATCTACTATTTCGTTTTTATTCCAGAGGCTACCAGACCTTCTTATTAACGTAATTGAGTGGCGGAGCCTTGTAATATTGCCTGAAATGGGGTTACTCTCCATATACGCGATGATTTTACTAATGAAATGAAATTTTAGTCACTTTAATTCTCTTCACGTTCTCGAAACGATTTGACCAAGCTTTAAATGTAAATTTCTTCTATCACTCTATAGGTATCTTCGTCATTATTATCGGCTCTTGTTTCACGTCATCCGACAAATGAATGACTGAAAAATTGTTAACTGATTAAATACATAACGATATTAAACGTAATGATATTATAAGTTTAATGGTATTAAACGTATTTAGCCACCACCGAAACACTTTTGACAATAAATATTGCTGTAGAGGCTTAATTAAGTCGAGGAATGTTCGCATATACGCGGTAGGGTGTGCTATGGTTATACCCGACGTGCCATTGCAAATTACAATTGAAGCGTTCTAATTAAATTTCCACACTGATTCGTTGAAATAATTTTAACCGGGCTACCTAACACGGTTATATATGTATATAGAGGCACTTTTACTTCTTCGTTGATAAATTTTAGCTCTGCTGTATAGTCGGAGAGAACTAATTTCGTCGTCGCGTTATAAAAATTCTGTGAAAAAGAGAAAGGAAGAAAGAAAAAAAAAAACAAAAAAAATACTCAAACAGGGAATTAAGTGAAAATTTCATTTCGCCAGTGAAAAATCCTTCGGCAATTATAAACGTTGAAGTTCGCGGCGTTTGATTACAAGAATTATTTTCTAATTACACGTACAACCTCGCGTACCTACAGCACTTTTTCACTTACTTTGCAGTTGGAATTTTTACGCCAAGTCGTCGCGTCCAACCACCATTATATTATTCAAACTCCCATACGATCCCCGTGAATCGAAAAGTTTTTATAACGCAGGCTTGCATACCGTAAATTGTAATATGCCGTTTTTGATTGCAGCTAAAAGTCCCTTTCAAATTAGATTTATTGCTAGCGTAAACTGCGAAAGAAACATGAAACTGCAGGAATTGTGGGAAAACTGTAGATTTATTTCTGTGGTTCATTTGATGTTTTTTTTCTTACGTTCCTCGATATACTCTTTGTGTAGAACTTTTAGTTTTTGGAAACCTTGATCTCCCCAGTCGTGGGGCTCACCCTACTTTTTTTTTCTTTGGGAAATTTTTTTTTCTTCTGTGGGTACAATTTCACAGCCAAAAGACAACGAAGACGTGATTGAAGGTGTAACTTTTAGTGGCGACGGGAAGTCGTAAAGTCTTTCCGTTTAAACTTTTTCATTTTCTTCTTTCGGAGAAAGGAGTACGAGAGATGGATGAAAAAAATGAAGAAGAAATGAAAGAAAGAAAAAGTTGGAGTGTTTTATTCCCACGTTATACAACTGAATAAAGAAACTGCAGGGTATGTGGGGAGAATCGACACGCGCGGAGTAAGTAACGCGGTTGCGAATTCATCCACACTTGTCATCCGCCAGTAAGTGGATACAAAGTTTGACGCGGCTACCAGGGGTTAAAACCAAAAGTTTTCCAGTTCATTCAACGGAGAATCTTTACTACCGAAAACTAAAGAACTTAAGAACCGGATCAACTTTTTTTCTCGTATCTCCAACACCATTGAAAACCATGTATTATATTTTATACCCACCTAACAACCAATGCCGAAGCGATTCAAACAGCGATTGCAATTATTCATAGTACTTTTTTTATTAGCTTTCATTTTTCCCGTGATAATGGTAATAATCACCCCGTGGAGTTGTATTACCTTGTAAATGGTCAGCTAAGCCAGCATTCGCGAGTCCTGTGCTTATGGAAAGGATATAAGGATTCCCCCATTCGGTTGTTCTTGCGGAAAATCGAGATCTGAATTTGAAAGAACACTTATTGAGCTTGTTTTCCCCAAGTTAAAGGTGGAGTTAAAGTTTGCTCAAGTATAACGTGGCACCAAAATTGCAAAATCATGGGATCCCGACCCTCAGACGAAAAGCCATTTCCTTATAGACTTTGGTACACGGACTTCTGACTTGAAATCACTTCCAATAACTCCAAGTGACTCGGAATTACCTCAATTGATTTCTGATTTGTTGGTATAAACATAGTCTTCGATAGATTTTCTTTCAACGACTTTTTTTTTCTTTCTTATATATCACTTCTGGCATTGATTTCAGATCACTTTTATTGCAACAAATGAGTTTTATAGAAACTTCAGACTTTTCTATTTATCTGTTATAAATCTATTATATCTTATCTTTTTTTTTTTTTTCTTTTTTCTCTGATTCCTGTTACAGATAATCGATGGCAATGCCAAGACAGAGGTGAGCAACCGTAAGGACCCAGGTGTATTTTGCGGGGAGTCTGAACAACCGCAAACTTTTATATCTGAAACCAGTTTTGTGAGGGTTCTTTTCCACACCGATAATTTTACCGACCAGACATACTTCAGTTTTGATTCAAGGGCCGAACAACAGTTCGAAGTTTATCTAAGATATGGACAACATCCCGAACTTTATCCAAATCGTAGGGGTGAAGTCGTCTCTGGAAGCTACTGCGAAAGGGTATTTGAGGACTGTAAACTACAAACTTGCTATGTTCAGAGCCCAGCTTATCCCGGCGTCTACCCTCGTGCCCTACACTGCAAATATCGGCTCAACACCAGGCTACCGTTTATCAAATTATACATCGAAAATGAGGAATTCAACATCGACGGCCAGAGGTGTGAGAATATTATGACCTGCCCCATGAGACCCATAAGCTCTGGATCCGAACACTGCCCCTATGATTACATCCGCGTTTACGATGGAAAAAATGAAACGAGTCCGGTTATCGGTACATTTTGTGGAATGGGTAAATTTCCATATAGTATAATTGGAACCAGCGAAGATCTGTACGTAGAATTTGTGTCGTCGCCAGCAGGACCCCTCCTTAACACCGGTTTTCATTTCAACGTCGGCAATTGTCCCGGTCATGTAGAAACTGCCGGGGTGAAAAATGGAAGTTGTGATTGGTTACTGCCCAGCGAAACACTTGGTTCCGGTGAAGGTATTTTTTTTTCAGTCGCTCATTGGTATCCGCCTCATACCAGTTGCACTTACTTGCTGAAAGGAAGACCAGGAGAAATAGCTAGACTTTATTTTATGAGCTTCAGGGTTAACAGAATTGAATCACCGCTTCAAATATACGACGGTGATTGTGGGGAAAGTCTTACTCTATATGACGCTGACTGGCCGGATGATGCAAGGATCATAAAAACTTTCTGCGATACGTTCAGTAGACCAATGGAAAATCACGATTTTGTATCAACATCGAACGCGTTGTTTGTTAGGTTTGAAAGCAAGACCGGAAGCTACTCCGGAAGTTCTTTGTACTACTGGGCACACTACGATTTCTTTAATGCTACTAAATTCGGTGAACCAATTCCGGGAAGTGAATGCGATGAAACTTTTGCCGCATGGAAAGCTCAGAGCGGTTATCTGAGGTCGCCCCTAAACACTTTAGTTTATAAACGCCCCGGTGATCCTCCGACCGATTTAACCTGCACCTACAGTTTTGTTACCGATAAAAGACTATTCGCCAGGGTTATTTTGACCGTGGAAGCTGTCACATTTAAGGATCATCCTTACGCCCAGTGTGGTCAATGTTGGGACAGTCGAGCCGATCGCATAATCATTAAAGAACCAATTTCGGGATCTGGAAAGGGAAATTGCGTTTGTAGACTCGGCGGTGGTTCTCCACCGCTAAGGATAGTATCTAGAGGTGAGAAACTTGACCTTAAACTTCTAGTAGACGGTGTGCATGCCGCTGCAAGTTACTTCAAACATTCAGCTCCTCTTTTCGAGGCAAGATACGAATTTGCGCATAGTCCTTTATGCGGCCCAGCTCTTTTCCCCGCTACCACCGATGGTGAAATTGAATTTCCTCATTACGAAGCTCTGGGATACGTAACACCTCCAAGATCCATTAAATGCATATGGGAACTACGAGTGAATCCGGAACGCGACCTTTGGCTACATTTTGATAAGATCAAATTCGCATCCAGATCATGCGAGGATGGTAAACTGGATATTTTTCTACCTGGTACCACGGAACCCTATCTCGGAATATGTGGGGAGAACGTCAGCGTTGTAAGAGAAATGCCTATTCTATCTGCGGCGCAGCTAGGACCTGTGGGACCTATTTCTGATACCAACGACGACGAGCCACCAGCTGTTATAATTCAATTCACAGGATCAATGGCACCAGCTAGAGCGGCTTTCAAAATCGCATGGACAGAACTCTTCCATTTACCACGTGACGGATCCGGCGCTCTGAATACTCAAAAACTTGAAGACTGCGGCTTCAGGTGTCCAGGTGACTCAGGATGTATTTCCGCTAGATTACTCTGCAACGGTGTCGTTAATTGTCCCGCAACACAAACAACTGGTGCTTATTATAACGCAAGTTTTCCTGAACCTGACGACGAATCTATAGAAACTTGCGGTGGTCCTGTTTCTGGGGGAGGAAGTGGGGCTGTTGGTCCTGCAGGATGGGCTGGCGCCGGTCTAGGAGCTGGACTTGCAGCTCTTTTAGGAGTAGCCTGCTTCGTGATGGTTTGTAGACTTTGTCGACGACGCGGACGTTCAAGGGATATTCACGTACCTTACTGATGATCGAATGATGATTTTATTCAAGATATAAAAACTCGGACACCTTTCAGGTCGTATGTGCAGATGTCCTGAGGAGTCTTGAGTAGGCGACAAGGATCGAGGGAAAAATGCACGAGAGAAAAAAATTTATTCGAACGAAACGTCAAGTTGGTATCGTGGTTTATAATACTTTCCTTTTCCTTCCGGAACGATAAAGGTCCTTACAAAATTCTTGCCATGTCAGGATGTAAGCCGTTGACATTAGATATTTTTTTTTCTCTTAGTTAGTTTCAACCTGATTATCGATCGTTGAATGCCGATATATAAAATTTTCAATAAATATACAGGTGTGTATGTAAAATTATAAAAAATGGCATATGTATCTATTTATACACATATGATGTATTGTATTGTATATATACTTATACTCGTCACCAGTAATTTGTGGATAAAGAAAATTTGTGAACATATGTATGGAAAAGTTTTGATGGTACTGTGGTTAAAAAAAAAGAAAAAAAAAAGCTCGAATTCGTACGTCGAAATTGTAAATGAAAACACATTTGTGAATATATACGTGACATCTGGGGCGGTCGTAAAACTTGTCGTGTCAGATGCGACTTTCGCATCGGGTACTACTATATTTTCCCGATGCAATTCCGACGTTTGAAATATAGCGGGGTGAGTCTACATCTGCAGTCTGTCTACGCTATATACATTCATACATATAAGTATATGTAAAAGTATAAAATATATTATATATACCGGTTAAACCCGGTAGGAATTTCACCACAAACTTGGGATTGTATACAGGGAGAAAAAGGAAAAGTAATGCGTTATCATATACTATGTAGGTATGTACAAGAAGGAGAAAAAAAGATATTGGAAAAAGGAAAAAAAAAAGAATATATATGTATAAGAATTCTAACCAAAGATGGAAACCCGGGTGAATCGAAATCATGACAAATGTCTGGTGGCAGTCGCATTATGAATTTCTTATGGCTTTAATGAGCCCTAATGGTGTTCGAGGTGAACGTTTTCTTCCTCGGAGTTATAGAAGCCGGAAATCAAGTAATACCGATGTCGAATTTATGCCCTGAAATTCCAATAATCATTCGGCGAGAGCAATCAGTCGAGGTAAAATTTATCCTTTCGATTTACGATAAGCATTACGTAATACACGTTGTAAGTTATTATAGTAACGATATAGGTGAGAGGAAAGGGGCTATATGCTGACGAGCTTTTAGGAAAATTGTCAATATCTGACAAGCTCGGGTTTAATCTGTACGAACTATATCTATATTTATTTTATTTTTCAACATTTTTTTTTTCTTTTTCTTCTCTTTCTCTTCATCACCCCTATTCATTTTTATTTTTCGTTCGTTTTATCACGGCAGCAACGATGGTGTTTTTTATTTTATTCTACGATTTTCTTTTTCGTTTTTTTTTTTTTTTTACGGGCTCATCCATCGGTGGGGTAAAAAATGAAAAGAGGCTAAAAAATAACGGAATATTCGTTACGGCTCATTCCACGCTTGTAAATAGCCCGTGTTTAAGTAGATGTAGGACAATCATAGCGTACACGACATTACATGAATACACGTATATATATGTAAAAAAAAAAAAATTAATTAATATGAATATATATATACATATATATATATATGTAACATTAATTATGTAATGATTTAATTACGTCACGATGTAATTACATTACAATTGTATCAATGATATTATTATATTTTTTACTAATAAAGAATTTGCGTGGTGTTCTGCAACTATAAAAACGCAATGATGTGACTAATTTAATCGAAATCGAATGGATCTTCTGTATTGTGAAATTCATGAATATTCTTTTTTTAGCAGATTCTTTTTTACATATTCAATACCTTGGTTCAACCTTGCGTAAAGTTATTAGAGAAACAGAAATTGCTTATATTTAAATCTTATGTCAAGGAATGCAATTTGGAAAATCAGACTCTGTGGCGAGTAAGAAAAGGCGACTAAGAATACCTTCTTAGCGGTCTTAACTCAGGAACCCAGTTCACCTAATTAACTACAACTGTAGTAATGAAAGACACGGAGAACAAAGCTGTTGAGAATTGTTCATTTCTTTCTCAATTCCAAGGTGGGTAAATGTTTGTCGATTCGTAAAATATAACCGCTACAGCAGTAGCTCTTGTGTATACTATTTTTTATTTTATTTTTTGTAATTCTTTTCATTTTATTTTTAGAACTTCACAAGGTATCAGCTAGAATTAATTTGCAACTTCTCCAAGTGGCATATTTTATTGACCAGAAAATACATTTTTTTCCACTCATATTTTTATTTTTTTTCTCATTGGCTTAATTATGTGTTTATTTGTTATGTTACGTTTCACGCTGAATGTCAAATAGAATTAGGTGAAAAAATTATTCCGACTGGCTGTCGAAATGTATCGAAATTTTATCGTGCTCAAGGTAATACCTCGTTTAGTGGGTATAGCTATGTAAGTATGGATTGCGCATAACGCCAGCAGATTTTGTACATAAATATGCATGCACATGATTACCTGGTATTGATTTTACTTCAATTCCTATATGGACACGCCATATGATTTTGACGAATTTTGTAAGCTGCGACAGTTAGTACGTAATCACATTTACTCGTGTCAATTTGGTGTAAATAATCAGCTGGCAGTTTTGAATGTAAATTTGATACCGGGTGAATAATTTCATTATATCTTCTGAAAGTTTCGATAAAATTGGATTGAAAAAAAAATCCTGTTTATTTAAACGAGGTTATAAAAATTATGGGGAAATTCACCTAGCGTTTGTAACAGATATTTGACATAGCTGTATAATATCGATTCGATTAGCGAATTCTAATTTGCTCGTTGAAGTCGCAATGAAATACCAGCTATATCTTCTACCGTTTGATTTATTGCTTTTATCTCTATTCTATCTGTAATGAAATTTTAAACGGAGATTAATGTAAAACGGTTGTCATCCCGCAACTGAGCTTTTAATCTTCTTTGGATCGAGCCACCCCCATTCGCTAACTCAACTTACTGAGCTTTGTAGCTATTCCCTTTGAGTTTTACGTAATAATACCAATTCTAGACAACTTCAGCTAGCTCATAATCCATCTCCATTGACGAGTACAAAGGCTAATTTTGAATTCCGATACCCATTTTTACAATAATCCAAAGGATTTCAGGTGAGGTACAGTCCCGAAAAGGTTTTAATTCGTTTTCATTGCAGGTGGAATCAGAAGGAAAAAAAGAAGAAAAAACTTCCACGGATTATTAAGGGCGAAAAAGAATTATTATATTTTGATATTACAGTATTTTATTTTATTTTTTTTCTGCTATAGGAGGTATTCTTTTGTGTTCGCGAATTCGGTTGGCGTATTTCGATCCTATTACACTGCTACCGGGTCGGGTTGCTCTACTGTGAAGGGAAACGTCGATAAATTTTCAAAGGGAAAATTGCATATTGACGGGGTGGGTGTGTTACGGGCAGTGACTTGCGACAGAAATTTCAGAATGCTTCTAAAACAATGATGATAATTCAAAACCGGCAGATTGTCAACTTTTAACAATCCGTGGCTCTGGTACTGCATGCGAACTTGTTACAATAGAACTGCGAAACTCGCACAAAGGATGAACGAGCGTTGCTACAGTCTCAATTGTTTCAAAGTTTACGAGGGATCGCAGCCGGTTTTGATATATTGTTCGCATCGGCCATTGGATTTTACACGAATTATAACCTGAAGTACTATAAACTACAACAAACTGTGTCTCTGATAATTTCGTCTGTATTCTATAATTATAAAATGATCGATTTATTCGATTCCTTGAAATCTCTTTTACAAGAGGAAACCGTAAGGATCGACAATCTCGTCTTCAGGTTACACTCGAGGGCTACAGTTCTTATTTTATCGACTTGTGCGATTCTTGTCACGGCCAAGCAATACATCGGTGAACCCATCTCATGCATCACGGACAAAACCATTGGTATTTCTATCTTATATCGATGATTATTTAACATCGTTGTTTATCCATTCCATTAATCATCGCGGTATGCGATCGCTGTATAGTAAATTGCTCAGTTCTTCAAAATTTAATTGGTAGGTTATTATAAAAGACTTTTTGGATTTTTTCTCTTATTAAGACGGGATTTATATTTCCCCGGTACTACCGTGCGGAAATTATTTATCTTCCAATTATTGTTATTGTTTTTATTATTTTTCTTAACAAGAATTTTTCTTTTCACATCATAAAATATTGTTGAAAAGATTTTAGAAAATACGATGAAAGTATACGTAAGATGCGAGAAGCTGAATAAAAGAGATAAAAAAAAAAAGCCGGTACGGCGCGGCGGCGGATCGGTGCATACAGAGAACATCTATTTAGAGTATCGGAAAACGATCAAGATAGCTTATTGAATGACTCTAATAATTTCGAAGAATTTTCTATTCAAAATTCCCCCTTTATGTCCATGTGTATAAACTTCAAGCGCGTATAATAAGTCACGAGTCTATCTATTCTATATGAAAAATTCTTAATCTTCATCTTAATACTTCATCCATTCTGAAATTAGATATCACATTTGCCGGTACAGAGTATCCGATCTAGAAATGATCCAATTTCCTCAATTCTATTAAATATAATATCGACCCTTATCATTCCCTAAACTCTCCGCAGACAGAGACCCCATAAACGCCTACTGCTGGATCTATAGTACATTTACCGTATCCCGACATTTGACTGGAACACCAGGAATCGGCGTAGCGAGTCCCGGAGTAGGACAGGCCCTTGATAACGATGAAATACACCACCATCGGTACTACCAATGGGTACGTAATGCCACAAATGGAAAAAAGCGAAATGCCAAATCCTTACGGTTTTCTAACAATTCCTTGAAAGGATCCTTATGGCATCTATTTTTTTTCGTTTTTCTTCATTAGTTTGATTAAATTTTCTTTGATTTGGGATCTTCTCGTTTTTGGGAAAAACAGGTTTGTTTCGTACTTGCCCTCCAAGCACTAATGTTTTATACACCCCGAGCCCTGTGGGGTGTTTGGGAACGTGGTACGGTGAGACTGCTATCCGTAAATCTCGGTACACCATTTTTTCGGGACGTCTGGTCCAAGGAGAGGAAGGACCAGCTGGTGGAATATTTTACCACCACTAATTTGCATACCCACAACTTTTACGCATTCAGATTCTTGACTTGCGAAATTTTAAACTTTTGCAACGCGGTAAGTACTGCAAACTAATGCATCAGAAAATAGATGATGAATAATAAAATAAAAGAGAATAATGATCGATTGATTGTAGAAATTAAAAAAGTTTTATCCAACTTTTTCGCAGTCTGGTAACTATTAGGTACCCTAATTAATATCCACCCATTTTTTTATATAATTTTTTATTTTGAAATATACTCTTATTGATTTATGAGTCAATGATCGCTATCCAATAATGAAAGGGTAAAGAATAACGCGGTTGAGAATGTAATTTTTTCCGAGACACAGTTTTAAAATTTTTGTGATATTGATATCAATAACTATAGCCAGAGGGACGGCAAAGGCCTTGACGCTTATAAAGTCGTTGATTTTTAATTAAGGCGGCATCGTTAGGAGCTAGCTACTATAAGTAGTCTGCGATAACTCTGCTTCATCTTCGTTTTCTGTAAAAAGTTAAACGGAAACTCAACGTCCGGGGCTAAATCGTGGGAGGGAGTCGTTGCGCAATTACCATTTTACGTATTAAAAATGTTCTCGTATAAAATCTCTTGAGAAATTCTTGAAATGCAAAATTACGTCCTGTATTTTAGCTTTTCAAGTTTAAATTAATAAAAATAAAATCTCTGTTTTCTATATAGATCGGCCAGATTTATTTCCTAGACGTATTTTTGGAAGGACAATTCTCTAAGTACGGACCAGCTGTCACCGCATTCGCAATTGAAACAAATCCCTTTCAGAGGATCGATCCCATGGCGAGACTTTTTCCTAAAGTTACTAAATGCACGATCCATACATTCGGCTCCTCTGGATCACCTCAAACACACGATGCTCTCTGCATTTTGCCTTTGAACGTTGTAAATGAAAAAATCTTTGTCTTTATCTGGTTTTGGCTAGTATTTTTGGCAACTGTCAGCGGGCTCGCTGTTATTTACAGGTAGGATCAATATTGTATTCCTGTAGGATAAGTGTTTGCATAAATGCGCATTATCTTTCAGGATAATAGTATTTTCTCAACCTTGGGCTCGCGTCTATCTTCTCCGAGCAACAGTTCAATTAATTTCTCGATCTAAGGCTGAGACTGTGGTTCATTCTTTTGGAATCGGTGATTGGTTCCTGCTACACCAGCTGAGTCACAATTTGAATCCCATCATCTTCTGGGAACTTGTCGATGAGCTGGCCATCAAATTCTCCAGCAAATACAGCGAGGAGAAATCCAGGAAAATGGAATTCATTTGAACTTATGCACGCTTGTTGCCGAATTTTAAATTAAACTCCTATTACCTCACCATCCCAAGTCCCTTTTTTCGACACTGAATGAATGAATCCAACACACCGCCTTGATGTCTATGAAAACCCCTCATTCAAATAAAATCCCTACATTTCCCGCGGGGGTAGATTTAGGGAACATGCTGCCATCTATCAGTACTACGGTTTGAAAATTACTGGCCGCACAGTCCCGCGGTCCTTCGCAGTTTGCTAATAGCTAGCACGTGGAAAAGGTGATATTAACCCCAGAAATAAGTAAAGTAATTACAGTTTAAAATGTGCCGGTGTAACTTTCGGGTAAAGTTAGACCTTTCAAATTTCTACAATGACGTGAGACGCACGAGCTGGATCTACGTCGACAAAGATACGATATCCTGCATCTGTCATTTACAAAAGCACATTGCCCAAGTGTTTGACATACGTAAATCGTTCCACCTATTGTTAACCTCTGGTGAATATCTTCCACCAAACGAAGACGCTCGTATTTTAAATGATAATGAAATGGTTGCGTAAGTATTGTAAGATGTAGAAAACAACGTTTCTTTTCCCAACCTAGAAACAACAATATTTTACATGATGCTAACATTCGTTTCAGCGTTATCCCTGGGTCCGGTTTACAAGATGGTCCAACTTCTTCAAAAGCTACAACAGATCCTAACATCAATATGATTTCTGTAATGTCACAGTCAAAACAAAAAGATTCTGATTCTAAGCTCAACAAAAGTTCTAATGTTGACTCGAGTGATGGAGAAAACAATAATACAGAGTTAACAGAGGCTAGCGGAAATACCATGTTTTTGAGCATGATAAATGTTTCATCCATCGAAAGTGCTTCAGATTCCAAAACAGAAACAGATGTTAATATCACAGAGAGACTTTCTGGGATAGATTCCTCCCATTTGAAAAATAAGAGAAAGAGGGTGCGTACTAAAAAGAAGGCTAAAGATGAGACGATAAATCAACCTATTGCTACAAATGGCAACGCAGACTTTGAATACAAGAAACCAAAGATAATTAACTCTGTTTCATTTCCTAATGGGAAACATATCCGCTTCGGAGATGAGGTAGAGGAACGTGAGCTTCAAGGATATGATAGCGGTGCATCTAATGACTCCAGAACACCTGGATCTGCTAAACTAGGAACAAATATTCACTGGGATAAACCAGCTATGCCTTCATCAGGTTTAGCTAATCTTTTGGCTTTGCGGCAGAGCTCCACACCGATTACCTTTGCGAAGAAAAAACATGAAGAGCAAAGTTTAATCGTTGAAACAACTGAGTCTAAAAAGAAGGAATGCGAAGATTTCTTCACGCTAGTCTCAAAACGAACTTATCCTTTGATGGGGAATAAAGCTCGGGTTCATGATGTCATTGCGTTCAAAGCAAGTTTAGAAATGCTCTAATATCATATAGACTTGGAGCATATCGAAAAATATTCCATTTCAATTTCAGATGCTGAAACTGTCATCAGATTATACTCCAGAAGTTTCGGAAAACATAATTGCTAGGACTATCAAGGTTTTACCTGATGGAAATACCTACGAATTTCAGATCTTGGGTAAATATCCAAAGAACATTCTCAAGTACTAATTAAAAATTGGTGATCAAGTTTTTGCCATTTTTGATTCTCTTTTGTAGCTGGCAAGGATGAGATTCAATCACCTCAAGGAAAGTTTGATCTCGAAGAAACAGAAGAAACAAGGGACACAGATAATAATGTCATTTCACTGAGTTGGTCGCAGCTTCTTGAGCCTCGTTTAGTGCACCGTGATTAGAAAGTACTTGGTAACTTTTAAGCTCTTCAATATCGTTCTATTTCACATGATTTTGACCATAACTATCATTATTATTTTTTTTTTTTCAAGCAATCTAAACACAAGATATTGTTTTTTTTTTTCTTTTACCCAAATAAGTTATGCCGTAACTCGTCCAACTCCAATATGGTAAAACCCTCAGACTGAATATGCACCTAGTGTTCTGCAACCATTTCAGCATCGATTCTTTTTTCTTATTTTTTCTGTTGAGCTTCTATGCTTATTCACAGATGACAGCTCTGAAGTATAAGATCATTTAGATTATAACCAACAACACTGGTGTCATTTTTGATTTGTTTATCAAATTCAATGTAACAGCATTACGGCATAGCCATTTAAATCCCATGGTTTATTCTGACGATTGATAGTACGTTCAGATATTTCATTACTCAACGATCACCGTAGCTGGTAGAGAATTTTCAACCACATTTTGTTTTAGTAAAGAAGTTCATTAGACTGTCTAAGAACTATTTACTCAGATGACCGTTTTATTTTTATTGTTAGCCACACCCAAGACAAGTAGATTCCTCCCTAAAGTTAAAAAGTCATCTACCTGTGTAAGTATTTGATCATTACACAAATGTCTATCCCTCATAATATATTACATCTCATACTCACTATATATTCATTAATGTTTTAAGTTTTACATATCTCTAACCCTGAAAACGTTTCGTACTGAACTTAATAAAATGCTAATTTTAATAAATACTACTTATGATATCCCTTCTCACATGTCTGCTTTCTCATTCATAGCTACACTGTTATCTGCACAAAACAAAATATAGTTCTTTATTTACTTGGTGCCTGAATTAGATGATAATACCTGAAAAATTTCTAGTCTAGTACTAACCAACTCTTGTCAAATGTAGATTTCCTAGACAGAAAAGCATACCCATTTTTTTTCTTATCCGGGTTATATTAAATTGAAAATGAATGATAAGCGGGGTAGTACGGCTAAATCTCATAAGAAATTGTCGAAGAGGAATCAAGGTCTATTGAAACCAGATATGATTTTGATAACGAAAAACGTTATGGTACCAGTGAAACTGCCACCTCCTCCTGGAAAACTATTTCCTTCAGAACAAACTATAGCTCCGAATTCGAGATTAAAGATTGCAAAAGTACAAAGTCTTTGCAGCCAGCCATTGAAACCACTTTCAAGTTCTGGAAAACTCGAACAAAATTATGTCAAACAATCTGCACTCCAGGTACACTTGAATATGTCACGCGAATATTCATTGCTCGATTAATTTGTATTCCTCCCAATTACTCAGGTGAAATCGTATCCATCCACAGAAAATATAAAGAAGGACATCATTCCTAAGTCCCAGTCCCCATTTGATTGCCCATCTCAAAGTCATTCTCCTGATAGAAATCTGTATTTGCATCAGGATGCAATTGCGATACCAGAACAGAGAGAACAAAGATTCAGATTAAGTGCAGAATTAAATTCTAGAGAACTATGGCCAGAAGAAAAACCCTTTATTGAGACATCAAGAAATTCTGTGAGCAGCTTTACCTCTGCAGAAACACGGTTTTGTAACTCTAGTAAATCTTTAGACTATTTTATCGAAGACTCATTGCCAAAACTACCTACCAGCATACTATCAAGTTCCGAAAGTGAACGTGATTTTGGTATTCATAATCGCAATGCTACATCTGATAGCAATGACCATCAACAAATTCTGATTTCCCCCAAGAATGCTGAAACCAATGATTTTGAGAACACTCTAATAATTGGTGATATTCAACATCTCATGCAGACTTTGCTTACGAAAGTAGATATTCTGGTAGAGTCCCACCAAATTAGTAAGAATTTAGGAGGATACTTAGATAAAAAATTTCAAAAAATTGATGAAGTTAGCCATGCCTCACATCATTCATCAAACGAAGTTATCCCACTATCGACTGAGTTGAATCATGCACACAATGAACAGTCAAGTCGAGATCTTCATGAAAAATATTCATCCCAACTTACTGAAGATATACCCAGCACAACGCGAATAGGGAAGAATAGAAAGAAACAAAGCTGTGATGAGGATTGCGGTGAATTAAACTCGGATGATTATTCAAGCGATGCAGACGTTGAAATGAAATACTCATGGCAAATAATTTCACAAATAAAAGAAGACAAACTTGAATTTCTGCAACTTGAAAATAGTAGCTTGTATTCTAAGAGCACTTCAATGGAAGATTTATGTGTGAATGAACCGGAATTCAGATATTCCTGGCAAAAACTGACTGCCAAATATCTGGAGAAGAATCAAGCAGAGAATAGTTTAGTTGGACCAAATCAGCCAATGCGAAATTTGAATGATGGGACTAAATACACTAATAATACTGAATATTTAAATAATTATGTTTTCACCCCTTTGATTCTAAATGATAGCACAAGAAAAAACAGTGCAATAACTGAACACAACGAAAGAAGTTTGGGAAATTCGCCTCTGAATAATATCATTGCATCTATGTTACCTGATATCAAACGCTCCAATTTTAACACTACTAATATTACGGGTAATTGCAATGATAACTCTCTCAAATTTCGCAAAGAATATGATTTAAACAAATCTTCAACCTCCTATTCTTCAGTTTCCAGTATTAAACATGTTATAGCCAATCTCGATGAAATGGTTACAGCACAAAAAAATATGCTTGATGCTTGTGTTGAAAATCATGCAAGAAATTCGAATACAACGCACCGTTACATAACACCTACTCTAAGAGATTCTATGCCTGTTCCTACAGTAGTTGAGAAAGTAGAAATATTTCCATCAACTCTGCATGTTTTAGGAAACTACATAATCAGAGATATTTGTCCAGAAGATGTTAACGAACCAATAAATTTACTAAATGCAAATAACACAGATACTGCACAAAATTGCAGGCACAATAATCATTCCGAAATCGTTATGAAAGAAGAAATACATTCTACCAGAACTGCAACAGCTCTTTTAGATGTTGAATTCACAAAAACTAATGATACTTTGCCCTATTTACCTACAGATTTGAATGATACTGCTTCTTCATGCATGTTAAATTACCCTATTATCTCTGACAACAGCTATAATTCTACAATCTTGACACCTAACGATTATTTTACAACTAATGTAATGGCAAGCCTAGAAATGGATCAAGCCATTGCTCGTGCTTTCAAACAGAATGGAAGTAGTTTACTATCGCCAGTTCTAGGATACGATACGCTAAGAGAGAGAATTTGGGAATCTGCTACCAAAGACATGGAACAAATAAAAGGGGTGTCTGAAGAATTGAAACACAAAACTGGGGAGGACACTGATGATGGAACAGAGTATTTACGGCATATACAAAGTGAAGGAGTATTGAAACATAGGATGCAAATTAGTTTAAAAGAGCCTAATGAGGCTGAAGATAATAGGGTTTCCAGAGAAAATGAGTTGAGACGCAGATTGAACACTGCAATACATAGATTAGAGCAATGTGAAGAGCTTGTCGATGCTGATTGGAATCTTGATTATTCTATACTTGATATTAAAGAGAGTATTTCTGATCAAAATGCTCAGCTCCCCGAAGAAGTCGAAGTGCATATCAAAGATATAGTTAAATCTGCCAAGGAATATCTTGCCAAATTAGAAGAGCAGTTGAAAGATCTTGAGGATGCGAAAGATCAGGTAAAATTTTAGTGAAGTAATCAATTTGGCAGAGGGTTTATGTAATTTACTTTGCTTATAGATTATAAACAGCAGTGAACAAACGTTAAAAAATATAGATTCTGCGTATCTACGTTTAATGGATACTTTACACAGCGAGATCAACAAGAGGCGAAATTTAGTTAGACTAGAAACTGAAGTTTTTAAATACGAAGGTTTGAGCCCTTTAGGAGCCTGTAAGCAAGAAGTGGATGCTCAAATTCGTAGCACACAGCATCTTATTGTATTAACTGAATCTATGCTCAGGCATCCAGTTGCATTTAACAACGAGAGATTTGGAAAAATCATCACTGCTACTAGTCATATGGGAAGGTATAGAAAGATGTTAATTATTTCTATGGACGTTTTCCTGTTTTTTTTTTGTCAAAGTCCTGACTGATTCCTGCAATTTTAGAATACCAGCAGTTCCAATGGCAGAGGAGTTACCATACGTGACTTTCAGCGCTCCAAACGAGGATGTGAAGAGAGAAATTGTTGATCGTATATCTCGTTTGGGTTGCGTACTACGGATGGGACCGGCTCAATTAACAGAAGTTTGTGAACGTCCAGGATCCTTGCGAATAAAGTGGCATCTCTCAGATCCCGAGTATGCGTGTGAGGAGCAAACTTTTATCGTGCAAAAGGCCCTTGGTCAAATAAGCGACCCAACTTCTCCTGTCTTTGAGACAGTGTATATTGGTCCTGAAACATCGTGCTTTGTCAGGGATCTGCCCGTGGATCAATCCGTAACCCTCAGAGTTGGAATTCAGGTTTCTGACACTGCCTGGAGTGTTCATCGTATAGCAAAGACTACTATACCACCCTACAGTAATTGTCAATAAGAAAACTAATAATCTCCTCAATTTTACCATTCACCACACTTTAATTATTGGATACATCTTTCAGGCTGGGACACAGAGAATGCGGATTATTTAATCACAAACAATGGAAGAATTGCGACTAAAGTTACAAAGAACATAAGCACTCTGTTATCCCAGAGTCCTCAATTCGGTGCTGATCACATCATCGAGTTTAAGGTGAGTAATTCTACTGCATTGAGTCAAGTTTGGATCCATGAATACATTGAAATGGTTTCAGTTTCTGGAAGCAGTACCTGGCAGCAATGATGAAGGAATTGGGTTGGTATTCGAGCCTGCAGGTGTTACTGAAAGCCTGAAAAGGAAAGGATCAATTCTTATTACACCCAATGGAAATATATTTGTGGATGGTGAACAGAAGCTGATGCAGCTTCCTAAAATACAACTCGGGACGAGAATAGTATTCACTAGTGAGCAGAAGGATAGAGACACGTTTAGGATGACGATAGAATGTGCTAACAAGGCAGTCACTTATGACTGGGTGGTGGCAATGCCTCTCCATTTTGCAGCTAAATTTTCGGAGCACAATAAATGGAACTTTATGGTGAAGTAGAACATTGAAGAATGCATTTATTTACAAAATAAGTATTTTTACAAATAGCCGTTACATCAAATGAATCAAGAAATAAAAATCAGTGCCTTACTTAGCGTATTTTAATGACTATTCAGCCAGAGCAACCCCTGCACCCACAATGAATGCATTCTACTATTCTTCCTTCCTCCAGCTTTCCTTTTGGGACTCGACAAATGCAGTTTGTTCCAAAATTTGTATCTCGTGTTTGGATACAACGCAGGCAGCATAAATTCTCGTAACCAACCTTCTTCCATTTTGCAATAAGATTCTTATCTGCTATATTCTCATTCAAGCAATAGTCGTAGAGCTCTGAGAACAAAATAGGATCAAAATCAATAGGTAAGATGAAATAGTTCTGTTTTGGATAGACTGACAAGGGAATTGGGATTTAATTATATTTTCATCAGAGTAAATCTCACCTCTACTAATGGCCTTGCGACGATAGAATAAATCGTATATGTACCGAGACTTTTGATGATGAATCTTGAATATCGGCCATAGAGATTCTTGTTTCCTTTTGCCTTCGTGTGGCTCTGTTTCAGCTGTGAAATACATTTTTTTTAACGAATATTACACGAGTGTTTTGGTTATGATATGCTCTAAACTATGCACAAACCTTCACGCATTTTTTGTTCTAGCTCCTCAAGAGTTGGCTCGATCAATTCCCATCCATCAGGTGGAGGCTTTTTACTTCTACGAACCTTAGGCATGTTTTATTCGTGAATTAATTGAAGAATATAAAGTGGTTGGGATATTTCAATAACGTATGTCAAGTGCAGTCGAATGTACACGATGTATACACATGAACTCGTCTTCGACAAATCGACCTGTTCCAAGGCAGCTTCAAAGTGTGCAAAATAAAATTCCCTATATATTTTGAGGTTCGGGTTATCCTTGAAATCCCTCGATGTTCTTCGAGTGGTAATTCTTTGATCCCCCAGTTGGAGTTGACTTTACGCAGAGGCTAGTTGACAGCATCGCTGCAGCGGACGACGGACGTTGGATAAATAATTTTCCAGCTTAGGAGCTTCGTGGTGATAATCAACGTATAATTGAAGATAATTTCTTTTCCTTCATACGTTTTGATAATCTGCAGAATAATGCCACGTGGTAAGATATCCAGGATGCACTCCTGTAATGTTGAAGTGATTCCCAATATCTCCAAGCTGCTATGAACACGTTCTTTTGTAGCACGATTAAAACCAGACGATCTGTTTTTCTATTTTTCTAGGAAAGTTTGTCAACCATAAAGGCAGGAATCGCCGCTTCACAAATCCTGAAGAGTTAGAGGAGCAACGAAGACAGGAAGAACAACAACGACAGTGGAGAGTAAGTACTTGGAGGTTAACTTTGGTAGATAGCGATCCGTTGTCAATTGAAAAAAGTGACTAACCATTGACTGCTGGCAGAAAACCCGAGGCGACCCGAGTTCTAGTGAAGATGAAGTTGAAGAATCAAAGGTGGCTGCTGGTGACAAACTGAAGACAGTAGAAGAATCTGGATCTGATAGCGACAGCGATTCAGGATCGGAGTCTGAGTCGGACGCAGAAGTAATATGAATAATCTCTCTTTGTTCCTCTAGAAACTTACTTTTCACATTATTCATTTCGATGTACTTGAGCACTGGTTTAACAAAACTTCAATGTTTACTGTTTATTCGCAGGGAAAAGCAAAGGGAGTAGAAAATCTAATCCAAGTAGAAAATCCGAACAGGGTACAGAAAAAAGTGAAAAAACTATCTCAGCTGAATGAGACTCTAGCAGAATCACCCAAATCCGAATTATCGCGGAGAGAAAGGTGAATAAATGATAATGGAGCGTGATTTAATTTATTATATTTTATTCAGATCTTTAAAATCTAATGCATTTGTTTTAAAGGGAAGAGCTGGAGAAACAGAGAGCAAAAGCGCATTATCAAAAGCTGCATGCTGAGGGAAAAACAGATGAAGCGCGTGCAGACTTAGCACGATTAGCGATAATCAAGCAGCAGAGAGCAGAGGCGGCTAAACAGCGTGAGGATGAGAAGAAGCAAAAGGAATTAGCACAGCAAAAAAAGACGGAGCTGACGCAAAAGGCGTTGGGCAAACGATCCTAGTGCGAATGAGCGAATTACTAATGAATACCAATTACATATTGTATAATTATAACTATCACTGATCGACGCATTCTTTATTCGATATTCTCACGGATTTATTATTGGAAACAAATTTTGCTGAGAGGTATGCCACTACATGCCTTAATTCATGAATTTGTATTTGTTTGTATAAATACAGTTATAATGCCAACAACTATGCTAAGCTTTGCCCATTTTTAATAACTTACTTTATGGTCGTGAATGTTAGGAGCGTCTGATTTAAGGCAATCTGTAGGGCGGATTCAGAAGGGTACTTATGGGGTGCATATAATAAGGCGCTAGAACGAACCGGAGTCGGATAATATGAATATAGTTGTCAAAAATCTGATGGCCGGCGCTAGTTGAAAACTGCGAATATTAGGCAATCCGCAGGGGCAAATGGAAAGGTAGTTCGGGGTGTATAAAATTAAACTCTAATAAGGGATGCCAAAGATTGCGATATCGCGGTACATGAGAAATCGAAAGAAAAATTTCAACTTAGGATGAAAAGTCGAATTCGTTTATCCCGCCAGATTCTTGAATATTTTAACTCCAGAAACATCAATCTGTAGAGTAAATTACGCTTCGAATACAACTTTTCGAAACATCTCAATTTTTCCGCTCCGGAAAGCATAAAATCGGCAATAACTCAACCATTCCGATCGATTCAATACACAAATTTGGATTTCTGAACTCAAAATACATGAGAAAACATA
The DNA here is from genome assembly GCA_963978495.1 of Athalia circularis. Taxonomy (NCBI): domain Eukaryota; kingdom Metazoa; phylum Arthropoda; class Insecta; order Hymenoptera; family Athaliidae; genus Athalia; species Athalia circularis. The sequence goes on along the minus strand of OZ021698.1, from coordinate 17,261,638 downwards.
ATAATACTGCGAAGAAAGAAATGTTGATTTTCAACCTTAAAATCGCATAAATCTGTAGGAGTAGATCTCAGATTTTTTCGATTTGGCGCTCAAAGATCAGCATTTTTTTCCGCAGTATCCTGATGCATTTCTATATATTTTTATCTCGGAAACACGAATCCGTTGACTAAATTACGCTACGACTAGAACCAATCAAGATATCAGAATTTTTTCGCTTGCAAATCGTACTATCTTATCTTATTTATACTGATCAATTGAGTTTAGAATTTGATTTTGATTCATTTTTATTCTAAGTTGTCGGTAAATTGAACTTCAATTTGGCTAGTATAAGAATTTTAATCTTTACGCTCATAGCCTAGGAAGTACGTTATTTTATCTGACGTATGATTAAAATTATACTTGAATAACTAAAGACAAGAGATTTTCCACTGATAAGTTCGCACAATAATTGGCAGAAATAATCAGCTTTCAGGTGAATATGTAACAACATTATTATGTATATTTTCTACTAATAAACCAAAAAATTAAAAATAATTAATGAGCTGATTGCACCAGTCATTTTCCTGGCATTTTAATAACTGCAGTTTCTCATAATACAATATTATTCATATTCTGGGAAGCTACGAAGCTGCGGCCGATCGGTTTTCGTAAAATGGTCTTTTAGCTCATAATATGGCTATTAGATCTGAAAACTGATCGGCATATTTTTTTTTTTCATTTTTTTTTTTTCGAGTCATTAAATTACAAATTATCTATAATCAATTATATTTTATTCAATGATTTTGGGCTTTAAATGTTTGCTTTATAATTATTGATTCGATAATTGGATTCGGGCCTGAGGCATTGCTGTAGAAATCTGATGGATCCCAGTCAATTTTAAAATGGTCAATCACGCGCGGGCGTGTAGTTCGGTATTCGGTATTCGTAATCACAGCGCGCTTTAGATTTCTTGTTTAAACGGCAGTATTGCAGCGACGCTTGTGGGAGGAACAACGTTAGGGGTGTCAGCGTCCTCAGAGGAAAGGAAGAGAGATTCAGGTATTACACTTTATAGTAATTTCGGTTTTTTAACAATATAATATACAATAACTATTTATATTTTGATTTCCTTTTGCTCGGAACGTTAGAGTTTCGATATTGAATTTCCATAGGTATTTGTTCGAATCACTACTACGTAACAATGTGCATTTATAGTTTCCTATACTCGCACACTTATTCAATTACAAAATTCTTGATTTCGGAATAATTTTATGCGTGTTTAAACACTGCGAATTACTCTATCTATAGAATTAAAGGAGTTATCGTCGGGATTTTGGTTCAAGAATATTCTTCGTTGGTACATTATACTGAACAGATTCATTGATATATTTTAGGTGCAATTTTACAACTTTATTGTATTTCTCAGATAATATTTTCTTATTTCAGGCTTATAATCGATGGACATGAGATTTACCTGGTTCTTCGCAGTATTTATTCAACAATAATCTGCGTTGTGGAGGAGTTACATGGCATCGGACAATATTTCATAGGTATTTAAATTATTGACATTCTCCCTTTTCGAATCGACTTCCCGCTAGTATCGAAACGGGTCGTTGCGCAGACATCACGAGATGTATTTGAACGGGGCGAGAACTGAAGCGATACAGAAATAGATTCCGGGACGGATTTTTATGGTAGGTTTACTAATCGTTAGATACACTTACCCAAACACCCTTAAGGAAGAAAGGAACCAACTGAATCATAGAGTCTATAAGGGTTTATCAAAAAATTAAAGAATATTCTCCGAAAATTTTTCTATCAAAGCTCTCGCGTTGTTGTTGTTCTTATGATTATAGTCCAAAAATTATTATGCGTTCTGCGTTTTATTGTAGCTCGTTCGTGAATGAATTTAAAGATCGATTGTTTATTGATTGGATATGCCGCGGGCGTTTGCCGCCAAGTTTTCGTTTCGCGGTTCATTCGAATCGCTCTATAAGTTCAACGAGGCTCTGCCTCTGAAGATTCGCGAAAATGGAAATCCCCGCAAATAAGAAATTTTCTATACGCCCATTTATATTATATATAATACATACCTAATTATTACGAGTTGCGAATTGAAGTCTCCTGTTCAATTACTGCTTGCCCGAGAGCGAGTTGACTGGGCTTAAAAATTCCTTGAAGCGTTACTCGCTCACTTGAGTTTCATTTACATGTTGATGTCAGGTTACTTTAGATTATTGTCCGTCTGGTTTAGCATGCACTCTCCCTCCTTCAACTGTGCGAACTCGGCGATATCTTGATCCGACTGTCAAATCGATCAATCAATATTCATCCCCTATATGTATACATATATTGATGCGACTCTTTGATTAGCTATGTATCATAATTAGTAAAACGTATAAAAGATCAAGACTAGCTTTTTGCCAACCAATGATCATTTTCAATAGTTTGCACTAGCAAAATTTGACCTCTTCGTACATGATCATAAGACTAAAGATTTTTTATGTATTTTGATCTCACGAATCCGAATCCGGTATCCAACCTTACTCGTATTTTGAATTTAGAAAGGTAGCGTCATAACTTTGGGCTAAAAATATTCTTTGCTGTTGGAATTTCGAACAATTACAATTAATTATACATTTACGAATCTCTGTATTCGTATTCATTCCATGATGATATTCTTAATTGCGGATCCGTGTTCTGACACTATTAATTCATCTATCTATTAGATTAGGGAAGTTAGCGTTAGGATTTTGGTTTAAGAATATTACATTGTTCGTTGTTATACTCTGAACATATTTATTCATACATTTTTCGATTCGATTTTACAATTTACTTAATTTCTCACAAAGTTGATTCTTTATTTCAGGTTTATAATCGATGGACATGGAATTTATTTAGTTCTTCGCAGTATTCATCCAACTTCAAATCACGATGTGCAGGACTTACATGGCATTCAACAATGTTTCACAGGTATTTACACGTTATAAATTAATTATCCGTCAATATAATGTGAAATAATATAATTTCATATAAAATAATATAATTGATGTGATAAACTATAATATAATATAATATACATAAGCATTTATTCAACACAATACGTATGATATAACATTAGCAATAACATATTGATTGATGTATATCATTATCAATATTGCAGGTACTTGTGGACGTCCCCTACTACCGACGATCAGTTTCCCTTCATCATCGTCCAGTCGAGATGGATCTGCAACACATGAGACGTACAAGTTCTTTTTTTGCAGAGGTATGAATTCATTAATTTATTTATTTTTAAAGTTCTCCTTATAAAATCAGATTACCCAAAGAACTTGGTAACTTCATGCATGCCCATAATATAATTTATCGAACAAGCCAATAAGGCACATCAATAATATATTGTTATATACTTTGTTACGATTTATTATAATTCGATCATACAATAACTTATGCATCAAGTTGTATGATAAGTCGTGTATTAAGTCGTATATTAAGTTAACTTATTGTCTCTTTGTATCAGGGACAGGCTGCAACTTCCTGCTGCTGGTTCCGTTCCTGCCCTCTGGGCACCGGGGGAACCCGGACTCTCCTTATCCCCCTGGGGGAGTCCACCGGGTCAACGCCGGGGGTTTCCCCTGGGATTAGCGCGGCCTCCCGCCGCCCCCGGAGTCCCAGGGGATGTAGTCCCTGGCGGCGTAGGTCTCCACAGTGGAGACTTGCGTTTCCAGGGACTACAGTCTTCGGGGACCAAAGTCCCTGGGGACGTGTCTCCGGGGATACGGCAGTCCCAGCCGTATCTCCAGAGGCATTTACCTAGGGACTAGTCTCCGAAGAAATCCGGGAAAAGGAGGCCTCAAGCGGACACTCGTCTCCGTGATTTCTCTAGAGAAACAGAAAACAGAGCGTCCGGGTGGGGCCTCCTTTTCCCGGATTTCTTCGGAGACTAGTCCCTGGGTAAATGCCTCTGGAGATACGACTGGGACTGCCGTATCCCCGGAGACACGTCCCCAGGGACTTTGGTCCCCGAAGACTGTAGTCCCTGGAAACGCAAGTCTCCACTGTGGAGACCTACGCCGCCAGGGACTACATCCCCTGGGACTCCGGGGGCGGCGGGAGGCCGCGCTAATCCCAGGGGAAACCCCCGGCGTTGACCCGGTGGACTCCCCCAGGGGGATAGGGAGAGTCCGGGTTCCCCCGGTGCCCAGAGGGCAGGAACGGAACCAGCAGCAGGAAGTTGCAGCCTGTCCCAGATACAAAGAGACAATAAGTTAGACTTAATACATGACTTATCATACAACTTGATGCATAAGTTATTGTATGATCGAATTATCATAAATCGTAAGAAAGTATATAACAATATATTATTGATGTGCCTTATTGGCTTGTTCGATAAATTATATTATGTGCATGCATGAAGTTACCAAGTTCATTGGGTAATCTGATTTTATGAGAATAACTTTGAAAATCTTTCCTCAGGGGATGCAATTCATATTCTTGGGACTCTCAATCACGGATTTTACTGAGCACTCGTCAAGGAAATAAATTAATGAATTCATACCTCTGCAAAAAAAGAAGTTGTATGTCTCACGTGTTGCAGATCCATCTTGACTGGACGAGGATGGAGGGAAGTTGATCGTCGAAAAGACTTGGTGTTGTCCCGTTCCGAGTTCCATTAGATTGTCAGAATGACAAAGTTGATGCGAAATCTGCAGACAGCATCGAAGACGATGTCTGAGAGGGAGATCAAGCAATACTCATCTACTGGAATAAAAAAAAAATAATATGTACAATTCGATTTACGATGTAACAATCAATGATAACTATATCAACTTTGTATTCATGAGATAGATCAATAAATTTGTTTCGTATTTTATAAAGAAAAAAAAATCGAGTATATCATCTGAAAATCATCCCGCAAAATTCTAAAGAAGTTTTCAGAACCTGGTTAAGTATATATTTCGATTAAGTTTTTTAATACGGCTAGTAAGATATGTGTTCAAAACACATAGAGAAACAGTCACTCAAACTATTTAAAGAATATTTCACTTATTTTGTGGGGAGTTTTATGTGGTATTCTAAGGTATTTTGAGCCCAGGAATCTAAATCTGTACATCAAATTGATCCATTTATAAAATTATTCGCGTTATCGCTCAATTTTTCGCTCTGAATAGAGAACAGATAAGAATATCTCGATGAGATTTATCCTAAATTCAACATTTTCCGAAAAAAACTTTTTCTCGCGAATATTATGCTGTGCTCATCAATTGAAAATAAAGACAGACAAAGAAATTCTATTTAAATATTGAATGCGACAACCAATTATTATTCATTACAACCTTTCCCATGTAAACGATCAATAACTCTATCCAATATTTGCAAGAAATCCCAAGTGAATTATTACAGAAACCTCATATAATATTCCTAAACACTTTTTAGAACTGAAAAGTTTGCCTTCTTAATATTTTTCGAGTACTGCAGCTCTTGAAAAAATTCTGAACGAAAATAAAATGTTCAGTTTATTACTTCTGGGGTTGAATAAAGTGAATCTCGATATTTGTGATTGAAAATGATATAATAAGAATATATAATCCTCAATCCAAAATTTTATCACTATTACAGCATACAATTTTTTATTCGCAAAATGTACTTGGATTCATAGATATAATATTGAACTTGGAATGAATAAAATTGCTCCACACAATCAGAGAATTCAACAGTCTGATCTAATTTTCGGAGAGTTTATATTTTCGGAATGATCCATATATATGGAAATAAATCTCTTGCGCATATATAATAATACGAACATCTTGTTGTTAGACATTATACGGTTGCCATGCTTTCCCATATTCTTTGGAAGATTATAGAATATATTAAGTTAGTAAATTATTCATGGCCAAGACGAATGGGTTAATAAGCTGTAGGTATAAGCCTGGTAGGCTATACGTCCGCACGCAGAGAGTTCCTTTCATACACAACTATATATTCCTCGCGAAAGCACAGATGAATGATCGTAAATGTAAATCAGAAGGGATTACTTGGTTTAAGACCATGTGCTGGTACCTGGTGTACCTTATAGTTGACTGATAAATGTACTTATTAGTACGGTCAAAATAATTGCAGAAATAGTTTGAAACACAACGCAAACGTTATTTAATTTTCTATGAATTTCTCACAAGACAACGCAAAAATGCAGAACAATCCATCAAAAACGTCTGACTAGAATTGGATAGGACGCGAAACTCAACTTTTGATGGTGGACGGTGAAAAAAAAATGTATAGGTATCCTAGAGTCAAGAGAATTTGAAGCAAGTTTATTTTAATGTAATCAGAACCTCTGAAGAGCGTAAATTCTTATATTTGTACAAGAGCGATCGAGAACTTCAAATTTTTCAGAAGATTCCTGACTTACAAGCTGTAAATTTACGTCGCTGAATGACGATTTTGTCTGTCAACTACAGCCAAATTTGAAATGATTTCCAAGTATTTTTCTTACTTTTTTTTCCATTGGTGTTGGTGACCTAGTCGATCCTCTAAACTCGATGAGCGACTGAAGATTTTCGCATAACGTTGAAGCCAGCTGATCTTGAATGGGGAAAATGAGCCTGGATTGAACCTGGATTCTTCTTTTATTTTCACCTTCGATCTTGTATATTCTCTTTCTCTTTTCGTTAATTGTTAATGATTTCTGAAAACAAAAAAAAAAACTTCGGTCATACGTCGTTATCCACACACGAATATTATCGTGCAAGTTTTCACAGTTTCAGTATACAAACTATCTTTTCCACGCATGTGTAAAAAATTGATTTTATATCAATCGATAAATTTTTTATAACAGAAGACAATAACGTTGATATAGTGACGCGGTAACGTTAATATGAGGTTCCAACCGTGCGTTAAAGGGGGTTGAAAAAAATATATTAGGGTGGCGCAAAAAAACCGACTATTTTTTTTTTGAGTCTCGCGTGAAAAAATGTTAGTTTCTGATGTTTTAAGAGCCCTCTCCAGAGGACAGCTCAAAAAAAATTTTTTAAGAGGTCGCTCCAAATTTTTTTAAATTTCAGAAATCGTCAAAAATCGATTTTTTTTTTTTTTTAAATTTTTTTTCTCGTTACGGTATAATTTTACAGACCAAAAAAAAAATAAGTTTCTGAAAGTTTCAGTTCAAAATTTAAATTTTGAGAGGTCGCTTATAATTTTTTTTAATTTATCAGTGCATTACTTTAGATTTTTTCGAGCGACCTTCTAATATTCAAATTAAAATTCCATACATTTTTCTTCTTTTATTTAGTGCAATAATCGATAGACATACACCACGAGATGAACTAAAAGTTAAGTTTTAGTTCATCTGAATATTAAAAAGTCGCTCGAAAAAATCTAAAATAATGCACTGACAAATTAAAAAAAATTACGAGCGACCTCTCAAAATTTAAATTTTGAACTGAAATTTTCAGAAACTTATTTTTTTTTTGGTCTGTAAAATCATACCGTAACGAGAAAAAACAAAAAACAAAAAAAAATCGATTTTTGACGTCTGCTGAAATTTAAAAAAATTTGGAGCGACCTCTTAAAAATTATTTTTTGAGCTGTCCTTTGGAGAGGGCTCTTAAAACATCAAAAACTAACATTTTTTCACACGAGACTCAAAAAAAACAAATAGTCGGTTTTTTTGCGCCACCCTAATTTATATATATAAAGAAAATATTGGGAGCTGTGAGCTGCAGGAAGCGTATACTAATAGGCCTCAGGGGATCAAGTGAAAACAATAACGGTTAGTTGCTCGATCGTTGTAGAATAAAGGCAGTAAACTCTAACCGCCTAAACCTGCAACACCCCGGCCTTTTGTCGAGGGTTGAAAAAACAGCTTTGGCAAAGAATAAGAAAACTGAAGAAAAAGATGAAAAAGAAACAAGATAAAGAATAACTGTTCGATGACAATAATAGCGAGTGTAAGCTACGAGTGTATAGATATGTGTATATGTCATATGAAGGTACTATAGTTGCAGGAAAGAGCGGTGAAGTTGTATACGGAGTTGGGCTACCATGGGCGTGTTAAACAATTATCTCTATACGGTCTTCACGGGCTGCTGACCATTTCACCGTCTGCAAGGGTAACTTTCCGCCAGCCATCGCCCTCTCAACTCGCAAGAGATTTAAGAATGGGACTCTAGCTCCCTAAGGAATCCTATTCCGTTTTCCTTTCCTTACCCCATCGCGAACCGATAACAAACTGGTATACGCCTACATACGGCTATGTATCGATTATAAACTATAAAATTATTTCTCTAGAGTTTTTCAAAGTAGCCGTTCATCTTGGAATCGAGTCAAAAAATTTATTACATGCTCGTTCAAGTTTATGGAAAATCTGTAAAATATTTTTAGAATAAAGAAAAATATTAAAATTGTTTTCATTAGGTTCAGGAACTTGGCCTGATTGATAAAAAAAAATATTCACAATTGTTATCTAAATTCTTCAACTTATACGTGAATCGTTTAATTTTATATTATGCATACAAGTCTGCTTTGAGTCACGTTCTTATTATATAATTTGAGTTATATATTTTCAACAGGGTACACTCGTAATACAGCGCAGAGTTCCTGATTTACATGAAAAAGCGTCATGTATAAGGTTACCGAAGGTTCTTTGTATCTTCAACCTCTTTTTACTACGATCTGCACCCTCCCCTGGTACGTTAACCTCCCTTTTTTTGTTTTTTTTTCCACCCTTATTCCGTCTTTCCCGGTGGTCGTTATTATGCAGAAAAAAACTCACTTTCCCTTACCACTTTTTTGCTGGAAAATGTCTTTTCATTCTTGGCCTCTTCCACCCTTCCCCATCTTATCCGTCATCGACTGATTTTCAATTTTGTTTAAAAAATAAAATCTAAAGCCCCAATTTCCGACAAAGTTTATTACTAATCGAAAAAATTATTGAGCTAAGAATCATGTAATAGTTTTCATTAGCTATTGGGTATTGGCTTGTATGATGCTATTCCTTATGTCCGCACTCCCCGAGAACTCAAATCAGACTGAAACCCAAATTTAATTGAATTTGAATTTGGATCACACGAGCCCTCTTTTTGTTTCTATCAGAAATATTCAAATCTGCTCAACGTATGAATGCACATATATAGTGTCGACTATATTACCATAGTCTCGAAATCCAAATAGTGTTGTTGTAGTTATCGAAGTAAATTACCTCAGCAGATTATGCAGAAAAGATAAATAAATAAACTGGCAAATCTTCATTGCACGAGTGCAACTGTGCGACAAAAAAAAAGAAAAAATCAAGAAAATTAAGAAACTTGTCGCAGTTTTTAGAATCCTCGAGAAAAGTTTACCTCGTAGTTTGAAATCTTTGTACGATGTTCCTTGATATTACGAGCGTGAAGTGCGAACATAATATACTTGGTAAGACGCAGTAGTTTGCGCGGTATGTACTACAGTTGTTACTGTTATAAAGTGCACCAAACTTCAGGACACAATTGCCACAAGTCACGTTACCTCGCCACGTGAATCCTGCATGAATTCGTGGAGAATATCAGAAACGCATTACAAAATCAAAATACTCTACAGTTGAACCGAATTATAACGTTTAAGTCTCTACTATCATTTTCTACAACTATATTACTGTATAAATGAGTTTTTAGTAGATTTTTAGAAAAATATAAAATTCCGGGCTAGTTCTTAGAGATTTTGATTCCCCGAGTGTACCGAGACTAGAACAGTTAAGTTTATTAGGGTTTATTTGGTGCCTTGAAATAATTTCACTGCCAGCTGCCAGCAAGTTCTGAAACTAGTTTCCTGTTACTTCGACTAATAAACGTATATAATACTCCACGTATATAGTGCTAATCGTATATATCAGGAAACCAAGTTTGGTCGTACGTTTCAATTTATATTATACAATATATAACTTCTAACAGCTGTTGGCTGGTACATAACCATGTGCAAAATTTCTCATAATTCTTAAAAACGCGCTTCCTCACGATTATATTTATCATGAAAATAAATTTTACGATGAAAGGAACGACGACTTTTTTTTCTTTGCAATTTTATCACAACGGTGAACGCAATGTACATTCTTCGAAATTTTGAAAAATTTGCATTCCGATGGGCGATGGTTGAAATATGGAAATTGAATACAGAGTAAAATTAGACAGATTATTTCTGGAAACCAAAAAGATCACGGATCTGATTGTTACCAGTGTTTTTCTCCCTTTTCATTTCTGCAGATCGTATATCATAAGTATATAATGCGATCGTGATGTTTATTCGCGAATATAAAAGTTCAACTGTTCAGTCTGCTGTTGAGATTATTATATAATAAAGAAATTTTCAGCGAACCGTCTGTTTTGGCCATAAAATAATCTTAAACATGAAATTTGCAGTTTCTTACTTTATTCCGGCGGAGCCTTTAGCAACTGGGCATGATACTAATACGCACGGGGAGCTTACCGCTGCATGATTTATACAAAGAGATAACACTTTAACACGGAAAGAACCCTTATACCTATCCCCCGGGACATGAAGTATCTATATAATATATTCGATATAACTTCAGTTTCGGGAGAATGAGAGTATAAGAGTAAAAGTTCTTGCCAAAATTTTCGCGTCACCATATATATATTTAATTTGTCCTATGATGGCGTGAAAATTCTACGTTTTTTTATTCAATGAAACGAACTAACCAAACGTCAGAGATGTTCGTCAATCTCTGTTTAAAATATTTAAAACTTTTTTTTTTCTTCAATTATTTCCTTTATCGTGTTCACGCATACGAACCGGCTTACCTACCGGAGGGGATAAACTTCTTGACGGGTATAAGAGAATGAGGATATGTAATATCCTAAATAGAAAAAATATTTTCATACCTCGTTAACCCGGTGTCCGTATATCCCGTACGTTACATACCTATACAGATATACGTGAAATACGTTTCGATACGGCGTGACAAGCTGCGAGTGTTTATTTCGTAGTCTGATCACGTCGTCGTAGGATAGTACTGGAGAGACGCGAAAGTGACCGTACTTTAGAAGTTATAGCTTACGAAAACTCTCTCTCTCTTTTTTTCCTTTCCTCCCTTTTTTTTTCATTTTTCTGTCCCCGATCGAATTTTTTCCACCCCCGTCTCAGGTCCCCTTCCCTCTCGGTAAATGTGATATATATCTAAATGCATATATTTTGTTCCTTCAGTTATTGTCCGAGAATATTATAAAGGACATTTCGTGAAAGGAAGAAAATATATAATGTCCGGGTGCCACGAGATTTTGAAACAGTGTTAATGCGGTATTGAAATTTTTCGCAGAAATAGTGTTTGCTTGTATAAATAACACGTATATAGTACGTATTATATATGTATCGTGTAGCACATAGAATAGTGTACGGTTTAAAGGGATGTTGGTAATTACTTTTGTTTCAAAGGAAGTTGCAGCACGCAGAGAGAAGAGAAACCAGACCGTACGGTTTCATTCTACAGAATTTTAATTAGCCACAGCAGGACTACGAGAATACGAGAATAGGTGTATGTACATACTATATACCGTGTTATATAGACATACCTGTATAGGTATATACGGAAAACACCCAAGTACATCACCCTGCTCCACGCGACCTGAACTCTACTCGTGTCACCAAATTAAAAATTCCTCCTTCTCCAAGAACTGGAACGAAAAAGGAAGAAGAAAATTTTAAAGAAAATTCCAGCAAAAAAATTGTTAAATAAAACAATTACACTATCGTTGAATTAAAAAAGAATCTGCTAATTTTTGTTTTTCTATTTTTCACTATCACACTAAAAATAGCGTAATATTAAATATGATTTTTTAAGTGAAGTTATTTCGACTTTGATATCCACCCTGATTGCAGCATGGTGAACTGCTGAGTTTTCCTCTCTACCTTTTTAGGATCTACCTATATTTCTTATTATTATCCGTTTTTTTTTCTTCTTCTATCTTTCTTTCGTTTTTTTTGCGATCGAATACAGGGCTATAATATATCCCTTACCGAAAGACCCTGCTCGTATTCGATGTATAGAAGGATTATTAGGAGCGTAGTAGTAGAACCTTGTAGTGTAGGGGTGGATTTCTCTATTACGGGGGGTGACTTTTATTGCTACTCAAGCCTGGCTATCCGGGCGGTCTCGATACCTACCACCGCCCTTTACTTTTTTTATTTCCTTCTTTTTTTTTCTTCTTTTTTTATATTCCTACTCCAGCAGCAGCCCATAACTGAATCCGATATTATTATATTTCCGTCTTTCTTACAAAGATCTTCGGCCACCCGACCCGCCGATATTACACCATTTGTAAAAAAAAGACAAAAAAAAAATATTTCGAACCACTGCGCAGTTTATGCTATATATTATACGTACGTATATATCTATAAGTATAAAATTTATAAATCAACTCTACACGACTTATTAACCATGGTTATTTGTGCTATCCCTTTCTTGAAAAAACTCGTAAAATGTTACGAAATTTTCTCAAAATTATCGTTAGGTCGTCAGCACTTTTGCGCGATTCAAGTTGGCTGTCGAGGACATGATAATTTGAACTTTTTCTCAAAAAGTGAATTCACTCATTAGTCGTTTTGAAGCATCGCGCTGGAGAAGGAGAATGAGAAGAAATATTTTGATTGCACACGTCTGAAAGCAGAAGGTTCAAGCTTTGATTTGCTTCTAATTTCGTTGATCTAAGTGGATTTTTCAAAAAGTTATGAGCCTTTGAAAACTGACCATTTGCTCGCGGAAGTCCGAGGGTTGCTCGATTCTTTTAAACGTACAACACCCACTTCGAACGCATTGACGAATAAGCAGCGGTAACCTATCGGCGTTTACTACGAATCCCCTCTACTGTGCGCAAGTACTACGCTTACCCTTTCTACTACGAATACCGTAGTAGAAGGGTTAACGAAAAGGATAATAAAATGTAGGTCAGTGGGTTAGTAGTGTTATAGTAGCTCACAATAAGTTGAATAGGGTGTACTTTTGACAAAAATGACGTAAAAAAAATCAAAAAAAAATCTCGAGGGTATATCTATAGGTATGATGTAAGGTATGAGACGGGGGTGTGTATGTAGAACATATGTACGTATGTACAGTAGGTTTTTTAAAAAGTTTTACGATGGACGGCAATTTTTTCGTTTTCACGTTTACAACGAGTATATGAGGGTTGATCCTCGGTGGTCAAACAAGGGTAATCTTTTTTTTACATCTTCCTTCTTTCTTTCCATCTCTGATTCCGTTCTATTTTATTTTATTACATTTTTTTTTTCTCAATTTTTTTTCATTTTTTTATTTTCATAGAATGAAATTACGATCCATGAGGGACTCTGAGGGAATCTGTTGGCGACCTCTCTTTGGCTTGTCCCTTGGGAAGTAGCTCCTCCTTATTTAAACACGTCCCAGTACTCCCACAGGACTCTCTACATCCCGATCTTACTTTTACTATACCTATCTACTACCTACTACCTTATTTTCTTCCTCTCTAGTCTTCCCGAATAAAGTCTTCGCCTGTAAGATTCTACCTCTAGCTGCCTTCGGGCTGCTCTCGATACGTTTAAAAAAACTACAATTATATGCGGACAACACGTGTCTGTAAATTTACGTGCGTCAACGTACTAGTCATTGGAAGAAAAAAGTTAAAATAAAAATCGATTAGTTTAAAAAACAATACGAACGTTTCTAAAAAATATTCAATCATTTCGCAGGAATTTTTGTGAATTGGAAAAATATTCTATATTATGCGCTCCGGCTAGAAATTTGTTTTTTTCGCAAAAATAAGAGGCTAGATCCATATGTAAAATGTGAATTAATATTCGCGTCTACATGATATCCAGGTATATACGCTTAGAGTTCAGCAGCAAGGGTCATGTGTACAGGTATCTGTATTGTGTCTAGCTTCTATAGCGTCCAATATCTTGGCCGTGTCATCTAGTGTATTATGCATGTTATAGCCGCATGCATCACATGTGTATATACATATATATAAAACTATGTACGTCGATCTATATATAGATATATACGCTGTCCCGTAGTGTGGAATGTATATAGATATACGTATATAATGTACCGTTGAATATACGGTGTGTAGGACTCCCCGGGGATAAGATCCCTCCCATAGGACCCAAGGCTACGCTTTCCTCTCTGTATATTATAATACGGATTCCCAGCTTTCGTATATCCTATACAACGCTCTTCTCGTTCAAGCTTACTCCCGTTTCACAGAACCACCACCACTACAACCACTACGAAATGCACCACCGCTACTCATACTACTTTTAGCCAAAGCTGCGTCTTTGTGCGTCGCATCCGATGTACAATATTCAAAATTTTCATAACTCTGGAATTAAACACTATTTTATTTCGTTCGCGTCGAGGTCAAATGCTATTCGGATTTTTGAATATGATACAGTCGTAAAAATGGAGAAACAAATGAAGGAATCTCAATCTCGATGATAACTTTTTACAATTCTAAAATCCCTGAGGGTGCAGTCCTTTCCCCGGTATAAGATAGTTATACATCGCATATATGATTTCTTATTTAGATTCAAAGTCCATATCACATGGCTTTATACACTCTTATAAAGAGGAGCAGAAAATTGAGCGGCTATGACGATCATGTAGGGAATTGGAAGTCGGATATATGTATAAGTATATCTATTCTACAAAATTATTCACGAGATAGTTGGGTGCAGCGCTTTGAGTGGTATACCAGAGTGCTATGCGCACCTCGATATTCAAAGCGTGCTTGCATTGGGGGGCAGGAACGAGTAGAGTGGTCGTGAGGAGTTTAAATAAAACGCTAAGAGAGAATTTGCCAATAAATACAAAGAAAGAAAAAAAAAAAGAAAGAATTGTCATCATTATCCATTCTGCAACGGTATATTATACTTCTTTCAATCATTGCTCGAAATGAAATTTTTGGTACGGAATCCGCAGAAAGGAATCAAATTTTTTTTTTACGTATTTTTGTTCAACGATCGACGAATCTCGTAGAAAAGAATTAAACTTTTTTCGTTCAAGCTATCCCTCGCTGGTATACAACATGATTCAATAATTCAAAAGTTTTTGGGGTGAAATTTTTGTTCCCTCATGACGCGGTCCAATGGTTAGATAAGTTCACCGAGGGTCTCTCTGTAGTCGTACGGTTGAAAATTTTTTTATCTAAAAGATAATGGTAAAAGCTGTAGGAATTTTCCCATGGGAATATAGCGTGCCAAATAACCCGCGCAACCTCGTGCTTATTTGCGACCTTCATTTCATAGTTTTTCATCGTTTTTTTTTTTTTGTTTTTAGTCATTTTTTTTATACCTTGCGGATTTTATAGCTGGAGAAATTAATTTGTATTTCCTATTCGTAAAATGGGTTTCTATGATTTTTCACTTTTTTTAATACTACTAGTTCGAGCTTTCGATCATTTAAGGTCTAAAAATATATATGGTGTTTAAAATTATACCGATCGGCGCTGAGATTATCCCGATTAAATAAATTAATTTGAATAATAATCAAGGTAATAGGTATTTAAACGATAAGCTACATCATCAGGGGGCTACCGGGGAGATTTTCTTAGCGCAGAAGTCTAATTTTCATCTTCAAGATAATTAATATAACAGTCCGAGTGTAATATGAAAAATGATGAAACGTTTACCCTGAGCAGGGCGAGCAACTAATCTTCCTTATTATATATCATTCCCATGTAATCTCAGCCGCAAAAATATCTCAGGAAAATATATAATATAATATAATATAATATTATATTTTATTATACACAGCGAAGCGTAAACAAACCGGACATCAGGGATGAAAGATACAGGATATATAATACGAGGGGAATTCGCGAACCCGACGACAGGAAATTTGATGAGGGCGTCGCGAAACAAAAGTATATAAAAAAAAAAAAACTTTGCGTTACCGTAATACTTGCGCACATGGGTATAACGTGTACGTTCGTAGTAAAAGAAATGACGTATCATGTGTGTATAAAATAAAGTTGTCGACAAAAAAAAAGAAAAACAGAAAAAAGGATAATAAAAAAAATACGACCGCTTTATTCAAGCTTGTTTCAACGGTGGTCATACATACCTACCTAACTATGTAAGACTTTTGTGTCCACCTTCTCTTTATCCGAGCTTATAAAGTTTTCCTTGTAAGAAAATGTGCCTTGATAAAGACGACGTTGGAATACGAGAATTTCTTTTCTAAGGGATTTTTATACTCACGAGTTGGACACCGTCCAGCGACTAGATGTTTCCGAATGTTTTTGATGCCAAAGACTAGCGAAGCTTTTCAAACCTTCAGTTCGGACCAAAGTCACCTTTACAAACTCTCTCTATGACGCTGGTGAACTGCATTCCTTTAAGAAAAGAGACTTTACTTCAACTTAAAATAGTGGAATTCCTTGAAACTTTTTAAGTTTTTTTTTACACATATTACGTCCAAACTAGGACGACAATATTTTGAGCTCCATTTTTTCGGCTTATATGTAACTATAAAATTGCTTTTTTTCGTCAAACAATTCTGGTTTAAAAAATTCTTTCCCACCTACAAATAAAAATTGTGCGTATAGATTTAAATCCCGAAACTCCAAACTTTTGGAATTTACATATTTCCCCAAAATTTCTCACACATGATTTACGACGAAAAATTTAACTTTCGGATTTTTTCGGCGATTCTTTTTTTTATGTTCGCCCGATTCGATAATTAACGATGATTTTTTCCATGATTCTAAAAACGCTTTTATTGTTTTTTAATGTACTACACGCTTGATCTTTTCCATCGTATGGCAATTCCATGAGGCATCAGTCGTCTTCAATCTTTTATGGGTGAAAGTAGTCTAGCTAGGCACTCCGTTGGTCGTAACGGTTTTATGCCCTCATGGAGCTTATAGAAGTCAGTATCTATACATGCGACAGGAGGTTGTTCTTAGCTTTTATTTTTGCACGTAATACTGGCGAAGTAAAACAGCGGTGTTGGGTATATTCTCACTGTTCTTTCATACGGTATAGAATGGTTTTAGAATCACGTGACTCGTTCATAGCAATGCTAATTGCAACAGTCGGAAACAATAGAATAAAATGAGCTGGTTCGAAATAGAATAAAGGAAAACTAATTCTAGTTTGTATAAAATTGTGTGTTTCAAGTTTCTATAGTCCATTTTCAGTTTAATTTCTCAATTGAAGTTCCTGTACCATAATTTTCATGTGCAGGATCTTTATTTTTCGTTATTATATGTTTTCAGAATGTATAATATAAAAATGAACTCATATATGGCGTATCCAAGATGCGACATTTCGAATGCGACCTGGGGGTGGTGTTGATACCGATAGTCGACCTTTCGTATATATTTTCTTCAACTGACAGTTGACGTGAGTTTTGATTCCCCTCTAGGGAATATTTTCATATTACGACAAAATTGAACGCTTGTCAGAAATATGACATCTGCACTGGCCGAAAATTCTCAGGAGGAAAAAAGAATACCTAATATATAAAGGAGATATGATATTATTTGAGTTATCCAACGTAGAGGTGAATAAAATTTCTCAGGAAATCATCGGCGAGATTCCCACCCCCCGGATGATCACGAATCATTTTTTCTCCAAGTTGCGTTAAATTTCCTTGCGATTTTCCGGAGTGCTTTTCCACTCATTTTTATCCGGATTTTGTGCAACGAATAAAAATCAAATTCCACAAACGTTCGATACTGTAATGTTTCGAGTTAATCATGTGAAAAAAATGCGAAACTTCGAAGTTCTGTTATCTCCTATCATAAAACGTACGGCGACTTTAGTAAAAAACCGAGAACTCACTTAACGAAAAAATTATAAGCACAGCACACAAAAGTCGGAAACAAAATCTACAAATTGGATAAATGTGGAAACGGAAAAATTGTTCAAAGCATAAATGGTCCAGTCTCTGCACAAAGTGTGAAGGTGAACAAATGGTACACAGTGCAGTGAGTGAGCTTGGTAAACGTGACCAGTCGCGAAATTACACAAGGGAGGAAGGTGGGGGTTGACGGGGGTGTAGGTATTGTGGACGGTACCAGCAGGAGGCTAGTCGTTTATAGGGTGTTCGAATACAGGGAGTCAAAAGGCCCGGATGACTTGGCCTGCACTCGACCGAATCCGCACGGACGCGAGAATAGCGGCATCAGGGTGAAGAGAGGGGGTGGACTGAAGGGGAATAAAAGGGGAGAGAAAGGGGGCACAGTTGAAGGGAAGGTTAGGGAGGAAAGAGAAGAGAGGGAGCGCAAGAGCTACCGCGAATGTGGGGGTTGTTTTAGTTCCATTGGGGTGAAATTGTGTGTGAATCCAGTTGTCTGCATTCAGGTTTCGACCGACATTATATATATAGGATACGTTATAGGTATACGTATAGTAAAGTCACAGCGGAAAAGAAAGCGGCGAGGGATGGCAAAACGGTGAAAAACGGTAGCGATGAAAAAAGGCGAAAAAATCCAAAAATTAAAAACAAAAAAATGATCAAGAATAAAGAATGGAGAATAAAAAAGCATCGGGCACGTATTCAGAGACATATACAAGTACATCTCCGTTATATGTGTTACACGAAGGTATCGCAGCAAATAAGGCTGTATTGGAATTGGAGTCTCAAAATCCGATACGACGCCCTAACATTATCGATCACTCCGAAAGGTAGGTTATTCGTAATTGTGATCGAAGAGAATATATTTAAAGAGACATACCTGAGTCCACCAAAACTATCCAGAAATCACTAAATTCGCCCGAACCATCAAGCGAGCAACCTCTACCAAGAATTTATGATCTTCATACATTATAGCGCAGAAACAAAAAATTATAAGGTACACGCGCCAAAGAATGTGTGTGCATAATAAATGCAACGGATATGATGATATTACTATAATACCTATGTAGAAAATTCCCCGAAGACATAATTACGATGAGAATATCCTGGAGGGATGCATCGGATAGAATTTCTTTGTATTTTTTTTTAATACAATTATACGGGTACCTTTATACTTATATATATATAATGTATATGTGCACATAGAATATTTTGCTAGAGATATTACGGTCCCGACAAAGTACTAGCTGTCTTGGCTACCCCGTGCTTAATTTTGAACTTATCAAGATCCCTGAGAAACTTGATCGTCTTGTTATTAACGTTGCATATAGTTATTAAAGATGTATAGAGTTTCAAATACCCTCGAAGACGTTGTTGTGCACATGCATACGTGTGTGTATTCAAAGTGGATGAGAAAAGATGAGAATTCTGTGCAGCTTACACATCGCGCATATGTATAGAATACACATCGTAACGCGCTATTATTATTTTTCATATTTATATGGAAATCAGGTGCGATTATACCGCACAATAATGTATGTCTTGCGGGGCCCGAAAAGCCAAAGGAAACCGAGGAATAAAAGAAACAAGAAAAATCAAGCTCAATTTCGAAACAAAAGAGAAATTCAAAAAAGACCACATGACAAACGAGAAACAAAAATAAAATAATAAAAAATAAATGATCATTTCCGTTTTATTCCAGTTGAGCGTGGTGGAAGCTTTCGCAAGCCTTTTAAGATCCGTAAACCGGGACGCGCTTTGGAGCTTTCGAAGCGTAACAATACGATGCAAATAAGGACTTTAATGGCGGTGGGGTTTGTGGTGTAATTTTTTCTTTATCTCTTTTTTTTTTTTACAGCCTTACACCATCAAGCTATTTAACCTGAATCCCGCCTAACTATCAGTTGTTATGTACACACGTGTGTATGTACCTGATATATTTTTTTACATAGGTATACGTGGAATATAGGTATGTATACCTATACGGGCATGCCTGAAGAATATTTTACGAGAAGGGATGGGTGAAGTTTAGTGTGAAACTCTGAGACCGCCATGTTTAAGGCGCGAGCTAGTCATTCGTCTCCTTCATAGCTGCTATTTCTACTCGGCTTTTGTTTCACGCAAATGGCCGTGCAAATGTCTCTTGTTTATATAACGTAGTGTAGGTGAAACGCGAGTCTTGTGTGCATTGCCTCTCATACCTTGAAATTTCGCGAACTCTCGTCAACCTTCGCTAAACGGTGATAAAACCCTGGGCCATTATTCAACTGTCTTCATTCAAGAAATATATATACATTACGTACATACATATACTATATATTATATAATATATTTTCATACATATATATATATGCAACAAAGCTGGCTGCGAATCGCGCAGCTTTTCTTTCGTTACATTCAACGAGTTGTGCTTTTGAAACTGACATATTATGCACTGCAGGGACTTACCATTTGTTATGTATTTCATACGGTTTTTATACACATGTATATATAGCTTCGCGAAATGGTTCTTCAAAACTTTGGTAAATTACATACGTTTTCAGCCACCCGCCAGAGACTGAGTCGTCACCGCCGACCATATTTTCGCGAATCGTATACTAAACATATCATACATACATGGATGTATTTTGCATTTTATCATAACTCGACTATTTCATATTCAAATATTATAGAAAGTGATAGAACTCTCCATGAGTTTGTTGCGCCATATTATTATTTCAACGATCTTCAAACAACCTGCAATTTTCTGAAGCTTTTCCCAACGAGAAAATCACGGTCATCATATTCGTGAAGATAAAGCATCCGCAGTACGTATTTGGAATATAAATTTTCAGCAACTTTTGCATATCGTGTATTCAAAAACAAAAAATTTTCGCATTTTGAACAATTCAAAGATGCCGTCCTCCATCCTCCCATCTCACACCCTTCAGACAGTCCCTTTTATTTTTCCCTTAGCATGTAATCATTTTTTCAAAAATACCGAAACATTTCTACACCCAAGTTTTGAAGTACTTGCGAAAACAGGAATGAAAATTAAACCCGTGAAAGAATCCCGGCAAACTTTTTTCTCCCATGACAATTCTACTAGAATTAAAAAGGCGAAGTTTTCACCTAGAAAAAGGAAAGAATTCGCGTTTTGAAATTGCCCTTCTTCTTTGGTTTTCTCTTCATCCTGTTCGCACTAGATCCAGCTATAGAATATTGAGTAGTATTCCATAAGGGTATAAGATCAGCGACTATATACACATGCTGCACTGGATGATCCCTTCAGCTGAAGGTTTTGGCTGAGTCAAGAGCCATCTTATTATTCCTTTGGTTTGACTTCCGGTAAACCTTAACATAGGCTTCCAAGCACGTTCTCACCACAAACAACCTATACCACCATCAGATTCCCCATACATACCCTAAAACTTAACCTCTTCGTATATAGAATCGAATAATACGCACCATACGCAGGTATTCCTATCATTGTTACTATCATTCCAAGATTCAACAAAAATTTCATTTTTATACGTTATAAATCTTTCGCAAACAACGTTTATATAGACGACTTTATTTCACAATCTCATATTTCATTCGTTTCCGTATTTCATACAATCCGGCTATATGAGTAAGGGAATGTAACAAATTTTTTTTTTTCAATTTAATAAAAGTAAATGATAAAGCTTCTTAACAGCGTCATGATATGGTAATTTTTAAAACCCAGTTATGATTAATTGAAATATCAGAATCGCTCGCCTCATTTCCCCGCATGATGAGTGGTAATTTCCGAGTCCCGTTTTTTTCCCTGCGATCTTTTTTTCGCTGCAAAATTTTTGCGAGTTTGACTGAACATTAATTTCTTCTTTTTTTTTTCAATTACATAGTTTTTTATATGTAATGATAACGAGCTTCTTGAAGCGTGAGTGTGCAGCGTTGCAGAGTGAAAACGATGGGTTAAGGAGGGTATAATAATTATATATCTGATATATTTGTAAAGTTTGGTGATTTTCGAGGACTCATGTTGTTCCGAGTGTTTTCAGCTACTTCCGATATTATATCTGTTTGAAAACTGTTATTAATGGGATGCAATGCCAAATGATTCAAGTATCAAAAGCGCACGGGGTCCTTTTAAAGGAGGTTATCCTGGTATTTGTGATACGACAGCTTCCTGCACGTAATTCACCAAAGCCTTCGACAATGTCGTTAGCGTTATATTTCCCCATTCCCCGTCCCCCTGCCAACAAAACTTTCTTCTCTCAACGAACTGAAACTTTACCCCGTCCCTATAAATACCCAGCGATGATTTCGTGTCAAGAATAAAGTTCAACTTTGCATTCACTTTCTTTTTTTTCTTGTTTTTTTTTTTATCAAAATTAAAATACCAACAGTTATTTTTTCCCATCGCTGCATTTTGCCATGTATTTGTATTTGATTTTTTTGACTAAGTAAATATTCGATGAATCTATTAGCGTTAGAAGCTAGAAAATGGATGAAGGTACATAAAAAAAAGAACCGCAGATGGAGAAACGAAAAACTTTTTGTCGAGGATGAAGAAAATGAGAAGAAACGAATCGAGTAGAAAGGAGAACGAGTGCAGGCGTTCAGAACGAAAAAGAAATTTCTTTCTATCTATGTGGATCTCTTTTGGATTCGGAATTCCAGTTTCCGTTCAGATGACAAAATAACGCTCTTCCGGTACTTCTTCCTGCAGTACACGTTGAAATGGTAGCAACATCAGGAATGAAATAGAGGGGTGGTGGTAAAGGAGAAAAATTTTGGCGTTACCAACTTTTCAGGGTGCAGAAACGGCCGAGGGGGAAAAGAGAGATGGGGATGAAATGGGGAAAAGGCGAAAAATGGAGGCTGGGGAGTTGAAAGATGGGAAGAAAAAAAAAAGACGCTGTATGGAGCGAAGAAAGGAAAGGGGGTTGTAAAAACTAGTAATTCGCATGGGGTCCATAAAAATGTTTATCACGACCAATAAAAACCCTCCTTCTTCTCCTTCTATTTCCCCTTTTCTCGTCTGCAAACTCTGGTTTGCCCAACGCTACGTATATATACCTATATACATATAACCGTCTGCAGTCACCCACCTGCAACTTCAACCCAGTCGCGTCGCGAAAAAGAGGGTTCTAATCTTAACGACGCCACGTTGATAAACTTCCTTTTCCTCACTTCGCCTCGCCTCGCTATTCTATTGTTCGTATACTTTTAAGCACGATTTTTAGTCTCGAAACTCTACATGTACAAATTATACACAGTATAATACACATTGTAGCCAGGTATCAACTCCTCTATAATTTCGCTCGTGTTTTATACGGAGTCAAACATTTTTAAATCCGCATCCGCGAACGTGAGGAAAAAATTCTGCACATAGTTCTCCAATGCACCGTACTCGAAAGAATCTCGCTATATTTTTAATCTTATAATTTATCAGATTATTCGAAAGGAAAAATAAAAAAAATTTGTGAATATTAACAGCGTTTTTCATAAAGTAAATATATACATTCACTTTCGTACGGCGTAGAAATCGTTAGTCCTGCGCCGTTATATTTCTTTCTTATACATTGTCTTTTATTTTACTTTGCTTTTTCTCATTACTCACTTTTTAACCTAATTTCACATCTCATTGTCTCGCGCTACGTACCAAAGTTGGAAAAGGTACACAAGGTGGATCTGAATTTTAATACGATCTAACTCAGGTAACAACGTTTCGCATCTCTTTCGTACGGTTGGTACAGATGTACTCAACGCGAAGATATCGCTTCATGGAATTTATTTATGTATTTTCTCGCCTTTTTTCAGTTTCTTTCCGCCCCTAAATTCACTCCCTCTACTTTTCCTCTTCTTTTCTCTCAGATTTTGAAAGAGAGAAATTTTTCGTACAACATTAAGATAGAACACTGATTACCAGTTAGGTGGGAATTGGAAAAGAAAAAACAGTTGATCGATGGGAGAAAAATAAAAATGTTGAACAAATTATAAATGAGTATAAATTTTTTTGATTTCCAACTCTGCACGATACTCGTATACTGCACGGTGTCACCGCAGCGTCAGAACGTTGAGATAAAACACAAAGTTTTGTGGTATAAGTGGTTTAATCTTTTATAAGTAGCTGCTTCGTATAACTTTGAATTCTCTACGTTTTCTCTCGTTGCCAGGAATTATAAACGGAGCGAATTAACAATAAGACCGTTAAAGCAAACACGATCCGTCGTTGGGATGCTGCCGATTAAAATTCCGATTCTCAGTGTATATTACATTATATTACCAAGCAGAGGAGTTTATATTAATTTTTCGAGTATAGTTGAAAGTTTAAAAGACTTAATGTAAATGCAGTATTCTTCGTGGGATGAAATTTTCATTAATTCATAATAACTATAGTTCCGCGCGAAACGCCACGTTCTCAATTTACTTTGGTATTCGTCAATGTTTGCTATATTACCCGGAGGGTTTTTGCTCCTCTTCTGCCCCCAAGATTCAAGGAATTCGGAATAAGCCCGTTAACAGATTCTCATCTTTCGAAACAAACAGTTTTTTTCATTCTTTTTTTCTTTATCGCAGAATAACTGAAATTACATTCGGAGTACTGATCAAAAAGAGCCAAAAAAAAAGATCTTTCATACCAAGAATCGTGCTGATCAGCTTTCCGATTTACGTTGAAGAGGTGAGTAATCATTCCACGCATGAGGAGAAAAAAAAATTCACAAATCGGCTTAAGCTAATCGACTCTGACTTGAAGAAAAAACCAAAGTTCAGAATAATAAAACACGAGGGTAAAAAACTTCGTTGAAGAAGAAGAAAAATTGAATTTTCTGCGTATGGTATTCAAGAACGAATCGTATCAATTCTTCGGTGGTAATTATTAATTAAAAGCACTTCATAACGATGGTTTCCAGATTCACTCGTGCGTCGCCCAAGACGTGGCCGTCTTTTGAGAAAATGTTGACATCGTACTTGCTACGGTTATGCGTAGACATATCGACTATCAGAATTTGTCGTATCAATTTTAACTCGCGGTTCCTCATTGTTTATGGTTTCGTTGAGAACTTTTTGGAAGCACTTGAAGAACTTGTATAAAATGCGCTTGTTACATTATGTACTATTTGCATATATATATACGTGGTTTGAGGGTGGAAGGGGATGAGAGGGCTGAAGTTCGCTTGCCCCCCGGGTCTTGGCGAAAGCAACGGAGGCAAGACCGGGCAAGGCGGGCGGGCAAATACCATGATTGATGGGGTAGACACACAACCCTTAAATCGCTTTCCCTCAGGGTCTCTGAGTGAGTGAGCTTTACATGAAGTTACAATGGTGGCGTGATTCCCGACTAGATCTTCCATTGTTGCATTGTTTGACCATTCAATAGGATGTACCTACCCCATCAACCGTATACAACTCCTATAACATATGCTACCTCACAAACTGAGTATAATATAATTCAATATCCTCTTGTTGTAAACGTGGAATAAAGGCAGCTAATATTTGAAAAAAAAACATCTGCATTGAATTCCTACAGCAATATTTCAACCATAGGAATATCAAGTCACCTCGTAACAAATGATGAGCTTTACACCTAGCAATCGGGTAAATTCGCTTTGGAAATTTCTTTCAATATTTTCGAGAAGATTCGTCGAACAAAAAATGAAGCACCGTAAATGTCATCAACTAGTGTACAGGATATACGAAATGATTTGTAGTCCTTTGTTTTGTTGAAAATTTATTATGTTTTTGTCGTGAGACTTAAAAATAGTGAAAACTGTAGAAAATATTTGAGATATTGCTACCCCTTATAACGAAACATGTATTCGTATAACTGGCGTATAATTCTAGGATATTATCTATAAGGACATTGAATTATAACGATGAAACAGTTGAGTGTAAAGTATAACTGCAGAGATTGCTGGACGGTCTATATCGTCTTAAAGATTTGCACATCAATGAGCTCTGCATCAGCTTTAGGGGGTTTGAGTCGGTATAGACATAGGAAGGCTTACGTTGGTTTAATTGAAGTTCAAGTATAAGTTGGAGTTTCTCGACGTCGGCGCACCGATAGCACAGTATATATGTATAATATGTACCATAAAAGCGGTATAGTATTCGTGGCTGGCGGAGTTTGAGATTTCACCAAATATCGCTCAAGAGAACCAACCGCACCTCATCGTACGGCGATCTCTCAACCGTGAGATGATTCTTGTTAGCATTGTTGTAGGTTAGTCTTTGCGTTGTCGATCACTTCCCTTAATTAGGACGCAACACACACTCTCAATGCTTTGATCAAACTCCCCACTTTCTCATACACAATATCCGCGACGTCATCGTTAACCAACGCAGTTCGTTTCAACTATCAAACATCACGAATCAAAATCGAATTATTATTGACGCGCTCTCGCAAACTTTATACGTGTTCCAATTAGGAAGAAATATTTTTCGAACGATCGAAATTTGCGAGGGAAATTTCTGACACATATTTGTACATGAGTCCCAAAAATTGCGATCCCATCTTTTTTTTTTTTTTAAACCAAAAGCCAAGAGAAGAGAAAAAATTAATACATCCAAATCGGTGAGAATTTTTTACGAGAACAAAAATACAAAATTTTCGTGAATTTTTTTATGTTGAGTTTCAAAATATGTAGCAAGAAACAGTATCGTCAAAGTTATCAGGGTTTACTTGACGTTGCCGGTTTTGCTCAGGTTTTTTTTTTTCTTTTGATTCCCTTATAAATTAGTTTACAGTGGCAAAGTCATTGATTAATATGATAATTGAATGGTTGAATTAGAGGGTAAATTCCGAACGACGTAGGAATATAGATAACGTTGGAATATCTACTTAGCTAGTCAGCTAGGTTGGGAGAGTCCTTTAACGTTACTTTGGGTGGCCATTATGCTGTATTAAGTCCCTTTACGCATGCCTTACCCTCCAATTTACTCCTGAATCCTGCGTTCCCTTTTAACTCTCCCTCTTCCCCCTCGATTTCTCTCTCTTTCCCAGAAACTTCTCTCATGCAATTCTGAATTCAGTTACCGGTCAGACGGATGGGAAATGACTGCGATAAAACAAATGAGAAGAAGAAAGAGAAAAGTAGCCCGAATCGATTAAAAAATTGGTACGGCCGGGGCGGGGGGAAAAAAATGGAAATTCAATATAGGTGTAACAATGGGTTGGGAACAACATGTGGCGATCGAGGGGAGTACGTTGAGAATGGGGTTGGTATAGTATGAGGTACTTTAAGTCAGCCACTACTGTGTCCTGTGTAAACGAATTTCCACTTTGCAGGCAATTTCTATTTCTTCTCTTTGGCTGGCTAGATAAAATATCCTGAGAGACGTGGTTCTTGTGCAAGATAGTGGCTCACACAGTATTTCACAGAAGTTTCTATAGCTACAGGCATACCGGTATAGGTAAAGGTTTTGTATGTATAAAACGTCACTGTGCAGCAGTAACAGCAATAGCAGTAGCAGCTGCTTCTGCTGTTGCTGCAGAAGGAGGCTTGGGAACAAAAAAAAAAAGAAAAGAAAGTAGATAAATAAATAAAATCAAATAAAAAAGAAACGCAGTAAAAGAAAGGAGAGTTTACTTTATACAAGAGACTATACGGGTATGAGTACGTATAATACGAATACGTTCGAAACTAATTTGATTTCGTTTCCATCAGGAACATTCTTTGAATAAAATACCAGAGTGTATGGTATGTACGTAGATATAGAAACATGTTTTATACGTATAATAGCATCTTCATGCGTCTAGCGTCTACGTTTATGTTTTATATATCGTAAGGTAGATGGGCATGAAAGTTTCATTCCAACGTCACACGTGTTTCAATATCGTGACCCTATGTCGAATAGAGAGTTAAATATAATTTACATATCTATACTATATGTGCAAGTATTGACGTTCTATGTGCCTGCAGGTTACAGCTGTAAGTATCCGTTTTTATATACATACGTACGTATGTAAAGTAAAGATATAGATAGGAAGTAGGTAAATTCGATATATCGAAGACGGCAGCAAGATATCTTTCCGCGGCTGGCACGTAACCATTTCCCAATGCCACTTCGCTTTCCAAAAAATTTTCTACGTACATACATACCGGGCATTACGTACAAAATGATACGACCAATTTTTCAATGCTTTTTTCTCACTCTTTCTTGCACGACAATTTTTACACAAAGAAAAATAGCTTTTTGTGAAAAATCGTTTTCCAGTGATATTTTCAAAACGTGAATATTTTTTTCACGGAAAATCAATCGAATTATGCGATAAGAAACGATGATTGTAACGTCGAAACGACAGCGGAATTCCAGGAGACAAAAAAAATTTCAAATATTCGGAGGGTCGGAAGTAGGTGATTTGACAAGAAATGCCCCATACATAGATATTCCTTTCTCTACTCTACACGGTTACAGATTCAGAGAATTTCTGAACCTGCGAAGGAACCAGCACCTTTCAGCCTGTACACGGTACCAGCGCCACCATCCATGTACGTCTAAATTTATAAAGTTATAGTACCAAAGATATTGTATACATATGTATAATATGTAATATATAGACATATACATCGATATCTCGGAAGATATATCCTGCAACTCGAATTTCAAGCCTTTTCCCCAGAATCCCTCTACCTGAACCCCCTTCTTTTTCCCCCGTGATCCAATACCTCAGTAGGAGGGAATCGCGCGCGGTGTTCAATGGAGCGAGATATTCATCTCGTATATGACGTCACTATATCCAAATTGTGAATTGATTGAACTTATACGGGGATGAGAAGCATATATACATATATTGTAGGTATATGGAAGAGAACCGTGTACGTCTGCTTTTCCACTATAGTGACGAGAGAAAAATGATGAAGGGCATCAAACCGCGGTAAATTTATGGAATTTCTTCTTCATCAATAGCCGCGCACGAATCCCATATATTTTTTACGATTTCACGTATCCTCTGTCGAAATTCGCGTCAGCGAATCGCCGCAAAATACCCGAAAGCTCGTCCCTGTTGTTTTCATCGTAACGTTTATTTTATCATTTCTTCTGATGATTTTTTCCTTACTTTTCGAATATGTGTATTAAAATTTCACACCAAGAAACTGATTGTGCTTGGGTAGCTAGGGTGGTAAATTTTCTCAACGTTTAAATTTCCTTCAAAGTTT
Organism: Athalia circularis; assembly: GCA_963978495.1. NCBI lineage: Eukaryota > Metazoa > Arthropoda > Insecta > Hymenoptera > Athaliidae > Athalia > Athalia circularis. Next base: position 17,232,709 of record OZ021698.1, on the reverse strand, counting down.
CCATAGATCTTCATAGATTTCGAGCTCAAAAATCGGCTAACAAAGCGGTGATAAATAATTTCTGAAAACTGTATATTGCTTCACACCCCGACCTACCTGAACTTACTCCCAGAAGATTAAATTACATTAGAGATGAGCTTCCGGTTTGGAAGGGCATTCTGCCAGCTCAAGGGCGAAGTTTAGAATTTTCATAGGGTACATCTGTACATCGGTGTAAAGTTAAAGAGTTAACAAGATGAATGTTCTTTAGGTGGCTGGAACGTATTGTGGGAAATCTAACGATGAGAATCTTTCGAAATTTATATTAGGCACATTTCAAATCGTCATCCGTTGCAGTGACATTCTTCAGCAAGTCGATAAACTTGTCTAACGGGCATAGCTTATCACATCCTGGAATCCGCATTTCTTGAAACAGCTGTGGAATTCCTTGAAAATAGTTGACCTATGTAAAAAAAAGAAAAGAAAAATATGGAAATACGATAGTGACAAACCAAGGATAGCCAAATTCCGAAATGGGTTTCAACTATGCAAATTTTTTTTCTCCAAAATAGCATATGACCGAATGTCACGATGTCTCGAGGTCGATACTCAGAATTGGAATAACCGAAACCGTCGAGAGGATTTCGAATCTGGTAATTTTTTTTTTTCACATTCCAACGTACCTTGACAAAATATTCTCCATTATATTCCAAGAGTTCGGTAACGACAGCGGCGGAATATGCGGGCATGTGAGATTTCCAGATTTTGAGAGCGCTCAAAAAACCAGCGATATTTAGATCATGGGCAGCATAAAGGAAAACTTTCCTGCCTTTCTCTATAGTCCCGTTTGTATAACTGTGGAAATCGTCTATCATCTTACGTAACAACATTCCTAAGAGAGAAAATTTGATTTTTCTTATTAGTCACAGTTCCTTTTTTGTGGCGGTTAACGAGACATGAAAAATAACAAAATGGAGAAGCCTCACCTCCGCTCAATCTTCTTAGATCGTCATTGCCGTTTTGTATATCAAAAAAGAAAGTTCCAGCATCCAACAGTTTACCGTTCGGAAAAATATCTTTGCTCCACTCCGGGATTTCCTTTCCCATAGCGCTTTCCGCGGCAAGAGTAACGTAAAGTAGAGCCAGGTCCAGAGTAGTTTCGTAGACCTCACCGGAGACTTTCTCAATGTATTCGGTAAGATCGTTCAATTCAGATACGCGTGTACGATACTCGCTAGTGTTCGTATAACGTTCGTTTGCGACAACATATCTGAAGAAAGAAGAAGCTGGAAGATGAGAAATTATCGATGGGATCGGTAAAGGCGAGTTAAAAATCTACTTCAGTATCTCCTCAACTAACTTCGGACACAGATTAGGACGTAGAACCCAGTCTTCCTCCCTGCGAAAATATTCGATAGGAATCGGCTGCCAATCGACCCCAACCATCCATTGCTGACTCGGTGCCGGAGGAAACATACCGCTCAAAACCAATTGCAGTGTCATTTTCGTTCTATCGTAATCTGTACTGCGACCCTTGATAATCGAGGGGTAATAGATGTCTTCGAGAAATTTCTTATATTTCGATTTTATTATTCGTCCGAAATTAAATCCTTGCAATTTTCCTTCCTGAGACAAAATCGATCGGTCGGTAAAAAAGTGGCTAGGTTAGAATTAGGAGTATTTAATATTCGCCAAAATCAAACTAGCCTACATTTGTCAGAGCCCCTAAACCCACTGGAAAAAAATCATCCTCCACATTCAGCGTTGGATCTGTAGGGAAAGACTCGCCTATGGTTGAGTCGGGAGTACGATCACCGTGTCTGACTAGCTGGGACACAGAAAAAAAAAAAAGAAAAGTTAAACGAATACCAAATTAATAACAAACATGTCAGACGATGTGAGTCATCGAACAGCATCGTTATTTTTCTATTCATTTGCCAAAGTGCAAATTAAGAATTTTTCCGCAGCGAGAATCTGTGAGAAAAAGATAACGAGAAAAAAATAAAAAATACTTAGCACATCGTCGTTAGAAACTTACGACCATGAGTTGTTTCACTTGTGGTTCAATCTTGGCCGCGTCACCGATCACAAATACTCCGTTAATCACTAACCACAGATAGATGAGTATTGAATACTTTTTCATCGTCACGATCTATAATTCGCTATTCACGATCGATGCTCGTGGTTAAATAAAAGATTACTATATACGAAATGCTTCTCACTCTACTATTCGAACTTATCAACTCAGTGCGTGAATTCATCGACAATTTATATACCTGCTCTTCGGACGTAGCGTGTCGCAACGTCAATCTACGCTAAATAAAAACCTTCCAACTAAAAAAAAAAAAAACAAAAAGAAGAAAAAAGGAAATAAAAAAAATAAAAAAAAAAAAACAGAAAAGAAACGAAACAAGTTCTGTATAAATATTCTTAACTCAGGTGGTTGTGATAAAACTGATAATGGACGCAAGAATAATCCATTTTACAGGTCTGCTCAAATAACTGCGTGTACATAAAAAAAAAAACATCTGTCCAATTGAACGCGACTTCCATGACCGGAAATATGACGTATAGTCGTAAACCACCGGCTATAGGATAAGAAATACACCTTTTATATTGGGATGAAAACCGGTCATGATATATTCACCGAACGACAAAGTAAAAAGTTGAAATTATTTCGCAACTATTTTTCACTGTCAAAAGTTGTCTACATTCAGCTGTAAATTCTTGTTGTTTCTAGTCTTGTTCATAGTAACGAGATCTAATAAATTTCGATACATCGATTCCCCCCACGGTGCGCGGGGCAACCGAATCGTTCAAAATTAACTGAACCGACATTTTTTTGTCCTGTCATAGAAACGAATGTGACATTTAAAAAAAATTTAACTGGACGAAATTGAAGAAAAAAAAATCAATGAAATAAAATAGTACAAATTACACAGTGGATCATTATTCTCATATATAGACGATTTTAATCCAAAGTATTAATTCTCCTCGCTATTTATTCTGCACCAACCAATTATCTTTGGTGTGTCTAGTTTCCTGTACTATATAACAAAGTAGGTATTATCCCGTATAGTTTAGATTGTTTCAAATCGCGCGAATTTCTTCCGCCAGCGCATTTAATTGGCAATCAAGTTTAAGCCACGGTTCAAAGCTTCAAGAGAAAAGAAGGAAATTCTTTAAACCGATATTTGGACGGTGCTTTTTCATTTTTTCGATTCTATATTATTTTGGTGTACTATAATAGAAGTTATATTATATTCAACAGAGAGAAGAAAATCTAACGCTGAAGAAATTCGATTTGCCAATTTCCCCTAGAGTTTTCTATTCTAATTTTTTTTTTTTTTTTTCTTCAATGCAAAATGTAAAATTTATTCGATCCAATTTCCTTGCAGACGCTTTTACTCTTCATTATCGTTGGTAGATAATTTTGGTATTCAACATAAACCGTTCCTACTACTGTACATTGCTTGAAAATATGAGAGGAAATTTGAATGGTAATAGAACCAAGATTATAATCGATTTAAATTACGTGAATTGATTTAAAGAATTTAACAAGCTACGCTCATGTCTAGAAATTCCTATGTAAAATTAATTCGTAAAAATCGAGCGCTGGGAACTGGATACTTGTATCGGTAAGAAAATTATTTCGAAAGACGTTCAACTTGAAATATGTAGCGTAATCCCCACTTTTTTTATGGGGCATGCCTCTTTAACTCTTGGTTAGCCTTGGACGTAATCCCGAATGATAATTCCTCGGGCTATCGTTTGAACAAATATTTATACAAAATTATACATTTTTGCACGTTCGCAACGTCGTCATTACCATAAATAATACACGCATTATAATTATTTGTTGTAAGTAAAAATCATAAACGTACACGTGATATAAAAGGTTGAATATTAGAAGGTTATCTTCTCGCCGTACTAACGGTGTACAAGATAATAGTAAAATCACGTAGAGATAGTAACTCACGATCTATATATCTATGTTGGAAGGCCATAAAGGTTATCGTTATTACAGCACATACCTTATATCATATTATACATTTTGTTTGAGCGCGTGTTAGGTAAGGTATGACGTATAGTAGGTAAATCGTTATTAGGTATAACCGCGCGGTTCAGAAGCGTTTTACACTAACGCATAGAAACACGAACGCATATGTGTTAAAGGTAATAAACGCTGGTCGATAAATTATAGGAAAAATTTGTAATTTATTAAGCATTAATTAGCGTCAAACGATTCGCGTGGTTATTATCACGAGCTGGTACCTATGATAACATTTTCACCGACTCCCAGAACTCTCTCTCCCTTCCTATTTTCCTCTCTATATGCAGAAATGGTTAGAACATTATACTAAACCCATAACAAAACTTAACTCGACCTAATGTCGCGTATATATTAACCCAAAACCTGACCCTTTCACAAAATCGCACTATAATATGCTGCAGTTAGAAGAGATGAAACTACGTTTACTGTATGTGATAACGTTTGTCACAGATCAATGATCCGGAATAAGAGTGTTTACCTCGATTCCAAAGCATCAACTTTCCTGGTCGGTCATACTTGTATTTTAAATAATCGATTTCCACTAACGAGTTCAAAGATTTAACGGGTACAAAAAACTCTGCATTATCGAAATAATTCTTCACAAAATACGAGTTTCAACCGCACCAGCTACAGCAAATCATTTAACTTCCAAAAAATTTTAATTTTTATTACGTCACACCTTTTTTTTCTGTTTTTCAAATATTTTTACTCATTGTAGTAGAAACAAAAAAAAAGTTTCATAAGTCCATCTGTTTAACCGGTTCTTTTCCCTCGAGCTATTTTATGAACGCCACAAGATTTTATTCTGACAAAATTAGCACCAATTCCGTGATGGAAAAAAATCGACGATTCATTCAGGTGCCGAGTAGTAATAAGATGATTGTTTTTTTTTCTATATTTTACATCCTGGATAGAAATTAAAATATTCAATGGATCTTTTTTTCGTTAATTTATTCTAGAGTTCGCGAGTAATCGCTCTTGTACTTATGAATGAAATATTTAGCGCTGAAGGCCACGAGATTTGGCATGGAATTTTGAGTGGAGATCGAGACAAAAAAAAGTATGTCCGTACGAATTTCTGTACGAAGATATTTTGTGTATGGGGTTGAAAAAAAGAGTTGGCAAGTAGAGAAAAATTTTCAAAAAAATAAAACAAAATTACTAAACTGACGTAGAGTTTCGGGTAGAAACGAACGAGCAAGTAATTGGTGCACGGCAAGTGGATACGCTGAAGGCGGGCAAAACTGGCGGTTCAAGTCTTGGTTCTTTGAGTGAGTTGGTCTACGGTACCGGCTATAGTATAAATTGCAAAGTGTATAGAGCGTTCTGGTGCTCATTTGCTAGCTCTTAACGAATGTTTATTTCCTTTTCAAACTTGAACCAAATCCTTTACCCCTGCCCTCCCCCTCGGTCCCCTTTTTTTCTTCCCTCATAGCTACGCAGAAGCTTGCAACTTGTATATTATATTGTGAACATTTCACGGTAGACCACGTAAAGCTACTTGAAAAATCTTTGCTATCCTTTTGTGAGGATGAATATAGAAAGCATAAGCTAAACGGTAGGTATGTGATGTACTACCTACTTAGCGAATCGTCGACAACGAACAATATACCCTTCCGATCTCAGATTCAAATAGAAGCAACGAAAGGATAAGAATAGAAAAATATCCTGCGCAGGAAAATTTCAGTCGTTAAATTTGGAGAGAAGCGCCCGAACTCGGGTATACATTTCTATCGATAAAGCGTCTATCGCACACGGTGATGAAAGTCGTCTTCACGTCAAACTAGATTTATAAAATTTATACGAAGCTATTGAAATTTGATGGAAATTAATTTAATCACTACATCTTAATCAACTTTCGCTGTACGCGTGACGTGCTTCAGATTGAAGTATTATAATGCACATTGCACATACCTCAGATGATCACGTAGCACAATCGCGAAACTATACACGCCGAAACTAAATTAAAACTAACAACTTGACTATAAACTGAACTAAACTAAACTCCGGTTAAACTACTGTTAAACTAGATGGCAAATGAGAGTGGTAGTAGTAGATGGGAAACTCTGGCCATCCACGGACCTAATGAGCCAGTTGCTTCATTGTTGCTTTTAACTGATGCGCGCACGTGAGTTCTGTCCTTTGATCTGAGTTTTCAACCCTTCCGCACTTACGACAAGTAGTTAACACCCTTTGAAACATTTAAAAAAAAAACATATTTTTCCGGATTTTTGTCGGTTGACTTTTAAAAATATTTTTCATATGAGTTCGGAATGAGATAAAGAAACGGAGCTGGTATAGTTTGAAATTATAACACGCCCTGTAGCACGTGATTGAAATTGCAGAATATGTTTGAACCCAAAATTCAGAATTTCGGTTTATCCTAGTTTGGGGGTAACGGGGTGGTGATGGTTTCCCAATTTAACGGGCCAGCACCTGCAATACCTATTATAACATAATTATATAGAACGCTGTGTAGGGAGGGTTTTGTATATGATATACATATAGCTATGTGTCCCAGCGTGCACGGCAGCATCGCGTCGAATTTTCGAAGGGTATGTGTAGGTTTCGTCGGGATAAAATGAAGGGCGTCGCAGGGGTTGGTGGTGAATTTCAGTTCAACGATTCGTCGGCAGGGTTCTCTTGTTACCGCACGGGGGTTGCGCGTGCTGAGAGCAGACAGTTTGCTTCTAGCTGTCGCGCGTACGGTTAAACGAAATTTGACACGCGCATTTTCAAAGAAAAAGAGCACAAAATATTTGCAATTTTTTCACAAATTCTTACCCCAAAAACAGGAACTTTGAGATTATTGTAGAGGTGCATAGAATGTGTGTTTAAAAAAATCTCACAAAATTTTTATTCAAAAAAAAAAAAAAACAGCCCCCTTCGATGGATACATCGATGATATATTTCTACAGTAAATAAACATCATTTGTTGTACACCATAACAGAAGTTCGTTTATTTGATTTTCTCGTTTGTTTTTTTCTTTTCTTTCAAAGCCATAGAACGAGGAATCCGACTGGATGGAATTTTGGAAAAAAATATTTTTCAAGGGGTTGAAAATTTTTTCAAATCTAAATAAAAAATTCCGTAATCATGGTTTGAATCTTGATCTCGAATTTAAAGGTTAGGTAAAGTTATTACTAGAGGGTAAAATAGGTATGAGGTATATATAATCGTCTGGCTCAAGGTGGTTTTGTGATTAAAATTCAACTCATTTCACCGCATTTAGTTTGCGCGGTAAAACGCCGTCGTAATTTGTTTACGTGGGGGTAATAAACTAACGTTTAAAGTAGCGGAACTTTTTGGTCCGTTTAAGACCGACTACACTGTATACCTACCCTGCAGAGCATCTTCCTCATCTTTTTTTTTACTTTCTTATTTTTACGTGCAGCTTAGATTTAACTGCGATGTACCTAAAAAAATTTGCTAGAAGAAAAAAAAGGTAGGATAAAAATCATACCGAGTTCAGAACACGGAGAGAGCTGCAAGGGCTGCTGTTGAACACTTTTTTTCCTCGCTCTCTTTATCGGGTACATTTGGAAAAATCAAACCCGAGGAACAAGTGAAGAAAGAAAAAAAAATTCCTAATAAAACTGCACGTGGAAATTGAAAATGAAAGTATCTGGGGTGGAATTTAAAGCAACAGTGAAATTGAACCGACGAATAATCTTTGATGTAATCAAGCCTGTGGGAAATATATTTTTTTTTCTTCGATCTGCATTACATTCAGGAAAGACCGCATGAAAGTGAATTGAACGATTGGTATATGTTTCGGAAAATTGGGGAAGCGATTTTTTGAAAATCATTTTTCAGTGGTATAAAACGCGAGGGCGGCAAAAATGGTGTATTGAAGCAGCTGCAGAGGGAGATTATATAAATTGATCATCTTCCGCAGTTTAATTTCAAGGTTCAATCGTGATAGTTGTTTTACCAAACTTCGTATGATTTCTGGGAAGCTTGATTTCAGTTCGTTTAAGTGAACCACCTGCGGTATATAATAAGTAGAACTTCAACCGCATCGGATGAAATTTCATTTCAATGAGGTTTCTGAAGATTTTTTTTTTTTAAGTTCATCAATTCGTTTTGTTAACATCAAGAAAGAGAAACTTCTTGTTAATGTAAATTGTTCTAAGAATTCCGTAAAAGCTTTTCAAGCTGCAAGTTTTCATTTTTTCAAAACAGTATATTACTTTCCTAAATAAACACGTGCTTCAATTTTTGGCAGTGATATTCAATAAGATAAATATTCAATGGGACGAAATCAAAACGGGAAAATCACCCGGGGGAATTTAAAGCAAATCAAATGACAAACGGGTCGCCAGCGCAATCACTTTAAAAGAGTTTTCTCTCTTTTTCTCTCTCACTCTCTACGTTGGGAATAAAAAAATGATTTATCTCGAGCTTTCGTTAGTGCAAAAAATAATTGAAAAATTTTAATTTTATAACCTACTCCGTCTATTCAGCGGCAGAACATGCATACCTCTTTTTTAAAATTACAGCTAAAGTTTTTACCGATCATTTCCGATATGCAGATTTCACGCAATCTGCACTTTTAGAAATCCTATAGATTTACATTGGAAGAAAAAATAAAACATCGTCCAGCACAGAGATTTAGCAAAAATGATTTCCGTAAACTGACAAATCCCCTTCGGTAAAATATGCGTGGGTATGTGCCGACTCCTTAAAGCATCACAGCTAGCGCTGCTTAAATTTTCACCTCTCTTTCTCTTCGCTCTTTTCCACACACCCTTTCCGTAATAATTTTCTCTTATAATAACGTCAGTCAACTCAAACAAAAGAGCATAAGGGGAATAAACTGAAAAAGTTAGCAAACAGAAATAAAGCCACGACGAGGTGCACAGAACGGGAGGTATCGCGGAAGGTACATAATAAAATATAATATGCTGCTATATACCTATATCAATATAATATACATATACATATATATTATAATAAATAAATTTGAAAAAAGAAGGGAAAAAGAAGAAAACAACTTGGGAGGGGGTAAGTTCCTTCGGGCGTGAATCCTGGTCGAGTTCAACTTTTAATTAGCACTTTCAAAAGTAGGAAAGGGTGGGCGATATAAGAAGAGTCGACGAGTCGTTCGTTCGATGTGGTATAGTACATACAGATCTATATAAATATATACCTATACATACCCTATGTATGGTTATATCATATACAATTCGAACGAAGACACGACCTTCGGCTTCAGAGGTTTCTTGCAGCAGACCGCGCTGCGGACGGAATTACGGAAATAGAAAATAGATGAGAGAGAAAATCTACACCAAGAAAAATCTGTCGTCGGAACTTATACCTTACAAAACTACTTTTTTTCTCAGTTATTTCATCCAACAACAAAATACATAGCTATACCTCACATTCTGCTCTATAGTATTCATGATGAAAATTACACCGTTCCGAAAATCACGAATATGTCACCGTAACCGCAGCTCTGATGTGTTGTAAAATATTATAAAATACAAATATATTTCAATTTCATCGATTTCATACCGATCACGTATATACACCGGCGTATCATTTATAGCAGGTCTGTAAAATGTCGGTCCGATCGAAAAAGTGTAGTACCGACTTCTATCCGTTGAATTTTTTAAAGGGATTCAGTCCGGGCTATCAGATTTTCTCTTGGTTTTTTTCTTTCAAACAACAAGATTGAAAGTGCACCTGGCCGAACTTGATCATCGTGTAGGACTAACCCGTACGCAGTTTATTTTATCGATTCTTTTTTTCCCGTTCTGCTTATTTTTCAACTTTTTTGATATCTCATGCATATGATCGGAAATCTTGGTTAATGTCGATTGAAATTTGAGATAGTTCATCGTTGGCTGAAGTTACGCTTTAATTTCGATCTCCAGAGTAAAGAGAAAGAAAAAGAATTCTGCAGAGTTTGTGCATTTTACATATATGCCTGTTATGCTTATAGACGTACACGTTATAATAACGTGAGAGAAAATACGCGCGCCTCCCTCCTTTTACTTGGGTACGAGTTTTCGTTTTTCTATAGCAAGAGCTTTTCGCTTTTCTTTAGAATAAGTTTTCCACGTATATTTTCGTACATGCGTGTATGTAGATGTACCCTTGTACAATATATTTCTTTTTCTTTGATATTTACTTGCGTTAAATCATTGCTATGTAGGGTCGTAACAGAACCATTTGCCAGTGTCGCTTTTACGTGTCACAGGCCGTTTGGAACGTCTTTCTTTTATAAATTCTTTCATACCAGCTACTTCTTTTTTTTTCTCTCAAACTATATATAATTCCACAGCAAAGTTTTCTTGAATTTGGTCAGTTGATAGAAATAAGTAAAAGTCCTTTTCTTTTTCTTCCTATTTCATTTTTTCCCCCGACACTTGCAAAATTAGGAAATAGACACGCGATAGATCTACTAAAGATTTCCGATTTTTATTTGGTATTTATTGAGTTACGAAATAAAATTTTTTTAAAAATAGATCGATGAAAAAACCATGTAGTTTTGAGTACCGGAATTGCTTGATCTCTGAAGTATAGGTAGGTGTGTACAGTATACATGTGCATAAAAATTTGAGTAAAACGTATCCGATACGCGGTAGAGAGGAGCGAATAAAATTTTGGAACAAATTAGCTAACGAGTACGACCTGAAGATCAAAGGGAGCTTTTGGTTTTCAACGCCCGAACGTTTTAGGCAATCTACATGCCTACCGTTGCAGCTGAAAGGATAACGTGTATTTACCGTCTCCACACGTTCCTGATGATATCGTAAAAAAAGTTAAAAAGAAAAGGGGGAAAAGAAAAATAAATAAATAGGCGCATACGATGTAACGAATAATAGGGAATGAAAATTTATCTTCTGCTACACGAATGTCATCGATGGATTAAAATTTCGAAGTATAAAGACAAATGTTAACTAATTGTAAGTCAAATCAAAAAAGGGAATCAATTCAATCGCTTGGATAATGTATCAATCTATGCATGATATACATATATAAGTAATTGGTTAATCATTATTATTTTTTTTGTTTCAAATTTGGGATGTTATTTCTCTGATTTTTCTTCGTGTGTATTTCACATAATTATTACGCGTGTCGTTTTAATAAATTAAATTTTCCAACCGTTTTACATTTAACTTGAAGCTCTTTTGTCTGCCGGGTTATTCACCGGTGATAACTGAAAAAGAGGGTATAACGCCGGTATGCATACAATTCTCTAGTTGTAAATGCGCGTGTATGTAATTGTACGTATACATATACTATGTACACGTATATTATACGTGTACATATGTATGAACATAACAATCGGGCCAGGCGAGGGGCGGTAGTAGTGGATGCTGTTTCGTTTGGTGCAAGATGGGAGCGAAAATGGTGGCGGACGCGAGGGGTTTTGTTCCCCGAGCTCCGCTGTGCGAAGCAAAGTAACGAGGGAGTTTCAGCACTCAATGGGCTTAAGTGTTGGTAGTCATATCGTCATACAGCGCATTTATAATGTCGATAATCTCTGTAGCATGACATAATCCGTTCCATCGAGCTAGAGAACGAACGAAAGGGAAAAAAGAAATAAATTTTCCTCTTTTTTTTCGACAATTTGTAATCTGCACCCTGCTAATACTATCTGATATACAGAGCGCTTGTTTCATATAATATTTGAAAGAACGGAACGTGTGCAATTTTCAACAGAAGATAATTGGGGTCGCAAATCTTTTGATAATCATTTTTTTAACTCAAATTTTATTCCAGAAAACAACCGTTGACTTTATAGCGAAAGATTGCGCTTCGAAAAAGAGTTAAAAAAATACTTGAAATCCAGTTACTTTAACATTGATATCGACATTAATGCTGTGCACAAAACTTTCATTTTTCTTTTCTCTTTCATTTCGATTTTCGGAATGATGTATATTTTTCTTATCCCATAGCTCACAATTTGTTAGGATTCATTCTGCGATGGTTTTATGCGGGCGATGATATATATTTGTGGTGTGGTAAATCGGAAAGCCTTATCGGAAACAATGGGGTGTGATAATAAGCCATTGATCCGACAAAGAGAGAGAGAGAGAAAGCTAGGGAGAGAGAGAAGGAGATACCACGAGCGCGGTGACCCTTTATGAAGGTGAAGTTCTGATGCCGTACAGGTTTCGCTCTTCTAAACGATCAATTGGCGATTGATCGGTCGATTAATTAGCTAATTATGTATCCAATCGACGTTCTAATATCGTGAGAACAATGATCACGCGTATGATTAGATTACACGTCGTATAATTCAGATACAATGAGGTACGATTTGAATATTATCCAATTCGTTACCGCGCAGCTATGCGTAGTACTTTGAAAATCATTTTGTATAAAAATTTTGAACTTCATATAATTCCAGATAGAATATAACAACGTTGGAATGAAATACTCTGCAGTCAGACAGAGATGCTATTAGATACTGCTGCACAGCTGCAGTGTCAGGGATTTGTGGTAAAAATGGATAATCTGATTTCGCTTAATCAAGTTATCGAGTTTTATTGAGTTTGAACAGCCAACTTCACGTGTTGCCGCATACGGTGTAACGAGTAACGTGAGAGAAAAATACACCTAAAATTATACATTTTCGTTACATTTATAAACGACACACACGTCGACGTCGCGACGCCTACTCCGCGACCTGCACAGATCAGATTGCGAATCAACCACCCCTAGTCACCACTTTTTTTTTTATACGCTATCGCTGCAGGTGGTTGATCAGGCAAAATGCATATTATTCTATCAAATTATGTACCGCGTCGAAATTGATGGAGATCAATTTTGTTTCATAAATTTCATTTTTTGAACCTACCGTACATATTACAAATTGTTACGGATTATTAAATAACGTATTATACTCTCATGTATCATATCGTTGAGAATATCGGCGGGTGTAATGCTAAAGAAATAAAATCAAAGTTCAGCCGTACGCGGAAAATATTCTGCTGTATGAAATTCTATCCGCAGCTTTTCGATTTCAATAATATTGTAAATTATTATTTCGCTGGGAATCCAAATTTCACGCAATCATATATGTATATACGTACAAAACTAGCCTCAAAACGTTTCGAATATAGGAATTGAAAATGACTACAATTTTCAACATTAAATAATTCAGTCATCGGAATTACATTACACTGCATTCGCGGTATTGGTTTAGTTCGTTTATTTCCGGTTTATACATATTGAAAATAAAATCATCAATATATTCCCTGAATATATTTGAATACTCATCGACAATAAATAAAGAGATGGTTTCACGCTACGTGGTTGAAAATAATTTGAATTAAAAAAAAAAGGAAAGGATTCATGAAATAGTTTGGAATCGGTATATTGTATAAAATGGGATAAAAACCTATACGGTGTATAATATTTATTACATATTTTTTCTCGCATTTTTGTTACATTAATTAAATTCCAAATTGCCATTACGCGTCAAGTCTCGCCTTACTTTCGTTTTGACGTTGAGACGGGGCTTCCGTTCGTTAGTAAAGGGTCAAAATGTAACAAAGGTCAGTGACGGGGTATGAGGATATGGGAAATTGTGGACAAACGAAAGAACAGTTTGCAAAAAAAAAAAATCACACGCTTGAGAAAGATTCTGGTTGACTGAGAAAAAATTCCAACCAGCGTTTTTCCAAGAAAACTGCCAATTAACAAAACGGTTGTCGAAAATACCCCGTAGATACGTATGAAAAACAAGATAAAAATAATGAAAGAAAACTATACATTTTTTGCATCGAAAAATAGTCGGGTACCTCGATCTACTGTATCTATGTACAACCCCTTTGACTGTAATTACCAGAACGCCAAGTTTTATTTTAAACGAGTAAACTATAAAGAGTGTTGGTATTAAGGTATCAGGTTGTGCAGGTTGGTGATGAAATAAAGATAAAAAGTCATTAAAAAACACTTTGGCGCTGTAAAGAAGAAGCTCAAGATTGAACTGGAACTCTTATACAGTAGTGAGTGTGATATACACTGCAGTCTGTGTATATATGAGAGACTAAACTGGAACGTTCAAAAGTTTTTCCACACGAAAAGTTTAGCGAAAGATACAAAAAAAAAGAACTAAAAAAAAAACGCGTCTTTTCCATAAGACATCAAAAACAGAAGCAGCTATGGTCTGCGAAGAAGTTTCAAAGATAAAAAAAAATATAACTAAATAAATAAAACAATTCTATGAGTTGTACGCATTAAACGATGACCTGTGTACCGCCGCAAGCTACCGTCGTCACACGTTTTTTAACCGCTATACTTGCGCGTCACAAGAGACTGTGAAAATCAGAAAGAAAAAAAAAGAAAAAGTTTAAGAGAAGTAAAATTAATTAAATAAAAAGTCAAATAAATATTTTGTCGTAAATTTTACGCGACTAAAACACAAGATAAGATATTCCACCAGAAACTTTATTGTTTTTGTTTTAGATGAATAATTGAAAATTTTAATTGTCTGTTTTAACAAAGTTTAATTTTATTTTTTTTCTTTCATGCGTCGGCGAATAAATAAAAGTTTTGCGACATGACCACCGGGCATTTGACTATTTCGAAACGTGTAAACTGCAGCCGCAGCGACCGATCGGTGGTATTGGAATGAAACAGAATTTCTGTTAATTGTAAAAAAAAAGGAAAAGGGAAAACGAAATTAAAATTAAATTTGAAAAAAAAAGTGATACGTGAAAATATAAGTGAAAGATAAAAACCCCAATAAAACACGCAGAGTTTCAATTATGGAAACAAACGTAGTATACTGCAAAAATATGTCGGTGACTTAGGGAATAGGAGTCCCTTCCCTACGGGAAACACTCTCTCGTCACCCGCGTATACAGTAAGACGAATATAAAAAAAAACCATACGAAGAAGAAAAACCAGCAAAAGGAAGAAGAAGAGGAGTAGAAATATTTATCCATTGATAAAGTTAAGGTTTACGTACTACGATAAGAGAATATGTGCTGCTCTGGTGAAGGACCCGGTGGGTCAGGGGGATCAAATATGACCCGTTGCGGGGTCGTTTGCGGTTTAGCTGCACTCGCGGCACTTACGACAGCCTTACTTGGTCCGGCTTGGCTTCATACTGAGGAACGTCTACTCATTCCTCACCTTCCGCAGAGCCTCGCGTCATCAGTTTCAGTAAAATTCAAACTCGGCTTGTTCAGAGCCTGCCCGAGGATCGTGAAGCCTGCGAATTTAACGACACGTAAGTATAAAGAACTCAACCGATTGAGAAAAAAAAAATGCTCGTCGGTTTTTGTTTAGGTACATGTCAATTTTGAAATTTTTTCAATTTTTCTAACGGCAGAGAAAAGAGCGCATCGCGCAAAGCATAATTTAACGGCCCTGTGTATAGCTTGCCTTAAAATTCGTTTGCATAAATTCTAGTGAAAATATTATACCCTGGTATTGTTATATCTACGGCACATATCTATGCATGTACGATAACTGTAGCAGCTCATGGTTTACCATTGGGTAAACTAACGCTCTTGTTATTTTAACGGCCTGACGGACTGGCGAATGGAATTTAAAACACGAATAGTCCAGTCGCGGTATCTCACATGTGTGGTAACGACGCATGTCATGTGCAGAAAAATTGAAGAAAACAAAAAGCAAAATATTTCATCGAATGCAATTGAGAGGCGAAGACCTTGATGAAATCTTGACAAGAAACGATTTTTCCGTTTCTTAAATCATCAGAGAATTGAAAAGGACCGATCAAAACGAGGTTTTCATCTACAAAGTTCCGCGATTCGCGTTTATTAAATTTTCTCTCAAGTTCGCAGTTTTTGATCGTGCATAGTTCTTTTTTTGTACAATCCAAAAAAAAAAAAAGTACTGCGATTTCTTCGTCACAATATGCCGCAAAAATTTCAGCTCATTTTTCTGCTACTATAGTTTCCGGATGAGATAAAAAATTAGAATGATTCTAATTCGGGCGGTCAACCGGCTCCAGGGATCCAGATGCAAACACGTAATGCTCAAAGGTTGCGAGATGTGAAGGGTAGAAGATAAAAAACATAAAAATTACGGGAATAATATGCAAAAACGAACGACGACATCTGCAGGTCTTCTGCTGGTACATTCGTCGTACATGCGAGACAACGAGGGTGTGTGTTTTTTTAACTGTTTTTTTTGTTCATTTAATTTAATTTTTTTGTTTTTACTTTTACCCCCCTTCTATTACAGGACGAGTTTTTCTTTCATTCTGTCATCCAGTTTTCTCGTCTCTTCGCTCCTTGTGAGAAACTCTGATAACTACGACCTGGAGCTTTTTCTGTGTATCATATTATTATCTCTATATAAGATTTTTCTATGTTCTCCACGTATACACTATATGTATATTATATATACAAGAAGATATTTTCCGATAAACTGAAGTAACAATCTTTTACTTCTATTTATTTCATTGGTTCCGTTCACTTATTACTATATCCATTTCCGCTCGAGAAGGAATTCGCAGTCCTCATAGCCCGTCATAGCCCTTCTTTTATTATCCGATATCTCCGCCTCCGTTGTTTCTTATATTTATTTATTACATTATATTAGGAGAAATCGTAGAGAAATTTTATCCTTAATAATTATGCGATATGTATAATGCAGATTTTTCTTCTTCTGTATGTGAATTTGTTTTTCATTCGCTATTTTAGCGTTGGTAATTATTAAATGAATTCGCGAAAATGGATTTTTTTATCTCTTTTCAAGTCTTGCGAGCGACTTTATAGATAGCTGAGACAATACCAAGTTGAGCATACCTATAACTTTTGTTTTTCGTACAACTTTATATCGACTAAAGTAGCAATCTTTTGTTTCTTTTATTCGCAAACTTTTCCATCTCTATTTCGCCTTTCGATTTACCCAGGAAAGCTGGAAATATAACTTCCTTCGTTCCTTTCAAGACAACATCTATACGTACCTATATAGGGTACATAAAATTATTTACCTTATACCTGCGATCGCAGCGAAAATCGAAGATCAAAATATCGATAATTCTCAACAACGACTTTTCCGGATTGAAAATATTCACGCCTTAAAACTCATCGTTTTTCGTACCTCAAAGAGCAAAAGCACTTAGGAGTAAAATAAAATCGAATAAAAAAAATGAAAAACTCACCGATCCGTTCTTCTATTCCGAGTTAGCTCTGCAGGGTGGGCTCATCTGCAGCGAAAAAGAAAAAAATTCATGAAACAAAACCCGAAGTGAGAAAATTCGGTTTTGGTGTATAGGATATATGTTGACTGGGATTGATTATTCAAAGTCTCTAAGGAGAAGAGAAAATTCTATTTTCCATTTTCACACCAATTTCTGTAACACGACTGCAGCACATGTAGCGCAAAGTAAGGACTAAGTCGGCACAGCCGAGGGTATTTGGCGAACAAAGACCCTATGCACGACACCTTCAGCGAAGTGGGTATACATATATGATATTATAAATACATATCTTACAATTACTGTTTCAACACAAGTACACAAATTTAATGCAAACGTAGTAATTATCAAAACCTTTCGTATGATGTTAGAGTGTGCGACAAGCGTACATAGCATATATAGAATTTGTCGCGACGCTCATTAGCAGCCTCGTCAGGTGAAGTATTTTGGTCTAATTAGGTAATCTGGTTACCGTAATTAACACGAAGAAGAACATTTCTACGTTGAAGGTTAACAAGCAAAGAAAATCCCGTCATTTTGTTAAGTCAGGTTAGTTAAGGTTGGGTTAAAAAGTAGAGTGAGGAGGTTCTTTTCAGTCCTCAGTACATCATCCTATATATACACACAAATATGAATGATTATACAGCGCATCTCAATCTACAGTTCTCATTATAACGAGATTATATATATAATATAAAACAAATACGAGAAAGAGTTTTGCAGTCCAAAGTAAAAAAAAGAAAAGGAAAAAAAAACCTACAACTCGCGCTTTACCTTTGAAAAAAAAAAACAATTTTTTTTTTTCTTCAAAAACCCGGTAAGTTTCTTTGCTCGTTTCTTGGTTGGTTTGACTCGCCTTGTTGATCTTAGCGTTATTTCCCTCGGGGTATAAAGTGGTTTCACAAGACTTATTCTTATTGCATGACCTTCGCGATCGCGGCGTTATTGCCGAATCGGAAATAAAATTATGAATATTTTCCAAACATATGTAAAAAACTACGAAAAAGGTAAAATAAAATTAAAAAAAAAATAGAACATGACGACCGAGATTTTAAAAATTCACAAGTTAAATCTGGGTCACCGTGTACGTACATATGTGCAGCCCCATCAGCGCGTACCGGCAGTATAGTAATACTTACTGCAAAAGCTACTGCGCCGTTCAGAAAGTTTCACATACGCGTGTTTCCCTCCTTATAAGATTCCTGAGGGACTTCGCTGCCAAAGCAAAGGCAACGACGATGTTTGGGATTCCTGGACTTCAGGGGTAAAACGGGGTAGGAAGTAGGAAAAAAAAGGAGGAACATATTTCTTTCGGCTGTCGAAAAGCCGAAACTTTATTCGGTTTTTTTTTCTTAACTTTATTTATCCAAGTTTTCTGTCGTCCTCTGTATACGGCGAGCTATATGTATATTTATATCCTGTGAAGCCGAAGAAATTTTCTAGCACAATTAGAAATCCTGTAAGGCATTGGAATATATTTTAGATATTTTATGTATACTTTATTCATACATAGGGGTGTAGATCTTCGTTTGAAACTTTGAGATCTTAAGTCACGATATAGAAAAGAAGAAAAGTCAGCAGTCATACTCGACGCGATGTTATTCGTCGCGTCGACCGCAGCTTTTATATTCTTATATATACCTTTTGACAATTTCAAATTCTAACCACGCGTTCGCAAAAATTCAGCGTGGATTTATTATTACTTTTCACACGCCATCCCCTCGGCCCGTTTGCCGTACGTGTTATTCAGGCTGCAGACGACAAAACCATTAATCTACCTCTCGTTTTCTCTTTCTTTGCTTTATTTTTTATTTATTTTCTCCTATTTTTTGCTTCCTTTTTCCATCGCTCTGGAGCCTCACTTGTATCGAAAGAAGAAACAATTTATTTGTAACTAATAATTTCACCCTCAGCTGGTAACAATTTGACAGAGAAGAATAGTAAAGTAATCAATTTTTCTACGTATATTGCAAGCTCAACGAGTATACCTACTACCGTATCCGGCATACACGTAAACAATTGGTTAGAAAGCACTTTTTTACGCTTTTTGTCTTTAATTTTTTATCATTTTCATAAGCTACGAATAAAGCTAATCGAGATATCTCAATTTTTATGCTTAGAAATGAGAAAAATTGGCGACAATTCTATCATTTCGAAAAATAGATCAATTTGATCCAAAATTTCGGATTGCTAAGCACAAATACACAAGAATACTCTGTAAAACCCAAGAAAAAAAATGTTGAATCTCGGCCCTAAAATCAACTTTTTTTTTTATGGAATTTGACAAGGTTGTACATGCTATTTTTATGCGTTTTGACCGCAGGAATATGAATTCATCGAGTAAACCCAGCTACGATCAAAACCGTTGCGCGTTCAATGGTGGATTGTTGAAGACAAAATTTGAATCGATTCATTAGAAAAAATAAATTCAAAGCTTAGCAAAATACACGCACAATTAACTTTCAGTTTGATTTCTTTTTTCTCCCTTTTTTTACTTAGTTATTTTTTCCTCCTCCAAATCGTTACCATCAAATAAAAAAGGCCCGTTAATCCGTCGATCAATTCTCATCTAATCCCGAACGATGTCAAACGCGATAAAGTAAAATAATTGAATCTAAGCAGCGCGTAGCTAAGTTACATCTCACGTTGGATTAGTTCCGAAACAACTACATGACACACAGACGAGAAATACGAGAAGATCAAAGTAATGATCGGTAAGATTTTGAGTTTTCTCGTGTTTTTCGTATTCTTATACGAAAGTTTTTCTTTTTTATCTTTCTACTTTTCACCTACGAATAGTACCGCAATTATTTTCTCTCCTTTTTCTCCTTTTACGTTCTTACTATTTTTTTTCTACTTTACCCCATCGCATCTTCTTCCACTCTAATCAGCCAGGACTTAAGCCAATTAAACCTAGTCTCAAGATCTCTTTCGCGGCAGTTATTAGGATGGACATTTTTTGTTAAAAAAAAACCCTTGATTCTATTTAAGAAAAAAGCCGAAAAAACCAAGATCTAAATTCATCTTCGATAAAATACAATTCAAGCGATATGCTCTAGGATAAAAATGTTTCTTCGTTTTGTATAACTTGCCTAGAGATTATTGTTCCCAACTTGACATTATCGCGTTACACGTAATATCGACGCTGCTTACGAAAAGCAGCAAGATTCAAATTTATTACGAAAACTGACATTTTTTTGATTCCACTAGAAAAAGTTACCGAACTATATTGGAAATAATACTGGAACTGGAACTACTAAGATTAAAATGTGGAATAAATGAACTGTTAGTATTTATAAAAAAAAGTACAACAATTTTTGGTGGGATTAAATTTCGATATCGAACCCATCACTTTTATTAACATTTTAATCATAATAATGCTGGTTTTCCTGGCAAAAGCTGAAACATACCAGTTTTCACGCCGATATCAAACGTGCTCGTTTTCTAAAGAAATCTGGAACATGCTAGTTTTCGTAAGCAGCGTCGATATTATAATAATTTTTTCGAAAGAATTGAATAATCGGACAAACCGTGCTACAGTGGTTTTTGTGCCTGCGTACGCATACAGTTTATAAAATATGCAAAATTAACCGACGGGGTAAAAGTTTTCCATTTCCGTGAAAAGCGTTGAAACGGATGGGAGGGGGCAGCAAAAGAAGGTGGGTAATGTTTCAGTTGCGATGAGAGAAAGGAAAGAAAGTGTCTTGTCCGGAGCAACGGAGCGTCTAAACTAAATGAAATTTCAAACTTTCTTGAAACACTGGTGTAACTCTATGTATATAAAATATATGTATCAAACCTGCATATATATACATTATTTATGTATATACAGTAGTAACAACAGTGGCAAAGTGTACAACCCTCTCACAATTTGAGAAGTTATTTGCTGAAATAAGGGGTGAAAACAACAGAAAAATACTTTTAAACAAGAAACGAGAAGAACGCGGGGTTTTCGCCTTTCTTCTTTCCAACACCCTCTGTCCCTTTTCTCTCTTACTTTCTCGCCCCCCTCGAC
The DNA here is from genome assembly GCA_963978495.1 of Athalia circularis. NCBI lineage: Eukaryota > Metazoa > Arthropoda > Insecta > Hymenoptera > Athaliidae > Athalia > Athalia circularis. The sequence continues at coordinate 17,211,519 of OZ021698.1, read as the reverse complement.
ACCTAGGGAGAATGGGGCTGGATGAGAATGAAAGAAGAAAATACTGTTTGCGGTTGTCGGAGATGCTTCGGGTTAGTTGTTGGTTAGTTGCACACGCTGGCAGCTCAAACCAGCTATCCACTTCTATCTTTCCTTCCTCCCAACCCCCCCTCCCTCCCGTCCTCACCCCTTTTACCGTTTCCGGAAACTGCACAGAGAAAGGAAAAATAGCAATTCTCAACTACCATTAACTTTAGCACACTTCGTGCTGTGAAACCAGCTACAGAAGATCTCGCTTCTATGCCAACGATTATCGTTTCACGAGTATTATTTCACACTCCAAAACATTTGTCAGTCTCTTTGGATAAACTAGGAGCTACACAACATGATAATATAAAAGAAATGATTTTACAAAGAGCGGAAAATCTGGCGCAATTAAAACAATAATTTAATTAGTTATTCAACCACCAAGTTTTTGTGTGTTTCTGACATCATTGCCTCGAAAGGGGATTGGTTTTACGGTCGGGGATGAGAGAAATTTAGAGATGAGAAATTATAGGAATAAGATAAAGAACATTTCTGGAAAATCGACTCATTGGGAATTATTTTTTACTCAATTTTCATTTTCCTGTAATTCATAATCCGTGGAATATAGATTCACTAAAACGTCGATCACGATGCAATAAGTATTTGTGTAATTAGAACGATATGAAAATTTTCAAGTTTCTTAACGCCATTCGCTTATCGCGCGAGGATATTTTTTTCTTGCCTATGGCTGAATGCATAAAGTTATCAAAAATATAAGAAGAAATAGGCTCGTAAAAATCTCACCATAAAAACATATCTGCAGGGTTTCAGATACGGTCGTCAAAAAAATAATACTATATATAGATCTCATAATATTCCAGAGCATAAAAATGAGATTATTTTAACCAGATTCGAATACACCCGCTTACATCTTCTGCTGATGAACAAAAATGAAATTTTCAGCCTTTGAATATCTACGGTAAAAAATTTTATAAAATCTTAAGAACGTTCGTAATTGAATCAGCGCTCTCAGACTAATAAGGTAGGTATGTCTAATAAAAATAAGGGTGATAATAAAGAATGTAACATTTTTTTCCAACATTTTTTTCGTTCTTTTCATGGTAAGTTTTATGGGTTTTACTCGATCAGCGAAAATTGTCTTGGTAAAGGGCTCGGTTTGGTGAAGACGTCTAACGGTCAGTTTCAGAAGAGGATAATCTTGCGGAAACTTTTCTTTTAACGCGTCGCAAGGTATATACATCTGAAAAAAAAAGTCGACAACGACGACGACAGTAGAAAGTTTTTATTGAGAAGATGTCTTTTCTTTGTTCCCTTAACTGCCTTGAAGCTATATATGAGTAGCCATATACATACACATAGGTAGCACCTACGACATCGTGTGGGGTGATGTAGGAAAGGTTTATCGCAAATCGAGGATATGACAATCTGTTCGCTGATTCAAGTTTGAATACATTTTTTGCACGCCGATATGCGCGAATACCTATTACAGCACTTACAACCTACCTATAACTATTTACCTTCGTGTTATTTTCTCGTTAATGCGAATATAAGGAATCGCGTTTTATATGGACCGGATATCGTCGTCGTAGCGTGAAATAGTTGCAGCGCGCAGATATTTTATTTGGTCTATTTGGAAGCAGGGAGATTTCGAATCGTGTTCTTTTATTCTGACTAGTCTTTTTTTCTCACTTATTTTTTACATTCCGCAACTTGATGGGGTAAGAGTAGCGAGTAGGTGGGGGAGGCGGATCGAAACGATTAACATTAAATTTCATTGGCTAGCTTTTAGCAGTTAGCGGAACGAGCTTACCGTTGGGATTATTCAAATTTTTATTTGTCTAACATAGAGGCAGCTTGCTCGTTCGACTAGCTGCAGCAGAAACTTCAACGTTATCTTTATCCAGACTCTCTACCCCTCTTCACTTTCACGACCAACACCGTAGGATCTGTCTCGAATCCAAATAAAATCCGAGCCAAGAAGCCGCATTCAAATGGCCCTCTTTTGCAAAGCAAAGGAGTGGCTTCACTGCGAAACAAAGGACGATCTTGGGGCGCGATAAGGGATCATCACAAACTAAGGGTTGAAAACGCGCAGGAGGTATACGAGAGTAAGAAAAAACAAAAAAATTGGAGATGAGAGTTCACCGTGTATTATTTTTACTACATGGGACAATATTCTATGAAAAACTAAAGTGGGCAGTCGAATAATCGTATCCACATATTATACATTTCCAGGACCTTTATACATCCTCTGGCGCCAGCTTTATGTACTTAAATATCGTGTTAGGTAATGAAGAAAAAATTTTCTCGACGAGCGTTCTCAATTTTATCCATCTTCTGGTTTTTTATCGTATCAGTTTTTCTCAATTGTCTTTCATTTTTTGAAGAAATGAAATGTCAATTTTGAGTTAATTTTTGTTTCTGATCAATATTCCAAACATATGTCTACGGTCTTTTTCTAAATTTATTCTCAATTAATACCGTTCTTCATTATGTGTTCAACATTTGGTCTTTATATTCCTCTTTTCTAACGTCAAGAACGTCGGTGGTACAGAATTTTAAGTAGACGATTTCGGAAATTACGAAGATTTGATCAGCCACTGGAATTACAAATAACCTCATTACGATTTAACAGAGAAATGGTGTGAGTGAAGGTGCAGGGGCTCTGCTCAATTTACTTTTCGAATTTCCGTTCTGTTTGGATTCACGAAACATTACTTATTCCAAAAGTCGAATGAACTCAAAGAAAAGAAATTTAACTTATCCAAATACCCTCTCAGAAAAGCAGAAGTAGAAAAAAAAGAAGAAAGAAAACCGATTTATTGTCCCTTTTCTGACCTCCCCTGCCGACATTCTCAACCCCCTCACTTCTCGAAAAAAAAAATAAATAAAAAAAAATTCTACGTACATTCCGATGCACCGTACGGATCGTCAAATATCCGCATTATATTCTGGATATAGACAGAAATATACTGCGGTGCAGGTCAAATTAATTTCCCAGCTCATTCAGCATTTCGCGTTTATCCGCTTCTACGTTCAGAGTACCAGAAAGTACATACCGGTCAACATGGAGATTATTCTGATGTATACTCTATTTACGTTTCCCCGTTTTGCACGTAGCCACCCGCCCACCAGCCGAAGCATTAACATAACATTAGCTGTTTGCATTAATCTTGAATACATCAACCACCGGTGCTGAGCGAGCGGTCGGCTGTTCTTTCACCGCCTAAAAATCGAGTAAAACGAGACAACTTCAACGAAAAAAAAAAATGAAAACGAAAAAACGAAAAAAAGAAAAAACTAAAACAAAATAACAAGAATAATGAATACAGGGGAACAGGAGTGGATGGTACGTGTAGCAGTATGGTGTAATCTGTGTTAAACCTGCACATATACGTATCGTGATATTTTCCAGAGTTTTTTTTCACTCACTTGATTCACATTCGTTTCTATACGTCATGTCACGCGCAGTTTCCTGTGTGGTAACAAATTTGCAAGTTGATAATTTTGCGATTTAGAAAAAATCGAAGGAAATCAAGGGATGAATTTTTTCAATCAGTTTCTTGTTATCGCATCCCGTATGAGAGTTTGTTTCATCTTTTATCATTCACGGAACTATTGCTACGTAGCAGTGTAAAGAAAACTGCAGTAAGCGATAAACCCTTTTCCCAATTTCGAGAAGTCGGGACTTTGCAGTAGCAAAAACTCTGGAACATTGTAGTGGTGGACGAGAAGCTCGGAGCAATAAGCAGGTTATCGCGTAACGGCCTCCAATCGTGCCACTTCTGTCCTCAGACTCCGACCTGGGGGTTTCGCGCCCTCCCTTTACCTCCGGTAATAAGACGCGAAGGGGGCAAAAACAACATGGGAAAATGGCTCCCTCTGTGCCACAATATATCCACGTATATTTCCTATTGGATTTTCACGTATCAAGAGCTGACGCAACCCACAAAAAACACGTACGTTTTTCAAAAAGTTAAAATAACGATAGAGGCGATTCCATATTTGTTTTTTTGCCAGCCCAAAAATCGTGTAAAAAATGGATTTCAAAGGGTACAAGGGCAGAATATGTACGTATCCATTATTTTGGTACTGAGCTTTCGATACATAGAAACGAACTTTTTTGTACCTTTGAATGGATACCGAAGCTTGAAATCGAAAAACAATTTCAGAACTCAATTTCAAATGCACCCTCACTCATATTTTGAAAAAGGAGACTCGGAATCTCATCTTCGCTTTTTAGAATATATCGAATATAATGAGCTTGCATCAGCGATATGTGAGTAAGTCACGTACATCCTATATCCCGTTGTTTCCCTTTCTATTTCCTTTTCGTATATCCTTCTTTTTATTTATTTATTTTTTTCCCCTATTTCTGATCCCCTAGATTGAGAAATTCGTAGGCTTACGTGGTGCGTGCGTAAATATGTTCCGCGTGAAATGGACCAGCCGTTTCTTATCGTGACCTTTTTGGAGTCCCCTGGAGTTCATCTTGATCATGACACTACTTTTTTTTTTCTCCTTTCTTGCCCTTTTTGATTTTTTCAATGGAAAAGGTTCCGTTGACGTTTTATTACACGCATTACATCATACACGCTACAAAATTGACCGGAAAAAAATGAAATAAGATAACATTAAAGAAAAAGAAAAGTAAAAAACTGAATAAAGGAAACAGATGTAAGGAAAAATTCAACGACAAAAAAATGTTAACATTTCGATTATAATAAAACTGATTTCACCCTCGCGAAGAATAGTAATATTCAGATCGGAGAAACATGTATATATGCATGTTAACTGCAGTTTGTATAAGGTATCCATAAAAATGGTCGGGTTCTTATTTTTACTGGCGGTTTTCCAATCCAGGAAATTGCTGAGCGTGGTGAGAGATCACGTGTCATTTTACACCACGGCTGCAGTTATATAGGTACACGATTATGTATTATACCAAAACCGTACCGTTACTATACGCAAAATATATAAATAACAGATGAGTAAATAAAATATATACACTTGTACATACCTCACGTATGTTTGTGCGTTAAAGATAAATGTATATTCACATGAGAAAAAGGTGAGCGATGGTTCATAAAGGTGGCCGTTAAACTTTGCTGCCCAAATCGCAAGTCGATGTCGATATCGCAATCGTATATTATGTAACCCATACTCACATATGTGAACCGAAGTAATAAAAAATGCAGTATATGATACAGTAGTTTATCTGACGAAAACTCGTAAAATCGATACGTCGCTGCAGTACACCTCTGCCTATGTGGATTATAGTGTCGCGCGATAGAACAATCGAAAGGTGAAGAAAATACGTATAGATAAAACGAACTTTTTTATATTTTTTTTTGGTCAGCATTCACTGTGTTAAAAAGGGTAGGTACGTCTTTTGGGTGAAATTTATAAGGTATCACCAAATGATAAAGCGACATGTGCTATACATCTGATGCAGATGCTCGACGTCCATTTATGTGTAACATTGTCACATGTATCCGTTATTAGCAGCAGGAGCAGGGCAATTTGGATTAGAGTCGGTTTCACGTATTGCACGATTTGTGGACGCGTTCAGTAACCAGGTTTCTGGTTTCTGGGTTCTGGGTTCTGGTTTCTGGTTTCTGGTTTCTGGTATAGAAAGCCGTTAGCTGTGTTCCCACATTATATGTGTACACATTACACACATATAGTTTGGAGTAATCGGACCAAAACCGTTTCCCGAATTGGTGCAGTCGACGACGACGATGAAGCGAGTAATATACGTGTCGCGTTTGTGATTACATTTACCCAGATCACAAGATTCCCAGATTACATCGCGCCCAGAATCTTGAAGGATTCCAACTTCCGTCGTTTACATATTTTCGCCGTGTAAGGAAATTCGTACCACTTATTTTTCCAAGCGCAAATTTTCTACGCACACGAAAAGTATCCGACATTTAATAAATCAGAGGAGATTTAGTTGAGACAAAAAATAAATCACATCCTCCTGTCAATTTTCCAACCCTTTAATATCCTTCCGTCGGGTGTATCTGCAGGATTTTCTTTTTCTGTCTTTTCAATCACGTATATATTCTACTATGCACGTCCGAAGTGTGAAATGAGAATGAATATATAGGAGCTTTGGAGGGATATGAAGGGATAATTTTTTTGACGCGTGCTCGGGGGATGCGCAAATATTAAAAGGTTTAATATCTCGGGTGTGAATAGCAGCCGTTCGTCAGGTGGGTTGGGAATTTCGGAGTGACGTAGCTGGGGGTTATAATTTTATTAGAAAACGGAAATTACGAGTAGTCCCTTTTCGGTAGGTCGCGGATGAGGATATCATAGCCCGCCGCTCCGCGCTTGGCGTTTCGAAGTCAAGTATTATGGTAGGGAGAGGGAGAATTTTTACGTATTTTTTACGATTAATAAAAGTCCTCTTATCTGTTCCAGGGTTTTCCTTAAAACAAGTCAAAACGCCGAATAGACGTATATGGATAGATTTATATGTATAAATATATATTTGGACAGATCAGCACACGTCAGGCCCGACCGTAATGCGCACGGAAGTTGGTAGTTTTCATAAAAACGATCGATTTATACAAATTTTCAGATTACTTTCTTTTTACTCCTGTTCTTACTTCTTATTTTTTTTTATCTCAGGGGTATGCAACGCCGTAAAAATGGCATGAGGTGGGTGTTTTCAGAGACTCGATTTTTCGGAGAGTAAAGTCAAGGAGTGCAGGTTGAAATGCTTTCTTCCTTGTTGCTTTGGAAAATCACGTTTTATCGTTCCCTGGCGCACCACTTTTCCCTCTCTACCATATAATATAGCTTCGGACGCCGGACGTGTCCTCGAATACTACGACGTCGACTTCTCGTTCCCACGAAGCGGAAGACTTGACTTTTTTTTTGCTTTTCTCACTTCCCTTCCTTTTTTTCTCTCTTCTTCAAGATCTGCAGAGATACGGATTTTATCCATCCGAGGCTACTTCGAGTCATAAATATTTTAATTTCTTTCTACAACCAAAACCGAGGTGGTATCCTGCAGGTTCAAGAAAATAAAAACCCGAATCCATCAAAGAAAGAGAAAAGAAAAATTTTCTAAAATACAACACCTGTTTCTCGAACCGTATTTCAAATATCTACACCCATACTATACACTTTCAAGCAGGTGGTTCTTTTGTTACTACAAAAGCTGTCTTTCAAGGTTATGAAATATCGTCGAAAAAACATCCTCGAATAACAAACCATGAGAGAAAAGTTTTGATTCTTTGCTTTTTCTTTATCAAGATATGAAAGAAAAAAAAAACGGAGAAATTGGCTACACTCGATCAGAGCTTGCGCTACGTCGTGTTCAATATTTGAAGAAAGCGTACGCGATTGAAGCAGTAGAACGTTGCAGCTGCGTTGGTGCCTCCGTATCGAAGTATAAGTATGATCCCCGAACGCACAACTTTTCTTCTTTCTTCTTCTCGCGAACAAATAACTGTCCGAAAACCCCTATAGTGTCAGTCAGGCAAGATTGCAATATATTTCACCGCGTTATGTTGGTTTATTTGCGCTTCTCCGATGGGGTTACACCAATATATTTTATCACAGACTGGCCATCCTATTTCTCGATTTGAACTATACAGCCACCTGAAGTTGTCGAATATTTCGATTATTTTTGCATCAGGGGTTACGGTTTTTTTTTTTTTTTTTTTCATCAGGATTTCTCAAGCCTCATTTTTATCGATCTGATTCTATTTGGATAGAAAAATTGCTTCGGCGGACCGATGCTCCAAAAAGTAACGCAAATAGGTGAAAGGAATTTACCGAGTTGGCTCTGACTGACTGCAGCTAACTTCCACGGTAATCTCCCTGTATAGGTGTATTTTATACAAGACTAAAAAAAAAGACCGAAAAAGAAAGAACGGAAAAAGATATGGCAGACGCTATACAGCGGCAATATAGGCAGGCAACTGTCAGGTATCGTTAGGTGCTACCGGAAGAGCCAATAAAGATCGAATTCCGATATACGCATCGGAGGTTGATTGGCAGACTGGAAAGCGTCAAGTATATGTATATACAGAACATTGAAGTAATGAAATTCCTGACGCTTTGCACGATTCGGTCTGTACATATGTACATATTTATATACATGTAGATATATGTATTCGAGTATGTTTCTGGTCCGTTTTGAAGAGCTTTACTTATCGTACAGGTTGAGAGAGGCAGAAGCGGGAGCGTTTGCCGACTTAAAGTATGTACTTTGTAGGTATTCGGGGTAGAATGTTAATAAAAAAAAAAGTTTCAAGGCGTTACCCAGATATTATACATAAGCTGTTTCAAATATCATACATACTCATATTTATTTTAAATACACACACAGGATATGCAATTTATTTAGTCGATTCGTATTTTAATTCAAAATCTCGATCGGTTTGCGAACTAGGATTTGGATTAATGAAAAATGGTGGAAGAAAAACAAATTCAAATAGAAAATTAATTAAAAGGCGTTTTTGAGTCGGTGTTTAAAATTGACGAACTATATACATATATAATACCGGGTGGTGTATAGGAGAAATAGAAATCGAGAGATAGAAAGGAGATTACGGGGCTCAACCTTTGCCCGGGGATCGGCTTAATTTGATTGAATCACTTTCTTTTTACTTTTTACTTCTTTCAATTTTTTCTTCTTTTTTTCTTTTTCAATCTCATTTTATTCTTATCCAGCAATTACCCACTATAGGAGTTCAAGTCGTATTCATTTCAATACAGCTATAAATATATCGCTCAAGGCGGACAACTATTACTATAAGTAAGATAGAATAAAATGATCTCAAAAAGTATGTCAAGTCGAAAATCGCGTCCTTATTTTCATCATTCTCATTATTTTTCTCATATCGCATATTTCGAATGAGATTTACATGTATTCGGTATCAAAAGATTCTTTGAAAAATTTTTTTAGTACCGATAAAAAGATCTCGAGCTTAAAAGCTGCGTCGCGAATAATGTTTAAATACAATAAATCTCTTTTGATATCGATGAGTATATAATAGCGACTTGATATTTCACTTTTTACGATGAAAGACTCCTCGTCTTTTTTAATTTCCTCTTTTTTCTTTTCTTTCTTCTTTTCTTTTCTCTGCTCTAAGTGCCTACCCCCCCATGTGGTTGTTTGCTACGCTGAAGAGATGGTGAGAAATGAGAAATCAGAGAATCAATTTCGGTTTTATATGTAGCATAGAAAAAAAACGTGAAAAATTATGAAGTTCCAGCTGTAAAGAAAGAAATTTTGAAAAAAGAGAAGGATGAAAGTAAGAAGAATAAAAGTGAAAAAGAAAGCATAAAGTTTATAGCGGGGGTTAAAGTAAAGTCAGAAGCGTAGAAAAAAATGAGAGAGGCTTAAATTGATTGTGCCTAACGGTAAAAAGTTTTCCACCATGCGTCATCTTAATTGGCTTAACGCCGACAAGTTACAGCCAAGCGACATACTTCTTTGAGTGCAAAGTTGGAATTATTACCAATTTTATTTTTTTTTTCTTGATTTTCAATTTTACCATTCCGCTATTACCAACAATTGCTGCTACGCTTCGGCAAGAATTTCTCACTTTTTTTGAAATATATGTTAATCAAAATTCGCACCGCTGATGTATCTTGCGAATCTAAATCTAATTTTTCTATAAACTGACAGCCGTCAATTTCGGCAGAAGAAATAGGAGCCCTAAATTTTTTCATGGAGTAGAATTTTCTGGAGTTTTATTGGCTCAGCTATAACGGTTTAAAAACTTTTCTTTTTTTTTCTCCTTCTTCTCTTCACCTTTTTTTTTTATCTCGCGGTTATCGAGCTTGTCTTGCAAGTGTCAGAACTTTTGCTTCGCAGCATCTTCTCAGATTCTGGTCTATGTGCGGTATATGTGTATATATCTAAGTTGAGTCGGTCCCACGTACCCGAAACTTACGACCAACCCCATACCATCTTTGGGTTACTCCCAAAGGAGAGTTTTCCTTTTTTGTCAGAATTTGTGCTAGTAGGTAGTAAGAACCCGTCGAAACAGTTCGTTCTTTGATTCGTCTTCGTGGACGTCTAACGTCTGTGAATTTCCGGAAGTTGGTATACCGATACTTCCATATTATAATAAATACATAAGGTCAAACGGGTTCACAAGGGTTCGCGACTATTCACAATCATAATATATACTTCCAACTAATTTTAGAAGTCACCTAATCGTACCTCAATTATCCACCTACCCCAATTTCAGTTCACGTTTATACAGACTCAGTCCAACTGAAATTTCTACCGTTGAGCTTAAAAGCTCAAAATTATCGGATAAAGCGGATATGATAGTATCGAGACTGTACCGTTATTTTCAAGATCCTTAAGTTTTCGAATCGATAAAAATGAGATGAATGCTCTATTTTTTTCGCAGGATTTTATCGACGTTTCAAAGATTTCTCCCTGTTTTAATAAACCCTGTGAATTTTGATTCCAATTTTTTTCGTTAAATTTGGACGACCTTGCAGAGTTCAAAAAATGACTGCGGGCTAGAGTAGCATTACAAGTATATTCGCAGTATAGTTCGTCAGTGGAGTCATTAATATGGCTAAAGCAGCGGTAGGAAAAGGAAAAGGAGCAGGAGCAGCAGTAGGAGGTATAGGTAGACGAAGGTTGAAGGTACGAGGTGGTATTGTTTGAAGTTAGTCTATTAGTTTGGCTGTGTAATTAGGGCTGTCAGGTTGGCGGTGGGGTTTGAACTGAGGAGTAGGTTGAGTGTAAGAGAAGATGGAGGCGGGCGTTGTCGTTTCTGTCCTTCCTATAGAGTAGGTATATACGTACTATACCGAGGTTCAACTCGGTCCACTGATTGATGATCCGGGGAAAGCGTGACACCCTTACAAGCCCCGAAGGCATGGAAACTGGCGTCGCGACGTTCCCGTCCAAGCGTCGCGTCAGAAATTCAGGGATGGCAATCTTTGCCGTTAAACCGTTACGCGTTCGTTATTAATTGACGGTTCACTAATTGCGCGTTTTCAGAAAAGCACGTCAACTTTATATACATATTTTCAATGAAAATATATCCCTACAGGTCATTCACGGTATACCCACACGTGATAAGTTATATAAGCGATTATCCCGTTGTTAAAAATTCCTCAACTTTTCTCCAGACTAATAAAAACTCTCGTTATCTTCACATTTTAAATCGTCAACGTCCCCGTTGAATGAAGTTGAAAAATCAGAATTAAAAATTTTCTTTTCAATTAAAAAATTAATCACATCACCGATAAAACTATATAAAAGAAAACCCAACAGGGTTGGAAATTTTATATATTTTAACGATTCATCAGAGCAATATTGTACATTACACAATACGAGGTAGAACATGTGTGCGAAGCTCAGTTATAAAACGAATAAAGCTTTACTACCAGATTTGCAGAGGCGCTCCAGTTTGGCATTTGGCTTATATTTTTTGAGAATTTATTGCATTCGTATGATATCTAGATAATACGGTTGTATAATAATATTCATTTATTCAAAAACGAAGATTTACATCTAATCCCAGAACGCAATTACATACGTGTAAGTATATTTCTTGTGGAATCGAGTCACCGAGACAAATGTGAGATAGGATATTATAAATTCTGACAAATTTTCGTTCCATCTCTGGCACTCGGGCTGATGAGAAACTTTTGTATTTTCACCAAATTGAACTTTACGAGTGAATTTTAAAGTTTCCTCAAGAACGAACATCGTCGGATTTTGAAGAGTTCTTTTTCAGAGGGGGTGAACGAACCGCGAATCTCACTTTGTATTTCCATACACTGAGATGAAAGAAAAATTTCTATGCACATAGAATATAATATAATATATTTTCAAGGTGTTCGCGACTGACATGCATAACATTGAACTTTAAACTAACGCTACACATCCACTAGATTGGCTCAAAACTTCTACTGGGATTTTTCTTGTCCATCAATAACGTTTCTACACACACGCCACAGATCAATAAAAAAAAGTTCAGACCGGTCAAAAACTTTCCAACGTTTTACAGATCAAAAGTTTTCACTGCACTGTACAAAAATATATCAGTTTCCATCGCATAACTGAAATAAACACGTTCGACAGCATTGATTTCTAGTGGACGAGAAATTCAAAATTTTCAATTCATCAATTCAAAAAATTATTGTGCAGAAGAAATATAATTACTCCAACTGAATACGTGAGTAGATCGAATAGAAAGTTCAATTTTATTCAGCCACCCAATTATTTTTATTAGGATTTTTTTTTTTCTAAGTCAGTTGGTACTCGTACGACTTTTTCTTCTCTCCATTTTCTGTAGGGTATTTTTCTTCACGGACTACAATATTTTCCGCGAAGAAATCCTACAGATGAATTAAAGAAGAAAGTTTTCCAAACAAACTGAGTGAAAACGTAAAAAAAAAAAGAGAAATTAAAATTGAACTAACTTTGAGAAAGTTTTGGTATTTCCAAAGCATATTTTCATCAAACGTTAACAACTACATATATAAGGTTTTCTTCAAGTTTCCAATTAATTTTTCTTTCTCTTATTGCCTAAGACTGATTGAAAATTTTATTGATCATTTGAAAAATGTCAAACAAAATACCCAACGCTGTAAAATCAGTTTTTCTACCGGCCTCTAATAAAAAAAGGTATTTCTTTCGTTTTCATTAGTTTCCATTTTCACGTGATTACCATCAACTGAACCCTTAGATTTTATGGGTTATGGATACGTAAAAAATTAAGGGTTTAATCCGCGAGAGTTATTGGTAGTTTGATACCACTTCAATATTATCAACCTATACGAAACGGCTGAGCATAATCCATCTCCTTCGCGGTTGGCTGCTTAGTATTAGTACAGATACCTATATCTATAGACGCTTTGAATTGGTGGTCCGTAATATCGCGCACGTGGTGTGATTAATAAGGGTGGTCGGATTAATTATTCGGATTCTATAGGCGACCAAACTCGAGAATTTTCACACCGCATCACCGCGATATAGTTGAAGTTCTATCATATTAAATATAACATTGCCTTCAGTCCTGTTAGTCCTCATTTTTGGCATATATCAAATTTTCTTTTAATTATTATTCAGAATAATTATATAGAAAGTGTCAACTATTCGGATAGGCCGCGAAAATAGCGTTGGGTTAATGTCAGTATGAAAAAAAAAAAAAAAGAATCAAGAAAAACTAAACTAAAAACGCCAAAGAGAATAGAAAAAAAAAGTACAAACTGTTGTACCTATAATAAAGCGAGTGTATATATGTAGCAAAGTGGGTACCCTGCATCAGTACCATGCTGTAAAAGCGTCTTGAAAGAAGCGAAAAAAAATAAAATAAAAAATAAGTAAAATAAAATAACAAATAAAAAAAAGAGAAAGAGGGCGCGAAGCAATGTAGTTTCGTAACGACAGTTTAAAAGTTTTCCAATGTCTTAGCGCTATAAAAAATATCCCAGTGTTGTCTCATGCACGAACGACATCCCTGGACACCCCTCCATGCGTCCCTCGCGCTTTTTAAATTTAGATTTTACACTGGGTGTCCAATTTAAGAAGACATAGAAAAAAGAACGATATATACTTCTTCCCTTGTTTAACATTTTTAGAAAAAAAAAGGAGATTTTATCTCGAATTCTGGGTGGATTTAATGACGCCGAACGTTTGAAACTGATCACCTGGTATGTACCGTGTATAACACGGACGTGATCGAGGTGAAGCAAATCTTTCTTGATATAGTCAGAGAACAATACGTTTCGCTGGATGTAAATCTGTAGCTAAAAGGTATAAGGTAGGTATACATAGGCAGAGCGATTCGTGTGCAGAATACAAATAAAATTATTCTGTTAGATTCTACGGAGGGTTGTATACTACAGTAGACATAGGTATGTGTACAGAAAGCTATTCAAAAAGTTCATCGCCAGAGGTTTGTTTGGCAAAAAAGTGATGATCTTATCTCTCCTTTTTTTTATTTTATTTTATTTTCGGATTTTTATAATGACCCGTCATTTGTTTTGCGTGGTATTAAAAAAGTTGAGAGTTCCTCTCGTTTATTACTTTGGTGAAGAAAAAAAAGCTGAGAAGAAAACAAACAAAAAAAAGAACGAGAGACAGAGAAAGAATTGAGATGAGATAAAATGGAAGGTATAAAGGTGTGTAGGTTATACCAAACGAATAAATAGAACCTTTAAGAACTTTCCGCTGCAAGAGGTTGAAAAGTTTTCTTGAAGGAATGGTCCACCTTCGTACGGATTCATCCCAGTGACTGGCGATGGGTTGAATTTCAAAAAGTCAAAAGCTCCTTTGAAGCTACCGGTCGGCATGCAAATCAAATTCCAAAGAAGCGGAGATTCAAAGAGCAAGGGGCTCTGATACTTTGGCACGGAAACGAACGACCATCGCGCGCTAACTTTTCTTCGTAAATATATATACCCTACTTTCTTTTTTTCCCTCATTCGCACTTCGCCTCACGCCCTCCTCTCCGCCCTCCTTTATTCGACTTATAATATACCTATTCTCCTAGAAACGAATATATAGCTACCTAAATTCCGACATCAAATATGTATTGACGTACGTAATATAATACATAATAAAATTTTTTGTTTTTTTTTACTCTGCAAGACATGAAAAATACAAAATAACGTAAAAGATTTTTTCATGCTTTCTTTACCTTCTAAACCACGTGTATTTTATACAGCACAAATATTTTTTTTTTCGAGAAGTTGATAAAAAATCTTGAGATTCGGAACGCCATTTATAGCTGAAAATAGCGGTATAATAATGGTAAAATAATAACGGTATAATAGTCAAATGATAGTAAAGTATATAAGTTTCAACCACAACCTATTTCAGCTTGTTTCTCGAAGAAAATAGGTATAATACAAAGCTGTTTAAGTAGCTTGGTAAAGTAAACCGTGCAATCTACACCGAGTGATTCGCACGAGATATTACGCGATGCGAATTATAACAACGAATATAAAATAAAACACGATCATAACTCACATAAATGCTCGTTTCATTAGTTGAAACTTTGAGGGAAACTTCACAGTTATAAGCTCTTGCGGTAATTAAAGCGTACGATTTTCTTTCATTTCCTCTTTCTCTTTTTTTGTTCTTATTTTTATCAGTATCGTTAGTTTTATTCAAATAGTTGCGGGTTGTGGTTGAATTCAACCCTCAAATATGGTTTAATATTTTGATAATAATCGATCGATAATTCTGAAAGTATAATAACCACAAGTTTCAATTCTAGTGGAGTAAATCAAGTAGTCTTCTCGGGGGAGTAATTCTACGTTGGGTATATCACGCTGTACTTCACTCGCATGAACTACAGTAAAACAGTCCATTGCAGTAAAAGATCGCGAGAAGCATTCTCCTCATCGCGTAACTATACTGCACTTTAGAAAGGTATATCGGATACACTTAGCGAGCTTCCGTTTTCTAAAAACATTTCGTTGTCTCTCTCATTCAATTGTTGCAAGAGACAAAAAATTATGAATCGATTGTTTTTTTTTTTTTTACTCTCTTTCTATGAGTTATCGAAGATTCTACACTTACTTTCATCGAATACGGACGTGACCGGGCTTGGATTTGAATCAAGAGAGAATTTATGACACGAAAAAAAAAATTAATGCAAGCTAAAAATATTGTGATTCCACTAACAATAAGCTACTTACACGTAAAAATTATCATTGACAATTTTATTAAGACTAATTTATTTATATATATTTTTCGAACGCGGACATTCACGTGTAAAACTTTTCGCGTTATAATGTCCCGCGAGAGATATATTTAAAAGTTTTTTGGTTGGAAAACTTTTGGCCGCGGGGTGTTGTTACATGCCGGTTGTATATAGGTATATACATATGTACCTAACCTCTAAAATCTTCATGGCTGTATATAATAAATGATTGGTAAAGCCGCGTAACTGTCCAATATAAAAAGTATATTATAAAAGTGTAAAAGATACGAAAGGGAAGCAGCAGCGGCAACCACCCCCTTCTTCGTTCTTATAAAACACCTCGCTCCGAAGCTTCGAAGATACAAGAAATGAAAAAAATGAAAAAATGAAAAAATGAAAAAAAATGAATCATAATAAACAAGGTATATAAATTTCAATACACATTCCCCCGTCATCAATTTTCATCTCCCCTTGCACTCGAGATCCTAAACATTTACCTGATGCCTTTCTCTGCCTTTATATTTATCGCTTTGCACCAGTTTCTTTCTTTCTCTATTTTATATATTCTCTTACTCTTTCTCTTTCTCTTTCTCACTGTCTCTGTCGCTCTGTTTATTTCTTTCTCGAAAGCTTTCTTCGCCTTCTTCTTCAAATTCCTTCTCTGCAGTCGCTTTCTATACTATATATTTCAATAAAATTCCATCGTGCAATTGTTAAGGGGGATCAGAATAAAAAAATGAAAAAACAAAAAAATAAATAAATAAAAAATTAGGAGAAAAGAAAAACATCAGAAGGGGAGAAAGAAGGAAAACAAAAGCGACAACTGCTTAAAACGCAAAGGACAAGGTCTGCGCAACTGTCGCGGTCCACGGAATACTGTCTGACTGCTAACACCCGGTTCCCTCAATTCCCTCGGGAACTAAAAATTCCGTGTTGTAATATCCAAAGCGTCTGATTATAATAAATCGTGTATCGTGAGGAATAGAAAAATGGTAGCTAATAATTTACCGTCAATTTATATTATATACCCAACTCTATAGAAATAAGTTGTTTATTCTCTAGATATACCTTCATCATAAAAAACTAGATCTAAGAAATGAAGAATCCGCAGGAAACGACGTTGCGTATCTTCGCTACTCTATATACCAGGGGTAGATTTTCAGAAAATAACATCAGTAATAAATTCATGTTTTTTTTACCCATCGTTTTTTTTTTGTTCTTTTTTTTTCTCATGTGTACCTAAATTTCATCAGTCATAGGGGGGGTTGGAAAAGAGAGACGGAGCCTATTTTCATTGGGAGTTTTGAAGCGTTTCAATTTATCTTCTTTCTAGAAAATTTTCTACTTCTTCCTGCACCGGCAGGGCTGTATATACATATACCTATCGAAGCAAAGGCAATGCTGTGCAGGTTAACCGAGCGTAAAGGAGTGCACGAAATCGAAGAGAAATTTGGGGAAAAAGGTTGATTGCGGGTGGAGAGAAACGGGGTGGTACGTACGTTCTGTAAAAGCGTCTGTCTGACTGTCTATCTATACGTATTTCTACCTATTTCCGTCTTTCCGTTTCTATCCATATATCAAAGTACATACACACATATACCCCTTCGTCTCGGTAAATTTAACGTTCACAATTTTTCCCATGTATTCTTATTTACGGGAGACGATAGAAAATATTTATTTCCTGATGGAAGTTAGAAACATTTTCCTAGCGACACGAATGAACTTCGCGTGATCATCGTGTATACGTGGAAATATATTTGAGACGAAGGTAGCGCGACGTATGAATAAAATCGAAACGGATCTCGTCATCTTTTTGTCGCTATAGAACCATTAACATGATGGAAACTACAAAATTTTTTTTAATTCTTTCGTTTCAACGTACGTACGAGTACACCGTCGACGGTTTGATGCACCCATACAAGTATGGGGTAAAAGTCGGTGTTTTACCTATGAAGAAATTTTACCTTAATGCAGTTTTCTTGTTGACTAAAAATGCTCCTCTATCATCGCCAAGTTTTGCTTGCATTACCGCGAGATTCGAGATAGTGCACAGCGTGCACCCTGCACCAAAGTGCTTCGCGGTTGCGATCAACCCCCATTTTCTGGTACTAAGAGTTCTTTAAGTCGTCTTCGCGAACGTAAACAACCCTCTTTCTCACTCCTATATATATATGTCTTTCATCTGCTATGCTCTCCGATCGAAGAAGAAGAATAACAAAAAAAATTGCGGTGTGTTTTTTTCGGTTCTACTCGAGGGCGCGCGAGATATTATTTTATAATAGTGCGGAGATAAAAATTGTAAAACACTTCCGTACTGTATCCGAGGGGTGATTTTTCAGGGGGGAGAGAAGCCCCTTCACGATGGAACAAGTGAGAAGTGAGCTGCGAAAGTGAAAGTACAACGACGGAACTGAATTGTCGCGAAATGTAGGTTGTAGTACGAGCTAGAGTAGAAGTAGGTGCCTAACGGTTACATTGCACCTTAGACTGTACAGCTATAAGAGATGGAAAAGCGAGTCAAGTGAGAGCTGGAAATGCGAAGGATATGGGAGAGGAGAGAAAGCTGCAGGTTGGTCTTCGCCGTATATAGTTGTGGGGAAGGAAAATTGGGGGGGGGGGGGGGGTGTACAACCGAGGGGTATTGATTTTGCAGCAACAACCGGCAGAGGCATTTCATACCGGCCTAGCCACCAGCCTAGGGACGCCGCACGGGGTTCGATGGCTTGATTAGAAGCTAGCGAGGTGTGCGAACGCGATTTGCTACCACCGACGACGCCGTTTTACGATAAAGAACAAGAGTGAAAATAAATGAAACGAGAAAATGTGTGACACTCTGACCAACTTATTACCGTCAATCATCGCTGTGTTCACCTTTTTTTGACGGAGGGGTCGATGGAATAAAAATCCGCCTTTCTACCTCATGAAAAATTTCTCAAGATTTGAAAATATGACGACGACTTGAACAATTTGTTTTTCGATTCTAGATTTCTGCTAACATATTTATATACTTGTTCATTTCTTTAACCGAAAGTAGGTTTGTTCGAATACCTTACTATGCCGCAATTTCAAGGGGAGTAGTTACAGTCACTATATACATGGGAACCCCGAGAGAAATATGATCGGTAATATATGTGAAAGAGGGTGCTGCAGAGCGAGTTATACGATCTAAATCCAGAAGGAGAGAGGGAATACAAGACTAATAAGGAGATTATATTAAGCGCGATTTCCTGAGGTTTAAGTCATGCCAATTCGAATCCGACCGAGGCATAAGGTCGGACCGCACACACCTACGTGACATTAGCTTACAATGTTCTGATCAAAAAACAAAAAAATCAGTCGCCATTCGTCGTAAAATATCGCAAAATGATAATTAACGCTAATAAAAATGACCCGCGCAATTGCTGAACCGATCAGAGAAGCGAATTATCCCTTGAGAAACAAAAGTAAAGAAAAAAAGATGAAATTTTCCCCAGAACTTTTTTCAATGGGAAATTCGGACGATCAGATAACTTTTGACGGCCTGTTAACCCGTTGATAAGTTGACGCTAATCGCAAGAAAATTTGAAGATCTAAAGGAGGGAATTTTGTCCCTCAATACGAGATAGGGTCGCGCATCTGTCTCCGTCCATCCAGCATCCATCATCTTGGATAATATAGTGCCGCAGTCCTAAGGCTATCTCGTCTGAACCTTAATTTAACCCAAAATCCTTTCCCTCTCCCTCCGGATCTCGAGCACCGATCAAAAATTTGTATATATGATATCGTTTAATTTTTTTTTTGTTCATCTATTTCGAGTTCGCGAGAAAAAATAAAACTTTACTTTTTAAATCGTTGTAATACGGACCCGTTAATTAGGGAATAATAATCAAAGTCAATACGTATTCGATTGATCAAATATTACCTCATTGAATTTCACAGTGTGTTAAAGAAGTTTCGATCTAAAGTGTAACTAGAAATGTTCGCGTAAAGCGAATAGAGAAGGTTGTAAGAAGGGGTTGGGGTATAGGGTACATATATAGAGTGCAATTTAAGTTTAAGCTTAGTTTAAGTGCAAACTTTGATCACGTTTACAGTTTCGCATTATTTCAAGGTAATTGGAAATAAAGAATAAAAAATCGTGAAGAAGTTTGAAAAAAAATTCCTTTCGACTTACTCGAGACCGCTGGCTCGAATCCCTGGCGATGTGGAAAAAATTAATCAGATCCTCTCCAAACGAAGAATTAGATGCAACGTGATTTACGCAATTGCTTTTTTCTTTCTATATACACATTAAATTTAAACCACAACTGTGGAAAACTCGGTCAAAATTTCGAACAAAATTATTTAATCACTCGGAAATAACAATTAAGAAAATCACGCACTACGCACTATGACGCAATGTCTTCAGATTTATTATCACAAAGAAACTGTCCGGAGTCCGCTAGCTAAACGAGCGTACCTGCCGGCCGGCTATAGCGTTGACGACTGATGCGTATGAAGTAAACATACCGGGACTCGACTGACCTCGTGAAAGAAAACAATTGCTCGGCCATTAGTTTCCATTAAATGTAGATATGCGTGGATGTCTGGATTAGTACCGGTTAGTCAAAAGTGCAACTATACTTATTCATTTAAAAATGAAAAATTCGAAAATATTTTTGGATGTATAGATCGATGCTCGTGTTTTACTTTTGAATATCTATATACCACTTCGCCGTTGTCTTTATGAAGCAATAAATATAAGTAATAATAAAGCGGTCTTTATGGGTTTAGGGAGTAAGTTGCGGGGTGGCATGGGGAAATTGAGAGAAGAGTTGATGCAGATTAGGTTAAGCCATGAAACAGCCCTCCGTAAACAAGAAAGGCAATTGCAAGCGATTAAGTTTCAAAATTTCATAACACAGCTTTCGGTGAAGGGGCACGAATGTAACCAACATCACTCCCTTGCAGTGTAATATAGGTAACCTCCTCCTCTTCACGTAGATACCTAGCAACGTGTAAGGGTAAGTTATATGATATCAAAATATATACGTGTATATAGTTCTCCATAGAAGGAGAAGGAAGGAGATACTCCTTAAGGGCCACGTTAACGAGGAACGAGCACAGGTCTGCGGGGTTTACCCTTATATGAGTTTCAAGGGATGACAAAGGACGAAGGAAGGGGATAAAGAGAAGCACCGGTGAGACCGAAACTAGCATCTTCCTCGGCATTGTCTCGAATAATTGGCTTAACCAAGCTCTACCATTTTCCCATACTGCCCAACCCTCGCCCCAACCTATAACCCGTTACATCCTCCATACTATCCTCCTCTGTCAATTCAGAATCCATTGAACATTAATTCCTGCCCATTTCAAGGGCCGTTCAACAAGTTTCTTATTTCAGGACATCTGGACTTGAAAAAAAAAAATTCGAAATCGCTACGAAGGACGATTTTTGTCGCTGCGAGGAATAATAGTTTTTTAATCTTTGAAAAATCGGGTGTACAATGGGCGCGCAGTCGTATGAATTAAAAAAATAATTCCACACGTGTTAAAATTGTTTTTTTTTTTCTTCAAGTTGATGCGGTGGAGCGATACGCACGGTATATGAATCTACAAGGGTACGGAAGTAAATCAATTCTCATGACAGATGATCACGTGATCATTGATTGGATGAGAAATCTCCGACGAACAATTGGTATCCATATCTCTACGTACGCCTGCGAAATCTCGTGCCTAATAATAGTCTCAGGTAGCTAAGAGGATTGATAATGAGAGTCTGACTCTGATTACCTGCGCGTCTATAAATTGCCTTGTATACCAGAATTAATTACCCCCTTAAGAACCCCCGGGGAAATTAATTGTAATTATTTTTATCAGAATCGATTTAATTCACCGAAAATACGGAACTATATCGACGGTGTAGGGAATATGCACGTAAAAATTTGGGTGGGTTATGACGAACGTTCGAGGCAGAAAATTACTTTACAAATTTGCATAGATTTAATAAGGGTGTGGTGTGGTAAGAAAAAAAAACTATGTATACATATATATGTGTAAATGTATTCTCTGGGTTGACTTTTGCCAGTATTATATCCACAAACCTCGGTGAACGTAGTCGTCGAGCTCATTAGCAGAACGGCGTGGCAGTAGCGTCGGCAAACTTAGGAAGACTGCGGTAACTAACCGCAGCTGCGTTGTCTTCCCACAAATGTATACCTGTGTACGGACTAGACTATCTTTGTCTTTATTTAATTTTCTCTCCTATTCTTTTACTCATATAATTCCGTGTTTGCAGTTCGTATCTTCCGACGTACGACGCAGATTTAATCGACACGAGAATCGTTGTTTTCGTTTTGTATATATTTTATCCGAGTTTCAAGGTATGAAAATTAAATTCAAACCCGATAGCTTCTGATCCTCTTTTTTCAGAATGGACGATCGAAGGTTTTGAAAATTGCTGTTAAACATTCTTGAGATGCTCCACGGAAGCCGGTAAAATCAGCCTTATTTTTCCACCCCCAAAATACAATGCGTATTAGCCCCGTGATACGTTTTGCTCGAGTGATCATCGTGCCGGTTTAAATTACACGTTTGATCTCAACGTTGTTTGAGTTTACCGAATATGAATATCATAGAGTTTCTTGCTTCGCGATGATATTACGCGTAATAATTGACGCGAGGAATGCGGAACGCAGCTCGAATCCCTCTGCAATTTCAGTTCAATTGTTTGTTCCAAAGATACACCTTATACACGTACAACTGATCTTCGAAGTCAGCGATAAATTTCTCAGGGTGTGTCGGCGGGGTGAAGATCAAAGAGCTATACAGATCAAATGTTGAAAATAAATGTGAGTTGAAAATAGAGAGAATTCGCATCATGCGACAACCCTACGACAATCGCATCGCGAAACCGCCTGAACGTAATTTTTTTTCTTCGCTTTTCATCCATCATCTAAGATCTCTCGCTTCAGCGATGGAATCAACGAAACAGATCGATATTCCATGTTCTCAGAATTTAGCGCCGTGTTCTTTGGAATGAAATTTTTTTCAGCTGTACCGATTACGCATCAAAAGCAAGAATTTATTCCGGTAATTAATTAGCACGGGTTTGAACTTCATGAAAATAATGCCAGCCAATTATTGTATTTTCGATAGAAACTGTGGAATTTTCGAGGTGGCCACGTTTCATGCAATAAATGGGGATGTAGGGAAAAAAGAAAAATGAAAAAGAAAAGAACGACTAAAAATGCTACGTATTTGCATAAAATCTCCGGTGATTCCTCATCGTTGTAATAAACGTCCTGGCGATAACTAAGACGCGAAAATAATGTATTTTACCTTATACTTCTACTAAAATTATTATTATCCCGACGGTTTCTGTGTAGCGGTAGGGTAAAAAAGAGGATATAAAACACGAGAAAAAGTAGATTTGCAAGAATCACCGTCTTCAATCATTTTGCACAGCTTTTATTCCCTGCAATTATAACATGTAAAACCCTTTAGCCGGCTATTGCGTCAGCTACTCGTTCATGTGGACGTATATCTATATATGTATATTGTACTTTACCCTCCCCCCCGCCATTTTTCTCAATCTCATCCCGCACCCCTCGTCAATTTTTGTTACTTTTTTTCCCTCATTTTTTATCCCCTCGCTCCCAAGTGCCGAGAATTTTAATTCCTTTTTTTTTTCAATCGGTATTACACGATTACGGAGTATGTGCACTGTAATTTACGTTAATCACCATCATCCTTGATTTTATATCCTCATACTCATGCGTATAGCTTCTTAAATTAAAATCTGCAATTCGTTGAAGAGGGTGCGGATTTTTGTATCCCATACATTTTTATGTTTTTAATTATTTATCTGGTATTTTTTTGTTCGCTTTTTTCATCTACTTGATAATTCAAACGCAGAGTTTCTTCCACAAACAAGGTCGTTCGCACTCTTTTCAGCCTTGGGCACCTCGTTATCTTCACTGCCAACGAGATCAGAGATATAATCAGCAAGCTTTTTTCTTGGTCACAATAATTTCCGTTTTTTCTTTCATTTTTTTCTTCTTTCGTCAAGTGCGTGGTACCATGATAAGATTAAAGCTATCGATTTCAGGCTGTTCGTAATCATTTTTTTTTCTAATTACTAGACGCAATTAATCCCGAATGACCAAGGTTCTTTAAAGCTGAAAGAAATATCTTAGAAAATATGTTGAAGACAATTATGATCGCCACCAATTAATAATTAGTTTGAAAATCGACAATAGAATTGTAGAAGTTAAAAAATCAGGATAGCGTCCTTCCAACGAATTTGAATGTCTGCGCATAAAATCGTAATACGACTCGACGGATGGGTGCCGAATTGAAAAATTAATTGATTAATTTAAAAAACTTGATAATTTGCACTCATGAATATTCAACGAAGAACAAATCTCCTTTGGGTCGTTCACACTGGTTATTCGAACGCAACTATCGTCGATAGAACTCTTGGACTTGAACGTCAGCGCACACCGCGATTTCGTAATCGAATGGCCTCATGCCCTGCAATTCAGATGCAGCTAACTGCATTCCTTGGGGAAGAACGCGTATTACACCACGTGATTAATTAGCCAATTAGGTGTTAGTTTGACCTCACGTAGGCCCCTCATCCTGATGTCCGCATTTCCCACGCACGGGTTGCAATCTAATCAACGCGTCAATTACTTGTACGGTTGAATCAAAAATAACGACGCAGACTAATGGATTAATTTAATGAACCTGAATTAGAATTTGTCAGTCGAAAATCAAAATTTTTTAACAAACGGTTTTCAATTCAATAAAACTGTCCACGATTTACCTCTATTTTACAATAGTCTTACTACCATGATAACTTGAAGAGAGTAAAAAGCTCCAGCCTTTTATTTTTTTTAAAGCTTTGCAGCGTATTTATAATTGATTACAACGATGCGATTCGAGCGGCCGGGTTATGCGCAGGGGTATTATAAATATAAAGCTTTGAAATAAGATTGTATCATACTCATAAATATATTTGCTGTGGACTGACAATAATAGGCGTCTAAGTAAGCACGTTCGGTAACTCGGATTAAGCTTTATGTGTACTTGCCATGGTGGAAGTTGGTTATTTGCACGAGCTTTTGCTGCAAGAAATCCCTGCTAAAATGTTGTCCGAATCACCAACAAGCACTCAGCCAAGTGTTCATATAGATGTATGCAAGTATATATTTATACATTGGGGAGATCCATACGAAACCGGAAATTCGTTGTCCACTACCCATTGGAAATTTTTCGCACATGGCGAGTGGAGAGGTTTAGTCGAAAGAAAAATGTTCGTAAATCATAAAAGTTTTATCTCTCATAGGTGACGAGAAAAAGCGGGACCAAAATTTGTGCAAGCTTTTTTCGAAACTGCCATTTGCTCCGTAACGGTTCATCATATTTTGAAACTCAAGAAGAGGAAAAATTTCGTAATTGCACGTAGATTGGAATGATTTTGAAAAATCGATCACGTTTCCAAGGCATCATGCTAAAAAAATCGAAAAAAGTGGAAAAATGCGATTTTTAGTTGGTACCCCAACTTTTTTTCAGCTGAAATTCATTCCGAAGAAACTCACGTTGATTGATTTTTTGTTTTCAAAAGATGAATTTTTTTTTTTCAAATCGACCAAGTGACGTACCTACTACTTTTTGAAGTATAGCATGGGAAACATCAAATTACTTTACGAAATACCTGCTGAACCTGATTTTCAAACAGATCATAGGCCGCTTTGTGAGAATATATGGGAGATTGAATTCCCTAAGGGGCTTCGGATATAATAAGTTGAAAAATTTTCAACAACGTCACTGACAAAAGGATGAGAGAATTTACCGAGGAATTATGAACCTCCGATATGGTCTGCGCACCCCGTACTCTTATTCCAGTTCTTTCTCTTTGAGTTATTTAATTTTTCCGATCAAAAATTGATTGAAACAGCGAAAAGATTGGCGCAGTGTAAAATAACTGTTATCGATATTCATACACGCAATCTTGTTCGAGTATGTAATAGTTAGTTTTAATTGATGGTTATAACAATACGGTCGTGACGCACATGTCGGGCGAATCAAAATGTAACAATTATATATCGCGTTTGGAACACCTTGAAAGTATTCCAATCAACTTTGGTATTTTTGGATGAAATAAATCGAAAGCTATTTCTAACCGATTTTATCCGTCCATACAGCTGCGGTATCGCAGTTTTTGCAGAAGCATATAGGCAATCGTCACTCGCTCCGTGTTAAAAAATCTGGGGCATAGCTTGTAACATTTTACATACGACATTTTCATATGAATTTAATGACTTTTCGATTAAATGTTTTTTTTTGGTTCATGGTGGAATGAATACCACCTCTTTTTTGTTCCAATAAAAGCTAATTTTTATGGAAAACAGCATCGAAATATAATGTAATCAATTTTTATGTGTCTACCGATGTCGTTCATTTTTTGGTTTGAATGAACAAAAAAAAATTGAAAGACCAAAAAACAATGCACACGAATAAGGCTTTACCTGCGGGGTATTAACTGGGATCAATTAATCCGTATTGGAATCTATACATCCGATATTGCACGCCGTATGCGTGAAGCTTATTGGATCATGTAAAACGTTTGGAGTGAATTGGTTCCGGCAATGATCAACTGCAGTAATACGTGATAAATAAATACGTGGGTTATACCTACCGTGTAGGAATCTAAAGTTAATTGGGTGTAATTGATCAGGAGACAATAAACCGAAATGGATTTTATCGGTACTTTCCGTTGTTGTAAATCAGTGAAATATGAATAAAACGTACAGGGTAAACGTGCGTATGTATCTAAGCATTGCCTGGTGAATTTTGGTTAGCTGTGAGAATTAAGAATAATAAAATATTCGCTGATTGCAATTTAAATATTAAATTACGATTCTGGGGTCTCCGCGGTAGTGAGGAGAAGGGGGGCGAATGAATTTAAGAAGCTTATACAGGAGAATCTTCTGTGTAGCAGGGAGGACAAGAGAATGGCGCATAATTTAAAAGCGCCGTCTTATACTATAACGAGGTGAGCCTTTTGACGTGGAATTAATTAGGCGAAGAGAAATTATCAATAATTTAGTATTGCTTATCACACCGCGCTGTCGTTTATATTGTCGTTAAAGAATCAACGATGTACAGCTATGCGCGGCGCACGGTGTAAAGAAATTTCAATTGAAATAGACGCACGCCTACAGAAAGTAAAATTATTTCATGCCCCTAAAAAATTCTCTCTGCTAAATTGTTACCAAATTACTTAATCCGATTTTATTTATTTTTATCCCCCCCCCCCCCACCGCCACGGGTAAAAACGACCGTGAAAGCTAATTTTTATCCAAAGCGCAAAGTCGACTGCTGCGAGTTACTCGATGTATGAATTTCAAAAAGTACATCGTACCTAACCACATATACGCGTATGTAAAACGAAGGTTAAACGCTTTGTGGATCCTGTACGTATAAGGAGAAGTAAAAAAAATTACACCTCAGTGCTTAACAGAAGTTCAATGCGTTCTTTCCAAAAGATTAGGCACGACCCTACCGAGCTCCGAATTATATTTAAACTTTGCGGCACGTAAGCGATCTACTATCCCGAAAAAAATCCGAAACGCGCGTTTCACACGCGTAGAAATTCCTATCACTTTAACGGGAAGGAATATCGAGTGACGCTGTTCTTTTATTTTGGCTTGCCGCATTGTCAGCGAGAAATCGTCTTCATTTTGCATTTTTTGACTTCGTTTTATTCTTTCAATAATTTCAACGTTCGTCTAACGTGCGTTTCACAGTCACGTTTTAATTATTCCGTAGGTATTATTCAATTACAAGTTATTGCCCATGACATTTCCGAGGGTCGGAGATGCTCGAGTGCCATTTCCTGAGAATATTTCCATCCGGAAATCGTCTCTATAACCTTGATAATTAGATTAGGAATTCTGATGAGAAAAGTGTTTTACGCCGCGACAAAACGAGAATCGCCTAAATTTTTAAACCAGATTTCGTGTCGAGCGGACTTATAATCATTCTCGAAAAAAAAAAAAAAAAATAAACGAAGCAGAAAATTTTCACCAGTATTTATTATAAAATTGAAGAAAAATAAAGTAAAACGATCCTGAATACTGAAAATCATTCAAAGAAATGAAAAATGATCTGCATATTTTACAAAGTGAATTTTAGAAATCATAACTCTTCTTTCACGCACGTTTCTATTTGCGTTTAACAAATTAAACAAGTTTACTCTTCAGTTAGGCTTTTATTCTCGTTTTAAAATAAACCGATCCTTCTTTTCATTTATTTATTTTTCTTTGGAGTCTATTTCGGGGAGATGCAATATACATCAAATGATCAGCTTCCCGTAACGTCTACCACGAATATATTTCCAACATAATATTATATCGATATTCTCACGAGTGACTACGTGTGCTTTTAGCATCAACGTCCGTCGTATCAACGAGGCGACCCGGATGTTACATGGGGACGAGAAATGCTATATCATATTCATGTGGCAATATTGCATCTTTAGTAGTGCCATTAGATCTGGTTACGAGCAATTGCATTTTACTAGTGGTAGTAGTAGGTACCTAGTTTGTTGTTGCATATGACGTAGATACCCTAAAGATATACTCACCATGAAATACGAACGTTCATCTAATATGAATTTCACAAATACCGGAAAATTGCAGGCAAACAAAAAAAATTTCAATACGATAAAAAATTATGATATTCTCCAAGACCGACCAACGACAGCTCATTGTCAATTTTTTTTCTAATTATAAAACCGATCACCAAAACTACGATTTTTTCATTTCCACAGAAAAGACAACCGGATATATTGTTCGCGCGCGAGTCGACGTCGACTTTCGGCGTCGTTTTAACTTAAAATTAAGGTGAGGGGATGAATTTTCTTCTTAAGCGTCGACGTACGGATGATAATACACGGATGACTAGCCAAGTGTGACTTGAAAAAATATTTGGTCTCCTGACGTGATCCAAAGGAACCACCAACACCGCATACACACATACATATATATATATGAATATCCTTCTGAGCTTGGTAAGGAAAAAGTTTTAGTATTCAAGAAGGGTTTTCGCGGGTTCAATCCTCACCCTTCGCCTCGCGCTTGGCTTCGCCGCGTCGCAACGCGGGGCGACGTCCCTCTGGATCTTTTGCCCGTCTCCGCGTGCCTTGGCGAGCATCGTTATTTCTACTGGTTTTATAAAGCTTCCAAGGCGTCATATTAATACCTCTTTCACCTTTTGCATGCGACGCTTGGAATCGATGGAAAAAACCGAAGCGGAGAACGAGAATCTGAAAAAAAGCGCATGCAGCAGACAAAAACGATCGCGGGAGCGCACAGCGTATCACCGATCATCGGAATAATAAATTCTCGTTGGAACGTGAAAATAGGAAAATAGGTAGCCAGAAAAAATGAATGAAAAAACGGAAGATATTTTTCAAACACATCCCCTACCGCGTAGAATGATTTGTTAAAAATCACGAAATATTTTGAGAGAGAAAAAAAATTAACAAAAATGCTTCGACTCAACCGCGGTGATTTATTGTAATGGATTATTCAAATGCTGCAGCGATTTTAGGGGATGACGTAACGATCCTTGAAGATTATATATATATGTATATATATGTATACAAGAGATCGTGGGATATACGTGGCTGTTCAACCAGCTGTCATTTAGGTCCACGGGTCTAATCGAGTTGGTCTTCGAAAGCGACCAAAAGAGAACCGATAAAAGCTTTTCGTCCTGTGATCGACCGACTGCAGGGGTGGTTCTCGAACTCACGTTCGGTGACAATTTAAAAGCAGTTCGCAATTACGCGGAATACAATTTACTGTCCTGTATATATAGAAGGTTGGACTATATAGCGTTGGAAAGGAGTCCCCCTCGGTGTTCCCAAATTCCTACTTTCCTCCTACTTCTGGTCTCGCTCGGTCGGTGGTTCTTCTTCCCATATATAACCCAACTTGCATTTCGCTCTCCAAAATTGGCGCCTATTTCTTCGTTTCCCTCTCACGATTCTTGCCCCCGCAGATACGCCTCGTTTTAATGGTAAACAAAGAATTTTCATCCCCTAGGATTATACAGATCAACGCGATGTGAATTTCGGCACACGTCCTCTGATTTCGTTACAGATTTCACATGAAAGTTACTCAATCGGAAAAAATTGAGGTCATTGAATCTTCTAGGATACATCCGTTAATTTTTTTCCGACCTCCGATTTGAAATTCACTTGGTTTCAAGCAGATATTTCTCTCCACTCTCGTTATGTGAACGAAATGTTCGTGTTGATGTATGAAATTCACAATAAGTGATTTTCAACTATTCTCTAGGCGATCAAAAATTATGTGAAGAAACTTGTTCACTACGCTCACTAGCTTAGGGAAAACGACTTGAATAATTGATGAATTGCGATTGTAGCATCTGGCGACGTTGCTTTGATCTTGATCAGAGAACAAAGCCCACATTTTCTATAGTGTCTGAATAGTTTCATCAAATTGACGATCATCCGATCTGATTTATCGGTTATCGATGTAGAATATATGAGATATATAAAATTCTAAAATGGAGACAAAACAGCTGTAAGTGATTTCGTGTCTGAAACACCCTGTGCACTTCAACTCATATTAAATTCTATTTGAGCATAGGCTTTCCATAAGTAGCATAGGTAAATGGAAGTAACTATGCTGGTAATTAGGTTCATGTGACGTCTGAGTTGACGTTCAAACTTTGCACTCAACAGACTTTACGACGACAACATGCAAGCGATCCTGGGTGAGGACCAACAATAATTAATGAACCTATTATAAATATCAAAGACGAGAATGTTTTAATTACGATTCAAGTAGGTGTATTTATTTTTCTATCAATTTGATTTTGGATTAGTTTATCTCACTATACATCTAATCCTTGTAAAAAAGTGATCAATCTGAGTAATTAGCGAAGCATGAATTTAACGAAAAATAGAGACACAGCTGGCAATACGATAAACGCGGACGGTGTGAAAATGAGAGAATAAAAAAGTGGACGTGACGGTCATTACGAATAGAAGCACGAGCTGCTGAGTGAAATCTGATACAAAAGAACATCAGGTAAAACTGGATGGCTAAACGAGGTGGGTGACGTCGACATCAAGGGGTGTTCTTCATGGCTTCGGGTGGGAAGTAATTTTCTATTCTTTTGTTTTCCGCGCCGCGTCCTGCGATTGACTCTCCACGTGCAGTATTTCCGGACGGTCTTTTCAATTTTATTTATTTTTTTTCCGCTCTCCTTTTCCCTCCTCCGTATTTTCTACTTTGCTAAGTCCCCATTTCCACCTTGTAACTTCTAATCTCTATCAATTTCGTTCCTCGTTTACGAAGTAAAACCTTTTTTTTTTCTTCTTCATTCAATTTTTACTCCCATAACATAAAAATTCACAATTTCACTTTATGAAAGCTTAAAAAGAATTAACTAGAATTTATGGCCAAGCTTCCCCGTATCCCAAAATCAAAAAATCATTCTTCAAAGTAAAGGAAACAACGCTAAAATGCAAGAGCTTTATTCTTCGTTCATTATCAGGGCATTTGCAAATCAATTATGAATCACGGATAATTACAGGAAGATTCAAGCTTTCTCTTCTGTGAAATAATAAAATAGCTCCTAGGGCTTATCATCAATTAGACGGTGTAGGTATTTTCTGATTAGAGCCCCGACTAGGGGGAGCTGTTCATCAAAAAGTCAAGTCGTTT
The DNA here is from genome assembly GCA_963978495.1 of Athalia circularis. Taxonomy (NCBI): domain Eukaryota; kingdom Metazoa; phylum Arthropoda; class Insecta; order Hymenoptera; family Athaliidae; genus Athalia; species Athalia circularis. Next base: position 17,180,102 of record OZ021698.1, on the reverse strand, counting down.
GAGGATAAAAATTATTGGGTGAACTTTTTTTTCTCACTTCTGTGTAATATTCACTCACGCGACAGCTGGTAACCCATGCAACAACGAAAAAATTTCTGTCTCAGAAAGTTACACGAATATAACGAATCTCAAATTACGCACGATTGGAAATTCTTTTTTTGTTCATAGTTAATATTTGCACATATTATCTATTACACGTCGGGAATAAGTTTATCAGCATTCGGTGCCTATAGCTGAGGAAGTGGATAGCGAATTCCGTATTCTAAACTCCGCGTGCAGCAGGGGGTGAAATAGTTCTCAGCAATTATATAGGACCGATGCTGGAATTCCTTAGCTTTGAACGGGGAAAAGTTTGATGGGAGTTTGGATTTCTGACCACGATCATATCAGTCTATAACCGCGGTACCTTAAGAATTTTGAAACGTCTGTACGTTGTAATTGAGTGCGAAGGGAATCAACGAAATATTATTCCGGAATTATGCTTCAATAAGGAGCAACAAGCATTAGGAATCTCATCGTTTGGATACGTTCTAAATCGAAGATAATCTAAGGTTTACCCCTTTGTTTTTCCCCCGATTTTTAGATAAAAAATCCGCATTCTGTTTATTGGGGTTTATGAGTTATTCTTATGTATTTTGATCTCAGAAATACGAATCCGTCCACAAAATTAAGCTACGACTAAAACCAAGCGAGATATCTCAATTTTTCTTCTCCGAAAAGTGAAAAATTGGCGATGACTAGATAATTTCGATAGATAGACCAGCTTAATTTACAGATTACGATTCTTGAACCCAACACACATGGGATAACGTTATGCAATGGATTCGAATCTTTGGTCTGAAAATCACAAGAATTCTGCAAATTTTTTCGATTCATGTGGAACCAAAAATCAAATTTCCTTGAGCGAAGCGCGCACATGCAATGCAGTGTCATAAATGAAATAATAAAACAGAATGCAAAATAATTCAGATTGATTTTCCATAAATATTCGGGTTAAATTATGAGCTTCTACGGTATTCGTCTATAGGTATAGGGGTACGAATATATAGGGGCGGTTCGATCAGTTGTCGTTGTAACGACGGTATTGATCGAATTCTCGTTGGTTTTTCAGGGTTCTGTCGATCATTTATCATTTTAGCTTAATGGATTGACGTTTCGTCAACGGTGCCTCCCGCAGCAATCGTCGATGTTTCAATTCCAAATACGTCACTCTCAATTTTTCACCCTATACGTTATATATAATAAGCGCGCAGTATATACAAAATACTTTTTCAACTACGTATAATCTAAAACTGTTCCGGTTATATTTCAGCGTATAATATTCACTGACGTATCGCAGGAGCATCATTTTTCCCCATCTCATCTCAGCCACAAATTCTTTTTTTCTTTTTTTTTACGCTCTTTTTTTCTTCCTTCCTCATGTATCATGATGTAAAGTTAAAATAAAAAAAATCAGAATGAAACCAGAAAATTATGAACAATGATCGTTAATTATTTCCTAACAAATGCTCATTCTCGAAATATCTTTTCAATTGCGATTCACCACACGGTTTATTGAATCGGGCGCGATCAATTTACACTTGACCTGCAAATTTTGTGGCGAACAAAACGTGCATGATGTTAAATATTTGATACCAACGATGGAGGCTTTCCAACAATTTATTACAAAATTTTGCGGAATTCGTACAAAATTATTGCCCGAATCAATTGAATTCTATTTGCATCCCTGCGCATGCACGATTAATGCGGATAAATAAATTAATCAATATAATACGTTACACGGTACTGTAATTCATGCTGTGTAACGTATAGAGGCGCATGTAATTCGCGTCATAAAATTAAGTATCATTATAATAGCTTCGGAATTAATTTTGAAAAATTCCCATTTCGATATCACGCTAATAATTATTAATTTCTTTTGTTAATGTTACAGATATTTTGACGCCAGGATGCAGTAATGTCAGATACACAAGTACCGACGATATCAGATCTCAAGAATTGGGATTTCGTCAGCTCGATTTCACACCAACAGTGGTTTCCAGAATAAGGTAATCGGACAAAATAGATGAATAAATAAATAAATGAATGAAATAACCCGTCGGTAAATTCGTTTTATTATTCGTTACGCTGTCGTTTCGGAAAATCCGTCATTTCCACTAGCCCGTAAAAGTTGTATCGCATACCTCCTGCAGAAATTACCGAATTTATTACAGCAGGCGAATTAATTTAGCCGGAGAGATTGCCGCGCGATCATAGTGATAACGGAACGAACTATCTTCCTGCTAAAAGAAACAGCATTTTTTATACGAACACCACGGCGAGGAAATTTGCTATCGCATTACGTATGTAGGTGTGAAAAAAGAAATCTATCTCGAAACAGAGAGTAGCAAATTTAGGCGCAGCTTCATAAGTGGAAAAAAAAAATATCATTGTTATTAATTTAAATTATTAGATATAACGGGGGAGCTCTTATTCTATCCTCATCCCTTAAACTTGGAGCTTGAGCTCGGTTTAGCCTACATATTTCTTAAGTAATCCCAAATCCCTAAACAATACAGAATAAAACAAGACGAAACTGCTGCAGATCTCACGCTTACTTGAGGGCATAGAGTTTCCAAGTTATCATTTCTAAAAAAATTTTTTTTCTCAAATCTCTCAGCGTCCGTAGATTGTATGAATACATTACTTCCATTCAAGTTCTTTTCTTTTTAAAAGCTTCTTGAAAATAATCTACTGGCTATATTTTTTCCTACACACCTATAATACGTATGTATCTACCTATGACGGCGGGGGTGGAAAAGAACTCGAGAATAGAAGTGGCTCAAGCGAGAATAAGAGAAAAAGAAATTGAACGTGAATGAGAGAAAACGAGGGGAGAAATGGGGGAGGGGGGCTGCTGCAGGAAGCAAGGGCATTAAAGGATGAAGGGATTTAGGCGGGACGTATTTTGGGTGCAAATCTCTGATTCACCAGCAAAAAAAGGAGAATAAAACTAAAAAAAAAAAGAAAAAATTCAAGTCGAAAACTTTTGAGGGAATTGAGTAGCTTCGCCGCGTGGCTATGTAGCGGGGGTAGGGAAAAGGATTCTTTAAAAAGGAAGTAGATAAAACAAAAACGATGAATATAATGGAACCGGCTTCAAAAATTTCTAATGGATTTGTATTGCCTTTACGATCACTCGAACGCAAATGAAAGAATATGGTTGTTAATTAATTTTGCACGAGGAATACAAAGGTAGAATAAAATTTCTCAAAAATTCTAGAGAATCGAATCAATCATAATTCGTCATACTTAACCCTCGAAAAGAAAAAGTGTAAAAAATTAATTGATCGGTAAATCTATGAATTTACGATTGACCCTTTCGTAGCTAATTTTCGAAAATTCTTTATTTCCTTTACTGCAGGTATAACAGCTGTTAGTAACTAACGACTGTTTCCGATGTCCGTTAGGGGTGGCATGCCCATCAGAGCGAAGGTTTGGCTGGGGGGGGGGGGGGGGGAATGGAAGGGAAGTTTTCGGGTGAAGCTGCTGGGGTTCCGAACTATACGCGTGCTGTTGCTGTGGTGAAATATGTGGACAGCGGTCGAAGACGTATAGTTACCCTCACCTCTGGACCTCAATGATTTGTACCTCATACGGGTGGTTAAGGGGAACTCACCCCCGTATATACGTGTAAGAAATATGTCGTTATATAAGTACACAGTTTATTTTGTGAGATTAACAGATTTTCAGGGGAGAAAGTGAAATATTGTTTATATCTACGGTTAAAACGTGCGTCAAAAACATTGAAGGGAAAATTAGAATACGATTTATTTGATTTTGAGTGAGTCGGAGGAGAAGAAGAACGTCGCGATGGTCATACTCCCGAAAAATCATCTTGCGGTCGTCTGATATTTTTTGTACATATGGCGCGCATTTATGGGAATGAAATTGTATTTCTCATAATTTACTTTCCCTATAACCGTTTCACGAGCTTTTTATTGTTATATACTAGGCGGGCAAGTTACGCGGAGAACACATGGCTTTCTTGACATTAGGAATTTTTTTTTTTTCCCCCCCTCCACGGTATCTGCCCGTGAAAAACAAGCAAAAAACAAAACCGAAAACTTAGAAACATGGTGGTCTGTTCGCACGAGAGCGTGAACGCGACCCACTATAACCAACCATAAAAAAATAAAACCGACGATGACCATGGCGAAGATGGAGAAAAAAAAGAAGGAGAACCGTTTGATGTGGGTTTTAAAATGTTGGTTATTATAGAGATGCGAGGATTACTATAAAAGCGTCTTTCCTCCTCGTACCAGCAACCTCTCGTCGTATTACCTCAATATCTTGATCAGAGCAAGACAGAAATTCTTCCTACTTCATTCAACTTTTGATTCCCTAAGGCAGATTCGGGAGTGAATCGAGGAACGAGGGTGAAGATTAGCCGGCTGTGTCGAGCCTATGCCACGGTGTGAACAATTCCGAAAGAATATTACCATCGGGGGAAAATGATGAAAAGAATTTAATTCCCCAACTTTCTGAAAAGGAGTAATTGTCTAGTAGTAAAAATACAGAAGAAAAGTTCTTCTGATTTTTATGAATAAAACAACAAAGTGTTTCCTTCTCTTTTTTTTCATCTACAGTTATAATATATTTTCGCAAGGAAAATCTTATTTTCTTCCACGTGTCACATGATAACAAGGAAAAATATAACCCCATCGTTCATCAACCCTTCATATCGTATGGATATGTTATAGTTGTTCCTTTTTGTCACGTTAAGCTGCCCACTGATTTATGTCACAAGGGATTTCAACGAACCTGACGACGTACGTTCGTTTTCCACCCCCGCGCGTCCTTTCTCTGTAAAGCTCGATCATTTTGGTGGACGTGAAAAAAATCGCTCATTTTTTTCCCCCTTCTCCCCTTTTCGTTTTCACTCCCTTGCCCGCCTCCTCAAAACCCTGCTAAAGAAAACGCGCATCTTGACGAATTCCTGCGATTCCTGATGGTCAGGTATTTCCCCCCCTCTTTCATTGTCGGTTTTCGAACGTTTTATGGAGGTGATACTTATGAAGTATATGTACATCCACTTTTTGGTAAAGAAAAAAATCTTTGCGAATTCTCGGAAAAGAAGCCGCCGATAGAACCGAGCCGGTTTCATTCCCCCGTCATCTCATGCCTTTCGTCCTTCCAAAAGTCCTCTTCGTCGACAGACTTTTACCGGGAAAAATATTAAAGTCGACGTGGAATCGATTCCCAAGCGGTGCGTCTGACGGCTATGTATTTTTTTTCTCTCTATTTTTTTTTCTCCACTCTTCCACCCGATCCGTCGGCCCGTCCGTCATCCGTTATGTAGTTTTCTATTTTATTTTTTTTCCCTTCAGTTTTTCATTTTTGTTTTTTCTTTTCATTTTGCTTATCTCTAACCTTTCCTCACGTCAGATGACAGCCAATTTTTATCTCTTGATTGCATTTGCAATTCTGATTCAACTCACGTATGTTTCTCGCCCTCGTATAATAAATACATACATATAATATATGTACCTAGATATATGTATATTATGTACATATTCGAGTAATACGCGAATGTAAAACTTTTCAAAAAATCCTGCGTCACATTTTTCGATGGATTAACATGTAAAATAATGCGTTCGACTACAAAACAACAGATTGCAGATTCGCTGAGGGCATTCATAATTTTTTTTATCCAAGTTATTCTAACTTAAATCTTGAAGTTATTGCCTGTATTGTAGTTTATTGCTTTGAAGTATAAGTATGAGTCACTGAAATGACAAAGAGTCTGGAGAAGCACGGGGTTATATTTATTATATATATATAATACAGAGCGTGCAGCTCTTAAAAATATAATTCCACTTCCTTAAGAAGCAATTAATTTTGTCCTCGAAGGAACAATAAATGGCGAATATATATATATAAAAGCGGAACGGGGGTTTGACTTCGTTGGGGTGGAAGAAGAGCATTTAAATTAAGTGGCTTCCTTCGAAATTACATTCGGCAGAGTGTGCTAGACCAAGTCTCAAGGTATTCATTTAAATGCACTTTTTTACTCGATAGTTGCAGTTTCTGCTACTGCCACTACCGTTACTGCATCTAGCGCGGGATCCGCGTATGCGGAATACAGGGTAAAGAACCCTCCAATTATTCCATTTAAATTCATGTACCAAAAGCGCAAGAGCTTACCGAGAAAATGCATCGATGCGGTATAACAAATATATACATTGAAAATTTTAATTAATTTTCTTTTTCCCGCAATTTCATAAATTCAATTCAAATACCCCGGCTAGCTGCACTCCGTGCGCGTCGAACTTAAGAATTAGACAAAAACGTAGGAAAAGAGAACAAAAAAATTTTTTACAAATTCATGTCGTTGGTGCTTAAAAATTGAGCTTGGAACTAGAAGGAAAGGATTATACTGCCGGGGTACATAATACTTATGGTACAAAAGAAAAAAAAAAGTTTGAAGAGCCGAGTGAATATTTCGCATGCAAACGGGTTTTCCTCCGCATCACCACCTGCTTTTCACTTTTAGCTTCGCTTATTTTTTAATCAAATTTTCTCGTGGATACCGTGCTAAGGGTTGCACCGAAGCAAACCTCTTCCTCCTCCTCCTCCTCCTCCTCTTTTGCCGACACCCTTTCTGCACTCATCCGGAGTGTGATACTATGGCAGCGTGAAGTGTACTGTACATATAGGGCAAAGTTAACGCGAGCTTTGTATGTTCCGCACAGGTGCAATACTCCGACTAACCCCTTACATAAGATACTCCAGAGTCCAGAGCTCCGTTTTGGAGTCCCGTTTCTGGCCATGCATCAACTCTGGAGGTTCGTGGCTGGCAAATATGTTGAAAAGTTGAATTTTATGCGCTGCCTGCAGACTGCAGTGATAGCTGAGGTGCACACAATATATATACACACATACATATATGCACGTATATACCGCTATGTGCACAAATATATTTACATATACATATGCGATTACACCTATATATTTACCTACCTGCCTACCAACATCGTTATAAGCGAGTAGTTGGTACTTCGAGCATTAGGTACGTTGCATCTAGGTAGGTATGTATATAGGTATAATGCGTGTACATGGCATGCAGCATTTATACATAAATTCTAGTAGCTCGTGTATGTATTCCAGAACCGTTAACATGTTCCGTTTAGCAGCACGTATTCCCAGTTTCATTTTAATGCAATTAACCGCTGTTCGCGTATCAACGAACAGTAATTGTTGATTCCACGTATATCTTATTGAGGAGTTGGAGAAAAAAAAGTTAATAAATAATTAAAAAATAAATGGTGTATAATCAACGGAAACTGCAGCAATTATCGATATTCATGAAACAAACGCGGAACTCAGCGCTGCAGTCGATCAAAAATCTTGTACCTGATTATTTTATTCAAACAACCATCGCAACGATGCGCACGAACGCATTCCCGGAGAGAAGAAAAAAATAATTTAATGTACCAATTCGATCATTCACTCGATTGCACCGTACCTATTGATACTATTTCTCTTTCAATCGCCTATTAACCTGCACTGATTGATCCGCCTCAATTGAAAGTCTATTGAATATGGACAAAGAATTATTATTAAAAATTGCAGGTTCACGTTTCTTTCCTGCGCACAATCAGTTCGACGAGTAGCGGAATAAAAAAAGGAGAACATGCAAAAGGCAGAGATAAAGGATGATCTGGAAAAAACGCCGTTCGCAGTTGTTCATGTAGATTAAAATCGTTTTAATATATCAAAAAATATATTTATATATATTTATATTTACAATATCAGATATAATATACACAAGGTTATGTATCGGTTTTCGTGGCTATAACTCTTGTGTTATGTGGGGATTGAGGGTTGGTATAAATAGCGGGGGACGATTTTCGGCAGAAAGGGCAATAGGGGGGAGGGAGGGAGGTAGGTTGAAGAGTATAGGGATGAGATGGGTATAAACGAAAATTGTTTTTCGTCTCGGGCAGTTGCCTCGGTATAGAGAGTATAAGAGGGCGTGAAGACGTATACTATTATATACCTATACCTTGAACCCTAGGTGATGGTGGTGGGTTAGAGGCGAGCTGCTTCTCGCATCTATTTTATGTTCTCTAAGCGATTTATAACGATACTACCACTTAACTTTTGCCGGAAGTGAGTCTTTGAATTTTTTATTATCCAACCCCCCTTTCACCCTAGCTGCTGCAACTACCATCCCGCCATCTTTCCACGTTGCTAAGGGCACCGGAGTTTGTTTTTCAATTTCTTACGCTCCTTAATCTCAAAAATTGTGCGTTCTCCAGAAATTAGCTGTGTACATTAAAGTATCTGCCCCCTTATTTTTTCTTTTTTTTGAAAGAGAGTTTTTATTCCACTTTGCTCCGGTGCGGCTGTAGCACACACGTAGTATACATTTTATGTATATAAACGTCCGTTTAATATCTGCAGAGATTATTTGATGGCATAAAACTGCGAGTAGAGCGTATCTAAAATCTACGTGACTGCTAGCAGTAAAATCGTGTAAATATGCATGTGTAAATACGTAAGTAGAGGCTGTAAATTTACGGAAATATTCCAGCATCTCGTCGCAGTGAAATCCGAATCTTAACGTTTTCAAACGCTGCTGTAGGATACGCGTGATCAACGCTATATGTATGTACGTGCTGCAGACGATTCTAATTTCAACACAGTGTAGGCACTCGAACTCTTTTTTTTGTTTTGTTGTTCTTTTTTCATCCCGTGCTTTATTTACTTGTTTACTTCTTTTTTTTTACCCGATTCTGTTCCCCTTGTTTTATAAACCGAACAAATTTTATCCCGCAAATATTTTCTCAGTAAACGAACACGAGCACCGCGTCAGCAGAGCGTTTTTCTATTTTATCTTTTTTCCTCGGTTTTTTTGAGTGAGCAACGAATCTAATTTCAAGTTTGATCCGTATGAAATTTCATCAAGCGGATGTTAAAGGGATTGAGTATAAATAAAATGAAGGAAAAACAAAAATATCTGCTCGATAACAATAAACTTCGATTATATTATTTTTTCCGTAACGATGAGCGGGACGATCGGCTGCGGCTTTTTTTATCCGTATAAATGGAGTTCTGGATTTTCATTTATCGTTTCGTATATTAGATCGTTTTTCAGTAGTTCGTAAAGTTTTCAACAAGTAATAACTGTATTTAGATAGTTTTATTCAAACAAATGAGGCTAAAAAACTCTCTTGGGAGTGAAACATAGCGCGACGAAGCGCGACGTTGGTTGTGCAGGTTATATGTATAAGTACGATGAATTGAATGATAAAATATACAAGCAGTCGAGGTCGTTACGAAGCTACACGGCACCGTGCAGTACCAACGTTATAACCAAAAGCTACGCGACTTTTGAAAGAGTAATAAATAATAATGATTTTTACTATAACGTTGGATTCTAAATTCTCATTATTTGCCTGCAGTAACAACAGCAGCAGTAGTGCAATTTCTGGCTCGAAAACGAGCTACGAGCTAGGTATATAAATATATAATAAAATTCTGTGCGAATTTAATCAGTGAAAGAAACGTGAAGTATTTTATTTTTTTTCCGTTCTCTCTTTTTTTTTATTTCTTTTTCGTTTCATCTGCACTAGTACACGCGAATCGACTACGCGAAAACTTTGAAATATTTACGGCTTGTCCTTTCGCGGAAGAAAATAAATGAATAAAGCAAGGAAGGGAGATGATGAGAAAAGGAGGGTGGTTTTTGGTATACGAGGATCGTCAAGCGACGTTGTAAACCAAAAATCCCTTGTCTCCGGTCTCCGTAATCTTTTACAACGTTAAAGTCAGCCCCACATTCTCATAGCTGGGCGAAGGAATATAATAAGCAGCGACATGTTTTACCGTTGATGGCGGAAACTCAAGGCCCATACTCGTAATTTTACGCCTATACGCGTCTTACCATATCATTTTTGACGTGCAACAGCTGCGACAATTTACCAACTCGTTAGTAAAAACGAACATCTCATAGATCGACGAACCCGCACTCCGCAGATGATATTTTACAGTGATGGAGTGCGGTCCGAAGTTAGCGAATCTACGAGTATAAATCTACACCGAATTCCGAATGGAAATTGTTTTTTGCCGATTTTCCATCGTTAAAAGTAATTTTCTTAGGAGCCGAGGTTAGAAATAAACATTTTGACGAAACATAAGTATACGATATAGATACAATCACCTGCGGCAAAAGCAGCAGCAGCAGCAGCTGAGAGTAGGACATTCCATCTCCTCGTTTTCCATTCACTGTGGCGATTCCATCGCGCTTGGGATATAGAGACAATGAAGTCGACGAGACAATACCTGGAAGAGAGAATCAGACCGACGCTGACTGGGCCACGGATGCAGTCAACCGACTCTATGGTCGATGATGAGTCTCGTATGTATAGCGAAATACTCCAGTCATATACTCGTTACACCTACACTTCGGATTCAGCATTACCAACACACGAGGACATATAACTATCCTACAAAACATGCCCCGGGGGATACCCTACTCGTTCTTTGCGACGCACCCCGCATCGCGTGCCCTATACATATGTACGTAGGCATTCTCTCGCTGTGCTTTCGAACATCGTATACACACTGAACAGGGAAATACTACCGCAGCGCCTCCCGCTCGAAAGAACCGCGAAATTATCGCATGCAATGTCTGTGTAGCGGGGTGGCAATTTTTTGAATTATTTATCCATCTATTTTCGCGTTCAGTTCCAAGTCTTTAATCAAAAGATAACGCTTGGTCATGAAAAAAAAAGTCGTGGTAAAGATTCTAGCTGGACAAAAAATATTCAGAGGTCTTGAACGATGAGTCTTCGAAAATTCTGATCCCAAAAAAAATCTATTTTCCTATTAATATATCTTTTTTCATTTCATCGGCCACAAACTGTTACCCATATTAGCCACGATATGAAGTTTCAAAAATAAGCATAAAATTTTTTCTCTTCTTCTTTTCTCACGATAATATTTGTAATGCGAACTCGTCGTCGTTTATATACGTTTAACGTATATAATGAATGCATCTAGTTACATATTACCACATACCTATGCGTTTACATAATGTGGTATAGATGTGTAAGATCTATCGGAAAAATGTCTATGACAAAAAATTTGCTTTGAACTCGAATATTCCCGCACGGTGCAGGCAGCGACGCGCGTAAGTACCTATAGCTTATAACGGTGAACGTTTATTGATGCAATATCCAGGGGAATTTCTCTAATCCAATATAATACGCTCTCTCTGAAATGCAACCCGGAATACTCAGCTGGCATTTATGGGAGCGAAGTAATAATAATAATAACGCCACCAACAACGTTGCACGGAACACGAGGCCCGCGTCGACGATTTCGAATATGACCTAAGTTTTAAGCTGAAGGGGTAGGTACAGTTGCGGCTCCTAAATTTATACGTGAAGTGTCGCTAGAAATTAGGCATGGAATTTCGGGGTCTACGCGTTTAACGTTTAAATGTATGGATAATAAATGTACGCGAGCGCGGGGAGAACCGTCATCTGTACGATGTTTCGTTGACACCCGTGTGCGACAGACGATAAGAACCCGTTTTATGAGATGTGGGATGAAAGGTATATAGGCGTGAAAAGAGTACTTGGGAACAGTAAATTTTGAGCAAACCTAGTAAGTTGACTAATTAAGCAGCTTATATCCACCGCAACTACTATGGACCCCCACCCACCCACCACCACCATTAAAACCGCGGAGTTACATCAACCACCGCGCTACTTTGCACTTCTGGAAAACGCCTATTAGACCGTGAATAGCATACGGAATTTTACTCGGCATACCGACAACCCAAGTTTCAAGCTCAAATTCAGGAAGAAGCTTACTTAGTAGTGAACTGTAAAATGAAATTAGCATCAATTTTGCGCCCAAGTTTCCGGCCGCGATGGTTCTACGTGTCTTTATTTTTTTTTTTTCTTCATTTTTTTCTACCTGTTGTAAAACGATACGATATCGATTTCGGATTGTATCCGCGGCAAGTCCCGTTTAATCGAGTGTCTCAATTGTCGGTGCGAGTATCAGTCCGTGACGAACTGATTGCCCGATAATTTGCTAATCCGCGAGGGATAATTGATTCGTTTATTGTTAATTATCTGTAAGCGTTACTCCCGCGCATTCCGATCAGAGTTGATGAATGAAAATTAGATTTCAATACTCGCGGGTATTAAAAAAAATTACCAATCAACGTCACCGTGTAACTTTGTCTCTTTTGGATTCCATTTTTCACTTTTTTTCAATTTCATTCTTCTTTACTTTTCACCTCTAAGGATCGCGAAAATTTTGCGTAAATGACAAAATTCGAAACAGAGTTTAGTGAGCTAGGAATCTTTCGCTGGCATTTTTTTCCAGTTATCCAAAAAATGAAGAAACAAAGGTTTTTGTTTTACTTTGAAGAAAATCGCCCGTGTTCTTTGGTATACGTGTTGGCTGGCTAGATAAATTTCAAAGTAAAATGAGTCCGACTAACATACCGGTATAAAGTGCAGTAGCATGAAACTCTAGCGGATTGAAGCACACGGGGTAGCTGGAGACTTCCAAGTAGGGTTTTGTGATGTTTCGGGTCACACTGCGCACAGGGACCAGGCTAAGTGGAAGGTCAGAAAAGGTTAGTTGGCAACAAAGACACTTAAGAACATTCTACTATTTGAACTCATCCCTGTACTCAGCTTTGTATAGTGAACCCCCCTTGAATTTCGATACCTCTGTATACCAGGAGTTCGCGTATTCTAGAAAAACTTTTCATCCATATTAGATTTATTTACAATAGTTTCCGCTCATCCTGAATAATTATATACGAATTTCGATGTTACACACAATTCGAAAAGCGCTTCGAATAGAAAAAATGAATTTTCCTGTCAATGGAACAGTTTTTCTTCTCTACATACTTTTTTTGTTTTTTTTTTCACATTTTTATTCCCCTTCGTACTACGCCGCACATTTCGGTTAACTTGAAAAGTAGAACTGTAAATACGAATGAGCGAGCTAAAAGTCGGACTATATTATTTTCAAAGCTTCCAGCTGCTGCTGCTGCTACTGCTGATGGTACCTAGTCAAATATCCCCGGGCTTTGACAGGGAACGAATACATAGAGAATTACCTACAATTCTGAAGCTGAATTTCCAGTTTTCCGTGGAACTTTTATCCATCTATAAAATAACGTTTGTTTAGATTAAATTCTATCGCCGCGTTTTGACTTTTGAAATCGAGTACCCCGGCTGACCGTGTAACGTGTAAAGTTTCACAATCTTGCAATTAGTTTGTTTGATTTTATTTGATTGATTTTTATTCAAAGTTTTTCAGATGGTAGAGCGCAAATAAGTGCTTATTACGAACACATCCAATTACAATACCACACAGACGATATAAATTCACGTCAGTTGGTTATAAAAATCGCGACTCAAATAATTATTCTCATCACAGTCGTTAGAATGCATAATTGTCAATCCTCATATTTTCCAGTAAATCTAAAAAAATTTATTGATTACATCGCAAAAAATTTCCAAAACTGTTCGTCATGTTATCGTTTTTTATATCTATCAAATACATATTTAAAACGCTGTTGTTACAGGTTATACGAATGGTTCTCGGGAGAAATATCTTCCGTTCGCTTTCATTTCTTTTTCACGATGTGAAGATGAATACAATTTTCGAGTTCTGAAATAAATTGCGCGATACAGTCTTTCGGGAATCGCGGGGTCTCCGTCTAATGTAGTATATGTAAAGAAAATGGAACATAAGCACAGAAAATGAAAAAAAAAAAAACCAAAAGAAAGGAAAAAAAAGTGTGTCGCGAGGTGAATGAAATTTCGATAATTGAATGAGCTCCTTGAAGTATACGCCCACGTTGTAAAGTCCATTTATAAATATTATTTTTTTTTTCTATTCATTCTTCCTTTCAGCACTTATACGTCACATTAATAAATTGAAATACATTTTGTTTTCCCGCTTCCATCGGAACGAAAACTCTGAAAAAGAAAATTTTTCTCATCAATTAATAAAATTCTGCTTTGTTGTAATTATTTCTATCGTATCGAAGATAATGTATACGGGATAAGGGATATATATCACGTTCGGAACGTCATCCGCCTTTCAGTTACTCGAGTATTTTCTCATTGTCAGTGATTAACAGCTGTTGAATCTACGCCCTCTAGACTCAATAGGACACTTCTGAGACGCAAACAAGATCTAAGACGGCGTACACGCCTCTTCCTCCAAGTCCCAAGTTCCGGCTAATGACTATCCGTCTTCCGGTATCCATTTTCCGCGAATATACCGCCCGTCTGAATCTTCCCGTCTATCGCTTCCCGGAGCAAGGGAAACTTTCGCAAAAAAAAAGGGACTATATAATTTCAACGGGTAATCCGGTGAACCCGCGATTCAGGTGTGAAATTCCTCCCGCGAATATCGGATAAATTGATACAGAGTTTAAGCATGCCAATAGAAAAAGGGTTGAAAAAAAAAGACACCGATGCACCGTCGGATATCGTCCGCACTTCAGTGACGGCAAAGCGGCGTCGCGACGAATGCGGAAGTTGAGAAATAATAAAAAGTACTTTCACTTTAACGGGCACGTTTTTAATCACCATTTTCCTAACGACCTTCTGACAATAACGAAGCTCTGACACTCAGAGTAAACAATTAATTGCACGTGTAACTGTTGGCTGTGAGCAAACTCTTCATTTACATCAGCTGCTTAATTCACAACACCCACTTTTTTCTCCCCCTCCTCTCTCTTTTTTTCTTCTCCTACCAAAGTCAACTTTTTAATTTCAATACTTTCAAACGACCTCTGTACCTATAATACGATACGTAAGTGATATAATTTGTTGTAGCTGGTAGCCGGAATTTCTCAATAGAACATTTTTTTTCTTTTTTCTCCTATTTCATAGCTGAGGAGAAATTTTTTTCTGAGGCCTATTCGTTTACTTCTTCCATCCGAGAGCACATCTTGTGAGTCTTTACTACGGTAACAAAAGAAGACAAGAATCGCGACGTTAATCACCCTTATCTCCTGAAAGCTTAGCGGCATGGGGCCGCCGACTATAACGGTGACGAAGGAAAGATCTAGCTGACGAGAGGATAACCGAAAACGGTCCGCAAACCGCTCACACATGTATGTAGTTTATATGGTAAATTACGGAGAATTCCACCAATTTTCTTATTACTATGTATACCCGAACGTAATTTACGGTATATTTGTACAAACGTGTAATTCAGCCTGTGCTAATAATGACGTGTAATTGAAGAGGACAATTGCTAAAGATTCCAATTATGGCTTGCCAACAATGCCGGGAAAAAACTGACAGGATCTGTACCGTGATTATTATAATTACTAACATTTTTGAAAATTTGTCAAGATGATCAAAGGAAAAACAACCGGTGGTTTGAGCAGGTTATTATGATGTGTAATACGGAATGCATAATTACAGAAAATTACGTATAGTATTCATAATTTGACGTATAAGAAATTAATGTTAATGTATATCATAATGGGTTATTCATTCAATATATTAGTATATGGAAGATATTTCAGGAATATTTGATTAATGAATAAATTCAGAGCCGGCCGTTATAGCTGAGATCGTATAAGTCTAGTTGGATGGGTACTAGTTTATTATTTGATCAGAAATCGCTGACCCTTATTCTATAAGCCCATCAAAAATCCCGTGTATAATAAATATACACGTATTCCGACCCCAACGTCAGCAGTGAAAAAATGACTATCATTCGATAACCATCAAAACAGAAGAGCTTATAGGTGAAACGCCGTAGCTTGTTTCCCCCGAACAAAACAGTTCACTGTCAAACTATAACCGATTGGACTAATACGAATAAATCATTCGATAGTGGAAATCGTATGTAGATAAATTACACGTATATAAATATATAGTGGCAGTCCGTTAGATTCTGCCCGATTACCTTGAACGTTTTTTTTTCTCTTATCCTTTTTGTTTTTATTCAAACGCCAAACAAAATTTTCCACCAAACTTTCGCAGTCAATTTTTTTTCCGGCGAAGGGGATTTCCAAAGTTCGACTTCAAAATTATTAATAAATTCGTCCCTTAATCGTTTCGCTTATCCCAGAGCATTTGAGATAAGCATGTTGAATTTTCATAACATCCCCCTTTTCTGGGCAGCAGCACACGCCACGACCGTTTTTCGACCCTGCACCCAACAGCACGTTGGTTAAAACCTGCAGCTCAACGACTCACCCGTGCCCATCAAATCCCGACCCATTTTTTTTTTCTTTCTCTTCTTCTTTTTTTTTTTTTTCATCCACACCAAGGTCCGTCGGTTTGGTCCGCAGTGCAGGGGTGAAAATATTAAACGATTCCCATTAGACGCAGACGTAAGCTCGACTCCGTTAACCCACCATGGTTTTTGTTTTATTTTTTTATTTTTTTTTTATTTTACTTTCCTTCTTTCCTTTATTATTGAATGATGCTTTTTTTTGTTTTTTTTTTTCTTTTATGCGGAACGAAATTACTTTCGTTATTGGTAGAAATCGATCGCAATCTCTATTACGGATGAGGTGGTAGAGAGGGGGGCGTAGGGATAATGACCTGACCTTGTAACCGAACACATTTTTTGCAATTAAATGAAAAAATGAAACGAAATTATTCATTTAGAATAGTTTAATTCATTTTTCTTTTTTTGTTGCAAGTATCGCTCGGAAATATGTATAAGTTTGCTATGCCCACTTCGTTTTTATATACCATCCCCTTCGTTTTATATATACCGCCCTTTTCGTCCTATAAGACGTTGTCAACCAAGTGGAAATATTAAATTGCTTCTGAGTTATTTTTTGGGGGATAAAAAAAAAGCAAAAGATAAAAAACAAAAGCAGAAGTAAATATATATACAATAGAAATATAATCTGGATTTTGAGATGTCGTATTCCGCGTTCTAATAAAATAAAATAAAATAAATACGATCCTTGACCGTTGTTTTTTCTGATTTGTCGTTATTTTCTTAGTCAATAAATCTGTACGAATTTTTTTTCGCGAGTACATATAAATAGATACGAGTATAGGTAACTTCATATTTCATCTATATTCTCATCCCCCGTATAACCCGAAAGAAAAAAAAATAAAAATAATATCACGAGTGTACCGAGCCGGTAGGAAAATCGTGAAAATAAAAAGGAAAAAATGCAAATTAAAACTCAACGAGTTTTACGTGGTTCGTGCAGCAGTCACTTTTCCGGAAGGGATACAAAAGAATATATAGCGAGGTCTACACGCGAAAAACAAAAACATTCACCTATCTAAAAAATGTAGCTTATGAATTAATGCTTCGTTGAGAAATATTATATTTAAACAGGAAAAAAAAAAAAAGAAAATGCACAGAAGGATGAAAAAAAAATCATCCCGTGAAATAAAAAGAACCAGAAACCTGAAAAAAATTATATGTGATATCCAATTAATTACGTAATCTATAAGGAGACAGATTATGTTCATCGAAGTCTTGAGTAGAGAAGAAAATAAAGAAAAAGGAAAGTGAAAATATAAATCGATAAATTGTGCTCGTTAGTGAAGCAAGGCAATTATATAGTCGGGTGGCCAAAGTCAAGTTGGGTCTATTTCCGCGCCCCTTGTTTTGTGTATTATACCGTACACAGTATCGGTTTATAAAAAATAGTCAAAATCGAGTCGAGTTTGCATAGGTATGTTGGTTTACCTACCTAGCCAAGCAAGCGAGAGATTGTACACAAGTGCAGCGCTATGCATTTCAATCGGCTACTTAACTGCTAGGCACTGCTTCCGCAACCCTGCACGGTCGTGTGGAATAGTTTAAGGGAGAAAACGGGTTAAATTTCTATGTATATATATGATACATGGATATATGTAGTTAATATGTGTACGTTCTACGGAAATATATATATGTACACGGATCGCGGGAGTGGTAGTTATGATATTATTTCCGCTTTGCTAGAGACAATGGTTGTTTTCCAAAGTTGCTTCATATCCTTCCCTTATCGCCTGGTGTACACACATACATACGTATGAAACAGCTCTCTCTCAGCTATATCTACGTTATATCTATCCATGCAAGGTATAAATATCCAAAACGCAGGATGTACCGAAATATTATTTTACATTAGATCGGTTTAGCAAAATCATCAGTCTACAAATATCATCGTGTCAAAGATCCTGAATATCATTGATTGGCTAAACGAGTAGCCAATAGAATAAGTTCATATTCCACGTAGGCCTTTATCCATTCACGTGGATTCTATTATTTCAAAATCGAAAGAAATTCCATTTTACTTAAATATGTCAAATTCGATACTCATGAAATGCTTCATTTCTAACATATTTAGAAGAACAGAAGTATTTTCTCGCAAGGTGCCAAAATATCAATTAAGAAAAATCAATGAATGAAAATAAAAATTTCTCCAGTCGGTCTGAGTAAAATGCGGTTAATTTCGACGAAGGTAGAATAATTAATCCCATGGTAGAACGAACGGAGATTTATCTCGTTCAAATTTATACCTTCATTTGTTGCTTCTGTTGCCGGCGTCGTTTACATCTTCTGTCGTATTCCTGCACGCGCAGTCGTTGCAGTTTGTCAATGTAGACTGACTCTCAGTTTTAAGAGTAGTGGTAGTAGTAGTAGGAGGAGCCGTGGTAGTGTTGTAAAGTAGCTACTCTCCTCAGGGAGATACGAAATGATCGTCTCATCCTCGTGAATATTCGCGCGGGGTGTCCAAGTGCCGAAGGGGCTTATAGTCCGCAACAGCCATCATCCGAGTATACAAATACATACATACAAAACCCATGTGTACAGATATACATAAGCTTAGCAGTAGCAACTGTAAACTATGTACATGTGTTGTGTGTACGTCTTCAGTTTGTATAGCTGCTTTCATTTCCCGCCTACATTATTCATTGCCAAGAATTCTGAGCTGGATGTTGGTACCCGCGTGGTCCGCGTCGTTGCAGCGCTTCTGCTCTCACGGTTTTATACATATATGTACCATTATCCATATACACGTATACATATATATGCTAGTGCCGCTGTTGCTACAGGCGTTGGCTGGGCATTCTATTCTCCATTTTACTCTGCAGAGTATTGTCATATATTTCATGAACTGTACCCTCATGCACAATTCTCTCACCCCAGCAACGAGGCTCTGCAAGCTGCACACGGCCGCTGCCGCTGCTGGTGACGCTTTGAAGGGATTGTTCCGTCGATAGCTTTAAGCACAGCGTAGCTATGCTAAAAGCAAAGCATTATACCCTTCCAGAGAGAAAAAAGCTCACCTGCACCTAAAACTTAGCCGTGCAAGCTATGGGTAGTTATTTGTAGAAAGAATTCTTTACCGCGTTTCTTTCATCGTCATAACCCCATCGCTCCTTCTTTTCATTGTTTGAAAGACGTAAGTTTTGCGCGTTGTTCTATAGCCGGTAGATTGCTCAGACGAACGCCGCTCGACGCGATACAAATAAATATATATATATATATATGACAAATGCAACGTATTTACGTTGTACAAACAGCATTTGCAATGTCCTTTATTCCACAAAGCTCGCCGGCAACGCGAAACGAGATACAAAATCCGATAAATCAGATGCTCCGGAGTTGCAAATGCAGCGCCATGCAGCTACCGCTGTTGTTACTTTCCTCGAAAGGAGATAACATGTGAGAATAAGTGAGTAGGTAGGCAAATTCTTCGTATTTTGTAAAGGTGAAAGCTTAAAATTTCAACGATTTAAAACCACTCGTAAAAGGAACTGTGATGTAGCTTATTGTCACCACACAGACTTGTAGAATCATATACAACAACCGCACAATTTTACGCTGATTCAAATCAACGTACCAATACTTTCATATATTATATTATCAATGGATCAAAAGATCCGTTTTTATACTACGAATTTATTTTTCATGTTAAACTTTTCCACTTATTTTTACATCCGACTAAAAGCCTCCTGCACTTTATCTTTTTACCTATATAATACCAACGACTTATAAGTATATGTATAATACGGTGTGCACCGTACATGATGTTCAATTTTATCAGCCCCTTTTAAGGGGCGTGGAATTTTTTATTCTTTTTTCCGTAATCTTTTTTTTTCCATCCATTGCATTTTACTAGATGAAACAACGACAAAGAAAAAAGAAGAGAAGAAATTAAATACAAAATAAATTCCGAAGAATAAATAACATAGTTGCGCAGTTAAGTAATAAATTTGTTGGTTTCGTTGTCAGTGCAGCAACGGGAGGGGGTAGTACGGGGGGGGGTGGTTTTGAGTCAACGAACCAATTTCCGGGAAACCGCATCCCGGGTAACCAACGATATTATTTACTAATTCAATGTTGGTAACGGAATTGAATTATGCACCAAACATGGCGTACGCAGGGCAAAATTAATAGTTTTCACTAGCAAGGAACATCACAACCGGACGCCGCTGTACCGCGGTCCAGGCAGGTAGTAGTTTCGCAGTATGGATATTGGGCAGTACTACCAACTATAGCCACCACCTCTCTCGGTGCAACTCGCAGCTTGGCAACCCGACTGGCAATACATCAGACCTGTCCAGTAGTAATATACCGCTTGGTCAGCCTGTTTAGTAGTAATAAACCGTGAAGTCAGCCATACGGCGGCTCTACGAGAACAGCATGCAGCGGTGAACCGGTTAAAAAAAAGGATCTATAATTTCAGATTTTTTCGTCCCACGTATCCCATTGGGATTGCAAGTTATAGCTAATTGCGTTGCATGAAAAATGTTGTTTCAAAAAATTGTCGGAAAAATTATTTATGTCCGTATATAGAAGTGGGGTGAATTTTCTAGAGACAAGAAAAGAGGACAGCTACCCGCTGAATCTCAATTGATAAAATTCACCAAAGGGTTGAAAGAAAAAAAAAAAAACGTTTGCAATGAATTTAAAATTCTATACTTGTGATCGTGCAGTTTTCCCATTTTATCAGCTGTTTTATCATTAAACGCGAGTCGCGAAAACTCCGTTAAAATTCTTTTTTTGTGTTCTTTTTTTTTTAACCGGCGCGCAATGGCTACCGGCAAAAGCTTTGCTTTGCCAGGTGGCATACGATTTGTTTCTTTTCGATTAGTATCGAATCCACGCGAGGCGATATTTATCGCGATGTTCTAAAGCTCTACCTGCCTGCACACCGCGTAGCGCTCTTCTACTATTTTCAGTAGGATAAATCCAGCCCTCCTCGATTTGTTTTCTTGTCCCGAAGCTATTTTATATTTTATTTTATTTCGTTTCTCTTCTCTTTCTCTTTCTCCTTTTCCAGATTTATTCATCCGATGCTTATTCCAATTCTAATCTCGGTACACAACGAACTGGGAGATAAAAAGAAAACGCGATAATGTCGATATAAAAACAACTACAAGCTCCTACTTTTTTTTTTTACTTCCTTTTTATAATTGATTATTTTTTGTTTCTTCTTTTTCTCCTTTTCCTCGATGTTCCACGGTGCTGAATAAAATTCGATTACTTTCGTAAGCTTTTATATTTTCTTTTTATAAATCGGTCGCAGTGTATATGGCGTTAAAAAATCAGGTTAACACTGAATTGCTTTGTTTCTCCATCGATAGAATCTGACAATCCTTATTGTACGTGTGCACGAAATGGAGCGAAAAAAAAAATATTGTTTGAGCCACGTTTAAATAATACGCCCATGCCGGATGTATAAATCGTTGATAGATATAAATTTAAGGAAATATTGTACAAATGTATTATTGTTATATACCTAGTGATACGTACATATGGGGTGAAAATTTAGTATGGAAATGTTATAGATAGCGAGATATGGGCGGTGGATTGGAAAGGGAAAAGTTTGTCGAACTGCGATAATTCAACAATAGTCGTCAACTCATGCGTACTTCGGTAATATGTAACCTCTGCATAACTGCACCATGCATATTATACGGGAATATAGGTACGTATATAAATGTCCGTACGTAGGTATGCATACATATATGCTCTGTATGTACAAGTTGGGTATGCAATCCAGTCGACGAATGGCTCGACCTCGTGGTATGTTCCTGGCTAACATCCAACAACGGTAACTGTCCTATTAATGAAGTTTTATTATTATTTACTACTACGTTCTATGTAATTAATTAGCTAACCACCTATAACTTCAGTTTGCGTACATACCGATTGCGGAATAATAGAAAAAAAAAGTGTGAAAATTTTTTATTCCTTCGTTGAGATTCGCCAGATTTGTTTTTCATTTTATTTTTCTCATGCTTCGTTTTCACTTTCTAAACGTTAAATTTGCTTTCTCTTTTTCTAAGCAGACAAAACTTATCGATGATTAGCCAATTAAATTTCAATTGCAAGCTAATTGAACGTCAGATACGCAGATAATATTCATAAGTCTAGGAAGTTTCAAACTAGATAGAATATTGGCTATACTTTTTTTTTTCTCAACTCTTATAAACTATGTAGCGATACTTTATATCCTAGGGATATACGTATTATATATGAGAAAATATCGTCTCTGTTTAAGGTTGGCTTTAATCTCGCAATCAGCCGCGATTGTCGAGCGATCGATATAAGCGCTCCGCTCCAATCTTCCGGAAAGAAGAAGTATACTCTGATGACATTTTTGTTGGGATTTTTTTTTTTTTATTTCCATTATTTATGTTTCCTATTGAAGATATTTTTTTTCTCATTGCTAAACGATCTCAGTCGTGCGCGCCTCGATTGAATGAATCCATTTTATGTTATCTATGTATATTCTGCATACTTTTCCTACACGACTAAACTTTTTCTTCCGAATGTTCGTCTTCATCGACTAAAACTATAATATTCAAAACCACTGGACCAATTTCTTTTTCGTCTACTTTAGTTTTACATACCAGGTATGCGGAATGCCGGGGGAAAATTGAGTGGGTGAAAAATTTGGTGAAAATCAAATGGACGTATTTTTTTAATTGATAAGGTATCTCCAGAAGCTGATACTCATTGAACGTTTTAGTTGGAATTCCATGCCTTTGCTCCGGTACAGAGAAGCTGCGGTGTACAGCAATGCATGTGATATACATATATATTATATATACTTCAAGTGCTCGCATAGCGCAGCAATGTATGTATTAGGTACATTGCCATGTACACCGCGGTGCAGCAATCCAGGACTGCGTTCTTGCTTAACGTGGCATGTCTAGTCCCTAGGTTATATACCATTAAATCAACCTGTGCAGCAAAGCAAATTCATCTATCTCCCCACCTTCGGCAGAGGCTAGTTTTGATTTTAGTAGAATTTTAGGGCAAGAGTACAACAATAAATCGAGTAAAAGGACCTAATTAGAAGATTACGCATTTTATTAAAAAACGCCGTATCAGCAGAGACTTTATCAAATAATTTTCTAGTTCTTTTACATACATCGAATTGAAAACAAAAGAAAATACTTTTTTGTTTTTGTAATAATTGGCTTGGCGTTACGAAACCTCGGTAATTGATCAAACGGATTGCAATTGTGATATCCACGGGAATCTTATAATAAGAACGCGTTGACTAGTTACGCCAACTTTGCGCAATGGTTTGGATTGATTGCATCTAATTTTTTTTTCTTCTCATTGTTCTTCGCTATAATGATACAGGTTAGGTCAATGCGACGCTACTTAACTTTTTCCTCGATTATTCAACGACGAATGAATCGAAAGGATTATATTAACGTTGAAGAATCATTATGATCTGTATGTAAGGAAACTACTTATACATCTATTTTCCTAATTAGTGAAAACTTCTAACTTATAATTACCGCGCACCGCTATTGACGGTGAAGAACCTGATATATGTATATATTTTATTAAAAACTTTCCATCTCGTCTATATCAAGAGTATTTGCTTCAAAGTTTTATCCTATGACGATCTTGAGGCAATTCGAAAGCAATTATGTAACTTAATTAGTTTATTCTTCTAGTTTTTCTTTTTCTCATTGCATATAGTTTGTTTTATGCTTTTTCCGATTCCAGATCCTAACGATCTGACAATAGGCAGATTATTTTCAATCCACGGTTATCCAGGCGTATAAGCTCTCCTGGCTTTCAGCCAATCGGTGTAAACGTCTATAATGGATTTTTGTTGTAACCCCTCACGTGAAACGACATTATTTCTATCTCCCTTCAATCAGTGAACTATACTAACTGCGATTTAATTAGCGATCCCTCAAATTTTCAGCACGATTTTCTATTTTCTCTTTTCCGATTTTTCATTCTCATCGATTTCATACCGTACAACACGCTACTCCTAATTAAATCCTGTGCAAAATTGACTCACGTTTCATCGGCTGAAACAATTGGCTGCAGAATTACTCGATACATCCAGCTGCGATCTCCAGTTAATCGTAAAAAATAACCACATTGTCTTCAGCTTTCATCTACGCGCATTATTCGCCTTGTATTTTGTGCATCTGTCTCGTGATTCTCCCGCAGAATCCCTTTGGAGAATTCTCTCGTATGGGCGGTTGATATCGCGGAGATGGTTAATCAAGATTTGTGGGAACGCGGGCGTCGCGACGCGACGAGCGAAGGTGTATGCGGTTAGGTCGTAGTTGACGTTGGCATAGGGTCACGGACCGTGCAAGAGTAGGACGTATACCCGCAAGGCTGCTAAATTCTGATTGATCTTCTCTACTCGCGCATCTGAATCGAGAGAAAAAAAGGAAACAAAATAGGGGAGAAAAAAATGAAAAGGGCGCAAAAAGAGCAGAAAAAAATCTCAGCTGTTAGGGTCTCCCGTTAGCCACGGTAAGGTGTTGGGATGTTGGTTACAGATGGTTAAAGAGGTGAGAAAAAGGGGACGCTAAGTTAAATTTATCACCTTTTTACGTGAGCCAGGCGAACCGTGACGCGAAATGACGCGCTCTGTGGAGTTTTTAAATATGAGAACGTGCAGGATGCGAACAAAACTGAGAGAGCTCGGTCGCGTAGTACGTCGGCGATATATCGCAAAGACGAGAAAATGGGAAATGGGCAGACGGGGAAATCGGAAAATGAGAGACTCTATGAACTAGAGGGCAACGCAGCATTTATGGCTTATTGCTTCTTCACAAGACGTGGCTTCTTTTGTGACTCGAAGTACTTTTATATTGTTGGACTCCGTTCTATTCATCCAAGAAAATTCATCGATTCTTCTTACCTCGAATGTACCTTCTCGCGCCCCGCATATACACACATACCTGATATACAATAGAAAATAATCGTGTCAAATTGACGCATCGTTTCGATCATAGATCATATCGAAAAATACATCCGTATGATTTGAGGATATGACAACTTTTCAACCCCAGATCGACCATTCGCAAAATTTATTGAATGGGAATCGTGAGCAACAAAATAATTTGATTACAGAACCAAAGTTCAGTGTTAAATACCGTAAATTCTTGGATCGTGAATTTCTGGGAAAAATCCTTTCTATATTTTTTAATTACAATTAATAATATTAATTATTTTTTCTTCTTTCCTTCCAGGATATCAGCTCCGTTTCAGGTTGTAGCGGTCGCTCTCGTCCTCGCAGGAACAATTTCCGCTCTAATTGGTCACTGTTATTCGGATCACCGGACGCTGATAGCATGTGGTTTATTTCTTCTCGGTGGTAAGTAGCAAAAAAAACTTGGCAAATAAATTTCATCTTCATTTTTCAACCGGGTTTTCGAGTGTACATAAATTTTCATTATTCGATTCCGATACGTAATTTTCATCGCCATTTTATCCACTCAAATCTCTTCAATTACCCAATTAAGGGATGTTGAAAAGAAACCATGAAAAAAAGAATTTGCTCACCAAATACCTATACATTAATTAACTGTTCAAAATACTACTTATAATAATTAACTGTCTAATTACTAAAAGAGTCAATCATATGCGTGACGATTACTTTACATGTGATTATGGAAATCATACGGAAATTAATTATTTTGAAAGATGAATAAATGAATGAATAACTGAATAAATGAATACGTAAAGTCATAACAATCAAAATTATATACCAATATATTCGATATAGATCGTTCACAGCAATCGCGTATGCTGAAAATGTGCCTAAGCGATGTACGGCGAGCGCGCTGAGCAAAGCTATAACTTATAACTTCGCAATCTTTTGCTCCAATTTACGAATTTATACGGAGTGACGTAGCAAGACGATGACGTATCCGGAGGGATTAGTGTTGGTGCGCTCACGTAAACACGACACTCGTAAACATCGCTCTGTCCATGCGAGCCACATGACGACACAGATCGAGTTCCAAAACCGTGGCGTCGACCCCCATCGCAACCACCTCACACGGACGAAGCGATGTTTACGTATTGGTCGCGCATACCTGTGCGACTAACCGAAATATTTGTTGATGACTAGTATTCCCAATAATTTCAGTTATCTTTTCTCTCAGATTGAGTATTCTATTTTTTTGTGTTGTACTAGAATGAGTGTATACGGGATTGTAGTTGCTGGACGATCATGAAATTCTACATATTCATCATTAAGAAAAATTCGTTCTATCGCCCGTATAAGACTGTTTCTCACGCAATTAGTATAAGTATCATTTTAAAATGTTTTATTTTTTTGATCGAAAGATAAAATTAGTTAAATTTCGTTTGAATGGCCATCACATATTTTCTCGCTTTATGATAAAAACGGAACTCGTCCCAAATCTTTGACGCAGGATTTTTTGTTCTCACCGATATGTAAAACGTTTACAAACAATAGAGTCTCGCGTATTTCGTGGGCATCCCGTATAAAACTTCACGCGATACTCGCACCCTCGTCCGTAAAAAATATATATACTGTACGAATAGAAAGACGAAAAAAAAAATGAAAAAAAAAAAAAAAAAAACTATTTTCTCTGCAGAAACGAAGTAAACTAAATATAAAGGGAAGTGAAAAGCAAAAAAATAAAAGAGAGTTAGTTGTACTGCAGATCACGTTCCTGCTAAAACCCAACCCTCTATATAACCAACTCGATCCGGGGGTTGTATCAGCCTCACTTTCAGTTGTGGCCGCAACAATACAACACTTGATCTCTCGCACCTATATAACGTATAGTATACGTTATATACTCTTTTGTATGCGAGAATGTGCGCGCCCGCGTGAAATGTCAGTGTGTATTTTTACAGGTATAAGTTACATGGGAATATATAGCTTTTCTACCATATGAGAGTAGATACGTATCTGTACTATTATAGAATACAGTAGGCTTATGGGAACAATACTTAATGGCCCGACGCTAGCATCGCAACAATAGATGCCGAGTTAACCCTCCGAGATAACGTCTTTCATTTTTAATACCTTAAGAGCTTGAAATAAATTGATATGAATTTGTTTTTTTCATCAGTTTTTACAGAGAAAACATTGAAAAAAAGTTTCCATTAATTATTATCAATTGAATCGTTAGAAGGTGTGCGCGTTACACGAATTTTGATGTGAGAAAAATTGTAGTGAAAATTTTACTGCGCGTTCGTGTGTTCGAATTTGAATTTTTGGGCGTTACGTGTAATAAGATTACGTAGCAGGTGTGTATATAGCTGTTGCTTTTCCTGCTTGTACAATAACTCCTACCGGTTTAATTAGTAAAACCACGCGAATAATCAGAACTTGGGGAGTTGCAGCCAACAAGCCTAATTACGTAGAATATAATTTCGTTTTGTTGGACGAGCTAACCTTCCAGAATCTCGTCTATGGGGTAATATGTATACGTGATATGTACATATGTATATATACGAGGAGTGAGGAAAATTAAAAGTCTCTCGAATCGAAATTTTCACAACGACGAAGACGACGACGTTGCTTCTTCATTGGCTTCAATGAAATGATTAACGTTTCCACTATTCTTTCATTCCCAAGACCCGTTTCTACTCTACTCCACAGCATTCATCTCATTTCGTCTCCTCTTATTTATTCATTCATCCTCAATGCTATCAGCTTGCGTTCCTTCTTATATTACATTTATTAAATACCTGTACCAACCCCGAGCTCCCTTGCTCCGAGAAACACTCTCCCTGATTCTCGGGTAAAAAAAAAAACAAAAAAAAGGAAGAACGTAAAATAACATCTATCCTAACATATTTTTAAATTAACCGCACAGTCGGAACTTTCAAAATTTCGAGACTGAAACTTTTTCTTTTTATCTCAAAGATTCGGTGCAGATTTGTTGCACAAACATACCGCAGTATATATACCTAGTTTCTTAGAGTTTCATAGTGCGAAAAAGTTTCGCCGGCTTTTGGTTTATCCCATTAAAAAGGTGTGTTTAAATATTATACGGATGTATCTATACGAGTCTTTCAGGATTTTTTTGCGGAGTAGAAACAAAAAAAAAGGGGGGAAAGGAAGGCGGAGAAGTATCGGGTATATACATTGCCTACCTAACTTGATAAAGTTAATCCTGAGAATCCAAGAAATTCGAACACAATTCTTACGCCAGAAATCCTGTAGAGTAGAAACGAATTTAAGGAAAGAAAGAAAGGAAAAAGGATAAAAAGAAAGAAACGCAAGGAATGAGAGTCAGGCATCGAGGGGACACTGCAGGGACGTTATACCTACTATGGCGGCGAGTAACATCGCTTTCATCCTTTACTCGAATGTCCTTTACCCCGGGCAGGACCCCTTTAGCGGGTGGTAAGCTTGATATAAATCAGACCTACCGAAGCCCCCGACATCTTATCCTAGTTGGGATACGGTCCAGTTTCCGTATCTTTCTTTCCGATAAGAGAAATAATTACGCAGAGACACAACGGCCCGCTACGGGTTATCGTTATCGGCGTTGTATCGAAAATCCATGATTTCTAATTCTCGGAAGATCGGGAGAGAAGCTTTTGTGTAAAATAGAAGGCGCTGTTGATTTCCGGTTTTTCGTGATTAAAACCCGTGTTTAAAAAAAATGGTTTCAATTCAATTCGAGTTAGAAGTTATACTTCTTTTTTTTACACTTCTTCCTTATGCTTTTTTCGGCCCGAGTCATGAAAGTAAAATTTTTCGAAAAGGATAACAAACGGGTACGTAATAAATATGAAATTCGCGTAGGGATTTACCTTGGTAATTTTTTTTCTCGTGTTTACCGCGTCTACCGAGCAGAGATTTGGCTCGGGATCATGAGGAAGGTGAGATTGCAGTTGATTTCTCTCACTGAATCATTCGGCCCGAATAATTTACCTTGGCATTACAATATACATATAAATTTCGAAGGATCCCCTATACGCAAGAACTGCAGGATTTTCTTCTTATATACATTTTTATATCCCCATGAAAACTCCGCGGCTGAACTACCCCCTTTTGGGCTATCCATTCAAGCTCATATATTTCAATGTGCAAATGTTCCAGACCAAAGATAAACGCGAACGTTTTCATTAATTCTTTTTCTCTTTCTCTTTCTCACCGGTATAGACATACTCCGGTGAAAAATCCCCGTGTGCTGCGTCCCTCTACAGTCCGTCCCCTAAATTTTTTTTTTTCTTCCTCGTCTTTTTCGAATTCTCTTTTTGTCTCTACCCTATATATTTTCCTTCCTCTCATTATTATTTATTACATCCGCCCGTCGGGTGCCCGCTTGTAATCAGGATATTTTTTCTTTTTTTTTTCAAACAAATCTTTTTTTTTTCCTAACAGTAAAATATCAAAGCTCCATATTACGATGGTAGGCATAATTACTGTGTGGGTATACCAGATACGGGTTCGTATGAAATATAAAATACACACGTTACGCGCTTACCTTCGATTTTCATCAAACGGTTTCGGAATGCTTTTCATAAATGATCAAGAAACGCAAATTTCACCAAGAATTGTGAAGAAAAAAAAAGAAGAAACAATCGAAATCTTTTTCTGCATTGAATTCATGACTGAAGTGTTAACTTCTCTGATTCAATTTCTTTCACGTACAACGGAACACTGTGAAGAGTCTGGAATAAATTAATTTCTAGGGGACGTGCCGGCAGCAAGTGAAACAGTCAAATCCGTTCTTGTTCAACTTGAATTAGTATTTGTCAATCGAATTAAATTTTATTGAATTAAATTTCTTGTAGCTCTAAAATCAAACCAAACCATTTCCCAGTTGCCCGTTTTGTCAACGTCAGATCTGGATGATGAACCAAAAATTATATATTCCTCGTCAAATAAACAACTACAAAATGTTATTCATCAGAAAGTTTCTAACGCGATCAAAAATTTAACGATCATTTAACCAAACGGCTACAAAACTTGATTTCTCTCAAAATTTATATTTGAACGAAAAAAAAAAAAATCGCGGAATCAAAACAAAAAAACCTTGTTTGATTAATAATAATCTATATCCGATCATTGTATCCATTCTTGATAAAGAAAAAAAAAAGATAGAGAAAAAAAAAAATGATTCACATCAGACAATTTCAAATAATGAGAATCGAAATAAAGGTGCAGGGATAGAAAATTTACGGTCTGTAAAACATATGTAGTATAGGTAGATATATGTATACGTATATGTGTAAATATATATCTATAACAGTTACATACCGTGTCGGCAGCGCGATGGGAGGCTGGAACTTGGGGGTGGCCGAGAGTGAGGGGATGGTGGGAAGTAAAGGGGCAGTTTTAGCTGCAGATAACTGTAACTTTCCAGTTGACCTGTATACTATTTTGGTCTTTCTGGTCGTTGGATGCCAGTCTGTTCCTGCGAGACACAATGCAACCGCCAACTCTTCGTTGTTGTACTACACCAGTGCACAATATGCCGCTGCAGGTACAGTCGCAGTAGCGTATTTGTATATATATATATATATCGCACTCATCCTCCGCATGCATTCTTGTTTTATGTATATATGTATATATATATATATATATATATATATATATATATACATACCTATGTACCTATACATATATACATAAAACAAGAATGCATGCGGAGGATGAGTGCGCAATTCACCATTCGCACACGTTGAAAGGGTACTCTACTCAATTGTTCAACATATGCGACCGGTCCCACATTTGCTGTATATATGCGTATGTTTCCCGTACATGCTCTATATCGTGTCCATTTCGAATATAGTTTACATAAACTTATGAATGTTAATATGGAAAATCGATCGATGCAATTTCACCCCGTAATCACGCTCAATGAGATAAGATTTCAAGGAGAGTAATATGATGCACCGAAGTGTTTCGTTTTTAAAACGATTACAAGTCGAATGAAAAAATCAATTTTTGGATTATAGTTGCAACGAATATTGGGAAAAAAAAGGAAAACTTGACTTTTTTTTTTTTACAAAAGAAATTGTACTACTCTATCGCGTCGTATAATGTAAACTCAGCTCGCTTGACACGAATAGCTAATATATGAGGTAATAAACACTAAGTACCTGCACGTGTAGGCGGTATAAGGTACTCCAGAGCTTTTAAAGTTCTATGGACTAATCGTCAAAGCTTGTATTAAAAAAATTTTAATTGCGTATATAACAAAGAGATTCAGACTATACTGTATACGTACACATGTACGCGTCTACCTTACACCGAGTATCGTATTATAAATGAATAAGAGTATGGAGGAAAAAATTACGAGATAATAACTTCCTGATGAACGTAAAACGGTTACATAGCTCCAGAATTTAGGTCGCTGTCCTTTTTCGTTATTTTTATTAATTATTTAATTTTATTTTTATTCCCTAATTTTTTTTACGGTGCAGAATTTAATCGCGTGTAATTAGGACGGCCGCATACTCTATTTGATAATTCGAATCCTGCCGAGAAGAAAAATGAAGAAATTAATGATCGCAGACTTATGTCTACACCGACGGATAAAATCTCTATACATGAATAAAAAAATCTTGTACCGTAACAAATGAACCCTGAGGTCAGAGTGAACACGTACCAATATCGTCGAATTTTTAATGTAGTTCAAGAAGCCACTTTGAAAATTGAAGAAGCTACCCGCGCAGATCAAATAAATTAGAAGTAGTCCGCGCAATGGAATCAAAATTTCAATAAAAATAATTAGATCCACGTTGATTTGTGTGGAGTGCGATGAACAACCCGTAAGCCAGCAAGGTAGAATGTGGATAAAAAATTTATAAATCTATTTCTTATAATTATACACGGTTTACATTCGAATTAATTTCAAGAGTAATCGAATACAAAAAAAGCGGATGAAAGCTGGAAATGACTATCGACTGAATCCAAATGAAATCATGTATTATTTTATTGTCATCTTCAATCACCCAATTAAGGAAAGTTGAAAGAAAGCCATAGGAAAAAAAAATATTTCCTTCCGAAGTATCTATGCATTAATTAACTGTTCAAAATAGTACTTAATAATAATTAACTGGCTAATGACTGAAAGACTCGATCATATACGCGACGATTACTTCACATGCGATTATAAAAATCATATAAAAAGTCATAATTTTGAAAAATAAATAAATCAACACATGAATCAATAAATAAATAAACGAATACGTAAATTTATAAGCATTAAAATTATGCCAATATATTTAATACAGATCGTTTACGGTGAACGCGTATGCTGAACATATGCCTAAGCGACGTACGGCGAGCGCGCAGAGCAAAGCTATAACTTATAACTTCGCAATCTTTTGCTCCAATTTACGAATTTATACGGAGTGACGTAGCAAGACGATGACGTATCCGGAGGGATTAGTGTTGGTGCGCTCACGTAAACACGACACTCGTAAACATCGCTCTGTCCATGCGAGCCACATGACGACACAGATCGAGTTCCAAAACCGTGACGTCGACCCCCATCGCAACCACCTCACACGGACGAAGCGATGTTTACGTATTGGTCGCGCATACCTGTGCGACTAATTCTCAAATGTATCTACGTGTATTTTTATAGGATCTTATTCGTTAGAGGCACCCTAAATTTGTTCATTTCTTAAATTAACATAAAGATTCTGTAAAAAGTATAATATGTAGGAAAAGTACGCGAGTATAGAGAAATTTTTTGAATAATTTTTGTTTTCTTTGACTTAAAAAAAAAAATTTGTCAACGTTTCAAAAAAATTTCAACAAAAATGATATGTATAATATCATGACATTTTGAATTAGAATGACAAATTCATATTGAAATTAAATTAAAAGTCTTTATTCAATTCAAATAATAAAATATAATAAAATTTTGGGGAGCATCTACCGAATAAAATCCTTTTTATATTCTACGTCAGATTTTTCTCCAAAAAATTTCAGTGTCCCCTGAGGAAAAGTTATTTAGAAACAAAGAAAAAAAAGATCACGTGACTATATCTCGTAGCCTATGAATTTCTGTGCAATTCTAGGCAAAGCTTGGAGTCCGTACCTATTTGTATAGTAATATCCATCCGAAGGAGGGTAAAGTAATAGCGTTTAGCTGAGAAACGTCGGCGCGTCGGAGGTGTAGAATTATAAATTGTTTGAGCATAGTTGTAATTGTTACTCTCGAAGGGCGTGAAAGCGCGAGCTTTCGTTAACACCGAATGTATATCTGTACGTATAATATAATAGATACCACGCAACGCAGCGTGCAAAACGTAATGTTATATTCCCGTTGATTTTCACTAGCGAAGTGCGGTCGCGCCAAATTGATGTCTGTTTGCGTACTTCTAATAGCTGTAACCGTAATAATGTTACGGACCTACAAATTCGGACCGCGGTTTCCACCGTGCCAGACGTTATAAATCACGCGCTGGAAAATGACGAATTGTGAAATACCGACGAACTCAATTTTCCTCGAAAACCACCCCATCATCCATGCAACAGAAGTAGGAAATATTGCATTCCAAAATTTCCTATCCCACATCGGAATGTGCTAGAAAAGTGAATTTTATTTTTCGAAATCGTTTCCTTTATAGTTCTTTACTTTTGTTTTTCCGCAACACATATTTAGGTATCATATATAATTCTGCAAACAGTCATTTGCTTATCGTACAGTCTGATCAGGTCAGTCGCGGGGTAAAATAATAATAATAATAATGGTAATCGGTGAAGGTTGTTGGATAATATTATTTGTTCCTCCAATCGGCTTAACTTGTTTGCAGGACGACAATCAGCTGAATATAAACCAGCTAGGGTTGAATATAGCGTTCAACGATACACAATGATCACGCGGGTTTATAACAATTAATTGAGGCAACTTCCATTCCAACCATATATCGGAATCGACAAGCACATGATATCGCAATTATTTTGAATTATACCTGAATTATTTGCATAGAGATATACAAAGCTGATTGGGCAGCTTGTCTCGATTTTTAAAATACATTATCGGTATGATTCGTGATTTTACTATATCTAGGGTCTGAATATTTTTCGTGCGATCCTTTCGGTCCTTAATATGAGTATTTTTTTTTACAAACAATCCATCGCGTGTTTCTGTGGATGTATAAATTTTTTTTTTGATTCGATTTCTCTATTGTATCCTCTCCCTTCATTCCCTTCACATATAGTGCAGTAGTAGGCGATAGAAAATAGAATTCGACAAAGTAAATAGGTAAAATAAAAGCTGCCAGCAATTCAATTACGAAGTGAAGTTATAGCTCCACGTATATGTGTAAAGCGCACGCGTTCTCTCGATACAAACGCGTGAATTTTGTTGTGCTTGAATTTCGGAGCGAATCTATTCAGAGAGTTGATACGATCAGAAGTATAAATGCGATCAAATACACGCCCTGCATGTGTATAAGACAGAATCGTATGCGGGTCGTTGTTACCACCCCATCATCATCAAATTTTGCTCTCCGGATGCGAAATCTTATGGCGGCCGCGGAAGACGAAATGTGAAAAAAAAAAAAAAAACTTATTAAAGAAACGATGGAAAAATAATTCGCAACTAATTCAACTGTGATTATTAGATATTTGTCGCATCCGTTCGATGTATATACGTATTAGATAAAAAGAAGATATTTCTGCTCATTTTCACCATCCCAATTATAGAAGTTTTCTATTTTCTGTAGAAGTTGATCCTTTATGATGTGAAATTATCAGCGAGTAAAGTCGCTATATTGCTGAAAGCTTTGAAAACTTTTCTAACTGCACTGTAATTGGTAATTACGTGGCCATCATATATATATATGTATGACGCCCGTTGTAATGGCGGAAGATACGAAGTGAATGGGGTTTCCGCGGGACCAGGGGGTTGAGGGAGAGGTATGGGATAGCGACGAAGTGCACGTATAGTCGTGGACACGTTATGTCATAAAATTTATTACTTGTCGTCTGACGTTACAAACTTATTCGTGAACGCGAGCGGTAAATGAATGTCAACGGCACGCTTCGCTTGGCGAACGAGTATTAACAACTTTGGGAGGTATCGCGATTTAGAAAAAAAAATTTCGCGACTCGCCACGGATAATAAAAAAAAAAACCAATTGAAGTTTATTTTGATTCAGTTTAAACAACTGTTCGTGTCGCGGTCCACGTCAGTACCTTCCACGCGTGAGACTGACCACTAAAATTCTGCGGCTGCAACCAGGGGAGGATTTTAAAGTTTCGTATAATCTTCTAATAACCGAATAAGAGGGGTGAAATCGATGGAATCGCGGTAGATGTATAAAGCGGAACATTATGCGGATACAGCGAAACTGTACAGAATTTTGGTTTGCGAAGTCTAGTTTTCCTTGCAGATGCTCGAACAGACGGTGCCAGCAGTCTGCGGACACCATAGGATTCGTCGATAGGATTTCAAGTCTAGCGACTCTAAAAGATAACTGCGCGAAACCGCTTAGTCAGTGTGCTCTGTACGATATTATATAAGGTATGCAAGGCTGCAGTTGAGAAGGGGTGAGAAAATTATTTTCAATTCGACAGAAATTTATGCGATGTTATTTCGCGCAGTTTGAACCGCCTTAACGTTGTCGCTATGATGAAGTAACTGAAAATCTGAGACTCAGAAATTTTTTTAAGATTTAAAATGACGATCGCTTCGCAAAGAAACCGTTGATGAAAAATCCGAGGTCGCTTGCTAACTCAACGTATGCGCATAAATTGAACAATTTCACAGCAATTGACCTTGAAAAGGGATAAGAGTTTTTTTGTTTTTTATTTTTTCAAAGTCTGCGGGAATTTAACTTCGAGCATATCGCGCTCTCCTTACGTGGTTCGGTTAATCTCACTAGAAGAGTGATTACGATTTGTCTTTTTTTTTTTTCACTTTTCTTCTTCACTTTTAACCGTTCCCTGTCATCCCTTACCCCATGATGTAGCCGACAGCCCCTATCTCCCATTCCCGAAGGTAGAGGTTCCTGGACGCCTTCCCATTCGTCTCGTACACTCTGCCCACACGCTGAGCACTCTGGGTAATGTGCTTCTTGGTACATTAACCTCGGCCTACACACCCTTATATATGTATTACATACATACATACTACTAACATCTACAACGAGTAGTCCATAGGTATAAACACCCCGCTCGCTGCAGAAGCCTGCTAAAATGGGGGAAAGGAAATTGCAACCCTCAAAACAATCGGGGCGCCTTCATTCAAGCCCGACACAACCCCTTCCAACATGTATATGGGTAAAGCTATATTTTACGTATATAGTATATACAACCGCAGACATTTGTATATAGGTATATACGTACTGCGCGTACATATAGTTATTAAATGAATCATGCCCTGACGAGAAAATTTTTTTACCGCTTCACGTATTATGCCCACACATTTTTTGACGTGTACACAGGTTATTTGTGTTAACAGGTTTAATTGTTCGATAAAATATGAATTTACCACAACGATGGAGAAATTCGACGAGGATTTATATTATGGATAGGGAAGAAAAAAATTAATGTTGTGAGAAATAAAAGAAGATATTTTTTTCGATGATAAGGATAAATAATTTACTTTCTTGGGAATGTCGTTGAACGATTGAGCTAGCCGGTTTTTTAAAATTTTTTATCGTCACTTATGTGATCTTTATGTTATACGATGTACATAACAGGATGTGAGATTTGGATTTTTTAGGGCTTAACAATAATATTACATCGAAGATGCATCGATTATCGATTTTAGATTATCGGGATAACCGAGTATTCCGAAAGCTGAGTAATCGCGTTATACATTTTTATGATTATGCGGTGCTGAACGTATTCGATTAATCTCAATATACATTATACACGCACGTAAAAAGCGTACCAGATATATAATTATTGTAAAATCGCAAGCTTGATATTAAATATCGATTACAAATTCGCTGCGACAGCCAAGGGTATACCGAGGAAAAAAATTTAATTTCTGATATATAATTTATAAATTGAATCCAGCAGCAAAATAAGAAAAAAGAAAACGGGACAAAATAAAATAAAGAAAATGTGGGATAAACTATTTCCGTGCTACGATTAATATCCTCATTAATCGAAATGATATTTTATCGGAGCAAAAAAACCGAAGTACTTTTAATCATAAAAATCAAGTCCATGGGACATGGATGAGATTCGTTAATCAAACTAAAATTTGTTCACCGATTGCACTGGGTAAAGTCTCGATAAATCTGGTCGTCAAAATATATAAATTGAAGTTAGAAATACTCGTCTTGGGAATGACTTATCACCAGTGCTATAGAGTAACCTCAAAAGTCACCGTAATAAGCAAACCCACCCGTCGCGCGTCGAGCGGTTAATAAAGTCACGCGGGCACCCTTTTTTATATGGAGAGCTTCGAGCGAACGACGTGAATTTCCCTGCGAAGAGAAAGAAAAGACGTAAGCTAGAGTACATCTCAGACGCGATATATGCCCTTGTGAGAATTCAACCTCTAGCAATCCCGGAATTCTACTCGGACCGATATAAAATATTAGAATTTAGTTTTTTCAAAAATCATCAACGGAATACACGTTACAAAATTTTCTCTCAAAAACGGAAAGCGCATGCGACGACGCCGAATCCTCGTTTTCGTTTCGATGAGTAGATTTCGAAGCAACAACATACCACTGTTCGAGGACCCACAGGCGAAACGAAGCGGCGCACAGGGTTCGAGGGTTGGTTTATTTTCACTTCTTATATACACCTACGCGTCTGAAGGGTGGAAGTGTCAAGTATCATATATACATATAAAAGACGTAGACGTCGTTCTTTACGTGTGAAAAGAAGCGGACGAAGTTCTCTTCTACATATACTTATGCGCACGCCTGTATACATATATAAAGATATACGGGGACGTATATAGGTATGTACGTGTACATGATGGCGCGGCGGACAACTCGTTTCATGTAACGTCTTGGACTCTTGAGGTCTGGAGGTGAGATGTGGGTACGAAGCGACAAAAAAAGAAGAGTAGGGAACGGGACAGTTCAGCTGACGTAGATGGGAAGGGGGTTGGGAATCTCTAAAAGCAACGTGCACTGGACCAAAAGGGCTTCTACCGCGCTTCTACCCCCGAAGAGATAAAGTACGCGAAGAGAACGAAAAAAGTGAGGCTTGTATATAACGCCGAGGAGAAAAAGTAGCGCCGGCCAACCAACGCCCTGCGACTTGAGGACGTGGAGGAAAAGTTTTGGGGCCGTGGCTCTCCCCCTTTACAGACTTCTTCGAATCACGGACGATTTTTTAGTTTTTCAAACAGTTCGATATTTGAAAAATTAATCACAAAAAACAACAGGACTCGATCTTGACGACGGAGTTATCGGATCGATGATTGTTACTTATGTGAACAACCGAAAGAATTTATTTTGTGGGAGTTTTGGTTTTCTTTACTACCCCAGAAAGCAATAATTCTGAAGAAACTTCCGAAATTATATTAAAAGAATGTGGAATTGGTTGTAACCTGTACCATATCTGATTTATATACACATAATATTTGACTTTGAATATTAATTCAAACTTTGCAAACACTTCGGTTACGTCTTAAAAGATGACGATACGAATTCGCGGTTTTGAATCTGACTGGAAAGTTTCATCCCGACTGTTTTATGATTAAACATTCTTTCGGTTGTTTTCTAACGAAAAATTTTGCGAATCAAAGTATTATATGATATTTCTTCTGAGCATCGATTTTACTCAGAGAAAAAAGCGAAAGGAAAAAATGTGTGTTATTATTATTCAACGCATCAAATATGAGATCCAGCACAGTGTGACACTCGGTTGTAACTTTTTTTTTCTTCCAATTAATTAATGAGATATAATTATATCTCCGTTGCACTTCCCAACTCGATTGGGCGCTCAACGTTGACGTTATAAATGAAAAAAAAAGAAGTTAATTATCCTTCCTCAGCACGGAGATTCGTTAGTGAGTAATTTTGGTCAATTTTAAGATCGTTATATAGATATAGTATCTATACATATTATATGTATTATAACATATATCTATAGCTGGCAGATTTTACTTTTGAAACTTATATTACTTCCGCGAACCATGCCTTATATACAATTATGTATTTTATGAATAAAAATAATTATTAACTGGCGGCGCGGCGGTGGCGGCCCCCTACCAACTTGTTCGTTATATTAAATTTTGTTTTATCTGAAGATCTGTATCGTGATTGCGAGGAGCAGAGTAGATACCGAATAATTAATCTTACAACAAATTCGGATGTTCTGATTAGAATGAATGACTTGATTTGACCGGCGAGGCTTCAGTAATTTGCTCTTTTTTTTCCCCTCTCAAAGAATTAAATGTTAATCAGCTCCCAGGCAGCGATGTTTTTTTCCTAATGCGTTTGTCGAATATTGCGAATAATATGAAAAAGTACATGAAACGCGAGAAAAAATCAGCGGGCAAATATTTACCCAAATAAGTAACGAAACGGTGCAAGTTCGCGGTAATATTGCGGGGCACTATATTTGATAGCGCGAGCGTTTTATACACCGCTTTGGGTAGGATGTTGGTTTTCTGCAGACGGCGCACGAGCGAAATGAGAGTCTTGATTTAATGAAAGTGTAAACGGAGCTGAAAAACCGCATCAATCAAAGGGAGACTAGGCAAGGAATCCCTACTTAGCATAGGGAGCTCATTTTTGTGAAAACGCGAACGACGACGCGACGCTGCGACGACGCGAAAGTTTTGGTAGTTTCTCAACCAGCAACCCCTCGAACTCTTCGGTATACTCGAGACCTTTCACTCTGTACTTCTACCGACGGTTCCTACAGAAGGCGACAAAACGGGTCCCCATATAGCTCTTATGAAAATCTTAAATCCGCGAGTAACTTCCGTATCCGCGAGATTTTCAAATTTTCAGACATGCCAATTGGTTTGATCCCTTTTCTGACGCGAAGTAAGAAATATTTCACCCTTGCGCTTTCTTCTTTTTTTGTTTAATTACAAATAACCCTTCTCCTCCGAACGACTGATTTGAGACGACCTGCGGTGAAATTCTAAATAGTTTCTGGAAGAATGTACTTTGAGTTGTTGAAATATATGAGAACGCGATATAAAAATCTGTCACAGTACATAATAGTATTTTCTATATATAATGCCCGCACTGTACGTACCCTTGAGGGTGAATTTATATTCTTTCAGAAACTGCTGCGCATGACTTTATCACTAGAAGAAATGTTCCACCGTTTCAAAAGGAGAAAAAGATAAAATATTAGAACGGATTTAGCAGCTATAGAAACACGCACGTAAAATGTTATAGCTGATGGTTTATTGGTATACATAATATCCTTCACACTCTACTCGGTGAGGTGGGCCATTCAACAGTAGGCCTGTACGTATTTTCTTAACTCTAAGAATTTTTCATGCCAGAAACAGATGCTATATTATTCTACACACAGCCGCTCGTTCAGAGCTGCGATTAATCAATCTTCGATATTATCAACATTCCACTTTTCAAAAAGATCAAGGTTTCTGTTCAAAATTTTAAGTTGTTGATTAGTCGAAATGTTCTTATAAAAGCAATACTTACAAGTCCGAAGAAAAAAATCCCAAGTAGCGAATTCGCAATTCAAGTTGTTCAGGTGATACGAAAAGCCAGCCTTTTCTCGTCCGGTGAAAGAATCTTTTGTGAAGATTTCAAAAATGTCCTGATTTATTCCTGAATAAGAAATGGCGAAATTTTTTTTCAGCTTTTTCTTCCGATTCGAAGGTATATAATTCTTACCATATCTTTTCTCGATCCTTCATACGTACGTACATATATGTATATATACGAAAATCGTTCAGTGGAAAAAGATAGGATTTTAAAGAAAAAAAGTGATGTTATTATAAGGTTATATAAGAAACCCGATAAAACGAGAGAGTCGTAGATTTCCAGAGAGATGAACTATGCGCCTTGCAGTTTCCGTTGCAGGTGAAGTCGGGCGTATAAAATACGTGAGCGAGAGAGAGAGAGAAATTATGTGGAGAAGGATATTTGAGAGTATACAAGAGAGAGAGAAGATACGGAAGTTTGTTGACTAATTACGACTCCGATAGCGTATAAGACACAGCAGCCGGGCAAGGGGTGTCCAATCTTCTGCCCTGCAGAGACTCACAAATTATTACTACTTTCCCCACCTCTACCGTCATATTCCACTGTTGTTATTGTTATAACTACTCTTCATACCAGGAAGTACAGAAACTCTCTTGTCGTTAGCAAAAGACTGGCTCCGCAGTGCAGCTGGGTAACGCCTCGTTAAAGCTCGCTAGCTAATTATTACGACTACCGGCGAGCTACCGAGCCGAGATAAAACGACGTGCGAAATGGGACAAAAAATTTCAACGTATACAGCTACAATCAGATTGAGCAAGATTTTGTTTTTCAAAAATTTTTTTCGCGTCACAAATGTAATCCGAAAAATCAAAAGTCGAGCGACAAATCTACTTTGGATCCGAAACGTCACAAGCGTGGATAATTATTTTTCGCTTCTCTCTCGCATGTGCTATATATCTTGGCATCTGCAGACCGAGTTTCACCTTGTGGTAAACGTTTGTTTGCGGTTTTAACCTGAAAAACTTTTAGCTCAAGTGCGGTGCATTTCTGCGGGTATAAAAGCGTTTCCCACTAGGTACTATACATGTACGTATATACCGTAAACGGACAAAGCACGGAGTGAGCCTTTATTTACTTCGGGTACATTCTCGGTTTACTAAAGTTTCACGACAAACTCTGAGGCTCTAATTACCCCTGAGCATACGCGTGTATATACGTAGTGTCTTTGAGGTACGTACATTATGTGATATCCTGATGTTTTTCAAATGTTTTAAATGTAACCCTCGACCAACACTCTACACGAGCATGTCGTCGGGACAAAACCGGACACAATTTCACTTTTACAAATTGTAGGGTAGGAAAAAACGTGACGAGATGCGAACAAATTCTGTACACCACTTTATATTCTTCTCTGTAAAAAAATAAGAAAGAAAGAAATCCAATCGCTTGGAAATTTGCGATGCTTCGAATCGAAAGTAGTGGAACTTATATTCTTACCAGTGAAATGCGTTCAAGACACCGGACGCGAAGGTGGTGCAGTTTCGGACGTACCTCAGAAAATTTACATGCTCGTGAGTTGTTCATGAATTTGGTATGAGAGTGCAACTTTGAATCTGCAGTTAGGTAGGTATATATGTATATGAATATATGTACAACTGTGTATACGTATAGATATAACTTCTCGTGGATGAGTTTTCCCTACCGCGAGAGCTGTATCTCTCTCTCAGGCGTGTGTACGGGCATAAATTTTCCTACATTGGTATAGTTTATGGTCGACGGGTTAAATAACTTGACCCAGGAGCTACATATCACGAGCCTATAGGTGCCCTGCAACCGCCTCTCATCTTTGCATACACCGCCTACGTAATTTACAACATAGCCGCAGCCAGTACCTACCTCTACTTTTCCTTCTATACGTTTTATGTACACGTACAATACATAATTATGATACATACATGTGGCCGCTGTATATTTATTAAAAATATACGCGACAAATCCACGTCTCTCGAGCTTGACGAACCAAAAGGCATTACATCCCTGTTCCCAAATCTAACCCCCTCAGGCTCCGAGGATATATGCAAATCAAAATTCTTGGAATTTCAGAACAAAACTTTACGAGCTATCGTGTACTAATTATTTCAACTCAACTTAGCTGTATTACACGAAATGACTCAAAGTTCTGGATATACTGTAAGTAGCAAGTACATATATGGCAGACGATGTACGGCCATAAGTTTGTGGACACTTCCGAATTTTTCGCTCGCGACAAAAAGTTAGTCATCTCTAGCAAAAAAATTTGTAAATGAATGAACAAAAGAGCGTATCGAAGAGGAAGAATCCAGCTTTATTTTGGGTCCTGTCGACTAGTTTCACGATTTTTTTTTTGCCAAAGATATCTGAATTTTTGTCGCGAGCGAAAAATTCGGAAGTGTCCACGAACTTATGGCCGGTACTGTGTATCACAACATCAGAAGATCATTCAACTCACCGTAGTCTAGCAGTGATGTTTGAAATTCGTAAAATCAATAATGCTCTATATTGACTGGTCAAAGGACATCTCACTTGTGATCGTCGGCGTCCTGAGTTCTGTTTTCTCATTGGTCTTATCCT
Source organism: Athalia circularis (assembly GCA_963978495.1). Taxonomy (NCBI): domain Eukaryota; kingdom Metazoa; phylum Arthropoda; class Insecta; order Hymenoptera; family Athaliidae; genus Athalia; species Athalia circularis. The sequence continues at coordinate 17,136,671 of OZ021698.1, read as the reverse complement.
GAGGCGATATATATGCAATGGAGAAAATTCTCCCTCCTCTTCTTTCCCATGTACATACCTATATAAACATATATATTTTATACATATATACCTATGGGAGAGTAGTTCTCTCACCCTGCGGTCTGACTGCGGAGCTTGTGGAAGAAGTAAGAGAGAGAGAGAGAGAGACAGAGAAGAGAAAGTCCGCGGGTGGTTCCCTAGAGAGATATCGGCGGTTTCCATGTTGTGAAGAAGAAAGAGAAGAAGACGAAGAAGAAAATGGGCAGAATAGGGACGAGAGTAGGGAAAGTGGAGAGTGTACGTAGCCGAGGGCGTTTGGTAAGAGAAACGATGAAGGGCAGGGAGAAGTACGTAGGTTGGATGGAGGTCGAAGGGTATGTCACCCTGGTATAAAACTGACCGCGTATAGTAGCCGGTCGTTGCGGTTTCAAGTTGCATGGAACTGGGGCATTACTTAGCGAGGACGCTGACCGTGAGTCCTCCAAGAAGTAAATCGAACCTTGCAGACAGGGAACCTCCAGATCTATAGCCAACCCTCCAGTTCAACGGTTCTTTGGTCGGGAAACTATTCCCAGCTATAACCAGCAGCTCGTTATTTACGAGATAGAATACCCGGAATTCAGACCTGCAGCTCTGCCCTCCACCGAAAGAAATGGTCATTATCTGGTACACCGTGTCCTCAATATCACGAATAACGACTGAAAATATTCAGAAAGAACACATTTTTCTGCCAGCTAAAGAACCTGCAGATTATATATCTGACAAAAGTCCTTCGCAAATTTCTATACCATTAACCACGTTTTTTTTTTCCTTCTTTTCAATTTTCACAAAAATGACATCCTTTCTTTTCCGATAAAATCTGATTCATCGAATTCAACCAAAATTCTGACAATGAGTCAAATGAGAAGTTATTTCTTCCCATAAAAAATGAGCCCTCAAAAAATTCCGCATAAATTTCACACTGATCGGAACTCGCATAATCTGAGTTTAGAGAAAACCGTCCGAGGTAGTGAAGGTGGTGTGGGTTGTTTCGTAGGTTGTTTTCCTGTTTTTCACATGATCTATGGCTATAGCCGCGACCCTCGATCCTACGGCTCCACAAGTTTGATTAGGTAAGATTGCTAGCCACCGTGTCCCTCCGATACGATAGCGACCCTCAATCTCCCTGCGAAGGGGAAATACGGAGGAGGGAAAAGGAAGAGGAAATCAAGTTTGTCAACTTTGATCATAGGACGACGAGGAACCCACAGAACATTTTCATAGCCTATACTGTGATTCCCATTTCCGCATGCGTACGCGTCGTATATTTTCACCGGCTAAGCCGACGTAATCCAAAACGCGTGAAGAAAAAATTAAATAAAAAAAAAAAACAGACGAAAAAAAAATGAATAACGTATCTAATAACGAAATTTTTTTCGCATTGCAAAAGCAAAAGCGAGAGTACCGGGCTAAATTTAGCTCATAGTTGTGAAAGCTTCGAGTGGCTGTTTTACCCCTCATTCACGACCCCCATAAATGTTCTCTCTTCTCTTCGAATAAGCTTTCTGCTGCACGATCTCAACGTTTTAGAGAGGAAGAGAGAGAGGTGTGTAATATCTATTAACGCTATCGCGGGCAGCAACGCGGAACGAAATATCCCATTGGTGGCCCAGGATTGCCCGCCGGCAGAATACAGGGGAGGTGCAACCCAACTCTCCTGATTCTCCAGAGATCAAATTTGCCTCGCACTTTGCCAAAGGGCCGACGGGGACGCGACGTTCTACCGTTTTAGCTGCCTACTATGTATATATAGACCTACGTAAGTATACGTGTAACGTATAACACTACCTAAAAAATATTACGAGATTTCACAGAACAATTAACACTGTTTTAAAAAGCACGCTCGTCAGCTTTTTTGTGAATAAAAAAAAAAAGAAATTGGAATTTAAAAATTAAACCAGAATAAATGTCTCAATGATGATCTGCTGTCTGCTTTTCATGAAAAAAAATATTCATCGAACATCAAGGATACTAAAATAAAAAAAGAACGGCAATAATCTTTCTTGATTGATTGAAAATACACGATAACAATAATTTTTTTTTGGCTCCATTTCGTTGAGAATCACAAGAACAAAAAGTTGAAGCGTGAGAATCTTGATTAATTCTTTCTCAAGTTTTCAATTAGTTATTTAAGTTTTATCGTGAACCGATCGACAATATTTGTCCCGATATGATCAACACATACCAGTTGTTATGTAAAAGTTATGTAATAAACAATTTCATATTGAACGATTTCCCACGAGTAGTTCGTATCGACTTTGCTCTTCCAACATTATTTATACACGGCGTATACGATCTTATGTATTCTTAAGAACTATTTTCTTATAATTAATGATCCGGCAAAACTAACGATCAACTTCTGCGCGACTTCGTCGGTCTTGGCCGGTATATTATTAAATTGCGCTGTCTCTCTCTTTCTTTAACTCCTTCATTCGATTTAATTTGTATCACAAATTTCATCCCAAGAATTCCTATAATAATAAGAAACAAAAGTTTCGTAACTATCTGCATTGTGTTACCGTCGCTATTATTAATACCATCATTTATATAGCTTCGAGAGAAATGTTCAGACATTACTCCATTAAAATGAGAAAAAAAAAAAAAATAGGGATCGTGAAATAAACAAATTTCACGCTTGTTTTTTTGTTTTTAACATCTTGAATCAGTTTAAAATATTTCTTAGCAGCGATCAAAACTTTAGACTCGAGCAAGTATTTTTTTTTCGTAACAAAACAACACCGATTTTTGAAAACTAAAAAAATCAAAGTGGAAAATAGTTTTCAACCTGTACACATAGTACACATGTACATGTAATCCTGTGCAAATATATCAGGTAACTACTGTCGACATTTTATATATTCAGTTTTCATACACATAAATATTACCGAGCTTGAATTTAACCGGGTTATAAATGTACTTCGTGAAGCTCGCCCGGATGTTGCTTCTGTTGTTGTACGGTAGTGCAGGCGGGTAAAGTACAGAGCCTGTGTATTTATGAACATAGGAAACGTCGTTTATGGTGTTTATACTACACATTATGTAACAAATTGCATCGTCCACAAAAGATGCAACACAGAGAGGGGGTAAAAACGATGTGCTATTATTTGCCTGTCAAGGCTCATGTTACTCGTGTTCTGCTGCATCCCGAGGTGAATAAGTATATCGAAAATAAACTAGAATCGATCGATTTCTAAATTCACCAAGACGGAAAATGAAGGTCCAAAAAATTTACTCTTATAGGCGTGAACGATGGTGTAAATTTTTGCGAAGTGGAGTTCTGATGAATTATATTGTGAAAATACGCAGCGTTTTTTGTTGCGTCAATCCGTTCAAACGACGAGAAAAGCATCTTGAAAAAAAAAAATGAAAAAAATAAAAGAAAGAAATAAACCTATCGGCTGAAAATATTTTATATTATATGCGGAATAGATAAGATCTCATAGATATGAGAAGTGGAGAAGTATTATATGAATTCTACAAGAGTAGCTACCCTGTAGTCGATATGTAAACTCCATCGATACGTATCTTTACGATAGGATAGAAAAATGCCGGTTATACTATAGATATATTTATACATACAATCATACTATTCACGATAAATCGAGAACGTATGAAAGATAGATGCGTCGACGTCTTTTTACATTGATGTACAAAGTGATCCAAATATGAATAAAAATGACAGATATGTAAAACGTTCCCTACATATTATAGTCATCACAGAACGTGGCCCGTAATACGCGTTGACGCAAGTAGATAGAAGGTAAAAAATATTATTCGTGTAAAAAAAACTTTGCTCGAAATTCCTTCGGTTTGTAATCCCTTCGAAGCACTCGATGGCCTCGATTTTTTTGTTGTTGTATTTTCTGTGGGGATCCCAACCCCTGAGATAATTTTTTTATTTTTTTTTGTAGAGCGATCAAAGAACCTCGTCCATGAAACATGGAAAGCAAGAGTTGCTTGGATTTTTGTCTGCTACTGGGCGGCCAGTATGGAAAAGATATTGGAAATGGGGAAGGTTAGGGCTGCAATATATGTAGGGCCGAGGGTATAAGTGTCGAGATATTGTGATTTAGGGGGTGAAACGTTCGGTTGGTAGGCCACGGCGTTAGGCTCACCATATACATAGGACGAGGTGAAGATATAGATGCCACCACCCGCACGCTGCTTGATATTCAAAACCACCCTTACCAAGTAATACGCGTAAATCTTACCCCTATTTACTACCGGGGATAAGGACACGCCCGGCTAACGTGAACACTGGGAACAACCACCCCCCGTTCCTCCGCCAACCTGCATATCTTCGGTCAAAGGTTGAGATCTAACCTAGTGGAAAATACAATGGTAACGGGATACTATCGAACAACAGGACACGTTGACAGGACCTGATTTTCAAGTGATATTCGATTTACATTAGGGAGGTTGGCGGCGCGGAAATTTCCTTTATTTTTCTACCGCTGTTTGGGATGCCTATCATTCATTCGATGATTACGTTGTGACGTTCGTAGAATGTAATGTGGGTGGATGGCCGACCCATCTCAACGGAAATATTTTTTTGATTCAAATATTTAACTTAAAATCTCGAAGACCATGAAACTCCATTCACTCAAAACAGAAGAATACTTTGATTCGTAAACTACCTGATGACGAAATGAGAGAAGAAATTTCGGAACCGTGTCTCAAATTCATGGAAAATTGTCCATTAGTAGCGTAAAAAAAATTAATTTTAATGGCTCGATAGTCGTATTGATTAAAAAAGTAATTATCTTCGTACAATAATGTCGACGATAGGTACATGGAATTGGAAAAATAAATTTGAAAGTAGAATTAAAGTGAATCGCGTGTATATCTGTAACACGTGTATATGGTTATGTGACACGATCGAACATGTTGCACATATGCAAATCGTTTTCGGTAATTCGAACTAATTGCTGGTCATTATGAAACGGGACTATAGTTGAGTGTAGTTTCGGTAATTTCTAGCTCATATTACAACCGTACGAACATTAGATGGGAATGATATTAATTAACTCGCTATAATATACCCAATGGGATATAAAATACATGTATACGTGGTGGCGAGAACGAATTATTATACGCGTATTGCATCGTAAATTAATTTAACTTTTTCCCCCTCGGTATTTCATCAATTATCAATTAGAAAACGCATCGATACACGATATTCGTTTTCAGACTATCGATTTTTAATTTCAAACTCAATTTCAGCTAATAAAAAAAGAAGAGGAAAAAAAGGCCCCCACAAATATAAAAAAATTTTGATAGCGTTTTGAATCGTTATACGCGGTAATAATAACGAGTGAAAATCATTTATTACAGGTTAATTAAAATTGCTCCAACCGCGGCTTTCAATTAATAAAACCACCTGGCAGTGCATTCTATAATATGTACCGTTTGATTACCGACTCATTATAAAGTCGTACTATCACGGTCGAATGTTAAATAAACGATCTCGTTGATTGAATTTTTTATCACACACAGAGCGTGGTCCCCGTAGAAGCGTAGATGATTGATAAAAAATGTAAACGTCCCCTTAAGAGAGGAGAAAAAAAAACGAACCAATACTGCAATGGTTCGAAGACGTTTTCGGGCAGAATCAACCCCTCGAAGATTCACAACTGGAGGCATCTGGTTGGCAGCTTATTGTTATAGCTAGTTGACATCAGGTGCTGTACTTCTACGATCTGAAGTCAGGAGAGTGTCTCGCTTATTTCTCGACAGTTTAGACGTCCACATTGCAACTAGACGAACAGGAAGGGGGGTTAAGTCGCGAAACAGCGAGATAAGTTTTGCTTGCAACATACCGGGGATTTGTTGTATAGAGCATAATACGTACGTACGTATTACGTACACACGTGAACGTAGATGCGCAGCAGTTCTCCTTATAGTATAAGGAAGAGTTATTCTGCACGTGAGGGAAACGCTTGTTGCACTCCTGCTCTGGGTTAGGGATATAGTCGGCGGTAAACTCCTGGAATAAGAATTTCTCAGTTTAACGTCTCAGCCCGCTTTCTAACCGACTTCTGGAATTTCAACCATGACGAAGACTCCGCAACTGTATATATCGCCAGTGAATAACGGGAATGCTTAATTCAATCCGATCCTGTTCAAAATAAATTAATCAGAGTGAATCAGCATCTGAGATACGTCGCATAATGACTGACAATATCTGCTATTTAATTCAGTCTGTAGCCTGATATATAATTAATAAGATTTGGAAAACAAAAACGAACAAAAAAATCTGAAGCTCTATTCTCGCATCTTCTCGTGACTCGGATGCTTTCGCGAACTTACTTTATTGGCCATGATGTCTGATCCTCATGGGGTTTTGGAGGAGATTAGTCTTAAACCAGTTATCAGACGATTGACGTTAACTCGTATCGACTGTGCGGCTAATTAAACAATAATCGAATTAGGACTCCTCCATGCTTCGAGCTCAGGAATCCCCAGCTTTGTTCGTCACGGTCGATCGTCGTATGGTCTTCCGATAGATTTATGGAGGGCGATAAATTTTTCGCACTGCTCGAATTTCTTTTTAATTTTATCGTAATCTCAAATTCGATGTCAACTCAGCGATTATAATTGAATCGAACAAATTTCATATCTTATCTATATTATGACAGAGTTTATACCGTGCAGTATTTTGAAGCTTAATCCCCTTCTTATTTTTCTTTTATACTCCTTCTTCTTTTCCTTCTTCTTACTTTTAGAGGGCAACTTTTTACGCGTTGGTAAAAAGCTGTAAGGGGTACAAATTGAAACTTGAATCCAGCTCTCGTTTGAAAAGTGATCGATCATTCTCAAGAGCCTTATATATATACATACGTATATATGCTACATATATATATATAGTTGAACCGAACAAAGTTTGTTGTAAGAACCCTTGAGCAGGACTTAGAGAGATATACTATCTTACATTCTACGCGCAATAGCTACGGCAGCTTATATATATAACAAATATACAGTTCACCCATACTTTTGCTCTCGTCGCAAGTGCTCAATTCTGAAGCTGCCAGTTGACTTGCAAACGAAAAAAAAAAAAAACTAAAAAAAAAGAATAAAAAAAACGAAGAGAAATAGAAAAAACCTTATTTACCCTTTGCACAGGAGGGAATCGGAGCTTTCGACTGCCGCTATAGGTCGAGGGTTTCCCACTCTGGTAAATATTTGCCGTAAGATTGGGGAGGGATGGAAAAGGGAGACGACGAAAACGGGTTGGGGATCGCAAAGAACGAATAAAATGGAATATACGAAACGTGTGAAGAAAATAAACAATGCCAAAGATAGAAGGATATTGAGATGTATGCACATAGCTATTCGTCGAATGAGATTCATTTTGAATGGGGAAAAATGAAAAATAAGCAAGTGTGATACGAAGGGATGGCGGAGACGCATTTTATTCGCGAACTTTTTCGATTTTTCAATGCTTACTTTTAGCAACATCAAAGAATTTTGGGAAATAATTCGGTTTTGGCCCCATGTAGATATCGCAAAAATCTGAGGGCTATAGCCTTCGATTTCTTTCTGTGTTCTGATGTGCTTCGAGCTCCGACATCTGAATTTTTTGAATAAATTTATTTATTTATCTGTTTTGTCGCTGAGATTTTGGAGCTGAGAAATTGAGACATCTCGATTAGTCTTAATCGTAGCCTAATTTAGTTGAAAAATTCGTGTTTCTGAGATTGATATACAAAAGTATACACCCCTATTGAACCCTATCAAGAAAAAAGTTGATTTTTTACCCCAGAATCGAAAAAATCCAAAAGTTTTAGATTTTAGTCGATTTTGGGTTGAAAAATCAACATTTTTTTTCGCAGTATATTGGTGTATTATTATGTAATTTGAGCTCAGAAATCCGACGACGCTAATTAAATTGATCTATCTATCGAAATGATTAAGTTATCGCAAAATTTTCGCTTTTCGGAGCTCAAAAATTCAGATATCTCGATTAGTTTTAATCTCAGCTTAATCCACTCGACCAATTCGTATTTTGAGGTAAAAATACTATGGGAACCCGTCGCTCAAGCAATTGAAAAAATATTCAATTTTCAACTCTCATAAGTGATTAAAAATGGAATACCTAAAAGTAAATGAGACTTTTTCGGAACAACTTACGCGGATGAGCAATCATTTAATTTCATAAGTTTCTTCAGCTAAATATGCTTGATTTATGATGGAGAAAAATACGAGCAAATTCATGTGATTAATTTAGGGTGCCGTCCGGTGATATTCGCCATAACAATCTAATCCTACATTTCTTGTCGACCAATCAACAATAATCAAGGAAACTGTTTTACTATCACTGACCGCACGAACGAGAATCCCTGTCCCCGTTCTCTTAGCCATCCGAAGTCGTTTCTTGCCTACCACGTCGTAGAAACCCTAGGTCGTCAGGATCCTTGTAACCATAATAACCCTTTCCTCCATCAGCAACTTGGAACACGTGCATCGCTAACTAGAACTAATTGGGAGACGACGCGCACGGTCAGAATATATCCGAGCACGAGCTGAGTGAAGGAGCGTAATAAACGCGTTACGTATATATAATTCGTCTTGTTCAAATTAAATTATCAAACAAATTACATAAGACAAGAAAAAGAAAATGACAAACAATTATCATTAATTGGAACTCGATTCAATTAGGTATAATTTACGTCATATAACCGATGATGAATATATTCTATGAACATGTAAATTTCTCTTCGGTTTCTATATACCCGAGAATATTGATGAATTAGGTACTTCAAGTAATTCCATGCTCCCCACCCCAAAGGTCGCATTATCCGAATCAACGATCGTTTGACTATGGGATTCGGCGAACACATCACCATGTTCCCCGATCAACTGATCCGGACTAATTGAAAATTGGGGAATTTCACCGCCAAAAGAATTCGATATAGCAGGACATCATGGAGGGCTTTTACTCCGAACAAATGGCACTCACGATCAGTGTATTCCATGTATAACGTTGGATAAATAATGATCGTGTCAAATCCACCCTGATTCAAACACTTTTAATCAGCTTTACGCGTGAAACGCGCTTCGTGAGGATTTTTGCTAAACATCCGATATTTATTACCCACATCTGAATCGCGGATGTCAAAATATTAAGTCAAAGTTCAATATCAAGGAGGTCATATGGTTCACCGGAATATCGTCTAGACAATTTTCTCAAGATCTCCGCCCACGAATGAAAAATATTTCTACGCAACGATTCACTCTAGACTCGCAGTATACGCGCCTGATAATTTTTATTTAATGAAATACGATCAGTTGTGTAATCGGTTAATTAAATAATCGATCAAAAATTTCATGAATAGAGGCGCAGTTATTCCGAATCGATCGGGAAATTTTTGTTTTTAATTAGAAAATTAGTCAGTGACGTAATATTCGTAGAGAAAGCGAGCTTTCCATAAATATAATATCACGTGATCAAGATGGGGTGGTTTTTTCTTCGCTCGATGCAGAAATCCCCAGCCTTTAAATTTCGATGAGAACCTGTTATTGACTCTAGAGTTTTCTAGGCGTAGGCAATAACTATTCTACTTCTATAACTACCCTTAGAATCTGGAGCCGGAGTACCTAGAGTCGCTTTTCCATTGGTGATCTATATATGTGTATAATACTTTGGTCGTTTAATTCTTTTGTTTTCTTGCCGATCAAAAAGTTAGAGTTTTCCGCATCAGTCGGCACGTTTCCGCTCGCAAGCCGCTGGATAAAAGCTCTCGTGGGTTTCATTGAAACTGCAAATTCCTCACCGTATTTGTACCAAAAACCACCTTATATACATACATAATATAGGTAAATACCACCGTCGAGGCGCCTCGTAGTCGTTATTTGTTTTTCAGTGACGGATGTGTGTTACCGAAAGTTTTACGTACAGTTTTGACTCATGCCCCCCTAAAAGGACGCATCCCATACATGGCTAACTTCACCGTGCGGGCGATGGTATTGTACAGTTTCTCGCTAGGGAATCATCCTCGTCAGTTTCTTATGGCGACAAAAAATAATCCCAGAGTAATTTCACGTCGTGCCCGCGGTAGAAACCAGGTGCAACGTCTCGTGACGGTTGTTTTCCCCATTGCAAGGAAAAAGGAATAGAAAAAAATGGCGCCTGGAAAGAAATGTTCGCAAGGAAGTTATAAAATGTAGGAGGAAAAAGTAATTTTAAAATTTATGCGTTCTTCGGTTCAAATGATTTTTATTCTTTGTTGTATGTGATAGAATACATAGTGGAGAAATACACGTGTTTCCGATATCGAAGAATGTAACGTGTTAGAAATCACGTTTCACTTAATATACGTATAGTTGCATTCGTTTATTTTATTGAATCCCGTTACATACGATCGTAAAAATATTTATACGTTGAATATACGAGAATTCGAAAGAAAAGTTTTCAGGAATAAAAAAATCTCGTGCGGTGAAAACTTTATGCACGAGTATAATGTATATAATGGTTTAAGAGACAAAAAAATGTTCAAAATACCTTTGAATAATAAGTCGGGCGAGCAACTCTCGGGCCGATTCCCCTATTGGAAGAAAAGGGAAATAGATAATGTAAATCAACGCCGGGGAGCTCATCTTTTTCTCGAAAGTAAGAAAGTAAAAACCAAAGAAAACAAAAATTTCACAAAAAAAAAAGTTGAAGATAACGCATACATGTCTCGTATTTATATACGAGATCGATTTCTCTTCTCAGGCTGATTCTGAAACGGTAATTTTGTCGTAAGTTCGGTTTTTACGCCTATGCAAATTTAAAGATCACCTTCTTTATGCGTCAGTTGCTTTCACCATCTCCTCGTCGAGAGTTACCATGTAGCATAGCGTGGGTTTGATACCAGGGGAATCTGAAGCTCTGGAATGGGTGGTTTTTTCCCTTCTTCTTTTTCTCTTCCTTACGCTCTCTGGCATTTTATTGCGCCGTTTCGAACGGAATTAAAATTGCAACAATTTATATTCACCTCGCACGCAAGTTGTACCAATTACACGCACCATTTGTCTGATAAATGATTTTTCTAATTGATATCCGCAGCTAGCTATGGTATTGCATTTTGTGAATTTTATTTGACATTTATACGCGGAAATTACCATAGCGGAATGGCTATTTTTTCCCTGTGTCCCGTATGAATATTTTTTCATTGGAAATGAAAGACAAAAATTATCCGATTTCGTTGCGACATTTCCACCGATTATTTTCAACTGAATTCGCACAACGACAGTTTTTTAATGTATACGTTGAATGGGCACTTCATCTTTCAGGGACAGATTCGAGCGTACCAAAAATCTATTAAATATCTGAGCGTTGCCATCTATAGTACGCAACAATACGAGTTCTGTTTTTTATAAAGTTTCGCATAAAACGATATAGAGGTGAATTCGGAACTACGATTGACGCGCGCTTAGCTGTCAGGAACGAAAAATACAGTTCACTGTCATCGTCAATTTGCAAACACTCTAAACTTCAGACGTGGGATATTCGCAATGAAATTTTACATGCCAGCTTGATTAAACGTCATGAAACCATCGAATTGTATAAAAGTTTACTTCACCCTCGCCAGTCTATTAGTTCATAGCATGCGAGATGGATATCTCTCGCTCTTTCACTCGCCATTTTTTTTTTTTTTTTTGCTTTTTCTATGTGTACTGCAATTTGGTATCGCCAATCGCAAGACCCTCCAATTTTAACGATTGAACGTATCGTAATTACAATATGTATATCGCTGCCCGCTTCAGCGTTTCATGGCTTATAAAAACACGTTGCAATGCATAATGGACATCTGGACTGGTTGGTAATTATGAATAACAAAATTTCGTATTGTTTTCTTGGGGGAGGGGGTGAAAAAGCAGAGGGTGCGAGATAAACGATTACTTGTATATTTTTTTTTCTCCATTTCCCAAATGACTCCAGTATAAATGGTACACACGTGTTTGAATGGTACGATTGAATGTGAAAAAAAAGAACACAATGAGCGTGATAAAATGAGCGAATATATCGATCGCGAGGAGTGAAAAGAAAGAACAATTGATAACAGAGACAAAACGATCAGTTTGGGCATCCCCTTCAGTGTGCTAATCGAACCAGTTAGCGAAAAAAGTGATGCGTATACCTAACTCTCGATTTTGTTGAACTTATTGAGATTTTGATATACATAGTTATTTTTTTTTCTGGAGAAAAAAAACAAAAATTAATCATCATAATTTGAGAGAAACATCTGGCCTGATAAAACTTTTTTTACACACACATACACCAAAATGTTGTTTGAAAAAGTGTAACACGAATCGGACGAGTCTTATTTTCTGTTCCAAAGGAACATTTTTTCAAATTTTCACCCTGACGTGAGAGAAAAATCGGTAATATTGAGAAGATCCTGAACGATTTCTTCCTCGAAATCAGCATGTGGCTTTCTATTATAAATCGTATTTGGAACGTGTAATTCCTCATTCTCTGATGAATACGTTCTACGTTCGGGCTCATAAATATCCACGAGATAATTACTTGTGGCCAGCAATAAAATACTAAACAATGTTTTTTTGCCGACACGCGGGCTGTATATTAATAATGTAGCGAACAGATTTACATCACAGTGCTGGTCGGGTAGGTACGGCAAAAAATAGGCCTTTCGCAGCGCGGCCTGAGATGGATAGCAGTTTTCCTCTCCCTTTGCCCGCACCCATTTCGGTCTTCCTATATATATAAGCGCGAGTAGATTCGTCTCCTCCTATTTTTGTTGTTGTTTTTTTTTTTCCTGTTTCTCCTTTATTTTTCTCGTTTTGTATCCCTGTATCCTGCAGCTCATCCCTCTGTGCACCCTCTGCGCTGCTCCTTTCCTGTTATATATACGATACGTATACACTAAACCAGCTGAGACCTTCAGTATTATGTCGTAAGTCCATTAGGGTTTTTCTCATATCTGACCTCTTGTTTTTATTTAAAAAATTCTCATCTCGAATCTTGAAAGTAGCGAACCTACGGATATGAGATGTGAAAAGTAAGCTCATAAACTTTTCGAACTTTAATTTTAAAACGATATTTTGGTTGCCCCGATATTCTTGACTTTTCGGAGCATCGAACCGTCGGATTTCCACGAACATCCTGCGTGGTGTGAAATTCGCCGTTTTTCACTACAGAATTACATGTTGTTATTATTTACGATGTGAATCGCACGAGCTTAACCCAGTTCCAAGAGCGAACACGCGAACGCAAAAGTCATGATGGGTGTGAAATAAAATGAATAAATAAAAAGAAAAATTTGTAATGAAGGATCAAGCGAAGTTTGTAAAAATATGTTTTCCTCTATTTCTCCAGGGCTTTCTCTCGGCGGCGGCTTATTCGTACTGGCGTCGGCTTTGTCGGATGCTTCACTCGAGTTGCCCCGGAAATATATTTTTCCATCGACTTTCCGGATTCCGTCCGATGAAAAAGGCCTTCCTCAGTACCAGTACGGCTGGTGTCTTCAATTATCAGGACTCGCTCTGATCCTAGCAGAAGTGGCCGCTCTGCTCACCGTATCTGGTTACATGGCGAGATTTCCTACGGTCGAAGACATGGTACGAGGATATCTTTTACCACTAAATATCAGTCGCAAAATGGACAGCTTTATAGTTTCTAGTTCTTGCCTTTCTTACCACGATAGCGAATTATTTTTTCTTCTCTCTTTTGCTCGTCTTTAATTTTTGTAATCTGCACGGGCATTTTGGTTACCAGAGAGTCAAATGATCGCGAAAATGATCAATTATCAAAGCTCGTGACATGCATGAAGAATTTTTCAAAAAGTACATTCGTAATCCCTTACACATCGGCAGGGTTTCACCACTGCACAGGGATTGTAAATTAATTATTATTCCATTTGACGGACGGTAGTGCAATGTAATCCGTTCATCGATTCAATCTCATATTTTAGTTATTATATTATCGTATTCAAAAGCGCATGTATGAGAATCCGACTAATCACCGGTACAGTTACGGATGGAAATGAGTTCATGGTGATTATCTTTATACGAGAATTACGTCGATAGTAATATCGCTGCAGCTGACAATGAGCAGTATCCGAGAGTGAAAATTCTTTCATCAAAAAATATCTGCTCGTATTGTATGTAAACGCTCTCGTTTCTTTTTAGGTAAGAGTCATGGTACCGGGAGCTGAAAGAAAACTGCGAGAGCAGAGAGGACTCAGTTCGGAGTACCTCGTTAGAGCACACCAAAAGTCACCCGGACCTCCGCAAACGCGAGGATTCCATCAGCCAACAAAAGGTAAGCTCAAATTGCAACCGGTACAACCATTTCCTCAATGCGAGCGTACAAAGTACGAACGACGGAACGGGGTGGATTCCAAGCGAACGTAGTTTCAACGGAAAACGAATCCCAGACGACTCGTGTGACCTTTCAACTCGATATCCGAGTGAAAAAATTGCGGGGATCGACGTAAGGTCACTCGCACTTTCCTACTCTCTTTCTAATGGATTTTTTGGATAAAATTTTTTTTTTCTGATTTTCGGCATAAAATGATGAATGTTTTTTTCGTTTCAGGTCCTCAACGGCTCCCTGAGGAAGGTACATCCTTGCTGTGTAAAACAGCGCCGGATATATGCGCGTCGAATCCACAGGCAATAAGTTACGTAGATAAAACCGACCTCTCCAACATGTTACCAGCTTACCCTGATAACAAAAATGTCGACCCGCGTTTTACGTTCGTCGATAAGCCAGAGCAGAGTATAATCGATTCGCGTCTAAGTGGTTTCGCTGATAAAGAGAGTCTCATGGATTCTAGAATTTTATCTGGCTCGAGGCAGAATATGATTGCCTTTACCGACAGCAAGGAACACAATTTGGGAATCGAGCCAAGGTATACGGAATTCTCTGGACAGAGCGTTGTCGATTCAAGACTCAGCGCATTCGCCGACAAAGAAGGACTTCTTGATTCAAGACTCGGCGGTGCCGGTTATTCGGATAAGGGTGAATGTCTGCTGGACACATCATTTGGTTTCGATAGCCAATACAACAGTTTGGCAGGTCAGACGGTGCCGATAACATTGAAGCATCAAAATTCAACCGTATCGGCGATACAGTCGCAATTTATTTATCAAAATTTTGGCACAATCCATTCAGGAATTCTTGGTGTGTCCGAACCAGGAACAAGTTCCAGTTCGAATTCGAGTCAGCGTAGCATGACGCTTCAAAATCCAAAAAGAAAGTCTCAAATTGCGCAAAATACATTCAGCACGTTAGAATGTGAAAAGAGAAAACGTGGACCGGGAGTAACAGGAAAGGGTAGTTACTATGCCGGGAGTGCAGTATGACCACCACCGCCTCCCTCCACGCCAAGGTAACTCCGAGAGGACGAAACGCCGCTTTAGATCTGCACCTGTGATGACGTAGGAATTGAAAAGACGAAGGGCGGTTCGCCTCGGATATATTGGCGGCTAGAAGAGTAAAAAAAAATAAAGAGACATAACGAAAGAAAGGGAAACAAAAAAAAAATTCACATGCCAAATCTAAAAGTACCAAAAATTGAAGGGGATTCCGTAAGGGGATGATGAAAAAAACGGCCGCTATAAGGTAGATAAGTATAGAATGGGCGGCCTTTGCCTGCAGGTATCCCTTTGAGACGAAAAGAACGTTACTTTGCGTTTCATTTTTGTTTTCCAAAAAAAAAAATAAAAAAACACGGGGAATAAATTACATGCCCAGAGGCGTTGCGGTCGACAATCGCTTCTATGCTTGACTATATAATAGTATATGATCATGTAAATCCACGCGCACGCCAAATTATTGAGAAAAAAAAAAATAAATCGACAAATAAAATAATAGTACTGCATAAGTCAAAAGATGAATGAAAAATAAAAGGAAATTAAATGAAAAAAAAAAACTAATAATGGAATAGATAAATATTTAAGGAGTTAAGATCTAAATGTAGAAATTTTCAGAATTTCTTGTAAAATCCTATGTAAGAAAGTTTCTTTGAAACGATGTGATAATTTAAGTATAACGAAACCTGCAGTCGAGGCTAGGCCGTATTTAATTTAAAGATATGAACATTTATATATTATAGATATAAATAGCACACGTATTTAGAGGATGCATTATTGTGAAAAATTATAATTATCAATTAATTGTAAATAATTATTGCGAGTGATGAGGAAAAAAGAATGAGAGAGAAACCGAAGCGAAAGGAATTAAATTTTTTCCTTTCATCCCCTAGAAATGGTAACGATACGCACTATCGATAATGAATTATAACATTTAAACTACGAGGCAATATATAATATGTACGAAAAGGCTCAAATAATAGTGTCTCCTTTAGATATAAAATAGCGTCAATCTGATACGCGATTTCTTCATTTAAAGTATGAGTTGAATTTTGCAGATCGTTCAACTTTGAGTGCAGAGATGAGCGTGGAATAAAAAAAAATTAATGATTAAAGAACAAAAAAAAAAAAGAAGAGATTCAATTGAAATTCAACGATAAATAATTGAATGAATAAAAGAAGATGAAAAAAAAAATTATAACCGCATATTTCAATAACTGTATAGATAAACAGTCGAATTAAAATTGACCGTATAATAAACTGTAACACGTACGATGCATAAAAATTGATAATATCGATATCAATCGATGTATTTCATTACATAGGATGCGAATTTATTTAAATATTTTGAAAACAACTAGAAATAAGTTGACAAAAAAAAAAAAAAATAGTAATAATAACGAATAAATAAAATAAAAGCGTATATAATCTGTTATTATATAAAATAAAAAAAGTATCTAAGTTAAGGACATAATGTATATCTATATATATTTGTTCACTAACCATTAACATATCAAATTGGGTGGAATAATAAAAATAATCTTGTGTTAAATTACTCAAATTGTATTAATAAAACGAAAAGAAAAAGAACATGGAGAGGGTGCGCGACGACACGCGGTCAACGACCCATTTTATTTTCTCGTCCTTATATCCTTCTCATTTCACGCGCGCCTTACATGTTTTATCGATGTCAGAAGCACCGACCAATAGGAGCTCCGATGATTCACCCCTTTCTTCTCTCCCAAAAAAAAGAAAAAGGAAAAAATAAAAAAACTGTTTCGTATTCCATCCCGCAACCCTCGCTTCAAAGACGTTAAAGAATTTTAAACAGTTCGATGGTAATTACGTTATAATTCACACACGAAGAAATAAGTGAAAAAATTCAGAGACAAAAAATAGAACGTTTCAAGTACTATAATGAGTAAACAAATGCTGGGATCACACAGAAGGAATGTCTGATAATGCTTGTGGTAATGGTGGTGGACGGGAGTGCAAGGCTGTTAAATATCTTAAACAATGTTCGTAGATGAATGTAATAAAATGTTTTTTATAACAAAAATCTCATCTATTTTCCTCTATGAATTCCATGTTTTTTTCTTAAATTATCTAATTTTTCTCTCTCCTATTGTATTATGTCCTTGCCCAATGATTGCGCTTTGGGGGTGAAGTAAACAAACGACGATAATTACCCAACAAAGGTACACGTGGTGTAGCGTCGCGTGTGTCATACATGGGTACGTACATATATTTATACATACGAACAAAAATTCCTGAATCACGCGAGAAAACATATGCAAGGGATCAATGTTATTTGATTTACTTCGGCGCAGGCGCTGCCGCCGTTTTTGGTTACGAAAATTCAACGCTGCACCCTCCGAACACGAGCTCCTCCGTAACCACCCCTTCACATCCCTTTTTCTGTACACTATACGTAAGCGGGACGCATGCGCGGCGTTAACTTTTTACAGATATATACGTGCGTGAGTTTATAATACAGATCACTTTGAGTTGGAGAGAAACGGTGTGTATAATATCTATTTGATCAACACTTTCCCCCCCCCACCCCTCTTTTTTTCGCCCCTCTTTTATCCCTATACAAATTTTATACTCGTGCAAAAGCAAACTCGACTTACGTATATATCTTCTCAACGAACAAACTTTTGTCGGACGTGGCTTTATGTACAGGTATAGAATCTTTCAATGGATCGAAGCACGTGCCGCATTACGTAGCTCATTATTTGCCGTAACAAGTTCGATTGCCTCATCGAAATCAACCCACGTCTGTCACATTCAATTTGAATTTCTTTCCTCCCCTTTTACTTTTCTCTTTCATTACTTTTATCTCGACCTATTTCAATTCTCACATGTATAATCAAACTTTAAATAAATACATCCTAATCATTTTCGAGTATACGAATTGTTAAAGAAATTTATCGATCGTTTTAATTCTAAAGAGCGGTCAACAGACTTTGGGCTCCTTATATTTCGTCTACTTTTTTTCATTTTCAGCTTTTTCCCAATTATGAAATATTAAAAAATTTTCTTGCGGTGAGTTACGTTCACACTATAACGTGAAAGTTTAATTAATGAAATAGTTATGTACTATGTATATACATATATATTTTCAATAAATCAACAACGGCTGCTACCTTCATAACGTCCTGCAATTTGATTTACGGTGTTGCGTGAAAAATTATTTTTCACTTTTTAACTCGTGAGATTGTACAATCTGACGTGTTTTTGAATTATAACTGCAATAATTGAACGGCCGAAGAGAAATAATTAATTTATGGTGTTCTTGAGGATTATGTTTTAGGGTCAAATGAAAATGTTGTATGAAAAATATCTTCGAGTCTTAATTTTGCTTGTACATATTTTTTCTTTTTCTTTTCCAAGTTGAAGGAAACAAACGATTTCTCACATTTTATTGCTGTTGCAATATGGGTTACATACAAGTTTCAGGCTTTACAAGTTTTAAAAATCTCAGAATCAATCAGCAAATATTTTAATTCTTCCCGCTATTTATCTGGTCCATCTGACAAGCTCGTAATTTTCGTTGATTTTGGCTCGACTAGTCGCTACACTAGCCAGATAGATTAGTACGTATGTTTCGTTATTTTCGTTTTGGCTTGTTCAACAATTGACTAACCCTTAATTGCTTTGTCATAGACGATTCACATCTTGTTTCACTACGTACGGATTTGACTGATTGTGAGTAGTTTTGCCGACATTACGAGAAATTTTTAAAGCGTTCTGAACACCAAAGTTGAACAGAATTAAATGCGAGTACCGATAACAAAGTTTCGTCACGTTTCAGTCCTAATGAATAAAATATACGTAATACTCGTGATATTATTCTCGCAAAAACCAACAAAGACAAACCTTCATATATAGCCTTAAATTCTGATGATTCGTTTCGCGTCGTTAGGTATATAAAATTAAATACATCTAATAATAGCCTGAACAAGCTTCTTCAGTTTTTGGTCGAGAGAAAAGTCCTCAAGTATTATAAACTGCGGGCGTACTTAAGTAGTCTCTACTTTTTATTATACATAATCTCTGCAAAGCACGGCGTGCCGCACGAAGTTTGGCTCAGACGACGAAGCTCAATCACGTATTTAGACCCCGAATAATATTATAGATGAAAAATAAATGTGCTGAGTTTCCCATTAAAAGAAAAAAAACAAAACAAAACAAAAAAACTTTCCCTCATTTTCACTGTGAAATTCTCCACTAGGATTAAAAGGATTGAAATAATGATTTCACGTTTAAAAGTTCAGAGCGAGTGCATTTTACGCGTTATAAAATTAATCCGCTAACGAGGAGATTGTTGCAAAAAAAATTTATAGTCATTTTTTATTTCATCCCCCAGGTCATTCATTCACCAGCTGTCGACCACATAGTACGAACTATTGATTTTTCCTGTACTCTGGTAACAACGGACGTCAGATTATATAACCCACTGAACAACAGATAAGCTCGTCAATCGTTGCTATACGTTATAACAGACTCCGAAATGTATAAATTGTTTCCTTCGATTTCTTTGTTTTTTTTTTGGTTGGAACATATTTCACAACAGAAGTTATAGTTCCGACTGGTTTATTGTATGATCTTCACCGCCGCACGCGATCCACCGGCTGGTATACCGCAACTCTTTGACAATCAATTATCGTTGAATACACGTCACTATGAATAATCAGGAAATTGCAAAGTCAATATTCCGCCGGCATTTCTTTACTGAATGCAATTTATGTAAACCAAGCAATCTAGCTTATGTCTACTGCAGATACACGTCGTGCAATTTCGAGTCGAGAAGTCTTGCCACACTCCAGATGAGAGTATGGGATGGGTCTCGGATTTATCTCGAATGCAGAGGTGTTTTATTTCTCGTCACCACTTCAACGTATCTTCCTGTATGCAACGTTTATTTTAATAACAGCAATCTCCGATATGATTTCAATTGCCCGTGAGTAGTGAACTTGTTCTTCATCATCGTACGTTTTTTTTTTTTTTTTCATTTCGTTTATTTCATTCATTTTTTCTCGTTCAGCGTTTTCAGATTAACTTCTTTTTTTTCTTATTCCATGATTAAACGTAGTGCATCATGTACTACAAACTGAAGTACGATGTATCGATTCAACTTTTTTATACTTTTTCTTGTCAGCTTTAGAGCTTAAGTTTTCGTATATAGGATAAACGACGGTCGTAAATTCGTCAAGCGCGGTTTATCAAACTCCCGAAAAGTTTGAGAAATCCCCACCCCAAGGAGTGCAAAAGTGTATGGGAATATGATATTATTTATATACATATATCCACGTGTAGTTAAAATTACTCGGACTTTCCCTGAAGCTTTTTGAGCGGGAAAAAACCCAAAGGAAAATTTTCCGACTTTGTTTTCGCGTGAGTTACGACGTGTCACTTATAATTACCCAGAAGACGATTTAAATTATTCGAAAACTTAAATACGTTTATAATGAAACGCTCGTCATGAATAAAATAATTTCACTAATGACGGTCTGCAAACTCTCGAGATCGTTCGTGGATTATACCGCGTTATAATACACGGTCGGAAAATCTACTCTAAAATTTGGTTCAGCCTAAAAAAATTGAACTAAGAAAAAGAAAAAGAAAAACTGAGAAAAGAAAAAGGTTGGAAAAAAAAATCTGGGTGAACTTCCCGTTCCAGAGGCGTCACAACAACTACTTGTTGCTCCGCAGGGTATTTTTGGTCCAAATGTTTCTGCTGCCTAGTCCCACGCGGACGAAACCAGCCAATAGTCGCGGATGCTACTGCCTGCAGCTTCCCACCTGCTTTAAAAATCCCCCCCCCCCTCCCCCTCGGCCACCATCTTATCTTATCTTTTACTCTTTAATCTCTCGCTTCCTTTTCCATTTTTTTCCAATTTATTCTTTCTTCCCCCTCAATTCCGGATGCACTCTAATATTTTTCTCATACTCTTCTCTTTTGAAGAACCAAATTAGCGATCTCCGAAGTATCTGACAAATTCAAATTAGTCCGATCGAAAATTTGATCTCTTCTGTTTAGAACGAAAAAAGGACTATGTGTGATCAGGGGGTTCAATAACGGTGAAAAAATATTAGAAGGGGAGCGGAGGTCACGGCTGTTTCTCAGATACGCGATACCAATCCGCCGAAATTTGCGCGAAATTTATTTTTTCCCGAATTCAATGTGTTGCGCGTTGTCGA
The DNA here is from genome assembly GCA_963978495.1 of Athalia circularis. NCBI lineage: Eukaryota > Metazoa > Arthropoda > Insecta > Hymenoptera > Athaliidae > Athalia > Athalia circularis. The sequence goes on along the minus strand of OZ021698.1, from coordinate 17,115,104 downwards.
GGGAGGGGCGAGGGGTGGGCGCGTGTTTTCCAGCGGAATGTGTGCGGGTATAAAATACGTGCATGTGGGTGTTTTTTGGTGAATTTTAGTGGGCATGTGTTTGTATAACACCACGTCTGTATTGTATGAGTACGGCGAGACTCGAGCTTGCGTGCAGAGGCGCCGGGCGCGGGCGCGCCTCTTTCTCGACGGCTTCACGGTAAGTGATGCCAGCGACAAGTAGTTAGTGTGCGTTCAGAGTCAGACGGATCCGGCACGGCCGTAGAGTCTCGTCGTAGTCGTCGTCTTCGTCTTCGTCATCGTCGCTTTTCCTTACTAAACTTAAAAGAAAAATTCAACGCCAACGCCAACGCCAACCACACAGCGCGGACGAATTATAATCCCAAGGTCCAGATCTGGCGCTGTTATTATCAAATACCCACAGAATTTCAACCAACATTCTGTCAACACTCCACGTTATCAAAAAAGGCAAGACGATTTTCAAATTATACAATTTTGTTTGTCTTATCCTTTTTCTTTTCCATACGCGCGATGGCACGTTCCTTTGATCGCTACATCGCCATTGAAAAAATTGAAAAGGAAAAAAAAAAAATTTCTCACGAAATTCTATGACGAAAATTGGTTGCATTTTTCCCTCGGATCTCGAGCTTTCTTCACTACATTATAGACCCATTGGTAATTTGACAGCTGCGAATATTATCTCGTTTATTTCACACTCGAAATAAATATATCTCCGAACTTAACACTGTAGCACGAATATCATTACGTAATATACTATATAGTATACTTTGGGGTATAAATGTGTCAGCAGTAGAATAATAAGAAGAAAAATAAGAAGTATAGGGAGTTCTATAATTCCCGGATTAAAATTATACCGTACAAACGTTCTGCAGTTCAATCGTGCGCACTAACTCAGTACGTGGTCTCCAAACTTCAAACTTTTGGTATCTATATTTATACTTATTTACCGAATGTTGATCAATTATTCAATGTTAGATCGATGAATACACGTTGACAATGTATACGCGAATATATACCGCTGCTCAGTTTATGTACAGATATTATTCCTTCACAAAACGAGCAAACTATGGTTACAATCAACCCCCAGTCATCGCATTTAATTTTGATTGATTGATCGTCGCTTTATCATCTCAGCAACTATAAGATGTACTTCAAAAATGCAAGTCACACTTGCGACCTCCGCAATGACAAATTCAATTATTGGACAAGGTATTTATTACCGGCTTGTCCAAATAAAAGACGAAAAAAAACTGCTATGAAATTAACGAACCGTGAATATTTTTTTCTTTTTTCTCCGATTGTCTACGATATTTGATTCCGCCGCTTGCGTATGTATGAAGAGAGAACTTTTAATCGGTTTCAGAAAAGTAGAGGAAAAAAAAACACGGAAAGCAAGTGCGTGACAGACGATCACGACATGAAAAGTTTTCGCTGCATCCGGAGCTTTTTTTCTCTGCAGGTAGTTTGTTGGTACATTTTTTCAGAAGTTTTCCTGGTGCTTTTCTCTGTCGCTTTTTTTCCCTACCAGTACGCGACGTAAGCTACTGTATACTGTATGGCGGTATATAACGGGGTTGTATTTCTCCCGACGTCAAGGTGAAACGACGTCGTGCATACCGGCGCCTTTTATTGTTGGAAAATTGTGAACATTACGCTATTATAACGGCGATAAACTTCCCCCGTGCGTTTTGCATTGGTATAGATTTTACACCACACATAATACGCGATTTGCATATAATATATGATGTATAATACCAGCTGCAGCAATTTCAGGATTATATGTATAACGAATATATATAATGTACGTTAATACCGGCGAATATACATACATACATATATGCATATGTATAACGGTCGAGGTTGTATGTAATGAAAATTTCATACATCGGCCGCAGGTCTTTACGGTGTAAAGAAAATAATACACGACCTTGCAGCGTGTCCGACCCATGTGGAGAGAAAAGAAGGAATAAAAAAAAATAAAAAATTACATACCCAACGACAGGGGTGGTTTTTACACAGATATGAGAAAAAAAAAGAAAAAGTGGAAAAAAAATAATAAAAAAAAACTACCCCTAGCTAATGACGAGATCAATGTCGCTGGAGTGAGAAGGTGCTTTTCATGCGACACGATGATAAGAAGATCGGAATTCGACGGCTTAATATGTTATTTTTTCATGACTTTTATTATTATTGTTATTGTTATACTCGTCTGTGTATAGATTACTGACGGAAGAGAATGTAAAAAATAAAGCTGAATAATTGGGGAACAAAGAAACGATCGCGTAACGATCATGCTGATGGAAACTCCAAGATTAGGTACATCAGGTCAATTTTATCATCGGTTTGGTTAGCATGAAATTTCGGTAGAAATATATTATATATAGACGCGAGGGTATTATACGTATAAATTTATAGATATTGAAAATCGTTTGGTTGCGTTAATCGATTACGCAAGACCGATAATATTGGAAAGAGTCCTCAGGTTTGAAAACGTGACCATCGAGATTTGCTAACAACTGATACGATCGAGGGGAGAAATTTCTGCGTATCTTGAATTACGTAGGTACCAGGAATAAGAGATGATCATTTCTAACACATCGGATATACTATTGATTGAATCAAACACACAGTAAAAATTACGAGAGAAAATTTAAAAAAAAACTCTCACTAATATGTTGGGACATCCTCGCATGAAATGATTGTGTTGTATGGACGAGAAAAGTTCTACCTAAAGCTCCTCCACTTTTTAGCCCGACGATGAAACGTGTGAGAAAAACTTTTAATTAGCTAATTAAAGTGTTACTGTACATGAAAGGTGGCGGACCAAGAGAGTATAACAAACAAATCAAATGAAAAAAAGAAAAGAGAAGAAACATGAAAAAAAGAAGTTTCGCACTTTGCCTGATGAAAGTAGAATTATAACATCGTCGGTTTTGGATTTTGCATTTTAAACCTTTTTTTTTCTCAGTCTGGCTTCTGTCTGATATCAACGATGATATACACATAACATTTTTCTACTCGTTTTGGTGTTCGGATAATTTTCAAAAATTCTGTCACAGGTGAAATTTCATCTGAGATTATCTGTATTATCTCTACATAATATATATTTTCTATTAACATAAATCGTCGTGATATTGAAATTTTCTAAAAATAATATACTATTCACTATACTTTTATACTTGTAATACGTGTATATAATTTCCAAGGATAATTTATGCAATCAGTCTGTTTTTACTAAGTGTGGTATAAATACAATTGTTGAAACGCACGATCTGAATTGTTGAATAAACATGCTGTTTTGAAAATCGAGGAAACGCTATTATATAGGTATTCGTATGGATCGCTAGCCCTACCTAGGATATTCAATTTATTCAACGGTTTGTTTTTAGCTTTACCTCTTTTTTATCTCGCGTTTCTTTTTCTCCTCCACTCCGATTTTTTTTCGATCTGTATACCAATTTACACATCTCACTTTCCCGTGCTCTATACGATTATGGAAACCGTGCGCGATCCTCCCATGTCTCAATCGAAGAATAGTTCGCGTAGTAAAAATTGGTCAGCGATCGTCACTTTGTTCGTTACTCCATCTGAAGTACTGTACCAAAAAAAATTCGAATTATTCTCTCTGCACTCTATTCGTAATTGTATAATTCAGTGTCTCACGCACACGAAAATCCGCTGAAAATTCACGCTGTTTAAAAATAACGATAAAAGCTGATCTGATAAAAAAGTACCGCATAGGAGAATAGTTATCTTTCCGACCAAGAAAAATATAAGATACATAGAATGAGCGTGATCTGTTTCCGAAATTCACTGCGGTGTGGGGTGATGGTTTCCACAAGTGTATGATAAGAAAGGATTTATTGTCATAGGATTCGCAAAAAATCGTCGAAATTTCATTGAAAGAATTTCTAAAATACTTCAATAGAATTCCAAGATATTTATGCCATTTATCTGATATTATGTACCACATATCATATTACATAGAGAGCAATGCGACTCTTGAAAAACGGTGCCACTATTTCATTATATCTCACAGAATTCTTTTTCCAAGCTTTTTTTTTTTTCATTCATTTTTATACATGGCGTGTACGATCTCACAGAGATACACCTTCGGATTTGGTTTTGAGCTACTCGAGTTTCCTTTTACCCATGACGTCGTTATCATATTATACTCTTGTTCAGTTTCGTTTTTTCTGCCATTTTTCCTTGTTTTATAAATTTGTTCTATTTTCAATGAAAAAAAAGAGATCGTTAAAGAACGCAACTGACTGCGGCGCGAGCTCTTCCGGTGAGGGTTGAAATTTTCACTTCGGTATCGAATTGTTTGAGCGCACTTAACATATCCTAGATAAATATATCCTGGAATCGTGAGGCCGCATATGATGTCCCTGATTTCAAGATTTTGGCAAACTCATATATAATATACTACCTACTCGTTTATAAAGTATAATATGCTATTTACTTTATACGTAAAAGGCAACTGCTTCAAGTCAAACATTAATAAGAACCCTCTTTGAGAATCTTCTGACAGTTGGTAAAGATTGTTTGTTGGACAAATAATAATTAATCTACTAAGGCAGTTAGAGCGGCAAAAAAATTACTACTCGATAATAATGTCATTTAAAACTTCTAACGTTCTGTACAGTATAAGCTCCGAACGATACGACTGTTCGGCCATTTTTACGCCGTTCAAAAGTTTCGAAACTTTTTCCACGTCTTTACCGTTGAATGTATAAATTTGTTCGCAAATCATTCTCGTCTTTTTCTTCTTCTATTTTTCATTATCATTGCGATCCGCGATTGAACGGCTTCTTTCGTCTTTTCATTCGCGTTATTTATTCAAATACATATAATTCATTCGTTCAGTTTCATTTATTTCAATGAGACTTCTTTTGAGTTAATTGAAATATTTTTTTGCCGGAAATTAATTTGTAAAGTTATAGCCTTTTACAGAAAGAAGAGAGGGAATGAAAGTGGCGGAGGAGGATGCCTATGATCGATTCTTACCCAAACCAAATACGCTGATCTTTTATAAACAATAACGAATTATTTCAAAACAGTTTCGACGATGTGCTTTTTAATAAGGTACATAATATATGGGGCATTTCATGTTAACTCGACCAATGATTTTCCCTCACTATTTTTGATTCGCTTTGCGATTTTTCATACAATTCTCCGATCTGAAGAAATTGCCGAGTCCTTTTTTGAGATCGGAGAATTGTATAAAAAATCGCGAAGCGAATCAAAAATGGTGAGGGAAAATCATTGGTCGAGTTGACATGGAATGCCCCATATATAATGTATTAACATAATACCTGCAACCAAAAGGCAGACGTTTTAATAAGAAGTGAAATAAAATCTAACGTATATATAAAATTCTTGCCACTTTATACTGCTCTTCTTTACATATACTAACTTCTCGTTTTTCCAGCCTCTTCAATTTTGGCCTTTACGGGTCCTGTTCTGTCCGCATATTTTTCTTTCTTCTCTTCTGTCCCTAAATCTGAAATGAAATTCGATTCTACCGATAGGCTTTCCTTTTCAAGGCTCCCTTGGGCTTTTGTATCGTATTTCTCAGATCTTTTTCATGTATAGAATGTAACGTATGTTATTCGTATATACGAAGAAAACAGTGAAAAATGATAACAAAATATATGGATATGTAGCAACTCAGTGGGCATATAAAAAAAAAAAGTAAAAAATTCTGTTCGTTGTATACGTCATTTTCCAGTTCGACTTAAATTTTATTATGTGATGTTCAAACGAACACGTTTATTCATATTGCGTTGTGTACCAATATTCGATTTTTTTTTATTTTCATTCTCATTATTATTGGTGATTATTTCTCAGTCGAGAGGGAATACAACGATTCCCTCGAGGAATATGTACAACGAAACGATTACCCTCCGGCTGCAGAGCTACCGCAGCCATTCGGAACAGATAATTTAACCATCAGTCATCAAATAATAAATATTTGCGATGAATTAACTGGTACAATTCAGGTGCGAGTAATTTTCAATGTTCAAAGTCGAGCAGAGTGAACAAAAATTCATTTTAGAATATCGTAACGTGATTGATGAGCGACATTTAAATTAAATTTTGAATCAACTTCGATGCTGATCTGTAAATTAATCGGACATGAAGTTATTTTTCCTCTCATCGATCTCACGTTTCCCCAAAGTTTATAGACAAAAACAAATGTAACGAAAGAAAGAGGCCTTTGTAAAAATCCAGCACGATGCAGCTGGGTCTGAAGAAGACAAAAAAATGCATTGTTTAATTAATATCGTCCGCGTTTTATTTGAGTTGAAATTTTGGCACCCAGCATCAGTCCGGGGTTTTCTTTATGGTCGCCAGGAAAAAAAATTTTGAAATTCTTTAACAGAACAATGTTGAACTCAGCCACACGAATGATGATAATGGAGTGTTGCAGAACAATTGGCAGTCATCTTCATGTACATACCTCGCACATTATATCTGATCGTAAGATGAGACAAAAGAGAAAAGTAAAAAAAAGTTTTGGCTGAACAGTTTTAGAGCTGCAGAGAGTCTCGGCCCCTGATGCAAAGTTTCTCGCCAAAGAGTAGCTGGCAATCTTTTCTGCCTTCCCCAGGTCTCAATTCGACATTGACGACATTATCGATAAAAATAAATGAATAAATAAATAAATAAATGAAGAATACAGACCCGCCTAGACGACGATTCGCATAATCTCCAGCTAAAAGCTAGCAGCAGCGATGGTTGGTTTTTGTATTTTTTTTCGGTCCAAACTGATCGATTAAGTTTTGTATGGCGACATGCATTGTCTCTGTACGGAGTTTGATGCGTTTTTTTTTTTTGATTCTACTAATTTTGTAAATTTTCGAAAGCCTTCCTTGATGATGACGACGTTAATTGGTTTAATTTCTTGCACCTGTGGGCAGTTTGAAACTTCAGCGATAGTCATTGCATGGGTGAGGTGATATGGAAAAGGGGTGGGATAATGTGAGAGATAAATTATCGAAGGGGTGCTGAAGGTCTTAGATAGGGACTAATATCAATTAGTAAGATTTCAACGCTGATGTCATCGGGAACTAATTAGAAGCTCGATAATTAAGGTAATAACGATATCATAACGATAATCGCGTTGAATGATCATTACTATTATTATTTATTTTGAGAATGAAAATTCAGCACCTTGGGATTTCGCCTCCACAATGTTGATGATAATTATTTTAATGTGAATTAATTCGTCGGATTTCAGGATATTCATAGCACAAACTTCACGTCACGTTTTAGGGCTGATTAATGTAATTGACAAGCGATTTAAAAAAAATTTCAACTCAAGAACCATAAAGATCCACGATATTGAGTTATAAATACAACAGGACTGAAAAATATAGCCGGGGCTAGTGTTAATATTATCTGGTAAAAAATAAATTAATTGCGGTGAGTTCTAGTGAATTTTTTTTCGCGTTTAACTTTAACCAAAGTTCAACTGAAAATAAACATTGAAATTTTTATAGTGCTCTGTAGAATAAACCCCTCCAGATACACGTCACAATAATTATATAAACTCAAGCGGTATGTATATAAATCTGTTTATCATTCCGAAATTTATTTAAAAATAATAGATCTTTCGATGAAGAAAAAATATATATACCTACTTTTAAATTATGTACCGCCATGAGGTCCAAACTATTTTACGTAGGTATGTATTTATTTTTTCGCGAATACACAACGGTCCTGGAATCCCTTTTTTTTATACTTAGCAATTTTTTGATAATTTTTTTTCGCTTCGTCATTTTTTCCTTTGGTTTTTGGAAGCTCGCTTTCCTTGCGTATATACAGGGATGATAAATTGAGCGAAAAAATAAAAACGGTAGGTAATTCTAGGCGCGGTTGAATTTGGCATCTGTGGTGTATAAGGGTATAAAAATAAGGGAAGAAAATAATAAGAGAAAGTAGAGGCAGGAAAAAAAAAGAAAATGGTCGGGTCTGAGAGCAGCGGGACTTAAGCTGCGACCGAAGGTAAAAGGCTAATAGCGCAGTGGCGAGCAGATGAGGTTGGATTTAATATCTGAGAAAGCTGTTGCCAAACTATCAAGCTATATAACAGGCTGGGTCATTATTGCCCTCAAAGAAATTGTTTGTCAGAGTCGAAGTTTGGATACGTGTCAGTAGATTTCACTTGACTTGCAGTAGGGTTATGACTATATCTGTTTTAAATCTGGTGCCAGTGACTCGGAAAGATCAGGCAATATAAATTCAAGAGAAATTCTGATTATTTGGCAAACGTTACACACGCTCACTCTATAAGATAATATCTGGACGCGCTAAATTTATTCAAGTGTAAAAAAACTCTACAAATATTAATATAATACCACATCGTTATTACCTGCGGGATGCTTCCCAAAAATTTAGACGATCACAATCATGATCGTTTATTGTGCAGCTGTTTTATATTATTACAATATGTGATTTTTATAGCTTCAATTTTCACGGGGAAGATCGATTGAGTTTTTTTCTTTCTTCGTATACACAACTGCGAAATGAGCGGCGCGTGTCTTTTGCTAAGATCGACGATATGGTCCACGCGTGAAGATGATCTCGGTAATTTAATCGCAATTTATTATCATTAATTCATCGCGAGGATAACGATGACGTAAAAATATCCTGAATAAGATCCCACCAACACTTTTCTGAGGGACTCTCCGAGCATCTTCGGAATTTAATATACAGTCCAATTTATTCTCGGGAGAATAAACAGTACCGGCCACACAATCACGTAATTTTTATCAAAAGCCCTCGTAAGTTTAGTAGATCAATAAAATATTCCGATACTACGTAATCTCGCGATTAATTGTCCCTTCAAAAATTAATCAATGAGACCGCCGCGCTGTAGAGTTCGCTATTTTTTTAGAGAAACAATAAATGCGAGTAAACACATGTTGCTGTGCCTGGTTTGAAATTTATTCGCGTGCAGGTCAAAACTGAGAATTTTAATGCGGCGCAAAAAGAGTGGCAGATGTTGAACGACGCGGAGATGAACCATGAGAAGCAAAAAAAGCGATCAAGTGAGCGCCAAATTAATTTTCCGATGACAATAAACATTTGGCGCGCCACAAGCTTCGCTTTAGAAAATTGCATTTTGGCCGATATGCGGTTTTCTAATGTCTGCAAGTTTGCAAGTACTATTTGCTTACCGGGAGTTGAGCTGTAGCGTCATTTTGTTTATCGTCAACGTCTTTTCAGCTCCTCCAACGTATTATACGCATGATTGATACATTACGTATGTGTATTTTACAGTGCGGCGATTCTGTTTGCTGCGTAGTCATAACTCATCACCCGTGCGGTATTCGGTCGTTTTGTATTTTATTTTATTTTTTTATTTTTCTGTCTTATAGTTTCTCAAACTTCTCAAGATAATTGTTGTTTGTTTTGGATGCTAAGACATTTTAACGTTAAGATTTCTGCAACATCAAAAAATAGCCCACGATCTCTTCAAGATTTGATTCTAATAACTTTTCATTCTCAAATTTTTTTATTTCGGCACACGGAATAACCTTCTCAGATTTTTTTGGAGGAGTAATTTGGATTGAGCATCGTTCTGATTATTGCTCTAGTAGTTCTATAAAATATATTTGTTGGGTCTTCGGATTGATTGACACGTTTACGTGAATGGAATGAGCTAAATCGGGTCGGATGAATACAAAATTAAGCCGGTGCAACGTTTCAGATTATTTTTAGCGCGTTAAAGAAGTGAAAATAGGAAGACCGGTTAGTGTAAAAGTGGAGAAAAAGGAACAAAAAACAGAAAAAAAAAATGTCTCAACGGTTTTAAATAGCAGTCCGGTGCACCAAATTGTAGGAACTATATAATCGCGTAAGGTGCGTTATATAGATATATAGTAAAATATAATTATAGGCGGAGAAACTCTCTCCTGGTTTATTCTAAGATACGACGAGGTGTACAACGGGGTAAGTAAACACATATAACCCGGTGCATTACTAACAGGAGAATTGAAACAGCTGCACATTTACGTTTGTAAATAAACGACACTAAACTGCAATTCGTGAGCGCGTGCAGTGTGCAGTAACGCGAGTTATCCAATTGCCATACATTTCATCTGATTCGATCTTATGAAAAAGGAAAAATTACCAATGTTCACATTCGTATTTTATCCAATTATCCATGACAAATTGTACAAGGTGGTTATCCCCTGGGATCTGATATATATTCTAAACTTAGCGCTACTTTGCGCAGCTTTATACGCTCTTTACTCGCTCTAGACTCATTGGAAAATCCAGCAGCGTATAGTGGTCCAGTTCGTCTACAGATTTTGTAAAGACATGACTAGCTTGATTTTCACTCACGTTCTAGCACATAGTTTTAAAAAAGTTGCAAGTGTTTTGTGTATTGCAAAGTGCATTCCACTCTTCAGATATATTCTTCTATTCAACGTCACGACCATGGTTATGTCTTTGAAAAAAAATATCATCTCCCAACCGTCTTGCGATACAGGCACGTATTATTGTTCATTCAACTATATGCATAGATGTATTTTTTTTTTCATTATGTAATGGTATCAAAAATAAAAATTTTTCGCAACACGAAAATATCATGTAGTGTAGGATGATTTTTCTCCGACATTGATACCGGGGGCACTTGAGATTATTTGATTTTTTCTTCTTCGTACGAAAACGGAAGCTGCAGTTTCGTCGTGACCTTGACATTGAGTGCATCGATCTTTCACCGATTCTCACCGCGGTTGCAAACGCGTTCACGTCGATTCTAAACGACTTCCCCTGCCGCAACACTAACGGCGCATCTTCAGCGCGCGATAAATCTCCTCGGGAATACCAAAGTTAATGCGGCACGTGGAATTAATTATTTCGCTCACTAAGAAAATCCCTCAGGATTGGGTTCGATCGGCCGATACGCAGTGGTGGATGTGGGTCGATCTCTGTGGAAGGAAAGAACAAAGATAAAAAAATGAAAGGAGAAGAATGAAAAAATTCGGTAAGTCGGCCGCGGTTCTAACGTTGTTTTATAGGTTGAGCTTGAAGACCGGCTATTTCTACGCAGACATCATGTCAGACCGGCAAATATATTTACGTTGGAGCTAGTCGGTCGCGGTCGTCTTGGCTTATGTGGCCAGCGAGACGCAAAAATAGTGGCATCGGTTCAGGCGAGATTTTAAGGCGTGCTCAGGTCGCGAATTGTGGTCCAGCAGCTGCCGATGATCGTTTCAACCGTTTCGCTTGGGCGAACGGACTAGGCATTGTTTCGAATTTTGGCAAATGTCCCATCGAAATACAACGGTTCAGAATTTCGGACTTTCGACGTACGCGGGGTGACGAAACTGCAAAGTGTTTTCAGCCTCATACGAATATCGTTATCATCAGGTCCGCGAAGAGGGGAGGAATTACAAACTGCACATTTTGAAACGAAAGTACAATGAAAGTAACGCAACGTTTCAAAATTTAGACGTTTTACTCCAAAGAACCGACAAGAGCCAGCTTTTCTCATTTTATTGTCTTTGAGTTATTGCGCCAAGTTGTCAGCAGGCTGAGGATATTTATACGTCAAACAAAACACCCACCCGTTGTTGCAAGTTTAATTGAATTTTATACACTCATCTTATTTACCATTACGAATTTACACGTCAAATATTGCACGAAATGTAAAATTTTTTGTTGTTCCACATCCCAGTTAACGTATAAATTTCGTCTCACCTCAATCTTTTTTATCTGATATACTTTTTTCTCTAACGTTTTCTGACACTTCCCGTGAAATTACGTCACGGATACGTAGGTCGGTTGTGGATACATAGATTTATCGTTGATATGCAATATTCTCTTTGGATCACGCCAATGACGTCACGACTTAAAATACTGGGTCACAGCTGGGAGCTTTCGTAGACATTTGGCGCCTAAATGCGCGCACAGGCGTATACAAAGAAGAGAAAGAAGACCAAGTAAAAGAAAAAAAGGAAAGAGAAAAAAGGAACTAAGAAGATCGTCAGATGTGCAGTTAGACGTGCGTTAACCCGAGTAATAAGTTTTCCACGAATAATCTCTCCAAGCAGTTGGCATCACGCAATGTGTCTTGGCGCCTACTTATAAAGTAAACTGTACAGATATATATAATTTCTTTATATTACCCGATAATGTCGACTAATAAAATGGCCCGCGACCACCGATCGTTAGTGGATTACACGGAGATTAAGCAAACCCGTATGATTTTTATTAGGGTAAGATAAAGAAAAAACAAACTTTCGTCACTTCGTGTGCGACAAACGCCACGAAATATAAATCATATTCGTGAAAAAGAGGTAGGATTAAGGACCGTCGAAATGAAAAATTAAGGAGATCGGGATACGCCCCAGCTGAGTGTAGTCAATGATTTTTTATTACTTCCGGTGGTCCCTCGCGTGACAAGGTCACATGTTGTGGCGGCATGTTGACTCACGTGCTCGTTGTTGGATGACGAAAGGTAGAAAATAAAAAAAAAAGAAGAAGAAATCTAGCTGTCCACGCTGTACTGCCTATATATTTCAGCTCGAAGTGTGTGGTAGCTCTTCGGCTAATTTTTGGAGTGAAAGCGAATTCATTTTTTTCTCTAATCATTTTTTACAGATCGCTGCGAATGCATAATCTGCAAGCCTCGGAGAGAATTTTTTGGACGAAAAGTAGACGCAGCCTGGAATTGGTGCGTCGTTCAAAAATCATTGAAACGCCTCCCAGAAGAAAGGTGAAATCAATCATCGCGGAGAATTATTATAATTAAATTTTGAAAAATTTTTATCGAATCGTTCACTGCGAACGAAAGAAAAAGGGAAAAAAAGGAATCAAAAATGTAATCTATCAACGAATGAGGAGACAGTAGTGGATTAGTTACGATGATCACCGTCTGCGAGATTGATTGAAATGAAAACTACTTTCGAAACGAAAGGTAAGATAATTATCAAGCCCTTAAAATACTCTTTCGAATTGTTCGTTGATTTGGATGGGGAAAAAATCAAGGTCTCACATGAAACAGCTTTTGACCATTTTGTACGTCCCATTCAACAGCTTCATCATCACCACTATAGCGGCACTAGCATTCCAAGCTGAAATTTATTATCATCTATTTTTCGCTCGTGCGACAATGTCGTACGAGATACATAAAATTGAAAAGTTTATATCAAGCGAATAAGCGCGAGAATTTCCATCTTGCAATATACATGAGTTCGTTATCCAAAGCCCCCTGGGATTCGAGTTTGAAGTTATACTTTTCCAAAAACCAAATAAAATCATTACCAGATGAGATGCGTAGTAGGATAAATTTGCCTCGAACCGTGTGTGACCTTGGCATGGATAAGAAAAGACTGTGACAAAGTTTTTTCTCTCCTCATCTGTAGCAACAGCTGGCCAATTTAGAATCTAGAAAATTTTAGGCTTTTAGTTAAGTTTTTTTTTCACCATTATGATAATTTTTAATTTTTGATATATATTGTTGTGTCAGTTAACCCATGGACCGGGTTTCAATATCGGAGATCATGTGGCAGCTTTTTGGCCCAGAAACTGAAGCCTTTTTCCGTTTTTTTTTTGTTGACTGATCGTTAACAACTGCGCCGATCCGAACGTTTCTCGTTTGTATTTCACACAACCTATTTCGAATTCTCTTCGAATGGAATATCAAACATTCACTCACACTTATTCTCTTGGCTCTTTCGTTCCCACATTTTATTTTGTTTTTTTATTTTTCATCCTGCCAATTTTCTCGTGTCTCGTGGAGAACCCGTTCTATTGTTACTCGAAACTGGCTCGTTAGAAGAAAAATAAATAAAAACTGAAACAAAAATTATTTAAAAAAGTAAGAAAAATGAAACGGTGAAATATCGAGCTTCACGTGCTTCGAAACAACTCTGATAATTCATCGCGTACGATCGATTTTGGAAAAATTGCATCCGTCAAAATACTCGAAAGGGATTACTTTTTCCTTTTCTTGTTTCTTCAGTCTCGAGGAGAGGACGAAAATTTGTCTTCGCTCGTTTTTCGTCGCCCATTCAACGTGTCAGACATAGTTATTATGCTGCTTGTGGTTTCTGGTCATAAAATAAATAGTTTAACTAGTTTAAAATTCGCTTGTTTCAGAGCCAACTGCAGTGCGGCAGTGGTACCAGCGAAATTAGTGGAGCAGTTTTCATCGCGTGAGCTTGAAAATTTTGTGAAAATTTTCGTGCCACACATATTTTGGATTCCTGAAGCAAACCGTGGCAGAATCGGATCGCTCTTGAGAGGAATTTGCGTAGTTTTAGAGAAACGCGATAAGGGCGAATTCGAATAAGAGTCAGACGCAAATAATTTCATAGCTATCAAACGATTATACTTTAAATGTGAATTCCAAACTACCAGACGTCTTAAAAATCGATTAATCCGTCCCACCGCAATTTATTTCACTGGTTCAAAACAACTGACTGTCGAATTTTACTTTTACTGTATCGGAATACGCACAGTGCGAGAAGATCAGGGCGCAACGGAGCAAACGCCACGATCTAAATTTGAATTCCACGCTACCTATACGGGACTCGAGACGCGCGAGGTTTTACGCACGTCGTCAGTGTCTTCCAACGTTAAAGTTAACAGAAAATTGAAATTCAACTTCAACTTGTTCCATCGAGATCAAAAGAAACTAACCGATCAGAGAAAACAAAATAAATGAATATAAATAAAAGATATTAAAAAAGAAAAAAAAAAAGAAGCCTCTCCGGGACATCGACGTCGCACGCGCGGAACCGTCGCTACATAATTACAATTACCGTCGTAGAATAGAAGAAAAATTAAAAAACAACCCCTCCACGTCTTCGAATTTGGAGTGATAAATCTGTATCTTAATAAAGGCTATAGAAATATAAAAAGACGTCCAATCAAATGCAGATCGCGCACGATCATTCGAGATGGTAAACTATGGGAACATTAAAATAACGGGGTTCAAAAAATCGACACATATCAATTTATACGCTTGCAAAAGTTTGTGATTCGATCTATCCGATTTTTCAATATACATGTAAGTCATTTTTCCCAATTTTTCAAACTAGCTTCTTCGATAAATTGCAATTATAAAAGAAATAATACATGAGATATCGCCCCTAAATAACCCCGGATATCTTCACGATGGCGAACAGAGTGAAGTCGCTTTATAACCAGGTAAATATAAAGCTATTCCAATTAAGATCATCCCATTATATTCAATTTTTTTCTTTTTTTCGTTTGTCATGGAATAAAATTGCCTCTAATCCCCGCACGTGCTGGTACCTATTTTTGTTATTTTCATATTTGTTTTATTAACCGATAATAAATATAAATGAATATAATTGCCTTGGTATCGGCGCACCTGTTTTCTACGATACATATATTTGATTGGCGCTTTCTATAACGATTGATGGGGGATGCTGGTTTATAGGGTGTTTGTTTGCGTAGAAAATTATACCCATATAAATTCAGAAATGTTATGCTCATAATTGCCTGTCATCCGCGTTATACGACTCTGGAAATTCAACCGAGTCCCAGTTAGCCACACCCTTTTCTATCATATACTATCGCACGAGAAACTAAATGAATAGAAAATAAATCAGACTAAAAACGATAGAGTTTATAAATTTCCTCCTTATTATTTTTTAATTTGAAATGATATTTTCGTAAATCGATTATCATGCGATCGGTCTCCAAACAAACTAATGTCTAAGAACATTTTTTATCTCTATACAGTCGAAATATGCTGATACACCATAGATTCAAATCTGCAAGCAGTCTACAGGACTGAAAAAAGTAGCAAAAGAAATAAATGAAAATATCACGAAAAAAAATCTTTGATAGGATGATATTGAAGAATAGTTTCCGTCCATTAGAGTAAAATATAAATGATGACCTCTCAACGCCAGGCATCCAGATGAAAAAAATGAATTGTTTCTATTCAGCTATCAAAGGTCTATCCGAGAGAATATAGCGAGAACCATTCAAGTGCACTCGACTGTACTATGTGCTGCTTGTCAGATGAATAAAGTGACAGGCAGCTGCAGCTTTTGGAAAAAATTTTCAAGAATAGAATATTCTGATATTTTGCAGCGCATGAAAATGATACGTAGTTTTGTTTTACGTCAGATTAAATGCATCTGTCAGAACCTAAGGGATTGATATCGTAGATGATTGAATATTTTTTTTTCAGAGAGATGGAAATTTTTCAAGGCTTTTTAAGCTGAAAATTTAGCGACTATTTTCTAATTTTCGAATGCGAAGCTTACAATAGTTTTTAATAAAAAGTATTCGCATGTTTTTTCATAGAATTTTGAGCCTCGAGTTAATCTGCAAATAAAATTCAAATAGCCCCGCGTTATCGCCGCGATATATACAGTGATGTAGGTGAGGATTGAAATCGGAAATCGCCAGTCACGTGATTCAGAATCGCAGATGTCAGCCAAGAAAAGTTTGGGGCCATCGTCCAAATAGTCTATACTCATCAGTGCCAAAAACTTTGTGCTCTTTTGTCATCGAGCGACGATCTCCCCGCATCTTTGCCTTATACTTTTACCGCGTTCTAAACTAATACGTGTAAATATTCAAATTTAATATCTGTTAATACAAATTTTGGCACAATAGTAAAACAAAATGCCACCGCAAAATTCTCACCACCATTTTCAGCCCTTTTCTTCTGTTTCGGTGTGTATTTTCATCGAAATTATATTTATATACTTTCGGTCTAATTGGATGATTTATTTTAAAATTAATTACTTTGCGAAATGTGCAGTGCAGTGTCAAGTTAAAATCGAACCCTGTTCTCGATTGAAACGCATGCATTTTATTTTCTTTTCTTCAACCTATACGATAAATTTTTATCCTCCATTAGGACGATGTTCTCAGATCTGTAACTTTTCATATCGTCCTATCCACATAGGTAATTTTCGAAAGAAGAGTTCTCCTGGGTTGTACGTGTCTCGTGGGTTTGTCGGTCTGCGTTTGGGCGATAGCCATCGGCACTGATCATTGGTTTATGGTTCAAGCACCGGATTACATTCACGGACTTCCCCTAGGAGACGCAGAAAATACCGGAAGGATGCTACTTTTTAGACATCAAGGTCTCTGGAGAGAATGTACAACGGGCTTAGAACCCGATGGGGTCAATAGCACGCAGATGATTCCGTATAGTAAGTATACGTATATACGATCCAGTAATCTATAAAAAAAAAAATCTATAAATCTTTCCTTAAGTAAAATTCATTCATCATTCTACAACAATTTCAGAACATATAAGAACTTATATTGATTGTGAAATGGGGGCAAACTTGTTTCAATTATCGTGGGTACCTCATGATCGTTTTCATCTTTCAAGTGTACGAGCTGTATTATAGATTATATAGTGAGGTAATCGGGTGTGAGTTTGAGGATTGCTGATTAGCGTCTTCAGACGTAAGAAATACGAGGCGCGAAGTGATCGTGAGCTTAGGTCGTAAAACGTGCTTATTATAAAACCACATCAGGGGATCTTGCAGGTTCGTGTTTCCCTGTTTAAAGGCACCTATAACTTTACGGGCGTTTTTTCCTTCTGTCTTTCTTATTTTTATTTTATTTGGTTTTTTCATTTTTTTGCCGGAGAATAAAATGATCGGAAAATAGCATCCGAGTGAAATCGATACCCCAACACCTGCGGATGCCGGAAATGTGTTTGAGGTCGGCGGGCCAGCTTAATATCAGGAGAGGTTGTTTGACTGACAGCTTAGCAGCCTTGGCTTCGAACTCGAAATTCAACAAATATTATATTCTTACGCATATACATATATATCCGCCCAACGACCACCCACGATTTAACTTCTAATCTCTAAACTTCAACTTTAAATTTTTAACCGACCAAAACCAACTAACGAACAATTTACAATTATCATAAATCTACGAATGACTCTTATCCAGCAGACCAAGACTGAAAAAATAAACGTCCATAATAGCTAAAATAAACGGTCGATCGAACGTCGGGAAAAAGTATATTTGTTCCGATATTATTTTTGCTGAAGTGCATACCCCCGTGGCGTTCAAAGAGGGGGCGGCGGAAATTGGAAAAAAATTTATAGATTGTGAATAAAAATATAAATATCGGTAAGCAAGACGCCACGCAGACGAGTTTCTTCTTCTTCTTTTTTTTATTCGAGTTTTCATTTATCGCGCTAACCTCTTCGGCAGATCTACATTTGTTTTTTTATGGAATTTTTCGATATATTTTTCTTTGATTTTTTGTTCAATAAAATTTAACGTTACAATTTTGTAATATTCGGTCTTTTTTTTTTGTCTTCCACAGCAGAATGCAAGTATCAAGAAATGTTTCCTTCGGAGGACCGCCTAGAGCAAAATCCAAGTTTGAACGAAACATTGCTCAGTAAGTTGGAAGCAAATAATTTATTATTCATCTCTATGAAATAAGTGAACATCTACATTACTACGGGTTTTATTAATACGTTTTTCATCAAAACAAGTACAGCGATGATTTATTGAAATTATTAATTCCAGGCTACTCCAGAACGCAGGTGTCTTTCGCAGTAATTAGCATATTCGTTATGCTTATGGGGTTCGGATTTTCTATATACACGTTTCGCAATCCCAGATATATGTTCAAGAGACTAGCTGGCGGAATACATTTCATAACTGGTAAATATAATTAATTAATACACTGCGAGCTGCGGGTTTCGCGTACATATGATTTAATACCTAACATTACGTATAAAGTTTGTACCAGCAGGAGAGCTTAATTTGAGCCTGATTTATGCGTAGCGAAAATGATTGATCTTGGAAAAGAAAGCCGTTGAAAATTGACCGATAAAAATGAACAAACTACATTATAGCTACATACTGTTAAGATCGACGTGATTAAAATTTGCACATTCGTTTTTAACAGGTGCCTGCGTGATAGTGGTAATCCAAGTAGTGCAGACAGCGGTTGAGTATGAAAAACTTAACGTTTTTGAGACGTTTCCAAAGGGTGCGGTGAAAAGGTACGATTATTCTTTGGTATTGGCGTGGTTAGTGTTCATGGGAAATTTAGTGGCAGGATGCGCGTTCATGTTATTTTCGAAAAAACGAAAGCGCGACAAAGCACCGACCGAAGAAATCGCCATGGCGGATGAACCGACGATAATTGGTCGCTAATTGTAAATTTTACGATCTGAATATATCACATTTATTATCTAATCACAACTCTCTCACAATCAGTGAATGAAGAATTTCTAGTCATGGAAATATCATACGTTTACATCGGAACGAGTGAAAGCTTGATTATCTGAAAACTCCCATTTCCGTGCGTCGGTGGAACAGAAACTTGTAGCCCACAGCTGGTTCTGTCTGGGACGTGACTTCGTCATTATTTTATGGAGCTTACGAATATTACAACATTTCGAGCTTATTCGTTGTCGGTAACGAATAAGCTCGATCTTCATTTCAAGTCACATGAAATCTTCGACCTACCCGCTGCCGTAACGAGTCTCGTAGTTTTCGACGGATGAAGATTTTTAACGGATGACAAATGGAACGGGATTTTTATGGATTGAAAAAATTAAAACGAAATCTCACCGACGATAAAATACTCAAACGTATGGTATGCATCATACCTAATTATATATTGTAATATGAGAATATATCAAAGCGGTGGAAGAAAAAAAAAACAATGCCGCCAACTATATTATTGATTCTAATTGTGATTTAATTATTCAAAAAACACCTAGATCTATTCATACTGAATATTTGATACTCAATATGTCGTACGACAATAAGCCATTCGGGGGTTGATCATTGAAACAAAAAAATAGAATAAAATTACATGGGTGTAAATATTTATAGTTCTGATATTAAAAATGCCTTCTATATTGATATGGAAATATTAACTTCCTATTAAAATAAATTCACTATCAAAGTGCTTACTCACCTAGAAAAATCGTCACTTGATTCTACGACAGATGACGAACAAAAAATTGAAAAAACGTTCGATGAACATCTGTGGTCAGGTGTGATTATAAAAATTATGAATAATAAATACTATAACCTCTTGTGATTCATTTATCAGTTTCGTTTTTCTTATTTTATTTCTGTCAACGAAATTTTCAATTTTATGTCAACCAAAGGATCAGTTTTCGAACATGTACTCGGAAGTGTTCAGAATCGTACAATGTAGTCTTGTGTTATCATCTATTCAACCATACCTACAACTACAGTGACCTCAAATATAAAAATCGATTGTTCATGGCTTGTTTAGTGGAAAATGATTTATTTTTTATATATATGTATATATAATTATCATACATAGTTCAATATACTTATTACAGTCAATAATAATATTGAAATAACGATGATGAAGATAAAAATAACTCATCAATAACGTACACTCTGCAACGAAAAAACTGTACGTGTTTATTATACCGTATGGTTGAAAATATTATAAGTGTAATATAAAATTAAAAAATTATGTTTTCACTCTTTTTGAAGTGTAATGCAACCCCCAGTTGTTCATAAAAAGACATTCACTGTAAATATATATATATATATTATAATAATAATAATAATTCTCGATTATATGATGTAATAAAGAACAAATAGAAAAATGAAAATAATTATTATGATATAACGATAGTACTAATAACAATAATAATAATGATGATAACAATAATGATAATGATAATAATAATCATAGTAATAATAGATAAATCAATAATTTTAATAGCTTACGAACCAAATTTATTAGAATTATTCGTGAATTCGAGGTTCACATAGTTGTTTAATATTTATTCATTTTTGACTGTTTTTTTCAGGTTTGCTCGAAGAGTTACGTTAACAATATGATAAAAAACTAGTCTTAACAATCAACAGCCAGAAAATTTGAAAATACAATCATCGTAGTGATGTTATAGTTGATATAATAATCGTTAGATTTGCATATCCAAATTCAAATAGTTTGCAGTAAAATATTGAGCAGAACACGTACGTAGTCCGCAAAAAAAAAAATTGTAAATAATTTTTTTCTCCCATCAATTTATGGTTGCGGCGTAAATGATTTGTTAAATTTTTGAAAATTTTCTATAACGAGTGCAAATCGTGATTTTATCTTTTATGCAACATTTATTTCATTTTTTAATCGGTAGGTATTCAACGTTTATCGTAGATACAATATTTTATATATTATCTATAATATTTTCAATACATAATTATCGATTATTGGCACGGGTCGTTAAAATTATTATGTGCGTTTTATAATATTTATATTATACGTAATATAAATGTTCAGTTATTGATGATTAAATTTTAATGAGATATTATTTATTTAATAGTTATTTATTTGTTAGTTATATTTATATTTATCATATATTTTGTCAAGTCTATTCGCATATGGGTGTAATACTTACATTCAATCATACTGCGGATGTAGATAAATCCGTTTCAAATTTACAAATATAATTATTGACATATCACTTTTAGAAATTGCGCTTACATTAGATACTCAATTTTCATTTTTGTTTTTTGAGTATATAATTTATCGAGGTGATTAGGATACATTTCTAGTCATTCTTCGTTTTGCTTTTCATTCATTTTTTAGTCTATTCAAATTTTTTGTTCAGCCATATTTGATCGATGGTAAACGACTCGATTCAAGTTCACTAGAAATGAAGAAAAAATCATCAATCTCGATCAGTCGAACAATTCCTGTATAAAATTGAATCCAATGTAGACGTTCAAGTAGAACTTCGTCAAGTTATCTTTTCCGATATATTCCTGCATTAGGATTTTCAATACTTGAAATCTCACGATTGAGTTACTAAAGTGTCAAAATATTTTGAACTTTTCTTTCTAATATTTATAATACATACTTGTATATATATATTTTCTTCTTCTATAAACTTGACGGCACAATATTTTTTAATCATTGGTTTTTTTACCATTTTGGTTTTACTCAGAATGATGTCTGATATTTTTCACACAATTCACATAATTGTTGGTCAATCCACTAATTTATTTCAGTATACGATCAGTGTCTTTCGAAGTTTCTACTTCATCATGAATTTCATCGCTCAATTCGTCATCGTTTTCATCATCTTCATCTTCATCGTCAGCTCCGTCTTCATCTCCGTCGAATTCATCCGCATCGTCTTCCCCGTCGTCCGATTGTAATTCGTGTACCAGTTTCGTATACCTAAAAAAAAAGTTAGCAGAGTTAGAAATATGAAAGAAAAAATGTCTTTTTTCTTCTCGGGGTTAATCCATTTTTTTTATTTTTTATCCAATCATCGTAAATACCTGACGCTATATCAGACAGGGGTGGTTCGTCTGAGCGTATCCAGCGCCCATTCGCTTCCCCTTATGGGGGGCGGGGGTGGTAGAGGTCCCTCGAGGTCAAAGGTCACAAACTCGTGATGAGCATTAGGACTGTATTCTCCCTGAAGCACGTCCGCGGTAGTGCTGACCTTAGAAATGAATGGAAAAATAGAATATAATTAGGAGTCCGGTCGAGTATGATATTCTCACCTTTTGTTTTATTTATTGTATTATGTATGTGCATAAGAAATAGAACAAGTGAAAATAATAATAAGAAACTAAATTAACGCTTGTACCGTTTGCGTGGTGAGATCCCGAGGGAATTGTCTTGGATATTCTATGTAATCCAAGCTTGGCGGTGGCGGTAGGAATTCGTCAAAATCAACGTCTACGGAATCTCTACCAAAAAAGTAACGTTTTTGGTGCCTCTCGCACAGGAAACTTCCGTGGTTATGATGATGATGATGATTTACATGGTTTTGATGATGCACGTGATTTTCCAAGTGATATACACCCTGTTTGAAACAAGAGAAAAAATTAATTAACGGTTATGCACTTCGCGAGATTAATGTCGACGGCGAAACGCTGCAGTTTCAACAAGATATAAAATAGACATTTCATCTATTTATAAATACAGGGAATTGAGGATGGAGCGTTTTCTACGCAGACATCAGTTTGCAGTTGCTTCAATATATTACTGTACCTCGATGCATCTGGTAAGTAAACAATTTTCCAAAGTAAGCGATAATATTTTTCTTAAATCACTGCAATACTTCAAATATACATGAAATCGGGAATCCGTTGTATCCATCGGACGTAAATGTATGTACAATTGAATATTATGATACATGCTATTTTAGCTCACGGCTGTACAAACCCCATAATTTTTGCGTCTCGAATCCTTTCGGATCCATTCCTGCTGGTGCCAGGATATGTACAGAAATATTGCCGACGTACCAGCCACTTCGGTTGTGATAAAACCGCTCACGTAGAGAAGAAAGGAAAAACCGTATCTGTAGGTAAATTGCGGACCCTGCGCAAAAAAATGATGTATGTAGAAAGAAAAAACAAGAAGAAAATGGAAAGATAGTTGTTCTAATCTTCGGGAAAAATATTTATTGCGATCGATCAAGCGATTGAATTTTTTTATCCCCACCTGGAAGGACGATCTGGTTCTCAATTTACTTCCAACTTCTGCCTTGAATACGGATATGTACATCACCATACCGACGAGCATCAGTAGGCCTGAGAAAAAAAAATAATAAATTAAGTGATTTCAATTAGTCAATTATTAATATAGTATATGAACTGGATATTTTTGTGCCAAAAATGCGAAAAATGGTCCATATGTATTGTACATATAGATTCTGGACATGTTTGCCTAGGAAAGTTTGCTAACTGAATTGAAAATCGAGGAGCAAACATGTACATAAAATACACATATGTGCGTACATGCGAACTAGACTGAAGCACGGTTTGTTGTACACACATACGTAACAAACATGTATATTATTTATAACATACATGTATATGTATATGTATACGTAAGTTGCAGCAGCGGGTTTCGCAAAGTCCTTCCGTTACGTCGGAGAAAACTTCCGGTGGTGTTATTATGCAGTATGCATACAGAAGCGTCGTATTATAGTACGTATGGTATACATAGGTTTGGATGTGTAATAAAAGAGAAGAAATAAGAATGAAAAATGCACAAAAAAAAAGGTGAGAAGGAACACGACGCATAGTAGAAATTGCAAACCGTGCAAAATTCTCTGGTTCTACCCCAAAGTTTCTGTAGAGCTGGTAAAGTTTTCGAGATTGGTAGACAAGATACCAAAGTCTCGTAACAGGGTTTTCACCCTCGTACATATATACATATACTATGTACTATATACTACATACTAATTCATATACCAAATTTTTTTTTTTCTACACACGATTCGAAGTTGAAAAAAAGTTGAGGAGATATGATGTATGCAGGTATCCTTGTTTTGGGGAAGTCAGAATTTTTAGAATCGCTTTCTGTTTTTTGTTTGAGCGAAGATGAGATTCGACTTGCGCAGAAAAAGGACCGTCCTGATCTGCGATAATAATTAGCAGCAGTAAAACTTAAATTACAGAACTTACCGGATACTATGAACACCACACCGGCAATAAAAACGCATAATCGGTGTTTCGGATGAGAGATATGTGCAGCGAAATAGCAGACCTCCGCTGCAACTAGGAGTAACGTTGCGGCCAGAAAAAACATCGTCGACTTGGTAACCGCATCTGTAAAAAAGAAAAATGAAAATTCATGAAAACAGAATTTATTCGCACGTATAAATACGCATGATAATGTAATTACACCTGTATAGAGTATCTACTAACAAAAGTAATATAAAAAACGTCAAGAATTTGCTCCGATCTGTGATGGAATGACGCATAATTTATCATTACAGCTGCGACAAAACCTAAATTATTCCTAGGCAAAGCCGATCATAATGAAATCCCATGATATCGCATCGATGTATCATACAGCTCAAGTTAGAAGATCAATAGTCACAATTTTTTTCCATTTCTGTTTGTCGATATCGGATTTAATTATCATTCATTTCAGAGAACCGTAGGGTGTATACAGCGCATGAATGAATTTTTGATCAAAAGTATTATATCGTCATCGAGATTCTTTTTTTCTTTTGTGATATATATTTTGATCGATATGTTATTTATATTGTCATATTTATTAAATCTGTAAAAATTAGCTGGGTGAACGGGCAAAAATTTTTATTAATTACAAGGGATGCAATCTAGTGTGAGCAGACGATTCACCGCGCGCAGAATATGCAATAAAAAATCACAGTTATCTCTTTTTCATTTGATGTTTTTTTTTTTTTTATAAGGTATGAAATGAGCCAATATTGCAGTCGGTCGTACGTACAAAGCTATTCTATTCGTTGCTCTTTGATCTACGGTGAATTAATTTTATTGCTGTCATTGATTGCTTTGAGCAAGGGCAGTTATTCAAATAAAGGACGAGAAGGGCTTTGTTTGCCAAGTGCTCGAAATTCTAATTAACTATACGGAAAAGAACACGATTATTACGTTCACAATGAACAACTGCTGAATATCGCATTTTCTCTCTATGAAAATTTATCATTTTATATCAACGATTTGCAAAAATTAACAGCATATCTATTGTGAACAAAATGATAAAATGAATTATTGAAGAAATAAAAAATAAAATTACCAAACAACGGTCCAGATTCTATAATATTTTCTATCATGAACCGGCAAAAGATCGGTTGTAGAACCAATGTCATTATTTATTCATTTATTATGAACAATTTGATACGTCATAGGCATTTATTCGTAATATACAGGCATTCAAATGATCAAAAACAGGTGTTGAAATAGGTACGATAATCGGGGGATGAGCCTAGCTATTGTCGTTATGAAGTTAGCTTCGTGCCGATCTCGGACGGCCTCGGAGTTTCCCCCACTCTAGCACACAATGCTATGCGCGAGAGATAGCCAAGCTATTTGCTCGCGCGATTTAACACGAAGAGCGTCGGTTCCGCAAGACTTTTCATAGTAATTAAAGGTATTCAATTTTATCAAGTGGCTAATTGGCTGTAGAATTTTTTAAACGATCAACACGACTCAGATTGGCTAATAGAAGACTATATATAATATCGGCCTCAATCGAAACAATTGAGATTTGCGGACATCGTGAATCAGATTTCCCTCATCCGGACTCCGGTAACTATAAAGTGAATCTCGACTATCTATTCTTTTTTTTTCAGGTTTGTTCATAATATTTTAATTTGTTAACATTAATTGTAAGTCTGATCTCTTAGCGTACCTAAATTTAACTACTGGTATAATATACCTATTATTTTCGAATTACGCCGCTTACTGGTTTTTAATTAAAATTCATATTTTTTCGCTTTTCACCTACGGAGGTGATTAACTTCATTATACCGAGTCCTCTAATCAATTTAAATAATTAGGGGGGATCACCAATATTTCGATTTTTAAGCGGAAATACTTTTCTGGTATAACGTGGGGTTTATTATTTTTCTACACTGCGACACGTATAACTTTGCTGTATATTAACGAAAACACGTAGAGGTCAAACCATTGTGTTTCTGTCAGTTGCGCAGCATTTGACATACTTGACTGTGATTTTACCGTCGACACGAACGCAATATACTAGAAAAATGTTCTTTCTCATTTAACGTCAAACTAACAATATTAATTTGGTTTTATTGTTAATTAACAGTACCCTGAGCCGCTATGACTGCGTATACATTCCTGGACAGCCGATTTCACATGCATTTATGAAACAGAAAATTTTGAAGTTATTTAAAACTGAAATTCAGCTGTCCAACTTTTGGTATATCTGGTAAATTAACAACTTGATATTTTTTCTTCAGCTTTTTGGAAAATTTCTTCAATTAAAAGAAAAAAAAAATTGGAATCAAATTATCTTTTCCATTTAATTATTCGATCTTTTCTATGTATATTTAAAATACATCACATAATAAAAAAAAAATTAATCCGTGTTGCAGCGAACTTTCTTGCTGCTTGCAAAGAAAGTTGTTCGTCTGCACCGGCCATTGACCATCAACTTAAAGTAGAAAATGTCAGGTATTTGTAATATTTTTCAACCATTTTTTTCTGAGATTCCAAAAATTTCGCTTCTCAATATTCACGGTATTTTATTTGCAATCTGTACAGCATCGATCTTTGTGGGAGCATCTCAGCAAATTTTCATCCTAGCACGCCTACTACATTTAACCCTCTACCTTCCAACCGACTACTTTTCAACCTCCAACTTCTCATCCTACGACTTCTCAACCTACTACACAGCTATAGTCATCAGGAAGGCAGAGAAATCCGGGTAAAATCCAAGACCCCCGAGACCTGGGTACCGGCAGCGATGGTGAGTCCCAGCATTTAAAGTTCCTTGACTTCTTTGCCAGCTCATGCGATGGTGAACGCTGGCGTTGGAGTCGTTGTATTTTGTGACGACTCCGCCCCCTTGTTTTACTACGTGGCGTGGCGGTACCCCAGTTTTTAAAATAATTTTCTAGATCAGGTAATTGTAGGGTTGGTTGTCGTTGAGCATAGCACATCTGCTCTTGCTTGCTTGTAGAGTCAAAGATAGAAAATTCTTCCGCACAATCAATGAGTCGAAAAATCAATGAATCAGTCAGTTATAGTCAGTAAGTTAATTAATCAGTTATTCGAGCCGTCAGTTAATAATTAGATAATTGAATATGCACTATTATTTTTTTTAAATTACATCTTCGATCAATTTTGCGAGTTCGAGAGTGCGTAGCTCATTGGCAACGGTAAAGATCGTCGATAATTTCCGGTGATCGATCTCGTTTGCATTGATCACTCATTATGGTGATAAAATTTTATCGGGCGAATGGCGGTCTTTGCCATAGTTTCAGCTTTTTCAGGTACATTAGAAATTGAATCGAATAGCTTTTGCAAAAAATCAGATTCCATCTAGTTTCAATTCATCAGTTGATCAATTTTGAAGTAGATCTCAATACTTTTTTTCCTATATGCATGGTCAAACTTTGAATCCATTTAACTCAATTCAAAATCGCTTACGCTGAGTTTACGCTTAGGTACCGGCAGTCAGATTCACTAGAGATAGGATGTCTAATCAGTATCAGAATTTTCTTCCCTCACACAAATTTTTCAGCCCAAAACTTTTTTTGCTTAATAAATGAATTTGAGATTGATTGGAATCATGTTTTTACTTACAATACTTTTCAATTATTCTTCTGGATTTATCAACCTATCAAACAATTTTACGCATCAAAAGTGAATTGAGTAAAATCATTCAATGTCGAACAAATTTCGGTCCGATAAAAAACACACCTTTTCTCAAAATTTATAGTAATTTACGGCTTCGGCCGGAGCATGGACAGCCTCTATATTTCCATACACACAACAGGTTCACAGTAGGTTTACGAACAAGATACCACGGCAATAAATGTGAGATATGAGTAAGAAAAAATGTTTCGATTGAGATGTCTGAACACATGGGAATTATTTTTCCTCACACACTATAGCCCTCAAATTTTTTTTTGTTAAAAAACCAAAGTTCCAATTATTTTGACGTATAAAAACACACACATTCCCAAAATTACAGCTGTGGCCGAGGCGTGGGCTGCGTATAATGCACATTTACACTCTGAAAATGATTTCTTTCTTTTTTTTTTCATTTTTTTTTGTAGAGTCAGTTGCCATAGATATGGCAAAACGAATGCTATGGTGCGCCAGCGCAAGTATGAATCTGTGTTTTTCGTCAGTGAAATCTTTTCTTGGATAAATATAGTTGAATGGCAGGTATAGGTAAATTCATGTATCGCGAAGGGTTTTTATTTGGCATGTATGTGCAGTGTGTTTGAGAGCGTGTAAGTCATACTTTTAACCGTTGGGTGGGATGTGGGCTGAGAAAAATGGGTAGGCAAGGAATCTGAAGTGAAACTTTCTTTCCACAGCAACTCCAAGTGATCAATTGAGTACAAGAGTTCATGAAACTGCGTTATTCAATTTTCTACAATACTTTACTCGATTTTTTTCCCTTGAAATAATATTTTTTAACGTGATCTCTTACATCTTTTTGCTGAGATCTGATAAATCTTTTGCCTTTCAACAATTCACAAACCCAAACCAGAAAAATTAAGTTCCCTGTGCTGATTTGAATAGAATGATGCGATTTTAAATTGCATGTCTTCGATTCTTATTAGCAGAAATATTCCAAATCTGACGCTGCTCGAGCGGGTACAGCGCGAAGATGAGGAATCGCATGATCTGTGTCTGCTTGATTTGTGTTTTGTAATGTCCTAACAAATTTTTTGAAACAAAATAACTAGCGTGACTTGCCATCTTGCGAGGCGCTTTAACAAACTCGTCCGATTTTGGTGGTGAGAATATGTATTGAGATTTTCTTTCAGGAATTTAAAGAGAAATGAAACCCCAAGTTTCGTCGCTACTACCCGATGCGCGCGGACTAGGCACTTAACATACATTGCAACGCTTTATGCGTTTCAAACCCAAAAACCGAGAAATTTTAAGGACTCAAGTTCTATCGCACCTTTTTGGGCGTGGGGCTCGACTTCCTCGCAATTATTTTTAAGACACTAATCAAAACTTTTATACCCTTCAGATCTTTAGTTCTTAGTTCCCTAGTGTTAATACTGATCAAATTTTTTGACAGGTCCTAATTTAGTTCTTAGTTTTAACACTAATCAGATTTTCTTACAGATGTTTCGATTCGAAAAAAAAAAATCGCTACCTCTTCTGGGTGGTTTCGGAAACGCGTCTTACCACTTGTTTCTCGTGTTCTTCAATTTTTATTCTCAATAACAGTTAAGCCCTTGTTGCCTGCCCTAGTATTATCAATTATGAGTATTATGATACATTATCACATCAGCAGCCAACAAGTAGCTCTTCCTTTTTTACCGCTATTTTATTTTCTTTTGTTTTTTTCATCGAGTTTTAAATTTTGTACAAGAACCAACCGTGTGGCGGAAGGAAGATAGTATTACCAGCTAACGATAAAACTACCTCTACAGTAAGTATTAAATTTTACACGAGGAGGTACTTGCGAAATTAAATTTTGTACAGACACTACATACAGCATCTATATAATTTAACCTGTTAGCTTTTGTATTCCGCATACAAGATCGGTTATACGACTGAAATTGAATGAATTAATCGCACCCGAGTACATGAGAGTTGAACAATTTGTATAATTAAAATCCGACCGTGAAGTTTGACAAAGATATTTTTACAACTAAAAATATGGACATACATTTTTTTTCTAGTTTTTCGAATTGCCCATGTGTATAGTTGCTGCAATTTTCAATTGACTTACCGAGAGTTTTATACGAACACGTATTATTATTGTTAATATGAGCTGAGTTCGATGATGCCGTACGTAACATCCGACCTACCTTATTAATTCCATATAATATGTATAACCTGGTTTAAATCTTTACGGCTCAGTGCCTCCCTCCATTCGCTCCTTTATTGCCGCTTCTATACGTGGGCTTTATACACATCAAAGCTATGCCATCATTGCATTATCCCTTAGCTGTTCGCCGCCGGTGCTGCTGCTGATGTTGCTACGAGAAAGTAAGCATGGTTTGAGACACTATAAGACGGTGTTAAACTATTCTTGGTTGACAGGGCGTGAAGAAATTATTTTACAAAGGCAAACTTTATGCGTGTGAAAAATTTTATAAAGGGTGTTTTATGGCCTGATACTTTCACAATTTGTGAATGATTTTCTATCGTGCATTGCCAGCTTGAACATAATAAATACAGCAGAGAAATAAAAGCGCTCCTGCATTTTTTCAAAAATTAAATACGCTTGGTTACAAGCGTCGAGGCGATTCGGCGAGAAATACTCTATACATTTTTTAGTCAAATTGAGTCGCGCTAAAGTCTCACTATGTATTGAGAATTTAACGTCAGGTGTGGTATTCAAACGTTAACTGGTTTGAATTCGTTTAAATAATTTTAGAGGGTTAATTTCGCGTTAACTGACTACAAACGAACAGAGTAATTAGTAATCTGGATGAATGCGCACAATTGACGTACTTAGGGAGCGTCTTTGTAACGACGGACGTTATTACACATACGTATAAGTAAACATGGTGCAAACCGCGCTCCCGACTTGTTTGAGCCCTACGGGTTTCACATCCACGTTACATCCCGTATCTCTCAAATTCAACCCTTAATTCTATGGAATATACATGAAGCTCTCGCTTCCTCTACCTTTTTCTCTCTCTTTCGACTCTTGTTCGAAATAACGCGGTGATAAATGAGTATATTATGTTAATCCGTGCAGAAATCTAGGTCTAGATATTGTGCATTATACCTTCACGTATCGGTGTTGAACAGCGATTTTCATTCGACACGTTTAATTTCACTGGAGATTTAGAATTGTCTTCCCTAAGGGATGGTTATACCTCGTATTTGTGTTATGGACCAAGTGATTAAATGGGCATTTATAAAAATGCCCAATATGAGAGAGTGTTTGTTTCCATCAAAACACACCCCGCTCGATGTACCTAGATTATCAAATTGCCCGGGCATTATGTATAACTACATGGATATATAGGATATGGATATGCGTTTAATTTGCGCTTCTTTGCACTCCCTCAAGTGAATAGAAAAATTATTCGAAAATGGTACGGAATGGCTGCCTTATGAAGTAAATAAGCTAAAAACGACTCTAGATCAATCGTTATGTCGACTCTTTTCTCACCTGTCGAAACACACGACGACACCTTGAGATATCAGCTCGTCTTTCATGTAGTGGTTCTCTGCGGGAACCAACTCTGAACATCTCTGTTCCCTACCTTATATATTACACGATATATATGTATGTGTATGTCCTACATACCAACCATATACCTAATATCGGAATTATCTCGTGATATATGATCGAGGGGAGAATATCGCACTGCGTACAACGTTATTCTCTGCTGCAGCTCTATCATTCTTTCTTTTTCTTTCTTTTCTTCGTTTTTTTCCCCCCTCAGAAGAAAACGAGGAGGTATTGTAACATCTGCGGTGAGACAAATTTATGCGGTGACAGATCATTTTCTTCGCATTATATGTAACGGTTGATCGAAATATTGACGAATCAAAAAAAATAAAAGCAAAAATAAAAAAGGATATAAGTGGAAATACAACATTTATAATTTGTTAATCAGGTTGGTCAGCTCAAATTGAGAGAATAGTTCCTTGTAGGCTAACGCCATCTTGAATCATCCTTTTTGGATTATCCTGCTGCTGACGTAATATTTGTTCTGGGTGATTAGGACTACGTGTGGTTGAATGTTGGTTGCTAGAGTCACGTCGTAATTTCTAAGTATCATATTACGCGCTGTGTTCTTTTTTTTTTTGTCCCTTTTTGTTTTTGCTTCTTGACACCTAAATGAGTGATTCAGTGAAAGAGGTGATATTTATGGCGAAGAAAAATGTTGACTCACATGGTATGGCCATTGTAGAATCGTTTGGATCCGGGCTGTACTCCTCATTCGGAAAGTAGTCGATATTAAAACATTCGTACTCCATCTGCGAAGCTGAAAAATAGAAAATGTCATCCTGTTATTTTATGGTATGGAATGAAATTCCGTCGAAATGCGTTGTAGAATTTTCTATTCATTTATCTCCTTGTTTTGTCTTACATCGTAGGGAATCGAGGGAATTTTGTTTCAGACGAAATTAGAACGAAATATCATGGCGTCAAGTTTTTGATGGGGTTTTAGAGAGATCGATCAAGTAAATTACTATTTGACGTATATAATACCACTGTGAGATTAATGGACACAAGTGAAATTACAATAATTCGAGAATTTATCACGTCAGAGGAATTTATTTCCCCTTGCGAAATCGAACCGAATGTCAATCTTGAAAACCAACTCGCGCCCGCTGTCGTCCAACTTTATTGGCCTCGAGACAGTTACTTATCACATTTCCCAAAATACGGGGGTGCAGAAAATAAATTATACTTTGCACTTTGAGACCAAAATTTCCTTTCGATTTTTATAGATCATTTCTCATTTTTCTATTTTTTTCGCTCTCTTCATTTATTTCAGATCTAGTACGAGACCAAACTACGATCATACTTGTGCTCAGAAACCTATAGATTCCTTTTTTCTTTCTCGTTTGAATTATTTCACCATCATGATTTTACATCATTTGATTATTCAAAATATTATAACGTATTCTTCAAAGCTGGGGATAACAGAAATTACTTTTTATTCAATTTCTTTGATTCGAAACACGCAAGAATTGATCGAAATTCGGACACTTCAGATTTCTGCAGGGATTGAAATGAGATCGGGACTTTAACCCTGTTGTAATTTTAAAAACGTATATAACAGCGATAAAATCAATCGGGCGAAACTATTACAAGACGCGTTTTCTTTCTTTTTATATTTTCTTCGCAGCTTATTTTTTATTTTCCTCCTTCTTTTTTTTTTTATTATTTCGAAGTTAAAGCAATAAAACGAAACGAGTTTAGTAGGGTGGTGTAGAAGATGCCATGGGGTTTCATAAGGAAATGGAAATAACTAACGGATAAGACGAGCGCGCAAAAAGAACATGACTAGAGTTTTAATGCTAAAATTATTGTCGAATAATATTGAAGGGGGAGAGGGGTACGGTTTTGAGATTTTTTTTTACTAAAAAATTTACCTCTTCTTATCGTTAAAAAACTAAATGGGTCACAAAAAAATTTTCAACGTATATTGAGGTAAGTTTGAAACGGCATTACGGGATTAAAACATACTACGTGAAGATTAGTGTGTGTTATAGAAGAAAATTATGAGGTTCAGTTACGAATTTTACCAATTAACTGAGCAAACTGGAGTAACGGACGAATAGATGTGGTGAAAAACTGTGTTAAAACATCGGAAGAGGTAGTGAAAAGAGACTAAACGTCGTGTATTAACTTTTGTATTCTCCACTTTTTTAAAGCTTCACCTTTTATTTATTCGATTTTTTTTTTTTTTTTAAATCTCATACAGCCGCGATGCGTATATAAACGTATTTCATTACGAAACCGGCCGACGTTACACTCTTAAAAATAAATGACCTGCATTATATAAACCATGTATATATACCTAATTACATTCATTGTCTGAATTTCTTTTTTTTTCGAAAAAACTGATCTACCGTCATTCGAGGTTTGTTCTTTTTCCACTAACTTTTGTTCAGGTGATTGGTTTTGTATGATCTGTAAAGTTTTTTTGTTATGAAATTAATTTTTTTTACAAAGCAAATCTCGGATCTTTATCATTTTTTTTTGATTACTATTAATATTACGTATCAGTCGAGACGATCAGAAATGATATTAGAAATTGTGAACAGCAGGTTTGGTACATGGTATACGTAATGTGTAAGGTATATATACACGTATGTACAGCGACAGGAAGAAAATCTGGTTTCGAATTTGTTGTCATGGGAACCGTAAGATTGGCAATAAAGTTTCTAGTACGAAGGTACCTCCACTTTCCTTTCGGATGATGGTAACAAGCAGCAAGAGGGAGAACAACCCTTGTAATAAAAACAAGCGTAATTCGAGATCCGATAATTCGAAAACGTTCGAGAATTCGACAAGGTTGACGAA
This sequence comes from Athalia circularis, assembly GCA_963978495.1. NCBI lineage: Eukaryota > Metazoa > Arthropoda > Insecta > Hymenoptera > Athaliidae > Athalia > Athalia circularis. The sequence continues at coordinate 17,080,618 of OZ021698.1, read as the reverse complement.
TGCGGGTTGGGTTTTAAACGAGTACATTAGATACGTGTATCTTGAACGCGATTCTGAATTCCAGCAGATCTGATAAAATCGCTTTTATTCGATCAGGGCTGAGAAAAAAAAGTTTCGGGAATTATCCGCAAATGTTTTATGAGGAATAAAGAGAAGGAACGAAAAAAAATTTGAATAATAAAAAGAAACAAATATTCGAATCGTCAGAAACTTATTTAGAACAACCGCAAAGAACACCGTGAGAAATTGTACGCGTACAAAAGATGGCGCAGATCCATATATGCCTCGAAGTGTTGCTCGTCGTGAGAGTTGGAAGTAGGGAAGAGATTGGAATAGGGCGTAGCAGGAAATGACGTCATTAATATAGGCAGAATGATTTATCGGGGTGAAGATGAGGGAAGAAAAGCTGTTTGTATTCAAATGCGCGCTGCTGCCAGACTCTCAAACCACTTTTATCACGACCGCAACGTTGAGCGAGCTAGCTAGTACCAACTTTTTTTAAAAAAATTTTTTTTCAACTTTTTTTCGGTATACCTTACATATATACTATATACACACCAGCTATACCGTTGCACGGGTTTAAGAGAAAATGAATGCTCTTAAATTACCCACCAAACCAAAAACTCCCCGGAGACAACTTTGAGATCCTTTTCGTATTTTGATTAGATTCCCAGACTCAATCTACCATCGAAATTTAAGCCGCAGACGTTTTCTGACGTTAATTAATTACAAGAGATGATTTTCTTTATCCCAATGATATTTCTACTGTATCCCCTTACATATAATCATACTCTATGTCTGCAGTGCCTATGATAAATAAAAAATTAGAATATCAAAAAATAAAATAACAACAACGGTGAGAATACAATTTTACATTTCTGTACTGCTAAATTTCGCCTATGGGTATATCTATATTATACGCGGTACGTACGTACGCGTATACAGGTGTATAATATATACCTACTTACGTTGTACTCGCGTGTCGTTGAGAGGAAAGGGTGAGTGAGGTACTGATGGAGTAAAGAGAGTCCTCGTTTTCAAGTACTCTCTACCGCATTGTATTCGTTTTATGGTTTATACACTAGCTCTCGGGGTATAGAATCTATACTGGGGTGGGTGACAAGAGAGAAAAAAAAAAAAGTCTTCTAAATTAAAAATGTCTATGTCAAAAAAAGACGGGATTTACTTGGCAAATTAAACAGATTTTACGTGAAAATAATTTCGAGATACTTTTTGCAGCCCTATAACGTATTTCGGTGCGATAAGATTAAAATATCTCGATTGGTTTTAGTCGCAGATTGATTTGGTCAACGAATTCGTGTTTCCGAGATCAAAATACATAGGATTACCCCTTAAAAACCAATAAAAAAAATGTTGATTTTTAACTAAAAAATCGAGAAAATTCAAAGAAATATACCTTAGATTTTTTTGATTTTGGGGTTCATACGGTAGAGTCCTAAGTATTTTTAGCTCGGGAATTCGAATCTGCGAGCTCAATTGACCCATCTATAAAACTGATCGATTTATCGCCAGTTTGTCGCTGTGAACAGCGAAAAAAATTCAAATTGCAAATTTTTACGACGAATATTCACACAGCTACGTGATTACGTATTTCGGGATGTATAAAGTGGTGCAACAAGAACTGCGTGACTGTAATATTCCGAGGATATGGTGTAAAATATCCTGAACCGAACGGACTATCTCTTAGAATTTTTTTTCACAGTTTTTTTGTACTTCCAACTTTTACTTTTTCGTTTTTTCTTTCGTTTTTCTCTTTTCCGTCTCTCTTTCTTCAGTTCGGAAACAATCAGTGAACGATAAAGGGGGGTGAAAAAGTTGTAAGATGGTTTTTGTCAACTATTGTAAGAGTGTTATTTGGCGGCCATCCAGGATTATGGCTTAGTGCTTTGTACCAGACTTGATATACCTCCTCTTTTTCTTTTAGATATCGAATCTTCTTTTTTCTTATCATTTCTGCTTTTTTTTTTCTATCTCCGGAACTCCACGTTCGTTAACTTGCAACGGTACACCATCGTTTTTTTCTATTTTCCACCCTTGCTGCATCGAAGTTTCGATGACGGTTTTATATAACGCGTGTAATTTACATCCTCGCCCTGTATTCGCGTTGGATTCACCATTCTCGCAAATATAGGCACCTACCTATGTACAGACAATAACGAAGATAATTATCGTTTGTTATCAGACGGTATTATCTGATTTTCCCTAACCGCGTGTACGTGAAATGAGATAGTCTAGTGTAGGAGAGAATGGGAGAAGGAGATTACCATTTCGTTCACTGTTATATACGCACACTTCATATTATACCTAGTTTCGCATAATATTATAAAGGGCAACTGGTTGTAACCCCTGCAATCTAGGAGTTACTAGACTCGATTCAGACCAAGTCGCACGCAGTCAACTATTTTATTTCATTTTCTTTTTTTTCCGGCTACGTCACCATAGATTGGTGTGAACATGAAGGATCGAAGTCAAAGAAAAAAAGAAAAAAAAAACTTTCGTTACCGAAATACAAAAAAATATATGCTATAAGGTTGTTAACAAAATTGGCTTTCACTCCTACTTCGCTTACGGGGTGATCGACGAGGTGAGGGTTGACGCTTCAGAAAGGGGGTTGATTAAATCACCAAGTGCGTGCGCATGTAATGAAATGTCACCGGGTTCCCTTTCCATCTTAATTTTTTCTTTTTTAATTATTTTATTCCTCTTCTTTTTTTCTTTTTATTAATTTCAACTTTTCAATGTCGCGCGTTATTTCTACCACCGACCTCGACGTTCGTGATGACGTATGAAATTTGATTTCTTGTAGAAAAGATAAACATAAGCAGCTGAAAAAAAGACTCTCGTTTTATCTGCCTCGATGTACGTGCGGTGGGTGATTTTTATTTTTTCCATTTTTCTGTCTCTTTTTAAAGAATAAATACCAGAATACGTAAGAAAAAGTTAAGATGAAAAGAGGTTGGATAAAAAACCGATAACAAAAGAGTTATAAATGAAGTATCCCTGCTGGTGGAAATTAGGTCACGACTAGAATCTCATCTGCAGCTTTACTGGGGGTTGCTGCTTTTCTTCCTTCCTTCCTTCCTTCCTTCCTTCCTTACCAACTTTCTTCCTTCTTTCATTTCTCTTTATTCTTAATTTACTTCATTCCTGTTTTACTCGACAACGTTCTCGGTAGCCTTTTGTATACTTTTGTACTATTGGTTACTATATCTGTTATTTGATCAACCTTTAAAATATTTTTTGTTTCTTATTATGGCTACCGCTCAAATTCTACCCCCAAAATGTTGTTCGTACTTTACAGCTACTAGTATCTGGTGATTCGGTACGCTAAGGGAATCATTTGGACTAAACGTAGTGGTTTACAGAATCGAGTTCTTTTACCGGGTATTTCGCCATTCTTGATGTTTCTTTTGTTCCTTCAGTTCTTCTCTGCATTGCAGTTCGATAGTTTATTTTCCAGTTCCCTAGCGAAATGCACTATACGATCTGGAGCAATGAATTTGAAAAAAAGAAATACAAATTAAATTGCCCGCTTGTACAGCGAATAAATTCGAATGAGGTACAGCTTTTACTATTTTCTCTTTTCGCCGATGAACATTCTATCTACCTTTTGGGGGAATTTTTGAACGAAATTAACAATTTTCTTGCTATCACGAGCTGAAAAATGAAAATGTTCGACTTTTTTTTTCGTCTCGTTTTTTACGCTCACTCTGCACCGAATCAGAATACAAAATTGAACAAATGACACGTGAAATTGGAAGTGGATGCGGGTCAGTTGATACCCTTGAATGTACCGAAGTAAAGTCGATATCACGGGAAATTTGATTCTGATTTTATAAAAAAGGGAATTAGATGTGTATAAATTATTCTGACAATCGAAAATGAAGGTGAGAAAATTCTATTTTCCACTAGATTTGGGGATGAGGCAAGTCTCGCGATAAAACGTGAACAAACTTTTTCAGGAATAAAAAATCTTATTCTCATGATCGCGGAAGGACGAAGCGAGGAAAGTAGAATAGGGAGTCGATCCCTTCTGCCAATTTTTATGGATAAGAGTGTGACGATAAAGAGCGGAGAATCTATCGGTATACGAGGTGTCATCCTATCATCGAATAAGACGCGGGGGATGATTGGTGTCTTTTTTCTTTTGATTTTTTTTTTATTTTTCTATTCCTTCTCCCCCAGGCATTTCTTCAAATTTTCTTCTTCGTACCAACGAAACCAACTGAGAACAAACCTTGCTGCAGAACGGCAAAGCGCGAGCTGAGGGAAGATGGCACGTTTCCCTTTAATTGTCTCACGTTTAACTTCGCAACTGACTTGAATAGTAACGACCGTACCAAAACCATCTAACATTACCTTAGAACGAGAATTTCACCCACCTACCTATATCTACCGACCGACCAACCATTCCCTTTCCTTTCTCCGATCTTGCCCTCCACTCCATCAACCCTCTGCAACTTCAACCCAGGGGAAATGATGTAGATTAGTTTACCCTGCTAATTAGGATCAACTTTCTGGAAAAGCTTAAGGATAAACACTCGTTCAAAATTGTATAAACATGAAAACGAATTAACCTAAAGACGGTTGATAACATTCAGAGTCAATACTCATAGTTAGTCGCGATTTCATATTCATGGTGTAGACTTTATAACCAGAATTATCCACGACTTGAGTTTACCGCTCTTTTTTTTTTCATTTAATTCATTCAAGAAAGAAAAAAAAATTGAAACGAACTCCGTCGCGTTGTTCTTCCATGTTCTTTTTTCTTTTTTCTTAATCACCGAATTCTTTTCTCGAACAAATTGGACAGCTATCAGTAATCTCTAAACGGTCACATGTCTGTCGTATTCGATTTGAAAACGGTGTAACAAATTCTATTTTTTATTGCACAGATATCTGTATGTGCGCGTGTTGCGTTCCGGAGAGAACTAGAATCGTGTTAAAATTTAATTAAAACCGCTAATTTTATCGCCCCAGAAACTTTAGTTCTGCTATAATTGCCTCCGGATTCTACTGGCAATTTTACTTCCGACATCCCGTAGTTCTAACCTACCAACCTTTATAAACGGACGTGTGTTTCGGATGAAGAGGGTATTGCGTTAACAATTTTCTCGCCAACTTTTACGAAAGGGATTATCATTTCTCTTCTTTTTGTTAATTCGTGATTTTTCTTTCCGTTTTTTTTTTCTTCTTATTCTCAAAATTTTTATATCGAAAATAATAGAAAAAGAAATAATATCCTGTGTAATTTTAAACGATGATTGGGTGCACAGACGATAAGGTGTATTTTGGGGAACAGGCAGCAGAAACTATATTGATTGCATAATTTCTCCCCGGAGAATCCAAAGCGAAGGAGGAAGCGGAGGAAATTCGCTCGTGTGTTTTCGTCAAATGCTGCTTGGGGAAGGAAAATAGAGTGGGAAGACGGGTTGGTTGGTGTACATACAGTTGGTATCAGAACTGCAACAACTTGACTCAAGCTTTCGAGTTACATTGCGACTTTGTTTGCATCCGGAAGACACGGTACCGGCGTTACACAATTCCGAAGTTTTGGATCCTTTCAATACAATTTCATACTCATCTACGCGATACCGATGGAATCTGATGGGTTGGATGGGAAATCTGAAATACTCTTGATTTTTTTTTTTTGCTTCTCCATGGGGGTAGTTATTGAATGATAATCACATGAATTACCTTTTGACGATCATAAAAGTTTTCATATTACAAATTAGCGTCGAAAAATGATGAAACTTTTTTTCACTTTGTCACAATTCGTTTGTCAATAGATTCTACACGAATATTTTCTTCGGTTATATATTTCTTTATATATCTTTGGACAATATATTTTTTTTTCCTGTTTGTTCTGCTCGGTTCGGTAATTGATGACAACGACGACGACGACGATAAGTAGAAGAAGGAAAAGTGAAAAGAAGAAGTAAATGAAAAACGAAAAAATATGTATATTATATATATCTTTTGAATTATTCTTGTGCAGAAATGAGATGTTACAAATGAAGATAAATCACGAGAAAAGTTATATTCAGGGTAAAAAGAAGTAGAAAGTTTTTTCTTCTTTCTTACTTTCTTTCTTCCTTTCGTTCGTTTGTTCTTATTTCTTCATTTGAAAGATTACCCAAAGAATTTCCCTTGGTTTAACTATTGAAAGTTTCGTATTTTATTATCATAATATTTATACCTATATTTAATGTAAATATATACGTATCAAAAAATTTTCATATCGTATCATTTTCATTTCCTCGGACATTTTTAGCTAGCTATCCCTAGATATAATATTACATACCACATTCACGACACGTATGGATGGTTATTTATTTGTTCTTTATACAAACACTGAATGAACCCCCTTAAATAAATAACGCAACATTTGCGGAATCTAAAGATATAGATATACATATTTATGTATGTATGGGATACGAATGTAGGTACAAAAGAGAAATGGAATGATCTTTGCCAGATTGGAACGTGGCCCAATCTTATCTTGAAATTCGTTCGGCGTGAGAGATCGAGGACAATCGGTTCGCGTTCTTTAGAAGACCACGAGGAAGGAAAGAGGAATTGCTTTTCGTTTGCAATTAACTTAATTCCAACCTCACAGGACCGCTGACCGTCCACTAATTTCATTTGATTCCACATCCTTTTGTTTCATTGAATATACACGTATATATTGGAATGAATCGCATTTTATTTGAAATTATTCCAAGTTCCGTAATTAGAATACAAAAATTTTATAGAGAGAAACAAGAAAAATGATGCAATAAATTTTTGTATATAATTTTACAAATGAATTATGCTGAGGTGATGAGAAAAAAGTAAAATTTCGTAATTATTTAACGATGGTGTGATGAATTAATCAAGCCGGGTAAATGTGTAGCGCAAATCTTGCTTCAAGATTTGACGGTAATGAATTTATGTGCGGGAGATCAAAGGAGAAATATCACATTATGCTATAATACAATTAGACGCTATTAGCACTACCGCGTACTTAATGGATTTCTCTGTCTCTTTCCATCTCTATAACGTGTCATGTGATTGAAATCAGGAGGGCGTGGGTATCAAAAAGTTTTTGTTTCATGAGATCAAAATGGTCGGTTTTCCCTTCTACTTTTAGTCAAATAGAACATACGCCCTTGTATTTCTTTTGACTCTATTTCGACCGAAACGCAAAAGGGCCCGTTAATGGCTCCGACGCCCTTTTTAGTTCCAGTAACATTATAATCCCTAGATAGCTTTTTACGACCCCATTGTTCGCGCGCATTTTCGCGATGCGCAATTTCTTAAAATACCTATACGGGTTGGACATTACTGGATTTACTCGTAATCTCGAACTTACGAAAATTCTGAAATTGCCTCATATTGTTTCAGCCTGTCACAAAACATCCCTTTCGTTCTCTCGAAATGCGACCAAGTTTTAAACCATGAAATTAGAGAAAAAAAAAAAAAAATGTCTGATGACTTTTTCTACGATAATTTTGTAGACTTTCCTCTGTAAGGTTGTCACTCGAGAGTAAGCTTACTTACTTCGTGTAAGCTCGCTCAGAGTCGCAGAATGAGGAGCTCTGCGCAGAGAGCTTATTAAAAGCTCTACATGTCTCGAACGTTTCGTTATCACGAGTTTGTTCGAACGATCTTCTCTTTCTTTTTTCTTTTTTACTTCAGTTTTGTACGTCTGTCTTATATTCCTTTGATGATTATTAAGTTCGGATGAGGGTGGAAAGAGGATAGAATCATATCTGAAAAAAAAGAATGAAGAAAAAGTTTGACGTATAGAAAAAAATAGATTCCTCATCATATTATTGGGAAAAAAAATCTATGGTAAAAAATGATATTCGAATGCGTAAAAGTTAGGGCGTACGCGGTATGTGTACAGTGTGTTTCTGTACCACTAATAAATAACTAAAAGCATTTTAAATGAAGATGAATTCATGATCGTCAGCGGTTTCGGTTTTTTTCTTGGCGTATATATATGCGTGTATATTCTTAGTCGCTGTACATACTTTCTTTCGAAGCTTTGCAATTTTTCTATGTGTTTGCTGCTCACTATATATCGACACTTTATTTTCAGTATATACAAAGTTTCTCACTCACTTTGAATAACAAAGAAGCTTTATAGATATTGATACGATGATGGTGTTATATATGGTTGGTGGTGTATACGTGCAGCAAGAAAAGCGTAGCACTACGGATCACCATATTCTAGTGTCTTGGTCCCTAATGTGCTTGCTTTCTTGCCTCATTCCAGTCAACCTTTCCTTTGCTTTTCTCATCTTTGTGCTACCTCGCTTATCACGTACATCTTCTTGTTCTTGTTCTCACTTTTTTGTTTTGCCTTCCTTTCTTTTTTTTTCATTTTGTTAAAGAAAAGCTCTTAACTCGAACGTAAGTAGGCGTGGAATACGTGTACGTGGGATATACCCATGGAGATGATACGTATATATCTACATACATACGTCGTGTACCTAATGGATATTAACTCCGATATATATATACACACCACGGTATGTCGTTAACTGATATATATGTACGTGGGAATATGTTATATACATATATTTGACTCGCTTCTTAAGGGGTTGCTTTTTATCAGATCGACAGACTTTAGTAATAGAGCATCGAATTTTGAACTAGTATTTCACCCTGCAGAATTATTATTGTTATTATTATTTCATGATTAGAAAAACTCCGAAGTCATCCGGTCTGTAGCTCTCGTACAGCGCTGACGGAATGTATTATTATGATAAATTTATTTAATTTTTTTTTTCTCCTTCCTCCATTGAGTTTCCGAGAATATTTTAGTAGATTTGCAAAAATCTCTTTACTTCAATACTAGAGTCGATCGAGTTTAAACTCTGGCAGTTTCCAAGCTCGAAGTGAACCACCAGCTTTACGAACATTTAACCAGTAATATTCAAGGAGCTTTAGTGGTTCCGGTTTGGAAAGGGGTCGAGGTAGAAATGGCGACGATGAGGTTCTGCGGGATAGGCGGAGAGTTTCTACTATATAGTTTGCAGATTCTAGGGGTAGAGGAAGAGAGGAAATGACTCGTTACTCTGCGTACCGGAAGTCAGTCTCCTTCTAACGTCGCCCTTCGCTTTTCACGGCTTAAGAGGATCCCAGATATATCCTATTGCCTGGGAATAAATCGAACGGGATTCATCCAAGTCAGGATTTTACAGTTTACAGTTTATTTTATTTGAGTTTTTTTCTTTTATTGTTTTAACAGAATTAGAAAAAGAATTCTAAAAATAATTCCTCCGCTTTTCAAAGATGGATGAAAAGCAAAAGAGAATCTACAGATTACAACTGTTCGGAATCGTTCTTATTCGTTGATTTTCTCAAAAAAAACTAGAGATTGGGAGATTGTTCTTTTATCAAATGTGGAATTTGGTATCCCTGCATGATTTGTTACACATGGAAGAGAAATTGAAGAGAATTTTTATCGCGAATTCGAGTGTCGGGTTCACATAGGTCATTGTCACGTTGATTTGGTGACATTTTATTTACGGGGTTGCGTTTTATGAACGTTGCGCTTGAGGAAAATCGCGGTGAATAAAATTGCACTTTGGTGGTGAATTGCTGCAACGGAACGGTGAGATTTGCAGCTTTATTTCATGCTCTATTGCCTTCCGTGACATTTTTCCTTTTGCGTTTCGATTATATACATGGTATAGCGTGGATCTTTGAGAACCCCCAAGTGAGTTTCGGTATCTACCATCGACGAAAACTGACTGGTTTCGATTTCAAATAGTATCCAGACTTCGTCAGCTATCAAAATATCACCAACCTCTTCGGCTACCCAATTTTTCCTATTCTTCACATCCCTTACCACCAACTCCAGTCTTTTTTGCTAGAAAATAGTAAGATTTCTCAAGGGTGTAATAAATCAACGTATACAAGGGCATATAACTTTTATAGACGTGAAGTTCCTTGATTTTTCTTTTTTTTTTTTTCGTAGAATTATGTGAAAATTTGTATCGCGTGTATCCTATTCAGATGGAAATATCCAGACACTCGGTTCTTAGCGACAACGGACGTTGCAACTTTTTATCTCAACAACCCTCGGTACGCTTGTTTTCACCCATATAACGCAAGATATATTCAAACATGTCTCTCTGATTCATAAATAAGCTTTTTATTTTTACAAATGACCACGATGAAGAAAAAACATGCGCGTCAACTTTTTGTTTTTCGTACATCGGATACGAAAAGACGTGTGTGATTAAAATAATTAATCGAGTTTCAATTCCGTTTTATTCGATTTAATTATCAGAGCGCGCTTGTTTCGACGCTCAATTCTAATCGATAGAAGAGCAGACTGCTGTAACAGTAGCTTGCAGATTACATGGCGCCATGAAGTCGCACGCGATGAAACTTGTATTATCATTAAAATCCGCTATAGATTTTACGATATGTTATTATGAAATTTTGATGTAATGCATCGGAATTCAAGTCTTCGTAAGATGCTATATTAATCGCTTGATGATTTCTTTCATTCTTCTCTTTGTAAATTTTGCAGCGCAGAGATTATCGCTCGTTTTTGATTCAAGAATATTATCGGAACGAAGCAATGCGGCACGACATCCGGCGTTAACCGGAAATGGCTGTTCCACGCTTGCCAATGAAATTCTACATAACGTCTACCCTTCCGAGACGATCGTTTCCCCTCATAATGTATAGCATACCTATATTATATACATTGCGTTTTCGCCGAATTCCCGGTTCAACTTATGGTACATAAATATTTAGTAAACCGGATGTCAATAATCTTGAGATACTATTGCAATAGCGAATTCAAACAGCTGAGAATCGATATGATATTCTGACGTGAGTGTAAAGAGATAATTTTTTTTTTCACTCTTTTGGTTTTTCATTCTGGCTGTTATTTTATTGATGCAGAACTTGCTTCGAGCAGCGCCGGATCTTCGTCTTTTTGAAAATATCAAATTTTAGAAAATTGAACATTGTTAACCGTAATTCATCTCGCGACGGTGTAACAACTGTGTAGCGTAAGATTGAGACGGAAGGGAAAATGTTGTAGGTTGATGAAAGACGGGGTAAGAATACTCCTTAGTTTCCATTAGGTCTAGAATTAATCAAATTGTCTTATACTCACCAACGACCTCGCTTCTGCAGCGAACTCGACCAACAACTTTTCCAACCGCCGCATGCCGTGCCAGTGCTTTTATAGTCGCGTCTCTACTGAGAGTGGCTAATTTTCTCTGTTGTAGCCCTCGCTTTACCTTTTCACTTATACTTTGACTCTATGTAGTAACGTAATGCTCGCAGGGGTTGATTTCATTTTTCAAGATTTTAATTAGCTACTCCACAATACCAAGAGCAATATTCTGAATTTTCTTATGCAAATATAAACCACTACCGTTGCTGATTTTATGTACCACTCGCCACTTCCTCAGTGAAACGAACAACGATTTACATTAAAAACTTTATAACAAAATTCAGAGTGTGTATTATTGTTACTTTGAAATTATAACAGTGGGTTGAATTCTGAACGAGTATTCCGAAGGTTGTTGTTTATTTTATTTTATTCCGTTACGTTTTTCTGGTTTGTTTTTTCGTTTTTTTTTCTGTACCTGTAATTTTGATTAAAAAAAAAATTGAAATCCCGTATCACTGCGAAACGCAATCGTGCTCTCCCTTTCAAATTCACTTCGCAGAACTCGTTAATTTATTATTTTTCACAATTATTAACGAGACTATGGTTTTTTCGTAGTCCCTACATATCTCATCACTTAAATTGATGTAATTAAGGTGAAAAAAAAGAAGATGAAATGAAATAATTATTCCAGCGGTTGTCGGTCTGATTTTATTAATTTTTCACTACTGTTTTTGGAGGATCTTCTTCACTTTGCGTTAGCTTTTTTTTGGCGGAATTTTTAGGGATGTCAAAGTTTTGATACATATCACGCACTCAAGTCTCTGGTAGTTCGCATTTGTTTTTTTTTTTCATCACTGGCATTTTCAATCAATCGGAATTTGTATCATCAGTTGTGAAGGGTACAAAAATACATCGTGCGGGAAAAACGTATAGTGTAAAAATTCGTCGAACACCCTACGGATGCTCAGTCTGACAAAAATGAAGCAAAATTTGCTCCTGGAAGTCCGGTAGTCAACGCGCGTACTATACAACGCGTTCCAGGGATCCTTGCTCTCTTCCGTTTGCTACCTTTTCGATTCCACGTTCATTCCACATGCCTTTTTCCAGGTCCCTATTTGCTCTAGACTCTGTCCCAAGCGACTAGGGTTTATACCCTTTGTGCATATTTACATTGTCGCAGTATAACCCGCACTGCCACCTTTACTTCCATTACCTTCGCTTGAAATCAACCCCCAAAAACCGAAATAAAATGAAAATAAAAAATACCTTATACATCGTCTGATTTTATTCACACTGTTCTTGTTAGAAGAAAAAAAATCTGAAATTGTTGAATAATTCTGATAATGATTGTCGGTTAACAATATTTCAGCTGCAAATTGACGTTGATTGGATATTTCTGAGCCTTTTCAGTTTTTCGAATCTTTAACGTACTGAAAATGTCGACTGGGAAGGACGAAATAACGTTCATAGCGTATAATATGAGGATTTGGTGAGCTTAGTGATCGTTTTTGTTCTTAGAAATTGTAATATCTCAAAAGTCCCCGTTCTCTTGACAATGGGTGAATTTCTATCTCTGAATATGTAATTCATCAAAGGTAGATATCAAGTCCCATTTAATAATCTGGGCGTCCAACATCAAATACGTATATCATTGCGAAGCAACCGAATAAACTTTACTCGGAATTAGAAAATGAATTAATTAACAAATTACTAATTTTATATAGGGACTTTCGAATTTTTATAGCCGAGAGGCTCGATCACTTTCTCTGGTCACTTTTTTTCGGTTTGAAAATTTTGCCACGCCATAACGGCAAAAAGTAAAATCCAGTGAACTTGAGTATTTCAATTTCGAGTAGCTGACCTTTTATTGGAAATAAATAAAAATGCGAATTGTTCTGGTGGGTCCCAAACTGGCTCCTACGAAGCGGAAATTAAAAAATTTTCACTTCGAAAAATTCGCATAGAGTTCTTTTTTGACGAATCGTATTTTACGATTCTGAAAAAGCGTTGAATTCGATGGGGTTGAATGATTTGGACTGAAAATTTCAGGTAGTTTTTTTTTATTCTTGTCAATATTTTCCATCGATTACGTTGAATATCATTGTTCATATTGAACGAACGTGTAGATCAGATGTGTTGTATAGTAATGAACATCCCTTTTCACCAACACCACCACCGACTCTACCATCATCTCGCACACGTCGCTTCGTTAGGGACAAGGGATGGTGTCGCGTAAGCGCGTCAGACACTTTGAAAATTAATTATATAGTCGTTCGAGGCATCAGAAGGAGACTCCCTTGTCAGCATATAAGCAGAGAATATATGTACGTATAATATAGTGAGGTGGGTGATAGGCAGACCCTGAAGGCGTTCGTTCGCCTAAAATGAACTCTGAGCAGGCGCCTTCGTAAAATATATGGACCTTTGAAGTCGTTGAAAACTATATAGAACGATGAATATATTATATACCTGGGATTATATCCCCATAATTAGTAGTGTGTGGAATTTGTTGGACGAATTTATCCCCACCAACGTTCAAGTTTCAACGTTATTAGTGATAAGATTTTCCAAGTATTATATATTATAGTCACGGTTTTATTTACAACATACCATTTTTTATAACAAATATTTGTTCTACGAAAAGACCAAAGATGATGAATTTGTATAGCTGATTGATTATTTTGGAATAATATTGTGTGTGATTCGTACAAAAAGGTTGATGAAGTTGAATTTTAGAATCTCGATTCTCTTTATTTCTTGGAAATTATAATTACAGATTTGATCGTACGATATAATTTAACAAAATTATTATGAATAATTGAAACATGACTCTGTTATGTTTTCGTTTATACCTGTTGATTCCATCTCCGCGTTTCGCGATGCAATTTCTTTTCTCTTTTTTTTCTCTCTCTATGTTAACTTCCTGTTTCTCTAAATTTCTTCCTTTTTTTTCAACACTTCTTTATCTTTGGTTTGAGAAATTAACTCATCTAACTAAATAATTAGTTCTAATTAACAATTAGTTCTCATTATTTATAAATGAGTAAAAGGAATTACGACCCTCTCGTTTTTCTTTGCCTTTCTCGGTTTCCGTCGACGTCGTTGTTGCTAATTCACGCTCGGTGACATCTAGTCGGACAGATCGTTACGTTTTCAAAATTTTATTCAGAATAATTAAAAATTATCGCTTTATCGATTTCTACTTTTATTCGGCTTTTACTTGCAGAGCACAAAATATTGTACAATTTGCATTAGCTTAGCCTGAACGAAACCTCACTCGATCGGCTAATGAATCAATTTCTGATTATCGCGGTTTCACACGATTTCATACAGTGGAAAAAAAATTTTGCACCCGAAAATTTATATAGAGGTACACAGAAATAAATGATGGCGTTGAGTCTCTCTTATGTACAGGACTGCGAGAGTTTCTTCTGTCGTTTTCTATTTCTCATTTCTTCTCAGTTTCGTCCCTTCTCCTTTTTTTTTTTTTTTTACATGGAATCCACGAGTCATGCCTCATCTTTATCGCCGGCCGTTTTTCTTTTTTATGTACTCCCCCCCTTGCTCTCATGTTCTACCATACCTCTTTCGTTCTTCGTCGTTCTTTCGCAGCTTTTACCTACACTCTATTACAGATATATATTTTTATATATAAACCCATGTAAAATGCACGTATACTATCATGTTCCTCGATTCGTATACGAGAGAAAAAACTCTCAGGTCCTGTCCTAGTTTTATAGTTGCCTCGAATTCGGCCTTCATCACCTCGCCTTCCAACCTTTCGCTGACGTAGATTTTACTTGGTTTTTCTTTCTCGACTTCATTTTATTGTATTTTATTTATCTTTTTTTTTTTTATGTTTTATTTTCCTCTCGCTGTTTTCCAGTTGTGGAGTTGCAACGACACAATATACCTACGCTATAAGTCCTGTAGGGAAGTAAGAGGTTCAAATGTTTGAATGCAAAACGTCAGAGTATTACAGAGAAACTTGTTATATAATTTTCTATGGATAGAGATAAATGAAATAAAATAAATTAACTTGCAGGATTGAGCGCGTGATGAATTGAAAGATTTTCAGGAATTCGCAGTAATTAATTATACTTGAGATCAGTCGTGATTAAGTGAAATGATTTACGAATCTGCAGAGTAGAGCGTGTGAAAAATCTGAAAATCTAACCCGATGACGTGTGCTGTACAGTGAATCGAAAAATATGATTGATAGAAACATTGGAGAAAAAAAATGAGTCTAAATTAGTGTAATAAATTTGTCAAATATTTAATCATAGCAATATACGATGAGAAGAAAATGTGGTAGAAAATTTTTGATTCCATGCGACCACCGCGATTTAAGAGATAAAATAAAATACGATGACATGGGAACTTGATGACCTTTGTAAACGACAAGCAAAATTTTTGGTAGATATCATGTATCCGCAAAACCCTTAGTTTTTTTTGTTTTTTTCAAATCTGAATTGGAAAACCACCTCAACTACGGAGAAAAATTCCTTTCTGAAGGTATTTTATTTTATTTTATTTCATTCCTTATATTTTGTTCAATAGAAAGTTGTAAACAGCGAATAAATTGAATCAAAGGTTTTTTTTACCGCTCTATCTTATTGGCATTGGTATGGGAAATGGTTCGGAAATATGTATGTATGGAAGAGATCGTTTAAATTGATGTTGAAATTGTATGTGAAAGTTGTAGGTGAGGGAAAAAAATCTAGGACAGTAGCTGGGTGACATGTGCACAGCATTAAATTATTGTACATGTAAAACATATATTCCCGTGAATTTCTTTACCCCTTAGGTTGTCCGGTGTTGAGTAATCATTCATAGCCGCAAAACATGACGTTTGACAAATCGCCAACCTCGGAAACAAACGCGGATTTACCATCTACGTTCTCAGTATTATACAAGCTGTGCAAGTTGTGCTACACAACGACGAACGGATGTGTAATTATTATTCACCAGGTTGAATGTTGACCCTTTTTACATTTCTTGTGTCATGGGGGGGATGGTAATTGATTCGAAAGAAAATTACGTTTTAATTTAGCCACTTTCAAAAACACTGAAATGCTCTTTGAAAACGGCTTTCAGATGACTTACATTAAAAAATCATCCAGATAGATCATTTGCAACTTTCATATATTAATTCGTACGAAAAGAGAGAGATTAATTCTCTGAGGAAAATGAAATCGGAGCAAGTTTCGTATCAAGGGTTTGTAAATCCTGCAGGGATTTAAGTATCCTTTTCTTATTTCTTACTTTTTTGTTGCGTTTTCGGTGATTTTATTTTTCATCGGCGCCGCTGCATTCCCCAAATTCTCCTCGCCTAAGCGTAGACGAAGATTACGACAACTATGCGATCCGCCCTTCGAGGATTGTCACAGCCTTCGGTTGGGTAGAGCTTAATCCGGGTTTATTTGGGGAAATTGTCACTTTGTCCCGCTCTCTCACTATTCGCTAACGTCTTACGATACATGGACCGCTAAGCTCTGGTCTTCCTCTTTGGGCTATTGGAGAGATATTTTAGATAAGACCACCAAAGGTCACACGGTATATGCGCCTTGAAAGCGTCACAAATGATCTTCGAAATAAACTTCTTATCCGGTTTCTTTTTGTAATATTATTAGATTAACTATTCATCGATTTGAACCACTCGAAAGTGAAGTGCGAAAAAAGAATTGTAGTTAAGCTTCGGAGGAACAACGGCGGAACTGGGTGTAGAGAAAAAAAAAATAATAGAACCAAACTCAAAATTGAATGAAATAAAAAAGGAAGGGATTACGAGAAGGACGGAAATTTGTAGATGGCAAAGCAGCGTAACCAGTTGGACTAATAAGGTCTCCCTGCCATGCCACAAACGAGCAATTAGTCCCGCTAATTTCATCCCCCCAAGTCACCACCGACATGCTTTTCAATTCGTTTTACTCGCCTAATTCAAATTAACCTCGATAGCTTTTTTTCTAAATAAATCTTTGTCCTCACGTGGTGCACGTTAAATTGAAATGCGACCAAAATGATCATCTACTATATTATCTTTGATTAATACGTATATTTAATACCATCCCTGCAAAGCTCTGGAACATTTTACATTCAGTTATATATTTAACTCGGCAGCTTAGAACGATTCTTCTATAATTACCCTTTTATTCACCCATCTCCGGTATATTTTAAATTACCGCAAAGTGAGGGTGTGGAAGGAAAGAGGGTGGTTGAAAAAAAACAACAAAAGAAATGTGATGAAGATGTCGTGAACAGAGTTAGGAGCCATTAATTCTTTTTCTGTCCTATTTTTATTTCTCTTCGAATCATAGCCAAAAGATAAAAGTTATTTAACTGAATGCACAGGTAGATTTTACACACGGCTGAATATAATTTCGACTAATTTTCTAACAATTTATTTCGCCATATCGATCACGCGTTAAGTTCAGATTTTATTACCTGTAGTAAAAATAAAAAGCGTTGAGTCACGATCGAAATCGATTTTCCGTATTTTTATCGGCGATAAAATTTGAAGTGTCTTAGAATTTTACGAGTTGAGTAAATAAAAGAAAAACAGAAACAAAAAAAAAAATGAGAATGGCAAAAGAGAAGGGTAGTGAAAAACTAAGAGAAATTAAATAGAATAAAAAAAATCGGAAATAAGAAATTAGATAAAATTTAGCGGAGAAGACACAATTGGACAAATGGTCGTAAATTGAGTTCCAACGACGCCTAAATGCAATTCTGTTGCTGAAAAGCTGGGAATACCTTTTTAGATTGTACTCTCCTCTCATTTTACCTCGTGCCTTACCACTTCCGCTCTTTGTGACCTGAACTCTATCTACTTTGTGCTTCGTATTTTCCGCACCTTTTGACTTTTTTTTTTTTAATATCAAGTTGGAGATGCTTTCTTTGCTATAAGACGAGCGCAAAATCATCCATTACCCTTCTTTGCTCGATACTTAACTCGAAAGCTCACTTTCCGATAAAATCGAATGAATTTAATGTCAGTAATTTTTCAAAGTCAATGTCGAGTCCGACCCGCATCAAACGAAGGTAGAAGGATATTAAAAATTATGTGGAACTGAAAACAAAGGAGAGAAAAATCTTAGAGATCGTACAGAATTACGACGATCATCTTCCTCTAGAAAATGAACTCTGAATGGTTTACGTTTGAAAAATGAAATAAATTTACCAACGATAATTCATCGTCAGGATTCATTTGACTCCGTTACTTCCCCCCCCCCCCCCCCCCCCCCCCAAAGTCGCGTGACAATTATTCATTGGAATTGCGAGAGGACCAGTCGCCATAATGTGTATATTGAGTTCGTGATAGAGAAAAGTATGCAATTATTCGTATAACGCGGTGGACTATGTGTGTTATATTTGTATATGTGTATAATATCACGAACTTTGCCGCCTCCATTTCATTTCCCCCTTGGCGTGCATAATATTTCCCAGAACGGTGATGTGATATAATTTAAATTTTCCAGCCAGGGGGACAGGGGAAGACCCAGGGAATGGATAAAGGAAAAAGTAAAATTACAGGAAGAGGGCTCTGTAATGTAAATCCACATTACCTGGCCTTTTACCAAAAAAAGATAATGAAAAAAAAAATTTATGCGATTCAAACGAGAAGATGAAAACGCATGAAAATATGGAGCGATGAAAATTTTCCTGCTTCGTTGTATAGGTTTGGGTTTATAATATATAAATGCATGAAGGATTTTTTATACGTCAACTCAACGTAATATTGGTATACCAAGTTTCGCAGGACACCGTCTGGTGGTGTTGGGATTTCAAAATAGAGCAAGTTGGTAGTACCTTATTCAAAGTGTAATGTACCGAGAATGAATAATTAGGGAGTAGAAAAGGAAGACACACGTGTTGGAGGTAGAATTGTATTATATTCGAACTCAACGAGCTAAGTGACGATGTGAGCTACATTCCTTCTGGCGCTCTACTGACCGTCGATACTCAGAATGTTTTTGTACAGAGGTACCTTCTTACGCAACACTTACATAGACTTCGCATTCCACACTCACACTCTTACATTATGCCTTACGAACTAAACTTGAGTATATTACAATTTCCCCCTTTTTTAAATCTTAAGTAAATATCCAAAAATCCAATATTATTTTGTCATTGACATAGTTCATGTTTTAACTTTCTTACTTAGTCTTGCTGATCTCCTGGGTACTGTTTCGTTTTGTGAATTTTGCTCAGTATTTTTTATTTTTCTGTCAGTCCCCCCCTTTCTAATCTCGTCCAACCTAGTTTTAACAATTTGATTCGCATGTTTCTTCGCCACTGTATTATCGTTAAATTTGACATTGTATGTAGCGGGAGAGTTCTGCTTAATTATTACGGCCTCAGATCTGAGTTTAGGATTAGATCTATGATCTTTCACATACACTTTTTCTCCTAAAGCTACATCACAAATTCTTTTTCCGTTTACAGCCTTCTTTTGCTCATATTGTTTTCTATCGACATCATTTCTAATGTTTGGTTTTATGAGGTCGAACCGAGTACGCATTTCTCGTTTGTGCATTAGATAGAAAGGAGTACGACCTGTAGTGCAGTGCTCTGTGGTCCTATAATCGGTTAAAAATAAGTCTACTGCATCATCAAGCGTTTCGCCGTCTCTTACAATTTTATCAACCTTATTTTTAAAGGTTTTAACGAAATTTTCAGCAGCACCATTTGTTGCTGGGCAATAAGGCGGAGTCAAGGAATGAACTATTCTCCTCTGTTTTAGGAAATTTTCAAATTCGGCACTAGTGTACTGTCTGCCATTATCACTCACTAATATAGAGGGCAATCCGTGTCTGCTGAAAATTTGTTTAAATACTTTAATTAATTTAGTCGCCTGTGTATTATTTTTCATGTTTACAATTTCCGGCCACTTCGAGTGGGCGTCCAGAACGACTAAGAACATACATCCGTGGAATGGCCCCAAGAAGTCGGTATGAATTCTACTCCACGCATCACTTGGCCATTGCCAAGGTGTTAACGCAATTTTTGGCGTTTCGCTTCGTGATTCTAGGCAAATTTTGCATGTACTTATGATTAGTTCTATATCTTCGTTCAAATTTGGCCACCAAAAGTAATTACGTGCTAATTGTTTCATTTTTATCGCTCCCATGTGGGACGCGTGCAATTCATGAAGCATCTGGCTTTGTAATGATTTAGGAATAACCACGCGGAAACCCCACAATAAACATCCTTTCTCAATTGTCAATTCGAGTCTTTTGTTATACAAATTTCTCTCAATATTATTCAATGTCTTTGTGTCTGAAGGCCAACCATATTGCAAATACTTTATAACATTTTTCAAATCATGATCTTTGATCGTTTCCCGCGCTACGCATTTGAAATCTAACGTTTTCACACCTTCGGATATGTAATTTAAACTGGTGAATTCACTTTCGAACACTGGTGTATCGTCTTTTACTGGTAGTCGAGAAAGCGCGTCGCAGTTACCATTAGCTTGTGATTTTACTATTTCTATATCATAAGTGAATCCCTGAAGAAAATACGCCCATCTGATTAATCTGCTCTGTATCATTATTGACAAATTCTTATTAGACCCGAAAATGAACTTCAATGGCTCATGGTCAGTTTTCAAAATTATTCTTGTACCATATACGTATTGATAAAATTTACGGAAGCCGAATACTATTGCGCCTGCTTCTTTGTCCAATATGGCTCGATGAAGTTCGTTTTTAGGTATGACTTTTGACGCAAATGCGATTGGTCTTTCTGTTCCGTCTGGGAAGCGATGAGAAAGAACTGCTGATAAGCCATGATAACTCGCGTCGCAAGCTAAAACCAGTGGTTTACTAGGATCATACAAGGTTAAAACTTTATCTGAAGTAATTTGTTTCTTTAACCACAAAAATGCTTTTGTGCATTCATCCGTCCATTTCCATTCAGTCTTATTGCCTAGATCATACAGCGGTTTTACATGCGTAGCTCTGTCTGGCAAAAACCTTTCGTAAAAATTTAAAAGACCTAAAAACGCTTTCAATTCTTTGAAATTTGTTGGGATCGGCGCTTGATTTACAGCTTTAATCTTGTGCGGAGTCGGTTTCAGGCCTGATTCATCTATCAAAAATCCTAATATTTCTATTTCTTTCTTAAAAAAATCGCATTTGCTTAGGTTCGCTCTCAATCCTGCTTTTTCCAGTCTACTGAAAATTTCACGCAATATGTCAACGTGCTCTTCTTCACTTCTACCCGTACAGTAAATATTGTCTATATAAATTTCGGTAAACGGTATACCTCGTAAAACGTCCTCTAATATGTCTTGACATTCGGCTGGACTCGAAGCTACACCTTCTGGTATTTTAGTGTAACAAAACAATCCGTGTTCTGTTATGATTGTTAACGCGTTGCGTGATTCATCGTCGACTGGAAATTGCATGAATGCGTGCCTTAGATCTATTTGCGACCATGCTTTACCTACTTGCATGGTTTTGAAAATCTTTTCTTTCACCGGAATGGGATGTTTCTTAATAATTAATTGCGGGTTGACAGTTACTTTAAAGTTACCACACAATCTCACCTCTCCGTTTCTTTTTAATACAGGTATAACGGGAGTTGCCCATTCACTACAGGCTTTGGGTATCAGATTTCCAATCTTTACTTGTCTATTTATTTCATCTGATATTTTACTTGCTAAGGCAAAAGGTGCATGATAAGGCTTCATTTGCACGGGCTTCACATTATCTTTAAATACTAATTTTATTTTACGTCCAGTGTAACAGCCTTGACTTTCAGAAAATAAAACTGGAAACTCTTTCAAAATCTTATCTTTCAAATTATCTTTCATATGTAAAATTTCACCAACATTTTCAATTTGTTTCTCTAATTTAATTGGCCATAAACCAAATGCCTTTAACCATTGACGCCCTAGCAAAGTTGGTCCAGTTCCTTTCATTACGTATAAGTCCAAGTATTTCACTTCACCTCTGAAATTTACTTTAATTTTCTTCAAAACTCCTAAAGGATCTAATTGTACCGAGTTATAGCTTGTGAGCATGAGATCACATTGAGAGAGTTTCGCATCGGGGAAAAGAATATTTTTGTTTACTTCTGACATGGCTGCTACGTACGCTCCTGTATCCACTTCCATTTTTACTTTTACGTTCAAAATATCGACTAATTCATAATGTGGCTCTGCCTTAATACTCCAAATATTTCCTTTCCCATTCGAAATTTCCTCGTTAATTGTATAAAAATCTGTTTCACAATTTTCGTCACTATCAGTCTCTTCCGATTCATTTGATTCATTTTGCATCAAATTCATTTTACCTTTACCGACATTTTTAGATTTATTTTGATTTGAAAGAGCGTTATTGATAACTTTGTTTTTACCATGTTTTTTGAAACACATTCTCTCAATATGACCTTTGCCGCTACACGAATTACATGTTATATTTTTCATTCTACATTTTTCCACGTAATGATCATTAACTTTTCCGCAGCAAAAACAAATATAATCATTAGTCATAGTACTATTATTAAAATTGAATTTTTTCTCTTTTACATCTCTCTTTTCAAACCTACTGTTATTACCATTTCGACGCTGTATGCTGATGTGCTGGACCGTGGATTCCGATGAAGAAGGTACTGCTTTATCCGTACGTGCTGCATTCCTCAGCGCCGATTCTCTAGTCGTTGCCAACTGCACCGCCTTGTCGTAGGTCAATTGTTCTTCGCTGAATAGAGCCACTCTTGTGTCGTGTTCCGCAACCCCGCAAACCAGTTGATCGCGCAAGGCGATGTTCAAATCCGAAAAGTTACAGTGTAAAGCTAGTTCCTTTAATCTTGCGACGAAATTTGCTATGCTTTCATTGGGTGCCTGTCTTGCCTGCTGAAATTTGCATCTTTCCATCGCCTCGTTCCTTTTCGGATTCAAATGCTCTTTCACTAACTTAACGATATCTTCGTATGATTTAGTTTTCGGTTTCGTTGGGGCGCATAATTCTCTAATTAGTTTGTACATGTCTGCTCCTACCTTAGTGAGCAGTTCGGCTACTTTTTTTTCTTCTTTGACGTCCTTCGTATCAAAATAAAGTTCCATCCGTTCTATATACGACTCCCAATCTTCTTTCTTCGAGTTGAAAATCCAATTTTCGCTAGTCATTTCCAATGAATAATCACTATCTCTATCAGTTTCACCTGTTACTGCTTCTTCCGTAATTACTGCGTTTTCTTCGGGAGTTAAATTTTCTTTTGAAGAATTTTCGCTATCACTAGGTTCCTCGCTTTCAGTTTTCTTTTCACGTTGATACCACTTTATTATCACTTTTCTCAAATCTTCAATTGAGAATAACTCGTAAATTTCTCGTGTCGAATGATCAATTAGAAAATTTATTAGATGTATCTTTTTTGAAGTGTAAATCCAACTATGAGCTACTGTGCCGCTAGCTCCCGTGTTAGCGTTCGACATTTACGCGTAAATCCATATAATATTTTGCACTCGTCACGTCTCACTTCTTATGCGCCTAGACACTCAGCTTTTCAATCTGAGAACATCTGCTCGTAAATATGCCAAAATTGCTTCTCAAATCTAAAAATACTTCGATTTGATCCTTGAACTGTGTTGTAGACTTTTTATTTTTCTCCAATTCAACACGTTTAGCTAACAGTTTGGTAGATTAGTAATTTCTCTTCCACGTGCTTCCCAATCCATTCTTTTCGCGACTTTTCGACACTGGTAAATAATTCGATTTCTGCTTCTCGATGTAATTCTTGTTCTTGAGTGTAAATTAATCCGTTTATCCTCGTCGCCAATTTGTAATGTACCGAGAATGAATAATTAGGGAGTAGAAAAGGAAGACACACGTGTTGGAGGTAGAATTGTATTATATTCGAACTCAACGAGCTAAGTGACGATGTGAGCTACATTCCTTCTGGCGCTCTACTGACCGTCGATACTCAGAATGTTTTTGTACAGAGGTACCTTCTTACGCAACACTTACATAGACTTCGCATTCCACACTCACACTCTTACATTATGCCTTACGAACTAAACTTGAGTATATTACACAAAGGAAATTCGAAAAGAATTCGTCCTGTGAGGACAAAATCAAGTTCACTTGTGACATATTTTGAAAATCAAAGTCACGAGAGAATAAAATTATTGAACGGCAGAATAACAAAAATTTGTTGTCATCGATACGACCTACCTACTCGTTCGACGACATTTTTTTAAGATACACATCCTCTTTGGATCTCAATGTCTGCTTGGAAAAAAACAAATGAATAAAAGTTTCGAATATGCTCTCTGATATCATCAAATTGAAGAAGCCCAGTTTTTCATTACATGCGTGATGATCATAGTTTTGGGATCAAACGGATAAAGGGCGTAGAACAAAAGGGCTCTTTAGCTTCTGAAATAGTTTTATATGGTCTGATGGTTGTAATCCTGATACCGGAAAGATCTCGGACCTAAGGGGGTGAAAATAAAGAAAATATAAAGAAAACTTGTGAGAACTATATGCGGAAAGGGGCTGCGCAGGGCATCGAAATAGCGAAGGTTGTTGGGTCCCTAAATTTGTGAGTACAACAATTTTCCGAAAGCTTTGGACTCCCTGGGACGACGTTCACGGTATTTTCTGTTAGCGAGTCATAAAGAGCCCTCCTGGGAAAACGACGCGAGGAAAAAGCAACGGTTATCGTATACGAGAAGGAAAGCATGATTGTACGACGAACGGAAGAAGAAAAAGGAAAATAGAAAAACGAAAAAAAAACAGAGATAGGGTACACCACTTAGACGGAAAATGAGAAAACAAGAAATAAAACAAGCGAGTATCCAGGGGATTCACACGAAACGTGTTGCAGTTTGAATATAAGAAAATAACCATTTTACGCTCAATGTGCAGATCTGGAAATGTCATGATCGCAAACTTCGAAAAACCAACTGGATATAAAATTTTTACTCCACATGACACGAAGAGGCGATTTTTTTTTCTTTTATTTTTTTGTCACGATACTTGCAGTAAACGCAGATGTTTCTTATGAAATTGTTACAATTGTGAAAAATCCTACTAGAAAAAATGAAAATCGATAGATACTGCAAAATGCAATCGTGTCTGCTGGACGTGCTAATAACGCGATAAACTTTTTGAAACATTTTTACGTTCCGTACAGTTGAGGATTCCAACTCATTTAGATCCAGCTGATGAAATGTCATTAACTAACCAGCTAACAAGTTATCTACCCAATATAGGAAATAGCGTAACGGATTTTCAACGTTACATCACGTCATCCCGTTTCAAAGATAAAATTATATAAATTGAAATAAAATAGAATAAAATTCAATGGAAGGTTTTGTACACGTATTTCGAAAATCAATTCACATACGGATTTATCTATTGCTCCACACGTATCGTCGCAGAGATACGGGCACGAGAAAGATAGAATTCGTTTTGATTTGTGATTTGAATTTATGAAGTTTCTGCATCTAATTACCTACGTGTCTCTTATGTATTTAAATAATTTACACTGTCCTGCCTAGTGATTGCTCGTCGATTCACGAAACTTAGTAGTAGATTAAATTCAAACATGGAACACACGTGAAATGAAATGGGAAAATATAGTCAGTTTGATAGAAAGGAAATAGCACAGTAGCATTTTCAAACGAAATACATTAACTTCGTCCTCCCAATATATCTCCTAGCGTATAACCCGCGGTTATACCGCACCGTAGATATACCGAGTGGATTGAACGTTGCGATATTTTGAAACTTTGATTTCTCTATACATGCACACGATATGCATATACCTGTTTTTCAAACTAAAACTTATACAAAACTTCAAGTATAAACAAACACTTAAATCATCCTAAAAAGATAACTGTGAATAGAGAAAAGGAGCGATGGGGAAAAATGAAGAAAACTTTTTTTTTCCTTTTCGAAACTGTCGAGAATTTTATTGTTTATTCGGATTTTCTTAAACGTGAAATTTTGTTGATATGTGAATTAATCGATAATATTTTAGCCACACCGATTGCAAGAGTTTCCCACCTACTTTTTTTTTGCCTCTCGTTCTTCTTATTTTTTTCTTGCTCTCTCGATTGTTGAATGCGATAGCTCAGTAATACGCGTGGGCTTTGGGGATGGAAATGATGGGGCGGTTCTTTGATCCCCAAGCCTTTTGCATCGGCGGGTTGTTGCCACAAGTAACATATTTGTAGACTACCATCCCTTCAAGTTGACTGGATACCAACCATTGCGAAGTTAACGGCAAAACACGCTCTGCAAAGTTTCTATATGCCTTTGGTAGCCCCCGTACTATTTTATAAATAATAGTACCGCGAAGAGAAAAAAAAGAAAAATCAAAAGAAAAGGGTTGAAAAATAAAAAAGCAAAAAAAAGAAATGGTAATATCTTCAGATCTCCCGCTCGAATACCAAAAGCTCACGCGGTGATACCTTCGTACAAGAATATGCGCTACATCTAGACGTATTATATGTTACATACATCTACGAACAGAGTGAAATTCTGTTCAAAGGAACCTTGGCGCCAAGGGATTTAGATTCAGATGCAAATTTAAAGGATAAGTGCACAAGGGAGTATGAATAAGGGTGTAAAGAGCTCGCGACAGAGAAAACCGAGGTGAAAACCGTGAACCGCACGAAAGCTCCTGAGGCAACTAGTATGGAATTGAATGAATGTGATTTCAAGGGTCAGTCCTTTCCTCTCCTTCACCTGGACATATTATATCCCTTTTCCAATATCAATCATTTCATATTAATTCCTCCTCCAATCGCACCACGTCTAGCCGATTTTTAGTCATTTTTCTATTTTTTTTATCTTCTTTACCAGCTGGTTTTAAATACTCATCTTATTTTTTTATGTGCACCTATTTCAAATTCCTTTTTTTTTTTACATTTTACCTCATTTTTTTGTTTTTCTTTCTATTTCATTCCCTGACAATCAGCCTGCAGCGTAGAACGATATTATGGTGAATGATATTCTTATCTGCATTTATTCTCATAGAGCTTTTTATTCCTTTTTTTTTTCCTCGCATCGAGAGATTTATAAATGGAAAATTTTATCAGTTATTTTTATATACGATGGTTATATGCTTTATATTGTTCATCATATTTTATATTTTCTCAAAGCACACATTACATTACACAAGTTATATTCCTCAATTCGTAGAGTCGCGTAAAAATGATGAAACTCGTGACGCTCGATCGGTTTATAATTTTTTTAGATTTTTTTTTTATCAAGTTTACTTACGATCGTTCGACGTGGTCGAAAAAATACATCATCGATTCGCCAGAACGAGATAAAATTTTTATCGAGAGTAATCGAACTTTTTCATACGAGCTGCAAGTTAATCACGTGCAAATTTACTCTAGCTAGGATAATAATTTTCCAATACACGTAGAGTTTAATGAGCTTAAGATTCGATATGGGGATTGATTTACGCGTAATCATGTACGTGAGATTCTCAGCTAGCTGATCCTTGCCAATTATCTGCAGAGGCTTCTAGATAAAGGATTAATAGGAGCAGGGCGGGGGGAGGGGGGTAGCAAAGTAGAAGATGCGGATGGAGAGATCCGGGGACAAAAGATAGAGATATCGTGTTCCTTATCATTCCTGTCTTTACGTTCTAGAAAAAAAGAAACTCCATCTATTCAACTGTCAAGGGAATCAGTCAGACGAAGGGAGTTTAATTAGCCGGTTAATACCGTCTTTTTCTTAAATTGTCGAGGAAGAGGTCCTGAGCACAGATATGCTGAGTTTTGTATGTGTCAGTATGTCTTACACTATCTCAAGATCATGCAGGACTAGATCGTTAGAAACATCGTATACGCGGAGCTAAAAATTGAGTGAAAGTTGTAAAAATTCATCAGCTTCTCGAACTGAAATCCCTCAGACATCCTTGAGAAATACTTGAATTTAGCGGAAATAGAGTAACATCGTAATTGGTAGCTGAATAATGCTCAACCCTAATCCTGCACAAAATTTTCATTGTTAGTCGGGTGCACAGTTACTGTTAAGGGACGATAACAACTACGCAGAGAATTTCTCTAATCCTGTAATCTAATTAACTGAACCAGGAAACTAGTCTTCTACACGTACACTATTTGCGGGTTTGGTTGTGTATATACGCTTCGTAATTGTGTTTAAATAAGTAAGAATTTGATTTTTTTTTTTTTTTTTCTATTTCATTTTTGTTTTATTTTTATTTTCCTAGTGCAAAAAAGCTTGTTATCTCTCAGCTATTTATATTCGGCGATCCGAGTCGTGATTACAGTTTTTTTATTTTTTTCCATGCTCCCTTTTGCATGTACAAAGGAAGCTTTCAAGTTTAACGTATTAACCTGCAGCAGGTGTAGGTTTAGGTTTAGGTTTAGGTATGTCCGGGTTATATACACCTTGCTATATTCATCTCATGGGTTTTCTACACGCGACAATCTCGAATAAACGGAGCGTGCTTGCCACGAAGGGTTTGCTTGAGTTATTTCTCACACCCCAGAGAAAGATGTGGGGATGCCCTAAATATATATATAAGGGAAAACCTGATCGATTCTTTCCGTCTGCTTGCGTTGTGTTTCTATTTTCCACTATTTCTTCTTCTTCTTCTTTTTTTTTTGCCTTTTTCTTTCATTTTTCTTTCATTTCTTTTTTACTTTCACTTTTTCATTTCTTTCTTTCTTTCGTCGGGACTCGACTTGGCTCCTGACTTTTATAAGTAATGTACAGGGTATAACAACACGGAATGTGTATGTGCCCAATATTGATGGATTTTCTTCTTTTTTTTTCTCTACTTTCCTTCCGACTCTTGTGATATGCCTAGGCTTTAATCAATTTCATTCATTTTTTTTTTCACAAACTTAACAATTACCATTGATTATTACCACTGCCACTTATAATTTCGCATGAATTTTAGATATCGATTCCACGAGAGTGGTCAAAATCATCTCTTTTTTTTCTCGAAAATAGACCAGTATTATATTATATGATCAACCGTAGAATTGGAGTCCATGAGAGAGTGAACGAAAAATTGTTACCTCATACCTCATGACAGAGAAAGGTAAAAAAAGAAACGAAAAAATGCCGAATCAAAGGTACCTTTTGATCTAGGGTTTTTGTCTAAATCGACATGAAATTTTCGAACTCTATACGCATCTGAAAATTGAACGAATGTGAATGTCTGTACGCAACGACCGTGGATTCGGTTATATGTAGGATGGAATTTTTGCGTGACTATTTGAAAATTTTAGCTTCGATGAGAAATTTCCATCGATGAATACAGTAGTTAGATAACTCGTTGACATTTTGTTATTCTAATTTTATCGTCGTTATTTATTTATCGCACTATCTATTGGTCATTATTTGTACGTTTTAAATATTCGAAAACATACATTTATTTATTTAATGATAAATGGTTTGGCAGTTTATTACATAAATGATTTATGAAAAATTCACGATAATGTGAAATACGTATAGACTTCAAGCTTTGCCTGGAATTGCATAGGAATCCATAGCTACGAGATATAATCACGTTTATTTGTGTTTTTTTTCTCTTTGTTTCTGAATAACTTTTCCTCATCGGACACTGAAATTTTTCAGACAAAAATCTGATGTAAAATACAAAATTGCACGTAGGTACATTTGAGTAGATATGAGTGATGAGAATTAGCCGCACAGGTACGAGCGACACATGCGAGCATCGCTATTCCTAATCTGAATGTGAACCGTGTATAATTATAAGAAATACATTTACGAATTTTTTATCTACAATTCACCTTGTTGGCTTTCGGGATATTCGTCGCTCTCCACAGAAATCAACGTGTATCTAATTGTTTTGATTTAAATTTTGATTCCATTGCGCGGACTCCTAATTTAATTGATCTGTACGGGTAGCTTCTTCAATTTTCGAAGTGGGTTCTTGAACGATATTGGTACATGTTCACTTTGATTATAGGGTTTCTTTGTTACGGTACAAGATTTCTTTATCTACATATAAAGATATATGAAAAATTCAGAGGCGTAGCGATTTGGACGGACACGCGTGGGTGTGTGTGCGTGTATATGGAGATTCAAAAATGATCTAGATTTTATGAATAATATGCGGGATATGGAAGTACATTTATATATGATCTATACGTATTCATGACCCCGGGCTAAGGCGATGGTCAAAATTTATAGAGCCGCATTGAAGTGGAGTGGGTGGGATTTCTCTCTGGGTTCATGCTTTTCCGGGTATATCCTTTAGGTTCCGGCGGGCTTTACCGTGGTACGAACTTTGCCACTAGGCCAAACCGCAGACGATATCTCACTTATTTTATTCATGCCGACGCCGTATAAGCCCGTGTATAGCTACCTGAACTATACGTCATACACCAAAATACCCCGAAGGTGGGTCGGAACTATACATACATGGAAATTAAACGTACGTAGCCACGATTACAAAATGAACTGAAAACTTGAAGGATATAAGCCAAAAGATAGAACAGGGATGCTGCCGTAAGGGCGTGTCTTTCAAAATGTAGAAAAAAAAGATCAAATGAAGGTTGGTTTGGGATGGAAATATGTATAACTTTTTTTTCGAAAATTTGGGCTTACCGAGTGTTGCGCAGACCCTCCAAAGTCCGCTGTAAGTAACTTTACTGTCTGGTTCAGCCGTCGCGTTACTAGATGGTGATTTCGGTAATCTTTCTTCGGTAAGTAACCACTCTCCGGTTGTTATTGCAATTGTTATAACAATCAGTGATAGTAATGCCGATATTCCAGAAGTTATTCCTAAACCTCCACCATTCCCACCTGACCCTCCGCAACAGCAGCAAGACATTACGAAATTTTCTCCGTTTGGGGCATCCCCAATCAAAGGGGGATGATTTTTTTCGCGTTATAATTTATTATTATTAGTTTTTTCTTTTCTGTATATTTGAAAATTTCATTTATTTATTCAGTTCGTTAAATTCTTTTTCTTTATTTTGTCACAATATACCGACGTTTATGAAAAAAAGAAAAAAAAAAAGAAATACAAAAACACAGAAATGATCGAACGAAAAATCAGATCACGTTTAAACACTGTGTTCAATTTCTGACGAATGAATTCATTGGAGCAATAAAATTTCGTATAACATTTTACTAATTGACGTGGCAGAATTCACCCGATTTTTCGTAGTACATGGTATATGTAATAACGAGTTACGACGAGTACATTTTCATTTGTTTATTTATTTATTTAATTTTTTTTACAGGAAATTTTCATTAATTGAGTCAAATTCAATTCAATTTTATTTATTTTATTTTCACTCTATTTCACTTGCTCGGTACACATTTTGTTTTTATTCATAACACAACGTTACATCGCGGAAAATATTGACGGAATTTTATTATCAATTATTCTCGAACAAGTTGACTGTGATTATACACGGTTTCGGTTTTTTCACTCCGGCTGTATTTGTTATTTTATTATTTGCTGGATATTTTTAATTTAAATGAGAAGGTAGCGTTAAATGACTCTTGGAAGATTGCTCATTATAATAAATGATTAAAAAACACATGAATTATGTAAAACTTTTTTTTTAATACTACAACAATTAAATCTGCATCTATGCAAATTATATTATACTTTCTACGCTACCTTGTTACAACCCTGGCTGTTATGCGCAACGTATATTCAAACAAAAATTGTATAAATAATCGTGGCTTTAATTATTTTGTGTGAAAAAAATCTGATACTTTTAATTTTAACGCGTAAAAAACGTGAACCCATTAAATTCAGAAATTTTCAGCAAAAACTTTTCCTCTGATTTGTTTCTTTCTTCTTATGTTCTTTGTAATTTATTATTCTAATTATTCAATTTATCGTTGTGCCCATAGAATGAATATAAAAAAAAGATTTCGGAAGTCAGAATTACTTTTAATCAACGTATAAACTAACTCCGGATAAGTTTTCTTTTTTTGTTCCCCCTTTTTTGTTCAAACTTTCAACGATTTTATTCATTGGCCGAAGTCACAGTTTCCGATATCTGGAACAAAGAATAAAAATTTCATTGCACAATACATCATGTATACTCTTTATCACAGTTTACAGTTATGTACAAATCATCACTTTTTCTTTGAAGTATACATTTTTTCGGGGGAAGCAGATATTTCTCTTGAACTCCGAGATTAATAATACTCCCATCAAATCATGATGATAATGACTTAATAGAATTATTGGCTCAATTTTTTTGGAACGATATTTCGTTCAGCTAATTAGAGAAATAGGTTCTGATAGAATTGAAAAAAATGAAAGAATTTTAAGCTGATTTATATCTATGTCGTACGTACGTACAAAGAGAAAAGTGATCCCCTATAAAGTGGCGCTTTTTCTACGCGCACAAACTTCAATTATCGATGTGGATTATTCTGCTCTTTTGGCTCACATAGATTCTCTTTTCAGTTGTTTTGTAACTAAAAGCTTTGATGCGAGTAGACGGGCGAATATGCAACTGATAGAATAAATATTGTCGAATAATTCAACAAAGTACGTTTGTAGGTTGGGTCAAATAATTTACAGGTTAAAACGAGGTGAGGTTTTTGCTATCCATATCAATAACAGTGTAATAATTATATCGCTGCAACGATGCAAAATTAAAATATGATTTTTTTTTTTTTTTTTTCCAATATTCCAAGCTTGTCCCACGGTCTTTGTCCAATGGTCGTACGGTTATTGTGAAATACGCGTCATAGATGGTTGTTTGAATGCAATGGGGAAAGAACTCAAATTAATATATACGTAGTTTGACGTAAAATTCAACAGGTGATTGAAATATTAATGCTTCCGCGATTCCTCATTTTTCATGGTTAAACTTTGAGTGAAATCCTTACACACAAAAAATACACAGAGTGAGACGAATTTCTCCGACATGGTTCTACTAGCTTGACGGACGTGGTAAAAAGTTATCTAATCGATTTTTCAAATTTTGAGAGGTGTTATTAAACGTATGAGGAATTATTGATTTATTTATTTTATTTTTTTCATTTTTCATTATTTTGGATATATTATATTCAATAACAGCTACGATTGAAACGTGTTACAAAGTTAAAGAATAGATGAAGGAAGAAAAAAAAATGTACGATAATTTGAAGTAAGATCGGACTTCAAGCTACGCCTAGAATTGCATAGAAATTCATAGGCTACGAGATGTAATGACCTGTTTTTCTTTGTCAATTTGAATAACTTTTCCTCATCAGACACTGATTTTTTTTTTAAGGAAAATCCGATGTAAAATCTAAAAATATGCGTACGTTTGAATAGATATAGGTGATCAGAAATTTGGACCAATTTATGCTAGTCGCATAGGTACGCGCGACACATGTAAGCACGCTTCGACCGTGTGAGGTGGTAGCGTATGGGGGTCGACGTCACGGTTTCGGAGCTCGAGCTGTGTCGTCTGTCGCTCGCATGGACAAAGCGATGTTTACGAGTGGTCGAGTTTACGTGAGCGCACCAACACTAATCCCTCCGGATACGTCATCGTCTAGCTACGTCACTCCGTATAAATTTGTAAAATGGAGCGAAAGATTGCGAAGTTATGGCTTTGCTCTGCGCGCTCGCTGTACATCGCTTAGGCACATTTTCAGCATACGCGATTACTGTGAGCGATCTGTATCGAATATATTGGTATAATTTCGATTGTTATGAATTTACGTATTCTTTTATTCATTCATTCATTCATTTATTCATCTTCCAAAAAAATTAATTTACGTGTGATTTCTATAATCACATGTAAAGTAATCGTCGCGTGTATGATTGACTCTTTTAGTAATTGGACAGTTAATTATTATGAGTAGGGTTTTGAGCAGTTATTTAATGTATAGGTATTTTGGAAGTAAATATTTCTTCTTTCTTATAGCTTTTTTTCAACATTCCCTAATTGGGTAATTGAAGAGGGCAATAGAATTATGTATGATTTCATTTGGATTCAGTCGATAGTAATTTTCAGCTTTTGTCCGCTTTTTTTTGTATTTGATTACTCTCAGAATGAATTTGAATGTAAACTGTGTAAAATTGTGAGAAATAGATTTATGAATTTTTTATCGCCATTCCATTTTGTTCGCTTTCGGACGGGTCGTTCGTCACACTTCACTCAAATCAACGTGGATCTTTTGCAGCGTGTTACAAAGAGTGAAGAATAGATGAAGAAGGATAAAAAAAAATAGAACTAAAAATTACGAAGTGAAAAGTCAGAGCAATCAGACAGTTTTAAGTATAAATTTTCGAAAAGTTTCTATTAGAGCAATTCGCTAGTGCTGGAAAGTCTGCGAAAGAGAATTGTTCGTTCGCACCCGCGTTCAACCCCGCAACTTTTCATCCCCAGTATTACCACCCCATTTCATTTCTCTCTTTTTCACCCACCTCCATCTTCCACTCGCAAACTCACCGCCTCCCTCCTATAAGCTCACTCCCTTCTCTCTGGTATTCGAGCCACTCTTATCCCTAGGGATTATCGGGACTTAAGCTTTGACACAGGGTCAACTTTTCTCTGCTGCCAAAGTTGATAGTGAAAACTGGAAGAGAAAAAAAAAAAAAAAATTGGGAACGAAAGAGGGATGTTTGAAATTATCAAAGCGGAGTTATTTTACCAATTTTTTTTCTCGAATACCACACGTTTTTAATACCCCATTGATATACGTTTTTTCAAAAATGCAGTGACCGGATATTCTAGGTTCTTTCAATTGATTATTCGACGCGTGTTGTTGAACAAAAAATTTTCAATTTCACGATACTACCGCGTGAGATTTCTTTTTTTTCATACGCACACCGAATGCTCATACATGTGTGACGTGCGGGTCGCATGTTGCTATAGTTTTTAATCCGACGATTACCTATTGACGTATACCCCGAATTGCAATCCGATGCATGTAGCTATGATTATTCTGTCAAGCAACACTCATCGTTTTGATTTATTCAGTTTTTTTTTTCATCCTTTTTTCATCAACCTTTTTTTTTTATCGCTATTGAAATTTGCTGATCTTCAACATTGCACTGAAGATATATTTGACGTATCAAATCGATTGTATATTGAATCGTTGAAATGACTGTTGTGAGTTTTTTCCCGGGTTTTTTGTTACCTATCGACTTGATATAATTTTGACATTGTGTATTGGCTTTCAACCCCGTAAAAATAAAAAATACCGTCAAGATTATTATTTTTTTTTACATCGGATTGTTTTCTTTGTATAATCAAGTACATTTTGCCGTGGCACATGATCAAAAGAATTTTCTACGTGTAAAAGGTATGTCTTGCGGATGTTTTTCATGTGCACGTCTTTGGTAGGTTAAATTCATGCATATTTGAAACATAGGTACATGTGTATAAATATGTATGCAATTACTGCAATTTAGTATCCAAGGCGTGCATAAGTTGCTTTATAAATATGATACAACTCGGTAATATAACCATTACTCAAGTTATGTGGATGAAAATTCAAGAAATTTGTCTTGAAAGTAGTTTCGCAAACTCTCAGCTACTCTGTAACATTAATTGACGTTTATGTGTTTAATTCATGTATACGGTATTTCTTTGAGAACTTATACCTACACGCTGTACATGCAACTTTCACGGAAAAATTGCGACAGATTTTCACTCAACTGCCGCTTCAGCGAGAAAAAATTTAAATAATCGAGGTATACCTTGTTTTTTTCATTCTCATTATACAGAAACGAAATTTTCAAAAAGTACCTTCCTAAGATTGTGAGATTTAATAGGTTGTTATGAATTTTTTCCGCAGTCCGCCGAAAATTACGACCATATATTTGAGTACCTGTTCCAATTTTTTCTCGTTTTTGTATTCATTTCGTTTTTCTCTTTGTGTTTTTTGGTTTTTCAAATCCGAAAGCCGCACCGATGTATAAAAAATCCATTCAGTGGGGTCATTAATAGGATTCAAGGAAAACCGCCAAGGTGGAAAAAAAATTTGAATCAAAAGAGGTGAAAAAAGGAGAGAGAAAAAAATTGGTAAGGATTGGGATGAATGGATGAAAAATATGTGTCACGGAAAAAAAGATCACGCCTGAAACAAAAAAAAAACTGTTAATGTATTGAATGACGTAAGAATTCTTAGTCACCCCAATTTGATCTGTGCTATCAAGATTCGCGGCAGCGAATCACCGCCAAGTATCCCTTATTATATTCCTCAAAGGAATTAAAACTTTTATATACGTACATTAATACGGAAGGTAAGGGGGTTAAGAAAATGAAACGTATAATACTAAGAAGGTGAAAAAGTGAAGGCCTCTGTCGCTTATCCTAAATGAATATTTTCTACCCCGGCCGCACAGCGTTGTGTAATTTCGTAATTTATACCATTTAATATTATTAAACCCACGACACTGGTAGTAAAAACATCACCGCAGTTATTTCGCGAGAATACGTAGTAGAAAGAAAAAACAAAAAGAAAAATATTAAAAAAAAATTTTACCATTACATCCTGTGCATGTATATATGCAGACAAGGATAAACACTCAAATTTGGAAGTCAATTTCCGTATCCATGTAACCCAGCTCTTTTTCTTCTCTTCCTGTTTCTTCTTCTGCAGAGCCTATGAAAAAATTTCCCATCTTTCATTTTACTTTATCTGATCCTTGAATAAAAATTGAAAGCTTTCAGGATACGAAAAAACCGTGATTTTATTTTTCATGTTTTTCTTTTATTTTGCATACCCTTGCAAATTTTTTTTTTGTTTTTTTCTGTACTCCCAGTTTTATTTTCGTTTTCTCACGAAATTCTAACAGAGTTAGGGGTTGCCCTCGAAAAGATTTTTGTCTTCATTCTTTCCTTTTTAATTTTTTCTTTTCTTCTTACCGCTTGAGAAAGTGAGACGGGGGTGTCTTCAAGGATATATAGTCTTGGAGTATTTTTTTTTTTTTTTTTTTTATTCACCTACTTTGTCACGTGCAAATATGAAAAAGAGAAAGAACCTGCAGAGCATATGTTGATTCGTTTTCTGTTTTCTTTTCTTTTTGTTTTTTGTTCTTTTGGAAACCGGTGGACAAATTGTATATGTGTGTATACTAAAAATAAGAATCTCATATAATCAACGCGCGAAGGTTGTAATTTGGCTAACGAAGTTGAGCGCGAAGCGGAGTAAATCTAACCGAAGCACAACGTGCTGGGGAACGACGAGTAAAGCCGCCGCGACGACTATAAGGCGAATCTTAGGGTAAGGTACCTTATACCCTACCATTCTTTGGAAGGGTGTGGTGAATCGAGGGAATATACGAGGCTACCGCTGGCGCGTTATTTGAACCTAATTGCAATCAATTCTAACGTCATTAACGAACTCCAACCTTTATTAATTTATACCTTCATTGTATATGTGTATATAAACTTATATCTTATACCCATTGTTCTTTTACAACAGAACTAGCATTGAGATATTTCGATGGGATTTATTCCTAGCTTGATTCACTTGGCGGAATCGTATTCCTGCAGAGATCAAAATTCTTGACAATATTCCACAAAACCCAATGAAAAAGAATGTTGATTTTTGGCTCAAGAATCGAAAAAATCCAAGGGAACCGTAGATTTTTTTCAACTTTGGGATCAAAAATGATATTTTGAGCTCCGAAATGGATCTATCAATTAAAATGATCAAGTATCGCTATTTTGTCGCTTCGTATGGAAACAGTTAAATTAAGATGTTTCGATTGGTTTAGTTGTAGCTAATTTACTTGACGGTTTGGTGATTGATGTACGAGGTTGAAATGAATTTTTTTCAGATAGGATCACTGAATTGAGAATGAAATCGATCTCATTTGCGGTGATACAAATACAAAATAGTAAAAAAGTCTACGATTACCATTTGTTCATAATCAAAGTTCAACTTTTTTCGCATGTATGTAACGTAAAAAGTGACGAAAAAACTTACAGCATATTCAAAATATTATTATGGGTGAATGCATTAAGCATAGTTTCATTGTACAAATTTTATACTATTCGGTAGAGAAATATTTGTATGGTAGAATGAATTCTGCGCGGTGGGATGATCATTTAATTATCAAAGTTGAAGTTCGACCGTAATTCCTTTCTCTCGAACAGAATAAATTTTATCGTACCTACCCAAGCCAAAAAAAAAAGGACAATATGCAAATGTAATCTATTCGTTGAAATCTATCCTCCGCATATATAATATCTGTATTATATATTTATAATACCATGTACATGAGGAAAATCTATCGGGGGGCGCGGAAGGAGGGGGATGACGGAGAAACTTTTGTATGCGTTACACGCGCCGACGAACTTTATTCAGTTTCTGCCAAATCGGATAAAACTATATTTATAATTTTATCGATTTATTCAGAAGAGGAATCAAACAAAAAAAAATAAATCACTTCTGTATTTTGTTATTTTCAAATAAAAAATTTGTACGATACGAAGAGATGATTTGCGGTTATGTGTACAGCCGCGACACGCGTTTTATAGATTTATCAAAGTTATTGTAGCAAAAAAC
The DNA here is from genome assembly GCA_963978495.1 of Athalia circularis. Taxonomy (NCBI): domain Eukaryota; kingdom Metazoa; phylum Arthropoda; class Insecta; order Hymenoptera; family Athaliidae; genus Athalia; species Athalia circularis. The sequence goes on along the minus strand of OZ021698.1, from coordinate 17,041,996 downwards.
TTCGTAATTTTCCGAACGACAATTATTGTGCAATTCAAAATAATTCACTTCACGCTCTCGCATGCGCTTGCACAGCAAACTTTGCGATATTGGAAGCATAAAGTGAAGAAAATATCACGAAAACCACGGTGTTCTTAAATCTATGTATATACCTGTGTGCACAGGGGATGGTACCTTTCTTACTGCTCGTAAATATGAGGTCGAAAACTCGTTGCTTTTATGAACTCATCGACGCCATGACGTTCCCATAAGCTACACGCGCTTATAGTCTTTTTTTTCTCTGCTTTTCTCCCCAACAACGAGAATCATCCGCAGATGTTATATACTGCTTGGGGTAGATTGTGACTATTATCTGGCTTCATCAACTCCCACGTACTTAATTTCGTTTGTAGGGGGTCAATATTTTGGTATCAGATTTTTTTACAAAACCAAACAGTATTTTTTTACACAACCAAACGGTATTTTTTTAAATGAGAAATTTAATGACTTTTTTCACGACCTCGTCGGATACGTTTTTTTTTCTCAATTCTTAGAGAATTCATTTTAATCATCGACCGCGTAATTCGGAGTGAAGTATTTATGTGCTATTTTATCGAAGATTTGAGGTGAAACTAATAGATTGATTTATTACTTGAGCTAAGTTCGAAGTTTTCGCTTGAATATTTTAGATTAGTAAGTACAAACTCCTCCTTCGATTATCACTGTAGCTGGGGTGAAGTTTGGGACACGATTCGTAAGTGATAACGTTTATCGTCTCGTTCTATATTCTACCTTTAGATTTTCTTTCTCAACTTTCTCTTCTTATTCTCACTGTGTATAAATATATGTATAGTGATTTTGTTCAATATTTTGTGAAATGTACGCACAGTCAAATAATCTCATATGATTAAATGTGTACATAAAGAGAGAAAATTCTATCGATTCGATAATATTTGCTCGATTTTCATCGAAAATCTTTATATCCATAGAAAATATATTCAGAGCAGAAAACCGGACGGGTACGTATCACAAATAGAAAATTGGGGATGCCGTCGTAAGGATGAAATTGGAAAATAAATTTTTTTTTGGCACACTCCCTAGTTTGGTCCTTAATCGACTACAAGTTAAAAAATTTCCATGGGTTTCAACGCTATTAAATTTTTCGAACTACCTATTCAAGCGTGTCTCCGATTTCAAACCCTCGATAATGGCGGATGTATGCTATGCCCCGAATAAACACCTCATAGTCCATTTCTGAAAATTTTAATATCATCATATTGTCAGGATATACGAACTTCGCGTTTGGATGTATAGGAATTGTATTACAACAGGTATAGAAATTCTATTCGAAAAGCGATCCTTATTTTATTCGTTCGATGTAGAACTGGAAGGAGATGAAAAATTGAACGAAAAAAAAGTAATAGAGAGTAAGAGGGAGAGGAAAAAAGCTGAGGGAAAAATGATCATCCCCTATATGCAGCGGTAAAACGTATGTATGGGCATGTGTCATGTGAGAATCTCGTTTGGTTTGGTTAAGTCAGGTCGAGTTGTAATATATTTTCATTTCCACCACGTTATATATCAGCTCGACAGACTTTTCTTTTTGTTTTCTCTTTCCTTTTCCTTTTTTGAAAGGTACACACTTTTTATGCATCCACCCACATAGACACCGTATATTCGCGGTATAAATATACTCGAATTGTGTAACAAAAAAATGTTACACCCCCGGTATTCTCAGGTGCATGGAAAAAAGAGAGAGACTTTCCTCAGTCTACCATTCAGAAGTTTTCTTTGATTGAAGAAAAATATAAATCTTCGATATATTTAAAGATGCAAGGTACGTTCTTAAACGTAAGAATTCCCCAAGGATTTTGACTGGTTAAGCAAAATTTCTCGAGGTCGTGACGACTGTACGTCGATTGGTGAAATCGTTTATATTCTGATTTGAAATTTATTTTCCATATGCGTTGAAGCAAAGGAAAAAAGTGAAAGAAGTAGGGGGGTACGGAAAATACACGTGTTTGATTGTATGTGTAGGAGGGACGATGCGAATCTGTTTCGATTTATAGCCAGAACGTCTATTTCGACAGGTACTTTGAATTTTCATTGGTAAAATTGAGGTGGTGTATAAGGCTTAGTCATCAGGGGATTATACGTTCAATAATTCAGTCAGCTTTCGTTGGGCACATATTTTGATATTTCTTGGATATATTTCGGCATTTGGTATTCAGCCAGCAATCGGAGGGAAAAGAGGAGTTCACTTCGATCCCTAGGGAGGACTCTGGAGAAGTCGACTCTGCAGTCCGATTGACGGATTTTATTCTTTCACGTCCTATATTTTTATACATCTATTTCTTTTTTCTTTAGCTTGTTTTATACCTTTTTTTTTTTAAACTTCCATTGCATCCGAACCTCTTCGGATATCACGTAGACCCGATCATTTTCATTACCTCGTTTACAAATATGGGATTCTTTTTTCACCTGTCACGCGCTACGTATGTACGAATATGAAATATTCTTAGTTACTAATTAGGATAAATATATGAACACGTAGATAATTTTGATTTCTTTTTTATCGTTCATGTATTTGACGTTAGTTTTAATTGTAAGTAGAGAAGATCTTGAACGTTTATATTTCAGCGTTGTATAACTCGGAAGCCGGCGCATGTGAATTATTCAGACAAAGTTTACTCTGGAATCACATCTTACATGCAACTGTAAATGTATAGGTATATAAATTTATGTACATCATATACTTGCATAGGTATAAACCGACATATACGTATATAGTACGTACCTTTGATATACGTATATGACTTACAGTAAAACTACAAATATACTGCAAGACCGAGTCGTCTCGTCGTAAATCAACGTATGCATGTAGTTTTCATTAAGAATTAACGTCTACACATCTATACAGCGAATCGTAGGATGAATATACAATACAACACCCTATAGATCATAGCCATGTACGGGTAGACTGTAGAAATTGCTGTAAGGTTACGTTTATCTGTGAGGAAAATCGTGTCGCGATTCTATCTTCCATTATTTGCTGACAATGAGACGCTCGACTCTACAGCAGCAGCCCATCAGGATCAAACCTCATTGTGTAATGTTCTGTTTTTCTCTTTTTTTTATCCTTTTAATTCTTTCGTGAAGAAAATTTTCTTCAACGCAGCTCAACTTAATACGTATATATGCGATACGAGAAAAGAAAAACCACGCTTACTCGTTATCTCCGCAACTATTTAACGTTGAAGTTTAAAAATCTCACGATCATTCACTGCAGAATCTTTTATACACTCATTGTCAGCAAGAAAACTTCAGGACTCAGCTTTTTTCTCTCCGTTAAAATGTACGTGTATTATTTATATATGTATACGCGTAAGGATATCAGAACGAAGAGAATAACCTTGTACGTAAGTTTAAAATATTTGCTACGTTATAACACCCGCGTAATTTGACATTTTTGCCGAACACGGTGAGATGGGATATTATTATAATATTTGTTTAGTGGAAGAGAGAAAGACATATTTTTATCGTTTCTTCTGATACTTTGTTAAACTTGCTGTAGCTTATAATACTTAGTTTAGCTGACGATGAGTTGCTGTAGAGAAAATTTGAGAAGGAGAGAGAAAGCGTGCGGCTGATGAAGGAAAATTTACTAGAGATAGAGAAAGAGAGGGAGAGAAAAAGGAGGCGAGGAGGGGGAGAGAAATAAAGTACTGAGAGCTTGCGAAAATCTCAACCAAGGGGATGATGGGAATAATAAGAGTGAGCTAACAAAATAAAATAACGAAAAGAAGAAAGCAATAAAAAAATGAAGAAAAAAAAAAGAAGCGAAGAAAGTAAGAGGAAGAGATAAAATTCTTGCCGACATGACAAAGCTCGCTCGTAAAAGGAAACTATATAATCCTGCAGAAAGATAATTTCTTTTAATCTTAATAAACAGAAGTTTTGTAAAATAAAGGCGTGACAGAAGGATGAGAAAGAGTTTTGGAAGAAATGAAAAGGCAGAAGACGGTAACTCCTATCTACGTATATTTAAATATATAGGTACATACACTCTACAGATGAGACAGGTAGGAGATTATCGCGAAAACTGGAGAAAAAACCGACGAAGAAATAAAAAAGAAAAGTACGAGAAAAAAAATAATGGACGCCATAGGCATGGATGCAATGGAAAGAACGGGCGACATACTTGAAACTAAACTTGAAACTTGATAACTTGAAACTTATTTGAAAGTTTACAACCCCAAGTCCAACCTGGCACTTAGGGTACCTACTACCCACGTATTTCCGCAAACTTCCAAATATACCAAACTTCCTTTTTTTCATTCTACTTCTTGTTGTTACTCTTCTTTTTTTTTTATTCTTCTTGAAACATTTTTTCATTTCTAGCATTTTCATGCCATCGGCCATTTTTTCCCCCCTCTTTACGAATTGAACAATTTTTTCTTTTTACTTTTCTCTCCATTATACATATATGCATATAATACTAATTGTAAGTATACGCCATTTAGAAAACTATATTTTTTTTTCTTCGACATTTTTCTATTCTGCACAGTGTAGATTCAAGGAAATTATATTCACCCAGACGTATATTAAACGAGATGAATTTCTCCTACTAACAATTTCTGCATGAATTTCACTGCATTATAACCAGAGCATATTGCATACTAACAGTCTTAATTTTCCTGCGATTTTGCAAATACTTATGTTCATTATCTGCTGGTTATTATAAACTGGTAAATTAATTCACCTTGATATACATAGGAAATCTCGCCTTTTAGTCGAAAAATAACCGGTTGATTCGAAAATTGAATTCACGTTGATAAATCTAAATGAGAAAAGAATAAAGGGGCAAAAAAATGGAATAAAAAAAGCTAAATAAAATGAATAATTCATACGGTAAAGGTTGACGTGTGTCTGTGCATGCCATGCTTATTTCTGCAGGGTTGACTGCGGTTATCGCACAAAATGCCTTAACCATGAATTGCAAAATATTGCTGTTTATATTCAGAGATTCAAAACCGTCCTTTTATATGCCATCCTTGTAGGAGGTGAAATAGAAAGAAAAAAAAGTATATAGAAGTCAAGAAAAATCAACCGACCTACCAAAAGCTCTGTGCAGTAAGAATATAAGGAAAAGATATGAGGGTAAAAAAGAGTCGGTCGGACTTTGCAGGGAGCACAATATTTGGCATTTTAATAAATTGAAATTCAACAGGAAATCACGTAGTCACGCGAAGTAGCTTTTCTGCTCCGTGTAACAAAAATAAAAAATGAGAAAAAAAAGAAGCAAAATGGAAAGAAAAGGAAGAGAGAAAGAAAAAGATGAAAATCGAACCGAGGATCAAAGAACAAAGTAGATAAACTAAAACTGAGATAAGAAGATCGCTTTCAGGAATTCCTCTACCGTTTTCAAATCTATCTTGAATCAGCTCAAATAACGATGTGGAAATGAGAGACTATATCAAGCCTTTTATTTTTAATTTATTTTTGCGCGAAACATTTGTTTTCACCCGTAAGAAAAAAACTGTCTCCTTTCCATTCGGAGCACGATTAAGAATTAAAATGGTCCCAATTAACTAGCGTTAATACGTGTACGGTGAAAATCACAACGAAATGGCTGCCACCGTTGACGCTGGGTTAATCGAATGTCTCCCACCGTTTTCTGAACAATGACATTTAACCTATTCGACATGGGGTTCGCCATAGCGAACTATTCGCGTACATCTACTCGTACGGGTATACGTGTGAAGTTAACAATATCGACCGTTGAAAAAAAAAATAACACTAAAAATTGTGATCGTGTTATTTTTACAAATTTCTGTGATTTTAATCAAATTCAAATTAGATTGACAACTATTTTTTGCAGTAGCTTTTTGAAATGCAGATGTAGTTTTATCGATCCATCGAACCAGAAGTACGTCGGTTTTTCGATGTCCCACTAGCAGCGACACCCCTACCATATATCGTCTGCCTATTTTGGGGCCTTAATTTTTGTCGGATGAAAGGCGCAAGATGTATGGCCCTTTACGGGTGTCAGCCTGGCTTCTCTGTGCCGCTCGTATACGAAAACCCAGGCTGAATAAGGCTATAGGCCATTATGATACTGCGGGGGTAACTTATATGTGGTGTTCGTAAGCGAGGTATAACGGGTTTTGGACAGCAGGGTTAAGTTAGGCGGGTCTCGTTTTATCCTCTCTATACATACATGCGTATACCTACGGGTATATATAATACAAGTACGTATACTTTGACCAAGGGTTGATTCAAATGAACGTAACAAGGATGGATGGCCAAACTACCTCTAATTACCGTATAAGTTAACTTCTCCTCCTATACCACCACCTTACGAATCTAACTATACATGCATTATGTATGTAATATGCGTATATATCACATACGTTTCTGCTGCAAAGCTCCAGTCATGCTCCGTATTACCCACCCATCTACCTTCGCACTTAAAGTTCAAGTCTACGCTTTTGTGTAACCTACACGTACCTATATATCTACGTTCACATATACCCCTAATGAGAATAATGTTCCTATCTAAATACATGAATACAGAACTATTCGAGTACTTAGGTATATGTCTTATGCACTATCTTTAGGGTACGAAGATTCGGTGTAAGCGAACGCAATTAGATGAAAAAAAAAAACAATGAAAAACTTAGGCACACTGAATTCATACGTAATACAATCACCGCGGCGAGATGTTCGATTTTTGATCTTTCGAAAACATGAGAAAAATAAACCAAAGCTTGCGCGGAGATGTATTTGTATTTACGAGAAGATAAAGTACTTCTTTTCACCGGGTAAATTTATTGGCCACATTCATTCCGTCGAGAGTAAGTCATTCGAACTTTTCAAATCACGTGACGATATCGTTAAAGTTCGATTGTTTTTTGTTTTTTTTTTCTCTTTTTGTAGGGTGTGAAGTAATCGGGTGCAATCAATAAGATGGTTTTCATTTTTCTTATCAAAAAGTAATGAATTCTATCCTACTCATTTGTGCATGAAAAAAAAACAAAAAAAAAAACACGGAGGACACTTGAATTGCGATATAATGACACAACGCTTGTAATTCTTTTTATCCCCTAATTCATTGCGACAAAAAAAAATCAGATTATCGCTGAAGGATTCCGCGATATTTTTGTAATCGGTTTTAATTTTCTTATTCATAAAACTGGTATAGTAACGGGGGTTCTTTGTGATCGCGTGACAAGGGAAAGTTTTTAATAGTTTTACCGTAGATAAATAGGCAAAGACGTATACAATATCTATCTAAGCGTGGGTGAGTAACAGAATTTTAGTTCGAAGTTGAAGATGGTCGTAAACTTCTAATTGACGAGTTGGAGGGGATTTATAAGAGACATTTTAGGGCTTCGTGAAAGCAGTCGTTAAACCTTGTGCTCTTCAGTCGTAGCGGGACTGCGCTACCTTTATATCTGTGTAGATGTAACGTTGATGGTTCTCTGTAGAGTGAACTCGCGGGATGCTATACATATAATTGGGTTTGGATGTTGGATGCTAGATGCTGGAATCTGGTGATGCATCCTTCGTTGTAGCAACAGACAGAGTTGCTTTTGGTACTTGCCTTGCTTTTGCCGCTTACCCTGCAGAACTCAAGTCCCCTCGTTAATGCTATTTCGCTTGAGCAATTCGGTACAACGAAGAAAACAAGCAAACGACTCCGTTCGATAATCTCCCGCTCAGGTCGTCCTTAAAACGCACAATAGAAAAAAATAATAAAAAATTATTTGTAATACAAAGAAATAAAGAAAAGGAAGACAGGATATTCTCAGATCATCCAGAGTGATACGTAATCACGTTACCCTCGCGTTATATACTTGCAAATTTCTCTTTCGTTTTGAATTTCTTCCTTCCATGGTGTCTTTTTTATTTTATTCTTTTGAACAAATTCTGATAAGTTGAAAATTGCTTCGTCTTTTTTGACATGCGTGATGCGCGATCATAAGCAGAAATAATATGACGCGTTGAGAAGAAGGAAAAAAAGGAAGGGATTAAAAAACGAAATGGAAATTATTTATACGGTGTATTATCAATCTGGAAATAAGGGAGGGTGCGGCGAAACAATACGATGAATAAAAAGACGATTTACTAAAGGGATGAAAATATGAATGAAGTCTTTTTGCCACGATGAATTTAGACTGACAATGGGCAAGAATCAGAGCGTGTGTGTAATGAAGAGATCTTTTTTTTCTATTCAATTGTTCTTGTTTTTTTGACGTTGTCGGAATTTGTATTTTCTTTTTTGTTTTGTCATCGTTTTAATCTCTTCGCGTAATATACGTGCGTGAAACATAAAAGAAAACGTTGGGGGTTGATTTTTTCGACTGATATTAATTAATTATTAGTTAATTAACGAATCGCCGTATATATTGCATTACTGTACATTGCCGTGACCTTTTTTTTGGGTTTGAGATTAGCCAACATATTCATTTCCACACGAATGTGTTACGTAATTTTATTACGAACTTTGATGAAGTTTTCTGAAACAAATTTTCTCTAATGGTCCAATTATGATAAGGAGGATTATACCGTGATGATAGATTTTCTCTTCTGGCTTGAAGATTTTTCTTTCCTCTTTCAATTCTGAATTATAGTTCGTTTGGAGTGTACAAAATACATACTATGCGGAATGAGTTTGAAGGAGAAAAAGAAATGGAAGCTGTGAGGAAATGAAGACGACGGTGAAAATTCTTGAGATTATGATCAGCTGTATTAGATTTTCATTACGTCACCAAAAATCTATAATATCCTTTTTCACATCTCCTTATATCTGTAGTAGGTATTACAATTTGTGTAAGTGGATCGAAGGATTGGGGGAAATTGTAAGAAATCCATTAACAGGATTGCATCAAAAAGCAGTTGTGGGCCACTACGTATATCTTCCGTAACGTACTTATATCGTTTTGACGACGATTGGGTGATCACTGTTACTATGGTCAAACGGTCGCCTCAGGGCACTTACCCTAACAAAAGAGTAGAGCGCGGGGAAGGGGGTGACCCTCTTCATTCACATCGCAAAAATGTTCCAAGGTAGGTAATCGCTACTTTGAGTGCAAATGTATGTAACGTACTTCCCAACGTTGCTTTCAAGAAATCAATATAAAACTAGAGGTCCTGCTATATTTTACAAGGGATGAAAAAACTTTTCTAATCTTTTCCTATCGCGATAGCGTATGTATAAATATAATTCCTATAAATATGTATATTATGTATATCTGTATACAAGCTATGGAACGTGAAATGCGTAATTATAAAAAATCATTTCGCACGTAGATGTCGGATGTTAGAAATATCCTTAGAAATTATGTTCATCGTGTGTAGGACAAAATTGAAGCAGTATAAGAGTTGGTAATGCGGTGCGTTGAAAATGATCGTGAAATTAATTAACGCTCGTCAACTAGACGGGGGTATAACGCGATTTGCTTGATTTTCTCACAACTTTATAGGGTGCGGAAATAATGGGGTGAAAAATTGTGTGCTTTAATATCACTCCATGGGGGCGGTAGAAAACAAGGAAAAAAGGAAGAAGAAAAACCAAAAAAAAACAATACCAGCTCTCTTTACACACGCCATAAGCGCGGTATATGGGTATACGCGTATCCATATAGCTGCGCGATTGAAAAAATATCCCCTCGGAAAATCGCGAGCCAATATAGCAATACGGTCGCACTGCACAGGTCGTATATACCGCGGTGTGAATAGAGCCACCGGAGGTTAACCGAAAAAAAATGAATAAAATAACTAAATAAAATAAAAAATACTTCACCCAACTTAAACTGAGATGTTTTTTTTAAACGATTTCATATACATGGATTTCAAACGCGCTTGTATATAGTATAGAAAAAGAAGAATGATCATTTTTGAGAATCAGAAAGAAAAGTTTAGAGGAAATTATATAGGTGGTGTTAAATCTTTCGATTCAAACTACGACTTAAGTCAAGATCAGATCTTTGCCAAGTCTTTGAAATATACGTGTAAAACGCGTGAGTAGGATGAGGCTAAGAAGGTGGGTGGTGAGATACCACGTTTAGGTATAGCATCGATTTTGCGGGCAAAAGTTTTTGGTGGAGTATCGGGAAGCTTAAGGGAAAAAGAAGATCGAGGCGAACTGTTCTCCCATACTATATGTACTGTTACTGTATCTCACGTATGGTATACTTATATATATATACAGCTATTACCTATAGCTTTGAAAAACTCATAAAAAGCTCTTGACTTTTACCATAGACGAAGAATGGGGATGAGGGTGGCGGAGGGGGCCCGTGGGACGTAGGGGTTTTATATCTGACGAAAAGATGGAAGATATTGGTGAAAAAGTGTGATAAGAAAAAAGGGGTGCATACAAAGGAGATCAAACATCGGAACGGGAAAGCGAATACGACGTGAGTATACGGCAGATTTCTTACGTAAAGAAGAAAACCGCCAGGAAACAATCGCGAGAGACTGGGCAAGATAATATGACAAAAAAAAAGAAAAAGGAAAAAAACAAATAACCATGAGCAACAAGAGGATCGACGGTCGCAAAGAGATATATTGTTTTCCAAATGGGTTTATATTCGGAACATATTGGGGGTGAAGTTTTGCTCACCATAAAAATCGACTTCATTTTCTTTGTTTTTTTTTTCCTATATTGCTCTCTCCTTTTTTACGTTTCATAAATATGCCGGATACATAATACTCATAATATACCGCCTTAATTTTCGCGAGTCAATATTAGGTGAGAAGATTGTTTATCTGTAGCGAGTCTTGCGTAGTTTACATATACTCTTTTGTTTTATCGATGCGCCAATATAAGCTAATCGTTAACCGCGATTACTCTGTGGCTGCAATTCGATTCGAATCGATTAAAATGAAAAAAGAGAAACGAGAAAAAAAATTAATCAAACAAGAAGAAGAAAAAGGAGATCAGTTTTCTTTCCTTTTTTTCGCGATTAATTTTCATCAGTCATTATGGTTACAAAGCATGCTTCGTTTTTTCTTGAGCTTTACTTGTGTAGTAACACGTCCCTGAACCTATAACAAAAGACAGTCATATGGCGCGCTGAATGAACAAGGCGATACATTAATGTAGATATCATTATTTTGGCAACTTTTGGTGCTGTCTTTTGTTACTAGGTCCAGGGACGTGTTACTACACTCGAGCTGATATTTTCAACGGAAAAAGAAAATTATTTATGGGGTGTTAAATTAAGCTGATACAATTATACATTCGCTGTCGTGTAAATTATAAATAATCGGGTACGAGTTGGTGTATCTGCGGAATCCAAATTGGAGAATGAAATTTATTGATTTGCAATTAAATATAATTGTCTGCGGAATTAGGTGAAGAAATTTTTTTGCATCCGGTATGATCAGAATCTTTAAAAGACACCTTTTGCGTCTTACGCTGAAAGAAAGTTCGAAATTTCGGTCGGAATCAGCTGGATTTATCAAAAATGAAATTATCTTCCGATAAAATTGTAGAAGTGACCAGCTCATACATGGACATCGCCCTTTGCTGGGGTAACAAGAGTGACGCCATTTGGAAAACGACTTTTGTCTGCGAAAACGTATGAAGTTAGCTTATTATCCCAGATGCGTGTACATACGGGTATCCATTTACTGTGACTACGTGGTACTAACAATGAAAATGGTACCGTGTAGGATACTAAATGGGAGGATAGCTGGTTATCCCAGAAATGGTAACCCGCAACATTATACTTGTAGTCTCACCTGGTTCGTTAGAACCACTCAAACAGTGGTCTGCATTTCATTCTCGTTCCGTACGGATATACATACCTGTGTAAACTCGCGTACTCGCTACCGCAAATATCTGCCTGTTTATGTGAGTATAAAAGTGAAAAATTTACTGCAGAACATATCGGTGTATAGTAGTTAAAATTCTTCTTGATTATGAAATTACATAAACTGAAATTCTGGACATTTGTTCAAGTTACGAAAGTTATCACCAAAAATTTCTATATCGTAGAGTCATCGTGACTGACCTGTATGATTTTTTAGCTGATACAAATTTCTCCAATATAAAAGTAAATGGATCATCTCGCTAATCGATTAAACCGGACGCATTTACAAACATTTGTTCAAAAACATTGTGTTTCGAACTTTAGGACGTTGGAGAAAAGAAATTCCACATCTCGTCGCGGCCAGATAGAAATGATAATATTTTTACGGGAAGTGGTGTTTTTTGTTCATGTATGGTAACTTCCAGATGCATGCCATTATGTGATTCGTTTATTTATGTAACACCGGAAATTTTCTCACCACTAATTACTTATGCATGTACGGAAATTTATTCAAATACAGAAAGCTAAACCTCAATTGATGGGATTCGTAAACCATTATTATAATGTATACATACATAATTTACTGGAAATGATTTTTCTCTCGCTTTTTTATTCTTTTTCTTTTTTATCCCGAAGGACGAAAGACGATCCAAAATGTCGGATCGAGTTAAAATTAAATATATTACACATGTTCTGTGGAACGGTATCCTGGATTATACAAAGCTGGAAAGTAATTTTTCAAGCCGACTCGGGAATAATCCAGATGAGTAGATTTTGGAAAAATATTTGTTCTTTTTTCTACCGTCAATTTTTTTGTTCTTTTTGTTATTTTTTTCTCTGCTCTTTTTTCATCTCTCACTTCTGTAATAAAAACTAAAAGGGGCGTTTAACCGCGACGCGACTTTAGTATAACGATTCTCTGAATAATTAAAGCTTCTCTTCCTCTCTCTCTCGCTCTGCCTTTTGTCTTTCTCTCTCACTCTCTCTCTCTTAAGTATTTAAGATCAAAAGAAATGCTTTTTGATACTTCCACGTTAGAGGTACAAAAGTTAAAGCTTTGTTACCGTAAAACTTTTCCTTATCACGTTTCTCGTCGTTTTATTATTTTAACAAATAATAGTTCATTGATTTTCGATTATTGCCACTTTACTATAATGATACAGTGATTATTCTCATACACCGCAACGTCAATCGTCGTTAGAAAAAGTTTTATAAACGCAAATACCAATTTATATATTTCTTTAAGCAAAGCTTACCTAGTTTTGTTTTAATCTGAACTTTTCATTTGTACGCGTGATAAAGTAGAGTTGCGATCCGCTAAAGCCTAAACTCTACATTTACTCACCCATATACAGCGTGAATACTATTTAACCACGTGGTATGAATATATTTTTTTTCTTGAATAGTTGGTTGGTTCCTGACCCTTTGAAACATTTATTCAATGTATAGCATGTATTCAGCTGTAGAATGCCACGTGTAAAATTGCAGTAAAAAAGTCATCAAAGTTGAGGATTATTGTGATAAAAGGAACATACGCAAATGTACGATGTGGTGTGTAAAAGGAATTTGCGTTTTCGTTTCTGGGTCATACATGTATATAGCTTGTTCGTTGTATACGTAGGGTGTAAAATTATTGTCATTGAAGGGGTGGAAAGTACCACGATTTGTTACGTACGTCTACATTTATACGTGGTACATAGGTATATCGGAATGGTCGAAAATCGTGTATCCCCAGATGGCGCAGGATGACTTTACTCTCACAAATGTAAACGTATAGATATAGGCACCTATATAGAATTTTGCGTGTGAGTGCATCATCAGGAGCTTCTGAGGGCGAAGGGATTTTCATCGGCGGATATATCGGGTTTATACAGGGTGTCCATAAAGTCCCGGGACAGGCGAATATTGGCTCAGATAAAATTTTTGTCGAAAAGGCAAAGATGATTTCCGACGTGATTTTTGACGAGGAATTCAATGGACGTATTGATTTTGACCTTGAAAATGATCTTCAAGGTCATTTCAAGGTCAAGACGGTTTTTTTAAATAGAAACACCCTTTTTTGACAGCGGCAATCGATAGAGCGGGAAATTTCACATCAAATTAGGTACCAACATCATGGAAATTCTCTGACCTTGAAGATCACTACAAAGCCATTCAAATTCAAACAAGGTGTGGGATATCTTCGGGAAATGGTAGCTTCTCAATCTCTATCATAAATGACCCAATCATAACCCTCACGATGACCTTTAAGGTCATTTCAAGGTCAACATGTTCTTATTTTTTCGAAAACCTCAGTTTAGAGGTCAGATGTGGCCTTGATGGAGACCCTCAAGGTCTTATGTTGTTCAGATATTAGATTCACTTATTGCATTTTTAATTATTTCGGCAGAAATTAGAGCTGATTCATCCATTATTCTCTTGCGCAATTCTTCCAAATTTTGGGGTTTGGTACGGTACACGCGATCTTTTAGATGACCCAAAAAAAAAAAATTAAGGGGTCAGGTGATCTAGCTGGCCATTCAATTGTGCTCCTACGTCCTATCCACCGATGGACAAATACCGCATCTAAATAAGCGCGAACATCTCGTCCGTAGTGATACAATTGTATCGGTCAAAACAGTTCACAAATAAAGAGTTAGTAGAGCCTTAACGTAAACATCTTGGTATCATAATATTGCGATTTCTTTTTAGAGACGGTCATTTGCGTTCAAAGTAGTAGTCGGTGTTCATCTACTTACTGGTTCACACTGTTATGCAGAATGGAACGTTTGAACGAAAGAGAAAGAATATCACTTCTGATGATGAGAGGTTGGGGTGTAATGAGGCGATCTTACAGACAAGTAAAAGATATTTTCAATGAAACATTTCGAGATGGAATGATTGGAATCGCAACATCGACTGTTGAACGAACTGTTAGACGATTTAATGGTACAGGCTCTGTAAGAGATCTACCTAGGCAAGGAAGACCAAAGTCAGCAGGAAATGAGGAGAAGTCATTAGACGTTTTATTATCAATTACCGACGATCCTCAAAGTTCTGTCCGAAGGGTTGCTCAAGAGCATGAAATAGGTAAATCTAGTGTTCATAACATACTGAAGAGAGCGAAGTTTCATCCTTATAAAGTAGTACTGGTTCACAAATTGAATGAAGATGATTTCGATCGCCGCGTTGAATTTTCCGAAGACATGATGACCCGCATAGTTGAAAATCCCAACTTATCATCAAAAATAGTTTTTTCTGACGAAGCAACATTCCAATTAGACGGAACTTTGAATAGGCATAATTGTAGATATTGGGCAGATGCAAATCCTCGTTGGGTACGAGAAGACAAATCACAATATCCACGTAAATTAAACGTTTGGGCTGGACTCCTTAACAACCGAATAATAGGGCCGTTTTTCATTGACGGTAACTTGACTGCTGAAAAGTATTTGACTATGCTAAGGAATCAAATAATTCCCGCTATAAGAGAGATTGCTGGAGATAACTTTGAGGGCACATGGTTCCAACAGGATGGCGCCGCGCCTCACTATGGACGAGATGTTCGCGCTTATTTAGATGCGGTATTTGTTCATCGGTGGATAGGACGTAGGGGCACAATTGAATGGCCAGCTAGATCACCTGACCTAACACCCCTTGATTTTTTTTTTTGGGGTCATCTAAAAGATCGCGTGTACCGTACCAAACCCCAAAATTTAGAAGAATTGCGCCAGAGAATAATAGATGAATCAGCTCTAATTTCTGCCGAAATAATTAAAAATGCCGTCGATTCTTTCTACCATCGGTTGGCTTACTGTCAAGAATCGAATGGACAACAATTTGAGCATCTCCTTTAATTCAACTAGTTGTAAGCGTGAGAGGCAAGGGGACTCACGATAATCAAGCACCCCGAAACGTGAGAGGCAAGGGGACTCACAATTATCAAGCACCCCAGAGGGAACAGAATTCACTACGTCCACGTCGTTGTTCCTGGATAACGCAAAAAGTGAATCTAATATCTGAACAACATAAGACCTTGAGGGTCTCCATCAAGGCCACATCTGACCTCTAAACTGAGGTTTTCGAAAAAATAAGAACATGTTGACCTTGAAATGACCTTAAAGGTCATCGTGAGGGTCATGATTGGGTCATTTATGATAGAGATTGAGAAGCTACCATTTCCCGAAGATATCCCACACCTTGTTTGAATTTGAATGGCTTTGTAGTGATCTTCAAGGTCAGAGAATTTCCATGATGTTGGTACCTAATTTGATGTGAAATTTCCCGCTCTATCGATTGCCGCTGTCAAAAAAGAGTGTTTCCATTTAAAAAAACCGTCTTGACCTTGAAATGACCTTGAAGATCATTTTCAAGGTCAAAATCAATACGTCCATTAAATTCCTCGTCAAAAATCACGTCGGAAATCATCTTTGCCTTTTCGACAAAAATTTTATCTGAGCCAATATTCGCCTGTCCCGGGACTTTATGGACACCCTGTATAACGCGTGCAGGCATTGCTATTCGCACATTCGGATGTATAATACTAAAAGATAAAGAGTAAAGCTTTCGTCTACGCACATCGGCTGAAGCTTCAACCTATTAGATGCGGTTATAAACATTTCCTTATATCCTCGGATAACATCGGAACGCTACTCAAAGTCCCTTTAAGGATTTTAGATCCGACTATATATGTTGGTCGTTAACGAAATCCTGAAACTAGGCTGTTTTCGCCTTTCGTAAAATATATAATTACGGGATATAAAAACTAAAAGTTCGAATGAATCCTGAAAACGATTCCGTTTTTTCTTATTTTTTCTCTTCGTAAAAACTGAAAGCTTGGATTTCGTGATACCAGAAATGAATAATCGAAAATTAAATTTAAAGTTCGTAAAAATCTGGAAAGTGTACCTACGTATACCTACGTAGGTAAAAGAACCTTTCTTTTCCTGTGTAACGTACCTTACGTACGGTGAAAATATGGCTATACTTTATTTAACACGAAAAGTTTGTCGTTTCATTAATTATTTCATACTTAATACCCTAAAACTTTAGTTACCGCAGGTTTTAACACACCTGTTTAGAATTATTACGTACGTATATCCTTATATATTGGACATTTGTATGATTAATGATTTTTTCTACTGCAGTGCTAATTATACAGTCTCTGTACTTTTTCCTTACATGTTAACCACGTGATATAGAAGTGTGAAAATTATTTTTGTCTGGAAAAAGGAAACCATAATTTGATTATCGCGTGATATCTTGTAACTGGATATCCCAATACATGTTATAATCAAATTCCATCTAATACTCCTGGGGAGTGTAGCTATCCTGGGTCAACCCTGAGTGCCAACTTACACCTGTAGGAGTTAATCGTAAGTAAAAATCTGATTTGAAGGACGGTCAAATTTCAAAACTTTTCTTCCTCTTGATTTGACTTTGTATTCTGGTTTTCGTTGACGTCCCATTTTTTTTATCTGGTTTTTATGGCACAACCCTTCGCTCACCAAGTATGCAGGAGATCCGTTACGAGGTATTATATAATAAACTGACAAAAGTTTGTTTTGCATGAAAACTTGTTGCTTAATCGCAGGGTAAGAGAAGGACAATTGAAGTTTGCTGCCAGCTGTGGCTCGCGTATAATATTTTGTTGCTCAAAAACTTGAAAGTTTTTTGGAAATCTACCTCAAAATACATCACATCTTTTGAGGTATATGATTCAGAAAATTGCCGTACCATTTCTGTCTATATACGTGCATTCCAATTAGGTATACGAGTATGTTCTTCTCGTTTATTGGTTAAGGAAATCGACCTAGCTATGTATACATGTGCAATGTGTATACCTATATCCATCTGCAGCATTTCCTATCCATACAGTGTGCTTTATGGTGCAGTGAATATTAGCATTATCGTTGATGCAGTCGTCCGTACAACTGACGTCGAATTTCAACCCATCCCCTACGCGATTCAAGCGCTGACAAATTGCCCCGGGGACTTTATGCTACAGCCTTCGGGCCGTGACCAGAAATCGTTATATTGTTATCATTATTATTATTATCAGTATTATTATGTATCGGATAAAGATCCCAAGGAGGATGTGTACAGCGTAGACATCGGTCAATTTTTTATTTTTTTTGTTGCATCCTCGCTTTATCGAACCTTCGCGGATGTAAATCATATCATCCACGGTAAAGAACGTATTAGGATAGGTTAGTTCTGGGTGAAATATGGAGTATTTTTTTTTCAATCTTTTTCCTTGTTTAACATTTTTTTTTTCTCAACCCTTTCCATTGTCTACGTATACGCGGATTTTACTAGGATATTGTTGAAATTTGTATAAAAAATGAATTCAGCATAGAAAAACGCATATATGGTGAACGACGACAAAGTTCGGATGATGAAAAAACAACCAAGTGGCCTCGCTGAAATACACGAGAAGAAAAAAGAAAAAGAAAAAAATTACGACGCTCATTGTGAAAATATGATGTGCATGTGGTATCTATGGATTACACGAGTTACTTTACATCGTAGTTGGCTCTCTCTTACTCCTATACAGGGCAAGGGATTAAAAATACATGCAGTTTTATATACGTAAAATATATTATTTATGTATATCTCGCGCTGCGAGATTCTCAATTATTATTATTACGATATTATATTAATCTCCATTCCTTTTATTTTATAATTTTTTATGTTTTTCATATCTTTCTAGTACCTGCAGCAATATAAGTTTGCGTAGAGGGTGCACGGAATATTATTACGTTCATGGGTTATAACTTATAACTGTACGTATATACCTAACGGTTAAATCGCGGATTTTCAGAGGTACATATACTAGCAATGTAGTCGAGTACATACGGATATACATATAGGTATGTGTTTTTTTTTCAGGTATTTATATTGTACATGAAGGGATATACATAGAGTGATTCTATAGTTTCCGATAAATTATTGCAGCATTTTCCTGCAGTTTTATTATACCTGCAGGAATCTGCAATTTCATGAGTATTGCGAACTACATATGTGTATAAACGTGTAGTGGTGAGTTGTACGTATGGAAAATGGATCGGTACATAACTATCTGAAATATGACACTTCAATCAGTACGTAGTGATAAATTTTCACCCTATGTAACGAGGAGAAGGGATTGAAATGTCGCTTTTACACGGTGAAACTCAATCAGTCTGATTTTTGGTCCTGCTAAGGATGTTTTTTCTCATTTGAGAATTCAAAGAAACTTTACAAACGTTCAATCACAGTACCTAGTGATGCTCATCCGCGGGATCGGATCTTGACACATCATTCAATTATATTTAAATTTTTAATCGTCATTATAACATTCAATTGAGCAGGGTATCAAATACCACCCCTCTTTTGAATAGGCATACGTGCTTAATATTGTTAAAGTTTCCTTAGTTCACAATAATTTCTGTTTCAGTTCACTGAAAATTAATCACAAACCCGCCCCAGGAATCGAAAATTGGTATATAGATAGTACAATATCGCATTACAAATGTAAAATCGGTGTGTTGCGTATTATCTTTAAATTATTGGAACGCGGTGTGATCAGTTGGACAGTATGAAAATCACACACTGGTTGACTCGACGATAACCACGCGAGTAACTAACCAACCAAATTCATTGGGAAACCTTGTTCGTTTGGATGAGATTTTGACTGCTTCAAATTCGGGTGGTTCACTTCCAATCGGTGTTTGTGCTTCGATAATTCTGTTAAATTATTTTATACATACATTTTCAATTACGCTTCGAAATTATCATGATTGTCAAAATATCATTGTGACATCTGGTGCGATAGTTTATTAACCAAAACTTTGTATATATCGTAACAAAATTGAATTGCTCTCCGAAAATCAAATCGTTTTTTTTCTTTTTGTTTTCGAAAAGTACGGCACCGCTATAAACGTAATTATGCAACGTGTGTATAGTTATAGTAATAAAATGCAGAAAATTCTCTACACTAAGGGTAAATTACAAGAGGGCGTTTCGTACCTCGTATTTCAAGTGCCTTAATTTCATGTAGTTGCACTTTATTGTAGGAGTCCTTCTCATAATTTGCTGACCAACGCAGCAGAGAGGGTGTTGAAAATTTTTAAACAGCGCAAGGGATGTCGCAAAATTTATTATAAGGAATTATATTCTGTTTAGTGAACATACGTGTTTCATCTTGATTTGTATTTTCTTATTCTTTTTTTTAATTTATTTATTCATTATTCATATTACATTAGCTGGCAGTGATTTGATTTTTTAAATATCTACTCGGTACAGTCTTCAAGTTTTTTTTATATCACCTCACATAGCAAATGCGCACAACTTAAAGAAAGTTTTTTTCTCTTTGCAAAATTAATAATTCAATTTTTAATATTTTTTTCATACAACAAACCTAATCGCCTCGCATTTGGTTTACATATTCAGTTTTTACACGTGTCATACGACCATTCACCTGTGCACAGTCTCCATAGATATAATTTACCCCGGAAACTTACAACAAACTGTATAAATAAAATCACTCGGACAATAGAATCGATGATGGTGAATGAATGAATTTTTAAGTAATTTTTCAACATTCAAAGAATATTTTCATCATTTCATTCATTTTTTCCTCGTGGCGTTTAGAATTGTTTGTGGGGTAGAAAAGAGGAGAGAAAAGTTTTGGCAGTGTAAAATTTCTGATGATTTGAGTTCATTTTTATTCGGTTTCAGCGATCGATAACTCATCGATTAATTTTTTGAAAAAGTCACGAATTTGAAGGGGTGCAGAGAAGAAAAAAAATCAAAACAACAACTAAAACTCCACGATATTTTTTGGAGTCGAATGGAACGACTGCGGCTGCCGGGCCGAAGCGGAAGGTTCGACTACCGGTCGACGCCCGACGTCCTACTGTCCCGACGTCCTCTCGACCCTCACTTTCCTCCGCATCCAAGCTATTTCTCCCTCATGATTTTCATCCTCCTTTGAATCAGCGCAGGCGTAAACGTGCGCCCTTCGATATATAACGGCTGATGTCGTACCCTACCTATACCACTTCTAGGGGGTGAGTTTTCTACGTGATACCAAAACCGTTGTATTCGTGGTTGTAAAGCAGATGACTAACTACGCGCAGTAGTTACCCTAATCTACTGCGTAAGGGTAGTTGCTGAAATATATATACCCATGTTAGACCCCTTCAAAAAAATTCTTGGAGCCCAGATTTGCTCTTATTCAAATCTTTGCTAACCCCTTATACGGAAGAAGGTCTTGGAAGGGTTGAAATTTTGGAATAGAACACAGTTTCACAGGAATTTCAAATTACGCGTTTCGCGAAGTCGTTGATTGATTTAATTTTTTTTTTTACGCAGTAGGTTTTTAGGAAAAAAAATCTTGATAAAAAGCTCGAGAAGTAGGAATCTAAAATTTGGACATTTTTTTCTGTGTAATAAGGATGGATTTTCTGCAATTTCACATCTATACCTATTTGGGTTCACGTTAATAACCATCAATCAATGAAACGAGTCATTGTCGTTCACAATGCGAGTCCAAACCAATTAAGGGTACCGCTGCAGTTTATACCCAACCTAACAAGACACAAAACACCCCTTGATTCAGCCATCCTTCCGTCAAATTACGTTAATTTGGGAAATTTTGGGGTAAAAAAAGGGGTGGAAATGCCGTCATTTATTAAACTAGGATTCAGAGTACGTCCCATACGTATAATACGTACGACAAAAGATTTTTTATGTAACGAAAAAAAATAATTAAACAAAAACCGCGGTTGAGATCGCGCGATGTGAGTTACGTGGGAATTGAAATTTTTCGGTGAAATTATATCATTTGTTCAGTTTTTTTTCATATATAATTCTACAAAAAGTTCCACAGTGGTTATATCCATATGGTAACTTTATTTCCTTATGAAATTTTTTTCCCTTCGCAATTTTCTGCGGGATTTCAATTCGGTGAATCTTAAGAATCAGACACAACAATGCTACAACGAGTCCTTGTCATTTTTGCGAAAGTTCTATGTGATGACGTCGTATCCCTATGGATACGAGAGCACTGCAGGACCTCTCTCGTCTTTTATTCTTCGTTACACTATTATCTCCTGGACGGCGTGAATATATGTAAAAAAAATGATACTTCACAAAATCCTTCAAATTCCCTCAAAATCGTCTTCCAAATTTTATTCCGAATCCTGCAGGACTTTACCAGATACTCGTCGTATAGCAAAAAAAAACCTCAGGACCATTTCTGGATTGAATAAAATTATCAACCTTGTTGCAGACATTACTGCCTTTATTTTTTTTTGTATATTCATTCATTTATTTTCAATTTTTCCATCATTTCATATCTGCTCATGTTACTCTCCGATAATTCCACATTCTCTGATGTCTTTTTCAAATTCTACGCCATGCTTAGGAATCCGAGCTGTTGTGCCATAAAAATATTGCTCAAGCTGTTGCTACTGGTGGGTGCTGCCGTTCGACGCCGTAAAACTCTGAGCGTAAAGTGAAAAGCGTGCGGCTGAGTAACGAAAAGTAAGAAAAAATAAAAAAAGGAAAGAAAAGAAACGAAAAAACTTTTACCTGGCATAAAACATCGGGACTTCTAACAAAACCAAACTCCTAACCTACAGCTATATATTCAACCCACTGCCAACACTTTTGCAAAAAATAATTCCGCACGGTTCTTATGATAGACATGAACCATAGAAAATTGAAAATTTCTGTTCGGGGAAAATAAAGACGACAATTTTTCACTTGGCAAACTTTCGTAATCATGTTTAAATTTTGCTTTCTTTACCAGACTCCATAGAGAAAAAAACAAACTATATTTAGAATAAAATAAAATAATAAATAATTCAATATCATCGGTAAAGTCGTGAGAAAATACTTGACATCCTTTTCATTTTTTTTTTGTTTATGTTTTCGAATTTCAAATCGTGCATGACGAATTCTCCCACGCTCTTGCTGTGATTTGTACATTTTATTCAGGGGAAATATATTTTTACACCGTAAAAAAAAAGCAAAAAGGTAAAAGAAAATTAAAAAAAAAAAATTTTCGACCACCTAAAATCACACAATGTAAACTGCAGGCATGATGCTTACCCTCATATACAATATACCTCATACAAATATACACCACATATATAGTGTATGTATGGATATACACGTAGCATATTTATTTGCCTTGTATTTTTTATACTCACAAGCCGGATCCTTTGTTATTTAGATGCGGTCGTCGCGCACAGACCAAGAAGGGATGCGAAGGGCGCAAGCACACGAAACGCGGTGGCGCTCTAAATAATGTTACTTCAAAAAATGGGAACGAAAAAAACGAAATAAAATGAAATAAGCCACAAAAGGAAGCCGGTCGTTTCCGTTTTCCATGTATACTCTGATGGTTTTTATTCTTTTGTTTCTCCATAAATTTTTCTTTTTTTTTTTCTAGATTCGGACCACTGGAAATTCCATGTATTTAACTGATTGAGGTTGAAGAATACCGTATATAGGGACAGTGCGACTAAACGACCCTTAACGAACGCGGTGAAATCTGCAACTGATCTGTGAGACCCTTTTTTTTTTTTACTTTTTATTCTTTTACTTTTTAATGGTGTCGGGATAATCGTTTAGTTGACGCGCGTTATCGAATGTTTTACACCGGTTGATTTTTAGGGTTGTTCTAATCGAATCACGTAACCCGGCTCAAACCTTTTTGTTATTTTTTCTTTTTACTTCGTGCTTTTTTCTTTGATAACACAAAAAAGGGAAAACGTAAAAAAATTGTGCTGAAATCCCAAGTGGGATATCTTGGTTCAGCAGGTATTCAATTCTCTTATGTGAGGGGAAAAACAAAACGTCACGAAGTTTGTTATACTTAAATTTGGCAAATAATAATTTTATTCATCGTGAGGAGGTGATTCTGTTTTTTTTTTTTTTTTTTTTTTCTTGTAGTATATGAGTGGAAACTGAATCACGGTGAATAATATACATGTGGGTATGTACGACTACGTTTGTTATATTTTCCTAATTATTATATAGGGAAATTCAGCAGTTACATGATAACCTCTTAAAACTTCTCGCGACCTATATAAGCGACCATCAGAGGAAATTTGTCGCAGAAGTCATAACTATAATTTTTAATATTACCAGTTTTATGAGTAAAGTGGAAAACTCTTATCAAAAAGATGTTGAGAAACCGAAACATCCGTTGCGCGGTAGATATGACTAATATTAAATTATATTATATTATATTATACATTTTACTATCTATATATGTATAATGGAAACTGGTATAATTACTGCAATCATAATACTCGAGGTAATGACGATGTTGGTAATTCATCCGATAATGAGACACTCGTGGACTGTGAATAGGTCAATTATATTCGGGAGAATTTGTAATTGTTTAATTTTATTTCGCGTTGATTGAAATTCTCCGAATTTATTTTGAAAACGAAAGAGAAAAATATTTTTCAACAAATATTTGTTGATCTCAACCCGACGTCATCAAAGATTTACTCAGGGGTCAAGGTTATATACTTTTGATATCACATCGCGTTATCTAAAACGAATTAATTTATTCATAAATTCTATGCGAGACGAGGGCGCTTGTACTTTTTCACTATCTGATAAAAAATTTGAATCGAAAATCGCACGGATATTAAATGAAAGGATTGAAAAAATCATGAGATAAAATTTTTTTTTTTACTTGAATCACTATGTAATGAAAATTACAGT
This sequence comes from Athalia circularis, assembly GCA_963978495.1. Lineage (NCBI taxonomy): Eukaryota > Metazoa > Arthropoda > Insecta > Hymenoptera > Athaliidae > Athalia > Athalia circularis. The sequence continues at coordinate 17,017,481 of OZ021698.1, read as the reverse complement.
TTCTCAAAAGAGAATTCTTGATCGAAATGAATTTTTCTTTATTGCATTCATAAACTGCGAAAATTGTCCAATGCTCGATATATTTTTGATTACAATTAAAAATATAAAACTTTAAATGATTTCAAACATATGTATCTTACGAGAATCTTTTTATTGCGTAATTATTATAGTGCGACGTGTTTCTTTGCTCGGCAAATCTTGATCCTTTTTCAATATCCTGCGTCTCTTTTTATCCCAAGTGGAATTGAACGACCACATCGTCCTTGCTCCGTACCTGCCTGGAGGGCATTCGGACCTGTGCTATTTTTCTCTATCCTTCTCTTCCGCACCCAGTCCGTCATGACTGGCCCTCGTCTATTTGGGTCTCTATACTTTCCTATATTCTTCTTTATCCCTCTAGTTATAACTCCGATGTTATTCCCGTAATAGAATTGCTCCGTCTCTTTTACTCCTGTAATTTGAGTCTGGATTAACTCTGTCGCTCTTCATCTTTGTCGCACTTTAGAGTTTAGCCGATGGATTATAGCTTCGAGTTTCATTGCCGCAGACTGTCTCGCTCTTTCACGTTCGCGTAAGTCTCTTGAAATTCAACCGACGTTCTCTCGCTCTATCTCCCACCAAGTTAAAACCGCCATATTGGATTCCTACAACCGCTTCAGTGTCACAGTAACGTTGGCCAAGTGTAGATCAAGTCTTCTACGCATATTACGTTGGAACACTTTGTTAATTTTTGCTTTACGTTTAAACAACAGTTCTATTTGTGATCAAGTGGGAATATCGAGAGGTGAGATCTTGACTTAATTCATTTAACGTAACGATTTCGTTTTTAATATTAGAAATATACAATTTTCCCAAAACCTGATGTTCTCAATGTCATGCGCGTGCGAGCAAAGAGAAACTATCTATCCACTTTGATGAGGAATACTAACAAATTACTCCATAAATATCGTTTGATATTCTACTTTACTACGTACCTACGTTCGGATGATTTTCATCGAATACAAATATTCGTTTTATCATCACACGAATGCATTTCAGGCACAAACAACATTACGCCGATTATCACGTCTTTTATATTAATTATTCTTCGCGATACGTGGATTGAAATAACAAACTAGTTTTACGAGAATCGCTGATCATCGTGGCTCGCCTTCAGACCAAATTTGGAATTCTGTCGGAGCTCTGAGTCTGGTAATTAAAAAACGTGGATCGATTCACCTGACATTTGATAGTAAAAAAATTATTTCTCATCGGACTAGTTCTATCGTTATTCAGTTGTCAGCAAATGATGAGACTAATAGCTGAATATTCGATTCTCTTCAGACTATCCAAAAAATGCTGAGGCGTTGGGTTATTGATCGCTCGTATCATAGTTGAAACGCTATAGTCATAATTTCAGTGTTGTACAGCTCGTCCACGTTTGTTTATAGTGTCATTGATAATTAGCTGCAAATTGATGAGAAATTCGTGAAATTTTACTGACAATCTTGTTTTTCATGAAGTAATGATGTTTTCGAATTGGCATCACGAAGCGTCTCGTTTGATTACACGATTGTATAGTATTTTCGCGTCGCAAAAGCGTGAGATGAATAAAAAAAAAGGTTACACATTAGCGAATCGTTGTTAAACCATGTCAGATAAATATTGTTTTCTCTGAAATTGTCGCATCATGTTTATTTATAGAATTTCTTTATCATGGCGCGAATAAAACTAGTTGGAAAAAAAATTAAAGGAAAAGAATCATTGAGAATTATATCCGGGCAGCTTCTCTCCATTTTTAAATCACAATATCCCGCAACGGGGTTTGTCCTCGAGTTGAAGATCTTTCGTTATTACTTTACGAATATATCGTAAAACCTTTTCAATTCGCGGTTCAATGTCTGCACGATATTTGACCCTCGACAAACTCGCTTTGAATACCCAAGCCAATTTGACTCGACATCAAGCCATTGAAATCGCGATCATACATCCGACCAACGCAATCATATATAAAGCTTGTAATTTATTATTACATTGTTAAGAAGATCTCTAGCTTTCACCATCCGGAACACTAAAAATTTCATGTACCTCACTCGTTTGTTCGTTTACTGCCATTGATACGTATAGATAGAATATGCTGTGAATCATAATTTTTTTAGAAATAACATGACGTACACGGTTTTTTCATAACCACCATAAATATGATAATCGATCGTTCTAACTTTATGGTATGATCGTTTTTGTGAGGAAAGACTGCGATCGAATTTTTACCATTTGTACGATGATATGTTTCTCTCTTCTACTTATATCCTTCAATTCACTCTTGGCTATAAATTAATTTCGATTCTATAGGAAACAGCGAGAATTATCGAGACTGATCAATTTATTTTCTATCAATTCTTCGAACGGTAACAATAAACTAATCCGAACAAAGTCTATTAGGTGATCGTTCGAAGCCGGTTTATTAATCATTTCCGGTGTGTTTGTATAGTCAAACACTTCTTTGTTAACTGCAGTTCGTAACGAACGCTTGATGACTACGGCAATTCGTTGTAAAAACCAACATTCATATGGATACATATTGTACATACATATATACCACACAATTGCAAAATATTTGAAACGTCAACAGTAAATTCTAACAAATATACGCGAAATATTTAAAGGCACGTACACTGCAAGTTGGATGAATGTGGTCTGTCATATTTCTGCAATAAAATATCAGTTCAATGACTCTATAAAATATATTCGCTATAAAAACTTTGCATATTACATACTGTCATTTAGATTTATGTGCATATTTAAAAAAAAAAAAAATTTTATCGTTGTTACAGTTTTCGAGAAGATGACTTTTGCGGCACGATGTGGCGTCGCAATTCTACTGGTGACGTCACTAGCCGGTGTCACACCGTTTTCCAGTAAGTCTTTTACAGTAATATAATTCATGTATAATTATGTAATAGTTTTATGTATTTTATACAAACCACCTACATTTTATATATATCTATTCGGAGTAAATAATTTTTGATCTATGACCGAACGTATAGTAGGTATACATACCTTCGTCTAGATCGACACGCGTGACGTCATTCGCGACCGAACCCTTATTTGGAAAATTAACTCCCTGCGGTTAGAAGGAAAAGTAATCATGAAAGATGTATATGTGATATATTCCGGATGCAGCGATTATCGCGGAAATTTTTTTCAAGGTTGCGAGATATCAATGCATGTATATGAAGATTGACGCGCGGAATTGATATAGTCGTGCCGCAATAACACGTGTAGGAATAATGTTTATACAGTGAAGATATAAGATTGTTTTCTTTGGATATGAACGAAATTTTCTCGTTGTATAGCCCTTAATTGATTGTTGAGGTCAATCGATCGCTTATTAAGACTAGACAATCTAGTATATAGGTTTTATATTGTAGGTATATCGGTTCGTCCAATTTTTACGAAGTTAAGATGATGAATTAATTTTTTTTTTTATTTTATTTATTTCTTTTTCATATCAATGCGTAATTGCACCGTAGGTATGCTGTACAGAGTATTCTAGATGGCGAAAAATTGATTTTTAAAACCAGAAAAACCAGTTTTTAATTGCGGTGCGATTGTATCGGGTTTCCGTATAAGGCGTAATTGCCTTCAATAGGTTTGAACATGATGAAGAAAACTTTGTTTCAAGCTGTTTCAGTCTAGGAATTATTAAAATCGTGTCTTAGAACAAAAAAATACTTCTGAAATATTTAAATAAAAAAATAAGACGGTTCGCTTTACAGTAAAGTGTTGAAGCACTGACATCTCAAGTTACCTGCAAGACTTCTCAATTATTTTGACCTTTGAATTGGAACAATTCAATTAGTTATACGATGTAACATAGCTCACTCAGCAGATGCAAATTTTTCATATATGCAGATCTTATTCTTGCGTAGACGTTCGCGACCTGAATTCTAACACTGACAAAACAAACGCGCGGTGTTCATGAAAGAAAGTTTATTGTTTGATTTTTATAGGATCTATCATTCATAAATATCGATATGACATACGCCTGTAGTGGGGAATGACCTTTTTTTTTATTTGTTTCAAGGCAAACCACTTTATTTATTATTTTGGTGTTCCATCCGCTCAACGGCTTGCAGGCGATTCACGCAAAAATCCGGAGTGGCAATTTTCTGTTTTTCTTTTATTGTTTTGCAATTTATTTATTCGTTATATATATATAGAAGCTTCATAGTCTGACGGTGAGCAGAGCTGTGTACTTTGATAGGCATTCATATTTCAAAACGTGTGAAACTCCTGCAGGGAATAGCTGTTGGCGCTGTTAAAAGAGAAAAAAAAGAATCCGAATCGAGTAAAAATGGCAAATTGATCGGTAGATATTTGATCGGCTGGCGATATGTTAGCGTAATTATACTTGATGCTATTATTCGAAATGGCTAATTATAATTAAATTGAATGTTAGCGTAAATTTTCATTCATTTAATTTGCTGGAAAAGCTTTCGCGAACTCAGTAATAGAGCAAACGAAACGGAATCGATTCCTCTTCTAATGAAATACCGCAAGCTTTTATCATCTGCAAAATGAAGATTTTCTTCAGATATACGACTGTTATACTTTATTGAAAATTGATCATTTCAGAATATGGAAGAACGTGTAGAGATATCGGATGTCCTAGTAGCGAAGTTTGTGTAATGGAAGAAGATCCTTGCACGATTTATGAACGTGATCGGTGCGGACGTTATCCCACTTGTAAACGAAGCGCTGATGCAGGGAGCGGTGAGGAATTTTACACAAGCTTCATTTTTTGCATCATTCAATTCATTTTTCTCTCATTCTTGAAATGTCCAGCACTTCACCACAGCGGTACAGATTTTCTTCTTTGTTTTTGTAATTCCATAAAATACTTATGTTATCTATAGGCCAAAGTTGCACCACGATGATTTGTCCGAGTGGTCAGTACTGCAAAACAGAAAATGGAAGACCAACTTGCGTCAACACCGTTCCAGGATTAGGTATGTTTCAATAATAAAAATACATAACTACTATTTGTCAACTCTTATTAATGTGGTGAATTTCGTTTTAATTTTTTTCAATTTTTATTTAATTTTATCGTCAGTATTTGTGATGTATAGATTTGAAAAATCTACTGAAAATCAATAGATTATCTGCATGTGTAGATTAATTTTTCTTGCTAGAATCTATTAGTTCAAAAAATGTAGTCTAGTAGATGCTATAATATCTTATAGATGATTTCTGTGGTGTCTTTTATCTTTTGGAGATATGGTATTTCTTCTCATCATTCTTATCACACCTAAATCATACGTATAGATTATAAGATATGGGATCGATACAGAACGATTAATTTTTTTTTTTTTTTCCGGAAAAGAAATTATCGAAATTAATTAATAAAACTGAAACACATGGTGATACAATCCATTTCCGCTCACAGATTTTTGAGCATAGGTCGAAGTAACATTACACGAATCGCGTTCAATAAAAAATAAAGCGACAACTCCCACGAGTCATTAATGCGGAAAAATTTACGCGTCATGTAAATTCCAGATTTTATTTGATATCCATCCCGTATTTTGATATATCATGCACATTCCTGATGTACTTACACTCTATAGATAATATGTGTGATCTGTTACGCTTTCGCATGAATCCTATGTGATGCGGTGCAGTTTGTGGAAATTCATTTGGTTTATGGGCACCTATATTTATCTGTCTAATCATTCAGTCATCATACCTAATATCGTTTCAATGATTACATCAAACGCTGTACCTAATTATGACGTAAACCCAAAACGCGAAATTCAGTTAATATAAACTCCGCACCAATTATTTATTATAATCAAATTTCTACGTGTTTAACATAAATTTTTGTGATTCCATCACATTTGTTATCGATCAAACTATTTTAATTGAATTATGCGTACCTACAGTAAAAGATAAAGAAAAGTACATGCGATAATACGATTGTCATCAATGAGAAAATGGAGGAGGTTATTAACAAATTAGATCCCTGCATAGCTACGTTTGAATACATGTGGTTTTCTCAACGACATTTAATTAAAATCGGAGAGTTAATTAGCTCGGTTTAATCCCACCCTGATCCCTCATCGTACTATTGTGGAATTTAAAACCAGGCAAAAAAAAAAAAAAGAAACAGGATTGCATGACAGAATTTGCTTCCAAATTTTCGGGTTCAAAATTTTAGTCTCTTTCTCTTTTTCCTTTGTGTTATTAATTATTTTGTACATGATATTAAACGTATTAGCACGAATGTTTCTAACCCAAGATAAATGAATTCTTTTTCTCGTGCCGACTGATATGGACTTGCATGGTGTTTAGCGGAGCTTAATAGATAGAAAAGAAAAAAATTTATGTGGAAGAAAATAGTGGGGAAAAGAAATCCCGTCATCAAACCCACCTCGCTATTTTCAGGGTACGATTCCGCCGGGGTCTCAACCGTGAATGGGCAGCCATCGCAAACGAATGTTCATCATGATACGCCTTCCGTATCGTCAAATTCGAATCCATCATACCCCCAAAATAATAATCCATACGCGAACGCAAATGCTCCAGCACTTCCTATTAACCCGGATCATAGCTATCCCGTAAATTCTCGTACTAATTTAGGGTACCCACCTGATCCATCGAATAATTATGGTACGAATTCAGGTTCTTCCGGTAGTTTACCCTATCCCGCATCGGGTGGTACAAATCTTGGATATCCGCCTTATCCCAGCGTTAACCGTATGCCGGTACCTGGTCAAACTAACTATCCACAGTCCAATTATCCTCCTCAATCTTATCCAAATTCTCCACAACAAAATCCTGCTGGATATCCAGGTTATCCACAACAGGGTAATTATCCCTATCAAACTAATTACCCGCAACAATATCCTGGTTACCAAAATTATCCTAGCACTTACCAAAATCGTGGTCATGTTAATTATAATTCAAATCCACGCTATCGTAAAAATGAAGCAACTTCAACAGCTATACCAACGATTTTTATTCTTTTAATTAGCTTAACGACTTTTATTAGAAATTTTTCCTAATTTGTTAGTTATGAATTAAATGTAAATTTATTATCTAGATGAAACGGACAGCTATGTGGATATTATGTTATAATTTTTGTTTTTAGACATATATTTTTTTTTCATTTCATTCTATCTACCGTACCAACCCTACTATTATTCTACATATTTCGTTTTATTCCATTTACTTTACCAACTCTTTTTTGTTTTTTTCATCACTTGTATTTTTCTCGGCTGCCGCGTTACCGGGTTGGTGGGTTGGGAAAATTACATAAGTTTTGCATCGTTCCGTAGAATTTCAAATTTTTCAACTGTCAAATTGTCGAGTTTTAAATTAAATGGAAACTCCCGTTTTTCGCGAAATTTTTATCCCTCTGGCTAAAATTCTTTTTTTTTTCGCCCAGCGACCGTGGTAAAATTTCAACGCACTGAGTTTCAAATAATATTGCGAATGGATCTTCTAATATTCTTCTGTTTTTCAATCCTTCCATTCTGTCATTTTTTAATTAAAGTATGATTTTTTTTTCTCTGTTTTTTTACTACTGGAAATCAAATTTCTTATTCTCTGCGTAACTTGAGAATGTATTTATACGATGTTTTTAATTAGGTTATACGAGATTTTCCGTAGAATTTTATGATGTTCATAAAAATCTGTACCCTCCAATAGCTATTTGTAAAAATTCATAATTGTGACTCATGAGTTGTGGTAATTTATTTGATTATATCACATGTACAAACGGGGTTGTGATAATTTTGAGGAAAATTGTACGATAATATTCACCTAAGTACCTATTCGCTGAAAATTAAACAAGAAAGAAAAAAATGCGATAATATTTTATCCATGACTATATAATTATACATGGACAGCATCGTTATTCACGTGCCTTATATAGCTTTCTATATGTCTTCTATAATCTATTTATTGTTCGATACAAAAAACTAGAACACTATAGAAATGTTGTAAATTGATTTTGAAATTTCTTATTTTGACAAAGCAACTACGAAAATTCATGCGCAATTCAAGCTTTTAGAAAATTTCATAAAATTATCAAAGAGCATTTCCTAATTCGTACCCAATAAATAATTGAATTGCGAGCCAACAGAAATGTATAAGTTCAATAATTTTTTAACGCATATAATAAGGGTGTATTATATAGTCCCTAATAATGTAACTATAATATTAATTTAAAAATAGAGGTTATATAATAAAAAAAAAGAACAAAGTTAGAAAATTTCAAATTGAAACTGTAATTACACGTATATTATGTATAAACACATAAGTAAACAGGTAGTTAGAAATATATGTTTGTCTATTTTTTAAAGTGAACAGAAGAAAGAAAGAATTAATTAATTCAGCATCGATAATTCCCCATCGTTTTCTTCAGTTCTGTATAGATCCTATATGACATATTTCATTTTTTGTACAGATCTATCAAGTTTGTTTAACGGGATTAAAGTCTAAGTCGTATTATTTTCTATCTCCAAAAGTTTATCAACCACTTGAACTTTGATCTTAACCATATACTGACTCAATAATTGATACAACTGTAGCACAGATATGGCGTCTTCAAGTTTTCCAAGTAATTATCGTACGCTAAGATAGGTCAATAGGCCAAATAAAACCAAGACTATAAGTGGCATACATAATGTGAAATTTCTCAGAATAAATCATCAGTAGATTTAATAACTGAATATTGCTTGAATTTTTAGTTGTAATAAGTGCGATTCGTTTTGACACGGTGGTCATTTTTTCAAGAACGACTATCGACGCTTGCACATCATATTTCGAAAATCCTTTCTTAGGTCCTGCAGCGCGAAGACCAGCAGGACAAGTTTATCCGTATGTACAACCTACACCACCACCAAGAACATCTTCATTTGGAAGGACATCCGGTCAGTCTGGAAACAGAAATACAATCGGAACCAATTCGATTTACACTCGTATTTTCGGGAATGGCTTTACAAATGGAATATACGGAGGAGACCCTACTAGAACTTCTAGTTTTGGAGGTGGTACTTCCGGAACGCGTCAAAATGGGGGTGGCAATGCAGGATATTATACCACTCACGCTAGAACAGACAATCGGGGGAACAGAGTTTGGACCTTCTCTGGCTAATCAAGTAACCCCGTTTTATTGATCAAAACCCTCAAGAAACCCGAAGATTCCGAAATTGAATGAAATTTTTTACTGAAATTATACAATTCTGAATATTTATATATCAATCACATCTATAGATCGACCACAACCTGCGCAAATATTTGTGCACACTTAAAACAGACCTAATTATCGATACCATTTGTGTACTTAATATTCTATAAAGTCAGGCTTTTTATATTTTAATTTACGAGATGATGAAAAAAAAATTCCTGTGATCAAGAGAAGAACATCACGAGAATATGCTCGTGATGAATGATGAAATTGCATATGATGAAATAAGTTACGAAAAAATATTTACGCTAAATATTAAACAAATAGGTACTTATACATATAAGTTTTGATTGCATAACTTTACGCAATCAAATTTTTACGCTACCAAAAATACATAGCTTTCCATAAATACGTAAGGCATATGATTTTTCGTTCATGAAGTCATTACCAAGATCACCATGTGTTTTCCCCTAACTTTATTTACTTGCAACTTAAATCAAACTTATTCAAGATTATAATTTAATCGATGAATAACTTTGGTGCGTTTCAAGGCATGATTCAAAACAATGCATGATTAATTTAGGAACAATCAGGGGTAACGAAATAGGAGAAATTATTCAACAAATTAACTCTGGCATAATTAACAAACACTATTCTAAAATATTAACCTAGTTTCGAACCTACTTTACCCGGAAACAAACCACCGTGGCAATAAGATATCTAAGCAGAATCGCAGAAGCTTGGCAAAAATTAATTCTACTTAACATCGAGTCCTGCTATGGTAGCCTGACAGATGAATAATGCAGAATATCGAAGTTGTCATCGATTATTATGACACTATGAGAGGTGTTGGACTCGGCATGGCATGTTGGGGGTCGAAAAAAGATCGTTTTTCTAGTAATCAGGAGGCAGTCGATGAAATGTTTGCAGAAAATGGTGGTGGAGACGTTAGGGATGTACCGAGACGTCAGACTGGAAGTGAAACTGCCTCTGGATATCCATCGGGATCGGGTTATCCAAGCTCCGGATCAACTGGATCTAGAACTTCGTCTTCTGGATATCCTACTAACTCCGGGTATCCCTCTTCTGGATCCTCAAACTATCCATCATCCTCTGGATATCCTTCCGGATCTGGTTATCCTTCAAGTGGCTCCTCGGACGCAACTGCTCAGAGAACTAGAGCCAGTTCTGTTAATTCTGGATATCCTGCAAGTTCTGGTTACCCAGGTTATCCTGGTGGAAGTTCGGGTTACCCAGGCTATCCTAGTTCCGGTTCTTCTGGTTACCCTGGTTCCAGTTCCTCCGGATACCCTGGTTCCGGTTCCTCCAGATACCCTAGTTCCGGTTCCTCCGGGTATCCCGGTTCCGGTTCCTCCGGATACCCTGGTTCCGGTTCCTCCGGGTACCCTGGTTCCGGTTCCTCCGGATACCCTGGTTCCGGTTCTTCCGGTTACCCTACTTCTAGATCCTCCGGTTATCCTAGCGGTGGGGAAGCAGCTGTTAGAAGAACATCTGGCAGTAATGTAAATGCTGGTTATCCTAATCAGGGCGCATCAGGTTATCCAGGTCCAGTTCAAGGAGGATCAGGTTATCCCAATCAAAATCCCGGTGGATACGGGCAAACTCGGCCTGGTGCAGGTTACAATCCACAGGGTGGATACAATCCACAAGGAGGTTACAACCCGCAGGGTGGATATAATCCACAAGGTGGTTACAATCCACAAGGTGGTTATAATCCACAAGGTGGTTACAATCCTCAGGGAGGTTACAATCCCCAGGGAGGTTACGGACAACCGCCACCTCGAAAACCTAGCTTTACCGACCAGATTACAAATTTCGCTAAAAATTTGGCTCAGAGAGTATTGACCCAGACGATTGTCGACAAAGTTACAGGAAAAAATTAGGTAAGAAACCTATTTTTATGCAATCAATCTATTCTGAAATCGTTTATTGATTGCGAATAGGCCAATAAAATTACCCAAATTTGTTATCCTGTATTGCGATCTCACCTCAGTTTCGACTCAGATTTATGTGAACGAAAATTTTACGTTCATTTAATTTTGATGATATTCGAATAGTTGAAGTTTACACTAGTTCACCGTTTATCGAATAAAATCATTTGATAGGGTAAAAATCGACATACGTAATTCTCGACAGTACAAAATCGCAATAACATCAAAGAATCAACGATCTTCTGAAACTCATGAGATAGCATTTTGTAATATACTACGAGTTCAATATACGATACTTGACATTTGATCGCTAATTAAATAAATTAAAAAATAAATGAAAAAAGAAACATAGATTTAATAACGTGGCTTAATTTTTCATATTGTGGTTGAAAAGTATCTAATTATTCTCTCGATATTTTTCCTTTGAAGAGCAAGACGTTGCCTTTGTCAGTATAGAGGATCGAAAAATTCGTATGATGAGTGGGTAAAAATTCCCGCGGTTTCGAAGAAATACTGTATACAGAATCATATCGTCATTATTCGTAAATAGGTAAGTATCCTGAAATTTTAACTGCGTCTTATGAGTTGTGCGTGGAATAAAAATGCGAGAGGTTATACAAAAGCTTCTTTTACAAAATCTGACGACTCAGTATGGATTAGATACGACAGAAGTATCAAATAACTTGATACCACGAATCATACGCAAATATTTTTGAATTCAAATTTTAATTGTTTAGCATCATAAAAATGATCATTGAACTTCTTCGCCTGTTACAAATTAATCGATATTTTACTACTCGAAGTATAGAATAAAGTATCTCAAGAATTCTAGTTAAACTTTATACTTAAACTTTCTTCAAAACTACGCTTTCAGTCACAGCATTTCCGAGAACATGTATAAAGATATAATATTGGTCGTATAGAGAAAGGAAAGTGTTTAAAGTTTAAAGGCTCGGTTATACGAGAGAAAAGATAGCTAGCCATAGTGCCAATTCAGAGCCATATGATGAGAAGAAGAAGAATCATGAAAAGAAAGATGAGAAGAAGAATGAGGAGCAACCAGCAGACGGGTAAATGCATTAATGGAGTAAAACTTTACGGTGCGAAGGAACAAAGTAGGGGCGAATCGTACCCCCTAGGTCGATCGTCAATATTTTATCCCTATACGTCACGCTCGTAAAAGTGTGAGTAAACTGTGAAAAAAATAGAAAATAAAAAGAATGAAAGAAACTTTAAAAAAAAAAGAACAAAAGAAGGGCACTGCCATCGAAATCACCCCTGCGTCTTGGGATGACCGAACAAGTTTAGTGCACCTTTGGGGTTGCGAACAGGGCGCTGTGGGGTTCGAAAGACTTTCCATCTCTAATCCCCCGGTCAGGTTTATAGTCAAAAAGGAGAAAAGGAATAAGATAAAAAAAATGAACTGCAGTAGAAACTTCTAATTTTTTTCGTGATTTCAACACTACGTTTTCATTCGTACGTCAATAATAAGCGAAAACTGCTGCGTTGGAACTCCACTTAAGTTTTGAGAACAGAACAAAAAAAAAATTGCACTTCCCTCTCTTGAGTTAACAAAATATATAATCTCTGAAAATGAATGAACATGGAAATGAATCATTGGGTTTTGCTTTCGCAGCAGTTTTTTTTTTTTTTCATTCTCTTTTTACGTCTAATTTTTTTCCTGGTTCCTTTTCTTTTACTTTCTTTTCTCTTTTTTTGGCGCTGAAGATATATGATTGGATACTGCAATTATTAATAATTACAACCCTGTGACGCAAGCTTTAAGCGTTTTTTTCTTCGTTTTTTTTTTTTTTCTTCCATTCTTTTGCCGCAGTTACGCGGGATCGAAGGGGAAAGGTATAAGGGCAACCGAGGCAAAATTTATATCGACGACGAAAAGTAATCTGCTGTTTTTTATCGCCCACTATAACTTCCAATAGCTGTGCAGTGGTAGTAAAACGACAGGATATCTCAAGATCGAAGGTCGATAATTCCAAATGTCAGTCTATTTGTTCGTTTCAATTTCCTTTTATGTCACTGTATACACACATATAGATCTAACTAGAATTCCCGAATAACGCGGATTCACTATGGGCATACCAAATTGGCAACAGTTCCACATCATCAAATTGTGCCTCATCAAGATCATTAGCAGCGATCGAAATTGAAATTGTTATACATCCGTAACTCCAGTTGAAATTTTGTATATTCTGTATTGCAGTTGGCTAGTGAATTATTAGGGATGGTTGAAATGGTGCTCACATACTAGTGAGAACTTAGTGATATTGGTTTGCAAAACGTTGGGTATGATATATCGTTAAAAAAAATTGTGTTCCTTTCAAGTTTACTAACGAGTTTTTCGTTAGTTCTATATACTTATCCGTCTCGCGCAGAAGCTCTTTAGAAAAAAAAAGATAAGACAAAAGAAAAACAAAAAACGATAGAGATGAGAAAAATCATCCCCGAGCCGCCACAAAGACTGATATTTTCTCGGTATAGTGTATAGATGCGCACGAATCGCTTATAAAAACCTCATCGGATCAAAAGACTGAAAAACACGAACTTTTCTGCGCTAGGGATCCATTAAAATAACTCGATTTATAAAGCGCCTGAGTGAAAAGGCGATAGAAGCGAAGCATAACTGTATAGATATACATATATATGATTTTGAAAAAAAAAAAGAAAAGATAGCAAAAGAGACGCGTTTCAAGCGAAAGTTTAGAGTGAACTGTTCGTCGAATGGCCAACGGGGAAAAATTCTCTACTGAGAAAATCAGTTCAGAGGATATCTATGCTGGACAATAAATTGGATTTTTCTAGCTACTGCATTGATTGAAAGCGATATTTTATTGGATACTATACGGATAACGTCACCCAGTTATATACCTATTTCGAATCTCTACCAGAATTCGGAAAGAAAAAAATTGCGCCATGAGCCAGCTCAGCGCTAATAAATCCCGTGGATTTAAAAAGTTAAAAACTAAATAACTGAATAAACTACAACTAAAGTTTAACACATATATCATCGTATCTGATACTATCGCACTACAATCTAAAACAATTCTCGATATCGACTTTCGTCTGCTCGCTATGGGAATCATAGGGATAAATTTATAATCTCAATAAGTTAACAAGAAATACGCTACTCGGTTTTTTCGAAGAAAAAAAAACGAAATAGAGAAAAATCTTCATTAACTCACGAAGCGTTTTATCAAACCAGTTAATATTGAATCGATATAACCGCGAGTGCGGATGCTCAATGGGTATTATTGAAACACCTGCAGCGGCTAAAGCGTCATTTTGTCGGCAGAAGATACGGACCCGATGAAGATTCATCTCTCGCAGAGGATGCTGTGGGCTGGTAAAAGCTTTTTCTATTGTACCAACGTGCAACTTTCGTCTCTGCTTTACTGACTGGGCTTTTCGACCGTGTGCTTTTATTTTTTGTTTGATGACATACGTACGGCGCGCGCTTCGAGCAAAAATCAAGGCGCGCCGGCTCAAACCTTGATCTCACTACTTACATTTTCGCTTTGCCGTATAACAGTCGCGTCGTATCCACCGTCAGCGACGCTATTCTAGCGGTCGCAACGCTGAAATAAAACGAAACAAATCAAAAACTAAGATATAAAGAATTGAGGACGATGCAATTTGAATATAACGATACAATTAACACGTGACAAAAAATATATCCCAAGTTCCTTCACAGTTCTTTAACTCGATTTTTGTACGTAATAACTAAAGAATAAAATTGATGACAAACTATTGCCCGATTCTCTTTTTCTCGTGTAAATATTTCCAAGATTCTTATGTGTCTGGATCGGAGTTTGATCTGAGGAGTAAAGAACTTTTGAAATTTTTTAACAAATTTTTTTACCGCTGCAGCGAATATTTGTGGCGCGTTAATTGAAGGCATATGACTACGAACACCCGGTGTACCGCTTTCTGCAACGGCATGTCCAACAAGAGATAATAATATATCAGTATAAATATGAGCATATCGAGAAGCATAAATTACCATAAGTTTTTACGTACTTCAATATAACACTTACTAAATTCATAAAAAAAAAAAACCGCATGGTGTACGCATATTACAACTGTCGAAGTTTATCATAAATATAAATCGATTGTTGCTTGGAAGAAAAAAAATTGAGAATTCATCGCACAATCGAACGTGAAAAAAGTATTGAAATTGTATAATATTGCAACAGCGATTTCCATCTTCGTTAGAATCACATCAACGCATCTTCGATAATGATACAAGTTACTCGAACATTTGAGATCTCCGTCTTCTCATTTTTCTTCTCTCCATTTTCAAACTGATGATAAATTGCTGAGATCTATAAATCCAGCAGCTCGAACAATTTATCGAAAAAAAATTGAATTTTTGAACCCTTATCTCTGAAAAAACAAGTAATGATAATACTGTTAATGAATGTAGAAGGATACAGAACGCTTCAGAGAAAAAAAAACAGTGAAATTATTCAACCGCGATCCTGAAACAACAAGATTTTCTCAAAAATCGAAAAAAACCATTACCATTTATATCATTTTTACTAAAAGCAAAAACGAAAAATTGTATAAATCAGCAGTTGCCATGAAAGCTCTATATTTGCTGATGTTCACAGATGAAATGAAGAGCGGGTAATGTTTTTTTGAAATACGAATATGTTTGATCGAATTTTTTTGAAAAAACACGCAAGATTGGGATCATAATAATTAATTTTCCACACGAATACGAAGATTTTTTTTTTTGCATAACGTCTTATGGTTGTACAAATTTAAGCAGATGATAGTATTCGAGATTAATGGGGAGAACAGCTGACTTTTAATTGGTCGAAAACCCCAAAACGAGTTACGAGATTTTTACCGGTGATTAAGAAAAAATTTTAATGTCGTTCTTCACGACGTTTTCAATGGTTTAATAATTAAGGAGATGCTGGATCTTGAGCTAAAAAGAGATATGAATCCTTTGCAATATTTTCTGAACCTTCACTCACACACAACATTTGCGGAGTGAACTTCTGAGGTAGATATGAAGGGGTGAGTCTTATGTGCCGAGAAACTGGAAAGCATACGGAAGAAGAAAAAAGAAAAGAAAAAAAAAAGAAGAAACTTGTGGAAAAGAAAAATTGTGCGGGGATCATAAGTTGAAGAAGCAGAATCAGATGAAAATCATGAAAATTTATTGCCTACCGTAAACCTAACTTAACGTATAAACAGAAACTTCATAATCAGTTATCAAATTTACGACATGTTTTGATAAAAAATAAACTAATAATATACGGAAGGGATTTTTTTTTTTCTCAAATTAATAGGAAGATGATTGAATTATTTTTTCGAATAATTTAATAAACGTGCGGAAATATTAAAATTAAAATAAATAAAAAATTGTTTCATTCAAACAGATGGATGACCTGTGATAAAAATTTGGTTGAATGTCAAAAGAATATAAATGAATAAATAAAAAACGTGATTTCTCGAGGAGATAATCTTCAATAAATTAATTGATAGAGGAAAAAATTACTACAAAATGGAACCGATTTGCAACGTTACGTTTAACACCACAGTTTGTATGTTCAATCAATCGAACATCGATGATTTTGGATTTGGATTCGATCATCAACTTCTTCAGAGCATAGTTTCTATAGCTGTGCCATTGTTGTTCGGTTTAATCGGTATCGTCGGATTGGTAGGAAATTTTCTCGTTGTCATTGTGGTAGCAGCTAATCCTGGAATGCGATCAACAACTAATTTGTTAATAATTAATCTCGCTATAGCAGATTTGTTATTTGTGATATTTTGTGTACCGTTTACTGCTACGGATTACGTACTGCCTTTTTGGCCATTTGGAAATTTATGGTGCAAAGTTGTTCAATATTTAATAATCGTCACAGCGTGCGCCAGTGTATACACCCTGGTTCTTATGAGTTTGGATAGGTGAGTCAATGAAAGATTAATTTCTAGTATATATGATTTATTCATTATTCGATTAGCTAAGTAATCTTTGATCAAAGAGAAAAAAACTTCAATTCAACAGGAAGTTCTTCTTCGCTGCTAAAAAAATTTTGTTTGATAAATCTGCGATGATCAGAAAGCCCTAGTTTTCAGCCACTTGTCTGATTACATAAAATCAATATTAAAGTTGAGTCGTCATCGTTCCTTGATCATGGGATGATTAATTACAGTTAATGGTGGTGTACTTTACATAGCATACAATATACATATCCACCGGATTTGTAAATAGCTCTTGTGAGATTCTGCAGACAGCAGAAACAACAGCAAATACACGTCAGAAGTGTTCGTAGAATCGGTGCTGCAGCTTGTTCTAAAACTTCATCATATGGTAATTACGCCTCGGGCTTGAAGTAATCGAAATAATTTCGCCAAAGCTTCGCTTCTCGATCGTTTGTTATCATGATCATGACAAAGTACAGATATAATCTATGGTTACGTGGCGCGAAAGAGTCAAACTTTAGCAAAAGTTATAAGTTCTAGTATTAAATGAAACGGTTTCGAGCTAAAGATAAAATTTCAACCCAAGGCGATCTGAAATTTGTACGTCTCGAGCATAAATTAGGTACATTGGAAATAGAAAAAAAAATAAAACGCTAATCGATAAAAATTGAGCACTAAACTGAAAAATTTCATACAGTTGAAAAGATAAATTCTATCAAAAATGTATGGAAGGTCAGCATCCGAAAGGGCGTTCGACCTAAAAAAAACTTCGAGTTGAATGAGATTTCGGTATTCATATATACCGTAATTCCAAGCATACCAGTCTAATACCTGTCGCCTCCCTTTTTACGTCCATATAATATAGGTGGTTTAGGTATGCATGTATACTTATATATTCTCCGTCATATAAAATACCTTATAAAATAGCCGACATTTTTCACGTGAAAAAAAACCATGCAGCATAATATAATAAAATGGTGTCAAGAACGCACTGCGAATGCGACGATACGTTATATATACACATAATATTTATGGGGTTGACAATGAGCAGAGCCGCGTGTCAATTGCAGTGGGAAGAATATGAAGGGGATAAAAATTTCTTGGCATTTTCTTTCCCAAGCTCGTAAATGAGTTATCTATGTATATCCATAGGTATAATATATGGGTACGAGATGTTCATATATATTACATAGATACAGCGAGATAGCAGTAAATAACTCGTGAATTTTATAGGCATTTTATTTTCTCATTCGAAGAATCTCGGTGTATTTCTAACTCAACAGATTCAAGATTCAAGAAATCCTATTATATTATACTGTCGTCATAATATACGAAAACTCGATTAGCTCAATAGAAATCATTTGAAAAATTTCAAATCATTTTTACAAAAGAAAATTGTATAATAAGTTCAGTAATTCTTACTCCTTATATACTTTCGGAAACATATCAGACAGTCTGAGTACTTTTTTCTCCTACTTCTTTTATTTAGTCAACTTTCCATGCTCGTATAGGTGTACGATACGGCAGAAAATGGAGATCATAGAACTCATACGTATCGCATAAAATTTCATGTGTATATTCATGCACTTTTATCGATGCACGTATGCGTATAAATTTTTTGTCATTTATTTATTTTTATTTTGGTTTTTGCATTTTTTCAGATACTTGGCAGTGGTCCATCCGATCGCTTCGATGTCAGTACGAACTGAAACACATGCATTTTTTGCGATATGCATCGCGTGGGCCGTTATTCTGATCACCTCCATTCCAGTCCTCATTATGCACGGCGAGGTGAGTCATCTGTAAAAGTTTTTTTCTGCTTTTTATCTGTAAAATTCTGTTGATAACGCAAAAAGAGTTGATCGAAATTTCATAATGTCTTATCGATACGGTTTAAGTCTGCAGGTCTGTATTTTTTCTCGATTCTATTTCGTAAACTGAAATTTGTTTTTACATTGTAATATTCAATTACCAACATCCATCATAACTTCCTAATTATAATTAGCTAATTATAACTAATGGACGAACAAAGTGACGCGTGAAGTCGGCATCTACTCGATCAAAATACACTCAATTATATCGCAAACCAATCCACGAGTTTTGCAGATGAGTTAATTAGTTTCGAGTTTGTAATTAGAAACGTAATGTGATACGAGGTGTTAGGTATATCTTTATGTATATATATTTATGTATACCATCTCAAACCTATCTCCACTGGTTCAAGCTCAATTCCTATGCATCTGTTTATCGTCTGGTGTGCTTCTATATTTCCGTGAGATGAGTCATTATAATTTCGCATTCTAGAGTTCATTGCATTTTATTTAAAAAAAAACTAATTAACGAAACAAAAATTACACGGGCTTTAACTTAATTTACAAAGTGTTCCTGTTTTTGATGTCTGCACAGAAGTTTTATAAACCCTTTTCATCTTCTTTTTTGTTGTTCTTTTTTTCTTTATCATCGGCCATTCTCCCCGTCCTTTGTTTGCCTAAATTTATGCCACCTCAGAATTTCGGGTCTGTCGAGAGGTCGAGTACTGTATAATTATACCAGAAGGTTAAGGTACCGGGAAATTCTGTGAACCCAGTCAAAGACAAACCCTATGTAATAATCATGTTACTTAACCTTGGTTATTCCTGAAACGATCCTTGCTCCAAAATCGTTTGTCTGTTACATACGCAGACCCAACTCATCGTAAGGGTTTAAGTAGATCTTAACAAGATTTAACGAATATCTCTGAGGGTAAAGACTATTGTGGAAACTAGAAAATAAACGGTTGGGTTTGGATGAGATTCAACTCAAATCTGTGCCTTTTCATTCTTTTAGTTTCAGAATGATTTGGTTGATATTTTATCGGGTAATTTGAAAAATAGAAGTTTCAAAAACGTAGAAGTCAGCTGTCTCGAGGTTAATTTTTATCCGACGTCAGATAAACTCCCGTCGAATCAAATCTAGGGTGCAAAGATTGCTGAGGATATATCGATTCGTCACGAATCGTTGCTGCATTTTGTCGGCACCTGAGCTTGCGGAACGCACTGATATCGAAACGACGTAAAATTGCAATTTGTGTATTTCGAGGGATGAAAACCAGGGGGGCGCAACCCACGAAAAGTCAACAAACTCAATTTTCATTCAAATAGGTTCTTGTGCCGATTACGTTTAAAAATACGTGTCAAAAATTTACGTGTCGTATGTGATCAATAAACTTTGTCGAGTATCGGGAGTTTTTTTATTCTTTTTTTTCTCAAACGAATTACAAATATTTGATAATGAAACGCTTTTTAGCGTGTATAATAGGCCAGGCAAATGAAAAAAAAAATCTCTGATCTCCTCTTTCACAACTCGCAACATTGGTATTAAATCTAATAATGACTCTGTCAAAATTTGGGCTCCGTCGAATAATCTTCAGTGGCAGCGCATTAAGTCATTCAGCGGATGACTTAGCATCTTTGAACTCAGCTTTGTACAGTGACAAGTTGTTTTTCACGTGTTAATCAAATAGCAAATTTCGAGACTCGATGCGCGACCCTTAAAATTTATCTGCAGGAGCTCGAATTTTAACAGTCATTATTGGATCTAACGCTTATGTTTCGAGTTGTGAGAGACTAAATCAAAAAAAAAAATTTCTTCTGACCTTGCCTAGTGTACGGTCGCACTTCATATATAAACTTTCATTTCGAAAGATTGAATCAAGTTCTACAATCGCGTTTTCATCCGACTTTTCCAATTTAATATCCGTGCAGTTGGTGTTTTCCATCCAACTTTCAGGGTTTCGAATTACATGAATATTCTTCGTATTAATTACTTTATATTAGAATTTACGAGAAGTTAAGAGCATTCCTTACACACAAAGTACTTGGGTTGCGTAGTAACAGCCGCGTGGCTCGATTAAGTCCGAACGAAAATAAATTTCTACGATTTCACAGACACGTATATAAGTCCGTGCATAAATGTAAATAATTTGAAAACGATATGATGATACTCGTAAAACGAAGTTCTCGGTGCCATCGGCTATCACCACCAATAATTAAATTTCTGTACATGAAATAAAATTGAGAAAAGAAAGAGAAAATAAAAAAAAGAAACGCGGAAAAAAGATTAAAAAAAAAGATTTGGATCTTCACTCGGGTTACATAATCATCTCGTGCTTTAATTTTTATTGCTTAAAACCACTTGGCTGTTTTATACGTTTTCAAGATCACGAGAATGTCATTAGCTGGTGAAATATGTATATCCCCCTTTTTCCTTTCTTCTTTATTTTTTTTTTTATTTTTCATGAATCCTCTTCTCAAATTCCAAATGAAAGGAAAACATGGGAACTTCTTTTTTTCAACGCATTACTACGTTACTGACAGTATATATCAGAGTTGGTCAAGTTTTTCTTTATACTTTCAGTTTAATTAGGCGCTCCAAGTCACGAATCGTTTGAAAAAACGGATAAAGTGAAATAAAAAATAAGGTCAAGAGCTACGAATTGATCGTATATGATGCTTGAATCACGCGTAATAGAATAAGATGAAAATTATCTTTAACATAAATTCAAGGATTCACTTACCCCATTGATACTACCTTGTGTATAACGAATCCTTGAGAAAAATATAAAAGGGAGTAAAGAAAATTTATCTCGGTTACGCAGATCGGAGAGTTATAAAATCAAAAGCGTCCGATTTCGGAGTCGATTCAGGTGTAAGACTCTGCGAAAAATTTCTGAAGTTATAATATAATAGATTATGTATAGACATTCAATAGAATGAACGATACCATCGAACATGAATTGAAATTTGACTTGACAAAAGCTTGGTCTGTGGAGCGTCATTATTCTGTCTCCCATGAAACAATGCTCTCTTAACGCTAATCACAGTTAATCGAACGCGAGCCTGATCCGAAATTTCCGATAATGGATGAACTCGCTATATATACACAATACGCACGGTCCGCATATAGCTTGGACATATCTCTTGCGGTTCAGCGGAGGAGGTTTTGTATATGGATTGTAATTCCTCGAGCATGCCTGTTATACGGTCCTCCGTTTCAAAATTTTTTGGAAACTAGCGAATTCCTTTGTTCATACTATAACCTTTGATTTTTTCCGATTCTGGAGTCAAAAATTAATTTTTTTTTTGACAGGGTTCAATAGAGGTTTATAACCTAATCTTATCTATTTTGACTTTAGGGTCACAAATCCGTGAAGTAAATCAAGCTAGGAATAAATGTCATCATTTTTATTTTTTCTCGTTTTTGGAGCGATGTTTGGATAATTTCAAATTTCATCTCGAATTTCAATGGTATTCGCAAGTTGTACGGATCGTTACAAGCCCATATGTTATTCTTATTTTCGGATGTGTCGGCAGCCGCTTATACAAAAATATTGTCTAACCTACAGTCAAATGACAGCTGTCATCTATCCACAGTTATAGAAATTAGGGCGGAGTTGTTGCGATAACGTGACGAAAAAGAATGAAAAAAAGAAAAAAGAAACCAGACCCTCTCTAGCGTCTTATTATATATCTTATTATATATCTCGCAGCTAAACGGATACGCGCGGGAGACTATAGATCATTTTTGTCAGCCGTATAATTCAATATTGTATTGTATACTTATACTGATTGACGTTTTTATTAATGTTATCATATTATTGTCGTAGTTCACTTTTTGCGTAATCAGTATTACAATAATTTCGAATATTTATTGATCAGCGGGAACCTCTTCTTATATGTACGTAGATATTTTCTGCGTTTCAGGATCCGTATAATTCTACAACAGAACAGCTAACGGCCTGCAGATTTCTACCACAGTTTAACTGGCCATTGTTCCAAGTAACGTTCTTCCTCACCAGCTATATAATACCCCTGACTCTCATCTGCGGTCTCTACGTCTGTATGCTACTCAGACTATGGAGAGGAGCTCATGTTAGCGCGGAAAGTCGCAGAGGGAAGAGAAGAGTTACTAGACTTGTTCTAGTCGTCGTTGGAGTCTTTGCAATTTGCTGGTGTCCAATTCAGGTCAGAACTTTGCCACTTTACGTTTATAAACATATTTTTAACACATTTATATACATATATATATGAACGGGACATTTCACGACACCCTGAAACAAACAGCTTTCCAACTCAATTTTTGAGTCTAGAGTATTTTTTTTTCTCCTGCTTTTTTTCAACTATAGATCTTTGAACTTATTCAAGGGAAATTAAACCGTAACAGATGTGTTGAATTATTCATTAAATGTATCGAACTTGCATATTCGATTTCCAACGATAAGTCTTTAAGCATACTTTATCTCGTTGAGAGAAAAAACAATTGAAAAATAAAATTTGCATGTATAATATAGGTAAGGAAAAAAAAATCAATTCGTATAAGTGATGCAGTAATTTGAAATTCGTTAATGCAGTGAAAGAAACCACTCGAGGATATTTTCTTAAGTGAATATAGCGCGATGAAGGAAAATAAAATGACAAATCGTCGCTATACAACTAATTTAATTGAAAAGTCTGCAAAAATTAGACCTGAATAAAATCTTGATTATTTACAAAAATTAAACTGGTATGAATTGAAGTTTTAATTTTCGTGCTGCTTCTCTAGTTATTTATAATTCTCATGGTCCAGCTAGTTGAGTGTTCGTTTGACGCGAGACTTTCTGGTTCAAAGCATTCTATAACTAAGTATGTGGAGAAAACTTCGTTACATTGCCTAATGGATTGCAGGTCTGGAAATTCGATAAATGGTTACCTAACGCATGTATCTTGGCCGCCATCGACCGTAAATTATTTTCAACCAACTCAATTATGCCAAGAAATCACCCGATAATTGTCACACTCGAATAAAAAAAAAACTATTGCAATCGCGAAAGTGACGTGGTAACGCAATTTATATGTTACCTATTTATAATTCAAATTACGTAAAATTAATAATAAATTAAAAAGAGTTTCATATCGGGGTAATAATCAGCTGCGGTGAAAAGAATGAACAATTTGTAGTCACGCGACCGTAATTGGATGTGTAAGATTTTATAACGGGCATCACATGCGACAAGAACGATGTATAATTTATGCAGAAAAAAAAATTCTCCAAGAGTAATGTTAAAACCGAAGTATTATAAAATAACTTCACAGGGGATAATTAAAATCTCATAATTCACGGAGCAGATAATCTTTTGCCACTACCACCACCACGAACTTTTTACTGAGAAGCAGCGGTCCACTTACTCGTTTTCAAATTGCTTAGCTGATCTTATAGATTATCGTATGCCCTGCAGAGTTTATACCGCATAAAATCTTTCTAAGCGATTAATCGAACGGTCGAATTATCTTTTGAAGATTAATGTAATCTTGTTTCGGACATATATATTTTTGTACTTTATCTGTTATTTGTGTATATATTCATTTGTTTACGAAATTCTTTGGAAACCATCAGAACGCGTGGATTTTGAACGTCATTTTCTCGGTCATTTTATATTTGCATCGACATTTTTCTATTTCATATATTATGTATAAAATTGAATTTTTACTTTTATTGTTAGTTACGTTGTATCGCATGCATCGTATACTCAACGTTGCATCAACGTTCGAGAAACGTGATCTATTGGTTCTATCTGTTGACTACAATACCAGGAAAACAGACCATTGAGGATTTGTAGCTTTTGCATATCCGTTTCCCATGTATATTCGTATACGTCGTATGATGTTACTGCAGTTGCGACCAATATCCTGTTCCGTAAATCCAGCAACGCGGTTATTCGAACATTGAAATCGTGAGATGTTTATCATCAACTATATACTTATGTAAAGTATAATAATCATAATATGATGTTGATAATCACGATAATAATTATAAATAACGTCAATCACGCGCAGTGTAAACTTGCGTGTTAAATCAATTTTACACACACATTTACATCATTTCTATTTATACTACAAATAACAATTTTCTGTAAAGGAATTTACATGTGTAAATCACGAAAACGTGATTCGAAACTAGAATTTGTTCAACACCGTGTGTACAGCGCAGAAAAAAAACAAACTAATCATTCGATAATTAAATAATCTCAATGAATAGAAATAATTATTGGGGTTGTGACGAACAGGTTATATGAACGCATTTCTCAGTGATATTTTAAGTCTCACTTTTTTCGTGTCTGGAAAACGAAGGTTCATCCTATTTACGAATTTGTGGTCACCTGCAACCTTTCTGCAATAACCCTTTTAACCCTTTAATTATAACGTGTAATGAAAAATTAAATTAGTCGCAAGAATAATGAGATCGTGAGTCGAGTCGGTGAGATTTTTTAACTTCTCCTTCTTTGTTTTCCTCTGTTACAGTTAATTCTGGTGATAAAATCTCTGGATCTTTATCCGATGTCAGCTGCGGCAGTTATGGTACAAATAGTGAGCCATGTCCTCGCCTACATGAACAGCTGCGTAAATCCGATATTATACGCATTTTTAAGCGATAACTTTCGAAAAGCATTCCGCAAGGTAATATACTGCAGACCTCGCCCTGATCATCACCATCGTCCTGGAGGACCGCCCACGAAAACAACTCGAGCAGCCAGCACGGGCGATATACTATAGGTGAGTGCGCCAAAAAAAGAAATCAAAAAATCAAAATTCAACTTCGTAGGAATCAAATCGGAGGTATAAAGAAACAAAACAAAAAAAAAACAATAAAATTGCTGTGGATCGAAAGAAAGAGAAAAAACGGAGGTATATGTGTAGGCTTTCGAAGGCAGGAATTGCCCGAGGCTTGCATTCCCGAAATTTCTTCTGTTACGAATTTTTTTTTCCCATCCAGAGGTAGAAAAAAAATTATTTCATGCCTTTTTTTATACTTGTATGTTCAATTTGCAACGCCTGACGGTACCCTATACTGATATCTACTATGAGAATTTACCAAGACAAAAGTGATATTATTTTGACAAGGGTTAGGCCATAGAGAGCGGGAGCTTTCGTATAGCAGAGCCAACGAGATTTTGATTAAAACGATCGTTTGGAAGCGGCGCACGTTTTGAACGAGGATAATAATAATAATAATAACCGGAAACTTCCCTTACTTGAAACAACCTTTTTGGTTTTTCCTCCATTTTATTTTATTTTATTTTAGTTTGCTTCTACGGAGAAAACCTATCCCAAATGATACTGAGAGGGAAATCGGAGTTGATTGCTACGAAATTTTATTTTAGCAACGTTCTTTGTTTTTTCAGTCACTTCGACATCTTTGGTTATACATTTTTGCTTTCTTCTATAATTTTGTCTCTGAATATTAAAATTGACTGGAACTGAAGTTGGATTTTTTTTTCGCGAAGTCAATTTGCAAATTGTTTCGCTGGAAATTGTAGGAATTTATACGTAACTTTGTGGCTTATGTTAGTACACATATACCTAAGGCCACGATGTATAAAATTGATAAAGACAAGCCTTTGAACTCACTCATCTTTTCCGTACTTATCGGATTACGTGTGTGAAATAAATTTCTTTAGATTTTGGTAGGTTGGGATAATTGACGAAAAAATTTCAACCGAAAAATTATATTAAAAATATACTTTGCCTGATTACTTTCACATTGGGTAAGCGTGCATGAAGGTGGTCGTGCTACAAATTCGTGTATCAAATCAGACGTATGCTCAAACATTTCAGCGTTCGTGATCGAAATTACAAGAGAAAAGAAACAAAAAGGAAATCGCTGTAAAGGGGCAAATTGTGTTTTACTCGACACTTCTGTTGAGAAACGTGAGAACTGTGAACTCCGCGAACACCTCGATTTGACTCCTTCCGGATCATTTGACAATTTAGTCCTCACCGTCGTTATACTATACCTAATACACGAACTGAACAACGAGCTAAAATACACTCGAGAATGATCAACCAACTGTGAAAAAGCGATAGCTACGAGTAGGGCAGGGGAAAAGGGAGACAGGGACATAGACAGTAAATTTTCGACCGCGAACAGAAATCTGCAAAAATGTTTATTATGGTGAGAAACGGAATTTATACGCTTGTTAGTTGAACGTTTAATAAATGGCTGAAATTTCCTACATTCGATAGGAATATGTTTATTTTTTCTTCAAATTGAAGGCGCGTTTACGCAGTGTGGCGTCGATTGCGTACGATATGGATTTTTTCGCCTTTTTTTTTTCAACGAGTTTTTCCAGGCTGTTTAAAATTTATTTTATCTTCAGACCGTGTCGCTCCTATTCTAATGTGGAGAGTAGATATCGAGATTATTCAGGGCCAAAAATTCGAGAGAACATCCACAATATGAAACGTGCAGTTTTTTTTCCCAGTTTTTTTCTTTCGTTTTTTTTTTTGTTTTATTCATGGATCAGTGCAGCCTCATCGTGCGGTGATTAAACGTGATTAGGTATTATTCACGATTTCAAGTAAACTATCCGAATCATTGAACAGCACGTGCAATACCGATTGCGTAACGTGACTGAATTACGAAAATTCAATTGCATTCCATTGGAAATGGACTCGTCCTACATAAACTCGGAATACCAATTTGCAGATTTTATCTCACGGCTGATGTTTAATGAGATGCCTCTCGGTTTCTTTCCATCTTCTCTTTAGTTTCTATTTTTTTATCACAATATTATCGTTATAAAATCGATAAATGCGTAATTTATCAGATTATATTATTTATTCGCTACGAAAAGCGTTCGTTTTAATATTTACGCAAATACAACTTACGATACCGTGTAATAGGGTGGCAGCCTAGAGCTCGTTATACTTTTAAATTTCACGCCTTACACCTAGCCGCCTTCTAGGTATACCTATACTGCTTTTATGTATAGGGTATCAGCATCATCGAGCTACTTTCATATCGAACGATATTTTTCAAACAAAATTTTTTTCCCCTCTCCGACGTTATATAATATCAGCGTCTTAATTTTCTCGACAGGACCAAAAAAAAAATAAGAAAAAAATTCCTTGCGAACTAAATTTTAAAATTTGTTTACCATATACCCTCAACACCGTGCTTCTTTCACTCTTACTTTATTCTTTGCCGTAGCAAAAAATATATATTTCAGTTTCGTACGTAGATTTTTTTTTCTTTTCATGAATGTCATAAAATAAGTAGTAGGGCATTAGAAATTGTTACTTTTTAAGGGATATAGTTTATGTTTTGTGTCATGACTGAGGCTTTCATAATTTTTTTTTCGATTTTTTTTTTTTCTTCTCTTCATAACTTCACAGGTGTGATGAAAAGGGTGCGTGAGAGCAATGAAATATAGAGATGAGAATTTTCTCGTCTCGGTTCATAAGATTCGCTCGGATCACGACGGACGTAGGGTCGTTTCTATACTACGCGGATGAATTGCAGTCGTTTAGTTACACGCGTCAGTATTAACCGAGCTTGCTAAATTCTTTCTTGCGTTTTATTTAGTGATCTCGTTTTTCACGAGCGATTCACCTAATTTGTATTATCAATCAAACCCCCCTTTCTTACCTCATTGTTCATTTTTATTTTACTCTTTTCTCTAGATTTTTCAAGACCATATGAAGTCGAGCAAAATAGGTCTTGATGTAGTTTGGCGCGAACTATTGGTCGTTTACATCGAGATGAAAAAAATATATATTACTGCATTATATTCATATCTGTAGCGATCTACGGATATAAAGATTTTTTATTGAAATGGGAAAATTTGATATAAAAATATGCCGATTTCAATGGAATCCGTATTCTACCCTATGACGCATAATACTACATTTCTATAACATTCCGGGCATTATGTAATCTGGAACGTCGTAAGGTTCGCCAAATTTACGATTATATCATGCTTTCTGGCAAAATTTTTCTCCACGATTATGATACCTATACGCAATTTATAACTATTTGATTTTCGTACGGAGATAGAAAAGAAAAAAGCTTCGGTACTTCAGATGATGAAAGTACGGTAAACGGAATTCCGGAATCCCTCTCGATTGTTCTTTCTTTTGTTCGTTTGTTATCTTGGTTAATTTAGTTCTTTTCGTGTACAGTGGAAAAGTTTAAGAAATTCTTTCTAAAAGAGGATGAACATAGTTTCCAATTTTTCATTACATTTATTCCTTTCGTTTCACTGAGTTCTGGAATGCAATAAGAAAGCTTTACTAAAAAAAGAGGGAAATGAGAAAAAAAAAAAATAAATAAACCCGAGTTTGGAGAAAATTGAAAATTCCATTTCGTTCTACCATAAGACAACCGTGATTAGCTTTTTTATTTGTAAGAAATTGTAAAAAGTCTGTTCAATAAGTGTTAAGATTTCGTTGAATATCTATTTCCTTTTTCATTGTCTGTGTTGACAATTGATATTTAAGCCTGACGGCGCTTTTATATACACCCAGTCTGCAGTATATGAGAAAATTGGGTTCTTTCAGAATGCAAAAATCGATTGGCTCGAGATTGTAGTTGACTCCCGATGGTTCATTGGCTGTCAAAGTGGTTGCCAAAGACGGTATTATATACGCGCACCCATCTGAACACGCTCGTCTAAAATTTTTTCCTCGTAGTATCACCCTCAACTTCATGTAATTTCACCCTCTTCTTTGGTCCGGCGATTCTTTTCTCGTTTTTCTTTCTTCTTTTTCGTTTTCACTTCTTCATTCTAAATTTTTACCCGTTGATTTGCAGACGACATTTTTCAGCTTTTCTTGTCATCTCTAGTTATCTAACATTCTATAGATACGTAGGTATACGTATTACGTACGGTATTACAAGTGTAGTCCCTAGTACGTCAAGCGATGTCGCCAAATTGAATCTCTTTCCCGCAATTTACTCCGGGCTTCTATATACACACGTACAGAAACAACTGAATGCTTCTAGAATCTTGATGCTCAAGTATGAGCCACATACATCTTACATCTAACCATCCCGTATATCTTGAAATTGCAGCTGCTGTTTCTCCTGCAAGTACTGCACTGTCAGGATATGTGTATATCTACGAGGAATAATATTGACGCGGTCATAGGGTAAACTCTAGATATATTTTGTAACCTGCGAGAGTGGAGTTTAGCTACATACACGTTATATTTATGGTGCATACATGCGGAGTTGAAAATGTCAGGAATAGAAACGCCCCGGACCTCCTAACGTTACGTCATACGGCACCATTATAAAACATATAACATACCTAGGTATATGTATAGTTACGAATGTGAATTTTCCTCACAGAACCAACACGTCGATTTTAAGCTTAAGGTTTTGAGACTCCTTCGACAATGGATGTCGCCAATATTTTTACCCGAAGATTTGGAACCTATAATGGTGGCGCACGATATAATACCGAGAGAAAAGAGACGACAGATGTGTTGAAAAAAAATCAAAAAAAATCGTTTATTGAACCGTGAAACACGAGAACACCATCGAATCGTTAGTTTTGAAAAAAAAATTTTTTTTTAAATTCTCATATATGTCGAATCATCGATAATAATTAAAATTACACGTGACACCTAAATCAGACGTTATTTAGGCTCGCTGGTTTAAACAATTTTTTTTTGTAAATATCCTTAGAAAGCTTCCATAGAGACGTATATTAGACTTAACATGCGATGGGAAAAAGACTGAAGGTATGTTGATCGTTGAAATTTTTTTGAAGTTTAGAGGAAACCACCAAGAAAGTAACACGAGAAGAAACGCTCTGCGATGATCGATGAAATTACGAGAAAGTTGTACAAGCTTGAGTTCGTATCCGTGTACATAAGTATATACGAAAGATATATGACATTAGGGTTCGAAATCTCATCCATCTACTTTTGATGAGATCATAAATTTTTAATGTTTTTCATGACAATGAAACACTTGAGTGGAATCTTCAGTTTGCGCGGTGGTGTGAAATTTCAGATGGTTCCAAATCGTGCTTAAACAAGGAAAAACTAATTAATGGATACGAACAAAATTTTTAGCATACATCGCTAGGATTCTTTTTTACAGAATAAAACTTTTCCATTTGTATTTCTCATTCGTTCGCATTTGGACTTTTCTCATTTTTCGTAAGGTGTCTGGGTAAATGGTTGCAAACCAATAATTGAGCGTATTGCTAATTGCGCGGTACGGTCTTACTGGAAGTTGCGACCTTCATTTCATTTATTAGCATAAGTACCACCTCCGAGGTGGGTAGGTAGACGGTTAGGTAGTTAGGTACCCATAAAAGTAATTAGGATGGGATAACCTAATATGAAAATTAAACAGCGACGAAGTTGAATTAAGGCGCAGTACCAACGGGAACTACATTTACATCAATACTTCGTTTACTCCTCCCTCTAAGCCAAACATTTTTTTTTTCTTTTTCTTTATTCTTTTCTTTGTACACCACGTTTTAACATCGTCGTCAGCCCTCGCGTGATCCCCAAATCAACTTTTGATACCGGCTACTCCCTTTTTTTTATCATTACTTTTTTTTTTTTATTTTTACTCTTTTTTTTGAGATCCGCACTCTATGATGGTTTGCTGTATGGTCGAAGTTTACCACCGGCTCGAATCTAATCAGTATTCATTAGCTGAAAATTTGTTAGCTTCATCAACTTGAAGATTACAGCAGTAGCCACGAGTTAGCTTAGCTCTTATTAGTGTGACTTCAGTCGGAGGGTTGGAGGACAAACTAGTTTGATTAAAAACCTCAAAATTATCACTACGAGAAATTGCCGTGTTTTTGTAATTCAACCTCATACAGTTATTATTTGTCAAATGAAAATGTGTAACATTTAGATTTATTGAAAAGTTTTTTTTTTTCTTTTTAATAAAAGACTGTCGCACAACATGGATAAAACTCTGTTTGGAGTTGTTTTCCAACGATTTTCAAAAGCTTTGGAAAAGTCTCGAGAGAAGGAGGTGGAGAATTTTTTTTCATTCGTACCTACCTATTTCATGACCTTTGTAATTTTCTGATTTAATTCACACCACTGGACTACCTTGGTATTTGTAGTACGTTCGTAGAAATGAAACTGCATAAAACTATTCCATTTACTCGATTGCTAAATGTGGAAAATTGTGAAAATTTTAATCCAATTTTAGCTGACTATAACGATGAAAACAAATTTATGGTAGGTTTAATTTTTATTGAAATCACTGAATGAACAATAATAATGAACTTTCGATGATTGATTCATTCATTTGTCGTTTGCGAAAGAAATTTTGGCCGCGCTGGCCAATTTTAATGTTCTGCCCCCATCATGGGAGTCTCTCACGTAGTTTACAAGCTGTCGACAGTTTACGTGACCAAAATACCGTACCCAAGTTACTCCTAATCAAGAACCTTGGACTACCTTACTCGATCCCTATTTAGTCGTGACTTGATTCCCTGCAGAACAGACCCTGCGGACTAAACGGTGTTCATGGAAAAACAAAAACAAAAATAAAAACCAATCAACGTTGCTTTCGGATCCGAAATCTCCGATTAAACCTACGGTTTCAATTGATTTATTTTTAGAAACATTGAAAGAATGGCTGTCCCAGTAAATTGATTTTTCCTTTTCAATGGCGTTATTTTTCACCTTCAAAAAGTGCGAATTGGAATTTAATTATTTACAGTATACCCAGATCCCGCATATACGATCAAGTTACACTATTTTCGGATCCGGAAACGATGGGGGAAAAATGCACCATTTTCACATTCCTAGATTGTAGAACCCGAACGAAGAAAGGGAAAAGAATAATAAAATAAAATAGGTAAAGGGAGTGGAGGTACCGAATTGTTTACTCGAGATAGCGTAAAACGGAATCACACCTTCTAGTATATCACCTGAAGGAATTCAACCAGAATATAAAAGTACATGACCAAGTGAAATTCAATTTCCCTTACCTTCCGGCAAAAAGACGCGAGACTTATTCTAGAATACTTTCTTACGATGTCTTCACTCTTTCAATAATTCTTACAATTCAAAAAAGTGGCCGTTTCAAATACAACATTTCATTGCATGTATACATGATGAACGTGATTTATCTGGATGTTATATACATACACGTTTTATAAATACCCATCCGAATCATTCGAACAAAACGTTTTAAAGATTCCATCGGTCCAACAAAACCTACTACGTGATCTAAAACCTAAAAGCTCAGAGATAGATTTATCTGAACTGACCTAGAAAACTTTTAGATTCTGATTAAAACGAGTGAGATAGATTAGATAAGAATAGCTCGAGTTTAACACGTTCTTTTATACGCTTTTAATTTTCAATCTATGGTTTGATTATCATTTTCATATTATGTTGAATAATTTTGAAAATTGATCGATGAAAAACTGTCGCGATAACGTGAAGATTTTAATCGCATTATTTTTCATTTTCTCTCTTTTTTCAAGTTCAACCATCCGATTCGATATCGTTACTCTGCCCTTTGCAGAGATTTTGTTTTGTTGTTTAAAAAAAATTTGTAAACAAAGAAACACGCAATTTTTTTAACAATGTACGTATAGAATTAGGGCTGAATGACCTTATCCCGCCTTGACAGCGATATCAAAATAATTTATGAAAATGTTTTTTCTTTTTTCTGGGCATCTGCCTTTTCTCCCCGATGAATGGAAAAGTTGAGGGCGGAGAAAGAGAGAGAGAGAGAGAAAAAGCTCAGCGTTTTTCGTGGTATTTTTGGTAAAGTTAGATGAGAAAGGTGGAAAAGTTTTCGCATCTTCAGCAAAAGGATTCTTTCTATCTGTACGTATATTCGTCTGTATATGTTTTAGCAGTAACAGAAGTGTATAGTAGCAGATGAGATCGCGGTTAGGTATATACAGCCTTTCCGTGTTTGAAACTTGAGCGAAATTCCAAATGGTTTGATACATCGATCGTTACTTGGTGGCGTCGAGCTAAACACTCACTCAACTGTACGCGTGTGAACCACAAACTACTACAGGATACAACGGTAAAGTGTAGTCTTTCAATTACGTGACCAGAAATCGGAAATGTCAGAATAAGCGGAGTACTTCCTACCAAATATGTATCGCTTTGATCAAAGCTATTCTTCTCATTTAATATCCAAAACGTTTTCCCGGAAAATACAATGATTCAAGAATCGCTCGATTAATTTCCGCACAACCGTCGCCGTCGGCAACAATTATAAAACGACTGACAGCGAATATTTAAAAAATCGAAAATATTTCAAACAACCTGTTTGACGTTCGTAAAAAAAAATTTCCAACAATTAAGCCAGCTATCCATACCCATGTACCTAATCAATAGTTGCAACTCGACGCAGGTTGTTTTTTTTTTTTGCAAAAAAAATAAAAAAAGCCTCACAGCTATTTTTTCACAAAAAATCATCCCCTGGCATCATGTTGGCAGTCGTTTTACCGGAAAAATGTGTGTTGTATATAATTTCATTTTTTTTTGTTTCTGTTTTTTTTCCTTTTTCGACTTCTACGTATATTTTTCACCTACTTTTTATACATATGTGTGTGCGTCGGGTGCTTACCTCTTTTGCCGCAGTTACGTTACACGGACGCGTTTCAGGTTTTGTAAATATATAAATGCGGGTAAGTGCAGGGTGAGTAGGTAGGTAGGTAGGTATATAGGTAGATATTATGAAGTACATAGGTGAAGTAAGTACAAGCACACGTATATTTAGGCGTAGGTTGGTGCATGAAACCGCGAATATTTTAGACACCGCGAAAAAAAAAACGAAGAAAATTTGTAGGAGCTACAAAACCACAGCCAGCTGTGGTCGAAAAGACACTTAAAGGCCTAATTACGGGACAGAGAAACCCTCGTACTAATAACTACGAGTAAGGGATGTAAAACTCGTACATATTATGCCTATGTAATACGCAATATCTACCTTATGCTCTTTTAGAGAATTGAACTTCCGTGGACGTGCATATTACATAATTGTTTTTGTTGACGAAGATGTCATTGTCATTATTATTATTATTAAACGTGCAATGTTGCGGTTTATTACAATCGTATGCATAACAACTAATAATTTAAATGTCTAATTGTCCTATCAATCTAGTCGTCTAATTCCGGTCCCTTTTCGGTATACGTATATTCGATCGAATAGCTGTATTTAGAAGGCGTCGGACTGCAAGCTCAAAGTTTTCTTTAGCTTTTTGTTATGTATTCTTAGTTTATTCAAGAATCCAGGAAAAATTTACTGCAAATTTTTGTGATGCGGGATCCATTTCGTATCGAAATATTTGCAATAGTCAATTTTATTAATGACTAATTTCTGAAACCAAACATCGATATTTCATTATTCTCACCGTTTGTCGATAATTTATGCTCTTTCGGATTGAACTAATTCAACGAATGAAACTAGAATTCATTTCTAACCGAATTTTCGGAGGATAAAAATTGACAATGATTGTTTGAAATTTGCCCGTCCGCAAAACGAGGAGTTGAAGATAAAACACAAAAACCACTCGACCGTTCGACATCTGCCTCCTGTCACGATAAACGGATTAAACATAGTGTCGTTGTGAAATACTTCTCCGTAATTGGCTGTAAATTAGATTACATATATCGTGTGTAGCGCCCGCTATACCACCCACTCTGTTATCCCTACAGGTGGGAAAAATGTGAGAGGATATATTTCGTCGGTGTGTATAGTCTTTTTTTTTCTTGTCTTTTTTTTCCATTTTTTTGCTGTCTGCCATTTTAGTTTGTTCAAGAATTGCGTGTTGCTTACCAACCTATATATATTTTTTAGTTGACGATGGTTTTTTCATTTTTTTTTGGTTTCAAAAGGCCTCAGACGCTAGTAAAAAAAAGCTTTCAGGATATTCGGGAATAAATTTCGTCGTATATATGGCTGCTGCAACGGGTGGTAGTTTATCATAAATTTATATAGCCTCGTATAAGGTCAGTGTCTAATAATGAAAAATGCTGTTATGACGGATTTTGAATTCCCGAAGCTGCGGAGTAGGTATGACCCGTAAACCACCGAGACTACTCGATTTATATAAACTTTTAATAAAATTCAATCATAAACACTGAGAAGAGGAAAATTTTAAGACAAAAGTTTAATTGAAGATAAAACTTTTCACGCCATAAGTATGCTATATGCTATATGCACGGTTTACCGACATTTATACATACCCCGCAGCTTTCGTACATACATAGGTGATATTCGAAAGTTTAGAGAACAAAAGATCATTTCGAATTCAATCGCGCTGTAAACGACTTAATATCACCACAGCACTTATTCGCTTGTGGTGAATAATATTCCACTCCGTGATGTGCAGGGTTTGATCCTTTTTCTTTTCAAAGTAAAAATTACAGATCCATTCGTAACAATCGTTGGAACATTCCCCCCCGATCGAATATATCGTGTTAGGGAGCAATTTTTCACGTTACCCATGAAACAGCGTTGACTACACAACGTAATTAAATTTTCTGTCCACAGAATACGAACTCCCGGTATAGTTATTAACGAAAATTAAAGTATCTAAAAATTATGGTACTCGCCCTTCGTTCAAATTATCATAAAGGCAATAATTGAACATGTCGTGTTTCACGGCAGCGCGCGATGAGGAAAAAAAAATCCATTCCTCTTTCATACGTTAAAAAATTCAGCACTCTGATACTGCACGGGTTTTCTTTTTCATTGTTTTCCCCCCTGCTTCTCATATTTTCAGTTTCGGATGCAAACAATACCTATGGCTGAAACTGAGGTGTCGCATATCGTATGAACAATAAAAAAAATCCAGCAAAGTGATGTTTAAAGACGATGTCTTTTTCAGTTTTCGGTTTTTAGAAGATTCTTCTTTTTTCTACTCGTTTCGGTTTTGCAAATCGCAATTAGACGCGTTTGTACCGAAAGTCTGACGCGATCAGAGGCAAACGCGAAACGTTATTAATTTTCATAAAGCGCATAGAATCGTGAAGCGAATTGGATTAATATATTCTTAAATGCAAACAATGTTTGAGGTAGGTAATCTGCCTGATACAAGTAATACGTAATGTTTATCTTGATCAATTCGATGTGCAAACGTTGATGTATCCGTATAAAGTAAACAATCTGGTGATAAGGTGGATGGATAAATTCATATGATATTTATATGTGTATATGTTTATCCGACGTCACCCGTACTTTATATTTATATATACGTACCCAATGCGTGCCAATTGGACCGTCATGATTTGCCACGTTTCGCAAACCCGCGATTTTTCCATCCCCTATAGTTTCGCGAACGGAGAAAGTCACGTGCTGCTGCGTCTGCAACTTTTTATCTCAACGATCATCTTATCAACTACCACCTACACCTATACTTAAATATATTTCGTTCGAATCTTTAGAGTAATGAAAATTTTTTAAAATCGTTTTCTTTAATAATTGTTGTTATATGTAGCCTAAAAAGTGAACTGACCGAAACTTTGATGGCGTTCGCTATACATTTATTTCATCCCTTTCTGTATAACGTCGCGTCGTAGGTAATTCGTTGTCTGCAGAGTCACGTAATAAAACCAACTTTTATTACGACTATTTCCCAACAAGTATATACCTACACTCTTCTTCCTCTTCTTTTTCTTCTTCGCCGGCTTTCTTCTTGTTCTCTCTTCTCAGCTATCATCCAGGTACCGAAAACGCGCTAGTTACAAGATCTTTATTATCTACTATGGGCATATGTTCCATATATATTTCTCTGCACTCCCGGATGACATCCACTTTACTTTACGTCAAAGTACCTCGTTTATAACACTCCCGCATACATGACCACCAGGTAAAACTCGTACATCTATAAAGATGAAAGCAAAAATCGATCCCCCCCCCCCATTTATTCATAAACTTTATTTATTTCTTTTCTTTTTATTATTCACTTTTTTTTTTTATCATTATGATTTTTTTTTTTCAGTAGCGCAGCGATTATCGCGTCACATATTGAATGTGTGAAAAATGTATGTACGGGATTAAAAAACCAGCCCTGTAGGCCTTTTAAAGCACGCTATTCAAATGGGAAATCGATAAGTCGATTGAAGGAGTACCTCGTTTCTTTTCAAATTTTTACCCTTATAACGGTTTACAGATTTTTAAAAAGCAGCTTTGTAATCTTATACGAGAACTTGCACCGCGTGCAGAATAAGTAGCTATATACATTACTCATGCCGACCACCCCTTTTGCGAAATTGATTTTTAGAGAAAGATGAAAATTTACCCCACGTCTTTTGGAAAGTATTTCAAAGTGCACGATATAAATGTCTCCGAATGTAACTAAGATGAAAAAAAAACCAAAGAGAAAAACTATTAATAAAATAAACGAATAAATGAATAAATGCATGATCAGACTAGATTCCAAAACATTGAAAGTTCATCTCAATGATTCATTTGACGTGTCGCGTTCGCATACATCTATTTTTGTTATCGATAATCGATGTGCTATATCCCATCGTATTTTAGTCCGCGGGCTAAGCGACATGTCCTGCACCTCTGTGATGAACGACATCAAAGCGGGTTGTTTGGTTGCAGGTGAATCTCTAACATGTACCCAACTACTATTTTACAGTTAGTCTTGCTGTTCTACGGCAATATAAGCCCGTATCATGTAGTTTGCTTCGTGACCAGGCGGCCATGTAGCTCAACATAAGTTTCGTGTGAGTCAGCCAATTAGTATTCGCCAACATCCGGGTCTATGTTAGGTATACACGTATATAGTCATTAGCAACCGCTGTTGCTTGTTTAATTTTCCTACAGGAATCGCAAATTACCATTATACGACGACATTCCAGAGCGCTTTTTTCCATCCAACAGAAAATTTTAGAGAATTATCAATTTGACAGTATAAAAAAAAACGATCGAACGACAAAGTGAAAAAGCCATCCGACTCAAAGAGAGTTTGGTAAAAATTTTTGTACATCTACGCAATTTTAGATAACTCAAATTTCACGATTCTTTTCGTACGTTAAACCATATAATTAACATATTCCTAATTTCTACACGTGTTTAGCCGAAATTTCTTTGCATAAATAATCCCAAAGTTTATCGGCATACCTCATAAAATAGTTATTTGCATGATTATGGGGTGCGAATTGAAAGCAGCCCCCTTACTCCGCTCCCCTCGACCCATGATGTTCCTGTTTAGGAAAAATGATTCACTATAGTAATTTATTATAGACACCCAAACTCGCCCTCTCGAGCCCAACATCAGGTCGTTTATTACCAGCTTATGGATAGGAAGGAAAAGTTGAGAAAAAATGGTAGTAAAAAAAAGTTAATAGATAAAAAATACATCGAGTAGCACTAAAAAAGATTATTATTATTATTATTGTGCTCATTAACAACCATCCGTGAATGAGCACAGTGGAACGCAGATTATGAATCGCACTATATTTGAGTAATTAATGAACTTTCATTATTTCATGGCACGGCAGAATTCAAAGGTCACAATGCTATCCAGTTATCGGCTAATCGTTCAAACGACTAGTCGTACCCTGATGAAATAATTTAATCAAATACAATTTGTCTCCAAAGTAAGAGAAAGTGTGAGAGAAAAAAAAAACCATTACCACTACATCGGATAATTAGCGGAAAGGTCTTCACATTGATTAATCTACGTTACTATTCCGTTGTTGGATTTTGTGAGGGTGAATTTTTTTCATCGGTAAAAAATATGAAGCGGATCTACAGTATATCCTACGATGATGAAGAGTAGCTTTTCTGTATCTATAAATGATCGATCAGATGCCCCGCGGGGATTGAAATGAATTTTACGCGGTCAGATGCATTTTATGTAATCCAGTTAATTGCTCAACAATTTTCTCGTCCTGGTCATAGACCAATGGGGTTTATTTTTTGTTTTTCGGTTTGTTCTTATCTTCCCCCTCAGTTGGAAGTCTAAAGAAAAACAAATACGTTGTTCGGTCATGTGTAACAAAAGAACGCGAAAATTATACCTGCCTTGCTTGAATTTATTTTTCCACGTATTGGAAATATGCGGGTGCGGAAGATCATGCAAATATAACAGTTGAAAAGTTACGGAATATGGTTATTGGCCTACCGAGAAGATCTTCCTAAAACAGAATGTGCACATTCCATGGAATCTGAAATCTTCAGAAATTCCATTTTGTAGCCTACCCCGTTAACGACGACAACGACAATGACCCTGTATAGCCAGCTACTATTATGTACACTAAAATTTCTTATGCATAAATTCAGCAAATAACAGAATACCCACCCTTCCGCTGGGTTGGAATACTTCCGGTCTTCGTGTTCGTTGAGCGGAGATCAATTCTTGCCTCAGAAACTGGTTTAGATAATAAAATATGTATTATGTGTATATTATGAAGTTTACTTGTACATATAACGTGAGCGACATGGAAAACTAAAATTTAACCTGTGATAAAAGCTCAAAATTAACGTGTGTTTTATTTTATTTGATTTTGTTTTTTCAAAATGAGAAGAAAACCGTGAAACAAAAAAAAACACGTTTCTGTTTCAGGTAAGGGGCAACCTAGGCAACAAATTGTTTCACCGTAACCAAGAAAAGATAACTGAATTATAATGTAAAAAAAATAAGAAGTAAAATTCGTTTTTTTTTCTTCTAATAACAAATAATACGGGATTGTTATAATCGGGATGAAATGAATTCGCGGAATATTTATTCTCATTCAAGTATTCAATTAAGTTCTTCAAATTCAAGTATACATTATACATAATATGAATAAGTATTCAATGACATTAATGATTATATAAATATTAATTCTAGTCAATATTACGCTTATATACGATGTTTCGATATACCCTTAAAAATGATACATTTATGATATGTAGCATGCGCTGCACGTTTCTTAATTTTTGAACGAATACAAAAATTTATAATTCATCTCTCTGAACTAAAGATGGAATTAATGACAAGCTATACTTATTTAGAATAGTGCAAAACTTATTACGTGCTCAGTGTACCTAATCCGAATTTCAGAAGGTGGTGGTCAGTTGTGACTTAACAGTATAAAAAAATTACAATTTCTACTGGTTGAATTTGAAAGAAATCAATCAATAAGTACCTTTGCTAACTTGAATAACTTTTTATGTTGAAAAGTTGAGAAATAAAATTCGTTGCAATTCATTGCAATGCTAGTAACACGAAGTCCGCATACCGAGACGAGAAATGAGAGCCAATCTAAAACTAGAATGAGTTCTGATATGGGTTGGGTCGTTGCCAAAGCCACCATTTTTATTTTTTTCTTCTCTTTTCATCCTGATGTATTTCACACCCCCTGTAGAGCTTGCACAATATACACAGATGTTACATAACGATGTAGAGGCAACGTTGTTACACAGTTCATTCTGCGAAACAAAATATAGCAAAAAAAAAAAAAATGGTACCGAAAATGTGAAATTGAATTCTAAACAATGAAAAGATAAGAAAGAAGAAATCTATTTCATTTCATGCTGGAGTAAGGGAGAGATATATGCGCCGTTTTTTATTTGAAATATTTCGATTTCAATTTCGGATTGAATTGAATTTTATTTCCAATTATCTAGGTTCTATTTCAACCTTTATCATGAAGCATTATTCATACTCAACGTTTTTTGCCTGTAGCTTGAAAACCCCTCCTTGCAAATATTGCCTAGTTGGCAGCACCCCATCAGTCTTTCGACATATCAATATAGGTATGTCTGTATGCTATAGAAATATTCAACTACACGACTCAATTTTTCTTCGAGAAAACGGTCGATTCCCTTTTCTTTATTTATTCTTTATTTTATATTTATTACTTTTTCGATTCTGATAAAAAATTTCTCGTCTGAAACTGATAGCGTGAAATAATTGAAGAACGGTAAACGAAAAACAGAGGAGCGGAAAAATAGGATGAAGCATTTTTCAAAAAATGAGAAACAATTTCGTCGGAGGATATAAATATTATTTGAGTCGAGCTTAGCTACTCCAGTTTCAATTTTATTGGTCGTAATTTTTTTTTATGATTGTTCTATTAAAAATAAGATATTGATTGCCTGCAGTTATTCTTTTTCCGCAAAACTGTGATCTCTAATTTCGTTCCGATCAAATTTCTACGAGATGAAAGTTACGTAAAGGACGCGTAATAATATAATACAGTATTATATACGTATTTTCTCTTTTATCGAAAGTAATTTAACTTTTATTATTCAAGGATCACTTACTTTTAGACTAATTGAATTCAGGTGAAATGTTCTTAATTACATATGTATACCCTATTTCGATTAGAACGATTTTTCAATTGACTTGAATCGGAAATCTTGAATAAAAGTGGACTGTATGAAATTGAAGTTCACTCTCATCTGATTGCTGAGGCACGTAATCGCAACCTTTAATTTTACACCTTCAGATACTACTCGTGATCTAAAAGACTTGTGAAAATAATTCAACTGACTCTGCATGAGTGTGCGATACCAGATAAGGGTGGTGACAATCAACAAAACTCTCTGGGCGAAGAAGAATGGAAAAAAGAAATTCAAAAAAGAAAAGAAAAGATTATAAGTTATCCCACCCGTCCCTTCCGGAAGCAATGAATCGTGAGTAAATCTTCGAGCTTTATAAATTTTCAAGCCGAAATAAATTACGAATGCCCATTTTTTTCGTTTTTTTCATAAATTATATTAATTCTTACCGTTTGAAAATCTAACTTCTCAGCTTTAAATACAATTTTTTTTTTTTAATCAAAAACCGTTAAATTACATTAACTAATAGATACTCTCCAATATCGTAGAATATTTTATATCGTCTTGCAGAGGATCATACATATTTTTACTGTGTAGCGAATTTTTGAAAAAATTTTCTCTGCAACTGTACGTTCAGCAGACTCGCGGCATCAATAATTCAAAGGTCTTATCCGAAAGAGACACCTGTAAAAACTTTTTTGAGGGATGCATAGCTTTTTTGAACTAGTGAAATGTATAAGCCTTAATATTTTTTTTAAATTTCGAAAACCTAATTTTTTTCTTTTGTCTCTTTGTCAACGCGATATAATGAAATTCGAATGTTCGTTTTACCGAGAGGAACGACACTTTTGCGGTAAAATAAAGTACAGAGGTTTTATTACGTCCCTTTTTTCTCCGTTTTTTCCATTCCTTTTTGTTCTTTTTATTATATCCTCTTTGGTGCACTCGCGTATGTTATATTCACTGCAGCACGCAGGACAATCGACGGAAAAAGGACAATGGAGCGTACGTCCTGTTTTATATCAAGCTTTAGTTCCCCGTTGAGTGCGGATCATATGGCGGACTATATAAAATGATCCAATTTTAAATTGACACCGTAAAAATAAGCAAACGAAGAAAACGCGTGCATCAGTCGATGGGATATGAACAGTTAGAATTTCCACGAAATTCTTTGAAAATTTATGAAAAAGTACATGTTTTTTTTTTTTTCACTATCGAATTTGCGGTCGCCTGTGTCAAATGAAGTGTGAAATTGGGAAAACTTGGGACTTGGAAAATATTAGATTTCCGAGTCCTGGTATACGAGGATCAATTACTGTACACCGCGTGATGGACGTGATCAAAAAAGTTAAAAAAATAGACAGGGAAAAAAGCTCAGGAATGAGTGATCTGAGCAATCTAGCATCTGTAACTCAAACTATATGACATTCGAGATCGATGTGAAATCATACGGCAAACTTTATTTCGAATTTTTTTTTCAAGGACCTACATCTCCTCTTTCAAGAAAACTAGGTATAGGTAAAGGAGTCGCTCCTCGACGTCCATAATTCTGATCCATCGATCTTCCTCCGTTCCTTTCGCTTCCACCCTTCCCATCCCTCGGTACTTGGCGGCTAGGGGGTGAGGGGGTGGATGTCGATGTTCGTTTATGCTGATCCTGCGAGGGCAAGATGTTACTTCCTTGTTTTGACGAGTTGTTGACTTGTTGGGTACATATTGAGCCATCGTGTTTTCCCTTAGGAGATACAAGACACACAGAGAAAAGATGAAAACGCAAAGGGATTAATTAAAATGTTCATCCGATCGTCGAACAAAGACTGTTAAAGGAAAGTTAGTGATACTGTTTCACGTAAATCTCTTCTTTCGCAATATCCATCAAACCAACTCTACAACATTATGAGCGTACATTGACCGGTTGAGGTGCATAAAAGTCTAAAAAGAAGACCATTTTATATTCTTATATATATCCATTCACCTACTGCACATTTCATTGTTCAGTCAACATTCGAAACTGACTATTCAGAAAGTTA
This sequence comes from Athalia circularis, assembly GCA_963978495.1. Classification (NCBI taxonomy): domain Eukaryota; kingdom Metazoa; phylum Arthropoda; class Insecta; order Hymenoptera; family Athaliidae; genus Athalia; species Athalia circularis. Next base: position 16,973,325 of record OZ021698.1, on the reverse strand, counting down.
CACATTCCGGACATAAACTATACTAAATTCTCACTGGAGGAGACGCTGAAAGTGTTTTACAAGCGAATAAAAAAAAGGAAAAACAAGAAACAAAAAAACGAAACGGGTTTTTTTTTTTGCATCGTACTTCCAAAGCTGCTGTCAACCGATGAAGTACGTCGTGAGGGAAATTTCTGACAGGAAAAATTCACTCGCAATAGATAATAATCTCATGAGAAAGTTTGTTGAATTTTTTTTTATTCTAAACGTGTCCGGGTTATCCGAAGTCTCGAGTAGAACTTATTGTTAGAGAAAATGTCCTTTTTTTCTTTTCAAAAAATTCGGAGCACTGCACTTTGCTCGGGGTATACGTCAGCAGCGGTGATGAGAATATTTTTGTAACGTTTTGAGTCTCATTTTATTTGTGCAGACGGTTGGCTTCGTCGTTGAATGTCAGACGTAATATTTGCTCTGAACATAGCAATGCTTCTCACACTAAGCAGTGGCTGACGCAGAATAGGACAAAGTTTTGGTCTCCGTGTAAATGCTTTCTCGTAATCTGCAGGTATACCTAATCTCCTACATACCCACCTTATATGTACTCTTACACCCTCCAAAGTGTCAAACGCAATCCCTACCATTAACTCCTAATTACACCTGACGGTTTGCCCCGTACGTAATTTACTAATTGTATCATCGGACTAATTACCTGTGGTTTACGAGCTGTCATTTTATTTTAATACATCAATCTTAATTTTTTTTTCTTTGATTTTTTTTTTTTTTTTTTGCGCTTTGTTTCCTATTTCAAAAGTTTTGAAATTCAACTTTCGTAACAATTGATGAAAAAATTTATTACAATTCGTTTAAACGAGTATTTGGCAAAGCCTGTGAGAATATGTCCCGAAAAATGACGTTTTAAGGGCACATAAAAAGGCGATGATCGTAAAAATTGTATCGAAGAATGATGAATAAGCTGAAATATTCTGAGCAAATGACCCTTGGGACCTCACTGAATCATAGTTGATCACGTACGAGTGCTTAAAGCTGACAATGAGTGCGATATATCCTCGCTTTGTGATATTCCATGTAATAATCCGTGCATGTCCTCAGGACAGGCGGTCAACGAGATGGTTGTTGGTTTGGTGATTCCATAGTCGATCCACCTAGCCAATTTGGACATTGTCTGGATTCTGGGACTCGAGTGCCAGCAACACACATACCTCCCTTCTATATATACCTATATACACACCCCATATCTTCTAATGTGCGAACACGTATTCAAGCGAATGTCCTCGGAAGCCACATGAATTGTACGGCGGCACTGCCAAACGTCTGTATAAACCTCAGTAACATTATTCATGTAGATATCATGCCATGTACAACGTATGTACATCTACCCATGTACACGTATACCTGCGTTACATCTGTATGCTATATACAGGTATATACGCACAGGTATCTCTTCACAGTAAACGGAACCCGTTGAAATTCCATCGTATTTTTAGCGTTGGGTATTGTCCGTCATATTGCCTCGCCATTTGCATTCAGCGCCAGTTTATTTGGTTCAGTGATCAGAAAGCATCTATTTCCATGACTTCTCTTGTCAGTTCAAAGAGATGACTGTGGTGAGCATCAATCTTCGCCATGCACGTTAAAAATTCCAGTTCAATGTATATTCAGAAAAAAAGAAAGAAAGAAAGAATGAAAAAACAAAACGAGAATAATTTCCGATGATTTTTCCCGTTCATTCAGAGATGAAGGGAACAAGAAAAGAATGAAATAGTAATCAGCTGGAAATATGTACATGTGGATCCAAAGTTGGATTTTTTTTATAATCTCTCGATGTAAATTTTCAAACTATATATCGTATGGATTGTAATTTTTCTAATATCGGAAGAGACTCCGGCTACCACCACCGTTCGCCGTTCATTATTACACGGATTAAAAAAAGCAAAGATTATAATTAACGATATTGATATACGTAACAAGTACGAAGATAGGCTATCACAATAATACATGTAATAATAATTATTATAATAATACCAATAATAATGCAACTGTGTATATAATGAAAATTCGTTCAACGTGGATAACTATATCTATAGTATGTGTTGGGTATAAAATTCATTGTCATTCGTGCATAGATGTGAATAATACCTGTTCAACCATGATCGTGATAATCGATCGGTAACAAAAATTAAAAAGAAAAAAGTTGTAAATAAATTGTATAAAAAAAAAGAAAACAAAAACTGCTATAAAAATAATCGGTATTTGGATGTATGAAATATATGTATAATAGGTAATATGAAATTCAGGTGTTTATAACCAATCACAGATTTAAATGTATGTATAGCAGATATATTGTAACCAAATATTATAGATCATGAATATTGAATGCTATGAAACTAATAACGATTTAAGGAAAGTAATATAAATTTAAATATATGGATATGTTATTTATTTACGATTATAAATATATATTGTTGCTGTTATTATTTTTAATAATACGTAATAATATGTAATGATGTTATAGTTTATCTACAAGCTGTCGGTATGAATATATATAAATATTTATTGAATATACAGGATCACATAATTGTAATAAATATTATCAACGATATATGACAAATAGAATATACGTATAATATATGAATTAAAATAGTACATTATTTATTCAGGTCAATAGATAATGGCTTATGAGCCCCTGCCTGTTCTGTCGACCCGAATAACGTGCACAAAAATGTTTAAGAAAGAAAATAAATAAAAGAAATGAAAGAAAAATTTGAAATAGTTATTTGTAATCTGACACTACACAATAATACGAACAATTGAATGAATGTAATAAATTAACAAATCACAGATTGAAAGGTGATTGGAAAAGAAAGAAGAAACAACCGAATTAAAAAGAAAAAAAAAACATGTTTTTCGAAAAATTTTCATCGGTGATTGGAAATGTATGAATAAATGTATTACATGGTAGTTTCTAGTCTTTTTCATACTTATTTAATTTTTGAATTTGATTTTGATTTTTTCCCCCCAGAGCCTAGAAAGTACGCCAATCTAAATTATACTTAATTAATTCAAGGCAAAAGATTTTCCACTGATAAGTTCACGGAATAATAAGCAGAAATATTCATGGTATCTGTAACGACGTTGCGGTCTTGCGAGCTAAAAGTATGAGACCTTGAAAAATTGTTGGAAATAACGTAGTTATGTATAACAAATGTAGTCTATGAAATTCACTCATATTTCTCTTCAGCGAGCAAGGTGTCTACAATAAAGGTACACGGTACACGATAGGGGTGAGCATTAACTTTAATGTCATATGTGATAACTGATTCTCTTTTCTCGTGCTTTATTAACATAAGTGAAAAATGATTTATGGAACAAGAAGAAGAAAAAAAGATCTGAGAATAAATATTCTCTTCGTATTTTTTGCGAATTCCGTAAGTTTTTGACGGTGCAGGAATTGTGTAATTATTTCTACGACGAGAATAATTTTCAATATCTTTCGACCCTAGTGAACTTAGTTAAATATAACTTACTGTTGGGAGATATTTAAGGTAAATAATTATTCGGAATTCCGGTAGATTCCGCGCACTTCTGCTCTTGTAAAACAGGTATAATTATCTTTAGATCGCAACTCGTTACTTGCGAACTGTGTAAAACAAAGGAAGAGGTAAACGGAAGGAAAGATGTGAATTAAGCACCGCTAAATATCTTTCGAGTACCTAATGCCTGGTTGCTTTTTAAACTCTTTTTGAACATGATATGAATATTATTCGGTCGAGATGTTATGCACCCGTCCATTCCTTTCTTCTCATATCCGCGGAAAAATTCTCGGAAAATGGTCTTTAGTAATTCTAACCCTATTTATTTGCGATTGATGACCAAACGTATAGAGTAACAGGCCCTCAATTTTGAACTTTGAACGATATCGTGGTCTCCTTATCACTTCAACTAATCGAATAACCTGGCAACGAGCAAATACAAATACCGCGATTAAAAGATTTTTGGTTTAGTTAATTGCACCGGCTATTTTTCTGGTTGATCAAAAATAACTGCAGTTTTTCAATTCTGAGGAGATACCAAGCTGCGGCCGATCGGTGTTCGTTAAACGGTCTTTTAGCTCACAATATGGCTATGAGATCTGAAAACCGATCGGCATATTTTTTTTTTTCGTTTTTTTTTTCATTCTCCACTCCGGGTCATTAAACTAAAAATTATCCTTGGTCAATTACATTAACGAATTTGGGCTTCCATTGTTTGATTGATAATGATTAATTGAAAAATTGCATTCGGGCCTAGGGCCTGGGGCTGCGGTATAAATCTGATGGATCGCAGCCAATCTTGAAACGGTCAATCACGGGGGCGTAATTCAGTATTCGGTTAACAGAGCATGTTGTAGATTTCTCGTCTCGGAGGCAACGGCAGTATAACCACAGCAGTAGGAGCGGCGACATCAACAGCGACAGCGTCCTCGGAGGAGAGAGAGAGAGAGATTAAGGTATTATGGCTTTAGGCGAAGATTGTCATTTGCTAAGCCAAGCGAACCTGAAACCCACCCCCCACAAAAACCGGTACAGCCTCAAATCGATCCAATCAATAGCCCCTCGTTTTCTTAGCTCACGGAGACAATCGACAAAGTTTCTGATCGCTAAAGCCAACGGATATACTCATATACTAGCTGAGAGCGAAGGGTGTACGAAAAATATACGGTATACGTATAGGATATGAAGTACCTTGCTTTTGTCCGTCATATATGGGGTGATTTAAGGGCAAAGGGGGAGAGGGAGGATAACAATAATGATAATAAAACCCACAGTCCTCGTCAATTAAGGTTTCGGATATAACAGGGAGAGAACCAACCAGTCAAATTAACTCCTTGATGTGAAAAAAAAAAAAAAAGAAAAAAGAAATTCGTTTCAAAACCTCTTTGATCCCGTGATACGACCACAGTATCTATAGAATATGCGTAGATATGTATATTGGGGAGAAAAAAAAAAATGTCAACGTCGAAATTCATGAATCTTTTATCATCTCTCGATTAGAATCCGGACGGACAGAAAAAAAATATGTCCGATATAAACGATAGTCACATATTTTTCAATATCGACGATTTGAAATCTGAAAAAATTGTCGTGTTTTTTGACATCGGTAAGCTGGAAAGCTCGATAAATTTTCACTGTACGTATAAAGCGCAGGTGTTTGAGAATAATTCACAATTTGCGTATAACACGTATATTCCGTGTGATCTGAAAATCGTGCAAGGCATGTCGAACGAGAAAACAGATAAATCATCGTGAGAAGAGAAATGTAAAAGATTAATATATTGCGTACAATGTTTTCCTCTGAAAAAATAATCACGAGCATTTTCAGACTAAACGGAGCTTGCGGATGCCAAGTTTACGCGTCGCGAGTACCATGAGACACCTGGCGCATCATAGCACTTCGAATATTTCTCTTTTGCTCTCAATATTTATTCAAATCCATGCAAAATAAAATGCACAATGCACTGACGTGTAATATTAGTTCGCTTTGTGCACACACGTGTACATACACATTTACGTACAAATAATATCTGTGACTTATTTTCTAAACGTTGAAAATTGTTTCGAAAATATTTTTGCTCCAGATCAAAGAAAATTGTACTTGTGAAATATGTATGTTTTCATCCCATCCTGCGTATGATATCGTATAAGAATGTGTGATTTCTTCAAAGAATTATACACCTTGGTGAATAAGTTGAAAGGAATGATAATATGTACCTCGGAGAACGTACGTAACGCGTTGTCACTCATTCGTAAATTCACGTTTACGTGTATGTACAAATTTATATACGTATATTAGACGTACATCAGTTAACAGTGGGACATATTTTTCGAGTAGAAGGTTGTACGAATAGGGTATACATCGAAAGTTTGGGTGGAGGGTGGGAAAGAAGAGTTTTGATCCGCATCTAATATCGTAGTCCTAACTGACCGGTAAATTTGTTTGACTTTCCTCCAGAGTTACGGCTTCCAAAAATAAACCAACGGCGCCCAAGGCGAACGGCTAAAGTAGAATCCCATCGCTAACAATTAATGCTGAAGTTTGAGTCGCATGAGTGGAAGTACTTCGATGGTGATTACTTCAAATTATATAGAAAAGAAACAAAAAATGATCCAGAAAAATGGGTTCTTAATTTGGTAACTTTATATCCCTATAGTGAATTGATCCCAGGAGTCTACAAGTTGTCCGGTGAAAAAAGGTCGATCAGCAAACCCGCTGTTCCAGAGCATTGGGATGTATAGTTTGTTATGCCGGAAGCCTCAACGCCAGCGGTAGGAAGAAACAACAAAAAAGGTAAGAAAAAGAAAATACTCCTTTACTGCACCTTCGGTGCTTCGAGAATTAGAGTTTTTCCGATAATGAATATAACGTCCTTGACAGAAATAACGTGTAGATATTATTACCTGTCACCCTGTTGGATGAAAAGATCCATCTCTTTTTCTGCACCTTGATCTTTTCCTGCAATTCTTATTGTATGTATGAATATATTCCGTGACGTCATTTGCTTTTGCTGAGAATGCTAGGAGCTCGATATTCCATAGATTTTTGTTAGAATCACTACTACACGCAACAAATTAGTGGAAACGCGGAAAATATTCTTCGCGTATTGTAACTAAATTTCGGCTAGGGATGCCGTAAGTTTTTCCATCGAAAGAAAAACGCTTTCATTGTAAGCCAACGAGATAAGGTAGCAGAAATTCAAAGGGGAATCTCGAAGCAATTGTAGCTTAATGCACGTTTGCGTTTAATAGCATTTCGAATGGGCGATGTTGCCTACGAAGTGTGTTGCACTATGGTTCTCTCTCATATTTAAGTTTTTACGATCGCGTTTTGATTGAACACAAAAGACAGATCTTTCAAATTTTTCACTTATGGGGATCAGTTTTCAGGTCGATAAAATAATATAATATAATATGATATAATATACATTTATTCAACACAATACGTATGATATAATATTAACAAAAACATATTGATACATGTATATCATTATAAATGTATGTCATTATCAATATTGCAGGTACTTGTGGATGTCCCCTGCTGCCGACAATCAATTTCCCTTCATCATCGTCCAGTCGAGATGGATCTGCAACACATGAGACGTACAAGTTATTTTTTTGTAGAGGTATGAATTCATTAATTTATTCAGTTTCAATGTTCTCCTCATAAAATCAGATTACCTAATGAACTTGGTAACTTCATGCATGCCCATAATATAATTTATCGAACAAGCCAATAAGGCACATCAATAATATATTGTTATATACTTTGTTACGATTTATTATAATTCGATCATACAATAACTTATGCATCAAGTTGTATGATAAGTCATGTATTAACAATAAGTAATATATTAAGGCTGCAACTTCCTGCTGCTGGTTCCGTTCCTGCCCTCTGGGCACCGGGGGAACCCGGACTCTCCCTATCCCCCTGGGGGAGTCCACCGGGTCAACGCCGGGGGTTTCCCCTGGGATTAGCGCGGCCTCCCGCCGCCCCCGGAGTCCCAGGGGATGTAGTCCCTGGCGGCGTAGGTCTCCACAGTGGAGACTTGCGTTTCCAGGGACTACAGTCTTCGGGGACCAAAGTCCCTGGGGACGTGTCTCCGGGGATACGGCAGTCCCAGCCGTATCTCCAGAGGCATTTACCCAGGGACTAGTCTCCGAAGAAATCCGGGAAAAGGAGGCCCGACCCGGACGCTCTGTTTTCTGTTTCTCTAGAGAAATCACGGCGACGAGCGTCCGCTTGAGGCCTCCTTTTCCCGGATTTCTTCGGAGACTAGTCCCTGGGTAAATGCCTCTGGAGATACGGCTGGGACTGCCGTATCCCCGGAGACACGTCCCCAGGGACTTTGGTCCCCGAAGACTGTAGTCCCTGGAAACGCAAGTCTCCACTGTGGAGACCTACGCCGCCAGGGACTACATCCCCTGGGACTCCGGGGGCGGCGGGAGGCCGCGCTAATCCCAGGGGAAACCCCCGGCGTTGACCCGGTGGACTCCCCCAGGGGGATAGGGAGAGTCCGGGTTCCCCCGGTGCCCAGAGGGCAGGAACGGAACCAGCAGCAGGAAGTTGCAGCCTTAATATATTACTTATTGTTAATACATGACTTATCATACAACTTGATGCATAAGTTATTGTATGATCGAATTGTAATAAATCGTAACAAAGTATATAACAATATATTATTGATGTGCCTTATTGGCTTGTTCGATAAATTATATTATGAGCATGCATGAAGTTACCAAGAACCAAGTTCATTGGATAATCTGATTTTATGAGAAGAACTTTGAAAATCTTTTCTAAAGGGATGCAATTCATATTCTTGGGACTCTCAATGACGAATTTTACAAAGCACTCGTCAAGGAAATAAATTAATGAATTCATACCTCTGCAAAAAAAGAAGTTGTATGTCTCATGTGTTGCAGATTCATCTTGACTGGACGAGGATGAAGGGAAGTTGATCGTCGAAAAGACTTGGTGTTGTCCCGTTCCGAGTTCCAATCGATTGCCAGAACGACAAAGCGGCTGCGAAATCTGCAGACATAATAATATATACAATTTGAATTACAATGTGACAATAAGTAATAACTATATCAACTTTGTATTGATGAGTAAGACCAATAAATTTGTTTCGTATTATCCAAAAAAGAGAAAATCGAGTAAATCATTTAAAAATCATCTGGAAAAATTCGAAGGAAGTTTCCAGAAACCGGTTGAGTATATTTTGATATGTTTTTTATTACGACGAGACGTAAACGTGATCAAAATACGTAAGCAAACAGTCGCTCAATTCGTTAATGTAAAAGCTATCAATTTTTCTCAAACAAATAAATAATATCAATTCAATAATCACTTAAGCCGCAACCGAGACCAACAGCTACCCAGAGTACGCGTCGAATTTATTTCCGAACCATCTCGACAGAAAAGTACGAAGTTAGTGGATGGAACTAAAAAATGATAATCGATACACCGCCCTTCTTCATCGCTTATCTGTCTCTCTTTTTGCTGCATCACGTAGAAAAAAAGAATCCAATAGAAAAAAACTGCTCGTTATCCCTAGCATTCTTTAGAAAAGCTGATTAACAGATTTCTGATATCACGCTGTTTCATGACTAAAATTCCAATACAAAATGGAGGGTTGATCGAAGCCATTCTATGTACGCAAGATATTCCCACACGTGTTTCAATTAATAATCTAGTTACATCGTTAACTAATGAGTACCGAAAAAAAGCCCTGCCGATAATCAGCACCGCTCTTATAACGTTGATTTCCGCGATGATTACGTGCACATCGAAATCCGCAAGCAAATATTATTTTATGGAAAACGCCACGCGCTTCATTTCGACTAATGAGAACCTCGACATTTACCTTTTACATATATCTCTACATAAACTGAGGAGTTAGATATGTTCACTGATAAATGAAGGTGTGAAAGGAATGAGCTTCGTTGAGTTGTTTCCACGAAAAATATAATCAAACGAACTGCGGTTGTCTCTTTTCCACGCATGTGATGAAACAGACCATATAACGGGGAGATCTAAAGATTTGCAAATATATTTCCTATTCTCGAGTAAAAAAAAAAAAAGTTAACATTTTCCGGCAAAATACCAGATCGTACAGGCACTTCGATTTGGTCGAATTCCCCCGGAGATGTGAAGTGCTTTTAAATGCCTTTTTAGCTACAGAAAAATGGCGCCATATCTCTTCCTTTGCTGTTCTCTTTTGAAAAGCTCGTTTCGACTTTTAACTTTCACTTTTAGACTTTCGATCTGATCCCTACTGCCGTTTGATAGTTGAACCGTTCGTTGAAAATCTACGCCGAATCCGAAGAGATTTTTTTCACACTAATCTCTACCTGCACATAGTACCTATACGATGGTAGTTCCATAAAAAAGTTTTTCCGGGATAGGGTGTAAAGTTAAAAACTTTATAGAACTTAATGGAAACTCGTTGATCTCTCAACTGTGCCTCAAATTTTGCGAACTCCTACCTTTGTACTGTAGTCGGTGTTCCAACTCCAGGATTTTCGTCGGATTCCCATGTTTACTTTGCTTCGTTATCCCCAATTCTGGAATTGCTTTTGTCGCTGCCTGACCCTTTTATTTTCTCTCTCATCTTGTTTTCGCTTCCTCTCATTCTCCGCACGAAACTTCAACACTTCCGATGGGCGTCACCGCAAGGATACTTCGCCGCAGCTTTCCAGGTATGTAGAAATTTTCTTACACCCATGATCGAGATCATTTATGAGATTGCAAGTTTCTGAAAGAAAAAAAACAAAATAAATTATAAGACGATGTGAAACGGTTTTCTTGCGATGATTTTTTTTCGACAAAATAAAACCATGAATACAATTAACAACAAGCTCAATAACTTTGCTTGTGTGTAATGATAATAGGCTTAATCATAATTAATAATATAACAGTATTTATTCAGTTATAGTGTTGTACGTGTTTCTCCTAAATCTAAACCAAGCGCGCCTAATCCGATTATTATAAAATACTAAAAAGGTGCAACCCGAAAAATTTTCATGACAAGGACGCGACGCAGGATAATGAAACCCCGATTACCGCTGTATCCACAAAAGACGAGGTGTGGATAAAGATCAGAGTTGGTTTTTTTCTTTTTTCAACACATATAATAACCTAGAATTTTTCCCCCATTATCATTAGGTAGAATAAGTGATGTCTTTTCTAAGCTTCTAGGTCATTTCTTCCTTTTTTTTCACAGCCCGCCTTCAAGATGCTGCAGCTTACTCAAATTTTTACATTCCCAAACACATTATACCTCACGTTGTCACAGTGCGAAGATTCTGATTCCTCCTGTAACTGTTGTCGACATTTTCAAGCCTATTAGCGAGAGAAATGTAAAATTCCTGAGCAAACCTCGCGTTGTCTAAAGCCGTATTTCGGCTTAACTTTCCACTTTGCCGTGTTTCTTCGCGCGTATCTTATCCTGGGTGATAAATTATTGAGATCTTGAAAATTTGGGTGCAGGTGTTCGAGGCATAGCAGAAGTCCTTTTATTGATTTTATATATAAATTATGCCTTGCATTCATGAGAAGTAAATATCCAAGGATCTTTTTCGCGGTTGATTGAAACCGATTGCCATTTATGCTCGAGCGGATGCGCCGTAATTTAACGTCAATATCAGCGTAAATGGGCGAGCGAAGAAATGAGGGGTAACAGGTAACAATCATTGAATACAAAAAAATGAAAATAACAAAATTTATAAAAATAAGCGAGGGGTTGAATTTCAAACGAAATTTCACCGCGATGATATTATAACCCAGAAACGAACTTGCAGGCAGCACTTAACCAGGACTTACTACCTAAAATATATATATATTTCATTTTATACGACTACGTTGCAATAATCTTCCGCTTAGTTCGAAACGTTAAAACTCCCCTTCCAAGAAGTGACTTGGCGTAAAACAAGCTCAAACTCGTAAGAGAAAATGAAGGGAAAATGTCAGCAAACGAAAAGACCGGTGGAGTTAAAAAGAGCGAGAGAGAAAAAAAGGAAATCCATCTAGAGAAAGCGAGCTGAAACGAAAGATAAGTACGGAAACCGGAAACATGAAAGACTGGGGAAACTCGTAAGGAAGAGAATAAAGACACGGGAACTCCACAAACGTCAAATCTTATTCTATATATATCTAGTCCCTATATTTTTTGCGCACACCTAGTTTCCAGTAGCTACGTGAGATTTCGGGAAAATTTCCTTCGTTCCGTTAGAACGCGTGCGATGACCCAAGGGAAAAAAAGGGACGAACATTTTTTTTCTGCAGTTTCGACAAATTCAGCTATGCCCACAATTATATATTTTTCACGCATACTCAACACTGAGATTCTGGGAAACCTGTTATATTATCCTATGGGAATCACTGCGAGTATTTGAATTCTCTATGTCATTTTGCAAGGGAATGTGGATTCCAGATCAACGCCGCAGAAACAATCACAATGGTAAAAAAAGAAGATGGAATAAAAAAGAAAAAATCTTGGTACTCCGTTTCAGGAAGGTTTCACTATATTATATTCGTGACACGGACTTTTATCGCCTCGGTCGTCTCGTGACTCGTAATATTTGATTCGGAAACCATAAAAGAGGCTTAGCAACCCCGTGGTAGCCTCATAGAAATGGACTTCACATTTTTAAACAAAAATGATGAGTGTCAAAAAGGATAAGAAAAGGGAAAAAGAAATTTTTGTGTGAACCGTAGGATCAAGAGTTTTTTTTCTTTGAAGTTCTACACAAATTACTATAATCATTCTGACAAGCTTTGAGTTTCGGTTACATAAATTCTTGCGGGACGTAATTGGAATTAAAATAAAATTATGTTACAATCGCGATACAAAGTGATCGTTGACGCATTACTGATTCTCGTACAAAAGAGTTGGAAATAATTTTTTGCGAGTATCGCGAAGAAGCTCCATCCCTAATTTTCGCGGTTATACTGAATTCATTACGTTATATCTAAAGCCTCAGCCTCTTATGCTATAGCCATTTCTATATACCATACCACGTTACGACCACTTATTGTTAGCGTCAAACCGAACTCCTTTACTTTCTTCTTTCGATTATCGATTGCTTATGCGACCGGAAAATATCCGCAAAGCAGAGTTACTCGTCCGGAAATATGACTAACCCGTCGCATGTTACAGTCGCTGACGTTTTAAAACCGTAAACAAGTATCAACAAAATTATATACCCCAATAAAGCACATAACGCTGATGCAAAGATCGCCAATTTATTTTATATTGATCAACGCGGAGGCATTTTGATTAAAAATAGATGCGATTAAAGAAAAGAAAAGAAAATAGAAAAATAGAAGCAAGTGCTACATCGGACCGTAATTTGCATTTATATTTGTCTCGTTTTCAATGTTTTATCACATGACGAACCATAAAATATTCACTTGCAAGATCCTAATAAAAACATTTTCACTCGCGGGATCCTGCGAATAAATTTACCCTGCATATTGTAGCTACCAGAAGGAAAGAGAGTCAATTCGCAACGAAGGATTTCATTTCAATTTATCCAGCCCAGTTGACTGAGAAGGAATCAACGGGAAAAGCGGATGGCCGGAGAAACAGGTACGTATATATGAATATATATCTATACTATACACAGTCGGAAACGCGAGAAATGTGCATACAAAAAAAAAAAAAAAAAAAGAAGACAAAATGAAAGTTAAAATAAAAATGAAAAACGAAGTAGCTACTTTGCTATTAGCCATGCCTTGAGAGCTGCCAAAGCCTTGAGAGCTGCCAAAGTCGTTCAGTGGATGCGCGAAGGCATGGCGAAGAGAAAATATTTGCAAAAGATTTTTAATTTGTTTACCAGCTGCGGTATTCGCTCGTCCATTTCGTTCTCAAACTGAGCTGAATTATCGTAAGAGACGATGAAAAAAAATGTACGTTAAACAATTAATATTAAATAATTGATTTCAATGATTTGTATACATATCTTTTGTAAAATAGGAAGAGAAAAAACATAAATTAATAAACCAAAAACCTAATTTCAAGGGTCGAGGTCATCGGCTAATTTATGCCTTCTAATGGTTATAATTTCAGGGAACCATAATGAAACGTTAGACCTACCTCAAAATTTATCACAGTTTGCATGCGGCCTGACGGTGTAATTAATAAAATATATTATAATAATTTTCCTCGTGGTTATGAGAAATTGCCAAATTATAGAAATAATTAGTAAATGCAGCGAATTTAAAGTTTCCCTGGTTGTAGTAGCCACGCGATTATGAGACCCAAAAATCCTTTTCCTGTTTCACGAAAAGTTTGTTCCAACTGGCGTGGAATTTTGGGAAAATCATCCGAATCGATTTCTCGATTTCCTTTCTATCGTTTCATTTTTCATTTTCTTTTCATTTTTTTCTTATTTCCTTCTCTATCAACAGCTCCGCCGGAGGCGCCAATAAATAAAAGAGCGTTGATATAAGAAGGCGGGAATGAGTTTTACGATAAAATGAAATATCAGATACTTAAGGAATACGTCCATCGAGTTCAGAAAAAAAAAGAAACAAGAGAAAAAAATGGATACTGAAGGAAAGTGTCGTTGAATTAGAATTTTCTTTTTTCTTTCATACAGCTAATTCAATTCTTAGTACCTTGAATACGTTTATAATGTAGACGTGATGATATTGTATCTATACGCAGCCTTATATATGCGAGGTGTAGAAAAATTCAGAAACGCCCGTTTACACTTGTTTCGAAACAGGTATCACAATTCGTATTCCCTATACAATATTTTATACACGTATAGAAGCGACGAAAAACGGTAGTATAGAGTGTGCTAAACGTAACCATGCATTATCCGGATTTGTACGGCTTTTCACTCTTATCTGAACAGCGGTACGCCTATTTCCCACAATGGTTTGGCAATTTTTTTTTTTTTATTCTCCTCTTCCCGTCTTCAACCTTTTTTTGGTTTACGTTGAACGAAAGCACAGGACATGAGAATAAAAAAAAAATATTCATAACAAAATAGATATAATAAACTTGAACATCGCGAAAAAAAATAATTCTTGTACCACCGTTGTCGTCGTTATCAAAATTACAGCGAGTACGGCGATTATTACAGAGAATAAAAAAGTCGTGAAACCACGACGAGAAAATAATGATGATGATTTCTGGTCGTGACGATGCAATATCGTTACACATATTTGGCAAAAAGCTTCAAATAACTTTGAAATAAATAAGAAACTGCGTAAGAAGCTACGATGACGAGAGAATTTTTTCCCCCATCCCATACAACGATCGGTAAGTGATCTAATGACCTAAGCTCTCTTTGGCAGGAAAAAAAAAAACGAAATTTGTAGGAGTAAAGAGCGATGGATGCATAGAAACCGTTGAGTTTCCCTTTTTGTCTAATAAAGCGCCCAAATTACACTGAGCTTGATCGATCTCATTCGAATAATCATCAACCTCTTATAAAATAACCGGCGTCGAGCAGGTCATTAACCTGCAGGTTAACTAAGTTGGACGAAGCTTCACCGCTTTTGTTATAACTCGATGTCACGATCGATTGGAAATTATAGATAAGAATAAGGAGTACGTAAGGCACTAGTTCGTGGGATGGAAAGTTCAAGCTTTTCGATATACCGTGCGAAGATTATTCAATTAATTTCTTTTGTCTTACTCACACAAAAAAAAAAAAACGATAAATTAAAACGAAACAAAAATGAAAAACAGTTGAGAGCGATGTACACTACGAATCTGAGATTGAAAATTTTAAACGTAAACTCTAGTCAACTGCGCTATTCTTTCGGTTTCAGTTGGTAGATTTTTTAAATTTTCTCTTTTATACTTCATAACTGTCTATATGACCAGCTGCACTTGGGTACAGACTGTTTCTATTTTCTCGCTGTTGCAACAATTTCTCGAAAGCAAAAAAATTATGACAAGGAAAAAAATGAAAAAATAAATTAATCAACGTCCGGATCACAATAGGTAATTCTTTCTCTCTCTCTCTCTCTCGCCCCTCCCCCTCCCCCTTCACTCATTTTCTTTTGTCGTTGTGTGTTTCATTTTGTTGTACTTTATATACATAACCCATCAGCTTGTATACAACGTACCCCCAACGAGTGAGTAATGGGGTCAGAGACTAATCTCTAGTCGCAGATAGAACCCCATTCTAGCTGTATGGAATAACTTTCTCGTACGGATATAATTTTTTCCTTGATTCATTCCTTCATACCTCTACTTTATGGATTTGTGGATGATAATATTATATAACGCTCTCGTTTCTAACAAATCGGGCATAGGCACGGAGACGGAGAAAAGAGGAGAAACGTATTTTCTCGTCTTCATTTGATTGACAAATTTGTTGCTAACGAATAAGATAATGGAGTATTTTTGTATCTCTATTCATTCCGCCAGAGTTACGTGTATACGAATCTCGAATAGAAAAACTGAAATAAATTATTATTTCATATTATTTATATTACCTCCAATTTTTTTTCTCTTCTTTTTCTTCTTCCATCGAATGAGTGACATATTTGTGAAACTTGTCGAATAGCCGCGAGGAATGTAAATCAATAAATATCTCAGCCGAAATATAATCGGAGAAGAAATATCTGCGCAAAATCTGAGAAGGAGTATTTATAAATTTTATTTGTTATTTTTGTAATAACGTGTGGTGGTCAGAATTTCTTTATCTTTGCTACAGCTACAGAGCAAAAGTATTTTTCGATAAAATCCGAAAGCGGTTAAATATCAAATCGGAAACTCATATCACATGAAAATAGACTAGGTCAATGAATATTTGAATATCGAAGGGCGCAGGGGGGTAGGTATACATGGAAATAAATTTGTCGTTTAATTAAGCAGGTTCCGGACTTCTGGGACAATTTCCCGATCCGCTCTCCCAACCCAAACTGATTATTCATGCCTGATTGCGCCCAAACTATCCTCCCTCTCCCCACTCCCCTTAATTTTCCCCATAACAGCAGACGTGGTTCGCCTGGAAATATTCACGTGCGGGTATATAGAAATTACTCGAGAATCTAAAAATAATATAATTTCTATCCTCATTTTATTCCGTTTCTTCGGGACTACGCCAGATAAAATGTTATTGTAGATAAATTTGCCCGGAGAAAAAAAAATAGAAGAGCAAAAAAAAATGAAGGATACGTTCATCTTTCGGGCCGATGAGCATAATTTAATGAGGTTATATTCCTGAAAGATTTGTCACGAAATGTACGCGAATAATAAATATTAAAAGGATGGTATGCATTGCGCATATGATTTTTTAGATATTTACATTGACTTGATATCTAAAATTTAATGAAATATCGATTGACTGGTAAAAGAGCAGAGCAGAGTGGCTGAGAAGCATCAAGTAAAATATATGAATATTAAGATATCCTCTTCTTCTGCAGGTCGTGGAGTGAAAAAGGTTAATCGCGACGTTGATAGCGAAGAGGAAAATCTCGAGATGCATCAAATCTTGAAGTAATGCACTTTGCATTTATGATAATGGCTACTCGATCCAACTTCTTTTTATCAATTTAACCTGTCTTGTCGTCAAGGTACTTAAGACGACTTAAACTTTTCAAGTCTGATATAAACCACACTTTGTAAAACAAAAAAAAAAATCACAAAATAAAAAAAAAAAATACCAATGAAGAGAAAAGAAAAAATGTTGCACGAGCATTTATGATATCGCTTTTCATCTTTTTCCGAGGGCAATGAAGGTGAAACTTTCTTGAGCAGATTAATTTCAAGATTTTAATAGACATAACTTAGTTTCCACTTTCCGGACACATGATGTATATAGAAACATATGTACTCGCATAAAAAACTCAATATGAACTGCTTCTTCTACAGATAAAATATTCACATAAGAACCAAATAAAGAAGGATAAAAAAGAAAAGAGAAAAGTAAACTTCAGTAGAATCTGGTGTGTCTAAAATGTCGTTATTTCATTTTGCGTCAGATTGTCAAGTGCAGGTCGTTGATCGAGTGTAGTATAAATTCAGACTAAGTATAGAAAGACGATATCGCAGGGTAATGGCTGACAGAAAAATGAGAAAAATAAAAATAATAAAATAAAATGAAACCTCCCCAGTGAAAGCAAATTTTTATCCTCGAATCCCGAACACCTGACGTTCTCGTCAAATCGTCGTCAAAGACAGCATGAAAAGCGACTGAAAATCAACCTAATCCTATGCTATTGCAAGAATATCGCCTCCCCAGAGACGACTTTGGCGCCGACCGGATAGCTGAGCGTCGCGTCGGAGGGTTCGCTTCTATTCTACGTCCCGCTCTATCCATCCATCTAAATTTCTCTCTCGGTCTCTCCCTCGCTTACGATATAAGTAATTCAATTTGCTGGACAAACACTCTCTCCGTGGCTTGCTCAACTAATATCTCCTCTGAAAGGGATGCATACACATATGCGCATAGGTATACATTTAAATAAATACAGAGCAAGTTTCTTTGACCCCGTATATATTTACCCATACACCCGATTTACTCTGAAATGCTAAAAAGCCGGGAGCATCAGACGCCGACTTCCGACCATAGATCCTGCAGCGTATAAGATCACGGAAATTATACTTCAGATTTTTATAACAAGTCTTTGAAATCAATTATGCAAGGGACGTCTCTTTTTTCCTAACAAGAACTGGGTGAGCTGCAAAGAGCTCTTCGCATAAGAAGAATATTGTGATGCGGAAGTTCGCTCGAATTGACCGGTGAAGATCGCTTGAGATTTTCAAATTTTTTCCATCTCGTATGCATCACGGACGATTTTTCATTGCACATTGACACAGATTTGATGGGCGAAAAAAAGCCGACTAGTCGAGTTCAAAATTCAGATAAAGGCTAAGGGACTTGGAAAATTTTGCTAATTTTAGTTCGTGCGTGTAATAATTCATTTTGAATTATACATTTTTCAATTCAAGTCCTTTTATAGATTCATTTTACTCCCATAAAACGACCACCGCTCTTGTTACAATACGTAGCGACAGTTCACTTGTGCTCTGATTATTCTGCGCTAAACTCCTTCATGTAAATTCGATATTGAACATGGAATATCTAGCTTGTAGCAAACATCGTATAATCCTACACATTCTCTATTCTATATGAAGAGTTTGAAATCCTCCAAGGATAACACATATGTATAATACGTATACGTTCTATCTCTGTACTCCATCAGAATCCTGTTAGATCCATATATGTATTATACATGGAGGGTATATAGGAAACAGAACTCGACCGTGTCACATGGTTGCCATGTAATAAATTCACCACTTTGGTACAGAAAATCACGTTATGGGCAGATTGAAGATATGTTCGAATTTTACGTTTTCTTACTTTTCAAAATTTTCGCGAGCATAAAGCTGGTTATACCAAGGAATGAAAAATCGTCGAATGGATCTGTCAAGACAAACCCGATATAATTCGTAATATATTAATATTTTTCACGAGCTGCTTCTCAAAACAAAGATAAGATTACTGAAGCACTTTCCATGCAAAATAGGATATAGGTAGAGTGTGAATACTGCAGAGATTATATAAATGCCTACCTCAGTATACGTATATGTATGTATTTTTATAACTAAGGCACAGATATTTCTATGTTAATGAGAACGGTTCTCTAAATGACTTTCAGAGGAACGTTATTAGAGAAACTGAGCAATTTCCACTGACCCACCAACGTTGAGCTGTTCGCTTAGAATCACCATTTCAACTGTTACCTACCCCCATTTACGCTAAGAGAAAACACAAAAGGTGGATTTTCCTTCCCTATTATATTGTTGGTCTCGTGGCAGCAGTAGCCCATTTTTCATCGTGCATACGTAAAAAAAATTTTTATTTTATAATTTTTTAATTTTTTTCGTTCTTCATTTCACAGAGAGAATCAAGAAAGAAACGACGGAGCGGAAAAGGAAACAACAATTGACCCAGATAATATACAGCGTAGATTCAAGCCGTCATAAACGGTGGAATGATAATTAACGCGTGAGCATGTACAAAATTGATTACATTTCGTCAAGAGAAATAAGCAAGATAGAATATACCTACTCGCGTGCTTTCGTGCGCAAACTACCTTAACTAAGATGTTGATTAATTGCTATTACTACCTAAGCAAACAGTGAATATTAAACGTATTCTAACAATAAGATATAATTACCCGTTTTATGGTATTAGACAAACTCGGTACAATAGTTATGATAGATTATGGTCATAATACGCGCCATTTTATTTTCTTGTTCAAGTTTAAACAGATTAGTTATAAAAGACGAAATTTGGATAGTTATGGGAAGTATTTGGCCGGTATAATTTGAGAAGATGATGATGATGATGATGATGATCGTGGAGAAATGTGGGCGCGAAGATTTTTTTATTGACAAACAAAGTTGTTCGAAACCCATCAGCGCATATTTTGAGAAACACCATAGTAATTTCGGAGGGACTGGTAAATAGTGATGAATAAAGGGGTAATAATTCCTCAGAAATACCTCAAGACTTCCTCTCCCAATATCCCGAACAACTCAACGCGCGTGGTCGTCAGTTGTGCGGTTGTGCTTCGTCGGTAGGTTCTAACTCCAAAAGTCAGTCAACATTTCAGAGCTCATCGAGTCTACCTTATTTCACCCTATATAATTATATGTAGATATAACCGTACCCCTCTCGGTAGACACCCTGATCTTTGTGGCGCATAAATTCCAGCAAATTTACGCACAAAACTTCATTAAAAAGTTCGTGAATATTTAGAAACCAACACGAGAGCATCGAATTACAAATCTTGATGATTTTTATTCCTGTTGCGACTTGGAAAAGAAACAAAATTTCTACGTTCGCTCCAGGATTCAGGGCTCGTGAGGCGCGTCGGAAGTAACGAACCCATATGGTAAAATTCCACGTCGGTGGAAGGTAAACTAGGTAGTGTGTTGAGTTGAGAAATGTCGCTACTGCTTGTAGCATAAATGAGGCTAGACAAATGGGGAACCGCAGTCATTAGTAAAACCAGAATGATATAAAAAAAAAATTTAACGTATAAATTGTAGCACAAAAATAATTTCCGAAACCTACGCACTCCCTCAACATTACTAAAGAATTGAATTTTTTTAAACAGCTTCCAAGTCCCATTCAAATCACCACATTCTTTCGTTAATTCTAATTTTTCTTTTCTACTTCTAATATTCTGCACTTCAAGGCGTTTCACTATTTTATGGGCAACAGCACCCCGTCCCATTCGCCTACCCCAAATCGCTTCTCATGCCATTGCAACACAAAAATTGTAACTATTGTGCCAAAAATTTTTGGCAAAGATCTCAAACGTCCCTCTACGATATCCAACAACAATAAAATACACGACAATGAATGAAACAAAAATAGAAAAAAAAGAACCCAGATCAAATGTCTCGTTGTTTCGGTTCAACGGATTTTCTTACATAACCTCGTATTATATACCGCGTACAGTATATATTAAAAAAAAACTGCTGCCATTTTCTCGAGCTATTAATTCGTAGTCTATATTTTCTCCTGGATTGCATCGTTTGGCACGGTAAATGTAGATTAAAAGATGGAAAATTATTCATGATTGCAAAGTAGTCAGGCGATAGTATAGTATAAGGATAACATCGGATATCCTTTCGGAGCTAGTTTATATTAATGGATAATTCTATAAAAGGTTACAGGCGCGCAAAGACTGAGATAGGGAAGACATACGAATGATGCTATAGAAACTTGGATCTGATCAGCTAATTTCTGAGGAGCTTTTTCCGCGAACGTGATAATAATAAATATTAACATTAGTCCTGTGGGCACAGCTATTTCCTAGCGACTACATATATTTCATGCCAAGTAGGTGAAGACTTTCTGAATATAAAATACTCTGCGAAATGGGTTCAGACATACATATTGAAGTACTACAGGGGGAAAAAAAATCTGAGCACGCTGCAGAGGGTTTCAGTGTATATTTAACCCGCAGGGTAAGAATATAACTGGCTAAGAAGAGGAGGAAAAAAAAATGAAGAGTCAAAAGAAGACGAAGGCAAACGAAAGGAATGAAAAAAATCGCGTAAGTAGGTAAGCTTATACTGCACGTGAGGTGGATATAATTTTTTGAGAGAAAAAATCACACATCTACTACGTTATACACGCGTGTAATTTTAAAGCGATGGTCTTTGTACAACTCAGGTTTTAGGTTTCAAGCAGATGTCAAAATGAAAAAAAAAAAAAACACACAAGAGGCACGTTGAGCAGGCTCATTTTTTATTTTACTTTTAGTAGCGGAAATCATTTTTCGTTACAAATAAAAATGAAAAAAATTTGTAAGCTGGAGGCTACGAAATATAGGACTTATTGTAAAATACGTGGGTCGAGTTTTATTGACAATTGAGATTCATCTCACAATCAGTCGGAACGGAGATTTAGTTGAATACACGTACTGGAAGGTATTTTTTCCCTTCAGTTTTCTTTTTTCATTCTGTTTTTTCAGATCCACTTTTTTTTTGTCATTTTACACTCATGGATAAGCATGCAGGCGAACCTTCCCGACGTGCCATTTATTGATTAGGCGCAACAAGGATTGAATACAGGATTACAGATGGTTATTTTCTGACAGTTCCGGATGAGAAAAACGTGACAAGGCATAATCTATAGTATTACGAATCTACAGCAGTTTAGATATGTGTGTATACATTGAACGTATGTGTACACATGGATTGTCAAACCCCATATTATCTGTCTATGGTATACATGGCGATGTGTGTTTTCGGATTGAAAATTCCCATGGGGATTCGGTACGAAATTTCTAAATTCGATCCGAAGTATTAATTGAAAAGTTAAACAACGTATACCTGTAACACATCATGTAATTTTAGCTCTTGTGATTTTTATTACGAAAGAAAAAAAAATTCAGAGTAGTACTTGAGACGAACCCTAAAAAACTTCGCCGGTATTATTACCTTTTTTACATCTATATAGATTATCGTAGTAACTACGAAAATCGAAAGATAAAATAAAGACCATCGCGTCGTCCTGTAATCGGTTTTTCATATCATCGTTCGATGTATCTCAGATACATTGATTTGGGACGTGGTTATCAAAGTTATTTATTTAATCAACCGTAATTTTTCACAATAGTTAAAGACACCTTTGAAAAACAAAAAAACTGTGGCACGTGCTGATATATAGTTCGATAAAATTTGTAATAAAAAACAAAAACAGACGAATAATTTCTCTAATCTTTTCTGACCCAAAGACCTACTTGGCTATTTTTTAATGAATTTCCTTGAAAATACTATCTATACCGAACTAAACTATACTTATAATTCCCTAAAGTACCCATACGTATTGTATCATATTGTTAGTGAATACAAATGACACATGTCACGTGACAGAATGCGTATCACACGCCTAATAGGTTGAGTTATATACATGGGAATCGGCTTTCCTGGTATCAACTTGGCATTAATTATACGCAACCGTATCTTCATCCCCGTGACCCAGATCTAGCGAAACGTGTAAACGCTATACTCTCGTCATAATAATAATATATGACGTCTAGAAATGTTATTCACACATCAGCATCGTTAATCAAAGATCCATAGAGCTCTTCGCAGGTTAATCGTTAGAGGACGAGAAAAAAAAAATTTCGACTGTGTAAAGACCCATTAATTTGTCCTGCAGGATTTGCAAAATTTATAATGAAATCGTTATTGGCAGACAAATGCCACAGGTTTTTTTTTTCTTTTTCTCAAAGTAGAATTGCTTTGACTCAACTGTCTACAGGATCTGTATATATTTATATATAGAACACTCATTACCATTGCATCGACTTTCGAAACCTTGGGAATCTATTTGGCTAAATTATGCCCGGCCTGGTCCTGATGCAGAAATAAGAAAAAAAATAGAAGCACGGTCCCTAATAAATCTCCAATCCTTCGAACTTTGAATCTCATTGTTTCGAAGCATTTCAACGTAGATGCGTTACCACTTATAAAATGAATATTTTTTCATTTTTACACCGCAGATATTTGCTTTTCTTTGACAGTTAAACATCGAAAAAGACACGCACCTATTTTGGAGATTTTTTCGTTTCGAAAACTGTCAAAGAAACGTACATGAATTATTTCTCCTATATTTGATACGGAATATCATAAATCTGACCGATACGGTGGTGAACCTTGTAAGCTTTTCAACTTGAACGTATGAATATCGGTGAAACGAAACTGTATTTTTCGGACGTAACACGTTACCAATTTATTTTCCACCGGAGCACAAATATTTGATCGATTCGATCAAACGACCGTGTAAATTCGTCGATCCATCAAAAATTTTTCTTCATGTAATAAGAAAACTGAGTCTATAAATACAGGTACCTGCCGTATATTTTTTTCTGCACCTTTTTTCTAGAATAGTCAAAACCAAGGAAAAAC
Source organism: Athalia circularis (assembly GCA_963978495.1). NCBI lineage: Eukaryota > Metazoa > Arthropoda > Insecta > Hymenoptera > Athaliidae > Athalia > Athalia circularis. The sequence goes on along the minus strand of OZ021698.1, from coordinate 16,949,384 downwards.
AACGTACATTTATATGAATGTGTCATTCATCAAGATATACAATTTTGCAATTTCATCAAAATTTCACTCTGTGTAAAGGAAGAAAGAAAAAATTCTGTTAAATTATTTCCCTCTTACTATTATAGGGTGCGGCTGTTGCAGTCTCCTGAGTTATACGCATCCTTTGGGAATCGAAAAGCTTTTGGTAGTAGAATAGCGTTGTCACGAAATATACGACCTTTGGGAGTTTTGCACTGTACATAATATAAAATATAAGTTATATATACCCGTGCATATATGCTCGCATACATACACACATTCATTTTTTAGTGAGAAGTGCGGGATTGAGACCTTTTATTATAAAAAAATTCTACCGGAAAGCATGATCCCATATTTGACGTCACCATATGTAACGCCCCCGCGGAACAAATACATACGTATCTTTGTTTAGCCGAGAAACGAAAAACCCAAAAAGAAAAAAAAAGAATATGAACACGAATTTTGCAGTCGGAGAAAAAAAATATATATTCAAAACCGTGCAACCGATGCCAAAACTCAATTCAAGATTCTATGAGATGTGGATATGGGGAAAAAAAATTTGGTTTAGTACTTTAGCTTCCCGAGTAACTTTCCATAGCAGGTGTTTTCTGAAAATTTTATGCCAACGCGAATATCAGATTATTATTAGATTTTTTGTTCATCATGAATATGAATTTGACAAATATAAAAACGAAGTCAAGGCGAATCTATTATTTATCCAGTTCTATGTATACGCGACATTTTAGACCCTCGTAAGACATTTTCTATACAGATTTTGGATATCAAACGAGCCAGGTCCGTTGTATACGTGAGTTTGAAGATACTGGGAAGTCCCTGAGAAACAGACTTCAATGAAACATTCTAGTAATTAATTACATTTGCTTAATTTGATTAGCACAGTTGCCTTGTAGGCAACGCCGGATCAAAAGCATTCAAGTGTAAGTAAGGAAGGCGGTGGTATAAGTATAATACTATATATACCTGTGCTATCGGTAATACCTATGTACTTGTATCAAACGGACCAATCTCAAACTCAACGAATTATATGCTATAATGCATGAATATTATAGTCCTCCATTGTACAATATTGCCAGAGAATTCCAATAGGTAATTTTATGTATTGTATCGCGTGTAACGCGAATCGAAACGCGTTCTTTGACGAGAGAACCAATCATTTTATATTTAGCGACCCAAAGAGGAGGTAACTATTTCAAAATGAAAATTACGCACTCCTGAGCATAAAAACGATTTTTTTTTATCCTGAATCAAGTTTTTCGAATGAATGAAAATTACAATCTATGTGAAAAATTATCATAAAAAAAATTCCCCAAAAAAATACCTGCATTTTTCAGACCTTATCGTCATTCCACTTACTTCTGTTGAAAACCCCTTTTGCAACTGGAAGAGTAGGTACTTGTACTAAAATTCAATTCATCTACAAACAATCAATAGTAATTACGAATATTGCGAATTGTGCACCGAAAACTTTCCCCAATAGGGAATTTCGGGCAATTAAGATGAATTTAGAGTGAAATAACATGCATTTAATATTGACAAGTGTTTTGTTTCATGTTATTTTTTTTGTCAAGTTTAACTTGCTAACGGAGAAGCCAAAGAAATACGTTATTATTTATTAGATTGTCGTCCCGTTGTCTATTAAAAAATAGAAAAGTTAAATAAAATAAAATAATCGATTGATCGTAATAACTCGAACTATAAATTTTGAGTTATGCGATGCTCGATCAGTGAGTAAGAAAAAGATAATGCCACTCCCCTGCAGACAATAGCCAATTCTTGAAGCAAACAGACGTCTTCATTTTTCTAACTGCAAATAACCAGCGGTCAAGTAGGTGTGGCTGCGTCTCACACACCTATGAACGAGGGCGGCAAAAAGTCCTCGCTAATATTTACTCAGAATATTTTTGCAGCTTGGGGATACCTACACTTCACAGAATGCGACTAAAATTCGACCAAACAATATTATACGAATTCAATGTATCGACGGAAGTGAATTACCCTTAATCTCATGGACCGAAAACCTTAAGGGTTAATGTTAAATGTGAGCAGAAATTTCGCTAAATTATTCGTCAATTATCTGCATTGATTTGTTTCGAAACAGGAGATCTTTTTTTCTGACGTATATATATCAGCGTCAACGATCATATGAAACCCTTCAAAATGAAGGCAGACAGCCGATATCCTTTCTAAAAAAAAAAGAAAAACAAGAGTGAAAGGGGGAGAAAAAAAATTCTATATTTCAAAAACAATAACCCTCGTTTATTTTCCCTTGAATGAACCCTGGCAAAGAAACCTGCCCGTCGCGATATACCGGAACGCTCGTTTTCCGCGAATCAAAAAAAGAAAAAAACTTCAATATAGATTTAACAAAGTAAGGTTCACAGAAATGTTGAAAGTGGACACTGAACGAATAGAGTGAAAAATATCAAAATTTCTTTCCTCAACGACATATGGATGCTGTTACGTAATCGTGTGTCAAGTGCTATAAGTACTGACTTTCGAGAAAATCAACATTAAAGTTTTATTGATTTAAATCGTTTTGTCAAAGCTTTATACAATTTTTTGTTTTCTAATACGAAAGAAAATAATGAAGTTATCGTATAGATATTTGTCAATTATTTTGAAAAATATCATGAATTTAAAGAAAAAATGATCAAATTTAAAAAATTATTATCAATTGTAAGAATCATTATGAGCTTTTATATCGAAGAAAATTTTTTTTATGACATTCGTCCTAGAAAATATTATTAGCTATAGTGTTCGAAAAAATATTTATTTCGATTTTTTGGCGCTTGACACATGAATGCGTAGCAGCGTCCATATATGATCCCGTATTTCAAATCATCCCCTAATACTCTACAGTAAAATCGGTAGGCCCACTAGATCAGAATAATAACTTTCTCAACTATTGGAATGGTGATTAACTCTCGGTAATAATTGAGCTCATATAATTTCGTAGTCTGGCAAAGATTAGTCTGAATTTATTCGTGTCTGTCATGAACCTTGTCAACAGGTATCAGAAAACTTTCTACCGATGAATTTCAGTTCAATTTGGCATAGATTTCTAGTCGAACGATTGGAATAATTTTCTGTACTTCGTTCTTTGGTATCAGAAAAAAAAATCAAATATGTATAATGATCAGTGGGCGACGGAATTATAGGGAATAATTATAAGTATCTTCACGTACATCCACTTCAAGTATATATCTGCACTTCACATGTATTCAGGTATATAAAATATATGGAACTATACATACACGTGTGCAATTTTCTGTAATCTTCTGCAAACTTTGATCCGTTAATTGAAACGTAATTCCATATTATTCTCCATAGCGAGGGAATGATTTACTCGCAATTTAATACCAGCCTTTATACCTAAGGTATATGGACAACCTATGATGATTTAAATATAGACGGAATTATTATACTAGCTGCACCTCGATCATCGTGCAACCAATTTTAGTTTCCCCTATATGAGGAAAACCTGAGAGGCCACTGAAAGTTACGAAGTTTTACTCAAATTTCGATTTCCCTTTCTATTCGCTTTTTTTTTTTCAGTTTCAAATATACCTAGAGATAACAATCGCGTTGATCTGTAATATGTGGTACACATAAAACTACACCCTTGTGATATATTATTCATAATTGTTGTTCCCTGAAATTTACGTTTTCAGAAAAATTGCAGTGGAAATATGAATGGATTGTAATTTATTCAATATGCGGATAGGTATACGGGGCACAATGGGGTACCCGAAAAAATCGAGGAAAGAAACCTGGGGAATTAGGATACAACAATTCTTAGTATCGAGTTTTCGAGATGCGAACCAGAAGAACAATAAGATCTTGATGTTGGAAATATCATTGGTTTACTCGGCAAACTCTAATTCCAAATCCCACCGCAATTTCTCTGCAGTTACGGACGTATAGTTTGGATACACATCAAGGTCGGTAATTAATTATAATTATAAACTTAGTCAGGTACCTACAGATTGGCGACGGAACCGCAAATGGCAATTAGTCAACTCGCAAATGTATATGTATTGATAGCTCGCTGTGATTACACTTTATTACGAGATGAGACCCACCAATTAAAACGCAACGTATACGCCAACTGCAAGTTCGTCGATTCGAAAGCCCGGTTCTCATAATCCGCTAAAAAGTCACTGGAATCGAACAGTCTATAAAAGTTTGCGTGACAAAAGACGCGATAATGCGTAAAAGAGCTTTATCCCGGTGGGAATATACGTAAGCCGTCGCATCACGTCCGATCATAAGAACCGTTCGGAAAGTTCTTAGTTTTTTCAATTGTTTTTTTTTTTTCTCCAAACATTTGAACATCACACATAAAACTCCGAATCATTTGTCGTATACGTCGAAAATCCCTGGTACAGGTATTCAAGTAAAAAAAATGTTGGAAAATGGAGAAAGAAATCAGTACTATTATTATTATTATTATTATTATGCCCTTTACTTCGGTTGAAAATATACATGATCTCCTCCTTCATCGATCGAAGAGTATATGACCCTCTAAATCCGCCGTAACTTTTTAGTTCTAATATAGTAAGTGAGCGGAGATATCGGAAACTTTGTTCTCATAGTACCTTCCGGTATACGTGGCTTGCGAAAAAAAATCTCGAGGGAGCGAAGAAAAGAGAGAAAGAAACTGAACAAAAACAAAGAATTTGGAGAAGAAAAAAAAATTTCTTCGCAGACCATATTCATGTTCGATCGGATGAGTTGAAAGATACCCTACAGGAAATAATTGGAAGATTTAATGTCAGGGCGTCGATTCAAAAATTAAAATAAAAAAAAGAACGAGAGAGTAAATGATACAGAAATTTGCGAATAAAATTCACGTCTGTGAAGTTAAAACATCACTTCGCTGAAACGAAACGAATCGTGGGAGTTCGGGCAGCACTTCAAACAATTCTACAGTTCCTAATAGTTCTCAGCTAGAGTTCCGCGCATCCGAGTAAAAAAAAACGCGATCGAAGGAAATGGCGTAAAAACTTTTTGTAGCGCGCCAAGTGCGTCCAAATTTGATTTTTTTGTTTTTTCTTCAATCGATAGTTCTCGAAGAGTTCCAGAGTTCTCACCAGGCGAAAAATATCATTCCGTTAATCTACGGAAGTTACGAATTATAAACATTTTTTTTATCGGCGTGTTGGTGTCCAGAACTTGCTCCCGGAGTTCTGCATATTCAACTGATAGTTCTGGTCATACGTTATGAGATGTTGCGATGGAAAGTCTGATGTCTCGCTAACTTCATAGACGTATAAAATTCATGGATGGCTTGAATAAATCTAAAGCGACGAAGAAAATCGAACGTCAACGATCGGAAATTGAGATCAATACATGATTTTGATTGTAGTAAAAAAAATCGACAGACTCAAAGAACGAAATTATGTTTGGGATATAAAAATCAAACTATCTTATTAACTAATACGGCAAATTGTAAAATGTTTACACAGAAGGTTCCGTGGACCTAGATAGATTTTGAGGATATAGATTCTGTACACCGTTATCAGGACTAAAACTTTATCGTTAATGTTAGAGGCGCCGAATATGCAGTAGAGTAAAACTTACAGTCAAACAAAAACTATAATCCCTTCCTGGAAGTTTGACGAAAGGGTTAAGTTATCTAGTCAGCTGGCGAAGATATTTCACCGATATAAGGGTTAACCCCTCGTGTGTCTAAAACATGTCATACCAAATAACCCGCATTCCATCTACACATACCTGTACAAATAGAAACCCAATTTAACGGAATCAAAATTAATCCGATGACGAGAATAAAGGCAAGGAATTACAACAAATTCTAACATCTCTCTGATTAATTTTACCTCTGACGCTGCCTGTTACTTATGAAGAATGATAATAATGGCGCAATGGGTATCAACTTTTTGACTCCGGATTTGGTAATACCTTCTCATTAGTGAATTCGGAAAACTGGCGTATTAGGTCTGCAATACCTATACAGGTGTAACGTGGTTCAAATGACGTAATTGAGTTATTACGAACGACTGAAATTTTATACATGTACACAGGTATATATGTATAAGCCATGATTTCTCGTATCTTTATAACCCACAGTTTATATATTTACGTGTATATGGTATATAGATCTTCTGCAGTTATCGAATACTCAAGATTCCAAACGACATTCACCCACGTAATCCCCCGGGATAAATCTCTCAACGCCCGATTCAACCCTATGTGCTTCTATATAGGTATTTATATAACTATATATATGTCCCGAGCAAATACTAATCTGGGACATGGATGTTGTCATAGCACGTAATTGCTTGACTGCAATTCTCAGTAGATTAAACCTGACTGGATAGCTCAAAACCGAATTACCAATCTCCAGAAAATATATATAAAAAAAAAAGGAAATGAAAAGAAAGAAGATCTCCTCCCCCATCAAACTGCCTAAAAATAAAAAACCCCTTGAGCCGGCCCCGAAGGATCCTGCGTTGAAAGATGGATGGAGATATTTCATTTTCCTAATATATGCGCTTTTAGTCGATTTCTCTGTTACATATGCTCCGTAAAAAAGGAGGATCGATTTTTCTTTTTTTACTTATCTCGGGTGAAACTTAATCCTTTTTAAGTTCGTCACATTTTGTTCTTCCCTACTTTTTAAAATCGCTTCTGATTGAGGTTAATAAAATTGGGCGAGAATCAACTCAGTCGCAAAAGTTTGATCGGATTCAAATCATCGAGGGTTACGAATTAAGATTAATAAATTGAAGAGAGAAAAAAGACAGAATGAATTTTCTCACCGTGAGGGTCTCAAGTCTCCAGATGTTTGTCGAAGAATGTTCTCCGGTTATCTGAACCGCGAGGGTGTTGAGAGAAATGAACGAACCACTACCGGGTTCCTCCAATCTTCAATTATACAATACAGCGTCAGTGATGAAGTACAGAAGGTAAAATTCCAAGACTTCAAAGGATGCTGGAAATAATTTTATCTGTTTTAAAAATCATGGTATTGAGTTAAGATTCATGAGAAAAATTTTTCAAATCAAGGTATATAATACATAACATACTATTGACATAAAACATATATCTCTCTGCAGACCGTGCCTTTCTATACTTGAGATTAATGTATACGTTTGTCTGTTCTGAATTTTTGAAAAATAATCATTTTTTTTTCGCATTCGTTTTGCTCTCTTTTTTTTTCATTTGATCACATAATTTTTTTTCTGATCCGCTCGTGAGAAGGCTGCAGGATTTGCGTACGTTAAAAAGTTGATGATATTGAAGATTATAATTTTTTGTATAATAACCATATCATGCGAGGGCGTTCCGTGTTTTAATCCACGTTACCAAAATACATATTACATCTTCAATATCAAGGCTTCCTGAATGTATACATACATATATACACGTATATGTGATACACATTATATACATATATTTGATATCCTTTGTCAAACTGAACGCCTTCAACATCAGCCCTTATACTTGCTTGTACATTATATATCTACATGTGCATGAAATTTTTAGTCTGAGTTTACACAACGGAAACTTTCCTTCTCATCGCGTCAAAGAGAAAAGTGTGAAAGTAAAAAGAATATAAAAAAAAAAAGAACCAACAAAAAAAAGAGGGAGAGTAAGGTGCTACATGCTATTTACCCAAGTGAATATATGGTAAAAGGAAAGAAAAAAAGAAATCATACCCCTGATAAATGAAAGACCATATATATTGTATGCTTTGTTGGAAAATACATATATACGTGTACATACACACATACACATGGGGGTGTGAAGTAACACCGGATATAAATACCCTTTAGGTTTTTTTTGTTTGTTTCTTTTTTTGTTCAATGTTACTCAAGCCAACACGCGATGACTTGTAGGGATAATGGAAAGTTTAATGATTTTAGTATTTATACAGTTGGTTGAAAGCCATTATCATCATCATTATTATCGCGTCGTCGTGGTGTTGAGTGATGTGAAATAAATGGTGAGAATGATTGGTTTGTCAATGTAGAGTGTATATAGACAAAAATAGGTGTTCCTCCCCTGCATCTGACATTTCACATCGTTCTAATTTTATGAATATATAAGGATCGTTATTGGGGTTTCATTCCCACGAACGAAACGATGATGACGAAGAAGAGGTAAGTATATATATAATATACATCATACATATATAAAGTGAGAGATGGGATAGAATCCGTCCTACCCCTGCAGAAGAGAAGCCCTTCGTTTCCGTTTGTTCGTCTTTTTGGGACGATTTCGCAATGTCATTCGCGAAAATGGCTGCGCACGCGTTTAACTCGCGGTTCAGTTCATTCACTTTACACCCTATACTCGCAATCATATAAACCGAATATCCGTGACCTCATTCACAAGGTTAAATAAACGCGAAACTTTACATAATTTCCACATTTCTTCGATAATTGGGTAAAATTTGACTTGCAACAGTGAGAAAAAAACGTTTATACAATTATAGAGCGACGGATAGCTGATGTGATCGACGTAAAAAAGATACGATAAAAAATTCATTTTTGAAAAGGGATATAGATATATTATTATTACATATCTCGTAACCCTGATGCGAAGTTATGCGAGGAAGTTTGAAATTCGCGTCAATCACCATCACTTGAATAACCGCTTGGGAATTCCATGGTGAAAATGTCACACGCTCATGTCATACACGTGACACGTGATCGTGTATAGAAATATATTAGGTGAAATATGAATAGTTGAAAACTTGTTATACTAAAATTTTCGTTAATTTAAAAAGTAACTGATCCATCAATTTGACTGATAAAATTACATTATTTAACCGTAAATCAAATAATTATCTTACGGTGATCTATAAAAAAATGTGTGTCTATAGGTATCGTGAATGAATAAGATCGTAAATTACTCTCTAAATGAGTGCTAACCATCTGCATAAGATATTCACCGACCGGTTCGAAACGCCGTCCATTTATGTAAGATAATTGCTTCGCGTTTTTACCTTTTGTTCTTCACATTTTGACTTATTAATGTACCTAATACACCATGCAATTTTTATTGGTAGAGACAGCTTGGGTTTCTGGCTCTTTTAACGCGAAAAAGATTAATTATTCGGTGTCAAAACAATAAGCCCGGGAGCAGGATATTGTTCGGACGCAATTCCTTTATTCAGATTCTGAAAAGAGAAACGAAAAAAAAAAAAATTAATTGCTAATTAAACGTTGTCCTTTCGTTCTAGGTTGAATGAAATCAATACTTGTGAGGCCGGTTAGATTTACGTGAATGCCGGTAAATTGTACACAAAAATGTGTAAATCTGCTAAGAATTATACGAATAACAACACGCTTGCCTTCAGCAAAATAGCGTAAGCTTATTAAAAAAGAATTCCGCAAAAATTAGGTACTGAGAGATAAGACCGTATAATGGAGGACAGGATGATAGTAATCATACGAAGTTCTCTTCTCGCGATATCCGCGACAATCAAAATCTCATATCCCATATATTTGAATCGCGTTCCGTTAAGCAGTAAATTTCTATTCCATTTCTATAGCTGCTATACAGTATAGATACACAGTTGCCGAGTTCATCTACAAATTCTCAAGAATTTTATGATCGAATCTCCACGCTTTGTGAGGTATATGTATACCACAATACCTATGTATACACCATAGAAGAATTCCACGGAGAATTTTCGCACGAAATCCAATCACCACGAATCTCAATTCTCTCTATTCATTTCTCCTCACGCAACAACGCACGTCACGAGATCACCTCATCGCATTTCTTCACAAAGCACGAAAAATAAAAAACAAATGAACGAACGTTTATTTCACATCTGATCGAATTTCGTTGACGTACAAAATTTCCAATAGAAAAAGTTAAAATCACGTACCTATTATATTATATTTCATTAATTTCTCTTCTCTTCATTCTAGATATGTACACTGAGCATAGTGCAAATATAATTGTCACGGGTCGTTCGCACATCGTTTCGACTATGTAGTATATGCGAGCAAACATGCAAGCGTAAAATGAGGAGTGTATGTATACATGATATATGTAATATGTATGTAAATGAAATATATTAATCATGGTGAATAATATGAGGTAGGTATGCACGTGTAATATTCTGTAGAGTAAGTACTTCAAGTAGTGGTTGACATAGTTTTGAAACGGGAGAGCGTGATATTTTCAGAATAACATATCTTCGTAAAAATATTATACCTGTTAGAGTTTTTCTTTTGTTTTATAAATTAGTATCTAATTCATGAATTATTAAGACATTGCCGTATAATTGGGTGTCTGTAATACATAACGATATCGATGAAACTGAAATACGCACGAAGCAAAAAAATAAGATAGAAAGTAAACCTTCACAGGGAGCGAAATTACCTTTCAGCTGTTATAAATGCAAAGTAGTATGCTAACTATGCATATATTTATGTAGAAATTTTTTTTTTACTTCGTTTTATAATTTTTTTATTATTTGCTTTTTTTGGTTGTTGATTTTAATTTCATCACCCCGCCCACGGTACATAGCTTAATTATAGAGTTTTGGAAAGTTTCTGATTTCAGCTCTCAGATCTTTGAATAAAATTCACACCTCGTTAATCAAGTTGAAAATTCACAACCCGCAGACGAAGGTGTTTAACAGCCTTGATCCTGTAGAAATTCGTTTATAATTCTTGTTATTAAACCCCATCAATTAAAAAAAGCTTCTGCTTTAACTCCAATAATTATTAGACGTAAAATAGGTACTAAAAGATAATTGAACTCTCCATCATTTATCTAAAAATATATTTCAGAATTCAGTCTCCGGCAGATTCACCACTTTTATAAATAATATACCTATGTACATGTCTACATACATAATTCTTACACATATTTGACATACAGCATGATCAAATTTTGAAAGTGGTTAAACGAGATAAAATTCTCGGACTTATTGATGCGTGAGATTGAAATCGCGCCCACTTTTGGTCGAGTAGTTATAATTTTTCGATCCCCTAAAAATGGGTCATATTTATGTATGTAATGTTATGTATGCAAAAATGTAATACGTCACACATGCATATGCATATGATACAGCGTATATTCCACATAATAAAACTCTTTCGGATACAGAAACGGCAGAAATAGATGCTGATAAAATAGCGGAATATGTGTAATATATGTATATGTAATGTACATCAATATAGGGTTGGTATAGAGAAATCAATGAATCGCTCAACGTCAATAAAGGGCAGGTATATAGACGCTTTTATTTTTCCCCTGCATCGCCCACTTTCGTACATATTTCTATTACGAGCGCTTATACGGAGGGTGTTTCGTCTTAACGGAAAAGTTTTAAGTGTCGGCTGGTGTACAAGGGGGTGCATGAGAGTAAAGTGAAGGTCAAAGGTACAAAAGCACATAACGGTAAAATAAAAGTGTAAAGGTGTAAAGGTACACCAGACGCAAAAGCGTTCTCCTCAGTTTGAGTTTCGTTAAACCCGCAGCAGACACTATGCATATAAATACATATTTTTATACATATTGAATATGTACAGGGTAGTCGTTTTGGATTGAAACAACGAAATATATTAAGAGCAATGAATGAAGAAAAAAAATTCACATTTTAAATAAAACTTCTATGGCGGTTTCGTGGGGGGAAAAATACTGTACTCTTCATTTCGCCGTCCCCTTCAGGCCCAATAGTTTTATCTCAGAGACTCGTATTTCATTGAAAGAAAAACAGAGAATCGGAAAACTGAATTTATTCCAAACAGTCAAAAAAACTTGGATTTTCTCTTTTTTTTTTATCAAAAAATTCATTATTTTCGAGGTATAATATCGTTGTCTCTAGTTGAAACGAACACCCTTTACACGATGTACACAATATCGAAAACCCGTAACAGGGCGTTATTCGGGCACTTACGAAATACTTGGCTCCTGCAAAAGCCATACATGCTATGTACCTATGTAGTTTCGATATCGTCAAATTTACACCCAACCGAGGAAAAAGAAACGAAAAATGGGCAAGAACTCGAACATTCTTTATATGAATAGAACAATTTAGTTAGCGAATTGGGACTGTTGATATCGAAATGAATAAGAATACCTTAAAATGTGAAATCCAAAGGGTTGGATTTTTTTCGATCTTGGGTTCAATAATGAACTCTTTTTTTCTGGTAGTATTTTTGTATGTATTTTTCTAAATTTTTCAGGTAGATGGATTTGATTAGTGGACTCGGATTTCTGACCTCAAAATACATTAGAATAAATCATGGAAAGAAATTTTGAGTTTTTGACCCGAAAATCGAGAAAACCCGAAGACTATAGCGTTTGAAAAATCTCAAAGTAACGCTACAATGCAATGCTAGTATAAATAAAATGTCGTTGACTCGTTGTATATGCTCAAGTGATGTAATATATCATCTCAACAGAATCGATCAATGCTGTAATAACAACTTATATACATTCATTATGCAATATTGAATCAGATTTACGATATCTATACGATTATGAAATGCTTCTATTGATCGTTGGAAATCTCATAACGTCACCCACTTTTTGATAAGATTATAAAATGAAGCTCCGGGTCATTAAATTCTGCTGGATGAACGACCCTTCGAGTTAAAATAATATTATTAATAATAATGATAATAATAATTATAATAATGGAAGATAATGAAATTATAAATACAGGAAAAACAACAGACATTTTTTTCTTCTTTATTTTCTTCATCACATTTTATATTCATCCCTTTCCGATTCAAGCGAACTTTACTCGATCTCGCAGATAAATCACTGCAGCATATAGAAAAGTTAAGGTGTTTTTATATCTGTCATACAGATTAAACCAATTATAATTTCCGACTACGTAGACCAGCTTTTTTAAATTTTTTATGAAAAATTAATACCGTAATAACAAACTATTTCATTCTATCGTATCGAAATACGACTTGACTCGTAATCGGTCAGCAGAAACGTGTTCAGTCGTACGCGAAAACACAAATAAATACCGATCGTGATCGGTTAGCAAATTGTTTTAATTAATACTTGTAGTTTAATCAAAGCTGACCAGACTGATTATGAATCAAGTTTTTATAAAAAAAAAAAAATTTTGAGGTTAATTTCAGATGACCATTGACTAGTTAATTGAAGTTTCTTTAACTGGCCGTGTTAAACGATAACATAAATAAACTTATTTATAAAATTGGATCTGCGCAGTACTAATGGAATGAGGAAAGTTTATGATCGATGCACGTCATATTTTGCACGCACGTCTATTGAAAAATGGTGAAAAATTTTTCTAAAAGAATTGCGAACGTATGTTCAGTAAATAGATCTCTATATCAAGGGGTTGAGCTCAAGGTTCTTTCGGACATAACATGTAGACTGGATAAAAATCGTGAAAAATGTCATAAATAATTTCGAATACGATTTCCTACAGAGTTATAAAAAATCCTACAGAGTTATGTCAACTAATTTTCTTATGCAATTTCTCTTTTGACAAACTGCTGTGCCTATAAAAACAAAAAAAAACCTACAGGTAGTATTCTCTAGATTGAAGAATCACGTCGAAGGGAAGCTGCACAGCAGCCAATATCACCTCGTGGTTGATAAAATATCGACGAGTATAACGGTCGAGGTTGATTAACGTCCCTAATTTTATTGTAACCCGAGATAGCTCAGAAAACAAAAAAAAAGGGAGGTAATAATGCTCACAAAGTAAAAATGATATACGCCTTCGTTAATGAAGAAACTTTTATTATAATGTAACAGTGTACTTCGATTTTTTTTTTTAACTTATTTCATTTGATATTTACACCCACCACTTTCAGATCGCCGACTTCAGCTCAAGACTGCAGATGGTAGACATGAACAGAGAATCAAAGAAGAAAGGAAAAAACTGAAACAAATGGAATAAAAAAACTAAGTATAAAAATTATGTCGTGTTACGCGGCGCCCTTGGCTGTTCTCAGACAATATCAATTTATGGTTCATTCATCCTGATATCGTACACGTTATTTTGTTATCTTTTGCAGCCATCGTCGTGAGCCCTGGTTTCTTATTTCAAGCTTTTGCACTCCCTCGGTAATTTTGTTTCCTTTTTTTTCATTATCGCCTTAATTTGTAATATTATATTAGGATTTAGCTGGTATGTATATTTACGATCATTAAGCATGCACACGGATCCCAAGAAAAGCACAACAGACTGCACGATATGATTTTGGTTTTCAACTAACTGGAGAGTTAAATTTTGAAAAATGGTTAAACTGGAAGTTAACCGTAGCTTAAATTACCGATGAATGCTTCATATATTTACTTTACGAAACTCGAGAAACTCCAACTTGGTAAGTAACTGCAGTACTTGCAGCTTTCAGTCATCTGGAGTACAGTACAAATACAATTTAAAACTGAGATATTTGAACGAAGTTACATCATGCACATGACCTTCTGCAGTGCACATCGCAGAAAATACTGCGCAATTACTTTAGGAAGATAAAATAGTAAAATTTCTATTCTCTGTCCTCAAAATTCTGATAATTATATGGAGATGATCAAATTCATGTCCTCTGAAACGCTTGTATTATAGTCTAAATCGCAGAATTAAAGAAAAACGCGCAAGTAATGCGTAATTAATTTTTTCTGTTTCAACTTCACCCTATACACGGTGCAATGGCTGAATTTAATATATCCAATTAGTGGAAATCAAATAGCGGGATACGGTTTGATTTCAAGAGAAAAAAAAATAAGATCCTCTTTCTTTCAGAGAATTTTTCCATGATAGGACTAGATAAAAATAATAATGAGGGTTAGAATGTTCGCATTAGCATTTCTGAGAATTTTTTAAACTCACCCTCATATACGTATCTTCTATCTACTTCACGCGTATTGCATACAAATCAACAAGGAAAAAAAAAGGGAAAAAGAAAGAGGAAGAAATCTATCCATTTTTATTCTACCGGCGGGTGAAATTCTCCTGATTTCCCTCGACAAGAAAAAAAAATTCTCACGTTTCAAGAACTGCGTAGGTAGGTATATATGTCTTATAATGTACGATAGACGTACACCTACGCCATTTGCAATGCAATTTGCATACTCACAGAAGCTGCATGTTATCTGGCAAGCATTGCGCATCGAGGCAGCGCAAAGTGCACATTTACTGCTACGGTACGTCATGGATATGTATGTACATGATATACATCGTATCTTGCACCAACCAAAAACAGATTAAATTTTCTAACAAGAGGTTGCATCTACACACTGCTTATTAGCATGCTCAAACGATCACGTGGCGGGATCGGCGACGGGAATAAAACGCCGGCTATATAACTTCATTTTTATGCCCTTTTTTTCTGTAAAAAAGATCAATGTCACTGAACCCTAATTTACATAGTGAGGGAGGTAAGATTAAATCTATGATTTCAGTCGTTCAAAATTTCAATAATTCTGCTCCCTCTGAATCCACCCACTCCTGCAGGGATTCCTTTACTTCGTTTTTTCTTACTTCTTTTTCATTCTTTATTTATCTTACGCCTGCGTCAATATTAACTATACCTACATAGCAAGACATTGGCAGATCGTTCCCTTCCAAATTGAAGCTCACGAAAAAAATGTCTAAAAGAAAAAGATAAAATAACATTTACGCGCTGTAAAGTATAATAACAAGTATTTTCAGCTCTCGCGTGTAATATTGCAAATCTATTCGAAATCAATGCGAACATGAGATAAAAATAACAATATCAATTAATTAGGAGATCTTTATACCTACCCGCGATTCCTGAAGTTCATTATAATTTACACGGTGAATTCATGTGGGTGGTTTGGTTATTTTTAAATTATTTTTATTCTTCTTTTATCAAACTAATGGAACAGAATTTTCAATTTGTGATGTACTCATATTCGTGGGGAGGTTCGATGAAAAAAAGAAATATTATTTACCCCCAACAACGTTTTCAAGTATAGAAATATGAAATCACCGTGCGTCACGTATGCAACGTGACTCTTATGAAATACCTATAGTGTACTAACGTAAAAGTTCTGGAAGAATTTCCAGAGAAATGAAAAACGAAATAAGATTACCTACTTCAAGAACTTACCACTTTTGTCATGTACCCCTACGTAGTAACATTTTGATACCAAATTTTTTCAACCCCGTTACTACACTTTTCAGAAATCATTTTTGTAACATACATACGACTTGCCAACGGAAAAAAATATTATTACGCAACAGCTGGTTACTTTTACGTTTTTTACTCACAACTACTATTTCCCTTCGGAATTATGTAACAAGTTAAATTACAATATTCGTGATTTGTATCGTTATTTTTCGCCAGCGGCCAGTGTAATCACGATCTAATGAATGATTAAATAAATGGTAGATTTGGTTCAGAACTAATTTGAAACCACGTTGGAAAAGAAATAAAAGAGAATAAAAAAATTCTACAAAGTGTGGTGCGTAACCTAATCTCTGAATGGTAATAAAATAAATAGGGCAATTTAAAAGGATTCCCTCTGTGTGGAAAGACGGCAGCAATTGCAGAATGAAAAAAAATATATATATAGGTACATATATTATGGAGAAAGAGGGAACGAAACAGCCATATAAAAACTGTAAATCCCCCGAAACTAAGCAGACGATATGGTAGAGTGGAAAGTTCTGCGTGAAATTTTATCAAATTTATTTTTGTTTTTTCTTTCCACATTTTTTTTTTTTTGCAGAATTTTCTACGTCAGCTATATTTGATTCGGTCTTTTTTTTGTGACTACGAATCATATTCGTACAATTTTATATCTGATTCCATAAATAGGAATTTTGTTTCACACCGTATAAATCGTATATCTACAGCCGAAGGCTGCATAATTATTTAGTTGAGTGTTCCGCATTTTGCGAAAAGTCGAAATCACCCAAAGCAATTTTTCCAGCCCGCTGAGTTTCTTTCGATCAGAAAGAAAAAATTTGTTTGTAAAACTTAAGCCCGATCAAACGAATTAAAACTCGCTTTCAAGCGCCTGACCTCAAGTTCAACATCGCGGTATAAGGTGGAACATTGAAAAAAAAAAATTCTTAAAAACCAAAAAAAAACTTCAAAGCTGACTCGTGTAGTTTCAAATTACGAGGGCATTGCACTTCTATACAAATAACCCGATGCGATTCAAGTTCAGAATGTTTTTTAACTTTTAACTCATAGTTTATTCGACAATTTTACTTTCACTAAATGAGAATCATCCTAAGCTCCAGCAGGTATAATTATGTATAATACAGGAAACCAACTAATTGTAAGTATAGTTTACATCATTCTCGAGGCGAACAACTTATCTAAAAAAATGTAGCTGGTATCAGGTATGGCACGAGTATACAATTGAAAATATAACGCATGCACACATGATATAATATTCATAGGTGATCACGACCATAAGGATGAAATACTTGCACGTTTTCTAATGCACGTGAAACTTGCAAGGTTGAAGGCATTTCATTTCTATCGTGCCATATTTGTCTGGCAATATCTATTGCGGAAGCGGAATAAAGTTTTACTCATATTATATAGTCCTGTACAAGATAGTCACACGCAAAATGAACACTGCAGATATTCTCAAAGTAAAATATGTATTTCAAATCAGGCTTACGATTCACGAAGAAAAATGCAAGTCCTCGTTCATAGCTTCAAAAGACGTGTTTCCATACGAACCAAATTAACGTGCTCCAAAAAGTCACGAACACGGACACCATGATAATTACAAAACGAATTTTTTCTATCCGCTTATGATTTTGTTTTATCACTCAGCCACATTACCGCACAACAGATGACGAAAAAAAAACGTCATTACCTACGGGTATGAAAATTCTCGACTGATATACGCGAACATCGAAGGTAGGTATACAGCCCGATTTGTAAGGGAAAATGGACAAAGGGTTTTTCGATTCTAATTTAATTTATTTTCATTTTCATTCGATTTTCTCCCTTCTTTTTTTTTTGTGACATGATTTTTTTTTGTCATTGGAATTTTATCAAAGGGAGGAATCCGAGTGTAGCGTACAACACGCGAATAAGCTACGTGGGTATATACGTGGGTATGAGATGAGAATGGAATTCATTCGTTTCAGTGAAACTGCATTACCTGGTAATTCTTTTTACGCCACATTGCAGGATGTAAAATTTTTGAGTGAACGAATTAATATACTAATTCATGTGAATGTATATTTGCATCGGTTGAAATATTCAAGATGAAAGCTCGAAGGGACGGAGAGATCGAGGGAGAGATTAACTCCGATGCGCACATCTTTTTTTTTCTATAGTCTTTCTACATGAATCTAACGAGGCTGTGGAATATTTAACACATGGGTTTTATGTAAATTCTTGCATTGGTTAATTTGTACTTCTGACTTATGTTGCAGCCTAAAGCTCTATATATAATACTCTGCGCCTTTGGTTAACAAAATTTAGATTAGAATTATGGTAATAGGGAGTCGAGTAGCGTCTTCTGTCGAATTTACATATTTCCTCCATGTGACTAATATTATACCCTCAAATTGAGCTCACTCAGCTGCTGTTTTACTAATTAAATAATTAATTATATATGTAGTTCTGATTTCCGGCACATGAATTTGCATTATTTGATTTCTATAATTAGATATGAGACATAGTTAAACGACGTAAATTAAACGGTCCACGCACGAGACATATGTTTCCAATGTTACGCATCTCTCAACTCTGCACAATTTTGATAAAAAACTCTTTGAACGTGCGCAATTTATTATGAAGAAGAATCGGATGATCAGCGCGTGTAGGAATCCGAACAACAAATACTTCATCGATTATGCAATTGATGAAATCAATATTTCTATACGACTTACTTTTCTTCCATGTTATTATCTATCTTACATAATTTCATACCGACGCGGCGGTCAAGGTTGAAAACCGATACCAAGTTCACCAGCGCAGCATATCCGCGAACTACCATTTTATATATTCTCCTAGGGGTGAAATGAAAAATCACGTAATACGCGAACGCGGGTTATATCTGAAAGCAGTTATTGAATTTGACACGATAAATAATTGGATCGGCGTGTAGCCATTTTTTTTTTTATTATTTTTGTTCTCTTGGTTTTTTCGCCCCCTACTCTTACACCAAGTCTACAGTATATAAGCTAGGTGACGTAACTTCACCAAAATTTCAATTATCTGATTATTTTTTTTTTCATGTCCACAAACTTTGTACAAATTAATTCCAATTACCTAATTATATTTTAACTGACAGAGTATTGAGAATAAAAAAAAAAAGCCGAAAAAAATATTCTTCAAATTTTTACATGAACCGTAACGCATAATGGGGTGAAGAAAGAAGATCGAAAACTTAAAATTCTCAATGTCTTACCTATTTCTACCCTCACATTTCGCCCTTGGCACCAATTTCTGTTCGTGAGACATTTTTTAGTGTAGCATTTATTTCAATACCCTTCAACAAAAAACACATATGACCCTATTAGTTCGATGTGCAGAAGACTTTCCATCTGAATATACATAATATCCGTGTCAAATTCATCCTTTCCCTTCCCCTTCAGCACCCCAATTTTAAGTATAACTCATACCTGACCTGGTTTTCGACACGATCAAACGTATACATTACATCTAATAGTGAAAAAATAATTGAATAATAATTATTTGAGAAAATGATCGATGGTCGTTTGTGGATACCAGAAACAAAGAAAAAACGAAAAAAAACAAATAAGAAAAATTGATGCGATAAATTATGCTGATCCAACATTAGTTAAATTCTATGGTTATACCACGAGTCTGACTACGTATAATACTTCGCGGGTTAATCAGTGGCTAATCAGAAATATGAAAATAAAAAAGAATGTAAAGTTTGTCGACCAATCAGCGAGTAGCTACTATCAATCCACGAAGCATATAAATGAATGACAGCGCGGAACGTTGTTAGAAACCGTGCGGATTCTATTTGTTGTAAATCGTCTTCGACGCGGTTTATTGTACTCGTGTCAAATGTTATCGTATAGTTAAGGTAGAAATAAAACTAAAATCTATACAATTATCTGAATTAAATTGAATTCTATTAGAACGAAATCGCGTAATTTTTTGAACGAAGTATAGCAAAATTTTGCCGCTGTGGTGCGCGATAAAAAGAAAAAAATAAATAAATAACCATGACGAAGTGGTGGTGTTATTTAGGCACGTGCTTTCTCATCTTACATTTATGCGAATCGGCCAGTCTACGATGTTCGACAACTGCATTTGGAAAAAGTTACATCGACTGCGACAAGTAATTATCATGACAATTATTATTAATTAATATTCTTATCACTCTGTATATTATCGCTCATTTATGATATAGAAATCGTATCAAGTATTTGATCTAAAACCGACAGTTTTTATGAACCGGTCGTAAAGATAACGGAATCATGGATAGAATCTGCACTGCCGTTCTGATGTTTTGAGTAATTATTTTGTTGCTCATCAG
This sequence comes from Athalia circularis, assembly GCA_963978495.1. Classification (NCBI taxonomy): domain Eukaryota; kingdom Metazoa; phylum Arthropoda; class Insecta; order Hymenoptera; family Athaliidae; genus Athalia; species Athalia circularis. The sequence goes on along the minus strand of OZ021698.1, from coordinate 16,928,900 downwards.
AAAATCAACATTTCAGAGAAACTATTTTTCGTCTGATATGTTACAAAATTTTACATAAACAATAAAATATACATGAATTATGAAAATATGTTTCAACGGAGAAGGTCGTAAAATATGTCGAACGAAGAGACGAATCTGTGCTCCAAAATTAGAGCTCTTACCTTCTTCGGTACATCCGGAAAATATAATGATTGTTACGTTAGTGATGTATGCGGGAACAATGAGTGTGTAAATATATGGCACAGGTTCCTCTCAAAAGGCGGTTGAATATTATAATTAATATACAAGTTTACGCCCTGGGCGATGTTTAGAATGTTTAGAAGATGGGTAAAGGTGGAGGCGTAGGGTGTGTACATATACGTATATATATTCAGGCACATATATATTCGGGGTTTATGTAAACCTATATACATTCATTGTTAGAGAATGATAATTATTTAACAACCTGCAGAAACAACCCACGAGAAATTATGGCTGTGGGCGTTTATACAGTTGCCGGAATTCGCACGACTTGTGTGAGCGAAATACAATTATATCAATCATAAAACATAAAACATTTACACTTCAGATTCATAAATAACTATAAGCGGGATGAATAAATCGCACATTCGTCTACCCTCACGTACGCATACGTACATGAAAAACGGACTGTATAATATGCGTATCAGTCAAAATTTGAGCCCACCATTGTTTGCGAATTAAAAAGAATCTGTTACACGAATCGCCAATTTCTGATTAACATTTTTTTTTCTTTTTCCCTAATTTAAATTTCCTTAATTAAATTAAAATTCAAAAAAAAAAAAGGAAAAAAAAACAGAATACTGTTACATGCAAATGAACAATTTCCAGGAAGTTATTCCCATGATCGTTGACGCGTTCGGTAGCAGCAAATGTTAATGAGTATGCAGTTACTTAATGATTAATTGCACATAAAATATTATCAACCTTGCAACTGTGGGACTCTAAGTAAGTAAATAGTAGAATGGTGTGGTGGGAGGTGAATAATGAGTAGATTACGTATGGTCGCGGGGAACTATACTTATAAGAAGGCGTGAGACAGAATAGCGTTTGATGGCTTGTATTTTTAAGTGTTTTTTTTTCTCTTTTTTTTTGTTCAATGCACACAAATAGAACAAGTGTAAAATGAACGCATGTATGTACCTGTGTATATTCCAACGCGTGTGGTACACAAAGAATAATTATCGCGAATATCTCCGTATAGAAGTTAGGTTACCGAGAAAATATTAAACTTGAGTATATTATATATACTGCAATATTAACGATTCGAACTTTCGAATGTGTATTATATATCAGCGGAAATTTCCAATCAAGGGTAATTAACAGCGCTCGTCTGAATTACGCGGAATCGTTTTCAGTCATAATTTTATGAGTCGTGATTTCGGTCATTTTAACCTCTGGATTATATCAAAATGAAAAAAATATCGTATCGATAGGAAGAAAATTAAAAAAAAATTAACAAAAGTTCAATCATTCAAAATACTCCTCATACGTAATGAAAAAACAATTAAACGCTCCGGCACATCAACCGTGCAAATATAGAGGAAAAAAAGTCAAACTAAGATTCAAATAGTGCAAACAGCTGTCATTAACATATCCTATCGATTTTACGTGCAATTAACGCTTTTACGACCTACTAAAAGGAATTTATAATTTGTAATATGAAGGTCAAAATGTAGTCAGCTATTAATTTTTTTTTTTCGAACATTATTATACGCGTTTTGATTGCCCTGTCATCATCGGATCCTGGATGACTTTTAATTACATCTGATGTAAATTAATCCCCAACAATTTTGAAATCAATGTAGGTTCACCCATCGAAATTATTGGATGAAATAAATTAATGTTTCCCAATAAAGATAATGAAAACGATGACTGCACATACTCGATAGTTAATTATTTCATATAATCAACGATTAAGTAACAAAATTGAGTATTTCTTTCTATTTTTCAATTCGTTCTTTCAATCAAAGGGTTATTTTCAAGACTCTCTGTTATAGATACACACATTATATATCAAACGAGTTCACGGAGTTTCAACTTTGTAATAATTAAATTTTAATTGCTTACTTCAAGAAATTGAATTACATGCTCCGAAACTCTGGCTACAGACCTTTATACGATTCGACTAACAAACATCTTTCATTCATCTTTACTCGTTGTACTAAACAGCTGTAGGTATATATACGCGCACGGAAAAGTCTTTTTTTAATTGTATAATACGGTACAAAGTCAAAATTCAAGATGATTCATCAAACGACTTGTACAGGAACGGTTTCAAAAATGATTCCATTCGGATAAGAGAAGTAGAAATGAAAACAAAAAAAAAGAACACACATTTTCTTTAATTAAAAACGATTCTGCTTCTGTAGTTTTTTTTTTTTTTTCTTGTTGCGAGTGACTACCTATTGAAAATTAATCGTGAATGTTCAGCTCTGCGTTATGTGCGTATATCACATGGGGGAAGAGAAAATTGCACGTTTCGATATTCCATGACGTCAATTTAAATTTAAATGTGCAAATTTGAATTTCACACTGTACATGGTGCAGAACCCGATTACCGAGGATAATTATAACCTGGCAATTCACTTGACACAAAGTGATTCGCGTTCACAATATATGGGAGAAATTGGACGTCCTCTATGTATATATGTGCTAACAATAATCCATGCGTAAAGCATCATTGACGACGTAACGATGTAATAGAGGCACGCGCGAATATGGTTCAGCGCCGTTAGAAAAATGGTTTTTTTTCCCAGTATGTTCGTCAAAAAGTGTCCGCAACTAGGGCGTATCCCTCGATAGAGAAAAGACGAATTTAAAAACGTGGAAATTAGGTATTTAGCTTATTAGTTTCTGTGACTCTCAAGGGATGCGATTTTTCGACAAACGAATCTGTGCAACACGGAAATATTCACGCCTTTCGGACGTTCCGTAGAAAGCGAGATTTAAAGAGAAAAAAAAATGAGATACATAATTAAAGAAGATAAAAACTCGCAATTCAATCTCTCTGGTATCTAAAAGTTAGAGAAATTCCATTCAACCTCATTTTATCAGCTATTTAGTTATAATATTTAAATATATCCACACGCAATTACTCTACTCAACCGTACAATAACGATAATGGATATATTTAGAACAGCTGATTAGAGGTCGTTAAACACAACGTAAAAGATAAATTTTCAGTTGTTAAAAATCTACCACAATTAACCAACGTAAGCACACATTGCAGTGGCATGTGGCCGTGGCCATAGTCATGAAAGACCAGATCAATGACGAACGATCATGCATCTGATAACTGGCCAGTTGATCGTCATTCACGAATCAATTTCATTCATTTTTGTTTCACAGATTTTAGGTACCCTGTACGGTTCGGATCACGAAGAGCTGAGTGCCGGTAGTTTTAAAATATCCTTTTTCTATTTCAATCGTATCTTCAGCGGTCAGCTGTGGTTTATCGATATATTAGACCTTGACCCTCGAACATATGGGAGGACTCTTATCATTACGCGGCACGCGTCTGTCGAGGTTGTCTATACCGTGCAAACGCATAGTCACCGTCTTGCGAATGGAATTTAGTTTTGAAAAAATATTTTTCCAGACCATTGTGTCTACATTCTTTTTGTCCTCTTCACTCGGCGTGATGCGAATTTGATATTATTACACCGCAGTCGTACGTATCGTGCAAATATTTTCTAATTTTTACATCTGCAGCTGCAATTTGCTACGGTGTTATAAACTCCCATTGTTTGTATTTAACTTTTATTCATATTATTTATTTGCAAGTGCATACTCGGATATTTGTTGTTTTTTTTATTTCGCTATATTTATATTTTCTCGTCGCAGTTTTAATCTTAAATCACGATGCATTGTACACACACGTAAATACATACCAATGCACACGCCACATATATACCGAATAATCTAAAATCTTGATCGCACATACTACGTAACACGACCCACTTTGCAAATGTTCATATACCTGTACCGCAAAACCCTGTAAATTATGATGTCGTAATAATTACTTTTATACATATGTACGTTAGATGTGCCTTTAGAACATTCGTCCATCAAACTGACAATGAGAAAAGTATAATAAAACAAATCGGAGATCATCAACCTTCGAACGAAAATCTCTCCATTCATTCTTCATGGTATTTAATTTTTTCCACTGTCATTTGCTGTTATAATCTTGACAATTATTTTAAAATAATTTTCATGTATAGTATTCAGGATAATCGTCGCAATTAATTGTTCAGTGACGTTAAAAGAAAAAATAAAAAACGTGAGAGAAAAATTTGTTCAACTATTCAAAATCGTTCGTAACTTCAGCTTCATCAGAAGAGGAAAATCTCGTATCACGTATCACAATTATTATTAAAAAAAAAACCCGCGATCGATATAGTAGATACACACATTTTTGTGCATCCGTATAAAGTTACTCAAACGAGGTATGGATGTTCCGCTCTCAACGCGTTAATTATTTGAAAAAAAATGTAAAAAAAAATATTAATTAACGTTGTACTTGAATATAACGTACATATACTATAGAGGTATATATACGTACATCGAGAAAATGTGGAATTATAAATTATTGGGTCAATGGTATCGACACATCGTTATAATATACGAACTTCCATCGGGATGATTATCTGCTGAATATTATGTACCCAAATTATATACATCGTGTATATAGGTATGCAGGTACATGAAAAGGTCACCGCACGCTTCTCGGAAAAAATCAGCTTTTACGTACACAGGTATTATTACGCGAATATTAATCATTTTTGCGCGCCGTCGTTCTCGTCGAACACGCAAAGTATTCGAATCATCTTCGCATTTTTGCACGAATTCTTTTTTCGCATACTTTTCGTGAAACGCGGGCCAATTTATACGCGGATTTTGAAGGTATTCAAAATTTGAAAAAAACCTCACAAAAATCAGGTTTATAAATTATACGAAAACAAAACGAAAAAAAAACTCAAAGACCTTTGAACTTTGAATTTGAAATTTCGATCGTCCATTTAATGAAAGACTCAATAATTTACGTACGGATGGGGTTAATATTCTATCGGTTGTATATGAAGCAGTTACGATTCAAGCTGGCTTATTCGTCTTTGGTAATGAAAGCATAGAGTTTCTGTGATTTATAGAGACAGATAGTATCCTTAGGGAATATGGTATAATTCATAGCGAAGTGTTCAAGCATAGAACTGTTTCAGGACATTTGTCGTACTCCATTTGTTCCACTGAGTTTACCACAATTCCCCCTTATCCCTTTTACCGCGAATCCTTAAGCGAGCCTCATGCATTTAGTTGGTTACCAAAATTGAACAACTATTTCTATTCAAATGAGCTGAAATCGCATATGGGGTGGCACGAAAAATGAAAAAATAAATAAAACAACCAGTCGTACTGAAGTGAGGTCGAAAGAATTTTTCCTTTTATGGAAACCATAGAAGAACGAAGCTTTTATTCGGTTGAGAAAATTAAAAATATTTCCATCCATCGTCGAGATGACATGTGGTTGTAAAAAGGTCGCTGTCAGTATGACAAAAAGCGATATTATATGTGAAATATCGAAAAGGATTCACAAAAATTATTAACACTTGTTTTCTGTCACGAAAGGAGAAGAAGGAAAGCGAATAAAAAAAAGAACAGACTTCACAAAGTGGACAATTTCAGAGGATACAGGCATCATAAAAGTACATCACTTTAATAAGTCTCTCCATAGATTTCGCTCAACTATTTGGCCAAATCTAGCGATATAGTTGTAAATAAATCGGTTTGTATAGGAAGGGGAAAAAAGCAACCGATGTGACCAAATAGTACAACCGAAAATATATCTATAGAAATGTCGTTTGCTGTAACGACGTGAAAAGGATATATATTATATATACCTATACGTATAATATACACCCACATACACAAAGCTTTGAAAAGCCTCAGGGCTTTTCTAACAAATCAAGTATTACCGCTGCCGCTAAAAGTAATCCTAGACGGTCTCCAGACACACTATTTCTTCAAACTGCATAAAACGGTACAAAATATCACCAAATCCTGCTGAATTCTGGCAGTAAAAAACATGAAAAAAAAAATAAATAAAAGTATAAAGGAAAAAAAAAGTAAAACCAACTTCGAAACATGTACGACACATAAAACATTTACGTCACGTTCGCCACCCCCCATATGATTGACGAAACACGTGTACGATAGATCATATAAAAAATTCTAGAAATAAAATAACAGAAAAAAAAAAAAAAACTACTATACTAAAACATTAATTCCCGTAACTATACAAGTTTTCCTATAGTTCTACAAGAGTGTGCGTCCGTTAAAGTCAGAAAGTTTAGAATTTATGCCACCCAAGGTGAAGCCCGGAGAGTGCGATTGCGCTCTACAAATCAAGGGTGTAGAGAAATTAATTGTTGTGCTAAAAACCCTTTAGAATTCACTTCTATACTTATTCTGTCCAGATGATCAGGAATTTTTTTTTCTTCTTCGTTCTCTCATGAGAATAATCGTTATAACAGACAACATAAACGAGTCAATTTTGGCAAATGAATAATCCATGTCCGCACCTCAATAAAACATAGTTTTATGAACCATTTCCTATTTAACGTGTATAAGGATCGTTTTATAGGCATTTGTAGCATCACGTTTCGGTGTGTATTTTTCTGGGCTGTTCTTTTTTCACTACGGTAGAATGAGAACTTGCGATGAAACAGATGGCCAAGATTCGACAGTATAAGCCTTAAGACCGCGGTATATCGAATTACCAAAAGATTATAAGCGCTCTCGCAAAGTACAACAATAAAAGTACATGTATAAAGCACCGCCTAAAGAAAAAAAAAAAAGAAGAAAAAAAATTAAATAAAATAATAACGAACTCGTCGAATTGCGAAACTCAACGAGAAATAACGTTAATACTTAGTTAGCACGCGAAACATTTTTCTGCAACCCCAAAAAGAGGGTTTTTAGAACCGCGTGTAAAGACGGGAATTAAAAGAAGATTAAGGTATGGCTTATATTCTCTGAATAAATGATGTGAACCTCCTTCTCTACCGCTTTTTTCCCCCTTCTTTTTTTCTTCAAGTCCCTAGAGAGGTAGGTAACTTTGCGACTGGAAAAAAGATCTGCGCTGAGGGGGCAGATACTCGAAATGTTTTACGGAACAATAATTCGCAGCATTAGTATAGTTCAGCGGTAGGTGCTGGGGTATACTTAAATTTACGTATAATATATCCGTAGGAAGTAGTTCAAGGTGTAACCGAAGATTATTATACTTGAAGTATTTTCTTTTTTCAGTTCCGACCGCCACCGTCACTTTAGCATAATATTCTCATCTTTTTCTTTTTCATCCATTCCCTTCTAAGGTTGAAACGTATATAGGTAAAAGGTACCACTTGACAAGGTGAAAGAAAGATTGTGAACACGATTACGAATTATATGCTTAAAGCCAGCCAAGCAATTCCGGCGCTTAAGAAATAAAAAAACGAATCAAAAAAAAAAAGAGAGAAAAGAAAGAAAGTAAAATGAAACTCTCAGCTTTAAGTAAAGTGAAATTGTTCAGTCACGCTCTTAACTGACATTGATGTACGTGAGTAACGGGGAATAAAAATTGTCCTTTAGTTCCTATAGATACGAAGTGAAGATCGTCAAACAGAAATTTCGAAGGTTATACTTTTTCGACCCACTGAAGAAAAGATAGAGAGAAAAAAAAATTAAAACAAAAAAACAAAAAGTGAAAGAAAAAATGAAAGAAAAAAATATCGCGAAACTCTTCAAGGCAAAGAGACAGAGCCGAAAGTTTTTGTCGTGAAGAAAGTCGACCGAGCGGCAACATTATTTGCGTTGTGCAGAAAGAAGAAAAGAAGAAAAAACAAAATAAAATAAAACATATAAGAAACGTGAAGACAGGATATAAAAAAATCTCGCTCACCATTAGGAAAAACGAAAACTAAGAGCAAAAAAAATTGAATGAAACGGATGAAATAAATCGAGAAGGGCAACAGTAACTCCATTCGAGTTGTGTAAAAAACATATCGAAAACTGATGGAAATATTTTACATACAGATCGACTTCATATTGTCTTTTAGATGAGAGTTTGAGATGTAGTAACCGATCGCAAACATTTTATTATTTATTCAAAAAAAAAACAATCGAACACCGTGAACACAAAATTGGTTTGTAAAAAAATTCTAAAGGTGAAAATGAAGATATCACAAATTTCCGTCTGCGATTTTAACCCTTAAAATTAACCGCTTAATCCCCGGCGATGAATGATAAGAATAGTCAAAATTCAATTTATGATTCTTCTTGATTACAATTCGCTGAGAAAAAATTCTTGCTTTGCTATTTCCAGCCAAATCTACTGTCGAGGAGAACTCTTAAAAACCATGCAACTAGCCGAATTATTCAACGACAGCAAAACGTTCGTCGATCTGTTTCAACTACACGATCCAGAAGTGACGCTGAGCAAGTGAGTTTAAATTTTTTGGTTACCTTGTTTTGTCTTATTTCATTTGGTTTTTTTTTCTCTTTCGTCATAATGAAACGCACACGGACAATTGGAAAGAAAAATGTTTAACGGCCAATTTTTAAATCCTATACAGTTTTGACAAGATGATGAGCGAGACAGGGAACAACCCTGATCGATCACGCTTAGAAAAATTTCTAGAAGATAACTTTTCCCAAGAATCAGAACTTGATAACTGGAACCCACCTGATTGGCAACCTAATCCAGCGGCATTTTTGCGTATCAAAGATCCAAAATTCCGTAAATGGGCTCAAGACTTAAACGTAATATGGAAACAATTGATGAGAAAAATGAAACCGGAAGTTGCCGAACACCCCAAACGACACAGTCTGATTTATTTGAAAAACCCATTCGTTGTTCCAGGGGGTCGTTTCAGAGGTGAACAATTTGTCCGAGAAAAGCAATAAGAATTGAAAAATAAAAAACTCGGAAAGAAAAATCAAAGACGAAGGGATAACATGCGCATCATGATTTTTCAGAAAGCTATTATTGGGACACCTATTGGGCGATGACCGGCATGCTTCTTTCCGAAATGCATGATACTGTTCGTGGAATATTAGAAAATTTTTATTTCTTGGTTGAAAGATTTGGATTCATACCAAACGGAAGCAGAATTTACTACACAATGAGGAGTCAGCCACCTTTTCTAATGCTAATGGTAATTAAATTAATTTGTTCGATTGAATCAAAAACTGTCCATACATTTATAAAATACGATTCAATGTGGGGGAGGGTCACGATATTTGCCTCAGGCACGTTTTAGGTCATCCTTCCTTTTTCCAATGAAACGTGATTTCCTTATTTATATTTTCGCTGTCTTCTTTTTTCGCTCCCCTATTCTCAACTCTGGCATTCGTCGCACGCGGATAATAACCTCATCTCCTACTCTACGGAATCGGGATCAAGTCGTTCTAGAAAAGGGTAAAACGCGATCAATCGCATCTTTGACGTAAAACTAGCTAGAAAGCTACATTTTACTTCACTTTTATAGCGCACCATATAAGTGTACATTTCGCAGGTAAATACGTACAGCGAATAGCAGAACGAAAAAAAGGAGAAAAATACGTAACACGGTGTAGAGTTAGCTCTATTGTAAAAATTTACAGCAAAATTTTTTTATCTTTTAATAGTGACAATTATTAACGAAAAAAACAATTAATAAAAAAAAAAGCCTCGCTGGGAAATATAAAATGTGATCACGTTCTTCTCTAAGAGCTTGGTTAATTAGAGAGAAACTTCGTGGAAGTCAGAAAATAAAATAAAATATGAATTGAAAAAATAAACAGATCAAATTTTTGATCTGTTTCAACTTTTTTTTTTGTTTTATTTTATAACTTTCTGAAAATATCGGGATAATTTCTGTAGCCCGTAGTAATTTTTTTTATTTATTATACCTACTGCAGTTGCGATCATGAACTCAAAAGGTTATCTTGAAAACACTTGAAGACTCGAGTTCACCCCGAACGTATTATAAATGCATTGAACATAAATAATTGAAAAAAATATTGGACGATAGCAATGAGTGTATTTCTTTGACGTACGATTTCATCGATGTATAAATTTCTATAGTAATTTTCCATGACATTGTACGAGAGCGATAACATATGCTCGAAGAAAAGAGCAATTCATATAAGTACGTAGGAAATTTTTCAAACAAAACGAAACCGGCAGTAGTAGTCGTTAGATGCGATTCTCGTAAGAAAATTAATGACCACGTTGTAACTTTCCACGTATTTGTATAAAAAATTGGTGAAACACATAATTCGGTAATCTTTTAATTGAAATATTTTCATACGAGTTGAACAAAGCGGTAGATGTGATAAATAGAGTCTTATTGTAACTGAAAAGTCAAAAGTTTTATTAAACGAATTCGCGGTAAGCCTAAACAATTAAAACACCCGGAACAAGTGAACCATCGGCGACCCTCGTTAATTCGCTGGTAGGAAACTCTTTTATGCACCGGTTATAAAATTCAAATAAAAAAGATAGGTATATAAATGAAAGAAGGAAAGAGATTAAAATGTCTGAAAATCCAAAAAAATAAATAACTCGAAACTTCTGCTGAATTATTCATACCTAATTTCTTCCTTAATTCCAAGCCATTTTATTAATACGACAATTTATTCGAAGTTTGTGACGGAAATATAATATAAGATATAAAAATTTGTACGAAATCCATTATAAGTCAAAAATATTATAGCATTATTCTGCCTATACTCAAGTAATGTATTCAACATATATGCAATTGAATAATATTTTTGTTTTGTTTTCTGTTTTTTCTCTCTCTCTCTCAAGACCCAAAAGTATCTGGAATTTACAGACGATGTCGAATTCTTAGGAAAGCACATTGGTTCCTTGGAAAAAGAATTCGAATTTTGGCTTCGCGAGAGAACCATAGAAGTTGAAGTACGCGGAAAAACTTATAGATTGGCTCGATATGCTGTAAGGAGTGTTGGACCACGACCCGAAAGTTATCGGTATGTAACGCGATGTAAATATTTAATCACATACATATTCATTACATAATTGGTAGCTAAACAATTTTAAACGTCATTATCACGTTTGAGTGAAAACCAATGTGAAGAAAAAGAATTGATAATTCTGGGCTATTTATTCTTACCCTTTATACCGTGCCGAAACGAAACGTGCTGTTTCATGAATCAGCAATGAAAAGCATTTCCATTATTTCGTTCTTCCCCCCCCCCCCCATCAATCGTTTTTGTTACGTCAGTTTTTTCTTTTCTTTTTTTTTTCTTATCGTCGCATACTTCTACTTGAGCACGTTTTTTTTTTTCTTCCTGGAGATATAATTTGTAAAAAGAAATTTGAAAAGGGAATCCATTCTCCTATCCTTGCTCCGTGCCTTTTGAACAGTGAATAGAGAAAAGAAAGAAAAAAAAGGAAGGAAAAAAGAGGAAAAAAATCAATGTGTCTTGTGTGGAAGGAGGGAAAAAGGGGCGTAAATTTGGGAGGGATGAAACTTCACTTGGTTAGAAGAGAATCAACGTGATAATCAACCAGCATGTCAAAGTTGATCAAGTGATAAAAACTTTCGTTTATCCTACAGGGAAGACTACCGTCTAGGTCAAACGGTGAAAAGCGATAGATTGGAAGGTTTCTACAATGATCTCAAGGCCGCGGCTGAAAGTGGTTGGGATTTTTCGGCTCGTTGGTTTCATGAAACGAATCAGGATTCAGTCGGTAATCTTTCTACCATTAGAACTGGAACTATAGTACCTGTCGAACTTAACGCGCTTCTTGAAAAAAATGCAAGACTTTTAGCCGAATTTCATCTGAAACTGAACAATCCTGTGGTGAGTATCTTCGGATAATAGGACAGAAAAATTTTCGGTCAGATCTTTGATCTGGTAATCTTGCGCTCTGTAATACTCGAAAAAGAGATTTTGGTTTAGATGGACGCATTTAGTTAGTCATTGACATTGTTTGATTCTGTGCCTCTTTGGTCATATAAGCTATCGGTGGGTACGTGCCGAAGGTGCCCACCTATATATTAGCCGTTAATCCGGTTGAGAGACGAGAAACTATTGGTAGTTAGTACCCCAAACTTATCGTACAAGATGCTTGCCCAAGGGATTCGAAAAAAAAAATCGATAATTCCAGTGCACATTATAATGAAATGAGAATATCGATTGTTTTCTTGAGAATTGAATTCAACTAACGAGAAGATATTCTGAGCCCTTTTATTTTCTCTGCAAGGTGGAAAAAAATTCCGTCGCTTATCGATTGCCAAATTTATCAAGTATTGACATTTGCAATTAGAGAACAATAGCTTGTGAATTTGTCTGAGTTGTGTGAAAAAAGAAACAACAAAGGAACACGTAATGAATATTTTTATGTACATCTACCTCAAAATTCTGCTCATTCAAACCGATCGATAATGGATAATGATAGGTATCTGTTGTCGAACGGCGGATCGGTTTTTTCGGCTGATCAAAATTCAGGGTAGCTTATTTTTTCAGGTTTGTATTGAAATTCAATTTATGGGGTAATTTTTTGTGACCACAGAAAGCTGCTCGCTACGCGACCATCGCTCAGGATTTACAAGAAGCTATAGATAACGTTCTTTGGAACGAAGCAGAGCATATATGGCTCGATTATGACACCGTTAAGAAAGTTTCTAGGGTGAAATTTTACCCCACAAATTTGGCACCACTTTACACCCGCAGTTACGATAGTTCCAAAGCTAAGGACTTGGCAAAATGGAGCGTCGCTCATCTTGAAAAGTACAAGATTCTAGACTTTATGGGTGAGCGGTTTATTCGGTTTTCATTATTTCGCATGATGATTGACAAATTTTTCATGTTTTCGATCACAATTATCATCAATAAGGATTTTACACGCTAAAACAGAGAAATTCGCGTATGATGTTGAAGAATATTGCGATCTCGCGTACCTATATAAATGCAAAAGCTGAAATCATTGCCGGTATTGGAGCAATCAAAAATTGTATTTCAACAAACTGAAGCAATTCCTACCCGAGGGAATTGCCTTCATATTTACTCAAGACATATATTGCGCATTTCGCGGATCGTAACCGTTTTTTTTTGTCAATTACTAAAATTAAAATGACAATAAAGTTGTTTATTATCAATTCAAATATTACATAAAATGATCATTCAAATATTTCTGGCGTATCATCAGATGGTATAATTGAAAAATCACGAATTTTGCATCATTTAAATTTTTAGGAGGCACTCCAGCCTCGTTGGATAATACTGGTGAACAATGGGACTATCCCAACGCATGGCCACCCCTACAATCGATATTAGTCCTTGGACTTCAAGGCACGGGATGTGAACCAGCAACCTCCGTCGCAAAGAAACTCGCGACCAGATGGCTAAGAGCGAACCTCGCAGGATTTACCGAGTACAAAGAAATGTTCGAAAAGGTAAGTGTCTAACCCGCAAATTTTTCATTTCTCTTCCATAAGTTTCTTCAATTTCGGAAGTCTTGTTTTATGCGGTAAGATTTCTGGAAAATATTCTCCGCAAATTGCGACAGTTCTTTACAGTTTTTGTACTTTTTTTTTTATTGCCACTCGCAATCTGCAGTTCGATGGGTAAAAATCCAACAACTCTTTCATTGTCCATTTCAAACTTAATAATGTAAAATTTGAAGGTGCTAAGAAAGTTTTCCGATCGGTCTGAAGTTTTGAAGAAAATTTTTTCTTATCCAATGCAAAAAAACGAAAAAAAAACTTAAAAGATGAGACGTGAAAATATTTTTTGATTCGCAAAATAACGTAGATACATCTATACCTTTACCATACATGAAATTTCTCACCGGTTTTTATTCCGAGACAAAAGAAATTCGTCGAAGGATCATATGAAAAACGTATGATGAGATGAAAAAAAGGGGTCGGTAGATATCACTCCACCCTTGATCATCTCAGAAATTTGTCCATATATACAACAGCGTTTCTTTCGTGCAGATCGATTTTGCTGCATGAGTTTGAATACGTGTATCTAACTTTTCCATTTTTTCACCCCATAAATTGAACCCCAAAATTCACCAGCGATGTACGGTATGGATATATACGTAGCTCACATTCTCACAGATTTTTATTTATCCACTTTAGTTACTTCAATTTTTTTTTTTTTTTCTCTCCCCCGTCTTCCAAAAACGAAATTTGTCAAGATCTCAAAATATAAGCGGATGCTTCGTCCTACCCGCGGTGATAAGTAACCGCTCTTGAGCGACGCAGTAAATTCAAATCTCTCGTGTATATATAAGGACACCTCGTGAAAGCGACAGATGTTTTTCTCATCCCGATGCCCCGCGAAGTAAAAAAAAAAAATTGGGGAAGGTTCTTTCATCTTTTTTCATTGCTCAAACTCTATAGAAAAAAAATAATGGTGAAAATACGAGCATGTAAAAAAAAATCAACCAGAGAAATGATTATAATAATTAACAAACTCCACTGCGTAGGATACTTTTGACTATTGAGGAAAAATGATATTGAATATGATATCTTCAAAAAATAAAACGAAAAAAAAAATCTTCTACAAATGTAACGTGAAGATGTGATAAGAATTAATATAAGGGTTGTTCGCTACTAAAAAATCTGATAGGTTTTTCTGAGGCAGCTTGTAAACGTCCTATATTCTCAGGTGGTTTGAAAGGGTTCATACAAATTCATTCCTGGTAAAGAGATCTGCGAAGGGATGAATTGGTTGGGTGTTATAGGTATATATATACATTTCTGAACGATATATCTTCAGGGCGTGCCTTGTACCCGCCCAGAATACATCACTGCTGCACAACGATCTGGGAATCCGCCAAGGGATCTTCTTAGATGAGAACGAATTTCTTAATATATTCGACACACCGTTTTCGATCCATTCACGTACATCATTTCACTGTATACCTATATCTACATATCTTCTCAACCGGGGTAAAGAAACTTGTGTGAAGTTGGCAGCTCATTTGCAAAACTTTTTGAAAAACTGACAAGTTATCCTTAAAGGAGCACATCGGTGAATAGACTGGTGTGTAATTTACGGAGTATACAATATAGTACTATGAATCTGAGAATTTTCATCGCGCGTAAATTAATTCGCATTTCAATATTCTGAATAACTTATTATATGACCGTAACCAACTTAACGTTATGAGTAATTAAAATATTTCTTTCATTAAACAACCGGATCAAAATTAATTCTTCAGTTGCGCATGTACCATTAGAATATTAATCAACCATGATCAATCTTGAAGTCGTTATCACCGTTATTATTATTATTTTGCATACTAAATTCCCGTTATCAATATTCATATAAAGACCGCGATTTCGCCATATTTAACTTGTTTTATTTCCGTGAAAAGTATTAATTACTTTTAGATTGTGATTTTATATCAATTTATAAATTTCATTGTTATATTTCTTATTTTTACAGTACGACGCTGTAAACCCGGGACGGTTTGGAGGTGGTGGTGAATACAATGTTCAAGCTGGTTTTGGCTGGACGAACGGGGTGGTCTTGGAATTCTTAGACTTGTATTGGGGCACAATTACCAGTGAAGATAGTCAAGTAACTACGGAAACTACCGTGGAGAGATAAGGTGAGATTTAAAAAAACAAACAAGTTTTTGTTTTTTTCAACGGTAGGTACTCAAACTTTTTATTTTATTTTAGTAGAGCTGATATAAAATTCGAAATTCTTTACCATATAGTCCGCTGCAGCGATGGTAATTTTTGAAACTTGACGTTTTTTTTCTCACATATTTTTCCGTCGAAATTTTTCTCCACGTATCGTGATGTGAAATTATACATCTGAGATTACATGGCGTGCAGAGGAATTACCGGGTGTGAGGAAAAAAATAAAAATAAAACTTTCGGGAGAATTTAATTTCGGCCCTTCCCTCAAATAACAAATTGTGTTTTCGCGTGGATTTTATGACGCAGTTTTTCTAAAGGTTGAAGGATATCGTATCGTTGCATGAGGGGGTAGAAAAAAAATGTGTATCGAAATGCAAAAAAAAAAAAATCACGAACGTAACTTTGGGAAGGAAAGTAAGCGACTTTGCACTACAGACGATATAATAGTAGAATTTTATTGCCATTTCCATCAATGTAAAAATAAATTTTTTTATCTAATATAAGCATGTAAGGGGTTTTAAAACTCCAAAATAACGTAACGAAAAGAAAACAGTTTATATTTGATCTGCAGCACCCTGCTCAATGTTTGATCGTAAAATTGTTTATCATATTACTCGAGGGCCGCTTATCTTTACCACAAAACTAAATAAAGAATAGTAAAAAAAAAATTCGCTCCCAAAAGGGGAAAAAACAAATAAATTTATAATTACAATCAAGAGTCGGCGAGGGGATAAAAAGTGCGAAATTTTCACAAAAAGATACCTCGATTCGCGTATAATTCTACTCACCACGTGCTGCAGGAGGATCAGCCTAAATTTACTCGAACAAACAAAATTCCATGACACGAATGATTTCAACCCTCACGAGGGGAAATAATATTAAACGAATCCGTACCTCGTCTTGAAACTCAATGTTTTTTCGATCATGTTTGCTGCTGTGTGTATGTTTTGTAATGAAAATAGCCATCAGGTTTTGCAACCGGTATAGCCCACTGAATATTTTTCTTTGTATAATTATTGTTTAAATATGATTAAAATTTGGTATTTCCTATACGGAATTTACCGAAAACAAATTCTTTGAAGTATTTTCATCATTTTAATGGACTTGAATGAAATTATACGAAGGATATAAAAATATGTGAAAAAAATTCGCGAATATATATATTATATATGTATGTATATTATGCTTCAGAAATTTGCACATATATACATGCCTACATATATATAATATTCTACGAAATTAACCCGTAAAACCGCAAGAATTACGACTTCATGAAAGTAGATGCATCCTAATTATCCCTATACAAGTTATAATTACCGCAGGTTGGAAAACTTTTTGAATAACTGCAGCCATAGTGGAGAAAAGATGAAAAAAAACAAATAAATAAAATAAAAAGAAGAAACTAGAGTTGCAGAATGAGTTCGTTATAATATAGGTAATATACGCGATATAGAAAAGCGTATCTTCTTTTTCATTACTAGCCATTTTTGCTTTTATTAACGTAATCAGATTTTAACTACGCAATTATTCTGTATCGAAGTATTTCGGTTAACTCTGAGGAGTAGAGTAAATGATCCGCGCAATGATTGAGTGATTTATTTTTATGGTAAAATCCATAGACGCTCATTAATAGGTGTATATTATACAGATTGACGAAAGGATATTGTAATAATATAAAAACCAGAAATATATTATACCCGCATTACTTTTAAGAGCCTACTTCATAAATCCACGGGTTCTTAAACCGTGCGGTATGAAAAGATAGCTGCTGTATACCTACCTAAATTATTTTTACGTATTATATGATATTATCGGGACCCAAAATTCACGTGGACGCGCGGAACTTGCCCGCAGCTGTTTAATTCCGCGGTATATTAAGGCGCAATCTGAATACAAGCAAAAAAAAGAGAGGAAACAATCGCGGCTCTCCGTGGAAACAGCGAAAGAAATAAAAAATATTAAAAAAAAAAGTACTTTTTAAACCAATTTCAGATAACCCTCCCCGTCATCGCGCTCGCGGGAGCTGGAAAGATGTAAAACTTGAAACAAGTCAAAGATCTTATAAACCGTTATAAGGGGACAGGTCATTACCGTTCTACTTTCAGCAGAAATTGGCAACGTATTCTTCGTTTGTTTCATAATTTTCTTCCCTCGAGTGAAAATATAATTGACGTTGCCAATGAAAAATTCTTGACATTGATAAATCAAAAATGAATTTCCAAGTATGTGAAAAACAAAAATCATACTGTACTCTCACATCTATATAATACACTAATGTAATTACCGATTTTTGGAATGCTTTTACCGCAGTTAAGTCACAGCTGATAAACTTTCGCGCAGTAAAAACGTGTGAAAAATTTTAAATACTTGAAGTAAATTATTATAGACATTTAGCCGCAGGACAATGTACCTATATGGAAACGGCCGTTGCAGAAAAAAATAAGATCAGCTGTGCCCGAGGAAATAACTTCTTCCCCCCCCCCCCCCCCCCCCTCCCACCTCTTTTCATGCAGTATTCGGAATTTATGGATTTATACATTTTTTATCTTATGTCACATAATTTTTTTGCGTTTTGTTTTTGTCAACCAGAGTTGCACTCTTTTCAGACTCGTAAGTTTCTCCGCGGCTGTGTATATAGGGATTATCGGGATTATCGGGATTATCTTCCGGGATTTTATATGCGTTCGTTAAAGCGACTCGTACGGTGCAACTATATCCGGTTCATATCCGGTTTTCATGTATGACGATATCATTTTCTCTTCCGTATATTCATTCTACTGTTATATACATCTCTGTGTGTCTATATATGTCCAAGCATCGCCTATACGTGTCGTATACATATATACTTAACCCACGCTAGATACATTTTAGCACACTCAGAAAATCCTGAAGGATATATTTCTACGATAAAGCCCCGAGGGATTCATATAAAGGGTAACGTGTCCGCGTCTGGAGAGCTATCCTCACCGTGGTGACCAAGACGCGATTTTCTCTTGCTATCGAAAAGCTAAAATAAAAGAATAAAAATGCCATAGAGAAGATCAGAACTCTCAGTTATTTCCTGACCTTTTTAGGTATAATATAATACGTGGGAAAATATCATGCCCCCGACCTACGCTGCTTTTTTTTGCAAGCATCGATACGGAAACTACCCAATTTTGGAAATGAAAAAAACATCTCATATCAAGTTATATGTTCGTTAAATTTAACAAATATACTCCGCGTACATCGAAGCATAAAGTACATATTTTTCGTTTTGCACCACTGTATGCATATCGAGCTGCGGATGTATTTATTTAGGTTGTAATAATTCAGTTGATTCTCAGGGGGATGAAAAACGAGCGGAAAAAGCGGAAGAGGAAGGATAAAAGAATAAAAAATAAATGAAGGAATAGTAATGGAAAATATATAGATGCAATTTCCTATGTATTAATATACTGCTATACTTGTACTACAGCTGCTGCAGAACGTGGGGAGTTTGAAAAACACCACCGAATGGGTAAAACATTCTTTTCTTTTTACCCTGTGAGGTTAGAGCAAGTCAATAAAAAATTCTGCACACGAAATATGCATGCACCGACATTCTTAGCACGTGTAAAATACACGAACGGGGAAGCTCCATCCCCCAGAATCGCGACTACTTGTCAATTCCGCAGGTAAAATATCGTATAAATATACTCCACATGCGTTTTTTCCAGCCTCAAAATTCCCAAGAATATACATACCTGTGTGGAAACCAAAAATACTTGCTGAAAATTTTATTTTTCAAGTATTTTTTAAATAAATATTGCGATGAAACATTGATTTACTTCTTAATGTAATTGAGATAGAATGATAATAATTGTTGGGTGGTAATAGGAATTAAATGATTACGAATTTGTATAAATATTTGTTGATATTAGAGTAAATTATATTTCACACCAGAGAAATACGGAACATGACATTCATAATTATTAATTGAAGAAATTCATAATATTTGCGGGATTATAGTATACGTGAGTTTAAATATCGTCGATGAACATAATTTACATTCGTATATAATTACTCTGCGGCATGGTCGGCAAACAGATTTAGGTTCTAAATTGATCATGTTCACAATTTAACATAAATTCGACTCTGATGGGCTCAATGGCTAATTCAATCTGCGCAGCTGGTATATGCGGCGTAAATTTTCACGACTATATTCCACCAATTACCGATTGATTAGAATAACCACAAATAGGGTGTATACGGTGAACGAGATTAATTATTATCCCCAATTATTTAAACCAAAATAACTACCAGCGAATAATAATATTACGCCGCAACAATTTCAGTCGAATAAATATTAATAATTCGTCTAATTTTTTATTATTTTTCAATCACTCACCCTTTTCGATACAACAACATTGGTAGGATGATTGGAAAAATGTTGGAGATAAAAAACCCGGCCGGACGACCAGGTCCAAGAACTTTCCAGTTGCACTCACCGAACTTCATTTCTTATTACGTACTTAAGGATAATTCGGTACTGCTCACAACCCTAATAACACACACACACACGTAATACACAGTAGATCCTACTTAGCTCGTGGTCACCGGCTCACTGGATTACTTTCCTGTAAATCCGACTTCAATCGAACTCTCAACAACATACGACGTCACAAAGGTACGAGACGTTAAATATTTTCAAACGTACGACGAACGCCGCGACCCTGAGCGAAACTGTTCGTGTGTCGCATCAAACGTATAAACAGATTATGCATATACCGGAGTGCGAAGTTCGTTTTATCTAGCTTTTTTCGCCTTGTCTCTTTCATCGGTTAAATAACTCTACAAATAAATCAAAGAAATTTTCAGCAAAAATCTGTTCAATATTCCTTCTCGAAGTCTGCTCGAAATGTTTAAAACTTTTATGTCCTTTCAAAAATCTTACGTTCCAATTTAAAAGGAGAAAATTTATTCTATTTTTAATTCCAATAAAAAATTTTCAGCAGTTTCGTGGTCGCAAAATATATACCTGTGGATTTCTCATGCAAGTATTGCTGATACGTATCATACTGTAGGAGTTTTTCGCTATATCGAAACCATGAAGTAGCTAATAAACCAAATAATTTTAAGCACGCGATTCTCAAATTATACTCGTGTTCGATCTCGTTTTATATTTTACCGTAGTTACGTGCACAAGTGTATTCAGATCGTGGAGGATAACCTTTTGCAGTTAGATAGAATTATTTACTATCTGCATAACGTAAGATTCATTGCAGAGCTAAACTTTCTCCGTATGATTTAAACGCATACCTACATAGTTACGTATATGGCACGAGTTAGAATTGCGTCAGTTTGAGCAGATTTTACACTTAATGTGGTTTAACTATAGTTGAAACATTATAACAGGCAGTCATTCAGATGTTTATTGCTGCACTTTTTGCCATTATAACTTATCTATTCCGCCGAGAATTCTGGTCGATGAGCAGATACGATAAACGATAGGGGTGAAGGAAGGATCAAAATTTTACTGCACTAAAAGATTGCATTTCATAATTCTACAGCTGCTTCATTTCTCCGTTGCAGTAACAACTAAGGTTTACTACTGAATAATAACGGATATCCTCCCGTTAAAGTTCGGCTTTGACACACATGCACGTTTATTGATACATAGAATATTTCATAGGAAGGAAATATCCGCCGGGCAAATGTGTAGGAACGTTACAATGGTAGATACATGTATATCTATAGATAAAATATATGCGGACGTGATCGTATGGATGGGAATCGTTAAACACGTACATGTGCCAAGTTTTATGGAAAATTCATATTTGTCACGTATAAATTTCAAACCGCGATTCTTCCACGTGAATATTTTTCTCATCCCTCGTATACTTCTTTCCATTTACGTACTCGACCTCACAGAATTAGGGCACTGCATGTATAATCGGGGCATTCCACGAGGAATATTTTTTGATGGTCACTGTACGAAACCTTGAGAGAGAAAAAAAACAAACATTGATTCGATCATACGATAAAATGTTCTTCCCGACCGACATGGAAGTCGTGGGAGTAAAATCATTTGCCTTTTTCTTTTTTCGAGTTGACCGAGTTGACGCAGACCAGCCCGTGCATTGTGACGAGTAAACGGAACCGATTGGGGTTGAAACGTAGCCAAGTGCCATACAAACAGCAAACCTGAACGAAAACCAGAAAATTCCGAAATTTTGTTGGGCGCGAGGCTGCACCGCTCGGTACACATAGAAATAAAAAAAGAAAACCACTTGGAGAACCAAAAGGATCGAGAGGCACGAAGGTGTTAAAATATCCCCGTTTTACGATTTAATACATTCGTATAAAAGGATGAAAAATAGATTCCGCTAATTGGTCTGACACAGAATTATAAAATTTACCTCAGACCTTACGCAAAAACGATCCACGATAAAGAGATAAAAAAAAAGATGTTGAATATTCGAAAGCGTAGGGGTATAAAATTTTCTATAGACACAAAATGATCAAAGCCATGTTTCAATCGAAGCGCCCTTGATCTTTTCACAGCCATAAATGCACGTGTATATAAACTAGAATTCAATCTCGTGAGATTTTTTTTTTTTTGCCGTGTGAGAAGATATAGAAACTCGTTCGGAATCCGTGAAAGATAGCTGTAGATCGTTTATTTCTACTTCAAGTCTGACGGTCTGGGTACATTTAACAGGAGATAGTAGGTGAGGGAGTGCGATATCCCGGGTCCGACATTAACCCCGGTCTTTTGTTCTTTTGTTTCTTATTTTTTTTCTTTTTTCATTTTTTCATCGAACTAAGGAGCCGTAGTTCTTTGAACCTAATAGCTGTATCGATTATTCAACACCGACACATGAGGCAACCTATATAGGCAGCAATTTGGCTGGGATGGGAAGAAATTTCACTCTCATACGATCGCTGAGTCGACGTGAGTTAGTCTTCTTTAATTCCTCAAGCCCTTCTTGATGCATGAGAGTTGCAGAATATGATGAATTTTAGACATCTATTAGATCTTTAATATTCCATCTAGTCATATAACTGAAAATTGACGATAACTCGATCATTTCGATAGACAGATCAATTTAGTCAGCAGGTTTATATTACATAAAGTATAAAATATCATTTATCGGTGCCGAGTACCCAATTAACGCTATGTCTGTTCGAATCAATAAGCTCCCGGGAAAAAGATCGGATAGAAGATGAGAAAAAATGTAATTTATCTCATGGGTATAAAACTTGGTTGAATCTACAGGGATTGATTGAACTTATTATATGCATTTCTGTTACAGTTACGGATGATGGCTTCACTTTCTATACTCGCCAATAGAAACGTCAACTGTAGATAATATTATTAAATTGAAGGAACAAGATGCATTTCATCTGACGATGTATGAATTGAAGAATCTAACGAGAATCAATTTTCAATCAGGTTCTATCTGGGGATTGATGTGTATTCACCGGTACATGTGATATTTATACAACAATAACTAGGAGAGAAAAACTTCAGAATACTCCTCGTCTGAATATCGATTACAAATTTGCTGTATGATTGCTGAAGGCGTCAGAAATAAGCAGAAATTTTCTGTGAATAGTTCCAGATTCCGTGTTCATGATTCACAGGATGAAACTGAAGAGAATTTTTTCCAATTATATTCCACGTGATTATCGCGTTTCAAAGTTCATTTGGCAATACATTGCAATAAATTATATTCAGAGAAATCAGGTCAAAGCTAATGTTCTAATTGTACAGCGATTATGGGTCCCTTCCCAATAAATAAAAGCTGAAACTTTGATGTATAATTCACAAATACCAAATATAATTATACATCCATTTGGTACATGAAAAATGAATTCTGACAAATATATTGCCGTCGCAGTTTCGTTCCGTAAATCACAATGGTACGATGTAATATGATAGATGAAAAAATTAGGAAATGAATGAATAATAAATTTTGCATCAAATGAAAAGTAAAAAAAAGAATAGAACTAGAAAAGAACTGTTACAGAAAACCTATCATAATTTTCTTGCCCTGACAGTATTGTTACATGAAAATAACAATATAAACGTGATAACGATGAAGATGGTGATGATGATGAGAAGAATAGAAAAAAATGAAAATATTATCGACGCATATATCAAACTGGAACGCCGGTGTACATTTTATAGTTACGCAAATTGTACGAATGCAATATAGATGCATTATTATACCTAGAGACTAGGTGGGTTGAAAACGAGCGTACAAAATTACGTTCATATATTATACATAATTTATTAACGGTGTTGGCATTAAAGATATTATTTATTCAGGATGAATTTCTTTTTTCTTTATCACCTGTTCGTCCTCACCTATCCTGGCCGTTATTGTATCCAAGTTTGAAAAAATCCTTCATCGATACGTTAAAACGGACGGTGACTGTACCCTGAGAAACCATCCTTGTCACTAGAAAATTTTTTTTTTTCAAAAATACACGAAATAATTTCAATGGCCTGATATAACTACAAGCACGCGATATTCATATTTTCGGTGAAACGCTTATCGCGAATTATGATTTACGTGCAGTTTTTCTCACTAAAATTACAACATGTTATATACTCAGCGTGTAGAAGGAGTACATTTAGTCGTAAAGGGTGTAGCGGTGAACGAGAAATAAAATGGAATGCGAATACATGAAAATAAATTACAGCGCGAAACTGCATATACGAAGTAAAAAGTGAATCATAATCTGTTACATATTCTTACGTTCGCGACCACTTCCGGATGCCAAGATTGTTGGATCGATTAGTTCCGGTCGTCTACCGGAAAACCATGCGATAAACTGCCTAAAGATCGAAGATGATTTCGGGACGTAGATGGACACCCTAAAAGTTTGGAGCGTGAAGGATGATTACGATTGGAATCGTTTGACCTGTTTTCAACGAAGGGAGAAATAAATTGCCTTACTTCTTTGTGTGCGTTCCCGTAGTCATTGGCAGATGACAAACTCCGTATCCTCGGATAACATCGTGGCCAAAAAAGTCCAGACCATAAATGGAAAGGACGAGCTGGGGCCCTGTAGGTATACGTTGAAAGTTGTGAAATATGATACACATATAAAAACTCGAATATTCGATCAATTTTTTTCCGAACATCAAAAGTCAAAACCCGTTTGTTTTTTCTACAGTTTTTTTTTGTTTTTTTTTGCTCACATCCATGGGGATTGATGCTCTTGAAGGCGATATCCAAAGGGAAATTCCAAACCGCTAGCTGTCGGACGTCATTGCTTTTTTTGCACATCTGCGTAAGGCCTTCTTCAATTCCCTGTGAAATTGCAAATTCCTTGTTACTTTTTTCTTCTCGAATGAACCATCGTGTTGAATAAACTGCAAAGAGAAGTAGTTTATAAATGATTTCGATCAAGGAATTGAGGTGGTTTGCCGTTGTTAATATTTTCGTTTTTTTTCATAAATATAATCGCTGGCTCACATGCGTTATCGGTTATACAAAGAAACCTTGAATTCTACTTTGGGCAAAGTTTTTTTTTTTCTTTGTTGGAGTTTCTTGAAGCAGCTCTTCAACAGATTTGGGCGCAAATTTCTACCTCCGTTTCCGGTTCCTGCGTCAATTCTTGAAAACGGGAGTAGCTCGCGTTAAATTTCTACTTTCGAATTTATTTGAATCGAATTTATGCATAAGAAGCATAAAGTGGCGAATATTCCGGCCTGTACAACGAAAATCTTTACGGCATTTATGACCTCGAGTGATTCTTATCACGCCGACATTGTAGGTACGCAAATTTATATCTGTGGTGCTGAGTGTGGTGCTAAGTGACTTGAAAAGAAGTGACGTTCAAATCCTACACGAATTCCCGTATGAACTGTAGAATGTATTCCCCAAAAATTATCAAATCAGATGAATAAAATACTTCCGAAGATCGATCAAACTACGGACGTGTATAGCTCCCTCTCGTATAACGTGATAACAAAAAAAAGAATTTTCTCATTCATTCGTTGTTTTCGACCCAGTTATTCAAATTCTCCAGAGTGAAAATGAAAATGTACGATGAGAATGAAAATGTATATGTATTATATACGTATATACATACCTATATGAAAGGATAACCACGGAATTTTATATCGTGAGGAAAGCTTAGATTTGAATATGAAAATATTATGCCTCAACGAATAAATTCACAGTCCAAAATTTTATATTTACGACTCTCCCCACTGAAAATAACTGGCACGGTAAAAGACAGACATAGAAATGATATGCGAAAAATAATCCCGCTCTCAAAACTTCCATGCGACATGACCCATTGTCGGGATTAATTGATAAATATAGGGTGCTTAATTTCTTACGATTTAACTTCAATATCAACGCGGCGGCGGTTACTGCAGAATATTCATTGAAAAATTTTGAAGCCAAAAATATATTGCAGCGATTGTACGCAGAAATTGCATAATTTAATCAATCTGCAATTAATTACCGGAAAAGCTCCCGATACAATAATTGGGAAATACTACCGTGAAAAAAATAAATAAAAACCTAGTTTCGAAAAGTTCAACTCGAGCTTACTCGGAGATTTTTTCAGCAGATTTGCTCCCTGCAACTTCCAAACAAATATCCTGCGTATCGCATACAAGTTTAAACGATAATCAATAACTCAGTCGGCACGAATACAACAGTGGGTACCAAAGGAACGTTTTTAACCCCGTGCTATGAGTGAGAGAGATAAGAAAAATTTATTATCGTTGCTAATCAAATTATAGTGGGGATAATAACATTATTATACCCTAACAACGGTCCAGTCCGGTCCGCAATGGTATCCGTATTTGCAATACACATTGTCGATGTCATAAAAATTCGCGTACTCGATCGAGCCCGTAATGGAAAGGAAGAATTCACCTTCGACTGACATATCACAAGCTCAGTGATCATAGGTATTAATTATATACGAATGCGGAATAAAAATCACGTTCTGCACGCACCGTTCACAGAAGTTGAGACAACAACCGTTTTTCGGACTCCACACAGCGATTTGTTTTGAATTACACGCCCTCAGCGTTACCATAACGACGAAAGACGCCCGGGAAACATGTCGCGGTTCCGGTTGAGGTGATTACGAATGAACTCAAAAACAGGGGTGAAAATTGGGTTCGGAACTATCAGGTATAACTTTATTGACACCGCATGAACTGCAAAAACGACAGCACTTGCTTAGTGGATTATTATAATGAATAATATATACAAGATTACGAAGTAATTAATGGTATCTAATACAATAAGTAACAACTAGTAACGTACCTACCAACGGGCAATCATTCTTTCTCCGTGATGAAAAATCACAAACCGGGTTTACCGATCCATATATTCCGGTTATCCGTGTACGACAATCAAAAAATGATTGAGATAAAATTCGCATGCTTAATGAGTACGGAATTTATTGCCCGCGAATAACGTCAGTGTAAAAATTTTTCAACGCCGCATGATTGATGTTTTTTTTTTAGTGACGATGGTTACACCCTACTACGATGATTCACCTAAGTAGCTACCTTAATTTTTCCATGATCTCATGTTTAATAACTATCTGGATGAATCGCCGCTCTAAAATTCATTGACCGTAACCAAAATTTTTCCAACTATACAATAAGAGGACTGACTTTTTCCTCAAATTTTCATGATCAATTCTAAGAAATACTAGCAACAGCATTTTTGGCATCATCCTTATTTTGTGTACTTTTTTCTCTTTTTTTCTTCCTTTTTTCTCATCAATTTTCTCATCGCTGCTCCTCCTAGTTACCTCCCCAATCGCCCTATTTTCCCAGAGCTACTTCCTTCATGCGGTTCAACGCAGAACCGGCTTTGAACCATCCAATTTGTTGTTCATTAAACGTGTGGTTCAGGGTTATGGTATCAACTTTGCCGTCCGCGTGTTTGATCTCGGCTTTAAGAGGCTGTAAAGTAAAATTTTCCGTTCACATTAGTAAAATACCGAAACAGGACAGAACTTAGCGGACGAAAAATTATCCTGATTAATAAATTATCATAAATTACCTTGCCGGGTGAGAGGTCCTTGAGTCCCAGGATGCTGATTTTGTCGGTCGGTTGAATTTTGTCGTAATCGCTAGCGTTAGCGAACGTCAACGGCAGCATACCCTGTTTTTTCAGATTAGTTTCGTGAATACGAGCGAAGCTCTTAACGATTATCGCGCGTCCACCAAGATGTCTAGGCTCAAGAGCTGCGTGCTCCCGAGACGAACCTTCACCGTAGTTTTCGTCTCCAATGGTCACCCACCTGACGCCATTTTTCTTGTAATGACGAGCAACGTCGGGAACACCTCCCCACTCTCCCGTGAGTTGATTCTTGATCTTATTCACTTCGTTGTTTTCCGCATTTACGGCGCTAAGCGATTGCAAATATCTCATCAACTCTTCTAAAAAACTTGAATTACTTTACGCGATACGTAACTAGCAATACATACCCAATGAACATGTTATTAGAAATGTTGTCCAAATGACCTCTGTACTTGAGCCAGGGTCCTGCGGCAGAGATGTGATCCGTGGTGCATTTGCCCTTCGTCTTAATGAGAATTGTAAGATCGGTGTAATCCTTGCCGTTCCATTTGTCGAAAGGATCGAGTAGCTGCAACCTCTGAGATTTGGGGTCAACATCCACTTGAACTTTGCTACCATCGGCGGGAGGAGAATCATACGTTTCTTCTCCAGCGTCAAAACCACGACTGGGCAATTCATCGCCAAATGGATCGTCGAGAAGGAATTCTTTGCCGTCTGCACCCTTTAGTTTATCGGTTACAGGGTTGAAATCTAAACGTCCGGCAATAGACAACGCCGTAACTAGCTCGGGACTCGTTACAAACGCATGAGTGGCGGGATTAGCGTCGTTACGTGCGGTAAAGTTTCGGTTATAAGAAGTAACAATGGTATTTTTGTCGCCTTTCTTGATGTCTTGACGATCCCATTGACCGATGCACGGTCCGCATGCATTAGCAAGAACCACACCGCCAAAGTCACGGAGAGTTTTTCCCTGTAAAAAAATGTCGCAGGTTTATCGTTGATATTAGAAACTTTCAGCGTTGCAATGACCAAGTGTTTGAAAATCATTTACTTACAATTCCGTCACGTTCGATAGTTGCGCGAATTTGTTCTGAGCCGGGTGTAACGTTGAAGATAGACTTAGATTTGATTCCATGTTTCATTGCCTGCTTAGCGATATTAGCGCATCGTCCCATATCTTCATACGAACTGTTGGTACAGGACCCAATGAGGCCGACCTTGATCTCATTTGGCCATCCATTTTTCTTCGCAGTCGCGCCTTTAAAAATGAATACGAATCGAATTATTTGAAGTGACGTTAAAAATGACAAGTCACTAAAGTACATTCATCATTTTCAGCAGGGGGTTTATGGCCACATAACTTATTGCGCGCCATTGCGTTGAAGTACGGAGGAATTTTTTATCTCGTAATATTTAAGATAACATTGTAACGTTTACTGATATAAACCTATTGTAATTCCAAGAGCCTATCAAAAGACAAATCCAATCTCGTTCTCATCAGGAGAACATCGGGAGATAATGATCATTCTATTTACCCATCAGATCTGCAAATAATAACTCCGGGCTTTAACATGCAATAGCTACCAATTAACTGAGTACGTACGCCACGTTGAACGACCGTAAGTAGGTATCAACCACCTTCCGATTTCATGATAATTCGGTCGATCTCAATTATTCGATCTGGTATTAAGAATAATCGGCATTCAAGTACCGTCGAAGTTAATCCGCGTTTTGAAGCACCGAAACTGAAATCAACATAGAGGCCAACCGCTCGGATGTTGCATAAATTTTTTTGCAAACTCACCCAGTTTGGAAATTGGATGCGCAAGATCAGGAGTAAACGGTCCATTGACATGGGGTTCCAATGTTGAAAGATCCAATTCAATAACTTGATCGTATTTAGCATTGGCATCGGCTGTAAGAAGACTTTCTCTGTACCGATCAGCTGCTGCGGAAATATCCGTACGTCCTGTTGCCTTAAGGTAATCTTGCATACGCCTGTTGTAAGGGAATACTGATGTCGTCGCTCCAATTTCAGCACCCATATTACAAATGGTAGCCATACCGGTACAACTGATACTGTCAACACCAGGCCCAAAGTACTCCACAATGGCTCCAGTGCCTCCTTTGACGGTCAGAATACCTGCAACCTGATTAACATAGCGTCTTCAATATTGCTCTTTATCCATTTTCTGATTTGAACTCTGAACCCAATGAATGATTACCTTCAGAATAACGTCCTTTGGGCTGGTCCAGCCTTTAAGCTCGCCAGTTAATTTGACCCCAATAACATTTGGGCATTTCAATTCCCAGGGAATGCTGGCCATCACGTCAACAGCATCTGCACCACCAACCCCGATGCAAAGCCCCCCCAAGCCACCTCCATTTGGTGTGTGAGAATCAGTTCCAATCATGAGTAGACCTGGGAAAGCGTAGTTTTCGAGAATAATCTGATGGATGATACCAGATCCAGGGTTCCAGAAACCAACACCATACTTGGCTCCTGCTGTCTTTAAGAAGTTGTAGACTTCCTTGTTGATGTCTTTGGCTCGAGATAAATCTTTAGCACCACCAGTTTGAGCTTCGATCAAGTGATCACAGTGAATGGTTGAGGGCACTGCCACTTTTGGAAGACCTGAATGGAGAATGACAAATAATCATGATAAATAATTTGATCCTACAGAAGATTTGATTTTCTACTCAACTAAACTATCGCAACTAGGAAGCAGTCGAGGAAGCAGTCTATATTTACCAGAGCTAATAAACTGCAACATTGCCATTTGGGCAGTTGCATCCTGCATCGCCACTCTATCAGGTCGTAATCTAAGGTAGCTAGTTCCACGGACAACATCTTGAGTTTGGGGTTCATCCAAATGAGAATACAATACTTTCTCAGATAGAGTCAATGGTCGGTTTAATCTGAAAATAAGGTATCATTCACAATCAGATTTATAGATGACATAGAAACATCAATGGATTTAATTTAATTTTGCTCTCACCGTTTCTTAACAATTTTAATATTATCTTCGAGTTTATCGTAAGGAAGGTAAGTGGTCTGGTCAAACTTTGACATAGCCACTTTTGCAGCTGCGAAGCTCAATGGACTTGCACTGAAACATCTTTGCTGGATGTCTGCAGCAAACCCGGCCACCCTCTGGGAACATTATCAAGAAATAAGATTCATTAGTTCACACATCAGCACAAAGTAAGTTCTAATCTTGAATGGGAAAGAATAAAAAAACTGAAAGATAAGTGGTCATCATAGTAAACAAATAAGTACATATCTATATCATACGAACTACGCAATCATAATTTATTGGATGGTAATTAGTTGGTATTATTGATTATCTGATTTCTCTTGATCGGATATCAAATTATACACCCATATCATGTTTTCGATTTTCGAGTCAATAACTGAAAATATTGGTACTGATTTTTCCTGCATTTTCCTTTCTATTCGAACAGTTTATGCCAGTTTTATACCAATAGTGGGAATAACCTCCAAAAATATTCGGGACAATCAATACCAGCTTTGCTCTCATAGCTTGCAGTTACATAACTCAATCGTGGCCTTTTTTCTATTTTTATTGAAAGTCACTTTGGTCGGGTTATTTTAGCTTGGAAATCGTGATTCAATTTATCGTGAACCAAAGATTGAATACGAATAATCGATAAAACCACTGCAATATTCAAATATCTGCAATAATGGAGCAAAGGCAGTCTTTTGGAGCAAAGTGTTTCAGAGCACAGGCGCTCTATAGGATGGAAAATTACAAAAAAAGATTTGTAGCTCGTCTTCGAAGAGTGATTTGTTACGAGATAAAAAAGTACGATGCAAATTAGGGGACAGAAAACTTGCATAAATTAATCATTCGTCTAGAAATTGTCTGAAATATTCAGAATAGTTTGATTGACCTTTGAAGGAGGTCGAGGTGGGGATCTCTAGCGCTTATACAAGAGGGTCTTTTGCATAGGGACAAATATTGAATGAAATTCACTACGTTGTGATTCATTGAGCAATTTATAATGTGTTTAATTCATAAATAATCAAATGAATTATTTTTCTGCCCACCTACCTGGGCCTTAAACACACGAACGCAATACGACATTATCGTTGATTATTCTTCTCGGGCACTTTGTCGTGACGAAAAAAAAATTACAGCTTATTCGCGCACGCGCAAGATTGACAGACTCTCGTGGCAGTTCTTCTTAAACCGGCCACCAGAGAACTGAACTGAACCTGGTCTGAAACGTATCCAGAGTACAAGTGCATAGTTACACGCATGCGCTCCGAAAGAAACGATTATAATACAAATGCAATTTTTGGCAAGACAGCACCGACCTACTCGCAAAAACGAAATTTGCGCTTTCAAAATTTACAAAATTCATTAATTTTCATGTTCCTGTTGGAAAACTTGTCCTTAGAATCTAGAATATTGTCTCACAGTTAAAGTACAAGACTGTACTTCATTTCCAAAAAATTTTTTTAATCGATGGAACTAGATTACCCAGAACAATTAATTAATAAGCATTCTTTAATTGAGAGTTTCCATCACTGTTTTAGCAGCGAAAAAGATCATTCATTTAAAGAGAATTCAAAAGAATTGCGTCGCAGATTTCATGCGTGGTTGAAGTATATTACAGCATCTCAGTTACAAAGATATGCTTTTGGTTTTTGTACCTATACAAGTGTACAGAAGAATCAAAGATTCTTAAAATAAACCATAGTATATACGATATACCTACTCATCATCTATCTAGGTGAGAGAAAAACAAGTTCATATAACATTCTTATAACGTTACATATTATCGTCAATTGCATTCAACCAAACTACCGCTATAATCCTATGATTT
Source organism: Athalia circularis (assembly GCA_963978495.1). Lineage (NCBI taxonomy): Eukaryota > Metazoa > Arthropoda > Insecta > Hymenoptera > Athaliidae > Athalia > Athalia circularis. The sequence continues at coordinate 16,896,331 of OZ021698.1, read as the reverse complement.
TACCTGACCAGCACCTGATCACTGGTGTAAAAAATCTGGAACATCCCACTGATGATACGTGTCAGTAAGATAATCCGTTTCTTTCTACAGAGGCTGTTTTACTCTCCGACAATCGATACCGTGGAGTCCACGAGCTGTTCGTACTTTTACTTCAGGTATTTTACTACCTATCGTCAAACCGAACAAACTACTTCGTTATCGACAATGTTAAGATTAAGTAATTTAGTTTATTACTGAAGATTGATAAAGATAAAAACCTGAGATGCTGTGCAGAATATTCGGAGAATTATAAAGTTATACCTATAATATGAATTTTTTCTATGAATTTATTCTCATTCATTAAGTTCTCTACTTCGTTTTCAATGTCTTAGCATAAATCTTGACATTTATGTTTTTTTACGCGTGATTTTTCGCTACCTTTTAACAACCAAATGGTTATGTATAACCGTAGCGAAATAATTACCATTTGCTTACATAGAAAGCAGATGTAACGGTGCCTTACCTACCTCAATAAAAGCGCTATCATCGTGACACAATGTCGTATAACAGTTTTACGTGGGATGTATTTCAGTAGAACCTAACACTGTATAATAGTAGAGTACTATAACATATAAGTCAGTGCTTATGTATAATTTATGGGGTTGCATTCGATGTTCGTACAAATTGCTCCACCTATGCAACGTGATGTGCAGCCTTATATATACCAGGATAATTACAGGTTGCATGCTTGCGGCAAATTTGCCCCAGGGATCTGGTGTCCAATCTGACTTAAACACGTAAGAAGTGAGGAGTTAGCTTTTATATCCTTTCTGTTAATTTCTACGCCTTGTTATACCAACATTTCTAATATCAGAGTCATGTTATTGATGTAACGTACAATTGCAATACTAAAAATGAATTTTTTTTAATGAGATCTACTCGCATTGATCACTTCTAATTTATGCGATACACTTATTGTTAGATGCGGATTAGATCACTTGTCTAAATTTTGAAATTAGACTTCAGTATCCTTGAATTACATATGCCTACTAGGATAATTCACGATCGTCCTAATTCCAGTGATTCTTTTTTCGCTGATTAATCAATGGGAATCGATCATTATTAGACATAATAATATGTATATAAAATATTATATATATGGGGTACGGCACATTGCAGCTTTGTAGATCGTTATATTATGATAGAATAATAATAGAGTGATCGCGTCGTGGTTTATTTAAACTAGTGGACAAAACGGATCCAATTTATATATACTCCAAATTGTACAGCGTTACACTTAAAGTCGGTCCCGTGTTACACCGTTCAGACACACCCACGCATTATAATCCCACCGTTTAAATATTGTCTTCATAAAATTCATACTATATTCATTATAATGCAATATCCATGCATTGAAATCCCTGCCTTTTACGTCTTGAAGAATTCCCTTCATTCATGTTCTCAAGTTCGTACCCTTGATTTTTTTATTCGCGTTCGGTCGGATAGAAGGTGGGTAAAAGCTTATCGCATCAATAATTATTTTAAGAAAAACTGATGAGAATTCATTAACGATTTATTCAGGGCGTTGAGCATGAATATTTCAGCTGTATGGAGCTATGTTCGGTGACCTATAATTCTTCTTACGACACGTAATTTTTCTCGATCTTGAAAATGCATGAGGCACAAATAACGCTTTGTATAAGCAACTGACAAAAAGACAATGAGGGTAGAAACGCAGCTATATACTTGTCTGTAAAACATAATCTTTCATGTTCATCGCATGCTGTAGGTCATTTGCGGTGCTTGTTCCGTAATATCGTTCATCTATACTCGTTCATTAACATGCACTCGAAGTATTATAATCGATAACAGATAACATAGAGTTTGTTTTTATTTTAGCTGCTACTGCAGTAGTTGTTCGAGTTCACTGGAGAAACGGTCAAAACTTGCTCCGGTCCACCCACTATTCGTAATCATGTCAAGGACCTTTAAAGCCTTCTCTTCGTCCGCACATAACATCCTCATCGTATATATAAGTATATACCAAAAGTTCTCTTACTGCGAGAAAAAGTATTCTGGTTTTATTATTATCTTTTTATTTTCTTTTTATTTATTTATCTTTTTATAGGGCCGATTAACCAACCAGGTCGATCACGCCAGAGATAATTCTTTATATCGAACAGTCTACGAGGCAAAATCTCCAAGCTGCTGCAGTGATCGCGTGCCTTGGCATTAAACATTTTTATTATTTTTTTTTTTTTATACCTACAGTGTCGCGTATTCTGGTAGCTAACAAGAGATCCGTTTAATTTTCAGGGCGTTTCTTTGCCAGGGTTAAATATGAATGGATTATAATACGTCTACAAGAAATTACATGCACATTTGAATTTCTATCGAAAATTACATAGTACGTAACTGATTGCAAATTTGTATTTTATGAGTTGTGAATTGTGTATAACAAAACTGTCTTTATGAAATACAGCTTTCCTTATGTTCAATTTTGCAGAGGGATTGATTTATGAATACAATTACCCGGGTAGAAATGTGAGCCTAGTTTTGTATTGGTTTCAATTTCGTAATCATCTGCATACCTCAAGATATAGAAAGAAAAAAACTTAAACAAACTAACCTGCGTGTATATAAGAAAAAGGAGATAACGAAATGTCACATGCGGTTTTGTAACACTTACAATCAGACCGACCAGAGATACACACGATTGATATTCAGGTATTTTTTATATGGAACACATAATATCGTATCGTCGACATTTTTTGGTATCAATGACCCGTTGAAACTAATAATCAATCTACGCGTAATTATATGCAAAGAGCCGCCAGAGGATATTTTTGTTTTTTGTGCAACACGCAAGCGATTCTTTTGAATTTATTTACTTGGTTTTTTTTAACAAACTTCACGGGGATCTACATAATTTCAAGCGACTTGACGTACCGACGTTTCTGTGCGAGTCTAATCTTAGAGGAAAATGAAACTAATGTGATTATACAAGCTTTTAAAAAACATTTGAGAAAGTTTGGTACGAGCAGTTCAAAATAGTTTATGAAGGGGTAAAAAATAATAACATTTGTATCGATTTCTTGATGAAAATAAATGTCCAATAAAAATGAACTTTTAAAACTATTCACCCGCGACTGTGTAATATCTGAGTTTTGGTATTTTAACGTCCTCCTACACACCATCAAGATAACGCGTTGATCTTCTGCTGAGAATTATGAGTTTCTTTAAAATGGCAAAACGATACTTGCACGTGTCATCAATCTATCTGAATATGATAATCCAGACGATCAGACGCGCTGCTCATTTTTTACTGATAATTTTCACCGATAGCATCACGAACCGTAAGCTTGCAATTGCGAGACGCGTGTCAATAATAATCGTGCGCGCAAACGACAGTTTAGAGCGGGTGACAAAAGAAGATGACTAAATGCAGCTGATGAAAATATTTTTTCAGTGCTTTGCTGAATAATTGCGCGATAATCGGTACATTATGGCCTGAAAACCGTGCAAGCGTAGTTAAAAGTACCTATAACCAGAAAAATTTGTTAACCCGCGATTATTTCTGATCGAAGGTCATTATTCCCGTAAACCCCAAGGCTGTCCTGTCCAGAAGACGTCCTTCGGGAGATAACCCAAACCGAGAACTTTTATAACGACGAGCCATAACTTATTCATATGTACGGAGGTATATACGTCAAGTTCGATTGATCTATAGAGCGAATTTTCAGCAGAGGGATCTATCAAGTAAGATGACCTAGAACCTAGAACCATCAAATATTCACACTTTCTAAATCTATACAAATAAGACACGAGATTCATCATGATGTATATCTGCCAAATAAAGAGTCTATATTTTATCTAATGATTCAATCTAGTAATTGGCTGCACTGCTCGTTTTTGGAGATCTATTGAAATATATATATTTTTTTTTACCTCGTCTTATTCTTCAAAGACGTTCAAACGATCGTGATTGAAAATAAAAAAGGTCGTTCAATGCCGGGAATCTCTACACGAACTTTGAAATCGCCCAGTCATCTTGGAAGTAAAAAAAAAAGTTCGGTCAATGCGATATAAAGTGTTTTTTTCAGAACGATCAGCTCGCACTTTCGAAGATATTTCTGCGGGCGCGCTTCGATCGTCTTTATATCGATCGACCTTTAATTCTTTCTTTCTTTTTCGCAACGCACAAAATGAATGAGTACATAAAGTGAAAGAATATATTAAGACAATCCAGATTTTATTCCATTATATACTCAAACAATCGGTTAAGGTCAGATGAACTTTGTGCAATACAAATGATCCTTATTTCGCTTTTGAAACTTTTGTTACTTTTTTTTTGTTGAATAGCGAATTTATTAATATCGACGGATAATAGTTATAAATATCCCATATAAATGTCAAGGTGTATTATTTTCAGGATCGATAGGCATCGTGCAAAGATCGTCTGGTAATCTAGAAGAAAAAAAAAAAAAAAAAACTTGATCCAAATGCATTTATTACATCTATCCAAAAGTTTAACGGTGACACCCCGTTACACAAATGATCTATATCTGTACATGTACTGCAATGATTGTTTGATCTTCATTCATCGATTTCGAGAAGAAATAATCACCCAATGATTCGACTCGCTGCAGCAGATTATCGTGAAATCAGCTGTTATAGTGACGGAATTAAATTCACTTGCTTGCGTATAAAATCAATTTTCTCCGACCTGCTAACGATGATTAATAGTTGTGAATCGTAGATATGGTAAGTCGTGGTCAGGTTCGAAAAATATTATGAATAAATCTGCGAGGGAAATCCAGCCTTCTGCTGCGATAGCTTATAATTTCCGGATCCACCTTGTGTACGTAAAGCAGCTCGCTGTTCATCTTACAATTGTAGATATACCTATACAATAAATCAGATAATTCATTATTGCTGAGGATAAGTTAAAGGATGTTCCATTGTAAAATTGACCTTGCCCGTCTCTCGTAGTCATGGATCAGTAATCTTACGTCACTTGTATTATAATCGCCCGTCAATCAAAGTTTTATGTTGAATTCGTACATTTATTACATAGCTATAACACGACGACGGAACTCGTTGTGCGAACCATCTGAAAATAGTGCAGTTTTTTTTTTTTCTTCCATTATTTCTTTTTCTTCTTCTACACGGTGTCGGTTCGAATAGAGAAATTGTTCGTCGTGTCCAGCGGCTACGTTAGCGAAAGTAAATTTAAGAGTAATGGCTTGCGGACAAAAGCTCCAGAATCATTCCATCAGCCAGGAAACTTGGAATAGCCTGAGGCAGTACCGTGTACCACCCTCGCGATTTTTTTTATTTTATCTTTGCTTGGGTCAAACTTACGACGATTGTCCGGATTTTTATTTATTTTTTTTTTCCACATGGTACACCTGAACATATCTATGTAGGCTTTGATTATTTTTTGGCAATCCGATTGCGATGTTCCGAACAACTTATAAATAATTGAGAGGGCGGAGGTTAAGGGAAATTTGGAATTAATTTAACGTTGCTCAAGTTACGAAACAAAGGATATTCAAGGGCCCTTATAAGAACCAAATCAGCTGACGCATTTTAGTCTCATTATGTCCGAGTAATTTACTAGACGATTCGTTGAGCAATCTATGATGGAGGAAATAATTATAATAAAACAAAATTCATGATGATTATAATGGTAACTAAATCGTGTAAAATGTATCTTCATTTCCTTTACGATAAAAATGGTGGCAACGAAAAAATTTCTTGATTTATAATTTTGGAATACGAAGTAAATTTAATTTTGATTTTTTCAATTTATCAACATCTCGTGCATGGAAATTCATTAGAATAATTATTATAACCTGTCATATAGTTGAATGTATAATATGTTACATAAGGTTTTTGATAAAAGTCAGATAAGCTTAATTCAAAATTGGATTTATTGTCTGGTGATTGAATTTTTGCAACGCCACCCACGATGTAGGCCATTCCATTGTTATCGCAAAGTGTGTATTATAATGTATTATAGTTCTATATTAAACTATTTATGTATATAAAGATAATATCTGCAGAAACTAGAATTACTCATATACGATACAGCCTGAAAAGCGACCAAAAGAAATCCACCAGCTGATTAAATATGGTCGTGATTCAGCGGCAATTAATAACGATTTATTTATTTTTTTTTAGAGAATTAATTTTTTTCTAGGAATTAATTACGTCAAAATCATAACCAAATTTCGAGATACGAGATCGCGATTTCGGTATTCACAATTATTTTTCACCTTCTACTAGTAAATAGATATGAATTAATTTATGCAAATATGCAATAGGTGGAGTAATTTTGCAGCCCGCTTGGGGCTGTTAAATAATAACGTAAGATTGTGTTAGAAGTAACCTAGTTTTCAATCCGATTCCCGGTAGGAAAATGTGCGTGGATTTGTATTGAAATATTGTTGACAAGCTGTAAAGATCGTGCCAAAGTCTGTACATTTATATCAGGCATAATATATACCTGCACAAGTTTTATACGTGTAAACGGGGTGAGCCAATGATCGAAAGTGGAACAGAACTATAACTATACACACTACAAACGACCCGATCTCGACCCGCGCGATCCGGAACTTTTTAATATAAGACAAATATTGATATTCATCTAACGCATAACCATATTAACTATATTACAGCTCGGTTAAATAAATTCGCAACACCGCGAATCGATCAAAGTTCGGATAGGCCGTGTATTTATCATGATATATGATAAAAATGAGATGGAATATAATCTGCAAATCCGATTTGGAAGAAGAATAAAAATAAAAATAAAAAATCTGTTACGATATTTGGTACAGGTGAGAATGTGACCCGTATTATAGGTGGAATTTATTGACCCCTTATTATGGCTTTTTTGCATAATATTACAATTATATCAAGTTACATGGTGTAAATGATCGATACTTTTTTTCTACTTACCTCTGCGCTTTTTCATAGAGGAGGCAAAGTTCAAGTCTCGTTAGAACGATCGATTTGATTGATGAGATTCTATGCGAATCGCCGCCACCGCACGGCTGATATTACACGATCGAGATTGAGAAATATAATTACAGGGCTATGCAGATTTTTTTTTTGTTACGTACAAATAGGAGTTCAGAAGAATTCAAAAAACGTTGTTATTCATGTTTTTTTTTTTAAGAGCTTTGCACAATATTATAAGGATAGGACAAATATTAAAAAATGACCCTGACGTTTTTTGACTTTGAGTTTTTTTGCAACAAGTTTGAAACGGTGATTAACCTGTGCAATAATGAGCTTTTATCTAGCTTATGGAAAAGTGCAGGTAGTAATGTTTTTTATAATCATACACGGTAGGATGTTATTCTAGTTATGCAATGGTATTCTTCGTACTCTAATTATGGTAATTACCTATTTGAGCATTATTATAATTAGGGTAAAAACTAATTGAGGTAAAAAACAATTGCTCCTTTTTTTCTTGCTCATCCCTTAGCGTGTATTGGTTATCACGGTAAATGACGATAACCACATAGTCCTGAGTCATGCATCTAATTTTCAAAATGACCGAAGCTTATTATCCATAATTTATTCATCTCCTCCTCCAAACCAGCTGTACAGGAATATCTAGACAGCGAGGTGACATAGACCGCACGTTTAATTTCCCGGTGTGCTTACTCGAGCGCGAAAAGCCTTAACCTTTCTCTTCCGGAATTCAAGAAACAACACGCGAAGGGTGAAGCGAAAAATCATCCATCTGACAATAGTGAATTGCAGTATAGTTACAGAGGCTATATACAATATGTATAAATGTAAGCTGAGCATTGGCCGTGACGTTCGACGAACTGGAACCTGGAACGATACACTTCTGACTTTGTAAGCCTGTAATTATCATAAAGACGTTACGTTTTGATTAGTTTTATTATTATTTTTTATCCAGGTATCATCTGTGGGCTATTAAATTTTCTGTCTTTTTTTTTTTATCAAACTCCAATCGTATGTATGGCGATTTTGCATAGAAATCGGGAAAGGTCGATAACCGCGCTTATAATCTCTGAGATCATCTCGATCGTTTTTATACTGTTCAGCTAACAAAGTTGTTTCGTTTTCATTTCGATTTCATGCAGTATATAAATATATATTGCATATATATAATACGTAATCGTTGAGTTTCGTGGATAGGCAGCTTGGCCTTCGCGTCATTGAATTTTTTTTTTTATCTCCTTTTTCTAATTCTTCACTAATTCGTCGTTAAAGTAGAATTCGTTGTGATGGCCTTAAGTTTTTAGTAAAATCGCTGAGCATTGCCATACATGTTGTTAGATCTTCTCTATTTTCGTCTATCCTTTATAAGGAATATTTATCGTCGTATATGTTCTGGAAGGTATTACACGGTGATTAAGAAAAAATCCAATTATTATACAAAGGTTGATGATTCGTTGGTACAGGTGATCATTGAGATCAGCCCATTATTACGTCGTTTTTAATCTCAATTATCCAAAAACATATGAAACAAAAAAACAAATCAAGTCCATACGAAACACCGCGCGATAAAGTCATCTAATTTATCGTGTACCCTTAATTTTTTGTTCTTTGTTTTTCTGCAACAATAATTGCCGATTGTTCGAAAAAATTAGAACCAAAGGTTAACGAGTTCTGATGATCGAATACCTGCATCTAACAATAAAAAAAAAACCTTATCTAGATACAACGACTTATGCAAATCCTTGTGTTGGAAATGATACCCAAAAATGGCGTGGCAACCGATTAAGCTCGAATATAATAGTTTTAACATGATAATTAATTTCACTTAGCGCAACTGTAATTAACCGGACCAGAATAATTAAGAGTTCGCAGTTATTGTGTTACACGTGTATGCAGATATGAATAAAACAACTATGACTAAATGTTGCATACAGGTTGTAAAAATATTTATAGACATAGTTTGAAACAAAAATTTTTATACCTGTTTTACACCGTTAACTTTATTAACGAATAGAGAAAAAGAAAACATTTCTTATTGTTCGTACAACTTTATTGGCTCGGTAGTATTCGAAAAATTCACACGGTCTCATGTACGTATAAAATTATATCCATAAATGATATAATAATTACGTGCAAATTGAATACCGATGAAGTAATAAATTAGGGACGTAATGTGTGTGTATATCTATAAATGGTATATGTATGTGTATATTTCTGTGCAATAAATTATGTGTGCATATGTACGCGATATGCAAATGTAAGACAAGGCTGTGACCTTAGACCAATTACTCAAAGTTTCGTTGATCATTTTTTGACATTAAATTTTTCAACGTTCGAATCAGCTGTCAACGTGAGTGACACTCCCTGGTGGAAAGAAAGAAAAGAAGAAAAAAACGAAGCAGATCAATGTATGGCGTGTATAAGTGATTTATTTAATAAAGAATTCGAAGCAACTCGCCAGACTTGTCAACCAATTCCGCTGCACCGCTTACTCGTACAATGAAATGGAAGTTTCTTCGCAATTCACTTTTTGAATATTAAACCAATTACCTAATTCGAACGTCAAATATAGTTTCAGGCTTGAACGAACGCTGGACGATTCTGGACCAATTCGAATTTATCAGAAGAGTCAATTGATCAATGAAAAAGTCAACGCCAGTTAAATATCGATTCATGCGTGTTTCGGTCTCAAGAACACAATGTTCGTCACAGACATCTGAATTCCAATGAAAATGTAAATTATATGACACATGATAGCGTATATGAATTTTATCGCAGAAACCGGAAACAAAAGTCGTGATATAATTAGCAGACAATTGAGACGAACAACACAATGCCCCGCTGTATGAATAAATAATTATAAAATCTATTTTATCCTACACAGCTATATGAAATTCCATATTTTCACAGTCGAAGGAGTGAAGTTTCGCACAAGGAGAAAGTGTATCTTATTTCTTATACCACATACAGTTCGATCTTCTATTCGCTCATTGTCCACCTGTATAATTTTATTGTTTGCACGACGGAATGATAAAAACACCTATACATTATATACCTTTTCTTTTTCAACATGTTCGTTCATGCAAAAAAAAAAAAAAACACGAAAACACAAAGATACCCGTGGAATGCAGAAATTTATACACGAGAATTATAACAACGTTAAAATCTCTAGATTTCATTGCTGCAAGTTACATACCTATGTGCGGTTTCGAATAGACGTAAACTTCTATCAAATCGTTCCGTCTATATCAGTTGTAGAATACATCATGTTCCGACGCTCGTCATCATTTGTACTTAAAGATCTGAAAAATAAAAGAAGAAGATGAAGAAAAAATTGATCACTGCGATTGATTGTGCAATGCGATGCACTTAATCGTAGAGAATCATAATTGACGTGCATATAGAAAGTGATCGAATCGGGCCGTACACCGTCCACTGATCGTAACCTATCGATATTTATCTTTTTTGGTTCATAATATAAATCTCGAGAAACGATTGATAATTCGCAGCTTGAAGGCTCCGCGAGATGAATAGAAATTTGAATATGTAATTTATATACGAATATTATATTTTCTCTCTCTACTTTTTAATTATCTAACGTGGTATCATTGTATAGTTATGTGCGGTATAGAATAATTTATTCCCACAGAATAATTATGTAAGTCAGGGGAGATCTGTGTAGACGAAATTTTAAAGGTAAGAATTTTAGTTCCGCGAAATTCCATGCCTTCGTCGTTATACGTGAAATGATCTATTTCGAATTTGCGGTATATTTTTGCATAATCAGGACGGGAAACCGTTGACATTGTTATGTGTGAGTAATAGTTGTATCAGAAAGAAATACCCGTGAATCGCGGGAAAAAAGTTTATTTTATTTTTTCTCATTTCTAATTCGATGACAAAGATCTGTAGGCTGATTGCTCGGTATTCAAGAACCGTCGGGGAACGTCGACTTGGATTTCTTCGAGCAGAAAACCCCGTAGGGCATTTCTCGACCCAGACGGTGGTCAACACCATCATATTATGTACACCACAAAATCCCTATCCCTCGTACACACACCTTATATACACGTATGGCGTAACGGGCCGCCTGAAGAGACGGCCAAGAACTCGGTTAAAAAATCCCGGGTCTAAGAGGCGCCTCAAATGTCGAACAAACCCACGCATCACATATATTTGATTGTCGTGTGTACCGAAATGTCAGAACATTTTAACGATCGAATTTTTTTATCTACTTTTTGAACGGTTTCCAGATTTGGCACATGCCGCAGCGATAAAATGAGAGGACAAAAAAACACGGTGCAGGGGATGAAGATTTTGAATTACCTACTCTTATTTGTTATACGAATAAAAGAAAAAACATTACACACTATACTGCAGGTGTGTATGTATGCATAAAAGATTAAGTAGTAGGTATTGCGTAACTGAGTATAACTTTGTCCGCGAATTCAAGTGCGGCAATTCCGCAGACGTGTTCCCGAGCGTGTTCCTGAAAGTACCTGTTATCGACGTGCTTTATAATATAAGATGGAAACGGCGCGCGTATGCAAATTAGTATTATATGGTTTAAAATTACTATTAGTGTACCTACATATTGCTTTTGAGGCTAAATTACATCAGACACTTTAGACGGATATCAACGAAACACACCGATTGAAATTTCGTGTCCTTTTTGACTCTTTCTATTAGAGTAAAAAGAATTTTTCTACGAAATCGAATCTATTCTTTTTAAAACAGACTACAGAACGAAGATCCAAAAGCACTTCGATTTTGAGGCTGGACAAGCGTTGAGCATCGAGAATAGATATAGGTAATCTATTCTCAATGCTTTGAGCATGCCGAAAACAACGCCGGGGACTTTCGCGTTGAAAAATGTTTAAAGTTTATGTCTGTAATAGAAATGCATTCGTTCTTTTGCAAACCCCGTATCTGCAAAGAAAAAAAATTGCAATAGTTTCCAATGCCAGACCATAAATAAGAAACCGAAGAAACCCATATTAATATAATGGAATGTGTTGGATTCCGAGGATGTGTCAAATCGCGCCTTATTATAATGCTTCAAATATATTCACGAATAAAAAACTCTATAGGTGTGGATTAAAAGATCCATGTGCCGAAAAAAAAATTATTTAATGTTTTTTATTTCAGACAGTAACGACACCTATACTTCACACGACCCAGTTTGAGCTTTTTTATTATACGATTGCATAACGATCGTCGCTGAAAAAGATGTAGTAATGAAATAGCAGCTTTAGCACTGTTCAAATTCGGTCTCAAAGGGCGCAGAAATTAGTTGTATGAGAAACGAGACGATGATTATTAGCAATTTCACTAATATCATCACCTCAATTTGGTTTCAAAAGGATCATATTCTTGAAAAAAAATGACACGTTTGAAATAAATCTTTAGATTGAACAAAGTTCCAAAATAAAAATGACGAGGAATCGCGGCTATGGGTATAGGAAAGTTTTCATAGAATTATCGAGATAAAATAAATTTTAAAAATTAGCACCTAAAGTCTGTGTGGTACCTATAATAGAATTCGGAGGATGTTTCGGAGATTTTTGAGCGAGTTATCTCATACGTTAAGAATTCGCGTTTAATTTTTTGTTTAAAAAAGTAAAGAATTTACCAAGGCCATCTTACGCAGATCGGGGCTTTCAATCACTATAATGTTACATTATACCTACACTAAAAAGAACAAATAATATCACATCTGTCTTTACCATTTCTTGCGTTAGTTCAAATTCATCTCTGTCGAGCTGTTAAGACTCGAAAGATAAAGGAGATAATTAAGTTTCTAGCTCTTTAGACGAGCTAAAATTTTTAGTTCACCTTTTAACATGTAACGTAATACATTACCAACGAGGACTGCATCTGCCATCGTCAAGCTTCAAAATATTATATTCCACAATCGCACCACCTAGATCCAAGGATTACTTGAGAGAAGAAAAATAAAAAAATTAGTCTGAAACGAACTTCAATAGAATCTGGTAAATCGTTATTTCGTAAACTAACACCCGTAACGTTAAATTTGCACGGATAAAGACATGTTGTAATTAGAAAATCTAATTAGAAATTTAACTCCCGAAATCCAGCGACCCGCGTTCCATAGAAAATTTTTAACCCGTATTATTAATCCTCTAGAAGTGAAAATAATCAATGGTGCTGCTGCCGCAATATAATTCTACTTTGCGCCCAAAACAATCATGATCGTTCATTCAAAAGTAATTCTGAGTGGGCAGATACATTTAGTTTTGGACGATGTCCAAAATTATAATAAGGTGCCAATCATTACCGTATTAACAAAAAATTCATATTTCAATAGATATCCGTGTATACGCCCGTTAATTTTTTCCTCATTGAAAAAGTTTTTTTATTCTACTTCAAAATGAAGTTAGTCAGGTCAGTCACATGCCCCCGCTACGATATTTCTCCAAACAGTTGAACAGCTTTACGAAATAAAAACTGCAGTTGCTGAAATCCGTTTCATCTTATTTGTTCATTTATTTTGATTCTATTAGATCGAGGTAAATTTTGCCCCAGTTTAATCCCGGCGTGAGCTAAATCCAGTTTATTTTTTTCCATGTGTTCCGCTGATTCATCGACCCATTGTTGGTAATTAGCTAACAAATTAGTTGCCGTCAAGTTACGAGGAGATTGCCTACAGGGAAAAATATGGACATGGGCAACGGGTGTTTCCGAGGCGAAGGACGACGATTGTGTGTAATACCGATTCGTTTTACTTTTCTTAGGTCACTCGGGTTCCGGGTATAAAATGGCGAGAGTCTAATATTTGCGAAAACTTTCAATAATTTTTTATTTTGAAAGGTTCGAGCTATGCAGTAGTTCAGAACAGTCAGTTTGTGCAATCTATAAATATGATTGTAACATACACAGGTTTAATCTGCAAAGATGATTTCTTTTTTAGGATAAATAAATTTTGATCCATGTACAAAAAATTTTGTCCCGATATGTAGCGTACACTACGTTATATACGTCGTATGATTTGATACGTTGGATAAAATTATGGGAGCGTGCAATTAGCTCCCAGTCAAGGATCATCGAGAATCCTCAGATATTCGAATTGGCATTTCAAGGCGGTATAGATCGTTTTTAAAATTTTAACGCTTATTGCATTAGCGTGCCACGATCTCATTAGCGAGTAATTAAACCGGCAAAGGTTGTATAACGCCATAATTTAGTACAAGAGAAAAAAAAAGAGTAGTTATACCTCAGGAATCTTGGTCTAACCTTTTCATATATAATATTCGATTCCCTCGGTGGATCATACACTTTTACTTATGCACCCCGCGATTCACGATTATTATTTGCATTCGACAACCAATCGGATTTCTTCTTTTTCATAGAATTTTGATTTTGTCAAACGTTATTAAAATTTTTTTTTAAATATGGAACAATAATGCGCTGCATTTATACGTACTCGGTAAATTGTATGATTATATGTTACCGTCCCCGAGGCGTTAATTTCTGCGGACAACGCCCGTTATACGTGTACAACGTATAGTCATAAGTTTTGAAAGCCTCAAGCGACGAATCTTAGCACAGTTGCTCGCGATCCTTTCGCCTAAGATTTTAAACCGCGTATAAAACGTTCAATTCATCGAAATTTTTTCTCCACGACTCGCGTTATACATATCTTGTATAACTGTACGGATAACATAAAATATATTATTCACTTCCAATAATTGTCTGCGAAGCCTCGAGATATAATTGCGTTATAGTTAAATAATTTGTCAGCAACAATTTACCTGCAGTAACGTATTAGTCCGTACAGTTTTCTGATCCTTGGAGTAAGAGGAAATTATATTTCACAACTAGTGAACTTTTATACTATGTTGAAAACAAATTTGTATTCTTACTTCTGATCGTTAAATTTGACACGCTCCAAAAAAATCCGACTGTCGTTGTGCAATATTTTCGAATTGTCGAATCCGGATTGATTCATTGAATTCCTACAAATAATTAAATTATTCGAATATCGAGTAGTCCGTGAGACCGATGCGCAAATATATTATACGTGAAGTTTCACGTATCTCCTCAACCGATCACGTTACGTTTTATTATCGTCATCTCATTGTTTCCTATATGTTACGTATGTCATAATATATTTCATATACATCAGGTACACAGTATATACCGCGACCTTCAAATATATATATGTGTACCCGTAGATGAAGCTCATCGCGGAACAGTTGGCGGGTTCAAAGAAATATATCCCTATGTAATAATAATAATTGAAACGGTGATCGTGAATTGAAACATCTACCGATCTCCATGTACCCGCAATAAGACTCGCGAGTTTTAAGTTTGGGTACAATTCGAAATTTGAAACACTTCCTGATTTGATATGCATGCAGGATATGTATGTACGTACACTGATACCAATATTCGCGACTCGCAATAAATAAGATCGGATTAACGCTGTGTACGCTACTTTTTTTTCTTAATCTTTTATTCTGGATAGAATTACTCAGGTAATAAGAAAAAGTCCGTACATTAAGATATGGATTATGTATAATACATGTAATTTCAGATGACACCACGTCGGTCAAACCAAATCTACGAGTACCGCTGCAATAAAGTATCAAATTTTGACGATCCTTCATTTGAATCAACGGCCAGCAATAATTGCCGAGAATACGTCCGGGTGCAAAACCGAGTCAATCAAAATTATGAAATAAAAAACGAAACATCACGCACTAGATCCGACGAGCATGAGAACAAGATTTGAGAACGTTTTGAAAGACAACCGAGAAGAATGGAAGGTAAAAGATCGACCAGATCGGTCGAGTGCAGATCTGTGCAGCAGTTTACACGCACAAAAAGGGCGTGTACATAAATACGACGTAACCTAACTGCATCTGCAGGCGAAAGTCTGATCTGACTCTTCCTGCATTGTCGCAAGTCCACAGAAGAAATCACGTGTATAAAACACCCTCTAGCGTTTTGTTATATGTTACACATGTGGGTATAGTATAATATGTTATGCCATGTTAACCGTTATGTACAAAACTCACGACGGTATCGACTGAACGAATCGCAATGAAAAATCAGATTACGAACATACAATGCAAATAAATATCTACATGCAAAATATTATAAAAATACAATACAGAAAACACACCAGCATCCTTGATGTCCTTTCACCGCATATCACGAATATTATTCTGCTTCTAATTAGGTCTAATTTTTCGTGCAACATTCTAAACTAAACGGAGCGTAGATATGCATAATAAAAGTGTGGAATAATTGAATCAAAATCTTAGTTACATAATTCGAAGACCGAAAAGCGTGAACAGCTTCTTATATATGTGTAATATGAACCAGGTCTCGATCGCTCTCGATCTCCGCGTCTCCGAACTGATCCGATTTACACGTATTCTATTAAATATATTCTTGAGCTGCAGAAAAATTAGCCTAGGGGAATAAGCGACCAAAATATTCTCGATAAAACTAATTAACTCTCGTCCGCATTCATGCGATAAAAAAAAAATGAAAAAAAGTGAAAAATTAATTATTAAAGAAATAAAACGGAAAATCAATGGATAGAATTGTAATTAAACGATAAATTAATTTTGCGAATAACAGATCGTCGAGGAAGAACTTGAGATAAGAATAATGTGTTATAGGATTTGCATAATTTTTGCTTGTTTAACAGTGCATGGAACGATCGCGAGGAATTTTCTAATGGACACGTTGTATAAATAAAAGTAATTACGTAATTATGTGGTATAGGTAACAGAGTTCAGCTGACCTATGTTGGTGTATAGAAATATTAACGTTTCATTACGAAAGTGGGTAATTAGTTAAAAATTTGACCTAACGATCATTAATCATAATACCTACATGGTACCGAAAACTATCGATAACTCAATCGTCGATTTTATAATCAACAGCGAATTATCGACATCCTCGACGCTAAATGTGTGGCAGGTATTCATGTATTTTTTTTTCTCTTTCAGATCAGGGCATCGACAATTTTTCGTAATTTATATCTCTGAACTTTTATTCAAGCTGACAGGCTTCGATATTCGATTTAAATATTCACCGTTTTTGCTCGTCACAATTACAGCTCTACATGTAGGTAAAACGATCGCAGCCACCGATTTCCGGATCCATAAGTCAAAAAATTTGACGTAACGTGTTTGGGCGACTTTGAAAAACTGTTGTTGCAATATAGGTATACCTTTTTTATATCCGCACGTTTATATACATATAATAAAGTAAACTGAAGGAGAAAGTTACTGCGATTCTAACATACTCATATTTATAATATACATCGTTGCAGATTTTACAAATTCGCTACATGGATATATTATGTACATATTTTTCTCAACCATCGACTTCACCTGTTAGTTTAAACTTAAATATTACTTATAAGAAAGCTGCTGTGCTGTTACTCAGGTGTGTATGAGATTGCTTGGGGATAGGCTTAAAAAATCGAGGCATTGAATTCATGAGGGATTAATTTTAAATTGATCCAGATAAAAGCTGGTGCCACGATTATGCAATTTGTCGAATTATTCGTCAAGGATATATTGCTGGAATGTTATGGGTAACAAAAATTACTACATAATTTGCATTCTATTTTCCGATTCTGAACGAACTGCAGCTATATCTCCGTAACGATTAAATTTTTCGTTTAGAAAAATTGTACTACCGTGAGAATGAACCGAAGTTTTTTCTTCTTCTTTTTTCCGAAACAAAAACATAAAAACTAACAACAACAATGGATTGTAGAAAAAAGTGCTGAGAGATAAACGATTGAAGCTCCTATAACCGTGGCATAAATTCTTTTAGCTGTTTAAAGACCGCATTGAATGACTTTAGTTGGTAGTGGAATTACAATTATCTCTTTCGCAAGTTACAACTTAAAGAAAAGTAAGTAGGTTGTAGCAAATCGTTGGCGTAGTTGACGGAAATTCAACGGATTTCAAGCTGGATCACCTTCTTTTTTTTCTTTTTTTTATTCTTACGTCTGTATAAAACTTTGCGCTAAGAATTTTATAGAGTTAACACGTCCGCATTTACGATAAATTGAATAGGTTATAATTTGAATTGATTTGATTTGCCAATGGTTTTGAATTACTAAGGTGTGAAATTTTATCATTTTATAGCGTATATGGGTATATTAAAAATGTTGTAAAACGTGAAAATAATTGGCTATAATATACTACTTTGTACAAGAAAATCTTTTTTTTTAATTCCCAGATTTAATCTCTGCGAATCGAAAACCCCGCCCCTCGCGGATGTCGTTAGTTTGTCTTTAAATTTCAGAAAAAATTGTTCAACGATTCCGGATCTTCGACTAAACAAAATGAAGATGTCTGAATATCATAAAATGAAATTGAAACAATCTTTATTATACACACAAAAATGTCAGCTCGATTTTAACGCCGACCGGTCACGGTTTTATCCAGTGGTTGTATTCCTGAAATGGAAATGATTGAGAGAAAAAAAGAAAAATCTAAAAATAAATGAATAATCCGAACAGCTAATCGGTCAATAAAAAAGAATCTCTATATCCTCCTAACTGCCGACTATTAAAATCGTTACAGACTTTCGACTAGATATAATTATGATATTTATATATTACTACAGTATTACTGCACATGCACCGCAATGATAATCTGAGAAAATTTATAAAAATCTCGTTTAGTTTTTAAGATTTTCCGAACACTCTGAAATTCCGATACCTACGAGCAGCTGTTAAAGTTCATAACGTTTAGCACAAATTTAATAAATATTCTTGATGGTGACGCAATTATTGTCGGGTGTACTGAAGGCGCAGCGTCATTTTTCTTCTTCTTCTTCTCCTCGCCGTTCCGTATGACGTTTACTTCTATTTGTCGCGTGTTTTAATGCACGAACACGATTATGCTGCAGACTTATCTCATTGGCTCCACGATACACCCGCACTTATAGGTAAAACGTTAACATGCCTATTTGCATATTCACTGTGAGCGAATAGACGATGACCTTGGAATGATTCATTGCCGAATGTCCATCCGTTAAAACGCTTAAGCTCAATTATTATCATCACCGCACACTTTCACGTTCATTTTTCGATTACCCCATTCATCGATTCGTACGATCGAAATTTAGATTGGTAATTTTCATAACCAGATCAGCTTTCAACAAAAATTGTTTACGTTATTCCGAGTATATTTCATTATACAATATTGATTGATCGATGGTTGATTATTCTGGATGAATCGAAATGAGAAATGACAGATCAAAATCCGATCACTGCAGCAGCAACAGTATGTGCAAAGTGATTGATTTGAGAATCTTATTTGATCTATAATTCAGAGTATCGGTACAGTGATCATCGTCAAGGTATGTGTACCTTAATAGGTACAAAAATTGCGAAAGCTTCTGCAGTATTAAATAGCAGATCATGCTCTGTAACTAAGGATTACCGAAGAGAAAGAATCTCGTTCTGTGAGATGAGTTGTTTTTCAAGGTTGTTCTCGTTCGGTCTGGTCTACGATTAAAATTGTGATAAAAGTTGTAGTACTGCTGTTAGTCGCTATCATCCGGTTCAAAAACTATCAATTCGTTTATTACAAAATTCCACATAGACCTGTCGTATTTCAACTGCATCATATACTCGTTTTTATGTATTTTAAGGTAAAGAATCGATCTATCAAAGTGATCGAGTTATCGCCAATTGGTGGCTTTTCGGAGCGGCAGAATTGGGATTATATCTCGATTGGTTTTAGCCGAAGCTTAATTGAGTTAACGGATTCGTGTTTCACGGATCAAAATACATAAGAGTACCCCCACAAATCCCAATGAAAAAAAAGGTTGATTTTTGCCCTCAAACTTGCAAAAATCTAAAGACCTTTGACATTTCTGTTTTCAGTTTTGGGTTGAAGATTGAAATTTTTCGATCGAACATATACAAGTATGCGTTAATTCATTGCCCGCGAAGAAAAATAACATGTGTTTTTTTTCACAGAGAAGTAAAAGAAGCCAAAACAGAATTTATTAAACGAATATTATCGTTAACCTTTTCAAAAAATGCTGGGCAACAATTATAACAACAATTATAACTATAAAGTCGAACTCTGTCATTTTTGCAATAACATTGTATTGGCTTTCACATTTGTATGCATCTCATACAAACCATGGTTGCAACTAATTATTCACTTTCATCACCGACGAACGTCATAAATTTATTTCACAAAAAGAAAGAAGAAAATCCGTCATTGTATACAAATTACAGCTTGCTGGATTCTAGAGTAGCAAAATGGGTGCAGTCGCGATTACGGACAAATAGACAATGCGGGTTAAATTATAACTATAATTTTTTATTTAATAAACAGATGTATAATAGGCAAAGTTAACTATACTGTCAACTCCAGAAGTGTCATCCACCCGTCACAGGCAATAAGATTACATACTCATAGTTAAACTTGCGTCCGATAAATGTAAAATCATCTATGTATACATTTGAAGCAGCATTGGTACATTGTATAATAATCGGTATACATAGAAATACACATCTCACGGTGTATATAGAAGAGTATAGAAGACCTTGTCGAACGTCATTATTAATTAGCATATCGGTGATTATCCATTATAAATATAAACAGTTGCAATGAACAGAAATACTGAAGAGAGCTGTAAACAGGCTAGTAAACTTGAGTGACAGGATTTCTTAGAGTAGCATCAGCAGTTTGAACCTGGACATCGGGATAGAATAACGCGAGTTTCAATTTCTTTTTTTACGTCCCGCGCGCGGCAGTTGAAATCAAAATTTTAATCTTAATTAAAATTAAGTGTTCGTTCGTCTGGCGCTGCAGTACAGATCATAGGAGCATCTTTCATCGATTGTTGCAGGGCAAAAGATTTTTCGTTCTCTAATTCATCTTTTGAGATAAAAAATCCTAGATTCAGCTGCAGCCGCGTTTGCCGGTCGTGCGAATGACTAGGCGGTGAACGAGAATCGGGGCGATCTGGGGCAAATTACCCCACTTTTTATACCCCGCGTACGCGTACGTACGGTTCCTGTCTTTCCCTGACCACGCGTCACGATATCTTCGAACATTTCACCTGGGTTTGGCCTGGGCCGTCAGGGTTTACTACCGAGGTACCAGGACGCGTTAGGTTCAGTCGGAATCGTGCGCCGAAGAACAGTGGAACGATTCCTTCCGATATATCCTCAAATAATTATTTCGAAATAATCTGCAGAGAACTCCTGCAGATACGAAGAGAGTTTTTTTCCTTTCGGTACATCAGTCATCCGGTAGATTAATACATATTAGCACGGTAAAAAGTTAAGAATAAATTTAAATAATAATAAATACGCTCATTACCGAGGGAAAAATTTAATGTTGATTTTGGGCGCGCGCGGATCGCGGTAGCTAAGGGTTGCCAATTTTTTGGGGTTTTTTCACTGATCGGTTCATTCGGAACGCAACAAGCTGGAGGGAATACTCTCGATATTACGATTCACTTTAGCGTAAGTTGATACACTGAATTATACTTGGTTCAAGTTGTGATTAAAAGAAGAAAAAGGAACAATAAAGAGAAAAATAAAAACAAAAACGCGAGGGGGCGGAAGTAGTGAGATCAAGATGCGGCTGACTACTATCATCACCCTTTTGGGGTTACTTGCGATTGGATACGCTAAAAGTAAGTAAAATTTATTAATGTTATATCTTTAAAATCACCCCATCCAATTAACACACAAAATATTTGCAACGGACCGCCAATTTCTGCAAGGCGAAAAATTCCAATTCCTATTTCAGAACAAAATAATTGGAGTAAAGAAAGAAAAATTGCTACTAAAAAATCAAGAAAATTTTGTTTCCCAAAAGCTTTTTGAATCTGGCAGGTGCAGAATTATGCGAATATGATTCAAAATTGGAATTCAAGTCGCTTTTCTCAGCAGTTAATTTTTGAGCGGCTCTATAAGTTCGTCCACTGACATATCATGTAATACCGCATTACAATTCAACGATCTTACGATAAAGTTACTCATGCTGAGGTTACCTCATTGCGACATAATAAACATTGACAAATAGAGCAAATGCGTACGCACAAGGATCTACAGTATAACGTAAATACATAGATCTATGAAATACACACGTTTACAAATAGTCAAAAATTTAACTATCAAATTTATTCACCACAAGCATCAGATTTTTCTATCGTATATATCAGACGAGCAGATATTCTGACATGAAAAAAAAGAAAAAAAAAACGTTATCTTGATCTTAATTTATGCAATTCAGGCGATGTGAACATCGTAACCGATAGACGATTTTTTACTTCGGATCACTAACGACAAGATTAAGATTTTCCACCCCTAGATGATGGCTTCTAAAAATGGTCTTGTGAACAGGTGGACACTATAATGCAGCGCTTTTGGAAACTAGTACAGCATGACGCGACGTAAAAGTAATATAATGTATGAGTCATTTATACGGATTGTTGATTTAATCATCTGGCCGGATCTGGATCTAAGAAAGTAGCAAAGAGATCGGAGATACACCCAAGACTTTGGAGTGTTCACGATACCTATACTGACCACTCTAAAGGAACTTTAAATATGAATGGGATATAACCGCGTGCATGAAATATAAACGGGACATGTTTGGCTCGCAGACTTTTTCCTGGTTGAGTCATTAATTCACTTCTATTTTTATTTATTTATTTTTTTTTTTCAAAGCTTTCGCTTTCTATACTAGGAATTGATTTTGTCACGATAATGAAGTAATTTTTTTTCCCGCCAATTTTTTACGTAGCTTTACACTCTCGATACGTATGAGATTCTAATTTGAATCATCCAAAACGCTAATTTTAAACCTTCTCAGTGAGATTTTTTATAATTAAATTGTGTAGTAAGTAAGCTAGCTATTCTGTAATTAGATGCCAAAATAATTTGGTATAAAATTTGTTGCTCCGTATGGGCGGTTGCCAGAGCTTCGGGGCAAATTTTATAACAAACAGATCACTTGTCTTTTTGCTACTCGTTACCACAGCCAGCTATCGTACGTTGTACACGTTGATGCAGTGAAAGTCTTCCGCAGAAATTAAATCGTAATTGTTTTAGCGAAGGTTACTTTTCAAAAAATTTATATCAATTATATCAGTTCCCTCAAGTAACGCAAATCAATCCCGCTGATTGCGAGACCCGTTCACTATGATCATTATAGAAACTATCTACAAAATGATTTGCAGATGTTAGTGAAACAGCACGTCGATCAAATGGATCAATTCTCTAATAATCGGACTGACATATTTGACCAAATCGACAGTTTCGATCTGCTTCATAAATTTTTACCGATTGATGGAGCTCATGAATTTCACGAATCAACGATTTTTTAAAGATTTGTCATGCACGTTTACCATAGATCTACTCGTTGTAATTATAATCACGGATGATTTCTTTTTTTTTTTTTTTCCATCATTCGGAACAACACATCTTCATGAATGCATGTAAACGCCTATTATAAAAGCTGTTTTAATATTATATCAGCGATGATCTCAACAGATATTTCAACTTCACTTGCTCATATATAGCTATTAAAAACCAATATGCGGATCTTGAGTAAATGACGTGATTATGACGTTTTATTTCTGATCGGTAGAATATGTTACAACTACAAAATACGATTTCGATTGTAAAGATTTTAATTTATTACCTAGTTTTTTTCAAAGATTTTTCTTACTCGCAATGATCATGATTATCATTGGAACTCATTGATCTAACGTTTTTTGTTCGTTTTTTTTCACTTCACGTACGTGCGTCCGAATTCCTTAGTTATTATTGTCGGTGTTGCACGATGTTTTCGCAAATTTTATTAATCGTTATTCAACAAATTTTGACATAAGCTATATTTGGCTCTCTTTAGATTATTACTATGCCATAAAAAATATGAAAAAAAAAGAAAAATCGTTTAAATGGCATCATCGGTATTTATATTGCCGTATATTACATTTCACAGAGATCAACAACGACTTCTTAATAGCCGTGCAATAGGTTTACGCGCGATCACAGTTACCTACTTTTTATAGAACGAAAATTAATACGATATTAAATGAAAAATATATATTTTCTACAGAATGTCCAAGGCAAAGAACTTCACCTGGTAAAGAAATTCTATGTTATACGGCCACTAATGATGTAGATCAATTGGCCAACACGATATGCAGATGTACTACTCTCGTACACCAGGGACATGAACTCCATAATATTTCCATCACTGGTAAGTATTTTAATGTTCGAAATAATCTAAAAAAAAGCCCAATAATTTAATTTATTTAAGTTATCATTCACTTCGTAATTCGTTTTTTATTTTCTACAATGCCAGTCGAAATTCTCAAGCATCTACAAATGTGCGTTTTGGGGTTATACCAGCAAAAATGTAATTTCTTGAATACAATATATAAAACAAGAATGTTATTCGTTCTTGCGTTCGAAATAATTTCAGGGCAACTCAAAACTGAAAAAAAAGATGCATCGGCCGGGAATCGAACCCGGGCCGCCCGCGTGGCAGGCGAGCATTCTACCACTGAACCACCGATGCTTATGATGGTATAAGCAAAAATGAGATTTTTTTCAAAATACAGTGCAGGGTGTTTATTAAGGTGATTCAAAAAAGCCCTCCACAGCCGTTAGAATGAGTTTCCGACTATGAGTATCTTACCTAAAAAAGATTGTCTAGGCGGCCCCTACACAACATGAACACCCTGTATATTGAAAAAAATGTTCTTCATATGCTCGTGTTCAAAA
Organism: Athalia circularis; assembly: GCA_963978495.1. Classification (NCBI taxonomy): domain Eukaryota; kingdom Metazoa; phylum Arthropoda; class Insecta; order Hymenoptera; family Athaliidae; genus Athalia; species Athalia circularis. Next base: position 16,871,592 of record OZ021698.1, on the reverse strand, counting down.
TAATTTCAGGGCAACTCGAAATTGGAAAAATTAGATGCATCGGCCGGGAATCGAACCCGGGCCGCCCGCGTGGCAGGCGAGCATTCTACCACTGAACCACCGATGCTTATGGCTACATGAGCAAAAATTGTATTTTTGAAATTTAATATATTAAAAAAAAAAATATTTGTGCTCGTGGTCACAAAAAATTTCAGGGCAACTCAAAATTGAGAAAAAATAGATGCATCGGCCGGGAATCGAACCCGGGCCGCCCGCGTGGCAGGCGAGCATTCTACCACTGAACCACCGATGCTTGTGTTTAAGTATTATACCAGCATTTTCCACCGATGCAAATACGAACTAAATTTAGGAACCGATAAGTACGTCGTCATCTGATAGCCAAGCCACTAGAAGCTTCTTTATAGTTGATTTTAATATTTTTTCATCTATAGATATCTATGAAGTATCACGTCCGTATTTCTGACACATTCACAAGTCGTAGTAAAGCTCGTAAAATATCGATGAATCATTTCTGAGTATCAGCGAATAGGTTTTCATATTATCCGGTCAAAAATTGATATTCGTGACAGAGGTTTGATCCGCGGTCATCAGGACAGGATTTTAAATTTTGTAAATCATAACGAAATACGCAAAGCATAATCTTGAGAGTTTTTTTTTACAAATAATTTTATCGAAAAAACATTTTTTTGACAACAAAAAAAAAAATTTGCTACCTACCGTATGACAAGAACTATTAATACGGGCGTAAAATAAGTCATTTATTTTAAGTTCAGAATTCTATAAATATCCAGATCTCTTCAACAGTTGCCTTGATTCTCACAATGAACATCGAATACTGTAATAAAAATAATTTTAGAAAAAGTCGGGTCTGGCAATGATCCGCAAACCAATTAACAACTTGATACGAAACGAGATTTTTTTTAAATACATTATTAGCACGCAACAAATGTGTTTTTTCTTTATTTCATCTCGCACCTATCGACAATTGATCAGTGTGTGAAATTGAATTGACACTCATAAACAATTTAATTAGTCGATTATTATATCGTAAGAAAAGATAAAACCGCTCAATTTTCAAGTGTACAGATAATTAATTGAACCTCACCTAACTGGAAATGCAAAATTTCGAACGGATGAGAAAATTAAGCTTGAATTCGAGAAGATTGTGTTTGACGATAATAATTAGAGTGAGATCATAACTCAGTCACATACCAATGCGTATCGATGGTTTGGTTGAATTTTGTTAAGGTTTCGTAATATTAAGATAAAATGAACTTCCTTGCTCATGATAAAAAGTACGCAGTTTACAGATAAAATTTCTATCAAACGATAAACTAATCTCCAAGATATTTCGTTGCTAATAATTACTGGCATACAATTAAAATGATAAGAGCTTAAAGAGAAAAAAATAGATAGCAAATATTTCTCTTGCAAAAATACAAAAAATAAAAACACGAACTTGGTAACTAAATCATTCTAATCTTTCACGCTAATCCGCGAGCTTAATTTATCTCCGTGAAGTCAGCTGATACACGCCTATTAAAATGACCATCTATATATAGAGATAGACGTATAGCAGAAGCAAATTTCCTTGACCGTTAAATATCGAGATCAAGTCCCAAGGCTTTTCTCACGTCTCTGACCCATTCCGAAGACCGTACTTGTACGGTGGTTGTGCGGATAAACTAAAATGGATATATCGGTTTGGAATAATAAGACTGCTGATCGTAGTCGATTACGTACCTCACTTTAAGTTCAAGCTAAACATTTACAGACTCGGTTTTCCCCAAGAATTTTTCTACGTCGAGAGAAAAAAATTTATTGCTTCTTCAACTAGGTGAAAATAAGGCTCGATGATTCGCAGATTATCTGGTGTATTTAATCAATTCGTTGAAAAAAGAAGAGCGATTGCAATCGTGGAAAAATAAGATCTAACTGCGTAAGGTGTACAAGTACACGAAGATCCGCACGGTTCGATTGCATCTCCAAAGATTTTAAAATTATCGATAAACGTTTGCCCGTAAATCAAGATTTCGATATTGTATACCGATGCAGCTGTGGATACGTATGAGATACTAATTGCCGATACCGTGTAGAATGTGCTTTTAATTGGTATCATGAATATTCATATCAATCTGAATTCTGATCAGATATATAAACATTATAATAACATCCGTAGTTATGTAACAATATGATAATGAAATCGGAATGTATAACAAACTTTCGTTTTCTCTTTGACAAGTTGGTTTTGCTGTATAACATAAAAGTTTATGAAATGATATTCTGTGGGAGGATTATTTGATTTTTAGATCACCAACGTCGATGTATAAAAAATTTTTATTCGTTGATATCATATGCCGTTTGAGTAAACGATCAATTGCGCATAGAAAAAAATAAATATCTAATCGAAATAGGCGGATGAAAAATGAATAAATCATAATTCACATAATATTGGGCACTGCATGTGTGCTACTTGCATATCATTTGTGCAAACAACTTCGCAATGGCTCATAATATGATTAATATCGACGATGATTTTAGCTGAAAGGTACTAATTATCGAAAAAATGAACGTACGGAGACGTCGTTCTCGGCACGTGGGCGTCGTGCATGGTAAATCGATATACCAGCAGAGGATTTCGAACAAATCGAAAGTTGCTCTCAATTAATTCATCGATACCGAACTGATTAAAAATCCAATTCGCCGTAAGTCGTTACACAATTCACAGTTTAATAGTCAATCGCCTTCAGGAAAGTAAGAAGAAAAAAAAAACCGCGCTACTTAATGTGTCTAATTTAATATCACATTTTATTTTTACTCTTTCATTTTAATACGCGCTTTGAAACTCGCCTGCCCGTCTAAACGTCAAACGCCCGCACGTGATTATAACGTCGTTTTTCCTGATGCATGTCGCGACAAATACCTACTCCAATTTTAAACATTACATGCGGTGAAAGTTTCTCATACCCGAGAAGAAGTACCGTCCACATGAGTTTCTAGAGGTTGAAAGAAAAAACGAATATATATGTATCACTTACACTAGATTGTCACGAGATTCCAAAAATGGTGATCCTGTAGGCGTAGCGCGAGTAAATAGCCTTTAAATCGATTTTTTTCTTCTTCTTTGAAGCGTTATATTTGGCTGACTTTTAACGATGCGATACACATATCATTGCGAGCGAAGAATCTAGATAAGTCATTTTTACATGGGGTAACGTTAGAAATTCTTTTTCCATGTGATCATTCCGTATCTTTTAGGTGATGAAAGTTTTGCACTTTACTATTGAAGACGTAAACGATCCATTCGGAAAGGGAGATAATAATATATTATATCGTGGGTGGCGTAGTGTTATAAATAATTTCGCAATTCGTGTACTCGCGTCTGCTACTTACGGTTGAGTCGCGACCTCGCAGGTCCACGATCGAGGCGGTTCGGAATCCGCATGTGTCTTGATTTGGGTCAGCCAAAACCTTTATGGGCCTCGATATGAAATCAACTCTTTTGATAAAAGGGGCTCATTATTCAATGTCTTGTTTGCGGACACCCGTCGACGCCCGATCAAATCGACTAGATCTATTCTGCCCGTACGGTACATACCTGTGACTAATTTGTTCGGTCCAAATTTTGGAACGATTGCACAAAACCGTTGTTGAGGTATTGGCTCTAAATTTTGTTCCCATAAACTGAGATCGTTCGTACAATGGCAAACAGGTCGTAGATAGCAGCCTTAAAATAAAATCAATTTTATTCAAAACTGAGAAGTCGAAAAAAAAATCCAGACAAGGTTTTGCCGAAGAAATTTATTGTCAAGATTCCCGATCATCAAATCTTCCTATCATTGGTATGGGATTAAACTTTAGTACAAAAAAAAAGGAAATTATTCAGACAGAAAAAAAGCGAAAATAGCGCAATATAAATTCAATAATAAAAACGAATGTCAAGCGTAGGTGTAAAATGCCTAATAGGTACATAAATTTAATTCGGGAGGTATTCGACGGGCAGTGAAGATCAACGGCATGACTTAATTCCTAAACCTGTCGAATGTCTGAATCGAAAGTTCGAGAAAAAAAAAAATTATATATTTTATTTTTAAATTTTTCGAGCAGTGAAGAACTCTGGTCGTCCTTGCCGGGAGCAGATTGATATACGTAAATAATTTGGCAGCGGTTAAACCAACAAAGCTGAAAACCATCGCGCGCAAAATACTTTTTATTCCGTTTGCGTCGTTATAATTTTTTTACGATTCTTCAGCGGCGCTTCCTAATTGATTGACTATTTTCGAGTGAATATTGAATTCACATCTCTATAGGCTCGAATCAAAGCAATTGGGTTATATCCATCGCTCGGGTCCATGAACATTTTATTAATCAATTAACGATCATGTATTTATATAGCCCATAAATCAGCTCCCTGTTAAAAAAAAAAAAAAAAAAAAAAAGAAACCGGTAACGAAATTCTAGACGTAGACGCAGTGAAATTTGATATAAAAAACAGGTATTATGGAAAAAAGATGAAGACAATGATGATGACTGGTTTGAGATAAAACGACGACCGATTGGAGATGCTACCGATTACCTATTCGGTTACTCATTCATTGTTCAGATACATTTTCAATGGTTTTCTGTTGATTTACCAAATTTCTTATATCGAAAAATATACCTGTATGATTTGGCGCTCTCCGAGATCAAGAAGTGCTGAAGTGCATTGCCTCCTGTCTGCAGGATGCATTCACCCTCTCTCGAAGCACATAAGGGAAATATCCACAATTTTACTTACATTAACTGTAATCCTGTACGACACAACCACTCCGGCCTAATTCCCTCAGACAACTGAAGAATAGATTCGGAGTACTATTCACATTTACGTGTGAATCCAAGGGGAACGACGGGTCATGGAAATAAACAGAATCGTAGGTCTCACTTACCTGCAGTGTCTGAATGTTCCCTGTCGTGCGTCTCGCTCCTACTACGACTTCCGATTAGCGTTTACGCTACTCTTTTTACGCACAAATGCGCAATTTGGATTTTCCCTAGCGATTCCGTCTCTCTCGGGACCCGCACATGCGTCTTTTTGAATGGGTTGTGTAGCGGTGCAAACGCAGATGTAATAAGGAGGTAATATTCTATTCGTAATACACGTTATTCGAAACGTATATTATACGCGCATGTTAACCTGCATTCTTCGAAGAACCGACGAGAGTTGTTTGTCCGGTAAATTTCTATTTCTCTATTTTCTCCTTGCATGGTGCACCGTGTATAAGAGCCGCATTTGGTGGATGACGTTATAACATAGTCGCTCATAAGGTGTATTCGTAATACCCTATATATAGAAGGCTACACACGTGGCGGTCGGTAATTTTTTATTCATTTTTTTCCCCAAGCTCTAATTCTAAGCCGAAAATTAACTGCGGCGCATCCCATTGATTTTACATGCCCCATGACTTCGGGATAATATTTTAGGTGGAATCATAGCAACCATGTATGATATTGAATCTTGCGTAAGAAATTTTCGACTGGTATTAGAACGTTCATCTATAAATTTTACAACTATGCATGGATGTTTTTATTTATATTGTTGTTTATAATTCAATTATCGATTTTCACAGGGGTGGAAGAGCTCAAGAAATCCTTGACAGAATTAAATCCAGTTCTCCAGGTCGTTGTATCGGTGAAAGATCCCCAAGGAACTTTGAGGACGTCCGCGACATCGCGACAAGAAGCATCGGGACGTCTCGCCAGTGTTCTGTCGAAGGTATTTTCACACGAAAGTTTTTATAGAAGATACAAAAAACAATTAATTATGCTGATAAACAAATTACGCTCGACTCGGTCAACGACCCTCTTCAAGATTGGTCGATTACCATCCATGCCGCAAAATACTAACACAACAATGAACCCATCGGCGAATGCGGTGAAGATAAAAAAAAAAAAAACAAAAAAAAAGCAAATACAATGTGATAGGAAGTTACACGAGGCGTAATGAAATCGAGACTTCGGATCACATTTCTCCCGATCCCGATACCCCTAAAAATCTACCGACGCACTTATCATGAGAACATTACACACAGTATTTCATTTTTATTTTTTTTTCTCATGTTTTTCGTTTTAAAAATTCAGTGCGCATACCTGTGAAATGAAAGTGTACGTCGCGTGATAAAAATCAATCGAAACATAACATGTTAACCCTGGTCGAAGCGGAGATGATGGTATTAGCTACAGAGATTTGTATCAGAATATACCTTGCGGCGAGGGTTGAGGAGGGAATGAAAATGAAAGTTAGGCGGTCAGCGCTCCGGACCACGCGAAGGAGAATGGTCCAGTTTTTGCTTTCTTTGAGGAACTGGAAGCTGTATGTAATCGTAAGGTATATAACGGGACTTCCCTAGGTTTTTTAATTTTTTTTCTTCATACCTGCGATCACTGCGAATAGAGCGTAGAATATATTCTACTCAAGCCCACGTATGATCGTGTAATAAATAATTGAAAGATTTTCATTTCGCAAACTCTGGACGCCACTTGACTTTATCAAGATTTTTATCCATCTCTGTCTACATTTTTTTAGTTCGCTTATATATGGAGAGGATACTAAAACTTGCGAATCGCGGCGGGGAAAAAAAGCGTCACGGTGTTTATTTAAACTACTACTATTACGAGTTTATCGTTATTTAATGTTATGGATTCGAGATTTATAATAAACCGGTATCTTCAATTTTTCTTTTACTGTTATTTTCATTTTTTATCTCGGTTTTTTTTTAGGTCGATGGTATCGAATTGGACATGACTGCTGGGTCGAAGGAACGTCTTTCACATTTTGTTAAGGGACTTAAGGACGAAATGATGAGAAAATCTAATGATAAAAGAATAATATTATCGCTACCAACAAAAGCTGAAGACCTGGCGAAGCAGTACGATATGAAGACCTTGGCAAAGTAAACCCACGCATTTTATGATCATTATAAATATTAATAACACTATCATTGACCTTTAATCCTGTATAATATCTGTAGGCCTTAGCCATATCAACTTATCCACTCGACGTTTAATTCAAAACGATTAAATGCAAATGATCCGGACATTTTGTACGAACGATACCTATATTAAAAATGATGAAATTCTATTTTCTCCAGTAGAGTATCCATAGAAGATTAATAAATTTTGCTATTTCATTTCAAACAACAAATTTCATTTTTTGTCGCAAGGGACGGTCTTGCGCCACGCAGAAATTCACGACGAACAAAAATTACCCGAGCAAGATCACTGGACTAATTTTTGTTTCGATAATTTTGATCGGTAAAGATTAATCGATTCTGCCGTAACTGCAGTGCAATTTTTTATGCGTTTCGTCGTTTTGAAAGAATAATTAGTAAGCGTGAGAATTTATGTAATATCCAATTAAAAAGAAAATCGAATGAGCTCAGAATAATGGTCCCACGATTAAGATCGAAAGATATTGTTATAGAAAATTAATCAAGCTATAGGTACCTAAATGTCAATTAAATAATAAGATCGCCCCTGTTAATCACCAGTTTCTCTAGCGGATTTGTTAATTACCTAGTTCGAATTGAATTAGCATGAAAATTCTTTAGAGCAAAAATGGTTCGTATCGCGATTCTAACGACTCATCTGGTTCAAGGATCGAAAGATGAGACGCCACAAATCACCGGTATATATGGCCTGTGATTGAAATTCACGCGCTCTGACGAAACGTGTTTTACTATTCATCGAACGTCTTGCATACCGCGGTCATTATCCACAGTAAAAACCGAAGAGAGAAGTCATTTCACCGATGTAACGAATCATTGGCCATTTTTCAGCGATAGATGCCCCAGAAAAGTACGATTCTTTATTTTATTTGTTTTTTTTTCTTTTCATTTTCTCTCAGGTACGTCAACCTCTTCACTCTGTCGACTCACTATCTAGTTGACAATAGTGAATCGTTTAATACTTTCCATCCTTCTCGGCTGATGGGTATCTTCGATATGTTGAACACCGATAGTTTGGTAGACCTTGTCAGCGGTTTGGGAGTTCCAAAAAATATGCTACTAGTTTCTATTCCAGCCAGTGCTTACAAGTTCACTTTGAAGGACGATAGTAAAAATGCGCCGGGATCATCTACGAAAGAAGAACAGCCTGCAGCTATAAGTCAAAAAGAGGTAAACAAAAAAATTATTGAAAGTGAGTTTCTTTGATTTTTTTATTGTCTAGGCGAATATCTTGACCCGGACAAAAAACCCAGATGAAATAGTTTTACGACTGGAAGCCGAAAAACGATTTTAAACGCCACACCTTAAATTCTATTATACGTGTTCCTGATCCCGCACGTATTTTAAACAAAAAACTTTGACATTCAACTTTGAGAATTGGTTGAATTGGGTGATGATTATCATCGTATTACACTACGCGTGTTAATGCCTCGTTACATTTTAATTACGGAAACAACATTAAATGATAATGAATGAATGAAACGCGAAGGACGCGTCCATGGTAGATAATTAGCCTAATCTTTCGAGAAATTGAAAATTGTTTTTTTCCTATTATGATTGGATCGAATCGAAGAACATTTTTCGGCAAAGTGTGTCGATCGGTATTCCGTGTGTGCCACAAATATTGTAGATAAGTGTACGAATCGTGGTCCGTGAACTCGGCACATTTATGGACCGGTAATGAGATCCGATACGGGGCCGGTTAGTAAAGAACACGGGGAGTATTTTGGATTGAGATGAATTGAAATAACCCGCAAAAACCGCGTGGCCGGCAGCATATATAATAATGCGGATTACCTATACCGTACACGTGCGCAATTTAATTGGGCGATTAATAATATTTCTTAATTGGATTCGTGTCCCATAATTCTAGCTCTGTGATATGATGAGCGCGGGTGAATGGACCGTTGAAAGAGACACGGACCTCACCGCCCCTTACGCGTTCAAGGACTCCACGTGGATCGCATTTGAGGACAAAACTTCAGTTGGAATAAAGGTTTGATCGGAATTACACTTTGTATGTAAAAATATTAATCGAAATTATTTGAAATCAACCCTAAATCGTTTCTCGTTTGCAGGGTAAATACGTTCTACTTCGTGAACTCGCTGGATTGGGTATCCATGATGTGGAGAATGACGTTAAAAATGACTGTGGTAAACCTGTCACTCAGGAGGTTTACCGATCATTCACTGACATGAAAAGAAAGACACGTGGCGCGGTCTTGGCTTCCTTAGAGAATGACCTTAACGTAAGTCTTGGTTGGTTAATAAATTATTTTCACTCATCCAGGTGAGAAATGAGCACATAATCTGGCCAGAGGCTCGCCTAGGAATCAAATTTACATAAATTTTTCTTTATTCTTATACAATTATTTACCGTAAGTAATAATACATGATTTTTATAATGTATGAGTTACCAGACATCGGTACTTCTCGTCGCACAAAACACTCGTAATTTTCCGTTGCTGACAGCTGGCTTTGCCTTCACTTGACCAGATAACTTCCTTTTCGCAAAATTATCTCACCAAGTTCTACGTTTTAGAACGATGGACCGCTTTTTTTATTCAACCACATGTCACTGCTGTGATTATTCTGATTTGAGGGTTCTGATACTAGAATAAAACAAAATCAGATATTTTGGTGCATTTAAAAATATTTTTGAACTCATTTATTATTTTTTGCAGCACGTCGAAGCTCCCAGTTCGAGACACGTGAGATCGTCAGAATTCCGGATTGTCCGCGTCGTCGATACTGCGGGTGCCATACACGCTATTCGTGAAAACACGCAGACTGAATTTATTTGTACTAGACAAGGATACTTCGTACACCCAAAAAGTTGTAACAGGTATAGTTCATCGCATCCGTTTTATCGAGCAGTAGATTAAATACTTCATTACCAATAAATCGTTTCATTCTTGGTCCGTAGATTTTACCGTTGCGTCAAATTCAATCAGGGAATAGACGACTATTCGGTATTCGAATTTGACTGTCCAGCTGGTTTAGCATTCGACGAACGTACTGAGGTATGCGTCTGGCCAGGATCTCTCACTGAGGGATCGCCGTGCCCAGGAAGCAGCGAAATTGCACCAGTTCCACGATCGAGATTCCGTTGTCCTCAACGTAATGGTTACTATGCTGATCCGCAAAACTGCAGATGGTTTTTCGCCTGCTATGATTTAGGTAAAATAAGGAAACAAATTATTATTCTCATACCTACACAGCGAGAAGTTGCGTTGAATAATTTACTTTCCCATAACTATTGGGTAAACTTAGTTCTTCAACCACTCACTTTCGTATGCAAAAAATGAATAATTATTCTAAGAGGATATATTTAATCACGTCCGCAGGTGAACCCGAATTGACTGCCTACGAATTCCGTTGTCCCTTCGGACTTGTATTTGATGAACAAAAATTGATTTGCGAGTGGCCCTGGATGGTACCAGGCTGTGGATCACCAGGATACACCCGTAACGAATATGGTGGATCAGATTATGGCGCAAAGTTACCTGACCATGGTATCGGTTTTGGACAGGGTACGGGATATGGTCATGGTTCAGGTATGGATATAGCCGGAGATGGAAATTATGGACATGACGGTTCGAGTTATGGAGGATCTGGCGCCAGTGGTTATGGTGGTTCAGGACATGGAGGATCGAGTGCGGGAGGCTCAGCATCTGGAGGATCTTACAATAGTGGCGGTTCAGGACATGGAGGATCAAGTGCGGGAGGCTCAGCATCTGGAGGATCTTACAATAGTGGCGGTTCAGGACATGAAGGATCAAGTGCGGGAGGCTCAACATCTGGAGGATCTTACAATACTGGTGGTTCAGGACATGGAGGATACAATGATGGTGATTACGGTAATTTGGGATATCAAGGATCTAGTACTGGTGGTTCAGGGTACGGAGGATCTGTAGGGGGTGGCTCAGGATACGGAGGATCTCATGGTGCTACAGCTGGTTCAGGACATGCAGGATCTAGTGCTGGTGGTTCGGGATATAGAGGATCTGTAGAAGCCGGCTTAGGATATGCGGGATCTCACGGTACTGATAGTTCGGTACATGACGAATCGTATAGTGCTGGTGGTTCAGGATATGGAGGATCCACTGCTGGTGGTTCAGGATATGGAGGATCCACTGCTGGTGGTTCAGGATATAGAGGATCTGTAGAAGCCGGCTCAGGATATGCGGGATCCCACGGTACTGATAGTTCGGTACATGAAGGATCGTATGGTGCAGGTGGTTCAGGATATGGAGGATCCACTGTTGGTGGTTCGGGATATAGAGGATCTGTAGAAGCCGGCTCAGGATATGCGGGATCCCACGGTACTGATGGTTCGGTACATGAAGGATCGTATGGTGCAGGTGGTTCAGGATATGGAGGATCCACTGTTGGTGGTTCGGGATATAGAGGATCTGTAGAAGCCGGCTCAGGATATGCGGGATCTCGTGGTACTGATAGCTCAGTACATGGAGGATCCCACAGCACTACAAATTCGGAATACGGAGAATCTCATTCTGGTGGTCCGGGATACGAAGAATCCAATAGCGCAGGTAATGCAGGATTTGGAGGATCTCATGGCAATGATAATTCAGCATACGGGGAATCTCACGGCGCTGGTGGTTCACAACATGGAGGCTTTACTACTGGTAGCTCAGGATACGCAGGCTCTCATGGTTCTGATGGTTCAGTTTATGAAGAATCCTCTGGTTCGAGTGGATCAGAGCACAAAGGATTTGGAGTTACTGACTCAAATTATGGGGGGCATGCAGCTGGCGACGCAGGACACGGAGGATCTGGATTTGGCAGTTCGGTATATCACGCATCTGGAATTGATGGTTCCTTGTATGCAGGCTCTGGAACAGATGGATCAGGAGGCGTAGGATCTGGAACCAGCGAATCTAGATATACCGAAACAGAAACAGGCCAACACACGGGAGTAGCTGGAGGAGTTGGTAATGGCATAATCCTACAACAGGGCGTCAGTGACTCTCAATTTTCGGGAGAAGGATCCCACGGGTCAAGCTATGCTGGTTCAGGAGTGACAGGGTCAGGGTACTCCATTGAACATACAGTTTCAGGGGCAGGATATACCGGTGCAGGTTCTACAGGTGGGAGCTACATAGGAGCAGGTAACGCAGGTACCCAGAATTCTGCAGGTTATCAGACTGGTAGTACCGTAAGCGGGTACGATGTAACCGGCGGATTCGTCGGCGCCGGTAACTCTGGCATCGGTATTGGCGTTAGCGGGCACGCAGGTGAAACTAGCAGCTACGGTGGAATCGTTAACACGATAGGAAACTACGGTGAAAGCTCAGGAGAGATTGGCAAAGATGGAATTACCGTATCTGTTGAGACAGGTGGATCTCACGGTGGTTCCTCCGGAGTCACGGGATCCGGATATAACGTGCATTCAGGGACGAGCCCCTATTCAGGAAACCAAATCGGTGTAACAACGGGTAGCGGATTTTCCATAGATTCAGCAGCAGGATCCGATGGGCAAGACGTAGTTAACGGTGGATTCAACTCAGGACACATAATCCTGACCGGAACTACTGGAAGTGGATATTCAACTGGTGGTAGTGGTTTTGCTAATGAAAATAGTGCAGGATACACGACTGCAGGAGAAAAAATCACTGACAACAGCGACGTAATTAATGGTGGAATAAATTCTGGCACAGTTATTTTGACAGGCACCACCGGCAGCGGTTATTCTAAAGGCGTGACTGGCGGAAATTTAGGGTACACAGGTGGTTCGGGGCACTCTACTGCAGGAATTTTGGTACAGAGCGTCACCCCTGGATACCCTGTGATCACAGCATCCGATGGTGGCAGCAGTTATACCGGATCATCTGGAAAATTAGAGTACACTGATAACGGTGCGTACGTGACGGGATCAGGCTACGAGGCAGGTAACACCGGAAGCGGAAACGTTATCATCGACCATGGAAGCCAGAACAATGGAGGAGAAGCCGGTGCCTACGAGAAGTCTGGATCATCAAGTTCAGTAAGCAAATACGGAAAGGGGGAGATTTCAACCGGTACAACTACCTACCACGGAAATGGAGGAACCTCGAATAGCTACTCAACGAGCAAAACCTCGAACGCCAACGCAAACGCCGTTCACAATGCTTATGTAACAAGCAATGCCGATTCAGGAACTGTTATCAACGCAAATGTAGACCAAGGATCAATTTACCAAAGCACTATCAGACCAGGATATATCAGCACTAATCCCGTTACCCCTGGGTACACAATTCACGGAGTAACTCAAAATGCTTTCGGTGAGCAGGCTTCCGAAGGATTTGGAGCTGGTGGATCAACAGGACAGAGTTTCACAGCATCTTCCGGATATGGAAATACCCGAGAGCAAATTGAAGCTGAATTTCCAGGTTTAACCGGAAGTGGTTTCGGAAGTAAGACGAATACCTTTACGAGTGCCGGATCATTCGCAAACGAACGCGACATGGGTTACAAAACGAACGAATACCACGATAACGGAGGGCGCGGAACCATAGTTCATAACAACGGTGCTAGTACCAGCAAATACACCGAAAGCGATATTCGTGATCGCCAACCAGCCTACGCTTCTTTACCAGACACCATTGTCTCCGGTGGAAGAATAGACGGTAGCAATGGAGTCGTCCTTGGCACCACCGTTGCTGGAATCGATTCATATGTTAGCCAAGGATTCACTAAGACTGGACCAACAAGGACCGGTATCGTCGCCGCGGAAATTGGCGGAAGTGGGTCTTACATTACAAACACAGGTCGCCCCCAACCAACTCCAACTCCTGCAGAAGGATATACCGCTAGTAATTCGATTGGAAGTGAAGTAAACGGACTTGCTTATGTGACGTCAACGTTTGCTCCTGATACAAGCTACGTTGATACTTCGAAAATAAATCTGGGCCATACCACGTCGGATCAATTTTCTGGATACAAGTACACTAAGCCAGCAATATCCTTTGTCGATGGTGGTATTCCAATCTCGACATCGGCTCCTTCCACGGTAACATATCAGGAGCCTATCGTTCCACTGACCGTAACAACGCCTTCCTCCCACTTGAACGTTGAGGTGTACAATACCCCGTCTGTGGTAACATCGGCACCAATTACGGCTGGACCAGCGGTGGTCAATACTTATAGTTACTCGAAACCTGCAAACGGGTACAAACAATCTTCTTATCAAACAGTCAAAGTAACTGAAAGTGGTGATACCGCGTCTACCGCAGGTTACAAGTACAAAAGACCAACTCAAACTAGCGCGTATCAAAATTCAGGAGATTCTCTGCAGCAAACTACCGTCTACCAACGGCCTTTCGATGGCCAAAATAGGTATACCGTTACCCCAACCCCAACACCGATTGCGTTTGCTACGAGACCAGCTGACGTATACAAGACAACTCTTTTCGAAGCTGCCAAACGACCCATAACTTTGTCTACTATCGCGCCAGTATTTGATACTGGATATAAAACGGTTGTATCGTCGACATCTGCACCGGTTACGGTAACAAGTGCAGGCCAGTATTTCTACAAGGACAGACCAGTTTCTAGCGCTGAGACAATGAGTGATTTTGACATCAGCTACCAACAACAAGAATTCAATTTCCAGAAGACATCTGCCCCTAACGCCCAAGATGGATACGTGTATACGAAACCAAATAATCCACTGACCTATGACTCTGCTAGCACCGTTACACCATCCGTAACAATTTACAAGCAACAACCATCGGTTACGATACAGCAACAGGTGAGCTTAACTTGATTTTTCTTCATTAATTTATGATTCAATTAATTTGAATCTTTTTTCTTTTTATCCAGAACAAATACACTCAGTCGGTTACAAGCGCTCCAGGCTCAAAGGGCTTGTACGATAGGCCGTCCGTATCTATTCGTCCAGCCATTGAAAAACAGCCCGGAGTGATAACGGAGTTTAATTCAGGATCATCGATAAGTTCTGGGACGGATTTCGAAGGGTACAAATACTCCAAGCCAAGTGTAACGTTCCAAACTACTCCTGCTGTCTCGATCTACACTCACAGTCAGGGATATACGGATCAAAATGAAGGTTCTCCAACGAAATTAAACATCCCTAAAGACGAAGTCAAGAAACTGGTTGGAAATTACAATAACAGAGGAGGTGTGAAATATAGTACCGTTAATTACGATGATGGAAGAGTCGGTAACACGGGATCAGGAAGCTATGGAAATTCTGCAGTCTCCAGAGGACAAAGTTTCAACAGTTTCGGCAACAAGGCCAGCGTTACTCCAAAAACTTACGTTTCAACGACGTCATCTCCTTCCTACGAAGCATCGACTCCCGACTCAATAATTCGAACGAATTCTTACGATGGTTACGTGACAAGTGGAAAAGGTTCTTCTAGATATACAGGTGTATACACAGCTTCAACGCCTCTTTACGAAGTTGCGACGGTGAAACCATCTGGTGCGAATGCCAAGGGTAAGGTGATCGTAAAACTCAGCGACCTGCACCCTCTGCTGCTCGGAAAACTCGGCGCTCAATGTACCTGCAGATCCGATCCATTCGAGACCCTCAGGGGACCAGGCCGTAAACCTCTCCCGATAAAGTCGTCGAAAGGAAACATTGACCTTGCAAACTACGATGAATCAGAAATTTATGTCGATCTTGAAACTGATCGAGAACCTGAACAGTCTGCCGCTGTCTACAGGACGCCCAATGGCTCTCCAACTTTACCAAATCCATCATACGGTCGTTTGTCATCCCCCACTACTCCGGCTACAGCCATATTTGCAGTCGGTTCACCCGTAACTCCCGTTTTTAGAACACGTGGAAAACCAGCGTCGGCCTACTTCCCAGCTTCCTCAATTTCTCCGTCGATCGGTAAATCGCGAGGT
This sequence comes from Athalia circularis, assembly GCA_963978495.1. NCBI lineage: Eukaryota > Metazoa > Arthropoda > Insecta > Hymenoptera > Athaliidae > Athalia > Athalia circularis. The sequence goes on along the minus strand of OZ021698.1, from coordinate 16,855,729 downwards.
GGTTCATCGGGGTCTAAAAAATCTTCGTCAGAAAATGGATCTTACGGAAGTCCTTCCGATATTTCGGACTCTGATTTCGTAAGTATTCCTTCGGGCTCCGAACACGGAGATATTCCGATCGGTCGGTCTGCCGGAGGTAGAATGAAGGCTGGCAAATCATTGAGAATATCCGGAGCTCCTGGTAACGCTCTCGGTGGTCAAGGCGCAGCTTTTGATCGTTACGGACCAGGTGGATGGCGTGATGTCGACGAGACGCTTCAAGGCACCACGGATTGCGCTAGACCCGGACTTTTCCGTCACCCGAGATTCTGCAACAAATTTTACGCCTGTCACTGGGATGAATGGAAACAGAAATTCACTCTGCACGTTTTTAATTGTCCGGTTCATCTGAGCTTCGACAATACCGCTGGGGCTTGTAACTGGCCCACTAAAGGACCCGCGTGTCAGGACGACAATCTTCTCGTTTAGATTTAAGAATTTTCCAAAAGCAATTGCAGATTGGCTGGCTATTTCCGCATCAAGATTCGCAGGCTGTACGCGACTCGTTAAATTTTTTTATCAATTCTGCGTGGTTTCTAGAGCGTCAATGTCCGGACTAGTTATAACGTGAACAGCGAATATCGCACCATGTAATTTTGTAAGAACAACTTATATCCCCAGCGTGAGTCACGCGAAGAAGTTACAAGTTTTTTAATCAATTCGACGATTGAAATCATCACGAAACTAACATACCTAATTATCCACATATCAAAACTCTGGCAGCTGTTAATCAGATTCGCAATATCCGTTGTATATTTCTCCTTTCTCTGGATCGTAATTGGCATAATTGAAAACGAAATTACAGCTGAAATCGAATTTTTCATTTACAGTACAAGAAATCGAACGTTCCGAGCCACGTTCTCCTCTCCTCGCATTTATCTCCCAAGGTAAATAATGCGAATCTCTTCGCAGACATGAACGATTGCTAGCCAACGCCTAAAGTAGATATACCTGAAAGACGTTCAATGTCCAGCGGGAGAAAGTAGCTCGCAACTATCAGTCCAAATGCTGTCGCTCTAGGAGTTGAAAATAAATATATACTTTATGTTATAATGTTACTATAAAAGCAGAACTACCTTTCTTATGTGGTATGCATAATATACTTGTACCAAGTAACGCAGATGAGTATACCTATATAGATGAAGACAAGTAAATTTGCAATAAATTCAATGTAAATATTTCGTTCTGCAACGTTCGTTCCTTCGAAATTTGTAAGTATATCAAGTGACCGATAAATTTTCATTCTCATCTGATTCTCTCTTCGCTAAGCAATGAATTTGCAAAATGTTGAATGATTTTTATCGCGCTACTAAGATATATTTATAAATCGATCAGTGATGTATTATTGATTATACGGCGCTATAGTGATCTGGTGCAAAAAATTTTGTACATAAAATAAAATAAAATAAAACTTGTTGTAATAAGTATGATAAGGCATCAGAAAACTAGAAATTTTTTGTTTTAGAGAATTTGAAATCGTGTATAAAATTCTATCATATAATACTCAGAAGTGAACGTGTTATAGTTTTAAAAAAAATCCGCTTCATGTTTTCTTTTTTTCTCTCTTTGCAGTCTGAATTTTATATTTAAACGTTAATTTTTCTGACATAACCTTCCATTTCCTTTCTTTGATAATAATTTATTTAAATCTGTATTTAGCTCGTAAGAAAATTCAGTTGTGAATTCGTGAAGAAAAAACAACCTACAAATTTATCAATTTGGGTTACAAAATATACACATATTCGATATTTTTTTTCTATTATTTCTTATAACCGAATCTTTTCTTCTATTCTAATTGTAACATTACCGTGCCATTATTTTACGGTTGTATAATTATATTATCACAATATTATCATATGATAATACAATCATTATCTACTGAATAAATGTATTAAATTAATAATCCTCTGAGTAGTTCTCAATTTGTCTTGTAATCAACTCTAATTCCATTAGATCCCCACAGTGGAAAATCGAATAAGATGTTAAAAAAAAAGAAGATTGATCAGAGGAAGCTAACAATAAGGTATATCAAAAGACACAGCTTGAGTGCCAAAGTATATACTTTGAATCACAATTAAATTATAGTGTTAAAAATATAGAGTACTGATATTTGCTGCAGACGTATATTATCATCTGCATAATGACCGCTGTGACATGAAGTATACCTAATTTAAACCAAAATTTCCTCCTTGTATGATACAACTAAATTAATTTCAACATGTATTTACAGCCGTAGTACTTTATTAGCAAACATCAATTAGTCTGCTGATTAACCTTTACTATAAATGATTATTAATTTTCATTCGATTACCACATCTTGCAATTACGCTTGAGGGATCGTTCTTTTTTGTTCAAATTCAGTTCGCAGTGATTCGTATGTATCTACACGTATGTATGGAGTTGTTAATTCTCTCCTGGTAATGAAATCAGCGCCTCTAATTAGCAAGAGATTAATAATCTGACGTAATATGATTAACATTAACATTCAATTATCGGTGAAATAACGCGAAACTGAACTACATTGCGAATCGGATAACTATTGTTACGTTCGATAATCGAAGAAATTATCTCCGCATGCGGGTATTGCATAATCGTATGCATCATGCATGTTATACAATGTATACGTATAATGCTTCTACGGAATACTTTCTGCAGATTTCAAATCGCCCACGTTCGTTTCATTCTGCATAACATAAATGAACGATATAATCTACGATCGAATGCAAATCTGTTCGGTAAGCGAAACAGACTCGATGATTTTACGGACTAACTATAAGTTTTCCATCTCACGGTTTTTCCCTTCTTTGATGCAGAAACTGGGTGAAAAATCCCAACGCCAAATTGGAGTGCTGAGAATTAAATACGAAAAATATGTGAGTCAGGGCTTGAACGTGCCACGTTTTATTATAGATAGCTGTGATACGATACGAACAACAGCTCCTTTTATTAGACAGCCGGATCTCTCGTGAAAAAAATAATGCACAAGGATAACCGCAAGAAAAAAATTCAATTCTATTTCGAGCTGACTATTAAAAATAAAGGAGCTATTAATTGATTGAAAAATGAAAGTTCTCGGACTCAGAATTGTATAGGAAGAAAAAGAAAATGTTCCTACGGAATACTTTACAAAGACTAAAAGTTTATGGTAATTGAAAGTGGTCCAAATGAATTTTTCTTCTTCTATTCTTTTTTTTCGATTAAATGCAGACTTTTTTTTTATATCTGCACGCAGTGTTGCGTATCCCGTGAAATATAAACCAGTAACGACATAGAGGTATATTGATTCGTTATATAATCGAAAATTACAACACCTACACCCGGAGGTGTATGTAAATTTATGTGTATAAAAATATTTTAGATATATGTGTAGCATTGCCGGTCCCTTTTGAATTTCTACAGACTATACACGCGTAACCCGATCACAACGTATTTAAAATCGATTCTAAAAAATTCAACAGCTGTCCCCGATTTGAGTTTTGTTCTCATAGATACACAACCGTGATAAATTCTGCTGATATACTGATCCTGCAAGCAAGAAAAAGACAATCAGAAATCGAAAAATTGTGTATTGCTGAATGGCTGTATTTTGAAACCATTTAGCTGTGGCAACGGGAGCAGCTGAACAGCCTCGAATCTAAAGAATGATTGTATCAACTCCAGGGTATAACAACTTGCCAGTTACAAATCAACCGACACATGAGGTTCGCAGCTCTAGCTCGAAGCAAAACTTTCGTTTGCTCCAAATATGAGTATCACGGTCTTAACAGTTCGCAGAACGTATAAAGTTGACAGGTGAAGGCGTGGTCAGAAATGTCCAGTTTTGCCCTCTAGATAGTCTTGTAACCTCGGTAAATTATTGCACAAATTATTTCGATCCTCCAGTAAATTTTCAAACAGATAAATGACCGTGCTTTCTTTCTTAGAGCTTGCGGATCTATCAGCAAAAAAATTCATGTGTTAATTCTAAAATACTATACGGCTGGAAATGATCGTAACACGGATATGATTATCAACGTCCCCTATAATAATTCTTCAAGGTTTTCTGCCCGCCCAAGGTGTAATTTTTGCATGATATTATTTATCAGCGTTCAAGCTCTATTTCAAATGGTTATTGTAATTCGACTGAACGATTGAAATCTTGATTGGCAATCAGAATCAGATGAATATAAATTTGCTTCCGGTTATTTTTTCTTTCCATACTCGTGTACCTGTTCAAACGAATTCTTTATACCCAAATTTTATCGTCAACAGTTATCGGATAGCCATTCAAATCCTGAATTTAGAACGCTCCGATGTCACGGAACGAAACGAACGTCACGAAGCTTTTATTTAAAGGAAAAAAAAAATATTCAGACGATTTTTCATTGATATGTATTTGACATTTTGCGATAAAAGTATCATATCGAACTTAATGAACGATCTCTCTCGAAGACCCTGCCCACTATACTTTATAGGTTTCGCTCGAGTGATCCCCACGTCAAAAAATCACCAAGAAATTCTTCAAACTTTCACGTTATGGGAGGTAAAAAAATAATAAAATATTTAAAATCCGCTGCCTTCGTTACGCGATATTATAATTGAATATCATTCAGTTGTGAATATACCTGCGTCATCCATATTTTAAACAAATAAAAGACCGCTGAAAATTATGCATTATTTGCTACAATAATGTAAACACTTGTAACTTCTTACATCTATACTTGTGCAAATTACTAACATGAGTGGGTTTAACATGAAATGAGTCGAACCTTCGCAAGAATTGCGAGAGAACTCTAGTGTCCGTTCAATCGGAACTTTACCGCAGGCGATTGGAGAACTCGGTTCAATAACCTATGACGATATATGGTATAAATGGATAATTCAATGCAGTCAACAGACGATAAAATTCGTCTTTGATTGGTCCGATAACTACTGAACATGAAAGAAACAGAAGACAAGAAACAAAAAAAAAAAATTGCGTGAAAGATCAACGCCGATCGACTTTCTCTTGTCATTCGACAATTCTTATGGCTGTGTCGAAGATGCTTAACGAAAAATAAAACAACCAAATGGATGATTGAACAGAAGGAAAGGAAAAAAAAAACTTAATCAGGATGATTAAAAAAAAAAACGGAGATACGTTTCGCTAAATATTATCAGAAAGCGGTAAATTCTTGTGTACCAATTGATTTTGAATTTTATTTTTATTTGTTTATATAAATACAAATATTGTACTTTCTCTTTATTATAAACATGTGCTTTTACTTTGCACTTTGTACACGTGCACGTACTTTTTTTGTTCTATAATCCCTCAAATTGAAGAAAATTTTCCTCCAAAAATCATATGATGTAGAACTGATCGAGTTGTCGCCATTTTGTCGCATTTGAGAGCAAAAAAATGGAGGTATCTCGATAGGTTACAGTCGTAGCTTAGTTTAGGCGATGGGTTCGTGTTTCTGAGATCAAAATACATGAGAATCCCCATAAAACCAAATAAAAAATACTGTCAATTTTTGGCTCAAAAATCGAAGAAATCCAAACCTTAGATTTTTCTCGATTTCAGGGCCAAGAGTCAACATTTTTGTAACTAGGTTTCATGGGGTATTCTCCGGTATTTTGAGCTCAGGAATTCGAATCTGCTGAATAAATCGATGTATGCATCCAAAATGAACAAATTATCGCACGACGTTGTTTGAAAATGATTTTAATTCCGCTGGGATGTAATATCTTATTGTGAAAAATTTTCAATCGATTTTGCGGGTGACTGGCAGCGATGCCGTTTCGTAATTTATTATAAAATGTGAATGTATGCATGTAACATTACTTAAGGATTCCGAGACTAAAATGATTGCGTTTAGACGATAATATAATTATTGTTATCGATTTATTCATGACGGATACAAAGCATGTAATCAAATGATTGATACACCGAAGGAGGACATAAAGTACACGTGATTTATTCGACATAAATTATCGATCAAATTCTAAATTACTAATAAAAAAGGTTTCTCATATTTAAATAATGAAGAAATTTTCGGTATCATTATGTGCCTGTAATAATCGTTTTCCAAATTATATACATATTTTAGGATGTATAATATATTTGTTTCTTGGAGCATGAATTAAATTGGTTTTGGTGATGCGGCAGTAGCAATAGCGCCTACGCAATGTTATTACTACCACAAGTTACCTCTTATGGTAGTTAGAAAACTCTCGTATTTTACACAAGTCAGAAAGAAAGTTAAATTAGACACGCGATTCCGAATATATTTCGTAACTTTTATCCGATATACACACGAATAATCGCGAGTAACTATATAATATTTTTTCATGTCCAAAAAAATGCCCACGCTCTTCATCCAGCTACTTATAAAAAGATTAACATATTTTCGTGAGAATCAGGTCGCACGTATCAGAATAATTTGAAAAATTCAGGGGGGGGGGGGGAATCATCCGAAAATTCGAATGTAAAAATTATATTCAGGACGTTCAAGAATAAGTTTTTTTTTCGTTGATTCTGGATAAAAATGAAGCCCGTGAACTTGACGATTTGCGGCGCTTACTTACCAGCAGAAAAATTCATCAAATTCTTCCAGACATCGTCATATTACACTCTATAAGTTATTGTGTTAGGTGTATTCGTTGGGGTCTTCGGTTGGTACTCGTTAAAAGCGAACTTGTTTGGTTGACCCACTGGTACATTTTCGGTAACCACTCTCACAATTCTCCGGACACAAAAAGGAAGAGAAAGGATTGATGGCATGAAAAATTATTCGGGGGGAGCTACGGAAATGAAATTTTATAAATTCAACGTTATCGTATAGCGAAAATCGATTTCTCAAATCGTTTGGTCACGTTTTTTATCACTTTAAAAATCGAATAAAAAAAAATCGGGCTTATAATCGATACATTGAATTTTCATTAATGATTTTTCCAGTGACAAATGTATAACCTGCTCTTATTGTTAACTGGCTAAAAAATGCCAAAAGTATTATATACTTGTTTATAATTTCTTCTGCATGTTATTTAACACCTAATTAATTTACTAAGTTTTTATTCAACTCACTCCACGCCAGACTTCATTCGGAGCCAATTTATACGCAGAGTAAGAATTAAAACAATCACGAGAGGATGTGATTATTTAAAAGGTACCTGAACCGATCAAAGAATAATTTCTCCCATAGATTTTATTTCCGTTTTTCCGATCTTTAGCTCTCCTCATCTAGTTTTTGTGAATTTGCACATAGATACCTGTACCGAAATTAATCGAGTCTATTTAAATGACATTGTATTTATCCTAAGCGTAATTAAACAGCAATTTTCCACTCTCTCTTTGAACGAAAACTTTCTTTTTCTAAATTAAATGCTCGACTTATATTTTCTCAAGTTTGAACCACGGGCAGAAAAAGGAGGAAAAAAACAGAAGGAAAAATGGTTATCACGAAACACACCAATGATTCACGTTATACATACATATGCCAGTGCTCGAGAAAGTCCCTTGCGTATCACTCTATATCTAATAAGCATTGTTTTCAGTGACATTTTTTTTTCTTTTATTTTTCGATTTTCTTAACAGTCCAATCCATGGATTCAAAGGCACGACTATCACGTAGCCATAATGCCAAATAGACTGTTACTAAACAATGACTTTTTAACGGCTGATCAGAGCTAACGGTGCACTAAGAAATAGTACAGTAGGTCAAGTCGAGAAATTCTACATTACGGCTGCAGTGGCATATGCTAGAATTAGAAGGGCCGTGATTACATTTATTCAAAGATCGTGTATGACACGCATGTATCATATGGGTATGTGCTTAAAATTCTAACACGAATTTCGTCTATACTTATCGATAACTTTCTTTCGATCTCATAACATCGGCCAATAAATTTTTTTCCGATTTACCCAATATCGTTGCCTCGAATCTGCACCTAATCGACGCATAATAAGTTTGCTTTTTTCAGTTTTTTTCTCTCGCATTACATCTAGTCTTATGGAATTATTCTCTGAACTGCAGAGACAGTTGCGGGTTTGCGTACGAGTGAATGTAAAGAGACATCCGATGCCGACCTCTTGCACAAGTTCAAAGTCTGCACGCAGGATATCTGTCGAAGAGATGAAGAATAAAATAGAAAAAATAAATTTGTCAAATCATGTGTAAAAAGTGAATAATTTGTAAACCGTGCGATTTCATCTGTTCTCATGGATACCCTGCACGGTATCGGATATGAAAAAATTTTGAATCGCAAATTTCGTGTCAAATGATTTTTGCATTACGCGGTTAACCGAGTTTTACTACAGTTTCTGTAAGTAGGGATATTAAGTATAATAGACGGGGTATTAAAGCGAGACCGATTTTCCCGGTTCGTATTTTTGCGATAGCTATAAGTTTATGCAGGTATAAGTAAACTAAATACTCGAATCGTTACATAGAATAATGGAGGGGCGTAAAACGATATGGACTCGCGCACTGGGTAGGAATCGAGCAAGTGGCTCAACGACAGTCGGAGAACGCGCCGAGTTGATATAAAGGTTCGAATCTCTCAAGTCCTTGCAACTGCGGCCGGACCACCGGACATATCGGAACTACCTGCAGCCGCCCGCCACTCCACACCAAAACATCATGTGAGTTTATCTCATTTCTATCTAATCACATTTCACTAACTAATAGAATCAGAAAACGCCAATTCATACCGTCTATCCACCCATACGGTCGATCTATAGTTTCTGATTGCCAGAAAACAATAAAACGATCATTGAACTACTCGATAATATAATTCTGTAGTTAAAATGGCCTTGGTATATAACAACGAGATGACATCTACCCGTGACCATAAATGTCGACTGTTCTTTTACTTTTTTTCACTTCCGTTTTTTACGCGTATGTAAATTTACATTACCGTGTAGGTATGATATACCTACGCGTCGGTTAATTATGGTAGCGTAAATAGATAGTTATGTTATTACGCAAATTGGATGATATTTCATATCCAGCTTCGCTTCGCCTCTCACGTTTGCATCACGATACATTACAAATATTGTATTTATATCTATAGAAATTATGCAAGTGCAGCGCGTAGCTCAACACGGATAATTAATAAATATGTATGCGATATTAATGCGTTGTAAAATAAAATTATTCTACACCGACACTTCTGAATGCAGAAACGTCGTCATTGGGAAATGTGGAATAAATTTTTCTGATAATTCGTTGCTCGTCCGCGACTATACTCTAGACTTCTAGACGCAACAAAAAAAAAAACAGGAAATCGTGTCGGTTCAGCTACCCTACGATTTACATAATAAAATTCACACCTGTATCGCTGCACGTCTCCTAAATTCGCTTGGGCATGATTAAATTACGCATTATTATATTGGACATGAAAAATACATCGCTCTCTCGATCCCCCGACGATGTGTGTTACATAAAAATTAAAAGCAACATAAGTTATGGAATTATGAGGTTTCGAAAAATCTCCTAATTAAATACCTATCTTTTATCCATTTCGTTCGGTCGCTCGGTAAAACTCTCTTCACTGTACGAGATCAGGTTTTTTTTTCGCCAGGATAATATCGGTGAATTGAGAATCCACTCGTTCGAACTGACCTCGCCCACGGCGACTCGTAATCGTAACGTAAAATCGGCATTGACTTCAAGCGAGATTTTCCACACCCTACCCGCAGCTGCGCCTTCGATACAGATGATATTTATAAGATCACGAAGTAGGAAGTAATTTCAAGAGCGCAGTTGCACTGTAATATAATATATATAAATATAATAATCTACCTCCACGGACACGTTTATGGGATACGGAATTATATGGACAGCTGTTCTAAAGTATGTCAGTGACTTCAATTTGTTCCAATTACCCGACGCATCGGCTGCTGCAGTCACTGTAACAGGATTTTCTCGGATCTTTAGATCGAAGCGATTTACGTTCTCGTTATTTACAGTATTTTTATATCCATGAACTTAGTTTCTTTTTTTATTCGGATCAACATCGTTTCCCGTTTACCTGCAAATGACGACATAACCCACTTTGGTTCTACGCGACGTGGGACTCAGACTTGAATTATTAGTCTACAGAAAATTCTGAATTAGAAAAAAAAGGTCCAAATGAATATCAGATGAATCCAGGTGAAAAAATTACATTATACCTACGTCTGTATTTTATAGTTTATTCACGGTATAGATATTGTCATTATGATATAACTAATTGTTACGCAATGGCTTAGCAATTGCAAAATATCACCAAGTCAAATTAGTAGATCGTGATAAAAACGTTTGCACGATTACTGCAACACAATCGGTCTGGTCTGAGCGATTTTATCGCCGTGTCTCTTACAATCAAAGACATTAAAAAACAATCAGATCTTATGGTTGGAGAATTTCTCTGCTAATTTTACGTACAGGTAGACCTGATGCGATTATGTATAATTTTATTGCACTGCAGTGCGACAGACGAAAATTTCTCCTTTTTTTCGGTGTACCTACTCGTAATAGATCTTCTAACTGCATAAAATATTCCAGTGATAAATTACTGTCATACTACGCTTCGGAATAATGATAATATCGTTGCGTAAAGCTTACATAACAGAGTCTGGCAGGATGAAAAATGGAAAAATTGCTCGCGCTGAAAAGAACAGTTTGCATGTAGTGTACGTGCGCAGTACACACTTGGTCAATTAAATCCCACATTTGTATACCCATACGCGGTGCTCGCGATGTTCGCTTCATACAGCTCGTACGATTAATGCTTCAGTAGACTTTGAAACTCCGTAAAAGCTGTACAACCGATTCAAAGGTGGTTCTAAAAAATAATATAAGTGATGACTTTTAATTGGATTTACCTGTCGCAATGCCAACGGCAAGTATAATTATTGGACCTTTTTAATCGCGTTCCACATTATATCATATAACCCGTCGACTGTGCAGAGATAAACGTCCACTGTATTTAATTATTGCTTAATTAAATCGAGTTATTATGATTTTCCACAATCTATCTCATACATCAAATCCCCCACTAACTTTTTTCCTGCCCATTTTCTATGATAATTCGCTGATCTTTGGCCGTAGAAAACACACGTTGATGATAATCGAATGACATTCGTGAACTTACACAAACTCAATCGTTCGGAGATCGATAATTGAAACAATCGGTTTAGTCACATAATTATATCGACGCAATACGCAGAATCATTGCCTAAAGAAAATTTGATTCAAATTCCGCGTTCATTTGTCTACAGAAGTGCGAATAGAATGTAGTGAAATCGGATGTGGTCAGGGCCAATATAAACGAATTGTTATTTTTCGTGCTCGTTTTATGCGTAGAACAAAAGCGTGCATGACAAACGGTCTCCCGGAGAACCGCGTGTGTATTAAATTTAAAATGATTTATACAGATCAACTCGTTTGGATATGTAACGGCTGTATACAGTTCATTTTGCGTCATTAATAAATCGCCTTGAAACTTAAGAAAGTGAAAGGGTTACGACTGCAAGATTTATCTCGGCATCATTTCAGAGTGGAACAACTTCATTGTGCGATTGTTGTTAGAGCGGTGATCAGGGAAACCCAGCGAAAAAAAAAGTTATCGTTAAAATAAAATAAAAAAAGTTCAATTAGGTTATCCATTGGTCGCCGTATAAAATGATATCTGTTACACAGTTGCTTCTTTACCTCTTTACGGGGGTAAAACCTGACAATGAGAGTGCAAAACTTTCCCCCCGAAGCTTGGAGTAGAAAGTAGAGTAAAGTAAACTAGAACCGTCAGGGACACGACGCGGCCAGTTGCTGGCGACCGATTTATACGAGATAAATCGCACGTGAACGACAGCTGGATATAGATCCTGTATGATTTTATTATTATTAATCTTTTGCATCATGTAATTTTTTTTGTCTCCTATTGAGCACAGAACTCATCAGAGTGTAAAGTCTGTATATTTGCATACGAATGTCATAAGAATTATATGATTGACTCGCAGCTCTCCACCGCATCTTCTCGTTAGGATAAAATTGAGTTCATCGCTCATTTTTGCAGAAAACTTTTTTTTCTAACGTATTTGTAAAAACAACTTTCAATTCTTAATATTAAAACCAAGGGGCAAAGAATTATGATATAGGTGATGGTTGACCCTAATGATCTCTTGCCTCGCGTACATCTAGACATTACGCATAATTTGCATGAATTACAATATCAAAAAATTCTCACAGATATTTGCATCAAACTGAACTGCGTGTTTGTAAGAAAGTTTTTTATTCTGATGAATAAGGTAGATGTTCTTCTATAAATTACCTTGACAAATATTGCGTAATTTTCTCACTTTCTCTGACGATGAGCCCTATTATAGTGGTCAGTAAGCGCTAACTTAAATTTCGATTGAATTCCCACGTGATGAGTTTAAATTTTTTTACGTTGTAGATTTTGAATCGGACATCGCGTCATTTTATACGCAATCTGTCGAAGAATTAAAAAAGATTATTGTCTTCGTTTCGAAAAAGCGATCAACCTGAAAGTATAACGAACTACTCGTTAGAGTCTGATCTCCGTTGCGGATTCTGATTACGAGTTTGACTCGCTTGATACTCTGTAGTATACTCGACTGTCGTCGCCTCTAGCAGTGAAAGTTTCTCGCGACCAGTTGAACTTTATAACATATATGTATATAGGTGTAGTACAAGCAGTAAACGAAGTCCCAGTTGCGTGCCCCACAATGAGAATCTTAATTAAGCGCTGAATACCGACACGTGAAAAACGTGAAATAAATCCGTATGAAGAACCTCAAAGAACACATTCACTCAAATAGTTTTCTATGAAAAATTGAATAAAAAAATGACAATAATCATCTTTACCTGGTTTTTTTCTTTAGGTGGGTGGTGTGGTCAGTTCTCTTACTTCAGCTCATTTCATCGAGCTACGCCGCATATCCAGATCCGCCAACTGCTACCTCAACAACAATTGGTTCGCGAAAGCTCGCAACTGCGGAGGATTGTTCAGGCGTAGTAGCTTTCTCAGCGTCACATGGAACCGTTAACGTGAGTATTTTTCGAAAAATCAGCGAAAAAAATGAAAAACTTCTAAAAATTGTATCAGTTTGATCTAATATCGCCTATGCTTTGGTTTCGACTTTTTGTTTCCTTTAGGACGCGAGGGTCGTGCTGTCGGAAACTCAGGTTAACAAGGGCGTCGGCTACGTCGGATCAACTGGGACGTTCACTACGCATTGTCCTGGGCTCTATCAGTTCAGTTTTGCTGGATACGGAAGCCCAGACTTGAGGCTAACTTTGAAACGCAAAGAAGGCTCAAAAAATTCATGGATCCCTGTTGTAAGCGCAGGGCCCGGAGGAGGCTCGAATCTTGTCCTACTCGAGGTCGAGGCGGGTGACCAACTTGCCGTATTTGTAGAGTCCGGCAAAATTTCTGACGGCGCAACTTTCACTGGGCTCCGTATAGCCAAGAAATCATGAAAAAGAAAAAAAGGAAGCTTACGTCACTTTCTCCTTCTTATTTCTATTCTATGGCCCTTGCTTTATGCCGACGTTCAACAACATGTTCACGATCAATCAATTTCAAAAAACGGCTATCTCAAAACCAAGAGAAACTATTTTCAAGAAATTAGTCATTCGTCGATTGATTGAGGATTTTTTATTTTTTTTTTTGTATAAATCAAGCGAAGAAAAAATTTCAGGCAATTTTTATCACGTTATTGTCATCGGTGCTCCTATCGCCGATTTTGACTCGAGAGATACACATGACTAAAATATGTGACTGGAATTTTGATGGAAATTAAATTTTAGTACAAAGTTATAAGTTATTCACCCCCAATCAACGATGTATTTGGCCCAAGAAAAATTGAACGACCGAGTAAAATCCTGCTCAAGTCAGCTTTACATGTTTTCGAAACATTCCCACCAGAAGATAAAGAAACAAAAATTGTATCTACATTGTAATCGAAGTTTGTCTGTCGTTAGCTGACTTCACTAAAGAAATTTTAATTTACTTTATAAATATTCATTTAATTGCCAAACGACACGATAGACCAATTAAATTTTAGAGTTCCTATAATTCTATACGAAATTTTTTTGATACGCAAGGATCGAAAAAGACACGATACAACAACAGTTGTCCCAAATTAAAAAAAAAGGCCGTAACTCCGCTCTGTGATAGCTATCCTTCTTTTAAGCTACGTTTATACTTTTCTTCATTTCTTTTCACCTAGATTGAAATTTGCGATTAGTTTTTACTTGATCTTCAAAATTTTCACCTGAAAAGCGTGAAAATTATCAAAGAACGTTCGAATCTTCCGGTATCTACGATTTGCAATATCAATTTCAAATCGTACAAAAATAATTTTTGCAATCAGTGGTCACAATCGCATTGAATGATGATCGATCATTTTGAACAATTCAGTAAGCGCGGGTGAAAAGAATCGCAATATTCCTCTAGTCTCACCATTAAATCTTACTTATACCTTTACTTACTCTTGTTTCCTCTAATTTCGGTATCCAATTCCTCCTTGAAAAACTTTCCACTTTCTACCTTCTATTACTCTATTTCTCGACCATTTTCTATATCCTCTCAACTTCTGTTATACCCGATACTTTACCTACTCTATAATTTCTTCCATCCTGTTCTGACTTTCTCTCCATTCAATCGTCTGCTTTCTTTTTCAATTCTTTCTATCAACTTTATTTTATCCTTGATTTCTTACCTAAAAAGCTTTTCGGTTTTTTAAAACTCTCTACACTTTACTATTACCTATCTTTCTATCCTTTCTTGTTTTTCTATATCTCCTGTACCTTGATTTTTCTTTTTTCAAAACTTCTCTTCTCTTTCACTTTTTTGCTCTCAACTATCACTGTGTAAATTTTCCTCTACCGCTAATTTCTCGTCTTCATTCTTCCCTGTCTAGTTCAACTTTCGGCTAAAAGTAAAATCTACCCTATCAGTATTACGATCTCAAACTTCTGCCCCTAATTCTTGCCAATAAGAATATCAAAACTACGCAAACTTTCACCGTTTCGCAACGTTATTCTGTACCTCTCATAAATTTTGATAAAAACTGAAAATTATGAGAACGCTTTCGAAACTGATTCTTCTAGCCTCTGCTTTGTTTTCAGTTTCACTTTTCTCTTCTTCCGTAACTCGTTTTGGTTACTCTTACGCTGCTTCCTCGTCTATCTGTGCTGTCTTTCCTTCATTTCTTCTTTTTCTTTTCGTTTCACCTTTTTACCTATCAAATGCCACACACTATCTGTACCTGAGCTTGCAAGTTCTGAGACAACTGCAATCGCGCTATGAACAAGCCTCTAATCTTCTCTTTTTTTTCATTTCTGTCGTTCAGTTTCCATCACTTTTTTACTATGTCTGCCAAATTACTCTTTACAATTTCTGTTTTTACTTTCCTATCTTCATTCTGTTAGAAAATTCTTCGCGCAGTCTTTATTCCTATTTCGTTCTTTATCTGTATGAATTTCTTCTTTACCATGCTTGACTCTCATATTTTTTCTCTTTTCTACTTCTATCAATTCGAATTTGGCACTGAATTTTTCCTGCTGAGAACCTTTTCCTCCTTTCCACTACTTTCTACAGTTTGCTAGGATATCTTTGAAAAAAAATCTCTCTCATCTTTTTTTAAGAACCTGAAAATTCTCTCGATCTATTCTCTATTACCTACAAACTTTTTTCGCTGTCTCTATCTTCTTTTGATATTCGATAAACTAAAACTTCGTTGTGAACGCACAAAACATCTGTTTTCACCTAAACAGTATTACGACTGATTCATTTTTAGATTAAAACTTTATTGACTACTCAAGTTCTTTTCTCTACCCTTTTCTTTTTTTCCAATCTACTTTATTCCCACCCTTACTTTTTCATGTTCTCTACTTTGACTTTCGGCTCGCTGTGCTACTTTTTAACGTTCTTTCGTCTTTTTCTTTCTATTCTCGCTGTCTCTTTATCTCTATCTCTTCTTGTTATTTTTCCGCCTTTCGCTATGCAAACCTCTTGATCTCTTTTCTTCCCTTCTAGTTGGCTCACTACAGGAATTTTATCTTCTAATGAATCTACGTCTTTTCTTTTTTCTTCTTTATACTTGAACTCTTCTTCATTAGCGTGATAATTTATTTGATATAATTACTGTACACCGTACCTCGTCGTTCTACTTCTATTCTAAATCTTTCTCTCCCTCGCTATTCTGTCTCTTTCTTTCTTTGCTATCTCTTCTTCTTCTCCACTCTAATTTTTCCTTTTGTCTCCATTTTTCTCGTGCTCTTCTTCCATAATCCGTAAAATTAAATGCTGTGATTATCGTACTAAACATGCGCTCCCACTATATCTATTTTACTTTCCCCATACTCGTACTATTACTATTATTCTTGTACTATTTACTTATTTACTGTTACTCTTACTTTTCTTCTATCGTTAATGATGTGTGTTGTTTTTGGTTTTTCTTTTTTCGTCTGTAACGTAGACATTTCGTAGGATCTGAGGCCCGAACTTGTCAATGGCGGGTCTTTGCTTTTCCTATGACCGACTGTTTTTTTTTAATAAGTATTTAGAATCACCACCACCATCTGTCTCTATATACTACGTGCTATTTTTATAATAAAATGTGATTTTTATTCTAATTTTATTTATTAATCCGTACTTACTTTTCGTATATACTCCAACCTTTTCCCAAGTTCTGTGTTCGCTCTCTCTCTCTTACTCTCGATCTCTTTGAACTATTCTTGTACTCGCAATACTTCTTTCCGTCATCTTTTACATTTTGTCTTTGAAAACTTTCGTCTCACCTAACCGACAAATCTTTCTAAGGCTGCAACAAATTCACACATTTTCATCCTCAATAAATATTCTCAGTTCTTATTCGCGCTATCACAGCCAATTTTGAGACGAATATTCGATAGTCCGTTCGAAAAACAATGTCAAAAGGTAATAAGATGAACAAGTAACTCGTTGAATTTCTTCAAAAATTCAAAGTAATTAAGATTTTTGTGTGTATTTTGTATATTACACACGAATGTATTCATAGAAAAAGCTTGTATCCTGCAACGTATTACACAACATGCGAATAAACAATTTTTGGTTGGAATAGTCGAAATAAATGTGATGAAAAAATGCGTAATCGCGATCGCTTGATATGATTAAACATATGAAGTATTGTATTGAAGCCCAACCTTTCTGCTTACAATTTTGAGAAAAACTTCGTCTTCGATAGTTGAAAGCAATTTTCCACCCGACACGCCGCCAACCTAATTTCGGTAAAAACTGATTGTTCAAATTTTGAGGAATCTTGATATTAATTTAGATTAGTAGAGCCACTGGCGCATCGTCCAAGTTATCGTAGGCCTCTAGAATAGGGTAGACTTCTTCTTCAAGAAATTCAACAACCTGTTCCGGCGCCCTGCCAACGAAGGTTGAAGGATCGAGGAGCCCATCAAGCTGGTCAAGAATCGGTGCAAAATATGGTTCCTTTCTTATCCTATCGACCAGATCGTTGTCCAGGCCGTGTTGTTTGACCTGGGCACCAGCCTGGTGCGAGAGAACGCGTATGTGCTCGTGGCAAACCTGAAAAAATGATGTAAGGTTTCATTTTTATAGTCGCAACTACCTTGAAAAACAAAAAATCTCTACGACTCATCCGAAAGAAAAATTGGAGGGATGATCGGTGAAATACAAAAACTGCGGAGGAAAATTTTCTACAAAAATTACCTGTCTGTCTCCGCCAGCTTTGACCATAGCCATGATGACATTCTCCGTCGACATGAATGGAAGTTCCTGAGCGACGTGTCTCGCAATGACTTTCGGGTAGACGACTAGCCCTTCGGTGATGTTTTGAAGGGTCATTAGGACGGCGTCTGCCGAAAGAAAAGCTTCGGCAAGGGTAATTCGACGATTTGCAGAATCATCTAGTGTCCGTTCCATCCACTGAGTGGCGGCCGTTTGCAGAGCGTTATTCGCAAGACTCATGAGGTGACGAGCGATGCTGCAACAACGTTCGGAACGCATTGGGTTTCGTTTGTAGGGCATTGCGCTAGACCCTATTTGCGTTGTTTCGAAAGGTTCCTCGATCTCCTTCATATTCGCGAGAATGCGAATGTCGCTGCAAATCTAAAATGTATGTGAAAAAGTATAACTCAGTATTATAAATTCGCATCACCTGATTCTCAATGAATGCATGGCGAGTCAGATATATTTACCTTGTGAACCGTGGCTCCCAAAGAGGCGAGTACATTGATGCATTCTGCGTCAACTTTCCTCGAGTACGTCTGACCAGTTACGGAATAGTATCTTTTGAAACCCGACATTTCGGTTACCATTTTATCCAGCTGCTTTACTTTATTACCGTCACCTTTTACGAAGTAATTATTAGAAACTATAAATCGCGGTACATTTTTAAGTTATACCGTTTCAAATCTGTTAAACTTACCGTTGAACAGCTGCAAAAAAGACGCCTGTGTACCCGTCGTACCTTTGACCCCTCTGAATCTGAGATCATCTCTGGCTCGACGTAAAGCTCTTTCGTCTAAAACTAAATCGTGAAGCCAAAGACTCGCTCTTTTTCCAACTGTGGTCAACTGAGCTGGTTGTAGATGGGTGAATCCAAGGGTAGGTAGAGATCTATACTCGTGTGCAAATTTCGCCAGACGACTTATAACTCCTCCAAGTTTAGGTAAAAGGATATCAAAACCTCCGCGGAGGACGAGCAGATCCTGAAATAGACACGCGGTTGAAAATAATCCAAGTGAAATTAAAAACTTTTGATAAATTTCAGGGGCATTTGTACCAACCGTGTTGTCTCCTACATAGCAGCTTGTGGCTCCCAAATGAATAATGGGCGCTGCTTTTGGACACTGAGCACCAAAAACGTGGACATGTGCCATGACGTCGTGTCTGGTTTTACGCTCCTCTTCAGCAGCAGCTTTGAAATCTATATCTTCCAGGTGTTCCTCCATCTCTGCAATTTGTTCAGGGCTTATGGCGAGCCCGAGTTGCTGAAAGGAAAAAACAACCCTTGAAGTCATCTCCGTAGGTAATTACATACGAATAAACTTTATTGCAATGGTTGAGAAAAATCAAATCAGTCATTAAGCTCATGATTTTTGGGAATACGATAGTAAATTTGGTGTAGGGAGTACGCCTGACGTATAACATGCCTCTAGAATTAGCTCACTCCATGAATTGCGTGAATCATTTTAGAGATAGATAACGAGAGTCGTCTAAAATGGCCGTTATCGAGTCAGAGAGGAATAAAAAATCTTTTGGGTGAACGATTTTGGACGAACGAATTGCATTCTGAGGTTGATCGTAGTAGGAAAATTTGGCGGTATTCAGGATTGAAATTAAACGTTTGGTATTTTTTTTTAATATGAAAAGTGGGCCAAACACAGGTAGATGCACATTTTCCAGCGTGTTTGAATCACCGAAAGATAAGCGATAACGAGAGTACGGCAATCGCGCTTGCGCCTTATTCTGCGTTTGGTTTCATCCCGGCTTCACTTAGGTTTTTATAAGATTAGATAAACAGGGCTTGGTCTTGTATCGAGTCTAACTACCATCCAAAGCAGATGTATTTCACCGATTATTTCTGATCGCGGTTCAGTTAGTTTAGTGTTCGAAATCAAAGCGCGCTTTCACATTAAACCCGACAACATTCGGTATATTTTTTATTTCAAACCGGCCCGTGAATTTGAAAATCGGCAAATATGGTGGATATACAAACGATCGGTGGAATAGTGTTAAAAGTGTTGAAATTGGTGAGAAAAAATACACGCATCTGATAAAGATCGTAGATTTAGATTATTATTTAAGAATCTAGAATTTATTTCCAAGTATCATACTTGAAATAATAGAATTTAAGGGAGGACCATTCTACAGTGATTTGCAACCGCACTGTCCATTCATTAATTAGAACCATGTGCTAATATTATTGTGAACCAGAATAGGAACTCCGCGGATTTTAATTCATCCGCCTTATATGCAGCTTACCAGCATTTTTGTTACAGTCATGCAAAATTCAAGATAACCAATTTTCATAGTAGATTTTATCGTCACAATGAGTCAACTGTGGATTAATCATTCAATGGAGTACAAATGTGCGATAGATTTAGATGTTCAATATTTAATATCATGTTAAACCAGTTATAGTGGTAATTAACAAATTAAAATCAGATGAATTTTTGGATCATGAAACAAAATTTTCGCTCGTATGGATGGGTAGAAAATGAGACGGAAATTTTTTTAGCAATCGTATATTAGCCCGGGTTTTGTTTTCTCCGGATGCATATTGAGAATAGTATTGAGGTGAAAAAATTCATTGAAAAAATACCGTAATTACTACAACGGTGAATCATTTTTGCTCGTCCGCGTATCGGTAAGCGATAAGCACTGTTTGTACAGCGATATCGTAACACATGACACATACGCATCTTTGAATACTATTTCACTCTACTAGGCCCTCGAATTTCCGGTCAGGAATCATCCAGATCAACGATTCAATGCTTTTATTTGACAGCGAACACGGAATAAAATTAACGGAATGCTGCGGTATCTACGGTGATCGATGCGGATGATAAAGAGTGTTGAAAATTGAAGCGATGAGAACGGATCAAATGGAATATTTTTATCATAGGTCATAAACTTGGTCATCCTGATCCTGTACAGAACAGGATATAGCGGAGAATTTCTCGGAGTTGGAGGAACATGGAATTTGAACGAGGAGAAAAGTCCCGATGCTGAAATCGTAGCCTCCGGTGTATTCGTCGGCTTCTTCATTTACACCGCTACGGTTCTGATCAGTTTCTGTTTCGGCAATACCGAGCACAAAAAATCTCTGGTGGTAAGTTTATTTTCGTTTTTAAAAATCATCGCTCCTTTCCAAACAAAATCATTTAATTTCGTATCTTATTGTAATTAATCCTACGGTAAGATGTCGTCATCTATTTTCGATGCGCTTAAAATATATAATAACACCAATTTTGTTTTTTCCTTCAGGATATTATCATGAACTTCGTTGGCATGTTCATGTTCATCGCTGTCGGAGGAACGGCGTTGCATTATTGGAACGGATATCAAAGTGAGCACAAGTACCTGCACGTAACAACTGAGAAACAGGTAAGAAATATGATCGAGTGAACGTTCTACGTTTAAAAAAAAAAAATTAGAAATTTTAAACCGACGTGATTGTTTGAAAATTTTAGGTCGGACTCGCTTTGGGATCGCTCTGCGTGATCGAGGGAGCGGTTTACCTGATCGACCTTGTCTTGTGTTTCATCCACTACGCGAACGAAATTTTTCACTAATTTTATGAAAAGATGAACTGATCATGGACGACTTTGACCGTGAAGCGCTTATCTCACTTATAAAACCAAAAAAAAAAGACTCGCGTATTTCCATCGACTGCGCAAACGTTTCACCTCATCATTTATTATTCAACTACATTCAGATACATCAAAAAATATTTTAAGAGTTTTCCAAAACTACGTATGCAGTGTACCGTATCCGTCTTCGACAATATGACATAAAGAAATTGCACAAGTTAACGCGAAGTATTCAACACAATCTCTCTCTGATTCATCGTTCATCATGTACGTTCGAGTGCAAAATTAATTATTTTTTTTTCAATAATTTATGTCTTATAACTGCAGCTGTCCGATGCACAAAACTAATTAATCACTCTGATTAGTATTCTGAACGAGGTTGCTGACAGTTTTAATTAATCGTCATTTACTTATAGTAGAAAAGTATGAAGTGTCATTCTCTGACTTATATTATATTGTAAAGTTTTATGAAAATAAAAACTTAGTACAAGTTAGGAATTGTAATATTTTTTGTAATACATGCATGAATTTGAGTAGGAATAAATAATAAACACATAACAGATTCCTCTCAAAAAACGTCTTTAATATTCCTTAAATTCAAAAAAGAGTCGACAGTCATCACAAGGGAGTTTGCTAAAAAAGATTTTTAGGACAATTTAGATATTTTTCATTAGACGTACGATGAATTTTAATAATGATTTCAATTCTCACCGGATAGAATGACTCCCAGATAAAAGTCAAGCGTCGATTCTTTCTCGTTGATAATTTGAACTTCTTCATAATTCCGGAAGGCGAGAATGCTCCCGACTACAGACACTCCAACGCCGAATAGCATAAATAACAATTCCTTAACAATCAATTATCTTTCTGCTTAATCAGCCGATTATCCCCCGCTCTATTTTATCTCTTGAAACTAACTATAAGCTGATGAGTCTCTTCCATACTATAGGCGATCAGAATCACTGTCAAAATAACGATATAGGTTCCTGTATCCACACAAAAAATTATCGTTACGCCGTTCGACCATTTAAATGGTTTCTGAAGTACAACGAAGACGAAACCAGCTGTCGCCAAAACCTAGAAAAAAAATTCAAGCAGCACGAGACTCATTTCGATTGAAGATCTGCGAAGTATTTAAATCAATCAAACTACCAGTTCTATGATTTTTAGCACGAAATTCGGATTTTTAAGCAGAGTCAACGCTCTTACGGCCATTTTTAATAATTATCCGGGCGAAAACGATCCTTGGATTTTGCGTAGATTCGGTATAATTATTAACGCCACCTCAGACCGACTTTAACCAAAAAACAAAACTGCAGGGCTCATGCCAAATCAACGCAACGTGTCATGAAAATTATTGACGTTTGATTTTATCACTGTATGCCAATCTTCGGAATGTACAGATGAATTTCTTGGACGTAGATATAACCGGATTGACCGATGACTAGGTCGTTGATGTGCAAATTTATTTCTTTGGTGAGAAAAACTACACTATTTGGTACAAGTAATATATTGGACAAAAATTGTTTTGCTACTTAAATCTCCCGTTCACTTTTGAGTAAAGAAAGTCTGACTCGGCCCTAGTGTTGCTGTTGTCTAGCCACCTACAGTTATGCCCAACCAGTGCTAGTTTTTTATCCAAACTGGATAAGAATACTTGCACCATCTTTCGTTAGCGGTTACATAATCGTCGATCTGTCTGAAATCATTGCGATTGCTATGGGCTATCCACACATATTCATCGTAAGATATGAACCCGTTACTACGGCTAGGCAGGTCAAGGAAATACTTTTTAACTTCGATTACCGGCTAAAAATCTAACAATGTGTTTTCTTTTGCTTTTTTCTTATAAGCATAGGAAATGGTGTTCACCGGAATCGGATGTCTGATGAGTTTCATAATTGGGGCCTTCGAGTTGTATCAATGGACATCGTGGTTCAGCAGCGTTATAGAAGATACGAAAGTAATGGGGTAAAAATTTCGGCCATGACATTGCACAGCGAAGTATAAAACTTTTCAAGCCCCTTATTTTTTGAATCACCAATATCTTTCGATTGCTTTTTCGCAGATGGCAAGAATTTCTATTAGCTATTTCGTGTTTGCTAAACGCTGCGATGCTTTTGATCGACTTTGTTCACTACGTGTATCAACGTCCAGCTGAAAACGTGATTGAGAATTCAGTCGACTGAGCATACATGTTTTATGTATAAACGCCAATGAAATAATTAACGAAGAAAGCGATGATCATAAAATGTGTCTCTCCTCACAAAGCTCTGGTTATTAAATTTTTCTTTTTTTTCACTGTCCTTCAAGTCTCTTCACTGGGTCACAAGTTGCGCTCAATTACCGCTTCAAATCATGCTAATTAAGGAAACCGAGAAACGAGTCGACTGAAGAAAATTTCATTTGCCAGAGTCAAAAATAACCCAGTTTCTTGACAAAAAATTACCGCGTTGGTGAAGCTGCGTGCCCGTATCTTTTGACCGAATAGAAACGGATATCAGACACCTTCAGGTTGCTCACAGCTGCTGTGGTGTCAAGAGAAACATTACTAGGCTAGAAACTTCTAGGTCTCTGTGTCTCCTTCCAAGTTAGCTCATGATGCAGCAAAGCCGACGTAGTCTCTTATACGACAAGTTGCGCTAATTGGTCTACTTGACTTCGTGACCGTTCTTCACGTACCGGATGACCAGCACCCACGCCATAATTTTCTGACCCGACTTGACCCCGAGTTAAACCAACGATCCCCAGCATCCTGAAGCTCAAGACTTGAGGAGAAAAAAAAAACAACCATTTATTCCACGCGACGCAACAGAGTTAATTTTCTCTGAAACACCTGATCACCGGACACTACGTTACTATTTTCTTAGAAAAGAACTTTTGCAGACGATTCAAAAGTGCCTGAACTCGAGTTTCACGACAGTAGATATACCAGAACAATCAGAAAACCTGCCTCAATTTTTCATTCATTAAATTTTTGGTAAGCATATACCGAACTGAGTTAAAGATAACGGTAATTGCAGGAATTGGGTGGTTACGTTACCTAAGTAGAGAATACATAAATGAAAAAATTTACGCCTTCGTTCGCTGAGTTCAATTGTGCGAACAATTGCGATGCTACTAATTTACGTGGGATAATTGTATCCATCATCTTTTGCGCACCTCAAAACGTCCGTCCCCAAAAAAAAAAGAAAGAAAGAAAAATAATAATTTCCTAAATTACACAAACTACATTATATGTATATATGATTGTCCAGAGACAACTGCAGTGTCGCAAGCCGTCGTGAATATTTAATGCAATGAGAGGG
Organism: Athalia circularis; assembly: GCA_963978495.1. NCBI lineage: Eukaryota > Metazoa > Arthropoda > Insecta > Hymenoptera > Athaliidae > Athalia > Athalia circularis. The sequence continues at coordinate 16,831,083 of OZ021698.1, read as the reverse complement.
CGATCCATTCAAGAGTAATTTACTCATTACGTAGGTACTGCACTAGTTTGTTTTTTCCGTCGTTGCAGCTAATCCCTTTCCTCGGTACAAATTAACGTCAATATGGTCGAGCTTTACTTGATAAATTAATTAATTAGATTCATCTCTGATTTAGTTAATTGCGCGCATGGTATGTTTTTAATCGTCTCTTCAAATGTATTCTATAAATCTTCACAAATGACTGAGAAAAAAAATAATTTTTCTAAGTATTCAGATCGTTGGTTTTCGCAGCAGACACGACGAGCTGCACGTTGCGTGCGTGTTGAATGCGGAGGGCAGGTGTATATCGATTCTCTTAACAGTGCACGCGCACTACACGGGGGACACGCACACGTTTCGTGCAGCTACTGCTCGCTATATCAAACTTCAATCATGTTATGGGAAATCTAGATTCTAAACAGGAAATCAATATAGGTATACCTTTACGTATACGCTGTTGATACTGCGGCGTAACCTTGGCCATCGGATACATGACACAGAAACGAAACCGCACCTCCGCAAACGCTGGTCTATTAAAGTGCATGAAACTAAAAAAAAATTTTATAACCCAGATATCGAATACGCATTTCTATCCGTCTAATTTATCGAATAAATACGCAATTGTCTTCATCATCGATAATCGGCGGTCTAGCTTCTAAAATAATTTTCTTATCGTGTTCATTCACTTGACCACAGGTCGGACGATTCCGTGAGCGATTCTTCAGGTTTTTTCAGTTCGTTTTTATTTTATTTTTTCTAAACGCTTAAGTACCGTTGGGCCGCTGGTACCTTTGGACGCGAACACCTTACGCCCAAAAACGCCGTTCTACCTACGTGGAAAGCCCTAACTCTATGACGCTGATCTCTTCAAGACTCCATGGAAGTGATGGGAATGAATTTCACCGTTAGAAAGCCATGCCTACATACCTTCACCACACATTTTATGTTGCAACTGTGTACCGATGATACGTTGTCTACTTTTACGCATCGAAATACTTTGTTGTAAAAGATTCGAGGTCGATGGTTTTATCCAAAACTCATCTAAAATTCGAATTGCTTCAACAGCATTGACCCTCCGAGTCTTATGGAGAAGAGTAAAAATTTTACTCGCAAAAATTCCAGAGCCTCGACTGGTGCCGAATTACCGGAAAATGTGCGAATAAATCGCACGTGCTTTCGATAAGGGTTGAATATTTGCTCGGAAAATTTCGTCCCTTCCAAAACACTTGCTCCAATTCGGTATACTTGACCGATAAAATTCTCTTTCCTTTGGGGAGGGCGAAATCTAATTTTTTATAAAATGACCCTTATACGATAAGCGTGATTCGAAAATAGAGGTCAGTGTGTGACCCATGTGATTCTACGTATAATGCCACACCTATCCTGCCATCAACTCATGGAGCATAGTAAATTTTCTATACTACATATACGTATAGTTTTGTATATCTATAGAATCCACGCTGTGACTCTTGGAACGTAATTAGTAATTACGAATGACGAAGTCACAACGATACGGTACGAGAACACGAGTAGTTGTGGCGCAGGGAACTCTGTTATAAGCTTACGGCGCAAAGGGGATTCTCGTGGGGATTCGTGCAGGTTGGTTGTGTTGTGTGCAGCCTTCTGCAACCGATCGACGCTCTTCAGGGTTCAGTCTGGCTGTTGTGTCGCGTAGTAAAACACTCAGTTCGGCTCGTACTCCGGTGATACTTCAATTTCGTATACAAAATTTCCAGAGAAACGATTCTACACTTTTTTCTACTATCTACAACGCCACGGTCCGTTAAAACCGAAAATATATATTTTTAAACAACTGGCTCAAAAGTGTTCGATTTTTAACACACGAATAATTTGTTGTAGTCAAACTTTCAATGAAAGAACGTAGGTAATTCGAAACGGAAAAAGAAAAACGCGATCATTGCCTAGTGTAGAACACGAGGTATTGTGACGGATTACAGTGAAAAATGTTCGAGGGAAAGAAAGAGAATTTTTGAGTGATAATTTGAACAAAAAATAGATACGCCTCATATCTGAACACGTGCATATCCGGTGGTGAATTTTGTTTCATTCGATTCTTCGTGTGCCCTCATGAGAAACGATGATGATAATTTTTTTTGTCGATTTTCAGGCATCAAAATTGTTTACGGGGCGCTCTTTGACCGCGTGGGGCGTGAATAGATACTTTTGATTTTTTCGTTGATAGATGCTTATGGTTTCTCAATGAAATATGATCATGAAATGACGAAAAAGAAATTATTTATAATTTTATGTTATAAGTTTCTTAGAAAAAGTGAAATCCTAGCACTCGTATAGCGCAGTACCTAGACAACAACGTCGTGGGCTATGACACTCGAGTACCCGCGTCAGCCTAGCGTATAGTAGGGCGTCGTCTTAAATGATAATATCTAATTACTATACTCATATGTAACCCACGTTTTATAGGTGAAAGGACGGGAAATTTTTTCGAGAGCGACGTCGAGAGACGACAACTGAACTACAATACCAATAGGGGAAACTTCAACTTCCGCGTTTTACCGCGGGCTTCGATCCTTTGTCTGTGAAGATCGATAAATCGATTAAACTGGGGGAACGAAAGGGAAAACATCAGAGGGTCAGGATGGCCGATGATCCCGTAACAGACCATCACCAAGATTCGAGGGAGAAGACGAGCATAGAAGCTATACCGCTTCTCATCAAGATCGTCGAAGTGGTAATACGATTTTCTCTTTCAATAATCAATTACCAATAATCGATAATCAAAAGACACAATGTTACGTACAATTTGGAACGTCTTTTTGACTATGTCGATTTTTTTTTCACAGGTCTTAGCCATTTTTGCCATCGGTCTCGTCGTGGATCCGTTCAATTCGTTTCAAAAGATTTACAACAAACCACAAACGAAGTTGGATGATATTGCCATCGTTTACGTGACGATAGCCGGATACATTTTGATAAACATGGTCATCATCATCGGATATTTAATGGGAGATCGCATACCAAAGAAAACGGTAACACACATTTATAACATACAAAGTTGTACAACACGCACGATGAATAATTACCAAGCACTGCATCGTATCTGGAGAGTCACTTGTGTAAACTGCAGAAAGAAAAAACGGATTGTGAAAAACGCACTTGACGTATCAAGACTTCATCGAAACATATTTTTATTTCATTATCAGTAACGTAACATCTCATATACGCTAACCAGGCGGAATGAAATCAGACGATATTTTAAAAAGACCAAAAATTTTCACACGTGTGACACAGTCGATCGTTCAAACATACCTCCCACTTTTATATTCAAATTCTTTGCCAGTGAAGGTGTATAAATAAAAGTTGTTTTTCACGTATGCCACTGATCTTCCTATCAAGGTAGTCGAGTTTATCCGGTGACGTATTACACATTCTCCGTACTTTTAATAACTACTCTTATACGTGATTAGTCATAACGAGACTTTTCCGATGGTGACGTTACGTAACAAGACTCGCTCTATCGCACATCTGACAATATCATTACAAACTTAGACGGTATGCTAATCAATATGGGAGTGGTTTTTTCCTTTTTCTCTTCCTTTATCACATATTGAAACAGTGCTTGTGTAAACTATCGCCGAAAAAATTCGCTTGGAATTTGTGAATAAAAAAATTTACATTTGAAACGCGTGTATTATAGTGCTCGTATGTTACACGATGTAGATCGAAGTTTAACCGACTACACACACCAGTTTGCTGAATGAGTCAGTACTCGAGTTATACGCGATAATTGGTAGCTTAGGGGGTTCAAATATGTTTTACTTTTCACGGTTCAAATATCGCGCGTTGAACACGCTACGTATGGGGTGTATGTGCAAATGCTGCACTGCATTCAGTCGGTGCAGTGCTTTAACTCTGATCTCATATTTCTGGAATTTTAGTTTACACAAAATTCACCGTCTACGGGGTTTTACTATACCCATGCTGCACGTGATACGTGCGGTCACTAAATTTGTTGAATAACTTGACCCGCCCTATAAGAAAAAAAAAATTAAATAAAAATAAAAACTGAAACGGTTATGAACAAGCTGCACGTGCATCTATGCATACAAGTATACATATGTAAACCTATTTAGCGTACTATGTATACCTATATGTATCACGCACCATACGTGAAGTTCTAACCTGACCTAGTTGCTCGCGACAAACGAAGCATAAAAAGACCCGACTCTCTTAGGACTGCATTATACCTGTGTCGTATGCAGGAATAAAAATGGGTTGGGATTTTCATGATTCGTTCTGATAATTAAATTGTTTTTTTTTTTTTTGGGAGCAAGAGCAGTTTTTGCGAGACTTTCAACCTGATACATTTTTTTTTTAATTTGTTCAAGATGCTTGAAAATATTGAATCGATTTGTTTTTTTTTTATTTCAGGCACTTCTTTTCTCGAGCGTTGGCGCAATTCTCTTTATAGTAGCGGGAAGCGTTATAGTTCACGATTGGCGTAAGCTCCGAGGAAGTTATGTCCAGATATCGAACAACGCAATATACCCGAGTAAACAGTATATGGAGATGCTGATATCAGGAGGGGTATTCGCTTTCGTAAATGCGGCGGTATTCGTCATGGATGTTTTTATTACATTCCAATATTCGTAGAAAAAGTGATGCTTTTGCATTTTATTTTTATTTGATATTTTTTTCATAAATATAATACCGAAACTGAAACACGCACATTTCATGTGTGTGTGAATGCTGAATATATTTTCACACGTTTTAGAATATTTATAGACAAAAAATAGATGGCGAAATGCAAGCGATCTAAGTTCGCGTTAAATATACACGCCAAAGATTTTTTACAGTTGTTTGTTCCATGATCATTATCAGCTCTGATTATATTGCTGCAAAAATTAGATTCTGTAAAGTATAAATTTGAATGATGTTCAAAAAAATACGTGTAGTCTTACAATCACTGATAAGTATTTATTGAAAAATAATGAGTAGTATTATATGATATTTTAATAGTTCGGATAAACAGAGCATTTAGTTTTTAAGATATCATATCTCTTTCCTGCGAAACGTTGAATTATCTAAAATATTTTGATTAAATATTTTAGAAAAATTTTATAGAACTAATATATGAGAAACGAACACAATTACTAGTCCGCACGTAGAAAACGTATATTACCTAGGTACAATACCGATTATTATCGATTTACAGAGTTAACAAAGTATAAATGATTATGTATATTAGTTTCAGTTTTTCTAATTTTTTACTATACTTTTTTGACTATTTTCCTCGAGCTCTTATAGTACAACGTAATTAACCGTGAAATGCCCAAATTAAAATGCAATCGAAAATCAAGGCTATGAAATCTGGAAAGTGCACTGTTGTTTTTTTTTCTAATTTTAATAGTAAAATTCTCGTTTAAATTCAACGATAGCTTGTAAAACCGAAAATGAGATCCAATGAAAATATGAATAATTTGAGGAGAGACTAACATAATAAAAAATGATTAGGTATGTAGAATAGCTTGATTAATGTAATTGTAAAATAGTTGATAGTAAAATTCGCTCTTCAAGGCAGCCGATAAATCGCTTTCATCATTCGCGTTTTGATTCCGTCCTAATTTTTATAAATATATATATAATATAATGTATTATGTATTACATACTGTGCCTTACGTGAGATACATTTTATGTATCAAACTTTGACTGTTCAACATAAAGTATGTACTGATAATTATGCATAATAATATTCACCGATAGATCGATGTAGATCCATATATATATTTCGATTATATAATGTTTAGATCTAACGACAATATTATATTTATATTTTACCCATAATTCTGTGCAAAGAATATATTATTCGTGTATTCCACAGCTAATAACGAATATTCTGTTCGATAATCGACTACAAATAATTATGACCTATCAATAATCGAATAAAACTTCAGATCGAACTGTTACTGTATACGCATATGGAAAATGTTTTGGGTATTGAATTCAAACTCCTATGATGTGAGATCAGTTTTTTCAACTATTACTCGCTTTAATTAGTCTGAAATCGTATAATCCGAGAATATTCGATCAATTCTGGTCGGAGATGATGAACCCAACCTGCCAGCTGGCGTTGAAACCAGGATCATTTTCCGCGCGTTCGATGAGCGTGTTAAATGACGAAGTCTACGCACTTCCAGTTGCAAAACCCATTCGGATATTTCAATTTGTGAGCAAAACTTTTAATGATAGCTTCGATATGAACATTGATAAAATTTAATATTCAACCTCTCAGCTTATCGTGGCAATTCTATTCGCTATTACTATCTGGTCTGTTTCAAAAGAAGCAACCCCATTTGACAACGTCGTTGTCGTTATGCTGACAGCTGTTTTCAGCAGTTTTCTGTTCATCGCTTTGATCGATATAATCAGTCAGTTTGGAGGAGATCCGATACCCGATACACCCGTAAGTCTGATAGAGTACAAAAAAAAAGAAGTTGGCTGCAGTTTTAATAATTGACGCTATTTAAAACATTACAGACCAATTAAAAACACATTGCAATATTCTAGATGTTTCTTTTCGGAGTCGTGGGGACAGTGCTTTTCCTGATAGCTGCGGGTGGTGTTTTTTTTACATGGTCGAGAGCTGGATCGTCCTGGGAATTATTGTTGATTATATGCCTTTCTGGAAGTGGTGCGGTTTTATACCTAATCGATGTACTGCTCATATTTCTTTACGGTTACTAAGATGCTTGGGGACTAAAATTATGCTTAATTACAAGGCACGATTTATGGATAATTGTTTTTTATTCTACGCATATTATATTTATCACAATTTTGTAGTTTTCCAGAGCAAAAAATTGGTAATAACTCGATCATTTCGGCAGGCAGATCAATTCAGTTAGCAGGATCGAATTTCTGGGCTCAAAATACATGAAAATCTAAGGTATAACCCTTTGGATTTTTCCATTTTTTTTATTGGGTTTTATGGGGTACTCTTAGGTATGTGTTTCGATCTGAGAAACACAAATCCGTTAACTAAATCAAGCTACGACTGAAATCTATCGAGATATCTGCAGTTTTTTGCTCTGAAATGCGACAAAATGGTGATAACTCGATCATTTCGATAGATGAATCAATTTGGTTAGCAGAATTGGGAAATTTCTCGAAACATGTGCACGAATACTTATAATATAATTAAAAATAAAAAAACTAAGGCAACAACACGATAAAGTGCATCTCGCGCGCGTGTATATATTATAGTTTTTTAGATAGCGATTGAAGATTCAACCATTTTCTTTGATCAAATTCACATCGAAGACGCCAACAAGTTGGCAACAGATTTTCTAGAGACAAATGAAACTGTAGTGCACTTGACACATTAACGGATTAAACGTCAAACTACTTCGAATTATTTTATCAAGTGATTCTTTTTCAGTTAATGATATAAAGTTCATTCGAGTTAGTAATCTGACAATTTAAAGTTCGAAAACCCGTGGAGGACAACCAGAGAAACCAATACACCTTTCCAACATGGGTTTGTAAAAAGCTTCGATAACTAAACCTACAAATATTAAAAATCATTGTTCAACATTTGCGCTCTATGATACAGAAAACCAAGAGAAGATCCCCGGATCTACCGTACAGTTTAAAAATACTGAGGTAGAAAATCTGGAGCCATCTGAAGTTGAGAAAATAGGTAGTCTAGAAAATAAAAATTCGAGATGCTGGTGTGGCCGATTTTATCGAATAGCCAAACCACTTAGAACGGTTGAACTTGTGGGTTGATAAAAAAAAAATCGAAATACTTATTTATCCTCAACATTCCATTATGCATAATCAAAATTATTGCTTGCCGTAAAAAAGCTTATTCTCGTGGCTCTCTCGGCGCTGATGATTTACGCGATGGTAAAAAACTGGGGAAAATTATCAACCGACTCTAGAGTTACTGCGATACTTTTGATCGCTCTATTTGCGTCCTACCTATTCGTCCTGAGTCTCGACATGATCAGCCAAATAGCTGGAGGCACTGTACCCGACACTACGGTAAGACTGACTAGCATTATTTTTTTTATTGAAAATTACATCGTAAGATTTTGTTTCCACAATTGACAGATGCTCCTGTTCGTTGCATTGGGTGTTTTATTGTTTGCTGCTGCAGGGGAAGGAGTTTACTTCGTTTTTTATCCGCTGAACCCCAATGCGGTATTTGTTGCCGTAATGATACTGTGCATTATCGAAGCTGTTATATTTCTGTTAGACATAATTCTACTGATACTGTGAGAAACATATGCCCAAAAACTTTGTTCATACCCGACGACGTACGAACAAGTAAAATTATTTTTATAAAATTTCAAGGAACTGGCGACAGTCTTGCATGAGAGTCGACAGATGTCCATTTGGCGCGCCGTACAGCAACGTGACAATTTACAGACCGAGTGAAAATTACTCGCAAAAAACAATCAGTACCTTAGATCCACTGGTGTGTATAAAATTTCTCCAGATTCAAGTTGCTCACTGACTCGAAAGAGGAAAGTACAAACCAAATCAATTTCTGAACGCAAAATTATCGATCACAGTCAAACGTCCGCGATGTAACGACAAGTGTCAGTGATTACGAACGACCATCCCACCCGGATTTGGCAAATTTGCACAAATTTCGTAAAATCGGAGTAGGTCAACGACGCGAATATACCGACCGACCAGTGACCGCTCCTTCTTTAACGAGCGTCAAGGTCATCGAGGTGCAAACAGAACCACCGCCACAAAAAGCTGTCTCCGATGTCGAGTCAATGGTGAGGCCATACTTACCGTATCTTAAACACGGGATAAATCGCATGTAAACGATTTTTTTTTTTTCTATCAAATAGATTGCTGCGGACGTGAAAGAGGAACCGGCGCAAACGACGTCCAGATGTCCTGTTTGCGCAAATAATTGGGAACGATACGGAAATCGGAGAATACCTGATGACTTCGGACTTTGTCCGACATTTTTACATTTAGCACGAGGTTTTGGAATGTGAGTAACTTTTGGGAAATTTTCGTTTCTCTCAAAGGAAGATCCTAGAGTCCTAATTCGATTGGTCCCTGGTTGATTAGGTGCAATTGTCAGACACCATCGGTTACGCCGTTGGGACTGATTTCTGGAGGGTTAAATGCGGAATCTACATCGGCGACGGATCTTGGCGTCGAAAGGAAAAACCAAAAACAACATAGGGCTGAGAAAAAATGACCAATTTAGGCTAAATGATCAATAGATAAGTACAATTACAAGTGTTGGATTATCAGACGAGCATAAGTCCGTATTAAAATAAGCCGAATAGATTATATTTATTTATTGGCGGGCAAAAATGGTGACTGAATATAAAAACCTAGGAAGTTACCTATGATGATTATCTTGGCGAGCAATTTTAACAATAGAACAAATGATGAAATAAAGGAAATGTCAAAAAGTGAGATGTCAAACTTTGACTTCGGATGGCATGTACATTTTTCAGTAATGTTACAGAATAAGATTTAAGTAACTCATTTAAGTTCCTAGCAGCTATCAACTATACCAAATATGAAAATCACGGAAAAAAACTTGGCCGCAGAATCCATCGACGGTATAATCCAAATCTTATCGAAATGTTACCATATAACTCGATGAAATGATGTTCAATTTTTGGTCAAGAAAATTTTGGTTACTTTCTTGATATTTCGTCAAAATTTTTGTTAAATTTACACAATTATTTATCCGCAGAACCGAAGCAGTTATCGTCGGCCGAAAAAATCCGGAGCTTGCAACCGCGATGGCGTGAAAATAACGTCCCGATTACATTGAGACCAATTAGACTGATTCAACTCGTACGAAAAATCTTCAGTTACTTATCATTCTGACGATAAAAATAACCAGAAAATTTTTTTGCTCAAAATTTACATGCGTTCATACCACCGGCAGATTATCGACATCGTGCTTCTATCCCTCACGGTTTTTCTGTGGACAATTCCAGAAAATCCCCTGGGCATCACAGCCTCAATTATTCTGACATTTTTATTCGCTTCCTTCGCAATCGCCATGAGTATCGATGCTATTGGTCAACTAGGAAGACGTGTAGTGCCAGACTTGCCGGTGAGATAAGATATGTGCTTGCTAAGCTGATTAAACTTGCACGAAAATTTCATCTTCAGAGCCTGCTGAATTAATTTTTTTGTCACAGATGTTCCTGATTGTGCTTCTCGGATTGGTGCTATTCACATCCGCTGCGCAGGCAGTTTTATGCTTGTTAATTCACCGAGAATCAAAAAACAGTTCAGTTATAGCCCTGATGATTTTGTGTTTGGTCGCAGCTCTCTTATTTCTGCTTGACACCATGATAATGATTATGCAAGTTTTATATTTCAATAGTATTAAACCTAATACCGTAAAAAAATTTTGCCGAGTATGCAGTTTAGCTGTAATATTCTGACTGCAGATACTGGAGATATACTTACACAAAAAAATCCGGATGTCCACCGTGTACGCCACTTTATCAAAAACCCTCCACTGATGTGATTCAAACGCTTCAAACTAACTATAAGCACTGGAAATCGAAGGTAAGTGTTGTAAAAAAAATTCTGATCGATTAAATGACTCACGAAGATTTTTGATTAATTATTTTTTGTACAGCCAATAACGCGCGATACTTCTACGAGCTTCAGTTGGCGTGAGGAAAATCACTCGCGTCTGTCGAATTTTGGAATTGTTGGAATCGGCGAAAGAAGACAATACGTCGATAGTCCGACAAGTCCTGACACAAAATTATCTCCAAAGTTAGTGGAAACTCAAACGGAGGTAGTCGAATCGGTGAAACGTACAAACAACGAAACTTCGGTATGGTTAATACGAAGATTAAAAAAAAATCATTCAATATCGAAGACCAGAAATCAATTCCAAGCACAAATTTTTTCAGACGATCGTTGATGCCGAGGAAAAAACCGCGCAGACTTTATCACAGTGTCCAGTTTGTTCAACGTCACTTGATTACTCGCCAGAAGGAATTTGCCCATCTTTCTTAGCTATGTACCAGAATTTTGAGATGTGAGTATCTGAAAAATGCCCGCAGTTTATCAGAGAATGGCAGATATCTATTTACTTTCAGGTTTTGTTGCGACCGAGGCCCAATCGAACGGATGAAACCAGAGCCCCCACTTCTTGTCGAGAGAGGAACATTAGCAGGCTCGAATTGTAGTAAGCGAAATTTCACGTGGACGAAACTCAGGTGTTGAAAAACTTAGAAATTATCATCATTGACGGAATATTCGATTTGCAGGTTTCAAATCTACGGAATCTACGATACTATGCATGAAAAAATCACCTCGTGTCTATGAAACTCGTGAGATTATCAATTCGTTGATAGATGTAATTAATGATTGATCGATTAATTAACAGTGCGTACACATTAAGGTTGTTGTCCAACACACGGTGCTGGTCTGGTCGCGCAACGAGCTGGTCTGCCTAATCCAGTCAAAAGGATAAGCTTGCCGCATTCCATTAGAAAAAGTAAAAAGACTCAAACACCATCGGCAAAGCCAACGTCAGTAATGGACCAAAATACAGAAATCGATGCTGCGATTGGCACCGAAGAAGTCATGATAAAGCAACCATCGATAGAAGAAGCGTTTTCATCATCACCCAAAGTTATACATAGTTTTGCATCAAGCGATGGGTTCGAGTGAGTTTTATTTCCAATTTTATTTTTCACTTTGTATCCGATTTTCAAAATATTCGACTTATTAAAATAGACGAACTTGTAAAAGAAATATGCGCCTCCCTTTTACAGACCCATGCAAGAGAATCCACTACGAAAAAGCAAAAATATCGAAATCGAAGCAAGGATCAATGAAGACAGTTCATCTTCTTTTAAAGAATCGAGCGTCCCGTCACCAGTCGAGAACAGTAGAATCTCCGAAAGCTCGAAAGAAGGAGAAAAAGTATCTGCAGAAGAAATAGTTTTATCGAAAGGAGGATCTTTGGTTTCTGAAAAAAGGGACGAAGTGCTCACGTGAGCTTTATACTAAGTTTACCGAGAGGCTCCGAATAATCCTTTCTGAAATATATTCCAAATCTGCAATCCTAATTTCAGCGTTGATACTAAAAGTGCAAGTACGTCTCAGAGAAACACTTTCGAAAGTGATCGCAAAATCGAGTCGATCACTCCGGTTGAAACATCAGCGATTAAAGGGGCAAGGTAAGTTGCAAAAATTCAAAGGGTGTTATTCCCTGAATAATAATTTTCTAACTATTTTATTGTAGTTCTACTTCTGGTGTAATGAACGCGCCGATGGAACATCTCGTTAATACGGAGGAAAATACCAAGCACAGTGCCAATTCGAAAGACGCCCAGCCCAAGCCGGTAAGGCTGTAAAATTTTTTATGTCAAATTGAAACAGAATTAAAAGAAAAACCTGATTCTTACAGGGTCCATTTTGCAACTGTTCAAATCAGTACTACTACAAAGATGTGTTCGGCAGAAACATCTGCAATCATTGCGCCGATAAATATTTAATAAAAGTGAGATTATATACCACTTCGATTACTTGTTAAACATACCTGCTATTACACGTGAATCGACGTCAACTTTACAATTGGAATAATTAAATTTAAGATACCGCACCGACGTACCACGATTCAACCAGCTGTCGCCAACATGAAATGCTGTGCATGTTCGCAAGCAATTTTTTATCAGGTTTGTGTAACCCCGATTTTTTCGTCGACCCTATATGCACCTGAAATTCATCTACAAATGTATTAAATTTTCTAACATTAATTGCCGATTTTTCAGCCTCCAGATGCTGGCCACCCGAAAAACAGAAGATGCGGCAGATGTAGCAGGTATCAAATGTACGCAGGTAGTCAAAAGTAACCCAAGAATTTTCCATACACAATCAGAAACCATTCCTAAAATTATTTCCATATGATGTATGCGTGTAATGAGATGTAAAATGAAGTAAATGATGTTATACAATACAAATTTAATTCACATCGAGGTATCAAATTATCAGAGGAAAGGGGACATAGGGTGGATAAAAAATGAAGTCAAATTCATGCAAAACAATATAATACAGACAGAAATAGGAAATTATAGAATAGGTTTATTAATTAATGGAAAATAAAATACTTAACATAAAAATGTAGGAATGTTAAATGAGATGATTATTATCAAATATCACGAGGTTATTAATTAACTGCGACAGTCATTTGGCAAATCTACCTTGAAAAATCTTAGCCTAACGATATACGTATATAAGTAATTAAACTGCATGCTTCGTGAAGCGAATCATTTTTCCTCGAGAGAAAAATACGATCACGTAAACTGCAAGTAGTGTAATATTAAAAAAAAAAAGATAATTTCTTGTACGAAACAACAATTACTTAAGCATAACTTATATAATTATAACAGTAATAGGAAAAATATTGAGACAAGCAATTTCGGTTTTGACAGTAGATTGTACCAGTCGACGCTTAACATAACGTGCAGGAATAAAAAAAAAGTGAAATGAAAAAAAAAAGAATCTGATGTGCGATGAGAAAGAGTGGGGGGAAAAAATTAGTAATTCAATCACGACCACACTCTCGTTGTACTGCATAATTAAAATAAATTTTTTTCAAAGTTAATTTGATATTCAAAAAATATCACGATATCTCGTGTTCCTTTTTCAAGACCTATAATAAAAATCTGGCAAGAACACTTGAGCCGTTCGGTTATTAAATTTGATTCTTCAACAAACATGAAGCAAGTGGAAAAAAATGAAGCAAACGGAACAATTCACATAATTCTTAAGCGTTAATAAAACAGAAAACAAAAATTTTTTTTCGATGCTAAAAAAAAATAATTAATAACAATATTTGCGGTGATTATATTAGACGCTTCGACAGTGATGTTAGCAAAAGAATAGTAAAATATACTAGATAATAGCATAGTAAAACAAGATGATTAATCGCAGTGGCATACTCATCACATCACGATCCACTTTCTATGTTTACTGAGATAAAATGATTGATGTTTAAAAAAATCTCAAGATTCTCGTTGATTTCTCTTAGCTTCTGTAAAAATCAATGAAATAATAACTTGCGAAGTATCGTAAGTCCCAATATAGTCTTGTATATAGTAAAACTTTTTATAGTAAATCCTTATCATATAGTAGATGTTTCTTAACTAATCAATTAATTATACTCGTTGTACTTTGTTTTTTTTTTTTGGCGAACTTAACAGCAATCGACTTTACCAATCGATCAGTTAAAACTATGGCTATCAGGTACGATTTAATCAGGAAACTCATAACCCTTGTGCTATTTTTAATTGATTTTTTCTCGCACTTTATGAAATTTGATTATCTTTGCAGAAGGTCGTGTATGACCTGCTTAAAATCGGGCGTCCCAATTTAGGCGCCATTATTTGTTGTGCGTTGGAACATTTTTCATCTGGGAACGCGGTAGCAGTAGGCTCTGAAACGCGAGAGCTGGTACTCTGATGTCTAGGATTAGCGAGCTTTAGGTTAGGCCGATAATTCGCAAATGTTTCCCGATTGTTTAGTCTAAACACCTCGGGATGCTCGAAAACATTTGCTCGATTTCCAGTAAATTGCGATTGGGAATAAATTATTGAACTTTTCACAGGATTTGCGGTGTTCGATCCACCTGGATGGAACGATATCGGATTTCCATTGAAATTTTTATGGGACGAATCACCCTGCACGTTTAATGCCATTTGAGCGGACAGCCAAGCGATTTTTGAATTCGCGTTCAGATTATTCGAGACTCGCGGAATTGAATACGCCATGTTATTGGCTGCATTGTTACCACGTGTGTAACCGATCATTGTATGCCCGAAATTCGCACCGTTTTCAATGCACTGCCTATGCATGATGAAATTTCCATCGTTTCTGATATTTATAAGAGGGTCAGGAATACCCCGTAGATTTTGCTGATTGGAAGAAGTGTTGCCTCTTACAATATCAAAAAATTGAAGAACGTTATTATTGATCAAAGAATTGGGAGGTAACACTGACGGCGCTGCCGACGATTGCCAATGGCGATTCATATCTAAAATTCGCCGTCGATTTACACCCTGGTGAATTGGGTGCAGCTGATTGATCGAAACTCTCATTTGTGGAACAATTTTATTGAAATTCGGACCCGAAACTGGGAAATGTACTCTATTATCATTGGTCAGCAGAAGATTTGGCGAAGAAAAGTTACGTTTAGTAACACAATCGCGAGTCAATGGTGAACTGTAAAAACTATTTCGCGACCGACCGTATGGTAGGCACGAGTTTCGGGCCCTAGGTGGCTTGTCGTCGCGCGAGCCTCTGCGAGAATTTTGGTTCTCGACTTCGACAATGCCGATTGCCTTCGAGAATTCAGAGTCTCTATTTTTGCTGTGGTTGTTATTGCGCCGCTGTTTCTGATCTGAATTTTTTTTCGACTCAGATTTCCTTCGATTTTTATATGAGATCTTATTTGTTCGTTCGGACCCATACTTTTCTTTTTCCGAAAAAACTCCGGGCTGCGTATTCGCCGTCGTAACGCTCTGTGAATTTTTTAATAAAACGCCGTTCTCACGTTCAGATCCTACCGCACGATTATCCTTGAAATCTTGAACTCCGCCTAAATTTACCCGCAGATTATTCGAAAATGTGTAATTGTCAAATAAATTCAAAGACTCTACTTTTCTTTCAAGATAATCTGAACTTTTAACTGATTCGTTGTTGGAGCAACTTTTGGTGTCCACCGAAAAATTGTTAGATCCATTAATACTTTGCTGGTCAGCGTCTATCAAATCGGACAGAGACTGAACACCCGAATTTATCAAGATTGAATTTTCTTCGGCGTCATTTTTGAAATGACTATACAGTGAAGACGCGCGATATTCTGTGGGATCGTAAATGTTGAAAGGTGACGTGACTATCCCTGGATCTGGGAATATCCCAAACACGTTATTGTTATTGCTGCTCTCTGAAACTGAACTTTGACTGGAGCAGCCCGAAGAATCGGACGAATACGATGCGGCGTTTAATCCACAAAGAGAATTTGGTTTTTTGCAAATTTCTAAAGACGTAGAAGAATTTTCACATCTTGAGAGCAGACCCAAGTTGTTACGGCCCTGGTCGATTGAGCCCGAATTTTGATCGGTACTTGATTGAATTTGATCAAAAACATCCAAACTATCGTTATAGCCGGTGAAAGATGTTTGTTCCGAGTTTACCAAACTTTCGTCATTGGGGAGATCGAAACACTTTTCGTACTCTTGCAAACTGCGATGATCTTCGTCGGATGATCCCTGCGTAGAAAAACTCTGCTTGTTTCTGGCGACGCTTTCAGCTTGCAGATAGGCGCGGATGCTGTGGTCCAAAAATTCATCTCTAGTTCGTCGGCGGTTTTGGCAACGTCGGTTATCATTACCCAGAACCAGTCGAGATATATCCAAGTTCCCTCCTTCGTCACGGACCCCGCTCTCCTCAACCTTGCATCAAATTTTCAACACGATTATAGGCATGGAATATTATTTAAAAAAATTCGCGCCAATTCATCGAACAAAGTTTGCCTCGCCATCCCTCGGATGAGAACGCCTTGCGTGTGCTGCAGGCTGGATAATTTTTTCTCCGAAATTCCGAGTAGCTTGAATTTTTTGTTGAATGGAAATTGTTGTACTTCGGTGGGAGAAGTTTCAAGCGCTGCATGACTAAGATAAATTGAACTAGGGTTGCTGATTACGAAAACAGATCATGCGCATGTGTTTCGTCACAAGATTCCGGTGACCCCTGACCATAAAAGCAATATCAGAGATGACCTCGCGCCAGCAGGGGGTCTTTCTTATCATGTTTTTTAAACCCAGACGTCATGATATTTGAACCAGTCATGAGACCTTTCGCCACATTTTATTTGCGTCCCAAAATATCATTCACATAGCGAAATTATTTGCAAATGCTTATATAGTTATTAAATGCGAAAAAGGACAGGATCAGGATCATTCAAAGAACAGTACTAAAATTTTATAACGTGCACACATACAGAGAAATTTAAAAGGAAAAAGAATCGCGCGGAAGGCACGTGGTGGGGAAAATAGCAAGTGCGTTCTACGAACCATTTCTGCTTTGGCTAGGTTTAACCATAGCTTCCGCCACGTGGTGAATTTATTCTGATCGCTGAAGTTGTACTGCATTTCTTTCGATGCATATCTGGTCGATAGAGGACTACGGTAGTTGCGAAACTCACTGTTGATCTCCTTCGAATCACTCATGGCGATGTAAATTTTTGCGAAATAATAGGCGAGAGTTTAATATACACAACACTCGTTGACGCCAGCAATCAGCTGACTGACCTGCCCTCAGTTAACCGGCGAGCCCTAGTCGAGCAGTCGACAAATCTCGAGACTTGAGAGCCGCCTGGGTGTGGCGAAACTAACTAAATTCAAGCGTCGCGCAACTCAGATGAAAATTCAAACACGACATTGTCGCCGACATTCAATTTCAAACTAGCTAAGGTATTTTCCAAAACTGTCCAAATTTGATACTCAGTTACGAAAATACGCTCGGCATCTCAAAAAGCTGTTAATCAAATGATTCGGAGTAACTCATCACTTTTGGTCCTAAATATTATTAGTTTTTTGTTATCTTCCGGTTACTTTGAGATGCCCTATGGTCGGCTGCATGAAAAACGCAAAATAAAAAGCAGGACGTTGTGTACGATCGTGAAAATAATATGAGGAATAATGTTTACCCAGATTCGCGATCCCGAAATGGTTTTACGGGCACGCGGTGCACTTCTGATTTTACTTATACGGCGTATTATAAATGTGTTGAGATTTGAGCGCAGATTTTCATCAAACATTTATTTATATGGTATGTATTTGTATTGTCTCGGTAGTTAAGGCAGCAAAACTCGCAGGGATAATAAAAAAGAAGAATAAGAAGAAGAAACAGCTGCATCAGCTAAAATCCCCACGTTCCATTTTGACGTGGGAGCGAAATCTAAAGTGGATATTATTGTCAACAGATTCAGGGTCACTGTTCACTTTAGACTCCCTTTCATTCTGCCCGAAACACAACGTTTAACAAATTATAAAATATCTTTTTTACATTTTACAGGGACAACGAGGCAAACTATATTTCGACTCAATAATTACAGTCGACACGCCCTCGACGGGTCAAGTTTGAAGAAAAATATCACGCGATCTGAACCGAACGACGTTGAAGGAAATTAAATATAATTAAACTTGTTTGAAATACCGAATACAATTTTATTCGGCTAAAATCTTTATCGATAAAAATCCCAACTCTATATTTCGCTAATAAAATTCATTTCCTTCAATGGTTCGGTCACGACAGAAAAAAGAAATATTAATACAATAAATGCTCACTACGTTCGAAGGAAACATGCTTGGATGTGCCCAGTCGATGCTAACTTCGGCGCCTTCGAAAAGTATAGCTCTTTCGGGGACGAGTCTTCTTCGGGCCATGGCAGCACCTCGATGTGTCTTGTAACATATCAAAGCGTACTTTGCCTGATCATTTGCATTCCGATAAACTGCCACCTGCCCAACGTCGTCGGTGATGTCGTAGATTTTCTAAATTAATAACGGCCCAATTTAATTAACACAGAAAATTACAGATCATTAAAAAAAATATCGCTGAGTATTGAGATGCTGTAAGGATATTGAAAAAAGTGTTGAATCAGAATCCTGAAATAGTTAGGAATTCTCTCCAGTGGAGTTTTTTGCATTGATGATAAAAATCGGGTTGAAATGCTTCAGACTGGTGATTCATTCGAAAATCATTTGCTCCAGTCAAAACAAGGAGACATTGTTTCTACGTTTCAAGAGCTCTCGTCATTTTGTTACTTTTGCGAGCTTGTAGCTTTTCATTAGAGGTTATAAGATTCACAATTAATGCTGTAAAATCGTAGAAAAATATGGATAAATTATGAAAATCCATAAATTATTTACCTTGATTACAGCTTCGGAAGAAATATCGGGAGGTAATTGGCCAACGTATAACTTGCAGTTATTGATGCTGGCAACGACGCCAATTCTTCTTCCAGGTCTTATCTCAAAATTATCCAATTCCCTTATAGCTCGGGTAGCGTATTCAGCTTTTCCGAACATAACAAAACAATAGCCTCGATTCGTCCCGGAAAAATCCATCATCAATCGAATTTCGTATACTTCGCCTATACGGCGGAATGCCGGATAAATTTCATCTTCGTACAATGTTCTCGGAAGTTTTCCTACAAAAACTTCGCATCCCGTCCCAGGTGGAGGTCCTGTCCATCCAGGAGGAGGTCCTCCCAGCTTTCGTTGCCCGTTTATCTGAGTCATATTGAAACTGGAATCCGTTACAAGTTGGAGCACAAGCTTACTGGTTTTCACTTGATCCTCAACGTTAACTATCGATCGGCGGTAGCAATCACTGTTATACTTTGTAGAACCGCCAATATCTTTATCCGTAAATTGCGAAATATTGTTATTTACCACAGATTCGACTCGGTCATCATCTGTTGAAGTGAAATCTTCGTTTGCTCCATTATTCGTAGGCGATTCCGCCTCCTCGTTTTTGCTTGGATCACGCATTGTTCTTTTATATCGATTTTTAATACAAATTCATTAAATGGGAATAGTAAGTTAATTAATTTTTTCTTGATTGTTTAGTTTTTCAGTCGATTATTATGATTCTTTGAAGAAAAAAATTCATTACATTATTTAAGAAAATTTCTTTAAAACACTCGCAAATTAAAATTGTCTAATTACTTTAAACTGGTGTAAATAAACCGCGTCACTGTTTGCAAAACGATACATACGCAGATATCATAGACCATTTTTATTTTATTCATCGAAGCTGCAAAATTGACGATTATCAATAAAATAAATTGATAAAAAAAAGAAAAGTTTATTATTCACTGATCACTTAATAAAATATAAATTCATCAAAATAAACGAGGAAAAAAAAAACGATTTTTTAAAAGCTGCTTTACGCAACGACTACAACCGGCCACCGACCTTGTTGTGCAAAGAGTTTAATAGATGTAGTTGCACCACCCTTGCAATAATGAGGATCGGGATGACGTCTGCATCGTTACGATCCTGATTGGACGAGCTCCCAAAGTAGGCTGGCTTCTACGCTTTTCACGTGCTCCAAAAAGACGCCACCAAGGGTAGCCAGCTACATCTGACGGAGCAAATTATTAGCGCCTTCGTCAAGTGATCGAATTTACTGATCAACACCATATTGGGCTCCAACAAACTTGGGGGTGGAAGGGGAATTATACATTGTTGTTGACGAATCGTCGTCAATAAACGATCGGCCGTTGTTCAGGAATAAATGAAATTATGATACATTTTAAGATGCACAAATGCTAGAAATAAATTTTGTACTCGTTCAATGTCAATTCAATCGTTAGTAAATTTATTTTTCGCACAGTCGTAAATATTAATTATAGAGAAATCCATTTCTCTCGCGATATTTGGATCAACCGTGATATTGGAATTTTATCTGATATTTTTCGGGGCTGGTAAACTAGCCAATATCTTGAGGCGTGATGAAAATGAAAATGGCAGCTTCGCCGAGCGTTCGTTGACCCCATAACGGCGCATTACAATGTTGCGATAAATAACCCATCCAAAAGAAATATACCATGGAATCGTCGTACGATCCCGTGGACTGGAGGATTCGTACAATGTTGTATGAATTGGAAAATTTTATCGTTGAACACGTGCCACAAAGAATGAATTTAACTTCAACACCGAATATACTGCACGTTACGATTACAAAATAATTAAAAATGAAATTTCGTATACCCAGACCGGTGTCAATTAAAAAATATTTAGAACGTACGTTTACAAGTTCAGGGTATACAGCGTACGGAAAATTACTATAATTTAATTTACGTAAACTTTCTACAAGCACGCAACCTATAGAATTACCTCCCAAAGTCATCACTCTTTTTTCACTTATTGTTCTTTTTTTTCTCGTACCTGTTTCACATCCATGCAAAGACCGTGATGACTCCGACTCAGAATCCTGCAACTATATGGCCGCCAATGTCGGTTGTGTAACTCGAGTTGAGCTAGCCGGTCGGCAGATACTATGGCGAGGAAATAACGAATGAATTACGAAAGACAGGTGACAATGGTGTCGTTGTTGAATGAAAAATACATGTACGCTACAAATACGTTTTACCTGAATAGCTGTCTATTTTTTTCCGCAAAATTTAATGATTCCTGATTTTGATACTAGAGAATCTACGAGCGAATGTTCGATAATTTGATTGAAATTATTTCTACATATTTCTGAGGGTTGAAAGAAGAGGCCGAAAGTGTATAGAATTTCAGTCACACTGCGGTATTCGTTTTCATTATCGTTTGTTTATCAGCCAGTTCGTCTTGCGAGTATCTTTTGTCGTTCTATTTAAACTCATGTAATGTACTTCGCAACAAATAACTCTGATACATTCATTGAACTGAAAATCGATAACTTCTGCGAAATAAATTGGCGTAAAATGAGGGGCCCAAAATATAACGTGAAAATTTCGCTGCCAGCAACACGTTCTAAAACTTAATGACACGAATTCTCGAATCAAGGAGTTCCAAGTTCAGCCTAAAAAAACACCCCTGCGATTTTGGATTCCGATTAGCCCGATTTTTTCTTTCAATTATACTCTGCAGTGAATTTTCGGAGCGGCGTAATCGCTCTCGAGGAGCATCACTCGTTGTTTTTAGTTCTGGTTTGAAACGTGCGTCATTCAAACTGTGAAGATTGAAATTTTGACTCTGAAAAAAAATATGGGGATAGTTTTTATGGTTTTTTTTTTCTGGATTCGTACAATTTTGCGACGCCAATGTTAGCTTGTGATAATGGTATTGTTTCGAGTTACACAGGACAAATGGACAGACACGAGAGTACCTACCCAAACACACACTATAACGCATTATATTTCCATTGGAATTGACAGAGGCCACCGTGCGCTTACTTGCACACAACCGCCGTGCAACGTGAGCCCCGCGGTTTTACTCGACATTATCTCTTCAGTCGTTGTCGGAACAGCCCAACGGTGGTAGCCTTTTTAACGAGCGCTTCTTTTTCCGTTAAATTTATTTGCAAACTGAGTAAAAACTGGTACCGCGATAATCGCTACGCGGGGATGATAGTGCAGCGTGCGTACAGAGCGCTAAAAAATTTTACCATAATATATCACACCGTGAGGTAATCGGGGAATTTTATGTTTGAATGGAAATATTGAAAAAATTATTGCAAATCGATGACCAATTCGAAATTGCGAGAGGGAAAAATTTTTGGGGACATAAAAGTGAATGAATAATTATTCATTGCCGACTTTATAAACGTTCTTTCTACACTATACTGCAATCATGTGGAACCGCAAAGTGTTTATACGAATCATTGAAGTGGTAAGTGATTTTTTTTCTGTTGGAAATTCAAACAGTAATTAGTTTTGAGCGGCCTGGATGAGAAATAAATTTGACGTTTGCTTGGGATGAAAACTAACTGCAAATCGATGCTCTACAAAAATTATTAAATGACATATTTTCAGCTCTTCTGCATAGCCTGCGTGATAGCGCTTAGGGTTACAGATGACGAAAGTCGAAGAGTTTTTCACTACCTGAGAAATCGAAGTAGGGAGTGGTCACTACTCAACAACGTCACCTGGGGCACGATAGGTATCTCATTCATTTTATTAATGAACAAAAAAATTAGTCTGTAAAAAAAAAATTAGGCACTCGATGCTAGATGAAAAACAGAACCAATAAGAGTTACATTACATGTACTGTGTACGTATGCGTCGCATAGATTTGCGAATGCCAAGAAAAGTTATATAAATGAGAGCAACCTTGGTCCTTGAATGACCCAGTTCTTAGTAAGTTTACATAAATTTCATGCTAAAAAACCTAACTAAGAAAAATAAACCACAGGCGCAGCATTGGCTACAGCTACGTGCGGTGGCTACGTCATCGTCACTGTAGGACTTTTGGTGGCCGCTGCAACCGGCGAACTTCGGGGTAGAATAACGGTAAATATGATGTGAAAATTATTAGAATAAAATTTTGTCAGTAAATCTTGTAATTAGCGTCATATGCTGAGACTGACAACTTGATAATCCGAGCGGTATACCTAAGTGACTATGATACTATGAAATTTGTAAGGCGATTTTTATTCTTGTTTTTCTTTGTTTTATTTGCATATAAGCACGGTAAAAACAGTTTTAGAAATGACATTGTCATAATTTTCTGCTTCGCACAGTGTAAAATGTAATCTCATACATGATCTGAATTCTCTTCTTTTCATTATATGATCTCAATAATTGAATGCGACCGTTCGCGATCGATTTGCATATCGACGGCGTGAGAAAATTCCGATTGACTACGATGAGTGAAAATGGCGCAAGGCGTTGCCTGATCTATAAGATTCATCGCGTATAATAATTACTAACAAGCCGTAAACAACGATATGTTATTATTTTTCTATGAGACACGTAATATCCATCCGTTCCGCAGCAATCGTAACTTATACTCATAATGACTCACAATCAGAATCCAGCAGCAGCCTGCACGCTAAATCTTGAGTCTCTAAGGTCGACTTCCTTTCAACCTTGGAACGCTGCAGAAGTTCCTGAAAAATTTTAAACTACAATTTAATGTTTCTAACCGCCCAAGATTTTCTCTCGCTCGTATGAATTAAAATTTGTTTCTTTTTTTCTTCAAATAATTATATAGGAACTATTTCTTCTGGGACTTGGTGTAATTTTATTTGGAGTCGTCGGGGCTCTTTCCTTGGCGTCAATTGACAGCGTCCCAGAGGATCTGGTTGACAACGCGGCGGTTCTAGGAGCTCTGTGCCTCTTGACAGCTTTGGTATTCATCGTGGATCTTCTCATGAAAATTCCCGGGGCTAAAAAAAAGCACGACAGCACCCAGACGAATGGCGATAAGGATTTCGGTAAGGCAAACGCGACGGTGCACAAATTAATATTTAGGGAATATGTTGGATTCTGATTTTTTTAATAAGAACTAATTACACGAAATTTCGTCACAGATCACAAAATCGAATAGTGAACCTATAAATCTTTTTAGTAAAGTTACCCCTGGCAACGTTGAACGCAGAGAAAGAAACTAAGTCTTCAGGAAGTAATAACAACTCGATAAAATCTCCTGCGGAAAATTCTGCGGCTTCGAAAGGATCCGTTAATACCGGTTTCGACCAATCCGAATCCTCTTCCGATCAATCAACTCAAAAAATGTACCCTCGAGGGGACCAACCGTCTTCACATGCAGGAGATCCTGATGCCGATGAGGAGGATGTAGAGATTGTTCGAAATGGCCACTCGAATACTTCGGAACGAGGAAGATCGCAGGATCTGTTTGAAGTCGAACGTAATCGAAAGTTCCAAGATGTTGGAAAACAATTACGAGAATATACGCAGGGATTTGAGTCTACCCAAAATGTTAGTAACGCAGGTGCAGTTAGGTACCGAAATGCAGAAGACAGGAACAACGCAAGGCGAGAATATTTCGAGGGAGAAACTCGACCGTACGAGAGGCAGAGTACGGATGATAGTTATTTTAGAAATAAGGACGCTTACAGACGTCCAGTCGATGAAGTAGACATACCTTTATTTCCAACAAATCTTCAGCAGCGGGACGATAGAAACGAGCCAATTTTTGCAAAGATAATTAATCCCGGTGTAAAAATAATGCGAGTAGATCGTGATTTCGGTGTTAGCAATATTCACCAGGACGATTACAGAAATTCAGATTCAAGTCAGTACGACAACGTCCCGACGAGGATGCGCAGGATGTCACCTGGGATATTGAAAAAAAATCGTGACGTTTCATTCAACATTCCATCACCCCCAAAAATATTTTCATCCAGTAACAACAGGCACAGAGATGATATAGAGAGACTTGAGGAGGCTTTCACAGCTCTACAAAATTCAATAGGAACTCAGACCAATTCTGGTAGTCAAAGGGACCTTAATTCCCCGTCATCGCCTAATGATCCTGGATACGTAAAACACACCGCTAGCAACTGGCCACACGATCGCAAATCAAAAACTCCCGGATCCAGTCCAGATCACGAGAGCAAATGATAAAAATAAAAATCACAATCTGCCTCGCGTTCGTATTAATTATTTTAATTTTAACGAAGAAAAATATTTCTATCCATTATATCAAAAGAAAAAAAAAACTGGTTCACCTGTAATTTTGCCTCATTTGTCGTGACGATTTTTTTCTCTGTTCACAAAGTTTTCTCCCGTATTGTCGCTACAATACAATTTTCATAACTTTAATACCGTACAATTACACAATCTCTCTAGTTGAAAGAAAATCGAAAGAAAACCTGTCTTTGCTCGACTTTCCTTCCACCGCTCCCTATATTTCCTGTTTTTCACACGCTCTTTGTTAACCATCGCGACGTATCATATCGCTGTGTCCACGACTGCTTAGCAAAGCCTGTGAACATCGAGTTTTTTTTTTTTTCACCTTATAATTTTAATGCGTTAAATTTTTCGGATCAAAAGATCATCTCGTTATTTTTGTACAAACATTTATTTCGTGTATATTACGCGATAATTATTGCAACATCACACCTACGTATGTATAGACTATAGTTATTACGGACACAAACAATTTCTCTATTCATCAATGGTTTTTTTTTTCTTTCATCTTCCAATTATCAGATGCATCATCATACGAACAATATGTAACGATAATATTTAATAAAAAAAGAAACAAAAAAATTTGTAAAATCAACGCTTCAAGTTTGGTCTACGCATATACATTTACATATAGCTTATGTTAACGATAGTATTAATAATGACAGTAAAATTAGAAATAAAATATGATTTTTTCTTCTTTCGTTGCATGCGCCATTTCGATTCAATGAAAATAAAAGTTATGTACTATATTACGTAAAGAAAATTCAAGGATATATCGTTTGAATTAATGATGTAGGCCTTCGTTTGGTGCACAATTAGTTAAAACGTTTGATGATTTTTTTTCTTTATATATATAAATGTTATAAAAAATAATAATCGTGTATTAATAATAATAATATGTGTATTGTATATTTGTAACGACGTGTTAGGTACTTAGCTGTTAAAATTATATCGTTATATTATTAATAATAATTATGTAAAGTATATAATGCAACTTTTTTTCTCATTGTTATCGGTATGTATTTCTCGGATTATTATCATTTTTATTGAGCTTATCATACAATATATAAATATACAAATCTATTCAAGTACCTAAAATTCATAACGTACGTATTTCGTAATTTTCAATATCGCTAAAATTTATTGATCATACAATTGGCTGGTGTTAAACAATTCATAGCGTGTACATTATCGATGAATTTTCAAATCTATTTAACTCTAGACAAAAATTCAATTCTGGATCCCGGTCTTCTTTCTTTCATTTTTTTTTTTCTTTTAATACTCGTATTTACAGTAAAAAAAAAAAAGAAAAGGGATAGTAACAATTACTTCTAAATGCTAATTACTTGAGCATTTTCCACGCCATCTCCCCTCCTCCCTCCGAGTCTTGATATGTGCGCATGTGAGTTTTAATATCAGAAAAGTAAAATCTACGATTCCTGATTCATTAATAAATCTACGTATTGTGTAGTGTGCTTGAAATTTGCACTCGGATTTGGCGCAATCGTTGTATCCATTCATGAGAATGTTAGTTCATTCCCACGTAGTTCATAATAAGCATGGATAATTATTTAATATTTTCTTAGCATAACACGACTACGTTTTAAATTTTTATAGCGTAACCAATGTATTTACAGTGTATAAAGTATTAATAAAAAATTGAAAAAAAAAACTAGAAACTGCTAGACATCCTTAAAAATTATAAACCAAAATAGACTCATCTATTTTTTATCTAAGTTTTTTCTTCTGTTATTAAATGTTGTGTGCTATAATTAACAATTTCAATACTCTCTGGAGTATTTTGAGTACAACTTTTATCTCTGACCACATAATTAAAATAGAATAAATAATAACGTTAAACATGAAAAAAGTAATATTATATTTATGTATATCTTGTGACTTTTAAACGATTCTCAAATATTTGCTGCAGACTTTTTTTTTTTTATCTCGAACCAAAACCAACGCTGGCTCCCTGGGCGTTAGTCATTCTTTGTTCCATTGTAATATACTGTCTGATTAATCGCGATATTTCATGGGCCTGTTCTGTTTGGAGCCTCGTTATTCTCTGCTGCATCAAATTACCGCATTTCATATCAAGGTATAAAGTTCCTTCTTCGGATTTTACTTTTCGCGTTGAAATCACCTCGGAATATGGATAGTGGTACAATGTTTCCTGTAAAATTTTTCAATCACAATTACTGCGTTAACTTGATCTACAGCTTATTCTCATTTCAAAATATATCGTAGAAGAAAGTCGGACTTACGTGGGTCACCAAGTCAATAAAATGAACTCCGTGCCTGTTTAGGGCTAGGATATGATCCCCGCCTTTCTCCTTGCCTTCCGTTACTCGTTTCACGGCAAAGAAACTGGACCCGAATAACGGCCATTTGGATAATATTTCTGCAACGAAACATGAAAAAATTCACTATGATTCGATGGAAATTTGAATTCTATTTGAGTAGCGAGCATGATAATTTTTTTTTTCAAAAGCTTAATGTCAAAAAAATATTCTCTCACCGAGTACTTGTGCTTTGCAACCAGCCGCAGTATTGTGTTGTACATTACTCCAGGCTTGCTGCACCATATTTCCCCATTGTTGAGGTCGAGGTTCTCTGAGACTAAGTGCGGGTTTTGGTAGCAAATATTTTATTTCCTTCGTCGTTGGCTCATGTGTCATATCCGCAGCTTTGTGCAAAAGTGCCGCGTTTTGAGCCATGTCATACTGAAAATTCGAAATAAAATAATGAACATTTCACGAAGCTGTGATGAATTCAAGAATGAAAAGTTCTACTCACTATAATCTCCTGTGGTAGATGATCTCCTGGTATGACTAACAACAATCCCTCCAAATAATCAGGTGCGATTTGATTAAACACAACTTCTATGTACAACGCAGCGTCTAATCTCAAGGGGTAGTACCAAACAGATCTAAAAGCGAAGAAATCGTTAGAAAAAATTGCGCAAAAATTAGATCAAACGTAGCTGTGCTGTCCAGCTTCCCTGGAATTATTCTTACCTGCAGAATATCAGATAGAAAACTTGATGATTTTTGTGTAACTCCGTCGTAACGTCCAATATATATTCGTCCCTGGCTAATGGCATGGTGAATGCGTCACCGTCGACGATACAATACAGAGAAAACTCATCCATTTCGTGGGGATTTCTAACAGAAATTACGCTACACATTTCCTCAATTACATCCTGTGAAAAAAAAAAATCATAATTTTATCGATTAATCAATCCAACAAATTATTTTAATTGATCAAGAATAATTTATATTTCTAATCCCACCTGCACGACTGTGGTACACTTTGTGTTAATAACCCTTTCTGTTCCTCCAGGTAATCTGTAAATTTGTCGTTTGGCATTTCTTCCGGCGCTAATCGCCATTATCTCTTCAACACTTGGAACATTTTTTCTGCCTCCGTATTTTACAGTTTTTCTCAAATTTTGTAGACAAACGGTCGCAGTACCGTGAAAAGCTCTTCTCTTATCGTACGCCGCCGTCTCTAAGTATTTTATTAGATAAGGTCTCAAACCCTCGCTACAAGTAAAATAGGCAGCGACTATACTGAACAATCTCCAACCGCGTTGACAACTGTCGGGATTTGGGCTCTTGTTATTCGTAGTTTGTTTCATAAGCTGGCAGTAAACTTCGTCTCTCAAGAGTTCAAGTTTGTGACAATGCTGAAAAAAATAAAACGATCAACGAATACATGAATAAGTAAATTGCCGGCGAAAAAAAAGAGAAAAGGACACAAAAAAAAGGAAACTCTTATTCACCATTAATATCGTGTAGACGCATTTCACTTCGCTCATATCCGGTGGGAGCGGCTGGTCTCCCATATATCGCATTAGACACAGGAAACACTCGACGGCCAAGGTGCTAAGTTCAGGATCAAGTCGCAGTAGACTCTGCTCAATTGGTACCGGGGAGTATTTTACCAGATCGACTTGTTCCTTCCAAGTCCATTCCGCTCCGTCCTGTTGCCCTTTTCCTTTTTTATTCTTTTTCTTGTTTTTCAGTGACTCGATCACCTTTAACGATCCGCTTATCGATCCATCTGCAGTCTTGAGCATCTCGAATCTGAAACGAAATGAATTTTTTATACTATTTGCTTTTCAATTTGCGTGGGTATATCTCGAACGTTGATCGTGGATGAGTATAGTGAGAATTAGCGATCTCATTAGGATAAATGAAAATTAAGTTAATTGATTCCACAATCTGATCGAGCTCATAATGCTCGGTTTACACCGGAAATAACTTTCAACACTCGTTGGAGCTGCTGCACCATAACGTTCGGTTTATTAAGAATAATTTTTAGATTTGTTGAAACCAGCTTAATTTCTTTTATTCATTTGTACCAGAAGAAATTCGCGGTGTGGTAAAATTATTCGCACCACAACTTGTATTTTCGTTTTAAAGTTAAATCACGGAATTTATATAATTAGTATGCAATGAAATAAAATAATCGAAACACAGTAAAAGAGAAATTTCTTACAGAACACTTTTCAAACTCATTTCTTTTTGTTATCCGTTTTTTTTTACGATTAGTCCACTGGTTCGCAAAAAATGAATTTTCCAAAATACTGTACAAGCGAATGTCAAAATAGGAACACAGCGCAGAGTTCCTTGCTGTACGAAACCAAGGAAAGAAATGAAAAGCTGATGTAAAATAAATTCCGCGTTTTACACCGTAAGACGCTATATCTTATTTTGCTAGTTTCATGCTTTCTCAACACGCATAGGTATATACAAGACATGGTTGTATGTATACACCCCATATACTCTTTTGCTCTTGCGTAAGGAAATAGTAATTATAAACAGACAACTAGTCTAATTCTCTATTAATTGCATGTACACTATATACACTCATATACGGCTACGCTGTACGTTATACCCACATCGACGATGTGTCTTTCTGCTTAATTACTAGTCTTTCAATTTTACCCTAGATTTCTCGTGCCTTCTATCTTTTATGCAACGATCTATAAAATACTTTTTTCGTCGTGCGTTGACTCGTCGACGACCTGTGCAAGTCCTCCGAGATTTCAACTTAATTAGCAGATTCGGATTCCTGAGCTCGAAATACATAAGAATACAACGAAATCCGGTGGGAAAGAAATGGTGTTTTTTGATCCTGAGGTTGAAAAAAATCTTAGGTATTACCCTTCGGACCAAAGTAACGTCAAAATGCAACGCGGCAGGCGAGCAATGCTGGTGTTCTTGAATTTTGGAATTAATGATATTTATGATATACTCACTTTTCCGTACTCTGCCGGAAGTTGAGCATCGCGTATTGTAGTAAAGAATGTTTTCCATCGTTGACCACAGGTGATCCGCTTTCGTATATGCTTTCTTCCTGAAGTCTTCCGGGTTCTTCGTGTTGTTGACGCCATTCCTGATTGTGGGTGTTATTTTTTTGCTGATTATTCTGATGATTGTTCTGATGGTTTACTTGGTTAACGTGATTAACGTGATTCGTTGAAACCATGTGGTTCGACACGTGATTTGTAACAACTGGCGCATGATTATGGTTGTGGTTATTGAGCTGGTTGATTCCCTGACTTGTCAGTTGAGCAGCGGTTTGATGAGTATTCGCGTGACTAGCTTGCGCTTGAATTGACTTCGTTATTTGCGACACGTGATTGTCGTGATGGGAAGATTTGTGCGTCGGTTTCTTTTCGATCTGCAATCAGAGAAAAAATCAAATTTATTACTTGTCATTTTTCCAACCCCAGTTTGCGAAATTTCGCAATTTATCATTCCCAAACAAGGCACAAAAATTCGTGACGAACAAATCGCAAAGTTTTTACTCACAATCGCTGAATTAACGTTACAACAAATGCCAAAAGTATAAATATAAATCACCTTGTCCGCATCGCTAATTTCTATAGGAATCGCATGGAGCTGTAACGAATGGATTTCAAACAAAGCGCAGGTTCTATATTTAAAACCGTGAGCTATACCTGATCGGACTGAAAACAAATTTTTCTTTATTTTTCACGTTAAAAAATGCAAAGACCGAACAAAAAAGAACAAACTCACGTGGAGAGATCTTGTCTCTTTATTACCTCATTTGTTAAAACTCAGACGGAATATTACCAGAGCGTCATGTTAAATAGGCACTTTAACCGGCGCCCCTATAGTAATAGCGACAGAATAAAACAAAAAGGACGAAATAAAATACTGAGTAAAATATCTGCTGGTTTCTTTTTCTTCTATACATGATCCATACTCCCCCGTAAAAGTGGGGAAAACAAGTTCCCGCGTATGTGAACGTTTCGAGCATTTGAAAGTTGAGCTTTTTCCATTTTAAAATCTAATTTCACAAGCCGCTATAGGCTGACTCTTATCGAAAAGCTCGTAAGGCCTAGCCAGACACGGAAATGTGCTTTTAGCGCATAAGTGAAAAAAAACTATCGTAATATATGGCAATTATATGGATGGACTGCAGAATCAGGTAATTTCATTTTGCACATCGCGGTCAGATACTCATACGTTTATGTGTACACAAGAATTTTATTTCTTTTTCTCAATCACTTTAATAGGCGTCCTCGATGAAACGGGAGAAGAAATTATCGATTTCCTGCGCGTAAATCAGGGCTACATATATTTATGCAAGATATGAGGTTCCTTAATGGTCGTTATACACGTATGTGTGTATGATAACCGTGAATGTAGGTGCATTACAAGCTCGCGAGTTGAAGATGCGCCAATGACGACCCTGACCTACATTTTGCACAAGTATACATACCTATAATATATGCATCGTAAGGTGTACAGTTACCCCACGGGAAAAATAACGAAAGAAAAAAATGTATACAGCCGATAACCGGCTTTTCAATTTTTTTAAACCAGTTTTTCTACCTTGAGGAATTTCACTGGGCATGTATAACTATCCACTAGCGGGGACACGGTGTCGATTTTCTCCACCTGCATTCCGACGTGGGAAATATATGAAAAAAAGAAGATAAAACCGAATGCTGTACAGAAAAAAAAAATCTGCGTGCATGTGAAAATTTTTTTCCCTCAGTCGCAACAAAATTCCAATCCCAACGGTGATGCGGTGGCATAAAATGTGGGAGTCGAAGACTTGAGTTTCCAAGGTTAAAATTTAACACTTTTGTCTACAACCGCGTCAATTGCGACTCATAGCCTATAAGCCTAGAGCAAAACTGTTGCAAGGCATGATCTGTGACCTTTGATCTGAGATCTATAACTACCGGATGCCTTCTGCGCCATGATTATCTGGTTACGTGATCGTGTCCGCTAGTACAGTTTGGTTCAATATAACAGCCTATACAATATCGAATTGTCGATGACGTAGTACAGTATAAAGATATACGCGACATGATCGGATCGTAATTTTTATCCGATGAAAGAAGGTCCTTGCCAGTCAAGAAGATTCTTGTGCTTGTTTTCGACGCTTATTTATTTTTATATTCCGAGTGAAAAGTCGCTGGAAATCCGTAATGAGGTATATGTATATGATAGATACGACTAATGAGTAATTATCTTGACCTGGTAACTCTTGACCTTCTCGTCCAGTTTCCTCAGCGTTTCCTGGATCGTTGACAGGGTCTTATCGTTGTTGACTTTGTCATCGGATGACGATTGGATGAGCTCGTTTTGGGTCCTGAGTTCTTCGAATCTCTTGAGGATCTCTCTAACGCTGAGTTTACTGCCATCCGCATTTTCTTCGGCTATTGTTTCCATTTTTGACAACTTTCTATCACCGTTGGACTTCGCTGCTAGTTGTTCGTTGTTGTAAAAATCTTTTATCAGACCCTCCAATCGCAACTCCTCGATCGTCGGTTGCTGCTGTTGTTTTTGCGGTGGACTCGTGGATCTATATTCCAATTTTTGATAATCGATCCTGGAAGTTTTTCTCGAAATATCTTTTTCCGTTTCGCTATTATTATTGTTGTTATTTATAATGACATTGTTAATGTTCTGACCGTTTCGCGATACTTGACGGAGGCATCCTTCTTCCTGTCGAAGCTGTTCGATGCTAGGTTGTTTTTTAATTACTTTAGATCCCGCGACTTGTGAGAGAGGATTCAAGAATGACTTTTGATCCAATTTAGTCACGTCAATCCTAGGAATATTTTCATAATCGAAACGTTGTTGCAAAGCGTCCTTTTGCGCGTTTTTATTCACCTTCGAGGAATCATTTTTCTGGATAGCTTTTACGGAGGGAATAATTCCCTGCCCCGACGTTGCGATGACGTTGGACATCTTCGTTGGCCTTTGAATATTCTTGTTAAAATCAACGAACCCCGTCTCAGCAGCGGGTGGTGATTTTCCTTCAGGCTTTTTTCGTCCCTCTTGATGATCCTTGGCGAAAAATCTGATAAATCTATTCTGCGAAGAAGTTTCTGTGCTCATAACGTCGTATTTCGGTCTTGGCACTCTTTCGAAAGCTGTGCTCTTTTCGAGAAAAGCACCAGAGTCATCGGTGTGACCATATTCATCACTGCTAGACTCGGATTCAGATGATTTGACGAGCAAACTGTCCGGGGAATTCGTTTTTCTGTCTTCATCGGAAACACTTTTGAAGTCTCTGTCGAATCTGGTCGCGTAACTCCTGAAATTTCCCTTCTGTTGATGAATTTTCGAGTCATAATTTTCATAGTGTTTTCTATAGTCGTCTTCTACTTTACCAAATTTTTCCTCGATCGCTTTTCTTTCATTTTTTTTATCCTTACGCGCTTCTTCTTCTCTACGAACATCGTTCACTTCAAATCTCCGTATGAGTCCCGATCTATTTATGAAACCTCTTTGACCATAGTCAAAAGATTTCGGATCGATCCTCCGGAATTCACTCTCCGAGGATTCGGAGTAGTCTGTAAATTCTCGCAATATTTCCGGACGGTGTTTCTGACGGCGTCTGAGGGTCGTCGGTAATTCCGCCCAGTTTCGCGAAAGCTTACGCGAAAACACCCCTTCGTTATCCGTAACTTCGTGTTCCATCATGTCTGCACCGATCACTATTCTATTCTTTGATTTTTAAGGTCCCTGATCAGAAAGATCCCGATAAAAACTTCGAGCAAAATTTACTTTACTTTAAACACTTTGTTCTCAAGACTCACTGTCACCATTTTTTCTCACTCTGTTCATCCTCAGCGTTAACTCATCATCATTATCACATCATCACTTTATTATTCTATCATCGCGAAGGACTTCGATACTTATACGTGTATAATCGCTGTAACAACATGCTTATTATTTATTATCATATTAATTTTTTCTTTCTCTTTTCTTCAATCTTCTATCGAAGACAGAGCAAAGTATTTCTCGCATCGTTTATTAATAGAAATTACGTTCGGACGGTGATGTAAATGCTAAGAAATAGAATTTCTGTACGAACAAAAAAATTTGTTGTTATTCACAACTGTTGAACGTAATGCGGAAATCGATTTGCTCGATCTGATAAAGAAATTGAATTGAATTTCCAAAGAGTTATATTATTTTGGTTTATTCAGCCAATCGTTACGCGGGCTATCGCCAAATGAGAAATTTTATTCCGACTACGAATTAATTTTATGTGTTCAGTTTTCAAATTATTATTATAACGAGGACCGAGAGTCTCGAACGCTATGGGAACCGAAAGACTAAGATTCTTAGTACAATGACGCCCTATGGTTAAAACTTGTAGTACGGTAGCAAGCTCGAGACCAGAGTCAAGAATATGAAGAGTGGTATGGGTGATGTTATGTTGCTTCTTATTTTTACACGTTCATTACGTTCACGTTTTATTTTATTTTTTCAAGGATTTGAAAGGCTATTATTTGGACGATATTATTACCGCAGAAGATCCCACCCACGGTATGAGCGAAAAACTGTGCGTGTATACCTATACTAAAAGCGAATTTACATCCTAATACCAGCAGAAAAGATTCGTTTTTGTTTTAAGAAAGTTTATGCCTTTCTCATTCATAGAAGAATGAGAAGAAGCTTCTATAACGTCGTCATTGTAATTAGGCACCCATATTATTGTTCCTGGTGAACAGAAATATCCCACAACATGACCGGGAGACGCTGCAGCCGGGGATGTGCGTTTGCACAAACCGCGTGCGGCTTATGCGAGGATCAGAATTCTCACGCTGTGTAGTGAGACCACTTTCATAGATTTTAGATTACGTACGGAGCTTATTACCGGCATACGCTTCTACTAGATAAAAAAAAAATATATATCAACTATCTTATTCGCAGCTCACGCGTTGACCACCATTTTCAATTAATTCCACAAATATCCGAGTTCTTATTTTCTTTGACATAACACTACGTGGTTCACGACTTGAAAGGTCTCTCGCGAAAACGTCGTACCTAAATATTTGCATATAAAGAATCTATTTTGAATGCTTGAAACGCTTCAAGGACCCGAGTAAATTATACCCGACTCGCGAACGATTCGGACAAACAACTTAAATCTCGAAGCATCAATCTTTGGTGCTTTGAATTTAAAATTTTCCACGCCTCAATTATCTTCTTTCAAAAATTAGTGTAGATTTAAATATTTCATAACTCCTGCAACTAGATGGATTTCAAAAATGACGTGCACGCGATCGAAGTACGTTATTCGTGAAGATTATTTCGAAGTTGAACGAGATGCTGTAGTTTTTTGATTGTCGGCGCCCGAGGCCTTTTGAAGTCGTTTAAGGAAGAACGAGAATGTGTATATTTGGCAAGCTTAATGTAATAAGCAGAGCAAAACCATGTTCTTATAGCGTGATTCTCGTAGATTACAAACGAAAAGTGACCGGTTACGGCTAGCTGCTCACAAAAATGTCATAACAACGGACCAAGTCTGCTAATACGCTATACATAGACCATTTATGTATCTGTATGCTAAGATTAACATCGACCTGTGAGGTAAGAAATCAGTTTCTCCGTCGCTATGTATATACAGATATACAGGCTATACACCTTCTGATGAAATCTTTTCACCAACGCCCTCCCCGAGCGGGTCCATTTTTATTTTTCTGACTCATTATCATCTTCCAACGCATCGCAGATGTATATTATTGCATATGTTTGGTCCTCACGCGAAAAACGTGTCATGAAGATGAGAGGAAGGTGTATGAAATTGATTTGATTCGAACGATTTTTTCGCACGTGCGGATCAGGCTTGAAAAAATAAGAATCGATTGAGACGTTGCGAAAAATTTCAAACTAGTTAATCGAATTTCATTTTACTTTTTCAAATTTAATTCAAGTTCAAGTTATCGAATGTTCGATTTATTCATCTTAATTTCAATTTCAGTAATCGATTAATTCATAAAAGCGACCATCTATCGGCTTTCAGATAAGCGATTGACGTTCACTGAACTTTAATCACGATTTTAGGATAATTTTATCGGTTCATTAAAATATTACACCTCGATCTTTCGTTAAACGCGAAGAAAATTACGCAAAAAAAAAAAAATACGACTATTTAAAATTATCGAAAGTTTGAACGAAACCTTATGTACTATTCCAAACGCTCTTGATAAAAATCACAATTTTTTTTTTCCTAACACTCGATCCAAATTCACTCCACTTTTTATATATGGCTCAGTTATATTAACACCTTCTAATTTTCACACACAAATGATACAAAACTGTGTTCACATGTATAATAATACAAAAACGATGCACTGCTCACATACATATCGATTACATCTGCGTAGATATTTTTTTTATCCTTCAATTCATTTTTCTTTTTCTAATCCTCAAATTGTACAATCTTGGTTTTTCACCGGTGAAAAATAAAATTGGAGAATAAAAAAGAAATAAAATGGGAAAAGACCGTTGAAAATATACACGGGAAGAACCGTCGTCGCGGAGCAAACGGTTCACCTGGTGCTGAGGAACACCTGACAGTTAGACCACTCGACGAGTGTGGTGTTCACGCAGAAAGCCTTCACGAGACTGATATCTGGGTCAGACCTCAGCACTCCGAACCTGGGACTCCTAGAGCCCCTCCATAATCCATCCTGCCCCTTACCACCCGGTAGGTTAATATCAACCGCAGTTTATTTTTTAATGGTACTAGAAAATTTTCACCCCCCAAACTAAAATAAATAAATAATGGGGCGACCCGAATTCCTCAGTTCGCCGGCTATGACGATCTTTGAACTTTTTCAACCTCAATTATATATCATGCGTTCTCACTCATCTTAATTGAACTTTATGTTCGGATATCGGGCCATTTGTACAATCGACATTATTTTTTTGTTTTTTTTCATGTCGAGGAAGAAAGCGTTGATGAAATCCGAAGTGAATATTCATTTCGAAAATTTTACCCTTCTACTATAATTATAATAAAAATTTTTTATATACTTAGATAGTTCTTTCAAATTTATGAATCAAGTTGAATCGATCAACGAATTAGATTTATTTCGCAATAAACTCGTATCGATTTCCCGTATCGGTTTTGAGTCGTACCGATGTAATAATATTACCGATACTAACACAAACCACATGACCTTCGATTAAACTGTGCGATTGGATTAGTGCAAAAAGTAATACGAATATTATTACCTATAACATCTAATACGGTAGTTTGCGACAAAGTAATTGCTACCATTTATAGAGAGAAACATATCACACAGCTGGTCAGATTGCTCAATGAAGAATGTATTAGATGGTTGAATTATAATGATTTTTCTAACTCTCCATGTGAGCCCGATCGAAGTAGGATATTTACCGTTTTATTTATTCATTTTTTCCACATATCCGATCGTCATAACGTTTCGCGGGACGAAATTCTCCTGTTGAATATCGCGTACGTAAGAGAGTGTTTGAGAAATTTCTAGTCTCTGGTATACTTGAGATAAAAAAAAAAAAAAAACGAACTCCAGATAAGATTTTTCAATACACGTCAATCAAGATTCCAAATTACCAGCGTGGAGAAACTATATATTCTCAATGATCATTAACACGCGCGTTTCGATCTGCATACTTACGTATACAAAAATATATCGAGACGTTAATTTATCCGGTCCATCTACGTAATTTTTAATCACCACAATTTTATATACTTATAAATATATGTGTTTGTATTTCGCAGTCAGTAATTAGATCCAATAAACACGCGATTAATCTTAAGGCAAAAATTATTTCGATCCCGATCCATCTATAAATCGCTTCGTAACTGCGTCGTGGATTTATGTTTTTTATAAATAAAAAAAATAAAAAAAACAGTACATTTTAGTATCTATAGTATCGGTTATAATTTACGTTGCATTCCGCGATTCTGCAGGTTATACACATGGATATTGAATAAAATTATTTGATCGAGAAAATGCGATATGATTTCTGCACGCCAACCGGCTGTACGTTCAAGAATTTAATCCTCCCGTACTTAATACATATACCGCGTACATGATACCTACTCACGTTATATTTACCAACGAGTATAAGGTACGTGATTCGACAAATTTTTTTTCGTCGATTTGTATACATTTATACTTTATTTCCAATTGATTATTCATTTCGGATTTATATTCACAGATTGCAGGCGCAAAAAAGGGAGGTATGCATCGACCGATCGAAAAAGTGTACGTGCACGCGAAACATACGTACGTTGGCGACCCTGTAAATGGATTATATAAAATCTTATAAATGGTATATAAATACGTATGGCCAGTGCAAAGCTTTCTTTAATTAATAATAATACATAGGGCGAGTGGCATGTGTAACACACGTAGTTATATACACTCCGGCTTTCGATTCTTCAGAAACGCGTCTGAAATGATAATTAACATCGCGGTATTACAAACTCGTTTACCCGCTGGAGGCGGTGGTCTCTGGGTTCGTACATACAAAAATGAGGGATGGGAAGAACTTGATCTCGATCGAACTATACAGAGCACATTGTACGTTTCTATATGTATTAAACATATTACAAGCTCCTCAAGCTAAGCCCGAATCATCATCGACTTCGTCAACTTTTTTACTCTCATTTCGTTATTCTGATTGGCCGGTCCTAAAACTGATCACATATACGCGTTGGGGATCTTCGTCTCACAAGAAACGAAAATAAAAAATCAAATCAAGAAAAAAAAAAAAAATTCTATATAATAATACCAATGGCCTAAAGCCATACGTGGCTATGGGAAAACGGACCAGCCACGCACCACCTACATGTATAGAACTGTACGTGGAATCATTTGTATTAGATAACCCGTAGGGTAGAGTTAGGTTGGGCGTCAGGTAGATTTTTCTGAGCACCCAACTATCCCTTGTAAGCAGGACGGTGGCGATGACCGACAAAGAAAAAATCTTTCCTCCAAGTTTTTTTTCTTTCTTCGACTCTCTTATAATATTTTTTTTTGTCTTTCCCCGTGCATTACAGCTATCTAGTTATCTCCTTTTAATTCTTTTTTCTTTCGTTTTTTTTTTTCAAACGCTTCACGACCTATCTCACGACGAGGAGCAAGAATTTTAGGCCGTTGGTAAGGGATTATTCTAAGAAAGCTAAACACCTTCGGTAATTTGTGATGCTGTGTGTACAGAGGGGTAAAACTGTCCGGCTACAAGAATTGGATATTTCTACGTTCGAGAATTTTTTTTTCTCTATTTCTTCTGGTCAACTTGTTCGAGCATTAAAATTCTAGTCAGGATAGGGTGGACGAAGAGTTAGTAAAGATAGATAAACGGATAGTCGTATATACGCATGAAGAAGGTACAGGAATCAGATTCTATGATCGGCTGTGCCGAGACTTTGACAAGCGCCGTAGCCTGCGGTGCAGATAAAATATCGGGAGATCATTCGATTTTTTTCTCAACCTAGTTGAAGAAAAAAAAAAAAAAAAAATTGTGAGCAAAAATGAACAAATCCGCGGCTTCAAAGAACGGGACGAAAGAAGGAATCAAAGTCTATGACCGTTATTGGAACTAGAGTAGCCAGCTGTGCACGCACATTATAATATCCAACGGTCCGCTCATATATGCGCGCGGTTCGTTTTATTCACGCGAATGGTATAATTTCAGTATGATTTTAGAAGCCGATGGTATTCCAGTAGAAAATGTAGAGTAGTACCATTAGCTTGATTTTTTTTTTTTTTCTGTATCAAATTTCCGTTCAACTTGAACGTTCAGAACTTCGGGCGCACGTTCGTATCTTGTACGAATTAAAGTTTTTCAATCACGTATTTGTTTTTTTTGCAATAAATTTATTTTTTCGAAATGCTTTAATGATGAAAAATGTGCACGGTATGTAGCGCAGTACATGATGGATCGTGTAAATACGGTAGCAGCTGTTTACATGGTGGTTACATATTATTATATATACCTAACACCTAACCACAACTCGCATGGTGCAATTTATTATTTGCGCGCTATGGATTCAGGAAATAATTACGAACATCGCAAGTGCAGTTAGTACTCAGGTATACAGTGCCGTTGTATAGTAGTTATAGGTCTAACGAATAGATTTCCGTACATTTCGCCTGTAATAATTATCTCGATTTTTTTTTTACGCAGATTCTCCATTCTTCCTAATTCCACGGTATAATTATTATGCATTTATAAACCGCACCGTACAATACATGTGTACCTTTCTTTTCCCATTTTCAGTCTTATATTTTTATTTTTTACACGAACTATAGACGCGATTATTCGTAAAATACGGGAACTGATTTGCGCAGGGCGAAGGGCATGCGATGCGGAATTAAAATCACGCGAGCCTGACCCGTGGGTGCAACGTAGGTAGGACGATCACTTCCGGTATATTTTATATGACATTGTTGAGAGCCTGAATTCTTATTCTTCTATAATATAACCTGCGATGTATTTTCCTGATCTAGATTTCTATTTCATTGTTGCAGTGCGCGTTTCTCTTTTGCATTCCTCGTTATTAAATATACCAGCACACATCTGCGTTGGTAATGAAAAGAAGGATAGAAAAAAGAAAGAAGTGTTTGCACATGCGAATGGAATATAATTATCCTAATATTATACATTTTTTAGAATCACTCATTCTAGTTCAATGTCCGAGGTTCGCGTACTATTATATTCTGGGTTATATGTGTATATACGTGATGTAGATTTATAAACCGTATACTTTGACCATTATAACAATTCCGCTGATTTTTCTGTACATTTTTTCTCGGACAATCTCTAATTAGCGTTTACACCTACTCGTTTAGCTGGATTATAATTGAATTTTTTCGGCCCATATAACTTTTGCCGTCGTTAGCCTACTTCACATCCAGGACATGTACGTATAAAAGTTAGTTATTTTTTGATTAAATTTGTACAGCATCAGATTTTCTGTTACAACAATCAAAAATCACATCCTTCGAACTGAATCCAACAAATAAACTCGATTACGTAAAATTGAGCAAATAAAATATTCCGCCTTGAATTTTTTCACATGCCGATACTGTGTTAAACAGCTGAATAGTTTTTGCTACTTTTATCAGCTGACTACTCATGCACGGCCTTGTTTTTCCGTGATTTCTAATTTACTGACCCAGTCATAAGGGATAAATTATAAACTATATTACACGAACAGCACAATATATCTTCAAGTAATTGAAAAGGAAATAAAAGAAAGGCTGAAAGTACTAGGCGAGTACCTACACATAATTCTCACTGCATTGCACGCATTTCAGTAACACTTATCTATATGTACCATGTACATACCTATGTAGGTACCCACCTATTCCTAGGCCAAGTAAAACGGAATGCAGTTGATTGCCGTGCTGCAGAGTTGCACTTTGCTTACGTCATAGAGATGTTATTATTTTTTGTGGTTTTATACACCACGTTCGCTACTGCAGTGTGTAATAACCCGAGTTCACCGACGATTTCATCTTTCGTGTTCTTTTTTTTTTACCTCTTTTCTTTGCTACTTCTTATTCCGAAGCTAGGGTATAGGAAATGTTCACCAGACAGCGTACATTATCCCGTACAACAAAAGTCACAGGAAAAGACCCCTTCTCCACGGTTCGTCGGTCCCAAAAGTAAAACCAAAAGTCACGCAGACGACAAACACAATTCATTCCCTTGAAAGACGGGCTGCACATCCAGCAGGTGCATTATTTTCACCCTCTTTCCGTTAAGACTTACTTTTGTGCGCCAGCGGAACTCAAACGAGTCTCACAAGCCACGCGACGTCCTCACTAAATGTGACTCATGGTTGAAAAAAATGAAAAAATTAAATATTTTCAACGGATATCGATGTAGAAATTTCATTTTAACGTACATAGCCGGCACTCTTGACGCTGGAGGAATTACGTTATATCGTTTATGGTTTTATTCATAAAGCTACGTATAAAAAAAATCCGAACCGTCGTGAGCCGAGGAATTA
The DNA here is from genome assembly GCA_963978495.1 of Athalia circularis. Lineage (NCBI taxonomy): Eukaryota > Metazoa > Arthropoda > Insecta > Hymenoptera > Athaliidae > Athalia > Athalia circularis. The sequence goes on along the minus strand of OZ021698.1, from coordinate 16,788,596 downwards.
CGAGATGGAGGAAAAAGCGTTCGTGTGCAGCGTTCTTTCATTTATTTTCTGATCCTATAATAGCCTAGATACATTTTCTGGGCGCTCGTATATGTGCGTATACGATGCTTGGAATAATGTTGGTGTATAAAAAATATATACACGTGCATATTATCCGTGGTATGTACGACTTACACGCCTACGGGTAATTCGCGAGATCAACAACACATACGGTTGCGGTAGCGCCTAAGCGGAGAGCGGAAGTCGTTTGAATTGCTAATGGAAGAGCAATTATCTACAACGCGAATAGTACAGACCGAAAAAAGTACGACGCAGCAGCGACACGACCATCTGGCCCAAATTTTTACCAATCTTTTCATTAATGTCCACAATATCCACTCCGAGATTCTCGCTTTTTTCGGCGACGTGGGAGGTGAAAAATTTGCTTGAAATCAAAGTATCGTGAATTTTCGATCGCCTTGAATCGCGGCACTTTATTTTACTTCCGTGTTTATAGTTGGCTTCCTTAATCGATTAACGCGGTGGTACCTGCTTCTGCTTCTATCCTGCAAGTTGCACACGGTATCATATGTTGCAGTTGACAACTACAGGACGACAAGTTTCACCGGTCAGATTCCCGTTCACCGCGTACTGTACGGAGTGGCACGCCTTTTGAAGATCGGTTCGTTAAATAAATCTTGCACATTGCAACTTGTGATCATGATCGAGCGGTTTCACTGACGTATACGACGACGGCGACGACGCGACAACAACTTTTTTTTTCACTAGCAGTATAAATGTGTAGTAGGTATAGCGGAGATCTATATCGAATTGAACCCATTCACATTCCAATATCCAAATTTGATTAAACGTAATTACTTTAATTATACGATTTTAACCAGCGATAAATACGAAGGCGCGAAAGTGAACCCGCGAAAGGTATAATACCGCTGGTATGATCCTTATTTTCTTTCTTGGACAGATAAAAATAATACTGCACAGAAGATTCGACGAAAAAAAGACTTTCTCACTTTTTATCATTCAGGATATATAGCTATGCAGGTAAATGACGTATAGTGAACCAGTTTAGAAAAGTGAGATTTTAGAGCCTGATATAGGATCGATAAAAAATTGATCTCTCGATTAGCGTATGTATAGATACGTAAAAAAAAACAAAAAAAAGGTCACATGGGTTTTATATACACGTTTTGAATTATTATATCGCTTTCGGATGAGATTATCCACGCGAATCTTCGATTTTTCGATCAAAGAATTTCAAATAATATTTATTCGGGTCACGGGACCGGATATATCTTTCGAAAATAAAAAATAAATATCTTGAACAGATTTTATTGCTTCGCCATTTTGATGCTCGTCTCATCAGTCATTCGCGAATAATATTTTGAGGTTTCCCTTAAATTCATCAAGTTCAATCGCCTGTTCAAGCGAGTTACCTGGCCGCTGTTCGCCTACATATTATTTATAGTTGGAAGGGTAATAAATGAAAAAATAGGACAAAATGATTAAATTGGGGCTCGTGCCGTCTCTAAACTGAATTTATACGTACGAGAAGCGACGAACCGCGTCTCTAGTATGCGGTTCGGATTCCGTCATAATTGCTTCAATATAATAACTAGACGATTGCAATTAGATGATAAAACCAATAAGAACTAATTAAAAATCATACTTTATATCGGGTCGTGTGATATCTGGGCCTCAACTACGAGATATAATAAGCAACTGACCGGACGAAGAATTCTCTTAGTATTGGTCAGCACATATGACCACTCACTGGAAATGCAATACATTTATAATAACCTCACGCAAAAAATGATGTACACAATATATTATATTATATTATAAGTACGCCCCGTTTTATTACGATTGGTAATTATTTTGCATAAATCACTGAATTCGTTATAAACCTTCGAGGTATGAAAATTTATTTTTCAGATGCAATGCGTGGTTGTATATCATCGCGCGGCGGATTTTTTATTCTGATTTTCGAATGCCTATTCAAATATATTAGCATCGCAAAATTAACGGGATGTGCCAAAAAGACGATCACTACTTCTTTCGTTCCAACCCAGTCTTCATTTATTTATTTATTTTATTCATTATTTTTGTTGTTTTTTTTATGTTCTCAATCGAGCATACGTGAGTCGTGAATTAATTCAACGAAGTTTACGCCGATTTGCGGGTCAACCGGTTCGATGTATGAAATGCGAATAAATTTCGCTAAGCAAGATTTTGCTATAATAGATTGGCTACTACTGCAGTAGTTAAGGATTATAGCGAGAAAGCAGTATAATTTTCTCGATACACCTTTCTAATCTTTTGGTACATAAAAGTATGGAGGGGGAGGGAAAAAGACAACCAGAAATAACACACACAGATTTTACTTTTTGATACTTCGTGGGTAGATCGTAACGTTGGAGTAATTAATAGAATTTGCAAACTTTGAATTTAGCATCTATTTATTTGGAACAAATTCGTTCTCTCGCGATAGTGTTGATGGTTAATTATGTGAGTAATTTCCTAATCGTTAATCGCTTGCTAGGATTACACAGATTATATATTTCTGTAATTAGTATAATTGGTCAGAACGCGTAAAATTAAAGACACCGTAAAAACACATCAGAGTTGTAACAATTAGACACGAGTCATTAGAGGTGTCCCAGAAGCATTTATATTCACGGGAACATCCTGCAGGTAGACATATTTCGATACACCTGCAGATAACAGCAAAAAATTATACGATGTCTCATCTTCTCGCGTCTAATTCCGCGGGATTACGCGAGACATCTGGAGATACTAAATCTTCAAGATCATCAATCACGCTTCTTCGTATCTAGAGACCTGCAAGAATTTCTTGAATTTCCCACAAATCGTGTACTGCACACACACATTAATCCAGCGATTGCAATTCTTCAGTCTGCCCGAAAACAGTGCGACTTTAAGTAAGAAAAAATCAAAGAATAAAAAAGTCCAGCGAATCGCGCGATCTTTCTTTGATTCTGTAGTGTTTTTTTTTTTTTTTTTTGTTGCAGCTTCGTGTAGAAACGATAAGGACGCGACGACTGCAGCTATTTTGTCACGTGAGAGGAGAGATTAGATTTCTAGTTATGGACAAGCTGCATCGAGTTCTAGCCGACTAGCTGCGTGGATGGCAGCTGTTTGCAATGGTTGGGGGTCAGACATTTCCTCTCGCAACGGTCCCTGATCACGCAGGAAACCCGCGTGTGTCTGGCTACGTATATTGGTATGTATAAATATGAGGTACATACCTATACGCAGGATCGGTTCTATTAGATTTACAGCAAAGGCTAGTCGAAGACATTCTAGCGGAGTTGCCTTGGTGTAAAAACGTATATTTGTATCGACCCTACGTACCAGTATAGGGGGATAAATTTTCATCGGCTTTGCTCTAGCTCCGGCTATATGCCTGTACCTGTCTTGGGATTAAAGACAGAGACGGAAACGCCTCAGATGCTAATATACCTTATCTCACGTTGTACGTATACGAGGATATTTACACGCGACTCACGTATCCACGCGTTTACATTTTTATACCAACTCGAGTGTTCGGAAACAGGGAGCTGGAAAAATATGTCATGGCGACGATCGAAAGTTTCAACGAAAATCGTTTTATTTGTCTTTCCCAATTTTGCGGAACGAGAAAAACATAATTAGCGGTTCTCGCACGCAGAAAAGATATTGTCGAGCTGGCTATTTCGCAAAATTAATTAATCACTTATATACAACCTGATTAACGAGAAAGTATCGTGCCAATTTACGTCCGCGATAGTGTATATTGCATATCGCGTATACCTATGGATACGATCGTCCTCTTTTTTTTTGGATCACCGTAAACTTTGTCTGATTAAGAGAAAAAAATTTGCTAAACTTGGATGAGAACGCACGATGAATATCGTATACGGATTATCAAGAAAACTGTCAATGCGAAAGTACATACTTAATTCATTTACTAATGGCGACTGGGGTTATCTGATCGGAACAATTAGGGGGGGGGAAAGTATTTTGCAAAAAAATTCCGCCTCTCGTCGAGGCTAAACAAGAATTCTTTTTTTGTTTCAATCCGGTATTCAATGTCGTTTTTCTTTAGAGGATGTATAAAAAAAAAATGATTTTCTCTGTTACACCTGGAACGTACTTGGACGCATTTCTCTTTCCGGTGACAGATTATCGCCGTCAGTTTCATAAAAGGTAAGTAATTTATTTATTTATCGCGTGTTGAAATTATGGTGGGTAGGTGTAATAAAACGAATTGAAAAATTAATGAGATAAAAAAATTTCAAAAATCGTGGGATGCTCACTCGCGGCAAACGCAGGGTGCAGCTTATTTGCCAACCATCGGTTGACGATTATTTAAATATGCACATAAATTTTATACTATATCTACATATAGTTTGTTGCACTTGCGCAAGGTATAAGGTAATGTTGCGCTACAGTAGCTTGTTATAATGGAGTCGTGTTCGTTTCGTCGTAGTTATATTATTACGTATAAGGCGTTGGACTTTATGAGACTCGAATCGGAATCTCGTGCTACAAAATAGGACCAGATATAGCGTTAGCTAAGTATTACACCTATCCCATTAGAACTCAGCTATCTAAAATGTTGTAATAAAAATCGAGCTGATGGTTTGAATTTTTTCAAAGTGCCCGGCCACTTTGGTTTCAACTTTTAGAAACACAAAAATTTCATCTCATTTCATTTCAATTTCACTTCAATTTCAAATCATTATTAACTTGTGAGCTCAAGAATAATTTTTCAATTGTTCAGAACGATATTGTTGTTATTTGGTAATGTACATATATTCACGACTCTAATGATCCTAACGTAACACAGCCGCGGGACTGGAACTCAAAAAATTCCAACACGCATTTGAGAACGCGTATGGCTATGATAGCCGATCGTAAGTGTTTGCCGCCACTTTTAAACACGAGAAAAAACGTAATTAAAAAAAAAGAAATAGAAAAAAGTGCAGAAAAAAAAAGTAATACGCCATCGTATTATGTATTTGTACAAAGAATGGGGCGTAGACGCGAAGTGGTTTATTGAAGTTTTGTTCTGTAAAAAGATACGAGAATCGGTATTATGTCGAACGTCTTTTGACTGGCTTCAATCTCAGATTTCTATACCCGTTGGATATACCAAAGTCTCAAAAGCTACATAGTTGTGCCTTGCAGTGTGCGTTGTACGTATAATGATTCTTTTTTTTTTTCTACCGACGACGGTAATGAAATTTAATATGGAAACGCCGGCTATGGAAACATTAAAACTTACCGATCTCACGTATTTGTTAATCATCTCTCCAAGTTGCGGTGCTCTGCTTGTGTGAAGCGGAAGTCTAACGCCGGAGGAAAGCTGAAGACTGCATACGCCAGATCTGGTTGGTCCAACAGCGACAATATCTTCGAGAAGAAGAGTTTCCAGGATTTTTAAATCCCCGCTGGGTGCTCGTTTTAGCAACCTCAACCCATGGTGAGAGACAGCGACGTGTTGGGCCTCCGGATGCTGAGGTCCGATCTGCGGGAGAAAATTGAAAAAAAAAAAAATTACAATCACTTCGAAGACGAGCTGTGAGATAACTTTATTTGAAGGATGTGCAACCTGTCTTCGTTTGACTGATTGATTTTGTTTCTTTTTATTAACTCATCAATAAATACTGCGATGGATATTACGTAATGATGTTATACCGAGTATTGGCTTTATCCATACTTCGCTTTGTTTCAGCCTGACGTTATATGAAATTGCATAATTATGATTCCTTGTCTAACACGCAAGACTTCCCGTAGATCTAACGAGGATTGCGCAAGCTAAGAATTTTCTTATAACTTCTATTGGTATACCTCATAACACCTACGTTATGAAAAACGGGATGTAGATAAGCGATTCAATCATATATCTACGTACGATGGCTAGTCTGCTTACCAAACACATTCTACTCATCTTCAAGGTCTGTATTTCTTTTACAGTAGAAAGAAAGGGGGAATGATTCATTCATATTATAAGTTCTTAGAATTGAATTAAATAAAACCAAGAGGATGTTAAAATAATGGAGCTTAGTAGGTGCATAAAAAAATTCTCACCGAGACAGGAAATATCCTAGCGAAGTATATCGGCCACTGTTTTGCCATGTCAACGACGTTCTTTTTTATGGTAATTTTATGCTGTGTACTTTGAAGGTTTTCCAATGTGATTCCATAATTATCGAGCATTTTGAGCATGTTTTGTCTGTCTTCCTTATTTATCCTGATACTTGATGTGGCCAGTACATCGTAGGCGACTTGGCAGAATACAAGGTGAAGAGCTAGAGGGCTTGTCAGATTTTCATTCGGTGCGAAGACCTCCTTTTTGACTCTCAATGTCCACGTGACACGATTATAAGTAAAATGAGCGGTTGAACCCTGTGGGAATAATTTAGTATCGCCAACTTCCTGGGCTTTTTCGATCTCCGGTTTATCAACCGGTGGTAGAACTGGCTTCAAAAATTCCGGCCATTCTTCTATTTCAATTCTTTCCATTTTATCCGTATGATGCGTTGAAGCTACGCTGGATCTTCTCTCTGCCTCACGATCGAGACGTTTAAATCCCTGGCGTTGAATGGCAAAAGAATCTCTGGTGTTCGGGACAACACCGAAATCTCTTGATGAGGGCATTCCAAAACTATCTCTAGATTTTGGCGAAACGTCTCTCATCATACCGAAAGAATCTCTCTTCGCATTGGCACTATCAAATATGTCTCTGCTGTTAGAATATACATCCCTGCCATACGGACTCTTTGGCGAAGCTGGTTCAAAAATATCCGAAGCAACGTCCTTTCGAGAATCAAAATCTGCGCTCCTATTATCACGTGTAGAACTAGCCATGTCCGTGCTGTCCTTTCCGTAAAAGTTTTTACCATTTTCATACTGACTTCTGTATTCATGAGTTTCTCTGAGGTGCTGTTGCGATGCAAATAAATCTCTACTTTGGCTAAACATGTCACGCTGATTTTTTGGCGAATGATCAAACATGTCCGATTCGGGGGAACCGCGGAACACATCGCGATTTTTAGGCTCCACAGGAGCAGGCGGAGACCTCGGCTGAGGTACTCCCGATTGGCTGAAAGTGATTAAAAAAAATTGAGTGAAACGTGATCTATAATTATTAAAAAATGAGGTCGAGTTTTCACACACTTACCTATGACTGTACATGCTTCCACCTCTTGGACTGGGTGGTTGAGGGGGTGTAATTGGAGGTGGTGGTGGTGCTGGTCTTTCCATTCTTTCGATTTGACTTCGAACTACTTGAGCCTGAGTCATCATGTCCGTCGTTCCCTTCGAGGTCACACTCTGAGCGTCATCGGCTGTCGTTGATGCGTAATCGTCCCATCTTCCACCTGTGCAACAAATAAAATTTGATTAATTAAATAATTTGGATAACGAAGGAAATTGAAAAGAATCATCGAATGATTACGTTACCTAGCTGCTGTTCGAGCAATAATTTTCTGTTATCTTCCAATCTCTTCACCTTCCCATCTTCCCTGGGTAACGCTGGTTTCTCTGTGGTTTTTGTAGACCTGACACTGTGATTGGCCGTGACTTTTTCCAGTCGTTGTCTCATCTCCGAACTAAGTTTCAGCTTCCCTATGCTACCTGGGGACGGACGCTGAGCTCCGATTTCAAACCCAGACCTGTAAAACGGGTAGCGGAAAAATGATATTAATTTTCAGACGATATTTCCATCGAATTCGAGCAATCGAATATCAGAATATCTATACTGACTTTGACTTCTTTTTCTTTCTGTCTCCTTCGTCTTTGTGTCCGTCTTCGTGCCTCGAAGGACTCGAAGCGTTTTGGCTACCCGACCCCCGTTCTTCGCCGGTAGTATTGTCGATTTCAAATTCTTCCCATTCCACCCCACCCTCGGGGGAGGCATCGCCTTCGTCCTGGTATTCCTGATACTGTGGTGTAATTTTTCGCTGCTGATGTTGCTGTCTCATTTTGAATTCTATAAAACTATCTTGGATCTGAGCTTCAGTTGCATCGCTCGGCGGAGGCCATCTGTGAATAAAAAAAAAAAAAAAATCTTCATTGTGGAAATCCATCAGAAAAAAGAACGGACGCATTCACATTCGAAAAGGCTTTGATGATCACCTCCATTTTCCGATTCTGACTGTCTTAGCTCTTCCGTAGGGATCAAGGAAAGGCCGGGATTCCGAAGGATCGTGAAGTTCCAGTGGTGGAGGCATCGGCGGGGGTGGTGGAACACCTTTGCTGTTGCTCGAGTTAGACATGTTGCTTTCAACGCTGCTTTTTCGATTTTTAAGCTCGCTAAGTACGTTAGTAAAGTTGGTCTGAACGTTTCCCTTGTTAACGCTTGTCCTGCGTGGGTCGGAAGACGCAGATATTTTTCTTTCCGTAATTTTTCTTTCTACGCTTATCTTTCGCACCCCGTAATCGTTGCTAATTTTACGATTTTCTTGATTCCCAATCGGCTTTCTCGGCGGACTTTGAGACCGATGAACTTGTGCCTTGACGGTCACAGTTTCTAAACGGTTTCCGATTGGCGTTGACTGAGCAGGCATCGCACGTTTTTCCGTTGACCATAGCTCACCGTCTTCCGGCTCCCGGAATGATACCTGATAAGGTAGCAAATTTCATGTTACACGAAACGATCATTTCGCTCAAGAATTACCTAGAGATAGAGCCCAGGTTATGGTTCAATTGCAAGCTAGACAAGTGGGATTCAAAAACAGGTCATCAATATTTGTGAAGTATATACAATACATTAGGAGATATCAACAGCTGAAGTTGAGTATAGTGCAAAGTGAAATATATCTGGATGAAGTAAAGATTTTTTTGTTTTTTTACACAATACTGTACAGTTGTCCAAAGGAATTTAGATTACCGTAATTGATTCTAGTGAAATTACTGGCATCTTGTGACCCCGGAAATGAAATATATTATGTACCTGGTAGATTTCACCGGGTTCGCATTATTATATATTAAATAGAGCGAGTTCAGTGAGTTAATAACACAGTGCAAGCAAGAAACTGGTGCAGGGTTTTTAACCATTGTTATAATTCCGCCTCTACGTAGTTGCCTAATCATTCTTAATTTTTTTTTTTCTCCAAACTTTTTTTTCGTATGACTAGAAATTAGATACACGTAATTTCGGTGTATATAACTTCCCGTCGATCATAAATTTCACGGCGGTTTTGAGGGCGTGGTCCAGCTAACTAAATAGATTTTGTATAATGGCGTAATTTGTGACCATTATAATGCCATTTTATTTTAGCTGGGTATTTATACCGAAGCAAAAGTTCATAGTGTAGATTATAACTCTATTGCGGTCAGATTACCTTCTGCTTTCATCATCACAGAATTACATCTAAAAAGTACATGTAAAAAATCGTAAATCCTTCCAATTAGTCGAGACTAATGACTCTCGTAAAAACTGTCCCGGATTTACTACACGCAACATATATTCTGGATTTGTTTGAATCTCGGTTGAAAATCCCCGTGAAATTGGCGATCCGGTATGGATAAAAAGTTTTGAGAAAAAGAGAAGAGATAAAAAACATTATCTAAGGATATTTGGATCAATGGAAATGACGCTGATATCGATTATCTGCTTGCCACGTTCGCAGCAATTAGTTGCTAAATAGATACCTTGGAATAGCGTCCGATAGAGTCATTGGGGCCCATTTCGTTCATTTTAATCATTTCGTTATGATTGTTTGGGGCTGGGGGGGCTAGAGACATGCCCAAAGGGGCCGCAGGGTACGTCAGAGTAGAAGGCATGCCCTGGAAAAACACACACCGATACCGATCCCCAATTCAGACCCAAAAGATCTCGACCACAGCGTAGAGCTTCTTTTTTTCTTTGCAATTTTTTTTCAACAATTCTTATTTTGTTTCAATTTTACAATCGGTTATTATTGAAACTCACGTCAAGTTACACGAACGTTGCGTGCGACGCTCGGCAGGCGGAATAATAAAATCAGTTCAAAATTAGTGACAAAAAATAATTGGCAATTACATGCGCCATAATTAGTAACGTATTAAGCGACACGACGTGTGTTATTCTGATGAATTTTGTGAATTACATTATTTTTTGTATTACTTGTAACCGGCGATTTCGCTGACTCGTATTATGTTGGCAACAATTTACAATATTTACACATTATTCACAATTTTTGGTCGTATATGTTACATATTATGTACAGATACAGGGTTTTCGGAGCAATATTTTACCATCGAGCCACATTTTTCAAATTTTAATCCTATTCGATATTCTCTCATTTGAAAAAAGAGCCAAGACGAAAGGCTGATGGAAGAAATTGTTCGAATACCCCGTTGAATTTTTTGTCTTACTTTTGCGTGCTTTTTGAAACAGCGAATTCGTTTCATAGCTACGAGAAATACAGACAAGGTGTTAGACACTCGTTAATCGATCGATCATCGCCAGTTTTTGCCTCGCGTATTTGAAACGTATCGTGCACTTTGACTGATAAAAAATTTCAAACTGACAGAAGAAATGAAAGGAGTCGAACCGCTCGATAGAAAAAACGTAAAAATGTGTCAGACAGTATAACCATTTCCAATATTATGTGTGAAACGTGTGTTTGGAAGTAGGATAATTAGCTGTACACGTTATGTTTGGTATATCACAAATAGAAAAGTATAGCATTAAAATTTTGTACAAAAATTTAATATTATTTGAAATAAATTTTATTTTCAATCGACTCACCGGCTGTTGATTAGCGTTCTGAGGACTCTGAACCAGTAGTTGTTGGAGGGCCTGGTTCTGGGCGAGTAATTGTTGCTGAATTTGAATATTTTGCGCCATAGCACTTTGCAAAAATGCTCTTTGCAAATTCTGCTGATAAGCGGCCATGTCGTTATTTTGTGTGGATGGTGGAGAATTTGGATAATGGGGTAAACTGAGTCCTTGCATATTATAGATTGGTATGGGCATAAATCCGGAATTCATTCCAGGATTTTGCGGATTTTGAACACCCTGAGTCGGACCGAACATCGGCATCATCATGGGCGGCGACATCATCCCTCCCGGTGACATGGGGTTGAAATTAAACGCCCCGTTTTGATTTGGAATGTCCATATTTCCGCCACCCTTAATTCGCGAACAAATTTTCGCGGATGTTATCGAATCGATTACGTTTTTAATCGAATTATCACTGGTCACCCAATCTACGAAGTCTTTTACACCATCTCTCGTTTCATTTCCGGGGTTTCTTTTACCCAAACCCTTGATGCTAGCGGCCAAACTTCTCGCGTCTGATAGTTCGTCTAAATTACCGTCTAAAACCGGCATGAAAAGTTCATCCAAAAATTGATCGACGTCAGACGCTTGACTCGGTACCCGAACTCGTCGTACATGAGAAGCGAGAGAAGGAGCTTCGCTGGTGTCCGACATTGCCGATGATTTAACACCTCCGTATTCACTTTTCTCAATGTAAGCTCGGCTCGATTGACTCCCAGGGAACGCGCGTTTACCTGAGGGTAAAAATTGTGGGGTTTTTTACTCGCCTATTTATGGTTTGTTGATAAATTTTTTTTCAAATAAACCGTACCTGGATATTGCGATTTGATAAACCTCGTTTGTGACCTTATATAGCTACTCTTATCGTCCTCTGACCTTCCAGTTTGACTGACCGATTGGATGTCTGGATATTCGAAATCGATGGTCAGGTCTTCTTCTTCCAGGATATTCGGCTCTGTCGTCCGGCTCACGCGGCTGTATTTTCGTTCTTGAATAATCTCAGCCCTGCTCATATACTCGACGTTCGTTACTGCCGAAGTTTCCCCAATTCTTTCTAAGCTGTGGTAACGTTCGTTTAATTTAGACGCTGATAATCCAAGGTTCGCCAACTTGCTCGGCGGCGTTACCGCGTCCGGTTGAAGTAAATTATCCAAACTTCTACTTCGCTGTTTATCTTTTTCAAAGTAACGATCGTTCAGCGCTGATTTCCGTGACAGACCGGACTCTGAGGTTTCCAAAATACCCTCATGCGATTGCTTTCTTGCTTGCTGAAAATTACGTAGAAAAAATTAATGAACTTTCGAAATTCGCGGGAGCGATTTAATTAATTACTAATCGAATCATTATTTTTGTTTTGACTTCTTACGGCAGTTTTTGCTACCGGTGGTTGCGGTGGTGGAACAGCAGGTCTTCTCGGAGACTGAATTTCGGTTTCTACTGGCTTATCAACGACCTTCGGGGTTGGTTTTCGCTCCAACGGCTGGAAGGTTTTCAGCACCGGGGGCTCGAGCTCCTGTTCTAATTCGCGCAATACTTGAGCATGCTGAAAACGCGAGTTATTGTAATTAATATAAAAAATTCACATAATCTCAATGTAATTTGGTGAATAAAAATTCGAGAATAAAAACGCACTTCTCTTTTCTTTATCGCTGGGAAGCTATTTTTACGTTGTTCCATGAATACGTTTTTCGCCGAAGGGAACGCTGGGGTTAATTCCATTTCAGAAATCAGATCTAAAACGTAATCAAATCCGCTAGTTTCGGTGACGATCGCATCTAGTCCATCTAATTGATTCCATAAGGTAATAGTCCATCCGGTATTATCAACGCCATGATTTTGTACCGCCAGATTAGCCAGTTCCTCACACGATGTCCAAGAATCGACGGAGCACGTGGTCGTTTCGCCTAAAAATTTTATTTAGAAACTACCACGATTATTATCATCGTCAAATGAGAGTAGAAAACTTGTAGAACTTTAAAATAAACTTACCGTCATAAAATCCAACGCATAGCGCCATGTTCACTCTGTTTCTATTCGCTCGCCACTCCAGAACACAAGGTGGATAATTTCTAGCGACTTGGTAACTCGTAGATTGATTATTGTTTGTTATTCTTAGCACCGTTCTTTCACTTTGAAGTAATTTTCGCTGACAGTACGCCTTATAGCCATCGTAAGCGTGGTCCGAAACGTACCTGAATAAAACCACAATCGTCAGTGTTACGATTTTAAATCATCAGAAATTTTCGATTTGGCAAAAAAAATGATACTCACTTGAGAATATATTTGAATAAAGTTGGACTAGGTTGAAAAGCAGAGAGACAATTAGCTAGCAAAAGCCACCCTCTTTCTTTGTTAGCATCGTTGTCATTTTTCCAGGTTTGATTAGCGAGTTGGCACAAAATTTCATCACGCAATTTCTCGTTCACTATACCCTTGTTCACTATGTAATCGCCTAATGCTTGCTCGCGTTTTCCGCTCAGATTATTTTCGTTCATAAATCGCAAGAGCATTTTAAATATCATCAGTGAATCCGTGTAGTCTTGATCTCGAGCCTTCGCTAAAAATGGTGTTTTTATCGGCTCTCGTTTCATGCCAAAAATATGACTTTTGAAATATATATTAGTAAATTTTGAAAACTGGTGCTGGTCGATGTCCACTGGAAGACGATAATTATGGGGTTGTGGTATAACCGGACCGACAACTTTCAATAAATTTCTTTCCGTATGCGTAGGCTGCCAATCTGAAAAATAAAAATCATGCCATCAACATTTTTCAGGAGTTGAAAACAACAGGAATCAAAATTGAATCAAATCCTCACCGTCCAATTTGCTATAAATGAAAGCAAGTTCCGCTGGAATTTCGAGGTGATTTACGCCAGCAACAGCTCTCGAAGCTCTTTCCTGTTCTTCTCGTTGTTGTTTTGCTTTCGCTCTTTCTCTGCTAGCTTTTTCGATTTCTGCTCTCTTCTGCATCTCTGCTTTCAACACTCTGAATTTCGCTCTCTCTCTTCTACCTCTGTGCAATTTTTGTGCCATTACGACTCCCTTTTTCAAAGCTCTGTACTTTGTCCTCTCTCGATACCCGCGGTAAACAGCTTGCAGAAGCACAGTGCTTCTAGAAATATTCAAAAATCTTCTACGCGCGAGAAAACCTCTCGTGTATCTCTGAACGGTTATGGCCGCCCTCTCAAGAATAAGTGCTCTGTTATACTCCAATGTTCTTTCGAGGGATTCCCGAAGAAAAACTCGAGTCAAACCCAGCTGATATTGCGTATGTGATTCCTGCGGCGCTGCCTTGTCTAAAATCATTCTACACAATTCCTTGTTTGGTGCTCCTCGGGGAAGGTTCGTATTTTGCACGAGGTATCTGTAACGGTCTACGAAATGACTGAACAAAAGTCGCACAGGGTATCCCGTTTTACGGATTCGTATTGTTTCCAACATTCCCGTATAACGTAATTGCTCCAATACGCAGGGCATGTCGTACTTCATCGGGGCCTTTTCTGTATTTGGTTTAATGCAACGTACGAACCAGGGATTACATCTGTAAATGAGAAATAAATTGCTCGGTAGTTTCGCGATAACGTTGAATATAATGATCCAAATATTTGCTGCACTCACTGCGACATTAGATCTAAAAGCTGTTGCAAACTGTCGTGGAATCTTGCTGACACAGTCGGGGTCCGCGGTTTCATCGTGACGAATCTACCGTTCGGTTTATTCATAGTTTTATTAGCTTCGTGGGTCGTTCTCACGTGCTGGAACATCTTGCTGACCATCTATAATTGCGGGGATCACTTCACTTTAGATGATTCGTTTTATTTTGTATTTTTTTCTTCGCATTGAAATTCATGGTGGGGGCATGATACTTACGAGTATTTTACTGCTGATGAGTAACTCAACGACGTCTGGCCTCAGTGTGTCCCTATTTTTATCGAGGAAGCCGTCGACGTTGTACCAAACTTGACCGGCGTAATGTTTTATCGCAAATTCTGCCGAATTCATTCTCGGTCTTGAGTACAATTCACTTAATGCGTGATTGTAATGGCACTTTTCCAAAAACGATAAATCACTAGCCTTAGGGAAATTACTCTCGTCGTCCAACAGGTGCAGTATTCCCACAGGTTTTTTGGCTATCAAGTTTATCACTGGAAGATTATCCTGAAGGATATAAAAACGAATTTGATTACGCATCTCGGAAAACTTTGAATACAGCGATGGATTTCAGGTGTCCGAAACTCACGGTGTAATTAATTGTCGTCCAGTCAATTTTTTCCTTAGCGTATTCTTGTTGTTCGAGTTTAAATATGTGCTTATTGAAATAAAAGTGCAGATTCTCGTTGGCGTAGTTGATGCATAATTGTTCGAAACTATTCTCAGAAAAGTTTTCAAAACCGAATATATCGAGGATTGATATGGCGGAGGTTTGCTTCGTCCCTTTATAAACGATGTGATTCACCCTTGCGACTAACCAAGCGAACAACGAACTGTATAATGCCTTAGCGAATGCATCTCGAGCGTCCAGAGCCTGGTCAATGTTGAGGGCGGTAACAACTCGTTCGTTTCTCGCTTCCTGAAAATTAATAATCTTTATTTTTAGGCCTCTTTACCGACTAGCACTTTTATTAATTAAATATCTCTTCTTATCTTACGGTAGTTTTAGTGGTGAGCGCTCTGATTATGCCGTCAGTGTTAACTTGGAGCAAATGTGCAGCCCATCGAATTTCAGCGTCGGATCCGACCTCGACACCTTCTTGACCGTGTCTCAGTTGCTTCCGGTGAAAATAGACGTTACCTAAGTGCAATACGCTTCCCAGTATTCGGAATATCGTGTCTTGTTCTTCAGAGGTGAAACCTAATACTTGCATCGCTGAAAGTAGGGCTTTGAAATCCTGCGTGTCATTTTTCCCATCGATTTCGCAGCTACCACCCTGCGTTGACATTGATTGAGAAAAAGAAAAGATTGAATTGCATTTATGAAGCGAAAGAGAGGATAAATGAAAACTTCAAGGATGTGGAAGTCTTGGCTCGCTTTTCTTTTTTTTTTTTTTTGATTTCTAGGATCTAATTAGCCAGGTAAAAAAGTGTGTTATTTATCTCTCCCATGTACGTATATAATATTCTCACAAATAAGCATGTAACACATAGAAACGAGTTCTCACTTCTGGAAAGAAGAATTGAATGGGTATCACATTGCATAGCTCATGAATATTAATGAGCATCATTCACATGTATGCGTTGTATTATATACGTTTATAATTAACTGTCGTTTTGATGCCGTCGACTCACCTGGTTCAGGTAGAAATATTTGTCAGGCGTAAGAAGCCCGTACTTGTCGCGAAGTTGTTGATCCAGACCAGCCAACAGTTCATAAAACACGTGATAATTTCTTTCCTCCGAAGCTTGCGTTACTATTCTGCTCTTTTCAAGAAGATATTGTGTCACTCTGCCCCCGACTATAACACCGCTGTTGGAAGAGACGAAAAATAAAATAATTTATGTTAATTCAAAAGTTTCTTCGGTATATCTTGGCCTAATTTTTTTCTTCGTCAACGGTTGCGTCATTTGATATACTTACTCTCTGAAATGAACTTCCAAATACTTTCCGAATCTACTGCTGTTATCGTTTCTCGGTGTTTTCGCGTTACCAAAACTTTCCAGAAGAGGTGCAGCTTCGAGAATTTGTTCTGTTACAAGATTACTCGGAGCTCTGTTAACCGCCGCCAAATATTGCATGACTAATTTTGTTGATTCCGTTTTGCCCGATCCAGATTCTCCTGATATCACAACCACCTGATTCGCACTGGCGTTATTTGCCGCCGATACTTGACTGTAAGCTGAAGACCCGATGGCGAACAAGTGACTGCAATAATTTTTATTTAATTTAATTTTATTTTCACTTTTAAAGTTTTTTTCTTGATTTTCATTCATTTTCAGAAATCAACTCACGGTGCTAGCGTTCCCAGGATTCGTCCTTCGTATAATTTGACCTGGTCAAGGCCGTAGATGTCGAACATTTTGTAAGGATTTACCGCAACGAGTATACTGCCCGTGTACGTCTGTGAACCGCAACCAAGAGTTGATCAATTTAAAACCCATTAAAATAAAGAAGAAAAAAATTCAGTCTGCGGTAGACCGGCCTCTACTATCTTTCATACATCACAATTCCTTTAAAGTATCTATTCCACATTAAACTTACGTATATCAATTCTTTGTCGTAGCGAATTTTCAAATTCCATAGTAACGACGCCTCGTTCAAGTCTCTGAAACACGGAAAATTGATCATCAATTTATTTTCGTCGGTTGTCTCAGAAATAAACCTGAACACTTACGACAGTTGGATCATATCCTCGACTCCATTTTGTCCAAGGTCCTGGCGTGGTCTAACCCCATTCAAATTCGTTAGGGTGAAAACTTGGGGCTGAAAATGAGAAAGGAACGAAATCAGACCAAATTCAAATCAACACTTCCCTCTCATCAATTTCACTCAAACGTTTTCTAAGCTCTCCCATTACATTTTCCATTAGAACTCTGATACAAATGTCTGTCAAAGCATCCGGTATCATTTTAACCCTTTTTCTGGAAATTGCAGCGCCGGTTGATTTATGGAACGTTGAATTTTGCGAGGCAGGATTACTCGTTCGAAATCCTTGTTGTCTACGTGTGTAGCTGTCATCGTCACTTGGGCTATCAAGGATAAGATATTCTTCAAAAGATTGGCAACTGATGTCATCGAAATCCTGATGCAGCAAGTCGCTGACGACGCTCCAGGAGGATTCATCACTGACCATGGAACTGGTCGACACCGAACTTTGCATCATTTTTAAAACAGACTTTGTGGTTTTGTAGTGCCATTCGACAAAGTTCTGTCTAGGGGCACACGTACAGACTTTTTCATTTTTCATCGCCATAGCTTTGGGAACAGCGTATCCTTGATCGTCGATAAACGGATCAAAAGTCTTGGAAGCATCTAATCGATGTGATAATTTTTCCGATTTAATATTAACGACGGGGACGGCGTAGTCAGCACATAACGATACCGAATTTCTCATACAATCGGTGTTCACTTTCGATCCAAATGGTTCAGCGTAATCAGAATTTCGATTTTTCGTCTGACAAGCGTTAGTCGGAACCATTTCAAATGCAGGACTATGTGTTGTTTCCACATCAGTTTCTACCGAGTTCAGAGTTTCTTCATAGTTTCCGGTTTCTCTCCATCTTGACGCTGATTGATCGACTCTAACGAAATCGTATCCCATCTTTCGGAGGTCAAGGTGCGAATCCGGTTCTTGAATGACATTGAAATCGTTCACCAAGTGCGAGCAATAATAATTAACCTCATCATTCTTTCGGTCGACGTCCTCGTCTCCCGCAATCGTTAGATAATTGTTTTTGATCGACATTTCTCAAATTTTTTACCATCCGATACATAATAATATTACATCAGTTGTACATCCCTCGAAAAATTACTTTCTATGGTGTAAATTTTCTGCGCCTTTAATTTTTTTTACTTTCAAGTTAACTCATATCTCGTGGGTTAATTATACTCGCTTTTATACAGGTTATTGAAGCGGTTAATTTTTTTTATTCAAATTACTCTCTATTGTAATATTAAATTTTAAGAAGCACTAATGTAAACGCTCAGAAAACTGAATATGGGCGTTTTGAGGCACGGTATACATTTAGGTACCATATGAGGCGTATACTTGCGAAACAATAGATGTACAAATCATTGTTCATATTCATCCCCGTAGATTACCATCTTCATATATGAGAATCTCAGGAATCTTCGACGAATGTTTTAAAAAAAAAATAAAATAAAATTATTGTACCGTTCGTTACGCGGTTGTCCCTTCTTTATTCGTTTGATTTCAATACTCCGCACGGTTGCCTAACGCATTCTTAACTTTACGTCCACGTGCAGTTAGCTACTTTCTTTTAACTCATCTTCGCGACGACCTCCTCAACTACGGGAAATTTATCACCTACGAAGAAGGTTCGGCCCGTACCACGGATGTTAGTTTTTAACCGATGACCTCAGACGTACGTGAAATCACCTGTCTCTTAATTTCGAAGAGTGAAAAAAAGAAAATTAAAATAATTAAGAAATACTGATCACCGCGACCGACCGACAATTACGTGATCTCTATGTGCACAAAACTTCTGCACAACTGAGCAAAAAGTTAGAATATAGAGACCAGCGTTATTTGGTTTGAGAAAAAAAAATGGTATCACTTTTTATGCACACAGCATATTTTGATATCCACGGTGAATGCGATTGCGCGAGAATTTATCAAAGTAGTTTTACGTATCTAGCTACAAAAATAGTATAATAAAGTAGAGAAATGAAATTGATGGTTGAAATAATTATGGGTCAACTTCACAGGGCGTCAAGTTTGTCTTTTTCTTCTATATCCGTGTTCAATTGCTTTATCAATTGTACAGCGATTTAATCTTTAGATAGAAATTATGCAATGCTAGAGATATATGTCTTTGTGCAGAGTCATCTAAAATAGGGTACTCGAATGTGAAGTTTTTACTCTGCATTATAAAATCACTTAACGTGAATTACAAGTGTTATTTTTTAATATTATCTAAACACATGAGGTTCGCTATGAGATGTAAGATGTGGCAATATTTGTTATTTTATAAACCCCCCACCACATATAATTCCTTTATAATATACCGTTGATCTTGTAACACTTTTTAATCCTGAATCCCAAACCTCCTTCGTTGCTTAGAACAAATAAATATTTATCGTTAACCTAATTCCGACCACACGCAGGTGAAATCTTCACTCAGGTCAAATCGACTAAAATTTCGCTATATCATCCGCTAATTTAGCGATGTTAATCAGTTTTTTTTTTTTATTAAAAGTTTTACTCCAGTCATAGAAATTTCATGAATTTACTTCAAATAAATTCCACTTGTTAAAAAAAAAAGATAGAAATAAATGATATTAATGAACAAATCTAATAAAAATTATGTGTACTGATATTACAATTACACATATGATTTTGTAACAAAACTTTCTTACCGATTAATTCGATATTATTACGCGTACGCTGCTGCTGGTTAATACGCAATTAAGTAACACATTCGGTCACTTTCACGGAAGCAGCTGGTTCAACTACGTCGTGAAATATATACGTACATATCGTACACCTATATGTAACACATACATTTATGAATTTAACTGAATATATACGTATAAAATATCTATTATAACACGTAAGGTGTATATAGGAAGGTAGAAAAATAGCTGTTACTGCAGCGTTGCGTTCTTTACGAAGCGTGCGGCGAGCAATGCGCGGGATTAAATATGCCTGGTATTCCAATAATCTCGTATTCAATTGAACTTTCTACTCAACACTGTACTCCAGGCTACCTTTCCTCCCATCCCTACTCTTTTATTTCGCTTATTTTTCTTCGTGCCCTGCCCCCCTCATTTAAATATTCAACGCTCTCCATTAGCCTCGACTCTTCTTCTTCTTCTTCTCTTTTATCATTTTTACGTTAAGTAAGAAGGTACACTTGTGCTACGAACTTCTGCCAGCGTATTCACTGAGTTAATTAAGCTAACATACGTGTTTGTCTCTAACATTTATTCCTGATCTAATTATATGTATAAAGATGTTGTACTTATTTATAAATGCGTACAGCGCATAGGTACCTATACGTATTTTTCACCAACCACATTCACACATCCGTTTACCCTGCATATAATTTTAAAAAGTTGGTTAAAGTGACACTAACTTCTCTGTACGGATGTTATTGGAAAATGAATACATTAAACACTACAGACTCTCTGTGGAGTTTAACTCATGGAATGCAGACCTTATACCGCAAAGGGTATATAACGGTGGTTCTATAATATAAGTTTAGTATTTACCACACGAGAGAATTATGCTGCAAATTTTACACGATTCAACGGTTGTATCGAAAATATATCTTTCGATGGAGTACAGATACTTTGAGATTTGTTGAATGGCTGATGTGGAGAAATTTCTTTAAGGCCAATGCCACGGTCATATTTACGACCCACTGAAAGCTAACCAATTCCGATTCCTCGTCCCACTGCCAATTATTGTGGATAAATAAAATATGGTTGATCAAATTCCGACACTACTTGGTGGTCGATATGTAGATCATAATTTGACAGGAAACTATATATTTTCGAAGTAAATTTGACGAAGAAAAAACAAAACGACGGATTATTTATTTCTCTTGTTGAAAACGATTTATTGCAAATGATTCTCGTTTGTCTGTTTTATATTTTTCCAACGATACATAATAATAGTGTCTGCGACACAGCGACCACGCGCTTGTAACCAGTTCTTGCAAGCTGTATGATATATACCCTATGCTGCATATACCCTTAGAATTTTCTTTGTGTCTTTCTCGATGAGTCACAAACTGAAACTCTTGAAAGAGAGAGAAAGAGAGAATCGAACGAGCAAAATGACCGGAGTGACCAAGGTCCCATGATACGTAAGCGCAGACGTTATATATTTCCTTCCAACTTTTTATTAACAAAAAAAAAGGAACAAATAAAACTACTATGATGGGCGTTGAGTAAAGATCTGCAAGTATATCCGTAGTAATAATTGCAAAAGTATGTATCATCCTTCTACTATTATAACCACGCTTCCTTTTGCAGGATATATATTCGTGAGACCAGTACAAGAAACATGATCTTCATTTACTGCTGTATATCTCTGCAGCTTATATGCATAACGGCAGAAAATAAAAGACACACGAATCTACTTGAATCCTTATTTCAGTTACGTCATATAAAAAAAAAAAAAAATCTTCCAATTGATATTTTTTTTTCAGAGTTTTTTCTTTTGTTCAGTTATTATCTGGTGTAGATTTTCAAAATTTAGTTCGACTAGATCAAATGCTTCTTCCGTAAACCACGAAAGTGATGGTAATTAGCGTAAAATGAGAACAGTGAGAGTGAATGAATGAACTAATGAATGAATGATATTTTAAACGTACCGTTTATAATGCTCATTCACTCCATCCTATAATATAATCCTCGACTATGAATCTTGCGCTAGGTAATTTTCAGCTCATAATATAGCGAATGGAGAACTAAAATGTCCGAGGTATTATACCATTGAAATCTGCAGATGTTTTAAGTTTTAGAACACTCGCTCTCTTAACGTCGTCTTTTTATCGCACGGCTTTCATTTAAAAAATGTCTGCACGTATTATAATACTTGGATTCGTGTGTCCTCGTTTTCTTGCGTATGTATGTAAGTAAAACGCTCTCATTAATTCGTCCCATGAGAAAAAACGAGCGGGTAAATTTTGTCTAAGGATAACAAAAGTAAAAATTTCTGTGACAAATCTTTGGAGGAAAACACATTTTATACCGCTGAGTACACAGGTATACTCATGGTGTGCTTCGTGGGCAGAAAAACGGAAATTGTTATTTTAACGTTCCACTCTCATTGTCCAGCTAATTTCGTGAATATTATACCTATACTTATATGGATGTGCATTTGTGTACTGATGAAGGGGTTATTACCTTGCCAGCTATGACAGCTTGCACGGAAAGCACGTGTGCTGCTCTGTGATATTCCAAAACTTCACCAGGTAGCACGTGACCAACCCCTGGATCGAACCACACCAGCTCACCCTGAAATAAAAGAAGTTTTTCACATTATGTTACTCATAACAATATAAATTTTACGCTTTTTTTGCCTCATATTTTTACTGCGGACTCAGATTAAATTTCGAATCACAAAGTTAGTCAGAGATATTATTACACAGCTCTGGCGTCGATGAAATTGAGAGTAGAGAGTGACGTTTCAATTTCAATGATTGAACGGTACGATTTTGTTATTTTTTTTTTTTTTCTATCATTATAAATCGATCGACGTTGACTTCCACCAAAGAGAAACTGTGGGAACTGTTTTTTACTCTTTTTCAAGTTCTCATTTTTTAGTTCTTTCATTTTTTTCTTAATTTTCCTGCATTATAGAGTGAGGAATTTCTCTGCGGCTTTGTATTCGGTATGGAGCCGCTGGCTGCAACAGGCGGAGTATCTATGCTATATATAATCTAAAAGCAGAGATAATTGCAAATAACACTCGCCATTTTTCACGGTACGCTTTCGAATGTTTTTTTACAAATTTACTACACCGCAAAGAATGTGAAGAACTGCTATGTATATAGGCTGCTGCCTTCGACAAGATCTGCACTGCAGCTGGAATATTCTGTAGCCAGAAGAACGAGATTTGAATATGCTGTATTTTAGCAATCAGAAGTTCAGAAAATAATGATAACTACAGTTCACGCGCGATTTTTATCATCGTTAATTAGCCCAAGTATCAGAGCTTGAAGTAAATCAAATTACAAAGATCGTATATACGTTATATACTAGTTTAGAATATCATTATACTCGCTGGAATATATAACGTGTGATTATAATGTTCTAACCATTTTCACGTCTTTCCAATCGTGAGGTTGACTATTTTCATTCAATCTTGCGGGTAGGGACAATTTTCTCGCCGTCGTTGATCTTCTGCGGCCGGTACATAGGCCGAAAATCGACGAAGGAGTCACTGCGGGAACGTAAAATATTGACGAATTTTTACCATCGATTTCGCTATACGATCTGACGTGTCCCATCGATTCCTTTTTTGCTACGTTATTTAATTTATGTTTGCCAAATTTTGAGATGCTCGCCGAATCCTTACTGCAGTAGTCGATCGGAATAGAAACACCAGATTCCGATCGGGTGCGCTTACTGCACGTTGGCAGAGTGTTGGAATTCTTAATGGTTGTTTTTTTGGGCAAAGTTCTCGATGATTTTCGACTGTGTTTTGTGTAAAGAGATTTCGTACGTTCAGATTCATTTAGAACGTCATTTTTTGTCGTCGAACTAAAAGTCAGCGAGCAACCGGCGTCGTGGGGAGTTCCCGAAGCGGCATATCCTTTTTTTGAGGATTTTGAAAAATTAGGAAGCGACTTCCGCTTCACGGTTAGGGAGTAATCGGTTTTTGAGAATAGCGAAAAAAATGAGTTTCTCTTTTCCGACGACCTGACAACCTTCTTCGATTCATCGTGATCTTGACCTTCCTGTAAACCTTCCTTATTAGACAGCTGGACAGTTTTTTCTATTGAACCATTTTTATGAACCGTGGTCTGCATATTCCCGTGTCTCGATAATATGCGATCCTGATGGGTTCCCGTTGATTTAGGAAAGGTCGATGACCTTATACCGCCACGATCGGTTCCCGCCCGAAGCGAAGAACCGACCGGACAAGAACCTCGTGTTTCTAGGCAAACCGTTGCATAAGTCCGGTCGTGGGCGCTGCTTCGTCGTCCACGGGAGATCGTTGTCCTGGTTAACGACTCACGCCGGTTACTCGAAGCGTTTGAATTAACTTCGGATGTTATATTCCCGACTAGTCGGTTATTACCCGATGATGATCTCAAGACGACGCAATCATCTTGATCGAAGCAATTATTGGAATCATTTATCGTATCCACTGCAGCGGCGGCTGCACCGAAACCATCAACGATTCTTCTTCTCGATACGGGGAAAAGATGAGCTTTGGATTTGGACTGTTGAGGTTCCGACGAAGATGACCTCGAAGTCTTCCGTGGGAGAGAAGAACCTCGACGACCTGTGACCTTGAACTCTTTTGAGGTGATCGTTCCGTATTCCGACGATGATTTACCGTAGCACAAAGGAGCGCACAGAGGATTTCGAAACGTCTTTTGCGGTGCAGCGCTGGATTTTTGGGAATCTTTTAGTTTCGAAGATACCGATGACGCGGAATTTTTTATACGATCGCGGTTTTCCTTTTGCAAAATCACACCGTGCTCCGATTCCGATCGTGCGTGACGCGTTTTCGATTCATTGGATGTTGGGTTTGAAATCGTTATTGTGTCACTTTTTATTGAAGATCCATTCGGTAGCGATGATTTTCTACGAATTCTTCCATAAAGCGAATTTTGCCAACTCGAAGTGTTATCTTCGGTTCTGCCGTTTGTTGCAGAGACAGGTTTTCCTGGATTCACGATTCCACTTTTTGGGAGTGTCGACGGCCTTGGAATAACCCTGAAAGCCTCTCCACGGGCTTCGAAACTTCCCGAAGATACGCTGTAATTACCCACCGACTTGGTATCCTCTGTTCGAACTGGTTTTTCTTTTCCCGCAGTTCCTTCGGGCAACTTATGCGCTTTCGAAGAGATTTTTCTCCGTTGCTGTTGTATCCTACCATAATTAGTTTGACTGGTTGAATTATTTAAAGGAGATTTTTTAGACTCTAGAGCATTATTAGTTGCTTTGTTAAGAATTTCTCTTCGAGATATTTTCCTGCCGTCAAACGGTAGCGCGTACTGCACTACCTCGCCTTGATTTCTCGATTTACTCGAATGTCCAGTCGTTTTGGAGAAATCGATGTCAACTTTTTTAAAACTTGAAGCCCGCGACTCTTTATTGTTATATCCGGTTTTTCCGTAATCGGTGGATCTCGATGTAGATCGATTCGACGTAGACCCCGTTGCGGAGGTGGTGACTAATAATTCCCGATGACCGTTTTCATTAACGATGTTTACGGCGTGGTTGGAATTTGGAACAAAATTTAAATCTGGGTCTAGGGCATTTGCATTATGCAACACGTGTCTCTCAGCTAAAAACCGTAATTCAGCTGTAGCATAATTTCCGCGATACGATTTCACCGCAGATTTTGCAATATGCCGATTATCCAGTCCTGCAGCTGCCGCCGTCCATATCCTGCACTTTTCGGTAGAATTCATCTCCCAAATTTTATAACACAAGGAATTAATTATCATTCAATTTTTAGATGTCATTTTTTCATTCAGATAATCGGAGCCAGCTGGTCATTTGATCGGAGGATCATTTTCTCTTGTCAGTCCAAAATGGGGCCAAAAAATCCAAGTTCTTTCAATTCTCTATAAGTACGTGACTGACTTTATCGAGTACTTCACTGCAACCACCGTCATTTCTGAAGTTATTGCTGGAATTAATGGAACACGCGAAGCTCAATAGGTCACGGAGTCAAAAAATCTTTCAATGCGTCTCACGTCGTAACGCGATACCTAACGGTTTTCGAAGGAAGCGCCGTTCGAATAATTATACAACAATTTAAATATTATTCCTTCGGACGTCCACGTATAGTTTGGCGACCCTAAGACACGATGTCGTATACCATGGAATGCGATGTCAAGTCGCATGCGGTGAGTCGAGGTCAAGATTAATTGAATATTGGTAAGCTCGGTGCAGTAATCCACTCCAGGATGGCACAATTATATGCGTTAGTCAGTCATCTTGCATCTCAATTTTCATCTTATTCTTTTTTCATTCCGAGAGAAATTTGCACACTGATTCATAATTCACACAAACTATATTCGTACGCTTGGCACCACACCTGCACCTCACAATTATATTTTCAAACTCAGTGTAATTATACACATGTGAGATGTAACTATATGAATGATTAGAAATCGAACATCATCTACGTACTGAAATTTTTTATTCCCTAAATATACAGTAACATAAGGATCGAGCTGTCGAATTTACTTTTTATGGTCCAATAAATTCGTGAAATTATTTTCAATCATTCTAGCAACGTGGCACGAACCATCGATCATCGTCGATAAAAAAGACGATCACGCGATATTTTTTTCTCACAAACAATTAAAATCACTACGACGTCCGCACTGCGAGAGGTAAGAACAAATTTCTATGGTTTTTTTTATGGTCTTCTTTCGTTGCTTTTTTTTTCTTTCTTTTTGATAATCGGTATAGTATAGTTTGATCCGAAGGCGAGGATGTTCGATGCAACACTGAAGTAGTTTTATAGAAGTTCCACGCAACAATTGCTTTCTTCGCGTATATTTCTATATGTATATAGACTATGTACGTACGCACATAGATATTGCAATGGCGTGTTTCCACTTTAATTAATTCTTGTGTTAATTAGGAGTAGGTAACTGTCTGCCGACGGTTCTATGCTACTAGGATATACCTATAGTCTTTGATATTTAGGTTGTATAATCCTTTTCCCATTTCGATCCTTGTTACAATATGATATTATATTACGAAGATTCATGGAAGAAAAAAATTTATAAATTTTTTCAGACGTGTTCATCCAACCACGATATTCAGCTCAGGCTGTTACATATCTGGTCTAGGCGCTAAAAATCGCACAGCTTCAAAAGTAGGTATGCCCAGCAAACATGTATCAAAGTATGTATATACGTAACCTGTAAAATCTTTTGTATTATAAATCAAATATCGTTTTATATATCTCAATATGAAGGCGCCAATGTGGTGCTTCGGGGTGGAACAGACCGTGCTCAGTTCGCATATAACACGCGTTCATAAATTATAACCTAGGTAATACGTAATGTATATGTACCGCACCACAACCTATACCTATACGAACGGTATATATTTATTCAATTTAATAACTAGAATCAACTAGGCTACAGTTTTTAAAAAAATCTCCATTTTGGATCAAATCTATTGAATCATTTTTTCCTGATGTTTTGACGCAGTTTGATCCTCAGGGACACGATATTTTCATTTTTTCACTTTTCAGGGCGAAAAATCGATTATAACTCGATCAATTTTATAGATAGACTAATTTAGCTTGTAGATTCAAAATCCTGAGATCAAAATACACAAAAATAGTTTATGAACACCTATTGGACTCCATTAAAAAAAAAGGTGATTGATTGAAAAAAATCCAAGGCTAGTCTTTGAAAAATCTTGCGTTTGGGTGAAAGATTGGAAGGGTTTGTTCCGAACAGCATAATCGATTGTAAAAAAAATCTGCCTTATCTAAAAAATCATATGTTATATATAAATATATGGGAATAAATATTTTTTATACCAGGCACACTTTATTTTATTATACCAAAGTACGATCAACCGATAGCCTCGAGCTATGCGGCTGATCTCAGCGTTCAACGTTTCGCCCTGTACCAATCGAAAGACTTGCCGATCTCAGAACTTAGCGACGTTCGAAAGTGCCCTCCATACGTCCACGCGGCGTACGTATAAATATGTATACACATCGAATACTTTTTCTTGATCGAGTATAGGTTGGTTACACATTTATAAAACATATATGTGGTTATACGTTTTACTCGTTCAAAAGAAGCTATAGGTATATAAGTTGACGCACCCAAGCGGCACGCACGCGCCGATCATTGACTCTAGGCGAGCCGGACGAATGCGTAAATTCCTTCAGCACTCTGAAGCGATCTCCGTTGCGGACTACGGTTTTGCGGATCGTGACATGAACCGCGTTAAATGTCGCCGAGAAATTTTCTGTCCAATATTTCGAGCGATTTCAGAGCTTGGAGCAAAATCTAAATTTCAATCTTAGAAACCGAGATAAAGATATTCAGATCTTGTTCATCCTTGTCATAAATTAAATCTAATTATCATCTCGCAAACTTCAAATTTTTGAATTCATTATTCAGTCGTGTATTTTGCCTTGGCGAATTAATTATTAAACACATAATTTTTTGACGTATTATTATGACTCACCTTTTCCCACTCCGTATACATTTTGGAGCTTTTTTTCGTACTTCTTATTCAATTTCTACTTTTTTTTTCCTTAGTTAAATTATTCTTCCGTCTGAAGTTCCCCTCATCTTGCTGCAGATTCGAATTCACAGCGTCTTGACTTCGTCACCTGAAAAATCAAAAGAAGGAAACCGGAATTGAAAAAAGCACGACATAAATTGTTCTCCCACTTTAATTACAATAATTTATCTGGCACGATTCTGTGGTCAGATAAACTCGATTGACAATAATTTTTATCGATGATAAAAAGTTGATGGAATTGATGGTCGATCGATTCTCGGTAGATTCTCATTAGGCTATTAAGAGGACGTGGGTATTGTCGGGTAGACATAAAAATAATAGTAACAATAGATGTCAGTCCCGCGTTATGCCAAATCAATTTAAATCACTAGAACTCATTGTAGATCGTTTAGCCTAATGATTTGCGTAATTAAAAAGTTATATTTATTATCAGTGTCAAGATTCTTCTCTTAGTATATAAATTATTTACAACCTTTTGTCACGTGGGAATATAAAAGATCTGCATTTCGTTTCCTAATTATGTATAGCTGCAGTTTAATATATTAGCGAAGGTTTCTCTCTGTCTAGGCATTCCACGAATTAAATCGTTAGACCAGAACTGTCCGTTCGTATGACAAACATACAAATAAGTTTCACGGATTAAATATGGGAGATCAAGAACTGTGGCCATTCATGGTGTCTTCGAGTCCAACTTCGTGACTAGAAAACGGGTGTTGCTTTTATATATGGAAACAGCTAGCGCTACCGCAAAACACTATAGAGTTGACAGTCAACAGGTTCAATGTAACGGAAGTACCCACTGCACTATATCTAATTGTATATACATATATATGTATTACATATATATAAATGTGCAGGTACAAACCCTATATGCTGTATCTACTGCACTGCAACCGGTACATCCTGTCTATACTTATAACGACTTTTGATATCGCGATACACCCATCAACGTCCGGATTTTTCGATCTCAGAAAACGCATACCTAATGATCACGCCTTCTTTTTTTTTTAACAATCAATTAATTTTTCGTTTCTCTGATTAATTATGCGTGCGAGTTAAACTTTTCGACAATTTTACGCAGGGCTTCATTCCGGCCTGGTCAAACTTGGAAGAAAATTTTCTCTCCAGATTTTTTTTCTCGAACTTTTATCAGACACTTTTTATACGACATCGATTAATGAGGTAATCATTCGCTATATCTTTGAAACTAATGGCGAATTGATGAGTAATAACGTGTCGAAGTGCAGTAGCGTATTTTCAGATAGAGAGGATAGATAATAATCGTAGATACCTATACATAATTATAAAGTATAAGTGAAGCAATAGCAAACTGCAGGCGCTCGATGCAACCGCGTCTATTGGAAAAGTGTTACAGTAACAGTAGTCTATGGATATCTAGGCATTTATTTGTATAGACAAAGAATATTATACACAATATGTTGGCATAACACACAACGTATATATTGTATATATACAATCACTTCGTCTGTCTATATTTTTAGACCTGTTATATCACGGTACATGTGAAGTGTATGAAACGATTATTATATTAGTAAGAAGTAAAAGCACATTACATGTATAAATGACCTTCGGTTAACCGTAGGAATTTATTTCGCAACGTTATCTTACGGTGATTCTTTGTGCATTCACGTATATATGATTTGTATCGTAACGTTAATTATCTTCAAATTTTTCTTTTTCTCACGTATACAAAAATTATAGATGAGAAATTTTGTCTCGAATGAAGCTCACACGACGATTTATTGTAAAAATCGATATCACGTCCGTTAGATTGGCTTTCAGATTTGTTTTTCTTCTTCTTTTGATTTTTGATTTTTTTCTTTTTGTTCGGGCGAAGGCGAAGGCCTTGATAAATATTACGAACAGAGAGAGGAGTGCCGCGGTGGAATCTGCGGAGCGAAGATGCGGATTACACAATTATCCGATCTTTTTGCGATTATCGATGTATAATAACGTGATAGAGATTGAATCTCAACTTTAAAAAGACTCAAATATATGCGGAATGTATTATAGATTCGTGCGATGGATTTCAAATTTAAGTTCTCCATCCGAACTGAGGTGATTTTTTTGAGCTTATATGTAGCCACGGGAAACAATGCATTTCGTATCGTACTAAACGAGCTGACGTCAATGATCGCGTTTTATTACGCAACAATTTTCTCTGGATATAAATTAGACTATAGAAGCTGGTCCAGCGACTTACGCCATTCCTCAGCATCGGTATTAACAGCTCCGCAGCAATTCAGTCAAATCGATCAGATCATATACTGTATAGTCGGTTGACCACGCCGCTATACTTGGCCCGTGCCGGCGAGCACGTTATACGCTGCTTTCTCTGTCTGCCCTCGATATCTCCTTCAAAAACCTCGAAGGCTCTAATTCCTTCATTCAACGGGATACGATGGAACCCGACATTCCCGAACAGCCCCGCACTTCCTTTTTTTTTTAATGTTATCTGTAGCGCTCGGAAACTGCAATGATTTTTTTGATAACTTTTGCATTTTTTTTTAAAGAAAACTAAAAACAAAAAAAGTTTGTTACGTCATTGAAAAAAGTACCCGGATATGTTATTCGAGGTTTCAGAACCTTGATTATACCGACTGGATTTTCGAATCGAGTGGTGATTATGATATTGACTCGCACGAGGAACTAGGAAATTTTTTAATCGAAACTGAAATTATATCTGGTTCTCGCGTATTTGCACTTTAATCGTTATCTTATGCATTAATGTATCTGAATATCTGTTTAATCTTACAATTAATTGAAGTACATAAATCTTTTGAAAGTGGTCCAAACCTGTACACTGCATTATATGACTATCTGCAGGTCTGCGAACATTGTGTGTGTAACATAGATATAGTAGAATAAATTCTATGTTACGGAAGTGAATAAGGATATGTACACATCGTATCGCACAATTATCGGTATAATTAGCTGCTTAATTAACTGTAGTCGGAAGAAAAAGTTTAAGTTTACACGACTCACATTCAAGTGCAGGTTAAAGCACATGATAGTGAAACCTTTAAGCGCTCGCGTAGATCGTCTAGGACTCTAACAGGTTACAATAATCTGACACGTATATCATCAACTCTCTAATAATTACTTAGGAGTCATTAACACGGATTTTATGGGCATTAAAAGTTTGACCTTTCGATGACCCTATAATATTGACCTGCGCAGTCGAAATTCCTGGAGTATAATTGACTGTGATCCGAATTTTGTATTTTTCACAACGGTTTGATTTTTTAAAAAATTTGATATCTCTTCGGAACGCGTAATTGTGCAGACGAAAACTCAAGGCTATCGCTGGAACCAAATTTCAAATCATCGAACATGTCGGGATGTTCCGTTGCATGGATGGAGAATAATTATAGTCTGAAGGATCAAGTGAGTCTAGAATTATGATGGACTTTCGCTATTCATGATCTTCTTTGCGAGAAGATGAATATTTAAGATCATTTATACTTCTGCAGCAATTTTCAGATCGTTCTATCTCCCACTTTATAATCCATCGATTTGAATCTGAAATTATATGAACTTCAAAACGATCATTATCTCCGAGACGGGTTGCACATGGAGTTCGATATAAAAGCAGTCTGCGCGCGATATAATATTCCTGCAATTTTATTCAATCGTATAAAGATCGAGAGAAAATGAGAGACGATGCAGCGAGCTATCCTGATCTTTAAAATATCCGTGACACGATCATCATCGTCATCATCATCATCATTATTCTCAACTCATCTATCATACTGAATGAAAATAAGACTCGATATTTCTCAATCAAATAATACCTATATACACACTGCAGTTGTAGATGGTGGTGTACGAGGAATTTTATACATATGGTGTAATGATTCTTAATACCTGTGACACGCATTCTTCGACGGTAAATTATTACACTTTTAATTATCTTTTAATCGCTCTCCTCATGATCCTGCGGGGCTACAACTCATCGTTATACTGCAGTTGCACATTTCGCTATAATTGCGGAATTCGATCAGATCCATATAGAGAATTTGAAAGAAATAAAAATTATTCGATCGTGAATAAACGGTTATTTATTTCACACGCGTCATTATACGAAATCCTACCTGCGCAAGTGTTGTTGGGAGTTTTAATCTAACTAAGCGAGTTATATGGGTAACGAAATACGGTGTAACGTATCGGTTACCCATACAGCAATTTGAAATTTAAATATAATACAGAACACACGAGATCATTAGCATATATGTGCCGGGTATGGAATACATATATATACGAAATCGTGACTGATCTAAGCGTGTCCCATTAAGATTGTATCGAAATAGATTAAAAAATCTCTTACGTAATATACTTATAAACATACTTAAATTTTTTTTTCAATAAACCGAGTGAACCGTAACGTAAGAGTAGGTAAGCATACCTATATACCAAGTTGTCGATGGAATAAATTTGATTTAAACGTATAAAATAACCTCGTTCTACTCACAGACTCAGTGCACGTCATTAATTCACCATCGATTTTCATGCATTTAGAACGCATAGGATTCTCATTTTTCAATGTAAAAATTTTTTTTCGCGCTGCACCTAAAAGTAGGTAGAATATAATGACATTTCGATGTAGGTACTGTTATATCCTCACGTGTGTCAAGTTGGAACCCGAAGCGAGAGTTCCAGTAGTTCCCGATAGAGTTCTGAACGCCCTTTGACGTATCTAGGAGTTCCTGAACATTTTTTGAATAATTGCTGAAAGTTGAGACTACGAAAACTGGTTTTGAAAAATGGGGTGCCAACTTGACGGAAAACCCTATTATGAGTATCGAAGAGTTCTGAGCAGCCTAATCGATTGTGCCTGATGAGTTCTAGAGTTCTCGGTGGTTTTCGAGCGAAGTTCTGCCGATTTCGCGAAAAAAAATACGATTTCAAGCAACCATAGGTGTGCAATGTGATCAAAATCACCGAAAGAGTTCCAAATAGTTCTGAACAGATCTTTTGATTCATTAGAAAGAGTCCTTCGAAAAACTCTGATACTTCGAATCGATCATGTCAAAAAACAAAAAGTTGCAGGGGTTTGAAAATTGAGGAAAAAAAAGTCAAAATTGAGATGAGAGTTCCGGATAGTTCTGAGTGCGTATTCGTATTTATCAGGAAGAGTCCTTCGAAAAACTCTCATACTTCGAATCGATCACGTCAAAGAACAAAAAGTTGCATGGGTTTGAAAATTGAGGAAAAAACAGTCAAAATTGAAATGAGAGTTCCGGATAGTTCTGAGTGCGTATTCGTATTTATCAGGAAAAGTCCTTCGAAAAACTCTGATACTTCGAATCGATCACGTCAAAAAACAAAAAGTTGCAGGGGTTTGAAAATTGAGGAAAAAACAGTCAAAATTGAGATGAGAGTTCCGGATAGTTCTGAGTGCGTATTCGTATTTATCAGGAAAAGTCCTTCGAAAAACTCTCATACTTCGAATCGATCACGTCAAAAAACAAAAAGTTGCATGGGTTTGAAAATTGAGGAAAAAACAGTCAAAATTGAAATGAGAGTTCCGGATAGTTCTGAGTGCGTATTCGTATTCATTAGGAAGAGTCTTTTGAAAAACTCCCATACTTCGAATCGATCACGTCAAAAAACAAAAAGTTGCAGGGGTTTGAAAATTGAGGAAAAAACAGTCAAAATTGAGATGAGAGTTCCGGATAGTTCTGAGTGCGTATTCGTATTTATCAGGAAGAGTCCTTCGAAAAACTCTCATACGTCGAATCGATCACGTCAAAAAACAAAAAGTTGCAGGGGTTTGAAAATTGAGGAAGAAACAGTCAAAATTGAGATGAGAGTTCCGGATAGTTCTGAGTGCGTATTCGTATTTATCAGGAAGAGTCTTCCGAAAAACTCTGATACTTCGATTCGATCGCATCAAAGAATCTAAAGTTACTGGGCTCTGGATATTTTTGAAAAAAAAGTCGAAATTAAAGAGAGAGTTCCGGATGGTTCTGACTGGATTTTGAGATTCATCACGGGGGGGGGGGGGGGGGGTCTTAGTAGCGATTGCGCTCTACACTCACAAATCACAGGATCCAGGAAGTTGATGTGTGTACATAAAAACGTAAGTCCGAAAAACAATTCCATTATTGGTCATAGTTATTGACGGCATTCGCCAGGTTGGATTTCCACCAATCTGCCCAGGGCACGCCACGTGGAGGCCTCCGTCAATCGCCGGTCTGAAAGTCATGCCGACTGTGCCCCTTTTTTTTTACTCTTTGAATTTTCTTTTCGAATTTTTTTATTTTTTTTCATTTTTTTATTTTTTTTTACTTTTTTTGTGCTTCATCTTTCAAATCATATATTTTGTTTCTTCAATTTGAGGTTGAATTTTTTCTTGTTGACTTAATAATTCTTTATAATTTTGTTACAGAATAAAAATCAATAAAAATACGATTTTCGTTTCGGTGCGGAATACGAAATATTTCTCCATTTCATTCATGCGCAGCATACATGATGACGTGTGGTACTACTGTCCGATCTCGCACAAACTTCCTCTTTCACAGTTCAGGGTTTGACCGCTAGGTAGCATCAGCCAAGGCGCTTCGCCACCCGCCTCGCGACCTTCTCGCAGTCAATAATGGCTCCCGAACAGTCTTCTACGCAGACATTCGGTGTTTTGATCTGAGTATATCATTGTGTTGACACTGAAAATCTATTTCATATGTTCTGAGAAGCGTTATTGTTGAACGAATATCAACTTTTTTTTTGTCAATTATTAATACCTTGGTTTCTCACGCACTATATGTATATTGTTTGGTGCTGTAGCTCGTGTAGGTAGGCGTTTGAGGATCGTCTCCGGACGTCGCATAGTCTTTTCAGATTTCGCATGAGGGAATACTTTATGTACCTCGAACTTTCGAATCTCTGATAGTTACTCTTCACTGGATCTCCTGTTATTTGCTTAAGGTTAACCACGGTTTGGCTGAAATTTTCTTGATATCGAATTTCTCGGATCGAACATTCGATCCGAGATCGAACTGCAATTCTTGTCGAGTAGCGAGGTGTATTCAAGTGAAATATGTACGACGTCGAGAAATTGCGGAAACTCTTAGCTACAGACGAATATCGCGTAGTTGATGAGTCGGGTAAGGTCTTTCCTCCTTCGCACAAAATTTATGCATCAATTGCCGAAATTATGGGCGAGGCGCCTGGTGCAAAACACCTGTATACTATTGTAAAAAATAACAGGAATGGATTGCGAGATTTTGTTCTCCGGGCTTTTGGACTAATCGACGAAGAAATGGCCGACTTAAACGATCAGTCAAAAAATGATCCAAGTTTCGATCCTAATGTATCATCAAGTACGGTCAAGCTGAAATTCTTCCTCACATTGACATGGACAGAATGGTTGAAAGTGCATCCGGTAGAAAAAAATTATTCCGATGGCCGTACCTATTTAACTTTAGAAAACTGGACCGATCTGTTTGCAGAAAAACTCTGGCTCCAGCACAAAATTCCTTGTGCATGGACATTTAAGAACGCAAAGGGTAACAACCATCCGGATAAAGGTAATTATTTCAAAATTAATGCGGTCTGTAACGAATGTTCTGCTCGTTTAAGCGCAGTTCTACCGAGTGAGCCTTCTAACGAAGACGTCGTCTTCAAATGTCAGGTGAAGAAGGCTCGGCCCAGTTTTATTCATTCAAAACGAAGACCTCTAAGAGGAGTCCGGCGAGCTCAGATAGCAAACATGCTCGCAAGTACAAAAACGGATGCAATTTCCTTTATTAGAGATCAAACAGCACAGTGTATTGAGTTTGGTGATCCTTACCCTCCGATTATACCAAAATCTTGCGTTCTTCGAGAAGCGGTTAGAGAGGTCAAGGATAAACGCCTTGGCATCAGTGGTGCCAAAGAAATTGACAATCTGATTAGCGCAAAGCATGGGACGTACGTTGGCGGTATACATAATATTGGTGCTTGTCCATTCTTCTGTCACTACTGGTCCAAGGAACAGAAAATGATTTATAAACTGGATAGGAAACGTGATAAGCAGTCATTCATGACAATCGATGCCACGGGATCATTGGTGAAAAAAATACGATACGAGCATGGGAAGTCAAGTCACATTTTCTTATATCAATGCATGAGTGTGTCATCGACTGGAAGCGTGCCTGTATTTCAAATGCTTTCTGCTCAGCAGGATACTGTAGCAATTACAACATGGCTTCTCAAGATATTGAGCGATGGAGTTTCGACTCCACGTACGGTTGTGTGCGATTTCAGCCATGCACTTTTGATTGCTATTTCA
Source organism: Athalia circularis (assembly GCA_963978495.1). Taxonomy (NCBI): domain Eukaryota; kingdom Metazoa; phylum Arthropoda; class Insecta; order Hymenoptera; family Athaliidae; genus Athalia; species Athalia circularis. Next base: position 16,751,925 of record OZ021698.1, on the reverse strand, counting down.
ATAGCATTCGCTCGAAAAGCAGATCTTCGCGAATACATGCAATGCTGCTTCGATATTCTGAAGGGCAAAACGAGCGCATGTCCTGCGACTTATATCCGGCTGGATGTAAGCCACGTGGTGGCAATTATATGCAGATGGGATTGCATAAAACGGCATCCGCTGATCAAAGTAAGACAGTTTTTCATAAGATCACTGTGTCATGCGTATCAGATTCAATCATTTGAAGAATTGGAAGAATTCCTGCAGTCTGTTCTAACAGTTGCGTTAAGTCAGACACTCGGATCTGCTTCGGGTGAAAAGTTACCATCGCAGCAGGAATTTGAGCGCGTTAACTTGATCATCAAAGGGATGTCTGATCTTGAATTGATTGAATCTATCAGCATGTCATTGGAAAATCACGAGTCCGAAAATTTTAAAGAAGATTGCTCGGCTGGGTGGGTTGACTGGTCCACAGCTATTTACGACAAGGCTTCTAGCATTGCATTGCAATGCGGTGATGGTGAGGTATTTAATGCTTGCTGTAACCTTGAGATCGCTCATAAAATCAGACAGCTGATGCATTATTGTTCCATATGGACTGGCATCATGTCATCAACTTTTAAGGTGGGCTCTAAGATTGCAACTTCTTCCAGCGTTGAATCCGAATTTGCAAATATAAAAAATAGAGTTTTCAAGTCCGAGCTACCGTTACGCGCGGATAAATTCGTTCTTCGACATATAACATATCTAGATGGTCGTGTCAAACAAGCTTCGACCAGAAATGCCGAAAATAAATCAACCGCACCTTCAAAAAAGGCGAAAATAGCGAAGATAGAACAGCATGCTGTTGAAAGCTGCCATAAAAATGTAAAGAATGAACATGACATTGTCAATAATGACAAAATTATTTATCATTGGCAACCAGACGGTAATACTGTAATTGAAGAGAACAGTGCTGCATTAGGCAGTACAGAAGCGGAGTTCCTCGATCATAGAATCGAGAAAACGTATTTCGGGAATGAAACACCTATTACTTCCGCGGAAAAACAGGAAGACGGTTTTTTCAGAGAAATAGATTATGGTAAGACAGAAGACCAGTCTATTATTTTAGAGAACAATGCTACTTCCTATTTAAGCTGCAAGAATAATAGTTGGAATGAGCACGACACCTTCAGCTACGGCGAATCCAACTATTATTCCGAAGATGGCAGACCTACCGCCGGCGTGGATAACGAGATTTCGTTAAGCAGTACAGAAGTGACAATAATTGATAACAGCATCGAGCAAACGAGTTTGAGGCTAATGTCCAAGGTGACTCACACAGAGAGTCCTGCTAAGAAGGTGAAGCATGATACGGATGTTGAGTCCGATGATACTGGTGGCGAAGCCAAAGAAAATAGTACGTTACGAGCAACTGAAAATTGGAAAGGATTAGGTGATCTCCAAAACCAGAAGAAAAAACCCAATTATATGGATGCTTATCCTGATTGGGACTATATGGAGTCCTATAAAGCCATCAAATTGCCTATCATTAGTAACGGTCTTTTATGTGAAGCCATCAAAGTCGATCAAAGAATGACTTGTGTCAAACAAACTTGTGCATTCGATTCAGTGGTACAACTTCTTGCACAAACCATCGGAAAAGAAGAGCGGTATAGGAGTGAGGTTAAAAATCTAAATTCTGAAAATAACACCATCAAATTAGCATCAGGCATTCTGTCGCGTGGTAGAGTAATTCGTGCCGATTATGTTGCCCGCGCAAGAATATTAAAAACTGTCGACCTGTGTGTTCAGTCAGGTACAAGACACATGCTTTTCCTAGACGCAAAATGCAATGCAGGTCACCTCATTGAGAAATTATTTCATAATATACCCAGTGTCTCCAGAAGAACGTCATGCGATTTTTGCGACTATCTGCAATGCAGAAGTATGCCGACACTGTACGTTAATGTCGGTATGATATTAGAAAAAGGACTTGGTGTGATTCAGGATGCCATTGATGATACCGAAATGATGACTCTCACGAAAAACAAATGCAAGAAATGTGATAAAGATTTGAAGAGATCTCAGATATACGGACCGCATCTTTTCCTGGACCTCAGTATCCTAACAGATAAAAACTACGACCAATTCTCTAAAGTGGAAATGAACCTCCGCAGCATTCAAAAATCTGTCGTGCTTAATGATAAGACATATCGTCTCAGTGGGGTTATAAATTATATTGAGCCAATGGAACACTACACCGCGATGACATACACGGGTAGTTATTGGTATGAATATGACGATTTGGCTAAAGAGAGGAAGTTTGTGCGAGATCGAACAGTAGTACCACACGTCATCATGTATGCTGCGCATGAATGAAATAAAGAAATATTTCGTATTCCGCACAGATACGGAAATCGTATTTTTATTAAATTTTATTCTCCAACAAAAATATAAAGAATTATTCAGTCGAAAAAATATACAACCTCAAATTAAAGAAACAAAGTATATGATTTGGAAGATGAAACACAAAAAAGGTGAAAAAAAAAATTGTTCAAAATTAAATTTGAAAAAAATTTGAAAAAAATCTAAAAAAAATTTAAAAAAAATTTTCAAAAAATGAAAAACAATTTAAAAAAAAATTTGAAACAATTTGTAAAGGGGCACAGTCGGCATAACTTTCAGACCGGCGATTGACGGAGGCCTCCACGTGGCGTGCCCTGGGCAGATTGGTGGAAATCCGACCTGGCGAATGCCGTCAATAACTATGACCAATAATGGAATTGTTTTTCGGACTTACGTTTTTATGTACACACAACAACTTCCTGGATCCTGTGATTTGTGAGTGTAGAGCGCAATCGCTACTAAGACCCCCCCCCCCCCGTGATGAATCTCAAAATCCAGTCAGAACCATCCGGAACTCTCTCTTTAATTTCGACTTTTTTTTCAAAAATATCCAGAGCCCAGTAACTTTGGATTCTTTGATGCGATCGAATCGAAGTATCAGAGTTTTTCGGAAGACTCTTCCTGATGAATACGAATACGCACTCAGAACTATCCGGAACTCTCATCTCAATTTTGACTGTTTTTTCCTCAATTTTCAAACCCCTGCAACTTTTTGTTTTTTGACGTGATCGATTCGAAGTATCAGAGTTTTTCGAAAGACTCTTCCTAATGAATACGAATACGCACTCAGAACTATCCGGAACTCTCATTTCAATTTTGACTGTTTTTTCCTCAATTTTCAAACCCATGCAACTTTTTGTTCTTTGACGTGATCGATTCGAAGTATGAGAGTTTTTCGAAGGACTCTTCCTGATAAATACGAATACGCACTCAGAACTATCCGGAACTCTCATCTCAATTTTGACTTTTTTTTCCTCAATTTTCAAACCCCTGCAACTTTTTGTTTTTTGACATGATCGATTCGAAGTATCAGAGTTTTTCGAAGGACTCTTTCTAATGAATCAAAAGATCTGTTCAGAACTATTTGGAACTCTTTCGGTGATTTTGATCACATTGCACACCTATGGTTGCTTGAAATCGTATTTTTTTTCGCGAAATCGGCAGAACTTCGCTCGAAAACCACCGAGAACTCTAGAACTCATCAGGCACAATCGATTAGGCTGCTCAGAACTCTTCGATACTCATAATAGGGTTTTCCGTCAAGTTGGCACCCCATTTTTCAAAACCAGTTTTCGTAGTCTCAACTTTCAGCAATTATTCAAAAAATGTTCAGGAACTCCTAGATACGTCAAAGGGCGTTCAGAACTCTATCGGGAACTACTGGAACTCTCGCTTCGGGTTCCAACTTGACACACGTTATATCCTCATAGCATGGCGACGAAACTCTAAGGAAAATCGTGAGTCACGTAAGACACCGAGAATATCCTGGCGATCGTATTTTAACCTGTTGTTTTCAGACACGTAGGTGCACGTCAGCGATCAAAAATAAAAAAAGATAAATTGTAAAATGTAAGAGAAAGAAAACAAATTGACAAATACAAAATATATTTATACATTACTGCTGCAAATGCGTCGTACAAACATATCGTCTGTGAAATTGTGGTACGTCTCGGGATAATTATTGAGAACAATTTATCGATCTCTAAGTAAATATTGATCTGAGATTTAAATGTTTGAAAAGAATTTTGTTACATCAGCAAGAACAAGGGATGGATTTTCGATTCGATTTCACACTGCCGGACGAGGCATTTCATTGTTACGCGGGCATCGATGTCTCCCGGCTTTCTTACGGTATTGGCCATATTTTGGCATCGAGCATCGTTCTTTTTATTTAATAATTTTCCTAATGTGTTTCTTGTTACTTTACTTACTTTTCTATCTGCTCTTCAAGATCCTCCTTTCTTTGACGACTCGTAGTCACAGAAAATGTTACATAACAAATGTAGTACAGGCGTACAGATTTATACATACAATGTCACAAATGTAAACTTGGCACGTAATAAACTTGATTATATAATATTATTTATGGAAAAATTTATAATAAAAACACTTTATATTGTACCAATTTGATAATTATATGCACTCCAATAAGCGTTCACTTTTAACTGTACATAAACTTCAATTCCATCCAAACTTTCGCCAGCTGTGTGTATATTGTAGTTTGTATAATAATTTACGGAAAACGATCGAATATTTCGTTACAGTTTCGAGTTATAAAATTCCAAAACACGTTTGTTTACACAAAAAATTTTATATTTTCCCGAAAGAAGAAAATAAATTAAACTAAGTTAATTAATAAAAAAATGCTTCGATTCTTTTTAATTTTATTTAAAAAATATTACGCATTCATAGTTATTAAAAAAAAAAAAAGCACCCGGATGTCATGTACAACGACTAGGTGTTTTTTCTTCTTGGATATTTAAAATTCGTACTTGAGAGTTTTAGTCGACGTACGTTTTGGTTTTTAAATTTTGTTTTGTTTAGTTTTCTTTTTCTATTTGTAAATTCATTTGTTTATTTATTTATTGTAAAATCTTATAGTATAATAATAAAATAAATAATTCCGAAGAAACCGTCTGGACTTCCCACGGCAGGGAAAAACTGAAGGGAGACTTCTCACAAACCTCTTGCGTTTCGGACGGAATCGGGTTGAGGTATGCGGACGACCTCGCCTACGGACGAAGTACCTCGCACAGCCGCAATATGGCTCCCGTACGATCGTCAGAAGTAATTGTACCGTTATATAGGTATATTCGTTGTACAGGTGGCAGGTATAACAGTTCGTATTATAAGTTTTCCAAATGTACGGGGGCCCCTAATCGCTCAGGTCGCAGGCCATTGTCCTCCAAAAGATTCACACAAAAAATTCTATATCACTTGCTCGAAATAAGAAGAGGAAACGGAAAAAAAACTAGAGTATTTTATTGTTAATACAGATTGTCTGCTCTTTTTTCTTTAATCAAAAATGATAAGGTCTTCCGTTTGGGGGTTTTCTGCGTCTGCAATCGGGAAAGTTCCTTTCATGAGAGTTTAGTCCGGTTTATCGAAGGCGGTTGAAAGAGGCTTCGTGAAGTGAAAGATTAGTTAATTCTAATTTTATATCTAGCTCAACGAAACCGGAGCTAGAAAAAATATTTGTGAATTTATTGGGAATGTATCTGTGCATGTGCATGTCCACATTTCATAGGCATTGTACATGTTGATAAGTATAACCGGTTTTTCGAGAGTCGTTTGGACACAGAGGATCACGTCGAGATGAGTCGCATATAACACGTGCTTTTTCAAACTACGTGTCTTTTTAGTATACTTTTTTTTTTTCTCTTGTATCTCCAACGATCGAATCACTTGCATAGGCGATGATGAGTTTCTTCGACAAAAGACGCACATTCACTCTCGTCTATTTGTGGTATCTATATATACTCGAGTTTTTTAGCGCTTGATATTCCGTGCGCGGAAAATTGTATTCAAAAATCAAAAACGCAGTTTGATTGCTATGCAATGAACTGTGAAGATAATCAGGTGTCAGAACAGTTCATAAACGACAATTACTGGACTCATTTGTTGAACTTTTAGAGGATTATAAGTGCGAAAATTGAGAATTCCTCGACTGACATCAGCTGCAATCGGTATTTAAATCCTCATTGATCCTGGACCGTTTGCTGGTAATTCTCATGAATAAAATCTTAACCAGCTGTAGTCAAAATACATTCAGAATGGAAGAGCTTCGACAGCAGGTTACACAAAGCGCAAAAACTTTTCGACAGTCCATACTACAGATTTCTCCTTTGGTAGCCTAGATTTCCAGCAAAGCTGTTACCCGCAGTTGATGGTAGTCTCATCTTGTATCAACCGTTGGAAAAGTAACATGATAAAAAAAATAAACAATTTGAAATTATTAAGGGATGCTAATTGATAGGATCATTAAAAAAGGAATTTCATGTTTCCAAAAATTTGCGTATTCCTACAAGTACAATTATTACATATAGGTAGCATGCTCGTCGTGACTTGAAATTTAATTATATATAATACATTAATTGTTCTCTGTTTTGATGAATTAATTAAAGAAGTTTAATTAAAAATAAATTACGCTCTACATAGAAGCAGGTATAACATGCGCACCGTGTATAATTTAAAATATTTCATCCAGCTGTGATGTGGCTTATTAATATTTGATATTATTCCGATTACAGCTCCGCGCGCGTTTCTCTTTTAGCTACGGGTATAATATACGTATCAATTTCATTATCAGTTTGGAACCGTCAATCATTGCGCAACTTCATGTGTATTATTATATGTGTATTTATACAATAAAATAAACGACACATATGCCTCGCGACTGATAGATAAAGGATACATCGAATGACACTTTAACAATTCATGCCGCGATCATCAATTGTTTCGGCGAGTATAATGAAATTAAAAAAAAAAAAAGCAAAAAGAAAACTAATGTTTGCCTATATAAATGGAAAGTACATGGCGCAGCGCATATGCTTAATTGGAATGATAACTATTTTAACCATGTATAATATAAACCCCCTTATAGTTTATATATGTACGTATGTGTGTATCGCGTATTACATTTTTTTCTTTTTTTTGTCATTGACTTTATGTGATGTTTGTTCAACGATAAGAGCAGCCCTCGTATGTACGGTTTACGTTCGCTCTACCCACAGGTATTAAATTTATGGCGTCTAAAATATATAATGAAAAAAAAAAAAAAAAAAAAAAACGGGGAGCTGAGCGTGTATAAGAAAAAATGAAAAGAAAAGTGAGACGAAAAGAAAAAGAAAAGAAGTGGTATATAAGCCAGCTTTTCTTTGGTCCTTGCAGGGTGGATTTTGAATTGATATGGATAAGATGACACGCTATACAGTTTTCAACTTTGATATACGCTCGATTTCAAATGGAAAATCATGTCTGGATTGGATTGGGACGTGAGTTGAAATAAAAATTGCATCAGAAACGCAAGTTTCTAACGGTATAGAATATTATGGGGGTCCAATTCTTCTTCTATATATTATGCCATACCATATATTCTTCGATCTTTCTTTTTATTACATAATTATTTTCTTCTTTTTTTTTTTATGGCGTAACAATACGCCTCTGCAGATATATCCAATAAACCATAACGAGAATGTCTCGAAATTTAATTAACAAAATGTCAACCGCATGTAGCACAGAGAATAATTTAACAACTTTAAAAAGTGAACGGTGTTTGCATAATTATTGCTATTGATTTTAACGCGGTTCGTTGTATAAAATGATTGATTTATCGGTAAACCTTTAAACGCCGCAGGATACGTCGATGGGTATTTTAGAAAGAATGTTCCATTGGCGTTGAGGACTTCATATAATTATTGTAAATTCGTGTCGATGCTGCAGCCCATTTGATGAAAAAAAATTTATAGGTATATATTTTTCATCCGCTTACATCTCTGTACGTATCGGGTAATTTTGTATACCTGCACATTTTAGGTACGATCCATTTAATTACAACCTGTTACAACTGACAGAAGTTATGCCAACTTGATCAGAACGACCGGAATTTATACAAGAAAATATTCTGTTCTGCTTCACGGTGGAATTGAATTTTTAGATCTACCGACATATAGAACTGTAAATATAGGTTTGTAGATACAGAGAGAAGAAAAAAATAAATTGTTTACAGAACCATTATCACGGTGTCATGAGGTGTTCAATTTATAACGGTGCTTTATATACGCATCTGACTTCTCATTCTATTGAAATGTAACAATAATAATTACATGCTTTTTTCCTCATCCGATGTTCTAGATCAATAATTCTTTCACAACGCGATCCATTTCTAAGTAGTTATGGATATATATCTTCAAGACAATTCATCGCCAATCGAAGATCTGTCAATTGTTCGTTCTTTTTTCGATCCTAAAATGCTGAAGGGTTCCCAGAAATTGATTCAGCGAGAACGTCTCTCTTCAATATTACCTATTTATTAGTTGATAAAAAAAAGAAAAAAAGTGGACGGGAAAAACGGATCGATGATCCTGTTCCAATGCGATATAGGGATGAATTTCTGATTTACGGTGCAGTGAGTCGTGGTGAATATAATAATGGGCAAATTAAAATAGCGAGCTGATTTATTTCTACGAAAAGTTTAGTAAAACATGAAATGGAATTAAAAAAATTTTTGTATAGATATTCACGTAACTAGTTGAACATGAAAAAAGGAAATATTAAAAAAGGAAGAGAAAAAAAATTATTAAAGTACACACCTATATACAAGTAGGAGAAAAACGAACGAAGAGAAAAGTTTTTCGACTACACCGTTCTTTATTCAAACTTGTAATAACGTTTGGCAGATGTTTCTGATATAGTAGCTTCTCGGGAATCGTCAGCTATAGAAACCAAGGTATATATATCTATACACAAACCGCGGATTCGCGCGCGCGACTGGCTGTTACCCGCGCAAACTTTTATTGAAGCAATTTAAGTTGTGGACCGTGGCCAAACTTTTTTTTTCCATTTTCTTCTTCATTCTTTTTGCTCTTTTCTTTTCATTTTATTCAATTTTTTTTTTTCAACCTTTTCTTCCGTCTATATACTTCTCTTCGCGACGATGATTATTTTTCACATTAATTATCATGATAATCCCTACCACCGCATCTATTGATTAAATTTGCAATTTTTTTGAAATCTATACTGTGCGTCACGTGAGATGTACTATATTGAAATTCTGATGGTATTCAGGAAATTGCAGTACAAACGGAAGAACAAAAAATGCAAGTTGAAGTCGTCTTCAATAGTTGAGGCATCTGCCAGCTGCAGTGCAGCATCAGAAATGGATTGCATTTGGTTTATCATCGTAGTGTAAAATTTCCCTATCGGCTATGGATCAGTAATGGATTTCACAGGGATCGTCTCGACTATTGAGGGATCGGATGCCGCCTCCGAGTCAATCGCCGACAATTACTTAGCGAACAAAACATCATCGCTGCGGTTCGGTTGCATAAAAACGGAAGCCGATGTACAATATAGTTCTTCGCGCTGCAACCGATCTATGTAGTATTTAAAGTATATAATTCTATGTATATATAAGGAAAAAAAATCGATCGCTGCTGTGTCGGGGATCCGGCCTCGTGCTGCAGCAGCAGCGTAGAACAAGAACAAGAAATTAACTCGAATCAGGATCAAAAGGCGGCGAACGACGCTTCCAGCTATGGCGAAGGTCCTTCGGGACAAGGTCCATGAAAACCGAGGTATAAAGACGATACCGATCGACCGCGAGCCTCGACAAAAAATAAACTTCTTTCTAAAGTAGGAATTTGTTTTTATGTATGTCAAACACTGTAGCAGGTATTTTTATCCATACCGATTCCGACCAATCCGTGATCGTGGTTTCGATCCAAAGGCGATTCGTCATTATATTATCTGCAGATCGACGTATCACTAAAAATCTATCGATATGATGTGACAGACGACAGACGATATGTTTCAATTTTTTTCGTGTATACGGGGAAAAAAATTAGTGACGCGAATCAATCTCGCATTTCTAACACGATTTTTTTTCAAACAGCTGCAGGTAGCTTCCGGCTGTATCGTAACTATATACTTCCATCATGACGTAAGCGACCGACGAATGACAGAAATTGCGAAGTACGTGCTTAATATATGGATAGCTATATGTGAGGGGTGGTGACTTGGTTCCTTAAAATATAATTATTCACGGTTGAGATATCAGAACCCATTTTGTAATTCTGACAGTGCCAACTCTGCAGTAGATTCGAGCTTGGCACAGTAATGTCTTCATTTAATTTCTGATACGTATGTAACTCGAACAATCCACTATACAAAGGTACGAACTTGCTTTATATACCTCATGAATGTAATTCATATAACACGTGTGTGAGTGTAACTCACTCGTCAAGAGTTGTTAGCGTAATATCACAACCACGAAGTACAAAGGTATAAATATTCAAAATTTCACGATATAATAGGCAATTGATAACGGAGGATAAAGATTCAAATTTATCCAAATACGTTTCGCTTGTGATCAAATTTTTATGATAAACGCAATGGATAGATTCCGATATTGCAGGCGTAAATTCAACCGCAGGATTTACGTGTTACGTATGTACATGTATATATAAGCCATCAGTCGAAAATTCAGCGAACCGCGCGCGCAGTGTGATTTGAAATTCGGATATACCCACCCTGTTGCACCCCGCGCTCCACTGTGCAAGGTTTATGTACAAATATATTTATCTGTACCCAGGTATAGTATATGTAACAGAAATACAAGTACATAGAATACTAGATTTCCATGTATCTACATATCGATATATTATAGGCAAGTGGTGTGCGGCGTCGGCAGCATCGGCGGCCATTCGTAACCGAATTAATTAGGCAAATCGGTGGCCGCGACGCAGTTACAATTAATCTGTGACCGCTTCGTGTATTATGCCCTCGAGTTCGATATATGCGGACATATGTATTCGCGTATATAGGTATCCATTACGTGTATCTATTTTAGATGTACATCGTATTTTAAGTGCATAAATTTACATTCATAAAAGTGACAAATTATTCACGCAAATTTGTATAATGTAAAGTTCAGGAATTTTGTTGCTAAAATTGATTTTTCTCCCCCATCATCCGGTAGAAAGAGATCGAGAAGAACATCGCACCGTTCAAAATTCGTTTCAGCTGTTGCAAAATTCGTCAGAGTACATCATATATATGAGGAAAGAAGAATAATGAAAAAATATGGATTTTTATACAGACTACTATGTACGAAAGGCGCTGCGCTCATCTCTATATACGAACTGTTTGCAAAATCGTGAATTGCTTATTACATGTTATCAGTACATATATTTTAATTATCAGTGTTATGGTCAGAGTACTAATTAAAGAGTTTCGAGGATTTAAATTAATAAAGATAGATCAATGAATTTTCAAGTTATCATTTTATATATGAAAGCGTGATAAGCGGAATCACAAATAATAAATATAGCTAGGGAAATGATAATGGTGAGTATGTATTGTACATCATAGGTATATACCAAAAACTAGAAATCTATTATAGTAAATATCGCAAATACATATATATTACATAAATGTATATGAAATAAATTATAGCTCGAAGCAAAACTAGATACGAAAATTATATAATGGAACGATAATATGAGATAAACTGAAAAGTGACAAACGATCGGGTCAGAGTTTCATTAGAAATCTCCCGCGGAAAAACTTCCCCTGCACGCATCTGCAATCGACTTAAAATTCAAGAAAATCATCAAATATAGTTCGATGCACAAAGTTCTGCATAATAATCAGTTGTACGGAACTAATTGTGATTCCGAAACGCAATTTCTAGCGTGAATGATTCCAAAATATCGAATGGCACAAAGTACATACCTGTGCAGCGGTCATCCGAGTTATACCTTTAATACCGTGTATATTGCATGAGGTGGTTGAGCTGGTGGTTTGATGGTGTTTGTTAAGTGGTGTTCGCGGATACACGCATTCGTCGTGATTTGTGGCGAACGCTTAAGTCTAAATTGCTGTCAGGCTGCAACCACCCCAGTCGCTCTCCATCGCTTTATACGACGTAGGTATGTACGTACAAATAGCTAAATGTACGCCTATATATATTCCTACGCATTTACATACGTGTACAGGGGTGTATACGGGGTGTACCAAAATCTCAAACATCTCTCACCATCTCGCACAATCCCCTGCACGTCTGTAATAATTATTATGAAGAAACTCGCCTGAAAAAATTACGAACTACAAGCTGCACTCAGAACTTCGTGGGAATCGGGAAAGAATTCGATTTATTCACAAACTGCCCTGTAGGTGACGGCGTGAACATTTTTTTTTCTTCCTTTTGTTTCAAATTTCTACGAGTAAACGGGGATAAAAGCCTACTTCGAATATATGCATCATTAAATTTTATATTTACTTGTACATATTTTTATGTATATACGTAATTCGTCGCGAGTTAATATTGGACAGCAGCAGCGCAATGTTTAACGCTTCTTGAGTGGATATTTTAATCAGTGTTCCGGTTGGTTTCATATTATTTCCGGTTATGCCTACCCAATGAGCCGTGCGCGGCGAGTACGGTGCGGAGCAAATTTGAGTAAAAAAAAAATGAAACAAAAAATAAAAGAAAAATAGTAACAAATTATATTATCCAGTGCAATGGAGCGTTGTATTGCATTATTTATACGTACATTAAAAAAAATGATTCCAAACTCTGATAAATATATAATAATGAACTCCGCAGGATGTAATATGAAATACCCTTGAAGACAGACTGGTATAAAAACTGACAAATCTGCGTAGAATGCACATATTTTTCTATCCAATACATATCTAATATATAATATGCTCGGATCGAGTGGCCGCTTATCGAACCATGAATTTCTTGAACTTTATTCATTCGAATCAAAGGACCTCGTAACATATTCAAGCGTGCATGTGCGCGATCATATTTTCATGCATATCCTGCACGTATATCTTTGACAACTCAATAATCATGTGCATTTTTCACGATAAATATTATGCGAGGACGATAAAAATTTTAACGATCGTTGCCACCGGGTGCAACTATCGTTCGTTATACGTATAGGTGTTCGAATAGAATGCAGGCGTGATGCAGAGGATAGAATTGAACACCGATAATTGTTTCGAACAATCCGGGCTTAGGACTTATAACACATATCGTGTAGAGGGTTGCCATGGCGACGCGTCGACAGAATTTGAAGCCCTTTTAGTTCTATATACTCAGTTTCAGGATCTAATAATATACTCGACGACGACGACTAGATACGAGACATCCTGCACGATCACATGTGAAACTTTGCAAGCGTGATGCGAAGCTGCTTGTACATAAAATACAGCACGCATTGTGTGTATAAATGTGGATGTATAACATGTATTTTTTTATGTACTACGTACATAGAAAAAAAAGAAAAATTGCTGGAGAGGATCCTCAGCAGAGAGGGTCAGCTGAGAAATAAAATAGAGGGGGTACTTACTGCATTTGGTATATCCAAACAGGGGCGGAGTCAGGGATACGAATACACGGAGAGCTTTTACTGCCACACTGTGTGGATTCCGACCACGCCTTTCTCCTCTTCGTATCCCTTCCACTGTGAAATTTCTCCCTCTACCATATCCCTCGTTTTCCCTCTCTCTCTTTCTCTCCCTCTTATTCCTCGCTTCCCGTTTTTTACCTCCCTCTCAAACTATATTCTTCTTTCTTCAGAGGACAGGAATATACACGACGAGTATAAGCTAAGACTGAGGCTAACAACCGAGGTGTGTATGCTGCACCTACTCCTTTACACGCGGTCGTTCTCTCTCTCTTTCAAATTTTTTCTTTTTTTTTTCCTTCATTTAATCTTTCTCTCTTTCTCTTTTCGCTGCCTCAGACTGACGATGAACCGGCAACGGCAGCAGCCCGGCACCGCCACTCTACTCGCGGAGCCATTTCATTTTTATTATCGCTTTTTAAAACAACTGGCGAACCTCGCCAACGCGAGTGTTGTAGCATCAATCTATATTAGCCGCTAATTTTATATTATTACGTTGCACACCCCTGCGGTATACATGTGTTCGTGTACAATTTTTTAAATGCACGTTATAAGTTTTTTTATATCGCCTCCCACGCTCCTTTGTCCCGTACATACGTAAACACCATTTACATTGAAGTACTGTCCCGATTGGAGGGGGTTGATGGGGTGAAAAAAACTGACTTTTGATGATTTACCATTTTTTTTTTTTTTTTTTTTGATCATTGCTTAATGGCCGATGATAACATATCGTGAATAGAAGTAAAAAATAATGATCAAAATAGGACGGACTGAAAAAAAGCTCTGATAAGATTTTTCATACATTAATCCAACGATGTGGGAGCTTTTTATGATCAAATGTAAGGCAAAGTCGCAAAAAAAGGAATAAACAAAGCCTTTCGATTGTTATGAGACTATAATAAGGATGTGTCCTTTTCATCTCGTTTATTGTTGGACGAATTATTTTTTTCCCTGCACAAAGGAAGAATGAAAAAAAAAAGAAAATACATGCAATCCCTCCTTCGAATACCCGCACCTTTCCTATATATTTCTCTTCTGTGTATAGGTATATAGACCGTTATACACGAGGTTATACACCCGCAACGAATTTCTAGCTTAACACCAACGAGGTGGAGGTCCTTTCGGTAATTTAGACAAACGACCATCTAATCCTCGAGCCCAGCGCTTCATTATCACCGCCTGCACGCGTACATGAGTTACGAGATCTTGTTTCTAGCTAGGTAGGTTATAAGTACCATCATCAGAGATTCTCCAATGATCGTTGATGACGCCTTTCGACGACCACCATTTTTTTTTTGTCTTATCCCATGGTAAGCATGGGAAGGAAGTTAGAACTGCATTTTTTTGGTCCACGTAAAGTGACGAAACTCTATACCCATATGGTCCCCGTGCGATTGCAGCGTGTAATAATGACGTATATCTTATAAATAAAGTGACGAATAGTGTCAATGTTTCAACCTGTCCCGAGAGCAAACGCTCTATTAAAAGCAAATAAGTCTCACCATCGCTGATCTATGACACGAGTATTGGTTTTCACACACAACTTGCATTTATGTGTACAATAGTTGTATATAAAACGAGTATAACGGCAGGGATATATACAGGTGTATGGGAAGACTATACGTGTAACCTACCTAGTTATTTTGTGCTAGTAGGGTTTTCGACAGCGACCATTAAAAGCAAATAACCTTAATGAATAGTCTTTTGCCACCTCGATTGCGCCTTCTGTATAATAACGATATTGTCCCACCCGTTCCATATGTCACGTGAACGTATTATTATCTGATAACTATACCGACTACTTATAGGTCTACTTATATATTATCATACCCATGCAGCTACGGAAGGATTGCCCCGATCGTTTACTCCTTTTTTCGTTTCCAGTCTCATAATTTCTCTATTTCTTTGAAAAAATAGGATGCCAGATCGGGTTCTTTCAATGTGTCATTAAAAATAACGATCTATAGACGAGAGATTTCGATTCGAATAAATCACGCAGCTGGCTCGTCGCACTATTTCAAAAATATATCGTTTCCGTATCGCTGTCATTTTTAGAGAACTATAATCCACCCGATCAATCGATCATCGGTACTATAAGATTCGGAGCTAAGTAAATGGCGACGGGATTCTAAGAAAATTCAGATGTTGACAATTAGTAGATCATAGTTTCGTAGACCATGTTCGGTAGTTTCGTTTTTTTGCTCACAGTTTTTTTTTGTTCATCGAGTTAATTTTATATCGTGACACCTCTGCATCCTATAATCAACCTGGATTATAAGAGTTGAACACTTCTTTAAGTAGGTGCTTATGGGAAAATAAATGGCACTGACGTAAAAAACGTAGTCGACTCGACGACGATGGATTATAGTTGACGAATGAAAAAAAAATTCCATGCACAACATATATCTACCTACTTAGGTAGATGTACATTAAATATCAGGGACGCGTTTGATACAACTTAATTTATATGATACAAAGAATTCCCAGGCAAAACGCATGACAAATTACATACACTTTTTTTTGTGTATTAATAAAAAAAAAAAAAAATGAATAAATATATGAATTACATAGTTTTCTGTATGTAT
Organism: Athalia circularis; assembly: GCA_963978495.1. Classification (NCBI taxonomy): domain Eukaryota; kingdom Metazoa; phylum Arthropoda; class Insecta; order Hymenoptera; family Athaliidae; genus Athalia; species Athalia circularis. Next base: position 16,735,835 of record OZ021698.1, on the reverse strand, counting down.
AAAATAGACATATCCATGTACGTGGGTATGTATAATGTTCGTATAGTGAATTGAACCGGACGTGTGTAAATACTATAATTTAATTGTGAAGAGTTTCACCGGTTGATGAATGTGACGTAATTAGCGAGACGCGATTTCCTCGCTTTGTTACTACAAACCTAGTTTTTAATTAAGGTTCACGCCGACTAATAAACCACGTCGAACTGCCTACACGCACTGAAATAAAACGCTCGTTCTTCTCTATCATTTTTTATTTCTTTTTCTCGTTCGGTCGAATAATAGATAATTCGAATTTCAACCAATTTCAAAATATCCAGCATTTCATTCGCGACGATTCGCGTTGAAAAAAATTTCTATACATAGTTTCGCGAACTCAGATTGCAGCCGATTCGAATTATATGTATCTCATAATACACAACGCACGTTATTGCCAGATGTACAAAAAAACTTTTTAACTGCACTTTATTCGAAAGTGACAGGTAAAAATTATACGTGTTTTAAATAATATATACAACTGTTGCAATCTATATGTACAGCCATAAGTTAGCAGCAGGCAGTAGCAGCAGCAGCAGCACGCGCGGATGAAAATTATTGGTATCTCAATCATAGATAGGGATCAGAAATTAGCATTTATATCACCCTGGCGAAAGATAATAGAGGGGGAAAACGGGGGAGGGGTTGGGTGGAGGTTGGAAAGCAGAGAGAATGGAATGCCTAGAAGCTAGATGTTAGATAGAATTTACTTCTATTAGTGCGAATACGTATATATGGTACGTACATACCCATATATTATATACCCAACGTATATATCTGCGATGTGATATGTGCAGATGACTATATGCATTTCAACCTAGATACGTAGATACATAGGAAAAGTTGGTGTGTCTATAAAAGAAAAGAAACAAGTGATTGCCAAATCGTGAGCTATAACGTAGACTGTGCCTAGATAACCGATAACTGATAAAACGTGAAGACACGCATACGTTCAACTTTGCTAATCCTCGGCAATCATGAAACCGGAAGTTCTGTGTCTTATTAAACGGTCATTTTGCTAAACGCGCGAGGTTATGTAAAATAAATATAAAATCTCAACACCCACGTGGCCGATGTGATAACGCAAATTAAATGATAACGAAAAGTAGAAATGTAATTCAGGGACGAGAGAAAATCAGAATAGAAAAAACCTACGCATTTAGATTTTTTTTTTCATTGATCTGCTCGGGTAGAATATCGAACTGTGCAGTATATAGGTATAAGAGACGGAAATGAAAGCGATTATTAGGTTGATGTTCACTTAAGAGGGTAAAAAAAAATACGAATCACGTAGGAAATGAGGAACTACTGCACCCTGAAAAAGAAAAAACAACCAAAAATATACTACACGTCGATTTATCTCTTTGCGGGACAATCGGAAATAGAAAACACCCCTGCGCTGGAGATTTTTAAATGATGTGAAAAATACCTGCCCACGTTTCCCCTATCACGATATACATGGCGGTTGAAAAAATACATCGGAATATAAAACAGGTATCGGAAATTTTTTTGAATAAAAATTATTGTGCTTCTGTTCGAGAGATCAGTTCACTTGTGCGTAATCATCGATATTTTCATATCATGCGACGTATTTTCGCGCTTTGAGTGACCTAAACACGCGTTACACTTCGTACTCACGCGTTAGTCGACGGCGACAACTTTTACACATGTTTCTATGAAGCAACTGCGATTCCCCGATATATATTCTTCCATGTATGTCGAGGGGGTTGTTTTGTCACCGGCCGTCATCAGACACCAGTCATCGCGGTCCATACTGCGGGACTTTTTCCCCCCTGGCTCGTGTCCTCGGGGACAACGAAACGCGCAGGATGCATCAGCGCATCAAGATGGAAAGATTGATAGAGCAGATAGTCACTTGTTTTTGATCGGTCGACATGCTGCACCGCATTGCTATTGCTCTGTACTGTCACTTGATCTTTACTCCTATATGTTATTACGGTGGTCACCAAAACTTATTAACCCGTTACGTTAGATGCATTCGTGTCGAGTATTCGAAAACACCTTGTTACTGCAGACCCTCCTCATTTATGTAACACCTTCCTCCATTCCATGATAATTTTTCAGGCAGGAAATTCTTCAAAAAAGTTCTCTCTACCGTGGCTTTCGGCCGAAATATTCAGATCCTAGATTTGTACATTCCACCGGTAGAAATCTTTCGAAAAGTCGTTGCGCGATACGATTATCACGATACAGGGTGTGTTCAATGAGCCGTATAAAGTTATTATATATACACACATAAAATTACCTGAAATAAAATCGTCTCGTACAATTGATGGCGGCAAATTTTCCCTTCGAAACTACAATAATTTCGAAATGGAATTATGATTTTAAAATTTTTCGCTCGGTTGAATCGATCGCCAGGAAATTTTCATTCTCGAGGGGTGAAACCGCGTTGTAGGACAAAACCTCGCCATAACGGTCGTTGTTCTTTGTATAATCTGAAAATCAAAACCCCCACGTGTGTACGATTGTCGAGTAATCGTCCTTAAATATTTATCGACGAGGTCCTGTAGTAGGTGTCCAGAAGGTCGTATATACATTCATTTATATATACACGCATCCATGTCGCCTATATACACATAACGTTTCGAATGTCTCCCCGCGCCTTGTTCGGGACCCTGACAGATGGCATTTCCAACTCGTAGCAGGTTGGTCAGGTTGGCAACATTTCGTGGTTCATTTGCGGTACCCAGGGGTGTCATCTATTACCACGGAGGGGTGCCTCATCCGCTTCGTGCTCCAGCCACTGCTGATGCTGCATCGCTCTACTCTACCCTGTATATATCCGCACCAAGTTGCAATACGTCGTCGACCAAACATTCGCTTCATTTTATTACTCGTAACACGTGATATAAAATGCAGCTTTTCACGTTGCTGCACGTATCTCGAAATGTACATATGTGCAGACACTATGTACGTGTATTTATGAATTTCAGCCTACCGTACATACATTTTTAAAGAGAGAATATTTGGACGTGTATCGTTTCCGTTCTGTAGTAATGCATTTTTTGCGCACGTAGATATTATGTACATCACGACGTCGCAAGGGGTTTGTGTCTATCTAAAGACAACTGCAGTTTCAGTACATATATATCTATACCGTACATACATGGCAGACGGTTCAATTTAATTCGGTGATTATTTTATAACGAGATAGATTTTTCAATGGTACCTACCGGGGTAACTAAAGAAGGGAGACTGGGTGCCGCAGAGACCAAGAGATTGGATAATCCTATTATAAATTTTTTTTTCTATTGTCTCTCTTTAATTCGATGTTTTTTTTTCGCTTCAAATCGATCGAGGATGTTAATCGAAATTGCGAGTGAGCGAGCGATAAAATGAACGTGTAATTTTTTCTTTTTCAGCTAATTATGATGAATATGAGCGTAAAGTTGAAATTTGAAAATCTATCTCACATTATCCTTTTCGACATTCATTTAATTACATTAGAGTTTTTTCAACGACGTTGCGTGTAAAAAGTTCGAGCATAGATACCATTCGGAACACATCCTTTGGACCGAACTTGAATAACAAGACGCAAAAATAAGTAAAAGACAAAATATAAGATTAATGAAACAGCCCGCGGCGTCCGAACGTTCCTCACACGCGCGGGCAGCTGAATCTATATAGATAATGAAAAAAGGAGAAGAGAAAGAAGATAATATAAAGGCTGAGCGGAAATAGAAAGAGTCAGAGAATCGAGGAGAAGAAAGGTAAAGAATTGGTGCTGAGGAATAAAACTATGTGATAAAAAAAAATAAAAAAATAAAAAGCTATACATTTGTAAGCTGAAGAGAATGAACTAAGTTTTAATAATAAGAAGAGAAGACAAAAAATGTATGATAAAAAAGCAAAAGATAAAAAGAATGGAGGGGAGAATGGGTTACGAGGTATGTGGAAAGAGAGACAGAGGTGATTATATTATAGTTTTAAGAAGTATACGACTTGATGTTCATCGCGGCGAAACCCGTCATGTCGTCATCCGCTGAGACAACTGAATTGGTCTAATTTACTTACATTTAATTAATGGTTTTGTAATCGCCTTCTCTATAAATTCGTTTCTTTTAACGTGCTGCGTAATATAATGCGTATAACATATGATCTGCAAACTATAAACTTCAAAATTTAATGAAAAAATATAACACGTGTGCTAATAAATTTATACACATAGGGATATTATATTGATTAAGAAAAAAATTGCAGGAAAATTAACAGACTCGATTCCAGTTTATGGTCATCAGTGATCACGTATACATATGTGTAGTGATTCTTTATGAATGTAATATTCGACTTTTGCACAATGTCGACGTGACCCGCGGCTAAATTTTTTACCGCTCTGCATAAAGTCGTCGCCTTTTTCTATTTCATTTTATTTCATCTTTTTTTTTGTCTACTTTTTGCAGTTGTTCTTCGGATGCTTCAGTCATTTCACTCAGAGTCTGCAACACGCGTATAGTGAATCTGAAGTAACGGAACGTGCGGTCTTAATTAACGGAAGAAAAAAAAAATTGTAATAAAAATTATCGAACACGATCGCTGTCAACTTCAGGGAATTGAAATGAGTCGTATATTATGAGTATAATACCGATCGTTTTTGACGCAACAAAAACGAGCAAAAAAAAAGCGTCAAAAATCCTGGATTCTTTTTTCGTTTGCAATATTTGCACGTTATCTATGTAAATTATTTTTCAACCAAATGATCTGATTTTCATGTATAATCATTTCATCGGAAGGATATATTAATATTCAAGGAATTTCGTGACGCAAAATAATTATCAAGGGAAACTACACGGTATGTAGAAAGTCTTTGGGAGAAATGCTCGGATTACTTTGCCTGTGCATGAACTGATGACCGAGTTTGAACATATTCTTGACGTATTATATGCCGCATACCACATGCCATTAATTTTGGAATTATTATCGCTCGAGTTTCCTCGTACGATCGTCGTGTGGCTGCTGTAAAATAATTCACCATTCACCTTCGTATATTACAGTATACTCGAGACGACGTGTTTTCTAATTTGATGTCTTCGCGAAAGTAATTGGGTGCATTATATACGTGTAAAATACACGAACATGAAAGAAATTTACGCGTCGTGTGTGATTTTTTGTTTATTTTCCATTTGTGGGGCGGCAGAAGATAATACGAAGGGTGGATGCTGCAGCAGGAGGCTCAGTTAGCTGGCGTTAAATTAGAACCATCATGGCGTCGTCGTCGTAGTCCGCGAATGCGGCGTCGCGACGCTTTCGAATATTTAAACGTTGCCCCAAAATTCCAAAGTACCTCGTTTGGGGGAAAGTTTTGGCGTTAAGGGAACAGCCTTACTCTGCAGGTAGGTGTATATAAGACTGGGTCGTGAACCGTGGTGGGGGGGGGGGGGGGGAGGTAAAAGGAGGGATAGAAGGGATCCTCGGATTTCAAGCTCGCAAAGGAGAAGTGAAACGTTAGGCCTGAGGACAGAAGCACCCGAAGGGGACCTCTGAAATTACGCGGAAATTAAAAATTAACCTTTATTTTACTTAATCTCTGCCCTTTGCCTTTTTGCTTGGGGATGGATCATGTTTTTTTCTCTCTTTTCCCTTACCCTTTTTTATTTGTCGTTGTTCTTCGTTTCTTTGTTTCTTCAGTCTTTTCACGAAGAATCGGAATTCCTGAAATTTTTAATTCATACTAGAGATTAAAAGTTCGGGGACGAAATTCTCGTAATTTTTTACTCTATGATATATCCTTGCACAGGATAACGAGGAACCTCATCGACTTGCCTCATAGATTGAAAATGTACAAAAATACTCCAATTAGAAGTTGATGTGAAAAGCATCGGGGGTTTGCTGCCATGCAAGATCATGGTTCTGCAGTTATCAAACTCCAAAAAATAAGACAAAAAAAAAACAAAATAGAGAATAGATCAAACACCGCAGCAAGTATGATACGTGCGGTATAACAGGTGTCAACATCGGGTAATATTTTCGTTACTTTGTCAAGATTTTTTTTGTTATTTTTGTGTTTTATATATTATTTTCTTTTTATCCAATATGCGATGCGGTTATATAAAAAGCCATCGTGTGTAAAGCATAAAACTTCGATAGATCACTGATAGCTATAAATATTCATATTGGCGGTGGGTGGGTCAGGGGGAGTATAGATATTGGGGGTTGAGGGGGGGTGGCGCACCTACCACTGATGCGTTTTCGCCATAAATAACCGGCCGGTGAATAAATAAATGATCAACGTAACTCACAATTACTCTCTATCGTGTATATGTATATAGTAAGTACGTACCTATGGTGGACTAGACTCTCTTGAATTTGCAAAAACCAATATAATATGGGTTCGTACATTGGAAAAACAAAAAACCGATCGAACGTCACTTTTAATTATTATATTCGCCCATCTATACGTCGATGCTTGACGCCCAAACGCCACCATTACGCGTCTGTAATATACATCTCAATTTATTATCATTCGATTCCAAAGTTTGATTTATCACCCAGAGGAGACTGAAAATTTTTTATCACCGAGACTCGATGTACACGTTACGTACTTTCACAATTGACTTTAATTAATTGAGACTAAATAGGTTCTCTGTGATTTTTTATTCAAGCTTCAAATCAGGTATAGGTTTTTCTATGAGATGAGAAAGAAGTGTGCAGGTTGGTTGTAAGGATATCGTGTTCATGTATGTTGAGTACGTATAGATAGCGGGTGAAACGGGCTGTTGAACTGAATTTAAACCGAAAACTAAGTTTGTCGTTGGAAAGTTGGCTAATGTATAATTCGAAGCGGCTCCCATGGGCCGCGTTGGCGTGATATAAAATCAGTAACCCTTAGTAAATTTCGTTTAAACAATCTAGTAAACAATTTTCCGGCTACTGGCTGGCAGAGTAACGGTCCCGATGCGACCCCAACCTCGACGCCGACGCCGACGCCACCGACGCCCTCGACGCCGCCGAACGACGCCTCTCTTCGACAGCGACCTGATATCGCGCTCAACGTAGATCTACCATGTACCTATTATACATTTCTACCAACAGGCAATAGGCGGGCTAATAAACTCCCCACCCTTATTCCGAAACTAACAGTGGACCGAATTTTGTTACCCTATTAATTTCAATCGCCATGACGATAGAAAACTTTCAACGACATGATTTCGAAACGGTTATCGAAGAACGATTTCACCTGTAACTTCAGAATTCGGGCATGGTGTCGAACATTCAGGACGAATTTCCGTGCATGCGGGCCACCGATTTTAATTTCTTAATCAGCCAGGCAAAGTAAGAGGTGTGCCAAGAAATAACGAGTTGCATACAAGCGCGCGGTGCAATAAAAATGCCGATTCAGGGAATTCAGGATGTTTCATTTCGCGAAAGTATAACTCACGATCGGTTCGATTGGGCACCATAAGGGCCCTTGTATCGTTATAGTTTTTAAAAGTGCGGATCTTCCTTCTCCATATTATATGCAATGTACATACATGTTATTTACCGAACATATGCGAGGTGAATAAGATGGCGTTCTCCGACGCGTCATAATGTCGACAGAATCACCTATAATTTGGGGTAATATATTACGGTATAATTCGGCATAGCGATGTACAGTTTACGGTGCAGTATAGATGCAGCAAGATGCAATTATGAATAATAAGCCAGCGCAGGAGCTGGAGCAGCACGAATATATATACGTTCGCCACATGTCTTCTATCCACTTTGTTTTTATTTTACATTATTTTTTGTTTTTATTATTTTACACATGTGTGCACGCCGTTTCACGTGCACGTTTACAACCCACACAAAACTTGAACCGTCTTATTTAATCAGCTATTTTAATTCCAACCCGTAATTAAACTACCTTTGAAAATAAATTACGGTGATAATACAGCGACTACCATATATACCAGAGGTAACTTAATTACTTAATTTCACTGATCACCGCTTATTATTAAACGTTAAGGTAGGTATGGATCGAGTTTTTAATACCTGTGTCAACCACTATTGCTGCTGCAGCGGATATATTCACGAGAAATATACACATGGAACATATATGTGTACATAATGGGGTATACATTAGATCGTATCGTTGTGTAACAAACTATCTACCTACGTTGTAATAGCTAACCCTTACAAATAGCCCAATTAAAGTGAGAGGGAATTGTGGAGAGAGGACTGGAAGCAAAAATATAATTAAAATAAGTTTTCAAACAAATAAAAGGTAGGAAATAATTTTCACTATTTCAATCGGAGCAAACAAGGACCCCCATGAGCTTGTTTTTGATTTTATGCACACTAGTATTGCATTCTAGCATTACTTCAAAATTTTTCGAAAAGTAAGGCTTTAGATTTTTTCAATTTTTGCGTAAAAAATCAACATTTTTTTTTTGTTGGGTATTCAGGAATCCGAATCCGCAAGCTAAATTGATCAATCTAATGAAGTGATCGAGTTATCACCAATTTTGCACTCTTTGGAATGGAAAAATCGAGATATCTCGATAGGTTCAAGTCGAAGCTTAATTTAATCGCGACGGATTCGTGTTCCTGAAATCAAAATATATAAGAACACCCTATAAAACTCAATAAACTTGATGTTGATTTTTGGCTAAAAAATCGGAAGGGGTATATCTTAGATTTTGGGGTAACAATCGACAATTTTTTTTTGCAGCCTTCCGATGAATCTTCATGTATTTTAAGTTTAGGAGTACGAATCTGCTAAATAAATTGATCGATCTATCGAATATTTGAGTTATGCACATACGTAGCTGCACAGAGTTCGATTGGAATACATGTTCACGTAGATATAACATTTTAAAAATTTGCGATCGCAATTTCAATCGTCCCTCTACTAACTTCGGCCCAGAGGGTAATTCTATTAGACAGTGGCGTAGCCTCGTAAAGGGTTGCTTGTGTTCGGGATGAGCGGCTTGGGGATGGAAGGATGAAGAAGAAAGGGAGTGAAGAGAAAGGGGAAAGGCACGAAGTCCAGGGAGCATGGAAAGCAGACGGCCCCCTGGGGCCCCCTCACGCTAACTGGCTGCTATCCTGCCCAAACCTCGACCCCTTTGCCCCGAACTCAACTTAATTTATGTATCATCTGAGAGTTAAGTAATTTCTACTCTTGAATTATTTCGCTCAGGGATACTAATTTTCAACAAAAACTTTTTATACATAAACATTAATTTTATTATAATAATACAAGTGTGCGTGTGTAGCGGTTGACACGGATTCCTTTTTTTTCACGATCGTCTTTTGATGAGATGATATAATTAGATTTCTGAATGATTAGCTTTGCAGAATCATTCGATTTCGAAATTATACATTTCCACCCCGAATAACGCCTGTCTGTTTTTCTTATTTCTGTGAAAAGTTTTACTCTATTTATTAGCATCGGTATTATTCTTGTCCAACTAATTAAAAGGTAGGATAACTTCGCTGGACTTTTGATGAGGACTTCGAATAAGTCCGCACCAAATGAGTTTAAATCAGTTTGTTCTCGCCCTCCACTACCTCGCCACGTAACTCGCGGAATAAGGGGAGATCTTTTATAGTAGCTCCCTCGCGAATCGTTATTCTCTTCTCATCTCCTATATATAAGATAATGCCCATTCTATTTCTCCTACATACTAATCTCGCTTTCATTTCCGCATCAGTTTGATATCCGCATTCTTAGACCACTCGGTTCGCTTAAATCTTCGTTTGATATTTTTCCGTTTTTCGAAACGTTTAAATCGACGATCATTCAAAGGAAATTAATCGTAGCGAAGCTATTCAGCATTCAGCAAATTTGATGCCTCATGTACTTTATATTGCGTTTGGCTTAATTCAACCCTTCCGTTGTTACACAATGAAAGTTTAGCTCATCGCAGGGCGAGTTGCTGCAGCGTATTTCGTACCCGGGGGAAATTTTTAACCGCAGTTCATCGCTCTTCTCGTCTCTCCGTACCAACAGCGCTAATACAACGTGCTTTATTACCCGCGAAATTTAATTTCCAACGATAAAATAACGCGTCAGAATTACACACGAATTATATCGTCAACCTCGAAAGAATTACTGGTCTAAAACGATATGCGGATTCTCATTTTCTCAGATATTTTCAAAGCGAACTACGGGAACCGATAAATTTTTTCCTAATCCTCGCAGTCCTTCTGTATAGAAAAGTCGTGTCAATCGGCATGAGGACCAGTCAATTTTGTGGACCCCGCAATATGAAAATGCGATCTTTGCTATGAGGTCCTGTGATCCAGTGTGATTTGGCGTTACGTAATCGGAGGACTAAATCCCGTGCGAAATGATCGTGATACAGATAATGCGTACTCCCGGATTCGTATATGATAATTTAACGCCCGTTGGATGGGGTTGGACTGCATGTGCGCAGGGAAGAATCTGGCAGTATATTTCATGGGGATAAGAAAATATGTTTCACGATCCGAAACCATAACGCCCCCTACTTTTTTACCCCCGTCAACTATACGCTCCTAGGGGAATAAGGATTACCGCGCTTGATATACAACGCATATATTCGCGACAAATTTTTACATATTTATAATATATTATCATCATCCTCGTGTACATGTTTTGTCACAAGTTTTCGGAATCCCGTTTCAACGCGCTTATCCTTACGAAAGATGAAACAAAATCTTACGTTGATCCAATTAGGCGACCGTGCATTTGGAAGAACGCCATCGTATGAGATGAAGAAAATTCTTTTATTCTCACTTCACAGTAATTTCACGGCGCGTTGCAACTGACGCGTACATATATGTATTATGAGTATATTTTCAGGGGTGCGCATCGCGCCCGACTCCTGAAGGAACGGATACACTCGGTCGATCCTGTATCATCATTCCTAATTCGGCTCTAAACAAACCACGAAATTACTTTATTTATTTTCTTCCCCCTTTTTGTTTTTACAATAGGGAGAACAAAAATCTCTCGTTTTAAAGAGGATTTCTCCCGACTCACGGGGCTTCCCTTCCTCCTCTTCCCTTTGGGGTCGCGTCTCGCGTAACTGTTGTAACGGGGGTGGATTTTATACCTAGTCGACGTCAGCTATAGAATATCTCGAGTACCGGGGAGAGTCGCGAGGCCTAATTTCGGTAGCCACCTCAGCGAGGGAATGAGCTTTTTAAATTGGCTTATTCAGTGCCAACTGTATCGTCCGTTTTACATAATTGACCGAGCTTGAATTTGATTTCTATTTTTTCCGAGGGGCGTACGGATTTGGGAGTCCTTTTCCATACCATGTTATCTAGTCGTATTCTCTGCACTTTCAATTTGAACTATACCTGCAAAATTTGTCAACAATTTTAACTCTTGATTTCCGGGTACCTGCGTAAATACGAAAATGCAGCTGTCAGTTTACTTTCATTATACAGACACATCAAAAAAGGTGTCAGAAGTTTCGTTAGAAAAGAGAAGTGGAGAAACATCATCACCGCTATCAAGTGGAGCTTCGTCACTTGAGAGACGATGTTATACATCTATAGAGTTTGACTATTTCCGCTTATAGGAAAAATTTCACGTCATTCTTTGGTTGGGTCGCGCGACGCTTTTGACAAGAGTATACGTGTATGGGGATATACATTTATAGGTGGCACTTTAGCCTGACAATGCTGACCACTTAGGGGAACGTCCGCCGGAAGTCAATCTAATGTGTTTGATCAGGGCACGAGGGTTTTCCGGGATCACGATTCAGCCTCTGTATTATAACTATCATAATTCGGGAGAAAAAAAAGAATCGCGATTCATTGGTCATAAAATATCATCGATCGCTCGATAGCTTTTTGAATAAATCTCATGTCGCAGACAGCACACGGAAACAAATTGGGTTAATGATGATTCTTACTTATTCGGATGAATATCTGGGAAAATTTTCAGTTCAAAACATGCGAAGAACCGTACGTGATGTGCAGGTAGAAAATACGTGGGTGGTTCGAAACCGATGATGTTATATGGAAAAGGCGATCCATAAAATTGGGTTCATTCCTCTTCGCCGTGCGCAATCTCGCGCACTCTCATCTTTATCGTACACATGGGAAAACTTGGGGCAATATATCAGCTCGCAATATTGTACAAAACGTAGAGAGTCAAGGTACCTACGTGTCACACGTACATGCATAGGTACGTATTATACGTGCATGCGAGAGTGTACGAATAAAACACATATTTACGTTATTATATGTATAGAAGTTGGCGAGCGTAAATTTTTCTCTTTTTCTTTCTCTTTCGCTCGTGGGACCAGCTACATTCAATGTCCTGCCCATATCTCAAAACAGAAGACACTTTAATGAAAAATCATACCGAGAATACGGGTGCCTCGGGTCTATACACATAACGGTTTGATATTTTATACCGAGATGAGTTTTCTGATACGAAAGAAAACAAAATATCGTATAACCACACCACACGTATGGGCTTTGAAAAAACTAAGTCCCGTCCCATTATATCGGCGCCGTTGCCTGATTTGACACTTTGGACTTCTGTGTCAAAGATAATTAAATGCTGCAGAAATAAAAAAAATCTCAAAAAAACAAAATCTATATCGTTCGACAAAATGCAGCTGATGTTCCGATTCCTGGTGGACAACCATTAAAACTCGTATGGGATAAAGCGATAGTGAGAGGGAAAGCAATTATAAATTAACCGTCTGCTATGCAGCGTTTCCTACCGCTGCAGTTGCTTCTGTATTATGGCAGCAGCAGAGAACATTTCTGGCACGATGCAGGTCGCTTATCGCGTACCGGGTGAGACAAAAACTCTTGAGTTAGCTTATAACGAAAACAATAACTCAAACCAATTAGCTCAGTCACGATGAGAAAGGATCGAGTGATCCCTTTTTTTTTGCTCTTTTTTTTCTGTTTGAAGAAGTTTTCTTCTTGTTACACAGTAATTAGTTTTCGAATTAATTACTCTATTATCGGTTAAAAATTTATATAATATATTCATGACACTCAAACGGACATCGGCACGACTTCGTTATATATATTTATATAGTTGTTCATAACTCATATGTGATACCGACTTGCTACTGGTGGTTGAATAATTATTGTCTCGTATCGTGATACTTATAATTGGTTCATTAAATGTGCAGGACGGAAGCGTATACCGAAGATATTATATTGATAATATATCACGTCAGAAGAAATGTTATAATACTTTTTTTTTAATATATTTCTATCTCCGAGAGGATATATCTGGTGAAACAAGAAAAAAAAACAAAAAAAAAAAGAAACAGGAATAAAAAATACTGGGGACAGTTTTACTTTTATATTATCGCAGAAAATATAATTCAAATAAAACTAAGTTCGTCCCCGTGCGGCGGGAACAAATTCAACTTGTAGAAATCCCAACAGATTGCCCCGCCTGGCTATAGGAGGGATGGAGGGCGTGAAGCGAGCGGATGATATGGGGCTGACTCGACCAGGGATGACTGAGGGTGTCTTTTCACGGTGGTTTCCTCATAAATAAAAATAACCACACTCGCCCCATGAGATCCATACCTAATATTCGTCCAACGCCTGGTTTCATTTCTATATATTTCTCTCTTTTCACCTTACAACAACCCACGCCATGTAATAATCATAAAAACCATACGCAAAAAAAAAGAAAAAACCAATTCTGTCACAAATACATGTATCGAAAATGTTTAGGTAGTAATAGAATTAAAATAAATAAATGATGAATCGATTCGATGAGACGAATTTTATTGGAAAAAGTTGTGCGCTTGTTTGAAAAATTAACGTGAGAATAAGAATTCATCATAGTTTGATCGCAGGGATACTAATTTTGAAAAACAAGAATAAAACTGAAAAAAAGAAACTAGATCGTCGCATATAATCGATGCGCAACGTACCGCGGATGCATATGTTGCGTGCAGCTGATAACGCAACTTCGGGATATTCGGCGGTCGTTTATGGGTCTCCTAGGAATTGGAGCCGCGGGCAACGCGGTTGCTGTGATTTTGGGTGGTTTGCTGCTGCTATTTGCTGCTGTGCAGCACGTATATGTTGCGTTATTTTATACACGTGTGCGTGTGTCGGGGAGTAAAATAGACTCACTGTTCGAGGACCAAGGGACTGCGATAGTCCTCTGGGATGGGAGGGTCGGATCTGAAGACTGTTGCGGTCAGGATCACGTCGCACTTATGCCCGGTAAACCTGAATCTTGTTAAGCTGGCGAGAATATGTTGCGGATTTACCAGCGAGAAATGCAACAAATTCGATTTTCTTGCTTCGTAAACCAGTCGAAATATTTTGTCTCAAGAGCACTCGATATCGATGAAGGCATTCGAAATCGAATTACGAATCCTTTACGACTCGTTATTCATCTTCGGTTGAAAAAATTGAAGCTACCTGTAAAAATGAACTCAGCAATTTTCCAACAGATTTATAGAGATGATCGGGATCGTAATTTTCTCTCCGTTAAGTTCAGCGATGTTCGCTGAGCAATATGTACGGATTTAGAATTGACCGCATCAAACGTCCGCCCTATTCGTCCCTTCGTTTTGGTTTGTAGGAAGGATTTCGCGTCGGTTTGTAGTCACGCGAGTAAAATTATATAGAGACGATATCTCTTTGGCGGCGTGAGGCTTAGGAGGACCCTCTATGGCGTATCAGCCCATGATGAAGGTCTTCGAATCGCTCGCCTTGTTGCTGTTGGAACATGAAGGGCGATTTGCTAAGCCCACCGCTAACGAATTGAGCGATAGATTCCCGTCGTCTAGGATCATCGCTTGAACCCCATAAGTACGTCCTATTACATGGTGATCCATTGCAGCGGGGGAATCCCTACGCAACGTTTCTCGCATTAGAGCACACGGATCAACCTGCAAAACCCGCAATTATCATATTAAGTGCTTTCAAGAATCAAGCGAGGAGGCGCTTCGAGTTTTCTTTTTCAATATTTTATTCATAACGTCGCGCCGAATTTTTTTTTCGCCTCTTGATAATTATTATTTCATAGATCGCGACAAAAAATCATGTTCATATACATTTATTCGGGGTAACATGTGGCTTATTTGTCGATCCGAAATCGGCTGTGTATGTGCTGCGGGATTTGAATATATATACGTAACATTCATACATACATACCAAGTGCAGCGGGTTATTCCCCATATTGTGTCGCACCCTCGCCGTACTTTTCTGAACAGCTATAGCTGGAATGAATCAGTACCCAAGGTGATCGTAAATTTTGCCCCGTGAAAACCCCCGAGCAGAAAGTAAGAGAGTGAGAGAGAAGCATTGATGTTTGGTCTAAGGGTATATAATACAGAAGCTGAGAAAGGGGAGAAAGTGATGTCATAACGTTACCAGACAAGTGCCGTTATGGCGCTCGTACAGTTTCGTAAGTGAATGCTTCGTCTTTAATCGGAAAATACGAGCTCAAATGTCCGAGTGCAGTTTCTAACCGGGGCGGGGGTTTTGGGTCGGTGTAATTTTTATTTTATTTTATGTTATTTTTTTTTTTTTTACTACTCACAAAAGAGGGACTACTTCCCTCCCTTTTATGACTGAATTTGTAACTTTAAATTGGCCCTGGTTTTCTGGCTATCCCATTGCAGGACCAACGATGTGCGCAGGGGGTAGCTAATACGGGACAATCCACGCGGGCGCACTCCGCGATACAAGCGCCGTAAAATTTTCTGGCGCTTTTTTTTTTTATTTCATTTTTATTTTCGTATTATTTAGCTGCCCAACCCCTCAAGGAATTTCAACCCCCGCGCACTCGATTATTTGACGACCAACTTTTTATGAATGTGGGGATTAATTTTAGCAGATTTTATACACCGAAATTGTGATGTCCTTTTTATACGCGAGTGCGCGTTCTTTTTTTTTTTTGGTTTTTTCAAATTCGTTAAAAATTTTTAAAATCGAAGGTTTCAGGTACCGAGAAAATGGCGTTGTTAGGTTGCATATACGTAAACCCATAACTGTATCGACTTGGCATGCGCGCTTGCGGTACGACTTATATTATATTATGTTGTTCGTAAGAACTATTTCATCAGTAGCAAATTACGAACAATCGCACCATAAAAATTAGCGGAGAATTTTTTGCGCTCGTAAAGCAGAACGAAAACTCGTATAACTTGTTTAGGTTTACTATACACGGGTCTTCATTTTAACTCACACCCCTCCACGTACATACAAAAGGGCGGCGTGCTGCAATTCTCGTAATAATACCGAGAGTTACAAAAGCCGGTGGAAAAATTATTCTATACACCTGAAGTAAAATATAAAATTTCAGCTGTAGATGTGTATACCTACGTGTGCAGTAAATTTGAACCGCAAAAATATAAAATAACTCAATAAAATTCCGAAACAGTATAAAGGGGCACGCTTTCTTACGGCCGTTTATTTTAATTTTGCAATACTCGCGCGGGAAGGAGATCACCTAGCGGCTCTCTCCTTTGTGATTCTCACTTTTGCGATACCAGCACATATCTGTACAACGTCAAAAATGAAAAAAATAAAAGCGTTCGTTTTTTTTTTTTTTTTTACTCACAACTTGCAGGGACGTATCTTTTTAAAGTAATCTGGTCAAACTATGTCAGCTGTTTCAGAACTTCAGAACGTCAAGAACTTCTTCAATAGAACAAACACAATTTTTCAGAATCTCATGTGCGGATCGATTTTTTATTTCTACAGAAAGTGTAAAAATTAAAAGTCGAACGAATTTTTTAGTTTTCGGATGAGAGAATGAGGATTAGAGGATGAAAATGGGGCGTCCCTCTTTTTTGAGAATGGCTATACGTCGTTGGATTTTAGTTTTGATTTTAGTGCGTCGGGGAGTGTTCAGGTGGGTATAAAGCTACCGCCTTGTGTTAGCTGGATGTCGGCGGGAAGCATAACATTTAACATTTAAGCCTTTAGAAGGTTGTAAGGTTGGCTCCCTGTAATTATCGCCAAGCGCGGCGCCCTGAGCTCTTCATTACCGCTGGATATCCTCGTTACTTTTCCGTATACGCGCCTTTTATAACTCCGCGTGCCTACCGCCACGAGTTTCTACTGTAGTACATGAGCCGCAAAATATTAAAAACAAAAAAAAAACACATAGTACCTAATGATTTTTTATAACATTTTCAGCGACCTTCTGCAGCATGATTTTTTTTTACTTCAATTTTTTTCTCTCTCTCATCTTGAGAAAATAGAGACAAACGAGAGGATCATTGATAGGCGCTGCAGCTGCACCCGATTACCTTCGAGTTCCATTTCATTAATTTTTATCATCGGATTAGACTCGGTACCATCTTCGAAAAAAGAAGAAGAAAAAAAAAGAACAGAAAAAACAAGGAGAAAAAAATAAACAATTACGGTATTCAGCCCCCAGTCGTGAACGAACTATACGAACTTATTCGAGTAACCGAAGCTGAACCGCCGCGCGCGAATGAAATGAGAGTAAAAAGGCGCGGCGTTCGCCAGCAAGAAGAGTTATGTTTAGCTGGAAATAATAAAGACATTTACGGGCTGGTTATTAAGCTTTACAAGTGTTGGTAACAAACCGCCATTCCCTCAACCAGCTGCACCAACACAAAGTAAAATACCATCCACCATCCACCACCAAGAATTGCCGGGGGCAAACCGCGAATGCTGCACTTCTTGACGCGCGACTTTTATGTTCCCCATGTGCAGACCACCATTCCGTATATTAATAAGAAAAAAAATTAAAAAAAAAAAAATGGTGAAATGAAATTTAATAAAACTGTCCCGCTCCGCATAATATCGAAAAAAATATTGTCCCGTGTTATAGGTAGTATGTATTCAATTGATTCTCCTTCTCGGAAAAAATTGAAAAATTTGATGCCGGGTTTATACGAAATAATATCAATTCGAATGAATTCATTGGTAGGTCGCGAAAGGGAAGGAGGTTGGCTGCGGTTACGAAGTCAACTTCGAGTCCTGCGCGGCGAGTTGGTGAAGATGAAGATAAGTCAAAGTCTGTCGGTTAAGATGAAAGTCGGACGTCCCGTCGTGACCAACACCTTGTTAGGTACGAGCAGCAACTGAACTCGCCGCAACAACCCCTGCGGTGGAAACAACCATTTGTTAGCGGGCACCCGTCACTCTTAAAACTCTAACCCACACTCGACTATATTCGCTAGAAAAAGTATTGACCAAATCCACGATATATGCGACGCAGACCCTTTCCGTTAATTGAGTAATTTAATTTATCACTATACATGAACGAATTCGTAGCTAAAAATCATCTCAACGAAATAATACGCAAATACATGTAACATATACTTGATTCAACTGCGATCTTTCTTCGCACCTGTAATTTCAATCTTAAAGATTAATTATCAATAGAAATCCGCGGTACTATTGATTAGCCGGGTCATTAAATAGTAGAGCGCTTGATGACTGAAAATCGGCGTAGTTCTCCATAAATATTTATGCGTTTCTAATTCTTTTTTATTTCTTTTCTATGGCGTAATGTACGTCAGGCGAGGGCGTTATGTTGCGCAAGTACAATTGCTCGAGGTTGGCTCAACTCGACGTTCAAAGTTATTAGTTGTATGAATATGGGTTTGGATTGGTGCACGATGTATAGAGCGGTGTTACGTGTAAAGGGAAAGACGCGTACGGGTCGAATTTCTAGTCAAGAGGTGCACCGGGCGTACGAGAAGGTTGGTATAGGTGAACTGAAAATTTATGATGGCTGGTAATGAAATGATCCTCAGCAACAATGGAGGCTCCGGGTTTAAAACGACGGGGAGAACGTCTTGGGGTCCTCTACTTCATGGCCTGTGTATCTACAATCTCGAGGGCCATTGTCAGCAGCCGCAACTTTCATTGTTACAAGTTAATTCCGAGTCTATTAAGTCGTTGGACGTCGACGAAATTACAAGGAGGAAATTAATACGCCTCTCTAATTAGTCAATTAGACGAAATTGAATGCTATTACCTGTAGAAATATATTACATTACATCTCGTCGTAGTACAAGGTCAAATTTTCGAATGGTAAAATTTATTTTTTGTCTTCACGTCACACCGGTCCTCTAATAATAAATTATAATTTTTCCGAACCAGATGTACACGATACCAAAAGATGTTCGGAATGTCTCTGAAATTTGGTGTTGAGGTTTTTTTTTTCCCCCTTCTTTTGGTTGCAACGAAAATTTTAAACAGTAACATTTCTGTTGGTAAGGGTCCTATTGTGGAATATTGACTAGAAGGATGCGTTTCCAATCAACTATAAAATTAATTATCCTCACTGATTAAGGCGGAGAGAAGGTACGAGTCATCGTTTCGATTAGTGTCGAGGTGTCGATATAGAAAGCATTCCGTGGATTCCTAGGGTTACGTTTGGTTTCTTTTTTCCATCTATCGCTGTATCTGTATAAAGCTATGCGGGAGATGGACAACAATGTCAAGTGCTCAAAATGGACCGGCTTCCGAATGCCAGAACTCAAAAAGAGTTAATTCGATTTAGATTCATTTCTATTGAGATCCATCGGGTCTCCATTGGGATTCTCGCATTTAAATTAGCTTTTGCCTTCCACCATCGTTCCCGACTCGATGAGTCGCGGGGGCTGGAGGAGCCATAATTCAACATCGAAGTCAACACCTTTTTCGAAATGTCCGATGAAAGGGAGACGAAAAAAAAAAAATTCGGATGATCAAGGAAAATAAATAAAATGAAATATAACGAAATTGGAGAAAAGCGAGTGGCTTTTTAGATTCGGTTCTTAAATAAGGAGAAAATTAAACTCTAGCATCGGAACGAAAGGTGTTTTATATTTATCGACAGCGCTAAATACCTTTGCAACAATGAGCGGCTTTCTCAACTATATATTAAAACGAAAGAATTAAACAGCTGAAATATAACGCGCTATACACTATCCACGTACTACATAAATATAAGGTATCTAATAAATTTATAAAACACCATCATCGTAGACACCGAACGTTTAACAAAAACGGAGAATCCGAACGGCCATATTTCAGTTAGAATGCGAGGGTCGCATTCGATGCCTGACTGGGGTTGCTATGACGATTAATTACCACCATCCCTCTCTCTCTTTCTCTTTCTCTTTCTCTCACAAACCTGAACGCCAAATCTACCGGGTGGATTTCGAGCAAAAATTGTGTTCGGGTTTTCGAATTTTTACCCATGAGACTTGAGACAAAAGTTGACCATATAATCGAATAGAGATATTATTAATAGTTCACTGATTAATTTTATTTTTGGCATAGAAATTCCAGAATTGAAATTCTCGGTGCTCAATGAAATACTTTCCAAAATCGGTTACGGTATGAGATCAATCTGGTCATTTTGGTAAATTTATGGGAAGCGATGTTTTCTTTTTGGATTCATGTTTGCGACTGTTTAGCAAATTTTGGGCACTGGGTATGTGGAAAACGAAGAAGATACAATCCCAGCGTTTCCCGCAGTGGCCACTGGAGATAATAGTGCAACTGATAGTACTGGCTAACTGGGGATATCCCCTTGCCACCACACCCACGCATACAGATATAGCCATGTACCGAATACGAAGCCAAGGGCGAAATAACCATCCAACTATAACAACGGAATCAGGAGCGCCCATTGTTTAACTTTGACCGGCAAAACTATCATCAACTCCCCGATCTTTCCTCCGTGTACCGCGATATGCATTTTCGCATTGAAGGGAATTCTAATTGAATCTTCTCTTTTCATTCAGTACAGATCAGAATTCACGATATGAACCAATCGATCGACTTGAGATGACGAATAAAAAATTTACCTATTTCAATAAAATGAGTCAACAAATGAGAGAAGGACGTTTTAACTGAATTATCCTGAAACATAACTTCTCTTGCAGCGGCATGGCGTATAAAAACGATCGGTTTTAATTTCCTCCTCGACGGATCGATTTCGAATTTAATTTCATTTCAATAAAACTTCTCTTTTTTCCTGCTAGCTATAGAGCGCAGTGCTCGTACCTTGTATTTTATGGTAACGCGTGGGGTTGAATTCGACAAAGAGTTTTATTTGGGAAAAATATCAAATCCCATTTGTTCATACAACTACGCGGTTATATTTCGATCGCATTGCCGAAACGCGGCTTATATACGTCTACAGAATAATTGGACGATCACGATGAAAAAAAAAGAAGATGATTAATGAAATAAAATAACAATAACAAGCTAAGAATACGCTATTTATGCGGGGAATAAAAAATTGAAATTATTGTACGAGCAGCGCGAATGAAGTTCTCGGACTAA
This sequence comes from Athalia circularis, assembly GCA_963978495.1. NCBI lineage: Eukaryota > Metazoa > Arthropoda > Insecta > Hymenoptera > Athaliidae > Athalia > Athalia circularis. Next base: position 16,714,589 of record OZ021698.1, on the reverse strand, counting down.
CAAATCTCCCGCGGTGCACTTCTCTCCCTTATAAGTTCACGGGGCGCGATAAACGCCCGACAGATTCCCACCTTATTTATTAAACCCGATGCATCTTCATGCGTTGTAATTTATCAGGTGCTAATGAGATCCTCCTTATATACATAAAATTACATCTAGAAGTTCCAGAAATTATGATCCGGGACGAAAACTAAAACCACAAAAATAGTTAGCGACTCCAATCAACGAAAATTTTTGAATCGGATGCCAAACTAATTTTTTTATACAGCGGTTTATATTTATTTCGTGTACTGGATCGCTCGGAACGTACGAAATTGCATATAGCGAGCTGCGGGCACGACGCGTGCAAACCACAAATTACGCGGATACAAAATACTGCCTGAAAAGGCAATAACTCCAAAAGAAATTGCCATTGTGGCTTCTTCCTGAATTTATGATGATTAAAACATCAACGGAGGTGTGTATTATTATATATCCGACGTCGTTGACCTACCCGCATAATATTCCCGATGCAATTGGATTATTATTTTCAACATATTGCAACCACTTCGCTTTGTCTTCACTTTTTATTTTTTTATATTCTTGTTAGAAAATTACCCTACCTCAGATGATCAATCGCAATCATTCGTATCGCACTTGCGAATGTACGTACTGAAAATTTATGTACAATTTAGTGAAGAACAATTTTTTTCCTTCCTCAGATAATATTCACTATCTACTGTAATAGGTTTATGTGCAACGAATGAAATGAAATATAATTCCGGTTTTGAAAAGTGTGTAAGTGAAATGGACTTAAATCGTTCTAAGAACTTCAAAAACTTCTATCCTCATTTCGTCAAGCGTTTCACTTGAAGGATTTTTTTTTTAATCTCAAGCCGTCTCGTTTCATTTTCATCTCTGACTGCTCGTTTCTATTATTTTCATTAGAATCCATCGGCCGCAGCTTTGGTCCAGTCGGCATGAGATTTATATCTAACGTAGCGTGACGAAGAAAGAATTTTCTATTACACAAATTGATTTTGTGTAACGTTACAATAATATGTTATACGTAGGTGTATATAAAGTTCCACGTTTTTGTCGGTGTAATTTTTTCAAACGATTCTTAACCGAATTTTGAATCAGGTGATAAAATAACCTATCCCAAAATGTACAAGATATTCGCTAAAGTACTTTTTTTCAGTTGAAATATGCAAGATTTTACCATTAGCCGTCACTCGCAGGATATACCAACTTACGTCCCCCTTACGCTTATTATTTATATCTGACGGACTAGGATACGTAATAGTTAACCCGGTACCCAGCTGTTTCAAGGATAGCGACGATAGCCCGTTTCATCCATATTTATCGAAGAAAATATTCAAATATATAATTTACCCATAAGGTATTTATTGACCGTCGCGTTGGACCGCGGGGTCGATTACCGTCACTTTATGTGTTTTTCGCGTGGCTAGAAACTATACAGAAACAACTTTACCACAGTATGTATGTGTAAAATGTACATTATATATCCTACGCCTAACAGTAGGTGCCTCATGTTTTGGAATATAAGTGTCATAATTGTATACCAAGTACCAAAATTCCATGCCTCGAGAAATTAGCCCCGAAATATTTCAAACCATGATCATTACGTATTGAATGTTGAGGAGAAAATAAGATGGTTAAATAAAAGAGAAACTTATGGGTTGATTTTTATACATCGTATGGAAACCATGGAATAGGAGAAACTCGCGTCTTGCGTTGCAGTGCAGGATATCGACGCGGTTCCGCCCCAGCATCGGGTCAAAGGAACGACGGGGGGTTGTCCGATGCAGGTACGCGAAGACAGCGTCCCGCTTGGACCGAAAATAAGAGCTGCAGTATCCGAGTTGAATTAAAAAAAAAGAAAAAAAAAAAAAAAGTGAGAAAGAAATAATATCTGAGACGCTGCAGGTTTATAATTGTATCCCCGCACCGAAGAGCAGTTCATTTAATATGTTATCAAAACTTTGAACGCGTTAAAAGAAACCGTGACCGTATAGTTTTGAGATCGTCAATTAGTTTTTCGTGAATATAACGAGACAAGACACATCTGCGTTCACGCGATGATTACCAAATTACCTGATTTTTATACCTCTGCGGGATGTGTTGGGAATTTTTGTTTTTTTTTGATTAATGAAAAATGATTCGAAAATGGTATAGCTTATTATGGCCTGTAGGTATTAACACCGTTATCTCAAGAACTGAAAAGCGAAAGGGCGAGATTCGAAAAGAGAATTTAAAAAAAAAAAAAATATCCCATGGGATCGAATAGTTTATAGGTTATTCTGATTTTCCGAAGATAATTTTTACCCTTCCGCTACCACTACGCAGTTTTGCATATTAATTTTTGAGGCAGCCCTTATTACGGCGGCCCTTGACTGGTTAATCGTGAGGAGTAATTCCCTCGAATAATGAGGAGTAGAACAAGAACAGCTGTGCTCGACAGGTATTAGTTGAAACTTGAAAATACAACGAGACAACGAATCGAGAAATTCTACTTCTCTACAATACCACAAGAGAGTTAGGACCCGTTATGTTCTAACGTTAAGGCGATCCCTATAGCTTTTGGGGAACTGATGGTGGAACTAATTTTACTAACTAGAAGATGCCAGCCCGAATCAACTCAGAAAATCCACCCAATTTGGACGGAATTAGAGGGATTCCAGAACAAGTGGGAGTAAAAATCCCGCGATTAACAATTTCTTTTTATTCAGCAATGAAAAATTATAAAAAAAGTTCTAAATTTATTTCAACGATTTACTTATTAAGAATTCGGAAAATCGGGCGCAGATGTACGGGGAATAAGTAGTCTTCACGATTTCACTTTAGTTTTTGGAATTTTAAAATTTCGAGGCGCACGATCACGTCGAAGCTTACCGTGAGCCGTTTCCGAGTGGTATAAGTAATAAGGCGAACCTGCATTGAGATAATGTCTCAATCCACGCCTCGAATAATACGTGCGTGTCGAGAAAGAGAGAGAAAGAGCAGAGGATACATGTATAGTGTTCCCAACAGGAATAAGTAATTTCCAACCACGCTATGTGGGGTGATAGATCTCGGCCCAGCAGCGACATGAAAACCACAAAATTCAACGTCGCTTTTGATTCCAAAAATCAAATTCTTCCATTTTCGAAAATATGTCTCCCAATGCTCGGCCAAGCTCTAGGAACAAAACTTACGTCGAAATCTACGTTAGTTTGAAAAACAATATAACTATTTTACTGCAAACTTCGCTCAATATCACTCGGAATTCTTGTTCGGACTTCAGAGAGGTTTGAGTTCGTCGCTCTCTCGGGTAGAGCGTATCTAATATATTATTATGATTTAGTCGTTTTCTTCGGGGTCTGTGTGGGTGAGGAAAATAAGGAACAACGAGCGAGCTGCTGCAAACGGCCGGGTGTTCGTTGCCTGACGTCTCCATCGCATCGGATCGCGTCGGCATCGTTTTCGACGCCTCCTCCATTGCACACACATGCAATGGACGACTGCACGTATCTAATTGTTATATATACAACCCATTTAAACATAGGCGAAATGATGATTGGCAAATAGTTTTTCAGCACAATCTTCGTACAAAGAAATTCAACAATGAATTCTGATACCTGCTAATAAATCGACACCGAAATGATGATATACAATATTCGTCGCTTTATTAAGACGTCAAACTTTTGTTGTTTTTTTTCGCTACTCTGACTAATAAATTCTAGTACAACTAAAGTTGTAAAATCGTAACGATTACCTACACGATTGCTTTCATTCGAATTCAGACCTGTCCGGTGATTTGACAGGTAAAAAAAATGTGTACACGAGTCTCCATTATACGTACTACATACATATGTATAAATTTATAATACATACCAGATATATGTACATGCGGAGGAATCGGCTCGTGTTCGGACGGCGTGTATACCGTATCAACCTAAATTACAAATTCCATCGTACAATAGCTACGTTGTGTGCGAGATATGACGCCCTCCCTATATTCCCGACGAGGTAGAGGCTGACGCGTGCTTTGGACCCTGTATGTACAGTGTACGGAATATACTAGATGGGTAGACTCTCGGGTTGAGTTAATTTAATGTAGATTTTAGATTGTATTCGCAGGACCGTAAGCAAAGATCACACGTTACCTTGATTCACTTGCCCTTTATTTCCCTGTCAGACATCAGATTATTATCAAAGATTCGACTGAAATCTGTGACCAATTAGGTATAAGATATCGTGTAGAGAGAGAAAGGATTCGTTTCAAAATTATTCCCATGAAATATGACAAAACCTGTTTTTTCTTCTTATACCAATGCTAATGAGTCGCTCGATCGATTAAACAAATTTTTGCCATTGATTTCTTTTTGGATCAAAGAATTTTGGGAAATTTTCAATGAAATCGTGCACAACGGTAGTTTCATATTTTGAAGATGAAATTATCGTGTTTAGGGTGAAAACAAGAATAGATCTGAGAGGATAATCTAAAATACAAGACGAGTAGGGTATGTATAACTTGGAACCGTTGACTCTGGTGATTTCGTCCAAGTATAGCGCAGGCCCATAAAATAGGGGTAGTTACATCCCCGCAGCGAAAGGGCGAGGAGGTTATGAGGGTGAAATGCGCCCCTTATATACTACAACCTTCCGCAGAACGTCCCTCAACAAGAATTATATTAGGATTACAAGCATTATCGCCTCGAAATAAACTTAACTTTTATAGAGGTCAAATTGTATTGGATTTGTCAAGCTCCGTGGGGGCCGAATATATGCGGTTTTCAAACGCCTGCAATAACCGCAAGCATCAAAGCATAAATATATCCGATCATCGACCAGCAAAGAATTCGGTTAAATCGTAAATTTCTGATTCAAATATAGAATATTTTCTATAATTGTCTCATAGTAAATCGATTGAATTTAATTAAATGTTTAATGAGTAAGAAATCAAATTTCACTCCGTACTCGGTGAGTCCATGGGAGAATCGACTCTCTCGAGGAACATGAGAATACAGAGAAAAACTTTCACATCGCGGGGTTAAGAGTAAAACGCTTAAGGTTTGACTTCTTGTCACAGAGAAAGTAGTTAGCACTTTTGGTACGCGGAGGGTGGCGAATGGGGGATGGAAGACGGGGGCGTAAAGAAGAAGTATAGCGAAGGGGGCAGAGGGGAGGGGGAAGTTACCGAGTGGGTGGACGTTGAGGGATGACTCGAAGCCTATATACTCTCCCCTTTTTCTCTTAAATCTCATTCAATGTCTTTCAATCAGGGTGATTGATGATACCGTGCGACTACACTCGTGCATACCTATACAGATATCGTTATGCCGCCAGTACCATGACCTTAAAAAACAAAAAAAATATTTATAAATATTACGTATCCGTTTTTACAAGCATGTAGGTAAAGCTACACGTTGTACACATACCGAGCAGGATGCAAGTGGGTAAGTTGACGAAAAAAATTAAATCAAAGGGCGTAACGTTCCCTTATTGCGGCCTCGGCAATGTCTAATAATATATGATGAGGAATGAGAAACGAGCAACATGAAGGCGCGGAGAATCTATGAGAAAAGTGCAGTTTATAAAATACAACAGAATAAGTCAAGGAGTTAACGGGCTTCGTCGATTACGAAGAACTGCCGATATAAATGAGATTCTACCCCTTGAAAGTTGCAGTTGCTATGTGTATGACCGATTCCAAAGCTAAGAATATTTCGATTTTTTTTCTCTCTACATTCTTGAAGAGGACATGCTAAGCATTTATAAATTTCGGTACGTATATGGGGGTGATGTATCGATCATCGGGTCAAAATTCATTTCCCTATTATTTCACCCCGCCGAACATCAGATGTATGAATTGTTTCGCCCTTTATTTATATTCCCGTACAACCAACTGCGTAAAGTTTATCGGACAACACGTGAACGTGTAATAATGTTCATCCCATTCTACTCTTATAGCAGCTGAACGTGTTGTATGACTGCGTTGAAAGATGAATGAATTGTCCTAATATCCCGTCCGCATAGACTACAGGGCGTGTTGGCCGCGTGGCTCGCATCTATCATTCCTGATTTAAACGTGCTTCACCCGATCGTCTCCACTATACACGGACCTTTGAGGGACGAGAACCAGAAAGACGTAACTTACAAGAACTTGGAAACGCTGGGCCTTCCAAAGCAACATCTTCCAAAAAGTGAAAATGAATCCTGCGTTACCGTCGAGTCTTCCCAACCCTCGTGGAAGAATTCACATGGTCTCCAAAATTCTGACTTTTTTGAATTACCCAGGGGACCAAAGGTTGCGATATAATATTTTGATGAAAAATTATGGCTGCAGTTACAAGGCCACCGTACCTACCTACTGCCCACCTTATTCTAGAGAAATACCAACCGAGTATCCTGAGAAGTTAAATCAAGAGTAATTTTAACTTAAACGCATGACGTACATACCTTTACATACGCTCTCTGCAGCGCCACTATCTACATATAATTTCTACTGCATTTATGTAACGTACAAGCCGCGTAATCCTGGAGTAGGTTAATTCGGGATTAATAAGATTAATTGCAAGTGCAAGGATTAAATCTAAGACCCCGTCATCAGTTGGCTAAGGGATAATAATAACACGTATTACACCTGTATGTGAATAAGTGTGATACTTGAAATGAAGATAAAATAAAATTCTTGCGCTTCTTCCGAACCGGTAAAAAAATTAAGTCTTGCATTCGCAGCGCGATTCTGCAGCGGGTGCACCGCACATGTAATGGCCGATTAATAAATCCTCCCCAGCGCCGAGCTAATAAGGGTGGTATTTTTTTAATCGAATGGCGTAGCTAGCTGGTTGTTTCTACAGTAGGAGAATTCTCTAAGCAAAGGATGACGCAGGGCAGCCGACCGTGAGGCACAGCACCCGAGGGAAAACCGCGTGTTCACCCTGCACGGTGGCCTGTCATTTTAAATCACTGCTGGCTGACCCTCTTCCGGTCCTTGCGTTTGCTGTCGCGTTACAAACCCTGAGTACCTCTGTACCCATAGTTTACCACCGATATACAAAACCTACTTCTTCGGAGACAAAATTTTAGGACTCCTGATTCAACCCCACCTGTAAATATACGTCGTTGTATTTTTTATTCATGGAAGTAAAAAAATAGAAATTTTCGGGGTGAACAACGAATGGTTGTCGATATTCTCTGTGTGAGTTTCAGCTGAAAAAAAACAAAACATTCCGATAAAATGGTAACATTGAAACGTTATTGAATCGAGACGTTCGTGCCGCAGGAAATCGGAGGAATTAATAGGATAAGATAATATGTGGAGCCGAGACAATAGTCCATTGTATCGATAATGCATCATATGCAAAGTGTTCATTCTGCTGTACAGTTTTGAAAAAAAAAAATATTCGTACAATAATGAAAGTTTGCAAGAAACGATAAGGTCGAAGTTCAAAATGTAATCCATGAATGGTGCAGCTTCTACTGACTTGAAGTGCACAGTTGATATTAGGTTAAAAAATTACAATGAATGAACAGTGCGGCAGACAACTTGCCATAATATAATTCAACTCGGAGGCGATTTGACTCGATTATACACATAGCGGTCGCTTTGGTTTAACCGGGTAAAAAATTATATCATTTTACACACACTTCCGCAAAATAAAGTAAAATGAGGGTTGCAATTTATTACTCAAGGAAATACTCTGCGACCTGCTTATACTATTATTACACTCCGAGCTTATTAGTTATAACTGGGAACAGCAGCTGCAGCGTTTGTAATTATGTGTGACTCTGTGCTACATGATACACTTCAAAATTTTTATCACAATTTATCAATGTATCTTTTTTGTTTTTGCTCTGTACAAACAATAAGTTTTAATTTTCAGTCATCATCGTCGCGACGTTCGATTACACATGACAACAAAGTTCGATGCATTGTTCGAGGGTAAATCGATCGCTCTGATTTAATGTAATCACATTTTCGTACGATATTTTCAGCAAATTTACGATGAGGTGAATCGGATTTTTTTTTTTTTTTTTTTCGTAATCAAAAACGCCAGGGTCAGAAACGAATATTTTTGATCTTTGCAATTTTTGCACAGCATCTCAAAGTTATTCACGTTCCTCAGGGTTGTGTGTAAGCGTATCTAATTGGCATCTGCAGTGAAAACGTTGTTGGATATAATTTAACTAGGATTAGTTAGGATAATTTGAGTTTTGTTGGAGGCTTTCGGTGTACCAGGTTCTTGACATACGCGAACGGCAACAAAACCTTGCAGAGCACAAACCCTGAGGGCCGGAGGCCAGGCGTTGGGACGCGAACGTTGTCCCGTGGGTGTCGTGTGTTTGCCCGTTGTCACGGGGCCTCGGCGGGCGGTGCGGCGGCGTCACGACGCTTGGCGTCGGGCGCACCAGTATCGTATAGATATACGCGTACCCCCTTCTTCTGCAAATCCTGCAACCCCCTTCCGTCCACCACCTCCCTTTCGTTTCGCAACCAAAAGCTCGCGCGTTCAGCCGAACACGCCGACCCAGCCCGGCCAGATTACGTTGACGCATGACTCTTGCATACGTAACACCGTGGCTCTGCTTTGCGCTTTGACTCTGCGCGCGAAAGCTTTTATATATATGCTCGTTATATACACCCCACGCAACGATTGAGGGATCACTTGAATTTTGCGATGAAAAAAAACCCGTTTTCTAATGAGCTAAAAACTTTGTCGAAACGGAACTGGTTGCGCTCTGTCAAAAAAGGCACCACATAACTAATTGTAAACTAGAATATAACATAACTAACCCACTGACCTACATTTTACAACCCTTTTTCATAGTACTACGCATAGTAAAAGGGCTATTCTCGAGCTATTATAGTAGTAAGCGCTTATTGGCCGCTGCTGCTCATTCATCAATGCATTCATGAATTTAATAATGTGTTGTACGTTTAAAAGAATCAGAGCAACACTTCGGCTTCTGAGCAAAAATGATGAAGTTTTTGAAAAAAACTTTTAGACGGATGAACTTCAAATGAAATTGGAGCTTGAACTTGTTACTTTCGGATACGTCTAATGAATTCTTGAAAACGAATTAGAAATAGAAAAAAAGCCAAAAAAAATGGAGAAAACCGCTGAAATCTCTTACGCCCGAGGGCTTATTAGCATATGCATCAGGACACGCGCTCGGTTTTTCGTCTCTAGCTTATGTACATAGATGTGGTTGTATAATATCGTAGGAGACATTGCTCGACATAGTTTGCTGCACGATACATGAATAGGAATGTTTGTATGTGCTTACATTTGTACATAACGGTACGACCGAACAACCAACCGCGAGTGTTTTTGCAAGACGGATGACGTCCATTCAAAAGGGCGACTTGACTGCTACAGCCCGCGCCTTGTAATTAGCAAGGGGGCACGTGCCTCTAACAGAGATTAACATTGCGCAGATTACAATGACAATTACCAACGCGATTACAATTATATTGTTACAAATATACCTCCAAGTATAACATTTCACACCGCTGAAGGTTAATACCTAGCAAATTTATACCAAAACTTCGTGCGATTTTCTCCCGTAAAAGAAAGATCAACATTTTTTTGTTCGTTCCAATCGTGTTGGAGGCAAATCCGAAGAGATCAGATAAATTTTTTTTTTTTCTCAATTCATATACCAGGAATCGTTGAACCAGTTCTGCGTGATGTGATATATAGTTTTAAATTTCAATTCATTTCGAATCGATGATAGAAAATTTCTGGTTCGTCCGGTCGATGGAATGTATAAATTACACGGATCGAGCGTATGAATCGAGATCGAGTTACTTCTTCTCGCCGATGTTATTGTTAATGGGAGGGTTGACCTCACTTCCTTTGATAGCGGCGCGTCTCAGAGTCTAAAGAGTCTCCCGACTTTCCTCGGTTTATCCCCATCGTTTTCTTGTTTTCTATTTTCTCCGCTATTCACTCGCATTTCATGCTGTACGTACACGTCACGCATACCATACCGTTTAATCGTAAATATACGGAATATTAATTACATTGGAGATAATGAATGAACATCATAAGCACGGAATTGTTATAATTGGTTCACTGATAGATACGTTTGTAAAGGCGGTGTAAATTCGTCATTCCTCATGAGCTACATAATATCTTCTTCCTATAATAATTCACAGCAATATACCAACGAGTACACATCTGTCTAAAAATGAAGCGGAAGTTTAATTACGCCATCATGACAATAATTAATGCATCGTATTGAGAAACGTTAACGTCGAGTGTGCAGTCGAAGACATGTCCTCTTATAAAACATGCGTTCTTTTTACATCTCGGAGCTCGAGCCGACCATATTCAGATTTTTTTTTTCTATATCTCGTGATCGTCGGTTGAAACTTTCGCACGGGCGTAAGAAATTGTTTGAATTTATTTTTTTCCCGTGATCTGAGATAAGAGACAGATAGAGATAAGTACCGGAGGGATATAAGTGGGAATATCGCTAGTACTTTTTGGTGTAGTTATGGTATCGGTATGGGTGGATTTTAGAGAAGCCTCGGTAAGATAGGATCGCAAACAGAGCCGGGCTCTCGAAAAGAGCAACAAAACTGTTGCCTTTATCAACCCATCGGGAGTAATCCTATAGGTGCTTAGCGTGAAATCCCATAATCGATAGTTTGCTTAACCATCCGCCACGTGGTGCCACGTGGCCGGCTCCATTAAGGCCATCAAACACCATGGGACCCACCACCCGAATAGCACACACGCCACTACACCCCGTACAGTAGCACCACAGGCACTCTGTATAACGGAGGCTTAAAGACCGTATCTATGTTAATATGGCAATGCCTTCTATGTTTCTCCAACTCTGTACACGTATTTACACCGTACTCGTACATACGTATCCAAACCCCATAATAAGCCATGCAGATCTACCTACAGGACCAGCCGAAAAGAACGTGGGGAATTCGATGCACCGAAACACAAAACGCCTCTGGGGGATAATTTTTTTACCGGTATTAAAACAAACCTTAAGATTTTTCACGCTTTCTGCAGGAGAATTTTCTGATGTGCTAATCGTGAGTTTTTGCACCCGCAAGATCGATTAAAATCATCGATAAAGTTTTACGCTAGTCAAAAATAGGTTATCTCGTTTTATATGGTGCGGGTAGAAATCCCCCGTTTGGTCAGAAAATTATGAAATCTTTTTCTTTTATCTCGTTATTTTCGCGAGACGAAAAGTAGTGCACGAATAAAGCTGAAATTATGAATAATTATTGATTTTTTGTTTTTCATTTAATAAAAGTCTGAAAGAATTCTTCTCGGTATTGAGATTTCGTGTTCTCATTCCGTCTATTCAGATGTCTGTATAACATGTATTTAATTTTTCTGATAATTTAATTTCGCTGAAAATAATTAATTGATCAAAAGCTCATCGTTTCCAAATTTTTATGTTCTGTTAATATTATTATAAGTCATATCATTGATAATTTGTAAATTTTTCATACAAGATTATCTGGACATAAGATGCGATAATAAAACACAGTTTGCAGATAGTAAAAATATATGCAAATAATTAGCAGTACGCAGACTGCGTAATTATTATATCGCTATATAAGTACGTATGTCTCAAAATTATCTCTGACTTTTATTAAACGACTTCGTATAAGGGTTTGATTTTTAGGTGATTTGATATTTTTAATCCTCAATCTTTGACCTGACTTGAAAAAATTTTTTTTCCCCTTCTCTCTATCAGTTATTGGCTGCTGCCATTAGGAGCAGCAAAAAATATACGTATTTATCGTACCTATATACCTAAATAAGTCACGGGTTTTAGGGGCTCGGATACAAGGGTCGGTCGGGTCCAAAACAAATATCTGGCTAATATACCGCGACCGATATGCCCAATCGGTGACCCCAGGAAACAGTTTTCACGCCGATTTAAATTAGGGCGATTAATACACCCCACAAAGGGTTTCCCACGAGCAGGATGCTTGTGGAGGGGCGCAAAATATACGTAGACCAAACGGCGTCGCGACGCTAATTAGAAGTGAGACGAATCGCGTGGGCTGTGGTAGGTATGTACGAATCCCAATTAGACAGGGTGTTCATATTCTATTGCTAAATAATTTGGGAAAATTGGTACGTCGGACTTTCCATGCTTTCTATGCTACTCTAACGGTTCGGGTCTGCTTCTATTTTTTTGTTTTTTTTCAGTGTATAACCCTGAATTTTTTGCCGGCCGAAGAAGAAGGAGACAGAAAAAAAATTGACTCCGCTTCGGTCCAGATAAAAATAACATGAAAAAGTGCTCGAGTAAGTTAAAATATATATTTCGTTCGTTTTGGGTGGATATTCCCTTTATTTTTTTTTTTTTCTCATCTCGTACATATCCCTTCCACCATTCGCTTTTCTACTCTTCTACTTTTTACCATCGAGATACGCGGATTCAATAGTTATTCATTAAAGTTGAATTGAGGCGCGCAGGATGCTGAGGTCAGCCCCTGGTCGACCCTGCGGCAGAGCTCAAAGCCCTTATCTCCGGATGCCCGCAACCTACTATACGTTTCGTATGGACGTGCTATAGGTACGTATCTGCATCGAGAATTACATATGTACTTCGTAAGTCTCTCCCATCATATATCACCCGTGTTACTAATTTCTAAACGATTTTCTTCTTCTTTTTTTTTTACCGCGGCGTACGAGCGTTACAAAATAACGTTCCAAATTCTGATGCACTGTAAATAGCATATCGTGTAATAACTGGATGAACGATATTGACATTCCGAAGCAATTGTAAAATGTAAAAAAAATAAAAATATCACGCACAAAAATGACGATAACCGATTTCTCATGCGGTAGAGCAAGTGCCGGACGTATATAGGCTTATTATTTCGTACGAGGAATGATAAGATGATGATCATATAAGTGATCGGATCGTGGCGGTAAAAAAAAAAAAGGAAGAGAGAGAGAGGAAAAATTAAAGGGCAGGTGATGGTCGTTCGTATAATCTTGTCCGGACATCGTGTAAGTACAGATATAAAAGATGAAGGAATCGTCGACATCATCGCGGATCGCGGTTACGGTGTAAGACGATTCGTTCGCTCGTATATAAGTATACATTTTACGTTAACGTACTCGCTATTATAGTGAGTCGAAGGTATGAACGAAAGTAACAACTAAGAAGAGCAGGTATATGGTATTAAGGTATAGGTAATAATGTGATGTGTGAGCAAGGTAAGTGGCCATCAGCCAACATAAACAATACGCGAACTAAGTATACCCTTTACTTGCGAAGGCATCGTGTACAGGGCAAGTGTTCGTTCAACTTACGAGAAAACTGTGATCGAAAATCGCCTCTTCGCCGCCAGTACCCCGTGCATTTCTTACGGGGGTCTCGCGTACATATACGCAACGTATTGTATATGTACGTGGAAAATAGTAAACTCGATTCGACCAACACTCGAGAAAGAGAGAAAGAGAGAACCGCGAGATGATCATCGACGTCAGTTCGTAATAGAGCCATTACCCATCGTACGATAACTTCATCATCATATGTACAACATTGGCGTCGCCGCATAGATCCCACAGCAGGGATCGTCCGACGATTATTCATCGATGCGGACGATCGATGGAAAAAATAAAAAAACCTTCAACCTCGAGAACAGTCATTCGACAACCTGCACATAGACACGGAAATTAAAAAATCTGGACACAATTTATAAGTTTGATTATCAACTTTTTTAACGGATCGTTATTACAATTTGTGCGGACGCAATTAATTCATTTCTTAGACTATAAAAAGCGTTTGTGTAAGATTAATTATTGAACGTTTGATTGCGCGGGGTATCAGACACCTGGATATATTGCTAACTACTGCATCGAACTTCAGGTCTATGTGATAAAATCCAATAAATCTTAGACCTGTTTCTTCGTACAATGTTATATGCGGTTAATAATAATTAATGAATAGGAAAATTCAATCATAGAAATCTGATAGCAAATGCAGCGACTGTACAACATATAACGATCTGCAGAATTTTTCAATTTCAATTTCCTTTTCTTTTATTTTTTTAAATTTATTTTCTCTTTCTCTCTGTTAGTTTTTTTTTTTTTTTTTCGTTTGGCAGAAAAATATTTCGACCTCATCCCGTAACCGGTATGTAAGTTTAATAGCGCCAATGAACGTGCGATGCACATGTGTGCGAAAGATATTGATATAAACAGGGGGCGGGGTTCTGGCGAACCTTCACGTGTAATCAGACTATTACTTTCCGTTCTGGTCAATCTTCCTCAACACTTTTCTTCTTTTTTTTTTTTTGTTACAATGGCTAAATAATACCCGCCGACGTTATTCTAAACGCCATATTAAGTACCGACCTGCATATCCTCTTCTCGATCTCATCATCGATGTATAAATGTATTTGCCCGTAGTAACGTGGCGAATTTTATGCATTATTAATTGATTACATGGTGTGAAGTAGATTTTGAAAAGTTGCTTTGCGAGAGACAAACAAATAGAATAAAAAAAAAAAACTACGTTCGCAGCCATATGAGTGCGAAAATGAAATTGCGAAACTTATTTCTCACGGCTAAAGTATACCGTGGAAATATATACAAATGTTGCCATGTCGTCGGTTTTTTGGATCGCGTAACAAATACGTAGGTTAACCATAAAATGGAAGAGCTTCTATCCCTTCTGATCAAATCACGAGCAATAATTTGATGCTCCAATAAAACGGCAGAGGCGTCAAAATACAATCCAATCCAAGCGGGCTTTACCGGGACTAAACTTTTTCCAATGTCCCGGCACTATTTTCAGTGTATATACAAGCTTTCGTTCCTCCTTCTTTTTGTCCCCTATCCTCTTTCCCTCTTTTTTTTATTAGCTTTCCCCGTCTTTTCATCTTCTTTTTTCCCTTCTTTTCATCTCGTATACGTTTGCTACATCCATATACCAAGAATCGAGGATCGAGGATCGGAAATCGGGGCTTCGGGGGCCTCGGGGCTACACTCCGAGTTCTCCAACAGAACTGGTGAGACCCATTGGGAACGGAAAACCTCGATGTCAGCAGAACCGAGGAATGGCCAATGAGGTTTCAAAGAAACAAGGGAGACGTCAAGTGTATTGGCTATTTTATTTCCAAAGCCCGCTCTGAAGGGCTCTTAATAAAACGACTGCTATGCCATGTCATCCTCGTCTACGACACGAACCAGCCATATACCGAGTAGAAATAAAGAAAAAAACAACAACAAAAAATTGTCGTGGGTGTAAACAATATTTTTTATATCACATTCGTTCGTTCTCTTATTTATCGGCACGGTAAAATGAAATAGATACAAATTTATAAAATTATGTTAGAAAAAAAAAATTCTATTTCGGCCGCGATTCGTTTACACGCATCGAGTCACCATATTCATTATATACTCTATGCATATCTATATACTTACCCCATAAAAAAAGAGCATAACGAATGGGAGGCGATGCAGGTTGTTATGTGAAATGAAATACTCTTTAATGGATTCGCTTTTGATATATAAATCTCTGTAACGCCTTCCATGTAACATATCTTTTTGAACTCTTTGAATTCTCTAGGTGTTTTGCAAGTCAAATAATCCCCATAAACAATGTAATCTGAATATATCTGAATGTCCTACTACATACATTTCCATGCGGTTTTCCGTTCAGCACCCCTTCACTCAATTCAAACAGTATAACTCGTTATACATCTTCCTGCATATGCCGAACCTCATTCGAATTTCTTGTTGCTCCAACCGTGTTGAAAACTTTGCATCATACCCGCCGTAAACAACACGTATACGTTACGTACGATACAATTCCTTACAAAACGATCATCCGCTAACACGTCGAGATAAAAGTGTACGAGAAACCGGAAGGAAGAGGAATATAAATAATTTAATAAAATAAGCTACGCAAGATCGACAGAGGATAAAGTACGAGATGTATAAGAGACAGTTTTATGATTTACAATGTAAAGAAAATAGGAAATGAGATGATAAAAAAAAAAAGATGGCCGCGGACATTTGAGGGGCATGTATATGTATTACCGTACATATGTACATCTTCTGTTTCTTCAGCTTCAGATTCTGCTTGAACATCTTCTCCCGTCGGTTTTCTGTCGTTCTAGAGAATGCGGGGCACGCGGCCGCAGTTAGTTCTGATTAGCGCGGCGGCGAATGACGTAGCACTGGCGAAATACCGTGCCTGGAATGTTTAAGCAGAAAGACAAGCGAGCACCTTATGTACAACTATATATCTATATACCTCATACCAACCCTCTACAAACCCTCAGCGTACATGACACGGTCTCCCCGGTATTTTCGACGTGTCGTCGTCGTCGCGATGGTGGCTTCTTTTTCCCTCTTGCCCAGCTTCTTTTTCTTCTTTCCTTTCTTTCACTGGTGTGGAAGACGTCGCTTCTATCTGTATATGTATAGGGACTTATAGCGTCGCCTCGTGCGGGTAGAGCTGCTAGCTGGTATATCCACCACTCTGAGCCCCGCTGCTCGCTTTTCCTTCTGCGAGTTGATGGGAATTTATTTAGGGGAAAGTTGAGCGGGGACCACAAACCTACAACCCCTACTTCCTACCTTTTTGCACACCGAAAACGAAATACTCCAGCGCCACGGTAAGTGTGACAAAGGAGCAACCCTAGGAGGGTGCAGATGATACGAAACCACACCACCAAATCTCCAAATTCAGTCGAATCAAAGATAATGACACTTTTTTACTTCACTTTCGTTGTATAATAATTTAAGAATATATCTGTTTTATCCCGAGTGAATAATATTATACACACTTTTTCTCTAAAACGCGAGGACAAAAAATATAGATTTTTGGAAAAATTTCATTTCTATTTGACGAATTATTGTTTCACGTTTTGCTCACCACTTCTCGTACATGATACGGTAATTGCTCTACAATCTGCGTATACATGTATACATGTAACATAAGTCAGAGAGATATGAGGTACTAAAGAATGAAGAGTAATGGAGGGGGTGGGTTCTTCGGCTACGTAGAGATAATCCATTTAAAACTTAAGGAGGACTTAAAACAAAGCACTACCGAACAAGTAGAAAAGCGACGATGGTTTAGATGTGGTGGTGGTATAGGTATAGGTAGTAAAAGGCGCGGAGGGCGTTTATCCTCCTAAATCAGCTCTGAGGAAGGAAGATGGCCGACAAGTCAGCGCTAACCCTGCACACAGCTAGATATCTTATACGCTCTCTCAGGCCATAGACTCGAACGCCGTTCTTATCGCACTCCCTCATCTATAGACTATCATTTGCCTACATGGATATGCAGGTATCAGAGCTGTACGCATTTATACGGCGACGACCCCTGCGTATGTCAAAAAAATATTCCTTACATCGTACTTTTTCATACCCGTTATTTGTACCGCACGAAAAGGGTAGTCCGAAGCAGAAGGGGGTGTGTGGGGCACGATGGAAAGGAGATCAATTATTCGTCCGGAGGAACAGGAAATAGACAGTGTTGAAGTTTCGATAACTTTTATTTCGATGGTGCAGTATTTTCCATTTTGCCCAGGTCTCTAGCTGTTTGATATATAAATGTGGTGGTACGAGCCACACCTACTGTCTCGCATACAGCCCGGGGATAATATGGAGTCTCTTTTGATTTATGGGTTAATAGTTAACCGGCCGTAAATAATGCTAATCACACTCTTATTGTACGTTCTTATACAGCATCCCTCGATGTGAGTCGCAAATGTTTTGTCCTTATAGTTAAAAGAGAAGATTGAGATTTATATCGGACAACGTGAGGTATACGACGATCATGGTAATCCTGCAATTCGCATTGCGCTGTACGGCTCGATCTCTATGTGATTTTCTAATTATACAAACTTGATTTTTTTTTTCATTCATTTCTTTCTCTTCACGCACAGGGTCTGCAGGAACTTGATCATTTTTACATCGCAGGTACCATATTCGATTTATTACATATATATCACGAATTTTATTCTCCAAATTGAATGCTGATATCACGTAGTAATATGATTTATGTTCCTCTTCAAAAGAAGATTTATTGGTTTATACATTTATTTATTTGTCCATTTAAACATCTTATACATAGTACTTGGTATGTCCTAATCAATTTTTTGATTTATTATACTACATACGGAGTGCGATTTTGCGTTGAAAAAAAAATCATTAAAAATATTCAATCTTGTGTTTTTTCTTTGATTCAGAGATACGAACTCTGATCTTCATTTAACATGAATCCCAATGAATAAATTCTTCTGCAACTCCTCATCGCAGTTATTATTGCCTCTGCACTCAGGCGAGTAAATTAGTCCCAAGAATTTATATCTCAACAAATAATACCAAATTATAGGTCGATTAAAAAAATGTAAAAAAATTTGACATACTACGTTCGTACGCAGAAATGGCAAGTGATTCGGAAGAAGCGTGATAATATGCGAATTATTAAACTGCACTGGCGATGAAATTTTATATACGATTTTCCGGAACTGCAAATTGAGAAATATTGCACGTTATAATTTCTTTCACTGCATCTGTAGCGAGATCGGAGTCGTTTGTATAAAATTTCAAAGTAGATAAATTTATGTACAAATGTATAATACATAATCGTATGTGTTACGTACATATACATTTTATAGACGTATACTCGTGAATACATGACTCAACGTATATCCTATACCCCCTAAAGCTAATTAAGAAGGACGTATGGTTAATTAAGGTGATGTAAAGTAGCTGAAAGTTCGACCAAGGCGCTAAACCGTATCCTACGCATACGTAAACAGAAACACGAAACTAATTAGTGACTAGTATAATTAGCAATTACTCCGCGACATTATTATCACCCAGATGCTGCAGCAGCAACGACGGTATATGTATATAGCAACTTTATATTTGCCTATATGAACGTAAAATCAGACAAGCATACGGGAGTATTGCTGCTTATATACCTACTTACGTACACACATATGTATGTATATTATACGGTAGTACTACCTTATCATAAATTCACTAGAAACTAATATCCGTTCGTTCGTGCGATTATATCAATATTACGCTCCGCGAGAATATCAAATAATATGCGCATTAATATGCATGTATACAACACACGATTTTATTGTATCATGTATACTTGTGCGTATAGTCTCTCGTAAAATCAATAAAATATATGAAGTTTATCGATTGAAATTTTATTGATCGGACGACGTTTTATTCTTTCTATTTTCACATTCAATATGCAACTTGATAACAATTATAATATATTCATTATACAAAGCGCAGCAGCAAATGAACTTTATTTTTTTTCATTATATTTTCATATCGAGGATCGAGAATTCGCGATATTCTAACGTCATCGGTTTAATTTATATTCAATTTTAATTACCACATATGTCGAATATATTGTTTACAACATGCATGGGGAATTTTTAATCTCTTTAATTGCATTCGGTATTACAGTATAACGCGATTAATACGTTTTTTATTAAATAGATATACAAGAGAATATTGTACAGTGGATATATTTTTTATAATTCATTTATTTTTTCGTTAATTATATATAAGTCACGATTCATTATGTTTTTTTTTCTTGTCCTGTGGTACATATGTATCCATCTCGTGATTAAAATTGATGATTTTTTATCATTAATTACTCGACGGGTGAGATGTAGTCACGTTTTATACATAAATACGTATACATGCGAATTCGTACATATACCGCGGTATAAACTTCGCGATTACGCACTTTGTGTAAATTACACATATATTCAAATATGTGTGAGAACTTCGTCAGCCATGTTAAATTACGTGATTAGATAGCTTCGACAAATAAAATAAGCCTATCTTCCGAAAGACATCCCAACTCTTTTCAAGATGGTGGACGTGGTCCAGAAAGTCACTTTTGTAATTTTACGAATTCCTCCCATACATCGATCAATTTATCACGATTTTATAAACTGCAGTGTTCCAATAACGATGAATTTTGGAACGCTGTAATATTTTTCAACACACGTATACATACAGATACAGCTGGTGTGAAAAGTTCTCGAGTGCAATTACACTCATGTATATATTCGGCCAGTAATAGTGCTGATTCTAATCATGAAGGGCTGCGATCTGACTCTACGGGGTTTATGACGTCATGTCCGGCCTTTACGACCGCGGAAAGAAACAAAACAGAAACGACAGATATCTTATTCTACCGCGCTCATCATCAACTGTGAGACGTGCTGCTGCAGAGAATGTGAGATGAAAAGATACGAATATATATATGTGTATATACGTATAGATCTCGCGCGGTCACGCGCCATCGAGATGCGCCACCGGACGACGATCATCGTTCGGATATATGTCGCAACAAACTACATAACGCATAAAATAAAACAAAACTGAACCGCCGACAAAGAAATAATTCATAAACATACACGCGCAACGTGAACGTAATAATTATAGATCACAAGGTTTTTGAACCACGAATGTGATTTTTTTTCTCATTATTGAAACTATAATAATTATCCCGAAAATCGATTGGAACGGAAAACAAAAGATCATCGAATCGCAGTTCGATCGATTTTGCAAAACTTTAATAATTAAATTGGCGCAGTTAATTTGTTGAGCGAAATATTTGTGTTTCATTTCGAAGAGCACGAGGCAGATGATGGGTATAAATTTAAGAGCTTTTGAAACAATCTGTATATATATATATATATGTATAAATAACTATATAGCTTGTAACAAGCCAGGAGCCAGTGAGCCCCTAATTTACACAGCCGCCACATCCTCCCCGCGCGCTCTGTTTTAGTGGTGGAACTTTGCCGACAATTAAAACGCTTTAGTAATTAACTGGGTCTCCTCACCTTCTGCAGTAACTGTTACCAACTCGCCCAACCTCCTCTTCTTCCTAACCCATCCCTTCATTTTATACTCCCTCTTTTCCCCACTCCATGACCTCATCCTCGTGCGCTCAACCCCCTAAAACAGAACCCGGGTAGAAGCTGCTTGTGCTTTTCTGTAGAGACATTTAGGGCTGCTTGTTTCCATGGCGACGCGGTAAGACACCCTCTTCCGCGTTGCCACGGGAACCCCTCAGAGGGATTCAATTCGTAACAAAACGGAAGCAGAGGTTGCTACCTCCTCTCCGTATATACCGACATCACGTGATACATCAAAATACATACATATACCCATAATATGTATTCTGTACATAAAACTGTGCAAATTTTTTTTTTTCTAACAATTGTTTTTATTTTATAGGATAATTGTTGTGCTTTTATAATAAACAAAATATGATGGACGATCGGAGGAGAGAGCGCAGTTTGCATGAGAGAAGTAACACCGAGGAGAGATGGAGAGTTGGAACTTTTTTAGGGGATGCGATAAAGGCAGAGAAATTGGGAAGCTGATCACCCTTCGTGATTGTATTTGATGGTGAGACTGAGGACGTGATGAGGAGGTTCGCCTGGACCATGATTAAAAATCGTTATTCGTTCAACGTACAACCTCCTGATTCGGATAGTCATGAGATAGATATACGATTGCTCCGAATATTCGACATTGAAAATGGGGAGATTATATATAGGTAGGAAAAATGAATGAAATCGCGAATGAAAAAATACGAGATGCGCGCACTATGCGATGCTGAGAAAATGACGCGACTTCATACGTACGCTGTATTATATACACAGAATATCTATACATAATAAAAAATGGTTCAGGATTTTCTTTACGAGCAAAATTTAAACTTATGAAAAATTGATCGAAGACTATATTTCATATTTAGGTATCACGAGAAGCACGCTGAGATATATATTCTTCGTTGAAGGAAGCGAAGCACGCGCGAGCCATACATCAAATTTTCCTTGACTATACTACGAGCGAGTCAAGATTCTCGTGGTGGTTTAATATGAAACTCAAATAGCGATACATGACATCATATATAGTTCACATACCGGAGATGAGACGTTTCGAAATATCTTATTAATAAATCGGTATCCCGATCAACCTGCAGCGTAACGCTAAAGTTCAATTTCTATACACCGGGTGGGAAATCGCTACACACTCCACACGAAAAAATGGGCGTAAAAGAAAAAATACGATACAAAAAAAACAACGTTATAGGGGAACGCGAGTGAAAGATGAAAGAAATAAGGGATGAAAAAAAAGATGAAAGTTCTGAATAAAGAGGGTAATTTAAAACGACTCAAACGTTAAAGGAAACAACTGGGAAAGTCGTTAACAGAAATGACCTTAGCCTTTTCAAGGTGATTATCATACGCAAAGTGAGTTTGCTAACAAGGTGCTGGTCTTTGGCTTCACCCTCTCGACGTGCCGAAAGAAGGAAGATAAAATAAGAAAAAAAAAAGAAAAACAAAGAATGAAGAAAAAATACCGAAAAGAAAAAAGATCAGAACGTCGGTAATGGCTGACTGGCTATATATACTCGCTACTGCACACAGGGTGGTTGGCTCCTCCTAAATTTCAGAATTAAGTTCCGGCCAGTCTGCCCGCGCGGCTCGCTGCAGGACGGGGTCTAATTTTAATTTCCTAATTTTTCCCACCCCGTGACGCGCTGAGGAAGGTAATTTCCTCCCCAGAAGAGAATAGAGGTAATTACTTAACAACTCCCAACGCCCAACGTCACCCATTCCACCGACAAGTTTGCCTCTACGCTGCTCGCGCGCTTTCTACCCTTATACATATTATATATATCTATATTAAAAGAGGATCTCTCATCACCCCTTGAAAAGAGGGCGGTCTCATAGGGATGGACTTTCCACGGAGTGGGGATGAATCCGCGCTGTACAGGGAAACTTCGGGACTTCGGTTTTATGTAGATGGAGGGGAAAAACGGAGCCTGAAAACCTCGTGGTCAATTTTCTACAACCCGCACGCTTAAACTCTCTATATATTATATACATACTTGACTATCGCCCACTATAACGACGTACCACATATTTCATCGCCGCTATGTTTATTAATTTTTAAATGGCCCCAAGGCCCACGAAATCTACCGCCGTCGTCTCCGCATTGTATAATACGACTTTTATAAATTATACCGGCCGACATTCGTTCGAGAACTAATCGAAAAAGAGAGGAATTCTTTCAATAGGTAATCAAAATGAGCATAGCGTGACTCGTTAGAAGATCAAAAAATCATTCGAATAAAGTCGAATTGCAGTATAAGGACGTTTTTTCTGAAACAAAAGTGAAAAAAAAAAGTGTGAAATGGAGTGCAGATTTTAGGATGCGCCTATACATAGGGCGTTGCTTTTGAGGGGCGGAATTTTTCGCGGGAGTAACAGTAGCTACTTTGAAGTCCTTTGCAGCCCTGTGGAGGGTGAATATGTATATGTATACGTGCACGAAAAGAAAAGAGCCGAAAAAATAAAAAGAGGCGGGAGCATCTGCAGCGGTATAAAGTCGGTATATGGATGGAGAAGGGGATATTTATTCCAACGAATGAGGGCCCTGTCACGCGATAAAAAATTACATCAATTTACAACCCTGATTCTAAAACTTGACTTTACTTTTATTCCTAAAATACGTAGACCGTACGCAATATTTTTATACACGCTGTGGAGTGTAGTCCGAAATAACAAGTACGAGTTAACACTTTCCCTAATTTATCAGTAAACGAAAGACTCAATGCCCACCGATTACCCTTCCATCGCGCTGTATCCTAAACAGGCCAAAACTAACCGCCGATGAAAAATGAAAGGAAACGTTTTTTTTGTAAGCATAAATTTGTTCGACCGCTAATGAATAATTATCAAATAAAATATAATCAATTTGGATTTTATTATACCAGTACATTTTTTCTATGTGTAATCATATACTCAAATTACGCCATAGGAATCGATCTGTGAAAAGAGAAAAACAAGGAGAAATCAGAATCGCGATAGAATTATCTAGTGGTGAGGGGTGAAGAAGAAGAAATTGAAAAAAAAGCAAGGTTGAAATTGAGAATACACGACGATTACTTGAATTTTGAATTGAATATCTTAGAGTTATCGGGTGAGAGAGTGTGGTGGGGGTAAGGGATGAAAAGGTTCAGGGTGGGGGGAAATGCGCGGTGGGGTATTATCGAAGGGGTAGTTTTTGGGTGGTGGGAAGGAGCCATCTTGCGGCGGGAAGCGAGCCACCGTCAGCAACCGGGTAGACGTCAATTGATTCGGGTTTCCACCATCCTCCGGTTCTACGAGGGGCGGCTATATTCAATTCCAGGCCAAAAAAGCACATCCGGAGGGAGCGGCTTCGGTTAGAATACCGCTCTCCGATTGGTACCTGATACCATCATCGTGGGAGTAAGCGTGTTCACTCGGCCAATGAACGTTCGCTGGGTGTGAGCCAGCTGTGATATCGTGTTCGTGTTTCACGGATAGAGGGGATGTTAACTTTTGGCTTTACAAGCAGATTGTCCTGTGCCGTTGACTGGTATGTTGCGGTCCAGTCGCACCGCCACGTCCTCTCAAATTTATTGAGGCACATCAGCGTCGTTTTCTGTGTTTATTAATCAGTTTTATCCATGACAATTAACTCTGTACGTTTTTTTAGTAAACTCAGTTGCATACGCCGTGATCTAGTGTAAAGTGTTTTATTTTTTTCCCCTCTTGCTATGTTCGTCGAATTAATGAAAGTGAATGAATAATGATATATGAAACTTATACGTCGGCACCAAGAGAAACCACTTCATACTCAGTGATTATGTGAAAAACTATATATTTTATACATTTACTTCATACTCGTATATAAATGCATCGGGAAAGTGGGAAAACGAAGAAAATCTGGATTATACGTATACTGTGTCGGTAATATATATAAAACATTATCTATTATGTACCGTGAAGAGTTCACCACTTAAAATATCGATGTGATTTCATGAGGGACTTTAAAAACGAGGGACATGCGGGTTGAAATAAAGCATAATTTATAATACTACGGCGCCAGGGAATTTCTTTGTGATTTGCCTGTAATAAAAGAAAGAAAAATTAAATCAAAATAATCATCGTAAGACTGAAACTGATAACTAACTTTATATATATACATAATTTTATCACCGAGTTACTCGTACATATATACATACTCTGTGTAGTGAATGAGAAGGAAAATATATAAATTAGTGATATTACAAGACGACTGTTGCAGTGTAGTGCTCGCTGCAGCTGGAGTGATAAATTACTTACTAATTGCAATTTATTAAGGTTTCACTAATACGTGTGCGTAAATCTCGAAAATTCGACATTTTTCTTTTCTCTGCACAAATTGTGATTACAGGCTAATTAATCGAGCGCGGTAGGTTTTAACCGATAAACAATCGAAGGATTATCTATCGGTGGTTCAGACGTTCCAATATGGCGCCCGGAATGAATTGGACCATCTGAAATGAAATCCCTCTCGAGCCGCCAATAGTAGCGCGCTGCCCGACGGCAAATGGTGAATTTTTACCGAGCGATTACCGCATTGTGTGACAGATGGGTCGCAACCAGAAAAAAGAATCAGAAACATGTTCCGAAAATGCATGAAATATCGTTGTTGAAAAAACAAGGATTGACAATCCACGGAAGTATAATTGATGGTGACAAGTAATCCGATGGATTAGTAACGGGAGAAATTGGATTACATAAAAGCGAGTTTGAAACGACAAATTTCTGACCGAATGTCGCTTAAAAAACTGTCGAATGAACGAATGAAGAAGTTTGGATAAAGGATATTCGAGTGAACAGATATTTATTCCGCAGGATAATTTCCCTCTGAATAACCCTCAATGAGAATATTTGAACGGTTGAGAAATTAGCGTCTCTCCGTCGGAGAAATACGGCTTAAAGTTGGTACCAAAAATGGTACTAGAACCAGGAGGTGGTCTTTCCTTTCCTCCTCCTCCTGGTGGTGGATCTTCTGGATCTGGTGGTTCCCTCCTAACTCCAGCTAGATTGTTCCCGAGGGCTGCACCGGTTTTCCCGTTTCATTTAACGGCATGGCATCCGCATCATCCTGTTCTTGGACAGGTTCAAACACAAGTTCAACAAACTATGCAAGCTCACCATCAGGCAGCGGCTGCTGCAGCGGCAGTGAGATTTTTCAATCATCATCATCCACATCACTCGCATCCCGCCCTTGGAAATCATCCCTTGGCACCCGGACTCGGTGGACATCACGCCGGCACTCATCACCTACATCATAACGCCGATCACGGCGATGACGATGACGACAAAAAAGGTATATGATCGATCGATAATTAATTGGCTCAGTATATTCATCGATTACAGCGCGATCGATGGACAAAATATCAATCGATGACCCCGTAAGGATGCTGAATTTATATCCCTATTGACTCTTCTTCTGTTTTCTTTCTTCAACAGTGCAGGGAAGAACACTTGCTTAAAAAAATTCTCTGAATTAAAATTTTTAAGTTCTTCGCACGCGGGATTTGAAAAGTGGTGATTTTAGCCGGGCATATATAGGTTGAAAATAAATTGGTCTCGTGAGGAGAATTGAATCGCGTTCAACGTGAGGAGCATTGTGAAATGTTGAAGGCAGGTACCGCGCGCGCGGTCCTCTTATAATCCCCTCCTCACCCTGAAAGAATAAACAACGGTTAGGACCGCAAATGGGATCACGTAAAAAACAGATTTCCACCCTCCTTTGCAGCCGTTGCCGGGAGCTGAAGCTAACATGTAGTAACCTGATTCCTGCCGTCGGCAGAGAAGAGATACGGCGCCCTTATACATACCGTACAGAAACGGGGAAATCCTACAACCTTCCATGCTCGGCTTCCCTCCTCGCCGCTCTGCACAGGACTTCTCGGTTAAGCGTTCCCTGGGGTGGCTTTCGAACGATCTTATGATCGACCGTGTTACCTTTCCTTGGGGACCATTTCAACAACTATTGTTCTGGTATTCCCGAAAATTGTTCTCTATAATTCCACGGAGTAAGAAAGCATAACCCGCTGCTGAGCGAGGTTCGAGCCACGATTTGTTGAGAGCAAATATTTTTGACACAATTTTCAAAACAAGAAACCTCAAGATTTCCGTATTTTTAAACGAGCTTGGGCATATGGTAGCTGCCGTATATTAATTACCTGGAATTCCACTCACCTGTAGAAAAAAAAAGGATGAGAATATATAATAATAAAAATTTATAACTATTAATAAGTGGCAAAGTAGCAAACTGGTAGCGCCGATGAAAGGAGATATATAATATATAGAATTTGTCGATGTGGCGCGCGCATAGGTTACTTTACATGCTTAATTTTTCAATATGCTAATTTAGGACGTGTAATTAATTTTCCATCTCTCTCCGACGTCTATTCCATACCGTCCAATAGCTGTGGAAACATATATCGATTTTAATTCTTACTTTAACTTTTAAAATATTTAATATAAGGGAAGAGAATTTACACCTCGCGTGCCAAATTAAATTGATCAGCGGGCTGTTTATAATTAGTCGTATTGTAAAATTAAGGTCAGTAACTCAAATTATTGGCTTAAGATCTTCTTGGCCCACGTAAAAATCAGAAGAAAATAAAATAAGTTCACGATTTCGATATGTTACAGTGCGCAAAATAGCGGAAACAGTCGAATAGTTTAATTATAATTTGGCATAATAAGTGTGATTGGATAGCGAATTGATAGATTTCATATAATTTCGTATAATGGCGCGTGTTGTTAAGAATACACCTTCAATCTAAGTTCACTTTGTAATATAAACTTACACATTCACACGTAAGTGTGTAATGTTCAGTGCGATATACTTAAGTGTTTTTTTTCCTATCGTAGCTAACGAGATTTTAACAGTTTATATACTTAAATTGTTGTCGGAGCAATAATTACAACGTCCGTCATTAACTGAGACATATTCTAATAACGATCATTCTTATTATTCATACTACGCGTACCCAAAGGCTCGCAGACATCTGTTAGACGCATCCGTGTAGTAAAGCTGCGCGGAGGATTGCTCATGAAATTTCATTCAAAAATAATTATCCCGCAATTTTCTCAGAAAATTATACGCGCGTATAAATATGAGGAGAAAAGTGTTTCACGTTTCTATTCCACATCAAGTATGTAACACGATGATTGACGAAGCTAATTTCATGGGAAAATAATTCAACGCGATCCGCAAGTCATGTACATATATTTTTTTACTGCCGTGAAAATCGCTTTATATTAATATACAATCATATCATTCGAAGAGTACGAGACTCCGTATTTTATAAACCTATTCATGATGGCGATAAATAAATCATCATGAAATATAAATTATATATGTATATCTTTCCTGCGACTGAATCTTCGCGGAGTGCATTATATTCATCTGCATAAGCTTTCATATTGAATGCATCTACATATCACTGAAGATTATCTGAAAAATCTTCATCCATGGGCAGCCGTAATATATTATTTATACCAGTTTCTGTTAATGAGGATTATATTATTATTGAAAGTCGGCCCAGTTATACTTCCTATCTCGTTCAACCCAATCGATTTCCGCAAACATTTGAGCTATATATACGTATATGTATTCAAGGTATACAATATATATATTTATTATACACATATGAGCCAGTTACTTTATTACCGGTTATGAACATTTTAATCATTTGATACGCGCCGTTTATCAGTCCTCGCGATCTTCCTCTATTTATTCAACGCGGAGTCAAATTTTATCCTACCAGATAAAGTCCAAAAAAAAAAAAAAGGAAAGAGAAAAATGAACTCTCAGATTTCAAAGAGCGAGTACAATAGCTGTGGTATTAAAATAAACGATCAGAGTGATAGGTATTCTGTATAAGCTGCGATTTATAAGTTTAGATAAAAATCAGAGCCTTATAAATTAATTTTCTATGATCGGTGCAGGGAAGGTGAAGATTATGAGCTCATTGGCGTGTTTTTTTATCGTACATCTAAACACTTAGCCGTATGAAATGAGAAAGAAGAAGAGAAATTTAAAAAATATAACATCAAAAAATGGTAGGTAAGTACTTCGCATGGGCTATTTTTCTCCGGTTGTAAGTTAGGTTCGCGACATTAGCGGAGGCAACAAAGGAGCCGTCTCAGTAATTACTTAATTTAGAGCTAAACTACAGTTTAATAATTCTGGACGTTGCCGAACCTTCCGCCGCGGGCATATAACCTACGTGCGTATGTGTATGAGAAATAACAGAGGCCCAGGATATAGAATTCTTTGAATATATTTTTAAACCTGCAGCACATCGTCATAGGATTATTATAACCTTCGCATGGATTATATCATATAGTCCCGTGAATTTCTATTTCCTGTATCCGATTTTACACCATATCACGATGTCCTAGCAACAGTCTAGCTATGGAGGTAGACGTATGTAAACGTGCGTTATATACGTCTCTTGTACTATATACCTAGTATCTTTATATATGTGTGTGGATGTGGAGCCCGCAATTTCAGAGCCGCGTCGTTAACTGCCTGTCGTTAGTCAAAACCAGTTTTTTTTTTTCATTCTTTTTGTTATAAAACGTTCGTTTCTTCTCTTTCTTCGTTCGACGTTATGTACTACCAGACTACCGTGGCTGATCTTCTTTATCCTTATCTGTTCTTTTTGTTTCTTTTTTTTCTTCATTTTGTTGCACAGTATTTGGGCAGCCCCCGCCCTACATGGATCTTCTTCCTTGGGTATCTTTTTGCTCTCCTTTATTTTTCGTTCTTCCGTTTTTTAACTGCCAGCCAATTTTCAAATACCGTTGCATGTCCACCGTATAACTTCTTTCGGTCAAAATTATCCGTTCTTAACTCGAGCTCCGAAATTGAATCTTGAAAATTTTAGGATACCGACAGCCATGTGCAGAATCCCTTTTAATAATGCAATCGTGTGTGTGATTTTTTTTTCGATTATTCAAATATTGGAATGAGGAATGATCTTTTTTTTTGTTAGATAATGATTGGTGGGATTTTGGTATTCCATGTTACCTATATTCTATGTACCTAATAACATCGGAACGTTCAATTAAAGTTCTTCTAGGTGTGCACTGTATACATATGATATATTTGACGATGATTCCAATTAATATTAATTATGCAAACGGGGCCAAACCATATTATTATCATGGCGTGATAAATAACTATTTTAATTATTTATATATGAAGGTGATATGTGTATACTGTTTTTAAAAAAGTTGATTGAAATTCCTGGTAGTCAGATTTAGATGTATTTTACAAATGATATATATGTATATAAATAACAAAGATTAATGCATGCAGACATTTTTACTCAATTATTCATTGTCGACGATAGAAATGATGATTTTATATCGTAATTAGACATACCTCCTTAAATTATTTCACACGTTATTTAAATTCGCGTGGCTTAATAAAATAGCAGTCGCGATTATTGGATCACCGCTCTTCTTTATTACTGTAGATTGGATCCGCACGTATAGGTACCAATTTAACGATCATTTTTATTGAACTGTTCATGACACCCGGAAATATAAGCAAATCAATTTTAATCATTCGATTAGATTCGATTCTATAAATTCATCGATTTCGGTGGGTCATTTTTGCGACGATTTTGACAGAAGCTTTCACTTGCCAGCCACATTTTTCCTATACCGCAAATAATAAAGCAGAATAAAATACGGATGTTTAGTTTTATTATACAGGTGAAAACGATTGACCGTGAAAACAAACTGATGCAAATTGAACAAATATAAAATTGACACGCGATGCAAGGGTAGTTTTATACGTATAACCAGTGTAGCTGTATCCTTCTGTGCAGCCATTCATATTTGTTCGGTTTCCAAACCACACAGAATGCATAAAAATGCAAATATGCCGTGTCAATAATATAAAGTGACACGCGCTCGCGTTTGGCGGCCCAATTTTTTGCAACAGAGATTGACCAGATTTTACCACCCTATACGCTTGAGTCCCAAATTCGGAGTAAAAACCAAAAAATACATATTATATTCAACGGTATTTAAATTTGTCAAAATCTTTATTCTGGATTCGAATGAATGATAAGTTGATCCGAAACGAAATCCTCTTTTTTCTGTTCAATCATCGGAACCAGGCGTGTCTTCCGCCCTCTTTCATTTTTATTTCCTTCGTTTTTATTTTTTTGTTTCTCTTCTTTATTTCGGTATTTCGAAAGAATTCGGCCGAGTGAGCACTGCCATCCAATCTAACGACGATTCAATATATAATAACCCCACAACAATCATTTTCGGCACGCGGAAATATGAAGTTATTATATAGTTTATGTGTATGCGTATAGAATCTACACGTATACATACCCAATAATACCTGCAGGTATAAGTTGTGCGTGATTTGAATAAAAATATAAAACTTGGAAAAACTCGTGTATTTCCACTACCTGCAACGTCATGAGAGGGGACACGCAGTTAAACCGAGTTAGGGGGTGCTTTTTGACTGTCAGAAACACGTCGCGTGAATTACTGACTCGCAGTGCGCTCTGCAACGTGCAGTACGTACAGCACGATCGGTTATATGCATATTACACGTAAAATAAATGACACGTAAATGATGGAAATTGCAGACTGGGTACCACTTGTTATATTTTTTTTTTTAACTAGGTACAATTATTATGCACGTACATAAGTTATATCGTGCAATTGTGGGCGAACGCGTAGTTTCATTTAGATTTGGCGACATAATATCGCGACACTTTGATTTCACGCTATGAATAAAAAAAATAGAAATAAAAGTATTGGAACAAAAAAGCAACAGAGTGAAACGTCGCCCGTTATCATGTATATCTCACGACGAGAATAAGTCACGATCGGTAATTTCACCTCTGTCAGAGCTAATTTTGCTCCAGGTCGATGACTCTGTATTAAATCACGCTTACGTAATGACTGTAGTACATGATACGTAATGAGAACGAGAGGATGAAGATTTTTACCCCCGAATCGAAGGAATCAAAAGTTGGAATTCTCTGATTATGGGGGTTGAAACTGAAGTATTTTCCAAATCGTCGACTCTTTCCTGATGTATTCCGACCTCAGAAACACCAACCTGCCAAATTCGAAAAATGATAGAAAGAACAACGCGGTGTTCGGTGATTGTGTTCGATTGAAAGCGGCTATGGGTATATGGTGGCTGTTGTAATATGAACGTTATGAGTATATTTATATGTGTAATCCCTTAACTTATTTGATTGGACTTGACGTCTATCTTTACGTCGTTATAAATCACCCCGACACGCTGCACGCACTATCGGCATATATCTGACCTGTGCCTGTATATTATAGTACCTTATTTCCTAAATTGCGAGTAAAACATCCGACCAATATCGAGGACTGAGAACTAAAAGGACGTCACCAACATTTTATTATACCGAATATAATGAGGGCCTGGCGTACTGTACGTAACATCTTTCGTAACTCATACAATTAGTAATTAATGTTTCATCCAGTTCCTTGTTCTTTATCTTATTTTTCCTTTTTTAACTGTTCTTTTCGCTCGTTGGTCGTACCCGCGATAAGTATGAGACCAATTATACAAACGTACCACAGCTACAGAGTAGACTATAGATAGCGCGATGATTATGGATGTCTATCCCCTTTTTTCCAGCATATACCTAGTGACATTTTTTTTTCCTCCGCTCTACAGTGTGACAGACTTCAGAAATATTACACCCCATTATTTTACTTCGCGGTTATCCGCAGCTGCAGCTCAGTAGCTGACTAACCTTTTTACAAATGAAAAGGACTCCAAATATTTTGACTCTTCTTAGACAATTTTTTTTTTTTTCTTTTCATGCTGCTTTCTCCAGAAAAATTAGAGATCAGCTAGATTTCCTACAGACGTTTATTGAAGAAATAGCAGTGCATATTACGTGCATTTTTAAAAACGAACAAAACCAAGTTGCAGTCGTACGAAACTGCAGTGTGCTCAATTAAAAAAAGTGCGAACATGAAATTCCAGGTCGTATATATTGTCGGAGTATAATAGAGTATAATTACTGGAGTTTAGTCTCATGCAGTGATGTCGTGCGTGAGCGAAAGCATTTTAATCTGTTATAACTCATTCGCGTTTGTCACTGTAATATCGCCAGAGGTTTACTGCTACGAACAGAAAAGAATAATCTAATTGAATTACTTGCACAGTATTTTATCCATCGTTCAAACATGTGTACGTCCATACACAAGTCGGTAAAAATCGAGTTGCGAAATTGACTCGTTTCTTATCAATATTACGTGTCATAAAGACCGTGCAAGGGAGCCTTATGGGAGCTGCAGGTATAACAGCTATAATTTGATGTAAAAAAAAAAATTTAATGCATAAAAAAGAATTGCCAGGCATGTGAAACTGCAAATACCCGTCGCAGTAGTCGGCGCAGCAGCCTTCTCAATTATTTTTCAAAGTGAAGCGATAACACGACTCAACAAAAAAAAAATATTTCTTCTTGTTGCCCTGATTTTTTCCGTGCATTTTGGTGATTGAGAACGTATAGCAGTAATGAATAAAACCATGATTATGTTATATTGGTTCTCGTGTTTGTGTTATTGCAATATACAATAATATTTATTATTCCAATTTGGCTCACACGAATTAAGACGCGTCAAATGCGCATTTACTTCGCGCATCTAAATATTTTGCAGCTGTCCACGTGATCCGCTATACAAAAACATGATTCCCAAAAATCTCATAATTATAAGAAAATCTTACAAGAAAAGTTTCGTGAAAGTGTTATATTTTCTATATTCTTTTCACTTCTGTCTTCCATAAATTGAGTATAACAAAATCCATTGATTGTGTTTTTTCAATAAACTTTTCATGTTAAAAAAACAAATCGAATTTTCATCTAAACATTGCTTTTTTGAGTCATATATAAAAATGTCGATAAAATAATTAATAACTATGGAGCCAGTTTGGAAAGACTATGCTTATACTCTTAGGGTCGTTGACATCAAATCTTTCTAAAGCCACTCAAATATCAAGGACAATAAAAGGTAACGAAACGAGACTCGTGCAGAGTAGATATTATAGCGACATGTACAAACACTTTTAACGAAGGTTGTTAGATCAGTTGAAAAAGGATGTAAAAATATGTAACCCTTATACCATTCGATCGCGCGACTTGTACGCGTACTCGTGGGTACGGTGCAGCAGCAGCAACGGAACGCGGTGGTAAGTTGTAAGCATGCAACCAGAACCGGGTAGAACGACGAAGCAGAACAGGGTTGGGCAGTAGATGGCAGGGTGCCCAAGGATCGCACGCAAAGGCATTAATATATAATTAACCGACCACGCTCGAGATCATATCTGAAAGCCTCCTTATCGTCTTACCCACCGGCGGCCAATATAACCGCTCTGCACATATATACGTCGTATACATTTATGTATTTAACCGTGAATATCTGCAGAATGTATGCACGTGTATTAAGGACCATATCTGGTACACAACTGTGATCAACGATGTACATCAACATCGCTTCTATTAGAGATCTTGTAGAAAACTCGTTGTGAAAATTGTTTATAATTTACGTACTTGCCCTGGAGATGGACCACATCACGTCGACTATAGTTGAAAACAAGGTAGTTTTCATGCACGTACTTGATGGTATCATTTCTAATCCGAAGTCCCACCATAAAAGCAGTGTTTAATGGATATGTGCGTTATGATCGTGCGATCGATCAATAATTTTGAATCCGAATGGAGATTGAAAAAAAATACACAATGTAGATATTTTCAAAACTCACTCCAATTTTGCCAGCCTAATTCTTGCGACGTGCCTTGACGACGGACCGGAAGAAAAGAGTGAGAATTTCGCATGATTCGGGTAATCGCCGGTCATGGTCGATATTAACCGATTCCCCCCGCTCCGGACATTCGTTGTATTGCCGAGGATTAAATCACGTACGTACGAATATCACTCGACGTTCCGATAATCGAGCCCGTGTACGAGAAAAAAAACAACATATACCCACATAATTTGGATAATTGAAAAGAAAATATTTGACAGTTCTAAATAATGTCGAAAATTGAAAAAATATTATACGTTGTATAATTACATAGTGCACCAAAATCGGTTGAGGGCCATCGTCGGGTTGACCGGAATGAATTTGTTAGAGAAAAAGCATCTGCGGCAGAGGAGAAGTATTCAAAGCGTCTGAGGAATTAAGGGAGCGGAGAATTTGTCTAGTTTATTTTTTTTTTTTCTTTGTCTTATTATAGAAGATATTTAATTCAAACTCAGCCAAAGAGAGCTGCTGCTGCTGGTGCTGCTGCTGGAGGGCCAAGGGCGGGGCGAGGTGCAACCAGGCAGGAAGGATAAGGGGTTGGGGTGAAAACGGGCGTCAGAAGGATTGATGGCGTCTAGATGCAAATGCAGTATACTCGCACGCAAGCCAAACCCACCTTCCAACGCCTCACACCACTTAACGCCTTACAGCTTAATAATCTCTCGCAGCCAAGTGACGTGCATATTGCTTTATTATTCAACTTGTTTTAGTAAATATAGAAAGCCAACTGGCAACTATCGTTAATTTGACGTTTTC
This sequence comes from Athalia circularis, assembly GCA_963978495.1. Taxonomy (NCBI): domain Eukaryota; kingdom Metazoa; phylum Arthropoda; class Insecta; order Hymenoptera; family Athaliidae; genus Athalia; species Athalia circularis. The sequence goes on along the minus strand of OZ021698.1, from coordinate 16,679,103 downwards.
AGGATATACCCTCCACCGAAACTCACACCCCGATCGCACGTCATTCTCAATTCAAATGGCCGAAAATCCCTTCCGTCTGATGTATAAAACATCATTCTCTTAGAATCCTCTCTGCATAAATAATTATTCGGTTCGTCCACCTATTTAATACCTCGCGTACCTAGATTTAACAAATACTGATGCTCTTATCTTCAAAACCCAGCGTATACATACTCGATGTGCTCCATGCGTTACGAAATTATCGGAGCAAGTGAATTGGTTTTGAGAAAGCGCGAAGTTGATGAAAAAAAGGAGGAAGAAAAAGAAGTTATTATGTACGATGTGAGCTGCACCGCTGTTTAGGTTACATATAGCGCGGTTATGTGCTAATTGTGTAATTTTCTTCCCGAAATCCACTCATCCCGCAAGAAAGTGGTATGACGTTTTGTTGAACGACGCGCAAGTCTCCCGCGGGTCCTGAATATAAGCGGCAATATACGGCTGACACGGTGCGCGGTGCGGGCGCTTGCCAGCTATTGCATGGAAACTCGTACCACTTGTTTAACAAGCGAGAAGCTCTGCTTTTAGCGGTATAACACTTAAGCGGTACTTTGCACTCGGAGCTTACACTTTATAGAGCTTAAGTTTTAGTTTAAACTCACTCTCCTCCTCTAGTGCTCTCATTATACCGGGATCCTGATGCTGATATGCTGATGCGTCCTTTGCTCGCTCTTTACGTATTCGCATGTATTATACAAATTCTAAACAAACAAAAATTTTCCGCAACAACTTTTTACCCTCAAAACTGCAACCATATTTTATGCATCGTCAGATTTAACCGCGAGCTTCCACGGTACTCGCTGCATAGTTACAACCGCAGCGCGGAGAAAAAACAAATGAATATCACGCTCCGTAGGAATAAAAGTTGCGAAGCTTTTTTTTACGAAGTGCATTATTGTGTAAAAAAATTTTTATCCGTACCCATATGAACTTTGTATCAAACAACGTGTAGTTCGTTTTTTTTTTCTTTTGCTCTCTTTTTTTGTTCTCTCATCTTGACGCCGCGCGCGGTACGCGGATAATTTCAGTTTAATTGTAAGGTATTTTTGGTGTATAACCCGGCGGCTTATTAAACGCCTTAAGCCAACACGCTATCCCGTACTTTGCCTATAATCCCCAAATTTTTTTAATTCTTTTTTTTTTCATCGCTTTACCTCATGATTTTACTATACAACACTACAACGACATTAAATTACTTGAAAGGTTGGGGTCAAATGATCAAGTGCTTTGAACCACTGGAAACAAAAAATACGTAACAAAAAAAAAAAATGTGAAAAAAAATTGCATGTTGGATAATGATATGACTATGAATTCCGGGAATATTAATTAAGTTATATTTTAATTATACAGTAGACTCGAATCAGTGCATGTCCATTATATTAATAAATAAACATACAGCTCCTATGGGAGCTTTTATAATATTTCTAAATCTTATCCACCGGATATTGACGTGTTTTATACTTTCTCACACATACTGCCGCACGTTATAGCCCATATAGTTTTATTATGCATCTGAATATAGATTATCAATAATAAATAGACGTTTCGATAGAGATATAGAATACAGATACCCTGCAGTGTCAGTTATATGCCATACGCCATGAATAGTACAAGTTATAAATTGTTTGTAATTATGTAGATTAATGTGCTCCAGAGTTTTTGTTTTTTTTATATTCAATTTTTTTGTTCTCTCATGATTTAATCTTTACCATGTCTTATTATAGCGTAAACAAGAACCGCAAGAATCAAAGTCTGTACTGATTCTTGACGACGGAAATATCAAGTATAGATATAATATGTATATTATATTTAATACACAAGTATTAATATTTCATAAATAAAAATTTAATTAGTTTTATTGATATGAATATAAATGGTTGATAATTCCGATGAGAAAAAAAAAAAAAAAAGAAAAAATTCAGCTGTTATATTTTTCTATCCGTTTCGTTTCAACGATCCTTTTTATACAGGTGATGGCGGTGCAGCGTTATGAGGTTCGTTCGTTGCTTGTAGAAGTGGTCACGGATGATCCTATTTATGGACGAAAGAACTCGGCATGTTTATCGCGCATTTGTAGGATAATTTTTAAAGATTCTTTCTGTTTACGTCACAAATACCATATCGCTTTGGATAATTTAAATAAATTATATACCGTTAAATAACTATACGCTCTATAAGGAAACCTAACACATATATAGTGGGAATACCGAGTTAGATTATTTTTTTTCAAAACTTAATTGTCTATATTTTCAGTGCATCACCTAATTAACCATCGAAAAATTCTTTCACTTTCTTTTTTCCGTGTGTCGCTTATTGTGCCTTCGTGTATAACGAGGGTGCGGAGGAATGAGAATTTTTTCAGCCTGCAGAGATAGTTTCGAGGGTTGGACAAACCGGGCGAAAAAAATGAAGTTATATACATACGTGGTCAGAATTTATTTGGTTTTATTCGCTCTTCGGTTTAACAGCTTGGATAACATTCGCAATTTTTCAGAGACATTCAATTTTCTGAAGTCAGATTAAAAGAAACGAGGGAACATCGCGTGACCCCCTTTTTACAACCAAAGTACCACTTTTACGGAGCCATCCATTCCGATGAAACTGCCGAGAGTTTCTAAATAAAGTTCAAACAACTCGTTGTCCTTTTACTGATCCTGAGGATTCAGGGTCGAAGTGACTATTATACTAGAGAAAGAAAAAAAAACAATAATTCGCGCGCCGAATGTTAGTTGGAAAGAAAAAGCAGAGTCGGATAATACGTGTATCCGATCGGTATCTAAAACGAATAGTTCAGACGGTTGTTTAGTCGGATAAAAATAAAGATCGACTTATAACACCAGCTAATAAGTACAGAGAGATTTTAATGCCCATTCATCAGAGATATGAATTGTGAGGTCTTTTATTCCCACAATGCATCTGCACGGCTCGTTAAATTCCCGCAGGAGTCTCTTGGCGCATCGCGATAGCGTTAAACTTCGCTTGCATATATACTTGTACATCAACATGTATATACATACAAAGGATCAGATGGCGGCCATCTTTGTACGCCGGTGATGGAAGCCAGACGTTAATATATCTTCGCAATTTTTTTTCCCTCTTTTACTTCTTATCTTATTTTTCATTTATATACTTTCACGCCGCGCGATGATCCGCACCGCCCGCGTATACAATAATTGATTACATTGAATTTTTTTTATTATTTTTTTTTCTTCGTTTTTCAACAAACATTCTTAAATCAATTCATTTGTGTACCCAAAGAGTATTATCTCCTGCATTTTATCGATTATCACTTGCACAGCATCTTTCTCTGATATTAATAATTAAATCGCACGTGACTTCATATGGGTGTGAGCGAAAACAACAGCATTTATGGTACGTGCAAAAGGTTTCATCCGAACGTCGTAATTACGTTGATATTTGATATCCTTCCACCGTGCGACGTATGATTTTCAATTTGTTCGTTTTTTTTTTTTCTTTTTTTTTATCGATCACTTTGTATCAGAGGACGTCGTAATATCCAATGGCATTTTATATACGTTGTGTAATGATTATATTTGTTGCGTTGTGCAGTGGATGTTGTGCAGTATATGGTGATGAGAAAGAAAGGGAAATGATAAAAGTGTGCACGATATAAATGAGTGAGTGTTTCCAGTAGACGTCTAGCCTAATTTTTCATATCAATAATTTTTTGGCTCCGCGTTAGCTTGTCGATAAAAAAAATTGGTAGCAGAGTCGGTGGTTGATGTAATATGTGCACCGCATATGTGTGTGTGCGAGTACGTAGTTTGTTCCATTCCATATTTTTCTACGATGGAGATAAGCTCCCCCGTATACGGATGGGTCCATCATAATTTCAGATCTTTTATTCAATTCTGCAAAATAGCATTAGCATACATATAGGTCCAAAACAATCGAAAGCACAGATCCCTCGATTGATAAAACTGAACGCAGATAGCCAGTCGTAAAATCATGAAATTCTATGTTTATTCAATATCCTCATAGCGTTTCGTATCTTATCGAATAGGGTCAGGGCGAGGGAACTAATTTTATTGAGATATTATATACCCGTATGGAGAACAAGTTTTATTCACTTTCGTAAGAAAAAAAACAAAAAGAAAAAACAATATTTCATATATTTCGTTAAGTATCATATAAGCAGAGACGAGAATCGAATTGTCGACTTGATCGAAGATCGGCAACTTGATCATGTTTAAAAATGAAATCTGAACATAAAATCGTGTATTCATGGATGCGCTTTTTTTTTATTATTATTTCAGGATGTGACGGGGAGTCGGACGAAGGTGGAAGCAAACGACGAAGAAGTAGAACCAATTTTAACAGCTGGCAATTGGAGGAATTGGAAAGGGCGTTTCTGGCCAGTCATTACCCAGACGTGTTTATGAGAGAAGCTCTGGCCGTGAGGCTGGACCTGAAAGAAAGTCGCGTCGCTGTAAGTAAACCAATTTTTTATTTTGTTCCTTAACATATAACATCTTAATCTTTCGTTTCCTCGATCATCTCATCTTCGATCTTCGGCCACGCGTTTGCAAGGGCAAAAAAAAACCGATGAAAAATTAAATCTGAAACAACGACCGCATATACGCTTTTGCGTAATTGAAGAAATTAGCTTAATACAGATTTACCTGGTACGGGGGATTTTGCGGTCCAGATTACGAGTGTCGGTTAAGACTAATTAGAAGCGGCAATTAACCAAAGAAGCGATTATTTTGGATAACTTGTTTCTGGAGTGCCTATTTCTGTTTAATTTTTAATTTAATTTTTTGCTCCTTCGGACTCACCGTCTTTTAATTTAACATCCGATGCACCGTGTTAAGGGAAAACAGCGAGAAGAATGTATAATCGTATATAAGAATGAGAATAAGAAAAAGATGTATATAAAGTGAAGTCGTTCCCCGGCGGATCTCGCGGCTCTTTTCACTGTCAGATTCGCGTGTTTCGGGGATTGAGTAAGATCCCAGGAGTCGAAAGATCAAGGGGGCCGATAGGCGTGAATTTAAAGTGACTCGGGTCCGTTAAGGGTCGCGGGTGTGACGTGGTCCGCTGACGCCCAACATAGGGAACGGACGCCTCGAGGGTGGATCGCCGCTTTCTATAACCTTTGACCCAAACCGACTCCCCGGTGGGCAGTTATCCCATCTGCTCTCTTTCGCTCTTATTCCCTGCAAACTTAGAACACTCTTCCACGTTGCTGCTGCTTCTGCTGTTCCAATATATCCACATTTCTTCCCTCGCCACAACCGCAATAACCTGCGACAAAAACCGATACAATATTATCTAAGCGACTCCTCTTTTAGGCTCCATAATCGTTAGCGGATCTATAGATCCCGTAGAACGCGTCTCGTGACAGAAATAATATTTTTTCCTCGCTTATTCGTAGCTGGAAAAATTCTCCGAGCTTTGGGATCTGATTTTAACGGATGGTTAACTGTGAACGAGGCTTTTGACAGCCGTGCGACACCCGAAACCGGTGTCAACTGGCTTAGTTTTAGGGTTCTATAATAAGTGATGACGATTATTCGGATGTTGACAGACGCGGACCAAATGTTGAAAATTTTATGGATGTATATTTGTAGCGAGTTTTCTGCGCCGTTCCAGCAGATAAGAGCATCTTCATTATCGTCACGTTAATAGTGAACCGACGGTTCAAAATCTGTCGCCGATTCGAGTTTGTTATCTTTATCTAATCACTGGGATGCTACCCTAAACGATGTCCCATAGAACTATATAATATTATGATGATGCTGATGCTTCTGTGTCGGCTACACCGTTATCTTAAAATCGGTTCCCCGTCTGTCCGACTCCAAGCGACAACCATACGATTATAAAACCGTGACGAAAGGGACACATGGCATCGTACAAACCCATCCAACCGCATAAATACGTATGCTATAGGTATAAATATAATCGGGGTGAGCAGGCCGAGTAAAAACCATCCATTTAGCATACGTAGTTGTGTGCGTTTCCATGTGAAAGAGTGGACGTATAATTGATCATTCAACGATTTTGAACACCGAAAACTTCCATTTCCGACTATTTTTCACCCATAAATACCCCGTGGAGTAGGTATAACGAGAGCGGTAACCGAAGACGACGAAAAGAAGCCTCCGGCCATGAGAGCCGTGTACACCACGATGCGATCGTCCGGGCGTGAAATTGGCCGGCGCGTCACCTTTGGTGTGTTATTCAACGATATGTGTATCTCATGGAATTTTCACCCCTTTTTATTGAGGTGCAGGTTACTCGGGATGAAACTTACGTTTAATACGCGCCTAGATACATCTTTGCGTCAAAAGAAGAGCAACGTCGCCGAAGGTCAGCCCTGAAGACACCGCGATCATCAGCATCACGAGAACATCCTGTATCTTTCTTAGACACGTATACGAAGAAATCTCGTTGACTATGTGAATTACATCTTGTACTCCGTAAAGAAATAAGGTGCGAAATTGTTGGTATAGAAGTAAATGCCTATCGGACGTGTAAGAAATGTGTGCATATGCCTCGGAGATCAAAGAGTCGGCCTTACAATATCAAGGATTATCGCGAGTTTTTGAAATAGATGAAATTAGGTGTCGTATCAAAATTGAAAATCGCTCGGAGCGGTGTACCCTTTGGTTTTACCATACAATCCTGCCGTCGTGTTGAATCGTATAATAATAACCGAATTAAGCCATTTCTCGAGGTTTTCATTACACGTTTGGTATACATGTATCATTGTAGCGTTGCAAGGTACATTATACATAGAATAACGCGTTCGTACACGGCAGTCAGAAATTAAGTATCAAAAGCTCAGCGGCTAATTCCGTACGTATAATTACAATCACAGCGATTTCTCATTAGCGCGTGAACTCGAGTGTTATAAAACACTCTTCGTGCGGAGAAAATGAAAAAGAGATGAATGTAGATGGTTTCATGGTTGAAAACCCTGTCGGAGAGAGCTAAGAGAATTCAGAGAGTCTATTGATCTGAGCTTCGCGTGCAACAGCGCCACTTACCGCCCGCGGTCACCCCCACAACTGATGTCTTCATCGTGTGTAATGCAAAATCTCTTCTTCCCCCCTCTTGCCTCTCTTCCTTTTCTCCCTTCCATTCCCCCTTTCGTCCTTTACAACAGGGTACTACATACCGCGCGACTTAACGACCGTTCTTCCTTCCTCGGTTGCATCGGACCGAAGGCAGTTATTCCTGAAGATGACGTGCGGCATCACCGTCGCGTTGTTTGACGCCGAATAAGTTACGAGGATTTATTTATACCGGACTTTTGTCGTTTTTTTTTTGTTTTTTTTCTAATGATAAGACGCGAGATGACCCGCGGGAGAACGAGGGAAGTTGATTGTTTCGCGGGGTGTAGCAGTGGATGCGGTGCACCTGCTTATTTCAACATCTTGGTTTAATACTGGTTTATTGTTATTTTTGCAGGTGTGGTTCCAAAACCGTAGAGCAAAGTGGAGGAAGAAGGAACATACTAAAAAAGGTCCCGGACGACCTGCCCACAATGCGCACCCACAGAGTTGCAGCGGTGAACCTATTCCACCTGAAGAACTTCGCAGAAAGGAACGTGAAAGACGACAAAAAAAATTGCTCAAGGCTCTCGAGAGACAGCAGCGGAAATTAGCCGCTAAGGTATAACAAGAATAACGAATTGCAACTCACAGCTTTATAATGCGGACCGAAAATTTAACTCGCCAAATATAAATTATATATATATAATATATACGTATATACACACGAAATCTCAATTCATTTTTACACAACAGGCAGCCGCATATAATGTAGTCAGGATTCGTTTCGACACTTTGCTTCCAATTTATTTTATCGTTACGCTTCACCGTACCGCTAAATCCTTAGCGCGTAAAGAATTCCGTTTTAATAATCCTTGGAAAACTGGTTATCCTGTATCTCAATTAATAACCAGCAAAGGTCTTCGCCCGTAGTTTAATTTTTCTTTTCGTCGATTCTTTTTTTATATCGTCTCGTTAATCGTCCAGTAAATTAGGGGCCTATACACACATAAACCAAAGCCAAGAACTCACGATCAATCCTTCGGTGCTACGATCATATCAAGGATGCAAATTTCACGTGCATTTTCTTCTCCGAAAGACTAGAAGTTCCTAATAAAAGATTTCATTTTTACAGGGAATATCGGTGGACCTTTCAACGTTGCGAGCGGAATGGGAGTCTCGAAGTGCAGCGGCATCGTCAGGGGGTTCTTTGGGTCAGATGAACGGTTCATTTGGTCACCTAGGTAACCCTGAGGGCAGCGTATCCGGTTCTGGAAATGATGTAAACGAAGAGATCGACGTAGTCGGTGGTTTGGATTCGTGCAGCGAAAGTGGTAGCGAACGAGTTGACTCCGCAGCTGACGGTTCCATAGACGGAGAGTGTCACTCTGGGTCCGGAGATGTCGATTCGAGGCGGCATCACCCCGGAAGTCACACACAAAATCCGAACGGTATAAGCCTAAACCTAAACCTTAATCATCAGCAGGGTATTCACCACTGGGGATTAAGTCTTTTGGAGCGAAGACGAGAGTTGGTTAACCTCGGTAACCCTGCTCTCAATTCATCTTCTAATCAGTTTCAAGAAGACCGAAGTGCCGATGAGGAGGTTCAAAGTAGCAGCATAGACTTATCGGTAAAAGGTCGCGAGGAGAGGAAAAGGTTGAATCCATTTTCCATCGACAGTCTACTCGGTAATAATAGGGCGGCGACGCCAAGCGTACAAATTCCCCGGGTCAACAACAATAGCAGTAATAATAACAATAACAACAACAACAACAATAACAATAATAATAGCAGTAGCAACAATAACAATAATACAAACAACAATAACCGTTCCACAACACCACCGAATAATGGAACCACTTTGTCACCTACGTCATCGCCACTTTCCTTACCAACGTCACCGTCGACTACGTAATGTGTTTGAAATTTATCGAGAGGCATGATCAACTCCTTTTGTTTTGTCAATTTTATTTTTCATTCCGTTTTTGGATTTTTTCTCTCGAGGTAAAAGAGGTCGGGTATACTACATTACTTTTTTAGGTAATAGGTACTGTACTACTATATCAATTCCAACATATCCACTATTACATTCGTATGTTAATGATCATTAAGAGATGAGAGACGTAAAAATATGAAAATCCTATATAGCAAGTTTTTGGTTTCAGCCTCAAAACGGTTATAATATATACACATATGTTACATATGTGTATCTATAAACTGATTAACTCGTAAGTAAGTGAATGCAGATTAAGTGAATATTCGTATAGTCAATCGAATATAATAGAAATAAATCGATTGAAGTGAATGATAATTAATTTAATACGGAGAAAAAATTTGTAAAGGATCTCCGAGGCTGAATCAATTATATACGACAGACTGTGAATTATAATTATATATACATACATATATGTAATCGACGATCGAGATTCTAGTTTATTCGATATATATATATATATTAATCGTTTCTATGTTTATCGAATTTAGAATCGAATTATTCGTACGTAAAATGTGCAATAATTAACTGTCTCATAGGTATATAATGTTATACACGCGGATAAAATAGTTCATAAAATATACCCAATCGCGATAATATTATCCACAAATTTCATCGTTTTTAATCACACCACCTCTCTCTGTATAAACGACAAATTTTTATTCCGCATATATTCCGAATCGGAAATTACGGACTTTTTTTTTCACACGCGAATTAATGCATAGTAAATTCTCAAAAGCCATGTAATTTTCATGGCGGTAAGAAGTGACGAATTATGCGCGTCCGAGAGGCGAACTGTATTTAATGTAAATAGTGTAGAAATTAGGAAACTTATATATAATAAATGAAAGTAAAACGGATAAAAATAAAAAAAACTGATTTCCAATTTTAAAAAAATACCTAGTGTTCGAGTTGAAAAAAAAAAAATATATATATATATATAATTTAAAGCAATAGAAGGTCTCGATTTGTACATAAATAAGTATACATAAATGAAATATACATACTTAGGTCTACAATAGGGCGAGCTGAAGAGGAGTAAAGAAAAGAAAGAAAAATTAACAAATAAATCATCAACGTAATTTTATCCCTACCCCAATTTGATTACCTGCCAAAAAGGGTGAATATTTATTTGCCGTTATACTTATACCTGCAGCCGACAAGATAAAAGAAAATAATTTTTTTGGCTCGCTTCGAATAAAGATGCCATAAGTGCAGACCTGCGAGAAACAAAAAAAGTACTGTATATCCATTATAAATATATTAATTTATTCTCAAATTATTGCACTCGTTGATTATCTCCCTATTATCATTCAGCCTCTGTCATTATTCCCGGACCTGTAGATCGTATCCAACGACGATATTTTGTAAAATGAAAAATTATATAAAAACGCTGCAAGCTTTCTGAAGAGTTATTCCAATTTTGGAAAAATGGAAAAGCGAAAAAACGGTACGAGAAAATTTTTCTCTCTTCACGTTCAGCTTCTTTCAAAGCTGTAGTTTGCTGGTGAAAATTTGATGCTATTTTTACAATCGTAAAGAGCGCGTAATCCGCAGTGTAAATTAGACACGAGCTTCTTTTATTTCTAGACAAAATTTTTTTTTTTTGTTTTTTGGAAAAGTGTTTAGACGTAACATTTTATCGAGGCAAAGAATCGTGATGTAAAAATTGTGACATCGTAATTTTCGAAGAGAGAAAATTGTAGACAAAGTATACCTATGATGGGATCGTAATTCGTGGCCCGAAGACCTTTGCGTTTCTGGAGTTAATATTTCAAGTAGCTGATCCTAAACTTACTCTCTCTAAATTATCTGAATCAATTTCGAATTACAAAAAAACAAAAAAATAATACTCATCTGTTAAAATAATAGCCTGGTGTATTACAAAAGTCTCTATCGTGATATAGCTCAAATCACGCACTAAATCGATCATATATATTTCTTTGATTAGGCATGTTTTTTATACGTACGGTTTAAACTGTGCACTATAAGTCAAATCAATCGATCAGAATTATCCTTTTTTCATAAACGAAACAACGATATGATTTATACTCGAAATTTATTACGTGCTTAAATCTAAAAAATGTATATTTTTTTTCAACGTCTATACCTGAATTTAAAATCCGATTCGAACGTTGCCACGACAGTTGAAAAATAGGTGGTGGGAATTCCTCATTAGTCGAAGAACTTTAATTTTTATTGTTGTAAAATAGGTGTAACACTTGATGTAGTACATTGAACGAAACATGCCGTGTCGAATGATCGTCACATTCCGTTGACTGCGTGAAGCACATTCTATAGGTGATTTGCACCGCGGTATGTATGGAGGCGATTGCCGCGTCGTCGTAAAACGTGAAATGAAAAAAAGGAAGTATAAAAACAGAAATAGAAGAGAAGAAAAATTTTAATCGTTCTCGCTGCACTCCTCTACTGTTTCTGGTTCTGATCTTTACGATTGCGTTTATATGCGTGCTAACTTGTACAGTACAATGCTTTAACAAAAGACCTTTGTGTTCCGAAAGTCACAATAACATTAGCAGTTCGTACCGCGTCGTGATGTTTAAATCAGTCTCGCGGTAACTCGCCGGCTATGAGGTCTCAATTAATGGACGTTCATTTCTGATTTTAACTTGAAACCTTTGTCAAGTGCCAATGAGACGGAAGATATTAAAGCGACGTTCCCTTCACCTGGGAAATAACGCGACGGATGGATCATTTTTTATGGAATTTATTCACACCAGGTAACAGATAATTTATGCGTTTCTTTTTATCTATCGGTTTGCGTAGGGCTGTATAGATTCGTGCGTTAAATTAAATTGCAGTAAAAAATTGTATCGGAATAATCAGTTAGATCGTAAAATCGTACGAAATCTTTGTTGTCTCGATATAATTTCCGTACAAGGATATCGAGAGGACGAAAGATCTTAAGTTTACGAGATGATGCTCGCTGGTTGTATACCGTATACCACAGTAAGGTGTAAGTTGATCCAATCCAATAGATCAAGAGGCAGATGCTGCGCCGGTTATTACGATAGGTCAAAGGTCAACTGCTCGCATAAACCATTTAGGGCTGATTGTTCCTCTCGATAGTCGATACCCGCGATATTTCCCAGAGGTATATATCGACTATCTTCAAGCCGGATCAGACAGTACGCGCGGCCGCGGCGCGGTGCGGTGCTGCTCGCTGGCCGTTCGTGAGTCCCGTATTCCCGGGTGGCGGCGCGTCCCGTGGGCCTTTTGGGGTCTGATCTTAACCTGAGTTACATATACATGCACATAAATATTATCTGTATGTACAATATACACGGGTATTCATACATCGAGGCAAGAAGGATCTCGATTAAATATTAGCCACGCTCATCCGCGGTGGAAAGCACATAAACAATATATTTATATATATGAGAACGAGATCTAAACGAGATCAAAGCCACCTAGTAGATCATATTATAAGGCGATCAAAATATACTTAACCGCCACTATAAACCGCATCGCGATCGATTTTTATTTATTACTTTTTTGATTTTCTTAACGATGATCGACAGGCTCGTTCTTCGGAAATCATATCGATTATTGATATACACCGCGTCTCTCATATCGTATATCACGAAAATTTTTACTACGCGGTAGCTCGCGGCTATCAAAGTTTTTTTTCGTTTTTTTTTTATCTAATTCGAGGTGTTTAAGTTATTGATTAAATTTTCTAAGGGATCGTAGCTCAGTCGATGTAATTCTTGCGAAGAATTTTTTTATCCTCAGTTATGCAGTTTGACTTCGGTTGACTTTGTCGAACCTGCTTGCAGCTGCAGAATGCATATTTGAGGGAGCGAATCGGGAGTGATTCCGCGAATTTTCGATGATGCTCTGTACAATTTTATATAGATCGAAGAGATTCAGCGGGAGCAGGAGCAGCAGCTCGAGCAATGAATAGCAATAAAAGTTCAACTTAATATACATGCATAATGTGAGATGCGAGTCTTGAGCCAAGATGAGAATTTTACGGCCTCTTATAGATATTGAAAACCTTCTTCTTTGCCCGAAGCGAAGATTTGAGATAAAAAAATTAATAGCCGCTTTTGGCAAGCCAAAGTCTTTCCGCTCCGTCTAACTGGCGGGAACAAATTTTATTATACAAATTTTATTTCACGTATACGTAGAGCTAGTATGAAAGATATTGGAGATATATAGGTACCTTTTATTATGAATATGAAAAATAGTAGAAAACACCCCTCGGCAAACGAGGAGACCAATATTGTTGTATACGTGTAACACTGATTTCATGTACAGTAAACTTATCGTAACTTTCCACCATCAAATCGTACAGATTCCGATTTACATAATTCTTGTCTTTCAAATACACATCGAAGCTGCCGCGAGTTACGTATCACAATACTCGCAATATGTTGCGTATACAATTTTACTCTGTTAACTCGAAACGCATCATCATCATCATATATACAGAATCGCAAATTGATTTCTCAAACCGCAATTCTACGTGACCGCGGATCGCCCCCTTTCATAATGTGGTTGAGCATGATTGCCACTCAATTTCAGCGAATAATAATTCAAGAAAGGCGGCGAACCAATTTGACGGGCAAAGAAATAAACATTTTTCACATATACTTTTTTTATTTGGCACATTGAATTCTCAGAGGGGGGTACATAGCTGATATCGTTGGTGATAAAATGAGCAGATACTTTTCGGCTCTACAATTATTTTTTTCATCAAAAATGAAACTCGAACTCACAACAGACACGATATCGAACTAATTCGTAACGAAAACGCGATCAGGCGCCTCATTTCTATGTTTGACGTACGATTTACGATGAGAATTATTAGCAGCCGCGGCGAGAATAATTGTTCACTTCGAGATGTAATTCGTCCGCTTACAAGTGTGCGTCATCGCTGCGGCTGTTGTATATTCTCATATAATGTAACACGTGAACGTGGTTTACCTGTGGTGTTGCCGCCTACCTTGCTGGAGGGATCCGAAAGGCTTCAAAAGAGCTGGGCGCGAGGAATAGGCGGTGCCGCCTCGTAAAACTTGGATTTACTCCTGCATCTTGACCGTCATGAACTTACCTACTGTTACACATCGCTTCGGCGGCTCAGCGTACACAATACGTATTACGATACGATGAAAACGCGTTCGTGAATAGATACGTACGCTGAGTACCGAGCGCTGCGAGCAATGTAATATGTATGAATATATGGAGTAATATTAAATATATAGTCCGCTGCTGTTTCATACTGTAATCTCAAACCACTGTCGGTTCGAGATAGTTATCAAGAACGTATGGTAATACGGAGTTTTTTTTACTAAAAAGTAAACTTCCTTGCAACCCTCACCGAGGTACGGTATGAGATAAAATACAAAATTTGTTACTTTCGATTATCGAACTGGCGCTATATGCTGACCGCTAACTATAGCAAGAACCGAGCCGCAAATCAGATACCCAGAAAAGGTTGAACGTTTTTAATTTTTGTAAGAAATACGAACTTACTTTTCAAACTCATCCGACAAAGAGGAACTTTATGGCTTTTGTTTCTTTCATCCCGCATGTGAGGGTTGAACCCCATCGAAGGAGAAATATTCTCTTAGAACAAGAATTATCAATAAAATAGGCGTCCTTGATTGATCAAAAATAATATTTTTAAATCGAGAATATCAATTTACTTGAATTATGAAAAAATGAATCGTCAAACTTGAGATTGGAAAGCACGGTTACTTTCAAACCCGACGTCGGATTATTCTCAGATTTATTTTTGATTGCCATTGAGGAACGGAATTTCCTCCTCGCATTCTTGGTTCGAAAGAAAAATCAAACTAATGCCAGTTTCCTGGAGGATTTTAGAATTCTTCGTGATATTGTGGCGCTACTCGTTATGGGATAAAAGTATAGTACAAGATGGGATATACGTGATACCTATACAACGATACATCCTCTACCCTATATTGTTGGAAGTATAGCAGATCCCGTAGGACATAGTAATATAGTTATTATCGGCAGGGAGGCCCCGGGGCATAAGAAAGCGACGAACCCTGCATTAAAAACCAATTTTTGGTCCCGAAAAAACCTCCGCTCCGGCATAATAACAGGCCCGGTAATCTATAGTAGGTTTTCTGTCCTGTTTCGATCTACCACCAGCCTCTCCAGAGCGAGCTTCGGCGTGGAGGATAATCGGCCAAATTGATGCCCCAGCCTCCACGGGACTTTTTTCAATTAAAATGGCGACGACGCCGACAAACTGGGAAACAGCTGTCGAACGGGCTCGATGTATCCAACAGCTAACACAATGTCTATATTAGGCAACACACCCGTGGATTTAAACTAACCGGGATCGATCCCCCGAATAAAAAATAAAATAAAAGAAAAGAAAAATAACACAAACTATCCCTCGTGTAAAGAGTTTTCTCAAAGTTGGATCGAACGAAAATTCTCATCGGATATTAATTCTTCATTTCTACACATTTTATCCTGATTATTCTTAGATTTTTTTACGTACGATACGATTCTTCTCCCTATAGTGTAACAAATGTATATAATAATTTTTCTATTTATTTATTCCGAATTCGCCACCGCGTGCTGTAAATCAAACGGGCCTAATGCCCCGAGGGTGGGTCTAATAGAATCCGTCCAATTATCTCAGGCAAGCTGAGGGGCCTTTTTTCTTCTCTTACCTCTTACCTATTTCTATTAAGCAGGTTATATAGGTACCAGAGAATATAGCCAATTACGAGTCGGATGGTAAAAAATGCGACTGCGCCGGCATAACGCAGCTCACATATTTATATACTCGGAAAATTTGGTCCGTGCAGCACACTCTTATATATTATTATATTATATCACATGATTATAAACCGGAGTTGACATGCAACGTGAGTCTGGTGGATTCTAGAAAAACTGAATTGTTTTCAACGTTTAGTTAAATCACGTCACCTGCTTTGTGATTAAATTTTTTCATTTTTTATTACGTTCAAGTTTCTCATGATACTTTTATAAACATGCATCGAATCGATGGGGAGGATATTATAATCGCATGTGGCCGCGCGGGATGAGCTTTTAAGAGAGATTAAAACGCGATTTTGGTAGAAGAAGAGAGCAGAGTCTTCACGCTATTTAGCGAGTATAAGGAGAATCGGGGTATATATACGTGTAATAAAAATCCAGGAGCAACCAAACTCGATATATAAAAGCACAGAAGCTGCTCGCGTGCCCAAGGGCATTAAGGGTAACGGGCACGCCAACCAACGGCAGCGGTTTGAATTTCGAACGTTAAAGGTAATTTCATCGGTAGGGTGTTCTAATTGGCCTCTCATTACCGATGCGCGCTTGTTTTCTATCCCGTCCCACGCTTGTATGCCACAATTTTTACCGATCAAAAACCATTTTCCGTCTGCAGAACTTCTCAAGAACTTCGCAGCCAATCTCAACGATTCTACAGACGCATCTCGTAAAACACATAAAACCAGGTTGAGCGAATGATAGTTTTAGTCATTGGCATAGATTATATACCTATTGAATGTGTAGTCATGTACCTATAATACATCTATATGCGACCGAAAACGTTTAGTCAAGACACACCACGTTCCGATTATCGCTCGCGTTCATCGATTATTGGAAGTTATTATTTGCTACGGGACTGTTGCAATTAATGGTCGATTGTTTCAAACGCTTCGTATACCCATTGCCGTTATGCTATAAACTAGAAAATTTATCTCTTCATTACGCGATATTTTAATTTCACCTCATTTCATGGTTCGCCAAACACTGCAGTAATCCTTCAACCGTATTTCCTTATTTACGTGCTACATGATATGGAAGAGGGAGAATAAAACTCTGGTATTTGTCTCATAATTTCTTCAGTCAATAAGCTAGATAGAAGAAATTGTCCAAATTGATTGGGGTGGATGCAAATCAGGTATATATACTGATTCTTCGAACCAATTATCACATAGTCGCCCAAAAAATTTAATAAACAAGAGGATTATTCCGTCTTCAATGATTACGAATCGATGCGAATTTGTTCACAGACTGCAGCTGAAAGGATTATAGGAAGTAATTAATTTTTGAAAAAAATATTCATGACGCGATCGCCCACACGTCGCATCCTGTATCCACCCACTCGTATCTACCCATACGTATATATCTATCTTATATCCTACCTACCGGGTACAACACGATGATGATTTATAGTTATTAATTTTCGAACGAGCTCATCAGCCTTGGCAGAGTGTTGGTATAGTATAGACGAGGTAGGTAAGAAATGTTGTGCGCGGTAGCCGAACACAAGGTCGTATATAAGTAATATAGTCGTGTATAGAAGTTTGATAAAGTAACCAGTTAAGAAAATCAACTATAAACTATGTATAACCATTCAAACGATATATTGCGAAAAGAATTTTTTACTACGCGTCATCGGTTACGCATTTATCTTTTTTTATTCTTTACGCACCTATAGGTGTATGGGATATTTCGTCGCGTCGGTTTCCAATTCCGTTACGACTCACGACTTGTAGAGTGTATCATCTATGGTATAGGTAGTTTCAGGTTTGGGTTAGGTAAAATTAAATTAGGTCAGCTTGGGTTACAGCTGCTATGAAAAGTTCGACTATATATATGTGGTATAATACGTGTTTCGTTTAGCGTAAGTTTTCATCGTAATTTTAGACCGTAATTTGATGTCGTACCAGCTTGACAAATCGACGTTGATGTTAAAAGCCAGTGAAAGCATTAAATTTATCGCCAGGACATAAAAAAAAAAAAAATCTCAGATCGAGTCTCGCTATAGATTTCGAGGCGACCAGGTGATTAGGATTTCTGCGACGATAGATAGGAGTGAATGTGGGAAATATCATGCAAAATTTAGGAGCGATGGAATCGAAATCAACGTGAGTTACGGTATCGGAATTATTTGGAAGAGCGAAGATTGTGGTTCAGCTGTGTAGAAGAATTAATCTATCTAAGCCACTTTGTGTTAAAATAAATTATCGAAGCGTTTCCACGAATCGGACAAAGCTGAGTTAATTCAATATCCGTCTTGTATGTATTTTTTTTTTTACGACAGCGTTGGTAGAAAATAAGTGAAAAAAGAATCGTTTGAAAAGGAGAACAAGGATACTTCGGAGTGAAAAAACCGCGGTTGATGGGACAGGGGTAAATTGAGCCGTCAAGCGGTTCGTTATTAATTTCAACACCACGCCTGGACTGGACTCGACCAATAATACGATGGGCCCAACCTGAGCAAGTCCGCGCCTTCGCCGGTTTGGCAGTTTCAGCTTAGTCATTTGAAAAATTGAATTATACGGAAAGAAATAGTTTTCACCACGCTAATAACATCCCAGTCATCGACCCCGCAATAGTCACGGAGGACAGCAGGTGACACGAAAAATAAATTAATCAATTAACCAACTCCCACTATATCGACTACCACGTACAGTCCCTGCCATAATCAGCATCATCCACGATACAACAAAAACAGTCGAATGAAAACCATTCAGATTACAAGTACGACAAAAAATATCGAATTATACGTAAAAACGATCGAAAATTAATTAGGGGGTTTCTAGTCTTAAGTTTTGAGTACAGAACTGCATATAGTATAATTACACGGGATACGTAATCCCTGTAACATAATTATCACCGTTTTAAGCAGCTCTTAACGATCGTCGAGGTGAATCTTATGAATTATAATATATTACATGCGTTCACAATATTCGTGGGCGAAAAATGGTAAGTCAGGATTATAATTAACTATAACAAGTTTACTGTGAAGATAATTATCCTATAATATCGACAGGAAATTTTTATACCATACGATATGAGATTCTTGACAGGATTAATCGTTCGTTTCATTGACAGCAAAACGTGTTGTAAAATGAACTCGCGAGGATGAAATAAAATGATTTTATACAACGTAGAAAAATTGAAACAAAAAATATTACAGAGGAAGGTAACCGGTGAGGCATCTATACGCCCACTTTGTAAGGATAGTTCAATTGAAAAAAAAAAACGAAAAAACAAAAATTAAAAACCAAAAAATAACTGCCACGGAAAAAAGGTGAGAGGAATTCAATCTCGAGATAATAAATGATGACGACCGCGACCTATACTATTTCTTGGGTTATATTGTTCAGTTAAAATATATATTTTTTTTCTCATACCGCAAGCCAACCTCAACCGCGCCTTGGCAGTCATCATTCTCATAGTTCACGTCTTAATTAATGTCCGTAATTAACCGCTGTAAGTACATAAATACCTATACACGACGCGAGCATCGGCGCGGATATAATTTCGTCTGCGTATAAAGACTTTAGGTTTTCACGAGCTATTTTTATTTATGTCTCTTTTTTGTCTCTTTTTTCCTTAGAGATGTTGATGCACCTATGTAATAGCCGGGTTTATTAATTCTTTAAAAGGGGTTTTCGGCTGATATGCCCATGGAGGCGTCGCGTAGGAAATTTTTGAGGTGTGAGTCTGCGGTTAAAATACATGTGTGTGAACTCCTGAATTATAATATCGAACACATGCATGTGCAGGTGTGTTATATATATGTACAGTATATGAGCCTTATGGGAGCTGCGCTCACAAAGGTGTGAGACGGGGTGGCCCCTGCAAGCGCTCCCGCTGCATCCATACGCGAGAGCATGATATATGGCTGACGTGTTAATTGCCTTCCAGTCCTACGCCAGCCTGGATCATCCTTTGACCGCGTCGTACAGTGCCGGACTAGGACTTATGGCCGCGTCTATAGAAAACTATGCAGCATATGTAGTGGGATAAATGTTTGTTTCGTATGATAAAATGTTACAATAAATATTGAAAAATTATATAGTGGAAAAAAACGATCATATGACACGGTGAGTTAATTCAATTCGGAATGATCTTGTATCGGAAAATCGAAGATTATGTCCCGCCTGTTGGGGTTGAGCATATAGGAGTTGTGTCGAGTCTATTTTACTGCAAATATTTAAGTGAATTTAGGGCCGTTTAGTGAGCCGTAATTTCATTTTAGAAAATAATTCTTGATTTATCTAATACGTAAAGATGTCTAAGCTATCGATTTTGATGGAACTTGTGAACGCGCAGACGGTAATAAGATATTAATAATTAGCCGGAGCTGGTCCTGCTGCAATGGTGGGTACGCCCATTTCGAGCTCCCTCTCTCTTGATCGTTCTTCTTCCTCCTCTTCTTCTTTTTCTGCTTCTCCTTCTTCTGTTTACTCATCTCTCTCATCTTCTTTATATTCGTTATTTCTTATTCCTTCTAGCTCTCGGCGTCGCTGACCGTCACGACCGACTCTCCTCTTTTGTTTCGGATCGAGAAGAGCTGATTTCGATTATCGGTTGCAGTCATATAACGACCGGCTAACGCAACGTCCCGCCTCCAACAAACGCCGCATATATCCTGCAAGGTACAAACCCGGTATCCGTTTAATTTTCCATCTCCCTTCCGCCGCACGTTCAAGGTAGGAACACACGTAGGTGTGTACCCCGAGGAATATACATCTCGCTCCTTCGATATTTTTTTTCGGCTTCTTTTTGTATTTAAATTAATTTGTGGCGATTAATTTTTAATTAAACCCGTCCCAAGAGGGCCAGCAGCTCGCTTGCCTCGCCTTATTTTTCCTTCTCGGTATATGTACAGGCGAGAAACCGCGTCCGGTCCGAAAACCATTTCAGCTAAACACCGCCGCACCGCTCCATGTAAAACTCGAACTTTCAAAGAGGAATCAAATGGAACGAAATAGATAAATAAATAACGAACCAACCAATAGAACGTAATCCACACTTTTTTATAACTCGTGCCCCTCGTCGTTCCATCTTCTTTTTAATTACAAAAATGAAACACATGTCCCGTAAATCTGTCTCATACACGCGCACCTATGTGATATCGCGACGGTATATATTTCACGTTAACCGTTTATATTCACGCGGTTATAAATTGGAAGCGAAAAGATAAATTACTTCAGATACAAACCACGAGCTTGAAGAACTAGTTCAAGAAATTTCGAGCGACCTTCGAACACATCGAGTACACCCCCTGTATGCATGGCCGTTCTGGTCTTCAAGGTGCGCGGATTCCATTGATTGAAACGAAGTCAATCATTGAAAGAATTGTAATGCGGTACCTGAAATATTCTCATGTTTTCGTATCCCAATATTGCATTTAGGGTGCCATGGGAGAATTGAGACACTGCAGATATAGCTATGGTTGTATAGGTATACGGTGCTTTCGGAACGAGGGCCCCGAAGCATCGCGGCCTTCATAAAATCCTCGTAAAACACTAAACGACTGTAAAGTTGACGCCCTAGAGTGAGACTCCAGTGTTGTTTAACTCTTGTACGCCTTAAGAATTGCACGAGGGGATATGGTTCCTGTTATATTCTGTGTTATACAGCCAGCTACGTTAAATCAAGACGAAACCACGCCTTCGGCTGCGCCGCGGTTTCTTACACCCTATATGCAGTCCATATACCGCCGACTCTCATAATACACTCTTCACCGACTGACGCTTTGCTCTGTCTTCCTTGAACTCATCTTCAATTTTTCTTCTTTTTCTTCCTCTCATCTTCCTTTCCCCAAGCAAAGGTGACCGTAGTAAGTACTGATAGTAAACTTTTTAATGATATCTGTTCCCAGGATCATTATCACCCAACTTAATTGTACGGCAAACCGCCGCAAACACTACAGGTGTATCACTACAGGTACCCATGCGCGTGTCACCAATTTTTTAGCATACTTCATACATCCTGCAAGTAGAATAAAAAATGTCGACCAAAAATCCACCGCAGAGGTTGAAAAAAGAATCTTGCAGATGATGACGAACGTGGTCGGCATTCTTTTGTGACGATGTTCTGTTTGGGGCCAGTGAAAATAGGTGTACGGAGCTTATGTACAAATGTAGTATATATGCCATATAACCGCGATGAACGAGTACAATTTTACGTATCAATTAGCCTCGCGTTCTCCTTGAAGTGATGCAGTATACGAGTTTGTATATTATATGAAGCAGGACGAGATGTACCCCCCGGTAAGCGTTAGCTGCCCGCCATGCCCCCCGCAGGCCTTTGACCGCGGGCCGCTTCGAGGTGTGAGAACTCGCACGGATCGTTCAACATCATGGTGAACGACCGGTGGTCCTTCTGCATCACGACGTCTTCATCGCTCGAGAAACCCGCGCCCACTGAATACGGCAAAAGCGACGTGGACAACTTTATGAAAACTTCTTTTTTTTTCTTTCCGATAGATAAAATTGTTGATTTTTTTCGTTGCGAATCTTGTATGTTTCGAAGGTGCATCGAGATCTGTTTTTTTTGTGTTTTTTTCGAGTTTATTTTCCCCTTGTTTCTGCGGACGATTATTTTAGGTGCATATTATATCGCTATGTGCAGGCCGATTAATTGCTGAACGCCAATCTCGCGGGGTAGTATAAAACGTTATCCCTCGGGCTACGCATACGCGTTGCAGCGGACGAGGACGCGCAAAGAACTTTAAAGAAGAGTTGCGGTAGACAAGTTAATAGCACGCAAATGTTGAGCTTGCTGACCCCAGTTTGAGCTTATATACTTGACAAGTGTACGACTCAGGAAGAAACGCTTTGGGGCATAAACGAAAATTGTTACGACCATTACGCTTTTGACGGCTCATTATGCTAATTACGGTGAACGACTTCGCGTAATTATTATTATTCGCGTTCACATTACATACATAGGTATACTTACGTATTCAAAGTGCAGGTAATCTAGATCGGATATGTCCCATTCTATAGATCAATAATTTTTATTTCGATACGATAGAAAATATTATATAGTGGAGCTATAGGTAAACTGAGATTCCAATCAGTTTGGATACCTGAATTTTTTTACGGTTCATATATATGTATACGTAATAATGCATCCAAATAGATTAGATGTCTGCAACGGTATTAGGGTAGTTGGTATAGGTGTTGGAACGAGAGACCCCCTGCTGCCGGCCTTGGGGTTTTTTGGTGGGTGTTAAGTAATATATTATCCCACAAACACCTGGCCCAGGACGCTCAAAACCCTATAGAGAGAGGGCTAGCTTCGGGGCTCGATGAGAACACAAAGCTATAGAGTGAATGAATACTTTATTCTTTCACCGTAGAGTGTGGCTGTAAAATGATGATGACTTGTTAACACCCCTTCGAAAACAACCCCTAAAAAGAAAAAAAAAAAGATTTCGTCAAAGATTAGCAGCTACTCGGTTATAAGTCGCGCTGTTGTGGCACCGGCAGTGCAGCTGCCCCTCTTTAATATACACCACTTCGTCGATATATCTACTAAATTTCTTTCCTTTTATTTCTTTTGTTTTTCATCGTCTGGAAGAAATTCGAATGAAAATTATATTACCGCGGGGTGAAAGAGATTTCGTAACCTTGCCATAGTTTCGAAGTATTTTATTATAGAAATTTTTCTAGGAACGCCTTCCATAAAATAGATTATTAATCGTGTTCGGTGGTTGCAACGGTCGCGTAGAAATATATACCTTATAGTCTCGTTAATTGAAAGAAGCTATAGCGACTAGCTGGAGCAACCTTATAAGGAAGGTGACTTCTACTCTGATTCGAAATGGAAAGATGAAATATTTTAATACATACGTATCTAGTGTGAGCGCTTTGGAGTTTTTCGGAGCGTAGGTAACGAATTCAGATGGGTCCGTTCACACCTCCGCTGATTAGCTGGAACATAATTTCCTCATCCAGAGCCAACGGGCCCTGGATCAGACCCATCGGTTACTTGGCCCTTGGCAAAGGTATTGCTAGAAGGAAACACCGCCGTTGAAGGCGTCGGTCAATAATTTCTCAGTCGACGCGCAGCGCCGCTTGACGTCTTAATGCACGTCTGGAATAATCTCACCGCCAATTTATTATACACCCTTTCTCATTTCTTCTTCTTCCTTTTTTTCTTCTTTCTTTCTTTTGCCTTTTTTCAAACCCCCACTTTCTCACTCATCTGCAACCCCTTCCATTTTGTTATTGTTCCCTCTCCCTTGCCTGCGCCCTTTAAATTTCCACCCCTTAAGACTGTCTCGTTCATCTAATTTGCTCGTTTCGTAACATGTGTATCTATTCATCCGACCTAACCATTGTTATTTATTTATAAAAATCTATTTTTTTCTATTTTATCACAGTTTTTCAAAAAGTGCGATATTCGTATGGACCCGATCGCCCATCTTAAAGACGCCGCTCATGTCTATAGTTTGCTCGCTCGCACCTAATAGAATATGTAATTTGAATTTTTGAATTATATATAGATACGTTTACACCAAAGGCATGGATAGTTCTCGCTCATTTTCCACCGTGGACAGCCCAAACTGGACGATAAATTTAATAAGTTTATGGGTTTTTCAAATTATCGTTGACTACGATTATAATAGTATTCCTATACGCTACGCTAGCTGTTTGTGCAGTCAAACACACATATTATATCCATGTATACACGTCGTTGGAAATCTTTAGTATAAAAAAAAAAAAAGAAGTATATCCCAGTTAAATTCTTCGGGGTTTTTTTGCCCCGCCTACACCCTTCGTGACATCTTAGTCTCATTCTTTTCTCCTATATAAATCCTCATTCTCAAATCGTGTATCCATTCGAACGTAAAAGAATGATTACGCGATTCCATGAATTATACTGGAACGAGAATCGTTTAGTTCGTCTTCGTGAATCGCGTTGAGATGGCGCGAATGATAATAAAAAAATGAAAAATAAAAAGATTTTTTGGACAAGCGAAAAATGAAACACTATACCGTTCGATGCTTTCTATCAATTCTCTGAGAATTACGTTGTAATCTGACATTGATCGACCGCATATTACAAGGTCTACCGATCACCTGGATTGTTTCGCCGCTGCAGGTAAATCGGATCCTCTAGTTAACCGTAATTTGATGACAGTTTATCAATAAATGCGTGTCGAACCGCATGCTAATGAGTTTCTCAAGCTTTTTATAAGAGAAATCATGTAAATAAAAAATCTACACTTCTCGATCCGCTTCTAACGCGGTAATATACAAGTCTGATTACCTCGAGCTCTTATTCCGTGTAAGTTGTGACAAAAAAATTTAGTCTACCGAATCGACAAAGCTGTTCCGGTTCTCTGCACTCAGCTGAATCGGACTTAACCGAAATTTGTTTAAATAATTTTTCTGTATTTCGTATTACGTGGGGCTATAGGTATATGTGTTTTTATCGATGCACGAAAGTGGCGTGCGGCCGAAGCTGGTTGGTAGCCGGCCATTTCCGCGTGCCAAGGTGAGAGAGCGTGTGTCGGCACGAAAAGTGCCATCACTCAAAGAGTTAACGACACGAAGCCCTCCTGGACCTTAAGTATTTCTTAATCCAGAGATGATAATTTATTGACTTAAGAAGGCTATAGCCCTTATGCCGTCCATATATACCCATAATACCTACATGTCCTATACGAAGTTAGAGATGTGTAGGCATAAAGCCACGTCCAGCAGCAACAGTCAGCCTCGTGTAGTTCACCGCATACCTTAGTCGACGACCCCATCCGCATGGATATATTATTAAATTATTACACTAAAAAAGATTTACCGCTTCTTTCGACACTACGGTATAATCGGTTGGATTAATACGTTGTGTGAAGTAATTTTATCGCGCGATGTATATAATATCCGTATGCGTCTATCATACAGACGAAATAACAAGCATACGCGAATTCGTTTCATCGTGTGAAAAATTGTTAATTAAAAGAAAATGGTTGTGTAAAGTAGAGCGTCGATTTTTTTTACCTTCTAATATCGAGCGGAAATTTTTTTTATTCCGACAATGATATATTATACGCGATAATTATTTCACTCGCGGGATAATGTCCGTTGATTTTGAAAGGTTTAAGAATCGAGTTCCCTCTACAAGTTCTGATGCAAGGTAGAAAAAGTTGGCTCGTAAATACGGCGATTAACGTTCGTATTTATTAAATCCGAATGGCGGCTGTCTCCGTGGAGCGTACGCCGCCTCTCTTATTATTATAGTGGGATGGCAGCAGCAGCAGCAGCAGCAGCAGGAGCATCACAGCAACAGCATCGGTGCAGGAGCAGGAGCAGCAGCCAGTCGTGCGATCAAGTTATCTTGCTTTTATTTCGGCCTTCCTTTACGATGTTCAGATGCTAATTTCACGCGAGTCTCGCTTCAAAACGAAGTCTGCAGCATCGAGTTGTATGCGGTACGGGGCCACCATCCACCTTAACTTGCGTCTGCTGCAGAAGAGGATCGAATCGAAATCTGGGGATGAGAAGAACACAGCTCACGATGCGGCGAAGAGAATGGATGTGGAATATCAACTGCACCACCACCGCCGTGCAGAATCTTCGCTACCTCCCCAATAAAGAAAGAAAGATTTGGTCGATTTTTAACACGCCTGGTTTCCTGCACACCACGTATACGCCGCAGTTCAGCGGTGGGCTTTCGACCGAATGACCGACCCTGACGCTGATGACGAGATGATCACTTAATTTGGCCAACAGCTGCCGCTTACATTCTAGTCCCACCCTTCTCCCGCTTGTTACATTTCTTATTTATTTATTTATTTCCTTCAATTTTTTGCTCTCCTTTTTTCTTCATTCTCTGCATGCTCTTCTCTTCTTGCATGCTCGCGCCGAACGACAATGGGTGTAATCCCTTTTATTTTATTGCACTTCCACATCTGCAATGATCACGGCTTCGAGTTTCTAAAATAGCAGCTGAGGATGAATTCGCGCGTTTTTTTTCAATTTCATCTCCGACACCGAAAAATTCTCTGCTTGGACAATTTTTCCAATAAGTATAATACAATTATCTACATCCTAGTTGTTTGAAAGAAAAAATATTTTTTTGCATCCGTCCGAATTCATTCCGCAAATTAAAGACCATTGGAATCGGAAACACGATCTTTCGACGTAAAATATAAATGGCATCGCGTTCTATAATATGAATGAAGCTATATCATCATTTCTCGAACTGAACTGCACAGTGCAACGATTCAATTATTCCTCGCCTTATTTAAGTAATATTCCGCGGACACGCAACTGTAAATATATACTTATACCTATACATCGATGCCCTCCATATTTTTCTCTTGAACAAATTACCATAGAATATTCGATAGAAAAAAAGAATTCTATTTACTACATTACGTCCTATCAAATCGAAATCACTGAATTCTTAATGCGATATGTTAATATTATTACCGAGCGAACGTGTGCAGTAAAAAAACAAAAAAAGGAAACAAAGACATTCGCAAAAAATGGTCTCAAGTTGTAACAAATACTTATCAAATCTATATCCGTACTCACATCCCTTCACATACCTAATTTTACCATCAAAAGTTACAGGTTGCCTGCGAAAAGTCGCACTCGTTTCACGGGGTTATACTGCGCGGTAACCATGGAAACTTATATAGTAGGCGTCTAAATCCAGCATATCGTGCAGCGGCAGCAGCAGCAGCAGCAGCAACCCTCTAGGTATTCGATGTCCAGGGGGTAAAGGGAAAAGGGGGGGTCGCGAAGGGTGCGTCAAGGGGTGCTGAGGGTGTTAAGCCCAGAGATTTGCACGGGGCTTCGCGGTTGGTCGGTTCATTGTTTCAACGCCACTTCTCTCCGCGAACAAACGTGCAGAATACATTATACATATACCCACCCCCGTACGATCGCTGCTGCACAGCCACCTTATAGTATCAGAGAGAAAACCGTCACGGATTTAATTCAAAATTGCGAAAAAATTAACGCCTCGGAAGAAAAAGGTTTTTTCTTTCTTTCTCAAAGCGAGATGAAATGATCTTTGAAATCCGTTCTTTTTCTATATTACAATTAACAGATATATTATTGAGGGTGGAGATTTTTGTGGGTGTGCAGGAAACGCTAGTTATACCGATATATAGTTTTTAATTTATATTAGGTTGCAGTTACCTATATGTATATAGATGGGATTTATTGCGCTTGACGGTATATAAGAAAAGCGGAAGAAATGCGGGACGAAGTGGACCCCAGCGACTCTTGATGGTGTTATTTTTTGCTCGAATCCATTCGGAGACCTCGCTTACCTTTATATCCCTTGGTTTTAGTTTGTCACCCTCTGCACGATTCACCCACACAGTTCTACGTCGTTTTCCTATACGTACAGCCGGCCTTATCTCCAGTGAAATCGAAGTGAGAAACCGAATGTGGTGGACCGACCCGGGACAAGAGATATATGTGACCTATTTTTACCAGAGAAACTATACTGAAAGGGGAGAATTTGTCAAGTAATTTCTAGGGATCAAACCCACCAATCGAACGACTTCCAAATCGAATTAGGTTTTTGTCACCTTTTACAGAACTTCTAGAAAAGTAAAGTTTATGCCGTATATCTTGATTTCATTGACGTTTATACGTATCGATAGCACGTCGTCTTTTTTAAAAGGGACCAAATTTGACTGTATTATAACGCTCAAATGTATAACCTTATGCATTTTTCATTTTTCATTTTTTATATTTTTCTTGTTTTTATTGTAAACGCCCTAGGATAATAATAAATAAACAACCCCTGTTTGATATGGTATAGCCGAATGTACACATAGGACGTAAAAACGGTTTATTTCGACTGCATACATGAATAAAAAACAGAAGAGAAAAAAAAAACCACACGAGTAGATAATTTTCGAGTAAAAACGTATAAATTAACCAGTAGATGGACGATAGAAGTCAAGTGATAAGGACTTTATTATTGGCTAGTTTTCCGACCTGGGGATACCGCGCGAGGGGAATGAAATAAATGAACAAAACGGTTTGAACCAAAAAACAGCAAAAGAAAAAAAAAATTGAATAAATAAAAAAAGGAACTGGAATTCGAAGAGAGGTGGTGCAGAAATTCGTAAAATTGTGTATATTTTCGGTACATACGCGTGTATAAAATGTACACAAGAGATGGAAACATCAACCCAGCTGTGGTGCCCGAGGGCAGCCGGGCAGTCCTGCCAAATGAAATTATCCCTGAAACCCGAAATGATCTCTCCTCCTAATTCGAGAGGGTCTCTCGTGTTGTTTGTTACGTTGGTATCACTGAAACGTTCGCCTGGGGCTACCCATAATTTAATACCTACCGCTAATATGTTTTCTCTCTGATAAGAGTTTCGAAGCACACTATATTATACTCTAAACCGCAAAACCAGCTCCTACAACTTCAACTACAGCATCAATTCTAATTTATTCCCAAAAAAATGTGATTTTTCAAATCCAGCTTGCGAATCGTACAGTTTTTTTTTTTTCTATAATTGAGAAAAGGTTAAAAAAAGCTACGGATGAATTTTTTTTTCTCAAATTATTTGTGTATCTTCAAAATCGTATCGGCATGGGATTACCTTCGAGGATTTCGATTTGTTGAAGCAACTTATATTCGATGTCATCTTTTCTGCCTTCTTATAAATAATTGGGTGGACTTGTTTCTTTATCTGAGCAGTTTGTGAGGCATCGGGTGGGATAAGGAGAGGCGGGAATATCGGCGAGGAGGCGAGAAGTAGAAGAGGCAGAGCAAAAGAGCTGGAGGGCGGCTCGTCCTCCTCCATGACTCTTAATCCCGACCATCTATCATCATGGAGGCTAGTTAGGCGATTCTATCTTCCAGTCTTTTTTACCAGCTCGCTCGCGCTCTTCTTTTGTTACCTTGTTTAATAACTTGTGATGAATGTACTTCCATCCACCGTCTCAACTCAGACTCGGAACTGCCTCTGCTGCCGCTGCTTCTGCTGCCGCTGCACCCTCGCGCGGTAACATCGCCAAGAATATTAAAAGAAGAAGAAGTACAAGAACGAGAAGAAAAAAAATAACTTGCTCCCACCTGCACAGCTTCTGCCCTGAAGCAGTGCCAAGAATGTCCCAGTATAAAAATATTATTCCTTTTTTTTATTATTCCGAGAGGTAAACTTATTACGCTGTATACAGTAACATTTTCAATGGTAAAAAACTACCGGGCTTATTCTTCTTCTCATTCATTTATTTATTTTAGATTTTTAATTAACTCTCACCGCAAAATAGAGAAGAAAAAAAAGAACGTGTAAGATTCTATCCGAGCTCCTATAGATAAAAAAAATGTTTGTATTTTTTTCATTCACCAATTGCGATTATATGTATAAGAACAATGCAGCGAAATTAATTTTTTCTGACATACCTATTCAATTTGTTCGATTGCGTTCGGAAATTCTCGGACCTTTGGAAAGAGACGGATCGAATAAAAGATTGTGCGATATCGCGGTCACAAATTTTCAATTTCCTGACTATTTACCGCACCTGCAGATCTTCGCTCGAACCATTTTCTCTTCACTGCGTCTGTGTACCAAATTACAATAACGATCATATTGAAGAAAATGCGATTTGGCTCGCGTTCAATTGTTCCACCCAAAAGTTCTTGTCGTATACCGGGTATTGTAGTCGGGCTATGTAACAACTGCAGTATAACAATGAAATTAGTAATTAACCAACTAAAACGGTTAAACTACAGCGAAGAGCAAGCACCGGTATAGATATAACAATATAATTCATAAGAATTGTCATTCGCGATTCCAGTGCGAAAATTAAACGCAAATCGGTCACACTGCAGATGCGTCATATAGCTGATATATAATTTTGTAGCCTCTGTCGAAGACAGAAAACTGCGAGGAGGTAGGTAATTATGATTCGTTAATTTGAGTTTTTCATTTCGTCACAGGCAAATTTTTAGTAAAATAAAAATGATAGAATAAAAGAAGAGAAAAAAAAAGAAAGAAAAAACTTTTTCAACGCAATCCCGTCGCGGCTTTATCAAGGTACTGGCGCAGTAGCGGGAAGAGGGACGACGAATCACACCGGTCTCTCTCTAATCCAATTAAAACCGCGTGAAGAAGATCGCGCGAAACGGACACGTATATAATACGCGCGTCCTTCGACCGTTCACAGTCTCGTCGGAAACGCATCACGATGACCAAAAATTTTAATTGATGCTTCAGCGACATATATCGTCGCTTCGTCTGTGTGATGAATCCAGACATATTATAGATTTCATATAGATAGAATGAAAATAATAAAAATATGGAGGGGACATCGGTTAATACTTGTGAATTTTAACGTTTGATTTTTACAAACGATCCATAAAGTTATCGTAATATTTGCGGCCATACCGCAGGATCATCGACTGTTGCGTCAATTCCCTCGTTATGTTTTATGTAATATAAAATTTATAATTCATCTAGTTTATGTGGAATATAGAAAAAGGGGAAACGAGGTATGTTGAAATGGTTGTAATGTACGAGGTTGTGGTATAATTAGAGCGTTTGATTATCGTTTGCATTCACTTTATGCTTCATATATACCTACATTGCTTAAGGTTGTAATCAGTACTTCCTGAAATTATTTAATACGTACATTATTATTCTCGCGTTTCTTGCGGATATGAATGTATTATGAGAAAAGTTGAGGGAGGTGGTGGGTATGAATATAATAATGCGTATGTATGTTTGATAAGTGAGCACGCGGCAATGGGTTCGCAGAATTATTTGCCGGTGGCGAGGTTCAATATTCAAAACACGCGGATTTAATTATGTATTCAATAAATTTTAAACACATTGAAATGAATTCAAATTGCCGATTAATATTAAACGACGTACTCTAATTGGCCAGGCAATTATGTGACGTTAATTAAACATCAGAGACGCAATTATAACTTGCTGTAAGCGTATCGCCATCTCTATACAAATTATGAAACGATGCATCGTCGTATCGATATCATTCGCTCTCATTTTCAGCATCGGAACAAAATGACGATGGATTCAAAAATTTCTACACAATTGACGACAATCCAACCCTACGATCAACACTTCCATATTCGTGCATACTAAATATCGCTGTTGAAAAAATTTCAATCAAAAATTCACAACACTCTCCACCCGTGATTAAATTCTTCGATCTATCGCTGGTAACAAACTACTCTAGTTCGTCGAGGTTTCGGTAAAACGCACCGAGTTGTTTCACAGCTGCAGATCTTAAGCTCACTGCCTCCCGCTGTATTCCAGGATCACCCGGCGTCGGTAAGATCGGCTGGACCAGCAGGAGATAAAACTGACGAACGGATCCGCGGTGAATAAAAAACCATAGGTAAAGGAGAATTTGTTCAACAGACGGTAGTTCGTTCAATCTGAAGCTAGTTGCAGCTGGTGTGAAGGGATTTTTGCCAGCTGTTAATATTGCCTGCAGTTCAGGGGTTGATATATGTTCTAGGGGTTCTATGGTAGGTACAATATCGACACCCATGGTTTGAAAAGGTTCGCAGAAGCACTGCGATAATAATTATTGATTTTATTGATTACAATTACGACTGTACTTACTTCAGCAACGAATATAGAGCGCAGTGAGATTCAATGCTGCATCGATTCAGTGTCCTTAATAATAAGAAAGGTGCGATGTAGTTTTATCAGTGTTAGCGTTGAATTATATATCGCCAGTAATTCCGCGATCCTGTAGTGGTAGTAGAATTATTTTCTATACAGTGGCGTCTAACGATACGCGTTGAATCAGAGGAATGAAAAATACTTCTGTAAGAACTACTGCTAAGAATCAGATTGTTGGGAAAATTTCTCGAATTTGAGATCCTTTATTCTTTTTTCTCTTCAGCTGCGCTGCGTTTCCCACGTTGCCTTAAAAATTCGGAATCTACTCCTACACGTTTTTAAATCCGTGACTCGCTCATGTATACCCTTCCCAATAAAAATGGAATAAAAAACAAAGATAACTAAAAAAATTAGATTAAAAAAAAAAACTATCTGAATGTAATTATGTGAGTCGTATCTTACCACAATATATGCTTTTATTCAATTTCATTCTTGTGGATACCTACTGGGTTTTACACAGGTTTATTGATTCTTTTTTTTCGTTTTTTTTTTGTTTTATTTATTATTTTATTCACTTACCAACTAAATTGTGTTCATGATTTTTTTTTTTTGCATCGTTTTTTCATTTTCTTTTTCTTTTCTTTAAATACATAGTTTAATTAATAATACATCGTGTCTACGAGCTAACATTCATTCTAAAGCTACAATTTTTTTTTCTTCTTTATTTTATTATTCTCTTAATTACTAATTGTATACTTATGTGCTTAGTTGTCGACTGTGCTCAGTGCGGTCAAGGAGTCAACCAATTCAAATAACATGTACATGGAAATACTGATGATACTGATATTGTGTTACATATAAAAAGTAGTCTGAAGAATCGGTCAATTATATATTACATGTAATTAGGCTATCGTTGATGTTATAATAATTGAGACACAAATATAGATTTATGTTTAGTTGTGAAATTTCCAACCCCCAATTATCTTTATTATCATTAATATCATTTATTCGTATATTAATATTAACTGTCGTGCGGTCATAAATTTGGGTATAAATGAGAGGGGGGAAAAAATAAAATAAATACAAAATTAACATCAGCTTCAATCGATCTCGAACTATTAGCTGCAAATAGAATTAGTTGACTTCGTACCAGTCTCTTGATATAGTCTTAAACTTCAATGAATTGCCGATTGTATTGTGAATTACTAGCTTAATTTGCAGTCCGTATTTACATCCCAAGTTTTGCAGTCCAGTTATATTTTATAAAACGTAGTAGGAACTTTGGTTTCGCTGGGCAATGTTTTAATAGCAGTTTTCTCTATCTACAATAAACGGTGGGGGGCACGTTGATTACTTTATTTTAGCCTTTATTCAATTCTCAAAGTATTTCTTATTTCTTCCACATTTTTTTCCTGATTCAATAATTACAATTATCAGATTTTTATCGGATCTGTTTACGAGTCATTCAATCGATACCGTTACATTGTTTAATCGCTTCGAATACAATTTTTTCATCAATTTACTTTTTTTGCGTTTTTGCTTTATTTATTCACAATGAAAACTGCTAGAAAACATTCGCCCGTGGATCTATCTTCCTTAGAAATATGACACTCACGAATACAATTCACATTCTTGGTACTAATATGAATATTTCAATAATCTATTTTTTTAATATAAATTATATATGTATATGCATGTATACATATGTGTATATGTACTATATATATATATATAATTTCTGTTTTCATTTATTTTTTTTTTCACGAAGAAAATACACATGATTCCTACAATTGATTTTTCTTTCTTATATTTTTTCATTTCATTTTTTCCTTTTTTTTTCATAACAAAATTTAATAACCGGAATATCTCTGTACAAACGTTTCGTTCTAATTTTTTCTTTTTTTTTCACTATTTTAATTAAATCTTTATTTTATTTTATTTCTTTCATTTTATCAAAAGGACAACATACGTGTTTCAGTTTTCACAATCAAAATTTTGAATTTTGAATTTTATCATACAATTATTATCATCATCATTACTATTAATTTTTTTTCCCCCGTTTTAGGAACAAACCTTTACGTTGCTCTTTATTTTTTATCCTTCCTAAATTAATATCTTAAATATTGTTGTTGTTTTTTTTTTGCTTCAACTTTTCCTTCTTCAGTTTTTATTTTTCATTGTTTTTTTCTTTTGTTAAATTTTAACCATGTAAATTTTCTTTCCATGAGAGTGTTTCCTAGCTATTTTATAGCCGTATCTTCAAAATTACTCTTTATTATTCTATCATTACAATACGTTTTTATTAATTAATTTTTTTTTAGATTTTTTTTTCTATGTACAAGCTGCTACCTATTAGCATGTTACTCATTTTTTCATTATTTTATGTTCAACTATATGTATATTTATATTTATTAGTAGCTCAACAGCATGTCGCGTGAATTAGCCCACAATCTCTAGATTAAAATAATACTTTTATACATAGTTATTACATATTCATATATTTTCATATGTATATATATATATATATATACTTTTTTTTTTCTCCGAAATTCATTTATATCCCCTACGTGTTTGAAGAAACAAAAGAAAAAAAATTAATTCATCAAATCAAAGTAGATCCTATTTATCGGAGGCTAAAAATGCACGGTTCGTGACGGATAATTTTTTCCGTATTATCACATTATACGGAAAATATAGGTATAGTATGTACACATATTCTGTTATTACAGCGAACAAACGGTAGAAATAATATAGGAATGTTACGACTGAATTAATAAAATGGTGACCAGAAAATGAAAAATAAAAGCCTCCGACGTGAAAAATTCAGCAATTGCAGATTTACAATAGTATATAATATAGCAACGAGATTAATGTAATTTAACACGTATACTTCATGTGTATGGCATATAGTGATGCGGACTAGCGTTACAGCAAAAAAAAAAAAAACAAAAAAAAATGAAATGATGAGATTATGTCGAAAATAAGGTTTATTAATGATAACTACATTTAAAGTTAGATTATAATGACAATATAATTATTCGTCCGATTCGTCAACTAATTAATATGTTATACCTATAGGTATTAAGAGTATTTGAGACAACCTTATATTCGTTCTTATTATACTTTCAAAGACATTATTGCAATTCATTCACTATAATTGTATTGTTTTTTTTTTTCATCTTATCTTCTATTTTATTTTCTATTTCATTTCTTCTTTCTTTTTTTTCTGTTAACTATGGGTATGCGTAGTTATCGATTAGTCTCTACTAGTCCTGTGAGTTAAACTCGTTCCGATTGATTTTTATTGATTCGGAAACGTTTTTTAGTTACGTAAATTCCATCCCCATTAAAACACTCGGGAAGATTGCTAAAGTCAATTTTTGCTCACATCGTTATTCGATATTACAGATATTTCGATTAGATGACCCAAGTCCAGTGGAATCAGTTTTTAATTCAATATTGTACATTAACACACCTTGTTCGATCACAATTTCTTCTTTTTTTTTCTTGAATATTTTATCTTCGATTTATTAAGTTATAGAAACGTACGACGTTTCATCGTTTCATCGTGAGATAATTAAGATCATCAACATTTTAAAGCAATTATTAATAAAATCACTACATCTTATGGGATAAATACACTTGGTACTTTTATCGAATTCACTTATTCAAGTTCAATTGTAACAAAAAAAAAAAAATAATAATAAAACTACAATCACTATTGTTGCGTTTAACATATGTAAATCAGAATGGTTAGATTTTTGTTTCTGCAATACAATAAAACGTCTTTACATATTACACGTCGTGATCTTCCGATTGGCTTTATTTTCTTCATCAGCTTTTTGCGAATGCGATTTATTTAGTCTTCGTATATATTAACGATCGGCGTTTCTTTCGCGTTCACATTTTATTTATATTTATTATAAGAAACTAACGTCAGTCGAGCCAAATCCACGTTGAATTTAGCGAAGCAATCGGTAATTAATTATTTAGCTTCAGATTTTATTCGATTATTAAAAATCTTAGGCAACTCCCTTGGACATCATCCTCACCGTATTTTTTAGAGCTTGTCTTTTGTTGCAGAACCAAATCCGGATGACTTCCCTTTCATAACCCAATTGCTGAGCCAGAACCGTTATGTCGGCACCTGAAACATCGAAATGCGAAGAAAAAATTATTCATCAGTAGTCAGAAATTTTTCGAGCAGTAAAATTTGATAATGAGAATTTTGTTTTTTTCAAATTCAATTACCGGAGGGATGCGTGTTCCTCTCAAAATGTGCGTTGAGCAATTCCAGGGCCTGTGGAGTGAAGGAGGTTCTTCGTTTCCGTTTCTTACTAGGTTCGACACCGATAAAATCCGTGAGATGGTTAGCCCCACTTTTGTACCTATAATCATATGCACTGTTTTGAGTTAAAGTCTGGCGACTTTTTCACGTACGGTAATTACTGCCATTAATATTCTCGTATCGATACGCGAACGCGATGACGACACGAACAAAGAAAAAAAAAGTGAAAAATTTAACGGAATAATTTTTTTGATTTCTTTCCGCGTTTCCGCGGGTTCCTCGCAGGACCGCGGAGCGAGAGGGGCGGAGGAGGGGGGGGGGGGGGCTTGGTTAAAAGGTCGAATTTACTTTGTAAATTTTCCACCAAACCACGGAGCGATAAAAAGTACACCGTGAATTAGCATGGCGTCGAGATATTTCGACGAATTCACGAAAACAATATGCTAATGGAGAGAGCCGCACGGAGCCCAAAGGAGTTTCGAAGGGGTGGAAAGGGTGGGTGAAGATAGAGGGCAGAATGTAAAGAGCAAAAGAGAGCGAGAATATCGCGACGAAGTGTAGTGGGGCAGAGGTGAGGAGGAAACGGGGTAGAATGAGAGGCGAGAAGGGAAGAGGGGGAGGAGGAGGTACATCAGGAACCTGATTTTAATTAGTCCACAGTTTAATTACTCGGCAGATAAATCGTGCACGTGCACCGCATAAACTAGCTGCTTTCATTTTTTCGTACGAGCCGAGACACGCTTGCACTTAGCTACGTTGCGGGACTTCGAGATGGCAACAGCCTCCTCTGTACAGCTGCTAAGGGAAAGAAGAGAAGAGGAAAAAATCAAATAAAGAAAAAAAGAAAAATTAGAAGAATCGAATAAAGGAAGGGGGTGCAGGGGTCCTTCATCGGACTTTCGGTATCTGCAGTCTCCGCAGCTTCTATAGCGTCGGCGATGCAACCGCAAAATTCCTGAAAACGATTCGCTGTAGTCACCGCGCGGTTATTATATGTACTTATATACATCGGGGTATCTGTACGAACTTTGGTTGCGATTGTTAAACCATCCGCATCCGCGTGTTCTCCGATTAACTACATTTTTTTAATCGTTAAATTATGTTTTTTCTTTTTATATCGAACCGATCATCACCGTTCACCGATTGAAATTCGTTATAGGCGCGCATGACTTACCGATCATTGAATGTAACCGGTAATATTATGGTGTATATAATGTGTACGTTTACAAACACGACCCTAAAACAGCGCAATGTGATGCATTTCATACATATAACGTAGCTATATAAACTTCTCGAGCGTGACGAACGATCCTACGGGAAACGCCGCGGGCTTAAGTTCTGTGGTAGGTATATAAAATCGGGACTTTAGTCATTCCGGATTCGCAATGCATGTGTTGCGGAAATACATGTGTGCGTATCATTGCACCGCAAATCCGAACGGTTATATGTATATATTACATAGAATGTACATACGTATATATAATACGCGTATGTATATATCTATACGCATTACAACTGATGTGGTCGATTGAATTACCGTAACGATTTCACCCTCCCTCTAATTAACATTCCCAGATTTTATTAGACACGAATCTACAATTAATCAGTTCTAGATTCAATTAGCTAGTTGTCAATTATCACGCACGCGTTCACACCGCATGAGCTAAATATCTATACCTACATATATCTATAGTATCACGTGCCATTTGGTTTTGTGGTTATTCTCGGATTTTCTGCATGCATGCCATTCGCAGAATAGTTTGATAAGCGATGGAAGTCAACCACCGAGAATCGCGATTTTCATTTTTTCCACACAATAACACAGAATTCAACTCACCTCTCCTCAGCTTCCTTCATCCACCTTTCTAAGACGGGCTTTATTTTCTGAGCACTTTTCGGCGTGATGTCTAATTTTTCAAACCTGAATGTCAAGAAAACGTCATTTGAATCTTTCTTCATTTCTCTTAAATAATATGCATGCATTTTAAATATCACTAAACTAACTTTCATGTTAATTTTTTTTCTTTTTTAATTTTGTTTCTCAAAGACGGAAAATGTGAAGAACAATAATTAATCTGTTATCTTGTTGTCTGAACGGTATGACGCACACGGCTAAAGGAGCATTAATTCTACATGCATTATTTCAATCATTTTATCATTAATTTAATTTTTGTTTTTCAATCTTATTAATCCAATGATCGTATATATTTGGTATAAATATAAGAAGGACATTGACAAGGCTGCAGTCATGCAAGAAGTTTGGTGATGTTGCGTATGATGTTGCCAACGCAAACTGTTAAATAGCATGAGAAAGCAAAAATGATTTTTTTTTTAATTAGGAAAGAAATCAAATAAAAATCAAAAAAAAATTAATTAGACAGTTGCCCACAGAAATATCTGAAACAGTGCAGATAAGAATGCATTCAATTTTTTTTTTTTTTCTTGTTACATGTTGGCGACACCATGCCCAAGCTTGCCAATGCCCTGGCTCGAAAAAAGTAGTTTAATCAATGATTGTTTCTTTGTTTAAGTGTTCTTTTTTCTCTGATTGGTTTCATATGGTTCCTTTTTTGGTTTATCAATGCTCCTTTTTCAACGAAATTAGAAAATGTAGTAAATCTATCTGCAGCTATACCCAAAAATATATCTAATTTTGCTTTTTTAAACAACGTCAAGAACGAAAAATTTCAGCGTACAAAGAGAGTGAATTCAAAAAATTTTATATATAGTACAGTAGACCAAAAAAAAAAAAATAAAAAAAAAAAGATTTAAAATGAGTAAAGAAAACGTTAAACTTGTCTAAGCGTACGATATCACAGTAGGAAGGTAATATTTAATGAAAAGACAGGAAGAACCTGGGATAAGGAGAAGCACAGATTGCATTTTTATCACGTGGCAGCATCGCAGTTTTTTTTAACATTTTTTCTCTTCAATGTGTCTTTTTTTTATATCCTCAACATGAAAATTGTATTACATCCAGAGATTCTGACGAATGATACTTGTATCTTTTTTTTTCAACGAATCGAGACGATTTTACGCATCCAAACTAACAATAAATGAGAGATGTATGCGGGTGTAGAACGATTGAAAAATGAGTAGAAAAAATATGTCAATAAAAATACTGTATTCATAACATACTCGAAGACTCGATCGTTTCAATGGTGTTCTCACCAGATTTTAGTATAATTTATTTATTTCGTTAATATATGCGTAGAAAATAATTGCGAATTTATAATTGCTCTCAATTAAAATCCCGGTTAAGAAATACTGCGCGTGTATAATATATACTAAATATTATTTGTAAGCGGTAATAAAAAAAAACAAAAGCGGTATAAAATTTATATGCATACATGTATACGTATGTCTACATGTATCGTACACCGCGAAGTAGGTATATAATCGATCATTCTGATTGGATATAACTGCAGGAAGGGATTTTTAGTATTTAAGAATTTTAATTTTTTGTTTTTTTTTTAAGTTAAATAAGTAGCATGTGGATTTAACGTACATAACTTGCTGCTGAGAGGTAATCTGCGAGGCAGCGTACATCTGGGTAGCCAGGGCACTGGGGAACAATCACCAATGCTTACGTTAGTTAAAAGAAATCTTTGGTTGATTTTTTCTTATTT
The DNA here is from genome assembly GCA_963978495.1 of Athalia circularis. NCBI lineage: Eukaryota > Metazoa > Arthropoda > Insecta > Hymenoptera > Athaliidae > Athalia > Athalia circularis. The sequence goes on along the minus strand of OZ021698.1, from coordinate 16,638,782 downwards.
CTTTTAAGTTTTTTTTCTCTTCCGTATATGAGTAATATATTCATCACTAATCCGATATAAAATCTATAAAATCATCACGCCCAGCTACAAAAATATATACATTTCTTTTTTTTATCTTAAAAATCATCCGAGAATTATTCTGCGGACGAGACTTAAATTATTTATAAATATAAATGGAAGAAAATGAGGGGGGGAAAAAAAAACTATAAGTGCACTTCTTGGTCGAATACTGCGATTCTTTTTTTTCCGTTATCAATTTTTATCCTCGAACATGTTAGATTAATTTCGCGAGTAATTGCGGGAAAATGGTAAAAAAAATTCTTGACTTTTTTTCTCTCATCACTATTATTTAAAATGCCATATCCAGTGACCTGGCACATTATAAAATATGTATCATCGATTTGCATAAGGCGTACACACATTCGCGGATAACCGAATTAATCAATTTGTCAATTCAGATTCTATGAACGATTTTTTGATTTCTTATGTATCAATGCATTTTTTTTTGCTTTATCTCGTGTCTGTCTCCTTTTGACTTACCTACAAATTGCGCTCTGGCTGTACGCGGGTCCTTCGGTAATGCTAAGAGCTTGTCCTACTTGCGTTTGCGTTAAGCCCAACGAAAGTCTTCTCAGTTTAAAGGCCTTCGCGAACTCTTTGATCTCGTCCAAATTAATACCATCCACCACGTTATTTGTAGCTTCGTTGATTGTTGGCTGATCTGTAAATTATCAAAAGAAATGTGTTACATATTCCTTTTATTTTTAGATTTTGAAAACATTACGCGATATTCATACTATTTAATTTCTGTAATACAACAGAGAATTCCTTATAATTATATTCTCGAACGGCTCGGTCAAATAAATTAAACAATTTCAGTCCCTCGCATCTTTTTTTTCCTTCTCGTGACACATTGCGAGGAACGAAACAATATCCCACTCTTTTTCCTCTTACTTTTCATTGACGTTGTTCACCCCAGCAAAATGGAACGCGTGATGGGAACAACCCTCTACTGTAAGAAGTGGTGTAGCAACGTCGGTATATACGCGTATAATATATAATGATATTCGCTGATCTCGTTAAAAGATCCAGTATCGCCTCGATTTCCCTCGTAAATCTGTTCGATCGCGTGTTCGCGTATAGAACGCGTACGGGTCGATTGGAAATGTCCACATGAGGGGACAAGCCTAACCAGTTTTGTGTCCGCGCGTGGTTCTCGTTCGTTTCCGCGTAATAAACAGAAAATCCGGAGCACGCTACATTTGATAAGTAGCAGTTAATTAATTGCTCTTATATCCATAATGTCGCCAGATTAAACTCTACGAAAGATATATATCTATATTATTCATTATTACGCAATAATCCATGTACACGGTCCATTCCGTACATTCGCGACCACTCCCCGCGCGAAATAGAGTTTGTTAAAAATACAACGAAATTAATTAAGATGATAGTGACGGTTGTTTCTCATCAATAATTATTGAAATATACATTTCGCAAATTGATCGATCAGACTATGTAATGCAAATTAGTTTTAAAATAATAGTACATCATCAAAGTGTACTTAAAAAAAAAAACCCAAAAGATTCGGTATACCTCTGATTCTCGTTCTCCATTACTCATGCATTTTTTTTTTATTATTGTTTTCTTTTCAAGAGTAACAAATGAAATCCGTACCGATGATTATGAATTATGTAGCAGTAATCGCTTTAGGCATGGAATAATAAGTTTGCGTATGGAATGATCGCTGAGCCGTTAAGGAACTGGTTTTTTCATACCACCCGAATGAACAAAAGAATAAAAAAGAACGGAGGTATCAACGCGACCGCTTCGTAAGATGCTCACTTACCGACCTGATCTACGATCTATTTTTCCGTCACGCTGTCGTTTTTACGTACATATTTTGAACGGGCATCATAATACTCACTTGGCGAGTCGCTCAATAGGTCATCTTCTTCGTCTCGAGGGCTGTGCAAGCTACTCGGTGACGCCTTGACCCCACCGCTTGGTCCATGCGTGGTTGTGATCGTGATCTCCCCGTTACTCGCAGCTAGTCGATTTAAGGCCGACGCTGCGGAGCCGACCGATCCGTTCAACGGTGATGATTGCTCCGGTCTTTCTCTATGGCGATCTTCCGCAGTCTGTAACAAAGAGAAGAAAAACGTATGAAGATTGTATCTAATATTTTTCAAATCAATAACACGCATCGCGTATCGAGGAAGTGAACGATAATTTTGCCGATCAGTTTCGTATAAATTTGTTATAGATACCGGGTAAGGTCTTGTGCTGGAACGAATCGAATGCGAACTGTGCCGATGTCTGTGCGGTTGAGGCGAGGTGGTCAGTAGAGGTTGTTGAGAAGCTTGAGCGGCTTGAACGGCCTGAGCAGCTTGAGCTACTTGGGCTGCTTGCGCGGCTTGGGCAGCTTGAGCGACCTGAGCGGCCTGAGCTGCCTGAAGAATTTGTTGAGGTTGCATTGCATTTAGAAGTTGTTGACTCGCTGAACTGTTTCCAAGAAGATGAGGGAGCGCCGCCGGATTGATACCGAGACCGGAAGCGAGACTTGGGCTTGTCGGAACTGAAAGTTGTCAAAAGATAAGGGCTATGCTCCCTTAACAAGAAAACACCACTCGGTGAAAATTTCAACCCCCTTCCCCCACTCCATAGTAAGCTGCTACTCACCATTGCTCGATGGAGTGTTCATTATGTTCTGGGGTTGGGCTATCGATTGCAGATTGGCCAACGTCGTTGAAACGACCTGCCCGTTACTCAAAGCTAGATTTACCATCTGGTTGTTCGTAACGTGACTCACCGGTATGGTTAATATCGTCTGGGTAGCAATTCCTGTGGGATTATTAGAAAATGTATATAGTTAATCTTTCTGTAAAGATTGCGTCGATGTAACGGATAATCCGATGAAATTATTTTCAATTTATTCTCTTATCCCGTATAGCTGCATAAGGTTTAACGAACGGCATGAGGGGCACTAGCCTGTTCTACAAGTTGTGGAAACTCCTCATAGAGAGAACGTTAGTCGAACCACCACCAAAGCTTCTAACCTCAGGACCAGGGAAGTTAGGGAACTATTATCACCATCTCAATAGCGGGAAGTAGGTACCGTGTACCGGCTCTGGACTCCTAATCATACTTAGAATAGTTCTCAGGATCACCCCGGGCATCGCTAATCAGATTACTTGGTGCACGCGCTTAATATGATTACCGATCATGAGTATACATGAGTACATATACACAAACTCTATACGTATACGTATATTAACGTTGCTAAGCAAGTCCCTTATTCAGATGCACTATCGTGTTTAGTTACCTACAATATAATTCACGCTTCCGCTTTTAACGTACTCAAGGATTTACCTGCGCCGCAACGAAACATGATCGGAAAACCGTCGATTCAAGTATCCGAGCTTCGTGTGTACGATCATTACGATTCTCTGGATCGACGTGTAAATAGTGAGAGTTAAAAGTGAGCTTGTCTCCAAATTGAGCGGTCGGAGGTGATGTTGGTACCAAATGACAAAGAGCCGGTTGGTTTCTCTCTAATCTGAACGAAGTCTGAAACACTTTCGTGTACGTTGCAATTTCCACGGCATAGAGAATCATGGTCTCGGTACGACGTTGAACAACGTCGAAGGAACGAGGTTTAATAGTAGCCGCAATCGATATAATAGTGGCCGAATCCGCGGGCTGTGACGTCCAGTACGAGGAGTGGGTACTTTGGTTTGGGTCTCGAAAGGACGAGAGAGACAGAGGTGCCCCAGGAAACCCCATCCGCTAGGGCACGGAGGGGGTGGCTAGCGAGACGTTAATTATACATTGAAATTAGTTGCAGAGTTTGCCCTCTGCCTGGTCGAACGCGGGTAGGTATACGTCCAGAACCGGGAAAAGAGGGAGGGCGGAGGGAGGAAAAGGAGGAAGAGAGACAAGAGGCTACCTACGTAGGTACGTACGAAGGCTAGCTGACCGCTAGTCTCACCTAACCGAACGAACTGCCTGTCTGCCTTGGATACCCGCCATTAGTGGTGGTAGTGCAGACTTGCTCATGTAATATTCCGATACGGTTGGCTACGAAATTCGAAGATACTCGAAATTCTTATTCCTAAACATCGGCAGCGATCGGAACATCGAGTCATCGGAATATCGTTCGATTATTAATCCTCAACCTCATCGTATTGGAATATCTTTTTTCATCATTCTCCTAGATTTTTTTTCTAGCTCACCTTGCGAGGTTGGTATCAGCAGCTGCGCCCCTTGGATACCTTGCACGAGTTGTCCGGATGTCAAAATAAATTGAGGCATCGCAACTGGTTGCGGTTGCGACAAAAGTTGGGGTAGTGTTGCCACCGGTGTTGAGCTTGGGGGTAAAAGGTGAGAAGTTGTAGCTGTGTTCGACGACGTTGGTATCGTACCGCCTGAAAAAAATGATTCCCGTTCAACAATTCGAGTTTTACAAACTGCAAATACGATCCTCCAACTTTGTGGAGCGGTTTTACGATCCTGCGACGCAAAGCTTGCAAACTTATTTGTCATTGAGTCGTACCTGGTGAGAACTCACCGGAAGAACTAACGGTAAGATTGAGCGGGGCGTTGATTAGTTGATTATTTGTCAAACCAGCTGTCATTCCCTGAAGTCCTGCCGCCAGCGAGGCTACCTGAGGAAGATTTTGAAGATTCGCCAAGTTTTGAAGATTCTGTAATGTCACCATTCCCGCCACTGTGGATTTGAAGAATGAAAAAAATTAATTCCATCAGCTTCTAGAATCCGTAGAAAAGTTTGTTCTCGATCGAAAAAAATTTTCCAATCACGTACTCGTTCCATTCAGATGTGCCTGCGCCTGGGCAGCGGCTTTGGCATGGTCCACGCTATCAGGAGGTGTGTTTGGTTCCCTTTGGGTAGGGCTTCTCAGCCCCCCCATTAGGAGTTGATGTTCGTGAAGGGCGCCTCCTGATCCTGGTTCAGGACTTCCGGTGCTGCTTCTATCGCTGTCCTGAAACAAGAAGTAAAAAAATCGTATCGTTAGTGCGGTTGTCAGCGAGGCAATGTCAAGTGAAACTGGTATATCCGCGCTCGTTGCGTGATTAGAAAATGTTAACTCTAGTTTGTCCGCCGTTAGTGTTGAACAGCCAATCGAGTTAACCTCGTGGGAAAATCCACGTGAAAGTAAACTAACTGCTATATACTAGCCGGGTTCTAAGGTTACGGAATTGAATGGAATTAAACGGAGTGACTACGAAGCGTTGGAATGTCGCCCAGCCTGCATTTGTGCGTCTGCTGCAGCAATTCCACATGTATATATGTCTATGTATCACATGCAACGTGCACTCCCGTTTCTGTTAGCACCGGTGTTGCGTTACGACACGCGTAACGTGGCGTTATTTTGCAGCGAGCATTTATAGGTAACGTGCATTATAGATATATACCCGAGTGAAAATAGTTAGGAAATATAGAAATGGCAAATACGGTGTAATACCGATTTCAATAAAAGGTTACTTCGGTCTGTACGTAGTACATTGAATATATATCGTTTCTCCCAGAGGTTTTAACCATCGCTGATTCCAGCATCGCGTCGAAGAAGTCAATTGTTTAATTCATTAATTGTTCATCAAAAATCCACAGTGAAAAAATATCGCGCATTTAATTATCTCGAGATACATATGGAGCAATTAGGCAACGATACGTATATATGAATACAGAAGCTTCTTCGAAAACACGTATTCATTTCATCACCTGCACTCCGAGCCTGTTTAATTTTACCGATGGAAAATTTCAACCCATGTAAATATATAGATGGAAAATTAGCGTTAATTTTTGGTGAAATTTTCGATCGCCCATATCGCGGTTCATTAACGTGATGCGCACGAACGTATCACACGCGCTGTGTATATGTGTACATGTACCTGAGTGGACATATATTTCACTTTTTACCGCATCACTCAGTTGAAAATTAACTCGAAAAACAATCATTACGTATTTACGAACATCATCCCCGCGACGTGAAAATTATCATATGTATAGCCGCCCTACACGATACATACCTTGACGGATAAATTACACCGTAGTGGTCAATATATTCTATGGCCCGTTTTATTAATTTTCTTTTTCTTTTTTCTTTTTTTTTCAATGATCGAAAAAAAATTCAGATACCGATTCGCACACGAGGGACTCATACGTATGTATCGAAGCCCACATAAGAGCGACTAACAATAAGTCAAGCGGCGATCCACGAGATCGTGTGTAACGTTGTCGCGGCAATGTATGTATTAATTTGTCTCGATTCAACGCCGAGAGCTGATGGCCGCCGCGCGGCATTCCTTTATAAAAGCATATGGCATGGCTACTAAATTATCAATCGGCTGTGGTCAATGCTGGTAAATTATAGTCTCTCGAAGTGCCTGGTCACGACAAACAAACCATTGAAACGAGTTCATTACCTACTGTAATAATGTTAGCGATACGTAGGACTTTGAGACGTGTTGAAGGTATATTATATATACAACGCTATAAACATACGTGTGTGTGCCACGTAGTTTATATGTGGATAAAAACAGCTGATGGATGTGATCGGGTGGAAAACGTTCTAGTAATTGATATTATAGACACGGTAGGTACATACATAGGTCTGTGTTTCAATGATCACCCGTTAAAATTACCCGCTGATAATTCTGTCATATTTACATCATTTCACAGGAATTAATGAACGTCTCCATCTAATATACACATAGACAAAGAAAATTTATACCCCGCGCGCGCTTTACACTCCATACGTACTATACACATATAATATATTATGGTATGATGTACGAGATACTTTGTACGGTATTATAATACGTATAGATGGATTCTTAGAAGACAATCTAAATTATAATAAATCGATGAACCGAGTATAACGGGGTAGGGGGTGTGGAGGGGAGGTTTACGATACCTCGCTACCCATACATATACATAAAACCATCTACATATATCCGTTACCAACGTGCGGCTTATTTGCATAATGGCATGGAAATATGCTGGAACGTGTATATCGACCGTACTAAGATCCATCAGATTAAGTGTATCGAAGATTTCAAAATTGCAAAAGGGATAATATTTGAAAAAACAAGAACGAGCGAGCTCCTTTTTCTGCATCACTATAAATTCAACCTCAAACGATTTACATCGATAACCGTTCAAACCTGAGATTTATTAAAGAAAAATAAAAAAAAAAAGAACGAAAAAAACCATAAATAAATTTTTCCAAATGTGGCAATTAGAATCTTCGTATACGCCGATTCGATATACCGCCGAGGGGTAGATATATAGGTACATACATACGTGTATGACGATGCGCAAAGGTTCGCAAATAATTCTTTTAATTGAAGCAGCGAGGTTCGCATAACACAGCAGTATAGGCCTTGATCAATGTGAGGGTTGGTCGTTCGCGGTTCAGTGGATGTAGGAGGTGTATAGGGTGGTTAGTGGGGAGTGGGTGTTACGCAAAACCGTAAGCCTTCACTTTTTTTTTTTTTTCCAGTATTTTATTTTTTCAAATATTTTCAAATTTTTCTTTTTTTTACCCACTTTTCAACCCCCGACTACCGCCAGCCACTCTACGCTCGACTGCTACGGGCAGTAACAAAAACGAATGCCCCTTTTCAGCATACGTTAATCTCGTTCATATTGCATAAAAAATATATAAAACCCGTCGAAAGTCAACGAATGACAATCGCCCCGTTTTGCGTATAGGTGCGTACGTGGGTATACACGTACATGATAATGATAATAATAATGAAAAAAGTGGTTATTCACAATTTTTAAGCGTAAATTCGTAAACGTTGTACTCGGTGGTATGTTACAGCTGCATATTAAACAGGTAGGTAGGTAAAAAAAAGCTCGCTTGCAGAGAACGCTGCCCCTCCGTCATATGGAGATCACCGAGGAGCGTCGAGCTCTGGCTCTGCTCCGCGTTGGTTTTAATAAAGTTGATTCGAAAAAGGGGGAAGGCGAGGGAGGGTTAAAGTTAGTCGAACGAACGTGAACCAGTTCGATATATATTTGGCTTGGAAATACACGTGGAAATATTTTTGCCAGTCGGAAAAATGTATATTTATGACCTGCAGTAGCGGCCACGCTATAATACCGTATGTATATATAGAGACGTAAAAATTAATCATAATCAGCCTGATTGGATCGTAAAAGCTGTTTGTTCTCTTCTCGCGACCAGAAATTCGACTCTTTACCGTTTCTTTTCTTTCTTTCTTCCTTCCTTTCTCTTTCGACGGGGCTGAACTCAGCGCGGCAGAGAGACCGAAAATATTGGAGAATCAATTTTACTCGATGGATATTATATCTCTCTCGTTGTAAATGAATTATTAATCGCTAGACATAATTATTTCAAAGTGCCGTTTATGCATGGCGAATCCTTCCGATCTTCCAATTTGGCGACAACCCATCATCCGATCCTAATCAACATAAACCGATCCTCCAATTAATCCTTTTCTCCAGAGTTTTTTTTTTTTTCCTCCTTTCTTTCGCATTCTTGTATTTTCATCCATCTTTAATTGCCAACTGGCACATTAAAATACAATAAATATACAACAAAGCAGTTTTGCCGCGTAAAGTTCACCCCAAATTTATCTACATCGGATCGTATGTCTATAAACCACCCTTTCGGTGGGTCGGGGTAGCAATTTTTTGAAATTACTCGCGTAATATTATACAATCTATATTTGCAGGGGTTGAAAAAAAATACCGTAACGTAGATAACTAAAGTGCAATGAAAAATAAAACCCGAAAAAAATTAATAAAAAAACCTAAATATGTAAAATGAAATGAATCAAGTAAGTCGTTTATTCCATGACTTGGTGTATACGTGATAGTGATTGGCTGTACAAAATACGTTTGTTTGTGTGTATTATATCGTATATACGAGCGTGACCCACATATAAAAAACAACAAAAAGAACAGATAAAATGACAAAAAATGAAGAGAAAACGCAAGAGGGGGTTAGGTATGTGATGTTTAAACTAGAATGCGTAGAGGGTGCAACACCGGTGCCTGAAGGTATATAGGATATAGCTGGTTGTAAATTTACATGAAGCCATTCAGCGTTCGACAACAAAAAATCGTTAGCAGACTGCGCCCCATCTCGCTAATGCGAAAAATGCTGCAACTGCACTCGGTAGAAAAAAACAAAAAAAAAAAAAAAATGAAAACTCGGGTAAAAAAATAAAAAATACTAGGAAAAAGGTTACAATAAACATTACTTATCGCGAGCCGCCCCCTGTACGCGATACAACAATACCCACAATGCAACCCTGCAGTAGCAGAGTAACAGCAACGTAGTTCGCAGTTCGCAATGTGGCATCGCGCTGTGCCCAACGTATAACACAACCGACCCCGCGAATCCGTTCTCTTCCTCTCTTTCTTTTTTACCTTCTCTCTCTCTCTCTCTCTCTCTCTGTGTTTTCTCTCTCTCTCTCTATATACATTCTATACTCTACAGAGCACAACACACATTGGCAAAAACACAAGTTTTTTGCAATAAAGTAATTTAACCGGTTGAGTTATGGGTAATTCCTATGGCGCGCCTGGTCCGCCCATTGATTAGTATTAATGACTTGAGCTGCACTCATTTCGCCCGAATAAAAGTAATTGGATTTGGCTTCGAACCCCCCCGAGCAGCCAGCACAACGAAACCGTTCCTGCGTGTAAAAATACATTAATATCTGTTTGCGCTTAATAAACGATAGGTGCGGAGACTACCTACTAATATCCATCCGGTCAGTATAATATCCCAGAGGCAGCGACACACGTGTGTCAGTATTATACTTTATCGTTTTGCAATCCAGTCTCTCCGGCTGCCTCGACATCTCAAACATCATCGGGAAATATTCTGATGCAAATCATCCCACAGTTTTCCTATGAATTCGATATAAATTCAGAACATCTCGATCGCAGCCGGTCTCTCCCCATTTATTCCTTCATCTCGATTGAAATAACATTAAGTTTTGGATTTGGTTGTTCATATAGCGTTTTTAGTAACTTCATTCAGAGGAATTATATTCTTTGCGAACTGGAACAATTTGTCCTGAGAATTTTTCCGAGGGGTTGAATTTCCGATGAAAGCTCGATCGCAAATTTTTCACACAACCCGGTGTAGAAGGTGATTCGATTCTATCGAGTTACTTTTCTATAGAAGATTCGTGGAATTTTACAGCTATTTTTATCTCACCACCCTATGGCGAATGTTGAAAAATAATGTACGGCAAATATAATATCTATAAATCTACATATATTATAAGATCGGGTAGTAGGGCACTGACCGTTCCCGCGTCTCCGCGAGTAGTGCTTTGTCTGTGAGTGTAATTAGTCCTGCGGGGACCGAGGGAGAAAAGGAGGCAGAGAGAGGGGGGATGGGATTGGAGGAGAAGAGAAATGGGGGAGTGGAGGGTAGAAGAGGTGAAAGGAAGGCTCATCCTGCCCCCCACCTTATTTATATGCAAATGAGCTTCATTTCGCGATATTAATGTTCCACCCTACTCGGTCACCCCACGACCAGGGGAGAGAACGTGAATAGTGGGTGGAGAAAAGGGTTCGGTCTCGTTCATATGTTTATGGTACTTTCATAAGGTGTACGTGCACGTATACCAGGGTAAATATATCCATATGTATGTATATACCGACGTGCACATTTATACATACGTGCAAAACCAGATAGAGAAAGGTTGAAACGCTGCAAATCAAAATCCCTTTCCATTGCATGTGATATATTTTATTTGCTAGTTTGAATCGAATCGAATGTGGGAATGAACTTTTTCCTGATAGATTGGAATGACAATGTCTTGATTGATCCCTGTAGGATTCTTGTCAAGCTACGAAGAGAATTGATCAAGATATCTCAATTTTACTGCTTTTGTGCATGAAAAAATGGCGACAGCTCGATCAATTTGATAGCTAGGTTGATTCAGTCAGCAGATTCAGATCCCTGAGCTCAAAATACAAAAAAATACATCAAAATCTGGAGTAAAAAAAAAATAGTTGATTTTTTACCCCAAAATCGAGGAAAATCTAAGGTTTGAATTTTTTCCTCTCAATTTTAACTCAATTTTTCTACTCTGAAAAGCAAAAAATTGACGATTACTCGATCATCTCGATAGATGAATCAGTTTAATTGGCAGATTCGGATACCTGAGCACAAATAAAAAAAAAACACTCTAAAAAGACATTTTGATCTTCGACCCCAAAATCAAAAAAATTAAACGCTTCAGTCTTGTAACATTCTTGTGAATAAACGAATCTTTTTAAAAGTTCATATTATGATACGGTGAAAATCTGTTTATTAGAAATTCGGAATGTTATAATAGGCGAAATTATCAGGAATGATTGCTCGTAATTTTAGTCCCTCTGCAGCTATCCCCAACAGCGTATCTATGGAACTCAATATTCGCGTTGTTAGATATATACCTATGCAAATCACAGGTACTTAATTGAGAAGGAAGAATAGAGCTTTGCCTTTGAACAAAGGGTTTCATTGTCACCATCTCAGTTCTCCCTAACCAACACACAGTAGCCGAGACCCCTGCAGTCTCTGTGTGTTGCAAGGACGAACTAAATTTGGTTATAGTATATGTTATGTGTATACCTATAAAAGCAAGGGTAAAGGTGGTCGATACTTTAATAAGTTACATGTTTGTCGGACGCTCGAGAGCTATAGGTATAAATTTTGTAAAATGAAAATTCAATTCAGTTACCAAAGTGGCATCAATTAGAAAGCAGGTATCAAGCCCGTGTGATGGACTGCATGTTTTGCTTTCATTCTTCTTTTTTTTCCACGCTCTGGAATAGGTGTATAAATTGAGGAAATGTATTCGGGACGTTTTTAGGGTATTATTATAGTGGATAAATTTTAACTTTTGTTAAACCGATTAAATGTTTGTAGGAGTAAAATCAGAGGGACGTTTCCTATATGCTTCCTTTTCGGTGTATATTATAACTCTATATAGAAAACATACACAGAAGAGTGGCGTATATATCGTATAAAAGGGTGTTTCGCGATGGTGATGGTAAAAGCGGCAGGAACAGCATCGGGTAGACAGACCCCCATCAAGCCCCGATGGGGTAAATTAACAACAGACGAGCTACTTGAAACATTACCAAGCTCCCAACCAACCAGAATGGAGAGGGTAGGTGGGTAGTAGTAGTCTGGGGGCGAAGGTAGGTAGGTACCTTACTCAACATAAATTAGAACTGATAGAAAGGGTAGATTGCAACTGCTCAACATGTCTACTGCTGGTAGGAGAATAATATTCTATATATGTATATAAAATATGCATTGTTGAATGCCAACGTCACACACCCCTCACCCTCCCCTTTTTTACTTTCTCCATCAAAGAAATCTCTCAATTTTCTTTTCCACATCAGAAACTTTCTAATATGTTCAGAAATCTGATTCCTTCCGAGTCTTTCGTGCATCATGAAAAAAAGTTTATCAAAATTCGTCGACGCTTTCACGTTTTAGAATGAAATTTTTCTCATTTCACTCTGTACATGTATTCGAAGGCAGCGATCTGAGAGAAGAAAAAACAAAACCATTCATTTAGATCGTATCTATACATTCGTATCAAAACAGGAACTAATTTAATACCCGACGCAGGTACGTATAGACGAATTAATGCATTATGGAGAATCGCGAAAGTGCAGCATATCGTTCGGTCGCAGATTGTAATTATTATTCTCGTTACGACTAATATATTATATATGCGACCGTATATGAGAGTGCAGCAATCCTGAGAAAGCAGCATACATTTACAGCATACCTTCACATTAAATGTTGAGATTGAATTCAATATGAAACACACGTATGCACCGAGAATTCACCTCGAAGAAAGGATCAGAGTAAACAGCATGCGGTACACCAAGTTCGGTTGTGTGGACGGTGTTCCATTATATCTGGATTATAACTAAAACAGTGCGTTTCGATGTACGTGTAAGAACTTTAGCGTATAATGTAATTATGTATCATATTTCTCTTTTTCATTTTGCGTTTTATTTTTTTTACCACCAAAAATCTACCGGAGTCTTCACAAAATCCTCGACTTGATTTCCCGCCAAATTTTTCACCGCGGGAAAAAGATGGATATGTGATACGAAATGGAGGAAAAATTGGACGAGAAACGGAAGAGATGAGAAGAAAAAGAATGGAAGTTCATCGGAGCGGTGTATCAAGATCAGATTTTTGTGTAATTATTCAATCGATTTCGCAACGTGGACGGGGCCCACCACACTGCGCACAATTCGCGCGAACTCCTGGGACGCACGCGGGGAAATGAATATTCACTAGATTTTTAACTCTGTTATCGAAGTTTGATTTTATGCATAAGAATAGCGGTCATTAATAATCATGAGTACTAATTAATATAATGGTGAGTATTAGCTTCATTATTGCAGAAACAAGTTTTATAAAATTTTAATTGGAGAAGGGTCGGAAGCACAGGGCCGCGCAACTAAATATAAAGGTATTAAGCTTCTGGCATATCATTATCAAATATTATTATACAGGGACGCGACTGAATATAACTTTCTATGTAGTAATCATCAGAAATTTGAACGATTTTTTCTCCCCATTCTTTTTCACACCGAACTCAATCTCATACATTCGAATTATACGTAGCAGAATATTCCGCAACAGTTTATCACCCGGGTTAAAAACTATTTATTTTATTGAAAAAGGAAATTAAATCAAAAATCTCAGAGCAGTTATAGTCAAAGAATGTAAAGCAAATGTTTAAAACTGTTATATCTTGGTAAATACAAACTCAAAACTGTTTCGCTCAATAAGACCGCCGACGATCTTATACTCGTTAAGATAGTTTCAGGAGGGCTCAATTTCAAGTTAGAATTAAACAGACTTGAATTTATTTATTTTTTTTTTACTGATAAAGCTTTTTAGAAAGTTTAACACTTTACGTGCGTCAGTATTTTCGTAATCTTGTTTGTTTCCGAGGACAAAAGTTGTAGTATGCATCGAGACAAATTCGACCACATATGCTCAAATCATTCGATTTATATCGCTAGGCAATATCGAAGATGCGACATTTTCGACTATACTCTCAGGATGTTGTGTTATTTCCGATAAAAGTATAGCCTCAATGTTGATTGTGTGTCGTATAATAACTCTAGTCATTTCGCTCGCTCCGAGCGTAAACGTAAACAGTATTCGGAACTTATAATTTCCAGTTCCCGGTGAGAATTAGACCGAAGTGGTCGATGTGCCGGATCGTAATCGGTGTGAATTTGTGTCTCGGGGCCCAGAAAGTGTCCACATATCCAGAAAGGTATGTTTTACTTCGCTACAATTGATACGGACATAATTTCAAGTTTTTCACAAGCAAACCGATATACACCGTTTTGAACCCTTCTCTATTACTACGCTATATAATATTTGCAAAATACGTATGTGGCACATAAATCTATTGCTGTATCTACCGTAGTTTGGTGTTTGGGTCGGCAAATCGTCGAAAGAGGAGAAAGAGAGAGAGGGAGAGAGGAAGAGAGGAAGGGAAAGGGGTGTGAGATGTGTGTGTACCGGGGGGGGGGGGGGGAGTAGGGGGATGAGGCGAATGCATGAATATACATGACCTCGCCGCCAACCCTTACTCTACAGCAGCGGAGCTCTGCTTACATTATTGTATATCTAATTCCGGAAGTGGTTCTCAAAATTTTGCGAAATATGTTTTCAACTAATTATTCACCGATTCCCACGAGCTGAAATGTTAATTGAGAACCACTGACACCTTCCCGCATAATTATGCAAGCAGACTACATATATTATATATTCGCTCTGGAATTCAATTAAGTTTGGTTAGACCATCCAAGATATAAGGTATAACCGCCTATACATGCACACTTCCGTACAACCTGTGGTCTCCATCTCTACCCATACAGGGACAGTTCGAAACGAATGGCCGAAATTCCGATTTTTCACATCGGTCGATGAACTATTTTGTTGATCATCTGAAAATGTGAGATGCATTTTTTTCGGGATTAGCGATATTTTGGATTTTTAGACAGCAAAAAAAAACATTTGTTCGCCCGGTATATCAAAGCCTGTAATTACTGTTCGAACTTTGAATCGCAGAATTTGATTTTTAATGAAAAATCACGAGATGGAAGAAGAATTCCACGTGTCTGAATCAATCTACTATGGGGTGGTTGAAATGAATAGGGAGTTAAATTTACGAAGTGGAATGTCAAAGGCCTCGTAGTCAAGTATCGGGATATACATTGTGCTATCGGCGGCAAGTAACTGCAGAGCACCCCAAATTGCGGATCTTTCCACGCAACTGAATAGGTAATTATAGCGGAACTGCAGTATGTGGACAAGAGGAGAGGAGAGAGAGAAAGAGAGAGAGAAGAGAGTAAAGTAAAGGGGTGGCTATGAGTAGGGATCATCGCTGCAAGCTGCAGGCGTTGTACACATATAGATAGAAAGAGACCAAAATACCCGGGTAGGGGGTGCGAGTAAAAAAATCAAGCTATAGCGAACGATTGGGGCTCTTCAATCGGCGCTGAGGGGGGTAAAAATGTACAGTACCTTAATGACAGAAAATTACGCGTTCTAGCTCGCAACCGTACGCGCAGACACTTTAATGCAATTCAATCGCTACACAGTTCAATAACTCGATTAATTAAAAAATATTCCGTGTTTAAGAAAGAAAAAAAAGAAAGAATTATACGGATTATAATTCACGTATAACGTACGCACGCGATTCTCCGCTTCTGTATTTTTATACATAGTAAATTTTACATTACACACATAGGTACTCCCGGATATTTCGAATGATTTCATTGATATTATCTACTACGTATGCACGTATAATGAGTTTAAAAGGTACTCAAGTTGCCAATAGCTGTGGGGAGAGGAGGTCAGGTTGAGAATCATCGGTGAGTGGTGCAGTTGTTGATGGAGAATTAGCTGATATACCTGGAAATACGTATACTAGACGTACGTATAACGTTGCACTCGATATTCCTGGTATACCTATAACTGCTACTGCTGCAATAGCATCTGTGATTACTTGATTATGAGTTTGGAGTGGGCGATATTTCTGAAATACGCGCAAATTGGAAGAAACTACGAGATTAATGCGGAATTCCATCAATTCTGTTTTTTCATTTGTGTCATCGAATACATGCAACGTTTCGTAATTCGTCTGCCGTTATAATGCCACCGAATGACATTAAAGTAGTAGTACCTTGTCATGTGCGCGCTTCGTTTCTTTTTGTTTTGAATTTCATTCGGAACGATCATCGTTCGGCTGCGTATAATATCTGGGTCAATCGGATTGAAATAATGAAATACAAAATGTGGGACGAGCGAGTGTGACGAATGAAATTTAGTTGGGGGGCGGATTTGAGTAGCTACATAATTTTACAACGAGACTGCAGACATAAACATAATGAATGTCTTATGTCTATAAAAATTGTTTTTTTTTTTTTTGCTACGAATTAATGTATGGCTCGTCCCGTTGTTACGGCGATTTTACCGAAGTGAGTGGGAGGTACTCTGCAGCGGCAGATAGCTAGTTAACATCGCCGTTGGTATATATTGAATATTCCGTTTCTTGCAGTGGCGAAAAACAAAAGACAACTCGTTCCTTCCAGACCCATTGAGGATATATTATAATTTCCCCGAATATAATAACGATAATAATAATGCGTTAATTAAAGCCGCTGATTTATGCCTTTCATATTATAATTGCCCACCGAACGAACGAACGAACGAGCCAACTTAAACCCGGCCATCTTCAACCTGCGAAAAGATAACGCGAATAAATTAATTAATGAAATGCAAACCTTATATCGATGAACCGTATGTAAATTATTATTCTATTTAATTTTTTCCCCGTTGAAAAATTCAATGCCATTTCTGTATTATTATTTTTACTGTAAATCGTCGTTTTTAATTTTTTGTTTTTGTTTTTTCCACCAACATCTGCGTATGCGTTATTTTTTGAATCCGGAAAAGCTCGGGGAGAAAAAAATGAACAGCGGTTTCCGCGTAATATTCCAGACTATCAGCAGCGTAAGAAGCTGTTAATCTTCGGTAATAAACTCAGTTTTCATTATAATACGGCATGAATATGCAGCGGCGATGATGGTGTTAATATCCCGGCATGCATCTTCCTGTACTTTACACTCTGGTAAACCTCGACCGTCTGAATTTGAGGTACTTTCTCTGGATCATGATGCACCGATGAAGGTTGCCTGCACCCGTCTGGTAGATTAAGCTTATTTCAAAGTTTTGAAAACAAGTAAAGCCTTCCCCTGTTGCATTTAAATACATTCACCGATGGATGAACAACGAAATAGATTATAACGTTTCGAGACTGATGCGTACCGAGTGCCCGGGAAGATCGGGTCGGTTATAAAAAATAGACAAGAGTAAAACTTTTTTTCAGTTTCAAGAAAATCAAAAAAATCTCCGTGCATCAAATTCTTCTGAGCAAATTTATCAAAACAAAATGGAAGGCTTCCTTATTCTAATGATTTTCATTAAAAAAAGAAGCAAAAATGTGTTCAGTATTCTTTCATCTTATAACTCAAACTTCGGGATCAATGTCTCATTACACTGCTCAAATGTCATAATACGTGATAAAACCTGAAAGAAAATAATTGAACATCGTATCAATAACACAGGAATGTCTGTCATTTTATAAGTGAAAGTGGTTGCTGCAGCAGAAGCAGACAGAACGGGTAAGAAAGAGAGAGAAAGAGGGAGGGGATGTTTTGGGGTCGGTATGAGGTGCCTACTTTTGTTCATGATCGTTGGACAAAAAGAGGTCGTATAGTCCTGACTTCATCCGAGGAGATTCCTTTGGAAATGCGTGAACGGAAATTCGTGTAACGCTTACTCGAAAGTTAAACAAAGTGCGAACAAAGTTATGCTTAATTTTGGCTATATAACCCCGAATAAATTACTTGTAAGTCTGCGTTTATGTACCGTAAATAAGTAAATAATTCATTCTCTAACTCGGTTGGCAGTAGGCGCGGGTGTCGGTGGGGAAGGGGGGTGGATAGTATAAGAGAGGAGAGGGGGGGAAGGGGGTTGGTGAAAATCTGCATAATATCGGTAATGCTCAGAATGCGAGTCGCGTAGCTACCTTGCTTACCTCATTCCATTCTACACGCCCACGTCAACTAAAACTTAATTATAATTAATTAATGCGACTGCTAACTCAGTTGGACGGACAACTATTGACTAAACTTAATACAAATCTTTGCTATTTCAATACCACTAAATATCCGCTTACAAATATTCTACACCATATCCTTATTAACGGGGTGTCGGGAATATGGATATGAAACAATCGTTTCTATTCTTCGTCGAATCGATGCGGCAAAAAGAGAAAAAGAATCCTTAACAAATTCAACGTACTTTAAAATTAAGGACATTATATTTCCTGCACGTTATAATACACGCGAAACACTAAGTCTATCGTTCTGTACTACATTGCGTAATTAGAAACCTTTGTGCAAAATTATGAATACTGTTAATTAACGTGCGCGTACATACCTATATATACCTAAAAAGACATCATTACACACAGCCACCGTCGTTACTTGCCACGGCTGTTCGAACTAAGCAGGTCCACCCTATGTGAATCATTTTGTTATAATCTTCGGTTTTTCTTTTATTTTTGTTTTTTTCGTCAAGTAAAAAGGCGGCCGTATCGAGGGTTTCCGCGGTATCGGGGTGTAACGATGAGTTCCGCGGGTTGACGCGGAGTGATTTTGATTCTATTCAAATTTGTTCCCGAAGATAGTGGATGTGGAATTGGAATGATAAAAGGCAGAATAAGTTATATGTATACGAAAGAACCTTTAATGTATGTCTCGTATTCCTGCATCGTAATGTAACTAAATATAAACAGCAGTAGCAGCAGCAACGGCAACGGAGAGAAGGAATAATAGCGTGGCAGGCCTACGAACATTCATTTATCTTAGTTTATTGCCAACTCCGAGGAAACAAACACCGTTGGAATACGCAACGACGCGCCATTAACCCCTCGGTCGCGTTGCCAACCTGAGCTTAACTGTGTCCATCTCACTTTACGCGGGTTTCCACCCCCAGCTTTATAGGTGAGCCAGATAAAGAGAGAGGAAATTTAGGGAGACGCAAGGAATTATACAGGGAAAAAGGGAGATACAAATATACACCCGTACATCCAGAAAGAGAGATCGGGAGGTCGAAGAAGAGTCGACATCCCGCTCTCCCTTCCCCCTACTTTACCATACCACCCTTCTTCCTTTCACTACATCCCTATACGCGTCGGGATTGAATGGGCTTGAGAAGGGTGGCAAAACGAGACGTTTATCGAGTAAAACTGCGTGTTAATTCGTCGGGTAGAATCGATATTTAGTAACACACTTGATCCAACCCCCCTCAGATTTCACCGCATTTATTCTACACCCATAATTCTATCCCCGTAAGAATTACGTGTACAAGTTTCTTTCCGAGAATCAAAAATTTGACGTTCATATACGTATGGAAATTGTTTTTTTTTGGCGTTTGCATATGGAGAAGAGTAAAGTACACCGCGATACCGTTATCGTATATACCGCACCGCGCGATCTGAACGAATATATTGTTATGTATTATGTACCATTTGTATATGCACACGATGAAACTTTCGAGGGTGTACATTCGATATGGAAACGAATTACAAACAAAATAATGAATAAAACAAATAAATAAATAATTATACTCGTTATATTCGTCGAAATCGAAACGTATACAGATATGCACATAATACGGTACACGTCGTACATACGTATACGTACACATACAAATATAATACAAAAAGGTTGAACAAAAATAAATTAATATTGAAACAGATATATGTACATTGTGCACAGACATTGTATAGGGATATTCGTATGTATGGTGGCATCTATACTGTTACGTGCAATAAAAAAATCGCTATTATTTCTAGTATTGAAAATAATGTGTGCTGTGCACACAAATATAATGAGATTTTACAGTGCGATTTATATAAAGCATTGCAGGGTACGTAATAACAAGTGAGAAAAAAAAACAAGAAAAAAAAAAAACTAGAAAGAGAATTATACCGGTGTACAAAAAATTGATTTTACAAAATATCAAAGTCATGAAAAAAAGCGAATGAAAATTGAACGAATAGAATGCTGAGCAAGGGGGAAAGGGAGTAAGGGAGAAAGAGATAGACGCGATAAAAAGCCTGCCCGCCTAAACGTATTATTTCTACTCCATTCCGTCCTGCACCCCCGCATAGCGGGCCGCCACGTCAGGTCAGGACAAACCAATTTGTATCCTGACGAACTACGCTGCTGCACTATATCGTTTTTAATCCTATTATAATATTATACCGAATGCATATAATTTAACCGTGCTTTTCATTTGAACCGAGCTTATATGTGTATACCATCCATCGAAGGGTAACTGCAGCGCACTTTCGTCCGACTCACATTTTTACCTTTTCTTTTGCGTAAATAAGGATTCTCTTCTGTTTCATCGAATTTTATTGTTATAAATTATGTATGGATTTTTTCAAAGTGCAAACTATTTGAATATAGTATCTACATATCTACTATGCGCGGAGCTGATGGCTGTATATAGGTACGCGACAATTTCCAATTAGCGTCAATTTTTGTCATGGCTGTTTCCAACCTCGGTATTATCCAGGCAATCAATTTTCGTGAAAAAAGAAGAGAATAACAGGATACAAACAAAAAAAAAAAAAAAATGATTTTCAACCACTCACAGAGGTTGGTTGGGTTGTAGAAATTCATTCTGCTCGTATAATCGCGGCGACCGGTTGACTGCAGGTATTATAATACATAAATTGGGAAAAAATGGTTCAGAAACAAAAATTTGAAATACAAAAAAAAGTACGTTAGGTAGTTTTTTTTTTTTTTGTTTTCTCTTTTTCTGTTCTACAACGTCTATCCGCGAATTAGAATTTCCGTGTAGGTGGCTGATATTCTGTATAGCCTTTATTGGATAATGATCAAAAAATTATAAACAAAAGATTCCACGGATGGTGAGGTTTTTTCGAGGGTCAACGAGGCAAACGGAGCGGAGCAGCTTACAAAAAAGCTTTGACGTTGTTTCGCCGCTTCGGCTACGGCCGGTGTCGTCGGACACGCCGAAACCTCGATGTACGTGTGGCAAGGTACCT
The DNA here is from genome assembly GCA_963978495.1 of Athalia circularis. Classification (NCBI taxonomy): domain Eukaryota; kingdom Metazoa; phylum Arthropoda; class Insecta; order Hymenoptera; family Athaliidae; genus Athalia; species Athalia circularis. The sequence goes on along the minus strand of OZ021698.1, from coordinate 16,617,569 downwards.
CTATATTTAAAAATCAGTTCATTCGATTGGAAAGTACCTACAAAGAGTGCCGTTACATCGAGTCTATTGAAATCTGCATCTGCCCGGGATATAAACCAACCGTTTTCGCCTCCACATTCCCAACTATTTCATTTCAACATTTACATTCACCAAAATTCGGAAATTGTTCGCTACAAATTCCCCGGGTTGGCTGGAAGTCAAGGAATTCGGAGAGAGAAAAAAATCAACAAAAAACAGTCTCGTAATTACTTCATCCAAAATCAGTTTTTTCGCAATATGCGTTTATTTTTTTGTTTGCAATTGTACTTCAATCGTTTCGAAAAATGTGAAACTTCACAAAACGTGCAGTTTCATTTCAGTGCAATGCAGATTCATGTTACTAACCTAAGTTTTACAGCCACTCGTATAAAATCGCAATATAGTCGTCGGATATATGCAAATTGAAAAAAAAAAAAAAAAAACAGATACAAAACTGATGAAAAAAATAGGATTACTGTGTACGAGAATACGCAATTAAATGGGGAAAAATGTCGTATTGATAAAAGCTTTTGTGACATACCATCAACCCTAATATATGTGACACGCACACATATGCTGGGCGCATTTTATATACATGCGTACTCATCTAAATATATGTATAATCGTGTGATATGCCTCCCCATATTACACGCGCATCGGTTCCAAATGAGAGCGATGTTTTACAGAAAAGCTTCATTATTTTTAATTAAATAAAACAATGTAATACGCTTATTATTTGATTAATCGAACAGAATACAGGAGTATAATCATCACGTCGGTGTGAAACAAAAATCCGCGAATGTGGATGGAAAAAATGGAAAAAAAAATTATCAATAATCTCGCTATAAGTTATTACATAATGGAATTGATGGCGGTGTGTAGTATAGGTTTCTACTGCAAATATTTTTGACAAATATGGAAAATAGATATTGCAGCTAATTTGGCTGTGTACTAATTTTCGTAATCGATTGTCATTGCGATTTTTTTGAAAATATTTAAGTTATGTACCCACGTGTTAGCTCGTGTGTGTTCGTGAAACGTAGCGAGTTTGAAATATAAAACGTTTTTGTGTTTCAAGAAGGGGTTTTGGTACAGCCCGAGTTGGGTTGGGTATATGTACATGATATCACGCATACCTGCCGCGAAACGCGAGCATTGTTTTAACCTCGTATTATACCATAATCACGGGCCAAGTTTTGAGCTTGGAACTTAAAGCTCGTAATATAAAGGTATAAGAAAGGATTTTGAGGGTTTGTTATAATTATGATCGTTATACCGTCGAACTACGCTCAATTACTTTTTTATTTAAAGAGTCCAAAAAACAAAAAGAGAATTTTCCGAGGAATGAAACCGGAAGTAACCACACGGTTTAGTACGATATTATAATACGTTACAAGTTCAAAAATATTCTTTGCATAACCCACCGGATTATTTCCTCCCTTGGAAAAGTTTTACCCTAAAAACTCCGGATCCCGCACCTTAACTCGGGGTCAATCAAGGTCAGACACAAGGTCAAAGATCAAAAGGGAATCGATATCATCGGCCGAATTGTTAACTGATTGCCAAAGTCCGGGTGGCGCGGATCACTCGTTTAAACAAAACTTCGAACGTTCAGCCAAGATGAATAAATAAAAAGAAGTTCTTCGCCGCCAAAATCTTCTTCCAAAATTAGTTACAACTCCGAGACGAATTGCGCTACCATCAGCGCTTTCGTTTTCAAAGTTTTTTCTGCATTGAATGACGTGTTTTCTGTGAATTGTTCGTCGAAATCAGGAGCGACCGATCAGTCTAAAAACGGATTTGACAAACTGATTCTGGATAGCCGAATGATTGAAAAAAAAAAAACTAGACTGGCGAATATCGTTGAATTTTGTGGTAATCACTTTTAAAGTGGCAACCAATAGATTTCAGGTTCACTGAACGTAAAATTATACGAACGCTCTGCGAACGAAAGCTCTGAAATTTTTGAATTCTGTCTCGTCAAAACCGCGGGTGAATTCGCGATCACACGAAATACGTAGTGAAAGTTTTTTTGTTTTTTTCGACGCGAACAACGCCATCGGTTGCGCAAGAAAGAACAGAATCAGGAAACTTTGTTCACGTTTGGAAAACACGGGCCGGGTATCGTGTACATATTATACATGTATATTGTTTCGGTATGATAATTATGATACCTTTCTAAAGAGCTGTTGGTGCATTAACACCGACGAATCAATGATAGCCATTCTCAATATCCATAATTATAGCGGCGTATTCTGCTCTCCCGTTGGAATATAGGTACATATAATCCTCCCGTCCATATTTTTCCCCCTTTCAAACCCGTAGCGGACCGGTGGAAGCCCAACAGCGCGAACCAAACCCGAATGAAATGACAACGTTCATTTGCGAATGCATGAAAGTGCATTATTTTTATTGGGTTTGTTAGTACCACCAGCAGCGGTGGCTATAACCTTTCCTGTTAGTGCACGTACCATTTTTCTCTGTATGCATGCATACGTATGTGTTGCATGAGTAGATAAATTCGTGCTACGTATAGCGGTAACTTTGAAATTGTGCATGATTCGCGAAGGGGATAGAAAGCAAAATTTCAGATATCAAACCGTCGGTAAAGAAGAAAAATTAAACACTTACATAGGTGGCGTAAAGAAAGAAACAAGTTAAACGTGTTTGAAAGCCCAAACTGACAAACTACGTGTGAAAACAATGCCTCAACATAATTATAAGTTTATGTTACAGTATGAGCCGTTTAAAATCTTACTTTTACATTCGTCCCTACAGGGTCTACACCCCGCGTATTTTCAAGGGATGAGACGAATGATGAAATAAATGATAAACAGACAATTCAAAAATTGTACACATTACAATACCCATCGGTGATACGCTGTATAGATACACTTTCAGATTATGGCGCAGAATTTTAGTACCAACCCTCGCATGGTGCATGACGCGTTATTGTCCAACGAGAGACTCACAATGCTCGATTCGACTGACAGGCTGATGCCGGACTTCTACGACACGAGGGATATTTTTTCTTTTTCTGTTTTTGTTTTTACAATTTTACAATTTTACCCCCCTCTTTTACTGATGTTGTTTTTTTTTTTTTTTTTTTTTTTTTTTTTTTTTGTAACAACTGACGTGTTCTATACGTATATATCCATATATAGCTTATACCGCGCTTTATAATTGCACGGGCGTCGAGTTCCTGCAGATTTGCATATCGCGATCAAACAGTTTGTGGCAACGAGAATTGCTACGACTTCGCGATTGACGCTTCGCGTACATACCGCGGAAAGTGCTGCTGGTTCTGTTTTATTTATGAAAAGAAAAAATATGCCGAAAAAAACCTTTCCTCTTCGGTTCATGTATCGGCACGCGGTATTGTTCCGTAACTAGACGAGACAAAGATGTTTTCAGGTAATTCGAATGAAATCTAGAATTTTTCACGTCAGTAAATTGTTTTCTGCTCGTTAATTTTTCTGTGATCACGTCGCATGAGCTGCAAGGTCAAGTGATTTCTTGTAGATTCAGGGTTCTGTGTAAAAGATTGAAGGGAACTACGGTACACGGGCAGAGATCTATTACGATATTCTAAACGTTACAAGCGATTATAAGCCCGGGAGATCTTGACACGCGACTTAAGATATATTATATGTGGGTATAGTTTTAACTCTACTAGATGTATAAGATAGACTTGGAAAAAGTAAATTCCGATGTATAGCTTCTGTATAAGGAAACGAATGCAACAAAGTTGTGTAAAGGGAGTGAGATACATGCGTGCAGGTAAGTCTGTCTACTTCCCTCTCCTACCTCCGACGGGTTTGTCTGTCGCGGACATTCCTAGAACAGTAATCTTATTAAATTTACATATTAATCAAGGGATTTTAATTATCCCCCTGCAGAGAGAAAGAGAAAGAGAAAGACGGAGAAATTGTGGAGAAGAGATGAAGAAAGATAGAGATAGACGTAGGGGGAGAGAAAGGAGAGTAGAAAGGGACAGAAACTTCACCCTTGCGCGGCGGCGGCGTCGCGGCGGTAGCGCCGGTAGTAGTGGGTGGTGGCGGAGACCCAGCGCGCTCTCGTAATTTACATTAATCCAATAATTGCATGGAGGTTTCCTAATTAGAAATTCAAATGAGGTGGTGGCAGGCAGGCAGGCAGGCAAGCAGGCGGGCAAGCGAGGAAGCGAACAGGGCTACCAACTCTGCACCAGAAACGGGCACCACCACCACTAACCACCCCCATCGGTCGCCTGCTACCTACTCCAACACCACCGCCAACAAAATCCGCGTAGACTTCACCACGTAGTGTTTCCACCGGCTCAGAGCACCGAACTCATATATGACATCCACTAGCCGACCGAAACCAACACTGATCCGTCTATTCCGTAGACCAAACTCAAAGTAGTCAGCGTCCGACGGAATTTCTAATGCCCGGTCAACCTGCCGGTACAGGAAATACCGTAGTCAGAACTGTTATATCGATGGGTTCCGTATAAACGGACAAAGCCACATGGTACATTTGAAAATGTTCGGATCTCGTTTTTTTTCCTCCTCCTCCGTTACATGATTATATTTTTCTCATTTCACCGGGGTTTATTATCAAGGATCGAACAGTTATTCATTTATTTATTTATGCATTTTATTTTTTTTTGTTTTTCGGTGGTGGCAAGAACTACCCGATCGAGTCACGCGAGGTTTAATATATGGATTGGTAATAGCAATTCGGTGTGGCAATATGACGTTGTCCATTGGCGTGTCTCGACGCGTGCGGTCCTTTTGTCGTCCCCTTAGGGATCCAGTGACAACCCCTAACACGTTCGTAATACCGACACAACCTTCCCTTGTACTCGGGTTCGCTTCTATGCCGTCCGTCCTTCTCATTCTCATACTCGTTCTCATTCTTGTTCTCCTTCTCGCGCTCCACACCCCACTTTGGATATAACAGAGACTCGGTTTCACGCGTGTCCTACATAACCAGTTATACCGTACCGACGCTGCGTCGCTTCGGCGCACCTTGAGCTTATGTTGAGATAGCGCAAAACGATCAGAGGTTACAAACTCTCTATGGTATTCCGCGTAAAGGACACGCGATCGGAATAAAACGTACTCGAGGGACCTCTTAGGTCAGCTGTGATTTCACGAATGCTTTTTAAATTATATGAAGTAGAGACGCGTCGCGCGTCAACTTTTCTTCTTTTTTTCCAACGAGTCAAAGAGGTAGAAATCCCGTTGTAGATATATTGTGAGGTACGTTTCATCTGCCGTGACAAAAAAAAAAAAGGAGATTTTCAGAGGTCTAGAAATTTTGGAAGATTTTTGTTTTTCGATATATTGTCGAACTGATTTCATCGTCTGTACGAATTCAATTACCTTCGCGAACAGAATGATTTCCGCGGTCAGTTTAATTTCAAACAAACGAATTTCGGTGCAATTACGATAATGGCGGTGGCAGGCAATGCTTATGAGGCATGAATCACCTACACCTGACCTAGGTGAGCCCATTGGCATCTATGGTTTTAGGGCGTTACTGCAGGTTGGCAGTTGGAGAATATTTGCCGCGGGTATGTTTAACCAGAATGGAAAGGGGTGCCGCGTTGGTAAGGTATACATACACAGATAGAGAAGCTGTACGAGAGAAATGTGGGGGAGATGGAGGAGCCGGGCTACGTAGGAAATCTGCATAATATAACCAACTATTGTTCAAATAGACGTTGCTCCACAGATTCAATTACCATTTGTGATACAATTATTGTTGGAAATTTCATCAATTCGGGTAGGGTATAAGGGTATAGGTATATACGCATAGACTCGGGTCTTACATATGCATAAGACCGCGTCGAACAACGACTTCTGATTTCTACCTCGGAGATATTTGAATGAGAAAAAAAAAAAATTTACCCCGATTTTCAACACACGAAACGGATACATCGATGCGTTTCGTCGGTTGAAGAAAAAACGAAAAAGAAAACACATCACTTATCGAATCCCTCGAGGAGAAAAGTCGATCCAAATTACTTTCGACGTATGTATATTTGTACGGCTGATAACCACTGCTTGCGTGCAAAGATCCATATAAATTCTAATTCCGCAATCAACGGCAGTGGTAGTCGTCTTGTGTAAGGATGGTTCTAGGTTGATCCTAGAGCGCGTGGTTTAATTCAAAGTATTAGAAAACCACCGCGCGCGGTCGTTGCGCGGGTTGGGTTGTTATAAAAGCGGTTGTTCGGAAATTCTTCAACACTATTTACCGCGGACAACACTCGATGGTAATAATCAGTGATCGTAAAATTGTTAGGGGTGCAGTGTAATCTATGTCCGAAAAACATGAAAAGGTTACCACCCCTCATATTCTTTCTTCCATCGCGCCTGCTGGTTATTTAAGTATATTATAACCACTGTATAGATGTTATACCAAAGACTCGTAAGCACGCTTCACCCTATGTGGAGAAAAATAATCAAACTGTCCGGTTTATGTATCCAACCTTTGTAGAAGTTATATAGGTGGGGATAAAGTTGGTGTAATATTTCATTTGTTTAGAGTTTAATCCAACCTTATCACGGAATCCCGTTGAATCAAGCGGGGCCGCCTTTTGCGTCAAGGGAAGTTCAGTTTAGTTCGCTTCAGTTTGGTTCGTTCGAACTCTAGCCAAAGCAGCAGCAGCGGCGGCGGCGGCAACGGCGGCGATGCCAACCTAAGTTGGTACGCGGTAAGGTTAGCTATAGTGGTAGTAGTAGTGGTAGTCGAACGATTCCCCCTACCATCGAAGATAATCGATCTCATAATTATCCTGATTTACTAATGCTGGGAAAATCACCCCTTGCACGGAGTCACCTATACAACATTCGAATGCATGTTATACATATACGTGTTTCAGGCACCTTATATACCTACCTCACCTTATAGTTGGTTGGGCGACGGTATATATAACGATGGAAGCTGGTTGGTGCTTCGGCGGAAGGTGGTTGAAAATGGGGGTGATGGGGGTGATGGTGGGGTTCGGTATAGATACATGGGAGGGGAGTGAAGGGTGTGTGGTAATTATATCAGCAACTAATGGATATAGTTAATTGCTAATTATGAGGCCTGCCAAATGATCGATAGTACCGAACGAACGCCGTGTACTATAACTTGCCTCGCGATAGTCTCTACCACGTTCGAAACCAACGCGCGGGATTACCAAGAGTGTCATTCTCCACCATGCGCCTGCGGATTAGGGCTTAGTAATTAGCAATTAGCGATTATAGAAACTATTATTATCATTATCATTACCATTATTATTATTATTCTTACAAATATAATCGTTATACCAGTCGTTATTATCGATCACCGTTTGATATACATTATTAAACCACGTTCACTCCGTATTATGTATATATACCACGGTGAAATCAAATGGGAGAATTTCAAATCTGACAAAGTTAATGGCGCAATTCATTGGAGGGAGGCGTACATATATATGTTATTATTACTTATTACCGATGGATCGATCCGATCGATCGATCGATTGATTGATTGATTCACGTATTATATGAGCTTGTTAAAAGGTAAAGGCGAAATGTGAATCGTGCGCTAATCGTTTAACCGCGATCCTTTGCATCTCACTTTCCCACCACCAAGCACGGGGCACCCACACCCCCGTTAAACCTACATAGCTGTAGGAATTCCATCGAAAACCACGAGGAATTTCAGTGGTGGGTTGCGACTCACCGTCTCTCTCGCTCCCTTTGGTTACTTTATCCCACGGGACGATTACGCTACGCCATATTTCATACACCTATCCGTCCGTGTGTACAGGTGAGGAACTTATCTGAACGTAAAACGTCCTTCAACGAGAATGCGGACTTTAATATTTTGATTGAAAAAAGAAAAAAGAAAAAAAAAAAAAAATGAAATTCAGCCATGAGACACACGATAATGATGAAAGTGGATTGAAGTAATTTCACGTGTATCGAATAGGTTGTAATTGATGAGGAAATGAAATTGTTTGAAGAGCGTAGGAAATGGGCGCAATTAGTTTTCCGAGTATTGCGAAATCGAAAATAGAGTGTAGTCAAGAGTGGCAAAGATTTGTATCTTTTCAGGTTTCCATACGAAGGGTGAATATATCTATGTATATACGTATGTATCGTACCGATATTACCGGTGATGTTCTAAGGTACCTCCTCTTCAGAAAATATATTAGCTGTTAATTCCAGCAATGTGCGGCGTGTCGTCAACACAATATAAACTATATTAAGTAAAGTCACTTGCTTCGGAGTAGCTGAAGACATCAAAGAAAGCTTGTTCGAGCTTTAAGGGTTGGCAGGTCTGGTAAGGGAGGAAGGGGTTTATTAGATTGCCGGTAACCCGGCGTAACCTTGCTGCGTTCAGTGTTAGATGTTGGAGTAAAACCCGGCAAAGTGCGCCTCGACGAGTCTTCTAGCAGTCTTTGGCCCGCTTTTACATTTCTCTCTCTTTCTCTCTTCTCAGCCCCCTCGATCTCCCTCTCTCTCTCTATTTCTCTCTTCAGCTTTATTTCCTCTCTTTTCATCCTACGGCTAAAAGGTGAGGAGAATTCGAGAACGTGGGAAGGCGAGAAGGCGCGATGCTATAGAGGGGTCGGCCAAAAATCAAAGAGATGGAAATTAAGCCACCCGCTCAGGACTCGACTGAGATTAGCTAACGCGATTTTAGTCTGAGAAGGTTGAGCGAAGGGTTAAAGTCTCAACTCGCGAGAGGTGTTATGTAATTAATATCAAGCCTGGGACGAAATATTACTCAGACACCGTCCATTTCTCACCTTTCAACAAACGTGAGGACTCGGTTTCACGGTGTACAAAATTCATCGCGTTCTGAAAATGCGCTCTTACATTAGATTTTATTCCTTGCTAAATACATGGCTGAAAAAATGGGAAAGATAATTTTCAAATCGATCGTACAAATCCGAATGAATATTTCTTGGGGGCTTTTGATTTCCTGGCGTATATCGCAAAGGTCGATGTATAGCTCGGCGAGCACTGGAGCGTAAAGGATTCTCTGTATACGGCGTTAACCGACACTATACGGTAACATTATAATATCATTAGAATAGCCTAGAATTAAGTTCATTAATGCAGAAGCATCTGCTAATGACTCTTCTTATGCTCGGTATAATTCCAGAGAGGTGCGGGGTGCGCAGCGCAGCTGCTATATGAAATTGTGTAACTCAAGGACTACCGAGAAAAATTGGCTCTACGGGATAATAAGGCTTCCCAGAATAATTTATTCCTTGCTTTTAAGTCCGCCCAACAACGACTCCCCGCAGAAGTCACGTCCGCGAATTTCATGTGTGTAATGCTTATCATAACAACAAGCGGCATATGCGTGTGAACCAAAGTAACGTAACGTCTACGCGTATATGATAATATAATAAACGGGAATGATAAGAAATTATAAGATAGATCATGTACTAAAATATCTTCGTATATATTATAACGACAAACTTTAGGAGAAATTACCAACGAACCGCTCGCGTTCTCGTTTCGTCTAATCGCTTTATGAGTCCCCATTTCAATGAGCGAACAAACCGTCGTCGCGTTGCGAGCTCTTACCCGCCCCTCCTCTCCCCGTATATGTATACGATAATTGATTCTCATTATAATTTTAATCTCAATTCATTAACCCAATTTATATATATGAGAAGAAAACCGTAACGGAAAAAGTTTCAACGGATCTTCGAAGATTTGACAAATTTCGGGTTTGTTTTTTTTACAATTTTCTAAAAATGATCGGTACATAGAAAAGAAGCTATTTTTTTCAGATCAGATTTTTTTCCCAATGCGCGTATCAAGCGTATGAATGTAAGTCCGCGAACAGAGTTTTACTCGATTTCTTTCCTTGGCTCGCGGAAACTTTTTATATTACTTGTTATGGCCACGCAGAGTTCGTGACTCGATTATCACGATATTACGCAATGATCCTTGCGTCACGCCTGGATACGGCAAGTTTATTATACCATGTATACATATATAGGATTTACCCGGTTATAATTATCCTCAACATTTTCAGAAAATAACCAGTAGAGAATTTTATTATATACCTACACGTATTGATTCATGCGGAAAACCGAGGCGTTTATTATAATTGTGGATAAATGTGATCGATAACGATGAATCGCCATTATTTCTATTAAATCAGAAAATTCAACGCTAAAATAATATCGGCGCGGTGTTTATCGGCTGGAATATTAATTAACCAATTTATTTGATCTCAGCTGTGCTGTAGGCTACAGCAGTTTTCTTCGAAAATATAATTTATTGTACAAATATATATATATATGTATACTGTATCTATAGATCAATCCGTGAACAGAGAGATGTTAACCACGTAGCGTGAAATCGTTCGAAGGAGGCATCGGGCTCATCGTTTTCGTTCACGTTTCAATTGATGCAATTGACTGTAGACTTGAGTTACTTCAGTTATACACCGATTGTCACGTCCTCTGTGTATCTGTATCTTATTACATATACAAATAATAATTTATATACATGTATATTATATCTATATATACCTAATAGTATTGACTCTAGACGTTTCACCCACTGAACAATTTTTATGCTCTCTCAGCTACATGCAGCACGTCGATCTTCAACGGCGCTTGGCGTTCCGGCGTCGTTAATAACCCCGACGCGACTCGATTCAAAGTCTCAATTTAACTCACGTCATTTGAATCGACTGACAAATCATACGTAGAAATTTTATTAGAATCTCTGAATTCATTCTTACGCTCGTTTTCCTAATTCACGTCATTGAAAAATAATAATTTGCAGGCGGGGTGGAGAGAGAATGATTTTTTTACGAATTTTCTATTCGCTAACGATTTTTGAATCGTAATGAACCGAATAAATAGTCGGCTTTTTTCTGGATACCTATAGGCAACCGTGTAATTACGAGTTCTAGAGTCGGTCGTATCCTTTGGCGCAAAGTACGGCAGCTGTTCGTCCATCTTCGTTTCAAATGCCTATGTTAAAGCACCGTTTTACTATCTCTACATTTCTCTCTCTCTCTTTCTTTTGCCTCACCTCCTCTTTAGCCTCCCCGCGATCCTATCGCGCATAATTACCTTTCGCTGTCCCTCTCGAATAATCATTGTAACACCTAAGCACCCGGGTGACCTTCCATCGCCCCAATTTAAACTATTTCCAGGACACCCAGACTCTGGAATTTTTTATTCTTACCTACGACGATCGCACATATCATACTAACCCTAATAATTAATTCGCCTGAGAAACAAATTACAACAATTTTCAGTTTCGTTACATTAGATAACACGTATAAAAAGAAAGAGAATTGTGCAAATATTTCATACGATAAATTCTATCTTATAAAACGATTGAAGGGAGGAAGAGAAGAAGAAAAAAAAAATCTACCCGTACGCCGTGTACGTACACGAGGTATATATAAATAATGTAGGATTATACGCTGAGTTTGTAAATTTATTCAATTTCTCTATAAACTTATAGTTGAATAGATACAGAAGCTGGTATAAATATATATAATAATATATGGTGCAGTAACTGCATCAGAATCTCTTTTTTATATTCTTCCCCGGAGAATTACGCGAGTTACTTTCGCTCTCATAAAATACATAGACGATTACTACGACTACAACGAAGTCGACGACGGTTGTCACGAGTGTCGACGCAGTTGCTGAGGATACCTACTGTAATATATCTGATGCATATACAATCCGTGTATTTAGATTCTACCGATATAGATAAATAGATAGATTCGCGAGAGCAAGTATTATAGTATCGCTATGGCGATAGGCAAGTGAGGGAACATCGTTTACGTTATCGACGCTATATATATAGGTAATGGGTATGTGTATGTGATTACATATGTAATATTGTACGTATATATAAATGTATCTATATATGTATTTACCACGTTTCATTAAATCATTTGAATTTATACTCGTATCACATATACCGGCGTAGTACACGTTGGGTTCGGTACTACGCGGCTACTACTGTATCTGTCAGTTTTCATTACTGGCTCATTCGTCATGTAGCGTACATAGGCTTCCCTTATCACTTATCGATCAGAAACAACTGTACATAAATTTCAACTTTCGTACATACGCGGCTATTTACATATCCGAAAATTTAATGCCATATATACGCGCATTTATATATATTATACATTATACACGTATCCACACCTTACACCGCTTTGATATTCGCGCTTGTGTTGTTCGATTCAGAAATCATTACGGATTATATACATGCGGTATATTCCATAGGATTTCAGTCGTCGTTTATGCCACAAACGCAATTATACGTTCGTCCTCCGAAAGCGAGACGGAGAGAAGATAGAGAGAGAAAGGTGGACAGAGATCGATAAACTCGCGAGGGGTGAGTGCTCGCCGATTCACGAAGCTGTGAATAAGAACTTGACTTGACTTTGCTAAGATTTTAATCGGCAGTTAAATACTTACTTCGTGACCGACGATTTTATTGTTCCTTACTTTACTTTATTTCATGTATTAAATTGCCGGAGCGTGTCATGATTTTCATTCTAACGGTGCTTCGCGCAGTATGAAAAAAAAGAAATATATAATATGGTTTTCTTTTTTTTTTTTTTTTTATTCAACCACCGCTTTGACAAAACTAAGTAGATGCGGTAGATGTACGTGTACAGGTATGTGTATATGTGCGAGTCCTTGGAACTTGGTCTTTTAGTTTCCGTTGTAATTTAATGTTGAGAAAATGAATTATGCGGATAGTTATACCACCCGTGCGTTAATTAAAGCTCATTGTAATAAAAAATTGTTGGCTGTTTTATTTTTTTTTTCATTTTTTCTTTAATTTGATTTTTTTGTTTTTTGTTTTCATTCTCTTTGCCCTTTTCTCTCACTTTACACAGTAAAAACTCGAGCCCCTAGCAAGTTGTCGGCGAGGATATTTTAATGTTTAATTATATGGGGTTTTATGAGTTTTATACTATCTCGCGAACGTCGCGGTCGTATTATATTACCGTTATCTGCTGCAGTTCGTCCCGCGTATGTTAACTTTGCAGAAAATTAGATTTATGTAAGTCTACATAAATCATATACTTAATACCTCTACATCTTATCGAAAGCTGTTTCGTATATTATAGAAAAGCAGGAAAATCAAAAGATCAAATTGTTGAAAATCATTTCATTCATTTCACGAGTGTAAAGCGTACGATGAATAAATGAAAATGAGCTTGCAGAGGTAGTTGCGTGAAGTATTATACGTCGGTTTAATCCGATATCAATTATCAGGATCGAGGCTGAGGAATTAATCTCGAAAATTAATATCGAGGCGGTTAATAATTAATTTTCGTTAATTTCGAATCAGCAAATTCTTCCCCCTCCCTCCCCCTCCCAACATCGAAGTGCACCGACAGCCGCATGTGCGAGGCGGGGAAATATACTTTGAGATACGTAATCTAGATGGAGAGAGAGAGAGAAAAAGCTCAAAGGGGGGAAAGAGAGGGATAGAAAAAGAGAGAAAACTAGAAGTTTGAAGCGGTTGGCATGGCGCTTAGATGGTTTTCGCGGGTGGTAGAGCCTCGGCATTTGTTGAAACACACATTTAATTATGCTGTGCATTGTTAGCGGAAGAGGATACCGTGTTTAATTTACACCCAAGGCTGCTTAAATTAAAACTGGATAATAAAAGCTTTCCCTCAGCACCGCTCGTGGGTGACACTTTGTTTTTCTTTTTTTTTTTTTGTTTTTTTTTTTAAATTTATTTATCATTTTTTTTTCATTCATTTTACTTTCTCCCTTTACTTTTTTCTTTCTCCTTTTTTCTTTCTCCGCACAAACCGCGCGCGGACAATCGCCTTTGTTTCCGTTTGCTTTTAATCAAACTTCACGTATCAACACCGATGAGTAACATATCCCTCAACCTTCCTCAAAATGTTTTAAACAAGCAAAAAGACAAAAAAAATTAAAATAATGAGAAAATACTGTGCTATTTAAAAAATATGATTACATGAAATATGAGAAATATTCACGGAATTAGCTGCGAGTGATGCGAAGGTTGCCGGTATATTAATAAATGTTAAAGGTGATGAATGAAATTTCGGAGGATTTATATGGGGTAATGCTGATATGGGTGAGTTAAGAAAATCTTTTGTAGTAAATTATATACGTTTACAATTGCTATTTATGCACAATACTCGAGCAGTTACCGTACCCTCCCTCCCTCCCCGTGCGGCGGATAGATGAAGATTTACATTTATCTACGTGTGTGTGCGTGTGTGCATGTATACACGTACATCCGAAACTTTGTACCTGGATATATACGAGTTGTATAACTGTATGTGAATTGAAAAGCCATACATTTCTCATACAATTGACTCATCTCTGTAACACAAACTTTGTGAATGTACGTCATTAACAACTCGACGAACGTGTGTCTGTTTCTACCTCACCTCACTTTCGTGTTCCTCTCCTCCCTCCCTATCCTCATCATGCATCCCCCAACCGAGGATCGAGTCGCTCTCGAAGGCGAGACAAGGCCGGTTAATCTGAATAATGAAATACAGTTAATCAAAGGATTAATGAGCGCCGAAGAAGCATAATGAATTATGAATAGAATTTATTATTCGAGAACCCAAGTACAGAACGAAATAATAATATAAAAGCGATGCCCCGGGGTTGATGCCGGTACACCGTTGACTGTGTTGCTGTGGGGTTGAGGGTGGAGTACAAGGGGGTTGCTGAAGAAAAGGGCGAAGTGAGGCGATGCGGGAGGAGGAGGACGGGGTGGTGCAGGGTTCTCGCCGACCGAGAGACGGGGCAAAACTTTGGCTCGCGTTTCTATTTGCATAAAATCGTCGTAGCCGGCGCCTCCGAAGATAATGAAATGAAACTAAACAAATAATGTAGATGCTAAACATTAATTACGCCCTCGAAGCCGCGGCGAGGTATACGGAAACAGGAGAGAGGAGTCCAGAAAGAGAGAGAGAATTGAAAGCGGAAAAGGGGTCGTCGTCGTCCTCGTTCCCTTCGTCTTCGTCCTCGTCCTCGTCCTCGTCGTCGTTCTTGGATAACCGGGATGACGGCGGGGAGGTTGGTAGAATTAAAATAGGAGGGAACAAGAAGCAGCGATGGAAAGAACGAGAAAATAGAGAGAGGGAATATTAAGAAATCGTTTAGGAAGTTTAAATCAGAGACACTACTGCGAAACGAGAGAAGAGAGGAGAAGAGGCTTAATCTCTGTACTTGCCTCTAAAGCTTGTGAGGAGATGAAGAGGCGTCGCTAAACTTTATACCGAACAAATTCAATCCTAGCGCCTAGACTGTCTTCAATTCTATAAATACATATATCTATACGCAACAAATTCGCTGCAAGGATATCAACGGATCTTGGGAAACGAAGCCCTTCTACGCTAATCACAAATTGACAAAGAAATTTGATGAAAACGAAATTTTTTTTTTTCTCGAATGCGATTAATAGTTCTACGATGAGATTGGCGGATCGAATAAGAAACACTTGATTGTTCGGTGAACTTGAAAATCTGCAAATGTCCAAGTCGACCAAAGTTCGAAAGAGGCAATAAACCTGAGTTAAAAATTTTACAAGTGGACGTTAAACGTTTTATCGTAAAATGTTGATAGGTATTCGTAACATTCTTTGATTTCTCGATTATGCGGGTACACGTGATACGTATGGCTTGTATGATAAACAGTTTCCATTACATTTGGTACGATGCTACTTTGAAATAGCGCGGAGATAAAGCGGAGCCGCGCGGACATTGATGGACAAGCTGAGCTTATATGGCGGTCGAGAGGGAGCACTGAAGTCATGTTTTCCAGTTTACATATTTATGTTATGAGTTGGCCTTTACTCGATTTAATTGACTGAATTGCCATAAAGTTGCGAATATTATATATACGCTTACGTTCATATAAATGTATATGTATATAAAATATCTATCGGATGTTAGCAATACGAAAGAATATTTAGAATAAATTTCAATAAATATTGATTAGGGAAGGAATACGTCGCGGAGATTGCCAGTTTTCATTTTATTTCAAATGCTAATTTAGGCGAATCGCGACCTTTTTTGGATCTCATCAACTCTCCCTCAATCGACATCGCTTATAACCGACGTTTTAATACTCTTCCAGTTCGAGACGACGACTGAACTACGCAAGATGTACAAGGAATATTTTACAATCCTGTCCGTTCATATATATTCAGCAATAACTTAGATATACAACATAACCTCAACCAAAGCTGAAGCAAAAGCAACATCATCTAGCTACACATCTTCACCGCTATTTATTCGCGAAAAACTTTTATAACCGAACGACCCACGTTCGCAAACCAACGATGTACACCAGACTTGTACGACGCCGCACGTTTTTATATACATCGGTACAGTTCGGTTCGGTGCAATGCGCGGTGCAGCGAAGAAGAATACATGTAAAATTTTATTGAATTACTAAATTCACGGCATTATTTGGAAGAGCAAACAAACATCGTTGATCCAGTTAAAACGTACTATACCATCTCCTGCTTTCACCCTCTTCGCCGCTACGTTTTACCTACTATTCGTACACGAATAGTAAAGGAGCAAACTAAACGCATCGCGATCTACTAGCGCGCGCTGAATCGGATGCAGGAAAAAGTAAATATGACGTTACACACGTATGTACCTCGACTGGCCCTGAATGATATAGATGCGCATAAAGTAGACAAACTGGGACCATTTGTCTGTTTTCCTACGCGAAACTCAAGTGGACGGACACTGGTTTATTTCAGGGATAATCCAAACAAATGTACTCGGTGGCTCGCGGGTAAATAACATGCAAATTCCGTAATGCGGCTTGATCGATGGCTCCGCTCTAACCTGACTGTCCGGTGTTTCTCATTCCTTTTCAACCCCCTCCCTCTCCCCCGAATCCTAAGTACTCGCGTCTCGAGAGACTGAATTTTTTTTTTCCTCCACTCTCGGATGACCCATCGAAGTTTCTCATTCAATCTTTCGCGATATGATATGAATTCGAAGCCTTCGAACGACTCGAATATTTTCACGTCAGTCGACGGAGTGAACTTTTCGTCAAGGAGGATATGCTAGTGTAGAGCAGTGTGTTCGGTGGTGGTTGGTGGATTAATTAAACGGTAAATAGTTACAAGTTGTCCAAGTACCTATATCTAAGTCAGCGTTGCGGGGTTGTCTCGGATGAGTAAGCCTCCTTTAAGCTGAGGCAAGAGAATTACGGGAGTGGTGGTATATAGGGGAGTTTTAGCAGATGGGGTGTTGGCCAGTGGCTATCTCAGACTTCCCTCATCTTGCCGGCCTTAGTCCATCCCATCTTCATCTCCCTCCTTCTTCTCCCCGAATCCCCCGCTGTCTACTTGCGATCTCCCTGCCGCGCTCGGTATATAGTTTGCTTCTCCAGCTTTAGCTCCGACTACAACCCCATCCTTTGCCAACCACCCATTTCCATTTTCTCTCTTACTCTCACCCTCCTCCTCCCTCCTTTTTGGCCCGCTCACCACCCCCTTAGTTTCTAGCGAGATCGATTGTTATGCATAGCCTGTATTTGCCCACAGACTATCTCATTCTATTACTGTATGTATATACAACATAGCTTTCTCTCATTCTATCTTAAACAGCAGCTTGACCGTTCGGCCCTACTCGACTCAAGACTGACCACCGACGTCCAGAAGGGTCCCTATACTATATCCCGAATGCGAAGAAGGCAATTTCACCCAGACAACCAAATTAGATGCGTACGCGGCCATTTTTGAGGCTATACATGGACGTATATAGCGTTCCCGGATCTATTATATATAGCATATATGCATCTATCCGTCTATCTATCTGTAGTCGGTAGAGAGATTTGATTTATTCGTAACTCGTATATGTTTCTGCAATTTAGATTTCAAAGAGCCGTATGGTGCGTATGGGGGCCGCGAAAATTTTGTACCAGATATAACCGTATAATCTTGTCATGTGTGAGGTATAGTAGATGTAAAATATATTGCAAATGTGGTGGAATTTGAATCAGGTAATTAACAGTCCGTATATATTAAACTGAGAAACATGGTGTCCACGGTTGTCACAGGGACACTAAGAAACTCCTAGACAACTAACTGGTCGCTGTAACTTCCTTCTACAGTTCGGGAACTCCAGCAGCTGACGTCCATCCGAGGTAGACAAAAGTCCGAGCATAGTAGCCAGCTTCGACGTCCGACGTCCGACGTTCAACCCTAGAATGTTTATTCTTGGCAGGGTCGGTGAGGTTGGGCACTCGGTGCAAACACCGAAATGCAAATTAGGATTACCTCACGCGGAGTTTGCTATTAACCTGAATTATTCGAGTCTTAATGATGGCTTAGGATCCCGCCCACTGATCTGAGGGATTAAGTCTGTGAATATTGCGCGGCGTAATGAACAGCTACGAATTAGGCCCTCGTCGAAGGGTATTAGGAAAAAACATTGTTAAGAAAAAAAGATATAGACAACCCTTAAACGACGGCCGGAAACTTTTTTTTGCAATTTCCACCTTACCACGGGCGCACGGATATCCTTATCCTTCGAGCTCCGATTAATTCGGCCCCGGCTGAACGCACCGCTAAGAAAAAAAAATAGGAACGATTCGGATCGGATCGGTTTCGCTCCGATTCAAGCGACCCAAAATATTTCGATCTCGATTTATTCAATATTAAAATGAAATTCAGGTGAATCTGAGACGCCACGATAAACAGGAAGCGACCAACGATGCGGTAGTAGGGGAGAAAACTTATGGTGACAAAGTTATTTTTGAATTTGTTTTTTACAGTTTTTCGATGCCACCCTTCGGGGTTGTTTTCTCTTCACCGTTTCACGATTTGCGATTTGACAAAAAGATGAATGAAAAGAAAAAAAAAAAGAACAGGAAGAGAGAATAAAAAAGAATCGGAGTCGCTTTGAACGTTAGTCGTCAGTTGGTACAGGGGGTGCTAAGCGAGACTTTCGCGATACGAGAGTGAACGGGGGGTGTTTTTCCACCACCAGTTGCTCGCGGCACCCACGAACTTCCACCCTGCCACCGTTAAGAGAGAGAAGGGAAAACGGTAGACGGGGAAAAGAGAGCGTACACGCCGAACCATAAAAGTCCTAAACTCTTCGCTCGACGCTTTGAAAACCCTCCACTAACCTATACTACTTTTTGCCTCTATACCAGAGAAGTGAACTGGGTTATATCGGATGATCCGGATACCAGGCGAGTAAAACCTTCGAAGAGGACATTTTGCAAAGTCCTTCGCAGCTCCTCTTTATGCACTGCTTTATTCAAGAGACCATAAAACCCTCAAGTTACAACTAAACTTATCCATTATTGGATGAACGAGTTCGAATCGGAAATCATCCTCGATAGAAGTACAGACGAATTCAGGTTTAAGAAAATTTAAACGCATAAGATAATACAGAACACTCGACGTCGATGGTGTGGAATAAACAAAGAAAGTCAAGTTCAAGAACAGTTGAGGAAAAAGGTAGATGGTAGAAATTTTGTTTTTTCTATTTCAAGTTCTCGGATGCCAAAATACCGGTCCATTCGCCCACTGAAATTGAGAGGGGAAGGGTGGCAATTGTAACTGACGTGTGTCCGCCAAGAGCAAAGGAGCTTTGGTGTGGGCTGACGCGGTGGATGGGTTGAGTGTCCAGGTCGTAGTTGGAGGGTCGTTTATTGATCTCTCAAGTCCGAACCTCGCCGCGTGTACTCGGGACCTAAGCCCATCCACTCCCGCCAACCCTCTCCCATCACCCCCATTCTCGCAACCTATTCTATACGTTTCTACCCCCGTTGACTGGCCACAACCACCCCCCGTGGCCGCACTCCGAGACACTGGACATAACGACTACTGCCTCAGCCTCCTTCTCCCACCTTATTCTCCTACCCTTAGGGAAACAGGTTCCCAACTTACAGTCATTAAGGAAGAGAGAGACGGATGAAGAATGAAGATAAAGAGAAGGGAGAATCACTCACACCTTCTACGTGGATCGATTGAATATTCTCTCGAATTATACCCAAAGAGAAGCGCTTTCGAACGATACGTACGTACGAGAATGATGAGATTTTTTTTCATCTATATCAGCACAAAAATTAGTTGAACACTGAGGGGGTGGAATCGGCCCTTTACAAGTCTATTGGCGGTAACATGAGAAAGCAGGTGTGCCAGAAAAGCAGGTGATAATGATTCGAAACGGTAAACTGACATTATTTTGATGCACGGACATCACCTGCAGGTTTTTCGATCAGGAGAGCGTTGAAAAGTGGTGAGATAATTTTGGAGAAATTTACGGTCGATAATCTGAGAGTATTTTGCAAATTCTGAGAAATTGGGGATGGTATGCAATGAGCAGAGCGGATCGAATGTCTGTCAGTGAATAGTTGATTACCTCGAACATTGAGAACCTTATTCCATTTTAGGAGAGTTGCTAGTTGCAGATAACTTAGTCCTCCTAACCACCACCCTCGGTAACCCTCCTCTGTTCCCGGTTTCTCTTCGTTTCGCGACCCTCGCACAACCCTAATTTACATCTTGACCAGCTAGCTACCTATACCTACCAAACGGTCATCTTGTTCTAGGACCTTCTAAACTTAGATAACGTCACACCTCGGGGGGTCCAAATATATCTGTACACACACACACATCCCGTAAAGAAAAAAAAGAAGAAATTTCTCTAAACGGCGAAACATTTCTTCACCTTATTTCGCAAGTTGTCGATAAACTTAGCTGACCATTCGCCGTTTCTTGATCTGACGGGAATGCTCCGAGCCTTGCATTCGCCGTCTGGGATGGTCGGTCTTAAAAATCAAGTGTCATTTTTATGACTTACTATCAGAGAATGAAATGGACAAGAACGAAACGCTTGGTTACCGCGGAAAAACCTCAGCTGAGTGTTTTCTTACTTTTTAGTTTATTTGATTTCATTTTTTTCGTCCTTCAGTAAAGTGGAATATGGATAGGATTTTACATTCGTATAGATATACAAACCACCGTTGGCACGTTTGCATCGAGAGTTCAAGATTTATTGGACCAAATCCAACGGTACTTTTAACCCCATGGATATCTTCGCTGTTTTCTAAATTCCGTGGTGTATTCGTAGACGGTTTTACAGACTTTGATATCGACCAGCTGAATGAATCGGCGTTTCATATCATAGTTTGATAAAATTGCATCCATGTACACAGAATCGGGGGGCTTTCTATTAACATCGCATAATATCAAGCGGTATATTGTTCATCGGAGATTATAAATCCTACACAAATGGAGTGTAATATTATGTGCATATGCCAATTATGGATGCATTATGCGGTATAAATATTAATGCTTCCTGCCAAAAGGAGGAAAAAAAAACGAACAGAAAAAACGCGTCAGATACGACCGTGTCTAGTAAAATGCAAAGCATGCATGCGAATTGTGAAAAAGGAGCGAATAACGGTTGACCATAGAGTTTAAATTTTTCACGATGCGATGTAACGTGCGAGACGAAAAATACGAAAATCGTCGATCTACTTTGAAAAGATCTACTTTGAGAAGTTGCGTTTGGAATAATCGTCGAGATTCGAAGGTACTCAGGTGTTAACTTGAAATTTGACTCCTAATTAAGAAGCGAGAAGGATGAATCTATTATCTGAACCTTAGCAGAGCAAATACCAACGGCATTAATGTCAACGGTTTTACCAACATACGAACGTACGGCCGAGCATACGTGTTCATTAGGCGTATTTACTGTTTAGCATTTCAAATTTGGCCAGCTCGGGCGTTAGCGATACAGATATACCACGTCTGTAAAGGATAACCCTTTTGGCAATCAAATATTTTAATTTAATCGTCCCGCTAATGATCTGGCTTACATTCTGTTACACGTGGGTGTATAGTCGTTCCGACTTACCACTTCATCCGTATGCAATAAGGTTTATAAACGCGGTAGAAATTAATCAAGACTGCAATTTTCTCCAAAATTATTCTTCCCATATAATTTCAGATCGAGTAGATCCTTCTGGTCGATCGGTATCATCGTCCAGATTAGTCTTCTTCCGATTCAGGTTCGATCGCCCGATAGGTTCTTGACACCTTGTAAGAAAAGCTCGCGGATCAGCTTATGCAAGTATCATCGATGCGAACCTGTGAGGCGTTGGCAGGGTCAAGGTGTCAGTCAAAGAGGTCATGGGAGGAAGTAAGGGGAGGTGAAAAGAGGGGAAATGAATGGGTGGCAGGTGGTGGGAAAGTTCGTTCGTGTACCTACGTTGGGGTTCATTAGGTTATTGAAACCTTAGTCAATGTAACTAGTGGCCGGTGCTGGTAGAGCTACTGGCTGCAGAGGGGCTTCGTAATGCTCACTGCCGGAGGAGTGCTGGCCACGACTGCCTGACCACTGAGCGCGACTGTCGTCTGCTGTGCTTCCATACCCGCTTTATAGTCCTGCGAGTGAAACTCACCATTTCTACTTCGATGGACAGCCGGACAGCCAGAGGGGGCGGAGAAATAGACGGACAGACGTGTGGACTACGGACTGCGAAGGCAGAAACCAACTTGACATAGAACACCACGTTACCATCATAGATTCTGCAGAGTCTGTATGCTAATACTAAACATTAATTAAACATTCTCTGCGTTAACGTCGCTGAAGACAGAGCTTGAAATTTTGTTCAAGTTTCTACACCGGTTTCATTTGCCTTACATCGAACGTCGGTTGAAATTTTTCACTGACAATTTGTCGTGGAGATAAATTTTTTATTTTACTTTATTAACTCCGAAAATAGGTTGACCGAATATTTTACAATCGGGTGGATTTCTGTCGCTCAAGTTTACAGTGTGTAATACGTCATAGTTTTTACATAATTCCGCTAACTTGGGATTTATCCGTTAGCAGTTAGCCGCTAGCTGCACTGCATTGAAACGAAGCCGTAAAAGATCAGATGAAAAATTTAAGCGCTTACATGAATTTTCTGCACTCTGATTCGCACCGGCACGTACGTTATATACGTAAAATAGACTCAGACAAATTTTGAATTTTACTAACTCGCTTTTAATTTTAAGCCGGAAGCCGTGGGAGTTATTACCTTCTCTATTTTCGTACGTGGTTATATTAGATTACGGAACTCCGGGTTATCATAGGGTTATATTCTGTATCACGAGATATATAGGAATTGACGGAAAAAGATGTGCAGGAATTTTTATAGTAGAAGCAATTTATTGTCTGGAATCAGAGCCGAAAATTGATGGGGAAGAAAAAAAATAGCTGCGTGATTCGGTTGACGTTTCGAAAGATGCCTCGTTCGTTACTTCGTTTTATTGTAATTTTTAAAAAATGTTTTGCTGATTCAATCCTTCGGCGAATGCAGCAAATAATCGAAGTTCAGATTGTTGCCAGAGAAGGCAGAGTTAATTAGGTTCTTTAATCGTTGGTTATTGTTTCGCCGAGGCCTAATTTAGAGGCAGCTGCCAGTGAACGCTAATTAAAATACCTAATTGCAGCCATTAAACATGAGATGTGATGTGGTATACATACGTTACATATTATAGATGTGTATATATATTTGTACGTTCGCAGATATATCTCAGCTGCTTATATATACGTGCGTTCTATAAATATAACCCTCAATTAACATTTCTCGGGTTTCAGCTAAAAATTATTATTAAGAGGGTCGTAAGATTCAAGGCGTCTACGTTGGACGC
Organism: Athalia circularis; assembly: GCA_963978495.1. Taxonomy (NCBI): domain Eukaryota; kingdom Metazoa; phylum Arthropoda; class Insecta; order Hymenoptera; family Athaliidae; genus Athalia; species Athalia circularis. Next base: position 16,593,870 of record OZ021698.1, on the reverse strand, counting down.
GTATCTCGTACATATGTATCGTATAAATAATTAGATATATCTCCCCGTCAATTATACGATTTGAAATATATATTTTATAAATATAACAATGACGATGGCAGCTGCTTGATATGAAATAATTTGCGTTCCTAGCGACGACGATCCTGTTATCTCTATCTGCACACATTCGAAATGAACTTTACAGCAGAATTATAACTTGTACGTAGTGTAAAAATAATTGAATTATAAACAATCGATCAGTTTCAGATTCCAGATGATTTGTATTGGTCATAACGCATCGCGATATGTATCTCCGTTTGGTATTATTATAATCCCATGTCGAACTCGTAATAACACTGATGAAGGGCTGACGCGCATTTATAGCCTCGAGTTTCATTGTCAGAAGTGAAATTACATCTCCAGAGCTGCTGCAACTATAGAGAGCGGAGCCAATTCAAGCCGAGCCAAACCGAACCAAATCGAAATCGTATCCCCCACCACAATGACTGCATAATTACAGTGATAATTACTGATGATCCCATCATTTAATTAACGTAGTGCAGGCCAACTATTCGAGTTCCCAAAACTCTCGCGTTTATAAATTAATTCGATATAGCGATAGAATTTAACAAAAAGAAAAAGAGAAAACGCATCAGTGCAGTGGCAGGACCCAATAATTTTATTTTTATCAAATTGAGTTAACGTAATCACCAGCTGCAGGCGTATAATAAAGTACATGTCCTGCACTCTGCACCTTATCCGGTTGTAAAAAAAATTCGATACCGATTGGCTTTAGCTGCTTTATCTCCGCTCCTCGCTTCGGGGTAGGCAAATAAATGTAGAAAATGGTCTTCAATTTATTTGTAATTACCATCACGGTCGTTGATTGGTCTCGGATCGGCACCACCGTTTGTCTCTTTGTACGAACAGGGTCCGACGCTGTACCACAATTTTTTGCTATCCCTTCCTTCCAATTTTTTTTTTTTCTCTACCATCGAAATAGCTCTTCGTGACACGGTAAGTTAGCTAACGAACGCGTGTCAATTAATGACAGGCTTTTATTAGATTACTATATTTTTTTTTTCTCTCTCCTTTCGACTGCATTTTTGTTTCACTTGGTGAATTCTCGTTAGTTTTTTCTGCGGCAATGAATTTTTTACTGCAGAAACTACAGTATTCATTATACAGATGTACCGAAAGTATTCGATCGCAATTCACGCAAGCGACGGAAAAAATTATGTTTGCCCTCAAGATAATGAGGAGCAACGGGTTTTATTCGATGAACAAATACAAATTTTTTACTTATTCTTTGCGAGAGCAACAACATGTCGTGTATAAAACAAGTATAAACTTTCGCCTCGTAACCGAAGAAATTTATAACGGATCCGATTCGATGATTAAATCGGTTGTTAAAATCCGGTTGTAAAAAGATTTCATGAAAACTTTGTTGTCTCGAATAACAAGGAACAGAAAAAAATCAGGTTCATGTATCGTGATTTGGTGAGGAAATTTTTGATTTCAAAATTTTTTTAAAAATGGTGGATATAATTTTTATTTTATAATAATTCGATCGAACGTGAATAGTTTTATTCATTAACTCACAGTGTGCATATATAATGCATGTATTTATAGCGTATCGGTTTTCTATATCCTATTTACTTATGATTATCCTCCAATCATTGGATTTATTGAGTAGGTATACCTATACTATTCCCGAGCACCTGATTTATTTCGACATTAATCAAGTTAATGATGCTACAGGAACCTTCATCCTCACCCCCTCCCTTCCTTCTCTCTCGCCACCTGCAGCACCCCCTTTACCAACCTTCTCTCATCCCTTCTCAACCGGATCGCTGGACTCCTACGTTATAACTGGGAAACAGGAAATGAGCATTTCGATCGAGATCTGCAGTTATATGCACAATTAGTAACGCGGGAAAACTAGAATATCCAGTTTCTGCGCGATCAAACGCCTATACCTATCTCTAGCTCGAAGCTAAGAAAAAAAAATCAACGAAATTGTCTTTATCCGTTCGAAATTAACATCGTATCGTTTCTAAATCAGATTCTTTTAATTTTATTTCTTTTTTCATTTCACGAGCGGTGCGTGTTACGTTTTTATCGAGCGATGCACGGGATAAATCACCGGTAAACATATATTTCGAAATATAACTCACTCATAATATCACCACGGAATTCCATGCGGGTAAAACTAGAGGAGAGTTTTTGGATTTAATAAATTTAATATAATTTTACAAAGTAATTGAATTTACGTAAGGTGGTATGCGGGTGTGTATTATGTATGTGTAATGTACAACAGCCAAAGCGAATAATACTCACGATATTTTATCTACGTACGAGTGGACGAACACGTACACGTCGTATACGTATACCTTTCGAATTAAGAGAGAAATCGTGACTCACCTGAAACATAAAGGGAAAAAATGTTAATGAGATCCAGAGACCACGGCCTAGCTGACGTGGCTATAGCTATGGAATATTCCTATATACATACAATATTATACATAAGTATATGCGTCTATATATCTAATGGTTCATCGTCCAGAAGAAATCATCCAGGAATTGTTTTTTTTGTTTCTAACTTGTGTCCGTTACTTATATATTATTGTTAGACGCGTATGAAGACCGCTGATCGAATCTCTCATTGTCAGTTGAAATAAGCGCGTGTAAAATACAGCGTGATCGAATGAAGAAAAAAAAAAAAAAAATCTCGAAGCTTTTTTCTTCTCGTTGAATGGTAATGAAAAATTTAAACAGTCGTTGAATAAGAAGGTTTTCATTACGCCACGAAGTGAGCAACGGCTGCGTATATGTATATCCGAAGCCATAAGTACTATAGTTGCACTGCACACCTATATAAATTTACAGATAGATGGACGAATTGTTGCATGTATACACTGTATATGTATGTAATAAAATGAGCTTGTAAGGTAATATATATAAGCTGATCGTTTGTGTGAGTAACTGCATGTATACATATGCATGCCGCTGCGAAGGCGGAAACAAGGGGGAGGAAAAGAGGAAGGGAACGAGGGGGAGTGAAACCGGGATGATGTTACACCATCAATCAGCTAGCAAACATTAACTCAACACCCGCTCCCTGTCTCCTATATACCTGACCTGGGCTTCGCTTGGCCATGCCGATAATATCGCTCTCATATATTGATATATACATATACACCATATGCCAAAGGTGCTGCCTATACATACAAGTGAGAGAGAGTAGGTTGGTACGTATGGTACAATAACGATATGTAACATCGATGTAATTAATTATGTAGTTCTTATTTATTAACTATCCAGCAAAAGCACGATGTCATCTACCTCGTATCTAGATACAGACATAGTTGATCGTCGGGTGCAATTGCAACACAATTTTCCGTTCACATATAAGTCGTTGGATTCAAAATTATTCTCAGAATAAAATGCATTGACTTTTTTCGTCACGGTCTCACTGGACTGCCGAATGAAATAAGAGCGTTTTGTTTCAGGTCAAACGAATGCCCGACCAACCATTCTTTACGATTGATCACTTTATACGTTCCTTTATGTATATGGGGTACAGTAATATCTGTACACAATTTATTCAGATGTCCATCGGCGCAGCTGTACATAAAATATACGCGCGTGCTAGACGTCAACGTTTCGCGTCTTATACCGATATAAAAGTACGTATAGGTATAGCGCGCACTGATCGTCATGGACATGAAGAAAAAAAAAGATGGAGAAGGAATCTAAAGAACATGAATTACTTATAGAGCGTACTTATGTATTGATAATTTATTCACGCCTTAATATATCTATGTGCATAGGAGTCATGGTTCTACGAGTGAATATATCAATAGATTCGATGCATATGGAGAAAATAGATTGATATAGAATTCGAGATGAGTGTGACAGGAAAAACATGAAAAAATAAAGAAGCCGGGAGAATATAATATGCGGTATGGAAGACGATCGCGACTATCAAGAGGGGAAAAGAAGGAAAAAATAAATGCGGTATCGGGTACGTATTTATATGAATAATAAAATAGAAGAAAGTAAATGATTTCGCTGATGCATAAACCTTAGCTACGGTTTTCGCGATTCATCGATCAAAAAAACACTCCCGCGGTAGGTAATGTGCAGTTGCGAGAAGAATTGAAGCTTCGCGAATTCGAGATGACCGCTCGATGTCCTAAAGGAATTATAAGACTCTGGAATAAATAATAAGATCCTTGACTCGCCACCGATGCTGCTCCGGATATATCCGTTCGTTTATTTCCAACCCCCGACGCGAACAGAGGGGTGTTATAAGTTTTATACCTTATACTCTAGACGCCGCTAGAAACTGAATAGAATAATCCATTAATCAGATGGAATCCTAACCGTGCCAGCTGTGCAACACGCGTCTATCCGAGTCTCATCTGAGTAGCGGTCAACCGTCTTTGTATTATTCAGCATCGATCCGCGGGGGTCACTACAGATTAGACGCGTTAAACTCGCTTTAATTCTAATCCTCGTGCGCTGCTCTTCTCTATTCTACGACAGACGTGTACAGCGATAGAAATATTCCGTTTTAAAAGTTTCAAGCTATTACCCCAATTTTGATGGATAAAGTTAAGCTTCAAATCTGAACTGCACTGAGAAATCATGAAGAGAAAGTTAAGATTAGAGTGAATAGAAAAAAAATTGTTGTTCGAATTAATTGCGACGATCAGCGTCATCGTAGATTGTGATTTCTTCGACCGAAAAGCACGACGATTTCATCTTCGGAGCCACCATGTGCATAAAAAACAGTCGACATACAGCTTGGACGTATCTGCAGTCTAGGCTTGATGAAAATGGACCAAAATGAAATAATTGCACAAAAATAAAATGAATGAATGAAAAAAATGAAATAAAAAAAAAAAAATAGAAAATACATGTATATGAAACAGGTGATGATGATAAAGAAAACAAAAAAAAAATGGAAAAAAGCGTCGAACCGAACAATACCGTAAATAGCAGCGAAATACGCAAATCGGTCCTTTTAGCTTAAAATTACAGTTGCAACGTGCGACGGACGACGAGCTCGTGGGTGGATTGTAGGGGGTGGTAGCCGTGCAGGGTGGTTGGTGGAAAAGGGGAGTGTGTGTCGTGGAAAAAAATCCATACAATCCGATCAGAACAATGTATGCGTGTGAACGTGTGATTGTCTGAGTTTTGTGTGTGCTCGGGCATTGATACGGAAGCCAGATCTGAGCGTACACTGATAAATGCGGAAAATAAACCATTTTTTAAAATGGCGTCGTGTACCGGTTGATGGCTGGTAATACCCGGGATTCGGATAGTCGCTTATTCGTACGAGGGGATGGGGGAGGGAAAGCGGGGGGAAGGGGTTACCGACGCCCGCGAACCCCCCCATGACAATTGCGATCACCCCGCGAGTTTAATGAAGCATACATAATATATGACATGCAAATTTAGGGGTGATAAAGAAGGGGGAAAAAAATATATACGTACATGTATATATGTATGAATGTAATTAATACTAACTTCGTTTGCGGTTTTTATTTATAGATGAAATGTCACCTAATATATTCCGAGCAATATGCGGTGAATTTTTTCACCAATGATTATATTCTCATTTTCTTCACGATAAAATTCAGTATTCCGAAGTATATAAAACTAGAGCTTTCGGTTTGCTGTATTTTTCCCCCCTCCTTGACTCGTTCTTTTTTTTCGCCCTGTCTTTGTTTTACAAATATAAAATAAAAAATTGCGATGAAGCACCCGATACGCGCTGCGGAGGGTATATATACATAGAAACGAGTAGGGAGTGGTCAAAAGCGTTTGTGTGCGGAGGGTGCTGATAAAAAATTATTCCCAAAACCAAATCTAGCGTGCCCCTCATTTCTATACATATATCTATACGTATGGTATACGTGCAGGGTAAAGGTGGTAGATATATTTATTATTTCTCTGCGGCAGCAACCCTTTACTTACAGTCCAGTACTGAAACCGCAAATCCACCGATTGCAACACGCGAAAAACTTTTCTATCTGTTTTCTTTTCTTTTATTTTTTTTTCCATCCTGTCTCCGTGAAACTTTTAATTTCTGAATAATAAACAAGTTAATAAGTTCCATGTTTGTGTTGACCTAACAATCGCTAGGCAACGACACATATCATATGTGACTATAAGACTCTTCGTTTTTAATTGAAAAAAAAAGACAAAAAATTGAAAGGCTTGAGAGAGAATTGAATGAAACCTAATGTATTATGTAACCGATAGTTCTCGTGTGTTTTCGCGCATCGATTTCGATTGATTTAATTTTATCTCGTAGATTATTTTCTTTATTTTTTTTTTCGCATAATTCGTAATAGTTCTGCATACTCCTACGAGTGTTATTTATTATATTCTGAAGTATAGAAATAATTATGTGAGGTGTTGAGCAACTCGAGTGCATTTTGACTCTAACTGCAACTCGTATATGATAATGACTTGTAGAATATATATACATAACGATAATTACTATAATGAGAATTAAAATGGAGGGAAGTCCATTATACACCAGAGTGCAATTGTAAAATTTTTCATGTATTAATATAAAAAAACAAACCAACTCACGCATTTCAAACACACGATGTAAAAGAATGTAGAAAAATGAAGAAAAAAAGAACAGAAACTGCTGAAAATTAAAAAAATAACATATAATGAGGTGTAGTAATAAAATTAAAAATAAAGTAAAATGAATAAAAACACTTTTCACTCGTGCGGTAAATGGAGTGAAAAAAGCGGAGAAATGGAAAAGGAATGGGAAAAAATGAAACACGAAATGAAACGAAGGGAAAAAAAAAAAAAAAAAATTGTTGGATTTTTCATGCAGGAAAGTGCATGGTAGTCATTGTGCGACCTACGTAGGTTTAATATACCGGCTATGGTATATATTATATGTATATAACGCATGCACGTTGTAATTGTAATTGTTATTATTCCGTGTATAATTAACGCCGTTTCAATTCCGTGCGCTCCGGATCTCGCGGGGTCTCCTCCGACGAAAACTTTAAGTACAGTAAGTAAGGGTCGTTTACATAATTAATTAAAGAACGAACCCTGTGCGCTGCAGAGTTCTCGAGAGATGTTTTTGTTTCCTTTCTAAAAAAACAAAAAAAAAACCCTTTTCAGTTCGATTGTTATTGTTATATATATCATTTGAACCATGTATTTTTTTTTCTTTTTTTGTAGGGTTTTTTATTTTTTACCTAAAATTTACCTCACGTATATTTCGTACAATAAGAAAATATTTTCACTCGCAGGTATGTGTGTACGATGAACACCGATTAGAAAATATTCCTATAGGAAGCAGAGCTGCTTATGTGTATATCGCTGATATATGAAATTCATTGCATATGGATCGAGTGAAAGATTTTACCTTGGGTTTTGTTCTCGCTTGGGCATGCATATCGGATCGGCTTTTTATATTCCATACGTAGAGATATATTACGGGGTGCGAAAGTACCTCCGATACCTAATCCTGTATTTTTCCATTGATTCGTCGCTCCTGCTGCCACCATCGTCGCATCGGAAGGGTTGGGGTGCCAACGGAGGAGAGACACGTGAAGCCGGAGAGGCGGAGGCCGAAGGGGGAAATTGAGGGGAGCAAATGTAATTAATTATCCCTGTAATGACTCTGACTGATGAGCGGCTGGACAAGTCCAGCCAGGTCGAAATAGCGCCGAGGTAGCGAAGGGTACGAACAGCCCCCGCACGTTCTTCACGATTTTTCACCCGATTCTTGAGCCCGACGTATTATAAAAAATGTTTCAAATCTAACCGATTCCCAAAATCAGTGGATCGAGTAAACGGAGGAAAAAAAGAAGAAAAAAAATGATACGTATATTCCAGCTTGTAGAATTAGTTTCCAGGATAAGGTTAAAAGCGTTGATCGAGTTTTATGCCGGATTTAATCTTTTACTACGTAAAAATTATAGGGAGACAGCAGTGCGAGAGGTACGACGAGGGGCTCTGTGCATGACAAGGTAGATTTATTTTTTTCACACCCTGCGAGCACCGCTTCGGACCAGGACGAGGTGTTTTAATATTTTAATAGGAGGACGGAATAGCCCAGCTTCGTGACTTGCCGTTTCGTATAATGATATTCTCATGCATTCTAGGACGGCTAGTATGTGCGACTCATTAGACAGGAAATTAACAGCGGTAGGTTACCGACGAGCGTTCTCAAATTTATGTAATATGCAGGCTGTAGAGCGGATTTTTGATAACGCGCCGCTAACTAACCCCTATTCTTTGTTTGTTTCTAGTTCATTCAAACAAATTTTATTATTATTAGTATAATTTTTTTTTCCATGCTTTTTGAATTGATTTAGGCCACCCCCGTTTCCGGGATTCATTTCGCCTTCTAATTTACTTTCTACTAATTCGTACTGGATTGGTTCTGCAGCGATGCTTCTCCCGTTTCCAATCGTCAATGCGAGCGACCATCGAAATAAAGAATTACTCGAATCCCAGAAATCCAATCAAAAAACCTCCGCGCACCTGCGAGCTCCCCGGATAAAAAAGTGCCTGCTGCTCCTGCCGGTGTATACTGCAGCCATATCCCTCCATCCCGTATGTCCACATAATAGATCCTTGTTTCGCTTCGGATTCCTGTTAACTTCAACTCCGTCGAAAGGTGTGACGATGCAGCAGCCGAGCAGCAGACTTATACGTGTAGGGTTGGTATATTATATACCCGCTAGTAGCCATCGGGGATCAATTTTCGTGGCAAGTTTTCTACCAAATAAGATTTTATCAGAGTCATCCCGTTCGTTCTTGGAACATTAATAAAATACGGCGGGACTAAATTCTATCGCAATTAAAAGCCATGCACGGCTACCGGTTCGAATAAGGACTTTTTTCTCGTACCGGGCTATTTTTTTTTTTCGATTGACCAGAAGTTTAAAATAGAGAAATGAAAAGCTCGAAACTTCAAGCTTTGTAATAATCGTTCCGCGAGATATTTTTGGTTACTCGAATGAATTAATTGCTTAGAAAATGTTCAAAGGTTTTATTCATCGAAAGATGCTGCAGCTTAAAAATCACTTTATTCGGTTTGAAAAATTTTCCCCGACGTCGTTGTAGCTGCTATACTGCTGCTGCTGTTGGTTTCGTGATCCTGACAAATGAAGTTTTATAATCGTTATTGATTGGCAACTTACTTGCGCTTGGATTCAGAGTTACTACTAACGGCAGATTTGGGAGCGCCATGCCGAGATTGATGCGTTCGGTAAACAGAATAGGCGCGTCCTCGTTTACAGGACGAAAGAACGAACAAATGAACGAAGGACGAATTGAACGAACTAACGAAAACGAGAACGAGACGCACGGCTCGGTTCTGGTGCGGCTATATGGGCGACGAACGAGGCACGAAGGCGCGTAATTAATCGTAGCTTAGATTCGTAATGCCGACTAATTTCGTTAATTACTGGATTCCACGTAATTTGGATTCGTTCGCAACGGGACTTCCTTCTTTGTTGGGCACATTGCGGCCTGCCTCGACGAATACTTCGTGTTGATAATTGTATCTCGCGTCCTGTTCGCCCTGAACACAGCCGCCGCAATAGGGCCGAAAACGTCGCGTGACAAATAAAACCCAACATTTCATACCATCGAGGAAGCTGAAAGAAGAAAATAATAAAATCGCACATTTGACGGCAAAAACAGAATGAGAATCGATAACGAATACCGAAAAACTAACCACACTGCTAGTTATCTCCCGAAAAACAAACAAGCGTACTACAATTTTTTGTTGTTTTTTTGTTTTAATTTCTCATTTCGCGGGTTGGAACCGATTTGACCGGATGAACCCCGATCAGGAGCTGGCTATTGGGGGGACTTTTATAATCCGCCGGTAAATGCGAAATACGCCGCGGTGCGCTGCCATTTTAATCGAAATAGGTTTTTTGCGCGAAATAAAGCAAAAAACGAGGAAATAAAAAATATGAAAAAAAAGAAGAAACTTTTCCCCCCCAAAAATAAAAAAAAAAAAGAGTATTCGTATTTAGAGAGAATGAAATGAGTTCACCTCCGGTACGATGAAAGACCGATAAGCATAGCTGATTTATACGAGGCACCGCCGCCGAACGTCCGAGCGTCCAGCGCGCGGTGTGGGTTGGGGGTGGGAGTTTGAAAAGGTTGAAAAAAAGGGGGCAATGACGGGTCGGCAGAGGAAGGGAGAGGCAAAGGGTGAAACGAAAAGACAGACGTTTTCAATTTGATCGGTGAAACCGACGAGACCCCGAGAGAACGAGAGATAGAGATTGTCGAAAAAAAAAAGAAATAAAAAACGTGGAGGGAGAAAAACTGACAATCAGATGTGGAACATAATGAAAGTTCAATAAGCAGCGGAGAAGAAGAAAACAAAAAAATGAAAATTAAATAAAATAAAATTCTCAATATAGCTGAATGAAATTTGTTCCACCTCCGTGTAGCACCAAGTAAAAATAATACCTATACGTCCGAACGACATGTTCGGTATGGTCACGGTAGGAATAAGTTATTCAACCGATAACCGAGATAGATAAGATTCAGTTCCAACAAATGTTTCAGCATGCATGTACAGCGAACTACACTTGTCTTACCACATGCACGCCGTATCGAAAAACGTCATGGTTTGTTGCTTGTCTTATACATGGATGAGCATTTGAATATATCACGTTAGCTATCATCGCTGCATAAAAATTAAGCTTACATGTGTTATAATTACCATAAAAAATTGTCCCAAGATTTCAAACGCTCTATTCTATTTTCTATCTTCCTATCTTCTTTTTTCTTTCTTGTCTTTTTTCGACAGCGTTTAGCCCACAGTAGAAAAAATCGGCAGCTCAACAGCGCTTCATTTTTTACCATAGAAATGGGGGCAGGCTGCACCCTTTACCACATATCCGTGTTGGTATACGTATACACATTATAGGGTATGTTTGTGTCGTCTCTGAACACACAGAAAAGAATTTGCAGCAATATATACATACATACCCTTATATATACGGCAGAGGACGGGGAACACAATCAGAAAATAAACAGACACGCGCGCGCCCCTCTTCATTTTCATTTATTCGCTCGCTTGCGCGTTCTATTGGTAAAAAAAAAGTCTTTTTTTGTCGATTCCTTTTACCATTTTTACTTCTTTTTTTTTTTTGTTTAGCTGGATTGGAAGTGGTATAAATTGGTAAGGGGGCCGTCGACGGGTGGGGGACAGAATTCTGCGTGGTTTGTGAAAGGGGTGAAAAATAGGGGCGTTGATTAGTAGCAGGACCGGAGGTGAAAGCTTTCTGACGATAAGGTGACCGGTGCGAGAAAAGTATTCACGGAATTTTTGTTATATAATGAGAATTTATCGGTGGCAAACATATTCAACTGCAATATATAATAATATATGTTCATGCCGTTCAGCAGCTGAAAGATTTTAGTTTGAAATTTTCTGCAATTGAACGGAATAAAGGAAGTTACTTTCGAATGCCTTTCGCGTTGTGGTGCCGAGCAGGTGGTGGAAAATGTGTATATACACGGGAATTATGTTCAATAAACGGGCGGGAAGTTTTTGTATAGATATACACGTACACTTTATATGAGAGGCGATCACCCTCGGTACGTTTAACCCAGTGACTCGGGAGTCGGTTAGGTTGGTTGGTGGTCGGATGAAGAAAGGGGAGTCCCAGTGGGGCAGGAAAATAGACGAGGGAATATAGCGAGCTTTCGCTCTCGTCGACACCAACCGGCAACAAGAAAACTTGGAAAGTGCAATTTCTGCTGGTGCAGCAGATCACCGGCCAAGTTCATGTGTGCCATCGAATAACACTCGGTTACTCGAATATCTATACCTACATTTATATATGTAATCTGAAATTCATAGAAAGTTTTTCATGCAAATGTTGATGAAAATTTACTAAAATTATTATAATAATTGATATACATCAACGGAAAGTTATACGTACGTAATATATTCTGAAATAATATTAATTCGATTTCGCTAATGAATTTCGGTATATTTGTCTGCAGGAGTTTCGATTCCCTCGTTGGGTTATCGTGGCGGTATATACATGTTGTTGTTGAATACGTAAATATATGTATAATAGTTGGCAAAATTTTTCCATCTCAACACATACCCATGTACGTTAAGTCCTGCGGCTGTTGCTGCCGCTGTAGCTGCTGCAGAGAGAGGACTCAAAATTCGCAATAATAAAGCTCGCACGTACCGGGTAAAAAAAAAAAGAAGAAAATAGAAAAGAGAAAAAAAATACACGTCATTCATTTTGTATGCTGGCGTCTGTGTACCCGCATGAATATGCATTTTTTTACCCCCCCCCCCCCCCCCCCCTAGCCACCCCACGCTAAGTGTGTGCAGATTGCGTCCGGATAAAGCGTGCTCGTTCATTATTGTCCGCACCAGATACTTGCGCCATTATACGTATATACATACTCAAGTAATGCCTATGTATATTTTTCACGTATATGTAGATACGATCAAATCGCGTCTGTATAGATAGTCAATCTGCTCGCAAATCGAAAATATCGCCACTCGATATAAACTGCAATGATCTCCTCTTTCAAAATTCCTAGGAACCGTGCATTCCAAAAACTGAATCTGACACCTCAGCTGATAACGGGTAATAGAAATAAATTGATTCGGTTGATTTCTCTTTTGTTTTTTGTTTTTGAATGACGAACAACAAACAAAAAGTCAAGATAATGATGATAATAATGATATCGGTATGAATTCGGTAGCGGATGATGGGGTTGTAAAGCGCGAAGGGGTCGCGATGGGCTGCACCGCTCCACGCAGCGCGTCTGTTTTTGTCTTTGTCGGGGCGGTTTGGATTCATTCCTGCAAGGGTAACAGTCCTCGATTCCGAGCAGTTGCCCTCGGTCGGGGGTTGAGCCAAGTTCAACCACCCTTCGTTTCCTACTCCCTCTCCCTTTACCGCTATGCTGCAGAGCCGGAAGGCGCGGCGGACGGAGAGGAGAAGGGTACATGACTCTCTTGTTTGTAATTATTCATGAACAAAGGCACTGATAATTGCACTGCTTGGATTGCACACTCGCCAGCGTAGTTACCTATATTGTGGTCATCTACCCAACCCCCGGTCTCATTTTCGAAAATTCAGAGCACAAGAAATACTCAGCATATGCGTACGTAGAAAGTTCATCCATAACATAAATAATGAAAAAAAGAAATGATCGGTGAATCGGGGAATCGGTGACGGAAAATGTTGATCGATAGATTGCGGAGGATGGGAGGGGTGGAAATGGAGAATCGGATGAAAAGACTGCACCTGAAATGATGGGAATTTATACGAGTAAATCAGGGACGCATGGTTACTGCAGTGACAGCATATTTTACATCCATCTGTAGTCGATCATATATACAATGCGGAATCAGAGTTTACCTAACGTAGATAGCGAGGGGGTGGGAGAAGAGGGAGGAATATAAGTGGCTTAGTTTTGCAATGAAACGGATCGAACAAGAGAGTTGAATCAGTCAGGAAACGAAGAGCGTATACGATTGTATGTATATGGGTAGGTAAAAGCGTCGAGAGAGAAATGTCAAAACTCGTCTCACGCGATGACTGCGACGATGATCGTCAACGGTAGCAGCGGCAGCAGCAGCAGCAGCGGAGCGTCATACGTACGTATCGCTGGTAAACCATAGCAGAAATATTATACGGCCGTTGCAGCGGGGATGAGACAGGAAAGAGATAACACATTTAGGGGGTAGCGTCGCATTCACCCTCTCTCATTTTGCAAACAATGCCATCTCGGTTCTATAATGAACGCCACGGTGTTCCAGACCCCACACCCCCGCGACCCACCCCTTAAACCACCCTTTAAAACCCAACCCTTCCATCGCCGACGACCCCCCATACCAAACAATAATGAGCACGCGGATTATGCGTACTGATTGGTGCTCGATATGCATCGGAAAAAAAGAGATCTGCCTCCTGCAACGACGACGTTTATAGCTGCAGCTGCCTGCCGTTGTTGCTGTTAGGGATCAGAAATCTCTTGATTGGACGTTTCACGTAAACCCAGACGAGATTCAGAACTTCGTTCAGAATCGCTCAAGAATTTCATATACGACCTATGGAAATTTTGCTTTCCGATTCCCTTGAATTTTTTTTTTCTTTTTCTCCTGTTTCCTCTGTTTTACACACAAAATTATCACTCGCCGTAAGAAAACATGCTCGCGCATCGTGTAAGTAATTCGTAGATGAAATCTACCTGTAAACGTATAAGATCAACTGCTGTGAAGCCTAATAAAGATTTAATCGCGAAGACACAACGACAGCCCACTTCCTTATTTTGTTATTTCTTTTTTTTTCACGGTGTCTGTATCTTGTTACAAACAATCTACTTGTCTATTATACACCGGGTGCGAATTTTTTATGACAGATTATATCTTATTTGTTCCCTTACATTTTTCCACCAGTATTTACCGTCGACGTATATTACATCGCACTAGTCTCTGCAATCACCTCAATTTTCCTTGCTTATCGCATCCCCGAAAGACAAAAAAAAAAAAGCGTCGGAGATAAAAAGATGAGGGAGAAAAAAGCGCGAGAGCCTGAAATAAAGTGAAGGAAGGAGATGGGAAGTGAAAATATTGAGGGAATGGGGGTAGTGCAGAGAGGCGACGCAAACGTAGCCGAACAAGCGTGATTCACACGTGAACTCGAAATTCACGTTGGATGAGCTGAATTCACGGGACTCAACGAGGGCCAGGAGAGGGAAATGTGGATAAAATCCAGGGAGAGGGGTTAAAGGGGGTCGGTCTGATTGAAGTCAATAGTTTACCAGCTTCTCAACGTTAACACGGCTCCCCATGACGTATGTATGTGTGTATATCGGTGCAACCGAGTTTTGTATGCGAAACGGAAGCCTTCGTTAATAATATACGTGGAAATCTGATTATTTTTCTGCTCCATGGTTTTAATTTTCGACAGTTTTTCGTTTATATTTTTTTATCCGTAATCATTATTATTATTATTACTATTATTTTCACTCCCCTCCCCCCCTCCCTTTTTTATTGTGTACTTCACCCTCTATTGTTTGTCTGCTTTTCAACCTCAATTCATTGGTTGAACGTGGCACGGCGTTTCTTTTCATATCACAGGGACTAGCAAGTGCTAGCACATTATTATGGAATGCAAATCATTATAACTATTATTAACCACGAAAAAAAAATTGCTCATTTTTTGTAAACGTCCATTGAGTTCTGTCGCTGTCGTTGATTTTTTTTTGCAAAGATTGAAAATAGGATTGATCGAGGAACTGACCTGCACTGAAAGAAACGTTCAAAGTTTTCCCGTCGGTTCTTGCATTTCGGAATACAAATGCAGACTACAACCTTTTTATGTACTTCATATTTCATATTTTATACACTTTCACCTGTGTATATATATATATATATATATATATGTGTGTGAACGTGCTCGGGATATAAATACGTGACCGCGTAAGCACCTAGAGATTTGAAATGAATGGGTAGAAGAATTTTAATGAAATCCCGTGGCTCTTTTATATCTGCAAAAATCAAAGTGAACTGTTGCTTTTTTTTTTTGCACAGTGCATTTTCTTTGTTGCGAGTTCTCGTTTACGGGACGGGATATTTTGACCTCGGAAACGTGAATCTGAGCTACGAATAAAACCGATCTAAATTCATCATTTGTCTAGTTTAATGAAGCGACAAATGGGCGATAACTCGATAAATTTGATAGCTAGTCTGATTCAGTCAGCAGATTCGGATTCCTGGGCTTAAAATACATCAACATACATCAAACCCCGGTATTAGAATATTCTTATTTATTTTCATATTAGAAACACAAATTTGTCAACTAAATTGATTTATCTATTGAAATGATCGAGTTATCGTCCATTTTTCTGATTTATGAGACAAAGTAATGATAACTCGATCAATTCAATAGATAAATCAATTTAGTCAGATGATTCGGATTTCAGAGCCCAAAACACGTAAGATACGAAGAACAAAAAATATTTTTACAATGTACACCTATGTACACCTAATTGGCGAACATTAAAAAAAAAAAAAATTGAATGTAGAGATTATTTGTTTCATAACGCGTCTCTCCCTTGGGTGGGGGGTGGATATTATATTTGTTGTATAGCTATATATATATATATATACAATACATGATATATCTACGTACATTTCGCTAACGCTCGTGTGTTTAATATGACTTCACATTACGAGTAGGTACCAGAATTGTGTAATACGCGCTGATTACATCATAATCCTACCCTCCCACAAAAGCTAAAGCACCAGAAGGGTTGGAAAACAAAGAGAAATTTATTTCTGACAGAATTTTATATTCGCACATGCCTGGGCCTATAATGTACATACACACGAAATGAAACTCTTGAAATTATATACACCCTACTCCCTTTTTCAACGCCCTTCATTGCGACAGAACGATGATGACGGTGCTACTGCAGGGGGCCGATTTCATCGTAAAATTTAGTTTGTTCGATTTCATGGCGTTCCAAAACACACATAGAATTATATATGTACACACAGCTTGCGCCATCATCGTCACTTCCGCTGTAGAAATTTGGGGGGAAAAAATTAAGTTCCTCAAGCTGTGGGGAGAGGGTAAAAAAAGCTGATGACCGCAGCGTACGAAGTGAAAGGTTTGAAATCCCTTCAAAGTTCGACTTGGTAAAACTTTACAGACCCATCGCATCGACGTCAAGTGTGTCGTATTTTTTATTCCATATTTCTCGATACTCGATTATTATCGATGAAATTTTATCCCTTGTATGTATGTTTTCGAGGAGCTGGTAGACTCATTGTACATTCATAATCGAATAAAAAGTAGCGCGCAGTACATCGTGATGCGCGAGTGTAACTTAATTTCGATAAAACACAATCCTATCTCGTAGGTACCTAGGGGACAAGTTTAACTCGATAATTTCAGTTTCGTGAGAAGCCTCTCGTAAAAATACACCAACATTTCACAAGATAAAATTGTTACGATTCAATAATTTTTATTCCACGATATTGTAATTGTCAATCAATTTCGCGAGGTTACGTAACTCGTAGAATATAATAGGCTGCATCTATAATAATTGTATATGTAAAACTTATACATAGGTTACATAGATGCATACGTATCTACACTTATCATGGCGTGAGTGAATGATAAAATATTCAGGTCAATGGCTATGTTGAATGTACAACACAGACAGATATCTGAAATCCATCAAAGATGCGTATCTTCAACACCAGCCGCGTGCTGCACAGTCAAAAGTGCAGTGTTATCATACGTGTATATGCACGCGCGGAAATATACCCGTAATCCGCACACCTGGTGCATACAGGTTATAAAAAAAAAAAAGATGTTCGTTTCAATATGTACAATAATTAAACTCGAACGTGCGAACGCATCCTGACGGGAAAAAAAAAATTCCTGTAGACAGGAAGAGGGAATTAGCTCCCATTTCATTTTCGGAAAGATCAAGATCAATCTTCATTCATTGACGGGATCAAACGTAAGCGCTTCAGGAAAGTGTTTTCGAAAAATTCTTCTACTTCCCACGGGCAAAAAAAATTTGCCATCAGGATTTGTTTTTCCAATCTACAAAAAAATGTTCAGGACTTATACCCGGGCAGCTTAATGATTTCTGTCTTTTGTAACCTGCAAATTTATCGTACAGATCACCCCGATCGAAGTGTAGATGCAATTAAAAAAAAATGTTTATTTGCTTTTGTTACTCGGAAACAATAAAGTCGTTAAATGACGTTGGTGTAGGATTAATTATCGTCGTAGATAAAATTGTGAGGGTAGATTATAATAAGTAGATGTACCTCGCCCCCTGTCTAATTTGGTAAAATTTACTTGAAAGGAATCCGCTTGTGCGGACCGTTCGTATAACGGGGTGGAATATACACAGTGTATACGTACGTAGAGTACGTATACGTGGTAGGTATGTGTGTGTGTATATATCTATATAATTTGTTAGATACTTGTCGATTAATTACCCTCACGGACGACAGACGTTAGTCCTCGGTATAAAAAATGCCGCCACCACCACCGCCAACGTTCTCGCTGAACGACGCAACGAAATATAAAAATAAATAATGATTCAGCGACCCGCATTATGTCCCCGGGTTAGACCAGCGGGGGAAGGAAAGGGGCAACGTTCCCTGGTAGTGGGAAAGGTTCTCATGCCGTAATTATTTATCCTGTATACGCTCACTTTCCGATTATAACGTACGTTGTATTATATTATATCGGATACCCTCCAACTGTCGAGTTTTTTTTAGCGTGGAATGATAAAATATATAACATTAGATTTCCTCAGGAACTCAATACGCCTATTTTGGTAATCGAAAATATAGTCATGAGAAATGAAGCAAAAAAATTTTTTACCTGATATCATATTGCATAACTATACAACGCTGCAGATTCTCTAAAATGCTAAATTAAGCGCGGACGAAGACGGAATAATATGCTCAATCATGCTATGATACATATTATACACAGTGAAAATTTTAAGTCGTCATGGAAACAACCTTATAATCAAATGACGTCAAACACAACCCCGTCATAGAAATTATGCGAAGAGTTTAAAACCGGCTGATAACATAATGAGATGAATTTTCGTTGTTGCGGGAGGAGAAGGAGGAGGAGAATTTTAACGTTTCCTGAGATGTTTAAAGAGTCGTTGAATATGTGGGGGAAAAAATCGGCTGCAGGAAACGGGTTTAAAAATAAATATCGTAAAAATTAGTCGACGATGTTATACCGGCATATGTGAGCTCGTACGCGCTGCACATATACTTATAGAAATGCTCTTAACCGTCGTCACATACAAGCCGGTAACGTTCGTATATATTTTCAGTGATTGGTATGTAAGCAAGGAAGCACGTCGTCATTGGAATTACCCTAAATAAAAATAGACCGTTTCTGGCGACGCCAAGTTTGGTATTGGTGACAGTATAATGTGAAAAAAATATATTAAAAACGATCGATGTGCATAAATCGAATATTTGACTCGCTGCCGTGATCGAAGAAGGAAATTAAAGTAATAAAGTAAACGACAAAAAACGAAGCAAATTAACAATCAACGCCGCACCTAACAAACTAATTATTATTTTCTCATACGAAAATATACACGTTACTAATTCGGTTCTCTCTTTACACCTGGCACTACGCGCAGCCCGCACTTCAACTTTTTCCGTACCTATGCGTGTAACTTATGTCATTTTTTTTCTTCAGCTTTCGGCATCGTGAACGAGGTGAAATTAATGACGGTATAGTTGTTAATAGGGAATTAATTGAACAACGCGTTTTTGATCAACGAAATAAATTATCGAACAGTTCTAAATACACCGTGATGCAAATGTATCAAATTTTGTATACGTGTTTTATGTGGTTTTGTGTGATATTAATATATATCTATATAGATCCCGCGTTAGTTGGAAAATTGAATTGCCGGAGGTCGTTCGCGCAAAAGTAAACGGTGCGGTTACGATTTAATAAGGAGCAGTCGCCACCTTCTCGTGATTAATTCTTCGTAAAAAGCTTGGCGAACTTTACAGACGCGCTGCGACGACGCCCCAACTTTACTACCCCCTCTACAACATCACCCTGCAAACACCCCGACCCACCCTACTACCGTACAGAAACTCGGCCTTATATATACCTATACTTGAACCCTCCTGCAGAACTTGTGAAACTTTGCAAACACCACATCCACGGATATAATACTGCAACCTGCCACCTCTCCAACAGGTAAAACAACCGAGGGAACTTTTTATAACAAAACTAAGTCAAATCTACCTACTATCCCCCCTCAGACGTGTATAGCGTCAAAGAATTATAGATTTCCCGCATACATATTTTGTTGAGATTGAACAGGAACTTTTTACACGATTGTAACAATTTTTTTTTTCTTTTCCACGTTGAATCGAGCTAGTGATTATCGAAAAAAATCGAACGGAGCGTTCGGGGAAAGCGTTACTGAGAAATAGTGGCTGTCGTCATTGTGAAAAGTTGTACTGAAAATATACGGGAGAACGGCACCTCGAGATTGAATAAGTTGGTTAGAAACTTTAGCAATTATTACAATAATTGCAACATACATTATGCTAATGCAAGTCGCAACCGTTTATTTAGAGTTTCGTATTCCATCTAGCTGAGAAGTGCTTTTATTTGCAAAGTTTCTGAAGCGCCGCCATTTGCCGGGCGATAATTAGGAGGCTGGCTGCTGTGGAGAGCTCAAAATTTCAAACCGCGCTAAATTCTATATCGCATACTTTCATCTAATACTCATCCTATCTCGTAGAAAAAAATCTAATCAAAATAGAAATAACAGAAATTGGGTCTTTAAACGAAATGAAAATGCACCCGATCGCTCACACGTCTGTCGTTTGCACTTTGAACATTTTTGATCGGTCAGGAAAAGGGCATTTCGGCTTAACGAACGGAGAGCTTTATACAACTTTGGATTTGGATTTGTAGCTGAAAATTTTAGTGCCCATAACCGAAAATTTCGGGTGGTTCCATCGAAATCCCAGAAGCCATTAAAATAGATATTGGAGAGACTCGTCGTTCCTCACGATTTTGTCGCATAACATTATGACCACGTTGTAAATACACCTACCCATGTGTGGCCCTACGAAACCCCGATTATTTGATAGCAACACCCATAGGAAATTGGCAGTTCATGAACGTTTCAAGATACATTCTACACATTGTAGGTACAGCAGATCGGTAAACCTCCCGTTTTAAACACCCCATGTATTCGTCTGTATAGGTATAAATATAAATTATTTATCACATCTATACGTGGGATACCCAAATAAAATGAAATCATGAATATATTTTTACATTATTCGGAGGTATTATTGCGCGTATATTTCCCATGAGGTTTCTCTTACAGGGGGCGTGTGATCAGTTTCGGTATACCATACGTGGATGGTTTTTTTTTTTTTTCTTTTTTCTTTTCTATGGAATCGAAAGTCCAGCTGCAACCAGCTATAGGGCTGGTAAAACTGAGCTCATATTTAATTTCTACGTGTATACCTAGAATACCGTAGGACTTACGTTTATAGTGAACAGCGCAAGTGAACGACATCAAGACCGCGGAGTTGTGAGGGAGACGTCGATCAATGTCGATTAATGCGTTGGTGGTACCGAAAACCCAATACAAGTAGCTATAGAATGACGCGTACTTCTATACCTATGTAATGTCATATCGAGTATTTACTTTGTCACTTGTTTCCGGGATATTACGTATAATTAATCACACCAGTAGCTATTAAATTTATGCATACTGTCAAAGGAAATTGTTGATCGTTGTTAAAACAAGCGATTATCAATCGCTATCGTACACGTGAACCTCAACAGCGACTACAGGATCAGAAAGTTCGTTGTAACAACGTGCGAAATAATCCGGTTTCCAAATTTGAAGGATCAAGAAAAAAGGAATCATCCAGTTTTCAAATCGCATCCGATAGAGAACAACCCTACATACCGATGCACAGCTGCATCAACCTGTACGGAATGCAAAACTCTTCGTTCAAGTGTCTATAAATTTCTTCCATGGACAAGGACTGCATAGGTCGTATTCCTCGGCTGTGAGATAGAACTTGGTAGAGAGAATGTATCAAAATCAGCCGCAAGGCTGGTTTATGGTCGGAAACGCTCGTAAATACGCACTTCTGCTACTCGCAGTTCGCTGCTATGTAACCTGCTCCCTAACTATACGTATAGTGTTGAAGCGGCGTTATGCGAATACTATACGTACAGGTATAAGGATATGGAAGTAACCCTTATGTATATAAATATATAACAGGTATGGGTTATTCGTTATACCGTAGGATGGATACATATTATAATATGTATATAGAGATGGGGAAGAATTCGCAAAGCTTCATGCTTGGTTATGTGCGGAGCTTAACTCCGGTTAGCCCGTTTAACTTGACTCTGGTTTAACTGAGACCGAAACGGAGGAGCGTAAGGTTAAAGCTCATTTCAATGGCTAATAAAAGGTGAAGATACAACGAGCTTGTAACACCAAAATCAGAAGGAACAACTGCTCAGATATTCGCGCGATAGATACCACAAATTTGATTTCTTTTTATTCTCTCTGCATCCAAAACGTCGTGCGTTTCGTCCAAAATGTTGGCGAGTAAAGATGGAACATTTTCGCTAGACTGCATTCTCACCTCGTACAAGAATCAAGATAAAAAAAAAATTTCTCAATCTCGCACCCGAGTTTGAAGAATTTTTCTCAAGAATTAGACCGCGGGAAGTGTTTAAATTTTCGCAATTCACTTGCACGGTGAATATAACGACGAATGAAAACAGTTGGTTAGTTATGCAGATCGTGCGTAATCGAGCGCATGCATTTAGTATAGGTCAGGAATAATGAAGAGAGAAAAAAAAAGAAGCAAAATTGAAGTATTATGTGTTTCGTAAATCGTAACTTGGATAGAACTTGGCAAGCGTGATCCTAATACGGATACCACATAAAGTTTGCGTTTCGAGGCTGGATTCGAATAATGTAAGCCGATCGAATAAACTTTGTTTCGAGCATCCCGGTTTTCCTGGTCTCCCACAACCCGATTATATATACGACGTACAATATAAGGACACCGTAAGCATCGCGACGTGTCCGGCCGATGTCCAGTGTTCAGTACTCGGTGGAGAAAACTTTGCGAGTTATATACCAACGTGAACATGCAGTGTTACACACCCTCCAGGATTCACGTTTGATGTAGCACATATATATTTGTATACATGTATCCATATATATACGCACTTCTTGTGTTTAGCCCGGAGGTTGAATGCCGCGTATTCACGAATGCATGTATATCGGAACGTTCGGATGCTGGAGGCGTTTTGCCGACGGGTATAAGGTAGGTATATGGTCGAGAAAATCGAGGAACTTACCGGGTGCTAGCCGATTATATAGGTTTAAAACATAATTTCCTGCTGAAATTACCCCGCCCGTTACTCATATATATATATTTATATACGAACGTACGTATACGCTGCTTAATTACACCGTATAGGATAATTTAAATATGGCGTGTCAAGTGGCTATAATGTCCGCCTGTCCAACGTCGCACGTGGATGTAAAATCGAACGACAGGTAGCTCGTTGGTTATTTATACCCGTTGGCAAAATTTATCTTACATATAATACGACTTTTTAACTTACCCATATAGGTAAAATAATCGCGATGTTCTTGATCGACAGAATTTCTTTTCTTGAGAAATTTTTTTTTTTTACAGTTCGGTAGAATGATCGATGAATCTTACATGCTTTATTCGGACCCTTTCGATCTGCATCTATGTATGGATTCTATAAATATGATGATGAAAGAATTTTCTTCAATTTCATTTCACGCGTAATTATTTGGAAGTATATGAAGTATAGGTATGCACGTACATATAAAAGATGGTATTCACGCTTATGCTCGCCCCCGCTCGTTGGCGTTTGTCCAAAATCTGAAACGATTCGGTATACTGTATGTGTAAAACAAGGATTTCGGTATGGTAAACGAAATTATTTGTAGACCTTTGCTTTTGAGCTACTTGGTTCCACCGCCACACATGTATAGCTATCGCTGTTGCTGAGTGCTGCACGTACGGCGGTCACAAAGCCTCTAGACATCAGTAATTTTCGTTTACTGTACCGCCGCAGATGCTCAACGATATCAAAATTCCTTATATTTAAAGACGACGCGAGGTATGCGAATTAACGCGTTAGAAAAATCGCGGTATTTTTGCATCGCATTCTTCGTAACCCCTGATCGTTTGTCATAACTGAAAATTGGAGTCCACTCGACTCCGGAGTTAGTCCGAAAATAAAAAGTTTCGAAGAAAAAATTATCCGGTCATTTCACCGTTTCACCCAACTTTTCACAAAGTCATTTTGGCCTGCATGAGACGGTAGGTACGATATGGTCCGGTTCATTAATCCTGGTATAAGATCGTGCGCAAGTTTCCAATCCCAGCGGTCAACTCATATCTAAATACAGCCGAGGGGGGCAGCCCTGGGAGATATCTGCAGTAGGGAGTTGTAGCCACTCCTCTACATGGGTTTGCGTTATATCGCCTTTGGAATAGCAGAATTCCAAGTCTCTTGGTTTGGACTGGCCGGTTTCTCTCTGACTCGGACGAGAGCTGATACCGTAGTAGGTAGTAATAGCTATTTACAGATATCAGCGCAAATATTAATACGGAGTCTTGTTGTGTGCCAACGGATTATCTTATTCTTGGACGGTCCGATCGGCAGTAGTTCTGCGTCCGGTCCATCCCTCGGGAGTGCCCAGCGTCCGCTTCTTCAGCAAACACTCCTAGAGAGTTACGTAATACGCGGGGTCCGAGAGACCGCGGTTGGAGTTTTGCTTCGAGTTTCTAACGCGCAGGGGGACTCTGAGGTCCGGGCAGGAGGCTTGAGGGTGGGTTTTAGAGGGTGAAGGAACGGGTGCCGGGTGAAGGGATGCTATGCAAATTAGGTCTGTTTTAGGCGTCTGCAGAAGCTGAGGGTCGGTAAGTGGAGGGGTATAAGGTGGAATATAGCCAATCGGGATCCTCAAGATATCTCGATAAAATAAATCGCTGAAAGAATAGCCCTAATTTCTCTCATATTCTCCTCGAATTGTGTTACAAATTTCGTTGGAAAAAAAATCGAAGCATCTCGGTGAAACGGAAAAATGTCCCTTGATTCTATTCCTCAATGTGAACATACGCCGGTCAGACTTTAAACTGTATTTCTAACATCCGCACACAAACCGCCGTACAAGTAACGGCGGTTGCTGATTTGAACTGTAGGGAACAGATTTCCGTGCCGTTGGGAATAGTAATTCTTGTCGAGATTCGTAACTGATATGATTCAGCGAGGGAGCATAAAAATTAACATATATGGACGCTGTTACGCATTCGTGTGTCAAGCGCCAAAAATCGAAAATAGAGCTAAACACGGAATATTGCTTCAAACAGTACAGCTAATAATATTTTCTATCATAATTGTCATGAAAAAAATTTTCTTCGATATAAAAGCTTAAAATTATTTTTACATATTTTTGACATTTTATCATGTTTTCTTTAAATACATGGTACTTTTCAAAATGATCTACAAATATCTACCATAATTTCATTATTTTCTTTCGTATTGAGAAAAAGAAATTTTGAATCAGTACAACTTCAATGTTGAATTTCTCAAAAGTCAGTATCTGGTACTCGACACAGGAATGCGTAATAACGTCCATATATTCGAATCGTACGATAATGATGATTCGTCTATGCGCAGGTAAAAGTATCGGAAAGAGTCAATTTCATACTCGGACAGTTTCATTGCTTCGAGATCCTTCTGCCCGGGCTGAGGATCCTCTCATTTATAGTAAAACTGAGTCATGTGTTGCCGGCCCTACAGGACAGAGTTTGTTTGGCGAGTAAACGTTTGCCGACGACACCGCGGACACTGGTGCCTGGCTCGCCCTGGGCCTTCGTGTATATCTGTATGTGGAGTGTGTATATATGTATATGCAATATAGGTACCGTGTAGCGTGTAGCGTGAGTCTGCCCAAAGGTGGTCCAGCGGGTGGTGAAATAGCGGGAGTTTGAACCCATCTCTTCCAAAACCAGACGCAGTGGTGGTCAGGTAGCAGGATACCTAAACTTTCTTTGGAAATTGAAGATGGGGAAATATTTAACTGTATTATTCTGAATTTATAAAAGTTCATCGGATCCGACTAGCCTGTGAAATTCGATGGAGTACAATTTTTGAAATTAAGTAGAAATATGATTAGATGTAGGACGTCGAGTTTCCATGTGTTCCGGGGTGTAAATTCGTTCGTGTAAATCCATCAATAAATTTGAATCCAAGTCCGGCAACTCGGCAAGAGGGTATCGGAGAGGAGCGGGGGGTTTAAATTTACTTAGGGATAAGAAACAAAGACAAGCGCATCGCCTAGGTGTAACTTGGTGGGGTGGTGAGGAATGGCTGGTCTGGTGAGCCTTTAGCCTGGCTTAACCCTGGTAGTGGGACAAGCAGCTAGCAGCACCCCAACCTTTACTGTACACCGCCAACCAACCGACCGACCTAACGCCACCACCGCCGCTACCGCCACCCGCTCCTCATGTCAGGGCCAAGTTATACCAGCAAACAGTCGTACATTAGTGCCCACGAAGTCCTTCCCTGCAGGATTTATAAGGGAAGCTTCTCCAGAGTCAGCGTATAGCGGGCAGCGAGGTTGTACAGAAATGCATCTAGATTTTGGTGCTGACGATGAGAGCTGCTTTTATCAGTTCGACGTAATAGAAATAGAATGAAAAATATTAATGAGGACAGGAACGGTGACGCGAGAACGGGGGAAAAATGAGCGATGTGATGAGGTCCTGAGAATAGAAAACGAGCCACCCATTGCCTCGTGAGAAAATTCCTTCGGTGTAATAGCGAAGAAAATTCAATGCAGAATCCGCACCGGCGATTTGGTTCACAAATAACGTAGCTAAATTATACCTGCACATTATTTTTCTTTCGCGATAGTTCATCCGTGTCTTCTTATGCACGGTGCACACAACGCGTCTAGAATCTTTACGGTTTTCAAATAAAACTCAGATCTGTGTATTTCATGACTTTATCGCAGGTACGCGTAGCTCGTCGTCTTAATTATTCGAAAGGTCTCATTGAAAGTGCAGGGCACATTAAACTGATTGGCGAATTTTCAGATCCCTCAAGGAGTAAATCAGGACAGGGATTTGTGCCAGTAGAAGTAGAGTACCGTAGTGTCGAGGTTGAGTGAGAACTCGGCGTCGGCAATCCTAAGAGTTTAGTTTGTTAGGTGAGCACGTCGCCATAGGGCGCAGGTTTTGCTTAGGAGTGGATGAGGTGGCGGCGGAGGCGGGGAGGTTCGTGGATGGCGTTGGCGTCGAGCAGCGAGAGAGGAGAGTGTGAGTTGTTAGAGGGGTAGTTGGAGAGAGCCAGTGGTCAGCACACTTGGCCGACCCTACTTCGCTAACTAGTTTAATGATATATGTTGAGCTACAAGCGCCTTGATTAATCGTTAACTAATGTTGGACCTTGCAGAACAGAGCTATATACCTACCAGCTACGGCAACGGCTACATAGAGAAACTCCGTAGCTTTGGGCTATGCCCGAGTAGTCCGTAGTCAGGGCAAATCTATGTTCGAACTCGACCGAAGCCAAACAGAAATCTAATCTCTCTTGATAATTTGATTTATGGTATGATTTCCCGGATCGTTCAAGAACCAAAAAAATAAACGAATATGAAGGAAAAATACACCATACGCATTGGATTCCACGACGTCGCTATAGGTGATGCTCCTCTCCCTTCTCTCCAACTTCACCCCTCGCTGTGAAAATTTGTCGTACGACCCTTCAGTTGGATTAAATTAAACCCGCTTCTTCAAAGTAAGATGTATACATCATACATGCACGCCCTAAATTCAGAGAATTTCACCCCTGTTCTGTAGCAGAAATTTTTTTTTCTTCAAAATCTACATATAACTCATGATTTTAGCAACTATAAATTCATTTCTGATCGTTCGGATCATCGGTTTTTCAATCCCCGTCCCGGCACATTGGGAATAATTTCAACAGTGGATTATAACGACTGGTCAATGTGATTGTCGTTGCATCGTTGGTGCATAATTAACGCGTTGGCCGTGGGTGGATGGCGGTCATAATGCGGTATCGGTAACACAGAGAGAGAATAGATGGGAGAACCTGGCGTTTGGGCTCAGGGATGCAAGACACCGTGAAATTACCTCTAGAGTATCTCTCTCTCTCTTACCCCTCGCAGTAGTCCCTGCCTTGCGACCATGGGGCGGTGAGGAGTTAAAATGGGGTTGGGAGGAACCGGACTCTGTCCACTCCGCACCCCAGAACCACGGTCGCCACGAAGCAGGTATTTGTCTTGTCTTCTTGTTTATGGGACTCCGCGTTGTTATTTGGCACCGCTTGGGAGTTCTCACTTTGTGTGTACGAGTTCAGAGTTTTGGGACTATAGTACTATCCAACCTACCTACCTACCTACCCACCAACTCAACCTGGCAACGGACTTTAAAACCTCCCTCTACAGCGGAAAGGCTAATCGTAAGCTCTGGTCAACGCGTGCCCGGGATACTCGAACCTCCCCATATACTCGTCGTTGAATTTACAACAAAACTGAGGAGTCGAAGAAAGATACGAAGCGACAATTTTTTTACCCGACTATACAATTGTTCGAAATGATTGGGACGGTAAATCGGCAATTTTTATGAGTATCTCATCGAGATATGTGTGTGCGGTAGAACAAAAACTAATTTTGAATAGATGGTATATTTATCTCCGGTACTGTCGATTTCAACAGCGGAAATAATTTAAAAAATAGAAAGAAAAAAATCAAATCATAACGGAGAATGTAATGAAAAAAGAAAATCAAAAAAAAAGTTGTGTGTACGCGATGATAAGGGCGTAGGGTGTAGTGGCGCGATCGAGAGGGTTATTCAGATAAATCGACGCACCGGAAGTTTCGATTCATCGGATCCGCCGTGGTGTAACGTTAAACATTGAACGTCAATATAAGCCGTCGTCGGTAGCTTTTTCCTAAATTGACAGATTTTCAATTAAATCAAGTTTCAATCTAATGGAAAAATACGCGATCTATTGATGTATGGTAGCAGGTATAGCGTCGAATACGCCAAATACCAAATGCCAAATCTATACGGCAGCTGCATCTGCAGCCCTAGCAGCAGCAGCAAGTAGCGTTGCCGTTACCGGTGATGCGGCAGCGTGAGGCACAACGACATTGCGCACAGAGAGACACGAATCGAAATAATATTTTTATATTTAATCGTACAAAGAGACATCCGTGGTGATTGCATAAGCTATCCAACGATCTCTGAGATTAATCTATTGATAAACATTCCATCACACACAAATATATCCTACAAACCGTCCCCACGTTCCGATATTCCCAGAGAAATAAATGAGCTATCCACAACGGAATATTGCTTTTTCCTTTCCCTCCTCTCTCGCACCCCTTCTACTTCGTCCCATCTCCCATCAAATCCTCTCTCTCACTCTCTTCATCACACAGTCCAAAAAAAAGATTAAAAAAAAAAAACAAGTTAAAATATCCACAGTTATACAGTCTATACGTACGTGTCAAAAACGCAATTTTTCCTACGATTTTATTATTTTTTATCTCCATCTCATTTTTTTTCCCCTCTTTTTCATGTTCGAAACCCATTCTAGCTAGTTTATTCACGGTATGGTATATATTCTATTGGATTTTTTAGATGAATTATAAAAAATGAACAGAAAATGGTCGGATGTAAAAGATATGGGTGATTATAAATCAATGTTGAAATGATAGAAATAATTTTTATGTAACGAGCTACCGGATGATGAAACGTTACGACAACTGTAGGTGCGTTATACATTGTGAGCAACAATGGAACTTGTTGCAAAAGTTCTTAGAGCAGAAACTCGCGATCGTTTTCACGTACAATAAAGAAGGGGGGTTGGGTCGTGTGATCCGTGATCGTGAACCGCAGCAAACGGTGAAACTGTATGCAGGCAGGAGGGAGGAGTGCGTGACCGGTAGCTCGCAACGAACGTCATTATGCCAAAGGTAAACAATATTTTTATGCACAGCGATAAGGTGGTAACCGGATTCTTTACGGCTGACCGGAGTGTAGGCATCGACGTCAAAAGCTGCCGCGTCCCGCGCAATTCGCTGGCAGGTATTATAGTACCGCAGTATACAGTCTCGTGATCATATCCGAATCGTACGAACAACTAATAATAATCATATAATTGCGAAATCCGATCGAAACGCAATTCAAACCGGTGAAATGAGCCCCAGGGGTTGTACAGAGTGAGAAGGTGCGAGACATACATCTACGCGTGTGTGCACCTTTTATTCCTTATTTCTATGCACATGTACACGATTTACCAGCTACGGGGCATGCTGCGGTTGAATCGATCGTTTGCCTTCAATCACTTCTTGACAGATGCACTTATACGTCTACACCCGATATACACATGCTCTTCGAACGTCTCTCCCGTTCTCACTTCCAAAACGATCCATGCATCCGGAATGCGATCGGAGCTTTGCTGCCAGTGAAACAAAAAGATATTTCCACGGTTTTCAATCGCTTCGAAATAACTCGACCCTGAGCGATGCGAAAATGTTGGTATAAAAAGTTCTTGACCTCCGAGTTTTAAAACTCGTACCGTTCCAGGTGTTCCAAGTTTACTTCTACCGTCGTTTTATCGAGCGTGAAAATGACTCGCCGAGACACGTGGACGATGCATTTTGAGTATCGCGTGTAAGTATAATATAGTTTAGGACGAGTCCAGTTTGTTTGCCAAGGGGATAATAGCGTAATGGATGGACACTAGGCGACTTCAGGCATCGAAACTGTCTCCCATCCACGTTAATAATTTCTATTCCCTTCCAACGTTTTACAGAAAAACCTGCAGCAATACCGCACACAATTCCACCATGACATTTTTTCTTTCTTCTTCTTCTTTTTTTTTGTATTTTACTCATCCACAGGACATTTCTCTCTTTCTATCCTTCGCTTTTCGTTGGACCATATCGCGGCTTATGTATGGACGAACTACCGATCAAACTTTACATCACATAAGAGTGGACGCAGGCGGGCATTATGAAGTAACCTAACGTGTATATCCCTGTTGGCCGGAGGCAATGAGAGCTGGAGTTGCTCTATACTACACTGTGCTCTACTAGATCTATAGCATGAGCTAGTCCGGTATGCAAGCAATGGCGCAAGCTTTATGTCCAGTGAAGAACGTACACCAAAGGTGAATATGGATAAGCTACCGGCAAACAAAACTGTTTTAGAAGTTTCAAGCCAGACCTATAGGTCCCACGGATGCTCAACGTGTATCTTTCCAGTTTCCGGAGAACTCTTATGGGAAAAACATATTGTTTGAGGATAGTTGGAAGCAAATATCCGCGAGAGATCGAACCGCAACCTGTACCGATCAGTGGATGGAATTACACGATTACTATCACAGCGAAATGAGTGAATAGAAATAAAAAAGGTTGTCGATTCTCTCTAGTTTTCAATTTACAATTACGTGAGACGCGATAGGGACGTGAGCTGTGGAGGTTAGGATTCAATATTAGAATCATCCTAGTTTCGTGAACTTTATATTTGGTGAATACGTGGGGAAGGCGATGCGGAAGTCGTTTCAAAATGAGATAAATATCGAGCTCGAAGAAATTCCTATGGTGTATTTTGTGTATAACTAGAATTAATTCGGTTGATCCTCCGGACTTTATGCGATTTCTCTCTTTGAAGTAGACCAACGTTACCAACTTAATACTTCGTTGGGTTTATTCATAATTCCTTGACGTCAAGAAAACCGAAAATATCGGTAAGTGGAACGGTTTTGTCAACCATTTACATAAATAATTCAGGATGAATTATAACCCAGCTATACCAAATAAAACGGGTGTTGAACTCTACGGCCTAAATTCAACGGAACAACAAGATCTCTGTATACTTCGATTTGTTTCTATGCTAACGATATACGCGGTCACCGGTCCTCAAATCAGTCGACTACTTAATAAGATCGATTTCGAACAACACATCGAAAATATACCGTCATCAATCTTCATAAATGCTGGCATCAAAAGTCGAGTGTAACAGAATTTTACATGTAACGACTTACGTAACGAGTTCAGAGTGATCTCGATCACAAAATTTGTATCGGATATAATTTTTTTTTCCTTCGTCATTCAACTCACCTCACTTTTCAGGTTCAATGGAACATCGCACGGTGGTTCCAGGTCTGTCTCGGTTTTGATTTGATGAGATAACAGGCTATGGCTATGCCGTGGCGGGACGGCTGTGGCCAACATATTGCGTTGTTGTCGATGCTGAAGATGATGCTGAAGTCTTTGGTGGGAATACGGTGGCGATAGTTGAGTGTTTAGGGTTCTGAGATCAGCTGGGGGCGAAGCAGGTGCCGCAGTACTGCTCTGTTCCTCTTCGGCCGAGCCCTCCGCCATGTCAGCCTCGCATCCCGAATTTTCGCGATCTGAAACGGCAGAAATTATTTACGTTACATGAAAGAGAAAAAACTTGTACATTTATATTCGTTAGTCAACAACGCTCGGACTTCCAAGGCATTCACGGGTACCGAACGCGTTCGTTATTGATTAAAAAAAAGTGGGAGGAGGAGGAGGAGGACAAGGACGATGTGTAGACATGTGCCGAGTATCTTTTAGATCGCGCACGCGGTAGTTACATTTACATCCTGGGTATTTATGTTCCTGCCGTGACAAATGGAGGGACGATAATCGTGCGTCTAATTACAAAGGCCATTGTTTTACCTATGTAGTATGGCGGTAATTACTTGGGGGAATCAACTTCCTCGATAAACATTAAGTTTTCGTTCAATATAATTCTTTCGAACATCTCTCCACCCCCATAACGTTCGGATGAACAAGCGCCGTTGTAGATTACACGGAGATAAATTTCGGCGACGAATGTGTTTTTTTTACGGGAGTTCTGAGCAGTAGCGATCATCTTTTGCCGATACGTAGGCGTAGGAATTCTGCTCGCTATTAGGTTCGCATTGTGTAAAACGAGCGGCGTAGCTCGTAGCGCAGCGAAACGTATGTTCGACACGCGATTCGTTTAATTTGAATATGCTAAATAAAATCAACACGAGCAAACATTCGTTAACATGTAGAAATAATAAATAATATGTTCTCCTATAGTAGAATGGAAAACAAATTTGGGAACGAAAAAAATTGTAGGGTACGTGTGGTTAATTATTTTTATCCGAGTATAGGCGTTAGTAAGAATTCAAGGGCAACGTTTGGGGATCTTTGAGATTCTGGAGGATATAAGTTGGTTAGTTTTGTGTTAGCTGTTTGCTGTCTGATGTCTGCTCCCTTCTTATCCCCTCGTCACCCCCGTCGGTCTTAGTTCGCGTTCGAAACGCAACTAACAACATCTGCTTCTATTTTTGCGTTGGCCCGAATCCAAAGTTTTATTTTTCAAGACTTGCATACACGCATAGTAATACATATATAGATATGACGAACGGATGGTTCGGATGGATGGATCATTTCGTCCGCCCGATACCGAAGTAACGAATAATTTCAATTCTTTTCTTTTTTTTTTTTCTTCCCATTTCTCGCGAACATGACAACGCGGTTCTTTTTTCACGGTTAGCTGTCAAAATTCATGTCATTCTTAGAGACCGACTGTCGACTTACATATCCAACATCCAGTTCTATTATATCTCTATGCGTCTGTCGAGTCGAAAAAAAAGAACAACTATTTTCTTCTTCCTCTACTCTTCCAGATATCTTTCACGCCAATTTTCATAAAATTTCAACCACATTTCTATTAGTCAAAACGATTTATCATAGCCGTCTGCAGTGAGCAATCAGATGATGAGGAATAACGACGCGTATGTATGTGAGAAAACGAAGTGGGATGATCATAAGACTGGTTTGAAAAAGCGTAGAGAAACATAAGGCGTAAAATTAGAGGGTATACATAAGAATGCGCCGGAGAGTTAGTTTCGAATGGGATGTCTGCGCGTTAATTATAGTGGGTCGTAATTTTGCGAGCATAGTGTTATTCGCGTTGAGTTTAATATTTGTTTGTCACATACGACTTACTGGTTTTCAGCTTATGACTTATACACATCAGATATAAAAATATTAACATTCCACTGCGAAAACGAGCGTCGCGTCTTTTCTTTTTTGCTTCCTATTTTTGCTTTATTTCCCTGTAAAACGTTTTATACATAAACCGCGAGGGTTGGAACTAAGAAAAATTACGGAGATATATTTAAACGTCGTAAGTTTCGGCAATTTTTTTATTTCTGATTATTTGGTTGTTTTTTCAAACACCCTTTTTTCACCCCCATTGTCAGTGAGAAGGGACAGAGTGCGGCTGCATCGGCGCACCGTACATTCTTTTTTTCGGATAGATGCACAGACCCCATTAATTTTCTACCAAATTATATTAATTACGCGTCTAGTGTTGAGGCCTAGAATTATTATACCTGTAACTATCGGGTGTCTAAGGACTCGGTCTTGTTTGTAGTGATTACATCAACTTCTTTAGATATAATTACAGACGTTCAACATTTTGACCAATTAGTTTCATGAATTCAACGCCATAATGAGAGCGTTTCAATCACCGATCTGGTTCATCTGATACAAAAAAAGAAAATTAGGCGCCGCACGTGTACTGCACAGTTTTCACGTGATAAAATTTCAGCAAAACTTGTCAAGGGATTCCAAATGAAGTCTAACCAGAATTATACGCCTTCGTCGTGGAAGATTGAATTTCGTTCTTCGCCAACGATCTATAAGCATAGGAGGGGGAATTTTTCTGATCGACTGTTTTTTTTTTTTTTTCGTAGGATTTAAAAGAGGTAGAGATTGGCTTGAGCCGAGAGCGTTAAGGTTAATTCGACCAACACGGATGAGTTAAATTTGTAAAATGATACAACAAAAAGTTTCCATGTTATAATCGTCTATGGGTTTGGGTCATAGAATGGGATACCTAATAATTAAGGGTGGTTGATTGATGTTAATTCAAAGGGTAATTAAGAATGTTGTGGATAAAAATCCGGTAATTTATGGTCATTGGATATAATAATATGTTGGCCAGTTTGTAATTGCAACCGATGTTGTCAGTGTGTTGGAATATATACGGTCTCAGATCGCAGCTTATTATAGGGGCAACGCGGTAGATAACGTGGGTTAGGAGTGAACTGGTTGTCTGTCTGCCTCCAACGGCTAGTCCAACGCCGGAGGGCAGCCCTCTGCCTACTCTACACAGTACCGTATAGTATGAACCAAGGGGACCAGCAAAAGCACCACCACCACCACCACCACCACCACCACCACCAGCAGCAGCATCAACTAGATGGGTACAATTTATGAAGCCAATTGGAAGAGTTGCTTTTAGAATTTTTGGGCGACGGAGAAAGACCCATAAATAACTGGAGCAGATAATCGCCGTGTCTCATTCCTTCCCTCCTCCTGTAACTCCAGCGGCAACAGCTCTCCCTTATCCCTCCTATCCAGCAAATACCTCGAACCCCCACATCATCCCGTTCCTCTTACTCTACTTTCATCTCATCTTCGGTATCCCGAAGTTATACTACACATGAAACACTCGTGGTGTTAAATCCTCAGCAATAGACCGGTCGTTCGACTCGACATACGTACGTACGTACGTACGCTCTCAAGTCGCATAAAAATGAAACCTTTCACACATAATTTTTGTTGCTTTTTTTTTTTTTTGTCTCTTTTTCTTTTTCCCGCGTTCATGTACTCGTTATATATTTGCATATATGTACGTATGTAAAACGGACAGCTGTTACCCCGTGTTAACTACAAAACTCGCACCATCATCACGCTACAACGCGCAAAATATAATATACGACATCGTAAAAATTTACCTTTTATTTCGCACATGGTCTTACGGACTCGAGTGTTAAACGGTCGGAAAGGTATGCGTATAATTTTAAGATGAGATTGATTTTTCGAATGAATTTATTCCCGATGATATCAGTCGTATTTGTAGCGTTGTCGCGAGCATTTACTTCGATTTTTCGTTCTCGATACCGTAGGTTTATATCTAGGGTAAATATAACGTCGTGGAAATGAGTCCTATATTCACGCGCAGTACGTATATTTCAATTACATTAATTCCAACGGGAACAGTTGGCCGTCGGCCACCTACCGCGTTA
Organism: Athalia circularis; assembly: GCA_963978495.1. Classification (NCBI taxonomy): domain Eukaryota; kingdom Metazoa; phylum Arthropoda; class Insecta; order Hymenoptera; family Athaliidae; genus Athalia; species Athalia circularis. The sequence goes on along the minus strand of OZ021698.1, from coordinate 16,558,099 downwards.
TTATATACGACGACTATACGGCGAAAGTCTTGTTGCGTAATTTTCAAATCAATTGAACACATAATGGTAAAACTTTGTGTCTCGGCGTGCCCACCGCGAAATCGTTTGTCCCGAGTTTTATATGGGATTTATGAGTACCCACTCCGTTGCACACCTTATTATAATTACACGTATATGCATACCTACATTTTCTTACACATCTATACGTATGCACGGACTTGCATAAGGCGTGTGTGCGCACGGCTGCAAGGATACGATCAGACGATTCCGGAACACACAAGGTTACGCGGTAGAGGTTTTGATAATACGTATACGTGTGATATAGCTATGGGTTATTTCGTACGTGTGAAGCTCAACTATAATATGTAAGGTCCACACACACGTAGATGCCTATATCTACACACAAAGGTGGGCGCATATAACGTGTAATAGGCGTTTCATGCGATGCCATTCAAGCGGAAATCCACAAGGCTTTGTTCCGAGTCACGAAACGCAAGGATTAAACTAAACCGGTGCGTTTTATTAATGCGCGTGTGTCAGTAGTGTGGCAGTACGCGTGTCGATATATGTATAGACCATATACTATATACACACCATATTTCTATATAATATAAAACCCTTAGCGTTGGGGCGATTTTTAATGCGAATATAGGTATACGGTTGTACCTCCTAACGTATACACATGTACGAAAAAAACTTTTCAAGGGGGCGAAATGTGAGAGAAAAGTAGAGTGGCAGGGGGGGTCCGATTTATACCACGTATAATAAAAGTATAAGCGCTATAATTATACAGTCCAACGTTTGCATTTTCAACTCTCGATCGATATACACGCTTTGGTAATGCCCATGTAATGTGATACACATTCCTGTACATGGAAAATTATGCTCGCGAGTCGAAGAGGATAATATCATCGAGAGTGAAAAGAGAAAGAACAAAAAAAATCGCTTGTTTTATTAGACGTTGGAAATCAATGTAATAGGTATGGAGATTAGGCGTTGGATTTTGCTGATTGTGAATTGCCATACCAGTGCACGTATGGATGGCCAAAACTACCACAGACGATGCGATCGAGTTTTATAGACTCATGAATAAAGCAGAATTTCCTCGAGTTTCGAATCGGAGAGTAACTCGGTGTGTGAAAGATTAACGCTAATCACCAAAAGTCATTACTGATCGGAAAGCAAAGCAGTCCCCGTAGATGTAAATAATTTAGTTGATCAATATCGATTACAGAAAATAGGTATTCGCACGCTGATCGTCACCAGTGGATATTCAGGTTAACGGTATTCAGGTGTTTCGGGGTGAAATGTGTTGAAAAATTATTAGAAAAAGGGGGAAAGAAAATCTAGAATTTCTTTCCTCTCACAGTTTTTAATTCTCAGCGTGCGGACGGGATAAAAATTAATAGTCTTGAGCTAAGTATAAAACAGCCGGAGTGCATTAAACCCTAAATAACTAAAAATAGAAAGAGAGTGTACGCTCCCCATTATAATAGCACCTCCCCTACTGAGAACGTATAATATTTCAGTCTCAAAACTATTCGGGCGATGATAAAACCCTGAAAAGATATAAAAAATGAAAACGATGCGATGTGCTTTCGATGCAGATGAAAAATATGAATTCCGGATTACACCTTATTCCAGAGCTTATCAAAATATATTTCGTACACGTAATTGCTTCTCTTTCTCTCCACACGTATTAAATATGTGAACATGCATATGTGCATAGGATGTGTGGACAGTATGTGGATGACTCGGAGGGGGTTTCAGAGGAAGTTGGAGGGGGTGAAACTGACCGTTTTCATTGACCATTGGTCGACGCGCGATTCATTGATCAAACGCACGCACATATGTGTGTGAACATATACGCTTACGTCAACATTCCTTCGTAACCTTCGACGCATCGTGGTGCTAATTGGATGCTGCACCTACACACGTACGTTTCGAAAGTCCGAATCACAAACCATTTTTTCAGATTTTTTTCTCGAAAATTTTCACGTAACACTTCGGATATCGTTTGCAAATCGATAGCTTGGAGATAAACTCAACGATTTTTCGGCTGCGAAAAAAACCTTGGCGAGATAATTGTAAAAAGTGAATAACTCGTAAGTGTTGAAAAGGGTTTCTTCTTTTCGACAAGCGACGTGTCATGCGCAACGCGTGAGTCCTGGGGGTGCAGCAATTAATATACCGAAATAACGCACGTACGATGGCCACATATATGTACACGGTAAGAGGAAACCATATGTAGAGCACGTATTCCGTTTGAGGTTGATAAAATCTTACAATGGCATATCGTACGTATGACAAATCAAGCAGTTACGTACCCCGTACGTATACGTGTATCCAACCTACTCTCATGTACCAACACGTACGAGTTGGTTTTTCGCGCGCAAATTAGGTCTATTAGACGTACCAAGCGTACAAAAACACTCGACTTCGCTAGCGAACCCACCCTACTGTATGTGCAAGCAAGAGAAGTTCAGTTCGCGTGTAACGTTTTACATAGGAAAAAAGCACCATGTATACGTGTATACGTATGTACGCAAAAGTTACGTGGGTATATAGGGACGCGACGCACCACGTCCTGGAGGCGCATAAGGAGACGTAAGGACTTTTAGCCAACGCGCACGTGCGTGTCGAGCACGTGCTTTTTTCCCTACGTTTATTATTTTATTTTTTCAGTTCAATTTCTTCATACAGTTTTCGTTTTTTTTGTTTGGTTTTTTTCTGATAAATTGCTAGAATTAACGACACCGTATGTCTGTATAAATATCTACATTATACGTATAGGTACTCCGCGTGTAATATTGAATATTTTCTCCGTTGCGGAATAATATATGTGGAAGTCACGAAAACGTTGCATGACAAAACACATATATCGGTTATAGTTTCAAAAGTCTCGTTTTAATAAGCTACTTGAATTTTACATCATGTAAAACACCTAAAACGCCATGTACCTAACTTACTGCAACTTATAACCATGTAATATTATATTGGCATGTGATCGTCGTGTGTATAATAACTGAATTTTCTTACCAAACTTTTGACAAAGTACTTTCAAATTATATTCAGATATGACACACATATTTATTATACGTTAATAATACTCGTGCCCTATAACTATTTTTTTAGTTTTTTTTCTAATTTTCTATTCGGCTGTGAAGTTGTGGTGGTGCATCGTGACACGATATACCAGTATTCGTGGTGCCACTCGCGACGTGATCTTGAGAAAAGATAAAACCGCGGAAACGCGTTAGTAATTCTCTGGCACTGTAAGAATTTTTCTAAGAAAATGTTAATTCGATCGGTACTCATGAAAGATGCAATCAGAAAATTAAAATTGAAAAAAAAAAGAACGAAACAAAAAATATGTCACGCGAGTTACTATTATTATGTACACGAATAATGACAAATCTTGAGTTGTAATTATACATCATAGGAGGTAATAATTAGGCAGATAGAATGGCGTTCTGTAATTTTCTATAATAATCGTTATCTGAAATCCAAGATTGATACGATCATTTTATAGAAATATATGTTTCTTACGAGCATCTATTTTTCATCATATGTATTTTTTTTTTTTTCGTTTTCGGTCTTCTTACATTTTGTAGAATGAAAAATAAATTATGTTTGGTTTTGATTTTCAAGGGGTGAAGATTCGGAGGGTGTTTTACTCGCGATGGACCACGTGATACGGAGCAACAACAGCAGCTGTGCGATCAGGCGATTCAAAAGGACCTCAATGAGTACGAAAAGGAGAAGGAGGGGAATAAGGAGTTGGAGGAAAAGCCCGAGAGGTGGATAGAAGGGCGCGAGGATTTAAGGAGTGGGAAAAGGTATGTCTGCAAGGGGTATAACATCGATCCGTTTTCTTGACCTCCGCAACATTTCATTTGATCTACCCTCACAGCGTTTGCGAGTCGTCGAATTTTCCCCGGTGTTTTTTTTTTCCTTCGGCTAAGGGGGAGAACAGAAAAATTCCACCCCCAAATCCGTCAACTCAAGGGTGTAATTAATTAGAAAAACGCTTTTTCAACGATCGCAATAATTCAAAGCTTCGCACAAGATCATGAGAGAAGTGCATGAAATTAAAAAAGCTTAGCTTTAGCGGGGCATCTCTAGTACTGCCGGACAACTTCAACTTTCAATAAGTATATTATGGATAGAAAGTAGATCTTTTCTCCGTGCACTGTAGTAGTTCGCCCATTCAAGTGCCTACCGCAACAATGTAGTCTCAGATCTCTTGGTCGAGTCAAGTGTATCTGATATAATACTTTGAATTTTTTTCCCTCTCAACCTTCCGCCTTTTTCCCGCTTTTCCCTCCTTTCTTTTTTCCCTTCGCTTTTAACCTCTCGCGGTCGGCTGCCCTCTAAACTTTCCGCAGAGATCTGCGGAGCGAGGAGAAGAAAATCTTTTATCCGCGAGTCCCAGAGCGTTTCATAGAAGCAAAACTACCCCGGAATGTTCCGCCCAAAATCCACCCTAGATTTTCCTCCACCGTCGATGGCGACGATCTGCAAGTCCTGCAGCGGATTTTCTGCTATCGCGCAATCACCGGATCCCCTTACCCCGTTCCAACCCAATTTTCCCCTTAGCTACGTCATCCCATTCCTTTCGCCACACAACTTTCTCTCTCTACTACCCCCGCGATTTAACTCCCACTACCGGCGACTACTCCGCAGTCACGCCGTCGACACGTGCTTTTGTTTACTCCAACCCCGTGGCAGCTACCGCTGCTCTGCTGGAAGCTACGAATGTTCGCGTTTTTACTACCTATTCGTACGTAGGTTCATTTTTTGAACAGGTCGCGTTACTAATGCCAAAAGAGCGTATCTCAAAGCTACGCCTTTTTTGCTTTGCGGAGCCAAAAGGGCGTAGCTTTTGAGATACGCCCTTTTGGCATTAGTAACGCGAGGTATTCGAATTGACGCGGGGAAATTTTGTACGTGCGTGTTCGATTTTGGTGTACTCCGAATCCCTGTAGGTGGTCGTTATGTGTAATAAGGAACGCTAAAAATGCGTCATACACAGATTATAATTAACGTGTATTTCGGCCTTCCAAATTCCAAGGAATGAAATTGTAAATATTTCATATGTAATATGGTCTATAAGAGGCGTGTATCGTGAAGCGCGGTAATTACATATCGGTTGTACACATATTTTCTATACATAACGATTACGGCGTAACGTTTGCTTGTATTATACATAACAAATTCCAGTTTCGTCGTTATCCGTGCACTGCACTCTAACCGATTCCAAAACCCTCGGTGGCGTATAAGCACCTACGTACTGCTCGGTCAAACAAACCATGCATCAACCTTCCACCGTCTGGAATATAGATGTTAATTAACATTACTGGGTCGCATTAATTGCGCACACGGGCGTACATAATTATCAAACTAATTATTAGAACACGGCTAAGTAGCTTGCGCGCCCGCTCACTCATATTGCCTGCCAGAAGCACATACGTGTTTGTATATAAATATAAATATATATTATACATACGTATGTGAACATATAATATTGTATGGGTATATCTCTCGTTCGTTCGCCACCATCCAACAATTACAACGACAACTCGCTACCATTCGCTTCTGGCGTGAATTATCACCGTGACTTTTGTGGCGGTGCAAGTTAATGCTGAGCTGCTTCTGGTTCCATGGTACCTATGGTTATATACGTACCTACCTTTCCCATACCACCGTCGTCGTTGGTTAAATACGAATGCGTATGAGTTTATTCGAGCGAGTGTATAATGCACGGGTACCAATACTTTTAAGCATAAGCAGTCATAGTCAGGCGATCCGCTCGAGACCGGCATTCTTAGCTCGGTGCATTAAAGTAGGTAACTTAATTGCCGAGATTAACTTAATTGTACTAAGCTGGAGGTAATCATGCTTAAGAAAAGACCTGCAGGCGTTCACTGACTGATAGATTTATACATGTGTGTGTACTTTATGTAACACACACATGGCATTTACTACCAAGTACACCGGAGGTGATGATTATTTATTTTTATTTTATTTCTTTTTTAAATTCTGCTTCCAACTTTTTGTTGGAAAAAAAAAACAAACATTCTATTAATTTCCATATCCCTATAACAGCAATCATATATATAATAATTACAAAACAGCTGTGTACGTCTGTGCAAGACAAAGAGCCGTTAAATTTTCTATTCGAATAATAATTATTTCGTTCGAACAAATTATCACCTCGTGAAACGTAAATATTTCTCTTGACTAGATTTCTTCTTTTTTTTTTTATGCGTTAAATAAAGGGAATTCTTACAGCAGATATCATGTATCATATATGAGGTGAAAATTATTAAGAAAAAAAAAGTGTGACGAATTATGTTTAAAAATTAATCTTATCCTGCCGTGGAACTATAATACACCACCGCATCGAGCGCACTGCGCTTTTCTATTTCTATTTTTTGAGTACCTCCTAATTTTTCTTGTTTTCTCATTTTGTATCCTGACAGTTCATTCAAGTTGGTATAATATGCGTAATGGAAAGAGGAGTGTAACGCTTATATATTTATATACACATATACAATTGATATAAATAAATGCGCGAACCGTTATACGGCGGGTGACATCAGCCTGCTTAATTATACCCGGTAATTGCGCGTAATTAGCGGTAATTAAGAAACAAATGTTTAATTGCAATTGCTGATAAAACAATTGCAGTTATATAGTATAATAAATATATATGCAATATTATATACGTACACAGCGATCCGCCTTTCGAAAAATTATGTATATGGATTCCCCGTGCAATACACACGTAGGGTATATTAATTATGTGTGTGATAATAAAAAAAATAAATAAAATAATACACTCTACTCATAATTCCGATTCGGTTGAGTCGCGCGGGCCTTCTTATACACATTATAATTTTAATCATTGTTATTATTACATCTATTATTGTTATTTTGATTATTATTAGTTTATATTGGGTAATTACCGAGACGGTTTCCTTAATTCTCCATCATTTCGTATTTTTACGACGGCAAAGTCTCACTGCCGTGCACGCGGTTAATGCGGTTTTAATTATTCTGTTTGTCCCGCGTGCCCGCGGAGTTTGCTGGATATAGTACATAGGTATATATATATATATATAGTGACACGTATATATATTATACATATAAAAAGAAGGGAAGGAGCGAGACGCGAGGAAAGGCATAACGTAAAGCAAGGCAAGTCAACTCGCAAGTATAAGCAAAGCCAAATGTTCATATTGTATTGTCCGAATGTGTTAATGTCAAATGTAAAATGTTCACGCGCTGCTGCTGGTGCTGTTAGACCGCTGCCTTTTACGCTCATATACCTACTCGCTAATTATACTTCGTGATAACCAGTTGCATTATGTAGGTATATATATACATAAATATATTTTTATATACATATGCTTATGTACACCAAACTCATTACATTTGCGAGCGTTGTATAATGAGTATAGCAATTTCATGTCGATTTTATTATAAATATCATGCATTATAACACCGCATATGATACGTGCATGCACAGTATTTACGTGTAAGAAAAAGAAAAAAAAATTCCTCTGTTTGAATATGAGTTTCGTTTTTTTTTTTTTTCATTTTACGAAATTTGCAACGCCACATATATACGTGCGTCACTAGCTACCCTCATATAATTATCGCAATCATCTCCGTATAGCCGTAACCGAGTCATTCGTTTGTTAAATGTTAATGTACCTAAAGTTACGTTACGTTACATTATATCTACCAGACCCCATCAACCCAGAGCCAATCAATTTCAATTGACGATTCGTCATTTGATCGAATTATCAGGCTTGTTCAAGCAGCTACACTATACGGTTAATTAACTCTTGTATAAATGTGTTTTGTTGCACGTAGTATATACGAGCGTTTGTGTTAATGTGTAATGATGATAGCTTATACATATATATATGTATCTATCGTAATATCGATGGAAAAAAAAACAAAAAAAAATTGTAGTTTTGTTCTCTGATTTTAAACATTTTGAAATTCTTCAGTCTTACTCACCAATTCAACGTTTTGTAATTGTATAAAACGCCCTGGTGAGCAACTCGGGTTTGATTTTTTTTTAAATCTCTGCCGCTCCTTTTTTTTGTCACCTCTCAAAATCGTCTCAGGGTCTTTAAATAATGTTTCTCCGGTCAAACTCACTTTCTAGTTTGTTACACAGAATCCTTTGATAGAGTTTAATAAATGGGAAACGTTCCTCACTAGCACGATTATCCCTCTCTTTGATATTCAACCTTATTTTGGAGAAATCATAAAATTTCTTCCATTTCAAGAGAATCACCATGAATAGTCAAACAATTTGAACTTCACTGTCCATCACTCGTTGTATTTCACAAGAATTAATACCCCTCTTATCGTCCTGCGGGCGATTTTCATTAAAATTATCGGAGCACTTTTATGGTACGTCGAAGTTCTAGTCCAGATGTACCACGTGGTCACATGAACCGTGATAGTTCCACTCAGAACACTCCGAAGCGTCACTTAATTCTTTGTTATTTTCGATTGATGGGGTTGTTTTTTGAGAAATAAACTCCAATGAATATATACAAAAACAAAATTCGTTATGGGCGATAAATTTTTTTTCATACGACGCACATTCGCGCCTCTACTCCGACTACCATAAGGCAACTCGCACGTTTTACTTCTCGCGTAATGAAATCTCGGTGATTATTTTCAGAAAAATCCGCGAAAAATTTAACCAGCTGATTTGTTTTTAGCACAATGTAATTTTAACGACGTGAAATTATCTTCTTCGAAAATTCTTCTTTCTTTTGTCAATGATTTTTCTACAAAATTTTTCTTCTCTTCGTTCGCTAAGCGTGCACGTCACGTTGCCCGCGTAATGTAGAGAAACTCGCGTAAATACCTCCCGGTCGTTCCCGGTTCGCAGTCTGGCTGCGTAGTGCGACGATAAAAGCTCGGCCACCTCTCTCGATTCCTATCCTCTCTTTAGTATCAAAGGTGGGGGGATGGTTCCGCGGGGGTGAAGGGCAGGGGATGATTGTGAGGCGTGGCCAGAGGCGTGCCGTGCGCGGAGGAGGGCTGCGGGTCGGTCCCGAGATCGGCTTGTTATGATTGTTACTGAGTGTCCGAGCGGCCTTTCCGCGAGGGGGTTGTAAGGGGGTGAGAGACCAGGGGTATCTGTGATATACCCTTTCAAACCCCAACCTCTAAACCTCTCCCCGCAATTCCCTTCTCCATATCCCGGCTGAACGCCTGGACCCCGCGCGATGCAAATCGCGCCATAGGGATGAGGGTTGATTGGGCTCCGGAACACCAAACTCTTCTACAGCATTGTTTGGGGAGGTCGGAGAATCCTGAACAAAATTTTTACAATTAAAAATCTACATCCTTATATCGCAGGACGAGGGCTTGAATTATCTCGAATCGGTCATTCATCATCAAATCTAGGAAAGAATCGAGAACTCCTTGATTCATCGCGATAGAAAAAATGAGATGAAGAGACTCTGGGATTTTAACCCCAATGTAAATTTTGAATTCTCAGACACGAATTTTTCTTCGTAGGATTCGACATTAAAAGCGATTGATCATCGAATTCTTCGAAATGGCCGGGGGTAGGGAATGTACTTTATAACTTATGTCATCGACTAAACACAAAGTTTCTCTACACAGAAATTTTTGAAAGCTAATTTTGACCATCCATAAAAGCTCTCTAGGATAACAACCGAAAAATTAGCACATTAGGTCCAGAACTTTAAAAGACTAGAAGCTACTACGAAATTTGAGTGTTGCGAATAGCCAACTCGAAAGAATAAAATTTCATGTATGGTTTATCAAGTTCATATATAGGTCTGTCTCGGTGACAATTTCCGCACATGTGATGTGATGATAACAAAAGTGAAGCAAGACGATGGAAAAAATTGATGGTGAGACGCTATGAGTCTGTATGAAGAAAAAATGAATGAAAAAAAAGAAAAAAAAAGAAACTGAGAGCTTTCAAGATATATAGGATAGTATCGTCGCCGCGTTGAAGTCTCCCGCCTTAGATGTTCGGTTTTTTTTCCTTGACTTTTTTTTTTAATCTTTTTCCTCGAAGAATGTACCCTGTAGCAATATCCCGGCGCGTTGAGACGACCAATTAAATCTGAGGTATACAATAAATCGAATCAATTCAACATCGTCTCACGCTCTCCCTCACGTTTTACTTCTCTCTCGTTCAATTCTCTCATTCTCTCAATTTCTGGAAAACAATGGCCGGCTTCCCAATATTTTATCATTACTTCAAACTCACCCCCAATTTCTCTGATAAAATAAATAGGGAATGTTTCATAGGTAGAATGTATGTGATTTGACTACGATCTTGCTATTGCATCTCTTATACGTGATAGGAGGAATTCAATCTTGACTGAAATTTCCAAATCAGGGATTAAAATTCGATGATTTCACGAAGATCATCATTCTTCTCCCTTTCATACTCCTGAAACATCGACGAGATGGGCTGTCCGCGCGTTTCTGTGGTACGCATACAGCCAAACCCTGCAGCACCCTTCGTACCGTTTTTCAACGTACGCTCCCCCATTCTGATTCCTTTCCCTTTTCACCCTTCAGCATCTTTCTATCACTCTTGTTGTCACTCTCATTCTAACTTTCGGTTTCATTCCGAGACTCGATTCACATCTCGACGAGTAAATGTCAAGCTCAGATTCACGGCGATTCGCACGGCCTGCAGTGCGAAGTAGTAACAGCCGTCGGGTCCGGCCGCGCGTCAAGACAGGCGACTGCGATCAAAGTGAGAAATAGTTTGACATTTCTGATGCACGAAATGATGAAACTCAAAAACTTCGACGGTATTCAAATAAAATTGATTAATTGATCAGTCTCTTTGACTTTTCAGTGCGGTTGTGTTTGAAATTTCAATACAGCTGATGTTATCATTTTTTCACATTCATGACGGTGCAGGTATTTTAATTGTTTTAAATACTTTTCAAATTAGGAAAATAGAATTTCTTTCCCTAAAATCGTTTTATTCGTTGTCTTCATTCGTAATTATTTATTATTACACATAGGGGCAGGGCCACAGAAAACTTTTCTTATTTTAAAACTACCAGGCGCAGGATAAAATTTTTCAAAATACTGCAGTTGCTCATAAAAGTGGTTTTTCTAAGAGCAGGAGATTTTACCTGTAAAGGAAAAAACGGAACCTCAAAGTCAATTATGTATTTTATTGCAACTTTACAGAACTTTTCTTTTCCAGTTTAAGACCCGATTTTTTTTCATGTGCAAAAAATTCGTTCGGATGTATTTTGATTTTATCACAGGATCATGTTCAAATCAAATTGTGATTTGGATAGTGGATCGGAATATTTCTCTTTTTTCTGTGCAGATTATTATAAGGTTGTGAAAATTGTGGTAGTCTCGGGAATGAAACGCTACGGGCTTTCCGGTCGGTAGGGCTAATTGAAGAAGTGAATGAAGGCGCACGTTACCCTCCAGGACCTTCACCAGGAAGGCAAAATCCACACGTATAAAACCGACACATAGAAAACCGGCGTGTAATCCCGTGGAAGCTCGAGTCACGCGGAACTGGTGTACCTCACCAGCTGTCGGTTAAAGTTGTAGGAGTTGGCGCGCCGCGACGCGACGTGCCTTCTACTTCTCTCTCTCTCTTTCTCTTCCTCTTTCTCTTCTTCTCTCACTCTGCACTTTCTCTCTTTCTGTTAATCTTTCTCTCTTTCTCTCTACGTCCTCTTGTCTGTATATTTGCGAGGGGTCGCGCGCGCTGTGGTCCTTCCTTCTCTTGCTAGCTGCTGCTGCAGGTTTCGCATCGAGTTCCATCCTCGCCTCCCGTCCCACCGGATCGATTAAAACTACAAAGTGTTGCCTCTCCATCCGTTGCCACGTTCATTCGCGGTCGGCTATATTGCCCACGCCACTCGACGGCACTGGGTTACCAACTCTTATCCAACTACCAACTTCCACCTTCAAACTTTCAGCTCTCGCAACTCTATACCGTATACTTTGTTTCTCCATTTATCGAAGAATTTATTCCCAGAGATTTAAACGCTTTTGATGCTTTTCAATTTTTATTCCCATTCAATATACAATTCCTTATATAAACCAGCGCAATTGTAAATGTGTAATGTGTAATTTCGTACATTGGAGGATCCTTTTTTTCATTGCATCGCGAATTTCTTTTTTTTTGTAATCAAATTTCGTCGGTGAGCCGGCTGATTGCAAGTGCTGTAGAGAGGTCAGTCCCTGCTCGTATAAAAGCTACTTTTGGTCATCGTTACACCGGTGTGTAAAAAAGCGGCAGAAGCAGCATAGCAGAAACATTATTATATCATGACGTTTAACGGATGGGCAGAAAATCAGAGAACAAAAGGATCGTTCCCTACCGCGCGGCTATGGGGGATGCGGAGAATCTTGGAGGAGAAGCCACGTCTCAAGGGCCACGATATAATTCCACAACTCAAAAAGGGTCAATCTGGAACAAAAATCGAAACGTATCAAAATAATTTTATCTAAACATTAATTTCGATGTCGAAAATCATATTGAAATCGGTTTTACGAGATGCATACGGAAAAACAGACGTCACAGCGAACTTCGTAACTATTTCCTCATACCAGGAATATAAACGTCTAGCAAAGTATTCTACGACGTCATATCACAACGTTAAACGACGTCGCGCGTCGCGTTCGGGAAGAATGTCTTGGGAAGAATGCTTCGAACCTGTTGCTCCCAGCTTACGGGCCGATATATGGTATCTATACATACGCAGCTGAGAACCATAACCGGGTAGCGTTCTTCTCTTTGCCTGCAGTCAAGGATCTCATGGTTATTTTCTTCCTTTTTTTTTGTTTTTCTCGCGCAACGCGACGGAGAGTCGTTCGCAACTTTTCCATTGCCATAATTGAAGAAACGCCGAAGACAGCATTTCCTCGGGACGCAAACCTTGGGTACAAAATTTTCACTCAAATGCAAAGATCGGAAAGGGTTGAAAAATGTTGGATCTGTAAAAAATATATTATTCGGTGTGCCGCACGGCGAGAGCCGCGTGCATCGGAACTCCGTTTGCTCCCGAACCTCGCTAGCCTAAGGCTCTTGTGCCGCACAGATAATAACAGAGTCTGTGAAAGCCGGCAGTCTTTACGAGCTCCTTCTCAGAAGTATAAACCCAAAGATCGAGCAGCTAGCTGCAGTTGAACGAAACTTCTTCTGATTCTTTGTATGTTATACTTACGGGCTGCTCCGGTGTACCGCGGATAGTCGTCGAGGGTTTCGTCCGCCTGTTTCACCACGTATATACGTACGCCTACCTATACAGGAACCGATGGAATCCGCTACTAATTAATGCGATGCGCTCAACAAAGTTGTTCGCGCGCGAGTCTCGAGTATAATTCCTGATTTGGTGGGCTGCAGCAGTTTTACCGATAACCCGCCGTCCAAGAACCGTCGGCCGAATGCGCGTCTTGAAAAACAAAAAACGAATAAACAAAACGGAGGTATGTGCACGGAAGAGAATAAAATAAGAGAGAGAAAAAAAAAATTTCTTTTTTTACCAGCAACGCGGCAACCGACAAAGTGACAAAGTGGCTATAGGCCCGGGCGATTGATCGGATCTAAAGACAATCTGATTCGATCAGCGTCGATCCGTTCTATACGCCCTATAACAGCTGCCGATGTAACTTATATTCCGAGTTTTTCTTCCATTTGGTTCTACGCGCGCTTCATGAATTTACAAAAGTTTTTACATCGGTTCACCACTCGTTCCGAGTTACCGTGGAACCATATTCGATGGGTCGAACGTGTAGGGGCAATAATATCAACGGGGCGAAAAATAATCGGTGTACAGAGTTCGTGTGCGAAGATTGTTCGGAATATCAGGTTGGGTCGTCATGATGTACATTACGTTATAGTTTGGTCCATGCAACAGCAGTATAAAGTAAAGCTATAGCAGCACAGCACCGAGTTGAAATTTAATATGCACCACCTACGCGCCGGCCTACGAGCTCGGTTGTACACAAAGATAAAACTGGTTACATGTATACGAGGTACCTTTACGCGATGCGGTAGTAACGTTACGATCCTTCCACGCGAAATGCGGCTAGGGTACTTAAATGAGCGGCGGCGTGCCGATATTTTGTCCTATGCAATTAGAATGCGAGGGAACGCAACGCGAAGAGAATAACGTAGCGAGCGATGCCCTTAAATTCTAGTATTGTATTTTCGACGAAAAATAAGTCTGTCGGTTTCGGATATGAACTTTGAGGAATTTATAACTTGAGAATTCTCCGAAGCGTTGTTTCGCACAGGTGTCAATTATTACCAGGTCTGATATGTACTTATTCCAGGTGATTCGTGTAACGGTCGTGGGCTTGGTTTTGTCACTCGTGTTTGTACTCGACCTTCGCCCTATCTTCAGGTTACGTCAGATGGGAAGTAAATTTTTCAAACCAAGGGGACTTCCGAAGAGTTGAAAAGTTTTGCGAAAAAAAAACGAAAATTATCTGAGTTCCTCTTGACTTTAATGTCAGATTTTCCCACAGTTTGAAGACAACACTTATCCGTTCAACCGCTTCGCGGTAGCTTCGATCATTAAACGTGCGTATATAGCCTCATAATATTGCAATCCGTGGCCATAATTTAGGTCGTTTTATAGTTCAAACTGCAACCTACGTAGGCAGGGGCGCTCAAGCTTAACACTGTATACGCAGTGTTTGCAAAGTAGCTGCCCGAGCTATTCATCTAGCCGCAACTCTCACCGGTTAACGTTCGCCCTTTGTACCTTTTATAACCACAACAGGCGACTAGAGACAATATAGTTTAGTTTCCTTTCTCCTACCCTTATATTACGTTTATACGGAGTTCGGTTCTATTCCCGTACAATTATGACACAATATGACTACTACCTACTTCGACGAATGTTTTGCGCAGCTTTCTAACAAAAGAATTTTGTGCTTTTTGTTTTTTCTTCAATCTCATTCTAAAATAAAACGACTCGTGAATGTGGAATGTGTAGTAAGTTCGCACCGTCTTGTATCGGGGGAAAAGTAGCCATTAATATTTTTTCCATTCGTTGTATTTCTAATTTTTTTTACCGATGCCTGTGTACCGCCAGTGTCGGTCGGTGGATGCCACTTGCTGAGTGAGAAATTGAGATATCCCCATGCCTTTGCCTATCCACCGTTTTATAGCAAACGATCTGAATGTAGCTAAGGGCTGTTTTATGGAGTTACTTTAAAGTGGTTACTTTTAGAGGTAGTTGGCTGCCTTTACTCGTCGTAGCAGCTGTAAATACATAAGGTAGGTGTATCGCATGTATGTAAAAGATATGGTTACATCCGAAGAAGTGGGTATTCGAAACCGTATCGCCATAATCTGAACCGCACTTACAGTTCCTGGTAAAAAAAACAAAAAAACATTCATCCGAATAAAAGAACTTAATTATCAGCGCCCTCATTCGTCCGCTGATTGAATAATTCTAGAACCGATTCTAATCATTTCGGGCATCGAAGATCACACAATTGATTTTCGTTACGAATCGTACCGCAGACTCGTTGACAGGCGCCGACGACGATACGTCCGTCATGAGTTTGCCAGGCTCGGAGTTTGAAAATGCGAATGTTAGTACGAGGAATATACGAAAATAGTAGAATGTTATAACGTTGCAAGTATAGCTAGCGCAAGAGCTGCAGCATTCGCGCGAACGAAACGACGCCGTGGCTGACCTAATTTACATACATATAAAGCGCATTCGATGTGTTTTAGGGGTCGTAAATCGACGCAGCTACGCGAATCGTTAAACCCTTCCTTCCCAGCTCGCTACCATCGCTCGGGATGCGTATAGACGTATACATAGTTAACTCACCCTTCGACCCGACCCTTCCCTCTCTCTCTTTACTCTCCCATTTCACCCCTCCTCCTTCATCTGAATAGATCTACCCTTTTTCTCCTTCAGACAAACTCCGTCAACGTCTTCGTTTTCTTCCTCTTTACGTCTTTACCTTTTCTCCGCGCTACCTCACGCTACGTGTAGTTCTGAACTACGCGGATGATATCCGTTTAAAATTTATCTAGAGTTCCCGCCTTTCTCACTATTCGAAGTTTTCATCTGAATAGATACAAGATAAAAAGAGCAATTCTCGTCAAATATATCTGATATGTAAAGTGAGTAAAAAATTAGTTATCGCACTCACGTTTCGACTGGTACCTATATAATTTTTTTTCAAGTTCAATTGATATCTATCGCGATACTCGACTTACCGAACGAGTGCAATTATAATAACACGTACTGACGAGTAAATATCAAACGAAATATCGTCAATTTAAAGGTAAACGAATGCTGTTGGTACATAAAATTTATTTACTTTATAAAATGTAAGTGCAGCACTAATTTGTTTCCGAGTGCAGACGTTTTTGATAGAGGGAATCCTCAATCCGCATATACAGATCACTGCGAATTTGCTATCGTATGATTTTTTCTCGATGAAAAGAGGAATCAAAAAAACCATTATGAGTTTCAGCTATGTGGAGTGAATTTTCGTTGATTAATTTTTGAGTAGAACTTCCATCTTACGGATCTGAATACATCGTAAACTTCCTTGACCAGCGAATGTGGGACGTGGCTAGTGATCACGTACACATCGATCAGGTCTTTTCAGGCTTGTATAATGACCACGTTAGTACAGCGAGTGCAGCTGCAGGATCGTAAATGCATTTAACGTTCGCGAATAGCTGCGTATATAAGCATTACGGTAATGTCCAGTATAAGGTATAACATTAACTTCATGCAATTCGAGCTTCAGATATGAACATTTAGATACATAAGATCTGTTACACTTTTGCTAAATTTTACACCCTCGTATTATCCCATATACTATAGCTTAAACGTCAAATTAACTTGAACCGAGGAAAAGGCTGTAATAATTTTTTACTGCCGCCATGGGTTCGCTCAAAAAGGGGTTGAAAACCAAATGTATAACATGATATAATATATGATATATCAAATGAATACTGTGCATTTCGCCGTCTAAAAAATGAATGGACTCTTTTCAAAGATCGAAAATCAGAACAACAGTGTCGAGTCACCTGTTATTCCATGGTCGTATCATGGATGAGATGACGGAACCCATCGCGGGGTTAAGGGCTCTCCACGGGGATGAGAAACGACTCGCATGCGAGGTCCGGCATCAGCGACTAGATGACCGAGTTGTAAACTCCGGTGCGTAATACGACGTATATTATATGCGTCCGCTCATATAGTTACATTCCATGAGCGCGTGCAGCGGATGGTTTGTATAGATGCATCTTTACTGTGTATGCACACACGTATAAAATTATTACACAAGTTCGTAACTTCGCGTATGTATCAATGTTTCTACAGAGGTGGTTTCCCCGTTTGGTTGGTACATATGTACCTATGTGTAGGGGAAAGATACAGATACGGTTCGGAGGGTAACGTGCAACCCGTATTGGTCGTACACTGCGTTTATGGCGCATAACCAGGCGGTTGGTTGATCGGTCGGTCGGTCGTCGAGCGGAGATTATTTCGGCTTGATCAATTTCATAATCTCAGCCAGTTATGTCGCACTGCTGATTACAGGTGTGCGGTTAATCTTTATGACCGATATGGTGGCATTGAGCAAACTCGACCAATCCCATTGCGCTACTATGGTTACAATGCTAGTTTTGATACTCTGAAGCCAGTTAAGAAACACCTATATATTTACAGAAGAAGCTAGTCGAGCCCCGCTGTATTTTGCGCGTGTAAGTTCCTTGGGGATAAAAATCCTTGATATCAATACTTTATTATTTCTGAATATCGAGTGTGTACCTACCGCGTTATATTACAGCACGTTATATTCATAGCTATAGCTCCATGGGTACCAACCTCGAATAGCTGTTTCGCGATGGGCGCTGGTTTTGAACGTCGCATAAACATGTAACATTTTACTTTATAACCCTCACCTTATCCGAGGAGAACTGGTTGACCAATAGTAAAATAATGTTAGTTATTGCTGATTTTGTTACCGCCTAATAAAATTCTTGGTCAAATAAAAATCACCGAGATATACTTGGTTCGGTAGTCGCGGGATTTCCATACCTATACCTGACGCTTCTGCTGTTCATGCTGCTGCCGTTGCAACCGTGCTGGATTTACAGTTAATAAATATTTCTTCCGCACTTTTGGGCATTCGATAAAATTTATTATTTATGATCAAAAAACCTTCACGGAGACTATGGGGTTCTCGTACATGTATAATATTATTTACTGGAATCCATGCGGAATTACCCGTGAAGCCTGAAAGTGCTAATATAATATTTCTATGTACGTATATTATGCGTGTATTCAAAGAACGTAAAATTTTTTACAATAAACCATTTCGCTGATCGAAGTTCCATCGGTACGCCGTACAGCGACATCAGCTTCGTTTCGTCGTTGAAATTTCTGTGCGCAAGCATCGCTGAAATATAGGTGTAGGTTATTGGTATAAAAAGTTGGCGAATTAAAATAATAAGTTTCTAATTACATCTTCCGTCTATTAAACCCACTTAAGAAACGTTCGCTTTAATTACGTGCAATGATTAGCGTAAGTAATGCTTCTGACCAACGGTATATACGGGACTCATCCATCGCCACTCCTTACTCGATTATCGAGCTATTAATACAAAGAGACTTGATCTAATTCTTCAATTGAGTGCTTTGCCATGTACGTAATCATTGCAACATTAAAACCGCTGCTGAGACTATCATCTATATATGCTCAATCCCTGGGATAAAAATCGAAAAAAATGTTAAAGACACGTGGCAAACCTGATCAGAAAATCAAACCCCCGTGAAAAAAAAAAGTAAAGAAACGAAGAACGGAATATGAGCTACCCAAATTCTGGAGAATCGTGACTAGAACGTGGAGCGAAAAAAATTTCTAACGAGGCGGACGATTTGAAACGAAATTTGGCAATCCTTTTACGGCGCGGGGGAACCCGTCGTGTTTGCCCTGCAGAGGTTTAGCCGCAACACGGACGCCGTTGGCCCAGGCGAGCATTTCATTGCGCTCAATACGCTGGTAAAAAGCGCGCAGGGATCCGACAGTAAAAAATGTAACTGGTAATTTAGTTAGCCGAGGCGAGCGCCGCGTTGCTCGTAGTGCGAGTTGTACGCGTTCGTATGCGTTTTCAGTTCAGTTGTATACTTCCTACCCGTACAGTGTATGGGAATGGCCGTATGCGTATGTATATATCATGGTGTATATATGGCTATAATACGTATTGCTGGGATCGACAGTAATAGGGCGTATCTGGTATCTGTCCGAACTGACGGGTTTTTATGGGTTTGCGATGCTCGGATTCGTCATTCCATGTAATATTATAACTATATCCGGATAGATAGAGAAATTACCCTGCAGATATTGCATAATGTGCTTCTGGAGGTACGCATAATAATTTCCAACGCAGTAAATCGACGGTGGTGGTAAAATATCTTCGAATATTGCAAAATTAGATACGTAGTTTAGACCTCCAAAGATGAAACGTATAGGGAGGGAATATCGTTGTTACCCTTTGGATCGTTGAGCCACAGAATGCAATTCAAAATTGCGGTCACCATCCAGAGAATCACTTTCCGAAAGGTATTATACGTATACCTACACATATCGCATCGATCATATTATGTCGGAAGAATAATATGTAACGTATACACGCGGCTATGATCATCGGATCGAATTGAATCGGTAGAACTTGAGGTAGATGAACGAAAAATTATTTTTCAAAAATTTCCAATCCATGAATGTATAAAGATAGACAAACACTTTTTGTTTCTTTCATTTTTTATTTGACGTGCAACAAAAGTACGTATACTATAGAGAACGAGCGATGCGTTCGATGGGCAGGTTGGGGGTGGGCTTCCTTTCACCCACAATTTTTTTCGGTTTTTACGCGGGCGTCGCTTTTCGCTTGTCTGGTTGGTCGAACGTTTACAGTGTACGTGCAGAGGAGAACGTACATCAATAATCTATAATCGAACTGCAGATAAAACTGAAATCGGGAATTTTTATTTTTTCAAATTTCTTTTAGTCTTCGTGTACATTTTTTTTTACCCGCAATATTTTCTAATAACAATTGTCGCGCCCGTACACCGTGAAAGAATTGAAAGAAATTTATTTTTATTACGTCGGTTCTTCATGTGCTGATTTTGCACACGAGATCATGATTATTTGAAATTTATCGCAGTTCGTACACGAGCAAATGCAAATCTGGTCGCGAATTAAATGACCCCCGGCAAACTGCAGGCTCTTATTTCCATTAATACTTTTCTCACAATTACAATCAATCCCGAACCGGTCCGTAGAATGAACGAATTTAAAATAAGAAATGTATAAGCGAACCTCCGTCGATATTAACGTGCTCCTGAGCCTCAAGGCTACATTCGATACGCACGCTTCAAAGCTCAGGGCCCCCAGAGGGGTAATGAGACGAACATCGAAACACCGAAGTTATATATTGCATTCCAAATATCGATTATGGCTACCTGCAATTATCGATCCGAATTATACTTTCAATTTATTTCATCGAATCGCAATCGGATTTAAAAGAATCCATCAAATTGCGAGTGGGGGAAAAATGTCGTCTGTAACTTGGGTGTTTGTCTGATATAACAATAACGGTATGATAAACGTTGAAAATTAGGATCGATTTAGCAGCTGGGACTCGAAATATCCACTAGATACGGTAAACCTATATATACATGTGGATCGGGGAAAGGGGGAGGGAGGGAGTTGGCGTTGCCCCCGAAGGTTCATCCTACGGGTCATAGCAGGAGATGTGGCATTTTTATCGGGCCGTATATCGGAATGTAAATGTATTTTGCATCGGTATGAACAGAGACTGTATATCAATTTTACGGGCGATTTTAGTATTGGTATACCCGTGCTCATAACACCCACCTCCTCCTCCAATTCCCTGTACCTACAGCTGCTGCAGCACCTCCACTAACAGGAGTAACTAAGCCCGCAGGGGTTTCGATCCATCCATCGCGACTTCACCTACATACACTTTTACTTCCTCTTCTCTCGATTTTTCCTTTTTTTTCCTAAATATGCTACACGTCGATTTATGGACCGACTATACACCCATTTTTCTGCACAGAAGTGCATCGGAGATCTAGAAATTTGTGAAACAAAAAAAAATAAATAATAATTGAAGGAATTCAATCTCCTACATTCTTTCGAATTATATTCGCTGTACCTGATCGTCGTCGGTAGTTTGAAAAAGTAGTCCAGTAGAAATAGGACGAATCTTGTTGTTTTTGTATCAAGTCTTTCGAAATAATCCAAAAATTTCTTAATTTATTTTCCGAATTTTTTATTCTCCCATCGAAGGTGCCTGCGGCGAGTTGAAATTTAGCAGAATTCTAAAATTGAAATAAAAAAAAAAAAGTACAACCGTTCTACCTACTTTTTTGAATTTCGATCGAATCAAAAGTGCGCATTATATAATACCCCTCGATCTATGTGTACATGTCGTTGTGATTTTATGTATACATATATATATATATATATCGTCGATATTCCCTGTCGTCAAAGAGAGCAGCTGCGGGGTATAAAATTCAGCGAAGCATATATACTTCCAGGTACATAGTACCTACTTGATACGTACGTTGAAAATGCGAGTAGTGAAGAGCGGAGAGAGTATAGAGAGAGGAGGAGAGGAGTCGAGAAAATGAGTAGAATAAGGGAGGTTAGGGGCGGGAGGGGAGGGGGGAGGGGTTGAGAACGAGGAGTATTTTCGTGGAACACTTAATATGAAATGAGCCAGCTCTCGAATGGGATTGAAATTTATACAGAACGCTTGGCAATCTTGAAAGTTCCGAGCTTTTCACCCTCACTTCCACCCCTTGCTCGCAAATAATGTATAGGAAACGCGGGGCTCATCTACATAAGTAATACCGCGTTAAGGGAAGCAGTTCCTAGAGAGAGGGAGAGAGAAAGGGAGAAATAAAAAAAGAAAGGGGAAGGGGAGTCATGATGGAAGGGATGAGGGATGAACGAGTGAAGGGTTTCCAACATTAATTGTGCCGACGAGAGATAAGAACACAATGTTTGTTACTTCTGCGGAGCAGACGTTTGCGCCGCGTATACTTCCCTCATTGTGTCTATTCGCGTTACATCTACTACTCTCACAGATTATATGTGCTACGAATACTTGTATACATGTAGAAATATGTCTATTCGATTTTAACAAAGAAACTCACTCAACATTCTACTCTCTGATTGATAATTAATTATAATTCTCAATCTAGTGGCGAGGAATCAGAAGTTCTCTGAAACGAAGCCTTACATCCAATCCTTACAAAATACAAAGGAAGAACAAAATACGCGGAAGAAAAATGTAAGAAACAATCATCATCCTCGCGTGATTGATCGGAAATTGAGCGTAGATTTTTATAAATGAATAAAATAATTGAGAATCGCAGAGATGTGTACTACATGTACGAGAAGTTTAACCGAGTGTAAATCTTTTTGGGGGTTGGTATAAAATCATCCCTTTTCACCGAAAACTTGACGGGGTGTATGAGTTAGGGTTGAGTCTGTAACCTTCTATTTATATTCTGGCCTACCCTCCTCATCAACTGCGTTCATCTTTCCTATTAAAGTAGTAATTTAGCAGGAAATTAAGCCACGCACTGGCTCTTCGCTCTCGTGCGACGCTGCGGTCTGTCGCGTCGCACCCGCTTTCGGACCCCTTAATTTCTCTCTCTTCTCTCCCACTTTTACTTCTCCCTTAAGCTTTTCCTTCACCTACACACGCGTCGCACTTTCTCCGTACGAAGATACCAGAGAAAATGAAGAAGAAGGAGGAGAAGGAATGAGTAAGAGAAAGATGAAAAGCGGGGGGCAACGCACCGTATATTATGTATAGCTTCTCTCGGAAAACCCTTTGTCCTGATTTTGCGTACTTGCTCCATAAATAATGCGCGAATTTATTAGTCGGTCGTCGACGCGTGCAATTTCATGGACGGTGATAAGCGAAAACGTCTCAATCGACCAAAAAATGACGGTGTTTTTTTTTCCCCAATTATATCGAGAAAATGTTGAAAACTATCGAGCTGTGTGTGCATCGTATCCCGCGTCATTAAAATATAAATTTATACAAGTACGCGAACGACGATCTTCAGCGAGCCGGTGGTGACTATATACCAGATTTGAGCAAGCGAACAGAAGGGTTGCAGGAGCATTCATACCGCGGGCAAAGAACAAAAGGTAGCACGAGAATGGGGCGGAGTAGAATTAGGGTGGGGGTTGATCCGAGCACGAAGGGCTGTCAAAAACCTAATGAGAGGTGTGACTGCACATGTTCGCGAGCAGCTCTCTACTGCGACTCTCTTCATTCCGCAACCCCTAACCCGTCTCTTTTCACCCCCCCCCCCCCCGCTCGAATATATATCTACCCCTCTCAACTGTACTCTGATTACCGGAGAACTCTGCGAGTCAGAAATTAAAAGATATATAAAATCGTGACTCACCGAACAATATCTCCATCGAACCACCCTGTCGATTTACAAAGAGAAAAGAATAAAAATTAAACGTTCCGATCAAAATCCGTCATGATCGAACGCCCGAAGAGAATTTACGAGAAACAATTTTCATCATTTTTGATTTTCCTCCGACGATCGGTCCGATCTTGAAATTTTCAAAATTTGTATGTGCGGTAGATCGCGAGAAAAAAAAAAAAAGAAATTTGGAAAATCTCATTTTTTTCTCTATATATTCACACGCCAGTGGCAGATCTCACGGTGTGTTTAGAATAGCCGGTGAGTCGGGTGATCGTTTCGGAGTTTGCTGGATCGAAGAATACACGCATGTATATGGAAGGGGTATATATGTGTATAAAATAAATGGTCGTAAGCCAAAAAGCATGGCGGTTCGCGTAATGGTAAATTCATAAAATCACGGACCCCATTTTAAGTCACAGCACGGCGCACGCGACGGGGCGTCGGTATATACAGCGCTGTAGTTCGGTACAGTCGGAGACGCGCACGGGGGAGCCTCGTAAAACAATGCTCCCACATCTGTCAGCCTCTTCTATCCCCCTTCAAACCCCTAATTATGCCACCCCCCGTATACCTACGTCTGTATTATGTGTCCGCACCACTTGGGTACTTGGGCACGCACTGCAGGGCGAGGGGTTGCCGCCAATGCTTACGAACCACGAGTACGAACGGTGTACGTGAAGCTCGTACGCCGAGCCACGGCAGGGTCAAGACGAAACGACTGAAAAATCATCCCTCAAAAATATCACCACAAAATCCCATCGGAAAGAAATTATCTCGCCTCATTTCGAACACACACTACGGTGATCCGATCCGCCCGAGTTTCGGATTATAGGTATGTGTCGCAAAATTTTTACCGAGTCCAAAAAATTTGAAATTGTTCCTTGATAAAGTAACGATGAAACCTGTAAGGATCTAGTGGGTGAGGTACCTACGATTCTTATCTACGAAAGTCTGAAACTTCGATATCGGCATGATTTTTCGTCCAAGTTTTTACCATCGCTATTTCCGGGGAATATCCGGCGCGTTGAAAATTTCAGAGGAACCCCTAAAAACTTTTCTCCGTATATATTTATCGGATTATTGTACATTGGGTAGTTTGAAACTTGTTGCGGTTACTGTACATTCACTTCCTCGCGGGTTCGAAAGCTTAGGCAGAGAGAATTAGAAATCGATTGATTCGCAAAGGGGGAGAAGGGTAGGGGGAAGGGTGGAACTTGGTAGGGAAATTAACATCGTGTTTTTAATGCTGGGGATAATTGTAAGGGTGGAATTATACGAGGGTTGCGCTATCCGTGGTGGGGTTCGTTGCGTAATGGCAGTGGTTCTCACTCTTCCATCCCTTTTCTCATACGTCCTCACCCATATGTACGCGATATCTTCAAGGTTCACTCGTTCATTCCCGCATTTTATGTTCTTTGTCGCGATAAACTCGAAGGGTTATTTTTATATGTAGTTGAAAAAATAAAACAAATAAATCAGATATATGAACAACGATCGCAGAATTGCAAGATTTTTCATCGATCCTTTGGAAAAAGTTTGAAAAGTTGAATCGCAACCACCTTCTTTTTTTTTTCTTATACGGTATCAAATTTTTCGGTGCTTGAAAAATGAATAGAACCAGATGAGTCGACTGAATATATCTAAAGTGGAATGCGGGAGGCAATTTGCTTTTTGGTAATAACCTGTAGTCGGTGACTCACGTCTCATCCCCTAATTTTCCCATTTGAATTTTGTAATCGTCACTCAATAGAACGGTTCAGTCTCATGTCGGTTACGCGAACCACGAAAATTACTCTCATTATTACAGTTCAATATATCCGCGCGCAATTACTGCAGGCATTTTCTTCCGATTGTGGGAAGGGTCCGTAACTCGTCAGCCGCACCCGAGCCCAAGAGGGTTCCGAAAAATCTGCAGGTCTGCTAAAAGTTAGTCCTTTTATATTCTTCATTAATACTCGCGTTCCGCACGCTTTAATTTACGATCGAAAAAAACAATTAAATAAAATCAAGGTACAATTATACCCCATAGCTATGTATAGTACATACAAATATCGAGTGGTAAATTATGCATAAATTGTGGATACATTTTTAGTTTATAGAAAAATTAGATCACGATTTCGCACGCTAATTCTTTCGATTTTTTTTTCTGGAATTCTGCTTCGAGATTGCGAGGCAAAGTTAGCTGAAGAATATGAATTTAGTTGTAGGCATAAGGTTTTGTTTGCATTAGAAATAAAAAAAATTTCTTGCTCAATTTGTAGAAATAACGGGTTTTATATGAGGGCATTCTGAAAACTGGATAACTTGCTTCGAAAAAGAGTATAAAAATTATTCGCGATAAATGACAAACGATTAGATAGGATTTCACATTCTACATTTTACATTTTACAAACCACCCTCTTTTTGGACTGCGTAAAAAGTTAGGAATCGTGTCGGTACTATTCCGGGAATTGTACTCGAAAAAAAAATCCAAGCTCATTGACCCCTGCTGTAGGTGGTCAGATAAAAAGAATTTTTAATAATACCTGAGAACATTTTGTTTTTTTAAATACAGATAATAAACCAAAATCATATCATCGGACTGCGTTCACCAAACTGTATAGATTATATTCTATGTACATGAATACCCATGTATATATGTATATAAAAGTGTAAACCCACAGCTATGATTAATATCCTTCCTCAGTTTCTCTATTATTATTTTGTAGCATGGTACAAATTAAACTTCCGACCATTAGAGGATTGATCCGTAGCTCGGAATGGAATGTAATATCGCGGGGAGGGGAGGGGGTGAGAAGGTAAAGGAGAAAGAAGGGGGGTGAATGAGATGATGGTGGTAAGAGGGAGCTGAAACCTGGTGGTTCTTAATTATAATTCTTGGCCGCAAAGTTCCAGCGAAAGCTTCGCAAATGAGGCTGGCGCCCGTCTGACACAACGATCATACTTCGGACGGGGGTAGATAGATGGATAGACGCATAGATAGAATGATAGATAGATATCTTGATATCTAGACTGATATGGAATAAATAAAAAAAAATTCGCCTACAGATAGGATGCGCAATGGGTGTGGGGGGGGGGGGGGGGGGGGGGAGTGGTACGTATACAGGTGAAAAAGGTGGAAGGGTGCAAGGATCAGGCGAGAAACGAACGGAACCAGGCGGTCATTATTATTCAAAACATAAAAACCATTTAAAAATATAATACCCGCCACCTCACCAAGACTGACTACATGATCCAATGAGAACACTAAGTAGAATATACTACCTCGTATGATAGAAAAAAAATGCAAACAAAAAATGAAAAAATGAGAAAAAAAAAACTGAAAATCCTTCACTTGTGAATATATTATAATCGTGATTTATTATCGCCGACAATTTTCTGTAAAAACGAAAAATGAAGAAACTGTGATACATATATCAACAAAAAAAAAAAGAAAGAATTTGATATACATTTTTTTATTAAACCGCACACTTCGTTGGTCAAGGTTATAATTTCGGCGCCTTAATGTTGTATAAATGATTTGTTTTTTCTTTCTTTTTCCTTCTCCCTTCTTCTAGGGGTATTTTATTTAATGGTGAATTAACTTCGAGATTGAAACACGAATGAAATCAGCAACACACGCCGGCTTGTAATGTGTACAGTTGGAATGGATTATCGATCGTGCTTCACATTGTGTATGCGTAGTATAATATGAGGTGCGAACGTCTCGTGTCGGAAATATGGGTATAAAATCTTCACGCGTGGGTATAATGTAATCTATTCCGGTTGTATATATGTATTATTACATTTTCTAATGGACAAACTAACGCAGCACGAGCGAACGTATATATATATATATTGCTGCAGTATAGTATACAGCATACACGCTGCTGCTATTGGGTTGGTAATTATCGCCAAACACTTGCCATTAAAAACGTCAATACGTAATTGACCTGTGCGAAGTTAGAGAGACATAGAATATATACATATATATGTATATAATACGTATAATAGCACGGATGTTATTACCTATTGAGAAATAGAGTAGATGTACACGTATATTGTGTGCGGAATATAAGTGAGAGTTTTATCTATACGTGTGTGTGCGGCTATGCTGCAAGTTATATTCTGCAATTTAAGTTATTCTTGTGTTGCAGTGTTCTTGCAATTTCTATACACCCGTAAGACCCGTTATATACGTATACGTATCCACAACTGAAGACAATTTAATCGCTGCGATTACGGTGAAGCGGGTAGAAACGACAGCTGTTTTAAATGCGCCTCATTAAAAATTCAAACAAAAACGTATATAACATCGCGACTCGCCAACATTAAAAGATATAATATACTATAAGCTGTTTCCCTACCGTTTTTATTTCTTGTTCTCCACTTGGTTTTAACTTTCTCTTCGGTTTTTTTTTCTTTCTCTCGCGCGATCATCAAACTTTTCTTACGGATAAATTTTCCAGGGATTTTTATTAGTTGATTATTCTTTTTTTTCTTCTCACGTGGTCAGGTGTATTACGCGTAGATGTAAGCAAATTTTTGGGATCATTAGGATGAAAATGTTTCAGATATCATGCGATTTCGTAAAACAGTAGCGTAATTTAGTAATTCGAGTATGAATGACAGGGTGCACGAAACGAAGTAATTTGATTTAATGTTTCATTTTTTCAAATTCGTTTCTTTTTTACTTTGTTTTATTCACTTCTGGTACTTTTTTCAATTTTTTTTTTGTTCAGTCGAGTTTCAAGCTATACGCTCGCGTTGTGAATGTGGGAGGGATAATGATCCATAATTACGCAAAGCCAAAATATTACTTTAATTACAGATCGTGGTAGAGCGTAGTAATGCTTTTAACGTTGATCGAACATGGCGGCGGATGGACGATACGTAGGTATATTTTAGGCACATGTATGTATGTATGCAAGTTTTATATATACATATATACACCTACGCAATGGCAGAAATAACAGAAACTCGACTCCCTACCGCACGTGATTATTTTCCCTTTTTTTTCAGAAAACACGTGAAACGTTTCACTTTCCGTACAAATATTACCAACACAATTGACTTCCCTTAATGCGTTCGCGAGCATTGATTCCAAGCAATCCTTTTAAATTATTCAACCAACCGAATTAATTTCCCAGGTGAATGTTGGTATATAAATTTACAAAAAACATATTTTATTACCACGTGTATAATTATTTCATTATAAAAAAGAAAACAAAAAAAAAAAACTGAGCTCGTGAGTGCAATTGAAAAATATTAAAAATCGTATTTCCATTGTATATTTAAAGATGTGATTAAAAATGCTTGATGTCATGAATATACGAGGGGTAGTTTGGTTGACTCGGTATAGTTTTCAGAAAAGCTTATAATCCGGTAACTATGTAGGATTATTATAGGTAAGGTTACAATTTTCTGAGCAATAAATTTATTCGAATTGCCAATTAGGTATCGCCTTCTCTCATTATATTAGCGAATTGAGCACCGCTGGCTAGTTACGGGTAATTTCATATGATTATTCATCATGGCCGACGTTAGTTATATACCTTTACTACATTTATATATATATATATATACATATACACCCGTATATATATCCATAACTTCATCGCCGATTATAATAATCGGTGTTCTATTTCTGTACCCCATCAGCGACTCTTGTACCATATATTGGGGGTGTACGTAGAGTGCAGCGCGTTGAAATGTACATTATAGGATTGCTGAGAGCAATTTTAAAATATGATAATTTTCATCGAGAAGAATCGGATTATCCGTGTGACCGATGAGCTCCATGAAATAAATAATTATATTCGTTGAAAAAAAAAAATAATATTCCCTCGAGACTCGATAGTGTCTTGCCTCTTTTTTTAATTCAATTCACCGATGCATTAAAGGCGCTCAATCCGCGTTCCGAGTTCGGATGATTCGATAAACATTTTACGTGTGTATGAATTGGTATATTTTTGGGGTGAAAAAGAGGGATCGAACACCGATACGATACAGTCGAAAGGAAAAAAATGTGAAAAAAAAGAAGAAAAACGAAGGGATGTATGAAATGAGAAAGAAAATCCGATACCCCATACCTCGATATCACCTATGCTGCTACCGTTGCACCACCTACTTTGGTCCAGTTTTACTCTCGGAGGGCAGCCGCCTCGGCTCGTCTGCCTGGTTTGACCGTTTATTTTGGCACCGCGATAGGGCGGATATCGGCGTCGTTTTTCCCTCTCCCTTCATCAACATTTCTTTCTTTTTTTTCCCCTGTGTTCGTTTCGCTGGAATGCTTATATATTCTACACTGTCCAAACGTATATCGAGGTATGCATCGGTGTGTATGGTAAAGCTGTACGTAACTACCTAACCATCTTTACAAACGGCTGCAGCTGTACTGGATGCCGTATAGTTTTAGCCGCGGATGGTGTGTTAGGTAAAATGGGGTGTGAGTTAGGGGGAAGGTTACCTACTGTAATTAGTGAGAACGTATCGTAATTAGAGAAAATGCTACGTTTAATTGCTAATTGAGTTTCTGGCTGATGCGAGATCTAATTTTAATCACCTAATTACCTGACTACGGGCTACAGGCTACAGGATGCGGACGCGCTTGCCAGTTGACGCCCTCCCTCCCTTACTCCCTTACTCGCAACCTTCCTATTCCTGTCGCTTACTCTCTCTGGACTACATCCCTTCGTGGCCCTGACTTCGTAAGTGAAACTCACGCCGCCTGCTAGCAACTCGTACTCCGCGGTAGTATCTGTACGTAATATGATGTACAGACGAACACGTTCGTTTTCCAGATCAACAACGATTTTCAAGTTCACGTCAAATAATTAACGCGTACAATAATCGTTAACAAGATCTAAAGTCGCACGCGTCAGCTATTACCGGTAATTTGAAGAATAATTTTTAAAAAAATTGAGTATTTCTCGAACCGTTTGCGACAAAAGACGTATGAGGTATTATTTAATTTTTGTGTAACAAAGTGTAGAATTTTCGATCGTCGACATCATGCGAGCTGTGGCTTACAACGAGCTTGAATATTGCTTCGTTTGATTTTCTTGTTTATTGTATTGAATTTTTTTTGTGAATTCATTCATTCAATAATTTCATTTATTATTATAACATAATTATTATACGTTAGTATCCCCATGCGTTATTGTTCTTTTCATTTTATTTTTATTTTATTTGTTGTATATCTTTTTTTTTTTTTTTTTTTTTTTGTTTTGTCATGTTCCAAATTACATATGCCATTACGAAAGTAAATTGAGGGTAGAATGTACTTCCAGTTCCCGCACTGTTTTCCTTTGACTCGATAAAAAGTAATTATATTATTTAGACGGCAGTAATCAAACGCGGCCAATCGAGACAAATTTAATAAACCGAATAATCAAGTTACTTTTTTAATGGATTTTTCTCGATGTAAAGATGGGATCCTACAGGGTGGGTAGGTAGATGGGCATACTCGGCCAGTTTCCACCGTAACATACATGCGCGTTTAATGTTTTACTTCGTATATCTTTTCAAAACCGATTCCCATACATACCGAATATGCGTATATTGTTCGTGTGCCTTCCTATAACACATCACGTTATTTAACTTACCAACGAATTTGTTCACGCAAACAAAAAAAGAGGAAAAAATTACTTACTCATCATAATCATGTAATTCCTCATCGTGCATTGGTATGTGACCCACGTAAGCTCTTTAACATCCAGAAAAACTAAAAGTTTTGAATAAGAATCATGTAATAAATTTATCGCACCTTGTACTCGTTGACCATCTTGTGGTTCTCGATTTTTTTTTCTTCGTAATTTATGAGAATTATTCTAATCATTGAAATTAATAGATATTGAAAAAAATGAAGAGCAAATAGATACAATCAGATATTTAACTCTCACACCCCATTCAATTTTTGGTTGATAAAACGAAAAAAAGAGCTGAAATTTCTACGCGCATGGAACTTTAATTTATGCCAGCATTTGATCTCGTCCTCAGAAATTCTCTCAATTTCTCAACCACGATTTTTATCGAATTAACACTGCACCGGCTTTTAAAAACGAGAGGAGAATGGATGAAAGATAAAAAAAAAGAAGAAATAAAAAGAAAAAGAAAAAAAAAAGTCTCCTATGGTTTATTGTACGCCGGTAAAACTGACTCAAAGGCTTAGCAATGTATATACCTGACTAACTTCAGCTACCCACGACGACAAGCCTCGCATGAAAGTATGTATAGGTATAGGTACAGGTACGGAATACACATCGCGATAAAAAACAGAAGCAAAAAATGAAATGCAAAAGAAAAAAAAAAAAAAAACATCGTATGTGACGATTTTTTTATTTTAATTTTTTTTTTTTTACGTGTAAAGGTATATTCGAATATGTGTGCGCAGGTAGTGGGGTAGCAAACCCTCAGTAGCATTCATGAACGTGAAGTCAGAGAAGCACAGAAAGCCGACGGGGAGTCACGGATGTCGGAAGTGAGAGGAAGAAGTAGGGAGAAAAATACACCTACCTAGCTACCTTGTTCATTTTTATCCCCTAAAGCAATTTCAGCATTGTTTTAAAATAGTACTTAGCAGGGTCATTGTATTATGCATGCGCCCCTCTCTTACTCTCCCTCTCTCTCTTTCTCTCTCTTTCTCTCTCTTCATCTCCATCTACTTTTTTCCTATCCCCCTTTCCCCTTTCGGCATCCCAACACCCCCTCGCCTACCTCGGGGTGCGCCAGTGTGAGAACACTTGATTCCGCATGAGCGCCAAGCCCATTGTTACCTTCTGCAGAGCAAAGGGACTCTCATGACCAAGATTTTTCTAACAGTACCCGCTGCTTCTTTGACGATCATTTTCAACCAGAGTTGAAGGTAATTTCAAATGGGTTTAATTGGGCTTCATCTCTTCTTTTTTTACATTATTACACGTTTCACAAAATAGTCAATAAGCTTGTACCGATAACGCTTGATTAATCAGCTCGTCGTGAAACAATTATTCCGGAAATCACGGTAGAGAAACACAAGAAAAAAAAAAAAAAAAAAAATCGCGACATACATTTTATTTTCTTGTAAAAGATAATTGGAAAGAAAAAACGTTATGCAGCGGATATGTTGGAATAAGGTTGCTCTGCGCCGTGCAGGTGTTTTTTTTTTTCTTTTATTATTTTTTTTTTTTTTCAAAGTATATAAAGTAAGTTTTAAGGTGAGGTGAAGTAAAGTGAAGTGAGGTGAGGTGAGGCGAGGTGAGGTATACCCCCGTCAAGTACGACGCCCGCGGTAAAGTTTCGAGGACTATGAGAACCAGGCTCCTTCATTCAGAAAGATAAAGGCCTGCATCTATCCTACTTATGTACACATGCTCTTATATCCTCCGCTGCGCCCATCGAGGAACTGCTAAAGTTATGTCTTCGTCGAGGTGTATGTAGACAGTTACGTACACGGGTACCAAGGGCCAAAAAAAGCCTCTTATTACTGCTGCAAAAATCCTATGTTTGACGAGAAAAACTTTAAATAGTGCAACAGTCGATGGTCGAAAATTATTCGTATTTCATCGATCGATTTTTAGCTGCTCTCTCATTACAGGGATCGAACATTTGCACTTTTTTTTTCGCACAACCAAAGTTTGTTGGTTATTTTAATCGAAGTAATTTGCGATTTGATGAATACGGGTACGAGGTTGACGGTAACGCGTGTGACTTGGCGACAACGTCGGAAATCGGGGTTGATTGTGTAAATTTTTTAAGGGCAAAATTGGCGAAGGTATAGCAGGTAGTTGTATGACAGATTTGAGGCGGAGAGGCACGACTCGCTATCGTAGCTCGCTTAACGTCGTCGTTGACAATTCCAAAACTACGGGCGTTAAGTACATGACCGGAGGGCGCCTGGCCAGAGGCGGTGGAACGGCCCTCTCATGTCCATTGTTCTCAGCCTCTCTCAACGCGCCCCTCTCTCACTTTATACATCCCGGTCTCCTCGTGCTCTTATATTCTACACAGTCTCTCCTCCTACGCTTTTATTTATTTTTTTTTTTCAACTCTTCCATTCGCTTATTGTACCAGCCTGGTAACTTCGGAAGGGTCTAATTTTCATTAATAATCTAATTTTTTCCAACCCCCGAATGACAGTTTCCTTGGAAGCTGAAATGCAGAAGAACGACGAGCTATCGAATATTTTTTTTTTGTTTTTGATAAAAATGAGCCATACCTCGATCACGGTTGTTTGATGTGCGGTATGTGTGCGGTATTCTGAATGTTGCAGCGCCGATGACTCGTGATGATAATCTAGATTCGTGACGTGATGTGATGTGATGTGATTACCAGCTATTTTGTACCACTTGTACTTATTAGGGGTGATACGTTGGCTGGCCATTATGAGTGCCATCTGAATCTCAATCCCTTGAATGGGATGGCTCCATTTACAATTTACCATTAACCATTATACGTGCATTACTATTATCCTATCACGCGCTCACTCATCTATAAAGAGACGTTCGTTCTTTGGTACGTTCTTGATACGTACGATGATCATTCGCGCAAAGTGGCTCAGCTATTACGGCTCAGTATTATAACGGTTTTATAGTAAGTCGGATTAAATTACTCAACAGCCCTGGTCAGGGTTCGACTTCGAGATTTCGTGCCAAGGTCCGTTTAAAACGGATTTCTGAACTTTAATCATCAACGACGTAAAATCCACGGCCGATTTCCATCTCTTTTCTTTCGCACTAAAAATAATAAAATATCCTTTCGTCCACAATTTCCCGCTGAAATCACGCTTCTGAACATCCCGTTATACAGATCACTGAACGTCGAATTATTTATATATATAGAACTGGGGTTTCAACGCATTGAATACCGTAATGAGATCATAATAAGATCATAGAATGGTCCATCCTTTGATGCCATGGATGCGGCCTGGTAAGAGCTTCAGCGTCAGCTTCCACCTAATTGTAGTACGGTTTGTATATCGGAACCTCCGTACTTCTCTAGCAACAGCATCAATAGAGTCAATCAGATTACGCGTAACGTTAGCACTTGTTATACCACATTTCGAATGTCACGGTAGTTGCGCGCATTAATATCGGCTACAAATTTTCGAAACCGTTTTTAATATCGCCACTTTTCTCCGTTGGTTAAATTTAGATTAAATTTCAGGTCGAAATCGCATTAAAGCGTTTTCGTTATGTATATAAATTTCGGATAAACGTTGCACACTGCAGTTATATGTACAGGTATACATAACATAGTTGTACGGGAAGCATAACTCACCGAGCGTTTGTTCGCATTATCTACCTCGTTCAAATACCCATATTTATCTCATCTCTAGTGACATTCTGACGCGAGGATCGGTATTTTATTGACACCGGTTACGTAGAAATAGGGTATCGTATAACGAACGGCGTAAGAATCCATCACCTATTTTGGCATAGATTCAAAAAAACCAAATTAACGAACGAAATGAAAAAGAAATATATTGCAAAAATTAAAAAACAAATACGATAGCTAGTAGATAAATGTTCAGGAAAACTTCTCGCGATTGTCAAAAGGGTGGCGCAGAATCATCCAAATTTTTTTTTTTTTTCTTTCGGTTTCTCCATTTGGGATTTTAGGGAAGTAAGAATTTGTGACGTTATAGTTTCAGTTTATGCGCACTCTTCGTGTTTTACAAGTGTTTGATATTATTCCACACACATCGCAGCTGACCAATTATCATTATTCATTAAATTATGAGCCATAGAATTGATCGAATTCTTTCGTATAATAAAATGGTATAAAGCGTGTGTCAATATCCATCATGCGGTATAACTCGAATCCCCAGGGAGAAATATCATAGAATATTATTGAACCGGCTTAACATGTAAATTAACCGTGCAATTATCGTTCAATTACATAAATAGCTTAATTATTCCCGCATATACAAGCGAGTGCAGGAAAATACCACAGTTCAATAGACGACAACGAGTGGGGGCTGCTGACGTCATTTTCTCTCAGACTTGGTTATTATAATATCAATAATAATAATATTCGTGTATGAAAAAAATATATATGTATGTCAACGGCTGATGATCCGAAGAGCGACTCTCGAGTAATTTCATTATATATACTCGATAATTGAATGCATACGCATACTCTGCCTAGCTATATAATTGAGGGTGGAAAAATGGAAAGAAAAAAAATTCATAAAAACGGTAATAAAAATGCGTCGTCGTATCAGGTTAGGTTTTTAGTTCCGCCGATCGTGCAGCGTATTCCGGAATTGGCTGTTTTTCTTCTCCCTCCGTTTTGTTTCTCTCATCGGAATCGTAACCCCCTGTTAAAAGGTGGCGCGAGTTCGGTACTTGTCGGATTAAATTAGTATACCTACCTAGAAAGGAACTCGCGCGCGGTACTCGATGTTAATTATTAGAGTTTACAACGACCTACACAGTGAGTTGTACTCTTAATCGAATGATCAAGATCAAAATCCCGTACTTCGTAACATCAACGCAATCAGTGCCTAAGTACCGCCAATTAAATTACAAGAACCCAGCGCGAGCAGTGCTCATTACAATACGATATACAGAACAAAGAGAATATAACATTCTGTCAATTATACACCGTCATCCAAAGAATTATAACCATTATTATTTATCGTTTACGCTGATGTATTATATTTATCTCTCACGGAAATGTATAACTCTTATGCGAAGAATCTGGAATTTCATCAACTTTTCAGGAATCATTGAGACCTTTATCGCGCTTATCGTTCGTAACACGAACGCAAAGACTTTGCAAAATCTCAAGACAAAACGTCGTTTTCATTGATTTTTCATTTTTTCCAGAAACCTACAAAAGTCATTTGGAAATACGTACAAATCTCTATGAGCATTTCACATGTTTCACGTACTCTTCATAAGGATTATAGGGGATGTCAATTTTCTTTTTTTTCTCTCAACTGCAGAAATTGTATAAATTCACTCATTTGCTCATGCCCTCCGTGATTTCATGTGTATTATAATTTCCA
The DNA here is from genome assembly GCA_963978495.1 of Athalia circularis. NCBI lineage: Eukaryota > Metazoa > Arthropoda > Insecta > Hymenoptera > Athaliidae > Athalia > Athalia circularis. The sequence goes on along the minus strand of OZ021698.1, from coordinate 16,521,574 downwards.
CGTATGAACTGCAGGATCACATCCCTATACGTATGTAGTGCGTATATATTTATCATTTGTGCATGTATGATAATCGTATGTATTCGTACGTATATACCCAGATGTATATTACATTATACATACATATATATATATGTACACGATGTATATAAATGGGTGAGCCGCGACGGTTGTATACGGCTGCCCACCGAAGATAACCAACCACCCCCATTCCGATCCCCTGGCCCCCCGCCCCCCGATCCCTCAACAGTCCTCTCTCCACACGTTCCACCCTTGACCAGGATATGCCGGGATATGGTGTATACGTATGCGTACATATATTTAAATACACACACGCACACGCACGTATATCTATCAGCAGTGATTCAGAGGCTTCTAATAATATTTTTGAATTTTTTTCCCCCGATCATTCGTCGCTCATAGCTGATTCTCTGTGATATATGCATTGATATATGTATAGTATACATGTAGTTTTGATTTTTTATTCTTTTTTTATTCATCACCAGTAATCCGAACGTATTACATTTTTTTCTAAAGCAATATTTGAAATATGAATGAACCGCAGGTAGCATACGTATTATAAACATATCCCCATACAGGTATACGGACGGAATGACTTTTGGTTTTTCAATATACATGTATCTTTTTCTTTTCATTTTTTTTTTTCATTCATCACGCGCATCGTTACAAGTAAATAATACATTGCAGATTTATTATATACTTATACAAAGGGTAGCATGTACCGCACGTTTGGAATGATATTTTCAATCAAATGTGAAAAAACAAGGTGTGAGTTAAAGTAAATTTACTTTTATGTATCGCCAAAACAAATAATATACGATGTATACCGTTGCACGTATACAGATCTATGTGTGCATACGATAATGTACAAGTGTGATGCATCAAACGGTGGAATAAATTATTTATCTATCCAAACGAATTGTTTGTCGGTAAAAGATATGTGTTCATATAAACCTAGTCGCGACAATATTTCACATAGTTTTTTAATATATGTACCTACTCTGAGTAAAAACTAGCCGTTTCTGAGATTAACGTTGATATTCGCGTGTACCATTCCCCCTCCCCCCCCCCCCCCCCCGCTACGACACGGTCTGATACTAGAAATTATTCGAATTTATCCAAATCCAGTGAGTAACGATTGAATTCACGGGCGCGTATTCGAAGAGTTCTTTTCTTTCTTTAAATTTTCACCCCTCGATAGATATGGTCGTTGTCTACGAGTTTCGAGCATAACTCGAAACGATCCAAACTCCATAAACGTGAGCTTTCTATTTAACAAAAGTTGCGTAACGCCCTAGGTGAAATGGCACTTGTCCCATCAGTCAGCCCATTGCGATGGAGCATAATAACCATAGGGAAGAAGAGAAGCTGGGTATATGGCGGGCATAATAATATACGCACATAAAAGAAGTGTACAAATATTTTTTTTTTCCAAATCACAAACAAAAATAATAAAACAAAAAAAAAAGAATACAGAATCGGCCTTCATGATTATGTATCAGGAGGAACACCCTGCCTGTGCTTCTGGTTTCGCCTCTGTCTCTCCTCCCCCCCCCCCCCCCCCCCCGCCCCTGCACCCCCTTTTCCTGTATCCCTACCTCTGGGATTTCACCCCGTGGTCGACTCGTTTGAAAAATCGAACGTGTGTGTGGAGTGGGGCGTCGCCATTTCTGATTGAATCCAGGCTTGGAGCTTATATTTTGTCATCCATTGGCGCCGCCGGGGGTGCCGTTCGGGCCAAAAGAGTCGCGGTCGCAGCTAACGGGCCGGGGGTGGAGCTGGAGTTGGAGTTGGAGTTGGAACTCGAGTGATCGGAGTGAGGGAGCTACGAGCGCCTGTTTGCCAACGCGAATTTTTAAATTGCGAATTTTTAAAAACCACCCTTATCCACCCCGCCCCGCCCTGGCACCTGCAGAACGCCACACCATATAAACGTATACGTGTATCTACGTATCCATACGTATTATATATGGGTTTTCGAAAAAGTATGAAACGGCAACTCACTCAGCTATACGCGAAACTCTATCCTCGCGCATGTATATATGTTTAGAAATGAAGAATTAATGAAACTTTGAACAAAAATAAATAAAAAAGACGCATAGTGTCGCGGCGTAAATTTTTCGTCCATTTAGAAGCACACGGGCCGATGTGGCAAAAAAGGCGACCGTCAGCTTCCACGATGGAATACATAATTTTACATATACATATGTACGTAATATATATATGTATACAAATATCTCATATATCCACTACATGTAGGTGGCTTGCATCGCTAGGGAGGACTACGTGTGGCTGGTATGTAGATGCATATATATGCCATATATATATTCCTGCATAAATACATTATAGATATTATGGTTCTGAGAGCGAGAAGATCTTACCGAGGGGCGAAGGGGAGAGAAGCGCTAGCTAGCCGCGCGGCCGCATATAAAAATACCTATAAAGATACTTTGAATTTTATATTTGCCGGAGCGGTCAACATTTAAATGAGGCGATCGATGGGTCGATATTACATTAGAATATGATATGCTGATACTATTGCTACTCTGCTACTATTCCTGGTCTGCTGCCCTCAAGGGCAACCCCTACCAGAACATATCCCTATCTATATACCTATATAGCTTGCGGATTGAAACGAGACGAGATGGACCGAATCGTATCGATATTGCCGGTCAACATATACTTCGATAGGGAGAGCCTATACCGCATACTTCAATGTATGCTAATGTAGTTTATTTAAATAGGTATATGTGCGTTATATATATACCATCGCAACATAAATAGCACATACAAAATCTTCACGTATGTATATTACAACACTATAGCGGGACACCCGTGCAATGCACTCGAATTTTATACACTCATTTTCCGGGATAAGAAATGGAAGAGCCTGGTTTAAAAATTTTTTGCTTTCATTTAACAAACGGAATTGAAGAACATGAAAATTATGTTACTTTAATCTTATGATTGCGATAGAAAATGAAATTTTGCATGAAAATTAAGACACGTCATATCGTTTAAAAAACTAAGACTGAAGTTAAAAAAATGTTTTAGATATCGAGCGAGTATACGTAAAATCGAAACTCGGTGCAACGCCGATTTCAATGGTAACGCGTAGCGAGACGCTCCGGTAAACACGTCGGTCATTGCTGAGGTCATCTGAGACATATGTGCTGCTCATATCGGTGTTCTTCCGTTTCCCTCTTTCCGCACGTTGACGTGAAAATATTCTGAGCCAATGCCTCAGTTCTCGGTGACAATTAGGCCGAAGTGGTCGTGCCGGATTAAGGTGTCGGTGTTTTTTTTTTGTGCGTAGATTGTGACGATACATCCGGACCGTACGGTGGGAGGAACGCGCCCTCTAACATCAATCGTAACATCATTCAGGTATGTTGCATTTGAAGAAAATTAACGATACGCGATTGAGAAATTCGTCTGGTTATGAATTACATAAAACTGTACTTATGTACGTTTCGCAGAATATAAGGTTTATCCTTGAATATAAGATTGTTCAAAGGCCTAAGTTTTTAGGAACTATAGATATAAGTTCCCGTTGTACAATCTATCATATTTAGCGAGGATATTTGTTGTGGATATTTTTTTTTGTTTTTTTTTTGCGCCGTGAATCAAATCTCGGCGAGAGAAGAGAAAAGGAATTATACAAATGAGTAAATAATCATAAGTAAAGTAAATAAATAAAATGATGAATGTAATAACTCAATCTGTCGGGTATGGCGCGATGGTTATGGTATATAACGCGCGCGTGGTATTGGAGGAGACGCAATTTAAATAAACAAATTATAAATATTCGTTTGCGCAAACCATCTCAGCATGAATAGTCATTACAACGAGGATGGGCGAGCAAGGTACAACCGATTCGATTGATTAAATTTTTAATAATTCATTTGCATTCGCCCACTTCCCTCGCTCTACCCTTTTCATATATTTTTAAATTACATTTTTAATTGACGCAACAAATTAATTATCGATTGTTTCGCCTCGTTGCGGACCGGTAGACAAATTAATACTAATGGGGTACCAGTTCGAGCTATGTACGTACGTACAAGCTTCCAACTACCCCGGACTCTTGTCCTGTGATTTTCGACATGCCGTATGTATGGATATATATATCTACGTATACGTACACATACTACGATATATACGATTTCGTTTTTATTTTCAGTTTCAATGTTTTTTTTTTGTTTTTTTTTTCATATTTTTTCCCAATTTTTCGTTTTTAATTTCTTTTGTTTTTACTTTATTTTTGGTTCCATCATTTTTATTTCTACCTACACGAACAAAAGTACACTTAGTTAGCGCTGAATAGTTGATTACATTTCCAATCGACGTTGGCACTGCAATCAGACGGGTTGGAAACGAGTACGGTCAACAACTTTATTATCAGCTGCGGCGAATATTCTCTGCATGTACGCATTAAAAAAGAATAATAATGATAATAATTAGAAATTTATGAGAAATAACGTTAAATTCACCTCGTTCCACATCTCTCGGCACCCTTATAATAATCCGGGCCTAAAAATATATTCAAACACAATAACATATTATACGCAAGGTCTGAAATCGTTGTAGGAAAATGATGTAATTTGAACCTCGGCGCGTAATATCCTTCAGCGGTCAAGAATTGGTGTAACTTTATTATTTCATCTTGTTTTTTTCATTTCATTTATACGTTTATACCTACATTTATTTTTTTCATCCGTATAGTCAGCGGACTTTCTTCGATTTTAAAAGTAAAGAGCACCCGGTTGCAGGCGTCGCGGCGGCGGCTGCGGAATTCGATATCGATAAACCGCGAGGCCTCGACGTAACGAGAATTTCCAAGCAGTATTTATTCATTTTTTGTTTCCTTTATTATTATAATTTTTTTTTTTTTTTTTGGTTTCGAGAGTCGTGGTTTCGGAGTCGAGGGGATCGGCTGCAGCGCGAGGATTTTTGTTTCAAATTCTCTGAAAACGAAATGATTGAAATACATATAATATTATACATGTATATATAAAATTGAAGCACCACGGTGGTATCCATGGAAGATGCAGGGGTCGCTCCGCGAGTTGAAGGGAGGAAAATTGGGGGAGGGAAGAATCTGAAACTCATAACTTCCGGTCCGATGGCAGTGGACTCAATATTCAAGATGACCAGCGGACGGGACGGATGTGACGTCACGCTTCGTCGCCGCCTCAAGCCATATTAGATTGAAGAGTTTCATATTGCCTTATGGTAACTGTAGATCCCTTCAGTTGGAGTTTACGTATGCTCGAGTTCATCTCGTAATAATATCCAATGGAAACTATACCCCCGAGCTTTACGAGGAGACCTGCAAGCTCCATGAAACTACGCCTCTGATATGCCAAAAAAAAAGAGGAAAAATAAACTTAACGAAAAATGGAAGATTCTTATTTCTAATCATATCATTCCGAAATCCGCGGACTCGTGTTCGGCGATATCCGTAGCGCGCAGTGTTTTTGATTTATTCCACTCTTGTGTTTCCGAATTATTTTAATACTGCAGGCATACGTATATATCTGTATATTTGTACGTTTAATAATAGCTTTTGAATTTTGAATGATATTTGCGAATGTATATTTTTGAATTTCTTTCAACGATAAAAATATTCATTTGCACGGTAATTCGAAGCCTGGATTTCAGCCGATAAAAGGATGCACCGCACACGCCGTGGCGCATACAGCAGGAACAAACAAATGAACAAATTCACGTTTCAGAATAATGCCTGGCAATCCCGCACCCCCAACGCCCAACCGCCCAACGAACCCCCTTCAGCCACCCGTTCGCCCACTCGCCCCCATACCCCCGTCAACCCTACTTTTTTTCATTCCGTCCTATCAATTGATCAGGTTTTAAATTTCCGCGTCCGTCCGAGCAACCCTCCCACTGCTGGCAGCAGCCTCACCAAAACCCCGCCATTCCGTACCGCCCAATCACCCTGCACTCCGTTCCTCGGTACGCCGCGGCGCTTCGCCTGCCCGGCTGTCCCTCTCTGTTTAATTAAAAGAACACATTAAATTATTTTTTCAATTGAACCCCCCATTGTTACTCGCGGACTGCTGATTCTGTCCAATTCTTTTCAGTTTTTTTGTTTTTCTCTTTTTTTGCAAATTTTTTTAAAACTTTTTTTGCAGAATTTTTTATTTTATTTCTGAGGATTTGACGGTATTCGATATTTTAATAATTGGGAAAAAACGTCGATCAACCGATGGAATAGAACGGGTACGGCTAGCGCCACCGGAACTATATGAAATCTACTTTGTTATATATCCACGTGAATCGTATAGACGCACTTCTTGAGAATTCCGAAATCGAGTTAGCTAAGAATTCTTCGAGACAGAAAACGCGAGCGAGAAATCTGCGCACATTTTTCTCTCATATAATGATTCGTTCGGGTGTAGGTACGATAGATCAAAACAAATTTCGATAAGTAAAAACGTAATTTTTTTTTTTTAGAGAAGAGTTTGGAATAAATTTTTTTGGTTCCGAGGAAGAAGAATAAATAGAAACAGAATACTTTGCGGGTAGTGCGATGGGAAGTGGATTGTATAATAGGAGAAGAGGAGATCAGCAAAGGACCGCGAGCGAGGACCGCCGCTCTCAGAGTTTCCTATACCGGCGCGCAATTTAGCACTTTGTAAATCAAGGTGACATATTTTAATTAAGATGTTAATTTGAATTTAAATCACTTTATGTTAATTTTCGACCCAACCGACTATTGCCGTCTTATTATTATATGTATACGTATATACGTACCCTCAGGTCTCTCTGTCTACGTAAAGCTAAGGCTCGATTATGTATTAATACTTACATGCACAAAACTTGTATTTCCCGGAAAAGCTCTTGTCACACGTGATGTCATCTTGGGCGTTCAATCTCTTTGTATAACTCGAACACTTCGTAGTAAAACACGGTTACATTCATCTTATAAACAAGAATATATTACAACGTTAGGTGTACGTATAAAGACAACGAAGTGTGTACGACGTGAGCTTAATTGTAAAATTGCTCCAAGATGCAAAGTGAAGTAACTCAGTTCCCGGTTTGATCTTATTCGAAAAGCGTTCGTAACTTATCCTCAGCTCGCGCCTGCACAGGCTTATGAACTCTTGCAAAATAATTCGCTAGTCTCGAAAATAAATCGCGGCCGATGTAACCTGGTTGAATTTTCCCGTCAAATCGGATGAATTTTCGATCAATCCGTCATCGGTTGATTTCATTAATTTTTCTGGAACTTGCCGATTTTTCGGCAAATCTAGGACGCGCTTTTTTCAATATAGGAATCAGAGACGTGTTGATTCAGACGATTTTTCGCCGTCCTCTTTTTTACCGCAATGAAATTTCAGAAATGCATCTGTACTTTTTGGGCAGTTTCAACGTTGTTGCCTGTGAAAATTGTCAAAAATAGCAGCGCGGCGTGTATATCGGTAAAGAAATAAGTTGGCTGTTGTCCAAGTTAAGGGAGTGTAAGTATAACCGCCGCTGCGGCAGTGAATCTATGGACAGTTCTTTGTTACCAAGTTGTACGAGAAAAGGAGTGTGAAGCATCGCGAGAGCCAGACGCCGGGGCTACATCGGTATAATTCGGAAAAGCTAATTAAAACTTCACTCGTAGGTAGAGGAAGATCCCTACTACTTGGTTGGTAGGGGTTAAGTGGGGTGAAACGCAGGCCGAAGGCAGACGCTTTTTTCTCTTTCTTCACCCTCGTGCAGCCGAGCGGTCGTCTCCTTTTCGTAGCAACTCGCGTCCGCTCAACCTTTAATACCGACCCCCGACCCTCTTGCCCTTTTCCCCTCCGCCGCTCCACTTGTCCTTTTTCACCCTTATAAAAGTACATCTCTATCACAGTTGAGCGCATTGTCTTGATGATCGCGAGGAGCGGTTTTCCTTACAGCTACCTTTTTATCATACTCTCCTACAGAAATTATACCGTTCGTACGAAGATAAGATAAATGACAAAAAGAAATGGGCTAACAAAGCTCGGGATTTTCCACCCTATCGTGGAAATCATTTGATATCAGGAAAGGCTCCGATGAAATTTGGAGGCATGAGGAACCCTCGTGAAAATTTGGTATGTGGAGTTCGATGGGTGTTGGAATACTCGGACACCTGTGCAAGAATTGACCGATGCGTAGCGATTATATCGACAACTATGGATATCTGTCGATCTGCGGTATCATTGCTGAGGCTATATTTCACCCTCGACTAGGTTTTACACCTCCACGTTACGTTGCTCTCTCATGATAGTGCTGCAGGCGTTCGTCGTCCGTTTCATCCGTTTCGTTCGTTTCGTTCTGCATTCGGTGCGCTCTCTGGGGCTGCAAAATATCGGCGACGCCTCACATGTAGGTATGCGTTACACGTGTACATGGATACACATAAACCGTTTGGTACACCCACCCATGTATTGCGCGGGATACCCATGCAAACTATAACGTTCCGAACGGCACACGCACCCTTCACTGCAGAGCGACATAGACGTGATGGAGACTAAAATCAAGGGGGTTAGAGTAGAGAGGGATATGTGTTTTTATGAGTCTGTGTTTGTCGCAATTCCCGATTCACGCTCGTTTCTCGTTGTTCATAGCTACGCTATCTATACGGATAGACGTACAGATGAGTATGCATGTGCACCGTGTATAGGATATCGTAGATGAAAGTGTGAAATTCATAGAACGGTGCACAACCAACGCGACCAAATACAAACTATTGGTATATATGATTTTGTACATACAGGTATATAGATATCCGTGTAGAGATCGAGGAACGGGTATGGAGACAGATAAATAGCGAAATGTCAGTAACTCACGATCAGGTTCCCTGGCTTTTGCTGCGGGGGGTTTTCATGGAAGAGGGAAAAGAGGGAAGGAAAAGAGAAGAGAGAAATGCGGGGGAGGGAGGAAGGGGGTTTAAAGCTTTGTACGGACTACTCGGTATTGTGTGTCGTCCTGCAGCAGCAGCAACAGCAGCGGTACTAGCAGCGGCAGCAGTCGAGGGCGTAGATCTAGATCAATAGGATCGGAAATTATCCAAACAAATTATCGACGTAGTGAAAAAAACCCCGGGTCCTGGTTGCCCGGAGTGCTACATATCACGCATAGACGGCAAGCGAGCGTATTAAAACATAAAAAATAGCCGTACATTTTTCAGGCATTCGTATAGGTAGAAAACGTTTCGTATGCAGGGGTTAGCAGGGGGTGTTTTGGGGGCTGCGAGGTTTTATTTATTTATTTATTTATGTTTTCGAATCTCCTTTTTATTTTACATTTTTCGAGGTGGGTGGAGGTGCCCGTGCAGGTTTTGGGTAAGGGGGCGTCTCCCTACGATCGGACCAACTAACACCCCTAGAAGCCATTTCGGACGACCGTCGGGTTGTGTTTAGCGCAATTTTTCAAAATTAACTAATTATCTTTGACAGTAGAAACTCATACGTACCCATGTGTATAGCTGTATACTGCGATTATAGGCATACGTATAATGTATGTAGTTCGTATAGAAATTGTTAGATATGTGGACATATACATTTTATGTATTATAAATATCTGTACAGTGAACGAACGTTTTTTCGTTGTATTGCGTACATCGGTATAATCTACATACGGCTCATTCTAGGGGGATGATCGGGGAAATATACCGTACATGACATTAATCAAGTTTAATTAATGGAAATGGTTGAAAAATGCAACAAAATTCGTGGAATACGACGCTGCTTTGGTCCGCACAGTTTGGGCTATATTCATGTGTCGCACACGTATTTGGTGGAAATAATCAAACAACTTAATGAGTAAAACCGTAAGAAAAAAAAGAACAAGACGACCATATCTCTCCGAAATTTACGCTAGTTTTAACTTATGCCTTTATATCAGGTAAAAGTTACATTTTTGAGGGCTTTATTTGTCTAGAAACGCAGGTGTGTAAGTGCGTCCGGTGTAGGCCGGGATACCAATTGTCGGGGGTAGGTGCGGGCATGGTCGTGGGTAAAAAAATAGATGGGAACAAAAAAGACAAATAGAAAAAACGAAAGTAGGAACAAAAAAAAACAAATAGGAGGCTTCGGAGGTTGAGGGTGGTGGTGGTAGATGAGGATCAGGTGGAGGCGGGAGGAGGACGGGCCGGGAATATCGTAGGGTATTATTTGTGTGCTGCGTTCGTCGTGTTGCAATGCCCGCTTTTTTCGAACGTTTTATTTTTGATTTCCTTTTTTCCTGCTTTCCTTTTTTTTTTTTTCTCCCTCTGGGTACCTGTTTTATTTTTCAACTTTTTACCCCGCTTTTTTCGTGCTCACCGCCTATTATTTATTAGCACTAACCTGCAATTGTATTGATCTGCAATATTCCACCCTGCAGAACCGTTGTTGCATTACCTTCGCTCCTGCACAACGGCCATGACGTTAATTTTCTTTCTTTTGTTACTGTTCTTTTTTTTTCTTCAATTTTTCCGTTTTTTTTTTAAGCCTTGTTTTGGTTCGATATTTTGGTTTTTATTCATTTCGCTCCCTCATACGTGTTCGAGAAAAACTAGATAGATATTCACGCGTTACGATACGTATCTGCTTACACTATAGTCTACCCGTATCTATCCTCGCACGAATCGTGACTGAATTATATAATTCAGAAAAATGAGATTATTTTATTCTTACGTTAAATTACACATACGGGTGCATAAATCATTGCTCCACGTGTGTTGAAACCTATTCTTAAATAGGGACATCCGCGAAGTGTCCGCTTCTGATTTTGACGAAGTTCGGCATGAATGTTGAGAACCCTTAAATAAGTGATACGTGTTTTTTTCTATCGGCTGAATTTAATTCCAACATTTAGATCCAACATGGCTGAGGTCAATAGCGAAGAATCGATCGATATTCGGAAATAGTAGTGGAAAACTGTTTTCGAGGTCGCTGATCATGGGTCTGACGACGAAAACTGGGAGTTCGAAACGTCGAATTCAAGACAGCGGTATCAAAAAATGACGTGTATGTTCAGACGATGGGACCTGACGTCTAACAACAAGTACAACTCTACATGACAAATGATGAATGAATTATTTGGAGAACGAAAACAGTCCTTGAACTTGATCAATTTGTGCGTGGAATATTTGACCCTTCAGAGAGAATGCCGCGTGTAAGCTAATTCATTGAAATTGGAACGTGTGTGGATGATGGGTATGAAACTAATGCCAACGAACAGTTGGGCATCAGTAGCTATTATACCGTGATCATAACCCGATATGAGCGAAAATCAACGCCAACAAACGATACCTACCTATCTACCTGCTGCACTTTGCTCCGCGGCAGTTTGAACACTGTACCAGATATACATAGTCAATATGTATGGGGAGGGGTAGTTGGTACAGGTGGTATAAGGGGGGGAGATGAGAGGTGTTATACAATGACCTATGTGGAATGTGGGCAGTCGGACCGCGTAGCGTTGATGTAACTAAATGATTGGGTAAATGATTCCACAGCGGGCCGGGTACCGAGTAATTGAGTGGTGCTGGCGCGCGCGATGACTGCAACACCCACTAGCATCACCATCACGATCGCCACTATCACCACCAGCGGTAGTAGCGAATGGGTCATACGTGTGTTACGGTACGCATCTGTGTCCCATAATAACGTGTGTGCGTGTAGAAACGTATACGTGTAGCGAACGCCCCGCGCATATTATTCTACGTGTGCGTGGCACGCGCCCGGTTCGGGTTGCCCGCCGGCAATGACGAGTCATCCACACGCTAGGACACCTCTCCGTTCGGCTTACACGCCCGTGCCCTGTTCCCGATTCCCGATCCTCGAAACCTCCGTACCCATGCCCGTACTGCCTCGTGACCGCCTGCCCGTTTTGTGACGCCATCCAGTTTTCCCATTCGCTTGTTGTATGTATAAATATATGTATGTACGGTGGGTATATACGCGTAGTATCGCGTACTCTGCACGTCCCCATGATTTCGCATTTGTTTGCACGACGCGGTCGGGTGTTGGCGAATTTGCGTGGCCGCGGGGATATGTTTTCGTTTTCAATGATTTATGCCACAGAACACTGTACCAAATCGCTCTCAATATCAACGGTGTATATGTTATAACGATATGAACAGAAATTTTACACCATTACGATGTAACTGTAACGTTCGTAACGATATGGTGATGTTTCTTACATCCGGATAACAATAATTTTTTAATTATTTTATTCATTTTCAATTTCAGTTTCGATGAAAAGCGACGCGTACGGTGGGATCGGCATGTAAACCATATATTTGATTTTATTTCGTCGAACAATGTGAAGTAATGGTTTGGCGTACTTATTTCTAATTATTAAAAGCGCCAAAAGGTAAAGTGCTCGAGACTATTGTGCAGTAGAATGGATTTCAAGCGTGGGAAATATTTCAACTGGGTGATCGTGTCAACAAAAATCGAAATGGAATCGAGTTCACTCGGCAGAAGTGGGGTTTGTAATTTAAAAAACAATGGATGCTAAGGCACAATGAGGCCAAATGAGATAGGGGTTGGTCTGCTCGAGTGGGGGGTAAAAAGGGGAGAAACTCCGATGGTAGGGTGAGTGTGCGGGGGATGAAATCCTACACTGGACAAAGGGCGAGGTGAGGCGGGGGCGGGAATCGGGATGGGAAAGGCGGGTGGTCAGGGTGGCGTCAGGGTTGCGTCAGAGCAGCGTCAGGACGCTCCCTAGCAAGAGGTAAGAGCAAGTCTTTGTCGTGAACAAACTGATGTCGTAAATCGCGTTGTTCGAATCATCTGAAAATCGTCCGAAAAAAAAATCTCAAATTGTAGAAAGTTTTTCTATTGCCATCCGCCACGTAACTGCGATCGGCTTAACCATTCTCAAAAATTCTCAGTCCTTGTAATCGAGATGGGCCATCCGAACACGCTTTGAAAAATGCTCAGCTTCTCACGATCCGTTAGCATCTCCATTAAAAAAATGTTGCGCTTTTATGATTATTATTGTAACTTTCAACTGTAGTTTTTAACACGTGATCGATTGATGAGCGCACTTCGGCGAGGGTGAATTACAGCTATGGAAATTAGGAAAAGGAGACTTGCGAGAAAGATGGTCCAAGTGTCTGCTCGCAGCCATCACTAGAAGCTTCTATCGATTGTTGGTCTAATTGTGTTACTGTGAATGTCCGATTCACGCAGCGAACCCCAACGCTCGGCAGAGAGGATCCGAAATGCGGCTTTACTCCTCTGACAGATAAAAAGGGTGGTTTGCATATTTTTTAACTCTGATGAAACAACGTAAAAAATAATGGTAATTTTTGTTCGTCGAATACTCACGTGTCCGCCACTTTGCTAGTTATGATCGCGTATGCATCTGCTTATGTATTATCCAGTTTTCAAAATCACCGCGTGATCGTAACCATCCCAAAATAAAGAATAAAGAGAAAGAGATGAAGAAAAAAATTTGGCCAAGATATAAATGATTCAAATTTGATACACGTTATTCGTATAAAAGTTTTGAAAAATGTATAACCAGGCATTGTGAACTTTGAAAATTAATTTCAGCGAAAATTTGACGCAGAGAAATTAGCTGTAACCGAAATGTCCGATGACATATCCCGCAGGACGTACTCGTATAGTAATTCGCGGCAAAGTATAATGAAAAAAAAAGATCATGCCTTACCTTCCTTTGTTTTTTGAATCACAAAAACCCCTCTTTGCCGTTCGTTTGACCCCCTTTCAACTCTGAACAAGGCTGTTATTTCTACTGCGAGGTTATTTTTTGAATAATTTTCTCATTAAAATTACACTCGTTAATTTCACCGAGGTGGTTTGGGATCAGGCAATGTCGAGTCCGTCGTATATATATATATTACCGAGCCGCACAGCAAAGGAAAATATTGAGAGATTTTCCTGGCAACCACCATAATAAAGAAGACAATGGAACTTATAAATTTTATCATCGCTTCGAAACTTTTTCAAGTATCATTCTTTGCAATTGGCCGTTGCTTATTTTCTTTTATTTTTTTCCCGTTTTTTTTTTTCATTTTATTCATTTTATTTTACCTGTTTGCCTAACGTTTGACCGACCGCCGCGCTGTGTTGGGTGGTCTGCTAATTTTTTCAAACAATATCTCCAGCTGGGTAATAATTCTTTTAATTGCCGTTACCCTCAAAAGAATCAAGATCATAACCAGCCCTCTCCCTGTCCCTACCTCATCACAGAAACAAAAAAGAATGTTAAAAAGTCGAAAAAAGAAGAAAATCAGAGTCGAATAAAGATTTAGAGATCTTACATTCGTTTCACGTTATCGTAATTTTCGTTTCTTTTCCTTTTTTTTCAACTTCTCGGTCGTCATTTGCATAATAAATGAAAGATTTCATTAATTAAAACTAGGTTGTGTGATGATGCAAATGAAAAAAAGAACAATTTACTGTCTCGCATATTAATTTTCAAGGAATGTAATAAACTCAGAATCTTCTCAACGACCTTTTGCCATAAAGTACATCTGTATCTGATGCATTGTTAACTCCACCGATCTCACGTTACTTTCATAATCGCTGTTTCCCTCGTAACAGCAGAGAAAAAAAATCGAAGGTATAAAAGTATCGAAGAAAAAATAAACTGACCTCGTTAAAAGGTGAAATTCTGCACCCTCTTATAATCAGACAATGATAATTCCTGGTCTAAATTATATTTATTGGAACGAATACTGAAAATTATCATAACTTCGAACACCGATGATATATAAGTGATCCGATAAAGATTTGCATCTACGAATGCATAAATAAATTATGAATCATTAAACGAAATTGTAAGAAACGATTTCTAATTCATTTTTTTTCTCTTCATCTTTCAAACGGTACATCTAATTCTTAACAAAAATCACGCTCGGGGTGGGGCGGCGCAGAGCCTGGATTAGAATTTGGAATCACGATCGCTAGCCTCATTATCATAAGTGGAAGATCTGTGGATAGGTCAGGTTGGATCGAAACGAGGTCGGACGTGAAGTGCGGTCACGTACGTACACATCTGACACGCGTGGATGTAGATCACACACTCGCTAGTCAGATATATCCAAACACATGGGGTGGTATGCGATTCTGGAACGTGTTGGCGAGTCGATCGGGGCGTTGCATAGGTTGCTTCTTGCGCCGGTTAATATCGTGTGCATATTCGCGTCCTCCTCCCACCGATGATGTTGAATACGGTCTTATAGATGGGGATCTATAGATATACGTACACTGTACTATGTATAGCAAAATGACTCACGCAAAAGTAAATTATACATTGAAAGGGTTTAATATAATGAAATACTCCATATGCATGAGAGGCCGGCCTGACGCAGGACACTTCGTTCCTGCCGCGTTCGTTTCACTCTCGAGTTATACGGGAGCTCAACGCCGCGATCTCTTCGTGAGACTTCACCGACGTGTCGAACATTTTTTTTTCATCCCCCTTTTTTTCAAACCCTAAATTCACAATAATTCGGACGATTCCAAACAATTCTTTACGTTCGTTCCGTTTGTTGTTTTTGCATCTAGAAATCTGATCACCATAGATGCACGGTCTCCGAAGATTGAACTCTGAAAGAAAATTAACACAAGCTGAATCACGTCGTCCTATATTTTAGTTTTTGATCAACTTGGACATAAAGAAAAAACTAAGCGTGCAATGCGCTGTAAGGAAGTAGGAATATATAAGATAACTTGGCGGTAGCAGGAAACGACTGTAGAGCATCAAAAGCAATATTTGGTGGTGGTATATAATGAAATGAATTTATGCAGAGCCGTAATGCTTGAATATTTAGTAACCCTCTCTTGATTCTGTTCTGCCTAGCCATGGCGTGGCACCCTCGCAATTCTACACGTATACTTCGCATAGGTATATACGAACTAAATGGTATAAATGCCGTACCTTCCTATCTGTATCTTCGTGTACCTTTACCACCACTACGCGCACACGTACAAGTATACTTTACATAAACACACATTTACACATTTTGTGATGAACACACATGTCACGATGTATACGTGTCTTCTATTTGATGATAGAGAACGCGATTTAATCCTGAACATCCGCACGCCGTATTATGCGCGGGAATATATGCGTGCATCGAATATATACGCGGATTCTTCCACGCCGGATGATATCAACCGTTCATCAAAGATCGATTTACCAACTGTGGAATAATTTTGTATCGATAATCGAAGTCACGCTATAATTAGATACCTCATTTCACCCGCTGATCATCCAAACGTGTGAAAATATTTAAAAAAAAACAAAATCCTGCCGATCGTCGCACCCCGGCGATTCTTCTGCTGCCGCTGCACACGCGGCTCTGCCCATATTCTACGTTAAGCAATCTACAGTATAGAATTAATTAGACTAAACTATTTTGAAACTCTAAAATTATAGCCAAAAGTTTCCTAGAATGTCGTTTAATTTTCAGGCTCATATATTCCCAAAACTATTTTACAACGATTCACCCACATAATTTATGCACTCTATACGCGCTCTGTATAGAAAACGTACAGTTTGTAGGTCGATGAAATGAACCGTCGTGTGAAATTATTACGTTTTTGTTTGTTTTTTCCAACAGATGAAATATTGATGATGAAAATTTGTTTATTTTTTCTCCTGTTTTTCTTTCGATCATTTATTCGATCAATGCGATAACCGTGAGCAAAAATTTTCATTTTTTTTTTTTTTTTGAAATGGAGTATAAAAGATGGACATATATGTGGAGCGATTAAATTCCTATGAGATATGGTGCAATTCTTGGTGCACAATCTTAATTGAATTTACGATAGCCTTAATGTCTCGATGGTCGGTGTGGGATAGGCGCGGATAGTGTATACCTAATAGGTGGTAAATAATTGGCGTAATAAATAAGTGATTACCAGTAGAGTTTCCATAAGATTATTTAATCAATGACGGAGCTCCAGCTCGAGTTGATAATTTGCATATAATCGTACGGAGAGACCTTATAGCGCGGAGCGAATCTATACGTGTAAAGTCATTGCATATATATGTATACCCACCTATATACCCATAAACTCCGCCGTTATAACTGCGTGATATAGTATATTTAATATCTCTGATGCACGCAATACACCAAAATATTTTAATTGTAGCTAATTGACGTGCAATAATGGAGTTCCTCGGAGTACCTAATATTAACATCCCCTAACTTGTCCGCCAACCGCTAAGGCGTCTGGCGAACGCCTTCGGAGAAAATTATTTTCTCCCTTTGGGAACATTTTGAGAAGTCTTCCCGTCCACCCTATAGTAATTCGAAAAATTCGAGCTTCCCAAATAATTCCAACCAGAAATTATATCACACGTATATTACCTGCGCCATTTCTTTTCTGTTTTTTTTTATAACAATAAAAAACACAAGATTATCGTGCCTAGATTCTTTCTCTTTTTCTTTTTGTAATTCTTCTTTAACGCGGGATAGGACATGGGGTTTTATATATTCTAAAATCGTAGTTAGATAAGCTAACCACTCTTGATCAAACAGACGGCTACTTCCTTCCGTAATAATTCTTGAAAAATTATGAAGTAATAACCCCATACCGTGTATAATATCTCTATATTTTAGCTCATATTCATTTATAATTATCATGTCCAGCTCATCTATTGGGTATAACCCCTTGAAATACGGTATATTTTAGTGGGCAAAAGGAACGCCCCCTCTTTTGAATATTACTATGCCTTCAAGTACTGGACGTCATGCGAACTATAACCGGAATCTCCACGTGTAAAAAATCTTTTTTCATACGTGTCAGAAATATTGTCGAACAAACAGGTATATTCATCGCTTCTTCAAAAGCATTAGAGAAGTTGTAGTTTTTTTTTATTTATTTATTTATTTTTTTTGTATAAATTCAAAGTTTTTCTGCAGATGAAATAAAGATGTAAAATGAAGTAGATCGGTTCTCCGGTATCGCTATCTACAATATGTATACATAAGGGTTGTATATATCGATGCTCATAAATTTATTTGACGGGGGCAAAAGAGTTTTATTGGTGAAACACATAGATGTATGGGGTATGCACAGTGAGTCGATCTATAAGCGCGAAAGGGGGCTATATAGGCGTTAGCGTAGTCAAAAGTTGATCATAATGGAATTTTAATGGGAATTTTACCGTCTTCCTGGCGTTCACGGGGTGCGCTATGCCGTGTTTGGTATTGCCCCCGTGTGTATTGGCGCCTCGACTCAATGCGATTCGATTCAATTCGAATCGACTCCGCGACTATCGGTGGCACGAGTATACGCGGACGAAGCGTAGAACGGTTTTTTTTCGGGGGTTGCTAAACTATTGTACGTTGAAAAAATATTTCACCGTAAAAAAAGAAAAAAAGAAATGAAAAAAATTGCAAACAAAGAATGTTGGATGAGAATTTTTTTTTTCCTTTTTTCTCTTCTTGTTATAATTTTTGTCCGTGTCTCCGTTTGGTTGGGAAATTGAAAAAAAAAAAACACAGAGAAAAAATGGAAATATTAAAAAAAGAAATTGTGAAATATAAACGTTTAAATTTGGTCGAATATCCTATAACGTTTACGTTGTAATTACCGATGCCGCCATTGATTATTTTAGCCAATACTTTTACAATGTCCACCTTAAACGCGAACGCAGCCGTACAAACGAAAGATATACGAGATGCAGAATAAATAATATATGCCAAACAGTAACGAATGATTCGAAAAATATCGTTTTTCATATTTACATATAGATGCCACGATCCGCCCCCCTCTCCCTATTCTCTCGCTCTCCTCACGATACTTTTACTGTAGCTTTCCGATTTCCTTTATCATGTATATACGCTTTTCACGTATATTTTTAATACTTACATAGGATTGGTAATATCTCAACGACCATAATTCTTACGGTCAAGGAAATACTTGTCAATATGTATAAAGTATATTTTATTCAGATGATATTCGTACATTTTTGCTCAAGCTCTTTTCCTATCTTTTGGCGACGTGATGAAAAACGAATTTGTGTAAGAAAAGAAAAAAAAATCCCGGCTTAATTATCAAGTCGAATCAATTCTCATTATCCAACGATCACAAACTTCCCTTTTGACGCAAAGCATTTCAAGCCATTTACGACCAAGTGTCATTCGTAGCCAATAATCTCGTATCCGTCGTCTATCGTTCGACGGCTATCGGCTAATGACAAAACTACAGGCCATGGTTACCGGTCATCCGCTAACTCGGCATCTAGTTGTTCACGGTCATATAGCAACCTATAAGGTAGCTAGATGTACCGGCAGGGGGGGGGGGGCAGGGGGGGCTGTATGGAGAGAATATATATGGTAGTCTGATTCCCCACCAACATTTTGCAAGCTCTCTATCTCTGGGCGAATGATAATTTGCGCTCCCTCCCATACCGCTTATTTCATCTCTCCCCGGGATCCCCCTCGACCTCTCCTGATTCCCACCCGCGGGACCTTCCGTATACGGTCCCATGTCCACCACCCTTTGATTACGTCATTCTACCTTCCCCTTCCCACCCCCAATCCTCTAATTATATTCACTCGGATACTTCGGCTCTCGCATCAAGGGGGGGTCCAATTCCAACCACCTTTTATTACCACCGCGACTACGATTCCACGATACTTATACGTTGGCGATGTATATTTTAGTTTTTCTTTTTTTGTTACCTTCATCTTTTGACTGTTCGATGAAAAAATTGTCACTATAAAAAGGGAAGTGTGAAATGGGACGATGATTTTTCCGGGGTTTTTTCTAAAGTATTCATTATATTTATAGATTTGTTAAAGTTAAATAAAAGTGCGGTAAATAGTTAAAATGTGAAGAGTAGGGTTTCAAAAATATCCCACTCAGGTTATAAAGTTAGTTGTCGGGTAAAGTTGAGGGCCGAACAAAGATTCGTACATAATGCCAAGTAGTTTGAAACCCGGGTGGAATTACGACGAATTAGGTATGCAGAGGCACGAGAGTGGAAACTTGCATATTGATAGATCCGCAGCAGCAATTGTGGGACCGAAAGGGTTGCGCAAAATCAGACGGCTAGGGGGTTTGCCGTTCTAATGCTATCGATTTTGGTGCGCTTAGCATAATGAGTATTGAGGCGCTTTTGGATACCACTGTACCACTACCTAGCAATGGAAGGGAAACTCAACCGAACAAAGGGTTCCCTGGATAAGTTTTGCGCCGAGATTTGCCGCGGCTCGTAATACTTATACCGGGTGATTTGTTGAGAACTTATTTTCACGATCTATTTAGAAATCAAATTGAAATTTCACGTTTTCCACAGTCTTTCATCTTCCTCAACCACACCTCAGTTCAAATGAAAAGAAAAAAATATGCAAAAATTGGTATTCCATAAACAGGCTAAAATCGTATCTCGATCAGATCGGATAATTTCTGCAGTACCGTATAGGACAGTATGGATTTAATTATTAGTGGCTCGATTTTCCGGCTAGTCGCTCTCAATCTGGGACGATACGGGGGGGTTTATCGGCATCGTGTCGATGTATAAGTATACCGGTAATATGGAGAACAGATTGGCACGCTGTTGTTACGTATAATAATTAACCCCAGCGTTGGCCGTATGTGAAGCGGTCACATTATATAAGTTCGTATTATTGTATATATCCACCTTCGAAAGAGCCTTGAGCTGTGAAATCTCGGAGATATATCGACGAACGCCCTGCGGGTGACAATTATATTTCACGCAATTATTGGCTGAACATTACGAGGTTGTAAATTTGAACGGAAAGTGAAACTGCACGATCCGCAAACATTCCAACTGCGATAGTTATTCTTGTCGAGTTTTCTCTGTGGTGTCGATGAAAAATTTCGCGGGAGAAAAATTCTCCGACGGAGAAATCGTGATTCGTTGGAATAGTTTTATGCAGTATTAGGAATGAGAAAATAAAAGTTATATTATAACAATCTTACACCCGAGTAAGAGTAGACAGTCTGAGGGGTAAAATTAACCCTTAGCAATTTGCATAAGTGGGTCGCTCGCGAGGGCAGCTCTTACATGTTAAAATGACAGGGCCTTTCAAAGCCTTATTATAAATTATCAAAGGCTGCACTTAAAATCAAGAGCCTTTCAAGCGATGAATAGCAAATGATTAAGAATAAAAATATCCATAAGATTGCACGGAAGACGAGTTTAAATTATTTTAATTACTAGACAACATTTTCCTCGCCTAATTAACGACTCTTCATCATTTTCCGTATGCTGTACAGAAGATGCACGAAGTATAAGAAAAGTCAACTTGCTTACACCGAATATTGTCCAAAACAGATGAAACCCTTCTCGGAATAAAAAAGCTCTCGTCCCACATTCTTCGTTGGGTTTTCCAAGTTTTCCAAAATGAACTTGCACAAATCTCGAACGACTCGTTCGAAAAATTCATCTCTCTATCAATAAATTCAAAAAAACTCCGAATCCGAAGGGATGAGAATTATTGTAGCTGCCCGACAACGTGTATTTTTTGTACGCCGGCCTAATGCATCGAATTTCGCCACTGATTGGGCCGTGGAACGAGCTAACGCATTACGAATTCAGTTTCGTTGAAACGAATGCGTTTTGAATTTTTGTGCATTTTACGTATAGGTCGATGTAATGGTGTCGAGGGTAGGTATGGGGGGTGAGGCGAAGAGGGGAGGAGGAGGAGGGTTGCCGGTGCTATTTTTTTATCGCATAAAAATTCGCTGAAATGAGAATTGCTGTTAAAATATGAATAGGTCAGACTGCAAAGCGTACGGTCGAATGGCGAATGAACGAACCCTTTTACTATTATTTTCTTTTTTTTTTCTATTATATTCATCATTTTTTCTATTTTATTTTGCAAAGCAGTGTTGCCCCTTTGTGCCATTTTTGCATAAAATCATTGAATTTACCCGCGTACTGTGTGCACTATGCAGCTTGGTTATATCTGGTATCTACATAATATACATCTATATATAGATAGGTATGTATATACACATATCCATATACATATAGATATCTATTATTGGGCAGGATTCCCGAGTTCGAATCAAAGAGGAGTTTCCCGGAATATACCCTCATCGGGTGAACATTATATGAACTCTTGACGCGAAACCTTTTCCGACTCCATTTCTATCTACTTTGTTTCACTCATCCCTTTCGATTTCCTTGTTTCTCTATTCTAATCGTTATTACGAACGGTCATACCGATGAAAATATGAAGAAATCAACCGACGTGTTAAAAAGTATGCTATCAAATTATCGCTCACAATTAACCTGTGGAGTAAGTAGTACGAGGACGCGATCTATCTATCGTAGCTAATTACAAGGAGAAGACTCGAACGTTGACAAAGCTAGGTACGGGTACATGGTAGATACATATAGGTAGATATATTCCGCCAGTGACCAAGCAATTCCGGTAAAACGTATAATCGAGTCTTGCACCTCGTCACTTCCGGTTCTCTCGACCACCGTATAGTCGTAGGTGTGCCGCTGGTTCGCTCCTGGTCGGCCCATCGTCAAATGAACCGACGACCGACGCTTAGTATAGTGGTAGGTTGTGTGCTTCTCATACTGGGAGGTGGTTTCAGCCGTTTCAGGTTCGGTCCATTGGACGAATTGCTGATAGACGCTCGACCTCGAACGACGTTCCCCGCAACTCTATGCGGGAGAAGAGAAACGAGCAGTTAGCTGCGCTGTACATATACCCAAGTAGTCAGTCCTCGGTGGCGATCAATGTTGCGGAACGAAGTTAGCGATAACTTTATTGTAATAAGATGACCCTCCGACGCTCCTCCTTTCTACTACACCAATACCGACGAATCAAACGTCTATACATGTACAATACCCTCCTTTATTCTACGGGGAACCTTCGCGTGGTCATCCCTAAATCTATATATATATGTATGTTTAAGTGTTACACGTGTACGTATACACGCAACGCAACACACCCCATCCCACCCATCCCTCCCCCATCCCCCCGCGCCTATTTTTATTTGTTGGTATTGGTGCGCGCGTGAGCCGGTAAGTGAGAAGGGTGCTGGACTCTACTACTGCTGGTGGAAGATCATTATGAGCTTGGGTTACCATGGTTACGAACGCTGCGATCCCGAATCCCAAAGGGGACGGCGGACAAGTAGATATGTGAATGTGGACGTGAACCTCGTCCAGAACTTGCGGGATGTTACGCCAAGCATGACCACCCGATTGACTTTACAACAGATTTCGTCGCTCAACCCCCCCATGATTTCACCTACCTGGCCTTATCGAAACGCACAATTTTTACCGATCAATGTATGAATTATCTTTCTTTTTTCATCGCACGAAATTCTTATAGCCGAAATTTTCATAAATTATAATCACGAACTTACTTACTTGATAAATTTTTCGAAAAATTATGTAAACGATTGTCAAGAGTACATTTTGCATGTGAAAGTGTATAGAGGAGAAATAATCAACTTCATAGCGTATGAAAGAAGCATGTCGGATAGAGGGGAAAAACGTAATAAAAAAAAAAGAAGAGAGTAGAAAACAAAAAAAAACAAAACGGAAAAAGAAGAGAGAGAAAAAGTTTTTTCCGGTTTACCTCTAGAGGTTGAACAACACTTTGCCAAATCGTCACGATTCCACAGGTGTTTGGCATTTCTGTCTTCTCCCGAATCACTTACAGCCCATGGAAAATGTTTCCACCACCTGGCGGCTCGGCGCGGTAACGGCGTATATACCAGGCGTGGAACGAGGGGGAAAAGCTCGCGCAATCTGCGGTCGGGTTCTGGTGGTTTTTTTTTTTTACCTTGTTTTTTTTTGCGACGTAGAGGTAGAGAAAGAGCGAGAGAAAGATAAAGAGAGAGAAAAAAGAGACTCAACTGCTGGGATAGAGAGGGATAAATTTACGGTGGGAGCGAAGGAGATGAAACGATGTGTGGGTGGAAAGAGGAACGTGAGGAAAAAGAGAAGGTAGAAGGATGGACAGAAATTGCCATCCATCTTTCTCTAACGTGTCAAAGTCTCGCTACAGACGAACACACTTGTTCATACGTATAGATGAATCGCGTCACATATATTAAAGTTTAAATGCCGCGACACGCGATATAAAGAAGTAAAAAAATAAAAAACGTTCAAAGTAACGGGAAAAAGAAAGAGAAAACTAACTTATATACCGTTGACGTTACGTATATTTATAGTGTTAGAAGGGATATTTATACACGTAGAAAAGTTGAACGACATTAAGTCCCCGGAAATTGCTTCTTTCACCCACTTTGTCTTTCCCGATAACTTCGCGTTGACGAGTTCTTATCCGTGTAATTGATCAAGTGCCCACGACCGCGGCGGCGGTAGCAGCAACGGCGGCGGCGGCGGCGGCGGCGTCGGTGGCGTCGTTTTACTATATCTACCCATTAGCTCGACGACGTGAACGTCGAGCGCGGCGCGCGTTAACCACCCACATGTATCTGTCTATCACTAATTGTGAACGACTAGTATGGAGTAGAGGTGATCCACAGGTGTTTCGCCGTTACTAGAAACAGCAAGAAAATTTATCAGAAATTATATCGTCGCTGTAGAAATACCGCGGGCTATCGTTGCGCTCAGCTTGGATTCATTGTACGCTTTCTATAGGCTTTAGTGAATTGAAGACAATTCTCGTGATACGCGATCCGTCTCTCTTGTGATTCAGAAATATTATGAGCTATGCGCGAGCATTAAATAATCTGATTACTCGCGTGGTTAGTGTAACGAATGAAAAAGGGTTTTATTATAGAACTAAACGACTGCAGCAAAATCGCGTTTTTTCTCGCTGTTTCACACCAATCTGTCAACCTTTATCTGAAAAATGCGAAAGCACATAGGACCGTGGTAGTTGGGATTCTGCATATACGTAGGGGGAGAGAGATATGTGATGTATATAGATAGGCGTGGATGTATCGGAGGTTGAGAGAGAGAGTACAGCAATGGGAGCATTAAAAAACACAAGAAAAAAAAATGAAAATAAAAAATACAGGGCGAAAGGGAGATATACGAATGATGGTGCGATGTATATACATACACGCACAGGCCTTCGGACGGGCATCGGTTCGGCTCTACGAATCGATAAAAACGCATCCCAGGCAGGCGCCGTTCTGAAAAGGACGATGCTACGAGGGAAGCGGGAAAATGGATGAAAATAAAAAAAAAAAAAAATACAAATGCACAAAAAAAAAAGATAATGAAAATTGCGGACCAAACCCGCCGAGCCCGCCTGGTTAATGCGCTGATCACGTTGCACTGTCGAGAGCAAGTGCAGAATAAATATCGTAACTATACGTAGTGCGTCATATGCAGCGAAATAGGGACTCTGCAAAGACGAAAATGTGGATCTTCTGCGGATCGACGTTCCTGTCTTATCTGTAACAATGTCATTTACGAGCACGTTGGACGTGGACGCAAGTAATTGTTCAGTTTTTCAATTTCTCTCAAGTTTAAAGTAGCCGTACATGGAAGATAAATTTGCACGAATACTGTAAATTCAATCTACAGGAAGAGTAAATGCAAATCTTGGAGAAGAGCCCCTTGGGAGTGTGAATTCCTGCTCTACATCCACACATTGCATTTCGATATCCAGACATAATTTTTCTACATCTTAACAGTTTTTTTTTGGCATTGCTTAATTTCTTGCTCGGACGTAATACATGACTTTCATATCGATAGTTTCATCCTTAATTATAAGCTGAAAAAAAGTTGAAAAGTTCCTAATTATCGTCGTCGACTTCTGCTGTAGAGATTCTCTACCCCCTGCGGAAAGCTCTCGTCACACGATGTACATACATGAACCGAACGTATTCTATGTTTTTTTTTTTTTTTTTCCATTTTTGTTTCCGAGGCCTCGAACGAAGGCTTTTCCGACGTAATGATATTTCCATCCAATATCCATCCTCTTCCGTCGCCGTTCCGCGTACCCCAGTAGGTAACGTTGTCCCCACCACGGAGCACCCCTAACAGTGAAAAGAGGGGAAAGGGGTTCAGGGGTTAGGCGGGGAAGGGATGGCACGTCGCTCACCGCGTCATGTGTCCTCTCGACCAATCGACGAACGGGGAACATTTTTTTCCCCGCTTTGAAAAAAACAACATTACCCTATTCCGCGGACCAATCCCCATACGTAAAGAGGCATTTTTTATAGGTACGCTCCGGCCGCGTCGGTTTGCGTGATAAAAATTGACCTGGGGTTTTTTTCAGCTGCGTTGTGTGCGCGGCTATAACTACCTAACATTAAAAAAGATGGGCTGTGTATAGCAACGGGCGTTGGATATTCGAGAGGGTGGTTTTGGGGGTGG
This sequence comes from Athalia circularis, assembly GCA_963978495.1. Lineage (NCBI taxonomy): Eukaryota > Metazoa > Arthropoda > Insecta > Hymenoptera > Athaliidae > Athalia > Athalia circularis. The sequence continues at coordinate 16,495,291 of OZ021698.1, read as the reverse complement.
GATTTCGAACGGACGCCGGCGTAACCGTACCAGGTGGAGATAGGTGCGGGGGTGTTGTTGCCATGTCTACATACATAGGAATCCTCCATGGTTCACTCGATGGTCCGCAAAGTCAACGGGCGACGAGTTAAGGGCGAAGGGTGAATCAAATAATGCGTGTGAATCGTCTCCGTATATACTCATCGCGAAGACTAATCGTTATCTTGTCAAAATGATGAATTTACAATTTTTATCTGGTCATACTAGCGAAGCTTCCATATCCTTCGTTTCATATGAATTTTCGAATCAGATTTTGACACACATCGTACGTCTTAGCTTATACGCAGGGTTGCTATCCCCTCCGAAATCCTATTGCGTAATGGTAATAGGTCATAAATTGGCAATAAAATTATCAACTTATGGTGGAGGAAATTGACGTAAATGCCACTCAAATCTTTCAATTTCACGACCCCGTCGCTGACTCTCGCTTACCACCCTTGACGCGTTTCACGCAACCCCCGGCATCCGGATTGCAAACGTCGAATCTCATGATCTCATACGAACTCTGAATTTGGTCCATTCGTGTATATCATAATCCGTACGCGTCTGGAATCATGAAAAATATCTCCGCGCCCTGTATAAATATCCCGTTCTTTTCATCCCGATTTTTCAATTCTTTTTTTTTTTCTTTTTTTTTTAACTAGGGTCCGAAGTCCCCGATAATCGGAAATCCAACATTATGATAGGTACGTTGGTATATCGATGTGCGGAGAGATTGAATAATAAACTCTTCTTTTTTATGCCCGAGGCAGACATTCGTCCATTGTTTTAGCGGAGGCTGTTTCTGCTTGAGCATGTGCTCGTGTAACGTTCAGGGTGATTTTGCACGTGGTCTGCTTTTAGGGCGAAGGAGGGTTTTCAACAGCACGTACCGTTTCCGGAGGTTGCAACAGCGGCAGGACCACCCTCGATAATTCTATCAGCAGGCAATCATGTCCAGTGAAGGAACTCTGTCGTGCACAAGGGAAGTCGTCGAATCGTTAGGAGGGGGTGAAGTTTATTGCGTCTTATGAAAATATCTTCGAAGAAAAAAATATTTTCCATCGCGCGACGGGTCTTCCAAACCGAAAAGCGATATTCAACTTGTTTACTCGGAAAAATTATTCATTTTATTATTTCTTTTGATACGTAGGAAAGAATTTTTCACCAACTTTTCTATAAACTGTACATCTATTCTGTACTGCGTGTCGTAAATTTAAAAACTGCATTATCTAGGCGCGGAAAAGGAAGTAACTAAACACTGCATGTATGTGAAGTAAAATCCAGCTAACGAACACCTTCGTTTTTCGTATAATATTTTAAACGTATCTCATATCCGGCGATACAATTTATGAGAAATAATTTCTTTTGTTTTATCGTTTGTTTTTTTTTTGTGAATTTTTTCGTTTTATATTTGCGCACGGGAATAACATTCTGTAACAGAAATATGACTGATAATAACAGACACCATGGAAATAAAGAAATGAATAAATAAATAAAATAGAAACGCGAGGAGAAAACCGCGCGAGGAACGCGGTGAAGCCGAACTCCTCTGGCGAAAAGGGTGTAATATGGATCTCCATTTGAAATAAGCGATTCTCCTCCTTTCCCAGAGGGCAAAAGAGGTGGCGAATGGGGTGGTGAGAGGAAAGAGGGTAGAGGATGAGGACCCGTAACCAGTGTACCTAGTTTGTTGCGTTTGAATATTCAACATAAGTTTTTTTTATTAGCTTGGCTACCCTCTCCGCGCCCGCAATACCGACCATCTTTATTCATTACCTTTCCAAAGATATAATTGAGTAATTATTTATAATATATCTAGAATATGCATGCTTCACTTCTACAGTAGGAATATATTACCGCTTACTACCCCTAAACGTAGTGGCAACGGTTCCCGTTAACTCTACGATTTCTAATTTTTATAACTTCAACTGTAAACTCCTCTCGCAGAACGAACATCTTTTGATCCTGTTATAAAAATCGTTTCCAGACAATATCAAGTCAGAAAATATGACTTAATTCATAGGGGAAAGAGAAAGAAGAAATCCAGAGCCGTGCAATTTTAAACAACAATATACATGGGGGGTTCCACGCGAAACCAGATACTTTGAAAAACTTTCTTTTTTTTTTTTCTTTAATTTTAATTTTTTTTTTTATTAAAATTTAAGAAAAAAAAAATTTCCAAGTGTACGATTTCGCATGGAAAAAGTTATCGATAGTGGCTCCTAAACATAACAAATTTTTTCCATTAATGTACAACACAAAAAACTCGACTAAAAACAAGAAAAAAATTAAAAAAAATTTAAAAAAAAAATACATCCCATCAAGATCCCATCATCGGACTAGGCTTAAAATTCGTTGAATGGACTGTAGTTTTTTACAAAAAATTTTGAAACAAATCTAAGTGTATATACTTTGTTAAAAATGACAATTCATTTTTGAAAATAGAAAATATCATAATAATATCGTTTTCAAAAAATTGTAAATATTTTTTATCAAAAGTACGTCTCAAGACGAAGATTTTGAAAAACAAAAAGTTAAATTTGGACCATTTTTGAAAAAGTTACGGGCAAAACACCGTAAAAAGTGCGATTTTTGTAAGAATTGGATATCTTTTGAACGGGTGGTCAAAAAAATTTCGAATTTTACCAGGACGAGTCTTTGGATGGATACTAAAACATATCAACAAATTGAGGAAATCAAAAAAAAAAGTTTTTCAAAGTGTCTGGTTTCGCGTGGAACCCCCCACATATACGTCTGCATTATACCTACTTAACAAGATTTTACGTGGGATGAAAATCCATTTTTGAAATAGGTTGAATTCTGTACACGAGAGGTATTGTGTATTGGTCAAAGTCTATTAAAAACTTTAATTAACAAGGCTGATGATGTGGGTCGGTTGAAAATTTTTTGTTTTTTCTCCGTCAATATCGCACAGACCGAACGACATCATCAAGCTTATATGTTGATTGAAAACTCAAATACAGAGGAAAACGGGCCGACAAAATGGGTGAGGGTGAAAATGGAAGAGGCCGGCCAGTGATAATAATAAATCTATTACGGGACAGCTAAAATGAACGCTTCTTACCTGATTAGAAACATAATTTGATTGTATACTTTATCGATCTCCGAGATTCGCGTTGGATTCATCGATCGCGGCGGACAAAGTTGAAATTTTCAGTATTTTTTGGAAAATTTATACTCGAGTCCGATCATCTTAATTCATAAATGAATACAGAATATTTTGGAGCTCTACAAATTTGCGGGGGAAAAAAACGTCCGAGGAACAAGAAAATTATTGAACTAAAGCGATCGTTCTTGGAATTTTCGCTTCTCTCACGCAAGTGAAAATAACCTAGCGTGTTGATCATCAGAACTAAATTGAAGGTAAATTATACAAAGTTCCTGGTACCACTAATCAGTGCTAATTAGTGCCAATCCAACTTGCGGTACACCAGGAGCATCAGGGTTGGAGGTACGTGGCGGATATTCGAAAGTTCGATCAAAATAGATTCTCGTATTGGATTTTGTTCGATTTTGCTGGTGAAAATCAACATTTTTCTCTTCTCGCAGTATTTCGACGTATTCTTACGTATTTTGATTTGAAAATACAAATCCTTCAATTGAATCAATGTCAGATTAAAACTGATGGATATATCTCAATTTTTGAGCTCCGAAAAGCTAAAAATTGCCGATAATTCAATCACTTCGATGAATAAATGAATCTAATTGACAGATTCAGATTTCTGAGGTAAAAATACGTAACAATAGACTAAAAAAGAACTACTTCAATTATTGGTTCTAAATTCGAAACAAATTATAGGCTACATGAAATAAATGCAATTAAATTTATCGATTTATCTTGTACAAGTTTCGCTTCATCGAAATTAATTTCTCTGCTTAGAAATTCAGTACGTACACACGATCAGCGTAGAGTTTATACCTGTACGCGTTGTTATATATATAGTAGAAGCTATACCAGGAATTAGCGGGCGTATTATCCTGATTAGGTAAACTGATTAGGACAGGTTTTCCGTAATATAAACACGTTTATACAGAAACTATTCGTAATTAATTCACTAGCTTCGATCGGTACTCTGTAATGAACACAGTCGATCTGGTCACCAGATTCCTCAACGACTTACATTTATTATCACTTTCTAGAAAATATCTCGAAAAATCCACCGTACAGCCTATTACATTTTACACGGCATATATTAAACCCGTACATAGATCGTGGGTATAAATTGAAAATAAATTAAAACAAAATCCACCTCCATACGTGTACGCGAGCTTCTCTTCGCGAATTGCTGACTAAAGTGTATAAAACACGTTAGTGAAAAGGAAAAGGGAGAAGTAAAAAAAAAAAATAATTGCCAAAGACTCTGACTACGAATACCCAACGAGAGTACCGAGGACTATTAGTTATTACCAATCGATAGTCTTCTATCGATTATATCGGTGCCTGAAGTAAAGTGAGTACGTAACTTTATTAAATGGCGTGTCTACTGGCAGTAAGATCTCACAGAGAGCAGTTAGCCACCTCAGCTGGTGCAACTCTAACCGCGTTTACTCATTGCCATAGACTGACCACTATCATGCATGTATTTATATGTACATGTATAAATACCTGCGCACGTAGAGGTGTGCATGCATGTATATACAAACAGCAATAGGAGCGACACTTACATCGTGATATTTATTGGCTAGAGATCCGCATGCGTGCACGTTAGACCTTCTGGTTTTACGGTCGCACGTAATTATTGTGAACTCGAACCAGTGCTAAATTTAAGCTCACACGGTATTTTGTCCCATTTCAACGACGGAACATGCTGTAAGGCAATCAGACCCGATTAGATACTCGCCATATCCCATTTTGTACGATGTCTTAGACCGTAAGTTTAATAAGAATAATTGGTCAGCAATTACAACAGAAATTCAGACATAAATCAACGCCGGTTGAACTCGAGGAGTTCGATGGATGGAATTTTTAAGGTCGCTGGGGAAAAAACTGTCAAATATTTTTCGGATTTTCTCCAATTTCCCGCGATTCGTTTCTTCATATTTAAGTAACATATACGAATAATATTTCCATTGACGGGGAAAAAAGAGAGATGAAAACTTTTCTTTTTTGTTTTTCTTGCAGAAAGTTCCGCGAAGCCTTCTTTTCACGGATTTAAGAGAAGGAACGAATCGTCGAAAATAAGTCTTTCAATGAGACGCATCGAAAATGGCGGATCGAAATACATCTTGGCAATTACCATGGGGCGGCCGGACGTCGAGGTAGCATAATGCTGTATTTAATGGTCAGCAGCAAAGGCAGGAATTGTACGCGCGTGTGACACAACGATATACGAGGGTAAGTCAACATATATCCTGTCAGATTTTTAAAATGCTCTGATTTACAATGACCATTGTACTGTCTGCTGGGTATGTATTGTCCCGTTAGTAATACCCCGGCGATTCTTCCTTCTCTGTTTGTGCAGCACATAGTTATATAGGTATATACTTACGTATTCCCACTCGTCCTCTTACATCAAGTTTGTCCTTACGTTATTTTAAAAATATATTATCGTCAATTTTACCCCGAACAATAATCAGTTTATCCTCAAAATTCATGAACTACTTTTAAATTTATTATAATACATACGAAAACTTATTTTATACAATGAAGTTACTCCGAGGCAATCGAAATTGTGCATCGGAGAAACCAACTACGTATGTATATTATAAAAGTATACATAATATAAACTCGATTGAAATCCGATCACCTTGAATAACGACCGGACGTGTAAAGTTACCGTGCACTGCAGATGAACGCGGATACGAGTCCTTTTTACCGAAAGAATAACTCGAAAATGAACAAAAATTCAACAATAACTTTCATCCCTCTCACCACTTGCCTTCATTGACATATGGTTTTAAAATTCATTAAACACTTATTATTTTTTTTTATCCCGTGCTGGATGATTTTTTTGTTGTGAAAAAAAAATTGAACGTGATTATAATAATTTGTATAAAGATGAACAAGAAGAAGGAGAAGCAGAATAAGAAGAAAAGTCGTTGATGTTATAAAAATGGTCCGGTTTTCTGGTGGTGAAGCGATATAATTGGCGGTAGAGTTTACTTCCAATAGTCACGCATGCGTTCTGTGCAGGTAGCTGCTCAACCAATTCACAGATAAGTTAATGAAACCACCGCTGATAGTTTGGTTTATGATCGAGATTGTTGTTGCGTATAAGTGTATATATACGTATACAGGTTTTTTTCAAACTTGAATTGATTATCCAAGATTCCAAGAAGTCGGAGCTTTAATTAAGTTATCAATTTATTTACAATATTTTTCCCTTTTTCTTCCCCCCTTATACTACATAAGAAACTTTATTCAACCTGGTGAGTTAAAGTCCAAGGAGTCACTCACCGAGTATAACATTCCGCATATTTTATCCGTACACGTCTTAATTGAAAGAAGTACCCCGCAGCTGGTGGTATTACCGAAAGAATCCACATCCTATGGAAGTCCCATGAAATCTGGATCTTTCAATCTGACCATAATAATTTTCTTGAATAAAAATAATTGACGTTATAGTCGCGTCGGGGGTAACCGCGAGCATCGGAATGCATCCGAATGGGACTGAATATCGTCCTGACCCTGAAATTTGTATGTATGCTATGGGGTATACCTTTCTCGTTACCGTCTCGCAGCGCTAGGGAAATGTCAAACTGTGCATTCCGTCTCCCTTAACAAACAAGAAATCGGAATCTAGATAGGCTAGTTTCTGCGCCTACGAATACCCCCTTTCCGATCCCTGCGACTACAATCGTTATCCAAGATCCTTTATTGTGCCATCCCACGGTGAACAATCCACACAATGAGTGGTAGACTCTGTTCGTTTTTTTTTTTTTTTTTGGTTTTTAAATAAAAACAAAAAAATAGTACAGTAAAATGAAGAAAAAGTGAACTCGAAGCACGTCACATTCAAAGGTGATTCCATGAAGTTTTAGACTCTGAAAGTCTAACAAGTGCTCAAAGGGGTTTGAGTACTGAAACTATACACGGCGATCGTTTATGCGTGGAGTGAAGACGCATTGAGTATAGAAAATAAGAGGGTTTATAAGACTGTGTGTGAGGTTGGTGCTGAGATCTGCGAAGGAGGTCCAAAGAGGAGGAAATCCTCGGCTGATTGTAAGTTATACCCCAGGTTGCTACTTTATATCCCCAAAGCGACTCTGCAGTGCTCTCGTAAAGTTTACTCTCTCCTTCGCACGATCTCCTCTTCTCTTCTCTCCTCTTCTCTTTCTTCATACCTTTCCGATCCCATTCTTTCTCTCTTACTATTCCCGCGCGCTGTTCGTAATTCAACCGCGCCGTTCACCGTGCTGCCGTGCTGCAGCCGAAGTTGCATCGGTTCTTTATCCATATAGCTTAAAAAAAAAACGAAGAAATATATGTATATACATATATTCTGTGTACGCGCAATTTTCAACCTTACATACCCTGAAACTTGGGGAACGGCTCCTCAGCCAAATGTCGTTCGTTAAGGGCTTATATAGGTTCCATACCATTGCACCGAATTTTACTTCTAAAATTCACAAACCTCATCAGCAAACAAAAGTGCATTTTTGTCACCGATGGTGCGTTGCAATTTTCAATTATGAAATTTAACGGAATCGCTGGACGTGTGGTGAGGAAGAGGGGAGGTGAGGATATGGAAACTTAGAGAGAAAACAGCTCAGAATCTCGAACGTTAATACAGCATGAGGCTTATCGGGTGCTATGTTATTCTAAAGAGGCGAAGACACTTCCCTAGGTAAACTAGAATCTCTATGAAGTCCCATCTATCCGGCACCCTCTCGTTGTCAGACGGTCAAGCTCAGGACCTAGATGAGTAAGAGGTATACCCGAATATCCTTCAGGATCTACGGGACAAGCTCTGCTGCATGCTCTGGCGGATGGCCATAATCTGACCAAGCGAAATAGCAGGGGGGTCAACTTATAATAACACAAGTTAGTTCAGAGTCTCGAGTCTACGGGGCGTTGAAGGAGGGGGTTTGTAGCCACAAGGGCATGGCCGAGCTTTGGGGAAAGGATATATTGAAGGATGGGTCCTCATCCTCGAGTATCCAGGAAATACAACGTCAGAATATACGTACACAAACCTATACCCAGTACCAAAGGGTCCTCTCTGTACAACAATCAAGAACTAACTACTCTATAGCTGCTAACCTCAAAGCCCACTACATCCCGTTCTCCGTGTTTAAAGTAGGTAAACCTGAAGATCGAACGGTGGAAAATCATCGTAGATTTGGAAAGATTTTATAAATCAATTTCACGATCGCCGAAAAAATAAAAATTACGACGAGCCGCTCGACATTGATATTTGATTGGATACTCGGGATCAAAATTATAGATGAGAATTTATCGATCCAAGGATCAGGTTTCGTTGATATATTTAAAGCACCTCGTAGATATTCCGAGATGAATTCATGCACGCGGTATACACATACTTGTTTTCAGAGAACTTTCGTTTGCTGATCATAAAGTATCTTTGGCAAACAATTATTATCAACCTTGTATCTTGCGATGCTACCCACGCGGTTTGAACGTGAAGACAAATTCCGTCCATATAACTATGCGTGTAACAACAACCTTACACGATCGGTAGTTACAACTTTTCAGTTCATATAACTACGCGATGATAACGATTTGCCCAAAGGCAAATGCTCTCGTTAAGAATAAGCTAACAATAAGATCAGAATTTAGGAGCTGGTATACAGAATTATATGCGTGATGTACACCGATTTTGCTGCGTACATGTGAATTGTTGTTCTTACAAGCGGAAGATTTTTATCCTTTTTTTCTCTTTTCACATCGGTGTTTTTCTGCGATTATTATAAAGTTGATCGATAGATACGTACACTTCGTAAATTGGCCTGATTGTGAATTATTGATTTGAAAAAAAAAAAACAGTTGATTATCACAAACGCAGAAGATAATAATAAATCGTCGTCTCTGACTTCCGACATTAATGAACGTGCATTAATACCACATTTCTATTCGGTGAGCGCGACGTACTTTCATGTAATTACCGCAACTGCGGATCAGATCAACGGTTTTCCGTATACGCGTACCAACAATGGAATTGAAGGAAACGAAATTTGTCGAGTTGTCTAAACAAAAAAAAAAAAACAAATAGAAATTGGAAAACGTAAAAGCGAAATGCATTCCGAATTCTTGAACTTGTCCCGGAATATGTTCAATTGGTCATGAAATACGCTGTACGAGAATTAAGGTTACATACACCGTGGGTATGGCCTGGGTCTGGGTGATGCGTTTCTCGTTTCTGCAGGTCTTTTACGGGTAGCTCCCCCCGGTAATTACAGAACCATGTTAATTGCCGCGCACGGAGTAGCCGCGTATGTACATAAGCTCTAAATGCAGCTCGCTCCCGTTTCTTTGGCATGTAGCTGCGCATCATTTGATACAAGGATGGGTAATAACGTGCTTGGGATGATAAACAGGCGGCTACTGGGCGTGGATAAATCAGAAGACCCAATGAGGATAAGTATAGACTGCCTTTGAAACTTTACACTGCGTCATGACGTCGATGCAGTAGAATGAACGGGAGACGGTGGCGGGGAATGCCGTTGTAACAAATAATTTTCAAATTTTATTCTCGTTTAACTTCCTAGAACACTTACTAAAAACACTGACACACTTATACTTGGCCAAGATTATTGTCTGCATTTCTCGGTCGAATTAAAGCCGAGCAATTAATTTCAATGATTGATAGCGAACCCCTTGCCCCCTAAATAAAGCAAAAGGTAATCACGCGTACGAACAAACGGTCACTTACTGGCGCTGATGATGCTGCTGGTGCTGCTGCTGCTGCTGCTGCTGTTGGTTGCTGCTAAAACACACACCACGCGTTTATCAAAGGGATTTCTTGTGCCGCTGTACGCGTGTTAAATTTGTACCTTAATTGGTTGCATTTCATTCTCAACTGTTTTTGTTACATAAATATACTCACTGTACGCTGCAGTTAGAGTAGAGTAGTTCGTACGTGTACGAGCATTAGTTCCCTTGATTTTCATTCCTTTTTTCCTTTCTTTTTTCTTCTCATTCTCTTTATTATCTCCTTTTTAAAACTCGAATATATATCGCGCCATCCGAGGGTCATGCGGTATAACATCGGTGGCTCGGTGCCACGAGTTTCTACAAATTTTTTTGTTTTTTTTTTATTTCTTCTCTCAATTTTCGTTGTCGGGTTAACGGTGCATTTAATCGAAGTACAATGTTCTTTTTAGCGTATTTCTCGACGGACTAGCACCTTCGGTTTTATTGAAATCGAGGTCACCGTCTGAAGACTGAAAAGGCACGCTGGTAGGTATTATTATACCATATCTGCTGTATTATACTTGGGGTGGTTGAAAAAAATAAATAAAGATGAAAAAAATAAATACAGATTTCATGCGGTTATTCACGTACAACTAGCTCAAGTCTCCCTCTGCGTCATTAGAGGAATAATTAAAAATAGGGACGCAATAAAATCGAGCATTAACTTAACGAATGTCTAGTAATAATTCATTTTTCGCTATATACCTGAGCGTATTTATTGCCAGTGCAATTGGGAAACTGTCCAAATTCAGACATTGCGCTTTAATAAATTATCAAGAAATCACGACGCCGGCCCCATGAAAATCATTAAGTTTCATATTCATTCACTTTTTTAAGGATCTGATGACGGGATTAATCAGGATGAGGAAAATTAGAGGGAGAATATTAAATCGTGAAAGAAAAAAAATAAATAAATAAACGAGAAAACAAACGACAGACAAAAATACTTGCAGGTATTTAAGGCTACTTTGAAACCGAGTACTTGTGGGACGTCAACGTGTCGTAAAAAAGCAAATTTAGGACGGCAAAAACGAAGGCAATTAAAACCTGTCCTAATTACACAGGTAGCAAAATCTTAGTGAGGATCAGATGGTGAACGGGGCATATAAGAATATTACACGGCGTTCGACTCGTATCATAAAACTACCGCTGCGTTCGGATGAACACAGCTTAGCTCGAAGGCACCTTAACAACCATACGCAGTTTATGCTGTGCTGCAACAATGTGCGATAATGAAGAATTATCGTCGCATATAAGAATTATCATTGCACGGTCAAACGCGCGGCGGCTGATGCCGATATTATATACCTACTCTACACCCGAAGCAGCAGTAGCAGGAACAGAAAATCGAAAAGTTTTAGGAAGAAGGACAGAAGGATCGTCGTGTATGCGATGTATATAACCGTGGGGACCTCTCGTTAGTCCTGTACGAGCATAAAAATCAAGATTGCAATAACGCGAGTCATACTCCGCGTTTTCGTGGGTATAAAAAATTATTTATCGATATCCTCGTAACCAAAATTACGATTAACGTGGTCATTGATCCTTGTGTGGAGGAGAATATTTTTCGGATAATAATTTCATTTCCTTTTCAATTCCAATTTTACGTATTATGTCTAACAAGTCCTTCTTTTGTCACAACTATGTTGTTATACTTTTAATTTTGTATTTTGTTACTCGTAAAATATATTTCGTCGTATTCGCATATGTAGGGCGACGAAGGGCAGCTATACATGCGATGGAAAGGATGAGGAGGACTTCACTGTATTTGCATATTTTAATGAGGCACCCGCCACACTGCCTCGGGTTCTGGGATGCGCTTGCGGTAGCTGCTGTTGGGACACAAAATACCACGGATAACGCCGACTCGACGCCTTCCTACCCAATATATTTCTAACAATCGGCGTCAAAGTCCACCTCGTAAGCGGGTCAATCAGAAAAAACAAACAAACCAAGAAAAAAATTAACCGAAGAAATGTTCAACTTTTATGGTTTTCTCATTCACATTTTACAAAAAAAAAAAAATAAAATAACTGAATAATTCGATTACAAAGATCGTATAATTGCTGATACAAATTTTGATACTGTATACATCACCAACGGTAAAAATATCGAGATTACTTCTTCTTCGTAAGGATTTAGTGTTATAGGGCGCGGTTCGCACGTCGGTTGAGATTGGCATAAAATAATCTTGAATACGTGTTAAATCTTATCGTTCGCATTCAATGCCAGCAGCAGCGAGTATTATTGAATAGTTTCTCTTCTGGTACTTGCTGCACATAGTGAGTACATAAAACGAGCTGATATAACTCCGAGGCGCGTATTTATAATGCGCTCCTTTTTCGGGGTCCCATAATCTCTTTTTATTCGTGAAAAAAAAAATACGAAAAAACGAAAAAACGAAATAGAAAATCGCGTTTGGTGTCGGAGAGACGTTAATTATAATTAGTCGAATCGAGATTAGTAATTAACACTCGGGAGTAAACCGTATAATCTGTAGAAAATGTGTGCGTAGAGGGATTACGGCGTAAGGAAGGCGGCGTGAAGTTAGCGATCGCAAGTGTTGTGTGGCGGTGGTGGTGGTGACGGCGATGGTGGTGGTTCTTCTACCTCCTCTGGTCCTCGGGATCCAAGAGCAAACCCGGTTACTCGATTTATAACGCAGATAATAATTGCGGACCCAACTTAATATTCATGAGCCAATCAGATTTGCGTTCTCAGCAACGCGATTTTCAACCTTCGCTACTGAACATTCATCCTCCGATCCTGACGTATCGAGTACACCAAACGCCGCGCGCGGTCATCCAGGCTCACTATTTTCGTCTTTTTTTTGCTCTACTATTTTCTTCAACCAAACCACCTTATTTTACTCTTATTTCACTTCACCTCAAACCTACAACCCCTCATACCCTACATCTTCTACATACATATGAGCTTCAAGAGATTACTTCAGAGCCGTAAGTCAAGTCTCTATAGAATAAACTGAGTCCCCTTGCATTATAAAACATCCATTTCTAGATCATGTATCATCTCTCCATAAACTACTCACCTTATTCATTTTAAACCACGTGCAGAGGAAAGTCGACGGCCCGTCACTCGCTTTTTATTTATTTTTTTTTCCTCATGATATCTGCAAACGAAATTTCGTATAGAACTTAGTTCCCATACATTTTCTAGAATAAAAAGATTTCGGTTCCTCGGAATCTTTCCTCGATTTTTTTTTTCTCACCGTAGTATCTCGTTACTGGCTTACCGCCGCAGGATTTTACACTATGTCCTGTATAAGCCCCGGCGTGATGCGTGCGGATATTAAAGTCATGAATATTTTAATTACCATGTGTTTACGCAGCATAAGGGTGCGTGCAGAATATAATGCGAATGGAGTATATTGTATGTATAAATTCTTACCTGATTTTGAACAGCGACGTGAATTCGTTACAGTATGAAACAGAGACACATTGCACAGCTGTACGGAAACGCCGAGGATGCCCACATTTTCACTGTCCGTGTACGCGAATTTATCCCTATATGAGATAATTTTCACCCTGATTGTGTTGTTTTATGTTTATTTCATTTTATGATGTTTTTTTCTTCGAAATTTGCTCCCATCGAGGTAAAAAATGAAAATGGGAGAGAAAAATACTTTTGGTTAGGACATATATACGGTGTGTAACGTGGACTCGAACTTTAACGCCGTGTGTAGTCACAACCGTTTACGTTTTATTAGATCGCCTTCGTCGTTCGGGGTGGACGTTAAATGTTTGAAAACTAACTGATACGGTTGTTTTAAAGTCTTGCAAATAGAAGATAAATGGAATACCGACTAATCCCGGTGTATATTTCGAACCATTATTTTGATTCCGGAGCATTTAGTGAGCTTTTTCCGGTATGACGATATAAACCAAAACGCCCGCGAAACTCCAGCTGCTGCTGCTACGGTGGTGATGCGCTACCCATATGGACGCGGAAGAGAAGTGCATTTCGATTCGGAATATAGTAGAAAATTGGAAACTTTTTAGCCAGAAAACTGTCCGTCATTAGGTGCAATATGGAAACGGACATCAACGCGGCGGTTCGCGGGAAACGCATTTAACAAGGACAGATAGTGATTTAATTTGAAAAAATTGACGGAAACTCCGGTTTGCACCATACGCCAGTTATATGGCCGTTGGGCATTGATTAACTTTCGACAATGTCAAATCGCTCGTACGATGGCTCGACGCGTTTTCACTCATTTGTTCGCATTTGGTATAACCTGCAACGCTAGCTACGTTCATACGTACTACGTACCTATGTACCGACCGCTATATACGTATGACTTCAACCTACGCCCCCGCCTCAACGTACCCGACGCCTCGACGTCCCCAACCTACGTCGCCGGGTCACGGATAACGTTAACAAATTACTACAACGCATTTACATTAGCCACGATCATTGCGCTGTAGTAATTGACGCTGCTTTTAAACCTCCCATTCTCATTCCAAAAGTAATTGTGAACAAAAAAAAAACTTCAAAATATCGCGTCCTATATACGAAATTGAAATATCGCGTAATCAAGGAAATTCGTAGATAAAGCACACAAGCATTGTTAAATATATTTTGATTTAATTGAACCTGATTTTCCAAATAAAAATCATACTAGGTGAAACTATAGATACTTATATCGTAAAAAAATAATTATAGCCTCGCGCGCGTTGCTCGATTTAATTCATCCCATACGCTTTTTTGTTTCTTCATCACGTGTCCAGCGCCTATGCTTTCACTTTGTGATAGGGACTTCGATCACCTACGAACTACCATTTATAATGCTTCACGGATCCTCTCGGTATTTGAATGCTGTTAATCTCGTTCACCTGTCTGTATGAAAATTAATAATTTTTTTTATTTTTTTTCATCACCAGCAATTTTAGACGATGTCTAATCGGAACGAATTATCGTTCTAAGAAAAAGTACTCATCACATCTTAGCAGCGGAGTCTTCTTCGCTGACAAATCTGTCGAGTATCCCAAAGTTGAAAAATTAGAAATAAAAAATGAATAAAATAAATATTTTTCACGCCTTATTAAACTGAATGTACAAATTTAAATGGGGGAAAAAATTGGTAAAAGAAATGGAGCTTCTAGATGAAAGCGTGAAAATTTACATAGGTTCTTCATCGTTAAATTGACAATCGCGTTATAGGAGAAAAATAATTTTTCACGTTGCGGATGCTGGTGTCCGGGGACATGTATGAAATTTGGATTTATTTATATACGACTTACATTATAGAGGTTGTAGGTTTGTAGACGAACCCGACTGAGGTGAGTTGCGTGGATGGAAGTTGGACGAGATGGTGGTGGTGATGAAAAAAACTCGTTATAAAATGTAATTACTTTGTAATGGAGTTTTGCTATAATGAGATTTTCCAAGTATACCTAATTGTTAATAAAATGGAATAACTAATGAATTCTGCACATTCCAACGCTATATACGAACGGTTAGCTCATATATACACGCGGAAATATACGTCACACATGTACCACTATATACACGTGAAATGCAAAATGTGAAACGAGGAACGCGTGTGCTTGATATACATCTGGGTGCACGAGGTAATAAGACACGGGCGTGTATTATGGTATAACCACGATTACATATAGTCGCGAAAACTGAAAACAAAGCTAACTCATCCAGATTAGCTCCTGCACGTGGATTATAATGCTAATTTAATTATTTCACCTTTTTGTAACGATATTAACTGGCCGCTCCTGCCGGAATATCACCCTGCTACGTTTTCCGTGGGATACCTACCCTGGCTCTACCTGCTTACTCATTTTCCTCGCGTAAATAACTTTTCTATATATATGCGAAAAATCAGAACTTCAATTATTTTATTGCGGTGGAACTCACGAGGAATTCGCATCGCATCTTTGTTAGACAACCTGAAAATATTCCCATTAAAACTGTCTAGCAAATTTTAAAAATTTCAAGACTTGTGAAAAACAAAGAATTGTTGACTATTTAAACCCTTTTTAAACACTATTCTTAAAATTAAATTTCAAAAAAGTGAATGTCCTTAACTACCGAATGGTTTACAGTAATTGAACGGTTGAAATTTTTTTTTTTTTGAATCGTTAACCATAGTGAATAAAGTTTGAAAATACGAATGGGCTGCTTGATCATCCATTATACATATAGACGCGGTATAATTCCCTTGTGTATTTTCTGACTGATTCGTTTGTACGTTGCAGTTCTCCGCATCAGTTTAAAAACTGCTGCACAGAGCGCTATATACGTGTGTATAAAAGCATTCGTTGTATGTTATTTTTGTCGTGAATAAAACGAGTCCTGGTGCACCGTGTATCATACTATACGTACTGTACGATCCGGCGGCGGCGGCGGCGGGGGGGAAGAAAAAAAAAATTAAAAAAATTCATCGTTGTTCGACAGCGTGAGCTAGAAGTGGTTAAAAATTGAACCTATAGTAGAAATACCAGCAGCAGCAGCTAGACGTGAGTAGCAGTAGCGCATAACTTCTAATCAATTTCAGGTGCCTAGAATATGAATTATTCAGCGAGGCTCGTCGACGGTTTAATTGCAGGGAATCCAGACGATTTTATATCACACGATTCGCGCGAATCTCTGTCAGTGTTCCAACGACGATATATTTATGGATATCTGTTTCCGTTTTTCAACATATACATAATAATTTCTCCATAGCATCAGCTAAACGTGTTACAGAAATCGGTTTACACGGTGGATTCTTTCTTTTTTTTGTCGTTTGGTATCGAAATTATAAAATCTTAAGTTTCTGACTTTCGCGCGCATTCGTCGTGTGTGCTATTTTATCGCGGTCACCGACTCCATGCACGAAAGTCAGCAACGAATTATAATAATAAGTTATTAAGTCCGCCGATGCTGTGGTATAGGGACCCCAGCAGCCGGGAGGAGTAGGGAGGGATGATTAAACCCTCCGAGACGGTAATTTTTCATGTCTGATCATAAATTATCAAGGGGCTTCCTTCTCACTCCAAGTTTCTCGCTGCTGCTGCTGCTGGTCGGTCCGCTCCGCATGCGGCTATACGTTTCCTATCTACATACATGAAACCCGCAACTCGCCATGAAATTATATATATATGTATGTATACCTCATTCTATACATACGATTTATATATATATATATATATATATATATATATATATATATATACCGCGCATGGACACACATATATACGTGTGGTATAACGTAGGTACTTTAGAGTTACGAAAAATTCTGCTGGTATTATAATTAGCTATGTTAATTATGCATTAATTTATTATCCCAGACTGCGACGTTTTAATTATAATCTTGCCAAGGCGCACGCGGTATATAGGGGAGAGAAGCTTGTGCAACGGAAGGAGTAAGGCAAGAGTTGAGGTAAAACTGGCAGGGGAAAAAGGGGAAGCTTGAAAAGTAGTTTGGTAGTTTCACCAAACTTTTTATTTTACTTTATTCATTTTTTCCCCCTTTCTTTCTTCTCTCTCCTTTTTATTTTATTTTAGTTTAGTTTTTCTTTTTTTTTTCTCTTCTTAGTCCTGCGTAAAAATAATTTAATTCCAAAGCGCGGAGTTAATTGGGTTTCTTCGAGAGACCTTCTTTGCGTTACATTTTGTACTCTGTGAAACGCGTGCGCAATCGCACCTCTTCTCCTGTACAGTCAACTGTGTGTAAAGTTTGAGGTAATTCAAGCACGCGCGGGATCACCTTATTCCTCCTGGAATTTGATTTTTCTATTTCACTGCCTGATAATAATCTGGACGTACCTACGTTGTATACCTGAGAAAAATTGTGCAGGCATCGCGATGGTGATGAGTAATTTATTCAGATCATAAAGTATCGATATAGACTGATCAAGTTGAAAGCCACAGTTTTCGGTGCAATTATTGTTGCAAGTTCGTAATAAAACGAATAACACGGATTGAGGAATCTAGTTATAGGGTATATGGTAGAATCTATGTGGTAAATTTGTCATATTAGAAGAGTCACCCGGTAACATAAACCTCTAAAAGCACTTTACTGTTTTACTAATACACCATTAACTCTCGTCACAATCCGATCCGAATATAAATATATATGCACATATATCCGCGATTATATAAAAATTACGAACAATCCAAATATATTTGGAACAGATACTTTATTTTCTTTCTTCTTTTCAACTGACGTCTGTCATTCGCGCCTTTTTTATGTGTGAAAAAAAAAAGTTTGGGGTGATTCACAAAATTATTACATCGCAATTGAAAAGGAGACAGGTACCATTGGACATGAAAATACGCGATTTCTATGGCGATTTATGTACATCGGCAGGTATAGCGTAACAATTGAAGATACAGAGACGATACGAAATGGAACAAAATGGAACAGAATGAAACTGAACTAAACTGAACTAAACAAAACAGCTGGCTCCAGAGGACTTTGTGGATTTTCGTTATCCGAGCGGGTAACGCGAAGCGAACCAAAGGATGTGAAACGTAAGCAACGGAAAGTTGCATCAATTAAAAGGACACGACCGACGCAACCGTGCAAGCGGTTATATATGTTTATTCCCTCGCACTCGCGAAAAATAACGTATGCACCTATGGAGCAAAGTGAGGATATCCCATGATATTTATACAAGCTCTGTTATTCAGGAGACGCGTAAAAAAAAAATTAAATAAAAAAAAAAAGTTCGATAAAAAAACTCGAAAATAGTATCGCGGAAGAACGAAGCAACAGTTTCATATACGCTGCAGCCGACGTTCGTCGTCAACAACCAGCTGCAGCCCCACTCTGCACTTAATAAAAATTATCAAGCTTATTTCGATCGCAGGGTTATAGATTTGTTCATTTAGTTTTTTTTTTTTTCCATTCAATTTTCTTATCAATAAACGATCTCGGAGAATCGGGAATACAATCGGCGACCGGATGGAAGGAGGGTTTGACTCGGGTATTGTAAATTACGGGTCGGGTTAATAATAATTTAAGTAGCTGCACTGAAACCACTGCATAATGGTAATTTGTAATTTGCAATTCTTTTTATGCGCTTTTTGCCGTTGCAGTTCGCAGACAAGCGTACCAACGTTGGCTTTCTTACTAACTAACACCCGGACGACGCGTCTTGATTACAAATTGCTTATTATGCTTCTTCCCGCGCCTCCCTCTACTATACCACCTCTGAATCTACACCCCCCTTTTCCTCTCCCCTCCCCGCCAAACCGCTGCGGTTGCCCTGATATTCGGGAACCGTCCTGTAATTTTCGATGCATAATTTATGGCCGATTTAATGAGCCGCAAAAAAGAGCATAAAATGCTTCTCTGGATTATTTTTAATTATTCCTTCGTCTCCGGACCAGCTTCACAATATTTAAAACCTCGATCTTCTTAACGGTTTTTCTTCATCGGTTCTTTCTCCCCTAAGATTATATCTTCGGCGGACATAATAAATAAATTCAATATCGAATTATGAACAATTGAAATAATTCACCCCCTCGATCCTGTGGGTCGCGTATCTAGGTGTATCTCTTCGAGGTATTTTACTTGAACATATAGTTTTTATGTTACACAACTTCGTTCAACAGTCCGTGCATTTTCTCTTTTGTACGAAATCACTTGGATTTTTTTGTTTTCCCTTTTTTTTTCAGCTTCAAAGAGTCGATTCGCTACCACCGAATTATATCGACTGGCATTCGGACTTGGGCGTGCTTTTTCAATGCTTCAAAACACAGTTTTTTATTTGTGCTGCACTCTATTGATTCGTTGCTGTATTATTATGTCCTGTGTGAGAGCTTTTTCAAATTTTTAACGTAGTCGCCCCATCCCTGGAAAGCCAGATATAATGTATACGCCATAGTGGTTTTTTCTTTTTTTTTTACCCCCTTTTTTTTCGAAAATTATTTGCATCTCAAACGTAGTGCAAGTTAAGCTTACGAACTCGTTATAATCAAAACGGAGAACATCAACGTCAGGTTTACGGTAGAATATTCAAAATTAACGAAAAATACTGCATTGCAGAGTATTCATCGAGTGAAAATATATTTGCAATGCTGAAATTAATTATCTTTTAAATTGTCTTCTATTGTGATTGTGGAATAATTGCAAAAATGCTAGAGTTTCGGGCGCTGGTATAGGAAATAGATTTATCCATCGCCCAACGTTCATATATATATTATAGGAATGCAATAATTTTTTCCTCTGCAAAAAACGATGCAGCGATATTGATGTATTATTCCCAATAGTTCGTTCTGTTTTTTTTTGTTTTATTTTTTTTTTATTCTAATTTTTTCTTTTTCCAATTTTATTATTTCTACTTTTTACTTTTTTTTTCATTCGTTAGTTCTCATTTTTTATTTCCATCCCTATGACGAAGTGTGCGTGTTGTTATTTTTTTTAATTATAATTTTTTGTTTTTTCCGTATATCCAATCAATCATTAGTATTCCCATTGTCTTTCGTGTCGGTGTTTTCATTTAGCGCTCCAACTCTGCTGCATCCTGAACGTATATACCCCCCTCACTTGGTAACGGTTCGAAGTACGCCGGGGGATTTCAACCCCGATCCCCCCTGTCCGAGCAACTATGGCGTTCGTTGACGAATCGTTAATATACGATTCAATATTAATTTTCACTTTGTCGATTCATTAATTTTTTTTTTTTTTTCGTTTATTAATTTCTTTTTGTTTCGATTTTTTCCCAACCGTCGTCTATATTTTATTACATCTGAATTATTTGAAATGAAAAACGTAGAAAATGGAAGAATAAAAATAATAGTATAAATAAAAATATTCCGACTCGGTATTTGAATCTTTTGACACGTTGAAAATTGATGAATTAAATACTGAAAACATGCCCTTTCGGGAGCTTGTGGTTCGCGGAAGGAGAGTTATATCAACACCTTTAGTCTCTTTAGCACCTGAAAATTAGCCACGC
The DNA here is from genome assembly GCA_963978495.1 of Athalia circularis. NCBI lineage: Eukaryota > Metazoa > Arthropoda > Insecta > Hymenoptera > Athaliidae > Athalia > Athalia circularis. The sequence goes on along the minus strand of OZ021698.1, from coordinate 16,474,453 downwards.
TTTTTCCTCAGGACACACTTAATAAAACATGCTCACTTCGTATATCCGCGCGACCTTTCCTTTTTCGCTCTTTCTCGTTTCTCTCCGAATCGTTTTCTGTCTTTTCCCCATTTTATATCCCACTCTTTCGATCTCTCGCTAACCTCGCTTTCCATCCCTCTTTTTCACGCGTACCTATATACTTTTCTCCCCCACTCTCGGAGAACCACCGGAGTCTCGACCGGAGTTCCTTCCCTTTCGCTTCGCTTGAACACCTCCTCGCGTATCGTACTCTTCTTCTATTTCTCTTCTCACTTCTCTGATGCTGCTGCTGCTGCTGCTGCTGCACCAGCTTTCACCCATACTTCGGTTCACCAGAGTTTCAAACTGCTCCCACGACGGCTGGATAAATGTCTCTCATATTCCTTGTTTATTCAACTTTTGCACAAGTAGCTAATGTACGGTGACATGATTTTATTAGTTTCTTTTACGCGTTTTGAAATGTACATTTTTCTATTTCCGTGTAACCGATTATTTTTTTCATTTCTTTTTTTTTTTTTTCTAGTTCTCAAAAATAAATTGTGATTTTTTTATTCGTTCGGTATTTCAGGTACATATAAAGATGAATTGATTTCAATACGATAACCTCAATACGAAAATTCGATTGTTATTCAATCTGTCGGCAAAATTAATTGATGAAGACGCGTGGCTGTTGAATTTATGGAGAATTTGATTAGGAATCTCAAATTAACTTGACAGTTTTTTGATCAGAGTTTGATGAATACAACACAACGTGCTCATCGAGAAATATATCCAATTGAAAGAATGACATGAAAAACAAATCTGTATACTTAATTTAAAGAATCCGATTAAATTTTTTCACAATAAAATGAAAAACGAGGGTCATTATGTCGTACTTACAATAGTGTTTCATTCGTTCGGGTGTAGCTCCTGTAGGGTATTTATTACAAATATATACCCATACATAAGCGATGAAAATGAGATTTGTTGGTAAACCGACAATTTATCGTATGGGTATCTATAAATTCATCTCTTGACGTGACTCTGACCAGAGTTATAATTAATACACTCCTATCACAGTGGCAGGGACAGAGACATGGACAGGGGTTGACCAATTCCCAGTTTCACGTAGGCCGTGGCATGGCGTCGCTGTATAATACAGAGAGAAGCGAACGAACAGAGAGCAGCAACAGCAGCAGCAGCAGCAGTAGCAGTAGCAGCAGTGGTGGCTGATTAAGTTTGAATGACTGATGCCACAAAAACACATTAAAACTCGAACGAGTACAGACGAAAATTTGGTCGCAGGGAATCAAGAGACCGCAGAGTAAATGGAACGCTGGTCGCAGTCGCCCAAACCATCCTGCACCATTACCAGCTACGATGGAAACGATGCCCGTCAAAATATCGCGATGCGAATACGGCGGGTAAAAAAAAAAAAAAATAAACGAAAAGTAGAATAAAAAAAAAAGACCGGAAAAAATGAAACAACTAAAATGGAAACTCTGATACCTGCACTGATCATCGGATACCCCGATGCGCCAAATGGACAGCCGTCACCATACCCTAGACTGTAACAAGGTTTCGATCTACTTGCAAAATTACGCGAATCACATGAATATATAAAACGAAAGAGAATTAGGTATTGACCATTGGTTCGTCTCCATTCTAAAAGCTTCGGGGTTAGGAAACTCAAATTGGAAACTTCGCGATTTATCTGAAATTGTTTCCAGCTTGATACACCTGCGCGTCGAGATAAGAATAGGCTCTTGCAGATTGGGTTGAGGGATGTCCAAGAGAAAGACAAAGAATGCTAGGATAAAGTCCAGGGATTTTTAAACATGAAATGTATTTCTGACTCCTGTTTGTGGAATCCTGATTCAAATTACATTTTCAACACGCGTCTATCGAAGGCCTTCCGTGATACGTGAAAATTGATCATATAGGTAAAAGTGAATGTGTGTTCAGTGTTGCTTGATATAATATTGATACTCATTCGTTGCATCGATGTTATGCAGGACACCGTAATAATAAGTCAATATGGTGTAATAATTGAATGCTCAATTTTTCACTTTATATTTGTTAGATGGTAAGCGATGATTCGAAATTATATTTCACCGGTACATGTAAACTGTTAACGAGAAATTTACAGTAACTTGCAACCTCCACATCGTTGCGTATTTAGTTGTCTGAAATTCACATTACATTCGAATCTAACGATTGATTCAGTTTTCCATTGATTTTGGTAATATTTCGATGATTATATTTCTCAGTCGTTTCGTTAGTTCTCTGTTTTAAAATGGTCACGTCATAACCTCCAAACTCTGTGGTAACCTTGGAGTTTTCTTGGGGCGATCGTTCCCGTGCATCGAGTGGTGGTCATAAAACAATCAGGGATGGGGATTATCCTGGTTGTAACATCGTAAAGCTTTCAAGATCAATCGAGGAAATTGCAAATTCACTTAACCCATCCGTCGTCGATCTGGCCGTGAAGATCGAAGTGGGGTGGGGGGATCGGATCGGAAATCCATCAGGTGAGCTGTGCTCGGTAACCAGAAGTAAGAGTAAGCTCCAGCTAAGGACGGGTATATCGTTTGGTTTGGATAAAAATGGTCGGTAAGATCGTAGCTCAGGAGTCGATACAGGCGTACACCTTCAACCATGAGCCAATCAGCGCTCACCTCCAGGTAATGTATTCAAATGTAAGCGGTAGCAGTGTTTATGCCTTGGCATTGCAAATTGTAGCAGCTCCGCCATAACTTAAAGTAATTGCTACGCGCCAGAGTAATTATTTATACTCCTGATATATACTCGCGACCAAGCGAAGGGTTGGTATTCCAACTTCCAAGTTCCAACTCCCAGTCCAACCTATCCACGCCCGTGTATACATGTGTGTACGCTTCTTTAGCCAAGGTGGGACGTACCTAGAGCTTCGTATTGCTGGTTATATTCGCGACGAATCGAAACCTCCTCCTTCTAAAGTTAAACTACTATATCTGTATAAACCTAGTGTGTAGATGTATATTTGCACACGTAAGACATCGCATTTACTCATGTTCTATATAGTGTGATTGTGGGAACGAAAATTTTTACATTTAGATTATCCACTTTAGAAACTATCCATCGAACTCTCCATATTCGCAATACCACCTTGGACAACTCCATGTCCAATTACTCAGCTCGATATATATGCGACTTTGTATATTCGCGGTACACGCCCTATACATTGCAATCGGCGTATTTCAACCGTTGGTTCATTTTTTTTTTTTGAATTTCATCAAGACTCATTGGGCAAAAGCATATCGAGTCGCATACGTCTGTCAATTATTGTCTCACAACTCACGATCTTGTCTGAAATCATATCAAAGGTCCTTAGTTTTCTTCCGGAAAGTTTTGGAGAGTATCACTCGAGGAGTTGAAAGTCGAGTCCTGGGAAAGTCTTGTCACATTATAATATAAGGACACCCGGTGTTGAGTTTAGAGTTGCATAGAGTTCGTAGAAAATTTATGAGGCGAAGAAACGCTCTGTTATCCCTCCGTTGAGCCAGTATAATCCAATAAAATCTCCTTTTATGGCAGCGGCGTACCGTTTTAATAGAAATCAAAAGCAAACTACCCTTACCGTCAGGGGTTGAAATGCTCTCTGCTATACCTACTCGTTCCCGTACCTTCTGCTGTACTCGCGATGCACTTTGGAAACTTCACGTTTTCATGCACTTTGTACTCCGTCGGTGCAATCCATAAAGTAGAAACTGCATCCGATTGAAAAAAACGTTTTTTCATAATTTTGCCAGGGTAGTTTGAAGCGATTTATTCTGCAAACTGCTTATGCTACTTTTTTCACCATTTTTTCTTGTTGAATTCTCTTTTCATTAGACGTGGTTGATTCGCAATGAGAAAGGTGCCCGTTCGTCGATAAGGCGACTTTGTACTTGCCCTGTAGATGATGTTGACGCGATCTTTAGGAGGCTGATGGATGTGCTGAGTTGATAAGCCAAATGGACATACTCAGTCGATGAATTCAGGGGTGTTTTTCACGGTGTAACAGGTGGTTGAGTCTCTCTCCTACCTTGTTCCTTTTTACTCCTTTATCGACAAAAAGGAAAAAGTAATCTGCAGCTTATGAGCGGTGCTGCGTTTCAACGCCTCTTAAAAGGCTAAGCTCTTTCAACGGGCTATTAACGATCAAAAAGGATTAGATGTTGCCCACAGTTTCAGAGAAAATTAATATGCATGTATTTTAAGATCGTATTCCTGACTTCAGATTGTTCATTTCTTTTTTTAAATCACATCGAACTGATCTTTTAGCTTCTTAACTTACATTGAACTCACTAATGAGATAAGAGAGATCGCAAGGCCTTTGAAGACTTGTGTGGAAGAACTTTGCTAAAAAATATCGCTGAAAAGAGGAGATAAGATGTGATTAATTTTTTACTTGAAAAAATCTTTATTAATTTCAACAGAGTTACAATATTTATCACAAAGTCATAATACTACATTGGTTGAAAATACTGACCGCTTCGGATCATTTGGGAAACATATTTTTGAACAACGTAATTAATTTTAAGTTCTAATACATTAAGTTAAAGTAGTAGAATAGATATAATTATTTACAAAAGCTATTTACACTTAAGGCGTTAGACTAACGATACTTTAAAGCTGATTTTAGTCTTTAAATTGAAAGAACGCACGATTAACGCGTGTTCAAGTTTCACTATATTCGCAATCCTTATCAAAAGATTTACCAAAAAATATGTATTCAGCTTTTTTGTCACTTTGCATAAAAAATATTCAATTTCTACTTCTACGTTTACATTCCATGACTCGTATCTTAATATTAAGTAGTTTAAACAGTCAACGTAAAAAATGATATCACTTAAATCTAAAGGTACATGGGCTTCGCCACTAATTAAGGCACTATAATATCGTCTCTAAAATTAAATGGCACCCGATACTTCGAGGGTTTCTTCTTTCTTCTTTTCCCGATTCTTGAATTAATGAGATGACGTGCCCCTAATCAAATTCCTGCAAAAAATTTACCACGGTCTCCACATATCACCGTTCCCTCCTGGTCCTCTGGCAGATTCATCGTTGTCATTACGTGAGCTGGGACCAGCTGAAGAAGAAGGTTTACTCGAAAGATCTTCGACAGAAGTTGGAGTTTCTCGATCCGCGGTTGATTTAGTTGTTGAAAAGGTGGTTGAAGGAACGTTTACCGAAGTAGTAGAACTCGAAGCCTCGTAGTACTTCGGTCTTTTATCGGATATAGCCAATAGACTTTCTGAGTATGGACGTTTCAGGGTTTCTCTTCTGGTGTACATAGAGTTCCGGTTGTAAGATCTGTCGGTAATTACTGATAACGGAAGTCTCAGAGCTGGTAGAGAAGATCCATCGTTAATAGCCGATATTGGTTCCGGTATTTCAGCTTTCGAAGCTTTCGATCCAAGCGAAACTGTCTTAACGTCTACCTTGACCTCTGTGAATGAGGAAATCGGTGAGAAAATCGGGGATTTCCTGTCACTGGATGAACTGATCTGAGCCTTCTGAGTTTCCGGTGATGAAAAACTCTTCGATGACGAAGACGGTGGGCTCTGATCTGGAACCTTGAATAGATTATGTCCGGGTGAATGGGCCTGAGGATAATTCTCGGAGTGATGACTTTCCTCGCCGTAGCTTGACGTTGAAGTTGAAGGGCTGAGTAGAGGGCTGTGTGATCTGTGGACAGCAGTGAAAGCGGAGGAAGGTCCGATTCTCGATGAGGCTTCAGTTGCCGGTGGAAAGAATGGAAAGTTTGCTGAAATTCCCGCTGATTGTGGAACGAGAAGGGCCAGTTCACCGTTCGGTAGACGACTCGGTATCAGTTGAACACCACTGGGTATTTGGATCCTTGCACTTCCGTTATTGTTCTCATCACCGCTCTGAAAGTCGCTTTGAAAGCCAACTTTCACTTCCGGAAACACCCGTTCGGGCATATAAGGGACGTAATGACTGTAGAAAGGTGCCATTTGCTGGAGGTTCGTCACGCAGCTATTCAGGTGCGATACTAGCCGCTGTCTCACAACAGGATCAACGTTTTCCAAGTGGCTGACGTATCTTGACACTTCAGTAGCGCATTCCGAAAACCCTGATCTAAATTTCGTCAAAACTGCCGGATCCGTTGCCACCGCTGTGGTCAATTGCTGACGTTGTACCGTCTGCAAGTGTTTCACTGTCATCTCCAGGATGTCAGCTTTTTCCAACTTCGAGTGCCGCGCTGGCTGGAATCAGAGAAAAAAATGAACTTGTTAGTTTTATTGAAAGCTCAAGTGGGAGTGAGAAATCTGTTGAACGTCAAGATGATGTAAAAAAAATATTTAGCTCGTGATGCAGAAAATAAGAGTGATGGACTATAAATAACCGGATTCAAAAACCCTGAGACAGGTTATCTATCGGAGACGAGGGCGCGGGATACCGCCTCGGGGCTTAATAAGATAATTTATTTTCGCTACCGATCCGAGTAGCCTGCCATTACTGAAATGACGTAGCTGTCTAAGCATCCGACGCGATTACTAGCGAGTTCGCGTACCCAGCAGTAGGTACTGTATAGCTGATTTCTCTGGATCATTGCCGCTGCTGCTGCTGACGCTGCTACAGGGAAGCCGAACGATCCTTAAAGATATTTTAAGCCGGAGGGGTCGTCGTGACTCGATCGCAACGACCGTGGATCGATTTCTATACAAGAATAATTATACGCGATGAAACTATCCATTATCCCGTTACTTCAAAGATCTTACGTCTCTCCATACATATAAATCGTGTTCGTTCTCAATTAACTTCAACTCCAATCGATTATTCCATACTTGTTAACCGCATATCGATTTATACATCGACGCTTCAATTTTATTCGTTGTCACAGCTGCTGTGTGAAATCCGAGTACCGGCTCGGCAATCGGTTCATAAGTACGGAACGATATACATATAATAAACAGAAATATACAAACATAACCGAGTAGAAATAATATGTGTGAGCAAACTCCCATGCGAACCGTGAGAGTCGGGTTTATAATTTTGCAATAATCCATTATAACTTGTAGGAACGTACAATAAGCGGTTAAATCCGGGTATATAATATCTTTTCAGTGAAAACGATTTAAAAAGCTGAAAATTTTTTTCCTCTTCTTTCTTTCCAGTATTACGTTAGAATTAATACTATTTTTCAACGGTTCGAGTGAGAACCGAGTTATAACTGAGTTTGGGTATAAGTATATACATCCCTTTACACCAGCCTCTCAATGACTCTGAATAGCAGTGTTAGCATGGTGTTATTCTACGATCCTTTTGTGTGGATTTATCCTGTAGATTTGTATGCTAAAGGTTAGCGTTCGCATTTTTATGGTAAAGTCTGTGGTCTACTTAACAATAGGCGTGGGAGTCGCGGCGTCTGCAGGCATTATGTTAAAGAGTTACTCCTGTGGGAATCGCTTTCATTCATATTACTGACTAGTCGCTTCAACTACCTATATTCCGCTTCTCCATATATACGGGCATAACTGTGTAGCATAAACCCACGTGACACGTTTACACACAGGTTGCAAACACCCACCCTGCAGTCACAAATTAGAGAAGAGCGATGAATATAAAAAAACAATATATTTTTGGAATCGATCGAATTTTTATCTCAGATTTTCACCGGCACCTGCTGAAAATCCTGTATACCACGAACGAATAGAGCGAAATAAGAAAGAAAAGGTAAAAAAAACTGGTGTATAGGAAAAAAAGGGCGGTTACTGTATTTTTTTTTTATCCCGAAGGAGCGAGGAAAAGGGAATCTCCGAAGATGATACGGTCAACAATAGAGGCGTCTGAGGAACCTGAGATGAGTTTTTAATAATTATTTGGAGGTTCCCACGAACGCGGGGGGCGTTTCGTACGGCGATGGACGAACGGATGGACGGGACAGACAAGTGTGAGCAGGTAGCGGAAGTCATCTGGGCGGATCGGGAGAACGGTGAGAGAGTATAATTCGTCGTCGTCGCATGCATCACACGGCAGTATGCATGCAAGATCGATCTAACAGGATCAAGTTTCCGATTGAGACGAGAATCTCTGTTCGGCCAAAACGCTCCCGTCTACAGGTACAGGACATTCGAGTCCTGGACCGGTTGGCCACGTTCGGATCATATAGTGTCAACCGTGCGAAAGCAAGGATTATATTTTACCGTAACTTCATTCGCTTCGATTACAAATTTTCGGGATACGTTTACTATCCCGATTCTTGTTTGTTTTTTTTTATAATACATATAATTGGGGTAGTTTTGAGGGAGGATAAAGAATGGGAGGCACCGTGAGATGACATTGTAAATAAATTGAGGGATTATGAATTTATAAACGCGATTCTTTAAGAGGTGAAATTTGCTTTAAAGTATCTCGAGGCGGTTGAGTACCGTTGCACCATGAGCGGCGCGCGTATGCGGGCGGCGTGCACATCGTTCCCACGGATCGGCATCTAAAATACTAAAACAAAACTTTAACCCCCTCGCGGTGACGTCACCCCTTCAGCACCATGTTAAATAAATGCCGTCAGACAGGATCACCAGAAATTCTCTCTGTATACTCATCTCTCTCTTTCATCCACTCTCGGGGAACCTGGTCAAATATTTACGAGCATAAAGGTAAGAAAAAAAAGGAAGGGATGATGATAGACAGAGAAAGAAGTCGTTGGCAAAGCAACCGGATAGGAATTGAAAGAAAATCTAACTTTTCTGAGTCTCGCGAAAGCCACCTTCGCCAACGAGACATTCGCCTGATTTACGTATGCGTGAGAAATCGTTTTTACAAATACATAGAGCGTCGATATTCGTGTCGTCAGAGCTTTCAATTAACCACCCTTAGCATGAGATTGAAATCATTGTATTGACGAGCGACACGTCGTTGGCAGATAATCACGTTGTTCAAAAACGTGCGGACAAATCTATTTACAGTAAAAATAGAACACGTGACATGGGTTCTTTTTTTTGCTATTATACGTACCGTAAGTCGACATCAGCTGATCGCAAGAGCCGAAATAGGGGTGGGGAAAAAATATTTCTTAGGGGAATATTTGAAACTTGATACAGGTTTGAAGTTTGATAACGAAATAAACTTACGTCTTTTTTCATTGCCTCGAGAATCAAGCTCTTTAATTCATCCAGACATTGGTTTATTCTTGCCCTTCTTCGCTTCTCCATTATTGGCTTGTTGCTCTAAATGGGGAAAGAAAACATAAAATAAGGGTAGCTCTAAATTAATTAACTAATTTTAACGGTACATGATTGATGAAAATTTTGGTCAGTGAAGTTTAAATTTGAATGCGATGTGTGTTGGCTTCAAGAATGTTCAAGGGTGTTTTGGAAACAGGTACTTTTAACGCGTAGCTTAAATTTTCTCACCCTTCGGAGTTCAGCCTTTGACATTCCGGCTTGGGACATTTGCGGCTCGAACTCTTCCTCGCTTCCTGACATTTTGTAGCTGTAGTAATCCACCATTTATAACAATTTTAAATTTTTTTTCAGCCGTAATTATATGGTAATCGTCTTTTCTGACAATTAATTATCGTCAATTTTGTTCACACGATTTATTATCATCCCTGCATGATGTAGATCGTATATACATGCGTAAGTGGGTTCAAATTCCGCAACTTCACACCGACAATGAGTATTAAAAATATTAAGGACACACGCACACACTGTAAAACTTAATCTATGTATTAAAATGAAGAATAAAAAATTTAACACAAATAATTAATAACTAGTTATATTTTAATCGATCAAAGTGTTGTCGTTGAATCTTGCTTTGTTCTCGCCCTCCTCGTAGATTATTTTAGATAACAATTAATAACCATAACTCGATGAACAACGAAGCACATTTGAAAAATCGGGGATCGATTTTCAAAAAACTTAACCACCGACTCAAAAAGTATTTACAAAATGTTCGATAAACAACGATTCTTGGTCGTCCCAAAAACTTCGCGATGGGATGATCACCTTGTCTGGTGACGACCCGGTCAGGGTGTGGAGGGTTACTGTTTGACGTTTACGAATTCGAAGACCGCATGCCGATGCAGTAGCGGCTGCGAAGTGGGGGGCAATTTAAATGTAGTGGGGAGAGCTGGCAGGCTGCATGAAAACGTGGTGCATCTAGGAAGTGGGGGAAACACGGAATCTCAGCCCTCAAAAGACCTGTTGATGTGTGGGAATTCACACTAGTTTTCCCAAGGTATTTTCCTGGTCGACACAAACTAAAACTATTCCGAAATTATCAACAACGATCACGAAGTGTAAAAAAATCAATTAATGTTTTTCAAAATAACCAAAACGGTGCAAATTCAAAAATCAAAAAAAATCCTGCAGATCTCAATCACAGCAGCATGTTTGTTGAGAATAAAATTCAGATTCTTGCTATGAAATCGTTCCGAATTTCCTCTTGAGATTTTATCAAAAAATTTGGGGGGTTCCGAATGCATTCTCATCAAAAATTTTAGTTTCATTTCGTTCCCTCGCAATAACGATACTGAATGATATAATACAGCCTCTGTTGATCCATGAATGCATGAGACGGAGAACCATCTGATAGAGAAAGGCAAACAAAATGCACGCATACCTATAGCCATATGTGTAAAATGTACGCGTCACGGGGGCGTGCACATGCAGAGGGAATGCCTCTATGTTAAGCACGACATAAGTGTGCCTGTCGGGCGCATTAATAAACGTATACGATGATACCTTCCGTTGCCCACAAACGCTGGTAGAGTTAGAATTTAGCTCTGATAATAAATGGAAAATTGGATGAAAATTTTTGCTAAAATATCATGGCGCGAGTCGAAAGTGATGGCTGGCACGCTTACGAGTTATAACACTTTGCCAATAAGTGTATAAAACTATAAAAAAAAAATATAGATTTTACATCGTCGAATTAAATCCCTCATAAAAATGGTCGCATGTCCGAAAACTTGAGAAGGATATACCCAATATGTACGCACGGTTTTCGGCGCTTGTTCAATAAAATTAGCAGCGTTTCTGGAATAGTAATTTGTTGTCAAAATCAGTTACTGCCCATTTTAAGAGCCAATCGTAGCTCATAGAAGGATCCCTGTAATAAATAAATAAACGTTTATGACTGCCGATTATTGCGCCGGTAAACTTTTACTTTTAGGGGCTGCGCGACTTTTGGGGAATTTACCGTACTTCGTGTCGTACTTACCCGATGCTTATTGATACGTGCTTACGTCAGTCATACATTTTTTCTTCTAATTGGAATCAATCGCGTAATTTTAATCGGCTGTAACGATCTCCGTATAAGAAAAGAAATGGGGAAAAAATTTGAATTCAGCGAAGCAGAGGGCGGCGATTTTGAAAAGAGGGATTTTTGAACACGAGAATTATTGGCGTCGACGTTCATATATTTATGCCAGCGTGAAAATTGCGGCATTCGTGCCGCAGTAGCGGCAACGGTGAGACAAAACGTAATTCAAAGGGACCCATGGAGCAAAGTTAACTTGAAAAATCAAGATCCGGAATCCGCATGCCAAAGCTGATCTTCCGATAAAATCGTTGAAGCTCATAACCCTGCTGTGTAGTACGAGTTAGCAGCGTTCGAGTCGACTGACGTTTAGTTTACGATCTTTTTTTCTAAGGATCCTTCTGCTTTCGTCGCGCAATTTCTGCTGCAATACCAGCAACACAAAGAGTTGTATGTACAAACGCTGCAGACCGGGAGAACGTAATGCAGGGTATTTTACTACATAGTGACCGACCCGGTACTACCGCAGCAGAATTAGTAACCTCTGATTTAGCGATTGCGAATTTTGAGTACCGAATCAAGGGCCCTAGAAAAATTACTAAGATATTTATCGATGCAATTACCGAATTCATTTTGCTGATGATTAAATCAAAACCCAACACACGCATGCAGCTGCCTCCGATCAAACACAATTGCTCCCGTGTGCAGCAGTCATTCGAGACTTTCGAATTCCTACATGTCGTTACACCCCAGAGTTAGAGAGGGAAAAAAAAACAAAATTTAATTCTGAATGAAAAACTTTTTAATAATTACGTAAAGGCTGACTTGCAAATTGTTTGCCGGTATTCTTACACTCTGGGAAGTTAGTTTAGGAATGATAATTCTTGTTTCTGAAAACGAATGCATTCCTTGAAGGTAAGAAGAGGCAGGAACGCGGAGAACGTAGTTTATGGTTTTATTTGGGGTACCACCAATAAACGCATAATGTTCGCTGAGCTGTATCTTTGTCCCTGGACGACTGGTATATAATAATATTATTGCGTAGCTACGACTTGCTTCGGAGGCCGCGTGTCCTTGCTTCAAATCGTCATATTCTACACTTCCTCTTCTCTTTCCACTACTGTGAGCTACTCTGCAGCTTGCACCGAACTTGTAGAAGAAAAAGAAACCGGCGATTCCTGCCTCTGACGAGGTGGTGAATATGCACGGTTTCCGGAACACTGTAAGGTCAGGGTGGTTAGAGTGGTCAGAGTGATTGAGGTAGGTGGCTAAGGTCTTCCTAACTCCCCGCCATATCGTGGCCTTGAGTCTTGCATTGCTGCGTTTTTTTGGTGCTTTTTTTTCAACTCGCCCATCGAGCCGGACGAGATTTGTAAAAAAAGAATCTGAAGAGACGGGAAACTTGTAAAAAATATTGACACGGTGTTGTACGTATGTGTAACGATTCTGTTGAAATTTTGAGATCTCTTATCTTTTGCTCGTTTTCCCATGATCCATAATTTCCCATAAATATCTGGAAGAGCTGTCATAACGGAAGGCGTCCGGTCAGATGTCGCGACCTTCTCATTAACCCGCAGAGGCTGGAAAGCCCCGAAGCGGTGGGTTTGACCACAAACATCTCGAAAGGTCTCGCCTTGGTCTTCGTCTAAATTTGGAACGCCCACCAGAACACTTGTTTCCCGTTTCCCCGAACCCCGTACTTCCCCGTTTCAGGAGATCCGTTGCGAAGATGCACCTGCGTCAGCTATCCCCGTTCGCCCACGCAGGGAACCACGACCACTGTGGGATTTTTCTTTTTACCGATGAAATATCCCGTGACTATTCACTTTCAATTCCCAACACGAAATCTAGACTTCCGTTCTCTCGTAACCGAGAGTAGAAGAGAAAAAGAAAAAAAAAGAGAACACTCTACACCTATTTTAGATATTATTCAAAATATTTTATAACCTTAACAGCAAGCTTTAAAATTAAAAAAACTAACTCTACTTTAATTTTGTTACTTCCCATAGGAGTTTCGCTGTAATTTTTTGAGGGGTTGGTTTCAGAGGGTGCAGTAAAAATTGGTAAAAAGTGTAAACCGTTCGGGGGGTCCCTAGACAAACTTTATGAACGATGGGGGTGAACGCGATACGCTGCATATTTGAGGATTTCCGTAAATATGGGAGAGGCAAAAACTGCAGACTCGCACAAGGAAGTAAAGGAGAAACAACACCAGGGTATTAAAAAGTTTCTAATTACCGTGGAATCTTGAAAAAAACCAAATGAAGTGTAGCGCAGCTGTAACTCGCTGGGAAATAAAAATCAGTAAGGACCCCACCGAGATCCTTGACAACAGACTCAATTTTTTCTGCGATCTTGAATCTCCGAAAAAATAAAATTAGGTCCTTGTTCTGGAGTAGCTGCATCTCATAGGTTTCTCTAGACCTATACCAAGGGCTGTCTAAATTTTATGTGTCGAATCACACGGTCTATTTTTCTCCAACTCGAACACTCGTATTTCATCATACAAAAGCGCAAATTCAATATCAGAATCTCAAAAAGCCCCTCGAACAAATCTGGGTCAGTAGGTCCCATTGCTGAGAATAAGGTCACGCGCATAGTGTGGGAGGTTCATGACGAAATTTTCCCCTAATAGGTAGTAAAATTGCTGGGCAACAATTCGTGTTAAAAAAAAGACGATCTTAGTAAAAATCTACCGCAAGTTTTGATATTCCGATAAAAAACAACAAAAAAATAAAAAATACCGGTCACATAGCCTTCGCAAAAATTATTGCGCAAGGCAAAATGTGAGCACGTGCAATCGTCAAAGGTGATTTTGGGACTCGCACGCGAACCCTCTTTCTGAGGGGTCGCAGGGGGGCGAAAAACTCGTCGTCCAGTAGCCGCGAGGCCACTTCCGGAATGATCCTTCGTCTCTGGCGCAACTTTCATACGTACGCTGGGATCACCTGGCGGTGGTTCCCACGTCTTGGTTCTCCGTCGTACTACCTTTACCCTTTACCTATTCCCGGGGTCCCCTGCAAGTTCCCAAGTGATCTCTCCCCTCTCCAGTTCATATACCACGGCATACATACGTACGACTGTAGGACCAACTACGACGAGTACAATGCGACTTGAAGGAAGGAAGAAAAAAAAAAGAAATGTTTAGACGAAGATATAAAATGAGCAGGCCGAATGCATCCATTATGTCGTGACCGCTAGAAGAGCGCGTGGCTGACACACGAAGGCCTCGCGACCAAAAACCCCGAGGTTTTATATTATATTGGCAAGGAAATAACAGAACGAGGGAAAAGAACCGTGCGATGGTATAGGTATATTTCGGTATTTGCATAGAAAGGCTAAAATTTCAGGTTCTTGTATAAAATAACTGTCTCCTGAGGGATTCGGGTCGTGGGAGGGCGGGTTTAGGGTCTGTGGGAATCTCTAGCCTTTCGGTATCCTCTGATGTTGAACAGCAATCCTTCGATCCTGGCGACATTTCCTGTGAATTACGGATCGAAATTTATTTTACATTCTATTTATATAGATATTTAAAAAATCGATTAATATATATCTCGATGGGTTGGATTTCCTGTAGGAAATAAATAAAGATTGATCGTGCGAATCGCTAGTCAAATTGGGCAACTTTTATCCTCATCTTTCTGTTGAAACAAAATAAAATCAAAAAAATATCACCGAGGGATGACATATGCCCAATTGATGTTATACGGTTTAGTTTATTTATTTTCATATGATCTAAATAACGTTATAAAAAATTTATCCCAGCCCGTACGTCTTACATCGTGAGTTATAATCCAGAGGTTTTGCCGTATGAACGGCAAACTGAGCTGCAGCTGATCATTGGGCTAAAGAAATCGGACCAAAGGCATATTTAAGTACCCAAGTCTCTCGAGATACAAAATATTCCCATCATCTATCGTCGTGAGAATTATGTAATCGTTAGACCAAAGTCGTGGGGAGTCATGACCCGTGAACCCGATTAAAACCGAAGAAAGAAAAAAAAAGAAGAGATAACGTTTCAGCATCGATTCCAATCGTATACGGTGTAATCATCACCTGATTAATCGATGCCGTACACTAATATTAGAAAAAAAAGTTTATCGAAGTGACCTTTGTTCCGAGTCTGTCAGCTTCACGTATGTTCGAGGGATTCTTAACTGCAGAATTCTGGTGATCAAACCGGTACGACCTGATTTTAGAAGGAGCTTTTATAACACCGCGCCGCTTTGTCTCTCGCGTGTAACGTCGTCAAGTCTAGAAATAGAAAATCTCGCGCAGTCTTATCTTGAGGAGTAATCTAATCTCCAGTTTCAGGTTGTTTCTCGGCGGTGTTTTACCTCGTTTAAAAACACTTTCAGACGCGTTAAATTTCTCAGGCATACGTTTGTACGAGCAGCGGAACGGCCATCCTATGGGGTTATATTTACAAGGATCCCGCAGGGGCTGTCCGCAGGTCTGTTAACGCCAAGATCATTCGGCGGTCGATCTTTTGGGAAACTCGATCTGTTTAGTCTCTGTCGGTAGGCCCTGAATGGACCCCTGCAGCTGAGTCGTGGGATCAGAAGCCTTGTTCGTTGTCTTAGCCGGCTCTTCTCTAGACTCCCCGTAAAACCCACCCTGATTTTACTGCTTCTGTTCCTCACGATCCTACAGCTTCGTGATTAATGCCCAAATACAACTTGGGTATCTTGGATTTTCAAACTGTTTTGTTCAGTGCTTTTGACGAACTGACTCCCAATCAATGATCGAATCTTAAAATACCCCCTTTCCAAAAACTATCGAAAATACTACAGGAATTTTCATTTTTTCCCTTCAGTCGTCATTTAGATTATTCATTTTTCGATCAAAGTCGAAATTTCTGCATGACTCCGTCCATACGAGTGCCTCTTTCTTTGCGGGATGTGAATAAGCGCGGGTAGCTGCGATTTTGAAAATTTTGCAAAAGGATGAATTGCGATGAGCAGGTTGCAAAGAGGGATCGTAGTAGCTGGCAATCGAGGTTGGATTGGAGGTAAAGAGCGATCAGGGAGCGACTAAGCAAGCTAACCACCTTGCGTAGCCTGGCCGCACTCTCGGGCTCGAAGCTCGCTCTTGAGCTGGTGAGAACATTGGGCTCTCTGCGTTCCCACCATCGCCTCGGGCCCCTTCGGCCTTATTCGGTAAAGCTCGCGTTTCGGTGGCGACCAAGTATAACTACGTCTACTCGACGACGACGACGAGGAGGATGACGATGCGACGTAGTTGGCTGCAGCTAAAGCCAAGGTGCTTTACCCGTACACTGTAGATATACCTACCTAACTACATGCGCTCCCTGAATGGGACATCGCGGGGCCCAAGAAGAGAGAGAAAAGGCGAAAAGAAAAAGAAACGAGTGCAGAGGTGGGAGTGATGCTGTAGGATTTCGGGTGCCGATGGACCTCGAGCGGGTCTTCGGGAGTAGGAGAAGAAAAAATTGGTAAGAGGAGACGGACCAGAGAATATCCCAAGGAGACCGAAGAGAGCTGCCCAAGCAGATTTTTCAAAAGATTCCAGGAACTATTAAACTCATCGGCCCAAAGACCAAGGCCCATGAAAATGTTTTTTAAAAAATATCGTGGCCACTATGCTTTGTAAATATCATGCAGTGTTTAATTACACATTATACAGACTCTTAACTCTTAACAAACTACTAAAATTTTCTAGCCATTATTCTACACCGATATTTTTTTTTTTTTTCCAAACCGATAGTTAGTAAATTTTATTGATCAGAGTCTATTCGGACGGACTATGGAAGGTTTCCAGTCTTAAGTATATTTGTATAAAAAAAATTATAATAATCAACGCGTTTTTCTGGCCACCTTTGGACCCGGCTTCCCCACGTCTTCGCAGCTGATGGGTTTGGTGTATCTGTCCAATGAATCTTGACCTTATCCGGTAGGCCACCTGTGCTTCCTGTCTAGTGTCTAGGCGAAGCTTTTCTTCTGAAAATAAAAATCCTCGAAGAATCGCAGTTGATCGTAATTATTTTTCAAGCTGAAATCACAAGGACATTAAAAAAAAACAAAAAAAAAACGAAGGATTGAAAAAATAAAGCGAACCACTGCTGTATAATTGCAGAGATCGCTCGGAATTCTCACATATAAATAGAATAAGGCGTAGTTGCAGTGCAAGTAGCCTACATCTGACGTTCTACTACTAGCTCTATGCAAATTTCTGTGTGCATACCCATCAACAAAGGAATATGAGCCCGAGCTAGACATAAAATTTGTCATTTTGAACAAGTTCATCCTCGCGGAGAACCGGATGTCTGTCTAGGTGGACTGTGAGAACCTTTGGCTTCAAATTTACCAGCAGTGTTCTGGTCTAACTATTATTTAGCATACCAAAAAACTGTGCAGGCGTTCTGTCGCGTACACACGTATTCATGTTACACATCGACGTACGCGTATGCATTCCGATTTTTTTTCTTTCCTTTCTTCACGTATTACTTTTTTCTTTTTTTTTTTTCTCTCTTTTACCAGAAGATATCAGCCTGCAGGGCAAGTCGCGCGGAGCGAGTATGCGATAAGCGATACGAGGTGGACGTGCATTCGCCGCGTTACGTTCCCGCGCACTCATTTGACCCCGTGAACCTGACACCTTTACTCCATTGATTAACCAACTCCCCTAATAGGAATGAATAACATTTCACCACGAGAGGAATGCACGGTTTCTTAGAAGCGAGCGAAATTGAATTCCGGTATTCTCCAAATTTCTCAAGGAGATTTTAAGTTTGCAGTCAGAATCGCCACACATACCGACCAGGTGTTCGTTGCATTTGAATCAATAGGTTGATGCTGTATGCGTATATATATGTTCTTCGATAAAGTTAGGGACAGGTGATGTTTGGCGCGTGCCTAGTTCCTCTCTTTCATTTTTTTTTTTTTCTTTATGATCTGTGCTGCAGAAGCTGAGGTTGACCCCCCTCGGTAGCATCATGAGCAACGAAGAGTGTAAGAAAAGGTACGACGACCCCTGGAGATGCTAACGCAAAGATGCCGCATTGTCCCCATGGACCCGTTTTACCAGCGAACTTTGATTCTCAGGGGGTCAGGGCAGTCCGTACATATGCCGATGCCAACAGCTGATCATCAGATCCGGGGATCAAACTCGTGCCTATCTTTACAAAGGTGAATATAAAATCCCCACTATTTTTTTACGCGTGGTATTAATTTCTTCTTTGATATTCCGCGCACTTGACATCGTTTGAACGAAAGTCTACCCGGTGTTGGTTTCAAATCGTTCCCGGATCGTCCGAAATCGACTAACCTAAATTAGTTGCTTCCGGAATTCCGTTATATGGCGATCAAGAGCGTAGGTAGTACAACGGAAATCTGTTGGTAGAACGAACGAAATTCTGCACATTTCAAGGAATGAACGAAGTAGGGATAAAATAAATATACGGAAGAAAGGAAGGAAGGAAGGAAGGAAGGGAGGAGGAAGTGAAGGTAGCAATGAAGGGTGAGCGTTCACAATGGGTGATGCAAGATGCGCCGTTTCACCGATTGCTCGACTCATGGGATGTGCAGTAGAGACGCAAGGGGGGAAAAAATATAAGACCCTACGTAAGAAGGGAACAAGAAGGGGCACGGGAGATCTTCGTGGCACGCGACCCACGTCACCTGCCTTCTCTTTTGCTCCCTTATACAGCGACTGATTTTTCTTCGACGCAGCTGCGCGCATACGGGGTTCACCACCGGTATAGCTATCTTACTACCACGTTACGCTAGTCGCTTTGGTCACTGGCCCAAAACGGATTCTCCAACTATTTCTGTACACGTTCTTCGAGAATTTTTCACAGCGACATATGGCCCAGACGTTGAGATTCAAGATTGGTAATTGCAACGAGAAAACGGAAGAGCTGATTACAATTATTCATACCTTCCGAGTAATCCGGATCCCATCACGCGATGGGATAAAAGTTATTACAATCGCGGCGTGTGAAATGAACAGTCTTACTTCATACTCATTAATTTATCTTTTCTTGAAATTATTTCTTCCGAAACTTCGATCCGCGATCTCAGGCATGAGAGTTTCGATGCTTTACGAGAAGGTAAAAAAATTTCAAGTCGTCAAATGATCGTCTGGATTATACAGAAAAAAAAATAAAATGTTCGGATCTAGCGTGTGACTAGTTTCGCATGGTATTTTAGATAAACGTTTTCCCCAGCGATATCTCAAGTTTAAAAAAAAAAAAAAGAATACCAGGTGCTTAGTGCGGTAACACGGGGAGCCCTGGACACGTGCCTTTTTCTCACGTGTTACCTACGTACTCCGTATACATACCTATACAATTTTATACTATCGACCTCTTGTGCCTCTTCCGAGACGCGCGCGACCGAATCACGTCATTCTTTGTCCTTTCTAAGGGGTACGAGGCCGAGGGGTTCTTGATAAAATTTCATTCGTAACTAAGGAGAGACTCCCATACGTATTATACATATGCGAGCGCATAATATTAAGCGTCATTGAATAAGGGGACCCCCCCTTGAAAGCAGCAGACGGCGAGTGGTCTCCTTCGAAGGGAAACCTTACCCAAGACCCCCTTGTGATCTGACGTCACGCCAGGTGACGTGTGCCTTCTTATGACGTCACAAACATCTGCAGTTGTAGGGCATCGCCTTGAACTATCGGTAGACTTTTTGTTGTACCTCGTACACGAGAAATCCGCAAATTTTTCACGGTCCCCCTTTTTGTTATAAAATAATCATAATTCAGGCGAAAGTATTCCCATATTTATTGGAGCACGAGCATTAGCGTCGTATAATTGTACAGGACAGATGCAAGTCGGTATTGATCATCGCGTGCGCTAAGACAGATGCTGGATATTTTCTTATTCTGATTTTTTCTTTTTTCTTCTCATTATTTTACGCTGCAGTCTTTGCTGCAGATCTACGTTTTTCCTATGTGCATTACAAGGATGAGCTTCTTTCAAAGAAAGTGAAATACATTGAAATTTATTCAATATAGGGTATAGAAAATAAGGTGCGACTTCGGTCGCTGGCCGGTGGTCAAAAAACTGCCCATGATAATGAAAGACTTGACGCGTTTTTTTTTTGTTTTTTTTTCCTTCTTTGTTCACTGCATGCTTTTTAACCCTTTTATGAGAACAGACAGACTACGTAATTATAATTTTTTTTCCTTATGAAGAGTAGGTCAGTGCCTCGTGAAGGACATTGTTGCAGCTGATGCAGGAATACAATTCACAAGAGACCTGCATATGGTTAAAAAAAATGTGAATCTATAGGGAAACAGGTTTATGCTAAACGTTGCAAGTTCCCATCCAGATCCTATACCAAAGAGGGTTGAAAAAAAATGGCGGGAAAATCCTGAGCATGAATTTTTTAACAAATGTCATCGTATTTTAATCGTAGGATTGTAAAGTTTAAAATTATTTTTTGGTTAAAAAAACAAAACTCACGTCACACTTCGTAGCTTACTTTATGAACCGTTAAAATGAGCACGAGTCAACAACGTAACGCACGGTTGAATTTTTTGTTGTTTCGATCAGGATCAAAATGGACCATGAGATTCGAATGAATTAATTCTCGCTAGAGTTTTTTCTTTTTTTCTCCGGACGTAACAGAAGTGAGCGAGTATCGAAGAGTAAAAACATTTTGGAATGAAGCCACACAGAAGGGTCTCACTTAGAGGTTAAAATAATTAAAAAACAAAAAAGACAAAAAGATAGAAGCGAAGTACAAGTCGCGCTCGTACACGTTTTGATAAAAGATTCTTTGTCCGCTTTTGATGGACCCGTCCTGGTCACACGAACCTTAAATGATCATCTTGTACTTCAATGCACACATAAGTAATTACCGATCACACATAACAAGTTGCTTATGAGGTACGTGGAAGATCGTGAAATTTGTCGGCGAGAGACACTGTTCGCATTATAATCGCGAAATTAACACGGCGCGAAAAAATTTACTTCCTTTATTTCACTCTTCGATTCTCAGTGAATCATAATGCCACTCTTTTATGAGCTTCGCCTCACCAATTCTGCTCTGACGAATTTATGTGCCTTCGGATGTGATCGAAGGACCGTGAGACAAAACTTGTGAAATTTTTTGTTTTTCGTTATCTCGAATTATCGATGAATTTGAAAAACGCTGCCACTGGTGTGTGCGGTTATGCGTTTCTTTATAGTAATTCGATATCTCAGATCATAGATTTTTCTATAGGTATGTGATAGATTTCTGTACGAGTGTGTCGTGACGTCACGGGACAGCTGACTCGCACGCGCTCTCACGCGACCGACAGCGCCCTTGCAAAGTATACGGTGTGTACGCACCTATATACGTATATTGTACGTGCATGTAGTTCTTATGTATTTTATCAAGACTCTCTGCATTATGATGCACCCTTCGCAATTTACCTGGTCGAACTTTGTATAGGCGCAGTATGTATACGAGGAAAAAGTCTTTGCGCCGAAAGAAATTACCCATCAGACCCCCTTAGAATTTAGCCATTGTCGCCGTACATGCACACGAGTATGTGCGGTATAATGGTTCTTATTTTCACGGATTCTGGTTACTGAAAGTAAATTATTCGGGTGTTTTAGAAAAAAAGAAACTCGATGATGAAAAAATTCATTTCGTTTCTCCGTTCATTCCCTAATTTGACCAATTCGAAGGTGACCATCCCCCTTTTAACCTGTACGGAGTTACTCGAGCATAAGATAATAAAAATAAAATAAAGCATGTGTTTGTTGAAATTAAGTGCATTCACACACGCGTATTGAGTACCTTTGAAGTGAACGATGTTACCGGTAGCTTGTCAAAACTTATGACCTATCCAAAGCCTCCGAGTCGTGAGTCCAGGTGTTTGGAACGCTACGCGAACGACATGTGTCTGATTGCTGCATCGCATCGCATCACGTCACGTCGCATTACTACGTAGG
Source organism: Athalia circularis (assembly GCA_963978495.1). Lineage (NCBI taxonomy): Eukaryota > Metazoa > Arthropoda > Insecta > Hymenoptera > Athaliidae > Athalia > Athalia circularis. Next base: position 16,452,279 of record OZ021698.1, on the reverse strand, counting down.
TATCCATCGTTGTGGGAACTACAGTTAATTCCGATGCTCGGGTTACGTATTACGCCACAAAAATCGACGGGACTTTACCACCGAAAGGACTAAAAAATTTTGGCGTGTGTATTTTATCGCGTATCGCTATTAATCGTTCGACCGCAGAACGTGCGTCAATGCAACGACGAAACAAACGGACGTGAAAAATTTCAAAGTATCGATTTTTGTCATTTTATTTACAATGAATCATAATCGAACGGGGATCGATTGACTGAATTTTTTTGACCTTCAAAAATTTACAGATTTTTTGGAGTATCGTATGATATTTATTGGGCACGCATATACGACGTGGTTAATATTTTTATATATCAGGACGGGCTCCGTGAGAATTGCGATGAGTTATCAGCATAATTCCCATGGATGCTCCAACACCTGGCAGCGCAAGCAAGTAGACTAGGCTTGTTAAGTATAGTCCGTAAAAAATGCAACAGACCCTAGGGTTTTACCTTTGATATTATTTGTTCAAATGGACAATATTTATACATTGATAACGTCCGGTGGGGCAATGATGCACATGGCGAATAGCTCGACACAGTGACAGATGCATTTTCAATTAATACGTTATTAAAACGATACAATATTCGATTCTCATGATCCGCATTATCGAACCGCCACAATTTACCGTTCATTAATAATTTAGAACCTTCGTTTATACATCGTTAATTATTATCGATTTTATCGATCGATTATTTTTCAATACCCACCCGCGGTTATCGTAACATCCGCGTACATACGGTGCGCTCGAATCACTAATCGAGTATTTCAAGTGACGTAAATTCAACTGTTGATCACGGAGGATCGGGTTATGTTCTGGGAAGGTGAACGGAAAAGAAAAATTTAAGTATTGATACAGGTGTATTGTATTCTAGGGAAATACCACAAATCGTTTTTTAATTACTATTCATATACGCGCTTCTACAAAAACCATATATGAGCAATAAGTCAGTACATTATATTCAACTAACGGAATAAAACCACAGAAAACTGTAAATCCCCACTATATCATTTCGTTATTGTTAATACACATTTGACATCTGCTACGACCGCTTTACCCTAAGGGCACAACCTTCGGCCGCAATCTAATAGCCTTGTTTCCTGCCTGTGCTCTGTACATATTATAAACTGACCCTATATCCTTTCGTTTTTTATCCTAACGATACGCCCATGATACCTTCAACCGATCCCCCGACTTCCTATAAAAACCTCACCATATTAATTATATTTTTTCCCAACGATTCGGACTATTTGACTGTTTCAGTTTTGATAAATTGGCGGTAACTCGATCATTTCGAGAGATAGATCAATTCAATTCATGGATTCGGATTCCTCGGCTCGAAATACATGAGAATACATCAAAAGCCTGTGAAAAAAAATGCTGATTTTTTACCCCAAAATCGAAGATTCTTTGAATCGCTTGAACGACTACTTCCTAATGTATCTCGAGCTCAGAAACAAAAATCTATCGACTAAATTATGCAAAGAAAAAGATTGATGAGTTGACAATAATTTGATAAGAACTAAAATTTCCAAGTTGAGTCTTGTAGTCGAAGCTAAGCGAAGCGCGCGAGTGCAGTGATAGTACATAATATTAGAGAAGTACAGGTGAGTTCAAGACTCGAGTTATTTTATTTGGGATTACTTATTCGATTGACAAGCACCAAAGTGTTGAGATGATCGGAGGAAAAAGGAATAGAAAATCTCGTCAAGATTTTTAACATGTGGTTACGGTGTGTAGAGATTATTTGTCGTTGAGAATGATCCGCAGTTTATTTTGTTTTGACCCGAGCCTGCCAGCGCTCCAGGGTTTCTAAAGAGAAGGAAACAGGTGCCGAGGAATAGCATCGCTTTCAACCTACCGAAATTCCCCTGATTACAAGCTTCGACTTCCGGTCAATTATATGGTTCTTTGGTGTCTGCGCGACACGTTCAAACGATGCGTCATTTATTTTAACATCATTCGGTGGTTATCTCAGAAACCGAAGATTCTTTAAGGAATCGAACTAAACGGAAACAACTCGTTAAGAAACGATTCAAAATATTTCTCCCTGTTGAAATGAAAAGTGGGCATTTCACAGCTTAAAATCTGTGAATAAAAAATCGAACACTCCAATTATCGATGCATGTTCAATGCTCAAACTTGAAAGCAACGACTTTCTCGACCAGGAAGAGAATTCTTAGGGAATGAAATTGATTTTTGCAACGGGTGGCAAATGGAACCAGTTGTTGGTAGGTGGTGGCTGGTCGGTAAATGCCAACCCTAACCAACACCATGGCTTGGTTAAAAAGTAAAAATGTTTTTCAGAAATCAGTTTTCACGCCTGTATTCAAAGAGTAGCAGAATATAATGATTTTTAAAATTTTTTCCCCTAAAATTTTGAATCGGTTAATTTTTTGAGGCGATTTCAAAATGAGGGGTAGTTTCCTGCGGTGTTTCCTGACTTACCTTCGGACGTAGGTCTCTGTTTAACTTTCGGACCGCGCGTGAGATCCTCTTGTTTAAGCGTGAACGGGCCTAGATAGCGCGGTTTTTCAAGCTGCTGCAGATTCCTGTAATTACATTTTTCTAACTTTACAACGTTATTTGAAAACGTTTCATGTTCAAAACTTCACGGAAGTTATACGTATATAACTTATGTACGAGAATATCAAAATCCGAAGGAAGAAAAAACGAAAAAATATCATATTCAGACGTTTCTGAAAGGTTCAAGTTTCAATTTCGTTCGAATTTCATTCTTATAAGTCCATTATCCACGGGTATTAGATGGGTATATGTTAGGGGTGTATATAAAATTTCAGACATTTATATATTCGGGAAGCGGTGAAATAACTTCAGAACAAGCTGGTACCACGCACGGATCTACCTACCGGATGAAAATTCTTGAATGTCACTTTTGTCACCGCAATTTCCGGTTGATCAAATAATTTGCGAAACCGCATATCCTACGTATACAATTTCTTGCAGTCTACCGCAAAGCGTCATTCCACTCTTCTCACTATCAACAAAATCAACTGTTTATTACACTAAAAAAAAATTACAGTAAAAATTCATGCGAAAGACATTTCGCTCTTCGGGACTTTCGTATAGGTATACGACAAAAAAGAATGATCTCAGAAAACGGGAATTTCGTATGATTACGGGGAAGAACAAAATCCCGTTGAACCACACGAATCCCTTATGTGACGAGGGACAACACCATATGTTACAAATTGCAGTGATTTAATTATTTCTTGGGTCTTTTATAATTTCTGAAGTGATTTAGAAAAATCTAACCCTTTACGGTTAAAATCACGCCCACTAATCCCTTACGGAGTACAGTTAGGATAACAACGTAGCAGACCTGTTACAACACAGGTAACAATTTTCTATACCTCGCGCGTTTTCCTTCTGGTCTCAACAGTATCCTGAGGAAAATTAAGTGAATGTGAACTGCACAAGGCAAAAGATCCTTCTCTTTTTCATTTTGTATAAATTCTTGTCTAGGTTGAAAACCGGGAGGTAAAAAAAAAGCAGATACACACCCCTCAGATTCATTTTTAGGTAAGGGGAAGAGCCGCGCAACGGAATCTTTCCGGTATTTTGAAAGCGTAATATTAAGTCCTGTTACGCAATACATTCGAAATCTCGACGTCCACCTGTCGCGATACCGTAAGCTTCGATATTATATTATATAACGGAGGAAACTGCGGCGGAACGCGCTGAGTAAAATTAATTGAAAGGGTGAAACTAACGGGGGTTGCATCTTGGCACATTTGTATAAAAAATCTCAGCGAACTGCAACAACTGTCGAGATACTGGTGGCCATGGTAATAATTTTCCAACGCTAATTCCGTTTCTTTACGGTCATTACATCTCATCTTCAATGAATCTGATCTTTAAACGGCGATTCTCGTGTCGTAAAAATCAATTTGTTTTTTTCAGTCCTCATTTAATTTCTCTGCTTGTTGAATGTGGTCTCACGCTTCGTGTGCGGTCGAAAATATTAATAATAATTTTACAAGTAAATAACGATCGTTACTTCCACTGCTTTAGGTATACAAAATACAGCGTTTGAGTTTGCTCTCGTAATTTGCCTCGTTTCTAACGAGTGATAAACGTTTTCTTTTGAAAGATGTAGTTAGGAATGAAGCTAGCTCCATGTGAACAACAATTCACAGAGTCAAGGCTCTTTTATACTCGTTAGCCCAATTTTACGATTCGTACTAAACGCTCTATAGCTGCGGCCGCTGCTCACCCTTATCATTATATTTTCCGCGCGTAATAAGACTCGAGATATATTATTGCGACATGGCTCAGGATATCCAACGAAGGAATAGCTATTTAAACGTCAAATGCATCTAATCACGGAGATTAAATTTTTGTGCTCTTATGACTCGATGGTGATGCCGATGGTGGTGGTCGAAAACATAAGGGATCCATTATGAGCAAAAAATCAACGTAATGTGCCAATTTCGTTTTTTTTTTGGTGTCCTAACGCAGCTGAAACTCCAAATGATATAAGCGAGGAAATTATATAGGCGAGGAGACGGATGAGAATAGTAAATTCACATGATTTAAATATGGTGGAGAAACAAATTATGCCATGATATATAATAGCAGGCTTTATGCCTCTGTTTAATGCGGTTAATTCCAAAATCCGACTCACAATAAGATGTTTGAAGAAACACATTAAATTCCACACGGCAGCTGATAGCTTTTCCTTTTTTTGTGGTTTTTTCTTTTTTTTTCATTTAAATACAGTTTGTACAACTAAACACGTACTATATAGCTGGAATAAGAGATTTACGATAGTTTGTATCACAGAAAACGTAACTTTCTCATCCTTTCGGCCTGTTAGTCGAGCAATTCATCGGGTTGTTAACAAGTATAATAAACTGTTTCGAACAGATTTTACTTGCGTTGATGTTGTTGCGTTAGAATATCGCTCGTTAGTCGCCCTTAAATCGGTGCATTATTATACCCATTAAACAGACAATCTTCACCGCTTGAATAAATAAGAATTTCGTTCAATTTTCTCGATACCCACAATGCCCCTTAAAACATACCTCCACCACAATGACACCATTTTTATTGTCATAGTTGGTCGCTGTACTGGGAGAAGTAAAGAAAAAAGAATTTGAAAGACTACTCCTCTTTGAAGAATATATTATTACGTCTAATCAACCTGCAGCCTGATTCAAACCTTACACGAATAATTGGTAGTCGCATTAAAAGTTGAGAAATAATTGAATAATTTTCGTTTGATATTACGAAACTACTCAAGGATTCGCGAGTCCTTTTGATAGAAAAAAGAGTGAAAAAGAGACGAAAAAAAAAGACAAATTCGCCCTCTGTGGAGGACGTGGTCCGGTCGGGTTCAGAGAATCGTGGGAATATTTTGTGGTCTGTATAGGAGAGCTGGGAGACGAGAATCTCGTGAGTTACATTAGTTCTCGATTCCAAGAACCCATTCCGCGCGAGACTTAAATTTATATGTTAGCGCGGCGTATATTCGTAGCGAGCGCCTCGCCAATGGGTCAACCAGCTCTGGACCAACATCTTTGCATCCTAATATGCTTCGCTCGATTCGTGGACACCATTTCAACCAATCACTCGGTCAATTTGTTGCCAACCTTAAAATAATATATATGGCTCAACTCTGTTGCGGGTCCAGTTTCTGATTATCTAAATGCTCAAATGTTCCAATACAAATAGTGTTCGCAGGGATAATTTAAACCCGTGACTGTACGACCATCGGTCGTGATTCGTGATTATTTTTTTAGTCTATGCAGGTTATAAATAATTTGCGAGAAAAAAACTTTTTCAATTTTTATTTCGTGCTATTATGAGAATGACGCGGCAAGGCCGTGAATTTTGAAGCTATTTTTGATACCTTTTGATTTATTATATCTCCAAACGCGGTGTTGTTGGGTATAAAAATTCTAAGGAGGAATCCGAGACCGTATACTGTACCGTATATCTTGGCCAAACCGCCTAAAGGCATAAGGCCCGGCTACTGCGGTCTCATTAGTGAAATGGGCCCGAATCTTTGAAATTAATAGGCCGTGCTCTACATCCAATTATCGTTTCTAGTTCGGCTAATGGGGTCTCGATTCTTAATTGGTTTTCGAAATATGATATAGAGCAATCGTTTTCAGAAGCTGAGGTTTGCGGATATTTCAAAAGAGCTGAACGATCCCCTAGATCCAGTCGCCTCCGAGGAACCAATATCGATGATTTGTGATCGTAGATAAAAAGTTTGAAAAAAAAAAGGAAAAGGATATCAAGATACTTTCACGCATCTCTACTCACGTCCTCCAAATTTTAACTGTGTAAAATATCCGAGATAGTTTTCCAATGGTCAGAAAAATATGCCGACGTGAAATTCATGCCTGCAGTTTTCGCATTTTTCTTCGGGTGCAGAAAAGTGCATTGAATTTATATGTGAAAAATAAATCGGAAGTATTGATATTTTGGGAAAAAAATTTGAAAACAAAAAAAATTAGTAGAGAATCGAAAAATCTCCGACCACAATTCTCAGACGGTCTGGACCGTATGTACGATGGCAGGCAACGTGCGAGCGATCCAAAGGACTCGCGCTGGTCGCGTGGGAGCATCGCTCGACGATGAGGTTCGGTCGAATCCGGAGATTACCGAAGTAAAGATCCGCGGACCACGTGGAGGAGCGTGCCAGGCGTGACGACTGCCTTCGGCGTAAAAAGAGCGAGAAAGAAAAAGAGAAGGGACTAAGAGAGGGGCGCAGCGATAGAGGGAGAAAGAAAATTTGAGGAAGAGGGAAGGCAGATCGAGATGAGCGGAGCTAAGCGAGATGCTGCCACCTCGTGGGGTACCGAGGAACTTTTCTTCACAGATTCGTTATGATCCTGGATCTTTAATCACCTGGGAAAGAGAGTCCTGGTATTCAACTGCCGCTATTCACGGCATTCGCTAATTTACCAGCGATATCTATACGGAAAGCAGAAACCGCTGCAGGCTCCAGCTTTCGCGAATGCCTCAATTCTCTCATCTCCCGAAGATCTTGCCGATTTTTGTCTGGCTGAGAATAAAGACTCGTAATTTAATAACGTACGTTGCTAAATTTATTTAAAAAAAACTTTCATCTCGGTGTAATTAGGAAATACGGTGAGGGGATCGAGGCTTATCGCGGTTGGTCTTCTGTGCAGTGGAGGTAGCTGGCGAATCGCCTTTTTGTTTTCTATACAGACACCGCGAACCTGAAAGGGAAGAGTTGCTGCGGCGGTATAAGCTCTGCCATATGTCTGACGGTATTTTGATGAGGAGACCAACGCTGCTAAGAGGCACGCATTACGGAGTGGAATTACAATTTGAATTGACCGCGAAAGACTCCGCTAATGATTCCTAAAGAGCAAAACATTCCAACCTCCAGCAACGCGGTATAACATCGCGATATTCGCTGCGGCAACAGCAGTGAAGAGAAGCGTTACAAGAAAACCGATAAACGCGGAACTCAACATTGTCAAAGACTTTGCCGATTCATGTCCTATAGATTGTAAGCTTCGTACGAAGCGCTTCGAAAACCCGTAGGTTCGCAGCAATCGAAAATACGACTGTTTTAAAATTTTTCACAAAGCTGTCAGAAAATGGAATTTTCCCACTCAACATCGTTCCAATTCGGGGTAAAGTGTACGTGAACGAGTGAGGAGTATAAAAAAAATACAAAAAGGAAAAGGAAATGCGGTCGTCTTTTGAGGTAAAACGTGGTTGCGCCTGCGGCAGCAAGCTGTCTCAAGCTGCACGCTTTCGAGGTGCAGTCTTCGCGGTGGACGTAAAAGACGAAGGAAAGGACGACGCGAAGCGGGTCGGAGGTAAAGATCTAATCGGTTCCCTTTGGCGGTGGTGACGTGTTTACGTGAGTCACGTGACTTACGAGGTGGTTAAACCACGTCGGCGGAGACAAAAGCAGCTCCTATGTGAGAAAAAAAAAACATTTTTTAAAAGAGAAAAAAAGAAAAACGTGACGCGGAGGTCGTTGCAAACGGTAACGACGTTGCGACCACATCGCACCGCGAGACTGACACCCGCAATAACAAACCTCGGGCAAGAATCACGCGCACTGTCACTTGTATTCCTATCGCAGAACTCACATCGCGTCTATTTTTAACCACGTTGTATCGTTCGCCATGCATATAATGCGTTCAGTGTTTTATAAAACCAATAAGAAGAGCGTCTTTAAGGTTGAAGAAAGGAACGAATAACGGATTTCTAGTTGCATATATATATATAGGGGTGATTTTTTATGTCACGATAAAGTGAACTTCAGGGAAGAGAAGAACAATGATCCTCTTTCGAATGTATCTTGTAGCTTTTTGAGGGACCGATCGAAGCCGCTGATAAACGATTCGTTTAGAAAATGTTCCGAGTGGTAAACGGGGGTTTTAAGTTTACCCGGGTGTACGATTTTGGGAGTCGGACTCGACGGTGATTTTAGGCCGATTTCAGAGCTGCCCCAATTACCTGGGACAGATCAACCGCGGTGAAATGGATGGGCCAATTATGAAATCGTCAAAATTTCACGCCGAGAGGCTGAAATTCATTAGGGGAGATCGCATATGCGTCAGTAAATAGAGAAAAGCGGAGGACCCGCAGCCCTCGTCTTTGGGATCTCTGGACCTCTTAGCCCTGACGACCATGAGGGATACCCGCGACCCGCCCCCAATCCGATAGCCATTCTGGAGCAGGTGCAGTCGGTTAAAAGTCGAGGATTTGGGACTGAAGGTTTTCGAATTTTTAACCGGGTTAAGGTCCTAGAATTTCAGGAATTTAGACGACTAGAAATTCCCTCTTTTTTTATTGAGAAAAACAAGAAACGTCGGTGTAGAACGAACTGGTAAAACCGCGGTTCAAGAAATAGTTGGACCGATTATTACACCACCGTAAGGAAAACTGGGCGATAGATTTAGTGGACTTTCGGCGGGCTGTTAATGTTAGACCCTGAAACTAGCTATAAAGAGTTATCCCTGACTCAAATATGCATGTAGAACATCTGTCAAGAAACCTTTGCGGATTATTCTTGCGAGTCGAAGAACGAGGCCGGCTGTTTGAGGATTTAACTGTGGAAATAAGGAGAAACTTGAAGTTGGAAGCCGGGAGGAAAAAATTTCAAGGGATGCTGCGAGAGAACCGCGCGGCAGAATGAAACGCGATGGAACTGTGCGATCGCGTGATCCGGAGGCGAGCGCGTGGTGGACCTCCGAGGCTTGTTATGCGGTGGGATTCATTGAAATCAGGGCGGAATCATGTCGTATGCAAAACGTCGAATTTCCAAGCTGCTCAGAGCGGAGCTCCGGCTCCCGCGCGTAGCTGCAAAGGAACCTGCCGATCCCCAGATCCCAAGGGATCCGTGCCGATCTCTTGAAGTCAGCGAAGAGTCGAGCTATAAATCTGAATAATAAATGAGCCCCGACGGCCTCTAAGAAGTCCCCGCCTCAGTACGGAGAGACGTTGCAGCATCCCAGGCTTTAAAGATGAATTTACGACGGACCCGCTGCTCGCTTGCGGGGCTGCAAACGCGGAGCTACGCGCCGCCCCATCTCGGTGCCAGTTCCACCTCTCGATCGGACGCAATGCGATGCGAATGCAATGCAATACGAAAGCGAAACGCAGCGAGTCCAAATATCAAGCTCTCTTTTCCTTTAGATCCAAGGATCTAAGGTCTGTCCGAAGTCAGGTACGATCCTCGGGCGATCCGAGACAAATCGAAGAATTACTCTGTCCCTGATCGACGTAGCTGGAACTGCACGTGACTTTCAACTACCTAACGTACGTTATACCGTATTCCTCATTGTCAGTCGACCGATTACAGCATCGAGGTAATAAAATCACCGCAATTATCTCGTTACCTTTTCTCGGGGAAAAAAAACAAGCGATCCAACTTAAATTCCACCAACAAATCTGTAGTAGCGTATACGTCGAACGAGGACCGTTCTTCCAATTAATAGAATATATATAATCAGTATAAAAAAAAATAATTATTCCTGCATACCAAAATTTTCCGCGAGCCTCGATCAAGTTACGCCCCCTATTTATTCGAGTCGAAAGTCGACCGCTTCAGCAACTGTTCTCCACTGTAAGGAACATCCAGAAAACCTGCGGCGATGCTACCTACAGCCCACTACTTTTACAGACTCCCGCGCCGCAAAGGGACAAACGGACGGACAGACGGGGACGACAGTATCGGATTGATCTTACCGAGTGAACCCAATTACCCGAGAGAGGACCGGCCGATTTATCGTACCGCGGGGTGGCTTGACTGAAGACTTTAGTAGGGTGGGAGGGAAGAATATAGCCGGTCCGATTTTCGAGGGTGGCGGAGATCCGGGCTGATTCGTGAGAAGAGAGGATCACCGTACCTCGCCACGCTATATGTAGATACCTATGCCAGGTGAGAGCTGGTAGTGTCGCGCGTTGCTTTGCTCACCCAATTATCAGACCCTATTGTCCTTGACGACAACCTTTCTTGTTGTACAGGGGATAAACCCCCTATCGATGTGCCGCCATCTAAAACTACGACGTCAGGGTTGAAACTAACAAAGCGGAACTATCGGTAGCAAGTTTTTCTTATCCGAAGTGGAAGGTCGATGGAACGAAAAAATTTACGCCGAAGGAAAATGGAATAGTCGATTCGTGCAGGCGCGTTATCTCTGGTGCCTTAGTCAGTTCGCCGAAACATGCAGGAATTTATGAAGCATCGAAAGATTCCTTTTCACTATCATTGCGTCCTCTTAGTCGTGAAGGAAAGAAAAATGCGCAATATTATACTCATGTGGAGTCTGTCATTTTTGGTATCAGAAAACGTCACTCATATTTTTTCAGAGTTCAATTAACTCGAGAGATTCGTTATACGCCCCACTTTCACTGTCATATAGTCGCGTGGAGTTTTTTCTCCTTTTGTTCTCCTTGATTTTTACGATGAAGACCAAGCTAGCTGAATTAATGCATGCAGATATGTCCTTTATATCCTTCGGGATAGTGGTACCCGAAGAGGGTGACCATGCAGGTGGCTGTCCGCCGTTCGGACGACGTTCTTTATCCTCTGGACTTGGATGGTCCTGTAGGAACAGGAGCGTATGTACGTATAGTGGACAGGAGCGACGTGGCTTTGCCATTCGCCGCTTAGGGCTGTCAAGAGCGCACCGCCATGCAGCGACGGTAACTGACGCCTTAGAGCAGCACACTGATCGAAGTATTTATTGCCTGGTTCAGCTGCGTTGGTTTTATGCCTGTGTAATGATCCGCTTTGCATACGACCTGAGAGTATCCCTGAAGTCTCTTTGTGTGGCCACGTCGCGATGCTCGCGGCCCAGCGCCTACTTTGTCTCGCACTTAAGGTATACAGTATATTGAGCTTGCAACCTTTTAATTATGCGCTATAGTTAACCACGTATATACACCTTTATATACTTAGTTAGCTTCGCGGTTTGCCAAAATACGAAATCGCGATCCGCAGCTGAGAACTTTTTTTTTTTCTTTCTTTCTTTCTTTTTTGTTTTTTTTTTTTTTTTTAAATTTGCAGCTGAGAACTCATGAAAGAACTCGCTGACATTTGTGTGCAAAAGAAATATACTCGCCAGCTAAGAATCTTCCATCTTATTCTCAAGCTTTATATAAATGTATATAGGTATATACTTTATTTCTGCACGCACCAGTTTAACAAGCCCGAACCTCTTATCGGTAGGAAATCTCTTTAATTGTTCTTTAGTCGCTCTTGCGAATGGGTATAAATTTCAATCACGAACAGCTACTCTTATTTTTCTCATTTATTTTTATAAAGACTATAACATGCAGGGTGGAGAATGTTTCCTCACTGCATGGCGGTACAGAGATCTAAATAACGCGTTTTAAATAACGAACTCAGTTTTAATATACTTTCTGAATTATCGGCATAAATCGAAATTTTATACCTCGTGCAGATGCGTATAATTGCGACTTGATACTAAAATCATGTTTGTTAGTGCGACATATACTTCTACCCGGTACTTAAGTTGAATTTTATTTTATTACGCACCGCATTCCAAGCATTTATATACAATTTTTTTCTCTCACCAATTTAAATACGTGACCGTTCCGATATAACTACTGAAGTTATTAATTATCGACGTACACGCGACTCGTTAATTCGCTACCAATTTGTCGTTGGAAATATCGCACATTAGCGAAAGATAATTTAGTGATTTATCTTCCGTAAATGCACTCAACGATTATATTTGCGTGTAGGTACTTCGGAACAAGGTCTACATGACAATCGTGTTTCATTGCTTCTCTCCAACGATCGCATCTCAGAGTAGGTTTATGTAGCGGAAGAATGCTGCTTTAGTGTTCTGCGAGTTGATTGTAAAAGGAAAAGAACGAAAAAAAAAGAACTTTAATTATTAATCTAAGGGAAGGCTGGAAGAGTGTTGAGGATCTGAATTATTTCAGTGACGTTTGTAATAACAAGGATTTTTTTTTTTCGACTCTTATTTTTATTGTTCAATTTTTTTCATTAAGAAATAAAAATAAAAGCCCCGCAGCATCAATTGCCGGTTTTTGGCCGGTTAGTTGTGCGTATAGTTGAGCTCACGTGAATATTATTTGAAGATTGATGACACGGTGAATTTCTCGTATGAAATTAACCAGATTCGCCCAATTAGCCTGTCTTAGAAATAGAGCAATGTTTGTTCGCCGCTGATTGATCGCTCGGCCACAAAACCAGCCGTGTATAACTTGAGCAACAGTAATTAGAACTCGACCATTATAAATACATTTGGTAATAATTACAACGAGTTGTACCTGTTATAATTCTTATATAAATTTTCAACGTCTCAATTCAAAACTCACTTTCGGAATGACCACAAACTTGTAGGTACCTATATACTTATTGTTACAGCAGACAAGAAAATATAAAATAAAGGGTAGACAATTTTTTCTCTTTTTTTTTTGAGCAGCCTAAAAACGAGTCACAAATTTATTTCAAACTCACATTATATCGCACGACAATTTTTTTCGATTATACTTTGTCGTATATACTTCAACGAGTGAATACGTCTTTTCGAGGAGGGTTTTTTTTTAGGACTTGGTTGAAAAGTAAGTCATTAATTACGATGTCAGCGAGGCTATCACGTCATATAAATTATCTCAGATTCTTTGTTCGGGTGTATATATGTATATGTATACTATACGTGGATGCGGATATACCTATATGTATGGTATATATATTCCGTGTTAAGACGGTGTAAGAAAAAAAAAATATGGGGTGAAAAAAAAAATATGGGGTTCTACATCTTGAAGGTAACGCGGTCTCATCGTCACACAATATTTTCAGAGAGCTGCAGGTGCTAACAAAATACAACACTAATTGAAGCTTATACTGCTCGTCTTGTTCACGTATATCAGTTCTAGTTCGGGGTCTCAACTCGTTCGAGACGAGCAATTAACGATCATATTTCTTGATCTCCTATATATCCAAGGGCAAAAAAGGAGAAGGTAAAAAAATGGTAAAGAAGGAAACCTGCAGGTAGAGAAAAAGAAGGGAAAGAACGTGTACGCGGTCTTTATGCGTGTTTTACTGACGTATAAAAAAAATATATGTCGTGTTATAATATGGATCGAATTATCTCGGCAGCAATTTTCACATCTGATTTGGCAGGAAGTACAGAAAAAAATAATTCTGCGGTTATACGTTACTCGTACCTACGAGCATGTAAGACGATGTCGTTGAACCTGCCGAAAAATAATTCCTGAGAAACGTTTTTCTGCGACTTGGCGACTAGGGAGGTCGAAAACTTGCAGAAACCACGATGCGTCTCCAGGCGGAAGCTCAAACCGATACTAAACCTCCAGATAACTATACAATTTTTCGGCAATTATAAGACTATTACGATTTTTAATTCCGCCGAGCAAATAAGGGCAACGTATTCGGGAATGTCTTCTGTCTTTCGACCGCTTCCCCGGCTAAACGTTGCATACCGTTCCTTTTTTCTTTTTTATTCATTTTATTATTTTTTCTTTTTATCATTTCTTGCTTCGACTCCTTCATTTCTTTCTCTCTCCACTTTTTGTTTTACTCGGAGCTGTAAGAACCGAGTGGATCATGACCACATGATGCCCGGTGGAACTGCTGCTTCGCGAAGAAGTACGTCGAAGTGGAGTAGTTTATCGCGAATCGGTTACCCAATCAAGTACACTTCGCGAACCACCACCACTGCACTGTACATACATACCTGCAGTTCTTCTTTCTTCGCTCGATCTTTTCTCGTTCGTTTATACTGGACGTAATCATTATGTCCGCATTAAAGTTAACATCGTCGAATCTGTTTCACATTCGTTTGTAATCATTATCGCGAAATGAGACGTCTCTATATTATATGCTTTATATCGATGACAGCAGCAATACCCCTTGAATTTATTTCATGTTAATTGAAAATAAACGTTAAATCATTTACATTAAAGGATTAATTGAGAAATCATTGAAAGAATTAAACCTGATCGATCGAATGACGATAGGAATTCTGGGATATAATGTAGAAGAAAAAATCTAGGGGTTGAAAATCCAAAGACTTGAAGAGTATAATTATACATTAAGAGAGAAATAAACATCGGATTGATAGAAATCACTGAGACATAAATCGAGCGTGACGATCTTGACGTAGAGAGATCCCACCGCGGCGTCTATACTGGGAAGATTCAATTAAATTAAGTTAAAGTAGTTACTTACTTTCTGCTGTCTACTTCAAACCTGCAAACGATCGAGTTACAAAGATATTCTGTTCCTGTATAAGATTCCTAGATGCGGAGATAGCTTTACATCTGTTTAACGATTGCGGTAATTAGGCAGTTACAAAGGATTGATTGAAAATCTTATTGAATTTAAACAGATCAACATCAAGTAGAGAATCTAATTAACATAACATCAGCTTTCGATCCTTTCCATTTTGTAATACACCTATATCTTTACACATGTATAATCTTCCGAATTGGACATAGCTAAAAAAATATCCATTCATTAAATTCCCGAAAGTCGTATAATTACACTTTATGAGAAGAGAAAAGGATAAATAATTCATCAAAATAAAAATTGTCAACATTAATTTTGCCGTGTCCGTTACATGGAATGAGAAGACAAGGTACAGTGAATAATTATATTATACCGTTCAACCGAAAATATTCTCTGCCAAAACTAAAAAACGAAAAGAAAAGTTGTATATAGGTATATGTGATGCAGTATAATACGTGCAATCGTTAAAAACGGATTTGCTAAGGGATTGTTTTTCGTATGATAATTAACGTCGCACTCGTATATGTAATGACATGTAGTGCGAGATGTATACCGAGAGAAAATTACCACGAAAGGCGACAAAAAAATTGACCGAAATTTTCAGTACCTTCAGGGCTTTAAAGAGGTTCCCATCACACGTCTCTGATCTTTGCATATATACACGTGACGCCTACCTGGCAATTGCGACCGACTCAAATTATGAAGTAATTGTAAAACGAGTTGGTACTTTAAACAATATCCAAAGACGCCAGCATCCCATTCAGCTCTGAAAGCGTTTCAAAGAATCAACATACACATCCAAAATTCCGAAAATAAAATCAGTTCGCAGTTTTTAAAAAAAATGTCATCATTTTTGGTTTTTTGAATAATTTCGATTTTTTTAGACAGATTATTTTCCTGTTTTCTTTTCCCTCCAATTCAGGAGAATATTGAATTATTCGAAATTGTTAAGAACAATAACGAGGCTGAAAGATCTGGGGAAAAAATTAATAACTTTCAGTTTAGTTACCTATAATTTTCAAGTATTATTAGAAATTTTGTAATGGTTTTCTGAAACCTATACTGTAAGCCTACTAGTCGAAATGAGTTGCGACTAATCCTCTGTTTACTAATTTCGATCTGCGTAACTCCCCACTCCAGGCGTCTGCCGGCAGAGCCGAGTCTACCGCGGCACGCTTCGGCATACTAGTGGTTGCGTAGTGTGTGTAATTAAAGTAATTATTCCTCCCTGTCCTGGAACTTTTGAACAAAAAAAAAATCGGTGAAGTTTTTCTTTTTTTATTCAAAGAATTCTCTACTTTGTTCAGGTCTTTGCCAAGTGTTAAAAAAAATCATATCAGTGTCGTGCTCAAATATATAACGGACCAAACGGACCGAAAGAGAAACTACGCATTTGCAGCAGTGCTGGGAAACGCGACTTCCGAATCAAAATAAATTCTGCGCATCAGTGAGGCGTCTGGTGAGAATACAATTTTATTTTTTTTGCTCTATATTAATTCGTGAAAATATTTGATGGGTCTCAATCCATCCTAAATGCGAGATTTCTGATACGTCCACATTTATATCATTACAGTGCGAAATGATTCGAATTAGTTTATACGAATTTTTCGTTACGAATTGCGAGACCAGGGATTTATGGCCGTCTTATGATATTTCCTACGGTCTAACAAGTAATGTTGTAACGCCTGCGTAGGCATCTCGATCTCATCGAACATATAAAAAGTTCGTGTTCATTGGGGATTTAAATTCTCTTTTATTGGTTTTCTTTTTTGAAACATCGAGTTTCTCAGCCCCGAAGACTCGTCCGTCTTGTTTTATATCTTATTTATTCTTTATTTTTTATTTTTTTTTTAAACTAACGCGAAAGAAGAGGAGAGAAAAATGATTACCGGAGAATCTCGAGACTCCGGACTACAGCCTCGCACTGAACTTTGACCCCTCGGTAATTCACCGCCCACGATGCACCTGCTTTATATATATATAGATATATTATACGTACACATACATATTCCTAACTCATATACCTATATGGAGCTTTAACTTTCCAACGCCAGAAAACCACTCACCGACACTATCTACCTTCTTTATTGGTTTATCTCAAACAGCCGCGGTGTTTATTATAAACCCTGTATGAATTTTATGTACGCGAACCTTAAACCCTTCCAAGGCATCACTGCATCTGCGTTCAATTGCGAAATTTATACACGCGCACCGATTATACCGAACTTTGACCTCTTATATATGTTATGGACTCACTCGGTTAGTAATTTCCGCTCTATAAAAAAAAAGAAACCAGTTTTATTCAAAGTTTTTTTTTTTATACTTTTTAATATACGAGGAGAAACGCAACTTGTGGTTTTTGTATTCTTTTTTTAGAGTCACTCGAACAGGTGTTTCTTATCTATTCGGATGTGAATTCCGTGCGGTAAGAAATTAGCCGCGATATTTTCAAGCACATTTGTCGACGGCCGTTGTTCAATAAATTTCGCGAATAAAGATAAGATGCGGGCATTCGGGGAAGGATCAAAAAGAGCGAAACTAACTATAGATTTGTTTGCGAGTATCGTATATAAGATGATTACCGCTATTGCAATTTTTGTTAATTTGTAGACAAGATATTCAGAGTCCGCCGTTCCCACGGAAGCTAATATTGTGCGCATCACGATCGTAAAATTTCCCAAAAAATTATTGGGAGGGGGGGGGGGGGGGGGAACTAAATCAGTTTCAATTATTTGCGCAGCCGTAAAGCTGACGATCATTCTTAATCAGCCCCTGAAGGTTTTAATGCAAAAATTCCGTTTCGTGATTCCGTTCGAAGAGCGCGCCGCGGTTTATATAAATAATGAGGGAGTGTATAATGCTTATGTGTAGTTCAGTGTTGAATCCAATAAATTACTAACATAAATATGTACACATAAAATACCTGTAAACCCTGCAAGACGAATCGGAAATTCGATAATGCCTTACTCATCGGTGTACAAGACGATATGCCCGGAAGCTGACAATTACATCTTATCTTATATTACACGTGAAGAACGATCTTTGGTTTTTTTTTCCATTTTTATCTCTTTTTACTTTTTGTTTCATTCAATACTTAGCTGCGGCACACGTGTGGTCCTCGTTTTCCACGACGAACTCGGTAATATTATAACTGCATACCTACCTACCGTTTTATTTTACAAATTTACACATCTGGAGATATTTGGAATATGAATTGATGGAATATACATTACCATTGAATGGAAATTTTGTAAATTCAATTCTGTAATCATTTACAGTGGCCGATATATATACCTACATTATAGATGCTTAAAACCAGAAGAAGTAATAGAAGTGATTCTACTTATGCCAAAGATCTTGAAACTCGTTAATTGGCTAAAAAATGGCGAATAGAATGAGTTGTTATTTTGCATAGGCGTTCGTCCAATCACGTGGAGCTTGTACCACTGCGACACAAAACGAACTGACTCTCGATATCACCTATTTGCACCGTAACCTGTCAAATTACCTGTCTAATTTATCAGAATTAACGAAAAAAAAGGAAAATAAGTAATAAAAAATTCATTTTATATTTGATAGAAGAGGTCCTTTATAAGTCTGAAGTGAAAAAGCGATATATGAATTTTCTGGTTAAACGTTTACAACCGGTTATAATTTGACAGTTCATGGTAACATTTAGTGCGTTAATCTAAAATTCCGCGGTCTTGAATTGATCAAATTCATCAAATTCCAAATGATCATTGGAATTTGGATTGTAAAAATGCGACACGATTTTGCACTCCCTCATTATTTCCTTCTTATCTAATGGACCAAGTGACCCTGGTCTTTGTCGGAGATTATTCTGGAGAGCCCGAATAGCAGAAAGCTCGAATAATAATTTTCGCGAATCGCACAGGGTGAACATTGGAGTTTGCCTATAATTCTACACCCAGGTATTATACGTATTTTTGAATGACTAACGACTGACAATGAGTTGAGAACTTTGATCCCGCGGTTTGTTATAATTCTGGATTTTTATTTTTCAATTTTTTTCGGACACCGTGACAATATCGTTGCGCACATAATATATAATGTACGTGTCAGCTGTGAGCTCGTAGTAATATAAGCTTTCAGGAGATATATTTAATGAAACATACGAGTTGAATGAAATTGCGGAGAATTCAGTGAAATTCGGTATACGTTGAATTTATATATTAGTACATGACGTATACGAATATATATGTATATATAACTTAAACGTGTCGAGTTGCGGTGACTACCTCCTTCTGCATCCTGAAGACCACCGAGGTTGTATTGCAAACGCGGTCTCGCAATATGGGTAACTTATTATAAAACAGCTGGTTTTAAATCGAATACAAACAAGTTGCACCAGTCACGGGTATCGGTTGGCATATGTACGTGGAACCCTCAAAAGAGCACCGCGCTGCAATGAACAGCGGCAATGAAGCTCCTCCTAATGACAAGAACGAGAGAGAGAGAAGGATTAAAAGTAAAAATAAAAGGAAATAAAAAAAATTAGTAAAAGCATGAAGAAGAGAAAATAAAAAAATTAAAAAAAGTACCTTAATAACCATAACGCGCGATCCGCTGATCACGCAGTTTATTTGCGTGTAATGGTAATGAAATACAACTTATGCAGGTATAGGTATATAAATTTATTCAATTAATCAACGGAGCTATTCGCGTAATTGAAGCCAGCGGTATAATGGGATGAGCTGGTTCGTGTAATATAAATAAACAAGTAATGCGAAATTGAAACTCACGAAACGATCACTAATTTATATAATATCCTCTTATTCCTGCAGTATCAAGACCCGTTACAGTTTTCCTCTTTTTCTTTTTTTTTATTAATCAGAGAACGAAACACGCTGCG
This sequence comes from Athalia circularis, assembly GCA_963978495.1. NCBI lineage: Eukaryota > Metazoa > Arthropoda > Insecta > Hymenoptera > Athaliidae > Athalia > Athalia circularis. The sequence goes on along the minus strand of OZ021698.1, from coordinate 16,432,593 downwards.
TGTGAATCGCTAATTATTGGGCACGCCATAGATTTTTCGTATAGAGCAGCTATAGACCAGCAAGGAATTATGCGATGCATCTAAAAGTCTATTTCCCAGCGTTTATATATATTTCTTTCTTTTTCCTTTTTTTTATCTTGTCTTCAAATGAACATTGAGGATGTCGAATCCAAGAATAATATGTAGGTGGGTTTGGTATGGGGTATTTATGCATAGTTACATGGTTTGTATAATTTATAGAAAAATAATGTTGACCTGCCATGCACGCGATAGTATACCTAATGTTATAAGAGAATATGTTAAAACTATTTAGACGTAATAAAACTTCTATAAACATTATTCTAGGGTTATCGTGCGATCTATGCGGTGACATCACATTCCCAACTAATGTCATACCCACCTAATGGGAATTCTATACAAATTTTTTGTCGGTCGGATGTTTTCGGACATTGTTTTTATACCGTGATCCGAAATCCGTTGGACCTAAAAACCTACTCAGCATCAATGATAAAAAGGGAATTGAAACACGAAATACATAGAACGAATTTCCTTGTTTTTAAATCAAATTCTTGGATTCATAAAAAAACAAAGAAGAAATTAAACGGAGAAATAAGAAAAAAATTTGCTTTTCATACAAACTTTTCAACACTATTCTCCACGATTGCTCGAGGTCAATACGTGAACATTACGCGGTTTGGATGAAACCCAAAAAAAAAAAAATTACATTTTTTTTCTCTCTTGTTCAACCCGTTGCCATGAAATATGGAATTCCTTACTCTGCGTTTGATTAACGAACTACTAGCTGTAGGTCGTCATAACGTATAGGAACGTTTACCTCCTATGTGTTATTCTGCAGCGATCGTTATACCTTTTGTACGGCTACATGAATCGCTCGGTGATCGTGGGGACATGTATGCGTGTATGTATAACGTGTATGTATAATATAAAATAACATTTAATGTGTGCGGGTAAACCGAAAGCTTGTGTACCATACGCGTCGCTTCACCACGCGTGATGAATTGCAACACGAATGCGCGATGTTGGTCGCGCCTTGTTCGCATATTTTCTACGGGTGGAATTAATTGAAAGTTAAGCGGCTGTGACACCGCGGCTGTGAGCACGCGAACCATCGCTTTGTACCAGAACCTACCTACCTGCATAAATACGTGTATGTGGTTAGTTTTGTATATAAAAATTGCTGCCGCTGCTGCTGAAGCTGATGCCGCATATTACGTTTTATTATAATTCGAAACGGTATGATACAATTATTCCACGTTGAATACATTTTCATCTCTTTCTTTTTTCTTCGCCTTTACTTGCAACGAAAAACTCTAACTGCAGCGTAACGCACACGTGACGGATCTCCGGTGGAGAATGTAAAAAAAAAACACACGTTCAACCATATAGAAAAAATTTGTTGGATCGAAAGAAATAATCTGAACAATATAATCATGGATAAGTTGAACTAATTATTAACGCGATTGACGGCATGGCTGTTACTGCAGACGTCTAAATTATTCTCACACATCATACATGGAGATTCTAGTATTATAGGTATATAGGCCTAGAGGTAATACTTGGAAAAGTAATATACGCGCTCGGGCTTTATAATTCTGTATTGGGTTCCTGCAATGCACGATCGACGATTTTGAAATCTATTCTCTATTATCTATTTTTTTTTCTCACAACCCGTTCTGTGGATGTTGTAATATATTATGTATAGTATAACACATGCCTGCGTATATATATCTCGTCGTCTAGATGAATTTGAGTCTTTGATAGCACCGCGCGCCTCGTTATGAAAAGGCAAAAGGCATATATTCGTCTAACAGCTACCTACTTGAGACAATAGATCGACGGAAGCTATGGATGAGTTGGCTACCGTACCCCGATCATTTAGATAAGATTGTTAAAAGATTCAAAACGCCCCTTATATGTATAAGGAGCTATAGCTTCGGCAAATAGTGCAAACTCACCTCTACCTGCAGCTACGTAACAGCCTTATTCCAAGTAAACTGTAACAGTATTGATTCACTTGGTCGATTTTTCTTTTTTTTTTCTAAACTCTCCAAAAGTCGTGATTCATTTTTTTAAATTCGTTTTGGAAGGAGGTGGGGGAATGATCATCGAACGAGCCCATACGATTTTTTCAACCTTCATTGTTTTTAACCAATAAGAAACGCATTTCGATTCGTACATAGGTATATTTATGTATTCTATCTTAGAAAGGAAATGTTCACTCGAACGCATGAGAGACAAGCAACACACATGGGCGATAACTTAATCATTTGCATGGATATATCAATTTAGTTTGCAGATTTGAATTCTTGAGCTCAAAACACATAAGAATACGCGAAAGTACTGCGAAAAAAAAATGTTGATTTTTGACCCCAAAATCGCAAAAAATCTAAGGTATATTCCTTTCGATTTTTTGGATTTTTGGATCAAAAATGAAGTATTTTTAAAATCGATCGTAATATTTTTCTAACGTATTTTGACCTCAAAAACACTAATCCGTCGAATAAATTATGTAACGAATTAATTCCATCGAGATATCTGCATTTTTTCACTTTTCAGAGCAAAAAATTGGCGATAACTGATCGATCATTTCTGTAGGTAGATCAATTTAGTTCACAGTTCCGGGTTCCTGAGCTCAAACTATTCCAAAATATATTGAAAAATCCATATTTGATTTTTACCGCCAAAATCAAAAGCTATATACTATAGAGTTTGAAAAGTCTCGATCTTTGCCAAAAACTCAACATTTTTTTTCAATGAAAACCCACATTTTGATCTGCACGTGTCGTGTACATCATATTTTACTATCATACGCATAAAATATCATCCAGCAAGTGGGGGACTTCTTCCTTCAGCCGCGCGTGTCGTGACTTTCAACGATATATTTTACGACCAAGCACGCGACCGTGATGCTTCTCAAGAGTACCACTCTTTCTTCCTGTCATTTATTAAATATATCTTCCTCTCTCTTTTTTTTCCTCTCTTACATTATTCGTTCTCAGGGCGATATTTGAACGCCGCGAGGATATAATTAACTATAAAAATGGATGATCTTCCAAAGATATCACTAAACTTAGATGAAAAAAAAAATAACCATGATCAAAAAAATATCGAACTACTGGTTATTGGACACGGTCCACAAGAGGAAAGAATCAGTGAGGAAATTCGAAAGTCCGAATTGGTTGTAGACACAAAAAAATTTGGTTTTGGAAGAAAAGTGTAATTTAAAACGACGTTGAAAAATGCGGTAATTATCCGTTTTCAGGTAGACCCACTTGCATATACTACGTTTAGTGAATGTATACATTAACTTTAACCATACGTTAAATTATTGACCAATTTTCTAATCAATAAGATCAAGAATATACGGAGTACGAGGCAATGCGTTAAAATAACCCCAATGCACAGCGAGGATACCTGTATATAATATTAGGATAAAATTCTGCACTTTGCGCCCATCGATATAAAAGGTTTTAATTACACATCGCGCCAATCCATAAAACCCCTAATAACATACCCCATACATACCAAGTTTAGTTCAAAATCGTTTTGCCTTCAGGTAGCTGCCGTTCGAAGTCGACTAACTTACAATCAAATGATCTATACATCTATAGAAACCTTTACGGATCGGTACAATGCGGCGGAGCATGCAATCTCCTATAATTACGACCCAAGCTACCTTTGACACCCTGAATTGAAAATAATATAAATTAAAAGAGATTCCACGCGTCGATAAATCGAATTCGGATTAGACCAAAACCGACGTCAGTAAAGACGTCGTTTCTTCATTGCGTTTTAAAACCTTCGGGAGCATAATCGGTCCACCATAATACTTAACTGATCTCCTTTAACCATAACCGTTCTGATTTTAATTCATGATTAAAATGAACCCTGTCTAAAACTGAGTCCTACCATATATGGAAGCTTATGGCGAATGATTCTTTTTCTATCTTATTTTCGGAGTGGAGCGGAAAATTCGGCACGATAAGATATGCAATACGGCTTGTATTTGAAACCAGGTTTTACAAACGTTTAAGGCAATCTTGAATTAGAAAAAAAAATTATTGAAGAGAACAAAAAGAAAGAACAATTCTTAGTGGACGGAAAAAAAACGAAAGAAATATCAGCTGACCTTAAAACGCTGATGCCTTTCAAACTGGTTTTAACGTACCAATCAGAAGACAATGGGGTCCGCATCTTCGAAACTCTAGTCTTATTCTTTTTTTTCTCTCTCTCTCTCTCTCTCTCTCTTGCTCAAAAATAAATAACGGGCAAGGTGCGCTGCATGCTCCACAAGGTTCGATTTTGGTACGGTTAATAATTTCGACCTGATTCCAACTCATTGTCCAAGAGATAATGACTCGAACCCAAGTAGCAGGTTACTACGGCAAGGGTTGATAGGTTATTTACATAAGAAAGGTATTCGATATTGGTCGTTAATTATACCCACGCTTGCACACATATATTAACGTGTTTGAAAATAAATTTGAAAACCAAAGAAAAAAGAATTTACATAGATTCCTTTCTTTTTTCCTATGCAACTTACTCCTACTCGCATACACGTACATTTCGAGGAACACGATACCGATATTTCACCCCAAAAATAGAATGTGAGCAAATTTTTCGACGTATAATATATTGAAAAATTAACGCGTTCGCGTTTGGTCTAACACATAAATTCGTCAAACGTTTTTTGTGCGCACAAGTCTTACATGCCATGTGGATATACGGTGGTGTTTTATTTATTCATTTGTTTTTTATACAAAATTTTGACAATATGCCGGTGCATCGAAACGACATCCACGTGAATATTTAATATAGATAGCATGTAGATATTTGTATAGTAATTTTTCAAGTACGTCTAATTGGGACGGAAACTATATCACAGGGAATTTTCATGAAAGTCTCATGAGATGTTCTTGCACAGAAAGCTCATATACCCACATCTACATGCATATCATATATTACATTATACACTATGCCCATTTTGAACGATCTTGAGAACGGGCACCATTTTTCACCATCATAATTACATTTTTTATCTCGTTTGTCTGAAGTCCCCCGTCCCTCCCCACCCATGATCATGCCTTCAGGTTCCTACTGAAAGAGCTTTTGTAGGGTGGCACAATACGTATATACGTATAGTACGTATCTACTTATGTAGGTATAGGGCACATGTGTAGGGTTGAAATTTGCCCTAGAGGCAAGCATCCATATTCATGCGGAATAAGGTGCAATTAAACTCGGCAAGGTGTCAGTTTCGAACTGAAGATTAATCAGAAGACTAGAAATTTTTTGTTTTTTCTTTTTTGAAAAATAACCACTCAAAATTATTTGACTCCATAGTCAATCTCGTGCTGTACCTACTTTGCTCCAGAATCATTAATTTTTTACGTATCTTCGGGCATGTGGAAATAAATTCTGCAATTTATAACCACATATTTCGTGACTATATAATAGATTCATTTTTGGTTAGATTCTAAGATTTGGCAAGGGATGGTTTCTGAATTTTCTAAATTGCTAAATTTCGATCTCGCGTTCTAAATTTTCTTTTTTGTTTTCCATTCGAACTTGGCATAGCCACACGTATTTCACGTGTGCATAGGTGTACGTTCGGTGTATGCCTTCAACATTTGTGTGGCGTATGAGAAGGCAAAAGTTTTCTCATTTTGATGTGAAGTTTTTTTTAAACCATCGAACGCAGCGAGCGGTCCTTGTAATTTTCGACGTCGTGTACCCGTACAAACTTCGTGTTTAAAATATCATACCGTACATAAGTGTGTGCGTGCACATCATGTGTGTGTTATTTTATAACTTGAACTGATATTAAGTTGTAAATACGTGAAACATCAGCAACCTCATGCGTACGTACGATACGTACCCCTTTCCTTTCGTTGTACGCAAAGCTCTGACGTTTTATTTAACGTCTGCATCGCCGAATATGTATTCAACATATACCTAATGTTTGTGCATTTACGTACAGATATGTGTGTGTGCGTTTATATCCTATACTCACTGTATTTTAACTTTGATAATGCAAATTGCTCTAGAATTTATTGCACATGAATGCGTAATTATTCCTCGCGATTTATCTCTGTTATAAAACGAAATACACATCGCAACTGCACACAGCGTTTAATCCCCCGCAGTATATATAGCAAACTATAATATCTTATATATAATAACTGTATGGTTTCATTTTATACATGATGATTTATTCGATACCGATTCTCCGGAGATTATTATATCGTCATTGAATATTCCAAAAAACAATATGGTGATTGACTGAAAAAAAATTTCTCAACCTTCCCGAGGGAAGGTATATAATAATAAGATAAAGAGGTATGATCTAATGTCAATTTTCGTTTTTTTAATTTTCTTTTTTTATCACAATTTTTTCTCATGGATATTATAGAATAAATGCGAACAGTCATTACCTATTTTTTTAATTTTTTTTTTTCTTCTCGGCGCGTCCCAATTTCGCTACCATATAGATTCAATTTATCTATGTTGCTACTGTGAATACGATCGACGACCTAGTGTGCAAGATGAGAAGATTATAGGAACAATTATTTACTAAAATATTGCGAATTTATTTTAATCGAGTTTTTAATTATCTCCTTTACGCGAAAATGATCCCTCTCTGTATAGGATCTATATGTATGCATTGCAGGTTAGTGAAGAGCTGCATTCTGAAACGGGTTTTTCTAGTCTTCGCATGATATTCGTGTATACCTATATATACGTAAGGTATATAGCGTATATTGAAACGGGTGTTCATTAATTTATCGCCTGCATAGAAACATTCACGGATAACGTTACAATCTAACATTTTGCAAGCTTATACGCTGTTTCATACGTAAATTTTATTTTTATTTCTTTTTATTTTCATCATCCATTCGATGAAATAAATTGCTATTCGCATAAGTGCGTGTACCCATTTCGAAATTTATTGTAAAAGTACGTGAAGCTGTTTTTTCTTGCTCGAATGTTGCACGATTTATTTTTGAAAAATCATTATTCGCTTTTCAATTTTTTATCCCACTACCACCATAATGACGCGGCAGTACTGAATCCAAGACAAGATGTTTTGCTATTATAAAATCTTCTCTGTTGAAATTCTCTAAGATTCCTGGAAGGTTTTCGCGTAAATAGAAATACAACGATTTTGGATGAATGAAATGACATGAATAAAAAGAATCAAAAAAAAAAAAAATCGACGATTCACGTTAAAATTATGGGTCCGTAGTACGCGGTCCCCGTGGCTTTTTGCTTTCATATAAGGTGTAGGTATGTAGGTATATACTAGGATATGAATTCGTGTTTTGGTATTTTTGTAAGAATTGGCACAAATTGATTCGTGACGTTTCAAATCCCTTTGTGAGTCATTCGGAGTGCGGCAAAATCACTCCCACATGATTTTCTATAACACCCTTTTAACGAGCCGTATAGGTATTTTTATATACGTTATACGCCATAACTTTTTTCAAAATTCAAACTCACTGCGTGAAACTTTTACATGAACGATGACTCATCTCTTTACCTCAAAATCGTGAATTCTTTATTCTGAAAGTCAGCCCGATTCTATACACCTGAAAATTCAGAGAGAGGATTATTATCACAGTTATTTTACGGTGATCGATTGCGTATAGTGAGTTTGGATTTAGTTGAAATGTTACCCAGAATTTTATCGAAGCAACGGATATATCTTCGAATACATGTGCGGAGAAAAAATATAGAGAAGGATAAATAGATGATATTATGTAACATATTGTGGTATCCTTGTACAAGTATATTTACGTAGAACAAAATACGGTAGTAGAAGTGGTCATTAATCAGAAGAACGCTTAGCGTGAAACGAAGCTTGGCCCTCGCGGTTATACTATTCGCCATAAAACAAATGGTCTTGCGGTAGCTAACAAATAGCACCCATTTCACAGCCATAAACAACAAATCTTTAGTAGTGGCAACAATGCCGTCCTCTGCACGCATACGTATACGCATTTCTACCTATGTATATATATATTAAATAGTGTTTAACGGAGAAACAGCTGCTCATTCGTTATCTAATGGGGAGTCTATATTGCCTGTAGTCGATGATAATTGCCCTCGCACACCCGAGGCACACCTCCGATAGATGCTCTTTATTACGATATGTGCTCTTTACCCCTTCTTCCTCTTAGCGATACAAAAAACCTCCGGGCGACGGATCGAACGTCCGTACTTTATTAGAATCCACCCCCGGGTGATCGCCTCGTTATGATCATATTCAACTTATTATACCGTCTTCCTTTTCGGCTCTTTTATACCTTCGGGTTCCTTCTTATACGTCGGCGATCTGCTGCAGCCGCACGAATTTTATCATTTTATATGGACACGATTTTTTTGTTTTACACATTTTTTATTTTTTGTTTCTGAGAGTGCAAACTGATTAAATATAATTTCAGGAGATTAAAACTTTCGCGGTAATGTTCAACCTCTTTGCACCTTCGGGGCGAGCTGCACGATATGCGCCGCTGCAGCAGGATTATGGTACAGTGAGTTGGTATAATAAATTTCCTAAGGAATTACTTGGGCGAGTAACACGATAGCGATGCAATTAATGATAATGAATAAACGAAGGAGAGGGGAAAAAAGATGAGAGAGAAGGTAAAAACAGGGGGTAGATGAGGGGAAAGAGAACGAAGAATTTCGATGCGGCGTTCGATTCATTAACGAAACACGAGACATTCCTGCACCTACTGTGACTTACACGATTTGCAAATACCAATTTCAACAATTTTCGTATAACATGGGAACATAACGACGTTCTTCGGTATTTAATTATATACGCACTGTATGAAAATTTGATGGAGGAACAAAAATTACATTTTTTCATGCGGTGTACGTATATATCTGAAACTCACGAACATCGAAAATGGAAATAAAAATTTCTGACGGAAGGAGGAAAAAAAAAATCGGTGTTCTACATTTAAAAATATTTGTGTTTATCCGCGGCAAGTCCGTATAATGCACTGCTGATGCACTTTGAAAAGAGTTGAGAGATCGTTGGTCTTATGTCGGCGGTATCTCTCTCTTGTGCTCTCTCGAAGATAAATAAAGGCGCGTCAATAAATCCGACTGCAAGAACTCCGAGAGAAACGATGAAAGGGAGGAGAAAAGTAGACTGCTCCTGCTGCTATACTCCCGATGCTTTTGCTGCCGCTGCTGTTCCTGCATAGCGGGGAGAAATTTTGGAAGGTGGTGATGTTGTACGAAAATTTCGAACGATCATTAATCAAATTCGGTTACTTTGCTCTTGTTCTAATTTGAAAATCTATCCGGTGTCATTGTTCTTCGGGTCTCTGAAAGACCATTAAATGTGGGGGAATGGGAATGATTGTTGGTTTTTTTGGAGTTCGCGAGTCCTGGAAAAAACGTGATAATTTCTCCTGTCGGTGTAGTTGAATCAGTATGGTTTGATATTCATTTTTTGGGTTGAATATAGGAGAATCGTTTCGAAATTTGCTACACCTGACAATATGGTTGAAAGTAGGTATGTATAATGCGTTTTACGCGCGATGGTAATCTATAATAAATCGGATTTATGGTAGGAATTAATGAAAAAAGAAAAAACGAATGGGAGCAGAGCGAGGGATATCAGATGAAAAAAATCTGCACGGTGGAGGTCCGATGGAAATCAGTTCCATTTAGTAGACATTGCATGGAGTATAGTATTCTCAATCTCATCTTTACGACCGTTACAGAAATTTATGAAAATTATTCAGGGGTTCGCGATTTCGCGTATCTTCGAGAAAAGAGGTCTTAAATTCTTGCAAAGGCTGTATAGCAGCTAAAGCAGCAGCAGCAGCAACGGCAACAGAGGACCGGATTTGGCCACCGACCATTGTTCACTTTCGGCGACCAACATCGTCCAATCCCCAATTTACATACGGGTGGCGAGGTATCACCAATAAACTCTCGTGCCCTATACGCGACGTAACCGAAGCTACCCGGAAGCCAAACAAACAAATAAACAAATAAACTAACAAATAAAACAAACTAACACGAAGCAAACTCGAACCGTCCGTTGTGTAGCGGCGCCAATTACGTGAAATTGAAAATACGTATATACAGGTATACCACACCGCAGATATATATAGGTACACAATGGCAGCAAACTCACGTGCATGAATCCCAATTCGCGCACGTGCTGGTATGCAACATCACGAAACCACATCGCCACATATTATTACATTCCCAAAAAAATTTGACAAGTGTTTATCAATCAACGGATCGAAGTCAGCTGTGTACTTGAGATCCGTTTTTTTTTTCTTTTCTCTCTTATTTATCGTATAGCTACACAAATTATTGCGATCGCGATCCAGCGAACCGCCAATTACAAGTCAATGAATTTTGCCAACGGTATTTCAATTGTCTCTGAATCAAAGAAAAAAAAATTAAAAATAGCTCGCTGATTCTTCACATGAATATCGTATAAGCTGTATAACAAAAAAATATTCATTTTTTCACATGCAGAGAAAAACTTTTCGATCCCCGAGGATCCCGAATTGTGATTTTCCTATACGTGAAAATTTTGCGCCACCCGGTTTGAACGTAAAATCTATTTTGAGCGTAATTTCTAAAACAATTTTGCCGATCACCCACGTGACAAATAAATTGAACGAAGATCTATAATTCGTGGCTCGCTTCTCTTGGGAGACAATCAGAAACTTGTGCGCAAAAACACAGATTTATTGCCCGAAGGCGTTCCCTGTGCGGAACTCTCGCGGCTGCTTCGTCGTACCTATATATACCGATATAGTAAATACATATAGCAGGATCGGTATAGGGAGAACCGTAATTACTCCTCGCGGATGATCGTCCCTGTAACGCGTTTACTCGGGGACGATTTTTTGCGGCAACTTGCTAAGTGTATTCCTTAATTGAATTTAAGATTATTTAATATGCTTTTAACCTACCGCTGAAACCGACGCGCGGGCAATTTTTACGTTGTCGTCGTATTCATACGTACGTATTTAAAAAAAAAAAAATTCTACCAATGCCGCGTGTACAACGAATTTAGGAAATGCGATTGTAATTTGAATTCAATTTTAATGACTCCCCGATGACGCAGCCTTCAATTACCACTATAATTATACACCAAACTTCATTCTGTGTGGGCATAATATTTGTCAATTAAAAAATAATGGGAAATATATTTCTTTTCTTCATTACAAATCTTAAGGTTTACGCATACTGATAATATCACCGATATTATCTGAAAACGCGGTGTGAAATAAATTCAAACAGCTCATCTCTCTTTTTTTTCATTCTCTCAAAACTGTTTTCAGTATCTGCGAAGTGTGTCGCATGGGATATAAAATTTCAGTTCAGCAAATATACAAACAGTAGGTGTATATATATGGAAATTATGTATACCTATATGGTTTAACGGCGAATCGATAAACTCGTTTTCTCACGGTAAGATAAATATTGGTCATTTGAATACGACGGACTAGTGCCGATCTGATCTTTAAAGGAATACCGCGCTGGTTCATCGAGTCGTTTTACAATTCAGTAGAACGTGCTGCTTGCGGATGGTATCGATTCGATTCGATTAGAATCGCGTCTCCTGCAATCGATTGATTTTACCGGATCTCTATATTCGTTGTATATCTTCTAATTACCACCATACGCTTGATTCTTTTATTTTCCACCGCTGCAACACAACTGGAATATATTTTCTGCTGCATTGCTTTCGAGTTTCTCTATAATCTCTCCGTTTAATTGCTGCTCTCAACTATTTACACTAGACTAAAGGAGAGAGGAAACAAAAAGATAATTTCATTCGAAATCCAATCGTGAGAAGCTTCTCTTTCGGTCCTTACGACCACAGAATTAGCATTCACTCCGCAGGTGGCTATACCGGCATTAATATATGGTAGTAGATGATTTTTAATTCACGTTAAGACAAACAAATCTTCTCGTCTTCACTTCACCTGTCAGTTTTCCTTTAGAGATGAGGATCTTGAGGCGAACCTTGTTGGAATCTCTTCCTCACTGGGGGTTCCCGCAGCTATCTCATATTGCCCCCGTGGAATAATAATCGAGAGAACAGACGACTACTAGAATGTTACTGCTTGAAAAAAAAAAACACGCGAGCCAAATAGTTTTATTAAAAGTTTTATATCGTTTCACATTACGCTTAAATTGCCGTGATCTTTTGATAAATATGAAATGAGAGAGAAAAGTATATCTGCAGATTTTAATTTGAGGTGGACTGATCTTATAGTGAACGATGCAAGTTTCGGGAAAATTTGTGATTCAAACACTCGATTTATTTTTCGAGAAAAATGCAGGGTAGTTTGATCGGTGCCACGTACAGTTTCGTCTCAGTGTTTAGAGTCAAAGAGTTTTTATAGGGTGGGTATCGATTACGTAGGTGTGCGCACGTAGTTGCTGAGGTCTACCAAGTAATAATATATAAGGGGCGAGAGATGACTATCGGCCGTAAATAATCCAGACCCAAAGTTACCCCATACCTACGTTGGGCATTGTCTGTCCAGTCAACCCTTGCTTTGTGTCACATGAAAAATTGCTGCTTTGTCGCATTCGTGCAGGACTCCGATTTCTTTTTTTTTTATTTCATTTTTTAACTACGCGGCGCCTCCTGCTGCACATGTTTTCGAGCGAAATGGTAAATGAAACCTTTTGTTTCAAGGTAGTCGAAAAATGGAAAATTTATACTTGTGGAGATTTTTTGGAAACGTGTTTCGAGGGTGGAAACTTTCTTTTTTCTATAAGCAGGTACATCTGCGTGGGTTTATCATTGGTTTTAAAATTAATAAATGAGAAACACTCGAACGTGGACCCCTACGGTAGTGAGCGTAAAAATATGGAAAAAAAAAAAATTATATAATACGATACACGAGTGGGATATTTTACCAATTAACACTCGAGGATGTGAAAACATCGATATATATTTGATAATTAACATCAACTCGAAAGAGAATTACACCGTAGTAAAGACCAGGCAATAAACATGAAGGTAAACACCTGCAATGCCCGTAAAAATTTTACGAATCGTGTAAACCGTAAAGCCAATTAAAAGTTCGACCCCTAAAACACGCCTTTCTCTGCACGAGGATATCAACTAACACAAGCGTTTTATTTCAACATTGAAATGTACCCCATACATTTCTCTATATATATTCGAGTCCAAGGCTGTCCGAAATCTACGCTTGTTTCTTTTTAAGAATTATAATCCACGCGTCAAATAACTCGGAGGCGTTGCTTGTTAACATTCAACACGTCAGAGGGTAAAACCAGCAGGGGGTTATAGAATCAACAAAAAAAAATCAAAAAGGAAGAAAAAGAAACAAGAGAATAAAAAGAGAGGGAAATATTTGAACGCGGGGGACGTCGGCCAATTATAAAACAACCCTTGCCTGTCGACGTTGAATTCCTAAACAACTAATCATGGTAACGCTGTCGGCTGACAGAGACGTGATAAGGATCTCTAAAAATGGGGGTTGGAAAATACGTTGCTCGTTTCTCAGTATCCTAAAATGAAAACTAAAAAAACATGTACGTGAATTCTGTGAGGAAATTAAACAGTGAAACAGTTTCTTCTTTCTTAGACATTTAACTATCAGGTCTGTTCGAAAAAGGTGCATTTTTTGAAGCGAAGTAATTTCCATTCTCTGAACGTTTAGCTCAAAAGTCGTCAGTTTTCTGTCTAAGGGATCCCATATAGAGCTGGGGGAATGTATAATATAATATTCGTTTGTACGAATTGAAAAATGAAAAAAATGTGACGCGATGGAAAGACGGGGGTGTTGATGCGTTCCCTTAGGTTATAATTCCGTTCACATGGGCCAACTTGGGACCCTCGCGTGGTTTGGTACGTCTTTCTTTTTTAACGTGTATATAACGTTATTCGTGGCGGTGATGTCGCTTGTGCTGCAGAGCATGCAGTAGTTTTTGAGACGATAATAATAAGGCCCCAAATACTGCTCCCGCTTCTGCTTCTGCTGCAGCTTTAGTCGCTTCAGTCTGATGGATTTCGAGACAAAAATCCTTAACGGCCCATAAAGGAAGGCGTTTACATACAAATCTTTGAATTTCTAAAGACGTGTGTCCTTTTAAAACGTTCCTCGCAACTTGGAATGCCTATATAGCTTCGGCCATTATTCGGTCGAAACTTTTAAATGTAAATCTAAATATATATCACTCCCCTTTCGGCCAGCCCAATTTTCTATGGGCATATGTATGGGGTTGGTTTGGTATACGCGTATACCGAACGTTACTATTTTTCATTTTCCTCAATGGTTGACTCCTAGTGTAAGGAACAGGCACACGAAATGGAACCCAACTATTGCCTATACGCGTTGAATTTCGACGCTGTAGTTCAACAAGTTTTAAGATTCGCACCAAAATTCGAACCGCAGGAAATAATACGACCTTAACCTTAGCCGGGTGAGCCTCCGACAATGCGGATGATCATTCCGATGTTATCCGGTTTTCACGGTCAAAAACTTGACCTTTTTTTCAAAGCTGCTAACCCAATGCCGACGTACGCGAGGCTGTCTGATGAAAATCAATAAATGTATAATTGGTACGCTAACTTAAGCCACTGGTAGAGATCGGTATCTTTTGGATGTAGCGCTACCTGTTTTATCTCGAGCAGCGAACGTGCCAAGAGATTTCTGCAGAATCTCTATCGCGTATATTTTTCACCGAAGCTGTATTCATTATCGAACGCGTTATTAATTATCCGAGCGTTATATTCGAGCGACAAAGATTTTTAAGATCTCCCATAAGCGAAGAAAAAACTTAACAACAAATAAAAATTCAAGGAGTCGTAAAAACATACTGTTTAAATTTCTGCGCACTACGAACTGGTTTCGGGACTTACATATATTTGTGTCATGATATTCAGAAGGTTATGAATCAAACAATGTTGAACACAAAATTTATTTCCTAGATACTTCGATCCTTCGGTTTGAAAATCAATCACAGCAATTATATATTCGATAAATTTGTTCTTTTTTTTGCTCTTTCCTTATCTGAACTCTAAAAATCGCGGTTCGTACGTCGCATACGTTGGTGAGAATTTATACCACTCGGTTATTTCTTTTTATTAATTTTTTGTTTTTGTGTTTCGTTTTTTTTTTTTTTTAATTCGCGTGATAACTTGATCTTGGTGACAGCTGGGGGACAATCTACCATCTCAGTGAAAGAGTTAATGCACAACCGAGAGAAGGTGTCTCTGATGACGGATGTTGCGTGGTCCACACCGAGTGGAATTTTGTTAGTATACATTTCTCTCTTTTCCTCTCTTTCTTTCTCATTTGACATTTAGCTATGATATCTACAATGTCCAACGCGAGAACACCTGCCCTGTTCAAACAATTTTTCATCATAACTATGACATGCCTTTATTCTTTGGTTTTGATATACTTTTTGTAGCGATGATACCGGTGAGAAACTCTTGAAATTTCTAAAGTCATCTTTCTCGACCATTTGGATCACGTGATTATAATATGAAGTTGTCACTAAAATTGAATGGAAAAATGGGAGGTTAATGAGATAGAAAAAATGGTAAAACGTCCCGATAAGTTGAGTTAAAAACAAGACTGGATGAATGATAGATGATGAAAAAATGCTTCATGATAATCAAACTTCTTTTAACTCGCAAATATCGCAATTATATAATCATTAATTAGATTACTATCAGATGGAGTATATGCGAAAAATGTGCAGAAAATCAATTATACTACGCGTCATCAAGCTCCTTGGCATAATATGTTTTCCAAATCGTTGAAATTTTCTTTTTTTTTTCGAAATTCGTGGCCACTTCTTTTCGGAATACCCTGATGATCATATTTTGGTATTAGGACAGTAAATTTCAACAAAAGTAACAATAGGGTTTGAAAAGTATCACGGGGATTTTGAATCGACGAAATAATCCTGTCTTAGTATTCGAGGTCAGGATCGGCGCAGTATCCGCGTGGTGTAATTTTTGGGCGATCCTGAACAATATCTTTTCACTTCTCAATCTCGAACGCCACAGGATCTTCATTGTAAAATGACGTTTGTGTACAAAACAAGGTATTGACACATTGAAGGTAAAAAATAAGAGAAAAAAAAAAAAGAAACAGTGGACAGTGGATCGTATTGTCGCAACAAAACTTTGAACGGTCTTGCCTCTAAGACTTTAACGGTATGGAGAAGCACGTTTGGAAAAAATCGAGTTCGGAGGATCGAGAATTTCTAGATTTTCTGTGGGCGAAGTCAAACAGGGATATATACCATTTCCTGTTATTATCACACTCTCGGGAATTGAGCCGCAAGTCGTTTGGTCACGTTTCTATACTATATACCTCAGGATATTTATATCCGATATTACCTTCGACCCACGCTGCGCGAGGGTTCAACCAAGGATCAAAGTCTTGCCTCTGATGCTCCTGCTCCTATGGCGGTCATATCGTAGCTGTAGCCGCACGTTTCATTCCTTCGGCTAGATTTTTATTTATTTATCGTTATTTATTTCTTTCTTTTCTCATAGAGGAAAACAATGTAATTCACGTCCTTCTCCTCTCTTCTGATATCTGTAACCGAGAGAAAATCTATGAAAAAAATTCCAATAACACAATCGTAATTTATCTAACATATACTCGAGGCAATTTTATCACCATGTTCATAACGTGCGAAGTAGTATTAAGATTTATTGCAAGGATGTCACTTGGTTAACTATGCCTGTGTAGTACATACGTTACACCTTTTATCTCGTCGTTCAAGAGATGTTGAAATTGCTGGAGTCATACGTTACTTACCGTCTAAGGCATATGTGGCACCATAAATCGACCGCTTCATAAAAATGTAAACGAGAAAAAAAATCATTTTTTCGCTGCATTTTGCATAGCCTATACAGTTTTCCCCGAATTATACTATGGGGTGGTATCGTCATTTGTACGATTCCTTTTTTTTTTTTTTTATCGCCACATATACATAACAGAGGGAGTAAAAACGAGGAGATAGGCATCTTGATTTGACATTGTCTTACACTAGGCACTGTCACCATCTCATGTTACTTTTGCGTTGGCGTTTCTTGTGCCATACCCACAGCTGGATTGGACGAACATTCGACGCTCCGCTCCACAGCTTACAGCTCTTGTCGCTTGTATTCCGAAGATTCATATTATACTTTTTTGATAAATACCTACACGCATCCCCCGATATAATACACGAATGCGTGCACCTAATAGACACGTTTATCACACACCTTGTTCGTTCGTTAGATTCAGCCCAGTGCATCCTAGATTATGCCAAATCGATCAACACCCACTACGCACGACTTGACTCAAAGTTGAATGACACCGTGAAAAAAAATCATGTAAGCAAGTTTGAAAATCTATTTTAAAGAGGAGATTTTAGGCTACAAGTTGAAAAAAAATTCAATGTAATCTTTTCAATGCTCCACAAATTAAACAGATACGAAAGAAGCAAAAATACATAAAATTCGCAAGAAGAAAATGTACGCGTTTCTATATGTACAGGTATATACCATATGTATAGGGAATTGCTGTGTAACCCGTATGGGGAAAAGTTGAAACTCAAAGCAATTACATCAAGCGGTTGTTAATGGACCCCGACCAGCAAATATTCCGGCCATTTTAGCAACGCGGAGCGTACTCGACGCCGACTTGTGCGCGGGACAATTAAAATTAATTATCCTTCTTGCTGATACTGCCGCTGCTGCTGCTGCTTTTGCTGCTTCTCTTTTCGATGCTCAAGTTCTTTCGATGTTAGCCTTACGCTCTTGGTAGAAAATATCTCTTTGTTGCCCACCTGTTCTCCAAATATTCAGCGATCCGCCGTAGTCGCTGCAGCATTGCGTTTCCTTTTACGGCCTTCATGAGACGGGTTTACGGAAGATCAAAAAAATTTTTTGATTCGGCTATCAAACCATACCGCGATTGTGAATAGGAATTTTCAGAATTTTATTAGATAATCCGGAGAGTGAAATCCCAGTTCGGTGGTGATTCAAAATTCGTATATTCTACAACGTTCGTATTAGTCTACAACTCGATTGATGGAAAGCAACTCAATCAACGGGCAACTGTTCAATTAAACACAAATGGGTTTAATTAAGTAACATTAACGGAACTTTAGTAAATCGTGATTGGTGAACGTTTAATTACGAAACACACGGAGTTAACTAACGCCTAAAATTACAACGCGAAATTTGGAGTACCGCTATTGAGATATTATACACGTGCTTAATTACAACCATCTAATTGCGGCAACGATCTGTTTTTTTGTTGTTTCAATCGTACGACAGAAATTATGGTACACAAAAAATGTAAAAGACAAATAAATAAACGGAGGGATAGAATTAATCGGAATTCAATGCCAGTAATTGGAATATTGTAATATCGTTGATTTTTGGTGAATTAATGTGATGTTTTGGTCGACCTTTTACAAGGATGGTGTGTCACTCGGTTTGGTAGACGGTATATACGAAGTAAAAGGGAGAGTTCGCCACCGAGTAACGCCGTAGAATTTTCTACATCGAGTGTAAAGATTCGAAAGATCGGATCGTTAGCCATCCATGGGTACCGCGAGATATAATAGGGTGTATTAATTTTGTAATTAAATCGTCGCGGTTAATAACAGAGCGCATGTGGTTCGTGATTACTCAGCAATTCCAAGTCATGACGAGATTATTAAGGGCCAATTACTCCCCGTTTTATTGGCAGATAGATTCGCCAGGATTCGCGAGTGAGCTACCGCCCTCTACTTATATTTCGACAGTGATTTATTAGAATCCTGTGCGGAGGTCCGATCAAAACATTTTTGTTTTTTTTTTCTCTGGTTTTCTATGGTATAATGTATAACAGAAATTATTCAAAGGTTGGTTCTTTTTAGTCTAGAGTTCAGGAGAAATAGAAAAATTTCATTACGAAAATGCGAGGATTTTGTATTCTATATACATTATTTATTTTTAAATGCAGCCTTTACATTTTTCAATCGAAAGACCACCGCGGTGGTGAGTGTGTTTTTTTCACCTCATTTCCCCATAGAAGAGCTATACAGGTAGTTGTTTGTTCGATGGTACGCTTAATCGCTGCCTGATGCTGAGCAGAGGATTGTTTTACCTTCGATGTAGTATATAATATATGGTGCAGCATGGAATATAAATTTTAGTCACGTAATAATTTGGGCCAGCAAATGGGGAACCTCGATTATGAGCAAAGAGTAAACACGAAATTTGGTCCCTACGGGATACCTATTCTACGGCCACCTTGAAGAAAACAATATTATATACCCTGATCCACAAAACTTTTGCAAATTATAAATTAATCGCACGGTTTAAACTGCCCTCGATTACGATCCACAAGAAAAAAAACGGGTTAAGGTAAAAAAAAAAAAGAAAAATGATTCCGCCGAGCTTAATCTAATCGAGAAAAAAGCAATTTTTGTATACCGCTATATGTACCAAATTTTCTCGTCAATTATTATTATGGCTTGCTCAAAACGTGGGCACATGAAATTTGATCTTTGAATTTGACATCCCGTTCCACTTGAAGTCGTCGTTGCGTTGAGTGTACGTCAAAAAATTTTTCATTGCATGTCAACGTATAACGGGCAGGTGTTCGATCGGTTATGCGGTTAGTTCACATCATCATACGCGTCGCGTGGCAGACGTAAGACGCGATCGAGGGCTATGTTAAGCTTCATCGAGGCCCTAAGCGTGACCGAGGCAAGAATATCGGGTCCTGAAAAGGCGCGCTTCGTTCTCTATATGGGGCCCCGCGATACCCTTTACCTTTCCCTTTCTCTTCAACGTTTTCTTACAGAAGACGAAGTGCCGCGCGAGTCCCTACCGAAAGGGAGAAGAAGGTAGAGAAAAAAAAAAGGAGAAAGAGAAAGAGAAGAAGGGCTGCCATTAGAAGCACCCCGTTCCATATAATTTGGCCGCGCGGACAACGCGGACCACACGAGGCGTCGCGTTGTGGTTTTCAACGTTATCTTATAGGAGAAGCGTGATGTAGAGGTTCTCTCTACATCGAGAAAAGGGCCGAGTGTGAAAATTTACCTAGTGAAATCTACAGATCACCGAGATAATTACTTTACATTTAGCGAAGATCTTAATAGAATTTAAAAATGCAAAAAAATGGCGATGATACATTTTTTCCGATCGATGTGTTGGGAAAGAGGTATAATCGTTTTTGAAATCATCGTGAAATCATCCACGATATTTATCCATCGACTTTTTTCGGCGCCGTATATTAGACGGCATATTGACGGAATCGCAGTTTGGGGACTTCGAAAAATTGAATTGACGAGAAAAAAAAATATGTCCGATCAGAAATTGCTGAACCGATAGTGGTCAATTTTTCTCGAGGGAACTTTGACGTTTATTGATGCGAAACAAAAAATTGTAGATCGAATTTTATTTGGGCACCACTGTGGACAGATGCTGTTTCTCTATGCACAGCGAAATCACTGTTCTCTTTGCGGCTTCGTCAGGCTGATCTTTTCTCGACGCCGTTTCGTTGCGTTTTGTTGCGTTGCCATGCCAGTACGTATAGGTACCTTTACCCATGGCAGCAGTCCGCATATGTGCGTATAATTATATAGAGATCATCATCATTTTAGCGATCCTCGTGCCACGGTCGCTTTTCAGACACCCGACGTCCATTCAAGACGCGATCACTTTCAGAGCTCATTCTGCGGTTTATATCTCGAAACGTAGTCTGAAATATCATATGGTAAAAGGAAATATTTTTGTGTCATTTTCTAAAAGACGGATTCAAGTTATAAATATATCTTCATGTATATAGTATTGCGTATGTGTAACACTAAACTGAATAAAATTACCCTCATTAAATACAGTTTTATCACCCTTCGGTTTTACGAGATGACTGAAAAAAAAATAAAAAATTTGCACGTCTCCCGCTCGCAAAATCACTTGCCATTAGCTCGAGTGATATTACACATTTATACGTGTGTTATGTATAAATATATAATATGTAGGTACATACGTAAATTATTTCATGAATTCCATTAAGTTTCACCTGTGGTACTTATACATAATTATTTATCTCATCAACGCTGAAATGGCTTAGTAAATATAATACAAAAGAAATAAACGCCCCTGTAGTGAGGAAAGGGTATAAAAGCGCGCGTCCGCGTTTCTTTCGAGATTTTATAAACGACTTTTGATGCGCGTCAGGGGTCGAAGCAACCCCTCAAAATGATTCCCCTGATACTATAATTAATTTTCCAAGTTTCTTTTTTACAGATATCTTTTTTTATTTCGTTTTTCTAAGAAACTTGGAGGAAAATTGTCTATTAATTATTTAACGCAACCTTTGTACTGTGTACGCTTATTATCATTATTTTTTAATTACGACGTGTTAGTTTTATCGTAACTGATTCCCTTCATTAGGGCGGCGTATACCAGACGAAATACAAAGTGAATTTAATTTCTCGAAGGGCTGAAGGTCACCACCTCAAACGATTAGCTTCTGCCCAGCCAAACGCCCACAGCTGATGTGGCTTTCGAAAACTGAGTTTTTAGGCTTTAATATACTAAACACATAACATAAAGTGCGGTGCAGTGAGTCGGGAACGAAAAAATAAAATTCGAAACTTCACGCGTGTATATCGATCGAAAAGAATCATTTCAAAAATTTTTAATTACATCGGACATAAAATTTATTCGGGTATTCGAAGACCCGGAGATAAAAAAGAATTGAGGGGATCCGATGAGCTTCTCAGATACAGATGATGGATATGAAAAAAAATTGTATCATATGATTCATCAATGAGACAAATTTATCGATATGCATTTGTAATACATATGGGGATATCATAATTTATAACATCAGTGCATTTTATCGTATGAAGCTTAATTCGTGGTGGTTGATCAGAATGTGGTTAATAAATTCATTTTTAATTACTTAATCACAGCTGTGGCGAGGTAATGGTGATCTTGGTATCATTTCTTAATCGTGCTCGAAGCTGAGACACCTATAATTTCAATTAGTGCTTCATTCTGATTGGGTATTTTTGGTGGATTCTCTAATTAACATGTCTGTGTAATGTGATTTGCATAAGAAAACTGCAGCAGGGTGGTCCTGGATATCCTGTATTATATTTTTTATTTTATATCATACATGTTACGATACCTGGGAAATGTGATACGCGAAAGATATATGTATAACGTCTCGTACGATCATCGTTGGCTTTATTTATAGTAGAAGAGACGTTCATTTCTTTGAAATATTATCGCGTCACGCGTGGGAAGAATGAAAAAAAAAAAAAAATTGAATAGGTATAAAAAATTTAAATTATAAACTAGGATTTCATCCATGAATCTCTTTCGAATAAATTATTACATCGTCATGGATTAAATTTCATAATAATTATGTTAACGCAGAGGTTGTTATAAGCAAACGCATGGCGGTTGTGTCCACCGCGGTGATAAGTAGACGTGTGAAACGTAATCAGGCTTCTGTTCTGCTAATGAAATATGCCAATTAAATTTTAACGTAAGATTGCAACTCGACAGCAACGAACGAACCTCTCAATCGTGACTAACGATAAGGCACAGGTGTGAAACTATCAAGTCACGCACGATCGACGTAACTTTGTTCGATCAACCGTAAAATAAGTGATGCGTCTGATTTGTATCATGTGTGGAAATATTTTCGTTGTAAAAATTGGTATTTTCTTCCCCCCATTAATCAACTCGCGACTTTGTGTCAATTTATTCGAAAACATTTAGAATTTTTTCAATTTTTTGAGGTCGGGCGAGTGCGACTTGTGAGAAATCGTTGCACCGCGTCGATAATTACTTTATGGAGTCTGATGGAGAACCTCTGGTGTTAATTTACCGGTTCCTTATTGAAAATCGTTCTACGATGTACCACACACGCGTTACGCAAGGCGCATGTTATATCCTTGGTCAATACTTCTCGGCAATAGCGCCATTATCCTACGAAGATCGGTGGACCACCACGTCGGGGCGGCTCATTTGATGGTTTTGTACCCAACGAGTTTCTTAAAATTTTCTTTTAATGGGGACGCGATCAGGTGCATCGAAATATCGGGTCAGATTGAAATTGATCATTTTTCTATTCTTTTTTTTTACTCAAACTACATCAATCTTTCGTTTACTGTATATAGGTATGTGCTTATACAATTCTGGCAAGATGCCGCACGAAATATTTATCTATAGTACCATTACCATTTATCATTCCACTTATTTAACTTCTTTCCGAATCAATTTCGTTTCATAGTATATCGGCGTAAGCTGTGCAGTGTATTTTGCACTTCCGACGAACACCATCCTCGCGATTTGAATTTCGGTAGATATTTAGGTGAACGGGAAAAACGTAAGTACCTACCAATAGGGTTGGAAAAACTCGTAAAAGTATTTTTATTGCGGACGTTTTTACTAGCACATGTTACACGTGCCGTAATACGCTTAACTATGCGCTGCTCCCTCCAGTGAATATATATCTGGCGATTTTATAGCGCCAGAAATCTCTGGATGGGCTTTCTGTAGGATTAGATTTTACGATGCTCGACAGTGTTCATCAAGGGTGTTTGTTTTTGCTCGAACTGGCGCCGTAAGGGAACGCCCTCGTCTACTAGACCGAATTATATTGCCGGAAAATCCTTTTTCCTTAATTATCTCCCTTGCCGTACGTTACTCGCCTTTGTTTTTCAGTCAGGGACGTATCGACGAATCGAATTTCATTAGAAAATTGCTAAAAATCTTCTTTCGCGAAGATAGTGACTACAGCGAAAAATATGACAAATGAGTTGTAATCGACGAACGAACGTACGAGTGCACCGGAAAATGATTTTTTGTCAGGGTCATAAATGAGACAGAACTCGGGTGTTTTTTTTTTCAAATGAAACTCATGAAGATCGTTTTATTTGTAATTTTGTTATAGCGTTAAAAGAACTTGATGAGATGAAGTTTCACAAGGTCGCGTTGAGAGGGCTACCTGCTGTAGGGTTTATATGACTCTTCCTTAATTGGGTTTGCGCGCGGTGTGTAAAGGCGCTAAAGTTAATCTGAAACGCGTTTACGATCGCAAAAAACTATCGACTGAAATTGGAGACGTGCCTCTATAACCGTGTATAGGTCGGAGGTATGTACTAGCCATGTGTAGACTTTCGTTGCTAATACAGCAGCCGCACCATCGGCAGCAATATAACGGAAACACCGACTAGCTTCTATGGTGCTGATAGCTGATAGGATATTATTGGCGGCTTTCGATCAAAAGAAACTATAAGGGTTGTAAAACGTTTTTATTGAACCGTGCAAGCACTACGCTGGCAAAATGAGTTTTCAAGTTACAATTCGTACCGGTTATAAATCCTAGCCGCTACCGGTTATTGCATAGTGTATAGAAGTTTACCCGTACATAAGTATGTATAAATATATGCGCAAGGGTCCTTGTAACGTACCAAAGCCGCGGTGCAATTTTTTTTCTCATTTCTTTCTTTCGCTTATGGAAAAATCAAACAGATCTCGCCCCATAGGCTACCGTGAGATCCGTGCAAATTACGTGCTAATACGTAAAGATAATTGTTGGGTAAAAAAAAATTCCAAATCACCGGAGATCAAAATTCATTTTTTATAGCAGATGGTCGTGGTCTACGCGTATATATCTAAGAGCCTGGGGATAGGCGATTGTCCGTCACATAACTTAGGGAGAGTTCAGACCGTCCCTTGGTTTAAGTTACGACGCGGTTTCGAAAAGCTTGGCTATTGTTTGCGGGTCCCACCGCGCGCCGCCCACGCGTTTCGTTTTAATTCCAGGTGAAGAAAAAGAGGAGAAAAAAAAATAATATAGGTATACATAATGTGAGAGAAGAAACAAACGATACGGTACCTATATGCTGGAGCAACGTTTCTTCGTCACATAACTTAGAAGAAAAAAAGAAAACAGAATTAAATGGAACCGTAAAATTTGCTCGAAAGTTACGATTTTTGGTCTCGTGTTCCAGGTATGCGTCGCATAGTATATTAAAAATAAGGTGAAGAGAACGTATTACGTTATAGATGAAAAAAAAAAAGAAAACCAAAAAAGATATTTCGTTTGTCGGCGAAGCTGGAATCGGTTATTAAATGTCACATAAACCACAAAAACGTTTTGTTTGGGTCTGTAGCTCTAATAATTTTTCAGATTCACGTGGTTATGGTTGAAGGTTAATCGAAGTTTACCTCAAAACAGATAATTATTAAGTCACATAAACTGTCCCCTCGTCGTCGAACAACTGTGCGCGGGATATCGTATAATAACTTTCGTCCCTAAATTAATGCTCGATTAGTTTTCAATCCCTCTGGAAACAAAAATTTCATGCGAATATCCATTTCCTGATGTAGAATGAAATAATGTGAATTCATTTTTCATAACGAATAAAAAAAAAGTATATCAGAATCAGTTGGCACACGGTACAAGTGAACTCCGTATTACAGTGGTCACCTTATACGTCGCTTACATCAAAGCTTCGTTCGGCCCGCGGCCTCCTGTAATTACAGGCGCGAGGCGTGGTCAAGCAAGAACAATAGGTGCAGCCAAAGGTACGACGTTGGTAGATCGTTGATGGCAAGGTGGCCGAAATCGTCGGGTTATACGGTGCCCCTGAAATGTTTCGATCCGATGGGATCTAAAGAGAACTCTTTTCGGAGCAGCTTTATATATATATACCTATATATAAGAAGCTTTGCGATCTGATCTTAAGAATATCGAGTGTTACTTTGATCGTGAAAAGTCGATAACAACATTTTAGGTGCTAAGAGGTACCATTTAAATGGCATAAATTAAATCCCGCGTTGGGTATTAGTTACCAACATTTGTCGGAGCACCGCGCGCGCCTTTCGGTTCAATTTCAAACGAAACTAAAACGCTAAATGCCAACGGAATCGAAAAGAAAAAAAAATAAATCCGATCTCATTTCTTCCACACAAATCCCTCGCGGGGTTGCATGGAAAAGAAAAAAAAAATGATCGTCCATTTTTTTTTAGATTTTATAATACTCGTACATCGAACGAATATAAGATTTGTGATAAATAAAAAACTAAAAAATTAACGATGATAAAAAAAAAAAACCCGAATAAATGCCTTAGCCTATACCGCGTGCCTTATATCTGTCAGCAATTAATTTTTATCACTAATTAATGCAAACTGTTATGGGTGATAATTATAGAAATATTCGCGCGTGTGTGCAGTAGGCATGCATATATCTGTGTAAATGTTTCAGAAGCCTATACCACCCTGAGTATGTAACATTATTTTATGTATATATATATATAAATTATATAGAGCTAAGCTGCTCTGTGGGACAGGAGCCGTCGCGGGCAGCTGCGCATTGTTTGACTGAGAATGGCCATCAGGGTTGAAAATATGAAATAAAATAAGATGAACCTGCAAAAAAAAAAAAGAAAAAATCAAAGACATGACAAATAGAAGAGGTAAAACGTGTCTGGAGCAGAACCGGGCAGATATAATATATAATATATACCCTATACCTGTAATATACGTGCACGACAGTGGCGATGCGTGGCGTGTTAATTAATGAATTCAGCCACCTCCCATTGCATGCATATTGCATATAATACCCGTACATATGGTCAGTTCTACTCTGCTCCTCTTCGATCATTCCGCACCATCAGCGTCGTTCATGTATTATAATAATCATCATGCATCTTTTCTTCCTATCAGTAAGTTTTCGTCACGTCCCGTCGCTTCTTATTATAATATGACGTCGTTTAACCTGCGAATTCGATGAATCCGATCGTCAAGTGGGTAAAAATCGATGGCAAAATTGAACATCATAATTTCCTAAAATGTTTGCGAACTCATATCAGCGGATTTCTGTGCATTAGAAAATTCAAATCATCAAATTATCAGAACAGAATTTGAACGGTAGTACATATTACGTGTCAAACTAAATATCTTTATGCCAATTACACCGAGATGATCAGCTTTTATTTTCGCGAGAGCGGGCGGCGAGGATGAGGTACGTGTTGCCGTATTAATGATCGTTTTAACAACGTACGGTAGCTTCTTGGCACCTTATTTTGCCATCACTCGGTGGCAAAAAAAAAAAAAAAAAAAAACGGAGTATATATAATAATCGAAGGCGCAAGTCACCGGCACGAATTGGCATGGATATTATGATGGGATGAAAAGAGAAAGAAAGAAAATAAAAAATAAATAAAAAGAACGAGAATGAATTAAGTAACGAAAAAAATTGATGTATATGGGACGGTTTCGGACAAAAAGGGATCAGAATTTCGTGTCAAAATTATTAATGTACAATGACGAATTGCAGTTCGGTTGACTTTGAACCAGATCGCTGTCAATCGAGGGAATATAAGGGGCGATATTTGATCGTTGCATAGGATGGATCGTATGTAGGGCGATTTTTCTTTCCTATAATCAGTATACATTATAAAGCAAGTGTTCGGATGATGAATGAACAAAAATGAACGACGAGAAAGAATTATTGTCTAGACATAAAAATACGATCCTCATGCGAACCGCTGTCAACCGATACTCAACGGGGAAGGGGGGGGGGGGGGGCCTATTCTGATGATGATAAACTCTAAAGATGTAAATTAATACATATCCCATTTTTTAATCGATACCCGGATCTCATTAAAATCGAGAAAGTCTGGAATTCCAATATTATAATTCAACCGTAATGGAAGTTTTAGACGTCAATTTATTTACAATATTATATTGACTCGGATTAACACTTAGAATTTATTGTCATATCTTTTTCTTCTACGATCAGTTTTACAAAATATTATCTTATTTTTCATTTGTACGGTTGAATTTGAATCAAAAAATAATTATCGAATATACAGATAAATTGCAGCTGATCAAATTTTTCCATTTTTTTTTTCAATGCAACAAGAAATTTCTGCTGAATTGGAAATAAATTTATTTATTGCAAAATAAGCACTATATACGCGGTAAGGATACTCTTATGCCATCACCTGTTCTGGATTCCTCCTTTCCGCGTATATTTCTTCGACGAGGGCAACTGGTCTTTAGTTCTTGTATATCGTATATATACTACACCCATTTATTTGTGTTTTTTGAATTTCTTCTTTTTCTTTTTTTCCAACCTATATCTCCGATCCAGACGCTGCTCTTTATACGCTGCGCTGCAGTGCTTGCTCTTGAAGCGCAAGGACAATTTGTGAGCAATTCGTTGTACCGTGTCCAGGAATTTTTCATGACCTTCGCGCAACTTATACTCCTTCCTAGCATTTATACTCGTACACCTTCTCTTTTTTTTCTCCCTTCTCTATCCTCTCTTCGTCTACTTCACGTCACGATAAATTCATCTGTCAAGCGAATTATGTCGGAATAATTTTTATGACGAATTCTTGTCCGCGGTCGAGTTGAGAGAAGAAAAAAAATTGCAATCAATTATCGGACCGATTTCTAAATCACTACACAGATACCTACGATAACATTAAAATTCCGTTCAAGTGAAGCGCACTGCACCAGTTTCGGAAAACTAAAATCTGTCCACTCCGTATGGAAAGTAATTTGAAAAAAAATCTGATGTAAAATATAAAAATACAGGAACGTTTGATTGTGAACATTAAAAATCTTCTCTCTCTCATTTGTTGGGGCAGAAATTTTTTTATTCATATAGAGATTATAAAACTTTTTTTGTTCGATGTAAGAGAGAAGTGAGTAAGTTTTTACATTCTTTGCCACGGGGCATACGGCAGCGATATTATATTATGAGCGTGTCATAAGCGAGATGATGAGAATGAAAGGATATAAGGTTACTTCTTGTATAGGTAACTGCTGCGAATTCCACCACATAGATTGACGCTAGTCAAGAACGTAATTTTTCTCTTCTTTCTTTTTTCGATGTGTCTTATATATTTTAATTAGCATATCATCAGCGATTTACGACGTGTACTTAACAGCGTGCTACTGTAATTTTTTGATGTGATACTAGCCGTATATTTATATACACGAGAGCAAACGCGGTCAGCGTTCTACCGTCTGAAATTCCTAAGGAGATGTTTTATTCAGAGACACCGCGGGCTTTCCGGATCGTTGCAATAAGGAGACTTTTTAAAGTCTCTGATCTGCCTTCAGGGAACACACATATATATAACGTATAATTTATATAAACTGAAACCTCCAACGCGCCTTCACCGCCCTCGCCTTACGCTTTACCTCCATGTACGCCATTCCTGCGCAAAATTCAGCTGCACCTTCCAGAGAAAGAGAAAAAAACGAATATCAGGTAGCTGCTACAGCAATTTGCATACAATCCACACCGATTCGGGTTTTAAAAAGCGATAGTTATAAACTCTGAGCAATCGGCACTCCGCTCGTGTCCGGCGTCTCGGTGGTATCGCGTGGCGAGAAAGAAAGGGGAAGAGAGAATGAAAAAATTTGTATGAAATAAAGATAAAATTTATGTATAATATACGTATCGTATAAAATATACTTTATACACGACATCGTAAATTCAATGAATATTGTGTGTCTATACAGTTATGTATAATATGCCGCATGAACTGAATTACATTGCCAAAGGGATCACGTGCAGGTACCTATATAATGTGTACGGATTGCGGGATGGATTTTGATGAATTTAATCTGAAATTCGCTCTTGGCGATCAGCTTGCCCCGATCGCCTTTAGGAATGTTTATAACGAGTGATTTTTCTCCTGCTGCAGCGGCCCTGATGATTCTTACAGTAATCTTTATATTACCTGCCACACGTTCCCTCATTGCCACATATATTTCCTTCTCGATTGAATGAGCCCTTGATTTTTGAATCGCGAGATGCTGGACACTTGCATTATAAAATCTGGTTCGCGACTAATTTGTAATTAAATACCGCGGCGAGGAAAAAAAAAGAATATATACGAAAATTCGACTGTGTAAACTATATAAACACGTATTATGTGCGTAGCCGCAATTGCAATTATGCAATTATACAATTACACAATTATACGGATATTTATTATAATTTAAATACTACGCGTAAAGCAGATATGTACCAATTTAAATTACCGCGTGTATATGTGGCATTGGTACACCGAGGTATATTGTAGTGTAGAGTATAACACGGCGTGTGCTCTCGAAGCCATTACAAGATACTTATTGGGTACCGTCAATATATCACTGGGCAATGAGTTTCAGTTGCCGATATATAATAATACTACGAGATCGAAACGTTATACGCGTGGGTGAATTTTACGAGTTTCTACGACGTTACTACGTGTATATATATATACTATATGGGTATATAATAATATGTGCTGCTGAACAGCAAAGTATACGGGCAAATCTATTGTCCTCATACAACATGAACCCCGAGCAGCAGCACCGTTGCGTGTATGTAAGTAATATTAAATCGAGAGCGGTGAAATTAGAATTACAAATACGCGGTGGATCGGAAAGATCTTGAATGAAATTATTGCAAGTAGAGATTGAGAGGAAGGTGAACATGCCGTATAGTTTGGGTTACTAAAACTGGCCAAAAGTTTAGTTGATTGAAGAGAGAGAGAGAGAGAGAGAGAGAAAAAAAAATCAAGAAATGCAAAAAAATAAAAATAAATTCGCTACTCAAACTCGCGAGGGTTCGGAGATCCGCGGCGGTTGTAATTGGAACGGGTATAAATCTTTTCTCTTCATGGACAATTGTTTTTCTGTCTATACAGATATTTACAATGCATCTTGGGTATATCTGCACCACCACCGAGCTAACGGCAGCGGCAGCAGCAGCAACAGCGGCAGCTGCTTCTGCGTACGTCTCATTAATTAAGCCTCCTCTGTTCTCTTTCGTTTCTCTTTCTCTTTTCTTCTCTTTTAACCCTCCGGGCAACTTTTCAACCGCTTCACCCGCACCTCCTACGATATCGCCGCTCCTCGAATATCCGTCGTTATAAATATATATATTTATGCATATCCTTACTTATCCTTTTTTGCTTCATCTCTTTCTCTCGGATAGACAGCAATTAATAAAATTAAAAAAAAAAATTCAAATAAAAAATTCAACATAACTCGGGACATCAAATATAAAACGCAGATTATTCAAGAAGAGACGTGACTCACGGGGTCATAAGGATAATGTTTCATTTTTTTTGAATTTACAACTGTAAATTTTAACCTTCATTAAATTCGTGTAAATTTCACCTGGCTCTCACGCACGGGGTCAGGACTGAATATATTTTCGCAAAATTTTTCGTTGCGGATCGATCGACAAAAAATTTTTCATTTCTCTAAACAAATCCATAGTTAGTCAGTTTACTAATTCTTTTTTATCTTATCTTTCTGTTTCAGTGATGCAATGATAAGATCAAGCAAAAATTCTACAAATTATACTCAGACGACGCAACAGAGCAAAATATCAGCAATCCGCTTCAATCGTCTGGAACATTACAAAGGTGAGTTACATATGACACATTCGTTAATGCAGTTAATAATATTAACGCAAAAAATGAGCTGGGTATTGAGAAATATGAAGAAAACGAAAACCTTACAGAAAAATTCTGTTCGCAATGAAATTATGAAAGAAAAAGATGTTCAGAAGAGAAAAGAATCTTGAGCATTGAAAAAATTGAAATATGAAAAGAAAAAAAACGAAAAAATCAAAATTGACTACCGCATAATTCTATTGCAATCTCGACGGAAGATCTGAAAGTTGGTAGAGTTTGTAGTTATAGAATGAAAATAATTTTACATTTTCGGCGCGTATTATACGGGGTATACCTTTGACGTTTCAAACGTTCCTCGATAAATTTAAGTTCGGTTTCTTCTCGGGCAATCATAACTTCTGATAAAATACGAGCCCTTTTTCATCGGCCGCTACCTGCAACCTCACTCCGCAGCTCTGCGTACGCGTGTATACAGCATGCGTTTTCTATATGGCGAATACAGGAGAAGCCGCAAAATCGTGCAATGGATCCTGAGCTAAAACCAACTTCCGTAGAAATATATGTTTTATCGTATTTTATACACAATGTGGCTCTGTCTTCTTTTTCTAATTTTTTTTTCCGTTCAAGTATGAGTAGGGTGATGAATCGGTGCCTGCAATTTCTATGAAGTTGTTCATCGCGTGCAACTCAAACCGAATGACTATTGCATTCTTCCATTGAAAATAATTAGCTTCATTATATGTATATAGATATAAAATTTATACAAAAGTGTAATGGACGTAACAGTGCAGCGGTCGAATTTGGGAACCAAAACATTGCCAATTATGATTATAATCTACGTTATTATCTTGATTCCTGGGGGTTTGATGGCTATATGTGTATATAACGTCTTTGCAAAACGAATCGGTTATAATACGGAATGCGCGTACAAAGTATATGAGCAGCAGCTAAAAGTAGCAGCTGGTCAGTGGCCGATGAAGAGCGGACGACCAGTTATGTAAGCGTACATTATATACATATATACATCCTCTGCTCATTGATTTACGTTGATAGCCGATTTTGAACCGATATATTTTCCCTTCGTATATACGCGCGTCTATAAAATAACCTTAATACCTTACCGCATCTCACGCACAACGCAAGCCTCGAGGCTAAGCAATTTTCAATACGACTTCGCGATATCGTGTATAAAAAATATGCCGGCGAAAAAAGATTGACAGAAATATTTTTTGTACGTACATGAGAAAAAATCTATGCGGGGAAATTTAACTGCGCCATCTAGACCGAGGTGTGCCAATTATTTTCCGAATATGTATAATATCTGCGTTGGAAAAATGTTCGGAAAAAAGTTAATGAACTTGAATTTAATTATAGGGACATTAAAATTACTCGTTATTGATTGTGAATCGGTAATTACAATGTATAGTCGGAGATGGTCTTTTTTTTAATTTTTTTTTTGGGAGGCGGGTGGGCCAGGAATGTTTAATTTGTGCATGTCTCGCCTAGACTTTGAAATTTTGAAGATGATTTTAAACGGGGAGTTCGACAAATTAAGCCTCCGGCACCTTGAGCGTGATTCGGACGCTCTGCTGGCTTAATGATCGGTCCAGTCACGCACGAAACTTTGGACAAGACACGACCACGACACGGTTTATAATCCCACGTCTTAATCGCGTCACAAATTACCACTTTCCCGTCCCATCGCAATCTCGCTTTCCATTTAACGAAGAACGTGCTCGAAATAATACGAAGGGACTGCTCCCGTCCTACCAGCGCGCCCTGTACATGTATAGGTATATACATTCAATCCATCCAACCGTATTAACTCATCTCAATTAACAATTATTCATTTACTAATTGTCTAGTATATACAGTCGCCGTATAAAGCGACGTGTTTCACGTCCGGTGGCAGACGTGAGTCGGACGTAAAAAATATAAATTTCATGAGAAGAAAAAATCTTTCCAAATTTTCAGAGATAAGTTTTGAGAATAGAAATAGGTATAAATTTTTCCAACGGTTTGCGCTTGTGGAATGGAAAATTTTACATCGTTGCAACTTTTACTCTTTTTCCTGCAAAGGGATGTATGGTAGCATGGTGGTACAGGTGCAAACGGGACGCCCACAATTTAAAGCAATTTATTATTATGTACAACGGAATTCTGAATACGCCAGAGGCAATATTATTATTCTTTAGCTATAGTTTCGTACGAGTAGCGACGAGGCGCCATAACATTATGATATTGGGAACGCGGATGGTTTTCGTTTTCAAATCAAAGAACGTTTCGTCGGTGCCTCGAGCAATCGGCAAGCAGTTCGTAGCTACCCTATGCATACAAAATGGTGCTACCAGCAGCCCTCGAGGGTAACTTATTTCAGGTATATAATGTGAGGTACGAACTAATTTAAAAACCTTTGTGAAATATTACCACTATAACTAAATAAAAGTTATAATTTGGAAACGGAAAAGAGAAACTTTGAACTCGTTGAAAAACCCGGAAATTAAGATATCGTCTAAGTTTTTGGTTAATAATTTGGAGACATCGAACCCGTGCGACCCATCAGAATAGGTTAAAGATTTTTTCGCATCTCTAACTACCTTTGAAATATAAATTAATAAAATTATTCCCTAAATTAATCGAAGCGTTCAGACTTGCCGCTTTTTTTTGTCTTCCACTGCATTCTATCAGCTTGTATTTATAAACTCCAATAATTTCGATCCTTGAAACGCGCGTGTCCGTAACGTATCGTGACAAATCACGCGTCAATTAGATAAGTTGGTAAAAAAATTTCATCCAATGAAAACAAAGGTGCGATAAAAGAAATTCCAAAGAGATTGAATGAGGTCTGTAGAACAAGATTCGATTTATACAGTGTACAGATAATTTAATTTAAAAAATTGTTTTAAGAAAGTTTTTCAAGTATCTCGTGCTTTATTTCTATTCTTTCGTATACATCAACTTCAAGGCGAAAAATTAAAAGTTTGTTAATATTCAGATTTGAAGGTCGCTCGAAGACATTTCAAGTACTTTACTTTGCAAGTTAAAAAATTTTTGAGCGACTTTTAGAAATCAAAATATCGAGTTGAAATTTTTAACCTAGAAAATAGTAGAATGACGAGAATGAAGACAAAAAAAAGAACAAATCAATTTTTGACGATTTTGGACATTTTCAAAAATCTTGAGCGACTCCTAAAATTTTTTTTTTTTCGAGCTGATCTTTGGAGGGGGCTTTTAAAACATGTTAAACTAATATAATTTTCATATAAAAGACGCAAAAAAAAATTATTCTTTTTTTATGGGCCACCCTAATATATAGGTATGTGAAGTTTGAAATAGCGCGACGCCGTTCGTCGTTCTCGCGATCACTCGGCGTTCGTACTCGTCCCCCAGGACCACTCGCGGCCACTTTCGGACGTGACTCTATGCGCTCTGGAAGTTCAGTCGGGATAAGAAAAAGGACGGTGGACTCGTGCCGGGCAACGGTCACCGTGGGAGAGTTCCACAGCTGACTGTACACAGTATAAGAGAGCTTGAGAATTGTCTTGTATAATATTTTCAATCGTCGACTGGTCATCTGGTCCAGTAGTTTTCTGACGTTTGCCATCATCGAATGCACGTACCGCGCTCACCTAAGACACGGTGAAACGAGCGGTTGGCGGTAAACGAAAAAAAAACAAATTTACAAAAAAAAAATGAAAAACTTGTCTCAGGAACGCGATCAACTTTTAGGTCACGATCTTTGTACTACACGCTTCGCTGCATATTGTGTAGAATTGTGCAGCAAGTTATTTGTTCGTTTCATTTCTTTTCGTTCGTTCACGTTCTTCTGCGGAAATATACTACAACGATTCTTAAACCGCTGTGAAATTGACGATGATAAATATTAACCGCTTCGATTGTATCCCATTTAGAAACGCGAGACTCGATCGAGATCTTTTCAGTAAACTATTGACGAGGAGATTTCTATAAATATTCATTTATTACGTAGGAAAGAAAAAAATTTATGGCATTTCGTCAGTTCAGGAAATGGAAGATTAGCTTATCGATTTTCATCTTTTCAATCGCAAAAGCCTTCCACTCGAGCAAAGTGAGATTCCGAGAATAAAGTTTAGGGGATGAGAAATTGAAGGTCGATGACAAACGCATGATTCGGACCACCGACTTCGATCTGATGAGATTTATATGAAATTCGATGAGGTAGAAATTTTCTCTGTCAATTTTCACGGATCTCGTGCCATGGCACGGTTATAGTAGCGTGGGAGTGGCTTTTTAGTCTCCCTATACAGAATGATGGGGGGATTTTATATAGAGGATTTATCGTGGAAACGTGTCTTCCGTAAACCACGTCGTCTCCACGGTATAACTTCGAGATATCGGAATTGTTACGCTGCGAACTTACCCTGCGTAGAATAATACGTATTTCACTCGACACGCCGCGTACTGCAAGACAAATTCAATTCTTCGCTCACAGTTTGGTAACGCGCGCGTATCCGATTCAATGATATTATTGTACGTATATGTATCAATTTCTTCCAGTGTGGTCCTTGTACCGAAATAAAAGTATCAGAAGATTTGATACTCAATGAAATTGCCACTCCCAATGAATTAAAACTCAGGATTACCAGTCGCTATTTTTTTTTTTTTTTATGTGATGTTCAGTTTGACAAAAAATCTCCTTTAAGAAAAGCAAGGCACGTTTGATACGATAAATTTATATCTAAAGAGATCATCTAATGTCCTTATTCCTCACGTATATAGGCGTGTTCGTTTTACGAACGAGAAAGGCGGACGAACGTCTGATGGGAACGGGATGTACGATTCGAATGGCGTATTTAGAGAGAAGAAAGTATAATACGCGTGAAAAAACAATATGAATGAGTAACAAGAAAATTAACAAATTAAAATAAGAGAATCATGGAATCTGAAATTATCCAAATTATACAGTTACAACTTAATAACTTAATGCATATTCGTGATTCGGGGGATGGAATTCATAAAGTACGTTGTACAGCAGTGCTCCAGATTAACGTTAATTTAATTTCTCACTCGCGGCTACGAGTTCCTTTCTGGCTTAACTTGCGTCAGAAAAAAGCTCGAGAGCTGTTTTCGTTTTCTTCCTGTGTACATTCATTATTATTCTTATTATTGTCGTCATTTTTTTGTATCTTTTGCTTTTTCAGTACAGCGTGGCTCAAGCTAATGATTAAGAGAGCGTGTCGGAGTAGCTGAACAACGCTCGTGTCTGATGCAGCGTTACGACCAAGTCCCTTCTATACCGTGAACCCTCACTTCGGCTGAGGCCCTTGGTCTCTGAATTTATTTCCTGCGTTGGTGTGCGGAGATGGTTATTTGGTAGTTAGCCACCTTCGCTTCAACTCCTCCTCCATACACCATATCCCAGGGGGTGCATCTCAAAACGATCTTCAAGGGCCGTCCTATACGGTGGTCACCTGTCCGTCACATACGTGCGCCGTACCAACGAAGAAGAAAGAGAGAAACAAAATGAAGAAAATGTTCTGAAGGAAAAGGATTACGAACAACACGACAACAACCTCGGGGACCGGTGAGTTCGAAATCAAATACTTTTATGCATGAAAATATTTGCGTGAAATTTTTAAAACTGCGAGATGGATGAAAGCATAAAATAAAATAATAGAAACCAATAGAAATGATATAGGAAAAAAATGGGGATGTAGATTTGACGATTTGTTGCCAGAATCTTAAGTGAATTAATGATCAACTTCGCGTCGTTCGAGGTCTGTGATTACCCTAGCTGATATAGGCATAGTTGGTATACAGAGTGTGGGAACTAGGAAGTGAAATTATACGGCGGTTTCATGACGCTGAGTCCTGAAGTCGAGCAACGTGGTGTTATTCATATATATACGTTTTAACTAACCGAACACACTGTTCCACTCGAAGTGCAGCCTCTACATTTTATAGGCACCTACGTACCCACTACTTGGGGTCCGAGTCGGTATGAACGCGAGAGAATGTTGACCATTGAATTTAGACACATAGTTTTTTCCTTTTTTGTTTTACAACAGGCGAACTAAATTTTTGATCGGATTTTAACCAAAATTTAGTAACAAAATAGCGACCAAAAATTGAACCGAAGCGAAAAAATAAGATAAAAAAAACGTTCGATGCGAGCGGGATGAAAATTTTCTGGGATCCAAATGGTGAAAGTGATTAGGTAGCCGCGCGTCGCTTCCTGAACGAGGGATAGGTTTTGAGTATGCGATTTCTGTGGTATGGCTAATATTCAGCAGTAATTACGGAATAGAGGCGTACCGCTTATAATACCTCATGCACAGGTAGCATCGCATGATGGGAAGCCAATAGGTAATGATACGATATAAAGTCGTGGCGAATTCACATGCGATCCCTCAGGCTCTGAATAGAGGATTGAGTTCTTACTTTTTTTTCCATTTCGTTTCTCTTTTTTTTCCTTTTTTTTCCTTACAAATACAGAAAGACTTATAGCGGTACTTTTATAAAATTCCAACGATTTCGCGATCTTGAACTCTACATACGAATCGTGCACTGTATCGTATAGATCACCGATTCATAGCTACTGCAAACGATACTCGAACCAGATCGGAACCAATTATTACTCGCACGCTATCCCTATTATGTGCTTGAAAATGCAAAAATTTACCACACGACCGTATTTTTTTTTTTATCGTCAACAGAATTCTCAACATTTAACGGATCACGTGCACAGGTATGATTTAACAAAGTAAATTTATTTTCTTTCATTCGGAATAAGATGTAATATATGCTGGATAATACGTGCGCGGAAATAAATCCTCAAGAATTGCAGTTTATTACCAGCGGCGTATCAAATCGGTTTGGTTTCGCGGTGAAATATCTTTCGACTACATTGAGACCTGCAGTATACGTTGACTTGTAAGGGAGCTGCGCAGGTATTGCTCATTAATCGAGACCTACTCGTGTTACTACGAGTTGTACGTACGTCTGAACTGCCCTGCCGCGACGCCATATTGCGATTTCCGCATTTTTGCGAAACTTGATCCTAAACCGCACCTGCAGCTGTTTCGAACTCCAACTTCCACGTATACTACTGCAGTGAATTTTCAAAGTGACGATGTACGTTATACAACCGACACGTTCGTTTCCCATCATACTTGGAACTTACCGTGACGAAATTTAATGTCGTTGTTGACTCGCTTACTCGGTAGCACAGAGACGCAACGTCGATTGAAACTACCCACTGACCGTTTTGGTTTTTTTTTTTTTTTATTTTCGCTCTTTTTTCAACAGGGGTAACGAACTCCTTCGCTCTGGAGATCGGGACGGAGTAGCGTGCTGCACGCGTTTTAAGCAATTTTTTTTTGTTTTGTTTTTTGATTCGTAAATATACTGCACTCGATATGTACACATATATAGTATATATTACATATACGATAGGTCAGGGATCGAGGAGCGGGAGCCGCGTAAGCGATCCGTGCGAATCCCCTGGGCAAAACAGCGCGCGAATTACTGCTCGAAAATTGCTCCTTTTTTCTTTTTACATCCGATTTTTTTTTTTTTTTTCTTTCTTTTCGGTTTTACTTTATACGTACATATATGGAGAATTCCACGTCAAACGGGCCACTTTTTCCAAAATATTTTTTGAACTTGAACGAACTTTTTAGACGGCTCTTTAAATTTGCGAATTCCGACGTTTCCGCTGTATAAAATATTTTCAATATTTCTGCCGATAGACGCGAAAAAAAACAAATTGCTAAAATTAGGTATTCGATAGGATTTTTTCCTCACCTACTTTCATGCAAAATTCCGTACTCTCATGCATGACTACGAAAACACGTCTTGATAATTTCTATGCCACTTTTCTAAAAACTCTCCATGTTTAAAATTTTTTTTGCAATTCTTAAAATTTAGTTCATTCCCTCTACTCTAACCCTTGTAAATTTCCAAATGGACCGAGAATCCGTTCTATGCCAAATTCTAATTGTTATTCCAAAATGAGATGAAAAAAGCGAACTCGAGGGATGTTTTTTTGGCCAAATTTTTTATCATGGAACCGGTCAATATTACTAGGGATAAACATATTTCAATAAATTATTTGAAGGTGTTTTTTTAATTCAATTTTTTTTCTTCAATCTTTTCAATTCTTTTTCAATTTTTAATATTTTGGAAAAAGTGGCCAGTTTGACGTGTAATGCCCCGTATACCCTGAGAAAATTGATTTACCGTTCCCCCACGCCGTTCGCAGCGTTCGCTGTGCGAAGCGCTCGATTCGAGACATGATTTAAGGTAGTCAGAAATTAGTGAACTGTTGTGTGCAATGTGCTCGATTAAAACTCATACAGTTTATGATGATTAAAATTTTTTGTTGGTGTATTACACAACGTATACTTACGCACGACGAGTATAGGTGCGTGCACATGTTCGATAACATATGTATAAATACATATATATGAAGCTATACATACGTATCAAAGATGCAATTCTTTACAGCCAATATGCAACACGCGAACTGACTCGGAAATAATCATTACATTTATCGAGTTTTTTGAATTTAAAAACCTTTTTTTCTCCTCCCGTTTTTTATTTCCCTTTTCCGTTTCCATGGGACTTTGCTTGACGTCCAAGCAAAATACTTGATCAATGTTCATTTATAATTATAATCGCGCAACATGATCGTGTCCAGATTAAGAAACGTTAATTAAAATTTTATGGTTGATAATTTTAGTGTCCCGTTGCATCGATGCGGCTCTCGTATATCCGGAACGTTTCTTATTCCCCTATAGGTATGTGCGGTATATGAGAAAATCGTTATTCATAATCGAGGTGAAATTGAAAATATAATCAGAACGTGTCTGAAACACACCCATGATCTGTTTTTATTATAAACGATCTCATGTGCAGGGGGGATAGTTTAATAAAATTTATTGCCAATTTTTAACACGCGAAGTCTCACCTTGGATTTTATAGTGCACGTCGTACGTCATGACTCGAGTTATACGCAGAAAGTTGCCGTTGCTTTTTCTCTTTCAATTTGTTTTATCGTAAGTTCAAGAAAACAGGTTCATGTGTATAAGGTGGATTATAATATGATCGTATATAGTGTATAATAATTTATATTATTTTAGTTAATTATCCATCGATAATGAAATATAGCTAGGACCTTATCTGTGCCAGATTGTCGTATATTTTGAGATTATCGTGAAGAATACGATTCCAAAAAGTTCTTTAAAAAAAAAAAAAAAAATGAATGAACGAAGAAATAAACTGTCCGAACAAACTATACGCGCCTGACCAACGCAGCTC
Organism: Athalia circularis; assembly: GCA_963978495.1. Lineage (NCBI taxonomy): Eukaryota > Metazoa > Arthropoda > Insecta > Hymenoptera > Athaliidae > Athalia > Athalia circularis. The sequence goes on along the minus strand of OZ021698.1, from coordinate 16,391,825 downwards.
ATCGTTCGTTACGGTATAGCACACGGCGTTTCGTCGAGGATCGGGAGGGTCCGTTTTGAGGAATTGATTTTTTTTTTTGATTTCTTTTTTATCATTTTTCTTACCAGCTTCATTTTTATCCCTGACCTCTTCACCTATCACGTGATGTGTATGATATATACCTATACCTACCACGCGCAAGAGTCAAAACCGCGTACAGTGAACGCGAACACGGGATGTTGCAGCGCATAAAGCAAAAAAAAAAACAGAAAAAAAAAAGAGAGAAAGAAGTTTATATACAAGGTATAATATGATTTATATTCCCGTAATGGGAGCGGAGCTCAGGCTATTATTGTTGCCTTGGGGTGTACGTCATACGTACGTACGTACGTATCTACGTATATAGTAGTTATATTGGCTGGGGGCTTTTGCTCGACCAATCCGTTGTCTCCCTTTTGATAAACTCTTGCAGAAAACATAAAAGCAAGCGTGTATAGATATACCATCGGTATATACGTATAGTTTAAGCGGGAGCAAGATCACTTGTTGCAGGTATTCTACTCGCGGTTAAAGTCGGTCACGACTTACGTCTGACAGCATGACTACCGCCTGCACTGGGTGCATTGCTCGGTAATGTCTGACCTCAGTGGCGTACGTTAACAATCCATGAAATTTCACGGTGAAATCGATAGAATTATTTTCTGCATTGAGAGATTCGGATCAAAATCATATGCTTGCATGATTCTGCTGATCAACATCAATGGCAGCGAGGTATATTCGCATAGCAATTGATCCTGATCACGTTATTATCTATCCGTATTTGATGCTGGAATTATAATAACGTATAATTTCACGTATCATTCCGTATCCTAGTGTTTGTCGGCCTGTTAATTTATTTTTCAAATTTTCGTAGCCTCAGCAGTCTTTTCAAACACGTGAATTTCTATCACATTAAAGTCTGGGGAGGCGTGTTGAGATGTACTCGAAAGTTCGGAAAGATCGAAAGTTTGGAACTTTGGTTGAAATAAATTCCAGAAAAACAAAATTCTATCGAATAGCGGATTGATGATTTAACTCGGTTTCCGTTGACAGCTCGCAAGATTTGTTGTAAGTTTCGTGACAGGCAGAGATAGAGTTTGCCATAAGTTTGCAATTTTTTTTTCATTCAATTTTCTTTCAAAATCATATACATCGGAGGGTTTCGTATTTCTTCCAGGATATTGAGCAATATCGGAGTACAAAGAATTCGGTTCGCGTCGCCGTTCACGACTGTTTGTAAATGGCCGTAACTACTGTCATATATTTCTGGCCAGTGAATATCGGGACAATATCTACTTTTTTCAAAATCTTTTAAAATGGGGATAATAATTTTGGGTTTGAGGAAACTCCGGGTAAACTTGCAGAAACCCGTCTAAACGATCCTAAATATGCCTACCTATATGAATTTCAATGCTTCTAAAAAGTTACACGCAATTTAAGCCCGGCAATCGCGTATAACGTCGAATGACAACAGAATAAATAAATTCTCCCGCAACACAATTTCTTGACCGAGGGAGAAAAATGTGAAGAATGTTTCCGACTTGAACTTTCAGTGGGAAAAAAAAAAGAAACGTTCCATTAGAATAAAATTTTAAATGGTGTGGATTCTAATCCAATAGACGTCGGCTCGTCATCGAGATATTATATTTGCCATAAGGAAGTATTCGGCGTGAAAAAGAGAAAATATTTTTTCGTATGTCGGGTACAGGAATTTGCGTGTACCCATGTATAAGGGTACACACAGAAATATCATTCTTGAACCATAAATGTGAGAATTACTATAGAGGCGTAAAGATGAAAAGACATCATGCGGGCTTCTTCTTCAAGCATTTCGTATATCTATAGCGTATGAGGTGTAAAATAGCGTTCGCCGATGCATTTTGCGGGGAAAGATCGTACGGCGTTTAGATAGTGTTGCGGAAAGCGTTTGACTCTCCACTGTAGCCACTGCGAATCTTTCAACCGTTCAAGGGGGTTAACGTATGTTTATCCGCACCGCACGTTTTCACAACTGTTTTACGATTATTACTGCAAATTTTATATTCCTCACCGTTTCTATTTGCTGCTGAAATTAAATTCAAAGTTATTTAACGCTGCACAGCAGCGGCAGTCATCGATTTAGCGGAAAATTTAGTGGAAGTCTTAACGAAGCGCGGTACTCGCAGACCTAACTGTCAATATAATTAAAACAGAGTTTTATTATTCCAAAGATACAATAAAATGATTTTTCGAACTGGTCAAAATACGCTTATGCGTTATGAGAATCGCTAGTCATACATCGATGTAATATAATATTTGCGGTATGTGAACGATGCGGACTGGATATCTGTGCATGGAAATTATTTTTCGAAATCGTATATAAGAAAATTACAGTTGTCCGTTTCGTTCCTTCGAGGAACACGCATATCGTGGTCGTGGTGCTGCAGATATGGGTATAATCCGAGTATATATATTGGCGTGCGATGTGGCGTGGCGTGGTGCGGTACGTGATTACCGACAGCCTCTGTTACAGCGGACGTAGTGCAGCTATGAGGTCAAAGGTCGACCCGCCTTCACTTACCGCGCACTGAAGCCGCGCCGGTAATTGCAGCTGACCGTGACGCCGGAAATTTCGCCCAGCTCGCGTTTCGCTCGCTTTTACAAAAAGAAAAAAAAAAAAAAAAGAAAGAGAAATAAAATAAATGAGTTCTTTTTTTTCTCCAACGCAGGTAGATAATATTGATGTATACAAAACGATTTACATGAAATTTATTTTATTTCTTACTATTTATGGCGTAATATTTTTCGAAACCTCTTTATTGATATCGATAAAAAAATTAAGCTGAAAAATATCAATAATAAATTTTGTAGTTATTACTGTAATTATTATCTTTTGGAAAGTTGAACGACGAAGTGTGGTACACCATTCAATCTATACACTTACCAATTCCGATAATGACATGGAATTAATTAGGGTAGTTCGGAATATACGGAAGAGGAGTATATCGGGAGGAAAGTAAAATAAGAACATACCAGAGAGAGAGAGAGAAAGGGAGGGGGGGTCGGATATAACTGACGATGAGCGAAAGAAAGTATACCATAAATATAATGACACTACACAACATACGAACAGTAATTTTTATTTATTTTGTTCGATTTTTTTTTTCTCACGTAGTCGTTGAATTAGTATTACGAGAAAATTGGATCATGGGTCGTAATTTTGAAAAAGTGTGAGGTGTGATGTCGCGGTAATGACGATCGGTAAGTGATGAGTACCGATATAAAAGCCCTTGAGGAGTTGAGGCTCGCGAGTTTATAGCGGACTCATATTAAACCGCTCTCGGTTCTTGTAATCACGTAATTGACGCGATCCGTCCAGCACTTAGAGGCCTCGCGAATGAATCTGGAGCGTATACCGAACCACATTTTTCTTTATCCGTATTGTATGGCTTAATCGAACTTTAATGATATCAGGTGCGAGCCGAAATAATTTAACATCGACATACCCTGTACTGTACGACACCCTGAACTTAACCTCCCTCCGGGTTTCGTAGTAATTACCAATACCGTAAACTTCGAAAACCCTATAATATAAATTTCTGATTCCGGATTACGCCTAATTTTTTTATACTTCACGGTGTACACCAATTTTCGTTTGTTTGTACAGACCGCTTTTGGTTTAGCTCACCAATTGGACTAACACGATTTTTTCGAAAGCACTCAACGATGTAATTATCATACACTGCATCGCGTGAAAGATGCTACAATTTTTTTTCCTCAATTTTATAATCCTTTCTAAAATTTATGATCACTTAAGATTGAACACTCTCCATTATGGAATCCGTTGTATACTTAATCTATTAAACTGTGTCGTAGGTTATTTTTACTGCCGTTACTTTCATCGCCTACTTGTAACGATAACGATCTTCTAATTTATTTCATCGGATGATACGTAATGGGGTGTTATCTGCTAGACAAATTCCGGTCACAAAAACGAGTGTCTTACCTCGCAGAAATTATCGTGATGTTTAAAAATAAATTTTCATCACGGAAAATTTTACCAAAATTAATTTTTTATACTTCATTTTATTTGTCTTTTTTTCTTCTTCCTATACGAGCGTTAGGAATTCGTCGAGTAGAAAAATAGATTCGATTTCTGAATGGCATTCAATGAAGAGGACGAGAATTTCGAAAAATATTCTTGCGAAATTTGATACGCTTTTATGACATAGAAGATTACCTATTATTATAAAAATAAGTACCTGTTATACCTATGACACGATGTCAGAAAATATTTTCAAAATATTCCTAATATTATTCTTCAAATATTTAACGATAGATGGTTATATGTATAAATTTGTCATGGTATAAACGTGGAGTACGTACTAGCCGGACGTATTACAATGCACTTTTTCACATCAACTTTCTTTGTCACTGATGGGGAAAAAAGGTTTCGTTTTTGTACAATAGAGTTGAAAATATTTGCAAATGATCTACCCTTTGTCAGTGAAGGCGGTACATATATACAGACGCGTGTCTTCTTCGAAAGAAAATTTTCAAAATTTTTCTCTAATTCGAAACCCGTGACGACGTTTGCATAATGGAATAACTAACGATCGCCGATGGGATCGTAATATTTATTGTTGTAAACATCTGTGAGGGATGTCAATGGTCAGGAAATGAAGTGTATTTCGAATACTTGTTAATTTGAATTTTACAAGGAAAAATTTCGGTCCAAATTTTTCTCTATTATCAATCAACATTTTATTCCTCATCCTTATATATTTTCGACATCCAATTAAAAACGGCCGGTCAAACGAATGAAACAAACATCATCTATAAATATACATTTATCCTGCATCGCAACATATTTTCCGTCCTTCCTTCGTTATAGTAAAATGGAATTGATATGCAAATCGCGCGTCATTAGGCGAGCCAACGGACATCGTTTAAAATAGAATCAAAAAACTCCGCGGCCATTTCCGGTCGAGTCTACTGAAAGGGTATTCCTTGCGTATTCATTCATCGGTAGAGGGCTAAAGAAGGATGCACTTTTAGTTGGTCATCCGTCGTTAAAATGAAAAATTACACTTACCCAATTGTGCCACGCAAATTGAAATTTGATGTTACATCTGCACCGGCGGTGAGGTGGTCAGCTGCTATAATATACGCCTTTCTCGGGCAACCTGTAAAAGAGGAAGAAAAAAAATATTCGGGGTATCCGAAAGACATTTGGGAAATACTCTCGAGGTAGGCTTCTCCAGAAGGAATGCAATGTAACATTATTTTTTCATGATTTGCATCAAGTGTAATTTTGTGTTTTTCTTTTTTTTTCATTCCGGCTTGTTAAGCTGGAGATTAGCGCGGAGTATTAAGTTGCGCTTAAAAGCAAATAATTAACATATGAAAAGTTCGAACTCAAGGACCCCGCGTACCACGGGCACCGCTAAAATCTCAAATGTTTTGCGCAGCGGGAATTCCGACATACTTCTGGTATTTAGTCTGAAGGATGAGTGCCATCAGTGTGATAAATAAACGCGCTTCTCTACCATATTTAACCAAAGCTTTACGTTTTCTCGGGCACTATATATAGTTTAAGGGAATAAGTCCTGTCACACAGGTGGTTTCGTGGCATTCGCTCTTCGCCGAGAAAAGACTTCCCTATCCAAATAATTACCGACATTTATTTCAACCGGCGAACGCGACGAGTTGTTTTTTTCTTTTTTCTTTTTTTAATGCGCAGTGGAAAAAAGCGTACGTATCCTGCAACTCGTGGTGTAATTATATAAAAATGTGGGTAACCGCGCGAGTTTTAAAAAGAGAAAGGAAAAATAAAAAGTGGTGGGGACCTAAATAAGAATTTTCTGTGTAGATGAAAGTAATAAAAATATTCAGGGATATTTTTAAAAAATGAGAATAGTTATAGGGGTCGTGAATTTTAGCTGCGTTCTATATTTAAATTTGTCTTCCAACACTTCTATGGCGGGTGAAAAGCCAGGGCTATACCACTAATCCCGAAAATGTGGTCCACCTCAACCTTTACATAAAAATGTTAAACCCGTGTCAGAATATTCTTCAGCCCCATAGACCAGACGTATCTTTCATGGCGAGTCAAAATGTTTTTTACCCATCTTCCACATTATGCTAATCTGCCATATTTTAGTTTTCATACCTGCACCCTATCCTGACGTGGTTTTTTTTACTCGGCTCCTTTCCATTTCCAAAAAGTTTTTCAGTTCTCTCTCGGCAATTAGCGCGAACTGAATTTTTATAGTCGTGGATTTTTTTCTCACCAACACGTTTATGAATGAAAAATGTTATCGGACCGATCGCGAAGAGTATTTCAACCTGCACCCCAAGATCACAGGATGTCGAAACAAGAAGCAAAAAATATTGGGGGGGGGGGGGGGGGGAAATTCCTAGTAAAGATCGTATTAAAGAAGCAAGAAGCATTCATTGAGAAAAATGATCTCTGTATGCAGTATAGGTTGTACATAAAATGGCAAATATATACCATAGATCTTTCTGAGATGAATAGAAGCGATGAGAATAGATCAATAAACCACTTGATATCCCGAATAGATTTCTGAAATATAAATATGAGGATTAAAAAAAAAATGGTTAAACAAAAATGACCGGATGTAGATAATCCCCCTTCTATCCACTGGGAGATCCTTGAAGAAAAAAAAATGCGGTAGCAAAAAAGAAGTAGAAAAAACCGAATGGAGGGGAAAAAAAAAGTTTGAAGGGTCGGTTCTACCAGACTTGAAAGATGCACATTTGCGGATGCAGGAGATACGCTACTCTCATATATTTTGTGACGCAATCCTATTTGAAAAAAAAAAAAAACCGACCTTCGTGACCGTAGTTATAACCTGACACCGTTTCTCAATACCTTCAATGAAAGATTGATGACCGATATAGTTTCTCATTTATATATATTGGTTTCTGGATCAGCATGTTAATGAGGTTGGACATTGGTTAGGTACAATTATTACCGATTATTAAAAACAAAATCAAATGACTTGTGCAGCTATTATAACATATCCAGCTGCGGGTCGTCTGCGCCGTTACTATTCAAAGAATAATAAATTTTACATGAAATAAACTTGAAGAAAGTGAGTACGGAAATGTACAACTTGAATGGATTATAGATGCCCGGGCAAAGAACGACTCATGTCAAACGTCATGTTAGGTGCATCAGCCGTCTAATTATATTCCACGATTTACAATACCCTTGGACAAAATTGAATCTGACCCCCCAGAAAAAGAACCAAAGTGAAAAAAATCGAACGAATAAAAAATATCCAAACTTAATGTGCCTGTCTGTCGGTTGTCTCTTATACTCTCATTTTTTGATTTCTCGGATTAAAACCAAAGGGCTATCGTTCTTCTGCCTTTTCGATCTGACTCCCCGCTGGTATCGAAACGGGTCGCTGCGCAGACATCAGGACGAGCTGTACGAAAAATAGAATATACAATTCTCAGTCCGTTTTTGTATTTTTTTTTTACAATATGTTTTTTGGAAGCTTGCGCAATTTTCAGCTGTTCCTTCGTTTAACGTGTATTCTTGCGATAACTGATCCGCAAAATTTTTTTCAAGTGAAAAAAACAAGATAGAGAAATGGTTTTCACCTTATGTCATGTTTGACCAGTGTTAATCTGCGGGATAAATGAACGGGTAATGTAATTGTGGGGATATCACATGACATATATGGAAGTCGTGTGCAAAGAGCGGCGAAGGTTCCGAAGAAAAGAAAAAGAAAACAAGAAAAAAATTATTAAATGAATGAGTATAAGTGAGTGTAAAAGAAACAGGATGATATCGAGTGACTTTGATCGTTGGGGAAATCGCGGAACGGTGCACTATCAGCGAGTTGTCATCAGCAATCGTGTGAGACTGCAGCTCACGCGTGAATTCGAGTAGTTGTTCAAGCAAGAAATGACCAATAAGAAGAGAACAGATGCGTTACTAAACGAACCACGTGTTTGCATGCGTTTATATGAAGTAGGTTTACATAAGTATATGCGGAGATGCGGTGTGGGGAATAAGAAAGAAGATGCTAAAGACGGAGACCGGGCGAAACGGGACACCGAGTGTCAGACCAAAGGATCGAGAGGCTGACACAAGAGCCAAACAAATGTATTCGGGGAGATTCTTCTAATGAATTTCATGATTTATCGTGTTTTGGTAGGACAACTTCTCAAACTCAGGGATGAGAGTTACAGCGTTAGGGAAAAATAGGACTCCGTATAATCACGGAAAAATTTCAGAAACATGCTTCTTCCTGTTAACGACGCATATGCGCAACTTTTGCGTGGTGCGCCCGGAAAAACGAAATAACCGTTCCCCTTTTCTTTTTTTTTCCCCCATTTTTTTCTTTACCTTTTTCTTATTCATTCACCAACAAGTTTTCACACCGCTCGTTGCTTCGAATTTATCGTATAATTTCGTATACAATATATCGAATAATTAAGGGTGTAAAAAAAAAGAAAAAGGACAAAAAACGTGTGGCTTTAATTTGAAGACCGCGTATAAGACTGGTGCGTATACGACGCGGTTATGATAAATAAAGGAGGAAAATGCGTGATTTTAAAAAAGACACGGTTGCGGGCGGGTGTCCGTTCAGAAAATGGTAGGGATTAGCGTGTTACATAAAGACCGTGGAGCATATTTTAGTAATCCTTTTGATGGGCGGCTCGGGGCTTGTTGGACGGCGTCGACCCCCAAGCCCAGCGGTCCCTTTGACGCGTGGGTGTAGCATACAAATCGGTTCCTTCGCATTTCAACACGTTTCGTTGAAATTACAGCCGCAAACGGTCCTGTACACCGCGGCGTTCGCTGTAGATGAGGGGTGAACTTGATTATGATTTATAACGACCAGAGATACGATTCCATCTTCTTATCTCACGGGCCGCAATCCGACGCCAAAGACTCCCAGCTACCAAACCACCGTCAGGAAATATAAAAGGGAGAAAGACAAATCACTCGCACCTGAAACTCTAGAATCAGACTCATTCATCTGAAGGTGATTTTTTTTACTTTTTCTTTTTTATTCTTCTCAGTTTTCTACAGATATTAATAAGGTCTATATTATATATAGTGTCACCAAAGGGCTGAGAGCGCTCAGACATTTTTTTCTTCATTTCAAAGCAAAATGGTGCTTTATGTTATGATTGCTATTCGAAGCAGGTATAATATACGTTCCTGAAGACGACAAAAAAAAAAGAAAATCAAAATCCATGTATGTGAACGGGGCGAGAACTGAAGTTGAGCGAATACGTGGTGATAGAAATAGATTTCGGCATAGATTTTTATGGTAGGTTTACCAGGTCTGGTCATGTTAGAAAATGTTTTCTCAGCTGGCGCTACAGTTTTGTGATCTCATTGCCCGTGCCGGAGTTCGGAGCAATCGTAGATGACGGGGGGCAGGGGGGCCGCGGGGCTCCACTTCGTTTGAGAAGATCTTTTCAGTAGTTTTGGGACATGGTCGGCTGCCCACAAAGCCCAAGTTCTCTTTCATACGGCTTTTATTGTACTTTTAACACAATGTAATTCGTCCGATATTCACGGCTTAGGAAAGTATCCGTCGGTTGTACACGTTTATAGGGTGTATACTGTACCCACATTTTACCTCAATTCTTATAAGTTTATACGTCGCCTTTACGAAAATAATCAAAAATCGATTGCCCACGCGCGATCGTCCGGACAAAAATTACTTGGAATTTATCTTTTGTGTGTTATATTATAGCTGCTCGCAACGCTCATCAACCTAGGTTTTTTTTCAACCCCTTAATCTGAATGCTCCAAAAAACTCATCACGCTTTTTATTCTTCTTACTCTATCGATACCTGCACTTATTCAAAAATCCTTAATAAGAAAAAGAACCAGCTGAATCATAGAGTCTGTAAAGATGTACACCAAAAAGTTGAAGAATATTCTCCGAAAATTTTTCGATCAAAGCTCTCGCGTTGTTTTTGTTTTTATAATCGTAGCTTTCGAAAATTATAATGCGTTTTGCGTCTTATTGTAGCTCATTCGTGAATGAATTTGAAGATCGATTGTTTGTTGATCGAATATGCCGCGCGCGTTTGCCCCTGAGTTTTCGTTTTGCGGTTCGTTTGAATCGCTCTATGAGTTCAACGAGGCAATCTTGAACCTCTAATGATTCGTGAAAATGAAAATCCCCGCAACTAAGAAATCCTCTATACACCCAGTTATATTGTATATAATACATACCTAACATTACGCGTTGCGAAAAAGTCTCCTGTTCAATTACTGCTTGCCCGAGCGAGTTGACCGGTCTTAAAAATTCCTCGAAGCGTTACTCGCTCACTTGAGTTGCGTTTACAGTTCACGTCAGATTACCTTAGATTATTGTCCGTCTGGTTTGGCATGCACTCTCCCTCCTTCGACGGTGCGAACTCAGCTGTATCTTGATCCGATTGTCAAACTGATCAATCAATATTCATTTCCTATATTTATTGATGCGACCCCTTCATCAGTACGAATGATCAAGATTAACTTTTAGCCAACCTTTGATTATTTTTAACGTCTTGCCGAGCAAAATTTGACCTCTTCGTATACGATCTGCGAATAAATTTTTTTTAACTATTTCGATCTCAGGAATCCGAATCCAGTATACAAATATCTAGTATTTTGAATTTAGAAAGTTAGCGTCATAACTTTGGACTGAAAATATCCTTTGTCGTTGGAATTTCGAACAATTATAATTAATTATATACTTACGAATTACTATATTCGTATTCTTAATTGCAGAGTAGTTCTATACATGTTCAAATACTATAAATTCATCTATCTATTTATAGGGTTTAGGAATTTATCATCGGTTCAGAAATAATCTCCGTTGTTATATATTCTGAACATAATTATTCATTTATTTTAAATTGAATTTTACAATTTTTCCTCATTTCTTACAACACTAATTCTTTTTTTCAGGATTTTAATTGGTCATCGTGGTGCCTATTTTGTCGCAGTATTTATTCAACTTCCAACCACGAAGTGCAGGAGTTACATGGCATTCAACAATATTTTACAGGTATTTACACGTTATAAATTAATTATCAGTCAATATAATATGATACAATTATGATATCATGTAAAATAATATAATATAACGTGATATGATATAATATAATATAATATAATATAATATACATTTATTTAACACAATACGTATGATATAATATTAGTAATAATATATTGATACATGTATATCATTATATTGATGTATATCATTATTAATATCTTAGGTACTTGTGGATGTCCCCTGCTGCCATCGTTGCTGCCGACGATCAGTTTCCCTTCATCCTCGTCCAGTCGAGATGGATCTGCAACACATGAGACGTAAAACTTATTTTTTTGCAGAGGTATGAATTCAGTAATTCCTTCATTCTCAAAATTCTCCTCATAAAATCAGATTAACCAATAAACTCGGTAACTTCATGCATGCTCATAATATAATTTATCGAACAAGCCAATAAGGCACATCAATAATATATTGTTATATACTTTGTTACGATTATTTATTATAATTCGATCATATAATCATGCATCAAGTTATATGATAAGTCATGTATTAACCAAAAGTCATATGTTAAGGCTGCATCTTCCTGCTGCTGGTTCCGTTCCTGCCCTCTGGGCACCGGGGGAACCCGGACTCTCCCTATCCCCCTGGGGGAGTCCACCGGGTCAACGCCGGGGGTTTCCCCTGGGATTAGCGCGGCCTCCCGCCGCCCCCGGAGTCCCAGGGGATGTAGTCCCTGGCGGCGTAGGTCTCCACAGTGGAGACTTGCGTTTCCAGGGACTACAGTCTTCGGGGACCAAAGTCCCTGGGGACGTGTCTCCGGGGATACGGCAGTCCCAGCCGTATCTCCAGAGGCAATTACCCAGGGACTGGTCTCCGAAGAAATCCGGGAAAAGGAGGCCTCAAGCGGACACTCGTCTCCGTGATTTCTCTAGAGAAACAGAAAACAGAGCGTCCGGGTCGGGCCTCCTTTTCCCGGATTTCTTCGGAGACTAGTCCCTAGGTAAATGCCTCTGGAGATACGGCTGGGACTGCCGTATCCCCGGAGACACGTCCCCAGGGACTTTGGTCCCCGAAGACTGTAGTCCCTGGAAACGCAAGTCTCCACTGTGGAGACCTACGCCGCCAGGGACTACATCCCCTGGGACTCCGGGGGCGGCGGGAGGCCGCGCTAATCCCAGGGGAAACCCCCGGCGTTGACCCGGTGGACTCCCCCAGGGGGATAGGGAGAGTCCGGGTTCCCCCGGTGCCCAGAGGGCAGGAACGGAACCAGCAGCAGGAAGATGCAGCCTTAACTGCATAATAATATTTTATAATAAATAATCGTAACAAAGTATATAACAATATATTATTGATGTGCCTTATTGGCTTGTTCGATAAATTATATTATGGGCATGCATGAAGTTACCAAGTTCATTGGGTAATCTGATTTTATGAGAAGAACTTTGAAAATCTTTTCTAAGGGGATGCAATTCATATTCTTGGGACTATTCACTAAGCACTCGTCAAGGAAATAAATTAATGAATTCATACCTCTGCAAAAAAAGAAGTTGTATGTCCATGTGTTGCAGATCCTGCATCTTGACTGGACGAGGATGAAGGGGAATTGATGGTCGAAAAGATTTGGTGATGTCCCGTTCCGAGTTCCATTCGATTGCCAGAAGGACAAATTCGATGCGAAATCTGCAGACAGCATTGAAGACGATGTTTGAGAGGGAGATCAAACAATGCTGATTTACTGGAATAAAAAAAAAATAACATGTACAATTTGATTCACGATGTAAAAAACAATCATAATTATATCAAGTTTGTGTCCATGAATCGCAATAAATCTCTTTCCTGTTTCAAAAAAAAAGAAAAAAGCTGGATTGAATCATTGAAAAAGCCTCTCCCAAATCCGAAACATCTTTTATTTCGCATTCTGTAAATTTTGATCTATTTATCTCTTCAGCATTCCAAATTTTACGTCCAGGTAGTTTTGAAAGTGATTCACCTAAGTTTTCCGGAGGGTGTTAGGCAAGAGTTTGAAATTACTTTGAACCTGTATATTTCGAGTAAGAGGGGCCACGCAATCGTTGGGGACTTTTAGAACCTATGGGCAGCAGTTGATGATAATACGATGATGCCGATAAATGCAATATTCTTCCCACGATTTAGGTGAAAGGATGCATCCGTTATCATGATCAAATCTCCGGGAATAGTCAGGCAAGATCACATTACACGATTCCTAATTATAGTTTTATCTCGAACAAAGTGCCTATCCCGATTATTGATTTACGTGATAGATAAATTGATTTTAGGAAATATTCTATTCATACTTATCAAAACCTACATCTTGAGTCATCACTTGGTCGTATAGAATATCAGGTATAGAGTTTCACATTCTACCAGATGATAATCGCGGCAAGTATGAAGTAGACTGTAAATCAACCGCAAACAAAACCCATACTTTGTCCCCCTCATTTAGCAACCAATCCCGTTGACTTAAAATCATCAATTACTTATCCTATCGTCGCAATTACGATTTCGTCAATTTTCAGAAAATTTACTGTATGGTCAAACGCCAATAAGTAAATATTCCACTCCCAACGAATAATTACCGGTAAACCAGCGTCACTTAGCGGCCAGGTGCGTTCTGAGATCGTCAAATGAATCAAAGTAAATAGTCGCTTTCAAAAATTCAAAGCACCTGGATGTTCGTAACCATATTAAAATGAGCGGGATAGAGGGGAGATGTTAATACCAAAGGATTGAAAAGGTGTTGAGAAGGCGGCGTATATGGTGTATGAGAAAAGCTGGTCTATATGGTTGTAAAGATGATAGAAGATTTCCGTACTCCTATGTATCATATAACTTCTGCTGACCATAAAAGGACCAGGACCAGGGCGATAACTGACGGGATCGCGTAGGGTCTCAGGATGGAATTAAACCGGCGGTAGCCGCCTCGACGCGCGACACAAAGACGCCAATAAACTCGGCCTAAGTATATCTAATGACATCATTTGCCCGACAAATGCAACAAGCGTCCACAAAGCGAGTCGAAAGAATTATCTTTTTTTTCACCCTGAGAAGTTGAAAAAATTTTCTAAGGATCGATGCGCTTAGAAGTCCCGTAGAAGAAGAGGATCTATACCACGACTTTATGGTCACACATGGGTATAACTAGAAGCCGATAAAGTTCAACCTAGCAATTACCGCCGAAGAAAGACCAACGCTCCGCAGAGCCAAATTTTAGATTAGTTCAATTTTAACGTCAAATAAATCACATATAACAGAATCGCAATTTATTTGGTACACGTTTGCGTTGAAGCGAATTTCCTTTCCTTTTCTTTCTATTCGTTTTAACCAACGCTTTTTATTTTTCCTTTACGTTTGATTTGTTTGTTTGTTTGTTTGATTATCAGCAGCTCGAACTGTACGTTGAACGTTGTAAACTTCCGAAGGTGATGATTTGCGGCCTTCCTCTTATAGGTTGAGAAGAAAGAAGGAGAAGGAAGCTGCTGGTATAGGGGGTAAGAGGAGGGAGAAGACAGCGGACTTGAAATTAAACTTTAGATTCAATTTCGCGGGGCGTCAGCGGCTGACGTCGCGTCCGCCCACCACGAGGACGTTGATATACGACATGGTACACCTACTATACGCGGTCTCACTTTTTCGATCTTTTTAATGGTCTATTCGATCTCAGCAGCTCTTAGAAAAAAAAAAAATATGCAAATAAAATATCTGATATAAAACTCGAAAATGATTGTACGAAATTCTTGTATGATATTAGAAAATTTTCAAATACACAATAACCGAATTATTGTACAAAGCAAAATTTCTCCACGTAAAAAAGCTCTCGATACTCAAAGAGAATATCAAAATGAAAGTCGCGGGATGATGTGATCTTGCGCCAATTATATCGCGAGGCTTTGAAAAATAAAGTGAGGAGTTTACTGCCGGAATAAATAAAAAAAAACAAATAAAAAATAACTGACACTAGCAGGGTGGATGATACACATATGTATACATGCGTGGAAAAATTTATGTAAGTTTACACGCGCATGCAACGTATCGGCCTGGATGTTGCGGCTTGTCATAAATTTTGCGTGTTATCATCGAGCGCGATCATATTTATCTAACAAATAATTATTCTCGATTATCTTCGGATGATGCATGCCTTGGCAAACGTAGATCGAAGATACGCGAGCCAGCAGCCTCCGACACTCCGGAGCCTTTGTTTAACGCTTATGGGTACGTGTGGGTATTACTATGCGTGTACAATCGACTGCAGCATAGCTGTACTCATACATTCATATGGGTTTGTGTAACAGAGCGCGATACGCCTGCGCCAAACCCGGACAATTCGTTTAATTTACGACACGCTACACTTAAAATGAAAAGATCGCGGGTACGACTTCTCCGAAGGATTCGCGCTCAAAATGTGTAACAGGATTTCTACGATTATTTTAAAAGTAACGTATAATTGGGTCACACGTTGGATTAATGACCAAATTTTAATCTCATCTATTAGTCGATTTGTATTTAAAAAAAAATCTAGCCATAGAATTTCGTCTCTTGCGAGTTCTGCTCGGGGGTCAAGGGTCGAGATGAATTATCAAAAAAATAAAAGATGGATCGAGATTGGCTCTTCTCAGATAATTAGCAAGATGCGTAGCTGAGAATTTTGCGGTTGGAGCGAGTTAGGAGTTTGCCGACGCCTAACCCACCAGGCGAAGGGTGAAAAGAGAGAAAAAAAATCGTACCCAACTTCATCTTGACCTTTGGACCCTGAGCCCTCAATATTTCATCGTTTCGCCAAAGCATACTCGTAAATCAAACGGTTTTTTTTTATTTATGCTAATTACCGACAAATGCAGGTGGCTGCCGCACAGACGACTGACTCGTATATATGCTATAGCTATGAAATTTTTCCCTCCCTATAATTCAGCTCTCGCAAAGTAGGGGGTACGGCTATTATGCCAAAATGGCTAACGTATAAAACAAAAAGAAATTATCAAAGTTTTTCGATTATTATAGAAGAGGATGAATATCGTAAAACGGTCATAGTCATATCCGGGTTATACAGTTGAGAAAATATACTTGACTTTTTTTCTGCTACCACCACGAAATGAAAAAAATAAAATAGAGCGACGAATAAGTTGACGGGGAAAAAAAAGGTGGGGTGAATCATCATTTTGACACCTGATTTGGTGTGGCTGATGTACGAAGAGATTGATTAGTCCGAAAAACAAATAAAAACTGTTTGCTTAGGGTCCCTGCAAAAACATGTATGGATAGCTACGCACCATACGACATGGTAAATCCATTAGAATCACAGAAATCAAGTAGTTCCATAAGAATTGCCTTATTGCATTTCGTTAGTTTCAGTCTCAGCGTATTTTCCCAGTTGTTTCTGAAAGGTTGAAAATTTTTTTTTTACGTTTGACGAAGACTGATCGATTCGAATCGGTCAGAAGGGTATTTATTTTCTAATCAAATTCGTCCCGAGTTTCAACAGCTGCCAAGCTACTTCCATTTGGCAGTTATAAGTGCGTTTTCTAAATCAAACGACAATCAAATACCAATAATCGTTTGTATCGATAAAATAATATGTTGACAATCATGAATTTCATGAATAAATTTCATCGCTTCTTCGTAACCAATAATGCAAATGCCTCATCGTAAATTTCGTGGATAAATAACACAACCAGCTGTATTTCAGGTGAAATGAGTTGTTATTAACACATTAGTGAATTTAATTGCAAATTTCTCTTGTAAGTCAAGGCAGTTTTAAGAAGTGTAAATTAACTATTGAATTATAACCGGCTAGTTTCGAATCGATAAAATATTTCAAAGATAAAAAAAAAAATCTGTGGATTAAAAGTCGCATAAATTTGGGCGTCAAATTTTTCGAGAAAGAGTGGGTATAATAATGTGGGGAAGGTTGGTGCTGGGGACCGCATGAAGGCGTGAAATGATCAACCACGGTTGGAAAGAAGAGGTGTAACTGCGGCACGAGGCACAGTAACGAAATTTAAATTTCCACGTTTCTTTTTTCTTTTCTTTTTTTTTTAATATCTCGAGTTCTTACCTAAGGACCAGCTGTGGTTATAACCCTGTGAATTACCATCTAAATTTGCCATTAGTAACGCCCCCTAAAACAACCAATTTAAATCCAAAAGTTGAGAAAAAATTCAAAACCATAAGTTTCCGTCACGCGTTCAGTCATTATTAAAAGACCAAAAACGAAGTGGGAAAAAAAGAAGGAGAGATATGAATAAAATGTTGGAAGATACGATTCATAAATTTCACTCTAATTGGTAGATATATATATCGACCGAAGGTAAGTAGTGGAGTGAATATTCATTTCTTTTTTTTTTTCTTCCTTCCCGGCGAATTCAACACTTTTGAAGAAAATATCGAGCGTGTCACAACTCGAAAAACATGGCATTGGTGCGTGCAATGGTGTTAACAATGAGCTGTTCATTCAGAAATCGTCTATTTTGAGTCTGTTTGTTCGATATTATATAGGTTCGAGTCCGGTTGACCATCGTCCACCACGTTGAGGGTATCGCGAGATCGTTATGGATAGATTGTTGTGTAACAACATTGGAGTGAGTTGTACAGAAAATGTCTAACAGGGGCTCGAACTAAGTGAACCGTGAATCGATGGGGTCCCCTGCAACTTCGCTGCGAAGCTTTGGGATATTTCTTAGATTTCTTTATTCCTTATATACGTATATACAAGTTTCCACATTGTGCTCGGGACACCTTTACCTCACGCTGAGATATTGTGCAACTTTTAAGAATTATAAAGACTGAAACTAGCGAAAACGAATTCTAGTTTTCACAAAATTGACCGCGTGGGTGGCGGACCAAAAAGTCCCTAATATGAACCGAAGAAAAAAAAATCAAACAGCGATGCTCGTTTCACGTGCTAAACTCGTGCGGCATTTTTTATTTTCTCTTTTTATTCTTCACTCCGAAAAATATATACTTTTTTTTAACGACAGTCAGTCGTAGCTGGTATATAGATTAATTCGTAAGTTTCAAGTGAATGTTTCTTACGAACATCCTTTGCTGAATTGATGAACGCCGTTTTCCACGCTCTTATTTTTATCTATTTTAAGAGGGGTACAAGCCCTTCTTACAAATGAGTTTGACTCAAAAACAAATGGGGGTAGTAGTTTCTAAGTCTGGTTATGCCTCATGGAAATCATACGACAGCTGCTGCCGCCTACGAAAAAGTAACACGTGGCTGTCGCCCCTTTTATATCTAGAAACTATCAGTTGATGCGACGAGACTGAAAAATTACGATAGTTTTATCGCGGAACGCTCTTTCTAAACTGGGCACTTTTTTAAGTGGGATCCTAAGGTCGGGCCAGGCGAGCATTGAAAAAAAGAAAAGAAGAATGAAAAAAATCAGAGTGAAAGAGTGTCATAGTTAGAGATAGATCTGATCTACGACGGTGTATAAAATATTCCTATTAGACATAAAAAAAAAAAAAAATGAATAGAAAAGCAAATTTGCATCAGGGTTTTTAATGCCCCTTGAAATTTCGACGTGTGTAATTTACTCATTTTTTGTTTATTTTTCCCTTCACGTTGGATCTAATTATCCGACATAATAGGTTTTAGCTTTCAGTCCTGAGGTTTTAGTTTATCTATACAAATGACGACGCGACGTCCATCCGCAGGGTCCGATCGATAAATGCATCTCTAAAAGGTGTCTTTGGTTCGTCATTTAACTGGTATATAAAAATACGGCGGAGGTGCGAAGGAATTGGATTTTTCTCACGCCGAGTAAAGATAACCGAGTGAATGGGGTGGATCTTATACAGCGGCAATCTTATATACGTGGTAAGGTAATAAGTAATCGGTTCTATTCGTTTGGAAGTCGAGATATCAGTCGTATTCGGGAGTCTGGTGTCTGGAGATCGAGAGCAACGTTGACTGTGTATTCTAGACACACGTGAATGTGAGCTACGTATACGTACACGTATGTATAACACGAAGAGTTACGCGGTGCTTTATATTATGTAACCGTGGAATAGAACCGCGGTCCCCATAATGCAGGTCCCAGTTCATATGGGTCTTGCTTGGTGACTGCAGGGGCAGATGGTTTGTAGCAAATAAAGGAATACAAAATATTTTACATTTAGATTTGAAAGGACCGCATTCCTAATTTTCAGTCTAGCCCACATCCAATCTTGTACCAGGAGGCACAATGCTACCCTATTTCCTTGACACGTACACAATCACGTCAGCGTAATCCTGTTAGGAAACGCTCCGCTGGACTGAGGACGTCATGCTGAGAGACGGGGGTGCTGCTGATGCTGATGCTGATGATCTTTCTACCACTACCAAATGTGTGGGAGGAATATCACCGACGATATTACCTACCCCGATAACGCCCCCGACCTGTTACGACGTTAAAAAATTAACTTCTACTACAGATATCAACCCCATCCACTAGCGCACAGAAATATTGTGACTAAAAAAAAAGTGGTCATCGCTTATCGGCCTCCAGACGCTGATCCTCGGACTAAGAAATTTTCTCTCTATCTCTATGTGGTCGGAAATATTCCAAAGGCAAAAAATCACACAAATCTTATAAATTTGAAACTCTCATTGAAAAACGTATTTACCGTTCACGTTAACTTTGGGGATATCGCTTAACCCGTTTACAGGGTCTTATACCGAGTGGACAATTTCTCGGATAATTCGTGCATTGTTAGAGGACAAGGAATAAGTTTTGCAAACATTTGTAGCCAACAGTTTCCCTATAGCTTCCTTTATAGCCCCAGGGGAATAATCCTTCCGTATAGTACAGAGAATTTCGCGCTTAAATTTCCTTCAGATATACAGACGGGTAGATTTTGTTGTAAACAAGATTTTGGGATTTGTAACGTTTCACGAATTAACCAGAAAAAAAGAAAAATAATAATAAATCATGATAATAATTTGCCAGCTATATCCCGACTTTTAGGATGTTTATGAAACCGAAAACCGTGAAAAACTTACGAACGTAAAGAGGATTTTCGTACTTATAGGGGATGGACTTATATACAGCGTCGATGATCGACTGCACTTTGAGAATAATTTTGATTTTTTCTTTTTCTTATGTCTCAACGAAACATTTTAAGCAGGCGTTTTTTCCATAGCTGGTATATCAGAAACATTCGGGCCGGTTAAGGAAATTCAATATTCGATCGCGAGGATCAAAGCCAACGTGTATATAGGTACCTTGCCTATAGTGGGTGTCATATATCCACGAATCGTATTATTTTCAGCAAAGAAAGGATTATTATAAATACCACCGTTTTAATCCCAACCAGATTATGAAACTCAATATACCTCCGATGCACGAAAGACTTATCGATCTAGAATTACAAATTTTTAAACAACTAGGTCACACGTCATTCAGGAAGCACCTCAATCCCTGTGTAAGATTTTTCTGAAATCGAAAATTTGACGAAAATTTATTACACGCCCCAAGAAAAAAAAAAAAAAAAATTAATCAAACTGTAACGAGTCAAGCCCATTAGCGTCCATTTCGTTGCCATCGTTCGGAGAATACCGAACAACTCAAATTAACTCGATATATACGTCGTTTTAGATTTCCCATATACGTCACGTTTCAAGAAGCTCGTGTTTAAAATTGATGACTCCGTCCCCAGCGATTACGTGCCATCGATGAATTGATGTAAGGGATCACGAACTTTTGCCGCTTGCGTGATCGATCACGTAAATACGTGACCAGGGAGACGGTGGTCCAATTAAACAGCGCATACACGAGTATGTCCGGTAATTAGTGAAAATAAGTAAACTTTCTTTAACGATATTTGAAAATAATCTAACCAAAATTGTCTACCTAATTTTTTTTTCACCCTCCTATAATTTTCTAAAACGCGCTGCTGTACCAACAAAATGGAACATATCGATCATGTATAGTCATGAAGAGCAGGTCTGTCTGTTTAATCGATAAAAATCTTCCTTCATACCGGCGGCAAACGTATGATGCACAAAATATATACCTATGTATAAAAATATAATAGTGTCGGAACTCTCGCCTCTCACAGGTGTAAAGGGCTCGCTGGTCTTATCGATAAATCGATTAATTAAACCGCTCAAAAGGGGTTAATTTAATGTTACTAAGCAAATATCGATGATATAGATCTTTAATTTCCAACGAGTCAGCTCGTCAGTGTCGCGTTTTCCTTGTAATTACCACCTCTGATGAGCTATCTTTTACAGCTGGAGACGCGATCGCTTCCCTTATCTTTTAATTCATCATCTTGCTATGAGGTGTATATTCTCAACTTTATTTTATCTATTTGCAGATATCGTTCTCGGCGCAGCGTCTTCATAATGCCAAAATAAATTCCTATGTCAGATCTACAGTGTGAAAAAATAACCGGCAATTTTGGGCTATTCTGAATAAGTTTTTTCGGTTTATCTAAAAATTTTTATCTCAAAATAATTCGTTAAAGACTCGCATTTTGCGGAAGGTTGTAAAGTATTGTACAATTGACACACGAGCTGAGCTTCGAGACTAAAATTGTTGATGTGAGTTCGTAAGGTTTTATCTGAAATTATATTATGACGATGAAAATGGTGCGCCTGATCTTTGCGCGCGGTCTGCAGTGGTCCTATTGATCGCGTTCAATGCCTTCAAGATCTCTTTCATCTCTTTCGTTATCGGTACAGAATTGTTCAAGCTGCACCTTCGAACGCTTTGGCGCAGTGCCATCTCGATAATTTTAAATTAATGTTTTTGATACGAGACAGACCAATGCGATCTTGATTATTTTGAGGTATGATCGAAACTCGGCGTGGAACGCCGCGGGGAAAAAAATGCAGAGGCTTTCATAATATGTAGTTGAATTATACACACGTCAGCCCTTATACAGCAGGATTATCGGTAACTTTGATTTTCGATGCATCTCGTATATTACGTAACTCCCCTTCGACTATCGATTTTTTATATCACCGTACCGGTAGATATACGGACTCTAATTTGAATATATTGCGGAGGGCAAAACTCGATTGGAGGATGGGCTTTGAAAAAAACAAAAAAATAAATTAATAAAAAGAACTGAACCGATATTGAAAACTCCAAACGATATATTTTTACAGAATAAGTCATCGTCGAAAAAACCGTATTCTCGAATGACGATGGGAAATTTGATGAAATTTTTTTTTATTTTTTTTTTTCACGGGGGTGGAGAGTCGCTGTTACTGCAGAGACCGAATATTATTCTCTGAAGCCTCACCTCACCTGAGAATTACATCGGCAAAGGTATAAAAGTAATCTACCGGAAGATATTTTATTGCCTGCATTAAATAGTAATAACCTTCAATCTTGGGGTACTTGCTCGTTCAACAATGGGTTTCAATTGGCAGTCGATGCCGCGCGTGGGACGTCGCATTCTTTCGAACTCATCTTCAAAACGCTTCGGGTTAAAAAAAAAATACGAGGCCCAAGAAAATGAGCTGTGTTCGAAATACGAGTTTTTTTTTTTTTTAAAGTTGTGAGCAGTTTTTTCGAAATCAATATCACCTGATATTTTTCTCAGCGAGATGTGTCTTTCGATTTCACTAAAAACTGTGGAGCTATTTGAATAGAATCTGCGGTCGCACCGCGGTGGTTTCCTGATACACAGAGACGAAGTACATACAATTTTAAAGGAAATTTAGTATTTGCCTAATCTGAGAATCAAGTCTTTCTCGGTTCTTTGAATTTTGGGCACGCTTTGAATAAACGAATTTGGATTTCAACGTTCGCGTGTCGTCTTTTGTTAAACAAACGAATACCCCATCGGTAATATTTTGTCCATGAGTAGAGATTTTGACGACCTTAAATTCAGGTAGTAAAACTGCTCAGTACTTTTCTTTCGCACGATCCAAGGCGTGCGCCATTTCGTTATCCGCTCTGGACCCGGACCGCGTTCTACCCAGTAGTTTTCAGAGCCCCATATAGTTCCGTGCCCCGTATTAAATGATAAAAGGCTAAAATAACTGAAAATAGAAATCCCATAGAATTGCTATTTCGAATATCCCATAGAAAATCTTGGACCTATTGTGTCTACCAGATCTTCTCTAAGCGCCGTAACAATGCCTGTATTGTTACAAGAATCTGTACTCTCGTGGCTTTAACTACATGACCACTGAAAAATTGCACGCGGTGTTTGTTTTCCATAATGTTTCAAATCTCAAACGCAGATGTAGTTTTCTTTTTTTCCTCTCTTACTCCAAAGTCTATACGTATAACATCCAGACACCCCCAGCAAAAATATTTTGAAATATATCAGTTTACAAAACTCTAGCTATATCCTAGGCATGTGTTTGTTGCCCCGATCGTTTCGATAGCCAAAGAAGCATAACGCCGAAAATATTCCCATCGTAATCGGTCGATCGAAATGAGAGCTAAAAGTTTTGCCAGTGGTTCTGGTTACCGGGTACGGAATGAAGGCGGAGGCATTTGATCAGTTGGAATATCAGTAATTAAAGAACTGTTATTACGCGATTGTTATTCGGGTCGTGAATTCGTATCGAACATATGATCTTGGTTCGGTCTCATCGTTGCTCTCGGAATATCTGCAATGCTCGTCCTCCTCCTCCTCCTCTCCTTTTTTAGCTGTTCAAGAGCTTCGAGCTATTATAACTGTGCTTTTGATCTTATTAAAAGGAAAACGACCTCGTTATAAACCATCATACCACAATTGGGGGAGTAGGGGTAGAGAAATAAAAACCGGAAAACTATCTAAAGTTCGATCAGCCGTACCTCCTTTATCCTTTCAGTCTCTACTCCATATACTCTGTCTCACGTTTAATTCATCTGATTATCCTGATATCTCTTTACCCACGATACTTTTTTCCCCCCCATCTCTCCCTCTTCGGTTACGATACGTAATTATACATTCATTCCACGAAGAAGAGGTCAGGGATCAAAGAAAGCAGTCGAAATTAGACGTTTGTACACGTGAATGCGAGTACGTGTTGGATATAAATTTTTGTACGTACGTACGTAAATACGCAACGTGAATATTGTATAAAATCAGTTGAACCCGTGTACGTAACCATCATATATATATTCCTATACGCGTACATGTGGGAGAAACCTTGTTTCTATTCCATGAAACTGGTTCTCGGGGTTCGCACGACAGAACGTGTGCCGCGCGTGCCGCTCGCACGTGTCATGTGTTCCACTTCCACTTCAACTTCAACTTCAACTTCCCACTTCCCTTCCACTTCTACTATACACATCTCGCGCGGGGCGCCTCTATTTCTCTTGATCGTGAAGCTCCGAGTCTCGATCTCCGACCTTTGGAGATACACGCAGCGGGTTTATACCTTTTCTCGGTTTATTAAGACTACGGTCGAGATGAAAGTATTACACCGAACTCGGCCCCCGGTATCTTGCGGTAGGTATACGCAACGCAACGAGGATCTTTATTATTACCGAGAGAAGCTGCAGTTCTTGTCTCACAATTTCAACCCGGTGCATTGCGATGCACGAGAGCATCCCATACGTCCTGCACTTGTAGTACATACCCTCTTTGATGCCGTTTCTATACGGCTCCCGCAACTATACGCTGCTAGTTGTTATACCTTCGGATACATTAAAGGTATATCTTCTACCGCAACGCCGTGGGAAACTATACTTGCTGCTATAAATGCTAATTTTATGCGATTCTTTACCACCATACGTTTAAAGACACGAACCTTATTCTTGCTACACGTACCACGCGCCGCCTAGCATTTCACATACCCATACATACATATACCCATACCTGTTTTTATACCTGCATTGAAAAAAAAATCTAAAGAAATATATACGCGAAGGGGCATTTATAGTGACCAGGGCGATTTTTTCGGAATCCGAACGAAACGTCAAAAAATATTTCGGTCAAATTCAGAACTGGAATTGTCAAAAATTTGGTGAAATTAGAAAAGTTCCAATTCTTGATAGCGGAAATTCTATCTATGAGGAAATCAGACGCTGTCCGAACGCGCCGATATTATATGGCTTTTTCAAGTAAAACAAGAGATGAAATTTTTGCTTCGAATCTCGTTTTACGAGCTTTTAAATATATTTTCACATCAGATCCCGATCAGCTTCAGCATCGTACCATATAAAGGTGTAGATATACGTGAGATGAAAACGAGTCGCTATAAAATAATGCGAAAGGCCGATGAATATCATTAGATCGTTATATGGGACGTCACTAATTTGTCGTGGTATAATAGGCGACGAATAACGATTCCATAAATAAGAAAGGGGGGGTTAATTAATTTCCATGTATATTTTTAAATCACTTTGCATATATGCAAACGCGCGATCCGGGTACACCTCCCCCATGTTTGTGAGATTTTATGGGATATACGCGAAAGATCTGATAAAATATGTTTAAAATTTGAGGGGGTGAAGGATATGGGCGGAGAAAATATACTATTGGAGAAACAAAAATTTAAAGTAACGGGCAAAGATGAGATTACGGAAAAAACAAAAACAAAGTCAACGAAAAAAAGGAAGAGAATATTTCTACGCGGTTCGATCCTTTTATACAGATTTAAAAGCTTCCAAGTGTTATACTAGCATTTTGCTGCCATATAGTTTGCTGCATTAATTCATGAATATTCATTAAGCGATGATCAAAGTATATATAATATTCTCGGAACTCAGCCAATTTTCGTTATTCATTGGGCGCCTCTTTCGATAAGATCGTGTTTCAATTTCAAAAATAAACCAAATTATATCTCTCTGGTACATAAAAATTAACAGTTTACAAGCATATGCAATAAATAAAATACTAGCACTTTGGATTCATTAATTGATCGTTTATAATCACCTGTGTCATCTTATGCAACTATAGTTACAGCGGTCCAAACCGTGACGTGTTCTTCGAGGCAGGTCATTCGGATGATGTAGAGAAAAATCACTTTTTTTAAAAACCGTTAAAATTTTATTAGCAACATGTTTTATCGCCTGGATCCCGTTTTGCTTTAGTATAGGTGATTCTGAATCCAAATAATTTTATATTGAAGCGAGTGAGAAAGAGAGAGAGAGGGTTATAACAAATTCCGCTAGCCAAGTCTATTTAATTGTAGTATATCGTTGGCAAAAGCTTCACGCCTCTCAAAAACTCAGGTGAGTATATAGCAGAAAAATGGGCACCTGCAGCAACGCCTACTTACAAGAAAACCGTACCTTAATGCTGTTAATTACAGGCCACTGTTCAAACATTTAATTATCAAAACGCTGAATCTCTCATGGACCCAAATCAACAGACTACGCTCGTAACGCCTACAATTTTGACAGTTTTATCTGCTAGAACAAAAGATTCGGGTTGCACGTCAGTCGATTTAGTTTCACCATAAAGGCCGTACGACTACCCACCCTGACGGTCATCTTTTCTCTCCACTTCTCGATCTCCAACAAAACCCACGCCCACGGATGCTTTTTTTTTGATTCCCTTTAATCTAAGTTTTTTTCAATTTTTTTCTTCTCCCGCGGAGAATCGAGTAAAAAAAAGTACAGCAAATTTCTCCTCTAGAAGATAGTTTACCCGCGGCATTGTATCGCTTTGTAAAAATTGATTTGGTCTTCAGAAGGTAGACAGCTGTATGGCGATTTGAAGACTTATCTTATCTTGCAGAAATAGCGAAGAGTTTCGGATAATCGATGATATTCCCGATGGGAATAATCTCCCGAAGGCAAAACTCGGTGTATAGGGGGTCAAATGAATTGCATAAAGCGTCCAAGATTACAAAATGTGATAAAGCACTCTTTATGGGTATCTGAGTGTATGGGAAAATATATACAGTGAGATGAAAACGATGCATTCTACAAACACCTATCTATCGTTGGCCCAATAACCCTAGGCTATATTGAATTTCCATAATGCACTTCACAATCCATGGTGTACAGGGTACGTTATACGGGGGTAGAGAAACGATTTATGAATCTATCGCCTATGATCTATCGACCCTATCGAGTAGGGAGGCGCCTTATACTCAAAGGTTTCAAAGATTTTAAACGGCTGTTAGCACCTTTGGGCAACTATTTCATATGGTGTATACCATATAATGTAGCCTTCCAACTATCAGGTTACTAAGCAAACGCCATATTTTTTAAAACCAATATCATAACCTCCGGCGTACTTGTAACGTGTCATTAGGCACGAGTGAGGTGTAAGATATCGATAAGGAAGGTGTTGAGAGCGCTGCAGATACGGAGATCGATATACGATTGCGACCAAAGAAGAACCACCGGCTCTCATAACGTATCCACGATATATAGTTACCGAACTACCGATCTTTCTTTTCATCTTCTTCGTCTTTTTTTTTTCATTCTGCTCCATCTTTTTCATCGACGTATTCAAATCTCCGGATGATGTTACGCTCTCACCGATACACACATATATCTACCTATATACTATATAGTTACGTTGTGGTTAACGTTTTTATCGACGAAACGCATTACTCAAACTAAGATTAGGGGTTCTTTCAACCGAATATCAAAACGCGCCGCCGTTTCGATACAATTTTTTTTTTTTTTTTTTCAATTTTATTTCTTCTCTGTTCGCAAAATCTTACGCAGCAGAGAGAATTTCAACACGAACGTTGGAATCCATAGTGACAAAGAAATTCAAATATTTTCAATTTTTTTAGGATTTAAAATTTGATTATCAAAACCCAAACCGTGTAGATTTACTGACTTATTAAATTCCCATCACAACCGCAGCGTGCAACGTCCGCTGGAGATCCCAAATAGTTCTTGGACCAAAAATTTGTCGGTGAGTTTGTTATGTGCATTGGGTTTTGACGCAACGATTTTCTAAAACCAACACGTAATTATCTCGCTGACCGTTATTTTGTAATTTTCTAAATTTTCTTTCTTTTTTTTTCCTGTGTCAAAAAAAAAGGTTTAAAAAGATTAAAAAAATACTGCCGTGTCCGCCGACAGCTACGGGGCGTGATGGAACCCAATATTTACATGGCAGGTGATATCAATTATCCTACCCGGTAGGCGCCAACTCTAAGATTGCCAAGGCGTGCTCCGAAATTTTTATGCTGCACGCCAATTTGCCTAACTCTTGAACCTGATCTCGCTTCACTCAATATTACTAACCTGAGTGATGTACGAATTATTAAACCAAACTCAGAGATTTTATTATCATTCATTTTTTATCTGATTAAATTTCCATATGAGAAATGATTTGAATATTCCATCACGAGAGTAACTATTTTCAGTTGGTATAGACATTTTCTATGATTATCAGAAAAAAGTCAACTATATAATTTGATCGCAGGGTGAAACGCATCACGGTCTACCGAGTACCCGAGGTAATTTTTCATTTTTTTTTGTTTCTTATTCGTAGCTGTGGAGACGTAGGTATACCTATAAGCGTAGAGCTATCGTAATTTTGAAAATGGTTGTCTCATTCCCGTTTTTTTTCAGGGATAGATTACAGGGCACGTTTTTACCGCCGTATTATGGTGTTGGTTTTCGAGCCTTTTGTGTTAACAAGACACGCGTAATCATCCCCTCTGAAATCTTTTTGAGCATAAAAAGATCCTCACTCGTTTCCCTTTCCTCTTTTCTTTTTCCCTCGGGCTCCCTCGGGATATCGAGCACTCGCGCTTCTCGCATATTGAACAGGATTCCTTCGTTTCTTCGCTTTTCAACCACGTGATCATCGACAACGGATTTTTTGCAGTTAAACAATTATCATATCTTACCAGAATTATTTTCAGAAAAATTATTTCGCCTATATTGTTAGAAAGTACAATACGAAGATGGTCGAGAACCTACATTTTTTTACACAATTATGAAATTTCACGTATTTTTTTCCTTTTCAATTAGATTTAGGTACACAAGTGGTTTCATTATTTTTTTTTTATTCTCAACTCAATTTGCACGAGCAAAAACAAATCTCACGATCGTTAAATTTCACTTTTACTCCATTATTTCTGTACGATATATACATTTATGATATGTAAATTGAAGGCAGCAATTTTTTTCTTTTCCTTTTTTTCTCTTGTTTTCGCTTTGGGGAGGCAAAATTTTAGTTCGGAGGGTAAAATAAAAGCAATATCTCGTTTGCTGATGACCAGCCAAGCTAGATACCATACTAGCTGATGCTTTGGTATACTAAAAACGTGTTTCACCCAGTCTCTGGCCTAGAGGGTAATTACTACAGACGCGTATCTCCTGATGGTCTTCGCGCAAAAGGTTCAAAAACCAACACGCCGAACCCTATAATCAGCGAGACCTGTGTTTTCAATAATTTTGACCGAGCATCTGCCGATGGCAAAAATATTTGAAATCTCGCTGAAGCCACGGTATGTATAAGATAATAAAACAGACCTTCCTTATACCTGCTGCCATGCATGCACGCTGCAGTTTCCATGCCTCCCGGGAGAGAAATTATATTTTACTCTTTACACACGTATATGCTCAAAATTCAGTCAGCTGTCTCTTCATAGTTTTGCCTCTCAATTTTTCATTCCATATTGTTCATTTTCAAGATACAACGCAGATCAAGAGCACAGAAAAATCGAAAAATTCTTTCGCACTAATCGGGGGCGTAGTCAAAAATCCAGCGCATAATGTACAAACTATAATATATGGTCAGTTTTTCGTACGAACAAGTGCGATGAAATTGAATAATGTAAGGTGTATATAATTTATGTTAATAATTGAAAAGAGAAAGGAAAAAAAAAAAATCAACTACACATCCTGAACAAAAGTGATGGTTACCGCGGTCACTATATAGGGTGCAATTAGCATCTCGCTGTAAGAATGTAAACGTGAAGATTTACATTTGTTGGTTTTCTATAACGAGACTGGAAAAAAACGAAACAAAAGTTTCATTTCTTGTGTTTGCTCAACCTTGAGGCGCGAATGTAGAATTTTTTATAGTATACTTATTACCCTAAAAACCGCTCGTCCTTAGTTTGTGATTTATTCGCGAGCGAAACGCGCTAACTTGGAAGAATCTTTTTCATTTGGCAAAAAAGAATTCCGTCATACTCTAAAATTACATCCCTGCAGAATTTTTTTTCTAAATGAGGTGTATTCTTGAAAGATGAATGCGACCCGCTGTCCCGCGTGTATATGCATTTAATAATATGACGCACCGCCGTTGCACTTGCCGTACAAAACTTCTGGCAGAAAACGGTCGCTCGCCTTGCTCTTCGTCGGATCGCTAAATACACGCCCCGTGTCTCCGGCGAACACGTCGGCCTTGTTTTTACGCAAGTTGAAATATAAAAGGAAGATTGCTGGGGGAACGGGCGTAGCGAGAGAGGATAACAAAGATAAAAAGAACGAGAGAGATGAAAAATTTTAGACCCATTCAAAAAACGAAAAACAAAAAACAAAATCTGAACGAGGAAAGAGAGACGCAACGCTCCCGTAAAGAGAAAAAGTTGCAAGGATTCGATCCGCAAAATCATCGCAGGCGAAAGGTATGACCCACCTGGCGCGGTATGACGGATCGTATTACCACCAAGAAATAATCGTTGGCTACGTACCCGGTTATAAAGAAAATATGCACTGAATACACAGATATATATTTTACGTAGATTTCTTATTTTTTTTTTCGCCCTCCCTACCAAATGCAATACGACTGCACGTCTCGAAATCGTTAATCTGCTGTGATTATTGCATGCCGATGTACCATTGGGATACGCGTTTTATTTTTCCTAATCTAAATAAATAAATTATTTATTTGTTACTCACCATTTTATCTGCGTGTCTGCTAGCTGTCTGCGGCGATGGCGCCGGAAGAGTTTATATGACGTCGTAATTCATAGTTGCACCAATTATATGTCCTTGAACTGCGCGTAATATTGTTTACGCTCACAGAAATTCTGCAATTACACAAAAAGTTTTCTCGTTTCAATCCACGCCACTGAACTGCACTGATTGTAATTATTGTATAACTATTGATTTCAAATTTGATAATTATAATTAGTCTTTATTATTGGAAAGGAATTAAAACTGGAAAGTACGGAAACCAACTCGACGCGGCAAGCGTCGCACACACACTGACCGGCGAAAATCGAGTATATACCTGAATAGTAATAAGAAATAGACGGAGAGTCCTCCGAATCCGGAAATCAAAACAAACTGCGTCATGATCCCCCGGAGACTAAATCGTACGAAACGAAATACATGCATAGGTACACTCAGGCGATCATATTGGCGACTTTTAATCGATCTATAAACTTTTTCACAAAATTCGCACCAATTTATTTAATTTGCGTACGGACTTGTTTTACATTTTTCTTCATCTTTTTCAGTTTTCGAACCTACGCATTAGAAGAATTGAAGAAACAAAATGTTTTCGCCCCTCACTGACGTTAGACTTTTTTAACGTTACTGAATCTACTGAACTTGAAAAATTATTTTAAATGAACAAACGAAAATTTATTGAAATTGATTCGACAGAAAACCGAAAAAATGTAGCTAAATCTAGATAGTTCGTATTTTACTATGCTTCCAACTGCATTGCATCTATACACTCTAAAATAGTGGACAGAGTATGTATATGAGTACGTCCTATGGTGCCTACTGTGGTCTTACCATGCTCGAATACCCGTACAACTTTTGAAAATGTAGATCGAGAGAAGATTGATGAAGCCAGCAGGTGTCAAGCAACCGTGCTTAAACGTCTAAACGCTTGATGTAATTAACAGAGAAGAACGACTAACACCGTTTTACATGAAGTGGGATCATCCAACCGACTTTAAATTCTAAGATGTTAATCTTAAAAGAAATGATGAATGTTTTAGAAATAACTAGGGCTATCAGACACGATTTAAACGGTCCGATCGATTCAACTAGTATATTACATTATTTAACGACTTTTGATTTTTTATGTCAATTATCAACACCTTCAGTTTAGATATTTATAGGTGAGCGTAGGAACTCATTTCGTTACTCCTGTTCTATGTATCAGAATTTTGTAAAAAAAAATTAATAAATAAATAAATGTCGAAACGACTGCGAGGCACGTGCGCTCTTTGACGTTCAACGCACGGTTTTATATAAGTGTCTGTATTGGCATGCGATACCTGTTATATCCGTGTAGAGCGAGTTTGCAGAAATCTTTGAATTAAATTAAGTTGCTGGCTATGGGAGAATGAATTTTTTTTATAATTCACAAGACCGCGTAAAACTCGAACGCAATGCACCGGTCTGGTATAAACGTATAAGACTTATGCTGTGCTGTGCAGTCGCTCCAGATCACGCGTGTAATCAACCAACTTCCTTTGGCATTCACGCGATTTCTGAACGACGTAATTACAATCTGAAGAAAGTAAGTGCTGACTTCCTTATTATCCTTAAAGGTATACGCATATATGTGTATGTATCCAATCGGTTCACTTTTGCATGCTGCGAAAGGGCACAAGAAAATTTGGTGGTTTCTCGCCGTTGTTCTTTTAGTTTTACCAGTCGAGAAACGGCGAAGAAACTTTTTTTGCTGATCCTGACGCGAAGCTCGAGGAACGAACGAATAGCCTTAGACTCTCCAGCAAAACGTGCAGCGTATAAACTACTCAAAATTCTTATACCACTCCGTAAAGTTAATGTTATATACGTGGACATGAATTATGACCGATTGTGTCCAAGCTCTGTTTGCTCAGAGCCGGTAATTACGGAGCATTCATCAAAATCTGTCTGCACTTCAACTCGCTGTCTTTTTAACTCTCGATCTCCACCACCGTGGAGGTATAGACTTCAGACTATTTCATGCCAACTTTTTACTCCGAACGCAAGTACGTCCTGTTTATAGCGGAAGATTCCGACGCTGTTGGACGTCGTGAATGTTCGAAGTTTGAAGATGAAGAAAAAATCGATCAATTTTTGCAAGCTGATTTTTTTTTTGTTTTTTCTTCTCTAAAGTGATCGTCGATTGTGATTTCCAGGAAACCTTGACGCTGTGGTTGAGATGAACGAGCAGCTGTTTTCGGTAGTAGTTGGCTACCCGTAGAATCCTTTAATTTGTTGGACAAGTGGGAATTAGTCGGAACAAGTGGCTGTTGGCAAAACACAGAAGGGTTTTCTTAAAGCGGAGAAGGCGCGCCGGTAAACACAGGTGCAAATCTGGGGGATTAAAGTATTTCCCTTTCAGTTGAGCGGCTGAACGGCTCTATTTGCACTCTTGCAAGGTGCCTTGCAAAAGTCAGAATTTGAGTGAACAATTGAAATTCATGAATAAATTGAATAATGAGCACGGTAAAATTTATGCGGATCGAAATCAAGGGCGTGTCTTTTTCGACGTTGAAGTTTTTTTTTTCTTTTTTCAACCGTCGATTTTGAGAGGTTGTTTTTTCTTAATTTTTTGATGATTAATAAACGATTGGAAAATGGGCGGTGCTCGTCAGTCAACGTGACTTTGGAGGATCGGCGTATGCAGATCCAAACTCTGATACCTAAAACTTCAGGATGAAACGGCTACAGACATTCACGCCTGTTGACTCAGCTGCTTTTAGGCTAATTAGGCCTGACAAATCACGCGGAATAGTCATTAACAAATTCCGTTTTCATCGGGCAAAGAAAACAGTGGACGTAAAAATGTAAGAAAGGGAGAAAAATGCTCTATATGAACGCGGAAATAGAAGCACCTGTATTTACGTGGTTGTTATGTTCTGAGTAACTCCCGTATTTGAATTGTCCTAGTAAAACATCCTTTGGTAATAACTCTTTCCGCCTAATTCCACTAATTTTAGTTGGTATTCATACAAATGAAAGGGTTCACCGCGTCTTCGCTCTGCCGTTTCTTTAACTCAAATATTTATTATTTCAGCCTCCGGATGTCCTTAGTCCTCCGCTCCGCTTTACTCCTAAATGCTGAAGGAAAAACACTCTGCGGATGCTGTATTATAGTTGTAAACTGACGTCTCCTAATGCACCCGCGCGAATCCTAGCTTTGCCATTCGTCGGCGTTATTCAAACCCAAAGTTGTTTAGACAGAAGCCTATGTTTTTTGCAGCCGGCAAACGACGCAAACTTCAGGAGCGAGAGAGAGAGAGAGAGAAAGAAAGACATAAAAAAAAGTGCACTTCAATCTCAGGAAAGGATGTTTTTGCCATAAGACGCCGATTTGACTTTTGGACTCTGCTTTTTAGCCATAATTGTGAGACGTGAAAACGTTTAAGTATGTATATAACGATTGGAAAGGGAAATTTTTTTGTCCAATTTTTTTCACCAGAAGTCAATAGAGTTCTTGGCTCATCGGTAAAGCAACTATAATAAGTAATATAATGTGTTCTTCAAAGTAAGTTCGGAAAGGTTCAGGTTTTCGTTGAAACGCGACATCTCAGTTAAAAATGGAAGGCTGAACCCGAACATAAAGAAGCATCTTGGAGTGGTATATATATAGGTATTTATTTACCCAATATTTGACTTTCGGTGAATCCTGCCCGCGAGGCTTGTCCACAATTCCACACCCCCTCAAAAGATGTCCATCGCGCTGCGTACCTATATGCGCAGCACGTAACTTGCTGGCGGTTTGTTTGCAGTCGACCGTTCATCTTTGGTTTAACTTTTGCTGGCTGCTTGACGGTGGGCAGGTTGATTTAGGATTTAAGGATTTCTTCGTTTGTTATTAAAAGATCACGTGGATAAATACACTCGAAGCGATTTATTTATTTAGATAGGTACTCCTGGGTGGTGTTGGTAGATCTCTAAACCTCCTTTATCTTCTCTTATGTGCATTACTTCGAAAAATCAAGCGAGACCGCGGTTACTTCCGTTGAATTTCAATCAGCCAAAGTATAATTAACCTTATAGGCATACATTCAGTAAATTAACCCCAACTCTTTTATCATGCGTTGTAGATTCTGCAGCTGTATATACCGCGATTCATTTCTATCCGACGATAAATTATCACGATTCGATCTACGGTCAAGACGTTCTCCATCAATTCAATTAAACCCCTGACCGTATAGGTACTCGCTATATACCGGACAAAATTAAACTTCGCAGCTATACGCGATTATTTTTATTTTTCTAAGTATGTGGTGGGTAATTTATTGCCCAGTCAGCCGGCCAGTTAGCTGACCAGTTAGCCGGGCAAACGAAATATCAGGTTTATATGCTTATTAGAAAGTAGATATGCGCGGCTTGCCCATCAGCTGGACACGAAAACTCCGCAAAGGTTGAGTCTCATGTTTGGATAGTCCTTAACTGACCATTACACCTGAATGAGAGGTTGTAGAATAGAAAAGGGCAGCTCAGCCCTTGATCTGCCCGACCCACTTCCTGTCCCCACTGAATGAACCCGCAACGCCAACGACCCGCTAGGTAACGATCAATGTCTATTCACCGGAACAGTAAATATACTATATAGCCGGACAGTTGCAGATTTAACTGGACCCAAAAACTGCCCCATAGTCCGACTAGCATTGCATCGTCATCTTTGATATTTAAACCGTTTTTCCTGCGAGGATTAGGCAGAGGGAAAAAGTTTCAGATGCGGGATTGGTGGATCGATAGCGTAAGATGCAACTTCTTGAAAAAATTCTCATCTTTATTAAAGAAATGAATAAGTGAGGTGTACAAATAATTTTTTTTTTCACAACCTTCGCAACTTAATTATCGAGTTTGTGCAGCTGCAGATGTTCGGGAACTCATCAAAGTTGTTCGGTTCTACAATTAGTCTACGGAGAAGAGTGAATTATTTAAAATCAGCTGTAGCTCGGGGAAGTCGAAGAAAAAGGAGGTGAAACTGTGTTGGTTCAAATATTATTTTCGCTTCGTTACACTTATGGGTGTAGGTATATAAGAAGTTCAATCCATCATCTTTCACGATGCTTTGAACTTGGCTGCATGGTTGCACCGTTGCTGTTGCAGGATGTTTCTCCCGTGTAGTCAGCAGCCGGATCCCGTCGACGTTCGTGCCAGTTTTGACGTTTCTCAACTTCTGTAACTCCGGGATATATTATACGGACGAGTGTACATGTAGTTTATATATATAGTAGCCTGGAACCGAGGATGCTAAAAAGAACGTGTAGGTATTTGAAATTTCAATGAAGGCTAAAGAATCAGTGAATCGCAAACTGCAGTGCGAGGGCGGCTGGAGGCTGGTGGAGGTTGAAGAGAAGAAGATGCCTTCTCCGCCCACGTTCGAAAATTCTTTATATTCACTCGCGAAAATACAGCCACCGACTCAGGTATACGTACACACAACCCACACGATGCTGCATCTCCGACGATTCTTCGTCTCCCATCGTCTGCAGGGGCTGAAACCCTTACAATACGATCATTGTAGATGGTTGTTTGCTCAAGGGGCGCCCCTAGGCATTGTTAGTCCTTTTTTTCATTCATCCCTCAGGATAACGCCTGCGTTAGAAGGAGCGAGTGAAAGGTCGTGTGGCCGTTCGCGTGTTTATTCAGGATCATCCCTGGAAGATCTCTTTTTTATCATTCGGAAATCCCTGAAATCCGCAAGGGATGATATGGATTAGCTACGCGATTCGCAATAAAATTCATTACAATAAAAACCCCCCACGCATCGCCCTTCGAAAGAATTCAAACCATAAATTCGCCTGCTGCAACATCACCGGCCATATTTGGTACGCCGTAAGAATGCGGAAGCTCGAAAAAAAGAAAAGGCCACCGCGTAAATCGCCGGGACAATTGACACACGTGTCGATGATCAGCTGAGTTTCTTTACCCCGGTATAGATAATTAAGTGTAAGATTGCGCCTAATCGACTTCCGCCAATAAATCAGTCGGTTTGTCGTGGAGCCTGTTCGTAACCCGATAAGTACGCCGCCCCCTTCAGTTCCTGTTTGTTGTTAGTCCCGTTCAACCCACGTTGGACTACCGAAGACTCGCTCAAATTTTTACTCCAAAACTAGGTGTCACGTTTCCCGACCACTTGCTGACCAGAAGGTGCAGATTCCGTTGCAACTTTTCGTTGCGACTTTACGACTTTCTACGCGCTGCGTGACGAAATATAGAAAATCTTGTTCTCTTTCTTTCAAGTTTTTTCCGACTTTTTCCAACCGTTCGACAGACGACTGAGATTCTCCAGATCACCTACGCGGTTGATAATTAGGCCTGTCGGAGCACCGATTGCGGCTATGTAATTCCCAGACTTCCTGCTGCAGACTACATCATGAAGAAAAAAATTAACCTCTAGAAATGAGAATTTTTTAGTACCGCAAAATCTGGGCTATCAGATTTGAACAAACTTGTGAGAAAAAATAATAGAAATCCGAAAAGAATGACTTTGGAAACGAGTCTAAGAAAAACAACTCAAAGTTCGACTTGTGAGGTCATTCCAAATCGCTGGATGAATCGGATGAATAATATTATTTTTTTTTCTTCCTTCATGGACTATCCGCCCATAAGGGTTGATTTTCTAGAGTAAAACCACACCCATGGACGCCCACGCGTTTCGCCTTCGGTAAAATACAAGTAAAACGTTTTTCCACCCTTGTACTACGCGCCCACATAAAACTATAGCTTCAGTATTTTTATGGTGACTATATAACCACGATATATATAGTTATAGTGGCGAGACACATGGTATTCTCTATGGGAGAAGAATCTATAAGGATCTATGAAGTTACCCTGCTGCAGGCACACCCGGACACACCCCGAAACACCCACTTCCTCGGGACGTATTGCTTTCTGGAAAAGACATTCGAGATTTTCGCCATGGTGAACACATGTTGCACACCATAGAAATACCTACTTTCACATTTTCGCAAGTAGCTGAAGCCGTGTAGCTGCAGGTTTTGGTTGTGACTAAAAATCCGGATGTGAATTTTGACTCGAGACGAGAGAATCATTTCATTCAAAAAAAAAAAGAATCAATGTCAGAATGAAATGTAAATGAAAATCATGGAATGAAAATCGTTTCAAAAAACTGGTATAATAAAATTACGACCCAAGGGGCTAGGTTTCCAAAGTCGTAACTTTTTGTCCTTGTTAAATTGCTACTCAAAAAACCACAAGACCCGTTTCAAACAGAACCCCTCTTTGAGTTTCGAACGACTAGTTGCAGTCAATCCGAGGGTGATGAGATAAACGAAATCTCTAATACAAACCACACTCACTCCGCATTTGCGATTGGATTTTTTTTATAGTATCAGAATATCTACCGTCGTGAAATGTCTACTCCCAAATGTCTCGTAAAAAGAAAAAAAGGACACATTATATACCCGATATTGCCGACGTCTGGTCGAGAATAAAGTTACACACAGACGACGAGAGAGTGAAGCTATAAAACAAAAGAGATATAAATATACGCGTCGCAGGACTAAAAAATAAGAAAAGCTTGCACGTGCGTCAAATTTTGAAAACGTATATGTAATTTTTTATCTGTTTTTTCCTCCGAATATTTCTTTTATACAAGCAAACTGCAGTTGGGCTCCCTGCAAGTGCCCGAGCATGTTATTTTTACGTTCACTTTTATTTGTTATTTTCATCTTTTTTTTTTCTTGTCTCTTCTTGTCTGTCTACAGAATACAAAAATGGTATACACACTTCGAAGTTGTATAAAAAAAAGATGCTTGAAATCACTCTTCAAAAATAGTATACTATATATATAAATATATGTGTAAAGAAATGCGTTATACGCATTGCATGTTATTACGGTATTGCGGATATCGAATGTCCTTTTGGCCCAGTAGCTTGGTGCCTCTGTTGTAATGAAAGGCTTTTACAAAAAGAATGAAGAAAAAAATTTTCTCTTACAATACCAAAGCGCAGGCCGTAGTTCCGCCCACTTCCGGGACCTGAATGCATCCTCAACTTACCCAACCTAACTATCCCTGAGCGGTTAAGCCACGTGAAATGTAGACACGTCCATGTCCTTTTGCCTGTGCACTTTTTTTCTTTCTCTTTCAACGAGGCAAATACATTTTTCGTTATGCAGGTCTTCGGTTACGACATGAAGAAAAAAAAAAATCAAGCAATGTACGCGCATGATATTCTGGAATGCGAAAAAGCGTTCGCGAATTGACGTCCTGTAAATTTTCTCCAGCATTACCTGATCCTTTTCGTCTTTTTGTTTTACAGTTTTTCGATCGTAGTTCATTATAAGTTTTATCCAAGAAATCTCTCGGTGGGATTGAGGTGTTGGTATTTACTACGGTATTTTGACAGGTGTATTTAGAGCGATGGAAAATATAGTTCAACTGTTGGTTCAAATCCTAATACCCTTTGATAGGAGAGAAATAATCTCGGAGACTCATTTCAACCCATTTCTTCTCTGGTGAATTCATGAAAGGAACCTCCTGCTGCGCGCCATTCCATGAGGACTTTACTACGAATTAGAGCGAACCCACCGGAGAAAAGAATCGCTCTGATTCGCACGCTGAATCCTTTCCAATATCCTTTTGTCCATTTCAGGACAATAAAGGTGTCCAAGGAATCTTTTAACTAAGATGTATGCCCGTCTGCCTATTCAAAGAACCGTTCGCTATGCAAGAGTATTGGTACCCGAACTTCACTGAGCATCGTAATAAGATCGCAGATTTTTATCTCGCAATCTGCAAATTCTGAACCCCTTGACTGTGCCTTACAATTAAATGGGTTTCTGGATTTTTAGTTAAATGTCTACATATTTTTAATTATTACTTTTCGAGAAAAATTTTATAATTACGATGTTAGATCTGAGATCTAAGAGAATATTTTTGGGGGAACATGATCGGGCAAAAATGAGGGAAAAAGCTTCTAGTTAAATTCACCGTTGCCAACGAGGTGAAAACTATAATTACATCTCCCACAAAATCCTAATTATTTTCTAGGTACGCCCTTTGCGGTCCGCATACGGAATTTTCGTTTCCAAATCCGATCCATACGAGGCGTCAGCTTTGCCTAAAACCAACAATTAAAAAGCACCTTTTCTAATTAGTTCACTCTCTTAGCTAACTCTATGCACAGCTACTCATTACCGAAATGCCGAAGTGTAGCATCATCCTCGGAAGATATTCTTTGCGTGAGGAAATTAGTGTTTTCGCGTGTCCAATTTTGAGAAGAGAGAGTAAAAAAAAATAGACGATAGTTTCGCACGTTAAGCGTCGGACCATTTTCTCAAAGGGGTGGGGTTTCCGAATGACTCGGCGGCGGTCGGCGTATTTGCAGTAGATTTTAGTTTTCGGTCGAACGCCATATGTCCGATCGGCAAACCTTGAACCAGCAGCAAGGCGACCGTGGTGCAGGTTGCCATTTTTATGAACAAAGCCGGCATTCGACAATTAGCCAAATAATCAGGCGTGAAGTCAGTCACCGCCAGAGGCAAGGGTGCCGAGAGGGTGTGGTTGCAATTTGCGAAACGGTCCTTTTCTCCCTTATATGTGCTTTCCCTTTTTTTTTTTGTTACTCTGTTCATTTTTTTTGTCCTTCCTGTGATGCCGACAAGCGCACGTTCCCTCCTCATCCCAATAAGCTGTGTAGCCTTCGGACCCGCGTCCGTCCTTCGTCCTTTCTCCCGTCGTCCAGATGTCGCGAAATTCTTTCGGGGCTATTTGTGTCAATTGCGACACCCAGAAAATTGGAGAAACCTCCCTGAACTCGATGTTGATCATTGTCAGATTTTTTTTTCTCTTCCTCTACGTACCAAAGAACTTTTAATGTCAGTCTCGAAGTCAATCAAATCAAATCACAGCAGTGGATGAAAAAAAAAAATCAACGGACCTTCAAGTTTATTTTAGCCATTATAGAATTCCAGCTCGCAATCATTTCCCCCACCTTTATTATTGCAACCCCAAGCGATCAGAGACCAAAAAAAAAGGAGAGTTAATAGGATTCGTAATAGATTCGTCTGAGGTTCATATTTATGAAGAAAGAACCATTATGGTACGCGGTTTCCAAGGACTATAGAGAGCCCCCGCGGCGATTAGCGAATACATTTTGCAACCCGACTGCGTTAGCGTTGTATATAAGGTTTTGGTATATAAATAATTAATAGATTCGTTATAAGGGTGAAACGTAAATCAACCACGGACATCACAGGCGTCTGAAACCCTACGATACATCGTCAGACACGCGATCATCTGCAATTTTAACCGCCGTTCGTGATCCGGCCGGTGAAAGTTGAGTGCAGCAGATTCCCCAATATGTACCGCGTCAGGCACCCGCTGAGATTGTGACAACAAATCATCGATTTTCGGCACTCAATTTCGGCTTTATAAAAGAAAGAAATTTTCACGGTTAATATCCTCTCGGCGCGGGGTTCTCGTCCAGCCTTCCGAATCCGATCCAGTCTTCGTTGCGGAAATAATAAAAATCGATTCACGCAAACCTGTTGCACTTAAATTCAGCGTTCACATAAATTCTACTTTCCTTTAATTTTCCGTATTACAGCCAATTTTTATGTCCTTCCAGAAATTCTCCCACGAATTAGTCCTCGGCCAGATTATATTTGAAAGACAGAAGAACATCCTGTCTAGTCCTTCGAAGACGGCAGGTGCGTTCTTATACGGCTAGTAAAAGGATCACCGTTCAGGATAGACCCTGAGGAGGTTCGCAGGTCAGATTTTTTGCGCTCAAATTGCAGGAGATCCCAAAGTTTTTATCCCGCTGAAGGTTATTCGCAATCGAGTTTAAGAAGGCTTATGATTATTTCAAGAGATATCAAGCGGAAGTCGAACTCGACAGTGTGTCAAGAATTTCAAAATGAAACTAAATTTCAACCAGATATAAACAATTTGCGGTTTCTACAACTGCAACTTTTTTTTCAGCTTTATAAACAGAACTGATCCGGCTAGTTATACGTGTGTGGCCAGTAGATTCATTAGGAGTCATATTATCACAGTAGGCGGTTTTCTTATTTATAATTTTGAGATAGTTTTTTCCAGCTCTTCGAAGCAGAAAAATTGACGTAACTCGATTCGTTGTAGTCGTAGCTCAATTCAGTTGACGAATTCGTGTTTCTGAAGTGAAATTACTATAAAAACTAGTCGCTCGAACGTTCTAAAAAATATTTAATTCTCCATTGATATTTGAACTTCGCGTCGCGCTTCGCTCGATGATTTTTCATGCAAATTGCGAATTTTTTATCGTTAGCTCCTCGCAAATGCGAGTTTTGACCGAACACCTCTTTTTTAGTAGAGAGACACGCGTTCCATCAAAGGCGGTTGAATCCGACGAGAATTCGTGCATCCGAATTTCGCGTGTATATCCAACCTGTGCGTAGTATAGATCGCTGTCGGTACAAGCGGTGACATTCCGCGGTGCGCAACAACCAGATCTTACGACCTGCCGACCGTCGTACTCTGCGCGGTTTAGTCAAATCAAAATTCTCGCACGGATACCAAAGGATACTCCATGTCATTCGTTCTCGAAAATACGTTACCACAACATCAATCAATCAGCGAACAACCGAACATCAAATATCTCGATCCGAGGTTTGCATCTATCGATATTATACCGCCCCTCTTTTTTTCTTTCTTCTGTTTTTGGTGCATTTTCATCAACGTTTTTGACTCAACAATGAACGTTTCAAAATAGTATCACATCCAGGCTCGTTACGATACGCAAAAATAAAAAAAAAAGAAAGTCTACACTCTCGACAGCCCCAACAGGCTTTCAGCTTTTCTCTCATCCGGAATGAGAATCAATGATCCTTCTAGAATAAGAATATCTACATCTCTGTGAGTATTTATTCTTCTGTTGAAATTTCGTCAGGGTCAATAAATAGGAATAGGATGATTTAGATTCGCAACTGGACCATGATTAATACATTGGGATGTTTGCTGCGTGGGTAATCGGGCTTTCGTTAATGCTCGCAACAAATGTTTCCATCTCTCTCACGTATTCAAACTCCCAAAAAGGATTAGCTTCAGATTGCAGTGTAACACATCCTGTTTTCGATGTACGTTACCAGACTTTGTAAAAAGCCCTGGTTAAAAAACCAGCTCCGAATCCGGTCTAGCTAATCGTTTTCGCTGCCCTAAATGCAGTGGCCCGGTTCTCCCTCGTTTCTTGAGTCTTGCGATTCTCACTGAAGTTTTATCTTCTTTTTTTTCATTCATTATGAGTATTCATTTTATCTTTCTATAATAAATTATAAACCGTCAGCGGGTAAAGTGTTGTTGGTACTTAGGTAAAGATCGTTTCAGACTCTACGATGTCATTCCTCATTCGGATAACATCTTTTGATTTGAGTCAATGATGATGTTCCGAACGCGCAAAACGTGGTAAAATGAAAAAGGAGACGAAAAAAAAGTGGCGTACTCGTCGATGACGAGAACGATGATCGTTCGTTCAAGTTTTTTGTGCGCGGATATTCATAGGTAGGCACCTTACGGCCGTACCTCAACTATCAAAGTTGACGCACGCAGCTTCGCGCTGACGACCATTCATCGTCTTGGCTGACGTTTTGATGATATTCTTACCATTTTTGGAATATCGTTGACGCGTTGTAACTCCATTTTTGGATAAGGAATAGCAAGCCGTAATTCTCGTAAACTTTAGCAACCGCAGCAGCAGCAGCAGCAGCGGAAGATCGTGAAATGTGAAACGTGAATGACGATTGCCGCGCAGCTTGTTGGGGTCCGGAGGGCTTGTTGCATTTAAATCGGTGTTTTACATTTTTTTGCTCAAATCGTCGGCATTCGACGTGAGCTCGGTTTACTGAATCACTGGCGCTGATGCACTCGACAGTCGACTTTCCATCGGCGCGTACCGTTAAAACCGATTTCAAGTCACAATAAGTAACGTCGCGTTGGGATACAAATTTACTTCAGGCATAATAAGCACTTTTGTATTACAAACCAAAAAAAAAAGTTATATCCCGTTCGATATGTCCTCATACCCAACGCTATTAAACATCTCACAGAATTTTTTCTGTGACCAGATATCCGCGGCGATTGATCGATCTATTTTTTTCATTTTTCTTAATTAAAAATCTT
This sequence comes from Athalia circularis, assembly GCA_963978495.1. Lineage (NCBI taxonomy): Eukaryota > Metazoa > Arthropoda > Insecta > Hymenoptera > Athaliidae > Athalia > Athalia circularis. The sequence continues at coordinate 16,347,905 of OZ021698.1, read as the reverse complement.
ATTCAATTCTCGCGTTTTTTTCTCGTTTTATGAGATGTTTTGTGATTGGCGATCGAACGTAAAGCCCGCGTAGTTCCGAGCCGATCGAAAAGTTGAAGAGTGTTTGGCGGTAGATAATTCGATACGGATATTTGAAGATATGAATCAAAATATTGAAACATTGTTGAAAGGTAGTAGCGCTGAATCTGTCGTCTGAGTAACCGGTAAGGCGAACCGGTCTTAATGGGAGCAAGTTAATTGACTGTGGGGTTAATAAATCCGTACTCACAATAACAGATTCATGAACTGTTGAGTGACCGGTACATGTATTTAAATTTAAATAAAGCAAAATATTTCGTATCTTTTAATTGATCGACTTAATTATTCATCGTGTACATTTCATGTCGCCCGTTTTGGTACACCATCACTAATATCGCACGTCTCTTGATCGCAGGCTTACATGTCACGCGATCCCCGATATTAAATTCAGCAACGGATTCTCGAGCTTCTGAGGCTCACAATTTGTATCGAAAATTTTCAGAACTCGAAGGACAAAAGCTGGACGCTATAAGTTGCCAAAATAATTGTCGTCGGCGACTGAGAAATTTTATTGGTATAATTTGTCTTCGTCAATGCCTCTGTTTGACGCGCGAGCTAAAGCTTGGGGTCTTGGATTTGAGCCGCTATGTACTCGTACGTACGTAATTTCCATTGGGTCTTGAAAATAACTCGTTGACTAACGTTAATCGAAACGACTCACATCAGCGCAAGAAATGACTGACGAGCGGGGTTGTTCCAACAGTCATGAAGAATAAAACCGTTCCTCGCTGCATAAAGTGGTAGTAATGGTGATGGTGTTCTTTGCAATCCACTGTATTTACTCCTCGGGTTGTTTCCTCGATGCGACTCATGACGATTGGCGCAAGTACAAAATGACGGGCAAACGAGATGCGCGGTGACAGCGGACCGCATTAATTCTAATTATCGAGCTCTTTTTAGTAATTTTTCTCTATTGTAAAAATCTCTCCCTTGGGTATACGAGGTTCTTTATTGAGTTTACTTCGTTGACTTCACGGCTCGTCAATCAGCGCGCGGAAGGAAAAACCTGTACCGCACCTTCTCCAATTCTCGTTCTCATCTTTGAGTCCCGGTCGCGAGGTCGCGGGCCTGCGGCAGGTGCCCGAAAACTTCTCCATTCTGACCCCCTTCAGGTTCTTTTAAGATTCCCTCCGACGACTGGTAGTTGGAAGTACCTACCCACATCCATACGTGAGTTGCTCGTCGCGGGCGAGCGCGTTCACTTATGCGCGCGCGAGCCGTTACGTAAATCTCTGACCACTCGCGCTCCTGCAGCTCGACTCTTAACTCTAACAGCGGCAGCGGCAGCAGCAACTCGTTCTCTTTTCCCTTACCCGCGTACCTCCTGATTTTACCACGAGATCTCCACCTCGTCCAGCTTAACCAAGCCGCGAGCTTCGGGTCTCACTTTTTACGTCCCGGAAGATAACAAACACGTTGCCTTGCACTTAACTGAAATTATCCCGAAAGTTTTACGCGCGCTCCTCGGCGAGAGTCCTTCTTCTTGAATTATTACTCATGTACCTATACCAACTCACTCGTCTTATTTCCATCTCACATGTGTTTCTTTTTTTCCCCTCCTCGGAGCTCACTTCCTAACTTATTGCACATCACTACTCCATTTCGTTATAAAAATGAACTGGATACCAGAAGATTTCTGAACAGAGAAAAGGTCCTTTATTTTTTCGGAAGGGTCCCTTCAATGATGTCCGTGTAATCGGCTGAGCATCGATACCTGGAAGCTTTACAACTTGTCTACAGGGAATCATAGATTTCATTCTCTGCTTCGTTAGCGTTCTTCGCGTAGCTCCGTATCGTTATACATCCAGATTCCGAGTGTTCAAGAATTTCTCTGTTTCTTCCAATTTGAGAATTCCGTTGGAGGATTCCTTCGTTCCGAATTTCATACCTCCTTCACACATCCTTTTACATCGATGAACGGCCACTGCGTTTCTCCATCGAGAAACATTCCAGTACCGTCTGCCAATCATCTGGATATTTTCTCCGCGCAACGCGGTATAATATTATACGTAATTTTATCAGAATTTACGATTTTCAGTCGGTCAATCACGCGCGCTGTTACAACTACAACATCGAACGACGTATTTGTTAAATGAATTATGAACTCTTACAGGTGAAATTGAAGAACCTTTTGCGGCCGGTAATGACTAATCACATAAGTGGAATGAATGCCTGTTACCTCACAGTCCTGGAAGACCAGCAGAAGAGCGAAAGCATACGTATGGATACGGACATAGAAACCTGCGCTAGATGTTCCCTCAGGCCTCTGATACGGGTAAAGAGAAATGACTATATATGTGGTACATGATCTTACAGTGGGTATAAGTTTTAACATTTTCCCAGGCCGAGAGTCTCGAGTATATATAGTGTATAATAAGCCCGTGTTCACTGCGGCCAAAGGCTCGCGGTCTCTCTCACGTGAAAATAAAGCCTACGTACAGTGGGAGACTGTCAGAGCTATTACGTTCTCGTATACCAAGGGAGAAGGAGAGAGAAAAAATGAAGTAAAAGAAAGATAGATAAAAAAAGAAATATATATAAGAAAAGGGAAGAAGGGGAGGAGAGGGGGGGAGAGATATGTGCCAGGAGTTTTTGAGACACGAGACTGAGGGCCGCGCGCATCTCTCGGTTACGGGCATTAAGAGGTCGCGCTCCGGCAGGTGGGACGCGTGATTCACTCGCTCGTCCAAAGAGTGAGCGAGAGGGACGTGCGTCGAGGACCAGAATCAGGATGAGGACGCGGGTGTTTGTGGGAGTGCTCCGAGACCTATGCCTCGAGGAGAAATAGAGTTTCCCATAAACCTAATAAAATTAAATTAACCGCCCCGACCCTTTGCCGCGATGGTTCGGGTTCTCCCAAGTCGAATCACGATGCGAATCCAGAACTTGAAGTTTGAAAGTAAAATCGATTTATGGTTCGTCGATGAAACTATTGGAATTAACGAAATGGACCACCCCTGTCATAGCCGGCGGGATATGATCTCTGCGGGACGATCACCGTGCAGAGGAAAATCTTTTAGATCTGATCTAAGCTATGGAATGTTTACGAGTTGACTCGCGTTGACGCGTTCAAACTAATAAAGAACGGAATTTTCAAACGATCCGTGTAACGCCGCGGACCTACCTATAAGGAAAAATTGTCACGCTCCGACGCGTTCGCGGGTACATATAAAAACGCCTGGATATACGTTGCGTTCGGTACAACGAGATCAACGAAATTCTTCACCCTCGGACACCCCGTAAATCTATAGGAAGAAAAAGAAAAATTGGAATAAAAAAAGACTGAAACCGCGGACCGAAATCCAAGATGTGGTAATCAGCCGTGGTGAGAATTTTCATCCAGGGATATTATCGAGCTAGTAATGAGTAAAAAAATTTCCAATCCAAAGTGAACCCGTTGATCGGTAATTTGCGTGCAAAATCTGCGGCAGCCAAGTAGTTTGCACTTTCTCGGTGCCCTCGTAAATCTTCTTGGGTAACTTATCTCCCCGCCTCCCTTCTCTTTCCTATCTTTTCTCTCTCTTGAATACTCGGATCACGGCCCGCGAGTAAAGCAGCAGCAACGGCAGTAGCGGGAGCAGCAGCGGCAGCAGCTGCAGCTTGACAGTAGTTGTAATGGGCATACGGAGGGTGCGGGAGTGCAATCAGGCTTCATCTGGTTGCGTGGCTCGCGGTCGGCCGAGCATACATCACAGAAAAGACGCGCGCGGGCTCCTGGTGGCCTCAGGGTCCTTCGACGAGAGAACTCTTCTCCTCTTTCTCCTTTTATTCTACCTTTTTAATATACTTCTTACCAGACTTAAAAATCAGCAATCTTAACCAGACACTCGAATATCTTGCTAGTACTAATTTTAAGTATACTGACCACAACTTTCGGTAGCCTTGAAGAAAAAAGAGAGATCCTCATAACACGCATATTGCTTAAACTTCCGCTGACCGAGTACAGGTATGAAGCATTCCCTTCACTCGTCCATGCTAAGCAAAGTTGATAATTTTTTTTTCAGATCTGCCAAAGATCTGCTTCTGGTTTCCGAATACCTTTCCGGCACAACAAAATCTTTTCGGTAACCGACGTTCGATCGGAATGTAAGTTACAACGAATACCGAGCCTCGAAATCGAAGGAGGACAGAGCTTCTCAAAGAGGTTTAATTAGCTTGATGGATCGGTAAGCCCTTATCCGCAGCAATTACCTGGAGCGATTAATTGCCGTAAGAGATTCTCTCCATAGGTATATATATGTGTTGAACTACCGCGGCGAGCCGTCGTCGTATCTCAGTAAACGCGCGACACGCTCACAGTGTTCTCTTCTTGGAACAATCACGATACCTGGTCGCATATAAGGAGTAGGATGTGTCTGCGGTATATGTAGAAGTCGTCACGACATCACAACGTACGACCTCATGCGGTACTGGGACACCCACTTTTCCCATTGCTATATACTGTATGGTTTACTCGCGAACGCGCTGTAAATTTTTCGCACCAATCGTTAAGAGTGCTGAATCAATAATTTTCATTTGGTTGCAGAAAAGAAGAAAAATAAAAAACTCTTATCAGCTTCTTCCTTCTTCTTGTAAAGTGTAGACAAAATATCCTCGCGTATTTCTTTTTCTCTATTTCGAAATCATGACGTTCCTATTTCCGATTCTGATTTTACTCGGGTGAGAGAGAGCGAAGGGGGTAACTCCATTTTACTGACAAGGTTGAAGCAACAGCAGCAGCAGCTGATCCTTTCTATGTATTTTTCTATCAAAGTACCGCGTTCGGACAGGCTATAAACTTCTATGAGAAGCTCGCCACGGGCTTACGGACTGACGCGATGGTTACACAGACGCACACAAATAGACAAATAGATATTACACGGTGAGTGGTCGAAGAGAACGCTGCACCATCTCCCGACCGTCTTGTTTATATATATGTGCGTGGAGTACATAGAACTAACGCATTCCTCGTTGCATGTTACGTACGTGTACCACATAGTACCATGCGCAACGCACTCTTATACACGCACCGTAGTGTTCGGCTTGAGGCACCTACCGACCACCTGTCCCAGAGCTCGTCTATGACGTGTTGTATCTAAGAATAGAGCAACGAGACTCGAGCGCGGATCCGCTAGCAAGATGCTACGAGCTGGACATACCTAGGTCGTTGGGTCAAGAGTGGATAAGCCGTACCTTCCTTCTTACATGCACGTAACTTCGAACAGAACCGCGTCTTCATATTTCCCATCAAGATCAAACGCGCGTAATGAGGAGAAATGAGGATATAATTTTAGATTATATTACGCGTATGCGGCCGGTATTATCGTGGTAGTTTTAAGATATTTGCCATTAATTGGTGATTACTGAATGAAAGAAATTTTTTTTTCAACACACGAGAGTTGAGGCTTCTACGCAACGCCTAACGTTAGGCCACATCATTTACAAGTTAAAAAATAAGAGATTTGGAATTCCATCATTCGAAATCCCGAATAAGATTTTCATCTTTACATCCTTTACTCATCCCTAGCTGTATTTATTTGAATTTTTCTTTTTTCGTTTTATTTGCAATTTTTTAACGCCCTCGCGTCGGCTAACTGTTGAGCGATATATTCCGCATTATCTCCTGCCAACTTCTTCAGGAGAAGAGATTTGCTCCACGGCGCATCTTCATGCGGATGATCATTTCAACAAATCGCTAATCCCTACGAACGTGGTATACCTTTATATATTTATATATAAAAAACGCGACGCTGCACCGCATCGCATCGTACCAGAGGATTTTTCATGCTTCGGTGAAGACGCGATTTCGGTAATACCCATCCCTTCATCGTGTATAACTGCAGCACGGGCAAAAAAAAACAAAAAACGACAAGAGAAATGAAAAAAAAAAAACAAAAAAAAAAGAGAGAGAACGTGCATCGGACTACATAGGACGATCTCGCCTGTGTTATATTGTACACGTGTGTATTATACATATATTCATCTTACGAGGACCGGTATTTAAGCCTTTGTAATCCACATCAGAAGGTTTTGCGGGGGAGCCAAGCAACGCCGTACCTTTTACCATGGCACACTCTTATGGCCACGGTGAGTCACGGCAGGTGCTATGAAACGACGGCGTATAGGGGAGGCCAGAACACAGATGAGGATGGGGATGACCTCCCTTTACACGCTTCCAACGGAACGATAACCGCACACCGTATATGCCCCGCGTAAACTCTCTTGCTTTTTAAGGACCCCCCTTCAAAGGGAGCGCAACTCGACCCGTTTTTTTTTTCTGCATGACCATATGAGCGGGTAGCTTGATAAAAAGAAAAGAAAAGAAATTTCTTTTGCCAACCTCCCCCATTGATCGGTCAATCAATTACTCTTTATTATGCAGAACGCAATTTTTCAATAGCAATAAGTGAAATACATTTTGCAAATTAAATTTCTCACGCGGCGGAGGGTCGATTCGGTAATTGATTTTTCCTTTGAGATACGAGAATTGTGACACAGGTATACAAAGGGGTGGCACTAAATTTGGCAAACAAATTGGTATCTCTTCTCATTTTTTTTCATTTTCTATTTTTTGTCATGTTTTTTTTCTTTCTGTTATTAATGTTACACATCGCTGTATATGAATAATGCAAAACGCGGTATAATATGTATTTTTTTTTTGCCACGAAACCGGGCGTGCGGTATCTCGGTTCCCAATCTTTTGCAAGAGCAATATTTGTTGAGTCGGTAAGAAAATGAAACGACAACTTTGAATGAAACGTAAGTGCCAAGTCAAAAAACCTTGCCACATTTTGCGGACCACCAGAGATGAGGCTAAGATCGGCCTTGAAACTGTACATCTTAACCTTTGGCTCAACCTTAACCTTGACACTTTTTTAACATTATTCTCACCCACTTGGCACAATCGGGCAGGTCCTATCTAGTTTTTTATTTATTTTTATTTTCTCTCTCTTTTTTTTACCTCTGGGTCGCATCTTTCTACCATGAAATGGCTAATGTCCTGGAGATGGGATTCTTATCTGAGCATGCTATCTTCTCTCACCTGACACCTTGGGTGGCGTTGCGTTTAGTGAGATATCAGAAGAAGATCTAACGCCGTAGAAGATCCAGCTGGTGTTTTCTCTACCGCTACTTCAAAAACACCTCGGGCACTAATTTTATAAAACTAAAACATACCACTAAATGTTTGTAATAGTTGAAAGGAAAAAAGGATAAAAAATGTAAAAAGATAATTGTTGGTTTTCTTGAACTTTTTTTTACTTCAGTTCAGGTAATAATAGTCGGTTTCTCGACACCATTCATTTCTTATGGACTTTAATAAAGTTCCTATCTCTCAGAAATCCCCGTGGGTTATTGTGAAATCATCGTGAGAGTAAATAATTTCAATTGCTTAATAAAACCAAGAAACAGAGCGATTTCTTCCAACGTTTATACTTCGCCTCTTTTTTTTATGAAAATACTTTTTCGCGGAAGAACCGGATACATAAAGTCCAGCGGGTGGTCTTAATTTTTTTCTAAGGTGCGAATCGTTCAATATTTGTTGAAGTTCACCGAATCAACTTCAGTCCGTTTTCTCTGTAGGCACGCGTGTACTGGATTTCAAATACTGTTGTCATCCGTGACGTCTGCGAGCTATTGTTATGACCCGGACCTCAAGGAAGACGTCACGGGGCTAGCGGTGAATAGATTTTTGGAAGGGCGACCTCCTCTTGCTTTTTTTTTCTTCACTCACATAGACAATTAGATTCACCGAGCTCACCAAAAGTTGGTTCAACATCGGTACATGCGCGTCATTGTCACTCTCGTTTACCTTTTAACTCCACGTCCCCCGACACATTATTCCCGTGGAGGAAGACCGACCATCCCCTGACTCGACGGTCGACGGGAAACTACGTAGAGTAAGCTAAATTGCGTTTTCACGCGTTCTGGAGTCCCAAATTTTATCCTCAATGGGACTAAATTGGAATGAAAAAGTCTACGACTTTCAAACCAGGCGTGAACTTGAAAAGGTCCGAGGCATTACTCTTGCCTGTTTAAAAATTTCGAAATCTATTTTTCGCGGTTTATTTCTACCCGCAATACCTTCGGGATATTCTTGACTCTGCAGAAAAAGTAACCGATCGTGAGACTGGCCAAGATTTTCTCCGACTCCTGAAATAAGCAAGATCCTGAGCGACCATTTACGACTATTTACTTTCAACCTTTTGAATGGCCTCGGTCAGGTTTTGCGCTTGACTTTAGTAGTTCTTATTATTTATCAACCTACCGCATGACCCAAACACTATCCGTCAAGGGGATCGATAGTTGTATTAAAATTCAGCTCCACCCAATGAAAACAAACTTTTCACCCTCTACCTTCCGAAATACCAATGGGACCCTCACGTATCTTTGTCCTAAAATAACGAAGACATCCTGATGCCACCTTGAAAATGTTGATGCAAAGCGTGCTTAAGCACTGCCCTTCAGTTGGCGTGCAGGTTGACAGAGTCCGGAGACGCGTGACCATTTTTCACGGGGTCAAAAAATTTCGGGAAAAAAAGAAGATGGTAGTTTTTATTTGTATTAGTTCGACGGATGAGCACCACTGGTTTCGGGATAAACGCAGGACTCGGATACAAATGACATTGCGAAAGTATATGTTTTGTATCTAATGACGACCTTGCGCGATCCCCGGGGTCTTGGTCTCGGATCTTATACAGAATCTACAGACTGGACCGCTGCAGGAGATTGTTTCCCACAAATTATCTTTGTTATTAATGACAACGCCAACTTATAGTCGGGTACCACCTGACTCTGCAGGAGCGCCCCGCAGTTTTCTCCGCAAATCAAAGACGGTTTGTTGAAGAAAAATGAAAAAAATAAATAAAAGATACGAGGCATTTACGCTGCATTCATTTCGCTAAGAAAAAGAAGGAAAAGTAAACTATCCGTAAGACTTTTCAGAATTATAACGAGATACTTTTATTAATTTTGCTAGACAAATTTCATTGAATTATACGCGGTACCGGAAACGGGTTTTGGATAATCAGCATGTCTACGATAAAATAAAATTAATTACGATGAGTATTTCGTCGAGTCTCAACCGGAAACAACCTCACGTCAGTTTAGCTGAGTATAAGAGAATCTCTGAACAACGCGCACGGTATCTGGGAGTAGAATTTATTAGCATTATAATCTAGCAGCCCCTACGAAATCACAAACGATGTAACCCTTATCTAGCAGATCTCCACGCCCATTCACCCCGACAGAGCGGTCGTGCGGGGGGTTGCGGGTACAATAAATAAATCAGGGTTGAGTCCCGCCTTAGAAAACTAGCTGGGGGATTTTAAGACCGAGGTTGAGGTTCAGCTTGGGGTCGAATTTCGGTATAAGGTGGCTCTCCGTTTTCGAGCACCCCCACTTCTAGGGGCGGCCGCGTGCCTCATTTTGGTCTCAGAAGGACTCAGCGGGTCACCCTGCTGCGGGGCTTAAAAACGGTATGGGGCACCGGCCGATCGGCGTTTGCCCGCTAGTTAAAATTTTATCACGGTTCTCAATTGTACTTTGATATACTCTGAGATCACCTCGCGTTGGTCGGAATAATTTTCGTCACGATGAAAGCATCATTCCCACGTGATGAGCTAGCTGAGAATATTTTGAGGTGATATTAGAGCGTGAATAAACGTCTTCGACCCACCTACTTCTCCTCTATCCCGATAGTCATCCAAATTATAATCCTTCTACCTTCAGGGGACAAAATCACGGCTACTTGATGGGGATTTAGGATCGAATTGAATGGTAGCTAACGACGTTGAGCATCGTCATGCCCCGTCGTGTGCGACCGCTGGGATAAACTACAGACTTGTTCTACACCACGAGCTCTCATCTGTCGAGATCGAAGCTCAATTCAATTGAAAATAAAAATATATCTGCCGATGCTGATAAGGGTGATTCATTTTTTAATATCGAGGAAAAAAAAGCCTAGGATTTCCTTCTTCGTCGCTTGTTCGATGCGGTGCTGTGGCTATTCTAATTCTCACATATTCCGTTTAACTCACGATTACCTTAAAATATGGCCCGCTGCTCAATAAAACATGTTTCTGGCAACGAAGACCGTGGGGCTGTATTATGCCATAGCATTGCCGATGTCTGGATCCCCGCTATTCCTTATTTATCGAATTTAAATAATGATTAACCGACTTGATGGACGATTGTGTCGTTCGCTTTGTAATCTCATGGGGTCCCATAACCGAACAGCAAGGGAGACATATTTTTATGGTCAAAGCCGTAGGATATCTGTCTCCGGAACTTAATATATAATTTTTTTTTCCCCCAAATAATGTTACCAGCCCATAGCTACATTGAAATATTTCTAAAATATTCTAGCCATTGCCAACAGTTCAGGCCTTGGGGGGCCCCACGGACCGCTCTATAGGAAAGAAATTTCCAAACCTACCGAGGTGATGCAAGAAAAAGTAACGATTGCAAGAATCTTTTCTCAGTTTTGTATCACGTCATTAATCCAGAAAAATGTTCATTTGATTATCCCATCGCCCATTTTTTTTTTTCTGTTCATCTACTTTTCCCATGGTTAGGGCGGGGAAGAAGGAAATTCTTTCACTTCAGTTTCCTGCTGAGTCAAACGTAAAGTCATCCACGATTACAGAGACAAAGCGAAGCGTTGGTGAAACCCCTGCCTCTGCTTTCCTCCAACAGGTTAGTCAGGGTCTCCTTTTGATCGGACAAAAGCGAGGCTGTTTCTTTTAATTGAAAGAAGGAAATCGTAAGTAGAGTTGGCAAAAAACTGCGTAAAAGTTTCCGAAGTTCGTTAAAGCCTCTATGTAACCTGTTGGATCAATTTACTTTTTTCGCTCGTGCAATCACCCACACCTGCGACCACCTGCGATCCAAATATGAATGCGAGGATAAGGGATCAGGATGTTGTCGATTCGAAATGGTCGAAAACTCGTTCAAAGACACTTGTCAATCTAACGAAGAACGTTCCCGAAACACAGCGGAACTAACGAGCGTAGAATCATTTCGATTTAGGACCTCTCAAAGCCTTTGAATCTACCAAATATCATCCGGGGAGGCCCTCCCGATCCAATTATAGATCGGATTGAATCGAGTTTAATTTCAATTCAATCTTCTACATTTTATACACGTTCCGAAACTCGAACTTTTTACTCCAGTATTTCATTCTCTCTTCAAGATTTTTCGCTTCTTCCACTCCGCTTTCTTTCGATTTATCTGCATACACAGAGTTTGTCGTGTATAAGAAACGCGCCCTTTCAACGGCCAAAATTTTTCGAACAGCCCCGCGCGTATAGTTCATACGACACGTGTGTGAAACATCGGTAAAATGCACCTGGGAACCCCTATGGTAGTCCTACCACTTTCGGTTATGCCACCTGTGCGCGTCCAAAGATGGTATTAAAAAGATCCAGCACAAGCGTGCTCGGAAAAAAAGATGGAAGTGAATAGTGAGAGAGAAAACCATACAAGAAAAGAAAAGGTAAGAGAGGTAAGTTCAGAGAAATAAAAAAGAGAGAAGATCCACTTACAATGACCGTTGCCGGCCACCCCTTTATATCAGATACCAGTTAGGGCAGAGGACCACCGGCCAGGACGCACTCGTTGATCAAATGCGTTTCGAATTTAACACTGGATTCGATAGTGTTTCATTTATTTCTAAAATCTCCCGCGATGACAACTCCGGTGGCTGGTGAAGAGATGAAAATTCGTTTCACGCCGTGGCGGGTGATGAAAAAAAAGAGAAAGAAAAAAAGAAAAATGGTCCGGAAAATAAATTACGATGGTCTTGCAGTTTTTGGGCATGCCATAAATTATCGAGAAAATCTTTAGCAACTAATTTCATCGCGACGACACGCGATTCCCCTTACAACGGTATTAACACTCTCTCTGTAAAATTTTAATTAATCACGGTTGACTTCCGGCCAAAAATTTATTCGTGTGCCTATATATATCGGCGCATCATTTACTGTCGTGAAACACGTCGAAATGAGTGTACCAATTCTGCCGTTCGGGCGATTAATAACGTGCCTTGACGTAGCCTCAATCGATATGTGGCAGAGAAAATCCGTTGAAATAAAAATTCGCTACGTGATTTCGTGGTACCCATTTTTCAGGTTTACCGGTGCAACTGCAACGGTTGCAGGAACTGCAACAGCGTTACAGAATAGCAACATTTTCTCGAACGTCTCGCGTGCTCTTGGTCAATTGAAATTCACTTGTGACGCTCGATGGCTTCGGAGTTTCGCTCATGTGACCAATAACTCGTTATTGAAATTAACCAGCGCGTTATCGCTGACTCTCCGTTACCTTATAAGCGTTATGGACGGGCGAGAGATTCGTACCGTTTATGGGACACGAGTTTATTGAGATTCAATAGCCAGATTTGGAAAGGTGCGAAACTCCGTTCTGACCGATTGACGCGCGCGACGCGATTTCATAAGAGAAGAAATTTATACAGCGAGTTTAAAAGTCACGATAAAAACGACGGGAAGAAAAAACAACTCGCGCCTAGTTTTCTGCTCAAATTTACTGGGGATTTAATATAGAGAAAAAAAAAATGTATCGCGTACATACAACAATATCGTCGTGGCGTTAAGAGATAGTTGAAGCACACGGTGTTAATGGGCATCGGTGTTAACAGTACTTGGTTGATTATAGAGCGGTCGAAAAACAGATGCCTTGCGGCGTAAAGCAGCTAAGTGGTAAGTAACCTGGACCACCTAGCGAGCGCTTGCTAAATCCCGAGCAAGAGGTGAGAACCGAACGATATAGAAAACCTTGTGTAAATGTCCAGGAAGCTGATCATCGTTTGAAAAGTATTGGAATGGCACCACTGGATGGATATTGTGTAGGTATATCAGATAAACCAGATGCCCTGAGCTTCACCGACCACTTAAACTTCTACAAAAACGTTTTCTCATTCATTCATCCTTCGACATGATATTCAGAAGTGTTATAATCTGGTTTAAACTGCGAGCAAGCTGCAGTCGGTTTTACACTTGAAAAGTTGCTAGCCATAATACTCGAAATAAAGAAATCACGCTTCGACACTTGCGAACAATTCGGCTGCGGTGCCCGCGCTTAATTATGAAAATTATTTTAGTTCGGGATAGAAAAATATCTTCAGGATCGAGAATCACTTTATCATCTCTTCACATTCGAATCATTCCAAATGGGGGAACAAAAAAACCCATTGAAAGAAAATTCCAAAAGTCCGTTGTGATCGAGTCGATGGAAAAGACTTCGACGGCTATACGACCTGTACCCTTTCTTGAACAGATTTGAAAGAAGAATCCACCCGTGGTGTACCGTTATAGCTTCCGTTCTGGTGGATTGAACCTTGTGCGGCATAGTCGGGGTTTAAACTTGGAGCGCGACTTCATTGAGTGATCCATTCAATAAACTTCTGTACTACACAATAAAGCCGAGCTCTGCACGGAGGTCTCAGCACTCACTTAGCACGCCTCTAAGAAAAAGATGAGAGTTAAAAGAGGTAAATAGTATTTTCCAGTAGTAGGTTTGCCGGTGTATATCTAAATCCCTGGAGGGCGTATGACGCACACCCCGTACGTTCATTGAAGAATCTATGAAGTAAAGTTGCCGGTTTGTAACCTCCGCAGGTCTTCGTCTATTTCAAAGACGACGGCATTGACTGTTGGCAAGACGGACGGTAGTACGTATAGTAGGTATGTATAGGATATACTTGGTTTATTGAATTGGCAGGAAGCCTGTACCGCTTAACTCTCGGTCGCATACTCTCATCTTAACTGAATAAGATTATCACGGCCCCGTTTGCTGCGGATTGATGGCCTCTCCGTAACCACTCCGTGCTCACAGCAGCCATCCCTGGTCTCTTATACTGGCAAACAAGTGGCCACCTTTACTCAACGATCTTCAGAATGTACCGTAAGCACTTGGTCGCCGACTGTACATCCCATACAGTCAACTCGCACATTTCTGAGACTCACCTGTTACCGATTGGTCGGTCGCGATTACTTTTGTCACTTCTTACAGACCCGAAGCACCTGGAGAAAATCAGAGGGCCCGTACCGCGAGCCGAGCGATGTAGCAAGAGAAAGAAAAAATGTACATATATGTACATGCTATACGTGTATAAAAATAAATGAGAAATCAACACCTCTTCCAGAAGCCTATATATTAAGAAAGAAAAAAATTCGCCTCACTTTCACTTCGCACCGCCGCATCCCACATTCCCGATCCGATTGTCGGTTGAAAAAAAAACAAGTTATCCTTAATCAAATCATGCTGAATTCTGATAAAAATAAGTAAATCGTTATGCGCTGCATCACGAACGATTCGTTCCGGAACTTATTCCGCAAAAGTTATCACGTGGCAGGTGTGAACATTGTAGTTTAATACCTCTAGGAAACTGTAGAACTTTGTTTTAATGATACAGGTGGCAACGAACTCGATCTAGATGCGCAAGTTAAATTGCGAACAAGATTCAAAGCGGCAGATGCATCGCGTACAAGCTCTCTTGGAATTATATATTTTCACAACGCGAGGAATCGTCGCAACATTTATTCCGCGAAATGAAAAAAAAAAAAAATCGGATTAATCAAAACTTGAAGCGAGAGAAAAAAAGCTAATGTAAAAATCACTCAGGATTGCGATAGTAGGGCTCTTCGTCGTCGCCTAATTATTTGACGTGATCGTGAGACTTTATTAGACGCCTGATTTTTTTGTTTTTCATTCTCAAATTCTGAACGAGTTATTTGAGCCTTCGTCCGTCTCTTAGTTTAATGCGTAACAAGCACATCTGCCTTACCTGTCCATCGTTTCAAACGACGAGCGTAATTCTATTTGTCTAGAAGGCACAACCGGTATACGAGTTTACACGTATAGCAGCTCTAACAACCGCCCGTAGCAGTTTTGACCACTTATCGTAACCTTCGTGTTTAGTTCAATTAGCACCCGATTCTCTAACTACGTAATCACCTCCGGTATACAGAGAGCTGACGGGGGAGGAGGTAACGCTTCGGTAACGCGGTGGTGGGCTTGAACGAATTAGATAGAAATTTTTTCTGTATATATATTTGGTATATTTTTTCTACACACTGAAAAAAGCGAGTGTAGCACGATGGATATACGTGTAATGCATCATGGAGATGATATTCCTGCATGGATAAAAATTGATGTTTATTGCAAAAAGTTTGTTTTTTTTTCGTTTTTTTTTGTTTTTTTCATCTTCGTACAATCATTGAATGGGCAGGACGATATATATGGGGAGAGATAAATGGAATATTGTTGTATACATGTTTGTTCACAGTTATTGTTAATAAATATCGATCGTTAGTTTATGATAATGATAATTGTATATATCCGATAATATCACATTAAAATAGTCTTACTTACGTAGGTAGTCGGGTGCGAGGTTCCTGCGACCCCGCATCTCGTAAAGACTTGGATGGGTTCGATTGCTTTGTATAATTGACCGTTTTACGTTAGCTCTATACTCGTCTTCGTAAGCGGTCAGGTATAAATTTTTCAGAAATATTTGATTATCCAGTTCGGATGGAGCGAGAAATCTTTTCAAGTGATTCTGTTGCTGCGCTTCCAGTTCGTTCAGAGTCAATGGCTTTGACCTCATTTTACGAGACGACGGCCGATAATAATCCGATGCTCCCAACTGCGATTGCGGTTTTTTATTGCTCAATGGATAGTCGAGGGAAAGTAGTTTCCTCTTATTAAAAGAAATACCCGTTTTTTCAGTACCTGAAACTTCTGCTTTGCTTTTTACATCATTTTTTTCAACATGGGACGGAATCTCGTTATTTAAAATCGAATTATCATTAGAAATTTCAGTCGATATCACTGGAATAATAGAAACTGTCGCGTTTTCAGCGTTAACCGATCCCCCGGTTTCCTCCATTGTTAAAACTGTTGTCACATCGTTTGTCTCATTAATTTTATTATCGGTATTCAATTTATTTTCTATGATATGTTTGAAAAACGCGTAAACATCGCTGATTGTTATCGTCGTTCCATTTTTGATTGTAAATATGTTTATATTCAATCTTTTTATTAGTTCGGCTGTCGCGTTCTGGGCCCCAGCATTCGACAATTTATTTTCTAGATAATCGTTCAAGAATCTATAAAATCCCTTGTATCGATTGGTAGACCTGTGCTGCGGTTTCTTCAACTTTTTCCACATATTTCCGACGGAATTATCGCCGAGACCCTTGGCTGATTTTTTAAATTTCATTTGTTTTCTCTTTCTTTCAAACTGTAAAGGTTTGCTGTAAAATCTAACAAGTTTTTCGAACTCCCTTCTGTACTTGGCAAATTCCTTTTGACTTTCCGCTTTAAATACTGGTCCAGTTAAATTTTTCGACGTCATATTTTTCAGGGCATCTTCGAGATTGACATGAAGCGAATTTATGCTCAGAACATTGAGTAGTTGGTGCATGCTGACGTTACCAACTAATTTTCTTTTTTGTTTAGCGTCAACATGCGCGAGTTTCTGGTATATAATTTCAAGAAAATTTATCATCTTCTCCCTGTCTATTCCCGTGTGATTCTTATCCCCAAAAAACATTCTCTTCCAGGTGTTGCTACTCGTCGAATCATTGCCACTCGAATGCCATCTGTGTTTCCCGTTCATTTTATCGTGGTTCAAATGACCGCGCGACTTATTCCTCGTACCCAAGTGCAACACCTTTTTACTCATTCTCTTGAAGAAGTCAATAACCCTTTTGTAGGGCAGGCTAGAGTTCGATCTCTTAAACGAATTAACGATTGATCTGCGACGTCGGCTCCATCTTAATCTCGGATGTTGTCCGGGTATACACTTAGGCAATTCTCTTGGGCTCCAATAACCTCCTATACAAGTAGCCCCGGGTGGGCCTTCGCTCAAAATATAACCGCGATCGCAATCGTACATTATTTGCTTATTGTTAACGATTTTTTTTACGTAAGGTCGGAAGTCGTAGACGCCCATATTCCCTACCAGCAAAACTTTACCGTTGTTAATATACCCTGGAAACGGACAAAATACTTCGTGGCACTGGGGAATCTCACCGGTCCAATTTCCGAAATTACATTCAACGAATCTTGAGTCACCCTTGAGTTCGTAGCCGTCTTTGCATTTGAAAACGGCGCGCATCCCATGCTCGGTTTTCGGAGCTATGACCATTCCATTCTTCGGTGCTCTGGGCATCAGTTTACATCTTGCCGGTGTACATTTTGGTATCACTGCCCACGTCCCGTTATCGCAAACTACCGGAGTCTTATTCGCAACAAATTCATAATCAGATTGGCAAATAACGATTACTTTTTCACCATGTTCAACTACGGTGACGTTGTTGATACGATTTCTCTCCTCGCTCAAAACTGCGACGTGCCCTTTATCCACAGTTGGGATTATGCAGGGCGCCAGGCAACGGGGTAACGGATAACGCCAAGTACCGTCGATCTGACAAACTGACGATGTATTTCCCTCCAATTTCATGTGCGCATTACAACGGAAAATTATGCTCACCCCAAGACCCGTACCTGTGATATAAAAAGAACTTTCAAATATTTCGGAAAATCAAATATTCCAAACATCAGATTCAATCAATCGCGGATAATTAACCTGCTTCAATATTTTCTATCCATCCGTTGTACAGTGTTCCTGGACTCCCACAATCTATTTCTCTACAGACTGGCGTCTGTCCTGACCAACGTCTGTCGGCACCGCATCTTCGAGTCGCGTCTCCCTTGATGGTATAACCGTATTTGCATTCGTACGATACGATCGAATTGTACGAACATGACGTGTACACCGCTTTTCCGTAACGAGGATTTTCCGGAGGTGAACACTGAACGGATGTCACCTGTAAAAAATTATCCATTGCCGTTTTGTAACCAGAACCCAAAAATCTTCGAAATGTGTTTTATGAACAGATTTTTTTTTTTTAATCACCAACCTGAACGCATTGCGGCAATTCTTTAGGGGCCCAAGTTCCGTCCGATAAGCAAACTTTTTCGGCTCTTCCAACCAATTCGTAGTCATCCTCGCAGTGGTAAGATACGCGACAATCAAAAGTGTGGCATTCACCTAATTGTATAATAATAGTTAAACGGGGATGAATTTTTACTACCTTTTTAGTTGGTTTAGTTGGTAACTGAATTCGTAAGCGAAGTATCAAAGTTACTCGGGGTTGAATCGAAGCTACCTTTGGCACAGTCTTGTTATTAAGGTTCACGATGCAACGGGGCGATACGTTCTCTAAGTTTCAAACATTTTTTCAATCAAACGAGCTCCACTGCTTCCACAAACTACTCTCTTTGACGTGGAGCAAACTTAATCAAGCGAACTTTATCCGAAAGGTTATCGATCAGTTATTCAACAGAGGATGAACTAAAATGAAACTATCTTGCAATCGGGCTTTGAATATTATTCGCGAACAAAATTAAATAAAAAAACCGGAAAGAATTGCCAATATGTTATTACCAGCGTGCCATCCGTTAGCGATGTTGGCAGGCATTCCGCAATCTTTTGGCTTGCACGATATGTCAGGACCGAACCAGCTGGCTGGGGCTCGATTTTTCATCAAACATTTCGCGGTCGGAAATCCCTCGGTGACGTAGCCGTGGTTGCAAAAATATTTCACCGTGCTGTCGAGGTCAAAGGTTGTTTGTTCGAGGAGAGCGTTGTTCCTCGAATTTTTTATCTTCGGTGGTTCGGTGCAGAAAGTGTTGGAATCTTTTTTGCAGGTCGGTGTCATGCCCGTCCAGTGTCCATCCGCCCTACAAGTTCTTTCCATAAGACCCACCACGAAGAACCCTGGATCGCAGGTATAGCGAGCAGCATCTCCGAAGAACTTGCCTGTGACGGTCATCCCTCCGTGTTCAATGTCAGTCAATTCCGGACACTCACGTTCTGGTTTTATACACGACATACCGCAGGCTCCGTCGCACCGACATTTCTTCTTTTTGCTCTTACAGTCCTCGTCAGTCGAGCATTTTCTGAGACACTTCTGTCCCAGTCGATCGGCCTGCTCTTCGTCACGGGGACACATAGCCGACGGTGAATTTCGCGGGTTTTTATAGACACGACCATCGTCGTCGATCTCGCCTTTACGATACTTGTCATCCTCATCGTCATCCTCGTCCCAATCATCCCCTTCGTCGTCATCTTCGGAAGACACCTGTTCTTGTAATTTACATTGCGAACGATGTACACGAGCACCAAGGATGAGGAGTACGAGGCTTATCGCGCAGAGTTTCATGATAAGATTTTTTTATTCTTCGTCTTACTCGTTTCACTTTCGCCGTCAATATTTTCTTGATTTATTTTTAATTTTCGTTTTAAAAGCTCCTCGGTTCACCGCGTGCGTATAATCGCATTGTTTGTGTTTATTTCGAAGATTTTTGATACGGCTCTCCGAGAAGAATCTTCTCCGAGCCAAAACAACGTTGCTCCGGCCACTTATCCTCCCCCCCGTCAACTGCGGCAGCTCGACTCGTCCGTTTAGTTCACCCGACCCTTTTACAACCTCATTTTTGTCTCGATCACTCCAACGTTCCCTTCACGCTCGAGACTTACCGCTCAAAGTGATTCACAAGCTAACCGATACTTTCAAAGCGCCGAAGCTCTCACCGCCGCACATTTCACCCTTGGTAATCGACGCAAAGCCAGACAGCTAGGGGCGCATCTGCCTTGCGCATAAGGGTTGTTCAATACCACACCCTAGTTTCGCAGCATCCGAGGTAGATGGCGAGAAAATATCTCGCCCCGTATCGTTCGTACACTGCGGGCGCGAAAAAATCAAAAGCCTTGGAATAAAAGAGGAAAAAGGAGAAGAAAAAAATCATCAAAAAATTGTTGAAATCGTTTCGAGAATAAAAATCGGCCGGAACGGAAGATGTAGTTATAATTTCGGCACTGGATGAATGAAGTGTAATTTCGATGGAACGACGGGTGTCCATGAATGCGGGGATGGTTTTACAAAAGAATATGAGAATGAGAGAGAAAAAAAAAAATAGAGAGAAGGTGTTAAAACCAGCAATTTACTTGGCAGAGGCGTTGCGAAAAGGTGCTAACCCATGAATGGTACATAAGAGCTCCGAAAATCCTCTGCGGATTCAGCGCGTGCGAAACACCTGTGAGTATTGTAGGCTTGTAACCGACGAGAATCCAGCAGTTAAAGAGTATCGGCCACCTGGTTGCCCACGGCACAGAGTTCGATTCAATCGCGCTAATAACCAAATTTACGAATCACTTAAAACGTATTTTATCAGATCATTTCAGACTTACGTTTCATATTATAAAAATATCTCCACAACTTTGCCTGCGGTTCGTAATAATGACATCTGTATCTCCGTGCAGTAAATCCAATGGAATAATTATACACATACCTGCATAGGTGGGTTGTTACGTGCATACGTACAATGCACACCTACCCACAGTTTCTAAAACGAGTAGGCGAGGTGAAAAGCGTAGGCGATGCGCTTCGACAAGAGAAGATCAATTTCAAACAGATAAAAGTAAGCTGCAACTTGTTAGTTAAGGGCTACCAAGGTAATCCCGGTCGATTCTTATAACTCGACTCCATCGTTAGGTTAAGCCCATGTTCGCTATTGTCTTCTTAACGATAGTAATCAATCGGCAAATGTTCAATGGTACTTTTACTATCCTGACTATCGTTACACCTATCTCTTGTATCGGCCTATGCGCGTTCTCTCGAAACTGATGTCTTCATTTATCTTATTCAAATTAGGTGAGATCCTCTCGCTCTTTAGTCCCGTACTCAATTTTACCCACAGGTAAAATATGTTCGTCTACATATTTTTTAAAACCGATCACTCGACATACGTCGTCGATTTAGAAACAAAAGAAATTTCAAATTGCGGAACCTCGCGAAGATATGAAAAACGAAATTTTTCGCTCTTCGTATATATAAACTGAACGAGTTGATATTTCGGAACGGTAACTCGGTAGCTGGAATGAAGGGATGAAATTTGAAAGACAAGGGATTTAAAAAGTTTTTGTCAACGACGTCGTCGTCTCGGTTTTTAGATTCTTGCGAGTTAAGAAGCTTACCGGTTCTTAACCATTAATGTTTCTTTCACCTTTTCCTGTTCTCTACTCTGCGGGGACCAGGTGCATCCGAGGCGATGCAATTCCCCCTGTTAATCAACGTCATTGAATCGCCACGATTCTGAATCAAGTATACGTCTCGTCCTTCCGGGATCAGATCTGCCAAAAATTTTTATACACCCATCCGGTATTCGGTGTGTAAAATAAATTGAATAATCAGAAGATGACCAGAATATGTCGGTCGTGAAGATTGATTATTTTGTTTTTATTATTTTACAATAAAAACGTGTGATAACGGTACACATGCAGGGATTTTTTTCATTTTTTACGACTGCAGTTTATTTCCAAAGTCATTTTACATATGATCTTGGCAATCTGCCGGCCATACGGCATCTGCGCGCGTGTTCGGTAACCATATTTTATTATCAGGAGACGTACTAACTGTTTGGTAACGTTCGAATCATAATTTGTAACCCCCTTCGTATATGCAGTGCCATGATATATTATCCAACTTCGAGATGATCCTCAACGGTAGAAAAGGTGAAATAAAAATTTCATCGCACAAATGCATCGAGTATTCTCCGCTCTTATTGATTACCATCTATTATACTTGCCAAAAGATTATTTTCGTTCACATAATCAGTCGAGATTTAGTCTGCGTCACGTATAGGGGGGTATAGGGCTGGAAGCATTGTACTCGAAGTCGAACTGGTTCAGAGTAGTTATCTAAAAAGGTATCTACCTGTGTCCGTGAATGTAAGTGCATATGGTTCAACGCGACTGAGGTCATTGACGTAGCCGCATCCGCAAAAGGCAACGTATAATTTGGACTGTACCAACAGCAGAAGCGGCATCACAACTACAATCGCTGTGTAGTCTGCAAGACCATCGAGGGCTTCCCCTCGTTCAAGAGGCTATTCTTCTTTCTTTAACGTTCCAATATCAAGGTACGTGCGACAACCTCTCCGAAGCAATCTACTCGCTTCGTCTGCACTATAAAGACGCGATCGAATTGACCGGGTATAGAATTACCAGGGTTACCATGGCTTCGTCGTCCCGACGACACCCTTCATACCGCTTCGATATCTGCGGCACGAATAACCCCAGGAATTTTCACCCGACCAACGCCCTCGCTCAGAAAAGTGAAATACTCGACGGTTTCACAATCAGCTCTGGAAGATTATGCGACTAATTTAAACGAGATTCCACGATCCGTTCTCAGGATTACATCCTTATTTAATACCGAGATCGAGGAACAGTTTCTGATACACGCTGTAAAAAATGGTGTCTCGAAATTTTTCCCAACTATTCGAGGTCTGTGGGAGCTGACTTGATAGGGGATAACGTAGTAGGTGATCATTGAAAAGTCACGATTCTTTAATAGCGACGTTGCGTCGTCGATCACGAACACGTTCTTTATTCTTTTGTCGTTCAGGATCAGTGTAATATTTTTTTCCTTTTCTTTCAGAAGGTATTTATATAATACCGACGTCAGTTATAATAATAATGACATTATTATTATCATGATAGCGATTATTATCATCATTCCACACACATTATGCAGTTAAAGACGTCAGCTTGATCTCGTGCAGCATTTCTATGTATGTATATCGCGTACACGTACGCACATGTAAATATTTCTTTCACGTTTGCCACGCTCAAATCGCACACGAACGAAACTCTTACAATACATTTTTCCCCATCCTCTCAACAGCGCCGAGTCCAATTCAACCCGATTCAATTCATGTATATAATTCCATCCGTTTTAACTGTCCAACGAAGGATTACTCCGAGCAATCGTACCTCGTATCTCTCGCCTATAATACCAGTTGCATCTGCATCATCAACGTAGGTATTTGTATTATAGCGTTACACCGTATGCCATATACCTACCCACCTACCTTCCTATACCTTCCTTTTAAACTACTGTACGTCGTACATACCATACCAAACGCGCGTGCCCGGTGAAAGTACAACTCTTGACAGCAAGATTACAAGCCGTCGCCGCTCTCGTGAGAATGACGCGTGTGGGTCACGCGTCTACCTCTATTCATATTCCAGATTCTCTACCAAGGCGTTATTAGATCTTTATTTTCTAACCTATTATACGTATATATCGTCCTACTATAATTATTCTAATGAGTGATCGTACGATGTGGCAATCAACTAAATTATTCCACTTTTCAAAGATCGAACGGTGAATGAAAAAAGAATCGAACGGAGCTTTTTTGTGACCCTCGCATCCGTGAAAATTTAAATTTTAAATTCGAAAGGAATAAAAAATAATTCGGATGAAAAAATCGCTCCTTTATCAGAGGGTGCTTTTCATGTTTGTTGCGCAACAATTAAATTTTTCTTTTCTTTTTATTCTGACTTTTTCACCCGCAACTACAAAATCAAGTTCCAAGTGTAATTGACAACTATAAAACCAAATTGGCACGGAACACCAACTTCCGCTCACCATACCTCATGTGCTTCTTCCCCCCTCCCCCCGCCTCTGCGCAGTTCCACCGCAGTGCGAATCTCATTCCCGTAATGATTTAAGCCTGCGGGGTTTCAAGTTGCGTTAAATTTTCGACCGCGTGAGCTGCAAGCTCTGTAATTACAACTACGCCGCGCCAAAAACATGGCGTTACGCATCTATAAAATTATTTATTACAACGCGTTGTATGTCTTGTGCGCTATTTCATATCTGATGATACCACAATTCTGATTATTCATTTTTTTTTAATTTACGGAGAAAGACTGCCATAATTGGACTGGACGATTTTTTATCATCATCATCATCATCGTCGCGGCTTCGTCGTCGTCGTCGGAAAGTAAAACGCGGAAGGAACACGCAGGTCCCGCATTACAAATGCAAAGTCGTTGGGGACCCCGAGTCCCTTCCTGCAGTTGTTTAAGTTCCGCGTCATTGTTCATTCCCTGATCAGCTATTCAGAATTACTTCCTATATCCGGCGCTGGCACGGATGTGACATCCGAAGGAATTGACTAAACACGTGATCCCGGATGATCGAGCTCGATAAAACCACACTTACATAATATATGAATTTTATATACACCTTATAAAACATACGAGCGAAATATCCTTGATGTCCTCCAAATAAAATATACATCCTGTTAGATATTTATATAATTTCTGCGATGACTTTCATATTCGGAGACATACACAAGAGCAATTCGACGATATATCGCACCATTGTCCTTTTGTTACTGGTGCAAAAAAAAAATAAAAAAAATATTAAAAAAATCGAACGTCTTTTTTTCTCGAGTTATTGATAAATTTTTACGGACAACTATGATCGGAAATTCTCGGTAGTTCATACACGTCCGGATGTCACTAATATTCAAATGACAAGTATGAAAGAAAATAAAAAGGGGAAAAAAGGCTTTCCAACTTTTTTAACGAGCAAAGTGTCAAGATAAAGTATGTTATGTGCCTATAACAGCTTAGCCCTTAAGAGTAACATTCTCCCCTGTCCAAATTGGAGTTGGTGCGATTCGGGATGAGAATTACGAGCCACCTGCGGTAGTCCGCGAAATATTTCACCGCAACGAAGTGGAATGGAATGGAACGGAATGGAAGGTTGAGAGCTTCTCTCCTCTCCGAAGAGTTGACTCGGTTCACCCACACTTAGAAAAAAAGAAAAAAAAGGCATATACCTACGCGAGTTGTACGTACCACCAAATTATCTTCTCGTTAAATATTTCAAGCAATGCGTTATTCTCGCACGCCCCCATCGTATTACCAGACTCTTCTGATTATCCTCCTAAGGCTCGCGTGCATTCGACCGCCTTGGCTAACGACCGCCGACGCTTGGGGCGTGCTTAAGAACCACGTCGTGTTAAAAGAATCTCAAAGCACGCGTGTCGTTCAGTCAATGTCCTCAAAATACGGGCGGGTAGATATCCGACCCCTTCGATATAAGTAAGCCCGTCCCATATAACGTGGCATAAATAATACGTTTTATAATATCTACACATCCCTCCCCCTCTGCCCCCTTACCATCCCCCCAGGAATGAATTATCGCTATCTACCGATGCACAAACGAAATTCGCGAAGAGGTGTTAAAAAAATTTCAGCGAGTTATTTTAACTGCAGCAAACTTATACGTACGTGCGTGCCG
This sequence comes from Athalia circularis, assembly GCA_963978495.1. Taxonomy (NCBI): domain Eukaryota; kingdom Metazoa; phylum Arthropoda; class Insecta; order Hymenoptera; family Athaliidae; genus Athalia; species Athalia circularis. The sequence goes on along the minus strand of OZ021698.1, from coordinate 16,322,658 downwards.
TTGGTTGACATAAAATGGCAATTATTCGTTTACGGCTAGCGGTATAAAAAATGAATTTATAACACGATGCTCACCTCTCAATTGTCGAAAAATCTCGTTTTTTTTCTTAATTATCATATCGATTAGATTAGATATCAAGCTCGTAAATGCGTATATGATACACGAGCAACGCACGATGACGATTATCTCTCTGAATTTATTACAAAAAAAAAGAAGAAGATTATTAAATACCAAAAGCCACAATGCATCGGAGTTGAAAATGTGTTTCCTTATCAGCATGCATAATCACGATTATATAGTACCCTCGTTTTATTGAAGTAATACTCGCGTAGTCCTCAACTTTAACGATTCAACTTTTAACTACTACAACTTAATAGCACGACGTCGTCCTTGTACCGCAAATATCACATGACCGTATTCATTTATTTATACCACATTATAAGGACGACAGAATAATTTTAATTTTTAATTTTTTTCGACTGCAGTGAAGACAGTTCGAGGATATATATCTAATTGCTCAGCGGGATGCGGAAAAAGAGACGAAAAAAAAAAAAATACGACGAAAGGAATAAAAAAAAAGTTTTTCATTGGTGCAATAAGCTTGGCCCTGATCCGCGAGATGAGATGAATATCTCGTAATTCTGTAGTACAGAAGACGGTACAGAGTACCGCAGGAATATCACCGTACACAAAAGGGGGGCCCCGGTGATTCGCAGCGAAATTGGCAAGTGCGAAAAATAAACAGTGGTCCAGAAGGTTCACCGTTAAGTCATTAAAGTGAATGTGTGAGTAGGACGAAAAGAAAGAACGTACATAATACAGGTATATGTATGTATATATAGGTATACGCGACGTTGATTACACGAGAAGAACCAAAAAGCGTGCTCATGTGAAGCTACTCGCGAACGCAAGACCCGTTGCCGCATACAAGTACGAGTTTTCTCACGTACCCGGTGAATTTTAAGAAAAAACGATCGTTCCATATATTCTACTCGGTGTTGTGGTTGTTATCTTTTTATACGCGAAAAGAAAAGTACGAAGCGAATAACGCGAGCGAAGCTAACCAAGCGTGAAAGAAATCCGTGAAACACCAAACTCTGCAAGGACTCGAGAGCACCTGGTCGTGTGCTCGGTACAACGCACGTATGGGATGAATAATCTAATTGGCACGCGCGCTCCGAAGCGCCAACAACGCGATCAATTATAAATCGAAGTTTCTCCCTGATCGGGATACCTATACCTACATACACGTAGAAAAGAAAAGAAAATATATGAAGAGAAGAGAAGAATAAAAAAGGATTTCTCTTGCTTTTTACATGTACCATTTATCGCCTCACGAAAGACACATGTTCTCACTGCAACGTCGCTTATATATACGCTGCGTGCAGCAGAAACAATTCTTCTTTATAATTTATGCGGTTGATTTCGACCACTTTTGTTTTAATTTGTTCCTTTTTTGTTTTCAACACTCCTTGAAATTCGGTTCCGAAAAATTGTCTCAATTTATGCGGATGATCAGATACATTCTTAATTAGATAAACTCTACTTGTCGGTCGGCTTTTTTATTCCCACGATGCGCGGTTTCCGCTTCCGGTTATTACATCTATCTAGACACGTGCAACTGCTACGTCTTACCCTATTAAGCAGCAACACCTGAATACTTGACTTTACAACTGAGGTAATTATAAATTTTTTTCTCAAATAGTCAACGCGAAAGACAAACCAGCAGCCATCAACCCCTCGACGTAGAACGTCGGCTCGAAATCCAGCAGGTCAGTGGTTCATCTGAACCTTTATTTCACCCACAATACCGATTCATTTAATCCTCTTCGGCATAACGGAGTAAAGAGGGGGAAATTTGAGGAAGGGGAGGAAAGGGGGGAAGAAAGGGGGCGATGAGTAATGGTCTGCCAATGATACAAATCGCTACGATTCACCTGCAGTCGATCGGCGATTCGGTTGTGGTTCCAATTAAAAGAACACAGGTTCTGGTCAGCGGGTGACTCTCTTTCCACGCTCCCTGGGAGTCACAAAAACCCCCCGCAGTACCTCCCCGAATACCGAATCGCCACGTGAAATCAAACGAAAAGTTCGATCAGATATCCCCTTTACCTTTTCCGATTATATGCCTACGTAATAAAGGTACCTGCAAAAATCCTCATCCAACAATAAGAAGAGATACGATCTTGCATATCGTAAAGATTATTTTTCTCGAAAATGACATCGGATCAAAAAAATCTCGCGAGCAACTATAGATATAATGTGGATGCTTCAATTTTTTTTTCTTCTCCTTTTTACTTCGCTTATAAAATTGGGCGTCTAGTTAAAAAAAAGGTATGGGATAAATTTGAAGGGATCGCGGTGGATACCATGCCAGAAATCCATTGAAAAACGAACCTTTTTAACAAGATTCTTAAGAATTTCGAAAGAACTCTATGATCTCATGGCTGGTGCTCTTCAGGGGGTAGATTTGATAGTTCAAAAATTGCCGCAGGTGGTTGATTCCGTTCTATTTCATTTTTTTTTGTTTTTTTTTATATTTCATAGAATACGTACAACACATATTCACATACGTATTTATAATATTTGAGAAAAGCGGAATAAAAATCGTACAATGGACAATCGCGGTTGTATAGAAATCGTATGTTATATATCTAAACTCCGTATAGGGTTGGTTTCGGTCACGATCTTTATCAAACAACCCCATTCTTTACGAGCGACTTTATTCCATTATTTTTTTCACTCTGTATTTTTTACATGAAAAACTTGAAGCTCCCTCACGAATTTGAATTGCAGAATTTTGTCAGGACCTTTGAACTCGGGTGAAAAGTAAAAAAATTTTCATCTCTCCTCTCAACACCTACAGAAATTTGGGTCTTGTACGATCTTCGTGCCCGAGTCCTGGGTTACGACGATAAAACAAAATGTAATAATAATAAAATGGAAGAAAAAAAAGCCCTCCAACCCACGCAAGAAAGAAACGCGTGGGTGAACGCATATGATAATCGAAGACTGGCGCGTGTGTTTATCGGTCGGTATGGTATACAGGCGGAGAGAGTCTCAGAATGGCCTTTTAACCTTATATGGAAGCCGCACCTGCCGCCTGTTAGCTAGAGGTAATAAAATTTAAAAAAATAAAATAAAATCAAAGGGAAATAAAATAAAATCTCATACGAGAGCGGCGGTAATTGTTGACACCGAAATTAAAAATGATAAACTAAAATGATTATACACTGATCATCGATACTCTCTTTCTCCCTGTGTTCTCGTACCGCCCTGCACTGCAATACCACGATGATGTTACGTCGAATAATATTTATATTACATAATCGATAAATTCCAATTTTTATTACCGTACAAACTTTCTCAAACAATCAAGAGGCTCTTAGAAGTCTTCAGCGTCTCGGCAGATGAGACTTGAAAAAATGATATCATTTCTTTTTTCCCTCTCATTCCCCGTGTTTTCACCTTCGACCCTTGCAATGCTAGTGTGAAAAATGGGTCACGAAGAGCGCATTCGATGCTGCTATGAGGTGCGGTTAAAGATACCCGTTGAAAGAAATTTGATATGATTCGAGTTGAGATGCAGCAGCAGAAAATTGCAGTGCAGTTTTCGTCGGGTGGTGAAGGAGGTTCGGATTGGTTCGGTTCTGATCTCTTTTTCATCGCGAAATTAACCAACGCGAGGGGGATAGAAACAGAAAATGAGAGAGAAGGAAGCGAAAAAAAATTGTGGGAAGATGCTGCCGGTGGTTTTAATGTTGCAGCAGCGCCAAGTCGAAATCAGGTTGTTTCGAATGCAGGTGGTTCCGTGGCACAGGTCAGGGTCAGGTTAACCCTGATCAGATTACCGTCGGCGTGGGAGTGTTTCAAAGACTTCGGATAATAATAGGATAGGAAGAGCTAGAAAAATATCCCTTATAAACCGGCGGAGAGAACGCGTCGCTGAAGCTGCGGTGCGCGACGGTGGGATCCTAGATCACTTTGAATTTAGTTTATTACCCCGGTCAAGCCCGTTTTTCTCGTCAAACAAAACTTTGATTTATAAAGCCACGTATTTATCGTTATACCCACGGTGTACTCGAACACATTTCTCCCGCGTCGAAAGCCGCCCCCGTGAAATCGACGAACAAAACTTGAATCGATTAAAAGAAAAGAGGCGAATAAAATTACAACGTACTTAACGTTCGATCTCACGATTATATCGGCGCCGATCGCAACCGGAGTCAAGTTATAATTCGGGGACGTCGCATCGGTACACAATAAACAGAATTAATTGGGCCACCGCAGGGGTTGTCGGTGGATTTATTTATTATAAACTTGGTCAGAAGAGCCGCCGACCCCCGTCGTGCCCTCAGATTAATTTCATTTTATTCCATACGAACTAAACCGACCGGTCAGTCCATCTCACTGTCGGTTCATCGCTTCTTAGGTACCGTAGCAATGCCCAAAATCTCACCGCTCGGTGGCTCACTTTACGTATTATTTTATCATTTTTCTAAATTTTTCTCTCCTTCCGATTCAGAGATACAGATGACTCAATTATTTCATTCCCTAGATTTCTTGTGCAAGTAATTTCGAGGGCTCTGTTAAAAATAAAAATTGGCAGAGCTATCGTCGAATATTTCCGATCTTATAAAATTAAGTTACGCCCACCATCCGCTCTCGGATAGAATTCACGTATGATATATTCATTTCTATCGCACGCATTGTGCTTCTCACAATTAGGATATTGTGTCCAACCTCGGTTATCCATCACGTCTTACAATAACGTTTTAAAGCATTAATCCAACGAAATGGTTTTTTTGAAAGAACTTTTTTCTTTTTCTGGTTACTCGCGTTATAAATCTCACGCTCAGGAACTATAACCGAAAAAAGAATTATACACATATCTGTGTCGAGAAAAATTATATTCCGAGTAATTTGTAGGCTTGCAAGGATATAACCAGCGTTAAATTTGTTCGATTCAAAGGTCGGTCGACATAATAAATTAACCGATGGTATACTCGAATAGAAATGATATCAAAGATGAGGGGAAAAAAATCAACTGCCATGGAATCAAAATTGATATGTTACAACTTTGGCGTTTATGACGATGTATACGTTCGAGAACTCTATAATATTCCGCAAAAAAAAAGACCAGGGAGCTCACAGGTCGATTAATTTGATGCGATAAAATTAAAGTGCTTTTAATCGAGGGTGAACAATTGGATTCGTTACACCGATATATAAATCGTTATAATCGGAGGAGGTAAAAGAAATAACTGTTCTTGAAGCGTGGATCGGTTTGGATCGCCATACCAACCTAACACGCTCGGTGAACTTATGAGCTCATGATCGTCAGATGGGTTTGAGAGGATTCTTTGTTCTTATGGCAAGAGGCTGGAGGCTTCGGTCTCGAAAGAGAAAGGAATCGATGTCGACGGCCCAGAGACCGAAGGTATAATAGTAGATCCTGATTATCTGGTACGCCACATCAACTCCCACAGTACAGCGAATGCTGTGGAAATATATACCTATATACACGTATATATGTATATAAATATTCTGGACATGAATCCCATGCTGAACGCACTCGGTATACGAGGCAATGAAAAAGAAGAGATCGTGAAAATGTCAGCGGGATCTTCTCTCGGATCGCTTAGATTGTAATAACGATTATTATAAAACGACGTCACAATAATTCCGGCTGTAATATCGTAACGATAATCCATTTGTTACGATTGACCTCATCCAACACGCTTCTCGTACACATATGAAAGAGAAAAGGGCAACACGGGAGACGAACCGGAACCAAGACTTGAAACATACTCTAGGAGAAATTTACTCCGATAGTTTTTCGAAGGTTTTTTGTTTTCTATGCAAATAATTCACACCCACCCCACGAAGGTTGTCAAATCGGTGAATGCTTCGGATCATCTGGATACACTAAATTCTTCAGAATCGCCCCGTTGGATGCACGCGAGTAAGTGAGATGCTCGGTTTGAGATATCCGGTAAAAAAAAAAAATATTAGTAAGGTACGAAGGGTCGCGTCTCATCTGCATCATATGGGTAGCAAAAGCAGCAGCAGCAGCAGGATCAGAAGCGTAGGTACGTATAGGATACGCTGCGGGGTCCCGCGGGATTGGGGGATGAGGCGGTTGATGCAGATATAGTTTATGTACCGGACCTCATTGTGGTCCGCCCAGTTCGCGGTGTACGTACAAGATATAGGTATGGTACACGAAGTAGAGGGGCATCCTCGGATCCTTCTCACATCGTTGAGAGGGTCCAAGTCCCATGTAGATCTTTAGATAGCCGGAGTACAGAGCTCGAGAGATATTCTCTCTCTCTACAGTTCGCCCGCGCCGTGCCGCGCGCGGTCCGCGCCTCACTAATGCCCCAGTTTATAAGGGTTATCTCTACGACGGATCCTCTCGAACGAACGGAGAGACCGAACAGAGGCCTAGGAGATAGCGAGAGTGCTCCTAGAAATTCTAGAGATTTGTTTTGCGGTCAAGAAGGTCGAGAATGATCTCGGAATAAATACGGCAGATTCAGAAACGGCCCTCAAAGGTAGAATAGAAAAAGACGCGTATCCTCTTTTGATCGGAAAGCACGTGAATAGAAGCTTCGAAAAACGAAATTTCTGTCTCTGTGAACGTTGAAAAAAAACCATGTTTTGAAATTGTACGGATGATGATATCGGGTTTGCCTTCCGTTCGTACATTTGATATCGTATTGAACTAAAATTATACTCGTTTAATTACGATGGGTTCTCTTAATTTATTGCGAAATCTGCACCGGTGGCAATTCGATCAGATAAAAACCCACGACCATAAACCACGGCGTCATATAAAACTCCTTTTATTCCTTGCCCCTCGGACTCGGTCGCGAAGCATCCTTTTTCCCATACTATAACGCTCCGAGAGTACCACACTATTCTCTCACTCTCATGGTTTAAGCCCCACCGGTTTCTCTCTCTTCCAGAGACGTGCGTCCTGCCCGCGGCCGCCCACGCGCCGACCTGGTGCCCTCCCATGCCAACTCATGCACGCCGTAAAAACCCCCACTTCATATATACCCATTCCCATAACCCAAGAAGACATCCATCCACTCCACACAAATACTCGCCCTCAGCCCTCACTCTCAAACCCCGCGCCTCGCCACACAGTGGAACTCCTTCAAAACGCTAAAAGATCTCGTGCGTTTACCAACCGGCGCGGGGTCGCATTTCTTTTCTAATTCTCTTTCCCATAACTGTATTGCATGTATAGACTATAGTATACTCGTAGGAATTACGTGTACGAAGAAAGCAAAGAAGACGTACCGGAATTGATGCCCAAATGAATTGGGTTACTCCGATAATTTTCGGTGAGAAAAAATTCTATAGCGTCATGAGATGAATATATTTTTCTTTTTTTTTTTTTTTTTGCTGTTACGTATCGAAGGAGGTGAAGGACTCTCATCTTCTGGTATTTGAAAGTTTAAAATAAAACTGATGCGCGGGTTTTATTCATTCAATCCTTCCGAACCCCGACAGTTTCTTAAAAAGGCGCGTTGAATTTAAGTCGCGCACGTTGGAGGAACGAAATAATATGAGAGTCGGGTGTCCAAGATCGTTAAATAAATTGCGACGACTATTCAGGCTGAAATATCCAGGTGTTCAGGTGGGTGGACTCGATTTTAATCTAGAAACTGAGGTTTTCTTCATAATTCAGAATACCTCGAGTGTCTCATCTGCGGATTGTCGTTTAGTCCCACGAATTAAAAAGTCGCTCTATGCCGATCGACCAAAACGGTAACAGCATCGGTTCGTTTAATTTTATTCCGATCGAGGATATTTTGCAACAGGCAGATGTTTGATTCGATTTCTCCGTGAACACCTCATAAATTAACCCAGAGAAATCTCGCCTCTTATTGTAATCTCATACTTCACATCTCGATGTTCAAATTTTTTTTCAAAATTCTGTTACGTTTGAAATCGCAATATAAAATTTATGAAATTGTTGATCTTGTTTTCGAACTATCAAAGATTCCATCTAGCAATTATCGTTTTCTTCTTACGTCGAAACTGGGACGAAACAATTAAAATAATCTGCGACAATTATTTGGCGAACGTGGTATAAAATACAAACCAGCCCGTTCGCTGTCCCGAATATAATTCTCGTGCGCGGTGATTCAATTTGCAATTAGCGTTCACTCCTCAGATTGAATTCACTAATTATTGACCCAAATAAGAACAAAGCGCGCTGTACTTCCCGGAAGATAAAAAAGAAAATTAAAAAAAAAAAGAGAGAATACAAGTGCCTAATTTTTTTCTAATCTCGGGGGTCGAAATTGGTAATCGTCAGAAAACCAATGATGTTGGATTCTGTAAGAATACGACCGTAAAGAAAATAAGATAGAATAAAATAAAATAAACGTTGCGTCGGAGTGTATTTCGGGCTCCATTGTGCTTGCGGTGCGAAGAACGCGAGGCGTCGAGCCAATTTGTGGTACACGTCCTGAATGTTTCATTATAACCGATATCTAAGAGGTGCAGCTCCTGAGGGCTACTGAATTTTGGACTTACCGGACTCTGCTTTCGCTGTCTGCACCCGCCGACGCTGCCGCTCTCAGGGAACCACGATATGTTGCCCCGAAGCCGCGTTCTCCAGAGTCCGCACGCTGCATCTCCTGCCAGCTACTTCTTCTTCTTCTTCTTCTTCTTCTTCTGCTGCTGCTGAAAAACAGTTGTGTAATTGAAATTCGCTCCATCTCGGACGGGAGATGACTACCGACCGCAAATTGTGAGCGGGTTCAGTTTTCTTTTAAAATGTAATTTGTAGCTTTACTTTCGCCCCCGTGAAACGGCACCGAGTTTCAAGTTGAAACTATATTTATGACGAGCAAATATATCATTACGTATACAACTTTTAAATCCCACAAAAATATTGTATATACATATATATATCTAACGGAGGAAGAGGTAGTGATGCGAAATATTATATTCCGCGATGATTCAACGCGAAAATGTTGAATGCAGTTAAAAAAATAAAATTCACAGTACAGGTTATAGTTCAGGGATTCGAATTATAAATTATTGTTATATTATTCTATTTTCTTTTTCATCCCAACGTTATTTATTCCCAAGCCAGCTTTTGCAAAATACAACAAAATAAAGTGATAAAAATTCTATGCGATTTCTTTGCAACCGAAGAATATAATCCCAGCAAGGTAATATCGTGGCTACGATAAGTAGAAGTAATTCGATCTCAAATATTTGATAAATATCCACAAAAGCCCGAAGAATAGCCGGAGTATTATGATATATTGTGATATTTAATATGATACATGGTCAGCTGGTGGTTTGAAAACAGGTTCATACATACAGCCATGGAAATAGCGAAGAAGAAAAAATAAGTAAAAAGAGTTATATGTTTTGTCCAAAATAATCCCCCGCCGACTCCGAGTCCCGAAAAAAAATGTGAAAAAAAAAAAAAAAACCGGCTCCATTCTCGCCAATAAATATTTATCTCGCGATGCAGCGCGTACGCATCACACTCCTATATAATACTTTATGTATTGCAGGTTTTATATCTGGTGTAAATTCAGTCGAGAAGCACGGTCTTCGCGGATTAAGCAAAATCTGTCTTAAAATTTTTTTATCATATCCAAAAGCTTATATACGTATTTATATCACAATATACCTAATACCACGGCGAACGATGATCAACGTGTAATAAAAGAGAAGAGAGTAAAAAAACGAATGAAGAAAGAAGTTACGTTTGCGGCTGCTGCTTCTTATAAGGACTGTAGAATCTTATTCTTGCTTAAATAGGTGTGTTAGTAGTTAGCTTTCTGATATGGGTAGCAGCGGTGGGGCTTACCGGCACTTAGGGGATGCGTTTCGTATTTCCAAACATGCCGAAGATCGTCGAGAAGATGAAAAATAATAACAATAATACGCGGAGGTAACGCAGCTTTGAAATAATTCTCCATCATATACGCATAGGTTAGGTATGTGGTAGGCGAGGATATTTATAGCGCTGATATTTTAGAAGCCGTTTGTTATTTTTGAGAGGAAAAATTGAACTGACAAATATAACATTAACGGTAATCAATAAAATCGGTTATAATCTCTGTGTTATATCTTGTGATATTATTACAACCGAATGCTTATTACGTTTCATTGAATAATTGACCCCCCTAGGAACGGAAGATAGGTTCTAATTTTTTTTTTTTTTTCCCCCTTCACATTACAATTATACCATACATAACCAACTTATACACGAATTTTTTCATTCCTAAGTTATAGGCTCTGTCAGAGCTTCTCAGAAAGGCTATTACTATTCCCTTCACTGGTGTTAAAAATTGCCCGAACATCCCACGGGATCCCCACCGCCCTTTTCTCTCCCCATACACGTACGTCTATATTTATTTTTCTCCAACTTCTCTCCTATTTCCATACACAGCAGATTCATCAATGAAACTACCCTTATGGTGAACTCTAAAATTCTGATATACATCACTCCAAGTGATGGCGTCTTTCGCCGTAGAAATTTCGAAAGCTCGTACGGTCTGTGTTGAGATCGGACGCAACCGTTCAAAACAAGATTGTAGTTCGAAGGTTCGCCTTATAAGGTGCGATTCCTCGCAATGAGTTTCAACGCCTGACCCGGACGAGGAATTAAAAAAAGATACTCATGTGAAAATAAAAACTTCAATTCTTCACGATGGTCATTTTTTTTCGCATCATTTTCAGACACTTTTTGCGCGTTGAAAGATGAAAAACGGTTCATAAAATTTCATGTGATATATAAATCGTGAGCATTATATTTCGTCTTATCCGAAGACAATGGTCATGGGGGTCGTTTAGGGTCGATGCTGCGACTGGAGGCATCACTGGAAGAGTTGTATAAGAAAACGGTATACTATACGAGGCCACCTGGGAGGAACTTTTGCTCTCTGAGAAGCGATCGGAAAGAGATGGGGCCCTTTTTGTTTTACGGTCACGCGTGCCTGGGCTGGAGTAAAGTCGACGTTGGGGACCCCCGGGGTCGACTTCAGCCCTATATAGAAATATAAGGTATTTTTGAGTGGCGTCATTCGTTGTTAAGAAGACTGGTCGACGGTCACAGTGAGACAGATAACCTTTATCTGGCTAAAGGCACTCTGCACTTCTTAGTTGATGGTCCCAAATCGCGCAGATTGGGTCCCAAAAAGTTTTAAAGGACAAAAGCGTATATGGGAATTAGTGATGCGCGAAACAAAAGCAGGTGCAAAACGAACCTAATCTTCGCGGATAACGGAACAAGTTTCTTCCATTCGTATGTGGTGGTCCTAATTTTTACCTGGTAAATTAGGTGCTCGCATGGGGAAATTTTCTTCAATTCGTACAGAATTTATTTTTTTTTCTCTTCCCTTTATTTTTACTCCTCCGAGATAATATCTGACGACGTGAAACTGTAAGGTCCGCGTTGACGAGTTGGCAGCGTCTAAATTCAGGTAACTTTAAACTTGCGGCGTAGCGATGAAATGATAGCTTTAGTCTAGCCGGAGACGTGGGACAGAACCTGCAACGTATCCTTGGTAAGGATACGTCGTGAAACGAGATCCGGGATGAAACTGGTGGAGTTCGGAGGGTTCTTCCAAAATCAATCTGATTTAACTGAAGGTGGATGGGACGCACGGGCCTTACGAAAGGGCAGCAATTATCTTCTGGGCGACAAATTATCGGGGCTTAAACCATCCCGACGCGACGCCCCTAAGACTGGACTAGTCGTTCAGAACTTGGAATGGACTCTTAGAAAAAAATACCATCCCCTCGTTATATCCGAATTTATGTACTCGCCAGCCTGGATAGGTCTTTGAAAAATATGAAAAATTTCAAAAATATACATAAAACCGTTTGGACACGGGGGTTATTTGGGTATATAATCGTGCCATGTGCAGGCGGAGTAGGAGGTATACATGTTGGAATGCACGCTTGATATTCATATTTCAAATCCGTTCAGCGTGTAGGTTGAAAAGGTCGAGAGATATGAACCGAATAAACGGCGTCTAATCGTTGCACTTAACTTCGTTCCAGGTATACCTATATATAATATTCGAAAATGAAACAAAAAGGCAGGTGCAACGTCAACCACGTGATGAAAACTAAACTAAACGTCTGAAAAAAAAAATAATCCATTCAGCTCCACCCTTGAATCCTTCGAATTTTCTCTCTTCTGGCGTTTCGGGTCGCGACTAACGCGCCTTCCAGTCTCCAAACGATAAAGATTTGTAGTATCGCACGATTCCTGACCATGAGCATTAAGCATTTGTTCACTAGTGCGGGTTATCTGAGAGCTGGTAATGCGCCTGTAACCCAACACGGTGCTGCTACAGTACGACAGACAGATAGCTGGTTCGAAGCTCAAAAAACCAAGGGACACGAGACCGGAGAACAAAGCCTCACACACGTGGAAGATATTCATCCTTGAAGGACTAGCAGAAGTAAAAAATTAACACCAAGTCTGTTCCTTTCAACGATTTTGAAGTAGTCAGGATCATTCAAGGATAATTTTTGCGCCGGAAAAACACGTGTACTGCAATGATGAGATGCTCGAAGTTAGCTTCTGAATGAATCGAGAGAATCGCTACTTGATTCGCGTGTTATTGAAGATTTTTTTAGTTTTTTCAATTGTTTGTCGTTTGCAGTCACGTGGTTACATTTTACGGGCGATTAAATACATGAACAGTCAATTGATGAGATGCAAGAAAAAAAAAGTCTCGGTGTAGTACAATACCATACGATTTATACAAACTCCTTATGCTGTGCTGTGTTTTTAACCGTACACAATGAAATAAAAAAAAAAAAACACAAAAATAAAAAAAGAGAGAAAAAAAATTCATCCGGGCGTAAAACACAAACGTACATGATTTTAACCGTGCGAGACAAGCGCATTAGCCATGGACCGTCTATGTAACCGGGAGACCCGCGCGGTGCTCATTTGAATATTTTATTGTTACTGCTTTTCAATAGCGACGTACACCCGCTGATAGGTTGTAGAAGACTTTATGATAGTCTTTAGCTAATTCAACGTATATTACGGTAAAAGAACTTTTCAAATTTAACATCCATAAACCTGCAACGCTGCAGGTCTCGTACGTATCCAAAGAGTTCCACGCGGTTTCTGTTTGATATACAAATACGCGCGCGCGCGCGGCCTTAATCTCTGACACATTATACACGCGTTCATTACATAAATCGATTCAGAATTTAATCCCGAGGTTATATAACAGCGCCGTCTCCCATTTTTTTTTCTTCAACTTTTTTTTTTTTTATTTTCTCACATTCTAAATCACTTCTACTTGCTCCAAGGTAAAACTTGAAAAAAAATTCAAGGGTCTATTTCCGGGACTGTGAAACGACAATTAAGGAAGCAGCGTTTTCTGGCCAGAAATTTGACACAAATTTTCCGAAATCCAGTGGTATGGTGTACGTAAAAATTTCACTTCAAGTCCTACGGCGCAACAATAGTCATCCGGGCGTACAAAAATCCTGAGAACAATGCCGGCGATAATTTTTCAAAGTCACGTAGTGTACGGTATTGAGAGGGAACAGACAGTGCCGACGGTGACGACAGATCCAAACCAGCTTCCAGGGTGTTAAACCCTGGAAATGGCCTCTCGAGTGCCCGGAAATCGGCGATTGTCGCCAGTAATGACTGACCCAAATCCTAAGACCTAAACCACTTTGGAAACACTATGGTGAAACTCGAAATGCACTTGAGATAGGAAATTTCGCAACGTTTTTACAAGTGTTCTCTTTCAAGAAAAAAGAAGAAAGTCACTTCCTGTGATCGTTTCCGTTCACCACAGTCGACTTGTTGCAACGTGCGAAAATATACTTGAAAATTGAATAGAAAAAAACTGCTTTATCTTTTATAAACTTTTCCAACCACTTTCTCATTAAGAATTTCAACTCGAACAGAGAATACCCACATAAGCTATGGGGTGTGAAAAAGATTGTCGATCGTCGTTTCTTTCAGCTCTTTGAAAAGTACCGCATCAAACAAGATAAGAAGGGGTGGTAAAATATTGATTGTTTCGCGCAAAATATATTCCAACCACGTTCGCGGTATTTCCTGTTAACGAAAAACTCGCATCATGGCACGTACATTTGTTCACCAATAAATGACCACCAGATGATGCCCACGTGCGGGGTAAGGCATACTCAAAGAGATCGGTATCTTAAATTTATAAAAGGGACGCGTCACGTCGTTCGAATCCCCACGACCATATCAGCCAAAACACCCCACGTGCAGTATATAATGGGGTGGAAAAAGCGATCACGATTCACGCGGTAAAAGCATCGCGACTACGACGCCCAATCTGACGTATTTTATTCTTTTTTCTTTTTTTTTTTCTTTTCTGAGCTCAGAGCGTTTCTACCAACAGAAAGTAGTATCAACCCTCTTCGAGAACTTCTCGTACAGCGAGATAAGAAATTATCTTGAAATGCGGCCGTAGAAGAAAAAAGGGCTAGGAACTAAAAAAAAAAAATCCCTCGCATCCCTTGATCTCGCTGGATCCCTTCGAGATGCATACCTAGTCTAAGGGGTTTCAGTTATGGGACTATACGGTAGACACCCACGCAGGTGGGACCACACACGACGGTCACCGTCATTTGTTGGACACCGTTCAAGCATGTCGTGTCGCGCGCATGCGATACATGCCATTGTACACTTCTTGGTGCTGTCCCGCGGCGTGTCCCCAACCCCCTGAAAAAAGTAAGAAAAAAAAGTAAAATAAAAAAAAACTTCAACCCGCAACTTTATGGCTTGAGTCAATCGCGTGTGACACGGACGAGCTGTACGAGACCATCGCGTCTAAAAGGTTGAGTGCGTCAAAGGGTTGCTGGCGTTTACCTTCCCTAAAAGAACCCGAGAAGCAAGGAATGCCGCCGTATCATCGGTGTCGAGAATTCTTCCGAAATCTTTTTCTCATTTGCTCATCGGTGAAGGGGCATTCCAATTAGAAGATGCTTCGACGTGTTATGTAATGGGTGATTGATTCCTTGCGTTTACCGGGACGATTTTTGGTCCGCGAACCAGATGTTTTCGGTATATTCGTGTTGCGGAGAGAAGGTGCGAGTGATTTTAATTTACATTTTGTCTAAGAGAGTTTAATCAAAGTCGAAAGCAGACCAGAAACATGGTCTTTCGGTAAGCTCGGAGATATCAATCTACAAAGATGTTAAGGACCAGAAAGACCGCGTATTTATAATCCCTGGTGATCCACAGAGGGTGCGCGGGTGAACCGACTGGGATAGAAGAAGAGAAGGATCGAGGACGCTGCGAGAAGACGAAAGACGAAGGACGAAAGATGGAAGACGAGAGATGAACAGGGCTCTGTATAGGCCGACGGGCAGTGGGCAGCCCAATTTATATTGCGTCCCAGGGACATCGCCGATTAATCCTTGGGGACCCGCAGGACCACCCAAGTGAACCTAACACCCTTTGCTTTGCTTCGCTTCGCTCTCCGACACCGGTCGTGCGTCCTTCTGAGTTCGGTTAACTTCGAGTTAAACGCAGTGCCCGCTTAAATGCCGCTGCGAGCTGCGATTCAATTTTTTATTCTTCTTCTTATCGTTTAACCGCGTTTCGATTTTCCCATAACCATAACCACGAAGATGATGAAAGTTAAAAAAAAATCACCGATCCAAGTTTGACGCAGAAATACACATGGCGGAGAATTTTCGTCGGCCACAAGAAGCCAGTTATGATAATATATATTGGCAAAGTGTTTGGTTTTTCTAATAAGATTTTTTTTTTTTTTCTTCCGTACGTTTAATATCCTTCGATTTTTTTTTCTTCTTAGGTTATACGGACACGCGAGGGTCTCCGAAGTGGTCTCGGCTGTTAATTTGAATATTCGGTGCGGGGGTGTTGGCACCGGGCAGCTGCACCACGCGCATAAAACATGAAACGTTAAACATAAAGCATCTCTAGAACGTTCGCGAGACAACCAACGGGGCCCGGTGTGCGTGACGGTATGCGTGGGTGGGGCCAAACGAGCAAACCACAACCAAAGCAACACTTTGAAACGCCGCAGGAAGTGACACATTCGCACGATTCTTGCACCGGACACCAGAGATATTAAGTGTAAGCCAAAAAACGCCAACCCCATATCTCGCGATTTACAACCATGAAAATGATGAATAATTGCTGATGTAACGACCATTTGCTGAAAATTTGAAAATTATTCCCTCGGATTTCGGTTTAATGTTTCCTCGGAGACTCTGGCAGCGTAGGTGATTTTTTTCTTGTTTTTTTTATTTTTTTCCCCCCTCTCTTTTTATTACACCGCGTCCGAGGAATTATAATTCTTGAGGAAATGAGAAGGCTGTAGAGATTATAATTTCCTTTATGGCAGAGTTAAAAAGATATGAGCCTGGGAACCGATGAGTTTCAGTGTTGGGGTTCCTACTTATATATCACTAAATTCTCTCCGAGCACAGTAACATATTTTGTCAACCAAAGTGATAATTATGCACGCCCACGTAGTCTATCGGAAATTAACCAAATCTATCGATTAGTAAAATTGGTATTTATTTTTACGAGGTGTGTCTAATCATCGGGACACTGCGCGGACGGCTTATAATACTGTGTTTTTTAAAAAAAAACAACCATTTCCCATAAAAAATACTTCCCATGGAACCTGTTTGTCTTCTCGTGTCTCGTCTTAGACTCCCATAGTATTCTCTACGGGGTTACCGATACATCCAACAGCCATAAGCCACGGGACCTCCATAGGATTTCTTTTCCCAATCGAGTTCAAAGTTCATCTCATCGCTATCACGTTCTTATATCCACACCTGCCTCTAATTATAATGGACGTACTCGCGTCGGCTGAGACAGCGCCCAAATCACCCATACATTTTTATACATATGAATAGGGAACTTCAACTTTTAAACCGAAGCTCTGAAACTGATTTCAAAACCAAAGTTGCCCGGTTCACAGAGGACTCGATTTCGTATGAAAAAAGTTTCTATTCGATAGTTAGATATGCTTATCAAAAATTGGAGAGACATAAACTTTGCGTTTTTTAACGCCATGAATAGTATTAGAATTCACGCAAAAAGCCAATCATTCAACTACACCGGCATAATGAATGGCCGGTTATTTACATACGAAGATGGCGCGTATCTTATTACAGCAAAGAAAGGCGGGCATGGGGTGGGTTAGGTCGAACAATGCGCTTCGAGGTGGTCCACGAGGTAATACGCGTAAAGGTGCGCGACGCGCCGCGTCGGGCCGAAGACATGATTAACATCCGTTAATAAGATGGATGCGAATGACCACCATTGTTATCCTTTGACATTACTTGTGATTTAGGTGTGATTTAGGTACCCAAATTTTTACCCCCTTCCCAGGACTCCTCCGTCATGGTTCGAGTCTCTCTATGATGCGCGAGATATCAAACGATCGAAATAAATTTTTTACCCCTTCCAGCCAGAAAAAAAAGTACCGGCGAAATAATCGTTAAGCACGACCAGTCCGGAGTGACCTTGTGGAAAATGATCACGTTTGCCCTTTGGATGCATTTCGCTTCGTTTTTTTCCCCCCCCTGAATCCCGCAGACGGTGCAGATCTGACCCTGGATGGCATCAGAGGTGAGCGTAAAAAATGTGGTGGTTCTTTTAATTTACGTAGAAAGGTAAAGGTTATGGGTCCGTAGTATAACCACTTTACAACGCAGGTGCGTAGAGTCGGTGGAGTAATTCAAGTTGGAACCTCAAGTACTGCGTATAGGGTGAAGTAAGGTGTATGCACACACACATAACTTATATGCATATAGTAGAGACTCTATCGAGGTACATAAAACGGAACTTGATCGGCCATTAGCGGTGATCCCTCGCTCCAAGCTCACCAGCTCATTTTTTATCAAGGTGTGGAATATAAAGTTTAAAGACACGCCGAGATGCTGCATTGATAGGAGCTCTCCTCTCCTCTTGTCCACGAGTAACGTAGTTACGTCAAATTAAAACGCGCATGGCAGCTGTTGTTTTGATAGCGTCAAGTGAAGGGTTTAATGTTTCCTTTAAAAGCCGCGCACGTTTATAATTGCAAAATGATGCACACTGCTCGAGACATATGGCAAGGGTATGTAAGCTACACAGATTTCCCGATAATTCATTAACCAGGAATTATTTTCAATCAACGAATCGCGACCGACCCACTTATGGGTATCGGATATTCAATTTTAACGACGAACTTTACTTTTTATTCTGCGGTGCGGACGAACATACAAAACCTTATTTACGAAGCTCTGAAAATAGCAATTTACGTTATCACGTTGAAAAATTTGTTGCGCTGCTAAAATCTTTGAATGCGTACAAACCGTCGATATAACGCAGATGAAGATCCGGTAATATCAATGCTACTCTGAAATTGTGCACAGGGTCGATTTCGCTATGGTTATATCGGCGTACGTGTCGCCGTAGCATCGGCAGCGTTATTATTAACGAAAGATCTTGTGCTATATTATGCGTTTATCCTTCTCACTTTTGGAGCGCCTGCATGCGCATATAACGTGTTGCGTTGTACGCCGCGCGCTGCTGCATCGTGGACCAGTAATCCTTGAATGCGCCCGCATAAGAGGAGAACCCATTACAAGAACTGGGCTGAATACACCGCCCTCATAATACATCTCGAGCCATATAGGCCCTTCTCGAAGATATATATATATATATATACTTGTGCTATACACATATACATATAGTTATATAAATACACGTGTCGTGTGATGCCGCTAGCTATATAACTACGTATGCATTATATGAGTATATATATATGTATGTATAAGAATGTAGGTACCAGTTGCACCTGGCCATACTGGGCACAAGATCTAAATCGAGTCAAAGCGAGCTACAGGAAGACGAGACTTTCTTTTTACCCCCCTCCATTTTATCTCCATCTCATTTTCTCCCTCAAAGAACTTGTGTAGGTATACCTATATACCCCTAAAACTAATCGAGATTTATCGATCAGTTTCTCACAACCAATTTATTAGGATATCTACCACAATCATTCACGAGAAATCTACACAAAAATTCTCACCTCCCGATGGAATTTATTAGAACCGATCACGATCTGAGGGAAATTATGTACTCGTCCTACCTACATGTATATTATGCAGATAATGAAATTCTGTTAATTAATTTTCTCACGTAATTATTGAACGTGAAAATTTGCGTGCAGTTTGAGAAACGTGCATATCTATGTATATTCATTTCGTATAACTTCTCCATTATAATAA
The DNA here is from genome assembly GCA_963978495.1 of Athalia circularis. Classification (NCBI taxonomy): domain Eukaryota; kingdom Metazoa; phylum Arthropoda; class Insecta; order Hymenoptera; family Athaliidae; genus Athalia; species Athalia circularis. The sequence goes on along the minus strand of OZ021698.1, from coordinate 16,303,386 downwards.
TAAAGACATTAACCGAATTTTTAGTGTGGACGAGCAAAAACTGATTTCCAATCTTGAGCTCGAGCGCGAAAGCTCATATGAGGTTTAACTCTATAAATGCATGGTGGGTGGCAGGGGCTTTATTACGGGCAACCATTTATAATTGTTAAGTTGCGTGTTAATGAGTAATACACCGTATAATTACAACAGACCTTATGCCACCACGAAGAATATTTTCCTTAAAGTCAGCCGACACGCGATCAAATGAAGAAATTTGTATCCATATTTTTGTACAAAAAATCACGTAGCCCGTAACACCGTGAAACAAAGTCATTAGGTAATGACTAATAACCATTCGAATTTTTTCAAACAATTTCAAAAACTTTCACACAAGAAAAATAACTTTATAAGCACCCTTGCCGAATTGATGTTAAAATTTTGGGTTCGTGTAAATGACTAAAAAACAAATTCGAGGAAATGATGCTGATAAAAATTATGATGAGTCGTTATTGTCAAAAACTTAAACAATACGTGATAAGGAAATAAGAGTTCCTGGGAGACGAGAATTTCTTTCTTTCACGAACATAAAAAACGCATTGCACCTGATCGTGAGCATGAAGCTTAATAAATACGTCGCAAGTCTGTCAACCCTCGTTAGGGGCCCGTCACGCCATCTGGTAAGATAACCAACCCACTTTGGATTTCCCGCATTTACGATACAATTTCAATTTTTTTTTATTTTTATTTTCAATTTTATTTTTCGTTATTTATTTTTTCGTTCATCTGTACAAGGCTTTTTTGCGTTATTAAAAATAATGGTGACATATATTAGTTTTAACGAAGAGAGCGTGCATGGTGAATGTTTTTTCTTTTTTTTTTCATCTTTTTTTATGTGACTCTTTGTACGTCGACCGTAGTAGTCATTTGTTTCCACGAGGGAAGAGCACGAAACAATGGGCCTTAAGCCCCCTTTTACGCTTGTATTGCTTGTTGCTTCGAAAAGTGAAAGAGGAAAATAAAGGAGAAAATAAATAAAACACAAACGAGCTTGGAACGAAACTAAAGGAAATTGTTATACTCAAAACTTATTATACCGCATGCTGCAGACAGAGCAAATTTTAATTTTAAATCGACCTACTGCACCGTTCAGATTGTCATACTCCAGGGTATAATATTCTTGCAAATCCGATTTTTCACCTGACCCACGTGACTAAAAATCGGTCAAAATTTCGTTCGAATGGATCATATCTGTAAGCTGTATACGATACATTGAGATACAGCCCAGAGGAAAAGGGTTAAACGGATTTAAGGGGCGCGTCGCGTTACTTGTAATTTTCATTAATGCGGTGGGGACTCCGTAACGTTTAACGTTTAAATCTGTCATATTTATTGCGCTAAGTTTTTCTCGGTAAAGTTCAAACGTAACCTACGTATTATTTACAACGTGGTTTTATTGGTACGCAGTCGTCGTCACGTCGACAATTTTACGACGTTTGCCGTGGCGCGTCCGATGCATACGGCATTGGTCCAGCAATTCGAACGGGCGTCACAATCCCCGTCGGAGTTTTGCCTTCATGAAGACATTATTTCGCAATATATATGTATATATACGCATACGGTGTATCCGAATGATTTCACGACACGTTTACAACCCCCGCGATCGTTTGGAAAAGGTCGAAAATTTTTGTGAATCTTCACCGAGCCGACGTCGCTGATGCCGCAATTCTGATGCTGATGGGATCCGGTTGTTCTCGCGATCGTAAATACAGATTTCATTGTCGAGATTTCGGACACTCGACCCGGCACCCTGCCCATATCCAACAGTCCTTTGGGCAACACGGTTATTCCTCGCGTAGTTTACTGTGCGTTGCACTCTCGATTGGATTTGTTAGCCTCGAGTCACTGCGCTGCAGTTAGTGGTGCGGTTTTGAGCCGGGTTTGATAGGGTAACTGATTTATGACCGTTTGCGGTCAGTCTACGTTCATTGGATTAACCGTAAATATAAGGGAAGGAGTACGCCGCTGTCTGCTCTGAAGTCAAACTTATACAGTAGCTTCGCTCTATCTTTTAATATTGCGAAAGGGTTCGTAGGCGAACCGCTAGCTTCGCAGTAATTCGTTGACTCAACCCTTTCAGCTTTCTCAATATGTATTCTACCGTACACTGGAGACAAAATTATTGCAGCGGTCAGAAAACCGCGTGATACCCGCAAATATTCTCGAAAGGATGCGTTATAAATCTGTGCAAGTTTCTGAAATACTATAAATTTTACCAATCTCGACGTGTCAAAAGTAAGAAAATTAACGATAGCTCGAACGATCAGAGTATGCGAACATTCTCGATTTCACCTGAAGTATTTTAAACACAGAAATACAGGTCCATCGACTAAATTCAGTTACGAAGAAAACCGATCAAAATATCTCAATTTCTTCATTTTTGTAGCCATAAATTGACGGTAACGTGATTAGTTCGATAAATGGATCAATTGAATTAGCAGATTCGGATTCCTGAGCTCCAAATACATTGGAATAGCCAAACAGCCCCCATAAAACCCTATTAAACAAAAAGTTCATTTCTGCCCCCAAAATCGAGAAAAATCTAAGGTAAACCCCTTTGGATTTTTGCGGATTTCGAGCTGGAAATCAAAATTTTTTTTATTGGCATTTATACGGTATTCACATGTAATTTGATCTCAGAAACACGAATCCGTCAACCAAATTAGGCTACGATTAAAAATGATCGAGATATCTAAATATTTTCGTTTTCCAGACCGATAAATTGGCGATAATTCGATCACTTCGAAAGATAGATTAATTCAATCAGCAGATTCAGATTCCTGAGGTCAAGATATACAAGAAAACATTCAAAAAAGAGTTACCTATTTTCAACCCTGAAATCGAAAAATTCAAAGATTAAAATTTAAATCAAAAATTATTTTAATCTGGTTTAAAAAAACCAGAATTGAAGAAAAAATTGAATATTGAAATCGCTCGAGCGACCTCTTACTAGTATTCATATGTACAGATTTTGATTAAATAATCTGAAGCTTTTTTTGATTTTTCCGGCAAAAACACACTATAAATTCGAAGGTCGTTTACTCGTGCGGCTGCAGTAATAAGATAGGATATTTGGCCACCATCAATTTTGTTGCGGCGCGAAATATCACGAGCGTTCAAGGTAAGCGGTAAATTTACCAAGAGCGTAACGACCTGCAGGCATTAACAAGCCAGACAATAATGTGTGAAGGTTGTTGCGAGAATTTCTAGGTTCAGTTTCTGCTGCTGTTGCTGTTGATGCTGCTACCGCTTATGGAAAGGTAAGTTTCAGAAGCCGGTGCTGAAGTGAAACTTGTCATATTTTGGCCACGGCTTGGTATATTTATGGCCAGAAATATGGCCAGAAACGTTAGGAGGTCCGCAAACATTCTCTGTCAGCTTTACCGGGCCACAATGAGTCTCGGTAAATTTAAATGAACACATTTTGGTGATTTTCGGCTAAAATATGACGGCCGACCGAGTCCAAATGAATTGTTTTCTGATTCTGAACCCCCGCTTCAAGATCTTCCGCGACCCTCCGGGCATTATTTTTTTCGATTCATTCCTTCCCATCCCCCAGCCTCGCTCGGTTGCAGCAGATCGCAATAAAAATTGCACAAGTTTTGTAAAATATTACCGGCGCTATAAAGGGAATGGTTGAAAACAATCCGTAATAATGTGGCCATATCGAAGTTACCTAAATTCGAATGGAACGACGAAGGTCGAGTCATAAGGATTCGGGGAATTTTTCTGAAGGTTTTACAGTTGCAACTGTAAAGTAATTTTTCGTTGTCGTAAAACCGAAGGCTCGGAATTTATGTGACTGATGATTATTAGTCATAAAATGCATTCCACCTTTGCTGCAGCAGCCCTAACTATATTATATAAGCGTAGAGTTTAAATGGATTTGGATAATTCACGGTTACATTTTTGATCTCCTAATCTGTTCCCAAGGATCCTTGGTTGAAGGATCCGAAAATTAAAAGAAAGCTACCGGGGGAATCTTGATTTTAGTGTACCAAGTATAAAAAAAAAAACAGGAGGTAAAATGTCTGAAGATTTTTCCGGACGACTGTAATAAATGTGAATTTTGGTAGAAGAGAAACAGTACAATGGCTTGGTTCAGCAGCGAATCATGACCGAGGCGCATCTGCTAACAACCAAACTAAATTTATGAAAACGTACAGTGAAAGAGGAGAAAAACCAACTCGAAGACGTTGTTTACCGGCCCAGAATAACCGTCGCCAAGGTGCGCGGAAATCAGATGAATAACGATTTTAAATCCGTGACGGTCCCGGGCATCGCTACTCCATTCTATTTACACCGGATCAAATCGCGACCGAACGTCATCTGCCGGTTTGGAAAATGCCAAATACTTGCTAACTCGAAGATCCCATTGTTAATATTTTCACAGAAAAAAGAAAAAAAAAAGAATGCAAGTTGCTTCCACTTTTTGACCCTCCATAGTTTGACGGTACGCTAGCGGAGGAGTAAACTGAAAGAATCCTGTTTCGGGATCAATTCCACTAAAAAAATCGTGTGAGCGCGATTTTTGAAAATTGAATTTCGAGCGGATTTCCATTCGACGCCGATTACTTTAGGAAAAAATTCATCAGCATCGGCATCCTTGCAGATTTTGAAATGCAAATGAAAAATTATTGAATGAGTTAACGAAGTAGCTGCACGTGATCATGCATGAAAGGTGCAGCACCGGGAGCAACGGCAAAAGGAGAAGACGAAGAAGAAGAAGAAGAAGAAGAAGAAGAAGAAGAAGAGTTAGCTTTTAGTCGAGTGGCTTTATCGAAGGCAGCTGCTTATACGTCTAAACCTAACGAAGTCGCATTGTAGAATACTACAGCAGAGGAGGACAAGGCGTACGTCGTGTCGCGTCGTGGTCTTAGACTCTTCGTGGTCGTGGTCATGGTCATGGTCGCGGTCGTCTTCGTGGGCGGAGAACTCTGCAAAAGCCGCATCGGTCTCCGTGAAATCCACGATTCGCCTCGGAGACGACATTCTATGCAAGCCTCCGGTCGCGCGACTTCCCCGACAGAGGGGTGTACGCCTTTAAGGAGCCGTTTAACTATCGTCCACTTGCCTCTGACCGTTTTCATACTTAACAAATCGTCCTTACGGACAATTCTTACCCGGGGTAATAGCCGACGATTGGATACGCTCGACCCAAACTCCGTGCCGTGCATCGCACGCCGTATACACCAGTCAACCCAACTACATACTAACTATATACCAAAGAGAAGTTAAAGTCAAGAACTTTAAGACTGCTGCAGTACCTTTATATACGTTCGATGGTTCCCTCGACACTGCCAACAGTCGTCGTCTCGCGGAGACTTCATTGTCAGAAACGTATTAGATTCAGTAGCCGTTTCTCAAGTCTCGTACGTGATCTGCGGGACATGTGCACCTCTATTGTAAAAATACCAACATATGCTGCTGCAGCTAAGACCAAACGAGTTTTACGCGCATGGCACCCACCCCTGATTCATGTCCGGCACCGTCTTTTCTATAGCCAATGTAACACACCGGACGATCTACTTATATACATATATACTTATATCCGTTTACATTACAAATAATTAAACTCCTCGTGCCATCCCATTTAAATTATCGTCGACCTTATACGGCATATGAGACACCTGTTTTTTACCACGAAAATAAAAAAAAAAACGAGTTAATTAATTCCGAGGTCTCATTTCTTTTTTATTTCTCTGAATTTTAGTGACGTCTAAACAAATTTTACGATTATTTTCCGCTCTCAGAGAACGTTGAGAAAAGATTTTCAGAGTCCCGCCCTTTTAGTTCGAGGCTTTTAAGTGGTTTCAATAAATTTTTCTCACCACTCTTCGGGGCTACGCACATTTTCCTGTAAATACACGCTCGGATGCAGAGTATAAGGAAGCTGGCTGAGGCGGTATACCACGGTAACTTCTACAACCGAGTTGCCTTCTCACAGCCCTCATAATAAAACACCCCCATGAGTCCCAGTCACGACTCACGGGGGCCGCGCCGCTGCTTCCGCTGTACAATTGACCATTGTAAAAATTTCTATAGAAAACGTAGTTCAATTAAGTCTACGCGTTGGAGAAAGAAAAAAAACAGCCTTCAATATCGAACCGAAGAAACTGCCCCGCCCATTAAACTCCGTTCAGAGTAGTAGGTTATTGAGAAGTGATCCTGCAGGAATTGAATGTCCGAATCGTGGGAGTGCAACTCGGGAGTTGCAATGCTCTGCTCCTTGTTACACGGTTTCTGAGCGCTCCGGATCTGAAGGTATTTCTGTTTTTTCCCTTAACTCTTCGAGACTCAAGAGTTACCGGCTAATTTGAGCTCGAACAAATGGTGAAAAAGTTGAATTCCTGATCAAAGGCGTTGCGTTGTCGAAACCGGTGCGAGATGCCTGCACAGCGGCTACCGCAGCAGGCGTTATATTCTGTTATACCCGATCGAACGAGGGGATATTTTTGTACTTATTTTTCTTGAGCGAAAAAAAAATTCGCGGCCATTTTATTCATAAGGAATGAAACCGGGCCGAAACCGAAGCGGCGCTAACGAACTGCAATGCTACTTTTGCCGGTGTAAAACGCATCGCCAAGATTCATATCGAAGGATATATACTTTCGCGGTGTTTGTAAGGTGAAATGGTGAAGTAAAGTTTGTAACGACAGTTTCAGTCGTAAATGGAATTTTATGCAGCAATAATGACGAAAATAATCCCTCGTACGAGAGACGCTGAAACCTCAAAAAGCAGAAAGTTTAAAAGTTAAAAGGCAAAAACACCGCTTTTTAAACAGAGAAACCCCATTCCCGCTGCCTTTTTATTTACCGGAAATTAAAAGCAGCCCTAACTTCGGCTGATCCTCTACCTCCTCTCTCTGTATGCAGCAACAATATATATATATATATATCTATCTTTAGCAACAGAGATCACCTGCTGTGTGACTTGTTCGTACATAAAATGAACGAACGATCAAAATCATAGAGATTTTTTCTTTAAGATATATATATATAAAAATTAGTTAAACGTGACCATAAAGTATATGACCTTACTTCTCGCTCTTTTTCCCCCCCTTTCAAATTTTTACTTAGTAAAATCTCTACCACTCACCCTTGAATTTGGTTTCTCTTCCTCCGCCGACAAAGATTTGACAAAAGGTAGCTTCTGAGGACCACTTCTTTCTTCAAAATATCCTTTCAACTTACCGCCAACCGATCCCACCTCCTTATACACCGTACTAAACTACCTTTGCGATTACTACACCGCGTTGCGCACTTTCAGTTCTCTTCGAGAGTGTAAAATTACGTACTGATTTTTCCATTGAGTCCAGAGTATGTTAAGTACACGTCCAAACACTTTCGACTCGACCTCCTTTGTACCTATATGACTTCAAAATTCAGGAGGACGGAAAAGAACTTTAAAGGCTCGAGATAATAAAACCAAACGCACTTTTAATTCGAACATAGACGCCATGGAATAGTAAACGAGAAAATAATTTTCACCACGCGTGATATGTACGAATCAAGATCCACGTCGAGACTGAGTATTATATTGTACTGATAGGTACTCAGGTGCGCATTAACCCGGAACATTCGGGATTAAGCGAATGACAACAAAGGGGGTGAGAGAAGATCATCGCATCGATCGATAAGAGCGTCGCTTCCATACGATTTCGTTAGATGGGAAATTTAAGCGAACATCATTTCTTCGCCACGGCGGTAAATTGGAATTGACGAAATATTACATTACTAATTACTTCTTTGTTTTTACCGTTCATCGGTTCAACATTTGTTCGTCGGAATGTCGAGTCGCTTTTGCGGGTGTTTAAAGACTCGTTTACGACACATAGATGTTTGTGTTTCTACCAAGATTTGAAGTAAACTAGACACACAAGCTAAAAGCTGCTGTAAAGTATAAAGTAGCATCGGCATAACGAAGTAAAAGGCGAGTTTCCTAGTCGCGCATCTGCTTGATCTAAATTAGACCTTAGGGAAAAACCGGAAGTGAACTGGGTGTACAAAACGCACATAAATGTCGCGTGAATTTAAAATAGTAAAATTTTATGGGAAAACATTCATGTGGTACTGGGTGGTTACATTACTGTTTTGTTACGCGGAGAAAAATGATAATGAGAAAGTTGACACTTTGCTTGGAGAATTCCATGCGGCGTAATTGGCCACCGCAGAAGCAACTATGGACGATACGACGGGACTGTTTTCGATAAATACAGGTCAAACGACCATTAGGTAGTTTTCAGGAAAGTGAAACGAAATAGTTTCAAAATTATGATCATTGGTATTCTACGGAAAACGTCAAAAGCACATGCCGTTAACATAAAGACCCTCGGCAAAGCGTACCGCAAAGACACGCGACAAACTATCTCATCTTCCATGCCTATTATTTTCCCCACATGTGGTTCACATAAAAAACCGAAAATGAAATAAGGAGACATGCTACACCGAGTTTAATACACCGAATCAAAACTCCCATAATCTTAATTAGTTTCCCTTAATTATTCCACCGAATTTATCATCCAAATTCAACAACGACGCGATAAAATACACGATCAAATGTCGACCAAAATTGAATCGAAAAATTCAACTATAACTATAACTCTTGGCTGACGATCGATTAGATAATTTTGAATTTTTTTTTTGTCAAAATTCACTTCACGAACTAGCCATTCTAATTATTATTAAATTCTGAGATAAGTAAAAAAAAATCCTTGAAAATCAATCTAACTGAATTTCGTGAATCGAAAAAAGCCCAATAAAAGTCGCTACAGCTGATTTACAGTACGTACGATATAATTGAGCTGAGATTTTCTTCTGCATTCGCTGGATACTAAATACGAATTAGATAGGAAGTTATAAATTATTGAATCAATTATACCTCCTAGAAAATCTTGGTTTCTCAACTCACTGCAGAGATTGTCTACGATTATCATATTCATATAGACTTTGTGCTTTAACTAAAAACTAGTATCCATAATACTTAATCGCTGCGCAGATTGAGTTTCTTAATAGCAGGATTAAAATTACGTTTAAAAGGAGTCTCGTGGTATATGAGACGAAAGGTTAAAATGTAAGTTTCTTGTTGTAATTTTAATTGCAGGACGTGGGGATACGATGTATATAATCATAATTAGCTGGCTTACTCTTTTTGCGAATACGCCGTAATGATGGCTTCAGCAATTTTTCAGTTTCACAAAATAAAAATAAAACAACAAAAAAAAATCAACGACGAAGAGGATGACGACGATGATGGTAATAATGATAAGAAAAATCTTAGAAGCGTTATTTATCGCATTCCTCATATAATATTCCACGCGGCATGCTACAGACCTACGTAAGTATACATATAGGTTTATAGGCATTGATAGCATAAAATGCCACTTGCCTTCTGCAGAACTCGCGCGCATCGTTTTGCTGAAGCCCCCACGCGGACGTGGGTCAATATAAGACCCCTCACGTACATAAAATGTTGAAACGCGCGACTAGCATGATTACATGCACATCTTCCTTGCACGCCAACCCGTATTGCAGGTCATAGATGATAAGAGAATATGAGCGAATGCCGCCGCTGCACGACGTCGACGATCACGTGGGCTGCATATATGGAATAAAAAAAACTTGAAACATTTTCCGCACAACGTTCGAGAGAAATTAACATAAAAAAACTATGAGAATATCGGCTCTTACGATTAGTCCGACTCTCACCGAGGAGAATTAATTTTTAATTGCGGTTTGACGGATAGTTGAATCATCTATTCTTCACGCCCGTCAATCAATGAATTATTAAAAGCACTGTAGGCCTAATTTTATGCACTTCGTATACGTGTGTGTGAAATCTGAAAGTTATGTATGTAATACGTACATGATCGGCGGTGTTGTCGACTCCGCACACAACTAGCCTTTTTGTGTGAGGATGTTTATTTTTTATTATAGATAAAAGATACAGCCTGAGATAAGTGCCTCTATAACCCTTGCGCAATATATAACCAGATGCTGCAGACGCTATAATAATATGGGGAAAAAAACTGAATAAATAAAATAATTATGAACTTTAATCCAACATCCACTCGAAGTTCGTTAACGAAAACAACTCGAGTCACGAGTTTACAGAATGTACTCATACGTGTATAAGAATTAATTGTTATTTCAATAAAAAAAACTCCACGCATAAACTAATCACGATTAAAATTTTGACAAACATCATCTTTGACCCATAATCTGAATTTTTAATGACATGGTTTACTTGGGGATGTTTTTAGATACGTCGGTCTTCTTGTTCAGCGACTACAGTGAAGCTGTACAGACACGCGTTTTGTTCTAAAAAGTGGTAATAAATTGACGACATAAGTAGAGACGCGTGGCCGAGAATTGAGTCGCTTTGCCTTTGCCCGTAGCACGCTTATAAGCGTCACGCTTAGTCGCACGCTTTGGGGGGTTATAGTGGTTCTGAGGTATACACAAAAAAATTGGTCTAATAATAGTAAAAACTGGAGTAGAGTATTAAGCGTTACAACTTAGAAAATCGTGGCTCGTCGTCAATCGCGCTCACTTAGCGACGTTCTATTCGTATATTTTTATGCTTTCCAAGAATTATAAAACAGCTTTTAATTTCGGCTCTCGGCAGTATGGCTTTACGACAAAGACGCGTCCGGCGTGCAGCACGCGTTTCAAAATTTCCTTCCAGAATGAAAAAAAAAAGAAAAATTTTTTTTTTTTTATATATTATCCTCAATACGCGTATTCTAAGATTTTTGGCAGACCTCAATATAACGTGTACAAGTACGACGAGTTTGTTTCATACAAAAATGGTTCAAAATGTGCTCGATTAGTTTATTTGGGTGACCGTAATAATACGAAAACTGTACCGAAAAATTGACTGAAATTATACCAATGTTCACTACACATACATATATTTTAGTTAGGGAAAAAAAATTTCAAATACAAGTTTTAGAGCGGTCTTTGAAGTTTTCTTATGGGTATAGATATAGTACAATAGTGTGAGGCGTAAAACCCGCACGAAAAACGAGGGTAGGTATCTCCGTCATACCTAACAGTATCCAAAAACTTGTGAGCGTTAACAAAAAGTTTTATGAGATTCCGGCAGTATAACAAACTTAAGAATATGAGTTTGGGCAAAAATTGTAAAAATTTTGTTCCAGAAACAAATTTTTATCATAAACCGCGCGCTACAGTATAACATCCAGGTCTAAATTCGGGTGGGCTATTATTATACGTATATATTTGAAAAATTCTAGAACTCTGGTCTGAATTACATTTGCCTCTATTTGTATCAGAGAGCGGTGTCATTATTGGTTTATTACGGTCATACCGATGGAATAATAATTAATACCGAAGGTCGACGTTGTATCCTTATAGCAATTTCTTTACTTCGGCCTGCAGCCATTTTCAGGTAGTTAAAACCGCCCAGAACTAAACTCAGTAGTATACATAAAGTGGATGTTTCATTTTGGTGCAAGAATCTTGAGGACATGATTTTTATTCAAGACATTCGCCCTCGACATTCATTTTATTTCATATTTCTTCATCTCTCATTTTTTGGGATGCTTAAAAAGGTGCACGCTTGATTGAGTCTCTGTTAATTAACGCCCGTAGCGATCATTAAATTCGATTGATTTCCGATCACGTGCCATACAGTTGGTTTTTGCAACGCTTTTATAACGTTGCAACATCAGACGGGAGAATACTTTATAAATAAAAATCGTGCGTCTGAAATTATTTGATCTCTCGTTATCCGCATGAGCATAAAAATAAATGAGAGACGTGTGCTCAAGCAGTATAAGTTTCACGTGGTATAAAGCACTTGGTAATTAGTCCATGGAAAATTTCATCCCATGATATTAAGTTAAGAAAATGAAAAAAAGTAAAATTAAAAAACGAAAATTAAAAATGAAGTCTCACTTAATGTCCGTTGCAGAGAATATCTGACAGGTGACTGACAGGTAATGTGTAAAGTATGTTCGAGAATGATCGAGCTGTTTGACAAAAAACAAAAAAAAAAAAACAACAACTTATAATAATTAAAGAAGAAAATGAAAGAAAAAATCGGTGAACCTCGAAGACGTATAACGACTAACCGATAAAGAGCATGTATACCTGATTACTGTAATCAAAATTCCGGTTTTATGATTGCACCTGAATATTTATGTGATAATTATGTCTCATCGTTCTGATATATTAAAAAGATGTATAATTTGTTGGTAGATTAAGGTAACTCTGGATCGCGAAAAGTACTTTCGGTACATTTGAAAGCGGTGACCTCTTTCTTACGTCACAATAATCAGCTACAGTTGCAGTCAGTTACCTGCGATTTTAGGGGGTAAAATGTTCGTGGGGTTGTTACGGTTACAGTCGTAACCTTCCGGTGGAAACCGTTAAAAATTAACCCTTAACCATTTTGGTTATAATAGTGAAAAGTGTTATTTACAACTAGAGCATATTTTGGGTTAGAATCTGGAAATTCTCACGTCACAACGTAACTTCTTCGTATCGAATGAGCATAGTTCAATAAAATTTTATTTCGCTCAAACTCCAAAACCTCTTTCCATCATATTTCATGGAAAGGGTAGAACAATTTTTAACCCTACTATCGTTGTACAATTACGTTGTAAAATTCGGCGACCTATTTGAAAACCAAAATCCTACAGGCGATTGCTCTACTTTCATAAAATAATAAACCATAGAAAATTTTGCAACCAACCCACTGCACGCGTAGAACGAGTTGCGAATACAATTACTATACCTATCTATATACCTTACTCTAAAACCCCTTTTTGCAAAATCAGTTTATAAGTTCCAAGTATTTTACGAATACACCGAAGAAATACGTAAAGTGAAAATGCCCCACCCGGTCAATTTTGTTCTTGAGAGGGTTGAAAAGGGTGTGTATTTATATGATAGGTATGCAGGAAGAGGAAGTATAAATTCAAATAATCTTCTCTCCCCTCATTTTCAACGCTTCGGGATTGGACAAAAAAATTTCTTCGAGTGGAAATGTCATTTTTCCTGTGCAACGTGGTCATTATTCTCTGCGACAATTTCTTAACCCTATTCGCTTGATTTTTCATGAAAAATTGCGTGACACGTTGTGCAAATATTGGCAATTGGCGACCCTTGACGCAATAAATTTGCTGGTGAATTGGTTTAGGGCGTTTTAACCCGTTTCCGGGTAAGGTATATACAGTTACCCCTAAGTGTAAACTGCTCCAAATTTTACAAGGTGACCAAAACAGGGCCGAACTTTGTGTATAATTTACAACGACGTCTAACCGTCCACACTTTTACTCGCCCAGGGGTGAAACGATCTACTTCTAACTGTTACAGTTTAAATTACCATGGCCGCCGCTCGACTTACAAAATGAAAGAAAAGAGAGACTAACATTTTGAGGTAATTTACGACACTGGATATTACCTTGTTCGGTTTGACTCGATATCTGCTAGAATAACTGTTACAGTTTAAACGAGCCTCGTTATTTAATACACGACCGTATAACAGCAGTTTTCATATAGAGTGAACACTGCTGCTTGGGTTTTGCAAAGTTGCTGCCGGTGTAGGCGGCTAATAATTGAACATCGTTGTAGAGCGGTGACCGTTCTTGGAATCTTTTGAGGTTTTCCGACCAGAATATAACTTGGGGCATGGCTAAAATTTAAGAAAGAAGGAGAAACTCAGCAGCTGCTCTTGTTTATCGTTTACATTCTTTTATCGTAATGTATATTTTACACGAACTCGTTTAGCCCCCGAGGATATTTTTTCATTAAACCTGCAGCCTACCCAAATTTTTTTTTTTGTTTAAGTTTAGTGCGACTTACATCTGAAGCGCGAAATTTAAAAAATCACCATCCAAGATCGACGCGGTTGATTATTTAATTCGATTTAAATTCCCTCCGCGCGCTCGTTATAACGAGCTTTTGAGTGGACCGGGTACGGCGCCTTTGGTGGTCCGCGCTGGTCGGGAGTAAAAATTTATCCGCGTGGCGTCAAAGGAGGAGGCTACTGCTTTTTCTGCTTCGATAGCTGTGTATAAAAAAAAAATAAATAAATAAATACAAAATAAAAAATAAAAAGTAAAAGCGGTCCGATGCACATACCGCGTTACACAAAACGCTAAGTTTACGATTAAAAATTATGATATTTTTATGTTCGCAGCTAACTGAAATTTAACTTCCCCGTTAAATTGGTCGCGCGCTGCTTAATTTCGACTTTTCAAAGACTTCCGCACATACGTTATACAGTATATGTGTAAAATATTACAATTTTAATGTGCATCGGCCAGGTTTCCAATACATCACAATTTTACAGCCGTTAACTTCTAACGTAAGGTAGAGGAATCGGAGAAGTACGAGATTTTTCTTCAGAATTTCAGCTCCTCGTTACGCTCCACATAAGTTCCCTGCATTCCAACGCTGTGAAAATGGTAAAATTTATATCGAATAAAAAACCTGTTACAACAAATAAGTCACTTACTATCTGAAAAAAAAATTAGGACGACGTAAAGCTGTAGATGAAAAAAAAGTGTGTCAGTAAAAAGCATGAGCAGTTAATTTTACAGTTAAAAGGTCAATTTTTTTTTGCTCTGTCGCATCTATTTTTCCCCTTTAGTCACTGGGACATCCCGCAAATGTAGCGGTTCGCCCCAGTGCAACGTGCCGTAAGACGAAAGGGTTATGTAGATACTATAGAGGGTGGGAGTTAGGCTACTACAACAACAATGACAAAGTCAAGCCGAAAATTTTCGAGGAAGTATGAAGCGGTTATATGATGGTAGAAAGAAAAAATTTAAGAAAAATACTCAGGGGTAATTTATCGTTAACAACGAGAGAAAATAATATTTGAAACTTTTACTGCTGACGGTGCAGTGGTGCGTTTTAAGATGTTTTCATATTTTTCTACTTTTCATTCTTTAGTAAACATCCCTTAACTGTATTTAAGACGGGGGATTAACCCTTTGGAATATTTCCTGCCGTCTGTTTTCCCTGTGAATTTGTATAAGTCGTACAGTAAAACACTAAAGTCAAATGTAAAACGACACTGAATTATTCAACCCAAAGCAAGTGTCTATGGTGGAATCGATGGAAGGGTTATTTTTACTGACCGGCCGGTTCCAGAGTCAGTCAACCCCTTCGAAATGGAAAGAAAAACTAAAATGAAATAAAACCCTTTTTCGAAGGAGCTGCAGCGTTTTTGAAAATCCAAATTATAAGGGTCCCCAATAAAGCAATATTTTGACTCTTGCGACACGCGTATTATATTTAACCCTTAATATACCTTCCGCTGCCTCAGCTAAAAATTCATCAAACCCCGTAAGGGTTAAGTTTAAAACCGTAAAATTCCCAGTCTGACTTTATATTTTTATCACAGTAACCCCTTTACAAAAAATACAACTACCGTAGTTTAACCCAAAGAACAGAAACCCCAAGTCCCATCGATTCTATTGCCGACAATTTGCTGCAGTTTCAACGGGTTGTACATATTTTTTTTTTTCGTTTTTTTTTTCACCCAAGATTTCAACCCGTTCCCTTGTAAACCGGAATCGAGTACCGTAAGACAGAAGACTGAGTCGTTTGAATACGAGAGTAGAAAAAAAATTTGTCCCGTACTTTCACCTAAAAGTCGAAAATTTTTTCATCCAATTTTTTTAACTCTTTCTAACTGTTACACAAAACCGTAAAGTCAACCCACTTTCGGCTACCGAAGTCAGTTTCTTACAACAAAAGTGTAGAAGCTAACTGCTACTGGGATGCGAAGAATTGTAGTGAAAAAAGAGGACGGAAGATGGGGAAAAAAATAAAAAGATGTAAAATGTAAAGCCTATTTTTCCCGATGTCAGCATCAAAGACTCGAGGATTTCTCACGCGTGCCCAGTTCAACGGCGTATCTCTTACATACGGTACGTACGAGTTTTATAATTGAAAACAAACATAACAAAAAACTGAACAAATTAACCGACGAGGAATGACGTTTATTACGAACAGGTGCGTAAAAGCAAATCGTTCGTACATCAGTACCCAATTGAACTGATCTCAGATCAAAGCGCGTAAGATTCTCGCTGCGTATTGCCGAACTCTTTTTTTTTTTCTTTCGTTTCATTTGTTTCTTTCTTCATTCCTCTTTTCAGTGGAGATGCACGCAGTTATGATCTATCAGAGACCTGAGGTAAGATGCGGCTGTGGGGCGTATACCGATTTAGACAGGGAATTCCCTAGTGCCGTGGTATATATTTCAGGCCACACACGTGGGACCGCACAGGCGGTCTGCAGTGAGAAATTACATTTTTATACGCGTAATCATCAGAGCTGAAGAAACGTCCGAGTTGAATCCCGAAGCCATAACAAGCTGAGCATCGGGAACGACGGCTACTGTTCGCCTATACCAAGTTTCAGGTCGGTCGAACGAAATGCAGATGCTGAAGATCAACCATCTTATACCGCTCGTATAAAGGTGGTAGGTAAAGAGCTTGCCGACTTTCCTTCATCTCATTCGTCTTGTTTTTTACTTCTCGAAGCAGCGAGGTCTTACCTATAAGCGATCGTATTCAACTCGTCAAAAATTAATCGCCAGTCCGAACCGCGGATTATGGATAAAAATGAGGGTTGAATTCAGTTTCGTTTTTCACTAATTTTTCAAACGAATCTATATTAGAAAAAAATCACTTGGATTCTTGTGAAAAGTAATCATCGTTTCTCATCGTAGATAAGGTCAAAAATAAAACACAATGATTTTGTCAGACAGCTCGAATGTCGAGAAAAAAAAAGATTCAAATAAATTTCAATTCTTCGCGGTTTCGGGAGTTTGAAAGAGAATTCTTTTAAAATGTAAAATTGTCAGGGTTACAGGTCGAGTGATTTGGCATGGAGTGTCAGATGCCAACGTACCATTACAATGGTTTTTAAAGAAAAAACTGTATAATGAATGTTGGGTTACGGAATCATTCATCGTGACCCATTCGGTCGTACGAATTTATATGTACATATTACACGGATGTACGAGTTGTATCGACTGTGTAAGTTAAAATGTAGTCAAGGACTAGGTTTCATTGATGTGAACACACGCAACACTACGATGTATACATAAAACACGGGACGCGATTCTTACCAACGATAAATAAAGTAACGACGATGCATTCGATCAGCTCGATTTGATGGTAATTTGTTATTCGTTATCCAATAAAAGGCGTGACAACATTGTTGCGTCACGTCAGAACATATAGAAACAATTTCTCTTGACTCGCGTGACTCGTGACTCTCGAATCTCTCCGAGTCTTGCCTACGGTACGCATCCTATACGTTTACACGTATCGTACACGTAGGTACCGCACGCTTTTGGACACATATATGAGCTCCACGTGCGTGCCACACGATTGCCGTGACAGGGACTGTCACTGTGTCGTAGTCAGGTTATTTTCACTTCTTTTGTGCGACAGCCTGGCAGAGCTCTTGGCTAACAAGTGAGACGGCCCACGCGACTCGGAGGAGGGTCATAGGTTAAACAGACGTGGGAACGCCCGGGCACCAAACTAAAGTCGAAACTCCAAACTTTTGTCGAACGGATTTCTCTCATTCTCTCTCGTGCTATTCTGGCACAGCGTGATTAGCATCCGTAGCCGGAGTGACCGAAAAAACAAAAAAAAATTAAGTAACGACGCCGTAAAAATGTTTGATAAGAATTAAAGTTGCTGATTAACACGAAAATTGAGTCAAAAAGTAGAACAGCGATTACATGGCGAAAAATATTCATTTTTTCTTCTTCACGCTTATCTTTGAGACCCAGCTGAGCCGTTTCGAGAGTCATAGGTTGGAAGCCAGTGATCTCCTGGTCCCTGGCGTGGGTCTCGCTGTACATAAATTTATTTTCGATCTCTCGTGCCTCGTTGAACGCAGGTCAAAGGTCGAAGAACAGAAAAAAAAGCTGAAGAAGAAACAGATAGTAGTAATACGGACACAGCGAAAGTTTTACGAAAAATCGTAAACTTCGTTCTAGAACTTGTACCCCTTTACGTAGAATAGGACGGCCGCGTCTGAGCGGGTAATTAAAAGTAATCGACCTCCCGCAGCCCCAAGTTTATTTTAAGCTCATCTTAATTGGGAGGGCTACTCACTCTGTAGTACGGAACAATTGATCGCGTTGCCGGAACCCACTGCGACTGAGTCATCTTCGTCGTAGTTGTGGATTGAACGGCATAAATAAGCAGGCAAGTTCTTCGCTTAATTCATGCGACCTCGCGCCCGACGCCTCGTCCAATGACGTCATGGTGGCGTCATCTCGAGTCATTTATAGCGTGTATACACACATATTCTAATAATACGTTAAAACGAGCTTAAGATCTAGACGTCGGTTCTCACACTCTGTGACCTCACTAACCCTGATCATCACAACCATACATTCGTTGCAGCCTTCGTATCGAAGATTGGACCGTAGTAGGACCTGCATATAATACGACGCCTGCACTTGTATAACTCATTAAAATATATACACATGAATTTTGATCGTATAATTTTTATATCTCTCACATCTACTAACGGCGCCTCCAGATGCTATTAAAAGTGCCGAAGGATACAGGATGTGATGTGCGCATATGTATAATAGAAACCGGAAGACGTCCCGAGTACGTTAGTTTTCTTTATTTGTTTCTCACCACCCCATTCATGTATCCGTTGAGGTTTTTACTTTTATAAAAATAAAAAGACGAAGAAAAAGAAAAAGAAGAACAAGAGGCGCCAGGAATTAATAACGCCGGGTAATTACGTGGCTATATAGAAAAGGGAGAGAAAAAAAAGAATTCCGTAACCCGATACGAGGAGAGAAGGTTGAAGGGTCCAGTTTTATCGGGAAAATATATCCACCGAAGTTTACGTACCATGTGAAGTGCAACGTAGTGTCCCTTATTTTGATAATATCGGTCGGATCAACGGTGTTTGATTATATGTACACTGACAAATATAATTATGATCAAGTGAAAATTTTCTATTCCTTTTTCGGATCCTTCTTCGTTCGTATGAAACTATAAGTGACTCGCGTTGAGGCCGTGCATACGAGTTGAACTTACGTTGCGTGCGGTGAAAAGGATTCCTCTCATCTATTAGAAGAGAACCTTACGCGCGGCTCGACCAAGCGAAAATTAAGGATACCCATATCCGATGTTATCCGAGACACTCCTGCGGATCAACCACGTCGGTGTATATACAGGTATGCCTTATACCACATATAACATAACGTGCGGGCCGTTTCGTTTCGTTCGCGTGGCAGAGCACGAGATGGTGGTTTGTACATGAGGTTTGTGTGGAGGTGAAGATATGTTTCTTCGATATGGCCAGAAACTCGTCGACGTCGATCGACGCGATAACCTCAACGGAGCGTTTAAATTGTGTTTTCTTTACACAACGGTGATACGGTGTAAGCAAACAGAGATGACGTGAATCGCACGATCTTTGGTCAGGGCAAAATTTTTTTTTTCTTTCTTTTTTCTCTTCCCTTGAATTCTGTAAAAGTTTTAGGATCTCAGGAGAATCGAAAGACGTGATTCATTTTGTTTGATTTTTTTCCCCGATGCCTTGCGGGGTAGAATACGTCAAAATCAGTACAGGTGTATACGCCAGCAGGACTCTGCGCGTATATATAATAAAGGGAGTGGTTATAAATATCAATTATACAGTACGTAATTCCCGATATTACCATAATTCTTGGACAGGGTGTTCATTTTTTTTTTTTTTTTAAAAAAGATAGAGGGAACAGAAAAAAAATTTATGTCGACCACCCAGGGCGAACTGCCCTAAAAAGTTTGGAGGAACGCGCGCTTAGCTTCAGCTATAACGCACGATGCTCTGTTATCCTTTATGTATATAACACGGCTTCTGGGTGTGCGACGTCAAGTTGATCGTTAAAAATTTCTTAAATGTAAAATCATACGAATTAACTATGTAAATTTCGATGTCACCACTCAAAGACGCTCGAGTGTATAATACTGGACGGTTAGTCTCGTGATCTGCATAATTGTAATTACAACTTAGGGCCTGATTGTAGGTGAGAACGAAGCGCCTCCCTAAATCCTCACGAAGAGGTGCAGACCGCAGGTGCTGAAATGATCGATTCTCGCGATCTATATCGCTCTGCTCGTCCCACCACATAAAGTGATCAAGTTTTTGGGAGTACCGAGAGTTTAAAACGTTTGCCAGATATTTTACACACCTTCCCCCACTTTTTTCGCTCAATTTACATTAAATTTTATCAGACTTATTAATTTTCTCGCATTATAACCGGACATATCTTTTTTCCATATCTATATGTTCGTAAATTCCAGATGTGCAGATCCAGTAATAATTTTTATCAGTCACGACTTACACCACGATATCAGCTACGATCTTGTGATTTTTTTTTTTTTATCACTAAAAGAGCGATCAAAAATTCACCACAACTTTTATCGATTGTCTATGTCATAGCGTTCAACAGATGGAATATTGTAAAATATCAATGGAATTTTTCCAGCTTCACGTCATGATATACCATCTTCGAATCGAAGGTAGTCGTGATTGCGTTTTAATAAATATTCCTATGTTTCTAAAAATAGAATAGAAAAAAAAAATTACTACATTACGTTCGTCAATTAGCGATTAGATCGCGGCGTACTTTGATAAATAATCTATCCGTCTACATATGATTAGATAGAATATATCTATAAAAGATATTTCAAAGGGCAGTTTATATTTGTATTTTATAATATAACATATAGTTGATAGGATACTCACAAAGATATTCCGAATGCCCCCCTCACCCCGCACATGCCCACAAATCTTCGGGGAAATCTTATTGTCCCTAATAATTCAATATGCCAGAAATAATATCCAATTAGTTCGAATAGATTCTAATTTGGCCGATTCAAATCTCTTGCGCTGTCCAGCGTTCGGTGCATGGGGCGCATCAGCATCGGCAGCAATATAATCTCAAGATTTGGTAGCTCGTAGTAATTGAGGCTACCGTTGTCGGTATGCGACTTATAGACGCGTACGGACTTATATTATAGCATGGGGCGGCGGAATATGAACGAAAGAAAGAAAGAAAGAAACGAACGAACGAACGAATGAACGAACGAAACGCACAGTAGCTGATTATTTTATATTGAGGCAACCGCATCGGCGGCATCCCATCGCATCGTGCTACCTGGTCTGATTGAATTGGTGAGTAGTCGTCATCATCTCTTCCTCCGTTCGGGCAATCAGACCGATTCCATTACCCATGAATGAGCTACGAGTAAACATTGATTACGTTAGGAATAAGAAGGAATAAAAAAATTTAAATGAAAAAAAGAGGAACGAAACTCCGGCTGTATAGTTCGTGATACGCGCCGCCTAATTTACTCCCTTTTTTTATCATTCCCACTCTCACTCTCCGCGTTAGGTTGCATCCACTTTGTCGGCTTTCAATATTGATTCTACATTCCAACATTCGTATATGTGTTTATGCCCAATGCGCATTATACGAATAACTTTATACAAATATAATTCGACGGGTGAAATTGTTATGAGTATGGAAAAATATTTCTGCGAGTCGAAAATATCGCGGTCTGAAAACTGCGTTGTTTTAAATGGGATGAGTGAAATTTTCGGTCGAAATAAATTAGAGAGGTGCCCGTCTGCGCGCAGTGAAGGATCCAGTAGTCAAAACCACAAGTGTATAGGTCGTATGGGGACCTAAATTCCAAAACGAGTCCCATTTGGTCCCTGAAATCGTGAAATAGGATTCCATCTCGTGAGGATTAGAGCTCGTCGCGAGGTAATCCGACAATATTAATGACCCTTGATTCTTCGCCCTCTAGGCCTCGCGATACTCGGGCAGCTTTTCGGATAGTCGTTCGCCCCGTTCTTTGATTGCTTGACGGCGCGGCGGCACGGCCAAGCCCTTACACCATATACCGGTAGCGTTAAACTATCAACTGTACGTATACATTATGTGTATCTATATATGTATATAAATGGATATCTCACGCACACATTTTCGAACTCATATAGTACATAATATCCCACGGGTTTCGCTCTTGGCTCCCAATCCCCGCGTCTCGTATAATACAGAAGTTCCTGAGCTAGTCCTGCGATCCAGTCCTGAAACGGGGCAAAGATATCTAACTGCTTCTGCTTCTTTTAGCTCGGAACGCGTTGCTGGTGTGTAAGCCTATTCATCCCCAGAGCTTATAGGGCCGTACGACTTATGCCTTAGCTACCGGAGTTTTCTAGCCTAAAATTAATCGAGGCCTTATTATAATTTTTATTTAACCTTTTCAAGCGAACGATTCTATATAGCTATATAGGATGCGTATAATGCTTCTTCTGCCTTTTTACTGGTTGATGCACTCTTAGAATATTGCCGGTGATGCCGAACGAACGCCGCTCGTATTTCTGAGCAACGCACGCTTCTCGGATTAATTGAATAAAGTTCCGAATGATGGATCGGATCTTTTTTTCCGTTTCACTCTAACGTTTCTTTATATGCTCATCCCCTTTGTTACTCCGACACCTCACAATCCGAGAATCAAGAACCAAAAAAAAAAAGAAACGAATACGAAAGAAAAAAGTCTACTTATGAAAAAAACAATTAAGAAGGAATAAAAATTATTTCACTTTATGTATGAAAAATAATCGAGTATGATCCATTAATCCAACCGTGAGTTAATTCTGACTATGGAGAACAAGAAGAACGTTATTCGGTTGTATATAATAAAATTCCTTGAGCTCTTAAAATTAGTCACGTTTTAAATATGTGCGTAGTTTAGTGCGTGTATTATTTTTTTTTTCAAGGCTCAAGCTACCCCATGTCCATCTTCTCGTTCCCCATGAATTTTCTAACCAACTTTAACGTGTATAACCCACGGTTATCGTGTCACGTTCGTCGTCGAAGTTCAACGTAATGCAACGTGTAGAAGAAGTGCATCTTGAAAAACGTGCGTGCAGCCGTTCGTATATATCGAGGTGTGATTCACGTCGTTACTTATACACATAAAGTGTATAAAGTGAAACAGTGTGCATTATAATTTACATATAACGCGTAACAGCTACCTTAAGTTCGATAACACCATAGAGACCGCTCTTCTGTCTAGAGGTAAGAATGTGGTAATGGAATATGGAAATAAATACTTTAACGTTTCAGTATGGATATACACTGAAAGAAAGGTGAAAAAGCAAGACAACAAGGAGGGTAAAAATGAAAAGGAAAGAAAAAAAGAAGAATCAACCTCTTATATACAGCTCAGACGACGCGAGAGGACGTGAGAATATTGGCCGCAACTACAGGTAAAAAGGTATGGATAGAAGTATTATACAAGGTGGGTTAGGTAGGTAAGAATTATACCACCACTTTTCCATCCTGTACATTAGACGTGATCGTCACTTGAATATTTAATAAGAATCAATCGATTATGCTAATCGATCAAACATCCTATGTATAACTAGGGTCATGGGAAAATTGTACGAGGAGTTACTTTAATGTATACAAAATTTATTGTTGGTACGAATCGAAGAAAATCACATCATCGACGTGACGTGGCCGTGGCTTGAAAAAAATAAAAAAAGAAGGGAGGCGATAACTCCGAAATTAATTCAACTCACCTCTGTCGACCAGAACTTGTTGCACAAATTATCAACATTTGTTCTCGTCGTGTAATGGATTTGTCATTTTAAGATTCTAGAAATAAAAAATTTCTGATAGCAATTTTGTACGCAGAGATCCGAAAATAATCGTCTTAAAGTTAAGACGGAACTTCGACCATTGCAAAACCGAAATAAAAATGGAAATAAAGAAAAAAAAAAACGGCTGAACACGACCAATTATATTTATCACCTGATAAATACTCATGCGGTTTTTGGTCGTCCCGCACGACCTGTACCGGAGCTCGAGCATAATTCGAATTATTCACGCCGTCTGGCGTTGGGTCGACTTATATTATATGCATGTAGCGTAGGGCATCAATTAACGAAAATGTCTAAAGAGAAATACCGAAAAAAAAGTTTCTGGTAAAAAAAAAAAACGTATATTTTTGAAAGAGTATTGTTCGACCGTTCGGATGACATAAGTTTGACACGTTTTTTCTTTCCATTTTTTTATCTCAAATATATATACCTAGACGTGAACAGGTTTTTCGAAAAAAAAAAAATAAATAAAAGAAAGAAAAAAGACTAGAATAAAGGGTTGCAAGTTGGGTCTCGGTTCGTTAGTTTGGTGAGACGGTAGCGTTAATTGTGGGTAGCGAACTGTCTAATAGAAATAATATGATAATTTTTCTTCAACCCGGTTGTTGAATTTTTGCTCACGTGGTTTCACTATACAGTTTAGGGTTGCATCCCCAAAATTCTCCGGCAGATACCACCGGGTGTTTTATTATTCTCGCGAGTAAATATTAGCTGAAGGGATCATACGTATGGCGGTTAGTTTGAGATGCTAATTGCATCAGTTAGACTGAAGAAGAAAGTAGATTTTTTTCAAAGACAGTTGCACATTTAGGGGAGATATCAACTATTTATTTAAATAAAACTGCGGTTGGATGCAAGAAAAAAAAAAACTCGTTGAAACTCTACATCTTAAATTTCAATAGGATGAAAAATGAACTTTGCACGATCGGTTGTGGCGATATTCGAAGGAAAATTGTAACGCGCACGCGACGGATTTTTAACTATTGACAAAATTTAATGACCTGAATTTTAGGGTTTCATTATCTTATAGCTTCTCAAAGTTATACCTGCGAGGACTATACAAAATTGAAGTATACACCCTTGCAGGGTTTCCTGTCTGCCCCACATGCGTTTCACCGTACTATATACGTAGTAAAATGAATTTAGTAAACAGTTTATTGTTCGCATTCGTTTTACGACAGGTCCTGCAAATTGCTTTTATTGTAGGTCGTCTTTGTACACCCTATTCCTACCCTCTGCCCCCTTTTGGCTCCTTCTCCTTCTCCTTTCCCTTAAATTTAACCCCCGATGCCTCGGATCAGACTTTTGGCGAGAATATCGATGCCTCACCCCATCCCATCGGCAGATGCGAAACCATGTCGTAAAATACGATAAAATATTCATGCTGATTAAATTCCAAAGAAAATAATTGTCCACGCGATTTATACTCTTGCGCGAAGAAGAATGCATCACAGTGTCGTATCTATGGGATATAGGTAGAGATTGACAAATGACACGGATAGGCGCTGGTATAAGAATTACATCTTAATCGCCCACGCTCAGCTGGCATTGTTCACATCTTGGCGCATACAGATATAAAATGCCCCACCTAATAGAACAGCGACTACTTTTCCGTAGATATACCATAAGGTCCAAAGGTCGGTAGTCTTGCCTACAAATTATGTTCACTAACTGACAATGAGATTATAATTCCCACGGTCGTGAAGCGCACAGCCGAGTCAGTCGTGTGTAAAATTCTTGTAGACATCTTCCAGCTTCGCGATTAGCCCCAGCGTACATTTCTACACCGTGCGTGCGGTCGTATGGTCGGTTAAAAAATTTGAAGTAAAATAAAAGATAAGGAAAAAAGTTAACTTTGCACCGCGGGGAGGCACCACATATTTCACACCGAGCTAAATAGCCCCCTCCGCGAGAACTCCACCTCGTTCAATGATCGCAAGAACGGCACATGAAGCAAAACTTACCCACTAATATCGCGTGGGAGTGACATACGAGCTAAGATACGTCGTCTTTCTCTTTCGCTTTGGCTCGAGGAACATAAATTGGTTTTTTACTATATTTCTGATTTTTCATAAAACTCTCATCTCCTTTCTTCGAACACTCTATACGAAAATTATATACCTATACGTTTTCCGAAAGCGGGAACATTTTCATTTTTTTTTTTCGAGCTTATTTTCTATCTCAAAAATTATACCTATAGAGGTGGATAAATATAAATCGCTATTATATGGGGTCGTTTTATAACTTGCACGCGACTCAACGGATATATAGAAGCGTGCGGCGAATGCCTGCAGCCTGTAACTGTAGTCCCAGTTTTTGTTTTATAATATCGGCAACCCGAAACCGCGCCCCAATTTCTACCTGTCCCAAAAATCAGGCCCTGATGATGCATCCTTGGGGCGGCCCGCACGTGCCTTCTCAGACAAGGAAACCCAATATAGAACAACGATCGACGCACTGCAAGAAAAGAAGATCAAACGCTGTAACGAACACCTGTTTTTTTGTTTAACAAATTTCATCACTAAACATTTTTTTACCGTCAAATATTCTCATTCAGAAAAGTATTCAAATTGTGAATATCAATCAAAGGATAGAAATTTTTTTACTATAGAGATTTGCAGGAATTCAGTTTTTTTTTAAAGGAATTTTTGTATTTTTTTAGTGGGGACAGTTACAGCGATGAAGAGGAATGTAATATACAAACATTGAGTTATCGAGCCGTGAAGTAATTCCGCCGTCTGGGCACCTGTCGAAAAAATGAGATTCCCTTTCCTGAAGGCTCGTTGCACGTGCCAGAGAAGAGGGAAATTCGATACGATTCGATCGAACCAAATGAAGTGCAGATTGAGAACGGCATGCCGCGAAAGCAAAAATTGTGAGGCCCGCGTGGCACCGCCGCGCGGCTCTACTACCGAGCCCGCAGTCCGTGAGTAACGAGGTCAGACGTAGGGCGAAACGCGATATTCCTGTAATATCGAGCAGGCGACCGTCACCGAAAAACGATCCTAGGGAACCGCGTAGGGTTCCGAGGACACGAGATTCACGGGAAATATGAAAGTATAACGTTCACCCGACTTGCCATAAGAACTTCGCTTATCTCCGATATCAAATCTGATCGCAAGTTC
Source organism: Athalia circularis (assembly GCA_963978495.1). Taxonomy (NCBI): domain Eukaryota; kingdom Metazoa; phylum Arthropoda; class Insecta; order Hymenoptera; family Athaliidae; genus Athalia; species Athalia circularis. The sequence continues at coordinate 16,276,531 of OZ021698.1, read as the reverse complement.
TTCGACCATATTTCAATCTCGCTTACGATACACGTCATCAACGGTTTTTCTCACCCATCATTCTTCGATCACTAAATCAATGAAAAGACAGGTACTCGTTTCTACCCATTCTCAAATAAACTACTCAAAACCGCGAAAGTTATTGTGCCGATTGTAAAATTTGCGGAGTGCCGATTTTTTGAAAACATATTTTAGCATGAAAACGGTCGTATTTTTCTGCAAAGGGTGATGAGCGTTCTCTAAAAAATGCGGTGAAGATGATAAAGGGGTGTATATTTGCGCGGGTTAAGTTGAAAGGGTTCGGTGATCACCAATAAAAGGGTTCGGCTATTCGTTGACCGCAACTTTTAATCCTATGGATTACCCTTTCCTTATACTTCAAGTTCGACTTTGGTGTGAAAAGGGTGAAATTAGCAACCCTTTTACAACCCTTATGTTTGGAATACGGGTGGGAATATCATTCGCAAAAAGTGAAAGTTTGAAGATTTCACCCATCGCAACTCCTTTACAACTCTTTTACAACAGTAAAAATTGTAAAAATTTGAAAATTTTACTCGTTTCCAGAAAGCATTTTTAGGGTTTTTTACTTGAAGAGAAAAAAAATCGCAGAAAACTTTACGGTGTCCCCTTTTTTAACACTTTAACTTCCACCCTTTTACAACCCTTGCAAACTTGACCCTTCCGAAGTTGTATTTTTATTATTTTACGAGCAAAATGCAGCGGGCGCAACCTTTTTTAAAAGCAACCCCTTGAAACGGAAACTAAATAACCCGTGCTAAAAAAAATATTGCTGGCTGCAAAATTTTGCGGTTTTTTCGCAAACATAAGGTTCTGCAACTTTACCTACCACTACTCTGCAGTCCTAAACTTGTCATTATTTTTCTTCGCACGAGCCAAAGTAGCGGTGCTTTTATGGTGGCCAAGCCTTTTTAGGGATGATTCACAACTCCTGCACCATCAGGGGTGGGTACCCATTCCGTAATAGATTCACGATTTCGCAAAGTTGCTGCAGTTGAATAGAGAAACTTTCAAAACACATTATATACGATAAGGATAAAAATATTACTTTGCACCGTCAAAATCGCATATTGAAACGTCATAATTGTGACCTTGGTTCGATAGCGTAACGAGCTGAACCGGAGATCGTAAAATCTGACCATAAGGGTGATTGACAAATTTTGTGCGCGACGGGTTTAAACTGCAGCTTTCAACCCTCCAAAGGGTGTAATGCATTGCCATCGATGGAATCGGTTTTACAACGGCTATTTGCAAATTTTTCCCCTTGCCTTTCATTCGCAAAGGCTTACCGATAGTGCGCGCGAGGTCAAGTAACCCATAGGATTTTATGATTTAACCCTAATTGTATGGGAGTAAAATTTTATATTGCAGCTCTTTCTGAAAGTATAAAGTAAATGGAAGGAATTATTCTGTTATACCTGCGGTACATTTTGCGAATAATATTTCGCAAATTTCCAACTTGCTATTTGTCAAACTCCAAAGTATCTAAAAGTGTGCAGTAGTTTCATCCACTGATAATTGAATAGGATAGAAGATTTTTGCACAAGAATACATCAAAGATTTTTAATAAAAACCAAAGTACTTTAAAAAAGTATTATAGATCTTTAATTACGTATATTCATCTGAGCAAAGTTAGCAATTTTATGTTCCACAATAAAATCTCACGCAAAATCTATATCCTGTAGTTTACCTATGAAGAAAACTACAATGATTTCGAGATGAACTGTTCGAATAATTAGAGGGTAGATTAACTTGACCAACAAGTAGCGAAACTCTTTGAGGTCTCCGATCCTACTATAAGGTTAACCCTTTTCCTGGCGTATTTCTTGAAAATAATAATTGCTTGGGCGTGCAATAACCCTTTGCCGTGATTACCGTAGAGCCACAAACGTCAAATGTTAAGGGTTAAACGTTACGCTGGCATCACCAGCCCGTAGAGTTTATTCAAAATCGCCTTCTTCCGGGTAGCCGCAGGTAAAGGGTTACGAAGGAAACGCGTACGTATAGATATATCTGCTTCCCTAATTCCTCATGCGTAAAAGCAAGGGTGTTGCGACGGCGACAAAACTTTGCGTTGAAAGTATTCCGTACTACGGTCAGTAACCCTTTCCTATTCCCCTACAACTCCACGGCAATTAGTCGGGCCAATTTTTTGCCGCAAAAAGGATTAGAATTTAATATTTCCTACAATTTTTTTCATCCAGGGAATATGGTTTATGATATTTTCGTCAAAGTAGGCATCATTTTTTCATTCCGTGGTTATAGATGAGGGGTTGATTTTTTTCTCTCGTGCAACTCGGAAACGGCTGATTGGTGTTTACGATCGTCCCAGCAGCAGAAAAGATTTTTTTTCGCGCCATATAGCGTTCAAGATGTAAAAAGAGTATAGGAAAAAAAAAGGTGAAAAGTACTGTACTGACAATAAGAATATTTTCAAATTCTACATTTTTAGAGCCGAATGTTAAAAAATATATGGTGTTTCGCGTTTAGTGTAAATTCTAAAAAACATAAAATATGTAATCCTGTGACTTTTTAAGAGTAAAAAAAAAGGTTATTTGAAACTTTCAAAAAATACGATCTTTCGAGCTGCACGAATTCTCGGGTTAGAATTTGACGACTTTTTAAGAGGATTTTCCTCCCCATCAAACCGAGTTAGCCACGCTCCTATGCTTTAAAAAATTAATACGGATACAAAACTCGCACCGAATTACCTCGGTACCCTGCACTAAATCTCAAACGTGTGAGATTTTTTCAAAGAGAAAGGCTAAGGATTCCGGATTTCAGTGAGCTGATTTTCTTAACATGCGAGTAACTGATATTCTTGCGAGTATAGTATATAGAGTAGATATCGCGAAGGCGGGTCCTACCCAGAATTTCGTTACCATATTCCATACCTCGTAGCCGCAGGTCTCGATTCGATATATCGATTACAAATCCCGTCGTCGACGCGAGCACGTTGCATTAACCCATAACCGCCGCATTATCAGCGATCGGATGTTGGTGATTGGGCGCTTTAGGGCAGTCGTAAAACTCGCACGCGCCGCGGTTTCAGCGCGCTGCATTTCTTCCGTACATTTATATCGTACCAGAACTGCGGAATGACAGTCGCCAATTTCGGCTCACACCATATCTTGAGCAAACACTGCAGCGCGCAGCAACGTTCCCGATCTGTTTAAAACAAAATCAATGGGTTCCTGTATATTTTATCAATCATTTTCTTTCCCCTCCTCGTTCTACATGCCATGTCTCTCTGTCTCTTCCGTTAATCTATTTATAAAATATATTATCGCGTTGATCTCATATTCAGGATAAATTAGCGATGACTTATCGAGTGATTCGCGTCATCGAGCGTCTAGACGAACCCCAGACCGTCGCTGCGTGATCATAAATGACGATTATTATAAGAGGCACTCCATGACAACTCGATCAAGATCTGGCGGTCGTACCTCAGATCTGCTTCATGATGTGTTATACGCTAGTTCCTTTTTTTCAATCCTTCGTTTCGGAGATATACATTTTTTTAATAAAATAAAAAATCTTCTGAAAAATCCAATAAGATGTAAAAAAAATTTGGAGCACTATTAGAAAGTGGAGATTTCGTCACAGTAAAAGTTGAATTTCAAGAATTGAACAAAAAAGGTCCTTATAATGTGGGCCGAAAAACCGATATCCTGAATGAATATATTCATATTTGTATTTATATTTATATTTATAACATACAAATATAAATATGAATATTGAATAATTGATAATATATTTAACAGTTACAAAGATTGTTTCTCGGTAAATTTTTTATTCCAATCGATATGACGTAGAATTTTTTCAGATGCGGGAAAAAGGACCTTCTCATCCCGGATTCTTTCCCCATACTGACCGAGATAGAGATTCCCGGTTTAAAGTTTGCCCTCCTGCCGCCAGAAGGAGGCATCGTCCCGTGCAGCATCCGAAAGTAAATGAAAACGCGTCGACTTCCACTCCCTCCGACAACTTCTCAGGACCTTTTCTCAAGAGCTGTTTTGGCATACCTACTATATTCAACGGGAAATTGCTTCTGCAATGCGAGTTTCTGCGTACGAAATGCGGTCTTACAAAACCAACACGTGATATTCATTTGTGACATTGAATACAGCTGAATTGCGCGTGTATATAAGTCACGTTTTTGTGTCGCAACGCAAAATGAATCACGGGTTCTTGACGTTTGGTAAGAGTAAAAAACCGCACAGCTAATCGTCCAAATAGGAGATAAAAGGAAAAACAGAAAAAAAAATACTACCGATGAATAAAATATGAAACATCCGATTGATCGATGCGATCACGATATTTTTCATTTGTCGTATACAGCAAATGATGTGCGACTCTATTGTGATACGGGATTGGATAAGAAATCGATAGATCCAAAGATAGATTCATCCCTCGTTAGGAGGAATTATACAGGCGAAGCATCGAAGATATAATACGCTGAGCGGGAAGGGGGTCGGAAAGAGCGAGGAGAATCTCAAAACGATATGTCACTCGTCACTCAGCAATCACGTGACCATACGGTTATAATAGACTAATGACGTAGAACCATTTGTAGACCTTCGTGATGCTGGTTGGAGCGAATGAAAATTGACTCAAAGTACGATGACTATCATCTATGGATACACGTGATCAATAATATTATCGTCTGTAAAGAAATCGATTCGTTAAAAACGTAAACTTGTTGAAAATCAAGGCCTATAAATTCAGGTGATGCATATCTCTATACATTTTACACCAGATATCGTCTGTACAGACGCATATCGTGAATCTGAAAATTTTTCGCACAAAACTCTGCATGTAAATAAAAAGAAAAATTCACAGACATAGTTAGGAAAAAAGAGTATTCCTCTCGTCATCTGTATCCCACGATGTAATTTGATCGTATCATCAGAGTTTGGAATCTGTCAAATTGCAGAAATGTATTTTTTTTCTTTTTCTTAAATTAAAGCTCTCCATTTTCTATACGACTGCGAAATTTACAGTCTATGTGGTCCACATGGCAAACGTGATCGGAGCGAGAGTGAAATGCGTCGATAAAATAAGTCAGGTGATCGCGTCGCAGATTTCACCTTCCCGAAGATTATCGCGCGCCTAATCCAAAATAAAACGCCCTGATCGTTCGAACGCCAGAAGTTGAATGATGATTTCACCCCTCCATCCACGAGGCAAGCGGCACGCTCGTCGCAGGTCGGATTTGAGAATAAAGTGGGAGAATATCTCGACCAATAAGTGAACGTCTGGCGCGCGCCGGAGCGAATTTCGAGTGTCCGATTGGTCCGACTACTTGTGCATCTCTTTTCAAGACTTCTTTGGTTGTCTCTTTCCAAGGCTATCCGTTCTCCCTACCCTGTTCCCATAGCACTTCTTTGTCGCTCGTCGGGATTCTCATCTTCCGTTGCACTCGCACAAGCCTCGACAAGTTTTCTAGGCACGGAGTCTTTTTCGTTTTACTACAACCCTTCTTATATTCGATACTGGGATTCATCTATACAGATACACGTGCACGCGTTATTCATTTTACCGGTCCAAGAGCGTTACGAACTGGATGCTGCGAAAATCTCTCTGCACGTAAATTTTTTTCCAAAATCCAACTGCAATCCTTCGACGATCGACGTTATTTTCCCCATGCAAATCAATCCTGACTGAATCAGACTAACTTCTTTTTTCCACGTAATACGTTAGATAATTGACTCGATAACGTAGTTAAATTAGGTCATATCGTATGAATATATCAGAGACTGCGGTAAAGGAGATTGCAAAAAGTGGTCATGAGATAGGGTTTGATAATATCATAAGTAGTAGTAGTTGGTCGGGTGATGGTGCAATCCAGTTCTCATACCGCATAAAAATCTTAGTATAGACCAAGAAAGCCGTGCGTGACACGTGACGCCAAACACATGGGTAGATCGATGCCCAAAAACGGATTGAAAAAAGGAATGATATAACGAACAAAAAAAAAACTGATAAAAATACATTTATATACTTGTGATACGGAGTTGACCGGTAAGGCCAGTTTAGAGTGGGTTATTTTTATAAGACATAACGTGAGCGCACTTATCATGGTCATGACTCAAATCCGATATAATCTGATAATAAAGTTTACCGCAAGTGCAGCAGCGCCATTTGCAATAAAAAAAACATTTCCGCGAGCAAATACGCGTCGGTATCACGTGAAACTTTTTCTTTGTACAGCAATGAATTCTTTTAATAGCATGCTAATCTTCAACGACGGCTCATATGTGTAATCCGCCACGAGTCTGTGAAAAGGAAAAGCCTATGTCGTGCATGAACAAACGGTGGTAAGCCATAATTTTGAAATTGATTTTTCCTGTGTATGAATTCGAATATGTGTAAGAATGTGGTCGAATTAATCTGCGAAATTCTAAGATCTCCAGCGATCTGCATTCGGAGATCGGAGTTCCTTGTTGACTCGTAAACGCGCAACCGGCACACGTCGTCGTTCGGTCTGCGTGCGACCGCAAAACCTGCGGCGAGACGATCTCTGGAGTTTTGAGTCTCGGCGTCGGGGGGTATGGGCCTCAGGGGTAATCCTGAATCCCGATTTCCGATCGCAATAAGAGAGGGGGAATGTGAAGCGTGCAGCGAGGCGCAAGCAGCGGGGCCTGACGGCGCCCAACTCCAAAGGTCCAACACCAACTTGGGAGTGGTTATTGTTGGTGCTTTGGCATTCGGGATAGTCGATTTGTGTTAGTTTTCTATATACGTGTGCCCAGTAGTGGGGGAACTCCGAGCGTCGGGACGCGCCGCCGTCCTTCCCCCACCATTTTTGTTGCCTCCACCGCTAAAAGCAACTCCGTAGTGTCGAGAGGGCAGAACATTGAGTACTCAACAAGCCAGTCGAGCTCCGGTGCGCTCAGCGATAGGACGAGCTTAGAACCGAGCTGCATTAGCTGGCGTCGAGTGACGAGCGAGCAAAATTATTTCGGAGTTCAAACATTTTTTGAGACAACCAAAATATTTCACATCATTTTTGGATCTCTATTAAAAAGTACATACATAATTATTCAAACTGAATCAATCCACCCACTGGCACTTTGGATTACGGAACGAGAATAAAATACTTGGTGTGATTTTTAAAAAATAACCCCCGCAAAAGAGGCGAATTAAAAATTAGTGGACGAAGGAGAATGAAATACCTGGATTACAAATTGTGAAGTGATATCTGATAACAGAGAAAAACAAAACGAAATTATTATAAACCAAACCAGTGAGGAGAAGAAGAGAAGATTCTCGCGCTGATACAACGCGACAAATACTTTGGTTTTTGTGCGCGACAAATTCATTATTAATTATGGTCACCGGGGTCGGTGCCACGATGCCAACTGGGGGTGTCACTGTTGGTTCTGCACCTCAGACCCAACACGTGCCCCAGGAGGCTGGACAGCCCCCTGCACAAACTGCGACCTCAACTACGAGACGATCTGGAGAAAACCGACGGGTTAGTGTCTTCAATAATTCGTTGATTGCAATTTTTCGTTATTATCGGGTCAACGTTGCAGCTGCACTTTGCGTTTTCACGCAGAAGCCCGCTGAGTTTGATAGAAAAATAACAAATTTCACTAAAGTACTAGGAAAAAAAAACTTGGACAACAAATCGGAGTATTATCATAATTGGTCCGATTACCTCCTTCAATATTCTTGCGTCAAATTAGTATTTTCAATACGACGATATCAAACGTTTTTTTCGCCGAGAAAACTCTGAGAAAAAAGAAACAGCTTCCTGTCCGATAAAAATCGTAAAATTATCTCGCGATCTCATTAGTTTTCACATTTTTTTTTTTTTTTTGAGCATAAAAAGTCAAGTTTTTTCCGCTATCTCGAGATGTTCGTTCAAACGATTGCTGACTGACACCTGTTGGGTGGTGACGACCGAATTAAATCTCGGGCACAGCGTTTTCGGAGCGATTCAAGTTTCTCGTCATTAATATAAACAAAAAAAAACAAAGTGCAAGCTGCGCGTGATATCTGCCAAGCAATCATTTTTGTAAAAAATTCGAATTCTGCGATCCCTCTTGACTGACCTGAGAATATTTTTCTTTCTGCTTACAGAGCAATAAACCGATAATGGAAAAACGTCGAAGAGCCCGAATAAACAACTGCCTCAACGATCTCAAGACCCTGATACTCGATGCAATGAAAAAAGACGTAAGTATTTTCGAATTGAAACATAAGATTTGACATTTGAGAAGAAAAAATTAATTCAAACTTTACGTGTTCGTTATTAATTTTTATGCAACCGTCACAATTCTTATACTTGCTGATCTCAACCAATCTGAAATTTTTATAAATCGACAGAAAATCTAACGATTTTTTTGTTTCTGATTACAGCCGGCCAGACATTCAAAATTAGAAAAGGCTGATATTTTGGAGATGACTGTGAAACACCTAGAGACGTTACAACGTCAGCAGGTAGCTTTGGCCGCAGCAACGGACCCAAATGTTTTGAATAAATTTCGTGCTGGATTTACGGAGTGCGCGGGTGAAGTTAGCAGATTTTCGGGTCTGGAAGCATCGGTGAAACGTCGTCTCATGGCGCACCTAGCATCCTGTCTCGGTCCAGTAGAAACGACAACGACGAACGGTCAGACGACTCAGCAGTCCGTTCAGCCCGCACCACCGACGACACAACTGCAAGTTCACATTCTCCCCCAAGTCGACGCGACCCCAAGAATTCAAGTTCAACAATCGAACGGAATTTTTTTCACCAATGCAAACGGAACGGGTCTCCAACTTGTGCCAACGCGTCTTCCGAACGGTGATATCGCGCTAGTTCTTCCGGCCGGTGCAAAAGCTACGCCAGTTGCATCTCCGTCTTCATCCCCCGCGCCCACATCTCCGTTACCAACACTGATACCGATTCCCCAAAGAACGGCGAGTACGGCGTCCGCCTCGTCTTCGGCATCCTCGGCAAGTTCGACGTCAACGAGTGCCGCGAGTCCCGTTGCGTTCGAAGCACCCCCTGCAGCGTTCAGGGAACAGGGTGGTTCTCCGTTTACGACAAACACCAGCCATAGGGACGTCGCAACTTCACCAGCGAACGGATATACCAGCGATCCCGAATTCGATCCGAGGGTTTACAGCCCACCCCTACAAAAACCGCTCGCACTTGTCATGAGAAAAAGCGTCGTACCTGAAGTCGAAGACAAACCGTGGAGACCGTGGTAATTATTTGATGGAGGGAAACAAAAAAAAAAAAATTTTAGAGATGAGAAGAAAACGTACGGATAGACACTTTGACGAAATAAAAAAAAGAAGGAAATAACAAAAAAAAAAGAGACTATAAAAGTTTAGTAGAAATTACTCGATAGAAGAGTCGAAAATATGTCGAGTGCAGTCCAGCAAATCGGGCTTCCATATTTTCTGTTTAATTCGGAGTGTCCAATGTCGGCCAGTATACATGTATGATAAATATATAATGATAAGAAAAGCCTGTTGGGCAGTGCCTTGAACAGTGCCTTGTAGATTTCTCATATCCCACGTGACTTTCATCCCCTAGATTGTTTAGTGTACATGTTATATGTATAGTATATAGATATATTTTTGATTTATGAGTCCCCCTACCCTGGCTCAATTACTCCTCTCCCGAATTTCATTTCATTTATTATTATTCACCCCGACTTATCACATTCATCCCCCTTGTGTAAATATAGTAGATATGTATTAGGTACGTCTACTGCGTAAATATAAATTTATTAAGTGCCTTACGCAACAAGAATCACTAAAGTCTTCCATAAATGGTATTTCTTGTGTACGTAAATCGGAAAAAGCTGTTGCATAACGTTCGTAACTTTAGAAAAAAGAGTTAAGCCGTTTGTAATTAACTTGTTAAAATTATACGATATAGTTATTTAGATGTAAGAAATTAAGTTGTAAGAAAACGAGAGAAAGAAAGAAAGAGTATGTGAGAATGTTTTATTTATATTTATGAGTGTAGAAGATTGAGTTTATTCCTGTCTATTGTGACGATAGAAAAGCACGCTTATTACGAACAAGAGTGTCAAATAAATTGATCTCTTTATTAAAACTTAATATTCGACTTATTAGTTCATCAACCAAACCAAAACCAATCATCATCCCAAATCCACTCGTTCTTCCTAAATGAGTAATCGCTTTTCCGATTACTACTCGGCATGCCTCATCTGCAAGAAAAAATGTCTTTCCAACGGATCCGAAATCAGTTAAATATTTGGTCAGTGAAAACTTAGCGCCGAGTTTAACAGGCGAGTGCTGGACGCTGCAAGTGTAAAAAGCGTCTGAGGTCCTGATGCAACGAGAGGCGTCTTTCTCCCACCATGTATTCTCATTTCTCCCACTACTTCTCCCATCCCATCCGTCGCCGCGTTCAGGTCTTTACGACCCGCTAAAAAAAACATGAGCCAAAACCCTTCGTTGGGACTTGCTGCCCTCTGGTGGCGTACTACGAAGTTAAAGGGGATCAGGACATGAAGGAGAAGGACTATACCTTCGGAAAAGAATTTACAATTAAAGAAAAAAAAAAAAGTTGAAACGGAACCGCGAAACTAAAATGCGGAAATAAGCTCAGCACCGGAATAAAGGAAGTAAACTACTCGCGATGTGGAACTTTCATTGCAAATCTCCATTTTGCTGGGAGATTATTCGCGTTAAGATATACATCGTTCTCTTCGGCCGTGATTGAAATTTAGGAAAAAAAATGAAACGCGTCGGTAGCTTCTTATCTGAGAGCGAATAAAAATGGGTTGTAAAGAATTCGCGATGTGACGAGCGTTCGCAATAAAATCGCGTTGAAATGAGACGCTACGTATGCAAACTGTTACATCACGTAGTGCAAGAGTATATATCGTATACCAGTAAGAGTAATTAAGATACATTTTAATCCCGGTAAATACGCTCGTTTCCAACTCTCGTGTCATTCATTATACGGCACGTCTGGTTGTACGATACATATAGTATAAATATCATGCTTTGCTGCACGTGTACAAGAATATATTATTTATTTGCTCGCGCCATATCTTCATGGACAAACTCTTTGAACGCCCTATATATGGTCATAGCGTATTAATTTGTGTGTCAGAATGAATGGAGTTATTAGACGGAGAGGGTGCAAAGAGTCGTCCTTATAAATTTTACCGTCAGAACGAAGAGAAAAAAAAGAGACGACTTTGTTTCACATCATTACTTTACCATTGCAGGCAAAAGTGGAGGTGGCATAGAAAAAAGTAGCGATTTTTAGAAAGAAGGGAAGTGAAAAAAGAAGCGGCACGAATATTTCGATCGTTTCAATTCAAATTGCGATGAAATGCAATATCCACGAACACGCGCGTGTCAAATTTTGATGACGTCATCGCAGCCTATAGTGACGCACTGGTTCATACATCGGCGTGATCACGATTCCTATTCAATTCGTATACCTACGCTTGTACTAATAATTTATTTCTCAGGTATGAACAAATTCAGATCCATCCACACATAAAATATACACAAATATTCAAACACCCGTAAGTTCATGTTATACTCAACACGTGTGCACGATATGTCGTGACTGTCGGCATATATACAAGGTGTCTCGTTTTGAATCATCATTAAACAGTATAAATGAGGTCGCATACACAACGAACAGGATTTCGTCTTTCTATTTATTTTTTGTTATGTAGTTGAATTCCAAAAAAAGTTCCTTATACACCTTTCCAGGATGGATAAAAACTGTGCTCAGAATCCGAAGATCGAGAGATACCAAAAAACCACACGGTGCAAAATCTAATTTCTGTATCATCGAATTTCCTGTTAGAAGAAAAAAAAATGAAACAAAAAGAGTAAAACAGATTTATGGTACGAGAAACATGTTATTCGCTTCCCCACTAGTTTCGCTGTATAGTTTGAAAACGAACACCCTGTATGTAATATAAATAAATGATCTCAAGCAGTCCGTACGTTACGTCAGAGGCGAGAAAATTTCCCTCCTCAGCTCACGGTCGCCCCTCTCCTATTTGTCCTCCAACCGTACGCGCTAGACGTATCATGTACCTCATCTAATCATACATAGCTTTATCTGCGAAGATTATAGTCCGCTTGATAGTTTTTACGCATCATATGTATAGGTACAGCTAATTCATCAAAAGCTCATTCGCTTCGCGTGAATCCGCGTACTTCGTGTCGTATTTTGTTATTTTTTCAAACCGATAATGATGAATGGAAAAGAAATTCGACTAAAATAGTTCAATGCTCAGGTATATTGTGATACTTTTGTTAGTTCGGGAGTTGAATAAAAGTGAATCAAAGTTAAGTACGTATAATATGCGCTATTTCGTAAGTCAGTCACGTAGTAAGCGACTATAAGATTGACGTTGTAACTCCATGTAGAGCTCAAGTCGTCAGTTCGCAACTTTCGCTTCTACTATAGAGCTTGTTCGCTTCTCCCGATACCGAGTCTAATACTCCAGTAATTCGAACGACAAAATAAATGAATGAGAAAATAATAGAAAACAAAACGAAAAATAGGAAGAAGTACATTATCCGTCTATTATAGTCCGCTAAAAGACAGCCACGTATAGTTGCCGTGACTAGTTTGCGATCCGAGTATACGAACAGAGTAGCTATACATTTATAAAGTAAGAAGTTACAAGGGGAAATTTCTTCGCCTGTGGCGTTAAAAGTCGCGATGCAGTAGTACAAGTTTACCAGATTGTTCTATAGGAACTATACGCGCATACGTGTGTTATTTAAAAATATTTTATATTATTCACTAGACATTAAGGAAGCCCTGAACGGTTCTTCGTATAACGATAATTAATTAATTCCACTACTATATTAAGTGGTGCATCCGGTTCACACGTTCGTTCATGTTGCGACTACAGCGATATGAAAATGCAATGAAGTGCATGCGTGCTTTGGCGAAGCTAGAAGTTGAAAATTCTGTACTTCGTGACATCGTGAGAAGTCGTCGCATACGTACTGCAGATACAACATATAAAGTCAAATTGAGCATAAAGAAACGATGGCTTTCGTATTTTTCCTGCCGATTTTAATACACGCGTAGTACAGGTGAACCGGAATCCGCGCAAAAGCTGAGAAAAATATGTACAGGTAAGTATATATATATATATGTATGTATACTACGTATATAATAAGTCGCACATGTATATTATCACGATGTTGTCCCGCAGGCGGTGTAGTAATTTGTTGCACAACCAAGTTCCCGCGGCATTGGAACGCGACGTGCAAAACATTCGAAATGACAAATGAGCAAGCATGTTGCTGCTGCTGCTGCTGCTGCTGTTTCTACTGCATCCCTGGACCGGTGGGTCTCGTCGCGTCTCACATCAGCTCCGAGATGGGCCGCATGTCTGCTGAAGATATTCTTCTGCCGGAGACACCGGGCACTTCGGTATTCTCTCTTGATTCGCGCAATTTGCATCCGTGCGTCTCAACCGAACTACTCTTGATCCGGTTGCGAATTTTGTTTATCCGTTCATTACGTCTATACGAAGCCAAGGTATCATCCTGTTCCATCTCCTCGATCGATATACCAGTTTGAAAAAATATCTTTTCCTTTATTTTTATCGTATAATACGTGACTGACCCTGGTGAAAATTTCCTCGTAGATATATAGAGAGCGAAAATCATACCTGGAACATGTACCTGGCTCAATTCCAAAATCGAGAATAACTATGTTGCAGATTTATTATTCAATCGGACAAAGTAAATGATAATTGAATCGCGTCATTGTACTTAAAATTCCGCTTGCGAAATGTCAAATCGCAATATCACATTTTATACGTTGTGAATTTTTATCTTCGTCCGGTGAATTTAATATCACATGGAAAAGGCGTTGGTGCGTCGATTTTTCGAGGTCGAATTTAAATGCGGTATCTTTAATTAAACTTTTCCCCGATTTTATAATGAAGTTTCTTTAAAGTTTACTTTGGGACAAAATTCACGATGTACAGTAATCGTAATCGGGGAATAAATTAAAAAAATTGACAACCTCTGTTTATAATAACAGCAGCGATTGAATTAAAACGTGTCTTCCTTGATGAGAAGCCCCTCAGGGTTTAAAGAGACGACATAAATTATTCTCCCTGCGTTCGCTCTTATATCTTCGCGCGGTTCTCCGCCTCATACTGCTGTAGATTATAAGAAAAAATACTCGTCGTACAAGACGATGAGTAGCCCAAGGCCCTTAGTCCCCAGCCCTTAGGACCCAGAGAAATATTGCGACGCTTTTAATAGCAATGGTAATCTACATTTGTCCTGCTGAAGAAATCATTTTTAATTCTATCCTATATTTATCTACACTGACCGCCTTATTTTCACACGTTCATTATTCACCTATATAATTGTTGGTTAATTTCTGTCGGTATCATCTGCAAAATCCTGATCCATTCATGATTCGATATGTTAATTTAATTTTCCTGATTTAGCTAAATTTTTTGTCAATGGAGTATTTTTTGTTTTCTCATATCATATTTGTTATCGAACATTCGTGGCTATTGTGTTTTGAAATGCCTTTTCTGGTCTACGTCACGAGTGGTCAGAAATAGCTTCGTGTTATCATCGTCGTCATGATTGTCACGTTGGTTAATATTAGACAGCTTTTATCACCTACGTACACATTCGATTTGGTTTTTGTTTTTTCTTTATTACATCGCGTATACGGTCAAACCCGGATATGACACACAGGCGTATACTCGAAATACTCCGATGTGTAATTATGATCCATTTATCCTACGTCATTATGAAAGTAGTCATCGCAAACCAATCGGACCGACACTCTTTGATTACGTATCTCGAGTTCTCGTTCACGTCGAGCAAATCAAAATGATCCCGTAAATTTTTCGGACACCGAAAAGCAGGAACCAAAAATACCATACATTCAGGGACGATAATTTCCACGACATTGAGAATAGTCTTTAAAATATCAACGGCAGTCCGATAAAATGGAGGAACATTTTTTTTTTCAAATTTATTGTCGTGTAGTACGAAATGTTATTTTATACGTCGCACCATTTATTTCGCGTGTACCGCGCGGCCTTCATCGATAGAGGGTCGTGATCAGCTGATTCGTTGAGCTCATTCGAACTCACGGGCGTTCTCCGTTGCGGGCGCGTGGTTTCAAGGACACGGCAAGGTTGACACGCGCCGCCAGTCGTTCCATTCGAGTGGGGGGATATATAAGCTGGTGAGAGTCGCGCGTCCGTCGCGTCGCGGACGCCGCGTCGTCGCCTCGTATTCTCCATAAGTGGACAATATAGTTACACGTATGATATATCTATATTTATGTCGTAAATACATTATTAATTCGGTATCGCATATCGTACCGCGAATTCGAATACGGAATTAAAAACACTCCGACACATAGTCGTATACTATGTGCACACACGTACCCACACACGTGCGCAGCTACAGTCAACAGACTCTATTGCGGTCGACAAAATTTTAGATATGGTTTCATTCTTGACAAAGCGACTTATAAATATATATAAGATTTTATATAATAACGGTATTTGCGGTTTCGTA
Source organism: Athalia circularis (assembly GCA_963978495.1). Taxonomy (NCBI): domain Eukaryota; kingdom Metazoa; phylum Arthropoda; class Insecta; order Hymenoptera; family Athaliidae; genus Athalia; species Athalia circularis. Next base: position 16,260,976 of record OZ021698.1, on the reverse strand, counting down.
TCTGATCATTCATCCGCAGATATGGAAGCCTAATATGTATGACAAGAGAAAACGAAAACAATTCGAAATTAAGATCGTCGCTTTATTTCATCATTCTTAGTTTCGTATTTTTTTTTCTTCGTGTCTCACCCGAGGCAATCCCTAGCCCTCGAATAAAACAAAAAGAAGTTATTACCAAAGTTTCAACCGCGGATGACAAATAATTGGTAAAACGCTTTCAGCTGGGTTCGGTATTGAGTTTGTTTTTATCTTACGAACGAAATCGGACAGGAAGATCGAAATGAAGAGTAAATTTCACGATTTTTTCACGTTATTGGTATTCATGAGAATTTTCAGGCGCTTATAATTGTGTAAATTATGTGAATATTTTCTTCCAAGTTACATACACGAGAAGGTGTTTCAGCGCAGGTACATAAGGAATACAACGATTCTAAAAATACTGCAAACCGAAGTTCTTCCAGAACTTAAAAATTGGTGTACGCGAGTTCACCGAACCAGATCCGTGATCTAGCTATAAAGTTTCTTCTCCTCTCTTTCCTTTTTTTTCCGCTTCGTTTTATCCACTAAAAACTGGTGCACGATTTACGTTATTAAGCCTTGGGCATAATTTAGTTTGACCAAAGAAACTTTAAAGTATATATGTACCTATATACTTGTACCTAGTATCACCCGACTTTACGATATATTTCTCCCATAAGGTGTTATCGTTGCGTGAAATTAAACCCAATCAAGTAGGACGCCTCTGATGCACTACACACCGAGGCGCGCGCGTTTCTTGGCTACTACTAGGTGCTTTTTTTTTTTTTTTTTCTAAATAACGGAACTACTTTATATCCCATACACGAAAAAATTGGTAAAAAAAAAATTCGAGTCCCGCAATTATAAACTTGTGGGGGGGGGGGGGGGGGGGGGGGGATTTTTCGATCAGTATTTAATTAATCGAACGACAAGTTGATCTTGTACTTTCACTTCATCGGGTGTCGCTACCACAAAGTTTGGATGGCGTTAGGAGGTCGTTAAACCTCCAGCCTTGGCTGAGTCTACATGATATGTCATCCTACATCTTGAAAAGCACGTTTACTTACACCGAGAGCCGCGCTATGCAATAGACGCCACTATATATATATACATTGAGTATATGTATAAGTTGATAGCTAGCTACAGTATATAAAAAGCAATAAGAGTAATAAAACTTACCAACTCGGAGGCAGGTGCGACCTGATTGCGTCGGTGGTGCTGGAGACTTGTAGCCTCATGCACGTAACTTTAACGCGGTCGTCTAGCCCCAGGGGACCTGGACACGAACCCAGACTGCCCAGCTAGGCTTTCGTTACATGCCCTGCAACATCCGTCAAAATTCCACATGAAATTATATGTATTTAAATATAAAAGTCTTCGGCGCGGTATAGGGTGGTCGCTGTTCTTAAGGAATTTACGCTTCTCCAGTCTCACCCCCAGAAGTTAATCTGCTTCTAATTGTGATTTGAAAAAATGGTCGCTCGAAGTAAATGATAAAAAAAAAAGGAATGATTTTTTTCGGATTTTTGCACCTCGCATCTGAGCAAGAAATGAAAAAAGAACGAATTATATTTTGAGAAGAATTCCTCATCGCAGACTAATAAATTTGAAAACAGCGGATGGCGCATGTGCACACGCGAACATGTGTGTAAATTTAGGTTATAATAATACAATATATATATATTTATATTTATACTAGTACGTCGGTACCAACAGAAGGGGTCTTTGTACAGTCGATTTGCTTTCCTCGACGTTTATGTACATGGATTATAAGTGCAGAAGTGCTTGCGGAGTATGACGCGGCCCCAGATGGGGGGAGTCACCTTTGTAAAAGCCACATAAGGTGAGTATATCAATATATTTACGAACTCGGTAGTTGTTGTTTCAAGATATCTGATGCTCTTAATTCCTATGTTTGCTACCAACTTCACCGAGTATAATTCAATGGTTGGTACTGTCGAGTATCACCAACGCCGTTGCAGTGGGCATGGCACGACCTTATTGCAAACGCAACTCCCACGATTTGTGGGGTAAAAAATAAGAGCTGCAAGCTCGCGAGGGTGAAATGCGTATTAATTTTGCAATGACGACGTTGATAGATTTTTTTTTTCAACGAAAATACTTCTTTTATGGCTATACTTGTTAGTTAATGGTAACAAGGACGAGTAAAGATGTGATGCCTCTTTCGCAGCCTCTTATCGTTATCTCGTACGTTCAACGTATAATTAAAGTTTGATTCGGAAAATATATTCGTATAATTTTACAAGAACAATTAACTGCGTGTATTTATACCGGTATTTTATTTTTTTAGTTTGTATAAATTATTGTTTTTTTTTGTCATCGTGTTTTTCCATATTATTTTTCATAATTAGCATAATAAACTTTCAACATGTCCACATTCATAAAATAACGTTATCGCAGTGATACGAGACGAGACAAATACGAATTTTTCGCTCGAGATATATCACCGCAGTTCCTGTTTGGCGTGGAGTAAATGAATTAAGCTAAACTACTTAACGGCTCGTAAAACAGAGTGCATATAATAATTCCCATTCAACGAACGAACCAATTTTGGGAGGAGGACGATTTGCACCGGTGTCCAATCAGCATTACTCTTTAGTTTACCGAATTTGATCAGGGAGCGAGCCTCGTAAATACTTCTGACTTAATTAAGACCCTCGATACATACCAACTTCACGACGTACGCGTCCCGCAGCACAAAAACCAAAAGTTATATAAACTCGCCCGAGGTAATATATTCAATTTACCCCAAATAACAGCGATCGTCTGAGCGGAAAATCAATGCGAACTTCACGCCTTCGATCCAAACGGGTAGAATTATTCAGACAAGAACGTGTAAGTCTTTTCGTTCATTATAATAACTTACAACTCGCTGATGATTCTTCCAACGATTATTGAAATGAGAACGTCGAGTCATCAAAAGTCGGTTAAAAAGAAGGTAAAAATAAACAGCGTACATAATTTTGAACACGTAATTAACCCGGTTGCTGATATGCGCTAACCGTCAGTTTCGAAGGTTAGCGTTTAACGTTGCTTAAATAGCTATAGAATATGCTAAGTGAGGAAAGATCCTTTTTATTTTGCGTTTCCTAATTCCATTGATCTGACCAATCAACATCTGATAACATCTCAATCGATTGCGTCGCTAGTTTTATTAATTCGCTTGCGAGTCGAATTTAAAAAGGGAGAAAAAAATCATCTTTCAGACGAACATACATAGCAGTCAACAGTTTCTGCAAATCTTCTTCTTTTCTCCTCTGTAACGAAAGCTTCAGCTCGTTTCGCATATAATAACTTTCTTACTCATTGCTATGCATGGAGTGAAGTCGGGCGACGCAGAGCCGGGCAGTAATTGATTTCTGTCCGAGAGATATATTTACATACGCTAATGGCGTGCTGCATGTTTGGCTCAGTTAGCTTTTGCCTCAAAAGTTGCAGGTGAACCAAGGTCGCGACGATTAGCCTTCCAAAGTTTTTGAATTAACAAAAAATCGAAACATCACCATCCAAACGTCGGAGCAAAAATTTTTACCCCTAAAACCGAACTAATCACAAGCTATATGATCGGTACTTTTCTGATTTTTTGAGCCAAAAATGAGGTATTCTCAAAAAAGGAGCATATCTCAAGTATGTCACTCCAAAAAGTGAAAAGTTGGCGATAACTCGATCATTTCAATAGATAGACGAATTTAGCTTACGGATTCGGATTCCTGGGTTCAAAATACATGAGAATATCTCATAAAACCCATAAAAAAAAATTAGATTTTTGACCCCTTTGGTTTTTTTCGATTTTTGGGTGAAAAATCACGAAATAACTCACGAAATAATTCCATCGCGAGATATTTGCATTTTTGTACTTTTAAGAGCGATAAATCAATTATAACTCGATCAATTTCATGGATAGACTAATTTAGCTTGCAAATTCGGATCCTATGCTCTTAATTTGTTACAAAACGCTCTAAATTATTATAAAAAAAGAAAACATGTAATGATACAGCATATACGACGATTCGGAACTGTGTAGGTGACGTCACCCGAGGATCAATTTAACGCAGCGACGTAAGTCACATGGGAGATCAAAATCCTACCTTTTTTGGCCTTTGCTTCAAAGAGTTATGGAGGACGTGGTTCAAGGTATCGTATATCGTGACCTTTCATACTCCGCAAAACGATACAGAGTTATTCCTCTATGCACAGTTCCGTTGCGTCATTCGTTTCTCATTTGGAGTCTACCGTCGACGATGATTTGAATTAATGAATAATCAGTCGACATATTAGTGTATAATCAATTTACGAGGTCAGTGTTCGTCAATCACCGAACTCAGAAACTGACTTTTTCTTCTTCTTTAATTTCAGGTCTGACATCGAAAATCAATACTCGATGACAAAAAAACAAATCCTCGTTAAAGTTCTAGTCGGATAAAAAATATTCACACAGAGACACGCTCGGGGTGTTTGTAAATTTTCTTTTTTTTTCAGAAGTATTGATCGCAAAAAAAAGGGTGGAAGTGTATAGAGAGACCCACGCGGTTGACAACGACGTGTCGTATACCGGGTCGAAGAAGAGAAGAGAGAAGAGAGAAGGAATAAGAAAAAAAAGCAAGATGAAAAAAAAAAAAATACTTGTAGGACGACGAATCAGTCAGGAATTCTCCCTCGGCCGGGTAGAGATGGTCGCCTTGTTCTTCAAATCCCCTTTTACCGCGCGTCGCGTGGCTGGCTCGTGGGACAACGACATTTGACGTGCCTCGCGGATGAGATCAGGCTTATAAGGAGCGTCGCAGCATCCCTGTAGGAAACTCTAATGCCGTCGCCTCGTCTCGCGTTTTCTTGCTCTTCCAGTTCATCTTTTTCCCTTGGTATTATTATCAACCCACGCCCAAACTTCAGGGGAAGTAGAATCTGCGGGAATCAGGATCAGGATGTGTTCCGCACCAGAGAGAAAAAAACGAATAAACCCACGTTCATCTTGGTATTTCTATGATCAGAAAAATACCACGGAGTACATCGTTACCGATAGATTATAACCATTACAGTTTATTAATCCCAGTCTCATTCTTTTGCAATTTGTTGCGTACGCGTCGTGCGAACCTAATTACTCCGTATCTCGTTCATATGTTTCCCCATGTATCCCACAGGTATGTAATATATGAAATTATACACCATGTATAAATACTGCAAGGCACTTCTGCGGCTAGTTTTTCATATCACACGTTGTCCGACTGCTTAAAAAAAAGAGAAGATCATGGACTGAATTAAATTTTTCGAAATCTGACGATAAATGTGTTGTGTTTGAAATGGTGGGATTGTCGTTGATTCGTCTTTATTTTTGAGGAGAAATACGTGTCATTACGTACGTATATGCGTCCCACGGTTCGTCGTCGATCAAAAAAGTAAAATATCTTATTGATTCGATCGAGAATTTAAGGGGTTCGGAGGTGGGAACCGGCCTTCGCAATTTATCCCGCAGCACAAAATCTTCCCTTTCTCTCCTTGCTTACGCGACCGGTGAAAACGATCGAATACGATCGAATTTATGTCGTATATACGTGTATATAGGTATATCTGAGATATTCCAAAATGGAGAACCTGAATCCTGTTGCAAGCGGCGATATATTCCTTACCGCGGGAATAAAAAGCGGGCGGAATGCGCGGTGACGAGGTTTAGGGTGAGTCCTGTTTACCCCTCCCTCTCGCCCCTCGAAAACCAGGGATATGAGAATACGAAGAGGTAAAATAAAAGGAGAACCAAAAAAATAAAATCAAAAAATAATAACGAAAAAAACAAAAAGAAGAAAAACAAATAAAGCAAAGGGCGCGGGGGAGAAAGAGCGACGTTCGAATAGCTATACCGCGATGTATCGAATATTGACTCGATGGAAAAGAGCTGCAGCTGCCACTTCTTCATTCTCAACTACCATGTGGAGATGGTATGTACGACAGTTTGTCGATACGTGTCGTATAGATGTAGTTAGAACCGAATCTTCTTCCTCTACCTGATTCGACGTACCGAATATAAGTAACATATGTGTGTCTTATGACACAAGATACATGTAATAAAAACGATGCTAAAATACATACGTCAGACGATGTTTGCGTATGTACAGGATGATTCACATCGCACGACTATTGGTAAAAACCGAGGTACTTATTAATAATAATGATTAATATTGATATTCCAATTTTATATATATACCTTGAAGTTAAAAATTACCACGCATCAGCACCTGTGATATTAATAGAGCTGTAAGAATTTTTTGTAGCCACAGTTTTGCGGTTTGCAGATTAAGAAAAAAAAAAATAATCAACGACATATAATGGATACTCAAAGTTCAAGGATTTTTTTTCATCCCGTAATAGTTTTCGAACTTTTCGCAGCCTCAGTGGCATGGTTTTGTTAATTGGCAAAGCGCGACTAGGTTTTCGCTTGAATTTTTTTCCCCGACATTGCAATCACAGGTCTTTTAACGACGTCGTTCGAAGTCTCACAGCTGCAGCAGTAAATATGTATCCGTGTATTTCATGTACCTATCGTATACACGCGTAACTGTATATGATGTTATAAAAATTAACAGAGAGTATATAATAACTATATACCAATACATGTATGCAATTATCACTGCGAAGTGATCCCTGCGGGCGCTTTCACTCGCTTGTAGATCCGTACGTCGCGAAATTGATGTTAACGTTGACCGTCACGCGGCCGCTACTTTCTGCGGTATATAATATCATCGGTATTTATTTCGAAAAATATGTACAGAATTATACATATATACACCTCTATACGCGTATATAAAATACATAACCTATACGTATCATAACCCCGGGCAATAATGCAGCGGGTTTTGTACCAGCTGATTTATTGGCACGGATGTAGGCGCGAGCACAAAGAGGTATGTAAGTACCTTCATGAACCTATGTAGGGTATGTACTCGCAGTGATAGGTGTACACACATATATACTCGCTACATAAATACATATACATACGACGATGCCTGGGGAGGAAATTGTTAATTACAAACAAGGCTTATGGGGGGGCCCACATGGCGTATGTTAGTTTATTGCCGGTAGTCTGCACAGCAAATGCGATCGAGTCACATGTCGCACACATACCTACCTACGTGATATACATACGAATATATATATGCATACGTCTAATCTCGTGTATAAAGGTGGCACCAAATACGCAACTTGAATAATATTGTTCGATCTATACCGCGGGCCCACTATACTCCACGATCGTGGCCCACATATCGTTAGCACTGTGGGAAGATTGAAATATTCTATCGCAAACTACAGCGATACAGTTTCCGATGTACTTCTGTACGATAATTGTACGCCGGTATATCCTAAGTGATGATATCGCGCGAGCAAAAATGTTGAAAAGAAAAAAAAAAAATACAAAACAAAAAAATCGTGCAACTCCCTATTAGTTTTTATATACAGCTTATAGAGTTAAGATTTTTATGATCGTGAAATTATAATTGCAGTGTATAAGATACGCGGCATGCCTATAATTAGATATTTTTAATCATCTAATTTGGGAAATTTTGATGGCTCAATTCGTTGTCGTTTCTCGATTTGAAAGCTCCCGGGGGTATATCGGGTTATTAGCCGAACGTTGTTCGAAATTCTGTGAAAGAATTAGCGTCGGAAAGAGAGAAAGAGAAAGCAGTATAGCGGACAGATAAGCTGCAGAAGGAATTACGAGGAGAAGAGAGAAAATAATAGGCGCGGGCAACCGTAGTCAGTAATTAGTAGAGTTTTATACATCGACGTCCAAACGTGCTTAAGTATCTCTTGGAAATTATAATTTTGCCGACTACTTAGGCAGAAAAAATAAAAAAAAAAATATGTATAAGTACGTACGTACCTAAGCGGGTAAAATATGTGTATGCAGATCGCATGTTGAACGACTGAAGTTGACATGCGTGCATATAAATTAGGTAGAGACTTTATGCATAAACATGAATTTCAGGTGTGACATTAGAGGCCGCGCACATGAAACTGCAGCTTGCAGCAGCTAATATCAGTCTGTGCGTATGATTCAAACGAATCCAACCGACGTATCATTCGAATACTTGGACATTTATTGTTACGTAGTTCGTTAGAAAATTATTAAAAAAAAAAATCACACGAGCTACACCGTCTATATTCAGGCTGCATACCGAAAAGGAATCGGAATGAGAAATTCATTCGAAACGTACGTGGGTCGCGACGACCTCGCACTTCGCCCCCATAACTATGTACTCGTATGAATAATACGCCCTCGTAATCTATCGCGCAAGGACTGCTATAAGCGTATCGTGCGATATATATTTATTTTTTTTCTAAACATTCCAAGAGAAAGAAAAAAATGGATCTTTTATATGGGTGGGAAAGGAAAACTTTTACGATCGATCGAAAAAAAATGATCTAGAACAGATTCAGAAAACGAGAGACAAATGAAGAAACAAAAAAAAAGAAAAAAGAAGAAGATTATCGTGCTTGCCACATGTCGTCGCGGATCGTCATTCTTCTCCGAAATGATGTTAATAAATTGTAAGTACCCCATTGTGAGTACAGCTCGTATGATCTTCGTATGTAAGCAGGTATAAAATATCTTGAAACGCGCGGAAGAAGCTCGAGCTATTAATTAGCGGATAACGCGAAAGGAGTGCGAGAGAATAAGTCCGAGTTGAACTTATACGTAGGTATGTACCAACCCCGTGAGCTGCGGGGAGTTGCGAGCAAGCTGCGGTAGTAATCAACCTTAAAAGTAAAGAACCCGGCCAATTAAGACATCAAATACCTTAAAGGTAGTGCGTGGTATATATGTTCGTATATACCGGTAAGTGACAGAGCCGATTTTCACGTACATAGGTATGGGTATAAGGTATATACCCGTGTACGTACATACCTACCATCGGGGGGTTTATTTTCTGAAGGTACTTCGCAGTTTCGTACCGGATAGATATAAACCATCAAGAGCCAAGAAATCGATGCTTATATACCGCAGTTTGTCCAAACTTGGAACGAACAGCTGCCGCCTGAACGGAGGAACGGTCAGATTTGCCGCGACCGTAATTGCTTGAATTTTCCGCAAATGGAATCGAGCGAGGAATACACCGAGACGGTAAGGCTATAATACGCAACCAGTACACACGGAATCGTAAGACGCATGCCGTATATACCCACACTTTGAACCGCGTAATACGCCACCCTTTTTGTTGGAAACAAAAAAAAAGAGAAAAGAAAAAAAGTTACACACCTCGGGAGGCTGCATTCTCATGAACCGCGCGTGAAAGGTATCCGGTCTTATTCGCTCCTTGGGGGTTTGTAAAACCATAAAAATAATGTCCGATTCTTTCCTTTGCGGAAGTCCCATCGGTTTCACTTTATATAATGTGTCTATTTTGTATGAATAATTTTTTCCTCTCTCCCCGCTTTTCAATTTAGCAGAAATCTGTGAGAATGATTTTTCGATTCCGATCTCGCCCGAGAGGAAAAAGAATTTATTATTGAGTCGTGACACCTGCCCATGTTAGAAAAAAGGTGACCGAATTTTCATTGGAAATATACCATATTTGAAGTAAATAATTGGCATGGAATTGTAAAGGTATGTCGTTATTATGCCGCCCGCAGCCGCCGTCACTCGAGGACGACTCGACGACGTACGTCCTTCCTTAGTTCGTTAGCGCGCGGTGGTCATGCGATGCTCGCGATACTTCTTAATTCAATCTCTCTTCCCCGGTATACCTATATCCGATCTTCTTCAGCAGCCGCCATTTCTTGCCTCGCAAGTTAAACTTGCCCTGTCTAAATTTGTATTCAAATTTCAACTAACTTGAAGTAAACCGCGATGCGAATATACTTGCAACGTTTTATTGGAATGAAAAAAAAGTTTGAAAAAACACACAAAAAAAAAAAACAACGCCGTTTCTTGTGGAGTCCGATTTCACAAAAAAATTGCAACTTTTATTATCAATGTGCGTGTATTGTTTTTAAATTTTCATACAAAAACGGGGAGGTAACGTATAATCAAATATTTAATCGAGTATTATATAGGTGAAGTGGAGAGTTTCCAGTTCTTCTAACTAAAAGGTTTGGATAATATTTGCCTTCGATTGCGAAGTAGTCGTCGCGTGTGATTGGCTAAGATTATTATACATATAGCACGATATATTATACGTGTTGCGAAAGTTATTACTGCAAAAGTACTTCGAGACGCGAAGAAGGCATTACGTATATACCTACCAGCATGAAAAAGTTGAAATAAAAATATTTGACCGAGAAAACAGCGTCTCGTGATGACAGATTGTTATCTTTTTTGTTGTACGGAGGCAAACACTGGCCTACGCAGAATTGTATAAAATAAGGCTGAGCTGTTTCTACACGACCATTGAATTTTTTTTTTTATTCTATTTTGTTCACAGTAGTAATAAGGACTCGCAGGTTATTTTTTGTACGTGTAGGTGAGCACTGAACGAATACTTCGGGAGCAGATGAGTGAAAAATTCTCAGCGTGCTCGTAACGTATCGTAGTTTTATCGAACTCAGGGATCGATGATATATCATGGATCCTTGGACGTGATCGTTGGCATCTGGCATTCTTGTAAGCATTCCCATGACATCATAACCGTTTACCCCATGCCGTATGATCGTTTTTTTTTGTCAATTCTTATTTTAATTTCGTTTATTTTTGATCTTTTATTTTTTTTAGCTTTTCGGTTCGGCTAGTTCGCCCGCTTCATTCCACTTCTGAAATTTTATACTCGGCTCTCTATCTGTGTACCCGCGATAACGTGTATAGTCTTTCCGATATTTTTTTTTCTCGAATAATGTACGAGGCGTTTTAGTAGGATTAAAATTTTCTCGATTGGTATCTCATTTTTTTTTTCAATATCAAACGATTATCTCACGTACCTATCTACCGAATTGAAATGGAAAAATATTTTACCTTTAACCGACCGAAAATTCAGAGAATTCCGAACACGCTAGATGGAATTGTTGAAGTCATTTATACGTTAGCTATGCTTGATAATTTATTTAACATTCATTTCTGACTCATATAGAAGTGAGTTTATTTTTCAACCCGATTTATTACATCCAGATTCCTTTATCGTTCCCTATATCATGTGATCTGAGATTGTGCGTATCAAAAATGAGCTGAGTTCGTAGGATTTTTTGTTCGATTTTGATCCTCGTTAATTTGATGGAATAAACGTACAAACGCGTTAATTGTAATACGTATGTCTCGTGGTTATACACACGTGGAAGAGACGCGTGACAAGCGTATTATTATACCTGCGAAGCGGTATCTATACTATACTCCCACTATTTTTTTTCGTACCGCGGCGAGCATCGGCGCTTGCCGCGCTACTGCCGGTCTTAACGTCGCCACCCGACGACGCGCGACGGTCACGAGAGCTCCACGAGCCGTCGCGTGGGACCGAATCGACGTCGGCGGCGTCCCGCGTAGCCTCCCATCGCCCCGTCTGACCCCCGACGGTCGACGCCGACGCCGCCGCGCCGCCCACCACCCGCGTCTGGCTGGAGTTCTGGACCCACACAATCCCAGACTATAACACTACCAGACCACGACGACGACGGGGCACCCACGCTTATACTCCCAGCACCCACGCGCCGCACTGCACGACCACGCGTTTGGGTTCTTCTTCTTCTTCTTCTTTTTCTTCTTCTTCTTCTTCTTCTTCTTCATCTTCGTCTTCTTTATGCTCAACTAGTCGTAGAAAGAGCTGCTGAGAGATGCACACTGACGCAGGCGGTGAGTTCCAAACTCGTCGCACCAGACAGAGCAAACTATTTGACTAAAGGACTAACTTCAACTTCTTCTCTGAAAAGTGAAAACCTGAATTCAACTTTATCTCGAACGTGCTTTGTTACCGCTTATGGATGGCCCATCGAACCATTTTTCTTATCTTCGCTTTTGTTTATCGTCATTCTTCCAACTTTTTCATTCCTCCTTTTTTTCTTCTCTCTTATGTTCCCTCTCTATCTTTCTCAATCTTGTCTCTTGTTTTTCAAATTTCTTCATTCTATTACGCCGACGACCGCCAAGAATTCAAAGAATCTTCAAGCTATATCGTAGAAAACCTCAAATTATTGGGCAAAATTATTTTTCTTGTTTCATCGACTAAAGAATTCCTAAAAATCTGTACGACGGATCATAAAAATTTTGATCATCGAACGCGCGCACGCAGGTTTTTTTTGTCCTTCTGTCGGTCTGAGATTAGATTTTCGATTCTTCTCGATCCTCTTCTCTTTTATTTCTTTCATTATTTCTTTCTTCTTTCTCGTATAATGTTCAATTCGCGATTACGGGCGACGTTGTAAGGTGTACGACGGTGCTCCCGTCTGCGATTTCTTAATTATATCTAGAGAAGAATCTCCGAGGCTTTTAGAGACCCCTCGTCAAGGGAGCGCTATAGATATATATTTATGTACGTATATACATGTATATAATACACTACTATTGGAGTTCCCCGCGTGCTCACGCCCACGCAACATCGTCCCATTATCGTTCCCTGCGGAGCCAGACTGGCCCGAACGGACGATGTCAATGCGCCCCGTCATCCACAAGATGACACTGACAGTGAAGACATAATAATAGTCGAGCTAACCCACGCACTCTCTTGACTCTCCGGGCCCCCTGCATCAGCCCACCCTTGTCGCTGCACTTCATTCTAATAATAAGGCCCCGAATATAAGTTATTATACACGAACAGCGCTGCGCAGTGCCCAATAAGGTGACTTTTCAGATGGTAGTCAGATACCAGCAATGCAAGCTTTAATTATAACCGATGACCCGCAATATTCGAGTCACTCCGTTCGGCTCATGCAATTTTTATTCAAAATAATTTTTTCAATTCCGAGCTGTATCCGACGAGAAAAAAAAAAAGGGCATGAGCAGACGCTGATGAATTATTGTACCTGATCCCACGTCAAGGAATTTCTGATGATTGAAAAATTCATCTGTCCAAAAATAGCGGATGTAATGTGTATGAAAATATTCCAGACACGAAAAGCAATCAATCTGAGGGGGGGAAGGGGGAATGCTTTGTGTATCGATTGGGCGTGAAAAAAAGGATCGAGCAAACTGCGGGGGGGGGGGGGGGCTACTAGGAGAAGCGCGTTGGGGCTGATATCGTGAATTTAAATTATAAATCTAGGGGGTGATCTGTTTCGCAGGATTCATATACTGTTCGTATTATATACCTGAAAAGTTATAATCCTTCGCGGGTGTGCAGCAATTATGCTGGGAACCTGTGATTATATTTATTTTATTTTCTTTGTAAAATTTTTTGTCGGTTAGTTTTTGCGAAGAAAAACGAAATAAAGAAAAGGACGAAACGGGGTGCTGCGCCACCGAAAAATTGCCATCGAAATACCGCGAGACATTTTTATGGACTAAGATTGGCATCGCGATAGCGACTATAATTGCCCGAAAACATTTGGAGCGTCAAGAACGCTCTCTGATGTCCCGCTCTTTATAATACGACCGCGGTCAAGCAGAGTCCAGATTCTGAACATACTAAACGCTTACTATCAAGAACGATCATTTTCTCAACACTACAAACGCCCTGTCAAATGGAAACGCAATTATGTCTGCTGTCCAATTCACACGCGTACCAAAAACACCCTAGATTTCAGAATAATGTGCACTCGAGATAATTTACCACAAAAAACTGACGCTCCGCTATTTTCGGTGTTGATATATTTTACATAATATTCCACAAATTTATCGTAAGATCAGAATTTCTTGTTCCTTCCTTCTCTCCTCGTTTAATTCCGTTGCTCCGACACGTAGCCATAGTATTTATATACGACAGCCATGGGGCATCGCTCGTGATCATTTCGTTACGTATTGCGTGAGGTCCAAAGTTGTGCCTCCAGGGCTTATCTGGGTGGTTTTAAAAAATCCCTTCGATTCATCCCCCGTAGGGATGTAAAATATGATCTGTGATGCGGGCGCACAGGGGATGGGGTGTGAAAAATAGAAAAAAGGAGAAAAAATCAATTAAAAATAACCGCCACATTATAGTTACAGTCGATCGTTTCATTCGCCGGTTTTATTATTAATCGACCCGCGAGCGTGGCCAATCTTTTGATTGGTTCGCTCTATTCAAGGTTACTTAAGGTTCCCTATAAAGGTTACGCTAATTTAAAAACCTGAATCGAATTTCATATTAGTTTATGAATTAATCCAGTTGCGCTTGGAAACTAATTATATCCACCTTCTAGGATGGTGATGAATAAAAATAATAAACTAATTCCCGCTCGCCCTAATCCTTTCGCCCTAATTTTAATGCGAACCTTTATTTTATATATATTAAGCTATGAATATTTATGGGAAGCAGCTTCGTTTTCTAACCGATTATATAGCGCTCACTTCACGGTGGCCAGAGTCTTCTCGCACCGATATTATACCGCACCCTTGTAAAATGAAATATTTCGCCGACGACGAGGATAAAACTGAAACCAAATTCTTTATTTTATCTTATAAAAAACGCGTTCACCTCCGCCTTACGTATGTGAGCGGGTGATATTCATCGAGAATCACGCTTGTGTTCGTAGGTACGTGTGTACCAAGTCGAGAGAGCCGCGCACGGGGCATGAGAAAGATTTGGGAAAAAAACGCGACAGCCGAAGTAGAGAATCGAATCGAGCAATCTGTATGTATGATATCCAGCATTCGCGGGACCAAATTTGGTGGCATTGTGAGCCGGTTCGACCGGGCGTACGGACAGCTGTTTCCCAGGGTCGAATCCGGTCTTTGCGTGAGCAGCGTCGACTTAACTTCTCGAACTCAGAGATCTTCGCTCGTTGGGCGTTGCGTTGCTGGTCGTTGACGTTTGCGATCGACATGAACGTATTGAACACCAAAGCGATTCTATGATTTATATTTATGAGTCTTCAACCTCCTCTTCTTCTTCTTTTCCTTCTTCTTATTTTTATTATTATCATTATTTTTCTTCCTCTTTTTATTCTTAGATATCTTTTTCTTCGTTTGTCGTCTTTCTTCGAACCACCTCTCGGTATGACGTTACCGATGGTGCTTGTGGCTATTGATGACTACCGGGAGTCATCCTAAAGGGCGTCCATTCCAAGTTTATATTAACTGCTCCTGCTGCTGCTGCCGCTGCTGCTGTTACAGCTTTGTAAAACAGCAGTTAAAGATCCTCGCTAATATGACCACCGCGTAACCTGCAACAGGATATAATCATCCCGCGCGAAAGTACCTCTTGAGGCCAAGTACTTTCTTATAGGTTCGGAACTATTACAGATTGTAATTGATGCTGCGCGTACAGGACTGTATCGCGATCTTTCGGAATCCCCATAGAAAAATCAATTTTTCTATGGATCGTACCACTGTTTATGTACGCCTGGTGAGGTTGATTCTGACTCAAACTCCTTTCGTTTTGTATAGAAAAATGAGTCAGAATCGATCTCACCGGGTGTACATCCGATACAGACTTCAAATGAGGGCTGTTTTTCTCTCATCTAATTTCTGATGGAAAAAAATCCGAGGTTGATGAAAAATACATCATGTCATTTGCACTATGAATCTTCCGGTCATAGAGCTCGTAAAAAGTTGACCCGATAACAATCCTTTTTACCCTCATCAAAGTTCCGTCGTATTTGATCAGGTCTGAAGTTCACAATAAAATAGATACGAGTCCCCGCTCTATGTGGGATAAAAATCGGATCGAATCAACTTCTAAAACTTGAAGTGATGAATTCCTCGGATCGGCAGAAAAGTGGTAGTGGGACATATTAAATTTAAGTCCACTACCGTAGCTATAGTTGTCAGACATTTAACCGATAGCGTTCCAGGGTGCATTCCAACCAGGTGTCAGTCCTTCACGAACGACTGAACTCTACTCGGGATACGCGTCTTTCTTTATCGGTCATGGCACGGGGTTGGATCGAAAACTACGGGATGAACGGTGGAACAGGTGTACCTGTAACGCCCGGGTGGTTTTTGGTTTGCCCCTGGAGGCGCTGCCGGGTACAAGACCCAAGACTATATCCCCGACAGTTCTGGAACGAGATGCCCTGGACCACACAGGACGTAGCCGCCCTGTGTAATATTATTTAATAGTCCAGTGATTCTCAACGATTTTCCCGTACGGGGTGCGGAACGATTATAAAAGGGAGAGAAAAAAAACTGTTGTCAATAGCCTGCCCTCGAACATTCCTGAAATATCTACCCGTTGAAAACCCGAATTTTTCTATTTCCTTTTCTGTTTTTTTTTATTTTATTTTTTTACTGTACTGAATTAAGTATTCGGAAAGAAACTAGGGGTGGGAAAGGGAGATAAGGGGGATGGAGGTACAAACCTGAGATTAAATCCCCGTTTGATTTCTTTCTCAAGTATGTAAAGAAAACGCGATTATCTGCGAGATAATAATGTCCACCGGATGAAATTTAATACAACGAATAAAGTTGTTAAAAATTATTTATTATCGGTAAAAGCAGACTGCAGCTGCGTATACGCGGTATCAGATAATAAACGGTTGTATATAAGCGTGAAGCTGATACTTTCCCGTTTTACCGAATTCAAAGAGTTATGGCACCCTGACGTACCGTTGTCATCTAAATCAACTTAGTCATAGATCGAGCACGTTAGATACGTACTTAATGAAGCTGACAAAAAAAAGTAGGAGTTGCAGCCGATTATCCAAAGTCATAAGTAGAATATGAATATATGTACTTCCACAAGAAATATACTTGTACTAATTAATTGGATTATTTACGGTGGTGAACAGCGCATGTAATGAATGTATAGTAAGTCCATACGACGTTGGTCGAATTTTTGAGAGTACGAAAAAAAAAAAAGAAATCGGTGAGAAAAAAAAACAAATAAAATCAGAGACCCGCGCATTTCAACATTAAATTTCGAGCACTTAATTAACCCTAGGGATATTTCGAGAAAAATAGTGGGGAAGTAGGGGAGAGGATGAAAAATATAATTAACGATCTTCTCTCGGTTACTTGGTAACGAAGCTGCGCGCGCGATCCTATTCTAATGATATCCATTAAAAGTTTGACCTCATTAAAATGTCTTAGTGTTCTGACGAACATCGATTAAATAGTTTTTCATTCTACCTACACCTAGTTATATACGCATAATAGCTGATATACGGAATACATCAGAGGCAGGTGCATTAAAAACTTTTACAAGAGAATCGATGGAAAACAATTTTCTTTAAAGGATATCCTCTATCTCCGTATACATATATGTACATGGGATACTCTAAATAGCCTGCAGAAAACCAAAGCGTAGCATCCGTTCAATTACCCGCGCATCCGATGATCCTATTAAAACGTTAACCCTTCCGAAGGTTCTTATTAAAAATATATACATACATATAAAGAAGTTATGTGCACGGTTTTCTATTGAACTGAGGAAATCAATTCTGTGCATCAGGTAAGATTTTAAACTCTCCTCTCGAACTTGTCATCCGCAGGGTTAAAATACCCCTATAAGGTTTCACAGCTACGCAGGTTATTCTACAATGCCAGTTCGAATAATTCTTTACAAATCTATTTCTGTGCTGTTTGACATTCAATACTCATCTCCGAAACCACCAGTCCCGATCGATTCAGTCGATTAGAGTTCCCACTCATCTATATTCTTTTTCTTTCATCTCGAGGGAATTTCATAGACCTAAAACTACCCTTGGACATGTGACGAGAAGGCCGATTTATAGGGGCATCGTTGTGATCAATGGTCGATCATTTTTTCTTTCTTTATTATTACCATTCAATTTATAAATTGATTGAGAACGATCGATTGGCAGATCGTTATACCTTCTCTTGATTTGCGTGGGAACAGAAGTTTCTGGACTGGTGAAGAATCGGATGCGGAAGGGTTTCAATTAGGAGTTTGATCACGAGATCGATTTCAGAGGGCTGCGTGGATATCGATTGAACGGATTATGAGAAATTAATTAGAGAGGGAGTCGAATTCATGCGGCATTTATGCATCTATTATAACTACACAGCGAAGGAATCGATAGCACTGATCTTTGTCCGTTCAAAACGGATCCGGTGAGCCCCTGGCTAATAATATATTTCAGGTAGTAGCCATTAGTCGACCGCACAGGATGAAGCTGACCATCTTCAGAAGATAACAAAAATTGAACGTTCGATATTCCGATGACCTTTGATTGGCCAATAATTGATCGACACGCATGGTCCATTATTTGCAATATTTTTCAAGGTTCTATATCCTGGCAGTGCAGTTAATTTCCGGATGATTCTTCCGTTTTTTTTTCATACTATCGCTGGGAAATGAATTTGTTTTTGTTTTCATAGATAATTATATTAGCTAATTAGCGGAGTAAAAGGGTGAGATTTCATACCGCGGTCGGAACTAATTACTAGAAGGAAAAGTGGATTAATGCGAGTCGAGAGCCGCGTGCCCTTTGAGAGGTGGAACCGCCTCGAGCTGTTCCATATAGGAGTAAGTTTTGAAACTCGGAGGTGCGTTCCGTGTACATCCGTCGATCCCGTTCTTCTTTGGTAATTCCCTGGGGGTAGAAAATAAAGAGACGAGCGTCAGTACGGTCGGCCACCGTGGCAGACGTCCGCCCCACGCGACCTCAATTTATTCGACACCTCCTCTTACATGCCCTTAGCTACGAACGAGCAAGTTTCTCAGTTCCTCCCTCGCGCTCCGAACCTTAAACCACAATGGAAAAGGGCGAACTAAGATCAGCTCAGCCGTAATCCGCCTTTATGGCAAAATAAATCGCGATTTGACTTGTGGGAGGATGTTCCTCTGGATATAAACCCCGATGTAGACCTCCTACATTTTGCCGTAACACATCCTCTTCCACATGCAACTTCGTTTTAGAAAAAAATTTTTACCCACAACCCATTTGAAGAGTAGACGAAAAAAAAAGCGACACGTTGCAAAATTTCACAAAGATCGTGTATAACGTCCATCGGTCCGGTAGTCCCTTATTTTGAGGGTGGTCGAGAAAAACGCCGTCACTTTTAAACCGACAAAGAGAAATAGAAATCTTTACCATTGTCCCTTATAAGTCTCGACCTTCGTTGTCCGTGAAAATTCTTCTCATTGACGTTTCTGGTTTTCGTCGACACGCGTGCCGTTCTTTTTGCTTTTATTTTCTTTTTGTCTTTCAAATACAAGCCCTTTCTGGACCTTGGACTTTTTCGGGGGCTGCTAAGAGTCGACGTTTCGTATTCTTACGAGAGGCTGATGACGGACCTGCACCGAAAGATCTTGTTGGTCAGGAGCGTGCGCCACAGCTTGGGCGGTCGTCGAGCTGCTGGGATCGCGCGTATCCCTCGGGATGAAATGAAGGGTGAGGAGGTTAACCCCCCTGTCCTAAATATGTTATTAGCTTGGCTCGTATAACTGCTTAATTTTGGCTGCGGGACGCCCTAGGGGCGATCGTGTGTCCTGCAAACAACGAAGCCCGCGCGCGCTTTCGCTCATAGACGCGAGGCACATCGCTTCAAATACATGTACTATAGCTCACGATGCTCCTGCTCTGCTGCCGATCTTTTCGAAAAAGAATAGCTCTAGAATTGCCCGCCCAGAAGTTCGGCGAGCACGGAGGCCCCTAGATTGTTTAATCTTCAACCTTAATCAATGCCTACGTTACCCGTGATTTTCGACAAATTATAATCATCACGCCAGATATAACGTACTCTCGTATACGCGGATCGAGTTTATCATGCTGCCGTGTAAAAAGGAAGAAGGATCAGAAAGCTGTGCAGGGATATTATTTGGATTTTGCCAGTTTTTAAATACTGTAGCCAAAATTTTTCTCAAGAACAAATAATTAGAAAATTTTCAACTCACGTTCGCTGGAACATCTTCGGCGTGCAGGAGTGATTTTTGATTTTTCCTTGCGGCTCAGTTTCCTCTTGGGTGGGCTTGATTGGTTCGAAGGCTGTTTTAGAAATGATGTTATTAGTTGGCTTAGAATCAATAGGTGACTAGAATTATGGCGGGCCCGAGGGCACGCCGTATATAAGTCATAAATAATGTTATTAGTAGTTATTACCGGTTGCTTAATAATTGACGGATACGAATATTCATCATGTAGCGGAACTAAAGAGTCTTAAAGTATTCAGAAAAGTCATGATTTTCATCCGTTCGTTTCACATGTAAAAAAGTTTTTCGTATTTTCTATGCTCTGCACGTGCATTTTCGTTATCCGAGGATAAGATCCGTTCTTTACGTGGGGGTCGGCGGTGTGCAGTGCAGAAGTTGCAATTGCCTTGCGGTACTATAGCGAAGAATTTAAGTAGAATTCACCAGAATCCGTGATTATTGTACACGTACATACAGTGGGAGATACAAATCTGGTTTGACCACGAATTTTGCTCGAGGGTTTCGTTGTGATTACATCTTTGGTAAAAATAAAACTCCGTGCGATTAGCTTCAACAAATAAACAACCGCTTCTTCGAGGGTCTTTGAAATTCAGCGGGAATCGAGGCTGAGAATCGTGCACAGATTTCACATCTTTCCATAAATCTATTCTCAGATGAATTAAAAAAAAAATTAATAAATATTACTGGATTTTTTTTTTCTTCGATCAAATCCGAAATGTGTGACATAATTTATTGAATTAATAATGTCAATTTATGAGACAATAAACTGGGAATATTTATTTGATGTTTAGAAGAAGAGAAAAGTTTTAGTAAATACGGGGAAAGAAAAATTGTCTTCGGAACCGGTATAAAGTTGTTATAAAAATTTTAAAAACCAACTAGCTGAGAGTGCAGATCCGTGGGACCACACGCGCGTGGAAATTACATCTTTTGAGGATTGAAATTCCATTTCGTATCTTGTAATTGTACGTTGCCCTCCATAGCATGACTAAAAAGTGTATAATTTTCGTGTATAACTTGATATTAATTTGGTTTCATCTCAAGCTCATGTACCATACAGGTACGTATGTATACGTGTACATATGATACGCTCGCGTTGTGCCCTTAATAAAAACGTATGGTGTCGATTTCAGCTGCTGTAGCTAATTAGTCCTCGATGTGACGACTGGAATTAAAATTCGTCCTAAAATTGATCGTTGAAATTGAACGCCTGGGAATTAAAACACTCAGAAAATTACCGTGCAAAAAATGTGAAAAAAAAAAATAAACGGATGAATAAATTTCAAACCTGCTCAGTATTTTTTCATCGGGTTTTCAAAAGTGACTTCATATCACATGAGTTGGAATAATTTCTGTTAGGAAAATAACAAATTCCGAGTCACGTACACGGGTTTTGCCTTCAAGTCTATAGAAACGGTTTGAAAGGCACGTTTAAACATCGTCAAGAATTTCGAAATACGTTTACATTGGAGTGATGATCGTTATGTAATAGAATTCGAAGAGTTTATATACGTTTCTATCGCAATTAAACTCATACGTGCAATATAATTATGATTATATGGAATTACAACTATATCCGTACAGTCGTGAGTAACACGTGCCGACCTTCTGCTGCATAATCTTAATCTTTAAGTGCAAGAATTATCCGTCAGATTTTCCAGAAGCAAATGACATGATGATCATATTTATAAATGGATTACACATGTATGCTATATAAATACTACTGGGAAAAATGATTAAGCAAAATGGAAAGGCGCTGTGCAAATGAAGGTTCATCGACGAGAGTCTAATTATTATTATTCACTCCCCGCTACAGTTACCTACAATTATCACAACTGACCGGCAATTATCGTGCGAAATCGTTTGGAAACATGTCAAAAGTCCTCTTTTTCTTTTATTCGGAAAATAACGTATTACCCTCGTAAAATTATCTACCGTCTACTTATTCCATTTCTTTTTTTCTTTTTTGTTACAGCTATAGTTTTCCAGAATTACGTTATCTGTAAATTCACAAGAGTTCTTAGAACGATCGGCACCTGGTAAAACAGTCGATCGAAGGTTGCCTTGATGTATCAGAAAAAAAATGAAGAATTGGAGAAAAAAAAAAAAATCATTCGCGTGTCGACCTTACCGAACTCATACCTTCCCGATCGAATGTCTATTTCGTATTTAACTTCAACCTGCAAAAAGTTGAGAATAAATTTGACGAGGACTACGGAGACAGATCTCTGAGAATTTCGGCGTTATTTGCACACGATGTGTTCGTAAGTAATTGACAAATTTTCATACCTCGATTGATTTGCAAATTGTCATTTTTTTTGCCTTTGGATTGAACACACAATACGCGTATTTTGCAATATTTTATCATAATCAAATTTACCATATTTAACTTTATTTCAGGGTGACCTTAAACGCTGTGGATAGTCAATAAGTTTATCAGGATACCTACATCTATTTTGATAACCTCAATTGTCGTTTTGGAGCTATTACGATACACATTCCACTAAAACGCAGGTGATACGAAATGATAAATTGATTGATCGATGAATTTGTCTACCAACAGATCGAATGTAACTAACGTTGGTTATTCGATTCCGTAATTTACAACGAATAAATTATTGCCCCAGGAGCTGTCTATAATATCACCTTGCGTGCTAAGAATATTAACACCTATACCTCCGACGCAGTAAAGCCACGCGATATCTAAGCAATAAAAAATAAATTTTAATGCGAACCAAACAGCTAGAATAGCACGGGGTAAAGCTTCAATGTGTTAATTAAATGAAAACATATTTTTATGAGATATTCTTTAGTCGCGGTACTAACGTCTTCATCTACACACGATATAACGCTGCACTAAAAATGAAATTTCACTCGCACGTTCTGTGCAGGGAGTTTCAGCCAACGGCTTTTATATCATTCACAGTGCATATAAAATCTCATGTCTTATTATACCTGCTTATTATAGCTGCAGCTTATTGTTAGTTGGAAAAAAGGGGTCGAAAAATTGTCTTCTAATTTTACAAAAAACGTTTTTCCAGATTATTGTATCAATTTTTTCGAAGTAAAACGTACCTGAGTAACACGCTGTGTTTAAAGACATTCCCACTTGCCTAGATAAACTTTTCACACACTCGGAATACAAGATAAAGTACATTGATATAATTTCACTTTCACTGTAATTTAACGCGACGCGATCCACTGCGTTATGATTCTGAAGGAGAACTGAAGAATAATGTTTACATTCGCACGTACGACACGGAACAAGCGGTGTTGATGCGCAAATTAGTTCACCTCTGTTCAAAGTATTTACTCACCTTCCGAACACTATAGGCAACGTCGGACCTTGCGACGTTTTTTTCATTTTAAATATATTCTGCTAGCATTTTTATAATTTTTTGAAAACGCATTCGAAATGCGTAGTCTTTCGCAATGACATTATATCTCGCAGTAGGTACGTGCAGAATATTGTGTGTATAATGAATGTAAGTATT
Source organism: Athalia circularis (assembly GCA_963978495.1). Lineage (NCBI taxonomy): Eukaryota > Metazoa > Arthropoda > Insecta > Hymenoptera > Athaliidae > Athalia > Athalia circularis. The sequence goes on along the minus strand of OZ021698.1, from coordinate 16,237,563 downwards.
CGATAACTGATGAGATACCTAACATCAGATATGATTTTGCAGCACGCGCGTTTCACGTATGTGCGGCGATGATGATCGTAAAGAAATTGCGAGACTCATGTATCCAGAAATTAAAACACAGTCGTGTTCGCTTGCAACTTCGCATTGCGATGTACGTACGTAGATACGGTGAGGTATATGTATTTAATGTTCACGTATGCAACAGCAGCGAGAACTTCTGTTGCTGTTCGCTGCACGCGTAAACTGAATAAGTTGGTAACGCGAAGCGAACATAAATTCACGACAGAAGACAACCGAGTTAAAGATGTACTTGAAAACTGGTAACCAATTCTACGGGAGGGTTAATACCTATCGTATAGTGTAACGTATTTAACGGAGCTGAATCAAATTATAATCATGATTTTATACGGCGCTGCTGCACCTTATACTAAAGTTTCTCCCTTACCGGCGCGGAAAACGATATAATATGAATATATTTAAATTCATCCATCCGACAGTCAAGATTAAGCGATATATAATATAAAACTTGAATTAATGAACGAGTAACGATTATCGCACCTTCGTATGTAGACTCGGTACGTAAATTCTCAGTGCGTGTATCTCGCGGAATTCAATCCGCGGGTTTGATCGATCAAAAAAAATTGGTTAAAAAGTAAAACTGACGCACGAATCTATACGTAATTTATTTAGCAATTTTTAGAGATACCGAAAAAACAATTTTCCAAAACTTCTCATATATTTTTGCGATAGAACATGAGACGACCAGATAATTACGCTGTTTGAAGTGGTTGAATTTTCGTTCTTTTGATTCAGGTTATTTGATAAGAAAAAAAAAAATTAGAAAAAAAGTCATGGTGAGGTTGAAAGCTCATAAAATCCGGCGTGAATGAAACACTTGTTTCTAAAAGTGTCGCTTACAACCTGTTTCTTAGAGGTTCATATGTATAATACGCGCTGTTTCTTAGGCATACATATATATACCTTTATGTTATATGCATCGCACGTGTGTTGGAGAATGCAAGCTGGTGGGGTAATGAAAAAAAAAAGAATCGAGGGAAGGATGAAAAATGAAAAGATGTTCGTATCGGTTTAAAAAATAAAGGGCGATGGATGAAAATAAAAAGAATAGAAAACAGGTATATATAGGGTAATAATTATTACGTAAGGCAATCGAATGACATCGAGGCGATTTTCTACGGCGGCGCCCGTTTTTCGTAAAACAGTTTTGTACGTCTAAAAAACGGCGTCATTTCAAGTGTTAAGCAGTAATTAATATTCAACTTGAAGAAAATTTAAGAACTCGTTTGACGTGTCGGTTTGAATTAAGAAAAAAGAAACGAGAAAAAAAGAAATTTCCTGGATCATTTTCGGCGTGTTTCGTTACACGGCCTATTAGTTTTATACCTAGCTGTTAAATTTAAAGGATATAGGGTTTCCGTGAAATAATTGGAAGCCAAGAATGCACGCGTGACGCCGATACCACCCTCCTTAAACCATACACTCCTCTTACCCCTCCCCCCCCCCCCCCCCAAATATATACACACATTCACATTATTTACTTAAATATATACAAATTAAGAATCACGAAAGGACGACGACGACGATATAGTTCCGCGCGGACGAAGAAGTAGCCGTAGACGCCGCGTTACGAATGCTGTTGTGACAGGGGGTACCCTCTTGGACCGGGTGATTCTTAACTGACTTTCATTAAAGAAATCCAATTTATGGGGAAAGAGTTATCTCCCGTCAGATTTCATCGCCACGTTTTATACCAGTGGCTACATCTGTATAACTTGCATCTTTCCACCGATATACTATAATACAAACTCATAGGCTGGACACAAGGGAAAAGAAAGAGCGCGTGTATGCATAGCGTTGGGTTTGGCTTTAATTTTTAGCCCCAATTCTGGCGGAAGGTTAGTTCGAATTCTCGATGGGCGGTAGCCATTTCACCGAGATATATCCAATATTCACGCTTTGTTTAATTCGTTTCATCCTCACCGCGCGTTAGTTTTCTTGAAAAAATTTCCTTTCAACCCATTCGACGACACTCGTTCACGCTTTTCTCATTTATTTAGAAGAGTCGTATTATATAACTTAAGAAACTAGGCGTGACTATTAATTAAAAATTCGGGACTTTAGGGACTGGGGGAAACAAAAATCTTTTGGGAGGCTTAATGCGAGCTAGATATATTGGAGTGTTTTTTAAAACGCCGATTAGGTGCGGTGCTGTATACGCAGAAAAAAACGTGCCTCATGATTCCATTTATATTCCGATTTTGGTGTTTAACTTTTCAAAAAATAAGGTGGTTTCTCATTATAATTGTTCCAACCGCGCCGGGTTTTATGCATACGAATAAAGGCTCATTTTCCAGGTCCGCGCACCTAAATCTGCGAGGTCATGACTTGACCACCGGCGAAGACTTTGCAATCTTTTAGTCGAAACAACGGAAAGAATAAAATTAGTTTCGGTTTCAAATTCCCCGACCATATGTCGCGGGGGTGCAGAAAAAAAAAAAATCCTCCGTCGTTCTGAAAACTTCGACTTAGTATTGCTGAATAAACATGTAACGGAAGATGAAGATCGGGTGAAAACGAAAAAAAAAAGAAAAACGAAATTGCGTGAAAGTATGAAGTCATTTGTGGTATTCCAGTGAACGTCAACTACGACTGCTCCTATAAGTTCCAGAAAAGTTTATCGTTTCCTCACGGGTATTATGGTAAAGTGACGATGATTGAGTGCGTCGATAATTGTTTTTGAAAAGTATTTGAGGAATATAAGATAATTAAAAATAAAGACGGTGGATTAGCCTTTAAGTGTCCGTAAAAATGTAGAAACCCTAAACTAAAACAAAGCGGTTTGGATTTCGCTGGAGCAATCTGCACACGTGACGTACAAGTTTCCGTCTCCTGTCATCCGTGTATAACTTCATAATGGCGCGTAATAACATAATTTCTGTTTTTCTTCCTCCTGTAGTTTTAGGCGGACTGTTCGCTCCGTGTGTTTAGGTGCTTATTAAAAATTCTGCCTCACCATTTCGTCCTAATTACGGTCTAGCGTAAGTCGTTTCTTCGACCTGACGGAGAAGACCGCGCGCTTCGGTGACTGAAATAGCTGCAGCCCTTTGCACAAACCAGGTCCTGCTGTCCCAAAATTACGTGCGATTTCCTAATTTCTGCTATTTCCGAACAGTTGGAGGTTCTTAACTATACGATAGGGACACGAATCATCTGCACCTGCCTCGGGGCTTATATATGTGGGAGAAATTTGTAATCTTCGGATTGAAAAACGTATTTTCATTCCACCGGTTCACGCGTAATCTTCGTGTAATGAGGCAAAATATTTACTCCAAAGAGCGTTCTAAACGTCCATCTTATTTGAAAGAGTTCAAAAATGATCCAAGATACCGATCGGTTATATTATTCACCCTTATAGTGAACGGGTTTTGCCTAATACCCGGATTAGGATCAGATAGAAAAACGAAACGGGATCATTTTCCTCGCTCTCTATTATGTGAACGGTAAGTCCGATCCTGAGGGTGCAGATTCACTCCGGGGTAAAGCTAAGGGAAGTGTATTCCGAACTACTCAGGGATATTTTAGCCGTGCAAAGTTATGACGATGAACATCTCCACTTTCTACAGGGTTTTCATTGAAGGTTGAGCGAAAAACTGGCGAAACCGGAACTCGTAACCATAAACTAAATGCGTGTTCCGTGAAGTGAAGACGTTTGGGGCACCAGCTCGCACGTGTTCCATAGCCCCGTGCACAGCCACGCTCATTGTTCCCGGGCACGCGAGAAGACGAACCTACTGCTGAGTCGTGCCGACTCCGTGACTGCAACACAATCCTATGTACTGAAATTGAAGACAACAACGTCTGCCCACCGCTGACTGCTGTCGGGTAGACCGAATACCAGGACTAAAAACGTTATGGGTGGCGGAGTTCTGGAACAATGTACCGAACCTCGACTGTAGTTTCAAGTCGCTCGTACTCGACTACGCTGGGATAGTTATATTATTAGACCGGTTCAAAAAAAGCTGGAATTTCAGATTTTCGGCTCGTGTTCAAAATGATATTCCCGAAAACCCCTGGGATTCGAAGAAAATTCTATCGGAATGCGATTGATAATTCTGTCGACGAGATAAAAGATAGAAATCGCGTGTCCCATTTTGCAAATCCTATCTTCGCATTTGATCGGTTGAATTTTGACGTCTAAATAGCATTCCTTATAATCCAATCATACAGGAGAGTTGGAATGAAGTTGAGGCCTGTAATTATTCTGGTCAAATGAGCCACGCGGTCGAGTAGCTTCCATGCAGCTACCGAACCCTGAGCCAACTTCAAGCCCCAGGGTCTTCGTGCTCCAGGCTTTCGGTTGGCTGAGTGGTATATTTTTTATTTATCAAACATTTTTAATTATTTCTTCATTTATTTATTATCATTATTTAATTTTTTCTTTCACTTAGGTATAAGGTTCGCACATAACGCTGTACCATATGTGCGCACCTCGACTCATAAATCGAACTCTGTCGGAGCTTATAATTCCGTAACGGAATCAATTTGCCGTGGGTGGTTGTGCTACACATATCGCTTGGCATTCTACACCAAGCAGTGCAGCAGCATTGGCTATAACCCTCGTGCATATATGGTGTAATTAAATTGTTACTCCGGGCGTGCCGCACGCCACTCTACATGGGCGGCCCATCCGCAACGGACACCCGCACCGCTTGTCATATTTATTAACCCCGTATAATACGTCTTCACCCCTGAAGCAAGGAGAAAAGAGAAAAAGGATTTTTTTTCAGATAGCCGGAAATCGTTGAAACCAATTTTTCCTCTCTTCGATGATGAATTTAGCGACATGTGTACGAGTGAACGGTCTCTTGAGATTCGTTTTCTTTTTTTTTTGTCTCTCGTTGTTTGATATATGAATTTTTTTCTTGGCTTTGTTTTTGAGATGGGTTTGCCGTGGACCACCCCGGTTCTTGAACGAGGTCGCCTACGTCTGAGAGGTCTGGGAGTTTCTGAGTGTGCTAGACTGTCTTAAGAGAGACACCTCCGGTAATTGGAAGGGTGCGCCTGAATAATGTTTGTTTGACTGACCATTATGTAAATAAAGAAGCTGTGGTCCTCGAAATTCTACCGCGCGACTCACTGCAGGAGTTGAACTATCTCCTTAAAACCACAGAGAACCTACGCTGTCCCGAGTCTTTTGGGGTAAAGTCGAGGAATATGGAACGCATCCAAAAGTAGGACAATTAATATTTATTTTTCTTCAAATACACGTACGAGAGATGCGAGCCGTCTCGAAGGCTTTGAAGAATAAACAATTATTAACGTAACAGAAGAAAATTGAAGGATAGAAAAAAATTTTGTTACAGTTGCAATAATTGTTTTTCACGTTTGTCAAATGATTTACAGCGTTGAATCGCAAGAGTGATATCCTTGCACGGTGGTGAATAATATGAATATTCAAAAACGTCGGTCGTATTATGTAGATACAGCGGTGTTCGTGGGATGATAATCTTCCACCTGCCGAACAACTATAAATGGTGGATTGCAGCTTGCTGCGTCCATTAATATAATGTCGAGTAATTAACTAAAGCGACACGAGACCTCCCGAGGACATCTTGGAAGGTAATTTCGACCGGGGAAGAAGATTGCAATGAAAGAAACCAGATATATATTGTATAAAAGAAGAACAACGACGAAGAGGGAATGAGGACTTGGAGAACGCTATAAGCGAAAGAGAAAAAGAACGAGAACAAGAAAGAGACAACTACCAGCGGCTTAATTATTTATTATTGTCTTCATTTACGATTAGTGGTTATTAATCTGTCCCGGTGGTCCACGTAATGAGATGTCCCCGCCATTGCGTCGTCTGCTCTCACATCTCATTTATCATTCCATTTCCTAATTATTCCGAAACTCAAAATTCATCCCGTAGTCGATCAATTAAAAAGTTCAACTATATCAATCTCCTTATATACTCAAGATTTGCGTATTTTTTAATTCCGTCATCCTTTTTAATATTTTGCAACTACAAATTTGGAATGATTCGGTGAACCAAATTTCCTCAGAGAATGGTATATGGTTAGTTGGAAAACCCTGTGATCTGCTCGCTGCAGCCGGTACAGTAATAAAATCGGAATGTATACTCTGCAGTAATGAACGCAACTTTTATCGTTCAACGAAACATACAAATAATTCACGAAACTCGGACAGAAGAAGTATAAAGAGTATACCGTATAGGTATAATGCTCATCAGCAAACGAATAAAGCTTATTATTTACCCGAGTAAAAAGCGATCAACCATGACGACCGACGACCCAAAATTACATACAATTACCTCGCCGCTAAAATCATTGCACGAAAATTATTATTTCTGCTCGCAATTGTTGCCGATGAATCGTCAAATGTTGAAACTTATTTTGATCCAGAGAATTTTTATAAACGTCGTCTGGCCCCCTATATAGTTTCGTGGGCGAAATTTTTTCGTCATATTTTTATTTTACGTTTTATTTTTTGTTTTTTCTTCAAATCCAGTCTAAGAATTTCGGTTAGCCGCTCTTTTGGCAGGGATATGGGATGAGTCGAGTGCAATAAAAAGCTAGGAGACGTTCTTTGTTTCAAAAGATGGAGGTCTCTAAAACCGCCAAAACGTGTCGAATAGGCGCCGTTCTTGGTTCCCGGTTTTGGATATCCTTTGTCGGCAAGTGTGCGTCGGGGGCCTTACGGTAGCGCATACTGACTATACACAATACTACCCAATACGCTGATGTCAGATTTCTCTGTCGGACAATCCCGAATATATCCCATCGATATATTTTCTATAGATGTATAAATGGTTTTGAAAAAATCTATAGTGATGAGGAGCGAGTTTCTTCAACACCGCGCGCGATCAGAGTTTGTACCTGCACCATACCCACTCCTCCTCCTCTTTTTATTTTTCCATCCTCTTTCTCTAAGCCTAAGGCCATTAAAATTGTTCACCGATTCGGTCGCGTTCCTGTATAATTTAGTCGTTAGCGAGTGCTCTGCCCACCACTCGCTATAACACGGGATGGGTTTTAAGATATTGACGGAATCATTAGCCCACCGTTCACTACGTACGTCTTTCTTTCTTATTCTTTCTTTCATTCCTATTTTCCTACTGGGATTTTCTTTTCTTTTCTTTTTATTTCCAGAGATATTCCCATATACGAACGTACATTACTATGGGCATTCGGACGGCTACGTTTCACGGTAATGTCCATACACTGATATCACACACGCCATGCCGCGTAAAACAGACGAGAAAAAAAATAGTAAAAAACGTGTCAAATCTATTCCCAAACACATATTTCTAAATCCACTATACTCGCCATAGACAAACACGTCGTCAGAGGTGAGGAATTGTTTCAGCTCTTTTTTTTTCTCAATTCACTACCAGTCGTAGGAAATTGAAAAACTTACATATTTTTGACTTCACAGTGGAATTATATCGAAAATTTTCATCCAAATTTTGTGGAGCGATACCTCAGAGCTCTAAACTACTTTTTTCCAAGTGTAATTCTCCGAGATATCGTATAGCGCGCTGATGGGCCTTGCCGGAGCTGAGGGAGACCCTTTGGTGATTTTGCGATCGGTCTAAATAATTATCGATTGAATTCCCGCGCGACGATCTAAGGGGCGCAAAAAGAATTTCTTCAGGTTTTGTCAATGCCTCAGAGCCGCCGCTGAAGTTTGCGAATACGATGCGTCCCTTGGGGGATAATAAGCGAGGGAAGGTAGAATTTGAAAGAAATTTCAAAAAAGGGAGAAGGGGAGTAGATTTTAAAACAGGAATGAAAAAATAAAAATAAAAGAATTGGGATGAAAAAAAAATTATGTCGTTATATTGACAGATCCCAATGACGCTGATTGGGACGGGCGTTGTTCCTCGCGCAAAAGAAAAGTGAAATTAAAAAGCGGCATCGGGGATCGAGTGGTTCTTCTGAAATCACAGTCAATTAGGAAGACTGCAGAGCCGCCTTGATGTTATAAAAAATTAACGTTGCAGCATTTGCAGATTTATTTGCCATTTCTACACCCGACACCGATCTTAAAAAAATTAGCACCTTTGCTTGTGTAATATTTGAGTAAAGATCTCACGACCAGATTAAGAAAGGATCGGGACATCCTGTCTGGAAGTTCTGCAAATTCGGATCATTGGTTTCATCTCTATGACACAAAGGACTTTTTTTTGTTACTTTTGCCGTAGTAGCCGGAGGCTGCGATTACGGTTGTAAATTTCAGGTATCCTTGTATAAAGGATTAAATTTTTTTCCGAAAGGAAAGACCAGGTATATAACATCGCTGAGGAAATACGTAGGAAAAAAGGGCGCAGGGATGCATGTAGGGCCTTTCTAAAGCTTAGAGAGCCGCAGGTTCTGTATATCAAGCGTTATGTTGTAGAAAATTTTCTGAAAAGGATTGCCGCAATTTAGCGAGATCTGTGAAGTTCTGTTGACCCAACTAGTCTTCTCCGGTAAAGGCTGAGAAATTAGGAACTCATAAAAAGTCGTGAGTGGCAATAAATACCGTTTTGCCAGGTGCTCCGGGATGATACGTATACTACATAAATGTAGCGATACCTGCACAGGTATGTGTAACTGACCTCGTTCACACGTTTGATTTTTATAATCTACTCGCACGAGCATTTCCAAAATTTGAACAAAAAATAGAGGACGAAAACAGCTTTATTGTAAATTGAAGAGAACGCCGGCGCGACGGCGTAATATTTGCAGGTAAGGGGAGCTAGAAGAAATCTGAGCAAATTGATCGCGTTATAGCTTGATTTTCGGTGTGTTAAAATGCGAATTAATTTCATAGCTTGGAGCGCTGCAGGCGAGATTAGCATCCGGTCATCAAATTTCGCATGGTGTAACCCAATATATTTATATTTTCGGATGGTTCGCTCGTCACTTTGAGTTCTCGAAGTCACGCGAAGGTATACGCCTACAGGACTAGATTGAATTACGCAAAAGAAGAAGCTGCGTACCTAATTAATTGCGCAGGGAAATGGTTGGGCACTACACTATATGCCGTTGCCGCTCTGATCATCGAACCACACCATCAGGTAGCCAAAAACCCAAATTTTTTGTGCCTCAGAGCATTTATTATCTTCATGTTTCATTTTTTATCACATACACACAAAGTACTTCTATACCGAGTTTCAGTTTTCGATTCCGTCAAGTCAAATTCAACCTGTAAAACGTAACGTTTCTCTCCGATAAATATACAGTGAGCTTAATTGAATCAATAAATTTCACTGAGCTATTTATTTTTTATTGCTACTAATTCGCGGTGCGGAGTAGGTATATAGAATGAGTCTTCGTTCCGCGAGTTTACGAGATTTGATAAAAAGAAAAAAAAAAAACAATTGAAGGTGATACGTCTTTGAGTTGGTTTAAAAGAAGCGGATAATTATCGTCAGTTTCTCCGGGTATAATCGTTTGACAATTTTGTGGGACGTCACATAATCGTTAGCTTTTGGCGAGCAGTTGATTAATCTTCTTTTAAAATTGCCTTCTGCGATCCACGACGTTATTGCAGTAAACTTTTGTCAAAGGTGTGTTACGATGGCATTGATCTAATTGGTTCAAGGTTTCTAAATGATGCTGTTTCATTCTCAAAGACAAACGACGGTGAGGAGAGAATCTGTTGATTGATTTTTTATTCACCTTCTTAAAAAGACGAATGAACGTATTGTCAGAAACAATAAGCGGCATCGTCATCGTTTGGGGGAAGAAGTTTCGATAATTACGTCTGATTGGAGAACTCGATCGATTTTCAACAATTCCCAGCAGCATCTGCCGCAGATTTACTCTTCAACATCGACCACAAGAAATTCCTTCACGCGCAGCGAATACTTTTCAACTGCAAACGTTCTCTAAATACTGACCATTTGTGCGTGATGAAATGGTGAGAGCGTACGAGATATCGAAGCTATTTTTCAGACGTACTCGTATAATATTAATCGGCGTGCAAAAATATTCCAGATAAATCGTTTACTCTTTAATTCGTTAAAAGGAAACCTCCGCGAGATACGTTGCGGAGATGAAATAAATATTATAAATCATCGTATGATTCATCGCCAGTATATCCTCCTCAACGGATGAACCAGGGGGTTCTGGACCACCCAGTTAACCGAAGAAGAAAACTTTCAGAGACCAGAACTGTGAGCACAAAATCCTCGCGCAAGAATCTCAGATCGATATACGACTGAGCTCGTCGCCCACGCCGGTTGTCAGTCCCCCCTTTGCCCCCGAGTTTCGTTGAGGTTTGGAACTGCTCTGCGCCAGCACGGTCAAGATGATGTACCGTACGCTCCGGAGTCCTGCCAACGTGAGGCCACCTGGAAGCCGCCACCGCATTGATACAAAGATATCAGGATATAACTAGCAGCACTGACTGAATTAGAGGTCCCGCAAAGACTTTAATTGAACTTTTGAATAATGATTGTCGATTTTCTGATACGCCTTACATGCGGACTGGCCAAACAGCGAACAACCAAGTTCCTTCAAGTCCGATCAAGCTCAAAGCTGCACCCCTAAGGTCAGGTTGTGGTCAGCCAGCTCCTTTGTTCTCGATCACGTATCGTGAATCGGCATAGACACTCCGTGATCGGACCCAATTTTTTCCGCACCATTTCGATCGCTTTCAAATATTCGGTCGAAGACTAACGAGGCTAAAAGTCAGTCGTGATCAAGTTCGAATGAAGCGTCAATTGGAAAATATCAGCTGAACAGTATGCGGTCGTTTCGGTCCACCGTGGGCGTACTCCTTTTACTCACGCATAGCACCAGGTCTCCGAAGTCCTTGTTTGTTAGTCGCGGCTTAATTATTTGAAACGTGATCGCGATAGGATGCTACTAATATTTTGGTGTGTCTCAACCGTCCGATGAATGATACCTGTACACGTCCTGCAGCAGCGAATCAGTATACAGCACACGAATTCATCCGCCTACTCTGAAAACGGGAAGAGTATCTCATGTTACCTACACACCTGGACTGAAGTCAGCTGTTTCGGTATGCCAATATTTATTGAAGCTCAAACTTCGAGTTGGTAAAAATGAAGAATTTTCAGTTGCACACAGATTTGGAATCCCTTTGATTTTTCTCATTTTTATCCAACGCTATAATCAACCCAATAAAAATCTCTTCTTGAATAAGTCATATCAGTTTCTTCAGATCTCCCTAACACTTTCGTTCAATTTTTCACGTTCCGATCTAACATCTCGACTCTAATTCTCGGTATGTAACATGCCCAAAATTTGGTGTTACCAGGTTTACTATAAAAATCCGTTCCAAGTCTAATTCGATTGTTAAAGCCGATATAATGCTGGCTTATGTTGATGCCGAAGCTGACCATTATACAATAATAATGTATATAAATACTGTTGTTAGTTGTTAGTAGCTCAGGGCAGTGACCATTAGTACAACCGCGTCATTAGAACACTGATACGCCTAATTATACCGCTCAAAGTTATTTCTTGTCATTTTTCTTTGCACTATCTCATCTTCCGTACAAGTCCACGGTTAAGTATGCCCACCGATACATCCAACAAAAAAGATCAAATCTATTCAGGTTACCACCGAGAGCGCGAGGATCGTTAGCACCATCTTAACTTAACTAGATCGATCACATGCAGCGGAGAAATCTAGCCGCGGCATAAGTCCAAAACTTTAACGTATAGAAAAAACTTCTAGGATAGACGTAGTGGACCCTACACTGGTCGTTTATTACGACGACATTAAGTTTTTGCCACCCGGTATGATACGTAAAGTGTATACAGATATACCAGCACAATTTTAAAATGTTCACAACTCTTTGATTTTTTTTTTTTCTAATGTTACGAAATTCTTGTACACATTATACAAGCCAGTTGGGCGATGATTGTCAAACATTTTATAGAACCAATAAATATAAACTTATGGTATATTATAAGACCTGAGAAACTCCGCGCTACGGCCTACCAGTTTTATATACTAGGTAACCAACCAATCGCGGGTCTCTTAATTAGAAATAAATATATACGCACGCACGCATTGATTAGCATTTAATGCCACGTGAGTAGGCGAGTCACTGGAACAGCTGGCGTTCACTCGGTGCCTTTTATTTTTGAAATTTTTTATTTATTCCCATACATTTTTGTTCTTTTTTTTCTTCAATTCTACTTAATGCCCGCTGATATATCTCACAGCCGTGAAATGCGTGGGTATAAATGAAAAATTCCAATATTACAATATGCACTATGAATGTAAAGTCTTTCTATTTTTTTTTCATCTTACGCGTGCAACGGTCGTGAAGAAAAGATTTTCTATATTTGGATAAAAATTATTTTACATTTTGGTCTCGAATTTTCGTGAAGGGATGGGGTTTTAGGTTTTTTTTTTTTTTTTTGTTTTTCTTCTTCGTTTGTTATTTTTTACAGTGTCGGGGAAGACAATCTTCGGATTAGGGCGTGTTGTTGCGGAACTTTCAAATCCAATTTATCATGCGTAACGATCGGCTCTACTGCACGCATCATTGGTCGGAGGTAATGAATCTGAAAATCAGTATTTGCATCATCTCGTTGACCGGATCGTGATCGGGTACGGCGAGATCAAATTCTATAACGAATTGGCTTAAATTAACGCCTACCCGTGCCGAAGGGGAAGTCTCGAACACGTTATATACTGCACCTAAAGCACCTCCAACAAGACGCGAGGACTTATAAATATATACCTCGATATATCGCGTGTTGTATTAAAATATATAGCGAAATGCATACGTACACGAGCAGCACTTTCGCTCATACCACTCATCGTAATGTGATTTAAATTGTACGAAATTCATCACTGCGGCGTATCGCATGAGATCGGGGTAATTAGTTTGCATAGCCGATGTATATATGAGAAAGGGCTGGAGCATGGCAGCTGGATTAAATTAACAACGTGATACGTATGGAATGAGGTTTACTAATTTATTCGACGATCAAATTCGAATTAGAGCAGACTTCGCGAAGGAAAAGAGCTTCCCATGTTTGTACGCGTTTCACTTTTGCGCGCGAATCAAAATCGCCTTCATTTCTCAAATATCCCTATGGGTATGTGCTCGTTCAATTACTTATTCGTGTAATTAATAATCTCATGATTAAAGGGTTTAGATCGAGGAGGAAAAATCCAATCATCGCCGTATAAATCCAATCTCATAAAACCTATACCCACATAGGTATATTATATACACATATATTGACAAAGTGAAGAGAAAAATCGAATCATAAACAAGATTCTGACCTCAGGGGGCACGCCCCCCAAATTTATACCCTCTATAAATATGAGGATATGATATAAGAAGCCATGGGGATCGACCCCTCTCTCCCCCTCGTTAATTTATAGCAGTAAATTCTACTCTTAATTACGTCTATTAATACTATATAATTTAATTCTCCGATGGATAGATAAGAATCGAATGTCTTAAAAACTTCCCGTGCGGCATCGCGCATTATTATGGCGTCGCGTCGATCGGCGTCGGTCGGACTATTCTATGCGTTTTCATTGCGCCCCCATCATATCCTGCTGCAGGGGCTAGGTAGCGTCCTGGGAGTCCCTTGAGAGACTGTTCTTCTCTGTTTTATACGCGCGTATATCTACCCATAACGTAGTACACGCGTACATCCCACCGTTCCGATAGTCTAGACGAGAATATAATCCTCATTCAGATTTTACGAACGCTTACTTAATTTTTCTCTTCAATTTTATTCAATTTTTTTTTATGGCCTCTGCGCTGCACGGTCCTTGACTCCACAAACGAGCTCGGCAAACCAAAGCGACTAACGTTACGGATACGCGCACTTAACGATCTAATGCGATTTAGTTTGATTAGCAGATCGGACGAACTAAAAAAAAAAAACGAACCAACAATCTCGGGACGAACAAAGGAAGCCTATTCGTGAAGTTCCATGCGGAACGCTTGGATTTGTTGCCAACTTTTCACGTACATGCAGTGTTCCGAAGGCTTAAACTGAATTATCGAACACCATGTGGTTCGCCAATTAATTACGGTAATAATTGGGGAAGGGAAAAAAGCTGAATTTTTCTCTTCATATCTGATTGTCCAAGATCTTTCGAGGATTGGATACGCGCGATTACGTGTACAAGTGTAACCTACTTGAATTTGATTCGAGCGAATTTTTTGCGTTGATTTTATCGCAAGAAATTTAACCTGTGGTGATTTCTCCGAGGTGTTTGGTACAGACGTATACGAGAACCGGGTTGAAAGCACGTTAGAAATATCATTAAGATGTTTTTGCTGGTTTTATTATAAGGACGGGTTCGGGTTCGACTATACCAACAATAAGACAAGGCGACGCCTAATAAACGTACGATGAAAAATAGCCACGTGAAATAACACGGTCTGATAAAAAAAAAAAAAAAATAGAATCAAAAATAAAAAATAGAATAAAAAACGACGCCCTCTCCATCACCCATTCTCATATATATACCGTGCTTTACTTCCAACTCCAACTTCACCGGCTCTCTGAGCAATTCCTATCCGATATATTAATGACTTCTGTAGCAGCGCGATGTAATCAAGATTAATAGACATCGAGCGATACCTACAGCTGGTTTGTTCGTATTTTCGTAAGCGGGATAAATAAATTCTCCGGATTCAATCGGACCTCGTTTATTTTGGTTTCATTTTCTTCGCAGCATCGAAAGTGGGTATACAAGAAAAGAGAATAACGTACGGATCAAAAATTAAGAATTATAATACCAGATTTCAAATAAAAAATTAATAAAATACACCTGTGATTCTACTCAGACTTGAGAGCAACTCCTACGAGGTAAACCGTTACGAGTTGAATACATTTCTATATCCAAACATGCTGCCTATAGTGTCAACCAAAAATATAACGGGGCGCAAAGATCGGCGTCGCACGTGGACCTATTGGGGAGGCACGCGCCTCTAATACGACTCTCACCCGTCTCCCGGTGAGCCAGAACTATTTCCGCGTGACGGAGAAAACGTTTTGTGAGCGTCCCGACGCCGCGGGAGACGACGACGCTATACTCGGGCGTCGCGGTTGTTACGCAGCGGGTGTGTTTTACCGATACAGACGTATAAGTTATCTCTGCAGTAATAATTCTCTTAATCCCACATCCGATCAATCTTCGATCATTCTCGTATATACCGAAAAAAAAAAAAAAAACAAAAACAAAACTGTCCCAAACGAACCTCATTTATGAATTAATTTTTTTCTCTTTCTTATCCGTTGCAGGAAAAAAGTCAAACGCAATGAATGCAGGTGTCCACGTTCGTCGAACGGTATCTCGTGATTTTTGTGTTTTCTTTTCTTTTTTTTTTCATTCACTTATTTTCATTCAACGCGAGTCATTCGCGTGTCCCGATGATTCCGTGATGCGCGGCGATGGTAATTCAATTAAGGGGGTAACGAGACAAGGACGAAATGTACGCGTGTAATTTGTATTTCCGTAATTAACGATACGCGTATATGTACTTAACATATAAATTTATATTATATATAGAATGTGAGCACGCATGGTGCGGCGTACCTAAGCTGAGGATATGGACCATTCAGCGCTCCTGCAGTGCGGATGCTCGATGTGGTTGTGGTTCAGTAACGCTAACGAGTTTAATTAACCAACTTGTATCCATTTATAAGGAGCAATTAGCGCTCTTAGTTGTACACTGGAGCGCGTGATCACAGATAAACTTTTCCTCTTTTCGTCCCGTTTTCTTGAATAAATTATCTGAACAAACTACATAAATGTATATAATTCTTAATTCGTTAAAACGTGGGCGTACAGTAGGTATACCCGACTATGTACGGTGCATACATAGGTATATTATTTTACATATATAAATAAATATAAATATATTCACGCAAGTCCGAAGAGAGAGGTGTGATTTTAATCCCGCGAGTTTTTCTTATCGCCGTTTTATCAAACTATCAGTATTATAAATATGTTTTATATTATATACTCGCATACGCTTATAATATCGTGGTTGTAATCGTGAAGCAGCTTGGGGTTCCAATTAAAAAAGACGCGCCTTCTTTCAGTGCGACATAATAGGAGATATCTAATTACAACTGCTGATTCGGACGTAAGATTCTCACAATATACATGTTTCTGGATATTTCGGAGCTTCGAGATTACCTGTACGCGCGTTATGTAAGTGTGATTTTTCCTCCACCTTCACCATTTAATTTACGTCCCATCTCGCGTACTTTGAATACTTTTGTGATCGTTGCGGAGATCGTTCAAAATTTTAGAAAAACCTTCAGATGTACGTACGGCGAATAATTACACCCGAGAACATTTCACTCTGTTCAATTTCCATACATTCACACCATACGGAGAGCGTAGCTCGCGAACGTAAGTTATATTTAATCTAAACCCACGCGTACTTTCGACGGGAGAAATTTTGAATTTTTGAATTTTATTTCTTTCAGTTTCAGACGCAATCAGCAGCTCATCTTTTCTAATATTATGATGCTACCACAAATGGCCATGGCTGCGGTCTTATCTAGTTTTATCGTCGTAATTAAAAAATGTGACTTACCCATGAGATGCTCAGCCAATAATCACCGTGTATCTTGTAACTGGCTGTAAAATAAAAAGATGATAATAGGTGATATAAAAATCTTTCAATACCAAATCTGGAAAAATAAAAACCTGACGGCTCTTTGAATGTGAAACTTAACCTACGCATACGGTGTGCGATAATCTTAAAAACATCGTCGAGCTATCAGCGAGCAATGACCCAAGAAAATATTCATTCCCATAGGTATACGTGCCGTAACCATGATGCCAAAGAATACAAATTTTTTCATGAAAATATAAGAAATTTTCCGTAACTCACAACACTGCTTGATTATGCAAGTGAAGATTATGCTTTGGAGAGATCGTACATGTTTCTAATTTTTATAATAATACTTTGAATCTTTTTTTGTTTTTTTCTTCGCTTGGAATTAGATAAAGGAATCGAATGTTATTATCCTCTAAATTGACTTTCTAAATTCTATGGAGTTATAAAATTAAAGGGTAATGTATAATATTAAGATGATTGAAATTGGATTTGGGAAATGAAGATCGGTCAAACGTTCATTCCAAATGGGATGAAAAAAAAAACAACATTTGAAAGTAAATTATTATTCCGCAGGTGTGGTGACACGGCGTAGGATTTCGCTCGGCGAATTAGATACGTGAGTAAAAAAGACGAAACAAAACAACAAAAAAAAAACAAAGAGAATTAAGAGAGAGACAAAATTGCGGCTATTTCTAGTCCTTGACCGACTGGTCTTTCTTTCCCTTTCCTACACCTCTCTAGCTCCTCAGTTCTTCTCCCTGTTCCGACCTGCTCCGTTCTAAGAGTTGAAGGCAGGTGCGAGTCTCGAGAACTGATCCTCCTGCACTCCTCTTATTATTCTATACCTATATACATAGGTGTAGAGAAAAATAGTCGCTGGAGAGCTAGAACACCCGTAGAAATCCCGCTCGATTCTTCTCACTCGTAGGTCAGAGGAAGGACGAAAAACCGCGGGAAGATGATCGGTCATCGTCGTCGGATAACCGTGAATCTGGTTACGGACTGGCGCCTGAAAAGCATTTGCAAAACGTTCAGGTCCTTGACTATTTTGTATTTGAGTTAGCTCAAGAAACGATGTATATAGTTATAGAGAAGAAGCGAATAGATATACATATATTTGCAAATGGGAACACCTGCCTATTCTGCAGACGTAATTCGTTAAAATCAATCCTTATATCCTGGCACCATCGGGATAACTCAAGACTGTTACGTATTACAACTTAAAATAATCTTATCGCAGTTGAAGAACCATATTGCAGGTATTAAAAATGTGAAAAACAAAAATCTTGAAAATTTGCTTTCATTTTTAGGGATAATCTTTAGATCCGGATTGGGATGAGGAGGCGCCTGTAGACTGTTTCTTTAAAAGCTTTAATACGCTTTTCGGAATTAGTGAGCTCCAGGCGACGGCGCCGCCATCATCATCATCAGGTTATAATCCTAGACCCAAACTTTTTGCACAATTTTGGGTCTAACGCAAAAGTAGTATAGACCGCTAGAATTTGTCGGAGAATTTTTGCTGATAGGTGAATACCACCTGCCGTCTATTCGTCCTTGGATAATTGCATCGGGCAGGATTTTAACAGGGACTTTGGTTTGCCTTGGTAGTGTAGCTGCGGGTTTTTAGGGGAATTATTGGTATGGGAATAGAGGGTATTATATGGGTACCTAAAACACGATTCTCTACGAGTTTGCTGCTTCTGCTGTATCCGCTGATCCTTTTATAGGTATTTATACGTCCGCGCTATAGAGGTTTGGAAAAAAAATTTGCCAGGGGCGTCAAAACGATTTCTCAGATTTCAAAAACCTTCAGTTTTCATATCCTTCAGGGTTGATCAATTACGAGTTATTAACTCAAGTAGTTATTGTTAAATCATCAAATATAAATACCACCCTGCAACGCCCTATATCTTCCCCTAATTTTCACCCCTCAAACTTTCCGAGAAACAAAAAGTAAAAATCAAACAGAAATCTAGTGCTCATCTCTTGGATTCTCTTGTTTCAAAATCTGACCGGAACACACGATGTCTCTCGCTGAAAGAACGATTGGAGGAATGGAGGGGCGCGGAACAATTTGTCGGCATTCTTAAAGGGCGATCATTATGTAATTTGGCGTTAAATGTGCCGTGTTTTGTTCGCATGCTCGCTAAAGTTATAAAACTCAGCTGCGTTACAACGACATGAATTTTAGATTTTTTCTTCTCCGCTAAACGCCACAGAGGATTACACGCTCCGCAGAAGCAGCTCGGATATAATTACTAATACTCAAAATATGAAAATAACGCTGGCGAAGCATGAAGTCCTTTTGATTTCAGATTTTTCTTCTCTTCGAGGAAATCATACGCATATTTTTGACTTGTTATTTTGAACGCTGTCAACGTTGCTTCTGTTCCACCCTCTCGAAGACCGGAGATTTCCCTTTAGGGGGCCGAACTTCCTTGGCCACGTTGAGTATTAAGGCCGGGAGTCAGCGTCCCCTTGACAATAGATTCGTTTTAAAATCCCCCATAGTCCATAGAGTCGTTACGGGAGTCGTCCAAAAGATGACAATCTACTGCGGGTAAATGTGGGCGTGGAAGCGTCTACCGTCTCCCGTGGGTGAATTTTGTCCTCTTTTTTTTTTCTTTCTCTTCCCTCGGTTCACCCCGCCCCGCACCCATGTTCAGAAGAAGTCCCGGATTTAGAAACTATATACCTACACATATACGAAGTCAACGTTCAGCGACGGACGTCGGCGTGAGCCCAAGAAAAACCCAACGCATATACCGTTAGCCCAGCGTGAGACACGTGCCTTCCGTCACCACAAATTTAGTTGCGGTTTGTTACGAAGAAAACCACCTTGCACGCCGTTGCTGCGCTTGTTACTCCCATGCAGCTGACTACAACCAAAGATAATAATATTCGCCCGTTTGAATATGTTTTTTTTTCTCCCCGTAGAGAAGCAGAAATACTTGCATAGATATGTATAATTCTATACCCGCCCCAAAAACGGACCTTCGAACGTGTTCGGAATATTTCATGAACCTGGATGACCTCCCGCCAGGCGAACGTTGAAGACGATAATCCAAAATACCGACCAAAGGCAAAATTTTCAAATTTCCACATTTTAAAGGCCCGATTTTTTAGGTCCTCTTCGTGTAATATATCTTCCGAGTTAAAAAGAGGTGTTTAGTATTCAAAAAATTTTGGCACGTGTGGGACGTACGACTCGCGTTAAGTTTGCGCGGTAAAATATCGTTCTATTATTAGTCCCGAGTTTGAAATTGTCGTGTTTGAGATGAAAATAAAATTTTTTGTAAATCCTCGCCGGCGTTGACTGGCTCAAGCTACGCGCTGACGTACGCCCATAAATCGCGTGGCATAAATTAATATTTTAAATAAATAGCAAACATCACGATGACATCGTAGAATTTTAACGGTAGAAAAAATTGGAGGCACATAGAGAACAGCTAATCCCATGTTTGAATAAAATCATCAAGCTCAAAGTAATCAGCAATTAACTGTAAAACCGTGACGATGACCTACTGCTACCTAGGGGTATCACTCTTCGTGCCCGAATAGTTGATGATTCCGAGATACGGTTATACAGAGAAATAAGGTAATAAAAATTTCAAATAAAATTCGTCAGGGAGATTGGAAATATTTTTTCTCAACATCGAGTTTATAATTCATAAGTCAACTCGGCGTGTCGAATTTAACGAACTATGACGATGTAACGTTAATTTACAACGTTAAACCGAATGATGTCGATTACTTTAAGGGAATAGTAGCGCGGAGGCGCGCGGAAGAGTAAAAGGGAGAAGATAGGAAAAAAAAGGTAATAATGTTTTTCGGGAAAACCTAAACGCTGCTTTACTCGCGCACGCGGTGACAGACGTCTGATAATGACCACGAGAAAATAAGACGAAAATAAAATCGAATCGTAAAACTTCTCATTCCACTATTATGGGTATAATGTATATACATATATGCCTACCTACTTCTTTCAACTCCACTCCATTACATTCCACCCTACGTTAAAACTCTGGATACAGCTCAAGCGTCGAGCATTAGAGCCAACGTAATGGTCGCCCTAGGGCTACGATTCGAACGGTGAAGGCGGCGGACAACCGAGAGGGCGAACGAACGACCGAAAGGGCGAGGAGGGAAAAGAAACATGCGTGACTGTCGGTTGGTTCGGGCTTGGGTCAGACGAAAGTAGACTCAAATTAGCGTTGTGGCAGTTTATCCTCTTGGTCTCTGCGCGAGTTTAAGCCAAGTTTACGTTCCCGTACGAGGTTTCTCATTCTTTCATACGAAACGCAACACCTAGGCAAGGAAACACTCGCCAGGACAAAAAATCTTAACCGAAATCCCAAATTTATCAGCCTCAAGATTTCGTCCCAAATTTTTAATTCACGAAAATAGATTACGAATTAACGGGGAATTTCTGATTCATCAGAACCTAACCGCTCTTGAGAAATTTCTAATGTGTTCTTCTTCCCCTCAGGGATAAAGGCGGGCTGAATAATAAGGAAAGAAAAGTATGAACCGAACTTTATGCGGGTGGGGGATTGTAAGCGTGGCCGAGCGTGCGCCTCTTGGGACGCCTCCGACGCCCCGGGTAAACCGATTACCTCTGCTCCGAGCAACATATAGCGCATTTTAGCTTTAACTGCAGCTCTCCGAAAGTGAGGATTGGTGAGCTTCGTCGGGTACCTACCAGTAGTTTTTATAGATAAATTTATTCTCCATTTTTTACCCACCCCAAATTAGGGGTGAGAATCGAGAATACGTAAGATATACACGTATGTACAAATTTATGCGCTTGAAAATATGAGTCTTAAAAAATTTCTTACAGCGGAAGAAAAAACTTCAATTTTTGACGATCTTTAAATCGACTCGCACGTGGCAGTACGATCCCCTGTAATTTCAAGGTTAAATTTGCGCAGACCATCGGTAAAGACCCGAAGTATATACTTTAAAAGCCCAATTTGGTGGCAGTAAAAACAACATTTATTTACGGTCCACTCAGCTGAGAGTTCGAAAAAATACATAAATAAATAAATAAATAAAGCAACGAAATAACGCAGAGAAAAAACTAATGTCGAAAATTACACCGCTTCGAAAGACCGAGGCATCATCGCTTATGACTTCCCATTTGTTTTTTTTTTTCGCTCTCCTTCGATCTCCTTCCGTTTTTGTAACACTGATCGATGTGGATGCGAAATTTTCGCCCGAAATTCGCATCGTTTTGATTAATCTGGAATTTTTTTTTCCTCTCACCTTTCGCAAGTAAAATTTGGGCGCGCATATAATATTTATTGTGCTCCCGGCTTTTGGGGCAGGCGGTGCAGATTAACCTCTCGCGGGTTTCTGTATAATAGCGGGATCAGGTTGCAAATCTCGCAAAGAATTCATATACCATAGGTATATGTATGTATATGTATGAAAATATACCTACTGCAAGGTAAATTTTTCGGTTCCAAGTTGTTACCTCATTCGAGCCATATAATTATAATAGCTGGTGCAGAATTCAAGCGTAAAATTGGTCCGTGCCCTGGTCTGACTTTTACAGCTATATTTTAGTGCGCGTATTACTTGATCATTATTATTATGTTAATTACAGTAATTAATGTTTACGGATATTAATTGAGGCCTAAGTTATGCCGCATGCAGAATTTACCCTTCACATATTATTATAAAACCATGCGTATGCCGCGTACACGGATTCCTGAGAATTTATTATTAGATTTAAAAATGGAATTTCAAGTTTTCACGCATTCAACGTTCCCAGCAGTAGAAAGCTGCTACTTTGTTGAATCGATGTTCACAAGCTTCATAATTTTTCTTCATTTTTCATTTTAAATCCAACTCGGTAACGTATGAAAAAGAAACGAAGAAATATTATGAAAAAGAAACGAAGAAATATTATGAAACAACGAAAAAAGCTTTCACCCCCACGTTTCTATCAATTGGAAATTGATTTTTTTTTTGTTAATTCAAGATACTTGGGGCTGTCTACTGGTATCAATTTATTGCCCCACAACACCCTAGATATTCTACTTACGATACACACCTCTGCTCATACTGTATATTATCAAGTGTATGCCTACTTAACTGCAGCTAAAATTATTTTCACCGCACGATAAATTCCGGAGATTAAATATAAACGAATGGTTGTCCTTCCGTGTATACGTAGTGCGTACGTTACGTACGTAAATCGCAAAGTCTATACGGTATCGTATCATCTCTTTAGCTTTTTATAATGCACGCATGTATTTTACGCAACGTATATACATAACTGTAAGATACTACAGCGCAGGTTCGTGCAGCAGTTCAAGATTTCGCGTATAAATTCGCATTTAAATCGACGAGATTCGTGAAAAATCGTTGAAAAATTCTTGGGACAAATAAATAAATGTATAAATAAATTTAAAAAACATAAATACAAATAAAAATGATAAAAAACGTTCAACATTTTGCGTCTCGCGTATCGAGATTATCGTCGGTTTATACAATGTACCTTGCAGGATATTGCGAAAGGATATTCTGATTCTGTGAGTGCAGAAAACGTGCAATCGTAATAATTAGGAAAATATGATTTTGCGCTCGCGCATCGTGTCGAGGATATGACGGGACCTCCTTCGTTTAGGTTGCTTCAATCATCGTTAATTGTCCACTCACCACGGGGCGCGATACGTTGAAGCCACGCACGATTTCCTTGGAGGTTGTTTTTTTTTTTTTATCTCATACACCATAATGCACTGTACGGGGGAAAAAAAATTGCCGAATATAATGAAAGCAGGTTCGTCCACAGAAAATATTAAAACCAGTTCAAAACATAATTCTGAACCATCAGACGTGTAAATTTTAAATGCCAAGTTCCCTACTGCATTACAGCTGACCACTTCTTTTTACATACCCTGCATAGGGTATTTACCGACCATATGCAGTCTTTTCTCAATTTTACGGCAGCACGAACTGCACTGCCCGCAACCAAACGCTTTCATTATACCGTTTTGTTTTTGTTTTTCTCTCGAGTTTTAAAACAAGGTCGAACAAATTGCGCTTGTTTTCCCGAAAAAATGTATACAAGTTTTTTGATTATCCTTTAAAATGAGCCCACCAATCCGAATCTGCTAACTCAATTGATCCATCTATCGAAATGATTAAGTCGTTGCTAATTTTTTGCTTCTCGGAGCAGAAGAATTAATATATCTCGATTGGTTAGAGTCGTACGTTAATTTAGTTAACGGAACCGTGTTGCTGAAATTAAAATACATAGGAATAGCCTCTTAAACTTAAACCTTATCAAGAAAAAAAGATGATTTTTAGCCCAAAATTCGAGAAACTCTTTAGATTTTTATCAATTTTGGGGCCAAAAATCAAATTTTCTTTTTATTGGGTTCTATGAGGTATTCTTTCGTATTTTGAGCCCAGGAATCCGAATCTGTAAGCTAAATTGATATATTCATCGGAAACGTCGAGTTATCGCCAAATTGTCGCTTTGAAGAGCAAAAAATTGATATATCTTGATTAATTTTTATTCATGGCTCAATTTAGTTGATAGATGCGAATTCCCAGGGTCGAAAACACGTCAAAAAACTGTCCGTTGAAAGATACCTCATTTTTTTCCACAGGATTTCGATGTAGTCTCATGAGGACTGAAATTTATAAAATTATAGATGCAACTTGGCTACACTTCCACAGTGATGATGGGATGCAAAATTCATTACGTGAAAATTTACAGCTCGTAACCAGATTTTCTATGGTCAATTGGCAACGCGATGCATAAAATGACTGTAGGATATAAACTCACATATTTCACACACGCGAGTTTATAAGATATATAATAATAGTTATAATCTATTATCTATGCTATATACTTGTACGGAACGAAGTATAATATTCTTCTTCTTCAGTGAGAGAGGGATGCGGTAAATCACTAGAAATATATTCATGCATCGCACCTTACCCTGTGATATTATTATAACGATCTCTCGCGAGAAAGTTCCATAAGCCTATTTAAGCGTACCTACACAGCCGCCTGTTCAATCTCACATGGAAAAAAGCGCTATTATCAAACGTTTAGATAAACGGTTTATAGGCGGTTGGTCTGTACATAGAAAATATTATCACGTTCTTGAACTCGAATTTCACATATACAATTACATAAAACTAGCCGGGGGTGATCACGGTTACCAAAAACCTCGTGGGGGAAAAAAAAGAAGAATAAATACCATCGTGCACATTATATTATACTTTGGATTTTCAATGGTAATCATCTCCTTCGTACTTTGCGGCATTTCTGGTTAGAGTATCGTTAACTTCTTATTATTATCATCATTTTGATGCATGGAAAAAGACCTTCCATACATCTTGACCCTTCCAATAAAAAATGACATTCCTGCGGGCTCCGTTACGTCCCTTCAAATCTGATCGTACGGACCTATACGCGGTCATGTTGTAATACCTGTACGGTTTTTTGTAATACCTATTTTATAGGTATACCAATTTCCGCCCGTGCCAGAAACCATATGGTATACGGAGAATATATATAATGTATTTTAATATAGGAGGAGAAGAGAGAAAAAGAACAAGAAAAAGAATAAGAAGAAGAAGAAGAGGACTTGTCTCAGAGATCAGTATGAGGATCGCAGGAGGTATGTGAGGAACTTTAACATTTTCCGTCTCCTTCGCTCCCTTCTCGCTGTACCATGTTTTCTAACCTCTCCGTCTCTCTCTTCCTTTCTTTCTTTTTTTACCAACTACCGTGTTACGTACACCTGTCCACCCTTCCCTACCTACCTACATTTTCTACCTTCCATCGTGTATGCCTCATAACTATACGTATGTGGTGTCCGTATATGATGTTATTCACACACATGTCTTTGCGCGTATATTCACGAATACCTACCAAAGAAACTACGACTTGCGGGTATCCAGTGTGATACCGCGGGGGCGGATGAAACGTAAATCTCCATTAGAGTAGCAAGTGTTGTGTTTCTGTCAGAAGAAAAAAGACTGGTATATTTTCTATTCCATGTATGGGGATTTTTTTAGTCTTCGGAGGAAAGAAAAAGATCGTTGGGGGAATGGGAAGCGAATACGTATTACCGTCGAGGGAGTCTGGAATTGAAACCCCATGGGCTATCGGGGTCTAACAATATTACAACACGGAACCGAAGAGGAACAAGAAACATCGAACACGCCCATTGGAAAAATCTCGGAGCCGGAGATCGGAAAAAAATCTAATCTAAATGACGTATAAATAACGCAAAGATATATCTATTCGTTACAATGTGTTGGTCTTCAGACAAGAGACTTGCCGAACGATTTACATGCAAATGAATGTCCTATAGTTTGTTAGTGTCCTGTAATAGAACTCGAACTCTGCTCAAAAAATTCAACCTCGTGATGGCGATGATGACGATGACGATGATTATGATAATCACCGCGATTACGATCCGAGATCATTTCGATCGCGTAATAATCGTAATCAATTATGAAAGTATCCATGCTTGGTATATTTATGAAGAGAGCAAATTGGTTGTTGACCGGATATCGATTCCGTTGATTTTTTCAACGCATATAATAGAATCCGAAAGTCCCGATGTTTCCCCAAGTTGTCCAGATCCGAAAGAGAGCTTATCTATTTCATAGATCTTGAAAAAAAAGAAAGAAAAAAGTTTATTCCCGTCTAAACGATGCAATTACACAGACCAGTCCCCAAACCTGATCCATTTAACCTCGTAGGGTACTATACCACTGCATCGCACCGCGACTGATCATGACGACTCATCGAATTTTCAGTGATTCTTTAATTTATTTAAACGAGGGTAATTCAAGGTAACATCGAACAGACGAAATCATCTCCAATAATAAAGACATTCTCGGTCGGATATATATTACCAATTATTTATAGTTTTTATCTACAAACTATTCTAGGTTCGAAATCAATTTTCATTTCAAACTTATCCCCGTATAGCACAGGAAATTGTTTTCGCCTCAAGGTATTTATTCATGCCCGCCCGAGGCTGTCGTGTATAAGTACACGTGTACATAGCGTATACTTATTTGCATTTTTTTCTCCCAGTTTCATTAACCCTTGACCTCATAGCAGAGGAGGGGAGACCGACTAAAAACGAACATAAGGAAGTAAGCTGCGCGAGAAATAAACCCACCTGAATATTCATACAGTTGCCGCCGCTGCTGCCACTGCTGTTGCTGGGTATATAAATTCAGGAACGTTAAAGCCCGGGTTTAAGTTTCTCGGTTAGAAACGCGTAGTGACTGCAGAATTCAAATTTGAATTCTCTAAATTCTTCTATGGCCATCCCACGAGTCCGTTCGATTTTTTCTTCATCTTTCTTTTTTCGATTCTCACAGGCGTTCAAACTCACGAAAAGCGCGATGTGGGTTTTTCAAGCGTGTCGAGATTTTTCCATTATCAAAACAGGATCGTTTAGATTAAAGTGAAATTTTTGATGTATCCAGCTGGGTCCTTTATAATTTCTTTGGCTTTACGATAGCCTCCTCGATCCTTACAACTGCAGCCTAGCTACAACGTACAGGACGACCGGTCGTTTCTTTTTCGTCCCACGGAGAAGGCGCAGCTTGAAATAATACCTCCTTTTTCGGATCGCCTAAATTAGAGGGTCGAGAAAAGGGGCTTAAAACGCAACCCTTTTCTAATACACACCCCCACACAATTCCTACCATCATCAAAAAAAATTTACAGGTGCATAAGAATTTTTTCAAACTAATGGACGGGAACAGAAGAGTTGTAAAGATACTGCAGCATCATTATAAAACGTTTATACATTTTCTACACAAAATGATCTTACTGTCAAAGTCAACTCTTGACCCTCAGTAAGGTAAGAAAATTTTCATTCCGTCAAATAGAACGGCAAGCGTAATTAAGTTTGTCGTTTTTATATCAACACCAAATTCAACTACAAAATTTTCGGGTCCCCATGACTCACGATGATGCGATTCGTGGAATAGTTTAGGTACTGGACAAAAAGAAAAAACGAAAAAGAGAAAGAAAGAAAAAGCGCAGACCTCATGAAGGAAAAAATCACAGGTGGAAAGGGGGGACCACCTGCGGGCAGAAAGGGCACCCCGGAGTAGCTGCGGCAGGTACCACCAGCAAACCACAAGACGCGGTAATTACGTTGGTCGGGGGATCCTTTAAGAGTCAGTGATCGTGAAGCCCGAAAAGAAGAGAGAAAAAAAAAAGAAAAGAGAAACATACTAGGAGTGAAAAATAAAAGAGTAAAAAATCGAAGAATATTGTGAAAGAAATAAAGAATAAGAAAAGAAGAGAACGAAAAAGAAGAAAACATCGAAACCACATAAAAAAGCACTTAAACGAAGACGACCTGATTCGAGAGTAGGACGAAAGCAAAGCTGGGCCCTCGGGGCCCGGTTTAGAGGGCCCTTTGGCTGCAGGAAGAGTTGCGCGCGCGGACACGGGTGCACGAAGCGTGACAGTGAATGCGTGCACACCTGCCCTGCCGTCGTTTCACCGGTGGGGGTTCAGGTGTGTGATTTATGGAAACAAAGGGCAGTCGACGAGACTCTAAAAGGGCGGAAAGAAGAGAGGAGAAAAGGAAATAGGTGAAGTTCGGCTCAGGTTTGAAAGGACAGGGCGGAGAAGGATCCTGTCTAGGATTCGACTTAGGTATAGTACAACTAGTGGGTCGGAGTTATTGAGGATGTGGAAGTCATAACTCAAGATTTCAAAGGGTTAAAATGGGTGGTGGTGGGTGCCGCGGATAAAAGAAACCCCCGTATTTTCCCTTCTTATCTTTTCAAATTGTTGTATCACCGCGCTTACATCTCCCTACGACGGAATCTGCTTCTTCGTCTTGGATTCGCCCGTATTTCCGTAACTCATCGCGGTTCTCGTGTAAAAGATTATCCCTACACCGTAACTCCGGTGTACACCTCATGCACTATTTTTTATTTTTCTTTCTCACTCTCAAAAGTCAAGACCGGCTTTAACAACGTGCGGTTTCCGGTACGGGTAGACTTACAAAGGGTAATGTGAACCTCAACCGACTCCTTCTTGTTCACAACTTTTTACCGGTTTATATATATGAAATTTTGACGCCTCGAGATCGTTGGGTCGAAGATTAATCACGACTTCCAAAAAATCGAGAAGGCTTGTGTGTGAATTATGTTTCTAAATTCTGCAAACCAATGCTTGGGTACGGCAGAAGATAAAAAAATCTTCGAAAAAGTCTCGAGGCGAAATTTGGTGTCAAAAAATGGGCCTCAAAGATGACCGTGCAAGATCTTGTTTTTATTTTTTAATTAGCTTTTCTTCCAACTTCATAAAAAAAATGTTCTCTTGCCGTTTACGAATATGTGAAAGAGAATTGTTAAAATAATATTCGCAATTTCATAATAACACCACGAGGCAGAATGCTCCATAGAAAATGCTCAAACGCGCGGCTGTAGCGATTTTGAAGTGCTTCACAAGTACTTCTTTCGTATTTATAAGCCTCTCTCGAGATGTGAATATAATCTCTAATATTTTCTCTCAACGCGCGTAGGAGTGGGTATACAAAGGTAAAGTAAAAAGGAGAAAAAAACATTTCAAACGAGTACGCAAGTACCACATAAGTATACAACCTATCTTCAACTCCGGTAACTTTCTGCGCTCGAGGTTTTACTGATAAAAAGTTTAAATTATCTGCAAAATACTGCGCCGGAGTGTATGGAGTTCATTTATTTCTATTTTACAGACTCCATTTAAATCTACGCCGGACCGATATTATAGAAGAGAAAAAAAAAATAAAGAAACTGATTAAACTCATAGACGATGTGGAAAAATAGAGAACTGCCGTTTCTATACATTAACGCGGAAACCTCGTAGCTACGGGGGTTATATTTTTGATGATATAGAGAGAACGGTCCAGCTGCTCTGCTTTCTCTTCCATTATATTGGAAATCATTAAGTGTAAGTATATAAATGCAGGTTGTCAAGTAACTTACGATTAGTACACTTACAATTCCCGGAAAGTCTATATAAGGTAGATAATAAGTTACGGTCGTTCATTATGGCGCGAGTTTGTAGAATTTAACGATTTTCGCAATCTGTTATCATCATTCGTTATTTAAGTGCGTTATTTATACGGAGCTAGCGGACAAAGCAGTGTCGAACCTCGTGCACCGTGTATATATAAATATATGTACGTAACGACTAATACCTGTAAAAGTCGTTGCGTTCCTTGGGGCGATTTTCGGGTCTGGGTAACCGGAGCGTTGCTCATACCGAGACTTGAAATGGCCTTAGCCACCTGCAGCCACAAAACGCCCGTTCACTCATTTTATTAACTATTATTACAAGAAATATTTTAGAGCTTGCGGTTTCGAAGGGTATATTTTTTTATGTTTAGAAAACGTTTCACAAAACTTATTTCGACTCAGTTTTAGTCGAATGCGCCATCGGAAAGTTCGTTAATCCTATACGTAGCCTAAACACACGAAGCAAACGTACGCGTATATCACGTGGACCAAACTCGTATCACCGGAACAATGTGCGTCATGATTTGGACAAACAAAAACTGTAACGATAACACCAATATCGGCATTCTCCCAAAAATATCATCCGGTATGGATTGAAACATTTGAAGCTAAAGCAGGTTGATGAGGTACGAAAAATGATTTTTTTCTCGCCCCTGTTTTCCCACCCCACGAATCTTCTTTTTCACTTTCGCAGCATCGATTTCAGGATTACTTATCGCGATGGAGAGTTTATTAGCGCATCAGATAAACCCAAGTTGGTCTCCCATGAGTCAAGGAGGGAAACGGTTTGTTCAACTTATCTGTACCGAGGGGCTTCCAGAACCCTGAAAATCAATATTGGCATCTGTATGGGGTGATCGTGTGTACGTGTAAGACCGGCAGCTTTTTCTTTGAAGAAAATTCTACAGTGAAATAGGTTCCCTGTGGATAAGAATTCCGGAGTCCCAAGCACAGGGAGCAGCCCAGCAGCGCGCGCTGTCGGCTAGCTTTGAGTGCAGGCAATTCGAAACGGTTGTTAATATTTGGATAAGCTAGAAAAATAGAAAATACGTAAATATATATATAATATTGTATTATAACCTGAGGAAGACTAATGACGAGGTTTCGGATCTTTTTTTTCCTATAAATGAATATGAGATGAAAGAAATATTTTGTCGAATGCATAATGCGTAATAATAACGAGTTATAAATTCATAAAATATGTCATTCGTTTTTGCACGATAATGTCTCGGCTAACTGAGGAACAAGTTTGAAACTTGCGTTGTAAATTAACGTGGCCTTATAACAAGTCGCGAATTTTTATTCATTATATTATTTGCATAATTTAATTAAAAACTTTCAGGTGATAAAACCAACTTGTAACCGAGTTAAAAAAAAATCGAGTCTATATAATAATGTAGAAACGTCGGCATACGTCTACAGCTATTATGTATATCATTGAAAATTATCCTCGTGAATTTCTCCCGCCCAGCAGCAGAAACGAACGCGCCGCGGTCTCGCCTAAATTCACGACTTGTAATTTAATCGTCGCTTTATTGAGGCGGGCTTTTTGAAAACTGCCTACAACAAACCGTGCACGCATCCTATATAAAGAGAAAAAAAAATCCACGAAAAAAATGAAATAAAAGAAAAAAAGGGTTGCCCGTTCTCCTTTCCAACGGTTCATGGGTTTTGTCCAAAATAAAAATAAATAATTAATGTACAACGAGCAGCGTTGCTGAAAAATACCATAGTCGTAAAGTAGTAGTCAGGTCGAGGTCCACGTCGGCTCCGGCAGCATCGAGAGTTTTTGGGGACGTTTATCCTCGCCTAAACAAAAACGTTCTCTGGCACAGGCAAAAGGTCCGCGTTGTAAGCGAGCGCGGAGCATCGTGAAAATAAAAAGAATTACAATCTGGGAAGAGCCGCGTAAGCGGATCCTTTTTGCCGTGAACCGTGCGAAAGCAGCCCGCGGTGATAGCGAGTATAAATATGTACGTGCGAGCATATAGGTGATAAACATTTATGTATTTTTGCGATAACGTGATATGTGGAACGGTCGTCGTGACTGCAGCGGTGCAGACAACGGGAACTAATTTCCACTCGGTTTTAAACAACGGATAGGAATGTATTTACAGTGGTTGCTCACTATTTTAAAGCGGAAAAAGGAAACGACAATCTTCCCTACTATACACTGTACCAGAGGGGAAAAGATATACCAATCTGCAAACACGGCTTGCCCATTTGGACCCCCTTGACCTACTCGACCTATCGCAGCTGTATACTCGTGTCATTCTTTCAGACACCCACTCGTAGCGCGAAATAAAAAAAACTTGAAAAACTGCAGCGGATGAGTTGAAAATTCTTTTTTCAACTCATCGCCAATAATCGGAAGGAGATTTGTTTTGACTTTTCCAATCAATTCTCTGTCTAGATGATCTAAATCTATACACAATAATATACATAGATGTAAATTAACACGGAAAAATGCTTGCTCCGAAAAATATAACCGCGTGTTTGACTTGGGCGAGTTCGAACAATAGAACGCAGTAAACGCGGCCAGCTATCTGAAATTGAATCTTAAATAAATACAGTTTTTTCTGTTTGGTTTTATTCATTTTGGTCCATAAGATTTATCGCAGCATCTATAACGTCATTATGCGTTAACCATTAAAATTCAATCGCCTAAGATTTCTATCTGGAGGGACTTTGTGTATTTTAGTTTGAATAAAATTTCAATCATGATATTTGTGGCAAGGCCACACGATCGATCAGACAAAAATCAATGTCGGTTATAACCGCATATGAACTGCAGAAAGTCGAGACTGTTTCTTTGAACTTTATTTACACAGCATCGACACCTGTTGAAAAATAAAATAATCCAAATGATTCCCCCGTGAATTATCATCCACTTTTTTGTTCGGGACGGTTAATTATAGTACGCTTTGCGTACTACATGATTTGATACAGGTAAACATCGAACAGCTGAGCTTTGGTGAAAGAATTATCCTAGACGTGTTATCTATGTGTAACATTTGGTGATAAATTATACTCACGAATTAATTACTGACCTATAGAGTAACCAATTAAATTGCTGTACTCAATAAAACCGTGATGTATAATAATATATTGATGGTAGAATAAACCGATTTAATTATATACGTGGGTATCAAAAGTTGATTAACTAGTCACCGTGCGGTAGTGATTTTATCTAACTTTCTATTACCACCATTTATGGTCTATCATGGTCGGGAAATAAAGGGCTACAATATATTATATTCACTGCTCCGCTAAATCAACTTCTGTATTTCCGCCATATGTTCGGTACTCGGTGAAGATTTTTTTACAAAATCCTGAGGAGAAAATAAGCCAAAAGCGACCCAGACTAACGTACGTCACCGAATTATAATTCGCATGTTTAAATTAAAATTCCCAATGCGAACGTATCGGAGAGCATGTAAAGTAAGAAAGAACGCCGAACAAAAGGTACGTTATAAAATTATACGACCAAAATGGTAAAAGTTAGTTTAGTCGCGCTTTAGGCACACGACGTACGGGCTTAATTATACTGATATTTATTGCGTTCGCCCGAACAAGAGCTGTTGCGAAATACCATTGTACTCCGGAGTGGTAGATACTAACTGCTAGCCATTCGCGGTCTTGTCCGGCAAATTTGCATATTTTTATGCAGGACTGTCGATTGTTTTAATGGGTAGAAACAACACTGCGTAGTTGTAACCGAGCCCGGAGGGAATAAGGATCCCTTTTAAACAGACCCTTGTTTATAAAATCCGCATTGTTTTAATAGCCACAAGTTTTTAGTGGGACCAGAAACTATTTTTGCATATTATACGACGTCCGCGGAACCGAACCGCTCGTGGGAATGGATGAAGGAATTTGAAAAATTCCGAAAAATAACAATAAAGGAATAAAATTCGGCAAGTTTAATTAACATTAAAATCTTGTACGCGCGAACTTTACAGCTATATGCAAGTGAAAATTAGCGAGAAAAAGTCTCATGCAGTCAGCACTCGACCCATTCGTGACTCTTGTACAGCATCGGGGGAACGATCATCAGGCTAATAAAGTTGTTGAGCCAAACGACACACGCTGAATATTCTTTACGTCACGCAACTCTGAAGTATTAATTCGAATGCCATGTCCTCAAGCGATTGCCGAGGCGGACGTCGCCTTCTGCGTCCTGAATGTCGGCGCTTCACGGTGGGTGTTGAATTACCACCCCAACGGAGAAGTAGTGGAAGGGTTGAAAAAATATTCTCATGCCTCGGAATTTTTTTTTTTTTTTTGGTCTCAGTTTTTCCCACATAAAATCTATATTTTTGGATAACGGAATTGATACCTGAACGAAAGAGAAGAGAAAACGAAGGTACCTAATAAACCCGCGGATGAATTGAAATTAATATTTATTACCATTTGTGTTACGGGTAAAATTGTTTCGAAAAATTATTACGGCCATATCTACAGGACGTAAAAATTTTCGAAATCAATATTCTCGCGCAGACGATATAGCGTGATCGGAATATGTATTCGGATGTGGGGTAGTAGTAGCTTCGTATATACGTGTAATATTATTCTTGTGTTTATGCGGAGCTGACCAAAGATTCATGGCGATCGTAACTAAATTTACTGATCTCACAATACGTCTTGGTCTCAGATGTAATTATCTCTAAGTTTTAATCAGACGATCCCCGGCATAATTGAAGTGATTTAGCGTAGAGGTTGCACTACGGGAAGTCTAACCCCCCGTAGGGATAAACCTGCGTCTTGAGGGCCCCAAAACACAAGTTAAAATCTCGCTCTACCCAACACCGCTCGCTTGTGTCTTCCACAATTACGACCATTGTCTTTCTCGTAAAAGAACAAAATTAAAATCAAAAATCTCATGCCAAATTCCTATTCCATTCATAATTACCAACCATTTTTACGTCATTATTCGTATCATTGTACTCATGGTTATCGATCAACTCAAACCTTCTATTTGGGCATACCTTCCCTCAGGGCTATCCAAACGGTCTTCACTCTTCAGCTTTAGACAATCGGCCGTACCCCAAAGGGATTTTGAAAGAATACTTTTTTTTTTTTTTTTATTTGTCAACCCTTTACGCAATGTGCTTCCCACGCGATAGATTGTGTCTTCTATACGATCGATTCATGCAGTCAATTAAATTCGTTCTGGACAAAACGAAGCTAGAAAAATAAAATTACCGAATAACTATAGGTGTTATACGGCTTCATTTCGGTCTCACCGATTTACCCCGACAAATAGTAATCGCGGGCAATTTTTTCCCATCGTCGAGCAGTATCGGCGCAGAGATAAGACGACGACCGTTCTCCGACTCTCACAGCCTCGTTCTCTAGCTTCTATATTGAGTGTTTTTTTTGTTGTTTTTTCTCGGTTCTTCCCCCCTCTGATATTAGAACGCGGACCATCATCGACGTAGAAATGGAACCCCGTCGCGTTCGGTCCTCATTACCGCACCTTTTCTTGATGAAGCATTCAACGCGCGCGCGTACCCGAAAAGGTATAATACGAGGCCTTGTTTGATGCATTGTCTTTAGAATTAGTTCTTCCCCTCGTGACTCGTATATAGCTATATGAGGAGATGCCGAAATATTTTCTGTCTCACAGATACGCTGCGGCTGTAACCCATCGTTTATATACTCGGACATTTTTGAGGTTGGACGAACGCACTTAGCAGTTCATCATTGTAATTGATTTTGTTTTTGACTAGACGAGAACTATGTAGATTATAGATGAGCTTAATGAGTGGTTACATTATCAATCTGTTGACGGTTAAAGAGAATAGGCGATGAGCGATCTTTCGGGTTATCAGATGACCACGGGATCTGACTTTTAATACCTTGTTGAACGATGTCGTTAATCCTTTGATTTTTTTTTTTCCGGATTTTCTTTTTTATGGGAACTCGTTATATGGTGATCGCGTGATAAATCTTCACCTTACAATCTATCTTATATCGCGTGTAATTTCACCTGATTTTCTATGCCGTTGGGAAGAACAATAAGTGTATAGAAATAGAAAGGTGCAGAGCAGTAATTGAATTTATACTCAGAAATTGAAGGGGGATTCGATTATTGCGAGTAGACAAAGGGAAATCTGACAGAAGCGATATAGTATAAATTTTTTCATAAGGATCCAGTATATTTATCCGTGAAAATGAGACAAAGGGCAGAAAAACCTTTTATATTAGACCCATGTTATACATCGCTATTTATGGGGTCTTGAAAGTTTTAGGCGAAACTAAATTTTTTCGCAAAATTAGTGATGGGGTGTTGAAAAATTGAGGTATTGGGTCCGCAAAATAGATTTCTAAAAACCTTTAACTAACCGCAACCGAAAACAAAGGTTCGTCTTTTTTTTCATTTTGAAACTAAGAACGTATCGCTACCTAAGACAATGCCTGGAGATGGTGATGATGAATGAGAAGTTCGCTGAAGGAAAATTGGAATATTTTGAGAAATCGTGTAAAATGTTGGGCGGTTCCCGGTGGTTAAAAAACCCGATGGATTTGAACCCTGAAACGATTCCATTTACTGGGTAAAATTGATCTTTGGCGGTTACAGCTGCTCCTGCTCGTACTTTGGCTGTTTTACTTTCGATGCCGCTAGCACGCCAAGCGTTAATTCTGGCCCGTTTCTTCAGAGCTTAATTGCAAAATCTGAAACTATACCGGTGCAGGCACCGACGTTGCCTTGGCAAGAAGAAGTTCGCGTGGCGGCGTCCGAACTTGCGTTACGTTTCTTCACCCTCCCTCTTTAATTTCACAGACGAAAGGGATAATCTAAAAATAACTTTCTCAATATCACACTCGTTATACATCCGAGAAACTAATTTTACTGGCTGAAAATCTTGAACGTATGTGAATCGAAAAGATCTTTATAACGGTAACGTTGATTTGAGTTTCAATTATCTAATTTAATTTAAAATCCGATTTGCAAATTGATTTCATTCATAATTGAAGTTAATCTGACGAGTTAATTATTAGGTACTTTCTCGTAATAAAAAAAAATAGATGTGCATCATCCAACCGATTATTCGGATTACAGGTCTATGAAAATTGTTTTATTTTTCTTATTTCTCACTGGTAGGGGTTAGGATGTGTTGAATTATAGAAAAAACGGAGAAGAAAATTTCTCGGTGATCCTCCGAGTCGTTCAAGGAAACGTATAAAGCAGTCGCAAGTGCATATACTTCAGTTCCTAATTAGTTTTGGTACAAGAATATTCCGGCGACAATGTGAAGAAAAAAGAAATATATATGTATGACGATGAATCTGTCGCTCCGGGTTATATGGGTTGTATATAATACGAGGTGGAGTCAAAAGAGAACCGTGACATATCGCGTTAATGGCATATCTAACCAGCTTGTGTTTGCCCGGTGAGTATAGAGCAGATATGGCGTCTGGTATATAGTGATGAGGAGTGATAAGAAATGATCATAAAGCAGTTTGCTGTAATGAGAAACGGCCCGTAGTATAGTTCGTCGGTCCGTCTTATATGCGTCCGCGCCGTTCTTCTCGTTGTTTATTCGTTCGTTCATTTATTCCTTGGGTTGGTCAGTCAGTTTCACAAAAACCGGGTGCCCTTCCATTAAAAGTTGCAAACGATCTCCGCCTAATGAGATACCGAAAAGTTAATGGCCCCTTTAATTGGGTTGTTAATTTTCGGAGATGAATTCATAGCTTAAAAATGCAAAAGCTATCTAATACCGTCGAGACACCGACGAGAGTTAAGAGAGGAAACTACAAAAAGGAGGGGAGGAGTCCACTGAATTAGGTGCCCCAATTTTTTATTTTTTTTTGTCTCTTCAGATTATATCCATTTTCAAGTTTATGTGTACCAGAGAAAATATCTCCATATTTGGCCGTACAAAAAAAATGAATCGTCGAAAAACTTTCACCTAATTTTTCACCAAATAGAAAGGAAAATCAATTCGCCAGAGACATCCGGAGCAAAAATTAGCTGTCATCGAGGTAATTTAAAATTACCCAGAACCGCCTCTTTGTAACCAACTAGCAAGTCATTTATTCACTACCTGTTTCACGCCATTCGATTTCTCCCATGAATTCTTATGGGAATAAAAAAATATCTTTCCTATATAAGCGCGACAGAATGTCGATCGGAAAGACGTCTACGACTCGACGATTTTCTGAACATCAGGAGGTGTGACTCGTGACTAGGTGAATTTTTTTTTTCTCTCTTCAAATTTGTATAACTTGTACTTTACATGGTGCAAAGTATAAGTATATAGTCGCTCTCGTGTTCCGGGGTACTCCCAATTTTGAGGTGTAAAATTTCAATTACCTCAACCGTTTTCAGCGATCCACCCTCAAAAATTAGTACATAGTTGAATATAAGAAAGAAACAATGGATAATAAAAAAAATCTATCGAACAATGGCCCCCGAAGAATGCGGGCATTGTAGTCGCACTCTATGCCAGGGAAAAGACCCATTGCCAACCCATTGTCAGCGATTATAGACAATTCTCCGTTTTATCCATTCTTGAAGATTTCTTTCTTTTTTTTTTACATTTTTTTTTATATTCCTTTTTTTTTCGTTTTTTAGTCGAACTGATTCTTACCTTAATATACCAACGCGCGGCGCACAGACCACTTTTGTTATACCAAGTGATCTTTTATCGTTCGTTCATTGAAGTAAGCCGAAAGCCGATAGATTATTTTAATCGGAATGGAACCGCGACAAGACACACCGCCTTTGTCCGATCCATCTCGAACCCTCTGCACTAACTGTTGCGGCAATTTCACACGCCTTTCTTTCTTTTTTTCTCGCTCTTTTTTATTATTTCGTTTTTTTTTTGTTTTGCTTTTACACAAAATAAAGTGATTCTTCTCCATTCATTCCATTGTATATATATTCTTTTATAATATTTGGAAATCGTCAGGTATATTAATCTCGACTTTGCTTCATTATGTATTTTCTATGGGTGTAGAAAAAAAAAAAACAGTTAAACAATTCTCAAGCATAATTTTACCGTACATACTAGTCAGGTGTTTAAAAAAAACAGGGGGTAAAAAATGCAGCGCCGTTACAGAGTACGGGTAATACACAAAAGAAAAACTAAAAAAATTGTTAAACAGTTTGGTATCTGATGGAAATAAACGATCATGAAATGATGAATCTCAGGTTTGAAAACAGCGGTTGTGGTTGGACTAATAATTGTTCACAGTGAAATTCCTGTGGCGAACGTATAAACGTAGTTGGTATACAACCGAAGGAAAGAGACCATCAGCTGATGTGGCCTTTCCGCGTCGGTTGTTCCAGAAAATTGAACCTCCGGAACACAAGGCATATGTACCGCGATTTACTCCGTAATTAATACGTTAGCTTCGTACGAAAGCCGGAGGTTGCGGTTACATCGAATTATTCGAGTTTTTAATATTCGAACTGACGAGTTGACCCGGACTCGGTGAAACCATCATCGTTAAATTCTCTTATATATATCGACGCGACGCACATCGCGTATACCTCGTCCCTTGCAAAATCCCAAGATGATCGTAAAATAACTGCACAAACTGCTGCAAAAGTTATATTAAAAAAAAAAAAAACAACAAAAAAACAACAAAAAAACGATCGTATGCATCTCGTTGTCGAGGACCTACATCAAGTGCAGCAGGGCTTATTAATTCTGCAAGTTTTTATTCACCGCATCGCTATTTTCGGTACTTTCTTTTTATTTTTCTCTTCATAAATTTCATATTATTTGTATGCCGTATATCCGAGGTCCTCGAAAAAGAAATGAACGTTCATATTATTAGGTATTCTCGGTATTTCATCGCTAGTTGGCTTTGGCTTTCATTCTAATCGTGGGATAGGCCCTTAGGGTACTTTTGCGGATGCTGTAGCATGGTGGAGATAATTGCAGGTAATCATAAGGCGTCGGTGGTTTAATACGGTCTGCTACCGTAGCCGGGAGTCGCGTTCTAGTCTACGCCCATTTTTTATAGAAATTGTATATACGAAATCAGTTTCTGCGAGATCGATCCACACGCAATTTCTGAACTAGACCAATCTGGCTCAAAGCCTCTTTTTTTTTCACTCACATTCCATCTCTCGGTGCAAAAAAATCGGACATCAGCATTCAGGACGCGTGCAGGACTGAGTTTTAATTCGTAATAACTAGAGATCTGGGTATAAGAAACCAGAAAAAAGAAACTCGAAAATTTTTTTTTCGGGGATCATATAGACGTATTCTATGCTTACGTCGTCTCGACCTGGTAATTACCCCCTAATAACAGTGATTAGCCTAGGGGCAAAATGCCGACTTTATGTATCTTCTTTTATGTTATATGTACCTAGTCCGATATGTGAGGGGAGAGAATAGCGGTGCATGACAGGAACTTCTTTAATGAGTGATTATTTTAGAAATACTTGCGATGTATAAGCTTGGTGCATCAGATGCAACGCTTCGCCAGACATATTATTAGGTCGAATGTTTCACGCCTTTTGCGAGAAAAATTATAATTTTAGGGTTAAGCTGTTCTT
Organism: Athalia circularis; assembly: GCA_963978495.1. NCBI lineage: Eukaryota > Metazoa > Arthropoda > Insecta > Hymenoptera > Athaliidae > Athalia > Athalia circularis. The sequence continues at coordinate 16,197,397 of OZ021698.1, read as the reverse complement.
AATGATTCCTCTTAATTACTAGCGCAAGGTGGAAAACGCCCAGTATATATTTTTGGTAAACTATTTCAACCCTAAAAAATATATATATATATATACATGTACATACATTTCTGTACATATAACGGGCCTCGACTAACGACTCTCGTGAACAGGAGATATCCTACCAAGGACCAAAGATTTAGTAGAATGATCATCAACTACGACCCACATTATACACGACTAATTCGTTACATAGACGCCCTTGAAACGCGGCTGATATAAATATGTGCAACTAAAAACTTATGGCAACCCCATCAAAATTGTGCAGTAAGATTCCACCGCAGACTCCCGATGATCGTTAAATGCAAATTTTATCCCACGCGCCTGATATATTCCAGATATCTATGCCGTTCTTTTCGCGGTTGTTACGTATTCGATAAAATTTTTATAAAATTCCCAAACAAAATTGAGCGTCGCACAATTTATGACTAATACTGTAATTGATCATGGTTACAATCGGTCGTAAATTAAGAAAATAGTTGAAAGTTATTTTTTATTTCCGTTCACGTTGCAATTGCAATTCGCGTTATGTTACAACTTCAAAGTGCAAAAACGATCGTAAATTATACTGTACCTAAACCGACTTTGAGGTTGTACAATTTTTACAGGCAATTTTTGAACACTCCGTAACTAATCTGAGGTAATAATTTCAGGTGATGTTATACGATATGTATATATATAGATATTCGGTAACAATGAGAAACAAAGGGATTCTTTCTCAACCCTTCAAAGGAGTACAATACACCTGGATGATATACCTTGGATTAGGGATGGTCAGCCCTGTCTGAGTAATTGGTCAGATAATAAATGACCTGTCTTGTTCCATAGACAGCTTTTCTACCCCATCTCACACATACGGACCTTGAAATTCCGGCAGAAAAATGAAATTGAGATCCTTAAAGATCTCCAGAATTTTCGAAAATTCAATCAAAGTTTCTCTCAAATCGATCGCTGAGCGGAACAAAATCGCTTTTAAAAAATCTTTGTTGAAAAATGTTGTTCCGTCAAAGTGAGAAGCTATTTCTCGATCGGTTTTCAGCTAAATTAAAGTCGCTATAAAATGTAAAGCTAAGACTGACCAATATTCCACGGTATTGTGACTCGCGTACTTCGTGCTCTCCGCATCGCTGGTTCAGTTCGGCAGCGCAGTGCAGTGCCTATATACATTGGTTGCATCGTTCGTAACGCTGCACTGCAATTATTCGCGGCAGATCGCACGCGTTCCGGTGTATGTCACAGCGACGCCCGCCTTCCCCATTTGAAAACTGAGGCTGAGAACACGCTTGAAATACGCCCTCCAAACGTCCGATGCGCTTAACGCTCGCGCCAGTTTCTGCTTTTGCTGTTGCTATTGCTGCGATGGATACGCGTATAGCCTACGGTGCAGAATGGAACGGACCGGGAGGTCGCTTATTTTCTTTACGTAATTTCTATCAAGGACAAAAAAATTAACTCGAAAACATATCCGATATCACGTACATCAATCTCAATATCGACTTTGTACGTATCGATGGAACAAAAAAAAAACAGACAAAAAAGAGTTGTCGTATTTTTCAATATTTTATCGAGCTTTTTTACCGACGCTCGATATTCACGATCGCATGATCGATAATTCGCAGTCCATTTCGCAACCTTAATTTTTTTACTTTTTCATTTTTATTCTTATAATTGTCTTTGCAAATGGATTCGATTCTTCTGCTGCAGTAATCTGACACAGGCTTTTACATATAATACATATACCGATATAAATGCGGCGCGTTTCAATCACTGAATTTCACACTGATTTCATACGCGTTACGGATCGCTGCTCGAGGTCAATCGTTGACCTCGGCCACTCCGCGGGATACGACGATCCGTGCAATACGTGTCCGTAGATTTCAAAAATCGCATCGACGTATGATCGAGCTGCATTATTATTTTTGTCGGTGACAATTTTTTTCAATATCCCACCCCGAAATCCCCGTGAAACGGACCTAATTATTTTTTTAAATAGTAGGCGTACACACACATGCCATCCTGCACGTGTAATAATATATCCGTTTCACTCGGCTGTTTACTATAGCACATAGTCATGCGATAGGATTTACACTGGGCGATTTTGCTGATGGATCACGAGGCTTCTTAATTCGTATGTTATCTACGTACACATACGATGCGACCGTGCGATACACCCACTACATTCTCACCTTCACGAATACACACGTAATATCCCCGTGTATTCCTCGTACCACTCGGAGGGCGGAGGGAACCGTCGGACGGATGGTTGCAATGGCTGCATCATCAATGGTTCCGGCTAGTGGTGCGCGATTCCCCTCGTAATACCTATACAAAAATAAAATCCTCACATAGGTGCGGGCATAGGTATGTTACGTGAAAAGACCAGTGTACGTGTAAATGTGAACGCCAATACACGTGTAACACGTGCACGGTAGACCATTGCCGGTATCTATATGCCTCCCTTCCACGGGGCTACTTTTTATTTAAACTCATCCTGCATTTATATTATGAAAAATCTACGTGTGTGGACGTTGAAACACGTACACGGATGGTAATAGCGTAGTACAGTGGATACTATAATACGAGGACCAGTACGGATGGACGGTTGGACGGATGGACAAGAGTACAAAGCGTGCCACGTTCCGGCGGGCGTGCTTCCTTCTACTGTAGCACCACCGGGTGTCCGCTCCACTGAGCCATAAGCGAACCCGCCATTCAAATTGCGTTTATATATCCACGGAGCCAACTCTCGCTTTTTAATTGTCACGGTTTTTGGCGCGCTAAATTTTAATTCAGCTATAGGTTTCTGGATACACCTATATTTCGACGTGGATGGAACCGACGCCCGGAGTCGGTATCGTTTTGGAATCGAAAAACCACACGTGAATTTATAAAACTTGGAAACAGAATATCGGGGATTTGAAACACTAGGAGAGGAAAATTTGAAGAATTGTGCGCAATCGCAGTCTTCGTACGATTTAATTGGCATCATTTATGCAGAGTACATTCGTGAAAAGTGCTAATATACATTATATGGTATTACAATACCCCCTGCAGAAACGATCACGAGCGCATATTAAGAGCGTTTATTATTATGACAATTATCATTAATGTACATTCTAGTTATACAAGCAATGGAATCTTTTCTCGTGCCGATAGACACGTAGACACATATACGTGCGTGCGTATATGAATTTTTGCGTATAAAGCACAACACACATTTTAACACACATTACAGGATATGGTTTTAACATACGTACGCATACAACGCACAGAATGACCGCAAACGCGACGCTTTTATTTATTGACCCGTGGTTTATGATTAGCGATAAACTTATGGTGCTGGCTTAGGGTCCGATTGTAAGAAAACTGAGCGTCACAAGCTTCTCTTTGATCTCGAATAATCATATGTGTTGCACACATACACGTAAAAACCTCGTAATAATATCGTACCGATACCCTCAACTTTCTTCGCGACCTTTCAACCCCGAGTCAGACCTTGACGTTATCGTTTCATTTTTATTTCTCATATATATATTATAAATATCTGTACATACCCCCGCTGAGAATTGAAAACATCATTCGCGTTACAACTTTATTAATACATAGAACGACGCACATATTATAAGGAGATAGTCTCGTGCAGGGGGCATCTTCTAACTACCATAGAGGGGGGGTCATCATACGATAGGAAATCACAAATTATTATTTTCATTTTATATTATGGGTGTTTATCTGTCCGTAATCATACCGCATACAGCTATAAACTCGTTACAAATATAACAGATAAGTAATAAGTATGAAATTTTTTTTTCAGAGAAGCCCAACGGTCGAAATCTTCCTAAATGAATGCTTCGTACCCAGCTACGTGTAATTCTGTCATGTCTACAAGTTTGAAAAAAAAAAAGTATCGTCATTATCCCGTAATTATTAGCGATCACTATAACTCTCGAATAATAAGGAAGAAGTCTAGACTGAATTTATTTGAAAATCAATATACGTATGATTACCGTGGATCGTGGTATAGCAAAGTCATGTACGGGTCTTTTCGCTCTACTGGAGAAAAAAACTGTTGATGCAGTGATTCGTTATCAGCGCGATGGTGAGCTATCGGGATGAGCTGACCATATAAAAGAAATGGATGACGGAACGAAGGTGGTAAACGAGGATCTGTAAAGAAATAAAGGCGCGAAGCGTAAAGCATGGTAAGAAAAAAAAAAACGAAAAAACAAAACCCAAGAAGAAAAGTCCCAGGTGCAGCCTGACGCTCTCCGCAGAGGTTATCAGCCGAAGACGCGGTAGTTTATCGCGATCCATGGTCAAACGGAGTCAGGAGAGAAAAAAAAGGAATCGAGAGGAAAGTTGGAAGTTGGCGAGGAGATAGCGGCTACATCGAGACGCGGACGTACGTACCGATGATCGAATGTGACTGCGGTTGAGGAAAAATCAAACCTCAGAGGCGCAAAGGATTGTTATAAAAGTCCCGGGGATCCCTGATTACAAATGTATGTGTATTCTCTACCCGCGGATGGATATAAATTGGGTAGATTCGTATCGGTACTGAAATCCGCCCAGGGTCCGGTTTGCCGGGCAATCGTTGTTTTCCTGGCGTTAGTGAAAAAAGAAGGAAAAAAACCGAGTTAAGCGAACAAAGAAATGAATAAAAAATACACGGTCGGTGCACATTTAGCTACCTGAACTCCGCGCCGGGATGCACTCGGCAATGAAAATTTACTTTGGTAACGAACCGATTCGGCGCCCAGACTTATTGTTAGCCTCGAACTTGAAGCTTCCGCTCTATTATCGCGGGACTGAAAATTCCCCTTATTATACGTATTTCACATCCCATTATTTTTTTTTTTTTTAATAATAGAATGAAGATGGATATTTATTGAACTTTTATCCATACGATACAAACGTTCACCTTGTACTTTATCTCAATGATTGCAGTGCGGGTGAAAGTCTCGAAAAGTAAATAAAGTAAATCAGCTCTCGCGATCATTTGATTTCAATTTCGCGAGCCAGATTTTAATTACGCGGAGAATTCAGACGTTCAGCTCGGATCGTTGTGGACAAATGTATAGGTATATGCGTTAAGATCGAAATTACAGGTAACTTCGGTACAACACACATCGTCTTTTTGTTTTTAATTTTTTTTTTTCTCTCCGAGACTGTAAGATACCGCATCGGATTCGCAGCACCTGCCGAGAATGCGTTTGAACGATAATATCCTTTGCATTTATAGTCGCCATCCTTGACATTATTCGACAACTAAACGACGACGCGCTGTAAGTTACAAAACTAATTGCGAGGACACACCTGTATCGATATAGTTAGCAAAGCCGATCATTACTTCGAATGAGTGCGAAATTTTCTTTAATTTTTTTTTTTACTCCAGGTTAATATCCACCGGTATAATAACACTCATTTGTTTTACTCGATGAACAGAAAAATAAAAATAATTCAAGCACGTTGACTCCGTTGATTTTTATACAAGTGCACAAAGTGAACCACGCGCTAAAATAAAGTCTGATAAATTTTAATGAGCTAGCCAGCTCGTATCTCATTATCATCCCGGTCACAGGAACCCCGGCCGTAGAGGACAATTGCATTATTTATTTATTTTTTTCCCCTGTTGTTAACGAAAAATCTCTGTTGTGAAAAAAAGAGACAAAACAAATTAAAATAACAACCGAACTTTAGAACGCCGTCCGGCTAATATCATTTTCATATTTTTTATCTGACGGGATGAGCGTTTCGAATTCGATTATAATGAGCGACAAATTAATTTTTTTATGTTATATCGCTGCCAATGACGTAGCCTACAAGATATATATTTTTTCTGGTTTTATGTATAGCAAACTGGCTACTCTGACACGTATACGCGACGAGGTTTGAAGTTCGTTTGACCGACTAATTAAAGACGATTCGTAGGTATATATCAATTAGCATAAAATCACTGGGGATAATATAATCGCAGTGTGTGTGTTTTACGCCAGTTTTCATTAACTTCATTTGACGCTTTTTATCGTGACGATTTTTTATCGAACTCCGGTGTATAAGTAGGTAACATATATAACGACCAAAGAATTAACAGGCAATATAACGTTCGAGAAATTTATTTTGCTAATTGGTTCGAACGCCTCGTATTTAACCATGAAAAGTCAACGTAAAATCACCGCTCATCTAATTGCTGGTCGTTCAAAGTAAATCCCAACTCCAGCTTCCCTCTTTTTTGTTTAGTTCTTTCCTCTTTCGGATATCCTTTTTCTTATTTCGTGAGTTTTCTTCTACACCTTGTACAACAGAAAATATTCCAACACCTTCGGTCAAGCCCAATAAACACCGGATCAAATTGACCGGATATAATAACCCTTGAATGCCGTTTAGCGCGGATATCGGTCAAACCAACAACGGTTCGAGAATTACCTTGCTATAAAAAAAAAAAAAAGGTCAAAAAACTACGAGAACCGCTGTCACGCCTCGACTGACGTGACAGGGGAGTCACCCCTCTCAGAATATTTTTCACTCATAAATATGTATCCACAACTCAAAGCTGTTCTACCAAAGGAACATTAATAAACCCAACGTTTCTTGAAAGAGGAAACCTCGGCACGATCACTTATCGTATTTCCTTGGGGTGAAAAAACCGGAACATCCCTTTCGCCACACTTCCGTTATAGTCCCGTTCGTAGAGTCTACAGATCGGACAAAACACAGGTGTTTTAAATACTCCAAGTTCTTCGGTTGTGCACCCTAATTGTAGCGATTTGCGACCGAACCCCAAAAAAAGTGCAAGATTATCCGGAAACGTGGAAATCACCTTGCAAATCTTCCGGCGATTTCTTATCCAAGACTATTTTGTACAAGTTGAGTGGGGTTCGACAAATGGATAGAGTTGCAGAGTCCGTTTAATTTTTTTCCTTTTTTCCAAGTAGTTTCTTAATTTCAAAGCCGAACGTCGCAGTCCGATGCGTCCGAGTCACACTACCGGACATCCGCTTTTGATTTCTGTATCAGCAAACAGGTGGACTCTAGCCTCTGTGCCTCACCGACCACTTGTCATGTCCGGTTTCTAGTTTGCCTGCTATAATTATTAGCATTTTGACGGATGCTTCGGTAGACGATGTGCTTGAATTATACGGCGTTTAATTCCTAGTGCTGAAGTTCAAAGTCCAAGTTTGAATTATGACAAGTTTTTTTTTTCCAGTTACGGAAAAACCACAGCATTGCTCATTAGCATTATCATTTTAAAAAACGAGAGTTTTATTTGGAAGTCTCTGAAAATAATCGGAACCACATGAGTAAAATAAAGGCTCGTCATTTTTCTATCATAATGTTCTGCACATCCCGAAAAAAAGAATAAATCGGTTGCACGCGAAGAGCACGGAATGGTAATATTGCAGCAACGCAAACTTAACAGTTGATGGATGCTGTGCAGTTATACTCAAAGGAAACTACTGCGGGTTCTTAATTATGTATAATTCGCACTGCGGTACAAAACGCTTATATTATGCAAAAACTCATTGCGCTCATTGAACGCGACAGAAGTAATTTCTTACCAACGATGCAGACGCGTGTGTATATTCAAATTGCGATATAAACTGTCACGTTATATGGGAACAAATATTAATTAGCAATAAAATTGAACGTAAATCACCGACCTACGGAAGCACATACAGCATCTATGTCTGCATAAATAACTTGAGCAGTTCTAGGGATATTGAAAGTCCTTGGCAATCATCATGAATCATCGCGATTATGAAAAATATTTTTCTTTTTTTTCTGTGCTCCTCTTACTTTCCAATGAGGTGAAAATACATGGGTGAGAAATTTCACTAGTTAATCGACACATGATAGAATTCTCAAAAGTTTCCGCAGAATTTTTATCGTCTGGCTAAGTCTGCGGTTAAAAAAAGAAATACATTTGTCGTTACGATTACTGCAGTGTTTTCTGAAAACTACACCTCGTGTTCGTTTCGCCGAGATAATGAGATATACCTCAAATTATCTTTTTATAATTAAGTGGATATCATTAGCGATAGTTGTTCTTAAATATTCTCTTTTCCATAGGATAAAGATCTCCAAGCTAATAACCTTTAATCTTCAATCTAATCACAGCATCTAAAATGCATCGAAAATGGAAAGTTAAAATAAAAAAATGTCTTATACAAAACATTTCCTACACGATAGTCGATACACGTTCCTAGAATCGTCTTAAAGGACACGTTATCCTACAAGATAAAAAAAAATCAAAACTCATTCACGATATAAAACGTCCAACAGCAAGATTCGGAGTTAAGAGAAAGATACACGCGTGGTGTATTTCAATGCCTAGGGATGTGGTGAAATCCTTTATTTTTCCATTTTTTTTCCTTTTAGTCTTCTGAGCTTACAACAAACCATTTACTCTGAAATATGTAACCTAATGAATAGTACAGTGATACGTGTGTTGCTGTTAGAACGTGTAGTAGGGAAGCTGCAAAGCTTAATACGATGATATTTACCTTAGCTGTATTATAAAAGTACCCGCGAGATCTTTGGAAGGTTGAAACTGACAGGGACATTGTGGAGATCAAGGCGTAGATAGGAGCCGGTTCAAGCCCGCGGCGAGCAATTAAATATGATTATCCTTCATTAAAGATGAATTCAAACGACGGGGTAAGGCCGTTACGTAATTGTGGGAATGCTGGAATGAATTGTTGGGATTTTTCTTCGGGGCTTCCTCACCAATCTTGCGTTATTGCCCCGCGCGTTCACTTGCGTGTTTCACCCACGCCACGAAACTTTCGTCGATCCCGCGGGGGCAAACTCACGTATACTCGCTGAAGTAAGAAACGCAAAACTGTGAGAATTTTGAATACCGTATGAATATACCATATCCGCGACGATCCTGGGAATCATCGTACGTATCTTCGCTTCGGTTCATCTCACTTCTTTTACAAGTACATTTTTTTCTTTCGCTTTATTTCTCCGAAAAGCAGTTAATACAGCAGAGAGTAATCTGGCTCGATAATATTATTTTTAATCCCGCACTGCAATACCTGCTTACCGGCAACAAAAACCACGAGTTTTATCTTCGCTGTACATGGGTTACGTATCATACCTATATACATATATATTTTCCGTATCATTATCGCGACAGGTTGTTTGTCTTGGGCAGGGTGAAATATCCTTACAGTATATATGATATTGTATACCTAAGATGCGCGCGTATACGTTGCCCCAAGGTAAATGTTTGGTGTTGCCAGTTGTTGTTTGCCTATTTGACTTTCCCAAGGGGCCCTTTTACTCGCCCCAAGCTCTCCGCGTGCGTGGATGATATGCGTTGAACTAAAAAGCTCGTACGAGATTTTTTTTTCGTGCCAGTAAACCGTGTACGGAATGATTATTATATCTCTCGTCTACCTGTACAATTCGTATACTCTAAGAATCCCTTATAAATGTTGTCACAGGCAGGTTTATATATACAAACTGAAAGTGTAGAGGTATGTATATTATTACAGATAACAATAGTTTACTTCGACCACCTACTGTGCATTCGATGAATCCGATCGAAACTCCTCGATATCGATCACTGTTGAAATCTCAAAAGCAAAAAATTACTCAAATTTTGTACCCCGAGCGAGAATGAGGCGATGCAGGTATCGAAATTTAATTGTCTGCTTCTTAAGCTCTCGAATAATAATGACCGCTTCGCAAGCTAGACGGACGTCGATATCCGGTTTGAATTTTTGACCACAAGTTTCTAGCTTGACGCCTGTCAATGATAAATCTATCATACCTCTGACAAGAGTCAGCTGTTTCGAAAGAAGGAAATGTAACGTAGTACTATTGCAACGATCGGTAACAGAAAATAAAACTCCGATAACATGTCCTACCCCGTATCGTGATACCGGATATATTTAATTGGAATGCCTCCCAAGGGTTACCATCAAGACCTACAATGTGTGGTCTCATTACGAAGATCCGATACCCTCCGGAACTCCTTAGGATCCAACATGGGCGCTGCATGAGCTGTGTTTTATAAATTTGCCATCTTTTTTTCAAATTCTTCGACGCATTTTATGATCCTGTGAGTCTTGAAATTTTGCCAGCATCCTGGAAAGTATCCGGTTACCGCTTCTGATTCGAAAGAAAAATGAAATAAAAATTGACGTGTGTCGAAGAATTAAATGATGAGAAGACTGTTTTTTGCTCATGATTAATTGGAAGGAGATTCTATTTATAATCACCTGACCTTCTTTTTATATAAGAATAAGGTACACATTACATCTATATGCGGAAAAATGGAAACTCAAATACGTAAGTATGTAGTCAAGTATCGGCTCCTCAACTGACAGCAAGACAAGCAAACACGTTTTCTCTGTTTGACTAGCTGCAGACGCACCTGGTGCTCGGTCGTACGACGACCCTGGTGTATCGAAGAGTCTTACGTCTTACTTACATTTACTTGGTCGCTCTCTAGTTAACTCGGAGATCCAGCAGCCGCAACATCGTCAGCATCCAGCAGAAGCGGGATGAACAGAACTCGAAGAAATCCTCAACGAGTCAGGAGATTGCGAAACGACGATAACATTTTATGCCACCTTTTCTTCGTATTATTATATACTCAACATAACGCACGTGCCCGTTCGAACACCTTGAAGTATTCAGCTATATATATATTTTCTCGATCCGATCGCGGTGGTTGAGGTATGGCGCGACTGTTACCAGCAACTCAGCATCAGAGTTTCATGGTACACACGAGTAGTCGCGCTACGTCGACCTGTAATTTAATCTAGATTTTATTACCAACCATCGCCGAAGTGACTCGTAGCCTAGTAGTTTATTACATGGCCTTGGATGCGCCAGCAACTCGTGTTGAAAATGCACACACACGTTTTATTTCACAGGCATCGATAAAACACCATGTGATCGGTGAGACGGACGTGCAAGAAATATATGCACATATCGCTGTTCGAACCTTGAAAAAAGGGTTACAACTTTGCTCGTATTGTCGAAGAAAAAAAAAATCAAATATTCTAAGTAACGTGTAATTCATATGTATTGATGAAATCAAAAAAAAATTAATCTAATCAATTAATTCGAACTCGTAGAATTTTGGCGCGTAACATTTTTTTTTCTTCTCTTTGGCGTTGAGGTGCTTTATGATTTTTTTCTTTTTATCGCGGTATTAAAAAAGATTGAAAAGATTTACGACGTTGTCATTTTGGTTATGAATTTTCATAATTTTCTCATTACCATTCCTACTCGCGTATATTTATTGTGTAAACGGGCTTAACGAGGCGTTGATATGTGGCTATATTATTCGTATTCCTAGGAACGACTCGTACGACGTAGGTTATTATACCTATGTATATAGGTAGATATCTAACGTAAGAATGTCTTAATTTGGTAGAGAGACAATCGCTGGTTCTGATTCGCCGAATAGATTCAGACGATAAGAAAGAGAAGTAGCGGCGATCCGGGTGGTCCATAATAAGTCCATTACCGTGTTCAAAGATGCGAGATTAAATAATTTTTTTTTGCTCTCTTAGAACGAAAAGAAGCAAATATCTCAAACTGGACCGATACTGCTCCCAAAGAATGACGATGTGAAGAAACGAATTGTAAAAATTAAAAGAGAAAGACCAGTAAGACGCAAAGATCACATCGTATATGATTGAGATATATATTTTAAACCTATCTCTATTTATCGTCGGTTAGATTTCGGCTTTCCCTAAATTAACACCCGTGATTTTACGCTTCCTAGCTTTGATAAAACACATCCAGGAAAGTGTACAGTACATTTTACACAATCTTAGATTGGCCACAGTTTAATAGCCGTTCGAGTTCAACGAAGCGATCATAATATAACGCACACCAAATCACTGTCAATTTTTACAGGTATAAAATTTTAATCCCATCCAAACTCGGAATCATTATCAAAAGTATTGATTTTTTGTGGTAATTTTCGGTGCAGGTCTCTTTGATAATACGCGTCTTTTATCGAAACTTATGGCGGCGGCGGCGGAAGCAGAATTAAGGTTCGAAAATGCCTCTGGGCTCCGAATTACTTTACTTTTATTTTATTCTCCCTATAGGCCAACGATTTATCTTCGACACAACTACACTAGCTGAGCGGAGCCTGAGTGGATTCTTATTACATATATAAAAATTACGAGAATTAAGGCATTCCGAGAGTGCCGAGATATGCTCGATGCCGTTTGATCAGGTGTTGGCGTGCTATAGAGCTGATTATGCGACTCGAATTCCTTCGATAGAACTTTCAAACCTAATTTATGTACCCATAGGTTTACCATATACCTGAAACTAAATTCGGTATAGATTATTTCAATTCATCAATTTCTTCCACGAAAAAGATGATAAAATAAGTGAACAAGAACACAGGGATGGATGGTGTAAAAAATCAGAGACCGTGTGGTCTAAAAAAAATACAGGAAGGACCTTCATCCTGATAAATGGTGAAAACGTTTCCTGGGTCATTAAAATAATTACGTATGTTCCAAAAATACTGCAAACTGCAAAGGAATACATGTACACAACGATATGTGGGAAAAAGTTTTTGGTAATCGTCCAAAGCCTGAAAAATTAAGGGAGAGTGTGAACCAGAAGCGTTAGAGTTTTCTTGGCCGTACGGCTGATAAATGAATGGAAACTGTTTCAACAAAAAAAAAAGAGAGAACTATCCACCCAAAAACCTGCCACGCCGAAGAAATTGACTGATTATCCGAAAACGCGTGAGTTGGGGGAAAAGAAAAAACCCGGATCGTTCCTCCCTCCGAGACTCATTGTCACCCTGTGAAGAGGGTGAAAAAAACACCGAGTCCTTCGCTCATGGTAAATCCCATAAGAATTTATGATAAAGGAAATGCCATTGGATAGTTTTTTTAATGCGCAATAGCGCTCGCTAGTCGTAGCTCTGGATTTAAAAAGATCATTTTTCTTCCGTGAACAACGAGAAGGAGAGAAAAAAAATTAAATGTTCTGATCCGACGTTCTGTTGAGAAAATGCAACAAGAGAGGACATTTGAATAAAATGGTTGAAGACATTCAAAAATCGTGTATGGAATGAGGAAAATTTTCTCGTTACAATCAGGAAGTTTTGAGTGATCGTTTAAAAACAGGAAAGTGAGCATAAGTGCGTGCGCTGAATGGTAAAACCATACAGAGAGAAAAAGGGAGTGGAGAAATAGGACGAGAGAGAAAAATAATATGAAAAAAGCAAAAGGGAGAGGGAGAGTTGGAATGGTTGTAAAACGGGCGTCGGAGCGTGGCTCTCGTGAGGATATGCATGTGTGGGATGCGACCGAGGGTTCTGGAAAAGGGAGAAGAAGGTAGCGACGAGGTAATGACTGGAAGCTTCCTGCGAGGCGGGTGCGAGGACCCTATGCAGGATATCCGACATTTAATCTGATTTCTGGATTATACGCCAGTGAGTAACGATAACAATAACGCTTTTTTAACGGATGCACACCAATTGCCCTACCTCCTCATTTACGTGTAGCTTTAGCTATCGCAATGTCCTACGTTACAATTATTCTCGATTCCGGAAATAAAATTTTTCTTACACAAATTTTCAACATCAACGGGAACGTCATTCCGGATAATAATGTGTTCGATAATAATCAGTCCGACCGTCGACACGATCGAGACTAAAAATTCAAAAGATTTTTTAATAAAGAATTCGATCGAAACCAAATCGTGGGCATCGACTGCACCTGTCCCTGTGGGATCTGGGCGACCTCAGAATTCACTGAAGAAATAAGCGTGTATGTCGCATGTACGTGTTATAATATACTTTGTGAATTCAGACGTGAGACGAAGACTTGACACATATCCCACAGACGCCCCATGCGGATAAATGTACATGTGTGCAGTGTATACCTCGGAGAACTATATATGACGTATAAAACGCATGGCATCCGTTCGCACGTGCAATGCAAACAGGAGTATGTACAGGTTTTATGTGTGTACATAGAGAATATGTTAAAAGTATAACGTTTATACTTGACAGTTATACTACGCTCGTTCAGTTCCCCATTGCCCATTGTTCTAACAATTTCAATTAGCGTATTGTTCTCCCCTATTTTCTCTTACACTTGACGTGCACGTCGTCGTCGTCGTGTTCCCGGCTATAATAATTATACACACAGGTATACGCAGGTTATACGAAGCTAATTTGTAAGTATGATCATATCCGATGTCGCTTTTGAGACTAAGAAAGGAGAAAAGGGGTGGAAAGAGGCGCCGCAGTTAGTCGAGGAATTCACAGATAAAATATCCAGATTGAATGTATAATCTGCTTATTAAAAACCATCACCGATTAGGCCTCGCGTTTACCGATCATTGTCAGCTATTATACCATTACAGGGTTTAAACATCTGCTGGCGGATTTTACCGCCAATTATAACCCTCATTGTTTACGATCGATGTCAATCTTTTTTTTCCCCCCCGACTAGAACAGCCTTAAAATTTAACGAGGCGCGGGTCGTCGCGCACGACCAGGATGACCTGGAGTAGGGGCGACTGGCGTGCGCGACGTTGAGGCCGACCAACTCTCTGCAGCGTCGCGTCGGCTTGTCTCCGCTAACGGCCTCAGGGTTCCGGTGGCGTCGTTAGCATTCTTAAATTAGAACATATACACATATATTTTATATCATACATCGCATTGCTGGCGATAGGCCGAGGCTTATCTAATTGTAAGATTATACCGCGTCGCAATGATATCGCGGCGTACGTACGTGCGCTCTATAATACACGAGAGCTTTTCTCACACGCGGTAATTCCAAGCACATCTCTATTTTTTATACATTCATAATCATTTTCATAATTCTTTTTTTCTTCTCCCATACCGCACACACGTGTGTAATTCTGTACAGGACACGTTGTGTGTATGTGTAGATTATCAGGTCTGTCAAGGGGATTTCCCTTGGTTTTGTTATAATATATATTAGATATATACTACAGTAATAAAAGAGAGGAAACCGTTAAGACTACGTGTACGACACGATATAGCTCGTTGGCAATATGGTTTTTATTTATCTCGCGTCATACTTCCCATGGGAAAAATTCACCAGGACGTGAGATCAGACACGCGTAAAGTCAAGCGTCTGGACTGAAGAAAATAAAGCTCACGCCTCTAGATGCTTTCACTTACGACATTCCCAATCGAGTCCGATTTATGGCGAATTCTTTTCTCCAACTCCAAAAGAATTCGACATTGAGGACAACAATTATAGCTGTAATTAAGCTCACGGATCATGAAGAAGTGAAAAACGATATTACACCCGATTGTCCGAAAAGAGAAAAGAAAACAAAATTTGAGAACAAAACAAAAATAATTTATCGCGGGGTCAGCCATTTGGCGTGGGCAATAAAAGTCACGTGGCCTTCCACGTGAAAATATTAATGAAAATTCATCAAATTCCTCATAGTCTAGACAGAACGGGATGTGTTTACCTGTCCTATTTACGTTGTAAAAATTTGCTGAACTCATACATAAATATATTTTCGATATCGAATGACTTCACTTCCGTGTATTTCAAATGTAACTGAAATAATTGAAAAAATATTCATGAATGACAATTATACGTATAAGTGTCACGTGTATTACACTGATATTGTACGAAATATAATACCCGCGAAGAACACTCGATGGAAAAAAGAAAAAAAACGAAAACGGAGATGCGACAAAACGCACACCAAGGTTTACAGGTATAATACCTTCGTTCGATGCATAAATTATGTACACATACCCACGTATACTCGGCGTCCTATTCAAGAAAAAGCTCTGAAATATTTAAAATCTATATCTGGATCACAACGGGAAAAAGGTTGCAAGTAGAATTTCTATCCTTCCAAAAGGAACATAACATTCAAGTGAAACTCCGAACTATAATATACCGTCTGCTTTGCTGTTCTGTCGTTTCCACTAATTTTTTCACACGATAAATGTTAACAGTATTCCGAGTCTATTCTTCATTTCTCGGTGAGAATTAGGCCTGAGTGGTTTGTACAGGATAAAAATCTAAGTGAAATCGTCGATTTTTTTCCCCCATTTTTCGTGCTTGGAGAATGTCGAAGTGTAACTTGGCGAAGAAAATTTAGAAAGCCTAGGCATCCCAGCGATGATCGTTGCATCCGAAAAATCCCCAAAGCTTTTCAAGGAGGCAGTTTTCTGTCGATCTAAAAATTTGTTCGAAAACAGTTCTACATATAGTTTTGTAAAAAAATTATTCCGATGCATTTTATCAAATGGTACACCCTGTACATGTTATCGCCTGCAAAATTCCAGAAGTCTGAGCAATAACCTATCCCAGCAAACAACAACTACGCTTGCATTATAATTCGACGATGGAAGCTGCACCGCGTGAGAGTCGAAGAAAATTTTTTCCTCTCAAATGCGAAGTAACGTGAGCCGATATTGCAGCAGCAGAAGCAGCAGCAGCTACTCGCGTAACTGATCTTAGGTTACATTCGCGCGGAGCCGGAAATAAACGCAGAAATTACATCGCAGCGTAGAAGACGAAGGGGGAAAAAAATTAAAATTAAATTCCTTATCCCAAGAGACGGAGTTGATCGGAAAAAATAGGAGGAATTTCCGATTCATGACTGTAGGGATGAGCCTCTCAATTTTTCTTTTCATTCAAATAAATTTTTCACAGATTCTACAACCTAGTAATTTTTACCCACTTTTTTTTTTTTTTCAAATAAAAAAAACCGGCGTTGATATGAATTTATCACATGTAGTAAGTATAACTGCGTTGAGTAAACAGGTCATATCGGCAAGAGCTTGCTTACGATTACATATAGTTGGAGAAGTTCACGAGAGGGAGATTCATTGACAGGAGAAAAAAAAAAAGAAGAAATAAGTAAGAAAATGAAAAAGAAAAAGTAGTAAGCGATAAATGTTTCAAACAAAGTTGACCGCACTCGGTGGTAAACTTTATCGAATAAGTTTCCACGGGGGTTATTGACACCTCGATGGTTTTCTCCGTAGACGTCACACATACATATTGGTATAGTACGTTAATAAATGCGTCACAGATACGAAACGTGTGGTTATAACAAACAAAATATAAATTAATATATAGAATAATGTTTACTCGGATTATACCGATTAGAACTGCTGGCTCATCGCAATAACTTTTAATTTTGTCACAGTAAATTAATTAATCCAAACTAATCAACACGCGTTCGCTTGTGTACATAACAACCTCGATGATCTCGCTCACATTTAGGTATTTTTTTCGCTTTGATCGTTGCGCGTTTTGATTTTTTTTATTCTTCTCTTTTTTTGCGATGAAAAAAGAAACAAATTCAAGCTCGCGACTCGCACGACGCTCGATCATGCGTATAAATCGAATGTCTGAGAATATTCACGAGTAGATTGCACAATTTATATGAATAATATAGATATAATAACGTACTTACGATACGCCGCGGACCTCCTCGGCGGGTCAAGGTTCATTTGTTGATCGTTTAAAGTTTTTTTTTTTTCTTTTTGCATTTTAGCGACTATAATCGTATCTAGAGCGACTTAAAGACTCGTATTTATATCGAAGTAGTTCTTCTCTTATAATATAATGATTATTTATAATTTTATTTTCGTTTTGTTTCCTCGATTTTTTTTCATCCTCCATCCTTCTCTTATCGTAGTCAATTAATACCGCTGAGTTAAGGTCGGCTGTACACGGAATTTGAACGACCCTGCGACGGTGATCTTTGCGTGTGACGTCAGAAAGTGTAATAAAGAGAGCAACGCGTGTTGAAAAATTTATAATAATTATACGCTGATTATATGTATACGGTAAACAACAACATCGAGATTTCATGTATGGGTTTGAAGTTACGTCAATGTATGAATTAGCGGTATTATGTTTTTGAATATCGTTTAGAAGCAATCTAGATTTTTATTAAATTCACGTGTAGCATAAACCTGGATCGCAACTCGGGGGAAGAGGAAAAAGAAAAAGAAAAAGTTTAGGAAAAAAGTTCAACACTATAAGGACGCGTGCGTCTTCTCACGTTTGAACGTGCAACGCGCGCGTCAGTATCATTAAATAAGGCTTTAAAAAGATGGTCGAATGTGGAAATTTGTGTAGTCAAGTCACGCACGAGTACGTCCATATCGGAGTTTCGCACTAAAAGCCGACAACCAACTACCAATTGATGAACATGCGAGCGAGCGAGCCAAACCTTACCTCCTTTTATTCGTCGAAGCAAACGCCATGGCTCGCCATGCCGGAACCCACTGAAATGAAATGAACTGAACTTCAGAAGTAAACGGCAAACAACATGAACGGCAAAACGATCTCCTTTTGATCCTGCAAACATCTATACTATATGCCCACTATGTACTATGTTTCCTTTACTGGTTCACTCGCGTCATTAACGACGACTCCAAGAGGCGTTCCACTCGGAGGTAAAATGTGTAACAGACGAAAACCGCGAGACGTGGAAATACGCGATCGAACTAAAGGATTATTTTTGTATTCTACCATTTGCCTCGGCCGTAAATTTTCGAAACCCAGGATCGGGTTTCGGGATCGAAGTTGAAGTAGAGATCTAGGCGTTACATAAACATACGAGAAAAAAACTACTGGGTTCCGATATCTAATATATTTACGATCGTTCCTGAGGGATATAATATCGATAGCATTACATTACGATATGATATAAATACCCAAACATTAATCCTAGATTGTACCATAGGAGTCTCGTTATCAGCTCGGTCTTCGTTTCCCTGTAAAATGTATCGGATGATTTCGATTCGAAGTAGAACCGGATGAAAAAATTCTGAAAGAATGACGACGGAAAGTTAAATAAAATGCACCCCTCAATACGACATTAGATGCCGTACTTTTTTATCCCGCATCTTTGACAGGTGAAAGTATAATAAGAGAGTATACGATGATCAGATACCATAACGTGATTCAATTATTCATTTTTTTTTTTTCATTTTTTTGTCGTCGACTTTCTTCGGGTGAAATATCTGCTGAAAAAGTACCGTTGAAATGGACTTGTAGCTGCGTTATATTCCGGTAACGAATAAATGCCGAAATCATGTCGTGACATTTATGGGTGTCAGTATAGGTACATCAATACCAAAGAGTTCGTGAAATCTCTGGTCACGTCATCATCTTTTTCGTTCCAATCATACAGGCAATCAGGGAAGGAGGTATAATGTATAAATACAAGAGAATAAAGGCTACGGTGCAGATGTAACATTTCACCGTTCATCGAATACCTAAATGACAATTTACGACATTTTGCAAAGGTATACGCGCTTCTCATTGCCGCGAGGATAACCGGTAGAGATAATCAACGATTCACATTCGCTGTCGCGTGTCTTCTAGTTAGCAAGAAATTGTCTGGAGTAAACCTCCATCGGATACTTAATCGTATTTCTGTAGTGGTCCAAGTATAACGAACCTGCGGATGATCGAACATATAAACCCCTTCATACGCCCGCCAGCCCCCAGGTGATAAAAAAAAAAAAATGTATATGTGTAAGAATTTTTATTCCCCAAGCTTTTATCGCCCGGAAAGAAGGCGTCAGAAAATAGTCATCGTCAATTTTGTAACGTGATTCGCGATGATTTTCACTCCAGTTTTTCGACTAATTTTTATTTTTTGTTTTCCAACCGCTTCAAGATCCATGCATATATTCATGTATATATGTAGGTTCGTGGGTTGGTAAATATATGGTTGTATGTATATTATACGGTTAAGACGGATGCCCGAGAGGCAGAAAAATGTTTCAATGTTCTTTGCTCTGTACTCTCGTTACGTCTGTTTTTTTTTCTTTCTTTGTTTTTTCGTTTTTCGCGTCTCTGCATATAACGTACGTATATACGGTGGTGCCGGATGGGTTTCTTTGCTTTCTCCATGTATACATACGTACGCCGTTTCTTGGGATTTTACATACTACCGATACTCCAGTCCAGTACTTGAGAATGAATATATTCTGTTTAAACAACGTACGTTCTCTCGTTGCCATTCGCGTAATCCTATTGCCTCAAACAGAAACTGCAACCAAAGGCAACGGCGACCAGCAACAACCCTTCGAACGGTATGGCTGTGTATACATATGTGTATGTATACCTATACGAACTCGACGCACAAAAGTCTGCCAAGTAAAACGCAGATTATACATGTATATATAATTGAAACGGAATTTTTATCAGCCGTACTTTTTTTCACTCCAAAGTGGAAGGAGGCCCATTGTGTCTTGTACACGAAGTTACACGTGGTTTTTTCCTTAATGTAAAGTAGAATATACGACAAATACGTACGCTGGTATTGGTAGATGATATTATTTATACGCATGTATAGATTACACGTGCACCGAAACGTTTACATGTATATCTATAACGCGCGTGCTTCTGCATCGCATTGCATTGGCGCTGCATCGCGCTCTTTGACGAGATATACACTATATATGTATGTATAGATATATTATACCTATATACTCGGTTGAAATTGCAAACATGGTACCGATGTATAAAGTTCTCTGTATGCAGCCTGTATTATAAATATAGATATATATATTAAATCGCGGTGGCAGTAACGATATGCATATGTGAATTGCAGTCAACGTTAATGAAATTCAACCGCATTACAACGAGGATGCATGAACGACAACGGAGTATATGGACTTACATCTTTATCCTTTTTTTTTGTTTCGCCCAGCATCATTTTTATATTTATTCATTCGCGAGTGTTTTTTTTTTTTTTTTTTTCATCTTTTTCTCATTCAGCAAATGTAGATTATGTATCTACCGGTTTTCAGCGATCCTTCCCCTGCACTATAGTATATAAACGTCGTGTTTTCTCAGATATGTTAAAATGTAATTGAACGTGAAGGCAATTAAGATGAACGCACACGCGCCTTCTCGCGTGACAGAATCACAGAGAAAAAGAAAGATAACAAATTTGAAGAGTTGAATGTCCGCAACCGTTGCAAATACTTACTCTCATGCACGCAAGATAATTAACCTGCGTGTCACAATTACCCTTCGAAAATGAGATTCAGGTAGTGAAATGATCTTGACTTTTTCGAGGAAAATCGTCCCTGCAGATAACGAATTTCTCAATGCAAATCTCGTTCTCGCTGTAAGTTTAAGATGTAAACGGAATCTTGGAGATCCTTAGAGTCTTCTTTAGCGGTAATCCTGGATGTGGCTACCTTATATACATACATAGCTTCGGTAAAGGTATAATCGCAGGTTGGATCTGATCGGTAAAAAGAGATCCATAGGGATTTATTACACCTCTCGGAGGAGAAGTCAGTCGCGGTAAACAGTCAAAGACGCGCATTTGGCTCTGAAGTTCTCAACCGATGTCTTATCGTGAATAACGTTCTCTTTTTTTTCTTTTATTTCTACCCTCTCGTATGTATGTGTATACATATATTTTCTTCCGAAGATCGACCATCTGATCTAACGTCGATCGTGATCGATTATCGAATCGTTTATTCCTGCATATCTGATCCAAACATGTGCGTTTATACTACAGTAGATATCCAGACATCCGGCTACCTACAGAAGATGATCGCATCGCGCTATTATCGAAGGACTCGCAAATTTTAACAAAAAGTCAGAAGCGAACGATCCAACTTGCAGAAATCCCCTCATCAATCCTCCCGATTCGGATTGTTCTCTACCAGGAAATATACACGCGTTCTTTAGCGCGATTAACTTTTTTGCATTTGTCCGCAGCGCCGGTACCGTTTTCTTTTTTTTTCCAAGTAAAAAAATTCTTTTAGAACGACGTAGAAATGGTACGGATTTGGGAGGGTCGAGATCCGGAAAAAAATCACCGCGGAAGCTGAGGATAAAAAACGGACCGCGATAAGCCGATCGATGCGAGCGTATACAGTCTGCAGATACATCAGAAGCTGCAGTAAAATTCGACTAGTGTACCATGGGGTTTATATTTTATATTCGTTTTCATCACGGCGGATGACCTGAAGCGGGGTATGTGGCGAAGTTTTGTTTCATGCATAAAAATCCGACATATTGGTTTTACGTCCCTTTATTTACGACACCGTAAACTCTCCGCCGCGCACGCGGTGATTCGGATTCGTTCTTAAAGTCCGAGATAAAGGAGAAGTGGAAAAAGAGAAGAAAAAAATGGAAAGGAAGGAAGAAAAAAATAAGAAAGAAAAAAACCACAGTGGCATAGGGGAGAACGAGGCGAACGACGTTAAAAGAACCTGGTTTAATAAATTCTGGCGTAACTTACGCTCGCGTGACAATGTCGACAAATAACCATATTTACAGTATTAGAGCTCAGACAAATTTTTATTACGCCACGAAAATTTCGATTTATTTATTTATTCATTTCGAAAGTTTTTTTTTTTCAATTCCGAATCTCCGCACAGCGTATATCCAAAACTCAAACTTCAGAGCTGCAAAAACATGTAGATACAGTTTTCGTTTCATCCAATTAGAAAATTCTATAGAAATTTTGACCGTCGCACAATATGGTATTGAAACCGAAAGTACGATTTTATAGAGGAGAGAAAACGAGAAAGGAAGTCAGAGATGCGTGCGGCGTTTGTCAAACGAAAAATAAATCGTGACTCTGAACGATCTACGGATTGGAATTACGAGTCAAGGATCACGAATGGCAACGGCAATTTAAGCATAACGATCAACCGCACGCTTCACAGAAAGAACGAGACGCAAACAAACGACGACGTCACGCGTCTCGTGAGGCGGTTCACGTACATTTGATTAATTTGATAATAATTTCCACCATCTTCCCGGTCGATTCCTTTATCCCTTTTATTTTTCTCTTTTTTTTTTACACGGAGAATCGGTTTCCGGTTGCCGGAAATACGTGAAATTTTGTAATTATGACAGAAAAGAATTTCTAAGAAAGTTTGGTGGCCTGATCGGAAAAAAAAATCACCAATTTGATAAGTATATCTGACCAAACATCCGACATTCAATTCGTTCTCAAAATTGCTCGGTAATTATCTCGGTAAATAAAAAAACGGGAAAAAAAGCCGACTAACAAAAATTCATGTCGACCGCATACTATACGAAACGGACGAAGAGGTAGAACCTCAAATTTCGTTGTAGTATAAAGTGTGACGCCAAAACTCAGCTATTTCGTGGAATTGCAGTATAAAGTTAACGGAGTTGGCCTACAACCGCAGATTTATGCCTGAAATATCAACTCGTTCATGAGTTTCTTTACAAGAAACATTAGTTCGAGTTCTCCGGTACTTACAGATAGTTACAGAGGAGTCATAAATTACACTCCACGCCCCAATCTTTTAGTACTACTTTGGCTTAGACCTCGAGGGATGTATCCTATACAACGTGCAGTGGATGGCCCTAACCGTGGGGCTGAAGAAGAAGCTAAGAGTTTAAATATCCGATGCCCAAAAAAAATCCAAAGCAATTTCAGAATACAGAAGACCGTTCTCACAATCTGCTCAGAGTTGGCTTACACGGGAGAAAGCTGTACTGCTGTACATAACGTTATATATATTCGCCGACAATCCCGATGTAGAGGTGAGAGAAGAGAAGAACGATCGATATTCTGAGAAAGGAAGAAATCAATTTTTGTATATGAAATTAAATACCCACCGTGCCGACGGGTATGGGGTATTTTAAATGGATAATTAATCGGCCATAATATCATCGAAGATACGGAGTAATGAAAAAAGGGTGTATCGATTAATTAATAATAATTCATCGTCTTCGAAGTGGTAATTACATCTTACAGTATACGAAGAGTAGTAATTAGCCATCGTGACACCTGGTGACGCGTGTCTCTCGTTCAAAGATGTACCGAACTGATATAGTAACTCCGACCTTATGGGTGCAGCACATATACCATAATAATAAAAATAACATCTCGCTGATCATGAAATGCAATGCACGGGAAAAGGAAAAGTATACGTACGTACAGGTATAGATCGGTAGACATCAGGCGATGGGCACTGACTACGGTGGTTGAAAACGATGATCGCGGATCGCTGATCGCGGATCAACAACCGCTCCGTGAGAAGGTTTAAGTTCCCACAGCTATACTCTACAGACACGAACCTCCACCATCCCTCGGGCACTATATCTTATACGATTAGTCTAAAAGAAAATTATCTGACATGGGGTGGGTGGGAGGACCGGTTCAATTAAAATTTAGATCGTCATTTCATGTGTATGAATTTCATTTGCGGACACTCGTATGTGAACCAGACTACACTTCGAAAACCCTCACCAAAAGTTATGGAAATTCGAAATTGATAAAAAAAAAAAAAAGATCCGACCACCTGGAAAATATTTTGAATTTTTTTCTCGCCATGCTTTCGCAGCATCTTTATATACGGTAGAAGTTGTAAGATGAAGTAAGAAGTAAAGGGAAAGGACGGGGAGGGAAAGGGCTGGTTTTTATCTGTAATGCGATCTGTTTGGCACTGCGTGGCGATAGCATCATTAACCGTTTCTATCTTTCTCTCTTTGTTTCTGTGTTCGTTTACCGAACACTGAATGAGATCTTGTACCTCGATATATTTACCCCGACGCACGGTGGCGTTCTCGATCTCCTCTCGCGGTGCACAATACTCTATAGCTAATTAAACGAACGTAGAACGCCACTGGGTATAGATAGGAAGGCGCGATTGCTTTGTTTTCGAGTATGGTGCCAGGACACCGAACCAAGAACTGCACGATCAGGAACCAAATTAATTGGGGCCAGACTGTAACAAAATATATATATCGCTAATACAAGCTAATGTAAAATGAGAGCTTGAAACTCGCTGAATTACGAAACAAAGTACCAAATTCATCCCATGAGGAGAAGATTCAAAAAAAAAAAAAAAAGAAAAAGAAATAATTCCGGATGAACGTAGTCCGGTAGAATTCTTTCAAGGAAACGCGTTAAAAAGTCGGTCCAGTTACGGCCGTTAACGTCTTCCTTTCATTTCCAATCAAAGATATAGTTCTTTGGTCGGATTCGAAAAAACGCATTTTATAACACATATGTGTAGCTAGATAAGGTTGAGCTTGAGTCCTCGGGCGTCAAGGAGTGGTCGTCGAGCAGCTTTGACCAGTTTCCAGTTTCTAACCGTGATCGTGTTGTTGTATAAAGCCGGCATTTTTAGCGCTTTAGGTCAACACGTTTGGTCATCGGATGGACAAAAACGCGTTTTAAATTCGGTCAGCCGTATATCTTTACGTACGGCGTTACAACTTTTTGTCGATCTTCGCTATAATAGCGATGAATTATCACGAATTGCGCGTAGTTCTTACGCTTGACGCGGAAATCGTTTTCAAGTCAGTCAGTTAGTCAAACGTCGCGTACATACGATCTGCGGTCGAGTTCGAATTAATGAGGATGAAAAAGAAGAAAAGAAAAAAAAACTGTAAGTGAATGGAGAAGAAAAAATAGAAATACTCGCGTATAGTGTGTTGGTTATTTTATAAGCTATTGGCACCAGCAGCACTACTAAAATCATCTAAAACCTGTTTAAAAATCTCACAGCTGCGGTTATTTCGAAAGAGTTTCTGTCGCTCCTGCTGATGCTGATACCGCTTATATTTGATTTTTATATATTCAAGCATCGAAAACCGGCGGCTATAAGACGCGAGCGCGACACGAGCGTTCGAAAAACAGGTGTCTAATTCAATATACATCATCTCTAATGACGCTCACGCTCAGCTCCTGTCATTAGATACATTCAAGATGGAAATTAACGTGTATACGGGACTTTATAATATACATGTCGGCCCAAGTGGTGGACCCATGTTTTGGCGTCCGAGTGTCTGGCGTCTTTCAAAGGTCGAACGGAGACGCATAAGGTATGAGGAAATTCTTATGATTTGAATATTATCTTCACAGCCATACGTCTATCTTTCATCCATGTATTTTCGCTGTAATTTCACCGTGGCTTATAATTATATGCATGAAAAGGAAGCCATAATACAGCAGAAAATATAATATTATACGTGAGATGCAATCTCACCACATATTCCGGTTCCTTCGTCGTTACGTGCGGAAGAAAAATTTCCAGGACCGTTCATTGTAACTGCAAATATATACGAGAATTGAGATTTCAAATTCATTTTTTCATTTTTTCATTCCATTTGCTCTCGAGAGAAGAATCCATATGGCAGCACAATCGAGAAAGCGTGGGCCGTCGAAAAAAGAGAAGAGAAAAAAAAACATTTTGTATTTCCTCGCGTCGGTCATCTGCAGGGGATTGCAATCTGGGGCGGGGGAGGGGGGAGGGAAATCGCGGCGAGCAAGTATCTGCAATAGTTGCAGGTTGCTACGGAGGTCAGAAAAGTCAGGAGGCTGGGAGAGGTGCAGAGTTCCCACACTCCAAGATCGAGCCTCGAGCGGAAGACCCGCGGGTCAGACCACTGTGCGCCTCGAGCAACGATCACACTCAATCCCAGGTTACAGGAGTCGTTTGTTAACTCACAAGCTATCGACATATTTTTCCATCGTATATGACGAGGTCAGGATATCCGCGAAATCTCAAGAAACTTACCGCCGTGTAGAAACTTGCGAGAATCATCGTTTGGTATTTCTATTTTTTCTCTGACCAACTTCCAACTTCCGCGATCAAAACCGCGACCTCCATTCAACTTGTCAGTTTTCCCACGTTTTTATCGATTCAATCGGAAACTGTGAGTATACTCATGATAAATCGATAGCGAAATCGGGGAAAATGTATGGCAACGTTCAATCTTACCATGGTAACGATGAAATACGTAAAATCCTTACCTAGCATCGTGTAACCGAGGATATACGTGGTGGAGAACACGGCGCGTGCAAGACGGGATTGTGTCGTGACCCTTCCTCCGCGTCCCGAAAGCCCCTCGTTCTTCTTAGCCATAGTCCATAAGCCGCGGCGTGGCGCGTTCGCGTTCGCCACGGCGAAGACGTCCGCTCCCACCGCCTCCTCCTTCCACGAGTCGCGCTACTTTTGTTGCTCCTAACTTGCTGCGCCATTGGCGTAGTGAGCTCAATAAATAAATGTGTTATTCACCGTGCATTACTCCAACAACATGATATGTCTTCCAATTTTCGATTCGATTAAGCTCATAATCAGAAAGTGACTCCAACTACGTTCTCCAATTTTTCAGAATTAACATTACTTCGTGAAAACCTCAACGACTTTATTCAAATTTTATATCATTCAATTGATTAGAAATCATTCCGACGATACAAAGATTGAAAATCTCATTTTCCTTTTTTTTTATCTGCTTTTGAGAACGATCGCAATAGATCAAAGAATTTAGTGCCTGCATTCGGTTACATGTAGAAAGATTTTTGAATTTCTTGGACTTGAAAAAAATTGAATTTCTAACGTAAGTTATAAAAAGAAACCGTACGCCACTGGAGCTAGACGAAGGCGCGTGGCTGGAATGCGGTACGTTGAAGCAAGCAGCTTTAAAAGTGGGAAAGGGTAAAAAGGGAAAAGGGAGTTCTGAGGAGGGGGTGAAATAGCACAAATACGGATTGTGCGAGTGTATAAAAGAGAGAGAGAGAGAGAAAGAGAGAGTAATCTGAGTGAAAAAGAAGGAAATGGAGAAAGACGGCAAAGATTGTGCACGGAGCTTGCAGTGCTGAGTCTTCTCTGTGGGTCCAGCAAAACGGCGTTGCATGAAGAGTCTCGTCTGACAATGCGAGTCGTGTGCCCTTCAATCCACAGCAATTGTCACACACGTGAACTCTACCCACACAAACATTTAAAAGCCAACTCACGATCGTTGGAGTGCAACGCAGATCAATGAAAAAGACCGACTTAATTACTCTCCGAGTACGTACTGTGCTCCACTACATACATATACGTGAACATATATATACGAAGAGAAATTACATGGTTAGAACAAAGCGTCGCGTGTGAATCTGTTGTTGGGTTTGCCAATTGACTGCGGCACACGTTCTTTCTACATGTGACGCGTGCAGTATGCAAATTATATTATGTATGTGTACAGTACGTATGTATGTAAATTATATACCGACGTTGTGTGTAGAGAATATTGTGCATGAATAATATTCCTATTTGCGTTAAAATTCATGTACTAATTTACAAGTATTGAAAATTCGATCGCGACGCAGCAGAAATTCCATCCGTATACCGATGGGGCTGCTCGGTAGTTCAACAATTTTTGACCGTTCAGGCATTTTGCGAAAAAAATCGAAAAAAGCCTTTTATGATGCGAAAGGAATTAGTTTATCCGATAAATTCAAATGGTGTATAGCTACCCGGGAATGTAATAATTTTAATCGGGTGATAAATCCATTGGACTGTTGCATATATATGTACGGCAGGATAGAAAAGGAGATTCTGACCTGGCAGACTGCAAAAAGAAACGAAAGATAGAATTCCATTTCGTGGCCAAGGATTTTTCTTATTATATTCGCTTCCATCCTTTTCCCCCCTCCATTCACCCTGACCTTCGTTCATTCGAGATCCTGCAGCAAAATAGCCTGCGGCTAGACGTTTGAAGTCGCATAAATATATATATAGCTATGTAGTATAATAAAAATGAGTAAAAATTTGCCGGAATTACTTTAACCCACTAGCCCCGTGTTTGCAATGGCTGCAGAATAACGAATAGGCCGAGAAATTTGATAGCAAAGAAACGCTTCGGGTTACTAAAAAATTCTCTACTTCTTATTTCATGCATAAATTCAACTCGCCCGGGGGGCGCGTCCGACGAATACACGACGGTTTAGAAAAAACACAAAAAAGATCATCGAAACTCCAATATCTCAATTACATCTGATGCCAATACTAGAATTTTGTATAAATATAAATTTCATGAACTCGAGGTGTAGAAAGAATATCCGAGATTGGAAAAAATCCGACACCTTGCAATCCGCCTTCTACCTCTCTCTCAAATTTCCTTGAATCAATTTTCATGAATTTTCGCGTACGGTTTGAGAAAGTGTTATAAGTGGATTCCGGACGGGGAGAAAGGTGGAAGTATAGTAGATATATATGTACACACCTACATCGGCAAAATGTATCTACGTACATACTATATGGGATTGTCGGACACATGAAGCTTTATTTATTCAGCAGCAGCAGGAACAGCAGCGCATACGGGCCCATGGGATATCATTGTTGCCCACACAATGGTTCGAAATGCAATACTTACCTACCTATATACCCGCCCTACTGTCGGGTACATATATACATACTTTCACATATATAATATTTATACATATGTTGTATACATGCATATGATATCGAGTACACGGCAGCGCTTTCGCATAATGTGTCATAAATAGGCGGCTTGCGCACCCCGGACTGCACTCCATATGCATTCCACGATGAAACAATAACCATTGTAGTGCAGGGTTGCTGTTTTTGTTTGTGAAACTGAACACAGCACTGCTGTATGTAATCGTTAAGTACATAGGTATGTATAAAACATATATATCTTTTATGATTCTAATATCATCATACTAACTATACACGCGCACCCCTTTCGCAGCTTTTATTCTGCTCCGTACTCCGTAGGTTCACTTGCTTCTTTTTCGTATTTCGTAGGATTGCAATGGCGAGATTTTTATCAAAACTAACTTCAATGGAATGCGCAAATATGGTATGGGTCGCGTTATCATATAGCCCATGTTGGCTAACCACGAGATTTACTTCATTTTGAAACGAGATTCTATTTTTCTTTCTATTTTTTCCTCGTGGTTTTATTATCACTTTAATACGAACCAGAAATATTAAGTGAAAAAAATTTGTTGAGATTCCCACGGTTTTGCATTATACGTGCGTGTCGATTTTTTGTTCTTTTCTCTCTCTCTCTCTCTCCGTCTCTGTCTCTATACTTACGTACGTTTATTCTGCAATATCACGTCGTTCATAATTAAGAATTGCGAATTAAAATTTAGTTATACATAAAATGCACGTTGATCATGAACTTGCAAATATTTTACGATGATCAACCGTATTGTATTTCTATTGCAAAAAACTACGTGAAAAATTTGCGAAAAAAATTCGTCAAATCACCCGTCGCAGGCTTCAATTGAGGCAATGAGAGAAAAATAAAAAGACAAATAATACAAAGAATGATGTAATAATATTCAATCCTGTTGGCGTAAACTGATATTTTGTGGTCGGATTTTTGTTTAATGGAAAAAAATGTTGCGATATTCCGCAATGCTGATTTTATCATAACGCAAAGAACAGTTAGTAATCCGAAAAGAGAAAAAACCGTCGCGTCGCTGTACTACGACTAATCGCAAAATCACGAGAAATAGTATGACGAATCTCACGTGGACTCCTACGCACTTTGAACAGAAGATAATTCGAATTAGCGACATGTTATCGAATGACGCATTAAAAATAGTAGCAGGTTATATGAGCTCCGCCGAATGAGGAAATAAACAACTTTGAATACGACGTGCTAAACACTCGAAGTCTCCAGGGTTGAGTTCATAATTCCTTCATCCCGGACGTGCCATACGTATGCAGAAAACTACGCGGATAAAAATATGTATAACATTTTTCTGTACGTTACACGCTTCACTTCTCATTTTCACCTACGGCCGTCTCGGATGGGCACGTAAATAATTTTTGCACAGGTATCGTCATCAGTGAGGATGACGTTGTTTGGCCCTCGATATCTTGACGTACTTTAATTTCCGCCTCGTAATAACGGGCGCTAGATCAATTTGATGTTTTCCTCCTTTTTTTTTCTCTGGAAACAAACGCGACAACATGGGTTAGAATTCCAAAAAAAAAAGATCACGCGCATGATTCTTTATAACAAACAGAAACGAGGAAAAAATAGGAAAAGGAAACAAAAAAAAATTCGTCGCTGATAATCTGACGCGTGTATCTCGCTCCAGGGGACCGGAAACGGTGCTTTTAAAACGGACTTGGCGGCGTGGGCGCCGTGAAATTTCGCACGAACCCCAAATTCTCGGTATTCGCGATCTCCGTTCGCGACGTTGTTGGTCATCGTCATCCGATACGTACAGGTATACGCAACCCGCCAAAAATCACAGCTGACGCATTTTATACACCTTTACCGGAATGAAATTAGAGGGAATGGAAATTGAGCAAATGAATGAACGAACGGAATAATGAATGATCGTAAACGTCACACCGACTCTGATTCTCCTACTCAAAGTAGCGTACGCTATGTCTCGTATCGATATGCGCGTAATACACGTGGACTTGGCCTTCGATGCGACTTCTCTCTTTGAATGTTTTTTTTTTCTTTCCTCTTAAATGTTTCTGTAGTTTTATTTTCTCTTTTCCTTTTCCTCATCGTATTACCTATGCGATACAGCATGTGTATGATTTACTCTTATTGTCAGTCGCGCGTTATTCCACGGTGGTCGTATTGTTCACGGATTTCCGCCTACCATAAAATTGCATCATACGTTTCCAAATCTGGAAATTCTACAAGGACATTGATGGATTTTTTTCGAAACTGGGTCATCCGCGATATATTGTTGTCAATGACTATAGGAAAAAAAAAATTCTCGGCAATCATATCGGAAAAAAGGGTGAGGAAAAATTCAAGCAGAAAGTAAACTTGCGAAACCGTAACGAGCGGGTACTTTCTGTCCGACAGTTCACGCTTCATAAGATTTCCGATTCGCGAGACCACGCGTACGATATCGTGAGTCACGCAACAAACTACTTGTACAGTGTATTGCCACCCATATAGATCTTCGAATGCAGGAGAAGGCGTCATCTCCAATGGCACGCGTGACTCACTGGATCGCGTGGGTTTGGCATTTCTCATGCGTGAGTACGTTTAAAACGCACCCACATGGTATACGATAATACGAATTATTGGTCCGAGATACGCCGCGCCACCCTCACAAAACCCGTGCGATATCTTCAAATTTTGATGGTTACACTTTTAGCCATGGCCATTATAAGTCAAGTGGATAAAAATATATCACCGATCGTTCACATACTCGGTTGGATTACGCTGACGCCATTTCAACGGTACAGTTTCTTTCCGTTTGCTTTTCTTTTTTTTCCTCCTCGCTCGCTGTATCCGGATGCTGTTTAATATATAATGGACCAGGTCTTATCGGTCGACGAAAGCTATTATTATATTCACGTTGAGTTGGCGAGTTTTTTGTTGTGGCTATACCGCAACGGCATGCAGGATATTAATTTTCACTCGGTATAAGGTATGCCGTGTAACCGTCATGTACAATGCCCGTGAGGATGATTAGAAAACGTTTCATAGCAACGCTAACGAGTTCACGACTCGATGAAAAGAATAGATGAAATTTAAAAGAAGAATGAGTGGAAAAAAAAACAGAAGATCATATCCCAAAACTTTGGAACTATGATGTGAGAAGAGTAATTAGACCCTCGCCTGTTTTCTACGGACCAACAATCATATCGTGCTACCGCAGACGTGGGGTATCTCCATCGTTACGATGTGAGCAGTAGCGACGAAAGAAACCATCTCCATGAGAAACTCGATTGTCTGCCTCCGGGCCAATGTGTGAGGTTTATTTGAAACGTTGATTGTGAAGATGCTGCAGCAGCAGCTTGATACGCGTTATTATACGGAGTCAACGACAAGACCGGCGTGATTAAGACCATGAGAGAAACACGAGTTACATACCAGCAGCTACCGCATACCTGCGACCGTCTTTATGGCTCTGAACTGTACGAGTACGTATTACCTGAATATGAAGGTTTAATGCAGCGCATCACCTTCCAGGGCATTCGAGTTCGTTCTCAGGTCGTCGGACTGTTGAGCTGTGATGCGTGCGCTACGAAATCAATTCAGCAAAACTTAACCAGCGATTTCAAAACCCGGATCGATCGATGTTTATTGAGCTGAAATTCCGGAAATAATTTCTCGTCTAGAAGCTCCTTTTGCGATACATATTCCAAGATCGTTGGCGATTGCTCTACGCGACGACCTTTCTCTTCGCGATGTGTAAGAAAGATATTCGATCCGGTGACCAAACGTAAGAAGAGTTGCCGATCTACAGGCGCTCTGCGGATCCAACTTGTGAGACTCCCTACCGTTCGGTGTTAAGTTCTGAGTTATAAAACTCTACTTGAACTAACCAGAAACGAAATGGAAGACTCGCGATGAAATCGGGCCCGTTTCACTACCCTGAGCACGTTTCATGTCCGCACGCCAAACTCGTAAACGTATAACCAGACGGCTACCTTCGATCTTTCTATCTTTCTCGACTCTATAACGGCTAGTGTAATTGCATATAACTTTAAAGTTCACCACGGGGTCATCGAGGAGATGAAGGTCCATAGGTCAAAGCTGGAAAGCTCTTCCTTCAGGTCTCTTGTCTCCTGAACTCCTTGGTATCGCTTCGGAGCGTGTAATATGATTTGAAAATTCACGTTGGTGTTGAACATTCCTATGGCGCGTACGAGTAAGAGTATCGATATTTTTATTTCGCCTGTTAAAATATCACCGCGTCGTAACAGCGCATCTTCTCCCGGTTCACTCGATGTGTTTCACACGGTTTGTTCTACGGGGAGGTATACTAGATAACGGTAATTAATAACAGCCGCCCGTGAATCATGAGTCATTTGTTGCACCCGTGATGGTTTTATGCGCGTTCCATGGGCACGGATTAATGCGAGGTATGTCAAATATGGAAATTCTGAGGGCAAGAGATAATTGAGGATAATTGATGACCGCGACAAAAATCGCACGGTTTTATCATTCCCTCCATGGGAGAGGGAGAGCCGGGCTTTTTTCTTTTTTACTTTTCTTGAAAAAAGAGAGAACCTTAAGGATCGGTTATAAATCAACAAGATATGGACTCACGGTCGAACCTGTTCCTCGTTTGCGAGATTACCCAAGTGGTCAAGTGGTCAAGTGCTCTCGAGTGCCCAGCCGACATGATTTGTCATAGATATACCGAACCACCTCACCTTACTGTGCACGTAAGAACCCCGCGCGGAAAATGCAAAAAAGAAAACGTATAAATTCGCATTCACCTCACGATCGCCTCATTTTCTTTCTCTCGATATTCGTTCAAAGATTTTTTTGATGAAGATTTCCAACGGAAAACAAACAAAGCGCGAAGAGAACTGAATGAAAATTATTTTATAACGTTACGCAAGTGAATTTGCTCGGGGCGCCGGTGTCTCATTGGTACATCACTGTTGGAGAATCTCTGGTTCTCATAATTGTAGCTGGGCTGTGATTATCCGGTGGTTACATCTAATTTAGAGGCCTGAACCACCGTAATCGATGCGTAGTATCTTGGCCCTCGGTTTATATATAGTAAAAAATGATCCCAATTTTAAACGTCGGACTAACAGCTCTTCAGACTTGCGACAGCTTATTTATTAGCCCCTCCTTGATGTACGATATTCGCGTTTGAATTTATACTTGTTTAATACAAAATTATGCCACCCCCCAGTTTACCAGTTCACACGGATTACTCATCCCTCCCCGTCCCGATATCGCGGGAAAAGTGCGGTAAGAAAGAAAGAAAAAAATAATGAATAATAATTGAACCAAAAAATTCTTCTAAATATTCTGGAGTGAAAATAAAAATGAAAAGATAGCTGCAGGTGCCTCTGCTGCAGGAAAGAAATAAATTCGACTAACTACTTGTAACATCCAGGAGTAGATCGTTCAGACTACCAATTTAGCTTGGAACTGGAGCTCATTTGTATTCCGTAAGAACGTGAAAGGGTGTTCTACTTCACCACCGATTCTATCACGCGCTTAAAGACAAATTATTGGTCTTCTGGAAATATTATACACAAAAACTTGTATACGTAATAACGCACATGTGCAACGATTTTTCTTCTCACGTAGACTACCTACGTCTTAAAAACATATTTTCGTGGTGATCAGGAGGAAAACCATCAGATATTGACGTCAATTCCGTTTGACATTCCTTGTAAGTCTGAATTTAATGCTCATACCGATCGCCGTATTTTTTCCTGTAAAATACGTGCAGTTGTAGACGTAACAAAAATTTACTGATCCACACGAAAGAGTCGCTTGAATTTATCGGGCTGAATCTTTCCTATAAAATTATTTAAATTGTCCGAAATTATCCAATTTCTAGTGAAATAAAATCGCAAAGTGAGACTCGAGATCCAGTTTAGTCGTAGGAGCATGAAAAGCAGAAGCAAGCGGTTCCATCGAAAATCTCTGGAAAGTTGTGTCTGACTTTTTAACACCTTTGTCAAAATGTCTCTTTTGGAACCTAATGACCGCTACAAGGGAAAAATTGGACAACCAAACTGGCGAACGAATGTCGACGCAAAAGCGATAAGTTGATAAAATGGGACGGTCGCGGTTGATGAGGTGCCGCTCTATAGCTGCCGTTATACCTTCTCGGAGGACCCTAATTAGCTTCCGTTCCCCACGCGGACAACCAAACTGAACTCACTGCCATTTCTCTACTGTAATAAATAAGATGCAAAGGTTCAATTAACAGCACATATGTACAACCCCCTCCCCCGTTCTCTCCGCTTCTCTCGTATTCGAGATACGCCTAACTGCTCCAGCTTCTGATTCTGCAGAGTTTATTTGCTACCCACTGGCAAATTCGTTGCCTACCGCCGATTCGTGACAAAAATTATCCACCAACAAAATAATTGTCAGTATACATTATCGGCCTCGATATATGACTTCGATGACGGAATCAACGAACAATTTTATCTGATGATTTATGCAATAAAGATAGCCGTTTAGATCGGTCGTAAGGTTTGTGATTCCTCGATTGCCTTTTAGGATCGACCTTTCATACGCCGTATCCTTTCTACAATGTCTAACAATATCGTCCGGTCATGGTCCGGTATCTTAATTACTCGGTATAATAATTAGGCAAGTTTTGTGCATCGGTATATATAAAATGTCGGTGTCTGAGATCAAGAGAGAAGTTGACTCTTCCAGTTAGTACGTTCGGAATTAAGGGTCCTTCCACTCTTGAAATCTCTTAATTATCAAATTACCATGCATGGAAATGGTGAGTAACCCTTGAAATGAGAACCGGGCAAGCTTCCATATCCAGCAAAGAACGTACTTATCATTACGTGAAAAAAACAAAGAAGCTACCGTTCATTTCTTCGTCAACTCTCGGAGATACTGTGAAGTTAGTAATTGAAATAAAAAAGAAGGCCGGTTCAATCGACGTCGCGAGGTAAGCTGCAGGACAGAAGCTCAGTTCTTTTTTGTTTTTGTTTTTTGTTTAACTTTCTTTCTCTTTTATTACGTCAAGGGTATAAATGGGCCAATTTATATTTCCAAGTAAGAAAGACATTACCCCGACTTATTATAGTTACGGGGTACCGTGTCAGCTGGTGGTCGTGAAACTGAGTCAAGTGGATTCGATTCCTCTTCGCTCGAGCTCGACTCGCTTCTAAAAGCAACCGAGAAGACTCTTCTTTCTCGCATATCGTGTTGCCCGTAGTTACTTTGCTGCTGCTGCTGCTGCTGCTGCTTTACCTCGAAACCCGCTACCGTATACACCACCGTCATCCGATCGTCTGAAACTGCACAAATCTCGCTACCGATCACCAATCTTTTTTTTCATTCTTTTTTCTCCGTCTCACAACTTTTCTTCCCGTCCAATCTATAGTTCTTCTCCTTTCTGTTTTTGGTTGAATTTGATCCTCCGTCTACCACTTACACTTCTTAGCTGCGTGTATAATGGCATAACGCTTGGTCGACTATTACCAACTAAAAACGTCTATCTTTTCCCCAATTTTTTCCCCAGCTTTTGTTTCGGTTAGGGGTCTCCTCACCAACCTGCCAAGTCGGGGGTCGGGCTTGCCAACCTGTTCCCCCTCCCCGATTTTTTTTTCGTTAATATATTTTCTTATCCTTGGAGAATCAGGAGCACCCGGGGTTCTAACTTCCACAGAAGATAGGCGGCGATCCCCTGTACACCAGGTTATCCTGACCCTGGGGATAAACTTCATCGCGCGGTCTAACAGAAAAAGGGAAAATAAAAAATAAGATACTACGTGAAAAAAAGTGTAGGGGAAAAAAAACACAACACGGGAGAGAATGAAGAAAAAGTAAGAAGAAAAAAAAATAAATGAAAAATAAAAGAAAGACTGACTCTCTCAACTACCGAGCAGCTACCGCAGCGCGATAGTGGGCCAACATGAGGCCCAATTAAGGGACCTTGAGGGGCCAAAAGTCCCCCAGGGACCAACCAGCCCCCAACCTTCTATCTTCTATCTATCCAACGGTGTACGGGTAAACCTGCACCACCACGTGAGTTTGTTTGTTCGTTCGTTGAGGTTCGTTTTCTCGTTGACGTCGACGTCGCCGACGGCGTCGTTAGGTTCTACTGCTGCTGCTGCTGTATATGTATGTATATTCTATAGCTATTACAGCTGCAACGACGATCCTGATGCAGGAGGAAAACGAAACTGTCATTGAGACAGACTGCCGCGCTTAGGCCAACGATCGTTAAAATACCGGGCCGATACAACCGAGGAACGAGATCTCGTAAAACCAAGTAGCTTAATCTGGCTCGGTTCGGCTAAATATGCTATTAGTGCGGTACGTCATCAAAAGAACTTCATTTCTCAGATTTTTAGAGCTTAGACTTTCAATTGGGACTCGCATCGAATCTGATTTTTCAACGCTGATCATACCCGTGCCGCTACCGATTTAACCCGACCAATTGGAATACCACTATCTTTGAACCATAATCTATTGCCTACAATTTATAATACCTGAATCAAATGCCCCGCGCGCTATTTATATTCAGTCGGGTTATACAATCAGGTCAGATGCTCCGGAATCCAGACCCTGTATCTAAAATTCTTTCAAGTACTTTAATACGTCTCGGATGAAAAATCTATTTCAGCATAAATAATACAGATCATATGGACCGTCTCCAAAAATGGAATCACCATAAGATTTTCATCCATTTTATGCTGCGAAAAATTGGACCGCTTCAGCGGGCTGAATCAATTCAGGCTACTTCTTTATTTTAATTTAGAATTTTTTTACCGACAGATTACTCTGGAACGAAGTGGATTTTTTTTTTCAGTGACGAGCCTAACCAAGATCTGGTCACTATAACCGTGTCAGTTTCCCGCTGCAGAGGGATAGCGGATGATATCCCTGAATATGTTTTTCGATTTTCGATTCCTCCGCGAGTCCTGAAGCGGAAGACTATTAGAAGGTAATGAGGTACAGGTATCTGCATCCTGGGAGTACAGTAGTGTTCAGTTTTATCTTTACTTTGATCCGAAGCCTGGGGGCCACTCCCTCTAGTCAACGATCGCGCATCTTCCTTTTCTCCGGGTCTCCGGGGACCCTCGTCTTACAAGGACCTTCATCCAGTCGTCGGACATAGCGTCCCAACAAATTAAAGGACTACGTCGTTGTTTGGCCTCTGGGTTCGCCTAACATGACGGATTTAAATTTAAATAAGGCAGATGCGGTTGGAAAAATCTTCCACCTCAGGGTCGATCTTATTGAATATCGTCGAATCCATGGGATAAAGGATTAAGAATAAGTCAGGTGCGTCGTGCACGTGATACGTGAGTGTACATCAAAATTTCAATCAGGATTCATCGGATCGCAAAGTTAGCGACGCGACACGTGGCCTGCAAAAAGGCACAGGTGTCTGCGACTAAAAGTCTGCACTTTGAACAAGACGCTCTGCGGTTGTTGGGTCGGTAGATAGTACCAGTTTTTTGCATCGACTATTGATACCGCGTCGATTCGTATTTTATACACACATGCATATAACGTCATATATACCTGTGCACGAGTGTTAAACTTTTTACAAAACCTGAAGCGCGCGCGTTCTCCCTTCTTCGCGAATTTAAGATCATCCTTTCCGATTACGCATTCCCCTTTTTGCAGTAGTTCCTCCAAGGGTTTTCATCCTATACCGACATAATGTAATCCCGGAATTATTGGAGGGAGAAACGCGCGACGGTTTCGATTGCAGAAGAAAAATATATTGCGACCCGTCCACCGCTACTCGTATCTTTATTCCATTGCCGCTGGGGATTATAATTCAACGTCAAAGATCGATCACTGTATGTTTTTCGAATTTTTTATTCACATTATTTTTCTTTGTTTTTTCCCCGATCTTCTCTTTCTATATGTAGTTTCAAAGATTTTATCAAAAGTCGATCGGTTATTGTTGTCTTACATTTTTATCCGTTGACAATATATTTCCGAGTTACAATGACTTGAGAATCAAATCAAGATGACTCGCGCTACTTTAAACTTCCGCCCTTTCTTTTTTCTACTTTTTTGATTCTGTTTTGTGACTTTTAGTTGGTATAAATTGAGTCCGTATATTTTATCTTACAACCGAGAATACCATAAAGTGAAGTTGGGTGAGAAACTGGGAAGTAAAAAAAATAAAAAAAAGAAGAAGAAAAGGGTTGAGGATAAAGCCCTGGTGACACTCCGGTCAATTATCGGTATTTCGTTTCAGTAAAACGTTTGGCGGTTCCCTCAGGGCACCGTAAAGTAGAGACCTTGAATGTGCCTCGCACCAAGAAACGATCCAAAAAATCGTAAAGATTCAAAGAAGTGGAGCGGACGACGACGTTTTCGACACCTTCGAGTCTCATTAACACCGAAAGTGTTAATTATGTTCCGGTGGAACTGCCTAATTGCCGACTATATTCTCCGCAACGCGCGCGTCACCCGAGAACTGAAGAGAATCAAGAACATCCGAATAAGAGAGAGAAACCATTGAACTCCACCTCAACCGTAGCTTTAAATGAGAACGTTCTACGCATACAAAGTAGATAAAGGATGAAAAAAAGAACATACTCAATGGAATAGCCAAAGTTCAAGCTGAAGCTGCAGCCTGCACTTGCTCACCTCCCATCAAGATCGGACACACCTATTTTATTGTTTCTTT
The DNA here is from genome assembly GCA_963978495.1 of Athalia circularis. NCBI lineage: Eukaryota > Metazoa > Arthropoda > Insecta > Hymenoptera > Athaliidae > Athalia > Athalia circularis. Next base: position 16,157,518 of record OZ021698.1, on the reverse strand, counting down.
TTCTTTTTCTCAAGTCTACGTTCCAACGAGAATTGAAGATATATATAGTGTATGCGTGGTCGTACTTTATCGTGCAAAAAATGCACGTCGATTTTGACCATATAAAGGGTAAAACTAAAAATAAGACATAGAATTGAATTGAAATTCTGCGGTAAGTTGCGGCGCGGGTTTGGAACGTCCGGCGATCACCTGCGAGTTAAATCTTTAATTCATGCGCGTGAGTATATGGTCAGATTGGTTATACAAAGGGGGTATATATATGTATACATATACATAGGTATGACTAACGGAGTTCAGGTGGTTTATATTTATGCGTATTGTGTGTTGTGGATTCGCGTGGCGTACGTCAAATCATCGATAACGATCGCATCAAAAGATCCCGTCGGGAATTTAACGACCGCTGCAGTTGGCTACTGTATACTACTCCGTTTGTTGCTTTGGCTTATGCAGTAAACAGCAACAGCACAACCACCACCGGTAACAGCATTCGATGTTTTGTGGTTTTTGCACCACTACCGGTAATTTGTACTCCACGCGATCCCGTGTATGTATGAAGAAACGTAGTATGCGGTTTGATGGGATCAATTCATTCGTACCCCCGCGTGATCAGGCCCGATCTTAGGATCTTAAATTTACCCCTGAAATTTGAGAAAAAGTGAAACCAGAAAAATTGCTAAACTCAAAAATCCGAACCTGTAGCTATCTAAATTGATCTAGCCATTGAAATGATCAAATTATCGCCATTTTGCCGCAATTTAGAGGGAAGAAATTGAGATATCTCCATTGCTTTTAATCGTAACTTCATTTCAGTTGACGGATTCATGTTTCTCATATCAAAATAATGAAAATATCGTATGAAACCCAATAAAAAAAAATTACGATTCTCGGCCAAAAAATCTGAAGAGTATATTTTTTGCGATTTTGGGGTCAAAAATCCACTTTTCTATAATAGTGTTTGATGGTCTATTCTTAGGAATTTTGGGCCCAGGAATCCGTATCTGCAAGCTAAATTGATCCATCTATAAAACTGATCGAGTTATACATATAATCGAGTTATCGCTGTGACAAGCAAAAAAATGTATGACTTTTTGAAGAAGAGCATAATTCAGATCGTTCTTATTTCATTCCGAGTCTGAGGTGTGAATAATATACATCCATGATGCAGAATATGAATTAATTAAATCGTCTTTTGAACCATGAAACTAAAGTGGCTGTGCGGTTATAAACTTTGATTAAATTAACTATCTAACACGATGATAATCCCCAATAAAAATGTTTTTGAAGTAGTCGAGTTTTAAGTTGGCGGTTTTATAATATTCTACCCACCTAAACTTTATATACGCCGCTAAATGAGCTGGTTTTGAAACTGGACCATGCAATATATATTCTGGTCTTGAAACACACAACCCCTCCGTATCAAAAAACATTAAATAAAAAAATAAAAATACGTTAGTGAGTGCGGATACCAAAGTAGGTATATACGCGTTTTTATTGGACCTTCAGCTTTCCTTCAGCGTCGAATATGGTAGTCGTAAACTTTGCATAACTGCTTCTAAACGACTTCAACTTTTACGACAATCGATGAGAGCGTATAGCAGCAGAAGCAGCAGCAGCACCTGCATCAAATCCCTTCCTACAAGTTCGTTTTATCTTTTGAAAACCACCAACACCTTTAAAATTACGAAGTTTGGTTACCGAAAGCTGGAGACCCACATGTGCTTCTAAATTGACTTCTTTGCTGCTCAGTTTTCCGATCAAGTAAAGTCGAAGGCCTTCGATTATCGTTTCGATTTAGGTGCGCGCCCGTATAGCTGGCCGTCTTAACTTCGAAAAACGTCGATGCAGTCACGAAATATATGTCCCATACACCGTCGTAAATTTTACGGTAGTTCACTTTGGGTGCAGTATACATATAAAAACGATAGGGTCAAATAGGCGACTCGATCGGATAACGCTGAGAGGAGGAAAAAAAAGTTAGAAAAAATAAGAGATAAAAAAAAATGGATAAACGTTATATAGTGTTGAGAGAGAGTATAATCTCCGTAGCTATCACCTCTTACGATCTAATTCGAAATATTTGTCAGCAGCATGCAGGAGAAAAGATCCCTTGAAACTGGTCAAAACGTAATAAAAATCACGTGAGAACTGACGACGGAAGTTCTTGACTAATTTTTACGTGTCATCGTAGACGTTCGCTGCTTATTCAAGCTGCTTGGGTTTTATAGATCAGAATTACTTATCTATACTACTTCGGACCGTAAAGATATTTTTGATCCTCTCCATTTTCTATATAAAGAAGAAAAAAAATACTAACCAAGCATACGCAGCAGCAAATGTTCGAATCACGATAGGTGTTCGATAATCAAGAAAGTTGGAATATATGCATGAGCTGCTTTCCGCACGTCAAACCGAACATCATTCCATGAATCCCATTGATTTTTACGAGAGATCAAGAATTTTGATACCTTAATCTCAGAAGTTGAATTTTTTCATCCTCCTATCTGTGACGATAATAATTTTTATTATTTTTGTTGGTGTGTGGGATCGCGCTTTTTGAATTCAATATATGTTTTTTCATACCACAGCAGTTTCCGAGTTAAGCTGTCGTGGGTATCACACAATACTTAATTTGGTATCGATTATCAGTGACGAAGGTTCCTTGATTATCGTATCTTTCAGATTTATCGTTTCCAATTAATTTCGTGACCGTTTTAAAGTTTTATAACGAACCTGCCGCGCCTGTTCAGTACGAAAAAGTTCGATCCCTCCGATTTTCCGATTCTCAAAGACGAATGTGAACGGGTTCTATGAATTCTACGATTCGGAGAATCGTTTCAAGAGACAAAAGAATCGCTTCTGTTCTTTCAATGAAGGGAAAAAGAAAAAGTCTACGATCGGTATAATCAACCGACTAATTAGGAAAAGCACTAAGCCAAGATTAATTCTTACGTCTCCATTAACGGAGAACCGAGCCGACGATTCGCTGGTATAAAAACTCTGAGAATAGAAAAATCCTATGGGAGTCAAATATCGCTTCGCTATCACGAAACAAATAAATAAAGACACTCCGACGTCCCATGGCTACCGCGCGTTTTCAGTGTTCGTTTGAAAAAATAAAATCAGATAATTACACAAATTCCTAAAGCCCGATTTCTATCGCCACAAACATACGAGATATAAAGACATTCATAACTGTACGGGTTAGGGGTATAGTATAGGTCCGACTTATACACAATTAAAAGAATCCATTCTACCGACTCTACAGCGGTATATAACCCATTACGCATCAAGGTATATACGCAGTCCCCTCGTTTGCTTTGGGACTCCCGTTATCTGGCGTCACGGGGGTATTTTAATTTACCCCAAATGTCTTCATTCCAGATAGCTGTTAGACCTTTGAATTTTCATTGTAGGAATTATAACCCCTTCAAAGGCCTTCCAAAACCGCCGTTCGAGCTCGATTCCCATTAAGGTTATATCAGAAAATCTGTCACCGGTATTTCTCGATTCTCGTTTCAAAGATCATCACGTATCACGCAGCTGCGAAGTCCTAAAAATCCTTTTTCGGATCCTTGCGTGGAGGTATTAGAATAGCTCTGAAATATATCTAACGTGAATATATACCGAGGGAGGGGGGGTCGTTGTAAAATGAATTAATCTTCCAATTAAAAAAAATCCCTGTACCGAGTATCGCAGATGTCAAGATACCAGATATACCCTCCCATGGAATAACTATAATACTTCACCCATACCATTTTCCTATAAGGATCGCGAAACGAACAACGAACCGCATTGTACTGTTAATGCATCGGCTGGAAGAATTCTCAGGGGCCACACCATCGATTCAAAAGACGATCGATTCCCATCTACATGCCGGGAGGTAACTATCGAGTTTTAATTAATTATCAACCGCGCGGGTACCGATTCTCTTCTGCATCTTACCAAGCGTCCTGCAATTTTTTTTTCTTCTTCTTTATCTCGCAGTTTCGTCCTTTCCTTTTCTTAAATTTTTATCCATCTCTGCAATGCATACAAAAGAATTTCATTCATTGTATTTTATCGTACGTTGATCCATTCACATCGTCTACAACGGCGAAACCCAGCTGGATATAATGTCGGTTCAGCACGCGTTCTCCAGGATTCTGAGTCATTATTTGTGAAATGGGATAAATGAATAGGAATTGAGTTGGTCTTCGCATCAGATGGTCGACAGACTTGCCACGCGACCCCGAAACCAAAAGATTCCGAAAAACTGACGTGAAAATTGTTGAAACTTTAATTTATGGAAACAGAACACACGAGTTACTGCACGATTTTTCTTTTGTATCCGGACTAAAATAGCGCTGATATTTCTCCAAATTATCATCGAGCCGGTTTATCATGTTTCGTCATAATCAGATGAATTTATTGAATCATCGAACGTATTTTATTTAGTATAGAAGAAAATTTTCTCTCGCACCAAAAACTTTCACTCTCAATCGAACAGCTGACGTATCAACTTTCCAACTTTTCTATCGAAATATCCTCCATTCGAATCATGAAACAAAAAATATTCTGATCATTGAGAAATTTTATTTCTCACGCTATGTTCATGTCCAAATTAAAGGCTCATGCGTTCAGGATTCGTTACAGGTAATTTCTTGGCATCTTCGGATCTGTTCGTCGCAAGACTCAGCTGACGTCGTAGAGTCTTAAATCATTGAAGTGGGCAATCACAGAGTTATAGCTGCTGCAGGATGATGACGTAGTGTCGGTCGACTCGCACACTCAAATATAGGGTGGCGAAAAAAATTTAAGAAACGAATAAAATTTAAACTCCCGAAAAAATCCTAACACCCATTATTACTGTTTCGATAGCATTTTTGCTCGTTTCCCGGCAACGAAATAAAAAATTTCATAACATTATGAAACGAACTACGAATCTTTTTCTCTACAATTTTTCCAGAATGACAAATTTTTTTCAGAGTCATCGGCCGCTTTAGCTCTATTTCCCTTTTTTATAATTCCGATAGTTCTCGGTTTTTTTCAGTCACCGTGTATGTACAGGTGTTAAAGAAAGGCTTGGGCAAGTTGTTCGATGTAAATATATTTCACCGAGAGTAACAGCAAACTTTTCGAATCACCGTCAAAGAAGAGCAGCCCTGTACTTATCCCGGTTAGTTTATGTCCCTCATTGCCATGCAGTGTTATGGCGAGATCCCGCTAACTGCTGCAGCACGTACTCTTCTCTCTGTATGTATATAGTGTCTAAGAGGAGGACGACTCCTCCCCTTTTTATCTCAGAATTTCCAATACGGATTGTGCCCCTCGCCGAAGATCCGTAGTAATATTTTCGTTTTACTTCCTATCCATTCGCGATTAAGTTCTTAATAATGAGAGTGAAAAATTTAGAGCATCTCATTGTTGGAAATTGACAAAACTACAGAGGAGGAGGTATGGTACTTGAGAATTACGTGGAATCAATTTAGAGTCATTAAATAATCGTTTGGCACGCGGTACCCAGCTTTCCGTTTGAAAAAAAAAAAGAAAAAAAAAATGGAAGAGAAAAAGAAAGGTTGGATCGGTCTAGAGACCCGTCGGGTAACAAAAGGATATGCAATCATCTCAGGGGGCTGTGATTCGCACATTTGTAAATCCAACTACGAAATAGTGTTAAAATTACAGAGAGCTGTTTCAGGTTTCGTATACCTCCGAAAATCTTTCCAGCTGCAAAAGGTGAGAAGATTGCAGGTGCTAAAATGTAATCCATGCAGGTTCTCGCATACATAAAGTCTATACGTATCTTCTTCTATAGGCTAAGATTTGCCGAAAGCCTTATACTTCAGAGGCGAGGTGCTGACGAGAACTGAATCACAAAATTACTCTCCATTAGGCAGAGCAGCGCCTAGATGCCACTTATGAAATGATTGTTCCAAATCTCACACTATAGTGCCCTCGGATAATATATCTTTACCTTGAAATCCTCGATCATCGTACCTTCGGGATTCAAAGCTCGTCCCCCCGATCGATCGATCGATCGATCGAACGATCCTCGGTGCGGCCGTATACGCGTACTCTGCAGCTTTGAAATGATCAAGAATTTTTACCGGTTCATTTTATCCTTGAGATTTTGCAGATTTCAAACCTCATTTCTAACCGTTTGCCTACCCTTAATCCCAAAACAAAAAGGAAGGAAGAAAAAAAAAAAGAAAAAGAACTTACTAAGAAAAATGACTCTCCATTTGTAGAACCCCGCAACGCGCGCTGCAGTATTCGCGTGCAGCTATATCCATTGGCTAATGATCCTATTCATCCTGGAGAGGGACTTTTGAGGCAAAAGGAAAATAGCAGAACCCATTCAACGCGCGCTTTTGAGATACCCGCGGTTCTGGCAGGTACCATTGTCCTTAAGCACACTTCCTCCGACTGGATATATCCCCGTCGTCCTTTGTCCTTGTATATCCCCGAACGTGCATCAGCGTAGAAAAAATAAGAGAAATCTTTTCAACACTCTCCGGTCATTGCAATTTGCATGCTGCCCGTTAAAAACTGCAAACTGTTTTTTCGTTTTGCCAATTTAGTTTTTTTTTTTTAAACGCTTTCAACTTTTTCCCCCACTAATTTCTCGCTCGCTACGAATGTGTGTAATGGAATCGGAAATTTCTCGAATATTCTTATAAAGCATCCGATTGGTAAGCCAGATTATTTTACCGTATAAATTGAATAAACGGCTAGTTCATTAACATCGATTAACGTGCCTCGCGCCTTTTCAGACATTTCGGATCGCTTTGGGCAACGCTTAGGTCAAAGTAAAATTTATACGTATGTAGACATAGTTATAGTATATGGTGAAGGTTCTGTGGTATTCGATTTTTACACCTGCAGCAGTATACGCTGCAGGTCGCGTTGTCAAACTTTCGACTCTGCTAGGGACTCAACACCGCCTTTATAGGTATATACCCTTTTTCTACCGTGTCAAGATAATGAGATATATATACACATATATGTTATATACCGACTTTGTCTGTGTGCTCTAAGCCCATACCAAACGGTCAATCTTGAGGACCCTATCAGTTATACCCTCGCGCTCTTTAATTAAATAAGTTTTACGGTTCAACGTTAATGATTTTACGATTAGATCCGAGTGCCCCTCCCCAGACTCCGCATAAAATCTTCACGATTCGAGTCTCATTCGAGAAAACGAAAAAAATAAAAAAATATCCAACATAAAAAACAATTCACGATGCACAAAGTCAGATAATTTTTCCTCCTTTTTTTTACTCAAGTCGAGAGCGTTGCCGCGGGCGTTTATATTAGAGGCGATACGAAAATCTGGGGGTTAAGAACGCCGAGTAATTTTCGCACCTCGCACGATCTCCGATCACAGCGTATAAACGAGGCATGTTTGGAGCAGTTGGACGTTAATTCTTGCTCAGGCAATTCAACACAACGGCAGCAGCAGCAGCAGCTGTGCCGAATAAGTCGATAATAACAGTAATGGCAGCGATAAGCGCCTGCTAAACGATCTAAACGAGGTGTAATTGTACTCCTTATATAATTCGGAGGTAATTTTTTGGTCGCAGTGTTTCGAATTAAAGCGCGCAAAGAGTTCGAGCTCGCTTGATGTACGTACGGAAAAAAAAGTAGAGGATATTTAGAGGCGACGATATATTTACATGGGAGCTATATGCGAAAATTTAAATTTACATTCGAGTGTATGTAAGATAACGGTCACCGCGTGAATATTGATCTCCTCGTAAATCTGAAGCCTTAAGTACCACCCAGTAAATGAATTTCAGGAATCTTGAGAATCCCCTCAAAGCGTGAGATAATTAATTCTTGTTATCGAAAACTATCATGCGATTTTATACCTATACTGGATAGTAATTTTTTATTTTAATTTTTTCATCTTTCGTGCATTGATCCCAATTAATCCGCCAACATAAAATCTCATAAAATTTGCAGCTCGAATCTGTACAATAATCAAGTATCCACTTAAGCACACCAAAAAATCTAAAACTCAAATTCGACGTCGCACTTGCCGTACGGTAATAATTTTTGCCTTTCGTATATGTAAAAGCGTGCTTTTAACCTCTCAACTTTTTTTCTTCACAAACTATTTTGTAAGCTGGCTCTTTTTTTTTTACCTACACCACAATTTCGCGCCACACGTCTCCGCGCGACCATCCTCATTACCGTCGATTACCGGGTATTACTTGAATATTTAGGGCTAAACAGTTTTGTGGCAGTCGGCGTGCGCCGCATACGAAAAATCCACTGACGCCTTTGGGCATTCGACGTCTTGCTCTTCGTCTTCTCTTTTTGTTTTTTATTTCTTAATTTTTTTTTCACATCAAAGTATTGAAGCATGTCCATGTATTTCTGTACGTTAGAATTACCTGCACTTCTCCCTTTCCCTCCTCCTGTCCGGTCGTCTGTGCCGTAAAATACCGAACGACCCATGGATTAGAATAATGCTCTCGAGGACGGGCAAATTGATTCTGAATTGGTATTTTTTTCTCTTCGAAATAAGGCGAGACCACGATCACGTAATTTGATGACGGTAAGCGTATATCTCCGGTGAACTGCGAAACGCGCGACGATATATATTCTTCAGGGTGCCAATTTCACGGATATAAAGAAAATTTTTGCAACAAATTTTTTTTCCCCGAGTATCTTCAGATTACGTAGTAAACGAAAATGTGAAGCGTCAATTTTTACGAGCTTAATCGCATTTCGGTTGCTTATTTTCTTTATCTTGGTATAAAATCCGACCAGAAACTATAAGATATGAGAAATTAACCCATCTTGAAAAATATCGAAGGTACAATTTGTCAGGATCAGGATCAGACGATATCGCAAAGCCTCGCCGGTAAAAACGGGCATATTTTTGTAAAAAAGAATCCGATTTTTCTTAGAATACCCCTGGCGCCCCCGATATTTCTTTACCTGTGTGTCTTTCTTTCATTGTTCCTTTTTTTCTCGTTTTCTTATACAGATGATCGAGTCAAAAACTCGTCATTATAGATGGCTGCAGTTCGAAAATGGAATAGGTCGAATGCATACATATATTTATGACATGTCGACAATATTATCTTCGATATTTCAAAACCCATGCGATAAAAATCTACGGTCTCGACTTACCGACGTTTTTGGGCGTGTCTCTCGTCCGGTGGCTGGGTAGCTGTACGGTCCATCGATTTGGTCCTCGATCCTTACGCGCTCCTTAATGCCGTCTGTTTCGTTCCCCTTGCCCTCTGCTCTCTTTCGACGTTTAAGGTTTTCAAATTCTTCATCTGTCTTAGTATCTGAAACTGTTTCAACCCCGTTAACAATTGTACCGTCAGCGCGTTAGTGAGGAGATCCAGGTACAATAGAGAATCGAGCGATATGTACGAAGAAGCACAGAAAAATAAAGTCAATAAATAAGAAGGGCCTTTAAAAATTTGGGTCCCGGGGCCCCGTACTCGGTCTTTCCTTTTACACTCTCTCTCTTTCTCGTGCAACTCCTTTTGTTCAACTTCTGACAATAAAACCAAATCCTGCGAAGGAGTCGGAGGAGACGCTTTTCGGGTGTGGCAACCGAGTAAGGTGCTATTGTGCCTCTATTGTCTCCCAACACAAGGAACAATGCTCGGACTTACTTCTGTTAGGGTATAACCGACCCCGTTCCGCAGGCATTCGCGTGCCACCGTACGCTCTATGGGGAAAAAAAATTTCCAAGGATCACCGGGGGCACCTACCGCAGTTTCTAAACTCGTTACCTGAGCAATATAGCTATTATACCACTACTCCGCACCTATTTTTTCTCTTCTTTTTTTTTTATTCTATGAAGAAAGAATATAAAAAATATGAACTTATGGTATTTGGAACGAAGAAAAAGTTTGTGAAATTTGAATAATAATTTTTTTTTTTCTTCTGATCTTCAGCTCAGTTTTATCTTAGACGAAGTTCCTGTCGCTTCTCAGTGAATATCTTGTTGTCTAGCTACATGTTATGCACCGTAGAGACGTATTAAAGATCAGGGCAAGTGGCTATTACCTAGTTCCAATTGCGGTGATGCCCACGGCACGGATTCCGACACGCGACCCGATCCTCGCCATGCTATAAGTGGAGACCAACGGTCACGCGTAACTTTCTGACATACGACGCATCCACGTGCCTTTCGCAATATCCTTCGGGAGAAAACAAAACGACAAACCCCTCGCCAGATAAGCATTTTTGAAATCCATAATAAACCTTCTCGGATCAAACTCCCACGATTTTTTCCGATCATCATCGATAAAAAAGAAGTTCTACATTTTTATTCGTTGACAAGCGCCTGCATAATTCCGGCGTGGAACACAGTGGCGCATTAATTTGGAGTATTGTACGTGGAAGGGACTACCGAATACGCTGTAAATTGGGATATTAGTTGAAAGGGATGATCAATAAGATGACGATGGTCGATGGACTCGCATATGCGGTAGTCGCGCGGAGCATCTAAATATTATACATCGGCAAGATGAAACATTTTTAACAGCTACGATGTCAAAAAGCTAATATATATGAGCTAAGGTTGAATGCGATCTACGTAATTAAACTCTCTCCAGAAGATCCCTTAACGACGCTATATGGCAGGGCGCTGCAGAGCTGATTGTGAGATGCGTTTCATTTCAAGGCAATGCGCAGGTTCCATCTTAACTGGTTATAGGTAGAACATTCGATCCTACGTATTAAGCTGGATGACTCGAAGATCTTTGATACAAGGGCCCCCTACGGTAGTCCGGTAATTAATATCTAATTATTTCGGCGATCTACCCGACGTACACATATACCTATATACCTACTGCACCTTATAGTCGTTGAAAGTGAAACGGACATTCGGCATATATATCTATACTTTACATTATGTTCCGCGATGATCGTACGAAATTCAGATTAAATGCACCTGCATAGCGTCCCGGTGAACCAAACAAACCGAAACACTATTACGATCCTTTCTTTCAAGTCTAGATTCGATTTCATACACCAAAGAACCTGTAAAGTCAAACCAGAACGCCGACAGGATATTGTATCTACTTTTATCTTCGACGAAAAACTGGCGCGAGTTCTGATGTGAAAAAATTATCAACGTTTTTTTTACGGTTACTACAGGAAATATTTTCTGAGATTAAACTTTTTCGTCGAAATATCATATCCGATTGTTCGTCCGGTTGACATGGGATGATGGAAACTTTGAAATGGGAATAAATATTCCCGCCGGAGAACGTTATTTGTTATGGTTTATAGATTTTTCAGCACGTTCATTTATCAACATTTGAATTCCACCTGACCGCACGTCGTACAGCCTTTCGATAGATCGATTAACAATCAATCAGGTAGTTACGATGCAGATTCCTTGGTATAAGCCGCGTAGTATATCTAAAGCATTCTTACGACGCAGGTGTCTCTGGTCAGAAAACGATATATAGTATACCGTGAGAGTTAACACGCATCGAAAGTTATGAGAAAAATAAAAACGAATAAAATAAAACAGGAGAGAACAAATTTCCAAAAAAGGAATAAAAATAATCGAACAGAAGAATTTAATCTGTCCGATAAGATAACCCATCGTATAATCAAACTGTATATTTTTTATTCCCCGTGTATGCTGAGTGAAAAAAAAGGACACGGGAATTATCCATGAAATATTCTCGAACAAGAAAGTTCAGACACGAATGGGTTATATGGAATCAAATCGAAAGGGTAGACGGAGAGAAGGATATCTATAAATTGATTTCTATATGGGAACCCCGATTTTTTGGAAACCAGAGGTAATAAAATTCCATGAGTTAATAAAAATTTACGTCTTACTTTTTTTCGAAATGGGGGTGTCAACTGACAATGGGTCGAAGTGTACAAGTTTATATTCGCCACGTGTATAAGTAAAACTTATTGTAAATTTAAGTCCTCAGCTGCTCATAATCCTAGAAGGAATAAGAGAAGAACTCTAGTCGGAAAAAGGTCCTTATCGAAGATAGATCTACGATCGTTCGTGCGATATTTCTAACAGGGCCTCAGGTCCCAGGCCGGGTCCATAGATCTTCTCGAAGGATAAGACGTCCTTGCGGTGTTCGCGAAGCCCACCAGGTCCCACAACGCCCAACGGGGGGCCCTTTTGCTTACTACTAACATTTCTACCATAAACTCACCTCTTACGTTATGTTTGCTCCGAATGATTTTGCGAATCTCCGCGATATCCTCCGACTTCCACGAACGGTAAAATGATGTCAAACTTTTTACAGACTCGACGACTTATTTGACAAAAAGAAAATCTGATTTTCCGACGGATTCTTTTGTTTTCCGATAGGACAAATAATATTTATTTGCCAAATCAAATCGTCTCGATGACGATATCGAGAATGACCTTTTTTCATTCACTCTAATTTTCGGATTTGAATCTTCCCATTCTCCCGCAGCCCATAGGGATATCGATGCAGCTTTGTTGAGATTTTGTCATCGCCGTAAGTCCCCGTAAAACTTATCTTAAATTATCTTGGTAGTGAAATAACAAAATCTTGAATATAGTTGTGAATTCGCTTCACGAGTGTCAAGAGTAAAGTTTAACGATATCCCGGATCCCGCATAGGCTGCGGCTTCGTCGTCCTATCTGCTTCGATGTTTATCCTACGGTATAAGCGTGGGCTTTCAATGACACTGCCGGTCATGTGCAAGACAGCCGATCAGATAGCTCATAAGAAGTTGGAAAGACGACAGTCGGCTTCGCGTGACACTTTGTTTGCAAAATTTGTCGCTTAAGATCCTGCATCCGGGATAGGTATACCTGAAATCCCTCTAAAGCGTTATTTTAAACACGCCAAAAATATATCTGATCGATTTTCGCTCTCACAATACGCGGGTCAACATCGAAGAATTGAAATCCTGATTTTACTTCGTCAATTATTCGTTCAGATGAATCGTAATCGCATCAAGTGTTGCAATCCGTAATAGAGAAGAGATAAATTACTCGATGATTATACATGTACATTTTTTTTTACAATTAACCCCTCTGCAATTTTGTTAACACGTGCGCACTTATTCACTTCTTTACTCCACTCGTTTTCAGTTGCATAAAAAAGAAAAAAAGGTGAAAAAAAAAAATAGAAAATACATACCGCCGCGGTGTTACAATTACGCAATTTTCTGGAGCAGCAGCTTGGCTTAAGAAAAAAATGAGAAAAAAAAATTCCTCTGTAATTTTAAAATTCGCTCATCCGCGTCGCTGCGAATCAGGATGTGGAGTTCTTCGCCTTTCACAGAATAATTTTTATCTCATTGACGATGAAAATCTTTGCGGCGACGCAGGTTACTCGGAAATTCAATAAATGCTATCCAATCTTCTCTGACGAAGGATCAAATCGAGAAACTGAAAAAAACGTTATACTAAAATCTATGAAGTGAAAACAAATCTTGTCACGATTGTATATACGGTACGTGTAATCTAGATCGAGGTTTTAATTTTTTCAATTTCCGTTACGTTCTCAATCAATTTTATCGTATGATCAAAATTTTTTCGATGCACTGCACTCCGACAGTAAACCGAAGGGAGGATATACCTATACGAGAATCTCTCGAACTTTCAAGTGAAAGGCTGAAATGTGCAGTAAATTAATTTTAAAAAAATGCACACACACCGACCGAAGTATAATAAGATAATTTCGATCATCAGCTGAGTGTTTTATGGTCCCAATTTTACTGACACTTCCTCCTTATACGCGCAAGAATTTCGCCACGATATTTACTCGACAAAAATTATATCTGGCAGAACTTATAAACTCCACAGTTACTTTTAACGTTCGTCAAGCGCAATTACCTGCGTTGGTACCTCACTATGAAGCAGTCCATCGTCTCGATCGTCAGCTTCATTCATATTTCATAATATGGAAAAGAGAAAAAAAAAAACTTTATAATTAAAATATGATTGATTCTATCATAAGAAAGTACACTTCGATGATTCGATACGAGTAACACCGCTCCTTTTATGATTTGTCGATAATTTCAACTACCTGGTAATAATATCGCCCAAAGCGACTCGCTCTTTTTTTTTTCTTTTTTTACAAACGAAGAAAATCTTTTAGATTTTTTTTTAACGATTCTTATAACAAGCTACGATGCCGAATAGAAGAAGAAGAAAAAGGGTTGATTTCAATTGTATATTCGTTGGGGATATATCGCGTTTTCTAATCACGGAGGATCTATAAGCATCTGGCCAATTACTTCGGAAGGGTTGAGATCCCAATCTGCACGTAAAAGCTAGTTGGGCTTTTTTTGTCCGTGATCTAAGCGATAATACCCTCGGTGTAGATCTCATCTCGATATCATCGACACGTAGTAACTGAGAAACCCCGCGTACACAGTGCAGGATTAGTACATGTGTAATGTATACTTAATTCAATGTTGAAGTAAAAATTAGAAGACAAGAAAAAAGAAAGATTTAACTGAAAAGTAAAAAAAAGAACGTTCTGTATATATATGGACAATCTTTTTGGTAAATATTCAAGATTAGGGGACCTTCGACATGGTCGGGGAGATAAAAGCACCAATTAGTATTTTGGAAGCAGGAAGTCTAAATCTTGTATCGAAGCATCTTTTTTTTGTTCTCTCCTTTTATTGTACAAGTCGTCGGTATATGGATGGACGGAAGTGGCTTGTGTGATGCGCTATTTGAGGCCTAGATTTTTTGAACTATGTAGAACATTGATTGATTTCACCCATCCGTTTCAAACTTTGAGAGCTGCCTTGTGGCAGTTTTTTTACCACGTACCTGCGCCAGTCCAAATGTTCAGAGTTATATCGTGAGTGAAATATTGTTTTAGAAGGGATCGTTTCGTCACTCTGTCCAGAAAATTATCCGTATAACAAATCATCCGTTGCAGCCCGAAGGAAAACCGCGTAAGCGTTAACGTTTAGATTAAAAAAAAAAAAAACTAGATGTTGGACCGGTGAATATTGGAAGAGGAAAAAAAAATCAGAAAATGAGTGAAAAATTTGGTTTTTGGTTTTACAAAAATTTGTCCTGATTCTTGAGGTAGAGGATTTAAAATTTTAAGACCTAAATATTTTAGGCTGAACGACTGAATCGTTGACAAGCACAACAATGCGCACTACCCTACAATGGTAAACTTTCAACATGGCTATTCTTTGGTGTTGGCATACAAGCATAATCCATAAGGTCCTGATCTTATCTTTAAGATCCTCTGCTGGGACGAGATTGCAGATAAGCTACACGCCGCAGCTTTTAACATCTGCCGACCAGCGCGGCCCTCTCTTTCTCATATCGATACAAAATTTTGCTTCGTAATGACGAATACAATTATTGCAGTACAAAAAATTGAAGGTAGTCCGAAATTTTGTTTTCTCGTGCACAACGTCAAACTGAAAGAATTGAGAGGGAAAGTGCGGACAATATATTTAGCCGATAAATCGAAAGGAAAAATCGAACGTCAGGCACGCTGCATGTTTAGCTCATTACTTGAGATTTAAGGTTGCTGTTCTCCATTGACAGCCTTCGAGAACCGAACAATGACTGTCCATTGTCAGATCTTTTTTAAACGAGCTGCGTCCGCGTGATCTGATCCTGATATCCAACAGGACAGTGACGAACCAACGGAGGAAGATCCTCTTGAGAATTCTTTAAAATAATTTAATTGACTCACACTATAATTGATTTTCGTAACGCTTGTACGAACCTTGAGCACAGTGATTCACGGCGTAGTTGTAAATTAGTCATTATATCCGGTAAAATATGGTCATCCCAAAGAAGTTTCATTGATCAGTTTTACTCACAACGTGTGCGAGTTCTCTGCAGGGCATATTATTTCCCTCTCACGGACCTGCATTGATCTCGGGATAAAATTTGCATATTCTTGACCACATTTTAAATCGAGCTGCATATACCGCGCTAACTCATTGTCAGATTCAAAGTAAGTGCGGTACACATATTTATAAGCGTTTAAAACGAGAACAGGTGACGAATGCCCGATAGGGATCGTCCGTGAATTTATACGAGGAAACTTAAAATTTTTTAGTCAAACAGAGCTAGTCTATATTGGTCATCTTATATAGATTTGCATAATTTAAGCGTGCAACTCGCACAACACACGCGCGACTTTCCAACCACATAAACTATCTGCCTATGTGTCTATCGCACATATAATTTTATGCACATAATAATAATATAAACACTTGAGTTTGTGACCTTCTGGATTTATATATTTCCAAGGTCTAAGAATATCGTCTAAGCTATATACCTTTCTGCGTAATCGGAGATCGAGGCGGTCGTCCATATATTTATAACATAAATTCGTTTCCTAGTAATACTTGCATCACCTATGTACTTGACTTTCCTCTAATGTGGTCGAGATAACCGCAGAGAGAATAAAATAAAATAAAATGCACGTCGAAGAGAAACAGCCAAAGAAAAAATCTACATGGACCTTTGCCCTCAGAAAGTTGAAGTATCTCCTGTTACAGGTCCTTCGGGATGGGTGAGTTTATAGTATAATAACTGCGATCACGCAAAATCCACCAAAAAGTTAAAAACGTTGAGATTGAGATACGGGAATAAGCGGCGGAAGATCTTTATTTAACTCACTTCAGGGACCTCGCCCAAAAGTGCGGGGAATCTGGGCTCGTGATCCTCGGTATATAAGCTGTTTAGTATTCCATTCCCGACAAAGAACTCGACCATCCTATCGGTCGCCATCTCAGCTAAAATATTGCGCAGGTTGATCGCAGATTTAGACGACTTAATCCGACAGCAAAGCAAACAGAACCGGATACAGAAAATATCGTCAAGTCATTAATGACCAATTCGTATTACGATATGATTTTTCTTTTGCACTTTTCTCTTCATTATTCAATACGATCAACTAGAAAAAATCCAAGATAATATCCGTGGTCCTGCAAATTTGCAAGAAAAAATAAGCAATCTATGAGGATATTTTTTTCGGAGAAATCTCGATGCGCGTGGCGACTGAATCGGGGGAATTTAGACATTAGAAGAGTTATCTTCGAAAAAATCGGTGAGTTATTCGGTATTTTAGTTATCGGGCGAGACGAATACTGATTAGATACGCCGGCATAGATAGAAGATCTCCAGACACACGGAACGCCATTTTTACGTCGGCACCTCAAGCGATATAATACGACGAAAGATATTAATCAACGATGAGTGGCGAGGTGATGGTGCTTATTTATAACTTGAACTGTTTAATTTTCATTCCAACTGCAATACATGCCATTAGGGTACTTCCAAGCTTATTGATTTTAAATGTATGAAATTAAATATTCCGTCCATGATACGCATAGACACATATATGACTATTACAGGTGTACAAAATTCCCAGAACACACGGTGGTTCGATATCCGTAGAAAACCATTTAC
Organism: Athalia circularis; assembly: GCA_963978495.1. NCBI lineage: Eukaryota > Metazoa > Arthropoda > Insecta > Hymenoptera > Athaliidae > Athalia > Athalia circularis. Next base: position 16,140,132 of record OZ021698.1, on the reverse strand, counting down.
CAAAGAAATTAATGGAAATTGACGCAGGTACCAAATTATACTCGCCAAATTTGTATGAGATCAGAAGTGATTTCTGGCTATTCCATTAAATCTAAAAATTTTTGCGCGTAGAACATCTGATTTCAAGTTTGATCAGAAATTGGTACAGGTATATACATTCTGTACGGGAGACCCGGCGTCACAATATTCTACATGACTAAACACCCGTGGATATAAAGTAGAGAGAATCGTAGGTACTCGTATAATACATAATACATATAAAATTCACCATACATATATAAAAGTCATGGGCACCCTTTTACAAGCCATCAATCAATGCGACATCGTGCAGCGAAAAAAGGCTGCTGCACATATAGGCGCGTCAGTGATTTAAGAATTTAACGAAGCATCTATTCAATGAAACTCGGCTGTATGCTCATATGATTCTTTTTTTTTCTTCTTTCTCTTCTTGTTATTTTATTTTTACTAACTTTTTTTTTCACCCCACACGATTCGAGGTAGGTTTTAAGGTTCTTCCCATATGGTGACTTGCAGCGGCTGTAATAATATCTATACCTCGACACCGTGAAAAATGGCAAGGAAATTTTAATGGGTACGTTTTGAACCGTTTAGACACAATAAACGTCAACAGAATGGGTTGAGCCCTTCTTAGTGTGTTTCATTTTTTTAAAGTTTTTTTTTTTTCTGCAAGTCATTTCATTCGGTTGCATGCACTAATATAACCATACACATCGCATAGCGCATGTTTTCACCACACCCTATATGCTATATGCACCGTTTTATATTTGCAGAGTAATTTCGGGTTCATTATTAATATTTTTTATTTATGGGTTCCCACTCTAATGCTTCGTTATATATGAAAAGACGAGGGAAATTTATTCGTAAAAATTTTTGGCAACGTTTCATATATTTTCGTTGGGATATTAAAATGCATGAACCACTGGGCCGTTGCGAACCATTTATTAAAAAAATGACGCACGCATTTTATTTATTGAATTTTTTTTCTCTACATTTCACGAATCTCGAGTTCTCCTTTTTTTCGAAACCCCATGATATTCAAATTGCATTGAAACTTGATATGAGAAGGGGTTTAAAATGCAGAATATTAAAATGCATGAAGAATAAAAAAAAGTCTTTTTTCTTTCACAAATACCAAAGCTTAGTCATCTAACTTTGAGATTTCATTCAAATTACCTAATATCTATGCAATGTCAGGAGAACCATTTAGGATTTGTGAAAAAACGCAAACCCATGTTACGTATACGCCAGCTGCAGTGAAGCTTATTTATCATACTGTACATGAAATTGATCTTTTATTATTTTTTTTTCACATTCGAATACATCCATAATACAAACTTCTTCTACGCGCGTCCGTGTGACAGAAAATTTAAATGCGACGAAAAAATAAAATAAATCTAAATACCGTGAATAGTGGTCAGAAATTAATCACCTCGGTTTACATTTTTTTCCCCCCACTTTTTTTAGTCACTAAATAAATAATCGTATACACGGTTGAAAAGCGGGTGGCTATATAATCTGCTGCACCTGACCATATTTTCGACGGATCACTGTGTGAGCTGACAAAATATTTTCCTTTATCAATACAGAAAAATATACATGTATGTATAATGATATGTAAAAGTAAAATCTGTTTAATAAGTATTACGCGATATAAAGGTGACGCAGGCGAGAGATATCTTTTTTTATAATCCGACGGTGGCAACATTATGAGTTGCTTTACCGTTCAACTAAACGTCGTAAATATTCTCTTTAATTCTAGAAAATATTGACGTGAAGTAATTCCGAATAAAGGTTCAAAAAATCACCTCCAATATATGTACCTAAGCCCGTAGTATAGTTGCTGCCGCATAGATATGCAGGTATTATAGTGAAATAATCGCCCCTCTTGGAATTCTCGTATAACCCGGACAGCACCGACAGCAGAATCTGTCTTATGGGATGTTTCAAAAACCTCATCCTCATACTACTTTTTTATTCACCAATATTTTTTTCTAAGAAGAAAAAATTCTACTCCAAATATGTATATCTGTCCGTGTGAACACGCAATCATACAACACAATCGGATTACCTAATCGAAACCGGCAGCAATTCGGAGGAATTAAAGTATGTAGGCTGGAAATCAAATATGTGCCCATGACCAACTCGTTCGTTTGTCAACGAGTCGCACTGCATAACATAGAAACTCAAATATTCAATTTTTAAATTAATTTTTTTTTCATCCAGCTCTCGAAATATTGAAAAGTCCAAAATTTCTCTCAGTTCATAATTCAACTGATCGGAATTCTTGTTATGAAAAATTGAATATTTTACTATTTTAAATTTCGATTACTACTTTGGGACTAATCGAAAAATGGTAAAAATTTCAAAGCCATTACATTGAATTTCGAATCGCTATTTTGTAATCGAAGATTAAACGATCGGCAAAGTTGCCTCGGCTTATAAATAAATATTATCCAAATAAAATCCGGAACTACAAAACGTGTAATCTCAACATACTTTCTGGTTGTCTAAAGCCTACGAGACTTTGCATCAGAAATTAAACTATTCGTTGCTCTTCGAAGCAACGAGGCCTTCGAGAACAAGTATATACCTACGTATGCATCAGATATATCTGTACATACCTCACATACACACTCGCATATACCGCAAACGCTTTACACGGGTCGGTGCATCGATTAACCCGCATTACATTACAAATATTACTAGATACGGAGCTAGAGAGACGCGGATATAGTTGAGTATAATATGATACAGATATACGAACTATACGCACTTGGACGTTAAACCCTAACTCAAACTCATCTACTATACATGTAGCTAGTTGCATGTACCATAAGATCATACCTGTATCTTATCCCTTCAAGTATAGTTAGGAAAGTCCGTGAGCGCAACGAGCAACGCGAGTCACGCTTGTTCCATTAATAACTCAGGGGGGAATAGTTATGTGTAACCGTTTTCTTTTTTTTCTCTTTTTCAACTCTTCATCTTTTTTTTTGACATCCTTGCGCGGCTAGGTACAAGCCTGGCTTGGATTTATTTTGTAATTTGAATTATTTTTTTTTTTCGGTCCTAACGCTAGTTCTAAATTGAAAATATATTTTTGAAAAATTTATTTACTATCTTGTGTATGAATATCAGACGAAGACTATCCGACGACGACTGCGGCTATGACGAGTAGAAATATTTAGCTTCTATGAGGTGTGTAATTTTCATTCGATAAATTAGACCATTTCTATTCAACGTTGAGTCTAAGGCGTACGGTAGCTAGTTGGAAATTATACCTATAATGACACGCTATGTATTTCTAGTTAATAATTGGGATCGATTTATACAGAAAGACCTTGCTACGGAATGCACTTTACATAAGTACGTGACGCTCGTATGAATTTCCAAGGAAAAATTATGAAATATTGAGAACGATCGATTTTTCAACGATAACTGTTCGGAGATTTAATCGGTCGATTTTTTTGCATCCATCAGAACGTTCCTGATATGATAAATCTCCAATAATAATATTGCTCTGGATATTTCGGTCCATGCAATGCACGGTGTTTCTAGTTTATATTGTTCCACCTGCTTTATGACTCAGCTGTATCGTAGAATTTTGATGATCATTCTTGAAACAAACAACACACCGCCATTCGATTTGCTGCGCTCATGCCGGTGCACCTATCAAACTAGCCATCTATATAACAGGGTTTAAAGACCCACCAAAAATTCCGGGTCAGTGACCTCGATATTTTCATTCTTTTTCTTGTTTTTTCTTTTCTTTTGTTTTTGCTGAAGGGATTATGAGAAATCAGAAAAACGATAGCAAACTGCTTTCTCAAAAAGATTTTTCGCAAAATACGTGAATGAAATAAACTGCTAACGTATAAAAAGTACTCGAACATGTTTAGGATGATTTTGAGTAATTTTATTTTACTTTTTTCTTTCGCTCCGTCTTTGAAAAACTTGAATCTACGTTTGCGTTGAGCAAACGTTAAGTGAGTCACCCCAAATAATTCTAGACTTGAAAAAATTCGGCAGCAGATTTCTCGGAATAATATAATACGGTGGCTTACGTGCCATTTATGCAGGTTCTCTCCTACCTTTCTCTTATAGTCCCAGTTCCTGGATTGCATATAAATATTAATTTACTATGTTCTTTTCGCATAGTCACGAAATTTCTTAGAATTCTTTCTCTTCCTTTTTTTGGCAAGAAACGGAACCCCGACCGTGGTAGATGTATTTTATAGTCACCTGCAGCAGCAGCCCAGCAGCCATTTTCAACCTTCGATCGAACTATTTGGGTGTTCTAGGTCGCCTGGCTAGACTGTATAGACTAAGCACGACTTTTTAAATCGTCTTCGATGCTAATGGATTCGATTCCTCTGGGATTATCTACTTTGCGAGTGGGCAAAAAGAAAAAATTCGATAGGTTTATAATATACCTTACAGAACCCCGAATTCCCAACGAACGAAATACCGGGAAGGCGAAGCAGATGCCGAATTTAAATTTTCAATTCAAATTTGCATTTTATAGAATTCTGTTTTATACACACTCGCGGGCGCAGATTTCGTGTAAAATTTGAAATTATAGGCCTCACTATTGGTAAGAAAAAATTCTAATAGTCTTGCGTAGGCAGGCATGGAATCGCAATTAAATCAACACCTCCGTTTTGCATAGGAAATTTGAAAAATTCCGAATAAACCTATTAAACGCGAGGGGTACAATTAATCGCGGGGGATTTGAATCGACGAGCCGTTTATAATTATCCCTAATATTGTGATCGGCTAAAATGGTCTGCGATTTGCTTGAGGTTCGTCATTCATTTTTAGACCTTTCACATTGTTATTCAAATGAATTTTGATTCGTGAATACGTAATGTTGCATTGTACGGTGGTGATGCTTATGCCTACATATTAATGGTGAGCAATCAATAATAATCGTTTGGTGATCGATCGTGTATTAATGACGCGATGAATCAGCGATTCAGATCGGATTTTAGATATTGGTATAGGTATTACTATATTCATATTTAAATTAATTTAGATCGTGTCAAAACTCTCATCGTTACCCCGCGCCGATTATAAGGCGCTGGTATTAATTTAGGTTGTGACCGAACACGACGCATCGCAGATACACATCAGAATAATCCATATTAATTGTTAATCATTTATCCGTACACGGATGATGCAGATGAAAAAACAAAAATTTAATTTAAGAAAATAAAGAATTCCGATCATCTCATCTTGTTTGTTTTAACCACAACTATTGAAACAGGCATCGTTCATTAGTGATTACATCGATTCCAACTAATCGATCATAATTAATCCAACTTTGAGCCTCTTGACAAAAAGTAAAAAGTTCTTGTGGTAAAATTACTTACTTCGGGAAAAAAAATTATTCCTGTTCAAAAGTCGATTCTGCCAACCATAAAAGAATCATAAAATGCAAATAAAGAACGGCAGGAATATTGGTATGGGTACATTCTAAAATAGGCGGTTTGCACAATGTCAACATATTAGCCATGCAATTAAACAAATTAAATATTCACCTCAGCTCAGAAGCTGATTATGGCAATGAGTAAAAAAAAGACATCGTCAGAAAAAATCGGACAGGTATAAGCCAACGGAATCCTAGACAAAAAACTATCTCGCTTTACCAGAATGTTGCCCCTGAATCGCACCCTTGCTGATCCTGGACCGTAAAACGACACGTGTGACGTGACGCAAGAATTTTTTTCGTTTCTACTTTTTTTTTACCTTGTCTCACCCTTCGTATTTTATACTATACGATCAAAATACGCCCGATTTACATACCAGGCGTTGCTGGAAGTACCGGGTGAAAAGAATATTCTATTCGCTTTTCGCTTTGGAAAGCAGGAATCGATTACTGCGAGAGACGCTAATGCAAGAAAAATTTGCTAACGTCAAAAAATCGAATTGAATAAACGGAATTGATTGGTTACCACTTCAGCCAGAATTAGCTGCAACCACGCTGGTCAGAACGCACGGCTGCCAGCCCAACTTCAGGAGCTACTTTGAAATACCATTATTTTTACAGAATCAACTCAGGTAAGACGAGAAATAACAATATTCACTCAATCCCTTGTGACGAATTATAAAGAATTAGCTTCATTTTTACCTACTGATTTCGATTTTCCATTGGAATTATACTTTTTCCCACGGTTGATAATATCTGATAGAGCTTACCGATTACCCTGAATTTTTTGTGTAATTCATTCGACAACTAATATAATCGTTGGGTAAATTAGTGATCCAATAAATTGGAATTCGGATCTGATTTCTAAAGGACTATTGCGGGTGTTTAGCTGAGGACGAGGGAGAAAAGAAGATGAAAAAATAGCTCTAAACGACAGGTTGTTATCGAAATTATCGGGTAAAACAAGCTGTTACGAAGAATGATTTTTTCTCCTTTTTTAAATAATGTTTTCTTTTTATTCTTTTTCTCGTTGGTTTCTTCAGGGTATAGAAATCGGGTAGAGTACCTAATTCTAGGTTTCGGGAATAAAGTGGTCTTGTAAAAAGGTTTTTAGCTCGTTAATGAGGCATTGATGTATTCTCATTTTCATAATTTTCTGGTTTTTCCCCCGATTGTTACTGTTTTTTAATTTTATCATTTTTTTTCCTTACCTTTTTTTATCACAAAATTGAGGTCAACTAGGGTTCCAAGAACGTGCGGAATATTAAAACGTAATCATATAGAACGGTTTCACAAGATATAAAGCGTATTATGCAATCTTCGTCTCACAGTTCTCATAAAAAAAATTCACTCAGGACCCAAAGACACTTTTCTTTCTTTTTTTTTTCAAATTGCGGCTTCTCTCTAAATATAAAATATATGACATAAATTGTGGTAACTTCATACGCACAATTGTTAAGCAATTACGTCTTTCCCCTGATAAATCGCAATGTTAACCGCAAAGTCCGCGTGCAAACACGTGTTATTATATGACATGTGATCAGTAACTTCGGTTTCTAATTATGGGACTTTCGAAAAATACGTAATTATATCAAGGCTAAAACGTTGGGTTTACACAATTTGTATAAGACAGAAAAAATTGTGCAAGATTAGTTAATTCTAATATAGCAACAAGGAAATTCAACTATAACGAATTTTCTTTTTATTTTTACGCACTTTTTAGTCATCGTGTAGGAACAATATTAGGAGTCAGGTACCTATTTCTTCTACTTACGGGAGCCGCCCTTAAGGAGGCACACGAGTTTCGTAATCGTCGCAGATTACAGTCCCAGAGGACCTCCTCCAAATCCCACGATGGCTCCACAACGCTTTTTATGTATAGAAACCTTTTTGGTAAACCATAATTACCAAAAGGTGCAAAACTTTCAAAAAATTTTCCCCAAAAAGCTTTCGGTATTTTCAGATAATTTTAGGGTAAGAGATAAACTCCCACTCCCTACAGTTCAGCAGGTACTTCAGCTTCAGTTTTATTAAAAAAGACGGAAAATATTTTTCACATTATGAGGCGTTTAGGTCGATCTTTCCCTATACGAACCTGCGACTATGGTTTATAAGGTAGTTTTTACCCACAGCCAACAAAGCGGGTAACAAATTCGAACCCGATACGAGTTGAGATATTAATCTAGCGTGCGACCAACCGAATGAGTGACCACTTAGAGAAAACGTCAATCGACTGCGGTAGGCGTACAGAAGATGAGCTTCTCTCGAGAGTCCTTTGTCCTGCCGAAAAAGTATTCGCAACGGTTGATCTACCGTACAAAAGTTTAGCTTCTGTCTTTTGACCGTTTCGACACCGAAATACCATAAAATAATTATTATTATAATTTCCAGAATCGCGTTTACTTTTGACCCATTTGAGTCACCCTCGTTACTTGTGACGTTTGTTAGTCTCACTTTAGATATTACTTCAAGTTTTAGAAGTTATCTAATCGCCCCCAAGTGTATCGGGTCAATAGGGTATCGTCATTTTTGAGAAAAAAATTTCTTTCCCACTTTTCTTAACCCTTATTTATCACGTCTGCGTATAAGGGAGTAGATAGTAGCTGTTATTTATGCCCGGAGAAAAATTCAAGTAAATGAGACTAAAATATGAAGAGTCGATTTCTCAAATTTTGTTGGAAATAGCTGGACAGGGCGTAGATACGATTATCGATGGTGTATTTATGAGTTAAAACTAAAAGATTAAAATATAATAAAAAAATTTTATCGAAAGCAATATTCAGACTTCTGATAAACCCATCACGTGTTCCTAATCCTTATTTTTAATATTATTGTCTTTGCCTTTGGTCCAATCTACTTCTATATCCTGGACAGGATACGGAGGAGGACAAATTGGCCGAAAGTTTTTGCGATAATTGCCAGACGAGTTCCATTTAGGGTGGCGTCTTAGACGTTAAAAAATATGAGAACCTAGCTTGCCGGTTTGCCCGCCCTAGGTATTTTTTTACCCTGTAATTTTTGCCCCCATTCAAAGAGCGTTTCTTAAAATTGCACATTTTATATAACCGCCTCTTATATACAGAACTCTAAAGTTAGTTATTAGTATTAACTTTAATTCGACCTCCTTTTTTTCCTTCTAACCTCCTGAATTAACAAGCTCTGAAAAAAAATTATCTGCTGAAAATCTCTTTCGTGATCTAAAGACCAAAAAAAATGCAATAACTAAAACTCACGTCTGATGATACGCTGTTCTTTTTAACTCATTTTATCGAACCAGAACAAAGTCTCGTGTCAACTTCCAGGACCTCAATATAAAGTTTTCTTACCCCCTGAATCTGAGCATAAGGGGCTAGCGTCGTTCCAAATTTTCTTTTTTACTTTTCATCTAAAAATTCTGCCAAAAAAAAGACCACCAAAAATTCATTATGATAGATAGTATTGGAGAAAAAAAAGAAAAAGTTGTAGATAAATCATTGATTAGCGACGTGGAATCGTGGATAGAATAATTATTTCTGTGAATTTGAATAGCTAATTGAAACACGTGTCGTCTCTTTATCCGATGACTCGTTTGACATCCGGATATTCCTGCAGGTTTATAAAACCTATTATACGTACATCCGTGTTAATATAAGCGTGGGTTGCAGCGTGATTTCTCGTAGGATCAGGCGCCAGGAAGAAGGCGTCAGTTTATAAATATATTATGTACGTAAACGTGTGAAGAGGACAGAAGAAATCAAGGAAACAGGAAACCTGGTGCCCGCGTGACTTAAATCGGAATCAGCTTGAGGTATGACGATTATCCTGAATCAACTACGCACGTGTAATTTCCCTTCAAGCACAATTTGCCCAACTATAACTACAGAAACACGCAAGCTGGAATTCTTTTACCAATGAAATTTTATCACGCAATTATTTATTCACACGCTCACCAGTACACTCGAGTTAATTAAATCGATGCAATAGGTTAGTTTGATCCAGAAAAAACGAGGGATAAACGAGAAATAAAAAATACACGTCGTAGTTTACCGTTCGATCAAAAACCATCGAACATTGGCTGATCTAATTAGCACGGAAAAATGTATGATCAAAAAAAAAAATTAGTGAAGATGGGATGAAACGTGGAAAAATAAGGAGCTACCCGTTTACCTGCACGGCAGGTCCTGTTCCGATTCCCTGCGGAGGCACCGCGGGAGTCAAAAACCGGCGCATACGTCAAAGGATCATGTGTAACATAATATTTTCCTATGAGTTTTACGGGGTTCCGTTACTACCGGGTGGTAGCAGAAAAAAATGCAACACTACCGCACCCGCTGCAGCCGCAGAGTACTCGGTGACGAACAATGGAAAGTGGATCCTCGCAGGTATTTCCCTATTATGTTTTTTATTTTTCAATTTTTTTCATCCGCTCTTTCACTCGCTCTCGTTGATTCTCAACTTCCAAGGACCAATCGCGAACCGAGCCATAACTAATGCGAGGTGGCAAGACGCAGGAGAACGTGCCGCGCACGCAACCCCCGATCCATATATTCTTTGTCCTTCGTTTTTTGAGCTTCTGCTCCCAGTTCTGCACCTGACGCCTGCCCATATGATAAGTCAATGTAAACCAACCGCAAACAAAATGCAAGGGGAGAACTCTCGAAACCGTATTTTTTTTTTTTTGTTCTCTTCTTTGTTTTCACGTGCAGTGTGTTTCTTTGGTACAACTCTATCACAGCTTTGGAATCTGCATACGCCAGCTTTCATTCACATTACATTATAGAAGGTATGAAATTTTCGTGAGATTTGAACCGATCAATTTTTTGTCTCATCAATAAAAATCTGGTAAATCATTCGCTATTGCAGGGGAGGAATAAGGCACTATGTAGTGCGGGCATAATGGTCGGGGGTATGAATGTAGTTTTAGGGAACAAGGAATATCATGCGAGGTACGTACTTATTCGATTCCTTGTTCGCGAGCGTTACACGCCATTTACTCGACGGTTATCCGTTGTAAATTGCTGCAGCTGAGAGAGCGAACTTGCAACGAGGATGAAGGTGAACGTTGGAAGTGGAGGTTTACGCCGGTTAAGACCGGGTCGAGGGTGCCCCCGGGTGCCGGTGTCATTCTTGATATACAACGCGGTAAGAGCGCGATAAGTAGAGCCCATAAATTGAACCAATCAGACGCGCCGCGCGGTGCTGCAGCATCGGGTCCTATAGGTATACCTCGCGCCGTACCGTTGTCCGTGACTTCGCAGCACAAGAGAATACAAGAGAGGAAATAAAAGAAGAAGGTAGAATACTGAGAGAAAGAAGAAGAGGAGGAGGAGGAGGTGAAAATCGGGTACTGCATCCTCGATCTGTAGGCGGAGAACGACGCGACGCGTCCCGACGCGTCGGTACCAACTTTGCAAACGTACCTACTTTGCAGGGTACGTGTCGCGTGAACGTGAAGACATTCTGCTGCGCGGTAACACGGGGCGTTAGTTGGGTGCGTACGTACTGCAGTTTCTTCCTTCGAGTTGCTCGTTGGTTCGATTATATCGGAATATTACCACAACGCGTACCTATACTACTCAGAGGGATTTACCCAATTAGCAACTCTCTCGCAAACTTGCATGATCACGATGAGTTCTGTACGAAACAACCCGGTTCCGAGAACCACGAACCTTGAGGAATTAAACAAATTCTTTTTTCACTCCTTTTTCGAAATGCCAAAAAAACAAATTTGTTAAAAAAAAGTCAGAAGCCATGAATGATGCTTTCAAAAATGGCACGAAATCCGAATCAAAGAAACTTGGTTATCAACTCTTCAAAATTATCAAGTTTCTGGCAGTGGGGGAGGATATTTGATCAATCTATAAAAACACAAGAAAAAACAATCCCTGTACACGACTCTCGATTCAGTTGGATTAATTTCGGAATAAATGAATAAATTATGCTTCCATTATATACAGTTGCAGAGGAGCTGATTGGGGGCGCGCATTATATTTGCAAGGATAATATATATTATATATATGTATAGGTTGCATTAACTCGCGTTACATATAGTGCAATGGATTACTTAATTACAATTAATGTCGAGAGTAAAGTATTCGCGCCTTAGCTATCCTGTACGTGTATGTAAAGTACCTTACGACGTATGCACATGTTAAATTTCACGGTTTTACCGATGTGTGGCCCACTCGCAGATAAACGACGTTCAATTATTATTATTGTTATTATTATCATTATTACTACCTGATGTGCACTGCAGCTCGTTGCTGACTAATTTGCATGAACCTTAAAAATTTGCATGTACGATATATGCATATGCAATAAGCATGGATCAGAGATCTTACACCGCGTCTTCTTGTACCATGTTTCCCATTAAAATTAAACAGCGATTATCAGAAATTTACGGGTCGAAGTTGTCGTTTCGGTATACCTTATAAAATTTTCTTTATTTTTCTTTATTTATCACAATTTCATTTCGCCAATATCCCAATATGCACAGCGCTTAAGATAATTTAAGATATAAACCTGTGAAGCCCGTCGCGCGAGTTAAGTAAGGAAAACCGCTACAGGTATAAGCTATTGATTTATAACCTGTGGTGGGATTATTGAAGATTATATTTTCAAAGGTTGCCCTCTGGATTAGTCGATATTATTTGCACATGAAAAGAATAGAGATACGAAATTCTGTTGCGTAAAGATAAATTTGTCCCCACCCTAATCATAGTCGTGCGATCTTCTCCACCATTTTTTTTTTTTCAAACCGGTACATTAGATATGTATATAAATAATATTTGTACATGCGGTTGATAATGTTGAAAACAAAACGCGCAAGGCAGTATCATGTGACTTGGATTCCAAGCGATAGCATCAGAAATTCTGAGAAATTTGCGTACACACAAAGCCGCACTTTTTTTTTTCCCGCACAAGGCTAATTAATCGATCGTTTCCTTTGATGTAAGACGTATGTGTATGGATTCGTTATATTTCGTGATCTACTGTGGTTTTGTCAAGTCCCAAGTTCCTCCTCCTGTTTCTAGAATATCAAATGTGGCTAGTTTATACATTGCTCCATCTTGGATATTCTAGAATGGGAAGCGAGAGTTGGAACGCAGAACAGAAGTTCCGTGTGCACGAACAATAAAGCACAAGCCATTAGCCGCATCTTCTTCGACGTCGCACGCGACCCGACGCCTCGGTGTCCGGTGTCCTTCTCGATCGAGTCACACGAGACACTACATTTCCCTTTTTTTCCTCCTCCATTATTTTTTTTCACTTCATTTCGTTTTCATTTTTTCCCCTACTACTTTTTTTACACTTCGTTTCACTCCACTCGACTGGCACGCACGACGTATGGCAGATGGGACGCTACGAGACGTCAGACGCGCACGTGTCAGTCTCGGCCGTATTACCGCGCTGCATACGAACCAAAAATCGATTGTCTCTAAGAATTATCGGCTCAAATGTTCTGCACACAGATCTCAGTCAAATATTGCATTTTCGGGGTGCGATTAGGAATGGGAGAATTAGAATCAGCCAGACCTGAAGCTTACATCTCATCTTTTATTTCTTTTTGCAATCTTTGGGGTATAGAATATATTAGACATAAATTTTGAGGAGGGTATTTTGCCCCTAGGTTACAACTAAGCTCACAATTTAATGCGAATAATAAAAAATATTTTCAGCAGGTCGATATGCATTCTATATCGTAGAAGAACGTTCTTCTTGTTTATAATTTATCGACGATAAATACTTCTATAATACACCTACTCGTCGAATATACTGCACTTGCGAACACTCGTAAAACCAATTTTTCTTCCTCAGTATATCCCTACTTAATATACAACGATACAGATCCGTTGAAAAAAATTCTCAAATGAAAAAACGAAATTCTCAGACTCGAGAATATCACGTAATCGTAACACTTCCGATATCAATAAACATTAACACACCATTATATGTATATGCCGCAGAAAAATTATGAAAATGGAGATCATCTTCCTCAGGAGTTTGAATATACAGTACCGACCATAAGTTCGTAGACACTTCCGAATTTTTCGCTAGCGATAAAAAGACGGACACCTCTGCCAAAAAAATCGTAAATGAATGAACAAAAAAGCGTACCGAAGAGGAAGAATCCAGCTTTATTTTGGGTTCTGTCAACTATTTTTACGATTTTTTTTGGAAGAGGCGTCTGAATTTTAGTCGCGAGCGAAAAATTTGGAAGTGTCCACGAACTTATGGCCGGTACTGTATTTATACGAACGATCTGACCAGACGATTTTCACCCCTCGATCCTTCGAGCATCGCGTCTTTCTTGCGTGTACAATGTACACATATATCTTGTTCTCTTTCATTTTGAAATATATTCACGTTTTGCTCTCCCGCCTAAGGATGCTGCAGCTGGGTGGAGTCAAACAGGACCCAGGCGCTGAGAGCTGGCGCTGACAATTACCAGAGGATCGATGCACTGCCGCGGGTCGCCGTGTAGTGTGGAGGAGGAGGATAAGGAAAAAGAATAAATAAAAGTAAAAAGAAAAAGAAAAAGTAGGAGGTGATCGCCGAACCACGCGAACTCGAACAACGCGAAATGAGAAAGAATCGCAGGGCATATCAAGGGATAGCTTAGCAGCGTGGCAAGGGTACTCTGGCGTATAAGAAAGGAGGGAAATAACCGTAAGAGTGCATCTCTGTGTTATACTTGAGACACGATCATGCCACGCTCTCGTATAAGGCAAATTGCACGTAATTGGCGGCCATTTATTTGCAAGAGCACACAGTACTGCTCTTCATACGCCCACGAAATTGCGAGCCTCCGGGTGTTATCGATCGGGTTTATTCTCTTCGGCGTCGAGATCGAACCTCGCTCAAACAACGGAGGAAAAAAGAATTCCAACAAAAAAAATACAAAACAACGTAAGAAAATCAAATAAAAATATTCGTGTGTCGTCGCGAGGGCCACAATTTAATAAATAAGCACTTTCCTCACCGATGCTTCGAGGCTATATGTAATACTCCTGGTACCCGTATCTCCATCTATATCCCCCATGCATGAAAGAAATAATTTGTTTTTTTTTTTTACTTCAAAAACGGTAAAACACACGTTGGATTATATACGAAAAGGATGTCTTTGAGTCGAACCACGCACGCGCGGTGCAAATTAAGAAACAAAAAAACAAACAAAATGGAGGGCTTTCTCTGGAGAGGAATACTATACTCGAGCGTTATCTATTTATCTAGCCTCGCAGATGGCTCGCAGCTCGTAGCCTTCTCGGATTAGTTGCTAACCCTGCGGCTTTGGCCATTACGCAATCATCCCTTATACGAGGGTCCGCAGGTGCCATTAGCATTAAGTACGGCTCGCCCCCTAAACCACAAGGGTGTTCTGTTCAGGACTGGTGTCACGTTTCTAAGTCCCGTGGAGAATTTATTCCCTCACAGAATTCATTGCGGAAGAAAATTTTCGATACGATTAACGCGATTCTCTTTTTCCCAATTGTTTCAACGAGTTTTATTGCGAAATTTGGTGTTTTCATTCAGTTCGCTAACGTACACCCATCGGTGCGTATCATTGAGGATACATGACGAGTGCGGTGTGGCGAAGTTGGAAAATTTTACCACCGAAATTTCGTGTATACAATACATGGGATGAGAAAGAACTTTTTCCGGTCAAGTGACCCTCGACGATTTTAAACAGGGGAACCTACGGGGCGCGTCCGATCGGCGATCGCCTTTCTGAAATAGTCAATGAATATACGCCGCTAGAAAGTCACTGCAAGACTTCCTTTTATAGTGAAACGTTTTTGTCAGAAAATACCGATTTCAAATACTCGCACCGACTCCATTGACTACAAATCGCACACCGGTAGTCAATGGAATCGAAAAACTCAATGCACCCACCCGAATCCGGAAAATCAGTGAAGAGCAAAGCCCCTGAAGAAAATTCTAACCCATCGTTTACTTCTACGTAAAATGTTAAAATTTTCATCAAAAATTAATTCTATCAACGGCTAGTTAGAATAAAAATAAAAACTCTTGGTGCTCAACATTCGTGTTCGGAATCGATCACAGATTCGGTGACCAAAGTGGCCAGCGGCAATAAAAGAATGAAAAATTTTTGAAGAACGTCTATGTGTGCAATGGATCTGTAGGGAGGTAAAAGGGCAATTTCCGAATCGGAAAACGAACAATTACTTAAGTGATATAATGGTAGAGTAGAGTCAATTGTGAAGATGGACACCCGCTGTATTTGTGACTGAATACCACCTTCGGTTCTTACTATAATACTGCACATTATAGTGAGGTGGTAGCTAGAGAATCGAGTATACAAGAGCGTGGAACAAAGTGGCCGAAAACTGCAGATGTGCGATTCGTCAAACGCGAACCTCAAGCATCAATGAACTTGAAAACGGAAGGCAGGAAACTTCCTTGAATGACTTTTATTGAGCTCGCTTACCATTGTCAAATCCAATGGCAAGCCAACGGTGCTCAATGTCACTTTAAAAAAAATAAAGAAAACTTGAATTCTGATGAAACTTCCATGATCTGCAAACACCTCTACACTTTATCGTGTACACGAACTGATAAAAAAAATTTTTGCCGTTCACCGAAATATGATGTGCACGAGAGTATTGGCACAATTTTTTAAGAATAAAAAACAAATCTCTACTCAATCGACATAGAGCACCGCTGTTGAAGAAGATGGAATAGAAGTTTGGTATATAAACGCACAGAGGAATCCCAATTTGAAAATGGGTTCTTTTACACAAAAGAGAGGGAGACCGTAACGCCTTCCAGGGTTCAACGAAATTCGAGTGCACTCAAGTTTAAATTTTGTGACAATAATAAGCCAATATGTCCCTGGTAAAATTGTCATTTATTAGCGACTGAATACGCGTCCCCATAGAGTAAACGATTTCCAACTTTCCCAAACTCCACACAATGAAAATACAAGAAAAATAAAATAATAATATTATAATAATAATAAAATGAAGAAGTGCGGTCGAATATCCTAGGATGTGAGTGATGAAACTGCCCTATAAAACAGTCACATTTTTCCCCCCCAACTTTTTTGCTATTTTCATTTTCTACATCGTCAACAGCTGCCTTATAACATTCGCTAACTCGATTTTAAAAAATCTGTCTGCTCAAACTTTACCTGAAAAAATGGGTAATTGTGAGAAAGAAAATAAGCTATCGTCGCGCTTCTGCATCGATCTTATAATTTTATGTAAAGCTGAAATTCTCACTGCAGCAGTTGTTGGCTACACACCATATGTACCACCAAATTTTTACACTGATTTTACATTCCGATTGGTTTTATCTCACAGCGAGGTGCATAGAGACCGCAGCTTGTTCCTTTCGCTGTAATTAAGATGAATCACTTGCAATTATCTGAAATCGCACAGAATATCCACACTATGTGTATGTTTCGTATCCGTGAAGCTGTATGGTACAACTCTCGGGATTAATCTCTATTAAATACCGTATATGCAGAAAACATCGCAAATAAAACATGAGAGCGAGAAACCTGCAAAATCTACCGCGACCTACATCTGCGCGAATTCACATGCATGGAAATCGAGCGTCGATAGCCTAATTCTGAATGTATATTTTTCATCGCGTAAAAACTACAGGGCTCTTTTACCCTTGTTAAGCGCCAGTATTTTCAATTCGATTTCAATTTTAATCAAAATAATGATCTCAATTTTCAGCAGGAGCGCAGCATCCTCAAATTATTCACGTTAGAAAGACACGCGAACGCAGTTTTAGCAGCAGATAGATTCTCATTTCTGTTTTTCAGGATCGAGCAAAGATATTTCGCATATTTGTCACATTCGAGTAATGCTCTTTCCTGGCGTCGGCAAACCCTCTCCATAAGAATCCGATGCAATCCTTGGGAATCCCTCTCTCCTTGATATTTTCTCCCTGCACCTGCCGTTGGACGAAAGAGACGCTGGGTAGAAACTCGACCTTCCTTTTCTTATTTGTTTGTTTCGGTCGCGTATCTTCCGCTCTAATCGCCTAAGCTAAAAACTTGCCGAATTGCGGAGGAATTTTTAGGCCAGAAAAGCACCAGAAGAGCTGCCCCGTGGATCTTGATAAAATACCTCATGCCCTGTAGCGTTTCCTTTTATTTCAATTTTTTTTTATTTCCACAGGTTTTTTTTCTGTCTTTTACTTTTTTTGTTTCTCGGAGAAAGACGGAACAGTTACAGAGATAGAGCGGAACGCGACTCAGAGATGAAAATTCTCGATACAAACGGTAAGGTCGTGAGAAACCGAGTTGTCGCACCCCTTTATAACCGTTGAGGCCATGTAACGGCTGTAAAAGCTACCGGATTTCAGTTACAGAAAGTCGAAACACAAAGAAACTCTAGAAGCAAGAATTCTCTTTTCGCTTATCGTTCGAAGGCCAATTTTTGCGACCTGCGATCCATAGTCGGAAAAATTGATATCAGATATTTTCGGAGAGATGTAAAGAAAACTTCGAAGCGCGCTCTGAATTTCCATCCCAAAAATTAATAATCTCCGCGATCCATCTGATCGTGTGTAAGGAATGCTCAGTCAACTGGTCCAACAGCAGGAGAAGAATTAGGAGGAGGAGAAGGGAAAGAATGCCGAATAATTTGCTCCGGTTGTTTCTATACTTTTTATTTTATAAGTTCACCCCTTAAAAAGGAATCGGTTGGACCACGACGGGGTATTTGGTCCTTGGAATCCCACGGATTTGTTGCGATATAACCCATGAAATTCCATGAAGCCGTAACGCATCAGTCACACGCTAATTATTTCTACTTCTGCGAGTCGTTCTCTTGCTCCTCATCCCAACTGTCGTAATAATTTCGACGAATTAGATGAGTGAGATTAATTGGTAAATGTTTTATTCGAAATCGTACGATAAGCACATCGACTGTTTTTCGGATTCTACAAACACACCGCCTAGATACCATAAAAAAAATGATTCCAACCCCGCAATTATTATTTCTCCTCATATTTTATTAACTTTATTTTAAACGCAACTTGTAACTCTCGAGTTTGAAAATCGATTTCAATTCGTTACGGCGAGTGAAATTGATTGAGGAAAAAAGTGAAAAAAGAAAAACGCTAACTAGGAATAATTAATTGACTTGGATTGCAGATGGGCTGCTTTTGATAGTTTGATGGAAATATATTTTTTTTCTTTTTTTCCAGCTATAGATTCGTGAGGATTTTTATTGTGGAGAAAATAGGGCTCGAGATTGAAAACTCTATCTGAAGAAAATATCAGCATCATCACGCCCCCGAAGTGCTTATACCAATAGAGAAACGATATAGGCTAAATGGGAGAATAAACAATAGCAACCTCGTTAACCAACGCTGAACCAAAACTTTTTGAGGATACGGTAAGTTACGCCGTGAAATCGTCTCAAAAGGTAAAAAAAAGTAGAGAAGGAGAATGAAAAAAAAAACGATGAAAAGGACCCCAAGAAATCTGGGCCCCGTTTACCCTCCGCTTATTTATTTTACTCATCAAGAACCTGATTTTTTTCGTTTTCATCATCATATCCTTGATAAATGGTTAGGTAATCCACGTTTCAATTCGTTTGAACTAAAGTAGTTTTTCAGATTTTTTTCACCGACGTTGCAGTGGTGTGTGAGGAATATTTTTTCACCGTGCGGTGTCTGGAGACTCTATTTTTTATGATACGGAAAAATAATCATAGGTAGCTCGACTGATTCGAAGATGAAATCGAAAAGGCATAATGAGAAAAATATCATTACCACCTCACTAATGAAATCGCGTATAGAAGGAAGAAAAAAAAGTTCACACATCTGTCCATAGATCTGAACTGCGGGACACTCGAAACTCGCATCAGTCATTGCGAAGGCTGTAGAAGTCTCGTCACATTCAAACATTTATAATATATCTACCTAATACCTACTCGCGTCTGGCCCAAAATTGATTGTGACACAGCAGCAAAAGGATTCATCAAAGTCTCACAACACCCACGCAGCGATATTATCCCTGGAGATGTCGCTTGCACGATTTTAGCCAAGATTGATCGAAACTTCTGATTGTTTTAGGCGCACCGCAACATATAATTTTGTGAGAGCGAAGAAGAGAGGTAAAAAATTTGGTTTTATGAATTTCGTTATTCCCTGCAGAGAAGCATCTTGCGAAGGGTCGTGGAGTGTGTATTATTCATGTTCCTAAACTATATTGTCTCGCCATGTTGGATTCTTTTTTTCCACGTTTAAAATTACATATGCGGTCAGTTCGTATATTATACAACCCCTAGCTAGTCGAATGTTTGTTACATAACTTGTAATAAAGTTACAAAAGCCGGCGTAGAACGAAGAATATAATAAGACTTAGGGACCCCAAGTGGTGATGTTGGTTTTTCTACCCCCAGCAAGATCGTTGAATTTTGTTTTCTCTTTTCCATGATGAGATGCGGTAAAATCCTGTATTATAAGCAAGTAATTCGTATACAAATGTGCTACTAGAGTGACTACAGTTCATAACAAAGCCATTTGGATATTTTGAACCAGTTTTCAAATCGTTATTCACCCCGCGAACACATGAGATGGATATAATCCGAACGTGAATTTTATACCCCCTTCGTCCTCACCCTCCAGCAACACGAGACCCCAACGACGCGAGCCAGGGGTGCCGAACAGTTCTTCTCGGATGAATTTTTACAAAGAAAAATACTTGACTTTTCTTACAGTCGACTTCCATTTTTTTTTTTACCTTCAATTTTCAATAACTGCAAGTGTAACGGATTAAAAAATGTTTAAAAAAAAATTCAGTTAATCAAAAATGCGGAGAGAATTTTTTGTGCAGGTTTATTTGTCTTTTCAATTGATAATATGCTAGAAGAATGGTGGTAATTGATGATTCCCGTACTAGAGCTGTATGATAAATAATGTAGAAAACTAGTTTTAGTTTTTAAGGGACAGGGATATGGGAGCAAGAATAGCCGAGGAAATACATCCGTCTGATAAACGAGGTGTTTATTCAAATAATTTCAACCCCAATTGAGTCCGATGTGTGGAGCCCCGCAAGAAGGTCTCCCTGTTTGTTTTTTGACCCCCTCTGCCCCTCATTCCTTTTTTTTTGTGACAAGTGTAACGAACGCGAGTTTACAGCTCATATAATATACGAAGTTGATGGATGTTCCATTTATTGAGATCCAATGACGCACTCTGCTTTCTTCGCGTGGTTTCGAGAGAGTGGATCAAGATTTACATGAGAATTTCATCATCGCGATCTCATATGCCAACGTTTCGTTTTTTTTTTTTTACTAACGCATAGTTTTTATAATCGCGTAGCCAACTTATTTTCAAAAACGAAACGAAATCCTTGGCGTGGATTGTCCAGAGAAAAAGGCCTTTTGTTGCGGAGCTAATCTCGTTTCTAAATTATTTATTCTTATCCGTTGTCCATTTCGGGTGCCCTTAAAGTTTACTTATTCAAACAATACGGCGAGTGAGCTCGTTTGCGTCACATAAACTTCGGTGAGTCGAGAATTTTTCAGTCGTGGCTGGTGGGGATTAAGTTGGGGAATGTATTTGATTCTTATTTCGAAGTTTGAAAAATTTTAAACCCGCGCACCGTGTGCGCCGCAGTATCATCGGCAACGCGTTGACCACCTAGAGAGCGCGGGGAATCCGACTTCTTATTCTTCGTCTACTTCGTTTTATTTGAATTTTTTTTTCTCGTTTTCCATGTACAAAGATATAATCCTGCATATTTAATCAGCCAAGACGCGTGTTATTTCGATATTCGTTATTACGAGACTCTAAAAAATTACTTTTCTAATTGACGTATCCTGCAGCACAATATTATGCCTCGGGCATTCAATTAAATTAATTATGTTTTCAAACCTTACATTTCATACGTATTTGTTGATGTACCCACGTCAGATCGCTTCCAGTGACGGATGAAATTCTCTCTGTATATCACTACGTTATATCAGGATCGTCACCAATTCTTGAATATTTAATTAGTAGCAGCCGCCACAAGCAGTAGCATGTCATTCACTAATTTTGTTTCTCTTTTCTACTTCATTTGTCTCTCTTATTCGTTTGACAAAAATAATGCCACTCCTAATTAAGATGCCACTCAATTAAATCCGATATCATTCAGGATGCTCCGAGATGGTGTGCATAGCCAGTCAAATTAACTTCTAATTAACGATTCAATTATTTCTTAAATACCTGAATGGTATATTAACGAACGAATATACCTCATTCAAAAAAACCATAAATCCGTCCAAATTTTATATACTTAAAAAATATCACCACCATTATAACGACGACCTCTATCATTTTATTATTCCATCGCAGCGTTGCGTGTTGTAACTAGGCGTTACCACTTCGCTTCCGTTTCTTCTTCTACGCATATTTTCCTGCAAGACCTCAGCTACATTGGCTCAGGTACCATTCAACTATTTTAAATATCCTGATAAAAAAATGAAAGATTCAAAAAAAATTAAAAAAAATTACGCATATATCCTGTAGCATCATTAACCGTCATTTACTATATCCACACCTCATTACAATATTGCCGCATGCAACCGCAACCCGACTGAGATTAATCAAGAAAAAGCTGCTAACGACGGCTGTTTTTATAAATCGTCCCCTCCGCACCACTCGCTCATGATTTCAACGCTTTTTGCTCGTCAATTTAAATCTCTTTTTTTTCGGCTCTCGTTTGTACGATAGAACGGGTGTAAGAAGTACCCATATGGACCGCTGACACGTGCGCTGTGAAATTGTCCGTCTCGTCTTTTTTTCTAATTTTTTTTTATTTCTATGGTGTCACTTTATTGTTTCCCCGTAACTGCCGTGACCGTTTTTTTTATCTAATTTTTTTTCTTCTTCTCAACCAAATGAAACGGACGAATTGACTGGGAAGAATATAAATACCGGTATGTAGTATTCTTATTATGTATACATAAGTTGTTCGAACGGCGTCAAGTTTTAATCCGGATAAATGAAGATCGCACCTTTACAAGCTCTTTACTGACGTTTACGAATGATCTCAATTAAACGGGTTTATCTGAACCACTAGGGGGTCCAAGACGTCGAGAATAATACTCGAACGATGTATATACGTATCTATATAGATATTCATATGACAAGATTTTCCAACTCCCTGGTATACGACACTTCGCTTGAGAATTATATCCGCAGTGGTCGCTTGGAAGAAATAATATAAACGGAAGGGGTTATAGCGTGGAATTTATTCTTGCAGGGGATCCCCATCATACGGGCTTTTACCAGATGAAACAGGCCCCCTTTTTTCTGTCTTTCTTCTCACAACCCCTTGACCACCGACCACCGTTAAGTATGTAATTTATATTTGTAATTTGATTCATTTGTTTCAGGTAATATGCTCAGCAGATTCGAATTCCTGAGCTCGAAATACATAAAAATACATCAAGATACTGTAAAAAAAAAGGATGTTGAATTTTAACACCAGAATCGCAAAAAACCAAAGGGGTACACCTAAAATTTTTGTCGATTTTGTGCGGTCAAAAAACATTTTTTTTCATCGGGATTTATGGGGCATTCTTACGTTTTTTGATCTCAGAAACAGATTGCAGAAAAAAGTCGCAGGTCATGCATATAGGTAAAGAATATCTAATCAAAATATAATAAATAAAACAGTATATGAGTGGTATACATAGACAATGCAAGAATAAGGTGAACTTGAACAATTTTTGTACATGTACTTTTTAATAAACAAGAGACGACGAATGAATAAATAACGGATCGATCGAGAGGCACATTAAAATATAAATTGGTCGATCAAAATATGGTGGGGTATTTCGAGAGCGAGAGATTGTTTTTGCAGGACAACTCACCTATTCCGTTGACTGCCTTTCGATGGCTACTTCTCACCTGGTGCCGTGGATTACGGAGTGGGGTAGATTTAGTCTATTGTAAACTATACGAACGTCGATTCACTCCTTATATCGGTCCTTCCTCCTCGGCGTGCCACGCACATTTAATGAGAAGAAAGCGATCGCCAATTCTTATGGCTGTTCCTTTGACCTCTTGTGTTTCTCTTCCCTATTTACCTCTGACTTGTGTCTCTCTCTCTCGTTACTCTGGCTCCGACGTCGTTAAACTCCGTCGCATATTATGTTATTACGAATAAATGACCGGCGGTTCGGATTCATCGCGTATAAAAGGGTTGTGCAATCGACTGTGATTATTTTAATCGATCTGATATGCATCTGAAACAAAGGTAACATCGTTTCGTTCGTCAAAATGAACTTCCTAAAAAATCTCTATATACCTACTGCAGGGTAGAACATTTTTCATCTCAATTTTTCTATTTTTCCATTTACCTTTTTCTTCTTATCGTATTTATTATACGCATATCCGACGCAACGGAGAATGAGCCGCGGAGAATTCTTTCAGTCTGATAAAACTCGCAATCAAACGCTTGATAGATGATCGATAAGATATTAAAACTTGAATCTTATTTCGGCCAATGGTAGGTACAGGCGATATGATAGTCGGCTCCTACCGCGGGTTACTTACCACATAGCCTGAGAAGATCCGCTGATGAGAATCATCGAGAGGACCCTATACTGATGAAATGGTCACGGTATTTATAATATGCGACGTTCATCAAGGCTTATATATTGATCAAGGGAAGCGAGCCGGGTATAATAAGGCCCTTTGTGTAGCCGATGAACGCGTTTTAGTATAACACCGACAGGATCGGAGAGACGATTTTATATTTGAGAGACGATTTTATATTTGTAAACCGGACAAATTTTTAAAGATTTTTATTTTTTGCTCTCCAAAAAAACGTGCACCTGTTTTTATGTTTTCCAAAATTAACGTAATCATCGTATGAACTAATACTGATTCCGATAACTTTGAAATTTATTTTTAATTAATTTGTGTGAAGAAAATTAGAAAATTTTCGTTTCCCGTTTAGGAAAATGCGTCCCTGTATAATTCTCTGAATATAAGTATCTACAGCGTATCAAAATGGCGCCCACGCGTCTCAACATTGTTAGCTTTTCATTATCGTCTAGTTTTTTTACTTCGGGATCTTAGAAGAAGAACCTTATTAAACCGAGGGTCTTGTTTGCATTGTATAACACTGTTAAAACGAGGCAGCTGCCGAGGAAGAAAATCAAAATTTCATAATACATAGCCCTTCGCTCATTGATCAAGAAGTTACGATAAAACCTGTTCTTTTTTTATCATCACTTTCGTCATTAGATTCCTGGCTACTTTTGTCCTTTATACATGACAGCAGAAACAAAAAGACTGTTTGACACGTTGAAAAAATTCATAGCTTAAGCTCTTATCAATCACGATGTGTGAGTTGAAACCGTCGGGCAATTGCCGGAGGTCCTTCCTGTAGCGAAATTGTTATAAATAATAGGCGATGGACGGATGGTCATTGAAAGGGATGAACAAACAGACCGACAAACGTCGTATATATATATAAAAGTCAGACGCGTAGTTTGATGCCCCCCAATTGAGGCGTTTCGTATATATGTCCTGGAACACAAGTGTCAAGTTTGTCTAGACGCTGTCTCGTCAATCGACAATCTAGAACCGTCATCGCACCAATTGCCAAACGTATACGGGGTGAGTGAAAGAAAAAGTGATACAAAAGCTGAACGCTTTGACTTATCAAAAATATTTCATCGGCTGCCGAGACACGCGAACTTGAAAACGTATAGTTTTGTTCCGTAACTTTTATTTTCACCTTTAGAAAAAGGACTCTACTTCCCTACGTGAGAATTGAAAAACTAAAAGTCATTACACACCCCTTGAAACACCCTGTGGCAGAATAGGTGACTATTTAGTGGGATTCAAGGAACTACGAAACGAGTATTTCAAAGACTAGTTTAATGTCTATGAGTAAACAAAAAAAAATAAATAAATAAAGTTGAAATCCTACTATCAAATTGAATAACTTATCCCCACAAACTTGTCGCCCGGTTTACGACCCCTCGTTGTATATAACGTCATATAACGTTTATGGTAGTAGCTAGCTGACCATAGCTGCACAGCGATATATGTTTCCTAGGTAAAAATAATTTTCTATGGTTATCGCACGTGTGTGCGTGTGTAAATAAAATACGCATTGTGGTCATATATATACCAACACATAATCGTTGCGTACCACTGCGGAGTCTTTATCCTGTCGTATGAACGGGTTAAGAGGTGCTACGAACGTGGAGTATAGAAACGTCACAATTGCGTATAAGGCTATGATGCAGGCAATAAAACTTCTTCCTCGAATATATCGCATAGAGTATATGGAAGTCCTGCGGATCTTTTTTATCATAGGTTATACTATAGAGTTGATATTCCCATGGTATTACATGCAGCGTACATGGGATTTTATTCGCGTGAAATTGAAAAATGCAAGGCGATAGATTCGTTGGACGTAGCGCGTCTAAGATCATTGCGGTATGTTATACGTCCGCCTATCTATACGCGCATACACCGTTCGAATGAAAACTTCCGATTTTATACCAAGTTTAAACGCGCTATGGGATACGGCAAAGAGAACGAGCTTCGATCGTTCGAGATAAAGGTATTCATGGTCGAGGTTTTATCAGCAATCCTAAGAGCCGTTTTCTATATCCGTATAAAGAGCTCTTCCCATACGCAGAATGATAAAACAATCTACAGAGAAACTATGCTACAACAAGCGCTTCTATTTCCCATGATTTGTTATTCACTGAATCTTTTTTTCTCTTTCTGCATTTTACATGCGACGTTAAATAAGGAGTTGAATTATTCACCAAAAACGCCATCTGACATGATGAATTCTAAGCGATACTTGCGCAATGGATGTACAGAAATTTATCGACGACCCACACTGTGACGATTCTTCATCTTTCAGCTTCCAGATCTTTCAGTGCTTCTCAATATAAAAAAGAGAAAAAATTATTGAGTCTCATGTTTTATAAATACGAAACCGTTCTGGATTTAGATCTTATGTCAAATCGATCGGTGATCAGTAACGCCGTGTAGTACCGGTCAACATTTCAGTGTCCAATAACTGCGTCCATCTGTGTACCGCCTACGTATGTATAGCGTATTTGTTGTGTTAAAAAAGGAAGCGGAGAGCTGATGAAGAAGACGAGGGAATAGAAAAGAAAAGAAGGAAAAAGAGAAAGAGGAGAATCGTGGTTTAGTTGCAGCAGCACCTTTACCAATCTCATGTCTTCGGCATGGCGTCGTACTGTACTTATTCATCCGTCGCGGTTTAAAAGAGCTCACCTCATGGCTGAACGATCGATCGATCGATTAATCAGAAAAACATAGATCCACACTGCAGTATCCGTGCAGGTATTTGTACGCTTAGAAGATGAACGCGTGCTCTTCGATTCGATTGCACGAAAGCAGTGTACAATACGGTATACGTCCATCGGTACCAATACCTCGAAGGAAGAGAAGAAGAAGAAAAAGAAGTGCAGCATCACAAATAAAGGAATAATGTATATATATTTTCTATAGAAGGCTGGCGTGCCGGAGAAGGGAACTCGGAGTGGAAGGAGACCGAAGGAAAAGGGAGGGAATGAGATGAGGATGCTGAGGAACAAGAGAAGAAAAAGGAACGAGAAAATACAGCAGGTAATCTATGCTACTATCTCGTAGCGCGCGCGCGCGCGTGTCCACTGAGATTCTCATCCTCCAGAGTACACCGCGCGTGGTGATCGCGAGTCGAGGCCACCTGCCGTCTATGAGAAAATGCGCAGTGAAGACCACCGGATATTTTAAAGAACTTGGAATCGAGATTCGAAGTCCTGAAATTATTCCTTTATTCGTTTCCCTCTGGATCGGATATGCTGCTTTTCGCACCGCTTCGAGAGTCTTCGATAAAAATAATTCACACGAAGATCGAAAGTTTCACGATTTTATACGTAATCCTATTGCAAGATTTGCACGGGCACTTGAAGTGTTTTAGTTTTTTTTTTTTTTTTTTTTTCAGGTTGAACGGCATGAGTCGAGGCATAAACTTGCGTCGCCCTTCTGGACCCGTCTGGTGAACCCCCGCTAGGGTGACCCAAGGGCACCGGCTGCAGTAAATCGCACCAAGATTCGAGAAATGTGAGATCAGTAAATTACGAAGGCTTTGCTCCTCGTGCAGAAAGGGTCATCAGGGGTTCAGGGGTCGGAAAAAAAATAATAACTCAAAGTAGGAGAGTAAGACTAACACGAAGACTGCAGACAGAAATCACCGAGCCAATTTACACTCGTCGGAATCCAAATATGAATGAAAAAACGACTCTTGAGATTCGACTTTACGTATAGTGTAATGGAAATGCGTGTTAACTGCATAGAACATCTCATTTCTATCTTTTTTTTTTATTTTTATTGAGCGTACAAGCGGAACGTAAAATACCATCTGAGGGATCATCGCGTTACGGAGTCTTAAATGAAGAATTACGAATTGAGTAAATATTTACAAACCGTCGAGACGTCGCCGTCTAAAAACCGACAACGGATGCTGTTGCGAGATGGTTGTTTTTCAACGAAGTTTATGATTTGATTAAACTACAAGCGCAGACTCATAACGTACTGATAAAATTTTTCTGCTGGAAGTATCATGCTGAATTAAAAAATATCTCCAATCTTCGATTCGATCTTAAATTTGTCCGTTTTCTCAGACAGCTGTACCGGATGTGACGAGCACCCCGCGCAGTTATATCGTTGGAATATTTCTTGTTTCGGTGGACTTTTGCTTTTTTTTCTCTATCAACGGCACGAGCTGGTGATACGGTTGCTTGAATTTATCGCGAGTATTTTGCTTTTTTGCGGCTCGTCTCGTGCTTAAGTCCGTTCCTCGTCCACCCCATAATCCCTTTTTGGTTAAGAATCTTCTCGGGACCATCGCGATTACACGGTTTTCATTTAAAGATCGATCCTCGTTCAGTCTAGTGAAATCTTCCTGCATGGGCGCGTGCAGTTCGGATAGAAGAAAATCTCCCGCTCATCAGTTACCCGCAATTCCCACAAGAATCGCTGGACCGAGTCTTATCCCCTCATCCGGTATGGGACGCTCTGTGGTTTTGTGGTAAAGGGTAAATTAGCTAGATGAACGTCATCGACGATCAACCATCGGTCCAACACCCTCAGCTGTTACGCCCAACAACTTCGCACCTCGTACCGATTGTCCTTTTCCAAGAGAAAAAAACAACAAAAAAAAAAAGGCGAGAGAAAAAAAAACCATGCACCGGGTGATTTTTACCTAAGAATTTTATTGCTACCGAAAAATCGGGAGATTGAAAAATTGGAAACTATACACAACAGAGAGGAAGGTGAAGGGCTTTACGTTTCTAACAAAAAAGGTATAAAAAGGTGGAGTAGCATAACGCGCGGTGGAGTATTATGTAAATCTTGGTATAAGAAAAACCTTGAACCCTTCAGCGCTGACTGATTGGCGTATGTAAATTTGTTAATGACGGATCAGCTAGGCTGTTGGCAGACGTGTGACGTCATGCTGAGCCGAATATCGAGACGGTTTTTGATGAATACGAAGAGGTGAGCTGTGGGCTCCCTCGGGCCCGTTGCAGTGAACCACGGTCTCTCCCCATACGGCATAAACCTGCATAGGGATTTGAAGAGAGGCCTCAAGCCGTAAAAGAAGTACTCATCTATCAATATATTATACCTTTCGTGCCGTGAGAAAAGAAGTGGGGAAAAGAAGACTGTTTTATTAATATTTTTAATGAATTTAAATTGATGCCAAACACGAACGAGCGACGTTACTATATACAGTCCGAGCTGTCGTTATATTCGGACGAAGATTTACTCGTTTGTTTTAAGATATTATTGCATCACTTCGGGGAATCCTTGATAACTCAATTATCTATGCGAGCAAAATTCGGGGACTTATTCATTAGAGAAAGAATTTTTTTTATTTCATTCATTTCACAAAGCGTTGCTTTACAACGTTATATTTTATTATATACATGCCTTAGATGTGATAAGATAATTATTATTTTCAGTTTACAAGACAACAAGCTATGTACACAACACTGCAGTTCGCGTCTATAATATTTTATCGTTAGATCTTATGGCCATTGTGATGCCCATGCACGGCCATCTTTTATTCTGTATATACATAAGAGTTATCAGGTCTCATACAACGCGGTTATATCCTCCGTCGACTTGTGAATATATATCATCTGAGATAAAATCGAGTTGCGCGGGTCAAGAATCTACCCGGATATATGTATACATGTACCAAGAAAGATCGCTCTTTAAAGCACAAACGATTTTTATCTAAAACATGAAACAACCGATTATTGAGTTAGCACTAATTAATCCCGATTACGCTTAAAAAACTTTCATATCATTCAATCAAAGTTGTCACAAATTTCACCGTGCTAAAGAGAAAAGAAAAAAAATCAACGTTCTCACGATATTTGGTGGGGGGTGGGTAGGGTGATATAAAATATTTAAATTTCTCGATTCATGACGATGATGCAGGTCACATTTCACATAATATATGTGTGATTGTGGTTATTTTGACTCGTCGGTACAAATATTTATCTTCATCCCTCTGCGTATTCACACCGCGCCGCATGTGGTATTAAAATCCTTGATCATTTTATCGTTAAAGGCATTAATCTTGATCAGGAAACGTTGAACTTATGGGTATATCAAATTTATTCATATCTCGTACCGGGGGTTGAGTCAATATTTAAATTATTGCTATTGACCATTTTTTGATTAATAGCCAGCTTACGTTATATCCCGGCTTTTATTCCTTCCTACGCAATAACGCTTTTCAATCGAGCGCCAGCAGCTCAAATAAGATTCTTCAAAATATAATTCAAGACTCCGTTTCCGAGAGGTTTCCAAATAATTTTATTTTTTTCTTTCACGGTCATCAGCATTCCCTCGGATCTTGTCTATTGAACAATAGTTCGAAATACCTGCGCAGTTCATAAGTTTGAAAAATTGAGTAAATAAAGAAAAATGGTAGTGAGGAGGGCTGACAGGGCTCGCGAATTTTGTCCAGATGCAGCTGCCGCTGTAGCATCCGGTCAGTATTTATCGCCGACAGTTAGAGTTCTCGAAGACAAAAACGTGCATCGTCTTCGAATCCGGCTCCAAACTGTCAGCCGTAACAAATTGTGACTTCGGTTGTTGGACGCCCGCGGCCGTTTGTTCCGTGATTAATTGTAACGACGTTTGTATGCTAAAAGAAATTTTTTTACATCCATGAATATTTGCATGTCAAGGTGGATTGATGCCTGCGCGCATTCGGCATATATCCGAAAAGAAATGCATCTGAATACAGCGGCCGCAGCAGCCAGGAACAGTAGCTGCAGGACATCAGTCTGCTACACTGCAGTGCGGTGTATAACCAAAACGTTTACAAAACTAGCTGCGCGCTGACTGACTGCAGGCCTTACTTTAACTTTTAAATGTCCTCCGCCTCCCTCTGGTCACTTGAATATATCGAATATGTGCTGCACAACCTCACGTACACAATCGAATCTCGGAATTTCCGAGTGTAGAATATGAACATTCATGAAAATCGAACGCGCATTGCAGTTCCATTGCCACTGCTGCTGCTGCTGCTATTACGAGATATCGAGCGCCCGAAACAAGAAAAGCTGTGCACACGAATTATTCTCCCCTGCAGCAGTTATTTAGGAAATTTTCGTTCATCTTTTGTAATGTAATCTCTCTCTCTCTCTCTTACAATATTCTCTGGCTCTGTATTTTTTGTACATTATTTTATTTTTGTTTCCAACTTTTTTCTTCTCATTCTCTGAAATGTCAGAGATACATGGCGTAGCGTTTCACCGCGGTCGCGTTTGGTCGCGTCAACATAACTTGGAAAGAAGAATTGAACGAATGGTTGTGGGGATCGAGTCGTCGAAGAGTAAGAGAAGAGCTGGAGTCTGAGAAATCTTATAGAAGGAAAGATAGGTATATATATCTACACTAGGAAGAAACCGAACGTTGGGATATTTCATCACAACGACGACGACGAACATCTGCATATTGCTATATCAACTCTGAGAAACGTCGAATGGTTCGTAAGGGGCATAAAGCATCCGAGGAAACATCGTAAACCATGTGATATCATCTTCCTACAGTTGTAGATTCCCGGACCCCGCGTGTTCCCTCTGAAGTTTTGCTTTGTCTCCGAGACGCTCTTCTCAGACTTTAAAGTCGTATAATACATATTGTTTTCCGTCATTCTTTATGGACCCTGAATACCCAACTTCTTTTTATATGGACAGAAATTATGACGACCACCGACCCAAATCCCAAAGACTCAACTCGTCAACGGGACAGAAAACTCAACCGAATATCAGAGGAGGTTATCGTGAAAAAAAAAATTACGAAAAATCATCAGACTATACTCTTAAAAATCAAATATCACGTTGAATTGAAAAAACGAAGGAAAAAATCATGCTTTTTCTTGCTTCCAATCTCCTATTTCAAGTTTCTTGTGTTTTGTGTTTTGTGCTCATATACATTTCCACCTACCATGGTAATGAGGAAAAAAAGGATTATTACCTCCAACGAAATTCATCTTAACATGTAAGATGTGATTCTGTGGTATAATACACACGATTTTTAATCATCTCGATCTGAGAATGGATCGAAATTACTTTTTTTTACACCGTAAACTGGATCATTGTAGATCTTGGAACTCGTATCACCGACTGAACGTATCTTTTTAATATATAGGGCTGGGTGTATTCTAAATTCTGATACAGGTTTCGTATGCTACGTATTGCTTTCGACGAGCGTAGTGGACGCATACGATCATCGTCCACATAAAATCACGAGGAATATACATATATCTGAAGTCTGATGTATATATAAGTGCGCCGCGCTCTTGCCCCCCGGGCGAATCAATTTAGAATCAATCTTGTAACATCGCTATATATAGGAGATGGTACCCTCCGAACTCTCTGCAACGAAGGATGACTTGAAAAATTTCCCTTACCTACTTACGTGCCACCGACCAATACTGCCAGGACGATGGTCACGAGGATCGGAATTGAGAATCCAAAGAGCTTCGGGCACAACAAATTAGTTTATTTCCATTCCATCGGTTCGAATGAGGTCCGATCGGTACCAGTCAAGGCTCGTCATCCCGCCGTACGCCCCTCTTCTTCTTTTTTGGTGTTGTTTTATTTTTTCTTTCGAAGGTGTATAAATTCCGGAATAAAAGAAACCTCTGAGAAACTGGAAACGCTCTAAACTTCCCCGAAATAGAGGGTGAAGAATTTTTCATTTATACATGCATTTTCTTTCACAATCAGTGAAGCAGAGTTGTGCGACCCTTTTTCCGATCGATTTCGTTTTTTAACTTCGTCCAATACAAAATTCAGGAATTTTGAATACAATTCTCATCGCCACGAATTTGTCTCCATGAACATCAGGGACAATTATAATACCATCCATTTAGGTAACGTCATTTAATTATATTCAGACCTGTATATTTCTTTTCAAAGATAAAAAACGAACACGAGGGTCTCAAAATTTTTCTTCAGATGGAATTGCTGATAATTTAAAATAAACACGCGAACTTTAAATTAGCTATTTCTTTGAAGGAGTCCGAAGAAATGAATCCGGCTGGTAAACCGAACATCAGAAACCAATTAAAGAAAACAAATAAGTTCAGGTTAGAAGGGCTGCAGCGTTTCGGTTCTCATACGATCTTTTCTTTTCGTGTATTGGATGGTTGTTGAATTCGTTTCGTAGAACCCTACGGGATTCTCTACTCTCCGGTATATCCAACTCTTCAATTAAACTCGGAATTTAACCGCGCTTAAGCTATTGATTTTCGATGTATCGGATCGAAACCGATTGCACCTTTATTCCATCCCCATCGATCCCCACGGGACCAGATGCATGTGAAAGAAAAACAACTGGCGTATAAATTAAATTGACAAAATGAGGAACAAGAAAAAACGTTTTCTCGATCGGTGAATTTCATTCCGCAAACTTTTTGTACGAATATGACATTGAAAAGGCGTTACGAGCGGGATAAAATATATTCAAAACGTCAATCATCTTTTTGAAAACGAAAATACTGTGGCGACATTATTATCCGGTACGTGCATGTCATACGACTAACTGCAGCAAAAGGTTTTAGAATCAACGAGACATCGAACGTCCTTTGGAGGCTGTTGTATTTTTATTTGTTTACTTTTTTTTTCATCTACAGACGAAGAGTTGCACGCGAGACAAAGTGGGTGGGAAAGAGAATCGTGATGGAATCCACCGTTGACGCCCATTGTTTAAATCCTGACTGCATGAGATAAGGTGTATGCACACATACACATACTCGTACGTTTGTAAGTACGTAAATAAAAGTAGTAATCAGACAATCAAGTGTTCCGAAGACAATCAACCGTTCCTCTCACTACGTAAGACTCCAAGGTAGCTTTATAATCATTATTGTAATACAAGATTGACTTTACAGCTCCAAAGAGACTCGCGGCGTCGTCGCGACGATTGCGCGGTTCAAAAGACACGCGCTCTATACCGACGATGATCATTCAACGATTCGTTTAAAATTCCATTCGATTCGATCTCCCGTTCAAACAGCTTGATGGGGGCCGCACAATTTATAAGGCGTGACAAAGTTGAAATTGATTGTTAAAAGAAAAAAGAAACAACGATTTCAAATGTTCTGATCGCGACAACTTGTCAATATATTCATTAGAAGTCAGTTTTTTGATGGGGAAGAAAAAGAAGACTATAAAATTATTGTGAATTTCAAGT
The DNA here is from genome assembly GCA_963978495.1 of Athalia circularis. Taxonomy (NCBI): domain Eukaryota; kingdom Metazoa; phylum Arthropoda; class Insecta; order Hymenoptera; family Athaliidae; genus Athalia; species Athalia circularis. The sequence continues at coordinate 16,105,955 of OZ021698.1, read as the reverse complement.
GTTCCTGGAAACCAATAATTGGAACGACGCTTTTCTACATACTATACACGGCGTATACTTCAGGTCTGAGGAGTTCGTCCCTTTTGAGAGGGTTGGAAGAGACGTGTGGTACACACGCGTCTTTAGAAAACCCTCCGAGAGGGAGGGTGAGACGAAAGGATTCTAATTCGAACGCGTTACACGTGGCGTATGTATAGTGAATGGTATAGAGGCACACGTGGACATCCGACCTTTGCTTTTACCTACCGCCCCCGAAACAAACTCGTCTTTGCCCTTAATATTTTTCAAAGTTTCTGGGAATCTTGCCAGACCTAAAACCTCCCACCTAGCATAAAACCGAACGTCCTCGTGGCATAGGCCGCTGCAGTTATACTTCTAGCTGCTGTTACTGTTCCCTCGGGACTTAATTAGCCCTAATTTACAGCGCAACGTTGCCCTCCGACTCCGAGTCCAGACCACTCGTAGAAAATACACATTAACCGGGCGAATGTTTGTACAGGCAAGAATTCCGCCTCTGTCATAAGTAGAGATGAGGAGGTAGTAGGATAAAAAAAAACAAATGAACGAAACAAAACAAGATAGAATAAAATAAATAAGATCGCACGAAGACGTCTATATATATATACCTGAAATAATTATAATCGGTGACAAGACGCGCAATGACGAATGAAAAAATGGTCACAGAATTAAGATCCCGACGTTTATATGCGTGGAAGGTAAAACATGACGATATGAAACAAGAGAGACGTTTTCTGTTCCCTTTTTTTCAGTCACTCCTTTGAAGAACAATTCACGAAAAGAGGCTGTTCAAGCATTAGAAAAGACGAAGGGCCAAGAGGACCCGAAGACGAGCACTCAAACGTTGAGGACAACAATAGACCCTATAGCAGGCCTCGTCTCCTCTCGTCATTCAATATGCATCTGATAGACGTTGGAAGATATTCAGGTTTTTACGCTATAAAACTTATCGACTATAAAAGAACGGCGCAAGTTTCACGCGTCTTTTTTTCCGATAACTGATCCGACCCCGCGCGCAGCTAAAGTAAAAGGATTTATTGATTATGAAGTACAGAAAAATTGTCTCGTCCGTGTTCTTGTTACGGAAAATGAAGCATAGATTGACGAGAAAACGAAGAAGAAATTAGAATTATGCAGAGCTGATGTTCGAAAATAATTCTTTAGGTAGTACGAGCTGTAGGCTGGTATGTCAACGACTCCCGGACACGCATTCGCTAGGTAGACAGGATACGATGTCCCACCTTAGGAGAGAGCGCGTGATCCGCTCATTAGAAGGAAGAAGGCTTGTCATTCGGTTGCCCACGTGTAAAATTGAATACAGAAGCCGGTGCCGGGACATTGGAATATAGTCGAGATCCACCCACGCATCAAAGTCCGATGTTGGTTGTGTACGTATACATTATACATTGAATTCTGATTCAAATCCATCCCGTATCACATGGCATCGCTATAGTCGCATAGCTTTATATCATGCCTTTACCTAGCTTGCTTATATGTGTATTGTTCCCTCCCACAACCTACGACCAATAAATTCCTTGACGTGGGTCCGCGTTGCCGCTCGCCTCTTTTTTTATTTATTTATTTTTCATTTTTTTATTCACGGGATCTTAATCCTTATCTACGGTAGCGAGTGTGGCCGCTCACCGATCCAACGGTAGGAGCGGCTAGAGTCGAAAGCTTTTGGTTTATAGGACCAATAAAAGTCCTCGTCCCAGTTGCTAGAAACTAATTCCAATCTGAGGCCACCGCGGCTCGGTATTATAACGTTAAAGTCTCCGGTCGTCTCGGCGCTAAGTAAGTACCGACCGACGCCCATATAGTATATTCGGTTATGGCAATTCTAACACAGATATGACACGCAGCGTGCAACACGGCAGCAGCTCTTCGACTGTTTAAGAATTATAAATGTACGGTTCGTTGATAGAAAGGTTGATATAACCACAACGCGGACCATTGTCGTTCGACGTCTGGGTCCCATGTCCGCCTGCACGTCCAGACGTCTTCAGTCCCGAAGAATGAGAAAGAGAAGAGAAAATATTGAGGAAGAAAAAAAAAGGAAGAAGCAAACTCAGGACTGAGATACGAAAGAAAAGTATATATGTATATATACACATAAGCGTGGTCGATGCATATAGATAAAAGAACCAGACGTCAATTGACGCCGGAGTGTCTTTTGTCCGGGAATCAAAAGATCCCGAGCTGCTGCTGCTGCTGCTGCTGCTGTTGGGGACAGCGATGTATCGCAGTCTCAGACATCCTGAACGAGTGAATGTCAACCACACCCCATTATTCGGGTGTGCCAGAATTTCGATCATATCGATCTCACGGACGATGTCGTGTGAGCAGCTCGCAATTTGAAGAATCGTTACGCTCTTAGCTCATTATTGAGCCGGTTTAGATGAAGGTACGTGTTTTTTTTCTCATTTCAAGTCTGGATGGACAAAAAATAATTGAAGATCGTTCGAAAAAATTCGGAAACTTAATTCGCGTCTTCCGGGGAAACAGAATTTCGTTTTGTTTCATAGATTTTTCTTCTCGTACTCCGGCTATGATAACCAAAAGATAAATACCTGCTCACAACTTCGAAAAAGGGAAAATATCCTAGTTTTAGATCGCTTCAAATTTTAATCATCCAAGCGCATTTTTCAAAAAGTTATGAGCCTTTGAAAATTTACCACTTTCGCGAGGAGGTACAGCACTCAACCAACCACCTAACGCACCACCCTATGAATGCATCGATGAATGAGCAGCAACAGCCAATCTGCGTTTATGTGAAAAAGGGTTAATGTGAAATGTAGGTCAGTGAGATAGTTATTCATGGTAACTTACTATTAGTTATATGGTGCGTTCTTCAAAGAGTTGTGAACGTTTAAAAATTGAGAAACATTCGTGAGGCCGTGATATCGAAGGGTTGAGCAGCACACATCTGAAAATATTGCCACTCTCAGTAGTGTGGAAATTTCGAAAATATTTTCTCTCAACAAAACCATATGTCTATAGATATTTCATTATAACTAAGGTATAATTGGCGTGTAGTTTTTACATATATGTAGGGCAGCATTTAATTATTATTAATAGTCTTCAGATGAAGATCCTCGTCGAGTACTCGAGCACATATTATAAGTATTTAAAACATTGGGGCGTAGTTAATTAGGCGTGTGCACAGCTCAATGGTAAAGAACAAGTCGGTTAAAGAATTGCCGAAAAGGCATAAATCCCCATTTACAATACAGTGGCAGTGTAATACACACGCACGTAAAACATGATATAGCTGAAACTACGGCATTACCACCATAGGCATCGTGTGCACACGTGTCCGGTTAGTCAACTGACTGAAGTTTGCCGCAAGCTCGTGCAGACTCTTATGTTTTTCGTATATACAGTGTGTAGAATGAATGAAACTCTTTGACTGACGTTATACATACGTACAAATATGCATATATACATATATGTGTATGTATCGTACATAACAGCGCGGGAGGGCAGAACTGAGAACAGCCGGGATTCTCCGCTCCGCCTGCCACGTTGAAGTCTGTTTCCTGTTTGAGCCTCTGTTTTTTATCTATGTTACAGAAAAGCCAATACGAAGTGTTATTAACGAGTTTTGGTCGTGCCACCAGCGACCACGTTGAAATATACCTATACTTTTCCCTCCATTCTCACCCACACCCTCGACTCGAGGATCTTTTTCTCTCTCTCTCTCTTTTTTTGTTTCTACTTTTTTTCTCTATACATTTTTTTTTTTCTCCCACTCGCTTTAGCATACTCTCAATGACGCGTTTCTCACTTCTCACTCTCATATACATACAGTTCCCATCTTTTATTCATCTCACGAGACTCTCGAGAGTCTCTTTGACTTTTGCTTGGCTTCTGTCCTACGCCGGCGTGCGCCCACTAGACTATAATAGTACAAAACAGCCACATACGATGCACACGATGCAACAGCTATAAGGTATCTACTTCCGGTATACGTTCATGTATATCTATAAAAGTTGCAAGGATAGTGTACATGGGTATGTGTATAGTAACGTATTTATTTATCGCAATTTCCTGTCTGCGATCTGCGAGCGCTTTTTAACACGGAGGTACTCCGTAAAAAATAAAAGAAAAAGGAAACTAAAAAGTTTTTTTTTTTTTTTTTTTTTTTATCCCCCGTCCGAGTACATTGTACGCGGACAGTAAAACGAAACTGAAATATAATTCTTGTACCGGTACTTGTGATGGTAATATTAACGAGCAGTTGACAAACGGATATTGATGCAGATCCAGGGAATGAAGTTTTTTTTTTTTTTTTTTCTTCAAATTATCTCTTACAGGTTTTCAAGAATTACAACGTGAACGGAGAAGGTTGCGAGTAAAAGTGTGCGCCTGGGAGTTGTATTAACGAAATAAGTTTCATTTAATTCTCATCGAAGAATGCAGCGGCCGTCGTTGAAGATTTCTTCCCTCGTAAGGCATGAAGACCGATCGAAGGTTACGTGGTCAAGTTCCTTCTTCTTCTTCTTCTTCTTCTTCTTCTTCTTCTTCTTTGGCCAGGTGCACCTCGTTCGTCTGGTTTCTCGCCCGAACGATTTTGGCAAAATCGGTTTCTTCTGTTCAACTCGCGGTTATAATCGCGCGCACACTGCAATGGAAAAATCGAAGAGTTTATAAGAGCGCAAAGCGGCAATCGGATCGATGATGGTACTGCTACATTCTCCAACTATATATATATACCAAGGATAAAAACATGGCGGCACGCCGGCAATTAGCACCGGACACGGACTGCGCATTCCGTCAGTCCCCGGTGGCCAAGGAGAAGGCCCAATCTCCCCTAAGGCCCCCGATCAGAAGGACCGCGCATCCTGACTTCCATCGTCCGCAGAAACTTGTAACCGATGCCCGCGCGACGTACGATCTCCACGCCGCAACAATCCTCGCTGCTGATCCACCGTAATATATTTAACTTCAATTTTTTCACCGAAGAAAAATAATGTGATTGGCTAACGATAAATTGGGTCGTGTGCGAGACGGCGTCAAGTTGACGTAAAACGATTTCGTTTTACCCGTACTGTATGCCGGCCATCTGTCGTCGGTATTTTTTTTATTCTACTTTTTTTTTATCCCTCCACATTTTCCGTAACGTAACGGGTGAGGAACGTTCTTTGCCATTCTCTATAAACAACGATTGTGGGTGAAGCACTTTACCGATTTTCATTTTGCACAAAGAATTTAGAGGGGTTGATTCAACAATATCTATAGCGCAAAGCCTTTGTGGACAGTGACGCACTCTTTTTACCTCGCTTTTTACCCCATCCTTCTGAGTTGATCCTCCAAATTCTAGTCGATTCTATAGACGAATAGGTGTATAAGAATACAGATTTCTTGCACGGAACCTATGAAATCGGTATAATGAAAAAGATGAATAAAACCTTTTCTGCTGGAAATCCTCCACCGTATATTGCGCAACACAAATCGCTGAATTTTTTTTTTCCCCCGAAAAAATACCGAAAGATCGGGTGCCCAAAAATAACGCGGGTGAAATTTTTACCTCGGCTCTTCAGACCGTATACTTTTTCAAAGATCTCTCCTTCATCAATTCTAACCACCATGACTGACTGAGTACGTGAACAAATATCACGTAATGACGAGCAATTACCTTTTATCAGTGTTCTCATTATTACACAGACGTTTGAAATGAACTGAGTATAAAAATCATCGTGTTGACTCTACAGTGGGACTCTTCGATAATGTGAAATGTGAAGAGGGGAAGTTGAGAATAGAATCTGGGCGTCCGAAGGTTCCCACGTAATCAAGTGGGTAGATTGGACCGTGAAACAATCTGGTGCAGGCTGACTGAGCCGGTTTGTTGGTGGTACCGCAGGGATCATCAGGCGGATTGTTTTTGCGTCGTTGGAATGCCTAGGTGGCCGCGTGGAATCAATGCGCTACAGTGAGATTACGAATTCGTAGAGGATCAGGATCGATATTAGGTAGTGCTATACTTTTTACTTTGGAGATCTGTATATACTGCAGTTTAAAACTAAAGGATTGATTAACCGAGCGCGCCGCGGTATATCCGTTTAAACAAAGCATCCGTGAATAATTTGGGTAATCGAATATACATGGGTTAGTTGAAAGAAAAAGAAAATCAAAGGGATCAGACGTAGAAGATTATTATAAAATTATCCATAGCTGATACAATTATATTCCAAATCCTTTGGCGCGGCGCATTTAGCCGCGTGATTGGAAAAAGTAATTAATTAAATGACGAGCTGCGTTTAGAAAAGAAAAGTAATACGTGAAAAGAAAAAAATTGCTGCAGCTGCCGGTGGGGCATGCCATTAAATTTTTTTCGAGTAAGATTCTACGTTAATTGAATTAGGTTTACCTCGAATTGTCCTGCGGGAGGAAGTTGGCCATGAATCAATATTTGGACCGATCAAGATCGTAGGGTTTTGATAAATATTTTCAAATACTTGTAACCCGATGAACGCTGTATTGTACTTGTAAGGGATGAGAATTTTTCTATCGGGTTTCAGATGAAGGGAAACGAAACTCTTTCGGCATTGCATTTTTCTACAAAGGCCTCTTTTCAGCTACCTCCATCCTTTTGGAAACCCCTCGCACGTTTCGTGTCATTGCGAAGGATCACAATGCAGTACCGGTATTCACCTTATATTATATGGGTAGCTAGCTGCGAGCACCCACGTGGACTGGATATACAATTTCCAGAAATCTGGATTCTTCGGAGATTAAAATCGACAGCTAAAATTTCTCAAGGGTTTTATAAGGGTTCGCTGCTTTTCTCGGTTACAACCCACGTATATAATATTGTAGACTGGATCGAAACGAAGGAGCAAAAGACGCCCGGCCGACGACTCCTCGAGTCTTACAAAATCTGGCTGAGGTGCACGTCACTTTTTTCCCTTCACTATTCTCTTTTTTTTCACTCACGTATAAAGCTGTAGGAATTCAATCGCTTCTCATTTCCAAAGTTCTCACGGTCTTTTTTCCCTATTGGTTTCCGCCAATTTTTTTACATTCTATCAGGTAATCTGAAAATCAATTCGCGACTTTTTCGGTAGTTTTATAGTTTGCGTGGCACCACTTTTCGCCATTATACATCTTGCCAGCTGCCACCGGCTGCTGTCGACACTTATAAAAGTTATAAAAATTGAAATAAAACGGCGAAACATCGTGAAGGAATTTAAACCGTATAACAAGCATGTATCATTGCGCATCGTCGCGCATTTCGAAATATCCCATTAAAATTAATCCTGATCGTTAAGACTCCTCGTAACTGTCAAAATATGTACGACCATTTTATACATATACACAAATGGAAAACGACCATATGTATCAAAAGGTTTAAATTTTTTCCCAGTACGGTAGGTACTGTCGTTAAATAATTGTATCTCTGATTTATTTCCGGGTGTTTTTTTCCGCGAACACATATCCGTCTACTTTGTTCACAGCTTCTTTCAAAAGTAGGTATACATTATTAGAAAATTTAGGAAGGTTTTTTTCACGCCCCAGCTCTCAGTTCATTTCGCTGCCATCATCTGTAAGGGATGCAGATTTGACACGACAATAAAAACTGCTCCTTCCGCTTCAACATTCCATCAGCTTGAAATTCAATTGATATATCGATCATTTTTTCTAAATCTATTTACATGAAATTACCCAGCCTGATTGTTTCTCGTATTCGTAATATAATTTAAATAAGATTCCTGTCTCCTCGGTATTTAGTTCTAACGGACAATAATCTAGAGGATCAGAATAGCGAAGTGCATAGTACAAATGGGGTAGAAGCCAGTATATAAGTATAATAATCCTCAGGTTCTTTGTCTATGTTACAATTTGAACGTGAATCCTTGGTACCTTCACTATCGTAAAAGAGGGATAGTTAATAGCCCCGAGGGAGCATTAAACCAAACCATAAAGAAACCTCTCACATACCCCATAAACTACCCTGCGTGCAACGAATTTGTTAAATTTTATTTGCAAGGAACGTATCGCAACGAACTATACAGGATATGGTATACGAAAGGTAGCTCGAATCCCATGGGGTGAAAGACCACGCGAGGTATATAAAGTATAAGCTTTGCTACTTTGTAAGTCCGGACGACTGTTTGATGACTGATTTTTTTCCTCCATCTTTCTTCATTCCATTTTTTTTTTATCCCTTTTCCTCTTTTTTATTACGTATATATGCTTTATTTTTTAGCACGCTAAAGCCAAAGCCGGCGGCAGGGCTGTTTTGCTCTGCTCTTGATGTGATGCGATGTTTCGTCGCGACTTCCCGTATTATATCCAGTGAAAGCGGCATTCATTCTCCATCTGGGAGATTTATGTCCGATATAGTTCCGTATGAGAGACGAGGGCAGTTTTATTATCGGTTCCGTTACAAAGTTTACTCTTTATATGCATCACACTGTACACATATACAGATCCAAACTATGTATGTATACATATAGGTATAAATTTAAGCCTTTGCGCGGAACGTCTTTCGACAAAAGAGCATAACGCGAAATGATCGTTAAAAGATTACTTTATACTTTGATGCTTCATGCCTAAATATGCTTTTCATTTCTATATACAATTTTTAACGAGCTAAAGGACCAGAGATCGGGATTGAAAGCTGGCTTGATACCGTACGTACGAATGGCGAATCTGAAAATACGAAATTTTTTTTAGCGCTGCAGGGTGAATTGCAACGCGTTCAATTCATATCAATTCTGAAAAAGGTACTCATCGTCAAACGAAAAAAATCCCCCGACCAATCCTGTAAGAGAGTCACGAGGTAATGAGCGATTTCAATCTCACACAAAGTTATTATCAATATGCTCAATATTTTATTATGACACGAAATCATTTTTGTGCATCTACCTGCAGCAAATTTGAAAAAGATGAAAAAAATAAATGCGTATTAAATTTCGCCTACCTGTAATCGAAAAATAATTTTATTTATAAAAACGCCCCCGATTCTTATGTACGTCGCGAATGAGCTGAGAATGAACATGGAGTTTTACAATTTTATCTTATAATATAAAATAAGGCAATGTATGTAATATGTCTCGTTGAGTTAACCATCGGTGTAGCAGCAATATTTCTGAGCTGTATGGCCGATGGGTAGGTTCGCACCTTCTGAAATCAGATTAAATGTATATAACTATAAGGTCTTATCTTATTACTCGCACGTTCTCATCTAAAGTATAACGTCCCTGAAAACTTCTCGATAAAAAAAGAAAAAGGATGAAGTAAAAGAAGGAATAAGAACACCATGAGAAATGTGCGCCTCCCTGCTGCAGAATTTGGATATGGAATTCAGATAGAATCGAAGCCAGACTAAAACGTTGGAATTAATACTACGAGGATGCAGAGGGTATGCTATATATAAAGGCAAACCTAACTTCCTTTCCTAATCGTTTGAACCTATCGATTCGGTGCTGCGGCGTTTGGAATATCGAAACGAAAGATTGCCTTATTTATGTTTGCAACAGGTTCAACCAATTAGTCTAAAGTTGTTGGTGCAATAATTGACTGTTGCTAATTGCGGTTCGATGTCTGGAATCTTTATGGGGATCATAGGTATGGTATAAGCTACGTTATATACGTTGTAATCAAGGATATTCGATGTCAAATACAGAGGGACCACTTATATAGCGACGTGATTGGACGTACGCCTATGTGAAATATGAACTCATTCTATTCGCAAATTATCTGGCCAATCAACGAGTTTTCGATCCTTGCTCTGGATATATCAACTACACACCTGTAATAAATAATCTTACGACGAGTCTCGTGAAACTTTCAACTTCGATATATATTCGCACCTTAAACCTCAACTATAATTATATGGATATCAAATTGACAGGATCAAAATGCATAAAACAAAAATATAAACGATCATCTTCTACGTGTTTAGCTCATTTAGTGCTGCGCGCACGGAACTTCGTAATCATAATCGTTTACATGTAAATATTTCGATGCTTTTTTCTGCGGACGCGCCCCACGGATTATATCCCGAAGGAAATATTTTAATACATCAGATTTAGCACCCTAATTTACTCGCGGACATTAGCAAGATACGTGCACCGTTGCGGCCACAAAATTACCTTTAATCCGGGCCGTTAAAGACGTCCTACAATAATAATAATGATGGTCTTATCTTTATACCTGCTTTGGTTGATGAATTTAATTGAATATAAATTGTTCTAAAAATTAATGCCAAGTCAAGGGATGTCTTTTTTAAAACTGATTTTGCTGCTCTCGGCTTACGAACGCGGCATGAGATGGTATACACATATAATAATATGTATTTCGAGGCTTGTATATGTATATGTAACCAGATCAAGAGGAACCGCCGTAATAAGTTGCGCGTGTACATGTCAATGGAGAATTTAGCAATCGATTTAGTTTTTTGTCCCCATTGGATTGGGACGGTAACTACTTCTTTTTTTTTTCTTCTAAAGATTTATATCTACTTCTTATTTGGCCGTATTGTTTACGGGGCAGGAAACAGTTTGTCGCTCGTATACTTTTTTGCGATATAATTGCAGATTCTGCGCGGGATCGAAGTTCGCCCCTTTTTGGCTATAGCAAGAAACTACCTCGCTTTGCTGCTGCAGCTGAAGGTGTACCAGCTTATATACCTTCTGCTGCTGAATACGTACGGTCGTGTTTCTCCTCATTCCTTGTTCTTCTCTTCGTTTCGGGGTTCTCTCTTGTGCCATCCCACTTTCTGATTATTTTATACTTTTTTGCCTTATTTTATAGCATCCTGGCTCCCTCGACTCGATGTTTCTTTGGGACTTACTTATACAAATGAAACCGCTTAAAAATCAGTTAGTTTTTGCACACAAAATTCGTGTATAAAAAATTTATGCTAGTTTATGCTGTTTCATGTATTATATTCCGAATAGATACCCATAATAATATAGCAATTTCAATCTACCAATTTTGAAATTATTACTTTTTTACTCATGATCAAATTATACAGAGGAATGATTAATCATTTATCAGATCAATATACGTCTGTTCGCCGTTCCTAATGATCCGACAATAATTGATACGTGTAGGTACATAATTTAATGACCGTCGATATCTACATATGTCTACCTCGTAATTAAGCAAGCATGTGTTGCTGGCGAGTTTATATAGCGGCAGATATGAGCAATTTCATACTCTCATTCGTGCAATGCGCGTTGTGTTGTATAATATACATACATCTGATTAAAAGCGATATTCGAACACTGTGCACGTGAACGTGATTCTGATACAATCGAATTCATATTTATACAAGCATCGATCGCTTATTGGTCAGCATTTTATACAGTCAATCAAAATTTTCATTCATCTCTTTTTTTTACAGTTTCTCCACTCCGGTTTTTACTCGATAATATATAAGATATGTCCAACAGTCTAATTGATAAAGCAGAAGAAAGTTTCATCCGAGGATCTGAAGTGTTCTCTGTCGCGAATGATTTAAACATTTAATTTTGTGACATAAGTGACATCGTTTGGTGAGCCTTGGCGGTCGTGGTAACGGACCGAAATATTATTCGCAAACGTCGTTTACCGATAAGGACATAACTCATTAATAAGCAATAATATTCCGTCGATTCTTTGGCCAACGATCAAACTGGACTACCCGCTGTGTGCCTGCTCTCATGACTGACAGTTTTGAAGCAAGAAGTGATCGTGAAAGATGAATGGATAAAATTTTTGATATCGAACGAGAAATCGATAATGGAATTCACAATACATCATGAACATGCCATCTGGAAAGGAAATTATTTGAAATTTTTACCAAATTATATTATATACAGCTAGAGAAATTGGTACTGCATATACAATCAGATCAAAACGTGATCGAGAAATATCAGGAATGAAAATTTGTGATTATTTAGTTTGTTCGCGAATTTTTTACGTACAAAGTAGGTTTTTTGAATATAAAATATATCCCTTACCAGTATGTAGTTTTTGTGAAAGTTTCAGGATGACTTTACACGTCAGAAAAGTCCATCATGGTCAGCAGAATCGATCTTCCAGTGTGACCGTTGAGACCGTATTCCCACGGGGCGCGGATTCGAATGCCTGGTCATCGAATTGAGCTGAGGTAAAGGAGAGCGATTATGTACCAAATATTTATTTATTTATTCATTCATTTTCGTACACCGTGCACTGCGAAATTAAAAAAAAAAAACAAAAACAAAAGAAATGGACGGGAGAAAAAGTTACACACGAAGTGCGGGGGAAAGACGTATAAGCGAGTTGCGAAACTGCATAATATATAATGCTACAGCATCCGAGCAATAAATTCGAGAGTCACACGACTGCCGATCCTGATAACGGCAGAAGTCGTCCCCGTCCCCGCTCTTGGTTTTCGGGTCGATTTTGTACACGGCAACCAAAGGCCCGACAACTCTCTGCCAAGTACGGAAATTCAGAAACTGTATAGAAACAAACGAATTGAATTGCGCATCATGGATAAGGAAAGCTGCGAGTTTGCAATCGCTGTCCATTCCTTGAGCAATTCAAGACCTGTACATACATTTCTGTACACGTATATCGGAGTTAAATCTTAGAATTTCGTAAAACTGTCTTTGACGATAATATCTTAAAATTTCATCTGCACATTTCTTGCAAGGAATTGTCTGTTGTACAAGCTTCCAAACGACTTCTTTTTTCTATTTTTGTTTCTTTGGACTCCTCCATTCGAACCTCCATTTGATGTGGCACCCTTCTTTTCTTTAAAAAATAATTTAGATACCAGAAACTCATACCAAACACAATCTTAGCCAAATATTCTCTTACCTCCAGAGAAAAGGATCCTTTCACCCAATATTTGGCCGGACATTTCTAAGCTACATCGCAAGGACATGTGTTTAAAATCATTCAGCGACAGCAGGTGCAACCTGCCGCCCTCGAGTGCAGAACACATATTATAACACTCATCGTCAGAATCTCCACACGTTAATTTCGGGTGGTCTGACCCAAAAAAAAAAACTTTTTTCATTCCATTTTGTTAGCTTGGTACACATGCGTCTTTGGTATCCTTAGATATCCGACGACTATTTTTAAAAAAAACTACCCCTAGAATTCTTCTTGCACAAACTATTTATTTTGCATTCGAATATTTTTTATTCTACAGATAGAAGCTCTGGTTTCTTAAAAGGTTAAACAACTTCCCCAGGGTTGATTCATGATCCAATGATTTTCATGGAACAAATATTTTATGACAGACAGAAATGAAAATTTTGGGCCCTACCCTCCAAGAACTCTCATCAGTTTCTAAAAGTGAATTTATTTTCACCCCATCATTCCTCTTCGAGCTACTCAAACGTGCACCCAGCTCCATCTATGATAAAAACAAGAACATTTCGAAGTGAGTAGTCGGATGACCTACGTCGATGTCAGACATCTGTAGAATCGCAAGATTCTCTTCCAAGGGTTGATTGTCGTCAATTGGATAAACGATTGGATATTATCAGTGATTAGTCAAAAATGGAAAAACGTGGAGATAGGATAGTCGCTAAAAGTGATGAAAGCACGCAATTTATTGGAATGCTCGTTGCAGTATTCGTCATATTCATGACATTAGGTAATCTTTTAATATACAATACAGCGATTTAAGGTTATAACATTTCATACACATATTGTGCTTTCCTAAATTATCCTGCTGAATAATCTTTCCCATGAGTATACAAATATACAAACCATTGTGCATTTATTTTCATTGAAATTTACAACATTCACAGAAATGTGCCTTAATCAAAAAGTGAAAAAATATCTATTCAGTGTGTTTTTTATGCATATGAGAAGTAACCTCACGTACGTGGCATATGTTAACACATTGAACATATGTATAATATCTTGGAATATTTGATGAGCAAGAATTGACTAAATTGATAAAATCTATCACATCAAAATAATTTCATAGAATTTACAATAGTTGTAAAACAATATGATTATAATGTATAGAAAACATAAAAGTAGTGTATCATAATTGTGTATGTAATAAAAAAATAAATACATCGTTGTAAAAACGTAATATCAATGACTAAATTTACGAAAAAAATTAACCAAATAATTCCTGCGCTAATCTTGAAAATTGAAATTACTATTGATATATTTTTTGCCCATTTTATCAACTTAAATTGCATTGTTCAAATAGTAATTCATTCTGATTACAGTGCTATTCGCCTTATGGCGTAGGAGGAGATCTATAGGTCGCAGCGTACTCTTCACAGGACTTAGCGACACTGGAAAAACGTTGCTTTTTGCCCGACTCCTTCATTCCAAATACGTAGCAACACACACCTCTGTTAAAGAGAATATTGGCGATGTTATCATAAATGATGTGAGTTTGAATAACTCTATATTTGAATTCAAACTACCAATAATCAAAGGTAATAAGTTATCGTTATTCATCTGATTTTTCTTTACAGAGTTCTTTACGAATTGTGGATATCCCCGGGCATGAACGATTACGAAATAAGTTTTTGGACTCTTACAAGTCTTCTGCACGAGGATTGGTCTATGTAATCGATTCAGTTACTATCCAAAAAGATGTCAGAGATGTTGCTGAGTAAGTGATTAATAGGGAATCAAATTACTTCTTTCTTGAAAAATACTAAGTTTGGTTTTGACCAATTTTTTCAGATATTTGTATACAATTTTGTCTGATGCAACGTTCCAAAGAAATACACCGCCAATCATGATTCTGTGCAACAAACAAGACCAAACAATGGCAAAAGGTTGTGGCGTAATTAAATCTCTGCTGGAGAAGGAAATGAATCTTCTTAGACTGACTAAAACTAATCAATTGGAGGCAACAGATGCCTCTTCGACGAATTTTTATCTTGGTAAACAAGGAAAAGATTTCGAATTCAATCATCTTGGCTCAAAGGTTGACTTTGCAGAGGCTAGTGCCTTCCATAAGGACGCGGATAGTTCTGCTGATATTGAACAACTTGACGTTTGGTTGCACAAGATAGCTTAGTCTCTTGGTTGAAAGTTTTATTTATGTTTGTGTAAGGATTTTGTAAAATGATAATATAATTATTGTTGAGAGGTTCTCAATCATCGCTTTTTATCCATGATTTTCCCTATTCTTGAACTCTGCTCCATACTTTTTCTGTTCTAAATAGAACACTCAAATCTATCGGAATCTATTAATGATTTATAAGTAACAAAGAGTAACGTGTGTACAAGATCATCGTGTGATACAACATTATCACATTATCAAACGTCAGTTTTGCGTTTGGTTGATGTGTTAATAATTATTGCAGATGCAATGTACTGTACTCGCTATCGAAGCGTCATAAATCGGCCGCTAATTGTTCATAGCATAGGAATACGCAAAAATAGATCATATTCACCTTCATTCAAATACAGTAGCTTAGTTACCGCCTTTTTTTACATTACGTGATTACGGTTACGGCCGTCAGCAAACCTTCCCCCTCATACGAGCCGTCAATTCAGCACACTGAGTTAATCTAGATATCCAAGCCTATTTCGTATCGAAAAATCTTGATTATTCGTCTAAAATATTTTTAAATGGAGGTCATCATTTTCTATGGAATCAACTGGATAATTACTTATATTAGAAGACGATGAAAAATGAACCACGGCTGTCATCCTCACACGCTGGACACTTGTCAAACTATGGGAATTTTGGGGTCCCCATCATTTGTGGCTCACTATTTTTAACGCGCAGCTATCGGTGCTAGATTAAAGCTCGTATTCGGTTCGAATTTGGAATTATTTTCGCACGATTATATGAAACTAGCGGTGAGAAAATGGTGTCAACTTGCTTGCGAATCCTAGCAATGATTCGGCGCCCTGATACTACAAACACGCGTTTCTACTCGTCTCTTTACCCGGCGATCAGCTGTTCGATCACAACCTCTGGTGTTAGTTGCAGCTGTACTTGCAGCATTCACTGTCGAGTGTTTTTCAAGTTATCTTTTGGTACAAATATGGCGCATGCATCCCTTGGTACAGATAAAATGACTAAAAATTGGGAAACCGATATTGGAGGTAAATTATTCACTTACCTTTAACAATTGACTCGTGATATTTTAGAATGGCGTAATTATTATTGTATGACAGGTCACGTGTACAACAGCTGTTCGAAGGATGAGTGTTGCACGTTTTCTGTTTGTTTTCGGTTCCATGCTAATTGCGATCTGTTTATTCTTGTGCAAAATGAAGCGACGTTTTCTTGATAAATGTTATCTTCCTGTCAATCGTGTAAAGCATAAAACTGGGACTAATATAAAGTCTAAACTGTCATAGTATGTTTTTCCAGCATGTGGCATAGATTATGTAATCTTTGTACACATTTATTTATTTGATCTAGGAATGCGAATCAAATACAAGGACAAGAGTGAAACATTCACCGAGGATGACTTGAAAAGCAAGGAACCCTTTGGACAGTTCAAAGCCTGGTTTGATGAAGCCACTAGAACACCAGGAGTTCTTGAACCAAATGCCATGTGTTTGGCAACTGCTACTAAGTAAGTAGTCCTTTATATAATTGACTTTTTTTTACCTAAAATCTTCATCTGTGAATTTCATTTCATTAGAGATGGAATTCCTTCAGCAAGATTTGTCCTACTGAAAGGCTTTGGCTCTGATGGTTTCAAATTTTATACTAACTATGAGAGCCGAAAGGGCCAGGAATTGGTGAGTAACTACACGAATAAACAGAAACAGTAATGAAGTTTGTGCAGGAATGAAAAAATCTCATCTCTGACAATGGAATTATTATTGAATTCAGGCAGACAATCCACAAGCAGCTCTGACATTTTATTGGGAACCAGTGAGACGTTCGGTAGGTGATAATTCAGCAGACATTCTAAATACTCCAACGTCATCACGATTCCTGAAAGTCTTATTATTTGAACATAGGTTCGCATTGAGGGAAGGGTCGAGAAGACTTCTTCCGCTGATGGTGATGAATATTTCCGAACGCGACCATTCCACAGTCAGCTAGGTGCCCTGGCCAGTAAACAGAGCGCCATAATTGCCGGAAGAGAAACTCTCATGATCAAAGAGCGTGAACTGCTGGCACAACACACTGAGGGACAAGTTGCCAGACCAGAGTGTTGGTAAGTGTAGATAGACACCAGCTATCTTTGAAGTAGTCATTGATCTCTAAGTCATTTAGATAATTGTGTTATATTTTTCAGGGGCGGTTACAGGGTCATTCCACGTTCCGTTGAGTTCTGGCAGGGCCAAAGTGACCGTCTACATGATAGAATTCGATTCAGACGTCGAGAGCCAAAAGACAAGCCAGACGGTATTTTACTACATGAGGGTACTGATGGTTGGGTTTATGAGAGGTTATCGCCTTAACATGTGTTATTCATTCCTGGAATTGTTTATTTTTTATTCTGAAACGATAGCCAAATCTCCTCAGCAATATAATTCATATGAGATGTTGAGGGTAAGTATGGTGTCAGTAATTATCAATAGTTATGTGAGATGTACGATCTGCTATAATCTCACTGTCAAATATTAAGTATCGAATGTTATCTTTAGTATTTCACGTTGAACTCCTGTAAAAATATTTATAAACGAAATTTATTACTTTCAAGATCTATAAAATTAGTCAGTTCAAACTTCAAAGCCATACACTGTAGATTACTACCTTCTTCACTTCTCCAAACAGTTTCAGTACAGAATTTTTTCTCAGTTCTGACGAGCTCCTCAAACTGTCTCATCCCCCCACCAACTCCAAAGTAATAAATTTTTCCAGCAACATAACTAAAAAAAATATTCCAATTTATATCCAACTCTAATCATAATTCTCGTTATCGGATGAATTACCAAACAAAAACCAAAATCTGCTTACACCGTGCCATTCTTTTTCAACTTTGTTTTGAAGACATTGTACAACTTTCGCTGATTATCTGGGTTATATATAGTCTCACTAGTCAAAATGATATCATACTTTTGTGACTCTAGTTCACTAAAAGATTCCCAATCTCCAGAAAAAAATGCACACTGTTCTCGAACACGTTTTTTATCGCTGATGTTCAAAATAACATTTGGAATTGTGATAGACTTTATTACTTCCGCATTCTGAAATATTAGACAGTATAAACAACAACAGGCAAGTATCATATTCCCAATATACTTCGCGCACATAGTCTTGGAAGTGAACACTAGCTGATCCTTTAAGTAGGGCCAGAAGACCCATAATCCCTGCACCACATCCTAAGTCGAGGACTTCTTTGTGATCCAGTGGAATTTTCTTAGCTAAAAGATACCTTCCAAGATCATACGTACATTCCCAAATTTTGAGGCCACCTGTTCATTTGAAGATAAAGTGGAAGATCAAAGAGAAATCTTAAACATTATTAAGATTACATTGCAACAACAATTTTGGCTCAACATCTGACAAAATTACCTTCATACTTTGCAGGCACGAGATCAGAATGTTGAGATTCAGCTTCAATGATATTTTTGCAGTTATCATGCTGCAAATCGATCACTACCTTGTCTGCGTGCAGAATTTTTAATGTTATATCATAGAACATGTCGGTTACTTTGAAATCATCGTCATCAAAAATTTTGGTGAGCTGTTCCGAGGATGCCTCAATCCTTTCTGCAGGGAACCAGCTGAGCAGTGAGGTTTCTCCTTCGGTATCCTCAGCATCTAGAAGTAAGCACTATAGAACTTTCATTGTTGGGCTACGGCGTTCAAGTGGAGGTGCAAGCAGCGCTGTTGCTCCAACAATGGCACACGTAACCTAGGAACCAGTTCGCTAAAATTACATGATTTTTTGAGGTACCGTTCTCTCGATTTCCACCGTTGACTGTAAATCCAAATTTAAACATCTCATAGGAATCTCAATCCACATGTATTATTCACGATGATAAAACTCAAATCCAAATGCAACGATCTAATCCCAATCCAAAGTCCCACACGCGTGCTACTGTGTACTGCAATGAGCCACTGATCTGAGCAGTCAGCTGTGCTCGAGCATTCCATTATAGTACTCTTAAAGGCACAAGTTAGCGCCACTTATCAGGCCACTAATCTGAATTCGTTGCCCACTAATATGCCGGGAACGCACGATTTAAATCCCAGTCGTCAGAGTTGGAAATTGGACAACCAGAAGTCAATTAAAAAAAAAAAAAAAACAGTGAAAAAGCATAAAAATCTACAAATCTACGAGTATGTTACAATAAAATCTTCAATGTATCAAGTGTATATACAGGGTGTCTCAGAACAATAGTAGGGGCCAAGCCGAGATAATCACGTATACATATAACATGTGGTCTCCGAAGCACCGTTCTTAAAATATTACCGGTTAAAAAGTTGCGCTTCGCATCGGAATTACACAGCACTCATCGGTCAGCAGTCTGATTGTCACGCGCGTTCGATCGTTGATGCGAATTATGGCGCTTACCAAATCAGAGAATTTCATTGTTACTACAAACATAACATTGCTAATAGCGATAACAAATTGTCTTCCGTGAGTTCCTCGGGTTGCCTACATTCCGGCGCAAAGCGCAAGTCTTTATTTTAAAACTTCCTCGATTATTTCTTCAGAAAGCCCTTTATACTTCAGACATCAGATAGTTTCCGTGGAGTGCACCGTGGCAAATAATTTTTTAAAATATTTTATTGAGCTTTTATAATTTTATGTAAGTAGGTAGAACATAAAAAAATCGAACTTGTGGGAATATACAACAAAGACAGGTAATATTATTACGAACCGGTAATTCGGGAGGAAAAGGAATTCGTAGGTATGAGTAAGCATCACATTTCCTTGAAGATTGACTTGACTACTTCCATACCGTAGCTGCTTCGAGATCCTCCAAAAATTTCATACGGTCAGCGTGAATGTTATAATTTATTTCAAGTTCCACGCTTCGGTTGTTTCCGATTCGAAGATAATTTTTTTTCTGTGGTGAGTAGGGTTCCCAAACTACGGTACTATTCAAACCTTCCACACTCGGCCTCCTGAAATAAAAATCTATATCGTCAGAACTCATAAAATAATCCTATGTATTGAAAGTGAAACCTCGATTTCCAGTATGAAAGAAAAAATAATAGAAAGCATCTTGTGGCAAATCACATAATGACAATAACTCAAAGATATTTGACTCTTTTGTATTTTGAGTTGATTCACTAAATATGGATGTATGCTCAAGCTTTTATTTTTTAATACACTTACCCATTAATCGCAAAGGATGTCCACAGTTGTACCATTTTTCTGGCCATTTCCCAGTCTGACTCGCTCCTTTTGTAATTAGGAGGCCCGAATTGAAAGTCTCGATTTTCGAATAGATAAATAATTTCATCGCCATGTACTGTACCGTAATCGACAAGGGAACCACCGGTATAATAATAACTGTGACTCAAAACGCCGTTGTATTCGAAGGAAGCCAAATAGTAGTCGCTATTTTTTTTAGATAGAATTTGAAGTAGTTTATAAGCGGGATGAGTAATCATGACGTCGCCAACGGCCAGTGTCAAATTATTCATCAGCTGAAATAGGTTTTGGATGGGTAGTGAGTTCAGTTGTTTGATATTATTAACATGAATAATAGTTACCACTCTTTTGTCGGCATTCAAATCACTAAAATAGTACGATTTCAAAGTATTGATGTAGGCTGTTGCATTCTCGACTAAATGACGTGATTGTAGAATAATCGGTAGGATTGTATCAATATCCTTCAAAAACTCCTCCAACATATCCGGTCTTATGTCAATGCCTAATGGACACGTTGAAAGTTAAATTGAAATACAAACTCTACTTGATAGTATGATAATGACACGTATTATTCACCCGCAGTAACAGTAAGTCCTTCGTTTGGAACTATACTATGCATAGAAGGTAGGTCATGGAATTTTCCAGCTGCGAAAAGTCTTGGAGGGTCCTCAATAAGAATTGCTCCTTCGATATTTGGTTCTATGGTTGGTTGCCATATAGTAATCGGAAAAGTAAACCATTCGGAGATATATGAGTCTGCACTAAACAGTTCAGGTACGGTGCGACTCCTCAAACATTCAATAAGAATTGCCGACGAGTTTGTCGGGCATCCAATGTAGCGACCGAGTTTATTAGCGCGCGACGCACTCAGATTTCTGGATGCCACTGACCCGTAAGATGAACCTCCTCCTGCACTCTGAATTATGTATTGATGAAAAAGTCCTGTAGTTTGTAATAATTTTTTATTAGTTACTGATTATCTTATAATTGAAGACAAATAATTAATTATTTAAAAACGTTTACCTTTCGTTGAGTTTGGCAATAATAAATACTGAATCACATTGGCGCCACTACTTCCACCGAAGTAGGTCACTCGGTTTGGATCACCACCAAAATATTTGATATTGTCACGAGTCCACTCTAGAGCGCGACGGGCGTCTTTGATTGCATAATTACCGGGCGCAATTTCGTCTCCGGTACTCAGAAATCCTAACGCTGCGGTACGGGCATTCGGAGATACGAGAATCACGTCCTTGTCGAGAAGAAAGAATGGATTATACTTCAGGATATCATTAATCGAAGTTTTAAACCCTCCGCCATTCGTGTAGAACATCACTGGTAGTAGTGTGGAGTTTTCATTAACTGGAAGCTGCGCAGATCGAAACTTTTAAGTCGTAATAAATCACAAGGGTACAGCAAAATACAAGATTACCTTTGGTGTGAAAACATTAAGATATAAACAGTCTTCATCCCCAACAATTGTACCATTTTGAGAGTAGGGACATAAATTGTATTTTCTACCACCATCCAACGTTCCGTTCCAAGCATCAGGTGGCAAAGGTGCCTTGAATCTAAGAGTTAACTATGACGATTATGATCGTGAATTTCCAACAAGTCCCTGATCTCTTTACTTTTTTTTTAATTTGCAAACCTAAGATTTCCGACGGGTGGTTTAGCAAATGGAATTCCCATGAAGCCGAAGATCTTTCTGTTGTTATGAGTTAGCATGTTCACACCTCGCACTTTTCCCTGAGGTATGCAGACTTCCGGACGCGCTGCGTCAGTGCTGTTGTAATGTTCTGCATTTTTCAACGGAATACAGTCACAGAGTTCAGAGCCATTCATTAAAATAATCCCTAGCAGCAGACAAACGTTGATACTTCCAGATGAGATCGATATCATGTTGTCGGTTGAATTTACTACCCACGTTTTCTAATCACTGAATGAGGAGATCTGACTACTTGCACCAAATTATCATTGCCATTCAAAATAATAATTTATATTTTATTACAGTATCATATGAAAAACTTAAAAAATGATCAAGTGGCTAAAAAGAATTACGGAGATTGCCAACTACAAGGTGACGATTTACAGCCATATGTCCGGATATTTATGTACTGCAACTAGTAGTTTTTTCCCTGTCCCCTCCAAACTAAATGATGTTTCAATAATTATCTCTTAAATGTGTAATCATTGTTTTAGAATATGGTTGAATGATCATGAAGTTATAAGCTTTATCTCAATCAGACCGTTTGACGGATTATGTTATGGGAGGACGGCACGCATCAGTGTAATGATGTTGCACAATTCTTCAAAGTAAGTTATTTTCATGCAATACATGATAATAATAGTACGAAATGGGTGGCCAGGGACCTTGGTTTTACCACAGCCTTATCTCTGGACAACTTCATCATATAACGAGGGTGTATGTTTGTTGATTTTTGTAAAGTATACGTGTCGAATAAAAATAACGCATTTCGGAAACTTCGAATGTATGTACATATTTCGTTGCTTGGCATTGTTAGACCATTCGATATTAGTGGTAACGTGATATCATTGCAAATAGCTATATTGAAAGTGTCTAACGTTGAAGTTGAAAAGAAATTTTCTTCTACGCGTCAATTAACTATTATTCCGGATGAGAATGCATGTATTTCAGGGTAAATGCACCCAGTAGAAGGTGGATGGCGTTTTTTGACTCAGTAATCTACCTATACAAGCAAAATTTAATACGAGTATAGTATACTATTTACTATCTACCCAAATCTGAAATGATCTGCATTCTCGCAAACTTTGGACAGTTTTGCGACTGTGAGATTAGGCAGTTACTGATTTTTATTTCGCTCAATGTCAAAGCAGAGTTGAAGATAAAACTTATCAATTCAACTAACCGATTATTATTGTGCGATAAAATATGCAAAGTATGGTTGATCTTGTGTAATGGTTCATTAAGTCAGACATCAGTCTGCGATATTTGGTATACGTACAACATAATGATAATTATTCAATTCTCTAGTAGGTAATTTTCATTTCATCATTGCGTAAGATGAAATAATAAATATTCAAAGCTTTTTTGAATGTGAGATTCAAAATTAACTATGGTGAGATCATTTTTGTATGATAGGAATTAATCAAACTCTTGAAATAGTGCTCGTACCCTAAAAAAGCTTCACAAGTATTTCCCACGAGTAGATGGACTAATGAGCTTTTCAGTTCTAGCCACTTCTAACTTTAAAATGGTAAGAAGCTCTGAGAAAAATTTGCTCCAGTAACAAAAACGTATTATTGAGTAGAGTAATTAATATTGCATCAGGTAGGAACAATCTTAGGTGCAGTTGATAGTTCAAATGACAGAGAATTGAAAATAAAAATTTATGGAAGCTCAATGCTACTTGAATCGTTAACTGAAGATTAGTACTTGAATAGTCCATATTGAATGAACTGATCGCTGACTAACTGCTTACTAATGACCTAATCGATTTTGTGAAATAATTTCGCTCGCCGATAGGCCACGGATCCCAACATCGCTCGAAAATACCGCCGGACATACCCCACAAATTTCTAAATAGCGCGTAGCGGCATCTCCCGATGGTGATGAAAACTTCACATGAACCAAATACAGCACAAATGACGAGACCACAGAAGGGCGATTTCTAACTGGCACGTTTGACGTTAGGTGCGAACTGTCAGACTAGTGTCACAGGTGTTTGGTTGATATCTACCGCATCGAAGAGATGAGGAATCATCGTGTGCTCTTGTTGTTTATCTGCTTTGGTGTAGTCTTCCATTTCGTCAATGGCTCTTACCACAAACGATCACACAAAGGTGAGTCAATGAAGCAATCGTACTAGATATTATATGGATTTTAGGATTTTGTTATTCTTGAGTTACAATATGCAAGCCCTTATTTGCCACTAAACAACTCGTAATGATTATTACAGATAGTAGTGAAGAGGATGTAGAGGTTTTCTCGGGCAAGCTTGACAAGCAGCATGGAGCTAATAAAGAGTGGCCAAGAGAAACAAGATATGAAGATGGAGATGAAAAATGGACAGGCCGGTGGATGCCTTCAAAACCAGATGATCCAACTCCACCTCCAAAGGTTTTACACAAAACTGGAAAATTCAAAGATCACAACGTTCCGGCTGATCCAGATCACCTCATAGGAATGGGAGTACAATCGAAACAGTGTGACGATGGAAAAGTGAGAAGACTTGGTTTGCTAATAATATTGAGTTAGGGATCTTTGTGTTCCTGATTATTTAGACGTCTAATCTACACAGATCTGCACTTTTTTTTTATCAATTTGCAATTCTAGTTTTATCAGCGAGCGTAAGGCAAATTTACAATATCGGCCGTTGTTATTACATTTGTCCAAAGCATGATACAAAGTAAACACAGTCATCAAAGTGTGACGAAGTATCATGTCGTATAAATAAATGACCAGCTGTCTTCCATCTGATCACAAAGCTTAGCTACACAAGGAAGAAAATAATCTAATTTTTGTACATTCTACTCGAATTTGAGGAAATTTCATGCTTTAATTTTGCAGCAGTAATGATAGTTATATTCACATTTTTGTAATCAATCTACATTTTTAATCCGTTAGACAAATTTGAGGGTTGACTGGAATTGGTCACCTGTGAACTATACCTGCTACGATGAGAAAATTGTACCCAACTATTTAACGAGGCCATTGATTTACTGTGAGCATATTCCATACTCATATGTCGTAAGTGCGACTGGTTTCTCTTTACTAAAAAAATAACTTTGACGTGTTTTTGTTTTGCTGTAATTTCATACTTTTATTATTTCAGCCTGTACACAAGTGCATGACTGAAACAATTGAATACGACGATGATATTCCCATATAGTAAGTTAAATATTTATCTCTACGAATAATTTCTAATGAATTATTCCTATGTTACATGAAAGACATAAATTGAATAGGTGGGCAATTATATGAAATGATACGATGATTATTCAATAATTTACTGAACAGAAAAACATAACTAATACCTTGAAACTTCTATCCACAGTGGATCACACAGACCAGTATGGCCCGTGTATGGAGAGTACAGATTTATACCCAAGCAAAGATGGATTCATAGTTTAGAGGTAATAGTGAGACCCATCTGCAGAATGTAGACTTTTAAGAGTTACTTCAAAAGTTTGATTTTCTCTTTACCTTCAGCATGGTGCCATAGTAATGTTGTATCATCCCTGCGCTAATCCATTGGAAGTAAAACGCCTAAAAAAAATGTTAAGCTCTTGTCTCCGACGACACATTATTACTCCCTATACATCACTGCACGAAGATCGAGTAAGTTTTTCTCTATTCGATTCTTTTATTCCTAATTTTCCAATTGGCACTAGTTTAATTCATTTATTCTCTTCTGTTGCAGCCATTGGCATTGCTGAGTTGGGGCTGCCGATTGACAATGTCGGTGGTGAATCCAACGCTCGTGAAACACTTCATTAAAAGCAGAGCATTACGTGGGCCAGAGCCGATTGCTAAGCATGGAGCATTTTCTGAGTACCTTTTGCATGTTGCTAAAACAATTACGGACGAAGAAGACACAACAATATGCCCAGACATGTGATTTCCCTATCACTGAGACTCTGAAATTATTATTACCTATGTTATCATCGCACATATATGTACTTCAATTATAAGACAATATACATTTAATTCCTCAAATTCACCTAATCTTACTTACAAAATTGTGAAGCAAACAATCAATCGACATGTTTCTGATCAACAAGTTACAAAGGTAATTATAACTCATTGGTTTCTAACACTGATTTCATAATGATTGAGACATCGTTCGGAGCGCCTCGAGGTTTGATAAAGCGATTCCAGGAGTTTCGCCCGTATGATACAAGATCCTAATATTGAACCGGTCAAAGTTTGTAATTGAGTCTATTTATCACACTTGCGATAATTTTTCTACCGTTACCGTCGAGTCACCGCCTACGGCAAATCTAGTTGAGAAATTTGTCACTTGGATGCCGAAGAGAGCTCACATTTTCCACTTAGTACTGTAAACAATATATTGGTGGCTCTACCATGCAGTTTGCAGCGCAATACGAATGCGGGGCTATTCTTCAAAATAAATCTAATTTGAATTAAATTGCAATACGAATGTGTGGGTGAATTATAGTAAGACACAAGTTGCATATAACGGGCGCAACTTGGACTTACCCGATTTCATTTTCATAATTGAAAATGCATTACTAATTATCAATACGCAAAGTCAATTAAATTTCTGATCATAGATTATACATATTAGCAGAAATTCATCAATTTATCTTCTCCATTATTGTAAGCTTTTCATAAATTCAAGAAGTCTTGATTAATTACTATAGCTGGAAAATATATCCAATTATCTTTCAAATTAAGTTACCAACTTGGGTCTGTACAATAATTCGCCAACGGAAAAATTTCACGCATTCCTAAGGCTCTGGTGACGTAAGTTCGATGACTTTTCATTTTGTTCAAAGAATGTCAATATCATAATGTTAAAGACTCGCAAGGAAAGAGGAAGTTATCTATTATATTCCGTGTATAAGACATATTCAATTGTGGTATAAAAATTGATAAACTTATTAATTCATTTAACTGCAGCCATTAGTTTGACAATGGGTAGTTAGTTTGGCACAATCGTGATCAATTTACTAATTATAATTATGATTAGTTGCTGTCCGGTATATTGCGTTAGCCATCGTACAAATATTATGAGTTTCAGATATAATCATTGCTCACGACAATCTTCACTTGCGCAATATTCATTAGTAAAAGATAGAGATGCTTAAGAACCCAGCACAATGCAGTGACCTCAATATATTTGCGAATCAAATCACTCGCACAAGATCATTAGAATAAATGGGAATTCTAATTAATCAGCGGTCCCAGACCACTTAAATTTAACTTTTCCATTCGAAGGGCTTCTATACGCAATTACATTGAAGTAGAATCAACTGAACGAATTGATCTATTATTAGTATGGGTAACGTCCGTAAGTTGAATTCATTCTGATATTGGTAGAATGAGAAAAAAATCATTTTGTCACCTGCGCGATATTTCACGTAGATACATATTAAGTACCGAGCAACACGTTAAGCACGGTATTGGGATATAATTATGTTTTCGGAATAATCAGCCTGAAGGATTTAATCCGTATTGATTCAAAAGTAATAAATTGAAACGCGTTGGGTATTATATTGATTATGCTACACTTAACCACGCGCTTGTTTCTACCTATAATAATAATTAATAATAATAATTTGGGCAGTTTTATGCACTAATTTTGTATGCCGGTTCTATTTTTTATTGTAATTCAAATGCAGAAACGAGTTTTACACACTTACAGCCCCGTTTTTTTTAACTGGAACTCAAAAGTCTAATCACAGTTGATTTTATCAGTGAAATGACACCTGACACGATGTTCCGACTAACGAGGCAAAAAAAATGTTATTTTATCTCTCGTATTTGCCAAATAAAATGTTCTAACGTTTTATTTTTACATCTAATACAACGCATTGTTCGTCGAGTCAACGGGATCGACATCCGCATCCCGTACCCAAATTCGCTCAAAGGTTTTTTTTCTCATGCTAGGAGTCTCTTTAAATTTTCTGTTTTCCTCATGCATTTCATATACTTAATCGAGTTTATTCAGCGAATAGCTGTATACGTAATATGTATAGAAAAATTTGTTCAGATTAAACGCGTTGCGTAATATTCTGTCCAGTATAAGGAAAAATAAGCATATTCATATATTACTTTTTATGGTAAAAGAAGATCGTCTCGCGTATTCCGATAGTGACGAGAAATTTTCCAGTTCAATTCCCGAAGCAATACGTGTATAGTTTATCTGCGTATAGCTTAAACGATCGAGGTGGAAATACAAACTAAGAATAAATCTGCACCATGAGGAAAGGATTTATCGTATTATAAGATAGACAATATCACCCTCTTCTCTCCGCACGACTCCACCCCATTCTTTCTATTTTCTAAGAACATCCCGAATCCATCAAACGCGAGTTTCAACGTCCGAATGGACACTGAATTCCAAAACAGCTACACTCAGAGAAACAATTTTATTCAACTCAAGAAATATATCGTTTTTTTAGACGATTCTTTTTTTTTTTGCAAACAGTCAAGGTTTTGTCTGCATCCATATAACCGTTAGCGTAGCAAGAGACCAAAATAATTAAGGCTTTGCATGATCGAGGTAGATTTTAAAACAAAATTCATTTCGTATACCTGTACGTGCGTATATATAGTCAAATTAAATAACGGATAATCGTTTATACAGTTCGCTTTATTTTATGTGATTTAAAAAATTGTTATCATCAAGATTCTCAAATGTGAAAAACTCGGACGATTTACATCCGAAGTTATCATATCGTTACATATACACGAACCTTGTCATAATCCTATATATAATATTTGTATTTTACGTGTTTCATGAGGATTCGCCTATTAAAAAATCTCTTGAAAATATTTAGGGTGGAAATTTACGATTCGCTCGTATCCCGGAGGGGTCCATCGAGGCATATTATTAAAACATATACATGTATGTTACGTGTGTAGGTGAACGAGTGTGGTTTTAGAAATGAAAATAAAATTAGTATATTGATGTCGTGAGGTAGTTTTGTGTATAAATACACGTATAGATATAATTATACGCGTCTATTTCATATCTATGCAAATTCTATGTCCAGAATGTACTTCAGTACATTTTTCTTGGATCTCAAATGGTATAACTCGGTTGTATAGAAGAAGTCATAGGGCAGTTTCCATTAGAAGCAAAATTCGAGGAATTCATACGATGTTATACTGTAATGAAGTACATTCATTTATTTTCACCTCCATTTTTCAACCGTTATTCAAGCACTTGCTGCAGTCTGCACGAGATGCATATAACTTGTTGGCAGCTTTGTAGATGGAAAAAAAGAGGTAGCGATGGAAATAAAAATTTCAGGAAATACGAAGTGATACACGCGGAGAGAAAATCATTCATATATTGTATACATATAGAACGTTGGAAGCAATAATCAAAGAGTAGGGAAATCAAAGCAACCTGTTGTATTAGAAACATTGACGCTGTACAGAGAGCGACGCAAGGACCTGATTCTGCGGCGCCTTTGCGTGCGGGTGGAGATAGACGCCGGCGTCGCGACGCGCCGTTCAGTCGCTCATCGTCCACCGTCCTCGCGCGAGCTTTGTTTAGAAATTCCCAAAATCATCATCGATGAAATATTCAAGATAAAAAACATTTCGCGTACAGAATAATTATATCAATCGCAGACTGGATTTTAAATACACTAATTACTATAACAATATTTATTAAGTCGGCGATTCTTGACCAGCTGGTAAATCTCATTTACCCTTTAACTCGTTTTAAATGATATAATGAGAACAGTTTCTTTTTAGATATCGAAAATCTTGCGTTAATTAGATTTGATATAAATTACAAGAAATATTTGTCATGTGATACGTACAGTCATCTGAATTTGTTTTTTCTAATGTAGGTACTCATTCGTTATACACGTTGAATAAAATCCCGCGCGTGGTTATAATTCAAACTAGATATACAAACTGCATGTGTTTCAATAGATTTGAAATCGTAATTGTCTTTTTTTTCTAGTTTTTATTCTTTTAATGATCGAACAATTATCGGTTGAAAATCGATAAAAAAAAAACGAAAAAAGGAACCGATGTGATTGGAACTCGGGTGTATAACTCACTTCGATCTGTTGTGCAAAGTGTAATTCGAGTTGATCTGTAAAACAGAAATGACCAGAGGGAAAATTCAGTCAGATGTTATGTAACCTCATTCACTCGAATCTTTGAACATTCTACTTGTTCGTCTTTTACGTTCTCCTTCGTTGTGACGAAATGACGAAATTAAACCAAACACTTGATAGGGTTAAACCTGCGCATTGAATGAAACGTGCCTATATCAGATTCATTGAGTTGTGCCCAATTCGTCGTTAATTGAAACAAACGGCCGTTGAGTTAATGACAAAAAATAACAAACACGTGACTTTAATCAAAGTGTTCTGATACTGTAGACAGTGGTGCTTATATTCTCTTACAATTAATAATGTGAAACACGCTTGCTGAATAATTCAACCAGTGATATAATACGATAAAAGGCAAGAGCAGCGGCAGGTACCCTAATTCGTGTCTGAAAAGTGGAAAGTGTTGGTAGCAGATTACGGCTGCAGTTTGTAGCAGGTAAGAATTTACTTACAATTAAATTTTGTCATCCCTTTGTACCCTACGATTAATTGTTCGCGCGCTTACTAGGCATGTAATTGGAAAAAAAAACCTAAATCAAAACACAAAAAGAAAAACCAAATCGCTGACAGCCGGGCATTACCCGTAACTTTAACTCGTGAGTTAGACTTGTTAAACTTTAGATCACAATTACAGTATATTATGTGACTTTGGAACAATTTGACCCTAGAAATTGGGCTAGACAATGTAGTAATGCCCTGCTGCAGATGAGAGCATGAAAACAACTTGAATTGTAGTCTTTATTGTTATGTATATATACATATAATACATGTACGAAAAGACAAGGATAGTGAATATCGCAAGAAGTTAGTGACTATGGCCATAGAACTTAATATTTGTTGTTTGGCTAACTACATTGCGCTGCATCTGCAACAGTAACATTATCTAAACCGCAGAGATATAATTCTTGACGAAACAAAGAAAATTAATCTGGGCCTCACGAATTGTATATAATATAGAGATTGTTTCTTGTGCTGTTGTGTTTGATTTTATTTCCTTACCTTATATCCCGTATGGATTCGAAACGCTACTTATATTTCCAAGTGCATTAGATCAAACCGTCCAACGTAAGATGAAATACTTATAAACGGATACAATTATCTTGGACGTACTTTGGCTCGAGTTCGTGGACGAAATCAGGCCAATGAATTGAGCGGACGTGCAGGTTTTATACGAGGGTATTTCATACATGGTATATCCAGCTTTCGGATAAAATTGGATTAGATAAAAAAAAGGACGAAATAAAATATAATCTACACTTCAATTATCTAGAAACACAATTCTCTCGTTTCATCGTTATCGATGCATATAGCTATAGGTCAGTCAAAATTTCATGATAAAGGTATGCTGTAACCAGAAAAGCCTTGTCATTCAAACTGACCATTATCGCAGCCACACATCTCCTTTAGTTGCACACTGATTACGAGGGTGTTAGATTTTTTTACTCATTACATCTTCAAATAAGGGTTGATTTTGTCGGTTTATGATTTTTTAATACATATATTATTAAATATGTATATTAATGTATATATATACAATATACATAATATACTTATGCATACATGCTGGATGGTGAAAAAATTATTACGTGGACGTGTATTAACAGGGATAACGCTTATTCTAAAGGTATATATGAGGTGTCAGATTTTGACGTGAGAATTTTTTTTCCTCCGCCATCAACGGGGGGGAAAAATGTGAACGAGCGGTGGGTTTGACGTGAGCATTAGGTATACGCCGGGAAATGATGGGAACCATACATAGGATGGAAAGACCGAAATGTTTCCTTCAACTATTATATGAACTTTTAGGAATATATTGTTTTTTTTTTTTTACAAATAATCACAGCGTCATCTTAAGAACCCTGCTTTTAGATATAATAGTTAGTATAATAATTATTCAAGCTGAATTATGTATAATGCAGACCCATCGACTAAAATCTTCTATTTCTTCCTGCAATTTGCAAATCTGCACAGCGTTTTTGTATTATATCTACATGCATGTATGTATATTAGCTCTGACAAAACTCAACGCACGGAATTTCGCCCACGAAATTCACGATCATGATGGGGATGTTATTAAGTCAACGCTTGAGCAATGCATATTGATGAGTTGTACAGGTGAATCTATATATACTGTAGCAAAATATGCAGCACCTCAATCCGCCTCATTGTCAGACAATTTCGTAGAGAAAAGACGGAAACTTTTACCCGTGGCCATTAGTGAACTACATTTTATGTTTTTCAAATTTTTTTCGTGGTAGGAATTAGGATGTGATACTTGAAATTCAAACGGAGCTAAAGATATCAACGCCTTTATTTTGTGGGAAAACGTCTTTTGAAAATGATTATTGAGCTTCAATTGCTATGAGCGATTAATTAATTTACCCGGATAAGTTCGACCCGCAGTCGAATGTCGTTTACCCTTGAGATGTACAATAAAATGAATCGGTAAACGTCAGGAACAGCACGCGGTCGCACAATCAAGGAGCTCTTTCTTCGAATCCTTTCCAATCGAGGCATTTGACACCAAGCTATATATCGAATCACCCTTTTATATTCACCCGATCCTCGAGGTATTCAAAAACAGCTGCGTGGGATAAAGAAGCGCTGGATTTTCGCCATAAGAAGATTAAATAGAATGCGAATGAAAATTTTAGGAACAAACTGTTATAATCATCCGGTTACTATCGGTGATTTCAACATACTTCTAACGATCTACAGGAAATATTATATTGAATAAAAGTCAGCCTTGCAGGTTCAGACCAACAATTAAAATCGTTTGTTCAAGCGTATTCTGAAGTATATTATGTGGCAAGCTCAGGAATCTCAATCAGCAGACTGCATTGATCTGTTTATCGAAATGATCGAGTTATCGTATTTTTTCGAATTTTAGGGCGGAAAAATTGAGATATCTCGATGAGACTTATTCCTAGCTTGATTCATTTCCTAAGATCAAATCACGTAGGAATAGTCTATAAAATCCCATTGAACTCTATCAGAAAAACATGAATTTTGACTCCAAAATCGCAAAAAATTTTCTCGATTTTGGGCCCGAAAATCACCTTTGATTTTAGAGTTTGATATAGGAGTGTGGAGACTATTCTCAGGTATTTTGTGCCCAGGAATCCGAATCTGCTAACTATAAATTGATCCATCAATTGAAATGAACGAGTAGTCACTATGTTGTCGAATCTCGAAGCGGGAAAATTAATATATCCCGATTGTTTGTATTCGTAACTTATTATACGTTACTGCTTATTGATAATTTTATCGTCGAAAATTCCGGGTTTCCTTTTATGCAATACAGCCGATACATACTGTATAATAAAACACGTGTACACATTCACGGGTGTATTTTTAACAACAAATTATACTTGGTTGTAAAACTTTATCCAACCTGCATATAGTAGGTATAGCATATATACATCGTATATACGTACATATGTTGTCGTTGCTTCTTTTTCGATGAGCTATAGCTATCTTTGTATTCGCTCAGGTAGATATCTCACATTTTATGTTCAATAAACCTCGTGTTAGCTACCGTTACAAGCGTCTTAACCTACATTAGCTCTGACTTATAGTCGATTTTACGATACACCTTGTACTAAGGGTGTCATTAATTTTATATTAACGAAGTTTAGCCACCCGCGCTTTGATGTCACCGTAGGTATTGCAGAAAAATCCAGCAGCAGAATGTTGTCGCATTTCCTAATTTTTAGATCTATATGAATTTTGATGCTATCGCAATAAAGCCAAATTCATCAAGGAGGCTAAATCAGAAAATTACTTGGCACGTTGTACACTTCCCAGACAACGAAAAAGAAGAAACGACCCCCAGTTATCTGCGCCTATATGTATGGAAACTACAATTTACGCTAGCGCGTATGCTGCAAGTTCATCTTTCGAAGATCTAAAGGAATTTGATTTTGCAATGTATGTAATGATATCGTGAAGCATATTATCAGTCATTCATGATTTTCTGACGTGTTATACAATTGAAATTCTCAAAAATTTTTTCATAAGGTTGCAGATTATGACCTTATCGAGCAGTCGGTTATAAATTTATCGACCCTATCGATTCATCCACTTGTGATGATACGTACCGCTTTTCAAACCGTGGCGAATAGTGGAGGCGTTTGCATAAATATATATTTTTCATATAAACATACACATATATATAATGCGTGGAAATTTTTGTTGTAGCTGCACTTATATGTATACCCAAATTGAGGCACCTCAAGTCTTCCTAAAATCTACATCAATTATTCAATAATCCGGACGTATATTATTATAGAGTATAGGTATGTGTATGTACATAATTTGAAACAGACCTTTATGACATCGACGCGCTTGGTTTATTGTTTGCAAAGCTAAACACGTCAGAACGATTAATATCTTGTATAGGAGGTAAGTTTCCTAGAGTATATTATAACCGTGCTATATAAAAGGAATGGAATTTTTTTGAAAATAATATCTCAAGATTAATGGAGACGTTTATCGTCGATGAACTCATGAACGAACGTTGGGATATTTTGGTTTGACACTTTTTTTCGATTCAAAATCAACTGATCCAAAAACGAAGTATTTTTTTGTGTCGAATACAAGTATTTTACTTGATGCAATTAAAGACTTGTTAAGCTTAATTTTTTTTTTTTTCAAGTATAATTTCGCGCCTCAAGTTATTTTTTCTCGTCATTTCGTTCCTATGTCTGTGAAAATCAGAGAGAAAAAAATCAGAGTGAGACAATTAATTATTTGAGTCGGTCAAGCGAATGACCATTCCGTGCACAGCTACCAAGCACTTTGATACCGCGTTAATTTATTTCGTACTTTTTCGAAGTTTACCGTTCGTTACCGTCCGTACTTTGCGTACTTGACGTTCCAACGCAGTCGAGGGTTGACCCCTTTAAATTTTGGACTTTAAACTTTTCGTAACAAGCGTAATTTTTATGGATTGTTTTATAATAAGATTATATATTCTGCTGAAGTTTCAGTGTAGCTGTTTCCGTGTATAAAACTGATTTTGCTGAATAATTCCGTTCTGCACTTACACCCTTTCTTTCGTTCAGAATTTTTTGAAAGATAGCTGTAACTGTTTCAGCAAAACCTCATCAAATCTCAATAATATGATCATTAAATATCACACAAAAATTTTTATTTTCACAAATATTTTTTCCTTCTCTAAGTGCGCGATGATCACAAATAAAATCAGAAATGAAATTCATGAGACTGGAATGAAAATAATTTTCGTCAGATGTATGAAAACCTGAATAACAAATCGTGACTTTCATTTGGCACATTATAATTAGACACAGTGTGTAGAGCCCGCGTTGTAAAAAGTAATAAAATTAACCAAACGAATGAACGATTATAATAATCGAAACGTGTGACGATTTTTAAATAAACTTTGTACAACAGGTTCATTTTTATTCTTCTTTCATGCCGCGTTGTTTCGTTTCTAAAGAGTGTAATGATGCCCAAATGGAATGTAACTGAGAGGAATACTAATCAAAAAATGAAAACGAAAAATACAAAACGAAATTTCAATATCATTGCAAGCATTAAATTACACAGTACCTACCTATGCGGTGTATGAAACGTATGAAACCATTCGTGAGGTGAACTATCATATTGCGTGAAATTTAAATTCAATCTTCCAGTATTATTCGATTAGGCCAAATTTAACACGACTTTGACATTAGCTATGAAAAGAAATATTTGAGATATATTTTATCGATTCTGCACCCTACGTGCTATTCAATGCGCATGTTTTATATAGACACGATCGCGTTTAGCAATTAATCAGCAGCTTTCGTAGCCAAGACGTGGCTAGACATTTGCCAAGTGCAAACAAGGACGGTGTCTCTCGCCTCTCCATAAGGCACTTCGATAGCTTGAACTCCATCTCGCGTGCCAAGCATTGTATACTTTATGTGTAGCTATATGGCGCCAACTCGTCTCGATTAGCCATGACACCGCAATGTTAGTTTTTCTAAAAAAAAACGAAAAAAAAATTAAATAAAAAATAAAGGATATAAGTTCAATAACAATTCGCTATCGTGTTTTTCATACCCACACAGATTATCCACATTTTGTTTACCTTTGCACTTTGCACGTAAAAATGAGAAAATCCGCGTATCATCAAAAGGGATGTTCAGTCTACGACAATCTTTGAGATTTGAATTTTGATAAAAAGTATAAGAATAACTATTTTATTGGAACGCTTAGAGCTGAAAATAAATTGTAAAAATGTATACCTGATATTTTATTGTGCCACATCCAAATAGAAATTGATATTTTAATCGCTCTGCTCCAACAGTTTACTCGCAGTATAGCCCCATAGACCATAACCATAAACGTCGCGTCGTCTAACGCAGCCAGTCTTTACACGCAGAAAATTATGTAATTAAGAGTAATTAGCTCTAGTGGTTTACAAACGATGGTCTGAGTCGGCCGCGTAGGTTCGTTTCCAATGGAAAACGAGGTGGTGGTCAATAGTCATTGGGTAAACATGGGCGTGATGGTTGCCCAAGAAATTGCTGATGTACAATAATTTCTTCGATTCTTTTTTTTTTTGTCTCTTTTTAATACCCAGCCCAAGCAGCGATAATTCTATCGATATAGTATAGTACTATACATATAGATAATTATTTTTATGCCCCACACGTACGACATGTATGACACTAATTTCCAACAAATTATCATCGCGAATTAACTATACGCACTGCGGAGCTTGCCCAACTATTTTTAACCACCTGCACAGTGGCACTCGCGTATATTTAGCAACTCTTATTCGAGAGTCGCCAAATATCGTCCGCTTTTTCTAAAAAATATGTAGAAAAAACACTATTACAAATAGAATAACGAATAAAACGTTAAGGATTATAGGCACAATACTCCTTTACCAATAGAAATAATCAAAGACTCGTTGACTTTGTTACAAATTCTATACCGAAAGATGGCTTTTTAACAAAAAAGTGCAAATTCTGAGAACATATTTTCGGGCGACTAACTCTGTTCCGGGGACAGTATTGAGATCACAATAATCAGTACGTGAACTTAAATTGTATTCATAATCGTATTATAAAGGATTATTGTTCTCACTTAGCAATTATATTATAATATCTAATTAGTCTTTTATCAATCATTGGTATGGTTTAAGTAATTTTGCTTCTCCAGACAAGTTGTTAGCTTCTTTCCATTGCTTCAGGATCCCGCAGCTTTCTCTTTGGCGTTCATAGTATAAAGAAAAATAGTAAATAAGTATAGAAACCAGTTATAGAAAATAAACTTAAAAGTAAGGCGAAGTTAGCTAAATATTGTGCCGGGGACGATATTAGGTTCACGTAGGGGGACGATATTAAGAATTTGCTTAAACATCCATTCAACAAAAACACATATCTAAAAGTTTTTTTATCGTTTTAAATCATATGTAATAACGATTCATTTTGACAAAACTTTCGTTTCAACGTCAGCATATCAATATTCAATCAATTCCGATAATATTGCAATGAAAAACTCACCATGAACATGTTTTTTCTTTCTTTTATTTTCAATATTTTCTCGTAGAATGTACACGCCGTTTCATCGCCACTTTTTTGCCATGGCGTACCGAGGTTACTAACTTCAGATTCTGGATATCAATACTGGACGACGTTTGTTGGAAGAAAAGAAACGGAAGGGGACGAAATTAGGCTCGGGGATGAAATTTGGCGACTCTACCTTATATATTGATACCTGTTGGAAAAATTCTTCAAGACGTCACGTTATGCGGTCAGACGTGATCAAGATTAATACCTAATTTTCTCGAGGTTGACGGAGCATAGATCGTGGAAATTATCACTTTGTCAAGTTTTCCAAACAAATTGAATATCGCGTGATCATGAAAATAGGAAAGAGAAAACTTTTTGAACAATTTTATGATTGGGCTGGATGCGATGATGGAGAGCTATAGGTAATGATGCAGGTGAATGATATACATAATATCTTTCATTTTGTTCCACTCCGTGGGGCGAGGTAAACTATATTGCGACATATATGATATGTGTACATACACATATGTAAATAGTTAATTAAATTATTCGCTATATGTTCATGTATGTATACACAAGGTTTCTCCTCTGCACGCTCGAATTTCACAGTCTCGACACGTCTCCAATTCATTTTGCGCATTCAAAGGTGTATATATATAGATACATCTAAATGTATAGCACCTGGTACATATGAACGCATATACAATAATTTTTTGCTAAATCCACGTTAATTAGTAGCATTTTTTTTTTCTAGCCATAATTTTTCTACATTTCGAAGCATGTCTGACGGTGGCGAAAAATCTATCGATCGATTTCAAAACGCTTGAAAAAAGAGTTATCGGCCGTACATACACGTAACAAGGTACAAAAATGTTACCCCATTAAAATTAATTAATTTCTCCGATAACCTTATGTTTTTTTCAACCCCGCACTTTGATGTATACCCCGTATAGGTATGTAAGGGTGAATAATCATCACTGTGCACGCCGCACGTGTATAATCGTTGTGAAATCCATATTAAAGCTTTATAAAATTTACGTTACGTTGAGTATAGTTACATCGTGATTACGTAATTGAAAGTCTATGTATGAGTGTGATATCAAACTCTTGCGTGCCGTAGTCTATCCACTTCTCTTAATGGGATCTTCCCGAGGGATACACTTCCGGGGCTCACCCCCCTCGGCAGAAATTCACCCGAGCTTATGTGTAACTCTGGCAGTCAATAACTGTTTGCTACTCGTGTGTAACTAATTTTCAATGTAATAGATTTGTTACCTGCTTTATCCACTCGTTTTGACCAATGGGATAATCGGTTGCATCCAGAAATTGGTGAAAGGAAAATAATAACTTTGAATAAAAAATAAGAGAAAAAAGTCAATCTTCGAGTTGAGACACGCAACATTTTTGGTTCATCAATTTTATGGGAAAAGGTTGTATATATTTATAAATCGAATACCACGTGCCGCACGCGGAGCATCTGCAGGTTGTCGGTGGTATATAAAGTTGCTGGAAAGTCGAGACAACGATCAATCTTAATTATCATCTATCAAGGTGACAGAGGTTGGAGAAGAAAGTCCTGGGCCTGGCTTGCAGGACGTTGCGAATTCAAGTAGCTTACGGCATACCCTTTTTTTTATTTTCCATTCAGCACGGTTATATATATTTACGCTAAAATCGAGTACGGCTTTCGTTTCTACGATCGACTAGGTACGTTTCTATCGGTAATTAATCAGAGGAACCACTAAATTAGGGGGTTCGAATCGAGCACTCCTTTTTCCATCACCGTTACATAGATATACTTCGAATTTAAGTGCTGCACCTGCGGTCCTGAGATAAAACTCGTATAGAAATGTGCAAAAGGTATATAAAATTTATAATAATCTCTGCACGCAAGTTTTAGAAAATTAATCAGTGTGCAAATTTTATCTTCGTATAATAATAATTGAATTCTTTGATATCTTAATTGCTTTTCACGGT
This sequence comes from Athalia circularis, assembly GCA_963978495.1. Classification (NCBI taxonomy): domain Eukaryota; kingdom Metazoa; phylum Arthropoda; class Insecta; order Hymenoptera; family Athaliidae; genus Athalia; species Athalia circularis. The sequence continues at coordinate 16,066,399 of OZ021698.1, read as the reverse complement.
AATTTAGTGAACATATAATGTAGGCATGTATACGGAAAAGTACACAGGGTTTATGTGTGTGTGCCTTACACTTTGAGCAAGCTGTTTCCACGATCTAAAATACTGTATTAAAAAATTAATAACGATGAAAAGCTCGATGAAAAGCTATGTCCACGTTCGAGATATAATTTGGGTACACGTTGCATGAACCAAAATCCTTCGAAATTACTTATATTCTTTTTATAATCTTGCGAATGTTGATCAAGGATAATATAAGGAAAGAATGGATACCCAATTTTCGTATGTTTTCTCACTAATGTCTATAAGTATATACATAGATATATAGCTCAATAACCCAATCTCTTGTGAAAATTTGAAACCTTTTACACATAGGTGTAAAAGGGCCTCTATACATATCTAAAATTTAATATTCTATACCATCCAGAAAAAAGCTATATCGTTGTATAGTTTCTTTTAAACTCCAGCAAAATCCCCATAAAATGGAAGACGCTACAGGGGTAAAAAAAAAAGAAGAGCAGACAAAAATGTTCCATTTTTAACGTAAACACTATACATATGTATAAAGCTGTTAACGTCTCTTTACGCGGAGAGTTTTCTGACGTTTGGATCTATACGTGCGGGCCATTGACTTTTAGGGTAATGTTGAAGAAAAAATATTCTATATGCGGTAATTCACGGTATAATTGAATAGCCCGGATCTTTTGGGATCTCCAAACAAACAGAAAAGTTATATTACCTTAATTATGACGCCCCATTCTGCACGTTTCCGACCTTGGCCTGCATCCACTCTTCATATTCAATTACCCGTATGCGTGTCTCTAAATTTGACCCTGCAGACTGTGCAGTAGCTATTTCGAAAGTTTGTGTTCACAATCAACGCGTCTATAATATATGTTAAACGTACGTGAAATATTTCGCAAAAATGTTACCAAATTTACTGATAACTGACGTGCACCTTGTAAGTAGAACTAGACGTAGAAAATGTACAAACGCGCGATGTATACGAGAATGAAGCGAATGACTGAATATGAAGCACATTTTCTCCCCCTGTTTATACTCTGATCCCTCTGCAAGCTTCGTATTCCTTCATCACATTTCACCCACCCCTAAATTGGATGTGCTAGTCCTTTTTTCTCCCCCCTGTCGCGTTTCTTCGCCGACAAATTTTGATCTTTTTTTTCTTTCACCACTCCAAAAAGCTGCTTTTCTCTTCCTGTTCAACGCTCCTGTGTTTTAATCCGCGAATATTATATGGAGGATGGGTACATAATGTATAATTTAATATACGGGGTATGCCATTTTGATTGTACCTCCAAAATTTTACAAAATTATGTATTTTCTTTTGTATCCTTATCGGTTGACGGATTGGGGGAAAAAATTTCGTCCCTAATGAAACTGGGAAAAAAATATTTCGATAAATTTCGAGAATTTCAAGCATGGAATCATGAAAGCATGGAGTTGACCTGAGGTCAGAAAAGTGAAGGTGCTTCTTTAGTATTTCTAAACTTCAACTTTCTAAAAATGAAATTTGTCAGTGCCAGCAGGCTTTTCTGCTCTCTAAACCGTAAAATTTTCATGAGAAAAGTTTTTTTTTCGTGCGACCACATATATTGTTTCGAGTTATTAAAGTGGTTCAATTAAAATGAGACACTCTGTATACATGAACTATTTCCTTTTATGATTTTCTCCATATTTTATTCTTATCGCATGTGCTCCATATGGCCACGCTAAAGAATTCCATAAAACTCCCCTTGAGCTTTAAGTATATAACCATAGCTTTTAAAAGGATCCCTCTGTAAATTTAAACATTATGCACATCCTGCAAGTATCGCATGAATATAGATACGTTACAACTGAACATGTACACAGATTTATTGACAACAACAAATTTGATGCGACAAATATTTTTGCGCGGCGATATTGTTGTACGTAATGCAAATTTCTTCTGATAAGCGCGAATAAGTTTTACTTGTATATTTTAGTTGCTACCATACAGCGTCTAAACGATGTATATTTCTTTATTATCTACGTTTCCTTTCGTTTTCATTTTACTTTTTTATATATTTTTTTTCCTCCACCCTCGACAACGATAAATCAACTTTATAGCTATACTATGTAGCGAAGAAGAAACGAAAACCAAAATAATTTTATTTAGTACTCAAGATTCCGAAGGTTTCTACGCTCCGTAGACTTTTTTTTCCTCCTAACAATAAATAGGAATAAAATTATCATGCTCTATAAATTTTCACTGCGAATTCGATACACGAATCCGGAGGAAATAAAAAATAAAACTTGGATTTTATTTCACCAAACCTTTTAGCGACATAGGTATATTCTTGAGATTGGAAGAAAAAAAAGTAAAAATTCTGGCGTAAGGAAAACCCACCTACTGATTAATTAATGTACATACATAACTTATACCTGATTCTCTTTGATCTATTATCAAACGCTTAGAGATAATAATCCGGAAAATGGTGTATCTGTGTGTATTGTCCGTTTCCTTTTTCTTTTTTCTTTCTTTTTTTTTGCCTTTCTTCTTTAGAACGTGGCCATCCGTTCTGCACTCCAGTGCATCATCGTTTGAGAGTATAGAGAGAATCTGCTAGGAGTAGGTCGTTTAATGAACAGCGCGCTGGAAATCAATCGTTGAAGGAGTTTCCGTTCCTCGTCAAGGCTACACGTGTCTTTGCTTGCTCTCACGATCAGGCCTCCATAGCGTCATTCTATTGTAAAACTGCATAGTTCACCTTGAAATGCAGTCAAGGTCGTACCTAGCTGAAGGTGTCAACTAATCACGAGGGTATAAAGTGCAACTTGAAGAAAATGCAACATTAAATTGTACAGGCATATCAAACACCTGTGCGGCTAGCTATGGATGCGATGACTTTTTTTTAATAATAATAAATTAATTTACTGTAAAATTCTTGAGAAAATTTGGATTTTTTTTTTCAACTCCTATACCGGAGTTCAAAGAAGCGGCCGTTTTATTATAATGACATCTTGACATTTTTGACTGGACCCCTATCTTACATATATTTTTTACATCATTTCTCTCTTGTGCTCTTATTTTCTAACAAAATTAAAAAATTTTCCAAATCTTCCGACGCCTTCGGTTTCTTATTTTTTTTTTTCTTGAGGCTTTTGTCAACGACGAAGAGGCGGCGATTGCGTCGGCGTTCACGTTGGCGTCATTTTCCAATCCTGTACACAATGCCACTTTAAAACCCTTCTGATGTATAAAAAAAAAAAAAAAAAAAATGAATATCGCAAACATTGCGACTTCTCAAAGAACCAGTTTCCTATCTTACTTTGCGATTGGTCCAAAGTATTCGAATAATCTATAATTTCTAATTGATAAAATTGAAAATGCAAAACTTTTATAAAATATTATTCGTGGATTGCTTCTTGCAAATCTTACTCGATATTTGTATTACGTACTACGGATATATTGTGGAGCATGTAGAATTAACGAGCGATTTCCAGCTGGTCTCTTCTGTACAGTTGTATCCATGACAACCACCAACTGTCCATATACGTTTCCATCTTGGATATGTATTGTGGGCTATAGATTCGATATTTTTCTTTCAAAGATTGTTCTGAAAAATCTCAATAAGGTCATTATATTCATACAGTACTTTGGATTTGCGTTTTTGGGACAAGATTAAATTTTTACCTTTATAGTGTTTACAGATACATTGATGGGTATCAGATTTTAATGAGTTTCTCCAGAAATATTGTGGGCATGGGTTATGATTTGGCGGTACTGATCAAATTAACAAAGTTTGGTATTAGTTAATCAGTTTCGGTAAAAGCAACGTTGATCTTCATCCCCTTTTATTCGTTTGTAATATCTGAATCGAAAAATTAAGATTTTTCGAAATTTGAAAAGAAATTCAAGCATTGAAATTTAGTGATCTTACTTTGAGAGATATTCAGTGTACATAAATATGCATTTGTTAATAATTTGATTATCATCCCGGCTCATCGACGTGAATCAAATTTCATGAACGACGACTATAAGTAAATTAAATCGAAATGGTACCTAACACTTGAAAACCTTTCTTGGCTTTTCACCGGGCTGGACGAGCTTCGAGGGGAGCTTTCTCTTCGGTGTAGTTGGAAATATTCATTTTTGAACCGAGTCAAAGCAGAGTTTCGCGAATAATTACACCCTCGGAAATCGCTAATTGGGACAAAATATCGAATCATATATTCTTTCATGTGATAGTCGTAGCGAAAAATTCAATCGGCACTCAGGGACGGTAACGTTTTCATTCGATAGGGTGGCGATGTTTTGACCTTGGTGGTTCTTTTTATTTTAATCTCACCCGAAAAATCAATAGCGTTTGAAAAAAAAGAAAAAAAACTCCCACTGAGCTCAAGATACACAGCGAGCTCGATACTGAAGTTTTCTTAGTATCAACAGCTAACATTTCTAACACCGCAAATATTATAGGGTGAACATCGAGTAAAGTCATTTATTGATCTATGGAACCATCGAAGAAGGTATCTCTCTACGTCTGCGACGTAGTCGCCATTTCTTGTTGGTATACTTACATAAAATCGTAAAGGTATCAAAATTGCATTCTGCTCATTGTGCCGTAAGAATATATTCATTCTTCCGGATCAATCGTATCAGGATGAGCATATCGCTATGTATGTATCTATCTTCCGGATCTTCCGCGCTAGCGCCTCCAATAATAAATTCGAGTCATTTTATTGTTACATCATTGAAAAGTCCAATTTATCGTAGTACCTAGCATCCCTTGATTTCAATGTCATTTTAGAGTGCATTTACATGACAAAGTACTGGCGAATGATCAAATAATGTAAAAAAAAAAGAGGACAACCCTATAAAAAAGGATAACTTGATTTGCTCGGAATAATGCGTGCGTGCGTATGTACGTGTATATACCATAAGGTACATAAAAAGTACATAGTAATGAAACGTTATAATTGAAGAGGTCGCTCATTAGTCACTCCAACCATTCTAAAAAAAAAAGAGATAAAAAGCGAGAGCTCGAAGCTCGGAAAGTTAAGTACGAAGGGCAAAAAAGGAGTAAAAATATAGCAAACGGTTTCACTGGACCCTCGGTTCAGGATGGAAGGACAATTTTTTTTTTTCTCATTTTATAGTTAAACTCTTTATTGATCTAATTTTCTTCCGGTTAAAACTAATAATATAATAAATAATAAGAAAAAAAATAAAATAAAAAAAACTATAATAACGTACTAAAGACGGGTTATGAAGTGTGTGCGATCGATTTCTGCTCGATATTGTTATCCTCCTCTTTCCCCCCCAATTATATTTCATATTTATTTCATACAATTTTTTTTTTGTTTCGAATAGATAAAAGTGATGCCCATTCTAATGAGTGCGTATTCACCGATCCCCACTGTATGCTGGATATAATTGCTCGAAACGGACCGTCTCGTCCTCATCAATTTACGTACGATATGGATGTCACATGGGGTTTATGGGGTGGGCGAAGCGACTAGGCAAGGATCGCATTGAACAGATTGCCCATTCATGTCAAGCGCACAGTCCACTACCAGCTTGCCACTCGTTCGAATTGCGACTTGCGAATTTTCGACGTACTGCTCGATTCGCCCTTAACGCACATCATCTAGAGTCCTGCACTGATATTAGGGTAGAAAAAAGAGAAGAAATTCATTCACTCTGTGGTATTCACAGTCCTCTTTAAATACCAATTTTCAACCCCCTTCACGTGTCGATTATTTTTTATTATTTTTTTAATCTCTTCTTCTTCACCACTTGTTCGATCGAATCTCAATAACCACGACCTCGACTCACCGATGGTCTTTCAAACCCCCTAATTTCCATGCAATTCTTACGATATCATTCTCATTATCGAACTGTATACAATTTATAATTGATTCGTTTCCAAAGTCTCTCGTTTTTATCGGAATTTCTTTGGCTTTCGAATTCTCTAGCTCATGTTATGGTATAGACAAGGAACTTCGACTTATTGTCAGAGGGATTCTCCCCCCCTTATCTATACACGTCTATCCCCTTTACAGCCAACATACATGCACCCGAAGGAAGAATAAACTGGGGAAAGAATACCTTTAGGGGGGTGCCGAAAATTGAAAAATTCATGCCCTCGTACAAAAACTCAGTTTTACATATTAAATATTCGTACATCTCCATTTTAAACTCAATTTTTCTTGTCTTCAACCCTGAAACTATTTTTAAAAAACGTTTACATCTAGTTATCGGAGGAAAGATGATTTGTTTTTCTTTTTATAAAAAATGTTTATAGGTGTACACACAGGTATCCTTATGTAGGTATGTTATTTGCAGAAGAAGAATGAAAAAAATCGTAGTAGTTATACGTGTTGTATGAACGCCATGTTGTCGGATAATTTGTGAACTTATATTTATATCTAACGATTGATCGACGTCCCTACAAACATACGAGTCATGTGATTTATCACTTCAAGTGTTCCCACTGGAGCGGAAAGATTTATCGTCCTCTATATATTCAGCCGCGTCGTGGGTTTGCATATATCCCTCATCGTTGACGATATGCACGGAACAAAAATGTGTAAATAATTAAATTTGATGCACTTGCCGACCAATTCACCTATGTATGCGTTCATCGGCGAGCAGAATTAATATTTTGGATATCATGTGATAATTAATAGAGTCGTAAGTTTATTCGAATTACACGATCTCCGGGGCGCAGTTTATTATAGACGTCCTCGACACTCCATGAACGTTCCCGCAGTTTATTCTCGAAAACTTAGATTTACAAATCTAAATGTATCTCGAGAAATAAAAATAGAATGCGATATCTCAGTCGAGATTGAAGGATGATATTTGATACCGCAGGACTACGCGGTACTATTCGCTTAAATATAGCTGCACTTCCTCTCGGAAATATATTTACTGACAAGGTCGGCACAGCGCGAATTGTTTACTTGTGATCTTGATTTTCAAGTATTACAGTTTCGTATTTCTTTTCTATGTATACATATCTGGTATCGCCATAGCATTATACGTGGGGACAACCTCGGTTCGTAATTGCCAAGGAGATTTTACTGCAAGAGTTGCCCCTTATTTCCATCTGGTTGTACGTCTTTCTGTTCCTTCTCTTATACTTTTTTTTTATCGTGTATTTCTCAAGGACTCTTTGCTGGATGAATTTAATTAGTTTCAAGGTTTCGAATCTTACCTGTTATTATATTATCCAGGGTGAAATTTCCGTGAGATTTACATTTCTTGAATCACGGTGGTCAGCGGTTTGCGATTTTTTTTACTGAGATTCCAAGTTGTAAGTCGCAGGAATATAGGGTGAGGTATGAAAAATCTGAATCATACTCAAACTTCCCTATATAGGAGGTAAACCCCATTGCATTCTGGAGGTAAATACACGGGTAGGTATAATAATAAAGTATGAGTCGAAGAGAACAACTACTGTGAATTTATTTATTTTATCGACACAAGAAAATGAGATACGAAATTAATACTGTAGACAATAACAACAGAAAGAATGCTGATTTACCTTGAAGTTAATGAAATTGCTTCCTTTTTTCCGATCTGTAACTAATTGTACCGCTCAATATGCATATATTCAAGGATTCTTATGATTTGTGGTGATGGAATTTCCCTGAAAAAAATCCTGTGAAATCCTGATAAAAGATTTTTTTTTTCTTTTCATCCTTGAAAAGTGAAATGAGTCTAATTGGAAAAATTTATTTCGTGGTAAAATTATTTCGCACTCGAATTTAAATTCAATTATTTCTGATACATTTGTAATCTTTGAGAATTTCCAGCGAATTCCAAACAAATCAATTTGACAAGGTTGCAGAACAAGTTTTTTGATTTCATAGAGCGAAAACTACACCGAAACGATCAGGGGAATTTCGGGTATCCCATACTGATCCAATAAAAAACTTAGCATCTCTATTTTTGTACCATTATTATACTTTTTGGTAAATATTGAATTTTTCGCGAGTGGCCGTTTTGCCGATTCATCGAATTAGTAAGGAAGCGATCTGTTTTACCAAAATAGAAATTTACATCGAGCATAGAAATGTCGAAGATGAACAATTCCAATGAACATTAGAAAAAAATAAAATAAAACTTTTATTTTCGGTCTGGAAATTATTTTTAAAAAAATGTCCATCCTGCGAAAAGTACTTAGAAAATTTTCTTTGAACAACAAAAAAATAACAATAATTCACCAAGGTCGTTTACGTGCCAAGCTTTTATTCAGGTTTCAACAGACGCTTTTTTTCATTCTGTATATCACGTGGGCATTCTTCTAATCAATTATATCGGTGCAGTCAGCGATCTGAATGAAATATCGATGTTATGAAACGTACAGACGCTCGATATAACACATTGTTCAACGATGCGCTTGTTGCGTTTGAAATGCAATAGAATATCTGAAAAATATAAATCTAATTAAATTGTACGATTGGAAATCCACGTACGATATAGCGGTATCTGTAGTAATTGAAATACAAATGCATGGGGTAACGTGCGATATTGAATAATTAAACAAATGATCACGTGATTATGTATTTATATTTGGTTAGATTTGGCTATTTAGTTTTAGTTTTTTTTTTCTATCACATCCGCCGATAACATATCCAATTCAATTATTCGATCCGTCGCCGTATGATAATGAAAAAAGCGCTATTCATACAATCGGCTGCGTGAGGAAGTTACTCGACGTGTCCATTTTATGAATAGGTATGCACTTAAGTCTGCCCAGATGGTACGTTGATAAATTATAAATCTTTAATTATAAACCATTATGGTAGGTATTGATGAGTAATTTATTATTTTAACGAATAAATAAATCACCTTGTTTGCTCCAATGTAAAAGAAAAAAAGAAAAAAATCATCACTGCTATAATCAAACAAAGAAGCCCGCACTATTGATACCTCGATTGAAACAGTGGTATTAACTTACCTGTATTCGAGATATGATTGCATCGATGGGCATTAATCAAGTGAAATTTCCTAGGTTTCCTAGATTGCTGATCATATATCGCGCAGCTATTAACTTTCACGATGTTGCAATGTACTCGTCGTACTTGGATGAAAATTTTTACAAGACTTTTTTAATCATCCCGAATCGCCGCGGAATAATTAATACACACAACGTGCGCAATTGTTATTCGAAGGAGTTATTTTTATGAGTTTGAAAAAAATGTACGTGAATGTTTAAAGATTCTATTTTTATTTTCAACACATTTCATCGGGTTGCTATACACGAATATCGCTGTATCGAATCATGAACCCTTCACCGCACAAATCTTCAAGTAATAAGGTCATCCGGATGCAAATTCACTCGACCGGATGTCTTCTTCGTTATGCCGTCGCAGATGGAGTAATTTCATTAACAGAGAACTCGACTGATATCCATTTTCTACAGCGATTATTATTTAACATATATTCATAGGCAGTTGAATAAAATTGAGTAGAAAACAAAATGGTCGCGTTGTATTGAAATAAAATCGAATTGGAAAATAGTTAAGCGTCCGGCGTTAATCGTCGTCCGCCCAAGCGTTGACCAATTCTACTTACAATCCCGCAGCGCAGATTCATTTTATTACCGCGTATAGGTATGTAGTTACAAAATTTATCATTTCCAATAAACACCGTTATACTTTGTCCGAATTTTAGTGATGATAGAATTTTAGGTGTTGGAAATTCTATACGGTGTCTGCTATTTTTAATTAGGCATTAAATTAATCGCCAATGATAATGTGTCTCGGTATTTTTACATACGTTTCCGAAATGGAACACATACAATATAATATACCCGTTCTGATTTGGATGCGAGGGTTGAATTTTTAAAATTTCCCCCCTTTTTTCGATTAAAATAACATCGGTTGACGTGTATAAATATCCTGTAGGCGTTTTTATATCCGAAAGAAAAATTGTCGATACATCCAAACCAGGTATAGGGATTTATTCACCTTGTGTTGCAACAACTTATCGAATCCGGTCGCGTATAAATTCATGATGAGGGGCTGTTGCAATATAGAAGGCGAGGCACTTATCGTTTGGATATACGAAACCGTGGGACGGTATGTCCCCGGTAAGTGGCAACAAACTGTCACTGTTCCCTGGGGAACTCGGAACGGGAACGAGAACGGGAACGGGAACAGAAAAACGAACGAGAAGATATAAGGGAACTAGAAACCCCACAGCGCCAATGGACGACGACGACCATTCCGCGAAAAGGGAAAGTTATACGGACGTCTGAAGAAAGGGTGCCTTTCAGAGAAGATCGAGTGAATAAGAAAATTTACAGAATGGAAAAGCTGTTACGTATACGAACGCGCATAGATTAACGCCATACCTCGGATGTGTTTTAGGGCGAATCGTGAGTTACACGGGAGCATTCGATGCTTTTTTCGGAAATATCTATTGGTTTTAAACGAAAGAACCTTATATACGGTAGGAAAAGAAAGATTTCCAATTTTTTTCCAGCCCAGTTCATCGACCACCATCGCATCCCCTCGTCGACAATTTTTTGATAACAGTTTTTGATTTTCATCATTTTCCCTCCTATACTTTTTTCTCATATCTTCCGAAGTTGTTCGATATACTTGATCGCTATCGGCAATGCTTCGCCTGTGATGGTCTTCGGTTGAAGCTGTTTAAATTACTGGTAAAACATGCTGCGCGGGTGTGGGAACGATCAAATGTTACACCACAGTGGGCTACCGGTGATTATGGATCGTGAAAATTATTCAACCTCAGAGATTGCTGACGTCACGAACAAAATGTACGCGCCCTAGAGGTGCAGCAGCTGCTGAGGTTTATGCTGTCATCCTAGTGTGACACCGCTTCGGAAAGTAAATATACAAATCGCCGGAAAATCGTAATTATAAGGTATAACGTAATTTCAGACATGTCGTTGAAATTTTCACCCTCCTAAATATAGCTTGTCGATGAAAATTATTGCGACATTGATTCGATATATTCGAATTAAAATTACTGTTCACCCTCAGTTTGTTTTTTTACGAAAAATTTATCATCATCGCTCTCGTGCGACGCATCTCTCCCACTTTGTCTCTTTCTCTTTATCGACAAATTCAAATTCTTTATTGTTTGCATGTTTTTTTTTTCTTCCACTCACTCAGAGGCGTATTCGCCGTTGTTTGGCAAATCAATTTGTGTTTACGTATAAAGATAAAAAAACAAGTTGAAAATTATAGGAAGCAACAAAAAATCACTTGGGGGGGTTTATATTCCCTGTCAGATCGAACGAAATACAGAGTGTAATTTTTTCTCTGATCCCTCTCAATTTCTATTCAGTCATACTTCTGTTTTTCGATTAAAAATTTGATTGCAAAAATCCAGGCCGAAGCGGTCCGCGCATCTTTATCATTTTCACTTCGTCCTAATATACGATCGCATCAAAGTTATCCACATCTAGAAGCGATAAAACAAAATCCAATAACATACAAACAGTAAGCCCAAAGTCCTATGCGATGATAATAAAAAACGAATAAAAGCGTAAAGAGCTAGCGAAGTGATAGGCTATGTATTATGTGTCAGAGGAATGCAACCAAATTAAACATTTATAAAATCGAATTCCTTGCAGAAAAATTTCTTTAATTTATTTTTTTTTTCATTCACTTCGATCAGATGTCACTTAACCCCAAGGCGACTACTGCACGTTAGTCCTTAAAAATAACGAACTACTTTTCATGACAGTGTGTAATATCTGTGAACGGAAATTTGGTTCTCAGCAGTGATGTTGTCCTGAATTTTAAAGGTGACCCACTGAAGTCGAACTTCCGGATGTTATAGAGGGCAATTCGATCAGAAATTGACGATTGAAGGACGCTCGCAACTCAACCAAACTTTCAACTAACTTTTTCCCTCTTATGTTTGAGATCATTTTCTGTAGTCGTATACTTCTACTTTTGATCCACTGAAAGGTAATATAATAAAGACGGAGAAAAGGATCCTTAGAGACTAATTCGATTCTCAGTTTTCGGTAACGTAATTAAAGAGAAAAAAAAAAAAATCTGTGTTTAAAAGGGAAAACATGTCGAAGATTACGTGACATTTACAGACACCATCAGAAATATAGTTGTATGCAATTTTCGTCAACCTTTTTTAATGACGAGGGTTCCAGTTTTTTGACCTGGCGCCTTTATAGTTGTTCAGAAAATTTCAGGAATAACAACATTAACGTGGAGAGGGTAATATCCACCGGCGTTTCGCGACGAGACAATTACGACTTGACTTGATAACGCGAAACCTTCAGCGTCACGTAGGGAATATAAAAATAAAAAATATACGTACGCTGTATGCCCTACAGGCAACTGGGTCGCCGCACCCATTACCAGCTGTCATTACCCAAGGAAGAATAGCTGAACGCTATATGATGCTCATTTCAAACGTAATGTTCAGCGAATGTGCATACCGTGAAACATGTTCAATGTGAAAGAATGAAATCAAATGTCGTCATACACCGATTAAATTAACGCATTTTTCATAAACTAAGTTTATTCATAATCACGATTTACGTCTAAGCCATAAAAACACGTATGAATTTTGCTGATAAACGTTTCTGTCAAAATACAAGAACGTTCCACCCTGTAGAGAATTTTACACGAGACGGGTCCTTCGTCGCGCCCTGTTCGTTGTAACAAGTACGGATATTACTCGGTGCATAGCGCGACGAATGTTAAACTTCGACCCCATCTGGTTACCTAAATAAACTTTGTCCGCCCCAGGTGAAGGTGTCCCATTAATTACCTGAAGATCGTGCTAAATCCAACATTTCTAACGTTACCGTCTTATTAGCTACTCTTATCTCTACCCAAAAATTAAACGCGTCGATGGCTCGCCCAACGTCACGTTGCTATTAACAAGATAAAACATCTGAAATTCGGAGGCGCCAGGTTGTGATTAAATGAAGCAATATTTTTCTTTTATTATTACTTTTCGCGTTTAAAAGACGTGTATTTAGATAATCTGACTGTAATTCTGCTTTTCTCTAGTTGTAAGCACTATATACATAGTACTGTAAGAATTTCTCTAATCATTCTCGGTTTTATACCAAAGGAAAAAGATCTAACGGTCCTTCCGTCAAAAAAAAAAAAATAATAAAAATCAGTCCCTTCTAGAAATGACATTCTTCGTACGATTTGGAATGAAATTCAAGAGGGAGAGAAAATTTTCGAACCTCAGAGCTTTTTTTCAACGTCTGATGATTATCGTGGTTTAAACGGTTCCTCGCACCTCCCCCGATCGTGGGGTGCGAGGATCAGGAGCTGATTTTTTTTTTCTCATCATTTTTTCTCACGTTACTTCAAAGCTGAAATCCTGTAGAAATATATTTACGCGTCGTCAAATTATTCGCCCTCCGGAATTCAGGTACATACGGATGAGGGATTTGATTATTATCTGTGAAGAAGAAAAAGAAAAAAAAAAATTGAAACCTCGCGGGATGCAGATCATTGACTTTTGCGACGAGTTCTTGGAATACTGCAGTGAAAGAAATTGTTGAAATGATCACAACGCACGGCCATAGTAATGATAGTAATTTTTTATTTTCAAGGTATGTGTGATGCTGGCGACGTGGTGGCGTCGCCAATCCCAAGTCTGGCCCTGGTCCTGGAGGTGGATGCTGGGACAAGAAGATCAACGACGGACCAACTCCAGGAGAAGAATATCGTGACCCATGTGGACTTACATGATGGCCGCTGCGAGCGCTGACCCTCTGGCAGCACATACGAGACGCCTCGCAGCTTCTCACAGACCCCATCGTGAACCACCGAACCAAATTTCACTCAATAATCATGTGCCTCCGACAGACTCTTGCAGTCAAACAACAACAACAACAACCACAACAACGCAGGTTGAACAATTTTTTATTTTATTATTCGCAAAATTAATTGTTATCATCGAAAGATAATTATATTTTATCCGAGCGCATCGACAATATTTTAAAAAAATTTCACTCGGACATCCGGGCGAAATAGAATAAAAAATTAAAAAGTAATTCACACGTAACTTCGACAAGCTTGATAGATGGACACCGGCAGCCTGGATGATGTGTGTTATTGCTTAAGCATGCCATTACTTGATTGAATTTTCTCACACAGCACATCAATAGATTTCCATAGAGAATATATTCCGTTTATAGCCAGCAAAGATCACATTTTAGAAACGCGTGGGTTAGTTTGTGCCTTTCAATATAGGTATATTAATTCTTGCTCCAAACGAGCCAATTAAGATATTAAAATACATAGTTCTCTCTTTCTCTCTATATTTCTCTCTATGTTTCTCTTCATTTTATAATAATTAAAAAACTATACGTGCAATGCGAATCGTGCACGTTGAACAAATCAATTAAAGCAAATGAGTTTTTCCAAATACACCTTATATACCATTACAGTTATATTCACACACCCCGGATATAGCGTCGTTTTTTATACAATTAAATGATAATTAATTATACTTGCTCAATTAGCCTAACTGCGTAGAATCTTTTCTGCACATACAATGATATGTAACCGTTTAATTGATTGGCTATGCCACACGTGAACCAGGTGATCGGTTTCAATCGATGAGTTGCGATATCTGAACTCCGACAAAGGCCGCGAAAAACTTTGCCCGATCAATGAGATGTACGTTTAATATTCATGAATTATTGTAATTCCAGTTGGATATCCCGAGACAAGATGGAGGGATCGCTCGATTGTCCGGTACGGAAAGATGCCCGGACACTGAGTTGTCAGAAGTTATTCGTATCCTTGACCCGCCGCGGACGGATCAGGTCAGTCCAAGCAGATATTGAAATTCTTTTTACAGTGGACAGCAAGCAATATCAACGAATTTTTTCATAATTCAATTGAAATGCCAGCGAAGGTTTTGTTCTGAAAAACGATTCGATTGAAATAAAAATATGAGGAAAAAACGTGGCAACATTAATCCGATTAAAAAATTAGGCGCGATAGAAGGTGATCGTATGAGCAATTCTGTTCAACTTGGTAGCACGTGAGACTTCCTTGGTCAGATAATCGGGCGGATAAGGGATGGTCGCTTGACCGATCGGATGGTCAATCAATCGGTTTATAGGCTACTAGAAGCTCGGAGTCAACGAAGCATGGCCGAAGGATCGCTCAGGCAAAAGCGATAACGTAGGTAGCGAGCAAGAACTTGGCAAAGCGTTCGACCGCGGTCATCAAACGCGACGTTTTTTCATCGTATCTAAAAAGTCTATTGCGAGGCTATTATTCATCCCGTAGGAAAGCCTCCGTTCTCTTAGTATAGAAACGAAATCCACCGATTCTGCATTTCTCGATAGAACAATACTCCACTCTCTTATTTATCTGATTTTCGAGCTATTCGGATAAAGAAAAAACTAAAATTATAGGGTGGAAAAACTCCTACGCAAGCCAAAGCAAGTCAGTCAGCTCCGTGCTAAAACATTTCAGCAGAAGCCAGGAAAACTTGGTTAATTTTAAAATCTGTTACGCGGCCGTGGTGATATTCTTATTGTTATTTTTGCTCCGATGAGAGAAATTAGGACAAAAAGAAAAGGGGCTGTTGGTGATCGTCGGATACTTTTAACGACGATAATTTCAACGATGGGTTCTTAGCGAGGGTGCGAAAGCTTGCAGGATCAGCCCTTGGAGGTCTTCGAATATAAAGAATCTCGAAACGAGAACTACCAACTCCGAAAAGAAGTCCTTCAAACTCCGGAATTCTGAATTACTTGGATTAAATTTTATACATACGTAAATTATGTACGTATATACGTATAACGGTATTTATAAAACCTAATATAGACGATTCTTATAGTATTCTGAGAATTATGATTCGGATTAAATTTTGCATTGTTTTTTTTTTTTTTTTTTTTTTTTTTTTTTACAAAGAAAAAGAAGTGAACAAAGCGCCTTTTCATTTACCTCGAATTATCATCGATTGATATTACCGGTACACATGATTTTGAATTAGAAAGCAAAAAATGTAGTATAAATGGATGAAAGAAAGAATGAAATAAAAAAATAGTTGCACTATTAATTGTGCGAGGGAACGGCTTCGGAATATTCTAAGGATAGAAATTTCCGGCTGTTTTCAGGAGGTGGGTGCGACGGAGGATTCCTGTGGTAGCATCCGGAATCCGGAGAGGCTACGTCGTCGCCTCCATCGTCTTACCAATCGTCTTCAGGTAATTTTGTGGTACATCTAGTTGGTTTGCAAAATTAGTTATATGTGCTATAAGCAAAGCGAGCTTCCAATATTGATTCGGTATAGTTCCTGTCAATTGGGGTTATATGGCTCTCAAAATTAGTGGAGTAAATAAACGGGGTTATGGTGCAATTGGGGTAGAATTTAATTTATTACGTAGATAACGATAATCAGCATCATTTGTTTCTTGCCACCGCGACATTTTCCGCACCCTCCTGAGTTTGTTTTTTCATTATTTTTTTTCATTTTCTATTTTCAAAGTTGAATGGGATAAAATTTATTATACGGTTTTCGTCCCCTAATTCACCTGACGTGCCTTTGAGATTCGTATTCGCAACGAAAGAAAAAGAAAAAAAAAACAAGAAAAAAAAAGGAGATAAATCCTTGCCTGGGGTGCCCGAAGGGATGTATAAGGGACAAAGTAAAAAAGCACCGTTCATTAAATAAGCTGCAGCAAATACCCTTGCGCCCTGCGCCTATCACTTGAACCACTAATCAAAGCAAAACTTACGACAATTTCCCGCCCTTAATTACTAAATTCCACCCTCTTAGTAGGATGTTGATTTATCGGGAACTGTCTCCCGTTTAGAATTTAATGAATATTTTCACCCGAAAGCTCGGGGGAAAACATTTCTTCTTTATTCCAGTCGAACATACGTATATATGATTTTTCGAATATCACGGCGAGATAACATAATTGTAATTGTAATTGATTTGTATTTCATACGATATGTTACAGACGATGTGGAGATGTCGTCCAAGAAAACGGAAAAAAGATCGTGAACCTGATGGTTTCCTAGCGAAGTTTCAAGGCAGCGGTGCTTCTGCCTCACCAGAACATAGCGCCACGTGCTGCTGGGGACATCGCCTCGCCATTGACCCAACCCTCCCATTTCACTACAGAGTTAGTATACACCGCAGCTTCTCTTATTATCTTTCACTTGCCTTCATCCCTCCATCCATTATCTCTCGATCATATACAGCACATCCCCCTAATTTTTTCTCTCCTTTTGTGTACGCACTGCACACTTTCTAACTTGAGATTAATTCGATTTAATTCTTTTGGTTTACCTTCCATTTTTTTACTTCAATCTAATAACGTAATAAAAAGTACGTCACCGTATTTTCCACAGTGACTGCACGAGAAACCTCCGATTTTCATCATCCTGATTATTTCTAATGAAAATCGAAGTGATCCCGTAGATACTCCTCACCGTAATGTCGATATATACTTTACGTGATAAATAGCGAATTCGTGAACGAAAGTATAAAGAGAAAGAAAAAAATTGGATTCTCTATATCAGCGGATCAATAGATCATTGGCTGCCTGACCTCAATAAGAAAACGAAGATTTTTTTCCTCACCGTTTTAGCAAAAGGTGAATTGGCTGCGATAGAAACGTGATAGAGATCTATATCATACCTATACGTGCTTCTTGCGAACAAATATACTCTCGATTTCGGAATCATTCATAAGCGAGTAGGCAAAAAAATAAATAAATAAAAATTGTCCATCGAAGATCTCTCATTTTATTCCTCATATTTTCATTGTCCTTTTCTTTCGCATGATTGAGAAAATGTGCATCGGTTTCAGCGTTCAGTTTCTACCCTGAATGAAAATGAGACGTCTGCACGGGTAAATTTGCGACGACGCGAAGAACATTAGCAAATTCCACTCACGGAGTAAGGGAATGTGTTCACATATAACGTCACAAACTAACTACATAAGATGAAATATGCTCGCATCCTTCAGATATGACGAGATCTGATTCGTTATGAAGTCCTTGAATTCTAAAAACAAAGTTTATCACATGTTATAATTCAGAGTGAACAACCTCAGCGAAAAAGCGTGGTCAGGGTAAAATTTATATAAAAAAATGCAAAATTATACACGAGTGAGAAATATACATGTATATTTTTCTATTCCATACGCAAGAACGAAAAAAAATTCACAACATCTATCTGTCACCGCGATTTAGGGTCAAATTATTCTCTGGAAGTTTTACGCTGGGTAAAAGACGGGAATATCAAACAGTGTGTATCGGGCAAAACTGGGAGGTGAAAGTAAAAAAAAAAAAAAAGGTTGTGATTTTTTGTTCTTCCTTACCACTCTTTTTTCTTGTATATATACCGGTATTCGATAGAATGTATATGTACGCAGTCGCAAAGCGATAATGGGAAAGACAAACAAAATGATTTTCAGTCCGTCGGCAAAGTTTATATAATATCACGAGTTCCTGATCTAGAGATATACGTGAACAGGAGTTTTGAAAATTGGATCATTCCCAATTAACTTTACTTATTATCCCACAGACGTCATATAACGTTTTTGCACAGCTCTTTGCAGGATGAGTAAGGATCATGAGGGCCAATCCGTTTTAATTGTTAGTATTTCTCTCATAAAATCTGGGCATTTCATCTCCCGCAATATGCGAAATCGTATACTTCAAATAATATGAAATTCTTTATCGTTCTCTACTTTTCACGCAATTTTCTAAACTATATGCCTTTTTTATACTCATAATCTTTCGACAGGATTTCGTGATTAAATGTAAATAAAATAATTTCGCAAATAAATGTGTACACTAACAAAATTTTTAATCCGAACCACTGAACAAGTACCAGATTCTTCTGTATAGGTGAGATTTTATCCGCGCACCCTTCAACGAACCATGTATAAAGATAGGAGACTCGTTATCTGTGCAAAACGGTTTCTTCCGATTTCTACTCACGTACAACGATAATCCGCTCCCTTAATTCACCTACTCAAATCTTCAACTCGCTTATTTGCTATTCTTACCTTGACCCTGCAGCTATTGTTCGCGAAGAAAATTTTATTCGAGACAATTTACGGAAATATTGATAGTAAAAGAAAATTTTAAATAATTCAATTTTACGATTCATTTCGCGGAGCGTCGAAAGTGGATGTTTTATTCTGAATTTGAAGCCAGGCAATCGTGTATTAATTATTTCGAGAACGAGTTTGATCGATAATTGTTTATCAAAGAATTTTATATCGAGTTAGTCCGGAGAATTAATTACGCGCTGTTTTGGTGATGAAATTATCGGTAATTCCAGTATTTTGAATCACATATTTGTACCCACAAATCGTCGATTTGGTCGGACAACAAACTTGATGTTGGTAAAATTTTAAACAACCGCCAGATGTGATATATAAACACCCATATATCTGTACCATATTAACTCTTTGTGCAAACAATTGATGAAAATTGAAAAAGAAATTGAATGAATATTCTAATTTTCGCTGTGCTTCATATTCCCCGTGTATAAGATATAGAAAATTGAGGGGCTATGGCGTACCTTCGAATTCGCTAAAATTTGAATAAAATGAAACAATTTTTTCTCCATACCACCTTGCTTGAATCTTAGTCAATTTAATGCCGTACATACCCTGCTCGATGAATTTGAAAATTTATCGGTACTCGCTTATAACTCACATCAATAATTCTACCGCGACACTAGAAAATATTTCGTTAAAGTAAAAAAGCATTCTTGTACTGCATGGTAGGATAAATATCGTAAGAATCGCGATTTGATTTATTTATGAGAGAAGATAACTAAATCCATGGCTTATATTCGATGCCCGAGGCGCTTGAATCCTATTTCTGAGTTTACCTAAATTGAAGCTGTAGAATATCAAGCAGATCTTTCGGTATACCTATCGACATACATAGACAGCTGTAGGGGCTGTAATTGCTGTGGTGAAGGATAATCTAGTTTTCTTTTTTGTTTTTTTTCCACCCCTTCTCTCGAGATTCGCGAGTAGCCAAGATTCACTATAACGATAATTTGTATTTTCCACCCTTGAACAATCTACAAAAATCATCATCGATTACCTGATCGAATCATCATAGATATTATGGGATGTGAATTCCATAAAATTTCTACTTTCGGTGCCGAACTAATAATTTTCATTGCCTCACGATCATTATTCATTTTTTGTTCATTTTTTTCAGTGGCTGCTCGTCGTGTCATTGGCAGTTCTTTACAATCTGGTGTTCGTTGTGGGTCGCGCTGTATTCTGGGAGTTGAACAACGCGGTCCCCGGGGTATGGTACCTCCTGGACTACGTCTGCGACGCCATTTACCTTTTGGATATTATTGTTCACGCTCACGAAGGTAATATAACATAACTAATGTTACATTTATATTCGATAATTTCACAGGGTTAGTTTTTGGTCTAGCCTCCAGGCTTGATAATTTACATATACCTATACGCTTACCATTCGCCAGCTGCAGGGGGTATTAAAATACCCGTATTACAATCTAAGCCTCGAACTTTGCGGCAATTGGATTTTTCTTTTTATTCTTTTATTTTTCACATCAGAATTTATGTATTTAAGCGAATACATTTGCGTAAGTTTTTTTTTTTTGTTTTCATATAATCGATCACGTTTTTCGTCTTCAAGTGAGTGTTTTATTCCGATAAGATTCAAGAGCCACCATTCTCCGCAGTGAGCGGTATTAGTCGTTTAACAACCGGCGATAATCCGTTTCAATTAAAATTCAAAGGGATTTGGAGAGTATTGAAAATTAGCAAAAAAAAATCTGGTATCCTCGGGATCAGCAGTGTATACCCAATTTTCTGGGAATATGTTTGTTCCGTTTTTAGTTCCGCGTTAAAACAAATCGCTTTTTGTCTTCCATTATATAACGTTGTACTTCATCACCACCGGCGCTGATTTCCTCTTTGTTATTCCATTGTCTTATGGGTTGTCTGTATACATTGTATTTCGGTAATTAGGAATGTATATTCTCATCGACAAATCCGATTCATCTCTTCCTCTGTCTCTCTATATATACAACACAGAAATATGCCTCATTCAAATTTTCCCTATAATTTTTATCGCTCATCCTCTGCGGACAACGTTAATATCATAAAAAAATCCAAAACAAAGTCAATCTCAAAGAAAGGAGGAAAAAAAAGAAACATTTCACCCGAAGAAAAATCCTCGCTTTGACCGCGACAATTTTTTTAAATTCCGACTTCAGGGTTATGTCTTTACCCTTACTTTGAAGACCCTTACACGAGGAATTGTTGAAAGCATAATTTCATTTCTTTACGGTATTTTTTTCTCATCATAAAAAAAATGAAAAAATTCAAACTTCAATCCCTCGCGTCGTGCTGGGTTGTTCTCTTCTTCATTTTAGACCGAAAAAAACTTCCACGCGGTAAAATCTTACTCATCGGTTATTAATATATCGTTTATTTTAAAATCCATGTCACCAGTAACCCTTCGATATTGATCACGTTCAATCGTATGGAACAATTCACAACTCTTTTACGCGCGTATTTTTTCTGCAAAAGTGCGTGGGGTGAGAAGGAAAAGAAAATAAAAGAAGAGGTACACATCTGAACCTGTGGGATGAAAATAAAACAAAGAAGAAATTTTTCAGCGAGCTTTACCGAAAATTGAGGAGCTCGCGCGCGAATTTCTCACGTGGACATAAAAAACCGCGGTTGGCCGACCCTTAGTATAAAAATAAATTGCCGTTGATACCGTGACGAGGACGTTTTTTTTTTTTTTTTTGGGTGTTTTTACAAGTCAACGCTGTCGAGATACAGCAGACTCGAAGACTTTGGGAGATAATTCTTTCATCGGCGTGTAATAATTACAATAAAAAACAGCAGTGATTCTGATGGTTCGAACAGAGCTTTAGTATTTTTGGCACAATAAATTACCCTTCAATTTTGCTTGAGAAAAGTAAGTAGAAAAAATATGAAAGATGGGAATAGATCAGTTCTGTTCAAACTGTTCTTTCCAAACCCGAATAAAAATTCTGGCCCAATTCTTATCGAGTAACTGGGGAAATGCTGTAGTTGATTAATTGTGGTACACGCATACCTATATCGAACGGATCTTGAGCTGTTATCTTTTGCCAATTGTAACACAATTTGTACCGGTATAGAACAAACGTAATGGGATTCGAATTTACCCTTTTCATCCCTGCAGTATAACCATATACCTCCTCATTCCCAGTCTTCCAATTTCTCTCCCTCTCTCTTTCTCTCTTTACCTCTGAGCTCGAGTATATCTAGGCACTAATGTAAGTTTCAAAGAGGCTTAAAGGTCTTCTATATAACCCTTCTCCATATCAACCCTCTAAGGAAGTCCGGGTCAGCCACGTGGATTATCCAAGGAACTGAAAGAGCGATGGGCGATTACGTAGACTTACTTTGACTTACTAGAAAAAAAATTAGATGAAAAAAGAAAAAGACCAACTAAGGATCGACTCTTTTCGTTTCACACCATTTAAACTTTCTCCGCACTATCTATTTTTTCGTGCTTGAAAATTAGCGAAATTAATTTATTGCTTGTTTCATGGTTATTTTTCGATAAAACTACTTTTGACCGATAATTACCATGAACAATTGTACGTATATTTGTATTATGCGAGAATAGATCGCGTGAGTTTTGAGAAAAGGAGAGAGATGAATGTGGGGAATATAAGAGGTCAGTATATAGGTTAGGTATACATATATTTATATGAACAAAGTCTTGTTGCACGCAAGTACAATTACCCATTGTCCCACGAGTATCATATAACGTTTTATGTTTGCCCTAATTGTATTATTCCTCAATTACCCATCAGCTATAATACGCTATCACTAATGCCCATTAAACTCTACAATGCCACTATATAACCACTCTTTGGACTACAGATCAATAAATAGTTAAGTAAAAGTATCAACTTAGTCGGCTGTACAGATGTAGAATTTAATTAAATTAATGGGGTTAACGCAAAAAGAGCATTGCATATAATTCTGCACTTTTCAACGAATGAATGAGATGATGTCATCTCAACGTATGATTTTTTAAAGAAAATTTAGGAATTTGTCACCCTTCTTGAATCATAGAATTTATACGTATGTTTTGAAAATTCAAAACAAGCAAAATGGTAAATAAAAATTGGGTTATAACGCCCACGGAGGATTAATAATTAATCATCAAATCATCCAGCATTGTACCGTTTTGTGTACGCAGGTGTATCGCTGGCATTAATGGTGATGGCTGAGGTGGCGGTGTTCAGTACACGATTAAAATAGCGTTTAATCCATTAAGCTAATAGATTTTGTGCTACGTAGGATAGGATGTTCCACTATAGCGGCTTGTTGGGAGGGGCTTTTGAACGTACATTTGAAAAGGGGTGATCTGTGGTAATTAATATCCGTGTGCAAATCGTTTCATATAATATGTATTACCTATACATATAGCGACCATGGCTAATTGATTCGGAGGACATAATTATATTCCATGGATATAATCAGCTTATGAACGCCCCCATTTCTTTCGCTCTATGCCGTTGCCACATTTCATAATTTCCAACGTTATCCAGTACAAACAATTCGCAATCGCGCTAATTCGATGAAAAATAACTCCATAAAAATTTTCCAAATTTTACTTTCACTGAAAAATACAATTTTTCAATCCCTATGTACCGAACTATGGTTCCAACGAATCTTTTTCATCGCACAACCAAGCATTTATCGTAAGGATTCAAGTTTGAAATGAAAAAAAATGCTTATCAAAATATTGCGCCTCCCCAAAATACATGTTCGTGTTTGACCCGAATCCCGAGGGTCAGGTAATCGTAAAATGCAACGAAATAAGAAGGATCCAGTGATACCGATGATAAAAAGAGACCAGGTTGTTTCCATACTGTATAGATCAACGTATGACATTCACACAGTAGTATACCGTGGGTACGATTCAAACTCAAAACCCCAAAAAAAAACTAATAATAATAAAAATAATAATAATAATATCGTTGCGCACGTCACACATGCTGAAGTGAGGTGTTGTGAGGAAACTCGTACACGTGAATATACGAGGGCAACAGGACTCCTTGAAGGGTCCCAAGGGACGACGAATCTTAAATCGTTGTAGAGATATATATCCCGGGTGACTTTATACGTTTCCATAAATTTTGTATATTACATGTAATACCTATATGTGTATGTTATATTTCAACTCTTCGGTTTCTAGTACAGGGAAACGTATGAGAAAATTGAAAAAGATGAGCGTGTTCAATTCTTGACTAACGATAAGCATTACACGACGCGCCAATTCTTTTTTTTTTTTTCTTCATAACGCGTTGAAATTAGGAAGAATTTTTAATAAAGTACCAAGATCAAAATTTTATATCCCGGAAAAGAATGACCTCTATCTAACTAGAATTCGTGTAAATGATCATTTTTATGGCTTAAAATTTTCGCATAACTCCGTCCTAGTTTCCAATTTGCACATGAATGATAGCGTAAGTCGGTGGCCATCTTGAAATGGAGCAAAGTTCGTCCGTTGGATGTTTGTGGAATTCAGTTGATGATCTATCCATCCATATGCATGATAGATAGATGACCAGTCGAAGGTTTGTTGTAACTGCGAGTGGCGGCGGTGGGGAAAGGGGGGAGGGATTAGATCACTCATGTATATCTATACAGCTAAGGGTCTCAACTTTAATCTACTATCGCACTGTACGGTAGATTGTTCGCGATCTTGTGCGTGCGTTCGTAAACATCTAGATATGGGTGTGCGAGAAAAGACGTCCGAAGCTCTAAAGTCGAGGCTCTACGATAATGAGATGACGTATGCAATATGGATATGACGTTGACGTATTAATTCCGTCATTTCGTTTGCTTGATACGAATAATATTATTACATTTGTTTTTGTCATAAATTTGACAAAATCGAAATAATAATTTTTATTTTTTTAACTTTTTTAAGGCTACCTGGACCAGGGGTTAATGGTGAAGGATGCGAAAAGGCTCAGACAGCACTACTTCAAGACTGCTAGATGGAGGCTGGATTTTCTCGCTATTTTTCCCACGGATCTGGCCTACTTCTGGTGGAACCCAAGCTCCTGTCAAGTACAGGTAAGTGGAAGGAGCCAGATAACCCTGAACGCTTTCACAGTGGTCTTGAATATAATTTAATACCTGGCTCAGGAGAAAAATAAAATAAAAAATTGCTGAAGAAATTTCTCTTCTAAATTCGGGATATTATTTTTACACAGGAATTTCGTGAGGCTAGGCAACACACGCGAAGCTCCTATACTCTTTTGCTTAATTTTATACTCTTCAATATTTCTCTTGCGTCAAGCTTTGTGCCGAACAGTTGTGAAAATTTTGTTCGACGTACATACGTATAATTGGCTTTATTTCCTGCGGATCCCCCAAATCTACTCATAAAAAATAACCATCGTCGTCGTCTACGTCGTCGAGCAAACGGGGAACAATGGCCGAAAGACTTTTGCTGAAAAAAATTGTTGAGTACGAGACACTAAAAATTTTACGAATACACCACTTCAAACATTGCTATTGTACGGAAATAACATATAATATAATTCTGGTTGAGAATTTCAGAGTTTCTCACAGTATACGGAAAGTACAAACATATCTTCCTGCGTTCCTTCGTGGCTGGATCGGCCTAATTTTTTTTTCAAATGATTCGCGGATGAAAATTGCATAAAAGTCGACTTACATCGAACGGTGCCCCTTTTTTTCTCAGTTCGAGTAAAATCGAAGTATTGGTTAAAGTAGGATATTGACAAAGTTTCCGTGCTCGGATAAACCGGAGAGTATAGAGAATACGAAGTAGACGGCAATATATTTCAGAAGGAGGACGAAGGCGGTTCGCGTTGTTGGCGGGTATTATTTGTCGTGAGAAATACTCACCCGTAGCCAATAACAGAGCCACGGTTACCCCGATAACGTGATATCGTAGGCTCTGCCTGTGACACAACTTTACCAAGTATGAGACAAAAAAAAATTACAAAAAAGAAATCACGATCTTATCGCTGTATGTATCTGGCTGTTGTTCCATTCGGCTTTTTCCACTCGAATCATTCGACCCGGTTTTTAAGGCCGCGATGACACCGAGCTTGGATTTCGTGTGATATCATCTTAAAGAATAAATTACTCTTACCGACAAGTTCGAGCGAAAACTTGGGTGGCCTTTATGATATTATCGCTGCAATTGGTGAGACGTTTGAATACTCGAAAATTCGTCACTTCAGAGTCGAGTATTCGACCGCGTCTGATGCTGTACAAAAAAAATTAAAAAAAAATCCTCATCCATCATCGAGAAATACGCGTTCGAAAAAAAGCTTTTGAATAATATATGTGGCTAGGATGATAACATGGAATTATAAAAAATTCAGAACGATTTCACGGTTGTCAAATAATTGAGGTGATTTTTTTCATCAATATCGTCACTATAATTATTGATTAATTTGTTAGAGTTCAGACTATTTTTTTCTGCTTTTAATTGTGAAGTTTCGAATCTGATGTTGCATAATCGGTACCATAGTTGCTTGAGACTTTCAAGAAATCAAACCTCCTGAACGTTTGAAATCCTGTCTCCTGAGAATACGCCCTTTCATCTTATTCGCAAACTTCGTTAAATGTTTGTTCGAGTTGTCCTTCAAATGTCACAATCGTGGAAAATCAAGATAATTATTCCTCGGTTTCACCTAATATCGTTGTCCTGACTGTACATTTGAGATAGACCATTGTTCTTTTTTCACCCTATGGAAACATTTTTTCAGAGTGTTTGCTATTTGACAAGCGTGAACCAAAATCTAATGACCGAAAAACCAGAACAGCGGCAAATAAAATAAGATGTTTCGATTGAAAAACGTATATTAGGATGCGTACGATAATACAAATGTAGATCGGAATTGGGTCAGGAGAAGATAAGTAGTTCATTGAGAAATTCCAAAAGCCGTGAGTTATCTCTTTGAAATAATCGTGACGAGGCGTTAGTCTTGATCGACGAGTGTTTCGCAGCAATATATAGAGCATCTACCTCCGTTTTTTTTTCATTTTCTTATCTTCTTCCAGAAATAACGACGATAAATCACAAGGGCCACTTTTTTTATCTACGAACGGTGATGATGGTACCTCTAAAAGATAATAAAAAAAAAAAAGAAGAGGAAATCTCTTTTAGGAAAACGTCCCCTTAGTGGGTCGGTCAACGACGCCAAGAAAAAAAGCTCCAGACGTTCCACAGACGCGATCTGAGTAGTTTAGGAAATTATGATTTTTCCGTACATGCTACGTCGTATTTCATTTGTTGCGATTTGCTCCGATTTGAAAAAAAAAATTCAGTTTTCCATGAGATTCTTCTCTGCTCTTTGTTTCGATATTGCAGTTTCGAAAGCCCTTGATAGCCTTCCGTTTTTGTTTCTTTTTTTTCAATCGGTTTGGTAGGTCTCGATACCTGTATAGAAATTTAGTAAGCACAGGCCGCAAAACCTGGCCGATTGATTGAAGTGAGCTACAGCCATTTTCATTACAGAAATGGTACAGCTTCATTTCCTAGTTTCCTATCTATAGAGTGATGATTGAAACACTCCTCTATGGATTAGAACGTGACGTAATTTGCAGGAGGTTTGTTTTAGGTACCTTGTCCAGTTATCGTGAGGACCAATCGATTACTGAAGTTGTCCCGAATGTGGCAATACTTCGAAAAGACTGAAACCCGAACCGGATACCCGAATGCCTTTAGGATATGCAAGGTATAAAAATGATTCAGCAATCCTTTTTTTTTTGTTTCTTTTCGTTTTTTTTTTATATTCGTGAAAATCGATCGTGTAAAGTACAAACCACTTTTCTAATTCCCTTGTCGCAGGTTGTCCTCGCCATCCTCGTTTTGATTCACTGGAACGCATGTCTCTACTTTGCTATCAGTTACGTCGTGGGATTTGGCTCCGACAATTGGGTTTACAACCTGAATGGAGCCAGAAATGCTTCTCTTGCTCGACAATACATCTATAGTTTTTATTGGAGCACGCTTACCTTGACTACGATTGGTGAGTTCGACAATTTGAAAATAACTAGCAATTATTTCTCACATTGCGAAAAACTATTCAGTTCAAAAAAATTCTGATTGTGAGCCTGCATTTTAATGCGCGGCACACCGATTTATATATATTCCGTCTCTCGGCCCTATAATTCCTTATTTTCCGCGCACGAAAATTATGCGAGAATAAAAATCACATCTAAGATTGTGGGACAACAAAGAACTAAGAAAAATATATAAAAGGCGCGGGTGAAGAGAAAAATAACCAGAAAAAGAAGAAAATCAAATATATTATTATCTATTGGTCTCCCTCACGTACTAGTTACCTACTTTGAAGCTTGAATGAAACCGAGTACTGTTTGCTGAAACCGGCACAATAAGAGATCTTGAAAAATCACTATAAATTTTATATTAAAAATTAATACAATCCTCTTTGAGATAAATTGTAGAATTGGCCTTCGCAAGGAATGTAGAATGAGGTCAAGTTTTCTTTAGGATTGCGGATAGAAATTAGTTAACATGATTATTCTAAAATCGTGTTCGGAAGATGATGAGATAATTTTTATACGCTGAAGTTCTCTGGTGATTCAGATGGATTTTTTCGTGAGAGTAAAGCATAAATACCCGCGTCTAGGTCTAGTGATGATAAATTCCGACTGAGGACGACCTTGAATTAATTACCGAGGGTTGATTGTTGGCTGTTGTAACACAGTAGATTTCGTCGCATGGTAAAGAACATCTCGGCAACCCCTCCGAACCGAAACAATACGACAATGCCTTATTGTAGTATTCGGCATACAGCTGTTGCCATGCAGAATGCGGATCAGGGAATTTGCTGCACATATAGAGAGGAGATGGTTCATATAATCCACCCTGACCCAACCTACGCAAATTCTGATCTAGCACTTCCAAACAAAAAGAAAAATTTGTGACATTTGACCTTTGTTGTTCCCGTTTCCCTTTTAGTTTTCGTACACGTTTCACGGTTCTTTCACACCTGAGATCCGTGTGCTTAGGTATAACCGGCAGTGTAATGTCTATGAGATGTATCAAGTCTGGAAAAATATATATCACACAGAATACTTACGTGTATTATAGAATGTGATGCAGGGGTGGTAATGGTCGGCAAACAGGGTTTATGTGCGACGTCCTTTTATACTTCCGTCATATACTATACGAAACATAACCACCGAGAAACGGACAAATGAGTTGAAATAAACATAAACGAAGGTAATCTGTCGCTGACGTTTCTTTCGCCACGGCGACAGCTCTCGACTAATAGCATTGCTTGGAATTCGGTCAAAGTATTAAGGATAACTGCGTGTTGTTCTAATCGTATACTAAACGCGTCATTTTACCACCGGGAAAATAATTTTATTGCCATGATAAACCTTGCGATATAAACGTCGAAAATTCATACCGTTGATGTACAAAAGTTCGATTGGATTCTACATCTTCCAAGAAAAAAATTATCAATTTTTTTGTTTCCTCGCAGGTGAAACACCGCAGCCAGAAAATGACGCGGAGTACCTTTTCGTTGTGGCTGATTTTCTCGCCGGTGTTTTGATATTTGCGACAATCGTTGGTAACATCGGCAGCATGATCAGTAACATGAACGTGGCAAGGGTTGAATTTCAAAACCGTATGGACGGCGTCAAGCAATACATGCAATTTAGAAAAGTCTCAACCGAACTTGAAGCAAGAGTGATTAGGTGGTTCGCTTATACCTGGGCGAACAAACAGGTGAGCTACTTCGATGTAAAAATTTTAAAAAAGAATAATGAAAGAACGACAATAAAATAAAAATTGCGAGGGAATTTCGATGGACTTTTAAAGAAACTCAGAGGTATTCTTTTGCACCTTAGAGTCTATTGTTCTCAAGGCTTGATTGCCTCTGCGAAAGTGGTAAGTAAGTCGATACAGTTTTGTGAGGACAAGTTAGGCGAGCAAAGTAAATGCCAAAAGGAAGTATCAAAGTGCTTTTAAAGGAGTGAGCGCGGGTGGCAGAAATATTGTCACGTCGTTACTCTTACAATTAGAATGGAACTGGAATGAAAGAAAGGTCGAATATTTTTAGTTAAATTCGAAATCAACTTTGTTTTACGCCAGTGAGAATTTTTGGAAGTTTATTATTCGTATCAATCTGTAACGAAAGGAGTGTCAGTTGGATTATTTGTGGTTCATATCTATTATATTTCGTAAGACGTTAACCCTCATCTTTATCATGTTTCGCTTCAGGCGTTGGACGAAGAGCGAGTGCTTGGCGCTCTCCCTGATAAGCTAAAAGCAGAAATAGCGATTCACGTTCACCTGGACACCTTAAAGCAGGTTCGGATATTCCAGGATTGTGAGCCCGGATTACTCGAGGAATTGGTGCTTAAACTACGCCTTCAGGTAATCGAATAAAACCCTACTATAAAAAAAAAGAACTCTGATTATCTGCTGAAGAAGATCATTAACTTTGCTAAATCTCATCCCCTGCAGCGTCAAGTTTTCCTCACTAATTATCAATCTGTACCCTTTCAAACCACTTTCTCATTAGACGGGTGGAAAAAAAAATCTGAATAACCTTCATTCAAAAATCGCATGCCTTCGAAGTGAAGCTTTTAAGAAATTTTTGCTAAATGGGGTGCACAGATGTGCTGGGCCAACCATAAATCCGAACAAAATTTCGCCCCCCTCAGATTGCAGGAAACGATCTGACCGTCGTCATTTTTTGGGTTGATTAATTGTTCGGAATGAAACCTGATAATTGGTTTGAATTTTTTTTCTATTCAAGGTATTCAGTCCTGGGGACTATATATGCCGTAAAGGAGACGTGGGTAAGGAAATGTACATAGTGAAAAGGGGGCGTTTAATCGTCGTAGCTGACGACGGGAAAACGGTCTTAGCCACTCTCGGGGCAGGAAGTGTCTTCGGAGAAGTAAGCGTTCTTGAAATCGCCGGCAATAGAACTGGGAACAGAAGAACGGCAAACGTGAGATCTTTAGGTGAGTAAATCTTCGTTTCGTTTCCGAAAGCTTTCGTATATAAGTAACGTTTCCCGCGTGCAGCTGTTGAATGGACGTCACGTATCCAACGTATCGTACTTTATTTTTTTTCGAAAGTTTATCATTTTTTTTGTTTTTGTTTTCGGGATATATTTTTTTTTCTTATTCAGACTTTATCAACGGCGTATCAATCCGTAAATCAAAAAAAAAAAAAAATGTGAAGGGGTGTCCAATTTTGAGATTTATTAGGTATACTACCTAGAAAAAATGATTAACGGCCTGTGAAAAATAAAAATCATTGCAATCGGTATAATACGAAAATCCCGCTGTCTTTTTGGATTTCTTGGACTGCTTATCGGAAAATAAAATAAAAAACTCCTCTCCCTTTACGTTTGAATTTATCTCGTGCAGGATATTCGGATTTGTTTTGCCTCGCAAAAAGAGATCTTTGGGAAGCTTTAGCTGATTACCCAGACGCGAGGCATTCATTGACAGAAAGAGGGTGTCAACTTTTACGAAAAGACGGACTTCTTGACGAGGAAGTCTTCCAAGGTGCTAAACAGGCCAAGGACTCTATCGCCGACAAGATTGATCGTCTTGGTGAGTCATCCTGAAAACTATCCAACTGTTATAATGTAAAAGTGGGTATGTGAATCTCAGAGTTCACATAATATCCATGCAGATTTTATATTACACCATAAGTAGGTAGGTATACACACATAAAAAATCCTTGCTTCGCTTTACTTCTACTTTCACTTTTCTCAGAATAAATTAGGACTTGATATTCAGATAGGTTGCATAAATTTATCGTTACTTACGTCTTGAATTATTCTCCTTGAATCCTTGCAATGCTTTTTGGCAATGAGGCGTACTGAATATAAAAAAAAAAATAAAACAAAGGAAAAAATCGTGCAAAACTACTTCAAAGCACGGCCCGCAAAATGCGTCGACTGCAAGAGGACTGCCCGCTTCGCGATGAGAATCAACATTTTCCTGATTCGTCAATCAAAATTATTTCCAAGTTTGTAACGTCGAAGTTTTAGACAAAAGTTTCGTACACTTCTGTACCTTACCCGTCGTAACGTCTTATAACTTTACGAATACCTATATACACTTTCTAGCATAATAAGTAACATGATATAAGTTCTCTTAACTTGACTGCTGCAGTTGCTCGTACAATATAGCTGCAATCTACGTACGATATAAATATACGTTAAGAAATCGACATACACATTGTACGTACATAATTTGCGTCCGATTTCATCCGCAAGCAATCATTTTTCCATTCTCGCTATAAAAATTTTTCCCCTTCTGTTTCACATACAATTTTTTTAAAAGTCCAGACATAAAATATAAAGTTCTTATCACATGTCCCAACACAGGCAATTTCTTGCAACATTTGACATTTTACTAACCCTAGAAACCTGATTTTGACACATTCTGTATATTTTATGCAGATTTTTGGGGAAAAAATGAACTCCATCCATACGGCAGGATATTGAATATTCTATGCGTAAAATTGTACGTATTTTCATTGAAACTGCTGCAGATCGTGACCCGCACATATAAAACATTTTCTCCTTTTTCATTTAAGTTTTCTTCACCCCTTTTTCCATTTTATTTATTTATTTTCTTCAAACAAAAATCATACAGCAATGTTTAAAATAGGATTTCACATACCTATCGCGGCATGGGTACGACGCATACCTCGGTGGATCGTATAAATTGAACTTTTGATTGCAGGGAATGCATTGAAACGAACATAGTTGGCAATAATTCTGAAGCGTTGACAATACAAATGTAAAAAAATATTTTCAAATAAAAAATACCAATATCCATACGTATAAGTGTGTTAGTTAAAAGGAAAAAAATGTTCTTGTGTTTCCGAAATTTATCTGTACTTTTGATTCCGCAACATTATTCGTAAATCGTTGCGTACGTAAATTAATTTTACAATTTCTGTTTCAATTTTTAAAATTTGTTCGACACAGTTTTTACGTAAGAGAATTTTTATTGTTACTTTTTTTTCCTCTCATTATAAGGACTTAACTTGGACGAGCTGTAGATCTGTCAATGTTGATAAAAGACTTACGAGAAACTGTACGCGATCTGTGATAACGTGCGCCTCGATTTATTTCGAGTTTTCTACCGCAGATGCAAATCGATGGATTTGGTTGGTAGGAAAATTCTTGATTGATCGATGATCGATCCAAACTCGATTAACTAAGCAAGTGGGTACGGCGGAAACGTAAACAAGGAAAATTAGATCATCACCAAAATTGGTGAAATTCATCAGAGAGAAAAAAAAAGAAAAGTTATCAACCAGGGCTGCGAACACCCCTGGCTATCGCCTTTATTGGTGTCGCCCGCTCGCCTCGAGTGGATCGATATCGCACCAGGATACAACGAAAGGCGACCTAGACCTTCATCTTTTGCTTTAAAACGTTAACAGTTAACAGTAGCAAGTGTACTGCGACTTCTTTAGATTTTCTGCGAATGTTGATTTTCGCGTCACACGATAACCACATGTAAAAATTAATTTTAAGGTCTTTACGAACAATCACTCCGCGCGGTATTGAAGGTGTGCAGTCGTACACGATTTCTAATCTCCTCTATATATATAATACTGTGGTAATCTGGGGAAAAAATCTTATTCCATTTGTTTTTTTTTTTTTTGCAAGATTCTGCAGATGAGCCGTTGCGATAAATTTATGAGATCTTATTCTCCACCTACATATATTTGTATTAACATGGGGCTCAAGGAAAATCTCGTTATTTCACCGCTCGTTGCACCTTACTTCGTCATACTTGATTATATTGATATTTATTTATATTCACATCGAGTGATTTTTTTAGTTTTTTTTTAGTTCTCTTATTTTTGCTAGAATCTCGTATAAAAACGACCGAAAATACTATTGTAGATGTATGAATTCAGGAGAAAATATAAGCAAACATTTCCACGAGCCTTGAGTAATAGCTGAAAGAGAAAAATCTGCGGTAGCTCCTGAAATTCTTCTCATACCAGCCTCTACATCATCAGATGTAGTATAAGTGTATATACCTGTATCTATACATACCTATAGAGAAGGGGAAAAATTGAGGAGGCCGACTGTAACAGGCTGTTGCCAAGAGGGCTCAAAGGGACCAGAAAAAACTCTTTTTCTCAAAAAGATAGATTTCTCAGAATATCATATACATGGTGGACCATTCAACTCGACCGCATCTCAAAGTAATATCCCCATAAGCTTTTGAAGTGACGGGAAATTTCTTGAACTCAAAATTTGTATTTGTTTAAGTAATTTCAATGAATTTTTAAGATTGATTCTCGAGCCCATCGACAATTTTTCAAATGAAATGATGACACATCTGATGTGAGATAATAATTTTCAAACTAATGCATCGTATCGAGAAATCATGAATATTTTTCACCAGTATCTGGACTTGTTTAATTATCGTTTCATTATCAATAGATAATTAGTAAGCTGACAATTTCGAAAACTATAAGCAATCAAAAAATTGACTCGCTTGTCAAGATGTCAAC
This sequence comes from Athalia circularis, assembly GCA_963978495.1. Taxonomy (NCBI): domain Eukaryota; kingdom Metazoa; phylum Arthropoda; class Insecta; order Hymenoptera; family Athaliidae; genus Athalia; species Athalia circularis. The sequence goes on along the minus strand of OZ021698.1, from coordinate 16,031,837 downwards.
CCTTCGAACGAAGCAATTTCTTTCCAATATATATACTCGGAGCTTCAAACAAAATGGGCAATATACTTGAGTTGGTAAATAACTAAGGGATGGTCCACCCTATATAAAGAAAATATTGGGCAGTAGGGAGTCTTACGCCACTCAGTTCTGATTCCTGAAGGATCAATGACGAAAAAATATAAGAATTGAGCAATGAATATCCCAAGAATTCCTTATGTTCATCCTCAACACTTGATTTCTAGTACACAAATCGTATATACTTGATAAAGAATTTATGAGGTTTTATCTCAATTTTCAAAGTGAAAATGTTTCCGAAATTCTATGTGTGAAAAAAATCTTTCTCGATCTCTTCAGGAAGCGACTAGCGAAGGAATTGGGTGAATCGTTTTTTTACTTATTTTTCAAGAAAGTAGGCGCCAGAGGGTCGTAATTTGAGCGATTTCCCGCAGATTTTAGGCGTGCGATTGTATATGGTGTTGGTATATCGATGGGAAATAACCTTTGGAAATTCTTAATGGAGTTGCGTTTAGGAATGCGGATTCCTCGCGTCTCAATGATTGATTCGTAGGGTGAGACACTCGTTTAAAGTTGATAGAGATTGATCTCGCGTCAAGTTCCGTGCTCGTCTGTCTATACGTAAAACGTAATTCATCCCCCTTCACTGCCCTTGGAGAAAAAAAAAAAATTGAAAAAAAAAAGAAAACAAAAGAATACAAATCGCAACGGTAACAAAAAATCCGTCGCGACAATATGCAAATAACAATAAGCCAATTCCGATAACTTTTAAATAACGTATACCGAATTCATAGATTTTCCCACGACTCGATTAGTCTTCGACGGACTCGTTCGCTCATTTTACCGTATTTATATTCATGTGTCAAGGGCCGAGAAATCGAAAATTGCATTAAACATGAAACATTGTTTCAAATACTACAGCTAATAGTATTTTCTATGATAAATGTGAAAAAAAAAATTTCTCAATATAAAAGCTTAAAACTATTTTTACCATTTTTTATTGATAATAATTTTTGATAAATTATCATTTTTTTTCTAAATTCATGGTATCTTTCCAAATAATTTCCAAATATTTACGATAGCTTCATTAGTTTTTTCCTTATCAAAAAAAAAAAAAATTATACAAAGTCTTGACAAAACAATTTAAATCAATAAAACTTCAATGTTGATTTTCTCAAAAGTCAGTATCCGGCACTTGACACACGAATGCGTAACAGCGTATTTTAGGAAGGCTATCGAAACCTTCTGATCAAACGATCACTTGATGTATACTTATATACTATTTATGTAGCAGTCGCCGCTCTCCGACCATCTTCTTTCTCATAATATACCGCAAATTAGTTATTTGACCAAAGGCTATACATTGGTCACTCTTGCGGAAGGTAATTGTTTTTTTCTTCGTTCGTTCGTGAAGCTAAACACCGAGCCGAGTAACTTCCGTCATAAAATTGTCAGTAGAAGTAATCAAGATCTGTGCAGAGGAAAATTTGCAAGTTTTTTCCGAATGATTTATTTTTCGTTCGAAGCTTGAGGTGATACAGTAATTCGTGTAACTCGATTGACCTAGATTTGTGAAATTTCCGATTATGAAAATGATTATTTTTGCGAAACGCTTTATGGACTTCTGGAATGTTCTTCGTTTTTGTTTGTTCGGATACTACGTTTTCTATACAGTGCATTATGGGAAGTGGTTAGTTTTGTATCATAGAAAGTTGAATGGAAGTTTGATTTATTAGGATTAATGAAGTACGGCGAATATACGACGTTCTGGAAATGGATTTTCTCACAGCGAAAACAGATACGTGATACCTACACTTCCTCAGGGTTTCGCATCAAGATCTGCTCATATCAAACTAAACTTACCCCGAAAGACCTTCATCAAAATATTACTAAATCTTACCCTGCGCTCCTTACAAACGCTACATCACCCACTCGACCTCTTCTGCACGGATATTACTCAGCCATAATGATGATGGTAATTTTGGCTATTACTCAACCCTACGGACCACGTTTTCAACGGTACATCGCGAAAAAATATTGTTATAGATACCAAAGTTTATTTTCATATTCTTCTTAAAAAAAAAGGAATTCCGAAGATTACCATATTAGAAATAATTCTTATTTCATAGTTGATGTTTTTCGTTTTACAGAAAACACCGTAGACAATCTCCAAACCCGATTGGCTCGACTTCTTGCGGAATATTCGAGCAGCCACGCGAAAATGAAGCAACGTCTGGCTCGCGTGGAACGTCGAGAATCTTCGTAAGTCTTTCTTTTTTTTTCTCTTTCGACTTTTTGTTACTCTATTTCTTTCTTCTTCCTTTTTATTTTTTGCACCCTCTCCGGTGCGGAACTTGTGTTCCAGTTCCAGTTTTGCTTCTATTATCCGCTCTTCGCTCTTTTTTTCCTGCCAGTCGAAAGCTTTGGGCATTTTGCGTCTTTTGAATGGGTAAAAAATATAGTTTTCCCTTTCACCGCCTATTTTTCTTTTTTTTTTGGAAACACAAGGAAATGGAGGTAAAATGAATTAGTGCGTGGTGAATGAAAGATGAAAAAAAATTGAACCGCGTGTGGTTAGAACAGCTGTATTTATTCTCACACGACGCGGCGCTACCTTCCTCATCCATCTTTCTTTTTATTCGTAAAATTCAATTTTTCAAAACATTTAGAACAGAGAAAAAAGTGAATTCATTCACCTCCGACTCAAAAATCATTTGATCAAATTTTGCTGGGCATTTTTTTAATTATAATCGTTTTTCGGTTGATCATATTTGTACCTATCAACGGTTGGTCGATTCGAGTCGTATAAAGGAATGTAATCGGCTGTGCACGTATGGAAAATTCTCGTTGATGAAATCGAAGAAAATTTTCGAGTCAAGTGACTCGGATCCAGGTAAAGCATTATCAGGCAGCGCAAGGGAACCAACGTCGTACTACAGATCCGAACGGGTAGCCACTTAATCGATTCCACGATATTAACTCGAGAGGTCTTAGCAATTTACATTCTTGTAGGATTTAAAAGCCAGTTTATAGGGTGTAAGGGAGATCAAAGTGAGAGATAGGGAAATGTCACCCCATATTTTTTACTTCGTAGATATCCAAGCGACAGCTGCAGCGAACTGGAACTAGACGAAGAACAGGGAGCCGCCGGAGGTGAAAGCACGTCCGTTAATCAACTCCGTCGTAGTTTTCAGAGAGCCAAGAGAAATAATTGTACCAGGAGATACAAGCAAAACACGGTTTAGCCTTTATTGCAATTTATATTTTCTTCTGGACCACCGACTTAGAAAAAAGCGAAAAGAAAAATCGAATAACAACATATACCAACTCTCACTTACAATTTTACGCCTCCTCCCCCCTCCCGATTTCTTTTTTTTCATTCCCATCAAACCAAAAATGCAAAATTTCAGTATAATTCTCGATCTGGAAATATTATCACGTGGTTTCGAATTATATGTGTATAAAATATTATCATACATGATGGCCTAAAAAAAGAGGACGTTATTTATCAAACAATTAACCATATACTATATTAAAAAATTGCATCGGGATCAAATGGTGCATATTTAGCGATTATTCGTAAATTACCGGAGAAAAGAATCTGCTGGCAGGTTATATAAATTTGATAGATTACGAAAAGCATAAGTATACATTAGATAATAAATTAATAATTATAGACGGATCAAATTAAAATGAGGATGAAAATTTATATATATACAAATACAAATATATAAAAAAGAGAAAAAAATGAACATAGAGTAAATATATAATGAAATAAATAATTGATACATAGGTGCTAAAATAAAAATATTTTTAGATAAACGATCATCGGTGTATAGTAGACTCGGATTAAGTTCACACAGAACATTTATTATAAATAAAGAAAAAAAGGAAACGATGAACGAAAAGAGGTGATTACGCATTGATATTATTTTTTTGTTCGGGTAACAAAATTCATAAATAAAATTTCATTCGAAAAATTCACCCTCTAACTTTCCGCGAATGTGCCGGATATGGTCTCTCTTATCATCTTCGTACTATATGGATGTACCTCTATCGGGAACTTGATTTTTCAACATACACGAATACGTATGCAAGAGATAATAAATAAACAAATAAATTACTAGGGAACGTGAAAATCGCGCTTCCTCACCGAGGCCGAGAAAAACATGAGACACAGTGTTGTAGGTACATAATATCTATGTACATTATAGGTACTTCGTTCTCGTCATCCGCCCCCGCAATCCATCTAACTTGGAAGTAGATGAAGCGAGAAATGAGAAGCAGAGAACCATGAGGGGTGCGTTTCGCGGGGACCAGCCTCCCTTTCCCTCTTTTCCCGTTATTTTTTTAATTCGGTTAATGAAAAATTATTCGTGACAACAAATTCTATCCCGGCGTTCGATCTTCTTTTTTGCATCTACTTTTATATAGGTGGTGGAATAAGTAATTGAAGAATGTTTTTTAACTTAAAAGTATATGTTTAATGAACGGGTTACATTTGATTTATCGATATTGATAAGACGGGAAAAAATCGAAAAGGTTTCTCGCTTGAAAATTACTTATTTACGATATAATTGAACAATAGTATTTTTCAATTGGTCTTCGGTTGTATCGTTAAAATAATATTATAATTTTGTATGCGGGAGAAAATTATTTTCAAATAAAGAATTATGATTATCTATCTTATAGAGGACCGGCAGTGTATTTATTTTCTGCCCATTTATTATACATGGGGTGAATAATATAATTAAACGATATGCGATACATGATGATGGAAAACAAGTTACAGGTATACTATACATATAATAGCGTAAAATCGCGTGTAAATGTCTACCGCATATTACGTGTGATTATAAAATTAAATGTTGAAATAATAAATTATGTAAATACACACCCATATACTTATACATACATACATACATATAAGTAAATGTATGATGAAAAAAGTAACATACATTCTAGGGTTTTAATATTAACTTATGATATAAAATGTAATAAAATCAATTAATTGATGTATATAAATATATGAATATAAGCGAACTATTACAAGCGTAATAGCTGCATCAAAATGTTCTTCAGAAGAGTGGGTCATATTATAGGTATATTTTATGTATACGTATGTGTACGTACATATAATTATAATATACACATAATGTGACTAGTTACATATCTATTTTCATATGTTATGCCGTTGTATATTATTATATTAGTCCTCGGCAATGTACATGAATGTTAATCATTGAATAGAAAATTTTTGTATCGGGCACTGTATAAAATAAACAAATCAATAAATAATAAGCATCGTATATATTACTAATTTGATTGTATACATTCGCTTACAAATATCGCATATTGTTTTTCGAATGTTTGAAATTTGTATTTTTCTGCGGGTTGTTTGATCGACGGTGTAATTTATTCCTATGATTGCAAATGCCTTAAGTTTCTTCTCAAAGACCTCGGGATCCAGGGGGTTTGATCTGCGGTACACTTCCTCGACGTCCCTGAGGCAATTTTGTTTTGACAATTTCTCTTAATCTGATAATATTCAAACTCACGATCAACTATTCCACAGACGAGAATTCATCTTACAAAAGTAACCATATTATCAACGCCCACACATAATATACGAGATTCGAAATTCACCAACTCGACCTTCAACTATCCACCCACACAATGTTCAAACGCTCTTATTTTTCCAAAAACCGCACCATAGATATGGCTTTTACACATTGTACCTAAAAATATACCCATAGATATACCCACAGAATTTTTGAACGCGAGATTTGTGAAAAACACACCCCATATAACGAATTACAGACTACTACACATAACTAACCTACTGACCTACATGTTACTCCCCTTTTTGGTAACCCTTCCACTAGGGTATTCGTAGTGGAAGGGGTATGCGTAGTACTACACATAGTAGTACAAGGGGTATTCGTAGCGAACGCTGATTGGCAGCGGCTGCTTATCCATCGATGCATTCATAAGTAATGTTCAAAATAATTAGAGCAACCCCCTGATTTCTACGCGAAAATTATCAATTTTCAAACGCTCATAATTTTTTGAAAAATGCTTCTAGGTGAACGAAGTTTAAACCAAATTGAAGCTTGAACCTTCTCTTTTCAGGCATGTGAAATTAAAATATTTTCCACTTCTTTTCTCTCCAGCGCAACGCTCAGTGCAATAAAAATCATCAAAGTATAATTATCAATTCGACATACCTAAACACGTATACGGTGCGATGTCGAGGACATGAAGATGCAACTAAAATGCGGTTAATATGACTATAAAGAATATATTAAATCAAACCGTAGAGCTAGAGATATCTATACCATTTTGAATAGAATCTCAGTCTTCTTCACATTTTCCCACACATCTCTTCCACATAAACTTTAAACTCAACCTATACTGCAGCTCCCTAAACCGGTCGTGATGGGTAATAAAAGCAATAACGACTATATTAGGAGATTTCGTTGACATTATACGGAACGACGTTACGGCTAGGAAATGTGAGCGTATATTCTCACGTTTAAATCCAGCTGAGCACCGTGCCCGGCGTTCCTTCAGCAAACGAATATGAAAATCCTTCAGGCGTGTCGTAGGGTCTAAGACCGATCTTATGACTCAAAGTTCATGAATTGATCACCGGTAAAATCTCATCTTTCCTGAGTTCCGAAAACGCATTTCAAAAGGATTTTTTGTTTTAGTTATGGAATCCAATCCGTTTTTGGTGTTCAGTCTATGCGATAAAATTTAGAAAACAATGGGAACTGTTTCTATGATTTTCATATTACTTTTCGTGTATCCGCAAGATCTCGGGATATTGTGGTGAGTCTTTTATTTCATTTTTTGATTCTTGTATGTACAATAACTTACATGGCTTTCAACCGAACTGCATACCGGTCATTATTCGTTAATGGGAAATATACAAAATTATGAGACCCTTAAATTATTATTATTAGTCTGGCTCTCGTTAAACTCTAAATATTTCACGGCAAAAAACGCAGTCTACTTTCAAGCTAAATCTGCATTTTTTTTTTCTTTATTCTTCTGATTTTTAGTTCTTTACATTTAAAATTTGGGTAATATAATGTCAGTGATATTTTGATAACTTGACCATGATCGTTTCTGTTAATTTAATTCAATTTGTTATTGTAGACAGAATTGTTGGTGTATGCTTGATCAATATCACGATTAAATTTTCAATTAAACGACAAGCTGCAAAGATAAAAAAAAATTACACAATAAATCGGGTTTTTCTAACGTACACATGAAATACTGTTATAAAATACTTTCCATTGGAATATTTGATCCCTCTGCAGTAATTCATCCATGAATGAAAAAAGGAAACAAAATCTCAGCACATTTTATAACAACTGCAGCAGTTATTATAAAAATGCACATTGGATATTCAAATAATTGTGTGTGGTTTTTTTATTAGACGCAAATTTTTTTTTCTAACCTGATGAGGAAATCGAAGAATACCGGTGACTCGGCCTCTACCAATTCTGCTTTTTATATGCATTGAACCCTCGTCAGCAGACCCTTAAACGACGAGTCTGCATAATGTCAATATGCTGCGGGATATCGTGTGACAATTATGAAGAATATGAAAATCGCGGACAGATAATATCGATGAAAAGAAAATGAAACAATACTGCTACAGAGCTACAGAGAAGCTCTACAGAGACTTACCCGAAGTCACGAAACGCGCCGCGATAAAAAACAGTAAACAATATTCAGGCAACATCTCGTAAGTTCACCGTAGCATTTTCTCAGCGGAGTAAATCAAGACTGTAAATTATGAAATAAACCGTCCGCGATAACGTCGCATTCACTGTACATGGTACATTCCCATAAAAAATGGTTTCAATTTATGTGCATGTCAAGGAAACAAGGAGAGAAAAAAAGGACTCCGTTTTAATCGTTTCAAATTTTTTCACACAATTTGAGAACCTTTGTATCCTATACAAATGCTATGAAAAAGCGGTAAAATAAAAAATATAACGGTGCAGAAATAGATTAACGTACATAGTACTGGTATAGCAATTTTCGTAGAGATGAATTAACGAACACCATTATCCAAAATTTAAAACGAAAGATAATTAGCTCGCAGAATTAATTAAAGAAACCAAAAAAAACAAAAAAAACGTGGAGTACTAATTTTTCAAACCGGGTATCGTAACGTGACTATTTTTTTTTACTGTGGGATACGCACTTGGTTTTTTTTTCTAACTTTTTCAACTGATCACTTCCGTTTAATCACGACGATGTTAAGTTTCATATTCTCAAAGGGCCATTTCTAAGTTAGTCACAAAGAAGTGCATTGCAGTGCCTTAATTTACTTCGAAATATAGATGGCAAATCAAATATCCAATAATTCAGTAGATTCGGCAGCGCAACATTTCGGAGATGTGCATCCCTCAGCAAAACTTGTACCCAAATAAACTTTGCACATTGGACAATAGTGCTCCGAATTCTGGAAATGCGATGTGTAGTACGGTATGGCGCATAATCTGTAACAATGTTTAAAATCTTCTAATATTTGTGGAAAATAAAAAGCAAAACATGACGATGCGCACATCCGAATATGTTGGTGTTAGACACTAGACAGGTCAGCTCAAATCGTGTTATCATATAATCAGTTATTAATGCCGTTATCTTATCTACATAATTTTTTTGTACTTAAGCTCTCATTAAAAAAAAATTCGGCGGAACTTCAATCAGTCACTTCAGTTTTTACCCCAGTGGTAATAAACACATTGCAGCCACGTGTGTCATTCCAGTTCCGACGTAACGAACGTCCGTTTCTATCGACATCAGACAATTGGGGCAAGTGATGATAGCCATCTTTTTTCCAAGGAACGTGTGTTCTGAAAATAAAGAACAATCATATCGATCATATTTCGCCGCACAGTCATACGTGGAAAGTGACGAGCAGAAAACAAAAATGAAAAGCATATAATTATATAATTCTCACCGTGCAAATATCGCTGGGTAACATTTGCAAAGGGTAGTTTTTTTGCCGCGAGATCATCGCAGCTATTATTGGAAGTCTCAAATTGCTTTTTTAATATTGTCGGGTGGACTGCTGAATTAAAAACACCCGGATCGGTCATCTGTTACACAGCCACTGTTCCCTGCCGATGATGAATTAATTCAAATGAATAGAAAAAAATTAAACACAAGACATCTATAGTTATTATTCGTATATATTCTCATTGTTTCAATCGCGAAATCTATCTATTCCAATTTCAGATTAATTTGTCCATGACAATAAATTGATATTTCGATTATTTTACTTATACGATAAACGTGATCGTCTCGTTTTGTATGTATTTTCTCGTTACTAATATTGCTAGATCGGAATACCTTTGTCATTATCATCGTGGTATACTTATCAAATTGATAAGATCGCCGTACTCATATCATTCAGGCGGGGAATCGTTTCAATGGCGCGAAATTTTATCAAACATGAAAACGACCATTTCGTATTTAGCTTGAACTGAGCTGAATAATATCTCGAATGAAAATCAGTTGAGTTCAGAACCCACTGAGATGTCAATGTCAGTTTTATAACGATGACGTACTCGCAATGACCCTAAATTTTTAAGTCAATGACTTCGACATCGGGATGAAGACGTCAAAAGGCGTCTGTTACTGCTAAATTAAAACATACAAAAATTTCACGATGTTAACCAAAAACTTCGAAAAAGCTCATTTGGCATAATTTCGGAATCATTCTCTCAATGAATTTTACTTCTTATCGAATTAATGAAGATAAAAAAAAACTGTAACCGTGAACTCAATTTTGAATGTGAGACGAAACAAATCCTTTTTTTCAATGTGGTTTTGTATTTTGATTTTATTACTTTCGTGAATTTTCACAGAAAGAGAAGGAAATAAAATGACGCAATATGAAAATTTCGCCAAAAATTATTACGACGATTATTCGTACGTTCAAAATGATGATGGTAATTGTGATTACCATATGAATCACATGGAGAATTGTAGATGGTGTGATAAAGATGATAGAGATAATCGAGGTGCAGATAATCATAATTGCATGATGGGAAACGATCATCGGGATGAAAATTACGATTATCAAAATGAAGAGGATGCTGGAAACTATCGACATCAAGTGGAAAATCATAGAAACGTTTACTGGAAAGACGAAGGAGACTGTAATGAGGAGGATCCAAAAATAGATCGATTAGATCGAAATATCATTGGCGGAAATATCTCAGGAGAAATTCTGTGCCCACATTGCAATTATTATGTGCATGCTGAAACTGAATCGGGAGCAAGGTGGTACATTTCATTACTGAGCACCGTTCTTCTTCCCTGCTGGTAAGCCAATCAGTTCTGTAGAAATTGATATTTTTCTGTAGATTGCATTACAGAATAGCAGAATGCTAGAATTTTTTGATTTGCCATTTTTTGAGTAGTCAGAAAACTATTTTTAACCTGTTGTTCAAATCTTGAAAAGAGAAATCTGTTCGAGGCGTACAAGAAGTACAAGTTTTTTTTCATGCCATTCGCCACTAGAATTACACCGCGAACTTGTCTATCGCGAGTGGTTTCTAGGAGCTCATTTGTTCGTAGGTTATCTATAGATTTGGGTTAGAAATACCGGCGGAGTTGGAAATTACGTAGATATATGTAGATAGCGAATGAATAGAAATACGTTGTCACAGTTTATGTTGGTGGTTACCACGCTTCACAAGATCGTTGACAACACCGAGACACAGGTGCCCAATTTGCTCGCATGTAATCCTCGTCAAGAGAACTTCCTCCTACGGTGAAAACTAGAGAGCAAGTTACTCCTAGAATCTTGCTGATAAAGGTTCGGAACCTCAGATTCCACAATATTCCGTAGGTTAAATTGTACTACCTCGAATCAAGTTCAATTCATGACATCTAATTTCAATCTTTTGTTATTCATATTTTTGAACGATCCCTCATGAAATGTCAAAATTAAAATTCCACGATGAGTCGGTTCTTACCGTGTAATACCATTGATGAAAAAAAAGAAAAAAAATGGGAACGCTTTTAAATTTCATGCCCTCATATTACCGACCAATTGTTACGATCTGTCCTAAATGTGATGAAAAAATTAAGACCATCGTTACGTATAAATCATACTCAATCACTAATTTCATCAGCAAACTGCTGTGTCCATTCTGGTTATTATCTTCGATTATTCTGTTACATATTTTTTTATTCTCTTTCCAACATTTGTCCAGGCTAAAACTGTAACGAGAAAGTCATTTTTATTACAGTCTCTGTTGTATTCCACATCTGACGGTGGTTTGCAAGAAACCAATTCACACTTGTCCCCTTTGCCTGATGATAATTCCAATTGATAAGATTGACGCCGATTTCATAAACGAGGGTGAAAAATGGAGGAACAGAAAATGTTCCGGGTCATGTATTCCGACTAAACTTCGTTGAATTAGACGGCAAAAATCTTTCTGGAATTTGCTCGATAGGAAAACCGAAAATTGTGATATAATCGGTATAAAAGGAACGAACTAATGGATCCCCATGAAACTCCTCAGACTGCTGCAACTAACCATACGGAATTCAATGAAACTGGCGAAACGTCGCAATCTCAGAGTTCAGGAGCTTCAGGTAAACAATGAAATGAAATTGACGATGACAAATTTGAACTTCGTTGATTTTCTGTAGATTCAAAATCAAAAACATATGATAATAATGGTCTAAAAATCTTGCGGGAAATTCGAAGGAGTTCGTCCATAAGAATGATCACACGCGATAGAAAAAATAATTCGTTGGAAATTTTCAATCACACCATGCGGGGCACTCAAACACCATTAACATTAATCGGGGTAAGCAAACCTAAACGCAATGACGAGGAACAAAAATCTGACGATATAAACCCGGAAAATACTGGCGACATTGCTGCTGTGGGTAGAACTGAGATTTCGGTTGCGCTCAACTCGCAATCTGTAGACTTGGATCAGCAGAAATCTGGGTCCTCGGGGATTAGGGAAAGTCTTGGGCCATCCACTAGCGTGAAACCCACGTTTTCTCAGTTCAGGGTAGAAGCGGTGAGCCAAATTTTTGGTTATCTAAATTTGGGCTTTTTCATTAGCAAGTCAAACTCAAAATAAAAAAAAAAAAAAAAAAAAAAAAACGATACGACCATGTTTATTCGAATAAATTTTTTTTTCATTTCTCATGAAAAAAATATTCTATTTTTCGGATTTATGAAGAATAAAAAATTCAGGGGGAAGTTGAGTTGCCCTAAAAAATTATAGAAAAAAAAATTATTGAATGACTTTCGACTTGCCCCATTTTGCCCCCTGGTTTCTGCCTACGTAAAAGTTCGTTTCCCAGGTGACCGTAAAATTCAGTCACGAAGCAGCCACCCAAGCAACGCCACCGCATCCATCTTTGACTTCAACTAAAGACGGAACTGCAACGTCGGTACCGATGGATGTTCTGCAAATCGCTACTTCAGTTTCTTCAAATCGTTCGGGACCGAAAAGCGAAGTTTTGACCGTCACTACTGACTACAGTACCAGATCACCAGATGCGAGAAGTCTCATGCTTGACGTCATCGAACAGGATCATCCCAGGCGCTACATCAGTGTAGAACCGAGTAGAGAATTCACAAACCAAAAAAATTGCTTTCGATTTTTTGGAGAAAAATGATGGGATATATTATTTTGGTAATTCATAGGCACACCAGTACTGGCGGTAACAAATTCTTCAAATTCGCGGATCATTCGACCACCAGGTTTGCCTGGAGAATTAAGGATGGCTCCGCCTTCCATTAGCAGTCATAGAAGTTTCCTAAATTTGCGAAGAGGCCGACGAGGGTATCGGTGGAACTGGATAAATTGTTTGAGACGAAATGTACAACCAGGAGAAGAGGTGAGAGTTTAAATTCATTAAGAATCTTAATTTGCGCTGAGCGCTTAGTCCTGTAGCGAGCAAAAGTTGTATCTAATTGGCATCTTTACCTTCCGACCAGTTCTTCGAGGTTTTTCGAAATTTCAGTCTCATTATCAATTTATTATCGCGGCCAATTTACATATTTTTAATTATACATTCCAGTCGGATTTGCAGCCCTACACATTAGGGCCACCGCCGACTTATTCCGGAATTTTCGGAGAGCATAGATCGATATATACAGAATCCAGGATTCCTCTTCCTCCCAGACTTTCAACCGATACATCCGCAGCATCTTTCGTCGCTCCTATTCCTCCGCCTAGTTACGCCCAAGCCCAAGGACTCTGTGGCGTTTCACCGTACTCTATGGAACAAATGATTTCAGTTCCTCGTAATTAATAACCCGCCTCCAATTTTCATGATTATATTCATCCGCTAATCGAATTTCTGCTAATTTTAGCAAGCAGAGGTATTTGGTCGGCTAGACCAACAGCCACAATTTGTCCCAGATGTACAGCGGTCGTTGTAAGTGCAATAGAAGTTCGCCGATCAGCCCTCACCCACGTATCGGCTCTGGCTCTCTTCTTCTGCGGGTAACAAAATTAGGCCAACCTTATTCTACACGCTACCATATTATTGATTGACAATGATCGTGAGAAAAAAATTCATTTTTACAGATGCTGGCCTTGCTGTTTGATACCTTACTGCATCGACTCCTGCAAAAGTACGCACCACTATTGCCCAGTTTGTAGAACTTACCTTGGTACTTACACGCCTTGGTGAAAATTTAAAAAATCATCTTGCTCGGCAGAGCAGAAGAAAATGGTCCGATAGTTTGTATTTTATATTTTTTACCATCTTCATTTTTTACATAAGTCCTATGATCAATGTAACATGTGTAATCATTCGAATAAAATCAATCAGATTAGCGGGACGCAATGTAAAATCGATATTTTATTCGTTGGATGCGAACTTAAATTTCAATCAATTTTTTCAGGTAATAACGTGTATATTCGACTAGGACAAAACTTCCAGCACTGGATTGTAAGATCCCAAATAATCACCACAATCAGGACAGTAATGTTTCGCGGTTACGAAATCACATCGAAAAATAAGGAAGAAGACAGCAACCGAAAAGACAACTGCGTGTAAATGAAAATCAAAATACAGCTATTATGGCGTTATAAAATTATCGACATTATGTAGTAACACGCCCACAAAATAGGTATACGATGCATGTGATATTAGGGCGATTTTTTTTTCGAATATTTTTTTTTTTCAATTCCCACCTGAAATTTAGTTGAATATGTCGAACAAAAACTGCCTTGAAAATTTCAGCCTTTAAAATTGATTTTAACCACTTTTCCAGAGCATGGACAGATTTTCCATTTACTAAAATGCATATCACAAGTTAAAGTTCATACACGTAAATTACAAGTGTTTTTTTTCGAACTTTAACTTACTTGTGATGTGAAATTTGTATGGTTTATTGAAACAAATGTTTTAAATTATTGATATTGCATATCACAAGTTGAAGTTCAATATCTCAAGAAATAGTGATCGGTGCGTTTAGGTTTAAAGGACCTTTTTTGTAGGCAATGACATTTCCAACAAAGTTTTTTTTACATTTTTTCGGTAAAGTTGACCGTTTCGGGGATAACAGCGAAAAAACAAGAATTTTGGGTAAAAATCAATTTTAATTACTCGTACCATCTTACCAGCGTGAGTTGCACTTATGCCGTCTTGGACACTTTCAAACATCGTTTTATTCTGCATAAATTTCGACCAAAACCAATATGATATCATAAAATGCCGCAGAGTTATAGAATTTCGAAAAAATACACTTGTAATTTACGTGTATTTTAAATGGAAAATCTTTCCATGCTCTGGGAAAGTGATTAAAATCAATTTTAAGGGCTGAAATTTTTAGGGCATTGCTTGTTCGACATATTGAACTAAATTTCAGATGAGAACTGAAAAAAAAAAATAGTGGGGAAAAAAAATCGCCCTGATGTGATATGGGCGAATTTTGAATATGATATTCAAACCTCAGTTATAACGTGCTTATAGAACACGTTAGGCAGTAGGCATAAGCAGGGGAGTGCTGATTGACTGAAATATAATTTGAAATGATCAGCTGTAGAGTAACTGTAAAAAAGATCCAGTGGTTACAGTCTTCGGGTTGCCGGATTACGTAATTCAACTCACGAGTCATGCCGTCTCCTCGAACTTCCGTCCCGATTGATGAAGACATGAAAAATAAAAATTTATCGTGAATTTATGTGAACATAATTTTTGAACTGTCCATCACACGGAGCATATTTTTTGACGGTGACATTTTGAAACAGAGTCAGCCATCTTCAAGTCATACATCATACCTCATCAGTGGTTGAAAAACGAGAATGATAAATTCCGGAATTCTGAGATCTTTTCTCATTTCAGAAAAACATTTGAGTACGAACAAGAATACATACGTCGAAGATATAATTTTCGCATTTCCTATTGCACGCTTCAAAGTTTCACTCGGAACTCACGACTGGAATTAATTACAAAACTCCACTGACGATGCTGATTCCGAAGGTCAAGGACATAACAATCCCATCTAATCAGCAGAACAGGAATATGTCGAGAGAGAACTCTGAATCGATCTTGAGTGGGGATATGCGTTCTGCAAGGATTGAACAACTCTTCAGTTTAATTGTGTAAGTTCAATGTCAATATATTCTCTACACGTACTTTTCTAGGGCATTATTATACCAGATGAATTAAATTTTGAAGAGCCAATCAAGAGTGACAAATTATTCCTGTTACGAAGAGCAGTGAATTTGATCGCTATTCAATAACCAGTAAATGATTTTCATCGGAGAGCATATCATTCGAGATAAGAGAAAGGTGAAACAAACGAAAACTGATCAGCCGACAATTCAAGGAAAACCTGCTTATCTCTAACGTGAGCTGATGTCAACTATTCGAGTTACCAAAAACAGATGGCAGTAGACGATCTGTTTTCCTGGGCTCCACATTTTCGCTCGAAGCAATTTCCTGCAGCAGCAGCAGAGTACGTCTTCCAAACTACGTACCTGAAACGATACAGGCGAAAATTTGTGAAAGGAGGATCGAAGAATTTTTCAACACAAAAATTTGTTGATCAAATTTTCCATGAAATATTACGCTTGAGAAAATGGATCGGACTGGAGACAGCGGTACCGCCTGTAGCATTTAACCTTCTCGTGTTATTTTGTCTCTCATATATCGTAAAAAATATTACAATTCCTGTCGGTTGGGATTAGATTACCGTTACCAGGTTACCGTTCTTCGAGAGAAGAATCTATATTTTTCATTTTGCGTATCTTGCACCCTTCGGGGGCAACAGTGTGTCCCAAAAACTAGTGGTAGGAAATAGTTTCATCTGGAATTGGAGTGTTACTTTTTTGGTCTGTGAATTAGTATTGATTTTTGGGATTATTCGTTCGCAATTGCATCATTATCGTGTCCTTCTTACACCCCGTTGATTGAAGACTGGTAAAGACAGTCAGCCCTGGGTAAAAATTTGTCGCCACAAGGCGGGTTTGGCGTCATATCAGACCCCTGACTCACCAACCGAATCTGCGAGATTTCGGCAAGGCGTAGGCGAGATGGTGGAGTGATATGGCCGGTAAATTCATTGTAGTCGATAAGTGCAAAAACTAGTCACGACGCTAAACCCGCCGACTCAATTTTCCTTGTTATCGATGCGAAGTTGTCAAAAAGCACTTTATTTGTAAAAAATCATTTGAAGATTAGAAATGGTTTTCTTATATATGTAAATAAATATAGCGTACATTTTCACATTTCCTCAAGAGATTTTTTCATTATGATAAAGTTGGTGATTCTTGTGAATCCAAGAAATATTAAATCCAGATTATTTCTTCACTCCCGAATATAATTATGGTGGTGCGTATTTTTCTCATACAAAGTATAACAGCTTTGAAAAATAATTCGATCAATTTTCTTGCGGTTTCTAGTTTCTTCATCGCCAAATAATCATCGCGGTGCGTATTTTTGTCCAACTGTGAAAAGCTAAGGGGTTGCATTGATCATCCCTATTCTTATTTCATAACATTATGTTCATAGGTTGCGTCGAATAACATATTTGACAGGGAAATAGCCGAGTAACTAAAAAAAAACCGAAACAACTCTACCACCCATTTTCACATCTACACACGTCGGTAGTCTAGAGCGAGCGAGCTGACAGGGCGCGAGCTGGCGAGACTTTGTATCGACATTTAAGTGCGGACTGTCTTGACAATCTTCACCCTGACACCCTCAAATTCGAAAATTTATTGACTCAATTACCGATCTTAATTTATCGAGTAGATAATCGTTATCTTCAGTCAACGATATAGTATTTGATTGCATAATTATCGATCGATGTTCTTTGATGTGATGTGTTACTTGGGTAACAAAGATTGTCCTCATTTCTATTCTTGAGTTTACGATTGTGTTCGTTTTTTTTTTCAATAATACGGCTGTTTATAATTACTCTATCAGTTCATTTAGTCTGAGATTTTATTCTAAGTATTGTCTTAAGGTTATCAAACCAAATATTATCATTATTGTGATATTCCGGATTTTATTCTAGAATATCCTAGTATAAGTAAAACTCATGAAACAACAAAATCCCACACATGTACTGTCTCCACGGTCCAGCGCCAACTCTCGGACATGAGGGACCGCCCCTCAGCGCTCGAGTTGTCCCAATCACAGCATCTCTTTCAAAAATCTGAAGCAACTGTGGGGTACACCCCCACATTATACGCCTGTGCCGACTACAGCAAACCAATGCAGATGCGTGTACACGTATACATATTACATTCACACACATGCATGCACATAATCATATACTCACACATACCTCCAAACACTAAACATTATTTTATTTACACACTCCGGTCGAGTTTTCCAAATTGTAAATAATTGCTATTCTTTGTACATTTCTATTTTTTTCGCTAAGTCGCTACTCGTACCTGGTTCCTTTCTCTGATACCTGGACCTGGGACTGGCGACCCGTGGGTACGCGACGGCAATATAAAATCTGGCAGCCAGAAGTCGCGGCCAGCTGCAACGCAGTTGCTGGGACTTTCCATGGGACTTTCCATATTTCTTTTGTTTCCACCACTTTTTCTATCCTTTCCACGTACCTAGCCCTCTCCTTATTTTCTATGCACTTTCACCCTGGCCGAGTGGTTTTACCCGAGCACGGGCCTATCCTGCACCCGAAATCCTAGCTCTGGAATAGTCAGTCAGTAACACCCTCTCGAACGGAGAACACGCGCTTCTCAAATATAACATTCCAGACGCATAAAACAAATTTTGTCCAAAGTTAAAATCGAGAGCAATCGTCGTTCAGTCCTTCATACCTACACTCTCTCACAAATTGACGATCCCGACGTGATCTTACCCGCGATCGTGGCTGAGCTGTGAAGCAAATACTGAGTGACTCGCGGAATTTTTGAACAATTTCTTTGACTTTTTTTTATCGTAGTGGAAGTGCAGTTTGTGCGTGCAAGTAACCGAACATTTAATTTCATTCTCTCGTGCGACACGAATAGCGTAGTAACTCTTGTGTAAAGACAAGTTAGAACAATCCGCGTTCAATAATGGAAGACGGTAATGTCACCGACGCGAGCGGTATCGTAGACGCGCTCGACGGGAGAAACGGACAGGGGTCCGTGGTTATCCAAAATACAACCCCTCCAGAATCTTCTCCGATTTGACTGACTTGAAAACCCGATCCACAGCAGATCGCTCTCTCAGACTCCTTCAGACTCTCACGAGACTCCCGAGAACCTTTTATAGAAGTCACATTCGAACGCATCGATTGATCTAAGATTTAAGTTTTTGCAACGATAATCCGATCACTCAGAATTCACATTCTAATAATCACTGTCTATATTAACCTTATCAACGTCAGTTACTTCACCTGTGCATAGCAGTGGTGGTGAATCAATAGAGTGTTGACGTATCGGCCAGGTAAACTGACCACCAAAGGCTCACAAGGTGAAAAGAGTAGATCCTCTGTAAACGTTTTCACGTCGAAACTCGATCGATAAACCCAGACAGTCAACAGAGAAACTAATTTCAAAACGAAACAGTTCCATTCATAATAAATTTGGTGGCAGCGTCGGGATACCAGCCGGAAATAAAAATAATCAAAAACAATGAAGTAATCTTACGCACGAATCAACAAAATCAGGGATAAACCAAAAAACCTGAGAAACAGAATTTCTTTTCTCTGAGTTCGTGAAATCGGAATAATTTTTAATAAAACAAATCGGTGACAACATTGTGAAACTACATCAACTAGAAATCGTCGACTAGAGTCATCGCAGCATCGGCATCAGCAGGTTCATTGCAGAATGTACACAGGAAACTTTTAACGTCGCGGATACATCTAGAACTTCATCATATCACAGCATCCGACGACGTCAGATCAGCATGCATCGCATTTCGTATTTCTACGTTCACACTTGAAATGACAGTTACGTTCAAAATACTAAAAAAAAACTATTAAAAAGCACATCCCGAATCCTGCAAAACCAGTGAGCGAAAATCAAGTCTCCAGAACGGGAAACACCAAACATCCGCATTCTAGAAAACTCCCGCCAACGCTCAGACACGAAGGTCCATCCCTCAGCCCTTGCGTTGTCCCAATCACAGCATCCCTACAGCACAGCATCTTTTTCAAAAACCTAAAACAGCCAATAGCAAGATTCCGCGCTCACGCGGTTATCCAAAATACAACTCCTCCAGAAGCCTCCTCAAATTCACTCACTTAAAAACCCGATCCGAAGCAGATCTCCCTCTCAGACTCTGTTAGAAATTCAGACAACGTTAACGATAAGTTCTTGAACTCCGATAAATCTTCTTACGTAATATTGTTCAAAGTTTTCACTCATAACAATATTTTTACCATCAAGAATTGATTCTCGGTTGATAACTCAACTCAGACTTAAACCAGAATTATAAATATTGAACTTGATTATCATTGTTACCGATTATCAATTATTCCCGATGATTGATGATCATCATTTTTGTTAATCAACCAATAAATATTGTTTTATTGATAAACCTCATCATCAACATCAGTTATTTCATCTGCGCATAGCAGTGGCTGGTAAAAACCCAAACTAACTACGGTAACGTGATGAATCGATAGAGTGTTGACGGAAAGACTATCAAGAAGAAAGGGGAAGATTTTCTCCCAACGTTTCACGTCCGAATACGGTCGATAAATCCAGTAATAGTTTTAATTATTCTCAAAACGTAACAGCTCTATCTATAACAAATTCGGTGGCAGCGTCGGGACACCAGCCGGAATTAAAAACAATAAAAAACAGTGAAATAAATCAATATTATCGGGAATAAATCAAAAAGCCTAAATGAAAATCGGAAATTTGTTTCTGAGTTCGAGAAATTGGAATAATTTGTGATATAACAAATTGTTGATAATATCGAAAGACTCATCGTGAGACTATCAAGAAAAGATCATCTTAAAAAAAACAATCAGCATCAGTAGAATCATCGCAGAATCTACAAAGGAAACTTCCAACATCGCAAATTCATCTAGAACATCACAGCGTCCGCCGACGCGACGTCAGATCAGCTTTCACCGTAGAGATTCAACTACACCTCGTAGACCATCTATTTCGACATTCCCAATTACATTTAAATAAAGTAAGTTTACCCGTAAAATAAGCTAATTATGTCATTGCCAAACGAAGCAATGGAAACTTCTCAGATGGGGGCAACTGGTCCCAATAATACAAATAACTCGATAAATAGCATAACATTGCTACTGAATTCCAGTACGGAATTAGGCATTAGAGATTATATTGAGGTAATACCTGAATTCAATGGTGTTGATGGTTATTCTGTTCAACAATTCGTACAGAATTGTGGAACATTAAAAGCATTAATTCCCATTTACGGAGAAGATATGGTTAAACTAATATTAATGTCTAAATGCAAGGGCGAAGCTTTGAAACGAGTATATGAAGCTGATATACAAACCGTAGACGAACTAATTGGCCTTGTCCAAAGACACTTTAGAATTAAAAAGTCGGTAGATCAATGGATCCTGGAATTCCAAGATATTAAAATAAAACCTGACGAAGAACTCACAGATTTCAACTTCAGAGTAAGACAACATATGTCACGTACCCTCATGGAAATTGCTGCATGGAAAAGTGGACCACGAGCAGAGGCGCAAAAACTATTAACAAGCAATGCTGCAGTGAACTGCTTCATTCGAGGACTCCCAGCGAATATCGCCTTTGTACTCAGAGACAAAGAATTTTCTGATTTAGCAGAGGTAGGGAAATTAGCGGCTAAGTTAGAAGATAACAGAAGAGGATTCCCTCAATTTAGAAACTTTGGTAGAGATTTAAAATCCGCAGACACCAAAAATTGTTATATCATTAGAAATTCCAACCAAAATAAGAATATTACAAGACAAGTAGTTACTCAACCGGACAACTCAGCCAAGCGCATAGAAAAATTTTGCAACTACTGCAAAAAGAACAACCATTCCATAAATGAATGTCGCGTACGACCAAACAATAGGCAACCCCGAGTAAGTAACAGCAACAATGAACCAAATTTCATCGATCCTCAGATTAACCCTCATGCGAACTTAACATGCAATTACTGTAAAAAACAAGGCCATATAATTCGCGAGTGTCGTAAACGAAAATATAACAATGCCAAACGTGAAGCAGAAAATGGCGCCCAGGTAACGCCCGAACAGTAAAATCAGGTGGGAAACGAGATGTCTTCCCTTCGGCAAGGCATGACGACGGGAGCGACACAAACATCACGCCCAAATTCGAAATGAATAATAAAATTCTTACAGTCGAACTTAAATTAAAATTGGTTCCCTCAAATTATAATTCACCCTCAGTTATAATAAAATCAGAAGACTTAATCTCAAAAGAAACTAAATTATTACTGGACACCGGATCACAATTAAATTTAATTAAGATCGGCGGAATCAAAAATCAAAAATCCAAATTCAATCAATGAATCAATTAAATACGAATTAAAAGGGATATCAAAGAACGGACAGATAATTTTAACAATAAATGAAGTAGTTGGGCAGTTCCACGTAATCTCGGACGATTTTCCAATAGAATTTTCTGGTATACTAGGTTCACAATTTATGCATGATAATGGTGGAAAAATCGACCATTCAACAAGGCACGTAACATTTATCGGTGAAAAAATAGCTTTTTCAGCCAAAGAGAGCATTGTGCTCCCGGCCAGGGCTAAATCTCTCATGTTCGTTGGGTGTTCTGTCCCGCACTACACTATAGATGTAATGAAGGTATTTCATCTGAATTAATCGGTGTAGACGAATCTTGTGCTTAAATAATTGTATACGTATAAATCGTTATCTTTGAGATTCTTATGATAAATTTTATACTTTTAATTCATTGGAATATTTGGGTATGGAATTAATAGTAAGGTAGATTTGACGATTGATTGACTGGTTAGATATGGTTGGTTAGGTGTTGTCGCTCGAAAGACTTGGTTTGTACTGACTGTATGTTTTGCAATATCTCAGCGGTATCTTATGGAAATATGCAATATTTAGAAGAAATGATAGCTGAACAATGTTTCAATATGCACTACCAACGTGCCTATCGCGGACCAAGAATGCTATACACGGATTTAAAATTTAATCAAACTGTAGACAGACCCCTAACCCTTGCAGGCACCGTAGACGCGGACGGCTATTGTGAAGGCGAAAATTTCTCAGATCATTACGGAACGTGGAAAAATGTAGTAGTTTTCGGACAAATTTTTTTCACATTACAGGATTATCTAGCCACAGCAACATTAGACGATAATGAAGTAACATTGCGCTCTGGAGTCCGATGCTCCTATTCTCAAGCCAAATGCATGGATATCGAAGGAGGTAACACGTTCTGGTCCCTAATTCCTGTAGATACATGTAAATTCAAGGGCTTCTCACTTTTATATGAAGGAGGAGCGGAACAAATTAAAGATAACTCAGCACAGAAATACGGAGAAGAAATTTACTCTCTGACATCAGACAAAATCACTTTTGCCTTAGCAGCTAGAGGAACAATGCCAGTATGTGGTTATAAACTGATAAAAACAGAACACCCCAGACTTTTTATCGTAGACAAAAATGACGGAATGTTTATCCCTAGTCCATCTCGAACAACAACTCTAAATATGGATTTGTTCACGTATGTTAATTCAAAATTCATTTATTTGGAGCGTCATCTTGGAGCGCAGATTACGGCACTGTATAACGACGTAATGATTAAAGAATGTTCTTTGTCACGTCTCGCGACCTCCAAGACCCACCCCACACTTATTAACTACCGTTTGACTGTATATGGATCATCGGTTAGCCCAACACCAACATTTTTGGTAATTAATCGCATTAGAACAAACAACCAAGTTTCTTTTATAAATAGGAAACGATTCTTTTATTTTATTCTGTTTTTTTTCTTTTCTTTTTTCCCCAAAAGGGAATCCGTCAGTTGAATACATATAACACTTGAAACAAAAAAAAAAAAAAAAAAAAAAAAATTCTTTGATATTGCGGACAAGAGTGACTTCAAGGTCAAAACACCGAAGTATTTATACCCAAGAGGAATCCGTACTCCCACTACCCATAGTACCTAAGAGGAACCGCCCCGTAGTTACACTGGGAAAACCTTTTTTTTTGTAATACGCACACCAACTCATACTCTTAACCAGTTCTCTCTTTTAGATCCCAAAATTAACCAGAAACAGAGTAATCGAGATAGAGGAAAACTGGGATCTCATCGACAATCTTTTACAAGTGAAATTCACCCATACCTATATAAGGATATATTATAATAAACCAATGAGCAACAACCAACAAACAATTTTTCGCACTCTGGTTCAGAGGGGACACTTAGAACCTGGATTTTATAAGTTTACATGTGAAGTAATAGAGCGAAGGGACATCAATATTTTTAGTTGGTCTAAATATATAGGGAAAAATGGACCGTATAACATCACTTTGATTTTCAACAGTTTACGCACACTAGCTTCCGTCAGGATAGTAGCAAATGCTATCCCAATATATGTAAATTTCAAGATTCTCGATGGAGAACCAGTGCTTTTAAATCCATTTGAAAGAGAGAGATAGGAAAAGAGAACATAAACCCCGTACACCATTCCTTTTATCTTACACTTAAAATTACACTGTTCACAAATTGCAGGAACCATAAAGGGTCCAATTCTCACCAGCGAAGAAATATTAATATTCCAAGAAATACAAGGCTATTGCCCATTAGTCATAGAAATACGGAGAGTCCAACGTACCCTAGAAGTATTAGGTAACGCATTCTGGCCTTGGGAAAAAGCACTGATAAGGGAGCTCCTGCTTGAAGGACAATTAGATGAGGGCATATACCCTTATTGTGTGGACATGGCGTGCTACAGTAGTGTCATACCCGAAGTCCTCCGTCGGGAAAACCGAACAACTAGGTTTATAAGGATACTCAGAGCTACTGATTTCTCCAATATATATGTAAAGGCTATCAAAAATTCAGGAGAAGACGTACATTACCTTTCATACAAAATACATAAAACCTGCCTTGAGCGATTAAACCATAAACTGGGTTATGGGCATTTACAGATAAATACAGACAAATTAGAAAGAATAAAGTATTGAACACAGCTTTAGCATTAGCACCGAACGTACCAGCAGAATTCGCATATTTATTCATGAAAGGCCCCGGATACATAGCTAACGTCGCAGAAGAAGTAATAAGAATCGGAAAATGCCTACCCGTAGAAGATACAGCAAGAAAAACTGAAAATTGTTTTCAAGAACTACCAATCACAAGAGGAAACGACAGTTTATTCATGTTACCGAAAACACACATTATAGTTAAAATAGGCAAAGAAGTAGATTGCGATAGCTTTATGTCTCCAATGTTCAATATTAATAATAACTGGTATCAAAGAACTCCGCAGCTAGTTCCAGCGGTTCAACCAGAGGAATTGACCGCAGAATCCAAAATGACTTGGAAATACGTTAACCCCTTAAATTTAGCCACAGGCGGAATTTATGCTCAAGAAGATCTAGACAAAATCAGAAATAGTTTAATGTTCCCAGTAGAACGACCAGCAGTTCTCCATACAATAGCCAGGGAAGCTACTGGCGCAACAACTTTCAATCAAGGACTAAGAGTTAATAATTTAATCGACCAAAACCTTCTCAAAAGTGCTTTAGCCGAAGCATGGAGATGGGTATTCTCAATATTCTATGACGTAGGAATCTTAGGAGTTCCAGTCTTTGGAGCTATCTTAATAGTAATTTTTGTCAAATGGATAATAGATTCGATAATTCATGCCTTCTCACTTCACGCGTTATACGGTTGCAGTATCTGGATCGCGACAGCCTTCTGGGATACATTTACACACCTATTAATTAGGAAAAAACATTTTGAGAACCGGAACGGTGAAGATAAACCAACAGAACTTATGCCTATCGCTACGAATCAATCTGAAATAGAATTAACTACTATAGCAATCGAAGAACCCCCGAGACCTAACCCCAGGCGGCAAGCTATATTGGAAACGGAAAATCCTATACCAGAACTAGTAGTACAGAACCCGATTAAACAAGGACCCGTAGAACCAGCAGGCAATAGTAGTAATCCCATATTTAAAAACACAACAATAGCTATACCCTCAAGTACCAATAGGAATTTTATGTGAAACCAACAATCCGAATTCCGTTATAGTATAGAAATAAAAAACATCAACTCAATCCTTTTCTGTTATTTTTCTTTTTATTTTTATTTTCTTCTTCTCTTTTCTCCAAACACTCACATGAAAAACCTTAAAATCTAATCATAATTTTCATCCTAAATATCTAATATCCGAACTTAAACCTAGAACTATGCCCTAACTCATGGCCCTTAAATTAAACAATTCTTAGAACTTAAACTAAAACTAACTCATGAGTTAGAGCGCGTGGCGAGGATCACTCTGTATCCTCATACCACCCGATTATTCCTCGGGGATGCCGCCAGACACCGGAGCACCAATTGTCCACGGGGTGGTCCTCCCCCCAACGCCCGGCGTGCATCCACCGGACGCCTAGATAATCGAAATCTTCGGTATTCGTGCCCGGATACAGTTCGTTCATCCCGCGCTCGAAAGTTGTCTGCATCCAGCGGAACTCAGCCCTCTGGCGTCGCACCGCAACCATATCGCGAATGTTAAGTTACCCTTCCTAAAATAGAAACACGGATTTGAAAAATATGAATAAGCAAATTAAAATTCAAGTTGCAATGAATAAACACTCTTATTAACTCACTCCTCGGAGAAGATCCCCCTCTTTAATCTTGTTGAGTACACCTTCGAAATTCACAGCAAGAAACATAATCTGCAAAATATCAAGATATAAATCACCACAGTTATGCAAACACCTCGATACGACATCTAGTTAGGAAATCACTACCTTCTGCGCAGACATTTTCTCTTTTTTCTCTTAAAAGTTTTTTTCGGAGGAAATAATAAATTTGAAGACTGTTTTAAATTTGCCTTGGAATTACTGGAATATTTAAGTTGGAAGTGGCTCGACGATTGAGGTTCAGGAACAACAAGTGAGGAACTTCTTAAGATACACGGTTTATATAGGAAAAATTCCGCATTTTTCAAAATCACTGAACCTTTCGAATATATATTTTAAGGAAATATTGTATGTAGAATAATTATAAGATTAAGGAACTTTTATACTTACCAATATCACAAGAAACATTCCTAACCCCAGGCGGCAAGCCATATTGGAAACTGAAAATCCTATACCAGAATTAGTAGTACAGAACCCAATTAAACAAGAACCCGTAGAACCAGCAGGCAACAGTAATAATCCCATATTTAAAAACACAACAATAACTATGCCCTCAAGCACCAATAGGAATTTTATGTGAAATTAACAATTCGAATCCCGTTATAGTATAGGAATTAAAAAACATTATCAACTCAATCTTTTTCTGTTATTTTTCTTTTTTTCTTTTTTTTTCTCTTTCCTCCAAATACTCACATAATAAACCTTATAATCTTAAATATCTTAAATATCTAATATACGAACTTGAAACTAGAACTATGCCCTAACTCATGGCCCTTAAATTAAACAATTCTTAAAAATTTAAACTAAAACTAACTCATGAGTTAGAGCGCGTGGCGAGGATCACTCTGTACCCTCATACCACTCGATTATTCCTCGGGGATGCTGCCAGACATCGGAGCACCAATTGTTCACGGGGTGGTCCTCTCCCCATCGCCCGGCGTGCATCCACCGGACGCCTAGATAATCGAAATCTTCGGTATTCGTGCCCGGATACAGATCGTACATCCCGCGCTCGAAAATTCCCTGCGTCCAGCGGAACGCAGCCCTCTGGCGCCGCACCGCAACCATGTCTCGAATATTAAGATACCCTTCCTAAAATAAAAAACACGGATTTTTAAAAAAATATGAATAAGCAAATTAAAATTCAAGTTGTAATGAGAAAACACTCTTATTAACTCACTTCTCGGAGAAGATCCCCCTCCTTGATCTTATTAAGCACACCATGGAAATCCACAGCAAGAAACATAATCTGCAAAATATCAAGACATAAATCACCACAATTATGCAAACACTTCGATACGACATTTAATTAGAAAATCATCACCTTTTGCGCAGACATTTTTCTCTTAAAATTTTTTTTTCAACAATTCGTTTTTCCAAGAAAATAATAAATTTGAAGACTGTTTTTAAAAATTTGCCTTAGAATTGTTGAGATATTTAAGTTTGAAGTGGCTTGACGATTGAGGTTCAAGAACAACAAGTGAGGAACTTATTATATAGAAATTGGAAAACATCGTAGACACACCCCAAAAATAAAAACCGACGAATAGTTAGGCTCACTCAGGTCAAATTTGACCAGTGTCCAGTAGGACCAACCCTTAACTAGAAGTTAGCCCACCCACTTAGGTAGTACCTCCCGAACATGTACGAAGCAATAGAATTTAAAAATCTCCGCATTTTCAAAAAACTGAACCAAAGAAAAATCACCGAACCATACGAATATATATTTTAAGAAAATATTGTACTTAGAATAATTAAAAGATTAAGGAACTTTTATACTTACTAATATCACAATAAAAATTCATCACATTATTCATAATATCATGTATCAACATTATATACATAAATTTTAAGAATTCTACATGTAAACATTTTGTAAACACTAGGCTAATGTTTTTTTACATACCTTTATACTCACCTAATTACTCTAGATTAATTTTTGTATTCGAAGAATTGATAGAAATTCCATGTCGGTACACCGAAAAACCCAGGGACGTCAAGCGAGGACGCTGGAGGTGTTACGTCCCAATAGCATGCAGCAGCGCTCTCTCTTAGATTAATCAGACACGACACGTAGTTACTATCAAGCTCTTATAATTCTCTTTACTTATATTATTTCAACTATATTATGAACATCTTGAAATACTCTAGCTGAAACAAAACTCATAAAAACCCAAAATCCTATAATATAAACATTTCCCATGGTCCAGCACACATTTTTTCCAAGACATAAACAACATGGCCAGTCGATAGCGAAGCGATGCAACTGCACGTGCAACCACTTGAGATGACCGTTACAGCTAAAATACTAGGAAAAGTCATTAAAAAGCACACCCCAAATCCTGAAGAACCAGCGAACGAAAATCAAGTCCCAAAAAACGGAAAACACCCAACACCCGCATCCTAGACAACCCCCGCCAACGCTCGGACACAAGGGTCCATCCCTCAGCCCTCGCGTTGTCCCAATCACAGCATCCTTTTGCACAGCATCTTTTCCACAAGATCCAGATCAACCAATAGTAGATTTCCGCGCCCACGCGGTTATCCAAAATTCAATCCCTCCAGGAACCTCCCCAAAATCACTCTTTTAAAAACCCGAACTCAGCAGATCTCACGCGCAGAACTCTCAGATATCATCAGAAATTCAGACTACAGATTACTCTCATAGAAAAAGTGTAATTCAACTTTCCTACTTCATCCGAAACTTATTGAGTTTTATAATATAACTTTACATTAAATCAAACATTTTGTTAAACCTGATTAAAATTGTCTAAAATTATCAATTATCTTCATAATTGATAATTCTTATTTGTGAGAACAATTAATGAACTTTGTTTAATTAATAAACCTCATCATCATCATTTATTTCAACTGCGCATAGCAGTGGCTGGTAAAATCCCAAAAACTAACTACGGTAACGTGGTGAATCAATAGTGTGTTGACGTATCGACCAGGTAAATTGACGAACAAAGACTCACTAGGTGAAAAGAGGAAGATTCCTTTCAATATTTCACGCCCGAACTCAGTCGATAAACCCGGTCATCATATTAATACTCTCAAGACGTAACAGGACAGTGCGTTGATGGCACCTGAATGTTTAAAAAGTGTCGCAGACCCTTTATTCTGATTGTTCGTGGCGACGAACGCTTTGGCCTGGACGACGATTCAGATGACGACGACGACGATGATGAAAATTTTGACGATCAAGACAATCCAGAGCTTGATGAGGGGTGCTACGCCGACTGATTTACACAACAACAACACCAGAAAATTTTCTATAACATGGTTTTTAATAATACAAAAAGTTTTTCAGTATAGTTCTAATAATACAAAGTTTTTAGTACAGTTCTAATAGTACAAAGTTTTTAAAGCTGTCTTACAATTAGGTGTGTGTAAATATATATATATTTTTTTAAACATTTGTCATCCTATTGTTGTAGTACAAAGTTTTTTTAAGCTATTTAACATGTTTTTCTAAATATTTTTTACAAATGTACTTATGTAAAAAAAAAGGTGATAAAATTAAAAAAGATAACAAGATTGTTTGACAATAATTAAATGTAGTTGAATTCCATCTTGTGGTACTGGCCTCCAAGGTATTTCAGCTCCAATTGTCCTTTTGATGCCGCCTCCAGCATTTGGTCGAACAAACTGCTATCTCCAGCGAAGGTGTCATCCCCCGCAAAGAGTGTGCGAGCCAAGCGGGTAGGCAAATACACGCTGTATTCGTTTTCAACATCCACCACCACCTTGGATCCATATCTTGTCTGGACTTTGCGGAGTTCGCTTATTTTGTAAATTTTGTTTACCTCGAATTCGGTCAGTTTTTTTGTTGGGAGAAATTTCTCCAACCTGGCTACTTTGTTTAGTTGCGACAAATCCTTTTTTTTTAAATTTTTGTTCGTATTAATTGGCTCCGAATCTACTTTTTCACTAACGTTCGACAGTTCGCTTTCGAATTGTTGTGATTGTCGTTTGATTCATTTTCTCAATGTTCCACAAAAAATTCACTTGACAATGATGAGCTTGACTCACTTGCAAAAGGTGAGTGTGCTGAGCGACTGTGCTTGAATAGTACGCTGTCCAGAAGTGTTCTGATTATATACTCTAGCCCTTAACCCGTCTATGACAGTTAGAAATCGGTAATTGTTTATAAATAAAGTAATCAACGCTCACGCTAACGCATCGGTGACCCGCCTGACCGTCGGTTCTTCCCCGGCGGGGTGGAGTACGAAGGATCGAGAGGACCGGTTCGATGACCCCCAAAGTTTCGGTTGAAGCGAGTTAACCGAACAAATAGAGAAGTTAAAATTACAAATCTTAAAACCCTCAGCAAAGCGACAAACAGAATCATCTGACAGCGATCAAGATATCGATAAAACTATCATTCCACAAATAAACTCAGAAACGGAAAAATCAGATCAGGACGATGAGCCGCACACGCGAAAACAACGAAAACCACAAAAGGGTGAAATAGCCAAAGGAAAACCCTATAAGTCAACCGAAATACATATAGAAACCGAAACCTCAGGAGAAGACGTACATTACCTTTCATACAAAATAGGTACATAAAACCTGCCTTGAGCGATTAAACCATAAACTGGGTTATGGGTATTTACAAATAAATACAGATAAATTAGAACCAGGTGTAACACCAGAGGAGGCAAGCCTCTGGGGAAACAAAGACTTTGAACCCGAATTTGAGGGAATATAACACAATTTCAAAACCTCGCCTATTCAGTTAAACGTTTAATTATAAGTAAATGCAAATAAAACAAAATCATGTATATTCCTAAAATAAGAACATACTGTATAAGATAAGGAAATTTGGTACAGATAAATCATGATGATCGCAATAGCACTTATTTTACTACTACCGGTGAAAACATTGGGCCTGGTCGGCTATGATTGCGGAGGCCCCAATCTTAATATTTCAACAGTATCTCTTATCGACGTCGGGGAATGTGATATCCCCAACGTAAACCCCAACACTACAAGTCCCTACCTCCAGCTGCTCCAACTGGCAAAATACGACTACACTGAAGTAATGCAATGTAACGTAATCATCCATCGAAACATCTACTACTGCGGTATGCACTCACACTTGGCAGCGGTACCTAATGGTATAGGCCAATATGTCTCGGAAATCAGCCGGGAATCCTGCAAGGAAATGCACCGAACCGGTATTTTCTATTACAATCATGATAACCAAGTGACCGGAATTAAATCTAACACTACCACCACAGTTAGTATCACCTTGGCTGGAAAAATCAACCCGGGGGATACTGCGAAGGTACCCATTACGCGGACCCTTACGGAAGTTGGGACGATGTAATTGTTCAAGCAGCACTGACCATAAGCTTAAGAACCTCGCGTGCTTCCATAAATTTGGAAAATAACAAGCTATACCTTCGTTCCGGAACCACATGTGTTTACAGCGATGAATCGTGTGTCGATATCGACGGGGGCCATACATTTTGGGCCTCCTTACCACAAGATAACTGCCGTTTTAATCAATACGATGTGCTATACGAAGGTGTAGGAAATAAAATCGTGGACACGACTCCCGGCAACGAAATCACAATGTATTCACTGACCACTGGTGACGTTACTTTCACTTTAACAAAAAGAGGGGAGCAATATCTGTGTGGATACACCCTAATAAAAACGGAACACCCCAAATTAGTCATCGTTGAAACAAGAAGAGAAGAAGCAGTACCCGCCAGAAGGAAGATAGCCGTCGAAAACCTAGACATGTTTGCATACGTGAACTCCAAATTCGATTACGTAGAACGACACGTACGGACGCAGATAATCCAGTTATATAAGGACGTACTGGTACAAAAGTGTGAACTAGAAAAACAAGTCCTGAGGAATTCGTTAACTACTGCGATTTCTTCCCAGGATGAATTCGCCTACCATTTAATGAAGGGACCCGACTACATGGCCCTCAGTGCAGGAGAAGTCGTACACATCGTAAAATGCATACCTGTAGAAGTGCGCATCCACAAGACGAAGGAGTGCTATAATCAACTACCAGTAGTCAAGGGAAACGAAACAATGTTCCTTTCACCCAGGACCCACATCCTCATAAAAACCGGGACACAGGTCAATTGTAATGAATTCCTACCCCCCATGTATTTCCTCATCGACGGGTGGTATAAACTCCTCCCAAATCCAATCAAAACTATACCACCCACCGTAATGGAGCCCATGACGAAGCCTACCTGGAAATATACCAACCCAGGAGAGCTAGCTACCAGTGGAATCTACGCTAACGAAGATCTGGAGAATTTACGCGAACATATAATGTTCCCTGCGGAAAGAACTTCCGTCCTACACACCATTGCTAGAGGCACCAACGGACTACCTACCGTTCGGCAAGGACTCTCTATCGGAAATTTCCTGGATGAAGACGCGCTTGAACATATTGCAAAAAATACCTGGGATAAGATTTGGTCATCTTTTATGTCCTTTGGGTCGTTCGCTGCAGGGAGTATCGGCACATACTTCCTATTCCAACTTATAAAACTCATCATTGATACTGCTGTACATGGCTACGGATTGCACACCATATACGGATGGTCCATTCATTTGGTGGGCGCTATATGGGCCTCGGTAGCCACATTGCTGATACACTTGGGAAAACCCGCACGTGAAAAGGCAGCCACCGAAAAAGAAGAAGGAAACTCCACTGCACCAGCCACCGCTCCTCTAATGAACAACCGTGAAACAAACCTTTCAAACATAGACCAGCCAGAGCCCCTTTGTACAATTGAAGATTTACAAAAACGCGCTATCGCTCGACAAATGCTAAACACACGTTTAACATTTGAAACCGAGGGGGGAGGTGTCACGTCTCGCGACCTCCAAGACCCACCCCACACTTATTAACTACCGTTTGACTGTATATGGATCATCATGGTTTGTTTAATAGATACTTTGTTCAGCTAATATAGGAAATTATAGCATAGTGATATATTTAGACATTCCTATTATTTTATAATAATCTTTTACTACATTAACGTATATTCCACCAGACACTTGGTTTGCTCGACGTACATGTGTAAGTTAGTTCACTCATACAGTAAGCTATACGGACACCATGCCACGCGCTTGGGTCCTTGTGGACACCTTACACTCCACATACGTGCAGATTAGACGAAAACCCGCATGTCCTTATGAGCACATATAGTCTACATAGATAAGTCCCAACGGATGTTATTTAGGACCGCCCCAAGGGCGCGAACGTCCAGCTTTGTTTACATTATCTTCGGCAATCTTCGCCTATGAGGTCTTTCTCCATGGTCCGCACTATCCCTATAAGAAGCGTGCACAGATGCAACAGGGGCAATTCTAATTGAACATCCAGTCTCTTGACTTCAGGCTCAATTTCAACAATCGATTTCTTTCATAAAAGTATTACTATCCGTGCTGGTGGAATAACGTGCTATTTTATATTTTACCTTTTTGTGTTAATTTGATTGAATTATATTTCACTTGTGATCATAAACTTTGCCGTGATAATCACTCACCCAACTCGCCCTAACACCTCTCACCTGCAGCCAACACGCGGATCGACCTGCATACCAACTAACGAGGTAAGTCAAATTTTTCTTAACAGTAGAGGTCCTCTTATTCAATTCTTGTAGTTCGCACTGAAACCCTTCTGGCCTCCCCTATCCCAATACCTTGTGTATAAAACCTGGAGGCATTGTCGTCACCATCGGAGTTGGCCGCGGTTTTCCTTGATAGTATAAAATTGCCAAAAGAACTTCGTAACCAACCCCGTATGTGACAACCTATATATAAAGATGATCTAATCAATAATCATAAGCTAAGCCAAAACATAGAGT
This sequence comes from Athalia circularis, assembly GCA_963978495.1. NCBI lineage: Eukaryota > Metazoa > Arthropoda > Insecta > Hymenoptera > Athaliidae > Athalia > Athalia circularis. The sequence goes on along the minus strand of OZ021698.1, from coordinate 15,997,625 downwards.
TGACATATACATACGAATATGTAATATGATATATATGTCGGCGCATAGTATATTGGATTTGGATCTCTGGCGACTGTCAGTCGCCAAAGATGGCATTTAGTCTAACAATAAGTTTACGTTAAGGCATATTTGTTAGTGTTTATGTTTAGTAATTAGAGCCTTAGACGTATGGTCGACTCGAGTGGCGTCGAAGGGGATGCGAGATGACGGCCCTTTTTTTTGTGTGGTCCTCCATCGAACGTAGCCACAGCCCTGGCAATGCTGACTTTTGAGGGCAGTCTCATTTTGGGAATGAGAGCTGCAGTATCGTAGCATTTTTAGAGAAGATCACAGTAAAGAAATTAAAGACGGGCTCGTGAATTCGTTAACGTGTCTCCCTTTGGCGTGATTCGAGCCTATTGTTAAATTCATTTAGAGATTTTGGTTATTTTGATAATTAAGACTATTTGTTAAATTGAACTTTGTTTAGTTTATTAGGCTGTAAGAGTAACCTTTAAATATGAATCTGCCCGCCCCCGATAAGAAACGGGCTCGTTCTCCGACATATACATACGAATATGTAGTATGATATATATTTTTAAAAACAAACAATCCAATGGAAAATTCCATTGGACTTACGACCAAAGAATGCGGATCCCCGATTTGTTTAGATTAACTGCATATAAAAGCTGGGCCGCTAGGACCCAGAGGACTCATTCAATAACTCAATCTCCAATCGACTACTGTCAGTCAAGAACTTCAATATATACCTCTAACTCGGGACCTTCGTCCTCTTAAATCGGGTATCGAGCATTTTCAATATCTCTTAAATCGGGACAACGTCCTCTAACTCGGGTATTGAATTTGTCAACTAATTTTATATCATTTATATCCTTATTTTTAGAATTGCATTATTCATCAATTACTGTCATTAATAAAATCAGTTCAAAAGTGTAATCCACCTACCATCATTTTATTTCCGACTTCAACTTACCCTATCGTTCATTATTTAATCAAGGTAAGAGTTATTCTTTCATTTCATAACTATCAGTACGACATCATTATCTCCATATAGACTATTTCGGAAGATCCTGATTAATCCCAGTCCATATCTCCTCCTTGTCCCTTAATTCGTATTCATCTTTCTCCTCGCTTACACTAGCGAGGTCGCGCAATATTCTTTTCTCTTTAATTCTCTCTCCTCGCTTGCACTAGCGAGGTCGCGAAACATTCTTTTCTCTTTAATTCTCTCCTCGCCTAAACTGGCGAGGTTGCAAACTCTCCTTCTCTCCTCGCCTACACTGGTGAGGTCGTGAACCGCTCTCTTTCCATTTTCTTACTTGCAAACCATTTATCTATCACCTCGAAATCTGCTACGTTTTCCCAATTTCCCTGTCTTCGCCGGGTCAAGGCGAAGTCTCACCACCTATGTATTACTCCTAGATGTTCCAGACCGAAGCTGAAAGAAATAGGAAATACCGCAAACGTGGAGGGGTCAAAGTACGGCAGCGTAAACAGGCCGCAATTGCAAGGGATCTGAATCAAATCGACGAATTAATAGAGTTGGCATATAAAACAGCCAATCTCTTCGAATCCACAACCTTATCTCACAACCAGAGTGACTCTACCTGCCCCTTTTCGCCGCCAACACCACAAAGTTCTCATTCCTCAAGTGACAGTCCTTCACCTACCGACACCCCGTCTCCGGTACTTTTTCCACTGATTCCGAAACACCAGCATTTCACCAATTACCCCATAAGTCATCAGGTAACATCCACCTCCCCTGCATCCCCTGAAGTCATCGACCTTACTTCGGAACCCGACACCTATTCACCGGGTGTACCTCACATCACCTCCATCATTCGTAACCAACACCGTATGTGACAGGACAAAACTTATGAAAAATCCTTTAAAATCAAACGCCAGTAAGACAAAGAATATTTTAATTAACAATCAGAAATTAATTAATCCATAACAAGTGAATAACCCACGAGGGTACGAACAATCCTAATTAAACAAAGGAATAGTTCGAATCTGGACGAAACCCCTCATAAAACTATATTATTCTTATTGTTCATTTATATACTAAATCCTCACTAAAAACATTACTACCGGTGCTGGTGGATTGACGTGCTATTGTTACCTGTGTGTTAATTTGGTTAATTTGATTAAATTATACTTTATTTTTGTGATCATAAACTTTTCTGCGAACATTATTCACCCAACTCGCCCTAACACCCCTCACGCTCAGTCAACGGGTCACGAAGGTCAACCTACACACCAATTAACCAGGTAAGTCAAATTTTTTCTTAACCCATCACAATAGAGATCCCCTATTCAATTCCCGTAGTTCTTGCTGGAAAAACCCTTCTGGCCTCCCCTATCCCAATACCTTGTGTATAAAACATGGAGGCATTGTCGTCACCATCGGAGTTGGCCGCGATTTTTCCCAATAGTCCGAAAGAACTTCGTAACCGACCCCGTATGTGACAGCGTACGCGTCAGCGTTGGTTACTTTATTTTATAAACAATTACCGATTTCTGACTGCTCATAGATGGGTTAAGCGCTGGGATATAGTCAGAACACTTCTGGTCACAGTCGCTCAGCACACTCGCCCTTGCAAGTTCATTGTTAACAAGTGTGAATTTTGTAGGAGTATTTAAAAAAAGTGACTTTGAGTTAATCAAAAACGCTAATCATATAAAAACTTGATAGCGAACGAGTATATTCGATGTCGATTTATGAAAAATGAAAATTATAAAAATGGATTTATTGCAACTGAACAAAGTGGCTAGATTGGAGAAATTTCTCCCCGTTAAAAAATTAAACGATTTTGAGTTGATCGAAACCTACGAAATAACCGAAATACGCAAAGTCCAGACGAAATACGGACCCAAGGTGGTGGTGGATGTCGGAAACGAATATAGCGTGTACTTACCCACCCGTCTGGCTCGAACACTCTTTCTCATTGTCAGAGACGATACCTTTTCTGGGAATAGCAGTTTATTCGATCAAATGCTAGAGGCGGCATCCAAAGAACGATTGCAGATTAAATATCTTGAAGGGCAATACCATAAAATGGAATTTAAATACGTGTAATTGTCAAAACAATTTTATCGCCATCCGTTTTTGTGTATGCATACTTATGAAAAAAAAATATATCTAATAGTTTCGAGACAGTCTTCTGAAGATGCCTGGATTTCGGATTCGAAGGGATTGACTGCGCTATACGCTAATTCTATTAATTCGTCAATTTTCTTGAGATCTCTATCGATTTTGGCCTGCCTACGCTGTCGTACTTTGACCCCTCCGCGTCTACGGTATGTCTTGTTCCGTTTAGCCCTGGTGTTCGATCCCGTATGAGATAGATATACATGTAGAATAATTCGTTAATATAATTATCAAATAACTGTCGGACTGACTCAGGACTGTCGGAATTTTCCATTTCTTGAGGGGAGGCAATCCCAGGCCAAATCGGACCCTTCGGGATTTTCAGTGCTATTCAACGCACTTCAGTTGTTAGCAAAATTAACCATGCCTGGAAAAACCAGGGAAAAAACCCATAACTCGCACGTGCTCTGCATCGCGTGCTGTTTACAATTTGGGACTTTCCAACGTCCCAAATTTACGACATTCAAGTGGTCACCAGACTCAGTGGTCCCTTGGCTGGTCGCTGAGGGTCCCACGCCAAGCCGTGCGAGGGAGGGTTTTCCACCCCTTAAATAAACCATGCATGGCGGTTTTTGGCATTGCCTCCCACCCTCTGGGTTCAGTCCGAAGCATAGCCTTAGCGTTAGTTAATTTTAAATAGCATAACCAGTCTTCGTCAAATAGCCGCTGGTGAACGTACACCTCGGTAAGGACGCGATTCGCTGGGTACACTATACCCTTTCACAAGAATTGACTAAGCCACATTGCTTAGTCCAATCACACAACATCACGCGGCTAATAGGTCAACTTGTACCTATTAGCACACATTTGATCTACTTATCTGTATATATGATTTCAGTTTTAATAAATTACATTGTTTATAAGAAGTTGATCTCATTCACACATTGAGAAAAGACAATCGGTTCAGGGGCACCTACTCCTGCCAACACATAGCTAAACACCTGGATTGGAACATCTAGGAGTGATGCACAGGAGGTGAGACTCCGCCCTGACCGGGCGAAGATGAGGAAAATTGAGGGAAGAGCGGTTGCGACCTTACCAGTGTAAGCGGGGAGAGAGAGTATGAGATATGGTAGTGTGAGAAAGTGTGGGTAGGGACTAGTAAGGATCTTCAGGAATGATTTCTATGGGAAATAATGATACTGAACTGATCGTAATGGGTTAGGGAAATGACAAAACTCTTACCTTGATAATTGGATGATGTCTGCTAGGGTGAGATGGAGTCGGAGATAAAGTTAATGTAGATGAATAAAAAGTTAATCTTGATTTATTAACAAAAATAAGTTGATGAACTTGGTGATTATAAATGTATATGTATGTGTATTTATATGATTAAACTATACAAAATTGAAGTTACAGATTCAATAGCCGAGTTAGAGGACAAAGGCCCCAAGTTAGAGGTATTCAAAGAAGAGGTTCGTTACTGGTACTTAATTAAAAATTGAATGTTGCTCGGGGTCCTACTGGCCCAGTTTATATGTGCAGTTAATCTAAACAAATCGGGGATCCGCATTATTTGGACGTAAGTCCCATGGAAACTTCCACGACTGTTTGTTTATATTAATAAGTATAAATATATATATATCATATACATATCGGTCTACATCTATTATATCGATCTCTATGTTCCACCTTAGCTCATGATTATATGTTAGATCATCTTTATATTCGGGTACCTAATGGGGTGTCGAATGAACTCATGCTTATTGTCTATAGTTAGTTTTACAGCTACCTTATTTCCTTTTCTAATAATTGTATTAATAAAAATGGTCCTTTTGAAAAAATATAAAAAGAATTTTTTTTCAAAGTGATTATTCCGTTTTAAATGATTATTTTGCATCCCTTCTTGAGAATCAATTTCCTGCTCCTGACCAAAAATGATTATGTTGGACTCACCATAGTGATACTTTGCCAGGGTGTTTAAGGCGTCCATTTTTTAACAGAAATACATCGTAGTAAGTTTGTTCGTCATAAGTGATCTTTACATGTATTGTGTCATCGGGCTTTCTTATCATAATTATACTGAACGTCCTATTATAATGCTAGTAAACATATATGTCGGCGTACGAATATTCGGACGTGGCTTTCTGGCTCTTTTGATATTTGTTTTAAATCAATAAATTAGTTTTAGTTTATACTATTAACTATTCATGAGAAGTCGGTTTATGTTTAGTCTCAGTATATTTGTTAGTGTTAAGATTAGAAGCTAGGCGCCCTTAGAGTTAATAAGTGGCGTAGAAAAGGGATGCAAGACATGGGCATCCTTGCCGAACGTAGCCACAGCCCGGCGGTGGTGATTTTTAAGGGGCAGTTAGATTTTGAGCAGAGCGAAAGAACGACCTGCCGAAGAGATCTGGCCTAAATCGTTTTGGAATATCAATTGGAATCACGTCGCGGCTGTGTATTCGTTATTGCGTCCCGATTCTACGCGATAGAATATAATCCTTTATTTGCTTAGTTGTAGTTTAGAATACTTAACATCATTAAAGACAATTGTTGAATTAGGTTTCTTTATATTATTACTCGTGAATAATCCAAATAGCCTGCGAGTTTAAGCCATGGCCGATAAAGATACTGTTCGACCTCCGACATATATATATAGGTATAGTCACGGCGTCTTATAACCAAAGGGTAGCGTGTCGTAGCTGTTTGGACACAGGCGACGCTTCGATTGAACCGGCCGACAAGTTTTTGAGATCGTGCGTGTTACCACGTGATGTAGATTAGTGCGTTGAATCGCTCGTCGCTCCACCAAGATAGGATCGCGGTCGTCGATCACCATGTCTAGGATAGATTGAAAATTGATCTTCAACCCTGTCTGATAATTCAAAGTCACGCCTTTGACTTTGCATACCTCGACCTCGTCCTCATCGCCCGGGCGTTTGACCACAAAGGCGTAAAATTTCGGACCCCCCGAGACGAACGACCGTATGTAGCTACCGGGGCCGTAAGAGGCTAATTCGTCGGTCAAGTCACCCAGAAAATTCCCTGTCGACGGTCTGTATTCGTCGTTGGTATTCTCGCTCTCCACGTAGATTACAGAGTCAGTGTCGAAATACAATACCCTACGCTGCAATTTTTCGAGATAACTGTAGAGCTTGAGACGCGCTTGAGCCGTTGTGTAGGCGGCTAAAACAACGTTGGTAATAGGCGACGGAATTACGCTCTCCCCTGTACGTCCCCATTGCACGTAAAGAATTCGCTCGTTTACGGGTAAAATATCGTACACCTGGACGTCGGGGTCGGTGAGAAGTTCCAACAGCCGTTGACGCTCCTTGACCACCTCTGTACGTGGTAAATTTTCACGCTGCCCGAATTTACCCCAGAACGAATTCAGGCAAAGTTTCGCCACCGAGCGCAGGCCGGCGTTTTTCGCTATCTTACTTTTATCCAGGCGAATCCCTTCGACGCGTTCGTATTCGTCTATATAGTGCTGACGGGATGTCTCGTCGACGCATTCGGCCGGCCAGCCGCTGGCCTCCTGTTTTAACTTCAGGAACGTGTCTATGTAGGGCGCGAATAAACCACCTTCCTTTGTCACCGGATCGTACGCTGTGATCTCGTATTGCCATATCTCGATTATTTCGATGATCTTGTACCCCAGGGTCACCGCCTTTTTTACCTCGTCCGCCACCCATGTGCCGCTCAGCCAGCGGTCGGCTTCGGTCACGTGCGGACAATCGTCGGGTGTCGAATTCTCGCAGCAAGTGCGGCACAGGGGAAACATCAATTTGCCGCGCATGTGGATGGGCAGCAAAGGATGATACAGATCCTGCGGCGGGAGCACCACGCATTTCACAAGCCCCTCTACCGCGTCGAGATTCGTGTTGTCAGGTCCCGTCAAAATCTTGCATTCCCGACCCACGTAAACTTTCGGGTGTTTGACGGGGTACCGACCATTTTTGCAGACCCACGGATACAGAGAGCAAACATCCACGTAGCGAATTTTCTCCCCCTCGGAAGCCTCGTAAAACCGTTTCGTATTGTTTGTTCGACCACCGAAAAACGCGTCGCGAGGATTTAAGCGGTTCTCGTCTCTCGCGAGGATCAACGGATGTTGCTTTAAGTACGAGCGCATTTCCGCATCGTTCTTCAGGTTCTCGTTGAAAGCGCACTCCCAAATCTCCGTGACGACGTAACCGAGTTCACGCATTCGAATGATCTTCGCATGGGTTTTCTCGAAGCGCGTGTTCATCGAGTCTTTCGTCGCCAATTCTTTGTCGCGATTCGCTTTGAAACAATTTTGGCATCCGTGCCAATAGCAACCCTGAAATTCGAGCACGTGTCTGGTACCGTCTTCGGCCACGTAGTAGCCGTCCACCGGGCGTCCCGTTTCCGGAATACGATATTCCCGACCGCGGCCCGCGTGGATAATTTCTTTATCGAGCTCGCGTTCCTTGCAAAACAGCCACTCGATCGCTTTGACGGACTGATTGTCGGCCATCCGATACCCCCGCGACGGTACAATTCCGATGGTATTGTCTTTCAAGAAATTCCGGCGAAATAGCACCGAACATGCTGACGCGATGGTAGTGCTTTGCGAGAACGGGCAGACTCCCCCCTGCGTCAGAAAAATATCTCTAAACGCCGAGCAGGCTCTTCGAAGAATATCCACGTCACTTCGACAATAGTCAACAAGCTCCCTGTCGAAGTTGAATACGTACTTATTTTCGACAGCCTCGTTGTACCAGTGGTAGAATGCTGTCCTTTCCGCAGCCCCCATGCTGTCGGGTGAATAATATTCAGCGGCCGGTAGCGGACCGACGTAGCCGCGGTTAGCCGGTATATTAAATAAATGGGGAAAAAGCCCCTTGCGGGTCTCTACGGGTAGTCCGAAGGCCTTGGGCAGTGCCGCGAGAGCCATGGGCATATAAGCCAGAGAGTCTAAAAATCTGGTGTGCCCCGTTTCCATAAGTACTATTTTGGTGCCGTTCAAAATAACATTGGGTGGATCCCTGTTTTGTTCCACCAGGTAGCGTAGAACGAATTGCGCATCAAATCCCCGCGCATTGTGCGCCAGACATATAATTTTACGGAATCTATGTACGGGTCGCGTTGCAAATTCCACAAATTGTTTGACAGGATCGATGACGAATACGAATTCGCGTACGGGACCGCAAATGGAACACGGCGTGCGTACGTCGGGCTCGCGTATACAATTGGTGCAAGCCTGCTGAACCACACATAGGTTGGGAACGTGTAAATTTGATTTACGCTTCCCCTCGTCTAGCGTGTCGCACTGCTGCGTCTCAAAATCATAGAATACAAAGAGATGTTCCGCGTTGTCATTAGCTGCGGCTAGGCGCGAGATGTAACATTCATGGTTTACAGGGCGCTGACGATGACACGTTTGACACTGGATCATACCACATTGGTGAGTGCGCTTGGATAAGTCTACGAACCGATCGCATTGCCGGCAAATCCTCAGGGTGGCGCATATCGTTCGTCGCGAATTAAACGATCCGGGGAGTCGGTGTTTCCGCAGGCACGCCTCCCCCCAAAACCACCGGCCGCACTCGGTGCAAGTAATCTTCTCAGCTGTGTAGTCGCACGCCGGTGTACCAGCGCAGCCCGAGCATTTCGATGCACACCGGTGTTCACTGAGGCTCCGATAAGCGATATTGCAAGGCTGGCAGAATCTTCGATTCGCAGCCGCTGCCGTGAGATTGAGTATGGCCTTGTAGTGCCTACTGCGTGGGAGATACATTATATTCAACCGCCCGGCCACGTGTCCACCTAGTTCAATTATTTTGCGCGTACCGTCGTATATCGGCTCCTCACCGCGCCCGTAGGTATTGAAATCGTATACCGTGATAGCCAGGCCCTCGGTCGCGAGGTGAGTTTGGAACTTCACCATTTCCGGTATACCGCAACCGTCTTCTGGAATTTCGACGTTCGATACCTCGCACAACCACAGCGCCAGTTGTTTCTGTACTCGTGACGTCAAGTGTCGTACAATGTCCCACCCTGGTTCGTTTTCGTCGACGACGGGCAAGTTTTTCCGCCAATGAGCCCGTGATACTATCAACGCTCGCGGTAAACATATGTTATCCGTACGAACAGCGATTAGAGACCGTTTGCTTACATCCTCGTTGGTCAGCGCTTTGTGGGATTTACCTCTACCAATCGGTACGCTGACGTGGTTGAGAGTGACCTTAAACTCGTGATCGATGCAAAACTCGGTTGCGCTCTGGGATAGCTGGAATATAAGTGTCCAAAGATCCTCGTGCCTACAATCCTTGGCGGGGCGAAAGGACAATCCGATGGAACCGTGCATGGAAGATGAAGCGTCGAATCCGAAGCCTACGTAATCCGTATCGTGTGTAACGCAACTCATAGCGTACACGTGTATATCCTTGATCGCCTCCGCCAACCAGTCGATAGGATCGCGTGCATCGGGAGGCGTTATGATACGCAGTATAATTTGGCGACCGTTTAACTGAAAGCGATCGTAATATTTCGCTCGTTCCTCGCGTATGACGAATCGAGCGTCCGGTGGCCGTACGTCGGTGTTGCTCTGCACACTCTGTATGTTAGCCAGGCCTGTGCGTGTCGTGCGGCCTTGACCGTGCTGAGTACCTGCGGTGGTTGCCATTATTGAGGCATCCCCGTCGTGAAGTAGCCAGGGCCGCGCTTTGGATGTACTCGCACCCTCGTTTATACCCCTCGTCATAGTCCATCGCCCTGCGAAAGGCGTCGAACGACGATTAGCGTGGTTATTTGATACGAGAATACACGCTAGGGTGTCCGTTATTCAGCAAGTTGATTTTTTTTTTTTGCAGCGCCCCCTAAGTTTCTAGATCATGGTCTAAAAAGAAATGTCAGACCAGAAAAAGTTCTTAATATTCATATTCAACCTTGTTTCTGAGATGATACATTTTCCATTTGAATAACATAGGATTTTGTCACTTTTTACTTTTAATTTTCGTTCTCGTGAACAAGAAAAGATACAGCAATGAAATGGACATATGATAGTAGGAAATTGAACGCTCTACAAAAAAGGTCTCTTATAATTTTTCGATATATGCGATCCTTTAAAAGTTATTCAAGGTGAAAGCTGAATTCATTATAAATTTTCAGATTTTTATTACTTTTATGGCAAAATTATTATTATATAGAAAAAACTTTGTTGTTTATTCTCAAAAATATTGTATGCACCGAATCCTAGTCAGCCAGTAAACCTGGTGAAGAGTGGATTACGTGTAAGTTATGGGCTCATTCTAAATGTGCAAAAGGCAATTTGCTATTGTACGTATGTAAGAATTGTAATTCTGATGTAGAAGACTGATATGACGGTCTGATTTTAGATAGATCTTTACTGAAACTGGATAACATGAGACAGGTTGTATTCATAGTTAGGTTTAGTTTTAGAAGGAAAACTTTTGTTTTGGTAAAAGATTAAAGTGGTTTATAATAATTACTATTTCAAAGATGATAATATTTTGTTAGGAGATATACTCAAAAACTCTAATATGAGCCTGATTGTTCTATTTTCATAAATAAGTTAATTTTAAGAAAAGAAGTTTTCTGTTTTAATAGTCTATGATATTGGATGCTCACAAGTGTATGTATGTTGAATAATATTTTCATAAAAGCAACTTGATCTTTGATTAGCGATATATCAGAATAATTCAAGTTACATTAAGGTTGAAACAGAAAGTACAAAAATTAATCTTACTTATTGTTAATTTAAGTGTTCTTTAAATAGTTTAAAAAGAGACGGTTACCTTTATTAAAGTTCTTTATTAACCGAGAATTGATCTCAAATTTAAGTTTGTTTATAATTCAATAAAAAGTTTCTACCATTTAGTAACATTTTAATGTCTTGTTTTATACTAATCCTCTTTATTTACACTAATTACTGCTTAGGTCAACCTACCCCATGCTTATGGCCAACCTACCCCGGATATGGGGTAGGTTCACCAAGCGTCAGGGGTTTAGAAAATCGACTAAATAAGTATTATAATGATAAATATAGAGGTTATAGATTAGTATTTGAGGTACCTAAATAGTTCTTCTATCTGTATCAACTGTTGTTTTTGTTATATTAAGTTAAACATCAGAGATATACGAGCTGAAGTCAAAAGGTAGTCAACCATCCCCGGTCTCCCTTACTAAATTATTCTTCAGTGAGCTTGTACAAATCGAAAATTTCTAGATTCGTAGGAATGCTTGTGAGAGTAAATTTTTTAGTAACTTACGGTATTGAAGGAAAATTTTCTGATTTTATAAAATTCAATAGAAGCGCATAAAAATTTATGAAATTCTATCAAAATTTATAAATTGTGTATTATTAATTGATAAAGTCCCAAAAATGATTAGAATTAGAACCAAATACATGTAATGTAATACATTATTTTTGGTTTTTAGAATTTTTTTCGCAATTTTTTAATGTACTACCATCAGAAATTGAACATTTTTGAAAATGAACAACAAAGTTTTTTCCAAATAATAATAATTTTGCCATGCAAGTAATGAAAATCTGAAAATTTATTAGTTCAGCTTTCACCTTGAATAACTTTCGAAGGAGCGATTATATCAAAAAATCATGAGAGACTTTTTTTGTAGAGCGTTCAATTTTCTACATGAATATGTCCATTTCATTGCTGTATCTTCTTTTGTTCACGAGAACGTGAACTAAATGTAAAAAGTGGCAAAATCCCATGATATTTAAATGGAAAATGTATCATCTCAAAAACAATTTCCAATCTAAATATTAAGAACTTTTTCTGGTCTCACATTTCTTTTTAGACCATTAACTAAAAACTAGAAACGCCGTTCACCTCTCTCTCTCTCTCTGATTCGTTAATGAGCCTGTAAAATACTCACCGTCCGATTGCCGATCGGCTCCTTCTTCCAATCCGTCTTCTTCTACTGCATCTTCTTCTCTTTTACCCTCGTCCTTCTTATCAGACCATGATTCGCGATAGCCCGTTTCGCGAGGATCGATCGGACTTCGATCCGGACCCCAAATATTCGGGAGATGAAGCCCATCCGGCGAATCATCTATGATCACGTGCGCAGCTTTGTTAATTACCCGCGGTTTGATACAACCCTCCCTGCCCGTTATACTCACTCAAAGATTTGAGAAGCGAAGCGTTGTCCGTCGAAGAGCTCGCAGACCCCCGCAATTGACCACCGGTGGTAGACAAATTGTCGCATACCTTTGCCACACCGCAACGGGATATACGCACCCCAATACCTGCGTTGGACGTGCCGGGCATCGGTTCGTCGTCCGAAAACTCCATTGCTTCCGCAGCTTGGAGCAGAAGTTCGTCGTCTTCGGCGTCGAAATCATCCCAATGAGCGACTACGGGCGCTGATGTTAAAAACGCTACTTTTTGCAACCGGATTTTGTTTCACTCACCCCTCTGTAGGGCGTAGACCTCCGTTAAACGGCGAACAACGGCAATGCTCGTTGTACCGCGGTTCTCCAGCACCTCCTTAACCACACCTAAACTTTCGCTCACGCATTGAAATACCCCTCGATCGTACATGCGACCTATCACACGATCACTGCACGTACCCAATAAAAATCGCAATCTGTCGAATAAATCTTTATCGGACAGAGACGCTAATGCTCGACGCCATTCGAGATTACAACGCAGCACTGCACGGGGGTTGTAAACCCTGACGAAGCGCAACACTTTGAGAATCACCTTAATTAAACTCATTTTTAACATCTTGTTACCGTAGCTAATTGCGATTAAATGAGGCTGTTTGGAATGACTACGGTTATACATTCGTCATTTCATACGTGTACCCCCTCCTGGGGAAAAAACGCAAGAACAGCATTTTTCATATGCCTCGTATACTTTGCATCGTGTATACGGCCGTCCAATGGCGCATATTTGCGGAGATTCTTCGGATGTGAGCGTAGTGTGGACGAAATGCACGTGTATTGCAGCACACGTTCGATGGTAGCGGTTCAGTGTTATACGGCTCGGCGCGAGGATGCAGATGTGGCGAGTTGCGAATTCTGCACTTTCTTATCTAGGGGCCGCCTTCTCAACACTCACTGCTGCCCTGGCATCGTATAATTTGCTATTTGACCACCTTTTTCTAAACACTTTATCTCTCCCACTCTCTCTCTGTCTCATGGCGACCGTTTCTGAACGAACGCCATGCCGATTATGTCATTACGGGCGTCAAATTACACACGTACATCTTTGTGTGCGATAAAACCAATGTCAGAGCAGTAGTTGATAAAGGGAGTCAGATTAGGTACTTGTATTTCAGAGAATTTTCTAAAAAATCTAAAAAAAACAAAAACTATACCTACTCTTCCACTGCAGAATATGGAAGTGTAATGGAGCTGCAATAAAATTCAAAGAAGGGGATGGATGCAATAGAGAAAGCGATAGCGAGTGGATGATCGATTGGTAGTATACTTGGGGGTGTAGGAGGTATCATTTCATTATTCACACCAATGATTGGTTTGGTAATCCAAGGCGTAGGCATGCTGGTAACAGTGTGAGAAATGCAGAAGTCTGGGCAGCAAACGCTGCCTAATACACGTGAATTATTTAATGTAACTGAAGATAATATAAATTTTTTAATGCCCAGTGAAAACCATAGAACTTCTGAAATTCCCGATCATCCGATGCCTAAACGATCCCGAGGAGAAGTCAATGAATTCGTTGATAAAAAAGTAAATTTAATAGAGAAAAAAGAACTCCACAGTCCGGACGACCTGCTCAAAGAAATGGAGGTATTTTCGGGGAGTTTAGACGAAAATCAAGAGCTCAAGAACCTCAACAATTGGTTGAACTTGGATTTACACCTTGAAGCGACGATTGCAGAGTTTTTACCCTTGCCCAATATAAGAATACTTCCAAAACAGGTACAGCCAATTACTGTGTCAATCGATTTATCCAGAATCACAATTTAATGGTTTAGTGTTGAGAACTTAAAAGAAAAATAAATAAAATGAAATAAAATAAGATGGATGTTTTGTTGAATGTTAATCTTCAAACCTAGTCAAATAACTTGACAGGTAGAAAAATTGTTCGTTCTGTCATAAGAAAGTGTATAGTTTGTCGTCGACACGATTCCGTACCTCAGACAGCGGTGTCATCCCCCTTGCCGCTGGACCGAGTGAGAGACGCGCGAATTTTCGAGATAATCGGAGTTGATTTTGCGAGGCCACCTTACCTCAAGGGAAAGCAAAAATACTCATCGGCCTACTCGCGAAAAACAGCGATGCAGCAAAATTATGGGTTCACAATCAGTATTTTCACATGGTTTCGTTAATATTGTGTAATGTTCTTTATTCCTTTTACGGACTTTGAAGGGGCTTCCGTTCCCTTTATATAATAAATGCAGAAAAATAAAAAATATATCAGGAACTCAAACACAAAATACAAAAGCATACAAAAAAAAAAAGAAAAGAAAAGCTATATATACTTATAACTAACTTATAAATATCATCTTATAGATATCATCTTAGGGGTTTCGTTAGTAAATTTGTTTGTGAAGGTGAAGAGAAGCGGGAATTGGCGATTGCATCTGGACACTGTGCAGAGAATGTTACCATTTTTTCACACGAGCGGGCATTGCCTTTATACGAAATCTGCCCATTTATATCTACAAGATACGTACAATTTACGAGAGCGAATCGATGTAAATGAATATGAAAAATGCGTAAACAGGCGCTTTACCATATGACGCACGGACAAATTTTGGAGTGGGATTTGGTCTGATACATCGAACAGGCCCTTATGCGACCGCTGAAAGACATCGGAGGACCTACACGAGGTAGAGAGATGACCGATAGCGTATGATCTACATTTAATTGATCTGACAGAATCTGTAACCAAATTTTGTAATGTTTTTTTGGCGACAACCGAGCGACACATTGACGCGCGTGCCGCACGTATTTCGAGAGATAAGTCTGCAGATACCTATCTATAAAATTATGACAGGGCATCATTTTTCTCAGTGGCGGGTCGAAAGGTGATGACAACCTTGACTGTCACAAAGCTTTAGAAGTGGGTTTAACTTGTTTAGAGGATATGTGGAAAATTATGAGAATAATTCTTCGAAAAAATTTTAACCGCAATCAGATTCAAACGACAAAATAAAAAGACACTAACATCAACAGTAAAAGCCGTGGATGGAATAGTTACAATAGATTGTTATCAAAAAGTCATCAAAAATCATCCACAAATAAATCTAAGAGGAACCTAACCTAACCTATGCTGGAAGGAAATTCTTCAACAATGTGTTATACATTCTTATGACTGACTACTCAATTTTTGAAAAGTTATCATTTTATTCGTTACTATTGTCCAATTTCATCGAAAATTGTCATTTTTTGATCAATTAGCGCTTTATTCGTCACGAATTATCAATTTTTTGGAAAATTAACATTTTGTTCGTGACCAATTTTTTATTCTTTCGAAAATTAGTATTTTACTCGTGACTAATTACCCATTTTCTGAAAAATGAGAAATTAATTACCGACTAATTCTCAATCGACAGGAATGACCCATGATTTCATCATAATTACAGATTCATAAGAAAGTAATCGAAATTTATTTGGAAATTATTCGTCACAAAAACGGTAACTTTTGATGTTTGATGAAATGAATAAATGGAGAATGAAAAATATTTTTTTGCCGGATCTCTGGTCGGAGGTTAATTTGTGAGTTGAGTTGCGGTGTAAACCCTAGGTGGTAGTTGACTCAAAAGTGAAGAATGCATGTTGTGCGTGCCTTTTTACATGGGTACTGCGGACCAGGAAGAAAGACTTCTGACTCTTGTCTCTATCTATCCTATGCAATACATATCCTTGTCCTCATTTCTATTCATTTGGAGTATAGGCGATGATTGCTGAAGGTGGAGATGGTAATATAACGTAAACAAATTTAAGCTCTGGAGCGTCTGCCTTGCTGACGATTAGTCCGCTGATTCAGGGCCCTAGCCTAGTGTATATTTATGTGTTTATGAAGGACTTATACGTGTAGGTATAGAAACTGAAGCGGAACCATACCGATGTACAGTGAGAAATATCATCTAAAACAATTGACTGAATCTTTTGGTTTTATAGTGTTTTGACACCTGTCAACGTAAGTCTGCAGGTATATCGGTATAATCCCTTTTCTGTGACCCTTTGGCAGGTCAATCTTATTGTCAAACGTCCCCGCTGAACGTCTATGAGTTTTTCGGCGTACCGACATGAAACTTGCATCAATTCTCCTTAACATGAGGTAATTCTATTACAATGCAAAAATTAATCTAGAGTAGCAGAATAATGAATAGCAGAATAATTAATAAACTTATATACATATATGTGTATTCTCTTTATATGTAACTAAGAATTAAAACTATGATTCCGATAGAGAATGATGATAATGATGATAAAAGTACAGCAATTACATCGGATCTGAGAAAAAGTGAATATTCTGAGTGGGGGCGAACGTCAGTTGTGACCTAGTAATTGACGCAACTCAAGGCGTTTCTCTAAACCTTCAATTTGTACAAAGGGTTGGCGTTTGGGTAACGATTTTTGGGCTTCCTTCGGTTTTGGGGATTCTTCTGCTGGTGGTGCTTCGGGGTAGATCTTCGGTTTTCCTTATTGCGGGGTTTTAAAAGGTGCATTATTAATGCTGTGACTGATTGTGAGTCTTGTAAAGCGCCAAGCTGGTGTATCGACCATCCGTAAGTGGTGTTGACGGCATACCCGTGTATCAGGGTGTCGATTACTGTTTTTATTGTACATAATTACGATGCAGCGAATTCCCATGAATCCGGCGACTGCTGATCCAGAAGAAACATATAGGATGACCATAGTTGTTCCCAGGTATCTTGAACTATATTACGGAGGGTATCTTCATCCGATAAATTTTCAATCAACAATCCTTGTCGGTCAGCGATTTGCCCATCTAATCCTCTTTCTTGCAATTACATTGAGGACTGCTGGTCTTCCGGCTGGAAACATTGTATAATCTTACAAATTTTCCAGATTTTCTAGAGCTTAAATTCATTCTGTAGCCAGTGCTCTTGGTTTGGTGTATGCCCAAGTCAGCTTCGTCACAAGGATTGACTGTTTTTGATTGGTAGAGAACTATTTGTAGTTTCTTGTAGTATGACGTCATCCCAGCTTCCGTAGGGGTCGGTATATTGGACTCTTCTGCATTTTCCGTCAGGTGAAGTATCTCCTGCGTTGAGGGCCGTATAGCTGCCTCCTTTCATCAGGTGATGCACGAATTCGATCGATAAAGATATAGCGGTAGTCAATAAATTTTGTGGGACTTGTTTTTCCATTTCTCATTCTTGTTCCGCTAAATCCTTGTATGGCCTGTTTATCCGTGTTCGAACGTGTCTCTCCACGTGAACAAATTTGGAGTTCACGTAGGCAAACATATCTGGGTTTTCAACAGCAATCTTTCTTCTGGCGGGTACAGCTTCTTCTTTTCTCGTTCCTACGATGACCAGTTTGAGGTGCTCGGTCTCAATTAGGGTGTATCCACACAGGTACTGCTCTCCCTTTTAGATTATGGCGAATGTTACATCGTTTGTTGTTAACGTGTACATCTTAACCAAGTGCTTCCGGAACGAAGATATAATCTGTCCTCATCCAGATTTACCGATGCCCGATGTTAATTGTCAATGCTGCTTGCACGACTACGTCATCTCATGCTATTGTGCAAAGTGGAATTGCATCCCGCAATGAAAAAATGTTCCCATTGATGTTCGTGTTGCACTGATAATGAGTAACCACGATTGAGTTGTACTCAGTGAGTTGTAATAATTAGATACAGGGTGGTGGCGTTTTCCAAGCGAAGTTAGGGAATGTCGCATTTCCCTACGTCGATGAGAGATAAGGTTAATATGTTGGGATAAGGATTCCCGCAATCGTACCCTACTAGCGCCCTTGCTAAAATTGACGGTGGTAAAACAATTATAATTGGTATCATCATTCCGTATCTTATGATATTTGGTCCTTATGTTTAACTTATAATACACAATGATTAATTTCAAATCCGAATTTTACTTACAATCAGAGCAAATTAGTGTTAATGTTTGAATAATCTTTTTTTTCTGAATATTGTTTTTCTGCTTTTGATTTTTTTTTCCTTCCTGCTCAAAACTAGGGTAATTAACTACATCTTAATGATTCGAATAAGTTCACAATTTTTGTTTGAAATAATTGAGATAGAGTCATCATTATATGCTGTTAATTCGAGTAAAGTCTCCAGATGACATCAATGAGAGTTGCTTCTCCTAACGTATTGACTCTATCTGAAGTTATTCGAATTTCGATTCATAGTTTTGGTTCCACTCTTTTTAATTTATTTCTGTAACCATTCGGTTTTGGTTTTCAACTTTGATAATGATATATATGGACCTGTATAGTGGTCCCCAAATTTTCCTTCACCTGGTTTTCTTATTAAAAATACTTCATCTTCTTCACTCGGGTGCGAAGGGCTTATTTTCCTATCATAGCAGTACTTATATTTCTCTTTGGCTTTCAGTTAATTCTCTCTTACTTCGATTTGTGCATTTTTCAATGTAGTGAATAACTGCATTCAATAATCTCCTTAACTTCGGTCGAGTTTTTTATCTATTATCTATTAGCGTATGTTCGGACGGTAACCATGCTAGTTTAACGAACACTAATTCATGAGGTGTAAACTTAGATCCTTCATGTTTCAATTCTTATTGGTTTTGTATATATATGTTGTTTCAAATATTCTACAAATACATGATGCAACCTTTCTATTGAACCATTTGATTGAGGGTTGTAACTGATCTTTGCATTCAGGATCTTTCCGTTAACACTTGAGTTGAGGTAGTCATATAAATTTATAAGCAAACTATGGTGGGTCATGCCGAGTTTTACATACAGTCTTCAGTTGATCTCTTCGGTCCTCTTGCTTAACACAGATGTTGCTTACAATCAAATAAATAATAGGACACCACCATGTATAAAAAAAAAGAAGAGAAACAAGTAAAATAAAAATCGATCGATACCTTATGAAAAACGTGAGATAAAAATAAGGGAATCGGTATAAAAGTTAAATATGCAGAATCGAATTGTATGAATCAAAATTGCTGACGATTATGTAAGTTAGATAAAGTAGGATAATTAATAAAATAAAATGGTGAGCATGTACAATAAAAATAAAAATGCCATGAGAGTCTCACTCTTCCAGGGATATTATTCGTCAATTATAATAGATAATTATACTCTAAAATCTTGTGCCTGTTCACTGCTACGGCCCTGGGAAAAGACAGCGAAATTCGCCTAGTCACCGGACAACAGTATAGAGAATATGTTATAATATAATATATTTTCTATACTGTGACCGGACTCTCTTAGTTCGGCGAATCCTCGGATCTCTTCGATCATGTTACGATTACCCCTCCACCTCATGTCCAGCAATCGGCCTGATAACAGGTGCTTACAGGGTATTAATTTGTATTTTGAATCTGTTACTTTGTATTTTGAAGTTCCGAATTTAAAGAATACTTTTTTGATTAATGCATCTGCTATTTTAGCTGAGGTAGTTGTTTCAAGAGGTATTGCTGAACAATATTTAGTGAGTTGACTTTTCGTTCCCTGATGGAGAAATAGGTACTAGAGGACCTACATGTCCATCGATATTTATATTGATCAATGCTAGAACCTGGTGTGTCAGTAAGGACCATTGGTTGTTTCGTTTTTACTCTAGTAAGTTTCTTCAATTGGCATTCCAAATGATTTCCAACATACTCCTCAATTTGAGTTGTGATATTATTCCAATACAAATGTTGCCTGAATGTTTAAATCATTTTTTTGTGACCTCCGACTAGGGTGGCGAAATATTTTTCCGTCCTCTGAGGGAATTCCGATGAGGTTTTTGCAAATTTGTTGTAATTGAAGAATAATTTCATCCCAGCTAATGCTATTTATGCTTTCGGTTTCTGAAATGGTTGATCTTTCAATTGTACTTTATCTGAATTCGGATGTATTCTCTTTTTTTGCCAAGCCTTTGTAGTGGGTTTTTTTGATTTTTTGAACTCTGGGTCTGCTCATGTCACGTCAGGAGAGTGACTCGATATAAGTTGTCAATAGAAGGGGTTTGAAGAATGTGTGTTTATAGATGTTGTAACTAAAATTGCGTCATTATTAATATTTCCACTATTACAATTCTAGGTACCAGTAGTTGTTTCTCTGACGACGGTGTGGATAGGCGATATAAGATAGTAATGTGTGTAAGCGGTTAGGTTTATATAAGTTTGTTTATGGGAGTTAAGAGCGGTCTTGAGGCGTAGCGGGTGTGAATGGTTGAAATGTGACTGAGCGGAGCAGAGTATATCGGGTATGGGTGATGGTTTGGATGGAGGTGATGTGAGGTACACCCGGTGAATAGGTGTCGGGTTCCGAAGTAAGGTCGATGACTTCAGGGGATGCAGGGGAGGTGGATGTTACCTGATGACTTATGGGGTGATTGGTGAAATGCTGGTGTTTCGGAATCAGTGGAAAAAGTACCGGAGACGGGGTGTCGGTAGGTGAAGGACTGTCACTTGAGGAATGAGAACTTTGTGGTGTTGGCGGCGAAAAGGGGCAAGTAGAGTCACTCTGGTTGTGAGATAAGGTTGTGGATTCGGAGAGATTGGCTGTTTTATATGCCAACTCTATTAATTCGTCGATTTGATTCAGATCCTTTGCAATTGCGGCCTGTTTACGCTGCCGTACTTTGACCCCTCCACGTTTGCGGTATTTCCTATTTCTTTCAGCTTTGGTCTGGAACATCTAGGAGTAATACATAGGTGGTGAGACTTCGCCTTGACCCGGCGAAGACAGGGAAATTGGGAAAAACGTAGCAGATTTCGAGGTGATAGATAAATGGTTTGCAAGTAAGAAAATGGAAAGAGAGCGGTTCAATACTCGGTAGTCCGCCCGTTCTTTTTAATGTACTTGGCGCGAGACTCTACCGAGTCTCTTGATGTGTATAATATATATATAGTATAACGGAGGGGCTTCTAATGCAGTCCTGAGAATTAGACGTTAGTTTTTTTTGTTTTTCACCGAGGCAACTCGGGTGGGCAATAGCAATAGAGGATCAAAATTAACGATCTTCGGTTCTGAGAATTAGACGTTAGTTTTTGCCCTGAGAAAAACTTCATAGTAGGAACTAGTCGAAGGAACAAACCAAGAGATAGAAGTAGCAATAGAAAAGGACCTCCTTAGATGCTACACAGAAGACATTGAATGTAACAAGACTAAGATGCTAGCATATTTTCCCTTCAAAAGAATGGTGAAGAACAGATATCAATTTTTCACGGAGCACTGGAAAGCAGTCCAGCAAAAGGTTCAAAGAGGTGATTTTAAGTGGGAGAATGAGTACATCATCCCATATCTAGAACAAAAATCCCGGAGTTTCTCCAAAAGCTGTAGGCAAATATTACTATCACTGTCGGAATCATCCCGATGGAACAAAATATATTGCTGTTTCCTATACATTTTTTGCAACAAGGACCCATTCAACGTGGACGATGCTCCCATGACAATAACAACGTCAGAAGGATATATATTGGACTTATACGCAGAAAGAGGAATTTTCCAGTATGACAAAGATAGAAAATGCTAGGTTCTGTTCCAAATTAAAGCTTCAGAGCAGATAACAAAACTCGACACGGGAGATCTATACCAGGGATGTCTGACAGGATACATGATAACATCTGAGATAGAAGAAGACGCACCAATTTCCACAATAAGAAATCTACAAAAAAAAAAAACTGTGACAAATAATTGAATATAATTTGGGGGTAGCTTATAGGAGGCGAATATAACTCAAAGGGGCATTGCCCGGCAATGTAACAGTATGTTTGGCAATTGTCGGAGACCTGTACGCTCGCCTGTACGTGTATTGTATTGTCGGATTTTCTTATTATAATTATTGAACATCCTATCGTTACACGGTTAAACATTTCTAAATTATTGTCGCGACATATGCGGACAGCGTATGTTCCTAAGGCTTTATTATGTTTTACTAAATGGGTTAGTACTTGCTGTTTCCATAATTTTAAACGCTGGTTAGCCCTGGTTCTGTATAAGCAGTTGTTGTCATAATCGACTTTGACATAGTTGAATCTTCTGGTATATTTATCCATAGCGTAAGGTTTTTTTTTTTATATATATGTGTCGGCGCATAGTATATTGGATTTGGATCTCTGGCGACTGTCAGTCGCCAAAGATGGCATTTAGTCTAATTGTAAGTTTACGTTAAGGCATATTTGTTAGTGTTTATGTTTAGTAATTAGAGCCTTAGACGTATGGTCGACTCGAGTGGCGTCGAAGGGGATGCGAGATGACGGCCCTTTTTTTTGTGTGGTCCTCCATCGAACGTAGCCACAGCCCTGGCAATGCTGACTTTTGAGGGCAGTCTCATTTTGGGAATGAGAGCTGCAGTATCGTAGCATTTTTAGAGAAGATCACAGTAAAGAAATTAAAGACGGGCTCGTGAATTCGTTAAGGTGTCTCCCTTTGGCGTTATTCGAGCCTATTGTTAAATTCATTTAGAGATTTTGGTTATTTTGATAATTAAGACTATTTGTTAAATTGAACTTTGTTTAGTTTATTAGGCTGTAAGAGTAACCTTTAAATATGAATCCGCCCGCCCCCGATAAGAAACGGGCTCGTTCTCCGACATATGTATATTCGTGTCCTGAAGGGGAAATGGGTAAAGGACCCACTATATCCATACATATCTTTTCAGAGAAATAATCTGGTGTGTCAGTAAGTATCATTGGTTGTCGTGTCTTTACTCTGGTAAGTTTCTTTAATTGACATTCCATACAATTTCCGATATATTCTTCAATTTGATTTTTAATATTTTTCCAATGAAAGTATTGCCTAATTCGGCGATATGTTTTGATCATTCCCTTGTGTCCTCCTATTGGGGTAGCATGATATTCTCGAATTATATTTGTTCTTGCATTTTCTGGGGGAATTCGAATTAGATTTTAACAAATTGTGAATTTACATGAAGTATCAGAAGATATTTGTTGTAGTTGAATTTTGATTTCGTCCCAACTAATGTCGTCTATGTTTCCAGTCTCTGAAATAGTCAGGGTTTGTAGTTGTAATTCTCGCACCACTTCTAACAGTGACTGCAAAGCGTCGTTGAGAATGTCTTTGTCCAAGTTCGTATGTTTTGTCATTTTTATTGCTAGGCCTATGTAGCGAGTCTTTCCAATCCCGTGTACTTTGGGTCTACCCAACATGACGTCTGTAAAAGAAGGTAATTTATTAGCTTTTTGGAGATTTTTGGCGCCTTCGTCGCATGGATGGCCATGTGTGGTCATAAGAAATACCAGATTGCCCTTTTGAAGTGAAAGGTTGTTTCGAGTTCCGGTAAATTGAACGGTCTCTGGTTCTAATTGAAAATTGGCATATGGTCCTTGTCCTGACTTGAAATGTTTTTAGGATCGGGTTCAATTATGGACGGTGGTGTTAGGGTGACGCACTCAGCGTCTGAGTTATCGCTATTCATTGGCGGTGTTTGACGTTCATCTCTAGTCGGAATGTTTATGGGAGTTTTGGTTAGTACGTTTGCGTGGTTTATTTTATTATCGTATATCGAGATGAAGAACGATTCGGGAAATATGATTATTATTTTCTTTTCGACATCCGGCCACCTCAGCTTATCAAGACCGCAGCTAATTTTGGGCATAGTGATTTTATAACAGTTCAATCCAATGCATAGATCTCTTAGAGAGAGTGAGCTTTGTTCGAGTGTTTTTAATGTAGGTTTGCTGATGTAGGACTGAATTCTTTAGTGATCAGGTAAAAAATATATTTATTGCCTTGGGCTAGATAGGCTACTTCTCCTACCGTTTTATTTTATAATTTTTTAATATGCGGACTCCGCGAAATCTTGTCCTAAATTCGAGAGCTATTCCTGCCCCTATTCTGAAATCTTTTATCACGCAATGTGCTAGTGAGTAGTCCTCGTCTGCGGTGAATATATCTTCTGGTATTAATTTTACGTCATCACTTGTAGCTTGCGGGACTGTATTTATATTGAGAACTCTTTTATCTGATTCTACGGGGTTTCTGGATAACGCATCTGCGTTTAAATTGATTTTTCCTGCCTTATACTGAACCTTGTATTCGTATTCTGCTAACTTCAATCGCCATCTTACTCATCTAGAAGTCGGATCTTTTACAGAATGAAACCACATTAATGGTCTATGATCTGTTACAAGAGTGAATTCGTTTCCGTATACGTAGGATCGGAAGTGATTGACCGAATAATTTTGTTCCGCGCTGTTTAATAATCTCGATGTATATGCTACCGGTAGGTCTTTCCTTATAGGACCCTGGCTAAGAATTCCGCCTATCGCGTAGTTAGATGCGTCTGCAGTTATTACGAATGGTTTTGTGAAATCTGGATATTGTAGTATTGGTTTGCTGCATAATTTGTCTCGTAGTGTTATAAATGCTTTTTCTTGTGCTTCCTTCCAATGAAAAGGTACTTCCTTTTTTAATAAGTTTGAGAGTGGTTTGGCTATTTTTGAAAAGTCGGGTTTAAATCTTCTATAGTAGCCAGCTAAACCGAGAAATTGTTAAATATTTTTAGCGTTTCTTGGCTTTGGAAATTATTTGACTGCTTCTATTTTTTTAGGGTCAGGTTTCAATCCGTCCTCACTAATCATGTGTCCTAAATACATGACTTCCTTTCTTAAAAATTCG
The DNA here is from genome assembly GCA_963978495.1 of Athalia circularis. Classification (NCBI taxonomy): domain Eukaryota; kingdom Metazoa; phylum Arthropoda; class Insecta; order Hymenoptera; family Athaliidae; genus Athalia; species Athalia circularis. The sequence continues at coordinate 15,972,786 of OZ021698.1, read as the reverse complement.
CACTTATCTGGTTGTAACTTTAAATTCGCTTCTCTGAGTTGTTTCATTAATGTATTGAATTTAATTTCATGATCTCGTATTGAACTACCGTAAATTATTATATCATCCAGATAGACAAAGAGTTCATTTCCCTGTAATCCAGATAGAACGTTGTCCATTAATCTTTAAAATGTAGCCGGAGCGGTAACTTGTGAGAAATATTATTGTTCGCGAGAGAATTCAATAATTCAAATAAATCACTGAACTATTGAGACAACTTATACAGCTCAAGTTAGCGAGTTTTTGATTATTCGTATGACTCAAAAGAAATATTAATGGGAGGCAACTTGAGCTTGCCTCAACACGGCTGTTATAATCCCACCTATTTTATTCGCTTATTATTTCTTTATCGTAAGTCGCCACAGAGTGATATTGACTATGGCTGATTGCGACAGAATGTTTAGTCTTCAGGTTTGATTCGCGCAAGTATTTACCTGTAATGTACTGACCCTATATATCTTATTGTATTTTATTTTAAGTAATACATGTTTCTTGCCTGCGTCTTCGACCCATCAAATCCTATACCCTAAGCTTGACCATAGACAGACCCTATCTTTTGTTTACACCTCTAGCATCTCTTACTAAAACAAACCTTCCCGAAAACTTTTATTACCCATTTCCTACGCATCTGCATTGCAGCTGCAATAGAATAAACTTTCCACTCCAAAATCCATATTATTCCTAATTTTCCTATTGGTCATTCCAAAAACTCAAGTTCCTCCCACAACGCCTCTTCCAAAATTTACTCATCCCTACAAAGCAGAATAAGTTCAGCTTCCGAACAGTACAGACTATCATTCAAGAAACTCCAATATCCAAGAAAATAAAAGATTTGTTCACCAACATATACCTATTCGTTTGTATAAACCTCATCCCAAATCACCAAGAGTTGAGAGTAGTGAGCCATTACATACCGGCTAAAATTCACAGTAAATTCCACCGCCATATTGGTTTGATCACCTCGGAACGGCCACTCTCAACTCACTCTCAATTTTCTCCTTGAAGGAGCAACAAGTATTTGTACCTCATTTAGTTCATCTCATCACTAATAAAGTTAAAACCAGAAATTCTGAGATCTTGAATCTCAATACTTTACTAGTGAACGGATCCTAATTATAACAAAAATCAGTGTTCCCAAGAAAAGGGCACACAACACGGCCCTTTCCTTTGTGAAATTTGGAATAGCAAAACGTTTCATAATTTTCGCAACAAATTCGTGATGCGCTACACTATCGTTTTGACCCATAAAATAACATCCGCATAGATTTGAGCGTTTATTATCCGACGCAACGTTGTCAGATTCCATAGCATATATTTGAATGTATAGTTACACTGAATTATTTTTTTTTTTCAGCAGCTGCTTGAAATTTAATGTTGATTTGAATTGAATTGAAGTTAACTGTCTCAATCATCTGACAATGAGTCTTGGATCGAAGATAGGTGAGGATCGGAGTGCGGGGTTTTAACGTTCTTTCAATATTTCAATGTGCGTTAATCGCTTAATTTCACCAGTTCGAAAATTTGTTATTCGGCTTCACAATATGTAAAAGAAAAAAAAAAAAAAGTTATTTTTAATCCAACGAAGGATTTTTCAGCTCTCTCGATATGTAAAATTTTAACGCTTTTTCTCGTTGGTGTTTCGAATGATCTTTTTGTTATCCTTTCTTTTTCGAATCCCACCGCCGCGCTGTCACCAAAACTTATGTCACATACGGGGTTAGTCGAAAAGCTCTTTTAATAATTTTTCTTGTTATCGCAAAAAATCGCGTCCGAATCCGATGGTGACAACAATGCCTCCGATTTTATACATAATGTATCGGCATAAGGAAGGCCAGAAGGGCGTTCATAAGAATAATGGTAAAAAAAAACTACGAGGAAAACTATTTATGGGTCAAGAAAATGTGACTTATCTTGTTCGATGATGCGTCGATGCGAACCGGGTGGTCCGATTGCTGAAAGTCCAAGAGTGTTCGGGCGAGTTGGGTAGCAGCTATTTACTTCACACCAAGTGAATTTTAAAGTCACTCCAATAAAAGTGTATTTGGAAAAAATCAAGGAATTTGAAGTCACTCAAAAACAAAAGTATGTTTATCAAAACCAAAACCAAGCAATTAGCGATAGCACAACAATGGTTTTATTCGAGGTTTTATTTATGGGGTTTCGGCCGACGCACTACTCATTTGGAAAATGTAACTCTGATTTTCGTAGATTTATTTAATTACAACTTGATGGATTTGTTCACTTCGTAAGTTTTTATTTAATTATTGATTCCAAAAAACACTTGTCTTCTCGCGTACTGCTGATTTTCTCTTTTGATTCTATTTGATTTCGAAGCGTTAAAATATCCTAAGTCCACAGCTCACGACTGATTTGAGGAGTGTTTAACTCGGGTCAGACAGTGATTGCCTATTTAGCGGTTCAGATGTGAACCCTAGCTGGTGGTTGACCGAAAACTGAAGACCGGACCTTGTGCATTGGTTTTTATACGAGTAGTGCGGACCAGGGAGAAAGACCTCACAGGCGAAGATTCCCGAAGGTAATGTAAACATTTTTGGCTACCCGCGCGCTAGGGCGGTCCTTCGAGCTAAGCCGTTGGGGCTTACCCTAGTGTATCAATATGTGCTTATAAGGGTATACATGTATGACTATCGTGTTGATGTGATAAGCATATCTGCTATACGGCTAGCAATGAAAAAAATCAAGTTTTCAAATTTGCAGCATTTTGACTCCATCGCTGATACATTGTCTTTTTTCTCACGGATAACTCGGTCAAAAACAATCGCACGATAATGGACAAAGAGCATTTTGAAGGGCAAGTTTCAAACTACGAAACCCTTATCATGCCAGTCTTGTGCGATTTTTATGACACGGTGTACGTCGTAAAAAAAAACGCAAAATTTTGCTATCACCGTTTCAAATTTATACAGTTTAATGAAAAGTTGTGCAAAGTAAATCTAACTTTTCAGTCAGAGCTTCAAGCTTCAAAACTCGATTTTTTTCATTACAATCCGTTCATTTTTGACGGAGTACTCATTCGAAAAAAGGTCTTTTTTTTGGTAAAATTTAAGTGATCCCTTAATTTTCGTGCATAGTGTATTTGAGGGTCGATCGAAAATCCACTCTTTCGAAGTACACCGAATATATCATTCTTAGCGACGGAAAAAAAAAGTTCGCAAAGGGAAAAAGTTTTCGGTCATCACAGGCTCGCCAGAGTTTGTCAAAGTTAAAACTGATGAAAAAATAATTCTGATGTATGTTTTCGAAAGAAATTAATTCTTCTAAAAGAAGTTCCTCAGGTAAAATTACGTGAATTCAATAGTTTTTGAGTAATTGCAATTTCAGTGGAAAATTATCAGTTTGTTTGATTTAGGGAAGACCGGGGCTGAAAGTAACAGGTTAAGTTGTAACAATGCATTTACTTCCAAAAATGAAAAAAGCTAGCCAAATGATTGCAACCTAAGGAAAATGATTCAAGCAGGGGCACTGGGGTGGTCCAAAAAAAAGTGTTTGTTTTTTTTTGAGCGCTATGATCTTAAAAGTTACTTTTAGGGAAAAGAGAAATCCTTCTCCAAGCGCGGCTCAACATCTCATTTCTACGAGACTCGCAAAGACTTTCCGTTTTCCCATTTAAATAGTACAGGAATTTTTTTTCCCATTTTTAGCCCGCAAAAGTTTGGATTTTTTATTTTTTCTTAATTTGATGTACATATTCTTGTGGGAAATTTGATTTTCTACAAAAAAGTTTCGATATTTTCTTCTCGTAATCCTAATAGATAAAAAGTTATCTGGCTTTGAACACTTGCAACGAGGTTGAATACAACCACAGATACGACTTAAAAACAATTATTGAATTTCCATGAATGCAGAGTGGTTATTAACTATCTAAAAACAATTTTCAAAGTTCAGAAATATTTAATTAAAAATTCGCAAATTCATGGTCAACTTATTATACATACAATAATTACCATTTTTTCGAGAAAATTTAAATTGAAAAAAAAACACTTAACACTTGTCATTGGGATGGTGGTTGGGTGGTATTATATTAGCTACAGAAACCGTACGCCTGCCACCAACAAATTTGGAACGACGATTAAATTTACCATTGATGAATAACATTTTTTTTTGTTCATGAAAGAAAAAGATATATAAATCATAATGACAATTGCGATTATCTCAAAAACGATGGAATTTACATAAATTAAACCAAGGACCTCATTTGTAAAGGATTGAATTTTCTTCAAACACGTGTACAAATGGAAAAAAAAATTCTATCACTTCAAAATTTGACGAACCTTGGAAAGCCTGAGATGACTACCTAAAATTTTTTTCCTTCGTATATATTTTTTTGAGATTGCTAAGAATAATATTTTCGGTAATTAAAAAGAAGCGTATTTTCGACCCACCCTATAATGCCTGTTGAAAAGTTCTGACCCAACTGTAAATCAAGCAGCGTCACAGCTTGAGTAGTACCATAGATAGGTATATTGAACGTATGGTAATATTGAAGAGTGCTCCTTCCGGTGGCTTCACTTGTGATATACTTTGACAATTTTTTTGTTACTCAAGTTGATGTTAGTAGTCATCGTACAGCCAACTCTCGCCTAAGTATTGTTGAATGGGTTGCTAATTTTTCAAAAGTAGTAAAACTATATTTTCTGAGATTCTCTCAATCATACCTACGGAGGTACGGAATAGGTACAGTAGTTTGCCATTCAGGCTGTGTACTATTCTCTAACGTCGGTAAAATTATCCTACGTATGTACGAGCGTGTGGTAATACCAGAGTCCGTCATATCTCACGGCTAAATATATGCATGGTAAGGTGAGAAGTTTGTTCATCAGATGTTTCCTGTAAAAGCAGCTATTTCAAAGTATTAGCATAGATATTAGATATATTGAATATCTATGGCAAAAGTGAATCAAAGCTGCAAAAATAATTGCGAAAAATCGACAGTCAGAGTCACTTAGAATGGATTCTCACTAAATTTATCTATGCGTTTTCCCAATAATTCATGGCTAAAAATGATGTACGTATACTAATGTTATCAAATTATTCATAACATTGTGTTGGAATTCAATGTTGGATATTGTTATCGAAATGCATGAATGTAATGTAAAGATGAATATTCATGACGTACATTTCTATGACTGTCCCGAAAGTGTACAAATGAACATAAAAACATTTCGGTGACGTCACGGGAATGTCGTGAAGTCACCGAAATCTACGAATCATCTTGAAATTCGTCGTCGAAATGGACCAATAACATACATTATTAATATGATGAAAATATATAGTATGTGTCTACAAGGAACTCATATGTGTAAGTGTAGGAACTGAAGCAAGACCATACCGACACACTTAGAAATATCATTTAAATCAAGTGAGTAAATCTTTGAGTTTTATGGTGTTTTGACACCCGGGATTAACTGTAGGTCTTCAGGTATATCGGTATAATCTTTTTTCAGTGATCCCTTCCGAGCAAGTAGCAAAATAATTTATATATAATTCTTCTTTTATGTGACTGAAAATGAAAACTATGATCCACCGCTAAAGAGAGGGTTGTTTCTTCCATGAACATGAGTTCGAACAATTTTGCTGCTACGCAATTTTTGGTTAGCTTTTTATTTGAATTTTATTAATCATAGATTACTTCTTAACTTTCTCGTTATTTCACATTTGATTCCAATGCCTTGTAAATAGCGATTTCACTTATAGTTGCTCCAGCAATTGCTGAATTTTTGTATTCTTGATAATCAAAGACCATGTCAGGATTTTTTCTGTGGCGCAGGGTACTCCCTGATCCACGTTGGACCCTCGTACAAAGTGTTGTATGTGGCATCTCTCCATGATCCCGCGGGCAGAAAAACGTCGATTGAAGTTGCATTTTCCACGATAACGGGAGCAACCACGATCACTTCACCCAACATAAATTTTACGGATAAAAAAATTGTGATAAGGAGCGGTACGTGTATCGCAATATACCTGAATGAAATCAAACAACATGAATCGGTTCGTGAAAAATCCAATTTCATGTACATACATCCTTGTGCAATCGCGGACGAGAGTTAAAACCCTACTTCTTCGAATCAAAACGATCTCTTTTATTTGCACGGTTCTGACCTGATGATGACCATATAAGATATATAAATTTTAAACTGGCCGTAGGAACTGGAGGCTAAAACTCGAATTTACCAAGTCCAGTATATGGACCCCAGCCTGTTAAAAGTGGACAATGTACTCCGTTTCAGGCTGGCATTAGTGAAACATATTTAAAGTTATATTTCGACTCGGGACTACTGGTGATTACTGGACGAAGAAAATTCAAATTTCAGTTTGGAATAGCGCGAGCAACCTTATCACTTGATGAAGAACTGATATATGATCTAGGATTAAAGTATACTGCCCATATCTATGGTATTGGCAATATTTCCGGAAGATCTAGGTGTGTTTTCAAAAAATGAAAAGAACTCACGGCTATCTTAATTTCGATCCTGTAGAATCTTTATGAAGTTATTCAACGAATTGTAACTGAATCCAACCAGAAAAATTGAGGATAGATGATTTTTCTGTAATACTTATTGTTAGAGGATAGTGAGATGCATGCGTATAATTGTGAATCCTTCCGCGAAGCCAATCATTTCAAGAGAGTGCCACGTTCGATGATGATGCCTGAATTATGGGCAATCGTTAACACAGTTGCAGATTTTAAAAATAATATCCTATGCAATCCCTTCACACGCGGTAATGTTATTAAGTAAGATCAAAAAATTTGTTGAATTCTTACAAAAATTTATAAGTTAACGATATTCACGGCTTCCAGGATCATTATCAATTTAGCCGTTCAGCCTTAGGTTACCAAACATGCAGAATATTGGAAAATGGCTTGCTTGAAAAGCTGGAAATCTCATTTGAGATTCTTCTCAATGAAAGTAATTCTCAGCCAACGTAATAATGCAAAAAGCTCTCGTCGAGACCCTCGTTCTCAATAATACCGCAAATGGTTTCCACGAACGGTTCAGGCTTTATCTCTGTATGTCGAAACTGAGAGAAAATTCGATTTATTAAATATTTACACAATTTCTTCCGTTGCAGTACACGAATAACTTCTCCATGAAGAACGCGCTAATTAAATCCGAGGGACAGCTTATCTGATAAATTGGTACAGCGGGATATATTCAAACAGCGTTTGTTATCTTAACCTCAAGGGATCCTGGTGGAAACAATATCATCATCACTAAATAAAATGTACCCCCACAGACTAGACATAAAGACCTCAATTGTTTCTACAGATGAACGCCATTTTTTACCACCTTTTTGTCTTCAAAAGTGCCAGAAACGTCACCTTATACAGATGCGTTGATTAGCAAAAATGTATTTTGCGACTATTGAAATCCTTTTGTCAGAAAAGTAAACGGGTCGATGTCGGTTTTATGTTTTACATTATCACTTGGTACCTTTCGAATTTTCGCTTCAGCAGAAGAGGTTATATGAAAACATTTCTAAAATGAAAATTTAAGTTTCAGTCGGATCTTGACGGTATGAAATTCGGTGATCGCCTCCAATCGTTTTCTAAGGTATTTGCGGTATTGGTTGAGTTTTATTCAATCGATGAGATAAGTTCTGACTGGGATCTTATCAGACTTTTAAATCATTTCACTCTGTATAATTTTTGATTCAAATCTTCTTTTCTTCATTACAAAAATTAACTGTAACTTTCAACGAGAATATTTTTTGGGTCTCTGATCAGCAAAATGCCGTCAGATGTTTTCATTCCAGAAATTACAAATGAACGAATCCAGATCCGAGTGGTCAGAGGTTCTGTAACGATATCAGGAAATAGGAGTCAACTAAACTTTGTCACGTAAAAGAGTGTGCTAGCCCCTTTGTATCGAAGAAACTTCGGCAATTCAGCATTGTTTTCTTAAGAGCCAAGCGATCCTCTAAAAAAAGATCCGTTTCATCTAGCGTTTCAAGAGTTACAGGCGATAATTTTTCCGGTGGCAAAACAGAACTATAATATCCTCTTTGACGTACCTGTCTCCCGATTTTATTTATTCACGCTTTTATTGACATTATTAAAGGAACAGTATTTTAAAATTAATCAATATAGGTATTCAACTATCTAGTATATAAGACACGAAGAATAGTTCTCGTCAAATTAGGCCCAATTACTCGCTTGTTTTTATGCTGATTGTTTGTAGCCATTATTTTTCGAATGATCTAGCACCATCATAATTCCCATGAGCAGCGGAGGCATCTTTGAATTTATCGGTGATGTGTAGCAAGGAAGGATTTCTCGGTCTCTAGGGATGATTCACTACCACTAGCGGTAAAACAATGGTGAAACTACAACTGTGATGCTTTACGAAGAATATCATGATGCCCGAGGGATGCATCGGGCCAATCTTCCACCAAAACGCCAGACGGTTTTCTCCTGCAGCGTGAAAAGTAACGGTTTTCCGAAGTGACGCAGATTATCTCACGAGTTCCTGCACTATATTCGCTTTATTCGAAGTTCTTCGTACAATAGTCGGCGGAAAGTCCTCTAGGCGGTTCGACCATAAAATTGTGAGCTTAGTTGTAACAATTTTCCGGGATCACGCGAATCAACTAGGATTTTCCTGCAGAATGTGTTATTAGAAGCGTGAATACTCTTACCACTTGGATTTTACTCTGGCATTTTATCGAATATTCATCGAAGCAGGGGAATGTTCTAAAACCATTTTCATCATCATGGGATTGGTAATTTATGAAAACATCAAAACCACGCAAAACAAGATCCACTGCACCATCATCCGTGCGGAAGCCCTGCTCTTTCATTTACCCTTCATCCTCTTAACTAAAATTGAGAGAGAGAGAGAGATGGAGGGTGAGAGAAAGAAAGTGTCAGATCAATACTACATAGAGGATAAAGAAATAATATGTAAGAAGAAATTCAAAAAATAGTGGGACTAATGTCAAAATGTTTTTCATGATGGAACAGCCAAAAATCTGGAGCTTGCAATTAGCGTTTGCAGATCCAAAGCATAATCATGGGTGTTACGCAATAACAGGTGCTTAAAAGTCAGTATTTTCAACCAGTTTTTTTAACTGATTATGCAATATGTATGCTATTTTAGGTTTTATTACTATGGTCGCAACGTGTCGAAGGTGGGTCATTGTGTGAAACTTGAGGATATGTCAATGCATTATTGAGCAGGTAAATTTTTTTCGCATCCGTTAAATGGTCGGTGAATATTCAAACAATAGATTCAACCTTAACGAGGTTTGAATAATGCAAATCGTGTTGAATATTCCTTTATATCACCCTGTCATCCTGGCAATGACCCTTGGAAATCACGTGTTTGAAATATTGTTGTCAATTTCCGACGGTCCAAGATTTGAAGATTATCGGAAATCTATCGCGCAAAAAAAAAAATATAAAATTTGTCCGTGAAGAATAAACCGATACTTTTGGTACCACGTACGGTTTCCAAAAATTTCAACTGTGCTGGATTTAAGCTGTAATGAGTTGAGGAATAAATGGGGGATCAGTTTTCGAGAAAGGTTTTCAGAGAAATCTCGGGATAAAAGATTCTAAAAAAAATTAGTTTAAAGATTCTCAAGAGATAAGCCTATACAGAGACGTTCTTATTATTTCTAGTAATCCAACTTTGGCTCTCCAATTTCATGGCAAAATACTTTGAAATTAAATTACATTACAATATATAGTATATGCGGGTTGGCAAGTTTAAAAACTATAGTAACAATTGCAGCTTGAGAACTTTGTTTAGTCCAGAAAAATTTGACTGTGACAAACGACATATGGGCCGATGGACGAACCAACGGGTGATCCCATAAGAGTTCCATTTTTCCTCTTGAAGGACGGAATTCCGAAAATTTCTCTAAATTTGCCGGTCCGGTCACGAGTATCACATATTTCGTTTATCGTTCTTACGTACTTTGGCTAATACGATACGAAACGTCACTATACTATCAATGTAATTATCGAATTGTCACAACAAGGAATTGTGAGTAGATAATGCTATTTGTAGCCTTTGTTAAAATACAGCACATTTTTATCCCCGAAATTCTGTTGCGTTTTATTTCATTATTTCGTTATCGTAAATCGTTGTCTTCGAAATCGACAACATTCTACGTTGGCATGTGAAAAGCCTGTGCCTAACCAGCCAGTACGTCGGATCTGGATTTTGCCAGTTCTGGTAAGTTTTGGTACGTCGACTGGAAACAACAATAACAATTATATTAGTTTTGGGTTTTACTTTATATCCAACCCAAGTCGCGCCCGCGGAGTGCAGACTCACGATTATCGGGTAACACCCGCTCGGAAAGAAAATGCACGTCTTACAATCAGTCCATATACCTACCGATTGACTTAGGGATGTACATGCTTACCTACCTTGGGGTTTTCTCGTCAGAATTTTTTCGAGCTACAATAATTGAATTCTAGCTGTCATTTCAGGGGGAGATAAACAAATGATAAGAGGAAGAAAATCTTCTACAGGAGTAGGCAAGGCGGAATTATTACAGAGTTACAGGGAGTTGGATCGAACGAAAATGGCCGACAGCTATGTAGCAGAAGGATGCTGGTCCATGCGGGGGCGGATGATTCAGGGCCGAGGAAAAAGAAGGATGTAGCGAATGAATTACGTCAACGAAGAGATATGGAAGGCATAAGGGGAGATGGAGTTGGCGAGGTTTGGTGAATTTAAGGGCGTCTTAAAAAGCCTCGCCAGTCTCTCTTTCATCAGGTTGGGTATTTTTCTGTTACGACATGTATGTATAGGAAAAGTCTTAGGCAGATGAATTTTTTTTTCGTTCAGGAGCCGAAAAGTTTTTTGAGGGGTTACCCTTTTTTTTAGGACAAAATGCATCCTTGTCGGCAAGGTAGACCCACTTCCAAATTGCAGGTTTGTGTCCGAAAAATTGTGTCTTCGCAGAAGTGAGCGGGACAAACACGATAAGCGTATACGCAACGCATCAATTGATGATTTGGGGTGAAATATATTCTCTAGCCATTCGCCCTATAAAGCGATACGGAATCAGAAGAACGTTGTATACAATATTCTGACTGCAAACGACGTCGAAAGGCATCATTTATAAACAGTGGGTCAATAATGTTCAGAGTGAGCGAATTCGTGAAGAACTTTGGCAATCAGGACTGAGGGGGGACTCTTCTGAAATGCTGAAGGATATCGATTTTTAGTTTTCAAAACGACTAAAACGAGTCGAAAAACGCATCCTGCAATTTTCGGGATCGTAATAGAATGCGGATTGACGAAGAACTCAGACTTTCACGTCGAAATTGTGTATGCAATAAAATTTTTGCAGACATATTTCAAAACTATGCTACTAAATTCTTTGTACGTGATTTTAATATGATCACATACTAGATGTTTAGAATCTACGTGTAATTTTCCTTGAACTGACTTTTTCTTCGATAATACGATTAATGATGTGTAAAAAGAAGCGTCGCGTGCAATTAACGGAAGATATAGCTGTATTTTCATGAACCAAAAAATTTCTTTTTTCTTGCTTAACAAATATTCAGAAGAATTTTTAAGTTTTTCGGAATTGTAATTTTCATGAAAAATCAAGATTCACGCGTTTTTTTTGAAAAAAACTGATTACGATGCCCCGAAAATTCAACCAAAAATATTTTCATTCAAATCTAAATCTAAAAAATGTTTCTTTTACGACATTGCGATCAATCGTAAGGTTCTCGAGTTCCATATCTATCATGACATAATTCACCAAAATTGTCAATTCCAAACGGTAAATCCCAGAAATTTCAATAAACTTCGGAAAGTTTTTCCGTTTAAAAATTAGTGCAAGAAAAAAAATTGGCTACCGTTTTGGTGACGGTCGGAGTCATGCAAACTCGGTTCACGTTCATTTAGACTTTTTTATATATATACGTCTTATTTTTATTAGATTTTTTGTAACTTCGTAGTATTCTGGTTCTTAATTATTATTGTTGTAAACTTTAGTTCCTTTTGTATTATCAATGTATCCATGTTTGTATTACTTATGTAAAATAAACTCGTTTGAAATCGAAAATTCTGCATCCTTGCATTTCCGTTATCTTACAATTTTTACCTGAACAATATTTGGCTGAATGACTTACTATGGTGCGATTCATATGCTCTTAAAATAAATGCCTCACTTCCGAGAACACCCTGTATATTTGTGACATCTTGTAAGGGCAAGCCGGGCAGAACCACAGGTGAAAATTTTCATCCAACTTTTTTTCTCAAATTATTCCAATGTTTGGACTCGACCTCGCTAGGCAATTTGAGAATCAGCCTATGCGATGTCCCTATAGGTTTATGTATAATACCATAAATATGATAATACAATACCTACACAATGTAAACATGTAAAGACGGGAGATTATGGTGAGGTGGTACAGCTGTCGTGGGGCTGCTGAGCTTGTTCTGTCTAACAACATCAGAGCTACGTATTCCCTGTCGTAAAAACTACCCCAGTTGATCCCGCATTTGGTCCTTGTATAAGGCACCGCGCAATCGTTAGCGTGTCACATACAAGTGTCGACCGAGACGACTAGTACACATAATCGGGTATTCGCGCGTACATACGCATCATCTGTTTTTCAAGTACCATAATTCCCCTTTTCATGCTTGAATAGTCGTCTATAAAAACGCACCCGTGCCAAGATAATAATTTTTCCCTTTATCACATCGCATCAAAGCATTTTGAAGGTGAATCTACCTTACCGACAGAAATACGTTATTTCGTAATGAGATTATAGATCTGAAAAACATCAAATTACCTTGGGCTTGCATCTGACTCACTGAACTTTCTTCGAATATCTAAAATCACGCTCTAATAGGCAGGGCAACGATAACTAATGCGCGGATAAATAATCCAAATGTGTCTGCGACCAGCAATCTCTCACAACCGGGCGCACTTGCGACGCGGAAGGTATTCGCTTTTTCACGTATCCATAGTCGCGACATACATAGTTGGAAAGACCAGAGAGCGATTCTCGCCACAAGAAGGAACACTCAGACGCAGACCACAAATGATAAGGTGATTTTTCAAGACGTAATCCTATTTGTACGACATGAGATGACACTTCATGTGTGACCACATACGCTGGCCCAGCCCGGAGTTCACTTTTCAATTCCAAAATGCCGTGAATTTAAAATACGTACGAATTGTTGGAGGTCTGTGGATGAGGTTTAGGTCGAGATGAAGGCCAAGGCTTGGCAGCGCACTTTAATTTTGACGTGAGTAGGTCGGCTCGATGTAAAATTGTCCTCAGAGGGAAATGGGTGAGACTTGAACGCGTAGGATAGACATAAAGGGGAACGAAAAAGAGGAGGAATTAGAGGAGAGCTGGGTAGGGAAGAAAATAAAATGGGAAATCCGGTAATTAGGATGATATAAGAACTCGCGCGATGGTGAACGAGGGCACGGTATACACCGAGTCGATTTTTTTCAACATTCCGCTTGAGACGTGTTTTGTGAGAAAAATCTCGGTAATATTTAATAATTCTCAACCAATGGTTCTGAAGTGAATGAAGTATGCAATCGGGCGTGTCGATTAACTCGCCAGGATTGATAATGAGAAGGCTAATTCCAAAGATCAAATTAATTCCACTTATTTAAACGCTATTACATGCCATAGTGAGCTTTATGTATTACCTGTATATGGGTGTTCCGTTTTCAACTCATCAGGTTGCCGTGAACCGTGCGCATTGCGATCTGACGGATCTTTTTTTCTATACGTACAACACTATCAAAAATGACCAACTTCGTTATCTTAGTTTTTACGCTTTCCGCACGGTATGTATGAAACAAAGTTTTTAAAAACTTGGATTTTAGTTTTGGCTGTAGCTCGAAGTTTGTTACTTTGATCAAAAAAATTCCTTAAAACAAAATTTTTGGTTTGAGGCGTCCCACTTGAAAATCTTTTTTTCACGATATTTTCATCGGTGCATGACTTTTATTTTTCATTGTTTTCACGTGACTGATCATTAAAAATCTGTTTTTTGAAAAAGACTCGCCATGATTGTTGTTTTTTTTTTTTTTTTTTCTAAAAAAAAACGAAAAATTCTACTACTAATAACGAAAATTTGGAGATGGTGCCAATGATGGAATATTATTTGGTTCAGAAGTCACAGCTTGTCGAATATCTGAAAAGCCGATTTTGGATTTGCTGGAAGTAAAATCTGGAAACCTATTTTTTCACAATTTTACACATATCTATAATAAAACGATTACATATTAGCAGGCCCTGTCGTTTATTTGAAGTACTCAGAAGTGGCTAAAAACCGCTGTGTATGTCGGAACACGTATTGATTGGCTGTGACAATAGAGTTCAGTATTTCATCGCAGTTTTCAAATGACAAAACTTCACTCAGCTGACGATTGCTCTATGCGTATACGTTGATTGAATATTATGGGATTTCCGAACATAATCGTTGACATTTTTCCGTTTACCTATCTTTGGAGGCTGTGCAAACGTTCTATGAAGTACCGTTGGCAAGAAAGGGAAATGGAAACGGTCAAGGTCGCGGGCGTGGTCAGTTAAGATGGAACACCTCATATGCCTGCTAATATATCGAATGCCAAACTATTTGTCTCCGCAGATTCCGTTACAGTAAAGCTTCACTGCAAAGAGAAATGCTGTTCATTTCAATTTCAATTCAAGATAAAATTGTCGATTAATCTATCCCGTGAAACATCAATCAAATTTCGACTGCATGGCTTATACGTAAAAAACTTGCTCATTTTCAGTATCGACGTAGATATGGGGCCATCGAGATTATCTCATGAGAAAAAAGTTTCAGGATTGCTTATTCAATTCTAGTTTGGGAACTTTTTCCCCCTATAAAGGCTTCGTTAAGTCTATTTATTTTTCCAGTAATTTATGATTTAATTTAAAATTGAATTACATTTTTTCTTATTTAATTATTAATTAAAATCTTTTACCTAATTATTTATTTTATGATACTTTCACACGAAAACGCCGGACCAGAATCTGATAAGATTAAGTGACTTTCGAGTAAATATTGTGGTTTGATAAACGAAATAACAAATAACAAGGAAAAAATGTCATGCTTCATGCAGTGGGCGAAAGTTGGAACTAACTCAAGTCCGTTTGTCTAGCACCAACAAGTTTCGGCTTTGCCTAAACCAAATAGACGATTCGTAAATCGGCCCATTTTTCGATATTTTGCTGCCGCTTTTTTTTATACTTTGAATCATTGTAATATTTTCTAATTAATTGAACATGAGCTGATGGTCAGTTTCATCTCCAAAATCATTGTAAATTTCTTGAATAACGAATATCCAATTTATCTATCTTGTGTACCATTTTCGAGTGAACGATGGAAAATATATCTAAAGTAGAGCAATCGATACATAACATTTGAGAATTCCATCTAAATGAAAATTCTTTCGAAATTTCAAACTCCAGCCGCCTGAAGAATGTCTGGAACTTGGTTGGGTTTAAACACCCGGAAGGTTGATATCAGCAAGTAAAGGTCAGTATATTTCAGTAAAATGTCTTGAGCCTCGAGGTGCGCCTCCATTCAGTTTGTAGAACATTTGGGCTTGTACCTGCCCCACTTTACACCCTATCAACCCCTTTTTTTTATTCAATCACCTCAAACCCCGAACTGATTGAAATTTAATTAGCATCTACCGCGAGATCAAACATTTATTCAAAGTTTTCCGGAATGCCCTCGTCTTGTTACTATCAAATTTTGAAATATACGTTCAAATGATGTCCAGCAAGGACTACGAGTAGCCGGCTAAAAAAATAGCTGAATTTTGGGAATTTATATTCCGACAACCAATTACTCAATTTACTTGGAGATTATTCTTTTTGTTTGAAGGTTTCAAAATTATCTTATCCAGACTTTCGTTTTTCTTGCCGGTTAGAAGTTTTCAAACAATCGAAGAAAAGTTTGACGTTGAATTTCAATAAGGTCAGGATTTTTTATGCCGATGCTTGTTTTTCGGGATATTTATTGATTTTGAGATACTTCCTATATCCTGTGTAATATACATAAAATTCAGGAGTTCATGAAACACGGTGCTGTATTAAAGTTGTTTGCAAACTTCGGGCACGATGTGTTACCCAGTCGGAAGTATGCACGTTTTATTGCGGCCGGGAATTCAAATTGAACCCCAGACTATATATTCTAAATTTTTCCCCTCTGTTCATAATTTGTAGAGACGAGTAGTAGACAGTTTTATTTCGGAATGTATAGGTAGTCCCATAGTCCCACAGGTCACGTACATAATATAATGATGGAAATATGAGGAGTGGGCAACAAAAATTTATCACGATAAGGGTGGGCAATCTTTTGATGAGCCTAGTGATCAATAATGCATATACTCTGGTTATCGGGGCTTTGAAGTCTTCCGTACTTTAGTTTCTAATTATCCTCAACCAACCTCTCATCAGTGCCTAAAAACCCCCTTTTCATGTTACCCTGAATAACAGAAACAAAACTTACCCTGAGGGTCCAGATTTTGCCAAGTCGATGGTTGGGAGAAATAATCAAGCTCACGATCAGTTAAAATCGAATTCCGATGGATTTACTTTAATTAAAATCTGAGTTAGGCAGTCGTCGCTCGAGTTGTTGTCACTGATTTACCTCACGTATAAAAAAAATTCAATCTCGATTCCCGAATAGATTTTAACGCCTACGTTTAGAATCCCCCTGTTCCCACAATTTCGCGGAACAAGCTTACGTGCATACAAATCATTTACCGATCCAAAATTCTTCTAAAATAGATTTTGAATGTTTCTCTTTCATCATCCATGCAGCAATTAGAACTTGAAGGAGGTTGAACGTTTTCGATCTGCTGAAAATAATTGTGGTACTGCGTGTATTTACGACGGGCGTAATTCACTCATTGAATTCGGTAGTCGTTATCGATACCCACTCCTCTCTTCTGAACACCGCCATTTCTCATGTCTTTCATCAACCATCGACAAAGAATGTCCTAACATCCGCCAACATACTTCACCAGCTGCAATGGCCAGCAAAATTGGTACCTTTGGTAAATGGGCATCGTTAGGTTGTAAAAAACAAAAAAACTTCAGCCTTTGGCGTCACAGATGATTTAACTGTGTACTACGTTTTATTGCAACTGGCTATTCACTGCACGGGTAGTTTAATGGAAAATTTGAATTTTTATCTCTCCGTTTCTGAAATAAACAAATAAATAAATAAAAATACGAAAAAAAGCGAATAAAGATCAAAATTTCTCCATGTGGCACAGCGAGGTGCTTTTCAATTATAATTTAATCGCCAGAGGGGTACGTCGAGGCTGCAGCTGGATGTGTTATTTTAATCGAGTAATCTTGCAAGCACCGTTGCACCGGAGACGGTTATACAAAATGGAAGATGATCGTTATTGTGTGAGACGACGGGATCAGAATTATAGTGACTGAAAATAGGGTGGCTTGGAAAAGAAAACTTATCTATTTTCTTGAACGAATTCACTACAAACTTTAGTTCTAGTAATAAAAGATAATAATCTTGCCAGCGCGGCGATTAAGTTGGTCTGTGGCTCAACATAATTTCGAGGTCTCCCAATCAATTTTAAACTTCCCGCTTCATATATGGAGCAAGAAATAAAGTTTTTGTAATCGCCCCAAAGATGTGAAGTGGAGTTGCTATCGATGAATCTCTAAATTTCTTGCACGTCCTGAAATCTGAAAAATCAACCCCGACTAGTTTTGGTTAGATGCTGTGTGTATCTGATCAAACTTGTACACGGTTGGAAGAAATATGTTAATTTTAACATTTTCCACTTGTCCCATTAGATCCACTAATTCTTTTCAGTCAATTTTACGTTTTGCAAGTCAGGCAACGCATAACACGAAATATAAGTTGAAATTTTGACGAAATCACAGCTTCATGGAACGCAAGTTATGAAATTTTCAGTTGTCGTATAGACAAATCGCGTGTTATTCAAAAGTTGACCATACCAAAAATGTTATTATCTACATATTTTGAACTTTACATAATCGATATTTTAATTTTTGGTAAATATGTCGAAAACAGAATTCGACACATAAACCGCGCTCAAATCGATTTCATTAAATTGACATTCGAATGTGTCGAAAATTTAACACATGATTTTTAACAAGGGATTTTTTAAACAGCAGAACATATTTTTCCCAACAGTGTATTATATATAACCTGAAACTCGGCATGGGTATAGAGCTCACCAACCCGTATATATATATATATTTCTCACGGTCGCACTTTGAAAATCTTTTTCGGCAAAATTAGGAGGAAGAGGGCAAGGGGCGGATGCAAAGTTTCAAGTTAAAACAAAATTTTTGTACTCGATGATGTGGGGTGTCTTTGAAAAACAATCTTTGTCGAGCACTCCAAAAGCAATTATGCATGCCGAAAAATACTATTTTCCCCGTTCATGAGTTGGGGGGGAATTCAAAAGTGTTATCAAGTGCATTTCTTTACGTAATTTCAGACCACAGTTTTTCTGAAGAGTTTTACTTTTTTGGTGTCCAGAAAATAAACTTCGAGAGAAATTTTGAATTCCGTCACTCATACTCTTAATCATGCGGTTATGTTTTTAACCACGTGACGTGTGACGGTGGAAACTGATTGTAAAAATGCTCGGATTTCTGCGACTTATTGGGCTTAAACGATAAATTATTTCAAGTAAAATCGGTCTGTGCTCAAAATACCACAACACAAATTTGTAAGTAAATCCCATGGGACTTTTAAAAAATGATAAATTCGACATTTATTGTCTGCTGTGCATGTGTTGTACATTTTAATGGATTGTATTCGATCGATTATGTATTTCAACGACCATATGGATCTATGTGTTTCCACTATCACATGAAGCGATGTGTTTCCATGACGTAGATGACATGGGTCGAAGTTGGATTTTTCAAGCAGATTGAAATATTTCTATAGCTTCATGATTGCGTTGCACTCCAAGTGTCCAAACGACAATTTTCAGCTCTCGGTTCGTCATGAACTTAACGAGGTTTACGGTTACTGAATTATTGGATTATCAGAGACAAATTACGTCACTCAGTAACGCAGCTCTAAAAATAAGCGCTGGCTTAAGTATGATAAAAGGTGAAAAACTGACTGATGTAGGCTATAACCTCGCCAGATTAGCAATTGTGGTTTTTATTCAGTTTTATCATTTTTCCCCCAGATTTAGGTTTGTCAAAAACCGACAAAGGAACTAGGCTGTTTTTAAAATATATACTGTTCATCAAATAATATAGGGTCTTTTAAAAATGGCTGAACGTTCATCGGGCGACTCTTTAATTTTGTTGAGCAGTCGTATATTATTCAGAAGTCTGGAAAATTCTCCGTTTGAAATTTTTGTCAATTTTAGTACTCTATAGTCATCCAAATTTGAAACAAGTAACAATTGCTCTCTAAGGAGATTTCTTTCCCATATAGATCGCCGAAAATTACCCCATCGAGATAATGGCGAGATATTTCGATAATAAGGACTCAAAATTAGAATGGAACAAGCGCGTTCGTTTCGGTACTTTGCATTCCATTACGAATCAGTTTGACTGAGTAAAAAATACCATCAAATATAATCAGATCAACCTTTTTTCTTTGTAAAATTCTATATAAAATTGGTCTTCATAATTGCTGCAATGTATTATAGATTACGTTTTATGGTGATTTTTATAAAACAATACATGCAATAGTATAAAGTTGGAAATTTGGTCTATCACTGCAAATCCATCATTTTGGCTATCGAAATTTTGATCTGATTGTGAAACTCGTGTAACCTGCAGTGACCCGAAAACTCGAAAATACAATTTTTTTGTATTTGGTCCACCATTTTAGATGCGCCATTTTAGATTTTGAAATTGCGACATTAGATTCTTTATCACCAACCTTAAGACCCGCGGTTTCCAATGTTCATCTCGACAAAGTGATTTTTCGTCATTTTGAATTTCTCCGACGAAACCATTAAACGAGGAACCATATTTTGCGATAAAACAGCATACGTGGCAATTTTTTTTGTCCATTTGAGTAAAAAATCTCGTATGTTTCAGATTTTTCCATCGCAACATTTTTCCGAGATTATTGCGGACCGGCCGAAATTTTCATAAAACTTTTCTTTTCCATAGTAGAGGACCAAAACAGTAAGGAATCCACAACCAAAACTTTTCGTTCATCACCAGAGATGATAAAAGAAAGAAAAACCAACTTCCGCCCAATGAAACCGTTTCGGAGGAGACGGTTTAAAACTCAAGTTTTCAATATATTATCGTACAACGCACACACGGCTCGAATTCTTGAAGGGGTTGTACGCCGCGGCGAGGAGCGTGCGTAATCTTCTACTTGCATCGGACCATATCGGTGCGTAATTTCCAATTTCTACGCATGCAAAACCTCTGCAGAAGGGGGTTGTCAGTCAACCGCCTCAGGGGTCTCATCTCCCGGCGTCTGACTAACTCTGGACCATATCTACTTATCGTTAGTCGAAATCGATGTGGAGGGGATCGGCGCTCGGCCGTTCCTGCCACTCTCCTATCCGACGGCAAGCTCGGCGTCAGCTCGGAGGGAGACAGCCAGTCGCCGGTGAACGGAGACAGAGAACGCAACGGCAGCGACAGCGATGTTGTAGCAGTAGCAGTAACAATAGTGACGGTTCCGCTATGGGAAAACACTGTCAGAAAATAGGAAAAGTTCGTGAACCCGGAAAAGTCACTTCGGAAAATACGACGATGACTGGGATTGCGCAGCGATCAGTGAATAACGCGAGTGTTTAATTGGCCATGCGAAATCGCGTTATCACTGACTAAAGTATCTGAACATTTTTAAGCGATATTCCAAAGGACAAAAGTGGATGAAAACGTCCTTAACAAATTGTTTTCAACAATCAAAATTCGAGTGCAACAAAATGCATGTGTTACAAACTGATATCGAGATTTAATACTCGATTTTTTTTACATTTCCTTTTTTATGTTCCGTTTATTCGTGTCCGATAAACGGCGCCTTATTTTTTCCGACGAGTTGAATGAATCGCTGTGAAAACAATGGCGGGTCAGTCGAATCTTGCCAGTGTATGTACCTGCAAAGATAATGCATTGAACACGATGAACCGCACAATGAATGAGATATCATAATCAATCAAATGGTATAAAAATCATTACGCAATTAGAAGATAAAGAAAGGCGTAATCACGATCGGAAAAACTTTCTCGATATAGAAATCGTTAACGATCACAGCTTCAATTTCAAAATGACGAATACATCAGAGAAACATGAAATACGAAAAACTTACATAACTACGTTACGTTCATCAACTATTCGAGGCCAGAGACTAATCGTCGTACGTGATCCCTGAATGCAAACTGTTCGAATTAAAGCGAAGCAATCAGAAATTTATATCCAATTACAGGTTGCACATTGCACCGCTTCGACTGCATCGGTGCGTTTCGATTCTCTATTTTGGTCCTCAGTTCAGTAGTACCGGTTACTGTACGTCTGTACCCTTCAAACACATATCGATGTGATGCAATTGAAAAGTACATTTTCCCAGCGCAAGTAATCCCTCTGCACCCTCAGCCGTCGCGTATATTTTGTCCTTTCTTTTTTGTTGTTTTCTTTTTTTTTCAGCTTCTACCTGTGTTGAATAACCAAAATGAGCGCACGCGAAATGGTAGTGATTATTCCATTATGTATGGGCTATCATTTTTTTCAGTATTTTTTTTATTCGAATCAGTTTTTATGATTATATAATGATGCCAACGTTATTAATGTTCGTTTCAGTTGTACGGTCAAAAACACAGTATAATGATTATTAGAGTGTTATAAAGTTCGATCAAGATATAATCTCGTGATTGGTGGATATTAATTACTCTCTCATTATATCAGTGATGTGGGTATGTGGATTTCATTTTGGTGAATTAACTATAGCGGGAAAGTTATTCGTCTTGTATCTACTTCAAAAAGAGACATCTTACAATTAGAACTATACGGTGGAAAAATCCACTCTATTTCCAAGTTTGCATAGGTAAGTGAATAGACGAACTTTATCCAAAAAATTCCATTATTATTCGCGTCCTTTTAGCATCTATAAATAATAATTTATGAAAATCACTGGCGCCATTATTACTAGCGCTACTGTCGGTTTTTATTATTTTTATTTTTTTTAATGAATTTACTACTAACTGTGATTAGGTCAGACTTGTGCTAACGTGTACCGCTAGATCGCCGTTCCAAAATGAAATAGTTTTTGATAAATTTCGAAAATTTCACAGAAATTATTAGCCCAGCACTTAATTTGAGATATCGGCATTTTGAAAACTATACCTACGGAATTGCGCGAAGTCTGTACTTAACTTATGCTGTGTTCATTTCAAAATAAAAAAATTCAAAAAAACTGGAGCAAAAATAAACAACCTTTTGGGACATGGCCCAGTTTCTTTTTAGATACCCATATGTTTTTGAAATTTTGTCGTATTCAGCTTTCGTCAATCTTCGCACGAAGTTGGTATTATTCACGATATTCATGTATGGATCATACTAATTTTGGCCAGCTTCGCTCAAAGTCACCTGTGTAGGTAGGTTAGATACGATACGGAAATTGCGAAATTATGGGTGAACATATTCGCCAAGCAGGAAAGCCCGCAGGTGTTTCGCCCATAGATTTAGAATTTGTTTGCCCCGAGACCCCGCGCGTATTTTCATCAAGTTTTTATTACAACTACCCTTTCCGCGTGACGTCATAGTCTATGTTTGCTTTCGCGCTGCATATACAAAACTATATAAATTTACTCTTTAATGGAAGGCACTTGCCGATTTGTGTATTCAACGCTTCGGAAGATGAATTATAATTATCGTAATTGATATTGACAATATTACAAGATTATCGAAATTTCATTCCCGCGCATAAAATATCCCTGTAACTTTTTTTCGACGAAGATCGATATTTTACTGAATGGTTCCATTGAACAAAAAACACCCGATCAGCGTTTTTGATGTAGGTAGAATTCAGTGTAGCATCCTAGTTTATTTCTGGCTCAGGAAATTTATAGATTTGGGCGCGGAGTTGTGCGAGCATTTAATTAGGAATATATGGACTCTGGACCTCGGGCGTTTGGAAATACATCCGGGTTTGGTCGAAACAATGCGGAATGAGACAAATTGGAATTAATCGTACGAAAGGGATGTATATAGGAAGAAAGGATAAATACAGCGATCGAAACACAAATTTATTATTCAAAAACGTGAATAGGACAGAACGAGTTATAACTTACGTAATTACCACCTTATTAAAACGTATACATGTTAATCCTAAATGTTGATCCTAACTTTGAGGTATGTCATTTTAATAAATTTTCGATGTCTCTAAATTTCAGCTAAAGATTTTTATACAACGTGTTGACGACCATGTACCAAGCGAATTCAATTCAATCTTTATTTAACTCGCAGGTGATTTTAAAAGATTTCTCAATTATGTGAATTTAATTAAACTTCTTCGAAAATCGCGAGTAATCTCGTAGAGAGGCTGGGAGATCGACGCACAGCCGTAATGCTGGCAATCGAAAAAATTCGAAAAGAAAATGGGATTGTTGTGTCAGTCGAATATTAGGCCGAAAGACTGAAATACGATCCGCGATGCCTGAGAGACCAATTCTTCGGGTCTTATCGTTAAAGGAAAATGGCTTTATTTCTTACGCGAGTGAATTTTTCAAGTATAGCCGGACATTTGTCTGTTGAAATAATTATTTATCTGAATTTTTTTTTTCCTCAAATGTATCCCTATATCGTCAACGAGTTTATACAGACCAAATTAGTCAGTGTGTGAATAGATTATTTAATTAGCATTTTTTAATTAATATCTCTGATTTTATATTAAAATATCCATCAAATCCTGCTGGCGAAATTTTACAGTAAAATAATTTAATGAAGTTATTTTATTTAACATTAGTTTGATAATTCATGCAGAAAAAGTTGCGGAGCTGTCACCGCAACAGCTCCAAATAATGAGCTAATTGATCATCTTCAATTGTATCAATAAATTTATTGTTGTCTCTTTAAAAGTTCTAGCTGTCGCGATTTTCTAAATTTATTTTAACGAGACGCAAGCGAACAGATTTGTGTATAGTTTTGAGACGTTTGCAGAGAAAAAATAGATTGTTATCTGCGGCAACAAAAGTCTTGGTTTAACAAGACTGTGATGATTTGTTACGAATACAGCAATAACCAAATCACGTATTTTGACACGGCTGTACCGGTGTTTCAATGTTTGGCGCTAATCTATACACTGCAGGTTTCGTGACTGTCAAGATATACAGAAATCGATCGGTTGCACTAATTTCCCTGGAAAATCGAATTGTCCGATAATTAATTAAGTATTATACACCTATTGATCAAAAACGAAAAAAAAAATCAAATTAAAGAGACAAATAAAATAAAAGCAACAATGAATAATTAAAAACAAATGTGTCATGCGCACGTGGTTCTCGGAAAACGCAGGAATTATTTCAAGCCGCCATTGCAAAGGGAATTTATTTAATAATACGGTGGTGGTGGTCCATTTCTGCCATCCTTTTGCCAATTCCGATTAGGTAATTTGTGAATAATTTAATTTCGAGCAAGTTCTACCGTACGCTTTATTTCCCAGATGAGAGTGAGAGAAATCGAGAAGCATTAATAACTTCGTCAATTAATTATTCTATAATACTTTGATGGAAATACATTTTTACCGCCTGTGTAAATGTTATGTATCTATATGAGAGCAACTCTGCAGATTATAAAAAGATGATTTTCTGATGGTGATGCGATATTCTCGGATTAAGGTAAATTCGAGAATATAATTACGCAAGGAAACAGCGATTCTGTTACGAATTGAGCCTCTTGATATTAATTTCAGCGAAGGGTCGCGCAGAGTTTTGAGTAATTTTTAAAGCATTTAATTTTAAGCCTAATATATACCTATCATCCCTACTCCCGCTTTCGAAACTATGGATATATTTAGATTACGTACCCATAACGAATCTGGTCAGTGTTCGCTGGCAAGGAGAAGTAAACGCGTGCGAGAACTGTCTACATATTTCTTTCGCTTTTATATGAAAAATATATTTCACCTCATTGACTCGGTAGTTTGTAAAATGTTTGCCACGTTATGTCCAACTGTTTTCAACCACAATTTTCATTCGCTTCCAATACATTACAGAGAATCACCGTAAAATACACACAGACCACACTATTATTCGCGAATTGATCGGCACGCCAGACATCTCAGAATTTTAGATCGTTTTTATAATATATGGGTAATTCCGCCAATTGATGACGCAATAATTGTACTTTATGGTTGAACTGAATGTTCAATAACGTGGTCGTTTGAAGCGTCATTTTCGAATTTTGATGCTCCCATATAGGCTCAGATTTCTAGGAATGCTAAAATAAATTTTTTTCAGTTATTAAAGATAACTCTCAACTTCAATGTCCTATCTCCCTATAATGGTCTCGCAAATTTTTTATTTTAATAACACAGGAAATTTTTTTTCGAGTGTCATTCATATTCATTAAAACACTCAATAGAAAAGTTGTGAAGAATTTTATTCTGAAAAAAATCACGTAGGTAAAATGAAGCTAGAAAATATTTGTTTTCGACTTTGTTGGTGCCATTTAAATTAAAGAAAAAAAATTTGCCTTCGTTATTTAAATGGAAAATTTGCGTGGCCATGGAGGCATAGTCAAAATCAAAATTCATAGTTCTTTTATAGCCCAAAAAATTTTTTTTTAATCAACGATTGGAGCCTATGACAGCATCAAAATCCAAAATCACTTTTCGAAGGATCACCCGTGAAGAGAGTTACCATATGATTTAGCCCAAATTCTTTTAATCCGCTAATAATAAGTTTGGTCGTTCATTGTTCAACGACAATTATAATGATATCAAAAATCATGCAACTCAGTATCTTCTGAATCCTCGAAATGATTTATAATTGTTCTATCTCTACAGTGAAAAATATTTTTTCAATTTTTTGATATCATTTATATTTTTTCATTTTTTTGCAACAAGTATTTACTACCATCTGGTGGAAAGATTTGTAGAAACTGAACAACTCAATGAGACCTACAACGTTTTAGGTAGAATAAATTAAACTGCAGTTCTTTTACAATTAGTCGAGATGCAGATGGATATGATCGTCGCCAATGACAATGTTCCTAAAGAACAAGAGCAGGTTTCGCAGAAAGCATGCAATTTTAAATATCGTTTCGTGACTTTAATCCATGCGCGTTCACTTGCGAATTGAGTTTTTTTTCTTGTTTCTTTGCTAACGAATTTATGAAAAAAAGAAATCTGATAAAAAAAAAAACTAATGAGAATCTTCAGATCTCCAATTTACAATGAAAAATGTTTCTATGACCTAACTTACTTAAATTGTACCTATAAATAAACTATGCATATCATTACTGTCGAGAATTATCTTCGACTTTCGTCAAGGATATTTCAGAGAGATTATATTCAGCTGTTGTAAAAAAATTTAATCAGAAAGACAGTATGCTCTTATTATTGGGATTACAGTTGCTTTATTGTCAAGATCTTATACCGCTACGCTTCTTTATGTAACTTCATTACCGTATGAATCTACGGATGTAAGGTTTCTGTTTTTTTGTTTCCATTCAGAAAAATATTCTCTAAAGCAGCGAAGAATTCTCGCTGCTTGTTGAGAGGTATTTTCATTCCGGTCGCGACATTATTGGCTGAACTAACCAACCAGCCTTGGGGCTATAGTTTATGCCGCTCCTTTAACTCGACTTCAATATTTATTTCTATTATATGGTCCATTGACGTAACTTCCTGGAAAACAGATCAAGAACCCAGCGCTACGATAACGTGCTCTGCAGGGAATTATTTTCATTGTATCCGGAAATATGTTTAAATTGGCAAACTCTAATATACTTTTCGTATTTATTTTTATTCGTGACTTTCCTGAAAAACGTGACATCGGGAAAATGCGGACATAAACCTCTTCTCAGGTTTTACATTCCACACACGCGTACCGATATAATCCAACAATCTAAAAAACCATTTGGTCATAAGTTTTCTTTTTCCACGAGTCATTTTGGAGCTCAAAGTTTTTTCTCATCGAAATCCATCGCAGTCTCCCCTTACTCGAAAGTGAAGCATTTAAAAAAAAAAATGTTCCAGTTACAAATTTCATGCTTTGAAGGGGGGGAAACAATGTTTTGTCGTATTTCCAATCCAGTGGACATTTTCAAAGTCATTTGAAGGTCAACATTTTTTTCCTTTTTTTCTTTTCAAAAGCAGACCTTTCTACTTTCATACAATGTCGTGTTCAACCTATTTGACGAGCTATTTGAATACATCGACAGAGGTGGACCGGACCAGTACAGACATTGGCATGTCAGGTCAATATACAGACATAGCCTAGTTCTGGCTTTCTTAGCTATGGATATCAAAATAAAACCCTTACTATTCTCTACATGTTTCCACGAATCTTTTCAAAGTTGAGGTCATCCTTTCGTAAATCTGTTGACATTCAAAATTGATGATAATTGATGAAAAGATCATTTTTCAGACCATTTTTCATACGTTGCATGGCAATTAATAGTCTATGCCAGCTGCTTAGCAGATACATTGAACACAACTACGGCGTTCATTCATCTGCGATTCACGAATGATAGAAACCCTACATATAGAAGACGCGAGACTCTGTACGGCAATGAACTGTTCAAAACTTGATACTATAAGTGATGTTCATTTCTCTGCGAAAAGGCTTATTTCGATGGTAAATGTGTACGTAAATTACCATGCACGAGTGCGTAGCGCGGCGGGATCATAGAGCTCGTAATACCTCGGAAAAGATAAGTGTCAATTTTCGAATCGTTCGATCGTTCCAAACCTCATTTTCACGCGAATATACTGAAATGAAAATATTTCGCACCCCATGCCGAACCCTCCAACGCTTCCAATTGAGAAAATTTCGGCCTTTGAAGTAAAGGCAGGAAACTCAATACTACACACATGAGTATATGTATACGAACAAATAGGTTTTGAATCCAAAAGTATATCTAAAGTACATATAAAGTGTAAGAACATCAAAATTCTCGACTTCCAGAATTATTGTTGAGAACGCTTTTGAGGGGCCAAATTCATACAAAGGTAATTGAATTTCAACAGAAATATTTGCGTACAGGATGTCGATCAAGAAATTACACATCACTGTTTCTCCAGGTGATTCTTCAGCTCCAGATGGGTAAAGGTTTGTAAAAACATGAGTCTGCAAAATTCATTTTCATCGAATATTAGTAAAATTCTAAGTAAACTTTTTCATTTGTTCAAAAAATTTCACCCACCCACCCAGAAGGTACAAATGTTTCCAGGGAGACCATGGAAGCAAACTGAGTGAGGCTTGGTGATATTGCCGCCTTAAAAAGTGAAATTTTCTAAAATAGGGTGAAGGGGAGTGAGGATCTAATTTGCCGTCAACGTTGAGACAGTTACGTTGGAGATGTTGGGTAACGTAAAACTTCTACTTGGAAAATGAATCAACGTTGAATATTTGTATGAAGTTGATAAACGTCCGTGATGTTTCAGTTTTTTGATCACTGGATAAAGTGAATCGTTGGAGATAGTGAAAACAGATGGCGGATACTCGCAAAATGTAATCCAATATAATTACGATCCGAGTAGGAATTATTGCGAACTGGTAATTTGCAAGTACGATGCACTATCTGTGAATTTCAAAGAATATTTCATATCAAATTGCTTGCCACTTCCTGATTACATTTTAATTAATTTCTCGCCGATTGCAAATAAAATGTATTCACGTACAACCTTTTATTTGAACTGTCAGAAAAATCACAAATGGTCCAACCGATAGATTGGCGCGAACGTCGATACACCGCAGTTCACACGACACTTGACGACACTGACAGCCAATCGGCATGGCGGAAAAGTGCTAACAATATTTGTGATAGTTTTACCTCAACCGCTTGGCACAAATTTAATTGTTATCGAGCAAAGGCTACTCATAGAAAAACTTGTAGTTTTCAACTGGATGCCTAGCTTACTTCGCTTTGTCTCATAATCAGTGGAACTGGGGATTTTCAGAGACTGACTTTGCAATTAATCTTTCGAGCATAGCACCGTTCCCATAGCCGTATAAATAAACTTTGTTTATGCCAATGTTGATGTCATTTTATGACTTGTTGTCTGATCGTTGGGAGTTGAAATGAATCCGTATTATGTACTATTTTTAAAAAATTACAAATATTTCTTGCCTTGTATGCAAGTCGTGAGTTCTGTATTTTTCAGAATATGGTTTCTTGTGGCATCTCCTTACTCATGGTAAATGACATTGCCAAGTCTCCTCATAAATATTTCTTGTATATGGCGGGTTCTACGCGAAACCAGACACTTTGAAAAACTTTTTTTTTGATTTCCTCAATTTTTTGACATGTTTTAGTAACCATCAAAAGACTCTTCCTGGTTTAATTCAGAATTTTTTTGACCACCCGTTCAGAAGATACCGAATTCATACAAAAATCGCACTTTTTACGGTGTTTTGCCCGTAACTTTTTCAAAAATGGTCCAAATTTAACTTTTTTTTTTCAAAATCTTCGTCTTGAGACGTACTTTTGATAAAAAATATTTACAATTTTTTCAAAACGATATTATTATAATATTTTCTATTTTCAAAAATGAATTGTCATTTTCAACAAAGTATGTACTCTTAGATTTTTTTCAAAATTTTTTGTAAAAAACTACTGTCCATTCAACGAATTTTAAGTCTAGTCTGATGATGAGATCTTGATGGGATGTATTTTTTTTTTAATTACAATTAAAAAAAAAAAAATTTCCAAGCGTACGATTTCGCATGGAAAAAATTATTGATAGTGGCTCCTAAACATAAAAAATTTTTCCCATCAATGTCCAACACAAAAAACTCGATTAAAAACAAGAAAAAAATTAAAAAAAAAAATAAAAAATTTAAAAATAGCGGGCCCATGAACCTTGCGGATGTCTTTCCCTGTGTACCTTCGACAATCCATTTTGTGAATCTGTTGTCTTGAGCCCATTTTTTTGGACCCTTATTCTTGCCTAACTGTGGTTTCTTAGCCGGAGATAATTTCTGGAATACATTTGATGGGAAAAGTTTTTCGTATAGAATTAGAAAAATTACCAAAATGAATAATGACACAAACAATCATTTGTACGTTTCAGTTTCACCGTGTGTTTTTTTTTTACATGGTCGGTAGCGTTACGGTGCCGTTTCACGTATTGTCCTTGTTTGAAGGCGTAGCACAAAAAGTTACTTGTTCTCTTTCTTCGGGGATTTTGCTTTGAATTTTCGCTTGTTATCTCTCGACGTGTCGGAATACAGGTAACGAAGTTAGGGTCAACAACTGATTCTAGTCATACATAGAATCACAGCAATATAACACAAGTGAATTTGTGGAAATGATCGATTCTTTGGTGTTTTTATGGTCTTCTGGTAAAAGGGTTAGAGCCGTTGAATCCGATCGAACAGTATCAATTATAACCGTAATGGTATAAAAGATAGATTGGCGAGATTCCTGGGAAGGGATGTAGAACCCGGTCGGACAGTATCACGCACAATCGCAATGGAATAAGAGATAGACGACCTGGAATAGGATTGCAGAATTCAATCGAACGATATCTCGTATGACCGGGACCGGCTAAAGGAAAGACGATCCAAATTCTGGGGTGAGGATTTTCTTTGGGCTAGTGATATGTGAGTGGTGAATCCGAAAATATTTACCATGCAAGCATGCTACATAGAAACCTGAGTACAGTGCAAGATAGGCATAAAGGTTGGGATTTTAAAATCACTAGATTATTTGCATTCATTATTATGGATGTAAGGATTCAAGTTGATCATTTTGTTTTCAACGAATATATTTCAATTCACTAGAAACATCAACATTCGGAAGAAACGAGATTTTTATTCTCATAGAAAACTGCTGCTTCAGTCTACTAGGAAACGAATGTGCGATTATCGCTGAATCACGACACAGATCCGATCAAAAAGTCTGTGTTAATTACAATATATGAACCGGAATCTGATGCCCAGCTGCAATGGAACTAAGGGGGAGTGGGGTAAAGCCGGACACTTTTGCATTTCTCAACATCTAGGCCATACCAGATAAACCAACAAAAATGTCTTCTGAAAAAATGTACTTTAATCTTCAATTATCTGCGAACATATGTGGAAAGTGATTTGTGATTGAAAATTTGCAACCGGAAATTTGACAATAATTTAGTAAACCTAATGAGATT
The DNA here is from genome assembly GCA_963978495.1 of Athalia circularis. Classification (NCBI taxonomy): domain Eukaryota; kingdom Metazoa; phylum Arthropoda; class Insecta; order Hymenoptera; family Athaliidae; genus Athalia; species Athalia circularis. The sequence continues at coordinate 15,941,449 of OZ021698.1, read as the reverse complement.
TTCGGTAAGATTTTTCGTTATAATGCGTAATTACATAGCTGTCATATGTGCACTTTATAAAAATCCTGTGCAAAATATCGCCAGGAGTACGAAATCTTTTACAGTCTTGGAACACACATTAAAATCAGGTAACAAAAGCCGTGACCCGGGAATAAACCTACCAAAAAAAGCGTGTGGAACAAAATCTACCCGAGGTTCGTGCTGCACAAGAGATATTATCCGCCCCTCGAGAAAACCTGAATATAATTAGAGTTGTGTCACGCCACGCTAGTAAATAGATCGCCGTGTTGGTTCTTCTGGACAGGAAACGCAACAGGAGTTGAATATACTATAGGTACACGCTACAACCCCGGTGAAGCTGGCCGCGGTCGAAAAATGGAAGAATTCTTTCCATTTCAAGGCTTCAGATCGGCTCGACCCTGGAAAGCGGCAAACTCCGGCGGCTACCTTCAACGTGATTATATTACACATACAAAGAATAACAATGTATTGTATAATCGAGCATGCCACCGGTATTATTAGCAGGCCTCGACCCTTTTAATTTCTAATTAAAGAAATAATCAAATATTAACTTTCGCGGAATCAGATCTTATTGCCAGATGGATGCAAGGTAAGAGGCAGAAATTTTTCTCCAACGGTCCAGATGAGGTGTTTTAGGGACCTGTAATTTATTCGTGTTATTTTGTTCTTAAATATTCGAAATAATCCGGTGACGAGGTATACGAGATAAGACGTTGTGAAACCGAATAGTAATTTTGATTTGAAGTAGATGTTACACGGTTCCGCTTTGGTTAACCCCTTTGAATCCAGAATTAAGAAATAATAATCAAAGGGAACATCGCTATGCAAGATGAGGAATATCCACGAATCCGCATTATTACATGAAATAGGAAGGATTGTCAGACGTCCGAAGAGATTTGTGTACATCACTTTTGATTGCCGGATCGTTGCTCTTCTCTTTGCCTTGTCCTTGGATGTTCAAAAGCGTCGATTTGATTTGCATCGAGTCAATGATATTCATGCTGCCTATTTCGTTGTCTTACGATCTTGCGTACTGTTTTGCATTTTGGGATTGTGCGCGACATAAATTTTTGGCGAACTCCCAATGACCATTTCTCTCTAGCAATTTAATTATCACTTATCTGCTACATAGTGTAGTTTTAATTGTGACATTGTGGGAGAGTGTAGGTATAAAAGACTGAACGACGATTGCTCTCGATTGTAACTTTCAGCAAAATTTGTTTTATTCGTCTGGAATGTTATATTTGAGAAGCGCGTGTTCTCCGGTCGAGAGGGTGTTACTTACTGACTCTTCCAGAGCTAGGATTTTGGGCGCAGGATAGGCGCGTCGTTGAAAATGCCACATAGCCAGGGTGAAAGTTTATAGAAAATAAGGAGAGGGTTAGGTACGTGGAAAGGATAGAAACAGTGGTGGAAACAAAAGGAGTATGGAAAGTTCTGGCAGCCAGAAGTCCCCCAAAGTATTTCAGAGGTGGAATTGAAAAAAAAAGTAGCCGATTTTTTTGAACCGGTCTAATGTGCATGTATGTGTGTGAATGTCATATGTGTGTGTAGGTCTACCCTACAACGTCTCATCATACAAAGATGTCTAATCAAATTCTTTGGATTTTTTTCGATTAACTTTTTATCTCATTCGAATTATGATAATAGTTGGACATTATAGCCCTCGTATAAAACTTACAAATAATTCAACAATTTCGAAACAACCGTCTTTTGAGTTCCGAAATATTGTGGATAATTTTCAATAATTCGTACGAATTGGTTGTTCAGCTTAATTCTGGAGAATTTCTCAAGCATACCCGGCAGGTGTAAGGTGGTAAGTTTCACCCAGTTACGAACCCTCGTCTCCGCTACTCCTTTTTTCATTTTCTTACAGGTCAAAATATTTGATTAATTCTGATTTAACCTTCTGGCAATAAGTAACATAAGAGAACCGCCACCACAACCCAGGATTACCACCATGAGAGTGAAATTTCCTGGATGGAAAAAGCTTGAAGGTTTGCGAATATTTATGCGGAAATTTAGGGAGAACATAGCACATCTCGCATGTGAAGCAACGTAGTTGGTTCGCTTCTGGCATTTGAGTTGAGCGAATTCGAAGCGCTTGGTGTTTTGGATAAGTTGTTAAACGAAACCAAAGTCAAGGTAGCAGACTATATTTTGAAAATTTAATTATCCAGAAATAAAATTATGAAGAAATAAAATTATCTGAACGTGTTCTGTAGAGCACAAGACTTGAAGGTCACCGGTGACCCTAGGGAGTCCCCGACAGGACGCCAGAGAATAGTGGCGCCTAGAAACTTAATTTTTGCTTATGTATAGCTGATGCATTATTAGCTGTATTCCAAATTGTGTCATTTTTTAGGTCCAGGCTTAGATTTCACAATTTTAGACTGATATCCAGGGGCGTACAGCGCTCAACATTTAGGTTGTTTCATTAATATTTCAAATCTTTGCTGTTTTAATTTGGGAACCTGTTTGTGAAGCTTCAACCTGGTCGCAATTTCTCGAGCGGCCAGGCGAGCTCGTTACGGTGTGTACGCTTGTTTTCATTCGAGTATCACCCCTGAATTATTTAGACACGGACATCCTCCTGCAGTTGAGAGTTTTGATGCCAACGAATACTCAGCTTTCAGAAACAGATATTAGGTTTTCTTTCCATATCTTATACGGTATTGACGGTAACTGTGAATCTATGCATGCATTTGCTATGATCATTCCTTAACTGCCCTCGACTTGCTTGCATCTCGAAGGGGGTGGATTCCTAATTTAGAACAACACGACGACGTATCTTCCGCGCAATGGAATGGTCTGCGCATAAGCATTAGGGTGTTTCATTTCAGGCGATATTTTTTTTTCTTTTTCTACCCGAAAATCTGATCTTTCATGGAAAAAGAAAAACATATTCCCGTTGGAAAAAAGATTCTAAGTGAATTAGAGGCCTCGCTAATTCAAATATTCGATCTTTTTGCTTTCAACTCAATTTTTCGGTATTAAAAATTTTATTTGAGAAAAATGAGTATAAAGCTTTTGTAGGGCATTACATTTGCTACAACAAAGTTCCTATAAGCTTAAGCTTTACGACCAATAGTTTTCAAGTAACAGGGCTTGAATGGTGAATAATAATAAAAATTGACATCAAATCCCCTATAATTTTGGATTTATTCATCTTACATAAAAAATCAACTTATAATCGTTTAAAAAATGAACTTATAATCCATTGAAAAACTAGTCCGTAGGCTATTAAAAAATGAACTTATTATCTATTACAAGTTAATTTTTCATGTAAGATGAATCAATTCAAAATCATAGAGGATTTGATGTCAATTTTTATTAATATTCACCTTTCAAGCTAATAAGCATGTTTCATCTGATCGAAGCACTGGACGTTTTGGCGTGCACGGCAATCTTATGGAGGGGGATGAATCGTTATTACAGATGTTCCTTTCTCAGGTGATCATTTCTCGAATAGGTTCTCGGCCCGTTCATCAGATTATTTCTCAGATCGTTTCTGAGGTCGTTCATATGAGATCGCTTTTTTCGTCGTTTTTTAGAACATTTCACACGTTGTTCTTGGACTATTTCTCAGATCGTTTCTTAGGTCGTTTCTCAAATTGTTTTTCAAGTCATTTCTCGGGTGAGCGTTTCACAGGTGATCGCTTTTACGTGTTCGCTCGGTTTTCCATTTTTGCAGTATACCAAGATCTTACAGCCAGTGGTTCGTTGACATGTCATATCACATCTTTGCAGCTTTTGGTTTACAGGAGAATTTGTGGTGAAAAGAACTGAGGAACCTTGTGAACTAGAATGGTAACCCGGGAAACAAGAACTTGAAACAATGAGCATTCCGCGCGCCCGTACCAGTCTGTATATGAAACCGTTTTCTGTAGTAAAATGATTCAGAAATGATGCTCCATTTTTAGGCAAACGGAGTGGAGGACCGCATCTGAGGACATTCATGGATTGAATGTTGAATCGAAATTTTCGAATTCCAAATTAGCGGTATTTTGCAGATCACTGATTTTCAGTTCTGCAAATATTTCTGTATATCTATTGTAACGTTTGACGGCTTTTAACAGGCAACGCCTTTAACAAAGCCGTACATTAGTGTGCATATCTTTGTCCGAATTGATGTTAGATCGGTAATGCGATTGATTCGGAACTCCTCATGGATATCAGGTGGGAAGAACGTTGGTGTGCTACGGAAAAGCACCTGCTCGACAATTTTCTAATTACCTTGCAGACTCGGGCTAACGCCAAAGCCGCCTTTTATTTTTTTGCAAACGAAACTTGTAGCCATTAATGAATTATGGACAATCCTGACGTTTTCTAGCGTGAAGGTACAGTACTGACATACCTAAAGCAAAGCAACTCAAAAATTTGGACTTTGGGTTGCGCAATTGATAATCATAAGAATTAAAAATTACAAAAGTACCTGAGTTTGTCTGGTTGATGCTTAGAGATTTCATTGCAAGAAAGAACAAATCGGTTTTCATTGAAAGAACTAATCATCCGTCAAATTTTTCCAATACGATGTCATCCATCAATCGCACGTTGCTGCCAGCGTTAAAGCGTCCTCCTCTTAAGTGAGCAGCTTTTTTTCATCTTAGATGACACATAATAATGCGAGGTCCTACATCGATTGTCTTGTCTTTGAATCAACACCTTCGGTAATGATGTCTGGTCTTCTACTTTGATGATATTATTCTTTTGTAATGCGAAAAGTTGGAGTGAAATAATTAGGGGGCTTTAGAAACTCGTATGTGAATGGAGAAGTTTGAAGGTAGAGGAAAAGGTCTGCAGTCTATAGATGTCTACCTTCATTCAACCCCGAAGTTATATCTATAGATATGATAGTTTATGAACAGCGCGGGTAGCCTGTGAGGTCCAAGTTAAGCGAGCGTTGAAACGACGTGATCACAGTCAACAAAACGTCGAAACTATACTGGAGAACAAAACTATTCGCGTTGTGAAACTCGATTACCATCTAACACCAAGAACGCATATTGTCGATGTAAAAGGAAATTTTGCAGATCTCAAACCTCCTATGGTTTGAATCACTTTCACAATTCCTTTTTATTGCACTTGGAAAGTTCCATACGAAACCGGAGATTCGTTGTCCACCATCCCATAATTATTTTTTCGAAGATGTTGACGTAAGTGGTCAAGTTGAAAAAAAAACATTCGCGCGAATTATAAAATTTTACCCTCAAACTTCTTGAAATTCCTATTTTTTACGAAAATAAAAAATGCGATTATTCATGCTCTGATTCATGCGCCAAAAAAAAAGTTACGGCGCTCAAGCGGTTGAGGAGATATGAATTTTTTAAACCATTAGTACCATCATTCTTATTACTTGTAAGGAACTTCAGCACCACTTAGCAGACAATCAGAACTTTGACAATTTTTTTTTTTTAATTGGCGAGCCAACTCTACTCGTCCAAAAATAAATGTACGCATCAAAACTTTCAAACGCGTTTTTCTCAAAACTGCGATATTAGTATTGGCGTGCAAGATAAATCAAAAACTAATCGATTGATCGTCATGAAAATTTACACATATTTTCTCAACATTCTTCCCCAGCGATCGAACCTTGATAATCTTCAAAATGATGAAAACACAGTTCTTTTTCAAATTGCAAATAACGAAAAGTTTTCGTGAAAAATTCGAACATAATTTTCAAAAGAATGCCATTTCGTCAATTTTTTATATTTTTCAACCAAATTAGGTTCGATTCCTGCATTTTCCTACTGACTTTCGAAATAAAAAGGGTTCTGTAATTTCATATGATTAGAACGGAAGCTAGGCTGCACGCCGTGCGACAACATACTTCACGACGTCTCAAATTAAACGTACATCCGGCAATTTGTAAAAAAAAAAAATTAATAAATAAATGAATTGTCTCAAATAGTAAAGACATGGAATAGAACAGTGTCAAAACTCCAAAAATGTAGAGCAACCGCTTTCTGACGAAAAAAAATTCCGAAAATCGACTAGTTTTGGACCTTTTACATAGCCCCTTGAAGCCAAAGAATTTCTTTATGCAAGTTCGAGAGAAAAAAAAGCTCAAGTTATTGAAAACATAAAATACGAATGGCCTCATCATAATGCTCGAATATTCTTGAGTATCAAAAACGTGCTTTGAATCAACAAATTATGACCTTGGTATATCTGGATGCCAGGGTACCCACCTATGACCTAACCTAACCCAAATGGTAGCAAATACAATGCGGTACGGCGTGTGTATTGTGACTCGGAATGGATTATACTGGTGTAGCAAGTCATTCCTCCCGATGCTGGAATTCGGCTCCGCATAATTGCGCGTGAAAATTCAGAGTGCGGGCCTAAGCTATGGTATATGGTAGGGTAAACCCAAGATAAACTCCGTATGCCGCATGTATTCATATACGTGCATATGTACAGGGTGCCCAACAGGAAAACCTGATCAATTTTCAAACCTGAATAGAAGTTGAACGCGTGAACGAATCCTATCAAACTATTTCTTTTATAGAAACGAGAGAAATACAGCTTCCATTTCAGTAGATTGGCTATGAGAGTCTAGTTCATTATTTTCAGTACGCACACGTACACACGCTTCTAAAACCTTCTAGAAGCTTCTGGACCCTGATCCCCCTTGCCCCTGTTCGCCCGCGCCCTCACACGGACACGCCCTTGTGCTCATAACCTATCTGCTTATTTCGTGTTCAAAATTTCAAAAATCCGCATGCGTTGAATAACACGGATTTTGAAAAAGTTGCTGTCCGGGTGATGGATAGTAATGTCGAGACGCGATTTTTCTGGATTCTAACGATTGAAGGTTTTTAAGAGCAATCCGGACAAACAATCGACATAATTGAATATCCAAGTGTGATATATCTGCGGAGGTGATCGACGGATCATGTGCAATAATGCATAAATGAATAATGGCGTTTCATCATCACCGAATACGCGGGTGAAAAAGGCGACAACAATTGAGAATTTGTTTCGATTTTAGTATAGAAGGGATTGCCGGCATTCGTTCATGCGCTCAAATTTAATCACATTTTGAGGGAATGGTATGGTCGATTTTTACCCTGCGCATAGATTAACAAAAAATCCGAAACAGTGACCCTCAACCGATTATTCGTATAGCATTCGATGATTTATGAGAAAAGGTACAATTTAGCGTAAAAAAATTCACGTCAATCGAGAAAAACGTTCACGATGTAATAAAGGTGAGTTTTTCTCGATTTACGTGATTTTTTTGCACTAAATTGTACCTTTTCTCATAAATCATCGAATGCTATACGAATAATCGGTTGAGGGTCACTGTTTCGAATTTTTTTTTCAATTTAATCGCATGGTAAAAACCGACCATCCCCTTAAGTTTGGCCAGATTTTTTTGGGCACGTATACTACCCTGTGTATAACATGTAAATATAAATGTGTGCCGATAATAACAGAATCTATCCTTCGGGTAATCTGAACAAGTCAACATCGCGTATTGTTGAGCAAACATGAGTTTCTATTGCCGAGATATGCGGTGGAGTAATAAGAAAGTACCGATAACGAAGAATAAATATATAAACAAAGAAAGCAATAAAAACCAATTATTCATCAAACCAAATAGTAGCGTTCTTGAAATGCGAGTCAATATCATATACATTGTGGGTATCTACGTGTTAAGGAATAAAACAGAACCAAAGACCAAACCAAACTCACGTTACCTGAGTAAAATGGAAACAAGTACACACGGTAATATTTCCCATGTTTTATTAATTCCCGCAGCATGTAGTCGTTCAATAAATTTTCATGCAAGTATGTAGAGTATTTCATACTATATATTATGTCCGAGAACTTAGCTTGGCCGTTTGGATTTTTGAAGAAATAGTGTTTGGGCTAGAATGCGCTAGGTATGTGCTGCAAACCGTATTCGTTTATCTCGAAGAATATGACCGCTTACCTCAAAACACCATCTTTCATGTTAGCATGGCAATTTCGGATCTTCAAAAAAATTATCCTTATGCTGCAACGTGCTAGACTTGTGCTGCGATACCAATGAATCTCCCTGAGAAAATTTTATTCAAGGTCTGTAACACCTTTTTAGTATCATATTATTGCATCGGTAGCGTTGCTTGATTGACTGTGAGCAAATAATTCAATTGAAAAAGAAACAAAAAAAAACAGAGAACTCGCCAATATTATTCATCTCGAACAACTTGCGAAAATTAGACATGAAAATCATGTAGGTATAGAAAATCCTTGAGGTGTTGTGTGAATGTGGAAAGCAAATTCCTAGCTGCGCCTCTGCTGGAGTAAACGGTAAGCGTATGCATGTCACACATGAAGTGTCGCCTCATGTCGTAAAAATGGGATTGTGTCTCGAAAATCTACCTCGTTATTCAGGGTTTTCGCCAAAGTGTTTCTTATAGTGGCTAGAATTGCGCTTTGACCTTTTCGAGTACGTCTCTGTGAAAATGATTCATGAAAAAGTAAATACCTTCAGCGTCATTGGTGTGTCGAAGGTTGTCTGGATGACTGCTGATAGTCGCAGGTATAGCTCGATTATTAGTTCGCACATTCGTTATTGCTCTCTTGGATATGAGAGCGCAATTATGGATATTTAAAGAAACGGTCAGACGGAAGCTCAAGATAATTTGATGTTTTTTCGAGGCATAATGTTATCATTACAAAAAAAAGTATCTCCTATCGGTAAGGCAGATTAACCTTCAAAACGCCTCAAGAATTTGAATTTATCATTCAATCATGCGTCTTCCGTTTTCTGTTATTTATTGTAGCTGTGTAAAAATCGTAACAAGTATAAATTAATTTTCTCTAATTAAACTTCCAGTAAATACATCGAATGGTTACAACTTCCGGCTGAGCGAACCTGAGCAAAGCCAATAATTTATTGTTTTTTTTTTACCTGTACCCTGTTGAAGTTCAGTGAGTTGAATCCTGCCGATCGGAACTCACAACTTATAACTCATACCACAAGTTGAAACTTCCCCTCCGAGAAGCCGCAAGAGTCGACTGTTGTTATACAAGCCTGCTACAAAATCTTACAAGTAAACCAAAATCAAAGTACAGATATTTATGTACGATGTACATAATCATGTGTTATGCAGGATATCATGGCGTAAAATGTTATAAAAGCTATGGACTGAATTCGAATTAAATTATTCAGACTGATAGAGTTTTGTTCCAAGATCGTTCGGCATTGGGACATGATGTTTTCTATACAACATGAGCGGACATTCAGGCAGACGCATATTTTTTTGTCTGCCTCCCAAAAATTATCGGATCTCGACATCGATTTCCGAGGACACAAACAACATTCTTTGCCGATTTGTAACAAATAAATTCGAAATTTTCGAAACGGTCGGCATTTTATTGTGTTTTTGAAAGTGTGTGAAATTCTACATCACTTGAACTAAATTTGTTAAGAAAGCTCTAAATTTATGAATTAGACAGCTCGACTAAAACCGTTATTTGCCCCCCAATCTCTGACAATCAGTGTCGGGCTCCTGTAATTTTTTGGAGGAAGACCAAAAAATTCATGTCCGCATGTCTTGTATACGAAATAACATATTCCAACCCTGGACAATGGATTATGAAACATGACCTCCACCAGCCTTTAATTTCATTTGGATGCGGTCAAGAAGCGGAAAATCTGAATGACTTACATTTGCCCCCGCGAAAATCAACGTAACGAATTAGAGGGATCTATGACCGGGGGTGACCCAGAAGTAATTCAAAACTGATGATTCCCGTCGGCAGTTAAAGATAAGAGGGAATGAAACGTCGCTAGTAATTCAATTCAGCCGTAATTGCGTTCACATAAGAGAATTAACGTAGGTTCAACAACTACAAACCGGAATTTACATTGATGGAATCAACGCAGTCTGGAAATCAATAATGCGAATGATTTTGTAACGTAGTTGATATCATTTCCAATTATACATGCTTTGCAAGGTGCATTGTTTACATAACATAGCGATCAATTGATGATGATGGAAAACCGGCGTGATGAATACTGATAAAGGACTGAACTATAGTAGCTTTTAATAAAAAAGAACCTGAATTTGTTTACACAAAGAGTAAGCAAACACGAGGCTGGATAAAATGTATGGATAATCATTATGAATCAGTTCAATCAGTTTTCTTATACGTTGAATTTCCTGTACAACAGAGTAGAACGTATTCAACGATAAAGAAAACTTGTGAATACGAGCCAGTATATTTATTCTGAAATTTCGTGTTTGTTAAAGGAAAACCATTGCTGGGATTTTTACAAAGTCCGTTCGAATCGAAACGAATTCGAAAGCAACAAATAACATTTTTCTCATGAAAAGTTATAAAAAAAAACAAAAAAAATACCTAAAATGATTTGAAAATGCGGAATTTTCACCCGTATATTAGGGTCATGCGCACGGGTAAACGCAACCGCCTTTGCCTGCCAAGCAGGTCGCATCCTACCAAGTTACAGAAACAGAGGAGATATCAAAAAACCAGCCGACCCAAAATTCTTCTTTTGCGACGTTGCTAGTGCGTTAAAGAGTTTCATTCATCTAACAATAAGTTGAAGCGGGCGTAATGTAGCATCTGTTGTTCTTCTCATAGTCCTTCACTGCAGGAGGCCTAGTATACCTATAACCTGCGCGTATCTAGCGTGCGACGAAGTTTCAGGTCAAGCACGGCGTACGAAAATGAAACTGTTTCATGCGTTTGTTTTAAAAAGTAGCGCTCAATACTTGGGCTTAGGCCCGATTGCACCGCTCGCACTTAAGCCGTAAGTGAAACTCAAATTTTTTTATACGTTGAATTTCCTACGAGGAAATAGGGTTGTATGATGTTTTTACCATTCATCTGGTATCTCGGCCTCGGTATACAGTTCGTTCAGAAAACGTCTCACCCGTCTGACAACACTTCACTTTCCGCACTGGTAACAAAATATCCTAATTTTTGTTCATCGTTTCAAAACATTAGTAGCCCGAGCACAACGCTTATTGTATATCGTGTCGTAAAAATAGTTTTTATCATTATTTTATAATTTTCTGAATTTTATCTTGTAGAGTCCGAAGATAAAGTTGAGCAGAAAGTCTATAATGCTGATCTGTCTTTACTATCAAACCTGGCGCTGATATAATATAAAATAAATCTACATTTCTCGCTATCAGATTATTCATAAATTGAACAGAGTATAAAAATGAAAGAACTGTTCCCAAAATAATAACGCCCATTAGCTGCTTTCTGGCTGCTCGTTTGTTTAACACGTTTTCGTTATCATGTATCACGTCTTGCTGTTCAAATAATAATTCTCTCCTTGCTACTGCCCCGACGTTTTATATTGTGGAACAAGAATTGTAGACTGAGAGGAGCGCTAAAGCTACAGGAAGAGGAAGTGAAAAGTGCCAAGTAAAATTGAGAACCACGGTGCTTGCTACTCCTCCGCGTTTAACGCATGCCTACACTCATTTAAAATTATGTGGAGGCTTGTTTTGACAAGGATTACATCATTAGGAGTGTATGAGTTAGAACGAGATGTATGAGTTCATGCATCGGCAGACAAATTTTATTTTCACAACGTGATAATCCAAACCCTCTTGGATTTGTTAATCTCCAGCGGAGGGATTAGCCTGAAAGCGGGAATGAAACAGTTATACAGAGGGGTCGAAAAAAAAACAAGCCATGAGAACGGTGTTTCTAGCAGTTCTTTTATTGTTGAAACTGGATTTCCACTTGATAGCAATTCGGATAAAATTGAGTATGCACGTGCTTCGTATTGGACGGTCTATCGCCAATTGTTCATCAGTTCAATTGGACACTTTAAACTGTATATTCAATAATAGTTACACAAGTTTTCTTTGGTAGGTAATTATAACTAACTTCGATGTATAAGTTGCAAAATTTGAAACTTTTTAATGATCTAGGTGGGTGCGAAACACGTCGCGTCGGCTCGAGGAAAGCAACCAATTAAACGCGAGTTTACCGTATCGTTAATGACTTAATTATGTCTTAGCCATGGGTATCTTGAATTATCGATCCTTACACGCATAGAAACGCTGAATACCTCAGGGAGCATATTGGAAATGTGAGATTCAGAAAATGCGTCAGGTTGACTTTTCATCAGTAATAAACAAATGTTACATCGTGACAGTATTTTGGTCCTTATCATGTTTAATTTTTACTATTCACTTTGATCTTTGAACAGCAAAATTATATTAGATTTTTGGAAAACGATTCGAAGTCTACCATACCCGATTTTCCGGTTCTCAACTGTTGTATAACTGCAGAGGCAGACCACTTTATAAATGTTCCAGCGACTTTGGTAAATAATTCAATCTACCTCCATGCGACTTATCGTTCCGAGAATAAGGGTATAAAGAGAATGAGAATGAAATATTCGTTCTGCGGAACACGACAGCGTAAGAATCCGCGATTAGAAAAAAAAAAAATCAGTCATCTATTTACCGTTATATAGGTGTAGAAAATCGACAACCCTATATGGGTACCCATACATCTTGAGAAATCTCGAAAGCATATAAAAAAACGAGCCTTTAGACTGGAGGATTTGAGTTTATAGGTCCATTATAAGGAAGCAGCGTCGGAGGAAAAGAATTCCATTTCTAAATTGAGAAAAAAAAAAATATAAAAAACAGGTCATGAAGTGAAAAGACTAATGAACGTTGCTGATGGTCCAGCTGCATTGTAACTTTTGTCTTACAGAAAAGTGAGAAAACTCCCCATTTGTCAGAGCTATCCAGCTTCACCAGCTATAATTTTGACGTCAAAAAAAGCAGCGAACCTGCCGCGAGGATTGCAGACAACTGAAATTGTCTAGGGTAACGGGAGTAAAGAGTGAAAATGAAAATAATATATTCACATCTAGAGAGATAAGTATGAAGGGAGCGATGGAGGGATGGAGCGGCGATCTTAGGGATAAGCGGAAGCGAAGTTTAAGAACCCTCTTTTTCAACTACCTAACGACACTCCCGAAGTTTCACCAAGTCTTCCTACGTACCACACCTTATCCCATGGATATAAGAGCGGATCTAATTAATTCGGGGGCTTGTGAAATTGGAACGGTGAAGAAATTGTGGCTTATCCCCCTGTGCTAATTATAGTCGCTAAATGAGGAACTGCAAGTAAACTATAAAAGTTTTCTCGAACAGCGCCTGATATAAAAATCACCGAAGTCATTGACGAAATGTTCAGACAATGCACTTTGCAAGAATTTTGGAAGGTATGAGAATTTTCTCCATTTTGGAAATAGTTTGATGACAGCAAAAACATTAGAAATGTAAAAACAAGTCGCTTAGGAGCAAATTCAAAAACTTTGAAAACAAAAGAATCTGATGACAATGTGAGAACATTTTCTTAAGAATAGTTGAATAGTTGGCGATTATTCTTCCGTTAAGACTGAACTCTTCATTTCAAGTATGGGGAATTTCTCTGGTCGAATAAGGTAAGGGAAAGAAAATATGAAAAATAAGTGATAGCCTATAGGTTACAGGCTACGACGGTAATTTGTTCTGACGCTGCAGAGCTGAACTCAATGGAAACTTGAATTGATTGCTTTTTTCGAATTGATAATATATAATAAATTCGGCATTTCAGACCAACCGGGGATAAAGTATCAAATTGTACTCGCAAAAACAATACTCTCATAAGTATCTGAAAAAATATCATTTTCGAGATCATTTCGAGAAAATCGTCTTTAGTGAAAATAATTATCAAACACATGAGTTTTTGGAATTTTAGACTATAACGAACATGCCTCTAAAACATCTTACACAAAATAATACATAATTATATTTTTAGTCTACTTACCAATGAGCACAAATTTTTGGAGAGTTTTTGGGATGTTGAATGAAAATTAAATTATCCCTTCCGTACAATATTGTAATGAGTCGGAAAAAATACTCCGGGCTGAAGTAAGGCTATGATTATATGCAATGGTTTCTGTTTTGTTCATATTTGAAATACGATTACGTACTGAAAAATAACGTCTTTAAAAAGCAACAAATTATCTTGAGATTGCGTACGAATGTTTCTCAGAGTATCCACATCGGTGCTCCCTTAGGCTAGGCAGTTATAACTACTGCACAAATTGATAATCGAATTTATTGTTCTGCATGTCATTCTAACAAAACACATACTCGAAAACACCAGAGCGCAATTTCGGCCAGGGATGAGTCTTTCCGAAAAAGTCTGTCTTCAGTTTTATGTACATATGATATTTTCTTTGAAATGTGAAAAAATCTACTAATTATTTCACGTGGATTGTTTTATATTTTTTCGAGTTAATGGGGCACCGCACCAGATTACCTCATGCTCTGATACTGCCCAACAAAATATTAACAAACTTAGCAACACAAGAATAACGTACACCGAGTCTCTAGCGTCCTATTTAGGCCGCTGAGATAGTTTTCGTTATCACCTAATTCAATTAAACAACCTCATAACCATGTTCGAGCCTAATCTCGCTAGCAGGGAACCTTTCCGAGAACTTTTACCGTTTCCTCAGAGAAAAAGCAGCGTTCTCGCTTGTGTTTTGTTTAACATTTACGGGTTGGGTGATAGCCAATGATATACAGGGTGTTTGTGTTAACTTTGGCCAAACTTCTGGGGTGTATAGGGACCGCCTAGACAAGCATTTTAAGGTAAGATACTCATGGTGGGAAACTCTTCCTAACGGCTGTGGAGGGCTTAATTCATGGATTTGGTACTGCGCGCTTGTCCTTCGTATAATCGATAAAATATAATGACTTTCTGCCCAACGCTTCATCCGTGAAAAGATGTTTTGTTATTTTTCTAATTGTTTATCTGCTTGTTTTAAGTCTATCGTTTGCGTTAAAGTTTATCGTTCATCTATTTCACACAAGAACTTTGTACTGCTGTAGGCTGAATAAAACGTTGGGTGAAAAGTCATCATAAGCGCTAACATGTAAATGATATTGTATTAGTACATTTCCATACGAGTACAAAATGTGAGGCGTTATAAGCGAGCAACGCATTTTTTAATTTCACTAACTGCATGTGAGCTTTGCCCATCCCGTCTTTACCCTGCTCTTACAATATGATGAATAAATGATTACCGTTCGAGTCCGGGTGGTTAGCTCGTAGTGCTTCCAGAATCTGTGATCGTTATCTGAATATTAACTATGTATAATCAAAAATTGTCGATAACGATCAAGTCGGAAACTCGCTCGTAACCACCGAACACCGGGTGGTTGTGACGAGCATTTACTGAAATGGTGAAAATGCTGGAATTCAATGGTTGATTAGAATAAAATTGTATATTTTTCTTGGCTTATACTATCCGAATCCAATCGCTCTTGACGGGCCAAATGTAAGCAATAAAATGATTTTCGAAAAAGCAGTCAGTTAATGACTTATGGTGCCGAATAAATTACTTGGTGTGCCACAAACAGGGAGTCAGTGAACCTAGAGAACTTGATTATATTTCGTGAACATAATAATAAAATGCTAAAAATGGTTGAATGATTCCATCTTTTACCTACACTTACTCCGGTGACAAAAAATTTATCACTTCTTTATTCATTCTCCGGCATCAAGGGACCATTTTTTTTTATACCCGAACGAGGAGAAAATTTCTCCAGACTCCATCACATCTACTTTCAAGTGGTTGCGTAATGCGAGAGTTTTCTGCACCAGATTGATATAAACGCGATAGTAAGAGGAGGAGGGGAGGAGGAAGCTACCAATGATAGATGTTTGAATCGTGTTTATAATGTTAATTTTACCGAATATAGTTCAAAAGATTTCACCTTAAATTCATATGGCCAAATCTGGATACCAAACTTTTTACTGTAAGGTTATTTTTCTATCTTTGTAACTGTCGACATCACCAGCAGATACCCTCGCTACATGTAATGTAAAACGTGAAAAAATGTTACTCGTGAAGTACTCATGAATTCGACGGTACATCACGTAGTCCAAGAATTAGAGGGACGAGGTAAACGGCTTTAGTCGCCGTTTTACATATGAGCAGTAATGCGTGAGATTTTATAAGATTCTATGGGCTCTAAATGGATCTACGGGATTTTCCTAACTTCATGAAACTTAGATCATCAGCGTTCATCGAACTCGAGTCATCGATTGACCCTTTCAATTCATAGAGAACTTTATTATAGGTACATACTTGATTTAGCAGATTACCAAGCTCCTGGAGATTACAATAAGCGAGAGTTCACTTTTAAGTATTTTATAAAAAAGGCAATTTTTCAAAAATACAAAAATCCATTATTTATTATCCAAGAATGAGGTAGCCGTAAAGGTACGAAATATTTTCGCAGGATCTAGCAGTTGTAGCCATTAGAGAACTGTTTAATTTAGTATGTACCGCAAAAACATGTTAGGATTTTTAACCAAAGGAAAACCCTCTTGGTTTTGGAAGATCTGGGGTCACTCCGAGGCAGCGTAACTCAAGTTGCGTGGGCTATCTTTACGACGGCTTTACTGTCCAGAGACCACCAGCTTCTGTATGCTATCCACACTGAAGTCTCTAAGGAAATCCCCATAAATCCCTAGGTTGCAGATTCACATAGCTACAGATACCATTGATCTTTTACGTAGACTACGACCATGAAAATTTCTTACCAAGAAAGGTTTAGGGTCATAAAAAACTGATGAGCATCTCATCGCATGGCAGATGGCGATACCCTACAGTGCGCCGAGAATCTCTTCGGGTTGGCATCTCCGTCAATATAACAATAAGATATTCACGTCAGAGAGCAGTTTAAATATTCACGAGTAAGTTAGTGCGAGTGTTACGAGAAAATTTGTAAATGTGTAAGTGTTACCGAAACTGAGGTGGTTCCATCCTGGGAAACTCCACATCTCGCTCACCTTCTTCTTTCTTCTAGTTCCTCGCTATTTGCGCTTTCAAAAATTAATCTTTTAATCCAACACACTCAGCTTCCTTCCGCTCGAAGGAATATCTAAAGAACTTATATTACAACGCATGAAAAATACGCGGGGTGACGTATAGCCCGGCAATTTACTAACTTGTTTCGACATCGAAAGTTTTCAACTTTCGTCTACTCCGAAATGCAGGTGATCGTCTGAGAAGTAGGAACAAAACTTCAATCTTTCTGACACGGCAAAATTCTCGAAATTCATTTTCATGCCTTACTTCGAGTTGGGTTCTGTCTCCGTTCAATAAGGTGCTAACACTTGAAAAAAAAAATGAAAAGAAAAAACTATTTTCAAATCCATCGTCAAAGCTATGGCAAAAGTTGAATGCTCGCAAGTGTACGTTTGTACTACGTAGTGCTGCAGACGTTTCAAAATCGATCTATTACTTTTGGAAATGAAAAATATTTTTAGGAATATCGATAACCGGTGCACCAGTGGGTATCTAATTTGTGGGTCGAGGGTACAACGTTCGTTCAAAATCATTCATAATAATACTCTTCAACTATGCTGCGCACATATAGTTGGGGTAATAATTACATAGCGCGCCGCTTGTGTACGGCTTTCCAAAATAGTTCCAACGTTCAGAATTTCTAGAGAACCTGCCGCAAGGTCTTCCGACACCGCGGTAACACGTCAGCGTCCCTTTTTCTGACCTATTCTGACTGGTGTATCCCAAACGAAGGGACGAAATAAATCGTCAGGGTGAAACGACGCCTTGTTCCAATTTCACAAAACATTCCCACCTCATCGTGGGGCATGTAGCCCCGAGGAGGGTGGCAGCTGGATGTTTCTATTTCTCTGGCCGACGCTTGATATTTCAACCTCTGTGAAGTTGGCCCCCCATTTATGAAAAATGAAGTTTCTTTTTTGAGTTCTGGCTTCCCCCCGAAGAGTTCTAGAGTTCTTTACAAATATCAGGGATAGTTCCGTTGATAAGGGGGTGAAAACCCCCTAAAAATTTTTTTTGCATCAGGGGGGCCAACTTCACGGAATTGAGATATGAAAATCTCTAATAACTATTTCAATTCAACTCAAATCGACAAACATCACAAGAAAAATCGTCAGAACTCGTGTAGGGCTACGTGGAACTCCTCGAAAAAACCTTGGAACTCGAAAAGAAAGTTTTTCATACTCAAAAAACTGTCTCTGGCACTCAAAATCTTGAATAACTTTTCCGTTTGAACTCGGATCAGAAAACTTTACGGGAACAATCGACAGAACTCGTGTAGGGCTAACTGGAACTCCTCGAAAAAACCTTGGAACTCAAGATGGAAGTTTTTCATACTCAAAAAACCATCTCTGGCACTCAAAATCTGGAATAACTTTTCCGTTTGAACTCGGATCAGAAAACTTTACGGGAACAATCGATAGAACTCGTGTAGGGCTACCTCGAACTCCTCGAAAAAACCTTGGAACTCGAAAAGAAAGTTTTTCATACTCAAAAAACCATCTCTGGCACTCAAAATCTGGAATAACTTTTCCGTTTGAACTCGAATCAGAAAACTTTACGGGAACAATCGACAGAACTCGTGTAGGGCTACGTGGAACTCCTCGAAAAAACCTTGGAACTCGAAAAGAAAGTTTTTCGTACTCAAAAAACTGTCTCTGGCACTCAAAATCTTGAATAACTTTTCCGTTTGAACTCGGATCAGAAAACTTTACGGGAACAATCGACAGAACTCGTGTAGGGCTACCTGGAAATCCTCGAAAAAACCTTGGAACTCAAGATGGAAGTTTTTCATACTCAAAAAACCATCTCTGGCACTCAAAATCTGGAATAACTTTTCCGTTTGAACTCGGATCAGAAAACTTCACGGGAACAATCGACAGAACTCGTGTAGGGCTACCTGGAACTCCTCGAAAAAACCTTGGAACTCAAGATGGAAGTTTCTCGTACTCAAAAAACCATCTCTGGCACTCAAAATCTACCTCTGTGAAGTTGGCCCCCCATTTATGAAAAATGAAGTTTCTTTTTTGAGTTCTGGCTTCCCCCCGAAGAGTTCTAGAGTTCTTTACAAATATCAGGGATAGTTCCGTTGATAAGGGGGTGAAAACCCCCTAAAAATTTTTTTTGCATCAGGGGGGCCAACTTCACGGAATTGAGATATGAAAATCTCTAATAACTATTTCAATTCAACTCAAATCGACAAACATCACAAGAAAAATCGTCAGAACTCGTGTAGGGCTACGTGGAACTCCTCGAAAAAACCTTGGAACTCGAAAAGAAAGTTTTTCATACTCAAAAAACTGTCTCTGGCACTCAAAATCTTGAATAACTTTTCCGTTTGAACTCGGATCAGAAAACTTTACGGGAACAATCGACAGAACTCGTGTAGGGCTAACTGGAACTCCTCGAAAAAACCTTGGAACTCAAGATGGAAGTTTTTCATACTCAAAAAACCATCTCTGGCACTCAAAATCTGGAATAACTTTTCCGTTTGAACTCGGATCAGAAAACTTCACGGGAACAATCGACAGAACTCGTGTAGGGCTACCTAGAACTCCTCGAAAAAACCTTGGAACTCAAGATGGAAGTTTTTCATACTCAAAAAACCATCTCTGGCACTCAAAATCTGGAATAACTTTTCCGTTTGAACTCGGATCAGAAAACTTTACGGGAACAATCGATAGAACTCGTGTAGGGCTACCTCGAACTCCTCGAAAAAACCTTGGAACTCGAAAAGAAAGTTTTTCATACTCAAAAAACCATCTCTGGCACTCAAAATCTGGAATAACTTTTCCGTTTGAACTCGAATCAGAAAACTTTACGGGAACAATCGACAGAACTCGTGTAGGGCTACGTGGAACTCCTCGAAAAAACCTTGGAACTCGAAAAGAAAGTTTTTCGTACTCAAAAAACTGTCTCTGGCACTCAAAATCTTGAATAACTTTTCCGTTTGAACTCGGATCAGAAAACTTTACGGGAACAATCGACAGAACTCGTGTAGGGCTACCTGGAAATCCTCGAAAAAACCTTGGAACTCAAGATGGAAGTTTTTCATACTCAAAAAACCATCTCTGGCACTCAAAATCTGGAATAACTTTTCCGTTTGAACTCGGATCAGAAAACTTCACGGGAACAATCGACAGAACTCGTGTAGGGCTACCTGGAACTCCTCGAAAAAACCTTGGAACTCAAGATGGAAGTTTCTCGTACTCAAAAAACCATCTCTGGCACTCAAAATCTGGAATTACTTTTTCGTTTGAACTCGGATCGACTAACTTCCGGCCAAACCCTTGCAGGGCTCTGTAGATCAAATATTGTACAATTCCTCATTCCTGCCACCCATCACCTTGCGCATCAACGTACTTACATATGAGTCCTTCTCGTTCTTAGCGTTATCCAAGGCCAACGACGTGGACGTGACGAGATCTGGCCTCCTTTTTTTTTTTCTCGCATCATTTTTTATTATTTTTTTTTTTTATCTCATTCCATTTTCTGGTCTCTCTTATTATCATTTTTTCACCCATTTTGTTTGTATCTTTCACTATTTTTATCATTTCTTTTTATTATTTTCGGTTTTTCCATAATATAAAACATTTTTGCTCAAACATTTTATATCTCTATCCGTACGTTTTTATGTTTGTTCGTTTTGTTGTTCATCCACATTCCTGACGTACATGTGGTAAAACACGAGTTTCGCCTTTCGCGGTGTCGCGATTTTTCCTCAGGCCGTCATATGTATACCAATGCATACCCGTCCATGCATATGCTACGTAATGCTCGATTGTTTTCTCAAAATGTACCAGACCAGCCAAGACATAATCCAAGGATGCTATGTTTATCGTTTTTGCTACGGAATTTAGTGAGCACTCGGGATCCTGTACTTTCAACGTACTCAGGTAGTCTTCGTGAGAAAAGACGCTCGTGTCTATTATCACTTGCGGTCCAAATGTTGTATTTACCGTTCTATCGGTTCCACATTTTCGGCACACAGATGTCCTGATCACCCTTGCATCGTCGATAGCCTGCTGCATGAACTGACATCCTTCTTGCAAAAGGATATTGACGTTTACGTTTAATACTGAGAATGGTCTTGTTTCTACCTTAGTCCGACAAACCCGACAATTGGTCCCTACCGTGTAGCTAGGAACATCCAAGTATAAATGTTCCGACAAATGTCCTACGTTACATTTTGCATTGATGGATTCGACATGCCTTGTTTTCATCGTTGCTTTTAGAAAAGGAACTGTGCGCAAGATGCTGGCTCTTTGCGCATAATGTTTCGCTGCTAACTTGCCCACCGTAACAATTTCTTGAGCCAATCGATATAAGATATTATTGCTTCCTTTGATTGCATTGGCATACACTGGATAAGTGACAAGGGCACTGATTGTTAATTGTAACAACGAATCGAACGCGCAAGTCTGCACAATAATTATGCGTTTTTTGTCGCCAACTGTTACTGGTCCACACATGTTACCATTGCGCATCAAGGGTAATAACACTGCCTTTTCATATCGTGCGGCGTCCCACTCTGGAAACGAGTCCAGATAATTGGGCCTAGAACGATGAGTCACCTGTACTTCACATTTTTTACTTTGCTCCGGATTGATTTTTCCTTTCCAATTTTCACACGTATTCAATGATTCAGTCGTATCATCGTCAGGTTTTTCAATTGCCCCATCAATCGTCGAATCCCTACCATGGTTTTCCGTCAGTTCGATACCTGTTTCCATATTCCTTGTCTTATCACAATCTCTGCCACTGTCCCCTGCCCCTTCGCCCGTACATAGCGATCCGTCACTCTCAATTTCAAAACTCGAGCAGTCTTCGGTACCGATACTATTCATCGAAATCGATTCATCGAACGTTTGGTCTGGTGTTGTCATTTTGCTCGGAATCCCTTGTTCAATAGCATTACTTGGGTTCCTAAATTCCTTTTCGCAGCATTCACCTGATGCCAATCGCAAAGTTCCTCGGAGGTATTCAATGTGACGTAATACAAATTTATCTATTCTCATGGGTAGTTGCCCTTTAAAATTATTTTTTAATCTTGAAAACTCCGCCTCAACATGCGAAGAGGATGCAATCGTTTGTTTGCACTTGAAATACGGTCGCATGATTCCTGTCCACAGGGGTAGATAGCCCATGAGATTTTTTATTTTTTTCGCAGCTTCCGGGTTATAATAGGGATTTGGTAGGCCAGTGTTCTTGCACTGTAACGATACTTCTTCTGCCTCTCTATAAAGGACAGCTGCCCAATCCTTCCAACTGGCCGATTGATCCTCTTCAGAGTGTGATAGATCGTCAGCGTCTTCTTCTTTATCGTCCTCAGCTTGAGTCTCGACTCCTTTTATGTAATGACTCGCTTTTTGTAGAAAGTCTTCGGATGGTAATTTTTCATCATCCTCCGACAAGCCGATGTTTTCGCTCAAAGCGACTACTAAAACTGATTTTAAAAGTTCTTCAACATCGTCAAACAATTGCAGCTGGTAGACCCTACCAAGACATCTTAGATAAAACTGACGTACTCGGGGAAGCTTCCCTTTGAGTGAAGGCCATCTGGCTATCATTGCTATAAAATGGCTCACGTCTAAACGGATGAAGCATTTGAGAACCGAAACCAATTTTTTTAGGACCACGACACGATAGCAGGATTGCAAGTACTGTCCTAACTCGGTTCCACAAAATGCTCTTGCGACGGCTATTAGAATAGCGAGACTAAAGTCGCTGACTACGATACGCGGAGAAAGATTATGTTTTTTAACTTGAAATAAGAAAAGCGCAATCGTCGCTGCGTCTTGCGCTGCAGAAACGCATTGGAATGCTGGAAAATTTCCCATCTTACTCACACATACACATTGATACAGAAATATATGCTGAGATCGGCTATTATTTGGTAAGAGTAACTCTTTGCCGATTGAACCAGTGGCGTCAATGACAAGATACGAGTCAGCGTCGTATTTGTGAGCGGATTCGTACAAAGCGTGTTGCTCTTGAAGCCAATAAACGCAAGCAAAAGGATCCCTGATTAGTACGTAGATCGTATTTGGAATCGTCGTGTACTTAGCCGTGAACAAATTTTCCACTGGGTTGATACCAGATATTTGTAACTGGTCATCCAGCTTCTCTTGTTTAGCTTTTCGCAATACATTCGCTGAAAACAATGTTGGTGGAACGCAATCACCGAAATCCATTATTCGATTCGCCTCCTCGAAGCGCCAAGCAACAGCAGTTTTTCTCCCAGCTACCAGCTCTTGCGCTATTTTTTCACGCAGATAACCTTTTAAGTGTCTCTTTTTCTTATGAATCACATCTTGACGGGAACCAGACAATTGACATTGGAAAATCACATCGGTTTTGGCCGGTGGTTTTTTCTGGAGAATCCCGACAAGATGTCCTTCACACTCTTTACAGGATGCCTCGAATTTCGCATAACATTTTCCATGATCATTGGAATATACCTTCGCTCGCTTGAAAGAAAACGCGCAACAAATCTTAGTTTCTTGCCAAATTTTTTTCGCAAACAAACTCGTGCATTTGTTGGATTTCAAAATATAATACGTACGGTTCGCGCAAACCTTCGCTTTGGGCTTTATTTTGTCAATCTTCTCAATGGAAATCTTTCGGTGTGAACTCGTAGGCTGACAGAGCGAAACTACGGTTGGACGTGCGTGCATGCGTCTTGACATTAAAAGTGTCGCGGGGCAGGCTATGCCCTCTCGCGGCATGTATCAAGTATGAAATGCGTATACGCATGCGCGCACGTCCGACCGTAGTTTCGCTCTGGCAGCCTACGAGTTCACACCGAAAGATTTCCATTGAGAAGATTGACTCTTCGTTGACTGCGATCAGCCATTTATGCTATATCTCTGTATTGTATGATTTCCATTCTCATTTCCTCGCAGAATAATCCTTTCAATGTATAATAAAGAGGCTCTTCACGCCATCTTATTGAAAGATGAGTTCAGAACGGTGGATGATGGCGGCAAAGCCCTTCCACCTGCAAATGCAATTTATGCAAAAATTTCAGCGGTTATGCAAGACAACGAAAGCACCATTTCGGCTAAACATGTATACACGATTGTAAATGCTAATCGCGGTGGAATCCGCGACAAGATTTGCAAAAAATTGTCTGTGGAAGTAAAAAATTTCGATATTCCGGGGGATGATTCGTTCGATATATCTGATAGTAAACGTAGATCAAACAAAGGGTTCACTACTACTACTACTAGGTTCAAGTTGGTTCTCATGTTGAGTAGCTGGAACAAAATAAAGCCCAAAGCGAAGGTTTGCGCGAACCGTACGTATTATATTTTGAAATCCAACAAATGGACGAGTTTGTTTGCGAAAAAAATTTGGCAAGAAACTAAGATTTGTTGCGCGTTTTCTTTCAAGCGAGCGAAGGTATATTCCAATGATCATGGAAAATGTTATGCGAAATTCGAGGCATCCTGTAAAGAGTGTGAAGGACATCTTGTCGGGATTCTCCAGAAAAAACCACCGGCCAAAACCGATGTGATTTTCCAATGTCAATTGTCTGGTTCCCGTCAAGATGTGATTCATAAGAAAAAGAGACACTTAAAAGGTTATCTGCGTGAAAAAATAGCGCAAGAGCTGGTAGCTGGGAGAAAAACTGCTGTTGCTTGGCGCTTCGAGGAGGCGAATCGAATAATGGATTTCGGTGATTGCGTTCCACCAACATTGTTTTCAGCGAATGTATTGCGAAAAGCTAAACAAGAGAAGCTGGATGACCAGTTACAAATATCTGGTATCAACCCAGTGGAAAATTTGTTCACGGCTAAGTACACGACGATTCCAAATACGATCTACGTACTAATCAGGGATCCTTTTGCTTGCGTTTATTGGCTTCAAGAGCAACACGCTTTGTACGAATCCGCTCACAAATACGACGCTGACTCGTATCTTGTCATTGACGCCACTGGTTCAATCGGCAAAGAGTTACTCTTACCAAATAATAGCCGATCTCAGCATATATTTCTGTATCAATGTGTATGTGTGAGTAAGATGGGAAATTTTCCAGCATTCCAATGCGTTTCTGCAGCGCAAGACGCAGCGACGATTGCGCTTTTCTTATTTCAAGTTAAAAAACATAATCTTTCTCCGCGTATCGTAGTCAGCGACTTTAGTCTCGCTATTCTAATAGCCGTCGCAAGAGCATTTTGTGGAACCGAGTTAGGACAGTACTTGCAATCCTGCTATCGTGTCGTGGTCCTAAAAAAATTGGTTTCGGTTCTCAAATGCTTCATCCGTTTAGACGTGAGCCATTTTATAGCAATGATAGCCAGATGGCCTTCACTCAAAGGGAAGCTTCCCCGAGTACGTCAGTTTTATCTAAGATGTCTTGGTAGGGTCTACCAGCTGCAATTGTTTGACGATGTTGAAGAACTTTTAAAATCAGTTTTAGTAGTCGCTTTGAGCGAAAACATCGGCTTGTCGGAGGATGATGAAAAATTACCATCCGAAGACTTTCTACAAAAAGCGAGTCATTACATAAAAGGAGTCGAGACTCAAGCTGAGGACGATAAAGAAGAAGACGCTGACGATCTATCACACTCTGAAGAGGATCAATCGGCCAGTTGGAAGGATTGGGCAGCTGTCCTTTATAGAGAGGCAGAAGAAGTATCGTTACAGTGCAAGAACACTGGCCTACCAAATCCCTATTATAACCCGGAAGCTGCGAAAAAAATAAAAAATCTCATGGGCTATCTACCCCTGTGGACAGGAATCATGCGACCGTATTTCAAGTGCAAACAAACGATTGCATCCTCTTCGCATGTTGAGGCGGAGTTTTCAAGATTAAAAAATAATTTTAAAGGGCAACTACCCATGAGAATAGATAAATTTGTATTACGTCACATTGAATACCTCCGAGGAACTTTGCGATTGGCATCAGGTGAATGCTGCGAAAAGGAATTTAGGAACCCAAGTAATGCTATTGAACAAGGGATTCCGAGCAAAATGACAACACCAGACCAAACGTTCGATGAATCGATTTCGATGAATAGTATCGGTACCGAAGACTGCTCGAGTTTTGAAATTGAGAGTGACGGATCGCTATGTACGGGCGAAGGGGCAGGGGACAGTGGCAGAGATTGTGATAAGACAAGGAATATGGAAACAGGTATCGAACTGACGGAAAACCATGGTAGGGATTCGACGATTGATGGGGCAATTGAAAAACCTGACGATGATACGACTGAATCATTGAATACGTGTGAAAATTGGAAAGGAAAAATCAATCCGGAGCAAAGTAAAAAATGTGAAGTACAGGTGACTCATCGTTCTAGGCCCAATTATCTGGACTCGTTTCCAGAGTGGGACGCCGCACGATATGAAAAGGCAGTGTTATTACCCTTGATGCGCAATGGTAACATGTGTGGACCAGTAACAGTTGGCGACAAAAAACGCATAATTATTGTGCAGACTTGCGCGTTCGATTCGTTGTTACAATTAACAATCAGTGCCCTTGTCACTTATCCAGTGTATGCCAATGCAATCAAAGGAAGCAATAATATCTTATATCGATTGGCTCAAGAAATTGTTACGGTGGGCAAGTTAGCAGCGAAACATTATGCGCAAAGAGCCAGCATCTTGCGCACAGTTCCTTTTCTAAAAGCAACGATGAAAACAAGGCATGTCGAATCCATCAATGCAAAATGTAACGTAGGACATTTGTCGGAACATTTATACTTGGATGTTCCTAGCTACACGGTAGGGACCAATTGTCGGGTTTGTCGGACTAAGGTAGAAACAAGACCATTCTCAGTATTAAACGTAAACGTCAATATCCTTTTGCAAGAAGGATGTCAGTTCATGCAGCAGGCTATCGACGATGCAAGGGTGATCAGGACATCTGTGTGCCGAAAATGTGGAACCGATAGAACGGTAAATACAACATTTGGACCGCAAGTGATAATAGACACGAGCGTCTTTTCTCATGAAGACTACCTGAGTACGTTGAAAGTACAGGATCCCGAGTGCTCACTAAATTCCGTAGCAAAAACGATAAACATAGCATCCTTGGATTATGTCTTGGCTGGTCTGGTACATTTTGAGAAAACAATCGAGCATTACGTAGCATATGCATGGACGGGTATGCATTGGTATACATATGACGGCCTGAGGAAAAATCGCGACACCGCGAAAGGCGAAACTCGTGTTTTACCACATGTACGTCAGGAATGTGGATGAACAACAAAACGAACAAACATAAAAACGTACGGATAGAGATATAAAATGTTTGAGCAAAAATGTTTTATATTATGGAAAAACCGAAAATAATAAAAAGAAATGATAAAAATAGTGAAAGATACAAACAAAATGGGTGAAAAAATGATAATAAAAGAGACCAGAAAATGGAATGAGATAAAAAAAAAAAAATAATAAAAAATGATGCGAGAAAAAAAAAAAGGAGGCCAGATCTCGTCACGTCCACGTCGTTGGCCTTGGATAACGCTAAGAACGAGAAGGACTCATATGTAAGTACGTTGATGCGCAAGGTGATGGGTGGCAGGAATGAGGAATTGTACAATATTTGATCTACAGAGCCCTGCAAGGGTTTGGCCGGAAGTTAGTCGATCCGAGTTCAAACGAAAAAGTAATTCCAGATTTTGAGTGCCAGAGATGGTTTTTTGAGTATGAAAAACTTTCTTTTCGAGTTCCAAGGTTTTTTCGAGGAGGTCCAGGTAGCCCTACACGAGTTCTGTCGATTGTTCCCGTGAAGTTTTCTGATCCGAGTTCAAACGGAAAAGTAATTCCAGATTTTGAGTGCCAGAAATAGTTTTTTGAGTATGAAAAACTTTCTTTTCGAGTTCCAAGGTTTCTTCGAAGAGTTCCAGGTAGCCCTACACGAGTTCTGTCGATTGTTTCCGTGAAGTTTTCTGATCCGAGTTCAAACGGAAAAGTTATTCCAGATTTTGAGTGCCAGAGATGGTTTTTTGAGTATGAAAAACTTCCATCTTGAGTTCCAAGGTTTTTTCGAGGAGTTCCAGGTAGTCCTACACGAGTTCTGTCGATTGTTCTCGTGAAGTTTCCTGATCCGAGTTCAAACGGAAAAGTTATTCAAGATTTTGAGTGCCAGAGATAGTTTTTTTGAGTATGAAAAACTTTTTTTTCGAGTTTTGAGGTTTTTTCGAGGAGTTCCAGGTAGCCCTACACGAGTTCTGTCGATTGTTCCCGTAAAGTTTTCTGATTCGAGTTCAAACGGAAAAGTTATTCCAGATTTTGAGTGCCAGAGATGGTTTTTTGAGTGTGAAAAACTTTTTTCTCGAGTTCCAAGTTTTTTCGAGGAGTTCCAGGTAGCCCTACACGAGTTCTATCGATTGTTCCCGTAAAGTTTTCTGATCCGAGTTCAAACGGAAAAGTTATTCCAGATTTTGAGTGCCAGAGATGGTTTTTTGAGTATGAAAAACTTCCATCTTGAGTTCCAAGGTTTTTTCGAGGAGTTCCAGGTAGCCCTACACGAGTTCTGTCGATTGTTCTCGTGAAGTTTCCTGATCCGAGTTCAAACGGAAAAGTAATTCCAGATTTTGAGTGCCAGAGATAGTTTTTTGAGTATGAAAAACTTTCTTTTCGAGTTCCAAGGTTTTTTCGAGGAGTTCCAGGTAGCCCTACACGAGTTCTGTCGATTGTTCCCGTGAAGTTTTCCGATCCGAGTTCAAACGGAAAAGTAATTCCAGATTTTGAGTGCCAGAGATAGTTTTTTGAGTATGAAAAACTTTTTTTTCGAGTTCCAAGGTTTCTTCGAGGAGTTCCAGGTAGCCCTACACGAGTTCTGTCGATTGTTTCCGTGAAGTTTTCTGATCCGAGTTCAAACGGAAAAGTTATTCCAGATTTTGAGTGCCAGAGATGGTTTTTTGAGTATGAAAAACTTCCATCTTGAGTTCCAAGGTTTTTTCGAGGAGTTCCAGGTAGCCCTACACGAGTTCTGTCGATTGTTCTCGTGAAGTTTCCTGATCCGAGTTCAAACGGAAAAGTAATTCCAGATTTTGTGTGCCAGAGATAGTTTGTTGAGTATGAAAAACTTTCTTTTCGAGTTCCAAGGTTTTTTCGAGGAGTTCCAGGTAGCCCTACACGAGTTCTGTCGATTGTTCCCGTGAAGTTTTCCGATCCGAGTTCAAACGGAAAAGTAATTCCAGATTTTGAGTGCCAGAGATAGTTTTTTGAGTATGAAAAACTTTCTTTTCGAGTTCCAAGGTTTCTTCGAGGAGTTCCAGGTAGCCCTACACGAGTTCTATCGATTGTTCCCGTAAAGTTTTCTGATCCGAGTTCAAACGGAAAAGTTATTCCAGATTTTGAGTGCCAGAGATGGTTTTTTGAGTATGAAAAACTTCCATCTTGAGTTCCAAGGTTTTTTCGAGGAGTTCCAGGTAGCCCTATACGAGTTCTGTCGATTGTTCTTGTAAAGTTTCCTGATCCGAGTTCAAACGGAAAAGTTATTCCAGATTTTGAGTGCCAGAAATAGTTTTTTGAGTATGAAAAACATTTTTTTCGAGTTTCGAGGTTTTTTCGAGGAGTTTAAGGTAGCCCTACACGAGTTCTGTCGATTGTTCCTGTAAAGTTTTCTGATCCGAGTTCAAACGGACAAGTTATTCCATATTTTCAGTGCCAGAGATAGTTTTTTTGAGTATGAAAAACTTCCATCTTTAGTTCCAAGGTTTTTTCGAGGAGTTCCAGGTAGCCCTACACGAGTTCTGTCGATTGTTCTCGTAAAGTTTCCTGATCTGAGTTCAAACGGAAAAGTTATTCCAGATTTTGAGTGCCAGAGATAGTTTTTTGAGTATGAAAAACTTTTTTTTCGAGTTCTAAGGTTTTTTCGAGGAGTTCTAGGTAGCCCTACAAGAGTTCTGACGATTTTTCTGGTGATGTTTGTCGTTTTGAGTAGAATTGAAATAGTTATCAGAGTTTTTCATATCTTAATTCCGTGAAGTTGGCCCCCCTGATGCAAAAAAATTTTTTAGGGGGTTTTCACCCCCTCATCAACGGAACTATCCCTGATATTTGTAAAGAACTCTAGAACTCTTCGGGGGGAAGCCAGAACTCAAAAAAGAAACTTCATTTTTCATAAATGGGGGGCCATCTTCACAGAGGTGATATTTCATGATTATTATACTTCTAACATTTTCCACTTGGTTTGAAACTGGAAAAGGTGAAATGGATAAAGAGGTAAAACATGTCCAGAAAATATCTCGGAATATGCTTGATATGAGGCGGGCAGACGATGGAGCATCAGATCACATTGCTTGTGTATTTTCAGTTTCTCAGTACCCAAAAGTAGTCGTGAAAATGGCAAACTTTTTAACATAGTTCAACGTGGTGAAAAAAACAGGTGACTGATTCGAGTGTCTTTGTTCAGTACCGTCAACAGATAATTTCTTCAACGTATATTTTGAGGGATTTTCGAATTAGAATGCTTTATTCTACACGTAATAGTTTCGCGCATCATCTTAGAATTCTGAAAAAATTTCTTCCATAGTAATTGGCATTTCCAGTTGAACGATAATTTTGTAAATTACGTAAAGTGAGTTGTCAAGGAAGAGAAAAGTTAGACGGAACGTTTTATCTCGCTTATGTTTCTTTATTCTCTTCGCTTTTACATCACTTTTGTCACAGTTATTGTCTCCGGTGAGGTTTGAGTATATTATTCGTGTGCGAAAACTACGCTAAGTTATTATGCAGCGATAAAAATTCTCAAATAACCAAGATATTAGGCTTTCAGATTGGTTCAGTAATTTTGTTTCCAACTTTGGCTCCCTGACGATTTGTAATTTATGCATGAATTAGTATGCATGCTTTTGCTTTAGTAGTAGTTGACGTGGCCGGATTGTGACCCTAAAATTGACAGCGTCGCCTCCTCTGGGAAATAAGCGTTACAGTTCACATGGAAAAAGATTAGCAACTTCATGAATACAATATTCTACCTACTTCATGTGTGAAATACTGCTAACAATAAGTAGAGCCATGTATTGATCGGGGAATATTTTATTCTTATTTAACATCAAATCGAATCGAGTAAATTTCCTTTTCGTAAACTACAATTATGTAAGATATAAAAAAGATCATAATGTAGGCATTACAACATATTTTCCACATCTTTATCCTTCGTCGCTTTAGTTTTTTTTTTCATATCTATGGAAAACAGGCTATAAGACGACGATTTCGAATCATCGACATGCTCTCTAAATTTTTGGAGTGAGAACTCATTACAAAAGACTGAAAGTTCAGGTCATGGAGTGAAAATCACGTCAGTCTGGAAAAAGGGAAAATCTTCACGCATTGCAGGTGATTCTTTGCTTTTGGAGTGAGTTTGTTACTCGACAGAAATGAATATGAGTCTGTGGAATTGCACTACTTTTCTCTGCCGGTGGTCATGTTAATTTGGGTAAAAATATTTCCACTTTACAATTATAATCAGAATTGTGCGTCACTATTATGGTTATATTAGAGTTTCACCCTTTTTCACGCTCGAAAATTACGTATTCGGAGTGCTAATCGGAATTCTTGATTTTCAAGGCTCTTAAAGCTCTTAATCGCGGTCGGAGCATGAAATTTGAGTAATTTTATGCAGTTTGCTCACTGTTTACTCACCGGATCAATAATTTGTTCAACAAGAATTCTGGGGTTTCAAAACTCAATCAAACTTTCTGGTAGGATTAACGCTTTGAGTTGCCAGAGCATACCGACTTCTTTAGAAAGAATCATTTCAAGCGAAAGATTCTTCAAACTCTTCACTGCTCCTGCATTTTCACGGTACAATATATCAGAGACACGGGTCTTTATAGTCGTTGGTGAAAAGACTGTGGCCACTCGATGTACGTCCACGTGACTATAATTCTGTTGAGGACACTCCGGTCACGTGTTTTCGGGGTGAATGCGGTCCAAAACGATCAGTCAAAACCAGTCGATGACAGCAGTTTGTAGATACTTGTTGATACGTATATGCGACTGCCGTCGTGACGTGCGACGACGCAAGCCACCCCCCTGCCCCTAACCTTTTATAGACGGGCGTCGGTATTTTCGGAAGGTTTGTGTTCGATAATTTCTAATTTCAAACTTCCGGGACTCAAGAAAAATTAATTGTAAGGATGAAGAGCAATTTCGATGACTTGTCCTAATATTGATCTCATACATACGACGGCATATTCTATGAAATTGGATCGCTTGAACCTCGATTTGGCTCGGTAATTCGTTGGCGAAGAATTTGTCGTTCGGAAATGCGTGGGGTTCTGATGAGCAGCTGATAATGTCATCTACCTTCGTTAGTAGATCAGAGGAATCCTCCCTCCCCTCTCGGTCGCATCGAAATGTACACTAATTCTGATAGATGTTTTTATATGATCAAATTAATCGATAGAATAACTATCGCTCATTCGCTCTTCGGAGGTCTCGTAGACCAGTTTTTCCAATTTCAGTTCCTACATCAGCTTTGATCAGAATTGGTGCCTCGGGCTGATTTTTTTCATTATCCATCACTCCCTGATTTCACTCGATTGAAAAAGTGACAAACAAAAAAAAGCGTCCTTTGTGTTCGAATTCAACGACTTATTAATTTTGATGATTTTTTCGAGTTAAAAAATTTATCACACAATCAATTGCATTTCATCAACTGCAAACCTTGAATATATACGTAATTCGGTTTAAAAATCGAAGAAAAATCTCATTTAATCACCTATTTATGCTGTGAATTAAGAAATAAAATTATCTAAATGAGATTATGCAATAACTATCTATGAGATAAGATATACCACTTAACGTAACAATCTGTATTTACGAAATTCCAAGAACTGACAATTCATTATTGTCGCCCGGACGATACTGTGAATCTGACGTAAATCTATCAGTCTGGTTCGTGCGAACGCGTGCATATTCTTAGGACTTGTCCCAGGTGTTCATCGGTAATCTGAAATCTATGACAGGACTTTACGAGATATCTCATTGTTGACAGAGATGATTTGTAGAAATATGTAGTTTCGAGAATTATGGGTATTTTATGGTATGTTGAAATTGAAGCCGGATAGTTTGATGCTTTCGTATACCTATTTGAAATGTCACTTACGCCAATTAATTCTACGCTAAAGCGACGAAAGATAGATTTTTTGGTGAATAGAGCAATCCATACGGGTACAACCTTACTATCAAATTCACCGGTCGGAGAGAACGGCGATATCATAGATACAATTCCGGTAATAACAGAAATTCCGTCATCTCCTAATTTTCGTCCCACATCCGGAGGTTTTTCGAAGAACTCGATCATCAACTCTGATGATGTTGAGGAAGAACTTGATGAGGATATTTTGAATTTGATGGGAAAACCAGTTTCTAACGAAAAGTGTTTTGCGGAACCTCTCCACAAAGATCTGGCTCTTCGTTGGAATGTAAAAAATATCTTCTCCCAGTTAATTGTCAAATGATAGACCCGCCAAAATTAAATGCGGAAATAAAAGCATCTTTACAGGATGCTATCATCAAAAGAGATAATCGCATTATCGAAAAGCAGGTACGAATTCCTTCATGTATTTCGACTGTGGGTAAATCTATGACGTTATTCCTGAAGAGTTCTTGCAATGAAAAGTTGAGTATCCTGGAGCAACTCAGTGATGCAGGAAGGTTATTAGCGGATTTACAATATGATGAGTCCCAGATTAGACGTAGTCTAATTTTGCAAAATATTAATGCGTCACTGAGAGATACATTGAATGCCACATCGGTTGGCGAATTTCTTTTTGGAGAAGATTTGGAAGATCGTTTAAAGGCGGCTAAGATTTTAGAACGCTCAAGCAAGGAACTCAGATCCACACCAAGATCGGCGCCGGTACAACAGAGACCAAAAAACTTCAAATGCCCGTCTCGTCGTCAACCACCTGAACGGATGACGAGCGGGCAAAGAGCAGCTCTTCAAAATTGGGGAAACCATTCATCCGGTCGGAAATCAACTTCTCAAATCTGGGGGAATCAAACAGGAGGTCGGAAATCATCGACTCAAAACTGGGGAGACGAGAAGTAGAGACCGGAGCAATCTCGACATTACAAAAGACGATTTTGAGTTTATCAAATGTAGGTATTCCGGCAGGAAGGTTAAAGAATTTTATCCGGGAATGGAAACTCATAACTTCGAAAAAAGTGAAGGAACGGCTCCATTTTTATAAGTGAAATGAATTTTACAGAAATTCGCAATGGCCCACTTCGGAAGTTTGGTAATTGCCAGTCTTTATAAAATTGTGTGGCACAGTTATTTTTTCAATGGAACTGCGTGTTTCATTCAGAATTGTATGTAAATATCCTGGCTTTTTGTTTTGCTCTCTGACGTAAGAATATTCAAAAACTCTTACTCAACGTTGAAAACTTTGAAAACTCAGTTTATGCAAACATTTAGCTGGTACGGTATCTTTTATATCGGTCGATTCGTCGAACTATGAAAAAAAGCAGGTGGTTATAATTCGACTGATCATATAATTGACCAGCTTTTGAGCTTCCCGCTTGGGGTTGTTTCGAGCTTACAAAAAAATTTTAATCGTCCTCAGTTATTCGTAGTTTTCATAAAATTATGAATTATTTCATCAATTCAACTCTATGTTCCGTTGATCACACACACAAAATGGTTCTTTAGATTTAATCAATAAATGCACAATGCGATACGAAATTACTCTAATTTTGTTCATGTCAAGATCAATGCAATTTGAATAATTGTTAATCAATAGTATGCGATTTCGCCTGTAAAGTGATGTATTAAATTCATGTTTCACATGGTGAATGTATTGGACGTAATGGGTTGGAATCTGAATGATAATTTACCTAATGTATTTTCATTACTATTGGAGTTAAGCTCATCTGATAATTATTATTTTCGCTTTTAAAAAGCGTAGTATAAGTACACAGTACCCGAATGATGTTCACCATCATAATACTTCTCATGACCAGGATTATATTGGGCACTAACAACCAGACTTTTTAGACTTGCAAGCAATTTCATGGCATAAAAGCGAATCCCAAAAAAGTGTGCGAAAAAAGAAATTGCCGTTATGCGTATGTATGTGATGCGAAAGAAACTTTTTGTTCACTATTCTTTCGATTGAAAATGTTTTGTTGCTGATACTCCTTTCTGGTACCACGTAATAAAATTACGCCTAACGATCAGCCAGGGAAAGAATTCAATACGGAAAATTATGAACAAGTTTTTATCTGCTTACTTTTGTGAGATACACACTCATGGCAGCATCCATAGATTTCTGTGATTTACGTCTTTTTGGTCCATACCCTTGACATCTACATTTTTCAGAACCTGTATTTGGGTATGAAGCCTTAGGCATTACTATTAGGTAATTCAATCAAGACTCATTGTCAACAGTTAATGAAAGTTAGCGAGAATTTCGGAATAAACCAATAATCACTGAATCTTCGTTGATTGTAGATTTGAGAAAGCATACAAATTCTGACGATGTATTATCACTAACTTCGCAAATATCAACTGAAGTTAGACGATATGCACGATGTAGCAACTTTCATATATATGAGGCATTTCATGTCAAACGGCCCACTTTTTCCAAAATATTTTTTGTATTTGGTGGCAATTTTTCGACGTCTTGGGGGGTCTCGGAAACCATGCTCACACTACTTATAAACGCTGAAAGTTACCATTTCTGAAAGCTATGATTTACGGTAAAAATTGCGAATTTCGTTTCCGCTATTTTCCATATCTCTGCCCCAGTTGACCCGAATAAAAAAATTGCTAAAATTACGTATGCGATAGGATTTCTTCCGTCCTTTCACACGAAATTATCCATTTTGTTAACAAAATGCATGACCACGGAAACACGTCTTTAAAATTTCAATTTCACTTTGCTCAAAACTCTCCATGTTTAAAATTTTGTTCAAATTCCTAAAAGTTAGTTCCTTCCCTCTACTTTCACCCCTATGAACTCCAAAATGGGCCGAAAATCCGATCTATGTCAAAATCCATTTGTTATTCCAAAATGTGATGAAAAAAACGAACTTAGGAGACGTTTTTGCGGCAAAATTTTTTGTTATTGGGAATCA
Organism: Athalia circularis; assembly: GCA_963978495.1. Classification (NCBI taxonomy): domain Eukaryota; kingdom Metazoa; phylum Arthropoda; class Insecta; order Hymenoptera; family Athaliidae; genus Athalia; species Athalia circularis. The sequence goes on along the minus strand of OZ021698.1, from coordinate 15,905,505 downwards.
TTTTTTCACATGACTTCTGGTTGGGGCACTGGAAGCGTCCGAAAAGAGTGATTTTCATTGCAATTGATTTTCAAAAAATTTTGCCTTCCGAACTAGAAGTTGAATTTTTTTTTTTAAATTGATTCTGACATCCCATAGTGTCGGAAGGCTTTAATGAAAAAAATTCATTTGCAAATCGAAATCGACCGTTCAAAATTTCCTGGAAACCGGAAAACAAGTACAGGCCGTGAAGCTCTTGCGCAGGTATGGATATAAAGCATCTTAAATTTTGCAGCAGGGGTATTATCCCTAGATCATCCGGTTCACCACTTTTGTATTTTCCGGGCTGGTGCAGGTTACCCAGTTCAGGTAGGTAGAAAAGATTACTTGAGGGACAAAAAACGCGGTAATGGGCAGTTAGAGTCAAATGATTCCGAAGCGACAGCGCTACCCATATCTGGGGCACTTTATACGTCATACCTTGCACATCTGGTACAAAACAAATGAAATACACGGAACAGAAGAAAAAAGAATGTCCAAAGCAAACGACACCTTTCTATGGTTCAACGGTGAAACTTCTTAATAATACTGTAGCGCATGCGGTACGAACATTTTTGGTCGACCGTACTTTACATCACACCCAGCCGTTCCAGCAAAACTGTAATTGAGGTGAAAGAATTTGTCTGAACAATTTTTTTCCTCGATTAAAGACAAAAATAAATGAATTCAAAATTTGTAATACCTACTACGTGGTCCGTTATGGGTTGATGTTGAATTATCAAACTAGAATAATGATCTTCTAGATATTGTTTTTTTTTTTTACGAACCCACCAAGTCCCACTATATGGGGTGAGTCATTCCAAACTCTGAGAACGGAAGGAACCTCGTTCGGTTTTTTTGCCCAGTTAAAGTACCGCACACGAGAAAAATGAGAACACGGAGAAAAGTTGACTTCAAAATATAGCATACCTAATGAACGAGGAAGTCGGATCGAGGGTCAAGCGCATCTCTACCAAATCAAGCTCCTTCCAATCTCGGAGTTTGGAAAAACTCACCCTGTATATACCTCCAAATTTTATCCATTATCACGGTTATTTTTTGTTTCATAAACCGGAAGTTTACTGTATTATAAAGAGAATCATGGGGAAAGAATTGGAAAATTAGAGGCAGTTTGTAATCAATCAGAAATACTTTGAGTTTTTTACAAAATTCAAGAACGAACGCTCGTACGTTTTGTCATTTACAGAAAAAACAAAACATACCGACTAGTTTTCCTGATACAAAATTGGATTTCTCGATAGAAATATTTCTTGATAGAATAAAACGAATTATAAAATATTCGTTTGTGAGCATACTTGAATTCATTATTTTATTTCCCTACTGCGATTAATGTACTCATTATTTGATCCCGTGAATCCATACGTCTATGATTTTATAACGTCAGAGAATGACACTCAATGGGTGGATATCAAATCCGTTTGTACGACTATGTTGAACATTCGCCCTGGTCCTGCAGGTTCTTGTTTTCGCAGGACTCGAATAGGGATTATTTCATTACAGTGTTATAAATTGTATGCATGCGCATGATACCTGCTGTGCATACCAGGAGGACCGGAGGGTTCAACTACTGACCGTACCTATATGATATCGCTGCATTATTCTAATCCGGATAATTGAACAGTTTCCAATTTGGGTGTAATACCTCCATAACCGGCTCCCTGCTCGTATTTATTGGGTGATTTTTTGGAGTATTAAAAGGTCATATCTCAAAACTAATAGAAAATCGCGAGAACTGTTATGCATGAATACTGCAGGGTTCAGAGGAAATATAAGTGGAAATTTGCATAGTTATGGGAATCTATAGCTACGCCGGTATTTGATATCATCAAAAAGTGAATATGGTTTTTACAACCAACAACTCATCGATCACTGATTATTTTTTTTTTCTCAGAATTGTTCTAGCATTACCATTAGATTTTTATTGATCTTTACATCTCTCTTTTTAAGAGCTATTTCTCTGTCACAAGGTACTAGTTTTTGTAAACTAAATTTTTTTTTTATTGTTTTACGATTCCCGTATCTCATTGTCACCATTTTTCTGTGAAATTTCAAATAAAATGTGTGAGTTTGATATACTATATATTCCGGCAGCGGAAATTTTTTTGAACATCTTTTGTTTGTTGTTGAAGATATTGCGTTTTTGAGGCAGCTACTGGCGTTCCAGTTGACCATGTTTTGTTGTTCTTATTATTGTTGTCATTATTACAATTTAGGTTTATTTTTTTTTTTAACATATTGTTGTTCTGTTTTGTTGCAATAATACCTGTGAGGAGCTAATGGCTCTAGTGAAATAGAATTTTGTATGATCTTTCAACGCTTATATTGCGTAAAAGATTTTTTTCACATTCTATGACAGACTTCCGAATCATTATCCCAACTCTGCAACGTAAACATTATTGATAACAATTATTTCATAAAATTATCATCGAAGGATAATCCTATAACGTACCGATACATTGCTGATCTAATTTGCAATCGTCATGTCCTTTCACCGCTGTTAAACCGATGAGTACCAGGACGTGTTAATTATCCTTCGGCACAAAAGTGACTGAAACTCTAACCGGCCAAAAAAAATTACCCTATGATAAGCGAATATTTGCTTAAAATTATCAAAAAAACAAAAATTGTCAAGTTATTGTTTCTCTCACAATCGAAATCATGTGTATTTCGTTTGAAAGATCCTTCAACGTTAGCCTTGTAGTTTTACAAATATTCGAATTCGTCTTTTTATTTGGAACACCTTGTATATTGAATGTACGGGGTGAGTTTTTCCAAACTCCGAGATTGGGAGGAGCTTCATTTGGCAAATACGCGCTCGACTTCGACTCGATTTCCTCATTCACTGAGCATGTTATATTATTGAATCGTCTCTTCTCATTCTTCCCATCTTTCTCGTGCGCGACGCGTTGACTAGACATAAATCTGATTAAAGCTCCTCCCGTCTTCGAAGTTTGGAATGACTCACCCTATATACTATTCTATTCCCGCATTCCCGCTCGGATAGGTAACCGCACGTAAGTTCGATGAGTTTGGTGTTAATTTGTTTACTGTTCGATCAAATTTTCGCATCTCGAACAGTTTGCGGTTCCAGTTGAGCATGAACTTTTCTTTGCCCCAAAGTTAAAGTGCCCATATTCATTGGAGACGGGTGAAAATACTCTACTTTTCCGACAGCAAAAACGTCAATCTTTTTTTTTCAACAAATGTTTATCTGCTTCAAAAATTTTCTCTTCATCCGTCAAACTGGGATACCCCATAACAACTATCATAATTTTTTCGTGTGCAAATTCGTCTAATTTTCTCAACTTTGTGCCCCGAAGACAAGTGAAGTGACACGAACAACTGAAACGAAGAAACTTTACCTATGGAGGTATAATGTTGGGATTTTTCGGAGGGTGAATTTCAAGGGTGGAAAAGTTGAATTATAAACTTTATTTTACTTTCACTTAGTTGTGTGAATTCTACGGTGAATAAGTAACCCAAATTGTTGAAAGTTGACGGGTTTTTAGCACACATAAACTGCGTATAGCTAAAGCTGTGGTATTATACATATAAATCGGGAAAACTGTTTTCTGTTTCGCTACGGGCTGACTGCGAATGTTCTTGCGACGGATATCCGGACGTATTTCACGTAAGACGTCATCCTGGGGGTCCGAAGCAATCTTCGTTAGATGCGATCGCCGTCTAATTTAAGTGAATGTCCACGGGGCAGATCGAATTTCCCATCCCGTTTCTCAAAGCAACCCCCGCCGACTGGCTTTTTTTTAGGTCTTGCACAAAATCCCCGCTGAGCAGACCAAATGTTTTCGAATATACCTATGGTTTGCATTGGCGTTGTTGAATTAGGCATTTTCTTTTGACTCCTAGTTTTGGTAAGAGAACTGATGGTTTTCGTTCATCGACATCCCGGGAACAAACTCACAAGGCTTAACCTCATGAGTTCAGTCATTTGGAGCAAAATGCGGGGAAGTTTACACAGAATTTGTATTTTCAGTGTTTTTGTAGATTTCAAGGTGCTCTTTTCAATTTTTCATTTTACTACCCTCGTAATTTTGCTACTCGTGACGTCATATTGGGGAAATGGTGTGAAAAATGGCGTTTTTGGTAATATCTCTTTTTCTGCTCATTTCACGTTGAAATTGATTGTACAAGGTGAGTTTTTCAAAGTGTTACAAGCTGGCGCCTCAGAAACTATTGGAAATCGTAAAAACGTTTTAGATGAAATCTGTCGCAGCGATCGTAGAAAGAAAGATGATAGAGCAATCTAAGACTTATAGTTGATAAAAGCGTCGAGGAGATATTAATGTCACATTGATTTTTTTCAAGTAGAACCCTATAATTTTCGTACCCTAGAATCGTAGCTGGCAAAAAAAAGAATTTGTAAGAATGACGGTAATAATGGAAGAGGAATATCATATACCTACCTTCAAAAATTATAATGAACGTCAGTTGAATTCATTGGAGATAAGATGGCAGGTACCACTCCACCCTTTATTTATGTCCGATGAACGACACTTTGTTGTTTCCATGTAATAAACTGACAATGAGTTTCAATTACAACCTACGAATTGAGATACGATAACACCACTTAAGCTTTTCCAATTATACCCACTTGAGATAACATAATATGAACAGCAATATCTGATAAGATGAGATAATACCATTCTTGCGCTGAAAGACAGATTGAAAATTTTGAAAATGGTTCAAGGAATGGAAAAAATCAACCATTTACGATCGTACGGGTTACAAAAATTCGGGCTTTGGATGTAGAATGGATCAATCATTGTTTTTGAAGGAAGATTAGATTTTTCTTCAATCGTAATCTAGCTTTGCATTTTTGCATGAGACATGACTAATTTGAAAGGCAAAGGTATTGGCTGTCATCTAAGGACACAAATACACATTGAAAAAAAGACAAATCCAGATTATGGCCCAATGTACCGATCAAATGGAATGACGGTAGCCAAAATACGATAACTTTTATTTCGTCATGTTGAAAGAAACGAATTGGATCTTTTGAATAGCGATGTGCACGTTTTATCATCCTGTGGTTTTAGTATTATTTATTCTCATTTCGCAGTAATTTAGTTACGTCTCAATTTCATTTGTTTGTGCAGAAGACGTATTGTACATATTTTCCTGTTTATTCGAGATCATGCGCGCTCGGCTTTTCTGGCGACAATAAAATATGAGCGTCGCTTGCCAGAAATATTGTTGAACTGGTAATTTGATTATTTCATGGTTTTTGACATTTTCACAAATTTGGTACATTTACACGAAAGTTGATGAATATTTTATTTTGAAATTTGGTATGATAAATTCATTTCAACATTCTTCTTGACATCACCTTGTTATTGCACAAAATTGATTGACATAAACGTTCTTTCTACCATGTCGTTCGCGAAGGTCATGGTTGAATCCATGGAGTAGGACACTGCATATGCTGTAAAATGAGGTCTAACCCCCGCGATTTTGTTTTTAAATCGCCTTGCCGTATGAAAAAGTTGTCCAGCCACACATTTGGCCAGAAGCTCGTCCGACACAACCTCACCGCACATATGATGGATTCGAGGTCTTGACGACTTCAAAGTTCGACCTGCTTGCAAGAATTTTTGTCCGTTGAATTTTGGCCTAAGTAGAAATAACTCCTTTTATGTCCAACAATAGTAGAGTAGAATCAAAGATTTTACGCGGAGGTTTCTATGGTTCATTGATTATCGCCTTACATTTTTCTTTACCTTATTCTATTCCAGAACTTTTCGGCTGAGAAATGCTGGGGTAGTTGGGCGACTTTGACCACGGTTGGGTGACCCCGGAAACATGCAGTAAGGTTCGGTAAAAGTAGCGTCAACTTTCCTTGAACCGGAAATTATTGTACCCGAGTCTCCTTCCGTGTCGCAGTGGCTTCGTGCCAAGAAATTTATTTCAATCGATGACACGAACGAACTGCAGTAAACCGGCAGAGAAGATGGAAATCGGTTGATGTGCGTGAAGACTAGAACATATACTTGAGTGTCTTTACAAATTTATTTCAGGTCAATCTTCAAATAAATCTAACTCTATTTTCATGGCAAGAGCATTTATGGCCATACGTGATATTTCGGATTCTTTTTACCCATGACTTGTTGGTATTTAGGGCTTTGGGACACGTAGGTACCCAAAGTTCCCATACGAGCAAAAAAAATACATCTCTCAAGCGCTTTTTCGCATCCGAAGCAACCCCATTTATTTGAAACGTTAGGGTCTCGTACTCCTTAAATTGCGCGCTGTGTTTTTTTTCATCGAAATACTTCTTTGACCTTTAGCATGTTGCTCCAGGGAATCTATGGGACGAACCAATATCGACCCCTGGACAGGCGTGAACTCCTATCGGGTTGATTCTATTTTTGCAGATCGGAACGTTTGACTAAAAGTGCTCACGGCCTCGTCCTCGTTTGTCGTCGGCTACGTAAAGGGTATTCGAAAATATTTGCTGGGGTAAGCAAAAGCGTATCCGAATCTTGAAGGACCAGCCTTTGCTACACTATAATGTCCTTTGTATTCGGCTCGCTCTAACAATAAGATGGGTTGGAATTGACGTCATAGGATAATGGCACATAAAAAGAAACAAAAGCCTATGCACTTCGAATCATTCTATCAAGAGTCGTGAATATTATATTGATAGTTAGAATCTTCCAACGCAATGAACTCTAAAAGTTCTGTTACTCTTTCTTGGCACATTTACACAGTCGACACAATGATATACTCCTGGCAAAGAGAAATTATTTAAATGCAGTCGATTAAGTACATCCTCACTGCGATCGAAAGACCATGCATTTTAGATTGCTTGGTTTGAAAAATTTACCGCGAATATATGCAGTGTTGATAGAAAATGTTAGTGCAAGACGTAAAACTACCGAGCCAATGAATAAAATCGATTCGTCCATTACTGATCGTGAGTGAATTCACTGAAGACAGCTGTTGCTTGAGGAATGTGTATTATCTTCGGATGCATTAATTTACTACAGTAGTGGATAAAAGGGCTTCATTCTCTGCATGGTCAAATTTTTCACTTTTCATGAATAAAATCATTCGAGACAACCCCATGTGGATAAATTTGCTGCCGTTGAAGATGAAATGACTCTACTGTGAACATAGTTTCTCGAAATATTTGTATTTCTTGTCCAACCATCAGACCCTGAAATGATTCATCTTTTGGATTCTGGGTATATTTTTTTTTTTAAAGAAATGGCAAGAAATAAATCATACTCGCGTGTTCAGAAATCATACTCAATGGGCAGCTTGAAGAAGGACCAACAGTCCAGAATCATAGAAGATGGGATGCTCACCTGAGCAGACCAGAAATCACTTTAGTAGGAAGAGAGCGTGCGGTTTATCGAACCCCTGCGCTGTAATGAATTTACTCTCAATTTTCGGTGGATTCTCGAATAATCGTATCAATGAATTAAACACGAATTTTTATCCACGTGAGCATATGATAGGTTCTTATCATGTTCCTGCGCATTTAGCCATTAAAGAATTCTATAAATTGATCATTACTACTATTTCCACTCCTATTTTGATACAGAAAATCACTCCGGAGCACAGAAAAATGGTGCACAAAATTACAGCAACCTACTACCATTCGGATGGGCAATCAACTTCGAGTCAATGTATGGCAAGGAAAGCGGATTCACCACCAAAGCGGTTGAGACTACTTATCCGAGTGATTGATCGTTTCCATCATAGTTTTCAAGCCATTGTTTTAGATTTTCAAAAAACTTGACACATTCCTGTGGTAATCAATTTTCAAAGTGGTACGATTCGAAGAATTCGTCGAAATATCAAAGTTTGGGATGATGATTATTGAGATCATATTCAGGTGTGTCGTATTTGAAATTGTTCAGGTATGTCAATCCTCATGAAATACCGACCATTTGTTACTAACGTTGCTACAATAATTAAAAAAAAAACAATATACACCTATTTCTTGAGAAAGATAGAGCATGTGAAATCTCTCAATTTTAATAGTATAAATCTTCCAAGGTTGTTGTCGAGTAGCACAGAAAGTTGGTGTGAGACTTTCAGTGGATGATGTGGGCGCCAGTGTCCCTGTAGACCCTTGGAATCCTACCTTCTCCCTGATCCCTGCGGTTCAAGTGGACGTATATTCTGCTTGTATAGATATACCCATAACTTTTTCCCCGCAGGCCTCAGAGCCGATCGAATTCCCTCGATTTTCGTCAGGGTGGCATCACGCCCGGAGGGTCTATAAGAACAAGAGGGCAAAAGAGGAGAGCAGTACAGGGATGCTGGAAAGCCGTCAATCTCGCTTTAGGATTTACAACCCTCTATATTGGTCTCTCATACGTCTTTCATTTGTCTCGCTTTTCTCTTTTACCCATCACTGAAAACCACTTCGTCTCTGGATCTGTATATTCCACTTCTTTATACGTACGTGAACGCCCTAGAGCTCTCAGTCTTTTCACCACGACAATAATAATTAATCAATATGGGGACCTCTGACAATGAGTGACTGGCGTATAATTGTAACAGTATGGCAGCTGGCAATGTTAACAAAAGTATTCACCCTTGAAACGTGGTGTCTATCAAGAATATCAACGAATGTAGCATCGAATTAGGCCTGCCGGCTAATCGAGCTCTGCTTTGTCTCGCTTACGTAAACTTTTCTCCGGTCTAATTTTAAATTTTAACGCTGAATTGTTTTCCATTTTTTTCCGGAAATAGAGATGTGCTCAATTACTTTATCCAGACAAACCCCTATAGTGGATATGAAGACGCAAGCCTATTCAAATTATGAGTCCTGATTCGGAATTTGATTCAATCGTTCTACATGTAAATTATCAGATGATTTTTTTCAAAATTTCATTAACAAATTTTACACCAAATTATTCATGTTCAAAGATCGCTCATAACTTCCGACGGTATTTCATGAAATTTTTTTTTGGTTTTCATTTTTTCCCTCCGTTTATTTCAAAGGATGAAAAACAAATACTCAGGATAAAACTTGTAATTGAAAAATGAACAATCATAAATGATCATAATTGAATATGATCGGTCAGTTCGGTGTTAATCCCTTTGTTTTCGCTTGGCATACAATAGTTCAATTTACCGGAAGATTTTATTTGATGATCCATAATTTCAAAGTTCGCCAGTTTATTGTTTCCTCAGAAAAAAAATGTTTTGACCTTACATATTTATCAGTAATGAAAATGCGTTGTATCGCTTTGCTCTCACTCAATCCCACCTCTAATTTTTTTGAGTGACTATAAATATTACAATAAAATCATCCGGGTTTATTCGGACGCTTTTTGATTCCTGGAAGAAAAGAAAAGTACTCATTATAATTTCTGTTCTTCCTTCCGGTAACCATTTCATGAATAAATTCGAACATACCCATTAACGCTGTGCAGAAATTTTTTTTTATGGGAAGACCTCTATGAAATCTCAATATCGCAGAAGCTCACACTCATTTATACATACATCTTGGATCTTAGTTTCCCACCTCTCAAGTGAAGAAAAAAAAAAAAATTAATAATTGGTGCTTAGAACTGTAGCCTTCCTCAAGCTCTCTAAGACACTTACAATTGAAATGGTGAAATGATGATCATTCGGAAAACCCCAAGAGACAGTGCAATAATAACTCTGGGTATGTGAGGGCCATTTCAATTTTCAAATCATCCATTCCGCCATGGGAGTTTCAGCATAGCTATAGTAATCAGCACCCATGAATGGTTTTTTAATGCGTTTTTGTCACTTTTGATACGTAGGAAACTGAGCCTCTACTAATAAATGTAAATGTATGTACTTGAGTATCATCAACTACAATATCGAATTTCCATAGGTCTGTTATCGCATTCCCTTCACATTTTGTCCGGAACTTCATTGCTTGAAATTTTTTCTCCTACAACACGATTTTGAAGGGAGGGGAAAAAAAAAAAAAAAAAAAAAAAAAAAAAAAACTTTAGTGTGAAAGTAAAAGATAGCTGTATAACTATTTCAGATAAATTTGCCACTGAACTTGGTCTTTGTCTGGGCCAGTCGAGCACTGGCGGACAGCAGTGTGTACATTGTATACACTGTTACAGTCGCTAGTTATAGGTGCATACGCGCGCAAAACGTGAGAGGCAATATCGCTGCCGGAAGTTATATATCTATAAGCACAACAGATTCTTTGTTTACGATTGCCTACACAAAGAAACATTTGATCGTAACGCTTACAGCGCTTGCAGTGTTGCGGACGTGTATGTGTGTTTGTGGACTATAGTTTACCTATTGTTTGTAGTTTTGCCCGGAAACTTAATAGAGGATTAAACGTCGGTACTTGGCAACTGCTGACATCATATTTCGCAGAGTTAATAAATAGCTAGTAAGTTTTACGGACATTTTGAATATAGATCTCTATACTTGGATGAGAAAATCAGGGTGGAATTCAGACGATGTGTAAGGGTATCTGGCCGCTGTCTGTCACTGATTTTTAATCCTTCGGCTCTCACCTCTAGAATGTATTTTGTCAACAGGGAACAACTTCCTGAGTATTGCTGATTATGGTTTCGTAGACATCTCATTTCCACCACATGAGTCGGTATAATCGTATACAGATCGAAGTCGGTTAAAACTGAACTTCGGACGCGAATTCTCTTAGTTATGGAAGCTTATAAATTTCAGCACGATTTCATCTGATGTGAGAACCCAGACGCCAGAGGATCAGTCGAAAGACTTATGTATCGAGACAAGTCAGAGATATTCGTAAAAAAGCGAAGAATTGTTCAAGAGTTGGATTAAATGTAAGATTCAATACATGGTATTGAACGTAATCCGGAGTATTCGAGTGAAGTAATTATCGGAAGCAGCTCGCGTATGAAGCTGAGCCGCCTTACGATTAGATACAGGCTGCACTTCAGATATCCATGGCTTGAAAGAAACGTCGGACATTTATAAATGGTACTTTTTATCACGTTGCATTTGCCGCGACCACAGGTATATATGCGCCTTATCCAATTACATTGCCAGATGGATTACCGGTTGGATTTCGCTCCTAGGTTTACATTGATTGATCAACCGCGGTGTGATACTTTTCACGTTCGAACGCGAACATCAATGTAACGCAAAAGTGATAATTTGCGAGCATTTCGCAATCAAAGCCAACCAAATAAATGGATGAAAACATTGATCGATCGCCCGAATAACCTCTGGACTACGATTCGCCCAAAAAAAATTTCTGAATTTTTTACAAAACTCTGTGTACTATACAGGAAAATTTCACGTGCTCCGCTATTTTCACTTATCAATTTGTTGCGTACATGATATTAATATCCAAAGTCGCTTCTAGGAACCGGAAATATTCTTTTTTAAATTATAAGATATTATAATATCTATTATAATAAAAAAATCTGAAATTCACAGAACTTTACATACAAGCCGTGCGTATGGAAAACTGCCATATGTCATTTTTTTAAGGTTTTTGCTTTCAAAGAAGATATTGAAGGTGGTGGATCGAAATCAAAAAAAATTACATCATATTTCAGCATAAAAGTTGTTATCTACGAGCGCCCGCCGTGGTGTAGAACATTTCTTGACTACTTTCTCCTCCGAAGACGGAGATTCGAGCAAAGGACTGTTATACGACTTCTTTTTTATTTATTTTTATGGCGTACGATTTTTCACACGGTTGTTTGTAAATGTGTTTTGTTTTTCGAACGCGGGATTTTCATAACGGCTTTAGACCGAGGTAGATAGGGTAGACGTACTGCGAATGGAACATTAAATTTCTGTAAATCTTTTGTGTGGTAACAAAACTGACCGATCATCTTTCAAGAAACTTCAACTTTCGATCATCAGCAAAGCATCGAAAGCTTTGTTGGTATCATACCAAGATTATCCTTCACTTTGATAACATCTGGACAAAATGATGGTGTTTCCACGTCGAAAATATTCACACAAAGGTGACCTTATATTTTTTCTTCAATATCTCTTTTTTTCATCCGGAATAATCCTATTGTTAGTTTGCGAATTCGGGATGCTTGAAGCTTTTGTGATATTGATGGAATCAGAAGGTCTGGGCTTTTCTTTATTCGGAAGACATAAGCCATCTGAGCCAAGCAAAATTGTTGCAATACATGTACTATGAACTCCGTATTTCAAAATCCCTGGTGTGGTTATACATATAGGGATTTTACGGTGGTCAAGCCCACCGAAAATGAAATCCGGTAGACGCTGGTCCGGGATAAACAGGATCGACCCTTAGGGATCTAAATTTAAATGTTCAATTCGAAGCCCAATTACTGTCGGCTACGGACTGAAATCCTGCTGCTGACCTTTGCCCTTCGCAGTTTGAATTCGTAGCAGTAAGTGCACGAAGAATTGGCGCGCGCGCTGACGTTTGACATGAAAGCGTGGGCGCATAAACGTACACATGCGAATACATATGTGAAGTATGAAATGCATTTCAAAGCTTGCTCTTCCCTCCCTAACTCCCCATAACTCTCTCTGCACCGCCGTAAATGGGTTGATGGTTCGATTGGTTCGAAACTTGATGTGTTTCTAGTAAAATTTATAACTTTTAAAAGATTTATTATCAACTGGCCGATCGACCGTCAGGACATGTATTATATGCATGAAGTGCGATCTGAATAAGTAACCCTCAAACGTGCAGTTCATCTCTAAAAAGTGCTTCATTTCGATTTACAGTTTATTTCTTGTTAATTTCCGTTGTAGGTGGGTGACAGTATATTTTTATATACCTTGAACCATATCTTGGTTAGAAGGACTAAAAAGGCTTGATCCTCATTTTTGGACTTTCAAGCAAAAATAAAATCACGATTATTGAAATCTAATGTGATGCGAAAAATAAAATTTTTACAATTTTTCAAATTCATTTTTTCTGGGGTGACGATGTACCCCTTCTTTTGACAGGACATAAAACCGAAATGTCACGAAATTACGCCGAGCCATCTGCTGGAAAGGTGTTTCAACGCCAAAAAAAAAATCATTTTGAAAAATTGCACGAAAGTTATTTTTACTCGTCACACTTCATCCGAACATTTGTGATTTATTCTTGCTCACTCTCGTGGAAACGTTCTAAGAGCAGCATCCATAGGATCTTGTGGGTGCTTAACCCTCGATATATTACGAAAAGAAGGAGGCTACAATACCATTCACAAGATGGTTGACTGTACCAAGCGATCAGCAATATTCGCAAAATTCTATTATAGGGTAGATACTGTTGGCAACAATTGCACAGAATCTTTCGCAAAATCAATCCTCAAATGAATTTCCGGAGTTGGATAATTCACAAATTTCACTCAATCAGTCTTGGTTGGATTGAAAATGTTAATTTCTGATTTTATCTCAATAAAATAATTAGAAATTCTTTTGAATTCATTTTATCATATCTAGATCCGAAATGGAATGTCGTTCATGGCTTGAAACATCTAGCAGTTGATCATGAAGAAGAGACGTTAACACAATTAGGTCCGAAGTTCACTTAAGTAAGTTCGTTCAATTTAGTAATTTTATAGAAGCTTTTTAGTCGAGATTTAGGTCATATTTGAAAGTTAGGTTGAGTAGCGTTTATAAATTAATTGACAAAACTTGCCTGCAAACTAGTACTTTGCAAGTTATTGCGCCCGCAGGTCTCGACTACCATCAACCGCAAATTAATGCGCCTGTAATAATACTGACTCATCCGTTAGAATTATCTTCACTTTGAATAATTTCAAGGCTGGAATGCCGTTTAGAAAAAGCAAGCAATCGTTTTCACGTTGACGCACTTTTTCATTTTTCTCTTCCTACTTTACATTTGTGTAGAGTAGAAAGAGAAAAATGAGAGAAAAAGAGACAAAGACCTTTCTATTCTTGCGATGTGCCTCTTTACCGCCCACAATTCTTGATTGGACCGGACATTTTTGACGAACAAGAAAAGTACGGGAAAGATTTTCCACCCTTTGTGCCTTAATTCTTCTGCTATAATGGTGAAAAGATACCGAATTGAATCTCGCTGTGAGGCCTGTAAGCATCTATAGTGGTAATAAGTTCAATTTTTCTCTTTTGCTTTGGTTCTACAAGCGATAAAAAGCGCATCGTAAATATTAGGGAATTCCTATCAGTAAAAGGATGACGAAATAAACATTTGAATATGCCAAAACATTATCATTTTGTTGTCTTATTTTTTATCATTATTATTGGAGTTCGCATAATTCACTCATTTCGAATTCAACGAAAAAAAAATCATTCGAATGTTTTTCGAATAACTTCTATACTGCGTTTCGCAAGTGTAATTTGCTTCAGATTAAGAAGAGTATTATATCTGCAGCCTTCGTAGTAAAAACCGAAAAGTGTTAGTTTTCGTAAAAAAAAAACATAAATATGCTACTAATTCGTGTTAGAGGCGTCGATATATTCTTGACAGTGAAATCAATATTGAAATACATGAAAAAAGCTATCCTTCTTCGAGAGCGAGATCATCAATAACAGGATATGCGCGTTAGTTTGGTGCACGCGAAACAAGTTTAATGTTTCTTTCCATCAAGGAAAATATTGACAACTATACACGTCCATTACTTTACATTTTTGAATGGACCAACTCCTTGTATCGAGAAAAACGAACACAATTTTTTTCCGCTTATCGCTCGCTTTGGTTCCCCGACTGTCGTGAAAGATGAGCGTTGGTGAAAGTGTCTCTGTTAGCCTCAAGCACTAGCCAATTACAGTCGGCCAAAATAATCACTTGTTCATTCTCAAATCATATAAATGCACGATATTGTATGATACTTTGGTATACTTCTGAGGTTCGTAAATTACACGCAATGACGCTATAAGCACTTTTGTAACATGTTCTTTGAAACAACGAAATGACAAGAAAAAAGCTCTGCTATTGTTCTTTCGAACTTGTAACTTTCCTCTTCATTTGATATACCGTGTGATTTGTGGAAAAAGTGAACGAGCTACGTTCGAAAAAACGGTATACCTTATACTCGGTGAAGTATATAGTCATTTCGGCGATCCCCTGCAGCCGTAACTTACCGTTAACCAAACTCCGAAAGTATTCGAAAAGTTACGGAACCAGAAGGCAATGTACCCTTGACTTATCGGTTATAGTCAGTATCATTATGATCATTCTGCGAGGTCTTCCATTTTGAATTGTTTGTATAAAACGTCAAATCAAAATATACCGCGCCGATGCAGTGTAAAACCCAGAATCGGGAAAAAAAAAAAAAAACCTATCGGATAACTTGTTCTCCGAGCCTTCATCATGTTGTATAGCACTCTTGATAAGATTGCTGAATTGATGGTTGATGTAATCGGAGGTTTGTTAGTGGTGAGCAAATATAGTAGGTCTATGAAGAATTATTCGTTCTTCCGTCAGGCCTAACACGGAAAAGTGGCTCTGGCAGGACAAGCAACGCTCCGTATATTGTACACCCTGCAGAGCCGCTCTTGACACTGAGAGCTAGTCTTAAGAAAAATCGATCGTAAAAATTTTCTTCCACAAATGCGGATATACCTATACATGCACAAGAAAGTTCACCCTCTGCCAACGATACTTCTACACCTCCTATATGTCTTATGCTTCGCGGTCTAATGGCAACGATGCGCTGGGAAATATAATTAAAATGATGTAAAGAGACACGGGAGGAGAAGATCGTTCGTTGTTGACTGGATAATAAGAGAGAGAAAAAAAAAACGATTGGATACGATAAATTATTTTCCAAGATGACAAATTTTTTGAATTCATCCAATATTTGTACTTGGCCGGAAATGAGATGCGGAGTCTTCCTCACCCTCCTTGAATGGATCAACAGCGCCGCTGGTGCCGTATGTACAAAGTTGATTAAAATTGCAGATCACGTTATCGGAACCCTCCAACAAAATTTATATACGACATTCGCATGCATTCGCCAAACGAATATCGTCAAATTATAATACCTCTCCGCGTCATTGAATTTCCTCTAACGGGATGGAGCGAGGGACGGAGTTTTATATTGAATCTGTTTGAATTCTAATTATAATAGGTATGCGTATCTGAACCTCTGAAACATAATTTTCATTCATTAGTTCATCATGCAGTCGTAGCTTTCTATTGGTCGTCAAAGTTCCAGAAGGATGGAGAACACTAGTTGTTAGTACATTGAGCTAACGAACGGTACGGTAGAATTCATTTTTCGATTAAAATTTATACAACTCGCGACTTGGTCGACTAATAGAGCTGTTGCTTCGATTCAACATCCCCTTTGCAAGGTCTTTTTTCTTGAAAGATCCCGAGACATGGCATTCCTGGTTAATAATTGAGGCAATGAAAGGTGCAGGGTCAAGTGGTACGAGTGACGTAAAAGCAGGAGCGTAGAAACAGCAAAATAAAGGTCAGGTTTACCGCAACGCAGTGTACGAAAGATGTTATAGTTTGAGTTCACTGCTCTGGTTCAGAGCTAGATGTGAAATCTACACAAAACCAAGTAGATAATAAAAATATCGAGTGTAGACTACCGGGTTTATGGACTTTTAGTTTACGAGCATCTTTTGAATCGCTATAACTCCGAACCTCGATTTCACGATTTCAGTAACGCCAACGGCTTGCTTCCATAAATCGTCGATTCGGTTTTATTATTGTAGGATAAAAATTTTTCCGCATCAACTTCTATAGTCAGCATTTATGGGGTTGTTATAACATCCTCAATGTGTGATCATCCAAGATCATACATCGGGCGCAGATAAAAAAAAAATATATATTATATTCTGCATCAAGGACGGAAAATAGGTGATTTCTACCTTCAAGTTTGTTGCCCCAGGCGGAGCCGAGGTCAGCACAATCACACGGTTATCACCTACCTATTTTCCTCCCTCGGGAAGAAAACAAATTCACGACCTGCGCATGCGCGAGATCGCCTTGCGTACCACGAGAAGCAAAAGGCCATTTTACTCCCGCCCGACAGGCACGGCAAATCGGGTTTACCGTGCATGTGTGATAAAATAGTACATTGTACAACAAGGGGGGAAAATGGACCATCATCTCACCCGAGCTAGAAATTGCCCTCCCCCCCTTGTTGCACACCGTGCTTTTTTTGACAAGTGCAGATATAAGCCCTTTTTCGTGCATATAAAGTGGATGTTAGACATTTGGAAGAAGCGTTCATTACCTCCTTAGGGAGATAATATTACCTCCCTAGGAGGTAATGAAGTCCACGCTGGGAATGAGCAATTTCCCATCCACTTCAGATGCGAGAAAAATAGCCGATTTCATGCACGTGTTGAAAAAAAATTATTACCCGTTAAAACAGTCTATTTATCAACCAACGGAGCACTTGATACCATCAGGTTGATAGCTCATCTCAATTTTGTGAAAACAATTTTGGTAATTCATTCCCTCAGTTAATCAGTAGAAAGATTTGTTAAATTTTGATTATCACATAAATTTCTGCCGCCAATAGTTTCAAATCGATGCAAAAGACTGCAAGCTCGTAAGGTAAGACCATGTAAATCGATCCCACAATGCACATGACTAGCGGAAAATCTTTTTTATCGGCGTAAGGACAACTGAAAAAATTCCGAGGACGTGGACTGATCACGAGCAGTCGATTAAGTAGAATTCATTCCCGGTTGGAGTTTGTGCGCACAGCGCGCTCTATAGATGAAAGTGAAATCAGCTGAAAGCTCGCAAGATAATTTCTCTCTTCCGGTACGCACGTACATTTCGAATTTTATGCCATCCAATTTGGCCGCATCTCCATTGGTTATCAGCCGTGACTTGTTTTAAAAGTTCAAATTAGCAGTTTCAAGCGCGCCATTTGTTTTATGGAATGATTCTTCCTTGAAATGATAATTTTAGGCTCAAATTGATAGTCATCCAAAAAAAATCGGTAGAAATGTGAATATCAACGTAATTTACATAATTGCAGATCATATGGGTTAAAAAAAACTCTGCTGTGCCCGTATAAAATTTTTGTCACAGACTGCACTTGCCGCGCCTGGCATTTGGATGAGGGAATATTTTGTTAACTACGACATGTGTTTTCGAATAATGTCATCATTGAGAAAAGAAATTTTTTATTTTCCGTGTCGATTTAAGAAAGTATTCGTCGCTAACAACCGACATTGTCGCTCTAACGCTTTGGCTCGCAGAAACAATCATGTTTATCGGATTTCATGAAATAACATTTTATTCATTGACTACAATAGAGAATCAAATTTCTGAAAAATGGTTTTCTGGTAAAACACTAGATAGAAGGTCTTTTTTTGTTCAACATGAGCCCCAATATTCTCTCTGAGAATTAGTGCGAAAAACTGATTCCGTCGAATTGAAATTATTTTCCTATGCAAATAATTCTATTTTTTCAACAAATTAATTTAGTTAATACAAAAAAAGTAGAAATTTTTTTGTAATCAAACCACAAGTATTTTTGTTGTAACTTACAAACCTACCAAATACCTAAATTTTATTAGACATGAAAAATTATTTAGGGAACCATTACGATAATCGAGCTATAATGTGAGCTTCCGGATCGTAGGAATTGAGAACGAGACATTCCAGAATCATTTACAATCCTCATTTACCGCATAAAATGGAATCTCTTTTTATGCATTGCAATCCGAAACAAGTCACCCCAGATGGACTCCGTAACATGCCAATCGGGTATTCCGCCAGCCATTAGGAAGAGGACTTTTTCCGTTTCAGTATTTCGTAGTTGAACGTATTTGAATTTGAATGTGTACGTCCATTCGGTTCGATATCGATGTTTATATCTTTGGACGAGAGGTTTCGAATTTATGCGGCAGCACGTCGTGCAGTACGGTAAAAATTAATTCACCGATAGTAGAAGTAGGTAGCTAGGTAAGTACATACATTACAGCGAAAAGGCTTCATGAATTATTTTTCGCTACACGAGAATTCAGGCTCTGGCGCAACACCGTTTCTCCAAGTTTAATTGAACAGTCGGTATAAAATTTCGTTAAGGGTTGGAAACTGCATATTGGCCACGAGCCAGCTAATTTATGACGCATCCAGTAGCGTGCAACCCGGTTGCCCAAGCCTATAGCCTCGTTACGGCAGTTTTCTATAGTGGCAGTTTCCTATCCGTCTTTCAATTTCAACCATTCTATCTCTCAAATTTCAGTTATGTGTATTAGGATGGATTCGCGGCTACGTAGAAATTCGTCTCATATCCATGAGTCCCCAGGGCACATCCTTGTGCATGGCTTGAAAAATTATCGAATTATCATTTCGATAAAATTTATTGTGACATAGAACGGAAAGCGAGTCTTGAGATAATAATGCCGAAATATAAATGGAACGAATTTTAACGAACGCTTTAGAATACTATGAAATTCCATTTTCAAGCGTCAGTCGGCGTAATTTATTTCTGTCATTATTCTCCCGTTGGTCGTGCGTTCAAAAATAGAATGCATTAGGAACAGATCGGTTATCAAGATGTCAACGGATTCCGTTAGGTTCTTGTTTGGTTGCCCCATACCAACATCGTTGGATCAACCGAGGAGGTTGAATCAACGGCAATCGCTTGTCTTCATTTTTTTGCTCCAATGCCAACTACCGTCAGAAATGAGACATCATTTTTGTCAGTGCATCAGAGACAAATGAAACTCGTCAGATGCGCTTAGTTAGATGCTTGCGGCTCTTCTGTTGACTCAAGGTGTGTCGCTGAAAGGGATTTGACGTGATCGTAATGTGCTAATTCAACTTTCTATCCACCGAAACGCAGTCGAACTTTTTTGATGTTGTGCGATAACCTCGAGGCAAAAACGGGGAGTGTCCTGTCGAATCAAAGAATCGCTGCTACCGTAATAGAATGACCAAAGGTTCACGTTATGAATTGTTACCACATATATTATGATGCAGGAATTAGGTGTATTTCTCAGGTTGATATATTGCTCTGACCTCCGACCTTGGCAACCACAGGATTTGTTCCTTTGTATCAGAACTTTTGAAATCACCTAAATGTAAAGATATTCATCTGAGTCTTTATCTAGATTTAGATATTCACACAATTCCAATTTCTTCTATCCATGATTCATCCATAATATAAGACGTGGTGGCCAGAATTACCGGATGCATGCATTTTATCAACGGATTTTTTTCATACGCTAATTTTAAAAAAATCCATGCAGTTTTGAACAAATTGTGCAAGAACGCATGACGAAAACTATTTTATTTCTTCCATTTCAACCCTCTCAAGGAAAAAGTTCTCTTCATTACCTGAAGTACAGGAAACTTGTTTCTTGCGAGCGACATACTATCACCACAATAGGCTTACATAACTAGGGAATATTCTCATAATCTTAAATATTTTCTCGCTAGCGAAAGGTATATAGGTCGAAGAACAAGTAATATACTGTATGCAGTTTTAAGACACGATCTTGAGTAAACGAAGTGTCTCATATTATAGATTCGTCGAATCGAGAAAAAGTCTACGAAGGAAGCACGTTTTGACACCAGAAAAAAGCTTGCAAGTATTTTCGAAATTTGATGTTGGGAACCTTGAATTTCTTTCATCGAACCGTTGAACTAATTATGATGAAACCCGGAGAAATCTCATCGAGTAGATTTGCCATGAAGCTTTCCAACCCAATGCCATTTCCTTTCTCGGATTAGCAATCGCTAACTCCATTTTTCGAAATATTCCCACAAGCTCTGAAACACAATATTATGAATATTAATTTTTGAAAAATTACGTTTCTGTTTTTCGAACGCCTACAACTTCGCGAAAAATGGGCCAAATTGGACGTTTTTTTGTAAAAATTTTACATATACTCTTGATGAAAAATATTGGAAAATTTTTCAAAATGATATTGTTATGAGATTTTCAAGTATCAGAAATTAATTGTTAGTTTTAACAAAGTATGTACTGATCGATTTTCTTCAAAATTCTTGTAAAAAACCATTGTCTATTTAAAAAATTTTAAGCCTCGTCCGATAATGGGAAAATGAAGGGATCAGCTATTTCTCTTTTTAATTGTTATTTATTTTTTTTCAACTTTTCAATTTTTTTTCTTCTTGTTTTCCGTTTTGGACATTAGCGGAGAAACCAAAAAATTAAAAAAAAAATTCAGATCCTCTGGATTTTCGTGTTTTTTTTTTCAACATACGCCCTTCTGGCACTAAACCGCATTTTTGGTGCTTACGACCTTCTGGCATTAGTCACGCGATATATACTATAAATATAACGAGCGCTGTGCGATCGAATCTAGTGCAAAAGAGCGAAACTTTTAGGCTATAACAGGCCAGTTTATCAATGTTATTATTACCGGCCTTTGAAGATTTTAGATTCAGGCATCATATGAATGTTACGAATATGAACAATAATGCTGGAAACGTAAAGCATAGTTTTTTTCTAAAGACAAGCGGAGTCTTCTAATTGGATGAGTGGAATTCGATGTACGGGTATAATTAGGCCGAGATGTATCTATATCACCTCGCGTGTTTACGTATATCATCTAGGACGAAGGCTCGAACGCATATCATACCTAAGTGTCGACCCGTATACCGTAGTACACGTGTCTACATTTGCATAATATTACGCATCGCATAGACACACATCGTCGCGCCCGTGCGATCGAATCAAATTTCCTCTTCGACCACCTGTATATACATGGTTCATGACATTAGCTTCAGAAGTACCTATCTGATGCTTGTGCATCGTGGACTTCAGATTTGAAGCCTTCTGTAAACCAAGCACCGAACTTCTTAACGAGGACCCTTTCTTTTCATCGGACAATGCACGCCAACCTCGATGCCAACATCCGTCCAATATCGTTAATCCGACTTTCGACAACATCGATCCTCACCGCCGATGATCACATCACCGAAATCGAGCTCGTCATAAAATATGAATTCCAATCGTGTTGGCAAATGCATTTCTATTCGTCTCGGGATTTCTTCATCTCGCTTTTTCCGCCTTATGTAAATTTCCCCAATTCTTTAATCTGCAAGAAGTAAGCGTCGGCGAATTTCTTGGACCTTCGTCAACGCGGGGTTCCAGTTTGATCTCGGTGTTTCACGTCAGTTCCAGGTTCCCATCGAAGTTTCCATAGACGAAGGTATTCACCTTTCTATAAATGCGGCATGGCGTTGGCCTGCAATGCCAAGTCTCGTGGATTTGTTGGAATCGATTTCCCCCGACGCTACTTTTACTACCAACAAGTGAAATTTCTTGCACGAGATACTCCTACCCTTATTTCAAGACCTTCGCGTCGCTTCCCTCAGGACTAAGATTACCTTCCACTCGGGGTAATAATTTTTATACATGAAATACGAATACTACGTACATTTATCGATTTTCGTAACAGTGCAGAGTACGTGCAACTATATACACTCGTATGAATTCAACTATTTTAATTCCATCAAGTTGAACTTGTTCATTTGGTAGGAATAATTTTTAACAAGCTCCAGATATTCTACATTTTATATCCTTTTCTCTAATGGAATTGAATTTACCAATAATTGATGTAATAGCATCAAACTTTCACGTTCAGCGATGACGAGTCAGCAGCTGCTACTATCAAATCGATTTTACTACACGTAATGAAACGTACCGCAATATTTTACTCTTACCGCGAACACAATATCACTTCTGATGTCTATTTATTTTACTTTCGACTTTATCGTTTCAGATGTCTAAGAGGAGGAAAAGGTGTTGAAATTCTTTAGAGGCATGTCAAATTGTTGCCAAACGGAATCGCCCAGCTGACATACGAGTGGTAAGTTGTTCATATCTCATGTTCATTTTCTAATTACGATTAATTATCACCTGATAACTTTTCCACTCAACTCCGCTGTATTTTATCGTTCCGCTGCGCTAATGCCTGATAGTCTCTCCTATTATTATTTCCAATTTCAATTCCTAAAAATGCAAGATCGGCAAATTTGAAAATTTCAATGAAACTTATATAAAGATGATTTATAAGTAGCCCAAAAATGATGAGTCCTTTTTTTGGTCCATAACTCTTGAAAACTGCCAGGGGCAATATTTAAATAAAACAAATAGTGAAAAGTAGAGTGTATTGAATTGCCAGGTAGATAAGACTTTTTCATGAAAAGCATATTGCTCGCCCTATACTTTCCCATAGAACAGACCAATTTACTTGATGGTTCAATATACCCTTCTTTCTCTTACGTGGGTATTATACATCAATGACGAGACAAGTTTATTCAAGCATTTTACGAAAAAAATTTCTAAAGCCAATTTGCTCCTATTCAACAACCATGATTTACCATGAGTTTATAGTCAATTTATGAAACGAATCTCAAGTGAACTCTGCCGTTCACAATACGTACAATAGCTGTACATTTTACAAAATTTGTCGAGTGCATATTTAATAACTCTATGAACCCCAGCCGCGGCCTTTTTTTTTCTCAAACATTGACTTTTTCGGAGGGCATGGGGGGCTGAATCTCATTTCAGCATGCACATGAATTTTCAATGAGCAATATGAATTGTACTTCTCGATGCACATTTCACTGATTCATTTACCGCTTTCTCGAAATCAACGTTTCAAATGGGTTGAATTTTCAAATGCGCGATATGATTTTCAGTGATAATGACGTCTGAAACGTCGTCGACGGCCGATAGTCCAGCGCTGCTTCACCGGCCGCTGTTGACGTCATCGACCGGGACAAGATCCGGAAATTTACGTCAGACGTCCGAATCCTGTACCCCAACTTCAACCCTTGCACAATCCCCCCCAAACAGCGTACCTAGCGTCCGATTTCACGCACTGGAAATGGATCACAAAGCTCCTCGGTAAGTCTCCTTACCTACGCTATGTATATTGTGGTATAGGTATCCCTACATAGATCCATCTAGCATATGTACCTGTCGCCTGTCTCTCTGACATCCCCATTAATATTCAACGTGCGCCAACGTCGAGCACCGTCGCGTCAGACGGGCGTCGGCTAAGGGAGAACGAGAGTCGTTCAAAGAGAATCTCAAGGCTTGGACAAAGCCACCATGGTTAACAGAGTTATGAATTCAACGACACAAAATGTTATATTCTTCACAGGATATTTCAGGAAATATAAACATCGATGAAGTGAAATATTTGTTTTGCTTCACGAAGAACGAAGATGCTTTGCGGGGAAATTTTTATGGAAATTTTCACGCATAGAATATGCCCAAGAAACTCAGAGGCCGCAGGGTGATTGGAATAGAACATTTGAATTGGAATCTCGATGTTTCGAAAGAGTTGCTGCGGCGAAGACTTCTTTTTTTAATAGTATATAATTTGTCAAGTATTCAGCGTGGTTTAGCGGTATGAAACTTTCAGAATGTGCAAATTATGTGTGAACTTTACATTACGTAATTATTACCTCGTTAGTTAACCACGAGAGTCTGGAACTTCGTGAATTTAATCATATTGTCAATGGCAGTTTTCCTTTATCGGAAATTCACTATTTTTCCAACAAATCTCAATGAATAAACTTTTCCATCACGGCTGAGTCAAAGAACTCTATTCGCGTTATTTTTCTTCCCCCCCCCCCCCCCCCGCCCCCCAAAAAACAAAGGAAAATGGTCAAACAAAACCGAATCTGAATTTTTCTTTGCAACATATAGTGTCCATTTGTCACATGCGGTTTCTGCTTGGTTACTAAACCGTCGTCTTAGCATAAAAATAATGATTCATTATGAGAGAATTACGAACAATGAGGTAAACAAGCGAGACTATTGTTTAATTAATTTCGTGCTTTAGCACTGCGCCAACTTTGAAAAGGGGGAGAGGTTTTTGAGCGAAACGAAAGTTCCTGCATGCGACCTGCTGCAAGTAAAGTTGGAGTGTGTATAATTATTACGCATTTTCCCATTCAAGAATTTTTAACAAATCATGCTAGTCACAGTTGAAAAAAAAAATAATAATGAAATAAGCGAGAGAAAATCAATATACCGGAAAAACTTTTGTTTCCACAGTAGCTTTTCGCTTTACAAGCCATGTATTTAAGTTGAATGGAATGTACCACAAAGTGTATGATCAAAATCTAGTCTTTTTTCCGTAAAATTATATTTTCATATGAAATTATTTCCCAACGCAGGCTTTTATTCATTCTAATTGTAACTTATGCAATAGTGTAAAGTTGTTAATTGTGTTCAAAAATTCAAATCAAAATTTAATCTCCAATTCATTATCACTGACCCTGAACATTCGAGAATATGGTCATTCGAGAATATGTTCCCAAATCAGATTCGCTATTTCAAATCTTCTATTTTGAATTTCGGAAATTTGACGTCGGAGTGTGATTTCATAATTTCGATCTACCCTTTTGGATTTTAACTATAATAATAATCGACACGTGGCAATTTTTCGAGCTTGTCCTATAAGTTTTAGATTATTCTATCAAGCCGTCTTCGAGATCATTGCAAAAGTTTGTCAGTGCGAACCGAAATTTTTGCAAAACTTGATTTCGACTCACTGCAGAGATCGGAAACCGTAGAGATCCTTTCGAATTAGACAAAAATCATTTCAGACTAGAACCGACATTTTATGAAAAATCGAGAAAACAAAAGGTAAAAAGTGGCTCTACTTGATATTTATGCTCATAGGTTTTTGCGCGAGTAGAAGAGACTGAATTAGTTTTACTTTCTGTCTGATTGTATTTTTTTTCTCTTGTTTTTCCCTAAACTCCCATAAATTTACAGTAAATAAGTTTGCGCGTCGCTGAATTATATTTCGAACGTGCGTATTGTGGAAAGGATTTGTTGTTTTTCTCGTAACGCGATAAGAGTTCTAGACTATTTGAGTCTCGGATAAAAGATTGTCGAGCTCTTTACCACTCGAGTCTGGCTTGGGTTTCGCAAGGTTACGGACCCAGAGGTCATCCGATTTCGACCTTCACGCGGGTCACGAATCTTGGCTGAGGAAATGTAGAATCGGGATCCCATAGATGCGTATGACTGCGTATTAGATTCGACCTCAGACTATGAATACGGATCAAACTATTACGGATCGCTGAATTTTTATACGATTTCTTTATTTGTTTGTTTCCTTCTCCTTGTCATGCGTGTTTGTGTATCAATCGGGCGAAAAACACTCGAAATCGTATTATAGGAGCATACCAGGGCGTGCAATATTTGAAAGGAAATTGATTCGCATTGCTCTGTAAAAGAGTCGTGATCTTTTCAACTTTTCGCTACATATTACACGGAGCAAGAACTGAGCTTAATTTGTGCGTTTAATGGCCTCAAACATCCAGAGTTAAGTTTTCATTAAATCTGCAACTTTTGAGGCATAAAAAATCACTCTCGACCATTTTTATTTGAGCCGTCTGTACGTGTCTGATCAAATTTATGGTCGACGATATAACTCCGCAACCGCCATTCGGTTTCGATGTTTTTACAATCTCGGTCGACGCGGTTCTTCGGAACTTTGTGAGAACTGATTAGATTTTAGACTAATTTGTTTTTGTCGGTTCTACAACTTATTCGGAAAACAAAATTTAGAAAAATATAGAACGAATATTGTTGAATTTACGTTGGGTCAAAAAAAGTAAACATTAAAAAATCAGCCGAATAAGAAAATGACTTTTCTTAAAAACTATCAGACAAAATGTTCGAAGTTCGAAGGAACTCAAGTGGGAAGTATTACGGAATACCGAATCAACCGCTAATTGTTTCGCACAAGGTTTTTGCGTGAATATTTCACTAAGCGACTATAAATAAATTGTAAGATTTAAAAAGGTGCATACTCTTATACTATACTATCAAAAAATTTCATTCAATATGCCCTGTTATTTTCTTCTTTTTTTTTTACTCTGCTTATAAATGAATATTCCGAACGGATACAGAAGTTGATGCCGGATACTCATGCATAACCACTCGCACGCACTACTCTTTTTTTAAATGATTTTTGCGTTTTAAAAATATGGGAAGTAATCACAATATTCTATAATTCTCTCCAATAAATGTGGCGTTCTCCACAGATTTTTTTCTCCTAGCTATCCGCAGTGTCCAACGTGCGTCAAGCTTTTCCTCTCTGGTGCAATTACAATTGCATCGGATAAACAGACTATTCGCAAATATTACATAGTAAGAATATCGAGGACGCGAATGAGCCAGGTGTACCGCTTCAGGGGTATGCATCAAGTTGGTGCCACCATGGAGGGTGGGGAGCGGAGAAAAAACGAAAAGAAAATCGGGTAAATGAATGAACCGGGTACATTAGCCCTATATTTATTACATTTCATGATTCATTTGATAATCTCATAACCCTACAGAATATTTCATCGATATCGACCCACGTAGCCCGAAGACTAAGCTAGACGTAGCTATAAATCCTCTCCTAGTCCCCTATATGGTACACAAAGGAATAGGGAGCCGGTTTCGGCATAATTTATTCGCCTGAAATCCTAGCGAGTCGAGGAATAAATGTTTGTTAATAATCGTTAAGTTGTTGAATATGATTTCGAATACTTGTTATCATTCCAATGACAGTTTCAGTGACATAATTGCATGAGTACAATCTAACGCATAATTGGATTATTGAACATTTTCGAATGCTTATATATAATGCCGTATAAATCGCAAGCTCTGAGTTGTAAGAATATCGCAAATTATTCATAAAAAATTTGTTAAAGATTCGTTTTTTGAGGATAGATTCGGCAATCCGAAACGTGAAAGGGAGATCCATATATAGCGGCCAACAATTGTACATTTTTGATCAACTGCAGACGATTTCATATTCCGAGTACGCCACTTTTGATTAACGCTTCGGACTCACATCTATTTCACCGATTTGGATCATAGAAGATAAAAAACTGCCTCCAGTTCATCCGAAAAAGATACTGTCTAACGATGACAATATTTCCCATATATAACATAATATTTTGCCGAGTATTCTGCGAGAATGCAGATAAGCTAGTCGAAGGTTTACCCCGGACTAGATATACAAGGCGACCCAAAGCAGCCGGGTAATTTTAAATGTGACCGAAATCTGAACGTATAAGTCAATCCTGTAAAACGTTCTTTTGCAAACTATAAGAACGAAGCGTTTGTTTTGTTATTGCGAATTGAAAACATCTCAAGTTGTTGCAGGTAAACATGCGCTTGAAAAACAATTTTCCAGAAAGTCACCGCTATTAGAACGACAACAGAGGATACCATGGGATGTTCAAGATATTTCTTTTTTCTTGTGTTTTGTCAATGGTTAGTCCAAATCGTCTTTAAAAATGGGCATTCGTGAATATGCATATTGACACTCTTCGACATCGCTGTTGCATCACCTGATTGCAGAGACTTTTTCGGTCATCTTTCTTCGTGCCCGATGTCTTTTAGCTATATTCAGACGAAGTTTGAATCTTTCTAGTTTTCATAGAATAAAAGTGTGATAGGATTCGTTATACTTTCAGTTTTTCATGTTCATTTCTAAGATCGTCCGTTTTTTTTCTGACAGCCCTGTACACAGGATAGTCAGCTAGAATGTTGAGGCTTTCAATTAGCCGTTAATCCCGGTAAATAGCGAAGCGGAAAAGTACGATGTCAACCAGTGTTCTCAGCTCGCTCATTTTATGAGTCCTGCGGCATGGCAAGCCGACTATTGTTGAGGCATCCGTGTTGAAAACATCTTCTCTCCAGCTTTGTTGTCTCGTTTGTTGTTTCGCATCATCAAATGTCAGTCAAATGGGTGTATAAGCTCACTAAGCACATATTTATTGCTCGTAAATTTCCATATTCGCAATTGACTAGTTCCCGATGTCCATGATCATGGCCGTCGACTTGAAGGAAAGAACCAGGGACAATCGGCGCTCGGCATACCTGGATATTTTGCAGCCTACGTATTTTCTCTTCGAATATCGTTCCCATTATATTTTTGACGTGGGTATGATACCATATACGCTTATAGAAGGGAGCATTCCGTCGGCATCCCTATTACAAGCCATTTCGTGATAAGGTATTCCAACTTCCTACTGTAAGGTACGTGCGATATAATACAGTATCCTTGCGAAAAGGGCCGAGAACCTTTCAAGTAACTACTTTTAGAAGGATAAAGCGCGAATGGAGAGTTTATCGCGTAGGATCATGGGGATTCAAGGAAAGATGACAGCGTTACAAAGGGCAATGGTGAAGCAGATGGACACCCTGAAAATGTGAAGTGATCACGGTGAGCCATTTTACCTCGGTTTGATCCAGACTGCGACTCAAAATCTAAATCAGACTCGGATGAGACTCACGAAATGTATATATATGTAAGAAAAAGTCCACAAAACTTATGCCCATCGTGTTCGGAGACTGGAATATTTTCCAAAACTTATTATTAATCTACAATTTACAGAATATCGAGAAATTTTTTAATATTTTATCGCCAAGGATTGACTCATTGAGAATTGAATTACTTGAAATCAGAATATAATCAGTTTGGTGCATATTCAAAAATATAATCTTCCTGTATGATATTCCAATCCCGAGAAATGCCTCTGCCATGTGATGCACTTCCATGCGTTCACCCTGACGCTTGATTAAATTATCTAGCCACTACCTGACATTGAGTCATAGCGTTACAGTATAAGACCCTGCATGATATGTCTCTCGACTTCATTGCTCGAGGGGTCTACTTTACCTTTTGAACTTTGAACACCTGGGATACATAAACTCCCGCTCCTAGCTAGCGTGTGCTAATAACAAGGTTAAGTCATAAACGAGATAATTCAGTTTCACACCTTATTTAATGTTATACATATTAAATACCTATCATTTCATTACAGAGCAAGATAACCAGCTCGGATGGATCAGATCTTTTGCTGCCCACTGCAATTGATGAAGTAACTTGAGAACGACAAACACGTACCTATATAATGCATCTACATTTTATGCCCAGAGGGAGCTGCAGCAAAAAATGAAATTTCTACTTTTACAGGGACAACCCGTTATTGATGGATTAAAATAACAAATATTGCGTGTTATGACCATTTTTTCTCACGGCTCTCGATCCGACATACTTTGGCATCCCAGAAAAAGAGGCTACTTTGTTTTTTTTTGGTTGTCATTTATTTGTTATCATTTGAACAATTGATTGCTTGTTCGACCAGAATCGAATAAAAAAAGCAACTGAGTTAGAGGGCTTTATTTTCTTACATGAGGAATCACTTGTTCTAAAGACAAAGTTATCGGCGGTCATTTTAAACAGGATCAGGCGAAAATTGTCGAAAAATTCTTGGCAATGTATTTCGATATCAATGAGTTAGATTTCGAATTTCGTTGAATTTTGCTTTGTAAAAAATGCAAATGTGGCAAATTATTTCAGTCTTTTCAAAACCGGCAGAGGCATGGGTTTGACAGAGTTTGTAGACAAATTGTAGACGCGTACTTGTTTTTTTGTACAAATTTCATTCAAATCGGCTGAGCAGTTCGTGTCAATCATGAAATCAAAAAGTGCACACACACAATCATTTCGACAATTATTCGATAACTCTTCACGAGTGACAACTTATTTTACAAAAATCATTCGACAGCCTTGAGGCGGAACAGGTTTTTCGCGATAACGAATCCGTAAGGCGCTCCGCTTTCCAACGATCATCTCTGAAAAGGAGAGAAAATTGACGTAGAGAAGATGCAAAAAAACAAGTTGACTGAATAAGGAGGGTTGCGCGAGCAAAGGTTGCAGAGAAATTATGATTGGAGAGAATGAAAAAAGATTCATAAAAAGTCAGTACAGTAATGGATATAAATCGTTCCAGCGAAAGACAAACAGTATAGAGGAGGAAGATAAGCATAAAAAGACTGTCACTGATGCGGTGCGCCCGATGAGAAAAACCACCACAAATCATGGACAACAACTAGTTTTTTCAACTCCATCTATAACTCGCGGTGAACTGGAGTTCAAAGCATGAAAATAACTCAAGTCTGCTATTGAATTCAGGTATCCAGATCAACTGTTCTAATCTTCGTGCGAAACATTGACTTTGGTCATTATACCGGAAACCATGCTCATTGTTTTGTAACTTCGAGGAACAAAATTTAGCTCGAAATGAACGCAAAGGACTATGTCTGAAGAAGATGCAATCAAAAAGTTGCTGACAATGATTGGGCGAATTTGCCTGTGTCCTAATCTGGTAATACCGAACGTCAAGAAAACTTGCAGCGCATCGGCGCCCACAGGGACCAATCAGACATTCAATTTTTAGTATCCAGTCTGAAGAGGGTCTGGATCAATATCCAAATCTCGACTCTTCGTTTGTCTCTCTCTTTTGTCAGTCCTAATTTCTGTCTAAATTAACATCAGCCGATGACCAGTGTATGTGAGTAGTGCGCCTTTTTCGTCACTTTCAGCCCTGACTCTCAACTCGTCATTTTCATCAAACGATTTTGAAATTTTCATAATTGACCGTCTCCGAATGTGACTTAACATTCTGTCTATCAAGATAGCGATAATAATTACACGCGCAATCATGCGAGAGAATCAACAAAATTTTTTCACCACGTATGTTCCTCATCCCGAAGAGCCTAACTAGCGTTAATAACGGTTTGACTCCATGTCATAGCGGATCGCGATAGCATTTAATCGAAAGGCGCACAACTGGCGCGGGATTTACCGTAGGTATATAAATATAAGATTGATTTAATCAGTTCTAGGTGTATCATATACGTGAGGCTCAATTGCCTACGTGTCAAACACGCATTTCTTGTTTAATTCTGAGGGTAATTGGGTCAAACCGTGTACATACACACATTCATGCAACGCAAAGTTCGTCAAATTAAGCTATAGAAAAAATGGTCTGAAACAGAAAGAAAAAGTAGAATTTTGTGTCCGCCACATCGCGAAAATTGTACTAATGTAATCGATTCTAACTATCAAGGTAATAAACTTGGAAGTACAGTAGCTTATTCTGAATCACCCCCGCAATCGACTTCAGTCGAGATTTAGTTTTATCCATAATCGCACCACTCGCACCATCCGCCACTCAGCAACTTGTTCGCATCAATTTTTTTACACATATATGGGGAGTCCTTGACCAACTGCGACAAGTTTCTGCATTTAAGGGTTATCGATTTTGATAACATATGAGATTTTGTTCGTGCAAACAACCGACCCCCAACAAAAAATCTTAAGGTTTAAATATACATCCTAATATCAAGTGGTTCTTCAGTTATTCAGTTTGTGATTTATAAAAAGCTAGTTCTTCAGCGTACCAGAGAATCTTCGTCTTCAGTCGTAAGTATCTTCGGAATCTGGAAATCGAAAACTTTGTTTTCGCAACACCTGCCTGGAAAATGTCATTTTCGACGTCTATTCAGTCCAGCAAGAAATGAATTGGTTAGGTACTCAATTTAAAAAACAAAACATAATATTCTCCTAAACTTACAGGGCTGCTTCGTCACGTGAAAATTTAATTAATGAGAACACTACAAAGACAACAAAATATAGGTGTGCCTCTCATGGTTGTCGGACAAGAAACGAATTTACTTGGTCACGTATGATCAAAACAAATCGCACAAATAATTTTTCTGAAATTTTAACTCTCATGGTGTCAAAGATGAAAGTATTTTTTTCCGAAGCATTGGCGAAAAATATTTTTTCGATTACCGTAACTTACGATACATGTGTACATCTGATCGTCTGGTGCACCGAAACGCCAATTCTTTCATAATTTGTAGTTCGAATAACTTCTGAACCATTTGATATAAGGAGGAATGGCTCTAAGTTTATTGTTGAGGGTTGGTCATGAACAAAAATCTCGCGTGACACCAAAATCGATGACTCATGCACGGTAAACTTGTCCCGGTTGAGTGAGAATACCCCATATCGTGTTATGGCGAGTATGCCGCTTACCGCTTACTCGACCTGGATGCCCATTTCGAAGCGGAAATGTCGGATTTAAATTAGCGAACAAGCTATTCCAGCGAAATAGCTTCTTAATTTTTTTCTTTCGTTTCTTCTTCCGTGGTGAAAGGCTGTCAAAGGAAAGTTAAATTCTGCCATTAAGACTTTGCCCTCGTGAAGTAAGAACATTTATTGTGATACCGGAATTTGTTTATAAATTACTTTCAGAAACTATGTCAATCTACACGCCAGTAAATACAGGTAGAGATACCAAAATAATTTTATGTTAGTCATCTATGAAGATAAAAACAACTTTTTATCTGACATAAGTCACTTGTATACCTACTTATACCCCGTTCATTATTTAACTTGCTGCAAAAACCGCATGCTTCCATTATGCCTGCGATCCACATCGTGGTTTATTCTCGAGATTATGATGTACCGAATCGATTGTACCGTGTCAAGGTTATCAGTTGACTCGATGTCGCAGTCATCGATTGCAGATGGAACATTTTGCAAGCGTTGAGGTAACAATGAGCCAGAACGAAGCTATATTCGAGGTAAAAAAATCGCGTACAGACCTTATTGCTCTCTTCTTTGTATAGTGGTGCGTATCTATAACCTTCTTTCATAATGCAAATGAACTAGAAATTTCCCATGCGATGATTACCGAATAGTCAACTCAACTTCGATGAAATAATTCTGACTTACTGATTTATTGTGGCGTGTCTTCATTTTTTATGCGGTGGTATTTTCAAGGCTGCGGATTGAATAACGATCAATATACAGAAATTGAGGAGAATAATAACAATGCGTTACTTTCAGGCCGTGTAATAAACCCTGCTGCCGAGGTACACGCCGTAATATTAATTTCCTTGTGTCGGTGAAACGAGAAGATGGCGAGCGCTGCTCCTGTTAGATGAGATTTTGGTGAGCTTCACCGAGCGAAGCCTCTTAGCAGTAGGGGATCGAGAAAAACGGGAGTTTACCAGGAGAGCAGGAAAATACTAAACGGCTTTCGCTTTCGGATCAAAGGGCATTGTGGATAGGCACGGATTCGCATTACTTTGAAAGTCAGTGTTGAAAATACACGATATCTGAAAGTCTAGCGTTAACTGTCTTCAGGTATTCGGGGGTGTATTCAGCTCGAAAGTTGACAGGGTCATGAATATTACCACGGTATTAAATGTATTACAAAATCATATACCATCGTGTTTGGGCTAAATTTATTTCTGCCATTTGTAAACATTTACGTTACATCTGCGTGATTTTCAGAAAAAAATTTAGAAAAATCGTAGAGTGACACCGATTAATGAATTCGCAAGACGAAGAAATTATTCATAGTAGGCGCGAGAAAGTGACAGACAGTAGATAGAATCGATCCGGAAAATTTACATGAAAAGGAGAAGAGGAAGGTTTTCGAAATCGGAATTGGGGTCGATCTCCGCATTCGAATTGCCCAGAATAATTAGTTTTCTATATTCTTCATCTTTAAGATACCGTACAGATTTATAATTTTTTTTTTTTTTTTAATGATGGTTTCCATAATTACCCGTCGGCGCCGGCAGATCAGGAGTATTACACTGCAACGCAGTCTTCACGCGTTGTATAATTTACATAAACAGAAGAAAATAGCCAAGTAGAAAAGCATGTTCGAAGAATTCTATTTCTGACCATTTAAAAGCAGAGAAGATATGCGAGGCAGGAAAGTACACCACGAATTATTATTCATGAAATATTGGAATTTACCAGTGAATCGAAAAACATCGGCTAAAGAATTGTGCGAATCCAATACGTTTCGGAATAAATCCAAGGGACTTGTCGATTCTTTCGTAGAAACTTTGATGGAACCTTCCATTCACCTTCAAATCAGGTGAGCTTTCGAAAGTGACATTTGCAGTAAACTGAGTTTCATAAATTCCAATGATACCAAGCTATAAAACCCGAATCAAAATAATCACGTGGTAGCATAGGGTTTATTCTTATTTTAAATAAATTTTGAATTGTGATCCAACTCAAAGTCACAATATGTGGAAAAATTTATAAAAAATCACACTACAGTGTTAAAACAGTTAATCATGAGTTCTACACATATGCGCCCAATACCTTTTCTCCTTGCCTCCGCATTTTTAACGAGGTTCATAATTTGTTTCATGATTTGTTTCTTTCAAAGATATCACAAATGAACATTGGAGGCTGATCTTCTGTTGCGGTGATTTTGATGCAGTAAATGACGAGATTTTTTCCACGTTCATAGTAACTTTGAGGTTGATGGTGATTGACAAAATCAAATAATTTATCGGTATTGTGTTGCTGAACGGATTTTCCACTGATCCGGCCAAACCCGGCTTTGCCCGGTCTGACCCATCGCATCTCCGGCTGTTATCTTCGATCTGCAATGAGAACGTTTTAGTAATGACACGATTCATCAAAAATTCATTTGTCCAAACAAGTCTTGGGATCATCATCACGAGTTTGCATCAATCGACTGCGACATTGTGGTTACTTTTTTTTTTAGTAGAACTTATTATCATTATTTCATTTCTAACATCAGTAGTGATTAGTTCCAAACTTCGTGAAGAATAATCGTGCTCCAACAACATGGCGTGCCACAACCTGCAGGTAGAAATTGAACGCGCATATACATAGCATAGGCACGCGAGTTGATATAGTTTTTTAAAATGTAACCGCGGTGTCTATGTGGTCATGTATAGCAACCCACGCAGTTCTCGTCGAAATACATTTACGTAATGGCTACAAAAATCAAACTCTGATCTCCGTTGCATTTCAAGAGATGTTTTTCAATGTTTGCTAATCGTTGAGGCCAAGGTTGGTCGAGTGAAAAAATCGTCACAGAACTGGCGTAATTTTCATCGCGCTAATAAATCCTCTGTTGTAATAATCATCTCAAATAGAATCGAGGGCGGAAAAACCATTCACGTCATTTTCAGAAATGAGTTTAAGGCAGAAAGTATACATTCGCGATTGAGAGGAAACGAGGAGAATTTAAGCGAAGAGTAAACGAGGAGTTTGCGCGGCGGCACTGCGTCTGTTGATACCTCGGAACGCATTATCAATATTCGCAGACGCACACAACTCTTCTTTCGAACGCTCGATCGCTTCCCTCGCAGCCCTTCTTCCTTTCGTTTTTTAATTTTTTTTTATTCTCTCGTAACTGCCCCTGATAAGTATGTGGAAAAAATTTCCAATAGCTAGCGTGGCTTGAATTTGGTAAGAGCTGGCATGACCATACACGCACGAATAGTATCACGAACAACCAATGACGCGCCCTGTTTTGCGATCCTCGCACGACCTCTGAAACCAGAATTTTTTCGTCACGCCTCTGGTGAACTTTCGACGTCACTTATAGATACCTGTTTATATTAATAATGTCAAAATGTGTACCCTGAGTAAACTTTTACTATTTTCAACCGAAACCACATCGATATTTACGAAATTTCTGCATCGAGCTAAAATTAAATCTAATGGGATTTGAATTTTTTTTTTCTTGTTTTTCAAATTCTCTACACCGACTCTCCATCATCGGAGCACTTCAGTCGTATATTCGAATTTCGCCAGAATTCTATACCAAATTCAGAAGTTATTTCAAGTTCAATTCTTTCCGCAAGTTCTGATGTGGGACTTTCGATACATATGCGGGTGTACAGATTAACCGAACAGCATTGGCCTCTTTCAAACTGTCGAGGGAAAAACGCAAGAAATTGAATTTTAGCCGTCAGTCATTTCCTATCGGAAATCAGAAGAATGAAGCTATAGTTCGGACTCTACAAATTTCAAAATCTCCATCTGTTGTCGAACAACTTGCGTCTGAAAATTGTTTAGACAAAGTTTAAGTGATTCGTACGACAAAGCGTGTGACCTGAAAAGATATTGAAACATACCTGAGCTTCTAATTTTGGTATTGAATCAAATCACGATCACGACACTCTAAAAGCCACTCGGATAAATAATTGACGGACATCAGGGCGATGGCAATTTTGTAGTCCAGGATCAAATTTTCAAAACGCCTCGAGTGGAAGTAGGTATCTGAACCTTGCGCAGTGTGGACTGAATGAGAAGAACAAGAATTATAATCTGAAACAAGACGGATAATTGTCAGTAAAATCTCATCAAATAATCACGTTGATCATTCTGTTTTTATCCCCACAGTGACCGCACTTTTAGAAACCAATTTCTCCAACAATTTTTTGTATTTAATGTGGATAGAAATTCGGCGAAGTTTCAAACGCTAAATAAAAAGCATTTTGGTATCGCTGTATCCGATTATTTGCTGAATATGTTTATTTCTTTTTCCTGTTTGGAGGTTTACCCAAATTCGTTTAACTTTTACTCACGTTTTTAACTGACAATGAGCGGGGTGTCTGGGCAGCCATGTATAATAGCAGCTTTCTTTCTTGGCACGCTAACATTAAACACAATCTCACTCAATTTATGTACCACAAACGAGCGATCCACACAACGCACGACATAACACCTCACCAAATATTATTATCGGCGCACATTAGATTCAACGTATATTTTCACTCATACCTGTGCACGTGTACTCTATATTTACGGTCAAATATTCATCAAAAGCATCTCGCTTCGTGGCACGTGTATATTTAGGTGATGTTACCAC
This sequence comes from Athalia circularis, assembly GCA_963978495.1. Lineage (NCBI taxonomy): Eukaryota > Metazoa > Arthropoda > Insecta > Hymenoptera > Athaliidae > Athalia > Athalia circularis. The sequence goes on along the minus strand of OZ021698.1, from coordinate 15,868,076 downwards.
CGATTAGCGGGGCTGATGGAGTAATCCGATTTCGTGACAATACATCCGTTATCATAGTTTCATTAGACAAACTTATCGATTGTCTGTAAATTAATCGTAAGTCTCCGCTACTTCTTCGTGGTACAAATTGTTATTTATTTGGATATGCTCGAATACGACGTCTTATGGACGAGCAGCAGATACACTCATCCACAACCCCCGATCATACTTGGAACTTCGTCGCAAAATTGAAAGATTAACATCTGCCGATTGATTCTGGTCATAAAATGCTATTGCATTTCGCTCTTCTGCATTTAGACTTCGAAAAAGAGAGAAAAAAAAAAAAAAATAAACGATAAAGACTGTCTTATTAGAACACTAATATAGTTCAGGTAAGCTTCCACAAGATTCGCATAGCCTTGTTCTGATTAGATCCCAATCAGGCTAGTCCTGTTGAAGAAAGTTTTAGAAGACTCGAATCATGTGTACCTGGGGCTGTCCACGTCAACTCGACACGGCTGCAGCTTTCCTTTTCAATTTTATATGTCATCATTCTATCTTTGGAGAACCCCCCAAATTGTTTTTTTTTTTTTTAATCAAGGCTTTCGAAGCTATGAAGTTTTTTAACTTTGAATTCTGGAAGAAATCGCAAAAATTCTGTAGATGATACAGAACAACCTTCCACTCGCAGAAACGTGGGCAGAATTTTTCTTATATTTTTTTTTCAATTTTAAACATTTTTTTTACAGAAAAATGCTTTACTAATGACCGTTATCCCACCAAAAATTCGCAAAAATCTTTCGAACTTTCAGTATTCAGATGTTTAAAATTGAAAAAAAAATACAAGAAAAATTCTGCCCACGTTTTTACGAGTAGGAGGTTGCTCTATATCATCCACAGAATTCTTGTGATTTTTTCAGAATTTTAAAAAAGGTCCTTTTTTCAAAGTTAAAAACATTTATAGCCCCGAAGGCCTTGATTGAAAAAAAGGGGGTTCTTCAAAGATAGAATGATAACATATAAAATTAAAAATGCAATCGGAGATGTCAAGGTCTGGAGCCATGTCGAGTTGACGTGGACAGCCCCACCTATAGAGCTAGCTTGATCACCTCTTTATCAGGTAAATATTGATATGAAGACTGACCGTTTATGGTACAGCCTCGATCGAGTACACATTTATTGGAATTCAACAACGCTAGCCTAAAAATGTCACATCAGGCTACTACCGATGAAAAAAAGCAACCCTGTATCAGGAGTGCCTATATCGATTTTAATATCATTAGCTCGAGCAGGTTTTATTACCAGGTATCCCCCAGCTTCGATCCGACACACCTGAATAAGATTCTCACACCGTCAGCTTGATCGCGTCATTATCAGGCTAGCTATGGCGAAAGAAGCCTGAGGAACCCTGTGCCCGGGGCCACGTGGTCAGAGTTTCCTGGTAGATCACGCACTCAAATCGTACTCTTTGACACTTAGGCACGACGTGTAAACTTACTGAAATGTTCGGTTGTCAAAATAACTGGATTAAAATAAATAAGTTGTAAGTGCTCGATTGAAAACAGGGTCCGCTATTTTGAAGCACACGGTGTTCAACAACTTGTGAACTGTCTATTTGTGTAATAAAATTAGAGTACGTGGTTTGTATGCTGATACAAAGGGTTACGAGCTGTCATGGCTTGTCTTGCAGCATGCATTATAAAAATGAAGTAGGAAAAAACCCTGTACATCCTAATCTCTCTTACTTCAAATTCCAAAACTGATAATAATCGTGTGTAATTGAATATACAGCGCGAATATTCCCACAAAAATAGTTCTTCCTACCCCATTCGAATACCTTGACACTGACCATTATCATCTGGCGAAGGTCAACGCCTCGGCATTGTTCACCTTTTTTCATATTCCAAGGGATTTGCATAAAAATGGCGTTCCTATAGGAGGGAGAAAACTGAGATCTGTCCATTCGATGATAATAATTTTTTCTATTTCTTCTCCTTCAATTTAACAGCGTTGAAAAATCAAAAAAAGTTTTTTGGATCCGCAAACTTTAACTCCTCCTCAGATAATGAGGAGAGATGATTTTTTTTTATCTTCACATACCAAACATTCGCTAGTGTGTTAGTTGTTTCGGCAAAGTGTTAAATTTTTTATTCCCTCGTGCAAACAGCGTAGACGAAGGTCGTGTGCGACGAGTGGCGACGACGAATGACGAACCTCGGAGATTTGCGCGGCGTCTCGGTGAACGCCGTTAGTGCGCGTGGCCGTGCAAGGTGCCAAAGGTTGGCTCGCTCCACCGCCACCGTCCCGAGTTTGACTCCGACGTTCCCCAGCGCCAGCCACATGGTTGCTCTGCTCTGCTGTCTTGTCCCTTATTATTGTTGTCGTTGTTATTATTGTCATTGTTACCATAATGACCTTTAAATTTCCGACCGCTTGCGTTTCTCGCCCTTTATTCTGATCGTCCAAACTATAATTGGAGATTCAAACTTTTACTTTGATAACAAATGTGTTTGTCAACTGGTGAATAATTGCAGAAAATTTATTACAAAGTGTATTATTTCCCTCCCTTACAAACTGTACTTGAAAAGGGGGAAGTTTTTTGGACAGTTTATTTTGTATCTTTAGTTTCTTGTATCCCTGAATCTTTTTTTTTGTTTTCCGCACTGAAGCAAAACCCCGAGTTTAAATTTTTCTTTTGGTACACGATATTCATCGGTGTGTGGTGTCGCAGGTATAAAATTGAACTTTGGCATTTAGATCCAGAGCTCAATATAATATATTACTGTGGTGGTTTATTGCATCGAAAAGTTCTAAGCGCATGTCGTGACGCATCGTACAGACTATCCTACGTTACTATTTCATGCAAAGATTATACTGGTACGAGAGTTGGACACGTCACGACGAAAGTGACGTCGTTTAACTCCGTGTGAGAGAAACTTGTGGAATGAATCTGTCCCATCTATTGAATGGGTTTGGAACACGTGTACGAAAATATTCATGAGACTATATGATGTGGGTTACTTTTGAATCGGAGCGTTTATCCGCGTTCGACTGATTGGACGAGGATAGTTTGAAATATAAACGAATATCGGCCATTCTGTGCAACTGCAGTGTATCAGAGAAAAGTGAATATCGACGAAGTGTAAAGGTGAAGAAGGTAATTGATATCGAAGACGTTGAATTCGCGTTTTACAACAGGCTTCAGTTGAAACTTTATACTGCTTTATTTGAACAGCTGAACTAACCGAGGACATCAGCCGTTTGCTTACATCATAATAGTTCCAATAATATCGCGTAATCAACGAATTCGATACCGAATAGTATTCGGTTGTACATTTTTCACGGGCCTTTATCTAACATAAGAATTTATGTATATGGTGTACAAGGTTCGGCAATCGCGTATTTGGTCGTAGCGCTTTTTCTCATGGTAATAAAAACGTCTGCGAAAATGGATGAAAAAAAAAGAAGAAAAAAAGACGTTGAGATTCCCCGCGAACCAGACGCAATTACTTTCCAGTATATGATTATAGGTCTATAGGTTGCTTACAGAACAAAAACGGCGTTGCGTGTTCGAAAACCTCTCAGATATGAATGAAAAATGTTTTGTACACCAGATTTATCGCAGCATTTCTGAAATTTGATCATTAAAATTTTGCGATATACTCATCGGACAAAACATTTCGAAAGTCGATTATAGAGAGAAATTTTTATAAACTTTCCCGCGTGAATTCGAATTTCAAAAGAAGTTTTCACCCATTTTATTGATACGTACTCCAGTTTGATCAGGCTTTGGAATATGTAGTTTTTCATCACGGTATAATAACTCATGGTTTGGTTCATATAGGAAATCGTTGAAAAGGTATTCATTTTTCATTGTTAGGACGTGACCTGAAGTCACCCGGCGTGGACAGGGCGATTATCAATTCGCAGAAATGATTATACTGTTCAAAACACTTCACACATTTTTTTCTTTTTTCTCTTTCTTTCTGTCTTTTATTTTGTGTTTGCGATCTATACCGCATGAACCGAAATCGAAACAATGCTGAACTTTAAGAAAATGGTATGCTCCTGTTTTACCACCGAAAATATTGTCGCCTGTAACTCCCAAATGGCTGGATGAAACGAATTTCCCTTTGGAGGATCGCTTAGTTATAAGAAAACTATCCTTATGAGACACCTGAGAATTTTCAGAATCAACAACAACAAAATTCGTTGGGTAAGGTAGATTTTAGTTACTCATTTTGAGTATTATCAAACCCAACTCATCTTTGTCACGTAACAGAATGGACTAGCACCCTTGTACCGCAGAAACTGACCAAAATATGTAAAACCGCTTTGCTTCGTGCAAATATAATGTAAAAAAAGCGTGTTTCGGAATTGGCGATTTTTTACCGCTCACGGAGGCTGGAATAATGGCACCTCGACATGGTTGCCTAACCATTGTCAGATGAATCTCCGATTGCGAAATACGATTTTTTTCCCGAATATTGCATAAAACAAAGTTATGTTTGCATATTTCTATTCAGTTTCTTCGGTACGAGGGTCTTAGCCAATTTTTTTACGTGACAAAGATGAGCGGGCTTCCGCAATACTCAAAATGAGTAACCAAAATTCCAGCAAAATTTTTTGTTTGTCGATTTTGAAAATTTTCAGGTGTCTATCGGCGTCGTTTTCTCAAAACTAAACGATCCTCGAAAAACAAATTCGTTTTATCTAGCCGTTTGGGAGTTACATGCGATGATATTTTTGGTGGTAAAGCAGGACCACAGCATCCTCTTAAACGGCTGAGGTGCTTAGCTCGACACGTGCTGGCTTTTTTGCTTGGTTTTTTTTCCCCCTCAATTTTCGGTAAGATTATGCCACATTTGCGCTAAACCTATCGTATAATCATTATTCTCAACTCTATTGGTGTACAACTTACAACTATGAATTTATCCATCAGATTTATCGATTCTTGCGATCTTGTCTGACCCCGTATGACCTTGTTCAGTGAGAATTCTCAATTCCAATTCATTGAGTAGATGAATCGGAAGATGCGACTTAAATGCGTCTTATGTACCATCGCATCAAAATAGCTTCAAACTCGAATTCATACGCGAAAAAATATAATAACAATTATTCGCTCGCGCATGAATATTACCTACTTGGCAGAAATACACAATGATTATTCATCCACTGAAAGTTGTGTAACTTTTGCACCGAATACTTGACCCCTAACTTAGCAGTGATTCGAATCAAAATACACAATTCATGAGATATTGTACTTCATATCTCATGAAATTCTTAAGACACAAAGTACGTATTCGAAAAGATCAGAGCATGATTTCTGCCACTACAAAAAACAACCACTTAGGCCAAAGCCCCCAAGTGATCAGGTGGTTTTCCGATACGCAATCTTATTTCCAACAAGGAACTTTACTTGCACGAAGTATCTCTCGTCGATTTTGACGATCTCTAACATGTTGCAGACGAATTAAACTTCGCGAAACTTTTATGGGCGGAACTACATATTGACGGGATGAAATGAGCTTTCGAAAGGCGTTATAATTCTTTCGTATTGAAAGATTGTTTATTATTCGAAATCCGTGGAAGTTAGAGTGATGGTTTCAATTACAGAGATATTAATTTTTTTCTGCGCTTTTCAAATCTATACAAGTATTCGTTTTCAAACTGTAGAAAATTACGAATTAGAAGGACACTTCGTGCAGATGCGAATGAGCCGACGATATAATTTTTGTTGATCTTAAGGAAATGTATTTATGTGTACAGAGGACAGAGTTGAAAAAAATATAAGTACAATGTATGTACACGATCAAAAATTAATTCGGAACGAAAACGAAAAACAGGAAATTTGAAAAACTGATTCTATATATCTGCGAATATTACTGTGCACGGTGTAACAATTCGCTCCGAGTGTGAGTGAATTCAATTTTCAATTTTGGTTTTCAATTTTGTTTTGTAAATTACACAATGTGTATTGTCGACTTGTCAACGGAAAACTGTACCTCGTGCATCTGACATTGTGGTATTAGAGACGAGGTCAAACAATCGGAATATTTGATGTGCGGAATGTAAAAAGATGGCAAACAATCGTATTTTATTTCGTTTTCTTTGCAAATATATCACTCGATACCAGATGTAATAATCTTTGCTTAATACAGAGGAATTCGAAAGTTATTATAGTTATTTTTCTGATCTGAGCGAAACTTATAATTTCATTGTGTTAGCCATGAAGTTGCCTAAAAACCGGAAAAGATAATGTTTCCCGTCTTTCCTGGAATGAGCACATTAATCGTTCCGATTATGTTCAACGGTGTTACGAATATCACAATAATATTCACCCTTAGAGCGACAGGATACACCGTGCATTGTAATATTTACATCATACATGACATGATTATATCGAGTCAATTTCTTAAAATTGTATTCATTCCGTGTGGAATTAAAATGGAAACTATAGCACATTTGCAAATTTCTTTTTCATGGTTGTTAAAATGAGAAATATATTTTTAATTCACGATACTCAGGAAGCCTCACTGCAATATATCGATAACGTAAAGTTTCCTATTTTGAAAGATCGGAAGCTTTTTTTTCGTATCATTCGGCTTTTTTCGTCGTAATTGAATACGAAGTGAAATCGATGTCGTTAATGTAGTTTCTCCAGGAAGGTAAATATGCAGATGGCCTCGGAGGGTAGAAGATCTAGCCCCATAGACGTTGGACTTGGCGAGTGAATCATGAAAAAGGAACGCATTATAATGGTGATAAGCCGTTTCAAATATTACACCTTTGCAAGTATTGTGGATATGGGACTCGAAGCACCTTCTAAGATTCATTAGCTTAGGCTCCTGGAGCCTCGTAGTAAATTATTACGAGAAACTCCAGTGCGAAATATCTCTCCTAAGAGTACACAGAGCCAAACCACCACCTACTTTTCCTTCAAAGTGACTCATTAACCCCGACTAATTGCAGTGTACCTCTTAATTAGGAGCACCAACCTCTCCCGGGGCAGTCAGCCAAGACAAGATCGATTCTCTTATTATACTCTATGTTTTATGAACATCCCTTCGCCCCACGTATACGTAGGTACCTACCTGCTCACTTCTTTTCCCTTTTCAATCCCCCGGACGCATAGCAGACGATGTGAAATCCGCCCCTTTTGCGCATTGATTGAATTTTGCCCTGACGTTTGCAGTAGGTGTATCGTCTAGGTACACAAGTTTCGTGCTTTGCAGACTGCATTTCTTTTTATAGGCGCGAAGATCTAGACACACGATATACTTTTGAATGTTACACACACCTATTCGTGGTTCTCCAATCCCTTTTGATATATTGGTATTTTTTTTTTCTTTTTTTTCATTTTCCTCACCCTCGTTTGTTCTTCTCACTTGGTCGCGCGGTGTCCCATCACCCTAAAGTTCTCCTTATACATACGTACAGCTTTGCGCAGCGGTATATTATACCTATATCTATACAGCAACAGAAACGGGAAGCACTCGGACCTCGAGGAACAATGCAAATGCTCTTCTTGAACTTTTTTCTTTTATTCCTTCAATTTTATTTTTTCTTTTTTCTTTCTATATGCCTTTCACATTTATACTTCTTAATTTCGCTTCGTCTTCCAACCACGAGGCACAATGGAAAACGTACGGTTAAGTATCCACGCATTGTTTCCTAGAACAATTTTTTTTGTTTTCAGAGACGTTTTTTAAGAACATTAATCAACCGGTAGGTGAAACAAATCTCTAGCAGATGATCAGACCCTTTATGAGATGGTAATAATTTAGAACGTGCGAATGAAGATGAAACTCGAAAAACTTTTCGTTATAAATTCTCATCATCTTTTACTTCTGCCAAATACGTTTACGGAGCAGATTATGAAAAATCATGTTTTCGATGTCGAACTAATTCATACAAATCAGTCGTAAATTACAAGTTTAATATACGAAAATGGGCGTAATGGTATCTGGTTTTTTTTTTCTTCTACCGAAAAACCACTCAGTTGTAATAATTTCGTGGCTTGTGAAACTTTTTTTCACCCCTATTCTGCCCAGAGTTTTTCGGGATAGCTTGAGCCCTTTTAAAGAGCTATATTTGGAAGACACTGAACAACAAGATATCCCTCAAAATCCTCGTTTAAAGATTCAAATCCCTTTGGAAGAAGGTGAAATATCCAGTGAAATCCCATTTCCGTTCGGATTTGAAAATCAGTTTTTTCCTGCACGAAAGATATAACCATTTTCAAACATGCGACAAAAAAGTTTCTTTTTTGATCGAGAAAAATTCAGGAAAATTGGCAACTAATCAAAAAAAATATATATGTTCCAGAAAGAAGCAATTTTTAAGCGTTTTTTCGGCAAAAATATTTCCTCGCGCAATGATCGAGAACGAAAATAAATTTTCTCTGCGATTTTGCGATCAAATTGTTTTTGAGTTGCATTGGTGTAATTAAAAATGCATAAAAATTGTTACTCTTGAAAGATGAGTTCAAAAAATTTGAAAACTTATAGGAAGACTGTAAGGGCAAAAAAAAATGCAATCGATTAAGCGAAGGTCAGGATCAGACTCTGGTAAGGTTCATTCGGACCACCCCACATATTAAAATTCAGGATGTTCATACAACCTATACGTGGTATTTACACACCTGGATTTTTACATTTGAACGGAAGAAAAACAACATTCAATCCGGGAGCACTTACATATTGTTACGATCGAGCAATTTCAAGGGTATTAACATTTAGTTGAATCATATAATAATATGCATTCATTGCCTCCGACAAAATTAGGGGCCGTTTGGATGGTGGGTTTCTCAAAATATTCCCTTATATTTCTCTGTAATTACATGGAATCCAGGTCATAGTTGAATGGTAAAAATGGCCTGCCTTATTTACCTCGAAATTTCACTACCTCTTCTAAATTGACCCAGTAACTGAATATAAATTAACTCTTGAGAGGCGTGAGCTGGGGTGCGTTCCCTTGCTGAGTCAACAAGAATCTTACATATTTCTGTACGAAAAATAGTACAATTATTAATAATAATGAGCACTGATAGAAAAATAGTACGAATATCAATAATAATGAGTATTAGGTAAAAGAAACCGGAGGTATGATGTATAATTTTATACGAAAAACGAAAAGTTCTCATATATTTCTTCTTTGTCGATAAATGAAACAGAGTGGCGTCATTTTTTTCAATACGACTCTAAAATTTGGTAAATAACCCAATTTCATCCTGGGTAACACTTTCTGAAAAATTCCGAAATCTTTTTATACCGATACATTTCCACGTCGAGCGAATATTTTATTAGAATTGCTAATGATATGCGTATGATAATGACGTGTGGATAAACACGAGTGGAAAATTGTAGATCACGTTGACTGAGGTCAGGTCAAGGGTCCGGTTCAATATATGTGCTTAGCGATCTTGGAAAATATTGAAAATCATTGAACACGCATATCATCACGCATTGTGAACCACAAATCTGGAATAAAAAATGTGGGAGCCGGTTGACCTGTAGGCCAACCCTAAAACTTCCCGCTGTGTATTAAATCTGGTAAAAATCTGAATATTAATTTTAAAAAACACTGTTTTGGAAAATTTTTGACAACGATACCCCTTGAGCGAATTAACTGATTTTATCTGGGCACGTGGCATTTGACGCAGTTTTTTTTTGCGCAAAATGTGATTGGATTTTGGAAATCGATTCGATAGAAATTCTCGAAGTTAATTGCGAGGTTAATTGAAAAAAAAATTTTCTTCATAAATTTTCCAACGATGATAACTCTGGAACGAATCAAGCGATTTCGACCAGGCTTGCGACATTCGACGCAGTTTTTTGCGTACGAAAAATGACTAGATTTAAAAAATCGATCGGTGCAATAATTTGAAAGCCATGCAACAGAAAAATGATTTTTTTTTTTTTTTATGTTTATTATTTGAATAACTTCGAAACCACTGAACCGATTGGCACCAAAATCTAATCAGATCTAGGTATCAATAAACTCGTTCGAATGCCGCAACCCTGATCTCAATCCGTTGGTTCGTTCCAAAGATATGGTACGACAAAATTTTATTTTCACACGCGCATATACACACGGCCGGACGTCTAGCCCTAAATAGTCAGAATAGCTTCCTTGAACCTCAAAACGTCGAGATCTGATGAAAACTCAATTTTCGTAAATCGGACCCAAGCCAATAACTTCCTGAATTTTTTAAAATCTTCAATTTTCATAGCGCAGAGTTAAAAATCAATACCGTTGACGCGGACGTATCAACCAGCTGTCACTTCAAATAACCGCTATTTATTTGACGGTAATTTAACTCGTATCGATGATACGTGCAGTATAAAATTGCCTATTATCCTAGAATAGAATTGTCATGGGTATGGTACTTGACGAAATTTCAACCCCTGCAATTTATTGGTCCGTGTTGTTTTTTTCCCCCAAAATAATTTTGGCTCTGAAGTAAACTTGTGAATCGCTTGAATTTTTTATTCAAGTCATTTTCCAGTTTTCATTTTTCTTTCATAATCATAGACATTCCCTCAAATGAGATGCTGAAGAAAAAATTAAATTTTAAGACATTATTTTGATGCTCATTTCATGGTCCTGCTCATAATTCTCGGTATCAGTTAGAAAAAAAATGAAAATCGACAATCATCACTGCCAGAAGAATTTTCTGAAATTGATTTTGGTAGACAATTTAAATCGCGCAATGATATACTCAAAAGAAAGGGAAAAACGAAAAATTGGCGAATTATAGCCTGCTAAAGTTATGGCGTAGAATGCCCCATGTATGTTACATTGGTACATCTTTGTATGTATGTACGCCTGCGGCGAGATTGATTCTAACCCATTTCTCCATGTAAAATAGATCTTTGATTCAGATCAACCTCGTGAAGCGTACATAAATAGAAAACACATTAGTGCAGACAAATATTTGACTAACAATATTGCTTGATCCGAGAAGATCGGAGGTTCTCCAAAAATGAATTCACTGTTGAAACAAATAGATCAATCCTCACTGATTTCGCGACATGATTTGAAACAAAGTAAGTCTGATAGACCGTTGTATATGTATACGTAGACTGATGAGAAGGAGAATTTGTAATTGTCTTCTCTTCCTGCACTAAATTAATCGTACACAGTCGTGGATAAGGTTGCATCGACTAACTGCACAACGCTAATTTTTAATCATTCCACTAACAATCAGTGACAGCCCGGACTTTGAACAATTTCGAAGGTGAAAACATTTTAATGGTAAGTCAGTCTGCCCTACCGACAGAGACGAGTATTTTTTTAGCGAAAAACGCACCCATGTCGATAAAGCAGACCGATCACTTGGATGGAGCAGGAAATGACGTCGACCTTTTCTGAAAGATCTTTCTGGCTTGGGCGATATCGAAAACAGTACGAAAAAAAAGTTATGCTTATAAATTGTAAATTCCGGATGAACTTCCAAAAAGCTCATTCTCCCTATTGATTTAGAACAATTATTGGGTCGTTGATTTCGAATATATTCTTTAGACTTAGCAGAAGCGTCATTTTCAGAGTCGAAAGAACAAAGTGTCTAATGAAGTCGCGTCAAAAGTAACTGAAATGGATCGAAGCAAAAAGTAGAAGTGATCGCCACGATACATCAGCAGATTTGTATTCAGGCGGTCGAAATATGGAGGAAAAGGTTCAAAATAAGTTGATTCTAGGACTTGTTCATCATCAGGATATTAACCCGCATTCTTAGGTATTTGCTACTCATCAGCCTTGGTTTTTTTCATACGACGCAGTTCGTATTCGTAATGAAATTGCCTGAAATCCTTCAGTATACATTATCTTCGCATGAAATCGAAGCCATGGGTAGAATTAGAAGGAAATAGAGGGTGGGACACTTTAGAAAGTATCCGAAATTTCCATGAATCAACAATTAGAATTTTTTTGAAAAGGATAATCATCAACGCTTGGCAAATAAGATAATCGGGAGAAAAAACTTCTAATGGTATCAGTCAACGAAAATAAGATTTGAATTGTTACGTCGACAGCACAACAATGGCCTATGGACAGTTTAAAATTACAGACGTGATGCAGCGTTAACTTCACGTGTTTTTTGTTCGTCACTGAACTGTATTGAGGAAAATAAAAAAAGATCAAAATCTTAAACAAAAAAAGTAGAAGAACATAAGAAGGAAAAACAACGAATTTAAAAATAACGGAAGCGCGAGTGATCAGAGACAGCTGCTGCAGTGAGTGAGAAATAGAAGAAGACTCGAATTTGGCAAAGAACGTTGGACTATAGATGCAGTTCCAAGGGCTGTTGGCTGAATGCGAGTCGCGCACTGTTGCGCAGCCAATGCAAAACGGTTGCTGACGGGTTTCTGGAATTGGTAAGATCATCCAACGTGTTCATTTTCGACGTATTCTCACGTACACAACACATTATTTTCATCCTTCAATTGGGAATTATCTAACAGTGATCAGCAGTTTCTATTTTCTTATACAAATAACGTGTCCTTTTTCCAGAACACTCTTTTAGAATAATAATTCCAACTCAGAAATAATTTTGTATTCTACCGGATTGAAATTTGTGTGAAATAATTTAAAAAAAGAACTGCCTAATGCAAGTTTTAACATAAAGTTATTGATGATATTATTGCACAAATAGGTGGTTTTTAACCAACTGCGGTCGGCAAATAAATATTCATAAGAAAGCTGAAAAGTGAATGACATGATACGAAATTGAAAAAATGCATTGGTTTTTGAATATTGCTAGTCCATATTTATTACAAGCACGAATTGCAGTATTTTTTGCAAGCTATGGAATTGTTTGATGTAGTCGCATGAATTCTAATGAATTCGCATAGGTCATGGAAAAAATTCATGATACTGCAATTGTCTGTTGAAGATCACAACAAAACCACGTGTAGAGTTTTGGAAACTCATACATTCGTTCAAGATATTATCTCTCTTTGTGAAAATTTAAAAATATTTCTTGTCTGTTCAACGAAACAAAAGAATAGTCAAGATATTCTTGTGTCGGTTCTGCCATAAGACGCATCTCAAAATATCCCGACTTATTCATCAACAATTACTCAACAACCAATACGTGAATTGATCTCTGACACCGAGACTCCTTATTGAAGCTAGCTACAAACATAAACGAATGATTTTTTACAAAGGTTTTTTCTCCTATGTAGTTTATTGAAAAAACAACGACAACGAAAGCAAGTTGCCAAAATGAAGCAAACCAAACCGAACCAACTGATAAAAAGTCATATTAAAACAAAACGTTTCATAATATATATGTAAAAAGGAAAAAACATGATCTCATCTTCATGGTAAGCTATTTTCTCCACGGAACGGATATGGCAGTAATTCGCTTCCGCTGATTTCTGTTTTTCACAAACTACAAGAAAACAAAAGAATCATGGAGATAGTAGATGATAATTCAAAAACCGCAATTTTTCGACAACTTCTAACAATGATAATCCTTCAAATACACCCCATCGTCGACTCTTTATTTCGGCAATTTCGTTTTTCTCGACATGACGTTTATCTTATCCTGCGGTCATCTTGAACTGTAAAAGATCATCCGTTCATTTCTGTTATTATTTCCCGGCCTATGACCGCGACGATAAATATACTCTTCTTTATTTTTTGGATTTCGGAAAAGTTGGATTTACTTTCAGGACATAAATCCCGGGAATTGAAGCTCAAATCCGATAAGATCGATGCTCGGAGACCTGAGAGATGATGACCGCTGCTAGTCCTTATTATAACGAACGGGCTGGTTTCATGAGTAAGCACCGCAGTATGGCTCATCTGTCGTACCCACGCCTTTGCGGAATCCACACTCATGTCCGCGTAGATAGTAGATAAAAAAGGAACTTCGGCTTCTAACCGAAACGAATAGAATAGGTCATAGTTTTATTCCAGCGCCCGACTGCAGCAGCGTTAAGGGTATAGACGTTCTCTGACATGTGTCTGATTTTTCGCATCAAACTTTCCACACTCAAAGATTCCGTCTTTATGAATATGAGGTGGTCGTTATTTGTCGTCTGCCAGTGAGGCGCCGCGTAGCTCGACTGTCGCTATCGAATGGGAAACTTCCAAAATTGGGCGATAAAATTCTGTTCGAACAAAAATTCAGAGATTTTGGAGATTGAAGTATTTATTGAAAGTATAAAAGATTCTCCAAAATTGAAGATATGAATTGAGAATGACAAAATTGCTTATACTTCTGAATGATCTGATGTGATGGAGATGTAGAAAGTTGATGATGAATATAAACCGATGTGAATGCAGGAATTATGATGAATATTAATCTGTAATTTATTAAATTTGATATTTTCTTATATTTGGATATTTTTACAATAGGTTACTCTAAAAAAAATCGTTTTACAGACGGACTTTCGGAACTGAGAATGAAACGAACACGAAATAAGGACAGCATGACGAGAGGGAAATAACAAAAAATTAGGACGAAACGTCACAGATGAGCGTTTTTTTTCAATCTTTGACGCAACTAATCTTCAGTTCTAAGTACGCCATGGACATGGTAATGCTATTAAACCAACCATACGACAATTATCCTAAAAAAAAAAAAAAACGGAACATGATTATCGACAGCTTTTCTACTTCACCGCAATCTCTGTCAATGAGAATTTCGTCTGTATTTATTTATATTGTTTTTACTTTTTTCATGACATTGGATCTAAATTGACGAAAGAACGTAATAAAACCATGTAACATGATTATATTGAGGTCGAAATAAAGGAGATGAGAAAGAAATCTGGGGCGCAATCAGTACGAGATTCGTATAGCGAAGTTATAGGCGCAATCCCGGAGCTGATCTTAGAGCTTCGTCTTTAGACTATCTGGAGGATACTCGTGGTTCATCCTTCCATTTTATTCCCTCTCCTCGCTGTTCGCTATCTGACTTAGCATTGAGGACGCTTGTTATCGGAGCAGAAGATTAATTCCTGTCGAAGAACATCAACGGGAACGATGTCTCGGGACCCGATCCGAGCTCCGATTAATTATCGGCCTTATTCCTGTGACATTAATAGCATAGTGCGTGGTCTAATGCGAAATTCGAACTCATCCAATCCCCTTTTCTGCTCTTACAATCGCTGAACAAACGTAATATAATGATGTCATTGGATATGATTGTCATGTTTGATTTTTCTTTTACCTTCAACTGCTAATTTTATACCCAGAAAACGCAAAACTAGCGTTCTACTTTTTGGAAAATATTGTAGCTTTTTGCGTAACAATCGTATCAACATTTCAAGACACATGCAATCGGGATTCCCAAAAAAACGCTGAGAGAAAAACAGGGTTGCTGACTTACCGCCCTATTCTTGCGCATCTGCAGTTATTCAACTATAGGTCCATAAGTATATAGGGTGGTCAATTTCAATTAGCTAATGTCTCGAAGAATCGAAAGGATCACCGCTTGCGCAGGATTGGAAAAACTGCAATTTTTTAAAAGTTCTCGAAATTTATTCAGTACCAAAGGATTTTCCTACACCTTTGGAATTTGCCGTCCTTTGATTTTTGAATAATAAATAAACAAACAAAAATTTCAAATTTGAAACAATTGCAATTTCGACTTTCGGACGTGTATCAATTTGAATCCCAAATAGAAACCTTGTTGGCTTCAATCCGAATCCCAACTAAAATTAAAAAAATTTGAAATTTCATCACGATCATTATTGTTATTTCCCTATTACAATTGAAGAAACAATCAAGCTTGAAAAGAATAAAAAATTGATACACGAGTATGTTCTGGTCTTCGACATCGAATCGTTACTGGTGCGGCGCGATTGACAGATTTCGAATATCATGAAGTCGGGTTCATTTTGAAGCTTATCTATAACCTATTTCGATTTGGCATCTGAATTATCCAGTTTCACAAAACGGCGCACGCCACAGATAAAACTGATATCTTGTGAGCCATTTTTTTAAATGGACACGAAGAATGGATATCCTTGACTGTTTCTTTCTGGTGTTCGATTTTAGATGTAAATCAGGATTTTTTGAAGTATCTAGATGTTATTGAGAAACTATATAATATACAATTTTGTGCAATAATCAACAGCAACCGAATAGTTGCCCTGAAGTAATAAATAAGCACAAAGGTGGTAAAGTGCTTGCTGATGAGTTTAAAAAAAAAGAAAAGAAAAGTTTCGTGCTGCCGTTTCCAAAATCAATTTTTTTTCCATAGTCCTATTATTGAGTTTGAACCATTTGCCAGGATTATACAGTATATCAATTTACCGCGTGTCTTTGATTGAAGGAAGTGTTACGTATTATTGATCGCGTCGCCGGAATAATTCGCGAATTTAATTAAGTCCCTCGTACTGTACAGTGTATACTCATGCTATAGGATATAAACGTGGTATAATATAGGAAGCGTCGTCCTGCAGCTCGTTAGTAAAATACATATTATTGATGCAACATATTGTTGGCACAATGAAAGCAAAGTGCAACAGAGTTTATTAAAATAGATGAAATCCATGCACCTTCTGCATAAGCTAACTGTATATAACTACGTTAGAAAAATTGCACTGGTCAACTCGACTCAAAAATTATAGTGAAAAGCTGCGAAATCGACAACACTAAAAGTTGATTACTGCCGATGAATGATTTTCCAAGAATGAGAATCTATTGCGCTTATTTGAGTATATTAGGCCAAAAATATTTTACATAGATACTCTACCTACTAATACCGAGCGATATACCTTACGAAACATTATTGGTACGTGAAGTGTGAGTTATTTCGTTTTCTCGACCTTTGTGAATCGCATCTTTTGACAATATTGTAAGAGAAAAATGTATTTCATTTTGACTTATTTTATTTTTTTTCTATACAAACAATGCCACTTTCAATTAAACCTTATCAGATCCAAGAAGACTCATTGTTACATAAAATAAATAACGAATAACCTAGTTCATTCGAACATTGTTTATTTGTTTAGACACGTTTGGAATAGAAAAACGTAAAATTATTGCGGATTTAATTGAAATTATATAACTGTAATAATGAAGTACAAAAAAAAAGCCATCGACATTTGTTTTGCAGTCTTAAGGGACGTATCAAAAATTAATTGAAAACTATTTTACAAGAATCAGATGACCTTACAGTCTTAAAAAAATGCAGGTACACTTCAAACAACGAACCCATTCCGTAAACGGACTAAATTTTAACGATTTGCAGACAGTATAGCATATTTTGTTTCTCATCCCCGACCTTTATCGATAGAGCTATCTTTCTGTAAGGAGCGCCAAAATTTAATACTCGGTCATCCATCCAATTGGACTAAGTAGTTCAATTCATACGTTGATTCGATCGTTCCAGGTTTCAAAGTAATGTGGAAAAAAATAAATCTAGAAATTCGGTAGAGCAAATCGATTCTCAAAACTATTATCTGCGGATACATGCGAATCGCTTCAATGCAATTATTACTTTAAACCATTTTGACAGAACGACGATATTTTCTCAAATTCATTGATCATTTCAAAATTTTTCCAATAAATTTTGCAACTGTTATTGGTTTATCGGGCCTACAGCTACGCAGAGCTATCAAACACAGATTCACAGCTCTCCAGAGAATCACGCAGCTGAAGATATATGCAAATATATGTATATAATTTCAGCTCAGGCGACAACCAGTAAAATCTCTTGGGGCTCGTGACAGGAAATGAATAGTATTCAATAGAAGATCTATAAATTCTTTTTTTACCTCGATATACAAAGCTGTACTCTATAAAACAGAGGAAGAACGATCGACTCGATCACTGAAATTTTGTTGACATCCGCCCACGCGTTTATAAACGTAACGCGGGTAATTGCCCCTGTAAAAAACGTCGCGATTCACGTAATTCGATGGTTTAAAAATATATATAGCATATATATGTATGAATTTGAAATCAACCCTACCCGTTTCTTGATCGTAGAATTAAATTTTTTTTTTCGTAGAGACTCGCACGTTCGATAATCATCTTGACGAACATTTATGAATATTACCATTCTATGATATTACCGTCTACGTCGAGCACGCGAATATAAAAGGGAAAAGTTACTACCCTTCCATTTGTATGTATACCTCGATGAATACCGTCGCCGTTGACGTCACCACTGCGCCCCGGTAGTTACGTCATAACGAGCGAACAGGCGCCGATCGAGCGTCTCGACGCGGCCGTTGACGTCATGACTTGTCCCGACTGGAGCTCAACTGGTACGTAATTTGACCCCAGCTCATCCTGTACGGAAAGAATTTGTCGATTTTCAATAAGACGGAGCGATAGCTCCCGATGGATTATTGGATTTAAGAGATACCATTGCTGTACGTATCCTATTGGAATTGCACGCATTTCGAGCAAATTTTTAAATTCAATTAGTCGCAAAGGTCGTCGACTACCAATTGGAAGTGAACGTTGATACGTAAAATATAATGTAAATCTATCATTTTTTGTCGAACGTACTACTAAAATTCTAAATGTATAAAATGTAATAAAAAAATGTTCTAAATTAGTCGCATGTGTATAGGGTGTTTAAAAAAGTTTACTCGCGGCTTACAATTAGCGGAATGTAAATTCTCCGGCTCGGGATCGCTGAAGACGTGTGAAAACATGAGGCCGAAAAATTACCCTGGACATTGAAATTCCGGTTTAAAGATTTTTATTGGTTCAATGGGTTCTATTTACCAAAAAAAAAAATCTCAAGGGGACTATCCGAGTCACAAATGAAACTGTACTTCCCAGTTTTTCTTTACTTCATTGTTTATTTCCGGGGTAAAGGAATAGAACTTTTTCAACCAATAAATGACTTTTACCCTGAATTCCAACAAGGCCAAGGCGCGCACAAGTTTTCATGGAGTTCTACCGATGTCGCTGAAAGTTACAGGACTGAATTTGGATTTGATTTTGTTATAGTTTGATAGAAATGTAGCTAACGGAAGCAATAATCTATGGGGTCCACGTGTGCAGCTCACGCTACATTTCTCAGTTCGTAACGAATTAGCGGATGGAAATAAGAACGGAGGATATGCGGATTATCAAATTAACTGAAAAGGCTGGGAGATTCTGTAAGGCTTCGGTCTGATAAGAACCCGTAAGCCCTGCATCATTTTTCCTTGATTTTTCCCACGTTGTTATCTCGAGAGTGGCTCGACGAATTTCGATGATTTAGTTTTAAACTGATACGGTGCGATCCGATTTGAATTTTGATCGAATTTTTGAATGAACACGTAGTCATTCTGACCGGATACAGGCCAGAGACAGCTGGTTAGTTTGGCCCGCGCACGACATGAAATTGCTAACATGGCGAATTGACCAACATATACTCGCATAGAAATTTTATGCACTTTCCCAACCAGCGCCATTATCCAGGCTCATGAATAAAAAAAAAATACGAAAAAGAAGCATAATTGATTGGTTTGGATAGAGTCATCAAACATATTTCACTTTTCTATTTGAATATTATAATAATGATAATAATAATTGACAAAAATAAATCACACGAAAGGTAAAAATACCGAAATCATAATTATACAAATATGGCAAGAATCTGATGAACATATTACAATACCATGATAGGTAGTACCAGCCTTGTAGATCACGATTTTGGCTAAATCTTACGCGGGCATTTTTTTGCCCCGCAAAAGGAATTTCCTTGTTGTCTTTTTGTCCCGATGGGCCATTACTCTCTAGACGTACCATAAATTATCGGATGGATGAATCATTTTGTGATCAGACCAGATTCCAATTTACTTGGCATCCAAATTGATCTTCTTTACAGCGGAAACGCATATATTTATAATTTGAACAATACCAAGGGCTGAAAACCAGTGAGGCGCAATCTATGAAGATGCTCCAATAGGCGTGCGAAATCCGAAAAAGTGAAAATTTTTTCTCTTTCAAATCAATGGAAATGACATCACTCTACGGAAGATGTGGTTCGAACAAAAAACTTTTTTACAACGTTTCAATTTGTAATGATTTTTATTTCTTGTTTCTTCTTACGCCCTTGATGCAAAATAGAGCCAATTTGATTGTGCGTGATATACGGATACTAGAATATTCCGAAATTGATATCGAACCGTATATAAGGTTTTCGGGTAATCCAATTGATTCCCACAATAACTCTCTATATCTTAATGACATTTATTTCATACATATACCAATGCTAATGGGTTTTTTACTTACGTAATATTTGACATTGTTTCCATCAGTGTGCCCAACCATTGTGGCAGATGTGTTTTTTTCTTCAAAGAATCAAGACGAGTTGCATTGATAAAGAATGATAAAGTACGGAAAGGTTTGTTTTCATTTTTTTCATTCTCCAATGTTTGATACGCGTTTACCTACATTCATCCAACATTTAGCGTCGGCATATCTGTGCATAATAGAGATAGAGCCTCCCCTTCGTGGCATGGTTGTGCGAGGCAAAGAAAGACCTAGTCAATAATTGAGACCGCTATATGACCGCATTCATAAATAACGGAAGCAGAAGCTTGAACTGCGGTCTTAGAATATAACTATATAGTACAGCTGAATAGAAAGGCGAACCACCTGCACCTTCAGCACCGCTTCTTTCACGAGGCGTTATATACGCATATAAATAGCGTATAGAACTCGAGTTTGTTATTTTAACATCAAACGTAAGATAGCCCCCCTTACTTTTCCTGCGATTTTCATTTTTACCCTGCGAAAGAAATACCATGTTAAGATAAGGAAAAAAATTTCGACGATGAATAATATCATAGTCTATTTTAGGATTTGACAAGCATCGGGAGGTAAGAATACTTCCTCCCTGATAAGCGCCATATCTCGTTCGGCCCCAAGCAAACAAAAGACTATCGCAATTTTCATCGTCGCGATAGCCGGACTCGCGGTCCGAGGAAATAGACCGAGTATTTTCACTAGACTACAAATTTACCTATGCCTTTCCAATTCGGAACCAAGCTAATTCAGGTCATCGCTTCGATCAATGATACTGATCGTTGATCGATTGGAAATACACACTGCTTTGCCAGGTGATTCGTTTCGATGCAGAAGCTGGAAATTGGTCAAGATCTATACAAATTTGTCAGCAAAATTGACCTTCACCTTTTTGGATCTCTAGGTAAAAATTTTTCTTTAAATCAAAAAATTCTATCCGACGAAAGATACCAAAATTTCAGACACCATGGGTCGCAGATGGACCCGTCAACCAAAAATTAATTCATTCGCGACCCATAAATCCCACCGAGACTTTACTCCCTCTTGATGAGAACAAAATTTTCCTAGCTCATAAAAAATTACAACCCTAAATGCAAAAGTATATTTCGCAGTTCTACAAGTTTTCATGGATCTTACCGAATTCCCAATGAATGCATTTTTTCCCAGTTTTAAACAAAATGAAAAAAAAACGACTGATTCCAATTTTTCGAAACGTCTAGATTTATTCTAAATTTGAGCCACACTGCATAGAATCCCCTTGACATCTGTATGGTCGCAACATTTCGCCGAGTTATCATTTGATTCGTTATACAATATTCAAACACTTTTCGGTTAACGGTTCTTCAGCTGAAAGCATCGAAATGCCTACGATGTAAAACGGATCGCGGGTTGCACCGCGTCATTGTATTTGATCTAAAAAATCTAAGAGATTCGCAAAATCGTAAAGCAAGCCAGAAATGAATCGTCCATCATGTTGAAAAAAACTCATCATTCTTACCCTCACGGTTATGATTATTCAGCTTTGAAAGAACGAGTACAGCTAACAGAAACGAGTGCAAAGAGAGTCTATGAATGATCGATAACTATATCGATCAGTCAGAATTTGCGGTCGCTAATAGTAGCTGGTTGGTAAAACTATATCGATGGATCCGCATCAGACCAGAGCCACAAATCGCAATCTCATCAAAGACTTGTTTGGCAAGGGGCCATCTTCACGTGGAATTTCAATTAAATCGTACATAGCCACAGCGATCGCATAATATATTCAATACCCACATTGCAGATGGGAACCGCGGGCAGCATTGAAAAATATATGTATGTATCACCGATATACAGGGCAGAGCAGCTAAAGTGTTACAAGTTGTTTTTTTCTAAAACTATCGGAAATGGAAAAAAATGTTTCGGCCGAAATTTGTGCGGTTCCGAGAGGAAAAAAAATTAGCGCTATCGATCTTTTTTTCAATTTACCCTGACAGGGTCAGATCAAGGTAGACTTGTTTTTTTTTCATCAAATACTGTAATTTATCTTCAAACAGGAAGGAGTGGGAAATTTGGCAAATGGTGGGCAGTTGAAAGAAACATTTTTGTTTCGGTTATAAATTTGCCCCTTCTTCACTTATTGAATGAAAAAACAACCTTTCCGAATTGCAATGCTTGTGGCATATTACACATGTCTGCGATAAAAAATATGTGCCCGAAATTTTAAGACACGTTCAAATGTGAAAATGATTCAGAGATTTCTGTACTCTGTAATCGAGCTTCATGGTATCACATAATAGTTATGTTATCTACACAAGTAATGGTGTCTGGATGGATGCCGCGTCTAGGTTCAGCTCAGTGCCAACGTTTCGCAAACGTTTCAGTTTGCATCATCATGGTGAGGTTGCCCGATGCTGAATGAGGTCCTTAAATACCTGTCTTGGTTCCGCTCGGCTGCCTCCAATGCCGGGGGACTCGGCCAATCAGAGGTCTTTAATTAATCAGTCGGACGATTAAAAAACCCGGGAGGACGTTTTTCCAAATGTGGCTCACTTTCTGTTGAGGTTGTTAGGATGTTTGTAATCTCTAATGCTTCCCGATGTTTCCTCGCGAAGTTTCCTCGGGAATTCGGTAACCTTATATAGCATCGAGTGTTCTCTCGACTATGAATTGAAACGACCATGCTAATATGATGGACTCTCATTTTGTTGAAAAATTGTTCATCGAATTGTTTGAAGAAATGAGATGTCGTACACGCCGAGAACACAAACGACCTTTCCATATAGATATATGTGTCCAGTTTCAAATGTGATATTTGATGCCTGTCTTAACATAGTTAGTAACAATCGCGATGATTGTGACGAAAAGTGATACGTAAAGTGATTGTAGTGAAAAGTGAACGTGATACGAATGTAATACGGTGTAAAAGTCTGCACACTTCATCTCTCATATTTTCACCACTTTTTCACACTCTTTTAAACAAATGAAAGGAAATGTCATTAACTGCTTGACATATTTCTCAAGTCTCGCAAAATTTTGCCAAGCACATAATTTAAATTGACCTCGGGGCACCTGAAATTTTCTTTTTTCTCAAATTAGTTGATGAATCGGAACAATCTGTACAAAATGTGGATAGATCTCATAATAATGTTTCACGATTACCATGACTTTGAATTAGGAAAATCTCTCCGCTTAGCCCTGTTCGATTCGTAATGAAATCAGCAATTCAGAGGTCGTGCAAAGCGATTGAAATTTCCAACCTTCGTGAAAACCGGTATTTCAAAAATCTAACGAACAAACAAATAATTGATCCCATGAATTATACTATGATTTACTTTGATAACTCAACGTTTGAAGATCGCTCAAGATTATCAGTAAGATGGTGCAAATCAATATTTTTTTTTTTAATTTTATTTCTAGGAGTTTTACGCGATCAATATGTTGCGCTGACCTTTTTCACCTGGTTCACGTTTACATCCAGTTTAAATATCGATTTTCATTGAAATCAAAAATAATCTAATCATTTTACACGTCCTCTAAATATCTTCTACCAAATGTCTATTCCAAGATCACCAAGACTATACAAACTCAATTGGTCGTAAAGAACAAAAATGATAATTTATTTTACACCTCACTGTGTACCCAAGTGCAAGTCGTTTATCTGACGTAGGTATTTGGAACAATTGAAAACCGGTTTCCAGTTATTTTTGAACCTCATTCAACGGAGAAAAATCTCAAAATACACAAATTCGGCCACATGCTTCGCCACCTATTTTGACGCTATACCGTGTGGCTTTATGCCCATATTTCCGTTTCCTGATAGTATGCTGAGTAAGTGCGCGTATTTGTTCTCCGAGTTTTGCTCTCCTCATTTCTCCTCTTCTTCTCTCGTCGCTTACACTCTCGCTCGCGAGCTATAAATATTCAACTTTCAACACGGCTGCTTCTCCCGCGTGCGCCGACTTTTGATGATGCTTAACGCAACACACGTCATACCTGACGTTTAATAGTCCCTTACCGAAAGAGTGGAAAAAAAACTGTGAGTGGTAACGAGTCACCCTTTGAACTCGCTATTACTTCCTACCGTGAAAATCTCGTCTGATCGTAAAAGCTTTTAGCAGTTCATCGCAAGACCAGTACGAAAATTCGATGTATCGAGAACATTTTGAATCTCGAATTTTATAATCAGTGATTTAAAGACCCCAAGAGATGATATTACATCAGATTCATCGTCGATAATCAAGATGATATGCTGCAATTTTTCGTGATGTTGAATTACCATTTTCAACTTTTTCGAGAGAATTACACGTTAAGTGAACGAAATTTTATGCCTGTTATTCGGATGCGAAATCCCGCGAAATCCTGATTTTCTTATCGAACAACTTTAGAGATGTTTGGCGAGATACACCGACCGACTGACATCTTGATTCTGCCTAGTTTCTTTAGATCAGAAAGGTCCGAAATCGTGGAGGGAAATTGAAAAAAAAATGATTAATCTCGACCTGAATCATAAATAGTACTTTTCTTTCATTCGACATAAATGATAGAAAATCAGAAGAAAGCAGAGGTAAATTAAGAAGCCCACGAACCATATGAAATTATGAAGATTTTTTGATTTGCACCTATTGGTTCGACATATCACACTTGAGGAATTTTTAAATCAAGTTTTTCTCACCGAGAAATATGGATTTTTTCGTAAAAATAGGACGACGCGAGATAATGATCAAATTGCTTCTGCGACCAGCTGTCATTCACACGACCACTGATGCACTGACAATGCGAAAAGTATTCACTTGTTCACGTTACATGGCCATAAAACACATTCTCAAACGGAGCCGAGCGCAATTTTTACCACTAAAAAGAATACTCAGACTCAAACCCAAAATAATTCAGTGGTTTTATCGAGAAGCAATCCTTTTTTTAGGACGTGATGCAATGCTGCCGGTTTAGAAGTGTGATTTTTAGTTCCCTACTACGTACAGAAGTTTTTTCAAATTTCCGTAAAACTGGAATGCTCGATTACATTTTGCCAGAATATTTCATCATTACTCAGTAGTTTTATGAAAATCGAAAGCATTGTTTCAAAACAATCACGAATCACGTTTTCGAAGCGCCCCAGAGTCGATATCTAAAAATAATGAAAACTGTTTCTAAAACGAAAATCATAAATTTTCCTAAACGACTCGATAAATTCAGACGAAACTTAACGTGTTGACTTAGTATTTTGCTAAAAAGTGACCAAGTATTCTACTTTTTCAATGCATCGACTAAAATTCTGATAAGAGGAATGTTCTTTATATTAGCAAGGTTGGATTGCCAGTGTGGACTCGAATGTAACCTACAATAATTAGAGTTGGGAGGGAATTGGACGCAATGACCTCGTGAATCATCACGATGGCGATTTGAGTTCGGCCCTCATCATGTCGACAAACACTCTAACAAGCACAATGATGATGTGAACGATTCTGTAATGCCTTCGGATATACTACAAGCTCAAAGTCATGATACAAATCCTGAGATAATTACGTTGATAGGACTTTCGGTTTAAATCATTATAATACTGTTGCGCTTCTCAGGCAAAGTAGATGAGCACATTTTAAAGACTCGCTGTCGCAGAAAAGGCTGCCCCATAAAAAAAAAATCACCTTCGTTTTTCTTTGAGCACTATGAAGTCACAATTTTTTGAAATCAGGTTCAAATGTAAATGAAAGAAAATGTATTTTCTGCCACTTTCACTTAAAAAATGAATGAAATGTGCAAAAGATGATCGGGAACATTCTCTAAATTTTTTTGAAATTTCAGGTTTCTCATGAACGGAGGTCAAATTGATCCATCAAAGTTTATCTATGTGGTTTAACTCTGTAAGAACTCGTAGCATGATAAAAAAGAAAGAAGATTTGAGCGTCTGAAAATCTAGCTATGTTGAGTGGCATGGAAATCCCTTTATCTACCCTCCAGTACAAACGTTGGATAACGGACAACAGTTTTGGAAAACTTTTCTGAACAGCCGTGCATTATTTCTGCTCCTTTATTTCTTGATTTCTCATCTCTGTTTTGCGCGACTAAAGACTGAAATCTTCAGTCACGCGGCTGGTTTACTTTATCGTTAGACAATGAATTCATTGCAAATCACCTTCCACATTCAATCAAGGCGGCAATCAATATTGAAGAAAAGTAAATTTTAACGCGCAAGGATATTTCGATTGTCAGATTGAATATCGCGAAGAGACTAGATACATAATATAGACTCCTTGTGATAAGTGGGCAAGTGCTTTTCCCAAACTTGAAAAGGACAAAGTATCGAGATGACGCGAAGTGTTGTTATCGCTTTTCCGCGATTCTGATTGGTTCGCGACTATAAGAGGGAAGTTGGGAGGGAACGAACTTCATGCACTTGGATTGTTATACGCTCTTACAGAATTCTTTATAAGGAATTCATTGAATATTTCTCGGGGATATATTTTCCATGGAATGTTTTTTATAGTCTTTTGTATCGGGTTTCTATGAAATCTGCTTCACAAGGGTTTGAAGAATATTTCACATGGAGTAAGCAGGATTTTCCGTTTGGGATTTTTTTTTGTACGGTTTCTGAAAAATCCTCATCAGTGTTCTGTAGAGTTTCTATATGGTGTTCAATCAGGTTTCGTTCCTGAAAAATCCTCATCCGTGTTCTGTAGAGTTTCTATACGGGGTTTGATCAGGTTTCGTCTATGAAATTTTCGTAAAAGTTTTATGAAGTTATTACGGAGTTAGCACAGTGTTTTCCTACGCCATGGGGTTTCCAATGAGTTTTTTATATCTAATAAGGTTTCCATAAGGTTGCTATAATGACGATGTTATAGTAACGGTTGTCACGATTCATCGAAGTGTTGTTAAGCACTTCATAATTGGATAAAGGAAGAGGAAATTATCGATTTCAATGGATTGAAATAATTTAGTATACTTAAGATCAGAAAACAGATTGGAATAATGACCTTATATAACTACTATTTTTCTATCGGGAAAAAATTAATCTATCAGTACGGAGAAATCTATTCATCAATGACCATGATCTTTAAAAAATGGTAGAAATTTTTCAATTCGCCAATATCCTATACTTGAAATGGTTCATGTTGTACTAAAATCTATTTTGAGCTTTTAGCCGCAGTGTCGAAACAAGAAATCTCTTCAGCGTCACAAAGCCAAGAATCCCGCGTACAGAACACAAGCTGCATGAATTATATTTTCTACATCAAACTTGGAACCCGGATCAGATTTTGAGTAGGTATGGCTGTAGCTATATCGTTAACGGTCGTATAACTCTCAATCGTCTGAACGGCTTACACGTAACGTGAGAATGAATATAGTACTATGCATGGTCTGTGAGCACGAATCGATTCAATTGGAAAGCGCATGTTGGCGAGTCTCATTATTTTGCAGCGTTTTCAATTATTTTTCAGCATACTTCGTTAACGGATATCAGTTTAAAGGGATAATAAATTTATCGGTGCAGATGGAGAGGAGAGTAAATATAGGAACGATCGTTGGTACAGCGAGCCATTCAGCAGAACGTGTTTTTAGCTCGTACAAAAGATGTGTGCACTAAATAAAATAAAGTTCAGTGCTCAAAACGTTTTGAAGGTTAATCTACCTTACCGACAAGGACATATTTTTCATAATAATACGATGACGCCTCGAAAAAGCATCACATCACCCTTGGCTTGCCTTTAAATGTTTTTTGGAGTATCCAGAGTTCCGGTCTGGTAGGCAGGGTACCAATGACTAGTGCGTAGATTAATGATCGATTTGTTTCTGTGGCCAGCTGTCACTTGCACAACCGATCGCACGGACACACCGACGCTGCTGAAGGTATCCACTTTTTTGCTTATCATCGTCGCAAAGCACGTACTCGAAAGGACCAGAACACAATTCCTGCCACTACAAGGAACACTTCAACGAAAACCCCGAATGATTGAATGGTTCTTGGAGACGCAATCCTATTTTTAAGACATCAGGTGACTCTTCATGTGTGACATGCTCACGAATTACGGGCCAGCAGTAGCCTAGCGTAGAGTTCTCGATTCACCTTGAAAATGCCTTACTTTCATAGCGGATCATGCGATTTCTGAAATAAGCGTGCGTGACGTTCGATCACTCATGCAAGTAGATATTCAAGCGATGGAAGCCTTCGGTGTTTGACGTATGATGAAAATTAAACACCTATACCGAAGATTGATTTACTACTTACTTACTGTCCATTGATTATGACTACGGCCTTGAATAATGTGATGAAGTTTTTTTTTGATATTTCAGAGAATCTAAATCGCTTGCTTCACGGCCACGCACTAGAGCGCAAATATTGTGCTATCCAAATTTCAGAGTATTTGATCATATTTGGCTTCTTACCAACAATGTTACTACATTTTTCATTGATGATGCGGTAATTATTGCGGCAAATATTAAGTAACCAAAAATCGACCGCACTTCTGTGATCTCATCTATTACGTCAAGTAAAGCATCGCAGTAGCTCATTGAACTGACGCATTTGGGTCAATATTCAGCCTTTCATAAAAAATAACATAAATGAATTATAACCCACGACAACGCTCCGAGTGATAGGTGCGGCACACCTGGTATAGGGTGTATAAAAATTATGTGTCATAGATCTACCAGTAATTCTATACTTCGAGATTGGTGAAGATTCACAAAAACTTGTAGTGACAAAAATTTTGTGTGATTTTTTCGAGTTAAGGGAGAATAGAATTTGTTCTTCAAATTTTTATAGATCTTTACTAATATCGACCTGAAGAATCACAGAAGTTCTACACATCCTGCACATACATAAACATTGCAAAATTAGTAGAAACCCTAAAATTCTGAGGGGTGTGTCCTCTGGTCTATGAACAATAATTCTTTCGAGACCTAACCCCTTTTATACGTCCGTTTTCAGGTCTTTGATGATTCTGAAGAATTTCTCAACAAAAAATACAGACATCATAAATAATTCTACGGGCAGCTTATTATTCGGTTGACGGAGTCGCATTTATTCTTAGGTCAAAATACGATAGGACATACATTGATCATTGTACCGTAGATGTGTTTAAAATCGATGTAAACTTGATTTTCCATTTTAAAGAGACGATTTTTGAAATACGCTGAATGTTCTCCATCTGATTTCCTCCTTCCTTATCTAATAAGAAGAAATATAAAACAGGCAAAATTATAGTCAAGAGATTGATTTATTTTTCGACGGACGTTGCGTACAGAAAACTGAAGCTGAGGAAAGAAATGCGTTATTCACTGTTTTGTTTTTTCTATTCTTGCTTCCTTTTTGTGCCGGACACAAGTATTGCGCTCGTTGGAGTGTAAATTCTGTGTCCTTCGGTAAATTGCAAAAAAGTTGAATCCTACGCGAAAAGGGTGTGTAGCATAGAGACACATGAACACTCAATTGAAGGCAAACAAACGCCTTCTTACTTCTAGTCGCGTTTGTATATGACACGCGATTGTATTTTTCGCCTCTATTTCTTCCAATACGGTAGATAGCATGAAAACAAGCTATTATTTTTCGGGCAATATATCCAACGATATAGAAATATAATCGCATTTTTAGCTGATACTATGAAACAATGTTACGAAAGAAAAGCAAACAACAAAAATGCAATGAATAAATCAATAATTTCACCATCACACTACAGCAAGGTACTCCTATTTATACCTACAGCTTTCATTCCATACATGCGTCATAAACACATTGTGTCCAAATTTTTCTTGAAAAATGTTTTTCTTCTTTCGATTCTAGGAGCGGTGCAGGGGGGCGCCTGGCAGCGCCGCGGATGTCACTGCTTGGGCGGCCGGTCAGCTACCGGGTGGCGCGACGAGATGGTCGCTACCGTCGTCTTCAGGGTCGCATTTACAACTTCCTGGAGAGGCCTCGCGGTGCCCTTGACATCTCCTATCACATGATCGTGTAAGTAAGCATAGCTATAGGTACGTACAAAAACGTAGACGATGTCAATATGTCACAGATGCGAACGGCATGTGCATATGGTCGGAAAGTGTCGAAAAACAATGTTTATGTCAAAATGTGAATTAATAAAAAAAAAGCAAATACAAAGAACAGGCGAATGGGTGATTCTAGAGAAGCGGACTTTTGTGTAACTCTCGATTTTGCTCGACTTTATCAACATAAACTTGGATTGTATTATCAATCGATTCGTAACCGTGGGTAAACAGGCAATCGATACATTCGGGTTCAGAAATTGATTTTGCAGTAAGAAATTCTGTTCCATGGCGTGTCACGAATACATTTTTCGCTCCACACGTCGTGACGAAAATTATGTACGACCCGTCCACGTCACACCTTCAAAGGAGCCCATACCGTTCAAACGTGGGTGTCATAACCCGCCTATCTTTTTAATGCGGTCGCCGTGTGAAAACTAACAATCCATTGAAACTTAAAAATCATACAGCATAGTCAACATCGATCCAATGACGACATCATATAGGACGAAAAAATCGTCAATCGGAATCTTGAAGTATGAGCTTTTTTTTCATTCAACTCGAAATATCCGTGACTCCACGCAGCCATCATGTCGAGATATTCGATACTTTGCAATGTTCTATGAATTCAATTCTCACTTTGAAAATCGCCCAGTTAACTTTTCGGACTGTTATGAAACCAAATCGTTTGGGTGTTTTTATCGATTAATTCTCAGAACATTAGTTTATTGTTAGTCGCAAATTTTTTTTTTCTGAATCATCGTGAGGAGATGAAACTTTGAACTTCAGTTCAATCTTGATTGCTTCAAGTTGACCTCGTACAAAATGGATTATGGATTGGGTACTGGCTGAATTGCTCCAATAGCTGTAGTATAATAGTCTAAAAATGACAAAGAAAAGAGTTTTGCTCCGAAGACAGAATAGTTTTCTGGTTATCGAAGGCATCGGTGGAAGCAGGTTACCAATTCCGAGAGTATTAGATTCAAACCACTTCAGCATGGTCGCTGGAAGAGAAAGAAAACCTGTACGTTTGTCGGTCTGATGCACCCTCGAGATGTCTCCTTCTAATCGGACAATTGTATTGCAGGCAGAAAGATCAAAATCACGAACGAAATAATCACTAGGTACTTCACTCTGACTTGGAGCCACAGGATCTTCCGCAATTGTCCCAAAATTTGTGATGTACAGAAAACTGGTAGGGGGAAAATGAAAAACAAAAACAACAACAACAACGAAAACGAGGGAAAAGCTGGAGAAAAATAGTCGAAAAATATTTTGACGTCGCTTGACGAGGCTTATTGTTCGCCTCCGGCTTCCCTTCGTGCTTTCGTTTTCTTTTTGTTTGATAATTTCGGGATAAAAACGAACTCCCGCGAGTTCTTCAAGCTTCCCTCGTTTGACCGAGTTATCGTTTGAATTATACCAGTTGAGTTATATTCACCGGAGTCGGTAGCTCCAGGGTAGTTTAGGGTGGACATGACCCTATCACCTCAAAAAAATAATGGCTTTTCTGGCACGCAATTGTAACCCGAACCAGGAAAATGATAACCTGAAATGATATAATCTGGGAAACATATAATTCAATCATTGTTGCCAAATATAGGAAAAAGGTAAATCGCAGAGTGCGCGGTTATGTCGGGCCTAAAGCATGAAATAGACAAATACCTTAGAACAGTGAATAAACGAACAAACTTCACCTGGCGAGGAACGATCGGCAATATTGTAACCACCTTTTGCTCAATCATATTCTACTGTTCGGACCGCAAAATGGCTCGCGTGACTTGACCCTAAATAATCTAAACTTGATGCTGGGATCGGTCAAATAAATTATGTTTCACGTGAGTTTTGAGATAAGTAAAAGAAAAAGCCCAATAATAATAAAGAGAAGAAAAAAAAAAAGTAACATTTGTTTGTATTTATCGCAGCGACGTGATGAATGAGAACCGGTTTCAAAATGAATGTGGTAATTGAAATTGTATGAATCGTCAAAATCTAAATTTAATGAGATTTCCCATTTAGAATAACAGAACACCTGGAAATCGATGCCCCGCGAATTTTCATTCCGATACCACTGAATTTTCCTGTTCTCCCCCTTGATCGAAAATGTTTTTAATAAATGAAAAGCAACATTCTCTCCGAAATATGTTTCTCCGACTCTGTGTATAGTCGATTATTTTCCATTGCCGAAATTTACCGCTCGTTCAGACGGATATGTGAAAAAAGAAAGCAGGATTCAATTCTGCGTCCAGTTATAAAAAAAATTTACCGTGAGAAGAGGATCGTCGAGAATTAATTTCTGAGTTACATACCATTCGCGGAATCCTGCATTAGAGTTAGTAAATGAGTGCATTACAGACTCAAAGGGTACGCCGAGTGCTTCCCTCGGCAACGTGACCTGCACGCGCTCGCATGCGCAACGCTTTCATGATCTCCCGGGTCGCTTTCACGGACCTCAAGGCAATACCACGAAGCTGCCCACAAAAAGCTCGGTTTTTGAAACGTAGCGCACTTGTACCGCTATACTTGGAAAATGCTTGGGGCAGGCGTGAATTTCGAATTGGGACGTTGTTACCAGAGTGTATTCCCACATTTCCATCGAGAGATTCTGAGTCTAATTTCTTACAACAATTGCAAAATGACTAGGTTGAATCTAGAGATAAACTAATTTTCTACTTTTTATGACATGACTCTTTATTTCCTAACAAAAAACATTTCGATTCTAATAAGGGAGCATTTCGTATAATCAAAAAAAGTCTTACGATAATAATTATAATAATCTTTCTAGTACTACAATGCTACTTACAACAATCTCTTTTAAGACTGCTATGAAAGACATCTTAAAAATTCATTATGAATATAATTCAATGGCTGAAATTCTTCCGCTACGCTGATAGCTCTCTACAACTATCGGTCGCCCACATCATCGTTTTACACCTCCAATTCGTCCGCTTCGTAGTTTTTAACGTCTAGATTAAAATTGATTACAGATTTCTTGCTGCCTCCGCGGAGTTTGACAGATTTCGTTTGTTGATCGCTTGAACCATGGCCG
The DNA here is from genome assembly GCA_963978495.1 of Athalia circularis. NCBI lineage: Eukaryota > Metazoa > Arthropoda > Insecta > Hymenoptera > Athaliidae > Athalia > Athalia circularis. The sequence continues at coordinate 15,834,871 of OZ021698.1, read as the reverse complement.
TGAATTTGAACTTGGCTCCTCGCTTGGCTCGGTTTAGGTGACAGATTTAAGAAAAAAAAAAAAAAAGTTAAGGTCATCGAAGTTAGTCCACACTTTAAATAATATTTGAATTCCCATTCAACTCTCGCACTATCTCTCGTGTCCAAACTGATCTATATACCGTCAGCGATTCTAGTGGTGCTGGCGCAAACTCACCAGTTCGCACTGTAGATCTACCTTCTGATTGGTAATGATATTATGCATGAGAAAATCACATTTGCACCATGCTGTACAGTTTGTTAGTTCAGCCAAAGCCTGACATTTTTAAATCCACTGTCGCAATGGTAAACAAACTGATCCAAGATAGTCCCAAATTCGCCACATATACGTAGATCAAATAGACAAGCTGTAACGATCTCTTCTGAAAAATCTTGTAAATCGAAGGATTTGATTTTCAACTAGATTTTGTTCTATTCAAATATTTAGTTCATTTGTTTAGCTAACAATAAGCAAACAACAACGAAGACGGAATGTCTTTGAATATAAGGTCTACTACTTATGATCAAGTTTCGTAATTCATGCAATAGCATTATTTTTTTCTGAAATGTTCTAATCAACCGTTTCATTTCTGTAAATTTTTTCTGTCAATTCGTCCAGCTGCCACGAATACAAAACCATTCATAAACCGATCCCACGGAGAGATGTCGGATTTGAGAGCTGTCTGAATAACTCCTAATTCCTTTCAATTGACATTTCAATTGTTTAACTTCTTCATCCTCTCCCCTTTTTGACCTTGCGTTACTTTTGAATACCAGGTGAAGCATGGTTATGCTTAAAGATGAAAATTGAGACAACACAATTACAAACATTCCGTCTAAAATTCCACATGATGAAATTGATCGCCAGTTACACACCAGTAACCTGCACATCAATTTGGCCCTTCATAATACAGGATTTTTTTTTATGACCAACCAAATTCTTTTTTCCGTCTCTAGTCAATTCGCTATTTTACTGAAATTTTCATCTTCCTCGGCCTGCAAACTACATCGAGTAACAACAGCTTGTGGAAACAACGAGACACCGATAATCAAAGAAAAACTTTTACCAATTCTTTCCGACTGTACTAAAGAAGTCATTTCTTTACCACCCTGAAATCTTATCTATACTTGTTCGGGCCATTTCAATATTGTCGTGCCAACCAGCCCGGACCTAACTAAACTTCTCTTCCCATTTTACTCAACTTCCGCCGCGAAAGTTTCGTTGCTCTTGCGGACAATGGTATTTCGTACTGATTGTGAGTTCTTTCGTAGCAAAGTCGATATGAGGGATGTAGAGACTCCGAGGCTCTCACTTCGGAATCACTGGGCCCAAGTTAATTAAAGTTCCAAAGCGGCCTAACCATTCGGAGGATATTATAAATTTGGATCTATTATTGAACTATAGCGACTTGCGCACATCATTATTCGCTATATCAGAATTATGGAATTCCTGCAACTGACAGATGATCCTTCTTCCACGCACCGTTTGTCATCAAATATCAGGAAACACGATACGCCGTAATGTCAAAGTGTCATAATATCCGGCCACGTGGAGCTACGCGAAAGACAAACAAGTCAACCTTCCTTGTTCTTACTGTGTATGCATGCTACAGAAACTAAATTATATAACAACAGACTCGATGTCAAAAGGATCAAAAGACAAGTGTCAAATTTGTTCAAAAGATAATTTCGAATGCTCCTTAAAAAAGGCACACATGGTTTCTAGTGGTACTGTGACTTTTGTAAGTTATACGAGCCCTTATCTCATTTCACTAGGGCATCAGCAAGCGAACCGCGATACTCAAAACTAGCCCTGATTTCGGGTTAACCAACTTATGCGCAACCAGGTTGAATTACGCTCGTCCTTCGATGAGTGAGTTTGCAAACGCCGATCCCGTGTCCTCGATGTTTAACCCGGAGGCCAAACTCTTCGTTAATGTGGAAACAATGTATGCTCGAAACATACATGCGAGGACGAAGCTCAAGTGAACACGCGGTCTGTACGCATAGGTGGGCCGGGCGGCTGTAGCGGACAGAACAAGGGTGGGAACGCAAGTTAATAAATGCACCCACTCTGCCAAGGGTAAATACATTAGGTGGACAAACATCGCCCCTTTCCTGCATATACCCTGGCACGTATCTCCCACCTTGTACTATGTTCATAGCTACCTGCAGAGTTTATTTCTTACCCTAGGCACACACCAAATTTTTTTTCACATAGCCTTACAAAGACTTCTTGATTTTGATAACTCATGATATACCACTCGATGAAAGTGAAAAAAAGATTAGTGAAAGAACTCTCAAAGCGAATTATTAGCTCATAAGTCGGATAATTTGAATCAATTTCTGCTCCATTTTGATCAGTGTTCTATGAAAGTATAACATTTCATTGTCCAGATGAATTGCCGGTGTCAATTAATTAATACTATGGACTTTATAGATAAATCGGTAATAAACATGAGCCATTTCCTCTTTCGTAGCCTCTCTGCGATGAGCCAGTAGATGTGATAAAAACCGCAAGTGTCTGTCGGTCGCCATAATAGTAAACACCCAGAGTGAAATCGTAAGACTGTACTAGGTTCTGTTGTGGAACTAATATCGTTAAATTTTCTTCCTTTTGCTATAATTCTATCAATCTACCCAATTTACAAAATGCCTATTACCCATTTTCAGGGTCCATAACACCATTGACTTAATTTCTCTACCAGAAGTTATGAGGAAGGACAGTCGTAACATTCATCATTGTATTCCGATCATGATATCAGATGAAACATCTCCATATATTTTATAATTAGTGTAAATTTTGCTTTCAAATGTAAGATTTTTAGAGTTTTCAATTATATTTCGCAATCCTGATTAATTTTCAATCGAAAATTAAATACGTCATGTCAATAAAAAAAATGAATCTTTGTTACCAGTTTTCCACATATTTACAGTGGGCCTCACCATACTCTATTTGTACGATGATTCTCTGTTGTCATTGTATCTCTGAAAGATTTTTGTATTTTAATTAACATTTTTGATTTTTCAAGCCATTTCGAATGTCAATTTTTTTCTTCTTTGAAACCAAACATGCCTCTAAGCTTCTCAAGAATATGAAGGATACTGTAAAAAACAGGGTCCGGTGAGAGAATCCTGAACTCAACAACAAACGTCATTGATATTTTTCCTGTTTTCGTTTTTTTTTCAGGATATCTGCCGGTACGAGTGGCAAACGCCACCTTCTCTAATTTGATTGTATATTATATTTAAAAAATGTTCAATATCTTATGGTCGATGACAAACAAATCCCAATTTTTTAGGAAGTACAAGTAATTCGGTTTCACGTTTTCGCGCTTATTTCATCAATATGAAAACGAATTAGCTTACCGAAAAAGATGGGACGAAAATAGTTATTTTCGCATTTCTTAAAGTTTGTGGGTTGTTTTTACCAACCACAGCTTAGATTGTTTGAGATTTCACAGATTTTCCGAAAAAGGCGTGAAGTCAAGTTTCGAAAAAATCATCATCTGAACCGGTTCATACATACATCAGCACCTGGTTCAGTATAAAAGAAAATAACCTGGTTATGATAATAAATAGTATATTGTGCGGCAAGTGCGGAAGGTAGGCGATGTATCATTGTTAGTGTGAAACGTGAAGTTCGCAAGACGTTATAAGGGTACGACTGTAACGCAAGGTATGTAGAAGCTTTAGGCCTTCAGGCCAGAAAGATTTTTTAAACAGTGATTTGTCAAAATCCAGATAAGTTAACTAGCGCCCGAATTCAGTTTATGCTCTGGGTGTGGTGAATTCACGAATATCTGTGATAATCGTACCCCTCGTAATACGTTTTGATAAGCGGCTTTGAAATGTAAAGCGGCGAATCTGTTTGCCCATCGTTCGGAATAATCGACCGTATCCAATCCTCAATATAGAGATTTCTCTTGGTTATAGTGCTGACATCAGTCGAATTTAGTGGCACGAGATGAGGTATTTTTGCTCGCTAAGCATATCGCTGAGATTTAACGAGATTGACTGCAATATGAAGACCACCAAAACTAGAGCCAATTGAGTGAAAGTGAACTCCAATGGGCTCCGACTAAGATTATCCCATCACAAATTTTTAAAATTCTTCTTTTCCAAGATATCTCAGATATTTTTACTTCCATGTTCGACTATTTATGAATAAAAAATTGAAACTTTCATCCGTCGTCACTTACAGTCAAAATCGAAACCGACCCATTTTTCACAATTTAACATGATATCACTATGGCACATTTCCGTTATCATCGAAATTTAACCCAATTTTATTGGACGGAACGAATAGAAATACCAATATTAATTTATTTCATCCAATCCCGATAGTGACATCATGGCAAAATCTTAAGTATCAGTAAATTCCAATTCTTTTTTCGGTCTTAACACTTTATTTATAGCCTCACTTCGTACCGATTTTCGTACTACCTTCTAGGCATTCGCGAAAAAAGTAGCACCTTTGAGAATTTGATTTTCAGTGAAATTCAGCGTTACGTTTCAAAGAAAGAATTAGTCATGTATCTTATTAGCGTCAGTCAGATTTCCGTCTGCAGAGAATAGATCCGAATCCAGATTCTAGTAGTTATGATAACGATTCTCCATGACGTCAGCGATTTTCGAATTCAAAAAGCATTCTAATCCTTCAATGTTGAGCTAATAAACGTAACAAAATCTTGTGAGTGAAAATTATGATAAAAATAGTAACGTATTTCCCATGTGTGTATATTCATTAGTATATTCATAGGGCTAGGAATGACGTGAGGTATGAGGTGGAGAAGAGGGAAAAGTGAGAGAGAAGAACAGGTGGCGACAAGGCATGAGTAATTTACATCGTCATAAACAAGGTCATAAACGTCCAAAGGTGGCAGAACAGAAGTGATACATTAATTTTCAAATCTTGATCAAGTATTTATGTTCATTTATATACAGGGCGTCTCGCAACTAACGTACTTCTTCGTATCAGCGGATCCCTCTAATAAAAAAATTCCAGAGATCGAATGCAAAAAAGTCGAGGCATTGGCCGTTTTCGAATCAGCGCTGTTTATGAGTCTTAAGAAGCTCCAGATATACTTTCAGACCTTCGAAACAAATGATAAGGTCTGTTTTCCAAACAATAACTATAATCATGCCAATCTCACCCTGAAGTTGTCGTTCTGACAGGCTATGCGTAGTTGTGACGCCTGGTTTTATCTGATCTCACATTAGTCGTCTTTAAAAACAGTTTTGGCCTCCAAATTTTCACATTGAAGATTTTTGCCTTAATCTTTCGGAAGGGATTCCAAATAGACGCAGCTTGATTGCCTTCATTTGTTTATTTATTGAAATGAATGAACAAATTTACCAAAATAAACCAAACAAATATACATGTATGCATATTCCGGGTGACATGAGAGATTTCTCAAACATTCTTCCTCGAATATCCTTCCCAAGACTCGCTTATCGATTACGCTGTTTTGATCACAGCATAGTCGTGTCAACAGTTGTAGTTTATCCGACTTCTGTGGCTTTTCGACCGAAAATATTATGCGCTCTCCTTCGACAGTGAAAAAAATTGCATATCTTTTTCATCGTATACAAGATTAAAAGCAAAAAATATACATATAAGGAGAAAAACAAGAGACTAATATTACAAATGACGAGATCGGACGATATACTCGATATAGTTCTTTTACGGTAGACATTACGATGCAAAGCGTGAAAATTTGACGAATTTCCTTCGACACGCTGAATACAATTGAGGGACTTTATCTCAAAATGCGCCCCTTAGTGCAACTTTTTCAAAAATAAAACATAGATTTAGCATATTCTGTATATGAATATGAGCGCGTGTAACTGCCATATTTCAACGTCTCACTTCCAAAATTTATAACACCAGCTGCCATGTTTCACCTAGTCTTCGCTCTTTTCGTATCCCTCATGGCTTTTGTATAAAGATTCCGATTTGTAACCTTCACATCTTCATCACAGGTGAAAGCTCTACAAATTGTACAAATTGCAGCCCCGCCTCTATAAAAATATTTTCCTACCTGTTTTGTGCGAACTTGTACATTTTCAATTTTAGAGTAAAAATGGAACAACATATGAAATCATTTTTGACGATTTTCGCTGAATTTTTACAAAAATTTTCATTAGCGGTAAAAATAAAATATTGTATTTTTTGGATATACCTACAGAACTCTGACTGTTGAAATTTTCGAAACTTTATTGCCAATTTGACCCCTGTATCCTCACTGCTACCATAATTCACGGGTTATCGAATTTCACCTGACTTTTCATCGTGAGTATTACCAGATAAGAGATATCATTAATTTAAATTTTCTTAATCAACTGTTTTCTCTAGGTCATCAACTTGACAGGAATTTAATCTTTATAATTAATTAGAAATGTCTTTAGTCACGATGGATCGAGCGATTCGAAAATAAATTGTAAATTGTTTTGACTTGACCTCGTGATTTGAGAGCATTTTTCAAAGACATAGCTATAGTTATTGAGTGTTACATTAAAGACTCGATACCCTGCTGATGATGGGTTTGATGATAATTAGAAAATCGATATTTTAAGGGTGCCGAAGTGCTAGTGACTGACATTAATGAATGGGCTTTGTTGGCTCACCGATTTGGGTACTAATCGATCAAATCAAAGGCGCTGCCGGTGATATAGTCAATAAGTAGCATTTGTAGGTATGTGTATAATAATTAAATATATTCCTCGCATATCGTGCGTTTGAAAGAAAAATGATACCAAGAGTACATGAGTTCGTTTTTTTATAACAATGAGAAGAAAAAAAACTTGTAGAGTCAATTAGATCATTTTTTTCTCGATAGGAACGAGCACGTGCATATGTATAATTGATGCAAATAAAATTCAGTTGGAAAACCTGAAAAATTTTCAGTTGCAACAATGGAATGTGCGCTGTCCGCTGTATTGAAAAAAATTAATCAAACGGCTCAACAACTTTTTTCCTCTCTGTATGAGTTTTGATTTCTAGATTGTGATGAATAGTTTTCTTGAAAATTTCATGCAAAATAATTGGTGAAATTTCTTCGGTTTATTTAGCTCCAATAAAAAAACAAACATACCATTGGACAGTATCTGAGATGCTGAAAATAAATTAAATTATCATGCGGATTCCGATGCGTTTTCTCATTTTACACGCTTTCGTCGAATACCTCCGTATGCTGAAAAATTGATCGGAAGTAACTGAAAGATGGTTACGCCCTTGAGGTTCACAGCCATCGATATGATGTATATGCTGGATTTATGCCAAGTTCCTGCATATTATCTATAATAGTCATCCATTATAAATTGAACCGACAGTGGCTATTACCGCTTCTCTTTTTCAAGATCCGAAGCGGTCGTTCCACTTTTCAGACTATTACTGAGAAGGAAATGATCGACAGATACAAGTTCTTACATCTTCTTCTCATTTCCTGTTTATCGGAAAGCTATTATCGCATTTGGCCAACTATAACATTATAAGAATCATGAACGCCTGCTGGGATTTCTGACCTCGGATTATCTCGATTGGGCCATTCAATGGATATCTAAATATTGTGTAATTGTTTCAAGCTCGGATAATTTAGTCGAATTTCTAAAGTGAAAAGAACAGTCTCTCGGTTTCAAAGGCGCAGGTGATCGAGCTTCTTTTTCATCAACGAAATGCGTTTAATTTGTTTAATGAGAGTTAGTTTTAATTTTACCGAATAATGTACCTATATATATTATATACCTATATATAAGGGTATATTAACAATATATATGTATATACATAATATATATATGTTTTTACTAAACAACAGCCTTTCAGTTGATTAAAATCCGTGTTCTACACAATATAACACAATACATACGAACGTGTATCAGAGTTGTGTTTATACGATGATAATCTAGTTTTGCGTAGGTAAATTAATTTTAGAGTGAACATTTCTAGTTTCATCCGCATATAAAGCAGCGCGTGCGGTTGAACTTTAGCACATATGAGTTCCTGAAGAGGGTTCGTGAATCGTATAGAATGTAATTGAATAAATTCGGGTTAAACGTCAGGCGGAAATGTTATTAGTAATTTAGACATATAAATAACTCGATTAGCAAACCTCGCTATGAAAAATTCAATCAACCAATAAATTAATTAATCAACACTTTGCGGGATTCAATAATTACCGACCCATCCCACTTCATTTTGCATCCCCTTCATATTTCAAAAACTTATTTTGTCGAGTCATCTAATTGTTATTATTCTGCACAGCATATACGGCTATACCTAATGAGCATGCCAAAAGAGAACTTTCTGTATTATTAAATAATGACAAAATTTTCGGTGCCCCGTATAACATCCAACCTGAATATAATCCTTAAAATATTCTTGCTTTGTACGCTAAACAGGTGCATTAAAAAAAAAGAAAAAAACTCCACAAAATAAAGCCGAATAAAAAGTGCTGGATTACTTATATATATTCAACCACCCCCCTCAATATCGTCTCTCTTTTCTGATCAATACATCCGCGGGCGCAGGTGGTATTAAAAAAACATCGATGCCCGCGATATTGTGGTATGACGAATTTGATGTATGCGTCACAAGGGGAGTAAAAGCTCACCCGGTTAAGCCCACTTATCAACAAATTTTTCAGTCAAGCATCAAAATTTTCTGCAGGGGATCACGTGTGACAGGATATTGCATAACGTACATTTTTAGTACTGAAAAAATGTGATCTCCTTTTTTCATAAATTATTTTTTCTTTCAGCGCTGAATACGTGATTCGCCAAAAAAGAAAGCAACGGAGAAAAATCAATGCAGACACTCGCAAAGTAGACGGTGAAATAAAATAATTCAATGAAAAAGGCAAAAAAAGGAAAAACAAACGTGAAGGAAGTAGAACTTGGTGGGCCTATGTAAGAAAAATTTATACGAGAAAAATTATAATTGAAAAAAAGCAACAGGATCTCATAATTCTCATACGTCAATCCAACTTAATATTAGCCCGCCACATAGAAATATTGACTATGCAAACAGCTACCACATCTCCTTTGCACCCCCTTTCAAGCACGTCTGCCGGACCCCTGTTTTCTATTACATCTTTCATACCAAATATGAACGTAATATATGCGGAGAGTTTTACCTAACTGAGGGCGCGGATTTTCTTACATGTAGAATAAGTATCGCCGTATTATGCAACTGCCCAGAACCCACATAAAAGAGCTCACCCATAAACAACATTCGTGCTGTAGTACCATCATGTTATTTTGCATGTACTCGAAAAAAAAAACGTTAACGAACAAAAAAGCTGAAATTCATAGAAAGAGATGAACAAGTTTTTTCTTCAAGGTCCGAGAGACCCCCATGAAAACTCGATATCGCAAATCTCATACCCAGAATATTCACATTTCAGACTTTGCAGCTTTCGCCTTCTCAAAAAAGGCAAAGAACGTATCAAAAACCTGTTCGGTGGCACTATGGGTCGTGACCGGGGCACTTGCCTTTTTTTTGCGCTCACTTATACTAATCCGGCGGCAGGTTTGTTGAAGGATTGCTTATGATAATTCCATTTTTCGTTGACATTTTGGTAACAATAGCTTTTGCTGCTGCCGTAATAACATTTTCCAAAATGTACAGCAATAATTTCGAAATATGCTACTAATTGAAAGGAGGCTCCGTAGCATGCAATAATATTCGTAGTTGGCGATGTGTCCTTTTTGACAAAGAAAATCGGCAGCTGCTAAATTGCAATTTTGAGTCCACAGTCTTTCCGTTTGCTGGTCATAATTGACCAATTATATTGCAAATCACCAGACGCAGTATCCTCAATTCATTACCGCGACGAAATGGATCTTAGGTTCCATGCTGTAGCTTTCAGTATTTAACAACATCGCGGGAAAAAAGTCGGTTCCTTTTCGGTAACATGGAAGTAAGCGTCGAATTGTTCGGCATCAGTTTGCTTGGTTCATAGCGATATTAAAACAGGAAATGATACTTCCTTTATTATCTGTATGCATGTGGGTGAAAATAAACTGTTAGTTATAATAAATCGGTACAGTGGGTATGAAATAAAAAGAAAGATTATAGTTGACTTATAAACAACTGCTAAACGGTCAGCCAGGTTTCAGTTTGGCTGTAGTTTATAATGAGAGGTAACGAAAAGAGTCTTCGGTTTCAAAACTTCTTATATTTGATTCGGCCGTAGCTTTCATCGGTGAATAGGATCGGAGAGGGGCTCTTGGTTCATATTGTGGCAGGAAGAAAATTGAATTCTTCCAGGAAATATCGAAGGAAATGCTGAGCACTTCAACTTCGGTTTAATTTGTATGAGGGAGGAGGAACTCTTGGTTTGTGACATCGGAACAACAACTGATACTTCCTTCAATATCGGTATGCTTGAGAAAGAAAGGATAACGTCAGTCTTCATGAATCGATATATTTGGTACAGAAGAAAGGCAAAGGTCGTAGTTGTCTCTCAAATAATTGCTGGGTAGGTGACCAGAATATGGTTTGGCTGCAGTTCGTATTGCAACAAATCTTACAATTGTTAGATTATAATCACTGTTGCGTTCAGTCAACAAGCTTCTTGGTGTTGTCAAATCTTCGTAATGATTGTTGTAAGAAACTTCGTTTATAGTACAATTCCAACAATGTCACTGCGGAGCTGACGAGTCTATACGTATAACATTTCAACCTACAGAGTCAGCAGTTCGAATTCGTTGATTTCATCCATCGTAAGGGTGGGCAAACGCTTCGTACTATTACAAGTTCACCGAAAACTATTCTTGATAACATTTCATTCAAGGCCCGAACGTCGGTTCCATATACATATATGCACGACCTGTATGCCATCATCGAGTTTCACGTATTGTGATCGCGAACAAACATTCAAAAGCTGCAGCGCTGCGTGACGACTTGCGGAATGGCGACAGAACTCTAGCGATACGACGGTAGCGATGCCGCATGTCTGCAGTTTGCGTGTTAGCGAGGAATCGAGTTTACCTTCTGCTTTTATTTCGGTTTCATAGAAATAGAGCTACATGACGTTATAAAGGTTCCACTGATCTATAGAGATCAGTGAAAGCTTCCGACGATAGAGACGACTACGAAAAACATATGATCGTGAAACGGACCCATACGTAGATAGCGATCATCAATTCCAACTCTCCTACCACCAATTTTATTGAAATTGGGCTCGAATGAAAGCTCGTACCGGATTTATGCGATGAAAGTGATAATGAATTCGCTTGCAAGTCATCTATGTAGAAGATAATTGATAAACCGTGAATCCTCACTCCGCTTTCGAGGTGCCATCCCATTCTTTTAAATCTACATGGAGCCAGACTCCACCGAATCTGTTAATTCACGCTTATGATCATATTGAAAACTGCCTTGACAACTTAGAAAGAGAAACTTTTTTTTTGTTGTAACTGACAATAATGAACTAATAGATTGAAATTTGTAATCTTTGGTCTTCCAAAATTTTCATCAACATGAGCTTTATCCTCGGCTTTATCGCAGAAGTAAAAGATATTTTTGAGACTGTGCAACATTATCAAAATTCTGACGTGGCGTTACCACGTAGGTTAGGTTCTATGTGAATGTTATGTTGCTATTGCAGCATCTCGATGCCCTTTGAAAAATACAAGACGTCCAAGAAATGCAGGCCATGTCTTATCCGAAACCTCGAGGATTCCTCTGGGATCTCAGTTCTTGCCAGGTCGTAAAGCCTTGCAGGTTCGAAGCCACGTCTGCCGATATAACTATAGTTCGATGCATCGCCAGTAGGCGTAAGACTTACACAGAAAATGTAGTGGGTTTCATCAGGAATTCATAAATTCCAATGTTGCTTAGGATTGAGGGAATCCCTCGGGCTCGTTTACCACACAAATGTTATTTCAGAAAAGACTTGCGATGAGAAGTGAAAGGTGGACGGATGAAATTGTGCGGAAAGTGCACTACACTCGAAAACGCGAATACTTGTAATGAAAAATTGAAGGAATCCAAATAGATGTACGAATATATAAACGTGAACGCTACGAATGGGAAAAAAAACATGTAACGTTTTTCGAGTAGACATTCTACCAGAGTTCGCAATTCAACGACAACATAAAATAGAACGTGAAACCTATCGCAGGTGCCATCGATGCCGAAGTGCAGGCCCAAGAGAAAAGCGGTCAATATGTTTTGTGGTCACAAGGCGAGTTCGTGATCGGAAAATCGGCAAGAGCGAAATTTCTACATATGGAGCTCAAAACCGGACACAGGTTTAAATTCCACAGCCATCGATTTTTATGGAACTGCTGGGAACTTTTATGTACAGTGCAGTGCAAAATTTTATAAATAATTTAAAACTCCCTTGTGCTCATACAACGAATAATTTGCTGATACTTTTTCTCCATGTGTTGAATATCGAATTCAACATGAAACTTTCAACTTTAAGATTTTTCTTAGTGCAAAAATAGGTCTCAATAAAAAATGCACTCTTCGTGATAATTCACCTTCATTGGCCGAATGCAATAAAATGTACTGTATCTCATTGTCAAAATGAAAAACTCATTCAACCGGAAAGAAAAAAACAACTGAAATGAATTTGAGAAAAATAATAAGATTCAGAGACAGTGGTACTTGCAGGGATTTTCTGAAATGTACCACATACTTTGAAGTTTTTTTTTTCTTTTATTTTCATCCACGTTTCTGTTCCTACTTTCTTCAGCATAATTATTTTTCTCCGAGTTCACACTGTTTAATCGAGTTAGACTTTCATTTCAAATTTGTGTTGTTTGCAGTACTACAGATGCATTGTACTTGGCAACAATCGTATAGATTTGAATACTTTTTACTTGGAATGGAACTTTACAAACGAGTTTTTGAGGAAGCGAATGTAATGGTAATTTTTATGACCTGGGTATGTTCTTTTTTTTTTGTGTTTTTTTCCGCAAGTTAGTATTTTTGAGGTGAGCGGTGAGAGAGTTGCAATAAGTGTACCTTACAATTCCAATGTGGGATAGACAATTTAACCTAATTGTTTTTCATCATTCTCTGTTTCAGGATCTGCATGGTGTTTACATGCTTCGTACTATCAGTTTTCAGTACCATAGAGGAATATGAAAAAGAGGCGGGGATTCTACTATTTTATATGGAAATGGTGGTCGTCGTTTGGTTCACCTTAGAATTTTGCCTCAGGTACGTTTAATGTTATTAATTTGCAATTCTCATCACACTTTTATTGATAAATTACTAAACAATATCTCGAGCAAATATCGGCATAATTCATATAAACCCCCATGGAAAAGTCATGAATTAAATTTTCCAAATTTGAATAATCTTTCAATTTCTCGATATCGCCGCATCGCTGTAAACAAAACTACGGTTCATACTGTAGATCCGAGAAGCATAAATTTTAACCCGTGCAATTTTACAACAAAGGAAAAATCGTTTGGGACGTAGTTTGAGCATATGAAATTTCGAATACGGTACGCTAGGCTCACATTATTTTTTAAGTGATATTTCGCTAATTATTGTACACGTTTATTCCTTCCTTTAAATTTTTCAATTCTTGATCTGTAGCGATTGTCTTTCAGTTTATACGGGCGCGGCATCCGAAAATGAAATATTATTAATACTGGGTGCAAATATAGGAGAAAACTTTTTTAATATTGCACACCAGTAAAACCCAGTTTCTTCATTAATTACACGACGCACAAACACTTTTTTTTTTATGTACGGAAAATGGTCAAATTATCTCATTCATTCACTTATTGAGTCTACTTATCGATAGAGTGCAAAAACTCAACGATCACTTGTGCCGACTCTATAATTGTAGCTACGAAGGTCCGAGTACAAGTTATTTTAAATTCTACTCATCTGATCGTGAGACCTATTTTCACATTTACCTTTAACATTTCTAGTCATATAATTTGCTTACTAAAATTCTCTACACTGGGAAAATACAGAATAACAATTCGCGGTGGCGAAGCAGTTGACAATAATTAAGTTCAGTTGAAGATGCATAAGATGCATCTCGTGCCGCATATCGTCAGGCATTCTGGTTTTCACACCCAATTGCCTCAAGGTGTGCTTGTGGATTACATACAATATTTATTCTAACGAAATTACCCGCAGCACTCAGAAATTCAATTACCACCTGTAAACTACTTGATGCTACATCAGTAATTTCTGATGCAAATATTAATCACTCTTACGTCAGCGGCAATTATTTTTCTAGATTATGCAGATTTCAATCTTTTCAAACTATTATATCATATAATAATATACATTACACCACCGGCGTTCTTTTATACGGTGCACAATTTTCGACACACCACTCGATATTTGCGTATATGATCCAGCACTAGCAGAACAAATTAAAAATTTTTAATGCGATTCAGAAATCATTTTAGATCGTTAATGATCATCGATCGATAGCGGTTACGTTGGTAATTTTGGCCTAGCCGGCGACGACAGGGACCCATTCATTCCAGTATCCCTATAACTAGAGTACTTATTGTTAATGCACTTCGATTCAGAGCATCTTGTATGTCCAAAGTTAATTAATAGGTATGCACATAGATAACTCATGCATGATGTCACTTGATGTGCACCGAATGGGTGAGCGACCATGCAGCACGCGAATTATCAGCAGATATTGCGTTATCGATAGCTCAGAAAATGAATACCTGAACACAAAAAAAACAATTATATAGACACCGATATATAATGCAAAACTCATAGGTCACGCGTGACAGCCGTTGCAAATTACCTCGTGCCATGAAAAAAATACTCGAAACCCCTCAAAAGTTATAGGATAAAACTACGTCAAGTCTCAAGCAATTTAATACACCGGAAGTGACAGTCGAATCCCGAATGCTTAACATATGCGTGCCACGCAAGATTTGCGTGAGCTGACCCTCCCACATTACGTGGCAAGGAAATATTCAATCCCCGGTATATTTCATGATTTTATAACGCATGAGCACAGACACATTTACACCGACGTATATCTGACAGTCTAAGTCGTCCTTACTTGACGATCGGAAAGTTTTTTCTTCGCTACCCTGCAAACCTTTTTCAAATAATTCAGAACAACTGTGAAATAAATTCTTGACCTCGAACCCAATAGAAGCACGTTTCCTACGTTCATTATACTTTCCCAGGATTAAGACAAAGTTTCAAGAAATGGGTCTCACGGTCGGATGAGTAAAATTGGACATAACTTGTGCTGATTCTGTTTACCATTCAACAACAGACAAAAATAGAAAAAGCAAAAATGTTGTGATTATTGACAATGAGTACCTATTTAATAAAAAAAAAATCGAAATTCCGACTTTTTGTCTCAACAATGTTCATTCCGATGGCGTGATTTCTTCAAAGCATTTCCTCCGCTTATTTTTTTTTTTGTTGATTTCGCTTCTCTTTTTTTTCTCAAGAACAAACAAATATGACATGATAGCTGGTGGTATGTATGTGCAGTCCTAAAATAATGAAATACGTCGCCTATGGGATCAGAAGCAAGAAACGAATCCGATTTTGAAGCGAATTCTTCATCGATTGCACCGGTTGCTTGTAGAAAAGCTGGGGCCATTTTGAATCCTTTTGCAATTATTCCTTACAGTCGACGAACATCACTTCTATCGATGTCTTGCATCTCGGAAAAAGCAGAGCATCGAACGGAAGTAAAAGTTGAAATGGCTGTGAGAGTTGGTATGCATGTTTGCATGGATATGTATATTGTGTTCTCGTATTTCTTCAACAAACAGAATCTCTTAACATATGACAAATTCTGAAAATCCGTAGTTTCCAATTATCTGTGGGTTCTCCGGTACCGCCTTTTAGCGCGAGTGATAGTGCCGTATAATTTATTTACAACAATTTGTCTCAATTCTTATCGTTTATTGAGTCTTGACTAATTTTAATTACAATTATAAAACCACAAGACAATCATTCAGGACCTATAGTTTTCCTGCAGTCGTGGTTTTGGGAACATAGATCAACTATTCGAAGGATCACTGGAATCAATATTCAAATTTTCAGTGGTTCTAAGAAATCTATAGTTTCTACTCATTGTCCACCATTTCTATGGCACACGAAAAACTATTAATTGTAAGATGAGTTGCAGTTCCAGAAACTCTCCAAGGCTAATAGTTATCCAATGTCCGGTCCTGAATAAACTATTGAGCTATTGTTGAAACTACTAAAACTGACCGCCGTGTCACCGCCGTCATATTTAGTTCTCAATAGTGTTTTTCCCGTACGGCGGGAGGGGGGAGGTTGTGTGTGGGTGCAATATTTGTGATGGTCGTATGATATATAATATTCATCCAATGCCATCCTAATTTCACCAAATTTTCACTTCGATCTTACCCAATATCCGGCTATCCAAACCTTCACACTCCTCTGAATCGGAACGCTACGGAACTGGAAGCCTCGCATACATCATCCCATTGAAAATAAGAATGTTTGACAAATCAAATATTCAAACAAATATCTCTGGATGAGGTCCATATTCCGATGATGACAGCAATCCAATTTCCATTTTCTTTTCGATCTCATTTTCAAGGAGCAAATGAAGTAAAAAGAGGTTATTTTCAAAATATATTCTCATTGAACTAGGGTTTAGAAAATATTCAAACATTGTTAGACAGAGTATTTTAATAGAATTATAGATTCACACCTGCGTTTGCGGCCTTACCTCACCCTATTTTTCCTTATATTTTTACAACGCAGATGCATAACACCGGATGCAAGCAAATGGCTCACATCCGCTCCCCAGTTTACCTCATCCTAAGCAAGCATTTCTTGTAATCAGACTAGAATATGCACTAACAATGAGTATGCAATTTTAGAGAAAACAGCGTCCACGCAACCTCCCAACAACTACCTTTTTTTCATTCTTACCAATTTGTAGGTATTTGAAAACGAACAGGGAAGTTGTGATTTTAACCATCTGTTTTTGAGAATACATATTCTGTAAAATTATGGGCACATGAGAGGGTTAACATTTGAATATGACCCGCAAAAAAACTACCATAATACGCTGATAGAGGCGCATGCTCAACCTTCTACATTCAGAATTTTTTTCCCGCAGTTTATGCATGTATCATTGAATTAGACAGAAACTCGTCACAGCCTGATATACTGTAGTGAAGTCAGGATGCCTGGTCTACGATATTCGGTGCCGTTGTCGTAACCACACACAGACGCAACAGATGTCTGCACCGACGTACGCATACCAGAAACAAATATTCGTTTCCTATTCAAATCTCATTTCTCATGGGTTCAAACATGATGCTAACCCAACCCTGACCCTTCGGTGGAAACATGGTCGATCTTCTTTACAAGTGACAACGACACCGAGCATTGTAGACATCTGCTCTATGATTCTCCAAAAACTATGGAAATGTTCAGAACGTTTTCAAACGTTAATTTTTTCTGATCGAAAGACTTGTAAACTTGTACGATACATTAATTATTCCCAGGATCGGTACATCTGAAACGATGATCGTTTGTCGGATGGTTTTGAGTTGGCGTGTCTGGTTCATTGGTTCTACTCTCTTCCATTATTATATTCGTTTCGATCATGACAAGCCCTCGGACATGCCACTATGGAAAATTCATTTGTGCTCCAATATTCAAAAGGCTTGGGTTCATGTCGTTTCAATTCTGTGATCGTAACAAATTCCGATGAAGCCGCAAATGTATGTTAGTGATGTGACAGGCCTGTATTGATTTTTTGCACTCCGATATTTCCGATACTAAATATCACCTGATGCATCAGATGTGATCGAGGGCTATACATTTGTTTAAACTACACGGAGGTCATATCTCTGTAATGTATCAATTTCTATTCGTGTGTCTAGATAGCGATAGACGATCAATGCAGTGTTCTGTGAAAATGAGATCAGATAGAAGTGCAATCATTAATTACCTGCAAATATCGTGACGATACCTAAAACCCTTTTTCATTTTTCATTCAAAACACGAAACATCGATCGATTCCATTGTTTCAGGTTATGGTCATCGGGATGTTGTTCGAGGTATCAAGCGGCCATCGGGCGTCTGAAATTTCTACGCAGGCCGTTCTGCATTATAGGTAAGTGACTGGAAAATCATCTTTGCCATTCAAATATGACAGCATGTAGAAGTTGTAACAAAATGTGTGGTTAGGCGATTCGCTTTCTCGGTATTGGTGAAGATTCATTAAAACTTTGAGCGACAGAATCAGCTTTAATCTGTGACAGTAGGGTCAAATTGAAGACAGAGACAAAAGCCTCAACGAAAGCCGGAAATTTTTCATTGTCCAGGAATTTAGCACTAAACCTTTTCTTTGCGTCCAGAAGTTCAACGTCAAGAGAATTTCTATTCGCTGTAAGATATTAAATGTTTAAATCCTAATATAAATCATATTCAAATCTCTAATTTGTTGTTGAGTTTTGTACTTCATCCGGCGTAAGGGTAGCCTCTTAGTACCCGTAAGAATCATCCAAAACCCATAACCACGAAATTCGAAAAATTAAGAAAGACCTCTTGATTGATCACAGGAGGAACATCTGACGAAAATCATTTTACTTGCAGTAGCCCAAAGATTTTAGTCACATTCATAAACGCATAGTTACGAAAATCAGAAATGATATGGTATGGTCAGCCAGAATCTGAAATGGCATAGTTTTCCACTAATGATGAGACGCCAATACAAATATAAATATGCATCATTAATCCATTCACGATGAATCCTTTCCGAGCATCACCATGCATAAAAGTAATTCATCGGCCCCCCGTTTGCCGATAGTAGTTCTGGGGTAATTCGACCCTCCATATCCAGATTGAGATGGTGAGGCTAAAGCTAGAGGGCTAGCAGCAAATAGTTTATCAGCAATCTAAAGATGAGCGGTTCTCTTACCCAGATTGCCACTTTATATTGTAGGTATACACTCACAATATACATGTTGACTTTAGTGGGTTTGGCCCACCCATGTATTTCGCTCGTGAACGTCAAGCGAGATATTATTCAGGTGGCTAGAAAAGGATGCTGCCATATGAGGAAGGTTATGTGCAGTATAGGGTAGACAAAAAAAAGTTCAGAGAGGAAAAAAATAGTCCGTCTCATTTTCAAATATCGCCCACTACGATATGTATGAAGTAATTTGCGTGTCTCAATCTTTTTCCTTTCTCATTTCTTCCCGTGCCCGCGCCAGCATTCTATCAAAAAACTCTTTGGCCTCTTGAGAATTCTTTAGAACTGAGTGGAGGCGCCCACCCGTGCAAAGGAATGCAGAGCTAACAACGGGGGCGCGTTAATGTTTAAAAAAGTGATCTTCGAACCTGCGAATACATGAACACGTGGGATATGTTGCAAATGAAATTCCATATTCCATGCACAACTGTTTTAAGACTAGCAATCGTTGCAAAGTTGAAGACTATTTCACGAAGGTTTGTAAAAATACACGACTCGACGACTACAGTTTCTTATTGTTAGTGCAATTGCTATCCCGTTCTCGCTCTATGCTCGGGCATCTCAGAACAAATTTGCCAACCACCAAGAAGGCAGAATCGGCAACCAATAATCGACTGTCAGCACTAAGCCAGCGTTCAGACGATGGTTCGTAGTCGGTTCGCACTTCACTATATTTCTTGGTTCATCCATTTCCATATTGACGGCAGTATAATATTTTACTTTTTAGAATCAGATAGGATCAGAACATAAATGTTCTTTTTTTTAATAATTACGGATATTTTATTGTCCAGTCATAATCTCTGATTTTATGAGGGATATCGTCAGACACATAATGGAGGATTAACCGTCAGGAATGATTATTGGATGTGTAATGGACACTTCCGCGTTGCACAAAATAACCTTATGCGGTCGTATGGTCTACAGAGGATTCTCTGAAGGTTTATCGGAGGTTCATAATCTCGTATATACCTGTTCAAACTTGGCGCCTGCGCAGTGATGCGGCGCAGAAGGTTTGCCGCAGTACCTGACCGGACATGATCGCGATAGTATGGACTAGCAAAACTCGCCCGTAGCGGCTTTTCGATTCAAAACTTCAGACACATTGTCCAAATTTCTTTCATTATCATGAAATACGTATAATAACTTCTAAGGGTAAGTAAGAAGGGTACTTTATTCATTTCGATACTTCGAATTCATTTTTGTTCTTTTGCTTTTCTCTCCAACAGTGACATTATCAACTCATCATTTACCGCAGTCAATTTTACTCGAGCTTGTTTAACATTCAATCCTTGTTCATGATTCCCCCATCGAATTTGTCACGTACAAGTCAGGCCGCGTTGGACTTTAATTTTAATTTCGATCATTTCACTTTACTTCCCGTTAATTTCCTATCGTAGCACTTCAATTAGTCTATTTATCTCCCCTGTATATCTTCCATTATCTTCTATATAAATGATTACCAGAAATTTTTGCAAATTATCGTGAGAAATAATATTTCCAAACATTTATCACGACTGCGATTTTTTCAACATATAGTAAGAATGGCGCGAGCGGTAAGAGAATAAATAATTGATTAATTGAAGCGGGTTTCAAATAGCGCTGGGCAAAATCTAATCGGTTCAGTCGGACCCCAAAAAATATAACATGAAACGATTAAAAGCAATTCTACTTGCTGGAAAATTAAATGCCAATCCAAACAAATCAACGCAAAGGCCAATAAATCCAATAAATAAATGCAAGGCCAATAAATTCAAAGAAATAAAATGCTGGGAAAAATGTTGTATTTTGAAATGCTGTGGTTTGTCAGAAGTCAGGCTTAAGACTGACGAGCATCGCTGTTTACAAAATAAAAATCATAGTCAAGGAACAAAACTGTGACAAATAATTGAATATAATTTGGAGGTAGGTTTTAGGAGGCGAATATAAATCAAAAGGGCATAGCCCGGCAATGTAACAATATGTATGATGAGCATCGGAGGTTTTTATATCTTTGCGACCCCTAGGTACGGGAAGGTATCATCATTGTATTTTCGCAAAAAAAAGGAGGTGTCAGCTCTGCCTGGCGATGCGTACCCATACCTTGTTCCTCAATTTGTTGGAATACGTCTAAACACTGCACGGATGTCCGGAACAGTTTTCAATCCTAGACACGCATATAAGCGAAGTTGTACATGATGAACTCATTGTTCGATGTATGACTCAATAATAAGTATGAAATCGAAGAGCGTTCGTCCAATCTTTGGGCTAGGCTCGAAGCATTATTCCACTCTTGTACAGAACATGTAAAATAATTGATCAGGAAAAATGATATAAAGTTAAATTTTCGAACTGCTTGAAATCAAGTGTTCGTGGTATCTTCTGAAAATGAAAGAAAGCTGGTCATTTACGTCTTTTTTTTTTTTTAATGGCACCCGCCTTTATCCATTAAGTGTTTTTTCGTCACGTAGCCTACTCCACTTAGAGGTCTGGAAAAATGGGGTTTGGTAGGAAACGATCGCTCATCACTGCGGGCGGCAGGTATGAGGTATTCTCGAAGCTGCATCTCGAAACCAGGGAGGTTGTCAGAGTGCTGGTGCCGCCCCGTAATACATCGACACATGTACAAACAACCTCGTCACACGATACTCTTTTTGAGTTAACAAATAGCGTGCCCTCATGTCTCACATTTCCCCGTACTGTCTGGTCGACGACGACAACGACGTCGTCAGCGAGTGCCAATCCTTATCATATTTTACCGGTTTTTGAGATTGGGAAAGGTATGTCGCCGTACGAGGCTAGTTGGCGGACCCAAACGCAACTTACATTCGTTAAAATAGCAAAAGTAAGAGCCTTTTCTTTCCCAGACCGCTTGTTAGCGGTGAATTTCATGACTTCCCGGTGCGTTTCTGCCATTTTTACTCCACCTTTTTTCTTTCTTTCTCTCTTGCTCCCTATTTTCACCCTCATACATCATTACTGAGGTACCGTAAATTCCTTTCCCTTTCAGTGTAGAAGTTGGACTACTTTCCATCTTTTTTTCGGATTTGACTGATATCGTGTGAGAGCAATTGCTGCTGAAAATTTTCTATTCTCGACTGCACAATTTTTATTTCAAATCAGTATTTCGTGAGGCTGCGTCAGTTGAATATATCCGCAGACAGTCCTATACAAGCAAATGACTTTTTCGAAATGTCTACAGTGACTGCCATTTCAATCATTTCAGACGTCGTCACAATCGTGTCGAGCATCGTAGTCCTCGGTGTCGGAAGCAGCGGCCAAGTCTTCGCTGCGAGTGCACTCCGGGGCTTACGGTTCTTCCAAATCCTGAGGATGGTCCGCATGGACCGTCGAGGTGGAACGTGGAAGCTTCTAGGCAGCGTCGTCTACGCGCATCGACAAGTAGGTTTTCAACATTCTTTCTTTACCGCGAATATTATGTGGATCAATTGAGATGCCGAAGATTGATGATTGTTCGAGCGGTTTCGACAACCTGTTCTATTTTCAAGGTAAACGATTTCATCAAAGTACAGTATCAAACAATTACGACAGAAATCAAAACTCCAATTGTACTGCTAAGGCTTCCTATTGAAAAAAGAAAGAAGAAAAAAATCCGCCAAACACGAAAATGCATAAGGCATGCATTTATTGCTCTTACAGCTGAGAAATTTGCTAGAGTATTGGATTTAAAAATCATATTTGCACGAGATTCTACGTCATCTGCGGTATACGCAACCGCATGCCCCATGTGTGTGTTGTATTTCATGACAGTTATGTACTTTTGCACCGCCGCCAAATGTTCCCTTGGGCGGCGAGCGCAGGCGTGAAGTTTTTTCCGGACAAGAATTTGTGCCTGCATGCCCATAATTATATCTTTTAAACGGCTGAATATTTTTCGATGTTCTTTATATGACACCGTCATTTGGTCAGAACCACAAAAATCCGCAAAATTGATTCAGTGAATTCGTATAGTTATTGATAGTCGAATCAATTTATGGCATTCAAATAGCATTCTTCTCTCCCACAGAGATATTTCATTTTAGACATGATAACTCTCGAGAAAGTGCACAGATCAGCTTATCAGGTTTGAAAGGCAGATTTCTTTGTCAAACTGTCGCCCCGAATGTATCGATCTTATGGAACGGATCCGATCGCGAACGATGAAAATAAAAATGTTTCACACTAAATCTTCATTATAATACATACAACGTATACCTTAGAACTATAGTTGAAGAAATTGCTCGAATCTTTGATTCTGCCGCCTTTCGAAATTTCAGAGTTCGTTATAAGACGAAAAAAAATTTACCCGAAAAAAATCAGGCCTAAAAAAAGTTCCCACTCAATGGGTTTGGCCTGTAAGGCGCTTGAAAATCCGAAAAAGTACATTTTCAAGTCATGAAAATGTATTTATAGCCAAGTCTTTTAGTGAATAGATTTCTGCTCAAATTCCTCGAACATGATTAGTAATTATCAAAATCACGTCAGATTTTTTCATTACACTTCTTAAAAATCAAAACCTTAAGCTTATGATCTTGGAATCAACGAAAGGCATGGTCTGTCCATTCAAACTTTTGCCCAGAAAAAAAAATGAATCATCAGAAGTTAATGATTAAAATTTTCTTTGAGTGATTGTATGAATTTAAGCGGTTTTTTGTCGCTTGATATGAAGTTTCGCAAGTTAAGTGTATACACATCATTTTAACAGTGGTTAACCGCTTGGTTTTCACCGATAAATTACAGTAATTTATGTCCACCTACATCACCTTCATCAAACAAATTCCGCGGAATATGCACGTAGTACGTAATATCGCGTTTGATAATATATGATAAATATATCTAGTTGTGCGCAAATGTATGTGAACAATGATATGATCTATTGACGAAGCGGTGCATGATGCATTTGGGTGTGAATATCCATATAGTGACACGCCTCGATCGATCCTTGGGATGTCTATACACGTAAGGAACTCGTGTGGAAAACAGATGACCGTTCAAAAATAGATGAATCAGAATATAGCTACACACATTTCCTGAGGCATATTGCACCCATATCTGAGTATATCATGTACGTCGATCAAAAGGTCAATACCAGCCATTGGTTGATTTGATTCTTAGCAAGATCCATAGTCTGCCACTGTGAGGGATCTGGGCCAAATTTCATCTTCGATGACCCATCCCCAATTGACGGTGGCATTTTTGGTGAATTCTATGAGATAATAATATTCAATCACTCGTGACTATCAAATATTAGACTTTTTTACCATCCATATGAACTAATCAAATAATCCTAAAGTGGGCGGTGAGGTCCATATCGAGCACGTGAGATTGGCATCAATGCTTTTGTAAAATTAAATGTTTTTTGTGAGTTTAACCAACATATGTTGTTAGTCGAAGGGTGATATACGTACAGTTAGACCTAAAAAATTAGTCATTTTTGAGGGATTTTTTAAACTAAGAAATAATTATTCTACATTTATCAAACTGTAGGTATACTTTGATAGTATAATAATTTTTTTTAATAAAGTTATCATGAAAATCGCGGAGCTGTAGCCGAGTGTAATAGCAAGGTTGCCCGGGAGTTGCGAGTCGGCGTGTAGTAGTCTAACTTACCGTAAACTTAGATTTACAAGAAAATTCAAAATTTTTTTCTGTTAGAACATACTTATAGATATATTTTCCATTTCACAGTAATTTAAATGAAGAAAATACATACAAATTGAAAAGAATGCCACGTATTAACGAAAAACAATCAATATTTGACGCAACATTTTTGCAAAGTTGGAATTAAAAATCCTAGTTTTTTGATAATTTTTTAGAAACAAATCTCGTCAACTGAAAGGTAATAGTCCTATCAATATTTGTACAAAGTTTCAACTAGTTTTTGAATAATCCCGCACACTAATTTCGAAAATGTAGTTTTGAGAAAAACGCCCTAAAAAGTCCCCCTTTTCTATTTTATTTCTCTTTTTAAGAAGATCTACTTGATAAATACTAGCCGTGATAAAAATTCGAAGAAGGAAATTATCAGAGAAAGCTCCCCGTATACTCACCCCTCTGCGCTGTAGATTTCACCTGCTGCACGCTCTCCAAAACCGAACGATGGGGCACAGCGTTTATGGGCTGTAACTCTCGAAGTTTTTCGATTTTTGCTTCGAAACTTGAGGAAAATATTCTACACATATGGTTCTAGCGTTTTTTGATCAGTTTAAATGTGTATCCCTCCTTAGAACAACGGTACATATCTTCACGACTGATAGAATCATCATCGACATATTTTCGAACGAATGGCTCTATACAGTCATTAAATTGCTCATCTGCTTTTGTCCACGATGATCTAATCTAGAATAATTCCGTAAATCCGTATCTATAGAAATCAGTCATCAAATAATTTCGCCTACATTTCAATCTAGCTTTGCTTGCAATCCGCGTTTTCATTAATTATCGAATAAATAAATAAATCTGATTCCTTCTTTTCTCTATAGCCACGCCAAGAACTCCGACAAGGACTCGGAGATAGGAAGTCGAATTTTTATTCAGTATATTTACTACTTTTCTTCTTGCTTCAACCGTCAGTCGTGAATAAATTCGAATAAAGATGAGCCGTAGGATCAACTTTTATGAATGCACTGAAACGAAGCCTAAATAATTCTTTCGAAAACATTGATATGTTAAAAAGACATTTCCCCAGCTGCTGATATTCATAATTCTGAAGCGTTACGGCAAACTGTAAGATTGCGTCAGATTTTTTTTAGGATTCAATTTGAAATTAATGCGGATGAATGGATTATGTGCCAGGAAGTAACAATGAAACATCATAAAATCACATTGAAGACAAAAAATTTTCTTGTTTATTATAAGCGAATAATTGTGCCTTTATTCATTTATTGTTGGCTAACCTGAAATCTGAAGAAAGTACAGTCTGCTCTTTTACATCTAATGCACGGTTCATTTTTTATAAAGTCCATCAATCTCAAGATGATAATTTAGCGCAGCGACCGTTATTATGCTAACAGTTATTTTTCTCGCTACGAAAAGCGGTCTTTGTCGCACATAACACGAAGTCCGACACAGTCGACGTTCCTAAGAAATGCCAGATGATAACTTCAAGAATTCCTCCTTACTATCAGTCAGCGCCGAGATTAGCTTTGCACAATATTCCGAGACGGCAAATCGAAAGCTACACCTTTTGATCCAACTTTATTCAGAACGCAATCATCCAAAACGGAAATTAGAGTCCTGCCACCCGGCTACGAATAACATCCCCGAGAAAAACTCCCTCATTCCAACCATTGACAAAATACAAAAACGTGATTGACGATTTCGAATAATTATCGAAAGTCAAATCCAACATATTCCTAATGCTATCTACGAACTTGTGATGCGATATTTGTGTGCAGAGCGAGTAGGAGGGAAGTCTGAGGGAGAATGAACATATCGGCTAAAAGTTTTCATTTTTCTGTGATTATACTTCAAGATGGTATATTCTTCAGCCAAAAACAAACAAAAAATTGCATGATTTTTTGCCGAACTTTTTTGGTTTTCACATTCGAAGTAATTCGAATTCGAAGTATTCATAACCTTTCCGTAAAATCTACCGTAATTCAATGTATAATCTGAAGCTGTACATTCTAATCACAAAATTTTCGGATTGTTACAGGAACTAATCACCACCCTATACATCGGATTCCTGGGCCTTATATTCGCCAGCTTTTTGGTCTACTTAGCAGAAAAGGAAGACGAACATTTCAACAATTTTGCCAAGGCTTTGTGGTGGGGCGTGGTGAGTGAAAATTATCTATAATTTGAAGCTAGATCTGCCTTTCTGACAAAGATGCGTTTTTTTTGCATAAAAGTAGGATAACTACATGATGTGTGTGGCAGAGGGCACAAGAAATGGAGAAAAGCTGTAAATTAGACGGATATTTTTTAGAAGCGAACAAAATTTCAAAATATATCGTGAGAATCACGTTATCAAAAGAAAACGAGTGAAAATTACATAAACAAACGGATACAAAGACTTTTGTAGATCATAAAATATACCTCAAGTTTAATCATATTTTTCAAATTGAAAATACAACTTCTATCAAAAATTGAATGAGAGTGACAGGTTTCTTTTACGGACATATGATTTAATCGAATTCGTAGTCATTTTTGTCTCTTTTCCTCAAGGATATAGTTTTTATTTTTGTTATAGTCATTTTTGAAGGTAGTCGTGTCGATTGTTTCTGGGATGAAGAATAATCTTTCTGTGTGGTTTGATTTATAAAGCATAAATAACGATTTCATGTCATCGATTAATCAAATCTATATTACATGAAAAGTGGCATTATAGTACGATCTTGGTAAGAGACAAATTTTCGTTGATAGATGGTTTTTGGGTTATAATCATGATGTACTTATGACGGAAATATTTTAAAACAGAAATGCTTTCATGTAAGTTTTTCGCACGAACGGGATTTTTCAGAAAAACTCAGTCATTTAGATCGTCCAAAGATGTTTTAGAATTAACTTCAGCGCATTATGAATCGTACTTTTCTCGCCCAAGAGATTGGACTATTAGTGATTAGTTCAGAAGTGATTTGGAACATGAATTTCTGAATAAAGTAAACTTTGAAATGTAGAAGGAGAATCAGCAAGGTGGGAGGCCATGCGGCGCTGATAATAGGAGTTTCGCGGGTTGACCGACTTGTCGATCATGTTAAAAATAGGCCTAGGCATTGACAGGTACCGGGTGGTAGGTAATTACATGACAGAAAGAAAGGTGTCGAGTTACTTTTGGATGGATGATTGGTTATGATCGATGGATAAATGAATAGTAGGATCGAATGAAACGTTCAGATGGAAGGTCTGGACCTGACGTAACACATGATGGATTCCATGTGGAACAGATTAAAAAAGGTCTCGATGTCACGGATTCTTTATTTTTAGCATGTGTTCTAATATACCTTCTACATATAAGCTAGCAACTTGAGATTTGCGCATATAATATATAATATAGGTCATTTGACCTTCGATGTACGAACCGTTTAGGTTTCCATATTTTTACACACCTTTATTATGCTTTCGGATGGAAATAGTAGTTGATGAGTAGTAGTTTATGGGAGAAAAGTTCTAGGGTAATGATTTGCATAATTCTTCGTGTGCTTTAATACTAATAACAATTTTTATCGCACGAAATCCATCGCTGTTGAAAATTTTTAGCAATGAAAACTCAGATGACGAAGGATAATATCGTCGAGTGATGAGTGAATTATTAGGATTCCCAATATCAAATTTCCGTGAGACATCAATTCGATCCGCCATTTTGAATTTTAAAACGTTAATGTCATATTCATGTTTAGAAACGTAGCCAAAAAGCAACAAGATACGATTCAAATCGCAACTATAGCTACAGTATAACGTCCATGGACCCCATAGCATATAAGTAATGCAAGCGAGACACGGCTAAAGCTGACAAAATAGAGTTACTGGCAAACCCTGCAGGTGATACAACATTAACATGCGAACGGTCGGCGGTTAGCAGTGGCTAAGGCATGAATATCTTTACATCGCATGCCCAATATTTCACGGACTTTGGACAGGTTGGCGAACTCCAAGAAATAGATAGTCCTCTTCTTCGATCAAACGTAAGATACAGCTGCGGTTGTGTCAGTTAAAACGGATTGTCTAGCAGCTGAACCTGCCAACGCCAAGTCTTATCAGTTTCCTACAAAAGCTAATAGATCGCTCAAATCGTCTCGGTTTATACTCCTCGCTTTATGAAGCTGCACAGGACATACTTTTCAAATTCTCGACATAAACTTTAATCGTCGCTTTTACCCTCTGATTATCTGATTGCCGGTATCTACTTCGGTTAATCAATTATTAATAGTGCAGAAAAAGGAAAGAATCAGCGTTGGCGATATCCAAAGTTTTACTGTGCGATTTCAAAATGAGGTATATAAATTGCACTGCGTGTGATTCAGCAAAGCGTATGACTAATTGGATATTTCAAATGTAGAAAATATTTACTGCAGAAAGTGTTTTAAGCTACATCATAGTTGTGTACCTTGGTGCGGTCGCAAAACAATTTTGAAAACTACCCTCCCAAAAAATAATGGCGTTTGAACTAATCGATGCTGCTGTGTTTTGTCGTGGAAAGGCTTTTCTTCGAGATAGTACTACTTCCATATCAGAATGATATATATTTTTTATTTACTATCTAAAAATCGAAAATTGTTCTGAGTCACCCCTATCTAGTAAATTCTCTAGAAGAAATTAGAGGAGAAAATTTGAAAACCTAACACATTGCTCAATGACAGTTGAAAAAATTTTCAATTTTAACACGTAAGGCATGTTTTCCGTCGCCCAAATGCAGATATTTATTGTGCTATTCTATTATACTTTTTTGTTCTGCAGGTAACGCTATGTACGGTGGGCTACGGAGATGCAGTGCCAAAAACGTGGCAGGGCAAAGTGATCGCCTCCTTTTGCGCCCTCCTTGGGATCTCATTCTTCGCCCTACCAGCAGTGAGTGTTCTTGTAATCTATGGATTTTTACCCTTTTAGGATGTGATACGGATATCAAGAGTGCAAAGGTGAAGACTCTCAGAGACTCTGATGTAATCCGAGCGTAAAGATCTCTCAAACAACGCGGAAACACGGTGATTTTTTTGTTTGTGTTTCCATTGTTCTTTTTCCGTCAACGCAACAGCTAATCAGAAAGCCATCCACGTTATCGACTCGATAGATCTCCACTCCCGACACTCCCGTCACAAGCGACACCCACAACACAATCTTTTTCCATGAACACATTTATACCCAACTGAGGAAGGTGACTTTCCTATTACACCGACTACAAATTTCAAACTTACATTATTATCATTATTATCTTTGAAAGTTTTGCTCACAACAACCGTAGGTACCAATGAAATTATGATATGCTTTGTCTCTACTCTGCAACAAAGTCCTCAAAGCTTACCGTGAATAATTTATGTGTAGAATCTTTTCACAAGAAATAATTTTTTTTATGTAGGTAAATTTAATCTTCATCAGATATGATAAATATTTTTCTAGATTGTTCATGTAAAGTTGCTGAGTTCTTTAGAGACAAATTATCACTTTTTCCTTGGGGGTAGTTTACGAATCCGTAAGGATATCGCTTTTATTGATCCATATTCTGCATGGGCTGTTTTACCCTGCAATTTATCACTGGCCAGGGTCCGGTGAAAGATGAATTTCCAGTAAGACGCTTCTATTATGATGTGCAGGCGTGTATCGTTGGACGAAAAGTGACACTATCAACTTTTTAGCTACCCTTAACCTGCACTTTTTTTCTTAGCAGACGTGAATCTAAGATCTCGCCATTCTTCGGCAAGCTGACACGGGTCCTAAAACCGAAGAAATTTTTCATCACACCTATCCGAATCTATCCCAGAAAAGAAGGTCCACAGATATCTGATATAACTAAGCGGTGGAAAATCAATTTTCAAATGAAATGATCGTGTAAAAGGAGCCGAGCAGGAGCTTTGACGAAAAAATATTGAAAGAAAAAGTCAATCTATCATAGAACTAGTACGTGATAACGCCGCTGATAACGTCATTTCCTGCAGTCACGCTAATTTTCACCTTTTTTTCAGTCTTCGAGAATAATGATTTTTGGATATTTTTCGTATCAAATCAAACGGAGCAAATGAACATCAACTTCGTCTGAGATCCTAGTTGCTTATATTCTTCTGCACTCTCGCATGGTCACATGTCATATGGTCATGGTGGCTATACAACAGGTGTGGCCAACTTCATTAGATCCAAGATCTACTGTTTACTGACAAATTCGTGTGTGATCTACCAATTACATACTTTTTGAAATTCTAAATGAAACAGTATAATTCAGTATACAATTATGTAGTATTATTTATTTTATTAGGAGGGAAAACATAAAATTGAAAATTATTTTTAGTAACTGCTTATTTACATTGGTGTGAGCATTGCATCGGAGCATCTTCCGCTAGATTACCAAAGTCAGATTTGTAGCTGGAAATTGCCAACCTCAAAGAATCCAATGTATGAGCAAGAACGCTGTGTGCTTTCTGTTTGTTTCAAGTAGGAAAATGCTGATTCACATAAGTATGTCGAACCAAAACACGAATGCAGTTGTTCGACACATTTCTTCAAATTTGAATATTTCTCGTTGGAAACCAGTGCCCAGAAATCTAGACCACAGGATGACCTTGCTTTTAGAAATATGTCGCAGCGCAGAGTAATAATTTCGTTTTGAAATATCATGTGGTCCATTTCAAATGTATCTGCAAATTTTTGAGCCATTTCGTAGATGTCACTATGATTAACCAAATTATTAAACGGATAACTGACGAATTCCACCAACTTCTCAATTTTTTTGAAATCACTAAAGCGAAGTTCGAAATCGAGTGATACCACTACTTTAATTTCTGCCGTATACTTGTTAGGAATGAAATTATAGGCGGGATGTTTTTCCATATGATCCTTGATGTTTACAAATTGTTGAAATTTTTTCTTCTCGATGTCAACTATCATAGAAGCTGTTTGACTTTGGAATGCTACAATAGAACTCCTCATTTTTGTTACAGTTTTATTCTTGCCTTGTAGTTCCAGATTTAATGTGCTCAGTTTTCCTGTAAAATCTGCTAAAAATGCTAAGTCACATTGCCAGTCTAAATCACGCAGTTGCTGATAATCATCAACCCTCTTTTCAAGAAATTTTATTATTTCGTCCAATAGATCTCGAAATCTTTGCAAAAACTTGCTTCGGCTCAACCACCTCACGTCAGTGTGTAATGCCAAATCTGGTTCCTTCCCATCTAATTGCTGTTTAAAGAGCCGCCTTTCGAGAGATTTCCCTTTCATGGAATTTACAATCTTAAAAGAAATATTCATTACATGTTTTGTGTTTAGTATTTTACTCGCCAGTACTTGTTGATGAATTATGCAGAACTGGACAGTCTTCGTCTTTGTGACAAAGAGCAATAAAACCATTATGAACTCCTATCATTGCAGGAGCCCCATCCTTTTTTTTCTTTTAAGGAAATCATACTTAGCAGTTCTTCTTTCGTTGAGAAATCTTCAAAGACCATCCGAATAAAAATAAGTAATTGTGCAGTATCAGTGATATCTGTTGACTCTTCAAGTTGTAGCAAAAAAGCAATGTAACAGATAATAATTTCTTTGTAGTTTTTCGTTTATGTTTTCACTCATCGTTTCTATACGGCGCATCACAGTATTTCGAGACAACTGTAAACCATGAATGGCTTTTTTAATCTCATTTCTATTTTCGAAATTCACGAACAGCAAATCTGACACTTCTTGGGAAATTTCCTTGATGTATTCTCCATCAGAAAAAGGTTCACACTTTTGTGCAATTCTGTAGCTTATTTGGAGAGAAGTTTTAGTTGCAGCCTTACTTTGCTCAATAGGCCTAGAAAACAAGTTTTCTTGAACTGTTAATTGAGATTTCAATGCTTGCAATCTACTCTTTCTTATTTTTCTGTTAGATGAAAAGTCTGTCTGATATTTACTATGAATTATGTTGAAATGTCGCTTTAAATTTCCTTTTCTCGGTATGGCCCGATTTCACCTATTCTTGGTGAAAGTTATGAGTTTTTGATTTCTTTGGAGCACATTTTTCGAGGATCTACAAGAATCAAATTAAAATGTCAATAACATAATTCGTGTAATA
Organism: Athalia circularis; assembly: GCA_963978495.1. Lineage (NCBI taxonomy): Eukaryota > Metazoa > Arthropoda > Insecta > Hymenoptera > Athaliidae > Athalia > Athalia circularis. The sequence continues at coordinate 15,802,241 of OZ021698.1, read as the reverse complement.
ATAAAATTAGTAATATCCTACCACTAAATTTGCATTAAATTTATTTTCACAAAGTTAGCGAGTGAACATTATTTTCAAGTTTTCATTCATTTACGCTTTTGGTAGGTACCTGTGTGGTAGGAAGGAAGAAAATAATTGTTTTATAATACACTGTTTTAAAATACACTGCAATTTCTTAATCGATCACGATCGACCGGTTGGCCACCCCTGCTATACAATATACCTTTACGAACCCTCTGGCGCCGTGAGACTCTCAGGCGTTTCGAGATAGGTACGCGCTATTAATTTAAACGTTGTAAGCTACGTTAGAGCTCCATGGGTCTATTTATCGTTAGATTAATAGCCCACTTCTACTGGATAAGTTAAAACACACATGAAGAAACGTGTATAGTTAAACTGCAGTAACTAGCATCCAGGCTATTATTTAATAATCCAGCTATACTCATAACAATAATTACGGAATTGAAATGCTCGATGTCGGCGTGTGAAATTTTGAGCCATCAATTCGGAGGTATACATTTACAAAAAATAAAAAAAATAATACACAGATGCAAGAAAAAATTGAAAGCTCAGAGTTTCCCTCGTTTAATGAGTTTTACCAATCTTTTTTGAAAATTGCAACGACAGCTATCGCTCCCGAAAGTTTCCAAATCCGCGTTTTTTCGGTACCGATAAAAGGAGATGAACTTTGGAATATCGTCAATCGTTGAGGAGGTGACACAAAATTTGAAAAAATTACGAATTACTCCTTGGAGGATATGATGTCGTTGCAAAATTGAAAAATCTTACAAAACCTGGCGCCCTAGTGCAGAAAAGTGCAAAAAGACGAGCTCAGAAATGGCGCAGCTTAGGTGGACCGGAAAGAGCTGAAAATTTGTAGAAAAATCCATCTTATCTAATACCCTGAACAGAAAATACCCCCCATATAACTTCGTCAAGAATTCTCCTTTGACAAGAATCATAAAAAACACTGTTGGTAGAACAGGTTGAAATTCTCACTAGAAGACCAACGTTACCAGTCACCAGGATAACGGGAAAACTTGTTGCAGGGTATCCTAGGGTCTGGGTTTGCATTGAAGGTACAGCAGCAACAGCGGCAAAAGCACATGATCCGAAGACGGCAACCAGCTGCCAACCTTATTCAAGCTCTATGGCGTTGTTATGCAGCTGACGAGCACAGTATGAGCGTAGCGACATGGAAAATTCACCAGATTCCACTTCCTAGTCCACCCAGGTTCGTTTCACAAGTTGTTCATCATTTTTGCATCCTCTTTTTATTATTATTTTGTTTATTTAATTATTTTTTTGTGTCAAATATACGGTTTCCGTCCACATTGCCCACCATACATATAAAAATTATAAATTATCATAGAAAATTTTATAATGAGAGTAACTTACGATGTGCATTTCTATTTATGGTTGTTGTATCATATGTTGTGATAATTTATCAACACATTGCCTAATCACATGGTAATTTTTTAGAGGGCAGCGTTTATGTTCGCATTTGCATACTGTCGAGTATAAGTTCAACTTTCAATATTATTCCCGTCTGTTCTGTCTTCTGCTCAACTGAAATGCCGTAGCTGAATTTTAATATCAAAAAATGTTGATGCCGAACTCGTAGCTGGAGTTCGAGAAGATGTCTAGATGATTATGATGCACTACCGTATGGTTGTATTCAATCGTTGAAAATTCAGTGAAAGATTGTAATGACATGTTACGACCGACCGATGATCTTGAAAAACAACTCCTCAACCTCAATTTTAGTAGAATTGTAAGATATGCTGCTCAAAAAATACCGTATGACCACAACCGAAACAAACACAATATCATTCCCTGTATGTGCAGTGATGTTAGGTTTCTTCTTCTCCTGTTTCACCAACGTACTCAAAATTATATCCTTGGAAACTGTGAATTTAGTATGGAAATATTTTTCATACACATGATACACATAGTTGAGTTTTTCAAGTTTTCTTTTTCTGTTTTTGATCTTGAACCTTTCATACAGATGAAATGGTCGAAGAATTCTGAATTTTCTGACTTTGCCTCAAAGAAAAGGTCAGCCATTTCCAAAATCAGACGTACATCTTGGTGTAGTCATGGTATATCTAAAATCTAACTTGATTTCATATGAATTTGACAATTTTATTTCGGCTCGTGCGGTTATTACCTTGTTTTTAGGTCATTCAGAATAACACAAAGTATCGATAAAGTGTATGTGATTTTACTTAAACTTCTGTGACAACTTGCGATAAGTAATTAAAAGTCATCCGGAGTCTGCTCAAAATGTGTACATTATTCTCGTTATTTGAAGTTTTTTCAATGAATGTCGTTTTTGTCAAGTACTTCAATCTTTAAGTCTAATAGGTGTGCGTCACGACATGGAGTGGTTAACCTTTGCCTTTTCTTCCTCATCGTCACTAGTTGCTTAATATAATAATACCTATACTCATACCATCTTGATTTCTGACGTAAGTCTATTTTCATCATTACTAGTCGTACATCTGAATTCTTCTATTATCTGTGAAATATGCACCCAAATTTTTCCTCTTCTCATTACCTGCCTTTTGCTGCACCGCACGCAGTGGGGCCGCCAAAGAGGAAGGCGGAGGCGGCGTACGCCAAGTCCTCCCCGCGGCCGCCATGTGAGTCTCTATAATCTCTTCTTTCCTGTGTATGATCTTATTCGATATTATTTATTAGAAACACAGTCCCTAAACCACACAATCGAACACCTGACCTCATTATTTGCATCTTAAACACTGTGCTTTTTCCATGGCTTACCGCATCTGTAGCTTATACTCTTATCTAGAACGTCGGCAATCGCAGAAAATTTAGTATCTCACTAGAAAATCTGACACAAAAAGTAAGCAACAGCCAAAGCAACAATGGTTGACTCACTTTTGGTAGGTACTTTTTGTTTCGTGTTTTTTAGTGAGATTTAGTTTTGAAAGTTGATGAAAGGATTGGTTCTTTAAATTTGGAATAGTCGTTTGATGGTAATTTCGCGATGTGCCCAACGAATTTTTTTACACCCATGGTGCTTTTGAGTGGATCTCACTCCTTTGGTAGATTTGCTTGCTATTAAAGACAAATATAATTTCATAGATTTGTCTCTTTAGAGTAGATTTAGTTCAACCTGTTACTTGCGGGCGTGGATCACGAGTTCTCGGACGTGCGAGTAGCATAATCTAATCGAGAAACTTACTCCCGAGCGTCTGGCCGTAGGGAATCTCGGAGTTGCTCATACTCGTGATTACTAGGATCGCAGTAGTTTTAAAGATTTGATTGAATCGGAATGCCAAAATAAATTTGTATATGCAACAGGTGGAATCGCAACTCATAGAAGAGTTTCAATTTATCTCTTAATGAACATTAGAATTACATGTACCAGGGTGGTAATGACGATAATAATTATGATATTGCAACGATTTATAATCCCAATCGATCCGTTAATCAAAAATACTCGTATAATGCATGAAGCCGTAATCGTCAATTTTGACGGAAAATCGGGCCGACAAACGCATTCCAGAAGAGTCGGAGGAAGTAACTCTCCGAAACTACGGATGTGAAACAATAAGCCACACCGTTGATCCTTACAACGAATCACCAGCTGAAGATCGTGATGATGCAAAACGATTTTTGCAAAAGAAAAAATTGATGGTAGTTATATTGAAATTTTCGCCAGTAGAATCTACAGAGATACGGGTCAATTTCGAAATTACCGAAAGTATGATGCATGTTTGATCGTGAAGTGTTTCAAATTTTTAGTCCGAACTTCATTGGATGCATTTCAGGTAAATGCAGCCGACATAAATGTGAAGTATGCTCTAAAAGCAATCATCCTGTATTTAGAAGAGTTGTAATATAATAATTCGATGGAAATAACTGACGCATGCATACACGTAGGTAATAAAGTTGAACATACGAGTTTTGGCGGCCTGCATTTCTGCGATGAACATCATTCTTTTTATTTTTGAGTATGGATGTACGTACGTATCATTGCTAATTGCCACTCAATAGTAAACTCATTAATGTTGATAATTTTCATTTCAGATCTATATTTCTGCGAGACTGTCGTACCTGCATGATAATTATTATTATAAATAGTCGTATTTCAGTCGTATTTTATGCGAGCTGAAAGTATTTCGTGAGAGCAATAAACATTCATCTCACAAATCCTTTCTTGTGCTCCCATAGGTTACGTGTTGAGCCGCCATATTTCAATTGTGAAAAACATCACGTGATATTCCGATTTCGAAACCTCTTTATTAATTTCTTTCCGAGATTCAATGTGGGTCTTAGTTTAAGCTTTCAAACGCTTGAAAACCTCTACTAAAGGTTAGGGGTAAGAAGCAGAGTGGTGACGCGTTACAAATGAGAAAGGCCTATAGAAAATGTTTCAAGGGGAAGAAACCAGGGCTTTGAGAGTCTATAGTTTTGGAAATATCTGAAGCATACAAAATACCCGAGAATGGCAAAAGTATAAGGGCGGGAAGACCTCAGGGGTGAAACAAACTCAGGGCAAAAAAAAAAACAATCATGGGAAAAGCCAGGAATAGGAAAACCTGATAAAAGGAAAGGGAGCGGGGGTGGGGGTGGTGGCAAAATCCTGGGCTCGCGTACGTTTGAGAGAAAAGAAAACAAATTCATAAATTGCTGCTGAGAGCGTTTCAATGTAAATTTTCTCATGGAGACAAGTCTCCTTTTCAAATATCGAAAGAAAATTGCACGTGACTGATCGCGATTTGCACGTTTATGAATAAAAACAACTAGGTATCCTATGAGATTATAGCTCAATTCAAAAAATCAATCATTTTACCGTTTTTACCCGTTACGACATCTGGATCTTTTGCGTTATTCTAAATTCTAAGATAAATTCGGTAAAAACAATCAATTTTCTCCTTACTAATAGCTGCTACATATACACCGTCGTTCCTTTCATATGGCTATTCTTATCGTAGAAGTCTGCTTTGGCAAGACATCAAGATCGATGATATGTCGACACGGTGACGTTCCGCGATAACAAAAGTGATAAAAAAAAGCATTCTACTGTTTTTAACTTTGCGGGGTGAAAGGTTAGGCCATTTCATAATTCATCGAGCGATATTATTCCTACTGACGAAGGCATCGCGAGCCGAAGCCTTGATTGGGAAAAATACATTAAATGATAAATATGAATATTACAGCTTTTCAATTATTTGGAAAGTTTAGTCATACAAGCCTGGCTATGCCGAACTGGTTAAACCCACAAATTAGTTATTTCTTTCTTCTTTCTTGAATTGGTGATATTGTACCTGTAACTAATAGGTACAAGCAAATGTGATAATATCTCTTGAAAAAAAAAGTCTCCAAATAATCAGACAGTTGTGGTGGGGTCTTTTTTTATTATTTTATTTTGTTTTGCGCAATTGAATTCGAGTAATTGCCAAAAAGAGACACTCGTTGAATTCATTTCTCACAGAGAGAGCTCTATCTTTTTCTGACGTTGATTCGGTTAGCCTCCGGCGGCAAACGAGGGATAAACACTAATAGGAAGCAATTTGCATTAAATACTCGCTAAATATTTCAAATTAGAATGCTTGCATTCATGTATGGAAGCGTATCACTCAACCTAACCCAAGAAAACCCAACGTAAGTTAATCCCTGAGTCTGACAAACATCTTCTACTGGATTTGTTGACAGTCGGGTGTCTTCTAGCTTCAAACACAACGCATCATTCGTCAGCAGATTGCCAACGATTCGTAGGCACAAGAGTACGTCTCTACACAGCCCCAGCCTACACAAACCTGGACATCAGGGTCACAGAGGCAACGCGACGAGGTCATTTGCAGATATGAACGCGTCAGCAGAGAACTTGGGTCGGTATCCAATCCATACATCGCCTTTATTTTCGTCTTTTTGTGATTATTCTCTTCCACCATCAGTCTTGGATTCTGATTTTGTGAGCACAGAAAAAACCATGCGCAATTATTATAATCTTATGTCGTGAAATTCTAATAGAAAAAAGATAATTTTTCTCAACTAAGTCCCAGTGACAATCTGACCCACATGAATACAAAAAAAAATACTACAAATCTGACTGTAGACTACCAATCGTGTGTCTACTCATTTGACTGTACTGTGCCAGCAGATTTTCAATAGACTGTTATCAACGACAATATTTTTACAGTCATTTTCTTAAAAATTGGGATATAAATATATTGCGGGTATTTGCGCTTCACATGCTTCCAATAGTTTGAAAGACACACTTTTGAATATAGTCGAGATATTTTTGCTTATTGCTGTCCGAATGCAGTTTCTGTTGTAGGTTTCCATTGGAAAATTTCAGTATTTTCTTCGACTGATTAGTCGTATCAACTTACCACACACCGGCTACTTTTGTTTTATTGAGCTACGGTGGCACAACTTGATGAAAAATATTTATTAGTATCTTCGGCCGATCGCGATTGACTGTAATGTGAAGTATCAATAATATCAATTTTTTGTCTCATTTTGTAAGCGCAATTGACTGAACAGAAATTACTTTCATACAGATTTCATTCAAATCCGGTGTCCGAAGAATTCATGCAATTCATGTTCTTCTCAATGAATCGGATGATCTATAGAATGTCCACAAATCCGCAAAATCACAAGGCGCTCTTTTGTTCACAGCGTATTGTTCAATTCGGTTCTACAATTTCGCTGGGCCCAGTAGAATCAGACGAAAGTGCGCATCTGTTATAGACAGGGTTGTAAAGTCCGCGATCAGAACTAAAATCAAAAAATATTTCATTGAACGATGCTAGATTCTACATCAGCATGACATCATAGACATCAATATATCAATTATTTTGCAGTATCTACACTGATTGTGAGGTGGTCTTCATACAGTCTGAGAAATGGTTTCTTGATGATGCATTTTTACCAAAAGGAATTCGGTTGAGGAATTATCACTACAAAAGAATGAGTTTTGCAGCGAAAATATAAATTCGGTAGTCTTTGTTTAACCACAGATTTTGAAACTATGGTACTTCATAACAAATGTGGAATGGCAGGTTAGACTGGGTACCTATATGGCTGTTAGAACTTTTTTGTTTCATCGGAATGGAAAAACAAATGATGATAACTTTTCATACTGTGCTGACCAGACGAGCTATCTTGAATTTGTACTGTCAACTTATCATTCTAAATTAACGGCCACAGAACCTCTCGTATGAGAATTTCAAACCGTTTGATTTCACAATCAGTCAAAAATTGGTTATAATTTAATGCTTATAGAAATCCTGAAATTTGTACATTTCCTTCTCATCAATTGAATATTTTTTACTGCTCACAGGAGGCGTGAGTACCAATGGCGGCAGACAACTGAACGCGAGTCATTCGGAAGATTCGGTCACTGAGACAGCCTTGTCTAAAAAAAACTCTGATGGTAAGCCCACTAATGTTTATAGGTATGTGTTTGTACTGAATTACCCATAATCAATCTCTATCACTACGTCCAAGATTGCTATTACCTGTTACGTATTAAATTTTCGATGCTTATTTTTACATTTGAACTGCATTCATCTCCCCGTAGAACGAGCGGGAATATTGATTTTTTTTTTACATTTGGAAACGTTCGTGCTTTCGAAATTTATGGTTCGTTTTCTCATACATAACTCTATGGGTCATGAATATTTTAATCAGTGCAACAACCATAGGAAAACATTGAATTGTATCATGTACAGATCAATTTTAAAACATTTTTGTGCAATGATCGTTTTCAAAACTCGTCTTTGTTAACATGCTATAATTTTTCCATACTGTGTGCCTTGAATTTATTCGATTGGAGTTGTAATAAGTGCGATAAATATATAAGGGTATTCCAACCACTACCACCGCGCATTTGACTCGGCGATTTTTTATTTACTTGTTGCTATTTTCATGCAATGATTTTGTATTTCAGAGGTCTATATTAACGAAGTATCTGTGAATCTTAGAAAAATTAATTTACCACCCGTTATCTCGTCATAAGTATCACCAGCTTCGACGAGATCCTCCATTTTTTTTGTGAGAATCAGAATTTTGATTTATGAGACCTTGCTGATCGTAGGCGGTTCACTTCTTCTACGACTTTACCTACAACCGATATTAGAAAATCGGTTATCAATACGTATAAATATGGCTGAAGTAATCAAAATTTTTAAAATTTTGATAATCAGCTGAATCGACTCGGGGAAAATAGTGTTTGGAATGCCTAAATGTTGGCTACATAGTGAACTAATGAATGGCAAAAGCTTTCCTGTATTGCGTACTTATATTTTGCAAGCAAAATACTATTGCTGGCTAATATTTAGCTTGATGTTGGTAAACAACGACCAGAATATCCTTAAGTATAAATTTAAACCGACAATATGTATTCTTCCAAAACCAGGGGTTCGGAAGTAGCTGCAGCGATGTAATGGTGGAGTTTATGACTGATATGTGTCTTGAACTTCGGTTATTCATAGTCAGAACTGAATTTCAAGGCAGTTTCAAGTCAGCATTAGACTTGACTTGATGGGCTGGGAATTGAATATGTGTCATGACTGTGAAAACCAATCCAGGTTCAAACCTGAAAATCCTTCAAATACTATACGGTTTTTCCCAAAACTAATAATTTTCCATTTATTCTTGGAAGCTCAAGTTGATTTTTCCCTAAAATCAACTACCTTCTGATCTACTATTGCACCGGTCTTTCTTGGTAATCCATTGCATGGCGTGCTTGCGCAGATATCACCCAATTTCGTTCATGGAATTACAATGAGTTAGAATAGAATCGTGGGTATCTAGGGGCCCAAATAGCGCGCGACCTGAAAGCAACCACGCTAACTTCTACCGTGGAACAATGCTGTGGTGACTGTAGCCAGAGCACCGATGGTTGAAGCGGAAACTTTGGCAAAACTGATATATTATTAAGGAAACCGGGGCATCGTGTGGTACCCGAAAAATAGAAAAGAAAAAAAAAAGGACAAAATCAGATACTCGCGGCGAAACGCGGTAGCCCGTCGAGCTCCGTTCTACTCGGTTTCTCCCATGAAATTTTTGTAATTAACACAAAATGAATCCAATATTTCAGTATTAGGTGAATTTTAATATCCAAAGAAGCAATAATCGACCAAACAAATGAAAATTCTGATGTTCCACCGATTTTTACATATTACTTTCGGGTACCCCTTACTGCTACAGGATTGATACAATGTGTGACATTTTTCTAAGTCATACAGCTGAAACAATATGAGCTAAAATTATTTGCCAAGCGCAATGAGAAACAAAGAAAACGGTTTACAAATTCCAATAACTTCTTCATTCAACTCCAACTAGCGTTCATGTTCTGTTCCAGTTTCCCAAGTATGGTTTTCGTATTTTTTTTTTTTTTTTTTACAAATGTACAACTTTCTGGTCTACTGCTCGAACGATACTCTCTGCTAACACGTCGCCCGCCCGACTAATATCACCCTGCTTCCCTCACGAAGTTAGAATAGCTTCACCCGTAGAACTATACCTAGGAGCCCTGATAGGGTGCTGAAATTCACAGAGAAATAAAAATCAAATGAAGAGTATCGAAGAGCACATTACTTCATCAAATTTGAATTCCATTTTCGCACAGCGAATGTCCGACTGGGACGATCTTCTTCGACTGTGGATCTCCGGGCTTTAGCTCTGGACGGGCTGGTCGGGCGTTTAGGGGAGACTTCGACATTGCCGCTCGCCTTGGCTGGGCTAATGCCCCACGTGAGCAGAGTGGTACCAGTACTTCCATTCTCGCCGACAATATCTCCGAACTCCGAAAAGTGTAGGCTCTAATTTTATTTATTTATCCATTCTTTCACGTATATTTTGCTCACAGTTTTTGTTTCACTTGGCTCGTCGAGTATGATTCATAGAAATACACCAAAAATCCGAGTGCGCAAGCGCGGAGTCTCTCGTGTCATATTTCATGAGCGACATGCTGGTCGGGAAACCCGAATTTGCTGAAAAAAGCGTTATCACAGAAACCCAATTTTATCTACTGAATATCCCCACTAAAGTAGCAAACTTACTAAAAAATCATCATTCTACACTATTGAGTAAATTTACGTCACGTGACAAACGTATACACGGGATTCCAACTAATCAGCTTTTTTCCAGTCGAAACACATGAGTTGAAGGTTCTGAAGGACTAAAACGAAATTTTCATGATATGGATACGAGTGTAAATTGGAATGTGCTTTAGACCCCACTCGGGAACTATGTCCGCTTTTGACGGATTGAAGTTCAAACTATAGACTTTATGAATTCTACCGACAGCCCCTCGTTCTACATTCGATCAAAAACATACATAATACCCGTGGTCACCATTATGTGTTATTGCGTTGATTTGAATTCTAATGTCATTGTGTATTTCAATAAAATTACAGCTTGTCTTTTCGGTCCAGGTGAAGCTTTGATAGTTCTGGCGATAGTGTCACAATTTAGTTCAAACTTTTACCCACTGCCTGAGCTGAATAGATAAGCTGTACCAGAGCGGTTCAACGGAAGCATGTTTTTATGATATTATGACTTCCTGAATATAATGTGGTATTTTCTCTCAACTGGAACAAGTTTTTGCGCATGGGTCCAGTTTCGAGGTGCAGCTCGAGATTTTGGTTCTTGGCCAAGACCCAACAACCAATCCAGAGCAATTGGACTTAATACCGAAAGGCGCAAGAGTTATTCGAGTATCGAAATTATTAGCCCACTGGAAGGTTAATGCAGAATCGTACTATGTCAATTTTTCCAATTCTACTTTCCTCAGTGTGAAAAATTACGAAAATAGTACGTATTCAAAAAGTTGTTCGAACTTGGAGACATCCACTGAAATTTCTAGCCCGCACATCAGTCCTCGTTTGGATTTACTGATCCTCAAACAAACTTATTATTCAGGCGGTAAACCTAAGGTCAGAGGAATCGAGGATCTAGATAAATGAACAAGCATTCACATTTTGACTCGGGTGTGGGGCAGATCCGACAAACTTCGCGCATGCGCACTTCCATTCCTAGTTTGACAATGATTTTACGGTAACTGTCACGTTCACGTTGAGCTTTTTTTCTTTAGTATGGTTCCACCTTTATCCTCATATGTCCCCGTTTTCTTCATTTATTTCCACAGTTTTGTTGGTGTAAACCCCATTCCATGTAAATAATGGTTCTCGGTAGCAGATCTGCACGTCGTAATCTGCACGTCGTGATATGAAAACCACAATCACATTGATGATAACAAATGCGTAAAGAGTAAGATGACAAAATGGAATAGATTATAAACATTGTTTGTTCTCGGTGACTTCAAAAATGCCTTTTTAACACTTGTTTTTAGTTCGTAAAGCGACGCTTTACACGCAGCTAACTTCAGGGCTGCCCTAAAAAGACTTTGTGCCGTAAGTTTGAAGTGCACAAAGTGCATCAAAACTATGATATAAAGTGTCTTCGTACAGCAGCTGCAGAGTTATAGCTACATATATTGCGGATCGAAAACAGGTCGCTAAACAGCAATTTCTTCAAATATGTTACGGAGAAATATCTTGTATGAAGTACCTACTCGCCAAGTGTTACTGACTCAAATAATGTTTTGAGCTTTTGCCATCAATTCTCCAGCTCGCCTGCGACTCGCCGACGGCTCATGCTCCTAAAAAACACCATTCTCGCCTAGAAAATACAGTGTTCTGATATTTAAAAATGATTGCAAAACATTGTTCATTAACGTACTTCGAAAAGTAGTTGCAATATCCGATTCACCAAATTGCGAAGCTCAACTCCTGACTCTTAGGCTAGAACAAAAGTAGATTCGGTTCTGAATTTGAAAAATGTTTTTAAAATGGTTATTCTTGCACCGGCAGACAGTATTACCTTGATTAGGTACCAGAAATAGAACTTACATAGGGATTGCATCAAACGTATATATGTATTCGGTTTTTCGCTAATCGCTCCCAAATTAATAAAGGTTTAGTTTTATGGGCCACAAACAGGGATTTTGAACCAAAATCCGATTCGGGTAGCTATTGAACAAATATCGTGATCCGCTGAAAATGACTTGGAGACTTTTCGAGCCAGGTTATAAAGTCAGTGAGACTCAATGGTCTGAATTTGATCTTCGAACAGTTCTCGTGTTTCTTGGTTGTATATTTGGCAAGCAACTATTACGAGAAGTGACATACTCATTCCAAAATTAATTGCTCTCCTCAACCCAAAGTTCATTTCATGTCAGAATAATATTTCTCTTCACTCGTAAGGTTTTTGGCATACTTTTGATTCGATTCCTTATCGTGTGAATGTTAAAGGAACAAGGGTAGGGGTTCACCAATTATTATAAAGCAATCCGAGCTGAAAATTCTGATTTTCCTGCAATCTTGGTATTGCGTGGTGTACATTGAAAAAAGGAGATGCAGCCAGAAAAACACTTTCGTAAGTCACTGTTAACGAAATTTCAAATTTGTCATTCCTGTCCAAAAGCTCGTAGTTTTGCAATACGGAAAACTCATTTTTGTAAACAACGCTCAAATTACAACCCCTCAAAGTTACAATTCTTTGAACAAGTGGCTACCCGTTGTAGAACGGTTGTTTCCTTTGCCAAATTATAACACGGCTGGATGCCGGAAGCGCGTTCAGAACATTCTCCCGTGCATGCTCATATCACCATCATCATGACCTCAGAGCGCGTGTAAAAATATAAACTTAAGAAACAAGTAAGCATAATAAATCGTTGCACAAGTATTTTAGAGAATAATCATGAATAATATTTTTGTAATACTTGATCAAATACTCGATACCTGAATTATAAAAATTGCACCACAATGTATCCGATTGATAACACAATATTTAGAGTAATGTATTGCAATAATAACATTCGCGCAATTTATAAGAAATATGAGATTAGGTATGACACATGCAATGCAAGAATTGGTATTTGAAAAGAATATTGCACATGTTATGAAAGATTAATTAGAAAAAAAATGCAGAAAAAGTTCAAAAATTGTACAAAGAAAAGAAGTTGAAAAGCAAAAAACGAGTCTACGCCACCTTGAACGATGATCCGCAAAATTGAGCGTAACAAAAAGCTAAACACCAATAATAAAATATGGAGTACGAAAAATTAGTCATTGAAAATCAAGAAACTGATTATAAAACTGAAGTGCCTTCAAACGAGGCGCGGTCCAGTCAATCGTGAATCTTTTACCTTTCATTGCTTTATAGCGGTATACCTTGATTCCAAATATAAAACAGAAATGCAGTCAATTTACGTTGGATTTGCATTCAACTTTTTTTCAGTGGTGGTCTGACCTGTATGGGGTTTAGAAAAAATTTCAAAACAAGTCCGATTCGCCCCAAATCAGCTCCTATTCACACTTGTCGACGGTGTGGAGTAGGAAATATAAAACATAGCAGTACAGTGTGTACCAAAAAGGCAAACTCGGATTTCCCACAACAAGTATGAGTGAGCACCATCAGTCGCAAGCGCACATGAGCCGAAAGTGAATGTCACAAATACACCAAGCAGGAAGACGAGTTTGCCTCCATCATACAATAAGTACTTTCCGTAAAGTAAAGCATGGTTTACAAGAAGTATAATTGATTCAGACACATTTAAGTCCTAAAGGAGCAGGAACCAATACAAAAAAAAAAAAAAAAATACTTTTTTGTCCTACTATAGATGTGTACCTGTGAATAGTCTGGTATTAAAATTTCGCAAACACGGAGAAAATTCATTCGTTTGCCTTTTTACTCTATTTTACCGAACTCACCTAGGAACTCACGATATAAAATTATTTATTTCATGCTTATTATGGTTGATGCCCTCTGCAACCTGGAATGTTAAAATATCTGATCAAATACATAAAACACGAACTGGGCTTTATGTGTCACGCTGATGATATCTATCATAAATATTTTAGCACCCACATATAATGATAGGTATACTTTGCATGCGGTCATCGCGACAAAACGGTGAGTTTTTATTTACAGAGTTCTTATTTGCTAACAACGTTCGCTTGCGGTAATGACTGTTAACTGCTTTCGGGCTATAACAATGTATGCATCATTTTTAGCATGATATTCAGTAGACAATTACCGAGACAATTACTCACATTTTATGTCTGAATAAACGGAAGTGACTTTGACGATGTAAGGTGATTTACATTTCTTCTCGGCTTGAGTAAAAAGCCGTTTTGATTCATTCAACTGATTTTTGATGATAACATTTTCAACAGTCAATTCTTTTCAATCTGTAACCAAACAATTAGTCATGACGAAGATTATGCAAAGAGTAGTGCTTCGTCTGAACTTCTTCAATATTTTGTTTTCCACAGACGAAGATGAAGAGCCTCGATGTATTCAGTTGACGAATCAACACAAAGGTGCTATCCGGGCCATAAGAAAGGTGAGTCAAGGCTTTCAGGAGCGATCCGAAATTCACATATCCTAATTATTGACCATTGATTGATTTTCTGGTTCAGTCGCGTTTGATCATAAATAAAGATTCTGATCCGTCGTCTCGATTAGGATTGCATAAAATTTGCTCAATATGTATGTATTACATTGTATGATAGTTAATGTGACAAGTACGAATGATAGGTGATAACTGACAAGTGTGAAGTTTGTCACACGTTACACTCATACTCGTGTATGTCTAACGCGCGGCAAACTTCACTCGAGTCAGACATCCCTCTTCCGCAGATGTCCCACAGTCTATTTTTCGTAACACCTGTAAAGGAAAGTGTGATTTGTTAAACGAATACACGCCTTCGCTGAATAACTTGAAGTTCGTATACAATTTCGATTATGAATCAAATTGTTCATGCTAGAAGGAGAGATAGCGCGTAAACACATAGTAGTTAACACATAGTAGTAAGCAATGTGGTAGGCGAGGTTTGAGCTATTTTGAAGCGCGCGTACGCCAACAAAAAACTGAAGGGAAACATGAAGTTGTTAGATACGTGCATGTACGAGATTTGTTTTTCTTCACTGTTCATACATCGTCTACTTCATGTTGGCTCAACATCCATCGAAAATCACACCTTCCAGGCAGCTGTTGCAAAAAGTTCATTCAATCAGGGTAGTCCTATCCTATGGAGTGACAAAGTTGCTGAACTGAAATTGAAATTATCCAATAACTCCAATCATGTGATCTTCTAGCTGGGGTAGCAAAATTACAGCTGTGTAGCTCACAAATCCTACGATTGTCGAGTAAAAGTTTTCTGAATATTATGAATGGCATCGGCAGAGATATTTTCAAACAGCTATCCATGATGCTAGGGGGCGGGATGGGGAGGGGGGCGGGGGGCAAGGTCTAACGAACATGGAGAAATAAAGCACTGCAATAATCAAGAAGCAAAGTATACCGAAAATGATATTCTGCCAGTATAGAAATACATCGAGCCTCATATTGTAATAGTTATAGAACCTTTGTTCTCCAACCGAAAAATCATATTCCAATTTCAGTCGAGTCTTATTTCCACGCAATCCGGGAATTATTGGTCTCGAGGACTTTTAGCCATATTTTCGAAGGTTATATTCGCAAGAAAAAGAAATCACATATTCCTGTGGGGCCGCCTGAATCGCCGGAACGATAATAATTTTTCTGTCACGTTAAATTTGTTTATGCTAATAATTATCCTTTCACAGTAAATAGAAATCTTCACAAAAATGAAAAAGTTACCCTGTCTGTGGTACACTTTTCATGTTAATAAGAATCATTGAATATTTAAATTCTTCTAGGATGATCGCTGCATGTTCAATAAATAAATTTTATTGTTAGACTTACTTTCGTAACAGATCGAACCTTTAGTAAGCTGTGAGTCTGATTTTTTGTGAAACCCACATAAAAAAGAGTACAGCCTTCAGGTTTTGAAGTAAATCTTACAGAGTCAAAATCTGTTGTACACATGTTGAACAGGGATCCTTTTGCTTTTACACAATGAATATGTTACAGAGCGTAAAAAATGAAAATAAATCATACGATAGTTGCAAAGTGAAGTCGAAATGAGTTTCTGGATTAGATTATCGTGAGAATTGATCTTGTTCCAAGTTTTCAAAGAAACCCATTCAATTGTGATTTTATACCTGCGTCTAAAACTATTATGATTAATTTGGTGACATCATGGGCAGAAAATTCACTGTACATATTTCACAATGCACTAACAATGAGTCTAGCCATTCCTGACATAGCTGTCGGAACTATTATTTCTGTCAACAAAAGGTTGCTAAGTTTGATCGATCAAACTTGATGAAATCCCCATCTTTACCCGTATATTTATAGGTATTTAACGTTTATGATATAAAATTTTCAATGTCAGATGAAGTATTTCGTGGCGAGGCGAAAATTTAAGGAGGCGCTGAAGCCCTACGACGTTAAGGATGTGATCGAGCAGTACAGCGCCGGGCACGTCGATCTGCTTGGCCGCGTGAAAAATGTTCAAACTAGGTAACCCAATCCTCCTATCCAACCACACGTCGCTGTCTACTAGACGAACGAAACTTCCCTTTGTGATGGACTCCGGGGGTCTGAAATCTTATGGCGCTTTCTCTATCTATCGTGTGCACATATGCATTTTGTGGAGTATCACAGGCAACGGAAACGTCACAAACGGAGGTTTCACAGAGTCATGTTACATTTGTGATATTTGCCCACCATTCCCTTTGCGACAGCAACTTTTGATGCATGCAGTGCCGATTGAGGTTATCAAAAATTGAACCATCGAATCCGTTTGACGTTGGAAGCGAATCAGGTCGAAGAGAAATGAATAATATGTTGTGCTTGTTCAATTTCTGAAGTAATGAATACAGTTTTTTCCTTTGCTTCCTCAACAGAAAGAATCCTGAATTCAAATGCAGATTCTATGCGACGCAGTATTGATGCAATGATCAGATTCAGAGGAAAAGTATTCAAATTTATCTGGTAAAACGAACAGACAATATTGGATATTGGTAACAGGTAATCAATTCTCTCGATTCTACTGGCTACTGATTTTTGTCTATCGAAGTTGCCAACTGAAAGTTCAACGTATCTGGTTCACTTTTTGAATCAAACGAGTTCGTAATAATATTATCATACTTTCTTCGCGAATAGGGATCAAACAAAGTGTTTGCAATCAGTATGAATTTTTAGTTCATGACAACTTTCCATACACGAATTGGACTGTAAAATTGAACAGCTCCACTTGCTGATGCGATGCTATATGATCAACCATTTTTAGAAATAAATAAATCCTACCTGGCATCGTTCTCATTGAAGAGGTTTTGATATTCCGTTAAAATGTGACTAACTTCATGAAACTCTTATAGCTAAGACCTATAACATTGATCTTCCATAAAATGCTTGGGAAGATTTACTACGTTATTACCAAGACATTGAGGGTTTCTTGGACCGATATTCCATAATATGCTACTTTTTAATTTCTCTATTGATAGCAACATTTTTATCGGCACTCGTTATCAAGTGTTCGAAATAGAATTAGTTGAAGTTGAAAACTTGCAAGCGCATAAAGGCCCTGGACCGAAAATACTCGCATGAGTGACAACGTCAGCTTTATCGCTATACAACCAAGATCCATTGTAGATTTCATAAAGATCGGAATATTTGTGCATAAAATTTATCAAAATCTAGACCTTTAACATTGGGTAGAATTTATTCAAACCAATGCCCGTATTCAATGGTATCAACACTTGTTAAGGCTAGAGCTAATATTTTTCTCATACGAATACCCAGAACATTTGTCAACGGATTAAGAGTTGAAAGGTAATTATTAATCACTAACGCGGCTATCGATATTCTATTTTTAAAGCCTGTTTGAAGTAAGTTTTTGTACTTTTGTAGAATTTGTTTCAACATTATGATGTTCTTTTGTGCATATGAGCCCCAACATTTGAAATATTGAGCCAGCAAACTAAGCCCGTTATTGATCATTTCTCATGTATCTATCGAACCACAAACGACATCGGAAAATTTATTATTCAAAGCAAAAGTCGTTCCTACAACGTATGACCCGAGCCCATTGAAACCCAAATTATGAATTGCAATGTTAGTTTCCTCATTGCACGTTGCTGGCCTTTCATTAAAATTTGAAATGGTAATTCCTACAAATATTGAGATCAGTTTTGTCACGCGTTACATAATACATAATTTCATCATGTTAGTTTATTATTACATTGATCTTTGGCCGAGCAACAGTCTGATTTCACTAACAATTCCCACTAAATTACTTGGCGGCTTTTTTGGCCTACGGAAATTTTTCGGCAATATTTGATTATTTTTTTTCGAATAAAATGAGATGTATATTCTTGGAAAACAGATAATTCTAACGATTATCTCTCATAATTCTATCCCAATAACTGTCTAGATATTTTTGATAGAGAATAGGTACTATGTGGAAATCATATGCGTATGTCTGATCATCCATTTACAAAGATAGGTAAAGGTTTAAATAGAAAAACAAGTGATATCCAATAGATCGTTTGTTTCGTACATGGAATTGGATATCTTAAGTAAAGCCGCATAGTTAAACCCATCATCACCATGAGCTTTTGCAGGTTACCAATGTATAAATATTGGCCAGTTTTAATTATGCTCGCATTCTCCTAGTTCATAATTTCGGATCGCGGCTCACTACAGTGAGCTGTTATCGAGCCAGCCTAAAATGTGTTACTCGCAGACATGGTTCGTGATTTCCGAAATTTCAGGCAGTCCACTGATCTGAAATATGAAATTCAAATAACGGATTCCTAACAAATCTAACATACATGGTGATTTTCATCGGGAGGTTTTTCTTCAATTTTTCAGCAAAGCGGCGACTGTTCCAACTAACATTCGTTTTTCATTATAAATTTACCAACTTTTTGGTTGGAAAACAAAAAACTGCAAACAAAAGATTGTTAACTAGTTTCATGCTGGGAACCGAGTCCGATTATCTCAAAACGTACTTCTCGAGGTCGGTTCCCAGGGTATCTCGGAAACGGCTTAAGCCGATTTGAAGTCTTGCATAATGTTTTGAATAACTTCTTTGGTTTTCTCCGGGGAATGTTTTGCCTTTGACTTGAATTTTCTTTTTTTTCTCAATTATTCAGAGAGGTGGAAAATTCGAGCGAGAAACAAATGTCAAGTTTGAAAAGTCGCTATTTAGTAGAAAATACGAGGAAAAATCTCTTGGTGGAAATCACTTGATGCATTATTTTTCAAGGATCCGTATGAATTTTATGTTTCAGATCAACGGACTTGAATCTTGGGGACTGCGAACCGCGTCCGCAAGGGGAATGTTTTATGTCGGCGACGTTAACAACGCTTCGAATACATAAAATTCTATCGAGAAATTTATAAACACACCTCAATGATATTTGAATGTAAAAAACCTTGATTAAATTGAACTATATTAGTTTTTAAGCTGAAAACTTTCGAAATTCACCGATTTTTCCTGCGGTCCACTTACAATCAGATGCAATCCTTATTCAAAGAAGTTCCGTTTTCTGAAACGAGTCGACTAGACCAATTTGTGATTACTTTTTAGTCTATCGTATATATATCGAGGGCTAAAGACCAGAGAGGCATAACTGATGAAAAACTATACATACTGCCACAAAAAGTATGTCGCACAAAAATAAAAAAAAATAAAAAAATGGCAAGCTTCAGAATTAGGGTTATTTATGTGTCATAAAAGATATATAATGTACCCCCATTAGAATACTAACCAGATTGCAATTAGTACTGTACACGTATTACAAAATTTTATATCTTTTTTAATTTGAGAATGAACATTTTTGCAATTCAGCGGTGTTATGTTATATCATGGTTTTACCAAGTGAAAAGTTTTCAGGCATCCAAAACGTGAAATTTGGATATAAATCTTAGTAACACTTCGAGTTCATAATTTGAAAGCAAAGAAAGTATGACAATCGTGTTGAACCTCAACCGGCAAGCTGTTTCCTACAGAGTTACACCAAAAACCTTGTTACTATCCCTACAATTACCTCTAAATAGCATATTTGTTTATTGATTTCTCTCTGTCTCTCATTTTTTCTGCGCATCGTGCATATCCGTATACGTATACCAACAGGGTAGCCCATTTCAATCGAAATACTGCGATATCTGGAAAACTATAGGTATAGGTGGCATGGAAATATGTTTTCTACAGAAGTTGCAGATATCCGACAGAAGAGGGTGATGGGCTTGGCACTATGAAAATTGTTTCAGCCTAACCAAGATGAAATCAAGATCGTTTCATTTTTTTGTTCGTTGTTAGAATCATGATAGAATACTATAATCTTCATACCAGAACTAGATACAGCAGAAACTCTGCATGAAAAGCGTTGCCGCATCTTCGAGTCATTGTCAAGTTAATAATCGCGTAGATAAGGACAGTGCAAGTAACGTCATCTGGAAGTAAATTCAGTTTTCGAAATTAATCAAATTGCAGTTGTATCAATTCTGCGAGGCGAAAATGGATCTTTTTGGCTCACTAGAATGAAAAAATTATAATTTTGCAACATCTCGGAAATCCTCGATACAGATTTATTCCTTAAAATTTGACAAAATTGTAATTTATCCAATTCTGAATAGTTAACAAACTGAAAAAAAATCTGTTTCCTCTAGTGAAAGTTGAGAATTAAATTTGAGCATTGAGTTCAGTTCTAGATTATCCGGGATCAAAAAAGTTCAAATTTTTCTGCTACACAGTTTTCCGCTTGATCTACTTTCAAAATGATGATTATTGTAGCATTGCGTTCAAAAAAGCGAATTCAGCATAATTCGGGTCGCTTGAAAAAAGTCGATAGCAGCAAGTTTCTTGCTGTTCTGGAAGCTACTATTTTTGTAGAAAATATTTTTCTGTACCCCTTGTCGTTTTTTAGATGTGGTGGTATTTTGATCAAAACCAGCCACCCCGTAACCGACTATAATTGTTACACGTCTCTGCTTGTGAAAATTATAACTTTCTAATTGTTCTTCGTGTATGTGTATATTTCTTACCACCAAATAGGGTAAGATCGACGAAAATTAATAAGCCACCCAAGAGTATTTTTTTTCTCTTCATACAAGAAATAATTTATTGCGTCAGCAATGGCTTTTGATTTTTATCAAACCAATCACCTGTGCAACTAATTTGTTGCGATGTGATCGACTAGTACAAATAAATGAATGAATTACCGTAAAAATTTAGAAACGAAAAGTTTCAGCTTAGATTGTAGATGGTCATTTTTTGTTGTTCATTACATTAATCCATTTTTTTACAAAATTCGTCCCATAAGAATAGAAAAAAACCAGTCATTGAAGATAAGCAAATTGATTTTTTCGCTGTTATAATTTTTCCTGAATGAGAAGAAATCGATAATCTTGGTGCAATAAGCTTCGTCGATCTTCCCCTGAATTCCGAGGATGTTATTTACCCTGTAAAAAAGTGTTTCTCTCTAAGTGTTGTCATACACAGTTCCGGGCAACTATTTTGTACTTGCTGCACGTTAAATTGTTCGAAAAACTCCTTTGTCTTGATAAAATGTAATATCATGAAACAACTGCAGTCTGGAGGCTTGAAAAGTTGGGAAGTAACGATCAGCCTCATACGATGGAATAAAGCCTGATACATGGATCCCACTTGCAATAGAGATCAGTGAGGAATCCCTAGTGAAAGCTGAGCACAAGGCGCAGCGTTTTTACGACTGGTAGTAGGTATTCTGCGCTTTATTTTCAAACTATACTATCGTGTCAAATGGACGGCAACCATCGTTCGTCCCGGTTTTTTTCGTACAATTTTGATCACTGCTTACGCGTAAACCAGATACTTTAGATATGGACTGTCGCGGAATTTCGGTACGAAATTCAATTTTCTACAAAAAAATTTTAGCATCTGGCGTCGTTATCGCAGCGTTCGAGGTCATAGCGTTGGAAACGTCTTTGTTTCGAAATCTTGGCTAGTTTAATTTTTTCATTCAAATTGCTCACCTTCCAGAGATAGAATTTTGATCAAGATTCCGTAGGTAACAACCTACCCTAGGGTTCTTTTTTTCGTGCTGCCAGGAATTAGATCCAACTTTCGCCATTTTTTGCCCAAAATTACTGGACTATTAAATCATTCTGAAGGTGGGTCTGTCTCACCAACAAGGATGCGTTTTTTGTAAAAATAAGACAATGTTACAGAAACATAAAATTTATACTTTGGACTTACGTCTGAATGTTCCTTGAAAATGTGGCATTGCGCTCCGGTAGACAGGGTACTACGCACTAGTGCGCAAATCAGTAATCAAATTGAACCTGCGACCAGCTATCACTCACACAACCACGGACACAATGACGATGCAGAAGGTATTCCCTTTCTTACGTATCACAATCACAAAGCACATACTCGAAAGGACCAGAGCGCAATTCTCGCTACCACAAGGAACGTTCAGAGCAAAACCGTGGCTTTCTGGGACGCAGTCCTATTTCTACGGAATGAAGCTACACTTCATGCGTGATGCGTATACACTCACCGATTACCAGCCAGCAGTGGCCTAGCAAGAGTTCACCCTTCACTTTCAAAACGCGTCAACGCTGCTCCGCGACGACGGGTTCCTTTTCCGAATCCACAACATTTCAGTCTTCATATTCTCCAGCATTCGTTTTCGTTGATCAAACTTATAAGTACAGCATCAGTGCACCTCACATACAGGTACATACGATTTTCACAAATTGAAATCCGCGTAACTTACTACGTAGAAGTAATCCTCTCATAGAAGTAATTAGCAGCGAAGATTCTCATTACAAAAGCAATTGGAAGCGAGAGTTCCGATTGCAAACTGCTGAAGGATTGAAGGTTTTTCTAGTGTCGGTGTAACTCGTAGTGTAAGAATTGAAAGAAAGTGGCTCGTATCCACTAGTCTCTTTTAGCTCGAAAAGTATCTAAGTACATTTTTCTCACTTATTGTTAAGAAATTCAACGTATTTAGCGCGCAAAACAACTCGAGAATACGAATCAACGTGTCATGTTCTCCCCACTCCGCGGCTTGTGACTGGAGTCTTTCAAACTTCCAAGATAGGATGAGTAAAAGATCTCTCCATTTTTCCAAGATTCTTGGAGCAAGTCCCAATCACTGTAATCCCGTGCACACTAGTCCATAATCATTCCATAAATCTTGAAGCGTAACCATCAAATCACTGCAGTGGCGATACTCTAAAAAATCTACATAATTTGCAATAAAGCAAATCTCATGAATTTCGGCAACTAGATCATCGCCGGCGAATTTCCGCGTTCACGCGAAATTTACCCGAATTTAGAAAATCTGGATACGAATTGCATGGCAAATATAAATGGCGTCTTTTACCGACTACGATTTGTTCATCAATTGCGTATTATTAACTCGCTATAAGTTTTAAACTTATACCGGGTAGTACTACGAAATCTTTCCTTCATCGATATCCTGCAGATTTTCTGAAACTCCGCCAAATTTCATAATAATAGCCGACTCCTACTGTTCTTTGATATCAAACGGCGGATATCCACCTTACCGTAATCGCACTTCCATACGTATAACAAGAGATTCATTTAACCCTAATTGAAGACTTTGGCACATCCGTCGTGTCTCTTCGTTGCATATGTACCGTACTTCATATAAAACTGGAACTAGATGGATCACGTAAGATAATACCAATCAAACACCATTCCCATAATTCCCCACTATCTCGATGTTCGTATCTATTTATAATTTGGACCATATTTTTTTACTGCAAGTTGTTTTTTTCCTCAACTTGTCATAGGTATTATTGTGCTGCATGAATTTTCACGGCGTGATGCAAATTTAATGTTGAATCAACGAGACGTTTTACTCATTGTCAGTGGTCATTATTGTCAAGTAAAACAATCGACACTAGCTTTTCCTCTCAACACCTGCCTATACTAATGTGAATTTTGGAGTATCGCAATTTGTTACGCATCACGTATAATTACACGGAAGAAGGATTGAATGGACCATCTAAAAAATGTGTGTGGTGAATTTCGCGAAAAGGTATAGAATACACTTTTCATCAGGGAAATAAAATTCCAAAAATTTTTTCATCTTTCAATGTGTATTCCATTTTGAGATGTGACTATTTCACACTGTTTTCCCGACATTTATATGTATATTCTAAATGTAAACCATTCACGATTTACGGCCTTGTTATTATCGGTAGTATGTAAAAACAGGGTTGTGTATGATCATTGTGACACTGCTAGACCAAATGATTCTCCAACTTGAAGTCATTGAAAATCCATGTAAACTTGTAACTGCAAAATTAATAATAGCCTTGAAAATCTGTCGATCGTCCAGAAAAGTTCATCAGTCAAGTTAATCAAAATAACAGAGAGAACATGGGTCACGAATGAACTCTTCAATCCGATAAAAAAACAGAAAGTCATCAAAAACTGGGGCATAAAGTTACATTTGCTACCCATACACGCTGAAAAACTTTGGGTTTCTTCGACAAGTAGAATTTTTTGTGCTAGCAAAAATTGTGTGCCCCGAATTTTAAGGACATGGTAAATTTTGCGGCTGGAAATTTTCATAGACCTTCACCAATCTCAAGCTAAAGAATCATCTGGTAGAGCAACGACACATAATTTCTCGACACATTGTACCATGTGTAATGTTTGTAATTTTGATGAAACTATTGAGATCTTGTAGTGTAAATGTGTATCATATTTGACAAAAGATAAAATACTTCGTGGCCCGGAAGCAGTTCAGGGAGGCTTTGAAACCCTACGATGTCAAGGATGTTATCGAGCAGTACAGCTCAGGCCATGCGGATCTGCTGAATCGCGTTAAAAATCTCCAGTTCAGGTACAAATTTAGGAAATAAATTTGAAATCCCCTGCAGCAACGTTTGGAAAAATAGATCTCGAAATACTAATGATTCTTAAGATTTGGCAATGTGTATAGTTGTAGCATCGCTGGAAAATTTAGAGATAGAAGTGGCTCTAAGTTCGCACCAATGAAAAATGTTTACTATGTACACTTGGCGAGATCATAAGTGATAGAGTTAGACAGAACGCGATGAGATTTAGGTTGGCATTGAATATCCCTAGTGAAAATTTACAGCGGTCGAAAGCGGTTCGACCCGCATCGATCACCACTTCTGCCGTGGCGCTGCTGTGATTTTTCACTAGGGATATTTAATCCAACTTAAATCTCATCGCGTTCTGTCTAACTCTATCACTTATGATCTCGCCAAGTGTGCCTCCAACTATCAATGATGGAGCGATGCTGAAAAATGTACTGCGTTTAGTATTCAACGGCTCAAAAACACTTTGTCATTTCATGCATTTCTGTATAAGTCGGTTAAGACAGAATTAAAATTTAGAATACACCGCTCTACAATTTCAAGTTTTTTCAAGGTCGCTATTTCCACTCATTGTTGCAATTCTAAACTGCGCTCTAAACTAATTAATGTAGTGAAGTTTTCACTAATTTATGCATTCGTTCTAATTCATTAATGAAACAGTGAATTTTCAAACATTTACTGCCAAATCATTGAATCAATGTTTTACCCCCCGTAATTTCTCTCAGTAATCGATTGATTCCATAGTCGAGTATCACCGATTTGATTGAGTAAATCTCGACTTGATTTAAAGATATACTACTGAATCTTACAATTTGTGGTACTATTGCTCACTGTAATCATGAGCGAATAGACTTGGCTTCAGTGATTTTCACTGAAATGAGTTTGGAGAGCAATAAAACATCTTGCAATTAAAACTAGGAAAAACAGTCCATGAGGGGTCGAAGTGAAGAACGAGGATTGCTTTTCTTATTTTAGTACTGCCAATCTGATCGTTCATCAAACTCTATATTCATGAACTAACATTCTTCAACGAAAAATTGAAAGGCAACTGACGATGCAACATGTAAAATCTGTAGCTGGAAAATGTTCATTCTAGAATGTCGCAGCATATTAATTAATCAGCATTTCCTACCTCATAAAACAAAATAGCGGAGCAAGTTGTTGAAGAATACAGGCATACAAGTGCTCACTTCTGCGTCGCTCCAATAATACTCGCTTCAGAAGAATGTAATAGTTGGCTAAGTTTGTCGAATGTAGATATCACGTTATAACCTATCTTGTGTGATGTGACGTCATATAGTGCACCAGTTTTTGTAACTAATTATAAGTAGTGATACATAGGCGTGTTAACATAAATTCCTCGGAATTTGCATCATATATTTTGTCGTCCGTGCTGCATGTCGTCTTGTAAAATCCACAATTTTTTATCTGGCTTTGCTTGTTAGAACCGGAAAATTTTACTGCACGAAAAAAATGAATATTTTTAAAACAATTTTTTGTATTTTATAGGTTAGATCAAATTTTAGGTAAGCAGGGATCGAAAGCCAAAGACGTATACGCGTCGAAAATCAGTCTTGCATCGAGGGTTGTCAACGTCGAACGACAGGTGAGCTGAATACCATATTATTATAAAAAAAATTTGGCCCGACAAATTCCCGAAATAATTATTGATAAATCATGCCTATTGGCCCACATATTTCAATCGCAAAAACTCTTTTTGAACTCCTAGTACATCAAAATGCGCTTACTTACCAACACGATGCCGAATACAGTTCAAAATTCGTTCTTCAAAGACAAAAAATTCAGAGATCGTGGGAGTTCAATAGAACTATAATTCCACAACAATGTTCTGCATTTTTATTTCACGACGTCTTTGATGATGTACCTAAAGGAAAAAAACTATCGGGTTCGCTCGAGAATCAGTTTCTCTGATTACAACCAATTTTCAGTATTTAGGAACCAGATGATTATGCTATCTACTTTTTTTCATATCATATCATAGTTCTTTCATCTTGAATTGTAAATTCCACTTCCTGGATATAGCCTAGGCATTTCATGCCCCAAGTTCGCTTCTCTTTACACATGGATTATTCTATGACTGCAATAGGTGATTTAATGTACTTATGTCATTTTTCAACTGCATAATGAAATGACGACTGTTGTAAAAAACACTTCTCCACTACAGCTAGTACCGTTCAGATAAATGAACAATTCAGAAGATTCATTACTTATTGCGCTTTAAGACGACATCAAATCTATACCTTCGGGATGTTGTTAAAATAGGTATTTCATAAGTATAGTGATTGATTCTAACGACGCAAATCTCATCATCAGTAATCAATAGAACTGAGCTGATATTTTTGATGATCGGCAAACTAAACTGATCCGATGTGTATCCATAAAATGTGAGAACGTTCATTTGCCTGAAACCTGGTTGCCCAGAGGGAATTTCTAAACCAAAAACCAGTTACTGAAAAACGATTGAATAGTCTTATTGAATCCGATGGTTTATAATCAGATGCCAGAAAACAATTATTCGTTCAAAACCCGATTGCCTCAAAGTAATGATTCATTTTAACCCCGTTCGTCGGTAAGTATCCATTAATCCAGTTAATTTAATACAACGCATTCGAAACCTATTTGCCGAGAAATAACTCATTTATGACCCAGCTGCCTTACGGAATATGAAGACGTTCTAGTCAACCTTTAGTCTCACAGGGGAAAACTGTACGAATTATCGACTTCGGATGTTTTCGTGTAATTTTGAAAAACATCGCGCGGACAGACGACCCTTCACGAATTCACTTTACTGTAATACTGTAATAGAGGTAGAAGAAAAGAATGGTGGATGTTATTCGCTCAATATCCGAAATAGCATGGTCTTTCCAGACATTAAAGCTTGGCTAACTTTAGATCTGAAAACAAATGTTTCATTGCAAAATCGCATTTTTTTCAAATCTACCCCTCAAACCGTTGGAAATCCAAGACACTAACTCGATGTGTAAACACTTCAATGGGTGACACATAGATATTTTTTGTGAATTCTTAACTACGAATAGAGA
Organism: Athalia circularis; assembly: GCA_963978495.1. Classification (NCBI taxonomy): domain Eukaryota; kingdom Metazoa; phylum Arthropoda; class Insecta; order Hymenoptera; family Athaliidae; genus Athalia; species Athalia circularis. The sequence goes on along the minus strand of OZ021698.1, from coordinate 15,774,389 downwards.
ACTTCACTGCCGACACTATGAAGTTTTTCACTGCATCTACCTTTACAGTATTTCACCCAACTTGTTTTTTGAGCTACTCTTTTGGTATCGAATATTTGTTATCCCTTTATGACGTCATCCATTTGCATTTTTCGTTTGGTATGGATTCACGATACACAAGCCAAAACTTTGATTGTGGCTAACTTCAAAGCTAAATACATACACTCCGCAAGAAAATTAACAGGTTGCCTACTCCTGTAATCCGCGAGTGTAAGTGTTCTTTGTAGCGGCAGGAATTGCTCTCTCATCTTTTCAAGTATGTGCTTTGTGACAATGATGCGTAATCAAAAGGGCAAAACCTGGCAATGTTACAGTATATTTTTGAAATTTACCTTACAATTTCATTAAAAGAGTCCAAATACACCATCTGGTAAACATACTTATGCCAAGGGCTTCGTCAAATAACGTCGCGCCTCACGGTCAGCTTTGTGACCGCCACAACGCAAGTTGGCACGTTCTTGCAGCCAAATGTGCGAATTGAATGCAACTTTATTCGTCCAAGTCATCCACTAATTTAATTTGTTGTTCCATCTCAAATAATTCATTCATGAAATGTCTACGTAAAAAAAAAACTCACAAGATCACTAAAATGGTTGGAAAATATCTTTGTGTTTTATGAACCTACCGTAGAATCGTCGTTCCAAAATGAAAAATAAAAACTTCACTATTGTTCTTCCCAGGTTGACGAGATCGAAGTAAAACTTGACCACTTTATAGAGCTTTACATGGAGGACAGAAAACGATTACTGGCACTTCCGTTGCCAGCGTCAGAAGCTGTTCCGGTTCAAACAGGCGGCGGTGGCGGGCCTGGCGGAGGCACAGGAGGAGGGGGTGTCGTTTCGCAAATCTTGAAGCCGATTTTGATCGACAAACAGTTATCCGAACCGAGTTCACCGACGTCGAAAACTTTCTCGGAACAACCTCGCCCGCGGCAGATACACAGAGGTCATTCGGATCTGAGCAGTCGCGTGCAGAAGAAAAGGGTGACATTGAGGTAAGCTTCCCACGAAAATTTTCAACATCTATGACTTTTGTCCGCGATAAAAATTCAGTAAAATACCATCTCTGCAGAATGTATGATAAGTGTAAATATCTTGTCACTGACAGTTCCATACCGTCACACCTAAGCCATCCTATTGAAGCGGCCTCTGTCATCGCTCTTGGATCAGCGGAAACCTCCTCAGTGACCTCTAGAAGCGATGAAGTCGTTATTGTGGTGCCTTCTCCGCAGGAGACAGCGATCGAACTCGAGAGCAGAAGCCTTAGAATTTACGAGGATGTTCCAAGTCCCAAAGAATCGACCAGTGAGTTGAGTTTTATCGAATACAAACACTGTTAGAAATCTTGTATTCCCGTATATCTAACGAGTACAGCTGATGGCAACGAATTCCTCCCGCTCATTTTGTTAGGGCATCGAATGAGAATCTCATTGAAATCATCTGTGTCGAGCCAAGTTTTTGTGTGGAAGTTTAAGTTGGAGAAGAAAAACCGTAACATGAAAAATTGATAATTCATAAAAAGTGGACCGTAAATTTCATGTCGATTGGTTCCTCGTATCGATTCAATTTTGCTCGCGTGTTACTTTAACTGAAAAACGTTCCTAGCTCATGGTATTGTAATTATCCACGTAATCTTTTTTGTTCTGTTCATTTGTTAGGATAACACGAAGAGCATTCTGAAATTTGCATTCATAGCGCAAGAAAGCTTAAGATAATGCTAACTTTGTGTTCTTCAACTAGACTATAATGTATTATATTGTCTTTATGGTAAAACATCAACAGAAAAGTCTTAATAAGAAAAATGAAACAAAATGAACCACATTTGGGTCGAAATTAACTTGATTAATTCCAATAATGTGCTGACATTTTAGACTCTTCACGCAAACTTGACCAATAATTTGTCCCACTATTTTCGACGAGGTTTACAATTTTTTTTTTGTTCTCATATAAAATAACCATTCGCTAATTTTTCCAAACTGGCCATATATAGGTATAAAGCCTCTAATCCTCGATGTTTCCGTAGCGAATTACTCAGGGTTACAAAACCCGTATGTTACACCGCTAAATGTGTAGTGCCAAGAGATTCGATCATAAACAGAAACTTCTAATATGGTTAACCCACAATCAGGTATCGACAATAATGGTCTACGATTATTTGTTTTCAAAATTACTGCATCTAACCCGACTTGAACTATGTTCGTATATCTCTATTCCTGATGATGATCAACAATTTTTGCGAAAATGCCTATGAAATATAGTTAATAATTTTATTCATTTGCTGGTCTAATGTCTATCTTAAGTCTGAAGCAGACGTTTATTGGAATCTCGTGATCAATTTCTGTGAAAATTAAGAAAGAAATATTCTCGAATCAAATTGTGCACTGTATAATAAAGGTTCACAAGGGATGAAAAGCGGCTTCAAATTCATCCCACAAAGCAATACCATGATGTCTCTACTTATAATGAGGTCATATCCCCAAACTCAAAGCTGATTTAGTTTCTTCACTGACTGATTTCATTGTTGTTGACCACTGACTTTTGAACTTTTAATACCAGAATTCAATTTTTTTTTAGTTCAGATCTAAGGTAAGATCTTATTAGATCATGTCCCAAAAAGTTATTCAAGTTCAATAATTCGCAACGAGCAGACGTATGTTGCAGTGCGGGGTGTCTCTGAAGACAATAACATCGCTATTGTTCAAATTATTCTGAGCTCATCATTATATTTGGGGCAACGCCCCCGATCCCCAGTGGGGTTCAGCCTTTCTGTCAAATCAAGAGACGCGGTGGAGTAATTTTTTTGCACCAAAGGTATCCTTGTCGTCTACCAATTTCACGAAATAACTGCCGGTGTCAGGTTCCTCGAAAAGTGATTGACGAAGAGGCTAACCTCGCTGGAACTCGTCCAGTTTAGAATAGTACTATTTTTTTGCTTTTCTTCACTTGTGATTTCTTTGCTCTTGGTTTGCTTAATTTTCAATTGATTTTCATCCTTCGTCAACGTACAGCACACGAAAGTATCACTCGTACAATATCATCATTAACATTGAAAGGTATCCAATAAATTTTCAGCCTCACTCGACGATTGTTCATCCTCAACTTCGTTATAACGAGATTCAATCGAAAAGTGAGTGTCTCAGATGTTATCTAGAATGTCAGAAATAATCATTATGATGTTGCATCGTGAGAACGTTCCTGGAGTTTTCTGATTCATCCCATACACGGCTTATCCCACTAAACTTGTAGGCCTCAGTTATCTCCCTTGTTATTATTATAAACTTCAAAACGTGTTTAGAGAAATATACAATTTTCCTCTTGATGAAAGGGTGACATTTTCACACAGCACATTTGCCCTCGGATATTTTGCTACACGGCACTTTCGCCCACAGCACGATTGCACAGGGTAAATGACTTACTTGGCACACGGCACGTTTGTCAATAGAATTTTTAATCCAAAGCATACTTGCCCATACTAGGATTGCTTGCGGTACACTTGCCCATACAAGTTTTACTTTGTGGAACGAATGCCCAAGGCACATTTACTCATTGCCCACGATCGACACGATGCAGACAATCTCTGGATTCCAAATTTCATTTGTTAACGATATGGACGCAACTTTTCGACCCACCGCATATAAGCCTGCTATAGGTAATCGTGCCCTGACCAAGTTTGCTACGGGCTACAATTTCCGCCATGCAAATTATTTACTTGCGTACACTCGGTAGCGTGGGTAAGTGTGACGTAAGCAAATGAGCCTTTATCGGCTACATTACTACTTTTTTTTGCAAAAAAACAGTACGAAACTTTATTATTTTTAGTGGATAATTTGGTGATATTGTTTGGCCCTTCTATGATCTTTGAAAACCCTTATCAGTCCATCTGAGTAGTTCGTTAAAATTATTGACAAAAAGATAAATTTCATGTTCTGCCTAAACAAAATCGAGTTTAGGTGCACACATATTTGAAGAAATCTGAAGAGGGAGTTAGTTGAGACGAAGTATGTTTATTGGGTTGCCATGTATACAGTTATATTACCTATCTCATGAAGAGACCTTTTTATCGGTGATTATTTTATTTTTTTAAATGCTATTTTTGTATTACTTGTTAAATTTTTCGATTAATTCGGATCTTGCTATTGCTGAGAATTCGTAGTTCGATAGCGTAGTTCGAATTCGGTTTGATAGAATGAGAATGTTGTTTTTCTTTCATGCATTACACAGATACTTTGAATTCGTAATAACTTCTTGCCACTATCCGCCATGTTTTTTCCTATGCCTATACAGTACAACTTAAAATATTATTTTACCCTGCCGTTTTATATTTTGTTATAAGTGATTCCAGGTCGAATTACACACTTTTGGAACTGTGACAGATTGCTTTTTTTGTTACGAAACAAATATACGTATTCAGCGAGCAAAATAATAAAACATATGGTTCTGTAAAAAAAAATTACGGGCTTTATCTTCCAAGTTTCTTTAGCTCATTTTCGTTGTCCGACTGTGCTTTTCACCCCCAACTGACCGGTAAAAAATTTGAAAAAATATATATTACATGCTTCTGCATTGAATTTGGAATGAACTAGAAGTTCAAAAAATTGAGAAACAAGGAACTGCATGTCAAACAGAAGTGAATTGAACGAAAAAGTTGTATCAACAGGCCTTGTTTACGAGAAGGAAAAGAGTACAGGGTCGTCGATAATGATCAAGACACTCCTGCCACCGGAGTGATAGAAAATCGAGAGATGGAAGCTTACAATTAGACGTAAACACAATGGGCAAACGGTTGCGCTCCATAGCTAGTGATTGCTCAGGAGTTTTTTTATGTTACTACCGCGAGTGCATCGTCTCGCCAACTAGCTTATAGTCCTAGTGGGAGATCGAAATACCGATACTCTGTCCGTAACGAGAAAATGGATTCAATTCGTCATTTTTGAGTATTTTTTTATTCACTGATGAAAGTAATTAACGTATACAAGCAAAAAAAACTGACCGAGTGCATCGAGAGATTATTTATCTCAAAATTGGAAGCAATCTAGTTATCTAACTTTAGGAATAAATCTCAACTACAAATCATAATTCGAAGCAAGAAGCGTTGAAAGCCGTTGTTTTCATAGATAAATTTACCTATACTTTAAATTACCCCCAGAATATCAGAAAAAGTGAACTTCGGAGGAAAAGTTTGACAAAATAATTTTTTTTCTATGTTCAGTCGAAAAAAAAATTGCATTCTCGCACCTCTTATTTTTCCATGGTTGTGTGACGTCTGTGTGAGCGCAATCGCGTATTGCAAATTTCGCCTCGGTAAAACAATGGATCGGTCCGAAATCTGGTAAGAATACTCTTTAAAGTGCGGTACAGGGGGCTCTTCGACCAGAATAACGAACAAATTACCTTCAAATCAATGAAATATTCATTTCTCTGCGGTCCCGAATCAGCTGTCACCAACACGATTTTGCAACTCATCGACACGAAGCACAGTTGCACAAAATACGCAGTATTCACAAAAAAAACACCGAATTGGGCCGAAAAGCCCCCTGTAGGCTAATCTGGTTGATCGTTTGGATGAATCACGACGCTAATTATTGCCGTAATTATTGTGGACGTGTTTCCCTTGGAATTAAGCGCTCAAATTTCAGGAGAATTTTTTTCCGCAATTACAACCATTTGAAGGGTTGGTCTCAAAATTTTTTAAAAAATAACCATTTTAAGGACCACTCTAATGTATACACATAGAAGAAGTAGTTAAAAATCTCCAGAAATTACAACAATTATGTGTATAGGGATAGAGTGACGAATAAGCGTTCTGAAACATGATGCTGGTTCTTATCAAGAGTCAGGGTGCGCCGCTAGATCCGGTTAATTAATGAGCCTAAAAAGTGTGAAGTGCTGTATATCAATCATTTTAGGATGAAAGTTTGACCTGATACCGGGTAGCACCTAAGGACGTGAGCGTTCTAAGCAAAAAATTGATCCAGCCAAAATTTTTAAAGACGAAAAGTTTCTAACGCTACACAGTTCCGAGCACTGCGAGAACGACGCCAGATAGCGAGAAATTATGCTGATCCTTTTATGTAGACAATCGAAATTCTTACGATAATGTCTCCTATTGGACCTACAATCCTGGCCTTATCTTCAAATCTGTCTTCCAGGTCACTGACCAAAACGCCATTCTTAGCCAGGCTTACAATGAGTCTACAATGCATTTTTAAGTTTTCAGCCGTTCTCGTGATAATCCGACAGTTTCTGGACTTTCAACCGGGAGCTTGTAATCAAGCTTTGAATTTTTAGAATTCAACCTCAGGTTTATGAAAGCGCCCTAAAAAACTTGACTGTAGCAACTTTCATCGAAATCCATAGATTCGTTCTATGTTTCAGAATTTTGTTTTTCGAATCACTCATAAACTACTCGAGCGTATCAGCCCCAATTCATATCACTTCCAACTGTACGTCGTGCAGAACCGCGTCGAGTGACACTCGAAACGCATCGAAATCAGTTTTGATCGTTCTCGAATTATCGTCGACTATAAATTTTATCACGCACATACGGACGTCCAGCTAAAAATTCTCCAAACATCAAGACATGGAGATTTAGTGAAGACTCAACTCATGGAGGATAAAGTAATTTCATTTAATTTTGTAATCAATTGTCTTTTCTAAAGAATAATATTCTCTTTTTGAATGGCTGTTATGTGTGAAGTACGTGTAATCTACTTGACAGCGACGTTCGATTTAAACATGTTCTGCTCCGGAAAATAATTTTTTACTAAGATTCATTTTTGGCGATGAATGATTTGATTGCTTTGGTTTACTGTGATTGAGAATGATTCTTCAGTAGTGGATATAAGTAAATATTGCATGACTTACGTTTTATTGTTTACAATTATTCGCGAACTGTAGAGGAGGGAGAAGTAAAGAAGAACAGAAATTGAAGTTATTTGCTCGAATGTCTGCATTCGATGCGTTTGCCGCTCCTACTCCTGAGATATTTATTTTTACCATGAATCACAATTTCAGGGCTGTACTGATCATCTTCTTATCATTTGATTCCTCCTGAAATAACTACGAATACCTAAGCTCGAAAATGATTCCTCTTCTTCAAATTAAAATAATACCAACGACGTAATATCATCGCATTATTTATAGTTGCATATCTTTCACATATTTTTAAGCATGACCTGAGCACCTTTTTATGTGCATTAATCAACCCTGGATCAAACTAATCCTGCTCTCTAAACTATAATTATTCAGTGAAATTTTACTGCAGAATCATTGGAATTTTTTGCTGGTAATTACACTCAGGAATGCACTGATTCAATAAATAAATGTTCAAGTATTACCGTGGATTCGAATAGTGAATCTCTAATTTAACGATTGATCAAAACATACTGCTAGAATCGCGGTGGTATATATACAGAGAGAATTGGTGGAAACTGGCCACTCCGTACGCCTGACTAGCGGCAACTTAACGTGTGCTCACCGATGCATAAAATTTTCAATGGCGTGAACCTCCGCCGGTATCAGCGGTCACGGATTTTTTAAATGGAATTGATGCCGGTGGAGGTTCACGTACGTAAAAATTTCATGCATTGGTGAGCGCACGTTAAGTTGCCGCTAGTCAGGCGTGTATGAAGTGGCTAGTTTCCACCAATTGTCCCTGTATGTATTTATCACTTTGGATATAATTGAAAACCACCTGACCTTCGGTAATTCTTCACTGAACTGTGTTCTGACATGGTCATCACCCCAATGATAATCCCATGGTATTTCAAAATCATGGAAAATTTTTGAATTCGAAAACAGTCCTTCTTCTCACAATTATAGTTCAGCACCATCACTTCTATTTTATTACTTATTAGACAACAGATATATTTCTGAGTCTGCGTTTAGTTTATCAATTTCATTTTCTAGTTTTCAGACTATGTACCTGTCTCTTAAATACGTTCATAATTTTACTTCTTGGAATAAAACAAATGAATACATTCAATACAAGAATATAATATCAAGGGCTGAGAACCAAAAGGTGGTAACCCTCACTTATTTTGAACTTTCAATCCATTTTCTGGCATAAAGGCGAATCCTACGAAAGTGAGCATCATAGAAAAAAAGAACCATCAAACCCCGGTTGTTCGAATTGAATGTGATGGAAAAAACTTTTTTTGAACAATTCAATTCTTATTCTTCTTATACGCTCGTCTAGCAGCAAATGAAGCCTGAATTTCATGGAATCACGCAGAGGTATCTACCAGAAGGGCGTAAAAACACGAGAAAAATTCGAAATAGTAAAATGAAAAAAAAAATCCGGATACCATTTCCTTAAAGCAACCGTAATTTTGATGATTTTTCAGGTTGCTCACTTTTGCGGGATACGCATTTCCAGTTGCATCCGTAGATTTTCATGGGCTACGGTTTTCTGGTTCTTAGCCCTTCGAATCCTGACTTGACTATTCATTGGTGTTGATCAGCTGTTGCAGTTGAGAGTGATCCAGAGAATCTGTTCGTCTCAGACGAGGACGAAACTTCTTGTGAAAATACGGCGTTGCTAGGAGCAGCCAGAACTCAAATAATTGTCACGCCAAGCCTAAGCCCTGGCCACAGTACTCTGGACCTAGCGCATCTTCATCAGCCAAGTTCAAGGGATCTGCTAACGCCACATCTGCAGTCTGACTGCTAGGAGTAGCTGGGAGTTATTTTCTTCTTCATATACTGTTCCAATTTAAAAAATAATTGCACCCTGCATTTCTGCAACTAGACTCTTGATTCGCCTTTTTAAAAAAAGAAACATGGCGAAACCATAGACAATATCTATGGCGAAACTATCATTTCTAGTTCGGTGAATCGTCGTTTTTTGCCCCAAAAGTCCTGTAACTACTCCATTACAGTAACCTGACATTAGTTCATAATTTTAAAAGCAATACACAGGCACTCAAAGTTTAGAATCTGTAAGCTATTAACAGTGGTCAGAATCTTCAGCTAAATTACTTATACAATGAAAATTCGAGTCAGAGATTTCGTTGACCGGAGAATAGGGAAACGGTCAGTCTTGAGCTCATGATTATCGCTAAAAAAGGGATTTTTGAAGACTTGAAGGCATTTTTTTATGATCATCGACCAATGAATTAAACTTTAAGAAAAAACAAATTATCAAACGATCATTTTATCTGTACGCTTCGATGTTATTTGTATTGCATTCAGCGGCAAAACTTCATTCGCCGCTGACTCTCGATTTATCAATGTAAAAAAATTAAGCTACGATCACTCGAATCCAATAAAACTTTAGCGGATCATATTATTCTTCAGTCAACCGTCGGATTCCGTTTATCTTTACACACCAGAAATTGAATAAAGATCTAATAGGTACCCTTATTGTAATAAAATCTAGAGATCACCGAAATCATAGAATTGAGTGGGTTAGTATAAAAAAAGAGTGCATTTTTCATAAACACGGTTTTCCCGAAAGGTAATGCTTTTCTATATGGCTATGAAATCGACTACGAGCAAAATTAAAAAGTTTTTTACTCGTAACCTTTTTGTACTAACCCCCTCAAATACGAAGGCTTTAGCACCAAAAACAAAAATCCGTGTGAAGGTCGTCGACAGAATTTATATTATATTTATTGATCGCTTCAAAAAAACACAATTTGAAAGAATAAATTTATATATAGTTATAAATATGTACAGCGGTTGTTTCTAAGTCGCACGTTCTTTGGGGCCCATGTATAAGATACAATTTTATCCCAATTTATTCTAATTTTAATGGTGCATAAGTCCGTGAAACAAAACCTATCGTTAGTGGATGACCCTGATCGAACTGTCAATTTGGAGGGGGCGGGAGGGGGAGGGGGGCTCCAAAATTGCGGTATCAGTAGACGGTTGTCCTCCAACTTTAAAAGTTCTACAAATTCGAACCCTTTCAAGTGCTCTGGAACCATCTCATTGCACAGTTATTTCTATACCATAGAGTTTGAAAAACACAATTGCACTATAAATTTATAGATATACCAATTTTAAATCAGTATTTTACACAACATTGGCCTACTGCGGAGTTCCCTCGTACCAATTATACATACCATTGGTATGCACGATGGATATTTTTCAAGACCCAGTCGAATATTTCGCAAATTAAAAGAGTTGTCAGAAAAACGTTCAGACAAAAGTCTTGTGGTATTGAGGGGATCTATGGTAATATTTGTTTTGGCGTAGATAGTGGTACCCAGAGTCCCTATAAAACAACTCTATAGCCTGGTGCTGCCTGATACCACCTCCAAGAAATTTCAAAGAATGTATCTATTTTCAAATGGCAACTAACATTTTTCGCGAGACACAAATACTTCATCCAACACGAATTGAAGGGGCGAAAGATATCTAAAAATTGACAGGTCTGAATTTGTATCGAATAAACCTGAAACCTGAAACTTCTTTCTCAATAAAAAAGCTAATTTCCGTTTAAAAAAACAACACTGTGAAATATTTCGGGGTGGAAAATAATGCTAAATTATGTCCCTTCGATACCATTGGATTTTTGTAGAAAAAAAAAAAAAAACACTTTTTTCGTAACACTAGCATCTTATAGTTTCTAAGATGACTGACTCATGTGAAATGGACCACCGTGTATACATATGTATCACTTTGAAAAACTTCTGAATGTAGTCGAATTCTACGTCGTATAATTATCAATGTATGTACTTAGATAGTTATACAAATGAAGATACTCATGTATGTACAAGTAATTTTATAGGGGACACTGAGGCGAATTGGGGCGATTGAAAGATTTGGTGAAAGGAACTAAACGATTTTTTATTGAATCTGTTACCTATTTACAAGTACTAAACAAATAGGGAACAGTACGGTAAAACCGGGTACCTTTATGTGTTTGGTTCTTACATGTATGGAGAAAATGAATAGATGTAATTGCAAAATAGAAAATCATGCTCGCCGAGGATAACATAATTTCTCGAGAAAGACAAAATATCCGGCTCTGCACAACTAGTGGGGTAAAATCGGGTAATCTTTCAAGGACTGCATGTATAAAACTATGCGAAATTGTCAAATCTTTAATGATGCGTAAGAAGGATGAGAGGAATAGTATAGGTTTCTCAATATTCCTGTCAAATTATTGCCAGAAAAACCACAAAAGAACTTTCCATACATCAAGTATATAAAGCAGAATCAGATGTACCTAGCGTCGCACCACACGTAGGTTTATACATCATTTTTCCCCAACGTACGGCAGAAAAAAAAAAAAACAAATCCGGCTTGAATAGAGGGATATTTTCATTTATTCTAAGTAAACAGAAATAGAGAAATTTCCATCAAAGCAACTCACTTCCACTAGGTACATATCGAATAGGCTAAAAACCAAAAACGGTGTAGAACTGCGGATGCTGCCATACGGACATACTCCATACAAATATACAAAATTCAAGAACATCAAAATGACATTACTTCCAGTGGGATAAAATTGAAACAAAACCTTTTTATTTTTAAATAATTAGGTTCTAACTTTTTTCGTTCATATGCCCTCGTGCCAGTGCACTTTCAAAAGGCCTTTGACTCGATTATTAATTTGATAGTTTCTGAGTTCGTTCAATTTCGAAACGCTCTCATGGCGAAAAATTTATTGAAGATCAAAAAAGTGTTGGCTACGTCCTTCTGGTTTTCAGTCTTCGATATGTACACGTAATATACAGGTACATATTGTATGAATACAATATGTATAAGGGGTGGTTCCATTATTGAATTTGAGTAGGGTCTAACCCTCATTACTGATTTGAATTTTGTAGAACAGTTCTCTGCTGTTAAAAGCATCTCCAAAATACCCCCATCTTTTTAATGCTTTGAACTGTTTTTGAGTCTTGATCATTCAATGTTTCAAAAAAACTACACTATTGAAACTTCTGAAAAAATTCTCTACTTCACACTTTTTATTTCGAGCATTTCTAGGCAAGATTCATTATGGAACCTCTTCTTACAGCACTTTTAAATTGTTCAAACCTCCTGATATTGCATGTTTCATGATCAGAAATTTTCAGAGTGCTAAATCAAATTTGAAAAATAAATACTGGATCCGTAATGAACCTTATACCTACCTCAAAATGTTTGGAAAGTAAATTAAGATTTTTGAAAATTCCTTTGAAATTTTCAAAAGTGTTGTTGTTTTTTTTTAACTTCAAACCATCAAAACTGAAAAACGATTAAAAAAATCTGAGGGTGTTTTAGAAGTACTACTAACAACAGACAATTTTAGGACCGAATTAAAAATAGTAAGGATCAGACCCTACTCGAATTCACTTGTACCTGCACCCCATACACATGTATGCCACGGTGACTTGGCAAGGATAGTCCTTATGGAAAAATGAATGAGCTGATGTGAGCACACAGCGATTTCGACTTGGTCTGGTCTTTTTCATGCATTTTTAGTTCGTATGGATTAGCTGCCTCATCCCATCATAAAAGGTTCACACCCGAGTGTATTTCTCATTTCGACCAATTCAATGTTGGCAAGAACAAAGAATTTTTACGATTGATTCAAACGAAATTGAATCATTAAATTCGGTCCATTTTTATCGAATATAGTAACTTGACTGTATAAGCGTTGTTATAGGTAATACAACGACATTCAGCTTTGCTAAAGTTGTTATCGATTCAATATAAGAAACGCATCATACTATCGAAATAAATATAATTCGTAGCTTTTATTCGCTGTAATGATAATTTTTCAAATAATTAACTCTAACACGCTCCTATGTCAAGCAGCAATGATTATTTATCTTGAATCCCTAAAACCAAGTTCGAATTCTTCATTCTGAAATTCGATTCAATCTTAATAATCAAGTGGCCCGATGAATACCCATTCATACCGAAGTCCAGTAAATTTAAGTGCACGTAAAATATCTCGTTCCTAATTCAAATGAAAACCTACCAAATGGATCATATTCTAGCTGAATCGAGTCACATATTGATTGAATAGAGATTTTTTTGGAAATGCAGTCATTGGTAGAAGAAAAAAAAATCTCAACATCTGAATACTTCGAAAAGTACTGACCTGATTAGATTGAAAATTTTGAGAATAATTTGAGGTGATTCTCCGGCCTTCGACACGTTGAGATCTGGTGGAAATCAGATTTCCATACAAGGGATGATTATAATAATCTTTGCTGAAGCGGGACGTATGCTTTATTAAATAAGATGAACACAGTATTGAATATAGGACACGCATAAATATTGTAGGTGTGGAAACAATTTTGGATAACTAGCTCTTAAATCAAGAAATTATATGAATAAATAAAGAAATGTTTAGTTATTATATATACGCCTAAGGAATATAGGGTCTTAAACTATTATAAATATATGAAAAAAAAATCTATACAATAAACTAATACTTAGGGCACAAGAAAGACGCTTAAATAATAAATGAATGGACGCTCACAATACTTAACAATTATAACCTTTTATAGATTGTGAATTGATGAATTTCTGTGAAATTTCAATCGCATTTAGTGATAACACTTTCGACGCATCGTGTGGATAATGCAGATAATCGCATCGTTCTAAGGATTGATTATACGCAATAATATGGCTATTCGCCCTGTGCTTTTTTCAATCAAGTTGTGTTAATATAATTTAAATTGCCATGCAGTCAATCAATTAATTAAAGCACATGTATGTCCATAAATGAAAACTATTCGTTGAAATTTCTCAGAAGCATTTATACATGTATAATTGTTATATGCTACTAAAGACTTCTTAATTCTCAGTGGCAGATGAAATTTATCATTTGAGGGCTCAAAACTGTTAAAAACACGAATGACCGTCTATCAAAGCTGTTAATGATCTAATTATATAATTATGTGTATAATGATTACGAATTTAGTTACGCTACATACGGTCATCATCACACGAAATTCTTTAGCTCGTTTCAATAAATTCAAGTATAATTTTACGAAGTCATGTGACTGATTTGTAATTATACTTCATTCCAATCACAACGAAATAATACGATGATGGTTTTTGACTGCTGTGGGATCCCTTACTGTAATTTGTATTGAGATATAACTACGATATGAGAAGGTATAGGTATAGAGCAACAACTAACATAATATAATACCAAGAAGTAGATAAATTATTTTTTGAACTGCTTCAGAAAAAGGAGGATTCAAACGAAAAAAATTTTTTTGTTAGAAGCATGGGTACATATTATTACAAGTTTACTTTTTAGCTTGAAATAAAGTAGTAACTCGCTACCAGAAATAAAAATTCTTTGAGAGTAATTTTTAGTGGTCGGTTATGAAAGTATAATAGTATTATATATATATTACTATAGTAATAATGATTTTAGTGTTGGGTTAGGAGACGTTACCAATGGTACAAGCTTTAAAGTCCATAGCGACCAAAGTATACCTATACATGAGTTAATTAGAAGTGTCTTTAATTACTGTACATCTTTGCTAACAATAAGAGGTACACGATATGGCTATTTTTCAATTATTACCTGGTATTAATCACCACAAATGCTACAGCACCTTACCAGCTCTCACACTAATTTCTTACCTACAATAACCATTATCATGATTTTAAATAAAATAAATCAAATATTACATAGTATAATCGAATACGCATGAGTTTTTCATTAATGTAATCAAAAGTCTGCTGTCTGAAGTATGAACTGCCTTCAAAAATCCAGCTGATGGTTTCATTATGCACCTCAACATTTAGATAATTCAATCATAGGAGACACTGGTTGACCCAGAATTACAAATAAATCGAATTCAAAAGACAAAACATCTATTATCTGCAGTCAAAATGTAACTATTATGTATAATGAATTAACTATATTACATTAAACTTAAAACGAAATATATTTATAATATGTGACATAGTATTTAAGCTATACAAAAACATCACATTTCCTAGAATATTTTCATTGATACCATTAATTAATGATAACTATATTATACCTATGAATTAAATTACAGCTACAGGAATCCGCGCCACACGATTTCAGATGTTAATCACTCTGCATAAATCTATACATACAGTACTTTAGCAAGACATTATATACGATACAATATAAAGAGTGCTCCGACTTGGAAAGTAGATTTTGTAAATTGCTGTTCAGGATCTACACTGCAGATTATACTCATTTTATCTTATGGTATATTCTGTAGCCTTTGAGCGCTATGACAATTGAACACCACAAGCATCATATCACCTTATTTTCACACTAAAGAATTAACATTTTGTCGCTACACTGCTTTCAGTTGAACTCTCCCTGTGTAAAGATGAGGCCCTTCTACTACATTTTGTAAACCCGTTCAAAATTAGTGTTATGTGTAATTTTGATCTGTTGTAAGATCCTCTCCGAGAGCAGTACTTGGAAAAATTTACATGTCATTGAATTCCAATAAAATACCAACGTTTGCCAATTGCTCCAATGCAGCTCTTTCGGGAGCCGCAATAGACTTTCAATATAAATCGTGCACGTCATGCGATTTTGTACGTCCTTTCAACGAGAAATTGGCAGCTCTAACATGAATAATCTAAAAATAAGTATGGGCTAAATAAATGACATCAATTTGTTCACATTGTGAAGTCGGTTTGTATTATGGTAGGAACATATTCAAATTTGTGACCAATTAGTGAAAGTGAAAATTACTACTTTAGTCATTTTTGGTTTTTGGTTCATTTTTTCTTAGATAGGTTCTGTAATATTTGACAATGAGAAAATGAAAAGTGGCAAAATTTTAATCGCACACAATTTGTTTGTCGCAAAAAATTGTTATTTCGTACCGAATTCTGACAACAAGCAATCTTATGCCCAGAGGGTTTTACCAGTCTCCAGTAGTATCAATTTAAAAAACTACGCGTCATGAATATGATTATTGTGTCCAAATGCTAGTATATGAAATGCTTACTCAGGGATTGATTTTTTGATGCAAAAATATTGAGTCAATTAAATTTCGCCAGTTCCATTCATAACAGTATATTTTAATGAAAATCAGTCATTTGCACAATTACAACTACGTTATAATCACAAAATAAATGTAGAAATTTACCACAGAAAAAACTTTTAGTTAAACTGTAAAGATAATGTTTCTAGGTACATGAATAAAAACAATATACACTTGAGCATTGTCAACTGGATTTTATTTGATAATTTTTCATGTAACAGACAGATACAAGAGAATATCAAGTAATTCTGGGTAAACCAGAGGTCAGTTATGGTAAAAATATTTCCGAATATCATATTATTACTGATACCATATGTATGATACACTGTCCTGTTGAAATCTGGAATAATTAATCGAATGTAGTCAAGGCGGAACTGCTATGCGCAAAAGGCAAACAAATGTACAAAAAGGCTTTAGCAAGTACAAAATACGACGACTTGTACTTACCACTATTTACAACTTTACAATTATTCACCAGAATACATTTTTTTCTTTCTGTGTTCGTTTTTGTTTAAAAGAACCATAATAATTTCAGTCTAAGAAAATTTTAAAATCTTAGATTCAGCATCCAATTGAAAGACAAAAAAGTGATCATTCTATATTTTTGGAAATTCGTAACAGTGCTAAAAAGTTACTGCCGTGAAATTCTCTCGTTATTTTGATCCCGCTCTGTTCCCATGAAACAGAGCATGCACAAAACATATTTGAAGAAATGAATTGGAGTATTTCTATAATAAATATTTGTTACATATATTCATGCTATATCAAATAATAGTAATAATAAAGGTAGCAATAATACTATTCACTATGGTATTTGCACATGATTAAAAACGTTTCGTGTCTCGGCGGCATATAACATATTGTCGAGTTTAGGCTCTGAAAAGGCAAGTGGAATAGAATTAAACTTCCAAAGTATCATCGAACATGAACTAAACATTGCAGGATAGTGCTACACTTAGAAAGTCTTCGAAGGCAATGGATATTGTTCCAGTCTGAGCAGAATCTCTTTGTCGAAAGGCCTCTGTAATTTTATGTAACAAAAGAAAAGGTAAGTGACTAATTTTTTTCAGCGTAAGGTTAAAAAGCACAAAAACAATTCACCGAGATTAGTAAACTAATTTAGTCTCGGTTCACATGTTTGGTAGTATAACATCTCTCTATCACAAACTTACCAGTAAACCTTTGAATCTGCACACAGACGACAATGAACTGGTCTACGCTGATCGATTGATGCTGATTGAAGTCGCTCTTCTTTATAAGGAATTTTATAAACTCAGGACTGAATCTATAGCCCATCTGGGTTAATGCAGCTGACAACTCATTTTCTTGTATACTCCCAGAATTGTCGTGGTCAAAACCACGAAACACGCCTAGCCAGGCATTCACATAATTAAAGAGAGCTTGAAACTCCTCAACATTTATTGTGCCCCTTTTATCCTTGTCAAACATTCCTGAAAATCAAAAACGCGGATTTTTCTTTGACAAAAGTTAAAATTGGAGTTAAAACTATTTATACAAAGCATTCATCACCGACATGCATAAACTTACCGATCATAAGTTTGCAAGCAGTATCAGAAAAGCTGCTTCCTTGTCCATTAGCCAACGCGCTCTTAAGTTCGATGGCAGATATCCGACCACTTCCATCTCGATCCACCGCTGCGAACCACTGCTGTACCTCCGGACTGATCTGGAGAGCACCTTGCGTTGAACCAAAATTTGCACCCTGTGTATTTCTTACGTTCTGAGTGTGGTTTTGTACAAAGACAGTGGAATGGAGTTGTTGTGAATGTTGTAAAGAAATAAGTAAGTATTAACCGAACGATGCATCAGACTTAGATCGAGGGAAATATAAATGAGATTATGTATTAACACCCAGTATCAACTGGCGAACCCGAACTTTCAACCGGGCAAACTTGAGTATGATCATCTACCCATCTACTTTCAACGGTACGATCATTGTTATCTCTGATACATGTAATGTACAATCATAACCTTCGAAATCAGTTATAAATACATAAATGTGGCTATCTTACCGAGTAAGCCATATTGAAGTACACAGAAAGTAGATCAGAAGGTATCTCTTCTTCCGAAAGACTAACCCCTTTGTACGTAAACACGGGTCAAGTGATAGTTCTAATTTGGAAAATCAGTGGTTATTGAAGTGATAAGGATACACGTTCCACTACTACTTTTTCACTCGACTGCACTGCGACTGACTGCGACTGACATCATCAGTGCTTGCCTGCAATTTGCGACGGCGCGAATTGCCGTTTGCTCGTTTGTAGTGGAGTGGGTCGAGGGAGTGCCATTCACGACGCACGGATGTGAGTTCATCGATATAACACAACAGAGACGCGTATACATACTCGATTAAACTCAGCTTCGACTCCAGTCGCAGTCGCCTACTCGTCGTCGAGCGGTTCGTTTGTGAATAGGCTTTTTGTGGTTGAGTGAGGTTGCCTTTTATGGTGATCTAAAAGTTGTGGAATTATTTCTTCAAAGTTTGTGATGTTATAAGTGATCAATTATCTCCTCAAAAACCAGGAAGTAAGTGTAATTTTATCTCTGCCATATCCCTTGGCTTAATAATACATAAAAAAAAAAAGTGATCGCGTATTTCTCGCATTCTTTTTTAGTGCGAATGCGGTGTCTCGTAAATATAGAGATGACGGCATTGATGAATGGGTAATCGAGACGTGATCTCAAATCTCAATATCCTTCGATTCAGAAATTGTTATTAATAGAACTTTGATTCCTCATTGGTTTTATCGCGATTTATCTTCCCAAAACCTTATTATAAAGGGTCAAATATAGCGTGGGAGAACGGGTTTTGCGGACCGCACCTAACGTTGTGTATTTCTTGAGCACCATTTGGGTCGAGTTCTTTTGAGAAAATAAAGAATTCTCGAATGACATGGGAATTTTCTGAGTATTTTTGGCGAGAGAAAAACTACTCCGCTGATAAAATTCCTCGAAAGTTTTATCAAGGCTAAGAAGTTACTCCAACCCCTCTCCTCCTTTCCAGCGTCAATCGAATTACTCGTAAAATTTCTAGTAGAGTTCTTCGAATATTACCTTACTCATTCCCGTGTTATTGAATCATAAAAAATCGTCGGAAATCTTGTTTTTCCCGGATGTCTTGTGACTCTGTATGAAAACGCTAAGATATATGTATAAATGTCGAACACCAATTTATTCAAATATTACCTATATTCTGCTACATCAGTTTCAAAATGACTGCAGTTCATGCAACAATACCTGTTGGCTTTCATTATCAAGTAGCGTGTGATAGTAATGAAGAATTTTTTATCCATCACTAAGTAATCAGTTATTTGGAAACGTAAGCTATAGTTGGGGTTTGAAAGACTGGGGATATACAGAATTTATGTGTGCCCATAATCGAACTTTGAATATAGAGCCAATTTGTTCTTATCTTTAACTCGTTCAATGTTTATACTTTGATTTCTCAAAATAATTCTGGTTTTGTTACTCCTCAATTGAGCTCAGCTAATTTTGTTCGAGAAGAAAAGAAAAGGTGAATCTAGTGCATTCAAATATTTACCTAGGATGGGACTTCGAATGGAATTATTTTATTTGTGCAGACAGCTATACAATATTTGATCTTTGTAAATTTGTAAAATAATAATTTGGTACAAGATAGCATGATAGGCGGATTACACAGTCACCAGCACAGTAACATTGTCAAGGAATATGTTACCTTTAGCTTACTGAGAAAATCTGACTCAGCAGCTTAATAATAGACACTGTGCTAAATGTGCAAAGGTATCAGAAATATGGGTGGTAACACTTTTTCTTACGAAAAAACAATTTAGTCATGATCATTTTAATTATGTTTAATCCGCCAGATAAATATTTACAAAGATGTCAAATTAAACAGTTATCAGAGATATATGTTATAACATCGTCATGCATTTTGAATCAACCCATCTCTAATTTTGCTGTATTAATGACTATTTGTTCACTCTAATATATTTAAATTTAATTTTTCCTTGTTATCATAATAACAATTCTCACAGTGCTTGAAAATTGTTGAGCAGTTGTGGATAAGTAAAATAGAGATAGTGTGGTTGTCACATGTAAAATTATGTCACTTTTTCTGTATGGGAATACCATTTTTAGTCATATTCAACTTTTCAACATGCTGCGTCCAAGAATCCTCTAAGCACATACTCTGTAAAATCTGTGCATACAGATATAATTACGGATGTGGTGGTAAGAAATATCTTACTCATAATATTAATTATGAATTGTGTCATTTGAAATCCATAGGATTTTGAACCATATATAGTGAGACAAGAGTTTATCCAGTTGTTAGAATTCAAGATAACATCGGCTTTTCTAAAAACCACATTGGAAGGTCATGATTAATAACCTTTTCTGCTTTCTGTTACAAACATTATTAGTCTTGCTACTTGCGATTTGTAGATCTCAATTACTCCAAAGGTTTTGCTTATACTAATGGATCCAATATTATCAAATGTCTGTTTCATTTGAAAATTATGTTTGAACTCCATAGAGTTGTAGTTAAACTTGCTAGAATTTCATTAGTTCTCTAGTCCCTGTATATCCTTTTTATTGGATACTGTGCAGAGTAATCCATCAAACATGAGCCCATACTGATAAAACTGACATATCGCTTGTGTGCAAGTTCTTTTTATTTCTCAATTTATCACTGTTCGACCTTTAGTGAACCAGTGATCCTCAAAAGCCAAGCAGCATATATTTTTCTTGATTATTCAACCTTTTTTTGACATTGCCACGATCTGTAAGGTAAAAGATAACCAATGACTCATTGTCGACTTAATCTATCGAATTTCATTTTTTCCTGAACCATTTACTCAGCTGTAAAGCAGTTTGTAATTTACAAATTAAATCTGTTTACAGGAATGTTTGGCAGCTTAGAATGGGCTTCAACGCTCCTCCTATTGACAGTTCTAGTCGCTGTCAGGGCAGACTACCCACCGCCAGAAAGACTGACAGGGATGAATCCTTGTATCAGCAAGCAGACTTGCCATGAATGCATACAAACTCCGCACTGCGCGTGGTGCGCTGCTCCTGTGAGTCTAAACTTTATCAAAACTGAATTATCCAAATAAAGTACAATTCTTGACTGCTGTTATTCTTAGCAGCAAGTTAACCTTTAATACCATGAAATCTGCAAAGTAGTTGATAGTTTCGTCGTGATAAACTCTTCCATTTGGTGTGAACAGAATTTCCGTGAGCTGAGATGTTTTCTGCCGAATATAAATACGAAAATATTTGCCACCTGCCCAGAAAATTACACCTGGAATCCAGATAATGTGTATAGTATGCTACGGTATGCTGAACTAACGAAGGGTGGTTATTCTTCTACTGGGGGTGGCTATGAGTACAACTCCTCTTCTTCCTCTTCCTCTTCATCATCCTCTTCCTCTTCGTCTTCGTCATCCTCCTCCTCAGGCAGTGCCAGCGGCAGTCGGCGCCAGGAGGCTATTCAAATCTGGCCCCAAGAAGTAGATCTGACACTGAGGATAAGTAAGTCATGCCTCAATTCCTGGCCTCACAAAGTACCTAATTTGCACAAAGCTGCTCATCTATAAAATGTGTGTAATTTCAGATGAAGCATACCGGATGTCTTTCGTTTACTCTCAAGCTGAGGATTACCCAGTTGATTTGTACTATCTTATGGACTTGAGCAAATCCATGGAGGATGATAAAAAGAAATTGTCAGATTTGGGGCAATTGCTGGTCGAGAGTATGAGCAGAATAACGAGCAATTTTCGATTAGGATTTGGAAGCTTTGTGGATAAAGTCGTCATGCCCTATGTCAGTGTCGTACCTAAGGCGTAAGTAATGAAATTTACTGTATTTATTGCTAAAAAATTGATACTAGCTCATGTTCATTTGTTATGCGAACTAGTAATGAACATGAAGACACTAGTTTAAAACATTGGCTTCTTCTGAAAGTAAGGGTTTCATTTTAGTCTTGAAGAACCGTGTACAGGGTGCGTGAAACCATATGGCTACAAAAACATCATGGAATTGTCGCAGAATACTAGCGTTTTTGCTGTAAGTGTAACATTTGAAATTCAATATGAATATCATTATTTGTAAGCATTCTATATATCACTGATTTGCATACATAAATATGTTCATTTGATGATCAAATTATATATCGACGATTAATTGAGCATTCCCAGTTGCTGAGCGATTGTCATCCAATAAAACCATTGAATTATTTATTAAAGAATGTCACAAAGAAATATGCCAAAAATTTTAGTTTTCGAAAGTCCAACTTATAAAATGATTCTTCCGTTCTTTACAGGACTTGGTTCGTCAGGCTTCCGTGTCTGGCAATTTAGATGCTCCAGAAGGAGGATTCGATGCAATAATGCAGGCTATTGTGTGTCGTAACGAGATAGGTTGGCGTTCCAAGGCTCGTAGGCTCTTAGTATTTTCAACGGATGCTGGCTTCCATTACGCCGGGGATGGTAAACTCGGAGGTATTGTGAAACCAAACGACGGGCTGTGTCACCTCGATACTACTGGGCTTTACACCCACTCATCCTCCCAAGATTATCCCAGTATATCTCAGATCAACCTCAAAGTCAAGGAGAATGCAATTAACGTTATTTGGGCTGTAACAGAGACTCAAATAAATATTTACAAACGGCTTACCAAACACATCGAAGGCTCTTTTGCCGGAACATTAAAAGATGATTCTAGTAACGTTGTTCAATTAATTCGGGAACAATATGATGCTATTTCAAGTTCAGTTGAAATGAAAGATACAGCCAGTAGCAGTATAAAAGTAAGATACTATTCAAGCTGCTTGGGAGACGGTGATCCAATCGAAACGTCGAAATGCGATAATCTTAAAGTTGGAACCAAGGTTGAGTTCTTTGCTGAAATAGAGGTAACCAGTTGTCCCAAAAACAGATCCGAATGGCAACAACGTTTCGAAATTTATCCAGTAAGTGCAGTTCATCCACAATGACCCCTTCATCCGCTTTGAATTGAATATTTTAGTTAATATTTTTATATTAAATTTAAAGCAGCTGAGTTGAAGTACCTCATATCATATTCTATTTCAGGTTGGAATCAACGAAACTCTGACAGTTAATCTTCGTATGTTGTGTGATTGTGATTGTGAACAACCTTCACATCCTATGTACGAGGAAAGATCTCCTCAATGTAATTCAATGGGAACCCTAAAGTGTGGGGTTTGCGACTGTCATGACAAACACTTTGGGAAGAAATGCGAATGCACACCGCTCGGAACGACCGGTACTTTCAGTACAGGATTTGATAAATATTATCAGGCTTGCAGACCAGATAATACTTCTCTGGTCGATTGCTCTGGAAGAGGTTCTTGCACTTGTGGACAATGCGAATGCGATGAGAGAGAAAATAAAGAAGAGGTGAGATTCATGTATAAATACTTAAAAAAAAAAAAACAACTAGTTGTATTTATTGATTGATATTTCGTAATTGAAATCTTCCTATTTGTCAAATTCATAAACGAACGTTTTAATACAATGCCATCACCAGTTACTGCATCTCAATAATTTCTATTGTATTATCATTACAGATAATTTCAGGACCATTCTGCGAATGCGATAACTTCTCCTGCGATCGATATCAGGGTGCTCTCTGCTCCAATCATGGAACCTGTCACTGTGGTCAATGTGTATGCGACAAAGAGTGGACTGGTCCATCCTGCCGTTGCCCATCGTCGAACCAGACCTGTATTGCCCCAGGAACCACTAATGGGCTTCCCTGCTCAGGCCGTGTAAGAATAATAAATTCATTTCCCTTGGTCTTGAATTTTTCAATGACGATAGGGCTCCTGATTGAATTTAATGATATTTTTCTCTTATTACTAATTAGAAGTTCTAGTACTATAACATGAAATACTTGTCGAACTAATTCTACTATTTCATCCTCTTATTTCTAGGGTAAATGTGACTGCGGAGAATGTATCTGTGATGAAGAGGCAAATTCTCGTTACACTGGGAAATTCTGTGACAAATGTCCAACCTGTCCCGACCGTTGTGAAGAGTTGAGAGCTTGCGTACAATGCCAGGCCTACGGTACTGGAAATTATACAAAAATGGAATGTCAAGAGAAGTGTGTCGAGTTCAAAACCGAGACAGTTAAAACGATTAGTGGGGAGGTCGCAGATGAGGAAACGTTCTGTCCATTCACCGACGAGGATGATTGTTTAAATAAATTTATTTACTACTACAACGAAACAAACACCTTAGTCGTAAAAGCACAGACAGGAAGAGAATGCCCAACGCAAGTTTACATGCTGGGAATAGTACTGGGCGTTATAGCCGCCATCGTGCTCATTGGCTTAGCGTTTTTGCTTCTCTGGAAATTATTGACGACAATTCATGATCGCAGAGAATTTGCGCGATTCGAAAAGGAGAGGATGATGGCAAAATGGGACACTGTAAGTTTACTGCTGCAACCAACATTAATACAAACAATTTTAAGATTAACCACATTTATTCATGAACATGCTGATTGTAATCATTCGTTTATTTGTTGCAGGGTGAAAATCCTATTTATAAGCAAGCAACATCGACTTTCAAGAATCCCACTTATGTTGGAAAGTAATTTTAGAACGAAACCAAGTTTTTCAAATGATATCTGAGAATTTTTATGGCAAATCAGCCGACCATGAAATCTCAATAATTTTTTATCAGTGCCTAATGGGTATCTGATATTATAGTAGTTCGATCCTGAAAGATGCCATTTCTTGCAAGCTTCTTCGTTCAGGAGCTGCACTCGTGTAACAAACGTGACTCCGCTTTACTGTAAAAACAACCAGTTATCGTTAGTTGATTAGATGGAATTTTGCTCATCCAAAAAGTGAAAAGAGTCTCTAATCCCCGATAAGATACTCAAAAAATAGGTACATTCAATGCAACGCACGCTCTAATAGTATCGTTATATAAGCTCCCCTGCTTCGTGTATAACCTCTGCTCTGTTCTCAGCTTACTATCAGTCAAAATTTTTTATGCCCAAGTCTGCTTTACTATCCTCAGCTCAAACTGATGATACATATAATGGATCCGATCATTCAACTACCGTAGCAAAAGTGACTGTCACTGTTGAATCAGGAGTTAAAATGTGCCATCTGTCGAACACTACCTTGTTCTCAATTATAAAAGAATATTTTAATGGCGCTATTTATTTAATTTTTTAAGCTACTGTGTTAGAAGTACTGCCATAATACTTAAGCTTCGTTAAATTTACTGTGGTGTTCACGCAAAAAATTCTTTTACAGCCATTTTACAATACTTATCGGTTCATATCGACTTAGATAGTCGACCGATTTTTATCCGAAATTCATTGAATCCCACGTAGGAGCTACTGAATAATATCGATGTTCAGTACATTAGTGTTTATCGAAACTCTGAAGCTAAAGTGCCTTCAAATACGTCTAGTAGTTTTTTAATAATAGTGGCGTATTTTAATTATTAATTTTTTCTTTTTCATTCATACTTGTGCCTAGCACAGTAGTCATTCTAGATAACTGCATATTAGATACCTAATTCAAATTTCTTTCATAAAAATTTGGTCACAAGTTCATATATCATTCATCGTATTAACCTTATTCTTAATTTATTAAAATGGCCTTGTTGCAAATAACAATTGAAATATATTATAGAAAAGTTAAAGTGTTTTATAATCATGCATGTATATTCTATTATGAGGGTCTCTCTGTGCGCACAATATTAGTTACCTATACTGATGATATTAAAAAAAACTTTACGTATTTGCACGATAATTATGCAAATCGTTTTTATAATTCCATACCAAAAGTGAAATTTTATATATTAATATGATAAACGGGTTCATATGTTCTAATAAAGTGCGCATAAATGATGATGCTACATTGTTATGTATTGAGCTTGTGCTTTGACATTTGGATTGTTTCTTTTTATATGAGGTGTCGACCGATCGGTGAGAAGAACCTCTAGTTAAATACAGTGTTCTTTGTTTGAACCTTCTAACCGAAGTCTAATAATTGAGATTTTCATTCATCATTTTCTAGGATATTACAGACATTACGAATGATCAGACAAGATTCAATTCCGCTTTAGCTATATTTTATGTAACATGACACAGGTAGATTATTATTATTTGATACTGACATCAAAGTGTCAACGTCGTGTACGATGACAAATTGTAACATCTATATCATTATTTATCGATTTTATAACGTTGTATTTTATTAATTATTAAAGTATATATTAAGAAAGCGAACAATTTAGAATGTACGGGAGCGAACCGATTTTGTAAACAATGACAGTATGTCTGTGTACGAATGTTGTAGAAAAAAGTCTTGAAATTAATAAAAAAAACTACACTTACCTTTCACGTTTTTGGTCAATAATTGAACAGGTCATCCGCGTTCTCGAATAGTACGCGTTGCCGAAGCACATAGAAAATAGCTGTTTCAAACCCAAAATTTACCCAGTAAGTGATCTTGACCAGAATTCATAAATCATCCCATGAGGTTGTCAATAATTGCTCTCAACGGTTTTTGACAGTATTCCGACCTTAGAGCATATAGACCACTTCGCGACAGCGCTTTTTGTGTATTCTTTCCACTGATATGTATAAATAACTGTTATTTCTAATTCGGATAGTTTACGGTAGTAGACAATGCACGTGATGGATGGACCATGGAGGCCTAATTTTCAGATTTTAACTCGTAATTTTTAATTGGAACTTGAAAGCTTCAAATACATTATACCATCATTGAGAGAACTCGGAAATTTCTTTCTATCTCTCTCTCATGAATAGAACTAGTTATTAATTCTCACAAATGAGCTTGCGTTCCGGCTCATTAGGCCACAAAATTAAATAGCATGACTGGCAGAAAAAATAATTTCAGCTAAACAAAAAAATATGGGTCAACTTTTTCACGCTTATTACACGTTATCAAAAAATTTCCACCAGTTTGAAAATTTCATGATCAAAAACCCTTGAAACCCGGATAATTCTTTTTGAATCTTCTCATGCTGTTGACTTCTTTTGACAGCATTTTTGTTTTATAACTTATTCTGCATGATTAATAATAACAAAATATGTGATTTTATTGTTGGTTTCAACAAATAATAACGCGAAATATCCACTACGAACTTCTTGTAATGAAAGTAGAAAGTGTTAAACAATTGGTAAGAAATAACAACTATTCGATTTTGTATTGAATTTCTTAAACATAGGTCAGTGTTTTATACAGACGAATTTGTACAATATTATCATTTACACATATATTTTATAGGCAGTGGTATGTATATATATGCTCGAAATATAAAAGGCATCTAAAAGAGTGGAAATAAATCCCAGAAGAATAAATTATCATACAAAATCATATCGTTTTTTTTTTTTTTTTTTTTCCAGAAGGTATAACTGCTGAGTTATGTCCCCAATGAACTATTAATTTCTTTATTTTTATTTTTGTTTTATTTATTATTATTTTGTTTTTAATTGTTCTCTTGTGAGCTTATGCGGATGTATGGAGATTTTTTACATTGTATTTTTGTTTAGGTATAGTTAGTTTTATGTTTAAAGTTATTATTATTTATTGGTTTGATATGATTATAATTATTGTTATAGTTATAGTTTTTTTCTTTAATTCCCCCTTGTTCTCTTTCCTGTGGGTGGACCGAGCAGCAGACAATTTCCAGGAGGATGATGGTTCTTGGTTTCCGTTGGAGTGCTGTAGTTACTTCCTTCCTTTCTGCCTTCTTCTTTGGTGGAATCGTTGAGTGTAGACGTTGAGTGTAGATAGACACTCAACGCTACACTCAACGGTGCAACTATATACTACCGGTAGCCAACGCCAAGCTTCTTAACAAACTTAATGTTGTACAAAATAGTGCTCTGAGAACCTGCTTGCGGGTATTAAAAACTACCCCCATCAACATTTTACACCACCTCAGCGGCACTCTAAATATCTTGAGCAGAATTCAACAACTTACGAACAGGATACTTTTTTTAATGTTACTCGTTACCATGGAAACGTTGTCATTTCACGATGCGTCCACCAAGCGGCAGCAGTGGTGGCCCCTCAAAAGATGGCGACCCCCCCCGTCGCGAATTGGGACACCCCCCTCACCACAATGCTCCGTTCATATATTTCTTACGTCCATGTTTTGATCCCACTATGTTCACCAATGAAACACCAGAGAACGCTCACTCCGACAGTAGTGCTGCCTCTATCGGGCCCCTCCGCATGGTTGGCACATGGATGGCACCTGTGGGGATGGACTTCAATGCGACGAACCCAACTGACCTGACATAACCTATGATTAATCGCCTTTTCCACAATAGAGTAGGCCATCCTACAAGAATTATCACGTGCAATTACTCGATTCTCGTAGATTCGGACTTCGGACGTGTGCCAAGAGAATTAGATCTGAGGTAATTAAAGTACAGAAAATTTCCGCACCTTTTGACATTTTGAAGTATTAATACCAGAATTATCACAGAATGGGAAAACGGAAAAATTTGGATGGTTATAATCTACCAAAAAAAAAACAAACGCAAGAGACTATGAGCTCCAATAATCATGAGATTGAGGATGAGAGAAATTTGTCAAATGATGCAGTCGTAAAATCTGATCAGTTTGAAGGTTCAAATCTATTTATCAAAGACATCAAAAAAGAGCCCGATTTGTCGCCAGAAAAAAAAAAAATTAAAACACCTAAAAAACAGAAGGTGAAAAAAGAATCCAACACTCTGCTAGCGATGCTTAATGCTAGTAGCAGCGATTCAGATGATTCGGATGATCAGCCAATCACTGTGAAAGAGGAATGTCAAAAGTCACCCAGTAAGCAACATTCCAGAAAAACTCAGAGATTGAGAGTCAGTGAGACTTTTACTTCAAGTGATGAAGAGAAAGCAGATAGAGCAACAATAAAAACAAGTAAAAACAAATTAAGGGATTCTCAAAACTTTGATCTAGCAGAGGAAGCTAAGGATATCGAGGAGCTGTTATCAATGACAGAAGAAGATGATCATCTGCCTCGAGAGACTAAGCAAGTCAGTTGGCTCCATTTTGCATAATTATCTCCAGTACTGCTTCTACCTATATTAACTGGTCTTTCATAATGCCACAACAAACATGTACCTAAACTGTAGTACTATTTAGTTCATTTCATAGAACTAGATATTTTCATTGAAAATGAAACGATACATTCTTTTTCCTTCAATACAGAAAATGAAAAACTTGAGCGTACAATTAAAGCACACCGTGCCTCCACAGCACATGGTAGAATCCTCTGCTGGTGCTCGAGGTCCAACGCAAGCCCAAAGGGAAACTATCGAAAAACTAGGTCCAATTAAGTATGGCAAGTATACTCCAGAAGAAGATAATACTATCGTTAATAATTGGAAATCATTTTGTAAGGTAATTCAATTAATATTCCTTATTAACTTTTTAATCGTAATTTACATGTCATTCATAATTTTGTATTTATAAGCTGTAACTTACAATCAGTTTTCTTTGACAATAATGAAAAATTTGAAGAATGTTCGTTTTTTTATCAGGGGCACAATTGGGACACAAGGGATGTCAAACCTTTTTTATACATGAGACATCTGCACGGTGGTTGTTTTATAAAATACGATCAGAGACAGAAATTCGTTCAGTATTTAGGTAATGGACTACCATGGAGAACGCTGTATAGCATCTACTGGAGATTTAAAACTTTATATTACCCTCACATCCGAACAAAGTAAATTTTTCTAACCAACGTTATTATAAATATGTTTTTGTACACCCATTACAAAACTGATCTGGTTTCAGTTACACTGATAAAGAAGACAAGCTAATACTAGCTCACATGGAAAACAGCACTACTTCCAATGAAAAGAATGTTAGGAAATTTGCCGAATTAGCCAAGGTTTTAAACCGAACAAGAGCCTCTGTGTGGCGGCGCTACCAATTGCTGAAAAAGAAAAGGAAATCTCGGAAGAGTCAGTACCAATATCCATCTTTGGCCTGAAGATATTTTACGTTTTTTTACCGGAATTTTATTTTTTCCAACTATCTTGTCTCTCAACAGTTTTTGTCAAAACGAAAGGCTACTATAGCTGCCTATAGTGGAAACATGATCTGCTCTTGCATAGAGTTATTCATTTTTCAACACGCTGTCAGCTTCATTACAAACACTCACTTAATTTTCATAGTATGTTCGTATCGAGCTTGTGAGATATATATTTCATGTGCCTCTATGTATGTACATATATACATCATCGTATGATAGTGTTGTGTAGTGGTATGAACGCCATAATTATATTCAATAGAATAAAAAATTTGCTGAAAGGAAATCGTCTACATGCCTTTTGGTTGATATCAATTCAAATCTTACGAAGATTCCGCCCGTCGACTTAATATTAACGCAATATTAAATGTACTTAAATAATCAATTTCAGAGTGATAAAAATTTCTCAAAGTTTTCATATTCGCATTTTTAATTAATAATAAGGAGCTCAACTTAATATCAACTCAATTTACTAAAATTTCTGTTTTCCAGAAATAAAATGGAATTTGCATTTTGTGAAAAATTACATAGAGAACTTAATGCTGTTAACTGTGAGTGACGATATCAGACAGTTGAAAAATTTAGACATACCGCTTGTGATATGGGAAAAATTATCGGAGAAGCTTCAGGTAGACAAGAACCAATTGAGGAGTTTTTGGCAGAAAAAGCTACACATGCAGTTGTTTTGCAGTCAGCCCATTTACCTAAATGATGTTAAAATCAAGCTGATTGAATTGTAAGTTGGCACTGCCTGCGATTTGAATCATTCCATGCACATCACTTTTAATTAAATGTATCAAATTTGTCAAGCTTCTACATAACGGGTGTAACTGAATGGAGCGAGATCGAATGGCCTATCATAGCAAAACTTTTCGACGGGATGACATCAGCATTTTTGTGTGAAATATTTTGCAACCTCGTCACTGAATCTAAAGTTGCGGGCATGGATTTAACAGGTATGACAAAAGTATTTATTTCCGCAGTTTGTTGCTTATGCTCTTATGATTTAGAGTTCAATAATTTTCCCCATTTCACTTGAGTAGTATAAAATTATTACTGTGAATGAATTTTCAGATGTCATTGAGAAGTTGCACGATAAAAAAATCCGAGAGCTACGGTCCAGTGATACTGATAAATGTCTCCCGAGAATCGTTTTTCAGAATGGTACAGTTACATTATTAGATGTGACATCGAAGTCTAGTCGCTCAAAATCGGCTCAAGACGTGGCTTCTTATTCTTCGAATTTTGTTGAATGTCAAACAGAGTGACTTGTTCTCATAATCACATAGCATTAAAATCTTTTTTTCAAACTATATACCTGTGTTCAAGTTGATTATACTTTGTGTTCGAAAACTTTTAAAATGAAATGAATCCTGCGAGTTTATACCCCGAAAATTGAGGTAAAATCCAATGATGGTAGATCTCTCACCGAGAAATCATTTACAGTTTAAGCAAAATGAGAAATAATATGTTAAATGACTCACGTATGTTAAGTGATTCACGTGTAGAATGGATAAATGATGGGTAGAAAGTAGTAAGCATCAGACACAATGTATTTGTTATCGAAATAAGGTTCATTTATTCTTCAGAAATTAGGTCACAAAAATTAAACCGAATAATTGAAATACAGACTGATTAGATTTCATGTAAATTTGACACATCGCAATTCTGGCAAGTTGCGATTCTGATAATTCCGTTAGTTCATAGGTGGATAGAAATGATTAAAATGTTTTTAATTTCAAAGTCTCTTTGGAGTGTCAAGAGCAAGATTTCGTTTCGTTTCTTTTTCGATTGCCCTTTCTTTTGCTTTTTGGTAAAGAGGTACAAGTTTGCCTTCCTTTGCCAACAATTTGAGTAATTCCATTATCAATGGTAGGTAGTTGTGTTTTCTCCTAATATTCTCAATTTGATACCTCTTCGATTTACTAAGTTCTTCCTCGATTAATGACTGCAAGCGTGCGATTTCTGCAGGATTGGATGATCCAACCGCGGCTTTTTGTCGCTCGTATAACAGTCTTCTATCCGATACAAGCGCCATCAAATTAAAGTGGATCTCCCCTTCGTTGTACCTAACATAAGTTGTTTAGTCATTTTCAATCGAACTGCATCTTGATTTCAATTCTACAAATCTAATGAATATGTATAATATCATCTTAGATTAACGGAGAGTCTAAAAATGAAGCAAAGCATAGTTTGATTACTTGTTAATTCGTTTTTGGATTATTGGTTTGGCTGCCTGGACCCATTGGTCACCAGCAGGACACAGTCCAAGATCTACTGGCCCATCTTTGAGGCCATCCAGTTCGTAGAGACGACCTTCGATGGGCAGGTAACTGACAAAGTGGAAAACATCCTCATCTTTTGACGCATTTCTGGAATCGTACTCAAACAGAGTTTGCCTGCAATTTTTCAATGTGAGACAAATTCTGTTATCGATACACCTAAAGTCATGAGCCATATTTCAAAAGTAACATGCATAATCATACCTAGAAAATGAATTGTGGACTTCCCTAATAACATCACAATTGCTTATAGTCAGACCCTTCATATTGGCGTCAAAGCTCTGACAGAAGTTTTTAAAGTCTTCGAGCCCAGCACCTAGTGAGACATCAGCATGCTTGCAGTTTAATAGAACACTTAGAATTGCTTGCGTTGCACAGGCATTGTTTATTACCTATGAAATAAATGTCAGTTGTAAATAATCAGCCAAAATTGAATTTCATGAATGACGTCAGTAATATAGAATTACAAATGGTACATTTTTTGATCTATCGGATATTTGTAATTCACTTCACCTGTTTTGCAAAAAATATTTTTTCCAATCTATTATCCTGCACAATATTGCCTGAAGGTTCATCATCCTGAACCCACTTAAATAAGAAAATGAGTCCATGAATGGGCCTACGAACAGGAAATGTGAAAAAATAACAAATTTGAAATGTAGAGAATATTATTTGGAGGAACTGATATATTTCGTGTGTTGGCTTACTTCAAGTTTTCGAATTGCTCATCATCCAAACTCCAAAGTTCTTCAACTTGCGCCCCTTCTACGCCTGTAAATAGTAAAATGATGTATTTGCCAAGGAAAAATACAAACTCATCGCTAAAATATCATGCAAGAACTTCGTTGTAATGGTTTTTTAAGATTGTTAGAAACCCACGATATACTGGCCAATTGAAAAAGTTATGGGAAGAAAATATTGCCGTTCGCAAGGAAATCTTATTTACCGAATTCTTTTATTAATTCCGTAAAAACTCCGGGATCACTTTCGATAAGACACCAATTGCCAGCAGAGTCCGCCATGGCTTTGTGGCTTTTATTGATCATGGAATTATTTGATGTAGGAAGAGCCCTACATTGTTGGCGCTAGTGTAGTGGCAGTGTATGAAACCATTGAAAGTAAATGAAACTCATGAAACCATTGAGAATAGATTGATGAAACTACATGAAACTGCATGCAGACCGCCACCATCTCTGCCGCCACTTCGCTATAGCAGCAAATATATCCCGCGGTGTCAATGTCATACACGCTTTGGGATAGTTCTCAGTACCTATCATCAGTCAACGTTCTCAGCTCTGTTCTCAGATTTTTACATAACTTGAGTCATCCATATTCTTGTACTTGAATTTTGAAGGTTATATTATTACGGAACTCAAAGAGCAGTTGGGCAGTTGTAATCAGTTGTAATGTATGTACAGTTAGCATACGAATCTGCGTGAAGGTCCAATCGTTACATTTGAATACTAAAGAGAGTACTCACATAAGGCAATCACCATTCCCTATCTGCAATTTGCTACAGGTAAATTGGCGACCATCTATATCATCTAACAAAAAGTACCGATCAGTTCCTTGGATTATCATATTTTGATTCATTTTTTGATTCATATTTTAGTAGGCCTATAATTTCAATGTCAGTTTTTAGCATGGACCGTCAAGTCCATGGTGTTGAAGTCCATGTGGCAGACGTAACGTGACCTTGAAAAAGTCCGTCGAGATCAAATTTCTTATGTCAAGAAAAATCATTAAACGCGTTCATTATTGGTTCAGGTATAATTATAGACCAACTAATAAACACTGAACTCTACAATATACATATGTAGAGTTCAGTGCTAATGACAAAAAAATGATGCAACCATCTCAGATGTTTAACAATCCCTTTACTTCCTCCAAACTTCAGTGATAATTTTATACTTCATTTGTCTGCAAGTGATATTAACTAGACAAGTGATAGATGGAATTAAAAATTAATTTAATGTCTGTGGGATGTGAAATTTGTGGTTCTGAAGCTTGTCAAAGATGGAAAGAGAATTGAATATCATCACTTAGCATGACACAAGATATGCAATTTTTTCCTTATGCCAACTAGCTGCAAGGTATATAAATGAGATAGCACATGAATAGCACACATGTAAACTACTAAAGATAGAAATAATTCCGACTATCTGAACTGCTCGATATTGTCTTTGTTCATTTGTTAGTTTTAAACATTATCGCTGATTAATCTGAAAATTAAAGAGTTACCGATGCTTGATAGATGTTGTATTTATATTCATAATCATGAGTACCAAAGACCTTATCAAAATCTTATTCATTACGGAATACGACATAGTTTAGGTGAATGGTTAATGGCAGCAGGTACTTTTTGAGATCATCTTGTCAGCAAGAGTACCATTCTACTCCTGCACTGTCAAACACAAAATCAAGGCTTATAACTAGATGAAACTCGACCGTAAGTCATGAAGCACGAAATAACTTCATTTCCCTTTTGTATTTTTCATTAGAGAGGAGCAGAAACAACAATAACAACATATTGTGATTGCAATGGCTGACCAAAGACTTGACATATATGATGAAACAGCAGGACAAAAGTTATCCAGAAAAATCAAAGAAGCGCCGTTTGTGGTTGCTGGTAAAAATGAATATACATTGATCATTATTTTATCAACATATTTCAATTCTGTTGGGTAGTATTTATCTTCTGTACCCTACTAAAGAGTGTAAATTTCAATTTTATGTCCTCTAGTATATGATGTATCATTAAAGGTTAATCCATTTATGCTTGCATTCTCATTTAGGTCTAGTTGGGCTGGTGGCTTCTTGCGGAGTTGGAGCTTACAAATACAAACACAGAGGTGCGATGTCAACTTCAGTTTACCTCATGCAACTCCGAGTGACGGCGCAAGGAATCGTCATTGGATGTATTACTCTTGGAATGGCATTGTCGATGGTCAACCAATTCCTCAAACATAAAAAACCCGAACAATGAAAATTCATGTGATCTAGTTACACGTGTTGACAAATAGGTAGATTGAAATACTCTATGATAGCAAATATTTTTTGAGAGCTTTAAAGAAAATTAGTATCAATTATTTAATTTCAAAACACTAGGAAAATTGTTATTCGTAATTTTCGATTTCGTCATTTAATAGTCTTTTTCGGTTCTATTTATTTATCTTCATTGAAATGTTATAGCTATCTAGCATGTTCTTAGTTCTATAATGTGCATAAAGATGGTAGTCTAAATTTCAAATGATGTGTTTCACCAACACACATAAGTATCTTATATGATTTTAACTGGCGTAGACATGTGAATAACGATGAAGCGTGAACTAATCCTGTTAAGGCTGGACCTTTTTTGCACAGGATGAGAATATGGGATAGAATGGTGGATTTTTCTTTGTGAATTGTATTAAAAAAATACATTTCAAATTTTTTTTCAATATATCGTGCTCATCGGTGTAATTTACTTACCTAATTAATTTACTCCGAGTGTAAGATTTTCCAGTGGTGTGATAGCTGATGCATAAAAAAAATCCCCAGCTATGACTGCATAGCTAATTACAAATGTTATGCACACAATGTACTGTCTGATAATACAGAAATGTTATTAGTTATCGAAGAATTTACTTCCGTTCCATTATCCACTATATTTAATATTTTATATCCGTCGCATTACTGTTTATAATCTTAGGTTTGTTCCTCACAATACCGTACTCTACAGGCTACAGGTTGTAGTTTTTACAAACTTTACTCACAACTGTGAATGATTTAGTTGCACCTTGACTTTTTACTTATAATACACC
The DNA here is from genome assembly GCA_963978495.1 of Athalia circularis. NCBI lineage: Eukaryota > Metazoa > Arthropoda > Insecta > Hymenoptera > Athaliidae > Athalia > Athalia circularis. Next base: position 15,738,247 of record OZ021698.1, on the reverse strand, counting down.
TATGCTTCCTAAAATAACGATATCATATGATGTGGATATAAGTGGTATCGAAACCATATGAATCTGCCTATAGAAACACTTAGAAATTTCATGTTCTTTATTGGAGAATACAAATTACAGTGAGATTGAACTACAGCTGCTGAAATTCTAGATACACGGAACGAATGATAGCAATCTCAACACAGGGGGGTTTGTTATCTTGTAAATCAATTTTAATGGAGCCCCAAACCTGAGTACTATATGATAGAAGCACAGTATTTATACTGTGATAGAAGATATGTGGTAAAGTACTATTTCATATTCATCATCTTTGATAAGTTCAGACGACACATCGAATTGTGAATGGTCTTGCATTGTCTTACTTTTTATTACTTGAGTGCAACTTCCGCTTGCGCAAAATGAAACCAAAATCCAAATTAAATCAATACATTGGACGCATAATAATAACTCTCATCAATACGATTATCCTTATGCTATTTGCAATGGATGTAGGTGGACTATAGTTTTCGGATTTACTAGAGACTAGACCACAGCCGCGTATTCGACGGAATAGAACGTAATGGGTAGTTGAAACGATGGAATTACTAACTGTCTAAATAATTAATAAACAAACAGGAGTTGCTGGTTTATTAGACACAATTAATGCTTGCGTTGAACAATTGACTGAACAATGGTTGTCCATAGTGGCAACTGAATTATGCTATATGAATTTCAATTCTGGTTAAAATATCTGATAAGAATTGTTTTAATTGGTCCGGATAAAAACCAGAATCAAAAGCCGGTTTTTGAATAAGAACCGGAGCCTGGACCTATGAGAATCTATCAATACTTATTCGACTTTTTACCAGAGGGTGTATGTTTTAATTGGAAGATGATATATGTGAGCATAGATAAAGCGATAAGAAATCGAAAATCAAAACATAACGTTATCAACCTTTATTTCAATTATTTTGTTGATCTCATCATCCGACCAATTGTTAAACGCCCCGAGCGGACAGGAGTTTGTGGAGTGGAGTCGGATTTGAGTGGAGATCCTAAAGGCGCTTCCAGTGTCCAAGGACCATCAAAGGCAAGATGGAAATGGGACGAAATGTCAAATGTCAAAACACGCCAACATGGCGGAACAGAATGACAGAAGTCAGCTACCGCCGGGCTGGGAATGCAGATACGACGTTCGTAGTGGTCGACCGTAAGTAAAATATTACAAACTTTGTATGATATTGTACTCTGTTTATTTCTGGGTATGTACTTATTTCTGTGAAACGGTTATACCGCTGTATCCGCGGTTGGGTAATTCACGCATCAACGATGTCGTTCTATTTTCATGGCAGAATGTTACATCACTCCATTTAATTACTACGCATGGGTAATCATCTCATATAAAATGATCACCCTAAAGTGATCCTCGTTCAATTTTTTAGCTACTAGTTTCAATCTGAATTAACATTTTTTTATTGTTATCATGGCTTGATCAACTTTCAGGGTTATCATTTATGATCTATGAATATTTAGAGCACTACATAAAATGTATGTGGTACGTACAGTTTTATGACTAAACGTAGGTACTTCCATTCATGATCCATGGGATGGGTATTGCTAAATTAAATTAGATATTGATATCGTAGATTATTTTCATAAATAATTGTTACGTTAAGTTATGAAAGTATGTTGCACAATAAGAATATTACTTCTCATGACTGGAAAAAGAGTCTATCACATTAGTTTAGTCGAATCTCATTTGTGCCAAGGCATCGTTGAAGATGGATTAATCTGTGGTTAAAAATTGCTTTTTTTATTCCATAGATATTACATAAACCATTTCAACAAATCGACATCATGGGAGGATCCACGAGTACGATATTGGCAGTATGCTCAGTACACGCAGGCACAAAACTCTGTCGCACCCAGCCCAGCTACTTCTACCACCATACCTGAATCTATCCCAATGCAGGTCAGTTCGATGATTAATAACATATTGATGCATCTTGGGCTGTGTTATTTACAAAATTGACGTAACCCTTCACCATGTGTACAATAATCAATTTCATTGATGTTTTATAAAATTGTATTAAAACTGCATTGATGTGGTAGTGTATATTATGCAATCATTGGAACAAGTTACATATCAATGTAGTAAATAATATAACATTAAGGGTGATCTGTACTTTGATTCTCCTCTCTTTGATCTTCCTTTCTAAAATTCAAATTCTATAAGCTATTGGGAATTGGTGCAAATGAAAAAGCCCCAAATTGAGGCAGTATATCTATGCATTCAACATCTGTCATTTTGCTTCTCTTCGATGCTCATTCATTTGAATTAGTTTCAAAGATGTAAGCTTTGAAGAATCAAAACTTGAAATGGGTCAACCTGTGTCAATATTGAATATAAAGATTTAAAAATGTAAATATAACCCTGTAGAGCATATTAATTTAATTTGTGATACATTTAATGTTGTTCGCACGCCGCTTTGGGATTTACAAAATAAAATATAATGCGACAACAGAACAGTGCAGGTGCAGGTGGAGGTGGAGGTGGTAGTTATCTGGTTTACGCAGGAGCCCATAGGGCACCTCAGGTGTATCCGACACCATCGCCTTTTCGTAATCCACAACCTGCATTTTTATCGCCAGGTGCACAGGTGGGTGGAGTATAAAAAAAAACCAAACGTCCCATAGCGCATGGTGATATTTTCCCAAAAATCCATACGATCGTCAGGGCTCCTAGTTAGGTATTACTTCTAATTTCTGTCCTCAGTTCTCATTATGTTACACTTATCCGCCAGCAACATTACAACAGTCTTTCAGATCCCTCTATTATGTAATTATTTTGTACGCAGTTTGTAAATTCTGCTTGCACCAACTTGTACATCAACGTGACAGGCTTCCTTGTAATTTTGCGTCTGTCAGTGAATTATTATTACTGCCACCTCTATCATGTGTACATGTATGTATCTACCTACATATGTCTAATTGCAATGCATACTTTGAAACGAGTAGGTCCAACTATCCATGGCAATATGGTTGGAAGATTACTATGAGATGGTTTGACTATATTTTGATATTTTGAAGACTGCTCCTAAAGAAAAAAGTCATTTGGGAATGCTTTGAAGACAGTAGCTCTTGGTACTGACTTAGAACCTGAGAATAAATTTTTTCAAAAATTTAAATTTAGATCGTAGTCTTTCACCAACGGTCACATTTGGCCCAACAGCTCCCGTGCCAGGCAACTAAGGTCACTTCTAGTCGCTCATGGGATTGGAATAACTAAGGCCAGGATGGTATCGTGATGCCCAAAAAACGGGTGTCCTCAAAGTATCTACTATACAAATTCATGTGTATATATATATATATGCAGAATCTTTGTCAAATCACAGAAACGTTACATGTTGAATGTATTCGTACAACCTTTTCCTGTATGATGTTCTGCTAAATGTTTTTTACTATATTCTGGCTTTATTAAGCACAACACTGGTGTTAAACTTACAGCTAATTCGGAAGCATAAATAACTATGAAGGAAAAATACTTTTTAACAAGGCAGGTGATTCATGAACAGTTCTCGATGATTAAAAAGTCGGTTTTTGCATATCTTGATGAATTTTTAAAAGTTCTTTTTCTGGTAATAATATCCGCTCGGAGCCCTGAACTGCATTAATCTTATTTTAAGCATAAATAAAAAATATTCCATATTTGAAATTATGTGGTTACTGGTGGATATACACTCAGTTGATATTGAAATGGAATACCTATTTTATGTAGATATGTAATCGAATTATTCTTATCATCTACATATAATTGGTTTAGAAGATTGATGTGATATTTAAGGTTGGGGGTGTTTTTGAATGTATTCTTACGTATGTGTGAAATTTGCTACTTGCGTTAGGACTCAAACTCATTCAATAAATTATACAGGAATTCAAAACTCCTCTCTCCTCACGATCGGTGAGTGCTATGACGAACAGACTTGGCGACATCACAATTGGTTCACCAACCCCTGTAAGGAATACGGAAACCAGTTTGATACAGAACGTTGACACAGAAGTTCAAGTGGCCAAAATCAACGCTATGTTTCCTACAGTTTCAGATACTCATATTCGGCTGTTATTAAAAAAGTAAGTTTTTTACGACTACTTCCTATTCAAAAATCATGAAATTTTTTGAACAACATATCCAGCAACACAGTTGATCTTTCATTATCTTCATCAGTGTTCATTGTTTGAACTAAATGGAAAAAAAATTACTGTGCTTTCTAAACTCTTCTCCTGGTCCATTTCCACCAGACACAGCTCATTTTGTAATGCACCCTTCAATTATCACTTCACTGCACTTTTGGCAATGATTTATATGCCTCAATTAACAACTGTACTAATCAAGTAATTTCCCTAAAAGCCACGTGATTTCAAAGTGTTCACAAAATTCTTTTATATTTGAATCAAGGACTTTCGCCTTGATCATCATTTATTTATCTTTGTTACAACAGTCTCAATCAAATTGTAGGAAAATTTTATTTAAAGAATGATTCACATAGTAACAAGGTTTTAATTTAATTGAAAGTTCCTGTATCAAGAAAAATGTTAGCAAGTCCCACGATCTATGAATACATTTTATTATATCAGGGCTGCCTGCAGCTTGAGAGCTGATAATCCAGGATTTTTGACACAAGAACAACAAATGATATTTCAACGGGGCTTCTAATTTAAAGCTCTGTGATATCATGCTTCTTTACAAGATTGCTTTATCTTCATGAATTTCCACCACCTGATACGTGAATCACATGGTAACTTTATTGCCAAATTTTGCATCAAACATATGATGCAAGAAATGAAAATTTTGTCCAGAATAATAGTAATACTCGAACGTGAACCGGCTAAAATGTTAATGTTATTTAGGCCACTTTCAAGCTTTGTTCTTTTATCGGTGCTAACCGAACGCTAACCAAAATGTGCACGCTTTTGTACATATAAGTATATGTATATCACTGACAATGAGACGTATAAATATAAGCTTTATCTTGAGCGATGAATATAAACTGAAACGATGTATGAATTGAAATATTGCTACTTATTATTGTTCTTTAATAGTCTTAAGAATACAGGAAATGCGGTCTTTGAAGTAAGACAAAAGAGATTCATCATTGGGTCCATGAATATGTGATGGAAATGTGTCTGCCATCACTTGTCAACGTGAGCTTTCTCATTCAACAAACAAATGACTCTCTTGCAAGCTGCCCTGATTAATAACATATCAACTTATACATGTGATGTAATTGGAACATGTTTCAATTATATTCCTATGTTTCAACTCTGTCCTAAGGTTTTAGCAAATCTCTTTCAGGTACCATAACAGAGCAGCAGTAGTAGTGAGTGCACTTCAGGTTGAAAAGCATCCTCTATGCGCCCCAGGACCCTGCACACCTTTGGCGGTGCATGCGCCTCAATCTATTCCGAGATGGCGTCTTCCAGCGCACGCCATACATGCTGCGCTGACTTTAAGTCCACCTCGAGGGGTCAGGCAACCCCCTCACTCCCCAAAAATGAAACTTAGGTTCCTATACATATTTTCAGTCTCACCCAAACTGGATGCTCGATGTCAATATATCTTATTTTGCTGAAAGATTGGGAAATATACTCAGAGCTCTGCGTTATCTCTTGTGACAATCACCTGACAGAGACACACTAAAGGTTGACAGATATTCTTTTAGAGCTTTTGTTACAGAATTCAGAAATCCATTGTACTTGTTGTCTAATTCATCGAATTAATCGAATCAAAAATCTCTGACAAGAATCTTAGCTGTGATTCACATAAATTGAGCGTTCGCTATGAAGTATTTTTCCCATGAATGAGCATACAATCTGTTTCAGCGCAGGGTAGCCATAGCATGAGTCCAGAGTCGCTGCTCTACACTTTGTGTATGCAGGACGTTGTATGTGATATTTTATGAGCCCAAAAGTATGACTAATAGAATCAAACCACAAATGGTTTTTACCCAAGTCAAAAAATTTATGGCACAGATAATCGTTTACAGCAAAAATGCAGCATAAGATATCATCAGTGACCTGTATTCCAATATTTTTGTCAGTAGATTAGATTAGACTTACAATTAGTTTTCCCATGGTTCAAAGTATATAATGTAGGAATTTTTTACTTTCTTAATTTTGATTTCTATCATGAATTTATACTTTTTTCTTTTATTAATTTCAGTTATCTCATCGTTTACCATATCTAAGCATTGAGTAATTATAGTAATTACTCAAAGCTAAAAATCCTGTCATAGGTTGGTTTGTTTTTCACATATTTAGTTCAATTTGTTTTTATTGGTGATGGTCATTTTCGTACAATGAAATAGTTCTTATTGCTCCATATTAGCTGTAGAATAAAATATTAATGAGTTTAATGAAATCTGTTTTCTGCAATTAAATAATTGCCAGATCATGGAAACAAAGATCTAATGATAAAAGATCAATATTTCACTATTTTACACCTCAAATTTGGTAACTGCAAAACTCAGTCATTCATTAAATATAAACTATTGACACAGCATGACTGTATGTGCATGTGCGTTGTACCCACAAAAAAACCTAGGTAATGTAACTTGAAAAAAAAAATCAATGGTATCGAGTGAATGCATCTACTTTAAATGCCTGCTGTTAAATAGTGTCTTGTGAATGTTGGTCGTATTTCCGTCAATCACATGTGCATACCATGTTAGATGAAGTCCAGTATCGTATCTATTCTTTGAAATATACCTTTTCTATCTTTAGCTGTGTCATAATATAATAGCTAATGTCTTATGATAACTTCAACTAGATTGCAATCTGCACAACAGAATAAGTACCACATTGGACTTCAATTATGAAGTAGAGCAGAATAATGGTAAAGTCCAACAAATAGTATGTTGTTTGTTAGGTAGCTAAAATTGAATTGTATTGTAATATGATGGTGATAGAAAAGGATATGGGCAGCTTAATAAATGCATTTTATTGTTCGATTTGCGGCTAGGTACCTGAAAAATGTATTTCCAAAAGCGGATGAAACAATTCTGCTCGACATTTTGGAGCAAAGTGATAACAATGTGCAAAAAGCATCGGAGAAATTAATCGAGCTTGGATACGAAAAACGGAACCCAACAGGGCCCTCGCAATCATTGTTAAAACAGAAAACTGCTGAACAGGTAACTTTAATTTCAATATATCAATAGTAAGGAATAAGATGAGGTTTCGATAATTCGTCATTAGGTGTATATATTATCTTCGTTTTCAGAGGCGAATGGAACAACCGACCCCAACTCCGCCACCACGAATGAGAAGCATTGAGGAGAAAAATAAAAGTCGGTAGCCTTCTTGAACATTGGTTCTCTTTGGATTTATGTGTTTTTGTAGTTACTTACATGCAGATTATTAATTACAGTGAAGGGTCGGTTGATGGAAAAGTACAAGTCAGTACCAGACAAAGTAATAATGCTAGCAATGGACAGTGTTGATTATGATGAAGAAAGAGCGATGCATATCTTGGATATCATGGTTGCAGAGGAAGCGACTCAAACGCCACGCACATCCAGCGGTCACAGGTATTTGTATTTAAATATCGATGCATACGTAAGTATGCAAAATACTTAACTAGTCCGAATGTTATTATTACAAATAGCAACAGAAGCGACGAACAAAAGGGCAGACCTCCAATCACAGAAGCGATAAAATTAACGGCCTCGCCTATTAAGAAAATCAAGGATACTGATGTTGAGAAAATTAAACGTCCAAAGAACAAGAATGACATACCAAAGTGAGTATTATACGTAACTATCTCAATTGTATCATTTTAATAGTTCTTTTTCTTATGCAAAGGAATATTATATAGAACACAATTAAATGTTTCTAGGATATCACGGGGTACCAGTACTACAGAAGATAAGGAATACAAGTCTCCATACTTGACTAGACCTACTGGACCTAATGCAGACTTACCAAAGGGGGCGAATAATGAATTTTTATTGTAAGTAACATGAAAATATCGCTTAGAACTCACATTCAGTTGGTTATATCACGGAATAGTCTTTCATCAGATGGTCACTTCAAATGTCTCGATTGAGATTAGAGAGTATCAAAAGCAATAGATCACGTATGGAGCCTGTTGGAAGTTAAATATTTATACTTTAGGCCCGACTATGCTCCATGGACTGGCCCAGATGCAACAATATTAACACCTGAAAAAAGGTCAATGGCAGTTGGACCAAACAGATCATTGGTAACGGGAAGCTGCATGAAAGGACTTGGGCCAAATGCTGATCTTAGGAAGGGTCCCATGAGGGGCCTAGCACAAGGTTCTATTTATTCTCAACGAGATGCCAACAATTCCGAGAGCCGGGGCAAATGAAACATGTTCAACTGTTTCTTTTAGAGAAATAACTGAGCATGGAATCTGAAGTAATGGCTACCACTCACAAATCCTCAACATACTAAAATAGATAGCCGATTATTTAAACGTCGTTAACCTTGAAAACTGTTAAATTACTTGGTGCATTCCAACAGCTGGTGTTCTATGCTTTTATAATAACATACACAAGCTGACAGGCTATTTTAGTAGTGTACGAATCTCTGCCATTATTATCACTTTCCATTGCTCGGGTTTTAGCCGTGGAATTTTTTTTCTTTGAAAATGAATTGTTTTTGCTAGATATTTTTCGAAAATTATACAATATTTCTCTTATTATTGATGACATTCTAAATTTCGTGCTTACAAGCTCATTTTGTCTTTCTGTTTTATATTACAATTTAATATTTCTGTCTTATTTGTAAGTTGCAGTATTGTTGTTACGTTACAGTTATTAGAAGATCATTTATTCTCCAGATTCTAAATATGTTATTATTTTTCATTACTTTATATCGTTATCGTATTAAATTGTTTTTATTGATATTCTTAATATATTTTTATTTTCTTTCGGTTTTACGTAGAGAATACTCATAGTAATAATAACAAACACTCTTCGCCCCGTGAAAAATATCAAACTATAAAAACACTATGCAAATCAATAGTAATCGAATAGCTGTGCATGGATCTGAAGAATCCATAACATGTGAGTCAGTAAAAAAGTTATAGTTTTTGAAAGCTTACAGATTTAGTGGATGTAAAGTGCACATGATTAATCTTATTCAAGTTTCCGGAGCCCGTAGCTCAGATCAGCAAATTCAGTTTAATCCAGAATATCTAATACTCCAAGCAAATCCACCGATTTACTAACATAGATATGATATGTGTGGGTCTTACTTATGCAGTACGACCGCTTGATGATTTTTTAGAATTCTTGTCTCATAATGTACCGGATTATCTTTCAAGTCTTTAGCAGTTGTTACGTAAAGATAGATCTTAGGCATACTTGTATACATATCCAAGAAATTTGGTAATAGGAGAAATGGTGAACATTGTCAATGGAAACAACCTTTTTGAAGACGTGTAGTATAATATTAACATTGCTGATTAGAATACTGTCCCTTGAAGAATTGTTAATGAGACTGTGGGGAAAAATTAGTCGTAAATTTGTAATTAAGTGAGAACGCAATCCCTCCTCCTCTAAATTATAAATGATTAAAAAAAAAGCAACCTGTGGCTAACACTTTTTCATTATTCGCGAGAATGTAGATGTCATCCGTGAGAAATTAATCGTATAAAAACGGTTTGGTGTAATTAAGAAATAATTGATAAACTACGAATCACGAATAAGTCAGGTACGAGAACATTAATTTTATCTGGTTCAACTCTTTCATAGTTGGGTGCAGCTGTGAACAAGCAACTTTTCATGTCTTGGTTAAAATCTTGCCTCCATAAGTAAATGGTACATAGAATAAGTAAGAATGGATATTTGGCTCAGACTATCTGACTAAGTCATCCTATCCAAATCCGTAAAGTAATTCATATTGGTTTTCTGAAGAAAAAGTTCTATTTTGCCAAAAATACATGCTTAAATGTCTGGTTGTTATAGCGATGAAAATAATGTCTTGTTATTGATGATATGACGGTAAATAATAATACGAATTGTGCCATAGTTAAGAATGATTAAAAGAGAGGTATTTTCTTATCTTTATCCAAAGATGATCCTGCCTTCAGAAATCTTATATAATATGAATACTGAATAATGAAAAATGGAAGGGCTGTGGCTAGAAAATGTCAGCTGGGAGCTATTTTTATAGCTTTTTTTTCGTTTTTTTGACAGAACTAAGATGGGTGAAATAATATATTTTGACTATGTATTTATGTACTAGTGCATAACTGCTAATTATATAATGGTGTGGGCGAGTTCTCGGCATCACAAAAGCTTTTGACGAATTTCTGGATGTGGTTCCATCACATTGCATGTAAGTTGATAGCCTTGACATTTCGTTATCGGGTGTTAGCGAGTTATTGTTCAGTTCCCGGTTCAGTTGTTGTATCTCGGGGTATGATGTGTCATTATGGCTTATTGATATTGTCTCTCCCGATTAGTGACGAAGCTTCCTCTTTTTTCAAATTATCGTAATTTGCTAATAATCGATTGTTTTCAAACTATTGAATAAGAAGTCCTTTTGATTGCTAAGGTTTGCAAGGTTGAGACTTTGAGGCGCGCACTCACCACATCTTATATATGCCAAGCTTGTTGTTAATTAACTACTAATTAGAATTAAAACTAATTAGAATATAAATACATTAGATTTGCACTCAGTCGTATTTTCGTATGCCTCAATAATGATAGCGTCCTATTGCAGATGCAAAAAAAGTGTTGATTATGAGCTCTTATTAATCTTACATGTTTGTTTGCCTTGTTCTATTATTGTTCTAACATAATAAGACGATTATAAACTTGTGCAATAATAAGATCGTTTTAACATAGTATAAATCGAATACTTGAATGTAAAAAATTGTGTACAATTTGTCTTAGTACGTCTTGTGTTGTATTTAAACGTTTATCAACTTTAACTTGTACCAACTTCCGAAATTTTCGAACGTTTCATTATATTAACATGCTATACCTATGTAGTTAGATAATATTAAATGTTTTAGATAGGAATGGCGCAAAATGATTTTTCTTAGCAATTTTATTCTAATGATTGTTTGAATATCACACGGGGCACACTGAGAGCGGTTTCCCCTTATGTTAGAGCGAACAAATAGGAAGATCGGAATAGTAGGTAAAACCGCACTCAGTGCACCCCATGGCAGTGATTCAAATTCGTTAATAGAAATTGAGAGGATAATTCAACATATTTATATAATAAATGCTGAGTTATGTTTACCAAACCAACGAGAATGAAAGGAAAGATTTGTCACATAAGAAGCAAGAAAGTATTACCACTGAAATATTGTATTCCTAGAAAGCTTTGCCATTTGGTCTTTAAGTATAAATAGATAAGTCAGTAATTCGGTAGCAATAAATTATAGGGAGTCGAATATATTTGTACCAGTTATTGGAGAGCAAGGAAAATTGTAATTCATTGTACCTATACATATCTGTGCAATAAAGAAGTATTTAATCGTAAATTGATGTATAATTGAAAAAAAAGAATGAATAGAATTGAAATAATGATAGATTTACCTGAATGCAAACATTTCAAGATACCTTAGAACTCTTTTATTGATATGGCATAATTGAGATACAACATTGTAAATACTTGGATGTTGGTGAAGTGCAAAATTTTTTTTTTTATGTTACTCAAGTCGAAGGTACGAAATCTAACATCAATATTTCAACTGTTAGGAGACGATTAATATTTGCAATACAAAATTATAAATAAATAACATTATTGGCATGTAAATCTATTCTATTAAACACATCGATTCATCAGATTACACAGATATAGTAGTTACAGTCATAAATTATACGGAATACATGTAAATCAGCTACAACTCAGAACTACATATACCGCTTGTAGCAAGAATATACCTTTCAACATAACAGATGATGAAAAATTTTCATAAACCACTCCTAAAAATGGGTAACTATTACTTAGACTTTGTTCCTAATTAAGTATCAAGAATTTGAAATACGAAAAACCCTGATGTAAGTATCATATTTTTATCTACAATAACGGTAAAATTGAAGCAGCGTATACGAGGGCTTTGGTTCCTGAATAAATTTCAATATTCTATCGTTGTACAATGTTGTACATATTCTCGAGATGTTTGAAGACACTAAATATTTTAAACTTCATCCTCGTTGAGTAACATATTTGGGATCCCATCATTTATCGGAAACTTCCTACCTGACTCTGGACATAGTAAGTCCCCATTTATGACCTCAACTTCTAAAAGGACATGATGAACTTTTTTTAGAAAGTCCTCGTTTGCTTCAAAGTCCTCAACCAAGGTCTGGGGTAACTCACCAACATGACCAATCTGTCAAGAAATATGAAAATTAGTTTTCATTCATGTTTGATCATGAACACGTTGAATGGTTTCAGTATTGATTGAAAAACAATCTTAAATTTCTTGGAAGATGTCCACTTAGTGTCCGAAATGATTTTTGCAAATGTGATGTTCAACAGAGAAATGATAATTGTTAGCTTATTACTAAATATTATACAGGAAGTTATAAATCGTAACTCTGTAATGAGTAAACAAATTGATACGAAATCTCTGGGCAAATGGCATTAATAATTTGCAGCAAAAATGTTGACCTACGCTTTCAGCAGCCTTCCATAGGGTTGCCCAATCTAGTTTAGGAATAATCCTGGCAATAAATTCTGAATTAAAATCAACTTCGGAAACCTTGATATCCTTGGCCTGGAAAAAAATGAGGCATTCGAAGGTTTTGAAACCCGAATTAATCAGGGTGTTCATGTGAAATTCATAACCTTTAAAAAATCAGACACTCGTAGTAACATTTTCTTACCACTATTGCTAAAGGGTATCCTACGGTAACGCCTTTCAGACATTTCGATGTCAACATATTATGCGTCAAAAGCTTCATTATGGTAAAACCTTAGTGTGACAAACGTGCGAAAAAATTCGTCACACCGCAACGCAACTTTGACATGTGTCAATCGAATACACGGCCGTGGTCGATTCACAAATCAGTCACGAATCAACTTTGATTTGGTTGAATGGAGTTTCCCGCCCCTGGCGGAACTTTGTGAACCGAACTGCTCCCGAAGTTGATTGCATTTATTACCAACGGGACTTTGTGCGACCTAGTTGGCTCAACTTGCTGATCGCTCTCGGTCCGCAAGACCAGTTTTACACTAGTTTGCTGCGCTAAGGTTAGGTTGTGCATCACAAACTTATAATTCGCCAGAGTTTTGCTACAAATTTACCATCAATGACGTGTATAATTTGAAAAATTATTAACCTTATTTTTTTGCAAAGGTGTAACGATGTTTCTGAGCTTGATAAAGTAACAGTTTATGTGCCTGTGTTGACAATGAACAGACTTTCTCAGGATTGGATTCATTGCAATGATGTTTTTCTAACAAGCTTGACAGCCACATCATCTGGCCTTGATAAAAATATGTAAGCGGTTGTACAGCGAAATCATTTCTTATCGCTCAGTACACCAGTTCGACACCATCTGGCAAGATATGCAAACAATTTCCAAAATTTATTTTAGTTCTTATAAATAATTTTGCAGATAATTTGGAAGACGCTATTATTATTATCTCCCATATTCAGTTTTTCATAACTTATTTTTAGTGTGTATGTAACTCATAGGTCACCGACAACGTAAATTATTACTTGATTCATGAAACTCGATAAAAAAGATTGACATCAAACGATAATATAATGTCTTTACGTATCAGTAAATATTATTGCACAATACTTGAAGTACATGATGAGTATGATAAACAATTGATGTAAAGAAACAATAATTGAAACATACCTAATTTTAAGATTAATGTGACTGGTGATGCAAGTGATGAATATCAAGCCGAACTGTTCACGATTTCCAAGGTTTAACATTGAATGTATAAATGGGGCACATATAAAGTTGGAAAGTTGGATTATTAGGAAATTATAGCTTTAGCGTATTTCAATAGGTGATCTAAAGGCTGCAGATTCTTCCTTTTTTAATTTCAAATAATAAAACCAATCATTGATAGTTAGTGAAGGTGCAAAATCTTGACAATATAAAGTACAAAGTGATCAGCCAAAATGGCCCACAGTTCCTTAATACAAGGCATCCTCATATTTGGGTGCGCTTTCATATCGATAGCCAGAGCATCCGAGGATGATGTTATCGAATATATGACCAAGGAAGAACGAGAAGCGTTGAAGTAAGTATTTTTACATTGTTTGAACGATCTATTGCATCAACTTCACAGTTTCAAGAGTTTGATCTCAGCTCCTGTCTGATTTCTTCCTATGAATGATAGAATACATAATTGATAGACGGGAATCAGCGACAATGAATATTTCAATTTATAGCATCTGAAAAACTAAGACCTGCAAATCTTGGGATTTTATTTTTCTCAGCTTTGAAAGCTTTGGATCTAGCACAAAGATCAGATAAGCATCTTTGTTTCTGATTACAGTAATGGAAAAGATATATTCATCATCAAATCGATTCGATAATCGATTCGAAACCGACTCATGCAGAAGGAAAAGACTATCATGCCCATAGTTTACATTATATGCTAAAGCCTCAGTAAAATTCATATAATAGTATACCTATATGTCAAAGTAATAGGACTTATGAATTCTTAAACTGTGAATTCGATCCTGTTAAAAAACTGCAATTGTGTAATCATCTCATAAGCAGATGCTATAAAGCTTGCCATAAAGTATCTGACAGATGCAAAGTTTTTCTTATAAACTGCACAAGGTCATTCATTTGCTAAGGTGAAGCTAATTACTACAATAAGATTATTCCATTTTTAGGGAGGAAGCTCGTGACATGTTTTATCATGGATACAACGCCTACATGGTAAAGATTTTTGTTATAATTTCCTTAGTTTAACAAATTTTGAAAATGTACTATCATCAAATTTATACTAATTACAAGGATAATGCATATCCGGCTGACGAGCTGATGCCACTCAGCTGTAAAGGCAGATACAGAGGCTCAGAATCAAACAGAGGAGATATCGACACTGCACTTGGAAAGTAAGCACTAATTTTGGAATGTATATAGCATAGATCATTCAAAAATGTACTTTTTTTATCTTCCATTTCAGTTTTTCATTAACGCTGGTAGACACCATGGACACTCTTGTGGTGAGTTACTAAGGTTTATAGAAATTTATGACTTGTTTTATGAGTGACGTTTACAGATTCCCTCAAGTGGAGGATTTTATTGACTGATATGTCTGGGGCTGACCACGTCAACTTAACTCTCCTCCAAACCTCACCGTGATAGATTTTATTTGTAACTTTTAGGGGTATTCCTCGAGATCTGATTTACTTTTGGATTTTTTTTTAAATTCCTTTGGCCAGCTTTTTTCGAGTTATACTTTTTTTTGTTTCCAAATTTAAGATCATTTGTTAAATTTGAAACAATCAACAAAAAATTGCTTTCGATAAATTTTCACCCAGGAGTTTTGAGATTTAATTTTAATTTTAATATTTTTTTAATTTTATAGTCGTCGTCTACTCGCCCTATATCTTCCATGGTCACTTTAAGACGGGCAAAAAGCGATGTTTCAGTCAAAATAAAACTTCCTGGGTGAAAATTTATCGAAAAAAAAAATCTTTGGTGGAAAAAATGGAAAAAAATTCTCATCACATTTTTCAAAATGGAGGGTTGTTCTATATCTTCCACTGGATTTTTGTGAATTTTATTAAATATTTCAAAATGGTCTTAATTTTGGAAACAAAAAAATTCCTAACTCACTGAGAGCGGGTTAAAAATTTACAAAAAAATGCTAAAAGGTATTTTAGATCTCAGACAATACCCCAAAAAATCACGGATCGAATCTGAGATGGTGAGGTCTAGAGGTAAGTTTAGTTGGCGTGGACAGCCCCGTCTACATAGAATCAGATTTTGCAGATTTCGTAGTGAAAGCACAATATTTATAATCGAAATGTCTGTTATGCTTCATTTGTAGTTGCTGGGTGATTTAGAAGAATTTGAAAATGCAGTCAGGCTGATTTTAAGAGATGTATCTTTTGATACGGACGTGATCGTTTCTGTGTTTGAAACCAACATCAGGATGCTTGGGTGAGGAAATTTCTCATCATGCTGTACATTAAGTACCTGCATCTATAAACACAGTAATCCTACATTTCTTACATATTTACTCTCACAGGGGACTTTTGAGTGGTCATATATTAGCGGAATATTTACAACAACGAGCCGATATCATGCCTTGGTATAAAGGCGAGCTTTTAACCATGGCAAAAGACTTGGGTTACAGATTTTTGCCTGCTTTCAATACAACAACTGGCATACCATATGGGAGGGTAATTTATTAACATAGAATCACAATACTAAATTACCTTGTTAATCCTAAAATTCTCGTAATATTTAATTTTGCTATTTGGATAGGTAAATCTGAAGAATGGCATGAAAGGTATACCGCTTGAAGCTACCAGAGAAACCTGCACAGCTTGCGCCGGCAGCATGATTTTGGAAATGGCTGCATTGTCCAGATTGACCGGCGAACCAATTTTTGAGGTATATTGTTTTAGCTACATCACCAATTTTATAAACAGTTGCAGGTTCACTTTTCAAAACTTTGACGCATAGTAATCGGAAATTTTGATTACAGAACCTGGTGTGATGATTTTGAACGCATGTTTTCTCATTTTTGGAATGTAGAACTTAAACTGGTTTTATTTTAGATGATCTGGTACAGCATTTTGTAAGACATGCTATGAACCTGTGAATTATCCATATGTTTGGTATGTTGTATGCATAGGAGAAAGCACAGAGAGCAATGGACAGTTTGTGGCGAATGCGTCATCGAGGTACCGATCTAATGGGCTCTGTTTTGAATGTTAATTCTGGTGACTGGGTTCGCAGAGATTCTGGAGTTGGGGCTGGCATAGATTCCTACTATGAATACTGTCTTAAAGCTTATATCCTTCTCGGCAAGTCAATAATCAACTCTTCTGAGTATTTCTGAAGGCGGTTTTTTTTAGTGCATACAATAATGGTTTTTTCACGTTCTGTAGGTGACGAAAAGTACTTGGGACGATTTAACAAGCACTACCAAGCTGTGATGAAATATATTAGTCAAGGCCCAATGTTGCTGGATGTACACATGCATCGTCCTAATACTAACTCGAAAAACTTCATGGATGCCTTATTAGCTTTCTGGCCAGGCTTACAGGTAAAGTTTAGAACCTTGACTACTATTGGCAAAAATCTCAAGTCATATCTCTAGAATTAAAGCACAACTGATAACTTTGAATCCAAGGTTTTGAAAGGAGACATAAAACCAGCAGTCGAAACACATGAAATGCTGTACCAAGTTATGCAGAGGCATAATTTCATTCCAGAGGCATTTACCACAGATTTTCAAGTGAGTTTATCGTAAGAATCAAAAATGTGGTTTCGAACAGATGAGCATCACTTCATCTAGTTTGTTTTGTAGTAAAGAAAAACTTTGCAATAACCATGCAACATTCAATCTTCTCTTACAAATCTTCCAGGTACACTGGGGGCATCATCCACTGAGACCCGAGTTTTTAGAATCAACATATTTTTTGTATCGTGCTACGGGTGATCACTATTACTTAGGGGTAGGTCGCAAGGTGCTCAGAAGCTTACAAACGTATGCCAGAGTTCCTTGTGGCTACGCCGCTGTTTCCGATGTTCGTACAAATAAACATGACGATACAATGGATAGCTTTGTACTATCGGAAACATTCAAATACTTATTTCTACTCTTTGCCGACCCTAGCGAATTGGTACTAGACCCAGATGAGTTTGTTTTCACCACCGAAGGTCACTTGTTACCACTTACCTTAGCTTCCATTGGATCAAATACGTCGTTGGTAAGTCACAGCTCTCGGATGTTGACTGTCTTGCGTTTCTTCATGTTACTCAAATTTTAATGCTCATCACTTTGCTGTGATATAGGGTTTTGAAAAAGACGTAATTGATGTAGATGAGTTTGACAGGACCTGTCCAAACAGTCTACATTTGTTTCCAGCGTCTGTTCGGCAACCGTTGAGAAATATGGTGGAAGATGTCTGTCCGAGATATCGAACGATGAAACGAAAAATAAATGCTGCTCAGTTTCAAGTAAGCGATTTTCCATGCTGCATCCATCATCGGAGTCATTGTCTGACGTTAACATTTTTATCCTGAGTGATGCTATAGAGAAATTTGTCTAATCTGTGCTTAAAACATTTTGTTCAGGCAAACAATTTGGAGCATCTATCGCTACTTGGTGACATGGGTATCACTATTCTAACACGAGCTGACGGCCGTGTTCAGCTTTTGCACACGTTTGCTAATGTACGTACTTTCCTCAATTATGTACAGCGGATAATAATGAAATCCTGATGGAATTAAATTATTTTTTATCTCGTAAATTTTGTTGAATTTAGTTTCGTTGTAATCATTCAATGTTAACGTTGTTCAGGCCAACACAGCGCAAGATGCGGAGGAGGGATTATTATTCATGCAAGAAATGGTTGAGCTGAGTAAAATGCAAACGCAGCAAGCAGAAACAAAGCCCCAAGCCGTGACATTCACAATGCCGACCTTTCCAAAGCACGAATTGACCTTGTTGGCTGGCCCAGCGCACTTTGGTCGGGAGCTTCGAGGTCCAAATAATAAAGTTACTGGCAAAGTTGTCTATGCAGAGCCTCCAACGGCCTGTACAGAACTTGTTAATGCGGATAAACTAGTTGGGAAAATCGCAATCATGAATCGTGGAGACTGTATGTTTGTGGAAAAGGTAAATATCACTCGATCGACCTCATTTTCTAATGAACATGAGCTTTTTTAATTGAAATGCAATTTTTATCCACAATACCACCCAATTTTTTGATATAGGCACGCAGAGTCCAAAAAGCAGGTGCAATAGCGGGTATAGTTTTGGACAATGTCGCTGGTTCGAGTGCTTCAACATTTCCTATGTTTGCTATGTCAGGTGATGGAAATGAAGCTGACTATGTTGTCATACCTATTGTATTCCTTTTCAATGCCCAGGCTGTGCGATTATTGGGTGCCATGAATGATGGTGGAGGAGAACTCGTAGTAACTATTGGTAATTCAACTATTCCTAACCATGATCTAGTCCGTGACAAAACGTACTTCATAGTGGCATTAGTAAAATTATCTTTCTGATTTTACAGGAGAATATATTGCAAAAGATGAGGTCCAGCTCAAAGCTCCTAACGATTTGTCAATGTTTGAAAGACTGAAAGGCAAATTTAAAGATTTTGTCGTCCGACAAATGTCTCCGCAGGTTTGTATTCCTTGGTTCTTGGCCGTCATATTTGCTGAATACCTTGCTATTTGGCTTATAGCTCGGTTCAAGTGAACCTATTTCCGATAATACAGAGTAGTTATCAGGTAACTAGAATATTTCAGAGTCCGATAATTTTTGATAAACATTTGTACACTTTACATAATTTCGGATGGGCTCCCGCTCTTCAATTTCAGTTGAAAATATTTGATGAAATTTTGTACAGCAAAATATAATTGTTACTGACCCCTGAAATGGCGAGATTACTTTATAACTGCCCTGTCTACGCATTTTGTATCTGGGACTTCATGCTTCCATAGAGCCAACGTCGAAAGAGCCGGTTTCATGGTTTCTCGTTAGATTAGCATTTTTATAATAAAAAAAGTTGACATTGGCCCTTGTAAAAGCAGGTCACAGAAGTACAGGGTGTCCCGTGTTCCTTTTATCTGCGATAATCTAAAATTAATGAAAAATATTCGTGAATGCGATTCTTTGTGAAAGATGTGTAAATGTAGATGAGATTCCCATGGGGCGCCCCGTATACTGCTGGTATATTATGAATTTCGATAATAATCCTATGACGGAATTACGGGGCATCATTGGAATGCAGACGTGCTATTTTTACAAATTTATTACGTAAGATAGATACTATGTATTACACTATTAATTCGTCACACTGACCACTAAATCGATAATAAATGAAGAGGAAAAAATTTGTTTTACTCTGAATACCAGAAGTACATGAATGCAACACATGGTGAATAAACAACGTGAAAATAACTAGCAATAATCTCACGATAATGTTGCCACACCATTCAACGACGATCAATCACATCGTATTTATAGTATCGCTTGTTTGTCTTGTTTGGAAAATGTATGAGCGTTTAACATTATTACCCGTTATTATGGTTATGCTAATCATACACTTGAATTTCACACATATTTTGATTCTGCAGAAAGCAAACACTTGCAATTGATACTAAAATAAACTCATTGCACCAGATGATTTACTCGAGAATACATTTTATTGTATCTGTTAAATCATTCAGCCGCAAAAATTAGTTTCCAAAGTTGAATTAGTAAATGTGGACCACATTGTTGAAATTTTATAACATATATTCGATACGTATTTATGCTGATCATAAAATATCGTTATTTACACTAATATCCAGCAGTTTTGTATTGTATTTTTTTTCTCTTTCTCGTACACATACGGCATGCACATATTGAAATTTGTCACGTAATAATGACAGGAATCGGGACAATTTTTGTTGAAGCAAAATCCTGCGAGCGGCAATACTGAAACTTCAACAGTCAACAAAACGGGAGTCATACGAGAGGAAGACCATAAGATAATTGTGGAGTTTGAGCACCTGAAAGCCGAAATTACGGAGATAGATACAACCGACGAAAAGATAAGAATAACTATGAACCTAGACACAGCCTTGGAAGCACCGGACCAGTTGAGCGAACCGTCAGAGTTTGAAAAGAAGTGGCGATTTGTTCGGGAAACTTTTATCACTCAGATATTTACAATGAGTAAGCTAGGTTCGAGTGTCCTTATGAAAGGCTCTGTAATGAATATATACTACAAGGTGGTACAAACCGAACGTGGATTGTCTGATGATGTCATCAACATCCAACAATTGTCAGAGAAGGTATTGTGGTTCTTAAAGGAACTCGGGCAATGGAAACCCGATTCATCACTTTTTGATAAAATTCACGAGATCCAGCAATTAATAAAAATGCTGGAAGCTAAGAAATTGAAAATTGAAAATAAGCCACCAATTGAGAAATTACTTGGGGAATTATTTCAAAAGAAGAATGAAGAGATCGATCCAAATATCTCGCGGTTAGATCATTTAGACAAAGCTATGCAGATAAAGAATCCATTCGAGATGTTAGTAGATCAGTTAAATGAGGAGATAGACAATTCATTGTTAATGAAAGTTTTGCGAGAATCAAAAGAAGATGACATTGTCATCGGAGACGCTGAACCTGCTACTAATGAAGGTGAAGATTCCAAAAACAATGAAAATCTCAGAGAATTCCGCAAAACCAAGGAAAGAAACTCCCATAAATTAGATGATTTTGAAGGTTTTATTTTGACAGAAATCGAAAAAGCTGTACAGATGCCCAGTTCCATTTCTTTCTTAGAAAGTGAATCCTCAGTAAATTCTTTGAAAAATGTAAATGCTGATAAACCTGACGATATTTCTGACAACCATGATGCTGTCATGGTTCCACACAATCAGGATGATGGTAAAAATGTGAAGGCACCACTTGATGTAGAAATGTTAGCAAAAAAAGCTGATCTTCTCAAGAGTATCGGAATAATACACACGGAGAGGGAAAAATTGTTACAGGAAATACACCGAGAGATCAGCAACTCTCGAAATAGCATAGCGGATAAACTGAATAGCCAAGGTTTCAAGCCACATAGCATACCCCGTGAAGAAGTGCAATCTAACGATCCACTGGACGACTTTAAAAAACCTGTGTGGGCATCTGACAAGGGAAAAGTAGCAAAAGAGTTTTCTGAATTTCAGGAAAAATCTGGGATAACATCCAAAGAGTATACAGTATTAGAAAGAAACAATCTTGAATATAGGGAAGGAAAATATGTTGGTGCTCCTGAAGAGACAGAAAATTTCAACTCTATGAATGGTGAAAAACATATCGACGACGAATTATAATGATTGTATTTGGACTCATAGGCTTCATAATTTGTGTATAAAAATATTGCCGGAATTCGTCCGTGATGTTTAATAGCAACCAGTGTTTTGCAATCATAAAAAAAGTTTTAAACTATTTTAGTGAGGCAAGAGTTTTAACATCTTATTTCTATAGATTCGAATCGTTGAGAGAAATAAAAACCAATTCGGTGTAAACTACCGTGAGAACACAACAACTGTCATCCTTACGTTATATTATCTAATTCTGTGTAAAAATCCGTTGATTCTAGTTCATAAACTAATGGTGCTTTTGAACATAAACTCCGTGCTATAATTAAACTTGTGATGATGAGTAAACTATTGAAAGCCCTTATAATTCCAACATAATTTGAGGCTTTGTTAAATTCATGCTTTATGTCAAGGGTGATGTGGTTGTGAGTGAGCCATCACGGGTACCTAATGTGAATGGTATAAGATTACTGGAGACAAAGAATTCAATACATGAATATAATTTGGTCAACTAGTAATAACAGTATATGAATATATTCTTTATTAAACATCGAAGAATGCAGTGAAAAAATATTGTTTAATCGGTATTTGACTATAGCATCAGAAAACGCAACCATCGTTTTCAATTTCGATCATTTATTTTTCAGTCTGTATCATAATGTAAATTGATAGATGAATATTAGTGGGAAAGAGTAGTATTTATCACACATACTCAGCGATCATTCAACAGTTTTCAGGTGAAAATGTGTAAAAAAGAAATTCCACCTATTTACCAAAATTTTAATCATTTAGTTTGGAGGAGAACTGTGCCTGCTACAGTTAGTGGCGTAGAGAAGGATTTCTATTTGCAGATCATACTGAAGATTCAACAGAAAGATAGTTTTACTTCTTACAATTAATCTAATTTCATTTGATTTATTTAGCTGGTATATGAAAGGGAATTATGTACAGAGAATAAAATATGTGTGCGATCAAGTTGTAATGAATGAAGTAAGCCAACGAATTTCACTAGAATGTGCATAAATCAAGTGCATCTAACGTATTTATGTATATGTTTACATAATATATACATACAGTTAATTTTCCTACTAATGGAAGTGTTGAAAGATAGTACTACTTTACATCAACTGTTTTATAATTATCCTGTACAGTATCTGTGATCAATGAAATCCGCTCATCATTTTTGAAATGACAGAACACGTTATGAAGTTTAATATGGTTCCAACTAACAGTACATTTCGAAAAATCTGAAACATTCGAGATCAACGCAACACATTATTGAGCACAATAATGTGTCGCTTAATCATCGTTAGTCTATAATTATATTTGTATGTTTTCTGTGGAGAGGGTGTACGCGTATAACTTTGTAAGTGTAAATAAGATTCTGAGGTGTGAATCAGCTTATTACCCTGCACTATGACATAGTTCAACTATTCTTGGATGTAAAGTGAGAGACGGATCACTGAATTATTAATAATTATCTGCCAAAAATAACATAAGGAAGTTTAAGATTGATAAGTGAACTGAAGTTACTATTCATTTTTGTAATATGCTTAATTGTGTACATACTAAATAATTATGCAACATGAAATACAGAACCGTATTATAAAAAACATAGTCTAGGTAGAGTTTATGGAAAAAGGTTTTTGGTAAAGAGGGTATATTATATTGAATAGAAATTGAATGACACTTGAAAATGAATAAAAAATCATCGTTGTGAATCATGCTTTGTTGTACGTCTCTAGTTTGTTTCGAGAACCTTCCACCTTATTTATATTATAAATAAATCGTTTTCAGTATGAATTCATTGGATGATGGCTAAACAGGAGATGTACGAAGGTTTTCGATAATATATATTTTGGTTTATTATGTATAACAATGAGAGAAATAATTCATTTTTCCTTCGACTAATCGATCAAGTTAGTCTTATAAGAATATAATTTTCGGAAATTTTGCTGATAGGAATTTTTATTATTTTCTATACGTGTCAGAGCTTATGGGCATTATTAGCAATGTCTTAAACTGTAGCTTGGGTCCGATTCCGTTGATGAACGGTAACAATTTCTCACAACTTTGAATGGACAATCAGTTTCTTGTGATAAAGATTGGCATTTCGCATTTCCTAACAACGCGTAGAGCCCTTAAAAGATTTCTCGAAGTAAGTTTCATTTATTAGCACTTCATCAATATTGCAAAAAGCTTTTGGGCTACAGTATTGGGAGTCTGTTGATAAAGGCTCTTTTCAAAGTCTGAAAAACGCTTTTTGCGCTCTGCCATTTGGTATCTGACCTTGAAGACGTAATCTACGCACCGCTTCTCTCAGATGTTTAGGTTGCAGTGGCCCGGTTTCTTCGTGAGTTTCCATCACATCTAGAGCTATTGAAGAAATTCATATAGGTTATTCAACAGGTGTAACACTATGGAAACAAGAGAAGAGAAATACTGAATACTATACCTTCCTCAACGATCTCTCCAACGAATACTTTGGCTATACCTGACATTGCTATAACAACATTTTGGGAAACAGAACATCCGGTTATTGTCTGCATGATCTGAAACAAATCGAAGAGAAATGTCAAGTCTCATAAAATATCTTCAAGCACTCAGAGTGGAATACTCTAAACTAAAATAGATTACTCTTTTAATCGCTGCTTTAGGAAACGCGGCTCTTCGATACATTTCATATCTGTCGAGTTGGTCTTCTGTGAAGTTTGATACCAAGACCCTGGAACAAAAATATTTCTAAGTAAATTTTAATTCCCATCAGTTAGGGCAATAATTGAACAAAGTTGATTGCTTGCAAAATATCATTTCAAAACAAGTAGATGCTACGCACTGCATTTTTTCTCGCTCTTCTTCTTCTAATTCTCTTTTACTCTTCTCTCTGCTCTCTCTTCTTCCTTCTATGTTTGTAGGAACAGAGTGTGAGAGCATAATATCATTACCAAAAATATCTTCTTGTTCGTCTCTGTTGGCCACATCATTCTTCAAATTCATTTGGTCATCTAGAATCATCCCACTACCCATCTGTTGGGAACCCAACTCATCATTATCCGATTGCGAATGCTGACTCAGAGCATCGGATTCTGTCTAAAATAGTCAAAGGCAAGAAGCAAGATTTTAGTCATCCGTTCTCATCTGTGTTACAGTAAATGTTTCAGATTCCAAGTTTCATCAATTATGCTACCTTCGATGGAGGGTTATCAACATCCATGCCATCACTATCTCTGACTCCAAGTCTGGATGGACTGTCTTTACCCTCGATGTCAACAGGCTCACTCTCGTTACCAGAATCCTCTTTCCCAAATATGTTATCCATCTCTGAAGGAGTAAAATTCAAAAACAACAATGATTATTCAGGCTCTGCTATCCTTTCACTGTCTTTGAGAATAATTAACCATTGTTTGATCATCAATCTCAAGTTACATGCTATATCCTACTAAGTCTATGGCTATATCAGTAGCAGGCACTGAATTTAAAGCTCGAGATCTCTAGGTTAGACTTTGATAAATTCAGCGACTTATAAAATTCTGAATGATAACCTGCGTAGCTCCCTAATAAGAATACACAAGAATTGCGGTGTTCCGATTGAAACCCTTGCTGAATAGTTGTTGAAAAAATGTTCTGCTAAATTCAATTTTCACCGCCTAGCATGAAAATATTGACTTTTGACAGAAACGAGTGTTTACACACACATATATATATGTTAGCACAACAGTGGAGAAACCGCTCATGACGTCACGACTGCAACAATTGCTGTGTGTAGCGGGCTTTGAATTTCATTAGACGAATCGACTATCTTCGGAAATTTTTTTTTGAATAAAGAAATATTGGACTAATGAGAAAGTTTTTGATCAGAAATAGTTCTCAAGATCGATTGAATTAACATATCGCAACGCGCTGATTCCGTTTAAACATTTTCGAAATTCCAATGCATGTGTGATGTGGGTTTTTACTTTCTAAAGTTGCCCGAATGGTGGCGGCACTTGTAGAATTGCAAGAAATGTACCGTGTCGCGACGCCGCATTTGTCAATACTCAATTGTTTTAACAGTTTTCTCGTGTGTTCGGTCGTATTTGACAAGGAAATCCGTTAATTCTAACGGTTTGCTTGCAAAGTTCGGGTGATAGGGCGATGGGCGTTTGTATTTATCTCGCATTACGAGTTTGTATGCAGTGGAATTTAAGCGGTTGAAAAAGCAGCGAGTTAATTCCTAAGAGATCTCGGACATTTGCCAAGTGGGGACTAGAGTGAGTGAGTGCAGCGTTAGATCTCTGTTCGTATAAGTGAAAATTAATGAAATCATACATCACTGGACGGAGCTAGGTTCATTATCTCCTCTTAGAAATTAGAGCTTTTAAGTGAACGCGGCACTAACGATCACCGTTCATGTATTGATAAAATGTGAGTACCTCAGCTCGAAATGGCATTATGCAATTCATAGCGCACCGTATGTGTATTTATTACAGGGATTGCCTATCCATCTCTAAAAATCAAACCTCCGGAGATTTTCACGCTGTCTATTGTTTGCAAACATCCATAATATTTCGATATTTTTTATCGTAGACGAATAGCTTGGAGGGATATTCTAACAAACGGTTTTTTCAAATATTTCCCCTTGTATCTTTAGAGGGTACTTATTGTCATCTCGATATTATGAAAGAAGAAATCTAGCATAGGTTACTCATAAGGAAACAAGGATTTTTATGGTGTCCGGATTATTTGTGCGATATTCGAACTCGATGCAGCTTTCGAAATGCATTTGGAGAATTAGAGTTGTGTTAATGAAATTCGATAATATATTCGTTACCGTAAAGTGTGATCATTTAATTCGTATTGAATCGATTGCGTGATTTTTCTTTGTACGCGTACCACTGGCATCAACATGTTTTTGTTATTAATTTTCAAAGCGTTAGCATTAGCCTGCAATAAAAGTTCTCTAGTTGCAGCGACTATTCCAGCTATCAAATTCTTCACCTCGATGCGATAACGAAATTGCACATGGCTTTTATAGGCAGTTCGTTCGTTAATCAAAGTCTAATTTTGATTCGTTCATCCGCCAATATATCGGAATAGATATTCCAATTGATTCCAGAGTCGTCCCTGAATACTATTTTTTTTCTCCTCGAGAATCTCAAATAATTATCGTTATTTTTCGTGTGAATTTCACCAAGAGAGATGTAAGGAAAATGAGCTGCGTGTTTGACATGTAAATGCTTTGTTATTTAATCGATACGATCGACATATTAGGAAGTGTTCCAATGCCTGCAGTTAACAAAGCTGAATCGGGTACGAAATTATTCTTGTGTTTTCGCTTTGATGGTGTTTTCAATATTTCATACGGGTTTTAATTTGAGGACGATACATTTGGGGACTTTACATACAAACAAATTTTTGTACTGCATTCATTCTTGTGATAACAAAATCATTGAATAAAATTTGGTCGACAACTTGACGAGATTTTCCTTGAAACTGTAACCGTCTTTTAATCCAGTCGTACTTGAAATTCATTCTTTTTTTCTACAAAATTTTTTACAAAAAAAGTGTTTCGGTTATTTTCTCGGGATATATGGTAGCAAGATTAAATGGTAGAGAATGGCGAATGGAAGTTATTCCACGTGCACACAAAAGCATTACACCATTGTTATTGGTTGTTATTTTAAATTGCGTGCGAGTTTACCGTTAGTGCAGCGCTGGATGTAACTCGTAACTCTTGTACCAACGTATGCCGGTGTGATCCAGAATCCGTTATAACATAATCTTGAACTAAACCGAAATCAACTGAACTAAATGAAACTATACCGTACCAAACTCTAGGCACGTTAATAAGTGAGCGTCATTGAATCAAGAACTTACCATTTGTTAGGATTGTTTATATGAAACGAGCACGCGTGCTCCGATTTTTTACTTCAAGGCTATAACTAGGCCGGTATTATTGACGTACTATTTCCAAAATGATATTTCAATATCCAACTGCAATGTTTGCCGCTTTTATTGCGATCCATTACGTTATGCACACACTTCAGTGCGCGTAGCAACCTCATAATATCGTCTAAAGTCGTTTGAAAAAGTTTAGAGATTAACTTAGAGTTTAGACTTATGAGATTTATTGCGCAAAATCAAACACACGACATGAAAATAAATGTCAAATTTTAAAGGCACGCTCAGCAGGATTTCAAGGAACATATCCTGCCTATATTAACCCATGAAAAAATCAGCGTTTGCTTGAGGCCTCTAGAGGGCGACTCACCCCATACATTGGTTGTTTTTATGAAGACAATGAATCTCGCGAAAACTGCAGCTTGACAAAAATTATTTAAAAGTCGCTCAACAATTTCGACAAATCTTTCAACAATTTTTCTTTTCCTCAATTCATCAAAGTTCTCATCCCTAATTTTATTCTATTGTTGGATGTCTAATTCCTGATTAAAATTTTTAATAAACACATCAACATTATGACCTGGTCGTTCAACAATTTTGAAAAAATTTTCAACGATTTTTGTTTTCTCAATTTATCAAAATTTTCACACCCAATTTTATTACCAGGTAATTTTATTCTATAAAAGCCGCGCGCACGCGTTTTTATTGCTTCAACGATTTTCGAAATTGTTGAGCGACCATTTAATGTTGATGTATTTATTAAAAATTTCAACCACGAACCAGACATTCGACGATAGAATAAAATTAGGGGTGAGAACTTTGATAAATTAAAAAAAAAAAAATCGTTAAAAAATTTGTCGAAAATGTTGAGCAACTTATAAATAATTTTTGTTAACCAGCGGTTTCCGCGAGATTCATTGTCTGCCCGAAATTTTTGGGTGAGACTGAAAATTAATAAATAAAAGTGAATTTTGGGTCACCCTATAGGCCGGAAACGACGTTCGGGCAAATTTGCGCGAAAATTTATCTTCGTCGCGTTTTCACAAAACGATAAAGAAAGTCACGAACCTATGGTTTGCTCACAAAATACTCACTGTACACGTGCGTATCTGTGGATAGATATGCATAATGTGATGCTCATATCAGGGCAAGGTAAGAAGGCGGTCTTTGGCAAGCCCTTTTCTACCCTGTAGATAAGTACGAAAATTATTAAAAGTAAAAATCTCTCGCGGGACAAAAAATTAAAACAAAAAAGATATAACAAAACGAAAAATAACAGGGACAGACCAACGACCCCGACACACCAGATGATGCTGTTGCAAACTTTTGTGTGTTCAGGTGTATACTTATAATATCTATGGTTACATCGCGTAGATTTAATCGCGTTCATACGTGCGTTAAATAACAGTACTCCATTAATACAGGTGGAATCTAGAAAAGGGATCCGTCGATCAAAAATTGAGACTGTAGACGATATGGGGGGGGGGGGGGGGGGCAAAAAATGCGACTGTTACGTCACCTGTTACGTGCCATAAGGAATACCCGAGGGACGTGCTGATCACCGTTCTTCGCAAACATTTAATAATATATGCAGAATGTAAAACTTGAATTACTGTATTTTATCGTCATCACGTTCTTTGGGCACAGTTTTGGAACTATTCTAGAAAGGGTTGTTATTCAGATTCCATCAATTTTAATTTATATACATATTTCGTTCTTCAAAAGGTGCGAAGAGGCGACGGACGTGGAGTCGTTTCATCAGTCAAAACAGCAGCAGAGTGCAGCAGCAGTAACAGCTACGATGGGAGTCGCGGAAGACGATCATGCTCCGACGCCTCCAAACGCGACTTCTCACCCTAATCCAAACTCCAATCAAGAAGGTAAGAGTTTTGATGCGATGATTTTAATTCAACCCTCAGAAAAAATCATACTTGTTTTTTTTTCTTTCAATTGTTCTGATTTCTCAAATACGAAACAGCTGCCGATTAGATTCTGTCATTGGTATAGAAAGTATGTTCTAATATGATAAATATACAGGTGATACTACAGGCTCTGATGAAGCGCATCGTCTTTAATTTTGTATGTCGATGAACGGTATCGAAAAATCAGAAGTGCAAAAGTAATGTACCGCGCAAAGTGCGTTGCGTTTCCATTATTTTTTTCTTCGAATTTTATTTCCTCATTGAAAAAGCGATTCCATAGCGGGATACGTATACGATGATTATGAATTCAAAGTACTAACTTCAAGTCGAGCGATACTCAATTCGGAAACGTTGTTTCTATCGATTCTTCTACCGTTGTAATAGAAAACTCGACGATGACACGAGAGTATAATATCAAACGTATGGTCTGCATATGTAATATACATTTGTGTTCGACTGGTTATTAGTCGAACACGTTGGGTGTTCGTATAAAATTTTGTTGTTCTCGCTCGAGTAGCACGTACCACTTTTGTACTCTGTACCATCGCAACGGCATCCTTTTTTATCGTGGGAAACTGGTTTCATCTATCGCGATGGCGATGGTCAGGTCAACGGAGGTTGAACACTGAACTGTTCTGATATCTGGGTTGTGGAAAATGTTCAATGGACGGTTTAACGAGGCCAATTCGCCCATTCGAGGAACAATACTTCACGATTCAGCAGTTTTTCGATCTGTTATTATTATTTTTGCATCTGCTATCGAATAAGCGTGTCGCAATTGTCATTCTCACGATTCGGAAACATGATATTCGTGAATTGTAAAGACTTTGTAAATTCGACGTCCAAAAAATCGTTTGAGAGTTAGAAGGAGGAAAAAAATTACTGTTCAGAGTATCGAAGTGAAAATATGCCGCAATGAGACCGAATGGAGCAGGCTATATGCAGAAAAAAATTGATGTTTTCAGTGCACATTTTATAGAAGAAATTTACACATGCTGTGGACAGTATGTAAAGACGTTGTACCCAGATTTTTAGATAATTTGCGATTCGTTGACCCCGCGAAGCGGTGGTTCACCTTCTGGTTGAGATAAATGAGGCTGTATAGAGCTGAAGCGTTATCTGGCCTATAAAAATAGTGAACAAGGTATTCGAACGGGGAAGATCTTATGCACTTTGTCATACATACTTAAAACCTTTGAAACGTTTAATAAACTACTTATTCTTCATAAATACATATAAAGCTATTATGTATAATGTCCGCTCAGGAATTTACGCAAGTGATCCTTAAAATGACTAGTATAATTAGCCCCACCAAATTTGGGGAATTCCGGTTTTCTTTACTGTAAAACCTACATTCAAAGTTTTACAGAATTTTTATCACCACTCTCGTATTAATTCTAAAAAAAAAGTTCATTTCTGCCTGTCAAATTTGACCAGCTTTCCAATGCATCGTTGAAAAATTCTTCCATATCTACATAGGTACGCAAGGGTGTAGCCGCGGTCTTCAATTCATTCGGTTTGAACTTCTCGTACATCGGCCGGATGACGTTCTCTCCGCAAGATGATTATCGACATACTCATCGTACAATTAGGTCATGCATTATTAGTTTTATAGCCATCGCATTTTTCTCTCCAAACTATTTCAAAGTGTTTCAGATACTAGTTTTCTACTAAACTATTCTTTAAAAGCCTCACTCGATAACGAATGCATCACGGCACTTGAACTTGTATCGAGTCGATGCATCCGTTGAGGATTCATGTTTTTCGTCAATGTCTGAAATTCTCTTCTCACCTTTGCACCATATTTTATTACTTACAACTACGCAAATCATCAGCTGGGTCTGGTAAAATAAAAATTAACCATATACGTTGTATAACGCGTACCGATTATAGGTAATATATATCGCGAGTGAGGAGATGGTAATAGGGATCGATATTTATAAAGCGTAAAAACCGCTAGGGAGGATGGCGCATTTTTTTTTTCCCTTCCTCCTCCATTCAAGTGATCGAGTCGAGACATCGCTCCGTTATCCGCCCCCTCGATCACACGCAGCTTTCGACTTCCTGACCCGGCACTATCTTTGATCCGACTCAACTGTAGATCACAGCGAGTCGACGCACCGAAGAAATCTTATTGCGGAAAGGTCTTCCAACTGTATCGCTGTGGATTTGCATATCGATTTTATAGATCTGGGTCAGAACAACGGAGGCGCCGATGCTGCAGCCAACCGAGAATCGTTTGTCATTCTACCCAATAATGTCTTTTTATACAGTGATCTGAAAAATTATTAATTATAATTAGCTGTGGGATGATTAGGTATCGAATTGTTGAAACCCTGAAAATATGTGTTCTGATTTTTTGCTTTTTTTTTGTCCATACGAAGTTCGTCGATTTCTACAAGACGTACGTACAATCCATGCGATTTATACAAAGTCAATCATTATAGTGCAGTTTTCGAAATAATTGCCCTCAAAAAGAAATCCTGCGTAATTTCAGCGAACTGTTTTACCTTCTGAAAAATTTGGAATTGTCGAAAATCATTGAACGACCGATAATCGGGTGAGTTTCTCTGACATAATTGTATAATATATTTTTCAATTCGCAATGCCCCGTTCTAGAAATTATAATCACAGGTGTCCGATTTTAAGAGCCACACCTTATACTATAAGTATAGTAGCGTTGGTCGCGTGCAAATCACGTATATTCACGTACGGATTAGCGTTCGGTTTTAGTAATTTTTTTTTGTTTTTTTTCTACCTGTGGGCATAAATAAACGCGTGTCGCTGAAAAGAAAAAAAGTGAAGGAAAGAAAAGAAACACATTCGTAGACTAGGTCAGGGTTGCCAGACACATGGGCAACGTTTATATACATATATTATTACTAAATGGCGTAAAGAAAGGAGAATATCCATGCATATAATATATTCATATATACAATTACTGCTATATATGTCCAAATGTAGGATATTTCTATAAATATGGGCGTATAATTGAGATGAACGCATATGGACCCGCGAATGCGAATCCGATGAAATGAGATCCGAAATATTTCTATAGTTGCTACTCTATTTTTCAAGCATATATGAAATTGATGTGAAGAAGTAAAAAATTCGTGTTGAACAGCTGCTGCGGGTATGTTATAGGAATCGAAATTTCCGGGCACAAACGGAGTATATCGCAGAGAGAAAGTCAGCAGGACTCGCTTTGCTAGTTCTGTTAGCTTTGCTCACTTTTGCGGGGAACAAAAGGCTTTTAGATGAACATGAATATTAAAACCGAGAAACCCTCACCTCAGACCGTATATACCATAGTGTGTATTGTAGTTCAGGAAAAATTTCGTTTTGATAAAAAATGAACGCAGTCAGGCGACGACGAGACGACGCCGTATATGCGGTGAGTGTGAAAGACTTTGATACTTCAGCCGTATTCAGTCATACTTTCGGCTGCAGTTTGGATTTATGCACTTCGGGGACACAGTACTAAAAAAAAGATGCGGTTCCTCTGAAAAATTCAACTCGTTATAATAAAAATTATGTGATTAGGTTGAAAAGTTTTGAATTTTTTTTTGAAAACTCGCCAGCTATGGTCCAAATGTGCAGTATATCCATTTTGGAAACAATCGTTCATACTTGTTTGTATGGTGAAAAAATGCTCAAATAGTTGAAATAATTAAACTACCCATTGGCCATATCATGATATTCAAGTCGTGGCGCGTGGCAACGTATATCCGACTCCGTCGTCAATTAAAATTGCTTAGACATCGCGCCATCGACGCAGTATAATTCCTTACTCCATTTCGCTTCGTGTGTAAATACCTATACCATAGAAACAACGCATCTATTTTATAAAACGCGTTCAGAGATGCGTAAGTAGTCGCGGACATCGCAGGATCTTTGCACGCTTACGTTGCTGTTGCTGCTGCTATTGGTGTTGCTGCACCCTTCGCAGGCGCCATGATGCACCAGACTAGACGGGCGCGGAGCATCTTCATTTCCACATTATATCCACCACTCCTGCATTTGTATTCACATTCGCATTCCCTGTGTGGTCCATCAGACTGCATTTCAAGATGAAAAAAGCAAAGCGAAAGAAGAACGAAAGAGGAAATGCATACGTATGCGGGATAAATAAACATTTCCAACGCAACTCTGTAGTCCTCTTGCAAACCCTGTATATACTGGATGGTCGTATACGTTTTACCTGACTCAGATCAAATTCACGATCATGTAAAATGAAATCATTATGAGTTTTTTTGTTGTACCGAGCAATAGCAATATCGATTTGTAGACAATCATTTTAGTGAGCAGTTGTGCTTGTCGAATGAATTTAAGTCGCTTGCAACTTCAATTGTCATGTTTAT
The DNA here is from genome assembly GCA_963978495.1 of Athalia circularis. Classification (NCBI taxonomy): domain Eukaryota; kingdom Metazoa; phylum Arthropoda; class Insecta; order Hymenoptera; family Athaliidae; genus Athalia; species Athalia circularis. The sequence continues at coordinate 15,704,080 of OZ021698.1, read as the reverse complement.
AGCAGTTTGCTAATTACCAATTTCGCTTCGAAAGATAATGAATTAATTGTCGCTTTGACAAATTAATCAAGAATCTGAATGAGTAAATGAAAAATCAGTGAACCTGTGCGATCCATACCTATATATGTTTCTAATCGGGAATTTTCCTACTTCCTCAAAATGCAAAATAAAGCAAAGTGATTTTAATCGAGTTGACTATTGGTACAGGGTTCTTAAGCATGAAAAACTAACATATTTTCATGCGAGATCGAAAAAAAATTTGTCGGTTTTTTGGACCACCATAATAAACGATGTCTATAACATTTCTCTCCACACGTTAATTACCCAATCAACACCTATTATTCGCATGTTATTACGAATTACGAAGAAGCACGTAATTTTACGGCGGCTACGTAGGGATTTAGGTGATCAACTTTGAATGCATCAGTTCCCACGGTTACATGTGTGAGAATTAGTGTATGTAGTAGGATGAGACATAATAGTCGAGTGTAACCTTCTTGGTCTCACAATCAGTTTCCCATTCTTTACATAATCATTGCACATTATTGCAAATGTAGATACTTATTCGAAGCAAAAGGTAACATAGTTCCTATTTCGACTTCGATCCTCTTTTCATTCAAATTTCAGTCCAATTAGCCAAGAATTATAGCCTCTTCAAATCCATCGATAATGATTGATTGATGTAGCCCGGTGAGCTTTTTTTCAAATATGTCTAAGCATAGGTATTGTCGAATCGGAAAGAAGTTCTGTTCAGATTTTACTATAAATCTTACCGCGGGAAAATAGACTGGCAAATCCCGCCGGATTGATTGATCGATTAATTGATTGATTAATGTGTATAATAAACCTGCGAGGCACGCACCGCCCCATACGTAACACGGTCTGGGAAAAATTCATCATGCTGTGCAGGTCATATGAAAGTCAGAGGAATTCGAGATAATGCTTGATGAGAATTTGATTGTCGATCGGAGCCGATATAATATCTAAGACATCTGCTGCTTCAGTTTTTTTTTTGCATACTCTCGTTTTCTGCGATACATACAGAAGCATGCGTTATACGTAAAACGATCTTGACTTTTTTTTTACACTGCATTTATGTGTATATAACAACCTTGAAGATGTAATTCTCCTTAATTCCTGAAATAATTCTGTTGGTCGGTACAATTATTATTAGTGTATTTTCTTTTCCACGGAGTTTTTCTTTTCGAGTAGACCTGCAGTAGCTGCCGCTTTCACCTATTTTTCTCGTAGTTTTTTTCGGTGTTTTATCAACCGAATTACGTAATAGGCTGCAACGCCGCGGCTAACAAACTTATAACTTGTTTGGTCGTTGCTTGATATCGCAATTATTCTTCAGTGGTCATTAAATTTAACAGACTGAAACATGCATCGGGATTTTTATGTCAACCTTATAAATCTCCATATATAACCCTAACGTTTTTCATTTGATCAGCAATTTTACCACCTAAATGTAGAATACTTGAGAAATCTGAATAAATCTTTCGAAAATTGCGTGGCCGATGAAGAATGTAGTTTTTCCATCACATAACATTCTTAAAATAATCAATTTTCAAACGCTCATAGTTTGAGAAAGAAAGCAATTATGTGAACGAAATCTAAATGAAATTGAAACTTGAACCTTCGGCTTTCGAACACGTCCGATGAAAAAATTCTCTCGTATTGACTTTTCCGACGAAACGCTCGCAAATTGTTTTACGATTGTTCTGTCAGAAGCAAGGTCAGAAGTTATAGCAATTTAAAGGTTTTCGGAGTTTTTTTGCTTCGAACGGGCGTATTTAGCTCCGCGAGAAAAATACTGGAACAAAAAAAAAAAACATTTCCAAGCTGATAGAATTTCTTAACTTTGAGTCAGAGTCGATTATGAAAAAAAAATCTGACGTATTGCTTTGAAGCCTTTCTCGAAAAGTGAATTCACGCATTAATCGTTTTATATGTAGAGCGTTGCGCTGGAAAAAGAAAATATCAGACAAATTTTCAATTGAGCGTTTCTGAAATCAAAAAGTTCAATCTTAAATTTCATCCATCCAAGTGCTTGTTTTCAAAAGTTATGCGCGTTTAAAAATCGACCAATTGAAATTGAACCTTATAAATGCATTTATGAATAAACTGAAATCATACGAGTCTAATTACATAATTTTCTCGTACGATTGATGCGCGAATTCAATTCTTGCGAAACATTTTAGGGCAACACATCAGGCGGACGGATATTGTTTTGTTCCAAATCAGCTTCGTCCCAAAGTCAGGACGCTTTATCAGCCTGGAATAGTTTGTTTTTTTTCATTCCAAAATTTGTTTTGCGGCGCCACGCTTATTCAAAGCAAAACTCTGTACCCCTATAACTCCCAACAGAATAACCGTGAAACAACCTGATCTCGTTTTATCTTTTTCACAAAATTCTATGTTCTGTAACGTTGTTCAGTCCGATAAATTTTTAGCCGATTTTTTTATTTTTCACATCACTTTGAACATCGCAGAGCGATATCGGCTTGCTTGTCGAAAATTAGGACTGAAATAACCTTCCAAAAATTTTTTTACAGTCAAAATCCACTATTCCAATTGCCTTACTTTTTGGAGGAGCTATTACGCTAGTTTGAAGACACCCGGTGCAAAGGTCTTCCGAATCGTCGTCAATTCTTTCAAAGTATGAGAGCAGATGCATGTGAGAGAATTTTTTTTGTCTCTACTTTTCGCAATTTCTTTTTTTAAATGAGTCGTTTTGTTTCTCACTTTCGAAGCACTTTTTTCAGCGAGTCTCCTCATTGCCCTTCAAGATTTTCGAATATCGTGTGTATTGTCACCGTGATTCTGATAACCTTGCGAACCTCGCGCAGTTTGAACTTGAATTCATATTTAATTTGATTTTTCAACAAAAGTAGCATATGTCCAACATATGTCGTCATGGCGTACGATATGAAACGCAACGTGAAAAGTACCGCAGTATTTCAATTCGGACCAACATGCGACTACAACTTGACACGGTGCCAGGCCCGCAATCTTTCTCATACTCCTAATTTTCCCCACTACTCCCTCGCGTTTTACACAGACATCCCGATTCCTATGACACCTTCTACACCGGAACTGAGGGGGGGGGGGGGGGGGGGGGATAGAGAGAATTCGCGATATGCTGCAGGGGTCGTCGTTTCTGGGTCAAGTTCGCGCCCACGTGACTACTGGTATAAAAACTTTTCCTATAGTAGAACTCGACTGCTATTCATAAATGACATTGCGAGTGGAGTTTCACATTTAATAAGGATTCCTTTTCTTATTATTTCGAACATTGAAATTGAAACTGCATTGCGGGAGTTTCAGAAAATTGTTTTTCAGGTATAAAAATCAACGAAAGTTATGTAATTGGGAATTCTTTGAGTTAATGGAAGTCGGAATTGCATGTATATTACCTATATTGGTCTCTTGTGCATGAGAAAGAAGAACAGAGATTTCAAGGTTTTTGCGGTTCTTCGAATAATTTAATGCATATCTTTGGGATTATTTTTCCTCCTTATTTCCATGTTATCACATTGCGTTACTAATGCCAAAAGGGCGTATCAAAAAAAAAAAAAAAAAAAAATTCTCTAATCAACTTAAATATGAGTAAAATACATAAATCTATGAAAAAACGATAAAACAATTCTTTTTGAAATACGCCCGTTTGGCATTAGTAACGCGACATATCCGCAAAGGCAAAAGCTTAAATAATGATTATACGTGATCGAAATTTGGTGGGAAAAATCACGGCGAAACCAAAATTCGTTACAATTCTTGGGGGAAGTTGTATTTGCCACTTTGAAATGATAATTAAACTGTATACTCATACCAGCAGATGGGTGGCCGTCACAGCATTGCGCAAATGTAAATTGTAATTATAATAGTTTGAGAAACGGTTAACTTTTTAGGTCAGAAAGTCAAGCGTAAGCGACGAAAACAGAGCTTTGGCGTGTCGCATTGAAACCGAAGAGAATCACGCGAACCACCCTCGACGCGATTATACCGCAAATACGTATAGGCATAAGTTCACAATCATGCTACACATCCACAGACATATTATATGCGTGTATTGTAAACTGTGGCTTTGTGCAAATATACATCTGTATGAATATTTTCGCGAGTTACGACTCGAGACGCGAATGGAGACTTCAGGAATTTCTAATACGGAACAAATAGAACAAGGGAAATTATTCGCTATTGAGATAGGACATTTTATACGCACTCTAAAATATTTCGCTTCAATTATTAGGTACATTTATTTATTTTTTTCAAGGGTGAATGTTGCGTTATGAAAAAAGATGGACCCGAACATACGCGTGTCTACCTAGAAAGTCTTTTTTCCAGTTTTTCTAGAATCAGATGAGAAAATCAACTTAGATTTGGATCCCTACTCCATTTTCCTGCTATGCCCATACCCGGTCAGATGGAAAAAGGTCACTCAATTTGCACGCAAAACGTGCTAGAGGTGAAAACCTAAGATATCACATCGATCCTTTTCACACATATTATAACAAAGAAGCGAGATGGACCGGCATTTTTTTGTTTGACGCAAGTTAAAAAACAAAAGAACTTTTTGATTCAGGTTCGGCCACGAACCGATGCACCTCTCGTAACATTTTCTTCGCGAATATAAAAATGTAGCGCCTTATAAGAAGCGTAGTCAAACTTCGATCGATCAATCTCAAAACTGATATCATCAGTCGATCATCCCTCCGAAGGTTTTATTCAAATATTTAATTTCTATTTGAAACCATACGATTCATATCATATCACACACATTCGTGACCTTGTCGAAACAATTTGCGATCGAAAAAAATTCAGTTCATTTTTCATTCCCGCCATTAAATTGTCCCGCTTATCTTCCGTTACTCGATCGTGCGTGTGTTCGAAGTGAAGCTTCCTGAAATTACGTTCTCGAGTCGAATCTAGCGAGAGCCTTGGATTTTACGATTAGTTTCGTTACGTAGTCTGCGCCGGAAAAACTCGACGAGGAAAAAGGTTCAGCCTTTCGTCGAATCATTCACGAGTGTGCAATGCGTATACATGTATCGGTAGTCGTGAATACGTGCTTTTAAACGTGGGCGACATCCTGTCACCTGCCGCCTACTTTTTTCATGCGTTTGAGTATCTATTGATATTGGTATCATCAGTTTTTGCGTTTCACTCGCGTAGCGTCTCGAATTCCTTCTCTCGCAATTGCACATGCTACTGCAGTATTTTATGGCTTCAAAAAATTTTACTTGTACAATTTTTCTACACAACGAAACAAAACGTTGCTTTTCGTCCCGGAAGACAAAAGAATCATCCCGTTTGGGCGTTTCGAATTAATAAACAAAAAACCAAAAGAATAAAACGTGTTCGATGTGATAACGGAGGAAAATTTCTAGAGAGATAATTATGCGTTTTACAATGTTGAAGTGCCCAGACACGAGATTAACCGCAACGGAAACGTGCCGGGAAATAGAAAAAACATGACAGAATGTCGTCCTCCTATATGCCAAGTCCGCCAAGGATCACGTACTCGAATTTTTCAGAATTTTTTATTCAATTAAAATTATTATTTTTTTTTAAACAATTTTCAAAATTTTTCGCTTCGAATCGTCAATATGGTTTGTTAAATTGTTTATTCCATTCTCCAGTATGTTACATACTATATGTATAATTAGCGCGACTATTGATTTATATTATTTTTTTCTTATGATCGTGGATCAGTTTTTTTTTTTTTTGTTTTTTATATCGAAGATTTTTGAGCATTATAGTTATTCTTGAACATTTAATGTATTTGGCGAATTCTTCCGCACCGTAGGTACCTTCTGGGGGGATAAGGAATAATATGAAGCCACTTTAGCAGAAGTCTTCGCGTAATCATTACCGGAGATAACCGCAATGCGTGGTTCGTACATGTATATAACGACATACGCGTGCAGTTTACCAACCTCTCTTCCGTTTTGTCCGTCACCTCCTCTTCTTTTCTTTTTTCTTTCCAAGATTTTTTTTTATGGATTTCATCGCTCGCAAGACTAGAAAGAAACGTTGAATCATGAAGACCGCGTGTCGTTGCGTTGATCATGATAATTTTGGCCGATTCGATATCGCATATTTTACTTTTGTATTACATGTATTACACATGGAACAATACGTGAAGCGTCACGTGTGTAATTCCAACGGGTGTCTGTCGATTGTATAGACGTAGGGAACGTAGCGAGGCTATGTATGCATAATTCAATAATTGCATACAATATGTTTATTCGGCATGCGTATAAATACAGAATGTTAAATTATAGAGGTTGGGGGCACGTGTTTCTTTGCTTGATATTATTCCCTTCATCTTGTTCCGCGTTTGCTCACTATGCTCTTATTCTTTTTTTTTCAATTTTGAAAAAAAAACAAAAAATCCTAACCTTTCCTAATAGGTACTGCTATAATAGCGAAAAATTTGACGTGGGCGTCGTGTCGTGCTGGAGCCCGAATTTCTTTTTTCTTTTTCTACTGTTTTAATCTGCGGAATTCAGATTCCTAGCTCATGTGCATTGCTATGTAATTGATTCGCGAGTTTATGTATACCAGTTTCATAAAGCAATTATTATAATGACGGAATCCTTTGGCAACGCATTTGTCCATCCATTGATTAAGTAATTCAAAGAAAAAAAAAAAAAAAAAAAAAAAAACGATCCATAAATAATAGGGTGGGTCGAAACAAAAAATTTTTTTTTTCTTATTAGCATGGGGATAGGATTTGTAGCTTATAAAAAAACAAAATTTTTGGTAATAAAAAAATATTTTTTTGTTTTCTTATTTTTAGAGGTGTCCCACTGATTTTGAAAATTAATAATTTATTCAAATTTTTGATTTTTTTTTTTTTTACTCATAATCCTCAAGAACATCTAACAATAAGAATTGTCGAATGTGATCGTTTCCAACTCAAATTTTACTCTCATACAAAAAAGGAAGAATGTAATTTCTTTTTAATTTTATAAAATTACAATAATAGCAATAAAAAAAAAAATTCCGAAAACGATCATAATCGGGAATAGTTAGGTGTTTTTAAGGATTATAAGTCAAACAAAAGATTTCGCAAAAAGAATCGAAAATTTGAATTAATTATTAATTTTCAAAATCAGTGGGACACCTCTAAAAATTGAAAAAGAAAATCTTTTTTTTTTTTTTACCAAAAATCTTGTTTTTTTATAAGCTACAAATCCTTCCCCCAAGCTGAGAAGATGAAAAAAAAAATTTTGTTATTCGACCCACCGTAATAAATAACGCAAAATTTTGTCAAACGACAATCCGTTTTTTCAACTATCGTCAAGTACACATATATTTGTCATCGGAATATAGTAACACAATGAAACGTAGAATTGGCGAAAGTAGGGTAAATTAGAATGGCCGAAATTTGTTTTCATTTCTTTCGTTTTTTTTTTCTTTACTTCCAATAATCTTCATTGGTTTCTCGTACGAAAATATATCCTGAAAATCCCCTGCGATAGAACGCTCTGGAAATCATGTATAATACGCGCGACTACTGGAACCGAAAATTTTCGCCATCGAAATCAGCTGTGCAGTTATTACGACTGCGAACTTTGTGCATGAAAATTCTCGTCTTCCGTATTTTTCCGTTCGATTTCACGTGGTTTCTCATAGCGTAACAGAGTTTTGTATTCGGGTGTCGTGGTGCCCCCGCATTACCTGCGCTGCCATGCACGTGCGTATGTATGCAAAGGCATGTATTCGTACAGAGTGCGTAGGTGCGACGAACGAGCCGGTGTATTCGTGTCTACCTAAAGTGGTGGAAGGGATGGACAACGTTGGCACAATCGACTGAGTGGTCTCTCGTGTATCTCCTTCTCCAACTTTGCTCCTCTCTCTCTCTCTCTCTCGCTCTCTCTCTCTCTCTCTTGCTCTCTCCGGCTCGATTTACTCGCGGCGGTTGAAGAAAGACAAGATTTTATTGTCGGAGTAGAAGCGGCTGCTAGCAGCTAGCTAGCAGACCTCAACGACAACGGCAACGGCAACGGCAACGGCAACGGCAACAACACCACCAACACCGACGCTAAAGTGAGCTGTTAGCCGAACCGAACGACGAGTACCGCGCGAGTCTATCGCAGGCCGAGCAAGCGAGCGGTTGGGTTTTTGTCGCTCGTTGCGCAACGCTTAAAATTTCTTTTTTTTTTGTTTAATTGAAAAAAGAAAAGCAAAAACCAAAAAAAAAACCTTTTCACTCGAAGTGGGTTAAATACGTGTGAATATAACATTTAATTCCATCGTTATATCGTTACAGTTGAATCCATTATTATATACCATAATTATTTTTTTAGTTTTTTTTTTTTTTAGTTTCCTTTACAAAAGTGATTTAAATTTCGCGAGTGCAAAAATCGCGCAGTCTCGTTGTGCTTGCAGTGCTATTTCTATTTTTGCTCATTTGTTTCTTCTTTTTTTTTTTGTTTTAATGTGATTCAAAAAATTGGATCTACAGATAACCGTATTTACTGGGAATTGTGTTAAATCGCCGGATTTCGTGTTCCTATGTAATAATAACTATATTAATATTAACTGTATCTTCGTCTGTGACAACGAAGATATCAGTGAGTAAATATATACATAAACATACGTACATATATAGGTGTATAAATATAAAACAACTCAAGGAACGCTTCAACCGTCTTCTTGTTGCCATTTTTCTCATATCTTATTGCGGAATTTATCGTGTGAAGTGCGTTGTGTAATTGTAATAACGTTTGAATAACGAACGACCTGCGGAAGGTTCGATTACGCTACAAAAGTTGTCTTGTATTTTTTTTTTTCATTTTTCCCCCCCTTGTTTCGGTTCTCGTAACGCATTACAATCGCGTTATCTTACGAATAATAATATGATAATGTGACGAATGCGTAAGATTATAAAATTTATAACTTTAGAAACTTGTTGAAGAAAAAAAGAAAAGCAACAAAAATAAATAACGCAATACGATACAGCCTAAAAAAATAAGACGTTGAGATATAGTTGTATAGTTGGATAAATAGAAAATAACATGTGAAGTAAAAAAGAAAAGGAAAAGAAAAAAAGAGACGAATAAATTAAAAAGAAAAAAGAAAAGAAAAAGTCGTCCTATCGTAATCTCGATGGATTATCTATTAAGACATGTCAACAACACGTGTGTTTAATATAAAGTCTGCAGTTCGGTTGTTTTTTTTCCTCATTCGATAATTAAACTACGACGACAACCACTCGAAAATATCGACTTGCGCTTGATATTGTGATGTGATTATTAAAAATTTCACCACGTTTTATCTTCACATTTCGACGCCACATTGAAATATCATTTTTGAAGTCTAGGAATAGAATATCACGAAATCTGTGGCGATAGAGTCGGATGTGAAAATGTTGTCGACGTATCTAGTGTGTGAAGAAAAAAAGAACGAGACGATGACGTCCTTGAAAAATACCTATTCCAACATTGCGTAGAGGTAGTCAAAGATTAGTTCATTACTGCGATGTGAAATACAATTCCACGAGTTTTACAATAATCGTCGCAAAGTGTAATCTACAGTTAAGAGAGATTAAAGTGAAGAATCATAACTGTACACCCGGTAGAATATAACTCCTCTCCTCATGAAGAAAACGAAGAAAGCAAAAACCAGTATATAATTGCACAAAGAAGCGAAACGCACCGTTTCCATATATCGTTGCAAAAAAAAGTAGAAAAAAAAAAGAAGAAGAACAAGAATATCGTCGGTGGTGAATTAGTCAAGATCAAATGGGTTGCAAATAATAATGAAAAACAAAAAATATAACGCATCCGTGAAACTGTGAAATTTAAACTCTGATAGAATAAAAAAAAGAAAAGAAAAGAAAAATGTAGTAACAAATAAAGAAAAATATAAGATAAAACGTGTACCTTGAAATTACCAAAAAATTAAAAATTTATTTGAAAAAAAAAGCGAGAAAAAATAAAGAATAACGGAAAGCAAAGAGACATTACCGTGCAATATTCAGTGTATATACATAGCAGATGGCGATAATATTGCCTAAATAATCTCTACACGATAAACATTGAATAATTTATAGTGAATTTATAATAGATTTATTTGTGAGGTGTTGAAAAAAAATGATCTCTCAACTCTGCTGGCGGAGAAGAGGAGTGCATACCTTATACTAAACGTGCAACAAGTTATACCGAAACACGTAGGGTGTAACAACATAAAGGAACGGTACTTCTTTTTTTTTTCGTACACATCGTCGATTCGTTTATTTATCTGTTATAATCGAGACATTTGCACGCGCTACAATTGGACTACAAAAGCACGTGACACGAGTGCTTCGCGTTGGTTTTATTCAATCAAGCTATAGATCTATATATACATATGGTACATATACACAGATCGTATGTATGCCCCGGGAAGATTGCGTAACGAGATTTTATCGGCCCTTTAAATGACGTCTGTTTAACGTTCGATGTGATAACTTATTTCTTTCAATCGGAAGAGTAAGAGTGAAAGAACGAATGCGGAAGAGGGAGAAAGATAAACTCGCGACAGGTGGAGGGAATGGTTGAAAAAAATCTAATCAATTAATTATTCAGCGATGCACAAGTCTGCAGTTTAGTTTATACTTTACACACTTGCACAGACCGTGCTGCTTTTTGAAACGGAACACGAATTGTCTACGCATATATTTTGAATTTCGAAGACTCATCGAATATCTTCTTAATTTTAACGTCGGACCTCGGAAGAAAGAAGGTTAATTATTGGCTGGAAAATACCGTCATTGATCGTCATCGACGTTGTCACAAAGCACCCTTTGACACCTTATATACTTTTAAAATACTGCACGCATATCGTAATATATATAAAAAATAAATAAATAAGAAATACTACATATTAAATATTAGTCTGCAGACACGCTGGACGTAAGTTGAAAATATAAACTAAATATACGTTTTTACCTATAAACATAATGTGCACGGAAAAGTGTATCCGCATGCATATAATTTGTGAAAAGTGAAAACTAACTCCGATGAAATTTTACATACAAGTTTGAAAAAAATATTCCACATAATAACATCGTGCGGGACAATTTCCAAAGAAGCGAAGTACGAGAACAGAAATAAAAAATTGACGGTTGAAAATAAAAAAAGTGAAGAAAAGTGCTCTTGGTTTTCAATTCCTATCATCGCATAAAATAAGGAGCGCTCCTTCTGTTCCTATCGTCTCTAGAGATACTTTTTGTTATTTCAAATCTGACACGTAAAATATTTTGAATGACTTTTCTACTCTGCGGTTTCGTCTTCAACTCGTCGTCCTCGTCGGGCGATAAGAAAAAATTTGAACAAATGCCAGTCGCCTCCAAAGATTGGGTTTCGCACCCCGCTAAAATTAGTACATCGATAACGACTGTTAAGGGTGGTACAATTCAGAGCACCACAACTGCTTGGATGTCACCGTACAGCAGGGGCGACCCTCCTCATGACAGAGGAGGACCTAATAACAATGGCGTTGTCATTCTCGAGGGATGCAGACCTCCGGCTGCAACCACTGCTAGACGATTTCTCAGGTGGTTCAGCAGGCTCGGACAACCTCCCATTGGAAAATCAGGTACTGACGTTACTTTTCATCTCATCCAAAAAAAAAAACACACCTCACGCATGATCACCTGATATACATATACCGGAGTGAAATTTCTCCGCGTTGGTTTTTGTCATTAAAATTTTACTGTTGTAATCGCTGCGATTCACGGAAGTCACGGAAGTTTGAATGAAATTGCTAACAATATTTCCTCAATGCTCATAAGCACTTTGGTTAGAAACCAAGAATATTCCAAAAGAAAATGAAGAAAACTATCATATTAGTGCGCGGACGTAACGAAAGTCCTGCAATCGTGATGATTTAGTGAAAAAAAATGGAATTGCGGGGGTTTCGTAGCTCGTAGTTTTGGGCTTCTTGAAACCCTCGATCGAGAGCCCGGCTGTCTAATTTTCAGAATCTTGCCCCTGTGTAGAGCGAGTACGGGGATAAAAGAAGAATAAGAAGGGCTCTCGTACCTCGGCCGGGTGATCAGCTGTTCGGTTCATTCTTGGAAATGCTTACCTGGCGCTTTTCAGCATCAGCGAGCTAAAGAACCAACGAACTAGCAACCGAGAGTGCGATCTAGGATTTCTCATTACAACCAAGGTTGTCGCAGTCAGCAACGTCTGTCCGGTTCTTTAAAAATTTCATCCCCCTGGCGGGTTAGAATTGTTTTTTTTTGTTTTTTTTTTTTTTATTCAGCGTGCGTGCGATTTTCTTCCAACTCGGCGCCACGCCCCTTTTTGAAGTACCTTCGCGAATAGGACGAAGTTTTTTTTCTTTTTTCTTTTTTTCTCATTTCCATGCACTCGTTGTCGGTCAACGTAGGCTATGCAGAATCCCTGATGACTTTTTCGAGTTTTCGAAAAGGGGCGTGCCCGTAAGTCGAAGGATAAATCATAACTCATCACTGACTAGGAATAAGAGTTCGAAAATACCCTGCGCCGCTTGTTCGAGGGCCACGTTGCCGCCATTTTTGGATTTCAAACCACTTTTAGACCACTTCTAATCCTCGGAAGTATACAGACCTATACATCTGTACGTACGTGGTCTAGGCGCGTCGTTTTACGACCGGCTGCTGCTTTTGCTTCTACACTGTGTTGCTGTTGCTGCTATTGCAGTTATAGCGCGCCGATGGTAAAGTTACAACGGGCGTTGGCGCTCCTCGATCCCTTTTACGCCCGTAATTTCTTTGATTTATTATTATTGTCATTACCATTAACATCGCCATTACCCACCATCTCGTTCTAGCCGTCAGCGCCGTTAATATCATTGTTCTTATTATTAGTCTTGTTTTATACTCTTCGTCGCGGTATACGTGTAAACCCCATAAGCCCACTAATTGTAGAAAGAGAACAACTTGAAAAATTACAACATAACGAACAGTCGTCGTCATTCGTTTTAGGGAAGCAGTTACAAATTTTGACAATATTTCGCGGCGTTCTAACCTATAACTTCGCCAAGTTCAAGTCCTTACGAATCCAGTTCTCCAAAAGTTTTGTCACGGAAAAATTTTGTGCATCCTGCGCCATTCTTTAATTACGGGTCTCATTTTTTTTTTTTTTTTTTCTTTATTTTAGAGTCGAAAAATGGGCGATAACGCGACAATTTCAACGAGTATATCAATTCAAGTATAATTAAAATCAAAGGCTGTCGTCTTAGAATAATATCAATTTTTTGGGTCTCGGTAAGGCCTGATTGATCCGATTCCTCTGATTTCTTCCACATTTATTCTACGAAATTTTTATCGCCCGAAGGCAATCCGGATTTTGCGGTACATTCTATAACACCACGATCTCTTCTTCCTTTTTTTTTCTATTCTCGCTTGTTCATTTTTCTCTTTGCGCAGAATTTTTTGCTACGTGTGGGTGCGGCTCACATTCGATTATTAGTGTTGGTAATCTATATGGAGATATATCTGTAATACATGTACCTGGAATCTGGGACAAAGTGACTCTAGATACACAACACGTTTAATGAGCCGCTTCCTGCACTGTGCGGGGCCTAGCCTAATAAACGTGTCTTTTTTATCTAGAAATATGAGTGCATGCCTTGTGCTGGCATAATGTGCAGTGAAATTGCATCGGATCATTCGTCTTTCGTGAACCGGAGAGTGTTGTGAAAAATTTTGGAGACTTTTTTTTTATCCAGTATTCGTATCTTGGAACGAGACCGACGATGAGGCTTTTTATAGCAAAGTGTCAAAATTAGTTGCAAAATCCAGTACGTTTATTTTGGAAAAAAAAGGAATGAGATTTTAAAGTGGATCCATGTTCCATGGGAATTTGACCTGAAATTTATCCGGGCCCTATAAGTCGTTTAAAAACGAGACAGTCGTCGCTTGCGTCGTGAAATTGTGAAAATGTATATCGCTAGAATATCTAATAAAAAACGATGTAAATTTCAAAGTCCGTGTTACACTCATGTGTTGCACATCAGAAGTTTCCGGGTTGGCCGTGACACGACGCGACGACCGGTGGCGCCACTACGTATATTTCGTTATCTTTATATTACATAAAATTATTACTCAAGTCAAGAGGAATAATTGAAAGTTCATTGATAACGAGACCCAGAACCGATCTCTCGCAGCGTTATTTTTCAAATTTTTTATTCGTGTCAGTTTTTTACTCCATTCATTCATTTGTTTTTTGTTTTTTTTCCTATATACACTCAAATATATTGTTACGTTAGAAATGCGCGTCGCGCGATTTCGGTCAACGTTATAACGCGGTGGGATAAAAAAGACTTGTTGCCTCATACGTTTCTTTTGGTCACCCATCCGACGATTATGCATGCATGATATTAGGTGAATATGTACTGTGTACACATATGTATAGTTTCTTATCTTTTTGCCCGAGAAAGGAAAAGTTTCTGCCATCACACGTCGCGTTATTAAATTATGTATAATATACGTGTAGAAACATTTTAAATATTACACGCATACGTACATGCAGATGTCGTCGTTCGGTACTCCTCTGCCACTATTTGCAGCCTCGTGCGTAACGTACTATAAAACTATCATTCCGATGTGTACGACATAGTAGTAGCTTACTATTACAGCAGTAGCGGGACCAACAGCATCGTTTATTCACGATTATTCAGACGATTATATCGCGGTCAGGAAATGGACATAACCACACGTATATATATATATGTATGTATACACACGAATACATACACATTGTACACCTATGTACCGCGCATATAATTGTAGATATCGAAGGTATAGATATGTACGAGGCGTGCGCGGGAGCTGAATAAACATCAGATTCCGTAAGAATCGGGTCACGAAACTGTGCACACTGCGCAATACAAATCTATCTATATGTATTACATGTATATACGTATGTATTACATACTATATGATGCAGTATATCTTATCATAAATATCACCAAGGATATGTATTATATACCGGAGGTATATGAATATATCGGTTCACACGCAGGTGCTCCGTTTATATCGTATAGAATTGTTATGCATGCTCGATCGGGCGAATGCATAGAAGAAGATTCCTGTACACGTATCTATTGTATAATGAACAGACGGAGTGGACTGTACAGTGAAATCGAAGAATATTCAAAATATGTAGGTGAATCGGGAGATGTGCAAAGGATTTGCACATCGTATCGCATCGCTGCACTGCAGGTTGATCCTTTTCACGATGTTTATCTGCGACCGCCATCGACGTTGTAGATCGTGAGAAAATAGATCGGGTAAAAGCATCGATTTACAACTGTATAAAAGGATTTCAGCAGGGAAACTATATTTATGTATCGTATGCGGTGTGTTGAATTTTGTATCGTCATGAAATATCGATGAATGATGGAATCAAACATTGGAATTCGTCGTTTTTTCTTCTTCTTAATTTAAAAAGGGGACAGTGGGACACAGAAAACCAACCCCGTGAATCACATTAAAGCAACGACATTTGTAGCTTCATTGCGGCTTTGCGATGTGTAGAAAAGAAAAAAATTGAATTTATAATTTTGAACTCTGAAAATGTTGATTATATGTGGTCTTCCAGCTCGTGTAGAAAAAAAAACAAGACTCGGAATAAAATAACGGGTGATATAATAAAAATAAGTGCAGTGCCACCGAATCGATACATACGTAGGTATAACTTATTCAAATAAAATATTCTAACGGACTCGTATCGCGTTAGATGTGTGTATATTTGTATTGTATGTTCCAATGATTCATACGACAACCTTCAGAGTTCAAGTATAGCCTCCATTTTTCGCTAACTAAACATTTGCGTTTGTGCAGGTGTTAATTTCCCCGCTAAATATATGCAGCCGATTATTATCACGTAGAAATTTAAAAATAAAATTTATACGAGAATTCAAACAAGCATAAGCAATGATAGATTTCCTATAGACTGGCAAGTATATGTCCATGAATTTGGCTCCGCCATTTTTAAATTGTTTAAATTTATCGATAGTATAGAATTGTACCAAGTTTGTGCTGCGTTGTGCCGAAAATAACGTTTCGATATCTGTAATCGCTAAACAGCGACATTGAAAAAAAAAGTTTCGTGTCCAACGCGAAGCACATTATGCCAGCAAACTTTTTTTTCGCGAGCTCCGACATTTTTGAATTTTTTCAAACAAAATGTTGTTTGAAACAAACTACTTACCCATATCATGTTAGCTTAGGTCGACGGCTCTGTTGTGTGATAAAAATTCTTATATTTCTCACGATCCCTACAATTATTTCGTTACGATGGTCTACCATGTATCGATCGGATTAATTGCTTCTCATTAACGAATTTTAGGCCATAATTGCGTAGTAGTCAGATGGAAGAGTGTATCGTTCTATGTATGTAATTAGCTATAATAGTGCAAACTTCCTCATCAGGGACTCGTTTTCATCGATCTGCGATTATAAAAATCACCCTATCATTATACCATTGTAGTGCCGGTATCCATGTATATAACATTTCAAAAAGCGCCCTCGATAATCATATGCTCGAAAGTTTTGTGCGTGGGGGAAAAAAAAAAAAAAAAAAAAAAAAAACCTGACGGTTACATGGGTTATATAACGTCGCATATTAATCGGTACACAATACTTGCAATCCTCTTGAGCTATAATGGGTAATATATCGCGGATATATAGAACGAAACTTATAACGAATGCATTTTGTTCACTTGCAACTTCACACGATGGTGAATTATCGGATACATATAAATTATTCCTGTGGGAACTCTTTAAACTAGTCATTGTGCAGAATGTAAAGTAGGTATGAGCTGTGGGTCAAACGATCACACCTGCGATGTGATGTACGGTATACGCAAGAAATATATCGTTAAACGTTGATATACGAATGTATAGTAATTCTTTTCTAACTTTAACGTTTGTAATTGTAATTATTTAATTTTTCTATTTTCTATTGTATTTTTCAAACGGTAATTTTTTATATCCATTTCGCGTGCAGAATTCAGTTTTACGGTAAACCTACTTTTTTTTTGTAGATAAATATCGTGCGGTGAAACGTGTTATTTTATTTTCCGAGAAACGGTTTTTCTACTATTTTTAAACAAACACCTACGCGCATTCCGTTTGTCCTGTTTTTTTTGTTTTTACCCTCGAATTCCGTTCGGTCTTTTTCTATATCCTCTATAAATGTGAAGTAATACGCGATCGTCACTCATTTTTTTTCAAACGTTAAATTTTTATTCGAATCAATGCGAATCCGAAATTCGAAATAACTGGTTCAGAGGAAAAAATTCCTAGAGCACAAATTCGTAACGAAGGTTCGAAAAAATAAATCGAAGGTGTTTGATCGCTGGACTAACCAACAAAACATCTAAATTCGAGCTTTTAATTTTCTCTACAGATCATTAATAAATTGACCGCGATCTTGGAAAAAATAACAGTCTACTCTTATACGAATTTGAGTTTATAATGATCACGTGTAGCCTGCTCGTTGATTTGATATTTTTTATGTAGATATCATTTTGGTATGCATAATTTCACGTTCATGCAAATGGTTGCGTTAAAAAAGTAACAATGCGTGCCGCAGGAGTTGCAATTTATAATTCTGCGACACGCTATATATTGCTAAACTTGCGAAACG
Organism: Athalia circularis; assembly: GCA_963978495.1. Classification (NCBI taxonomy): domain Eukaryota; kingdom Metazoa; phylum Arthropoda; class Insecta; order Hymenoptera; family Athaliidae; genus Athalia; species Athalia circularis. The sequence goes on along the minus strand of OZ021698.1, from coordinate 15,686,438 downwards.
TTCCGACCATTATGTGCGATGTGGACAATACCAATAATAGTAGCAACTGCAAGTATAATAATGATGCTAACGATGATAATTATATTGATAATAATAATAATATCCTCATAGTAATCAAATCAGTTTTCTGCAGCTGTATAAGCTACACGTATAGGTATCATTGCCCCCTGCAGGAAGTAGATGTCAGCATTTTTATTGTATGTACATATTCTTTGCTATCTATCCGTGCATATAAGCGCTTCTGAATGATAACGTACGTATGTATTAACTTACATATATTTATCTATATAATTCTTATGTGCAGCGGTGAGTGTAACAGGTATATAAACTATAGGTATTAATCAAATTGTAAAAGTGTCGAGAAAATCGTGGAGTCACTTTTTTACTCAACTGTACCTGTACCGCGATAGTCATACGTACAGGGTGGCGGTTTTCTTTGTAATCTGTGAACTAATGAACGATAGAAAGAAAAACTTTTCAGTGTCGAATTCTTATCTAACTCAAAAACAAATCAATTATCATTCTATATTTTTAGGTTTAATTATCCCAACCTACCCTTAAATGTGCAGGTACACACCACGCTATTATTACGAACTGATTGGAAAAAGGAAATTTAATGAGAACCGATATTTCGTCGAATGCCACGTCGCTATTTTTAAACCGAAAATTTCGATTACGAAATTCTAAATTACTTTATATATGTATAGTAATCTTCAATGTTATCGTCGAAATACAACGTGAACGACATAAAAGGAAAAGTACATAGAGTTTTCACATTCAATAATCACCTCGTGTGTACCAATCGCTTTGCAGTTACACATCGCGCATAATGTCGTAATTAAGTATAGTTCGTGAAAGTTTTTTTTCTAACAATACAACACCTTTTGCTTTTTATTGCTATTCTTGGACGATTTGCGGTTCAACTTTCCGTAGACAATTCTTTACGCTTATATGCATCGTACGAAAGTGAGGAAAAAAAATGCAGCAGACGACTATTTGCAATTTGAGGGAAAAGAAATGACGTAAAAGAAAGGCTGAAGGTACTCGAGGGTGACAACCATATATCGTCGTGTTCTAAACTCTTCGAAATAATTATGGCAACGTAGTACTTTTATTTAAATTTATTTTTTCTGTTTTTTCAAATCGTGCATACTTGCACACATGCTTATATTCTCGCTTATATTATATACATATACAGTTTACGTGTGTCAGAATTAGCCGGGTCAGCGGGGGATTAATGTGACGATTATAATGTCTCTAATAATAGCGTAACCACCAGAGTGTATTATATGTATGTACGTACCTATAGTAGACGATCGCGACGTCGTCCACACCGCCTACGCCAATCACGTATGAATAAAAAACGAGCAACTTATTATAGCGCCCGTTAATTGCACCGGCAAATGTTTGCGCTCGATGAGCGACGGCGGCTGCGGCTGCTGCTTCTGCTTTTGCCTTGCAACAACATGTAGTGCGTAATATCGGTATAGTCGGCGTAGAAGTTTCGCTACCTTTGAATTCGTCACGATACATTTTCTACTATTATTTTATCATCGAATATTGTAAGCCCATAAGAACGTTTCTCCTCTGAATTTCGGTTGGAAATATGGTCCAGTCGAGATAGCCCAGAAAACGGGTTCACCTGTGAAAAATTATGGGGTGCGATTTTCTTTTTTTTATACCGCGGGGGGGAAGGGGGTTGGTAATGTAAATCTCGATTTTCGGGGCAATCCTCCCCGAAATCTAGATTTAAAGGGTGTCTAATTTTCGAACAACTCGCTTATTTTCAACTTGAGAGTGAAAATGATAAAAACTAAAGTTGTGGGAAATGTAATTCCCTACAAGTTTGGTGGTTATCACTTTCACCCTAGGATCAATATTTACAGAGTTAAATGGCATATGGTGAAAAAAACGTTTTTTTATCATCTCGCTTATTAACAAGTTTATTGCAAAAATTGTAATGAACAATCAGGTAGGGAATTTTATTTTCTGCAATTTTGGTCATTAACATTTTTACGCTAGGATCAATATTTCCAGACTGAGAAAAAAACAAATACACCCCTACATTAGGTATAAGTCTGAAAATATTGATCCTAGGGTAAAAATGATAACTACCAAACTTGTGGGGAATTACATTTTTCACAACTTTAGTTCTTATCGTTTTCACTCTTAAGTTGAAAATAAGCGAGTTATTCGAATAACAAAAAATAACCCTTCAAATCAAGATGGCGGCGAATGGAATGGGGGAATTGTCGCGAAAATCGAGATTTACCCCCCCCCCCCCCCCCCCCCCCCCCCAGTATGAAAAAAAATCGCACCCCCTAATTTTTCACAGATTAAATGCATTTTTCAACTGGACTAATATATCTACGACTCTTATACGATAATTTGTCGTTGCAAGATTTTCAAAAAACGTCTGCACATCAGATTGTATCACACGCAACCGAGCAGATCGACCTTGAAACTACTTGGTAGACCGTTAACAAGTTTCATAAAATTCTTACTCGTATTTTACTTTTGATTTTTTTTTCCTCACCGTATTACGTACATCCTAACCTAAGCTAACCCAGTGCCTAAAGATAATGAACAATTAACCTAATTACTCCGCGTCACACATTTATTATGACTCTTTTTTTAATTTTATTTTATTATACTTATTCAAAAACTGTATGGTAATTTGGTATTGCGCGTTGACGAAATTTTACATTTGGCTCATCACATATTTGGAGATTACGGAAAAAAGTTTTTTTTTTCCTTTTTTTTTCTATTTTAGGTTTGAATATTTGCTACTTTACAATCGTAGGTAGTATAAGGTATTATACAGCTACTTTTTGTAGGGCGCCGGGTTATCAAAAATATGCGAGTTTGCAGCGTATGAGGAAACGTGTAATTCGTTCTCTGATCTCCTCTTCTTTCTCGTTTCGTACACATAATACGCTCCCATATTTTGTTAATAGACAAGAAAACTCTGCAGTAGTTCGGGTTGAAAGGAAATACGGGACAATGAGCCGAGCTTTAAAAAGCTTCAGAGACTTGGCAGCTGCGTCGTAGCGACTAAGAATGAGGAAAAACTAAAAAATCGCTTCATTCTACCAAGAGTTGCGAGATGTTGCGCTCGTTTCGTGATCTATGCGGAAATTAAAAGATTCGCCTGCCCGGCAACCGTGGACTCCTCTTCGCACTGTATATCTTGTAGCTACTTATGCGTAGATGTCTTCTAAAAACCTCAGGTGCAAAAAACCTCGCCAAGTACATTAATTTTTCGAAATCAATCGCCACCAAAAGTCGTTCCCCAAGAATAACCGCAAAATTGAATTCTGAAAAAAATAGATCCAAATCAATCATTGTGCCAAGTACATGTAACTGCACCATGCATAGGAGTACTAGAGAAGACTGAGATAAAAATACAACAAACCGAATTGCCAATTGGAAGAATATAAAGTTGGGGAAAAAATCAATGAAAAAAAAGAAATTAAATTAAATTAAAAAAAAAATAAATAAAAAAAAAAATTGGAGTACGTGGTCCTTGGCGGGCTAATGTCATTTTGCTATACAAGAATTCTGTATTTTTTTCCAAAAAGCCCGCCAAGTCCCACTACCTCCAATTTTTTTTTTTATTTATTTTTTTTTTAATTTAATTTAATTTCTTTTTTTTCATTGATTTTTTCCCCAACTTTATATTCTTCCAATTGGCAATTCGGTTTGTTGTATTTTTATCTCAGTCTTCTCTAGTACTCCTATGCATGGTGCAGTTACATGTACTTGGCACAATGATTGATTTGGATCTATTTTTTTCAGAATTCAATTTTGCGGTTATTCTTGGGGAACGACTTTTGGTGGCGATTGATTTCGAAAAATTAATGTACTTGGCGAGGTTTTTTGCACCTGAGGTGCTTTGTCGGGATTTCACTACTTTTTGAAAGAAAGTTTTTTGTTTCTAATTATTCGAATGCATAGAAGTAATTATGAAATATATCGAAACACGTGATGACTCAATGTAATTCATCTTTATTTATTACAAAATAATAGTAACTTTTATCATTGAACACATTTATTGCAAAACCACCTGATAAAGGTCAAGGTTCTGGTACTTTTTTAGTTAATGGTGATATAGTTGGCTAGCAGTTATAGTATTTCTGCCAGTCGATATTCTTCCTTGCTCGATAATAGATACCACTGACGGGTGTAGATGAACCAAAGATCTCACTTACATATTGATCTGAATGACAACTTTATTGAAATATGCATAACTTAGTTGAGACACATGACTATAGCTATGTGTACAAGAACTCACTCACAAAGACTCCTAAACTTGACATCAAGATACAAAGCCACATCATCTACCCAATCAAACAAATCTGAAGCCTAAACAGTGTCATCGTTGAAAAATGGAATTCACCTGTCGTCACTGAAATCACAGCTAGTCTCACTCTCAATGCCTATCTCATACCAGATACTAATGAATGATTTTAATTTTTGTTACACTTTCTCTTCCACAACATAGCTGTAATGAGTGACTTTTGTAGGAACAACTGCACATACACCACCACTAGAGCGGGCTGCTTACAGATGTGAAATTCCAACTTCAAAGGACTGAACTGTTTTGCCTGCTGATCAAATGATAATTATTAATTAAAACGCTTAACCCGATATTTTTTGGTCTGCACTGTACAAAGTAATAATGGATTTTCTCAGCAAGATTGCATTTCACTTCTTTGTTCAGATTTCTTTGACCAAACTCCATGTTGCACAATCCACGATCCATTCGATCAGAAATTGTCAATAACTTGAACATCGCTCCCGTATTATTCTTTAATCTGCTCACTGCACTAAATGAAACAATTGATTTCTTCGAACCATTAACACGGATTATGTTTATCAGATTTCCTCAATTACAGTTACGTCAAATCAACAATTAACTTATTGTTAATAATATCGAATCTTCTGACGCTTTGATACTTTTCATCCGCATACATACGTATGCATACAGCGATAATTGCTACATCGTTGTTATAATAGTAGCTAGAAACTTAATTTATAGCATAACCTCATGTGGCTGTCACTGCGGAGCTATCGAGTCTAGTTCATAACATTTTAGCAAACGGATTCAGAAATTTGAATTCGTTGATGTCAATCATATTAAAGTGGGCAAACGCTTCGTACTGTTACAAGTTACCGAAAACTATCCATGTTTATATTATTCAAAAACCTCAACACCGTTTCCATAATAAACATTTATCGTATGCCGTCATCGAGTTTGGCCGGTGGTTGTGATCGCAAGGAGGTGATCGTAAAGACATGCGGAATGACGACAGGACTCTAGTGGTACAGTAGAGACGACTACAGTCCCTAAAGAGTCCCTAGAAAATAACGAGACGACGAAAGCGATGGTCACGCCCATGTGTCTGCAGTTTGAACCTCAGCGAAAATCGAGTTTGCGTTATATACTGCACTACGATTCATAGCAATAGAGCTAAGGAGAAAAAGCGTCCGGAGACGACGACGGTGAAAAATATTTGATCATAAAACGGGCTCAAGCGTCGATAACTATCATGAGATCACATCTCTCCGAACATCAAAGTTATTGAAATTAGGCTCAAACGAACCCGAAACCGCGATTTATATTGCGAAAGTGCATTCAAATTTCCCGAAAAGCTAATGATTTAGGGGATACCGAATAAAACAGTCGGCCGTACAGCGCTTTTCCTATCTCTTAACTGTATAGATACTCGGTAGTCCGCCCGTTCTTTTTAATGTACTTGGCGCGAGACTCTACCGAGTCTCTTGATTTCCCCCATACTTTATACCTATCAACCCATGAATTTTCTCACGTATAACAGCAACTCTTGATTTTTTTTACTTTTCATAATCAGATTATACATAGAAAAATGAAGGGTTAATATTTGGCCCCTAAAGAATTATTACAATGATTTTTGCCGGTGGCACTAAATCGTGTAGATACACACTTGGGTATATTTTTCGGAGCTGTGTTTCTTTTTTTTTTTGCGGTAAAATTGTGCAAATAAAACGCTGTATGAGTAGGACTGATTTAATTCTTATGTTCTCTTCCGTGTGTTTCAGGTGAGTCGACTCAGAAATTTTTCTCGTTGATCAGGTTATATTCTTGGCTCATGGTAGTACCCAGATAATGGACGCGGTGAGTACAAAATAAACAAAAACAGAACAGAAAAGAATGAAAAAAAAAAAATTAGCGTCATTCGTATCGAATACATTTAATTCCTGTCTGTCCAATTCTGCAAACCCTGAAACACTTAGATATAATATAGTTAGTCATTCACCTCGGTACACCTGAATGAAGAGCGACCATAAAAATCTATGTTCTTGCATACCGTGCACGGTGCTACGATGGTGATATTCGATTGTTTAACCGGAAGTCGAAAGCTGGTTGACGGTCGAGGGAAACAAGGAAATGCCTTGTCTCCGTGTCGGTTGCTGGCTGTTATGTACCCACCGCTAGGGTGGCCCTCGCACGAAGTTCACAATGAACGGGATATATTTCACTTCCTGCGCACCGGCATTACATGTGAAGTATACCCACCACTATAGGTATATCATTCGTGGTACACTCTGAAGTGCACCTCGAAAACGGAAGACGACGCATCAGCTTATCGGAAGCCAACCCCCGAAGGATGCTGTAATTTCATCGTTATCTGCATCGTAAGTTCGTGTACCTGCAACGCCCCCCCACGGACGGTGAACAAAAGTCAACGAAGTTTTCGGTTCTACAGAATTTCGTTTGTTCATGCTTTGTCACGATGACATATCGAGGCATTTTCGCATTTGTGTAACATATAAAACGTGAAATACGTGTCACGGTGGAAAGGTTTGGAGGTGAAGAAATGAAAAATAAAAATTTCCAAAATATTCCAGTCTGTAAATATTTGCGTGTTTGATTTATCTTCTGTGGTATGAACTCACCCTTGGCACATTGTTACAATTAGTAATATCAGTGTACACATTAATACTACTCCGCACCGACGTGTTTGACGTTAATACCTGCGATGTAGTATACAATGTGTCGAGTTTCAACGATCGTTGCTGACATCAGAGGAGGCAGAGGTAAAGGGGGTCGTTGAAATGCGATATGGTTTGGGGCACGAGCGACTATACTAAGCAAAGTTCCGTTTTAGTTATTACACATACGTCATAGCTACAAAGGGGTCAACTTTTCGAATTGAACTAAATTTATTATCCACGCGTGTTAGAGCGGTGCGTCGGGGTGTCAATTCCGACCGATGTTGACAAATATCGTATACAGGCTCATTATCATTTCTGTTCTATTTTCCTTTAGTTTGTTCTCAAACCTACGCATACAATCGTTACAGTTATGCTTCGACATTTTTGGAAGATAATCCTAATACACGAGGATCGGACCGGTTGTATTAAACGCAAAGGATTGAAAAAAAAGAGAATGAAAAAAAAAAAAAAAATAGAAAGGAAAGATGAAAAGCTCGGTGCATCACGAGGTTACCTCACTAATTGAGGCTCGTATAGTTCTATACAATTAATTTCCATAATAGAAAATATCTGACGTTTCTTTATAACTATATAGGTATATATTTAACTTCATATATACGTATATGAGGTTAAGTTATTGGGGATAAAATCGCGTGTTAAATCGCGTATGATTCGCGCGCTGCAGCTGTGAAGCTCGACTACATTATCGCGCGTGCGTGTTAAGAAAGCATGGAAAACCGGAAGCTGGCGTAATATCCTCTGACATGGCGGGCGCAGAGATATATAAAATCCATACATATATATGTATGTAGGTATATTTATCGCGTCAAACCATAAGAGAGGTAGGTCGGTACTTTTGACTTAGAACTGTTCGCGACGCCTCAGTGAATTTCAACTTCCAGACACATCACTGCACGACGGTGAAAGTTTACCGACGAGGCGCGAACGAACGAACAGATGCCTGGCGTTATGCAGTTTCATTAACGAATTAGATTGTGTAGTATAGTATTTTACTAGTTATAGACCTGTTACACGTACCAACTATAATATGGGAGTTTGCACGATTTTTCTCTCTTTTCTTTCTTTCCTTTTTTCTCTTTTTTTTTTCGACGCAGGTATATGTGCCGAGTTCCAAGTTTCACATGAAAGCGAGACTGTCGTAACTTTTATCACCTATACGTATCGTATATAGGGTGTCACATTATCATTCGGTTGAGTGAATTCAAAAATTGATACGTATAATTGTGCGGGAATAAAAAGTTTCACATTTTTTTCCCGCAGCGATAACAATAACATTGATAATAATAGCATTTATAATATAATGTAATAGTTGCGGGTAATTTTTGCCATCATTTTTTTTTATGCTTCTACTGCTTTTTTATTGCGATAATTTGTGTAACTGACGCACCCGAAATTTGAAATTAAAAATTTTTGTCGCAAAATAAAAAGGCTGAATGGGATCTTTTTCATTGATCCATTTATTTTTGCTAAAATTTTATAATGTGAATGAATATTTTTGCAAATTGCGGAATTTTTGAAGTCTGAAACTCGACACAATCCGGCTGAGAATCGTCTCTGATATCTGCGTGTTTTCAATCTCTATAATCAAAAAAATTATAATAATAAGATTAATATAATTTGCGCGTATTATGAATCCTTATATGATGCTTATTCGTTCAAGCGAGGTTCGTATCAATTCGCTATATTTTTATTGAAATTCTAGATTTCTCGATCGTGTGCTATGCACACATCAGGTACCTACTTCCAATTCCTAATCCTAGGTGAGATATATATCTTTTTAATCATCGGCGAGTTCTCAGCAACCGAATAGACGAACGAACGAACGCGATCGCGGATTTGACCTCTTTGCGCGAAAGTTATAAATATCTCCGCTCGTGTACCCAGAGCGGCGCGGTTCGTTCGGAATAGTATAGATCAGACCTGGTATATAGATATGAGTTAAGTAGTCGATCATCGCATGTTGTAAACGGGAATCAGCCCCAGAGGCGTTGTCAAATTGAGATTGAAACTTTTTTTTTTGTCTTTTTTTCTTTCTTATTTTTTCAAGCAGAAAAGAAGTGGGTCAAGTTTTTCTCTCAATTTATTTATTCATTACACATATCCATCTTAGATCTTCCTTTTTCTTTTTCATTTCTATTTTTTTTCTTCATTTTTTTTTCTTACTATGAAGAGACATCGCCATGTATACATCGTAATCACCGCGTGGTTAGTTTATCTGGAATTCACATAGATGAGGAATAAAATGATGCGATATTGCTTGACTAAAATTCATTGATGTTGTAATTTGTAATAAATATGTATTTAATATGAACTCATCATATATTTTTACGACCCTAACAACATTTGAAATATGGCGTGTACCTATAAACTTGAATTATATTTTATTGTTTATAGGCCAGTCATCGCATCGTGCGATGAAGACGCAAACAAACAAAAAGGAGTCGAGATAAAGGGGAAAAACAACTAAATAAATGTACATGTCAATCAAAGTCGGTATCGCGGGTCGCTCACTTTCACCATGTATAGTATAAGTGCGGCCCGACCGCGCGGTGGAAACTTTCAAGCTGTTGGGCTAGAGGCGTTCATGATATAAAAAAAAAAAGAAATGGAAAAAAATTACGCGTTCGTAGTTCGCTATTATTCTTTCTTTCGCCCATTATTCATTCGTTTATTCCATGTTTTCTAATTCGCTTTGATATTTTCGCTGCTGTTTCTTCAGGATTTTTTTTTTATATCATAATACTTCACATCTGAACGAATCAGGGCCACAGCACACGTTCAATGTACGTGCATAACTATTGGAGTAACTATAAATATTTGAATCGAAATTGTTCTCCCGTTTTTCGATAGTTCGGAATTTTCTACGATATATTATTTTAACATCGACAGTAAGAGGAAGTCTGTTGCGCACGAGAGTTTTTATATAAATTGCACACGCCGCGCCGGCTCACCTCAATTTATTTATTATACATTATACTTTTATTTTTCATTTCTTTTCATTACTTCTTATAATAGATTACTGAAACCTTGAGATTATACTTTCATCTTAGATTACATGTAATTAATGTGTTACAACTACGTGTTGTATTATAGAGTTTCGTGCACAGAGAAAGTAGTCGAGACGAATTTGTTTTTTGATTTTAGGTTCAACCTTCATTTGTGTTGGAAGTCATTGGGAGTGTTTTTTTAACCTGTATAACATCAGATTTTCAAAATTCACCCTTCGATTCAATTTCTCTGTGATGATTTTTATGGAGAAACTTTAACAAAATTTGTATACGTTATAATTATAATATAGATACGCTTTTCTCATCGTATTCTACGGCGTATTCAGTTTTATTATAATCGACGTTCTTTATTGCCGATCCTTAAGGTATAAAATTAGGTATGATAATATTACTGTATGAAAGTTTTGCAATTCATTAGCACATGGTAAACGATGTGCATGTATACAAAACGTAGCACGAGTAGGTGAGACGTATGCATACGTACTTTATGTATTTCTGCGCGTTATTATTCATTAATTTTAATCGTCGTTTCCATCTCTCGCTAATTAATTTGATTATAATCCGAAACGCGAGTGGATGTTATACGATATGCAGATTGAAATTCTTCTATGTACAATATAATGTGAATCAGATTGAAAATTTACGCTAAAAATTATACCGGCATAAAATATCGATGCGAGTAAGTTTACGGTGTTTTTAATGAGCTAGTTTTACAGGATAGACGATCGCGAATTGATCATTATCCGCATAAGACATAGCTTCGCAAATTCCGTTCGACGCCGATTCTCGGTTTTATTGCAAGGGCGTTTATTTTTCCACGATTGGATGTTAAATTTCGCAAAATTCATTTCATTCCTATAATGAATAGAATCGTATTATCGACGGTATTTCCACCTAGAACCTTGACCTAAAACGGGAATTTTAGGTGTCACTGTCGCCCATATTATACACCACCGTGTAAATCCGAAACGTATACGTATGATTCCGATCATATTAACGGCGAGTTGGTTACATAAACGTTGGTAAAGCATAACGGTTCTTCCATTAATTAATTGGATCGTTTACAGTGCTAGAAATATATATATGCATAGATACCTAGTTGTGTATGTCATAATTCCGAATGCAATGCACGGAATCATTGGAAACGAACGGATCATCGGCTATTCGTGACCTCATGATAATGCGCGTCGTGTGATCCTAAAAAAAAAAAAAACCAAGTGCGAAAATCGGTGATCGCGATGCGCGATATCGTTTGGAAAAATTTGTCACATTTTTTTTCAAATATCATAACACAGACCATGAAATTCGACTCTTCTTGATTATCTACACCCCCAAAACCCTTCGGTTGATTTATTGATTAGAATGTAAATGTTAGGAAACTAGTTTGATAGATATACTTATTTTTCTTTTTTTTTTCTTCTACGATAACTGGAATAATATTCGCAAGGTTCGTCTTTGTCTTTATATATCATGTACAACGAATAGAGCTTTGCTCAGCTTAGTTTTGCTTTGCTTTGCTTTTAAGGTCGATCTATTATACACTTGGTAGGTATTATAAATTACTTCAAGGTTTCCTGTAGATTTGTCGAGGCCGGCGGATGTTTATTTGCCACGTCTTTCCATCTATCCATCCATTCATCCATAATGCTATCTGGAAACTTACTCGAATTCTGACTCACATCAGAAATGTACCATCGATTGAAAGAAACTGCGGCAAATAATTACCCCATTTCTGGCAAAATATTTGACAATTTCAACGCAATTAAAAATACGCGTTTTCATTTATAGTCACAGCTGAGTTTTTTTTTTGTTTTTTTTTTTTACTGAAATATTTCTTCACAACGCCGATTTTTTCCTGCGCTTTCTTCACGAGCATATCCTTCGTACGCCAAATGCTCTGTGTGGTTTACCAACAATAAGTTCCATAATTGTTATTTTTTTCTTCTGAAATAATAAACGATCTCTTTTTTTTTTTGTTTCGTTCTCTGTAGTTCTCGCGAAGGTCTTCTAAACCCGATGAATATGTATTGAACCACTCTCCTGTATAGCGTCAACCGCTGCCTTGTTTTTCGTCTGTCTTTACTGTTACGTTTCCGGTTTATCAGTGGAACGAATTTCACTTACTGCTATGTAATGCGCGATACTTATACTAGAAACGTTTTCATTTATTCCACTCCCGAAATTATTGCGACATGCGTGTCACGCTTCTAAATTATGGAATCTAGATTATTAGACTTACGGCGAGCTTCGTTCCAAATAGTCTTGATAATAAATCATTTTCAAAATTTTAAAAATTAAAAATTTTATTTTTTCATTTTGAATAATCGACATTTATTGATTCAGGGCATTGAAGTAATTCAAAAATCTGGGCCTGTATTTCGTATAATTATTCATTGTATTACCTGCACTCGTATTATCTCCCGGAAGACCTGTTAACCGCGAGGTCGATTTTTTTTTTGTCGAGTGTCGGTTGCGTTGCTCTGAATTAAAACAGAGTGAGAGAGCGAGCGAATGACAGGGAGCCAGAGGCTGTGACAATAGGAGAGGTAATTAGTTTTTGTATACTTTATTTTACAACTTTATCCCTCGGACCGAAACGCCCGGACTTCCTGGATGGATGTTGCGAACCATTTTCTAACCATTGCAACTCGCTTTATATTTCCCTCCGGTGTTTCTTTGGTTACGCTCTGCACGTGATGATGTATCTTGTTTTTTTTCGAGAAAACTTTTTCTACGGACGAAGGGGTACTGTCTAGCTTTATATCTGCGATTTGGGATGCAGTTGGTGTATTTTTGGTATAGCTTAAAGTTTGTGTATAAAAAAATTTTTGTGGCTGCGCGTGTGTTGGGAATTTATATAAGGATTGCGACCAAACACGGTAAGCCGAATTGAGCGCCTTTTTTTTTCTATTGAATCTTTTCCGAGAAAGTTAGATTCAGAAAAATTATGTGCAAGATAGTCACCGGAAAAACTCTATCTGATTAATTGTAAGTTAATAAATTTTTCGTCTCGCTGGAAATGATGTATTTTTTTCTTATCTCATGTCATAATCAGCTTCAACCCGATGGAAAACTGATTTGTATTTCTGACTTTTTTTTGTCCTCCACTAAAGCAACGAATCTGGCTAAAAGGTGATCGTCCTTGATCAGGAAATCGGTCGTGAATGTCACGTTATCCACACAGTTAAATGGATCAGATATACATACCTTATATGTGTTAATTCTATAAATCGCTATCCGAACAACATTTCCGGCATTCAAAAACATCGACGTGATTGCGGATCATGCAAGTGACCCTGACTGTATTACCTTACATATACGTATAATGAAACTAAAATTAATGCGTTAGTGTCGCGCAATCTTAGAAGAACCAATCGGAGGATGGATTCGAAATAATTTTGGCAGACTATCTCACCTCGTTTATCTACTATAACAATTTATATAGGTATGCTGACTTCTATACTTTCCTAAGATTCATAGCCAACTCGGCCGCGTTATTTATGTACAAGGTGGTTGAAAAGTAACCCCAAGAATGTTCGACCGCAGACATTATTATATAAGCAATGATTTAACCGAGTTTGACAAATTTAGTGTAATTTTTGTTGTTTTTGTTTTTAAAGAATTTTGTTGAAATTCTTTTCGATGAATATGTTACGAATTTTTTCGTCCGCTCTTGGAGCTTTCTAAAATATTCAAAAAAATTGTAAAAAACGCTCGGTGCATGTCCTTTGAACATCGCAGCTGATGATTTTTTTTTTTTCTCAAAATGATTACTGAAAACAGAAACTTTTGAAAAAGTCTCGCAATTTTCATATCATACACATGAAATGTTAGCAGCTTATTCATAGACACCTTGTATCACCTTCTCTAGGCCTTAGTTCTATTTCTTCTGCTAGAAAAAAAAAAAGAAAAAAATCTGAGCTAGGAATTCGAAACGCGAAAAAACGAGAGGGAGAAATACCTATGGCTCGTAGTTCTTTTCTTAGACCATTAAAACGTATCAGAGTTTCTATTTAACACCGCTGTCGGTATTGCACAAACAGTCAAGCTTCCTGTCGTGCGCCATCTTTTTATTCATTGTTATCATTTATTCATTTATTTTTTTTTCCGTCATCTCCGCATCTTTCAATTCGTCGTCACGATTCGAGTTGCTGCAGAGTTTGCCCGTTCGGACTCGGTATTATAAATTTTATAAGAGAGAAATTCTCTGTGAATAAAAAAATCAAGATGCTTGCTCGGCGTGAAGGTAGCGTAAAAAATGGCAATAATGATCCTCTTCAGCTACTTCTACTTCTGGTCTTCTATACGCTCATACCGTCCGATCTTTTCAGTCTTCTTTACTTCCGGTCTCCACGGTGACAGCGCAGAACGACGTATTGTCACGAGTTGCGATATACTAGCAATGCCAGCAGAATCGCAGGAGAGTGACGATGAAACCGACGACTTAAAGATCGAGAATAACAGACAGAAGAAAACTATATAAAATATATATATATATATTTATACCCATATATAGCTGTTGCACTTCTGCTTTATCTACGATACCAAGTCCGAGAAACACCGTCGAGGTACTTGAACTCAGGACTTTAATTGCCCTCATCACGAAACTTCACTTCCTTGAGAGAAGAACGATAATACAGCAGATTCTTCGTATCAGCGAATTATTATATACCCGCTTCTTGTATATTATTGGTTTTTCAGGCTTTCGCTATTTTTTACCACCACGATCTCAGAAAATGGGGATATGTACCCGTGCTGTAATTGTTTTTTTTTTTCTTTTTAACTCATTATACGTACTCGTTAAGTGCTTGGTTGTTATAGATCATAAGTCTTATTGACTCGAATGGGTGTGTCATATGGGGTTCAAATTCGTGATATTTTTCTTGCGATCGTGCAGATCACCGCAGAAATGATTTTTCCAAGTAACTTGATCGTCTCGTAGACATTTTTATTGATTTATTCATGCGTTTTTTCATTTTTTCCAGTGTTATTTGTGTAGAAATTTTTTTTATCGACGCGAGTACGATGAGCATATTTGCCAATACATATTGAGACACCGCGATGCTCCTATATCGATGAATGGAATCGCAATGGATCCAATGCAAGAAATTTTGGGGAGACATAAAAAGCATAATTATTTTTTCATTATCATTCATCAGTAATTGAGAAACTATTGTAGGCGGGAAAATTCTCGAGGTTGTACCGTGCAGGTGTATAAAAAATAATAATAATTTGCACGTCACTTATTGTTGATTCTAATTCCAAGGTTATAATCTTGGCCAACGGGTTTGCTGATTACAGTTTATATGAATATCTAGGTATACAGATATAGAAATAAATAAATAAATATACCTCAAGACATATGGTTGTCGAAGAATAAAAAATGGTTGCCCTTTTTCTTTTGTTTTTTTAAATCTTATCATCATCGAATGATGAAAAATTCTGCAGATCTGAATTCTTATAGGCACGCTTTGATGGATTCCAATTTTTTAGGAAATATTGTTCAATAAATTATCTTATTTTACATGCATTATCTTGGAATCATGTAGGTATATTATACGGTAGGGTGCAGGATCGAAAAAAAAAATATTCTTTTTTCAATATTTTGAGGTGGCCCATTAATTTTGAAAATTAATTATGAATTGAAATTTTCGTTCGTTTTCCGAAATTTTTTTTGTCCACTTATAATCTTTACAAACATCTAGCAATGTCCGAATACGATCGTTTTCTGCGTTTTTTTTTAAATAGTTATTATTGTAATTTAAAAAAGAAATTGAAAAAATCATAAGCTTCTTTTTTTGTACATCAGAGTAAAAGTTGAGTTGAAAAAGAGCTTATTCGACAATTCTTGAAATTTTTTTTACAGATTATAAGTTGAAATAAAAAAATTCGCTTGAAATCGAAAATGGAAATTCATTATTAATCTTCGGAATAATGAGTGGGTCACCAAAATATAGAAGAAAAAAAAAATTTTGTTTTTTTATAAGTTACAAATTCTACCCTTGAGCTAGGAAAAAAAAAAAATTTTTTCGACCCACTCTGTTTTACAGTGAATTGCATGTACGGCTTGTGTGTCATATATTATATGCTATTATGGTATACTTGTAGTAACTACATGAACATGTCTCGTTAATATAATTCTTACACTGCAGTTATATAGGTAACCGGTAACTACAAAATTACGTAAGATCGTCGTTCTCGATTAACCAAAGCTTTCATAGACACATTATATGCATATCTTTCGTATGAGTTTTCATACTCTCTCGCGGTACCCTGCAGTCGCGTTGTAACAAACTGGAAAACTATCACGTGCTGATCTAGAAATCCACGTATGATTCGATACGTGAAACTCGTATTTGAATCGCCCACATTTTTTTAATTTTTTTATTGTATAAAAAATATTCGATTAATTATTTAGATCTCGGTTTAAATTTCAATCGATAGAAACAAAATGGTGGAATAATTGGCCGAATGAAAAAAAAAAATCACTCATATACCAAACTCTGCTCTACGATATGTCTTTCCCTGGTCATCGTATGTTTAGTACCGTCAAGTATAAAAATTCTTATTGTTACGATAAACTTTTTTATCGCACTATTATAAATCTAGTTAAACTTTTGCGCGTCGTCAGCCATAGATGCAACTTTTAAACGATATCTCCTGGTTTTTCTTCGCAGATAATATATATGGGCACATGTATTTATAGAGTAGATACACACGGCAGCTTTCTTTATGGTGGTTATAATTAAATAGTTGTTTGCGGAATTGTGTAAGTCGGTATACATTAAAAACGCTAATGATACATTTGTATGTATAACGTGAACCGTAATTGTTTACTATATACGTTGACGCAGGTGTATCTTTTCAACTATGTATACCCACGGCGTATTTTTACATATTGAATTTCTTTTTTATTACTACGATCGTACACTTTATTAATTCAATTCGTTGACCTTTTACCGTAAAATCTCTTTGGAATTCAGCATCAGAATCGAAACTCCTAGGCGTACAGATCCCTCCGAACGGTATGAGGAATCGGATGGAATTTCTGTCCATATATAGGAAGGGAAACAACCACCGCGCAAGCTAATCTCCGGTACAATTAGGTACCTAACATCTATGTGTATATAAATGTCTATAATACCGTAATCTGCATACGTAAAACACGCATGTATCTATATGCCTGGACGTGTTATGCGCTGCATCTACAACTAACGACGAATCGATTGCGACCGCAGTTATGCAATTAATTATCCATCATCATTCATCTTATACGTATTATACATGTGTACGTATCCAATATCGCATTTGCATGGTATGCGGACCTACGTATATATAGGTACTACACGTATTTATTCCTCTGTAGGAAAATGTCCGACTGAAATCTCTATCGGTGCGACGCGTGTGAATGTGTAGTTGGGTAATATGAACCTTGTGTGCGCGTGATGAAGAAAATTTACCGTTGATTTTAATCATAATTTTTCAATTGCTATCGAATCGTTATCCTTTAAATCCAGGATAAAATAGTTTCTTACAATAATTATAATCTCCATAACGAGATAACTTTGTATATCGATCGATTGGAAACCCGAGGGTTTTTCGGAAATAGAATCTAATTTTTTTTTTTTTTATTTGCTCTTCGAATTTGTTAATCGCTTTAGGATTTTGTATACACGTGAAAATCTGCGTAGACAAACAGCGGTGAATAATTCCTGATTTAGGTATTAGGGACACCCTGTGTACGTAAAATCGGTCCTCTTCTACTTTTCTTCGTTCAAAGTACAGTTAGTTGAAAGACGCGTGCGAGATTATATCGATGACGTCATCGCATGACCAGCTTGGTCGCGGGGCCCCCGAGAATCGGGATTGGGGCCAAACGGCTTGAACCCTGACCATTTTTACGATGGAACATTCGCTCGTCCCGTGAACCGATACACGTTCCGTTGTTCGTCATTCCTATAGTAGGTCCGAATTCCCTCCCCACACTTTCAACGAACTGCACCGACTATATGTACTTCGTTGCTGCTACACATTCGTATTGGTGTTTCTAATATCCCATACAATCATGAACTCTGTGGCTATTATTGATATTAATCGATTCTCATAAACGCGCGCACGCTCGCGGCTGATGATAAGAAAATAACATGATGGAAAACAGAAGAATTCAATACTCGTTATAATAATAT
Organism: Athalia circularis; assembly: GCA_963978495.1. NCBI lineage: Eukaryota > Metazoa > Arthropoda > Insecta > Hymenoptera > Athaliidae > Athalia > Athalia circularis. The sequence goes on along the minus strand of OZ021698.1, from coordinate 15,668,245 downwards.
ATAGACCGATATCGGGAATGAATTGTGATCACATGGGACGAGAAGAAAATGGACGTTGTCAATTTTTTATTTTTATTCAATTTCTTCCGCGATTTTTACTCGATCGTTTAATACCCTTTTGCAAATAACTTTTTGAATAAATCAACTATATAAAGATGATAGACCGCACCTTCACCTGTGAGGGTTGTTCTTTTTTTTGCCGTTTGTTTTTTTCCCCCTATGGGCAAAAATTCACCACCTGCCTCATTATCATATTCCCGCGATCCCAGGAATCTCGGAGGAAGTTACAAGCTGGTGTATATAAAATAATAATTATTTTCTCGGTGGTTTGAATAGTTCTCAATTGTTGCTGTATTGTAGATGCATGCGTATATGTATACCCAATAATTCCGCTGCAGTCTCGCTGTTAACAATTTTAAACTCGTGTCACGTACGTTTACTGAAAACGTGCAGCATACCTAGAACGCACTTTATAACGTGCATTACAAACATGTGCGTAGGGATAAGAGAACTCTGGCCACCTCACCCAGCTGTTCTTTTTTTTTCGTTGTTCTTTTTTTTTTTGCATTCATCTACAGCCTTACGTATGGCATCGCAAGAACAAATTCGAATATTCCCTTGTTGCCCATTCATTAATATTTAAAAATTCGACGATACGATTTTTTTTTTTTTTTTTTACAAAATCTTGAATTTTTTATGGTCAACTATAACTATGTATATAGAGGACGTTAATCACAGTATTAATTTTGTTTTTGTTTTTTCACTGTTAAAAAGAGGTGTCTTTAAATTTGTGGGGGCAAAAAAAATTGCTACCAATGAACGATTTGAAAAAAATCGAAAGAAATTATTTAAGTGTGTCAGACCTAGAATCGTCGAGTTGATATGAAAATCCCCATAACGTATAATTGCATAGAGGTGCGTAGTATAAAATGGCGTGTAAAATGTAGGCTCAGCTATACATGTGGGCGTGATGTAGTTGATAATTCCAATATATTACATAAATGCGTGTGCATTTATGCATGTGTACCGATTGACCGAATGAATATGAACGCAGGCGTGTGTGGGCATTGCGATGGTGACGAGGACGATGATAGGGCGCAGCGGTGCAACGTGAAGTAAGGAGTACACGCGCTGAGAGTTATATCTATCGTACCCCTCCATTCGCGACACGGTACCCGTTACTGTCCTTCTTTCTCTTTTTCTCTCTCAATCTTTCTCACTCTTTCAGGTCGTCTTGGGCTTTCTGACAGTCAGTAAGTAGTCAGTTACAGTCATCCGCGAAACCTGCACGCCGCCGTACAAAGGACTGACAATAATTACTACGATGGGGCGCGACGACGACGCCATCTCCTATTAATTCATTCTTTCCTATAATAAAGTGCCTAATTGATCTACTGTACACGGTAAATCGACGATAATTCTTTGGAAATTACTTCTAAAATTACACCGAGCAGTTTCTTTGAAACGTTTCAACGGATATCGTCCTCTCTCATCTCCTTGCGTTTCGTACATCGATGGATTTTTTTTTCTTTTTTCTTAAAAAAGTGCAGTGAATTATTCAAAGTGTTCAAATTCACTTTTCAAACTACAGTTTCGTGTATAATGTGTACAATGTGGTATTTTTTGCCACGATTTATCTGCAACCAAAATAGCCAGTGACGATCTGCTGTCTTGATTTTTATGGCGTGACCGTGCGATCATCAGTGATAGTTTTTTCGTGTTTTTTTTTTGTTTTTCAATACATAGATTTTATGTCAATACGGACCGACGATACTCCATAGTTCAGTGTCGAGTGTTTCTTGTTAACATCTCAAAGATTTAAAATTTTATCTCGCCGATTTACTCATAATCGTCCAAGTGGATACGTGTGATTTTTAAAGTGACAGAAAGACACGCCTTCGATCTACTTAGGCGTGAACTTGACCATTATACGCTTGAAGAAAAAACAAAAATCATGCGTTTAAAAGGAAATGGATGATGAGGATTTTTTTTCGACGGATCAAATTTATCGGTGTCTACAGGTTTAAAACGATTTTAACGACATTGCGTGGGGTGAATTATAAATCCTTTGGAATTTGATGATTTCATATCGTAACAGTGCTTTTTTTGGTTCGGTTAGTTAATCGGTGATCTCATGTTATATGTACTGGGAAATGTAAAAAACGAACGAGACCCAAATGTATAATCCGGAATTACTGAAGACCGTTTGGACGAAAATCGGGCAAATGTGTGGTTACATGATGTGCGCAAAGTCGTATATCTCAGGCGAGTTTCTTTCCATTTTTCAAGGTTTTTATCCCCCGTCTCCTCGTGACGTTATCGATTGATCGGAATCGCACATTCCTTAGGTTATAACAAATATGATAAATCATCCGTCGATTTCCACACGTTATAATACCTATTCATTCATCCATTCGCACTCCAGAATATATTTTATTTTGCTATTCCACAGATATTTCAATATTTATCACACCAAATCCCAAGTGCTGCACAAACTTCGTTATAATTACATTAGATTTTCATACTGGATCGAGCAATAAGTAAACGCTAATACGCTTTTGTTTCTCTCATCCAGAAAACTAAATACTCGAACTTTGTTAAAAAAAATTAACTTTCGCACCGGATATGAATAATATAAAAATAATTCCATCAGCGGAATGCACAGATGCTCGCGACTCGCGTACGTCGATACCGTCGCATTCGTGGTAATTAAAAAAAGATAAATGAAAAGAAATAAAAAAAAACAAAATCGTTACGGCCATTTTATTATACCTATTTTATATAAAATCTAGTTTAACGTATTTACCTCATTGCCAGCGAGTAATGGAAGAAAAAGCCTAAAATCATCGTGCGGTGTAATAAACGGACCTGTTTTTTCCAAATTTAATTGATTATTAGAAATGACGTTAGAAAAAAAAGATTTTTATTTGGAGTATTTTTTTAAAGCATATTAACTTTGGTGTTCGTACAAACTAAAAAATCGTTTCTCGTTACTCGTCGCATTTGTTGCTCACAAAAATTATTTGACCAAGATCTGCGGGTCGTTGACGCACATCAAAATATATCGCATATGGGTTATACATATACAATTATTATCTGTTGAGCACACGTTTTATATACTAACCTATTCATTCATGTGGAAAACACACCGTACGTATTGTTGTTGCAAATAGTTTAAATAATTCTCTGATGTATAGATATGGTACAGTGGACAGATTATTTTTCTATACACGCTGTATAGAACGTGCGGATTACGTAAATGATCGACTGATATGCATATATCTATAGCGAAAACGTTTTACTTGGTTTTTTCCTACATCTTTTTTTTGGTTTTGTTTCTTCTTTCTATTTTTTGTTTTTTGCGTCGAGAAAACTTCCGCGCCGTCAGACGTACCTGCGACAGCAGAAAACGCGGCGGTTGCTGCGAGCTAAAAATGTCACCGCGATTTTACATGTGTACACCCGGTGAGATTGATTCTGACGCATTTTTTTATAAAAAACAAAAGGAGTTTGAGTCAGAATCATTGCGATGTAGGTATAGATTATGCATACATAGGAATTCATAGAGTGTTTCGAAACAAGTGTTTAGACAAACCGAGCATTAGTTTTATCGAATTTAAGTGTTTGATGATTTTCATTTTTATAGTTTACTTTGATTTTGGATATCTTACCACCTGCGACGGTTCGGCACTGTAGTTTGATTTTGTTTCGGGATAATTTTTATTCAAAAATTCCGAATATTACAATCTGTTAAACAAATATGTTTATGTACGGGGTTTGATGGTATTTGATTAAAATTCGACGATTGAATTCACGTTGGATCACTCGTTACCGTTATATGCATACATACGTATATGTGTGTACAAAATATATATACCTATATACCTTCCATCTTGCAGCTTATCATCCGTTATATAGCTGGAACTGTCCATGCAATCGTGTGAATTGGGCTTCTCAATTTACATCAGAGTTATAATTAGCGCTGAGGGGCTCGCATCTCCATTAACGTCTTTATATATCTAATTCGTTATATTTTCATGCAAGACGCGCCTCTCACATAACATACATATGCTCGTGTAACACTTTAAACAGCTGATCCGTTATACTCACGAAATTAATGTGGCGGAAAATTGTCCACAAAATCAGTTTTTATTTATTCATTTTCTTCTTTTCGTTTGTTTTTTCTTTTGTTTTTGGTGAGGAACTCATCCAAATTAAAATATCACAGATAAGATATTTGATTTTCTGTCCACGTGCTTTCTGTAGAGCACCCAATTTTATTGCAATTAGCTCGATAACTCCATTTATATTATTATTATCGAAGGGAATATAATCGACGATCGTGACCGTAATTGTGGTCGCATTATTTATTTAATGTATACCGTTTCTAGTTCCGGTTTTTTCAATCGAGTTTCGGTAAAAATGGGCACACCTACGTGTCAGGAATATCATTTGATGCGAAACGTAACGTTCGCTCGATTATATTATTATTATTATTGTTATTTTTTTTTTATAATCACACTTACCTGTACGTGAGTTGTGTAGACTGGCTAATTTTTATATTCTCATTTGAGATACTTCTTTTTTTCTTTTATTTTTCATACCCCTATCGTCGCAATCATTGGATAAATTTTGTGGTTATCTTTTCTCTTGCTTAGTTCGAGGATAAAAATTATTCAAAAAAATAATCAGCGTCTTCGTAATACACATATAAGTATACCTATACTTTTTAATTTTTCGTCGTTATATTTACAGTGGAATTCTTTGATCGACGAATCTTCAAATTTAAAGGTCACGGAGTCTGATGGGAGTTTGAACAGTGGGCGTGTCTCTTGGAATTGTAAAAAAACAAAAGAAAAATTCAAACGATGTACAGGGAAATCTTCTCGACCCTAATGCGACGTGAGGGTCGGTGCAGCTACGAATTAGGCTTCGCTGCAGTTTGATGCAATTTATTGATACATAGGATAATTTATATTCGACGTTACTTGCTGTACAGAAGTGGGTAGCAATTCGTGGGCGTTTCTTGCGTCATTCGTACAACTTGCATAGTTAATGTGAGCCTGTAGGAATCGCGTTATAAAAGTGATTTTATCGTTTGAGTAAAACCATACGTTGATATATTCGGCGTCTGAGACGCCTTCCGCCCTCCCTTCCTCGGGATATTTTCCACGTAACGTTCATGAGAAACGTGTGTTTACGAAAAACCCACGCAAAAGTTGTACATGAGGTATTATACATGTAAGAAATTTCTAACTGCTATTATACCTACGGACTTTCCAAAATGTTTGTAAGGAATAAATAACTAACATAATATTATACAAGTATCATAAGATAATTACGAAATCAACACGATTATTATCACATTTATGTATATTATGGCATGCGCGCGCTACTATATCGAATTAGTTTTTTTTATCATAGAGATCCGTGAGCTTTGGGAATTTTTAAAACCTAAATAGTTATTTATTCATGGTAGGATGTGAAAATATTTTGACATCTTTTATACGAATATCTAATACCTGATTACTCGATATTTTTTTTTTACACACATGATCTATGGAAAAATACTTTTCACTTATATCTTTAATTTTTTTCAAGTTTTTTGGTTCTCGGAAATTGTGAGATTTTTATCGGAAAATTCATCGATTGATAAACGTCTATTTGTGCATGATGTGGTGATAAATTTTTGAATGTAAATAATTTTATTTACAGTGAAACAATTGAAATAGGAATTTACTGTAATTTTTGGGTCATCGCGTATGGTAGAGTGGTAATCGAGCAGATTTTTATTGACGTTTCTAGGGTAGTTTCCTGGCAGTTTGCCTACCGCATTTTGCGGTTATATAGATAGAGGAGGAGGGAAAGGAGGGCAGTTTCCCCAAAGTAAGCCAGGAAACAGGGTCAAGGTGGGAATTTCCTGAATTTGTATTATAGCGTGTATACCTTTTATATACCTATATCTATACTACGTAGTCGTAATATTCATCCACCTAGGTAAACTCCGCGCCCTTCTCGTATATACATACCTGTCGGCAAATAATTAATTAAATTCTCTTTTTTCCCTTTTTCTTCTTCTTTTTTTTTTTCTTATTACCTTAACGTTATTATACGCTCAACCCTAATTTGGATAATAATTCACTACCAAACTTTCAGGGTCAACGTAAAGCTGACGTAACCGCACGATACATATGATTCGAAACTATATACCGTCTGTTTATTTTTTTATGCTAATCTGGCGGTCTCAAAAAATTAATAAACAAGAAATAGATAAAAATACAAGAATAAATCACCTCCGTGAAGTTAGCCCTTCGTTTTTAGAAAATCTGAATTTTCTCAATTGTTCCAAATGGTTCTAGAATGTTCCAGAAAATTGAAGTCCTAGCGCGAACTAAAATTTTGGAAAATCGAAAACACGTTTTTTTTCCAGAAGCGCGTCATCGTGAGTCAAAGGCAGAAAAATGGGACGGAGATTTTCGATCAACCCCCCACTTTTCGCGTATCTGAATTTTTTCGATTATCCCACGTTGTTCTAGTTGTTCTAAATATTTTTCCAGAAGCTGATATAATCGTAGGTTCAACAGCGAGGTCGTGGGAGTAAGACTCCTCCAACCGGCTTCTGAAAGTCTTTTTCACAAGTTTAAAATATTTATCTTTCAGAGTACTTTTTTTTTTTAATTTCATCAATTTTCTGAAACATTATCAAACAAAGCTAAAACAATTTGGAGTAATCGAAAAATTTAAATTTTCGAAAATTCGGGGGCTAACTTCATGAAGGTGAATGAATCCTATAAAAAAACATCTCGTAACTCGCCCAGACCAGAAAAAGGAAGCTTTAATAATTTTTAGCATGCGATATTGTATAGATTTGTAATTCTTCTCCTTTTTACTGATTAAAATTGTCCATCAATTATCGACGCGATACAGAGACGCATAATAGATGATTTGCGATTCACGAAATTTGTACAAAATTTAATTTGGCGATAAACAAAAGAAAACTCTGAAATTTCCGATAATATCTTTACCAAAACTTAGTAAAAAAAAAAAAAAAGACGTGGGCCTATATCGTTGAATTATCTTTTCTTCCATTTTCTGCCCTCTGCCCACTTATCATGGCGTAATAATTAAGAAGATTGAGAGCCGAGCCGTGTTCTATAAATATTATATCAATTGTAACCAATTCAAGATTGCCCATTATTATTTCATTTCATTATTGTTATTATCCCTCAATGAATTTCTCTATCTTCAAAAATGAACAAAAGTTTCAAGAATTCTAAAAGTTGGACGATTTTAATAATTAATGATCATTTGTTTCACGTGATAAGGTTGATTTCTGGGAAACATCGAATAATCACGCGTCTCTCGTTATCTCGACTCTCGGAATTCTATCTTATTTTTTCGATGAACCTTCGGAACCGCGGAGTGTGCAGGACGATACTACGTGCGAAGTGAATTCAAGCTGAATCTTGGAAAAAAAAAGAAAAAGGACACTACATAGTCGCTATCAGAGTCAGCGAAAGGTTGTTTGAATATAAGAAAAAATATCGTATCCTTTTTTTTTCTTTTTTACTCTAATTTTTTTTTGTTTCACCTGCGATGTGAAATATATCACACCGATTGGGTACGCCTGCTTGGTCGATGGATCATTTTTCGATTTCATTAACCTTTAGTTAGCGTCGCGTAGCTACTCTAATCAGCTCCTGTCACCCGTCGATGTAGATTACGTAATTTTGCACGTGCTGGCGGGCAGGGCGGAAACTGCGTCGCCTTGTATACATAATATATTGGTATATACATATACCTATAGGTATACATTTTCGCATCGGTACGTACGCCCAGTTAGTTTGATTCTGGATCGTTTCGCGGCCAAGCGCGCGTTTGTACAACTTTTTCGTGTTTTGTCCAAATTGTCCAAACGAGCTTGGCCGCGAAACGATTCACGATCAACCTAACCGGGTGTACATTGCCGGGTACGCGAGGTAATACGCTAACTTTAACTCGGTAGATTTTTTCTATACGCTGCGATATAACCCCTACGCTTATGGGGTTAGAATCGTTTATCCTAGGATCGTATCTATGAACGCCCAATTTTGCGAGCGTCCTCGAAACGACCATTACGTGTAATCGTGTTCAAATCGTATATGTGTACATATATTTTATAGATAATCGATAATACCGATTGATATTAGATGGTAAATTTCCAAATTAACGCCGATATCGTAGCGACAGATACGTGGCGTGTGATAAAGTTGAAATTAAATGGAAATAATTTTGAACGATTTAAAATTATGTCAAGAAAATTAATTTCACTTCATTTCTTTCTAGTTTATTTATTCGTGTAGATTGTCCGCCATTTTCGAAACTACATACAGTATGAAATTTTTCTAAGCTAACGAACTGCGGAGACTGCGAATTATAGCATACGCGTCAGCTGACGGGAATTCCAGTTTTCCTATCTTCTTGTTAACCTGTGTGCGCAACTTATTCCCGATGTATGTATAGAGAGACAAGACGAGAGGGAGGTTTTATTGATTTTCCGAACATCTGATCTACCGATGAACGAATGACGGAGGAGAAATTCTCCTCGTAGATTTTCCCTCGTGCCGTTGCTGTTGCTGCAGCAGCCAGCAGCTGCTCGCTCGAGTCGATCAACCGAGGAGGCGGAGGAAGAGGAAACGGGTTAGCCTGAGGAAAAGGGAAAAGGGAAAAGGAAAATGGAAAGGGAGAGAAGGAAACCGTTTTCTTCCTCTCCTGTTCCAGCTCCTCCTGATTCTCCATCTCTTACTCCTCCTATTGCGGGTGTTACCAGGGAAACAGCCTAGATTTGAGCACCATGAGAGAAAAGGCTTCTTCGTTCCTTTGTTCCATATTCCCGATGTTTTTCAGCGCCTGCTTGCTGCTCGCGCTTCTGTGTATCTAGTACCTATATAGCCACATTTATCTACCCACTTGAATCGTGATCCCCTCTTGCCCCCACGATACATTCCGGCCATCGCGCTACTGCGGACAATTTCGAAGAGATTCCTCCGTTCTAACCGTATAATTCATATCTGGATACATATGTACGTAGATTAGTTATGTCCACAATTATGCCTCGGAAAATGGAGAATTCAGATTTTTTTCTGAGCGAGCCCGTTCTTCTTTGATATTTTTAAATACATTTCAGAAGCTTATTTTTCTGAAAATCTTTTCCCTTCAAATTTCGACTTTTCGAAACATTTAGAAGATGAATATTCCAAAAAGTAGGTAACGTTTATTACATTTTCAAAAATACTAGAATCACTATTTTTCACAGAGAGCTGCTAGGTCGGACTATACAGTAAGCTTCTTCCCTAATTGCTATACAACGAGTTTCGTGATACGTAAGTTGTAACGAACCGCGTAACCCTTGCCGTGCAAGATTCAAAGGTCAACTTTATCAGCGAGATTAAATTTCCACCTACCTAAATTACTGCACGCGGAAATTTTCGAGAAAATCCCACTATTAACCTGCACGGAAAATTGAGGTATTTTACTGCGTTGAAAGTTCAAGTTCAAGTGTATAGACTGCTTTCTATGATATTATATCCGGTATCATATGCTGATCACCCTGTGATTCTTGATAAAAACTGGAATTCAGTTTCATATTTCTGTTCTCGAAAGAGTAGAAAAATTCAGACTACCTTACCCTACTAATAAAATAGTTAAACTGATAAGTAAAAACGTATTTTCTATTATTAACTCCGCTAGTCCTTTGGTTTTAAAATTCTTTGATAAGATTTTGGGTAATTATAACGGAAACGAGATTAATGCGAGTAAATTGATAAAGGATCTTCTAAAGCTTCTTCACATTTCTTTTAACTTGTTCTTATGCTGAAGCTACAACTGCTGCCGCTGTCGTCACAGCTTCTTTGCAGGATTAAAGAACAATGTAAACGTCGTAGTTCTGTTCCCTTTAAGCTTCTCTTCTCTGCTTTACATTATACTCATTTATCTTTTTCCCCATTTTTTTCCCTCCAATTAACGACCTCTCTACTTTTTGAATGACTTTATTTCAAATGCGCGGAGTTTGAAGTCGGCGTTAATTTTTTCATCTTTCATTAGTTCATGAATTTATTTTCAAATCGAATTCGATGTATCGTTACCTACTCTTTGACGCGAATGAATATAAGTTAATGAATTGTTTTGGCTCACAGATCATTACTCGGCACCTGATTTTTTAATTATAGTAACATAGGATTTGCGTCAGACAATTACGCAGTTGCGACACATGCATAAATCATCATCACGCGTCTCGTATTATACATTTGAAGAATATTTTAAACGGCCTTTGTAATAAAAACGTTATAGTCGGAGATCCAAAACACTGTCAATTTACCTTGTGATCAACGTATTTAAACACATTTAAGGACTTTCCGAGCCATTGTTCGTATTGCAATTTACACGCACTTAAAACGTATAATTGGCCATGTATCGTCATCATCACCTTTACAATGACGCTTTTTCTCTCATTTCTGTTCTGACGTTGTTTAAATTAACTCGTGCTCCCTGAATTCGAACCCACCGTTCAGAATCGGATGGTTCGATTCTCATTGAATCAGTTTTGACGCAGCCACTCGAAATCTTCATTTATCTACAACTGGATAAAAAAAAAAAAGAGAATTTTTGAAATTCGGGCGTAAAAAAATGTTCAGTCGGATCTTATAGGCAGCATGTTCAGCGCAGGTGCAGGTGCTTCGCGGTGCAGGAAAATTTAAAGTCCGTGGATAATGAATTACGAGAGTACGTAGGGAATTCCTGATGGTAATTCATTATCGTACCTGAACAACGTATACGATATTCCAACTTCAGACGCGTTACACCTGAGCAATGTGCCGTTAGTAACGTTGAACACGATGGAAACCGTTGTCTATTTCTCATTAGCGGTGAGAAATAAGGTAAAACAATAACACTTTGAGAACTAAGGTGTACGGTACTTGACAAAAGATACCTACTCTTACGTATGCTGCAATTCTTCCCTTTAATTCCTTTTAATTTTAATTCTTAATTTTTCAATTCGCAAATAGTCTCTCTGGTCTGTTACTTCCTTTCTTCAGTCTGTTTGTATTTCAGTTTTTCAGTGCCTCATTTTTTTTATTATATCAAGATGATTCGGTAATGAAATAGATGAATCATTAATTTTCTCTACGCCGCAAATTTCGTTTGGACATTTTTTTTAATATTATGAAATTTTTTTTACATACCAATAATCTCGATAACAGAAATTTTTGTTTCAGACATTATTCGACGATTTTATTTCTTTTGCGTGGAAAATATTATTCTTCCGACCATTACTTTAAATCACTCCCGTATTACTACACCGTAATTTTGATATTTGATAATAAACTCGTGACTAATAATTACGTTTATTTTTATGTTTCAGGTCAGTATTCCAGAGCGTATTTGATATCAGAGCACTTCAGGTACAACTTATTTATAAACCTATACGTCGGCGTGAAAATCGAAGTTATCGAGTTCATAGAGCTAACTGAATATGAAACGAAATTGGATTTCAGGAATGCGGATAGAAATTCACGTAATTTTTCATCTGCGTGGAATGAAAAACTCTTCACTTACTTGGTTCTATACTTGAAGTAACGATGATAATCCATTGTCTGAAAAGTTTGGATGTTGGAAAATTAGAATATTAAAAAATTATTGATCTGAAGTAATTAAACTCAAAACATCAAGAACTAAGTTATTACGATGGTTCTTCAACTTCGGAGCTTCCATATAATTCCTTGGCGTACGCAGGCTGTTGAATCGATTTTTAGAAATTTTTAGTTACCAAAAATTCGCTCCCTACGAGATCTAACAAGTTGGAAGGTACGTCGCTGATATGTAACGAATTTTTCTCGAGTGTAATTACACGTATATATGTTGAGTGCAGAACGAGACTTTGCGTCCTTCGCTCAACACTTGAAAAACACTTCATATTCTCACCAACTCTTGTTCTTGTTCTTGTCAGTCAAGAAGAAACGAAGAAATATAGTCGCGCGCTTCTTGACGACCGACGCCCACTTGTAAACGGCGTATAATATAAAGTATAAACTCTAAAAGGGTTGAAAAACTGACTTTGTCACAAATTGCTACCCCTTATGGCTACGTACGGTATACACATGTACAGTATAACTGAGCAAGTTAAAAGAAAGAAAGAAAGAAAGAAAAAAAAAAAACTCCCGCGCGAAACACGAATCCAACATTTCTTTTACGAAAATCTGTACGATATTTCTGTAATTTCATCAGCTTCGTCATCGCACCGAGTGAATTTTGGAAGAATTGAAAACGAGAAGAAAAAAAAAATGAGAGTGCCACAAATGCCTGTGTTTGTGGCCTCGGTATGAGAACCGGATTATGGTTGTGCAGTTTTCTTCTCGGTTACTTAACAGACGGTGAGAGCTGGTCAACATCTCGAGCTGTATTTTAATTCGATTCTACGGTTACGTAGCTATATCGTTATACTTCGTTGAATACTCCCGTGGAAAGACGTATAGAAAAGAAACGAATCGCGCCTAATAATTTAGTTCTCGTGTAACCGCAGTTTCAAGTTTTTACAGAAATTTTAGATTTCTTTATTTCTTTACTTCTTAAATTTCGTTGTTTGGGGTTTTCACGATTTAACGATTTAACGATTGGGTACCGATTTCGAAAGCCTTCCTAATTAGAATTTCAGTTTTCGAGAAAACAACTTTATTCTTACGAGGGAAAAATACGATTATATGCCCATAATATAATGTGGAATTATTTAGAGCGTGAGAAATTAATCTGAAGATTGTTTGCGGAATATTTTTCAAATCTATTTTCTCCACCGAAGGTATAGAAGAAGCCCTCGTTAAAAATAATGTCGAATATATTCTCAAGATCTTCGCGGTTTCGAAAAACTGCGTACATTGTAGCGCACGTTATACGCTTTTTATATTTTACTTACAAAATTTGTCTCCAGTATTCCTTGTACTTAAAAAAAAAAAGAAATGTCGAAATATTATTACAAAATTCGCCGATTCTTACCTCCTGAAAACGGATCAGCACAAAGTATGACGTAAATTCCTTTCGGATCGACCTTAACGCAATCTTAATTTCAGTAATTAGTTTTCTCCCGAAGCGAAGTAGCTGGTAATTGCAAGCGATTATTATATTAATGTGTAGATCGGCTTCTAGGTGTAGGGTCAATTTTTTTTTTATTTCAATTTTCAACCAACACCTTGTGAATCCGTATATAATATTTTTCCAAGAAGATGTACAATCATGGAGAAAAGAAAGAAAGAAAAAAAAACAAAAAAATCGGTTAGAAAAAATACCCGATGTTACCCCACATTGAAAAAGTTCCCCCGCGCTGTCCTGGAAGTTATTAACCGTGTAAGTGTATATCATGTACTGTATACACAAAGAAAGGATTGGAAAGGCATAAAACACGCATTGCAAATCCTGTACATACTAGGTATACGTAGATATACCGTGTGATATAGTATGACGGATCAGCCTCTTTTAGCATACTTTTTCTAGTCTGTTCGACGTCGAGCATTAATAATACCTGCACCTATAGTATATCTCGAGTCCTCTGTGATTATGGATGTGTTATTCGCGTCGTCGTGTCGTAGGCGGGGGCGTTGGAAATACAAGTGTGCGTTGTCGATGTAATGTAGGTTAGAATGCGGTAGGGTTGCCAGCAGCCAACCAGCCAGCGTTACCAGCTGACGGCGCGCAATCAATATTCACCTCCTCTTACACACACTTCTTATCTCACTACTCGCTTCCCCGTTCGCTCTCTAATCGAAATTACCCGCGCTAAATTAACCTGCAATACTCATGCATAATATATCGCATCTGGTTCGTTGTACGAAATTACTAAAAGATTTACGCTTAAATCGCTCTCCATTGATTTTTATCATTCTCTTACTTTTGAGTGTTCATTTTTTTTCTTTTCTTTTCTTTTTCCATACGCATCGTGGGACACGACCCTTATGAGAATCTGGGCAAAATCTCAAAAATTCTCAAAAATCTCAAAAATTTTTATTTATTCTTTTTTCATCGCTAATGATGTTTTCGTGTCTCGCTCAATGATCCCCATTATCGATGTGTATGGTCGCGTCGTGGCATAAGCATAATTACTTTTTTTCTTATGGCTATTAAAAGAAAATCGTTGACGTTACATTTCTGATTCTATACTCGATTGACGTACAAATTGTACACATATTGTGTGTATATATATATGTATATTTCATATATCGCGAGTGGCGTACGTGCTAATTAGATGTTTATATTTTTCTCAGCTTGACACTTGATATATACATTTAATATGTATATAAATCCTACCTTCATATGCATATGTGTATGGGTATAGTGAGGGTAAACTATTACATGACGTAATTAAATCAACGTTTCAAGTTTAAAAAGATATGTGCTTGCGTGGCTGCTGCTGCTGCCGTTGCTTCTTCTTCTTCATCTTCCTCTTCGTCTTTTTCTTCTTCTTCTTCTAGTTGAAACGGAAGAAGAGGAAAACGAAGTGCCATCCAGAAAAGGTGGTGGTGCATGAGAAAGGTGTGAAAGTATGCATTTTTTCTCCTTTGAACTATAAGTTTAATTAGAAGCGAAAATCACGTACGTTGTGATGCTCAGAGATTCACATTTTTCTCGTCCATTATACAAAGACTCTAATACTCCTCCTTGACGCAGTTTTGTGCGTGACCTAAGAATGTTCGATACCTTCTTTCGTTATTTTTTTTTTTTTCGATAAATAATTACAAGTAGATGTCGACTTTTCCAAGATTTTGGAATTCTTTAATCTTCACCAAGAGAACCCGAAAGATTTGAGAAAAGAATGTAAATCACATAAAATGTAGTCCAAATATGATTTTCGGGAGAAAAAAAAAATTATCATTTCATCGCTGTTTCATTCTTATGCTTATCTTATATCGTAATTTCATCACCTGACAGCATTTTTTCGTCTGCCGATTATATTACTATTCCAATCCAAATCCAATTACGCGAAAACACGTTATACATGTACATAATATATCGGGATTCTGTTTTAATACCGAAAGAAAAACGAAATAAAAATAAAAATAGTTTCACGAAAGTGAGATTCTGGGATCGTCTAGCAGCGCTCGCTAATGACCATTGCGTAATTTTGTTACCCGTGTCTTCGACTTTCCGTTTCTACAGGAATACCCATTTATAGTATACATTTCCAATGTATACAGAGTGAGTCTTGTTAAAGCTTCAGAATAGGTTGGACTTAGTTTTCGGGAAGACACGCCCATTCGACCAATCAGGCGAGTAATCATCGCGGTGGAGATGGAGGAGCGTGTATGGTATATTGAAAGAAGGTTAGAAAACCGAATGATAAACGTGCACTCATGATATTTATTTTTAATAGCTTCACGTTCCTTGAGTAGAAACCAAAACAAAGACAAACAAGAACTGTGTTCATCTTTATCGACAATTACAGAACCTGGTCAAATGGACTGAAGAGTTGATTCAAAATAAATATTATGGACACGAAGTTATCGTCAGGTCTTCGAACCTTCCTTTCATATCCCTTACACGCTCCTCCGTCCCCACCGCCATGATTATTCGCCTGATTGGTGGAATGGGCGGCAACTAAGTTCAACCCACTATGAAACATTGATAAGACTCGCCCTGTATATGCACATAATAACTAACTGGAATGTATACATATTAGTGGCATGCGACCTAGTCACCTGTACAACATTGACGATGTATATAATCCTAATTAACTAGGGCACTTAAATCATTAGGGGTTGCGAAAATTACTTGCCAAATTACTTGACTTGCCAAACACAACATGGAAAGGCCGTACACCTGTAGTATGGAAAATTGTCTGACCTTAATTTTTACTAGAAATGCAAGTTTTAGCCCAACGACTCGAGTTTTTTTTTTTTTTTTCAATCTTTTGTTTCTTGACATCACGCAAAGTTTGGATGAAGTTTTGAAAAGTTAATTCGGTTAAGAAACGGAGAGTAAGAGGCAACTGAGTTATTAACTTTTATTTGAAACAGAAAAATTAAACTCTCCGAGAATCTTGTTGTTTCGAACTATCTTTCATGTACATCTTGCAATACATCAGATACTGTCGATAATACGACAGTGTAAAAAACCTGGAAGTCCTGGAATTCTCAGGGAATTTCGGGAATTTTCTGACAGTACCAACTTTTTTTTTTTTAATCGGGAAATTTCTCATGTTTCATGAAATCAGAATCAATTTTCATTAGGTTGTATTTTAGTTTTCAGGGCCTGAAACCTTATGAACAGACACTGTTTTTCTCAAACTTCGAAAAATGCACAATTTCACCTAACTCATGCGTCTAAAAATTGAAGAAAGAAAATTGAGACTTTGACTAACATTGTTGAATGGTTCACGGACACAAAATCCCTTACACCTAGAAAATCCTAAAAATTGCCTGGAAAAACCTGAAATTCTCAGGGAATTTAGGATCCTGACCTTGGTAGACACCATGTACGAATTTCCGTTTTCACCATATAACATACGCCTTTTCCCTCAATTCCTGACCCGAAACTTATTATTATCATTATTTTTTTCTACCTTACTTTTATCTGTATAAAAATGCGAAAGCAGGAAATGATGTATCAATCAATAATTACCGTTATGGTCAACGAACTTCTCATTAGTGCAAAGCTTCGAATTAATAATCTTTCGTTTGTTATTTGATAATCGATAGACGATATTCCGACTTCGGAAACGAAAGTCATCAGCTATTTTGATATAATTGAGATTATGTATATGACGATAACGTTATCTTCTTGACAGGTGAAAATGTTAACTTTACGTACACTATACATACCCATGTATTGCAGAAGATCGTAAAATTATGATGGATTTCGTTGTAATATTCATCTATATCAATCAGTTGTTATTGTCAAATTTGCTTTGAGAAATACGAAATCAGATCGATCGCTTGTTGATACAACTTTAGAAAATATGGTGCATGAACATTTTTTTGTTCGTTTCTTCTCAACGGTGGTGGTTGTTTTTTTTTCTTTTTTTTTTTTTTTGTGAAAATTTGTCTTATAATATATGGTTGACTGGTATCGATGTGCATCGGATTGATTGATTTTATTTTGACGATAATGTTTTTGGATTTTTTTTTTTTTCAATTTGCTAGTCACGACGATCTACCGCGCATTTGATATGAATGTAGGTCGCTCTTTTGCTAAGGGTCGTATCTATTCAGTTTTTTTCTAAACTGCAAGTGAATGAAAATTCCGCACGAATTTCGAGCGCGTTATGTTTTTTCATGACTCACGTTTTTGACTGTAGCTTTCAGTGTTCTCGCGTTTTTTAATTAGCGAAAATGAACCCAGTAAAATAATTATAATGAGTGTTTCTTTTATATTCTCTTCGTCGGATTATACATAATCAGGGTATATGGGGTAATAGGCATGTACAAAGAGAATGAAAATTTACACAAGGTAACTGCAGATCTCTGAGGATTTTTTGAAGGTGAAATAATTCAACTTTTACCCTTGACCGCGACGCAGGGACACGTACCGACTATAGTGTATCTCGTGTTATCCTGCAGTGCAGTGTTTGAAGTGAAAAACAAAGAAGGAAAGTTGAAAATTAATGAAACAATAAAGAATGAGAGAAAACGAAATTGACAAAATGGAGTAACAAAATTTTACCAAAGCTCTTAACATCCCAAGGGTTCTAATTAACGCTGAATCTGCACATGAAAACTGCATGTCATGTAAATCCCTACGTACATGGTATAAACGTGTTTCGTATCTGCGGAGCAAATTAATTATTTTCTACAAAAATGAGAACGAGGTAGAAAAAATTATTCATTCAAACCAATGGGCATCGGGTATTTCTTACTGTCGTTGCGATATCGTCTATCAATCCCTAATCGCATTTGTCATTGTTATTGCGATCGTTAGAGTTGTTATCTCTTTTTTCGCACATCGTGTCTCTGTGGTACGAAAATATACCCGCTACTTTATCATTAAACCAGCTACACTGTGTACAGATAAATTGCTCACGTGATAAAATCACTGCAATAGCGTACCTGTATGCAAAAATAGACGTAGGAGAGGGCATGAGAAGAAAGTTGTCACCTCTGTCACGGTCCGTGGCTCCGTGAAAAGTAAAAAAAAAAAGAAAAAAAAAACTGTAAGAATGCCGCGACTGATTCGTGATTGCGCTTTGTTTGCGAGAGACGACGGCAGCTGTAGAGAAGATTCGAGTCTGAGAGGACCGCGAAACTTGCGAAGTTGGCCTCTCCTCCTCGCGAGTCCCTCTGTGTTGTGTGGCTGGTTGCGCTGCATGGGAGCGCGGCCTCGTCCGACAGGCGAAAAGACGGAAAGACGGAGTGACGGCGGAAAAACAGGATCGTCGTCGTCTGTTCGTCTCTCGCTCTGTCGTCGCCGCGAGTCCGCGAGTAGCCGCTGCTGCTGCTGCTGCTGTGCCCGTGAGGAGAGCACCGAGCTTTTTGGTTTGGTGAGGCAGCGTCGCTTCAGTAGTAGAACCGCGGTCGACCCAGACGGTTTTGGTTGCTCCGTGGAAACGTGTTTCGAGTCACGCGCGCGTTTTTTTGTTTTTTGTTTTTATACACCTATGAAAATGCACGAGACGCCTTTACCGACGTCCACGCGCTCCTGTTACATGTAACGCGAAGTTCATTGTTCTCTCTTTCCTTTTTTTATTTATTGAATTCAATTTTGTTCTTATTTTGCACATCTCTCTTTCTCTCATGAAAACTTAGTTCTAATCCAAACGAGACAATAGAAAAATCGAGTTACAATTCACATAATGTTCTCGAAAAAATTGAATAAAATTTCAAGTTTAAACGTGAAACACTACAGGGTAAATAAATAGAAAAAAAAAGAAGAATCGTTGCAAGAGAAAAAAAAAACATCTCAAACGTCACGTTTTAAGCACCTGCAGAGGATTATAAGTAGCTCCGAAATAGCATCGGAAAGATACGCGCGGGTCTCGATAGGAATAAAATTGCTAATCTTAGAGCTCTTTCTGAGGTATGCTGAAAGTGAACCTCGTGCATCGAAGTTTCGCTAGCGAGCCCCGCGCTTTTATGCAATTAGAAGTTCTCGATTGTAAATCAAATTTTTATTTCTCTCTCCAGAACTTGGAACGGTTGAGCGAAATGTTTTTTGTGTTATTTTAACTAACTGCATAACATTCGTTTAAATTGAAAAAAAAAAGAAGAAATTAAATTTTGTGCTACGGGACGAAAAGTTTTTGGTGGTTCTTGACCTGCGATGTATCGTTGCGAACTGTACATCTAACTTTACCTATTGATAAACTGGTTAAAAGTGTGGCGGCTCGGTTGGAAATTCACAGTGAACCTTTCGAGTTTTAGTTCGAATAGCAGCGCAGCAGTCGTCGTTCCTCTTTTGTCCTCCGCACAAGACTTGACTTTAAAAAAACTTTTTGGTGTAGTCATATATAAATCGCGAACTGCGTACCTTATGCCTACTCCGTATTCGCGCACCGCTTTAACTTTTGTCCCTGGGATTCGAAAGTGAGTTTATTAAAATCTTGTTGTGTGTAGATATGTATGTACGTACATATATAGGTATATAATACCTTATATATCTTAGTTTTTTTTTAATACATTAGGCTCAATCTGCGCTATGCAGGGTGATATCGCACATATATACTATCTTTTTTGTACAGTAGTTGTAAAAAATTGTGCACCGAAATTTGTGGGGATTTTTAACTTGTTTTTTTTTCTATCTTGTTTATCTTTCATCCACTGTTCATACTGCAGTAAAAATATCATACATGGATTTTTTGAAAAGAGAATTTTTTTCGCTTCCTAAACTGATCGTGACAAACCAGAAGAATTTTGATAAAAAAAAACTTGACCGAAAACAACGGCGGATCATCATGCACAAAATTTGATATAAAAAGGTAAATACATTTTTTGTAAGAAAAATAAATAAACAATCTTGTCTACCTCATCACAGGATCCGAAAACTATCTATCTCAATAACCAGCGCACATCTCTTATTGTTAGGTACACAAAACATACACTTGCAATTTTTTTTTTTTTTTGTTTTTCAAAATCTTCGTACCGAAATATTCATGAGAAATATCACGCGTGTCTTGCATATATTACCCAGGTAGTTGATTATAACCTCTCTCTTGAGGAGTCCCTCACCTTTGCCTCTCTCATTGTTCGCTTGTTTTAACTTGTTTTATTCTTAGTCAAATTATTTTTTGTTTCTTTTCCGTGAATCAAATTGTTTTTTTTTTATCTTCATTTCTTTCGCTGCATTTCTACTTCTTGCGGTTCTAATTTTCTTTTTCCTTTTTCCCCGCGTGCATGTCATGAGTACAGTGAGTCAGACTCGGAGTATTTGAGCGTTGAACAACGAGATTTGATTATTTTTAATTCTTTATCTTTTTCTTCTTCGGTTGAATAAGATGGTAGGCGATCCTTGACTTTGTCATCGCAGTAGTCTCTTTATTTCAGATTTTACCGTTATAAGAATACCTCTAAACTTAAATCGCGATTGCGCAATTCAACAACGTGGATTGAGGTCAACGGAATGATATACCTACTTCCAAAATATTATTCATTTGCTTTTTCCTTTCTTCGTATTTAAAAGGAAAAATTTTTGCAGAGCTTACACCGCGTTTTCGAGAATCGATTATTTATTTATTTTATTTAAAAATTTTTTTCATTCATCCATCGTCAAATTATTATTATATACTTGTTACAGTACTTTTGATTATGTGAAAAGAAAAAGTAAAAAAAAAAAATTCTCGTAAATTTTATGGCCAAGTATTTCTGTACAGTCCTATGATATTAATTATCAGATCGTTGTATATATGGCGAATACCGTATCGTGAGAAATGATCATTTCTATAGCTCATCATCTCGTCCATTTCATCAATATGTAGATACCTTGAGCATCATCGCGGTCTGAATTAGGATAGGAGGGTTTATATGAATCGATACGTAAAATTCATACATAAATTATACCATCTGCAACAGTTCGCAGCTATGTATATAGATTCGTATGTAATATTTGCATATGACCGAACGAATTATTCGATTCTAATTCACACGCGATACGTCGAACACGTGACACACGACGAGTTTAAATTTACAACGCAGCGTTAAACTTTCTTCACTATCAGTCGACGATAATCGCGAACGACATCGATCCAATCGACTCTCTTATCTTTCGACTCAAATGTGGAGTAGCTCGGATTTTTTCACTTTTGCTCCCCTTCTAACTCAATATCAAATTTTTCATTCATTTTACTTACTTTCATTTTATCGTCTTCTTCGAGGAAATCCGATACATTTTCATTCCATACACCCCGTTAAAGAAATTCATGCAATGTTCTAAACGTAAAAAAAAAAGAAAGAAAAATGAAGAAAAATTTTTTGAACGTATAAATTTTACTTGTGAGAAGAAGAAAAAAGCTTAAGGGCAAAGTTTTCTGACCCAACACTATGAATTATACATTTTTTATATGGTCAGACTATACAAATCGATGAATTATACATCTTATTTCTATAGGTATACCTATTCATACATTTGTTCGTTTTCCTTCTCCCTCCATTTGATATTTTTTCAAGGTCAAACTTGAAAACGTTTTTTCGCATATATAATATACCTATAGGGATTACGTAGGCATGTTTCTTGATTTTTGAAATTCAGATTTACAATACATTTATTTATTGTATACATCGGTAATTGCGACGGTTGATAACCCACATTTTTTTTACAACTTTTTATCACTTTTTCTTGGCTACTGCACGGCATTATTTTACATTCACGGACAGTGGACAGGTAGTATAAACAAGGAAAAAGTAAAGGAAAAGAAAGAATGAAATAAAAAAAATGTGGCCTACAGCTGCTGCCCACCCGTTATCTAATCTTGGAAGACTTCCGCCTTTGTTATAACGTTGGCGAACACAGCCGCGTTGTATTATGTACAATATACCCGTATACCAGTTTCAGCAACTTTCAAACGGCCCTTTTCTTTTTTTTCCCCACCTCGTGAGCTTCTGCCTTTTTTAGAGTAAAGCAAACGTTGATTTTTTTTTTTCTTCTTCTCTTTTCTCTCTCGATAATTCATCGATCATGCACAGAGTATACAAGTTCGCGTTGTTTTTTTTTATCAGCGATGAAGAAGTTCTTAATAATTGAGAAAAGGTTAGCAATCGATATAGATTTTGAATTTAGAATTATCGTCCAAATGATTTCGTTTTTTTGTTCTACAATTTTTTTTACCGCATTTTATTCGTGGCCCCATTTTAGCCCGGATACAGCGATGCGATATACCTGTACCTACAGCTACACCTACCTAATACTCAAGTTATTCTATAGTCTCTGGGGTAGCATAATGAGCTAATATATGATAAGATTTATATCCGGTTTAAGTCACGGTTTAACAATCTCTGACTCCGCGGCTAACCGAGAAACTATGAAAGAAAGCATCTAGGTTACGGTATAAGATGCATTGTCTATACGATACACATACCTTTAGATATATATTTACATAAGTATACATATCTGTATACATATGCACGTATGTACCACCGGTGCATGCACACCTCCCTCCGTGACGTATGTGTTATACTATATGGTTTCTTATTTCAAACTGGATTACAAACGACCCGTGTTATACCTATTCTTATAATACTTGCATTCTGTATATTTTTCATACCTATACATGTGTTATCATATATATTAACGTTATCATATATTATTATGGATATCTATAGATGTGTGTGCACGTATACCTGCTCACCTGGTTTACCCGGTCTGTACGTCATGAATGCAGATATTAGATGCACTACATACGTATAGTAGGTATACGTATATCGTTGTATATTATGTATGGGTAATTCCTTGTGAAATCGACCATTTTTCAACCCAACCCCTTTTGATTTTGCTGAAACTTTTTTATGTATTTCTAACCCGCTCAAAACATTTTTGAGAATTTTTTCAAATTTTTTATACCCAACCCAAAAAATTTTTGAAAAAATGCCCTTTTTCAAATAGCCATAACTTCTTTAAAAATTGACTAATCGGGACTATTTCTTTTTCGAAATTTTGATTTCTAAACGTTTTTTTCGACAAAAAAATCTAAAAAAAAAACAAAATCCGATTCAAAAATCTATGAAATTTTTCACTTTTTTGAGAAAAATCATCGATTTTTGGAAATCCGACACTTCTAATTTCCCTCCCGCCGCAAAAAAAAAGAAAGGTTTTTGCGTTTTTCTCAATCTTCTACTTTTCTATCCATAAAAACTTTGTTTTTATCATGAAAATAATTTACTCAGATTAAAACATAATACCTACAACGTGAAAAAATTCATAGAATGAATCGAAGTTTGTTTCGGGAGGAACAAAAAAAAAATTAAAAGTGTCAGATTTCAAGATATCGATGATTTTCCTCAAAAAAGTGAAAAATTTCATAGATTTTTGCATGGGAAATTTTGTTTTTGTATTTTTTGTTGAAAAGTACGTTTAAAAAACACAAAATTAGAAGAAAGAAAAACGTCCAGATTAGTCAATTCTTGAAGAAGTTATGGCTGTTTGAAAAAAAGAATTTTTTTTCTACTGTTTTTGGGTTGGGTAAAAAAATTTGAAAAATTTCTCAAAATTGTCTTTAGTAGGGTAGAAAAAAATTGAAAAGTTTCAGCAAAATCAAAAGGGGTCGATTTCACATGGAGTGCCCCATATGTAATGACCCAGTGGAAATATTTTTCCTGTGTGTCAATTGTTCTTTTTTCCCCTTTTTTTTTTTGTATATGATATACAATAGCTACCAGATGTTTTATGTATTTATTATATACTTGGACCGAGTGACCGTTCTGTATATGTATATAGCTTATAGCTGTGCAGGTACTGCATGTGCATGAAAACACCATATGTTTTCCGCCATTCATACCATTAATGTATTTTTTCTACATTTCCTTTACTTTCCTTTTATCAGATGATTTTTTTCCTATAGTTTTTTTTCGCTATTTCTTGCAAATGCACACAAAGATATACAGATTTATAGATTATAGCTGCAGTTTCATGTGTATGTGCGTGTAGATGTATCTTGAAATTGATAAAATACATACGTGACCTACATCTCAGTGGGGATCGTTATCGCACCGGAAAACCGGACTAGGTATTCGGTATATATATTTATAGTGTATAAGCGATTGCAAACTTTTAGACTAGACCATATTCTGGGGTTTTAATAGTATATAGGCGATATATATTTTGTATATATGTATACATACCTATGTAGGGAGCGAATCTCACGGGATAGATGAGTGTCAGAATTGAACTCTGATACGAGTCGACTCTATTTTACGTTCTACGTATTAAACTTTATGGGTTGTAACTTGTGATCGAAATGTTACAACTACTTTCGTATTTGTTAATTATTTCACTCCATCGGACACACCTTATTGTTAGTGCTATAAAGTAACAGCGAAACGAACGGCGCTCTGAACTTTGTTATACATTCACGTATAATGCCCCCTATTTGTAATTATTATTTTTATTACTTGCGTCGTATAGCAAGAATGGAAACACAAGCCGAGGTACCTAAGAGATAATGGGCGATTATGTTGTAGTAAAATTTATAGGTAAATTGCGAATGTGGAAATCGTTTTTCATTGTATCCCGAGTGGAAGGAATAAAAAATTACGATTTCGGTGCACGAACATCGGGGGTGACAGAAATTTTAGAAATTTTCACTCTTTATCCAAAATGGCGATGATACGATGATCGATCGCAATAAAATAGAATTCGAACGTTGATATTTTCCTTAATTCGCGGATTGAGGTGTTTGGTGAGACAAATTCAATTATAGCGAACATGCGAATAAATACGATGTATGATAATTGGCGGGTCAACATGTTTTCTCATTTTTCCTCCGAGTACCTACGTGTAGGGCTATATTTAATCCTGTTAACTTATTCAAGGACAAACAGCTGACAATGATCAGTTCAAGGTTACTATATCTTTGCCGACACTCCCTGTTATATCTCATTACGAAATAATCCAACTTTCGAATCGAACAATAATAAAAACGTCATATGACGTCGTACCGCGATAAGAAAGCTTGAAAAAAATAAAAACGAATTCACGTTTACAGCAAATGAAAAAAATCTGTGAAAATGGGTTTCAACGAAGACGAATTTTATCCTCAACGGGATAAGGTTTTTGTTTTGTCCTTTTTTTTTTCTTCAGAAAAATAGGATTTTCGACGAAATCGTGCTCAAAGCATTTTATGGGTGTTGGAAAAATATGTAAAGGAAATGTTTTTCGTAAGGGGTAATTTTGGTAAACCTGCACGTATAAATTTAAGTGTATGATAGCGTGGTAAGAACGCTATAGGAAGTGTTTAAAACTCGATTTCCATCGGATGAAATAGGTTATTTTTTTGTGGACGTATATATAATAAAACAAGCAATAGGCGGACGGTTGCATCAGCTGACTCTTGTTGGCAGGTTCCGAGGGCTAAAATTATTCCTCAGCTGGGCCACGAGCAAGCAGAATAATATCTAGTGTATAGTCAGCGGAATAGTCGAACCAATCCCGGCCACGTGATCCCCGTTCGTTCGCTCGTTCGTTGGCTTTGAGATTCGAGACTCTCGAGTATTAGTCGCTCGCTCACGTCAGCTCTGGATAAGCAACGAAGCGCATGAACCAAAATGTATGCGTTACGTGCATGTGTACAAATAAACTTTGTTTGAAACTCGATGCACGATAATGATGATGATGATGATCATCATCATCGTGCGGCAGGGGCTAAGGAAAATAGTTTTCAATTCTTTTCGAGGTCAAGTCCATTGCCAGGCATGAAAATATCAATTTAGCTCAAGGTTCCATCGCTGATTATGTTATATCCTTAAATCCACGTGCATACAGACACACTGTGCGTAATTCACTTCCGCAATGGTGACAGGAAATTTATTTCGTCATAACCCAACACCTAACTTGATTATTTTGTAGCTATTTTATCGGCGATTAAATATTTATTATCCATTCATTATCATTCTAACGACGCGTATATTATATTATTGATATAAATCATGAACATCATGTACGCCGAATGCATAATCATCGATATTATCGATTTAATTGTTGATACGTCGCTTCAAAGATACACTTTAATTACCTTCTGTCAATTGAATTTTTTTTCGTCTCATGTGCAGTAGCAATTTATTTTCTATGGTTTTATTTAATTTCACTTTCTTCCGTCACCAATTTCAATTTTAAGTCATCGTATTATGTGTCTGTTGCATTACAAGATTTTACGGTTGCAAATTAAGAAAAAAAAAAACAAAAAAAACAAAAAAAAAACAAAGATACAATAAGACGATCGATTCTTGCGAGCTTTCACTCAACATCCGTGCCAAAATTCTGCCTGACTTGCAATTAGAATGCTGATAAATATTTTCTCGGGTCGATAACCTTGGGAAGAATTGTTATCATCGTTTTTATCCTGTCCATACTCCAAATTCTTCTAATCATGAGTTATGAATAGAAGAAGGAGAGGAAAAAAGATTTCAAAATGGCGGTAATCCGTCTTTCGTCGCCAGCTCTCGTCAGAGACGAAACGTTTTCCAATTTTTTTGACTTTTTTCTCTCCGTAGTTTTTGGGTCACGGCCAAAATCTCGTACATAAGTCTCCTTCTTCCAATACCTTACCACTGCAGGCAGTATAGGTAACACTCGTTCGTGATTTTCTGAGTGGCGCAGGGTGTAATATTGTGGCCCTACTTCCTCTCGTTTTACTCATTTTTCTTTTTCTTCGGCGTGAGAGGGAATTTTCCGCGGATCAGTCCGGAGGTGTGGATGTAGGGTGGATCCGTGTATATCTATGGGATATGTATAAAAATCTCACCGACGTGCAGATATTATGCACCTGTATACATTATATGCCTCCGCAATGCCGAAGCGATCAGCTCACGTATAGATTTCCGAAGGAGCTTTATTATGGTAATTCCTCAATAGCCGGCATCGTTTCAGCCCTTCCATCCTCGACCCTTTTCATCATTACTATTTATATAAGACGTCGCTTAAGGGGGGGAACTGGTTATAATATATATGGCGGATATATAGAATAGGGAGTCGATTCTCGGATATAAAACTTCGGAATTTCAGTTTTTTTTTTTTCTTATAAATTCTTTCTTATTTTAATCGAGCTGCCTTTCTACTTTTCAAATTGCTTTTTCTTCGGCTGCAGAAAGAGTCCGTCTGTCCGAATCGCGCTCGCTAGGTCACGTGACTCCGAACCGTCCATTCGTTTCGTGTCAAAAGTCAATTTTCTAAACTAGGCATACATTAAATATAACATATTCTGTCGAAACATTGCGGTACCAGGTTACCACCGACTGTAGGCGTTCCTATATCGCTGGTACCGATGTACTATAATGTAAAGGTGCTTCATTTTTAAGTCCACTATAGTGAATTTATCAAATCGAAAACTTTACGAAAATTAAAAAAAAAAAAATGCCAAAGATTAAAGTTGCCCTTGATTATTTGTCGTAATAGTTTTACTTCGAGAATAACAAGATTTCGGAAAAAATCGCTGTACGGCGAACACTATTTTTTGGTCATACATTTATCTTTTTACATATATATACGATCACGACCAGATTTCATGGATTTTATTGATTATGATTTTAAAAGATTTCGAGCGGTTAAAAAAAGGCCTGTTAAACTTTATTTTCAATTTATTCGGGAAATTCCAGGGGAGATGACCAACAGGAAGGAATGGCCAATGGTGAAAATTTTTTCGCGAAAGCTGATATTTCACGAAAATCCTTTCGTACAATTTATGATAGCTGTTCGAATGATCTTGCTTACGCCAATCAAAATTTTCCCAAGATCTCAACTTTTATAGGCAATTTTTGCCCATTGGTTGTTCTTCTCTCTCCACCATCTCCCCGGGAATATGCTTTAAATATTCTCTTGTAAAAAACAATGAAAAATTACAATAATTTGGAATTCTTGAGGCGTATCGTCATTGAATAAGATTTGTTTTTTTTTCTGATTTCTTCAGAAATCA
The DNA here is from genome assembly GCA_963978495.1 of Athalia circularis. NCBI lineage: Eukaryota > Metazoa > Arthropoda > Insecta > Hymenoptera > Athaliidae > Athalia > Athalia circularis. Next base: position 15,640,179 of record OZ021698.1, on the reverse strand, counting down.
TCAGTGCAGGTTTATAATATGCGAAAAAATATTTTTCTGTAGATATAATGTAAAAGTATAAATATATACCTGTGTACACCTATGAGCGGTTGTGATAAGGATTTGAGGGATTAAAGTAGCCGTAATTTCCTGACTACTGGCACGAATTGCCTCGTGGAAATCCGCCGCAATTGGCGCAAGAATTGGCAACCGAATTACGTAATTAGCCGAGAATCCAAGGATAGGTATACCAACAGTCACCTATAACAACCTAACCTGACCCAACCTTACCTCACCGAACCTTAGCCTAAGCGACAAACGGGACGAGGGAATAATTAGACCAATTACTCACTGAACGACCCTTTTAACTGTACACTGCACTTCGCCATCTGACTTCATCATTTAAACGCAAACAAAGCAGCCGATTTTTAAACGTTCTTCTGATTTGTTTAAATTATTTCTGTATCCCAAATTTAGTAACAATTTAAAAATTTGAAATTCAAATATCTTCTGTGCATCGCGGCTTTCTTACAAGTTTTTTTCATTCCAAACTCTGAAAACAATCGATACAAAACCCGCCGTTGATGAAAACAAAAAAAAATCTCCTTCGCTGCAATGAAAAAATTTGAAAAGATGAATTCTTGAGTATATATGTACGTGAAAATTCGTAGCTAAAAAACGAAATGTCATGAAATTGTTTTTCGCTATTTGAATCTCCTCGTTGCAGCTTGCGCGCGCGTTCGTCGTTTTCATTGGGGCAGGTCGTGTGACATTTTCGAATGGAACTTTGCCAGAGTTTAGAATTTTTCGTTCTCATATATGTATATCGCTATCAAAGGTCGTGATATCTGCATTACGTCATTTAATTCCGTCAGCCGTGACAAAAAAAAAAAAAAAAATCTTGCAGCTTTTTTTCCTTTTTTTTTTCCTCCTTTCGGCGTATGCATACCCCGGTGATATAATAATGGCGTTGATAATGACAACGATTATAATTAAACGGAGGCAATCGACGATTTATAATTCAATAATCGTTCGTCGATTCATCAACCTTTTCATTTTCTTAATTTGGTATTTTTATTCATCTTTCGAATTAAACGACGCAGTTTAAATAGAATCGTATTCATACACATGAATCAATCTGCATATTTCATACGCAGATATTCGTGTACAGTTTGTAAAATTATCTTGAATAATTAACGGGATTAATTTTTATAATTCCGATTCCTCGTTGTACCTACAGATTATCCGTAACGTAGATGACGAGTATATTCAGTTAGTTAATTTATAGTATTATACGTCAGTGTTGTCGATTGAAAATATTGAACCGCGCACTGTTCTACCTCGTTACACGCTTCCTCCTCGTCCTCGACGCCGCGACGGCTGCATATCTCGATGATGTATTATATATTATATACGCTTCCGTTGGAACGGGTCAATAAACAGGGTAGAGGAGGATTCGTGACCTAAATTCTATCGTATTAATAATTGAAATAGAAAGAAAACAAAAAATAAAATAAAACGAAACGAAAATAAAAGCAACGCCGGGCTACCGTTTCGATTATCATCCTTTAATTCTAGTATATACAATTTTCATTGTCGTTAATCACGTACATCCCAACGAAATGTAAAGAAATTTCAAACTGCCGCTGATTCTCACTATACAATTTCAATTTATAAGACTAATTTCTTTTTTGGTTTGATTCATTTATCTATTTATTTATTGTTTTTTTATTTTTACTACGTTCATAATATAGCTACACAATATGTTTTTGGAGTGATGAATATTTTAATATAATATGGTCGCTTGCGTCCTTATATATTTGCTTATCATCGCGATTAAAGAAATCTGATTGTTATCGCGTCGGTTCACCGCATTTTCCGGTACAGTATTTTATTTTACCTACACATATACTTTGTACATATTGTACGTATTGTACATATGGGTAAATGCCGTCTTTTGCGACGATTCACCGGAAGCTGACAGATTTTATCTAACATATCGTATACATATGTACTACATAATTTTACTATACATGCGGCCCAACGCACGCACGGACTTATCCGCTATATATGTATACTTAAATTGTACAAACACTTACGTCACAGAAAAGCAAAAAAAAAAAAAAAAAATCTGGAATGAACCGGAACAGGGGAGGTCAAATTCAATCGGATGATATTATCGGATAAAAAGTTTCATAGTACATTCATAAAATAGGATATTTTATATTCAATCACCGACAATTTTCAGAATAATCTCACCGCCGAGTACAATCCTAGTATAAATATAATCTTGTACGGAAAACGTGACTTTATCCGGCCTTGGAATTGTGTATATATATATACATATATATTATGTATATCTGTTGTGTAGGTCATTTTTGGGAAGCCCCTCGATGATCAGCCGGAAATTAGATGTGTTTGTTTTTTCTTCTCTCTTTTATTTCGTTTTCTTTTTTTTTTCTCTTTTTTTTGTTTTTTTACGTTTCTTTCGCAACGCCAAAAGCAGCCATCTGTAATCCGATATAATATGTATATATTCGCAAGACTCGTGAGCCTTTAAACCCGTCAGCCTGTCAACTGCCTCTTTCTTTTCTCTCTTTTTTTTTTTTTTTATTTTTTTTTGTTCTCTGTTCTTAGCAGACGTCCGACAAACTGTCATACATCACATTAAAAGTTTACCAAAACGCCGATACAAGTGTATGTGTTGAGCAACCGAAATGCGCTAAAAATTTACTTTTGGCATTTTTTTTTTTTTTTTTTCTCTTTGTGTTTTCGTTTTAGCTTGCGAAACGTTTTATATATTGTATATAAGAGAAAAATATTTCTTCTCTGATACGCGCAGCCACCGCGCCCCCCTTCCTTTTCGCACAGGTACTCCTCGTTTCAGTTCTAACGGTTTAGCAAACATTCCCCGACTCAAGATCCACTTATGTTAATGCCGCAGACAAAGTCAAGTATCTCTCAAAATTGCAATTCTCTGTGATGCTGCGCTGCTGCTGCTCCTCCCGCGGCTGCTGCGGTACGATGTAAAAGACAAGATTCGTGTGACGCGCTTCGACTATCTTTTTTTCCCCCCCTCCCTCCCATGATCACCTGCATTTTTCGCCATTGTTTGAAGAATTTTCAGCCGATGCCGCAAAAATTGATTCATAATTCGCATTAAAACTACATATACCTGAGATGAGTAAAAAAATCGAGTGCAGATTTGATCTCCGGTTATTAGGATTCACAGAAGATAACAATATGGAAAAAAAGATATGAATAAAATCTCTACGTTGTCGAAATAGTAACTGAAATTTCGTTCGTTATTTCTGCAACTGATTTATTTCAATGTTTCTCAAAGTCATCGCGTCGGGGTGTACAAAGTCGATTGCTGATTGGTCTGAATCTTTTTACTCGGACTCGATTTGAAAAATAAAAAATAATAATAATTTATCTACAGAAATTGGAATCCTCGTAGAGTTTCCGATCGAATTTCTTTCGGTATCGATAAATGTTTAACTTCATGTGTTATACGTATGGTGTGGATTTCAGCTGTTTCATCTATACATAATATATGTCCACGTATCGTACGCAAAGTGTGACGTCATCCACAACGATCGTAAAACTCCTCGGATTTACAATTAGTGCGATGCACACACAACGTAAAAGTACGTTGTACCAATATATGGTTGTACATACAAATACGTATGTATGTGCGAACTAGTTACTTCCGTGACGAAAAAGTTGATTCGCTCGTATATGCAGTGTATATGTATATATATGCCTATATGTGTACATGTATAAGTATATATATATATATCTATGTATGTATTGAACGATATTACATCAATTCACTCGGGAACGACACCCCCTGCGACTATTTTACGAGAACCAATATCCACGGTCCGCAGGAGGCATGTATTTCATGTTATTATGCGTGCATGTGGCATATACACGTTATCACATACGGAGGACATATTGCTCTTATTACTATTATTATCGATATTATTCGGTAAATACTACTTTTATTCTATGTAGGTAAATCGAACGACCGATCGTGACGAGTGATATTTTTTTTCTCTTTTCTCTCCTTCGAATTTATTTGGTTTTTTATTTTTTTTAAGCTCTGTGGATCATATTATCGGAATAGAATATTCCCACGTATTATTCTACACCTCGGATGAATTTATAGGGTTCCCTGGAATTGACGGAACCGTTCATTGTGCCGCTACAGCGTCGTTAATCACATTTTACACTGACCGTGGCCCTCCTCCAACCGCATGATATAAGTTACCGGTATACGTCTTCATCGGCTTATTGTATGTATTATGCAATATAGATTATCCTTCATCAATGATAAGGGCCTCGGTAGAGGTCCCATTGATAACGATCGAATACTATATACAGGCAAACAAAATATGGATAGAAAAATTGATTTCTTAACGAGAAAATATACGAACTTGATGGCGAAAATCCTTTCCGATTTTCTTCTATCGAAGGGCATGTGGATGGTATCGAGCAATAACGTCTTAACCGACGATTTCGAAAGAATCATGCCATTGACATATTTTTGAGTCGTGGGTCGCGCTTCCCGTTTTCGCAATAGTTTGAAAAAACATTTTTTTTTTTGTCGGTTGAGACGTTTTTGCTTATTACCGTTCATGCAATCATGTAACTTTCGTTACGACTCTGCCTGGACCAGATGCGTCTTGGAAAATATCATTCTCCTCGTTGAAATATGAGATCGGTTTTTTTTTTTTTTTTTTTCTATATTAGGCATGGCAATATTCTCGATGAGCTGATTTTCACAAATTTCAGTTGCGCTCTCGTCTACCTTTACACTTTCCACCGTTGTTAAGATTACCAATTTTTGCGCTTCGCCCTTTTTTATATTTCTTTTGCATATCGTCCAAGAATTTTTCCTTCTCTTCGATTTAATTTTTAACCTAATTTCCGTAATGTTTGAATTTTTATTTCAAATGGTTCAGTTATTCATATTCGCCTCTTATTTACCCTTGCCCTTGTCCTAGTCGCCTGTATTAACGATTACCTCACACATATGCACATGTATATGTATCATGTGTGTATGTAACACTCAACGGTTACTTATTACAGCTGCATTTGGTTACGCAACGGTTAATATGCAGAACTGTATGCAAAATTGCAGCAGAAGGGAAGCCTTTAACATGTCAAACGTGCGGCACGTTTTGTTTTTTTTTTGTTTTTTTTTTATGCACTTCGTACACATTTACATGCGCATACCCTATGTGACGGTACAAAATTTGTGTATTGTGCATATGAAAATTAAAAATCTTATCTTTTTATTAGATCAGAATGACCTACAATTTTTCTAATCGGCGTAGATTTGTTCAAACAATTACATTCATGGATACTTTCTAATTTTTTGCAATAATTGATTTTTTTGTTTTAGTTTATTTTATTTATTTTTTTTATCCAGACCCCCTATGATTTGAGGCAATCTATCTAATCGCAGGTTATTAGATGTGGACAGTTTAGATATCTCGATACAATTATATCGACGAATATATGAGAAAATTAACCAGAAAAGGCGGGAAAAACGTTATCGGGATGTTCATGGTACAGATTAGTTGGTCGACAACGAGATTACTTGGAAACCTTCGATTCTGACGCGCTTAAAATAAACTTTTGAAATGCAACTGCGTATTGTATAGAAACAGACATGGTATGTATATGAGGCTGTTTCGAAATGTAAAAAAAAAGGTCAATCCTACTTGCATAGGTAATTAAATCGTACAGGGATATCAATTTAATGAAATGAAAAAACTTGTAAAACCAAAAAAAATTGTTCAGAAAAATCATGCGTGGGTGTGTCAGATGACATTAAAAGCAAATAATGATAGCAGGGCCGAAGAAATTTAATAATTGTATAGACAACACGTCGTCTAAACAAGCGATAAATTTAATCTTTATTTATAAATTTCATATACGATAGTTCGTTATCTTTCCGGTTGTATATATGTGCAAAATATACAGAGTGACTCGCCTGAAAAGTCTGATTCGGGAGGAGTTTCATTTGGCCGAGGCCCCGCCTTCGTCCATTCTTACTTACCGACTATTTGTGTTGATTCTCTTGTCTCACTCAGCATCATGACAATATATTGTATGACTACACTTTGTACCGACTATCAGCTTGAACACGATACCAGAAATATTCAATTCTCATGCTATCTAATCGCCGATTGGCAACTGGAATTCTGAGGATAACAAGTAAAAATGAGGAAGGCGGAGCTTCGGTAAAATAAAACTTCTCCCGAATCGGACCTTTCGTGCGACTCACCCTGTATACTAAGACAAATATGAAAAATTTATTAATCATAATTAATTGAAATTAAAATTTCATCGTTGCGCATTAGAGTCCAGTGGAGATTGTATAGCATATACAATTTTTCGCTAATAAATCAAAGGAATACGCGGTATAAAAGCGATTGATGATTTGATTGAAAAATCAGTTGAAAAAAAAAAATGTGAGAATCGTCGATTTCAGCCGAGTATAATAATAAGCACATATACATGCATGACGTGCGTTTAAAATTATATATTGCATGTTATTACTAGTGATAAATCATGAAATTCTTATATACCTATATGATGTAGCATGTGTGCTTTGAGATCATTTACTTTAATCCACATCAACGTACGGAGATATAAATATGTTTCTATTTTTCATTGTAGTAGAGACAAAACGTGATATACCAAAGCACATGTGCAGCGTACGTATAGGTATGCCTATTATGTATACAAAACGAATCGTAGTAAAGTTGGTATACTTGTGCATTGAGTGAATGAGTGACTAACGAGTGTAAGAGAGAGAGAGAGAGAGAACGAAATGTGAGAAACTCAAGCAGGAGACATGAGCGTCAAGGTTAGTTTTTCATTAACATGTTTGTCGAGTAGAAAACGTCGCAACGAAGCGGAGCAGCAAATTATTAAGTCTGGTTTCGACATAACCTAACTTAACATGATTTGGTCTAATCTGACCTATTCTAAAACCGAGTGCAGGACATTTTCACTGCAATGAACTTCCATGTCGGCGGTGCGATCTCGGACGATTTATTACAAGTGTCACGATCTTGCGTGAGATTCAAAACTATCTACGACTATAGGTGTTGTATAATGAACTTTTGTCGGGAAATTTCAACGGGAAATTCTTCGGAGTCTTTATATTTTAGGGTACAATATGGGCGAACGATGAACTATGTATAAGCTGCTTTGTTGGAGGTGAAAATTGTCGGAGCTTTAGTAGATATTTAGATTATTTTTGGCGATGCTTTTGTTATTCTTCGACGTTGTTGGCTTGTATTACCTGTACGTTTTTTTTTTGTTTTGTCGCAAGGCGAATTCAATGCGAGGGAAATTCGCGCGCTATACCCGCATGATGAGCTTGAATATCACGTACCTATATAGGCGCATGAAATGCGTATAAAAATTATGAGATACCTGGTTATGAATGTCCGTGAATTTGGCTCCGCCATTTTAAAAATATTTAGATTCCTTGATTGTATTGAATTGTGCTGAGTTTGTGCTGCGTTATGCCGAAAAAAACAATTTGATATCTGTTATCACTACCGAGATATTGCGAAAAAAAGTTTTTTTTGCAAGCTCCGCCATTTTGAATTTGTCTAAAACCAAAAGTTGTGCTGAGTAGGACGAGGTATGCCAAACGTTGTGCCGTAGGAATTTTGGCTCCAGCCGCAGTAGTTTTCGAAAAAATGAATTTCGAATTTTTTTTTAGGGCCGGAAAAATTCTTCTGAAAAGTTTGGAAATATTTGAAGCTGATGGTTGTATCGCGTTGTGCTCCACTCGGACAGCAACTTCTTCCTCTTCCACTTTGTTCTGCGATTTTTTAAAGAGGAAATACAGGGCAAAAACGGAATTTGAACGAATGAAAATTCTCAAAATTCGAAAGATTTTGAAGATTTTTGTGAGGTTAGGTAATGGTAGTTTCGAAATACCCTAAATCCTGGATCATTCTTCACATGATCATATACGTTTGTGTTAGTTGGTACAATTTATTCGAGATCTTATAAAAGTTAGTTTTCGATAAAAATAGAAAAAAAATTGTTCAGCAAGTTTACATTCCATTCGCAAACGCGTGTTATGCTCCTCTTTATACATCCGTTTACGAATCTATAACTTGCAACAAATATTTCAAAAAAAAAATTTGTAAATTTTCTCCATTGGGTCAATGAAAAAATTTTCTCAACATTTATTATAGATTTCATACGATGAGAAATAAATCTTTCCAAATTTGATTTACGGAAATTAAAAAACGTTTTTCTCCTTTCAAATCAACTTCATCTGGTTTGCAAAGTGAAATTTTTCTATCAGTAAATTTTTGTATTTGTTGAGCAGAAATTCGAGTGAAAAGCAATTCTATAAATCAATTATCACATTCCAGATGAAAAATATTAGAAAAAAAACAAAACAAAAGCAACAAGATTATTCCTTCGTTATTCGTTCGTTCGTTGTTGAAATTGCCTGCCCGTTGAACTCAGATGGCCATCAACGTCGACGTCGTAGTTTCAGCAGGCGGGTAGGCGGTAATAACGGATCAGCTGTTCGTCGCGGCATCGCGGAGTCGCGGGCGTCGTATGCGCGCGCATTTTAGAGAGCAGTCAGTCAGGTCGTCAAGTGTTTACCGTTGGCCCGTCGGACCGTCGGCCGCTCATCGCTGTCCGGCATTCGCCTGCCGCGCTGGTCGCCTTTGTCGCGACTCGCGTTCGCGTAGGACAAGGTCCGACGTCCGAGACCCGTTTCGAACAAGGTATACTCGTAGCCGTAGCATAGCCACAATCTCCGACTAGCCGAGAGACCATCACACTCGACAAACTCTCCGTGCTTTCTCGCGCGTTCTCCAGATAGAATATTATCGCTCTTCAAACCGCAGACGTTCTTTTCACGGATAACGTAGTATCGGTAGGCGATCCATGAATCTCGAAATCAAAGTGCTCCGAATTCCATGAGTGATTTTTTATTTTATAAACAGTCCTCAAGGACGTGCGGATTAAATGCGGGAACAACGTAAGTTTCTTTGTTTTTTCTTTTGTTTTTTTTTTCTCTTTTGATTCTGGTCCGTTTAATTTCAAATTCTTTGTCAATCGACACTATTTTCAAATCCTTTATGTCGCATATTATTTGCGACGTATTTCTAGCCATGAGTGGCGGCTTTTTGTCTCCATATTTTTAGTGCAATTGATGATGTATGTTCTGGATCCGCTGCTATTTATGCGCGTATACATAGTCAGGATGACGATACTGGACGGAGGAATGTGTGCGATAGCCGGAGGCCTGCGGATCTTTGAATCTCAGGTCATGCATGATGGCTGGTGGTTGTAGATATTTTAGAGCGGCTACTGGCTAACTCATAAAAATTGTTGATGGGTGACATGTGTAAATATATAATATAGGTAAATCGAATGTTGAGTGTACCGATTACGTCTTAGCATAACATTTACCGTGACCAAAAACGTGGTAAAATTGATATCCTATATACGTATTCTGACCACCACAAGGAACGTCCGAACCTAACCTAAAGTTGGCGTGTTGCTGAGCTAAGCTTGGCCTGCTTGACTTGCTGCTGGTACACTTATTTCTTTTTTTCAACTCTTTTGATCTTGTACGAAGCAAGCGCTGTTGCGTTTAGTTTAGTAGACTTATTCTCTCGCTCATTACATGGCTTGGCAGGCACGGTTTCCTGATTCACTTTATTCTAGATTATCGCGACTAGGGGAGGGTAGGAGGAGTTCGCAAGTTGACCTTTTGCCTCTCTCTATATTTTGATTTTTCAATCGTTCAAACTTTCGTTTCATTACCTCCATCAAATTGGAAATCATATTTCAACTAGAAACAAATGCAATACATTGACGAATTTCTATCCTCGTTACACGCCCTCTGAGTAATGAGGTAAATTAAACGGAGTAACGAATCGATTACCGGATTAATTCAAGATCAGAACTATAGTCATTCCATTCTATTTAATTTAACTTCGCTGAATCTTTCAATCCCGAGTCTCTCCGTCGAACCGTTATAAATATAAGGGTCGAATTTCGAGACATGGTACAGTTCACTCTTTTCTTTCTTCTTTTTTTTACTCTTGCTTCCGTCTTAAAGGATCGGTCTAGGTTCAGGTTGCTTCCTTCTTTTTTCTTCTTTTTCCATCCACTCTCGTTTCCACAGTAAAATATATATCAGTTTCTGCCTTTTCGTACACACCGTATTATTTACGCAACCACTTTTAAAATTGCCAAATTTACATGCATGTCTGGAAATGATGATCATTTTCATTTTGTTTAAAAAAAAAAAAAAAAAAACAATTTAATTTTTCTATTCACCTTTCAACGGATATTTAATTTTCATTTCATCCAATTCTTCAGATCGATTACTTCGCATGTATCTGTAATTGTAATAAAATTTCATATCGGTTTAATGAACGTGATGTTACTAATTTAATAATTAGTAGGACGTACACTGAAAGTTGCTGTTTTTTTATTATCTCTGAGGAGCAATCGAACGATTTTCAGCGTAGGTCGGTACGTTTCGACGCTGTGTGTAGATACGTAAGCATATTGTTATATCACACGTTTGAATGTGTGTGTGTTCAGTGAACAATCGCGGTTACAACTACAGCGCTCGCTACTTTCAAATTACCTACCGTATGTATAACAATGGGATATCATTCGGCTAGAAATAAGAATGAATCAGACTCTATTATTATCCAATAAAGGTTGCGAAATATTAACATAATCTATGACCCTTGCAACAGAATTACATATAGCGGCATTTTCTGAAAGCTTCTATAATATTCGACCCTAGCACACCGAGCTGATCAACTTGAACTCTCCTTCCTTTCTTGTTTATTAATTAGTTGAATTCAATTATTTATGTATATCGTACATAGGTATACGGACATCGTTTGTGATAAAAGTTACGTACCTTTATCAACGGTTGGAATGCGCGCGGGTCGTTTAGATCTGAATTTTTCATCCATGGTGTTCCATTTTCTAATCTTTTTTCCTCTGTCTCGCTATACAGAGAAAAAACAGAAGAAATTGTCCGAACTAACGATGCGAAGATATATTTATGGGGATCCTGATATCATTTCATATTAATTTTTTTTTTCTTTTTGTTTTTTCTTTCTTCGCACCCTTGAACTCGCCTGCCCTTCAAAACAAAGCTGACGAAGCTGGTGATTCAACGTCACACGCATATGTACGAATATCGATTGTTGCTGCTAAATGAATAAAGTATTCGCGAGTTTCTCGATGTATTTATGTTTATTTACAAAGCTAAAACTACGCGATATCATGCGAGAAAAGTGGCGTACTTATTCCACACTTGATCTGGTAAATAACCCTGTATACTTACTCACCCATGCACAACGTTGTTCGCCATATTTTGAAGTCTGATTCACTTTACATTACTTACGTGATGTAATAGTTAGGTAGGTTAAATACCCCATTCTGTCAGGGGAGTTTGAAACTCACTGCAGGTTTTTTTTTTTACATTTTATGGGGGAGAGCAAGGCAAATTGGATCGTTCGATAGGAAAGTATGGGGCGAGTAATTTACACCCTGTAAAGTTCCCTTACTCGAAATTCAAGAAAAAAATTACCGACAAAAAAATTCAATTACGTTTTATAAAATATAAACGTTCGGATTTGCTTCAACACACTTGTTAGTTTCCACCCCGTATAAACATATTTAATAGAATATGACGTGAAATTCATTTGCATTTACTAAGATCATCGCGAAGATGTTTTTTTTCTTCTCTAATCCCCTTGTTGCGTAACTTTTACACCTTGAATAAATAAAGCTCGTCATTCACAGCTATTGTTCTTTGTGTAAAATATTTGTAATGGGAATGTAGTATAATGATATAGTTTTCTTTTCTTTTTCTGCTTGTTTGGATGAAAATTGAGAGTAAAAAAAAAAGAAAAAAAACTTGAGATCTTAACTCGTGAAAGTTGGCAAGTTTTTAATCGATTGGGAAAAAAATTGGTTTCAAGACTTGAGGAATAAACATTCATATGATATATTGTGTTATTTTTGTGATTATTCATTTTATAAGATTCATGACACTTAACGATAAGTAAAAGACGCGTATAATTTCGTAATTTATCCTATTATGCTTAAAGTTACGCAACTAACTATATGATTCACCACACGATGACACCATACGCTATGATCTTAAAATCATTTCCATAAAACAAAACACCCAACTTGACCATCGTCCATAATTTCAAGGTTTATGCTCTAGTAGTTAACGTAAATGTCAGATCGTTAAGTTTAGGTATTATTCACAGAGGTACCTGTACACTCTATTGTGAATCCGTTAGAAATGATTGTCAATTTTACTTGAGAAAACTTCGTTTTTGAATTCATCAAAGCTTATCGTTAGCTTTAAAAAAAAAAAGAAGAACCAAAAAAAAATATCTGCAGCTTTTAAATGTAATATCAAGTAAGCTGACATCATTTCTGACGTACGGGTTTATAATGACAGAGAAAATGAGCAAGTTTAAAAGTACACAGTATTTAATGACGAGTTAAAAGCAATTATGAAATTTACTATGCATTTAGAAGTTATAGTTGGTTCGGAAATGGATGGTCGTTAGATTATCACTTCACCTTTTATACTAATTTTCTAAAACTACATTATGCACTTGTCCTTTCACCGGTGAAAATCCCTCCTTTTTCTATTTTACCCCTCCCTGTTTTTATCGTTTCCTTTTTCCATTCGGATTATACAACTCTTTAGAACACATTGTTTGACAAGGATCCTCACTACACTCATACTCACTCGACCGCCAGCACTTATTTACTTCGTACAGTTGACAGATTAGATTATTACCTTTCGATTTATGGAATATCCGTTCAGCTGGATAGATTATTTATTGCTATGCAAAGTGAATCTGTAAAATGGTACAGATATTAAATTGTTTTAAATTGTTTGGCGCTAACCGAAACATCGAAAATGGTATGTTATATGTGTATAGAGATATATATATGTATGTATCTCCCTATTATCAGCTGCAGATTAAATCGTATTTATTTTTAAATCGACATGTGTGTTTTCGTTGCGTACGTCATAATTTTCACTTGGCAGTGAATGAAAGGAAACGCTATTTGTTGTCAAGTAAACGACCGTGAAGGTTGATTACGGAAGAAAAATATGTTTTCGTCTCGAAATTTGTTTCAAATCGTTAGCACATTTATTAGAACCGTGAAAAAAGCAGGGGTTTCTGTACACTCGATATCTTATGTATTTGAAAACGCGCATCGTCCAGTTGCGCCCGAGAAGCTTGCAACGATATTTTTATTCCGTATATTTAGAAAAGGATTCTTTTTTTCTTACCAACAATGCTAATTTTTTCATTTTCTTTACTTTTGTTACAGGGGTGCTGGAGATGGCGGCCACTGAAAGCACTATCAGATTCAGCGGACATACCTTGGACAAAGCTACGAAAGCGAAGGTAAACATTTTATCAATTCTGCGAATGAATGGTGAATTGTTAATACACAAATTCGTTGATTTTCATTTCCAACAATCATCGAATGATGGTGTCTGTAATTTTTTTTTCTGTCTTCTAGGTGACGTTGGAAAACTACTACAGTAATTTAATAGCTCAACATATTGAGCGGAAACAGAGGCTCGCCAAATTGGAAGAGTCATTAAAAGATGAGGGACTTTCTGAAGAGCAAAAACAGGAAAAAAGGCTGCAGCATGCCCAAAAAGAAACTGAATTTCTCAGACTCAAACGGTCACGTTTGGGAGTTGAGGATTTTGAACCTCTCAAAGTCATCGGTAGAGGGGCTTTTGGAGAGGTAATTGAAATCGATATCTCTTTTATTTGACTCATTATAAATTAACTTTGAATGAAAAAAACAAAAAAAGATTCCTCAATGGCTCATCGGATATATTAATGATTTTCTGAATGTTCCAGGTGAGGTTGGTCCAGAAAAAGGACACGGGGCATGTCTACGCCATGAAAATTCTTAGAAAAGCAGACATGCTTGAAAAAGAGCAGGTCGCACATGTCAGAGCCGAGCGAGATATTCTCGTCGAGGCTGATCATCAGTGGGTGGTTAAAATGTACTACAGTTTCCAAGATCCCATAAATCTTTATCTGATCATGGAATTTTTACCTGGTGGTGAGTGCCGTTTTAGGCTTTACGAATTCATTAATTTCTTGAAATAATACACAAATCTGATTCCAATTTCAAATGTATCGAACTCGTTGAGGGTAGTAATTTAATTCAAGTGGGAAATTTGATTTTCAGGTGATATGATGACCCTTTTGATGAAGAAAGACACTCTTTCTGAGGAATGCACGCAATTTTATATTTCTGAAACGGCATTAGCCATAGATTCTATACACAAACTAGGTTTTATTCATCGGTAAGTTGACAGCTATTCAGCATTTTTTATCCTCAAATTAGTACACTAGACAATACTTTGAAAAAGAGTACGTCGATTAACGTAAATAAAAAAGACCTTCAACAGTCGCGTACGTGGAAAGTTAATCAGCTCTTGGAAAGAAAAAAAAAAAATTCGCACTACTTTTGTCAATAAACTCGTTACTAAATAAAAATATCTGTTTTATTTTTACAGAGATATCAAGCCGGACAACCTCCTGCTGGACGCACGGGGTCACATTAAACTTTCAGATTTTGGTTTATGTACAGGCCTTAAGAAGTCCCATCGAACAGATTTTTATCGGGATCTCAGCCAGGCAAAACCCTCAGACTTTAGTAAGCACTCATAAAATTTATACATCCTTCAGATACTAGTTTAGATACAAAAAAATCGCCTTCTAACTAATCGTTTATTTCGACGTTCGGGTTTTTTTTCTTCAATAAATTATAAATATTGTTTGACGTTATCCTATAGTGACGTCATGTGGCTGTGGAAGCGGTGGAGCGATGGACAGTAAGCGGAGAGCAGAAAGCTGGAAAAGAAACCGAAGGGCACTAGCTTACAGTACAGTTGGTACTCCAGACTATATAGCCCCTGAAGTCTTTTTACAGAATGGTTATGGACCAGCTTGTGATTGTTGGTCTCTAGGTGTTATCATGTACGAAATGCTTATAGGTTCGTATAAATTTGATCATTCATCGATTATAATTTTATTGTACAATTGCTGCAGCACGACACATACATCTACGAGACAATACTGACGATTGTATTTATTTTTTACACAGGCTACCCTCCGTTCTGCAGTGAAAATCCTCAGGAAACTTACAGAAAAGTAATGAACTGGCGAGAAACGCTTATATTCCCACCAGAAGTACCAATTAGTGAAGAAGCTAAAGATACTATCGTCAGGTTTTGCTGTGAAGCCGATAGAAGATTGGGTGGGTTTTGTTATGGTTTTAGGTTATGTCAATTCAGAATCGAACAAAGTTTAAGGATTCCGTTGTATTTCCATAATTTGAAACAAGGAAGGTTTCAATTACATTTTTCTCATGTCAACAGGATCGCAGAGGGGAATTGAAGAATTGAAGCTCGCGCCATTCTTCCGTGGAGTTGATTGGGATCATATACGGGAAAGGCCAGCTGCCATTCCAGTAGAAGTACGATCTATCGATGACACATCTAACTTTGACGATTTCCCTGATGTCAAGCTTGAAATACGTAAGTATCAAAGACTCACGATTGATCATGAAATTGTATTCCTAGCTTGATTTTGAATTGAAATTTTTTTTTTCATTTACAGCGTCAGCACCACTACCGCAAGACGGAGAGGTGACATACAAGGACTGGGTATTTATCAATTACACTTTCAAACGTTTCGAGGGTCTTACACAGCGAGGTACTCCCACCAAGAAATAGCAAGCCCCGATCAACCCATGCTCAACCGTCAACCATCAAATACAATTTGGTGGTACGATTGATCCGGTATTGGTGCATCATAATCACAACTCGCCACAGCACCATAACCCTCATCACCATCATCGTCATCGTTACCATCATCCTCTTACAGGTGAATGAAAATGATGACGGCTAACTACTCGTATTCAACGAGTAATGATAAAGTTTTTTGGAGGATTTGTGTGCAGTGAAATTTATGAAAAATTGACTTTATCCGTGATAAATATTTTGTGATAGATGAGGATCTATCCAATTTCTATTTCGTAGAAGATATAATGATTGATATTTGTATACTGCGGAAGGTTGCTATAAGTACAAAAGATCTGCAAATGCGTTGGTTGTGCATGGCTTGGATAACGATGATTGAATCACAACTGTTTAGTAGAATGGGTCGTGTAAAAAGTAAGTGGATTTCAATTATAACTTGACTCTCGGAACATTGATGCAAAAGATTTCCAAACTTTGTTTTCAATTTGAGAAAATTTGCATCTGGCGTGATACTATTTACCGAAAATATGTGTGTGGTAATATATGACGAATAAAACTAAAGGTCAAGGCATGTGTAGAGGACTTGGATAAACCCTTATTTGAGACAATGACTATTTTCGGGTTACTTAGTTAGTTGAATTTGGGCGAGTCAAGTGATTTTCTCATTATTTTAATCTATTATTCGTATTGCTGTACGGGTTATGTCGAACACGGCTAATGAATAGATCTTCAAATTTGAACTGTACAACTCACTATTTTCAAATTTTTAATCAGCTTCTAATATGCTTACGAATCACGAGAAACGGGTATGTTTATTTAACAGCCCCGATGTACTGAAGAATTTTATCAAACGCTTGCTTAATTATCGAGTGAATAAAAATTGCGATTCGTTTTTTTCTATATTATTATTGTGATTTTGTACAAAATTTGACAAATTGATAGCCATAACAGCTGTCTATAACTCTGATAAGCTATAAGCTTACAACACTGAGCAGTGAAATACTCAGTGTTTGGAAATTGGTCAAAATTAAATTATTTCGAAATACAATTGATCTACTATTACTGTTACGAGGCGAAATGTGGTTTTCATTCTTCTTAATCTCTCACTAATGTGAGACACTGCCAACTCATAAGCAAAACGATACAAGAGTAAACTTTTGAGAAATTGCAAGGTGGTTGAAAAAAAAAGAGAACTTAGGGTTTTCGACAAACCTCTGGAGTTTCGTAATAGAGAAACAAGTAAGATCGCGATGGCACGATATCTTTTCTATTCAAATGATCCAAATGAATAACAAATACATTATCCATGATAAATATTTATATGGATATTTTTTTTTCTTTCAAGAAATTATACGTAAACGACACAGAACAAAAAAAAAAAAAAAAATAACCAGAAATTTATAAAATTAATAAATCATATTGCGTCACATTACAGACGATTTAACAAGCATACTGCATGTTGAATACATCTACTCGGCGTATTTTTAAATTACCACACTTACTCTGATACCGGGCCAAAAAACAGACATCCGTTGTGTAGAAATGATTGCTACCCAGGGCACCCCAGAATAGTTGATAATAAGATTATTCATATACCCAAAAAATAATCCAGACGTCGATGAGCCGCTAACGCATATAAAAGTGATGGAGAGTAAACAATAAAACAATATCATTTGATCACAAAAAAGTGCCGACGGTTTTATGGAAAGTGTTTTAGTTAGTCAGATGAATATAAATTCCCTAGTTTCTTACAATCCGCGCTGTAGTGAGGTTCAAAAAAAAAAGAAAAAAAAAAAAAAACGAATAGTGAAAATATAAATATATAATATCTTACTAAATAAAGTTTCACTATATAGGTATTACAGGTTCGTAATACAAAGACACAGGAATAAAAGATACTTAAATTTTCAAATGTAAATTTTAAGCGACTCGACTTACGTAAAAAACATTAAAAAAAAAGAAAAACACATTCAACTCTATTTTCTGGTTGGTATTGTAAATCCTGAAGTATAAATGAAGCAAGATAGAAAAAATAAAAAGATAAATAAATAAATAAATAAATAGCTAAATAAAAAATTAATCAAATAAACTATTAACTACTATGTAAATCATGATAAAGTTGTTTCTTAACACGTTGCCTGGCAATGTGAAGTTGTGCAATGTATGGCGCATTGCTGAGAATCTCTTTCGGCAAGTTCGAATATTTGAAAGTAAAGAGTAACTGACACTTTGAAATAAATTATACTCGCGGAAAGAAATGTTATTATCTGGTTTGAATTAATTTAACGGCTGATTATAGATGAGTAATAAATATATTAGTCACTAGTCGCTGTTAATTGCAGATACTAACGTCCATGCCATTAAGTAAAAATAATAATAATACTAAGGTTAATAATGATAATGATAATAATATTAGTAATAATGATAATACTGAAGGAATGATTCATTATCTCGATGGATTTTTTTTTTTTTTCAAATTATGAACTAAATACAATAGCCACAAGATGCCTTTAAAAATACAGCAAGTTTTTGGTGCCCTGGAGCAGTATTTGAATATAAAATATGAATAACAAAACTAATCGTGATTCGGTAAAATTTGATGAAAATCTAGTGAATAAAGAAGAAAAGAAAATCCATAATCCTTATTTGTTTATCCATAACAACCGCAGGTAATACGTATGCGTGAATATCGGGCGTGGAGTTGCAAATTATTAACGTGTTTCTGTCACGATACGTATCGATTTGTGAAACCCCAATTATATTATGTGATTATTTTTGGTGTTTACATTGTATATAATTAATAACTAAATGTTACGTACTATCGGTAAGCGCAGTTAATCCAATCGTTCAATTATCTTGTTCTTAATATGCTTCGCGTAAAAATCATCTTACGGATCTGTTAGAAAGAAGAGGGAAAGAAAAGTATCGTGTGTTATGTGTACATTTTACAGTCAATCAATCCACAGTCCCACTCACAACTACTATTACTATTACTACTACTATCACTACCACGACCTCTCACACTCTTGTATTAATATATTAATAATAATTAGTTACTAATTTCACTATTAAATTTGTATCGTGTTAGCTTAGCTGATTCTGGTTATCATATATTCTAGATGAGTTTCTCATTTTTCATAGTTTCAATGGCAAAGAGCTTTCCCTGAATGATGAGAACGGTATATGTGTATTACACGTACAGAAATCAAAGATCCTCTCGTCTCAAAACCCTCGCAGTAGTTGATATAAAATTTCTCTGCATAAATTTTAATAATGTAGATGTTTAAGTTTGGTAATACGATAATGGGATACTTTCGGGTGACTAGGATAAACATTTTATGTCAGTGGCTATACCGTATCGTTGTCCAAAATGTAAGATGTTGATGAATTCTGCCACTAAGATATATCCAATTATAATAACGACAATCTCTATGCCCGACTTTATTATTAAAAGAAAAAAAACGTTTCCAGATTTTTTTTCTTAGCTCTTAGAACATCGATAAACCTGACACTGCTCTCGCTACCCACACAGGCTTGAATAAGCCTCATAGTTTGCGCATGAAAACTATCAAACGGTGTAATTAAGAAACTTCACATGTGATAGAATAGAATTGAACTATCCCGCCCCCTTTTACTCCCCTAAATTATTAAGAAGATTTTAATTATCATGATGAATATTTATTTAACATTTTGAATAATGATCTGCACAGGGACTAAGAAGTGAAGATATGTTGTATCAAATCCAACGTTTTCGAAAACCGTATATCATACATTTGTTGTTAGTGAGTTTTTCAATTTAATCATTGATTTGTGATCGATTTGAAGTCGCGATAACTTGAAAAAAAAACAACAAAAATTACATGAAATCTGCACGAGTGGAAAACTTATCTTTATTCTTATCAATTTTTTTCCGCTTTATTTTGTACAGTAATTTAGCTGAATTTGTTAGCTGGGTTTAAATAGTTTTAAGTAGTAATTATAACGATTGCATCAGAAAATGTAATAAATTGTTAAACATGGTGACCCACATGTACCATAAAGTACATTGAAATATTCCACTGAACCGCGTTTTCTGACATAACCATATGGCAAGAACTGAAAGATGCTTGTAGGAGAAGAACGAGTGTTATGTAACATGGAAGATCTTGTAATTTATGATACGTGGAAGTTGCCATGTCTGTAATCCATGATTATTTAAACGAATTATTCGCAAATGAATAACTCAGTATCACTGATCTCTATTGTAAACTCTGTATACTTATTCATTCGCAATGGAAAAACATGAATGGAAAAACAAACAGAAAACCACCAAAAATGACAAATGAATGTAACAATTTTACAGTAGGTTTGTGATTGATTGAAAAATATTATTATGATTATTGAAATTAAAATTATCATCGTCATGACCATTATCATCATCATTATCGTCACCGTCATCTTAATCATCATCATCATTGTCATCATTATCATTATTATTAATATTAATATTATTATTATTATTATTATTATTATTATTATTATTATTATTATTATTATTATTATTATACTTGGAAATTACAAAATAGAACAATGTATAAAGAGAAGAAAAAAAATATTGCTTTCCATATGCAAAATATACTATTGTAATTATGTCGTTAATAAATTGTTTTTTATTTTAATTATCTCCTCCTCAGTTTGTTTTGATTTAACCACACGTCCGGAGAACTGCGGCCTAAATGCGCGGAGCAGGCGCAGACGAGGAGCAGAGAGATATTTAGCAAATGGCCTTTGATTTTTCTCTCGATTTATCTGTGATTTTGGGTTCGAAAATCAAGATCTATCGAAATGATCGAGTTATCGCCCATGTATCGGCTCCAGAAGCAAAAAAATTGAGATATCTCGATCATTTTTGGTCTTACCTTAATTGAGTCGTCGAATTCGTTTTTCTCAAGTCAAAAGTCATTAAAATACAGTTGAATGAACATCTCGCCAAATTATTTAACATTTGTTTCGAATTTTTTCTTCATTTTTGATGAATTACTGCATTTTCAGAATCCCCTACTAGTGCCTAATTATATGCAACATCGTGTGACAGCATGTCAAACCGCTGGGTGGTTCGAAACCGCGGTTTGAAAGTAGACGCTCGAAAAAAGTTATCATCCAAAAAAATTAAAATGTATGTTTAATTCATGGCGGCGTGAAACTCGCGCTATCCGTCGATTTTTTTGGTACACTGCATTAGGCTTAGCAATGAGATGTCTGATAATAAAGTAGTAATCTAGAATGACGCGCCTTGACTCAACTTCTGTTCGAGGTACGCACCTGGAATCTACTTTCTGAGGTCAGAATGACGTATTCTGATCTACCTGCGAGTGGCGTGACGCAGGGTAAAACGGCGTATAATGTTAACCCAACCTCAGGTCAAAATCACGTACCCTTTTTTCATCTCGGATTTTTGCTGGGGTAGCAAATATCGGTAAGGGATGAAGAGGCTGATGGTAGTAGTTCATTAAAAATCTGAAGGATGGCGCTAGCATGACGTCAGCATTTGCGTCGTTATACATTAAATTTCAATTTTTTTCGAGGGCCTAATCTTAGGCAACCGGAGATTGACACTGTGCAATGGAAAGTTACATATAGTTAGGCGCAATGAGGGACTATTTTTGATGCGTCTGATTTTACCTCGGATTTTGCGCAACACATGCGTCTAATGCCTAAAGGTTAGACATAATTGGGCGCCAGTAAGGGACGCCAAGATTCATCGAATTCATCAAGAATGAAAAAAAAATTCACTAAAATTTATCTATAATTTGATACTCACCTCTAAACTTATTTGCATGCTACCTTCAAATGATCGATCGAGTGATGATAGCTTGCACCTCGGCGAATTGTTATTGCTGTCCCATGCAGTCTCAAAACCGCGAGAGTGGTATGAACATACATATAAGATTAGCATGGTCTGACGGAAAGTGTCCGTGAGGTAAGGATAATGCTAAGTAAATGAATCTAGACAAATTTTTACGAAAGAGTTTATAATCCTTCCACAGGTTTTTATCCCTTCGTTCATTGTGGATCCACGTCTAGTGGGCCTGTTTTTCTGTAGACATTGATTTTTGCGAATCAAATTTAAAAGTGGAAAAGAGGCGACCACTTTTTCCCATAAAAATGGCCTCAGAACGCCCGCACGAGAGTCTTCTTCTCTAAGTTGGTCCACGAACGTCTGGTTGAAGGACTGATAAGTTCGGACACGGAATCGAAAATAAAAATATTTGCAGAAGAATCGAAACCTTGATAAAACACAAAGTCCTCGATATAGTTACGCTCGGTTGACAAGTTTTTCTACGCTTAAATGATTGAACAGAAATATCTCACAATCAGTTGTTTCGGCGAGCTTGAGCATTGCATTTTTAGCCCTGAATATATCGCTGTTGACGATCGATATTTTCATCATCCCGATTTTTTTTTGAAAGGTAATCCAATCATGCCCGTTGCATAACGATGTGATTAGTTTTCATGCACATGTGATCATTAACCCCGTAAAATTTTTTGTGTCACATTGAAATGCAGAATACGGTTTTTCCAACGTTCGCAGAAATGAATCAGAAGCATTTAAAATTAGAGAAGATGACATAGGAGCGTCGAGCACCTTACAGTCCCTTGTATACCTCACATAACCTTTTAGAATCACGATCAAATCGTTCGAAAAAAATGTCGAGTGACTTACGGCCACAAGCGATTTTGGTTAATCTGTCTTAACGGGAAGAGTAATAATAAAAAGAAAGTCGAGAAAACGTTCCAGGTTCTTGGATCGTAAGATGAATATCCACGGTAACGATCCCCTGTTCTGGTTAGTCGGCGATCTGGTTGACAGTCAGTCGAATATCGCTGACGAAGGAAGAATCATTGAATTATTTGACACTGGATGTGACGCGCGGACACCAGAAGCTGCCTTGGAAGTGACGAAAAATTCCGTTTCGGCAACCGAACGTGATGTGCCAGGCACCAAGCAAAACTACAGTATTCCACCTGTTCGAAAGGCCCTTGTTCCTTCGTTGCAGGGACGACGAGATTACCAGAAAAATCAAGAAAATAAGAAGTCAAACGTCAGTAAACCTGTTGCCTTTTATACCAGAACCACGAAATATCAGTTTTCCAAATGACAAAAGATATTGTTCTATAGATCTCTGCAGGCGGTCGTATAAAATCGAAAGTTGAAACTCTACAAACTGAGGGGACTTCATTTGAGGCGAAGACAAAAACCAATCGTACTTGGATGTCAGAAAAATATGGCAAAAATAACACACCAAAACTCAGCTCAACAATCTACAAAATGGACGGAACACGTCAGGCGAGAGTCACTTCGGATGCGTCTTTGAGTCCTGAATCGGTTAAAACGTTTGTAAGCAGAGCCGTCGACAAAGACAGTCTTTCAAATTGTTCTAGGCAGTTAGAAGTCTCAAAAATATGTGAAGGAGATTCTGAATTGCCCTCTAACATTGGTAATAAAGATTCAAGGTTACCCAGTAGCTGCGGATTAACGAAAGTACCGAAATCAGACGCGATCAATAAAATGCTTTCCAGTAGAAAATCCCATATAGGTGCATCCCACGTGACCAGGAATGGGAAGGAAATCGTTCTGCCTGATACCGACGACGGAATGGCTTTGATGAAAGTCACGGGTGACACTGATCAAGAATTCTTAGACAAACCCCTCAAGAATCCAGAAATAAATTCTAGAACCAATTCCGATGGATTTCTGAAGCAGCGAAGGCACCACGCGGACGGTGAAACTATCTCCAAGGTCACTCTGGATAAGGATTCTGACGGAACATCCCATAGGAAACTGGTAGAAAAAATAAAGTCGCCAACAACGGCTAGCAAAATCTGCACTTTTGTTAATCCTCGATTAAAAGGAATTTCGGTGGTATCAGCTTCAGCTTCGAACAGGAAAAACATAACCGTTAGCAAACTTCCTCAGTCCAGATTCGGAAGCAGGAATTCGTCCATTAGTTGTAATAAGGTGCGGCAGACCACAGAAGAGAATGTTGTGGAACAATCAGTGGCGCATTCCGGAGACGTGTTTGACGGTAAAAAGTCTAAATCTAATTCAGGATTATTCTCAAAAACGAAGTTCGATGATCGAAAAACGCCCGCTACCAAGGCGCTGAATGAAAGACCTTCCATTTATTTGGATAAAGCATCTGCACGCCAGTCCATCGTGAAGAGTTCTAATTGTAATTCCACGAAGCTTCCTCGGCCGAAGACTTCGATGATTGCTCCCAAATTACTGAACGAATTCCTAAAAGATTATACAGAGAACGATTCATCACATGAGAAATTAACGCAGAGTGGACCAAAGACCGAACTGACTGATGTGAAAACAGATATTTCTGGCATCAGTGAACGAAGCAAAGAAAACACTTTTGCAGATCGAGTCAAGGAGGCTTCAGTTTCGATGACAACCAATAATGATGGAATTCGTGTTTCTGATAAGGCGAAAACAGAGAAAAAGAGTGAAGATGTTGAGCTGAAAACTGTCAAAACCCAAGACAACCATGAAAAACCCATATTACAGACGTCGACTAGTTTCCGACTGCCAAAACCACAAATGGCGAATCAGAGGAGTTCCGTGAAAGCACCCAATACTTTATCACCTTCATTCCCGAAGCTATCAAAAGTCCCACGTCCCGTCACCATACCGACGCGAGTCTTCCGCGGTCCGAAACCTGACCCTGCTAAGGACAGTGGACGTAATTCATCAGCAAGAACGCGGCCTGTCAAAAAAGCGTCTACGACTCGTCAAGGCTTCTGTAATAAGAGTAATTTTAAAGTAGTAAAAAAAGAATCTGCGTCTTCGACCAAAGAGTTGGGATCGATGGAAAATTTCGAAGCTGAGCGAGAAGATGGTAAAGGACGTTCCACCGTCCTTGAATCGTCGGTCAAGGTCGCGAAAGACGATGAAGACGAGGAATTGATTCCGATAATGAACTCTGCAGCATTTTACAATAACATCCGATCGCTTGCGACGTCGTATCAAAAGCAGAAATCAAATAATTTGGAACAATTCCATCAGATCCCGGAAGCTGCTCCGAGAGATACTGCAAAAATGAGATCCTGGATCGACGGACACGAACATGCGTATCTTAGGGGAAGAGCGATTGGTATGAAAGTAGCAGTAATGGCGAAGGCGGCGAAGCAGGAAGTGAAAACAAAGTTTATTAGGAGTGGACTTGAGAGTTTAGAGCCTGTTTCACGGCCTGAAAGGTCTCGAGAGATCATCGATATTGGTTTATCGATTGTCGAAAAAGTATTAGCTGAAAAAGCGAGCAAGTTAAATTCGCCAATGGCACGCAGGAGTGAATCGCCGGAATTAGAATATGAACTTGCTGGATTTCAAACAATTAATGATGAGTGGAACAATACACAGTGGCTTTTATAGATTTGTCTTTGAATTTCTTCCTGATTTCTTTTTCCATCAATCTTGGCCGAGATAGATTATAAAATTATCAACATGCCATTATCATGTAACGTTGGTAATTCTGTTCAGAGTATCTAATTTTCTTGTTTAATGAAGTTCTTTTATTAAAATAAGTGTTTACACGTGATTGCACACTATAATTCAATGATTATCAAGTTTCGTGTTACAAAAAGTGATATCTGTTTGAAAAAAAATAATAAATTACACATGCAGGTATAAGGGTTGTGAAAATATTTTCTTCAACAAAGAAGTACATAGATGATTTTTTTTTCTATTTCACTAGACTTGAATTCAAGAATCGAAGCTTCGAACTCTGTTATCCTTGAAAATGCGTTCATTTATAGCCTGTTGGTGCATCAATTATTCCATGACGTTATACCTATAGGCTATAGCGATAGCATGCGGTCGCACCCGCCTACTACACGAATTATTTTGCTTCATTGTGACAAGCTGTGTCCGAGCTGTCGCGAATCGCGTCGTATTATTACGTTGTAACGGTGGTGAAGCATCATACATGGAACGTATTACAAGCGTTACATGTACGGTAGGATGGGGTGCGGTGCTGTACGAAACCAGAAGAGAGGGTGCAAAATGAACGAGAACGAACAAGAACGAACGAACGAACGAACTGCGGGGTACGGAACGTCGGATATACACGAAGGGTGACCTCAAAAGAAGATCTCGAATGATACCAATTATGTCATCACGCGTTCAACTACGAACAACCCCTATTTTATCGGTGAACGTCGTTGATAGTCTAGACTCGACCCGCATCTCTCTATTCAACCCCTATTTTCTACTCCTTTATACTTTTTCAATCTTTATATCTACGTACACTTACATACCTCGCACATCACATATCATCTCCATTACGCACCGATAGACAATCGTCCTTTCTATTCGATACTGCGCGCTTGATTAATTGTTATCAATTTTAAATCTATATAACCTGCGCTTCCCAACTATGGAACGCACCTGATCATTTCTCCTCTCCTCTGCAATTTTTGCTGAAAGAAAGAACAAAAAAAACATTTGTGGTGAGAAACACGTGCTGCATATTTGGTATAATACCTACATCTTTATGTTATACATATACATACACATGTGAAAAAATAGCAAATCGTGGACCTTCGATCGGCATTTGTTTTCGAAGAGTATAGAATCCTGTCGGGATTCCCCTGGCTTGCCGAACAGTGTTTCAACTTTTTTTTGTTTCTCTTCATCCCCGATGGTTCAGCACGTGCAGGGTGTGCACCGCAAGCAAGCGCAGTGTGTGGGACGACTCGATGTCGGAGTTGTTATCGTACGAACGGAACCGACCTGTAGAGAAAAAGAAAAAAGGATAGAAAAAAAGAAATACACATCGTGGGTGTAGAATCGGCGTGGGTTGGACGAACAGGGGACAGATAATCAAATAACCTGTACGCACCGTATAAATTATCAATCAGGACGCGATTGTGCAACCCCAACCGGGGAGCCCGCGAGTCACTAGTCGGTAAGGGTTGCTTGTCACAATATATATATTATCGGCCCTGCAGACTGCCGTTGCTGCTGCCGTTGCATAGAGAGAGTTGCAACAGTTATTTTGGCGTGGGTGTCACGCCCCCATTCACCCTTACGCTTCCAAATATCCACCCTTGCACCTTTTTTCCCCCCACGACCACAACGCGACACGTCACGTTGAACTTTGTAAGCCCCAGGGCGAAGACTGCAAGCGTGTCCGCAGAACGACGAAGAAGAAGAACTCCGGTATGTATTTTATTCGTGCAGCAAAAGCGATTATTGACACGTGCTGAATCGGCGCATCGGTCCAGAGATCGAAAAGCGTGAACGTGTATATTTACGTAACTTGCGCGTGCACGGAAATAATCCTGTGATCGATTTCTTAATCCCAAGGTTTTTGTTTTTGTTAAATTTTTCCTTCCATTTTTTTGCACAATCTGATTCCTCGGAAAGTTGCACACCCGGTATGTATTTGCAGCACACTAATCTTCTGACGGAGGTTTATTTGAACATCTGCAAAAATTCGGATTTTCAAATGGTACAACATGACCACATCCACAGAGCTGGCAAAGCATGAATTTTTTTTGCGCGTATTTGCGGGAAATAAAAATTCCAAAAACAAGAAAGAATTGAAATAAAGCTTGAATAAATCTTTCGTCAGCCAATGTGTGTGTGAATCGCGAATGTAGTTGAAACTTCCGGAACACTGAAAAAAAAAAAGTCAGAATCCGCTTCGTTCGAATATACCTAAACCGAATATATGTGCACCTATATATCTATACAGACTGCACCTCCCTCAGGATACATGCCTACAGAATGGAAACTAGGCAAATGTTGGATGCTCGTCACGGCTGATCAAGGGTGCGATTTTCACGCTAGTAAATCCCTACCCGCCTTCCTTCGACACCTCGCGTCTATATGCTACAGGAACCGTAGCACTTAAACCCCCCAAGGGCAAAGGGGAAACCCACGCATCTCTTATGTGCTTACACACATGTACATAGGCATACGTCTGTAACATACACGTGTGAAACGTGTGAAAGATCAGGACAATTTATGTGTGTAGATGTACACACTACACGTAGGAGGGCGTTGATCAATTAACCAAGTTACATATCCGTATAGGTATGTAACATATACCTGCTATAAAATTAGGTATATACAATTACCTATATATTTCGACACGTACGAATTCTCCTGAATTTGGTTCCGCGGTTTCGATCTGGATTTACGACTCGAAGTGCGCAGCGGTGCATGCAGGATTGGGATGAAGTGAAATAATGTATTACAGCTCCCGCTGACGTAATGAATTTTGGTACGGTAATTATAAACCATATCTAAAAATATGATGTATCCTATAACTATATATACATCTTTCGGAGAGTATATATGTATAAATAGTAACTGATCAGAGTTTTAATTTCGGTACTACACGTGCATATATAATTTTTTTTACTGCTGATGGCTGATTAATGATCGGTGATTACAAAAAGAAATCACGTTCTTGACGTTATAAATGTGATGTTTTTTTTTTTCAGACTGGTGTTATTAAAAAGCGAATAAATCGATCTTTTATTACGGTTTCTATATTCCATGTGATAAATGCATCGATCGATTCAAGTTTTCGAAATTTTTACCGATCGGAATAATTTTTTAACCCGTTCAAATTTCCACCGTCAGCGTGTAAACGTAAAAATGAATGAGAAATGATCGACAGCAAATTCCGGAGTAAAATTTAATGCATAAAATTCATAGGGTAGAAATTTTCAACGTTACTTTCAAAAGAGTTCTACGCATGCGCAATGTATACATACATAGGCACATAAGTACATGGACGACTGGAGATCGCGACCCCAAATTTGTGGCACGCTTCTCGATCTGTTTTCGGTCGAATGGGTTTAAATAGATGATAGGAGAAAAAAAGAATGTTGTCCAAATCGTTTCTAATAGCCGCAGGCAATCTATACGGGCGTATGCATTATATAGGTTCATATATGTATTTATACGATTGCAATGTTCAACGAACTCGAGAAATCACGTATGATGCGCCATACCGTTCACATGCAATGATACGATACTACGTCGTTCTCACGTTACGCGTCATCGCGTGGTTTAAATGCAGCCGTATTTAATGCACGTTAGAAATAATTTTCTCGTTCTGTTCATATTCGCTCACTTATTTATTAATTCCGTCATCGTGCATTTTAAATTCATGGGGGCGCGCGTAATATGCGAGTCTCTTACGACTTGGTTTCGCACGATAATAAATACACATATAGATCGACCGGAAGATTATAACGAATCGATGGAGAGAAGTGAATTTCCGAATTTATCTAATTCGCGACGAAAGAAGTAAGGCGTTATATATTCTGCCTAATTTTTCATTCGGAAGTAAATAGTATCTCTATTGCCGAACTATTATCAATACCTACTAGATTTCGATGATTACAAACCGTCGACGGTGCAGGATAAATTGGGAAAAACGAATGAAAATAAAATTAAAAAATAATCTCAAAATCGATTACGTTCGGAGCACAAACGGTTGAAAAACTGCATGGATTAACGTTCAAATATATAATATTCGATTCGTGTAGGCGCATACCTGATTGGTACATGTCTATACACATAGGTATACGTATGGTATATAAAATGGCATCGCGATATATCCGTCAATACAGCCCGAGGCCCTTATTTAATAACTTCTTATAAGTTAAAGGCTACCGCATGTTAAACTACTCGGTCGGATTATTTATCGGCTAGCTCCTACGCGTCTGTAAATCAAGTAGGTACCGGGGCTCCTGCTTCAACCACATGTATATAGTTATGTGAATGTATACGTAAATATACTCTATGTATTCGTATTATGATACCGTTGAAAAAAACGAAAGGAACTTTAATATACATGCTGCATGTAAAAACGTGAATCTATTCAACACATAAATATCGGTAGCGCGTAGGTTTGCTTATATTTATTTATTAATCTCTTCATTAATTTTTTTAATCATTGAAAATCGAACTCGTTAATCACGTAACATGCGGCATATACATATATGTATAGTACATAGGAAAGTACATAGGCTCGTTATGTGAAATAGTTGTGAGAGTTGTTTTTTGAATATCGAATTAAAAATTCATATAGTTGCGTACAAAAATTAGATTCCAGATGTTTCTGAATTTTGGTTGATATGAATCGGATTACGCGGTGGATATCAATTGAAAAAAATACAAGGTGTTCCGATAATTTCGTTCTATACATACCATATCGTAGTATGTAGCAAGTAAATTGTTTTACTTCGATACATTGCGTATACGAGGGGGCGTTGCGCATTCTGCACCAATTTGGCGGGATGAAAATTATAATGAAGCCGGATGTGTTCGTATTTTCGCAGCCGTTGTTTGGAGAGCAAAAGTATAATGTACACTAATATACATGTGTGTGTAATGTAATGAAATGTAACGAGGGGCGTTGTCGTTTTCGTACGAAGAGCAAAACCCAAAAGGGAAAAGAAAAAAGAGAAAAACGGAAAGAGAGCAAAGCAAGGAGAACCAAAAGGGAACACGAACCGGGGAGTCCCAAGATTCGATTATCTCGCAGGCGTTCGCACCCCACACTATAGTATATCCTAGTAACTGCAGTCTGTGTAGCTCGGAATACTGAACGAAAATTCGAACAGCTATTGCCTTTTTTAACAATTCTTTCCCTGTAGTCTCGCACAATGATTCGCAACTCTACAGAAAAACAGCATCATAATTAAAGTCGCGAGTCGTAGAAAGTTGCTCAACTCTAACGAATCCTAGAAAAATTTTGTCGAACATAAATCCCGAGTGGCGCCGTAGGTATTCCCCTTAGAAATCGTATTTTCCTGACCCTCCAGATGCGACGCGAATGCTAAGCTGATCCCATTTTCCCTCATTAGAATTGCTCATTGGTTGGTTTACTGCCATTTGTATTTGTAGATTCGTTATACCGATTATTGCCATAACCTCATTTTCACGATGAAAACTTATCGACAACCCGAGCCTTGTAGTTATATATAAATTAACAATGCGCAAGGCTGCAGATTAACCCGTTTGATTATCTTTTTTTTCCAAATCATTTCCAGGCAATTAATTCGCTCGATCCAAATTTTCGATTATCATTTTTTACTTCTCTAATAAAAATCGATGGGACAACCTTGCAAGCATACATATACCTATATACCTACGCACCGTACTTTTTCAACTTTGCATGAGGTATATTATAATATGGGAGAGTTAATCCCGCGAAGGATGCGAAGGAAATGAAATGAAAAAGAAAATTAAATGGAAGGAGGAAAAAAAGAAGGAAAAAGGTGCTGCTTCTGCTGCAGCGAGGAGCAGCGAGTCCTCGGCTCTTAAAGCTTGCCGCCGGCCATAAGTCATACGAGGAAGTGTCCCCAAAAATTTTGAAACCTACGCGCATGGGGTTAATATATTTTACCTATGGGTTGCATATGCTCGACTACAGAGACTACGATACTGCTACAGCTTTGATATACCGCTGAAAGTATATTTTTGTGTCGCCGCCTCTCCTAAGCAGTTGATATATGAACTATGAATCGAAAAAGTACAACGGCATATTGTGTTTATGACACCCACATACATCCCCATATCTTTGATTTCAGATTTTCAGATTTGAATTCAAAAAAAAGAAAATCCTCGCAACAGAATTTTTCAAATTTCATAACTAATCTGTCTCGTATCTTGTACTACGACACACGCGATGAAAGAAAAATTGAAACACGAAACAAAACTACATGTATGTAATAACAACGTAAATAAAAATTAGGACGGCAACGAAACGCGATGGAAAAATTTGTTTTTTTTGTTTCAAATATGCGAGAGCGTGTTTTGCATATAAAAATTCTTCCAAACGTATCCGCATGTTCCACATAGTCTGAAAAAATTAAAATAATTTTATGAACGAGGTTATGAAAAATTTGTAAATTAAAAAAAAAATGAAGAAAAGTTCTTCTTATACTCCGTGCAACGCATAAGTATAGAGTTGATCAAGCCCACATTGTAGCCACACTTGTAATCAGCAACACGTGGATAATGAAATTAAAAAATCAGAAGCATAAGCAACTTAGTTTTCTTTGAAGCTTCATTATTAGATGATGATTATCGCTGTATAAAGCTCTCGCTCTTGATGTGCTTTCAAAAGTTTACAAGATTTAGTTGCTTCGCGAAGCATGTCCTGAGGGAGACTATATACTGTATATAATACATAAGACAGAGCAGATCTGATTCGCAGCATCAGGTTGTTAAGGGTTGATTGGGTTACCGTTTCTCACTTAAGCTCTGTGATTGCCGCTTGTGAAGATCACGGAAATTCTTCACCCTACATCCCCAAAATTCGTCCCCTCCGCCATCTCGAATTTCGCCATATTTTACGGCTAAGATATTTCCGATCTCACCTGAAATCATATGACGGAAAATATAACATCCCTGTACAATATGAGAATTTTTCTTTCCGTGTGCACTAGTTTATTATACAAAAAATGAATTTTTTAATTGTTTAAAACTGGAAAATATCAGAAAAAGCACGTGGTAGATCGAGGAAAGAATAACACGAAAGTTTGCCGGTTACAAACTTTTCTTTTAAACAGTTTTGCATGTCATAAATAATCAACTAATCTGCGTTTTATTCAATCCACGTTCTAAATAAATTGTTGTTCTCAAAGTTTGGAGATATACGGTATTTATACGCTGTTTGAAAATGTTGCCGCAGATTCGTAAAGTTATAGAAAAAAACTTTATTTGCCTCGAATTAAAATCGTGTACCTATACGTTTGCATGGCAAATCCCCATATCCAACGTACCTTATACGTTTTATGCGCTTGTGGTGTATAATAGTAGGAATTTTTCTCTAATAAAACTGCAATCAACTATGCAAACGACTTACAAGAAAAATAAAATGATAAAAAAAAAGTCGTACCAAGAATCTCTATAAAGGCGGTGAACTTTTTTGCTCGTAAATGTTGAGGTGAAATACACTAATAACACCTCGGAAAGACCTGATACTGTTTATTAAAACAATGAATAATTAAAAAACGCATGTTTCCAAGAATACCGCAGAGCTGTTATTTATTTTACACAAAGTACATGAGTTTTATCGCACGTACATTGATAAGATGCTTCATCCTGCTATCGATGTTCATTTTCAATACAAATTTCATGGAATTATGAGAAAATTAATTGATTTTGCTCGTTTGGTGTGCCTGGAATGCGAATACCAGTGAATACTTATGTGCCAAGAACAATTCAAGTCCTTGGGATTTATAAATACATTAATAGTATTCTTGCCCAGAATATACAATCCCGATGTTACGTACCAATTTTCTGTGTAGACGATATAATAAAAAAGAAAAGTATACGTGAGATTAGCGTGCCTGGATTATACATACCAACTGTTAGTGGATGTATTCATCGCCTATTTTAGTACGAAATATCCCGAAGAATAGTAAAATACACTGAAATTGAGTAGGTATACAATTTTTTCTGCGACGCCGTTTCAATTAAGTCCATCCCCATTTATGTTGCAATTGCCGTTCTTACTAACGATAATTGTAGGTTCTGATTGGTTTATATGGCTATACGAAGAGTCAATTCGAAGTTATTATACGATACTCTAATTTTATAGCCCTGTATACAAAAGACCCGCCATTTTGCCGTATAGGTAACATCGTTGTTTCCATAAATTGGAAAAAAAAATTTGCATCATCATTTTCCTTTTTTTTTTTTTTCTTTTTTATGATCGACAGATTGCGTCTAGATACGATTGAAAAATTCATTCCCGCATGCAGCACGCACACAGGGAATCCCCGGAGGAGTTTGGGGTCAAAGTTATATCTTATAATTTTTGTTTTTTGTGTATGTGTTTTTTTTTTTTTTTCTTTTTCTCGAATCTTCTCACGGCTTTTTAGAACCCCGTGCATGACTGTAAGTATACGTTATATGGAAGGATCCAGGTAATCCCTGGGGAACACCAACAGACGACGCGCAAACAAACCCTGACGGATAGACTGGAATTGCTGCAGTGCAGCTAGAGAGCGCGCGGTGACTAATCCTTTGTCCGTATCTTTTTGTCATGCAGTTGAGATCTCGCGCCGCGTTTTTATATGGAACTTATACCGTAGGTATGTATTTGGGATCTCCTGTGCAGCGACTCCTGCTTATGTTGCTGCAGTTTCTTCTCTTTCAGAAACGAAAACTTTTGAGTCATCGTATCTGTCCTGCTGAATATATATAGGTATGCATAAAGTTCTAGAGAAAAAATACAGAGAAATTGACAAACGAATTCTATGACTATATTTATTTTTCCCTAGACAGACCGCGTCAACTCCCCCACCTGAATAATCCGTCTTCGATACATTGTGGGAAGATGCATAAAAATGTCTTCATTTAATTGTTGTAAAATTAATTGATAAAAATGTAATTTGCATTCAAAGTGAATCGATCATACGATCGTTGAAATCTGAGAATTTATCACCGTCATTTTCAGGGGTAATGGAATCGATCAGAGACCATTTTTTCCAGTGAGAAAAACAACGATAAATTGTTCGTACGTTTGAACATGGATAAATTTCTTTTGTTCGATGAATCTCCCCCGAAATAAGTGTATTGAGAAGAAGAAAAAATGTAAAAAAAATAAGAAAAATGAAGGCGCGCGAGGATGTTGAATTAGCATGAAACGGTGGAACTGGAACTGGAATAAGGAATGGAGTGCGGAATGATGGTCCCTATATGCTACGCAGACATCGATAAATTATAAATCGAAGATATATATATAATAATATAACTGCAGCAGCAGCAGGACTCGGAGCCGAGTTACGGTTTCACGTTAAACATAAAATACTGCGTTCCCCGCGTCACCCGTAACGCCACGGTATTAAGAAACTGTTTAACATATTTTAATTGCCGCATTAAAATTCAAACGATCCGCGACGAGTATAAGTCTGGAGCGTCGAATCTGCGCCGGAATATCTCCCCATATGTAATACTCATACACACGTATAGAAAACCCCGAATATCATCGTCTGCGCCATGCGATGATAGGACTATATCAAATCTATAAACGTTGCATATATTTAGCATATATTCAGTCCACATATGAAAATTATATTAAACATATACAGAATTTAAACACGATCTCGATGAGCTCGTTAAACGATCACGTAATGATTACTATCGCACCCTATCATAATTCCAGAACACAGATTAAAATTATCAAATACAATTATGAACTTAACATTCTATTTTTTCCCCGTATATAGTTTCCTTATTTGAAGATATACCTGTCTCGTTTAGAATTTTTCAATACAATTGTTCAACGGCGCCAATATTTTCCTTTGCAATTACTATGTACAGATACTTTTCTCTAAATTCTTTGATTAAGAAAAAAATAAAAAAAATAAATAAAAAAACTGGCACAATATATCGTATGCAGATGATTTATAAGTTTTATCCAACTTACGCTCAATGAATTGTATAATACACGTATAAATATTATATAACTCCTGTAATTTTTTTGAAACTACAGTTTGTATCGATCAGTTGCAACTTTCTTTCGTTGCAATATGTATGGCATAAGCCGCTGCACAGCGATCAACGTTGCGAAAAATATTACGTGCATTTGAGCATATGTATAATGCGCTGCTACAGAAGTATAGGTAGGTACAACCGACAGGTGCGATAAAATATAATTAAAAGTGACAAATGGCTCATAAATTTATCCCGATTCATCATACACAGGATGTTTTATTGTAAGGTACGTATTATGAGTATACGGATGTATACGTGTAATGGACATCGAAAACTTTTCTTTTTTTTTTTTCAAATAATTGCTATTATAACTGCCGTATTACAGCTAGATTTTACTATACGGTAAATGGGACAACCTGTCGGTATAAGAAAAAAATTATGATAATAATAAAAAAAAAAAAAACTGTAGTTACAAGGTTTTCGAAAATGTAGCGAAAATTATATTCATCCCCACTACATGCGTAGGTACCTACATCGTCGCTCGATCATTGTACAAGAATCTCGAAAGAACAAATACTGCAAAAAATAAAGAGAGATTTTTATAAACTATAAGTTATAATATTGAAACGATGGGAATAACAAAGATGATGATAATAAATATATTTTCTATGATATTTACGGCTTTGGGCCGTACGCTGAAGGCGGCTATTTCAGTGTGCCAGGAGGTAACGAGGTACGGCGGGATGCATGGCGCGGAGGATTTCGGAATTTTTATACACAGGTACAGATGTCCATATATGTATATGTATACGTGCATTTCGAATATATGGACAGATGGGGGCGCGGGTGGGTTAAGGATATTGCGTGAGTGCGAGAGAATAGGTGAGGCAATCATTAAAAGGCTTATTAATATTTTAATTTTTCTCTAATACGCGTAAATCTATATAAGAAGGATCGGACGTAGGCCACCTCGGAGATATAGGTAGTCTGTTTTATGGAGGCTCTGTTTTATAGATCTCAGAATTATATTACAGATCGTTATATTCTATAGTTAACATAGGTGTATATCTATGGATATACCAGCAGAACGGAGAGGACCGACGCGATACGGCGAGATTTACGAAGGATTTAATATTATCCGGAAAAATCTTATAAATTTAAAGAACCGAAGATCGTCGATAAATATAGGCCAAAGTCTGGGAACACTTTCCATAAAAATTGTTATCGATGACGTCAGATTCACATAGAAAAAATTAAAAAAAAAATCGAATCATGAAAAACTGTAAAGTGTTTGAAAGAAATGAAAGTCCGAAATATATATTAGAAAATTTCACTACTCTCGAATAATTCGATTCGTCGAAATTTATCTCGGACAATAAAATTTTAACGAACTATGTATGTTTCCAAATGAGATCAGAGTCGATGAATTATAACGAGTGAGAGTCGGGTATACATAAAAAAGTAATGTAATCTGACTGTTTGCAATACAATAATTATTGTTCAGCGAGATGTGGAGACTATTAATATAATTTTCTCAACTCGTTTCACGCACCTAACTATATAGGTATACCTGTATATATGTATATATATTTTTTAACGTAAAGTACATACCATCGTCCATAGTACGTATGTATATACCTATGCGCACATCGTGGGCTCACAAGCGAGCTCACAAGTGCCTCTAATTATTATCAGTGGGAAGCGAATGTCAGTCGTTGCCGTTGCCGTTATTATATGTACGTAGGATATATACGTATATACATATATGCGTATATATATATATATGTATATATATGTTGAACGAAAACAGTTCTACGCGTTAAACGAGCTCCCTTTAAAACGACGATGTTGAAGAGGCGAACCACCGTCAGAGCATAACGCTATATACCTACGTTATAACCCGGGTATACGAGGTGATGTATCGAAAGTTGGACACCAAGCAGTGAATCAAATCTACCGATCATCCTTGAAAATAATGATCCTTGCGCGCTCGCCGCGCGCCTTCTATTTCGCCTCCACCTCCTCCAACGCCTTCCTTTTTCTTCTCATTCTCATCGTCATATATATACCTGTACATATGTTATATACGTTATATCTTGCGAGTAAAGTACATGCCTGCATACCTATACATCCTGTGCATCATTCTCTTCGTCCTCCGGACTTTCAGAGGTCAAATTTCTTCCGCAGAGTGAACTTGAGCATTGACTACGTATATCTTTGAAAGTTCGTATACATGCCACCCTGTGCCGCGCAGCAAAACGGAATTGTAGAATCCTTTCGAGTCGTCGCCACCATTTCCTGCGTATCTTACTGAAAATAAGCCACGAGATATACCTTTAAATTTATTCTATATATATAATATACATAGAGACAGATAAAGTCGGGACCACTCCGAGGGCTGCGGAGGACTCGGGTATTATTATTGTGTCTGCTGCGCGGGTTAGGTTAGGTCAATTATTTATTCGCCTGGCGACTGTGAATAATGAACGCTCGAAACATCCTTCAGTGCTGGTTTTACACCTTTTTTCACTAACGTATACCCAGTATAAATATGTGTTTCTCGCGTATATATATATATATATATATCTGTGTATGTACAGGTGGTGCAGGACAGCCTGTCCTCTCTTCAACTCCGCGACTATTATATTTAGGAACTGTTATATGTGGACAGCCCACAACACCCATTTATATATACGAATGGTGCGTCTAGGTTTCGAGGAAGGGTCGTTATTGATCACCAAAATACCTCACACTTCATTCCGATGGGTTATATACCTATATCGATCTATGGATGCCGCCGCACCGATGCATCGCCAGTGTCAATTTGATGTAATCGATGCCTTTTCGTTATCGTCATTTTTTTTCAAACTCTTTCATCGCGTGCGGACACGCAAGAAATGAGAGAAATCACTTTGATTTCGTGATTTTGTTATTTTTAGACCGCCTCATGGTATGCTTTGTCGAATCGCGGAAAAGCACCTGAAATCAAGCTTTGGAACGGAAATTCTATAATAATAACCTTATGTATGCTAACTTTTCAAGTAAAAAACGTACGTCCTGCAAGTGTATAATCATCAGGTGGTTGGATTTCACCGCAGGTCTGTGATAAAGTAGATTTTGTCAGAGATGAGATTTTGTTTATTCAGTCGTTTCTTTTCGTTCGTGTTCGTTGATCCGTCGCGATCGCACGACATAATCTGGCGCAAACGTCAGACCGCTACCATATCAGGATTAAGAGCTGACATCGTTGAGTTTCCTATGCAGGAGTTGATTTTATCTGTCCTCGTGATGATATACAGCGGATGAGATATCTGGTGGTTTGAATAGACATATCTAACAAATTATAACGTCGAATCTATGGGAGGTCGCCGTTTCTACCCCCCATGATGATGACGATGCTGCTGCTGCTGCTACTACGGTTGCTGGGGGTGTATTATAATGCATGGTATTATATAAGGGGCGATTAGTAGTTACATAGGTACCTATATCGTGTGGCACTTGTCACTGCCAATTTATAGTGACTCAGTTTAAACGGACAATTGATAATCTATCTTCTCCTTTACCGGCTGCTGATATATCGAGAGCTCTATACGACACTCAAAACTACTACAACCCTTACTATTGTCAGAAATAATAGGGGGAACGAGCGTTAAGTAGATAATTGCGAGACGATATATATTTGTTCTCGAAACAATTGTTGAAATTCAAATTTTCGAACGCGAAAAATTCTTACCGCAGGTAGACGTACATATGCAGTATAATGATATTCGGAAATATGAAATGTCGCGGGGAGATATTGGCAAAATATTTTTTGCATCGCTATATCTTCGAGATATCGAAAATTATTTAACGAGGAATTTCTACTTATGCAGGAACGTCAAAGTTTATAATGTGTTCCGAAAAGTACCCGCGTTCGATCGCGCGGCGTCCCAAACTTGGCATTTGACAAATTCGAATCAATTAATCTCACTCGCTTGTAATGCGACGTGTCTTATATGGTTTCTCGAATCTCCAACACTCTTTGGTCCCCCGCGGGATAAAAAGAGGTATAGGTATATCCAGACGCGAGAATATATCTGGACCGAGGAGAGGACCAGGTGGGCCCAAAATTTAACTGACCAAAAAGCGACGTCCGCCGACGATGCGCGGCGAGTGTTTGGGCAACGAATTACGAAAGCAACGCGCGCCGTTACCCCCAACTGAGTTTTCTCTTGGTTTCTCATATGTATTTTCATACACACCCCCTAGAGCGTTACCTCTTCATCTTGACTTGATCCCTTATATACTCCGTCTCCGAACCTATACGCTTTATATACATCCATACATACTCCCATCATCTACAGGACTAAAACGATAATTACGTGATGGATACACGTAAACGTTACATCGCTATCTATAGCTACAAGCGCCGTTACCTATATATAACCTAAAAACGACTACCGGACGCGTGTTAGATGAAAAAGTATTCGATAAATTTTCAGGTACTCCAATAGTCCTGGAAATACTTCGGAAACTATTGGAATAAATCTTATCGATTTATTGGAAAATTAATATAGTTGGTATAATACGAAAGAAATATCAATCGAACTAAAGTGTCCCGAGGAATTCGTTGTATCTAATTGAAGATCTATAATTTGATTTTAATGAAGACATAACACAACGAATTGTACCTATATTTGATTTTTATTCATCAAAAACTATGAAACTTATCAACATCAGCAAGGAAAAAATTAGGGTTCTATATAGCCACTGGTGCCGAAATTGCAATTCGGGCTATGCATGTAACAGTAATTGCGTCGCAGAATTTGGAAATCGCCTAGTAATATACAGGACCTTAAAATTCCGTATATGCAGTTGGTCCTTCGATTCCTCAGAAATAGCAGCTCAGCATCAACCATTATAAGCGTTTACCGCAACACATTCATCATTCGATTCTACAAGGAAGCCCTGAATTTTGCCGTTCCGGCCCTCAACTCTTGAACCGGACTATCCAGAGGACGGAGTATTATTCCTGCAGCTAGTTATCGCTGCCAAACATCATCGACAACCAAGACGTATTTTCTTCACACCTCAGATTAACTGCAAACTCCGTAAAGAGATTGAAAAACTTGCCGAAGGGTTATTAACATATTAATTGTCGAAAATAGTTATTAACCGGTTGGTCAGACTTTTAATAATATGTAGTTTGGTATGAATTGTTCTTCTATAACTTGGTCCGATGTATAAAAGACTCCGTGGCAAAATTTCAGAGAATTTTTATAGATGAATAAAAAATAAGCGTTTTTTTTTTTATAGAGATAAATAAATGCGAATCAATTTTATAGATTTTATAAAAATATGCCGCGGGCATCCGCGCGTCTTATTTTTAATGCCACCCAGCTCCTCCCGCGGTAGCGGCTCACTGTGCGATGGCCAAAAGAACTTAAGGACTGAAGATTCTTATTTCCCCATAAATAATTTTAATGACGCCGAGCGGCGATTCAGGTATACA
This sequence comes from Athalia circularis, assembly GCA_963978495.1. Classification (NCBI taxonomy): domain Eukaryota; kingdom Metazoa; phylum Arthropoda; class Insecta; order Hymenoptera; family Athaliidae; genus Athalia; species Athalia circularis. Next base: position 15,599,367 of record OZ021698.1, on the reverse strand, counting down.
AGCAAAGCGAGCTACGCTATACAGTATATACGTCGGTTCAGCCCTCCGGGCGACCTAACCGAGCTTCTTCTCGTTTCTTCTGCTCTCATATGCTTTAAAAGTCCTGCACCCTTCGCTTCTCCCTTCCTGCACTGTCAGGACCCTGAAAAACTTATCGCCGTCGCTACTGGAGCAATCTCTCCTCTTGTTTCACTGATACGCAGATACCTTCAAACGAATGCCGGTATCGTCTTGATTCGACTCCTAGAATTGCCAAAAAAAAAAAGAAAAAAATTCATCAGCCTTTACCGAACATTAGAATTAGTATACAGCTGGCATATGTAAAGAACAATTTCTTTAACAATCAAGCCTAATATTATACGTAACGTGAAATTGGCCTTCGGGTAATTCATCATCCCCTCCGCGTAGTTCGATTGTTTGTGCATCGAGTTACAAATATATGTACATGTATATATGTAGTACATTGGTGTGTACACAATATCTGTGTACAAACATATTCGCGAATCTTCGGGGGCCACAAGAAGCTGTTCTCTCCCCAGGGGCCTCCGAGTTCTCTTGGTTCTAAATCAACGTGGAAGAAGACACAATGAAAAGAAGTGTGGGTGTAAATCTCCTCCCGTAGGATCAAATCTAAGGAGGAGGAGGCAAATCCAGTAAAACAACATAAAACCAAAAATAAAATAAAGTGAAACAAATAAATAAAAATAAAAAAGTTCAGAGATGATCAGTCGTGCGAATCAAATGCCTCGCCTTTCCCCATTCCAGTTTCGCGGCCACGCCTACTTTGAAAAATATTTCCTCTATAAGAGCGGACGTCGCTGATATCTCCCGCATTGATTCCTTCTTTTCTATTCCCTCTTTTCGGCAAGGACCACTAGCGTGACTCGAAACTTGTGCAGTAAAAGTATTGGCGTGCTCTTCCGGGATGCGCGGAAGACTAAAAGAGAGCCTAACCAACTAACGTTTAGAAAGGGGAGAGTGGGCGTGGCTTGAATCAACCAATCGGTAAAAAGTGGGCGAGGCTTAAAAAGCGACCTGACACAATCGATACGCTCGTTTACTCCTGGACATGGAGCGCGGTGCTTCCGTCGGGATCCTCAGAGATCCGACATCCCCGATTCAGGACTCTCAGATCTGAGAGGCAGCGGAAACGTTTCTATAAGTCGGATTTAAAACGACACCGCCTCCGCCTCCGCGTCGGGCGTTGCGGTTGAATCTTAACATCACAATCGTTTGTAATTTTCCTAACCAGTTTGTGACGACACAGGTGTGGATTTTTTCTAACACCGCATGAATTTATAGCCATAGAATTAATTTGTTTGAAATTATCATTTGACAGTGTGCGGTGAGGTAAATACGAACTATGATTTAAAAATTGACGAACCAGGCGATCGATGGATTTTATATGGATTAACGATTTTCATAAGTGTGCGAAATTCAAAGCTAATTTTTCTACAGTTAAATTATAAATTCAGGATCTATAATAAATAAGGACAAACCGTATCATCGTCATCATCGGATTAAAATTGACCAGAATGAAGGTAATTAAAATTATTGGACTTGAATCATAAATTATTTGAGGTTGCAACATTCTTCCCCTATGAACAAGGGAAAAAATTCTGCGAATTTCATATACTAATCGCGATGGAGAATTGCAGTATAAGTTCGTGCCACGTACATCATATTTTAATACACAACGTCACGTTGACAAAGATGATGTGCGCGATAGTATTTAAACTACGCATGAGATGATAAATCGAGTAAATTTATGTTACACTTGCAGTTTGCGTGGGTGTTTCTATGATATACAGTACGATTAAAAATTAAACGAAAGCGGATTTATATAGGTACAGATAACGTTGTTGAGAACAAAATAAATCGTGGTATAAATACTGGTTATAATCGGATGACTCGATTGTCTCATCAAACTGTCAATCAAACGTCGCATTCGCAAAATAAATATCATTCGAACGTTACAATCAGATTATACAACGAGGTGCGGCGTTCGGATCAAAATATTCCCAATATTCTATCGAATTATATAATCACGTATTATAAATGTCACGATAACGAATGACGGGTATTAATTCACGTAAATTTTTGTACTACGTATATCACATGATGCAGTGTTTCTGATTTCAGAGACTTTGGTGCAAATAATATAAACGTACACATAGCGTATGGTATATATTATGTCTCTACATAGCCGGGTGCATATATGTTAGTATATAGCGCAGATGATTCTTCTCCTGCTGCTGTTATATATACCGCAAGGTCTGAAGCGATTCGCGATCTGCATCGTATAGTGAATAAACCATAACTCCGGATCAAGAAACGCCATTTTGCGCTACGAACTAAGAATTTACTGGACCACACACACTGTACATCATTCTTAATTCCGCTGAGCGTTCTGCGGGTCTGATATGCGGTGTTTAAAAGGATAGCTACAGCGCGCGGCGCGGGTCGCTGATCCTTTTTCTTCTCTCGCGTATAATATCGCCTGCTACAATAACCGATGCCCTAAAGAACAGATTTTGCGTGGGTAGTCGCACGACGTTTTCTGCTGTACTATACACGGGATGTCGAGCGGCATCTTAACTCTGCAGCTGATCTAAGCCCTTCGTATTTCCGGCGAACTATATACCGCGAACTGTTACAATCAGAATTTATTTATTTCACTTATTAAATACATAAAAACCTTCGGAGGATTTAAAGTAAACCAACGAATGCTGTAGATATACGCGTCTGACAAGTCACACGGAAACGTCCTGTATATACGAATTTATACACAATATATGGTGTGCATGATATTATGGAACATACAGGAGGGTTTGTTTCAAATACCGTAGTTGAGATTCGCTCTTAGACGATTTATTATTATTATAATACACTACGATTTGCTGTCATATATAATGGTGAGTTTAAATAGTGTAGAGAATTTTTTAGCAAATCATTGATATAAATTATGTACACCATATAGAGCGTTGGATTATTATAATATACGATCGATGTGAATATAATAATCATCTACCAATACCGCGATTATAAAAACAGTTGAATTGCGATTTCGAAAATAGAAGGAAAAAAGATTTTAATACAGAATGCAGCGGGCGACGTTTGGTGTTTCGTTATTTGAAAGAAAAATGAAAGGACTGCGAAATATAAGCAAAGTCGATTTATACATTTAAAGTTTACACTTCTTAATTGGCGGCGCCCGATTCACAGCTATGATTATACGTATTCTCATACGTGTATGAGTTTGAATGTACTACGCGGTTATAGAGAGAAAATACGAAGATCGTGATTCGGTATGTATTATAATCGGAGCGAATCCCACGGGACTTTTCCAGACCGATGCAGCTGGAAAGTGACAGGCTGCGGACGAGCAACGATAGCTGCTAACTGTAAACTCGCTGATTAAACGTCAGCGATTTGTAAACAACGTCTTGTTCAGAACTTGTTGAAATTGTTCAGCACACATATTTATCTGTATAGGAGTAGGTAAATTTGGTATATCACCCGAGCCATGCAACGCGTCCAAAACTCGCGCACCTAATCAGTGGGAATTTTGGGAAACGATTTACGGGGATAGCGAATTAAAAATTATGGAAAAACCGAAGACGATTCTCAAAACTTTCCATGCATAGCTATAATACTGACGGATATACGCATAGAGAGAATATTCTATATGCATGCTATAGGTCTAGTTTGCAAAATTGTCTCGAGTAGGTGGTCTGTATTAATTATCTACGGTTAGCGCTGCAGTTTCCGTTAATTGTGGTGATAAGATTATTACGGTGGGTATATAGATATGGGTAGAATATCAATTATAGTCAGAGATATACGAGGCGTGATGTGGATAACTTCTGGATAAGAGGATCGCGTTGAGTTGCAGGTGGATCTCTTCAGCGCCTCGCGGTTCAAACTTGAAAGTATAAGGGTATTTATTTATCCAGTGAACTTTGTCTGTTGAAGAGCCTTTTTCTACCCATTCATTTCATTCATCCTACTTCATTTCATTTCATCTATTTCACTTCGTATCGCATGATGTCACTGCGGCTATATTCCATTCCGATAATATCCTTCGACCGCGGTACTATGGCTGGTATGCTATCGCTTTATTATACAAAGTGAGGGGATCCCTTCGGTTCTCGGGATTATCTTCCTCTCTGGTGAGCCATCGGAAATAAAGATCGTTTGCTTATCTTTCGTACTAACACTCTTATTTTTTGAACTCAAGAGCCTCAGTCTCAACCTAGAGTCTCGCAACCGACTGCGGTTTCCAAGTCTCTTCTAAGCGCCGCTCTCTTGTGGTCTACGAATAGGTGAATATATAGGTATACAAGCAGTAGCTACCGATATTCTCAACTTTCCAAAGTCAGCCGCAATGCAGCGTCTTTACGCATTACCAACTTTGGACGCTGAGAAATCGTAAAAATGAGCAAAACAATTTTTCACCCCGATATGTAGCCTATTTTCGCTGTATTTATTATCGAAACATAAAAAATGCTCTTTTCCTTATCAAATATATTTCGAATTTTGAAGAATGAATATTCGTAATTTTCTTCCAATAAATCTGAATACGAAATGACATGATGTATATACCTGTTGAATTTCTATGAGCGTTCGCAGCGAAACTTACGTGATTTAAATTTAAATAACTGAGTTCCGGTACATATATATTTGAACGCGAAGATAATCCAAATTTATCACGTGCAAAGTTGGGAGATAGGAATTATTATGGATCGCGTTTTTCATCCGTTTTACATGAGAATTTTGTACTGCTTTTATATACCCTGCATAAATCGCATAATCGGGTTCCGAAGGTGCTCGTATTCGTAATTTTGTTAATTTGTGTGCCGCGTCTACATTCGTTCTCTTTCCATACGAGTTTGGTGTACAAGAAATATCCTATACATGTATTACGCAATGAAGCGCAAACAAGTACAATTTGAACTAGAAATGACGTATCTGATCGAATTACACATATGTTATTATTCGATGATTACATACCTTTGTACGTACCTACCTTCAACCCGATTAGACGCATACGACGTGGCTCACATTATCGGATCATATGTGGCCATGATACGAGTTAAAATGCTTCGTATAACATCGGCAACATATTAACCCAAATAATCTTCCAATAACCAGCCGGGGCGCATCGATCGGTGACGAAAAAATCACGTAATTCTCATGAACTCGATTAACAATTTCGTGCAAGTCCCGAACATATACTACCCATTTCGAATTTACTATCATGATTGAAAATGTAATTTTTGTTTAAAAAAAATCCTTACTCTGACGTAAATTCTTAATATATACTTATTTGCAGCAGATCAAATCCGCAGCCGTTCGAATTCGTTCGTGAAAACGTATAGTCGGCGGATATCAGGCGATCCCTGTAATATAATGAAAGGGTGAATATGCGACTTGTAACTAACCTCAACCAGCGCTCATGATCCTCCGCTCTTTGGACGAATGAACATCGAGCTGTACGCGCGGGTTACAAGATTTTGAGTGAACCGTGAAGTGGCATTAATCCCTAAAGCCGCAAAGCCGCAAAGCTGCAAGGTCCCCCGTACGTATAGGTATCGGGTCTCTTCGTCGCGGGGGTCTATTGTGCATGGCGATGATGTTCACCCCGTCGAAAAGCAGTCAATGTATGAAGAGTGAATGTCCATGTATGCATACATACCACATAATATAAGTAGAGACTGTAGCAGCAGCAGTACGTGTACGTATACGTCGCGAGCCAAGCTGGAGAAAAAAGAGAAAGAAAGAGAGAGAGAGAGTGGAGAGGTCGATATGTATATTGTAGGTATCTATTAATCCACAATAGCGGCCCCCGCCCCATGGCACAATAGCCTGTAGGAACGTAAAATCGGATAGCGATTTAAATGGATTTCAAGTGGCCGCCAGCTTCATCCCATAACTGCGAAAGGGCTCTCAATATCCTCTTCTAGAATTCATTGTCAAAGTATGCAAGGGCATTGGGCATAGGTCGCAGAAAATTTGCCCCTGTAGTACGAGCCGACTGTACACTATACCGGGCGCGCACTAGAAAAACTACAATATAATCGAGTCCTTCGAGTCCTACGGGACGTAGAAAAATGAAATGCATACATACAACCAATGACTATACGGTCGTCGGTCGCCCAAAATCTACGTCACGAAATAAATATGTATGCGTGAGTATATAGAAATTCTGCGAAGAGGCGTGAAAAATATACCCATGTATACCTACCGTATATACGAAACAAACCGAAAATAGGCTCGTGCCTTCCATTCGCGTCTTTTTCCCTGTGGCACTAGAAAATTATACATCTTTAAAATACTGCACGCGTATAGAGAGGAGAATTTTCTTACAATACGTAGTAGGATGTATAGGTGTGTATATAGGGTCTGTAAACGGTTTAGTTCGAGAGGTGTTCACCCACCAGTGTTTTCTACGGGATTTCTCCGTGTCGAGGTAAAGAATGGTCAGTGGGCATTGACTCTCTAGGATATATCTGCACCGGGAGGGGTCCCACCACTTTGTCAGGTTGTCACCTGGCCGAGTATACGAAAGAAATGGAGGGGCCTCGTCACTCACCCCTGTGCGAACCTTACACGAGCTTTATGCGCACCTTAAACCTTATGGACCTTCAGTCGAAATTCTAAGCAAGAAAACGCCTCTGATCTTCTGTCTTTTTTCCCAACTTGAAGAGCGTCAGAAACGTTGCGGCGTACTATACGATGGGAAACTTGTAAAGTATAGGTATCGGTTTCAATGGATGGGCTTCGGTGTCGCAGAGAAACGTCGGTACATAGATAGGTGTAGCTGTATGCACGTATACGTATACGTCTACCTTGGGTGCAAAGGACTGAGGAAAGCGACACGGCTGCTGACGTTGCTGCTGGTCGGAAGGGTCTCGGAGTTTGGACCCCCCGTCGTCCGGCTTTCAACCTTGAAACTCATACCGAGTTTTGAAAACCGAATCCGTGACCACTTTCAAAGAATAATGGAAGTTTGGTCGCCTAAAGTCATTGGGTTCTAATAATATAATGATCCGATTTCAAGTTCAACAACTCACTATACCTATACACATCCAATGATGATGATAATAATAATAATAATTATTATTATTGAACCTAGTCATGCGTAAGATTATGCGTGGAGACGGTGAAACTGGACGCGAATGCAGTCGGACAGATCGAAAGGTCACGACCCTTGCAGTTCGATATATTTTTTATTTCCTCATCATATCATGAAGCTAAACAGTCGGGATATATTGTAGGTAATATTCCATGATTTTTTGGTATAAACTTCAAGAATGAACGTAGGCATAGGTAGAAATAGCGGACAAACACGCATGGGTAATACGCCGCTTTTAACCGACCATCATCCGGTGTTTTCTGATATAAATTTTTATACGATGACAAGATAATAACATATGAATTGTAAAACAGACGGAGCAAACGCATGCCTACTACATAGAATGCCGACATCGACATCAACGACGTTGGTAATGGTAGAAAAATTTAATCCTCATCATCGCGAGATCCGACTCTTATTTTTTGGTCCATCTGCCCTGCGCGCGGTGGCCTGCAAGTGGTCAGCGGTAACCCATACGAGTTACCGGTCATACGTGCGGACTGCCGTTGACTCGAAGTCATATTTTAATATAATTTTTTCAGTTTTATTATTCAAGTCGATATAGTATATAGGGAACTGGTAATATTTTATCAAGTCAGAGTCGGAGTCCCGGCATCGGTATATACGAGGATATATACATACATGGGTAGGTGTGAGCACAAACCTGTTATACCGATCTATGGGACATTTTATCATGGATCTCTGATATGAAAAAGCATATTTTACACTAATAGCCGAAACGGGCCTAATCCTCCAGTTTACGATCCCGACACCGTACACGCTACGCGTACTCCGATATTTTCCTCAGTCTCCGATCCTACCGTTTTTTTTTTTTCTTTTTCTTCTTTTTCTTCTACGATGCGGTTGCTCATGCATACACCGATATGCAGAACAGCTCAACATTTACACGTTCGGTCCAAATTAAAAGGTTGACCTTTCAGGGTTACGACTTCCGCGCTCGCTGTGATATGCTAGGCGATCTAACGGCACGATTTTTTATATTTCACTCCGTACGAATATACGATACTTATTATAACGATTAACGCGATCGGGAGTGTCCGTATGAACACCGATGATAATTTTATTCCTACGCCGAAATTTATTTCACATTATTGTTTCACGTATCGTATAATTTTTCGATTTTTTTTCAATGATCGTGACATTTTTTACCAAATATTGATATTAAACAGTCATCAAAATGAAATATATATACATATATAGATGCGTATCTTAAAACGGATTGTCCAATAAAAGTCATGACTGATTCATTGAAAAACAAACTTTGAAAATTGCAAATATTTCAAAGATCGGTCGCCAATTCGAGCGATCCCCTGAAAATTGATTTCAAGAACTCCTCTCCATGTGTACTACATGAAGTGAAATTATTCTTCCAACTGATTGCTTCGAACGTCAATGAGATCTAAAAAGTGAGTCACGCCTATCATGTCTGTAAGATAATAAATGTGATCGAATAATGTGAATAACGATAGGAAAATTGAACGTGTGAACATTCGGACGGGTGGCACACATACGTAGCGTGAAGTCGAGGGACGATCGTTTATGGTTTTGGTTTTAGTTTTGGTTTTGGTGGTCAGCCATACGTCACGGGATACATCCTATAGGTATATGCGTACTACGTACAATAGCATCGGAGTTAGGCCTCCGCCACATATAATGCCATTATGATATTACATTATACTATATCCTGCAAGTCGGTGTCAGCCCCCTCGTTCAAAATATCCATCCCCTTGCACAATACCCTTCGTACAGCACGTACCATTCGCGGTTTCAACCTTTACGGGGGTTAGAGAAGGGCGTGAAGTTATGGCGTCTGCTGCTGCTGCACACCCGTACGATTATTATATCCTGCTATGCTATATGCTGGTCTCTAGCAGCTTCTCAATTCGCCATTCTACTAATCTGATCCCCGCATATGTTCTTCAAAGTGTTTCCCCAATGTGCGCATCGCATATATACGTTGCTACGTATGCACATAATGAGTATATAGCTATATGTACGTATGTAATTCATTGTTCCCCTTGTCAGATTCATGTATACAATGATGGGAAGCCGGTTTCGCACGTCACGGAGTCATTTTTCAAATTTTTTATTGGCTCAGCTAAAGTTCCGGGCGTTTTGTTCCGCAAACTGCTTGTACCAATTTTTTTTATCTTCCTTTTTTCATTTTTAGATCAGCAGGTATAACGCGTTGTAGAGTCACATATGATATGGCGGTAGGTCGATTTAACGATTTCATTAACAGAATATTATGATAATTTACCAACCGGTTTTAGATTTTTTTTCCTCGGCAGTATAGATACGATGATATTGGTTCACTTTTCGAGTGGTGTGAAAAAAAGAAACCAAAAAACAAAAAAAAAAAAAAATCAAAGGAGAGAACAATTTTCTCAAAAACTGCATAATCATCCAATGAAAAAATTGAAAAATTGATTCGAAAAATCGCGTAGTCACTTGTATGCCGTTGATGATTCGCTCTTTGATGCGTGTATAAGAGCATGAATGAAATATTCAGATTGTATATGCGAGACTCATGTCGATGGAACTCGGCACTGACTCGCTATAGCGCGGGTTGATCCCTCGTTCAAAGCACGATTAATTCTCCACAGATCAAGCCTCCTGGAATATCATTTTTTATAACACTGATTATACGAAGGATGATCGCTCGCCCTACTCCACCGAACCTTTTGTAAAAAGAAAAAACATCCCATTCAATTCCAAAACTTCGAACGCATATTATATATAAGAAACGTATATACCCAGTTGTATATCATATGTTACGTACGCATACCTGCGTGCGAATGTGAACATATATTTGGAGTAAACGTACGAACAAATCCGCCATTTTGTAAAATCTGGTCTCGGTTTAGCTTGACCCTTAAAACTGCAGCAGTCGACTAACCAGCAAACCCTTATGGAAAGGTTCACTCGCAGCTCTTCTCTCGACGATTTTGTTTTCGTACACACCGTCTCACTCCCCAGGGACGATCAATTACCCGAGGGGACTTTTCTACTCACATCTATTCCTCGTCAGCTATGTATAACGTTTTAACCGCGACATTTGACACGCCCCTACCATCCAGAAAGGCAGCAAAGCACAGGCGACGATCAAACCGCTTCTTGAACACAATATAATGTGCACGGCTATATAATACACGTGAGCCATTTTATACACATTTATTTATATATATATGTGTGTGATATTTGTATAAGTGTACGAAAACGTGGACGGGAGTCTAAACGTTTTGTAGGACAAGGCCCGCGAACCGAGCTAAAAAAAGCAAGAACTTACATTTCTCCGGACGCGTACATATAGGTATAAGTATGTCAGTGTGAACTTCATATGTGAAGTTTTTATACCAACATGCGTTACACAACTAATATAATGTAAATTCTATACATAAAAACGTTGAAGAGATCTCTATGGTTATGTATAATGTTAAGTGAGAGTGAGGATGTAAACTGGAGAGGGTCGTCGTTGCGGCCACCGAACGAGGGATGAAAAGAAGAACTGCCGCTAGGTTATGTTAGCAACAGTGTCGCACTCCACGGGGTGTCGGGTATACATAGGTATGCATGTATACACATTTATATACCGTAAAGGTGTATCGGTACCATGTACTCGTACATTTCAGTTTTGTACATACCAGGAAGGAAGAGAGGTACCAATACACAGATACTAGAAGGTATGTCGTTGACTCGCGGCAACAAACTCACGTCAAACGACCAGCTGCTTAGGGCGTAACGCACGCCTCCGGCGCATTATGTATGTACTTCAGAATATACACTTATATATGATGTACGGACCCAATGAGATTCTTCGATAAATATATTCCCTGTACTTATTTATGCTGGAATTGGAAATCATCTGAGATCCAGGTAAAACGTGTACAAAAAAATTATAGTAATGTGCATACAGGTATATGCAAGGAGAGCGCATGAAAAATTCAAAAGCTTTATTATTTCGATCAAACGATCGATAAAATTCCAATTGCCATATCCGACTGCAGATTTTTTCGATTTTGGTTCGCTATGAAAAAGACGAGTATAGTATCAATGTTGGTTGCGATCTTATTTTTAGAAATTTTTTCCGCTTTCGACAAGGAACTTTTTGCAAGCTGAAAGTGAGGACGTATAAAAAGCGTCCTGGTGATCTCGGGTGTTTTATAAAACTGCGAAAAATAACTTTTTAGAAAGTGTAATTCTGTTGCCCTATGTCAGTTATCAGATTGATACACCAAACTAACGTGGGTAACGCTGGCGTAATCTTCTCGTTGCATACTAATGACATTTTGCATAGCAGCACGTTCATGTAGGTCTATATATATTGCGTGGGCACGTTATATTTGCAATAAAATTAAACTACCACGCGGATGCGTGTACGAGCGCAATTAACACCCTTTCAGATAATGTATGTATTGTAATTACAGTATATATGTATACAGGCTTATGGTACGATTCACTATACATTATACACGCACTAAAAAATAATCTCAGAAGTATAAAGGATCATCGTAAATTTGTAGCAACAGATTGAACGAGAATAAGGGACATCGATCAATTTCTGCTCTGTCGTTAGGATCACCCGTTTCTTTTTTGTCTGCACAACTTACAATACTCCCTGCGGGGCGTGCGTGTCACTAGTTTCCGCGCCATTACCCGTTCGCGGTTGTTTCGTTTACCGCAGCATCCCATATAATAATACCTACACCTATATATCTATACGACCCACTACATAGATACCGATACGGAGTCCCCCATCTGGATGGTCCCTTGCCTCGTCCGTCAAAACCGGAGGCCGTTTTATTTAATAAATAGGACAATTGCTTTCGCCTGCTACGGGAAGTATGAGACTTGCAGACGGTGTTGCGGTATTGATAAGTTTCAGAATGTTCTTAATCCCGTAGTACGTCGAAATTAATGGGTCCTATCCTCGACGCCTTCACCGCAGAACATTCGAAGATCACCTTGCGCCACGAAATGAAATCTTCTTTTTTTTTCTCCGTAAAAATTGTCGAAAACGATTCTGTAAAGTCAATACATTTTTCCAAAAAAGGTGCAAGGTCATCTTTCTGTTTTTTTTTGTTTTCTTTTACTGAAAAAACTAGGACATATCGTACTAATTCTGTATGAACGTTATGTATGTATAGATATAACAGTTCGCCTGATACTAATTACCTCTGCAGAGAAGTTAGACAATTGGAATAGGTATCTAATCGATGAGTGGGGTCGGAACGCCCACGGAAACGCGTGATCGGCTCCTCATTAGCACCTGAAAGCTGTGCACGGGCGAACGGGGCGACACGTTCGCTATATGGTTAGGTGTGTATCTAGAGAAGAGCAGAGATATATGTATATAGGTACCTGTATAATATAATCAAGTAGCGAGACATCCCAATTGTGTTGAAATCGGGTGTACATGGAACTGTCCGTCGGTAAGAAGTTGAGGGTAGCAAAATTTCGAAAAATTAAGTGATTGGTGAATATTTAAATTTTAAATCTAAACTCCATATTTCGTTTTATGTTTTTACATCAACCTTTCATGATTTTGTAATATTGACGGGCTATGCCTTTTTCATTTATATTCTCCTAACGAACTACCCCCAAATTATATTCAATTATTTAACACATTTTTGTTATTTTGACGATAGAACTTCTTTTTGTCAACAACGATAGTCAGTCTCAAGTCGAACTTCTGACGCGAGACTGCATTTTAAAATACAGCATTTTCTCAGCATTATTCTTTTTCCTCGAATTTATTTGAATTTTCATTTATTCATTGGGTTCAGCATTTATTAAACCAGCAATTGTGATTACCATAATTATTGAAGTTCGATTTATTTGGATTATTTTGCCCATTCGCTACATTTAGCACCCGTTTTGATTTTTCACCAATACTTTCATAATTATTCCGCTCGCGCCATTCTTACAATATGTTATTAGTGGGGATTCCAGGACGCATGGCACTTGAATTTACACCTTTTTAAAACGACGCGAATAGGAATTTGCCATTTGCTGGCCCACCTCTTACAAAATCTGAGTAGTAGTAGCGATTGTACAATTCAAATACTCTGAGAAGAAACCCCGAAATTCAACCGAGTTTTCGAAAGGCTGCCTTCCAAAAATTCATACACCGAAGGTGTGAAAATGAAGTTTGCATCGAGTGTGGTCGAAACTCTTTTTCAAATAACAAGATTTTCGGAATGACGACTAACTATATAATCTCTTATTTCAGACCGAGGTGGAGGATGTGGCCGCCGAAGTATGTGCTGTGGCTGCGGGACAAACGGTGGCACCAGCAACGGGGGTTGGCACAGAACTTCCAACGGTAACTGCGACGATGGAGTGCGGGGGATGCGGCGACAGGGTACGAGAACGGACGGTCCTTTGCGTAGGAGGACGAACTTGGCACTCGAGGTGTCTCAGGTGCTGTGCCTGCGCTCGACCTCTTCACGACCAACACTCCTGCTTCCTCAGGGGCATGAGACTCTACTGCCGGCACGACTACGCGATGTGAGTAATCCTTGCCAGCTCGATTGTCTCCACCTTCCACTTTTTCATTCTCAATTAAGAAATTTTCAAAGATTTCTCAAATATGGTTTTGGAATCAATGATAAAGAAAACTGTGAACGTTTCTCAGAGCGAGAAGGGCCTGTTTTGCCCTTAACTTCTCCACCTCACTTGAAGTACATACAGTGAATTATACATAGATGATCCCAACCTACACGGTATATAACATAACTCCTTACGAACAATGGATGTTTGTTCGCCCATGAATAACGGCAGAAGTACGATGATGATGATGATTTCGAGGCGCGACTATACGCTGCAGGGCTATCACAACACAACAATATATTGTGACTTCGGGTGACTTTCGGACGTAACCAGCACCACCTTGTAGTGTACCTTACCAATGGCATCTGGTGGTGACCAGGCACTATTTGCAGGCCTGTGGACAGCAGGCAGAGAAAAATCTACTCGATGTACATATAATGTGAGATTCTTGCTTCCTGGTGCCCCTGCCCTCCTCACCCCATGTGATAATCGATCTGGCGTTATATAGTCAGATTTCCCTTCTATACAGCTTATATCATGACTTTGCTTCGGCCGCGGTAGGACAACATATCGTACGGAAAGAGCTTCAAGCTTTGTGTTTATCCAACTGTCAATCAGTTTTGAAGGTACATCGGGATACGGCGTGCCATGTTATTCTGCGTTATCTTTTTTTATTCCGTCTCCTATGATCGTTTATCTGCGATCTAGTCGATCGAATCGTTGCATATAATGTATCGCGCGTGTATTTAGATTGTATCGCAAGATTTCAAATCGATCCCCGCGGAATTACAGGATCATTTCACCGCGACAACGCGTTCGTACGAGAATGAAAAGATTCAAACGTCTGCGTATGAGAAGTGAACTCTCAACTTAGAATACGGACATTCTGCAAGTCACATGACGTAGACGATATTATACACCAGGAATTTCTGTATGTATCCTTAGGGAAGCGAAAAGTACTTTTCAACACATTTCACGATGATCAAGAGCATATAAGAGCACAACGTGGCAATTGATCATTTTCGAAGAAACGATTACGAAACTTATTTTTCGTTCCTTTCATTTTTTCTTTTTTAACTCGATCGAAAAACGCTTCCAGACATAACGTCAGAGAGAATTGTTTTATATTCTATAAAAAAATCTAATCGCATTACTACGGAACGTCTGATGGTAACATTAGGTCCGTTGCGCGGAAAGATGAAGGAAGTATGATCGTCTTATACGCATTATTATAAATATTATGAACAGCTACAGGTGTGAATATACATATATACCTGGGTGACGCATACGTTCAGGGTATTCTTTATATATACTGTGTGCTATTCTTAGGAATACACAAGCAAACGCCGCGCCGCTTCAGGGTTTATAGTAAAGTTGTTTCATCAATCACTCGGACACGAAGAGCTGGTTACGGTGGATTAATACGCTGTAAATTACAAAGGTACGGATATCGTACGTATACGTATAATACAGCATACATGTATACATGTACATAGCACATATCGTATGGTATCTGCTCGCAGCAAAAGTATCGGTAAAGATAACTGACAATGCGATGAACCTCGAACTGCGACAAACTGTATAACATAACCAAACTATGGTGTATATAAATACGGGAAAAAAGAACGCATAATAATCCGTTATTATGTGCATCCATAAAACTGCTGTATACCGGTACACAATGTAAAGTGTAAACGCTTTATAGATGTACATAAGAATGGGGTTTGAAATAAAACGGAGAATATATACACTTGATTGACGTGTCAATAATTCTTTCGACAATCAACGCGCCGTCTACATTCGTTTCGAAGGTATTTGTATTTATACGGGTTACGGTGATAATGACACGTATCTTTCTTCCCTCGTTGAAACTCCTTCGCCATCAACCTCAACTTTTTAGCTCATTTTATACTTCGGAGATATTGGGCGAAGACGTCACAAGAATCGTGATTCATGACACTATACCTATTGCGATTTATCACCCATGGGCAAACCTTTTTTTTTATTAAATGCATGGGTGACTGGTCATGCCGTTAAATTATAGCACGATTCAGAAACTTGGAAGAATTCGGTGTTTTATTTTATCTCAAATCCAAAACAAACTTTTTCCCAGACACGATCGACAGACATATGATAAAACTCGATCACCAGCTGAATCGCACTCTTAGGACGTACCTAATTCATTTTTCTATAATTCATCTACTATAAACCTCTGCAATAATTTGCTCTTATAAGTTTCTTCATGTTAGATGTGGTATGTCTTTTGATAAATCGTATTACAAGCCGCGCGATGATGACTCTGTAACATATTTATTGTATAAGCGACTTTCAGCTGGATTTGTAATGCAAAAGAACAATGATCGGTTCGTCCCGTACGGCAGCCGCAGCATCAAGACATCTTATTCAACATTCAAATCCCTTTTGAGGTCTCTTCAAGCCTCCGGATTCGAGTCCGGATTTGTCTAGTTAGAGATTTTATAGGCGTGGCTCCACGAGTAAAATAACAGAAACAATAGGGTTTGCCACAAGAGGGATTAGTCCCACAGGTACCGTAAAGATTTTTCAACTCACAGGGTAAAAGGACATCAGAAAACGAGACACCGTAAAATTATTTGATGGAAAGAATGCAATTAGAATTTAACTTTCGCATTGCATACAGTTCTGTACTAAATGAAATCTTCTTCACTTTGGAATCTTTTTCACGAGCATGTATAGTGTCCGATAAACAGAAATAAAACAGCATTCCGATCCTGCTCGAGCAGTCCTGTAAGAGGACTCGAAACGAGGACTATACTCTTTAGTCTAATACCGTACCTGAATGAATCTGTATAGGTCTGACCGCAACGTTGAACTGTAGATATATTATAGTATTTTAATTCTATTTGGGTTCGGTCTTCAGGGACGCGCCGTGCGTTGCATATCGTACGGTCTGATCAGGGTGGGTTAGGTGGGCCACCAAAGTAGTCGCGTGGCTACCGAGTGCCCTGAGCAGACGACTTCTCGGGTTTTCTCTACAACCGCGTCTCATGCTGACCGTTGACCACTGCAGCAGTAGCTTCAGCTTCTCCTCCTTCTCCTTCTTCTTCTTCTTCTTCTCCTTGGCAATAAGACGCCTTGCGCTGGGGAGTACGACCTGCAAACTTGGTTCAGGGTGGATGAACGCCGATCTCTGGGATGCACTTTCCATGTTCATGAATATGATAATCGGCTAATGGTCGCTAGTTGTTTAATTACCCAGTGGCCACCGGTGCCCGGGGCAGCAAGGCTCCAGGACCTGGCGACAGACTGCACCCCATTCATCTGCGCTCCAACTCCTGCAGGACTCTTATGTATCCAAAGTCTCGCTTGGCTTCATGCTCTCCCTGTAACAGCCTACGTGCGTGTGTCTTGTTCCCCTGCAGCAGACACGACTACCGTTTACAAAAGCGTAAGCGGTAACCAAATACAGAAATGTTCGCGGAAAAATTCGCCTCAATCTCCGATACTTTTCAATTTTTAATCGACGCATCGCACGCTTTTATTACGATTATTTGAAAACTCTATGGACTTTATCATCTGACTAGATTTTCATTTCGTAAGAAAGAATTACGACCGCTTATCACGGGTGCGTAGGTAAATTTAGAGAGCCAGAGGAAGAGAAACTGATATGCATTCTGCTCTCCCGTCGTCTCCATTTTACACGCATGGAACGATAAATAAATTACATATTCCTATGGGCAGATCGCGAAGTGCACGCCATTGGGAGAGGTTGGTGCTGCAATAAACACCGTCTTTTACGCTTTAGCGTTATTTATCTGTCCGTACGCCATCCGTTTCGTTGCTCTCTTTATACTTGCAGCGACTCTTATCCGAAAGATATAGCCCTACGTCACGTATAGTTGGCTACCTATATATATATCTCTTACTTCGCCGTTCGAGTTCTTACAGGAAAATTACTAAAGTAAAGTAACCCTGCAAGAAGTGATGTACTCCAGACCCTATAATATCCAGCTATTGCAATGCTACAAAGTGGATGCGTAAAAATAGAAATTTTTCATCAACGAATAGGGAAATTGGTACAATAAGTACAGAAAAGCTGGAGAATTTTAACTATGTTCCAAGAAAATGAAGGTGCATTCCTTTACCTTTGATTAATTAATTGAATAACGTAAAGTTATCACTTTTCAGGGCTTTTGGAGCGAAATGTGCGAAATGCGGGCGAAGCGTGGGCGCCGGCGACTGGGTGCGGAGAGCAAGAGAGCGCGTTTATCACCTGGCTTGTTTCGCATGCGACGCTTGTTCGCGACAACTTTCAACCGGCGAACAATTCGCACTCTTGGACGCGCGGTTGCTCTGTAAAGCGCATTACCTAGACGTAGTCGAGGGAAATAATACATCCTCTGACGGTGAGATGACTCACCGCACATAAAAGAGAAAACGAACAAAATGAAAATCTTATTCGAACAAAAAAATCAAAAAAAAAAAAACGATGATAAAGATGGCTGAAAATAATTGCAGAAGGCGGTGATTCCGAGAGCGGTCACAAGGGAGGCAACAAGGCGAAGAGGGTGAGAACGACGTTCACGGAGGAACAATTATCGGTTCTTCAGGCTAATTTTCAACTGGACAGTAACCCCGATGGTCAAGATCTGGAGAGGATAGCCCACGTCACCGGACTCAGCAAAAGGGTTACGCAAGTGTGGTTCCAGAATTCCAGGGCAAGGCAAAAGAAGCATCTTCACACGGGAAAGCTCAAGGGTCAGCATGGTCGGTTAATAATTCTTTTGATAAGGTCCAAACATTCGTCGGGCGGATGATAATTAGTTTTTGCCAATGTAAAAAAATGTTAGGAAACGTGCACTCTAAGATTTATCAGGTGAATGTGGCGAATCGATTACTTATTCCCAGATTTTTTAAAAATTTTCCGCGATTCTTTGTGTTTTATTGTAAGAGAAAGAATCGATTCAAAATTTCACGTGGAACGTATCTTAGAAAATATTTGTTTTAATGTCGTTGCAGTCCACCAGTCGCCCCCGAATTCCGGCTCCCCAGCCGCCGGCGATTTTGGAAGACATATCAACCTTCATTTGACTTACTCTTTCCAACATCAACAACATCAGCATAATCAACAGCCACAACTGAGCCCCGCTGCATGCAAAAGTCCCACACCTTCACTTTACCACAATCATGGTAAGACTTTTTTTGTCAGTTTAGTTGGTTATTCCGATCTCACAAGTACGATGCACTTCGTTTTTGTTCAGACTCCCGCATGATCTCCACGTTGAAACAAATAATTTTTTCAAACTTTTCGTTTGTTTTTTTTTTTTTGGTTTTGGTTTTGGTATTGTTTCAGGTTCAGAACAATCCATGGACGAATTATCACAAGATTCCATGATGCTCTCGATGCCAAACGAAGTCTGAGTTTCAGCTTCGGTCTGCGACGTTGTAGACGACAAACTAGACGCGGTTAATTCTACTAGTATAAAATCCGCGGTGTTCCGAAAATCAGAGTGATAATTAAATTTAATTTGATCATAAAAACGTTTGTATTATATCTATAGTTATAAACACCATCTATATAATATCATAAATATAGGTAGATGGAATTATAAAACCGCGCGATATATATTATTTATTATACAAAAACTATATATTACTTATATAAAAATATTTGCATAAAGACTAATTAATAATAATCGTCGTTCGAATTATAAATCGAAAGAAAAAAGGAATAAATAGAAAATCATTGATTTTGTTTTTCACATAAAAGCGTAAAATATAGACCATATAGATAGATAAGTTATATTCGGCAATACGGTACATTATACCTACGAATTGTCGACACCGAGCCTCTCGCCAATGATTAAGAAGAAAGAAAATGCATATTCTAAATAATTGCTAAATAAACCACAACTAAATTATTTAGTCTGAATCTGGTTTACGTAAACATCAGGAACGCAATACGTACTATAATTCGAATAATTATATCATTGGAAAGGAATAAAATCGCATTATGTATAGTAATGGAATGACATCAATAATGAAAATAATCGAAGATGCGAATAAATAAGGATCTGAGATCAATTTTAATAAATTGTTATCATTGTTGAAGCATATTTTAGATCCGGTGATCGAATCGCGCATCTAAAAAAGCCCTAGACCTATATAGATTCGCGATTTCAATCTGACCTGCCATATAATTATTATATATTTATAACGATGTACATATAAAAAATTTTTATCAATACTAAACAGACTAATGCCCAGATATCTTGGTATTATTATATACTTACATATTGTATGTATATGTATCTGAAATCGATTAGCCAATTACAATGATTAAGAAAGGATTAAGTAATTAATTGAAAAATAACGAATAGGATTTAGAAAAATTGTTTATGTAAATATTGTACGATAAATCGACTTACGAAGTATATGTATAATGTGTATAAATATATATGTATAGATATTATGTATACTGACATATACGAATTAAAATTATTATTGACGAATGATTTATAATGTGCCTCTTATTGATCCAAACTTCATAAACGAAGGACAAATTTTAATAACTATTAATGTAAATTACTGTCCCAATTTTTATACAAAAATCGTGTTACGAAATTCATTCTTTATCAATTCAATATGCAATTCATTTTGATAATTACCAACCTTAATAACTGACCTATATTATCAGTCCGGAAGGTTGTACAAAAAAAAATGAAATTCAACGATGAAGAATTTCTTTTGAATTACATGAAAATATACTTACCGGTGAGGTTGATGATAAATTTGTTGAAATTAATTCTTCTGTGATTCTCGCGTTCGTTGATTTCTGTAATAAAATCCATTGCGAGGTAGTTGTGAACATCGTTGGGAAGGAGTTCAACATCAAGACTCCTCCACGAATTTGGGAACGGACTGCAGGTAACAGTAGGAACGAGAGAAAATACGGATAATGTATAAGGTGATTTGACAGCGATAATTGAATTAACGTAGATATATAAACAGATATATAAATGACACTTTATTAACAGTACGATTAGTTCATGTTTTTTAATAATTAATATTAATGATATAAATTTACAATATGGTATCATATAATTTAATTTAATACCTGTATAGTGCAACGCGTATATTGGGTATATTTAACACTTGAACTTTTTCCTACACACGTATAAGTATAATCAATTAATTAATTACTTAATTAATTAATTAATTAGTTAATTCGAATTCAGCATCGGTTATAATTCAAATATATATATGAGAGTTCATTTCTTTGAGAGTACGTAATTCCAGCCGGTTTATTTCTGTACTTATAATGAATTGACGAGGGAATAAATTGAAAAACACGTACATAATTAGTAGATCATATACAGTTGAAAACAAAAAGACACCGACAATTATATGAAATAAATAATATGTAAAAAGTGTGGAATCCTATCTGTATATTTACAAAAGTTGAGATTTTAAAAAAATAACAATAATGATGATAATAATAACGATAGCCTAAGCAGAGCTTTCTTTGTACAATTTGAAGCGACAAACAACGTATAATTATTAACATCATAATTCGGATCACGTTATCAGCCGCCTCTAACCCCATGAAGATTTCCTGTTTGGGTAGAATTACCTGCAACAGAAGTAGGTCGCCCTGCTCTAATAATAAAATAACCTTAAAATCAAGTTCGAAAAAATGGTGTATGAAAATTGGATAGAGAATATCGAAATTAATGACGCATCGGTAATCGGACATCAGGTTTGTTCAATTATACGCTACGTAGTATAGAAAACAGCAAATTACCCACTCTGATGGCAAAATTGGGGCTGCATCAGGGTTGGTGTCGATGGGGTCATCGGGGTCATCGGACTACCTGGACTCTCACTTCCGACGCTACTGCTCTGATAAGTCCCTTGAAGATACGCACCCTGCACTCCTTGGACGACCCCTACACCCCCGTAAAGGTCACCGGGGTGGTGCTGAAGCGGGGGCGAATGGTGCACTGAGAAATGTAAAAATAATCTTCAGATAATTAAAAACAATTTCCAAGTAAAATGGTTTTATAAAGTTTGGTGAAGTTAGCGAAAAAAATCAGCTTCTTGCATATAATAACGACGAAAAACATTATAACTTTCCTTTTATCCTTTTATGAACACAATGAAATTTTTTTGGAACGTTCCCATATTTTGCCCGAGATTTCAATTATTAGATTCACCTGAAGAATCGAATGAACATATGAAAAATCTTTACGGAAACTCTCGTTGCCTATTTTCAGGATATTTCGAACTTTTATTAAGCACAATTAGCGTGTGGACTAATTTATCATATTTAGATGAAGTTGACAAGTAATAAAAATTGATAAAAATTCACATCAATATGACTATACGAGCTACCAGTGACTTACTTTGGGTTTTGACCTTTCCGCTGCAGTGTTTTTTCTGCCTTGCCCTGGAGTTTTGGAACCAAACTTGCGTAACCCTTTTGCTAAGTCCGGTGACGTGGGCTATCCTCTCCAGATCTTGACCATCGGGGTTACTGTCCAGTTGAAAATTAGCCTGAAGAACCGATAATTGTTCCTCCGTGAAGGTCGTTCTCACCCTCTTCGCCTTGTTTGCTTTTCCGCCTTCGGAATCACCGTCTTCTGACGACGACGTGTTATTCCCCTCGACTACGTCTAGGTAATGCGCTTTGCAGAGCAACCGCGCGTCCAAGAGTGCGAATTGTTCGCCGGTCGAAAGTTGTCGCGAACAAGCGTCGCATGCGAAACAAGCCAGGTGATAAACGCGCTCTCTTGCTCTCCGCACCCAGTCGCCGGCGCCCACGCTTCGCCCGCATTTCGCACATTTCGCCCCGAAAGCCCTGAAAATTGAAAAATCCAAAAGTGTCATGGATGATCAGAGTTTTTTCTTTTACAGGTGAATGAGGTTTTGTATTATAATTCCAAAATCCGGTCGTTTAATGAGAGTAAAAACTAAGCGCGTGGTGCTAGTGAGTAGCTTTGGGAAATCGAATTTCCTCCTGTACAAAATGACGCGGATGGTCGGCAGCCAGGATCAGACGGCAGCAGCAGCAGCGTCATCATTGGAGTACTTTAATTCCCTCGTGAGTTATAATGCCTATTACCGAAAAACAAATGAATAAATTAGGGCGGGGTCGTTTGGTAGCCGTAGTCCCTAGAGATTTATGAATGGCCACGTTTATATACGTATAGGTATATACTTTCGTACATATATATGTGTATCCCATGCGTATATATATCCAAAAGATGCTCTCGCGCAAGCTACACACCTTTATAACCTTCCTCATGTAGGTACACGAAACCCTGGCGCCACTATTTATGTAAATTCACGAATACTCCCAGATACAAGACAGATTAAGAATTCGTTCGGTAGGGCAACACAACGTGCGCGAGGAGGGCAGCTCCTAGGCGTGCCAGCAGTTCTGATCGGTACGTAGAGAAAATTAGCATAACCAATACTGTTACAGAAGGATATCGACCAGGCATACAAACTCCTTATGTACTTTCCGTTTTTTTGTTTTTCTTTATTTTTTTATTTTCAACTCGCTTCCATCGCCCATTCGTGACTCGGCGTCGATATTTGTATATACCGGTCTAATTATTCCCCATATAGCCACAGTTTATCATCCGTATAGGTATAGATTTTTTTTTCTTTTTTTTTTGTTGGTATTACGTAGGTATGTAACGTCGTGCCCGAATTTTCGTGGATTAAATCTACGCGAAGATCGTTTGAATTTCGTGAGATATTCCTGATCGTTTTATTACTAGAATTTATAGTGGAAACGCTGCGCGGTGAAATTATGCAACTCGCAATGCTCACAGATGGAAATTATTTCTGTTCCTACAGAATATTACAGTTGCGTTAATTACGTTTCCATTATTTCAAGTTACAAAAAGACTTGAAAAAACTTCACCTAATTTATAATAAATTTTATTAAATTCTGATGTTTCAAAGATTCTAGGAAGTTTTCAAATCTCCTAATAATGTATATCCGGTAATTTTCTTCATTGACTTATGTATGGCGTATATCGAAACCATGTAATTTAGAATCTTATAGTTAAACCTGCGTACAAAGCTAGGTACGAATTAAATACATGTGTTTTCGATATACGTATGAAACCGTGAAGCTGTAGAGCGCATATGAATATAGGATGTTTTTTGATTTATTCATCTCCGAAACTCGCCCCCCACAACACACGTGTGTATCCATATGGTATGCGTATGTGCGGTGCGAACACGGGCAAGTCACTGCAGCAGTCAACCGGAGTTACGAGGCAGATTCCTCAGTCGTTTTCTACCAAAGTCACTGCATAGGTACGTATTCAAAGACAGAAATCATCCCGCACCACCTTCGCTGCGCTCTTTCCATCTCATTCTCCTCGCCATGCTCCGAACTCTATATACCGAACCTCCTTCATTTTTCCCTGCAATGCAGGATGGCCTTTACAATCTCACGTTTATACCGCGTCGAATATTATACAGGGTGGTACAAGAAGAGGGGTAGGTTAAAAAGATTGATCATTCGAAATTTCTTATCCTTTTAAAAATTTAAAACCGCGCGGGAAAGATGAAAAAAAATTTTGAACTGTGAGAGAATTAAAATATTGAAATGCAAAATTGATTATATTTTTGTCACGAGGGTCTGTAGAGATGAATGGAGAATGTTCAGAGAAATTAAAAAAAAAAGCCAAAAAAAATAATAAACAAATAAATACACATTCTAATAACAATGGTACCGAAAATAAAGTTCAGTACATAATAATTGAAGTGAACTTGAATTTCGAAGTTTTGACGACGTAGAAATTATGTGTCTAATTAAATTAGTTGGTAACATGAAAACTAATGGAAAAATTCAGGGAATTTCTAATCTTCAAGGAGATGCGTGACGTGAAGAATTTGATATACACGTATAACATGCATGTATAGGCATACCGTATGTACCATTCGCGCATTTCTAATACACGTTTGAACTGGTATATTCATAACGTGCGTAGATGGAAAAGTGATTGGAAGCTTCGAGTCCGAAGGTGAAAAAAGAAAAAGAAAAATTTCAAGAAAAAAAGAAAAGAAAAGATAAAAATCATATATATAGCTACTAAAGCTACAGACATACATCTGCCTAATATATAATCGCAACGCCTTGAGCTCGTAGAAATATCCTTTACATAAGCAAGAATTGTGCAAGTGTATATGACGGACGCGTAGGTATAAAATCTTTAGATACGTACATATATGTGTAACATGCCCATAACATTAATCAAGTTGCGAAGCCCTCGGCGACGAGCACTTCGAATCTTTACCATAAGATCGGCCTTTGCCGCTTCCATATCACGAACACGTACGTATAATTTCTACGTATCAAAGGTATGTTCTCCTACGTTATAGGTACATCCATATACATTGTATTCTATATATATAGGTATACGTGATGGTCTAGCCCGCGGAGTATAAAACTATCGCGTGCTAGAGAACGGTCTTGTACATGCGGACGGATTTTATTCCGTGGAAATCACGGCGGAGGGCCGACCGATTCGACCCTTATATCCGTTTAATAATTGTTCTACACCAGTTGTTGTCTCATTTGGGTGGTCCAGAATTAATAAAATTTCTAATTTCTAACGGGATATTCCATAGCAACGATTAAGGCTGAACAAAAAACACGAGTATAACAGAAATCAAACATTTTTTTCAGGAGCCACTGCCACAGAACGTAAAGTACCTACTCGAAAAAATAAAAGAGAATAAAATCTGAAGACTGTAAACAATGAGCGTCGTATGTGTTCATATATATCGAGTTAGTATAACACGAACACGTGCATGACCGTGGTTTGTTTATTTATTTTTTTTAATGTATATTTTGTATTTTGTTTCTGCCTAGTCACGTGCGACTTAATCTTGTGGGGCACGCGAGCAGCGGTAAGATCTACCGATCGATGCGATCGAGATAAACAGCGACCTGAGAGCTTCCAAATTCAACTTATATGCAGCAGGGAGCCAGATATTGGTTATGGAAGTGTCAGGCGTCGCGGGGACTAAGCTCGACAAATGATCAAAAACGACGCGACGTTACGATGCATCGGATATGTGATAGCTATGGTGGTTTCGTTAGAAAGGTATATACGTATATAGGTATATACCAACTCGTACATAATGCGTACAAAATTCACGTTCACATTATACAGCCGGTCCGTATGTGTATACAAAAGTATGTGCAATGCTGCATATATGGTAGCGAACGAACGTCGACTTAAGGAGATCAGCATGATCTTAAGTCAATCTTGAGTTTTTCGAAGACTGCGGGGGTCTCCCCATATCTTACAGCAACTCCGATGTGTATAATACTACTGCGGACACCCTATAGGCACGGCTACCATTTCCATCATCCCCATATGCATGGCCAAATCCTGGTCCTAATTCTCATTCAGATGACGCCGATTAACGCGCTGGAAACTCGTGAATTACTACACATACAGGGTGATTCACCAGAGGTGTCGGAATAGGCGGAGACTAAACGACGTGATGCGAGCGCGACAACGAATGCGATGGTCGGTCTATCGCGTTGCTATTTTCTCCTGTGGATTATCTCGCTGTTCATTGGCTACAGAGCTAGGCATGACGTCGACTAGTCTCCGCCTATTCCGACACCTCTGATGAATCACCCTGTATATTTTATCCGATGATTGAACCGTGGATTGTTTGAAAAATATTTTTTCTTACACAGGTAATGTGAGATCTTGAAGAACCGTTTCGCGTTGCGATCCGCATTCCTAACCCAACACCATTGGAAAGCCTTTGAAATGAGGCTGATTTTTGTAATTAGGAATGAAAAAGTGGAAGGTGGAGACAATCGAGCTGGCAAGGATTACTCACATCGCGTAGTCGTGCCGGCAGTAGAGTCTCATGCCCCTGAGGAAGCAGGAGTGTTGGTCGTGAAGAGGTCGAGCGCAGGCACAGCACCTGAGACACCTCGAGTGCCAAGTTCGTCCTCCTACGCAAAGGACCGTCCGTTCTCGTACCCTGTCGCCGCATCCCCCGCACTCCATTAGCCTGTCCATTTCCATGTCCATCGGATCATTGTCGCCGTTGTTGTTTATATTGTTGTTGTTACTGTTGCTGTTGTTGTTGTTGATATTGCTAGTATTATTATTGTTGATATTGTTGTTGTTGTTATTGTTGTTCTTCAGACTCGCTGCGGTACAGAAAGTCGCGTCCGTAGACTCCGGGTCGGTTTCTATCTCCGTCTGGAAGTAGAAAAAGTAAAAACAAAAATAAATATATCAACTCATCGAACTATTTCACTTAGTTTTTCATCCCTTCATCGAACGATAAATTCATCTCGTGTCAGCTATAATATTAACATGTACATATATCCAAACACGCAAAAGACACGTACACCTTTATTGAAAAAAATTCTATCAAATAAAAAGAAATTATACCGACGAAAATAGATTTCTTTTATTTCTTTTCCCCAATTCTATAACACTTCCAATTTTCATTTTTCATTTTCTATCTACCGTCGTCTCTACGGAGTAGATCATATTCGTAGAATAAAAGCTGATCAAAGTTTAAGTATTTTATCTACGTATATAATAATTACCAGGCACTTGTACTGAAAAATTAAAAATCTGTTAGACGATTCTCGCGTGGTATTGCCTGTACGATGATGTACAATATCTATGCATACGTATATACGTTAATAATACACGTAGCAAAAAGCAAAAAAAAAAAAAAGAGGCGAAAAAAAGGCGAAATGAAAAACAGTTTACGCGGCGTCGGCGGGTATATCATAAGAGGTTCAAAATCTCAATTAATAATATAAAATAAATGGAAAAAATAAAAAATACCGAAAAAAAAATCAATGACCAAAAAGGTGATAAATGATCGTTATATTATAGCGTACGAGTTATACACGTGCGTGATGTGCGTTTCACGCTTCAGCTACTCCGGAGTACGTCCCGCGATCGGCTCCGTTGAGCTGCTGCTTTTTGCTTATGCGAGGAACCATGAGGAACTCCGCGCCCGTGAAGATATTATGTATTAGGCATATTACATGTATGCCAACTATAGCTGAATAATACGCGATACACAGAACAATAGTTTCACACCTATTTATGCGTGTGTGACTACACGTGCTTGAAATATCTCCAATTCTTGGCGAGCCGCCATATACCGGACTCTGTTCTCTTACATACGTAATCATATATACATGCTAAAACTTCGCGATATTGATACCGTTAGCTATATACATATGAACATTTGTCGTGTATTTTACACATGTTAGAATACAGTATAGAATGTAAAAAATATTACCCATACCTGTATACAAATTTTTATAGAGAGAGAGAGCCAATTTTTTTTTTTTTTTTTCTCTACGATAAAAGTGTATGAAATGAAAAAACATGTACATACATTTATATACATGTATATAATAATGTTCATCGTTGTGCAGCGCGGTTCGCGGGTCATGCACCACTTAATATATACATACCTATATACCATATAGATTATCAAGTCTGTTACATGCACGTGTTAAGAAATTTATACGATCACATGAATTTTTATTATCCTTAATATTATGTTACTGGTATATAAAAATTTATCACTCATGGAATTTTTTATTAGGGGTTTTTCTTTTCTTTCCTCAAAAATCATCATGAAAATGCAGTGTGTGCAGAAATAATTGAATCATGTTACATATATGTTGTGTACAGGTATATGTGTATACACGCGAGTATCATACGGAGGAAACGATTTTGAATTATGCAAGATTTTTGATTTTTTGTCTTATATTTCTGGTACTTATATGTATATATGATGCGTATTTTTTCACGCACATTATTACAGATCTGGTATTTAGTTACACGAATATTAAGAAAAAAATAAAATAAAACAAAAATGAAAGTAACGATGTAAATACATAACTATATATACCTAGGTATGTATATGAGTTTGGATATATAAAGCATAATATTGATCGTTGAATTATCCGAGGACCTGACATACACATAGTGCTAGTCAGAAGCCACCACTGACAGCTGTAGTGTCGTTGAAAATTGAAATAGACGATGAGATTATAATATTACTCGTATATAATATTATGACCATTCAATTTCAGAATCTACGAGTCAAAAGAACTCAAAATATTATTTCGAGAATTTTAGTAGCACGATGATCATTATGAAGAAAAAGAAGAAAAAAAAAGAATTTCAATTTTTTCAAATCCATATGCATTCTATAAGAAAAAAAAAAAATAACTAAATAATTAAGTAAAGCGAAGCTTTGACACGATTAATATATTATTATGCAAGTTTTTTTTTTTTTTTTTTTTTTTTTTTACCGTTGCCATAATGACCTCTCACCGTGCTTGATAACGTAATACAATTCGTTGCGAAATTTGAAGAGTATAATAAGAGAGAAAAAAATTAATGAAAAAAAAAATGTGGAAATTTGAATTTGAAAAGTGATATATATAGTACTGATTTGAAGATGGAGGGCTGTGTGATCCGGATATCGGTCGTATAATCATCAGCATCATCGTCGCTTTCGTCTTTCGTGAATCATGTTTTAGCGTGTACAGCATGTAGGTACATAGGTATGTACGTATACATATACCTGTATATACAGATATTTATAATTGTTACATAGTGCGGGTATGTATCTGTGTAACGGCTATCTCACGCAGCGATTTTTTTTCAACCATTGTTCGTCTCTCCGGGGAATCAATGAGTTAATTACCCAATTAAATCTCTGGAGCACACCACGTTGCTGCTCTCTCTCATCCGAACGCAGCGCTCGTGATTTATAATCAACTTTTACAGTCTTAGGTGTATTACACATTGTGTTATAACGCAAAATTAGCCAAATATGGCCGCGAATTTTATAAGTAACGCAATTAATCCAGATACTGCAGCAGGTTTATTAGCAACACCTCTGCAATCAGCTGCGGTAGTTCTGCCAAATATAATTGGTACAATAATTATTACTTTACAACTTTGTTTTTGCAGAAAAACCCAGAAAGTAAATAAGGCGTTGAGGTTTCTGAATTCTTCAAATTCTGCAATACCTCCTTTTGAAAATTTTGCCCTTTGCATGTAATTCTTACATGCGGTGTAGAAGTCTAAATTTATTTTATTCAAATATCGCGATACGTTAGGCTAGTAATCGAATTGATTAAGAAAGCGTCGCGACTCTCGTGATATTTGGCTTATGGATTTTGGAGCATGCGATCTGAATCGGACTAGAAACATTACAGCTGAGGATATACATGGAGGGGAAAAAACTATCCAGAGTTTTGGGTTTAAAACCCGCAGCGTTTTTACTGCCCTTTCCAAAGTTTACGACCGCGGACAGCCGAAGAAGACCCTCCCAAAAGGGTAATTTATTGCACTATGGAATGCGACCAGCTTATGGAGGCTGGTATATCTATGTATGCATCCAGGGTATATACCTTTGTATGTATTACTTCATATGCCATAATACATAATTATACTAAACCGTAACATTTGGACTAACCCCCATGATAGCGTCTCAACGGCTATAATACTAGTTTTCCAGGTAAGAAAAAAAAAAAAAATTTTAAATGGAAAAAAGAGTTTGAAGTTATGCGAAAGTTGGTGCGAACGAAATCACCAAATCGACGCAATTTTTTTTTCATTCGATATAATTTTTAATTCTTTGTCAAAATATCGTAAACTGTTCCCCACATATGCGGCTCACGGGTCAGAGTTTTTTAATCATCCCACGAATCAAAAATCCCTGAACGATATGCTCGCTGATTCTGCATGTGAATGACGAATTATGACCGTCATTATACGTATAGTTGACGGATATTCTTAGCTTCCTCCATGTTTTCCTTTATTACGCGATGAGCAACGGGTTTTTTGCGATATAGTAACGGACTATTTACGCCTTGAGTCTATTACGTACGGTGTTATAATATAGGTATATACATACTGTGCCCATTTATGTATCGTACATTTGTATAATTAGTTATCACGCTTGTACATATAGACCGGGCATCATATTCTCGACTGGAGTTCGAAGAAGCTGCTGGGCAATGTATCGAGGTTGTTATGTAGATTATAGCTATATACATGGTGTGAAGAAAGCAATCAGCAGGTAATCAATAAGAATAATAGGTAGGATGATTTATTTTGCTCGTATAATACGCGTCTCAGTAGGCAAGTTGTACGTGAGATGGACTGTCAAAGTGAGAAATGTTGAGGTCAAACGGACCGGGCAGACCACGTTGCAGCAGCGTCTCATATAGTATAGATTTACGCACGTCGTTTCGTTCGCTGGCTGCAACTTCTTATTTTCCGACTACCGTCGTCGATCGAAATGTCAAAACGTAAATAAAAAAGAAACCTTCCCATCGAGTTCACTACGCGCTGCGTACCCCTGTACATAACAGACCCGAAGTTAGTGATCGTATAAAGATGAGCTCGTGGCTGATCGGAAATATAATAAATGAAAAGAATTAGAAACTAAATTTATTTTCGGATGACAAACTGCTTCTGAAACACTCCCATATCTTAATCTACATCCTACTCCCGCGGTGCAGTGATTTAGTTAACATACGTACGCGGAATAAGTCAAACTATACGTGTCCGACATTATAACCTCACATATCTTACAGATATTATATACCGACGGGCGCTGCGCATATGCAACAGCGCCGGCGCATCTTCGTCTTAGTCTTCGGCGTTTAAAGTACTATAGATAGAAATTTTTCTCAAACACAGTTCACTTTTCGCTTGATAAAGTGACCGATTAATCTTACCCCGAGAAACCCTTGATGAGATTCTGTCATCCTACTAGCAAACCGTAAATAACCGTGTGCAGTGTTGTTTATAACATATACGAGTAACGAGCAGCCGTTATAATACGTAGACCATCACGGGTCATCTCCACCTAATCCGCCGCACTTGCCAGCTGATAGATTTTTCCCGTCTATCTAAACGTCCGCAGCTATGTGCGAACATCTATCTGTGTCTTCAACTTCCAAATACACGACACCTTGTAAAAACGCGAGGCGATCAATTTTTGGAAAATAATGCAGAACGCTATTCATTTTTTTTCTTTTTTTTTGTTCACAAGCAGTTGTAATGATTAATTCAGTTTATATGTCGGCACAAGAACGTTTTTGGATCAACAATCATATCTGTATTCTCGATCTAACCTCAAAAATCAACCAATTCTGACGCAAAAAACGTTGGATTCATTTTGTGAGAAAAGTGTAAAAGTTAAATTACTGAAAATCTTCGCAAAGTCGAAATACGGTTGGGGTTAATCGAACGTTCTTTTTGATTAATGATCGCCGCAGTTAATTTACAGAAAACTTAACAGTTCCTACACCGAATTATTAACCAGAAAACAGAGAAGACTCGGGCCCTCACAAAATGTACTCGCGTAATGTGAGTGAAGATTTCAATGCGTGTGATATGCGGGGATAGTTAGAATTTCTTTATACGTTTTAACGCGGATAACACCTGAGTTATTAATTGGTACCGTACTCCACGGTGAGTTGTGATTTATAAAGCTGATTATTCAAAGCGTAGACGGGTATAAAATACGGTGACAAAATTTGAAGATCGGTTTGGTGTAACAATTAATATTGTACGATGATGTATGGACGATGTAATAAGAGGAATAAGGAAGACGACCGCATGACGTCTTAGAGTACTTTATCAGGTAGACAAAAATATGTGCGAAACAATTTTTTTCACTCACCTTCATTTTTAAATCCAAGAATCTCGAAGCCGCTAGCAATCGAATCTGGCGGAGATGAATCGTATGAGAGGGTTTGGCAGACTGAGATCTGTTTGTTTTCTATGACATACGCACGTCACGAGAAAAATCCAATTTATACCCATTAATCGGTCGATGAATAATCGCACTTAATGAAATCCCCGCACAAAGTATAACATCGAATATACACCATGAAAGAAATATACAGTTTTTCAGTTTTTCTTGTCACAAAGAAAAATAGTATCGGTAACACCATATGAAACGTATAAATTTTTATATATGCTTTAGTCACGAGCGTCGCGGAAGAACGCGTAAAAATTGAAGCACGCGGCCGCCGCAAGAAGATGACCTCTCTTGACGGCGGTATGGGTTGGATAACACGTTACGCACTACGTCGTGTATCAATCGAAAATGCTATCGACCGATACGACGTTGAGCGTGGCTCGGCAAAGACTGATATTTCGATTTTAGCTCGGAGCGTATTCAGGGATCCCCACCACCGCATCCCATTCTTCGAGTTTTCTCCTCCTGGACCCGGGCGAGGCGCACCATGGGGATTGTATGCATTGTTGCCTGGGGGTAGAAACCGAGAATGAGGAGGCTGGGATCAAAACGAGAAAATCGTGCTCTTTGAAAGCTCCGCCTATTCTCCCGCCCCCGGACAACCGACGGTTCAGAATCCTCCAACTGTCAGATATATCTGCACTGGGGAAAGGAGCTCATCCGACTCTTCGATCCTCTTCCTCCCATTTCAATACAAAACGCATAAGTTTTGTCCGACGTTCACGCGATACTTGAAGCATTGCTCTTTTCAGATTATTTTCAACCTTATATCACCCAAACAAAATAAATTCCAAATACTTTTCGAAAGTAAAGGAAAAAATTAATCGTACTTTGTTTTCTTTTGAATAATTTTTTTCTTTAGTTTCTTTTCTTTTTTTAACCAACGTATTATATATACGTTATTTAGTAATAATTAGAAGAATATCAGAATTTCAATACTCACAAATTTTTAGGGATCCTGTTTTTTGAATGGAAGCAAACATAACATGAAGAGAGTATGAATATTGGCTCAAAAATGTTTTTGAACTAATTTAATTATGAATCATCATATCGTGTCACAGACTTGAATATGCTTTCAAATGGGTGAAACGAACGAATATGCGAAGAGAAAAAGAAGGAAAGAAAGAAAGAATGTCAATGCCAAGTAGGTACCTGAATCGCCTATAGATTATTGTCGGATATGACATGATGTCAAGTTTATAGTGTCAAATGTTTAGCTTTAGTGTCAAGCTTACTGAGTAATTGATGTGTTTTATCGTACTTTACATGTTAATTCACGACACAGCACATTTTCATCTGTACCTATAGCCCGTCCCACCTGCAGAGAAGGTAAAGTACATATATGTATATGTACTAAATTATCCGGCAACACCGAGTATATAAATATGAAGATAAATATATACCTACTTTTCACACTTTGCACAGCAATATTTGAATACATACCGAGTAACCGAAGTTGCAGGTGTTGAAATGTGTCGCGATAATAACTAACCAAACATCGATTATAATTTGAAAAAACAAAATATCAAATTTTTAGTGCGTGATGACTTGAAAAGTAAACCAACTTTAATTGTGTAATTTTATTACAGATATATAGGTAGTTCGATACGTTTTTTTTTCGTATTCAGTTATTTCACTCGACACGAAGAAATTTTTCAACTCCCGGAATATTGCAGGAATAAAAATGGAACAGTTTCTTTTTTTTCTTCCCTTCGGGACTACGCTTTGTATATACTATGTACTACATACATCCGCAGAACTTTATAGTTGATACAAATATTTAGAACTTTATCGTCGTGAATAGATATATAAACTAAATCGAAACAACAAAAAATAACACGTATACAAAAGTGAAGCACATTGTATTATATTCAACGTTCATATGTACAATCTAACCTCCAATTTAGTTTGGGACTGAATAATAAAAGATTCGATCCGCGGCGTCTATCTCGCTATATACACGATTACTTATTTCTAGAGGCTACAACTTCAAACTCATAGAAAATCCCCTAACATAAGACCACTTTCTGTCCGATTATCACAATGCTTAGGTCTAGTTTATGTCCCTCCCTTTTACGCATAGATTACCCCACAAGGAAAGAGCTGGCTGCCTACGCCGGTGTAAAAACGAACGCGACATCTCCTCATATATCCACAAATCGTATACAAATACACGAGAACTATATGTATGTGTACATACCTGTGGTATATAGGCGTGTCAATTTCATCCTTATATACCCTTCGAATAATATTGTGCAGCGAACCTGGATGAGATCGGTGAAAAAAAAAAGGGCCGCCCTTCACGAAGAACGTTTCTTTTTTTCTTTTTTTTTTGTTCCTATTTTATACGATGATAAAATAGCAAAGTGGATGGAATAAATAGACAGAGTAGCTGGGGGTGGTTTTTGTTTGGCTCTGGTTATATGAGGCATACATGTGTTGTATCATGTACCTTATCCACTCGCTCATCTCTATGGCAATGTTTTATTTCTGTTTGGATGATTTTTGGACTCAGTTTGAGGGCGTCGCGCGGCACCTGTTTGTGTTTCGATTCGACTGTTGCTGCTCCTGCTGCTGCTGCTGCTGCTGCTGCGCCGACGCATAAATCATCCAGAAAATTCACTCCCAGAGTCCCTCAGATACTTCAGACGTTTCTATGCCCCAGGGATCGAGAAGGAAACCTGTATACACGTAGATACACGAGAAAACAACCCTCTCGATTTTATATACCACGCTCGAATTTTACTCGGTGAATTTCTACGGGCTTGGGATCTGTAGATGGCTAATGTCAGTTCAAATTTCTAAGCATATTTAATTTCGCGATATGAATTTTTGATATCATGCTCAAAAAGTCGATATAGTAAGTATATGTAACTCGAGGAATATCGTAGCACGACAAATGTGTCTAAATTGAGTTTTTTTTTTTTTAATCGCTAGTTCTCAAAGAGTTCTAGAGTTCTGTCCAGTCAAAAAATCTGAATTTCTCAATCCGCGCAAGTTATGAGCGATAAAAGAAAAATGTCGTGCTGGAATATCCGAGATGTAACTTATATGTATTTATACACCTTCCGAGTGCTTTATTAATATACTTACTTATACACATGTGTATAATATGGTAGAAGCCCGTGAGATGTTTAAATTATTTTTGAAGTTGGATTCAAAGGCCTTGAGTATAAATATACGCTTCACCCTCTCAATGAATATGGATTTTTTCCCACTGCGATGTGTGCTGCTGGAAGAGCGTACGAATTTTGACTTTCGAGTTGGGGTCTTTTAAGGGCGGAGTTCATTGTCACGTGCTCTTATGTATATACCTACTTATACAATATGCGTATGTTTGTATAACTTGCCTTGTATATTCATGTATGTATACATAATATGAAGTGAATAACTCGAGCTGTTCGAATCCCTATTTTTGGAAACAACAAAGAATATGTAATGTAGAAGACTTCAACTAAATATATAAAATGCTATACAAGGCAAGTATCGAAAATAAACCGCTTATACTCTGTCGCTCCAAAAGTACGAAAACTGCAGTCATTCGCATAATTTTTAATTTACTTTATCGTTCGTCTTATCCAAAAGTGAAGAGCCAACATATTTGTAAAGGTGTACACGGTATACTGAGAAAATAATCGTTCTGTTAAATTTGAAAGAATTCGAAATGGACGCCCGTGAACACGTCGCACGGACATTGAAAAAGAAGGAATGCTAACAACATATAAATGACAATGGGCGCGAGCCCATTAGCCAAAAGTTGGTCTCCACGCGGCTCCGGATGGCAGTTAGATGAGGGCTGATTTTAGGGGCAACTTATGGTTACTTCTTACATCACGGTTCGTTTAGATATACAGAAAAAGACTGCCGCAGCATCTGCTTAGGACTCCGCAGGGGGTACCGCTAGGTGTATAAAACCAACTATAGGGGAAGTTACCGGAGGACTTTGACTTCGGAACATCACGCCGGGAGCTTTTTAGTTCAGGAGTTCACACCTTCCCCTATACATAGGTATACAGTCATACATACATACGAACGACTAGATTACACCCTTGTCCGGTGATACTCATATAGGGTTACCAATACTCCGTTTCACTCATACTACCTAAGGCTCTAGAGCGAGATCGGCCCGGCCAAAAAATATACATGGATATAATAAATGCGGCTAAACAATTCCAATGATCTTTCTCAGGAATATCATTCAACTTTGTATACACACCATCCTGCAGAGCCACCAAATTTTTTACACAAAGTATTGTCTGCGTGTCGTCTATAGGTTATACATATATCTTCTTACTCGTATGAAATTCTGCAGTGACAAACTAACTGTCTGTACAGTACTACAGATCAATGTGCACGAAATTCAAGCGTGCGATATTCAATGGTTCCAAATTTTATAGGTCAAGTTTTTTCGAACTACATTTTTTTCTCAACTGCAGTGGAAAAAATTCAACCGTTCTGCAGTCCAAGGAAAATTTTTCAGTTAAAGAACGTTACGATACGATCAAAAAAGACGTCGTCATATTTTTGTCAGTTTTATTACGCGACATTCTCCAGGTTTGAAGAAAAAATCACAAACTGGGTCACGTGTGCAACGGAACAATTTTTTTTTTTTTTTTTATCGAAATTTTTTCAAAAGAGCGCAATGAAACTTTTGACGTAAAAACTTGACCGATAGATCGGCATAGTTGCATAATATTTATTCGGTTAATTTTTATCAGATAATGCGAGTGTGTTTTCTTATTTTTCTACATGCGAGCGCGGTAAAATTTTAACCTATACCTCGGATGGAAATATCGTTACGAAAACAAATGTTGTCTCATACGTATCCAATTGTTGGTCTTGCCCGGGGGCAGGGGCCCCGGAGTTACGGTGCCCATATACTGGATCTGTGGGGATCCCGCAGTGGGGCCTGACTGCCGCCATTAGTAACGCTTACCAGCATAATGCGAGAAAAATGAGAGTCGAATTATTCTAGTGGACGTAGTAGTGCGACAAAGGTACAACTGGACAGGATGACACTCCAGAAACTCCGAAAGTTCCTCCGCCGTATCCTACGGGACTCGAGTCTTCGGACATATCGGTCCGAATCCCGAATCGATCTCTTGCAGCAGAAATACCCGAACACTTACAATTAGTGAAACTTGCGATTTCATTGCTCGTAAGGCCCATAAAAATTCTCGAACGAAATATAAGTTGTCACCCGTATGGTTAGAATAAAATTGACAAATTTAATTTCCAACTGTACGTGAAAATTACATCGCAAATGTAGGCCAATAGAATTGAGTTTTTGTCAAACACTGTTTCAAGCGGTACTCCCATTTTTATCTATAGCGACACAGCGGATCACAACTTTCGGAGCATTCGGACGTTTCGAACCGACGATCACACAAACTTCATTGATATGATAATTCTGTAGTCTTTCCCGTGTTTTATCCTCTGAAAAATTTTCTCTTGTCTTTCTCTGACCGCCGCCTCCCTCGGCAAAGGACGAAAAAAATAAAAAACAAATAAAATGAAAGAAAAAAGTCAAATACAAACTCTGTCCAGTTCGGGATGTTGGAAATTTATGTTTTTCTTAACAGTATAGAGTGCACTGCATCGCAACACTGCAGCAACCAGTCTTCCTGACTTTTTATTGTTGACGCCCGAATATTCCATAAAAGAATACAAATTTGGGAAAGCAGCGTGACATGTCACTCGATCCCGTTTATACATTATTTTCTCTCTTATGCTGCAGCCCGCGCTCGCTCTAGTCGCCTGCTGTGCAAACATCTCGGTAGTACGTATAAGGTGGTTTGAAAACTGAATATTTCAACAGTTCTACTTTTCAATTTTTTTTTCTTCTTTTCTTCTTGGTTCTATTTTATTTCTCCCTTTCCGTAGTTAATTCTTTTCCTTTTTTTTTCCTTATTTTTTTTTTCATACGCTTATATTCCTTATGCTTATTTCCGTTCCGTGTCGCTTAACGACGCTCGCATTTTTTTCATTCTCTCATCGTACTTCTGAATAATTAATCGAAAATCATTCCCAAATTTGTCAAGCATATATACAGACCTGATTCTGTATCCCTTTTTCCTTTCTCATAGAATTTTCCTACACATCAAGGAGAGCATACGGGTTAATTCCAGAGTTCGAATTCATGTAAAAATTACAAAATAGACTTACCACTGAAATTTCATCATTTTCAAAATTATGCTTTATATATACTCACCTCACTTGGTAAATATATAATTTTGACAGCTGTATGCGTGGCACACACATGTGGTGGAAATTTATGTGAATCCGTATAGCGCGCGACGATTGCACGCAGTATAATACGTATACTGCATATGTATGTATTTTATTAAACGTAGAAATAATCGAAGAGCTAGTGATCACTGCAAACAAACGAATTAATTCCATGTACACATCTACGTCATAAATGGTTATAATACTCGGTTGCCCATGTATGCTAATAATAATAATAATAATAATAATAATAATGATAATAATAATTAATAATAATAATCATGATAATATTATAATACAGTTGCGCGGTATTTAAAGCGGGTATTACGACAATCTCTATAGGTCGTTGGATTCGTAATAATTCTAGCTGAAACGTTGGCTGAAAAAAAATACATGTTTCTTTCATTTGAAAAATTGTCGATGACCTTGACAACGTAATAACCGCGATCTTGGGAGAAAGTATTTTCAAACAGCTCAAAATGAAGCAATTCAGCCCTCATGATTTTTCTTGTGGTAACCTTGACGAGGCTACCGAGATGTTTTTTCGGGGGTCACGTTGAATTGGACGCCCGGTATATTATCACATACCATTTATATCCGCAGCTCCCAATGAGATCGACGCTTTAGTAAATACGATACGTATACATATACATATATGTGTATAACTTTATGTACACATATGTACACTCGGTCACATGCATATCATATACCGGCTATCTGGCGTATGTACACATAATCCTTTCGGGCACACACGTACATATGTAAAATATCCTTCGTTCGGATTGTCACGTTGACACTTCGCTGAACCCGAACATGCCAACCTGCGCAGGGATGGATGGATTATTGTCGTGGGGAATTCTATAGATATATATATATATATGTATTCTAGATACGAATATAATACGCATCGCGAAACGGGGGATCATTGATGCACGTGCTTTCGCTTTTACACAAGTGCAAACGCCCATGGTATACTATACACGGAGTATCACACGTACGTACATATACTATACTTAACACCTATATATAGGTACGTATACGTGTACATATCTGGTGTTATTGAAGGTTCTTGCAAGTCTCCGTACACTGCAAAGTGGATGTAACTGTACTAATCTTATTTTCATATCGCTTTACGCACATCTGTCAAAATGCGTATTGCAGGACTTACTACGAATGATTATAGATACATGTACCGCGCCCGGTTAGGTCGATTGTGAATCGCTTCGCGGCCAAGCGCGCGTTTTGGACAATTTTTCGTGGCCGGCTAAGCTACACGAAAAAGTTGTCCAAACGCGCTATTGGCCGCGAAGCGATTCACGATCAACCTAACCGGGTGTACAAGTATATGGTGTATTCCATGTATACGGTACTTTTATGAAACTTTTAATACAGTGAAAAATTGTACAGGAACTGGAGAACATTCCTATAATTCTTTTTTCTACCGACAAATTTTTGTACCGAAAATGACGCGTGAATTGATAGAAAATAAATTTGAGAAGCATCGGGATCGGAATCAGGATAATATGTATATGAAAAGTGATGCATGTACCATTTTGACCTATAAATATAATATACATATAGCTGTGTCGTATGGCCGCGAAGCACGTGGAAGTTGGGAGGAGGGCTAGCTGATATTTTGGAGAGGGTGTCGTCGTTGCGAGTCGAGTTGGATGGGAGGGGTTGGGTTTGGATGATAACGAGCGGATTTGCAATCACGGCTACATTGTACGATCCTGCTGTTAGCTAACTTCAAGAGGGCTGAAACTCAGACTTTGGAGATCACAGAGCGTTGGAAGCTGACGCCTTTATCCTCCCTGTAAGCCTCCTCCTCCTCCCCCTCCTCCTTCGTCGCCACTTCCTAACGGTAATTCCACCCAGCTTCCTACTTCCTCCCTATCCGAAACGAGGGAAGGAATCTTCGAAAGGAAACCAGTGCAGAGATCCTGAAATTACACGAATACCTATCCCCGTATCATGTACAAGGATAATATCAGCGACTGTGACTTTGCTTTGAGCCAGTCGTGCATTCTCATTAAATATCTTCACACACGCCAACTTTTTACTCCTCTTGATCGGTTCTTGCCGAATCAAAATCTTGATCGATCAGTTTGATTCCTAAAATCCTCATTGAGATTGCTGGATCAACGGAACTTTTTAAAAGTATCAAAATTTCAGTCAAGTGAACGCTGCAGTGAAAAATAATTTCAAGATTTCCAATAAGTTGCAAAGATTCATTTCGAATGATTCAAAGTCCACGAATATTTGTTTAGGCCTGTTCAACATTTGCGCGTTTTATTTTTCTACCACATTTGGCTGTTCTCGAGTACGGGAAGAAAATGCCCGATTTTTTCAAACAACATCAAATTGTTATTATTTTTTTCCCACGCGTGTCACCTTTGCACGTATCATAAAATCATCTCACGTCCAAACCTGACCGTGTTCCTAGATCCTTTGAGGGAATTTTCGAACTCAAAGGGTTATAATGTTGGTCATGTGGCATGTGGAGTGAGGATGAAGATAGGTTGCACGAGGTAACGGGGCTGAAACCAACAGATCGCCACGTCCTGACCCCGCATCGTGTTCGTATAGTTTCATCTGTTTTTATAGGCGAGGAATTTTTTCATGCCCTTAGATATATGCCTATAAGAATATAACCCGCGGCTGTTGTGTTCATTTTACTATATGTTTATCTTGAAAATTCTTAAGCAGACTCATACGTGCCTGCGCTCCAGCTATCGAAAGAATAAAATTCCTGCAGAAGGGATTTTCAGATACACAATACGCGTCCTTGCCGCAGGCGGTGTGATGAATTGAAATTTCGATATGACTGTGAAACGCGTGACAAGGATATTTTCAAAGTTCTGATTCCAAAAACCGCAATAATCGATCAGCTAAAAAATATCAACTGTAGTACGCCCGGTAAGGTTGATTGTGAATCGCTTAATTCGTGGCCAAGCGCGATTTGGACAACTTTTTCGTGTAGCTGGGAAAGTTGTCCAAGCGAGTTTGGTCGCGAAGCGATTCAGAATCAACCTAACCGGGCGTACGTATCAGTACATAATTCCATCGCACCCGAGTATTGCGAAAACAACCTGTTCCCACGACTTATTCTTAGCCTGTAGGATTGTAGAGGAAAAACATACACAAGATCAAAGCACCCTTATATATTGTGTCCTCGTCTTCCTGAACTCTGACGTCTTTCTTTGATTCTTCAAGTTCAACGTTATCGCGGTGGCACGCGTGATCTTTTTCGCCTGATCCATCGACCTGTTTATCTATTTGTATACGCAGACCGCACTCATCCCGAATAAATCCAGATACGATCTTTTCTCCCGCGGAACACGTTATAAACTGCAACGGGAAACGGAATTACAACTGGAATATTGCACAGTTGACCTATCGGCGTGGGACTCGCGTTCAACGTTCTCCCCGACGTTCATTCTCTCCTGCAGGAATACACATGCAGTATTCAGTCCCATGAACGATCATCCACTGGACCAACAGGGTCGGGGTCTAACGCTACGTAATACGCGACGCGTGGCGCGACGCCACGACGCAATCCGACGCCGGAACTTCTCTATAGATATACGGCACGCGACAGACCCGTGGTTTAGGCTTAACTTCATTGCCGAGTGTTAAGGGAAGAGGAGGAGGAGGAGGAGGAGGAGGAGCAGACACAATCCCACCCCTCGTGTGTTGCTCTTGCAGTTCCCGAACTTCGTTTCTAATTCTTCCCTTCGTTTTGGTCTTATAATTCGTTTGCGTCGGCGTATTATAATAAGGAGTTCTGTTGCAGGGTGAAAAGGAGGAAGTTTTTGTAGAATACGTGCGTGGGCCCTGAAAGAGGCCCCTGGTGCGTTTCGTACTATATAACGCATCGTCGACACGACGGGGGGGGGGGGGGGGGGGGGGGGGATGCCTCCTTCTGTGCGGTTGCCTCCGTCGATTAGTTTTGCTCAGTAAAACCCTAATCGGATCATTCTTTTCGAGTAGTCGCTGTCGATTCTTACCCCGTGTGACTTTACGCTCCGGTTATGTATAGTGCGTACGGGGCATATATACTATAATATATTCGAACAAAGGGAATGGAGAAAACAAAAAAAATATAGCATATCGGAAGAGAGAAGTTTTTTTGTGGCCAACATTCTATAGTTGGCGTGATTTTAGAATTGAAAAATAAAAAATGTGCAAATTCGATTTCAGTTTCGAAAAATCAATGGAGGTACCTATAGAGATCTATACGGTGGAATCCTCGGCACAGTGCAGCAGAAACGTATAAAATATCGTTGGCAAATTTTTATCACGGTGAAAAAAGCTCTTCGCCCGCGTAAGAGTTGAGTTCGAATTCCGATGATATGTAATCCGTTAATTGATTCAATCAGCTCTCAATTATCTCGAATTCCATGGGAATTCAGCAACGTTCTATATACGTTTTTTTCCAGAGCGAGACTGACCACATTCTTTGTCCGGCGCTGCGGTATACTGCGGTTAAATATCCGCGGAACTCGCATGCGGTACGTTATAACAGGTATATATACCTGATATGCGGTACACAAGAAGAATCTCTTCTTCCACAGCAGCAGAAGCAACGGCGGTAGCAACGAAGGTACAACGCATGTTGTAGGTACGTGTAAAATACTTGGCGCAGCTTTACACTCGCTCACGTCGCGTATAACTTCGGTTCATACGAAGGTGGTGGTATGAATTTGTATTTAAAAATATTCACCGGGATGGATGCAGTTTCCATGTCGTGCGCTTTCAACGGTCCCCATAAATATGATAAGACCTTCCTCAAGATGTAGGTGCGACTTTACCAACTCTTGGGAGCTCCCGCATATTCTTCTATACCTATAGGTTAAACAAATTCTCTACATATAGAGGTATACGTATACATATAGATATACATATTATACAACTCTGCGATACATAAAACCGTATAAAGTCCCGCGTCCTGACCGCTTAATTACTGCCACTGTGTCCTAAAGTACCTAAATAAGAATCCGTATATAAATTCGAACGCTGAGTGAAGTGAAAAATCGCAAACTGTTCGCGGAGTTCTTTTTTTTCTCTCTGATTAAATTTTCTACCTTTTGAAAAATCAAAACGAAAATTTGTTTATTCGTTAATTTTATTCCGAATATCGGGAAGTGAAAAAAAAAAAACAAAAATCGGATTTCGAGTTCCCTCGAGCAAAAATTTTTCTTATACCGACGAAGTACGCATATATATTTGGCTACTTTTATATATGTACCATGAGTAAAGTAAAATGGATGCCGCGACAGGTTTGCTGCTGCAGCATACAGTGCGCGGTGGTGTTGATCGATAAGAGCGTCGGGACGCTGGGCGTGTCCGCCGCGTCTCCGTCGCGTCGCGACGCTGGAATACCAGGGGTGAGCCACGATCACCACTGTGCGCGCATGGGGTAGTTCCGACTGAAGCAAAGTTTTTCCCTGTGGTTTTTTGCAAACGGGATTTGAGAAAACTGAAAATGTAATTTACTCGCTAACAAACTCTCCCCTCTGTCTCTCTCGAAGGAAGATAAAGTAAATTCGACTCACGTGTTATCTGTGATGTTCGGAATATTTTTTGGATACTCGTGTATTTTGCCCTCTGCATCTATAGAAATCGATACGGATATACGTACGCGTTTCACAGGTGGATTATAGATTTATTCTAACATCGACGTTATTTATGTACGTATAATATACGTGCAGCGTTTCTGATTCACCGTGAGAAGCGGCGAATTCGGCCGGAAAACCAAAACGCTTGAAGTAGGAGTGTATAACGTGTAACCAGATTAGGCGGGTCTCTTAGCGGATGAGTGACTTTCAGCAAGGCCAGCGTAAACCTGAATCCAATTTAATCTTAGTACTAATTGGATGACGCCTACGGTTACATGCCAAATTAACCGAGACGTTTTCAGCTCTCCGAGATCCGTATTATAAGCTAAACCAGCTACTGCTGCATCGACGAACATTCAAAGCGCAGATCCACCTCTTGATCATCTTCACATAATTACTTCACTTATTTATGTACCACATACGTATATGTTCGTAATTGACTAACCAATTATTCACACTCATCAGAATCAGATTCTCCCCGTATCACATAAAACTTCTTTCGAGTACTTTTTCG
Source organism: Athalia circularis (assembly GCA_963978495.1). Classification (NCBI taxonomy): domain Eukaryota; kingdom Metazoa; phylum Arthropoda; class Insecta; order Hymenoptera; family Athaliidae; genus Athalia; species Athalia circularis. The sequence goes on along the minus strand of OZ021698.1, from coordinate 15,554,480 downwards.
ATTATTTATACACTTGGCACTTTACAGTCTTGTATTTTTTTCCCCCCATAGGAATGCATAACGTGTTACGGTTCACCCGCACAAAAACTATAATTTCAAATTATGAGGCCGGTTCCGGTTATTCGGTCAATGATTTCCTAGTTGATTTATCGACGTATCGATCAGCGATGATCATCGGTCAAAAAATATAGCATGCACATGTGCAGGCGTTCTATTACCTCATCATATTCTTCCAACGATTGATCAAATTAAATTATCGATTATCGAAAACGGAATTAGGATCCAATTAGTTTTCCATATTTTTTTCAATCATTGCTCGAAAAAAGAGAAGCTCACTTTCTCTTCGATTTGAAAAATTAAAAAAAAATCATGATCGAGTGATGATATACGTTATCAAAATATGTGATCCGTACATAGGTATGAAGTATGTGAAACTTGAATTTGTACTTGGCATTAAATATGATGAGAATGTACAAAACATGATGTCGGAAGGCTTTTCTTTTGACAATTTCTCAAAATATTCATCCCCCCCATTATTATTATAAGTGTGTTCCGGTGCATTCGCAACCCCCTCGTTGAAACCGCAGTGACAATTTCATAGCTGATCACATACGTTGTAACTACGTTACTCAATAGCAGCTTTTGTGAGGTTACTTTTTTTCTTCACTATTTCAATTGTGTGAGTTGCGGGTAGTTTCGTCCATACAAATTATAAATTTAGCAGGCTCTGTACGCATCTATTAAATATCGCAGTTAAAAAGGATTTGAAAAATTTTCTTTCGATTCAAGCAGAGTTAATATAGTCAGTGGTATAGTTATACCTGAAGAGTACCAACAATAGAACGAGGGGCGTTTTATTGACGCGTATGTAGCATTGGTTTTTCACTTTTTAACGGTGGGTGTGTCGCCCCGTCACGCTTTTCAACCCCTTGAATTTCAAGGCAAACTTTAGTCTGGGGTGCGAGACCCTAGAAATTTCGAAAAGTTTAGTTTTACGTGCTATCGTCTGCGGTACATATATATAAGTACATTATATACCTTCCGTCTCTTGTAGATAATTCATTTTTAGATATTGTGATATGCACAAGATTTAAAAAAAAAAAAAACAAAGAAAATATTTTTTAGTTTAAAAAGTACCAATTGATTTTTTATCAGTTTCAACGCTCGATGAAAAAGAAAAGAATCTACGTTGCACAGCCTTGTCAACAGGAAGATTCGATAAAAAAAAAGAATAAGAAGAAGAAGAATATAAAAGAGATAGGAATAAAAAAATAGCAGCGATTCAAGGTATAGAGAAGGAGGATATAGAGGTATTTTATTCTCTGTGGTTACATTCAGATTTCCCTTGTCGCCGTGTTCGGCGATCTGTTAACAATAGAATTATCAATCAAGTGAGCCTCCCTTTCTCCCAAAGTCCCGTAGCAAGCAGGGGTAGCTGGCTGGATGGTTCGGCGTACCCCTGCAGCCAGCAGCAGCATTACTCGGTCCACTTGCTGGCAACCCTCACCCCTCCGAACTCGACCCCCGGTTCAACATCCCACACCCCTAAAACCACCCCCAGTTAATCCCATTATTACCCACTGGGACTGTCCCCGCGACTGCACACTCGCCCATATCCAACTCCCACATACCTAACTGCTTGTATTTATTTAAAAGAGGTACTATACATATAATGCATGTTACGTAAATGCGACATCTTCGGATAAACAATGAGAAAATTAAGTGTCACGGTGTTGTCGTAAATGCACTTTCTTGGACGAACTCACATTTATAATTTAATCAAGGATCCGTGGACCGGTAATAAAATAAGGAAATCCAAGATCAATATAGAATTTGGATGATGTTTGCTGGTTTATTTCGTAGAGTACATAAGTTGTTGATGAATCGACTTCAAATACTGATTTTCTATTACGATGATGAATAATTTTAGCGCCAACGCTCGCACGCACGTCGACGGTCAGAACCAAGAAGTAAGAGTGACCCGATTCAATATGGCGATCAAATTTACTTAGAATTTTCAGTTCATCTATATAACTTTGGCGAGTCATGCTCGAGAACCGAACATATCCGGCCGAAGTCGACTAATAACAGTGTCAAGAGATTCCTTTTCGTTCTAATATTGAATTTTAAACTGCATACTTGCTAATAATTTTGGACGTCAATTCCGTGTCAGCTGCATTTTATGAAGGAAAAAAATAAACTACAGAACGAATTGAATTCAGGAATTCGAAGATCTTATGGTCCGTATTGATATACATTATGGCGCGTTCAGCGGTATAATAAAAGTTTATCTAACTAGTTTTTTTCTACGTTGAATTTCCAGTAAACGTAATGGAAAAATTTAGCTGTAGATACTTTTAGAACTGAAAAAAATTTTCTTACCGCTTTTCATTTTTTTCTGCTATTAGCACACGATTCGAAACACAGGCGACGATGTTACGAGGTTGAAAATTTCGTCTACACTTATTGTATATGTGTACCCATATTGTAAATCAGTGAAATTTCTTTTATCGAATTATTGACGACTGAAAGAAACATGAATGGCTGAAATAAATGAAAACAAACTGAGAAGGAAATCCCCCCCCGAACTCAACGGGAGGTATACGGGTGTCTCTGGAGATCTGTAAAAAAAAAAGAAAAAGTGGAAAAGCCTGAACCCCGGAGATCTACCAAGTCGGAATTATTCATGAAAACAATTAGCGGAATATAAAACCAAGCGGAAAGGTTCAATCGATTGTGAATATCGCTAATGAGGGTCTCTGTATTATATATATATATATATATATACCTATACATATAAAGCTATATATTATATAAGGAGGGCGAGGAATACCCCGAGGCTCTTTTATCGTTCATCTTTCACTATCTTGCAATCTTGAGGTGCAGATAACTATATCTTATCTCGTATATTTCTCGCGTTTCTTTTAACCCAGCAAGACATCTCCTCCGAATATCATGACTGGTTAATTTGCGTCTCAAACGCGCGCGGTTTGACAGGAAGGAAGTAAAAGAAATGAAAAGTATTATAATGAAAAGGAACGGCTGAAAAAAGCTTCCATACTTTTCCCTTCCTTTCATCCCCTTTTTTTCTTTCAATTTACATTTTTACCGCACCTAACACTAGTCACTCTCGATATAACCCCGCGCGCGTAATCTTTGATCATCTTTTTCTCCTTTTTTTTATATTCTCATCCCACGAACAATTGGAAAGCCTCTCATAACCCTATAAACACAAAATTCCCATCCCATTATCTACTGATTCATCTTTTTCATATACTTGAAAAAAAAAAAAAAAAATAGATGATCAAAAATAAAACAGTGGTATATATTTTTTGATATCTCGTCGGGATCTTCCGGGCTCATTACTCTCGGGGTGTTAAGTATATCCATTCAAACGTTTGATTGGCCATGTGCTACCATGACCTACAGGGACCCTTTTGGACCAGAATGCACCGCGGGGCGCGTGATGATTAGCGAAATGGCTAATACAGCTATCCCTCGGGAGCCCTTGTACACAGACCCCATATAATATCCGTGTCGAACAAGTGTTGAGGATTGTCAGGCTGCCGTGGAACGTCTGAAAACACTTTTACCTCCGCCAAAGGGTTCCACAGAACGAACATATTTTTTCCAACCTTTTTTCCAACACAATTTTATCTCATCCTCGATATGAAATGCATCCGACAGAAGTACGGATGAGTTCAATTTTACGAGCCGACAAGGACATATTTGATATTTCGAAATAAATCCATTAGTAATTTCAATTATAGGGTGGAATGAAATGTACTCGTTCGATTGAATCTTGATGCTGGATTCTTTAATCCCACAACCGCGTTCTTGATGAAACTTGGGATTCGAGTCGACGGTCTATCCAGCATCCTCTGATGTTAAGTCCAACTTCATACGTGTCTAGACCTCCCTACGGACGGTTTGAGGCAACATTTACAGATGTAACTGTTAATAATCCTCTTCCAACTGTTACACGATTCCCCGGGTGCGATTCTACCCCCTGATGTGTAGCTATAGGCGCTGCAGCGCAAGATAATCCCGTAAAAATGTAAATTCTTTGAACCCCATTGGATATACACACTCTTGAGCAAATAGGCATTGGTAAATAGATGATACATACATTACACATGCAGGTTCTGTACACATTCATTCGGTGCGGTACAGCGGGTAACGAACGAATTACACGTATAGGACAGCATTATACGAACTGCTGCAGTCTGTCACTCTGACAAATAAAACCCTTCGAAATACGTAAAAGATTATGTCCTGCTCGGCATGTCTTCATGCACAGATGGAATTTTTCCGCCCTGAAAAGCATACGGTATATACAGGGTGTTCATTTTTGAACATTGATAAACGTTTCAGTCTAAAGTTGCAAGGACTCAAAGGGGTGAAATGATGGTGATCTAAACCTTGACCTTGAAACCATCTTTCAAGGTGAAATCAAGGTCAACTTCGATTTTTTGAATGGAAACTCTCATCCTTTATAGCAGATTTGGATTCTAAGGAAAAAAATATACGTAACATTTGTATAGAAAAGATTTTTCTTGAAAATTAGGAAACTTTATCTTTCCTGCTTCTTTTTCAATTTCCCGGAATATCTCGTGATCTAACGAATACCTGCAGCGAAATATTTGTAAAAATTATATTTTAATTTGATCGATTCGACTACCGTAGACATCAGCGATACGTGATATGCACCACGTGGAGGTTGTCGATCGGATTTCGCTCACGATCAGCATGTAGCCCTAAAAAGGGCTGTTTATTATAAAAATATAAGCTCTACAACACTTGTTCAAATTTGATACCATTCTCTTCTAAGCATAAATGCAATCTCCTCTCAAAAGCTCAAAAGCTTCAGTTGTTTTCCTGACAACTAATTGTTTTGGTATGTTCAGACATGCCTCGCGGATTTGTTCTTTTATATCTTCGGGTGTATTCGGTGCATTTTCAAAAACAATTCCCTTCAAATAACCCTACAAAAACTCATTGAATATATATTTATAATAAACAACCCTTTTCATGCATGTTGGGTATTGCTAATATCTACGGTAGTCGAATCGATCAAAAATACAATTTTTACAAATATTTCGCCATAGTTCTCGAGATGTCTCGGGAAAAGTTAAAAAAGGCAGGAAAGATAAAGATCCCTCATTTTCAAGACAAATGTGTCCCACAAAAGTTACGTATTTTTTTTCCTTACAATGCAAATCTGCTATAAAAGATGAGAGTTTCCATTTAAAAAATCAATGTTGACCTTCATTGGACCTTGAAAAATGGTTTCAAGGTCAAGGTGAAGATCACCATCATTTGATCCCCTTGAATCCTTGCAACTTTTGTCTGAAAAATTTTTTACTCTATCTTGCTTCGTTCTCGAGACATAAGCCTGGTCAGATTAAAAATGAACACCCTGTATACAGTGCGAATTTTTGACAAGTGTAAATAATATTTTGGCATGCGCGATTTTCGAAATATTTCAAATAAAAAAGACCTTACTATCTGTCTCTGCGATCTGCAAAGTTCGAGAAAAGGGTAAAGGTCAAGCGTTGATTATTCCATTTGAACGAAACAAATGAAATAAAAAAAAGGTGTTCTAAGAACCTAATAAATACCCTGGGTGCGCAGGTTTTATTCGGCGTCTCAGGAAATCACGTCACAAACTCGGAACGGATAAAAGACGTATATATATACAATCGCGTTGCACTGCTGCGGCATTCGAGTCTGTCGAAAAATAAATCGTTGATTATTGACGCCTCCTAAGATTAATATGTCCACGGGGCCACATCCATCGATATAAATGCCAGCTAAAAAGTCTTCCCAACCTATCGCCATGCGGCCGTAGATACATTCGGACACATAATAGATACTTTAAAATATATGTATACACTCATACCTATGTACTATAAGTTAAAGGAACATGGTCGCAGAGATGTATGAAAGAAAGAATCTGATGCAGGGCTGGTCCTTCGGCATCATATTTTATGGTGGTGAGCGTGAATTGTGAAGTGATCGCGTATAGCGGCGTCAGTCGCGCATCATATGCGTGGGTTGAAAGTTAAGGGATACCAATGTACAGGGTGGACCATAAAATAAACCAGCCGAGATTGGAACGTGCGAATAGAAGGTACCTTGAACCAATGAAAACTGGAAGGATGAGATCATAATTTCTTTCATTGGCAATCGGAAAATCTTTATCCGTTCCCGAGAAGCAAGGGTTTGAAAAAATGTTACGCAAAAGTGATCGTTATCGATCTGTAGCGACGACTTTTTCGAGCCCCTTTTTTCGTGCACATGTTTCCTGGCAACAGATATATGGAGCTTTTTGGAACTACCAAAATTGAAGTGTAGTTCCATTCCGATATGTTGGCTGAAAAAATGGTTTGTCAGAATCCGTCGACACTTTTAGGTTAATTTGGCGTTTCCGAGTCTCCGTTTTTTTTTGTGGTTGTTGTTTTTTTTGTTTACCCACCCCGTATACTCGATGTGTATTACATGTGGCGTGTACCCATATCCCATGCGCGTCGCAGACGAGAGTCACCTGCGGAGTTGTAACCGCGGGTATATAATGAACGGAATAATATGTTATATACATACATACATAGGTGGTCACCGAGTCATTTTCTCATGGGGACTGCTGGGCGATGACTAGGCACAGTGAGTTCCGCCGCCTTAGCTGGTACGGGCTTTGCCATATGAAACGAATAATACAAATATCTCATGGTATATGTCGACCCAAAACGGCTTGATCATTATCGACGTGGGTAGGTAGGCATATACTATTAATAACGTACCTATGCGGATACTTCTTATTTTCTTCTTCATTTTCTTATTTTAGTTTTGCTTCAAACGAATGCACCCTGCACCATCTGCGGGCGTGAAGAAGTTTCGTTTATTTATTTATCTTTTTTTTCTCTCCCTTCTTTACGAATGTGCAGCTATGCGTAATAGAGGATGGGAAATTGATTCAATCTTTTGAACCGCCAATTCGGTAGGAAAAATATCGATAACCCGGATCTGATCCAATTACGGATAAAAATAATGATGTGAACTTAAAGAACTTTTATATCGATGCAAGAGTCCAGAAGTAATTACACTTTCCAGATTGATTTATCAGGAGGTCCAATTCGCCCGATCTTTTTTTGCGATGAAGTTCCTAATGCAACAAATTGAGAAATGCACGGAGGTATACCGTACTACAGAGAAGCAGTCTTCGTCCAGACCTGCAACAGCGATTGTCGTTAATATCATCGACATATGACGGATAATCCATTATCTATAATCGATGTCTCGAACTTATTATGTAATGAACTCTCACTCAGTGGTTGGGCCGATCTAATGTAACGCTTGTAACGTTCGTTTAACGATATAAACAACAGACAGGTTGTCGATATAGACGCATTGGCTTGCGACCGCTGCGTCAGATAAGACCAAAAGAATAGTTCCTCATACAGCGCTACACTCGAGATAACCATCGGCCATCATGATATGACACTGAGGACCACCAACGAACTTTAAGTGATCATTAGATAGTGTAAACTTCAATCGACGCAACGTCAAATCTCACCTTATCTGCACCTCTAGGTATAATATTGGAAGTTGCCGTTATTGTAGTCGCCCACTTCCATAACACAGAATTTTGCCGCTATTCTTTTTCGTTGTCAATAAATTGTAAAAAGTAATAGTGTAAGAAATGGGTGATCACCGAACTGAGAAAAAGACCACCTAGTGAGAACCCTGGCAAACAATTTGCCAGTCACCATTAGGTGATCTTAGCACATTCGTCAAGTTCATAACTCTCTCTCTGTAACGTACCCGGTAAGATTAATCGCGGTGAGCTCATGGTCGTCGCGTCGGTTGAATTGTCGGCTTACCAAACACGAATACCAGGGAATTAGTGGTTGCGGGCTGGGTGGCAAAAATAGGATAGATTAGACTGTGTTATCGACACTACTTTGTGAAGCGAATAACATAATGAAACAATCCTATAAAATGGATTCTTAGGTCTTGCGGGGAAAAAATATTCAACTGTCATCTTAATACCTACACGGTGACATTTCATTTTTAATCCCTCGCACCACGATTTCTACTGTCGGCACCTTTTTTATTTTCCTGTACCTACGTTTCTAGGCAACCCAGAATAGTTGTAATAATCGGGCGCGTAAATTATTTCACAAAGGCAGACTTTGATCGCGAGAGGAGAATAAAAAGAGTTAAATTCACGACGCGGGTGCGAAGACATGAACGGGAGTAGATTATGATTTATGAACTCATCCCACGTCTGGCCTGCAATATTCTAGACACAAATGTTGTGAACTACCGAAGGATAAATTTTGGTGGAGAAAGTTTTTTTTTTTCTTTCGCCGATGATCGACGATCGATCAGAAATCCCGAAGACTTTCACCGACAATTCTTCGATCTTCGTCGCAATTAATATTTTAGACCTAGATTCGGTGATCACGTGCATGTGAATTTACAAAGCAATAAATCCTATATATTAATGAACCGAGTTTCATGATTGTTGCATCATATATATTAGGCTCAATTTAAACAAAGCCTGAATCGTCTGTTATATTTATACGTAGCAGTAGAACGTTTCGGCAGAGAAGACGGTTGATTGAAGAGCACGTAGAGTAGAAGAGAAAAGAGCGAGAATTACAGAAGAGGAATTGCAGAGGGCAAAGGAAAATTGAATTTCCTCTCTCTACAGCATATATATAGGTATAGCTATACGGCAGCATAGAGTACTCGTCTCTGAAGCAGTTCAAATGAACCGAATATAATTGACTGACCAGCACACACCCCGACCACCGTTCCGTTCGCCCTACGGCCTTCTGGTTCTGCAGTTCCATACCGAACCCTCAATCCCCCCAACACTTTGAGAATGTCTGACTGACCGCTTTCATCTACTACTATTTGGAATCTCGGTCTATGTGGAGTTTAGGAAAGAGGATTTCGAAAAGTGCTTGATAAGAAGAAACCAGCCTTCGAACATAGAAAATATAAAAAGGTAATCTGATCTAGATTTAGCGAATGTCGATTTATGTCGAGGTAAAACTTACCGAGCCGAAAAATCCGAGTGGCTTAATCAAATTTCCAACCGTTCATTTTCGAATATTAATTCTTCAATAGTTGGAAAAATTTGATGAAGTTTTTCAACTTGTTGTTCATTCATCCATTGCGATCGGGATTTTTTTCAGAACAAACAATTCATTTCATTTGAAATCACTTCATGGAAATAATCCAACAATTCCATGGTCCTTGAACGAAGGAATGGTAAGTAATTCCGATCCTTGGAAGCGAGGACTTCAACCGACTCGTTAACATCGAGTAGAAACTTTTCTGGCGTTGTTTCCAGAATTGGGAAGACGCTAATTATGTATAAGTGTACTGCAGAATTGCAGATTTTCAAAGCTTTTTCTCTTACCTCAAATCCCTGGCAGACATCTGCTGCGGTAGAAACTTCGGTCCTCAACGATGCAGGATTATATGTAACTTATCCTGTGTAATGCAGTGAAATTCGATTTTCCAAATATCAAAAATTTGCGTAATTGATTTCTTCATAGTCTATCTTTTTGCGATGATTCGAAGAGAGCTTGAGAACAATTAGCGAAACAATGAATGCGAATAAAAATAGTTATAAGATGAGAGCAGCTGCCGATCAACTATAGACTTGACTGGTCGATTTCTACACAATATCTATCGTAGCATAGAAAAGCGGAATGATAATTTAGGACGATGATTATTGTGTCTGTAAGATGCGCGTGCGGCCATTTCTCATAATTTCTGGTTGGTCGGCATACGAGCGTTGTAGATGTTTAATGACGCTATCTGAATGCAATAAAATTTCTATATACTCTCTTCTGATTAGCCGAAAAAGAATATTCGGCGTATCTCTTCCCCCCTTAACTTTACGACGGGGGCGGTAACCCAGACGGTGTATAATATATAGGGTGACCCGCTTTTTGCGGGCCGGTCTCCTTAATCATACTTTGATTACGCTCCCAGCTGACGCGATTATATTGCACCTCTTCAAAATTCTGCAGTAAATATATTGATATAATATACGTCGAGCAAAGTTCAGTCCTCGGATCGCGCACAAAAGGGTTTTAGTATACATTATTTAGTCGTGGAGAAATAAAAAAAAAAAAAGAATCAAGAAGAAGAGAAATAGAGAAAGAGGAAGTCCGAAAAGAGCTGGGGGGGGGGGAAGTGGGGTAGTTGAACACGGTCGCGGAGTGCAGCGAGATTATAAATCAAGCAATCAAGTGCCATAAAAGTCCGCCCACGGAATAAAATTTTTTGGAATCCTTCCAGGATAAATATTTTTTTTTAGCCCTATTTCGTGTTGGGTCCTCCTAGGTGAATATATATATATATATGTATATATTACGTATAGGTATAGTACAGAAACGCGATGAGGCGCACAATTCGCCACGGTCAACGTGCAGATACACTACACGCCCGGGTGGACATTGTTGTCACAACAAAATGCATGCAGGGTGACAACAATAAAAGGAACGAAAGCATCAACCATGGTGCATGTATAAAGTATTTCATATGACATGTATATATATGTATAACATATGCATGCGACGCTTAACCTGCGCAAGGGTTTTCAAAAATACAATACGACATAAATCAACGATCATCACGGTCGTAGCGATGCATCTTATATATTGTATACCTATATACATTCTAGACACGTGTCTCGCGCTTCCATGTATATACGTGTAATATGACGTATACTAATACGGTATACTTACAAACCCGTATCCGTGGTTGCGTAAAGTTACGCGATTCAACCGGATTACTTGAAGTACTGCTGAGAAATTGCATGGGAAAATGACCCGTTGCGATCTGCAAATATCGCATGATTCCGTTTCGAGATTGTATGATCAATCTTTCGCGTCATCAATTTATAGTATACAACAAGATGCGATGAGCCCAAACCATGTTGAATTCTCAAATTCATCCTGTTCGTGACTAAAATTATCAGAATCCAGCAAGCTGCGAGTATGTAATTCGTTTTAAGATTCAAAATTTGCAAGTGTTTCGAAAATTAGAATAATTTGGAAGAAAGGCGAAAAAAAATTATGCCAGGGAAATCTACGGATACCAGGCTGTAATTCGCTTATACTGCGAGATTATTGATAAGAACAGCGTTCAATATATATCTATGGAACAGCTGTATTATGTTTATAGATCATTCATAGAAAAATTTATAAATCATTCATAACTTAAGTTAAGGATCAATTCGAGGCATCCTGAACGCTGCGCCTTTCTAAAATGAATCCCAGCTCCACGCGCATAGTAACAATATTCGGATAAAATATTGGGAAAATCGTGGCGATCTAGTGCCTGTAGCCGTGCAGATTTTGCACCATCTATGTATACCTATAGGCTATGCGATTATAAATGTAACATATACATATCCATATACTTTTTATATATACTAGGGACAACGTTGATATATACCTTGAACACTGCACATAATAGCATATGCGGAGATAGGATATGGAAAGGAGGCATGCAAAGACGGACCCCTGCGCCGCGAGTCCAATTTTCTATACGAACTAAACTCGTCCTCCCCACGTCCTCTATAGTTCTTCGCATTTGCATTTGAACTTTCAACCACTTTGGATGACCATATTTTTTTTTTTAATACCACTGTCGTCTCATCCGGTCTTTCGCGGTTATTCGAAGCCGAAACTCCGGTGTGTGTAACATATTTTTAGCTTGGTTCATTCACCTGGAAATAATTCGAAAAAATTATATGAAGATCAAGGAGTTGTATTCTTTTGGTAAATTTCTTTCTTCAAAAAACGACCCATAACGATTTTTTAGTTTAATCAATAATTATTTTGGATTATTATAGATGCAGCCCCCAAAACGCGCCGCGAGATGAATTAGAAAAAAAAAAAACTCCTGCTACACTGGAAGAATTTTTAGTGCAAATATTTCTGAGTGTGTTTCCCATGAGCTGGTACGAGGATGAAGAAGACTGTTCACATATACTTACATACGTATACCTATCCTGATTTCGCATTCCGATCAGGAACTGCGCGCCCCCCAAGTATTGCGATGAGAGAGATTGAGATTCTGTAGTCGAAAAGCGAAACTAGATGATATTAAATGAAATCCAAACTTTCGGTGTATTCGATTCACAAACGAAAGGGCTTTATTAATTTAATAATAACAATAATCAAAATCACCCCGCCGCACTTGCCATTATTTTCCCGGCTAGCGAATTTCTCTTTTTGTTTTACTGCAGGCGGAGGCAAACGACTACGTCGGCAGGTTTCGAATAATTTTGAGCCATTTTGAACAAAATATCGTACGGAATTGTTTGAACAGGTAATACGTTGGATAAATTAAAAATGTATGGGGTTCTTTTCCATACCCCCCTCTGCGAGATTTGCATTACATTTTTTATCACGCTTTCCGATCGTAATAATTGTAGAAAAATCTTACGATGCTTTGAAAGATGAATCGGAAGTAGGATTACTGAAGAGATGTTATCACAATGTTAATTAGTAACGAGAAATTTTTGCGCGATAAAACCGATTCATTTTATATTTGGATATTTGCTAGATCCATCTGCTTAATTTAACGAACGTTCTAGAAAATACTATTGATAATCGATCAAGAAAGACGAAAAAAGATCAATTTGACGATCACACCGTTATCGCGAGACATACATGAATAATGAAAACAATTTTTGATTCTGACGAATATTCAATATATCTATGTCCTGATCCTAGATCAACAACAATTAGGTATTTTCGTTCTGTTTATAATTATAATCTTTTCGAATAATTATAATTTTACCCAATGAAATCAAATACAGATACAGCAAAGTTGCGCAGCTGCATAAGTCCGATACACAAATATTCTAATTTTTACTGCAACACAATACGACGAACATAGTATTTAACGTCTAATTCGTTTCAGTTCGAAGCTCAAAGATGAAAGTGATATCGTGAAACAGGCATTGCTTTTGAAGATTACTCTGAACATTTTGGGAAGGCCAATAGATTAATCTGAAACAACGGAGGAAGAAATATAGGCTTTGATGGAAATATAACATCGTTTATTTTATAAACAAAAGCAAACAGCAAAAAACTTTACAAAAATAATATTATAAATATAGATTTAGATAGAATGTTTCTCTTCTCGTATTCGGTATTAGAATATGTATACAGCTGTAATATTATCTCATCATCAGTCTAAGTATCAGATTATAATGTATAAAAAGTTTGTTTTAGAATATGTATGATATATACCTAGAGTTTTAGTTATTGCAATTATTGCGATTGCAAACAATGCTTCATTTAATTTATTATTAATTGCACTGATAAATGGTTACGGCTAACTGATATCGTACTCCCAATTATTCTTTTAATTTCACGAATCCTTTTAGTGTCATACAGATGTTCACATATTTTTTCTTCATCACCGACACTCATCGTCAGGATTATTTGGAAAAATTCATATTCTATGTGTAAACCTAATTTGGTTCAGGACCTTCCGATTGGAAGATAGGTTAGACTTACTTTTCTCTAAATATACGATCAAAAAAATTGGATTTTAAGAGTTTCTCAAACCAAACTGTAACGAATCACGCTCACTTGAGTGGGGATCAACAACGTATCGTACACACGTAGACAGCACGTGTATGAATCCCGTGAGAATTAGTGTTTTTCAATTGACACTGGCATGTGGCAAGTGTACATTTAATATTCGGAGGCTGACATTCATCGCATATTGTTATTACTATAAATGATTATGATATTTATAGTACACGTATATTTTAAAACCCAGTCTATGCGTTGAAATCCAACAATTTCGAACGCCTTTTTTCTATTTATTCTCAACAACGTATTATACTCCGTATTCTTTTCTCATGGCAAATAAGTTTTTTTGTATATATATATTTATCTATGTATTCTATGTACATGTTTTTCGTACCTTAGTTTTACACCGAATGTCTTCTAAGAGGACACCAAAGTTTTTCCGGCAAGCCTAGCTGCCTCGGTGAGAACAATTTGGATATCCATGGAAGGAAAATTCTGCAAACATCAAAAATTTTATACATCAGCGTCGAATGTTATCATTCAAAAATTATTGTCATCAATCTCAAGTTTCATCATCTACCTGTAGAAGTTTAACGTTTGTGGCAAAATCACCAGCTAATAGTTGATCTTTGAGTAATCTGTAAAGAGTTATGCAAATTACACTATCTGTTGACAAACGTTCATCGATTTGGGGTAAAATACCTACAATATCATGGCGCAGCAGATGTGTATGAGGAAGCTAAATCTATCCTCGTCCGCAAACAATGAGTCCCAAATTCTCATTACATCGGGTAGCGGAAATTCCTGAGATAGTAGCAGCGTTAACCACCTGCAAAATAGTGAAATAATCATTACGAATAGTGGAGTAACGTTCCAGATTCTGAACATTGACTCGACTTGAGTCTGGTACCTTTCTGAATATACACCATCCTAGCTATTTACCTGAAGCTGTAGTACTGTGGGCATAATTCTTGTTGGTGCAAACGCAGCCAGACTTCGTAATCGTTAATCTTAACTTCGTTAGTCAATTTACTCATCATCGAATTAATTCCAAACTCAGCTTCGTCCAATGATTTTATAAAGAAATCGCGGATTTCCGCCATCAAGTTAGTAAAACAAAAAAACGTATCTGCTTCTGCATATTCTATAAATTATCAGGAAATTAATAATAGTTCTCATCGTTTGCAGTAATGATTGATTTTAAAACATGAAATCCACCTCTCCATTTCCAGTCTGGATCGCAAGCAAATGCGTGATAAATTGGCCCAACGATCTCGTTCATACCCTGTACATAGCCTTGGCCAGGATTTAACTTAGCATAAAGGAATAAGATCCTTTCTAAGACTTCCCAGTGGGCTTCACCGCCCTCAGACAATGGAGCATAATCTTCGGCAGCTTTTCTGATCGATACTGCAATCTGGATATTTGACAAATTTGATTCACTAGATGATGTGAATACGGTTTTCGTATTATTTAGGCATTATTTACGATACCTGCTGATCTCCGTAATTGTAAGAAATGAAAAAATATAAAATAGATTGTAGACACATTACCACGATTCGGTTAATGAGAATATTCGTGATAATTATAGAATTCCTGGATACAAACTCTTCTGCTAGTTACCTTGGTTATTCCAAGTCCTTTTCTTTCAACATTTGCACTTCTTAGTACGGTGTGCTGAACTCTCCGATGTAGGCGTTTGACGCCACTGGCGTTTACTATGGCAGTGCAAGGGTAGTCTGTTCCTTGTTGAAAAAATGATATGTCTGGGCAAAGACGTCTACAAAAAGAAAACATCTGAGTTACAAAATAACTCTGGACACTGAAAATCGTTTTGATTCTTTATAAACATGAGTGACGTTCAAGTGTTTAATACCAACCTTACATCCTTATCTATCTGCAGCAAGACTTCATTGTCTTTGAAAAAGGTTTGCCACTTGCTTTCAGGATTCAAGTTCAAGGGGTGATCATCAAAAGTGACATCAACTCTATCGCCATCGTTATCAGATTCTCCTGGCATCACGATCAGGTCTTCTACAATTGTAGGTCACGATAAAGACGAAATATTATATATTATCGTTACTTCCTAGAATAACAACAATAGTTACCTATAAATGTTTTGTAAAGCTCTCTCTTGCGAGACAGCGTTTCCGACCAACTTGCTTTTGTCGGCGGCAAGTAATTCAGTAATAACTTCCAACATAAAGGCCTTAGGCCACCTTCGTCGGGGATGCCTAGTTGTAGAGAGATTAAATTTAAAACGATTATAATGGCAGATCTATCCAAAAACTACGAGCACTGGAATCTGATGGAGATAATGGATATAATGGAACATACCATGGAAGCATAATCTCCTAAGATTAGAGAGGTCTATTTCTTCAGACTTGGTGATCTCCTCATAATCATGTAACCTTCGAATGATTAGTCGTTCATTACATTATTATATATAGGTATTAGCTGTTTAACTATGTATATTCACCTTTTCCTCAATATGCTCATTGTCTCTGGCATATAGGTACCCAATAAAAGTGATTTGTAATTATTATGTTTTCGGGTATATGTATAGCCAGTTCAGATAGGGGCGGATTATGGAGGGTATAAATGAAGCCGAATGTATTTGACGTTTTGGTTGGTGCTACCATCTTTCGGTAGCGCTAAGAAAAAACAAACCAAAAGTTTTCAGCCGGTGGTGGAGCACCGATCGTTTCGGAAAAATTTTAAGCCAATCACAAGATTCGTAGAAGATTTCAAAACCAGCGGCGTCTTTGACCGTTGCAACCTTAGATTGCAACTCATGGGCCACGGTCAAAGTAACCGGCAACTTGTTTGCATCGTGATTCAAGTCGTATCTTTTCGATTGTGCCGCGGATTTTGTGAGAATTGGTTTAGTTACTGAGGGAACGAGTAAGCCTTTTGGATTTATACCATACAGTCGTCAGAATACCGCAGCGTACGAATGAAATCTTTTTCAAAATCGTTGGTATCTGACATTAGCAGTCATTAATTGCGAGCACTCGAAAATTCCTTTGGCAACCCGAAATTGTTTGACGTTGCTCACATCAATTGAAACACTTTTTGATGCTGCTCTTCAATTATCATTTCAGGAACTGCAGCTTTTGTTTGAAACACTTCAAGGTATCCAGAATCCTTTGTCAAAATCACCTCATAAGATATCTTCCGGGCTTACTTTGAAGCTACACTATGGACGGTGTGTGGCACCTGAATGCTCCTCAATGGGCAGACTTGGGATCCAGTCCTCAAATACCAGATGATGATTACTTCGATCGAGAACATTTAGAGCTAGAACCAAGACAACTAATAAAAGAGGTTCTTCCTGCATGTCCTATCACTCCAGGCTCAGAGAAGAATGATGATAATCCAAATATGAATCACTTCCTTGTTCTGAAGGATAATGATTCTCTTATTAACGAAATGAGAATAGCAAAAATGACTCCTGTCAAGGTTGTATCTCCGAAATTATCGAAAAATTCTACATTGAAAGAAACTACGTATGACGATGTTCTCAGTGAGGCAATGGCTTGCTTGCAACTTTCTATTAAACATTCGAGACGATCTCGTAGAGTTGAGAATGCACCATCTGATTTAACTGCAACACCAACTGCTACGAACAAAGTCACTCCTGGAAAATCTCTGCGCCAACTCGTTCCACGATCAACTCCGAGCAATCCTATTCCCATGTGGCTTCGAAAAACTAGGTTGGCTGAGAAAAAAGTAAACAAAGCCAAGACAGTCTCAGTTTTATCGGAGGGTCAATCATGCCTAGATTCAAGGGATCAGGACAACCTGATGTCAGAAAATAACAAAATGCAACGAGCTGTTGGAATTGATATTTCAACCGCACAATCATCAGAGCAAGCAGATGTCAACACCCTCTCAACTGTGGCAACTTTTACTATTGAGGCACATCCAAAACCCGATCAAGGTCACAATAACATAGAAGAAATTCAATACATTCCTAATACATTAAAACGATCCAGTGGCCGAGCGGAAGCCCATCAGGCAAGTTTTTCAACTTGCCAACTCCGTCGGCGAAGTTTAACACAGTATCGACGAAGATCCAATAAGTATGTGAGTATGGCGGAAGCAATTTCCAAGTTTCAAACTGGTACTCCTAAGCGGTTCAGATCAGTTAGTTCTAAGGGTCCGAAGCCAAGACCTTTACAGAAATTGCGACAGTCGTGTATCTCTGCAACAGTTCCGATTTCACCTGCTCTCAGATGCAAATCAAGAGTACGACCTACCAAGGTATTGAGCCAAGGGGAACGAGAACGATTGGAAATGGAAGCAATTAAGAAAAATTCTGTAAGAGGAAATCTCGCTAGAGCCAATTCCCTGAAAGGACTGTCACAGAATTCAGCATCTAAGACTACTGAGAAGAAGCCAGCGACACTTCCAAACTCTTCGCAATTAGTAGAGATGAAAACTTCAAGAGTTTCAACCACGGACCAGAAGTCAAATCGTAAAGCTAGACTGAAAATAACCGTACCGTCAGTCATTTCTACCGAGGAGGGTTTAGCAGTTAAAGATGCTGAGATTTCCAACTTTGGTGTGCCAGACATCACAACCGCTAAACAAAGCACAACTAAAATAACGCCCTTCAGTTTTGAAATGCGAAACAAAGAACTGCAGAAGAGAAAAGAAGAGAAGATTCAAAAGCTGCTGACTGAGGAAAAACAGAAGACAAGAGCCACCTTCCATGCAAGGCCAGTCCCAAGTTTCAAACAGCCCATGCTCACGGGTTCTAGAGAATCAGTCAACACGAAGCCAAAGACAAAACCCTGTCCATTTAGCTTTGAAGAACGAGATAAAAATCTAATAAAGAAGAAGGAAGACTTCATAAAAAATGTAATTAAAGAAGACAAAAAAGCTAGAGAATTCCAGGCCAAACCGGCGCCAGAATTTAAACCAGTTTTAGTTCGTGGAATCTCAAAAGAGAATCTGCATGTTGGATCTAAGCCACAGAAAGGACGCATTTCTATGTTACCTGTAGCTAGAACTGGCTCAAAAAACTGCTTGTTTGCTAAAAACAACACGTCTGATCAAGAAAATCAAAATCCTACAGAAAACACCTGCGTCACACTTCGAAAACAAGAGGAGTCTAAGCCAAATGACGATGAAAGTCAGCCCCATGAAAAAGGCACTTCAAAAGTATTGGCAGAATTTCATTTGAATACAGATAAACGGGCAAAAGAACGCAAGGAATTTGACGAGAAGATCAAGCAAAAAGAAAGTGAGGTAGAAGAAATGAGGAAACAAGCAGAAATGGAACAACTTAAACGAGCTGAAAGCGAACGCGCTGAAATTAGAAAAATGGCCGAGACTAAAGCAAGACCCATGCCGGTTTATAAACCCACCGTCCTTCTTCGTTCAACTAAGCCCCTAACTGAACCACTAAGCCCTGCCTGGGCTTCAAAGCCAAAACGATAACAAAAAACAAGTGACTCAGATTGAATATTGTTATAGTTTTTTCAAAGTATAGTGACATTCACACAATATATTTAATCATTGACAAATCTCAATTGGGTTGAACTATATCGAATAACTATCAATTTCCAAAATATTTTATGGTTTAGCATTGTTGTCAGTATAATTAGTGATATGTAGCATTAAGATTATACTGTGGTCGCACATTATATAAATTATATTAAGTGATATAAGAGGAATACTGATAAATATAAAATAAACAAGATGAGTTAAAAGTTTCCTATGAAAAAACAAATCAACAATGTGTTTTCAAGGTGATGCATTTGGAATAAATTAGCAGTTAACAGGAGCCAAGCTTCCAGTACGATTCAAAATACCATATAGTCTTAACAATAATGTACAAAGAATACTAACTGCTTTGGATTTCAACTTCCCAACATTCTGCATGAAAGGGTTTGTTTCTTTAACCCGTTGCCTGCTAACAAAGGGCTTCGAGTTGAAGTGCTTCGCGTGAGCGGCATACGGCCCGTGGTAGCGATCGCTGGAGATTGAATGCTTTTTTACGCAATATGCATCTCGTCCGAGACGTACTGACACATTGTAATACAATCCAATCACTATTACTTTGTCTACTGTAAAACGAATCCAAACATTCTTTATTTTTAATATATGTCAACTAGTCCATTTCTGAACATACTTCCTCAGAATCTCAGACCAGCTGGTCGATGTCGTACAAGTAATTGTTACTGTTTTTTCCAGTCCATGAAGATTGAATAAAGCAGCTAACGAAGGCTCCATGTTTAGAGAGACATTTCTCAACAAGATCGAGAGCATCAACACAGAGGCTATAAAACAACGGTCTTACATAGAATTATGAATTTTGACATCATACAAGATTTCTCTACAAGTATTTGTTTTATTCTTCGGTTATCGATCTCGAATGTTGAGCTGTGAAATTCTAAGGCTTATGTTCCAGTAATGATTCTGAGTTGACCGATCTGGTTCTCCTGATAATATCTGGCAAAGAGAGCTTTAGTGCTCAAGGTGAATTTGTTCACCGTGCACAAATTTAAAATTGCTGTTGATTTACTATTTTCTAGAAGTTGAATTTTGGGCTTCTCAAATAAAATTTATCTCTGATCCAAAGCAACATCATTATGTATATTTGAGGTTTATAACATATTTTTCTATACTTCGACAAGGGAGGCGTGGAAAGAGCCAAATCGAATAAATCAACCGTTTTTAAAGCAAACTAACGCTATAAATGAACTAAATACGTAAGGAAAAACGGTGGATGATTGTGTTTCACGCAAAGCACACCACCGCGTATAAATGAAGCCAAATGCACTTGATGTTTTGGTTGGTGCTACCATCTTTCGGTAGTGCTAAGGAAAAACAAACCAAAAGTTTTCAGCCGGTAGTGGAGTACCGATCGTTTGGGAGAAATTTAAAGCCAATCACAGCATTCGGAGAAAATTTCAAAACCAACGGCGTCTTTGACCGTTGCGACCATCGGTTGCGACTCATGGGCGACGGATAAAAGCAACCGGCAATTTGTTTGCGCCGTGATTCAAGTCGTGTTTATTCTTTTATTGTGCCGCGGATTTTGTGAAAATTGGTTACTGAGGGAAAAAGTAAACCTTTTGGATTCATACCATACAGTAGTCAGAATACCGCAGCGTACGAATGAAATCTTCGGTTTCCAAATCGTTGGTATCTAACAGTAGTAGCATAGACGTATTTAGTAGTCATTAATTGCAAGCACTCAAAAATTCCTTTGGCAATACAAAATGGTTTGACGGTGCTCACATCAATTGAAATACATTTGAAAGTTGCTTTTCAATTATTATTTCAGGAACTGTAGCTTTTCTTTGAAACACTCCAAGGTATCTGGAATCCTTCGTCGAAATCACCTTGTAAGATATCTTCCGGGCTTACTTCAAAGCTACAGCATGGACGGTGCGTGGCACCTGAATGCTCCTCAATGGGCAGACTTGGCATCCAGTCCTCAAATACCGGATGATGATTACTTTGATCGAGAACATTTAGAGCTAGAACCAAGACAACTAATAAAAGAGGTTCTTCCTGCATGTCCTATCACACCAGGCTCAGAGAAGAATGATGATAATCCAAATATGAATCACTTCCTTGTTCTGAAGGATAATGATTCTCTTATTAACGAAATGAGAATAGCAAAAATGACTCCTGTCAAGGTTGTATCTCCGAAATTACCAAAAAATTCTATATTGAAAGAAACTACGTATGACGATGTTCTCAGTGAGGCAATGGCTTGCTTGCAACTTTCTATTAAACATTCGAGACGATCTCGCAGAGTTGAGAATGCACCATCTGATTTAACTGCAACACCAACTGCTACAAACAAAGTCACTCCTGGAAAATCTCTGCGCCAATTCGTTCCACGATCAACTCCGAGCAATCCTATTCCCATGTGGCTTCGAAAAACTAGGTTGGCTGAGAAAAAAGTAAACAAAGCCAAGACAGTCTCAGTTTTATCGGAGGGTCAATCATGTCTAGATTCAAGGGATCAGGACAACCTGATGTCAGAAAATAACGAAATACAACGAGCTGTTGGAATTGATATTTCAACCGCACAATCATCAGAGCAAGCAGATGTCGACACTCTCTCAACTGTGGCAACTTTTACTATTGAGGCACAGCCAAAACCCGATCAAGGTCACAATAACATAGAAGAAATTCAATACATTTCTAATACATTAAAACGATCCAGTGGCCCAGCGGAAGCCCATCAGGCAAGTTTTTCAACTTGCCAACTCCGTCGGCGAAGTTTAACACAGTATCGAAGAAGATCCAATAAGTATGTGAGTATGGCGGAAGCAATTTCCAAGTTTCAAACTGGTACTCCTAAGCGGTTCAGATCAGTTAGTTCTAAGGGTCCGAAGCCAAGACCTTTACAGAAATTGCGACAGTCGTGTATCTCTGCAACAGTTCCGATTTCACCTGCTCTCAGATGCAAATCAAGAGTACGACCTACCAAGGTATTGAGCCAAGGGGAACGAGAACGATTGGAAATGGAAGCAATTAAGAAAAATTCTGTAAGAGGAAATCTCGCTAGAGCCAATTCCCTGAAAGGACTGTCACAGAATTCAGCATCTAAGACTACTGAGAAGAAGCCAGCGACACTTCCAAACTCTTCGCAATTAGTAGAGATGAAAACTTCAAGAGTTTCAACCACGGACCAGAAGTCAAATCGTAAAGCTAGACTGAAAATAACCGTACCGTCAGTCATTTCTACCGAGGAGGGTTTAGCAGTTAAAGATGCTGAGATTTCCAACTTTGGTGTGCCAGACATCACAACCGCTAAACAAAGCACAACTAAAATAACGCCCTTCAGTTTTGAAATGCGAAACAAAGAACTGCAGAAGAGAAAAGAAGAGAAGATTCAAAAGCTGCTGACTGAGGAAAAACAGAAGACAAGAGCCACCTTCCATGCAAGGCCAGTCCCAAGTTTCAAACAGCCCATGCTCACGGGTTCTAGAGAATCAGTCAACACGAAGCCAAAGACGAAACCCTGTCCATTTAGCTTTGAAGAACGAGATAAAAATCTAATAAAGAAGAAGGAAGACTTCATAAAAAATGTAATCAAAGAAGACAAAAAAGCTAGAGAATTCCAGGCAAAACCGGCGCCAGAGTTTAAACCAGTTTTAGTCCGTGGAATCTCGAAAGAGAATCTGCATGTTAGATCTAAGCCACAGAAAGGGCGCATTTCTATGTTACCTCTAGCTAGAAGTGGCTCAAAAAACTTCTTGTTTGCTAAAAACAACACTTCTGATCAAGAAAATCAAAATCCTGCAGAAAACACCTGCGTTGCACTTCGAAAACAAGATAAGTCTAAGCCAAATGACGATGAAAGTCAGTCCCACAGAAAAGGCACTACAAAAGTATTAGCAGAATTTCATTTGAATGTAGACAAACGGGCAAAAGAACGCAAAGAATTTGACAAGAGGATCAAGCAAAAAATCAGCAAGTTAGAAGAGATGAGGAAACAAGCGGAAAGCGAACGTGCTAAAATTACGAAAATACCCGAGACTAAAGCAAGACCCATGCCGGTTTATAAACCCACCGTCCTTCCTCGTTGAACTTAGCCACTAACTGAACCACTGAGCCCTGCCTGGGTACAAAGCCAACATGCTGACAAAAGGCAAATTAGTCATTGTCAGATTGAATATTGTTTATTTTATTGTTAGTTTCTTTAAAGCAATAACATCCATGTAAAAAATGAATTATTTAATAACGTTGAGAGTACGGGAAAGGCACTAAAGTGGCTCCAAAAAATGTTAATTTTCGAAGCAGTGTAAAACCATATAACATTAGAATTAGGTATATAAATATTGAAAATTTTTAAAGCTGAATGTTGTTCAACTATATTCAATAACTACCATTTTCCAAACACATATAATATATTGAAATTCTTATAAAACCGAATTTTGTCGAACTATATTGAATAACTATTAATTTCCAAAATATTTTATGATTCATCAACGTTATTAGTATGATAAGTGATATGTAGCATTAAGATTTTACTGCGGTAGCACATTATAAAAATTATATTGAGCGATCTCACACCTTCACACAAGATGAGTTAAAAGTTTTCTATGAAACAAAAAATCAACAAAGTACTTGCAAGCGAATGTATTTGAAATACACTTGACGCTGGTTTTGAACGGTGAAGTATTCAATGTCAAAACATCATTCAAGAAGCCCAATTGAAAAAATATACCAGGCAAAAGAGAACTGTGGCTGCTCTTTTATTCAATGAAATGGCTTTACAGAGCGTTCACAAAAAACAAAAAAGATATTGGATTCATCCCTTATTTAAATTACAATGCGAGCAATAATCAAATAAGTGATCACCGTCGGAAATTTCTTCCATCTACAAACAAACAAATATGTCATTTTTAGCAGCAAAAAATAATCTACAGAGCAATTTACTAAAGCGCATGCACTTCACGTTCATAGGTAGCGTGCCGATAGTCTAAACCTGAAATTCCTCATTCTTCTAACTTTTATTGTAATATAATGAGCGTGTGAGGCGTGCAATTTTGGATTTTACAAGTTGAGTTTGAAAATACTACATTACAGCTTCCAGTACCATTCAACATACTACATAGTCAAAACAATAATGTACCGAGAATACTCACAGCTTTGGATTTCAACTTTCCAGCATTCTGCCTGAAATGGTTGGTTACTTTACATAGTTTTCAATGGAATTTAATATTTACGTAATAACTTTCTGCACATGAATGTGAAACCAATGGCCATTCATGAAGTTTTGAGTTACAGTTATAAGATTTCATCTCCAAAACTTGAATACAATTAACTTTTGATGTTTTCGGAAAAAAGAAACTCGCAGTCTTCTATAGGATCGAACTTGACTTTCATACATCCTGTGTCACGAAGATATAACGTGCGCAAGTTATAACGAAACATTAAAGTGATTCCAATTGAAATTTTCAGTCAAATTAATGACAATTGCTTCTTTTAACCTCCCCTCCTAATCATTAGAAAAAAAAGGAGAAATTTGACCGAAGTATGGTTATTCTATCCAATCCTTTTCGATTGATTTGGATGAGAGTGTACGGGGACTTGTACGAGTTAAAAATAATTTGTCGCGAAATGAAAAAATTTTGGGTGTCATCGGCATCACATGCAAAGTTAACCGAGTAATGAATATGATTGCTTTAGATAGTTTCATATTTGATTTAAGTTGAACATAATCTCTGTTCTTCGATGTAATACCATTTTAGAGTGATGAAGGTAACAAAAACAAAACCAGTAATCGTTAAAATACAATAGTCTTATATAAGTTAATAATTACAAAATATTAAATTAAACAAATTCTTGTGTTTTGTATCAGCAGTAGCATAGTATGGCATTCGCAAGGTTGGTGCGGATAATAAAATACCAATCTGCCAACCTCTGTTAGGGGAAAAACAAAGCGTGATACTTTCATGAACCAGACCTGAATGTTAATCAAATATGGCCATTGATTAATATAAATTAGAAATAGATTTCCATGACTAATATTCTTTGTAGTAATATCGGCTAAATAGCATCGTTCTAAAATCGCATTTATACGCAAGAGCGCTTACAAATTGATTTAATTGCTGTCTTTTTTCGGTTTTCATTTTCGCGACCTTCAGATTATCTCAGCTGAATATTTAGTTGATGTTAATTTTTATGTTCATAACTTATAACACATCTTGCCGCATTTCGGATCATTCAAGGACCTACGAATCTATGCAGCGAAAATTAGAATTATTGAAACCAAACTAGTGGTAACGTTAACGAGCCGGATCAAGCCAATTATCTTGTCAAAGTTCTTTCAAAAGCGCAGACTTGGCATTCTTCAGTTTATCTAGTCTCCGTTGTAAGTGAGAATTCGCTGTTTCCAGTTCTTCTACTCGCCCTTGTGATTCTCGTACCTGAAACAGGTGACATGTACTCGTTATGAGATGTTTATCATCATTTTCCGAGTCGACAAAACAAATTAGACTACAAACACCATCATCAATCGACATGAGGGGGCAATCGGTTAAAGAAACTTTGCTATTATGTAAAAATGTATGAATTAGTCATTGACGGTGAAAAATAAACAGACATTCAAGAGTCTGCTCTTAAAATGTCAGATCTCGGTAACTCATAATAACAGGCATCACAGTAGAAACCATCGGTCTTCGAAAACGTTTACGAGAGCAAAAAAGGTTTAAAAAAAAAATAACACTTGGGTTACGCTCACCCATTTACCCTGTTCTTTTTACTGGCAGTGACATTCGTCAAAATAATCAGATATCATCTGTAAATTGAAATCATACTTTCAAAGCAACCCAGCCGGGAAATGGAAATGTAATGTATCTTGAGAACGTATTGTTAAAATCATTGTTAATAACCTCTCGCTGTAGTTTGCGCTTCTCAACTTTCAATTCATCCTCTGCCTTTTCAGAAGCTTCAGCCGCAGATTTATATCGAATTACTTGGCTTTCCAGCCTTGCAACGGTTGCTTGCAACGTAGACATGTCCTGTTCCGCTTTTTGCAACTTGAATTTGTAGTCGGCTAAGTGCTTGTTAGCTTCACGCTGAATATCTTCGGAGTCTGACAAGTTTCCTGTTTACAAAAACGATAGAAAATAGAGACTGACCGATGAGTTGAAATACTCATCCTTTATATTCACGGATAAATCACGTGAGACTTGAATTACATTCAGTAAATATTACCTAGCATTGAGCCTGGCGACCTTTCTGATCTCACCCGATTCTTCGCATCTTCCAACTCCAGCCTCAAATGCCGGATCTCATCCTGTAATTCTTTTTTCTCAGACGCAAACCTTCTGAGCCGGACATCTAACGGGGAATAAATGTATAAGGATTTTTTGAATGTGGAGACTGAATGAGAACTGCCTTGGTTCGTTATTAACCTGCAGTAATTCTATGACGAATCTACATATGGATTCAAGTTTCAACATACCCAAAGAACCTTCACCAGCATTCTGTAACAAGTCTGCACTTTCTGTACTGACTAATACCCTTTTCCTTGGTCGGGGCCCATTTTCTGGCGAATCTGAATCGTTTTCATCACCTTCATCCTCGACTATCACAAGGCCATTCTCCTGGAAGAGGATAATTTTCAATGTGATTATTCAGTTTGTATGGATATGACGTGCGACCTAAATTACCATTGCTCAAACTGACCTGTATGAGTGTATCTCGTTCCAATAGTTGCACTCTGCATACGTCAAAGTCTTCTTTCAACCGTTGACTTACGCGTTTCAATTGTTCAGCTTCCCGATTCTTTTCTCTAAGCTCTCGGCGAAGTTGCGCAGTTGTTTCCTCTAACTCTTCCAATTTGTCTTTCAGTAGATCGACTTGATACGAATAAGTTGATTTCTCGTTATCCAATTGCGCGTTTGTTATCATAGCCTTGCGGAACTTTTCTTCAAATTCCTTGAGTTCTAACTGAAATAAATTTGATAATGTCTTACCTTGACGTCTATGAACGATTATCATATTACAGTCATATGAAACTTGATACCAATGTGATTCAATAAAAAGAGGCGATCAAACTTTGTATGCCCTTTATCAGATGGAAACTGCAAATCGTGTGTAGGGATAATTACAAGAAACAGCGATTAGTATTCCCAATCAATCTTCACTGATATCAACCAACGTAGTAACCTTCAACAAGTCCAGTACTTACCCTAAGATCTCTATTAAGTCCAGCATCTTCCAACGAGTCTTCAGAGGACCTTCGACTGGATTGAAAGTTGTTGGAATTATTGAGAAGACGAGATGTTCTCACAGGATCGGGGGTCACCCTCATGGTTCGGTTAGCATCAGCTGTAATTATGTCTTTAAAAATAACCTACATTTTTTTTCTTTTCAAATATTCAATCGATTCAGTAACAAAGTGTCATAGTCGAAGCAAATAAAAATCAATAAAAACATGGGAAAGAGACTTTCATTTGCTCACCGGTACACATATCATAAACTCTATCAGCGTTTTCCTCGGCTTCCTTTTGCTGTCTATCCAATTCCCGCATTCGGATTTCTCTAGCTTCTGCTCTGGCTTGACGTCGAGCTGCTAATCTAGCTTCTGCCTGGAAAAGTATACGCAATATTAATGACGGTTATTATTTGTTATAGCGTAACATTTATGGATGATAAATTTAGTAAAAATCAAGTGGTAGAGGTTTGGTAAGTTCTGACATTTATTTTAGTAGAAATTTGTCATCAAATCTCCAGTACTATCAATAATCTCAAGCAACTAGTCCATTCCTGAACATACGTCCTCAGAATCTCAGACCAGCTTGTCGATGTCGTACAAGTAATTGTTACTGTTTTTTCCAGTCCATGAGGATTGAATAAAGCAGCTAACGAAGGCTCCATGTTTAGAGAGACATTTCTCAACGAGATCGAGATAATCAATAGAGAGGCTATAATACAACGGTCCTACATAGAATTATCAATTTGGACATCATACGAGATTTCTCTACAAGTATTTGTTTCATTCTTCGGTTATCGATCTCAAATGTTGAGCTGTGAAATTCTAAAGCTTATGTTCCAGTAATGATTCTTAGTTGACCGATTTGGTTCTTCTGATAATATCCCGCGAAGAGAGCTTTGGTGTTTAGGGTGAATCTGTTTACCGTGCACAAATTTAAAATTGCTGTTGATTTACTATTTTCTAGAAGTTGAATTTTGGGCTCCTCAAATAAAATTTATCTGTGATCCAAAGCAACTTCATTATGTATATTTGAGGTATATAGCATATTTTTTC
Source organism: Athalia circularis (assembly GCA_963978495.1). Taxonomy (NCBI): domain Eukaryota; kingdom Metazoa; phylum Arthropoda; class Insecta; order Hymenoptera; family Athaliidae; genus Athalia; species Athalia circularis. Next base: position 15,526,139 of record OZ021698.1, on the reverse strand, counting down.
ATACTTGGACAGAGGAGGAGAGGAAAAAGCCAAATTAAATAAATCAGCAAACTAACGCTAAATAAACTAAACACGTAAGAAAAAACGGTAAATGATTGTGTTTTATGCAAAGCACACCACTAACTGGACATTCTAGCTGAACAGTCAAGTTGCTGCTCACTAATACTCTAATGCTCACTGTTACTCTTATCTAACTTACACATGAGTCTCTTTCCCCTTCCGTAAACCTAAATTTGCACAACCACCTTGTGTGATTCACTATGCTGAGATAAAATGTATATATATATATATATTCCTTATCCGCAATCTTTGTTTCAGCTTAAAGCTTTTAAATTATATTCAACTGTGATCTGTATTGTTGATATTCATATCCAAAGATTGATATAAAAATATTCCTATCCAGAAGTGAAAACGGAATCAAGAAGACAAACAATTGTTGGACAAATTTTTCATAGTCTTATAGGAATATTGCACAGTACCCAAAATTTTGGAGTATGTTGTTTTATTATTTATGTCAAGACCAAATGTTGGAGAATTTATCATATACGTTTGAAAATGAGCTAATTCAAACCCAATTGTTGTTCTGCTTTATATTCAAACCAGAGTCTCATTTACTGCTAACCAATCGAGAACAAGTTACCGGTGAGCAAGACTAGGCTCTAGCCTAGAGCCTAAATTTCAAGTGATTACAGTCACCAAGTCACGTTTGGACCAATATTTAATGTACTTATGTTAATTTTTGTTAACATCAGGGATTTTGAGGGCTTTATATTAGAAGCTCAACTTTTTTACAACAATTGATCAGCACTTTCAAGTATGCTTTGGGCAGAATTCAATATTTCATGTTAAAAATGAGCTGAAACTCAGCTCCAAAAAACGTGAGACCTTATACTGTATTCTGAACTGTGCCCGATCTATACCTAGAGAGAGACACTCGACAGATCGGTCAACTATTTCTGAATCTTAATGGATATTAATTTTTGAACACAAATAAATCGGAATAAATATTAGTGGATTGAAAAGATTGAATGTCTTTTCAGACTATAATCCTATAAAAAGAATTAGATTAGGTCTGAATTCTGCTTCGAAAAATTACACAATTTGACAAACAAGGTAAAGTATATTACATGGCTATGATAAATGATGCGGTACCTCTTTGGCAATTTGATCAAGAGCCTGATCCTCGGCTGAATGCCTTGTGGCAGTTCGTCTCCGTCCTGCCACCAATGACTCCATTCTTTAGTATCGACGTAGATTATATATATTTTTTCTGTACTTTATTTTTGTTTGACTACATCCGACGATTTGTTTACACGGGTAGTAGGTACGTCCGTCACCTCATAGGGAAACACCACCACGCTAGGAACATACACAGAACACAATCTAAGCTTGGGGATTTAACCAACACCAAAACAAATTAATATTATGTATTCATTATGTCATCGAGTAATATTCTTTATTCACAGTGTCGGGAGTAACACCAGATCTTCCTGACATTCTCTCTCTTTAAAAATAATTTTCATGACCTATTATACTTATAACAGTGATGATGATAATAGCAATAACATGATGATGATAATAATAATAGCAATTAAGTTAACGAGTGCTCGTTAGAGCGATAAAAAGTGTATTAGTTAATGTGAATATATGGTCATTCGATGGGTGTGAATCATTTGGGAGATGTATGAGGTGTTGCCAATGATTGTTGGATTTGCAGTTTACAGGGTCGAATATTTGCGAGCCTGAACTGTGTGCTGTAGTGATAAAAAGTGTAACGAAATATGAATAAATATCGAAATTCGCTATGCTGCGAAGCACTGATAAAGTGGAGGGAGCTTTATGGTTTGACAGTATTTTTGGATGATCGTTGAATCTCCCTGATGAAAAATAAAAACATAGTCAGGGATTTATGCCTAAAACGACGAAAAAGTTGCATTCCATTGAGGCTCCCCACCCACACAGAAACGGACAGGTATGCGTAACACGTCCACAAGAGTGCGATGTGAAAAACAGCCTTTACGGTATATTGCTAATTTACAGAATAATCAGTGATAAACTTACAATAGAGATATCTGTTTACCCGGCAGGCGGATGCATCTTTTTTTGAAAAACGCTGGTACGTAAAAATAAATCGTGAAACTATAAATACAATCAATGGAAGTTGGACGACTTCTCGTTCTCGGTGACCATCTGTAGCTTGTTAGCTATATTATAATATCGTTTAACGATATTCACCCTGTATTTACACCAAGAAGCACAACAAGGCACCGTACTTTTCACTATTTATCATTTAGGCCCAACAATTTGCGAATGCCGAACGGTTCTCACCGATGAAGATACATATCTTCTGCCTTTCGGGCAGGCAAGATATTTGCTACCCGCACCAATACCGAAAAGCACACCTCGGACTACACGGCTGCCTCCACCTCTTCTGCGAATGCTAGGCCCCCTAGCTTCTTTCGCTTCTTACTTCGCCATCGCATTCGCTTTCTAACTGACTAATGCTGACATCTAGAGATAATCGCTGATGCTTCTACTTACACAGACCCACTGTATGTACGTACGACCTACGTACGACGTACGCCCGGTTAGGTTGATTGTGAATCGTTTCTCGGAGCGCTTAGCCGCAAAACGATTCACAATCAACCTAACCGGGCGTACATTAATTCAAAACTTGCGGAATGAGGACTATATTAGGACATTACTATGACGATTGCTATTTCAATCGTTGACTGAATCTTCAGTCAACGTTTTAACAGTGTTTTTAATTCGAAAGATTTTTCATTAGACGATTAACCATACTTGAGGAACATGATTTACAATGTTATCAGCAAAACGCATTTTTCCTCGAATAAAACTATTAGCACAAATTACCCCATTGTCCGAACGTATATCTATAAAATGAATAATTTGCAACTCTAGAAATATGATGGATTTATTTCCATGAGTTTTTACATCAGCCACAGCAACTGGAGGTTGTACAATAAATGACAACTGTAGCCAATGACAAATGTTATTGCTTTATAAACAGCTGAATCCATGAAATTCATTTTTTATCGGATCAATGAATTTTTTCATGAGGATATAGACTGATTTAATGACACGATCCATGCACTTGTGGTATATCAGTGGTATATCCAATTTGAGACTTAGTTGATTAGTGCGAAAAATGTACATCTTATTTTTAAGGACACGGATGCAGACTGAAACAGGAACAGAATAAAAAAGTTTTGTATGCAACTGAAATTGCTATTATTCCGCTTTGGACTTGACGTCATCCTTGTAATGGAGAAAGACTAGCGAGAACAAAAAGACACCTCCCATCATAGAGAAGGCGCTGACGTAATAGGGAAATGCACTTGGTATGAACCGCTCGTATTGAGTATGTTGGAGCGGTCGCACCGAAACTTGCGTTGTACTGTATAAATGTGTAATCCCAATACGGTTGTAGTCCACTTTGAATTGGTAGACCCCATAGACGTCTGGGATTCTGAATCTTGTTTCATAATGGCCGTTAATTAGCCTCTTGAGTGTTGCGCGAACGAATGGGTCTATCCTGACGAACTCCAACTGCAAATCGTTTGCCTCGTATGGAATCCATTTATCCCCAGCTAGTTGCTCAATGGCAATCGTGTACACGACATCATCCATAACTGTGTAAGCTGTCGGAGGATTCTTTTCGCCCACTTTGCGATGGCTTACAGACGATGCCCGTATCACACCATTTTCTTTGAAGACCCATTGAGACATTGCCTTGGCAACGGCCTCGTTTCCGGACTTTTCGTAATTTTTACCACCTGGAAGCAATATTTGAGTTATAGAATTAGTCAAAGATTAAGCGAGTTATCAAGTTCCTACTCATATTTGCAATTTAGAATTCTATCATAAACTTCCACTCTGCTAGTAAGATCTCAGTTCTTACCTTGAGCTTTTTGAACAGAACTGGTGAAAGCTTCGTCACTGAAGAAGAAGAGGGATCCAGAGAACAATACTCTGGCATTATTTCGTGCCTGAAGAGCAGCGATCAGAAGAGTATTCCGGCCTACAGCATGGGGATATTCCTTCACAGGTTGATCCGGGTTATAAGAATATGCAGAGCTGGAGGCAGTGAGCAATTGAAGGACAAGTGGGTTCTCAACGTCAGCTACAAGTCCGGTTCCTTGGTAGAGTAATGGAGCCACTGTTTTGTCTCCAACAATAACTGGGGCATCAATGAGGTTCACAGTATCTGCTACGATTGTAGTATGCTGACCTGCATCTGACACGTCATAATTCATATGGTCAATGACAGCTGCACCTTCCTCATCTACTTCAAATCCGCATTCGGATGCTAATTCCCTGAGTACATCTCCTGACTGAGATGATCCAGCGACTAAAACATTGCCTCCGCCATCAATGAAGTCTGTTACGGCATCAACGCTTAAAACTCCGCCAAATTCTTCGACTGAAGGTGCAAATATTATGAGATGAGAGTATAGATATTCGCCGTATTTGGACAGGACCAGGTTAGCATCGTCAGCCAATCTGTACGTCAAGGTATAACCTCGTTCTGTGAACATAAGATGGTATTATTCTGTATTATTTTGAATGAGAGCATTCATTATAGAAGTCGAAGTTCGATCATCGGATTATTTTAGAGCCGCTGAAGGGGCCTAGAGGACAATTTCAGGGATCGGTGTCACAAGATAAGGATATTAACGAACCGTGCAACGATTTGAAGAATATCGAATGTGTTTCCCGGATCGCCAAATTATCCAGAAGGACTAAAGTCTCCCCACCGGCATTCGCAGATGCTAAAAAGCAGAGCAAACTCAAAAATACGCTTGTTGAATACATCTTCTAATATTTCGATCTGCCACCTTCTTTGCCACGAAGCTTGACGGGATACGTCCACTGATATGTAACTGGAAAGGGAACGGAAACGATAATACGGCTGGTTTCCCATGCAGAGTTCCTGTCACCCGATTTTGCCTGTCGTTTGGAATCCTACCAATGACGTAGCTTTATACCAACAACAGCAGCAAGAATTTCGGATTGGAAAACAGCCGTAAGATAAACACGATTGTTTATCCAAGGTTTAATCGACACCCTGTATACCGTAAAATTGTTCTGCGACTAGCAGAAAGCGGTTTATGTAGCCGAAAGACGAAGGTCCGATTTGCAAAGGTCTGGGAAAAATTTTGTTTGCCCGAGATGTGGGCCCGTGCCCGTGTCATTATTTACGCAGTATATTTTCTGGTTATCCAAGTGAAGCTCATTAATTCGCGAACATCCTGGCGACTTAATGCTGCAGACAAGGTCGTCAAAGCTTCCGAGGTTTCTGCAACCGAGGATGAAGACCCAATTTTTGACATTTTGGCGAGTACCATTAACCTAGGGACTGGTCAAGGATGGAGCAAAACTGACTCCGAGGATAAAAATCAGAAACTGGACATATTTTGCAGCGATTGCAAAAACTTTATCGGCGGAAGCTATGATCGGTAATCAATTGAAAATACTTATTACAAGGTAGAGCTAGTGAGAATTTGCTACTCGAAATACATAGTTGCTTTTCAATCGATTACGCATATGCGATGTTGTGTGTCTGCAAGTCTCAGTGATTCGTAATTCATCCTCTTTGAAATTTCGATGATTGACCAAAATGTGAAATCGTTCCAAATTTTTGAAGGCGCAGGATAATGTCTTGTGTGAACACTTGATCGCAGGCTTTCACATTGCACAGCTCATCAAGAAAGTGAACTTTTAGACACCTATGAGAGCATGCTGAAATGGCGTAGCTTAGAGTTTTGTATGTGGATTCTGTTATACAATTATTCTCTTAGTCAGAAAACTTGAATTGAGTTTTTATCGCATTGCTGTTCTTTATAGTTGGTCAATTTCGATTGTTCATCCTTAATTGCACATTTTGCTGAATTGCATTCCCATTCATATAGATTTTAAAATCACATATTGTTTTTATATGAATGTAATATCGATCTGATTTTGGCTAGTGCGATGTAACATATCTCCATCCAATGTAGTTTTCTGTTTCACCCGTAGTTAGTGTTTGCGTGTGGGTTGCCGTTCTTTCAGCTCTAAGAAACCCTTAAATTTGGTCCCCTTGGCAGACGGCTATCGTCATTTGCTTTGATGGATACACCAAATGTGACCGAAACTTTTCCTCCGACATCTCGAACCTCGGCAGAAAAGTTCACTTGCAATTTGGTTCAGCGATGCGAGGAGGGAATCTTGGACTGTGGAAAACCTGTTAATTTCACATATTACGACAACCTTGTTGGGGTTATTAACAGAAATAAACATCCACTTGTGCCAGAACCCAATGTCGCCCTTATGTTCAGAAAGAAAGGTGCCAAACTTACGGACATCGACATAGATTTGCTTGAAAAACGATTAAAAAAAGCTAAAAGAGAGGTATAACAATTCACTCCATTTGTGATCCATCAGAGTTTCAAATTCTGTTTCATCTTCTTTGACGTTTATAGTAAACGAGTGTTTAATTTATTCTTCAGAAACCAAAGTCTGTTCAACTTTACAATCAAATTGGTAATTTTTGGCGTATAAAGGGCAACGCACAACGCTCCATAGAATGCTTTAGACGGGCGTTAGCTGTTTACCCACACAATGCTGAGGTATTGTTGAATTTGGCAAGAGTTTTATTAGCTCTGCAATATCTCGACGATGCTACCTACCTGGCGAGACGTTCACTAGAGCTTCAACCACCTGATCGTAACGCGTGGGAACAGTATCTCACCCTCGGCCAGATATTCAAGGTAAATAACACTACATATACCAAAATTGGTGTATCATGAATCAAATGGAGCTAAAAATCGATGAATTCTCCCATCTTCAGGCTTACGGTCACTTCCAAGAGGCAGCTGTACATCTGCGGCATGCTTTGGAGTTGAAACCAGATTTGATGGATGCGGCGGAAGCTTTAAAAGAAGTGGAATCGCTGCCAGCAGCAAGTGTGCATGCTTACACGCTCCTAATAATTGTATGCCTGGTAGGTAATTGGCACTTCTGGAAAATTGATACAATCATCAAGCTGAAATAGTGACTTAAGTTCAATATCTAACATTAATATTGTCTTTTAGGTTCTAGGGGTACTTTTGGTTGTTCTGAGTAGCGTTGAGTGCGACGAAGAATCCAGCCTAGCATCAGAACAGCCTCAGAGATCTGCGCGTCATTTTAACAGGGCGCTAGCTATGCGTAGTTTACGCCTCGGAGTATCGAGGAATAAACGTTGCGGATAATTATTTGAAGTGTTGTGACTATTATGGTAAAACACCTTATTGGTAGCCATAATAATATTAATAATAATTCAACTCCCTATTGAGTCTTCTTTTTAACATTATTTGTATTGATTACTTCGATAACGTATTAACTATGCAGTTTATTATTATTACTATATTGACAGACATAAATATATATAATGTAATAGAATATAACAACGTTTCTATTTTCCTACAGTGCTTCACGCCGTAAATTGGACCCAACATTAACTTGTCGGTACACATAAATATATTATATGTATGATAATAGACCATCTTGCGACGCACAGACTGTATAGTTTTTACTCTTTGTCTCTTTGAAGTAAATATATACCATGGAATGGAACTTATCAACTCTTTGTTTAGTTTTATTTTTCCGTAACATGTCCCTATACCTATACCATACTGTAAGTTACTAGTCAACCTCATTTTTTTATATTAACACACGGATACATCATTATCCAAGTAAGAAAACAAAAAGCCATAATTATTCATGTATACTGGAGAGTCACAAGTCAACTGGATTGGCATGCTTGCTGATGTTGAGCGTTAGCGATAAATAAAATTATCCACATTCAACTCTTCTGCATATGCGATGTATTGTGATATTATTTCGACTTTTTTCTCAAAGAAAACCATAAGAAAACCACTTTTATTTATTTGACTTTCTATTGAATCTTTTTAAACAGTTATGTTCCCAATGCTATGTAACGAAACACGGATATCTAGTCTCCGATATACGTGTACACTGACCGGCATTAATGGCTTTCCGATGTCCTACGTGTGAGTATTTATCCTTACACGTAAACACCGGGAATCCATTAATGCCGCTCGGTATATTATACATACATACATTCATGTGTTGCTACCTACAGTTCGAATAATGAATAAACTAGCTATTAGTTCACTGGATATGATTTTTTAAATTATTCTTTGCATGTGTATGAACAAATTATGAGGGCGGTGTACAAAAATCATTTGTACAGATATCTTAAGTTTCAATGCATCGCTTAATTGGACTTGCTGCTAAGAGGCGTGATTGAAATTTATCTAGCACTCAATTGCTTTTTTTTGTAAAATATAATTTATACGTAACGGGCTATAACTCTATTATGATTTAATAATATTCTCACCTTATTTCAAAATAACATCTACTTCTCGCAAGTAAGATTAAAAAAGTGTATTAATAATAAGTCTTACTTGTAACATTATGTTTTCAGCATGCTGCTATCAATTGCAACTTCCATGTTATAATAATTTTATTATTTTTATTTTTATTTTTTTTTAAATACTAAAGCAACACAGTTAAGTTAGCTGTTGTGTACACCTCTATGTGCATATACCTATATCATGAATACAAGAGCATATCGGGTACATACACACAGCGGTTTATGTACGTACGTTTACACAACTCATTTGTCTAGGCTAACATGATTTTTCAACTTTTGTAGTATATACAAACATCGAAAGCTAGCAACAATTCAGGCCTTGTAGGAAACGGAATAACTTTGCAAGAAACGCTCTGAAAATTCTCTTTACAACTCGAGCGATTCACAATTTGTGCATCAAGACGTGTTGTCAATTGTTTGCTCAGAAAAAAAAATCCCCAAAAATAAATCACTCCTAAGTTATACTTTTAGTGAAACTCGCAGTTACACTAGAGATATAGGCTTCCTTCACCTGACAATTATGAAATAAGTCACAAGCGATACTTTAATTACATAAATAAAATATATAATTCTAAGAGCAACGACTGAATCACTGTCGAGAACACATATTGGGAATCACCGTAAATACTGATATTGATTTGGTGGCAGAATTTATACATTCCTGACATTGAGTCAGTAAGCTAAGTATACTAGTAACATTATTATTTTTTTTATTTTCACTCAGATTGAAATTTGAGGACATAAAGCTGGCGCAACACAGCATAGCGTTACCATAGATATCTATGGCGTTACGTATGAAGTATTTGGCAAATAAGTTTTTGATACAATTTAGTCGAATGACCACGTAGGGACAAAAGTTCGAATGAATAAATTCGAAAATACGATCAAAATAAATACTTTGTATTGTCTGAAATCGAACTTGTTGCCACAAAAAAATCAGTATCTATGAAAAAATGGATTCGAAACCTCGGGGTACGTCGTATCATAACCGTTGCATTACTCAACTAAGCAATGTGATAAACAATAAATGTGGATAACCTAATCTAGTTTATGTCTGAGCGACAAAATTTCCTTGTTCTCGATTAGAACTGTACCCAGCTAGCATTCGTTGCGTTTGCAACTGAGCCAGGAGCCGTTGTGGAAGGCTGTTGGGTTGCACTTGCAAATTCACCCCATTCAGAACCAGTTGCTGGCTGATTTGGTTGAGTCTGAAACGACCTGTGGGCTGGTGACGAAGTCGGTGTTCTGGCTGGAGGTGGAGCTATCTTTACACCACCTGGAGGCGGAGGTAGGCCGAGAGCAGCATTTCCCCGAGCCTTCGACTTCGAAGAGACCTCACTACCATCCTTTTTCTGTAAAGATGAAGGAAACACCAATCTCAAGTATATAATATTCAGAGATTGTTCATCAAGGCGTAATTCTTAGAGCTCTTAGAACCATCTAACCAGATACAATAAGTTAACATATATACATACAGTGATTTTCATGTTGATTTTTATGGTTTCGCCTTCTTTGAACCTGAGATCCAACTCCTGCTTAGGTACATCCTTTTCTTTTTCGATTTGCTCTCTGTTTTTCAGCCACTTGAAGTGATCCTGAAGAGCAACATTGAGATCAAAGCTGTCTGATCTATCTAAGAATCCGACTCCGATGAAGGCGGATCTCCCATTATCATCTTGTATCCGTAAAACAAAATATCTGGACGAGTCTGTGACTGGTTCAACTGCGATACCAGGATACGTATCAATGGGGCACTTTGCAAAAAGTTCTCCTGATACCTTATCTTCAAGTTTTATGGTCACTGCATCACCTTGTGATACTAATCGCATGCGCCCTGTCCATGAGGGCTCCTCTAGGTTCCAATCAGCTGCCCTGATTCGAGGGAAAAATTATATTTTCATTTCTTTGCAACAATATGTCGTTTGCATCTAGAAGGTTATTGCATCATTAAAACAAATCCTGTTGGTTTGTTAATTCGGTTATGAAAATTTTTGTTTTTGATATACTTTAGGAGAATCCGGAACTCTGGCCACTTGACAGATGAGAAAAATACAGTGGATTTGATTGCATTTTGTGGGCGCAAAAGGGGGAGGATATTCATGGCCGAATGGTAACGGATTCCGTTATTTTTTTCTTCGCACTTAAGGTAATTGCAGGTCGCGAAAAAAATATCTACATAGGTAAAATGGGTCAGTTGTATGAGAAATCGGGTGGTAAGATATTTGTCAATAAAGGCTGGCCTTACCGATAACCCCTATTCGTTGACCTTGGCGGTATTTTGAAGACAAAAACTTCAGATTTCACCAGCAAAATACTCTCATAAGTCTCCATAACTAGTTATTTGATAATCGGTGAAATTTCACCTAAATTCTTCTCCTCAGACTTGACACGAGTACGTTTTGACAACTCGTTTACAATTTCTGACAAATCTCCGGCGTGAAATGATTAACTTTATCTTCTGTCACGCCTCCTCCGCCCACGCACCTTCCGTTGTGTTGAACTAGTTTGAACCACGGTTTGAACTGTCCACGATAGCTACACGGCTACGGTACATGGATGATTATTCAGATAATCGATGATGAGTTGTCTTTTTTGAAGAATGTATGCAAGCTGGTTCCGTAGTTGCTCTAGTATAAGGATGCTTCCCACTTTTTTCTACCAGGTTTAATTGTAGTAAAATATCTACTACATTGGTGCAAAATATCATATCAAAATTTCATCAGCATTCTGTTTCCTTCTGATTGAAGTTTCATTGATAAGGACAGCGTGTATCTATGGCAAAAAGACACGTCTGTCGTTGACTGAAGATTTGTCTGTGGATTACCTATGCTATATTTTTGACATATTAGTGACACCAACTTGACAACTAAACTAATTCATTGTAGGGAGTTTTGCGTCGCTTCAATGGCGAAATCACAGAATTAAAAGAGCGCGTTGACTGAAGAATATTCTATACTATATAGTTATACTATATTCCCTATACTGTGGTATATAAACTCCACGATAAGCTCTTACCAACTCGATGGTGCTGTTTGTAGATGGCGACAGTGGATGTATGATGTAAAGAAAAATTTATAAATGCACGTTTCTAATAAAATAGCCTGCCATCTTATCGCTGACACCGTGGTTGACAAAGGAGACGACCCCTGATCGTAGTGCGTTTTGCCACAGGGGCAAGGGGAACTGCTGATCCATTTATTAACTCTTGTTGGGCTCAGAGCTGCCGTGTTTCCGCAGTAAAAACACGGTTGACATATCCCTGATTCGACACCATCGCGGAGCAAATTTCCGGGTTGATATTAACACGTAGAACATGGCTGAACAACCGAGCGACGTGGATTGGGAATGTGTCGAAATTCTCGATGGCCAAGCAGAGCCGATGTCGAGAGGAAAGTAAGTATATTATGAATAATTATTCAGGTACTGCGTCTCGATAATTGATGCCATCTAAAACGCTGAACTACTGACTCCTATTTGTCATTCTTCCAACATTCCTACCTTCTTTGTTTCTCATGTTTAACCTAATGGTGATTCGCGAAAGATTTTTTTCTTGTGACATCGTTTTGCTACAAATTTAAATGTGCGTTTTGCTTTCCGTTTCTATATTACCATCATCATTACCGTTATTTGCATACACCTATGTCATCGTCACCTAACAATTCCAAAGAAAAGTTCGACCGCACTGTCATTGGATTCGATCAAATATCACGCACACCTACACTTTTTTCACATTATTCTAGTATTCTTATACTGCCAAGCTTATGTTTACCGATTGTAAGTTCAAGAATACAGCCCCTGACTTGCTGCAACATTTCAAATTAATGTCAATTTGTGAAGGACGATTCCAGAATCAGAAATCAAAGTTAGATCGTTATGGGGTTGAAGTTTGTAATACCAATACAACAAAATATTCATCAAACCATGCTCGAATTCAGAATTATATCACAAAATTCTCAAGCCACTTGGAAAACGTGTTTTCGTCATCTAAGATAATCGTGTACTGTATTTGTCTATTTTTACAATATTTGAGTCTGGTGTCAGACGACTGTTTATTCTCAATATCTTGTGTTAATGTCATTAATTTGTGCCTCATAGATTAGTAGTGTAGAAATTTTTAACGTAAAGTACTGCTGTGATCTCTAATTTCATTCATGCAAAATAGTGCTTTAGTCTGTTGCATACTTTTTTTTTATTTTCATTCCAAGAATTTGACTTGTAGCGACAATTTTACGCTTCAGTATGATTTCATTTTTCATTACAGTGCGACTTGCTGAAACAGTAAACTGACTTAAGTTTGCGTCATTTCCCCGAGTTCATTGATTGTTTCGATGTTTTGATCCTTGTAATAGTGCATGTGACCTATGGAGTCAACCAGTGATCAAGTGTTCAATGTATCGTAAGTCTATTGGTATAATTTTCCTCTGTGATTTCCCAAACTTTCTGCTTATATCCCACGCTGTTCATTGTGCTTAGTACTCTATCAATAATGCATGATAAGGTACTTTATTACATTGTGACTTTGATAAATGAATGTGGAAAAGCACTTTGTTTAGACTTCACACAATAACTACTAGTTATTGTTGATGTTGAGAGACTTGGTATGGTTAGGCATAATATTTCTAAATTTCATCAAAGATGTTTGTGTGAAATTATTTACTTGATATTTATTATCAACAAAGCTAGTTGTAAAAAGATTATTGAAAGATTCAATCTACCATTTTTATAAGTTCTTCTTTGACAGTATTAATTCAAAAATTTTTTGAGCAATTTACACTGTTAGAGTAGAATTGATTATTCATGGCTCTTTGATAATAATGAGCAAAGTGCTTGCGTGCGAGTGGAACCTTTCGACTTAGAATTAAAGATGCAGTGCTATGTTAAACAAATATTAAAATGTTTTCAGCTTAGCGGAACTGAAAAAAGAAACTGGTAATCAACTTTACAAAAACAAAAGATACAAGGATGCGCTGGCAGTGTACAGTGAAGTTATTGGTAAGTGTTACCCAGAAATAATGAGTAAAGCCAGAGTCCACGCGTGCTATTTGCGGATCAATCCCAGCTCGACAACCTATGATTCAAATTTTGATTGTTTTAAATGTTGTAGAGCTGTGCCCTGACTCACCGGCATACTATGGCAACAGAGCAGCATGTTACATGATGCTCGATAAATATCACGATGCTCTGGCTGATGCAAAAAAATGTATTGCCATTGATCCAAAATTTGTAAAGGTATGTTTCAGTCACATATCCCAGTCCCTAAATTATTAGCATCAAATTAACAGGTATCCTTACATACTTCTTAAAGGCTACCGTTTTATGATAATTCCAACCCATGCCCCCACACTTGGAGTAATAATGTAGCGGTATTGTTTGATGGCCATCCAGTACATTGGCATCCAGTGAGATCAATGATGTTATTATTTCAGGCTTACATCAGAGTTGTGAAATGCTCTTTGATAGTTGGGGATATTGTTGGAGCGAAGACAGCTCTGAATAAATTACAGGAACTTGACCCGAATAATAGTCGTATTCAACCAGAGCAAAAACACCTGGAACATTTGGAAAAATTTTGGAGAGAAGCTGAAGTTGCATACGCTAAGAAAGATTTCCGAAAAGTAAGATCTTCGAATTATTTAATGGCCAGTGTTTTGAACAATGGGACGAATACTAACTGATGAAATGTTCTGTAGGTGGTGTATTGTATGGACCGCTGCTGCGATGTAAGCACTGCTTGCCCAGCATTCAAACTACGAAAAGCCGAATGCCTAGCATTTTTGAGGAGATTTCAAGAAGCACAGGAAATAGCAAAGTGAGTTTACCGTGCACATACCTTGTCATATATTGTTTGAATTCACAGTCTCAATATTTTTACAATGTTTGATCTATTTATTTCAGTGATGTTCTGCATATTGACAAGCAGAATGTGGATGCAATTTACGTGCGTGGTATGTGTCTCTACTATGAAGACAATGTAGACCGAGCATTCGCACATTTCCAGCAAGTTCTTCGATTAGCACCTGACCACTCCAAAGCTCTTGATATATACAAAGTAAAGCAAAATTTCAATTTCATCTTGGTTTACATAATAATCTTATTCTGTCGAATGCAAGATCACGATTAGGCTGTATTTTAAATGGCAATTTTCGTATTTTAGAGGGCAAAATGCTTGAAACAGAAAAAGGAAGAGGGCAATGCTGCGTTCAAAATGGAAAAATATCAAGAAGCATTCGACCTTTATACAGAGGCTTTGACAATAGACCCCCAAAATACTGTGGCTAATGCTAAACTACACTTCAATAAAGCCTTAATCTATGCAAAGGTAAGCATAAGAAATCTTCCAACTGTTAACAAAGTACCCAAGATATGACCGGAATTTTTCTTAACGTGATTTTAGCTATTTCTGAGCGAATTTCTTTCCTTTGCATCAAATTTTTTGTGAGAGATTTATGATGACAGAACATCGTGAACTTTATTGTAAAACTGTATTAAATTTTTTTCAAGCTGAGAAAATTCAGGGAATCTATGGAGGAGTGTACTGCAGCATTGAAGCTAGATGAGGGCTATCAAAAGGCTTTACTCAAACGAGCTGCGTGCTACATGGAGCTTGAAGAATATGAAGAGGCGGTTCGAGACTACGAGCAAGCTTTTAAAGTGGATAAAAGCAGAGGTAGATTATACGTTGTATTTTACCCCTGCTATAAAGCCATGGCAAACTTGTCCGACCAACGCTCAGCCCTATTGATATATTTGACCTGATTTATAGTCTGGAAAAGTTGATCTAAACAGCTATGCAATACACTATTGCATAGCGATCTGGTTCAACTCTTACAGTTGTGTAACTTGATTTTAAATATGGGCCATAGCTCAAGATTTCTACTTAAGTTGAATGTACGACTGATTCTAGATAATAAAAGACTACTACAGGAAGCCAAGTTTGCGCTGAAAAAATCGAAGAGGAAAGACTACTACAAAATTCTGGGTATTGACAAAAATGCATCGACCGATGATATCAAGAAAGCATACCGAAAAAGAGCTATGGTGCATCATCCAGGTAAATCATCGTATAAATATTCATTGAACGACAAAATATCGCTTATCAGCAAGTGAGCTACTTCTCATTTTCTATCGGTCATTGATGACTCATCGCATATTCAATACATTAATTTTTGAGAGGCGGAGAATCAATCAACAATTCATGTTCATTGGAATATTATCATGTTACCATAATGTGAACGTTACATATTTTAGATTGATTCAAAAGCACTTGTTGCGTTTGATTTCTATCTGCAGTTCCTAAAATCAAAGACTTAGTCCAATTAGAAACCATATTTTCTTGAATGGGTGTGTACTGATGAGATTAAGTGGAGCTGATCTCTACACTATTTCAATCATGTAGTATTCATGCATTTATTCTGGCTTAGATCGTCATGCAAATGCCTCAGACGGCGAGAAAAAAGAACAGGAGAAAAAGTTCAAAGAAGTAGGAGAGGCATATGGTATTCTGTCGGATCCGAAAAAACGCACACGCTACGACAATGGACATGATTTAGAAGACATGGATGGAGGACACGGTAAGCGTTTTCTTTCAGTTAAACTGAATTCTTGCGGAATCTTTCTCTGAGTTGATTTGATTTGAAATTTTCGTTCGAGAAACGCATTTGCTGATGGTATATATTTAATTCAGAAAGTTCGGTGTCAGAAATTTGCTGACACTGTAAACATAAAACTATTTTAAATCACCGAGAAACCGACCATTTTGTGTAGTTATCTGTTTTGTGAGTTAATTGTGACGCGGCCCACTATGTTTTGTTGCAGAAATGGATCCGAATGCGATGTTCCAAACCTTCTTCGGACATCAATGTGGTGGTTATCAATTTCAGGCAGGTGGTATGCCAAATGGGTTCTCCTTCCAGTTTGGTTAATTTTATTTCAGTTGCTGTCATAAAATAAGGCAGTGTGCGTCAGAAGATGATATTCATCTTTGTATGAGTAGACAATTTCATCATCATTCTATTTTTCTACATATGTGTTTAAAATTGCGAATAAATTAATTAAAAAATTTGCGCGAGTAACGTGAAGATTTTTGTGGCGCATTGTAAAGTAGATGAATTTTAATTTCGAACATTACCGCTTCTGTATTCAATGCCCACATCTAGAGATTATCGAACTTCCGCTACAGGCTGTTAATTATAATGAATTACAAGCAGATTTGAAATTGGATATGTTTTAAATTCAATGAAATTGTTTGTTCTTATTGGATGACATATTGTTTTCTATACTGCCAAACTGCTTATTTTTAGACCAATAATAATTCACCATCCCAAATCTCATGCAATCAATATTCTCATCTGATATAAAGCATTCGTAATTTTAAGCATAGACGTCCTAAATGATATACATGTAATTCAGAAACTGGTAAATTGACAGAAGATTTCTAAATTATGGTCATCTTGTCATCAATATTTGTTGAAATACTAGAAGCTGACAGTTGATCATCTTCTTACCTTTGATGTAATTGTATTACACGTACCTGTATTGAATTTGTTTATTACAAAAGACGGAATAAATTCGTCAATCAAAATATAGCCATTAGTGTTGCTGCAAAGGAAAAAAAAGACTCATCTATTAACGAAAGCATAAACATTTTTCTGTCGACCTCATTCATGTCATAACGAGATAGAGGTAGGAATTTACATAAAAATCTGAGAAAGAAGTGAATCTGGGGCTTGAACTAGATCACGAAAATATATTCAATTTCCATTTATCAGATAGTTTGTTGCTACATGACTGATTAAATTGGCATCGTTACATCCTTTGTACCGATATCAAAAAAATATATATCCATGATGAAAGTGTTCGTTTGAATTCCATTTAAAATTAGACATCAAACTTGTCGTAGTGCAATTTGTGTTGTGCCAGTGCTTAGTGATATGGGAGAAAATGTATTGATTGCCAATTTCTTGAGGGCTGCAAGCATAAACACATCGATGCTTGTTGTAAGAATGTCTCAACGAGTACTTCTATTATACTTATACCTAACCTCACTGTGTTTGAAAAGTGCGTTATAGGCCAACAGTGATCATAAAATTAATTTAGTCCACTTGCGCTGCCACCCCAATCCCGTCAGGAATGTCGCCCGATATTGCCATTATTAACCATCCCGATTTATCTTATTTAGAATAATTTGACTGTTCATGAGACATTGACGTTTGCAATACACATGCTTCTTTTTTATTGTGGTTCAAACTTTGGACTAGCAATGCTGCCTCGACCGTATCAAGATGAAGAAAACTAGCAATTCTCTTTCTTTGTGTGATGATGAGGGAACCAGAAAAAAAAGTATTAGCTTAAAGTTTTCAGGATTTGCATTTCCCTGTTAAAATCCCAATCTTGAACAGTTTGCAATGTACTCGTCATATTTTGTACAATATTGCGAACAAATTCTCTAGCCTAGATATCCGCAGAACCGATGTATCAGGAAAATTATTGTTGCTTGTCGGAGATCAAGAAAGAATCTTTCTTGAAAACTTCATTCAGATAAAGGAATAAGTATTAAAACGGGTGCGAGAGAAATTCTGACAATTTTTTCCATGGACATCGGAAAATAACTCCAACGCACGCTAAGAAAAGTCTATGGAAATCTGTGGATTGCCGATGGGTTGGTGTATATGATGAACTGAATTTGAAAAAACTATACTGATAAATTCTATTGGTGGTAAACTAATAACATAACATAAGCTGCATGGTAGCATTTTCGTAGAGAATGTATCGATGTAGATATTAGATAGAGAATTTGATATAAAAATTAAGATCGTGAGAAAGACAGTGGAGGAAAAAACTATTTCTTTTCAAATACTATCCCTAAGCCTTTACACGTACATATATGTAATCTAAAGGACTAAAACTGTAATATTATTTATGTTCTATTTCTATGCTAACATTGTACGTTCTAATCTGATCTCATGTTACGTTGTATTAAATGATATAAGAAACACATTCTTGCTTTGCCATTACTCAAACAATTCTTAAAAAACTTCTTTGGAGTAAATATTTGGTGTACGAGTTGTTCAAATATTATGAAATCTTTGGAACCACATCAAATCGTCTGCGGCAATCCTGTACCTGGTGTATCATGAAATCTATTAAAATTCCGAATTCACATGTAAATCTCGGATTCACAAAGCTTGTAATTAGAAGCACTTACCAAATGCTGAGTGGATAGTTTTTCTGGAACGAAGGACTCCATTGTATAAAAACAAAAAACACATCATTTAGTGTAGAATCGTTTATTTTTAAGCTCGAAAATAACAGTGTTACTCCAATTATTCAGCAGAGAGAGTAGACCGAGGCATGAGTCGAGCGTGTCGAAGGTTTTAAAGATGTGCCCTGTACTTTTGGGCAACCGATTCTTCATGCATCGTAAGCACATAAGTATCAAGAATCTAAATAAAACGGATGAATCTCGTCCTGATCTCCACTAAGTTTCATCGTGTTCTCTGATTGTGACAGGTATTGTTATTACTATAGTATGCTAGAGAAGAAATGACACTCTATATCTCCTTATATACTCTGATTTAAAAATTATTAATACTATGTATAACACATTTATATATTATATACAATTAATATATGTATGTACAATAATATCTGATCGGCTTAGTTATAACAGCGCAACAACATGCACTATAAATAGATTAAAAGTAGGTACTATGTACACTTATAAAATAATTTTTGTGAACTAAAATAATAAGTTGATTACATTTGTATTAATCAAGAGCGAAAATCCATACAGGTATAAGTCGACAATTAAAGTTTTTTCACGACCATTCGTCCATGAATCCCAACAGCAGGATTTGCTGAGCTACGAATTTCTTTGCTGGGACATCGAACGCATCATTTAAATGAATTCGTTTAATTTTCTATAGAAATCTGGATTTTGTAGACTATACTATGCCTAACAGTATAAGTACAAACCATGCCCAAATACACTGCGGAGTCCCCAAAGAAGTCGTTGATAAAAGGGTCGATTTCATTTTATGTATAATTCATATATATAACTCAATTACTGGAGAGACTAGCTGAGGATGAACAAGAAACCCTTTACGTTGTATTTTGGCAGTTTACCTACGTTCCTCCGTCGAATGATGCCAGGTGATGATTTATCAATCTGGGAGTGGCGGAAGTGGCTGCATGTACTCACATGAGGTAGTGGGGGCTGGTAGCAAGTAACCATCGTTATCGAAAGCGTCTGCCGAGCGGATAGTGACTGGCCCTTGTGGTGGTCGCGGAAGAGACCCCTTGTTGCTTGATTTCTCATGAGCAAGTTCTAATTTTTCCATGATATCTGTGAATTTGAGACGATCTTTCGGCTCCGTCTTCCAACATCCGCGCATTATGTCGCAAATGAAAGGTGGACAATCTTCTGGTGGGATGAGCATTATACCATGCAAAATCAACTTCACCACCTGAAGAGTAAACATACGATTCATGAAATTCATTGTCAGTAACATAGTTCCAATGATTTAGTATTCCGAATAAAATACAAATATGGTACACAGTGATATAAAATCTTGGAAGGAGTCAAGGACGTACCTCGTCGTTGTTGTGCCCGTAATAGGGCTGTTTACCAAAAGAGTAAACCTCCCAGAGGACGACTCCGAAACTCCAGACGTCGCTCTCCAAAGTAAATCGACCAAATATTACACTCTCCGGAGCCATCCAGCGTATCGGAAGTAAACGTGAGCCACCAATCTGAGGGACAAAGTACGAATACGAGTATTAAGCAATTGCATTGCTATATCACTAGAAATTATTGAAAGCTATAGTTTGTCATTCGAAAATTCAAATATTTCATCATCACCTTGTAATAATCGCACGTGTACACGTCACGTGACATCCCAAAATCAGCAATTTTCACCGTCAATTCGGAACCAACTAGGCAATTACGACAAGCGAGATCTCGGTGGACAAATCTTTGTGCTGACAGATACGTCATACCCGCAGCTATCTGCGTCGATATCCGCAGCAGAGATTCCTGTTTCATTAAAAGACATTTATAGTCTCAAAATTAATCTGCAATTTACGAGGCGCATTATCCTACTCTCGCATTATCGACGATGAGAAAAAAAAGCAAAAAAACAAATTTCAATTCTCACTTTTGTAAGAGGTGGCAGTCCGGGCGTCGGGCATCTAAGCTGTCGGGAATTAGCCCTGAGTACTTCCGCAAGATCACCATGTGGCATGTGCTCAAATACCATCCAAGGACTGTTGTTTGCATCTCGCAGAACAACGCCGATAAGAAAGAGGATGTTTTGATGGCGAAAGGCGGACATTATTTCCACTTCCCGCATAAAATCCTCTTCGGCTTCACGGGATGCGGAATCCTTCAGGACTTTGACAGCGACAGTTTCGGTCACTTCGCCATGACGTAGTTCACCTGTTATTCAATTAATAAAGTCGCGTTACACGCAAAATAGTTTTGTATCCGAATTACCGGGTAGTCGCTCAATATTTTGAGTGCACGTCATAGCTGATTTTAAGGATTTCATTAAATGTTACGGAATTTTATGAGATGCTTAATTTCTCGGCAAATGACACGAGAACAAAAATAACAACAACGGCAATAATAATCATAATAATAACAAATAATAATAATCATTATTCTAATCCTCACCTTTGTAAACTTTGCCGAAACAACCCTCGCCGATGTCATGAAGGAAGACAACGCAATCTCGGCGAAGTATGGGAACCTCGGGCGAACCACAAACGAAGTATTGAGGGTTCGGTGTGTACTTGTTAGTTTGAAGTAATCCTTTTTTCAAATTCATAGGAGACGGCTGAAACATTGAAAGTAGGATGTCATCAAAGAATGTTCGAGGACTCTTTCTAAAACTGACACGTATGTATACAGGACAACGTACGTACACATCAGTCTATAATCAGACGATGCCTTCATCTCTTTCTTAACACCTGGTGAAGCGACAGCGACAGGCGGTTCTCTGCCAGAGGAAAAACTATTTCGGGACTACTTTAGATTTTCACCATTATTAACGGGTGCGGAGAAAAAACAAGTCCTACAGATTCAGAAAATTGTTTTAACAACCAGGATATTGTTATTTTGACAAAGCAAAGAATACCCTCTGTCATTTCAACAACAAAACTATGTTCAGTCTTTGTTCGATTATGCGAACTCTTATTTTACTATACAAACATTTAATTGTTTCATTATATCTTATCGGTGACTAATTTATTGAGATTTTAGTTCATCAAACAAAACTATTGCAAATAATAATACTGCTGTACAGTTTGTGACCAAAGTATTTGGAAAAACTATTTGTAAGTTTTCTTATTCATTTTACAATTCTCTGACATATTTACAGGGGCCCCTAATATTTCAGGATGTAACCTGTAGAAGTGTTTATTTTTCTATTTTTTCAAGGCTGCTACAGACATCAATTCAAATATTTACGCAGAAATATCAGTTTTTCAGACTTTCAAATTACAGATTTGGTTGATTTTTTTCTGAGTATATCGAGGACTAAGGATCAGAAGATTGTAATTGACAAAAAATTGACAATACCGCCACACGGGTTATTCCACAAAAGTGAGCAAGATAAAGAAACATAAAAAATACGGTTGTTTGAAAAAAAAAGGTTGAGAAAAAACCTTTTCCGAATGTTTCGAATTTAACTAATATTGTGTTGCTGTGTATGTATGTGTATCAAGTTTAAGATCTACATGCTGCCAAAAGGTGCTATGAATCCAAAATAATAAATACGAAATATTATGAAAAAGTATTTTCTTTTATCAGATACCATGTCAGCAACCGTAATTTTGGCATTTTTTTAATTTGTTTATTATTGTAGGAGTCGCTTCAAAGCCAGAAAAGTAATTGAAATCCGAAAAAATAACGGTTACACGCCCTTCTTGTTCTTAGCCCGAAATAAATACGGAATTTCGTCAAAGTGAAAACATTGATAATTTAGAAGGCGAAATTAACGTAAGAGAATTATGAATTGTGAAATTGATGAAATATTGGTCTGTTCCAATACGTCACGGAATGACGTATTATATTTTTAGATGATTTGGAATCTGGTTCCACATTTATACAATCCTACATGATTTATTACGTAATGTATCGTAATAATCATACCGGTAGAAACAAAAATTAGAAGCAGAAATATTTGTGTGTGAAATTTGTTAACTAACATTAACTAATAGCTCAGACAAGTGAAAACTCCATATATTAATTTTCACAATTAGTAAATCAGCACAGAATGAACGGATGCATTTTTTTTTTAACTCTATAAACGCGAAGAACCGAAATATATTTATAATACAGCACTACAGAGGAAATGTAATATGAATTATTTATCGAATAACGAGCTGATGTTGACCACACGGAAACCTATTACACTATATTGAAGTGCACGCACGGTGCAGTTTCATGTCTCGCGCCGCGTTTGCATACGACCTAGTGCACCTGCATAGGGTATAACGATTTCTTGTATGCGTTTTGCATTCGTCTCGCATTCTCACGTAGTATTTCAGTAATTAGGTTTCTAGGGCTATTCTCCTGAACTGGAATCAGAATCCGGTCAGTGGGTAAAGTATTGCGAAAGGCTCGAATAGAGTTTTTTCTGCCAAACTTTTTGCCTTCCGATGTACCTTGCTCTTATTTTGTGATCGAGTTTGAACCAACATGTTCCATATCTTTCCATTTGATATGCCTTTTCTTATGCCTTGAGATTTTAATAACCTTTGAGGGTTTGCTCTCGGTTTGCTCATTCATCTACCATATAATATTATAGGTGGCTATATCCAGAGGCATTTTTTACATCTCATCACATTTCGGTGAAATAAGAAAAGTAACGGGTTTAGTAGAAAATGACTTTTTTTTTTTTAATTTTAATGAATCCTCGCGATTTTGGACCTATATCATCCTAAAAACAAGTTTTTAGAAAATGTCACTCTGTTGATCTGTCCCGACAAATTCCCGCGATAATTTCGAAAACTATTCAATAATAAAAGAAATCTAAAACTTGCAGAATTCTTCATTTGATCGATGGTCATAAAATATTGCCACATGTCGTTTTTTCTAAAGTGTGGTCTATGGTTCTGTTGGAAAAATTCGAAACGGCGGATCAAAATCGCGAAAAATCGCATTATCAACATTGAAGTTGGTAACCGTGGGTTTTTAGAAAGGTCGCTGATTAGGAATATGATGTCGAAATTTCCAAATCTTAAATAATCGAGCGAAAATGACGCACAGAATTCAAAAAAATTATCTCAATGAAATGCAATATTGAGCCTTACCTGTTGGATATTACTACCAGTTATGAATCCGAGATGAAATGTTCGGAATCTAACAATGAAATAGCGCACTCGAAGTGGTCAACTCAATTGCGTACTTCATACGATTGCGTGAATTATTTTATAGGAATTACCTTGGGAATCACTATGAAACGTATAAAACATTGCAATTTATTAGGGAGAACAATCTCATATAGAGCTATATTTTATAAAGAAAAAACTTATTCTTGACCAAAGGTTCTGACCATACTAGATGGTATTTCTAATCCGATGAAATTGATTTAACAATCGATAACAAGAACCGCGAACTGCGGAAATACTATTTTTTTCAACCACCGATAAATACCCATCAAAAATCGTATCTAAAGATGAGAAAAAAAGTATATCATACCGATTTCGAGAGAAATTTTTCAGTGACCTTATCGATCCGTAACTTCCATACTTTCCTTCAATATCTGCAGGTCATAAATGAAAGATCAGGGTGGAAGAATATACGGGTTACGGATATTTGGATGTACCTACAGCGGATGCATTTTTCCGAACTAAAACTTATCGAGAATGCACAAGTCAGGGACGAAACTAGCGAAGAAATTTAACGAAGAGATCTGTGGTTAGCGAACGCTGAATATTTAATAACTTTAATAGGTTTTAAAAACTAACACAAGTTTTTTGCGACTTGAGAAATCGAAGAGAAAAAGTCTCGGGTTACATCTTCAAGCAGCATGCATGTGTAACATTATTCGAGTTCGCTGCCTCGTTACTTCAAATCTAAAGACTTTCAGTGTTGAAAACTTTAATTACGTTACACTTCTACCAACCCCATCAATTTGAAATCTTAGTTCCGTTAGATCGTTCATCATTTTGTAAACCGACCAAACAGACAACCGGACTAATGAACTATCCACTGACGCACTTTTCGGCTGCGTTACTGATTAATTGACGAGCACGAATTGTGTGCTTTGTTTATTCAAAAGAGAAAAAAAGGAAACAATAAAAAAAAAAGAAAACCATTTTTTGTCTAATCTATAGGCACACATATTTTTATACATGTATAGGTAGTTTTAAATCTACACTCACATTGAGAGAACTTCGGCTACATTTAGACGCGTAGGCTCTTCGTTTGATGCAATACCACAAAAGAACAAATGCGATAATCAGGGTGACAAGAAGGGTGCAGCTTCCTCCGATTATTCCAGATATGTTTTTCAGATGGTACGGTTCCACCTGCGGAGTAATTTATTATTATTCATTAATTCATTTATTCATTCATTCTTCTATATCAACCATGGCCGAGAGAACCTGCAGGTAGTCGCAGAGTTCTACCCGCGTTGTTGTAATTAGTCTTGTGTATAAAATGCGCTGTACGTTATTTGTATTCGACAGAAAGACTGGTACGAACCTGTTCTGTGGCTGGCAGTTCCGTTGTACTATTTGTCGCGTTGCCACTAGGAGGTATGATGTTATATATCGGCCTCGGTGTCTTCGGAACTGCAATGAAATTTATGATTTAGGATCACATGCAGGTACTTAATTCAAATAACGGAGCGTGATTTTCTCAGCTTCAGATAATGATCCATTGTTAAGATAAAACTTTCGATACATTCCGCTGCGATTTTAATTAGAATGGATATTTTTTATAATCATTGACAGACAGGGGGGAAAAAGTTAAATCTTCATATCTCGGTACTTTGCATGTACCAAGAGAATAACTTTTGCCAAAAATATAGATTGAGGTAAAATTTCGGAAAGATTATTGAATTTAAAGGTCACTCTAGGATGTATACATATTTACGTAATATGTTTTATTCGAGTGTAATATATTTATATTTGAGACGAGGGAATTTTGAGTAAGATATTATTATTTATAAGAATAAAAATGAATAATCGTCCACACTGATTTCTCTACTGCATCGTTGCAATGAATTTGTTATGATTCACGCATGCTATATTGTTATACCACATAATTATCTGAATTATTTATTCACCCGTCAAACGATGTGGACATGTCAGCGCGGCGGTTGGCATCGAAGCATCGTGAGGACAGACGCAGATGGACGTGTCGTTTTTGAAATTTCTGCAGGCAGCTTCTGTTCCGCAAACATGAGGCTTTCCTTTGCAGTCGATTATCGCTCTATCGCTTTCCGTCGGTGACTCCTGAAGACGCGCCGTCACATCCTGTGCAGCTTGATGCCTCAACGGAACACCTTGGTTCTCGATCGAACCTGCGGAAAATCAGAACATGAAAAAATCTGGAATTTTGGTCTTTTTTCCTCCAATTAATACACATATAATATTGCAAAGGTCTTAGAACCATAAGGGCATGCTTCACGAGAGTGGGGCAAAAAAAAAAAATATCAAAATTATGGTTGTTTGAATAAAATGTGAAGAAAAAATTTTTTTGCAATTAAATTTGGATTCTTTGCTTTTTGGTATTAATACGCTCCTCTGGCAAATATCTGGCAGATATTCACGGTTATAGCTGTTCTAGGTTATGAAAAATCCGAGAAATGGCCTCGCTGCAGTTTTGAGAATATTTCGTGTGAAAGAATATTATTTTGAAATTTAATACTTTCATGTTGATATAACTAATGTGTTACCGATTTTGGAAACTGAATAGGAGTTTTCTAAAAACTAATAGCTCAGACCGAAAATTTGGCGTACTGTAATTTTTTGAGTTCTCGAAAATGATGAGCTCCACAAATTTTCCCTCTCGTGAATCAGGTTGGGATGGTAAACATTTTTGGATCATATAAATGGGTCGTTTCAAAACGTATCGAAGAACACTCGGGTCTGAAACTTTTTTTTAGTTCCACATACAGTTAGTCCTGAGCGGGCTAAATTTTTGTGCCAAAGTATTCACCAGTTGTTATGTCTAATTGTCGTAGATATTTGCAGTTAGGGAAATTTCGCGAGATGCGACTGACTATTCAAAATCCTCTCTAATTGTATTATTTAATATTCGACACTAATGTATCGAAAGGATAACGACATTCATTTTCTTACAATTCGATTATCAATTTGCGCACTATATATTGGCACCCTTTCTATTACAGCGCAATTCTGGATGCCACTGCAAGGACTGTCAGACGCAAGCTCAACGTAATTCGATGCTTTGTCGAGCCATTGTCCTATTTTTACGTGAAAATGCGCGTCTCGATCGCTCAGACAGACCCACCTTCAAAAAGCCTAAGAAAGTATTTATTTTAACGTCATTTCAGTTTAAATGGAAGTCGGAGCTTCGATCGTTGAATAGCCGTTACGCAAGAAGTCACGATAGATGTTCGAATAATGAATTACAGAGATATGGATGAAGGAATCAAACGGCTGCTGTTTACTAATTCCACGAGCTAACTGCCAGCAGTAACTCGGCGGCATAGTAATCTATTTGGTCAAAGATTGCCTAGCTTATATGTATACATGTGTATGTATAATATTATGTGTATGTATAAGTATATATATGCGACCTCGAAGACCCGAAGGACTCATAAACACTCCCCTATGTAGACGATACACCCGATTCTCATAACGAGGAGCAAATATTTCATATATCAACCATTTTTGGACAACGGTCATTCGCAATAAGAGAGAAAAAATGTCGATCGATTACTGAAATAGTCTTGTATAAGTTTTTTGGTAATTAAAAAAAAAAGTAGTTTCAATTTATACTTTCGGCATAGGAAACACCTTACATCTATTTTATCGACACGTACTTCGTCGAGTGAATAAAAATGACGAATAAGATTTAACAAAACAATTGTTGATGTAACATAGAAGAGTCGGCATTCGTCAGAACTTTTTTTTATATTGTTGAACAATGTTTCATTATACCACCATAAATTTACAAAGTTTCCATAATTAAAATTCTTCAGTTTTTAGCTGCGGCTTAATTATTTATCATGAAATCGCTTCACCACCCAGAGAAAATACCGTTACAATAAAACTCGTATTTTATGACCTGAAGGGCAAAGAAAAGCTGCAATGAATTTTGACCATTCTTCCAGATGTATTTTTGTTTTCTTCTAATAACGAATCCTTTCAACACAACTTGAATTATATACTTTTATCTAAAAATTCTTCGAGATTCATTTGGAGTTATTACACAATTTATTCAGGATGTACCAGCTATATTGACATGATTCCTTGAAAAGTGTTTCGGCGGTGGTACCCAAGATATCTTATGGATAAAAAGACATGAGTATCATCTGTGAAAGAAAAAACTACATTCATTTGCTCAAATGAATTGAGATGAAAATTATGAAATTTCACAATGCTCCGCTTTGTCCTGTATGGGATGTATGTAGTTCAATAAGGAAATTCCTCTTTGTTTTATCGGTTCATTAAATAGAGTGTAATCAACTAATTGAGTGATTTTCCTCGAAATTCATCGACCGCGTAAACTGGAATTGGGAGATAATAACAGAAATTACCGGATGAATTTCTCTTTTATAATAACTCAGAACCACCTGAATACAGCGAATTTTATGCCCAGTAAAACGAGAACACTGGTATGGCATCGCAGGGGGTATTTGAAGGATGATTTTTCACACGATGATCTTCTTTTTCTAATAAACTCTTTTTTAAAAAAAAAACAAAAAACCAATCATGGTATGAAAAGTCCTTCAAATACGCCTATCTATACCGTCGAGCGGCGATACATGAAATTTATCACTCCCAGGGGGTAGTAAATTTCAAAAAAACATCTGCGGTCATTTTGTAGCTTCCGGTGAAACTGTGGAATGAATAATTTCTATTAAAAGAAATGCAGTTCAAATTCTTTGTTTATTTTCTTGTCTGAATTTTCTGCACAATAATCAGCGTAATTCTTCAGACTACATTTGATACTTGCCCGATTCCTGAAAGAACAAGTGGACAAAATTTGATATTTTTTGAAATTTAATATTCCGATGGCTAGAGTGCGGGACATCAAACCAATTTCGTGCACTAGAAACCATAGCAAACAAACGTCGTATGCATATAGGTAGAGAACATTTTCGTCACAAACTTTGTGTATGAGAAAAAATACTATGATACGCGGTTTTTTTAGTTGTTTTTTTTTTTCTTCAAGTTTCTGAAACGCCATGAGTTCAGTGTCTTGACTCCACAACATCAATTATTATATCGACGGGCTAACGACTATTGCAGAGTTGCACCTCAAAACTACTATTTTCAGCCCTTTGATTGCCTCCGTCCTGTAATCGCTAATTAATTCGCCTATTATTATTATTATATTTTACGATGCATCTCGCGTAGTATTCCGTATTGCACACGTACCCTACGTCGTTTGCTATGAGCACAGTATAAAGAATTAATCAAGATCGAGGCACAACACAGCAGGGTACTATACAGAAGTATATAGTTGTTGAACAGAGCGTCGACTGTTGGGCAAGAAGTAATTAGACGTTCGGGGCGGAGCCCTTCTTTCGACCTCCTAAAGGGTCATTTCGTATTTTCAGCGGCTAGAGGCGAATCCTCGATTTTTTATTGTAACCCACACCATGTATACCGTCGCTTGGACTATCGCCTACTACTGCACGTGCCAAATATATGATCATACATTTATTGTTTTTTTTTTCTTTCTATTTTTACACGAAGATAGAGTGCATTTAGAAACTGTAGCTGCCTTATATATCCATTACGTTATACGTACAGGTTTGAAGATGTATGTAGATGGCAGGATAACTTGAAAGACTCCTTTTCGAAATGAAAACCAAAAAGAAAGGACAAGTAATAGAGTCGAATTGGAAAACAAAACTTTCAACCGGGCATATGCATGATTTTGTGCGATGTATACCCCAAATTTGAAAGTTCTTCAAGTGAACGGTTGTATTGATTATAATTTTCCATAAATGCCAGTCGAAATTAGTGAAAAAACTAAACGAATGATTGTCACTCTAACATTTATTTGTTTTCATTATTTAATTGAACTTTGAATTTCATTCAAATGTGTAACTCTTATACAATTATCAGGTTGACTGCCATAGGTGATTTACAAAAAATACCTCTGGTGTCTCTAATTTGAGGTAGGTAGGTAATTGTTTACTTTATCATCCCATCTCCGCAGGACGTAGGGGTTTTTGGGGGTTGTAGAGAGATGTGTCCTTGAAATTTTATCGATATTTACAATTGGGTGGTGATCAAAGTAGCAAATACGGGGAATAGGTGGCTACTTGTTATGCCTAACGGTCTTTGCTACCCAACCACCACCTAATTGTAAATTTCGATAAAATTACACCCAAGGCCCCTAAGATTGCACTAAAAATTATCAGGAGTTGGATAGTAGAGCAGTTATTTTGATAAAATTCCAATTTTTCATTACTTTTTTAGGAAGGGTGACCAACGGTTAATTCCAGCGGGAATAAGTTCGGCCCAACCCCCTCCACAACCCCCAAAAACCCCACGCCCTGCGGGGATTGGGTGAGAAAGTAAACAATTACCAAATTTGATTGTGAATTTTGTCAAAATTATTTGCAATTATCAATCTTTTTTTTTGCAAAAAGCAATCAGCGGTCCAATACATGCTCCCCCGGATGCTGGCGGCATATGTTTTTTGTATACTTCAACCTGTTATGTGAATAAAAAGTAGCTAAATTCTGAAATTCGGAGCTTGGGCCAGATTATCTATAGATGATGCACGGGTGAATTTTATCTCCCATTCAATTTCCCCTATTTTCTCCAAGCCAACTCTATGCATAATTTTTTGAAAAATATAATTTTTCAAAATCTTGGACACGGCATCGGAAATTTCGTGAGTTGAATACATCATACGATTATATAGGTATATTTGTGTGTATACAGGATATATGTATTTGAATATCGAAACTCGTTTGCCTCTTTCTGCAGTTGTTTTTATAAAAAAAAGAGAAAAGTTACACGGTTGCACAAAATTTTTCTGATCGTATTTTTTCTAGGTATTCCATTCCGGCGAGGAGAATAAAAAACCGGACAGAACGGGAACGTTAATAAAATGGAAAAGTTATCGGGATTACAATAATGTTTTCTTGTTGCTTTCCCAACTAATCAAAGTGCTTAACAAAGTTTTGGCAGACTGTCCGATGGAATAATAAAATGTCAATTTTAATTCTTCTGGCTATTATAAATCGTTGCTTATTTTTTTGTTTGTCGAAATTCATTTTGAACTGAAATAATATTGCGAACAAAGTTTTATCGTGGAATTTAGAAAAAGTTTCAATAACATTTGCTACGTTTTGATTCGAGAAAAGATTCAACTATTTCGTTGGCCACGCAACTTATGTCGATAATTGTTCAAACGAAATATTCCTCCAAGTGTAATCGCATAGTTAAGGCCCGCGTTTCGGGGCCACACTGACTTATGTTAGATTTCGGGCTCCAGGGAGTTAAAAGAGGGACGAGGGCGGCCGATATAATATTTGGAAGCACCATATGAGTAGGTATAATGTACACCGAGCTACGTCAGTGCGAGGGTGTGGATCTTCAGACAGAGACGCCATTCATATGATGATCCGAACTCGTAACGGGTCAAGGCGTTATCTCCGCGGTCAGCCATCAGCTTCGACGCACAGGCTCAAATTATACATACACACCTATATATACCACATGTGTACTGGAATATACTATTATAATATAATACACTAATTTCTCTGGTCCCACAGAGGTTTGCACGGTCTAGTGTGATCCCTAATAACTAAGCTCATGTATTCGAACTTGAACCGATTTGCGCCATTTTTTAACGTTAGATCTGATTCGAATAACATTTAAAAATTTTATCAAAAACTTCAGATTTCTATACCCATTGGGCGGTGAGCTTGCAGTAAACATGTACGTTTACCCATTCGAATAACATTGACTTTTTGGTAACACTAGCGAGTATACCGATCGCATTACAAGTTTGATGCATTTTTAAGAGGTTAAATTTTCAAAATGGATGAAAACGTCGAGTGTAACATGTGTCGAAATTGTTGTTCCTCTGAGCTATGACTTGTCGCGTATTCGTAGTTGAGAGAAATTATGTAATTGTTGAGATTTTGAGAAAACCTTTATAGTTTCGTAGCTAACATAATTATATAGACCCACCGAACGGGTTCGTATGTATTTTGGAATTCTCGATCAAAATCGTTTCGATTCGACATTTGAGACTTTTAGAGAAGATAATAGAAAAGAAAAACACTCACGCCCATAACCACTGTTTTTTGTTAAAAAAATACCAAAATCTATGGTGCAGTTAAAACTCGAACTTTTGTTCAAACCAATCTGAAAAATGTAAAAGTTATTTTACGATCAACGCTGCACCTCGGTTTCTGGACCAAATAAACATTGCAGTGGTGCTTTGATCACCCATGAGACTTGACACAAGTCTTGCGATTTCCTCGTTGTAAAACCATAATATGTCGTATAAACTATCTCTGACTCGCGTTTACCTCATTCGCGAGAGTAATAAACGATTCGTACCGCGTACTTTATACCGCGTAGCTGCGCGGCCGCGCTGCTTCAATTTTACGAAAGTTGATACAAAATTCCTGCATGCAGCACGACGTACGATGTATGTATGTAATAGGTGTAATTATACACAGAAGTACGGCGAGTGATGCGCTCTGAATTTTTCGATTACCTTTTATCGAAGATCGCGAGATGCGACATTTCCAGAATATATGCAAACGTGACCTTGCAAGTTGCTCCGCGCAATACACTGGCAGTGTCATAGATACACCTAGTGGTTAGCGGGAGAAAGTGGGCATTTAAAAACAAAGACAAAAATCCCTCCTAAATTCTTCTTCTTCGATTCTTTCTTCTCACTCAAAATGCAGTTGTGTTCGATTTTTTTGTGCAGAAGTTCTATTCTTTATTTAAACCGATTTCGCCTAATTTTTTTTTTTTCAACTCCGCCAATGTCCTCCTAATTTCATAAGTACGTTATGTTCGTTCTACGACTGAACTTTTCAACAATTATTATCTGGTGTGAAATTAGTCTTTTAAATCGCATCACTAATGTTGGAAGGGTGTCGACAAGGTCGAAATTAGACTAGTTCATATTGTTTTTTTTTAATACACTTTTCTGATATCAAAACCGTCTCTTTGACGCTTACGACCTTCTGGCATTGATCCACTCGACATACGACCTTTTAGCTTAACTTGCTGATAAGGCAGTTTCGATTGTTTTCGACTTATATTCGTGTTTTCTGTGTGGTAACAACTCCGAAAACGTTATATTGAAGGTATGTTGAAGCAAAGTGAAAAAATCGAATTATGGCACTTACGACCTTTTTGCATTATTAGTATAGCAAAATTATAGTTTTTATGGGATAAGAAATCTATTTTTTTTCTCCAAATCTTTTAAAAACTCTATTTTGAGGGCGAACTTGCAGCATCTTTGTTGGAAAAATATTCAAAGCGTCATGACTTTTCAAATTATTGATACAAAACCTTCAAAGGGCAAATCAATACCAAACCAAAATTGAAATTGAAGTATTTCGAACAAGTTTTTCCTCGAATCAGATCTCATTCCATTCCAGTTTGCTCACATTTGTGAGATACGCTCTTTATACGCTAGAAAATTGATTGAAATCCGAAAAACGTAAGAGTTATGCCCTTCTTATTCTTAACCCTCGATATCACATGGATAATATTCTAATCATACAGTGGACAGGACAAAAACAAAAAAAAAACGCACGATAAGCTTATCCTCGTAATAGCCATTAACAAGCGATTGGTCCTCGATCAGCAGCTCTTCTCTTTGAACGTTTACTACCGTGGCCGATTACAGATAAGGTAAATTTATCAGCTCACTGAGCGTTTAAAATACACCAATATCTTCAAAGATATGTCTTATGTGTATATCGAGATTAGGATTGGACAAAAAAAAGGTTTCAAAGGGCAAAAAATGGAGAACCCTGCATTATCTTAGTATATTATGTTACTGTATTCTTTAGTTATCTCAAATATTGAGTTGTTTTCCAAACGAAGAAGAAAGGAATACAGAAAGAATTTGGACCTGACACAGCCTTGACAAAACGTGATTTCCATTTTTCCCCCCTTTTTTACGGCTGTGCTCTATAAGATCACACAGCCGTTAGAATCCGTCATAATTAACAGTCCCAAGCTAGGCGGAGTTTTTCTTGTTTTTTTTTTATACATACGGGGTTGTCCACATCAACTCAACGCGCCTCTAGATTTCACCGTCTCGGATTCGATCCGTGATCTTTCGGGATATTTTCTGAGCTGTAAAATCGTTTTGAAATTTTTCGGACCAACCATCTTTGAGTTATGAATTTTTCTGTTTTTAGAATTAAGACCATTTTGTCAAATCGGAAAAGATTCACAAAAATCCTGTGGAAGATGTAGAACTGAACAACCCTCGATTTCGAAAAATGTGGTACGAATTTTTTTTCCATTTTTTCCATTCAAAAAATCAATTGAATTAAAAAAAAAAAATGTCAATAAATTTTCACCCAGGATTTTTTTTTTTTTATATTAGCAATCGCCTACCTTATACCTTCATTATGACAGCAAAATAGCGCTGTTTCAGTCAAGATGAATATTCTTGGGTGAAAGTTGATAGAAATTTTTTTCTTTTCAATTTTAGAAAAGAAAAAGAAAATCCTCACCAGATTTTTCGAAATGGAGGGTTGTTTTACATCTCCCACAGTATTTTTGTAAATTTTATCCGATTTTACAAGATGATCTTAATTTTCGAGAGGAAAAATTCATAACTCAAAACCGCGACTAGTCAAAAAAAAATTCAAAAAAAAATTCAAAATTATTTTAGGGCTCGAACTATACCCTGAAAAATTGTGAACCAAATCTGAGATGGTGAGGTCTGGAGGCGAGTCGACTTGACGTGGACAACCCCGTATGTATAAAAAAAACACACTTAATATAGAAGTTGCGGCATAAAGTCGTTCCTCAAGAATAACCGTAAATTAAATTCTTTGGAAAGAAAAGGATCCAAATCAATCACTGTAGCACGTAGATGGAATGCATGACGCCTAGCCGTACCGGAAAAATGAAAAAATTGAACAAATTTGAAAAATTTGGATAAATTTTTTTTGTTTCTTTTCCAAATTCAAACATTGGTTGGGGCTAGTGGGACCGGTCCTATCTCGTACCGGATACTGATCATCTTCGTTGGACTTTCTTTTCCTAGTGGGTTTTGTGGAAACAACTGCACATAAACCACCACCAGAATTGGCTGCTGATTGAATAACTATTATTAAAACACCTGACCCGATATTTTTTGGTCTGCACTGAACGAAGTAACGGATTTTCTTAGCAAGCTCGCATTTCACCTACTTGTCTAAATTTCTTCGACAGAATTCCACGTCGCACAATCCATAATCTATTTGATCAAAAATTATTGTCAACAACTCGAACATAGCTCCTGTATTATTCTTTAATCTCCACACTGCATTAAATGAAACAATTGATTTTTTCGAAACGCCAACACGGATTGTATTTACCTGATCAGATTTCCTTAATCACTGTTGCGTCAAATCGACGATCAACTTATTGTTAATGATATCAAATCTTCCGACGATTTGATGCCTGTCATTCGTATACGTGTATTCGTTATAATAGTCGCAAGAAACTTCATTTATTGTATAACCTCATATAACTGTTACTATGGAGTTATCGAGTCTACAAGTATAACATTTGAGCAAACGGATTTAGAAGTCTGAATTCGTTGATTTCGGTCATCTTATAGTGGGCAAACGCTTCGTACTATTACACGTTAACCGAAAATTATCCATGTTTACATTATTGAAAAATCCGAACGTCGTTTCCATAATAAATATATATGACTCGCATGCCATCATAAAGTTTTGTGTATTGTGATCGTAAACAAATATTCAAACACCGCAGC
This sequence comes from Athalia circularis, assembly GCA_963978495.1. Taxonomy (NCBI): domain Eukaryota; kingdom Metazoa; phylum Arthropoda; class Insecta; order Hymenoptera; family Athaliidae; genus Athalia; species Athalia circularis. The sequence continues at coordinate 15,490,551 of OZ021698.1, read as the reverse complement.
CCTCCGTGACGACATGCGGAATGCGGACTGCCTCAATCCCACGCGTCGATTCCTACACAAAACCATCCTACACAAAATCTAAGCTACACATTTTCGAGCTACATATGATCCAAGCCACAGCTCTTCGAACTACACCTGATACGAGTCACACCAAATCCGAAGCAGGAATCTCTGACCTACACAAATTCGAGCTACACAAATTTGAGCTACACATATTTGAACTACGCAAATTCGAGCTATACAAATTCAAACTGCAAAAATTCAAGCTTCACATATTCGACTTACACATATTCGAACTACGCAAATTCGAGCTACACGTATTCAGTTTTTCAATTATTCCAATAGTTTTTGGAAATAACGGATGGAGTGGAATTTTCGCTAATTGAGATGGTTATCGGATTATTGGCCAAATTACGATTCTGATCAAATGAATCAAATCTAACACGAATGGCACATTGAAGAAATTGGCCACATACATAACACACTGTACAGATAACAGAGAAAATTTTTTTCAATGTCCATCAAAGCTCATTCAGCGCCTACTAGATTTGTAACCATCTCAATTAATTAGCAAAAATTCCACCTCTTCCATTTTCCCCAAAAATTATTGGAATCGTTTGAAAACTGAATACGTGTAGTTCGAATATGTGTGGGTCGAATTTCTGTAGTCCAGTACTACGTATGTGTAGGTCAGAGATCCCTGCTTCGGATTTTGTGTAGCTCGTAGTTGCGTGGCTGAAATTTTGTGTAATTTGTAAATGTGTGACTCGTATCAAGTGTAGCTCGAAAAGCTGTAGCTTGGATCACGTGTAGCCCGTAGATCTGTGGCTCGTGTCACTTGTAGCTCGAAAATGTGTAGCTCTGATTTTGTGTAAAAATAGACGTGTAGGATCGAAGCCTTCTCGATACAGTAGAGACGACGATAGCGATGGTTGCGCCTACATGTCCTCAGCTGATTGCGCGTTAGCGAAAAATCGAGCTTACGGTTCTACTGCATCTACGTCGCATAGGAATGGAGCTAGCAATAAGCGGCAAAAAAGCGTCCGGAGGCGATGACGACGTTGAAAATATTATTTTGATCGTGAATCGGGCTCAAACGTGAATAACTATTATGAGATCTCATCTCTCCGAACATTATTGTCGTTGAAATTAGGCTCAAATAAAAGTTTCATTCCGATTCACATAACGAAAGTGCATCCAAATTTCCCGAAATGCGAATGATTCAGGAGATGCTTGATAAAACAGTTGGGCCTACAGCGCTTTTCCTATTTGATAACTGTATTACTGTATAGATACTCGGTGTCGTCTCGTCCTTCTTAATATACTCGGCGCGAGACTCTACCAAGTCTTTTGATACATCGAAATAGACGTCTGCAACGATTGCAGAGAGATGTATTATGGCTTGGTGTGCGCCGCAGCTACGTTCGCAGCACGAACTGCAATGGCATTTACTGCTTATTGTTGGTCGGCTCTGCGGACAACAAATTGCTGTCTCCTCAGAATATTTATTATCCAATAAGTTGTCGCATTTAATGCTACGCTATTATACTGCATAACATATTATACAATAGTTATTATATACACGGGGAATTTTTCTGGTTCTTTATTCTGCTTTCATTTGGTGTCCAGCCATGTGTGTTCATCGAACGAACAGAACCTAACGTATTGTGATATACATCGCATGAATTATTACAGATGTTTAACTTTGAGAAAAAAATCCTGTTATTTTACGTTTATCATATTTTCAAAATTAATATCTGACTTGGTCGCTCCCAGATTCCGACATTTCTTATACTATTCGGATTGAATGATTTTTCCGGTCATTCGGTAATCTTTTTCTATACAAATCATCACTGCCGTTATTCATATTTGTAAGTAGAATAAATCCCAGACCGTGTTATCAGAATCGGCTACTGTATAATACAATTTCGTATATCTGTGACTGTTGAGGCGATATTATACAAGGATGATAAACAATATCTTTCTGTTTTTTGGTATATATGTATAGTAAAGATAAAAATTTTTACTCATGTTTTTTTTTTATGCAATTGCAATATATAGGTATCCTATATAATTCGGACAAATTCGTATCGATATACAGAACGAGATTAAATACACATGTGCATCGCTGCAGTTGAATCAATATGTTGCATAATATTCTCTACTACTTGTCAAGCAGTTAATGTATTTTAAAAAAGACTATACATATGTACAATTTTCGATAACTATATACATAGATAATACGTGTGATATACATAAATTCCAGAGAAACATAGCTTTATGTCTATAATATGTATCTTAACGGTCTGAAAGTGTTTTCAATGAAGCGGAACAAAACGCTATATTATTTGACCCGTCGATCAATATTTTCCGCCATTTTAATTAGCTGCAGACGTTATAATGTGCGCTTTATACGATTATAAATCACGTTTTCGCAGTTCAGGATTATTCGACGTCGATCGGTTTGAAAAGAAAAAAAAAACTAAAAGAAAATCATAAACAAACAATCGAACAATTATATATTGCAACTCTCAGCACAATTGACGATTAAATACTACAACTACAATAGCCGTAAACGGTGCTCAACATTCGAGACCAAGAAAGTTTAAATCTCGACTGAATATGCGGCGAGCACCGAATGGAGGCGCGTCGAGGGACGAGGGAGTATAGCCAATATGGTATATAAATGCAGGTGCGGTGATATCGATGCTGGAGTAGACGACGACATATTCGCTTTACGTTCTGTCATTGACCACGGGTCAAATCGTCGCCATCTCCTTCATGCTTTTCTTTTTTTTTGCCTCTTCTAATATCGTGAAAACACATTACATTTACTTCATACTATTTTGTACACAGACTATACGAATATACATACTATATAGGTATGTATGTACCAATATTATTACGTGGCTTATCGCATACAAATGAACTCGGTTCGATGTATTATTAATAAGCAAATATTGTTATCTAAAACTGTAACAGAAGGAGAAATATTTCGCGGTTGATTATTTTTCTATAATCCTTTGTTTTCCATCTATATATCAATTTTTCCAACGGTCAGAAGCTTGAAGAACCCTCCAGTATATACGTATATTTATAGATACTTACACGTGGTTTTTTGTATTATAGAAAAAAAGGAGCAGGTTGAAAAAAAAAAATTTCCATTATCTGTATAGGTTTACATCGCGCGAGATTGGAATAATTGAGATAAAATATATTTTTAACAAATAACAAGAAGATAGTTTCCGTAACTCATATAATCAGTTCAGCTGCAGGCTGCTATACTACAGACGAGGGGATGGTAGAAAAAAAAAAAACAAAACAAATATAAAAAGTACATTCACTACGTAATAATCAATCGTACCTACTGCAGCGGTGTAATATGAAGATTAATAAATAGACGTTACAATGTGATTATTGTAATATATAATATACCTTTGTGGAAAACAAATGCGAGCATGCATGATTGTAATCTGAGTCGAAAGTAGTTGAATATATAGAAAGAAATTTTTGGTTCTTCTTTTAAATCCTGAGACACGTCCGCTGGTAATACGATATGGAACATTATTAACGTAGTTGAATGCGGATATTAACGAGCGGCATTCAAAACCGCTCAATTCACTAGCAACGGCGCGTGGGTTATTTTATTGAAATGAAAGATTTTCGGATCCCTAATATAAATACAAAAAAAAAAAAAAAAAATCATGTTTATACAATCGTTCAAATTGTAATTAATTCGTACTGCGTAACGTATAAATATTATTTAAAGAAATTTAAGAGTGGGCCCAAAAATGTCCAGCCATTTTTAGATGACTCTCTTTAATGTTTTTCAGTAGAATTATATTGAATCAACGGAATGAAATCCTTCTTCGGTTTAATCACTTCAGTGTATATAAAGCACATCATCTTGCGAGAAATGAATTTGAAAAAAAATTATGGCGAATGAAAACTTTACGTACGAAAAAATAAACACGAACAGAGAATTGCAGTTTTATTACGAAAGGGTTGAAATGTTGTTGTTAATTTTCTTTCCACAAAAAAGAAATCTATCGCAAATTGTTCGGGCTTGATTTCGCGATGTGAACAATTTTTCCGCGATAAATTCTTGAACGGCCAAAACATTTGGTTGCATCACCAAAAAAACCTCTGAATCGATTCCATGGAACGATTGTGTGAGGGGGAAAAAAATTCTGACTGCGCAGTTACCAATGAATTTTATACACGATCATTTGAATTAAAACGAATAAAATGTGACAATTCGCGTCAATAAGTTTGAAAATGAAGCATATAAAACGGCGTTAAGTTTACGGTAAATTGTTTAGCCCCGGCAAATGACCCCCGCAAGTAAAGAATAAATTGAAATAGGTATAGTCAAGGTTTATTCCCTCTCAATTCCAGGCAAGCAATTTTGCTCGGCAAATTGACTCCAACTTCCGCTTGTCATGTAGATTGTATACATATATATAGCGAGTGAAAGTATAAGTTGTTACATAGAAACCGATTGAATTATAGCCAGATTAGCATACGAGCATTCTGTATATAAATAATATTCAAATCCAGCAGTAAAGAAGTACAAGATGAGTAAGTATGATAATAAAGAAAAAATGGGAGGACAATAGGAGCGAAAACCTGACACGAGAAAAAATAAAAGTCCATTGATAAACCGTCCTACGGTTTAGACCAAGATGCTGCATCTGAGAGTTTTGCTAGATAAAGAGGTGGACGTGGTTTGAAATATGTAAAAAAATTGTTGATCGATGATTACCTGTACGTTCGCCGTGCATCAGAGCGGCTCTTCTCAGTTTGTTGGGCCTCTTAGGAGCCATGAAGAGAAGAAGACGACTGGTCCTCACAAAGAAAAAAATTACTGCGCCGGATGAACACCGAGAAAACAAACAACGATCTATATACCGCTGCAGGTAATTTGTAACACGAGCACCTTCACCTCCACCTTCACGATTATCATACGCCTGCAGCACTAACTAAAGGCATCACAATTATCAGCGGCTAGACTTTTTCAAACTCGTGTTACCACCTCATCGCTAATTTCTCCATTATGAGAGCCGCTCTTCTTTGCGCATTTTTCCGACGCCGCGGAAATTATTCTCGGGGTAAATAGTTAAGTAAAGAGCCGCTCGTATTTTGGTTGACATTAACAACCGATCGTCATTTGTCACTCTTTCGAACTCATGAGTTGTAAATTTTCAATTATCACATCACTAATGGGCACGTTATTCTTTTTAGCGAAACATGTTAAAAAGTTTTTCAAGTCGATCGGTCCGTCCTCTTTCACGACCACTCATCCACTGACTTTATAGAACCGACTGACTAACTGACCGAGTGACTTGACTTGAGTTCTCCCTCGCTGCAGGCCGTACGCGTATGCTTTCTGATCACTACTGGCCAAGTGTGCCCACCCACGGCATGATCACCACTCCAAGAATCGGCCACTCCGCATGGGCACACGCGGCGCTTTTTACTTCCATTAGGATAAAGAGAAGTGGAAGAGCCGCGTAGGAACGACAACATTTCAGAGGGGTGGGTTTTAGCTTCTAAAGCGGCAAAGAAGATGGCGTCAAGCTTCGTGCGTTAAACTCACGTTCATGTGTTGTTGCATAAAGTATAACCCGTATTCTCAGTTCCCTTGCAATCGACCGCGAATTTTCGTTCGTTGAGCGTTGCCGCTCGTCTTTGCATTTCATGATGTATCAGAGCTTGTACTATTATACTCGAGACGTGGATCGCGTTTCTACGAATCAACTTGTACCGCCGCGCGGCGATGGCAAAAAAATTACTATACATGTAGTACTCCGCACCACTCTCGGCCGCAATATTATATTCCATCCTAATAGCCTCAACCAGAAACTGGGAGATATTATTCTCTCCTGCGACGGAAAGTTATACAGAACTGTTATCTTTCACGCAAATCTTACACGAGAATTCGAACTCACTTTGACTCACGATCAGATCTTCAGTGCCGCATCAGCGTTCGTAAACGAAGTACAGCCTTCTGTATAAATTCGTTAAAACTGTGGAACGAATATTTCCAGAAATATTTAGTCGTTTATACAAAAACGATTGCACGCATTTGATGGTTGCTTGTTTTTGTGTAATTTTTCAAAATTTAAAGAAAAAGAAAATTGAGTGAAAATAAGTGAGGTTTTTTATCCACCTTCCCTTTTGATCATAATTTCTGAGTTTTTTTTTACTTCTCAATCACTGTATCATGCTGTCAAATTTACTCAACAAGAATTTTTTATAGGAAACACGTTTTTTTATTTTGGTACTTTTGCACTTGCTTGTCCCCTCGTCCTCCGATTCCCCAACAGTAAACATCGGCCCACCGAAGAAAAAATATACGTTTCTGGTCGAACCTAATTCTAGCACGATGATCATTGATGTGAGATGTATCTACAGTTGCCCGCCGCCTGTTATCGGAAATAATCCTATCAGCCGTGGACCAGAAAATTGTAAATTATCCAGAAAATTTAACTTGGCTCAGGATCGTAACAAGAGGTTGAGTTTGCCATTTGTAAGAATAATGTTTTTTTTTACCTAAAAATCAATTCTGCTGATGAGAAATTTAGGGAATTTTGACATGATACACGACAAAAAAAGGAAGCGTCCGAGTTTCGCTAAATAATCGATAAAATGCATTTCATCTTATGTTAATTTCGAGAAAAAAGCAAGGAAAATTTCTGGCCAGCGGGGGAGAGGAGTGGGATGACAACAAATACAGTGCCGGAGGGAATTGAATCATCTTTGCAAAGTCCGAAACAAAGTCGATTTTTTTTCGTAATAAACTCTCATAAAATTTGTGCCTTGTTTAAAAAACGCAAAATAAACCTTCGAAAAAAAAGATTTGTGCCACTTAGTTGTTCAGTTAACGCACAGAGTAGCACTATGTTTGTACTTATTGTTATAGTCACTATTCATTAGTACTAAAGAGATCAATAGGTCAAATTCCTATAACATTTACGAATATTTCCGGTTATTTTGAGCGGTTTTTTTTCGAGAAGCATCAACTATTCAAAATCGTGCATAAGAATTTTGAAACCATACAGAATGGAAAGATTTGAGAAATATTATGCCTAATGCCTGTGTGTCATGATGACGTATTTAACTGAAAACACGATTCCATCAGCTAAAACTCAAGGTAAAATGACGATGCAGAGATAGCGACGATGACACTAATAATAATATTACTAATAATAATGATAACAACAGTAATAATATACATGCGTTTAGCCAATATTTTGTAAAAATACTTAACCAGAGTTCGGCTGCGGGCAATCGAGCCGTTAATATTTGGAAGCGTCAGCAAAAAAGAAGCATGTGTCAGTCATCTACGTTATATTTGAAAAGCGTTGTGCACTCGAGGCTTGTGTTAGGTTAGTATAAGTATATGAAGTTGACAAGGGATGCCTTGTTTTCTTCGTGCCAAAGGACTCGCAAATATACGGCTGATTCATAAGCATAAACGACGAGTTGTAAATTCGGTGAGCGTAGATAAGAAAGAAACCGCGCGGTCATTACGCAGAGTATTATGTAGAACGACAGTTGACCGGAAGTTTGGTTTTAACTGATTTTCTTTATCGGACTTTCCCGCAAATTCATTCATTATATTTTTGGGACGCGGGTAAATATGCAAAAATATACATGTAGATATACAAATACAGATACATATGATACGATATCCACGTCTAATTCTAGCTACGCATTGTTCGTGGAAAGTTAAAACAGATTTCAATATACAACGAGGTTTTTCACAACTTACAACGGTATTATTCGCTCCAGTGGTTTTTGAGTAATTCAAAAAACAACATTTTTAAGAAAGAAATGAGTCCACGGTTATCGATGAAAGTTGCGATGCCGTCAAATTTTTTGAGGCGTTTTTAGCGAATGCGAGTCCGATTCCAAAAATTCAAAACATTTCATTCAAAATCGCGATCCAACTTCCAAACATTTTCAAATTTACAGGAAGATAAATTAAAAATTCCAAAATGTTATCGAGGACTAAAGGTCCGAAAGTGATTGAGACGGATTAAAAATTTTATTAAAGCTCGGAATGAATCTGAACGGAAAATTTAAGGGCTGGCCCAATAAAGTCAGTTTTTGTTTTCCTGTCCGGAAAAAATTTGTTTTTTTTGTGCCCATCTATAGCCACTGAAAAATGGCAGATTCATACCCTACATTGTGGATGGTATAGATCATTGCCGCCCGAGGGCGGGAATTATGGACAAAACTCGAACTTATTGCGAGTTGCTGTGCATAATAATGGATAATATTTGTTTAGTGCCCGAAAGATGAATGCGATGTTCAATTCAATGCTATTTTTCAAAATACCAAAATCAATTTTATTTAAAAATTGCTTTAAAAAACCTGACAAATATCTGAGGGCATCTAAAAGAAGAATTTTTTAACTAGCATTGAGTGAATAGTATTTTTATGTGGCCGTAAAAACCAAAAAATTGATTTGTGTTTTTTTGAAAATGCCTGCAATTTCCATACACTTCCACCTCGAAGGACGTTAATTAGGCTATTGAAAAAAAACTTTTTTTTTCCTCCGAGAAATACAGTCTGGCAGTAAAAATATGTATGATTGGATCTTTCTTCCAGGAAAAAAAAGCTCTGATTCTTGCGAAGACTATATTGTGCAACCTGGTTTAATCAAGAATAGGAAAACTTAGAAATTTCATGCTGATCCATATTCATTGAGTAATAATAAGAGAATTTTATAAACAAAACTAATAGCTATGATGAGTAGCAATTCTAGCACATCGAATGCTACCAAAAATCTGCGAATTCTGCGTTACCCAAACATTCATTTCCCGAGAAGCGTATGAAAAAAAGTGGCGCAAAATGAAGTTAGGAATAAGTAGTTCGCCAGCAGATATGTTTATTTAAAAATATAACAATGAAAATGATAGTGCTGTTTGAGTATACGCCATAACTAATTGCAGCCTTACAGTTTTCGTCGAGGAACATGAAATAGCGTTCTGTGAACAGTAGAATAACATACACTATTATACGATTTTGAATTCCAAAATTGCGAATGGTCGTTAACATTTAGCGCGCATTCGTCGAATGTCCAAGGTGGATGATATCAGATACGCAGTTATTTTTGACGTTTCTCCTTTCTCGTTCCTCTTCCCGGTACGGCTGCAGGCAGCAACTGCCATGCACGAAGACCCCTGGAAAGCACTAAACAACGGAAGAAACTTGGTCGAAACGGTAGTAGGTTTTATTCCGTTTCCACTTCGCCATCTATTATTACAAATGTCGGCTTCGTCATGGCCGCGGAGGATCTGATGGCACCCGAGACGGGACTACACGAGAGAATTGAGGGGGTGAAGAGACAGACGGTTATGTTTACTCTGGGCTACAGGCTCACACCTGGACTCAGGAATAGCACTGGATTCTTCTCGTGGAAGTGTTTACTCTACTTTCAAATTGAACAGCGAATAACAAAAGGATTCCGTATACATATACCTATATATAATACGATTTCCCGCGCTATATGATACCTACTTTAAATTTTATCCGTGCAAGATGACGTCAGGCGACAGGAAGCCTGATTGCGCGAATAAACGAAGAAATAATACGTTCGTACTTGGCTCATTTGTTTGTTCTAGGCATATAGATAACACTACATATATAGGCATATGAGCTGAAGATAAAGCCGAGGACCGCGGATTGTAGCGGCGACTCCATACTTGGTCAATGACGATTGCAGGATTTAAACGTGACGTATAATTGACATCATAATCCTGATGACTCGCTCGGTTAAGCGATGTTCTTATTATACACTATAGGTATGTGCACATAGACTTACTGTTAGTAAGTATGTGTATCAATATCAAAATTTATTTCAAATGTATGCACATGCATAAATGTCACAGCTTTTGGACCTCAAAGTATTTCGAAGGTGTGGCTGCCTTCCCGACAGTGATGCGTTTTTTCGTAAAAATAGAATTTTGTAAAGTTTTTGTGCGGCAACTTTTCGGACTGGAAATTTGAATTACGGATTTATCAAGTTCAGGGGATGTTGTGAGATATTGAGAGATATTAAAACATAATTGTTTCAAATAGACGCGCCTTACCACATTGGTAGAGTCAAAACGAAAATAAGTTTAATCTATTGACTCTGGTGGTTAAGTAATCCTTGACCGAATCCGGTCAAGGAGTAATCACTCTGGGGAATACAGTTGATAACAAAGGACGTGACTGTGATTTTTCTTGTCTTTATTAAAATCTAATTCAACACGTGTTTCTAAAAACTAAATCCAGTGCAATCCCTTAACTGCAACAAAAGTAAAACATATCAATTTATAAAACAGTTTCTAAAAATATCAACTTTAACAAATATAAGAATATTTTCTACGTCATAAGAATATAAAACAATTTAGAGAGAAAACTCACCAAATCACATCATCGCTCTTCATCATCAAATTGTATCGTCACCTCATTTGGATAATCAATCTTCATGATTACTTCGTTGCATCTCTGGAAATACCTGAAATAAAGAGGAAACATCATCCAGGGTTCTAAAACCAATGTAATGTATACATTTAAATTTTCAATCGCTCGGTGGCACGTGATAACGTTTATCGGAAAAGGCTGAACTTGGTAAACATTTTTTTTTATTCAATATTAACATTTCGTTAGGGTGAGATAGAACAAATTCAAAAATCACCAAAATAAGGGACATCCTAATGCACAGGGAAGAAGGGGGCTGGAAGGAAACAGCGGTAGGGGAGATTGGGTACGGTTGTGACAATTTTGAATTGATCACCCATATTTTTTTTATTTTGCCATTTACTTTCAAGAAACGTGATTTTTGTGGTAAGTATACATTTATCTACAAATAAATACTAAAATTTTGCCCCATGGACTAGATCGCTAGAGATTCGCTAGATATTCGCCAGAGATTCGCTAATATCGCGACTGCAGTCACAACCGTACCCTGGCACAATCGTACCCAGTCTCCCCTACCAAAATCCAAAATGAGCCAAAATTACGTAACAAATTGTCACGATTAAATGAGAAATCTCCGAATTTTTCGTCATCGAAACTCGATCTACGATGGCCTCTGCAAGAAATGGAGTATTTGAACCACTCGAGTGCGTGAACGTTTGAACACTTTTTCTATTAAATGGAGGTCATTTCTAGGATCAGACTGAAAATGAGAAAAAATTCAAACTTGAAAATTTGTTTGAATTCCAATCAATCATGACGCGCATTATGCGGCCGCATCTCGGGCCGCATGGCACGCTTTGGATGTGAAAACAGTTGGCGCATAAAAATCTCGTTGATGACGATCATTAAATGGTTATGGGAAAAAACTAAAAACTAAATGAATAAAAAGTATTTAGGAACGGAGTGAAGTACCTAATACTATTGAGTTGACGTTAGAACTTTTTAGGCAAGTAGTTAACTAACAGCTTTGCAGGCATGTTCTCTGACTGGCGCATATCGCATCGTGTCATGCGTCCGACAGAAACACTGACGTAGGTAGGGTATGCGCACAGATGGAGGGTCTTCGGAGATGGTCTAGAACTCTAGAATAATAAAGCGGCAGAGACATAGAGATGGGAAATGTTTGTGTTTCTTTATGTGCGGTATACGCATACTCCGTAACTTTATCTCTTCTTACTGTACTGCGATCATCCTATGCGATGCACGATGCTCGGGCAACTTTTGACAGGTTACAACCGGCCCCAAAATCAGCCCCTCTTCCAACAGGAATACCCTAATAGTTGACGATTATGGGCCAGTAGAGCTTGAAAGATTACTTACGTGTCATATCATGGCTCAAAATAATATTTCCGTCATTACTTATGCAACGCAAAAGTTATTACTTCCATTGGATAATATAAATGATTGAAAAAAGATTGCTTGGATATATTAGAATTGCGATGATATATTTAGAAAAACAATAAGGTATGTGACCCATAATTGAGCTGACGGCAGATGTTTGAAATCCTTCAACTTTTATGCGAAAAAATTTCACGATTTCCTCAATCTCGCGTTATCAAACAATATTATTATAATACCGCACACGAGCCATGTATCATATTTTGTATATTAGTTTTCTTTTGTAACTAGAACCTGAGGCTATGTCGTGAGCGATTTACAACACGGCTCGAATTCTGTTCTTAAATTGTCCAGCTTGCGTTGCCGATTATTTGAGCAAAACAGCTGACGATACAATAAGTGAGTCGAATTATTTATCTGTTAAATCACCGGAAGTTGCCAACTTCCATAACCCATAAATCCTTGGTATAACAATCCGTTGGTATATGTATAGCCGACCACAGCCAGAAGGTCGCCAGTCAAATATATTCAAAATTATGCGTTTCGTCTTGCTTATATTTTATCTTGAAACTTTGGAGTGAGTCCAAATCCGGCCCCGAACACGGGCTCTTTAATCTGACCTGTAAAGCTCGCGCGTGGGACAGCCGAATAAATTCAAAAAAGGTAATGCAAATCCCGCAAGAAAGAGCGCCGCAATTAACATGGGGAAATCTATCGCCGCACCCCACTGCAGTCTTCAGAGAAACAAGTGAGTTTTGTTTCGGGGTCCGGAGGGAAGTTGAGGTTATACAAAGTCCTGAGAAGGGGTACTCTTCACCCGTTTCAAAACCAAATGAAACGACAACGCCGTTATCCTGCGGAGGCGGTGGACACATTCGACTCATTATTTGTATGGGTGATAACCATATACATTAGAGACACGCCACGCGACGCGCATTCAAAACTCGTCGAAATGTTTATTATATTGTTTTCGTAACCGCCGTGGGCGATTCCTACACTTGAAACGGATCAACGTTAAAAAGGATAGTTTTAGATTAGGGTGCAGGAAGTCTTTCCCGAAACGCGTTATCGGATTATGATCGTATACATGCGATGATTCCACGCGTTATAATACGGCTGCAGCGGTGAATGGGCGAGTATAATTCAAAGATTATGCTGGATAATCAGTTGGATCTATGAAATCATTCTGTACTTAAACTAGCGGGCAAAATTTGAAACGTAGAGGTTCGGTAAAAAATAAGCACCGCGACATAATGCACTTTTATATCGACAAATTTCGTTCACAACTTGGCTGAATTTAAAAAAATGCAAATGTTACGAATTTTCCAAAGTTTAAATCGTTGGCCATTTTGATGATTGAATCTTGTAGGCTAATTGTAGACAATTTGTGTGTAATTTTCGAAAATCGTCTGCAATGAGCGGTCTGAAGCGCGGCAACTTTTACCTGTCACATCGCAGATCTATGTATGAAAAACTTGATCGGTTTACCACATTATAAAGGCCGTACTTGTAAACACTCTATTTTTCATTGGTACACATTAAATCTGACGTAGTAATATAAAATGCAGAAAGTTGCGACGCTTCTTTAAGGGGTTAGGGGTAGTTAGATACATGAAAAAATGCGAATTCTTATCGAATTTAGAGATTACCAAGGCGCTGATGTAATTTTTTATTTTACGGGCGAATGAAAGCAGTAGGGTTATTTTAAGGGCTGCACATGGAGGGTCGAGGTAGGGCTGCACTCGTAAAGTGGTATTTGGAAGGCGCTGCTTTGCCAATCATACACACGGTGGTTGTATCGTAGAGCGTGAACGTGAACTAGTATAGGGAGAAGTAGGGCGACGATCTCGGAAGCGCCCTCTAGGCCTTTCCTCCAAAAATATCGGATATCGCACAACCGAAACAGATGTGTTATATGTATGCTCGGATTGTTTGTATTTCTTACCACTCTCTTCTAGCGTTGCCGTTCACGAAGTTTTAAGTGTCTCTCCACATTTCCGGTAATCTAATCTAAACTTGAAGGGCTGAATACCTTTCCATTTTATTGAGGGATTCGGGAAAAAAGCTACTCGCAGAAGGTTTCACACTCACCTACACATATATACCCGCGACGCGACGGGTGCACGCGCCGTGGAATTTCGATAAAAAAGAACCTTAATAGAAGATCTTAGAAAAGGTTTCAGTCATTCTATGTAATCATTGTATCTCTACACTTTTTAGGCAACGATTAAAGAACGATGAGATCAATCCTCTGAGCACATTCTCAGACAAATGGTGCTCCGCTTTTTCCAGTTTTTACCTCTTAGTTTTAATATATTTATATCTATACCGCATATAGTTATGGTCATGGTTAATATTCGAAATACAATTATTGGTAAAAAGGAGAATGCCCTCTTATCACTTTGATGGGTCTACTGACCTGAATCAACTTTGCGTAACTTCCACGTTCCATGACAAAGCCTTTTCCCTTATTATTTTATTGTATTATTGTTTCTAGTTCATATAAAATTCGATATCAGTACGAAACTTTTAAGTTTGGAAAACTTGCCAGCTGGGCATTTGACGATTTATCGTTGCTTGCAAGTTAAGCGGTTCAGTTCGTTGATTTTTGTTCTATTTCTTGCAAATTTGCCGTAAGTATAGCACTTATTTGAAAAGAAAATGCAACGTACCAATCAGTGTAAGTCGTACACATCATACATTCGTTTGTTTAAGAATATTCGAGATGGTACCCATGACAACTGGTTAGAAAAAAAGTCCCTATTACAGGCGGTCAGTATCCTTGTGTTGAAAAAGCTGATTTGAACAGAGTAAAAGAGAACCGAGGAAAATGGAAAATATGGAACTAATGTGATTTGGCAGCTAAAAGAAATAAAAGTTCAAGTTGAGTAGGCCAGATTTTGAATAATTTTTATTTAATTCTTTAGCTCGAACCAAAGAGAGAATATAATGAATTTCAGCTTTATTTCTCTATTTGTTTTTTAAATTCTCTGCACTCGCAATTTTCTTTTCAATTCGAGTCCGGAGTTTCCTGCCAAAACTACTATGGGAACTGCGTTCACGATTTTTTTTTTAACGAAACAAAATTCTAATAAATATAACAATAATTGTGAAAAATGGCGTGTTGTACGTCTAGGTATGTTGAACTGCTAGAAAAGAACTGACGATTTTTCCACTCTCTTATATACTTCGAACCTTTTGACGAGTTTCGCACGTGCAGTAGTCGCGTGTAACGCAGGCTTCTTGGCATGAAATGGTTGTGCAATAATAACTTATAAATAGAAACAAACCTTGAGGTATAGTGAGCGAAAACATAAGGTTCAGAAGCTGACCTTTGCTAGTGAATATAAAAATTGTGAATCCTTGAATTAGACCTGGAGAAAGTCAAAGGATCAAATTACCTCGGTATTGAAACTCACACCGCGTAGCACTCGTGGTAAGCAACGTGAGTGCAGACAGTGTGGTAACAGCATAACGCCCCCGCTGTTCTGAGCAAGCCCCATAAACACTTGTGGAATTTATTAGGTGATTCTGATTGTGCGAATATGTAAATACAAAGCACCGTGCATTGTACCAGGTATTCAACACTGAAGTAACCGCAGAGTTTGGATCTTATACGTCATCGTGTCACACCCAAACGACAGCCTTTCAATGGGTCGAATTGACGACTGGGTAAGTAATAAACGATGAATTTCAAAGATAACAAACATGCAACACGTCATGTGTCATTCCGGATCAACGTTCGGCCCCCCCCCCCCCCGCCCCCCGAATATTTTTGTATCGAGGGTTAAGAGTCAGAAGGGCGTATTCCACAGAACGGAGCAAACCGAAAAATCATCGCAATTGCGATTGTTCTAATGAAATCTAATGGAAAAAAAACTTTGACAACACTTCAAGTTTTCGGTGCAGATACATGCTTTTGACGGCATGTAAAGCCAAAATTTCATAAAATATCACGTGGAATCATCTGCAAGAAAGGCGTACTGACATATCAAAAATTGTTTTAATTTAAATAGGTATAATGTATTACGATAAATTTTTTTTATCCCATCACGTTTCAGTTAAATTACCGTAATTTTGTCGATGATTTTTTTCGGACACTTTAGGGAGATATTTCCTTACGGCAGTATCCGTAGCTTTTCGTGAGCTATACCCTTCTCCCTTAGCCCTCGATACACCCTCACTTATCGACTTTCCGTCAATTTTATTATACGTAGTTCGTCGGTAAACTTTTTTAGGTACACGGAATCACTAGAATAACGCGATGCACTAGCAAAAAGTAACGTCCTGTTCTATCTACCTGGTATTATTTATATCCAAAAAAGCACCGTAGGTGCAAAAACCATCGCTAAGTACATTGATTGTTCCACCGAAAAGTCGTTCCTCAAAAATAACCGTAAATTAAATTTTTCGGAGAAAAAAAGGATCCAAAACAATCATTGTACCAAGTACATAAAATGCATGACGCTTAGCCGTACCGGAAAAATAGAAAATTAGAACATCTACGTTGTACTTTTTCCCACAACATAGCTGAAATAATGATTTTTGTGATAACGACTGCACATACTGTAACAAATGACCGAATAAGCGATGAAATGTAGGATGGAGGATCGATAATCGGGGAACTATAGGTGGAAGATCTATAGCTGACAAGGCAAGAGCGTTCATGATCTACCGCGCACTTCTACTCGACCAACAATCAGCTACACATTATCCAATTGGCTATTATACCTCATTTTATCTGAGAGAATTCAATATATTTTTATCCCTATATTGACGAAAGATTCAGATTTTTTCATCAAGCCATTTCTTATATTGTCAGGACCGATCGATAGACCAACAGACAGATCGAAATTTTCCAAAAACCTGTTCCTTTGAGTAATAGAGGTCAGAAATCGTGAAGATTCATTAAAATTATAAAAAAGCCTTTCCGATCAAAACCAATACGCAATTCTTTTATATCGCCAGGAGTAATGAAAAGTAAAAAAAAATCATATAGTCTTGTGGTTCTACCGAGGGTTTTGTTGATACTTCAGACTTATTACATAAATGATAAACCTATATACCGAAGGGTTCCATGATTTATATGTCTTAAAATTCAAAAAAATGTGGTTTCTTTTTTCCAAAGTTCGATCTTTCACAGGCTTGTGTTGGAAAAAATTTTCTAGACCTTATGCGAGGACTATTATTTCTTGTGTTTTTTGAAACAAGGTATCAACATATATCTTCGGTACCAATATATCCGTGTCCAACAAAATTTAAACCATTGTCACGAAACCTGTGGAATATTTTTCACACTCAAAATAACGAGATATCTGGGTCAACCGCTAAAAACAAAAAAATATCGGAGCGAAGTAAATTATCGTCGGTAAGGCATAAGGATGACCGGCCATACATGTTTGTCGATGTAAACGCACTTAACACATTCATATCTTTACATCTTTTATATATTCATGGTTCATTCACGTTACTTGTTGTTATAGGTATATTTCGATGCAACAGTGCCGCCCACCGCAGGTTACCTTGCGTTACACATTTACGACATGAGAACACCTTACATCCTGCAGTGTTACTTTACAAGGATATCTTACGAGCACGTGCGGCACCTTGAGACCAATTTTTCTGTAGCCTCCTACACGATCCTGTTCAGAACCTGAGTGTCGTTGTATGCTGCATTTATATTTTTCACTTTCATTCAATTTTATTGGGCTTTGGTTCTGTAGAAATTTCCAAATTCAAAATGACGAATCTACGAACTCAAAACACTATGACAACAGAAATTCATACATGTATGTTATCAAAATATGAGGTGAACAAAATACCACCACAAATTAAATCTCATGAGAAATTTTTAGGGTAGAATTTTACGTGTACCTATAAGTGTACAAGTGTATTTCAACACGATGGAATTATTCCGAAACTTAACAACGGGTGTCCCGAAAATAATCCGAAATTTATATAGCTACTAGCTGCTTTTTATATTACTACTTCCAGCTCAAGTTCAAGCCTCGCTTTTCAGTCGCGCTGACAATGAGACTAACCACTTGCAGAAAAATGAAGAAATCGCGTTAATTTGCGTTTCATTCGAAAACCGATGGAGTTGTTAATAATTTGCAGTGAAAACCAGACAATTGGAGTGTCTGAGACTGTTCGAACGGTCCAGCGTCCTTATTTTCCTTTGGCGGACCTAGGTATGTTTCGGAAATTCTTGGCTTTGCACGGTCCGTAAATTTTGTATTTCAGGTTCAATTCAATCGGAAAAACAATAAAAAAAAAACGAACACTGTTCGAAACCATTTCTTCCAACCGAAAACCTGACACGGAGCTCACTTCTCACTTCTCTTTTTCCAAAGCTGCTTGACTTTGCTACAATAGTATTGTAACGAAATATATGTTACTTATTATAGAAAGAAATATATAAAACAGAAAATGTGGTGATTATGTCAATAATTGTATTTTGATAAACTTCACATTGTCATATGACACTTTAAGCTGCCCTAATTGCAATAATAAATATTCATTCATCCATCATTCACACCAACACAATACAGGTACGTCACATTTAAAATTGTATAAAGACAAACGGTAAGAAAAACGATAACAATATAATAAATAGTCTTAATAAAATAGCTCTGGGGATTTCTGTAGCCTTTACTTGTATTAATGTCGTACTTTGTTTTATCAAATTTAATGATTTTGTTAACTCATCTTATCACTTCTCTTCCTTTTTACAGGTGGTTAAGATGATCCACACGTCGATGGTTGGTAGTGGAATCGTTTGATGTTGTATGATGTATCTGCTGGACCTCCTTGTCGTCATAAATGAAATGATGATTTTGCTTCTTTGCAGGTATTCGAAAGATGACCAGAGTTACATCCAGAGATGAAACGTGCTTCGATGGTGCACGGTGATAATGTGATGGGCGAGTTTTTCTCTCTGAGTTATTTTATGTGGTATAATGTTTAAAATCTTGTCGAATTTATTAAATTTGATACTTTTTAAAACTAATCAGGTACGTTTATAAGTGCTATTTTTATCACAGATTATGGATCGCAATGGATTCGTTTTCGGTAAGACGTGTAAAATAAATAGAATACCAATTACGTCCTTTATCGACGACTGTCTTCCCCAGAGTGTTCAATTCTTGACCGGATTCGGTCAAGAATCACTTAACGGCTAGAGTCAATAGACTTAAATTATGTGTGATTATTTGACTCTTAGCCCACGTGGTAACCCGCGTCTATTCGAATATAGTTATATTTTAATATCTTTTAACATCTCACATTTTTCCCCCTTGATTTTGATATATGTTTCAACACAATCATTCAAAATCATTCATTCCCTTAATCTATGTGTCATCTAATTTACAGATTTTGTCGTTTCCTATGCTTTTTATAATCTAGTTTACAAATTGCACTGTCCTTAATGCTATTCATGTTAACAATAATTATTTCTACAACAGTTTTTTGATGATTGAGGAATCACAGGCCGAAATGAGAGTTTGGTAGGTGTATGTTATTATTTTTTTTTATATATTATATGGGTGTGTGATATTTGCGCAAATTTGTCCTGTTATACGTTCCAAGAACTTCGTCATTTTTGTTCGGATCTGTTAATTCAAAAGAGTTTGTACCAATGAGCCTCTTAATGCGATACGGCCCTTTGAATAAATGAAAAAACTTATGTGTTTCTTTGTTTAGAGCATTGGATTGATACGGTACACGTAGTGAAACTAAATCATTTTCTATTAATTTTATGTTTGATTTTATGACTTGGTTCAAATGTCGTGCGTCTATACAAATTCGAATTCTTCCATCCTTCTTTTGCACAATTCTCAATGGGTTGCAATACTGACTAACAGATCTTTCAATAATACCATTCCGTAACATTTCCTGAATCTCAATATCAACAACTTCTCGAAGTTTAATTGGTATGGGATATGATCTCCTAACAAATGCCTTATCTTGAATCAATTTTATCTCGTGTTCGTAAATATTTGTACAGCCAGCATGATCGGAAAATAATTGTTTATGTCTATTTATCAAATCTACTAAAGCGCTTTTCTGCTCCACATTAAGCACTGTAAGGCTAGCCGCGATCGATTGAACCTCTTTAAAGAAATTATGATCTTCCCCCTGTTCAAGTGTAGAAATCGAATTTTCTATCGGGATATCGTCAAATTCAGCTGAATCGCTGTCACTAATATTTATATGATTTAACATAACCTCGTCGCATTCATCATTAACAAATGATTCGTCTTCGACCCTATTTGTCGATACATGATTGTCATCGCGATTATTCGTATCATCCCGAAATAGATTTTCTATATTGAAATTTTCATTAACATTTACATCTACATAATCATCAACATTTATATCATCTTCTCTAGTAGTCATTACTATAGTGCACATATTATCAATATTATCAGTGATTGTCAAATCAATATTTTCAATTGTCAAATTATCTTTTCCGTGAGATTCTTGTGGTGCTTTCGCAAAATTATCATTATCACATATATTTATTTGATTAAATTTAATTATTTGAAGATAGGATATATTTTTCTTGGAGATGAAACGCAATTTCTCTATGGGAGTTCCTTCGTACAATGCTATGGGTCGAGCATCTACAACGCTATTAATAGTGAGTGTTCTAGTACTATAATCAATTATTACTTTATTATATAAAAGCCAATCATTTCCAAATATTACGTTACTCGATAAATTAGGGATTACAAGAAAAGCAGTTGGTATTACGCGATTATCCATCTCAATATCAACGAGAATTTGACGGCGTACAAGCGTAGTTTTTTTTCCAATAGCCCCCAAAACATGTAAATTACTAACAGGCAATTCTTCAATTGAATGCATACCAAACAAATTTTTGTACAAATCTTCCGCAATGCAAGTTACTTCACTACCTGTATCTATTAATCCAATTATCGGTTTCCCACACAAATTAATCATCAAACACGGACTTTTCTCAAAATTACCATTCTCCTGATCTACTTCATCTACAGATTCCACTATAATATCATTTTTTAGGTCATCAACAAAATCATAAAAATTACGATGCGACGATCGACCTACTTCATTCGCATCGATCGCTAGTTTAAAGACTGAGATGTATTATTGTTATTTCCTTCGTTATTTTGATATTGAACATTCGGTGGTGGCATTCTTATATCAGGCAAAACAAACGTGTGACCGTTTCGATTGTATTTCGAATAATTGTTGCGATGATTAGGCTGACCTTGATACCTTCTATTATTGTTTTGGTAACCGGTTCTAATACTGTTTATTTGATGTTCACTGTTGCTTTGATATCTTTTCCTTTCTTTTTCTTTTTCGTCGTAAACTATATCTAAATGCGATAATGTATGTTCAATTCTTTTAGTATCGGAAAAATCTATTGATACTAAAGCATCTCTAGCTCTATATGGTAATTGCTGGACTATTGTATAATTGATCTCATAAATTTCTAATTTAGGCGTAAAATAATTCGCTTCCTTAAACTGTTTCAAATAATACATATGCATAGTTCCATCTTGTGATTTATACTTTCGAGCACTCCATCTAGCTTTGGCTCTAACCTGTTTCGGTACCGAATTGAATTCTTTGAAAAATAATTCTTTGAAATCATCGTAAGTTTGTAACTGTCCAATACACGTATCAATCCATAGTTTAGCTTTAGCTTTTAAAGCAATTCTAGCAACTGCTAATTTATTTTGATCATTAATATTTTTTAAATTGAAATATCTATCTAATTCTTCTATAAACTCTTTTGGATTTAAAGATTCTTCGTCATTAAACTCAGGTGGCTTAATCTCTATTTGCTTTTGCTGCAAATGACTCACTAACCCATTAATCAAAATATTATTACTATCTACATTATTATCATTTATGTGATCGTTCCTTTCCAAACGGTTTATATGCTCAGCTTGCTGTTCAGTTATAATTCTTAATCTATGTACCTCTTCCCTTAAATCTTGTTCTTGTCGTAATGAGGCCTGCATTTCCTCCATTTGCCTTTTCATTTCCCTCATGTTCATCATTTCATCTTTTAAGCTCTGTAATTCCTCCTCCATCTTAGTTGCTACGTTCCTCTTTTCTTTCAGTTCCAATTTTCCACTAGCCGTTAATGACTTTACCGACTGGACGTTAGACTTTGACCTAGTGGTAACAGGCGTTCTATTAGTGGTCATTTATTTAAAAGTAACGGACAAAACGAAAAAACTTAATTAAACACAAATTATTCATATCAAACAACCATTCATCCAGGATTTATGTCCTTTTGTTCGGGCGCCAAATTTGTAACGAAATATATGTTACTTATTATAGAAAGAAATATATAAAACAGAAAATGTGGTGATTATGTCAATAATTGTATTTTGATAAACTTCACATTGTCATATGACACTTTAAGCTGCCCTAATTGCAATAATAAATATTCATTCATCCATCATTCACACCAACACAATACAGGTACGTCACATTTAAAATTGTATAAAGACAAACGGTAAGAAAAACGATAACAATATAATAAATAGTCTTAATAAAATAGCTCTGGGGATTTCTGTAGCCTTTACTTGTATTAATGTCGTACTTTGTTTTATCAAATTTAATGATTTTGTTAACTCATCTTATCACTTCTCTTCCTTTTTACAGGTGGTTAAGATGATCCACACGTCGATGGTTGGTAGTGGAATCGTTTGATGTTGTATGATGTATCTGCTGGACCTCCTTGTCGTCATAAATGAAATGATGATTTTGCTTCTTTGCAGGTATTCGAAAGATGACCAGAGTTACATCCAGAGATGAAACGTGCTTCGATGGTGCACGGTGATAATGTGATGGGCGAGTTTTTCTCTCTGAGTTATTTTATGTGGTATAATGTTTAAAATCTTGTCGAATTTATTAAATTTGATACTTTTTAAAACTAATCAGGTACGTTTATAAGTGCTATTTTTATCACAGATTATGGATCGCAATGGATTCGTTTTCGGTAAGACGTGTAAAATAAATAGAATACCAATTACGTCCTTTATCGACGACTGTCTTCCCCAGAGTGTTCAATTCTTGACCGGATTCGGTCAAGAATCACTTAACGGCTAGAGTCAATAGACTTAAATTATGTGTGATTATTTGACTCTTAGCCCACGTGGTAACCCGCGTCTATTCGAATATAGTTATATTTTAATATCTTTTAACATCTCACAGTATGTACGTACTACATACATACATTATGCCACTAGGGAGGAAAGTGCGTGATTTTCGCCGAGTGCGAGGTTTGCTGCCCGTGCCACGAGATGAAAATGCGCTCCTCTCACTGACCTATATACTAACAGATCAGTGGCTCCTCCCATTTGGCATATAATATTTTTTACCCGACTATTTTCAAAATAACCATATTTTTATGACTGCCACGCGGGCTGAAAGTCATCAATTTTTGACCAGCGGGAAGAAAAAGTGATTTTCGGGCGAAAAAGTAAATTCACCCGCGATTCACTTTTTCTACCCTATGGTCAAAAATTGATTGCTTTCCGCCCACGTCGCAGGGATGGAATATGGTTATTTTATCGTAGTCGGGTAAAAATTATATTTTCACATACAATCCGCGCTCACAATTGTCAGACTAATCGTCTGTTCAAGAATCAAGAAATTATAATGTTTTTGAAATTGAAGATTACTCAAGCTAATAATGATTTTATCATGAAATCAGAAACTTACAAACCGAGCTATAAACTAACTTGAGCATCAGCATTTTTTGTTTCAATCTTCCTACCGAATTTCCGTTTTGAGAATCTTTTGATCCGGACTTGTGAATTATACAGTTTGGATTAACTTCGTTTTGATCTGTATTCGAAATCATTTTTTGCAGATGAAAACCTAGCGCTGTCAAACTATCAAAATGTGATTCGTTTTTCTTCTCTTGACACGCTGCGACCGATGAAATCACGACTGTAATGTCAAGGGGATATTGAGATATTCTGAGATCTTCTCCTTTTAATCAGTTAAAACGTTTTAGTCCTACAAAATCAAAATTATTCATCCCCAAAGTTGAATAGACTGGCATCGAAGGTAAAACTCATCAGGGATGAAAACATTTTTACACGTTTAAAAAACTCTTTGAAATTAACAGAACCTCCGGATTTGTTTGTTATCATGGACCATTACCGCCTTACGGAAGCCGAATTACTCATCCCTCAAAAACTTTAGTGGATCCGAATCTTTGTAAAAATCAATGAACTACCGTTTTTATCGAACTGTCAATCATCATCTGTCAAACTATCAAATCTCAATCAGATAACTAAACAGCTAATCGATATTGCGGAAAGTTTGCTTTTGTGGGAACGACTGCACTACATACTGTAACAAATTATCGAATAAGCAATGAAATCTGCTAAGAAATCTGTGACAGATCTATAGAAAAAATTTATGAGGGGAGATTTGCAAAAAGCTGTGACCGAAATGCGAAATTCAATACCAATCTGTTTTTTGTAAAAAGGATAGTATTATATGAAAGGATCGATTCTCACCAAGTATGAACAATCTGAAAAACTATTATCACGTCACGATCAGGGAGTTTGTTAATTTTTTTTTCCATGCTAATTCATGTTCGACATCTAATTGTCGGCAATAACGGTGAATAATTAATGAAAAATCTGAATAAGTAAGCCTCAACGGATCAATGAATGCTCCGTGCAGTAGAAATTATTCCGCATTACACAGTGGTGATGATGGATTAAGATAAGATTAATTTCGACAATTCGTGTTGACAAAGTTCAGATCGCGTGACATTATTTGCATCAGCTTATGAGACGTATATATAATGATCGACGGTTGAACGAGAATGAAAAAGAGCTCCCTATCATCCGCAGATGGATTTTCTACAGTGGTAAAGAATTCGATCCATAATGCGGATCCCCGAGGAATATAAACCCAGCATAGAATCGCTGAAAACCAGTTTTCACGCTCGGTCAAAGGAATATTCAAGGGTTGCTGCACTCCACGGCATTGCTTATGTCGCTGACGTAACAAGGCCAAAGATAGAAAGGTAAGCAACCGACAATAGGTAACAATTCAAACAACATTGCAAACAAAAGACAAACGCTATTGGTGTAGGATTGGCTGGTTGATCTGTCTTCTGATATCATCGGTTGCCACTTTGGGAATTATTGTTACGCTCATGAAGAAATTCCAGACCAACCCCATGTTGAGTAGCATGGAAATACACTACAACGACGTTCCCTTGGATTTTCCGAATATTTATCTCTGTCCCCCTTGGATATCTTCCAATAACCATACCCAAGGAACAAAGGTCGGCTGTTCGTCATTGTTAGGGGGATGCCATAGTTGCTGAAGAAGTCTGATTGTGAAATAATTGTCGGAGTTGAAAATGCAGATTTTAGTAAAATTTGAACATTCGTGAAAATGCGACAGTCGCAGTATCAGAGTTGTTACCAAGTAACTTGTTTCGATTTTGTTAAATAGCTACTAGTGATGATGTAGACTTACGGACTTATGTATGTTACCCGAGTGGTAAGATTCAAGTAGCAACTTCACTATATCCTTCGCAAGTCTCGAAATATTAAAGCGGATGTCGCTTGATAATCTTTGCACTTCCTCAGAAATCACTGTGGCATCAACAACAATGATAACAAAATCATCACGGAATTATTGTAACACGATTTTTCCCGTCCTATATAGGAGCAACAAGACGATATATGGTTCGATAAACTCTACAAATGGAACATGATGTCAACAAAATATGGAAACTTGACGTACCCCACTAGCGTAAACAACGTCAAATACTTAAAAAATTACTTTTTCGACAACTATGGATCTCTGTGCAACTTCATCCCAAGGCTGGCATTAGCGTACTGTTTCATTTTCGTTACCAAAGTAACCTTCCATAATCCAAGTTATGATAAACAAAAAACCATTCATCCAGGCTCACTGTCACAGAACTTTCGATGCTCACTCTATTTCAATCAACTTTCAGAGGTCGGGAACTGGACTGCTCGTCTTTTGATAAAGTGTTGACCTCTAGAGGAATTTGCTTTGTCGTCTCATCTTCGTATATCGTAATCGATGATGTGGACATACTCTTACAGTTTTACACCACAATGTTTCCAATCAAGTAGGTCGTGGTGGCAAAGCATCTTTGCAATCTGAAAATAAAAGATTTTATCGAAGTGCGATCACCGATTCTATTGTACGAATAATTATGAGACACAGTTATGATGTAAATTACCAAAATAGGACGCAGAACTTCATCAGCTAAAATCTGATTAAGGGTATTCGAAAATAGATGAAGACTTGTTAAATACCCGTGCAAAATTCGACCGAAATAGGTTGAACTTTTTTTTACAGAATTTTTTTTCAAATAAAGAAGTTAGTGTTGTACTGTTAGTAAGTGCTGTGAAAGGGTATAATGTTAATGATTAGATCGCACGCAGTTAGCACTTGAAGGTATTTCGAGTGAGCGTATTTGAGAAAATAATCCCGAGCCAGAAACACTTGAGCATCGACAATGCAGCTCTGTACGAAAAACAGGAGCGACGAGTAGCTGAGCAAAATCGGTTTATCTTACGAATTCTGTCTGCCCCTTAAAAGTGACTCAAATTATCTCGGCTATAATTTTTATGTGGATCACTTTCATGGAGTCGCAAATGGAATGAAAAACTCAAAACGTGGTAGTTAAAAAGAAAAAAAATAACTGTAGTGTGAATGAACGAATTTTCAATTGTTTCAGAGTTTACGTGACGCTTCCCGGTCAAACGAATTTCCTGAAGCATCTTTCGTTCCATGATTTCATCTTCCCTGCAATGATCGGTATGAAGTTTCACGAAACGATAACCTCACCGGAAGCAAAAGTGCTCACGCGTTCCCAGCGGAATTGTTTTTTCCCCGGAGAGCAATCCCCCTACGTCGAGTGCATGTTGGACTGTGAGATTAAAAACTCTTTGAAATTATGCGGCTGCGTCGCCTGGTACCTTGCGAAAGATGGTGCCAAAGAATGTCCAATAAATAAGTACCAATGTCTGAGCAATCATGCTATGAAAATATTGGACACTTCTAGGTGTCGTTGTCTGTTACCATGTAATAATATTTTTCCCCGGAAGATTGAGATACAGGTTCACCCGCCGGATGAGGGACTTTGCGAGGTCAAAATATTGGTTAGGTCAAAGTTAAGGTATGTAAGAACGATTTTGTTCGGATGGACCGATCTCATGGTGTCCTTTGGGGGGATAGCTGGGCTTTTTCTTGGTCTCTCCCTTTTGTCGACCATCGAATTCGGGTACTACTTTACTTTGAGAACCTATTGCGGAGCCGTACTCGACGCGCCTAGACGCAGACATAATTTCACTAAAATAAACGTTCGAGAGCTCAACGATCTTGGACAGCTGGCAAACGTGACAAAGCACGAAAAACGACCTCGTCTCGGCGAAGAAAAGGTGACATTTTACGATTACACGAATTGATACACTCAAAATATGTATCAGTTATAAACATACGAGGAGAAATAATTAAATATGTTTGTATCACTCTTTCAATAATATATGTAACACTTTCTTGATTAGAGTAAAAAAAATAACAACAAAAAAAAATGCTAAATTTCTCGTTTATAAAATTATAAACTATAATAAACATCAATAATAATATCAATGATGAATTGCTGTGGCGTTTTCCCATTATTGGACTCAGAATATCTCGGATTGAAGAGATCGCCGAATTGATGAATTTGTCGGACTTCTTCTTCCATTTTAAAATTGTTGGAAATGCTTTAATTTCGCTTCGGAATGATAGAAGTTTCATAATTGATGCTTTGGATAAAATTCGGAATAACTATAAGTGAGCGAAGTCCATCATCAACTTCTTGCTTTTGTCGAAGACTGTTCTTTATTATAGCGATTGCCGCGATTTATGAAGTCGATATCGCGAAGAAGTACGTTGCTCCGTATTAAAACAATCGATTAAATTCTAAGAATTTTTTTAGCTCACGAAAAAGTTGTCAAAAAATCACAAAGAAAACCCTCCAATTTTTTACCTAAACAACCTCTAACTCAAAAATTTTTTTTTCAAGGTTGAGAATGTATTCAGTTTTATAAGGGTGAAACCCATACAACTTTGTTCGTAACTAATTAAATCAAAAAAGTATGAAATTGAAAATTAGAAAAAATTACCACTTTAAAACGACCGGACGTTCTGATCTCGAATTTGGCTCAAAAAGTCACAATTTGTGTGTGAAACATGGGAAATAACCCACCGGACACCGGTGGCGTTTTTTGTTTTTTTACCCCCTAAAACAAAACATTTTGTGATTTTTTTTGCTGAGAAATCAGTCTGGACTAATGCAGTACGTTTTCCTATATTTTTTTGTTATAGACAATAAAAAAACGCAAAACTTTTCTTCATGAATAATTTTTGATACGGAGCTCCGTTGTCGGCTTATCTACGTGCGAAGAAAACATGAGAAAATCTGCGTATAGTCCCGCGAAATTTGATACCGATACCCTGATCTCTGTGGCAAAATTTAGAGTCTAAAGGTGCCTGTCCACATGAGAATAAAACTCTCGAGAGTTGGTCTCGAGAGCGATACTCTCGGGACCTTTTCTCGGGAGCTCTCACTCGTTTACTATCGGCGAGCTCGCCGTTATATGGGTAAACAGAACATCCGTGGCAATCTTCCCTGCCATAACTAATTTGAGTTTGCCAGAGAACGACATAATATGCCTACTGAGGAACTTGTCCACTCGCAACGGTAGACCAATATTCTGCAATGTTTGGTTGTTCAAATCATTGAATTCCGACTCTACTGCCGCAGATGTTGCATTGAGTGACCCATAACTAAATATTTCTGGCATAACCTCGCTGTATAAAGGAAAGTAAGGCAAAAGCGTCTTCAATTTCTTAGCGAAGTTGACGCAATAATACCCGTTGATCTCGTCTAAGTCCACCTCCTTGCGAAGCT
Source organism: Athalia circularis (assembly GCA_963978495.1). Taxonomy (NCBI): domain Eukaryota; kingdom Metazoa; phylum Arthropoda; class Insecta; order Hymenoptera; family Athaliidae; genus Athalia; species Athalia circularis. Next base: position 15,461,759 of record OZ021698.1, on the reverse strand, counting down.
TACCCAAACAATCTTTGTACCTATCTTCTGCTCATGTCCACAAGCCCGAGCTTTGCATTTCTTGTTCATTAATTTCCGCAGCTTCCTCTTCTTCATTATTGAGTAACTTTTCTGTAACTTCAGCAAGACGAGCACCTTTAATCAAAGACATCAGCAATTTACGTGCGTCATCTGATGTACTTCTCTAGGACAAATTTTCACTCAGCGCCATAGTCAAAATAGCTGTTGCAATTCTTTCGAATTCCACGAAAGTAGTTTGCTTACGCAAAATGGCAACAGATCGTAGATAAAAGTGACGAACGCCCGACTGTTTCCCAGCGAAACATTTCCACCGTGCAATCATATTCATAAAGTGGCATATGTCGAGCCGCAAAAGACAAGGTGGTTCTACAGTAGATTCTCCTTTTATGAGGTTGTAACACCCTGACAGGTAATCTTTTAGAATTCGCTGTTGCGCGAAAGCCCGCGCGACCGCTCCAAGAAGAGCTTTATCAAAGTCCGTTACCACCTCCTTTGGAAGCGGAAAGTTGGATTTTTGGAGTGATCCTAGTCTTAAGAATTCAAGGAGCCAGTAAGCAATGGCGTTGCTATTCTGAACGGATGAAATTATTTGGAAAACGGGAGCTGTGTTTCCATCCACTTGTGCAACGGCTTGATACAGGTAGATGTGAGAACATCTCTCCCCGTTCGGCAAATCAACCGTCTTCATTAGAGAGCCAGTCGCATCTATATACAAGATATGTGAAAACTGTTCGTAGACAGCAATCTGCTCCCTTTTCCAATAATGGGCATAGAGAGGATCTAGGCCAATTGATTTTATGGTACCTTCATATTTCGTGTTGTACTTCATTGGCTGAATGCTTTCACATACATTGTTTGTAGTAATACTCAGAATTTTGTCGTGACGTTGTTGCTTTGCCTTTCGCAAAACATGGCTACTGAATACATGATAGGCGGCACATTGTCACCCAACTGCAATCCTAGCCTGTCTACTTCTCGACGTCTGCAAGAAGAAGGCAGCACGTTACCTGCTACTTCAACTATGATATCCCCCTTCAACTGTCTTTTCTTCTTGTGTTTGACTGATTGATCAAAATCAGTAACACGACACTCCATGACGATTGGAGGAGCTGCTTCAGGACTATGAACAATCCTGCCCATGAAGTGAGCAGTACATTCCGGGCATTTCCCCCAAACAGATGCAAAATACCCGCTATCTGACATTTGTACCGTTTTGAAGGTGAGAGCACACGGAATCCTTGTCTCTTCAAAAATTTTACCATATAGCGCATGAGTCCACGCATATCGTCTCAATGTGTGTAATCGTAGGTTACCGCGGTTCTTAAATCGGTATTCGACCTCCTGAGGCTGCATTTTCTCCCACACGTCCGTCACATTGAGACAAAACTCGACAACGTTTTCATCGATTGAATTTGTGGTACTGTTGAGGGAAATATTGAGTGTCGCAGTAATATTAAGCTGCATCAATAGTTCCTCATAAACTCGATACCTATTCAATTTTAGAATTGTATAAATATACTTTGGACTCAATGAAGAGCCATCGTCCATCGCGTAGGATAATTTCTGGAAAACCAGTGCCTTCGGAGAAGCAACCTGACCCAGCGAATCTACAACGGCATGATACTCGGGCAACGTTAAAAGTTGATTGAGTTGTTTAATACTTGGCCGATCGGCCATATTGGCAAACGAATGACGCAACCGATGTATAAAAGAAAAAAATTGTGCCTGAGTGATATTGGAAATTATGAAGCGACGGAGTACCGAAGACGAACAAAACTTTTCCCTGAAATGAAAGTAGAAACAAGTAAAAAATCAGTAGAGAATCACGTACTATGCCGCGAAAAAGAAAGAATGCACCAAGTTTCTCATCCAACGAAGCAGTGAAAAGTGATGAAATACTCAGTGCGTTCGCTTATTTAAGCACTTCCTAGGCCCCCCCACTCCGTGAACATCCCCACTCGGTAGCGTTTCCCACTCTCAGGGTCGTGTGGGCTACACGTACTGTCCTCTGGCGTCGTTTGTAGAACCTACTTCTCTGAAATTTTTTCCACAGATTTTGGAAAAAAATTATCCTTCTAGACATCTTCTACCAACTCGGAACACGGCCCAACCGAGGTGTTTTGATTTTTCCGAAATTTTTATTTTTTTGAGTTCGAAGTATGGAAGAAATCGGCGAACCATGCGTCGTAGAGAAATTCGACAAAGAAGATAGTAGTTACTCATGCATAGCACAATACAGCACAATCAAAAGATTATTTGTTTCAGAGGTCCTTCTCTTCCATCGCGTTACACGGGAAATTCAACTGCGATTGCGTGTAGTGAAAACGCTGGGACATCTCTCTATATTATAAAAAAGTCTTGTCACAATTGAAATTCCTACTATAATAACAATAGTAACGAGAATAACAAAAGCATAACGAAAGTAACGAGCGCTTTCAATCAAAATTAGGAAAAGCATGAAAATCACTGAGGAATACATCAGCCAAATTCAAGTTGCAGAATACATATCCGGCAAACTTCATAATTAATTAACCTCCACGATATGTCGGTCATAGTTTATTTATGCATTGATTGTGAAGTGTGAATAATTATTGAAAAATGGCAGAAATGGAAAGAATAGTGGTGAGAATGGTACCAGATGGAAATTGAGTAGGGACAAATCATCGGTAAAGGCAGCCAATGCGGGGGTTAAAATAACTTAGACGCCATACTGACAAAGCGAGCGCGAAGCGCGCATTAGTATGGTATAATGACTGGACTATACCTCATGCGAAAGAACGCAGCTTATGGCCCACATGTACCGCTTGGCGCATTATTCCGTTTAGCGAATCTGTTTCAATTTGTTCTGTATGAATTCATACGTAATGGTCCCTATCTCGGTTCCTATGGTATTCCAATTGACATTGGCTGCTACATAACATTAGCGGAATTCATACAGCCGATTGTGTTGCGTCAGAGAAGAAGTGTACATACCTACTCTCGCGATTCGATTCGCATTCATAGTTACATACCTATGAACGAATGTGTGTATGTTGCATTGCTTGTATGTATGTGGCGAAATGATATGGGCCCATGCAGACGTAACCAACCTCATTTTCTGATAGTTTTCTTTTTATTTTACGTAATTTTTCCCCAAATATTATAATCTAGCCCACAGGACAATTGCACAGTTCTCTATAGAATTTTGCAGGAAAGGTAAAGTTGTTAAGATCGTACCTCTATTCAAATCGTACCATTCGTTATCTATTAGAATAGATATGACGCAGAATGTGAAAGTTTCCCCTAACTTACTGAGGTTATGTCGGTTTTGTTGGTTCAAGAATACCTAACCTTACCTCAATTTCCTTTTATGAAATAAAGATGGTTTGTTGTGTCTTTACCTTAATTTTGGCATGGAGCTGAATGTACGCACATAACGGGAAAGCTAACAACAACAAAAGTTGCTGAAATTTCGACACTTTTTTTTCTATTGCTTTTAACGTATACACAAGCCTACGTATACACACATAGGTATAATTGAAGCCAACAACAACGTTTTGGGATGTTCGCTGGACAAAAAAAAAAAAAAAAAATTACGGGGCAGAATTGGACACCTGAAAAATTCTGAAAATGGACTAAATGTCAGTTTTTGGTTCATTCAGTTTGCTCATCTCGTTAACGAAAGTCACTTTTCACCGGGCATATGTTAATTGTAAATTAATGAAACAATTACTTAATAAAACAATTCTATTGGAAAAACCGGGGCAGCATTACAAGATACCCTAGCTTGCCCCCGTCTTTTCTGCCCAACAAAGCACCTTAGTTTTAAAAAACATCGCCAAGTACATTAATTGGTCCAAATTAATCGCCACCGAGAAGTCGTTCCTCAAGAATAACCGTAAAATTAAATTCTTCGGAGAAAAAAAGGATCCAAATCAATCATTGTGTCAAGTACATGTAACTTTGCATCGTGCATAGGAGTACTAGAGAAGACTGGAACAAACATACAACAGACCCAATTACCAATTGGAAAAATATAAAATTGGAAAAAATTAGATTGAATAAAAAAAACGAGAAAAAAAATAAATAAAAAAACAAACAAAAATTGTGACCGTTTATAGACCGGCGGGCGTCAAAAACTGAAAAACGCCCGCTACTCGCAGTAGCGATTTTCAGTTTCTGTCGCCTACTAGTCTAGAAACGGTCACATTAACCCCACTTTATACGCAAAAAAAAAAACGCGAAAAAGAGCACATGCGTTACAAAAAATATGGTGTGCACCGCGGGCTAAGTGGGGTTTTTGACCTCGTGTAAATATCATGAAATACATACATCGAAACACGCGATGACACAATAAAATTCATTTTCATTTTATTATATAAAAATAGTAACTTTTATTCTTGAGTAAAATCGTATTGTAATTATTGAATAGTTACAATGGATTTGTTACGAAACGACGTGATAAAGGTCAAGGTTCTAGTACACCTTTGATTAATGGTTATATGGTTGGCTCGCATTCATAATATTTCTGCCTGTCAATAATCCTTCGTTCTCGAAAACAGATATCACCCCTTGCAGCAGATAAAGCGAGGTCTCACATATTGATCTAAATGACAACTATTGAAATATACATAACTTATTCGAGACACAAGAATTCTGCTATATGTACAAGAATTCACTGAAAGAGACTCTTAAACTTGACATCAAGATGTGTATCAAGATACCAAGCCACATCATCTACACAATCAACCGAATTTGAAGTCTGAACGGTGTCATCGTTAGAATGGAATGCACCTGTCGTCACTGAAATCACAGCGAGTCTCACTCTCCATACCTATCTCGTACCAGATAACTGATGATTGATTCTCATTATTGTTGCACTTTTTTTCACAACACAACTGAAATGATTGACTTATGTGGAAATAACTGCATATACGCCATCGCCAGAGCTGGCTGCTTTCAGATGGGCAATTCCAAAGAGCTAAACTGTTTTGCCTGATGATCGAATGATTATTATAACACCTGACCTGATATTTTTTAGTCTGCACTAAACAAAGTGACGGATTTTCTCAATAAGCTCGCATTTCACCTACTTGTCCAAATTGCTGTGACCGAACTCCACGTCGCACAATCCATAATCCATTTGATCAAAAATTATTGTCAACAACTCGAACATAGCTCCTGTATTATTCTTTAATCCCCACACTGCATTAAATGGAACATTTGATTTTTTCGAAACGCCAACACGGATTGTATTTACCTAATCAGATTTCCTCAATCACTGTTGCGTCAAATCGACGATCAACTTATTGTTAATGATATCAAATCTTCCGACGATTTGATGCCTGTCATTCGTATACGTGTATTCGTTATAATAGTCGCGAGAAACTTCATTTATTGCATAACCTCATATAACTGTTACTATGGATTTATCGAGTCTACAAGTATAACATTTGTGCAAACGGATTCAGAAGTCTGAATTCGTTGATTTCGGTCATCTCAAAGTGGGCTAACGCTTCGTACTATTACAATTTCACCGAAAATTATCCATGTTTATATTATTTAAAAATCCGAACGACGATTCCATAATAAATACATCATAAAGTTTTGTGTATTGTGATCGTAAATAAACATTCAACCACCGCAGCCCCCCGTGACGACATGCGGAATGACAACATTGTGATATAGTGGAGACGACGATAGCGATGGTTGCGCCCATATATCTGCAGTTTACACCTTAGCGGAAATCGAGCTTACGTTCTACTGTATCTACGTCGCATAGGAATAGAGCTAAGTGGCCAAAAAGCATCCTTGATATCTTGATATCAAAATGTGGCATGGTTGGCGTAAAAATCGACTTATCTGTTTCCAAATTCATAACCTACCAAAACTTATTGTTATATATATTCGGGTAAAAATCTGCAGAATTTCCATCTAAAAATGGAATTCAAGATCAACTTGATCTCAAAGTCTAAATACCACAGCAGATTTGGGATAATTAGTTATCTTCAGAGAACCTTCAATACGACCCGGACCCAAATTATCCGATTTTCCTTGGGTCAGATAGATTTCTGAAGAGAAATTCTCAAGATTGAATGGTCTTCGGGTTGGCATGGAATTCCTCATATGGTGCGTACGTATTGTTTTACCGTGTCTCGTATCACGTGTCACGTGTCACGTGTCCACAGTTCCACAGATTTACTACCTTAAACCTTGTCGATTCAAATGAATTATGAACCTGAAGCGTACGGCCACTACTACATAGGGTCGCGTAATATTCCATAACGCTTCATTAATTATCCCAATTAAATCAATAATCGATATACACGTGCAACATTGTATTGTGTTCATTGGTCAATTTTAATACTTCTCCTATCGGCTGCAATATGTAAACGATACGCAACGTGACTCACACCGTATGTGTTTGCAATGTGATCGAACATCGCTCTGTACACACACCCCTCCGAACATACCCCATGCATTGGCATGCCGAAATGGGTCACATAAATTGTAACGTAAGAGAGATGCAAGCAAGGCGAGCTTGCCAAAATAGTATAATAGGACTCGAAATCGAAACCTGAATCGATAGATTTTCAAATTTTCATCAAAAAACAATAGGTAATAAGATCGATGACGACTGTTGACACGCGCTGCGTCGAAAATTTTTGAATTTTTGATGACACGAACAAATCGGGTTCATCTGAATTTCTTTGTACTTTCTTACAAGTTAAAAAATTTTCGAAGTTTTTTTATGTTTACTTGCGTTAACATCTTTGAACATCAAATTAAGTACAGACCATGGATTCTATAACATTCTTGGGTTTTTGTGACATACCGAAATTAGTTTTTTGCTTGTTAAACTTCGAAAATGAAATGAATTGAAGAGGCTCACGAAAAATTGAAGATCCATATGATTATTTGAATTACCAGATCTCCAATCTTCAATCTTAAAATTTCCAATTCAGTAAAGTTAGGTACTACTAGTAGGCATTTTCAGGGCGACTCGTTTTGCCTGGCTCTTTTCTAATTATTTTAATATATGCATTCAATTCATAGTCTACAATAAGTCAGAAAATTTATAAGTTTTTTCAATTTCAAAAAGATATACGAAAAATGTTCAAATTGGTCCGTTTCGCCCCGCTTCTTTTATGTTGCGTATTTTTTTTCCATTCAATTTTTTTTTCAAATTCGATAGGAACCTTTTATTTCAGTAGATTGCTAATGGTCAGCATAAAGGATGAACGTAGAGTAGAAGTATCGGCAAATATTGCATAGCTCATGAACTAATGAACGAATTTGAAAAAAGTTTAGTAAAGTGTTGCGAATAACTGGGGTATGCATCGTGTTCGATGTCTTGCACCGTTTGTTCCTGAGTTTTTTCACGTTTGGGATACTTTGAACGTTTATTAGACTGGCAAACATTTTTAGACAATCTCTTGTAAACTTTTCTTGATGTAATTTTTCTGCATCCATGGATTGTCCAGCACAGGGCTGCTTAAGGGGTAGGCCACGTTGAATTCATTCAGTTAATCTAAATGTTACGTGTTTGGAGCACATATTTCGACTTTGAGATAAATTTATCTTCGATTAAATTTGGTTGGAATTTGTTTTGGATTGTTTCCAATGATAAATCTATGAAGAACGTGGAAAACGTCGAAGGATGGTATGGGTGACGAAACAAGTCGCATAGACTTACGAAAAGAAAGACGACATTCATCAGATGAATGAAAATGGAGATGAGATAACATTTTTTTTTAATGATTATAGCTCTGTGATTATAGTGCACTATTCTTGGACTGCGAATACCGTAAGTATTCTGAAATATGAATGAAACAATTTCTAGAAAATAGGAGTCAATGAATGGTATATGGAACACTCGTCATGGATAATCGGACATTCCCGTCTGTTTTTAAGAAAAATATTTGCCGATTGCGATAATAATTCATTGACTTTTGTTACTGAGATTAAGTTGTTGGGAAAACCAGTACACCTGCAAGGATGACAAATTTTCTGCTTACAATTAGAGTGAAACAACAAAACAAATTGGTATTACGGTGGTTCTGAAACCTTAATACGGTTTACGTAATCTAAGAAGAAGATATCAACGCGATAGACAGGCTATCGTATTCATTGACGCGCTCACAGAACTATGAAAATTAATAATCCTTCACTATCTATACCTACGTACGTTAGGTTGGACCGTATTGCGTTTGGTTTGTTCGATTTTCACAAGTGATACAAGCCAGTCTTCTGCAGAGATCCATCCTGTACAATCGTACAATGAATTTCACGAGACATGGGTACGTCGACATGATTGTTAGAGAATTATCAATTGAACTAGTTTTGTGAGTAGGTCAATGACTACAAGAGCCTGTCTATCGTGTTGATATTTCCTTCCTACATTATGTTATCGAATGTTCATTTGTTCATTTGCTTGTGGATTACTCTCGTTATTCATTGGCTATGGAGGTGTGGCATGACGTCCATTAATCTCCGCCTATGCGGGCACCTCGGGTGACTCTCCTTGTATAATTGCTCTGACTTGAGAACAGTCATGCAGTTGATGCCAGCCGGCGTTTCCTCACACGTATTAACCCGGCGAGCGTAAGGTTGGGTGTAAGATACCCAGCCCTTGGTAAATCGCAATATTTTAAAAGCTGTGTCTCGTTAATTTCATTAGTATATATATGAAAGTTCTGAAAAATGTTGTTACTTTATCTTTCAATTTTATGTAAAATTCGAGAAATTACTGAATAATAGGGTGGTCCTTATTTAGAGTATTTTTGAATTTCTATGCTTCCAGAGGCTCAAATGGTTGGAAATGAATAAAAAAAAAATCCACCCCAAGTTTCAGGTCTCTATCTTAATTTTAACCCGTGCCGCTTAATTGTTTAATTTAATTATTTTTCATTGTGACCAAAATAATTATTAAAAAAATTTTAAACTCTGCAGACTTTAGCTTCATGATAGTAGCTGCCCTTCAGAATTTTTACAAATTTTAAGGTATTATAATACTGAAGTTACAGCTAGATATTGTTTTTTAATTTTTTGTTACGGCTGAAATAATTGTTCGAAATATTTGAAACTTGGCAGACTTCTTTATTTTAATCGTAGTCATCCTTCAGAATTTTTAGAGATTTTTAGCTATCAAAGGAATGTTTTCTTTTGTTTCAATAGATGAATTTTTTTTTTCATCCAGTTGCAAACCTCAAATTATGATAGCTAAAAATCTGTAGAAAACCTGGAGGATAACTACTATAATCAGGAAGAAGTCTGCCAAGTTTCAAATTTTTCGCACGATTATTTCAGCGGTGATAAAAAATTTGCAAAAAATATCCAGTTGTAACTTCAGTATTATAATATCTAAAAATCTTTAAAAATCTTGAGGGGAAGCCACTATTAGGAAGATAGAGTCTGCAAAGTTTGAAATCAAGAGACTCGGTAGTCTCGCGCCAAGTAAATTCGAAGAACGGGCGGACTACCGAATATCTTTACTGCGACGGGAGCTCAAAACGGGAGTTCGGTTCGCGTTTCATCAAATAGCTCCCATATTAATAATGGTACAGCAATTGTAGAATCACTTTCGTGATATAAATCGAGGACGAGCTTTCATTTAAGCCTAATTTCAATAAAATCAGTGGTCGGAAAGCTGAGATATGATGATCGTGTTTTTATTCGAGTGGTTTTATTCAAGCTTTAAACCTTGCACGACGTAGAGAATTCGATCATTTTTTAACAGACTATATTGATGATCTGTTGGTAGCTTCAGAAAATTTTGATGACTATCTAGAACACTTAAAATCAGTTTTCAGAGATTAGCAGAACACAATTTTACTCTTCGCCTATCCAAGGCCAATTTTTGCCAGAGCTCTGTAAAGTTTTTAGGTTTTGTGTTGGATTCAAAGGGCGTGTGCCCGGATCCTAATAAGCTGGTAGCAATCCGCGAGTTTGCAGAGCCAGATAATAAATTGCAGCTGCAAAGATTCTTAGGTGGTAACAATTCAATCTTATAATCTACCACAACTCGGTAACTGTGAGATAACCATTGTAGCCATCACTTGCGATACATCGCGCTGTGCGATTTGCGTCAGAGAACCAAATACCTGTCTTACAAGATGAAGGGGGAATATGGTAGTGTCCGCGGTTCGAGACCGAACGAATTTGTCACAGACGATTTTTATGGCCCCCTACCAAGATCAATTGGCGGAGCACAATACACATATTCGTTCTTGTAGACGTATTTTCAAAAGCAGTGGCTTTATACACGATCAAAAGGGCTACGTCGCAGATTATCCGGAAAAAGATATTTGACGATTTCATTTCACGATTTCGAAAGCCACAACGAATTTTATCTGATAACGGCACCCAATTTACATCGAGTAAGTGGAGAATTAGGCTAGAGCAAGAAGGAATTTTCCATATTGAACACCTAGCTTCGAAGTAATGAAAAAAATCGATTATCGCGCCGAACCACCATTATAAAAATTCGACAATTACTATTATTGTTTTGAATTCGTGGGGTAGCTAAATTTGAGCTTGGGATAGTCCTCGATATAGACTGTCTCATTTGTAAGGTGTGTATAATATTTAGTTCGGATTATTATTTTTCTTCTGAAAACTGGCAACAGACGTCTTAGTCTAGCAATTAATTCAGAAAAGTTACATCGTTCAAGTGGGATACGAACCACAGTACTTAGAATTCAGTGCCGTGGGGGATATTTCCCATGATCCATTGTTTTCGCCGCAGAGCCTTCTCCCGATTTCTATTGAAAATTAGCCGAGGCCACCCCGTCTATTGTCAACTAATCGAAAATGAATTAAAAATGTTCCTCAATTGTTCAGTACAACACGTGTTTCGAGTTTTCGCAATCATGAAAAGGTAGTGAACCGTAACACACGGAGCTTACCGCGTGACCGCAACAACAATCCAGATGCTAATCGTAATCAGCAATCATATTCAAGCGATCGTAACGATACTCTGGCTTTCGATTTTCGAGGTAAAAGAATGGAAATTGGTTTTTCGATAAACAATGGTGAATGCACCAAATCGATCAAGCTCACAGTCAGAATCCTGTTATCGTTACAATTACCTAATTGTGATTTGATCAGGAGATTTTTCTGCCGCAACATTCCATTTGTGGAATATTTTTGTAAGTTTCTTGGACGAGAACAACACGCACTGTGACATATTATTGTATTTCACCATTTTCGAAACTCTACCACTGTTAGGAAACAAGTTATCGATAAATTATTGTTTGAAAACTTATAAGTAATTTCATAACCAATTGATGAAGAATCTTGTGGTGATTGTTGTTGTTTTTTTTTCTTGAAAAAATGGTATTTTGGAATAATTATATTGGTCTTAGTTTTTTATATAATTTTAGTCAAATAATTAAAATTGTAACTGAAAGATAAACGGAATTTCAAGGGTTGTTGATTACAAAACAGGATCCCAGCGACCCCCACCACCGCTTATTTTTCCATGGTTGTATGGCGTCTGTGTGAACGCAATTGCATAGCAAGAGACTCGGTAGAGTCTCGCGCCAAGTACATTCAAAAGAACGGGCGCACTACCAAGTATCTTTACTGCGACGTAAGCTCAGAAGCGGAGTGGGGAATCGCGTTTTATCAAATAGCTCCCATATTAATAAAGTTACAGCAAATGTAAAATCACTTTTGCGGTATAAATTGGGGACGAGCTTTCATTTAAGCTTAATTTCGACAAAATCGGTAGTCGGAGAGTTGAGATACGATGATCTCTGATCACCGGCAGGTCCGTTTCATCTGATTCATCACCGTCGTCATCAACATAGCTCTCAGAATCCAAAACCATTCCAACATAAATTGGATAAGAAAAGAAGTTGCGGTATGGTTACTATGTCCAAGAGCCGACGAACATTTTTCGAAACATATTTCAAGCAACTTGAAAAATTGTAGAATCATACTTTGATACTACCTGAATACAAGAGTACCATTCTGGCTGAAGGGTAGCGGGAAAAAACCAACCCTCGAATTTTTTAATATTATCAATTCTTTTGCTAAGAAAATGTTTTTCAGGCTTTTGGATTTTATTAATATTGGAATATTTAAAAAATAAAAACGCCAGAAAATTTAGTTCATTATAAAAGTTAACCAGTTGGTTGTTAAACAATTTTTTTTTCAATTCTATTTTTTTTCGCCACATTAACTCAGAAGAGGAAAAAGGTGTGTGGCACGTTTGCAATCTATTCTCTTAAACAAAATTCGAATTCGATTTCTTGATTTGTTCTCCGTTCCGTTTTTCATGTTCAGTCGTGAGTGACATACGTAATGATGAATGCGCTGATTGTGAAGTACGAAATATTATGATACTCCAGAATTCTTTCAACTAAAAATAGGTGTAAACTTTTTGAAAAATTCGTTCCCTGTTCTAAATTTAGAACAGCAGCAGCAGTTGGTACGACATATCGTTACGCAATGCAAGGATAAAATAAGAGTCGTGAATGTGGAAGAGAATCATGTTCAAAATAAAACTGAAATCAAACTTAATCAAATTTAATCCCACGGAGATCCTCTGGATTGCAGCAAAAGAAGGACAAATCCGAAATGACTCGACTGCAGATTAAAAAGAAAATCTACTGTAACATTTATCGTATCATACATCACACCTCTTTAATTTATCATTCTTTTCATCTGAATGTACATGAATATCAAACGTGATTTTGGAGCTCAGAAATACAATTCTAACTTATATAAGCCAAACCCATTTTCAAATTTCAAATTGAAAAAATAAAAAAGTGGATGTTGAACCAAAAAAAAAGTAGAAACACACTGAACGTTTTCGCGTTTTCTTAAGAGTTGAAAAATATTCATCAAAAGTCTGAATAACTAGAGTGGTAGCTTTAGTTCTTGATCTTCGTTTTTTTTCAGTACGTACATCTTTTCCACCAAAAGAATGTCTACTGCCTGAAGAAGAACTCTTTCCAACGTACTAAACCACGGGCATCATTTCAAATATTAAAAAATAGCAAGCTAATTGCAACTGCTTCGTAGAAGAAATAAAAGAAGTGGCGAATATTTCTTATTTCGATGAGTGACTAGAGTTGTCTGATCGGGCTCAAGTTTCGTACGAATTCTTTCTTTTTTTCTTGTCAAATGCAAATCTTGGAGGCAGGGTGATACGGAAAATTTCCACTCCCGCCAAACGAGGAGTATCCTAGGTTACAGAAAACGCGTGTGAAACTGACGTATTGTATAACCATGTACTATTATAGTTACATTAGTGTTCACGCACGGAAGCGCACAGCGGACATGTGACCTGCCCCCATGAGTTGAGTTACGGTGGGTGGATTCCTACTGACCTTGGCATTGTGTTGTGGGCGGCCATCAAATTATATTTAAAACGGTTGAAGGCCGCTAAATATATTCCGAAGGGTAGCTCCATTTTAACTCCTTATACTACCAAATTGAATTTGGAACCTATGCATAAACGCTTTTTTCTCAGATGCAAAAAACTTGTCGAGCAACTGCCAAAATAATTATGAATGATTAAAGGTCCGCTATTTGACACCGGAAGTAGTGCAAGTTTGGTAAGCTCTGAATCAAATTGTGCAGGATCACTTTGGCGGTAGATTGACAAGTTATCTTTACAAGTGGTAAATTATTCTTTCCAATTTCTTGAAAGATATAATTGGGCGGATAATTTTTTTCTCTATTAGACACTCCATTTACGAATGGTCGTTCTTAAAAAAATCAGTCAATTTTTCAAATTCTCTAAGAAGAAGAATTTTTATTTTGATTGAAAAAGTTGAAACCTTATAATTTTAAGCACAATCGGCTGAAGCTCTGCTACGCGTTGATTACGAAATAATTGAATTAATAGGTGTATTATATTCGGAAGTGAAGAAAATGCTGTAATTAAGGATAAAACTTCGAAGACTTCAATTTGCAACCAAGTGCTTTTCACTCACCCGTAAGCATGTAACCTCAAAAGAATTATTACAAGGCTTCATGAGTCTTGACAATTAATTTAACTCGCAAATAAATTCATCTAATTATATAATTATGAGAAAAAATCATATAACAAACGAACTTTCAAGAAATCTCAGATATGTATAAATATACATACATGTATTGTATCCATTTACAGCGAAGGTATGCACCGTGTAAATATTGTTTCAGATTACGGATATCGTGGTGGCGCATCAATCGTACATTTTTTCAAATTTCGCGACTGTATAGGGTGATGAGGGGCTTCTACTTTCGTTCGAACTTCCGAAAAATTAATACCTCACAAATTTTCACAGTAATTTTCATGGATTCGTCATAAGCAATTAAAGAAGAAAGTTATATTCTCGACAACTTCAAACAATCTCTTCCTTCCACTTCTCTCTCACTTCATTACCAATTGTTAATGTTCAATATTGTTTCGATGATTATGCTTTGTAAAAGTATTCCGACCCATAAATAAAAACTATTGATTAAAGGAGTTCTCGACACTGTTCCGGATGGTCATGTTTCTTCCGCATTTTTTCGCAGGAACTAGCTTTACCAGCTTATCAATTGTTTCTCATTACAATTGTGTCGGCGTGGTGGAAAGCTGAAAACCAGACCAAAATAACAAATTCTCTGAATCAGCAAAGAATACTGTGTTTATATTTCGAAGCGCCCCGACAAAAGCAGCACGTTTTTTATCATGCAAGTCTGCTTGCCTAAAGTCAGGAGTTGATCTGTATACCGATTTATGTCATGGTCACCGTTGAACGTAAACTGAGCTCATTCTTTCCACTTCGATCGTTATTCATCTTCTCGTAAATACGTAATTATCGAACAAATTCCAGTTTTGACGTCAGTCGTGCGTAGCTCCCATCAGTCGGCCTTGACGGCTAGAAATCGACGTGTGAAATGCAACAAAAGTAAACGCAAGTATTACCTAGAGTTCGTTAGTTAAAGGGGAAAGTAGGAATGATATTTACAGTTTTTTTAGGCGGGTTGGCGGATGCACGTGGAGTGTAGCGAAGTGCAGTGAAGGGGGTGGGCGTGCACACATTGTCAAGGATCATTGCTTTGCTAATATAACCTGCATAAATATGATCTCGATAATTGTAAAAATTGGTTTACTTGCGAGTGGCAGCGCATGATTTATAATAATTGTCCATTCTTTTAATTTCATGCAGGTATGTACTAAAGTACTTTACAGCTAATACTGCGATATACTAGATAATGTAAACTTATTTTTTCGTTAATTCAAAACCGAATAATTATTTCGAGTGATATCATATCGCGGCAAACATTATATTAAAGTTATTATACATGGTTCAATATATCTATGATCATAGAATCATAGTGAGGGTATATCATTGCAGAGGAATATTGCCAACGTTGGTTCAGAACATTTCAAGTTGGTTTGTAGACGCAACCGTCTAATGGTCTTCATGATTTGTGAATGTTAAGTGTTTAACTCTGACGAATAGATTTCAATATTTCAAATTCAAGTCAAGTTGACCAGTTTATGGGAACTGAGAAATTACTCAAAATGAATTTGGTATAATAATGGGCTAGAAAAGGTCTTATTGTTAGCTCAATAATTACAGCAATCAAAGATCATATCTATTTATCTGATAACTGTCGCAATTCAACGAATCAAATGCTGACATCAGATACTAGTAATGAAACGTCAGGGTTCGATTCAAATTTCGATTGGCGACTACAAAAGCAGATCATTTGCAATTGTTGAGCATTATTTGAAATCTCGAAATCACCTCAGAGTGATCATTGTAAACACAGCGCAAACAAATCGATTTACTAAAAAAAAAAGTGATCTAAAATGCGGTTACTAAATGTCGAACGTCAATTTCTGATCGTCGCCACTATTTTTTTCCCGGGCTTGAAAATTATTGGATAAAATCTGATCTATCCTAATTGTAAGTCAGAAAATGGTTCACTTTCGCTGTCATAATTTTTGGCGAATTATAAATACCAAGCTGTTAGTTGAAGTACTTACAATTTTCTAACAATAAGCATCGCAGAGGCAAGTGCAGATAGAAACATCTACGTATTGATTAAACCAACAACTATAAATATGTATCAACATCAACGGTTTCCGTGTTTTGCCCTTGCCTACGAAGAAACGTAGATTCCCAATACTGGTGGCATTTTCTATATGCTCATCAACGAGGCTGTTTTCGCTCGTTATATTCCAAAAATGTTATTCATTCTCATTGGCCTTCGTCAAATATTACCTAATACTACAAGGAATGCCCTACCTAATTTGTTTCGTAGGGTTGGAATTGTTTGCGATGTTTGAATATGTTGAGGTAATTAACAATGTCTCAGTGTCATTGACATTACACCTATTTGGGATGTTTTACCTGCGATGTCTAGTATTAATAGAATATATCGAGGAAATGATCATTAACGGAAGTAGTCCAGAAAATCTCGTAACAAAACAAGTTCGATCAAACAACGGTTTGTTAATGATATCTTCCAGATAACATTCGGACTTTGTATCGCCCAATAAATTCATCCGGATGGAATGCGGTATTTAATTTTCGAAATTATTTCTTTTATTTGATAAAATTTTCTGTAATGGAATAGTTTTTGGGACCTGATATTTTCTAATGCAGATACGAAATCAAATTGTGGAAAGCGAAGTCGAATTTCCGACAAAATTCGCTTGCCCTCCTCATCGAACCGATGCAAAATGCAAATAGGCAACTCAACAAAGTGCGGCGCATGTCTGGAACCGTATTATTCTGCATCTTGACAATTATTTCCTGTCTCTGATTCGTATTTCCCATACCAAGCATTGGCAAATAATACAATGTATAACGAACTGCTGCTAATTTTTCAATGTTTATTTTATGAATTATAATAACTGTAATTGGCAGATTCACATCTCATCTGTACATACTTTCCAATCTCCCTACACTTCGGCAATGAGAAACATCGGATTAACCGACAGATCAAAAGTCAAATTGTGACTCTGTGCCATTGTAATAATCGACTAAAAAATGTTATTCATCCTTTCCTTATTCTTGAACTTTGAAAATGAAGCGGTAAATCACAGAATAACTCACTCTAGAGACAGTCCAAGAATGTGTGGAATTATTGCTTGCCAACGGCCCCCGACTTCGAGAAGCTTGAAAGCACGGAATGCGAAATATTCATTTTATTACCTTCCTAAATCCCCCATCCGCTTGTTGACAAATTCTTTCCGGAGTATCGCCCTCGTTCTCGCTATTCGCATTTCCAAATATTCATGGTAAACGGTCAAGAACCGTGGACGTTACGTTTATAGGAGTAAGTACGAATTTTGTCAATAAAGTTACCAAGCAGAGGCAAGACCATACGGTTTTTTTTTTATTATACTCAGCCAAATATTACTGACAATGAGTCATAAATTTATCCGTACTCGGATAAACACGATAGAGTACAATGTGCTCTTGAGGATTTCTATACTCTTCAAGAATTAAATTTGGCAATGATGAAGCCGACAATAAGTTATTTTTTTCTGTATATTCGTTTATTTTTAATTCATACCTATTATATTATATTGATAAGACTATTTCTCTACATCTTATATCATTAATTAGCGAGAAATTTGTACAACATATTTTTCATAAAAAAATTCAACTCACAGCCTTTTGAGAACGCAATTTCTTTCATAAATATCGTTTATAATTATAATAAATTCATGTAATAAATCAGTAAGTCTATTTCTATGTGTCTAATACAATAATACATTTTATTTTCCGACGGGTTAACTAAAATATTTGTCACTTCTATGTATTGTACATCCATCTGTTCGTACCAATAAACAACATTCAGTAATTTGCGTCACATTTGCATATAATGTATACCATAAGAATTTTACATTCCGCATAATGTCTACGTAAATAAATAATCACTCGCACACTCATTCATAATACATAAGTATATGCAATCCATGTGCTATGGGATACGCAGCGTTCGATCCCACGTTTTCTTATCGATGCTATTCATGTATAATTTAGTCAACCTTCAAGTGACTAAAAATAAGTTACATCGTAATACATCGTCAGTTTATACTCTCAAAATACTGTACGTCTGATTTTTTTGTTTTTTTTTGTATTTTTTTACGGATATCCGCTAGTCTTGTCGCAGAAATAATCGCAAACAAAATCATTCTCAAATCTACGTAATATTGATATCTTTTTGTGTTTGCGCGAAATAAATAATAATAATAATAACAACAACAATAATAATAATAAAATAATAATAACTGACAATGCAAACAGCGAATTGAGTTAAGCGAAAAGAGACGGAAGACCGTTTATACATAAGATATAACCGCTATATTACCATCGTATACGCGATGTGACTTAAATAAGCATCGGTTATAGGCACTCGAATGATCACAAAATTTTTTTTTTTTTTTTTTTTTTATTCTGGTCGTTTCATTTGAAGACTTAAATATCTAAATATATGTTTCAGTACCATCCGTAGAAAGTATACAATTGAAATTACTACGTCACACTAGAAATGAACTGCGTATATAAATTGAAAATCCAGCAATTTAACTTATAACGAATAAAATCTCTTGACTTTGAAAGGAACTGGGCTATACATTCGTTGGCTCCGGACGTAATTACCCCCTCGCCCCTCCCGCGATATTTGAAAACAAATGGCATAAATTCGTGTTTTTCCTTTTACTAAAAGTCAACAACTCATCCCGTTGGGATCTTTTCGGGTTCGAATTTCGTCGCTGACGATAAAAACAGAACAACTCCGAGCCGTCGATTAATGAATATCTCACGACAATAATGACTCGAGGCCTGTGCCACCCGCGGAGTTAGTCATCCAATTCTTAGTTTTTCATGTTAGAACTGCTTGTGGTAGCATGAATGAATGTGAACCACAACGTCATCGCCGAGGACGCTGGTAGCGACGCCACTGCCAACATACCAGGTCTCACCGTCGGTTATTTTTGTAGACAGGCGCTGTGCTGAACGCGAGCAGCTTCAAGTATATCACCACGGTTGCCGGTGCTGAAGCCCCTCTCGTTTCCTCACACCGTCGCTATTATCACCAAATCCATGTCTCCACTTTCTTCTAGTCGGCAAACCCTCTTGACGATAATCTCCGTTACGGAAATATCATGGTAGGTAAACAAAAGGACAGATTCCAGTTCGCTGGAGTTTAGCGCCATCGATTCTCCTCGTCGTTTCAGGTCCAGCACCAATATCGGCATCGGTCTCAGCATCAGCATCAGCATCAGCATCAGCGGCTTCCAGGCAGCTAGACCGTAAAATGGGCGCTCATCTTGTAAGTGAACAAGCATGTAAATCCCGCCTTGAACTCATTACTCGTTCCCGGCTATTTCAAGGCATCATAGACTCGCAGTTGCCACTAAATTTTGCCGTCTTTTCAATACTCGAGAATAGTGAAGATCATTTTTATTACATACGACAACGGTACCCCCACATGACGGGGTGGCACTCTTCTGTGTACCGATTAAAGTACCGATCATTTTACTAACGGAGAACTTTCGCGTCTTTGTGTTCCGAAGTAGAACTCGACACTCAGTCACCAGATGTTCAAACGCCTTGTAGAGCGAGGACGAATCCTCCGCGACCGAAATCTCGTGAAATTGGCATCCGTACTGTTTCGACAGCTCCTGGCCTTCGACTTCCTCGACCTGGAAAACAGAAGAAGAAAAGCCAAAATGATTAGACTCACGGAATCAACAAATGTCAATTATAGTATTTGTTGTATCATTTTTACTGGTATTTATACCTGGTATGACGCGAATGTGTGGAATTTTGTTAAATAGTTTTAGATCGAGTTTACTATTTTTACCCCACAAGTCTACGATGGATTACAGAAAAAACGAAAACTTTCGTCCAAATCATCATAGTTGGTGCAGCGGCGATGAGTACGCTTTTTCAAAATAGATCAAGAGTAGATCTACATTCAAAGATTACACGCCTCTTCATATTATTACTTATAGCCACAAAATTTTTACGAGTTACAGTCTGCCAGTTTCTTTCGACCAGACCTTATGCACCCGGTCACAAATTTTTCAGATGAAGAGAAGAAAGACAAACAGAAATTATCGTCGTAATTCGAATAAACAAACTAATTCGGAAGCGCAGATAATATATTCGATAATTTTCACAACTAATTATTTACCGAAAATAATGAACGTGGAATGTAATAAATTTGAAAGAACTGGAAACCGGACGCAAAACGATGGAATTTAGGGCATGAATTCCCAAATATTGTTAGACTCGCGCTTGCCAAATCTAAAATATATGCCGCGCCGGCTTATATGATACTAACTCTGCAGACCATGCAGTTTCCAATCAGTACAAACAATCATTTGAAATTATGACCAAAAGTTCATATAAATATTTGTCGTACACGTGGGTACCCCCGATCGCACGTATCATCAAATTGGTTAACACAGTTCTGAATAGGAAGAAACTTTTGGTTGATGCAAAGTTTTCGTCTGATGCAATGTACATAAAACTTATGAGCAGATAGGGTTGTTCAAGATCATGTAACCGTCTCCATGTTCAAGTACACGATCAGTTGATTGATTCGTTCCGTTTGGTAGATAGCATCATAGCATATCGGAAGACCGACGACTGCGGCCTCATAATACGTAGAGGAAGCTTTTTTTTTTATATTCTTATGTATTCACTGATCAAGAGATGTAAAGCCTGCAGACTTCTTCATTCTCTCTACATGACGTAAATGATCACATCAAAAGTTCACACCCATAACTGTTTTAGCTGGTTCCGAAATAATTCAAATTATGCACGACGCCGATCGATCACATGTCGATAATCAGGTTATGCGTACAAATGGTACGTTACATGAACTTCAGTTGCAAAGGAAGAATAAAGTAGAAAGAAAAAAAAAAAAAAACACAGAAGCATCTCATATAAGTGAATCGTCCCCTTTTTTTCTTGCCCACGAATCATATCCCCATGCGTTACGCGCGGTAAGATGATTAAGTTATAGTGATTATATCGAACCTTGTCGTCGTCGGTGTAGCCAGCACGTGCGCTTTTGCCCTCCCAACCTGAGACCATATCATGTCTACGCG
Organism: Athalia circularis; assembly: GCA_963978495.1. NCBI lineage: Eukaryota > Metazoa > Arthropoda > Insecta > Hymenoptera > Athaliidae > Athalia > Athalia circularis. Next base: position 15,440,686 of record OZ021698.1, on the reverse strand, counting down.
CGTATACCGATCTGTATGAATGTATATATCTGTATCTTTTCAATCCCACGCGAGCAAAAAGGCTGCCATTGCAGAGAGACGAGAATTATTTGAGGCAGAGAGGGGGAGAAGACGAAAATTTCACCACGTGGCTGTCATTAGAGTATTAGGAGTACAGTAGGTGGTATGTAGATATGTAAGCAACATGCGATGCGATACGATACACGGTACAGGTTTGTTGCGAGGAATCGGTCACCCCAAACCAACCCCTGCAGGGACGAAAAGGGACGTTGTATACGATTACGATTCAACGGGTAACAAATCGCGAACAAAACGCGAACCCCCCGTGAAGCGTCTCCGATGACACGTGCAGCAGAAACAGCAGCAGCAGAAACTGTCGCATGCGTGGGACATCGCTGATTACGTGGTAAATCAGCTCAGACGTTCCACATATTTTATATAATTTGATGCAAAAAAGAAAAAAAAAAAAAAAAAACGAAGAAAAAGCTCGTGCTGCACCAAATATGCTAAACATCACATTTTTACAACCAACTTTTCGCAGAAACTTTTTGCGGAAATTTATTCTACGAAAGTTCTCTTCCATGCCTCGAATTCTATACTATGATCTAAATTTGGTATGAATTATTTTAGGAATTCTGATTTCCTAACCATTGAAAACAATAAAAACGAATGAAAATGGTTTTTGTCAAAATTTTTGTCGAGGTCCCGGGTGTAATTTTAATAATTAATTCTCACTTCTCGTAGGTGTTCGAGGTCCATCTTATTCGCTAGGAGAACGATTTGGACGGCAGGACTGTCTCCCTCTTGAAAATGACGAAGACACTCTTCGGCGTACAAAAAACTCTGACGATCGGTAACGCTGTAGACAATCAGGCAGCCGTCGGCCCAAGCGACTTGGTCAGAAGGAAAACTTGTCTCCTGTAAATACAGAAATAATGGAGATTCAATATCAATGCACCACATATCGATATGCGTAGTCGACATTTGTAAAGCAGCTTACCGCTTCGCCTGATACATCGACGATCTCCACATTCAACGCCATGTTATTAACTGTAACTATCTGCCTGTAGAGCAAATCTGGAACAAACAAGGATGCGTCGTACGATAAGTATACATATAGTTAAAGTATACCTGATGGATATGATGTATGTATAGGTATTGGTATACATTATACGTGTAATGTGGGTGTAATACACATAATGCAGGAAAAGCACTCGTCTACCACGTGCCAGCTATAGCTAAAATACACCGGTTGTTGTTAACGACGAGTTGTAACACGACTTGTGCATGGAACGTTTACGTTCGACCTTGTGCAAAAACCATCCCTTCACCCCGCGATTCATCCGTGCCGACGAGATATCTATCACCGAAGGCGCGGGGCGGGAGGGGGGGGGGGGGGGGGCGATAACGGATAACTGCCGAGCGAACGCTATATTTGAAGGGCACTTCATGTACTATAAACTTAAAATTGAAAAATGTTACGGTAGGTGTGTAAAAATATTTTATACGTGGTATTCGCCGAGTACTTTGAACCATTTGAAGATCATTTCCAGACTATACTAAATTTTTACTATACACATCATATAGCTGTTGTCAAAGGAACGGGATTTCGAAGAAAAAAAAACATTTTTGGAAGTTTCATCTTGTGTGTATTTGGGAACTATTCGGTGAATTTATTCTTGTTTGTAAGAAATATAGAGTGCTTGCAAAATCTCAAACCTATGTGATTTTCTTAAAAGAGTTTTCTTTTTTTTTTTCATTTTATTTCTTGACGTAAGTAGAAAAATTTAAGCCTAAAATCTCAAAATACAAATAAACGAAAAATTGCGGGTACGTTGTCAACATTAGGTTGAGTCAGCGTAAAGAGTCGATGTAGGGATTGGTATCTGTTTTTTCGAGTTTTAAAAGAGTAAACACGCAAGATGCACGACTATAGATAATCGAGCGTACCCGTTTTATCGAGTTGAAATGCGAAAAAAAAAAAGAATGGATGAATCAAATGGAAAAATAAATTCCATCGTTCAGAGGTTTTTCACCAATAAACTTGTCTCGCGATACATGAATTTGAAAATTTTCAAAGCTTATTCACGGAAATTAAATTTTCCTGTAATCGATCACGTGTACAATAATCTCGCTGAGCAATAAGATCTGAAAATTGAACCGTTGTAACTTATTCTTGAAGGGAAAATGTTCGGGAGTGTTGTTTTCGGTGCAGGTTGCAAAACATGCGACGTTTAAAGTCGGCTGAAAGCTTCGACCTGGATATTTTTTGTTGGAAATAGAGATCTGAACGATTTACATTCGCGCTGAAATTTCATCCTTCCCGAACCTGCACCAGAAGAAGCTGTGTAATAAGCAGCGAGCGCAGCACGCGCGGGGAAATGAAAATATGGGAACGCACTGTCGCGGCAGCGTTTCGTTTCGTTTCGTTTCTGTCGCAATGCTTGGCTTAGGGAAGAGTGTTTCTATAATTATAACGAATTCCTTGTGGCAGCCGCCCGAATTATAGACGCTTCCTCCAGCAGTGCAACGATTCGAATCTTCATCTCTACAGCCGCATCGCCATACGACTCGCGGAGAGGTTGATCACCTCGACAAAAAATGATCGCGAGCTACAATACCCATATATCCTCTAATCTCGTTATTAATCTAATGGGATCGGATCGATTAATTCTTCAGCGCGTTATTAAATATGTATCTAATAAATAACTATGGAATATACTTTTCGTACACGCGGATGTAATATTGAAATTGGAATGCAAATACGATGCATTCATTCGCAGCTGTATATCCATCAAATAGATTTACGTCTCGCCCTCGCCCCCACCACCACGGAGTACCATATTATACGGTAAAGACCGGATGTAGTCGAGAATTAAATTCCGACCAGTATATGGTGCATCTTCCATGAATCTTGACGCACCTCTAACAGTAAAACCTGCGATTATATACATATATACATATATACGTATACATATATACACGTATCACAAACGTTCGAGCTAACTTTCGGCTTATTATTTATAAGCGCCGTCAACAATAAACAAACTTTAGCAGGTATATTCTGCGGAATCACATCCGGTTTTAAAAAATATTCAAACTAACGAATAGCGGTGAGAAGTCTTAATTCCAAAAACTCATCGTCCACCACCCGGTCGTCGGTAATCTTCTCGCAAAATTGAAGAAAAAAATTATATTTTACTTATTCAACAAACGTAGAGAAACGCATATGTTCCCACTGATAATTTTCTATTTTAGTAGCGTTTGGATTCTAGGCCGCAAACATAATCGAGAATTTAGATGCCAGGTGGCAAAACAAATCTTTGTTCTTTTCATCCCCCCCCCCCCCCCCCTTCCCCTACTTCAGTGGAAGCGCTTGACCTTCAATGTTTCCTCGGTAGATGTGCGATACTCTTCGAAAAGATGATCTTTTATAATATCATCGCATTATCTGTGAATATTTTTTCAAAGGGGTTGAGAATTTCACGGTCGTCCTGCCGCATCTTTTGGTAAACATTGGGGACTGCAATTTGTCAATTCAGATCACGCGTGTTCCTAGACAAACAACCTGTAGGACACGCGTGCGCGCTTAGGTCATTTTATTAAACGCCGTCACGAGTCAACGTAAGTATCCTTCGCAATTTTTTCTACGCATGTATTTCGCCCATGTACCTACATCTAAAAGGAAATGCTCTGTACATTAGGTAGGTACGTTGAACAAAAAGTTTGTTGTCGGGTGAGAATTTTTTTTTTTTTTGTTACTCTTCCTAAATCTGACGACCTCAAAATTTTCTGCAATATAATAATTGCAAAAAAATTAATAATCGTATTTTCAAAAAAAGTACTGAACTATGGCTATGCATTAGTGTGGTACAATATTTTTTTGTTTTCAATATAGATATATACGAAAAAATTTACATTTCGAGTCAACAAAACGATTTCGTTAACGAAACGAATTTGTTGTCCGAGTATTTTAACCCCCGTGAATGAATCAACGCGAACTCACGTGTATAATTTTATTTTTATTTTTTTCCTTTTTTCGTATGTACCTATAACTCCGTGCCAGGCGATATCTTTATTGCAGTTAAGGGTCGTATCGTCTTCTTATTTTTCGTCGTTGGCACTCAATTTAGGAATCTCCAACAACTTCCGCTGAATCACGTGATTTTCGCCGAAAAACGGAGATACCTAACCTTACGCGTGTAAGTATGGATACACATGAGTATATTCAACGTATAACGGTACATTACACGTATAGAGGAAAAGGAGGAGGGGACGAACACCTCGGCTAAAAATGGGAAATGGGGGCAAACTGGCACCGCAATGCTAAAATTGATTGTTGAAATTTATTTGCGGCATTATTACGACGTTTTTTATTTTTATAGAAAACCACATTGTACTTGATTATTGAATGTCCCTCGGAAAAAATTCACCTTTCATAACATGATAGTTTTTCTGAAACAAAATTTTGATGAAAATTCTTCGTCTTTTCTTTCAGGTATACATATATGAGGTTATACACTCTAAATTACGTAGACCGCAATTCTACACACCAAAAGAGTCATAATTCACCAGAAAAACACAGAATTTCCAAAAAGACTTAAGACTCACTGCAAATAAATGAAAATTTTCACTCTTCCCGAACTACTGCAATTTTTGCTCTGAGTAAATTTTAAGAGTTCCCTTTGAAAAATTCAACCAATTTTTGTGGATTTTACTGATTTTTCGTATTCCTCGAAATACTAAAACAAATGAATTTTGACAAAATTAACATTTTTAGCCTCGCTGCCCGGATATCAAAGGAGAATTCAGCTATTTTTTGTTTTTATTTGTGTTATTCGTTATTATATACGATTTCTATATCTACACGATCATCATATGAATCATCAATAGCTATTAAACAAATGCCATTTAACTTACCGGTATTTGATCGATATTCACCGATGAATCGCCTGGTAAGATAGCGTACGGTCAGAGCTGTAAATTGAGAATAAGAAAAAACAGGATTATACAAAATTTCTTTGTTAGTCTCAATTCGATATTTAGTGCGAAGTGATTTTTTTCTGTAATTTCCCGCAGATCGTGATACAGGTATATCGATAGATGAGAATGTACGACGTCGTGTGTGTTCAGCATAATAATATGATGTACACAAATGGCTAGACTGCTGCATGAGCATTGATTTTTTTTTTGATAGAATAATTGCCAAACGTGAACGCGTTAAAAACAAAATGATTTGTATATTTTTACAACTAGTAATAAATATAGCATAGCAGCTACTATTGCCAGTGACATGAGCCTTACTCATTGTCCGTTTGGAGATAAACAAGCTTTTCGTCAGGAACTAGTTGCGACACGGTACCAAATAAGTGTGACTCCGATCTCCCTATCGAAATTTTATAAAGTACAATGTAATGTATAGAAACGGATATGATACACTTACCAGATTTTCCGACGTTGCCACTTCCCAGAACCACGATCCTGACTCGTGAAACATTTCCGCTCCTGTCGTTAGTCTTCATTATCAAAGAGGAACTAAAACATGAAGAAAATCTGGGTTATGACGAGGCAGCGAATAGTCGAAATAGATGTTACGATCATCGTATTTTTCTTCACAACAAAAGAAACGAAGAATTGAGCCGATATACGTATTTGCTAAATCTATAATGTACAATTGTGTAGGATATATCGCTGAACACTATTGCCCATTCCTTAACGATCCCGTGGGCAAGATTTGACTTTTTGAAATGCATCGCATCCTGACGATGACCAATTATTTAGAAGTTCTGCGGATCTCTTTTCAAGCTAAGGTCCTTTGTTGTTTTTTTTGTTTTTTTAATGAACGATATATTCGTAGCAGGTGGTCAGCGCCGCCAACAGCAGAAATCGTACCAAGCGGTAGGGAACTGAATTTTTTGAAAGATTCCGAAAAAGTGGCATACTACCTAACCTAACCGATAATGTGTCCTTAGTTTTGATGAACTTGGGAAAAATTATCAGTTTTGTTTTCCGAGCGCAGAAAGCAGAAAGTCTCCAACGGTACTTAAAATCAAAGCTATAGTCTACAGGATCTTAAAAAGTAAATTTGCATAGGTATTTATAATAATTCTGTCGGTTATTCTTGAGCTAGAGAGTATCTCTGTGTTGGCCTTTAGTTGTCAGGTATTGGTCAAGGTTGTGAAGTGCGAACAGGTCGTCTGATTCACCCGCGTACTAAACTGACGAGAACACCGCTCACCCACCCAAGAAATGCTCGATTCGAATGGGTTGTGATGGGCTATTAATGTATCCGGCGCTGTGATTGGCCACTTTAGAGATCGCCTCCTCGTGCAAAGCTCCGCTACGTCTTTGCTGGGGTAGCGAAGATATGCGAATACTATTCAAAGATCGAACGCTGTATCACCGAAGTCGTGCAAATGTGATTGATGCATTGAAAATTCTCGCGAATTGCGGTGGAAAATGAAAATTGAAATAACGAAAATTTGTGATCTATACCTCTACTTCCGTTTGATGCGGTGTTTCCGGTGACATTCGCATTTCATAATGTTTTTATTATAGGCGATCAGAAAGAGTGGATCAGCTCTTCTTAGAAGATACGATATAGGTATATACTTTTTTTTTTTAACTATACGAGCCTTATTTCGCGTTTCATTCTGAAAATTGAAATACTTCACGAAATCTCTTTAAATATCCAAATTCACATGTCCTGGAATAGTAAGAGCAATAGATGATATTGTTGAACAACGACTGTTTGATCTAAGGTCAATTTCCTAAATCCTTTTGTCTGATTGGTACACCGATGACGGCGTCTAAAAAAAACTAAAAAAAATAGGACAACATTTTTCGTCCGCGTCGAGTGAACGGATATAAATGTACGTATGATATGATATCAAAAAATACATAGTTTTCAAATATGACTGATAGAAAATGACCATCGAGAATGTAAACGAGATCCAAGATGGAGATAAATGTGATTTTACTCATTGGGGTTTAAAAATAAAAAAGTGAAGCAACTGTTACATAAATTGGTGATACTCGTCGGCGATAATAAATTTTCTTATAAAATCAAAGTTAGAAGGAAAAAAAAAATTTGTCAACGTCTAATCGAAAGATCGGGAGGTTCGGACGGAGTCGCGATACGTCCGCCTCGTCAATATGCGCGACCCAAAATCGGACGTTGTTCGTGTCGTTTTATTTAGCGTCGCGACGCCCAGCTATGTCATTCGGCGCCGAGGGACTGAGACCGCCGCCAGAAGCGACAGAATGCTCGACAGTTTTATTGCAGTTTTCATCAAGAACAAAAAGAAATAACACTTGTACATCGCTTCCCTTGTTCCTATTTTTTTCATCTTAATTTTTCATACGAAGTTACGCTTACCAATCGACTATCCAAAAATGCGTTGTGACATGTACATACATGTCATACAGTATACAAAAATCGCAAAAAAAAAATTTCCTCATGCGCTCGCGATGTTCCATAGACAATTCAGTTTATAACATTTAGGATAACAAACAACATCGCTTTAGAATCCAGAATCATTGCATCGGCGCAACACTAGCTATAGGTATATGTATAGACGTATACTATTTCAAAGATATACAATTTCAAAAACGGGATGTGATCACTGATCTCTGCAGCCATTCCGTCCATATCCGTTCTACGTATTGGAAAACAAAGAATTACAATGCATTGTATTTTTTGTACATGTTTTTTTTTTTTTTTTCAAATATATACATGTACATATATGAGGCATTCCAATTAAATCAATTCAAAAATTTAATTTTTTTCAATTGACAAATTCAATTAAAAAAAAAAATAGAACTCGAAAAAATGCCACTCTGAAAAAATTCGTATGTTCGTAGAAAATGAAAAAAAAAAAATCTAAAAAAAACAATGAAGATAGGTTTGAATAATTTTTTTGTATTTTTTTTTTTCAAAAAGTACATTTAAAAACAAAGAAGTTGAAAAAAAACGAGCCGATTAGTCAATTTTTGAGGAAGTTATCGCTATTTGGGAAAAAAATTGCATTTTTTTGAACGTTGTTTGGGTTGGGTGAAAAAATTTGAAAAAACTCTCAAAAACGTCTTTAGTAGGGTAGAAAAAAATAAAAAAGTTTCAGTAAAATCAAACGGGGTTGGGGTCAAAAGTGGTCGATTTGGCGTGGAATGCCCCTATATTCATAACGCATACATGAAGTTATAATCATCCTGCTGCCGCGTTACATCTTTTTCTTCTACCCTCGATTCTACCGTGATTGTAACGCCAATCGAGACGCTCGAAGAATTATTAGGATTTGTAGGTTCGCGCATAAAATTTGACAAGTGAAAAATACCAGGATAAAGAATTTCCTTCTCGGCGTCCAAGTTTGAAGTAATCTGCGCTGCTTTTTTAAGCGTTAATTTTTTGTTTTTTATCTTTTCTTCTCCGTGCATCACGCAACGAACATGCACGCGTCTCTTTTAACGCGATGCTATATTTGGAAGAATTTCGGCGGGCTGTTAAATTTCCCCATCAAAAATTTACTGCATATATGCCGCGTACGTGACTTGCATCTTCGAAAGGAACAATTGCATCGCGTTTACCGCGTTTACCGGGATAACTATACCCATCAATCTTCTAGAGGGATCTCGCTCATATTACTACACCGTCAAGTGCATGGAGCATATACACGATATATCTTTTCACTCGTCGAGAAAAAACAAAATCCTTGAACCTTTTTTTAACACAACAAAGTGATTCAGATCTACGCATACAGGTATATCGGTATATATGTACATGCATATCTAGGTTAGTTTCACACAATACTTACGAGACATCCCATAAAATACAGTTACAATTTTTATTTTTTTTCACATAAAACGCTCTTTTTTCTCAGCCACGAATATTTTTGGGTAAAATTTCTGATATAGCAGTAGACCGTGATTTGCAGGTGATTGTAGAAGGATTTCTGATCATTGGAAGAGCCCACCCTTAATTGAAATGGACTTGGCCGAGCTGCCCCCATTTCTAGAGACTCTAAAGAGAGATATTTTGGCTCGCAACTAGTTCACGAACGTACATAATTAATGGTGCTAGAAGACGATCGGACAAAAAACGACGGTGGAAGAATCATGAATACGTAATTGAACTGGATCCTGGCTAGAGGAAGAAAAAAAAAAAAAGAAAAGTAATTGAACTCGATTTACTGTAAATGATCGGATGAATGACATTGTACAATGATTCGATACCTTCTTCGAGAATTCACCAGTCGCCGTATGGACTTTTTTTGTAATTAGTATCTTCTTTTTTATTTAAAAAAAAAAATCCTTTTTTTATCATCCGCTGCCTTTATAGCTTCAGCAAATTAGCACTACTGGTATTTAGGATATTTAGGGTGTTTAAAATATTTAGCGCGTCTGATGTTGTTTGCACCTGCTTACATAAATATAGGGTACCCATAGATATGTGTATAAATTTTATCCGCTATAATATTATCGAGTGTGTTCTATACATGCACTGATAATTACTCTTCGTAACACCGTATACGGTTGTCTAAAAATAAACTCATGCGAAATGTAGACAATATTTGCAAGTTTCTCCAGTCGAAGTTGTTGAATATGTATCTATACGTTCTTTTTATACATCGAAATATATAGAGACGGATTTTTTTTTTATCGTACGTACAATAACGAAAATATTTTTCGCATGATCGTCGTTTCTTTTTTTTGTTTCAAAAACGGAGAGTAATGACCCGAATTAGATACTCATTCACGAGGTTGATCCTGAAGGAATGGAATGTAACTCTCGTATATTGACGTAGTGAGCTAAATAAAGAATATTATTGATAATAAACTAATCATAAAAATATGTACATCGGTACATTTACTATTGAATTATTTTACAATGTTTTATACCTGACTTCAGAGAGACATTCACGCCTTAGTCAAGTGATACGTATTACTGAATAGTGCCAATAAAAAATAACTTAATAGATGGATGAATATAGGTGATGATAAATGAACGTGCAACATGCATCTCCGGAACACGTGATAGGATCTGATCATAAATGTATAACGTTCAAGCAACGATGTGTCCAATCATTTATATGTATCAATGAAATGGAAGGGTATAACTATACATTAAAATCAACTCACCTTTGTTTTTTTAAATCTTCCAAACAACGATTATAGTAACTAAAAATTACGAAAACTATGAAATTCGCGCACTACTACACAGTTGAAGATTTTTCGTTTATTTCTCTCGTTTTCTATCGTCAGTTTAATACAATCGAAATCAATCGCTTGTGGTATAATTTGCAATGGTCACTGTACGTCAACTTAACACTTGACTTTTTCTACAGTAAAAATTTCCATATTCTTAATATACGTATATTAATATTTTCGAATTAATCGCAGCCAACAATCAATCAATCGGCAAAATTCCGTGATTATCACGGAGAGAAACACTCGACACTTGACACCAGGGGCTGCAGCGCTCAACTGTTTTGTCGACAGCATCGCGGTCTGTCTTATGTATTTTCTGGCGCACAGGTCTGCGCTGTGTATATATAGCAACATATCGAGCAAAGCCAGGTACATTCGTACCACAAAACTATACAACGATATTCCTAATATACATGCCTATACAAATGAATATTACACACATACTTGCGATATACACGTATTTCAGGAGGAAAACTGTTATGAACAAGCGCGCCGGCGCTTTCCCGGAACACGTGCGGGATCTCGGCGTCCGTCGTCGCGACGCATTTATTCTACAAGAATTTGGGCGAGAGAGAACGGAAGAAAGAGAGATCAAATCCAACGTGTCCGTTCGCTCCCATCTCCCCCTCGCCATTTCACAGTGGATTAGCCATCATGTAGTTACATATTCGGAAAATTCACGTTACAACACCGCTCGCTGTACAACGACGCATACGTTACACATGCCAATATTGTAATTGTTATCCAATCGAATGCACGTTCGCATACGTAATATCATCAACCGCAGCGTTTTTCTTTTTTTTCTTTTGTTCTTTTTTCTTCAACTTTACGGAATTTTGTCATGGATCAAAATCCACTCAGCTTGCAGCAGCAGCTGGTGCAACGCTGATACAAACTACATCGATGATCATTTCGTCAAGTATAGCGACACCTAAGGTTGTCTCAGATTTTTATTTTAGAAAGTAAGAATACCACGTGCTGGAAATAGCTTGACAGCTGAATTTCTGTACGATCATACCTTCGGCTTTAATATTGCCTGCGCCTTTAGGGGGATTAGTTAGCTGAAGTGTTTTTCAAAATAATTATCAACCTTCAAGTCTGGAAAGACGTTTGAATTTTCTTTGATATCGCGGGCAATTAATTTCATAACTGCAGTTTAATGGGAGATATTCTTGAAACGCATTATTCATCTGACGATGAACTAAGAAAATTGTGTCGCTGAGCGATAAAAATAATTGCCATGAAATAATACTTTGTTTGTCACAAAAGTATGTATTGAAAAGATCAGTTGTTGATCGAACGAAATTTTTACAAGTCGACTTCAAGAAATCGTATAGGTATGCACGCGCCTGCCAGATAATATTTTGTTATGTGCTTGAGTGTAGTTGACCAAGAAACTTAGAAAAATGTGAAGAATTGTGAGAGTCAAAATTACTATGAAACAACATCGGGTATCCATGCATGCGTCGGAACAAAAAAAAAATAATTATGCCACTGCACCTCCACCCCTAACCTCCACCCCTCCGATGACCCTGAAACTATGGTATGTTGTAGAGTTCGGTATACCGAACAAGAATATGTATATACAGGGTGATTCTAAATTCAGTGCCATCCGTGTAAGGGGTGACAGGGTAAACCAAAAGAAGTAATTTGAGATTAGCAACCCATGGTCAGAGGCGTCGCGTTTGGGTGCTACAGGGCATCGAAGGTCACGGGTTAAATGCCTGGTCGCTGGCGATTATGGTGATTTTCTCTATCAATTCAAAACTGAAAAATCAATAAATAATAAAGAAAACAAATCGACCACGACCCGAAGCGTTCGTCTTCTGAATTGTGAGCGTATTACAGCTTTCAAGTAGGGGACGCGCGATGAGTTGCCAACGACCAGGCGTTGACTATGCTCTTTACCTGCGATCTTTGATACCCTGTAGTGCCTAAACGCAACGCCTCCGACCATGAGTTGCTCAGCTGAAATTACTTCTTTTGGTTTACCCTGTCACCCCTTATACGGATGGCACTGAATTTAGAATCACCCTGTATATGTTGGGCGCGGAAACCATGAATTCACATAGGTTTTTTATATTGAAAATTTAAAAAATCAGTAAAAGTCAGGACACACACCATTTATTCAGAATTTCAATCTTTCAAAAAGTCATCTATTTCTAATGTAAACATAGCTGACATTTCACCATAAATCATTTCACCAAAAATTTCCAACAAGGTAGTGGTCGTGTAACAAAGATGATCACCCCTAATCAGTTATGGGGTTAGAATAAGTTCGGCTAGGATCGTAACTAGGAACGTAAATAGCCCCTAGCCTATAATATATAGTATCATATATATTTATATCATAGATATATTGATTATATTGAAATTTTTCAATTTTTTGAAGCTCAAAAACTATGTGCAGATGTGGTTTCCGCGCCCAACGTATGTATATATATATTCTTGTTCGGCATACCAAACTCTACAACACACCATAGTTTCAGCGGCATAATTAAAAAAAAAAAATTGTTACCGGGTAATTAACAGGGCAGATTTATTTCTTCACACATACAAAAAGGTTTTATACAATTAAACTATAGATATTAAGGTAATTAGCTCACATCCGTACATCTCCGTGAGATTAAAGTGAGATTACACCAAGGCGCGTTAATAACTTCATGCGTGTTGTACGTACGTGGACCTCAATAGAGAAACAATAAAGTGGTTTCAATTGACGCACGTTGTTAAGGTATACGTGAATGAGTCCATCATTTTACACGCATTTGATATACTATAGCTATTAAGTACACATGTATGTACGGGGCATACATGCATAATATATATGGCAACATTACGAGCGTGTCCGGTAATCCTGTAAGTATATACACGTGTCGTACCCAATGGGTATACCCCCGAGTCTGTTATAATCTCGGATATAATAAAAGTACCACCAGCGAGCGAGGCATGATGCAGATAAGTGATGGTTAAAAATAACTCCTGGATTCTAATTATATCTTGAATGAGCGTTCACTTTTCATTGTACGCTTAGACATATCGCAAATCGTAGTAGGTACACATATAGTATACGTATATTTTTTATATACCTCTGCTTGCACGTTGCAGCGCGGCGATTCAATTTCGCGTAGCTATGTATTATATAACCACATATATACATGTATACACCGGAAGTAATCACAGCGGCCCAAGTTTTGCAGTTGTTATTTTCACCGTAAAATAACGACCGCACTTTTCTCTTGCCGCTTTTCTGTTTTCAAAATATGATCCCCGCACCTCGGCACCTACCATGCAGCTCTTCACTGCATCAGAATCGTTTTCAATCAGACCACACCGCCGGCGCCACCGTAATTTATAGTTATCTTGATGTAAGGTACGTACATCAATACTTCTTCTTTCTCGATAACAGATATCACCACTTGCAGCAGATAAACCGAAGGTCTCATATATTGATCTGAACGATAACTATTGAAATATACATAACTTATTTGAGACACGTGTCCAAATGTGTCACAATCAACCAAACCTGAAGTCTGAACAATGTCTTCGTTAAAATGGAATGCACCTATCGATGCCGATCTCCTACCGGATACTAATCATTGATTCTCAACTCTGTTAGACTTTTTTTTCCACAACATAGCCGAAATAATGACTTTTGTGAGAACGACTGCACATACTGTAACGAATTATCGGATAAGCAATGAAATGTAGAATGGAAGATCGATAATCGGGGAACTATAGGTGGAAGATCTATAGCTGACAAGGCAAGAGCGTTCATGATCTACCGCGCACTTCTACTCGACCAGCGATCAGCTAAACATTATCCAATTGGCTATTATACCAAATTTTATCTGGTTGTGAGAGAATTCAACATATTTTTATCCTTCATCAGTACCCGTTTATACATATCCACCTTTTAAAACACTACAAGTAACTGACGTCGACTGGATCTCACCATATTAATATGTATATTGACTAGAAGTCATAATACGATACCTTGAGGCCTGATGAAGGAAGCTGGATCGAGAGCCTGCAATTTTAACGGACAGACAACGCCATTTTACGGTCACGATCTCATTCATTTCTTCTAATCATTTTTATTTCCCTCATATCATTCTTGTGTTGTCTTTTCGTTGATTATTTTTTAGTTATTATTACATTGCGTGATATTCTCTTGAATTGATCTACACACTTATATAAATGTATTTTCCTTAGTTTTTATGAGTTGCATGTCATATTATTCTAGCCCTATTGGCAACATCTTATTTTCAAGTATTTATTATACAATTCAATTTTCGTTCCTTGTTAATTCTTAGCATTTTATTTATTTAAATTATATCATTTATGTCAATTTATTTCATGCATTCTTTTTTATAATACTCATCCATACATTTATTGTTTGTGTTATTTCTTTAAATGATAAGTAGATGATAAATAAAAAAAAACGTCACAATACACCACCACTAGCGCTGGCTGCTTCCAGATGGAAAATTCTAACTACAAAGAGCTGAACTGTTTTGCCTGCTGATCGAATGATTATTATAACACCTGACCCGATATTTTTTGATCTGCACTGGACGAAGTGACGGATTTTCTCAGCAAGCTCGCATTTCACCTACTTGTCCAAATTGCTTTGACCGAACTCCACATCGCAAAATTCATAATCCATTTGATCAAAAATTATTGTCAACAACTCGAACATAGCTCCTGTATTATTCTTTAACCCCCACACTGCATTAAATGAAACAATTGATTTTTTCGAAACGCCAACACGGATTGTATTTACCAGATCAGATTTCCTCAATCACTGTTGCGTCAAATCGACGATCAACTTATTGTTAATGATATCAAATCTTCCGACGATTTGATGCCTGCCATTCGTATACGTGTATTCCTTATAATAGTCGCAAGAAACTTCATCTATTGCATAACCTCATATAACTGTTACTATGGAGTTATCGAATCTACAAGTATAACATTTCAACAATCGGATTTAGAAGTTTGAATTCGTTGATTTCGGTCATCTCAAAGTGGGCAAACGCTTCGTACTATTACAAGTTCACCGAAAATTATCCATGTTTATATTATTTGGAAACCCGAACGTCGTTTCCATAAATATATACCACTCGTATGCCATCATCGAGTTTTGCGTATTGTGATCGTAAACACACATTCAAACACCGCAGCCCTCCGTGACGACATTCGGAATGACGACAGAATTCTAGTGATGCGGTAGAGCCGACGATAGCGATGGTCGCATCTACATGTCTGCAGTTGGTCCGTTAGCAAAAAAATCGAGTTCACGTTCTATTACATCTCCCTCGCATAGGAATAGAGCTAAGCGGCGAAAAATCGTCCGGAGACGACGATGACGTTGAAAATATTTGATCGTGGAAGAGGCTCAACTGTGGATAACTATTATGAGATCTCATCTCTCCGAACATCAATGTCATCGAAATTAAGCTCAAATGAAAGTTTTACTCCGATTCATATATCGAAAGTGCATCCAAATTTCCTGAAATGCTGATGATTTAGGAGATACTTAATAAAACAGTTAGTTCTACAGCGCTTTCCATATCTCTTAAGTGTATAGATATTCGGCGTCGTCCCATCCTTTTTAATGTACTTGGCACGAGATTACCGAGTCTCTTGATGATATAGCTGATGCTTGTTCTTCGTGATATTCCGTTTTTTTGTTTCATTTTACTTATTTATTTTTTTCATTCTTCTATCTTTTTTATTGTTGTGATTACTATGTTTTTATCGACTGCAGCAGTGGTGATGAAATCCACATCGCAATAATACCCGCACACACTCGCGTTCACCTCGAAACCAATCGTACATCGAAGGGTTAGTATGTAAACTTACACAGATGACAGGATTATACGTAATACACACACGCGTTATATTATGTATAAAGTTGATTTGCCGGAAGTAGATAGTTGCTGCACTTTGCATCTGTATCGGATATTCCAGCTTCGTGTAAAAATTGTATTTATATATCTACAACTATAACAGCATCGGATTTCAATGATAATAATGATGATAGCGCAGTATCGACTGTATGAATGATCACTTACAGTTCATAACTATGAACCTGGTCGTGTAATGATTGATTTTGTGCAATCGATCTTTGGATACAACCAGGCGTTTTTGGACCCGTACATCAATCACTGACATCAATGCAATATTTAGGTTAGAATACTTGAAAAATGTTATTCAAGTATGAATGGTGTGATCAGTTCAATCATGAAGTTAATTATAACATCGCCTAAAATCGAGGATCTGAAGTATTATCCTGGATTGTAAAATCTAAAAATGGCGACTGCAGGAGAAACGAAACACATAAAAAGTCAGACATCATAAATCGTGATCGATAGATGCAGATCTTTTTTGTTGAAAAAGAACGTTGAGCATATTTTAAATGACTTTCAGGTAGTCTGGATCAAATAGGATTTCGATATCCAGGACAAGATCCACTCCAAGGACGAAAAAATTACGTCGACGATTACAACGATGAGATATTTCTGAAAGCAAGCCTGCAGTTCCTGTATTCTTTACTTGCGGAAAGAACAGCGTTGCGGATGAACGATAATGGCGTCCCGATATCTCATCGGCATCAGGTTTCCGGAAACGCAAGTCAAGATTCAGGAACATCTTCAGAGATAGGCTTACAAGAAAATCATCGGATCGAGGAGTACAGGAGGCAGCTGCAACACATAGAGAATTTCTTTTCCCATATTCAAATCCGGCGAAAAAAGGACGTGGAAAAATTAAACGAAACTGCAGTTTATCCCAACGTCGTCAGAAATTTGAAATCCTGTACCGATTCTTACGCAATTCGTCCACTTGCTTCTCCAACCTACGGGGAATGTGACATCAGTGATGATATTAAAGGATCGAATGTGCCCGCCGTAAAACTGATGCCGAATACCGCGAAAGATTGTAAAAATCCGAGTATTCGGGGAAGCACCTCTTACGCAAGTATCGTACGAAATGCTGTTTCGGGTTTGGCTAAGAATTGCGGGAGAAAACGTAACTGCAAAATGAAAAATCGGCCCAGTTCTGCAAACACCCTGCAAGGTTCCGGTAGACCCCCTGAAAATGTTGAAATTTCTTTTGGGGATCACAGAAACCGAAGCTCCCCTGAATCCTCATTTCGGCAGAGCAATTCTTTTGATATCTGGGATCACGAGAGCAAGGCCGAGTCAGACGTGAGTTTTGAACACACAAGCCTCGAAATCCCGAAGGTAATTCCGTTGCAGGTTGAACTAGCGGGGCAGGAGGAGGACGCAGACATGAATGTGCAAATAAAGATGCCGATGACTCTGCGGGTGAAAGTACCTGGCGCAGTTTTAAACCTTTTAAATCGAAAAATGTCGAAATGGAGCAGAACAGTTCCGAGCTCTTCACCTGCAGCTTCGGAGGAACGAAGGGGATCCAAAGCGCAATCCAAAAGAAAACAAAGTTTTGCCTCGACGATCTTGAACCTGTTGAAAGGAGGATCAAGGAGGACTTGTTGCAACTCGTCGATCCGCACCGATCTTTTGGAAAAGGATCAAACGAAACGCTCGCCATTGGATTCAAGAGTTACACCCAATTCCACTGGTAGAAGGTCCGAAGACTTCGTTCGGGATGTTGAAAAAAATACACGTCGTAATAAGTTGATATGTACGCTGCGAAATCTTTCGGAGGAGACTCAAACGTCGATTAAGAACAGCGACGGATCTTGTGGGCGAAGCACAATTGGGAAATTTTCTACCATGCATGCAGATATTTTACCGCCTATGAAAGTACGACATGCTTTTTCCTGTAGAAAAGCTTTTTCTCCCAGCTTGAACCGGCCGCAACAAACAAAAACGTGCAACATAAAAGTACAAGCGACTGCAGTTAGTAGCGCTAAGTGTGACCTTGCCAATCAAAAATCTGCTGCACCCACAGGGCCAGAAATTAGATGCGATAAACCTGCAGATGAATTCCTGAAAGGTGCGAGAACTTGTAGTAACGAGATAATCATCCCTCTAAGATGTTCCCAAGATTCGCCTTGGTTTGATCAGATTGAAAATATTGGCGCTGAAAAGATAAGTCGAAATGATGTTGATACGTTTCTCAGGCTAGCTGCGGAGATCCGAAGGATTCAGATGCAACGACATCCAGCTGGTGAACTGCACACAGAAATACCGGTAGAAATCAGAACTACGGAAGCTCCACTGCATCTTCGCAAAACCGATCAAGTTTCCACTGCAGAGTTTTGGAAGCATGGTGACCTTCAATCAAAAATCAGAAGCCACCAAGCAACCACGATAGACAGGATTCAAGAGGGAAAAGTTTTCCAAATGCTCGACGGGACCTTGCCAGAAGGCATTGATTATTTTCCACCTCATAACAATGACAATGAAAGTGTATGTAGAATGCAGGACAGAAATCTTGTCGCTCTAAATTCGGTGCATGAAAAATCTACACTGCAAGTTTTATTCCGTCAAATCGCAACTGATGCTTCGACTATTTCTGAATCCATCGAATTGAAATCATGCGGCAATAATGAGAAGGCCATACCACAGGTACTTGAGCAATAATTATAAATTGAAATAATTATGCCCATCCACTCTTGCTGTCACATGATTATTATTATTATTTGATTGATGTAGACCGCACCAAAACGACAACTATCCAAAATAAGCGTGTGCAGTTACTCATCGGAAAGCTTGACTGCTAGCGATCAGGAGTTTTCTGACTTTCGAACAAAATCTACATCTTCGCCTCGGGACGAAGAAACGGAGATCATAATCGAAGAAGAAAATGCCGGTAATGCAGTAACTGAAAAATTCAGTAGTAGTGCAGTCGTCACGCATCGTGAAAGTGAGAAAAGTATCTTCTGTTTACACCCAGTTCTACGAAAACAAATTCAGAACTTGGACGATGAAAAACTCAGTAACGCCATGATAGCGTGGTGGGCTCCGAAAATTAATTATTCGACAACTCCTTCGAGAAGAACGTCGCAGCTTTCAGCCGCTTACTCAATATCTGTCAATAACTTATTAATCTGACGGCGATAACCATCGGGTTGCTGATATTTATGCATCATAAGGTATATTATATTAGTCACTGTGTTTTACATCTACCGGCACGTACGCTATTTCTTGAACATACATATATATGTATAACCTGCAGAAACATGAGTCCCCACTGCAATCCCTGTGAAATATTATGTCTCTCATCCAAGTCTTCGTTCATCGAATTTTATCCACTGCCTGTGAAAATACCAACGGGATGTTTTCAATATTCATATAAGCCATTCACTTTTATAGATTTTACATCATGCGTTCTTTGGGTGAAATGTTTTTCAAAATGTTCGTTTCTTTTCCCCTTCCGCCGTGACTTTAGTGCATGCGTCGTCATATGCATGGCTAACATTAGACGTTTCGACAAACCGAAAATCAGGAAACAAGGGCGAAAAAGATACACCTACATAATATTTTAGAAGACCCCAAGCCCATACCTTGTATACCTACGTTTCTGTATCCCATTCTCACCTCGTAATAGTATAAATTTCCACGACCTCGCGATGGTTTAAATAGATTGCCAATCCCTGGTGGGAAGAGGATGGATAATAACGATGATAAATTCTTCGCCCGTCAATTCCGTCAAAAGCTCGAATACATATACACATATAGGTATACAGCGCTGCGTATATACATACTTACACAGTTGATAGAATAAACTGAATTTGTGCATAATACCAAAAGTGTCAAAATGTTGACACACCGTCGAATTATTCGACAAAACGCCGCTGTATAATGTACGTAAACAACAGGCTTTAATAATCCTGCTGCATGTCTTCAGATGACAGCTAATATTGAAGTGACAACACCGCGGAAGTCATCCAGATAATCTGTCACGTTGCCGAAATGGCAGCAATTATAGATATTTGGAACTCGATATAACTTATAAGCGAACATTCTTTTTGGAATTATTACCTCTGTTATATCGTATACATATCGATACCGAATAAATAGGACCGCGATTTCACATTCTTTACGTATCATAATTAGAAATAGTATACATATACCACATTCATGGGCCAGATGCCCCATGTAGAAATGATATACATATACCTATAGATTTCATAAAGAATTCTGATTGATTTATTTGATTTATTTATTTTCTTATTTTATTTTTGGTTTTTTTACATCGAGGTTGTTTATTTTAGATAGCAATTTATTTGCTTTATATGTGTACATATTTTTATATTATTACTTTATTTTTGTTCAATATAATTTTTCTTACACTTTGTATGTATGACGGATTCCATGACAAACGGACCAAAAAAATACCGCGATGTTACAGATATTTTCCATTTTCAAATATGTTCTAGCATACATCCATGGTTCTAGTATCCTCACAATCAGATCTAGTAACTGCCATACGTATACCACTTGTCACGTAATTTCCGCGGTCAAGTTTCCGACCTTTAAAACACCTTGAGGCCTTCGCACAAGTATGGCTGATGAACGGTATGTCTGAGGGAGAAAATGATAAGGAAGTCAGTTATAATATTTTCACGTTCTTTCTCCACAGTCTATGATTTTTCACGCGAATGTTGAAGAATATGCTAAAAAATCATTCGCATGACTAAAAATTAATTTTTTGAGCGATTATTTTATTTTTGGGACTATTTTGGAATTACCCATATAAGATGATTGTTCAAAGTTATAAAACATTATGGTATAAATGTTCCACTTGAACCGGAAGGTACGTACGATAGACAAATGCACCAATCCATAATCTATACTCTGCATGTTACACCATATATATGGTATGTATAATAAAAGGCACCCACGGTGCAAAAAAGTTTACATGTAACTTTGCATCATGCATAGAATTGGAGTACGTGGTTCTTGACGAGCTAATGTTATATTGCCATACAAGAGTTCTGAATTTTTTTTCCACAAGTTGAAGAATATTGCAGTATCAATTAAGGCGTTGACTGAAGATACTACTCTTCAGTCAAAGATTATGGTTTCTTTGGTGTACTATTGTTGTAAGATGTTTGACGAGTTAAGAAAAATTTTCGAATGGTAGCCATGAGAGCGCCGCTTTTCTGGAACCCAATGAAAAGGAATCGCTGTGCGGCGGCGACTCGGTAAGAAATGAGACCGATTACGCTAACGCCACCTGCTAGGCGTGTGGGAATTACAACCTTTTTCCTACTTGACAGGAATATGGCTCGAGCCACGACAGTAACCTATTTATGTTGGAATGGTTTTGGTTGCCGGATGAATTTTCCCGGTTATACTGTGGCTTCTGAGAACGAAGCATCAGAAGATTTTACAATTAGCCGCATAACGTGCGTTGCTCCTTATTTATAGATATATATATCTTTATAATAAGTTTATATCACTGAGAACTACATTGCCAATAGCGACCTACAATACCGACGCTGCGACGGACAAAAGATGGACGAGAAAGTTTTCAGAATCTTCGCCAGGATAAAGCCTGAATCTGAATATGAAGTAAATTTCCGTTTATTCCACAGCCTTACAGCTATTGCTATATCATCCACGCGCCCAGCCATCTTCACTCCTTTCCGCGTTCGGTTTTCGTGAAGGTACGTTGCGTGTGGTCTACGATTACGGCGATTAATTCGAAATAAATTGCTTATAAATTCAAATTTACTTTAGTAACTTGTCTTAAACATTGTTATATCATTTTCTAGCGTTGAAGAAACCCAAACCACCAAAATGGTTGCACAAAAAAAGCAGGTAAACATATTAATACACGTCCCCAGCTCGTCTACGTGCCACGTGCCGACAATTTTTTTTTTTTACCATTCAATTTTGCAATTATTCCATTTTCTCTACATTATTGTCAATTTTACACTAAAAAATAGTTGTTAAAAGAAAGTTAGATTTTTCAGCTGATTTCTCTGTCATCAGTCTGGTTCACGCCACTTTGCATTCTAAAGAAACATTTAAAATTTTTCATTGGTCTTTTCCGTAAATTACATGCTGCATTCTAGCCAATGTGGCTGTTTTACACTAACATCTGTAGCTGAACCATTCAAAAATCTTATACGCAATTTCAATTTTTAAGTTATATCTCCATGCTCAATTTTGCCTGATCCCTGGTTTTTTCCTGTCCATAGAAAAAGGCTATGGAGAGCATCAACTCCAGACTTGCTCTCGTCATGAAATCTGGAAAATTCGTGCTGGGCTACAAACAAACGTTGAAATCTCTCCGCCAGGGCAAAGCAAAACTCGTCATCATTGCGAACAATACTCCACCCCTAAGGTGAGACTGAGATGTAGCTCTCCCACTTTCATCACAGATAAATCTCAAAAGTCATGTAACTATATGAATAAGCTAGTGTTTAGATTCTCTGATTCACCCTCCAGAGCTATTGTTGCTTGATTCAAATGGGTATCTAGTTACCTGACAATTGAGAAAAATATCTGTGACTTGGGGAGTTCTACGGAGTAGTCTCGATCACCCGTCCGTAAGTACGGGTAAGTTATTCTATTCAATTGTGATACTTATCGATTCTTTTTATGACCCAAGGAAATCTGAGATCGAGTATTACGCCATGTTGGCAAAGACTGGTGTTCATCACTATACTGGCAATAACATTGAGCTGGGAACTGCATGCGGAAAATACTTCAGAGTCTGCACCCTCTCGATCACTGACCCTGGAGATTCAGATATCATCAAATCTATGCCTACTGGTGACCAAGCTTAAGTTTCATTTAATATTTTATAAACAATAAAACTGCTGAAAAATCATCCAAATCTTCTGTCTCCTGTTATTCCTTCAAACTGTCATATCCTTAATCATTCTAATACACGAAATGCTGTGACGTAATGTTATGTTGATGTCACTTCATGCGAAAGCTCGTTTTCGATAGCTAGCGCAAAAGCGGTTGTTCTTTGAAAAAAAAAACTAAATTGTAGTTGGAAAATCACTGCATAAGCCTTACCTAATTTTTGCTGTGTATAATTCAATTGCCTAATATACAGAATTTATTTCTAAATATAAAATCCTAGTGTAAAAAATGAGACAAAATAAATGAAAAACAAGATTCCCAAAGTATTGTGGTAACGTACAATGAAAATTAAAATTTAGTGGGCCTTTTTGGATGTAGCTTGTGTAGGAGATCCTAGAACCTTGCGTCTTTGAGCAAACATATGCAGGTACATTTGGGGGAAAACTGAAACAATAATTTTTTCTGTTACTATATAAGCCTGATTGACGTAAAACTACGTCTTGCGTTTCGTTTTTCATAACAATTTTATTTTCATCCGAACGCAGTAGTCTGCGATTTTCAGTGTTTCATGCAGGCGCCAATAACAAAAATCAGTACTTACGAGGAATGTAGAGGAGCATGACGCCTATTAACAGATAATTATAGTTGAAGGTAAAGTTCCAAGCGTTTGGCAAAGTATAACTCCACGCATCATAATTAACCTGAGCATATTGTTGGGCGGCATAAAAGCAGAGCAGCTCACCGGTTACTCCAATAGGATAAAAAGCAATGAACCCTGTGTACCTGTAACGTTTGGATGGTTGTAATTCTTTTTAGATTGTATTTTACGAATACAAGTAATGATGATAACATATAAATTTATAGAAATTACCTGAGCCATACAACAGGACGAGGAACTTGTCCAATGAGATTCAAGAAATAATATAAATATCGTATGATTTCTGCCAGAGACCAGGCAGTTAGAGCTAGTGGAAGTCCGGGGGAGGTAGCAGCATACTCTGCAGGAGTAGCCAGTATGACTCCGCAGACTACCATCAATCTGCTGAAAACTTGGAATATGGTAATGAGAGGATTTGATGGCACCAGGCCAGTCACTGCATTAAAAATCTGAAAGAAGCATTCATTAATTAAATGTATAATTATGAGGGATGTATTTCACACATGTGGACAAAGCATGTGTCACAGAATCTTTATTACCTCTAAAACGGCTGCATTCTGAAATATGATGACTGTTGTTCCGACAGTGTTCCAGAGAGTTTTGTTACCAGCTAAGCCCAAGTAGTAGCCCTGGATTTGGTACAATAAATAGGTCCATCTGAAAATGTGGAGGTCAAATCGTTAAATACACTAGAAGTAGAACAACATCCGAATAACCTGTAGAAATGAGGATTTTGAAAACTTGAGCTTCATGGTAAAAATAAAAATCTCTGAACTCAAGGTCTGAAATGCAGTTTATGGAAGGAATTGGAGTGAAAATAATTGACGTATCAGCTCCCAAATTTTCCGAAATAAAGGTCAACAATAATTAATTCTCATCAAGATTTGGTTGTTGAAGTATTGATTACCTCATATAATCTATAGCCTTCAAAAAAGCGAGAGTAATTTTAAAAAAAAGTTTGGTTACGTTATACGTCTAATGGAGCGATATTTGGGGCTACGCTGAACTTTGGACTTACGTAATTACAAAATAATTTTCAATCGCCCTTTGATCGGCGCAGGGATCCCGAGCGTGCGTATCAGCAGGTACAAGTTACGCGGTATTCTGTTATCACAAATTACTTACCCCAAAACCTGCCCCAAGTTGTAGGCAATCAAATAACTTTTACCAACAATTCCAGGCTCCTTGTTTTTGCTACTTTTACTCGCCATTTCTATGCGTATTCTGATCTTGATTTACCTGTAACAACCACGACGACTTAGTTACAACTGAATTGGCCGATGACTTGCGACGTTTGTAATGTATTCATTAGTATTCACCAACAAGTCAAAGGAGTTAATGAGATTACCGGTTATTCAAATATGCAGCGTCTGCACATAAGTAGGGGTTAAGGCGATGTCATAATCCTTCTTGACCGACCGATAAAAGTCATTCTGATTTTTCGATTTATAGTCAAACTTATGATCAAATCAAGCTGAAATCTTGACAGCATATTATGTTGGTTTAGTAAAATTGCGAAAAGTTACTTACCTCCGCTTTCAGAATGAAAAAAATTGCAGACCCTTATCGGCCGTTTACATCTATTACTGGTTATGCTCATTATGCTCTAAGCACTCATTACACTTATATATGTAATAAAATATTCATGAAAATGACTTTCCGCAATTCTAGAAGACACAAAACGGCATGAAATGAATTGGGTTCGACTTACGAACATATTGTAAGTAAAAGGTAAACCGCGTGGCGTTCACGTGGTACCAGTAGTAGTACCGTACTTACCTGTCAAATCATCCGATGAGAATACCGTCGTCTGTTCAAAGCGGTCTTTTCAGTCGTCCACAGATGTCCCTGGACTCTTGCTATTAAACTTTTGAGTTCAAACACCGGCTTTTTGGCTGCTAAGTGCTAATCTCAAATATTATTAGTAATCCAGACAACAGTAGGCATCAGAGATTAGTGAGCCACGTGCATTTCGTCATGATTCGTGTATTTTGCGTGCGCCGCGTCCGCTCAGTTGTCCCCACTTTCAAGCAGCACTTCGTAAATCATCTCTTGGTCGGCAATCGAGGATTTGCTGTTGACAGTAATTCTCTGGTTTACAACGATGAGGTGACGGAAGCCAAGAGAAATGACCTCCCCATTGTTGCCTTGGAATCGACCATAATTACACATGGAATGCCTTATCCTGATAATATAGAAACCGCCTTACGAGTTGAAGATATAATCAGAAAGCAGGTAACGATAAGTCTCGTTGGAGGGAATCGGTGTTGCTGGAATTCAGCTACCCACCTACCAACCTACCCACCTACCTAAGATCGGTCAAAAGTTGAAACTTGACAAGAAACCCGTGAAAACGCGGGCCTTTAAATCGAAAATACGGGAGACCTCAACTGAGGCTTCGTAGTTGGTCATTATTGAATTATGAAGAATTTTTCAACAAGTTGTATGTTCTCAAATTTGTTATTTAACACGAAATCCCTTCAAATATATCTGTTCTGCATTATTTAAAACAAGTTCCCAAATTTTGCCAATTATGATCTCAATGAATCGTTCATATGTCTACATGGTTTCTAGGGAGCATGTCCTGCAACAATTGGCATTTTGGATGGAAAAGTGTGCGTGGGTATTAACCGAAATGGATTGGAAAAACTTGCTTCAACAGAAAGAGCAAAGACTGTGAAATGTTCACGTAGAGACTTACCCTTTGTTATTGCAAATGGGCTTAATGGCGGGACTACGGTCAGTGGGACAATACTGGTTGCGAATCTTGCTGGTATTGAGATTATGGCTACAGGGGGTATCGGCGGAGTACATCGATTTTCTGAAACAACATTTGATATCAGTGCTGATCTAATAGAGCTAGGACGCACACCAGTCGCAGTTGTTTGTGCTGGCGTCAAGGCTATTCTTGATATTCCCAAGACTCTAGAGTTCTTAGTAAGTGAAAATCAAGCTTAATCAGCCAACAAGTGATGAAAACAGATGATCCTTCTGTCTTCATCACTTGCTACTAAAATCAGTATATTTGTCAATTCAAAGTAAGAAGCCCATTCAATCAGTGGCTTATATAGCAGTACTGTTTGCACTAACGGTTTGAGTAAATTTGTTGCATTCCATACCATCAACTATCAATTAATGAGTAACCCTTGTAAATAATTTTATATCATACCTGTTTGCAGGAAACTCAAGGAGTACCTGTAGTGACTATAGGAAAAGAAGATACATTTCCTGCGTTTTATTGTCGCAAGACTGTTGATAATATCAAATCCCCTTATCGAGTTTCCAGTCCTGAGGATGCAGCAAGTCTCGTCAAAGCCCAAAGAGAGCTTGCACTCGCTGGAGGAATGTTGTTGGCAGTACCAATACCTCTGGAACATGCTCTTGATCCTGCAGAAACCGAAGCTGCAATACAAAAAGCCTTAAAGGATGCCGCCCAGAAAAATATTAAAGGGAAAGATATTACTCCGTTTCTTCTACAGAGGCTCAACGAACTCACTTCTGGAAAATCACTTCGTTCTAGTATGACGTATTTATTGTTGGCACAGTTTATCCGAACTTGAACTTGATCAATTGGAGAATAATTGATTCCAACCGTTCCATTCATACAAATGCAATTAACGCTATATCACCCTTTCGCTGAATTGTTCTAATTATCTTTGTTCTTGACTGTATTTCTAGATAAAGTGCTCATCGAAAATAACGCCAGAGTTGCGGCGAACATCGCGGTTAATTTATCCGTACGAAAAAACGAAGTCAATGGAAGCACGAGCGTTCAGTCAACATCAGAAGTTGAAAAGACCGGGCCTGTAAGCAAATTCTGATCAAAATAATGTCAGGCATTATTCTGATTATGCTACAAATGGAAAACAAAGACTCATTTTAGTATACCTGTTACTTTTTCAGGTAGTTATCGGTGGAGCGATTTTTGATACGATAGTGCAGCTGACCGAGCCAACGATAAATGTAAGTAGAAGTTGAGAACGGAAAAAATATTATACTAAATAACCAATTTTTATTATATTCATTTCTCATGTTAATCATCGTACGTATCGTAACATTATATAATTACAGATGAATAGGTTTTATATACACGCAAGGGTAATGGGGTAGGTTTTTAAAGGAAACTAGAAACGTAATATGGAAAAAATTAAATGGTCACGAAAGAAAATATCAGAAGAAAGCAGTTATTTAAGTTTAGTGGCTAAACAATCTGAGCATAATTCTCAGTCTAGCGTTACAACGTTTTTTATCATTATTTAAATGTATCTTATTCCGTTAACGTGAGAATATGCAAAAAAGTAATTGAGAACATGGCCAAAGTTTCAGAAAACGAAAAAAATAAACAGTAAATATAAACTATCTACATTATGAACAATTGTTTGTAATAAATTTCTAGTTTGCGCGTAATTGATTGCTGAGTAAACAATATTCCGTCAAAATTGATAGATTTTCTTTCGATTCTTGTGTCAGAGCAAATAAACTGAAACAGTCGTGCGGATCAGATATCTAATGTGATTTAATTTCACTTGTATCCAACACTGTTCTTCTATATTTTCTGTGACTAAGGTAATATCTTCGCTAACGTATATATTATTTCATTTAGTAGATAAATACAATATCTAGCAATTTGATAGTTATCAGTGTTTGGACTTAAAGTAGGCACTATTCAAAGCTTTCTCTCTCTCTCTCTCTTTCTGGATCTCTCTTTTTCTTTTATTCTCACTCCCCTTCCTAAAATCTTCATCAATTGTATCCTTTGAGAATTGCTATCGTGGAGCCTACTAAACGCATTCCTTTTCCTTCTTCCATTCCTTCTCTTCAGTTGACAATTATTTGTTGGTTAACAATTACTAAACGTTTGAAGCCTTAGTTTCAATGATACTGTGTATGTATTAAGACTGAGTTGACCAATTGAACAAAGCGAGGAGTATAGAGTATAAAAATCATGATACATCCTTGAACTTTATGCTGCGTCTGTTAAACCACCATCAAACGCAAGTGGGAAATATCTCGACATTCAAAAAATGATGCTTCTGATCTATTTAGACCAGGTGACCAAAAGTTTCACTGTTCGCCATAAGATGAAACAATTCCTACTTGCTCATCAGTGAATTCAAAATTGAATTCATTTCTCAGCATCAATACCGCCTCTTTCAAGTGATACATATTTCAATCATACGCATTGATTATGATTATGATTTTTGTCTTTGCAATCAAGTCATATGCAATAATTTAGTAGGCAAGCCTTAGTTAGCATTCTGGGATCACCAGTTCCAATTGCAATATAAAGGAATTACTGTATAGGTATGTTTTGAAAGTTCTGTCATTTTGTCAGGTTAGCATCAGTCACTGATTCTCCATTCCTTTCGTCGGCATTTTCAGATTAACAAACTTGATAATCTATTCCCATTAGAAATTCTTGAAACAGTACAACCAGAGGTGTGAATGGTTAAGAAAAATATAAAAATCCTAATATTATTTGTTTCACCTCGCTTTGCTATTTGGCCATTTGCAACAGTCTAGGGTAATTATTATTTAGCGCGTGTCTTTGGTTTGGGCGGTTTTCAACAATGCTGCAGCCTTCTAATCATTTGTAAGTGTAAAATCATGAAATAACTGTATTCACACTCAACTGCAGAGGCTGTGTTTTAGCGAGGTTTAAGCGTTGACATTTTTATAATCATATTACATTTAATAATAATCTAATCTCTTATTGGTGAGAAAACCAAGCACGTGTGAACGAGTGAGAATGTCGTTACGTATTTCAGGTAGTACTTTCCGAGTACTTTACTGTGAGTATTTGTTTTATCGCCAAACAAGGTTTAATGTAAAACTAGCGTTTGGACAATCCCTCTTTGGCTTCTTCCTTTCTAGCTCGATAAAACATTTATATCCATTGTAGTAACATCGGATATACTCGCATGTATTTAATATTCAGGTGAATCAGTACGTGTAGCATTTTTCAAAAATAAGCGGTTTAATCGCAACACTAGTTACAGTATATTATATACAATCTACATGAAGATGAACGCATCCATCGCGTTGGCGCTTGCGATTCGATGATCGTAAAATTTTTAAGTAATCCTAGCTAGGAAGCCAATCATTTTCATTATCTTTGATTTTATTATATATATATAAACATGTACAATATATAGTACATATATATATAGATATATGTGTATATATCTATATATATTTTTTTTTAATTTTTAATTTTATGCTTCATAACACGAATCAACGCAGAATACTCGTGCTAAAGACGCTGTAGTCTTACTATTTCATTAAACGGCACAACCTAGTTTTTAAGAATTCCTCAAAACTTTGCTTACTGCAAAGAGTCGATGATATAGTTTAATTATCTAGTGAAAATACATATCATTTGGTGAGCCACAGGCTTTTGTTTTTTGTTTGGTAGCCTTTGTAGTATTTATTCCATGATATTTTCATTCTGAACTTATTAAAGCTACTCACCTGCACTCCCTGTTTTTTTTTCAAGGCCTCACACAATCATCAGGTCTCTCACACAATCAGTAGCACTAGTTTTCTGTCTTGCTGTGTACCTATATAAGTTCTTAAATTAACACCTAACACTGTTCTTAAGCTCCTGGCTTGGTGGCAGATTAAAAACATTAGGTTTCTTTTACTTATATAACAGTGCTTGGGAGGGCTGTCTGTTGTTGCTTCTTAGAAAATGGTTCCAGGTGTATCGCCACCATCTCCATAGTCAGGTGTGTCTATTTTGTGCCGAACCTCCTATTCCCAACACCTGACTGTTGCCGTTGGAAAGCAACAATCTCCGGTTGAATTCCCGCATTTCGTAGTTATTATTTCCATTGCTTTTCTCCTTTGATGTACAATTGTGGTTCCCGGGTGATGGATTAGTTTCTTCCAGTATCAAAGCACAATGACTATTTGTGTCACTGTCGGCACCTGCATCTTGTAAGGCATTTGCCACCAACGGATGCCTACCTCCTCCACATTCGTCAGGTTGTAACAACAGAGTCGCATTTCCTTCAAAACAGACATATGAACATCAGTTGTGACAATATAAAAAACACGACATAGTCTAGTTCCTACAAACACAATTCTGCGCTTCAACCTTTATTGTGAATAGTCGCACTCACCAGAGTTAGTTGAAGTAGGTTGCAAAGTTGTACGGCGTAGGATACTTCCATTATTATTACTTGGATCGGAAACGATCTGAGCTAGGGGTTGTGCAAACGGTGTAGCAGCAGGTGGAGGTTCTCGAAGTAGGCGTATCTTCTGTATCATTTCTCGAATCTCATACCTTAGTATGCCAAGAAAACATAGTTTGGTGAATGCAATGACACAAAATCCAAGGACAAATAGTAAATCAGCAGTTCTTCTTAGCCATCTTATTAGCGATTCGTCACATCCCCTGGCATAAGGCTGCTGGCATGTGTCACTGATGTTGGCCATCGTAAGACAACAACTCTGTGGCCATCGAGAGCCAAAATCTCTTGGCCCAGTTACACCGCAGCATGCAAATTCCCGCTGAAGTCTGTCCCATTGCTCGCTAAATCTTGCCTCCTTAGCATATTCTGTCTGTAAACGGAGTCTCAATGTTGGTCTCAGCTCTGCCCTCATTTTCTCAAAACGGAAGACCCAGGCAACCCCCACAACTGCGTCTCCGAATAAAAGAGCCAGGAGCAACAACCAGTAGGCATTTAAAAGACGCGCACTGAGTCGCCTGGCTGCCACACAGCCAAGTAATTGTACTAGACCCAATTGTGCAGCTAAAGCAAGAACCGCATACAGGGTTGTAAGATCAAAGGGCCCTGGAACTCCTGGAACGAGGCGACGTCGCGCATCTCCAGAAAATAACAGAGTTCGAGCACCAGCTGCAACAAATCCCAGGGCACTACCTAAGAGAACGACGTTGCAGGCGTATATCCAGAGCCGATAATATCGCATTGCGATCCCCTCGCCTGGAAGTTGGCCAGCACCTCCGATGCCCCCTCCACTGTCGAAGTTACTACCTATTCTGTTGTGGGACGAGGCAGCGGCCAAGGTGCCAACAACCACACTATTGTTACGGTTAATTGTGGCGCTTTTGTTGTTGTTGTTTATGTTGTTTCTCTGCTCTGTTGTACCCTGTTCTAGCAGAAATAGAAACGGAGGTTTGGTGCTATTGTTATTGTTGTTTGGACTGTGCGTTGATTGCGGCGACGCGGAGCGTTGCAGCAGCATCACCGTCATACTATCAATCCTCCCTTATTTCACTTTATCTTTGGACAACCTTTCCTTGGTTCAACGTCACTCAGTTAGCTTCAAATGCATGAGGTAACTGTCTATGCACTTGACCAGGTCTTTGTCTTTGCCTTGGGACTGCGAGTACATTCTGCAACAAATACAATATGTATCTCAATAAATTCTTTCAATCTTTAGTAGTGGAATTAAGAAAGTTTCCCCAGTTCTCATATTCCAACTGTAAGGTCTACCCGTATATCTGA
This sequence comes from Athalia circularis, assembly GCA_963978495.1. Taxonomy (NCBI): domain Eukaryota; kingdom Metazoa; phylum Arthropoda; class Insecta; order Hymenoptera; family Athaliidae; genus Athalia; species Athalia circularis. The sequence goes on along the minus strand of OZ021698.1, from coordinate 15,408,590 downwards.
TTTCTTCTTCCTGCAGACACAATAGCATTTTAACATTGTACTCAAAATATAAAACAACAAATGAACCAGAATACAAATTATTCTTGAAATATTATATTTCTTCGTTTTTGTGGAAATGGAAAAAAGATCTCCTGGAGACTTAGCAAATCGAAATCGGGGCACATGTGCAAAGGCAGGAGAACTATTTGTAAAAAGTAATTCAGTGAACAATGTTTTGCCATTTCTTTAGAATACCTCTCTTGCCATTCAACAGAATTAGACAAATTTTGCAAGGAACTATACCACAACCATAAACCAAAATTTTCATGGAAAAAATGTCACCTCGTTCGGCCGACTGCAGTGGAGGAATGAGCTTTGTCATGTTTATTATACTCTTGATGTAAACAGGAAAGTGATCATCCGATTAATTATACTCTGCTTTAAATCGGATTTGGAGGATCAGTCAATTTAATCTCTCCCTATCCAAAAATGAGATTTTAAAGCAAAAGGGAACTATAGAGAGTTGACATTGGCTCGCGCCTTTTTCAAATTCCTCTTCTCTTGTCTCTGGGAAATGTATTTCCATTTGTCAATCAGAGCTTTAAATATAACGTGAGTATAATTGATTATGTAATGTTAAATGCTTATATAAAGGCTAGTTGGCAACGCGACTAAATACCCGGCAGAGCTCTTTTCTCCGTCTTTCTCATTCCCTTACTAATTATTACATTGCAGTACCAGGTTTGCAATCAGTAATCACTATCTACATCATATGTAGTATGTATGTACACATATTGATCTTACAAAGAGAAAAACATACCGGAGTTATTTTTCCCCCCCTTTCATAATAAAATATTCATTGATCTACCTCGTTGATCGCATATCGTAGTCATCTCCTGCTTTGGAGAACAGGCAACGAAAAGGATTCAAGGAAATCGCAACCATCTCGGAGGCAGATTTTAATTTCACTGATTTAAAAATGCAGATGATCGATTGTTTAAATAATCCGATATTGATTTTATGCTTTCAGCACACCGCACCGACCATCAACTTTAACTGATAGGTACAAAAAAATAAAATACTTCCAACAACGCGAGGGATAAAATTTTGCGAATCGTTCATTCTTCGAAGTGATATTCTTCTGGCGGCATGCAATAGCTAGGATATATTCTATTCTAATATCGATTTCTACCACTGCCAAAGTGCCGCGCACGACTGTTCGCAAGCTTCCAACTATCGGCGAGCAAACCCCTGACTGATATGGTTGCATTATATGCGTTATGCCACCGACTTAATTTTTAGGCGCAATATCGTGGGATTCGTAGATCCGACGATATGTCAACCTTAACCCAGCATCACCGTACACTAAACGGTAACAATTTATTAACTGATATTCTTCCATTTAACAATCCACATGCGCATGCACGCTAAGTTCATATTTCACGATTTCACCCCATTTATATATATTTATATGTACATATACCTATGTACGCATAAATATCCCGAAAATGATATCGTAGTTCTCATGCCCGAATGATTTGTTGTAAAGTTGGATGTTAACGGATTGTAATACTTGTATTTATAGCACGCGAAAACGTACGAAGTATTTTTCAATTAAACACCAAACACCCAAAAATTATATATGTATAAGGATGAACTGAATCGATCGTTTGACAGTTTCGCGCCTGCCCCAGCCCTTGCGAACCTTACGCCCATTCCGCTCGCTTCTTCGGTGTAGATTTCTTTGATAATAATCGCAATGAAAATAACGGCTGCATTCGATCGATGGATAGGAATTATATTTTCCCTAAATAGGTTTAATATACCTACTCGTCTTCGTTCGAAATGGGATGATTCTTGGCAATATGGCCAAGAATATAGTGAGTTTAAAAATTCTCTTCGACTAATCGTTGCAGAAATTCTTGTTGACGCTGAGTATGGCGTAATGATATTTTTTATGTCATCGTACGATAAATTCGTTGAGTTTTTCTCGTTACAAATGGTATGAAGTGATGCTGCTCCTGCACTGACCTCGGATGTGATAAATTAATTCGCACTTGCTTCAATAAATTTGGCATCGTTAGACGACAGCGTATTGAATTTATTCATTCGCTTCGGTGAAATTACAGGAATTCGAGCGACCACTCGGATAATACCTGTAATTGTTGTCACGTTACGTCTATCATTGCCTTTTCGTATATGTTCACCACCACACGAATCGTATAGACTAAAACTCATGCCAAAGTATGACGGAATTTCGAATATGTTGAAGCGACTTCGCAAAAAATTAACTTATAACAATTTCGATATGTTTTTATAATTCTCACGTACTTTTTTACACTTATAATTTTCTTAGTTTAACTTATTTACTATATCAAGATTTGCGGCAGCGAATCGTTGTCAAGTGCCGGAGAAGCGATCGTTAGTATTGTTTACAGCACTGATCATGACCTGTGATTATAATCTTCGTTTTGATTTTCAAATTCAATTTATTCTGTTGGTTTGCCTTCTTTTTACACTCAGGGGGGAAGACACGACGCGAAGTAAGCGGACCGAATAATGTATTCAAAATTATTCGATCAGATATCTCGATTGCCTGGCTGTAGGCAACCCAACTGACCAAATTTAGCCTCTCGAGATGCTTTCGCGGTCGTCACGATAACTAAAATCTGTGCTTTTCATCGCTGCGTGCGCAGAGAGGCAATTGCAGAGGGAGAGGGTCGCAAAGTGGAATTAATCCGGGACGTTTTCTGCACGATCAAATAATTATGTTCAGAGAAATTTATACCGATGATACAAAACTTCCCACTCCCATTATTCTACAAGCTTCTAGAACTAAATTAGCGATTGTTCGAAATTTTCAATTTTTTTCGTATTTACTTTTTCAACTCCCCGCTTCAGGGAAAGTTATCGCAAACACCCGGAAAGTGAAAAATTGAGCTTCCACATCTCGATCCGATCTTGCAAGTCCAATATAATGTTAGATATGCGTGGTATTTACAGTGTCTGGGGTTCCGTATAATAAAACGGAACCCTCATAGGTTCATTCTCGTGCCTGTCTGTCCGTCTGTCACAGCTCTGAGTCTACTGAACGAAATACGTGAAAATTTGGTCCATATCTAGAGTTAGATGACCCGATCACGGACGTATAGCGTAATTAAGCGAATTCCGATTTGGGGGGTTAATTTTAGGGAGCAAATTAGACAATAGGTTTTTTTTTTCCAAATGCATCATGTGACTTATCAAATGAAAGGGCTTATGATGAGAAAAACAAATATATTTCTTTAATAATTTCAAAATGCATAGTTTAAAAGATATTGAAGAAAATATACGGAAATCCAGCATTCTCCCCGCCCCTTTATCACCGAAACTACTGAGCCTAAAATTTTCAAAAATACGAAACACCTCACTCATAGTTTACAGGAAAATTGAAACGAAAATCCTAATTCTTAAAGTTTTCAGGAAGAACGGAATGATATGGAACCCTCCACTCGAGTTCGGCTCACACTTGACCGGTTTTCTTTTTAGGTAGCTAGCTACGTGATCCTAAAACAGTATAACAAACAAAACAATAACTGACGTTTTTTTATTTGAGCGAAAAGTGATATAAATTAACATTATAAAGATAATTTTAATCCTCTGTTCAGGCGGTATTTTTTTTACCCGAGTTAAACCCTTTATCATTACCGAATAATTTTTCTCGGACCTTAAACAAAATTTCGAGCAGAACTTGGCACTACCCCAATAAGGTCAGTCGAATTACCGGCCTGTTTTCTCACGTAATCGATTTTATTCGGATCAATTATCTTCCCTAATTTTTCGAAATTTCAAAGTGCGCTCTATATGAGCAATGGCGAAGGTAAGGGATAGAAGTTTCACTAATGTAAAATGTGCTTGACATAACGTGGCACGCACGCTCTCCTCGTTTATCTATCATCTGATCCAACAATGTTTGATCCAACTCTTGAAGTTACCTATACTTTTCTCTCTCATGCAACTCTAAATTGACCTTTCCTTACATTTTACGGTATGTAACTCGTACTCACGTGTAAGACTTTCATTAATGCACTCTCACCAATTCTAAACGAAGAACTCATTATCCTAAACTTTCGACTATATGTATATCTCGCTGTCATTGTGATCGAGATTATTATGAATTATATTCATTGATACGAGCTTAGCTGGCGCTCAAAGTTGAGGCGGAATGAATTACGGGCGATTCGATTCGGTGCATGCAATACTATTGCAATGTTTTCAAAATTAGGAGCAGGCAATGTGAGATTTTTACTTTTTTCACATGCATTTGAAACGCACGGTATATTGTAGGGAAAAGTCCAAATGAACGTGAACAGAGTTTAACCTCGACCCTCACCAAAACGGTTGCTTTGTTTTATTGTATAGTACCTCATAAAATAGTCATTTTCTGTACTTTTTGGCATGTTTTTGACCGACTTTTTAATAATAACAATGCAACTCAGCAACCTTACGGTTGATTACGAGGTCGAATAAAAACAAAAGTTTTGTTGTCGTTCAATTTGGAAGGAAATATTTTTTCTCGAATCTTTGAAACATCGTAAGTTGCTGTTCTCAACAAACAAACATCCAGCAATCAACTTTTCTCGAAAACTACATTTTTTTGGAAATCCAAAAATTTTCCGAATTTTCTTTGACTGACAAGGAAACTTTTTTGTCGAATGACAATAAATGGCTGTGGCTTGCGCTTGAGAGCTGTACATATGTTTTTCTACTTTTTTTTTGTCACTCGGATCAGAATGAAAAAGATTAAAAAATTAGAAAGAATTAACTAAAGTGGGTTTTAACTTCAGTGTAATGGAAAATATAGAATTTTCTAATAATACCTTTTCAGTGAATTTCTCGATCTGTTTCATTTTGATCCAAGTGACGGAAAAAAAAGAAACCAAAAAAACGTGGCTTCCAAACGAAAGCCATAGCCATTTCTTGTCATTTGATAAGGAAGTTCTTTTTTCAATCAAACCTATAATTCAGAAACATTTTAAATTAAAAAAAAAAAAAACATACCTATATAGTTTTTGAGAAAAGTCGATTTCCGTGTATTTTTTTTTGTTGCTGAAAACAACCACTTACGATCCTCCAACCTTCCGAAAAAAAATATTTTCTCCAAGATAAAACTTCTTTCTGCATCACGACTTTGTGATCAGACGTATTAAGGTTTCTGAGTTGAATTGAATTTACAAATATTGTTACTTTTGCGAAGTAGGTGAAGAAGGTACAGAAAGTAAATTTCGTACAAGGAAAAAGAAATCACTATCGATTCGGTGTGGGTCGGGGAACTGTTCACGTTCATTCGGACTTTCCTATGGGCATACTTGTATACTGTAAATCCAAAAACATGATTTTTCAACCATATTGGGTTGGTGTACGGACACTTCTTCGAAATGTATACAATCTACTATTTTACAAATATTTTCGATGATAGATTCGACGAATTTTAGATGAAACTGAGATAAATTTCCAAGTTTTGATATCTTCTATAGGTAGCTTGACAGGTACCTTCGTTAAATCGAAATTTATATTTAGGATTATTTTGTGGAAACTTGAAGATTTGATTTGAAAATTGCGAATTTGGAAGCTTAAAAATTCCAATTAGAATTCGTTCGAAAATTCTACGAAACAATTCGCAAATGCGTCAATTCATTGAGTTATTTGATTTTGCAGTTTGACGGAGGAACGCACAATGGAACGACCCGTGAGAGTTGTGGAGGTGTTGGCCGAAACGTGGCTGCCGCACTGATCAATTTGGGAGTTAAGGAAACGCGATTGTTATCCGTTGTTGGAGACGACGCTGCAGGGAGGACTCTAAGAGAAAGTCTTAGGGGCGGGGATGAAATGGTTGAAGTTCTCAAAGATGTTAACACTGCAAGGTAAAGAGAGAGCTAATCTCAACTCTAATTGTAAGCCGAGGGCGGACCGAAAACCAAAATTAGGTCGAAATTTGACTCACTACAGCTTTCAACACGTATCTCAGTGTCGATGAAGAACTTCGAACGAATGAAACCATTAATTTTTCAGCTATGGCCAAGAAGATCGACTTAATTCTATAACTTTCATCCCTATAAAGGTTCATTGACGCTGAGTATATCTGATTATTCGTTTAAGTTTCGTAAAATCCATAGATTTCAAGGGATTATATAGTTATCTTCAAAGCAGAATGTAAAACACTATACAATCCATCGTTCTGTTGTTTTCATAGCTTGATTCCTATCCAAAATCACTTGGCTCCTGGCAAAAATATTTGACCGTACAAAATCCTGTGAGATATCAGTGACTGTTGGTATAATTTTAAAATAGTTGAAATCATTTCGTTAGATGAAATCAATATCATTTCAAATTACATTTCAAAGCGTATATTATATTAGACTATAACCCACAATATACTGAACAGAAATACGCATTAACAGATATATGGCGCTGGTCGACATCCACGGAGAATGTCAATTTGGGGTTGGCGAAATGATGGCTCATAGAGAGATCAGTCCAAGCCTTGTACAAAAATACAAGTCCCAGCTGGAAAAGGCAACTATACTTGTATTGGATGGGAATCTTCCTTCGGAAACATACTCAGAAGTCTTCAGCATCTCTGCCCAATTCAATATTCCAGGTGAGTTCCATTGGTTTAATCAGTTATATTCTCGACTTCATATTTAATTCATCAATCATGGCAAATCAATTTCAAAAATTTCACACACAGACCAAAGAGATCCAAAAGAATCTCGAAATTGCTGAAGCGTTTCTAATTTTGAAATATACCAATTTCTTCATGATTTTTGATTCGTCAAATGAGATTCTTCGTAAACCTAATGATCGGGACAACAATGCAAATTCGAATATTTATTTGTAATAAAAAAGTATTGTACACACGAATGTAAATATTAACAGTAAAACTAAAACTAGGCACGATTAGTGGACGGAATTTGCAAGTTGTTACATCGAGTGATGCTCATGAACATACAGACTTTTATACTCCCTTCGAGTGTGTGCTATAATTTTTTTTTCACAACTGAGACGGATTTGAAAAACTGAATCCTCAATTTAGCAAACATCTCAATTCCAATAATTAACTGTTATTATGTCGTTCCATAATAAAGATAAAATAATGCTATTTAAGTGTATTTCAAAAATTGTATAGCATTGAAGAAAATATTTCAGTACTGCATCACCGTCCAGATAGAGATTAGTATACCTTTGCAAGGATGGACTTCCATAAGAAGTTTTTAATACATTTCTTTCTCTTAATCCTATGAGCCTATGAGACTACGGACGGTTCTTAAAAATACACTATTAACAATTATCCTACATACGGACAGATGGTGTAAAATGGAATGATTTTTACATGAGTTTCAAGTAATGTACCAATAGTACATTTTGTAATCGATTTCGACTATATCAGAATTAACTCGGGTATTTTGTTCTTGTTAATGTTAAAATGATAAGTTGAAGTCAAGTAAATGTAAAATTTCAATGAAATGTATGCATCGTAAATGCATATCATAGTTTTGATGCAAAGTTATCATTCAAGTTAACTTACAGTAGATAAGAGATATCATTCTTTCAAACCTTTACTTATGTGAATGATGACTAAATTGTCAATGCTATCACTTTGTTCTGAACATATAAGCAATTCTTGTGACTTTTTTCTTTAAAACAATAAAAAGCTTAGAGGTAAAGCCCTAATTTTGCGCATTACCCAAGTATTTAAGAAACTTAATAATCCGCACGTTGAAGTCAAATCAATATCAATAACCACGTGCAGCCGATTGCCAAACAATATTTTCAGCTTATCCAACAATTACGATTTATCAGTCGGTTGAAAAATATAATTTTACATAAATATTGTGTATAAACGCTATGAATAAAAAATGTAATCAGTTGAACAAAGCTGCAATTGAATAGTCGAGAAAACTCGTTTTAAAGACATCTAAAGTCTATTAACTTAGGTCCATTGAGTGTTTTTAAAACAGATTCAAAGCTTAGGCCTGAGATTCCAGTTGGAAGCGTGTTTGAGATTCTTTAAGATAATCACGTTTCTTACGCTGAACATTACTTTCAACGAGGAATAAAGCACTCGCTATTAATAACAAGATGCTGCCGACAACACCCAGGCCAAAAGACCAGCCTAAATAATTGTTGTCGTGCCCAGGCATCCAACCTTCAGCATTTCCCAGACTTGCAAAAATGATGACAGCAATACATCCGCAAATTCCAGCTACCAATAATAGGTATCCTATGACTCGTATCAATTGAATGTAACGTCGTTGTTCAGGGTCAGAGCATAACGTATACAGCAGTACCAATCCAAACGAAACGACACACAATAAGAAAGCCACTGTATAGAAAATCTGCGTTGCTACCATGAAAGCTGCAATGACAAATCGAAGCTAACATTAATTCGTGATTAAGACAAAGGTTATTTTGTGGCAGTCAGGTGAATAACATATTTATATCAAACAAGGAATTGAGTCCAAATAACGATCTTTGTGATTCAGATCCAAACGGGTGCATCTAGTAAACTTTTTAGTGCCATTCTATTTGAACGTCCGAGAAAGAGGTTGTGCAGAATGTCTGGGTTAAAGAAGGGAACACTTACGAGGTAAAAGAAAGCCTCTGATATCAGAATATCCATTGGTGAATGGATCGTACACCCATCGGCATCCACTGAAATAACGCTTGGGTGCGTCGGCCTCTTGTGGATCAGGTAGAGAGCGGAAGCAGTGGGTCCACAGCCCAAGTTTGTCAAGCTTTGCTCCTGTTATCCTGTAATCACTGACGAGCCATGCTGGGGTGCCAAAGCTTACGCAAATACACACTAACCCCGTTAAAAACAAAGCCACTCCCACCTTTCCAGACAAGCTTATCTTCTTTGATGAGGAACTCATGGTTTACTGCTTTTGTTTTAATTTCTATCACCGAATGACAGTCGCCCGATGCGACGCAAATATTCTAAACTAAAATTAACAAAGAGAACCGACTTTATACTGAAACACCATCAACCACGCCCTGCTGCTACTACTCCTTACATTCAGCACATTCAGTTTACGTTGTCAGCGGCCATATTTACGTTTGAATAACAGCATTCATTATACATAGCATGCCACGAGGCTCCATGATACGTACATACATGGATGCATTTGTGTAGGTAGATGAGTATCGTTGCGCTAGGCATGACCGAATTTCATGGGTGCACCCCGGGGTTCCTAGGATCGGTTAGGGTTAGGCGTTTGCAACAAACACGGTCATTATTTTCTTTCAAGTAGCGAAATTTATTCAGAAAACATTAAAACGTGTATTTCTATATTTCCTCTCATTCGAAATAAATCATTTTGTAAAGACTGATCTGATGAAAAAATTCATTCAAAATAAACTTACAACTGTTCTTCTGCAACCGACACTCATACTTTCCAGTTTTAATGCGGAATACTCAACTAACACAAGTTCACATTAGCCTGCATCTGAGAGTCTTTCAGGTAGTTTAATAGTAAAATGTCTCTTATTAGAAATTCGATGAAATTGAAATATGTAATAAAGAAAAGTGTCTTATATTTATTTGGAAAACGACCCGTAATGCATTGTAAATTAGAAAATTAGAAATTTTGTGGAAAAAACTATTAATTTTTTCACCGATTAGTTTAGAACAAATTGATTTTGGAAGTATAAATTATTTGGAAACAGTTACACGTCGTGGGGTACTGTGATATGCATAAACGTTGCTACATTTAAATGAGTTTCTGTCTGTATATTCAAAGCTAACAATAAGATTAGCACAGTCTTACAAAGATAAAATACTCTGACATTGAGTATTTTTAACTTTTTGTACTTACTATTGGGCTATACCTTTGCCCACGAATGTCGCGAGTGAACCACTTTATTAACTAGGGTTTATCACATCAATGATAAAACGCAAAGCATCAGGCCCTCCAAACCCTAAGTCCGGAGCTGTCAACATATACATATGAATAAAGCTTGTGAATTAGTCATGCTTACTATGAAACTGATACATTGCTGACGCACAGATGAAAGGAGAGACGGACAGACGCATGACGGATATAATTATTGCCACTATTTTATAATTGTTGAAAGAATCCACTTGCACGGCATTGATGTGACTCTATGAGCAGTGCTGGTATACCTTAAGGGGAAGGTGAATCGTAGGTAGATCTAGGATCAGAGGTCATCATTTGTTCGCTGCATAGAACTTGACTATTACTTTAGCCTCCTGTTGTTTTCATGGGAGAATAGGTTGTTACGTAAATGCAACTGACAACGCTTGAGTTTAATAAGTTAAAATATTTATTACAATAAGATCTCTTTTCATAAATATAATATAAAAGGTACAAAGGGGTTTAGAAAATAGTTGTACATTTTTAAATTTTTCGCTTAGTTATGTTGTAGTTGCTTGAGGCAATTTCAAAAATCCAGTTATTACACAACTGACACAGTAGTAAAATGATTATTTATACTTTATCTTAATTTTTTTAACAGATAATTATACTTAATTATGGACGGATTAAAATCAGAAAAGCATCGTTAGATCCCTTTGAATTAAATTTAAAATACGAATATACTTATAATGTACAGTCAAGTAATAAAGTTCGTATCGCACACAAGATGCATTTGTTACGACCAATGCGACATGAAACGTACTGCGTAACTATACATTGAATGTAACGCTATTGAGACTGTGTAGAGGTAAGATGCTGATCTCAATAATCTTGCCACTCAAAATCTATCAATGTAAATTTGTTACTATAACAAATTTTTTTTTTTTTTTTTGCTTGAGATGATTATCAGACAGCAAACTAATTCTGCTGCCTTTCATGATGTACAGAATTTCTAAACTGTACCGTTTACATTCCAACAACAGTTTTAATGGAAAGTCAATTGATTTTGTACGGCAATTTATCGTATAATTTTAAATTCTTAAAATTGATTTCGGTTATTTCAACAGGCGTTAAATGTCTAAGCCGAACATACAAGCTGCATCTCTAAATAAAGGGAAAATATGAATCACGAGTACTCCTTAATCCTAAGGATATTCATTGCATGTTTCGTATCTACCTATATACTTTATGGTAAATACTAATTAAAAGCTAAGAGCTTGTTTACGACTGCTCTCAAAGTCGATATTTGAATAATAGTAACAAACTAGTTCTTGTAGCTTCCTTGCCATTAAAAATTGTAAACAGCAATCCGTTTTTTAGGCGTGTCGAACGCAACAATCAAAAACAGTTTAAACTATGGGACCTTATATGTAAGTATATCATAACAGCTAGAGAGGCTGAACACCCTATGGGTGTAAACAGCTGAAAATAAAAAAAAAACACCTAAACTAAATATAAAAGCGAGAGTATGAATGAAACGCTTCTTTTTTGGAATGGACGGATAGATAACTACCTGTTACTTTGATAATTAAATATTGGTATGCGTTCTTGGCTCCTCGACAAGAATATGCAACTCCTTCTTCCTGGTTCTCCGAGCTTCAATCAGGAATAAGATGCCCCCTACATAGAGTAAGACTGAACCGACTACTGCCAACGCAAACGACCAGCCGATGTCATTATGCTCCCAATTAGGCATCCAATCACGACCATCACCTTTTGCTCCAAATATTATGACCGCAAGTAAACCAAATGTAGCAGCAAGAGTGAGAGTTCCTCCATTAGCCCAAAGATATAATTGAAATTTTTCATGTTGACGAGATCCCAAAGTGCAAAGGAGTGTTAAAAAACCTCCGATTAAAAGCAATGTCATACAGAGTGTAAAGAAAAGTTGCACCGCCACAAAAAATCCTGGGAGTAGAAAGTCCTGGATTATGTAATATTCCTCTTCAAATATCCACCAACAGTCGTTGAATCTTGTGTCGTAGAGGTGTCTTATGTCTTTGAAGTTTTTGAAGCACACCTGCCATAGTCCTGTAATTCAAATATATGTATAAGTATGTAGGATTTTATTGTTTTGAGAAAGATTTCCATTGGCGGGAAAAAAGCTTACATTCTTGAAAACAGTAACACACAATGAAATGTGGAAGAGTTCACAGGTTAGGAAGCTATTAAGACATAGCAGGAAATAATGGGAACAGTTATGGTTAAATTTGGTAGCTAAATACGCTGGGATTATTGGCACGATGCAAGATGCCAATTTCCAATAGATCATTTTATACCTATTCTTTTACATCTATTTAGATCATAGTGCACCTGATAGTGTTGAAAGATTACATCGAGAGATTACCTAATTCAAAATAATAGGCTACAGATTGAAATAAAGTTTGGTAAATGGGTGGTGAAAGATGTGACTTCAAAGTTGAATGGAAAACTATCCAAATTACAAAGATTTGGTTCACCCTCGTCATGTGAATTTTTAAAGTGGGCGTATTCGCACAGTGTCATTATATTCATTGTAGTTATAAAATTGTTATTGTAAAATTACCAAGTCTGATAAACGTTGGCTCCACTAGTTTACCATCCGTTTCTAGCCAGTAGGGCGTGGTGAATGCAATAACCACAAAAACAAACGCTAGCCCAGTACAGACAGCAGCCACCTTCAACGTTCGAGACTTGCCCATTATATTAATTTTGTTATCACGTTCAATTTTACCAATTTATTGATAGGATTATTGTTTTTTTTGCTGGAGCGTAAGAAATGGCACTTTGATTACACAAGCTCACAACAAAACTGTTATTTTTTAGTTTAGTAAATGCCGCATACTTCACGCATTCGTCGATCGATTCGACTCATGTCAGGTCAGCCATTGGCAAAAAACAGAATTATAACCTGACGTCACTAGTTCATTCAACCCTTCATCTCAAAACCATTTTTAAAATTACAACTCATTTGAACTCAATCGACCAACGTTGATATCAGTTATTTTTACTCCATAAATACAAAACCAACGTCACGACTTCTTCCACTTGCACCTTTTTCTCTATCTTGCCATTTTAACCTTTATTGAGATATGGCAGTTCGAACCGGATGTTGAAATTTTGATGTCAAATTTAAACCCACTGATATGTATGACAAACCTCGTGACAAACCTCATGAAGATTGCAATTTTAATAATTTTTAAATTGGTTTCGCCACTTCAATTGTCAGAAAGTGGAACAATTTCAGCCGATTTTTCAATGTTTATTGTATCAAAAGGTAAATCATTTCTACTGATATTTTTGTGCCTTTTTGCAGTGTGGTTCGAACCAACAGATGCGCGAAAGGCAACAAAGATTTTTCAAGATAACGAACACTGGAAAAGTTTGCTACACTTTGTTTCTCCCAACCAGAATGAGTTGTTGGCCATTGCTAGGTACTTGGAAATTCCTGTACCCATTGACTCTTGGAGCCTTGATATAGACACGGTCAAGAATATTGCTGAGAAGGTGGCGGAACACATCCCAGTTGTTTTGACAACACTTGGGTCACGAGGGCTTCTGGTATAATTATTAGACTATCAACAGATTATTCAATGATTTCAATTGGAAATTGATGGTACAGCTGATAATGAAAAAATTAAAACAGACTATAATATATGCACTTCCAAAAACATCTGGATTTCCTTATATTTTTATCAATTTGTTGATTTCATTTTTTCACAGCATTGAAATTTTTCTAAATCATATTTTCAATCCACAAACCACATTCATACCATACCGTGGACTGTAGTCTTTCCGCAATTTTTAATACGTCCATAGTATAATTTTCAGACTTAATTATTGTACAAAACTCACATTATCTATTTACAGGTATCCAGAAAAGCAACAGATACAGTTCCCTTCTATGATAAGAATGGGCGCTTGGTACTACAAGAGACCAGAGTTCAAACACGACTATATTCTGCTATTTCTCCATCTGGAGATGACCAGAAAAACGTAGTCAGTGTCAGTGGCTGCGGGGATTGTCTTGCTGCAGGCGTAATCTTCGGTATTCAAGAAGGATGGGGTGAAGCCAACTGCATGAAACTAGCCCTCCAAGCTGCATCGCTCTCTCTTGCATCTCACGATTCTGTTCCAGTAACACTATCAACCATCGCCATGTTGTTGAAATCTAGTTAATGCACCAATAGGTTGATGATTTTAACTTATAAAAATAGTTGTTGCACCTGCTACGAGAAGTTTGTAAACATTATAATCAATTATGTTGAAAAGGCAATAATGCTGACTTGACAAGATCCGACAAACCTGTTAAATCATTTTATATAATTGCGTACTAGACCTAATGATTGTGGACTCGTTATTGGCATCCTCACAGGGTATAAAAATATGTTGGTTTTCCACTGTGTTAATGTGTAGACCACGATAATCTACGTGATATACGCAACTGAATAAATATGATTTCATGGTTTGTGTTCTCTTATGTATACCTAAAGGGCGTGAAAAAACTTTTGAATTTGAACTCTTCATTACATTCCAGAATTCCAGATGAATTCCGCGTCCGTGAGATGGCTAAAATTTTTTGTATTATCTTTGAAATCCACGAATTTTTTAAAAACATGTAAGATATGTACATTGATCCTGATCAATATCTACGTCCAATGATAATATCGTGGCGTATAACTATTACTTCATATTTTCAAAAGCTCATCAACGTATCATATAATTCGTCATTCATGATGGTGAGGAGTCTTCGAACGCTCAGCTCCGAACCAATGATGTATATGCTCGAAGGTATGCTCCAAACGTGTCGCAAGCGCACGTGGTTGAATAATTCATAACCTTAAAATCAAGGGAGTTTATGACAGCTAGAAAAAGTCTGAATTCGTTGGCTGGAAATACCCTTGTAACGATGAGCGGCATCCTTAAACTGTACAAAAGACTATTAGCAAAATACCCGTTATATGTTCAATCAGCTCAAGCTGGTGAGTATAATTTTATTTTTTCAACGAGTGTTTGTGTCATGAAAAACATTAAACATGAACAAATCTCAATCAGGTTGACATCAATTACAGGCATTCTAATGGGAACTGGTGATCAAATTGCTCAGAACTTTGTTGAACGACGCAAATTCAAGGACCTAGATTTCAAACGCAGCATGCAGTTTGTTTGTATTGGCTCTTTCCTGGCAGTAAGTCGTTATTATTACACTTCGGTAAACAATATTGATGTTACCATTTACATCAGAGCAAAACTCATGTTTGCAGCGCTTTACAATTCATGATTCATCAGTTCAGTCATTTTACAATATCGCTATCAATTTTGAATGAGAGCGTGGGACAAGTAACTGCTATTAAAATACACGGTATGTCTGAGTTTGTCATTATGAGTAAAAGTAAAGCCGGTTGAACAGCTCCTTGGGAAAAAGGATTTTCAAGAAAATATCTGTGATGAGAAGTTAATCGTACATACATGGCAACCAACGAATTCTAAGTCTGAATTCGTTGATGGAAACAATGAACAGAAAACAATTTCATCAAAAACTAATGAGTGAAAAAATGAACATCATATGAGTATGAGCAATAAATCTAAGATGACACTTCAAAACTAAGACAGATTCACTGAGTTTATTTTTGTAGAAAAACATGTAATTTTAGGGCCCCACAACATCAACCTGGTATGGAATTTTGGAAAGAAATATTGGGTCTAAAAGTCCAACAGCCGCTTTGAAAAAGGTGCTGTTAGATCAAGGATGTTTCGCACCAGTTTTTCTAACAGTATTATTAACAGTTATCGGTACGATGCAAGGAAACGATTTTGAAGGAATAAAACGAAAACTGAAAAGTGATTACTTCGACATACTGTCCAATAATTACAAGGTAATAAAATAGTGTTACCGATGTACAAAAATATATAGTGTGCCACGTTGTGAATTTCGACGTGTGAATAATGCATTCTGCTTTCATATTTCACAGCTGTGGCCCATGGTTCAATTAGCTAATTTTTATTTCATTCGGTTGGAGTACCAAGTGTTGGTAGTACAATCGGTCGCTTTATTCTGGAATACGTATATCTCCTACAGGACAAACCAAGATATACAACCTCATAACAAAAGCATATAACTCGATAGAGTGGATGATAAAACTTTTAATAAAGTTCTACGACTTAGGCAAGGTAACGTTTTCATCGTCTCTATTCTCGTGTAGATGTTTGTATAATTACCCGATACACTCACGATCGTAAAACATGAGCATTCTTTCAGATGTGACTTTTAGCTAATAATTGAACATAGTTCATGGAACGTTCATTGAAAATAATACCAAAAATATGGGTATAATTAATTGTCTGAGCCCTGACAATATCAAATGAACTTCTTTTCCACGTATTCATATTAACAACTTTGTCCATCTTAATTTTCGTCACAAAACGAATAATGTAAAATATAAGTAGTCATTGAATGTTGCAAAGTAGACGAAAAGATGATAGGGTATTTGTAGCCTTTGTCGACGATTAGACCATATGCGAAGGACAACCTGTTTTCTGCAATATGTGGGAACCTGATATTGCTCTTTCCCAACCCATTGAAAATCATATGCGCCATTTGCGCCTACAATACGCATGGACATACGAATACGCATAATCGTGTTGTTGAAACGCGTCTATTAACACTCATTAGCTTGTATGGAACTGATGTCATCTGTGAAAGGTGGAACGATACAGAAAACGCTATTGTACATACAACTGGACTGTAGATGAATACAACGATGAATGGCTTCGCGGCCAAGCTCGCTTGGACAACTTTTCGTAGCCGACCCAGCTACACGAAAAAGTTGTCCAAACGCGCGGTTGACCGCGTAGCGATTCAGAATCAACCTAACCGGATGTACATAAGTATAAATACCTGTATTACTAGCATGACGCGCATAAATATTGAGGCAATAAACATTTGCATAGTTACATCATGGAGGTATAGAGATCATGGTTACATAGTCTTAAAAATGTCATGAAGCAAGGTGTGGAGAAATAAATGGAGTACAGTTTTCTATTGGCGTCGTGTTGGAAAATAGTCTGATTAGGTAACATATCAGTAACTCTGAATCTCGGATTCGGTCTAATGAAGACAATCAATGCTTGAAAGTTTGAAAATTAATTCATCTCCTTTTTTTGAAAAGGTTTATCACTCTTCCGATGTTAATTACCCGAGAGTAATAAGGCCTGTTGGGAGATATTTGTAATAAAATGAAAAATATCCACAAATTTTAATGTTAATCACTATTCAAGGGCATTTTCTATAAAATATAAACAAAAAATGGCAATTTTTAACGTAAACAAAAAGGAAAGTAAGAATTTAAGGTGTAATAGGGTAATAAGGCCTACAGGTTGAGCATCAACACTTAAATAATTAAACTAAACTTTATTATTAAACTATACATACTTAAACTATACTTAAATATATTAAGTAATATATTTGGTATTTGAGATCACAAATCACGTGAATGCAGCATTAATACTTTGATTATTGATCTTAAATTCCGGACATATTTAAATTATACATAGTTTAACTATTTAGTTATGTTAAAGAAGGCCTTATTACCCTATGGTAGAATAAGGCCTAAGTGTAAAGTTTTTTAAAACGTTTTTATTTTGCTTCAGTTTATGGTAAAAGTTACCATTTTTTGAAATACTTTATAGAAAATGCCCTTTAATAATGATTAACATCAAAACTTGTTGATTAAATTGGATAGTTCTCATTTTATTACAAATATCGCTTAGCTAAACCTTATTACTTGCATAGGATGATAGTTTGCACACCACCAAAACTTGTCTTGAAAGTGAAAATTAATCGTCTTCCAAAAATTAACTTTTAATTAACCGATTATAATAGGCAATATGTGAAATTAGCTTATACTACGCCCTACAATGAACGGTGAAAGGTATTTCATAGATACATTGCGTTACTTCCATTTATAAATATTATTAATATTTTATTTGTTTTTTAGCTATTTATTTATTTATTTCATTTTTTTTTGTCTCATGTTACTTACAAAATAATAGTATATTTCGAAAACGTAACAAGTGAATATAAAAAGTGTGAAGGGTGTTCAAAAAATAAATCACCATTAACACAATCATTAGCATATTATTTACAAATTTTATGAGTAAATTAGATTTGTAGAACACCCTGTACGTGCTAAGTACTAGATGGTGCAGCGAAAAGTAGCTGAACAAACAATTTTCATATTTGACAAAACGGCGATTTCCACCATCTTTGTCTTCATCTGAATTTCGTTGCATGAACTAGACTAGTATTTTCTAGATATATCGTTCGGAATGATTACGCATCGAGGTGTATTTTTACTGTACAATTAGGAATACCTTTGAGGCCATTAAGTTAGTAGCACATTTTATCTAAATCAATTACTCATTTTGGAAATCTTGAATTTTGTGAATTTCATCAACATCGCATATTCGGCAATGTAGTGTTTATCTATGATCACTAAGGTGGGCCAGATACAATGAAATTGAGTAAATCCTAACTATAGTCAATTTGTTACATATTATATAAGTACATTTTGAGTAAAATACTTGAATATTAAATTGGATTTCGTTAATGGTCAATCATTACCACCACTCTTATAAAAATTCTATTTTGAAAATTCTCATAATTTTTAAATAAGAAGGATAACTGATAAGTAGGAATTATCAAATTTGAAGTAATACGGTCATCACAGCTTTCAGTTCATCTAATCTTTGATAGGAGATGAAATTGTATTTCAGAATCATAAATAATTTTTCTTCCTTTTGACGTAAATTACTTTTTGTTGCAGCGAGGGGATAGTCGATTCATGTCCTATCAGCAGTCTGGTCGGATGTACAAATTTTAAATGGCGCAGTAACTGCGGCGTTTATGTTAGATTAGATATTATATCACACACGTGCATCACATTTCAACAAAGTTAGGCATGAATTTACACGTGATGATGCAAGTCAACATTTACACGTAATCTTTTTCTGTCTATACATAGAAGCACCGCTTATATCCCATCAACTTCGTGTAAACAAGCAATGGGGGAATTTTAATTTGAAATAAATACTATGTTATTAGAGTTACCGTATATTTAGTAGAATGTTTTTCGCAAAAAACAATTAAATAACAGACTGATAACTCAATGAATTTTCAGACAGATCACCGCCGTAGGCAGTGTTGTTTGCATTCATTTTTTATTTTAATTGATATACTGTTTGTGTACCTTGGCCGATCTTTAAGTACTATTCAATATGCTGTCGTACAAATCGTGTTTTGTCTACCTTAGCATTGATGAGTTTTAGAAAAAAAAAAACGATCTAGCTGTACTTTCAACTCTTATTTAAACCTCACAAATCTACAGACGGAATTTTTTCTGCTTTGGCAACAGCTGCCGGTATAGTGTCTGTAGTTCTGGACCGTGTACAAGGCCCGAGAAGTTGAGTACACGATAACTCGCCTGTTTGAATAGAATGAACCTTCTTCAGCAAATCGTAGTTTATACGTTGAGTTACGACTGCATCTTTTCTGGAATCAAAGATTAAAAGTACAATTGTATTGAGCACTGTCGAAAACAGAACAAAACAGAACAGTTACAACTTATTGAGCGCTCATATTCGAACTCACTTGTAGTCTGGGTGAGTAATTACTTCATTCCTAAGCCATGCGGCCGTTGTCATGAGGTCGCCAGAAGCTCGTCTCTGAATTAATTTCAAATACCTTTGTACGGTACAATGCGTATCTGCGTCTACATCCATACTTGACAAGTAAGAGTTGACTAATGGTATCAAGCCGGGAAAAACACCGTCCTGTTTGGAGGAGAAGCAGGCTGAATAGTTACGTTAATTATGATTTAAGCTGCAGGATAGAGTCCTGTCGAATTTATCCAATTCAGTGGAATTTATGGTCACAAACTGGTGTCTTGGAAATCTATCATTGTAGCTACGTATATACTGCCGGCCAAAAGTTTGGATACACTTGTCGAGATTTCTAATCACACTTGAAGTTGGATACTTCAGTCAAAAAAAGAGATAATCAGATTTTTCAAACGGCATTTTGCAGGGGACAAATTCAGCTTCATTTTTCTTTTTTGAAAAAAAATTTATAATTTTTTTTTAACCCGGTATGAATTTTCCAATGTGGCCATTTTTTGACGATTTTTTGCTTTGTGAAAATTGGGTGCATAATCCGTGGAAAATTTGATTATCAGTTTTTTCTATGAACTACTAAAAGAGGATGTCAAGAGCTTCATTTTCATTTTTTAAAAAGTTTCATGCGATTTTTTTTCGCGTCGTTATTGCATTTTTGGCGAAAATGCGGCGTAATCTAAGAACTATGGGGTTTCGGAGAAAATGGCAAGGGGGTAAAAAGTTGCATGGGTTTACACTGGGATGGCTGAAATTTTTTCAGAATTTTCTTCTGAATTTTTTTTTAGTCATTAGTCATTATTTTGAAAAAGTCATGGTGAAAAAAATTTGAAGAAAAAATCTGAAAAATTTCAAAAAAATTTAAAGTAATAAACAAAGTTTTTTTATTTGATATTTTGTCCCAAACCTCATAGTTCTCGAATTACGCCACTCTTACTCATCAGAGTTCCGACTCAAAATGAAAGATGAAAAAAATTTGTTGAGAAAAATTCTGAAAAAATTCCAGCCATCTCAATGTGAACCCATGCAACTTTTTACCCCCTTGCCATTTTCTCCGAAACCCTATAGTTCTTAGAGTACGCCGCATTTTCACCAAAAATGCAATAACGGCGCAAAAAAAAATCGCATGAAACTTATTAAAAAACGAAAATAAAGCTCTTGCCATCCTTTTTTAGTATTTCATAGAAAAAACTGATAATAAAATTTTCCACGGATTATGCGCCCAATTTTCAAAGAGCCAAAAATGGCCACATTGGAAAATTTTTACCGGGTCCAAAAACGATTGTAATTTTTTTTTTATCAAAATGAAGCTGAAACTGTCCCCTTCAAAACGCCGTTCAAAAAACCTGATTATTTTTTTTTTTGCTGAAGTATCTAACTTTTAGTGTGATTAGAAATCTCGACAAGTGTATCCAAACTTTTGGCCGGCAATGTATGTTCATAGAAAACGCTATTAAAAAAAAAGAATCTAATAAATATGTTCAGTCAAAAATAATAGGTAATATGTGAAATTAGCTACTGCAAGTAGTCAAAAAACAAATTATATACCTTTCCATTAATTATTTCATTAACTGAAAATTCGGTGCACTCAGTTTCAATGTCAGCGCATTGCTTAGCGTCGGACGTTATGTCTTTTCTAAACCAGAACTTTTCCTTTTTGACCGCATCTCGTTTTTGGGCTTTAGCCATATTTTCATCTACTTTGCTAATCGGTATAAGCAAATTCAATTTGTAGCTAAGTATTACTCTTGTTAATAAAACCACGAAACAGACTATAGCCGCGTTTTCAAAGTCTGTAATTTGTACTTCGCAAGGCCTAAATTCCACACGCCATCCAATCGAAGAATTTGGAGGAGGTGGCTTGAAGCGCATTGTTTGCCAATTTGTTGATTGAATGTTCTGGAATTTGAAGAATTCTGTACTTTCTCGTGCTAATGGTAATGAAACGTATTCAACTCCATTATTGAAACTTACTTCAAAATGATCAGTGTCCTCCTCATCGTTTTGATGAACTTTTTCAGTAAACAGTGAGACCGAGTCTCTGATGAATAAGTGAGCGACGTGTTGTGCAAGTAATTTGTCAATTCCATTGTTTATAAGTTGTTGAAATATCTCTTCGTCGTACGTCAAAGGAACATCGTTGTATTTATCACCTTGTTCACTCAAGTAAGAATCTATCGAGTCATACCTAGATTTGCTGATTCTAAATTTATTCTCTTTCAGCGGCTTCAACCCGCGTTCTTCTTTTGTTCTACAGTCAACAGAACATGATATGACGTTCCATCGGCAATCCACATCGGTTACATAACCTTTATGCAATGGGCTTGCTGCCGTTAGAGCTAGCTGGTATAAGAAAAAGAAATAAAAAAGAGATTTCAATACCTCCATTGCTGAATTGACGACTTTGATTTGATGGATGACTCAAAGATAGTTTATCATTTTGCTTAATCTAATGGTTTGACTTACCATTATTGGACAAAGTGGAGTAAGCTGATCGTACAATGTTCGAGCCTCTTGTATATTGCAAGCTTGAAAGGTCAATTGTAAACAGCAGCACCCCATCCCAAAACCCATGGCATCCATGTACACGTGGTCTTCTTTTGCAGCTTGCTCACTCGTCCCATCATCTCCCAACAAGGCTAAGTCTTCTTTGAACGGTTGGGGAACCTTTTCATCTCGAAAAACTGCAAATTGAATCGATTTCGTCGATGCTATCGACTTAACTATTCAAATAACAACGAAATTCCAGGACACAACGTTTATGGTTTGATAAACTGGATATATTTCTATTCTTGACTCACCAGGCAGGTTTATGGCCACTTTTTCACCTCGTCTCTGCCTAATGTTTCTAGTCAATGTCTTGAACCTTGGATGACCAGGAAATATGGCTTCATCAGGAAAGAATAAGCTGCGTGACGCACCACTGACCGGAGTTGGCTTTGTCGGTGGATATGTGAAATCTGGTGCCCCCAACCTACCAGTTATTTCCAAATGTAGTAAAATAAGTTCACAACACAATCATCACATTTGGCGTCTCGTTTCCACTAGAATATCCTCATTACAAGTTCTAAATACGTGCACAATTACCTTGGGAAACTTGTCAATGACATCAGTACTTCACCAGGTTGAAGTAACATAGTTGCCTCTTGTCTTCGGTATTGCATATTTGCCTCGACCACATTAAAATGTGCAAGCAATCCTCCGTATGGTTTTCCAGGTGTTCCTTCGATCATATATGCTCCATATTCTGGTCTCCATAGCGATTTCACATTACTGTGTAACAATTAAAGTTATCTTATTCATATCTACTGTGCCATAATTTTATATTATCTCAAGTAGAGTAGGAGATTTGAATGTTGGGTTACATACGTGAGGAATTCAATCTAATCAATCTTCGTTACAAGAGCATGAACTCAAATAACTATAATCTTATCTCAGCAAACGAGCGCAATAATGCAAAGGTGGCATAGTGCATCGCCGAATACTCCAACTATAGATTTATAGCATGTTAAACGATGATTTTTTCTCTACTTTAAAAAATTATGTAGTACACAGTTTTGTTGCATAGTCATGAAAAACCTTGAAAAGGCAAAGTTTAGAATTTGAATTCCTACAATGACATTCAGTTTCCTGTTCGAAATTATTTTACAGGTGTGACCCTTATCTGGATTTGATATGTTTGCAACCGAGAGTGAGATAAAAATTTTAATTGATCAGGGATAGTATTATGAGAACATTGAATAACAGAATTAGAGAAACGTTTTTCCAATTCAATCTTCGAAGAAGATTTCAAGAATCTAGTTTTCTTTAAATACCATCTAGTGATGAAAATTGCATAGTATAGTCAACTTACATTGGGTCTTGAAGTTCTTTTTCATTAAGAGTATTCAAAATTTCTTCAGCTCGCAAACTAACTTTAGCTGTTTTTTCTTCATGATTGAATTTAACCAAAACATATTCCACCTGCAAAACATACCAAGGATTTTATGGGTTACTTGGGTAGTAGTTTCACTTTAGGAAATGTTCAAAAGTACATTTCACATAACAAGATACACATAAGACATAATAAAAGTATATCAGAGCACTGCACAAGCATGAAATCATTTACTTTGCTGATTTTTCAATGGTATGAAAATAATTATAACTAAAAGTCTATGATTGTATGATAATACGCAATGTAATGCCAAAATGCATGATGCAATTCCCTTGGGTTTATCTCTTGAACACTCATTAATTGAAGTTGAAAGAAACTATGGATGTGATTCATTTATTTTTGAAGGTGAACTTCCAGGGTATGGATAGACCAAAGAGTGGATATCTTGTGAATCCTAAACGTTTCCCTGAATAAAAGTATGGGTATCATAAGATTAGTGCAGGTGACACGAGAGTTGAGGCATTTGATGTAAATAGGAAGAGCTTGCTAACCCTGAACTGCTGTAATTTTGGATTGACGGGTAGGTGACTGCGCGAAAGGGCTCGAGAGATTTAAGTGTTTCATAATAAGATGTACAATAAAATTCGCGTAGTCTCAGAGGTACATAATTGCCATGTAATCTCCTACCTCATCACCCCATTTGAGAACGTCTCCCTGTCTGTCCCTCAGCCTTTTGTACAGGTTAATAAATTGCACAATGCCGTGTTTTCGTACATGATCTGACAAGTTCTTGGTATCCTCCCAACTCATGGGGCTTCCTTCAGTCAGTAAGCCCATCTTTGAGGAGTGTTTCTTTTCTATTAAGGCGTTGTTAAAAGTCGACACAAATGTTCAACAAGATCGAATGTTTTGTTGACAGAAGGGTTGCACGTCCAACACTGCAGATTCGCTACAGCCACTTTCAGTGCTTGAAGCTTGGTGACTAGACTTTGATTCAAACGATTAAAATGAGAAGCGAGCTGTTTTTTTTTGTTGTTTAATCTGAATTTTTATTTTTCGTAATCGGATAGATTTCAATCAAAAAAGTTTCATTAAGTTGTTCGAAACGTCAATCGCGAGCTGCTTCAATAATCCGCGTGTTTGATGTGGGGTCTGATGATAACTGAAATCCACTATGAGCCATTTTGCTCGTTATAAGTTTTCGTTATGTGATGCAATTCCGTATTGCGGAAGGGATTGTTATTACCATTAGATGAATTACGCAAGAAACACGAAGTTTCATAATTTTTTCCTTATTCGTCGTTTACATGACCCGGGAAAATTAAATTTCAGATAAACGACAGCAGACGATGTTTTGGTCGACTTACCGAAAACCGCGGTTGCGACTGAAAATGAAACCTACTCTAAAATCTGTCAAATAATCATTTGTCACCATTCTTTGAGATATGCGTGTCTAGTAACATTCATGTAGAGTTCATGACAAATTGCTAATAAAAAAAAAAACATTAGTTATTTTATCATTTCTTCGGGTCAACAGGTGTCAAGGCTGCGCAAAGAGAATTGGTACTTGCCCCCTTTATAACATCCAATTTAATGTTAGATTATATCATCTGTATAAGGGACTTTATTTTCTGGAATTCAGATCTGGTCTATTTAAATACTGAAATATTACAGCACTCGAATGGTATGCGTAGCCACAAAGGGACAACAATGATTGTCATTCTTATCAACTCCGGTTGGAATTATATTTCCTGTGAAGTCGGGAAGTAAATATTATACGATCATGTTTCAATATTACATACAGCTCACAGGATAGAGATCGTTTGGAAATGTAACCGTGAAATTGATATTGCAACAGTAAGAATTACATAGGTGATAATGAGGCCAACTTACCATAGATATATCCATTAA
The DNA here is from genome assembly GCA_963978495.1 of Athalia circularis. Classification (NCBI taxonomy): domain Eukaryota; kingdom Metazoa; phylum Arthropoda; class Insecta; order Hymenoptera; family Athaliidae; genus Athalia; species Athalia circularis. The sequence continues at coordinate 15,383,261 of OZ021698.1, read as the reverse complement.
AATAGGAGTCCCATCAGATAAGATCTTTGAATCCCTCTTGTTCTATATGATACATATAATATATGATCACTTACACCCATCAGACAAAGATCTTCATAATACCGGTATGAAAAGTCTTTGTTTTCAATAGTGTGATTTTTGGCAATAGATAACAATATGAATTATATTATGGCAACCTAATAAAACCCTATGATAATCTGATTGGTGCGTAAATGTATAGTTACTCATTGCTCTGTTGAAATCGAGAATCATACAATACAAGGAATTGCTATCACCCTAATACACTCCTCAAAAAAATTAGAGCATCACCTCAACTTCTACACGAAAAGGATCGATTTTCAAACGCTCATAACTTTTGAACAAATGCCGGTAAATAGATGAATCTTGAACGAAATTGTAGCTTCTTGGCCCTTTTCATCAATATTTTTCTTGGCGTCTCCTCTCTCTGGCGCAAGGCCTTAAAACGATTGATGCAAGATTCACTTTTTGAGATCAAATTTATAGCAACGCACAGGGCCAACGGATTTTTTTCCTGAATCGGCTTCGAGTGCTAGTTAGGAAATTTCATCAGCTTCAGAATGCTTTTTTTTACTCTATTCGATTTTTCTTGGCGATGCCACGCGCATTTGAAACAAAAAACTCCGATTCACCTTCGAAGAGCTGTGCCTTCTAAACAAATTATTGCACATTAATAATTAAGCAGCGTAACTCCGCGAAAAATGATTGCAATTTCATCAGTAAAAAGAGTGATTTGAAGAGGAAAGATGGAGCTTTCCGAAACATGAAGTCGTTTTCATTTACCAAACGCCCTTGTGTAAATTTTGGAGAGTTGTTTCAGCCCAAATTTTCAAGACTTAAACCGATACGCTCTGCTGTATTGATAGTGGAATAGAAAATTGAAAGAATCAGTAAATTTTTCTTGACTCCAATGTCCTTACAGAACATGAAATTTTGAAAAAATCAACGTCATGGATTAATGTGCAATGATTTGTTTAGAAATTATAGCGATTCTGAGGTGAATCGGAGTTTTTTGTTTCAAACGGGCGTGGCATCGCAAGAAAAATCATAGCGCAAAAAAAATTAGCATTTGCAGCTGATGAAATTTCCTAACTAGCACTCGAAGCCGATTCAGGAAAAAAGAAATCCGTTGACCCTGTGTGTTGCTCCAAAGTTAATCTCAAAAAGTGAATTTCTGCACCTTGCGCCAGAGAGAAAAGACGCCCATAAAAATATTGATAAAAATGGCCTGGAAGAGGAAAGTTTAAGCTACAATTTCGTTCAGGATTCATCCATTTACCGGCATTGGTTCAAAAGTTATGAGCGTTTGAAAATCGATCATTTTCGCGCAAAAGTCAAGGTGTTGCTCCAATTCTTTTGAAGAGTGTATAAGAATACATGAGAGAATCATCATTTTTGATGTTTGCCAAGTTCTTTATGAACAGATATCGCTAAGAATGTGATTTGCGGCCTATTTCATTTCAGACCATGTATATATTTCTCTAGAAATATACCCGAATTTTATTCTGCTTTCCTGGTAACCAGAGCAGATTTCTGAGCAGTAGTCAAACCTATCATGACCTGTCAGTCGATGATGTGTCGCGATCATATTACCTCTGATATTACTCAAAGAAAGAGCGAGTGGCTTGAACTTCAGATCCGTATCCAGTCAATTTTGTCACAGCTGCTAGTTACCATTTCCACCACCTTGGATTCTAATCAGTTAACCTAATATAGTGCTCCGCCATCGGTTACATGCCACTGGCAACACACTTGTATTGACTGGCCAAATTTTAAGTCCAACATACTTGGATACGCCTTTGTTAAATAGTGAATTCACTTCACATTTGTAATATAGCCAATCGACTAATACTTCTCAGATAGTAACAATGAAAATTTATTTCACCTGTTTTCCCGTAGTTTCTTTAAAGCTATTTAGAACCACTATACTTTGCGATTTCCTGTAACCGCGGAGTTTACTCGCCAAGCACTTGATTAGACTCTCTTGAATTCGATATGACGTAACATCTACTTTTGAGGACAAACAAGCGCATCCAAATACCAGTCATGGATGCTCCATGCACAATTTGAAAGTCTACGGCTATCTTAACAAACGTATGTAGGCCTCAGTTGACATACCTTTGTAACGAAAAAATCAAGTATTGTGGATAAAATTATTCTCAGCGCAACGATCAGCAATAAACGTTTCACTTGATGGAAGAAAATTCATAGATCATCAAATACTCACGCGCTATGACGTAGAGTGAGAAAGTTCTTTGATATTCATCACACCAAATTGCTCCACCTATAAGTCAAATAGGTCTAAGCTTGTAGCTGAATTCGTGAAAAAAAGGGATAATATGAATTTATCCAGAAAGGTTAAATGCCAGACGTTCTATGATTAGGAAACTACTTTGAGCAATAAGAAAATGGGCTTTTATTTTTTCCAACTTTCAACTTTATTCAGACGCCAGCATGAAACTTCGTCAGCAAGATCCGTAGATAGGAACACTCGGCTTTTGTTTAGTCAAACAGTCCAAAACCCATGTCATCGTCTTCTTCTTCAGATTCTTCTTTCTTTTCTTCTTTTTTCTCAGCAGCAGGGGCTGCGGCAGCAGCGACTGGAGCAGCAGCAGCGGCAGCTACAGCAAACTTGCTGGGATCCTGGAACAGCATAGGACACAAAATTCCGTTAAAAAATTGTATAGATTGTTTTTCAGATGTAGCTTGGCATTCAATTAAAGAGTAACTAGGATACAGACAGATATTCAGACAGCGAATTCACGCGATTTATCAACTGAGAGCAGGCACGTTAGTGGGTTCAGCTATTTCTAGCTCTAACGTGTTAGTCCTTTACTTCAGACGCGATAGGCTTTCATCATCAAGGCATGATATACATGTTACGTAATACAACAAATTGTCAAATTTGATAGTATTTGAATAAGTTACCTTGATGTACTCCTTGATAGTAGTGGCTTCCTTGAATTCGACCTCCGTAGTTGCAGCAATAGCAAGCAAGTTCTTAAATCCGTTAGCGATGCTATGAGGAGCGCTTGCAATTGTGGGATAGCTGATGGCTAGGCACACAGAAGCCAAGTTGGCAACTCCAGCCAAGAACTTAGCGCGCAGATCCTCAGGCTTGATGTCCAAAATTTCCGGAGCAAAGATGGTACCAGAATCATACACTTGTTCGACCAACAAACCATACGAGAAGGGAGAGATGTTCAACATGTTCAGAAGTGTAGCTTCTGAAGCTCCCACCTTGTCTCCAGGCTTCAAAATGTGCACGTCATTCTGTAAAATGAATTCAAAGTAATCAAAATGTAGTTGTACCTGATGATCAAATTTTTTAGTTGATCCCAAAAGTAATTACACCTTTGTTTCAATTTACATCACAATGTATCACAAGATCATAAACTCACGATGATTTCAATGGTACCCTTGGAAATCTTGGTTGGGATGCTCAAGGCTTGGAAGAATGAAGTTTTTTCAGGTCCGAGTCCAGTATTTTGAGCAGGAATGATGACACTCAATGGTGCAATAGCACCAGCCCTAGCAGGTGCACGAACTTTGTTCTCGATCAACTTGTCTCTAACCTCGACAAGATCTCCACGAGTGAAAACAAAGCCAACATTGCCACGGATGTGTGGTAGCAGTTTTTCGAGTGCCTGATTGCGTTCAATGTGACCACGAATGGCTTTCCGCATCATGGTGTTTTTGCCCATGAGTACGACGGCATTGCCACGTAGTGACATACGAATCTGCTGCATCTGTTTCGAGCCAACATTGTCCGCGCCCACGATGAAACATTTTGGGTAGTCATCCAAAAGTTGCTAGAAACATAGATATTATTTACTATGCAATCTCCATTACTTTACACACATAATTTCTACCAATTTGAGTGTTGAGAAATTGCAAGATTTCAAAACTGCATTATACTAACTGCGCCTTGATAGTTAAATGTTCTGGAATACACAATTACATAAAATTTATGCCGCCGGATTGTAAAAACTTTCGTCATTGTTAACACCATCATTGAACCATCGTTATGCCAGCATCTGATGCCTGCATGATTGCAAAATAATGCAGGCGGTAAGGATAATTTTAACTGCAAACTAAATGTCCCCCTGTTTTATTTGCGATCTCACAGGGTATTCCGAAAACCAAAGCAATTCACGATGATCAAATGTGTACTCACAATAAGTTTGGTGAAGTAGTTTGACTTCCATGTTGCTTTGTCCTCCCTACCCATCTTTGGTGCGTGTAGGGATACCTTGAAGGAGTTTAAGGGCTGAAAAATCGGAAGTGTCGAATTAATATACTATTCTTAGAAAAACTAAATTATTCAATAAGTTGCATGACGTTTAGGCTGTGGAGGAATTAATAAAATAAGTGAAACAGCCGGATAGAAATCGGATATAGCGTATGTTTGAAACGTGACCGTTACAACCTAGCATTCGAGCACATGTTCGCGACTGGTATTTATACAATTCCATCAAGTCGATTTTCTCATCGTTCAGACAATATAGAATGAACATTAATTATCACATTCAGAATACTTATTCATTTCCGAACCATAATATTGAGTAAAAAGGAGAAAATGGAATAAAAGTGGGGTAATTCAACGAACTTACCTCAGCAAGATAAACGGGCGTAATGGAAGAGAAGGTCGATGCCGGACGGCGGATGTAGCCGAGGGACTCTGCCGGAAAAATCGTCAAATGTCGATGACTCGTGTTACGTCCCCACTCTCGCGGATGATATTCGGGTTACTATTCGCCCGGGAATATTGAAATATTCGGTCTAAGCGCACGGAAAGGAATTCTGTATCAAATGAAACTGAATGGAATTGGGTTTGATAAAAATAAATATATTTGAATGTTTAGAGTCAGTCACAATTAGTAAATGTTCTTAGCGTTCAGAGAATAAGGTCGAGATGCAGATTGAAAGTTAAAGTATCGTGGTTCAAAAAGAAGTGACTTGTTCCACACTTGTTCCCTATTTCGGCTTTAGGATTCTGGTCACGGAGCTAGAAAAGACAGGAGGAACCAGGGCGGCCTTCCCGGCGCCATAAGCGTTGACTGTCTTTACTAATCTTCAGTCAACAATGAACGGCGTTGACTCGTTGAAGATTGGTAAGGTACGCTTCTGTATGTGATATTCGATTTACTCTTTATCATTTAAATTATAATGTGTGCAAAAATAATAATTATTGTTTACCGGACTGGATTGAAATATTTATTCGCTATCGGATGCATGCAGCAAAATCAGCGTTGACTAAAGACAAATCCTCAGTCACTTTGATCATTTCCAGGAGGTATTTGCGCAGCCCACGCGTTGGTTACGCGATCAGGAATTGAGTAGGTATTATAATATTTGTTGAGAAGATATTACTCGATGACATACAAGAGAAATTCATTTACCACAGAGCTGATAATTCTCATGATACAAGAGATTCAACATTCTAATGTATGAATATTTGCACGTAATCGTTTATTCTATGCCACTTAAAATCTACAATAAAAAAAATATCATCCAATTATAAAATGACAAATAATCGACCGATGAGTTCAAACTTGGATTTTGAGAATCAATAAGTACAACTTTCCTGAGCCACTTGACAATGATCCAAACGAGACTCACCAACCTCCCTTTTCATGAGATTACATGCATATGAGAAAGAATAATTTGCTCCTTCACAGGCGGTTAATACTGCAAGTTCATCAGCATGCTTTATAAAATTGCCTTTTCAGTCATAAGCGATCAAATTTTTAGAAACTTATGCAGAATACATGATGATTTATAAACGAAGATTGATACATGTAGGTAGTTTACATTGTACCGTCACACTCCGTCGATACAAGAAGTCACACAATCGTTTACAAAAATATAATATAGTACTGGAAAATTTCCGTAATCGTAATTTAAAAATATTATTGTTTTATCTTTAAATCGCTAACATTAATATTTCTGGTAGGTGTGTCCTCGTGAGGGACAACTTTATAATAACAATAACTAAGTATTTACAGGTGCTTAAATTTAACCGGGTTGTTTAAGATACCTTAACATTATCGCTAAAATAATTTTAACGTCACGTTGCACTTCGGCAATATTTTAGTATAAATTTGTCGTTTTCTGTTTGCCATTCATTTATTATTTTCATTTTTCTCTAAGGCACTCAATTAGTATGATTTCTAATATAATCTTACATTTGAAATACCCGAGTAATACCCGTCCATCTGTGTTTTTTTTTTATATTATCACGTCTTGTAAAAATGTCACCTGATATCTTCTTGCAAATTTAAATACCTCAATTTCTAGTGACAGCCAAGTATGCTTGAAATGATACAATAGGGCACCTAATTGCTACTGATCAATATGGTTTTGACAAATTTCTCAAGTTACAGTTGAGGAATGCATAATAAATTGCTGCATCTTGATCTACAACGGATTTTAGAGTATTCATTGATGATGCGTTTACATATTACATATTTCTCCCATATCCTCATTAGCAAGAGGGTCGCTCTTATAAATTGTGCTATTGAAAGAGATTTCGTATTTAGGGATATCTACAGCATCAGTAAACGGTATCGAAAGCTTGTCCCTATTTATTCACTAAGTTCTATCGATCATCTTCACAGCTTTTCAGCGCATATATAATACCTTATAGCAAAATACTATATACTTATAGGTAAAAAAGAAAAAACAATTAAAATTAACAGGCTATCATGTTACTTAGCTAGCAGCAATTAAAAAAAATCTCGTAAAAAAAAAAGTTTTAAATGTCACTAAAATCTGTTGCACTGGTCGTACTGTTGCTCACTCGTAAGTTAATGATAGCATACAAAATGAATCGTCGAATTATCGTGATCAATCCTAGAGGCATTGAAACACTATCGTGATTGTGGGCCACTCAGCATAACACCAACTTTCTCGTAGGCATAAGCCAAGTTTCTTGCTAGGCCGGCGATACAGCCATGCTGTTGAATTGTTTGAAATCTGTATGTTCGGCAAACCTTTTCGTTGTCGATGTAGGTAACAGCGGCCATCAGCGGGCACATAATAATCTTCGTGTGGTCAAGAAAGTTGATCTGAAAATCAATTCGGAACACCTTTAGAACGCACTAGGAATTTACAAGATTAATTTGAGACACAGTCTTTAGAAACATGTGCACACATTTTGAAGGATAGAAAGCGTCGAGAAAGAACAAATGACTATATTATAAATACCTGAACAGATCCATTGGTCAGCTGCATGACAACGGCGCTTTGTGTTCTGAACCACTGATGCATGTAGGGAATTCTGGACATTGAATCCATTGGCTTAACAGCAATATCACTACCGGCATTCATCAAATGCTCGTTCATGTATCGTTGAAAGTAATTCAACAGTTTCATTTTTTTGTCCAAAATGCTGGGGTAATCCTTGACTGTATAATATAACTCGGTTCCTTCTCGATTTATATAATGAACATTGAAACCATTGGCGAGCATTATCAGACGAGTGCCGTCATTGTACATTACGCCGACCCCTTTGTCGGACAATTGATAACCAAAACCATATTTATCGGAGTAGTCTACCCATTTGCTGATCCAAACAAACGGTTGAGCGTCAGGATCTGTCATCTCATCTAGACAATACATAAGCGTAGGCTTAGACATGACAATACATTGGAATAGGTAGAACGGCGTGATAATATACAATGTATCATAGTGGCGAGGCAATATCTTATTAACAAATATTTATAGCAAGGTAAAAAAAAATTATTCGATGCTGGAATAGTTGGTGTAGGTTAATATCAATCACGAACATAAATAAAACTGAGTGAACTACTACTTGACAGGCTTTCAAGCAAGTTATAATAAATATTAGGTTCTCCAATAATGAATGCAAGAACATTGTATATTAACATTGTATAAGGAATGGAGCATGCCTGAGGTTTCCAGGATAATCTGATAGGGTCTTGGCGGGTCTGTATTAGGGGGATAAAATCAATTGGTCAATCAAAATTGTAACATGCTTATGAAGGATTGCAGGAACCGGAAAATACAAATATATGCAATGCACGAGACAATTGGCATTCTACGGCATCTCATACCTCCACTGCTGATTGTGTCTCTGGCAGGTTTGGTTTTTAAGACTGCTGCTAGCTGATCTTTCAATGTTTGCAGCATTTTTCGGATATCGTGATATAATTTCTGTTCGTCATTAACTTCATGGGTCTTGGTTTTAACAGCCGGGCTACGAGGAACTCGAAACAAGATTTCCTGCACGTCTCCGCCACCATTTCCGTTCATTTCTGTTAGGGGCTTGCGTTGATTGTGCATTTCCAGCACATCCATACGAGGTGCCATGGTGAGGCAAGATATTGGAAGACTCGTTGGTAGAAAACCTGAAAATTTAATCAAGCTTTATTTGAAATTCCTATCAAAAAAATCATACTACATATTCATGTATTAATATTTCATTCGTGATCCAGATCCATGAACCAGTAGTGAACAATCTATCTCATTATATGAGTTATCCACTTGTCTTTGATGACCTCAATTAAGCTTTCCTACTCATATAATTGTGTCAACTGCCTAAAATTTTAATACCACTGGTGAAGAAGACGTCCTTAAGAAGTTTGTTCACGCTAGGTCGTTTGGTAGGATTCCCTTGTAACATGTTGGCAATCATATTCATAGCTGATTTGCTGAGGTAACTTGGACTCTTGTATTGCACTTGTTTAATCCTAGCATAAGTTTCTTTAAGGCTTGCCGTTTCGAAAGGGGGTTTGCCAACAAGGAGAGTATACATTATGCATCCGATACTCCAAACATCAACTTCATAGGAATGACCAGCTTTGTTTAATATTTCAGGAGCTATATAGTTCGGTGTGCCGCACAATGTTCTATAAAATTAAAAAAAATACGAGATAAAATATTTTAAATTAGAATTGATGTAAAATTAAGACAATTAAAATAAACTAATATTAGATTATTGAAAATTACTTTTTTCTCTCGTCATCGTGTTCTAACTTTGTAGCCAACCCAAAGTCTCCAATTTTTACTTGCAGTTCATCATCCAAGAAAAGATTTCCTAGTTTCAGATCACGATGAATAATTTTGTTCTTATGCAAGTACGAAACACCATCTAAGATCTGCTTCATATAATATCGAGTCTCACATTCTGTCAAAGCCTTTCTCCTTTTATGCAATTCCATCATTGACTGAAATAATTTGGTGCATGTTTAAAACATGGTAAATGTTAGGTATTTGTAGAAATAATAACTACTCTGAGCTTAAACGGTTGAAGAATGTATTTTTTTTTCTTCTTTTAATGCGCACTCCTAGAAATTTAGTCAACCTGAATACTCGTTTTCAAGATACAATTTTCTTAAAGTATTCTAAAAGTCAACATTGACAACACCTGAAACCATGGCTAAAACCACCTGAGTTTCAGCTATTTGAATCAAGCTGGTGGAGTTCATAAAAACATAGGTTTTCAAGAGTTCCATTTGTGGCCATGGAGTTTTGAAAAAAAAAAGGTGCGTTTTTAACATTTGCAGCATGAATGTGAATGGGTGTATCATAGCAGACATCTGTCATATAGAAGCATGCTTGTCAGATAAATAACTATCCACTGTTGGTCAAAAATAGCTGTTAAATCTAGTGATCATTGGGATTGAGATACAAGAGCAGTGAGGCTATAGTGGTTAATATAATCTATAATAAATATTACCCTTTTGCGACATAGTTCCAGTATGATATAAATGTTTTGACTGTCCTCAAAGAACCCATGGAAGCCAACGATATGTCGATGTGATAGACTTTTATGTATACGAATTTCTTGTGTCATCTTTTCTCGCTGGACGCTCTTGGTAAGAATTGATCTAGGCACAATTTTTCCAGCATACACATGATGACAGTTGGATTCTTTGATCTCGTAACATTTTGCAAAACCACCCTAAATGAAAAAGTAACAAACGTCCTACTTAAAACCATGTTTTTATTTGTTTTTTTTCGGGTCCTAAGTTTTTTAGCATACCCGAGAAATCAATATAGCAAATAGACTTAAATTATGGCAATATTGAATAGATTCATCGTTAACTACTGAAATGCTACTGAAATGATGTGATAGATTGTAAATCCGTCCACTTGAGCATTCCGTGGGTAAAAGATCAACATCAATTTTGCCAAGTTTATAATTTCTTCTTCAGAATATCAACAACGGATTAGTTCAAGGTGATTGCTTGTATTAAATTATGTCTACTCAAAACTTGAGATTTCGACCTCGATGGAACGCATACTATAACATACAACGATTAAGAGATAAACTGCCAGCAATTTGTTCAATTTTTGCATGCATCCATCTGTGGCAGGATATTGTCGTATAACATGAGGACCAGCAAGTTCGTGTACGAAAAGGACTTTGAACGGTAATCAGTGAAGTCTTTCGCCGATTGGGCGTCGTGAAAATCTTACTTTAGTGTCAGAGTCAAAGTTTGATCAATTTTTCCGGAGTCCGTAAAGCCTCAGGCAGCATTCCATCAGAGCATCAATTACGTTACGTTATATTCAACGCTCGATTAGCTCAGCTGTTTCTTTGTGAAGTTAACAGCTTTCGTAGAAGAGCAAAATAGACAGAAAGAGTAAAGAAGTTGATTTCTGTTAGCCTTACCTTGCCGAAAAAACGACCCTTTATGTAGGTTTTGCCGGAATTTACGTCGTGAATGGTATCTGGAATAACGTTGTCTTTCTCGTGTTTCGACATTTTCGATAATTCCACTTAATCTGAGCCACAACGCGGTTGATATATAAAACTTAGAAATCGGTTAAAATCAAAATTTGCAGGCACGCAGTAAACCAAGGGCGTATTTACTAGGGTCACTTGCCTCCAAACTGCTGTTTTGTGTTGAACGGGCAACGGATTCTAATGTTTGAAATCAAAATATTTTAACCAATAGAATATACGGGTGATGTCACGTGATCCGATCACCCGAGAGCTTCGAAACTTCATTTGATAGACGCCTAAGTCGACTTTGGAACCAGCGTCTAACTATGCAGGATCTCATTTCACACTTGTCAAGGAGGAAGAAGAAACCGGCTCTGAAAATGAGTCAACGGAAAACCGTACAAGATAAAAAAATAAAAAAGACAAAAAAATGGTATTACCATGCAGCTATGAATTCGTCGCCATCGTATTACAGTACGAAAAAAGCAATACCATTCAAAACATAAGGTTTTAGCACAAGGAGCAAATCATTGAATATACTTCGAATGAGCAATATAGGCTGACTGCGAGTCAGCGAGTGTTTAGTTCGTTGCGTTACTGCCGTTTATACTGATTCATAGCTTCGGAAAAATCGATTTAATTTTTAAATTTCGTTTTTTAAGTTTTTCAGTTCTCTTTCAATGTTTATATACTCCCCCTCTCTGGTAATTGGACTTCAAAATATGTTAGCTTCAATTGATGTTGGTAACATCTTGTAAATTAAGCATAAAATTTAAATCCGGTCAGTAAAACTCGAGTAAAAAAAGGCAAATAAGCGGCTGGTCGGCATTAATCTATGCAGTCGATCCATGTAGATTTCAGGTACTTCATGCAGACTTGATCACAGACTTGATTATGTCAGTTCGATGGTCCCACTGGATTTTTGTAGCATGAAAATACTTTGCAATGAATGTATCCTACAGTATCAAATAGTTTCAACCTGGAATTATATAATAAAAAATGACGAAGCAAAATGAAATTCATACAGATGGCTCATTTTAAAATAATATATTCATTTTTACTTTTAACAAGATACATCGTGATATTATTGTTAGAATATTTGATTTGAATTCATCGTAAGTTCCGATACTGATGAGGTGAATTAAGAAAAAAGTGACAATTGAGATTCAATTGTACAAAGTATCACGTAAATCTTATTCATGCACAAAGATAATAATAATAATAATGATAATAACAATAATAATGATAATCATATTTGTAATAAGAATGGCAGTGGGTGTACGTTAATACCTACATACGTTGATTATTGATAACTGGGACCATAAAATTCTTCTGATCACATGTACGACTGAATATGGTTAGATATCTTTTGAAGAACATATCTCACAATCAATTAAAGTTTGCCATGCATCATATTGATACAACACTCAACTACAACTACTTATGAATTATGCAAACTTAAATAGAGCTTGATATAGTATCAAGAGATCCTTGTGAATAAAAAATTCTACTTATAATACAATATTTCTACAGTATGTATTCCAAATCATTGAATTTTCAGATTTCATAATCAAAGGCAATTTGAACATTGTTTAATAAAAACTGACATTTTTTTTAAAGTACGTGAACAATTTATCCGTTATTCGGAATTTTTTTGACTAAATAATGTGTGGAATTAATGTCATACGGTAGTTATGACGTTAATAGGCATTTGATTCCTTAACTTCAGAAATAAAGTAGAGAATGCTTCATTCAGAGCCATTCAGAAGTTTTTCGTGATGCTTTGTGCAATTTTAAAATACATCATGAAAATATTGAAAGATTATTGCTCAGATGGCATCGATACAATTACATAGAATATGTAGCTAAAATATCGATACATCTTGCAAAGATTAGGCAATATGCACAAATGTTGCATCATCTACCAAATACAGAAGCTCATTGTATCATTTTCGTTTGTACATAAATGTACTTACAGCTGTACCGACTCGATTTCAATTGGGAGCTATCACTTATTCGAGTATCCGGACTACTCGGAGAACCCGGATCTATCTGAACCGCAATTTCAAATCCGTGTACATCCGGACTATCGGAACTATCCGGATCATCCAAATATAATAAAAATGAAAAATGGAATCAAATGAATACAAACAAAACTCAAATCAGATGAGTACTAACGAAAATTCAATGAAATAGAATGCTAATCTTATTTGCCGCAACACCTATCATAACTTTTTTTTAATTACGACATTCAAATCAGATTCCCATAATTTGCATTTTAAGTTCGGGCACTTGTATTAGTCATCGTATGTTGAATAGTAAACATTGAATTTTTATGATATTCGGACAATCCGCATAATTCCGAGTATTCGGATGGTCGGATAGTTCGGATCTGACGGTCCGGGTAAACCCCGGACTACCCGGATACAAGTGTGGGCCGAGTGAAATTATTTGATCATTTTTCGAACAGCTAACTTTGTGGGACAGTATTCCACTGATGAATGCAAATAACTTTTCAGTCTTTACTCTCTAGTTATTTGGTGGTCATATCGAAGAAATAATGTTGAAACTTTCAAGTACTTCTGAATATCACTAATTGTAAGTCCAACAAAACTTTGATACAACAAAATTATCCAAACGTATTGTGAGTGTGATTTTGATTTTCTGCAATGAGCATACAGCGCAAATGATATGATTATTTTTTATTGCACTGGCTGGTGCAATTTTGCAACGAATAATCATGCTCTAACAGGCATTCTTGTTATTACAGAAATATTTGAAATCTTCTCATAATTGTCAAGTCTTATTAAGACTGTAAATTTTCAAGTTTGATCCCCAATGGACCCAGATAACATTCAAACTAACACGTTCTTTGCACCGATAGATTTACATGAATATTCTTTACATCTAAAAATCAGTGTGTCATTCACTTTTATGCTACGGCCCATTGGAGATCAAGCTTTGATTATAGGGGCTTTAAATGGCATAGAAGCGGGTGGTTTAAATAACTCTCGTTTGCGAGATCAAAGAATAAGTAGGTTGATGAAGTAAAGTCTATTGTTACGACATGATGGCAATACATGCCAAGTGAGAGATTATCAAGCCAATGGATCATATGGTAAAAATTGTATGAAAAACTATGAAAATAACCAAAAGTGAACTTCAAGATATCGACTTCAAGTTTGGCATGTAAGATGATATGTAAAATTTCGAGTACGTTGCATCAAACTTCATACAATTCCAAGGGATTGTTGGTGATAATTTTGTATCGAAATTACAGAACGTATAACTTTGACACCATTCGCAGTCTCACAAATTAATACATAATGTGGAATAATTTGTTCTAGCTAGTGCTAAGTATGGTACTGAATTTAGTCACCTAATTCTCCTATACATAATTACATGACGTTAAGATTTCTAGAGAAAAACGCTTTTACTAATGAGTTATAATATTGCATCAGAGAGAAGAGATATATCTCTTATAAAGCAACTGACTGACAGATATGTAAGTATTTATATCAAATGTAATCTATAAAAAAAAAGGTTGTAGAAGATTGTTTGCATTCACAATAAAGCATGAAACATGTACAAAGCTATTGTCGGCAGTGCGGACAATGTGGTTGTGAGATGTTATTTTTGAACAGCATACTTGTGTTTATCGAGGCACCCTTTAAGATAATGAATAGTTATATGTCAGAAATTTGTTCAACCATTTCTTTATAGTTAGATTTGTTACAACTTGTGTGCATAATTAGCAATGCCGAATTTATGTACTTTAGAATTAAAATGGGTTAGCGATTACAGCCCCGTGTGTGTGTTATGAAATTTTGATATTTGGAGTCAGATATTACGAGTTACATTTGAGATAGAAATTTCACTGATCACATTCAGTAGAATTTTCAAACCCAGACACCATGTGGATTCTTACTGGTAGGGACTGCCGTTTCAAGCTGCCTCGGCGAACCAATCATTTTACGGGTACTTCCAGGTTTGAGTGCCCCTGAAATTTATTTCGATTAAAGAAATATTCTCTCAGGAATCGTCTCTTGCAATCACTGAAATGTAGTACTAACTGGAACGCTCACTCTGGCGTGGGGGGGGGGGGGGGGGGGGGGGGGGGGGCGTTACAAGGGAGATAGTTTGACGGGGTATATTTGGCTTTGTCGCATTGTGTACAGTCCGCGAGAAATTTTCGTTCTCTCGATCGCACGTAAAGGGACACCCACGTAAACACGCCATGCGTACAAAATACACCGGTGTGATTAACTTTTGTTTCTTAATGTATAGAGCAGGACAGGGATACCCTTTGGAGCTATCTCTCTCGGCACGCGAATTCACTACCCTAACCACCAGAGTGAGCGTTACAGTTAGTACTATATGCTCTAAGGGTATAAGTACTACCACTGAGTATAGATACCTATCTATTTTCAATGGTACTGCATTTCAATGATTTCAGTGTTTGCAATTGAGTATATGCTGCTTTCGCTTCCAAAAATAATGAGACGATATGCGATATGTTAATGATGATAAATTGTCACCTTCGAGTAGATGTTTTATTTGGTCATCCTGAGATGCAACTGCAAGACTCTGCAAATTAGCTTCCTTCATATCAGCTACCAAACGTTCAACTTGTACTTTTTTCTCAACGATGGTCGATTCTAGATCAGCCACCTCTAATTTCAAAGATTCTGCACACTGTGTTACCAGTTCTGCTGATCGCTTTGCATGTTCTACTTCAGATTGTAAATGTTCAACCTCTCCAATTATTTTTCGTTCCATCATTTTCCTTTCATCAACCTCACGACTCATTGTGTGTTGTTCCGATGAAAGCTCCTCTATAACAAGCCTGCAATTTAGAAAATCCAATAAAAACACAGCTACGTTTAATAATTAACCCTAAGACTGCCGCAATGTGTGAGAATTATGTTCTTTGGCTTGGGTTAGCCTGCATCGTTATTAGTTAAAATTTCAATTCAAGTCAAGACAATAGGATTCAAAGTCATAAATAGGCAAGTGAATAAATATATTCAACAAATTGAAATTTCTTATTATAAAATGTATATCGATGAAAATGTCTGTATGTTTTACGTGAGAGAGAGAGAGCAATTTTTTTATTTCGTGTTGTTTTAAAGCTATACCTTATGCGTGTGTGTCTTGTTGTTGATATGGGAATTGATGTGGTCAGTGTGTGGTGATGTTTAAATGTTCGATGAGTACTGTGTCTGTGCGTTGATCCCCTTTAAATGGATTCCATATTTTTGTAGGATATTGTGTTGTTCAAACTTGTATTGTATCATAGATTAATGTTTTTTTCATTGTGATATTTTTGTGTGCACTAATTTTGGTATATATGTCCAATGCTTGTAAAATGTATGGTCGTTATGTTGAATTTTTGAATTATTGGAGCCCGCTCGACCTCCTTGATGTTGAACATTTGATGATGTAATGTCCGCTGAATTTGCCCTTTTTTCTCTCATTTTCTTCTTCTCCTTTATTTCTTTCTTGTCTCCTTCTTTCTCTCTCTCTCTCTCTCTTACTGATCTAATCGTTACAAATGGTACTATTTGGGCCTCTATACAAACCTCCAGATTCATTGATAAAAATAAAAAAGGAATTTTACCAAAACAAACCATTATTCGTCAAAAATCCCGGCAGTCTGAGGGTTAAGATAGGTATAGGTTGTCAGGTTGTTGCATAAACCACAGATACGAAGAAATTGGGTAGAGTTCTAGAATTTCAAATTGTATCGAAATTTTATACGATTGAATACCTAATTTTATTCTTGCACTGCAGCAGCTCTGTCTCGCAATTTGCAAGCTTAGACCTGAGCAATGTTATTTCCGATTTTAAAGTCTTCTCTTGTTGCCTGACAATTTCACTTTCTTCTTCTACATGGGCTAATTCTTTGAGCTGCAATAAACGTGTTTACGATATACGTCATTAATCTTGCATATCTCTATAAAAAATATCACGTATTGAAAAGTTCGACTACAAGATTCGTTTTAGTTGGGTACCTGTTCTTCAAGTATACGACCCGTTGATTCGAAGCGGTTCACCTCGTGGGAAATAAAATCCATCTGATGTATTTGTTCTTTATTTTTGGTTTCCAGATACAATATCTCTGCATCATACTGAAAATGAATGAATCAGTACAGTATGTAGTTTACCAATCTTATACACAGTTGCTTTTTCACAAATACCTTTGTCAAGTCTGCTTGTTGTGCACTAATAGTGTCACGTTGTCTATTGACTAATCTCACCAGTTCGACATATCGCTGAGTGTAGGCCACAGTAACCATGTTCTGCGTCTGCCCTGGGGCTTGATTACCTCCTTGAGTCTGATTCTTTTGCTCGTGGAATTCCTAGAAAAAGTTACAGATAATTGAACGCTTGCGGTTGAAAACTCCTATGCTGTTTCTTGACTATGTAATATAATTGCATTGTCAGAGTGTTCTATCGATCAGACAATTGCGACGGTTATGGTTACAGAGTCGGTTTTTCTTTGGCTTGTTTCTGGGGTACTCCTGAAATAGCTAAAAGCAGCTTTAAATAGTCTAAATGATAACGAAGAATCACTTGCACCTAAGAACTGTTCTTATAAGGTGCTCAGATTTTGACAAAGTCATCTTTGAATTGGGGACACTGATGAGTAAAATTCAATAATACAAACCTTGAACAAATTCCTCTTTAACTTGGTAGAGTTGTTCGGTGAAGTTTGTTCCTCCTTATGAAGCTGTGGGCTTCCTCCGCTAGACATTGGTGAAAATTGAGATCTGCTGGGGCTGCAAAGATTCGGCGGAGGTGGATCTCTGTAGGGCGGAAGAGTTCTCAAAACAGGAGACACTAGTCCAGGTGGGTCTCGGTATGGAGGTACTTCCCGTATTTTCCTTTGCTGTATGTATGCATTATCTAAAAAAAAAACATGAGTTACAGCAGGATCCTGAAATTCATTACTTTGTCGCAACTGTTATGAAGATGGTGGCAACTTACATTCGCTACTGCTTGCTCGGTTTGGAGATTGGTTTGCTTTCTGTACTGCTTTATGAGTAATTGTTTCTTTTGATTTCATTTGCTGTGTCGGTTGGACTAGTGCAACATTTTCCATCTGAACCTGAATATTTTTAACAAAAGCATAGTGGAAAGGTGAAATAGCCATGCACTAATAACTTACGACTAAGATTATTTGAATAAGTGATGTGTGCTCATGATTCTTTTCTCTCATCACCTATCATTAGACTACACAACAATGAATACATTTACATAAAGTTGCTTATCGAAATTGATTTGTATCATTAAAACCGAATTTTAAGAGCATGGGATGTTTTGTAACCATTGTGATGTGATATTTTTGCTACCTGATTCAATTACTAACCTCTGAAGCATTGTCCGGTACATTACTAGAGAGTCCGCCAAATGTAAGTGATGTTCTGATGTCACGATTTCGTTCCATGCCTTTAGAGTCATCGATATCCGGAGAAGTGGAGATCATGGGATTGCGCGTGAATTCTTGCCATTCTTGAATTGTGGAACTGGCATGTTTTTCCTCTTTGGAATAAGTACCATCCAGCTGTGGACTAGGAAGTCCGTTTACTTGAGACCTCTGCGTGGATCGACCACCCAAAGGCCCTTGAGTCTTATTTCCTTCAGGTGACGACCTCCGTAATATCAATTGGACTTCTGACGAATATTCTCCCCATTTAAGCAAAATCTGTGAGAATGAGGACAGAAATCGGAAATATTTTGTGGAGTGTAGCAAACTGACTTGACACACTGGCTAATTGAATTAGCTCTAATAGTTGCCTCTCAGTGAACACAAAAAATTGACATACTTTTGCAGGTCCAATAGATTATAAAATCAAGGAAAATTACATACCTTCAGTGGATTTTCATATGGAGCTAGTAAACGTTCATTGGTACGCCAACGCTCGATCAAGGTAAACCTGCCTGTCTGGCCAGTTGCGTGTGCTAACGCATATACCACATCCTTTGAATGGAACAACGTTCATCAGGAAATGATTTCGATCATTGGCTCTTAAATGGTCATCTCACTATTTTGCGATAAGATTGACAAACCTGACATGTTGTGGTTTCTGTAACTCCACAAACGATGCGCTGGAATCCTTCTACCCAGACTTTCAACTCCATCGTGTCATCTAAATTTCTTAATTTGCTTGATTTCTTGCATTTTCTGTTAGAGATTTACTGTAGAAAAATTGATAGCATATGCATATTATCAATACAAACATACTCATTTATTAATCAACTTGACATCTCTCAAATATTACACTCCAAATTCTATTGCATCACGTTCCGAGTCTAAGATCAAAGATCAAGACACCCAACGTAACTATGAGCACAGATTAGTTTTAATGACTATATTCATTATTCCAAAGTACTTTCTTTTACCAAGTTTTCATAGTAAGCCAAGTAAAGATACATGCAAGTACCTAGAATCCTTACGTTAATGGTAAATAATTGGTTTAAATTTTCCAGGTCTTGATCAACTTTTCAAAAAATAGCAGTTTGAATTATTTTAATTATGATGGCTATTCGTGAATAACAGGTTGCAACTAGTTCTGGAATTTTTTTTTTATTCAATTTAGGACTCGATGTTGATCATTGATTGTTTTAATAGATGCAATTCAAATACATTAAACTTGAAACCATTATAAAGAATTCATCGATAATAGATGCTTTCAATGACTAGTAAACTTATCAACAGAAATTACAGCTGCGTAATTCTGTGTATACCAGTGTGGATATTCTCAGCAAGTGATCAAAAAATGTAGGTAAAAGGGGCGGTATTTAAGTGAATAACATGACGAGAGATTGAATACACGCAGAATCAACGAATTCAGTGTGTAGAATGTGAAGTGTAGTCTATAGCATATCATAGACCGTTGATTGCTACTGACCAATGTTTTGAATAGTAAGTAAGCTTATGTTCTGCTTTCAATACATTAAGCGTGAAAAAAAATGTTGAACGAATATACGAACGAACCGTAGTTTACTTCGTCAAAATACTCAAAGATTAAAGTATAGATACCAATAGTGACAGACAGGTTAATCACAAGTGGCTGTCAATTGTTGTCAAACAACCGATGGCCGTAATTGTCGCGATGCGGGGCGAAAGAAAAACGTTTAGGGTTCGGTCGGACTGTTGTTAACAAAAGAAGACACAGAAACCAATAAGAATCTAGAAAAAGTGAAGTTATTAAACGGCAATCACTGATCTCTATACTATGGTACAAGATCAGTGACGGCAATAGTTGGAGAGTGAATTCGCGACACGGTTTTGGTTTTACCTTTGTTTAATCGAATGATGCTCCAGTGCGGAGGGGTGTGGAGTAGTAATGTCGCGGTTACACCCAATGGCGACACTTGAAATTTAGAGCCAAATGACGTCGCGGTACGGCAGCTCTATAACACCAATAAGTTAATGACATTCCGCATTCTGTCTTTCCAGTCATGTGGCTGAACTAATGCCATTTTCAAAGGGACTAAACTAGAGTCCAGGGCCTCTAGACTGAACTACTGAACCAACGAATTTTGAATTCGTTGTACTGAACCAAACCGAAAACCATTGTGGTGGACGCAAGGCAGCCCACGTTGAAAGAATGTCGTTTCCCGTCGACAAGGAGTGTGAAATTTACAATTATTCGCTGAGTGTTGGCTGCTGTATTAGATGCAGTTTGCGTTTGTCTGGAGTTCGGAGTCCCAGCTACTATGAAAACCCTGTTCTCAGCCCTGTCACGGTAATATCAAAACTCAAGTTGAAAAAATGAATGGACATCTGTACATCTTCACTTCTTGGATGTTACAATGAATACAACATTTGCTTATATGTTCTAGCTGGGCTATACTGACAGCTCTGTGCCAGAAATTAAAAATGACTATCCGTGTATTGCTTGTCTAGGAATACTTGATGATGAAACATTGACGGCGGCAATAGACAAGGTATTTTATTTTCATAGGTGGAGAAAATGCAGTTGGATCCGCTTTATCTAAGCGTTTTTATTCCATATGCACATTCATTTAGATTGCTGCAGAGGTCAATAAACAACAACATGATTGTGATGTGTTCACATGTGCCTTGACAATTCCTATAGCTGTACAGCTCAGAGAACGTTCCTTACAAATAAATTTGTCACGCAAATTTGACTTTTCCGAAGAAGCTGCTGCTGGCTTCAAGCGTGCTGTTCCACAAATCAAAGAAGTATGGAAGTGGATAGTCTTACCAAAAGTTGAAAAGCTGATTGACAAAACTGGAGTCCCTATCTCAGCTACTTGTCCATTTGTAATTGATGTATTCTTAGCATATTCACAGGATGAGGTCGAATGCAAGGCTTTGTGAGTGAAGTAAATCAAGTTATTCGAATGATCATTTTTCCTGGATATAACAATGAGTATTCTAATTTCACCCATCGTTGGTAGATTGACAATGTGTGGAAATACCTTCAAAAAACGGGTGCAACAAAAAAGAAAGTATAGTGATGGCGTGTTCAGTCGCAAAAGCGTAGAAACAGCAATGATTAACACGTTGGAGAATCAGTTCGTGGAACATTACCCTTGTCCTCCATCTCACCCCTCATCGAAAACCTTTATAAATGAAGTGACATGTGCACACACAAGTTTTTTCATCGGTGGTAGGTGCTCCATTGTCAGATTTGACATAACTTGGCTAATTCTAAAGTATATGTAAAGATATGAAATGTCTATACCTGGTATATTATTCCATATTTTTGTAGGCAGATATAACAAATACTCAAGAGAGTTGAGTCAAACTCCATGGTTCATCTGTGGGGAAAAGAGGATGGAAACTTCGGTCCAAGAACTACTCTGCGATCCTATTGTAAAATTTGTCAAGGCTGATTGTGAGTAAATGGACGGATTTCAAAAGTTGAGAAACTGCGATGCTACTAAAACACAAAGCAGGTCTGGCATTGTGTCAGCCAAAAACGTTTTCAGAAAATTTAGTCAGATGACTGATATCTTTAAAACGTCACTCATGACAGTGTCTTCAAAGTTTAAAATTTGTGATAGCTAAGTTTGTACAAATTTATTCAATGCAAATGCAGTACATGGTTAATGAATTATTTTTATTAATAGCAATGAAATTTCTATCTTCTGGACGAGAGGATGTGGATGTTAGAACGCTACATTCTGGTCGTCCATTCGCAGTTGAACTTCTAAATCCTAAAATAACGAAATTGTCAGAGGCAATTTTGCAGCGTCTTACGGAAAAAATAAATACATCTACAGAATTAGTTCATATTGTTGAAAATCTTCAAGTTATTTCAAGGTAAACATTTCATAGAAATTATGTAGGTTTTGAATTCAAAAGACTCGTTTTAACATTCATCCTTTCATCCTCAATCAGGTAAAGTATTCTGATTCTGATAAAAAATATTTCATCTCAGGGATAAACTGAAGACATTGAAAGAAGGCGAAGATACAAAAACCAAGACCTATAGAGCACTGTGTTTGTGCCGTTCACAACCATTGCCTACTCTTGATGTTCTGAATGATATCCGTGATCTTGAAGTAGTTCAGAAGACTCCGGTAAGAGTATTACACCGTCGCCCTCTTGCAACTCGGTTGCGAAGAATACACGCTATGAAAGCAAGTTGGATCAGTTCAGAGGAAATGAACAGCTTCCAATGTGAGGATCAGGATTCAAATAAAGACCAGCTCATAAAATTAGAAGATGAATTGCTAGAAAGAAGCAATGACTTGGGAGCCAACCTATTCATTCTGGATCTAACGACACAAGCCGGAACATATGTCAAAGAGTTTGTACACGGAGATTTTGGTAGGACAAAGCCAAGCATTTGCGAAATATTGGCAACTGAAGTCGACATCGTAGCGCTTGATGTGATGAGCGTCAACCTAAATTGGCCTTGAAAAATAAAACTTTCGACATAAAACTGAAGATTTCTCCAGCAATTTTCTCACCTTTGAGGGCTAGTTGTTTTACCTCCAAGTTACTTCATGCATTTTCAGGCGATTTCTGATACAGCAACCAACTTTTAGGCACAAGTACGTACCTTACGCATTTTGGTGACTCTGGTTGTTTCTGGTACTCTGTATAAGGTATAACAAGTTAGATAGTGATAAAATGATGAAAAATGTGGGTGAATTTAAAATTAGGAGTCATTGCTGTCGAAGTTTGTGCGTTGTGGCGTTCTCTGGTAATTTGTTCACGTGTCATTTTTTGGGGGGGGATTTGAAGCGAACAAGCTAAAGTGAACACGTTAACTGATACCAATCTTCAGTCAACATAGAACATATGCACAGCAAAATCTTGTTCATCTTAAGAAAGGCAAGTAGAAGTGCTCAACGATAGTCATGTGTGTTGCAATACATCGCAGAGAAATAGGAAAGCAAGCTAAGACTATCTTGTGCTGCAAAGACAGGAGGCTCGCGTATTGCCGATCCATGCTGGTTTTGGTAAGAACCCTGCAACCCATTGCAGAATTTAAATGTAGATGTCTTATTTTGCTTTGCCAAGCATCACAATCAATGCTGATGTCTTCGGATATCAGATTGATAAATGTTATGTGAGTTCATAGATAAAAAAAATATGAAGATTATCATGTTAAATAATAAGAAAACACTGAAGAAACGTTTTATCAATAGATCTGATGAGAAGAATTGGGGCTCAGTTTTCTCTTGCAGAAAAATTCAAGAAAAAAAGGCAACCCAATATCAGTCTTCCTAGAAAGAATGGAATGAAAAAGATACAATGAAAAGGACCTTGGTCTTTTCATGATTTAGGGATGTTTGGAGGTACGATATCAACAAAAAGTTAATTCTCTTTGAAAACACCAAAATCGTATGGTTTTAGAGTGAATTTCCGAATGTTCTTCTGAATATAATAAATACAATATCTTGTCATGTAAAAACAAGTTACAAGATGGCTGCTTTCGATTAGAAAAGCTTATTTTGCACTCATTTTGTAGAAAGTACATTTTCTTGTAGCAAAAATGATGAAAAATCGACACCGTTCATGCCATTTTAATTTATCATCGCTGAATTTGTTTGTAAATGGATTTTTCATTGATCATTGATAGGAATCTATTTACCCTGTGAACTTATTGAAAATTCTCATATTTACACTCAACGGATCTCAAAATCCAGACTTTGGCGACTAGAGAGGACCGAAACACACATTTTGAGATAAGAACCACTTCATTTGGTCAAGAAATGTAGGAGAAAACACCTTTTTAAAATTTTTGCAACCCAAAAACCGACATTTCATTTCTTATGACTATGACAGCTGATTTACATTAGTACCGGGTTCATCGAATACCCGTTCGCGGGGCTGTAAGCACCCATATTGACTTCAATCGTTAGATCATCCGCTAAGAAACCTGTGCAGCTCAGGTGAAGAACGAAATTTAGGATGAAGTTATAGTTTTCTATGATTTGAATCGTTGTTTTTCACGAAAGAAACTTATTCTCACGTATTTGTTACATGTTTATGATCGTGACAGGCACTAACGCGAAAATAACTGCTAGGTTATGTTCCTATGGAATATACGAATTTTATGGTTGTTATGCGCCATCAAGCGGTGAGCAGAGGCGCCTCGTTATTGAGACCCCTGTATTACCGCACCGTACGGGGACCCGTACGAGGCGCTTTGGTCACTCCTAGATATGCCTCTTAAATGACTAAAACGAGAAAAAAGAAATAAAAAAAAAATTTCCGATCAGTTTACAGATCTCTGTGCCATATTGTGAGCAAAGAGACCATTTTATGAAAACTGATCGGCCGCAGTCTCATACCTCCTCAGAATCTGATAAAATTTCGCAAGTTTATACCTGAAATTTCTGTTCCTTTTTGATAAAAATCTACGTAAAATATAAACTTTTCATTTTTCCCTGCATTTTTCAAACAGGGCCTGGTGTTTATACGTTGACGATACTCAAGTTCTATTAAAGATCATAAATTGGACGAGGTCATAAATTATTGTAAAATTTCATCGAAAGAACGATTTATTGCCGAATGTTGAGATAAAGAGAGAAAGAAAGATAATAATTAAAATAACAAAAATTCGTACATCAGAGATATAAAACAAATTTTAATGCTCTCATCAATATATGTATGTGTATTTCTGTTTCTGAACTTTTCAACAAAATCTCTTTACTTCTCTGGCTCATTTTATCATTAGGGAGTAGATGATATTTCCAATTCAAAGGGGGCGACAAATTGTAGCCATAAGCATATTGTAATAATTAATAATATTACGCGATAGTAATTAACGTGTATACATTCAATTAATGATTATTGATAATAACTAATTGTTAGTTTTTAATCGTAATCATCTGAACAACTCATTGCGTATAAATCTGCTCATTTTCGAAAATTGTTTTTTTTTCTTTATACACATATATTTTCACAAATATATCGCATTAATTTTGTACCAACATACAAAAATAACATTTCACAGATAGTATCGTTATTATTATAATTCAGTTAGTCATTAACAACAAATTATCATATGATATAACACACTTATATTTATATTATAAAATTGTCCGTTGACGTAAAGATCGCTTTAATTAATTACTGACTTAAATTTATACGAAATTTCCACCTCAGATTATATTGTTCGTGCATGGTTGCTGGATGTAATCGAGGCAAAATCCTCTGTTGCCTACGTCGTTCGGTGCCTCGATACTATCCGTGTGAAAAACCAGCCTGAATGGTTTCACGGTACCTAAAAATTCAACGTGTCGATAACCACTCGAATTTACATATTACAACTATGCGATTTTGAGTAGTACACCTTCGAGAAGTAGAAAATAAAAAACTTACTCATCACATTCGATGCGTTGAGAACCTGATTTTCAGCGTTAAAAGTTCCTCCGCAAATTCTATCGGTGCATTGAGATCCAGTATTCGGTTGTCTCCCGACATTCGAAGCACACGGAATCATCAGCCAATCCGTCTGACAAGCGGCACCCGTCATCGAGGATATTTGAGTCCCTTGAGTATTTCCGGTAAGAGTGAACGCGTTATTTCGCGGATTTTGCCGACCACCAGCCGCTCCAGTCGTTATTGTCATTGTCGCTGGAAAGCCATTAAAATTTTTTTTATTCCTTCCGCTCCCTCCCAATCATTTTTATATTCTTCGGGCGACAAATTTCTTCAGAATTTTGGATTTTACTTACGCTCTGCGTCGCTGCAAGGCATATATTGTATACCGCAAAAATTTCTTTCCATTCTAATACAGATGCTGTAATCTTGATTGGATAGCTGAAGTCCGGTATTAGGCTCGTAATTGAATGATTTAACTTTTCCGGAAACGCCAGTAAAATATTGAAGACAGCCTTCTTCTGCTCTATAAATACTGCTGCAAGGTATTTGGGCGATCCTTACTCTCCAAGATCTAGCAAACGACGCCCCGCTTGTTACGAAAGTTAACATAACCGGATTTGTTTGTCCAACCCCGGCGTCCACGTACACTGAGAACAACATTCATTCCATTGCAGGTGATTTATCAAGTAAATTCATCATTTCCGAATCTACTCACTGTGGTTTCCGTTATTAATTCCGCAAATCGGAGGGATTGGATTACCACCTGATACTATAAACTGATCGTTCGCACAGGCATTGTTCGTGGGCTCCGGACCTCGAATATTGAACTGGTCAAAATCCAGACTGGAAAGTGAAGCTAAATGTTAGATGATGAAAAAAAAAAAAAAATAGTTCTCCCCTCTGCGTAAATTGTGTATAATATAAATATTCAATCGATGTGAGTTAATTATTATAATTGCGCTTCGTACCGAAATTGGCAGACGTCCGGATGCGATTTAATAATTGTCAGCTGACAGGAATCCGTTCCGTCGAAACTAGAAGGATAATTTGCATTCACGAAGTACGTGTTATTGTTTGCTGTCGTCTGCCCGCACGTAGCTGTGACTGAATAATGGGAAAAATGAAAATTAAATTAAATAAGAGATGACGAATATTCACCAGCAGTTGTAATTCTGTCACCGGAGCGCACACACTTTCCTATCCACAGATATACTATTATAATTTTTAATCATGCTTACGAACGCAACAAACGCCATAACCGTTCGCACAAGGTCCTACGGAAATTCCACCCCTAGATCCGCACTCCGCCGCTGCAACGCAAGTTCCATTTTCACCGGTCACTCCGCTGCAGATATTGTTGTCGAATTGAATTAGAGTAAACAGCGAAAGGACTGAAAAAGGGTTCGGAATTATCAGGGTAAACGATAACGAGGGAAATTCACATTGGTTTGTTCTTCGCCTTACATCTGGAATCGCGTGGACTGGATGCCTGATTGTTTTTAATCGATTCCGGTGCGTGATGTGAACGTCTTTCTTCATACTGCCATCCCCGTTTTCTCACCGGGGATCTACTCCAATTTCTAACTCTTCCGTTCAATTTATCTCCATCAGAATATCCAGCGACAAACAACGAATTACAGATGTATATCGATACCACGAATAAAATCAGTCGTGGCATTTTTTCTGAAATAATAAATTATATTCTGATCGATTTTGGGAGTCGGTAATTATCGAACAATCCGATGATCTTGATATGGTGAATATAAATTATACCATAGCCGTAAGACTGGGTGAAATTTTTGTTAGATCGTTTCTAACGGTGCGTTTTGCGGTTGAAGTTGACAGTGAAACTAGTGCGAGTACTTGTTAGCCGAGGTCTTAAATATGCCTAAGGTGACCACTTAAGACTTGTCGCTCTGCATCCCAAGCAGCAAACTAGATGACAGTTGCAACACCTAACGCTTTTAAAAGATCAGTGAAAGCTTGGAAATTTAATTGAGGAATATGCAACCACCTATAACTATAGCGAAAATTACGAACTACAGAAGATGAAAGTATCACGATTACAATTACCTGATTAAACTCCCCGTGTCACTGCAGCAAAAATTCTCGGGTATATCGAGCCGCAGGAGCAGATTATAGAGTTTCCCAACTTGGATGCAGCGTGAAATAATACGAACGGAAAAAAGGGGGATGGAAAAGGTGTTGAAAAATATGTAACACGCTGTACCTGAAATCATAATCTTACATCTGGGGGTTGGTCATGTCATTACGAAACAGCGTAACAACTATTAATCAGTCAAATTCTCTTGTAGCGCAGTTACTTCACGCTTACAAAAGTGAAAATGAAAGTCCTACTTTACGAACTAAAAAAATGTTTCATCTTTTGATGGTTTGGAAAAATGCCTTGATAAACAAGCGGAACGAGATTCTGACGAAATTGGATAAGCAGAGCGTTGTAAATTGCGCCTAAATGGAATGAGGAAGTATTTTGCTGAATTTGAAGACTCTGAATATACGAGAACACAGTCAGTCTCTCGAGTCATAAGAATTCAAGAATCTAAAAAATTATTCAATATCTTTAAAAAAATCATCTGCAATTTACAAAAATCGATATTCGCGACCGGGTGTCGATTGTTATGAAAAACTTGAATCTCCAGCCGATTGAAACATTCCCTGCAGTTTCTCTGGTATTAACCAACATAGGAGCACTCGTGGATGACAAACGAGCTAACGGTTTCGACCGTTAAAAAGGCACTCTGCACTACCGTAAAAAAACGATCCATAAAGTGGCGCCTTCTTCGTCGATACCTACTGCAGTTCTTTCCACAGAAACTCGGCTCTTTTATAAGCTCATATCCTACCTACGATAGGGGTGGTATAATTATGTTTTAATCTATGCATTACATGCTATTTCCACTAATTTTTTTTTTCTCTCGTACGCGCTGACGAATAATAATAATAATTAGTTTGTCGTACGCACAGACAAAATGAACGGTAATCTAAAACTGCAGGCCTCATGCCGTGTGATTTCGTAATGAATGTAATTATTATCTGAGAATGAATAAGTGGAGGGGATATAATAACTACTTGGTATATAAGACGGCAACGTCGATATACAAGATGAGTTTCGATATTCGGGAGCAAATTGTAGAGCACGAACCTCAACTCTTTCCATCTCTCTCTGTGGGTTCTTAAGTTTCAAAAGTTACTCAGCAACCCTTTGTACACATACACATACACACATTCGTTGCAGCCCTGAGATAATTTTTTTTCTTTCTTCTAATAAAACTTTTTCCAAATTACAATTTCCATTGATTAAATCGATTCATTTGTATTTTCAATTTCAATATACATATATACGAATTTACTGTTTTCAAATTTACATATTTTATTGTACCAAGTGAATGATCCGGAATTCGGCACAGCAGTTCTTCATTTCGATGAAGATAAGAAGCTGATTATATACGCCCTTTCCTTCCGCGATGCAGATCGTTCTTATTCTATATAACTATGTAGGTACGCCGTACAAAATTAGGCGCTCATCTTCACCGCGCATCAGCTAATTGGCCGATCTACATAATAAGCAAACCGTATGGTATACCGATCGCTTTGGCTGGGGTATTCCGACCATCAAATTCCTCCAGCTGCACGATGTCATAATTTTTAGCGCTGCGCTTTCGCATCATGTAGACATCATACAGTGTGGCGAAACCCGTGCGTGAATGTTATTTCTTATTTTGCCTCGTTTTTCCTTTTTCTTTTTTTTAATGTTTTTCGTTTTTTCTCTCATACACGTATACCTACTATGTGAATGCAGTGTTATATGTAATCGTTAAGGTTTACAGGACGAGCTCGCATCTTATTGTTCTTTTGAATTGAATTGAGGACGCGATGCGCTTTCACTGGCCAATTTATCTTCATCAGATAATTATAGTCTGATACTCGCGTGCAACGAATAAGTTATAATACTTTTGCACAATTCCGCGATTACTCGTGACGTACATTTTGTATTTATATATTACTTTCAAAAGCAATCCTGGGCGTAGCCGAATTCTTCATCACGTTCGAGCGCGTTTCGTTCAAGATTTCAAATAAATTTAGACCTGCGGTTATGAAGGATTTGTAAAAAAAGCAAGGACAGCGTAGACTACGTAGAAACCGAAACTGACAAAAAACAAGGTTGTCAAAATTCAACCACAGATAATTTTCCCCGATATACACGGGATGAGATAGAAAAGCTACGATATGTTATAACTGAAATTCGAACATCACAGCAGATAAAGAGCCCGAGGATCATAAAAAAGTTTTATTTTCTCCAAGCGCCCCAGAACTTCGAAATTTATTGGTTCGGCAAGTTTCGATAAGGCTAATTATTATTGCTTAATTTTTTTTTCTCTTCTCCTTTTTTTTTCTTTCTTCGTCCCGAGGTGACATTTCTCTTCGAATATTATTATGCCGAAGTTAGAGTAACGACGTATATATCCTGGCAATGAAATGGTAAAGTCGATAAGATTACTTCACACACACCGGCCACCTTCGTTTTTTCTTTCTCTCTTTTTTTCTTCTTATTTCAAAAAACTCGTACTCTGCACTCGTATGGTATAAGGTAGTTAAATTTTCTTTACAGGTAGATTTAAGCACCAGGTTATACACCGCACGTATATACCTGTATACATGGTTAATGAGTGAAGAGCGAAAAGCGAAGGGGAACGGATGATTATACCGGTTAAAGCAGCCGGCTTGAGTGCTGACAGCGACGATACAAGATGAATCGAATCTACACCAATGACATTCGGTTTAACGTTTCATTTTTTGGTCGTGGCCGAGGGGTTATTAAACGAAACCTACTATTAGCCGGACCCAAATTTAAGGCATGGGGACTACGGAGATACGACTGCCGCCGTAGCCCCGCATACACGTTGTTGATTTAAGACGATAATAACATCTATACTCGTTCGCATTTTTGTTACGGGGGTTATAGAATAAAGAGATGAATATGAAAAACAAAAAAAATAAATAAGATTCGGATAAAAAATTCGGTAGGCGTACTCGCGATAATTATAGGTAGATTCGCATGGTCTGGAACAGCTCGATCTGGATTTCATAATCGAGAATGAGAACTGAAAGTAACCGTATAGAAAAAAATGGATTCCGATACTTATTTTCTAGTTTTGGTCTCAATTCTTATTTATTGCTGCCAAAGCAGACGCTGCTCGCGCGACGGAACAAACGACGCGATCGAACACCTAAAATTTAATTGCTACGACCGGGTAGAGTCGAATACGACGATACGTATATCTAGACAGTCGGTTCCAAAGGGAACTTTAGGGCACAGATATTGACGGGGCGAAGCCGTAAACGCAGGGGTGCAAAGGCAGACACTGTGCCGCGCAGTGTCCACTTGGTGACCCTCTCGACCAACCGGTGCATTCCACTGTAACCACGATCCTTATCTAACGGGTACTAACCTAGAGGCCTTCTGTATATGATTAGCCAGCGGTCGTACGCCCATACAGCTGCTGTCGCAGCGTTTTTACCGCGTGCTCCATAACGTGACTATATTCCGCCGCCGCCGAGGCAGAGAGTTTTTATTTTCTTCATTCTATATTCTTTGATAATCATAAGCCCGAGGCAAAGAGATAACGGCGGTGACTAGCGAAATTTACTCGGAGGAAAATTGAACCTCGAAAATAAGAAAAGCGAGTAGATTCCAAAATTCGAAATTCATTGGATACCCGGACAGCCTGCAACTTCTCGCGGGCACGGGGTGTGAAAAAATATAATCATATTCCACGGGACTCCTATACACGCATATATGTCTATACCTCGGGATTACGGGCGTGTTATGCTCCCCTCGTTTGCAGATGTAGAGAGCGAAAGGCGAGTGAGATGAGGTAGAGGGATGAATATTCCCGAAGTACGCCCTTCAACCCCTTTAGGGATCTGTACAGGTAATCCTTAGTGGCCAACGTCCGCGGTCTGCCCTCATTGTTGTCCGCGTGTTTTACCATTTTGCATTTTACCGTTAATGATCTGTGAACGTATAGAGCGGCGCGGCAATATAGGGACGCTGACAAAGCTCACGTGCGTCTTTTTTTCCATCCTTTCCCGAAGTATCTTTCATTTCATTTTTGTTTCTTTTTTTTTTTTCTTTTCCTTCTCCTTTTGCACAGAGTACACGTAACGAGCTATGAATATGTG
This sequence comes from Athalia circularis, assembly GCA_963978495.1. Taxonomy (NCBI): domain Eukaryota; kingdom Metazoa; phylum Arthropoda; class Insecta; order Hymenoptera; family Athaliidae; genus Athalia; species Athalia circularis. The sequence goes on along the minus strand of OZ021698.1, from coordinate 15,351,519 downwards.
AATAATAGAGAGAGAGGAGTAAATGAAAATAGAAAAGTGGAATAAGCCGACCAACAGAAATAATCCGGAACGATTTTCCATGCGAACAAAAAATGATAGGAGGATTGCGGTGGTAAATCTCGGAAAAGCAGTTTTTAATAAATCGTTTTAGAGACAAACCAACGGTTTTTGGATAAAAAAAAGCGAATCGTTTACTACCATACCTCAGACAGCTCCTGTTTTTCGTTTTTCACCGTTTGGTATAGTTGATCTTTTTCCTTTTTTTTTCCATTAATAGTCAGTACCAGCTGCACCTGCAGGTATTCCAACTGTCTGTTGTCTGATGAGATGCATTGAAATTTCGTTAAACGCACGACGATTTTAATGAGGATCAAGTGCTTAGAGCGATGCAGGCGATATATATAAATATATTGTAAAATGTCGTCCGCCAATTAATTTTCCTCGCCCTGTACGTCAAACACGATCAATCGATGTTATTTGAAGATAAGTTACTCAAATTATATTTTTCTACTTCACCTCGTTTATTTTTTTCTCCATCTTTTCTCTCCTCTTTTTCTTCCCTTAAAGCAGAGCTTACGCGGTTGCCTTTCGCAATTTTCACGATGGGGTGCGAGGATCGGTGAAACCACGTCCGAAAGTTCACACAGGACACAATAAGTTTTCTATGTGGGACACGAACCGTATGCGTTTACATAGGTAGGTAGTTTAAAATTGCAGAGTGACACACCGCATATGTATACCATAATACCCCGTGCTGAGATAACCACATAGCTAAAAAGAATCTCTGTTTCTACCAATTGATGTGAGAACCATCGATTTACCAGACGCCCGCTGTGAACTCGCCAAATAAATGGGGATTACCCCAGGGGATGATGGCGGCCATGGGAAGACGCACTCTTTACACGCACATGTAACCCTGAGGGGGAAAGAAAAAACAACCCTTTTATTTTGTGCGTCGTAAGGTCCTGAAAACTCGCTAACCGCCTCAAGGAATCGCATGGTTCAGAAAAATATAAGTGCTACCGCAATTTTCACGAATAATGGGAGAGAAGAATATAATGTGATGTAAAAATCTTCGCAAGATTTTGTTTTATTCAATTATCCTGATACTTCGAAACACCAAATTTTGCTTCGGAGTTAATTGCATAAGATGTCCTGCGTGGAGTAGTTTTCACTAGATACACTTATTTTGTATTATAAAAATGAAAAAATCGGTAAATTGAACGCCGCCGACCGCGAATAAATATCTCACAGTTAAATTAATTGAAAAACACCATATTCCTGAGAGTGGTAAATTTTGATTCTAGCTTTTATCAGTTACGTGTTGAGAATCCCCGATGAAAGGTAGTCTAAGGAGGTGATCGCATTAGCATACGGTAGCGGTCGGGTCCGTCTCTACACAGTAAGTTCTCAACACCAAACGACCTCTTCTATATTATACCCCGATTTACTAACACAAATGTCGTTCTACCTGGTTGGTGACTTTACAACGTGTACAGATTCAGTCCTGAGGGATAACGGTATGAGTATATTTTATATAAGTGTACGCGTGGGTAGCGGCTCGTGTGATTCTTAGAACGCTATTTATTAGTAGAAGGATATTGAATTACTCCGAGTGACTCGTGGACAAATGTCTTGGAACTGATTTAAATGCAATTACTTGTATTATCGCACCTGAACTGACTGAACCGAACCGAAGCGCCGCATTGCCGGCGTACCGCACGCGGACGTGAGTAGGCGGCACGATTTCTCACGAAATCATCATCACCATGCACCAACTCTCGCAGCTCTCGTACAAACTTCAACAGCCATTCGTCGTGTATTATGAGATACCGCGCTTGATAAAAAAAAACTGAAAATTATCTTTACTAACGAACTAATTTTTACACACCACAGCATTAATTCAGATTGGGCTGGTTTTTTTTTTTTCAATTTTTCAAATTTTTTTTTCACACAATCGTAGTACAAGCTTTCACTCCACTGCAGGTTCATGTTATTTCATTCCTCTCGCTTTAATTGCACTCAAATAAGCTATAGTCATTTCCGGTTTAGAACAAGGGTTGAGAGGGTTAGGAAAAATGATCAATAAATAATATTGAGAAAGAAAAACAACGAATTTTCGGCACACTGGATAAAATTCTAGTTTCGCAAAACCGCGAGAATTGATTGTCAGAGAATTTCTTATTACTACGATGCACGAGAATTACTTTCGCATGTGTGGAAGCGTAAAATAAAGCTATTTCTATTCACGTTGAATCATTAAGACGTTTAATTTTAGGGCTGGTTTGATATACGATCACGCGAGGTGTCAATAGAATGGTAGTAATTGCTAATTAGTGAAAATTAGCCCAACCTAGACACACTCTTGCTCGTTTCCTGTTCTTTATCCTGGAACATATAGTTGCTCGGATTACTATACGCGAAGTGAGCAGCAGCAGCAGCGCTCTTCTATATCCTTGAATAATTTCTTTTCTTTTTTTTCGATTTAAAAATTTGTTTTTTAAATTTCTTATTCATATTTTTTTTTTCGTTTCAAGTGAATCCCTGATTTTAACAACAACAATATGTGCATAACTTTGGTGCTCTCCACGTATATGAGCCGCCCTCTTCTTCCCACCTCATCCACATCTGCTCTGACTACTACCTTAACGATATCGTGATCCTGATGCCGTGGCCTTGCCTTTCCTCTTTTTACTTCCCTCTCTACTCTTCTTCTCTCTGTTTATCATGCAACAACCTCAAAAGTCATTCGGTTGGAATTGAAACGGAATTAAAAGAGAAGGAAGCACGGCGTATCGCCTCACGAATTCTCGTGTAAGATTGAAATAATTCCACGAATGGTTCCCTTGCATGAGGACTCTATCTGGGATCTATACCGAACCCCGATACTTTTATTTTAGTTCGGTTTTATTTTTTACTTTCACTTTTTCTTTTTCTCCTCTTCTTTTTTTCTCAGACATTTCAGAATTGATTGAGACAAGATCGAGAAAAAGCTTTTGGTCGCTTCCTGGACAGGACTCCCCACTTTATGTCGACAGGACAGCTCAGAGATAGCGGGCGGCTAACTCTTATAACATATAGGGGTGAGATAGCCTCGTTCAAATGTCTTACGGGTAAAAAAGAGGGGTGCTTATATTCCTTCAAAACCCGAACCGGTAAACCTAGAATTCATGAGATCCCTTTGATCTCGCCGGTTATACTCGGATTTATGGATACCCGTTCATCGCCTATCACCTGGAAGGGCTTGGACTAGAAGAAAGAAAAAAAAGAAAATTAAAAAAAACTATAGAAACCTCGAATCGGAAGACAATCGATACCTGCGTGCAAATTTTGAAAAATCCTCTACACGAGTGAATATTTCTATACCGACACGTTGCCTTTTCTAGTTTTCATACTCTCAATTCCCAAGGCCAAGTTGTAGGGATTTTTTTTTCTTCGCCAGTTATCTTATCGGAAAGTGGAGATCGATAGCTGCTGTGGCTGCTGCTGGCTTTGAGATAGAAAAATCGGGGTTGAGGTTAACCGGCAAGTTTCAAATAGAAACCGTAGCGCGCAGGGTGAAATACAACCGACATTATTTGGGACGCGTTAGACGTCTGTAACATAGGGTGGAAGGCGAATGACTTCATTCTGGTTTAAAAGATGGTTGAAAATTTATCGCATCCTTTCCCGCAGGTTCATTCAGTTATCCTCGTGTGCGGGAGAGTAGTGTATAGTAAGAATTGTGCAGCCCGGTCCCTAAACGGGAAACATATATATGTGTATAGATCCCATGGTTTGGTATAGTTTGGTTTTTCCTACTTCCCATAGAAAGGATAGATCGAGAAGAAGACCCTCGTTTTTCGTCCTTGAAGTATAAGTCGGCATTTCAGTTCCCAATTTATCCCAGATCTCGAATCTCTCCTCTTAAGCCACTAAAAACGTCTTTATGAGTTTCGGTTGTTAACACGAGCTCGACCACGCGGTGATGCCGAACATATCTGCGCGAGATCTTGACCATCCTTGGGGGCTGAAGCGGCCAGAGAAGGAGAAGAAAAAGGAGAGAATGAGGTCCTCGAGGATAAAGCCGTCATTCGGTTCTCCCAAGAGGTCTCTCTGCGCGCTCCAACCCACCAGAGGATATCGCCATCAATGCCCCGCCGTACGACCATTGCGACCGATGAAAATGTCGCCCAGAGACCCGCAGGAGATTTGTGACAAGTCCCAAACGGTGGGAAACACGTTATGCTTGTGCAACAACCATTCTACGGGGTGGGGAGCGAGGGGGGAAGTCATCGTTCCCAAACTCGCCTCGCGTTTACCAAACCTGGTGAAGAAGATAAAAGAAAAAACAAAAAAAAAAAAAAAAGAACTGCAGGACCTCTAAAATAATTTCTGGTTGTGAAAAAATGAAAAAAAAAACCGCGCTCCATTAAGGATTTTTTCATATCATGATATGAAAGTATTTTTTTCAGGTATTACAGGCATTTGAAAATGTGAATCAGAGAATTGCAATGTGCGAATGGAAATTTGGCTCATTTGTCAACGGGAACGGTTATGGTTCTGGTTCTGGAGGGGTGGCTCGATATACCTATACGCATTATATACTTTGACGGCGATCGAGATCCTACGAAAGTTCGCGTCCTGTAAGCTCGTTGCTCTATAAGGTTTGTTGGATAGCTGAGCTCTTGTTGTACGGAGAAGAATCGCGACAAGTTTGGTTGGATTTTAGCGAGTTCAAAATTTATATGCCCTGGATTAGGAGGGATCCCTCCTCGCTCCGAAAAACCTCCCGTTCGTTTGCGTGTAGCCGATTTTTATCTTTATTTATGGACGGTACGCCGAATGTCTCACCTCCAGTTGTTCGGTCCACGCGAACGAACGATTTTTCGATCGCTCGTTGCTAAGAACCTTGCCAACATCCGATACATTTATACAAACGAACTGAAACTCGCAGAAAATTTACTGTATATTAACAAATCTCGCATGAATTACCATACGCTATACGCACACGCACGGAGCACATTGTGCGAAACGAATTTCGAAAGGGACTGAAAAAACGATAGTCAAGATTTTCATATTTTTTCATTCATTTGAATCGCCGGTCCTTCGGGACCTCTCCAGACTTTATTCAGGATTTGGAGCGGACGTAAGGAACATACCTACTAACCGGCGGGAGCAGCCCGCGGCGCGGCGTGAATCTTCCCGGTCGGTCGAAAACGGTCAGGAGCGTTTATGGGCGCGGCGATCTCCGAAAAGAAGGACCAAAGACCGACCTCGGAATATTCTCGCTCTTTTCAACACCCCATCGACCGGCTAGATCTAGACGTATACGGGATACATCCAGGCTCCGTATATACATACATTATACAGTTGAGCACAAAAATTCAGGACTTAATTTTATCCCGTGCGGGTTAGCTATAAAGATAGCTTTGATTTTTATAGTCGAGAACCTCATATCACGTAGCAGAAATTGTACCTTTTTTGTTTGTTTGTCCTTTTTCTTATTCTCCTGAAAATGAATCAGGTGAGAGATCAGATTCGCTATGGTTATGCTGTATGGGCTTCGCAGTGTAATTCAGTCGATTGTTATTAAGATCGATTGATTATGGGTCACATGGTCGAATGGACAAAAACTTTCAAGGTTCACTGTACCCGATCTCCGATCCACGGTTCATCGTGTATCTCTTGTAACTCGGTATCAAAAGGAGAGAGAGACAATTTAATTTAACGCTAGGTAATCGCAGGTGCGTTGGCCTGTCCATGCCGCGGAGCAGCATCGGCAGCAGCAACGGCTACAGCCTGCGAAGACAGATCTTGGGAGGTAGATATTACTCTGGAACCGAAGGTGATGACAGATCCCTGGATCGATGAGTGGTTCGTTGGACGTGATCTGGTTATACGATTACAAGCGGACTACAAACATCGGAATCATTTTATTTCAACCTACCCTCAAGCGATGTATATTATTATATAAAATATATACTCATACATCATATGTGGGTATTTCTTCACCCATGTATATACGCATATCATCGACATCTATTTTACCATGAATTTGATACAATAAAGACATTGAAAAGTATAAAATTATCCCACTCTGCGTTTAAATGGCTTTTGTTTCTCCAAAATTTCACGCGATTAGGAAAAACGTGGATTATGATGATCGAGATTTTCACGTGCAAGAAAGGCAGACAGACGAACATAAATGAACTGACAAACCTGGTTTAACCTGGTCACTGTGGTACGGTAGTGGCGAGAAGTTTGTTCGAAAGATAACGATGCACTGCCTACATGAAGGTGAAAAAAGGAGAAAGAGACAAGACGGATAAAAAAGCAAAAAAAGAAATCACGGAATGGAATACGGCGAAGGAATAGTTTTCACGTGGGCGCCGGAGTGACCGAGTGCGTTTCCATGTCGCCCACGGTGTAATACAACCATAACGAAAACTGCGGGACGAAATAAAAGGACATTTTCTATATAATTTCATCCAAATAATACATCGCGAATTAGATCGCAATAAAATGCATGAGAAGAAAGTCATACAGCAACAATCTCATCCCTGTAAAGTTTTCGTTTCCTCCTTTTCTCTTTTTTTTTCGCAATCCCATACGGAAATATTTTGAATAACGAGCTGTGGATTTGTTCACCGACACCTTTTGTCGACATGTCCTCCGTGTTATTTTCTCTCATTCATTTATTTATCCATTTTTTTTTTGTTCCTTCTTGTTTTTTAACACGTCCGTGAAAGACGCAGTGAACTTTGCACGTGGAATATGCATGCGGCGGGCGGTTGATTTACGTTGAATCTCACCGCGTACCGCGCAGTTGATGCACCCACGCACTCTTGTTAAATAGTTTTGATTTAATAGTACACACTCGGGACGTGGAAGCTGAATATTTTTATATCATATACCATTCGCTAGTTGCTACTTATATGCATGAGTTCAAAAAATTACTTCATACACACAGCTGTGCACGCATAAAATATTTAGATAATGTTGCAGTATTTTCTGTGGTTATTTTTTAAATGCACAAATTTGTGCTTTTCTAATTTTTTTTTTTTTCAACAAACGATCACACGTTATTAGTATTCCTTTTCTTTCCTTTTTTTTTCATTCTTTGTTACTATTTACAACTGAATTATTTACGACTAGTATATAATAATAATTACACGTTTCAGGCTAGTAAACTTTGCTAGTAAGCCATTTTATTAAGGCCGAACGCTGCAACCATAAATACTTCTTCGGTGGTAGAGAAAAAAAAAAAAAAATGAGAAGAAACTGAAGAACTGAACGTCGAAAAAGTTAATAGTGTACATTATACGACTGTGGTACCGAAAAGTTAGACTATTGCTTTCGGGAGTCTTTTTTTATTTTAATCTTGTGTTTTTTTCTTTTTTCACAAGACGAAGGTATATCCGCGGACTATCGACGAATTTTGTATAGAGGTAATCGTAAATATATCAGTGGGTGACGTTTGTGTTAGGTGATGGGGTATTATACCTGTATAGGAACCAAGGGGACTTCTCAATCTACGGTATCTTTCGTATTATACATATAGTCGTATAATAATATCTCTCCTTCACCTCTTGCAACTTGCTGCTGCTGCTGCTGCTGGTGCTCAGGTGGCAGATGCCTTTTTTATTTATTGCACGTGACGACTATAAACTACATCGTGACAGGTAACGATTTTTACCTCTCCGCTTGCATCGCTGCTCACTATATGCCTCAGAGGCTTACGACGGTGCTTGATCCACTCAACAGAGTTAGGGAAAATTTTTGTAACCAAAAGCGATAAAACAATGATTGATAATTTAATGGAAAAAACACTGGAGAATCTATACGTTTGGAAGATAAATGAAAAGGGAAAGTAATATCGTCCATTTTTTATTTTTTATTTTCGCAGAGACGGCATACGATGTAACTAACGCTTTTATGAGGAAATTTTTAATACGAAAAACTAGTTTTAGTCGGTCTATATGAGATCGGAGATCAAGTTAAGCGGTATAAATGCAACACTGCAGTTGAGTTTTTTTATTTTTATTTTATTTTATTTTATTTTTTTTTTCACCCATAAGACATGCGACGCGCTTGTTTATGCCTTCACATAAATCCCTGTGTGGATAGTTTACTAGTTTACCACATCTACGGGTTAATGGCTGCCGGCGTATCCCACTCGGGTGACATATCGGGATAAGAAAAGTTTGGACAGGATGAAATAAAAAATTTTATACAGGACATGATGAAAGAGTTGTACGGTGTTATAATCTCGTTTCTATACTCAAGTCGGATAATATTCGCGAATTTCCTGATGATCTCCAAGCAGAACTCAAGGATAATCTGGTAATACTCACAATCAGGTATTCACGGTCATCAGAATCTGGGATACAAAATCCTGCAGGACGTTTAATTTTTCAACGTCAAGAAACTTTTCATACTTCGATGGAGTTCCTTGTCAGGTTAAACAGGCCTGCGTACGATGTAAGTAAGGAATTGGACGAAACAAGTATTGAGTATATTTCCTTGATCACCCGGTCTGCAGGATCTTTGACTTTAGCAAATTTGTGTTCTAGTTGCTGCAATGAAAAAACAGTTCCCCCGGCAGTCATCGACCTGCAGGAGGCAACGTCCTTCGATGACATTGACGAAAATAATGCAAGACGTCTGTATAACTGCAGGGCAGCATCATCTTGGGGATTTAAGCATACGAGTACCTGGGCGCCGATAAACGCCGATGAACCGAAAGAAAGAAGTCGAAAGCCGACCAGGGATTACGACGTTATTACGTAAGGAATTCGACGATTGCTGAGTGTATCGAATTTCTTTGCTCGTGCGTCAGGATCAGCTGGTGAATGGTTTCGTCTCGCTTTCCGTTATACCTCTGGATACACAAATTTTGTCTGTAATTTAGAGATGGAGTTGAAAAATAAAAAAACGAAAAAACAAAGCTTCAAAAACATCACACAACTTGAGAGATGACGAATTTCACTCCGCGATCTCGAAAATCCTTAGAAATATCTCGCAACTTGTTCAAATAATTTCCTGGAACAAGAAACGTCGAGGTCCCCCAGGTGCCGCGGCGGGTCTGAAATATTTTGAAACGTTCAAAGAGACAAAAGCCGTTTAGAGGTGTTATCGCGACATCGCTAATCGAGATTAAGCGGTTTCCCTCTATGAGAATGCCTTCTTCCAAGATCAAGGTATTCATACCCATACCGGTGGGTAAGGAATTTCAATCCTCCGAGACTCCCGACTCCTTAGAATTGAATATCTTGCAGTAGCTGCCGGTGTACCAGCAAAGACTGAAGAGCTGTAGTCGTCCATTTACAGGTGAACCGGTGCGAGTCACCGTCAACAGGCGTTGCAGCAGCAGCAGCAGCGGCAGCATCTCGCATCTTTTATACAGAAACAGAACTGCAGGTTATAACCAACCGCGTCCATGTATCTCTGTTCTTTCTTACAGGGTGCCTGATTTACTCCAAGACCTTCATAATTAATTGACGCAATTTAGGTAAGACGACACCGCGCTCCGCTGCAAAGCAAAGCCACTACTTTTATATACGTGTACAAGAATTATTTACGCGATGAAATTAACCGGAAGTATGGAGAAAAAAAAAATAACTTCATAAATGAAAAAGAAGATTTCAAGCACTGCAAAATTAATGGACTCTCATAATCTCAAGTCTCGTGGCATAATTTCCGCTGAAAGTGGAATAATCCGAAATCAAATGAAAAATACCTAATCGAAATCTGTACACATAAATTCCAGTTAAACTTGCCACGGTCAACGGTGGCCCGTTTACCGGAATGAAAAAATCAAAAACGGTACAAAAAAGATAGAAAAAAAGGAAAAAAAAACAAAAGCAAAGACTAAAATGTGTGAACAAAAAAATTGTCGCGGAGGGGCGAGGGGGGGCTAAAAGCTGAAGCTGATATATAGTCAAGATGTGCTTTGCTTATCTGCTGCAACAGTGCCGAAGATAACTGAGAGTGGATTCAGTAGCTGACGCCCACGCATAGCTGTTACGGGTAGTAAGGAGTAGGTGGATGTTATAAAGGAGGTGAAGATTTTCTACGTTATACGATCTTTGGCGTTTTATTCGTCCTGGCGTACGAGGCGTACGTATAACGCAGGAGCGAGACGAGGCGGAACGTGTTTCGAAAGGTGCAGGGAACGAACGTGGGACGCAACGGGTTATTTGTCACTTTATAGACCGCCTTGAGATGAGGATATACGCTGCGAATCTGCGACACAGGGTGAAACCGTTCATTTTTTTTTGTCGTCTTCGTTTTCTAGTCTTTTTCATTATCACATTTTTTTTCAGCCATTCTAACGAAACAAATCACTCTTGATTGCCTATTTCGGCTTCTCTTATCTGACAAATTTGAGAGGAAGAAGAAAAAAAAAAATTTCCAACATCGCTGGGAAAACGATCTCGTTTGCATTTCGAACATATAAATATTTTATATACATAAATACATACACGTATGTTACATATATAAGTGAATACAAGACATAATCGTTAGAATGAGGCAATTACCCGCGTGCGTCTCGCGTCGTCCGCGGCCAATTTGGATAATTGCTGTTATACATCATCTTCTAATGAATTTGCAGTAGCTAAAAGCGTTCGTGAAAATTAACTTTTATTCACGCTTAGACCGCCTCGTTAGCCCGACGACCTCTGGGCCTTAGAGAGAAGAGGCCGGAAAAAAAAGAAAAAAAAACCAAGAAGAATAATAAAGTGAATAAAATTAAAAAACGTGGAAAAAAATAAGCAGGTATTCCAGAAAAAACGTCACGCGTGTAACACCTAGGAGCGGCCCTCTTGGTCCAGTAGCCAACTACCGTGTACATGCACGTGTTATACGTGTAGGTTTATGAGACAAAAAAAAAAAAAAAAAAACCCAAAAACTCCGTATAAACCGCGTATTTATGAAACTGAGTTGTCATTGTCACTTAAAATTTAACAGTGACGATAAATTATCCTAGAAAAAAATCTCTTGAAAAATCGCCTTATAAGGATACGCACTACGTACGAGTCTAATATAATAAGTGTCGCCGCTGTAATATCCGACGTTGTAAATTTTTTCTTTTTTTTTTATCATTATTTTTAAAAAATTTTTAAACGCTCAAGTCGCGCACGCCGAACCACGGCGGCGTCTTCTTTCTGGTCAAGATTTCACCATGGAAATTAAAAACGTAAAAACAAAAAACAATCGTCTATCATTCGAAAACGGTATGGAGGATATGTGCACCTCATTCAAAAACGAATTATCAACAATCTTGTTTTCACAAATTTTGAGTGCCGTTTTATTTTTACACATGAATTAGAAATTAGAATACATCTATTGACTGAAGCAAGTTATGGGGCGAAAATTAATAAAACGTTATGAAATTAAGGGGAAGTTTTTTTCTACACCGCGTCGCTATTCTGACGATTTCTGCCGATGAAGGAGGTCGATTAAAACTTGGTTAATAAGTAAGTAATTCTCTCGTAACAGTATTTCCAAATTTTACATAATATCTTTTAGCATTTTCTTGCGATTCCTATTAGGTCGTAATAATCGTTAATCCACCAAATACGGAGCGAGTCTGCAATCCTTTTTAATTATTTAATAATTAATTGACTTGTTTTACTTAGTCGAAGACATGATTCACCTCGTAATTCTCTCTATACGTATACCTATGAGTTCAGGTTCAAATGGCATACAAGGCCAAGTGCATCAAGATAGCGGCGAGATGCATAAGTATAATACACTATGCGTATACCTCCGTACAAACACGAGCACATTACTATACTGCATATAAAATAAAATTAAGGTAAATATTCATCAGTTTTATGTAAAAGAAAAAGAAGAAAAGAAAATTTATATAAATTTGTATCGTCGATCGATATTTGAATTTAAATACCCTTCGCACGTGTCTTTGCACATGCGTATCCGATTTGCATAATTAATATTTATTTGAAATATATATGAAATCGATTTGTTTATATATTATGTAAAGAAGCACGATTCTTGCGTTCCACGCGATCGGGTATTATATAAATAAATAGGTGTGCTTAATTACGATCGATATTTTATCGCACCCTTCAACCGCACATCTGCATCCGATCTTCAAAGCGCGTAATGATGAATATTTGAATAAAATTACAAGTAATTATTCCATGTATATAGATTCCTCGGTAATTATATTTGACACTTGTAGTATATATATTTTTAAAAACAAATCATTCGAGCTTTTATCATTATATGAAAACGAAATGAATAAGTGGTATCACATGTTAAGGAAATTAGTGGTTTCACATATCTACCCACATGATAGATGGCGTATATAACGTGTTTTAAAAGTGAAGGGATATAATTTTAGGAAGATAATATTTACAGTTTACAATAATCTGATGTGTTATTATATGTGTACATATATAAACCCATATATTATGTATATTTCTTATCTACGTATACGTGTATATTTTTTTAAACACACACATGTGTGGCACATAATCTGTACTGATTTTAATTTTTTTCAAAATTAATTATGCGAGATCACCATGTGATTATTTTATTTCCTTTTAATTGCAGAACCAGAATACCATCTTACATATACCATTTCCGCGGCCGATACTTATCTACGCATGCTTAAAGTTATAAATGTTAGGCCACCGTATAATACCTAAGATATGAGGTTATAGGTGTCTTCTTATACATATACTTGGGCGTTATGAGAAAATTCTTAATTCGAATGCGGGTAAGTTATACGTATATACGTGTACATTTACTGATTTTTTTTTTCATTCTATTTGTTTATTTTTTTCACATAACCTTCCTACTCTTGTTTCTTTAATTTATACTTTTATCTCGTACATGAAATAATATTAATATCCGCCCATCATAAAAAAAGACAACGGGGGGAAAAAAACCGAAAAATTCGGATCAGTATAAATACGAGCACGCTATATGTTATACATAAAGGCGGACAGGTGAGCATCGGATCTGCTGTATAAAAATCTAATTAGTAATTATTAGCATCATAATACAAAATAAGACAGGAACATGATCGCTCCTAGCATTGTTACCGAAGGCATTCTCTATTTTTAATTCGTTACGCAATAATTTTACGCCTGCACGAATGTAGGTATACATATAGGTAGCTCAGCTGGTGGTCTGGCTAGGGATAAAAAAATTCGTTACCGATACGGATGGGGTCATTGACGAGTAATGAAAAGATCAGAGAAGAAGAAAAAACTACCTCTCCCACCCTTTTTTCAGAGTTCAATTTTTTGAAATCCAGAAACGGATCTTCTAGTCTCGGAGTTCATATCAAACGTGCCACAATGACCATTAGTGTAACGCGTTCTCTTTCAAAAACCGTTGAAAAAGATCAGCTCGATCGTAATTGGATCACGCTGTGCGGTGTACGGAAGATCCAAGAGTACGACTACATATTTTATGAAATATTATGCAGCTTACCTAAAATATAATCGCATTTCCACTGGGATATTAAGGCATCAGAAAATCATTGAGGAGGTAATTCTCTCTTCTTGCTCCTTAAAGTCACGCGCGATAAATTAGATGGTTATGTAGTTGAAACACGGCCCGAAACGCACCGTTAAAAACTAAGGCAACGGACTACTATGCAGATAAATACTGTATCACGCAATTTCTGCATCAAAATTGTTAAGATTTTATCTCTTAAATCGTTTATCAAATTTCCTCGAACATGAAAACCAGAAGAAAATTTAATAAATAAAACGAAGAAGCCAGTCTACATGCCTATGCAGCAAAAAACATATAGTCTACGATAAATCGTGAATAAATAATCGTTGTACGTAATTCTTTTTTTTCCTACCGTTTTTTCAGGGTAGAAATTCATGAGGTGAATATGAGCGCAGAAAATAGAGTAGGTATATGGATTTGAATAATATCTACACGTTTAATAAATTCGCAGGATAATACGAAGAAAGAAAATGATAAAAAGAAAAAGGAGAAGAGAAAAACATCCATACAGACCTGAGTCGGTTGATTATTCGTATGTTAACACATGTTTCCTTTGGCATAATGTGATGAGTACACGTAAAGTATAAGGTGTATATAGGTAAGTTGTACGTTATCCTCCCTCGCGTTTGTACAAATCTACCAGTGCACATGATGCAGCTTTATACAAGATAAATTTATTACAATTGTGCAGATATTATAGCAGCTGTGTGTATAGTACATAGCAGAAGTAGCTGTCTTATGAGTTTTGCAACAACTATAACCTGCATGGAGCAAGAGCAAATCCGGCATTATTATACCATCCATACCGCATTATATTATACATATCGTTATTTATCCTCGCTAGGATAATTTATCGACCGCTACTTTATTATACACATATAATATAATAGGGTATGTGTATTTTCACAGGGTATAATATTATTACCAACCAGTTGAAATTTGCATCACCATCTCACAGAAGCCATCAACGCTATGTACGGATGAATATTTGCATCCGTTAAGAGGCGCGCACAATTTATACTGCGAAAAACCTACTAGCGCATAAACTTAATCGTACGTCGGGAATTGATTTAGTCAAATTATACTACCAGGATTTACGTTCAAGTTATTTTTCTTTCACCTTCTTCCCTATTTTTTGTTCTATTTCATTTTATTATTTAAATTTCTTTCGTATTTTGCCTATAAGTAAATAATATTTGTGTATAAATCACACGGTACCATATGTGTAATAATTTACAAACTGTTGGCGTATGAATTATTTTTTTTTTCACCCAAACGAGCAATTTCGCTGCAGTATACATATTGTGCAGAATTGTATTATAAACAAGCCGCACAGGATGTACACTTACTTACATATGATATACATAACTGCTATTTTATACGCGTTGAAAGTACAAAAAATTACAAACGGAATGTTCAACGGGATAGTTATGACGAACGTTTATTATGAAGTTGTCGTGGGCAAAGTAGATGGATAAACTATAGACACGCGATAAATCCTCAAGGAACGCTTTATGCACATCATGAATTTATACAACACGCATATATTTATATTATTTAAAGCAGGGATAAATTTTTCCACTTTTTTTTCTTTCTGTCCAAAAGGGGATGCGGTAAAAGCGTCGAACTTTACACGACAAGCAAATCTCTCGTCGTGATATGAAAAACGAATTCCGCAACAGGCGAATTTTTGTAGGTCATGTGATCAGGTCCTGCAAGAGACATCAGACTTGTTAAGAACATTAGAATATGTGGTTAAATTAAAATGTGATGCGAGTGCGGAAAAAACGATGGAAATGCGCAACTCATGGATATCTACGGCATGTTATAATGGCGTAAGAATAGAAATCCCGCCCATTATTACCAATTACGATTACCTTGCACGTAAAACTGCACATGACGAATTATGAGGCACACACAACGTCGCGGTTGTAGCTTTTTTTAAGGGCCTGGCCCCGCCCTTGTAATAACGATCGTATGGCAGAAATGTTAAATTTATGGCGCGAAGTGTTGCGATGTTGCATAGGTGGGTAGCCAGTCGTCACATATGACGGGTGCCCGGCTATTACGGGACAAATTGCATTATGACAGCATATAATTGAATGGGGTTTCTCTTATCCGAGGGCGATCCATTGCACGGTTACGTATAACCATGCGAAATAGGGACTCACCTCGCACTTTTGCAATTACAATTATTTTTCATTTATTTATTTTTCTTTGCTGGCTGTATCAACGAAACTTCTCCTATAATTCGCAGCGCATGTCTATTCTCATTCGTTTATTATTTCCTAAAAAAATTTATTCAATTGTTGAAATTTTTTGTGTTTTTTTATACGGAGATTAATCGAGGCATTTATTATAAGTGGACCATGTGAGAATAATTATTATCCGCGCGGCATCGCAAACGACGGCCCATATTCATGTGTTTCATATTATGCATGCTTACCTCCGTTATGTGATACTGCTAAATGGCAAATACATTTATAATAATAATACACGCAGCGTGTTATGGTGAACGTATTAAAGTTTATTGTTTTACTTACATGGCGGTTCATTCCCGACACGTATATCCTGTTTAAATTTTATAATCGCAGGATATCCGTATTTATGTAAAAAAGGAGATGCGAATTTTCCGGCTTTCTAAAGCGAGGCATGTGAGATACAAAATTCAAAATTTATATTCACTTTCCGGACGTAAAAAAGTATCGATTTTCAGAAAAACCCATATTCGAAAGTATAACGTTTCGAGATCCACTAACATATTATACTAAAAAGTACATCGCTGTTTTACAGATTTTAATGTGTAATACTCCTCTGTTTGTATGTGCAATTTATATGTACATAAAAAATCCACATACATATACGAAGGAAGTTAGCACGCGTGGGACCAAGAAGACCTCCTACACTACTCCGCTCAATTATAATAGAATTTTAAAGTGCACATGCTCATTCCATGTGTACATATATACCTAGCTATACATAAAACGCTATACATACTCCGATTGTCTTCGCGGTATAAAGAGAATATCTCCTGCGAGTTTTCTGCCCATGCTATATTTTCGCCATCGCGAGGAGGAGTTTGAAAGCTGGTTTTTTCGCATCGCGAGAAAATCCTCTGCAAAAGAAGTTCGGAGTGAAAAAAAGAGACAGAAAAAAAGTCGAAGAAAAATAGGCGGAAAGGAGGAGGAAGGGAGGGAGCGAATTAATGGGAAACGGTGGGAGATATTTGGTGTGAACGATCCTCGCGAGACATCAGCGGGATCTTGTATACCAGCTAGGTACCTGCTGTAATAAATTGGTTGATATGTATATATAAGTAATCGTGAGTCATGAAGAAGGATTCATTCGCGTGTATTCGGTAACCGTGTGAGTTTCACACAAATTTTGTTACCTCCATTATTTATTACATAGTCATGCCGATGTACAAGGAAGGTACGGGATAGATGCGAAAAGTATTTTATGTACCAGATGATTCAAGAATTCCAGGATTAAAAAAATCTTCGGGTGCCTCTCAGAGTTAAAATTGCATACTCGTATGAACCGCACGAGGCCCCAATCGTGTGTAATTGACAAAAATTATATGCAGCGTTAGAAAAAGCAGAAGAAAAAATAAATAAATAAATGAAAAACAAAAGAAAACGAAATCAAGCACAGAATAAAAAGTAAAAGAAACGGCGAGTAATCGCTGATTCGATCGTGGAGATCGCGACTTCCTGTACACTGTATAAAATCTATATCCCAGGTGCATTTTTTCATTTTATGCGAGCGCGTAACTCACATATGGATCTTATATACGTACAGTGGGTAATACAAGGTGTGTAGCAACCATGCGCTGTTATTATCAGCACGAAGCAGGTGAGCCCGGGGGGCGTGGTGCCGGATGCATATATCATAGGGATGTGCGCGCTTCCGACGAGAAGATCTAAATTCATCTGCATATTCGGCACTGCCACTTCAACTTTATTTCCTTTTCTCTTTTTTTTCTGGTACTACGCGAGCACGAGGAACGACCGCAAGGCGTTTCTATTGTTGCGGTTTTTTTTTTTTTTTTTTCTTTGATAGTTTACAGTCGTAGCGCTTACCCTTTTCTCAAAATATGTGTAAGATACTGCTGCTTCTTCTTCTCCTTTTTTTTTTTCTACATTATTTTTATCCTTTTTTACCTCTCACGCGGCATCAAATTGTAATTTACACGTTATATTATACGCTGGTATATTTGTACTGCAGATCCAATTTGGACGATGGTTATGTTAAGTGAAAACAAATTATTTCCTTTATAACGTTTTACACGCTGCACTCGCGAAAACGCGTCGGTGATCGTGACCGCATTATTTACACAAGTTCGCACGTTAGGTATATTGTAAAAAGCCGCAATTTCGCACGCGAGGTGCAACGTGCCCGCCGGTCTTTCGGATTTCTGCATTCACGTATTCACACTTATTCATTTGTTTATCAACTACTTCCACAACCCTACCGACCGATGTCTCATCGTCTGACAAACGCGTGCGCATTTTTTACTTTCTCACATGTATAAATGAACGAATGATGGCGTGTGATGATATACGTAGAGTAACGTTCATAAGTTCGGGATCACCTCTCTCCAAGTTTTTTGCCGATTTTTTGCAATTTTCGTACTTTCCAAAATCGCGTGTACAGTTCCTTGGGATATGACGAATTACTATTATTTCAAAATTCAGCTTTCGTTTGCTTATTCAAATTTTTTTCTACAATTTTTTCTCGCAAAGTTAACGATCGTTCTACTTTACACTTTAAATTACACAAAATGAGACAGTTTTTGGAAAATAAGTCGTGAATTTTCAAGAGAGAAAAAAACTGTGTCTTTTCCCCCGATCATTTTGAACAATCGGAAATTTCCTCAAAATTTTTCTACGCTTAAAAAATTCGAGGTGCAGATCCCAAACTTCTGAATGGTACTGTAGGTACAATTTTCTCGTAAAAATCTACTTATATTCTGAACAAACACATTTTATCCGGCATAATTTATAATCTATATACTATTGCAGCAAAATGACTATCTGATTCCTGTGTACGCAGAAAATTTTTCAAAAATTATATACTTATAAAATGACAGTATAAATTGTACGAAAATACCTATAGACGGTGAATTTACGTACATACCTATACGGTCGTTGAGGTATATAATAATGACGGGCGATATTTCACCCGGTTAATTAAACAATTAAACTAATCAATTAGCGCCGGTTTTACAGCTCAGCGACACGCAACTCGACTTTAAACTGATGCAAGTAATACTGACGCTGCTGCAACAGCAACACATAACACACGTTGATAACGCACGCGAGAGAACAGAGAAAGGTACACGTACACGGGTGCACATAATATATATGTATATGGCATATACGTGTATCTATATATGTAAACTTGAGCGAATCGGCCAGCTGTGCCACTGCACTTGCACCTACGCCCGTTTGTGCCGCAATATGCAACGTACGATCGAATCACTCGTCTGCTGGACATGCAACCGGAGAACTTCCATTTATACCAATCATGAAGTTTGCATGGTGTTTAATCCCTGTATCCATAAAACCATAAGCTTGTATATACCGTATGCGACGTAAGCTTTTGTAAAAAGTTCACGGAACTTGGAACGCGTAGGAAGCGATGTGCTTTTTTCATGTTCATATGCTTTTTGGAACACAGGGAAAAATTTCAATCTCTCAATCGCTCGAAGATCAAGTTTGATTGCCGATAATCGACGATGTGATTTTCTTTCCTTTTTTTGTATTAATCTCAAGTACTACTCGCATAACGCTTACAGATCGGCTCTTTTCTACCATCGAGCTTCCGATACTAACGAGGCCTCAATTCCCGAACACTTTGTCTTCCCATGGATTTTTCCTCACTTATAATAACGTATAGAGATACTTGAAGTTTGCCATCAAGTTCACAGTTTCTGCAGTGATACGCTGTGATGAACGTAATTTTTACCGCAAGGTACAAAAGGGCTGATTTTCACAAATGGAATCATTATTACATTTTTGACGTGATTTTGTGAGTATAAAATAATGTGCTGTGCGTTACGGAAAATTAGTTTGGAACAAAAACAAAACAAAAAAAAGAATAAAAACGAAAATGAAGAACAACGCCTTATTGCAGGCGACAGAGAGAGGCGGGACGGAGGGATCGTCATGGTTTAAAATAGACGAGTAGGCCCTGGTGTACAAACGCCTCGGTATAACTGAGGTAAGAAGACGGGACTTGACAGTTTGGACAAATTGGTATAGCATGCATACAGGAATTGACCATTATTAAGTAAAACGTGGGACGCGACATGCGGGCTTTTTGTCATAATAGTATGTCAACCTGCGAGAACAGAGATCTCATTTGATACCGATGAAATCAAGTTTTACTCGGGTCGTAAAACATCGAAATTATTATGTTTTACAAATTTTTAACGAATCCTCGAGATTTTACTTCGAACTAAAATTTCATGGTACAACAAACATCTTGCCTTGCAGAGAAACGCGTTTTTGGTACCCAATAATCGCAAAATGGACGACGATTTTTGGGACTCTGGTCATGTTCGTACATTTTCTTTTTACAGACCGATTTCAACGAGGAGCAGAAATTTCAATTTTTTCGTTTCTCATTTCTAGAAATTTAATCGAAGGAAATTGAAACGAGGGTCTTCCTACCCGACACACCTGCGTTTGCAAAAAACCGCAGATATATAAAATAAGAAATGAACAAAATTCCCAGGGCAGCGTACAACCTTCGTGTACGTAGTTATAATTTTAGCTTCGTTTGTCTTTGTCGCGGATATATGGCGCAGTTGTTACCTTAATCTACACGGTATTAACGTCGTGGCCAGCGTCATGCTTGCACTTTCCTGTAGTTTCTTTAATTCCCTTCTGATATTCTGAATCCAGATACCGGAATACATGCGACAATAATTACCAACGTCCCCTCACCCTACTCCAACCCAACTCTTTACATTTCGTTTTAACGCGAGAAGTATAATATCGTGCTCGTACAGCTCACCCTTTATAGCATTTGATGTTTCCTCTTCGCTCGCTGATTCTCTTCAGAGGTAAGGCGCGTATAGTGCAAGGAATAATTGTTCCATCCGGTCGAATCCAACGCTCTTTTGTAGATAAAATATAGGCGCATTACCTTAAAATGTGCGTAATTATCCGTCGTATTTACTTGATTCATGAGCTCCGTGTATCCTTTCTTTTATTTATTTACTTATTTTTTGTTCCACTCGTTCAACTCTCGTCGGTCACGTACCACATTATATGGTTCCAATGAAACATTGAGATAATATTAAACGACGAGTATTCAGTTATCGGATAAGTATAACTGATTTCGAGTCGGCTGACTGATGTGATTATAATGGAGCAATGATGCGTGTAGGTATATTGCTTAATCGGATGAACGGAAGTTTAATTTAGTAGGAAAACTTTCATTAATCGATTCGGATGGGGGTGAAGGAAGAAGCGACGAAGAATAACCTTTAGCGCGGTATGCAGGCGGCAAACGGTTCTTCCGAGGGCGTCGGAGGGCTGGGTACAAGAGGGCTCGTCGAGTGACTGAGTATCATGTTTATAAATATGCCGTAGCGCGTATAATGCGGTAATATATAGGCTCTGCCCTCGTCGCGTTTATACCCCGGCGACTGATGCGGTGCGGGTTTAGGAATACGGGGATATATAGGTGGGTATAATACATGGTAGATTTTAGAGGTGCAGCAGCAACGGCAGCGGCAACGTTAACGTAGCGCCGCGACGCTTGCTACATCTCAGCTGTTTTTACGACGCTTTGAGTCGCGGGTGTCGCGAGGTACGCGGGCGTCGCGGGCGTCGCGGGCGTCGCGCCGGAATGCGCTAATGAGGACTTGGCTACCGTCACTCTCCCTCAAACTCCCTCTGAACTCTTACGGCGGATCCGCCTTCGCCCCTCTTCGCGCGGTGCTTCGCCGCCGATTTCTCCGTTCCACGAGACTCCCGTTTCACAGTCGACTCTTGTGCGCCAGAATTCACCTCTTACAACTCTTCGTACGTCGCGTGTGTCGCGCCCCAACCGCGGCACCGGGTTCCGCCAAAAAATATTATGAAAATGCAATGAATCCCAAGCCTCTCAACCCTCTTCTCTTCTTTGACTTCTTTCAAATATCATGTATACGTATAACGTCACTACCGCGCTCCGCAAGCTTCATAAGTATATTCAACAACTCAGAACTTTCTGAAATTTCTCTTCGCGTCTCTTATACCTATACTTATAACACGGCATCGCGATTTTCTGTACACATTTTTGTGAACTCTGCTTTCTAAAGAAAAAAAGAATAACCTAAATAAAGTAAAATAAATTCATAAAAATAATGTATACACATGAGAACGTTACCGTACAAGCATTGAGCTCGCCATCTTACAAACCCCTTTTTATAAGGTAGAATAGAGAAATTTAGAAAAACAAAGAAAAAATACAAAATTAGATACCAAAAACATTTTCCATACGTACACATATAATAGTCTGACTAGATTGTTTTACGATTCCCATAAAGAAATAAATTCAACGATCCGGTTCGGGGGTGTATAGGTATAATACAAACGTTGTTCAAGGATGAGAATTCTTTAAATTTACAATACATCATTTATTTGTTTACTGCGTCTGAAAGAAATTTTTTGCTCCAATCAGATCCTTTAATTTGATTTGCGGCAACGTAATTAAAAAAACAACGATTTCCCGGAAACCCATATAGGATACGGAATCTAGTTATTATTTTTACACCCCCATGACCGGTTTAACTATCGTATATCATATACGATAAACCACCCTTGTATTACATGGTAAAAATATAAAATTCAAATAAATACCCATAAAGTCTATAGTATCTGTGTATGCGAGCGGCACAAAAAGGTAAGAAACAAAAGCAAAAACTCTTTAAGGAAATAAGAAAAAAGTTGATTTTTGGGAAACATTGCGTGTCTAACCCTCATATATGTATATAGCCTGTTGAGCGTCATTAGCCGCGTTGCAAATATATATAAACGGAGATGAAAATCTTTTTGTTCTTTTAATATTCTCGCCCACGCGGTTGAACTTATGTTGGCTTTTGTATGCGCCGGGATACGAGGTAGTTTTTCTCTCTTGTAGGTTTTTAACCATATAACACTGCAGAGCGAACGACGAACACACGTGGTGTGCTGCAGCGCGTCACTAGGTTTCGGTAAATTGCCACGCGACCGCTCCAGCGACAAATCTCTCGGCTTACCGTATTTATAAACACTGTCAACCGGCACGAATCCCATTCCCGAAGGACTCTCGACGACGAATTAGGGCTTCCCCCTTTTTATATGCCTACAACTGCGACAGAAACACTGCAACTAAATAAACTACCGAGAAGACGCGTCGAAACTCAACCCTTTTTCTAATCTTATAGAAAAAAAGAAACTACAAGTAAGAAAGAACAATTGATGCGCTGGGTGGCCCATTTTCAATTTAAGCGAACTAACGTACGCACAATTTTTAGAGCAACACTCGAATTATCTCAGATTTAATGTAAGAAAATTCAGAGCGGTCTATTTTTGAAAGATCCAATAAAGTTGTCTATATACGTGAATGATCCCGAGTGAAGTCCAAGTGATTCGAGCCTTCCAATAATTCGAATACCGGCATTCGGACTAACCCATTCTGATCTTTTGAGTAAACCAATTTTGAGAGGCTAGAGCTTTACGTTTAGGTGTTTCGGGTTAATTATATCTAACAGTTTTATTCGTTGAGAAATTATTCACGAATACGTTAGGTGTATAAATTGGACAAGGGATGAGGGAGTTGATCACGTGTCCGTCGTAACTATATCGGCTGCTAGCTTAAGTCTGCTTTTATCCACCGAAAGTGTCTTTTTCTTAGTAGCCCATCAGGCCTGACTGATTGTACATAAATATATACATATGTATATATATACAGCTATATGCGTTACGCGTGCAGCAGCGGTACATTTTTTGATGTTCATTCTATTCATTCTATGCATTGACAGTTATATTAAGCATACCATGTAGGTGCGTATGTTCACCTGTCAGACAGTTTCTCATTAACGAAATAAAAGAAACTACAGTGCCCAGCTACGCCGGCTCTTTGGCACACACTTTCTTTCTTTAGCTTATACCCATTCTGTTTTTGTCTTTGATTTTGTTTTATCTAGAAACATTTTTATAGTTTAAATACGCATATTTTTTCAAATTATTATTGAAACGAGTCGAGAGTTGAAACGAAACGTTGTACGTCCCACCCGATAGTTTTTGGTTATTCGTCTCGACTGAGAGAAATTAAGGAAAAAAAAAGAAGAAAACCAATGAAGAGTGAAAAAAATTGAAAAAGAACTCGCGACGATTCGCAGCCGTGACTGCGGCGCAGCGGCTTTCGCTCTCCTCCATAAATCGAAAGAACTTTACGCGCGTTATAGTCGTAAGCGCGTATAATCCGAGCGTGATAAACAACTAGGCGCGACCCACTCTCTTCGTACGACGTTATTTGTATGTATGCAGGGGGTTAACACTTATGGGAAATAGACGCCCACACGTGGCACGCGCGCGCGACGCTTTGCGACGCGACGCTTTGGCGGAAGAAACCAAACGTTCGGCTCATCCTCCCCACACATATACACACATTATGATATATATTCAAATTAACGTATGCACGTAGGTACGTGACACACATCCGCAAAAGCTACGCGGTCGCAAAATTATAAAGGCGTCGCGACGCCCCTTCCGCACGTATATCCGACTCGTGACGCGTGGTATTCTCCTTTGAATCTTATATGCGTAAACTTTTTTTTTTTTCTCATCGCAAAATTTATCGTTCGTAGCTCGAAATATAAGTCGAGTAGATCAAATGATCATTTTCCGCTCTGCACGGCGGAATGAAAGGTTGGAAGAAAAAAATTCGCTGAATCGATTCAATCGTATAGGAAGATGGAATTTTTTACTGCTGCAGAAAATATCCACGTCACAGTTGAACCCCCTCAAGAATTAAAACGAACGAGGCTGTAGATATAGCGGGGTAATTTACATTCTGCATGTCCGTGTGCATCTGTATAACTAATACTAAAATTCGCACCGCATGCCGTGCTGCACCAAGTTTTTGCATCACACGAACACGTTCGCTTGCGCTTAAACGCTATGGGCACCTACCTATAAATACATACGCGTATTTCTGTATATAAGTAAAACGCTTCTGCATCTGTACTAGCGCCTCATGTATACGCAACCTTCACGTTCACGCCTTGGTACAAACCGTGCTTTTAATCATCGCTGTTGCGGTACCGAGCACCTCAAACCTGGTGCAGCAGCAGCAGCAGGAGCAGAAGCAGAAGCAAAAGCAGAAGCTATAGAGATGCATGAGCGAACATTATAAGCGTACAGTTGCACGCCCCGTGTGTTGTATGTATTTGCAACGTCGGTTGTACATGCAGCACGATGTATTCACTTTTTTTTATACTCCCAGCATTTGCCTTTTTCGATTCTCTTTTCTGTTCTTTCACATTTGATTATTTTTTTGTTTCCAAGATGTTTTTCGATTTTTGTTTCAATTATCGAAACTCATTACCGCAGCAATTTTATTCGCATCGTATTTCTCGTGGATTTTAATAAAGAAAAAGGAAAATTTTGTTCGATTTGAACCGATGAGAATGAAAAAAAAAAAAGAAAAATGGAGGATGTGTTTCCGAAGCGCATGTATGATGTGAAGTTGAAATTATATAGCTGGAGCAGACGGAGGTAGGTAGGTGTATAGTCAGTGATGCAGTAACACGGTAGTAGAATAGGGGTCCGATTTGCGACCCACGCAAATCTGCATATCTAATTAATTCTGGGCTTCCAACTGTAACCCATAGACTACTGCATGGGATAACCACGAGCGCAGCGTTTAATTGCATATCCTATACTATGTTCGCGAAACGATAATTTTCTATGGACCGATGGCGAAGTGTGTAAAAGTGCAAATTATGTAGATTCATGTACGTCGATAATCTCACACATTATATACGTGTAGGAATCGCGGTTTTCAAAAACACTCGATGTACAACGATTTTCCTGAATAAAAAAAACATCATCGTTGCGCGATGCACGAGAACTGAATGTAGACAGTGAGACGTAGTTATGAAAATTTTGAACAAAAAATTCTTGATTAAATAAAATGGTCACTTTCAGGACCGAGCAACGAGTACAGTCGGACGCTCGAGGATTGACCGTTTTTTTTTGTTTTTTTTTTTCAACGCCCCGTACATGTGTACGGGGGATGTACGTCTAATTCATTTTAGGTGGAGATGAGAGATGCGAGAAGATTGAAGAAGGAGCTTTACTGGATGAGCGACGCGGTAGGGCTCTGTCGTCGGGTGATCAGCTAGCGTCGAAATACGAAGATGGATTCCCGCTGGGCGGACAGAAGCGTTGACACAACGACGCGTCAACCGCATATTTCAAGCCTTGCCGGTGTTACGGCTACATGCACGTCGCACGCATACGTATTCATATACTATACATTGTACGTACGTTGAGTTCTGTAGAGGGAACCCTTCTTTCCGTCCGCTCACACGCGTACTGCAAGAAAAAAGACACACCCACCGGTATTTCGATGTTCTCATCTCTCACGTTATTAGCCAAAACGCTCCTCCTTCTCTCTAGGTCATAATTGGACAGGGTCTAGAGGAGGATGGGGTCAACCCGAAGAGCCACTAATTGCGCTACACTACACGGCATGTACACATTATACGGATATATGAAGGTTGTATGGAGCCGCAACGGAACCGCAGTGCCAAACGTGTGCGGTGTGACGTCGAAGGAACGGATTCGAGATGGGATTGCTCACTTGCACCTGATTTCACATCGCGAAATTCTAAAAAGTGTATACGTGTATAACTTTTGAGGATAATTTCTTTTTAATTTCACACTATTTCCAAGTGTTGAATTTTATACCTATATTGCAATCCTCGTGCTGCATTAAAACACCGTTCTTCCTCTCATTCTTATTATTACCATTGTCATTGTTAGTATTGTTGTTCCTGTTGTTGCGGTTGTTCTTATTTTTCTCTTCTTCCTACCAACCGTGAGTTGTAACTCCCCCGAACAAATTCTCATTAATTTGTCACACTTACGTGAAGACTGATTGCCTTCTGATTACAGACTCGAGCTTTTGCTGCTACCACACATCGCAATACGGCTAACTACATAATATTATACCTATCATGTGGCCGGATGTTGGAGGTGGACGAGCAAAGATTCACGAAAGGTCTCATTGTCAGCCACGTACGTACGAATATTGCGGGGCAGCTTTTCTGAAGATCATGAAGAAATGACTTTTCGAATTGATTTTTCTGTTCTTTTTTACAAGATAGTTGCGATTTTTCAAAATGATCCTGCACGTTGTATTCTGGAATCTATTGCGAGTAAAAGAATCGTCTAACCATTAATGGAATGAAAAATCGTCAACGAATTTTATTTTCCCTTCTCTCGTTGATTTTACAAATCGATATTTCTATTTTCTATTTTAATGTCAGGATGTAAACTTGAACGGATTTCGTTTTCACCGCATCTGCATAATATGTGATCTGCGTTATCGCGGCAGGAAATGGGTTAAAAAACACGGTAGGTATATCCACAGAAAAACGTAATTCACGGTTCCAAATAACGAAGCTATTAGTACCCGAGTTTCAAAGAACAAAGTCTATATAATTAATCCGAATTAAAGGAGACGCTTCCACCTGCTGCCGCTTTCCGTTCGAGCAACGCGCGTTAAAAATTAAAAAAACAAAAAACGAAAAGCAAGAGAATAAAACTAGTAAAATAAAACGACACCGAGGAAAATAAACGAACGAAGAAGAAGAAGCTTCGAACGCGAAACGCGCGCAGACTATAAGCTCAAATTCATTCCGGCAACTCGCTCTTGCGGTGTGAATGTCGCATTACCAAGTTTATCTTCCGTGAAATTGCTGGCTATACGTTCCTACGACCCACGACGAGGGGATCCGTTCCTCCGTTTGTCACAGCCACGTCCGGCTCGTGCACTTCTCTAGCTACTTATTAAGCCTCCGTAGTTCGTCCAAAGTCTTTCGGTAGTATATATGTTCTCATGTTCATAGCACAATTTAACCAATTTGTCAAAAGTTACGATCACTAAAAAACAAACGAACGGATAACGCGTACCACGCTCGTCGTATCAAGATCGAAACTGGACTACCGGCCGTCTAGATATAATTCTAAAAACGAAAGAAAAATCTGGCATTTTTCATGAGCTCGATACGAAATCCTTATTTGTACAAATAAAGGGTAGTACCAACATATTTTATCTTTCAAAATATACATACACTGTGTATTTAATTTAAGCCGCTCCGTTTGCCGCCTTTGGCGCGCGCCCTCCTGCCCCTCGCAGAAATTCGGGACCCCCGAATTATTTATACGAGTTGTTTAGCCCCGTTGCGTTTTAACTTTGTAGTCCTAAAACCAAACATGATTTTGGTGCTCTGCTCGTGTATCTCGCCCCTCATTACCCGCCGGTACACGGGGGTTGGTAGGTTCACGGCCCCTTCTTACGTTACGATACGATACGTTGCGTTGAATTCAACAGTGAAAACGTGCAGCGGCAGCGGCAGCGGCGCAGAAACCCCCGTACCAAAATTCATTCATTGTCATTACTTAGCTCGCAGAGTTATACAAATGTTTGCGGTTCGATCTGTTCTCGCTATGCCAGCCATACCGTATAAGCCAATTTGATGGCTCGCTGCCTTGATCTCCACCAAGAATGCATCGATGGGGCATTTCCCCCGTACCGAATAAACAACAATATGCTATATGCGCACCGTGCCCAACCCCTTGGACAGGGTTTTAAAAAGGGGGAACCAAAAGGAGACCCTTACAGCTCTATGCGCGCTCACGGGGGTATCTAAAGTGTTTGTTAGCTCTTCCACGTCTTTCTTTTTTTGTTTCCTTTTTCCTTTTTGCATGTCTACGTCATAATTCTCCGCTCACCATCGCACGTACATTCTTATAACCCCAATAAAAATTGGACGGGGTAAAAAAATGAAATAAATTAGTTTCTAGATTTTAGTGTGCACGCCCTTGTTCGATTTGAAATTCTAGGAAACTCGTATGAAAATTTGATCTTTTTTTTTTAGTAATTATATATCGGGGATAAATTGAGGGCGATGTTGGAAGTAAAAATCTCGGTTCATGAGCTCATAAAGTGGGGTATTGTTTTCCGCTTCTATATAAATGAGGTATACCTTTATACGAACATTTTTTTTTTTTTCCTTCTTCTGAACATAATATGAACGCTGAAGAGGATCGTTCGCGCGGTACGTAAAGGAGGCGGGTTTTTGTAACCAGGTGAACTTCGTAGACTAGAATAACATTGAACATGATACCAAAGTATAAGTAACACAAAGGGCGGCAAGCCGAAACGATTTGGAATAACAAAGAAACACAAGCCGTTGAATTTTATTCTTTTATTATTTTACTACTTTCGCACCCTGTTTTCGTGTTTCCCCCATGCACATAACGCGGTACACCGCGCGCGATATATATCGTATATAAGGTAAGATGACGCAAGGTTGGCTTTAGTAAAGGCCATAGGAACCTAGGTGAAGAGCTGTTTGCTTCGCATTCTTCGAAACTATAATATAATTTATGTCCCTCGACTCATTTCCAACTCATACAATTAGCTCTTAACAACCTGCGCGCAGCAATAAAGTTCTTTTTTCAGTTTTATGAATATAAATCTTGACTCTTTGGCAAAAATCTTGTACAAGTATACAGGTATACAAGGGCATAAAGTGTATACGTACAATATAATGGGAGGGGATGGTAATACGGAGAAATAAAAAAATGAAAAAAATAAAAAAATAAAAAAATTACCTCGCCTGAAGAGCGCTGCTGCTCCTTTCAGACTCCGGTGAATCGCCGTCGCATATTCGACCCTTCGATTCGTTCATACCTATATACCGCAGTGCCTAGTGGAAAAACCCTTGCGAAACCCTCTAGATTAGATCAGGCTAGTTCACCGTATTATGTATACTTGTATGTAGAGTCGAATTGCTCTCGGTGTGGCATCGCAAGGGCTCTTCAATATTCACAATAGGGTATACACCAGAGGTACACATGAAGTGTCTACAACTTGCTGATCCTGGTAGGAGCGCCACGAGAGCTCGGCCCTTTTTCCACCTCGATCCCACGGCTATATAAACAACGTCAGCGATTTCGCGTTGAAGTCTTTATGAAGTCTCGTCAATTTTGATAAAAAAAAAAAAAGAAGAGAAACAAAAAATGTTAGATAAACTCAAAGAGAGATAGATGAATAGATGAATATTATAAAATTCGTGTGGAAAAATTTGTTGGTAATAATTAAATTAGTACGATGTGATCTAAAAATCCTCTCGAAATGGTCCACTTCTATGGCGCGGCGGTCGTTCTCCCTGTATACCAACACGCGTAATTACGCAAAAATTGATAAAAATCAATCCGGTCTTATCGTCCCGATCACCCTATTTGGCTGATCCGTGGTGTGCCGTATCGATGGATCTCAGAACGTCCCCGCACGTCGCACCCTGCGGTGCTATAGAAGCTATATCGATTTGATTGGCTCCTATTGAAAGCAAGGGGGTGAGAATATTACCATCAAAGGATTGAGAAAACAACTAAATTATATGGGAGTATTATACGGACGTACTCAGCGGTGAAGAGAACAGTCATAAACGAAAGATAAGTGAAAAATGAAAATTCACACACACAGGCAGACCTCATTTAGTCAAGGATATTTCTATTATCGAGTAGGTATATAATTTTATGTGGTAAAGACTCTGTGGGAAAATATGCGATAATATCGCGATGTTGATCAATCGTTACAACAGATCTTTTTGCAGCGCGTCACAACGCGTAGAAACGAATTTTTGATTTTCGATAATCAAAAAAGAAAAAAAAGAGAGAGATCGATTGGGGATATTATTCAATGCATCCTGAATTCTTGTGCAGTTTTTTTTTTTTATCCCTTTTTCAACAGAACACAGGATCAGAAAATTGATGGCACTTTCGGAGTTTCCGCCTCTTCGAAAATAGAAAAAAAAAAAAGAAAAAACAGGAGGAGGAAACGTTACTCGCAGGATGTTATTCCGATGAATGAAACTAGACCGTAATGAATATGATGATCATCAATGAACATATGAGTATAAATTGCCTTTCAAGAGCCTTCGGGGATGCACGGTTCGTCAATGAATCGGTAGAAAATTTTACCTTTTATCATCCGCATCGAAAACCTGTCCTCGTAGGATCAGCTGGAAGATCAGTGATTTGGCGTCGCGACGGCCGTGGACGCGCGAGTTAGGCGCCTCCGTGACTATCCGTCGGTGCGATCCCCGCTGAGATGTCTCCTCCGTATACACAGCATCAGCGACGCGACGCCACCGCAGGTCCGAAGTGCCAGGATCTTTATTGCCTTGAAAAAGACTGACAAAAAAAAAAAAAAAAAGAAAAAAAAAATATTTGAAAATATGGCTGTACATTTTTCTTTTCCTAGGAAGAAAGAATGTTTTTTTGTTTTTTCTTTTTTTTACCTGTAGCCTGCAGAGTGGAAAGAGGGAACAACGTCTTACTTCGGAGTCAAAAAATGTGTTCATCTATACCTATATCTATATTTTTGCGGAAGGTAGGTGAGCGTGTCAGAAGGCAAGTGTCACTTTCAGCTGTCCGGTAGACCCATCTGAAACTAGCAACGAGTTTGGAAAGGAGGAAGAATGAATGAAATAAATAAAAATTCATAATCTAGATGGAAAGGATGATGTTAGCCTGATATCTCCGACATCTCGGCGTTCCTCAAATTGTCGATTGATAGCTCGATCTTCCCAGTTTGTTTTTTTTTGGTTCTTTCAAACTCTTCGCACCCTCGCATGTATGCGAATGAATAAAAAATACTCGATGAGTTCCATCGGGTGAACAGTAAAACAATAAATTAAAGGTCGGAAGTTTTTCTCACGACGTTTTTTGAAAAAAGAAAAAAAAAAGGCACCTCGGTAACGCAATAAAACTATTAACCATTATATGTGCAATTCATGTTCGGCACCTCATAACAGTTGACCATAGCTGGTAAAAACCCTATGAATATAATTCACTTTGTCATTTTATCTCCTGGACATCTGCGTCAATGCTTGGACTGCAGCGGGGCTGGAATCCTAAGGACTTGAGAACGTTGCAGTCGCGTGGCGCTCGGTATATACGCCCCTAAGGATTAAAAGGATAAATACTATCTGATGAACCGTCGCTGCCAATAAGCCTGGAATAGTTTTGAAGCGGAGATGAACGGGGATCCTCAGATATTCAGGGTACACTAATACATACCCTAGTGGAAAGGTGTTTCCGACCGTGAAAACCAGCTTCTCTCCCCATATAAAGATAGACGACAAGGTAGTCCAACCTCTACCATAATCACCACTTATATTCGGCACGTGATCATCGACCGTCGTCTGCTGTAGGATCGCCATCGCGATGATCTTTCATTGAATAGATAAAGAACACGTCATGTTAACAGAAAAACTATAGTTCGATGCACCGTTTCTCATTATTAATTGTACATTTTTTGGTACACTACTTTGAATTTCATTTATATATGTATATTCAGGCCAAGGGAAGTTCTTACGGGTATTTTGGAGGCTATGGTGATTTTAACACGAACTGGTATTCGGGCGGCTGCTTTGAAGATTTATCATAGGTATACGTGTATACCGCATCCTACATCTCGTGAAGTAGAAGTTTTTGAGTATTCATTATTCTCGCGCTTTATATAATCTGACAAATTTTGCTCTTTGGTGTGGTTTATAATATCGTGGTAGCAAATTTGTCGGACTTAAATATTATTAACAGACTTATATAGGTAGTTTCTGTTTGTCAATTTCTATACGAAGTACAGAATCTGTAGAGACCCTTTTTCTACGAGTAAAAGAAACTCGCGTTTCTAGTAGACTTTTGTCGTTCGTATATTATACGAATATCCTTTTGCCAATAACGGATAATCTCGCTATTCTCACCCCTAGAATGGGAAACACGCGTTGCCTATTTCGAAGCCTTTCCAAAACGTTTGTAGAGGTTATAAATAGGTGCTTATAATATCGAAAGGGCTAAAAGAGGCCAAAGTAGGTTGAATTAGGAGATTAGCTTCGACACTTTGGCCAGGTGTTAGCAAAATACCAAATTGCTATGCGCAAAGAAGCGGCACCCAGTTTCTTTTCCAATCCAACCACGGTGTAGGTGAAAAAAAAAACATGTGAATTGAAACGTTTTTTCATTCGTTTTTCTTCATTTTTTTCAATGTTTTATTACGTTTCCTACTTGGGATGACAGGCGTGGCGGTATATTTCATATTTTGACTTCTTCAACACATAAGGAGCGAATTATAAAATAGTTAATTCGAATTAGTAATTGTAATTAATTTGTTAATCTAGTTACGCTCGTGTATATTATTTTTACGGCTTTGTGATTACCCTTGTAGCTAGTTGTCAATTAGCACCTGCAAATAATCGCACTAAAATAACGCTCACTGATGCACTGCACTAATTAACAAAAAGCAATTAATACCGATACATGTATATATACTGTTATAATTGTTGTAAATCAGTTTTACACACATCGAACAATATTATCTATATTTTTTTAAATGAATTCCGTCTGCAATCCGGTTATACGAATTTTGCGCTAACGTCAGTTGAAACTCAAAAAAAAAAAAAAAAAAAACGCAGCGTACAAGGATGATTTTTTTTTCATTAGAGGATGTCGATGAGTTTTTTGTGCATAGAAAAAATGGGGAAAAAAATAAAAAATCACTTTCAAATCTGTGATAAATCTATACGCAAGTTCAATTACTTTCGAGTCATGCGATTTCATGAACGAACATTATGAGTCTCAAACGAATCGTACAACGAATATTCATTTATTTGTTTTCGCAAAGATGATGATCACGATCAGTGACTCGCGGACGTCGTGACGGCCGGGTTATGATTTTTTAAGCCATAACAATAACGCGCCTATAATATCGCGTGCATCTTATCTAAAATTTAATAAAATAATTATCCGACGAAAATGATCAGCGAGTTCTTCCGCAATTTCTGGATGAGGTTACATGCGACCGTAAGAGTAATACGACTGGATCAAGACTACCTAGCGTGCAGCGTGAATAAGAAGGATGTGAGCATCAAACCGACTCACCTTCTAGTCGTAATTCACGCGTGGATGAAGTCATAAAAAATAATGGCTTGTATTTTATGCCCATTGATTCGCACCCGAGATATACATAGATATAGTCTAACGTATCCTCAGGATTAGAGCTGATCTCGCGGGTAATCATCACTTTTTCGGCAATCCCTTTTTCATTTCCACTATATGCCTTCTAGTCGCTGAATATTTCATCGGAGATTTGTATAAAATAGTTTTGCATTTTCCAAATATCAAATCACGATGAATTTCAATCGAATTAAGCAAACTTCAATACGTAATATGGAGAATTTTTTTTGTTCGAGATACTCGACGCCTTCTCCCTAAAAATAAATTTTATAGCTGTAATATAAAACATACGTATGTGGAATATTCATATGAAGGTATAAAGGTGAACACGTTGCGTGTAAAATTAAGGCACACGTATATCTATGGTAGCATATAAGAGTATAAAATGCGGTTTATGATACTGACATAAATATATACATATATGAATGTATATAATACACAAGTGAATAAAAGACTCAAGCGCGTGAATAGAGGAATCAAAACGTTATGAAATATAATGTGTATAACGTTGCAGGTTTCTTGTTGTGAGAAATGAATAATTCAGAGCGGAAGTGAAGTGACGGTGTATACAAGACGTATGCCTACCTACGTTCTTGGGTATTATAGTAGATAGTTTGTACGTATATATCCATCTTAAGACGAACATATAACGTTCTCAAAGCTTATATATGCTTAACCTTTGAATCCTGAGCTAGAGAATAACTACAAGCTTCCTTGCCTACCAACAGCTAGTCTTTTTCGCTCCATGCGTTTGCTCGCATTTTTTTTTTTTTTTTCTATATTATTTTTCACTTCTTCTACATCATTTTATACAGCCCGCTTCGGCCCACATTTCGGAAAAATGCAATTCAGGTTATTCGTTCTTGTGCATACTCGTATAACATATTCTTACGCACTTTTAAAGATTGCGTGTTTCGTGAACATTTAGCATTAATTGCATATCAGTTTTGGCAGGTGCCAGCCGCGCGATGTGCACCACATTTCACCGTTCCGCTGCAGAGTTTATATTCGTAATTCCTATCGAGAAGTTAATATCGCTACGTTGACCGGTGCAACACAAAGAAAACGGATGAGGCGCACATCACCACCAAACTATACCCCCCCCCCCCCCCCCCCCAATCTCTCACGGTAATATACTTTACGTTGCACGCGGCAAATGTTCCAGATATTACTGATAATTACCGGTATTATATCGAAAACCACCTCGCCGCCCATAGTACGCAGCGGCAAATACAACTTTCCGAATATCCCCAAGCGATTCGTTTATCATCGTCGTAACGGCAATACCGTATACGATATATCGTGCCGGATAATCCGAAAAACATTCCCATTTTTTACAATTTCTTTTCTTTTTTGATTTATTCTGGCAATTATATATATTAAATATACTCACAATAATTTGATTTTGAAAATCCGAATGCAATGTAGAGATATACGTTGCGCTTCACCATGACTTGAAAAATGATTTCTATTGCCATCAGATTTTTTGAGAATTTTATATCAAAGGCCGAAAAAAGGACTCGGAAAAATTCGGCGAAAGTCGTTAAAATATGCATTAACAAGTAGAGTTCGAGAGGAAAAAAAATCACTGAGACAACCCGGGTGTCGAAAAGATCCTGAAAAAAATTTTTGGCAACTCTCCTGGATTAGGCCAATCGCAAAAAAAATATGAGTCGAAAAGAAAATCGTGAATGTTGATGGAGGCTTGTCGAGTTATCGTGGAATGCCCCATTAATAAACCGCGATTTGAATTACCACGTAATATGCATACGCAGGCGTATTATAATGTAATTTTTTCTCGGACTAGCGCCATCAACTACGATCTAAAAAGATCTCTTTTTAGAAAGAAAACAAAGAAAAAAGCGTAAAAAAATGTGTAAATATATAGGTATATAATGTAGGTACGTACGGTGAATGCTATGAGGCATAAGGAACGGAAGGACTTAACGTCTGGCGCCAGTATGCTAGAATAATCGTTCGTGTACAGCTCATTATCTCATCTGGTGTTCATAGTTATTAATTATTTCGCATGATAGCTATGAATTATTAATACATCCAGGTACGAATACGTACACTTAGGTATTACCAGGATGCTCGATGGGCACGATACTATTACATGCTGCTCACAATCAGGAGCAACAGCAGCAGCGATACCTGAATCAAAAATGAAACTCTCCACACTTTGGCGATGAACATCGTGCAGCCCGAGGTTCGGTCGGTCGGTTAACGCTGCCGCTGCCGCTGCCGCTGTTGTTTCGTTGTTGTTGTTCGCGGGTGAGAAACAATGGTTCATATTTTACGAGAAGTAAGTTCTGTTCAATATGCTAATTTTCTCTACTCTGCTTCGCACCCGTGCTCGGAGTGCTCACCGTTTTCCCCGTCTCTTCTCTTTTTGCCTGAAACCTGCAGTCGTGATCCTTTTCCATTATTTCTCACACCGTATAAAACCACCTCCCATCTCCAAAGGTTCTGTTACTTTCTGTCCTAACCTGCGGCAGATCCAGTTATAAACTTACTAACCTCGGATAGCGTAATTATTTTCCACAAGGAAACAACGCCGCGCGCGGTATAATGGGAAGTTGTTCTTTCACTATAATTTCTAACGTCCTATCTCCGACAAAATTAATTGCAACAAAATGTATACACGACATACTTAATTCGTTGGATAATGATAATGTGAATCGCCTGATTAATTCTTATGGGCTACACCGTATAGTGTATAAATTATAACAAGGCGATGACTGAGAGATGATTCGCGCACTCTTCTTCACCGTCGCTATAACATTTTATATAGTTGCACACGCGGTATATATAGGCTGAGCAAATTGCCTGTGGGGCAGGTGTCACGTGATGAACTACCTAACAGAATATAGATCTCGTTTTGATATCAAAATATACTTACCCATAAGTAGACTAATTCCCGTCTTCGATCGACCTCGAATTACAACTTGCAATATTACAACGTATTACAACACACGCGCGAAATGAATCAGCTTTTATCACCTGCATTTTTTTTAGCTTACTTTTCTCTCTTAATATTTTCATAAAAACCGTGAATGGGAGAAGCGGAATATGTTTGTCTATTCATAAAACCGGTACGTGTGAATGTAAATTCGGAGTCCATAAAGATCGAAAAAAAAGGTAACAAAACTAAAAATAAGGTAAAAAGTGAGAGATGAGGGTGTTTCAGAAAAGTAGCTAAAATATGGAAGTCGGAGAGCGTGACGGTATCATAGCCAAGTGCCCGTCCCATTCGTTGTACTAGCACTTCATAATAGGTGTGCTGATGTTAGATTATAGAAGTCCGAACTATACGTGTACTATTTTGGTAAATGGCTCAGATAAGGTAGGGTACACTTGTCGAGGAAGTGAGCATTCATACGATTACGATAACTAGGTAGGCTGTTTAATCTGCTAATGAGTGTAGGAACCTTTTCTTCCCCCGTTTCATTTTAATTTGATTTTTTCTTTTCACTTTTCTTTTTATTTATTTAATTCTTTTTTTTTTCTTCTTTTTCATTCTCCTCTTCCTTTCACGGTGAACTTGTCGTGCCTTAGCACGTATACCGACTTAATTTCTAATTTTTAACACTAATAAATATATACTATCCGTAAAAAATCGACCGTTAAATTTATTCATTCCCCCCATCTTATATCCAAGCTTAATTACATATTATGTACGTTATATATATATATTATATACACCCCTTCCAGCTGATTATTATATCGCGGGGCGTCAATTATAACTATATCTATATAACTGCTACTTACTGCGCAGATGCGCGAGCTTCTATATCAAATGCGTAATTAAATTTAAACGAAGGCTGCTGCACGATGTTGTCCGGAACTATGTATATATTATGTACGTAAGTATGGGGTGGTTTTTTTTTTTTTTTTTTGGTTTTTTGTTTTTTACTGTATTAAACTAATATCGTCCGCGGACAAATCTACCGCGGTTATTTATTCTGTTTGGAGAAGAGAATTATTATTATTGTTTCTTATTTCACACCTGAATCAGGTGCGCCATGTATCCGTTAAATGTAAGTGATAAATCTTTTTCCCTCCGCATGACGTCGTCACCTAGTTGACGGATCGCGTCCAGAGACATGTAAAAACCTGACATATATTTATACCCATGGGAATACAAGATATACTTTTATGTGCAATGACTGTAGTAAAGAGAAGAGAGGATCAAGATTGGAGAAATATAAGTATAAAGTACGTAGTCTATATGTACCACTTGACAACGGGTAGCGAGTGCTCCTCTCTTTCTGTAGTAAGCAAGTTTTATGGACCGAAGCTAAAACAAACTGCACTCTGACACGCAAAATACATCAGAGTTAATTCCATTTCATTTTTCCTTTTTTCTTCTTATACGTTTATTATCATACCTACCCCATTTTATTTTCTAATTCTTTCTTCAACCCGTACGATATACGAAACAAGGAAATCAAACTACGGAGGTCGCGATCCGCACCTGCAGTTAAAATAACGATCGAATGTTTTTTTTTTCGTTTTTTTTTTAGGTTGTAACAATTTTCCAACACGACGACTGGTATTTTGCTGTAAAAATAGATCGAGGAATGGAGCATGGCAGGATTTGTACATCTGTTTTTTTTTTTTTTCTACTATTTTCGTTGATATAAGCGAAATTTCTGATGCATGAGAGCCGAGGTAAAAAAAGTGTATGCAGAATCTTGTGTACGATTAATATAAGAACAGGATATGGTGTACGTGCAGCATACATACGTATGAGGTAGGACGATATCCTCCATGTATCCCCATGTATATTGCGGTAACGACAACCGTGTAGTTTAATTTTTATTTCAATAATACATATCTAGGCACACGAATATATATAGGTACGAATTGAATAAACAAGTCTTGTAAATCACACGGAGCTCATCGTTCATTACCATTGATGACGGCGATAAAGATAATTATTTTCAAATACCGCTTCCTATGCCACCTCCTTCTCCGCTACATTTTATCTATCTTCTTATAGCCATAATTAATGATAGGGAGAAAAATTCAAGGCAAGAACAACTACCGATTCATACGATATACGAAAACGAAATCTTCAACCTTTATAGATCACACACATATTTGTGTAAAAAAAAGAAAATCAGATCTGATCAAAACGATGGAGTTTTACCTGATATTCGAAATGAAGCGGATAAGAAGGGGCAAAAGTCGCTGGAGTCCTCGTACTTCCTATAAGTTCTCCATGTCCTTATTTTTGCCTCCTTCGTTTAGAGGTACAGCTATTTCTCTGATATAGTATAGCCTATAACTGCGTCGCTGCTGCTGCTGCACTCGTAAGTACGACATCGAGGCATATCTGAAGATCTTGCATAGATCTCACGGCTGTGACCTCTGTAAATGTCTAGCGCACACCAGAGCTGAGTCGCTCTGGATCGGCCGGCGTTACTTGCCGACTAGATAATACAGCCGCGTGAAAAAGACCGAAGAAGAAAATGGGTGTAGGGCGAAAGAAAGAAGAATAAGAACCGGGGAGAATGAAGGAAAAAAAAGAATAACTGATACGTGAGTTTGAACCGGGAAAATTATACAGCGCCATGATCGTCGTATACCACGTATGTAAAACTAACTCGTGTTTTACCAAAGTCGACTTTTATCTGATTAATTAAACACGAGAGAGAATAATCCTGGCTGTCAGCGATGTTTCTCACAAAATTTGCTACCTGCACTACGTGTATACGTACAGCTACAGAAACAACAACCGCACCTCTTCCTTTTCCTCTTTCTCGTTTTACTTCTTCGTTATATTCTACTCACTGGAACTATACCTACTATATCCTGTATCAAAGCGCGTGGATCAGATTCTCTAGGGTGAACGAGGGCCACGGGAGTAAAGTTTCCGAGTAGCTTGACCCTGGAAGACCACCTTGAATCGCATTTCAAAAAGAATTTAAAAGAATCCAAAGAAAAATTCTCGACGATAATGGTCTCTTCGAAACTACTTTAAAAACTGATAAAAGAACTAAAATTGGACGATATCTGAAAAAAAAAATGCATTTTCCATAAACTTCATATGGAACGCGATGACTAGAGTTCGGAATAACCTTTGTCTGATTGCCATTATTTCGGCATGGACTGACCACAATCACTACAGTTCGAATATTTATCCGTTCGCTCTCTTCTGAATATTAATACGAATAAATATATAACACAACACAACGTAACGGTTTTACACGAGACCGTTCGAATAAATATGTAAGATTATGAGCTCGACACGAATCTCGTATAACGTATGACTCCGAGAGTCCATGCATGCAATTCTCTCGTGCGTCTCTGCACTGCCCTTTTTCCACCATCTCCATTCTCTCCCTTCGCATGCAGAGGGCATAAATATCTGCAACACGTACTGACGAAAAAAAAAAAAAAACAATATGTATACGAAAAGCTGATAGTCGATAACGCAGGGGAGTCGTATAAAACTCTCTGCCATAGTTTTCCTTTCCTCATCTCGCGGTGAGCGAGCCGAAAATGAGATGAATAGAATGTGAAAAAAATGGTTAATTTTCAAATTCGTGGATACATCATTAATTTGCGTGACATGTTTTTCCTTTCGTCATTTCGAATAGGGGTGCATTGGTAAGGCGAAGCGGCGTCGGGGTATATTTGTGGTTACTGTCGTTGGAAAATTCTCTTTCTCATGAGGTGGTGGCGATATATGTCCGGTGTTAGCGGTATGTGCGTGCCAGGAGGCAATTCCCTGGAAATAGCAAGGATTTAATGTGGAAGGAAGCAGGCATGGTCGTTCCGCGCCACAGTCAACCCGCGATCTCCTGAACACAGCGACGGTTGAAGAAGAGAAAGAGAGAGAGAGAAAGAAGGCGGAGAGCGAGAGAGTATAAAATTATATATAAAACAAAGAGGGAAATATGGTTAAAGAAATGGTGGGGGATGTGGTACGTTCGTATATAGAGATACGGTTCACACTGCCGTTTAATGGGAGCCGCCAACTAGATCGGTAACTCCGTCTTCCCTCTTTACTCTGCACCTCGCCATACACCTCGGGGAACTGGGTAGTCTGCTCCCGTATTTATGGTGGCGGACATGAGAGATGGCGCGTACATAAAATTAACGATAGCTGTAATTGTTATTGCTTATGCTACATGAATACGATAATGGCACTCCCTTGTGTAAGTTTCCATCCGTGCGCTTTCATTTGTACATTATGCACATATGCGCGTATAGGTATACATACATACATATAAATCGCATCGCGTAGGTGAAGCTAACACAAGCGTAACGCGTGCAGGATTTTCCAACACCCTTATTTATACGGTGACATAATTTATGATCATTTATAAGTTTATGATTTTTCGCATCTTCTGAAATAAGAAGGTATAGATTCCTGATCAATTCCATGAATGCCTTTTTTTTACCTGCACCTCTACATATCGATCCGAGTTTCGTATATACTGCATGTATACGTTTACCGCGAGACGAAGGAGGTTAACTCGCGTGCCTCGAACACGTTTACTTGTTTTTAACTTCCGTTTCCTTTATTCCCGAAGGTGGGAAATGGTTCCTCGAAATAGAATAACATTATCACATCGGAATGCCGCCTATAGAAAATTAGCACGTTTTCCATCCGTGTGATCTAGCCGGCGTATAAGAGCCGCGTTAGAGCTGTCATGCGTTTAATTACCAATCAGAAACGGTAGGATTCCTTATGGCCAGAAATATTTCCGCGGATTCTGTATAATATAGGCCGGTATTATGTGAACAAAAAAAGAAACCCGTTCGCCAGATATACATTGCTCTGAAGTTTTTCTCAAGAAATGAATTCACGCATCGATCCTTCTAGAGCGTTGTACCGGAAAATTAAAATTGGAGAAAAATTCCTGATGCCACGCATCCGAAAGCGGAAGGTTCAAACTTTAATTTCAGTCAAATTTCATCCATCGGAGCGCTTTTTCCAAAAACTTATAAACGTTTAAAAATTGACCATACTTTCGCGCATAAGTTTATCGGGGTGTTGTTCTGATTTTTTCAAGGAGCGAATGGAGCGCAACAATTCAACGCACACTTTCACATTCATGAATGAACTGCAGAAGCAGCAGCAGCAATAAAGCGGTTGCTACTTGTACTCTTACGTACTTTTAAATTACTACTCGTAGTGTGCACTAAATGTACAATGGGATTAATATACGCCATCTATTTGTACCAATTTGGAAACGCGGCACGAGACGGTGGGATATACGAATGCTGCAGGTGATCGATATGAGGAAATTTGCTCAGTCTACAGCGCGGTAGAGTGTTGGATTTACATGTACTTGAACACCCGAGTTAGGCGGACATATATCTTTAATTAAAGAAGCATAAAATGAAAAAGAAGAATGGTAACCTCGGGATCACTGAAGGGGAAAGAAACTGGCGGAAATCGAGACGTTGAAACTGTGGATCACGTACGACGCCAGGTCAACGCGCGCCCTCAAGCACAACATCTGTATAAAGCGTCGGGGCGCCCGACGCCTGATTATAAAACCGTCGGGCATCGGAATCTACGCCATATTGTATAAGACCGGTGCGAACCGTTGAAACAAATCTTTTGCATCTGGTTCGCAAATTCGTGACTCAAAAATTCCCAAACTTCACATTTTACTCGCTATACCGTCGTGGCCGTGAAATCCGCGAATAGTTCCACGTTCGAGTAAACTTATGAGATAATACGCGCGTTATATTGTAACAAAAATCGTAAAAGGGGGATTTCAACCGGTTCGGTCGTTTCGGAGGCCGCGCGGTGAAATTCGTCGGAGTGTTCATTTTTGAATTATACGACTTCCCGTTGGCATTGCGGGTCGACCGATTTGTTGAAAACGTTCCCCCATCGCGATATGTTAAGCATTATTTATCGGCAGTGGTTTTCCGTTGGATGGTGTTGTCACGGTTTGTATTACCTCCACAGCAGCAGCAGCCCGGCGAAAACACATGCGTACAATGTACGCGGATATAGGATTCTCCTCGAGAGGAAGAGAACCCTGCGGTATCGGAATAAGAATAAGAATAAAAATCAGAATCAGAATCAGAATTGGAATCGGAATGAGAAACGTAAAAATGAGAGGTAGATTCGAACAAGCTAAAAGAGGTGGGCATCTCGCACCCTGCATGCTGAGCTACCAGCACGTGATCACCGCCTCGACACGAGGTATACGTATACATGCAGGCGTATAAATGCATATATATGTTGGTAGTCCCAAGTCCTGCAGGGCCTCTCAACGCCCCATGACCCAACGAAACGGTGTAAGTCCCTGTTATTTTTTACCGAACGATGTACACACCGTATAGAATAATTGAGCTTTTTCAAATTTTATTTTTAATTAAAAACACAGGTATAGACAAGGCCATTCATTAGAGCAACGGTGCCGCAGCAACAGCGGCAGCAGTAATAAAACGGTATGAAAAGGACCTTCGGAACATCCATAAGGATTATAATTGTACGAACAATTGTTGATATTTCTACTTCTATTTGATCATACTCAGAGACACCGACGATTTAATTAGACAAAAAAGTCGAATAAAATATTCTTGGAAAACTATCATTTGAAAACTACAAAAGTATGTGAAGAAAAATAGATAATCAAATTGTTACCGTTACACGCCCTATGACCGAGTATTTCATTCGTTTGCAAAAATTATCGTACGTAAAAAAGAATGAGAATCGCTGGTCTATTGGGACCGCATTCTCGGGCTCGCCAACGTAGCGTTTGAAGACTGCATTTGGAGCGGCGATGTAATATGGTAGATACTCTATATGAGGAGCTGTCCTGTCGTTTCTGGCTGCAGGCCGTATGCAGAATGAAATACTTTAGTCTGGTTGAACGTCGTCGGCAATGCAGCAGAAACGACGCCGGCATTTCTGGTATTATATTAGTGTGCTGCACATACGTACGCACCATACAGTCCCCGCAATAATATGTCGCACGCGGCGGTTATAGTTTCCGATCTTCGTCCTCTGCTCTAACCGCCCTGCAAAGATTTTTACTTCGCGTGCATTCTTAACGTGTTCCGGAATTTAAACGCGCTGATTTTTTTCCCCCTCATCAACAATTTTCTTCTTTTTTTCTTTCCGGTACTTCTTACCTTCTATATTTTCTTTCATCAAGGTAAAAGACCACAAAATACTGCACGACGTGTTTTAGTACCACGTCAACGACGATCTTATAAAATTTTGAGAGAAAAAAAAATTCACGAGACAAAATTAAAGATCTTTTTTACCTCTCAAACCTTTTAAAAATAAATGAACGTATCGACGATACGTCGTTTAATTATCCGAAATGGATGATCAAATTTCTTTCTCGGTTCGTAACAGTTTCGAAAGGGTATCGAAATTTCCTGGTTACGAATCGCATTCGGTTGCGTTGAAAGAAAAATTAAAGTAACTAAAATTGTAAGTAGAAAGAAGAAAAAAAAAGTATTAAA
This sequence comes from Athalia circularis, assembly GCA_963978495.1. Taxonomy (NCBI): domain Eukaryota; kingdom Metazoa; phylum Arthropoda; class Insecta; order Hymenoptera; family Athaliidae; genus Athalia; species Athalia circularis. The sequence goes on along the minus strand of OZ021698.1, from coordinate 15,307,288 downwards.
AAAGAGAATCTGTCTGTAATTAACTCCATTAGAGGTCACGGTGCACTGAGTACATAATACCGTTGGGCCCCGTTGTGTTTATAAAGCAAATTACGAGTGACTCGTGGTGCACCTGACTACCTCGGAAACCGAGTCATTAAGTCCCCGATGATTAATAGCTCCGATCTAATAGTCCATCATAACCCACCCTCGTCTTTTCTTCGCGTGCAAAATTGGGCCCTGAATTAAGTGAGCTCAATTTCACGGTTCTCACTATACACAATATAAAAGTAAGACCGTACGACACCTGCTTTCGAGCGTTCTCCCTTTCGTTATAATACGTAATAATCATCTCTTGACGTCTCTCTCAACATTGCTTTATATCGCGGGCCAAGGCGAGCAGATGTCCTGGTCAAGCACATCCTGATTGGGTGAAACCTTCGAAGGAATCAAGATTCTGGAGAAATCAAAAAAACATCTACAGAGGAATTCGGAAGGAAATTTCACCCGTTCCAAGTAATATCCTTGTTGAAAATGAACCGGAGATGATCGAGCAAGATCTCCTCAGGATGGCGATCGTACCTATAAATATATAGATTCAGTCACTCGTTAGTTTTTTTATTTTCTGTTTTCCAAACGTACGGGGCGTACGAGACGCGGTGCGGGATTTTGTTCGGCGAGCAAGTTTTGGGACTTGAATCATGCATATGTGGGGGCCGGGCCAAAATGAACGGTGACAAAGTTTATAAATCTGGAGAGCCGCTGCAGCCCCGCAGGATCAGGCGGATAGGCACAGCGACCGAGTCCCGCAGGCTCAGGTAGGGGGCATCAAACTCCCAGGGTCTGACCAGCGTGGCCCCTACAGGGGGTCCAGTCATACTGACATGTTTATCACACCCGGACTGCGTTATGTTTCTTCTGACTTGCGTCGCGTATACTTTCCGCGCTGTGTTATAATACCTCCTCTCCGGACCCGCGTCCACCTTTACGACGTTTTACGTTACTGGTGACAATATCCCCCCCTCCGTCCCGCCCTTCTTTTCATTTCGTTTATTTGCTCTTACCCTCGTATAGTGAAAAACTAATGTACGCACACAAAATATGTCTCGAATCAGGGGAGAGAGGAGATGGTTCTGTACAATCATGAAAGTGGAAACTGATCGAAGGAATTCAACGTATTGTTGACGTCTGGAAATAAACGATCCATATAAACATTCAAAATGTCGAACCCCTGCGATCTACATCCATTTTACACGTATTATATACAGTTATAAAATTCTACGGCTGTCGAATACCGGCAGAGAAACACCCGATGTTTCCTCGACAATTTTTGTTCATCGTCATCAGTTTTTATCTGATGTTTTACATTAACGTCGGCGAAGCGCAAAAACCGATGGAGCGTCAGATAGTACGTCAGATCCTTGAAGTTGAATATCAAATGAAATCGTAAATTTTCATTGAGACAGGGTGTTAATTATCGTACATGACTTTGTAATAATAATTTCTCCATATGATAAACTGGGGCGCACCGCAGTATGTAGAATTACTAAACAGTCGAGTGGCACATGAGCAGCGGCTGCAGCGGTTCCCGACGGTTTTACATAGCGCGGCTATTGGTCAGCAAATTCAACGCACACCGTACGATATTTATGATACAAATGAAATATGTATAAACGTATAATAAACGGAAAACGGACGACTACGACGCGATATAATAATATCGCAGGATGAGGCTCTGGAAACGCGTTGAAACGGTGGAAATGTGCAAGTGGACGGCGTGCACGATGAGAAGACTACCGCAACAGCCAGCAGACAGACAGTCAGACGGACGGACAGACGTTGCTGCTGCTGCTGTGTTGAAGAAAATATAATACCGGCTTGCTGAAACGTATATGTGAGCATTACGTAACGCATTAAGATCTACAGATTACGAAGTGCAACAAATATTAGGTTTTATTATTCATCTTCTACTTCCTATCGCATCCAGTCATCTACTACTACAAGACACTGCACGGGGATAGTTCTCCTCTACCTCGTGCATCCCTACGGCCATATATATCCGAGTCTGTCTGTCTTTCCGTACGTCCGTTTGTCTCTCCTCTCCTGTCCCGTCTGTCGGTTCTTTTTTTTTTCTTTTTTTGTACGTTCAAGAATATTATTCAACGCTCGAATCGCGTACTTACGATATTATCCAACACCCATTTTGGCGTGAGTTGCAAATAAATCGTACCAGATATACATAGACGATTTTCACGTCTGCTCATTCACGTTTCATATATACCGTCGCTGAAATGAGGAGAGGAATGAGAGAAGAATTTTTCAAATTCTGAAACGGTATTACCTCTTCAATCTTTTCGAACTGCACGTTATGTTTGGATAGAATTTCTGCGCTAGTGGAGAGGGTAAGTTTTTCAGCGGTTGAGTTAACTCGTGTGTTAGCGATGGGCGAGATTAATTTTGTCGTTCCATAAAACTACTATACGGTCTAGCCGCGCGGTGTATGTGCGAAATAGCGCAATGTATCTTTTGAGTATGTATACGTACGGATATCTACCGTATATGTATATAGGTATGCAGATACTGTGTCAAGAAAACCGCTACAGCGCATGAATTTATTATTCAAAGTTAACTCACTCGATCTCCGTATATTATACTGACTCACTAGGCATCCCCTTCGCCACTTTATAAACACCACATGAATTTGCCGTTCTTGTTATTTATATAGAAGTTTACTATGTACATCGCATACGGAGATTTAACGATCGCCGACTTTATCATTCATCGAAACATCTCTCAATTCATCAAAGTATTTTTCGAAATTGTTTCTTCGAAAATTAGTCATTTATATTTTTTATTCAATTTCAACTCGACACTCTGTACGACAAAGTTTCGAGTCCTGTTACTTGAATCCATTGAAAAAAAAAATTCAATTTTCTGCCGCGTGTGTCACGGGCCGTTCTCGCCGCGGTGTTCCCATCAGCTGTACGTATAATACACTCTCTAACATCTGGACCAAAAGATAACCTGCGCAAGCGGTCGAGTTTTGGAGAACATTTGGCTCGGCTTCACTTCCACTGTCACTTCTGAGAAGCATTAATCGTTCTGTGCGACACGTGTTCCTCTCCTATACTATATGCGCTTTGCACAGCGACCGACGACGACTGCTTTGCAGTGTGGAGACGACACTCTTAATTCTTTGCTATCTATCCGAAGAGAAATCGACCGCGACGACATCCATCCCAGATAAACCGAAGACTTTATGCTATGTTTTTGAAAACGGTACACGAGGATCTTCTATGGTGATATTATTTTGACTTTGGTCCGTCATAATTTCGGTCCAGAAATGAGAAAAAAAAAAAAAATCAAAACTGTAACATCTATCTACTGAGCAGTTCGTTATTTTCAGACTTATTTATGAGGCTCCTTTTCGTGATAAAGAATTTAAGTATCGGACATTTGGGATGATTCTGTGAAATAATTAGTCAAGGTTAAAGGTCACTTTGCGATAACGTGGTTATACACAGGGACGAATCGTTGATCGATTTAGAATGTTAATTTTCTCGATATCCTGTTTTTTCTCTCAAGCAGATGTCCTCGATAATTTAATCTTCGATCAATTAGCGGCGTTCGGAACAAAAAAAAAAAACTAATAACAATAATGAAAAAATAAAAAACCTCTGGAGGCTGATACGTCACCGATTAATGCTCCCTCGTGAAAGATGACTGGCACAAAATCTCGAGAAGCTATAGGTCAACTTTTGAAAATAAGTTAAATGGTAATTCACAGCTATTTTCTCCCTCATTGTCTCGATTACTTTTAAGCACCGCTTTACGAGTCTGAAGATTGCGATCTGTACCTAAAAAAATATTTACTTACAAGTCCGACTGGTGCCGGCCTTCTCATGCCTGTCATCGTAATCCTGAAACTGGCCGATTTTCGGACCCCTCCTTCAGAATTCTTCTGAATTCGTCCGATTCTTTGTTCACCGATGAAGTTGGTGTTTTTTCAAGATCTGCAACAGCGATCTACGATCTGAGTCAAAACCTGCACAGTTTAGACGACTTTTCATCAACATTAAATTTTTTCAAACCATATTCAGTGAGCAGGTATAAAAAAGAAGAAAAAAAAATTGTTCAAGAAATCTTTAACTACTCTCATACATTTCCCAACAAATATATGAAAATTTTCTCATGACTCTGCACCGCTGTACCTATAAAACGTATCTACGCCCTATAATTATTTCCGCATGGCGTCTGATGTGTTCGCCCTATATTTCGCTACTCTCGATATTCGATATGCTTATAAAGATGTAAATCTCCAGGTTGAAAGTATCAAAAGCTCGGAGGCAGAATTTTTCCAAAATATCCGAGGGGACTGTAGGTATATACATAAAATACAGTTAGAACGCGGTGTTGATTTTCTTTTTCCACCCTTAAAGAACGGTGCTCATATCGCGTCGGTAATATATATTTCGTAATATCGAATACACGTAGTCCCAGCGTTTAGGGAAGCCCGTTGATTAGGAAAATTTATCGTTTACTTTAGTCCAAGTTTTGACAAATTTAAATCGTTCCCATAAATCGTCAAACGCATCCACCAGAGTCCGCAGCGTATCTTTGCTACAGTTACGACTATATCGGTGTCACCACTCGTAAGCATAGGTCAAAGATAGCGGACCATATGAGCATTTTATCCTATAAGAAGCTGTCAACGAATGAAGAATAAAAAAAAAAAAGGAAAAATAAGAAAAATGTATAGACAGAAAAAAGGAGGAGAGATAAATCGCGAACCGAGAGAGTGCGGACTGCGGGAAAATCAATCTTGCATAAATTTAATATAGGATTGTGCGACCGCTACTTATAATAAAGGAAAACTAGCAGGCTATCGCATATACGTATAGCTCAGCAGCATCATCATCGTGCAGTCTTGCCGGTTGCAGCTGCAACATGAGTGCGTGAACAACTCGTGTAGCATGTAATTTATAACATCGAAGTAGACATTAAGATACCAGGTCCGATCGTCTCTCCGTATAAACTTATATTTATATGTACCGTATGAAAGCGAAGAGCTGTACCGTTCTGACGCGAAAGAAATGAGTGAACATACGTACGGTGGAAAGGGTGAGAGAAAAGTATTCTTCATGGCGTCTTATCTGCGTTATCGAACTGCACCGGGGGACGTCGTTGCCGCTGCTGCTTCGGTGCAACATAACGTGATCCTCACCGCCGATGCTTCGACTAGTCGCTACCCGTCGCGTTATTATTTACTGCCACCTCTGGCCTAGACATCGTCTGTCGAACTCTCCATGTTCACCACCCCCGCCGTACCAGAGCGAGACCATCGACCATCCGAAGATTTTTAAAACCGTGGGACAATTTTTTGCCCGTCGAAAAAGACGAGGGGAAAAAAAAGCAAGAAATATAATAAAGCGAACGCTCGGGGCGCATCACGAATACACTGCATTTGTCTCGAAGTATTATTTTTCAGTGACCCAAAAAGAGGAGAGATTTCTGAAAAGCTTCAGATCGTTTTTTGTCCGTTGTAATATCGAACGATTCGGATATTTTATACCGAGGATATTACCGTAGTAACTGTACAAGTTACAAAGCGTCGTGAATATCGAGAATATAATAATTGGTTGTCTCGAACGATCTGCCCGGCAATTCTACGGACTCAACTCCCAGCAGGGCGTCGCGACTTGGACGCATCGAGAGCGGCCGGGAGAATAATCTGAGAGAGTGCAGATTCAAGTATTGAACTTTGAATGGATGTGTACACGGCGCAAAGTTGTATGCGCGCAACGAGGATCGAGGGAGGGCTAGTGCTAAAGCTTGGCGTCTGATTGATATACGCACTGTTAAGTGTCTGCAATATCCGACGTTTATAACGTGCTTCCCCCCCATCCACACCCCCGTGACCCGCTATATATAATACTTTCAACCATAAATAACCGGGCACTTCGAACTCTTACAAACTACACGTTAAAATATATACACATCATACCTACGTTTATTATACACAACTGCAATGAGAGACACTTGTCGGCGCTTCGACATTGTCCAGAAACGCCGTCTACCAACTAAAACATAGCGTGTATATATCCCATGGTGAATACCTACTGCTTCGATGTATTAATAAACGATGAATCACCGATGATCATCTGGTGTGTAGATCATTCGCATAACTGAACTCGTGCATGGAATGATCGCGAAGATTTGTCATTTTTCATTCAGCCTCAAATGTTGAAGCGACCGCGGCGACGGCGGCTCCTCGATCCTGGAAACTCATCAAATTTAGGGGCGTCGCGACGTTGAAGAATCTTCCTTATCTCCGTAGCTGGATCGGTGGAAAGATATCCTTCGGCGACAATCTAACATCCCGATCGCTGAATCTTCTGCAGCGCGGGATATGACAGCTACCCGAATCTTATCCGTGGGAACTTTTCCTACGGTAGCTGAAACTGAAATCTTATGTACAGGTATGTGTGAGTAATGATCACTTCAGACGAGGTGCAGAAAAGAAAAGAGAAAAATATTCGCCTCGACCGGAAATTCGATTTTTCGTTATATAATCCGCTCTTCTCTATACATACTGTCACGAATAATTGGAAACCTATATTACAATGCACAAAAACTACCGTAAATTTTCGACAAAAATGGCGACTAAAAATGGTATAATACACTAGAGTCGAACGCGACGAATAAATCGTAATGGTGAAGGACGAAAAAAAGAAAAATTGAAAAAGAATGTGGACAAAAACTTAAAGGAAGTTTCTTGCCGGTATCTCTCTTTCGGTTGACAGATTTGAAAATATTTCATAATTATTAAACTCGCTTCGAATCGAAAGGTAGGTGTATATTATACTGTACATAAGCAATATGAATATATGTGTTGTAAATGTATATGACAAATACATGTGTTGTTTCGTGTTGCTTGCTCGGGGATATAATCTCTGAGGATGATGAACTCCGGGTAGGAATCACGCGCATTTGTCACCGTTTCGTTGGGCTCTCTTTCTTACACGTGTATATACGATGAAAAACGTCGTGTACCTATGTACACGTATGTACCTGAATTTCTCGTGTTTTCACGTCACCTTATATACTTTCCTACGTCGACGTTACATAATGTATAGGTATATGTTCTTCCAAAAAAAAAGTACTCGCCAGCATCAGCCCGTCGACAAGGTCGTCGGGGTCACGGGGAACGTCGCCGACTATGAGCCCGTGGAAATGTTCAAGTTTAGGTCCAGAAAAACGTAGACTGCAGGTATATAAATATGTGAGAGGTGAAACACATGTGTATGTACGCACAGTGTAATACCAGAGAAAGAAGAGGAAGGCATCGCTGCACCAGGAATGCGCGGCAGTTAAAACGCGAGGCGCGATCCCGTAGGAAAAACATTCCTACTAAGGTCCACATAAAGGGAGGAACCGAGAAACGCCAGTCGTTACAACTTAGCTTTACTACTTTGATATCAAATCAAAGCTGTACTTTGTTCAAATGCCAGGATCGTTATCCGGCTGCCACCACGTTACGTCCACCGATTAATCGACCAGTTTACGTTACACACGTCGCCGCGGCGCACGATGCGGGACCAACTTTCGTCTCGGTTACCACGTTACAATAAAGCGCGCTTCTTATTTCTCATTCTCCTTTTTGAGTGAGAGGAGGACAAATATAGAAAAAACAATGAAGGTGTATGCGCGCTCAGAATTCTCCGAGCTAAAAACTTCGAAATCACTCCCAAAATTCGAGCGAAATCGTAAAGTCGATTGAGAAATTTCGAAATTCAGAGCTTTTCGAAGCTCGGATGCCGGCTGCGGTTCTCATGCATCGACGGTGTCAAAAATCAGGCGACGAGCAGCTGGGTAAATGGCCGTAGAGCCGAAGGACCTGCTGCAGCAGGTTTTTCAAATCCCAATTTTTGGCCACCTGACACTCGTCAAAGTTAAGTATTATCCCGACTTCAGCCAACCCGACGCTCAATTTGACAAAGTTCGTAAGTTTTTGTTTTTCTTATTTTTCTTTTTACTTTGGGCTGGTGCGGTGATAACCCATGGCATCGTAGAAAATAGATGAATGAAAAGAAGAAAAAGTTCGCAGATCTCTACTCGTTACTGAATAAATAACAAACGTAGTGAATCTCCTCTTCGATTGTATATTTATAAAAGAGTTGCAGGCACTTGATCGAAATGCGTTCGTTCGATTGGAACGGTTCAAAGAATCACCACAATGTCTTTATACTACTAACAAATAAAACGAAACACTCGTGAGATCGTGGCTCTTGAATCTGAGTTTACTTTACGTAAATTTATTCGACGACGACGTACGATTAACGACACAATTACGTCAGCATGCTCCCGAACTACCAATGAGCGAATCGATTCACCAATTATTGAATTATAAAAAAAAAAGACATAATTTTACAGTCGGGGTGTCTGTCTAATTCTTGCATGATCTGAAAGTTGGTTATAACAAAGCGAATAAATATGAATATGATGTTGACAATAAACAAGATTATCAATTCACATTTGATTTACAAAATGACACACACGTCGACGTGCTATCTATAAAATTGATCGAGGTATCGCCTATTTATCGTTTTTCGGAGGGAAAAAATTGAGATATCTCGATGGGATTGATTCGTAGCTTGATTTAGTCAACGGATTCATATTCCTGAGATCAAAATACGTGAGAAAAGTGTCCTACAATCAATTTTAAGAATACTTCATTTTTGGCCCCTAAATCGAAAAAATCCAAAGGGGTGTACCTTAGATTTTTGTCGATTTTTGGGCGAAAAATGAAGTATTTTTAAAATCGATCGTATGACGCCTATCTAACGTATTTTGAGCTGAGAAACACGAATTCGTTGAGTAAATTGAGCAACGAATCAATCCCATTAAGATATTTCAATTTTTCTGCTCCGAAAAGCGAAAAATTGGCGATAACTCGATCAATTTTATACTCAGATCAATTTGGCTTCCGGATTCGGATTCCTGAGATCAAAATATATAAAAATACCATAGAAACCCCTAAAAAAAAAAATGTCGATTTTTTACCTCAAAATCGACCAAAATCTAAGGTATACCCCTTTGGATTTTTTCGATTTTTGGGCCAAAAATGAAGTATTTTTAAAATCGATTGCAGGACACTTTCCCAACGTATTTTGACCTCAGGAACACGAATCCACAAGCTAAATAGTTCTATCTCTAAAATTGATCGAGGTATCGCCAATTTATCGCTTCAAAAAGTGGAAAAATAAGGATATCTTGATGAGATTTATTCCTAGCTCAATTTACTCGACGGATTCGAGTTCCTGTGGTCAAAATACGTTGGAAAAGTGTCCTGCAATCAATTTTGGCAATGCTTCATTTTTTACCCCAAAATCGAAGAAATCCAAAGGACTATATCTCAGATATTTTTCGATTCCAGGGTGAAAAATCAACTTTTGATTTTGATATGGACATGTGATGCGTCTGAAAAGTAATGATATGAAATTGAAAAAAAATAGTAGACAAAAATTCAAAAAACAAATTAAATTAAATGCTGGTACCTATAAAAAAGACATCAGAAAGCGATGAAACGACTACGCGAGCACGTTGATTTCAGGCGAGTGATTTCAAACAAGATTGAGTCATCGTCGAAGTAACGTCCGTCGGTGACCCGCAGGAGCCTCAGAATTTTTCATTCATCGATTTTACTCCCATTCTGCATCACTCCGGGCGGCCTGCTTTGGCTGCTAGCTTTGGGCTTTAGGATTCAGGAACCGAAAGGATTTTTTTTTTTTTCTTTTTTCTAAGGGGGTGGCGGTCGTTCCCTGCGGGTGCACCGCACGTGGCACTTTCCGATGACCCACGTTTCAACCATCTACGTTGTATAGGTATAAGTATAAAAGCTATACTCGTCACCGTCGCGGCAACGGCGTCACTCTTGCGGTAGACCAGAAGAATCTAACGAGCAACGCACCCAAAAAACTTATGTAGGTACCAAATAAATCGGCCAAACGTTTGCTTCGCGTTCAGGAGAAAAAAATCAACCACTGTGATTTTCTCGCTTCTACTTTTTTGACTGTAACAAATTTTTGAATAAGAAGTAAAAGTTTAACGTATACGATGATGTGTACCGCGACCCATTTTTCAATTGTGGATACAACCGGAGATTTTTTTTTCTCTTTTTGATTCAATTAATCATATGATAATTATTAATTTGCCACTTTGTGGTTACATTATGTCATCGTGATCAAAGTTCGAGAGTATATTGAAGGGTTCGTACGGCTCAGTCAATCGAAAGGACAACAGACCTCCCCTTGAAAAAACGTTGCATAGTCTGCGATACTTTCTGTTTGAGGGTAGGTACATGGCATACATATATTATGTATATAGGTGGATAAATAGAAACGTGAGGGGGTCATGGGGTGCGCGGAACATAACCGTGTAACCGAAGTAAAAGCGAAAAACCAGCTCAGCTCATTCGTTGGTAGTTTTGTAACGAGTCCCGTTGAGCACACGGGGTCCAGGTAAGGGTACATAGAATATAGGGGGAGTAAAAATAGTAAAGAAGGGGACGGGAGGGGGTAAGCTTTGGTTAATTTGTGTAAAATCGCTTCGGTTACCCTTGGCGCTCAGCGAGGAGCCGCTCCCTTTTGTAAATCGGGCTTTTAAGGCACAGGGTATATATACATCGCTAGGTGGTCCACGGATCGACACCTGCGGTGTACGGGTCCAGGTGTGACCGAACTATAGCCTACTTCTACCGGCGCCATTCATCTCTTCGTAGCTTTTAGTTTCCGTCTTCAGAACTGTTTGAATCCGTCGAGTCAAAGATTTTTTACTTCAAGACTAATTGCTCTCTTAAATTTCTCATTTCATTTCATCAACGTTGTCGATTGTTGATAAATTCGTTACATTCGCAAAGTATCTGAAATCGTAGATTACAAAACTACAACTACAAGAAAGCATACTCAAAAAATTCAAATTTCCATCGTTACAAAAAAACGGAAAGACTGGAGAATCGGAAGCGTTTCAACGTGGACGATATTTTGACGAAATGTAATAACGCGTCAGAAATTTTATGAATCATTCGATAATTTTTCAATTCAACTACAGAGTTCTTGATCAAATTACCAGAACTTGAATGCGAAGAACCCGAACAAAATGTGAATGAAATTTAGTTTTTCTCTCGCACGAACCTGCGCAATATTATTTCTGTCGCAGTTCGTTACTGTCAAAACGGATTTAAAATATAGATTGAAGCGAAGTAATAAGCATACATTTTCCGTTCGTACTCTACGTACATATACGGGCAGGTTTAGCGTTACCGCAGAAAATCCTGTCGGCAATGGCGGCTAATTCGACGTTTTATCAATCACTTGGATTGCCCCGCGGGCGTACCGCATCCGATTTCCTGTCGCTGACTCAACCGCGTTGTTGATGGATGAACCACGAAATGCTAACGTAGGTACCCACCCTCTCTGCCCACCCTGCGGTACGCATAACGTACACGTATATGCGCCGCGAGCTAATCATATTGTTTATTGGATTTTTATGGAGATGAAACGACCCGGAAAATGAACTACACCGAACGGACGCCCTTCGTTTTAATAATACCCACCTAAACCCAATGCTACACGGTATAATAGTCGCTATACGCGGTCCATTTTTTCGGAGGCTGTACGCCGTTTGCGTTTATTTATTTTTTTTTTTCTCACCTTATTATCATCATAATCATTTTTTTATTCGTGATTTGTGTCCATTTTTTCATCGACGCATACCCATATATGTTGATTTCCATATTCGTGTGAATTCAGAGCACGGTTTTTCTCACCAAACCCGTCTATTTTTTTTTTTTGTCACGTTAAAATACGCAACAAAATTCTGGATCAGATATAAAGTAAAATCGACGTATAATTTGCGATCGCACAGATCGAACGAAATATTCAATCGAATAATCAGATCAATAATTGCCTGTTATTAATTCAAGAAACAACTCAAGTCGCTTGGGACGATGTAGAAATCTATCGTTTTTTACGCGCACCTAAATATATTGTACATCGTACAATTGACCACGTGGTACCGGAGTATTATATATAATGCATTAGCCTGGCTTTCCCACAATAAAAATCATGGAACAGCTCAGTGATCGCACGGGCCGCAGCGAGCAGGGGGGTAATATAGTAGAGTTTTTATGGGGTATCCCTTACGGAGCGTCAGATCGGCTCTCGTCAAAGTTCAGTATCGCGTTTCACGGAGGATTAAGTCGTCAACCCGTGAAGAGGAGGACTACACGACGCGCTCCAATCCGCTCTACTCGACTCGACTCAACTCTGTTATACCTATTCCGTTGCGACGTCGCGACGGCGTCTTCTCTCTCCCTCTACCCCTGCCCTTTTTCCTTCTCGAAATGGAACTCGGGAACTCGAGCCTTTAACGACGGAGATGAACAGTTGATTTTTCTTCTTATCTTTTTTCGGTTCTTTTCTACATTTCATTTTCATTAAATCTTCACCTACATATCCGACCGACCCGCGGACAAGACCATGACCCGCATATGCGACCCACCGCGATCATATCTGTTTCGGTACTAGATCCGAGATTTTAATTCATTGATATTCCTGCTCGTGAAATGTTTCAATTGACGGGTTGGTATGGAGAGAAGATTCCTGCATGCGCCAGCGTGCAGGCAACTTAGGATACAATTACTAACACCGCGAAAATTCCAAGTTATCGAACGAATATAACAATTTTGGAAAATTCACAAAACACTAGTGAAAAATATAGCAACCTTGTTATTCTAAATTCATAAAACTAGATTCCGGGAGATTAAAAGAAAAAAATCACCAAAAAAAAAGATCGTATATAGTTTTTGTGCAGACCAATTTTGGCGCAGAGTTTAATCGGCTTTCAGAAGTTCGTTGCGTAGCTGTGGATTCCATTCCACAGTAATTCGAGAAGAAAAAAACCCGAGAAAATTTGGGCGAATAAAAAAAAAGGAAAGAAAAAAATAGATAAAAAGAAAAAAAAAACATGGAATAGCAATCGCCCTCCCTGGATATATATACGCGCGAAACTTTTCTTTGTGCGTTAGTTCAAAGCGCGGGGTGTATATAGCTGGTAACGCGGGGCTTTTAGGGAACTCGAGCCCATTATCTGTAAAAATGTGGCGCAGCTAGCAGCAGCAGCCGAAATCCGGCGTGTCTCAAATCTCGCTTAATTAATAGCCTTATAGTCGCGGACCCTCGGCAAGTTCTCTCTTGTTCCCGTCGGAAGGTTGCCGGGGCGGGCACGTGCGAGGCACGTGTCGGTAAGAGGATATCCATCCGTCCCACCCTTGTAGCCCCAACGCGGACGGTCGCACAACGCTAGCTCAGGTGCCTAAGGCCGACGCAGAAAACTACCGAAGTTCTTCTTCTGGAGCACCGTACTCTAGTCTGCGGGACGACGAAGCGACTAATTCTTTCGGTATCCTGTAATACACCCTGCAGCACCGGGAGAAATTCGCGCGTCACTTCCTCATCATACGTCCCCGAAATCGGAGGCCCGATCGTACGTCACGCGCCCATTGTATATTACATGCCATCGGATCTCAAGGATAATCCCGAAGGATAGAAGGGAGTCGACCAGGAATATTTTTTCTCCGCTTCTTCAACTCTCCAAAGTCAGGATCCTTGAGAAAAAGAGCTACGTGTATCACAATTTGAATAATAACTGCTTGATAAAAATCGATGTTCAAATTTCCGTGGAAAGAGATAAAAAAAATAGCGGATCACACGCTGAACGAGTATGTATATTATATATTTGGATAAATGGTGAGAAAGTAAAAAAAGAAAAATAAGGAAAAAAAATTAAAGCACGAGCGAATCCTTGAATATATTTACGAGCGCGCGGAACGGTGCGGCGTATACACTGTAGTACAACAGCAGCAGGATATCCAAAGCCGCGTGTTTCACAGGACTTTCAACATGCCGGCCGCGGCGGAGTCGAGGTGGAGTGCAGTAAATGTGCGACACCTTTACGGGGATTAAGCGATATAAAACCAATTAATGAATGCTGCAGTGGGTCTTGATTTTAATTCGCACCGCGTTCTCGCGGGGACAACGATCAAGGTGGTGATGGTGACGTTGGTGGTGGTGTAGAGTAGCAGAAGTAGCAGAGTCCCGACGCAACGGTCTCGCGATGGCGTGCCAACGTACGTCGAATAGCGGGTCCAACAGAGATGCGGGGTGTATCGGAGAGGAGTGCGTTAATTGCTCTGCTCTCGGTTGCCGCAATTAGCAGGTACAAATTCAATCTCGCACTGCATATAAGCCTAAAGAGAACCGCGTACCGTTTCACGTTTACAGGACTGCCTTCATTGGGCATTATATCCCCCCGCCGCGCACCTTCTCAACGGGAATATCACGCGGATGCAGATAGTTTTTCTTTTTTTTTTGATTCGACGTCGTTTTTTTGTCATCAAAGAAGTAGTCTGCGGTACTTGCGCAATAAATCGTACGCAGCTATTCGAAATCGGGTATGAAAGTAATGCTGCTGGGCGCCCGATCACCGTATAAAATATAATATTAGGTGCGTACAAACGTTCGCGTCGATGTTACACGTCCGGAGCAGCACGCAACGGCTGCTATATAAATTGGACTCGTAAAATTGTCAGGTACAACCATTTTTAGCTAATAAGGTAGACGCCGCGTATATCGCAGTCAGTGAATGATCGAAGGAAGGCGTTTCGAATGATCTATCGCCTCGGCCCATTAGCCGAATACGGCGTCGTTACTTTTTTACACAATTTGCCTGATCCGCGGTCGGTGTCAACGCGCGGCGACGAGATCGACGCCGCGTCTTGCACCGGCCGCTTTTGCGCCGCTATAGGGGATAGAGGCTTTCAGAGCAAGAAAACGACCTGGTGCCAGGGGCCTGCGAACGCGGGGACTTCTGCCTCCGGCTTCGGAGCCCCTCACGACGCTACGTGCGGTTTATGCGCTTCGAGCCGCGCATAGGAATCGTGTGCATTAAAACCCGTCAAAGGAATCTTGGCTGCAAGAACGTCGCCAAGCGTCAAGAATCTTGCTCCCGATGGTTAAGCGCCGGGAGTCGGACACCCCGTCCACCCATGCACCGCCTGCACCTCCGTAGGACTCTGAATTCTATCGTATGTCACGATCCTAACTAGTCAGGGTTAGGTAATTTTCTAGAAAACGCAATCCCAAAGACACCCGGTGACTAACGGGGGGGAAATTCCTCACCGTGTTGGCATGCGGCGTACGCGCGCTTGTTTAAGAATGTACCTTACATTTATTTATTCATCTTTTTTGTATATTCTATCCATGCCTACTTTGGATCTCGAGTGAATTAATTCTCTCTGCACAAAAAATAAATACCCACACTCTTCTTTTTTTTTTTTTCGATATACCTTTCACATTTTTCAAACGTCTCAACTTACCTCCGATTGGAAAAAAATTAACATATCGTGACACCGAGCTTTTTTGACGACGTTCGATTTCACTACCAATATTCCGAATGGAGTGATTGGAGAAAATATTGACCATCCGTAGACTGAATATTGTAAAGCTTGTTCCCGATATAGATCACAGTCATTTATTCACCTCTGTCTATTAATAGTTGTCAGCGTACTCGCGATTAGTCAACTCAGATGGATGAGGACAAGAACCGAGCAAACGTGTACCGATAATCAATATCCCGCAGCTAATTCTACCGTTAGAAATCCGAGCAACACGCATCGATTATCGCCAAGCTAAGAAAAAAATGTTCAATTTTGCTTCTACCCAGACCAATGAAACGTGAGCCTAGTTTATAAAATAGTAAAACTCTGGTCTGCATCTGTCGTGTTCTCCGCGGATAGGGATGATTATTGGCAATCACGTTCTAAAATTTAACAACGAAATAGAATAATACGAAAAATCAAACTATCGGGTCGTTCCTCTTCCGTAGAGGCGATCGATTAGTTGTATAAATGCCTAGCGAAAGTATAGCGAGGAGCGTTAATCCTGGTCAGCTCCATTGAGCGGCACGCGTTCGTTGGTTTATAAATCGTGGGCCGCTGTGGGTTCCACGTGAAAAGTTCTGGCATTCTCTAACAGCGTATAAAGATCGCATGGAAACATTTTCGGTGAATGGGTAAGGTGAGGAGTAGGAGAATCTGAAGGGTAGCGCTGGACACCCGTGTCCGGATCATTGTAACATCGTTGTAGCATTCGTAACTGGCCGGTGGGTATTATGGGCATTATGGGCATTATGACCCCGATGGGACCCACTATTTGAAACGTGCTTGTGGGGATACGCCTGAAGTATACAATGCCCACAATAAACAAGGGGAGGTACGTTTTCGACAAGCTATACATCGCGTGCCCCAAAACGGCCCACCTCCCAATAATCTAAGGAACGACTGGAAAACGATTCGACACCGGAAACCAATGGGCTAAACGGTTTTATTCTTTTCTATTCCTCGAAAAATTTTTTTTCTTTCTCTTTTCTTTCTTCAAACTGGATACATGGCCGCGAGCAGACACGAGCAAAAAAAACGAAAAACGGACACCAGGTCTCGATGAAGAGTGATAGACAAAAAGAATTCGGTGACGTTTTCTTCGCAGCTGCGAAATCGGACCGTTGTTTTAGACGTTGCGTTTTGGCTTCCGTATAGCGGCGTACAATTTTGTATGAACTGTTGGCGGTAACAGGGCCTTCGGCAAATTCAGAGAACCGTCTCTTTGAGAGTCACCATGAGGCAGAAATACATCTTACACAGTACAGCAAGTGAAATACTAGATTTCGTGACTGCCATAAGTTATCCGATGACGCAACAGTGGTGCTCACCCTACCGACTATCGAAGAACCAAATTATAAATGAATATAGCGTGGTGCCCTGAGATGGAATGTCGAAGAAGCTAAACGTGGACGGAGACCGCAATTTCGTTTTCCGATGAAGAGAAAAAAGAAAAAGAAAAAAATTCCCGTAATTTTTGGTTCAGTCGCAGACTAATTATCCTAGTTAGATATTAAGGATCACAGAAGACTTCTCGTTGGCACGGTCGTACAGAGGTTTTCAAATATAGATTACATACCGGAAGGCTTACTGGAATCAACGAGTAGAATTTAATTGACGAAACGACCTTGTACCCTCGGTGACAGCTAGTGCAAACCTTAGAACGGGTGAAAGATCTAGTGGGTACGACTGCAACGAAGAGAAGCATAATAATGGATTCTCAAAATGAATTACGTCGGGTCGGATGGAAGTGGTCATTTCACAACGATCAAAGAGCGATAATTGGGCGGCTCTTCAACGCGTAATCGGATAATAGAAAATCGGAGAACGATATTTTTAATGCGGATGACGTCTTCTTTTCAGTTACCGTGTTTCGAGAGCGCGAATTCTGAACGCGATACCGAATCCAGATGATTCGAAATTGGGAGCCTCTGTTTCGATCTTAGATAGTCAGCGGCAATGGCACCGGGTTTTCTGGTTCGGTGGTGGTACACCTCGAGGGGGTTTCGTAGTGCGCCAGTGCATCACGGTGAGGACTGTAAATCACGACTATCTTCTTCTTCTCGAGTTCTCTTTGCTCTATATATCGCGTATCCCGCTCGCGTACATAATTCTCTCATTTACAAACACCAAAAGCTCGCAGTGCTCCCGGAGTATGAAGTCAGCTCTGTTACAGTATGGAGTCTGTATATAGTAAGTTGAAGAGTCAGTGCGGGTGCAGCGAGGCAGGCTAAGTTTAGTTATCGCCCTATTTATCTGGGCTACCTCTTATTATAACTCGCGCAACTGTCTAGAAGCTAAGAGTCCAACGATACGACCATCCTCGTCATCGTTCGCCAATTCGATCGTCATCCAATCCCCGTATACCTGATATATCTGCACCCTCAACCGTGAAACTCGAACTCAATTCATCACCACCCCTCCGGTCGAAGAGGTTAGTCAACGACGTTATCTGGACATCACATTCAAGGTCATCGAGTCAAACCTTCCCTGCAGCTGCCCAGATGGTGGTCAGCAATTCGACCAGGGATGCGATTACATATCAGTGACCCGAAACCGACCCCGGCGATGTTTGGCCTAAACATCGCGTACCGGACCCTGCGGAAGCAGTTGATAGCGGTGATGATGCTTTTGTTTTGAAAACATCGGCCCTCCGCATCGAAATGGATCGGCGATTAACCAAAACGATAATATCGGTGCGAATTTCCCACGCTTAATAGCTTTGATCGTCTTATCGGAAAAATGCAAAAATTCATCACATCCGAATCGTCGGACTCTGCAGCTGATCTAGTTGCGTAAATTTCACTTTAAATAGTTTCTGAATATAATACAGTTTACAAGTCGAACGCGTAGCTGGTACAGACGCGTTGCAATAGGTTAAAGGTACACTACCGGTGCATTGTGGGTCCCATTCGTGGGGGGTTCCCAGCAGGCGGGTTTCCAATGGTCGACGGGGAGTCCTGGAGGTGGTATTGTCCGATCTTCTTGGTCGTCGGCTGCATTCACACGCTGCTTTAACAGCATCCTCCGGTACAATCGCGCCTTCCTCGGGCCCTTTACACGGTTTCTCCATTTGGAACGGATCCCCGACTACCGACATCTTTATCTTTCAAAGTTTCGCAGTGTTATTGTTGTCGCCGTTGCCGTTGCCGTTGCCGTTGCTCACCGCCTCCCGGGCGCTGACAGATCGACGACTATTTTCAACAAATCGTTACAATATTGCCTAAAAATTGACCAGAATATCGAATACCTACATCGGTTGTCCTTAGAAATTTATTTCTCATTATACTTCCATTCCAAATGATGATTTTCTTTTTCCTTTCGTGTTTTAATACCTGAACAGCACCAACGGTGTTCTTCTGAATTCATCCCCACAAGTCAGGGAAGCAAAACTGTAACAGGCCAACTGCGACGCGTACGAATTTCCGCATGATGCAAGATTTGATAAAAAGCAAACCGGCAACTGGTGACGTTTATGTCGATTATATTCCGATCCGGTGATTATATGGGTTGGGGGCGGCGGGGCAACGAAAGGCTGGTTTTGCAACGATATCCGGACCCCGGAGCTATACTGTTATAGGTGCAGGCGTTGTACTCGCATCAGCCATTGGTATCAGCAAACGAGTTGCATTGTGGGATAGGATATAGGATAGGATAGAATATAGGATAGGATAGGTGGGTAGGTGCGGATGTACCTAATACGTACGTACAGCCGTATAGCAGTGAAGCCTGGTACACAATGCTCGGTTGCGGGCAACAGGAAGAAACTTTTATACCGGCTGAATCCGATCGTTTGGGATTTATACAAGGAAATATTTCCGTGCGATTAGAGCCCGGAGCTCCCGTAGGATATGTGTACGCGTACAATGGGCAGTAACGGCCGCACTAAATACTGCAGCATACGCGGCTACCAACATTCGCGGTGTGAATAACGCCGCGGTATAAAGCCGATTAACAAGCTACACCCACCTACATAGTATATTCTTTTGAAATGTACTTGGCGCGAGACTCTACCGAGTCTCTTGATACCGACTATGTACCTGCCCTGGTTGGGCACCTGCATCGCATACACTGCATCTATAAATCTGTATATAGTTCGTGTTATGTGAGCACAATCTATGTTCGATGATTGTTCGAAGTCAGTTTTCGCACAACTGGTTTCCGAGTGATGGAGCAACATTTGAAAAAAAAAAAAGAAATACATTTTTAGGGGCAGATATAATAATTGGCGAACAACGATCGAATAGTCGACGCTATGTAATTTACTTGAAGTGTTTGATAAGAGGGTTTTCTAATCAATTCCTTGTGATTTGTAATCTGTGTATACACATAAAATCTATCGCACAGCGTGACGATCCGATGCGAATACCTACGGCGGATCTTTTTTCTGAAGATGGTAAAAATTTGTACTAATTTGTCAAAATTCAGATATTCATATGCACATAGATGAATCACGATATGTTTATTATTAGTAGCCGAATATCGGACCTGATCATCGCGGTTATGAAATATCGCGATTAGAATACACTCGTCTTGATAATAATTTGATTCTTTGGGATATCGATAAAATGCGATAAACTTCCAACTCATTGAATCACGAGGAAATATTCGTGGATTGCGATCTCTTTCAGATAAATATATATACATACCTACGCAAGTATTGCGCCTCCACGATGTTCGTGATAAATATAATATGTGAATATATAAATTCAAATATAGACAACAATAAAATACTCGATGCTCGGTGAATCTTTAACAAAAAAAAATAAAATAAAACTCGTGCGTACGTATATAGCAGGTATGTGTATATCATCACCTGCAGTTGAATTCCACTCTACTGTGGCATTAAAAAAAAAAAACGAAAGAAATATATTAAAGAAAAAAGAAATACGAAAAAGAAGAATAGTAATAGAAGAGGATATAACCTCGTATAATTCTGGTACACATACCAGAATATCCCGCACACATATGTAGATAACATTTTCTACCATAAATTCGTATATACGTATTAACCTGCGGACTAGTGAAACAGTACGGCGGTAGTTTTAGACGCTTTATATACGTTTATGGTAATGCCTCGATTGTGCGGCACAGATCTCGCGGCTTGGGGCGCAGCTCAACCGTCACTCTTGATATTATACTGTCAATAGTTCCGTTTTAATGGGCTGATAGAAGAGGCTGATATACCCGCGCGGCTGCACCTGGGAAAGCGAGCTGTATACTGGGTACTATGGACATGGTTTTTACTTGTGGTGCCGGGCAGGAGTTAGTCCGAGACAGGGCATAGCGCATAGGTATATATAAAGAGGATAGGTATACCGTATGTATAAGTATAAGAAAATGCGTGTATGTCCGCCGTCGGCGTCGCGGCGCGTTCAAATTTATGGACCTTTGATCCGTTCTCGCTGCTGCTGGAGGCGCGGAACGCACATAGCGAAGTAGATACATAGGTAACCGAACGACGCGACTGATTCAGACTCGAACTATACCTCGCTTTTCTATGTACTTCAAGACTGCTTTTACAGGCGAAATAACAGTCCCAGAAATCCGTACAGAGCCATATTATATGTCGATACAGAAACATTTCGTGCAAAACGCGGAAGAAAAAACTCCAGTGTGTAAACGCTTTGGATGTGCAGAGGCGATTCATGCGACGCGCCAGTGGATAAAATATGAAAAACTATAAACACAGAAAGTGCAGTGACCGGATGTAGGGACTCGGCTACTCGGTCCGATGATCTGCATCATTCGGACGCAGCGAATGCAACGAGATGAAAAAATTCAATCTTACCGGAGCGCTGCTTAAGCGAATCATTGCTTCGGGGTGGATGTGCAATGTACATCTATCCGAGGACATAATTTGAAGAAGAAAAAACACTCGCTTCTTTTCAAATAAGGAGATTGGAGTCACTGCACTATTTTTGGTATGGTAAAAACACTGGGCGCATATCACTTGCACTGCAGTAATAATTTTTCCGAATACAATAATATGTGCAGCGTATACAGTGAAAGCTTTAATATTTTATCGCAGTTGCGCAATATATATTCAGTGATATCAGTGCCTGATTTTCGCGGTGTGCAGAGCAGCTGTATATGTTCCTATATAGTGTGCAGATATAGGGCTATATAATATGTAATCTGCAGAACAACCGATATCACACATCCGCACGTCTGAGGAAATGTATTATATTATTTAGATTACACAGCGAGTAAGACATATAATTGTTAGTACATCTTGTTAGCTGATTGATCGGTAGTTAAGCACGAATTTATATATTTGATTACCTATAATACGAAGACAACGAAGGTTTGCTGTCGGTTTATCTTGCCCGGCTACTCAAACGATTATGATACTATATTGTCATATCATCTTTATACCGGTAATAACTGGTACAACATTTTTAGATATATGCTTCGCATGAGAATCCGATCAAGTTAATATGCGATTGCGCCACGTTACTTGTACGATGACGACAGTCATATGACGCAGATGCACGCAACTATATATATGAGCCATTATCCGGCACTCACTTAGATACAGGTGAATCAAAATTAGTGATATAGGATCTTAATCGCAGAGAATTGCGTGAAGCAATTGTGATCTTTTGTACCATGTTGGAGTACCGGCTGTCGAATGTATCGACGCGATCCACTAGATAAACCTTATACTTCGTCAAATTAACCTGATTCCTGGGTATACATAGGAAAGTTAATCAAGCACTTTAGTATTCGACACTAAAAATTGGAAGTTGTCGATTCAAAGCACTCTACCCTCATTGGTGTGGGTACAAGTCTTGAGTGAGAGACTCTCATTTTTCAAAACGCGAAGATGCTGGTTGGAATCGGCGTCGGTCGTCATTGAGACAAACCCAAAAATGGATTTCGAAATACACGCGAAGCAACAACGCGTCTGTGATCTTCCGATACACACCCCAGTTTGATCCTTCTTGTACTACGTACCTGATCTGGAATAATAGGAGCATGCAAAAAAAAGTGCCGTATTCAACAGTCCTCGTCATGTATCGATTCCGAATCACTCTTTCGATTCCTTCAATTTTGGCCTTATAGGTCGAGTTATAGGTCCATTCTACATGATCTATAGTCAATGGTTTTGGTTTCGCACATGGAACACGTCTCACATAATATGATCCTTGGATAGAATCGTGATCCAAACGATCTACGATTTGGTAGTACAGACGGGGGGTTCCATCCGCACAATTCAGGGTTCTGGTCTCATGATTTTCTCTTGACAAACTTTTGCCGAGTCTGAAGCAATTGTGAGGTATCTATAGGTCTACTCACGGGTTGGTTCACCCTGTTTGCCTGGGGAGTTGTAGCGGCTGCCTCCGGATTAAGTCAACTGGTAGGTGGAGCCTGTTCTGGGTCTAGACCTGGTGGGGTACCTGGAGGCCGTCCAACCGACGTTCGCCGCCCCACTTTTCCTGGTTAATATCTGCACCACCAGAGGCGCTGATAACCGTCGAAGCTCCTTCATCTGGTCATTCCCTCACTCCACAACGCGGCCCGGGCCGAGTGTGTTCGTTACAGCGCAGCGCGACCCCCGAATATCAACCGTCATAGCACATGCGCGAGCAGCTTTTTAACCAGTGCCGCGAGATGCAGCATCAGCAGTCAAAAATTACCACGATCATAAGCTGATGGAATTTTGTTGATTCGTAAAAAAAAATTTAATCCCTTTTTTTTCACAAATTACATGCACGTGATTGATTATTTGTCGCTCGGCCGCAAGCTCCCATTGACCAGTTGGAAAATTGTCAAATCGAGATCATCCTCATCCTCCGCCTGATTCGAGCTTACCAAAAAAAACCATGCCGAGAAATTGACTAAAAAGTGTTCGTCATTATCTGAAGTAGTGCTTGCAAGTGGTGTGCCTTCGAGAATAATATATTATAGTGCCGACGGATCTGATTCGGTTACAATCAGTTTGAAAATTTTTAAGTTTGAGATATAAAAGAGACAGAACGACTTGTCAAGGGTTATCAAAGAGCGACAGTGGACTACGAATTAATCGTTGGCAAGACGTGCGAGATCGAATGAGTTTGAGGATTTTAAGCTGGTCCTGCAGTCGGAAATGTTCGTATTATCAGGTCTGTGATTGTGAATAAAAAAAGAGCGGTAAACGAATTCGAAATACATGAGACTTCTACTGCAGCACCTGCTTTTTCAATAGTGCAACGATTTGTCAGAAGTGTTATTAACCCCAAGGAGGAGGTCCTCCATTAAGTAGGAGCGAGGAAGAAATTAACTCATCCATAAGGAGGATAATACCTTCAAGTTAAAAGGACAGTTAGTTTCTGCCGATTCTTCGACTTTTCGCGGGGTTTCATAATACCGCAAATATTCATCGAGAAATAATACTGCGGACTTTACTTAATGCCGTCGCGGTTTTCCAGCACCCTAAAAAGCTGCAACTTAAGCGACGGGGTGAATCTAAAGTCACTGGATTAACGTTAACTCGAAAAATTAATCGCGACGGTGTGATCGGATCGAAGAGAAAAAGGAAAAGAAAAAATCTGAAGAAAACTTGAAAAGTTCTATGAAATCAGTGTCGAAACATGACGAGGACATTAAGAAACAACGTCCAGGACTTTATCTTACAGAGTTCCTTGAACCCTCGATATAAAAAATTATAGAAATATATATCCGTAGTAGTTCAAAGTTTAATCTAAACCGGAAAACTTGATAATCATATTCCCACCATATCTCGCAGCAATAAAACCCGCACAACTATCGAATATTCGAATAATTTATCGGTGAAAACAGTCGAACCGATATTCGAGTCCTTGTGAAGGGCAATCAAGGACGTGTGAACAGAGACTGTAAATTAATACATGTAATAAAGTGTGAAGTGTAAAATATATCCGAACAGATCGATATCTTCGTTAAACTCACCACATTCAACTCCTATAAAAAGCTTGTTTCATGCAGGGGTCAAAATTTTACAAAAATTCTGACCGAAGGAGTTACTAAGTTGGCTACGTCTTAGGGCGGGTTGGACGACGCGCGGCAGACGCCATCTCCGCGTCACCGGCGTCCCTGTCCCCCGGCCCCCTCCCAGCTGCTGTTTCTCGCCCTCAACCCCACGGCGGGAACCACCCCGCGACAGCAGCCACCCTGATGGGGGTGTATGAGGAGCGCGCCCCTCCGACCACCGGCATGCATTGGGTAAGTCCGAGTCGACATTTTCCGACTTCATTTTCATCTCCGATATTTTTCACACGCTTATTCTTCCGCTCCCACCGTCCGTCGCGTAGCCTGTGAATATCTTTGGGACACCGAGTGTCCAAGGGTGCGAAAATAAGATAGATTTTCCAACTACGTCAATATTAGATTGCAGGAAAATTGAATCCTCCGGTACAATATTCATTGGGTCAAGACACAATTTCGTTTTTGAGTCCAATGAATATTCAGCTATAGGGGGAACAGTCTTTTTGTTTCAATAGTCAGTGATTATGATAATAAGATGGTACCTTGCGGTTGTTCACCTGTTCATTTCTCGTGATCGGACGGTGCATGATATTCAAAAGTGTAAAAAGAAAATAGAAAAAACTAAAAAAAAGAGCTGGCGCGACGCGTTCGCACTCTCGGATGCTCATCCGCACATTAGTATTAAAATAATCCAAGAATACAAGAATTACTTAAATTCATTCGGCACCTGAGGTATATTAATCCGCTTAGAGTTTTCCGGGCGCCCGATGGATGCAGCGATGGTTAACGTTGGATTACGTCGCGTTGATTCGTATTAAAAATGTACGGGAGTCGAACGTTGAGCGATATAGTAAACGTGCAACCAACACAATGCCGGATACACACGTTTTCCAACATAATCCAAATCGGTTTGAGTGACTGTATCCTGGATTCTTGAAAAACGAATATACGCGTAGAAGGTTATGAATAGTTATGAGCGACGGGTGAGAACCCTGAAGTAGCTATACAGACCACTCCTGTTCCTCCTGGACATCGCGTTCAAATATCCAACGATTATTATCATTATTACATTTAATATCTACCCCGCGTGTACTACTACAGTTCCGACATCGTGCAGCATGGCATGGCGCATATCGTATGGCCAACTTCCTACAGTCATATCAGGTGCACAGCGTATTTTTTGTTTTTTTTTCTTCTTTATTTTTTCAACCATTTAGATATATTCTGTGTAACAGCTAAGATTTGAATCATTCTATATCCACGTATAGTCTACAGAAATGATTAATCGTAGACAAAGCAGTTTACTTCACCGCCCTGATACTGCAGGTGGTACAACTGTGTTCATTAATTATTTCAAAGAAAGACAGTCGCGATCGCGGTGGTAAGTCGAAAACAAATTTCAGAATTTAGAGTGTAACTGTAACGAATGACACGATATTTCACTCATACCTACTCTGCACTGACGGAATTTCATCTTTTCTGTTATAAATTCGATCGACGTATACCGATGCTTCCCGCATACATCGAGATTCTTGAACCGAAACAAGTCACCGTGCAGGTGAATATCGCAAGAATTGGCGCATTCGGACTTTTAGCTTCATCTAAATTCTGAACGTTGAGGAGGTTATAACCAATTGATCAAACGTGTTTCCCAGTTTCTACAGACGTCTTTGACCAGGTATATATACCGTATAGATATATACGTACGTCAGGTATAGTTGGGTCGCACGGTCATTTTCTTGGCCAACCTCTTGTTCTCGAATTAATCTAAATTGCCAGGCGTTTATGTCGCGCTCTGCGATGTGACTGAAATTAATTGGCAATAAATTATCTCTCGTCCCACCTATACATGTATATGTATATTCATATATCTATGCACGGTAGACATCCTCACCCCGCGGAACCCCCGCGCAACGTTCATCTACCCAAAATCATATACGTACATCTCCAAGGAATAAATGTAATCATCGGTGCGGATGTTGAGGAGTGGAGAAGTTCCCGGCAAAAAATAGTGCAAAATAATTTTCGTGCCACGTATAGTCCGAGGTTTTAATTTTCCATTGTCAATCCGAATGGCGTGACGCGTACTACGTTGGCAAGATTTCTCATTTCAGTATAAGCGCCGTTTATGCACTTTGGAGTATGAACGTTATTTACTCGTATTTGGAAAATGCTTAATACTTTGCACTTACTCACCTAATGGTTGCGGAGTACTATTCTACGGAGAGTATATCGATGTGTGGATAAAGCTATAGCTGGTATAAATCGAGCAGGCCTACCAGACTCGGCGGGGTTCCGAAAAGGCCATGTAACCACGCGACAAGTATAGGAAGTCGTCACCAAGAGGCCTTCGTACGTCAACTGTTTACAGTATCTGGTATATCTACCTGCTAGTGCTGCCGTCCCACGTCTCGAACCTATGGCCAAATAGAAAGCCATATTTTTACTGATGTTTATTATTCGCGAACGGATTAGGCTATATTTACTATATGCATATCTGGACACCACACAACATAAACCTAAAAGTTGCATAAATATTCGAGTTATAAACGAGATATTACAAAACTTTTGGTACACCGTTCAACAATCCGCACCTTACATTACCTATACCCTAGTATATAGTAAGTTGGAATATGTAACACATACCTACGCATGTAATAAATATACATATTTACGACCCGTGCAGTGTTCGGGCAGCATATCAGGACTTTTGTTTTTTCAAATTCACAATACCACGGACTATGAAAATCTGTTGGCTGTTCCACGTGTGATTCGTTCAAACATATCGAGTTTTCTGCACCTACGCATACAACTATTCCTCCCGACATTTCTACACGTTATTATATCGCAATATTGCTGCCATATTATCGTATCTCGCATCCTGCAGCTGACGTAACTTGGGGGTTACATATTATTTGATATCGAGCGAGTCCTTCAGACCCGCATATAACATGATAAACTACATACGAATGCCTACATAGGTATTTCCAGAGTTTTATTATAAAACGCATGGAGTTAGTAATTTTTTTTCTCGCTAATTTTTTTCTTTCGCATTATCTCTTATTGGTGACAAGAAAAATTGACGAAAAAAAAGAAGAGAGAAGATAATCACTTCGCGAGTATAATTGATTTTGATTAAGCTGATATGCAGAGATTATACTGCGGAAAACCTGTCGTTCGTAGTTCGTCGGCAGGTTTCACGAATGAATATATGTATACCTATATGTACAATATATGCTATTATAGCTCTAATTTACAATACATGATTAGAAAATAATAAAAATCAGATGCGACACACGATACATCCTACACGCTTTCTTATCTCAAGTGCTATACAGCTAGGCCACCGCCACATATACATATATTCATGAGAGAGGTTCGTTTGTTTCATATATAGCGCGAGTATCTCCCGTCCCTCGATCTATTCTATATGTATAAATATGTGTACGTAAGCGTCGGTGTATAGAGAGTATGCATATAATTTTAAAAGCGAGTAATTTTAATTACATTGCGGTTGAGATCGGTCAGGTAAAAATGAATGAACGTGGGTTTTGGATCGAGAGCTTCAGCTTAAAGATGTCCGAAGCGCGGATGAGATGAATTACATATAATTGTCGAGATGTGAATCGACGCGAGATATTTAACCGTGTGAGAAATGATGTTTCAAACCAAATATCAAAATATCCCGTAAGGATTTGGCGGTATATTTAAAAATAGTTCCTTATCTTCATTGTCGCCGATCCGCATCGCGGCGACCACTGCGAATCGAGGTACTTGGAATTATACCATTTTCGTTTCCACGTTATCAATTCCGTCAGGTTGGCGCCGTTGCGTCTCTGGGAGTAGAGCATTCGTAAACAATTATCATCGGCAGTCGTCTCGGGAGCTGCATGTCATGACATAAAAAGAGAGAGAGAGAGAGAGAGAGAGATCATGGAGTGAAAATTACCGCGGTAGGGAAGAGCGATGAGAATTAAAGAGCTTTAAATATACTAAGTAGGAGTAGAGCGCCGAGCGTTTCATTATCGCGTTATATAGTATTATATTATATTATAACCAAATGGAGAAAGAAGGAATGAGAATTATTATTGTTTTGATGAGATAAGAGCGGGAGACCACAGCGCTCCAGCGTGTCTGGTCGCGATAGCTGGGCTGCGGGTCTCAAAACTAATGTATATACGTATTGTAAATGTGCACTTGTGTGAACCACACATAAACATGTATATGTAGTTGGAAACACGATTCACACGGATATAATTTATTGTCTCATATAAGCATATATATTATAGGTACGCCAATCACCTATATATGATAGAATCGGATCATCGTCGATTTGACCCATTAGGCATACCTTCTTCTTGCAATCGTATTGCAGAGTCCAATGTACTACGCAGAGTCTCACCCATTTTTATTCTTTTTTTTTTCCTCATCTCAGAAAATTGGATCACGAGATATGAGTTTTTTTACGAATCGATGTATGTATGCGCTAATTATTATTTTTGTAATTATTTACATCCACGTAGCGATATGTTCACATGCAAATCTTTAAAGACCGTTCCCACCACTTTACGTACAAGATACAGTTTGCTATAGATTTACTCTGTTCGTTTTGTTACGTTAACATTATTTTTTTAATCGCATGAAAATGGTGAAAATCAAAACGAAGTTAAACGAATTGTTATATTTGACTTATTTAAAAAAAAAAAAAACTCTAATTTTTTGATCGCTATAGTCGTGAAGCACGTGCGGTTATATTTCCTATCTCTATTAGCAGTTTTCGCTTATCTCTTTTCATGTATAATTCCGTTAATTTTTTTTTCCTTTGTTTCCCCACATTTTCCCTAGAAATGGGACATTTTCTGAAAATCACTTCTCTGCTGACTTCAGACTTGTATAATTACTCGGGAATTGTAACAATTTTTCGTTCTTTCATTTTTCGTTTCGTCGATTTGTTTTCAGAGATTTTATTTTAATCGTTTATCCTCATTCAACACTTTGTTTTTAGTTCATTTATACGTATACGTAACGCGTAAAAATAGGAAGGAAATTATTGAATTATTTTTATTTTCATTTTCATTTTTATTTTTTTCTCTTATCTTACGCGCTGCGAAAAATTATTTATTAATTATTATAATATTATATTTTGTGCCCAGTGTCTCTGCGCCACTTGTATAATCAATGTCTGAAGTTTATAAAAGCGGTCAAAGGTCGATAGCTGCTATATTTTGACGAAAGCGAGCTGCGTGCTATACTGAGAACGTCGCGAGACGACGAATAAACGGATGAATGGATCATCGGTTATATTGTATTATTGCAAACTGATTACTCGCAAATAAAATTAGTAGTCCAAGATTTATCCATAGGGATAAAAGATCTCCTTCTTTCGCGCAGCCCCTCCAAGGAAACAATGAACGGTCGGCTAAACCTGCATGAAATGTGGAGAAGAAATGACATGTCAAATCGATTCATCCCCATTGGCTGATTTGGCAGGGTAATGCCTGAGGAGGTTGATCGAGGGCGACGAGTGAAATGTGAGAATCTGAATTTGACTCTTCATCCGAGTTCATCGCATCGGACTGAAAATCGAGCGGTGGGTGCCTCGGCGGTAATCGCCACGTGATCGAAGTAATCCGGAGGTCAGGTCGTGCAGCATTGTGACCTCGAAGCTGCTTCAGCTCCACGCGCCGATAGCCACTATATACATTTATATAGTTTTCGTCCCCCGTTGTCCATGTGCCGCAGCAGCAGCAGCAGCAGCAGACTTCGGTTAATCATATTATTAATTTTCATAGTATACATTAATAATATTATAACGTATGTACCGAAATACATACAGCATAAAATTATTAGTTATTTATATCCACCGCATTTATCATCGCGAATCCTGTAAATTGTTATTAACATTGTTTATTTACTTTTTTATTATTAATTATTCGTTTCTCGACCACATAAGTTTAGGTGTAATACACATGATGTGAATTTCTATGGTTTTTCCCTTCATAATCACATCGTGTTATAAATATATTGTAATGGACACAAAATACACGTATGTAGTATAATACGAACGTATTCGTGTGTATTGGTAATTCTTATCATTCGACATGGACCCTTGATAAAAAAGCCGATGTGAGATTCCGGGGCAAATGTCAAAGTATGGAATTGGAGTAATTCATGTAGGTATTGAAATTTGACGAAATAAAAATTGGGGTGAAGAAAAGATGGAAGAAAAAAGAAATAAAAATCAACCTTCGTCGCGGAATAATCTTCGTCGACAAATTTAGAACGTGAAAACAATTTTTATGTCGGGCACGTCGTGCGCTATTACCAGCGAAGCTGTATTGATTTATAATTACGTGAACCACATCAGCTACCGTTGTTACCGTTTTTATTACACTTTTATTTTTACTCGGCTCGCGGCTATAACAGACGCAATACTTCCAAACGATATCGAACAAAAAAAAACAATAAGAAAGCGAAAACAGATTAAACAATCCTCGATCCAAAAAACAAAGAACCTAATATACATAGAAACTGGGGAATCACAGAAGCATTCGATGCCAAAAAAAAATTTAACGCACCTTCAGCACATGGGTAAGATGCTGTGCAGATTTGAAAGAAAAAATTTATGATCATCGTTGAGTAAAAAAAAAAAAAAAAGATAGAAATAAAAAAGAAGCAATGTGCAGACGGGAGACGGTAGAGATTGAAGTATGCAGGTGCAGGAGGATGAGCGAGAGGGTATTTCCATATCTGGTCGATGGGTCGTAGCGAGGATATGGTATGAAAAGTGTCGATGAGTTTATTGGTGGGTAGTACGCGGTCGTTTTGAGATGGTCGCGGCATGGGACGTTTGTTCGTGAGTTCGAACCGCGGGATATTCGCTGGGTTGGAACGAACGCGATTAGTACAGAGGCTCGCGGAGGACTCTTGAGTCTTAATACTGTTTAATAATATCGTAGATTTCACTTCCACCAATGCCAGTCTCGCAGCTGTTATACAGCCTTCGACAACCTTGTGGTCATGCTGCCCGACGACCGGACAACCGCGAACGTTTGCTACGGCGGGCCGTATTTTACGTGGAGTATTATCGAGCCTGCAATAAGAGTCGAGAGCCAAAGCCAGAGCTATGCACGCTGCTGCTCCTCCTGCAGCACCTTTGGCTCAAAGTTCCTTGCTACCTACTTCGAAGCAGCAGCAGCAGCAGCAGCAGCACCGCCACCACCGAGAGAGGCAGAACCACCGAACCTGTCTAACAGTAAATCGTGTCTACCTCTTCGTTTTAATTGCCCCGTCGCCATCAGCGGCGCCGCGGCGCTTCGGGCCAGATCAGACGACGCCCGTCGCCAGCCGCCGAAGAGGATTCATAGCCCTATTCCATATCCAATCCTATCCTGTCCCATCCTAGCTGACGTTACGATCGCTGCTGCCGTTGTTGCTGCTGTTCCCAAAGCTTGTATTTATCATATTCATTCACAATCAGATGTAAATTCCCCGCATGCGAGGCGTTTATTAATATTCTCGCGATGACGTCGCCCGGTCTCTTTAATTACAATATTATGCCTATCGAATTCCAAAAATATATCCGGTTCTTTTCCCCTTCACTTGTTTGTACCGCGTAACGAATTTCATTAAAAGTTGATCGGTGATTGTGTTCGAATGTTGCAGGGGTAGTCATTTTCTTTTTTACATTTTTCTCATTCTTTGCAAGTCGTTTTTTAAGAGATGGAATTTGGTATGAGAGTAATATAATGTAGTACGGAAATATCATGAAGTATAGTTTCCTGTGTTTTCTGCTTTTATCACCGATCTCTTGGAATTCAAGAAAGTTTATGAATGTTGTATGGATGTTATTCTCTTTGTACATATTCCATGTGCAAGTTCTGCTTTTTGACACCCTCATACACTGACGTTTAAAAATAAAATTCAAGCCAAGATCCTGAAGAAAGAATCTGCATTTTCAAATAAAAAAAAATTTAAAAAAAAAAACTTAATTTTCCACCGCCCAGGAAATGCATATACGTGCTTTCGAGTTCAAACTCACTTTGGTTAACAATGAAACCTGAATCGCTGCTCGAAATCGTACACAGGTGTTGGTGACTATACGGTACACGTAGCAGCTAGTCTATTTTCTACTATACAGTGACCGCAGACACAACATCGGCGGGTACCACCTCATAGATCTAGACGATGACTAATTAGTCCTCATCTAATTGCGTCGCGCTTGTTAATACCGTTCATAGTCATCGTTATTCAATAACCGAAAGTGGGATATTTCGGTTAGTGGGATGTGAAAGTTAATAGGATGTCAAAGGCCACAGAGAATAAAAAAATAAATAAAATAAAAAAATACCCATAGAAAAAGAGGAGAGGAGAAATGACGGAGAGTCGTCGAGGTTCACACGGTGTGGAAGGGATCGTGAATTTTTCTCGATAAAAAGTAAAAAGATGCGCGCGCGGGATGTGAAAATTGGGGGCTACGTGAATCTCGATTCCTACAGGCCGCCCGATCTACTATTCATGGTCCGGTGAAACAATACGGGCTAACTAGAAAGCAGATAAGAGCTATCGTTGACCGCGTGCCAACCGCTGCCTACACAGCATCAGCATCAGTAAAACAGTAACAGAATTTTACCTATAGCGCGTACTAGCTGGTTGAACATAGAAAGCGCGATAGACGTCCTTCATTTTCTATGCAGTCGTATATAAACAGACGGAATCGCGTGGTTAATTTTTCTCGCTTTTTACTCCTCGAAAGCAGCGGATTTTCACGAGCGGCAGAAGCAGTTTGAGTTCGGTAGGCAGCTATGCAGCACCAAAACTCTGCAGTATACCGTCGCCTATATAAAGTTTATCGCTGACCGCAGTCACCGACCAAGGAAGCCGATAGCGCGAGCCCCACCAATACTCGTTCTCAAATCGCCGCAAATAGGCTCGAGGTCATTTCGAGATGAAACTCGGCTCTGGACCGTTGCAGAGGACCTTAATTCAGTGTACAATATTCGCAAGTTTTTCATTGCAGCCTCCCAGATGCAGTCAGCTGTGGTTAGCCGGCTCGAGAAATCTCTGAATTTTTCAATTGACGCAAGTGGAAAACTAGAATTCGGCGCATATGGTGTGTGCCGAGACGAATCTCCGAAACGCTGTAAAAGATAAGCGTAAATTAATTCATCGCATCGAGAGGTGAATTCACTCTGTGCCACTGTCGATCGATATACTCTGCCTCGAAATTTTCTACAGCAAATGCACCTCCTCGAAAATGATTTATGAAAAGATTTCACACAAATTCCCGAACTCTGTAAACGTAGGTCAAATTTTACTAGACGCATCCGATCAATCTGCAATTATTTAATTAACGAAGCCGATAAAATGATGAAGTCGCGGTGCCTTATTGCCCGAGAGATGTGATTTGAGTGACGTGTAATGTTGTCACCGAAGTCAATGGGGCTTTACGACGCTACGTCAGCGATGGGTTTTACAAAGAGAGTTGAAACGAACGTGTCTCCAGGTCCTTAAGGGCAGGCCTTTATTATACTTGAACATCGTCCACGTCCGCAGCGAGAACGAATAAAAACCTAGCACATATATAGGTGTAGCGTCCTCCTCAACGGAAAAGAAGATGAAGACAGAAGGAAAAATAAGAAAGGGGAGTCCGGGCCCCTCGGTGGGTCATCGCGCGGTGAAATAGCTGCTATTGTCCCGCAGCGTGGTAGCGAAGTACGACAGAAGACAGGTGACCATGCAGGGCTTTGCTCAGGCGAACAATACAGCCCTGTCAAGCCGGGTCTAAACTGTTTGTAGAGTTTAATACCTTAATCATCGAAAAGCCACTTGAAGAGCTCTCCGCTTCGGCTCTTATATAGTTAGATAGGAGCGAGAGAGTGTGGTAGGGCTTTGAAAGTCGAGAGTGTCTTCAAGGCGTCATCCTCACGCTGTATGTTGTACACAAGAACCCTTCTAGGATTTTAATTTTTTTTACCTGTATAACAGAAGATATACATTTTCTACCCCTGCAGTAAGCGAACGTTGCCGTCCAATAGCCACGTGAGAGATGAAGGTGATTTACACTGTACCGTAATTCACTATGTAAATTGAAACCGGCTTAACCGCAACCAATCGCGCGAGAACAAATTGTGGTCAACTTGTCAGATTCGCTCCGGAAGACGTCCGTGGTTTGTCGCTTTTATGCTTTATGTTTGTATTATACAACGCATTTTAACGTACAACTTTGTATGTGTAATGTGTTGTTGCTTATCGTTGAATACCATTTTGTGTGAAAAAAAATTTTCATGTTTTTTTTTTTTTTTTCTCTTCAAACTAAATATGCGAGTGAATTTCTGGTCGCGGCAGACAATTTAAACGTCTTACAGGCGATACGAGTGAAAGCTGAAACTCCGCGGTGAACATTTCCCCGAATTATTTTAAAAAACTTTTCAAACTCGGCGCCATTTTCCGAAATTTGATTCTTTCGTCGACGCGAATTCCGGGTTACATGGTTGGTATAAAACGTGGTACGTACATCGTCGGTTTTCTTTTCTGGTCATGTGGGTATATCTATCTGTAGGTATTATATGCTGTTGGCGGCAAGGAGTTCGGAAACAATAATTTATGTCTCTTAGAGAGCACCGCACGTTGACATTGAAACACGACGGGCGTTCCGATTGGCTAAGACGAGCGCCTTATAGGGTTGCGCACATGCGCCGTACTCCGCGACATCCATCAGCGTCGTCTTGGCTGATCGGCAGCCTGCAGGCGGTCGCTGTCACCTCCGTTGCACCGACAACTACCAGTACGATTCAACGGTCACACAATTCGCCAAGAAACTTTTTAGCCAATCTTCTCAAGATCGGCTCAAAGAACCATTCTGCAATACGTATCGTTCGATAACCGCAAGTTTAGTTCCCGCGCTTCATTTTCAAACGCACTTGAAATCCTATACGTTTTCTACAAGTACTCCTGATCCAAAGGAAACAAAAAAATGATAGAGCGAAATAAAAAAAGGAAGAGAGGCAGGCGAGGAGTTCGGAATGACATTTGTCATGGCATATTTATGACGCGGAGAGACGTGCAGCCGGCTTGTAAATTTTCCCCGCTTCAGCCGCAAGAAAACCTGTATGTAACGTTCGATCGCCACGTAATTAATGGGAACAAACTTTCCATAACTTCAACGATCGCGCACCGAGCGTAAAAACGAGCCTTTATAGTTTACTGAATTTACAGTTTACTTCCACCGCGGCAACTCCTGCTTACTCCGCCTCCAGCAGCTTATAGCTATATTTCAGAATTCAATCTATAGCCTCCTCCTGTATAACCGGTAGCAAAGTAAAACAAAATGAAGTATTGAGTTGAACGAAATGAAATGTGATAGCTGAGATTCTCCGTGCCACCGATCCGGAGTGGGGACACTAAATCAAATGATTCGATACGCTTGTAATAATTATGCAGTAAACACTACAGTTCGAACGAGGTATATCATCGACTCTAATAAAAGAGAAACCATCAATTTTTATCGATAGTGCTGGAAATAAAACTGGTAATACCTTGCCATTAAATTTATATCCAAGACTGTTTGTAATGAAAAATTAATGCCGCGTCGACAAACCAGGCTTCGCCTGTATTTTAACGATCTGAATGCGATTTGACGAAATTTCTCTTCAGCATTCGTCCGTCAAACGGAAACAACAGAACAGCACCCTTGCCAGTATCAAGTAATTTTCATCAGCCCACGCAAAACACTCGGAGAAATGTCATTAACGCCATCTCTAGTCTTTGAATATTACAGGCCCGTTCGAAAGATGAGTTTAATATTCTAAATCGTTCATTGTGTTGGTTTTAGCAGCCTCCAACCTCCCAGGAGCGAGGAAGCGGCTTGGGTCTGGGGTGCCAAAGTGGTCCAGGAGGTACAGCGGGGGGTCCAAATTCAGTGGACCAGGCACGCGACCTTTCCCCTTGCCTTCCTGCGTCGATGGGTGACGCCGCTCGACCAACGACGTTACCTTGCAGTCCTCCGAGTGTCCACCACCACGGTTCCTCCCGCCAAACAACAACGACGTCCTTGCATCAAACGCACTGTGGACCAAACAACAATTGCTACGACGGTACCTCCTACAACAACGAATCGTCGAGGGAATACGTTTCTTCCCCGAGGGGCGAAAGGACTCAGCAATCGTCTCCCGAAGGTTTCAGAATCAACGCCTATCCCTCCTCAGCCGGATGTGGCGGAGGAGGCGGAGGTCAGGATTACCATAGAAGTGGATACGAACACCAAACGAATATTTCCATGGCTCCCCACGCCGTTCATCATCATCAACATCAACTGCAACACAACCAATCCCACGATCATCATCATCACCATCATCATCACAGTCACCAAACATCCGAGCATCTCAGAACAGTGCCAAAACTTGAACCACCGAGTCCGACGCCACCTTCGCATTCGGAAGACCCTACCGCACCTGGAATCGTACTTTGTGCTGGTTGCGGACTTAGGATATCGGACAGGTTTTACCTACAAGCGGTGGACAGAAGATGGCACGCCGCGTGTCTACAGTGTTCACATTGTCGGCAAGGACTCGACGGAGAAGTTACATGTTTCAGCAAAGATGGGAATATTTACTGTAAAAAGGACTATCATAGGTGAGTTGAGTTTTTTTTCTTTTTTTCCTTTTTATAGTCCCGATTGAAGAAAACATTTGCAGCATGTAGTCCTGGCCTTGCGAGGACGAGATAGACGCTTTGCAAAGATTGTTGCACGATACACAAGACGCTGCGAAATTAAAAGTGTTATCGGTTCCTCACTTTTGTTGTCTGAATTGTTAAAAAAAAGTGGCAATAAATTCAGAAGAGATGATTCTATTACAGTGCACTGAGGTTTCGTAGCAAAAATCATGAAAATTCAAGAACGACTACAAGTTATCGAGTAGATTTCGAGCACATAATTGTTGAAAGAGGCTGAGGGAAACGTATGGAAAGCGAACGAAACGAGTTGAATATGTCAGCTAGTGGCTTACCTAGAAATAGAACGCCAACGATGAAATTAAAATTCTTTCGTTTGATCAGCTCGAAAAACAGCATCTCGAGTAGGGGACCAAAGACTGAACAATTCGGCGTTTTATTCAGATAACTGAAGATGTGGGATGCTGTTTTTCAGTTTTTTTTTGTTCTTCGTCGCATGACTGATCGCTTTGAATTGTATAATCGTTTTGTCAGTGCGCAAATTCCTCTCACAGACTATTCAAACGTTTCAGTGGAACTTTGGTATACCCATAAGCTCTAAATTACAAAAGAAAAAAAGTATAGCTGTATAATAGCGACGATCAAAAGTGAACGTGTTTGGGTACCCCGAGCATCTTCTGTTTTACGACCTCGTGCTACCTCTCGAATCGTAAAGGAAAAGAACTACGTGGCGAATTCCTCAGAAAAGTTTCGTTGCGTGTGCGTAACTGGTGTTCACATAGACGGTTATAGTTGGGAAGGTAGACCTGGATCTTTGTATCTAAGTTATAGAATTATTTGTCGAGATATTCCGTCTGCACCTAGCAAAATGCAGGTGGAAACATATTCGCAAATCTTATGACACCCCATAATAACGCTATGAGGCTTATTGGCATCCGGCTAGATTATAAATAACACGACACTATTCTCTGCTAGACCGTTTTGCGAGTGTTGGTGGTGCGGTAAATATTTTAAAAACTTTTTTCCTTTTTTCAACCACTTTCCTGTAGCTTTTTTCTCGGGAAACCCATGTCGGGAGAATATGGTTGAGGGAATGATTACGAATGAAGCAAAATCTGATAGGTCTACGTCTATCTCTGCCTCATTCGCTTATCAACGACCAAAGATAGAGGAAAAAAATTTCTCGATTTTTTTTTCCTCGTACAAGCCAATAAAAAATGATGCGTCCCGTGGCGACCACCGTTCGTTGGAGTGAAATTACGTAATCATAGTCATGGGTAATATGATATAACATTGAAAATGCAGGCTCAGAAATCTGCATTGTCATAATGCAACATTATAATGTGTATGAAAAAATGTAAAGGAAGAACGTCGCCGATTCTTCTTCACATGCGTGTCGAAAGGTATGCAGCTGTGTGATAAAAACAAAAAAAAAAACAAATAAGAATCTAAGGTCCAAGGATGAAGTTGAACACGAAAACGACGTGATGCGACCGCGTGTCTACTCGTAGTTATTTTTCCGATCCTCGTGACCCCAATTTCTGTTCATCTTGCAGATTAGGTTGCGCAACGGTATTTCTTTTATTTTTGTTTTAGTGGTCGATGATAAAGTTATTACACACATTATACGCGCCACAGTTAGATTTCTGGTCTTTTCGATACCCGATATAAAAGCTCACGTTACAACTTAATCAAATTCTAAGAGGTAATTATCAATTTAAGCTAAAACAAGTTCTCAACCTCCTCCATCTCGCCCCTATCGCATTCGCGGTTTATAGAAGTTTCCAAGTTTGAGCTTCTGCATCGCTTCGGAGAAAAATGTGACTGTCTGCGAAACAACGATGGTATAACAGCTACTTCGTTGCAGCAATTACTAGTTACGGACAAACGATTACGCCTATGCCCTAAGTAGAAATATCGTAGGTACCTGTTGCCTGTTATCCACCAGTGCTGTGTGCACCGGCAATTGCAGCTCCTGCCGATGCAGAGCAATATTCCCTCACTTCTTATACCATGTAATAAACGAATTTAAACGGTTTGAAGAGTATGAAGAAAAAAACCAACAAAAAAAAACTGAACCAATACCTGAAAACTATTTAGCGTATAATTTATACACGTATATACATATACTTGTTATTTCTTATTTAATTAATTACTCAATCGTTGCGCCGTATAGTCGTCGCTTTTTTCTGCCCGCAGAATAATAGGATAGTCAGAGCTATAATAATAAAGCAGAAAGCACCCGGTGCACCGGCTGCAGATCTCGGCAATGTTGTTTCAGAGGCTCGTCACGGTTTAATTAATCTCTCGATATATTTCCCGGTTCTTAATGCATACCGATCCGTAAAGCACGTAATTTATCTCACCTGAGTTAGTTAATGATCACCCTATCGATCGATCATGCTATAAGTATACTTGCATTTTCTCCCGATTTGTTTCGTTGCTTTTTTCCTTTTTTTTTTTTTTCTTAATTTTTCTTACACTATACGATTTTTTCTTTTTTGGTTCTGCTACTTCCACCACCATCGTCATCATCACAGGCTCAGTTACGTTAATAAGAATTCTCTCACGTTCGGTGCGGCGCGTACAGTTTCCTTTCTTAGAAACAATTGCAAGCGACAGGTAGGTAAGACTTACACGGAAATCACCTGCTCTCACTGCTATGGTCTCTTCGCTCATTTACCCCCATATCTCAACGTACTGCTCAGACTTTTTCTCTTCGTATCCCCAACTCCGTAAATGCTTTTAACCTGCTTCGTCTAAATCAAACAATTTAACACGTTACGTATAGAGTTGTGAAAATTATCAATTTTTCACACCTCTAAATTTAAGAAAAAAACTGCTTTTCACTTAGTTTTTCGTGTCTACGAGGTGTCGGCTGCGGTTTCGATTCGCCCTGATGGAAGAAGAGAGAAAAATAAAACAAAAGCTAGTTTTTTAGCTCTGTGAAGCGTCGCGAGCAATTAGGTAGTGGTAGTGTAATAATTACAGTGTGGAAGATAGGTTAAAGCTCTGGGTGCATCTGCGAAGGTAAGACGCGACGTTTCCCGTCACGAAAGAAGCGACGTCGCGATGCATCGCGACAGCGTGTTTCGGCGTACAGATAAAATGTAAAACATCGTATAGAAACGTATGTGTATAGCGGAATAACGAGGAAATTGTAGCTCACTCGGAGTATTCGCATGCGCGATCATCAACGGGTGCGTTGTCATTAGCAAAGACATCGCGTGTCTGTTATTATATTTCGCTCGTTTCTACGGTGCATTTATATTTATTGCGCGCGAATATATGTGGGCATACACAAACGTATGCATTGTACGTGCATACGGTACAAGGGGACATCATCTGCCGCACTTCATCCGCGCCACGGCTACCGCCTCGCATAGTTCTGCAGAGATTACATTTTTGCTTTTTTCCCTCGCTCGCATATTCCTCCCCCATCACTCCCACTTACACACGAATATACGCGCGAATCGTTGTATGCCGACAAGATTATGTAGTTTCTTCCGTATCTCTAGACGTTGTTCTCGAGATAATCGCACACGCGGGCTATAGATTGCAACGAAATCCGGCTCGACATCCTAACGAAATGCGCGTGGGATGCTCCTGTATATTATACGTAGCTACGTACATGGTTTTCCGTTTCATATGACGTGACTGCAGTGTACGATATGGAAATGCCGGAATAGATGTCCAAATATGAACGAAAGGAGGAAAGACACAACGCGGAATTTAATAGAAAAAGAAAATCACACGAAACGCAGATTTGCTGTCCATTATTTGTCTCAATTAATTTAGTGGGATACGAAGAGAGCTTGCAGCGATTAATCGTATGTAAAATTATTACAAGCTTCGTAATTCGCGTATAGTATAATCCTGTTGCAGAGAGTTATATGCTCGTCGCGTGACGTCTCGGATCGCCCGGGTGGTTTCGTCGTAAAAATTGCCTGCGCGTAAAGAGGTGGTTGTGTTTTCACAGCCCGGTACTTCCGGGATCATTCCTTTTTTTTTGTTTTGAGTTTTTTTTTCTCCTTCCTTTCTGCTTCGATCTTAATTTTACACACTCGTAATCGCAACAGCAAGTGTATAATACAGTTCGCACTTGTCCGAGGTTCTCGAAATTCCGTTTCAGATGAGAAAAAAAAACAAAAAAAACGAACAAATAAAATAATCAAGTATTCATATAATACTCGTACGATCATCTTGTAATACATGTATACGTACGTATAAATACATGATATAAGGCACCGGAGTTGAAACTGCAGAGAGAAACACGCAGTTCAAGGTGCAGGATTGTGTGTATCGCGTGCTATGGGTAAATTACCGAGTAACAAAGTATCGAAAAGTACCTACTATTGCGTATATCTTTTCTCTATACTCCCCGCGATATTCAGATGGACCTACAATATTTTTCCATTAATAATGTTTTTTTTTTTTTTTAATATTCTTTCTACCTGCACGTAACTGTCCTGTATATTACATAAATGATTCATGTAGGAATATGTTTTGTATTTCGATATAGAAAACGGTTCCAAATTCCAACCGATCGTTGATCCTCTCGTTGAGTAAACATTTTTTTTTTTCCGAAACACGAGGAACGAGTAAAAAAGTTTAAATTACATCTTCGTGAACTTGGGCGACCTGAGGTCATTCCTGCGGGATCATCCTCGACGTGTTCCTCACTTTCGCGTTATTTCGCGCCGATCTTATGTACGTACGCCTTATATTACACGGTGTATATCGCGTGACACGCGGAGTTGCTGAAGTATGTTCCTTAGAAGAAAGCGAAATAATATATTCTTCGCTTTGGCTTCTGCTGCTACTGCTGCTGCCGCAATAATTCGCATATACGTATTATAATCTATATGTAGTACAGAAATATAATTCACGTATATACGTACCCGTGTGCGATGTACGCACAGTATATGAAAAAAGTAAGATAAATTATGTACGTGAAGTGCATCAGGTTCGAGACTTGGAAGGAATCTCGAAGCCGTGCATTTTGTACCTCTGCTGCCCACGTGGACTTTGTAATTCCATCGATAAATAACTCGGGCATTATAATGTACGGACGCGTTGTATATTCGTGAATTTCATTTCGAGAAAATCGTCATTTTCGAAGACTGTCAAAGAGCAGAAATAGAATCGGATAACTTGTGCCATCGTAGATACGAACTGACGTTCCCTTTCCT
Source organism: Athalia circularis (assembly GCA_963978495.1). Classification (NCBI taxonomy): domain Eukaryota; kingdom Metazoa; phylum Arthropoda; class Insecta; order Hymenoptera; family Athaliidae; genus Athalia; species Athalia circularis. The sequence goes on along the minus strand of OZ021698.1, from coordinate 15,265,000 downwards.
TCTCTATATACGTTTCCCTTGAAGCTCGATACGAAGAATTTTGAGATAATTTTAACGTGGCGAAGTTATTTTATTTCGCTCTGTGCAGCAGAAACAACGTTTTGGAGAGCATTATAATTGGCGTATTTTTTATTCACTCCTTCATTCTTTTCCCCCGATGATCGCGATCGGTTTCTCTTCACCCATTTTTCGTTTGAACTTGCGCTATTTAAATTCCCACTCAAAATCCAATCTCGCATTTTCCAAATTTATCATCCACTCAGCGACCTTTCTATATACGTATACGTTACACGCGTATACTGTGTATATGTGTGTAATTTTGTCATGTTCTTACTTCTACAATATTCGTTCCTTGGTTTGTTGTGTAGCCGACATCGGCTACGAGACGATACCGCTGCAGCTGGTTAACGACAAACATACGCTCCTATCTCGGTCCATGACACGGATCCATAACTCATCCGAATATTCCGCTTCGTAAAGTTTAAACGTTTCCGCCGAACGCGAACTACCACCGCAAGGTGGGGGTTAAGAAAGACTGTGAGAAACGGAAAGTGAAATAAAATAAAAGTTTACATCACGAAATATCGGAAAATCGAAAACTGTAACCAACGCGTCTCCCAACATATGTCGAAGCAGGTGTATACGATTTTGAGAATTTTTCAAAATATACTTCGAAATAATCATCAGATTTTCTTTGATCATTTGAGTTATTCGCACGTAATCGTGCGCCGCTCGGGGGTAGCGGTGGTTAGAAATCCAATAAAAACGGGGTACGTGACGCGTCGGTTAAAACCTGCGCAGTAGTATTAGAATAAGTGTAATAATAAAAATGATCGAGATTCAAATCTGCAAATTTCATCCGCCGTAAGCTGAGCGAGTAATTGAGCCGCGCAACGCGTTCTGAAAGCTGCTGCTGCGTACAGCCATCTGTAGCAGGGGAAGAAATATACGTGTTCACTGGTGATGTTCCAGGGCTCGTATATTAGCGCAATTAAGACGCTAGAGCTGCGAGATCAGCGGCACTGTATGTATATCTCTTTGCCACACGTTGCGACCGAACACGCGTATATTTTTCCGTGTTGGAACCTGACACTTTGCGACGATGCACCGCGGGCGTCGCGACGCCCCTGGTGCAAACGGGGACCACTTTATAAACCCCTACGTTTTCTCAACTCCCACGCTACGCAGGTTTTCAGGCACATAACACATATAAATAATATATTTCGTACCTTTAACGATACATTTATACACGGCACGTACGCGATCGGATTATTCTTCATTCTACATTTATGATTATCATCGTCATTATCATCATCATAATTTTTTTTTTTTTATACAGGGTGAGTGAGTTGCACCGGAGCAATATAGCTGCTCGTTGCATTTCAGATCAATATCGCATTTTAATTTGCAATCGCGTAAATATACCGCAGCTACTGCATAATATACAGGAGAGAGAGAAAACGGCACAAGCAATTATAACATTACAAAAGAGATAAGAGATAAGAATTACCGCGATCGTAAAAAAATCCATTATATACGTACTTGTTATAACCTCATCCCATAAGACAGGTACTTCCTGTGTGTTTCAATTAACGGAATACCTCACGAATAATAAATCCAAAAATTTTATTCTCTGTCCAGAGAACGTTGCGCGCACGGATAAAAAAAAAAAGAAAAGTAATAACAGAGAAAATATATTTCTAATAAAATCGATTCAAAAAAAGGTCACGCACCTGTATTAAATCTATAAATATGATGAAGTCGTGGTCTCTATACGTTACATTATCCTGTCACGTTTTCCGCCTCTCTCAGATTTTTAGTTTTTTCGTTCTCAGTTCGCCGTCTCCACGCCCAGGGACAAAACTCGAGGATAGTAACATAATACGGCGTGGTAGCGCCCGGAACATGCATCATCGGTAGCCGCCGCAATGTCGCCGTATATCTCGACCCTTATCCCAGATTATGAATTTTTTCCTTCTCTTTTTTTCTCTCTCTTTTATTTTTCAATTTTATTTTTACTCTTACGGTTGTAAGTTATTTTTCCTCTCTCGCGAACCGCGCTACTCGCGGTCCATTGAACGCGTGCGCGCGTTCTACGCTGTCCAACTTTTACGTGGTGCTCCTGCGGGAACACGCGAAAATTCTCCCGTTTGACATTTTCTTGTCATTTTCCTGTACATGAAAATAATAAGAACGCGAAAGCGGAAGCTTTTTCGCTCTACCAAGTACGCCTTATTATCGGGGATGATGCGATTGAACTTGCGGGGTAGCGTATGTGTCGGGCACGCTTAACCCGTCCCGGGCTAAAGTGATTAGATTCTTCGCAACAGGGGGGCGTAGAGAAGGTCGCGGTCATACGAAGTGAAGTAGGTTCTCTTAGCGGGGTGCCATTGTCCCCCAATCTGATAGCGCATTAGAGGTTGGATCGGTTAGGCATGCACACGAGGTATACAGGGTTAAAGTTAGGTAATGTATCGTTGATACCGCAGCAGCAGCAGCAGCAGGTACGGTGGAAGCCATCATTTCTATTCCAGGGGGCATGATACATCGTACATTCGTTGCAGGTGTCGCGCTACAAATGCGTCGCTCTCCTATCTTACAAGATCTACTACATCGAGATATGGGTATAGCATATTTTTGCCCCCCCCATAACGCATCCATATTCTCAAGATATGGCGCCGTTTAATCATCCCCTTCCCTCCCTCCCCTTCTGCTCCAAAGAATACGCGCCGCTTCCCATGATAAAGAACACGATGAAAAAAAATAAAAATAAAAAAAAACCAAGCCCATATATTTCTCGCGTGGAAAGTTTGATCGTGACTCTAACACCATCCATCGATTATCACGTACCTATACCTATCAAAATTTCCTCTTTCGATTATCTGAAAAAATATCGTGCCCATAATATTTCGGAGAGATGGAAATTTCGGCGTGCAGGTTTTTTTTACCGCATACACGATATGATGCTGATGGTGAGGCACCTCTCCGCGGGGGATCCGCACGGCTACTTCGGGTCATACTTGTCCTTAACCTTCCTTCCTTACCGCTGCCGTTGCTGTTGCTGCTGGGATATCGTACGAGTGTCACCACATAAACTATTCTTTCGTAACAAAAAATATCAAGTTACCATATATACAGCGATGCAACTCCAGGCGGAACGTACGCATGGACGAGAGCCGCACTAAACTGTAGTCAGTTTTACATACCGCTGCTGCGCTGTCCGTCTCTCCCTGCTCATCTTTTTCTTCTCATACTACGATTTTTTTTTTTTTTTTTTCTTTTTTTTTCGCCAGTCGTTTTTGAGAACTTGGAACGCGAGAAGATTTTCATTTTCATTTCGCACGAATAACAATAATAATGATGTGCGTAATTATGCAGTTCTTTAAGTAAATTAACGTATCGGATGTATACGAAGAATTTTCAAGAATTCGTTCGATGTCTTGCGCGTGGGACGCTCATCTAGACATCTTTATAAATTCTAACTATAAACATGACTCTGCGTATAGGAACCTACATTAATCTAGATCGGATAGGAGATGGGTATCATATTACCTTAATCTTTTTATTGGAATTCCCAATGTAGATGCAGCGATCTGGATCTCCGTGGAGATTATTTCAACATCCTTGATTCTTTTTTTTTTTTCAACTCGCACAACCGCCGTCGCTATGAGATAATTACGATTGCAGATAACTGGGGTTTGATATGTGTGAAAAAAAATAATTCGATAACCGACGAGTTTCGACATCTGATCGAGCGGATGATTGAACACTTGTTTCTTGACTTGCAACTACTTCACATTTTTACTTTCGAACCGATAATTCTTACCGAAATATATAACGTGTCTTGAGGACATTACATTTCTCGTTTCCATTTTTCATGTAAAGTAAGCTGAAACTTCTAGTGGCAAACAATAATTAGACGAGAGTGATGGACCTGCGGAGATAGTAAGTTCAAAAATAGAATCTATATATTCTCACCCGTAACACTGGGTCGTTCGTCATCTCCTAACAGGACGTGATGTATGTGTATCTTATACGTCATTAACTCGACTCGAGTCGCGAGCAAAGAAGTTGAAATCTTCAATCCTCACCTCAGAGTTTTTCATTCCTAAAACTCGCGGATCGTTCGGAGGATCTCCAAAATTGTCTCGGATGCTAATTCAGATTCTCCATCAATGCCTTACACGTGTGCATAAAATAATGTGAATATAATCGCAATTTCGTATCGAAAAATTTCACCTCAAAAACTTCCTCACTCTATATAACCACATTTAAAAACTCCTGTTATAATACCACGTAACCCGTGTGCCAAAAAAATAGTATCAGCGGGTGGTCCTCGTAAACTACATAGAATTCCATTGTGTAGACATATACATATTTTTGTTACGGGCAACATTTCAGGGTTCAATTCTGTACGACGATGGTGATGCAGTTGTAGTAATATTGTGGCTACTTTCTTGCTCATATTCCCATCTCTGACCCCCTTTTTTTCTATTCCCTTCGGTTCTTTACACATCTCCCCCCCAGATCCAGATTGAAAAATCTCCCGGTGTAACAACACAAACAGAACCGGGTAACCAGGACGTTCGATGTACCCCGGTATAGCTATATCTACGTATACGACCATAACCTACAATATAAAACGTACCTTTTTTTACACCCGATCGCAACTTGTATAACTCTGCGGGATTCCTCTGTATAGTCGACGGGCGTCAACGCGCCGAGCCCCTGTAAAAAAAACTGAAAATAAAAAAAAGAATAAGATAAAAAGGAGAGAAAAAATCTCGTGAAAGGGGAGGGTATAGTCCCATTGTGAACTCCCGGTCGTTAGCGCGCCTGCAGGAGCAACGGCACAGGGTAAAGGAAATAGGGGACGTTTTACGCGACCGCCCCTTGTTTGCGAAATTCCAAATTCATCCGGCATCGCTTGCAATGTACCGTCAACCGCACGACTAGGATACACAGAGGATATATTTTAGATCCGGGTTAGCTGCCTCGGTAGTCCTGGTTCGTTACCACGCAGTCTGGCCTAATAGATCCGATTAGGTGAAAACTTGGCACAGGGCAGCCATGGGGAAGGTGAAGAGGGGCGACCGTTCGTTCATTGGACAATATGTCCAAAGTCAAGAGGACAGACGTCGAGAGAGTTTACCCTAATCCCGCATCTCCTGCGGGCGCAACCCCCTATGCAGTATGAATTTGTTCGGTAAAATGACGACGAGCCGTCCCGTCCTTCCTTCGCTATATTGAGGCTAGTTGACACCGACAGCTCGGCGAGCATTTTTTCGCGCGTTCAAAATCGAATATTGGGGGAAAATAGAGAGGACTCTCGGATTAACCGCGCAAATCGCATGAATGTACACAGTTATACAGCGCGTTTTTTTCCTTACATTTTTTCGGTATTGTCGTATCATCCATTCAAATTCTGACGCCGAAAAAAAAAGATGGATCGAAACTTTGCCCCGTTGTTTCCGGTGAGCCAGGCGGCGATCCTTCGGGTTACCGCGGAGGGCTGGGGTACGTTATAGTTTATAAATAACGCGCCTAATGATCCAATGAGACCAGACGTGCCACATATACGTCACCGGAAGTCGTACGCGTGCTGCGAGAGGCCCTAGCAGCGCACAAAGAAAGGTGCATAATGTAAGTCGCCATTTTCTATCGCCTCGCATACCGCAAGTCTAACGTAATATATGCTACCCCTTTACACGGGATAGCGGTACATAAAAACTTGCACCATTTTTAACCGCGAGATAAAACACAGCGATATCAAAGTACACGTCCACTATACGTTTCCGTGCATAAAACGTGCGTCGATCCATCAACTCACTTTTTCAATGTATAAACAGCGTGAAATCGATTCGCACGCGGATTATAACCGACCGAAGTATTATATATAATTATACAAACCGTATAATCAGATTTGCATTCAAACAATTTTTCTCTCGCCTATATTGGAACGTGAACATTTAAATATGACATGATTATTACAAATATTCAATCCACTTTCAAATCCCTCGGGTATTTTTCTTTTTTTTTTTTTTTCGCTTCCGACCGACTAAATCCTCCACTTTTCTCTGCAACGAATATGGCGTGGGTGTGAAGCGAACGGAGCGAATGAAAGATAATGTTATTTTTCACCAATGTTCAGCAACTTTCCGCGCAATGTAATTCGACGCGTACTATTTTCCCATCACGTAGTATAAAATTCCTCAATGGGACGTGTATAGCTCGCGGGGCAATAACTCTGGCGTATATATACCTGCGATAAGGTGGGTCCGTGCGGAGCTGCAACTGTTATATGTATAAGACACCGTATCCGATCCAACCAATAATCTAATTCCCTTGGGGGTATAAGTTTTATAGGGCGTGCAGGTATACGGAAAACGTTACCTGGCAACGTACAACAGTGTGCGGTTATACGTGTGTAAGGTACATTCAAAGGTGCCACGACCGAGTCGAGGTGGAGGATATCGGTTAGATAGGTGGATGATGTCGGGTAATGGAGACTGTATAGGCCGCCGCTAATGCAGTAGCGATGTCGTGATCGGCGGTGCGGAGATCGGTTGTATCTATATAGAAAAGCAACCTGCACCACCACCATCACCATCACCATCACCATCAACAGCAGCAGCAGCAGCGGCAAGGACCGGTCCAGAACTCACAAGTCCAACTGGATCCTTTGGCACTTATGCAGGACGTTTCTTCCTCACTTATACTCGTTCTCATGTCGATTACTGCACCGCGTATCCATAGCTTTTTAATGAAATTCAATCAGATATAATACATTCGCCCCGTCGCAAATGATTCTTTGCAAAGTCGTCGCTGCAGCGCACAAGGCCATATCCCCCTGTATATAATTTATTATACATATAAATCTTATTGAGCGCAGAAAAATCTTCACTCGTTTTTATTTATTAATTCTTTTGTTTTTCCAAATATTTTCCAGAATGTTCGGCGGCATGAAGCGTTGCGCGAGGTGTCAAGCCGCTATCCTATCTTCGGAATTGGTGATGAGAGCACGTGAATTGGTATTCCATGTGAGGTGTTTCTGTTGCGCTGCCTGCGCGATTCCTCTGACGAAGGGTGACCATTTTGGTATGCGAGATGGGGTCGTACTCTGCAGACACCACTACGAAATGGGTGCCGATCTTCATCCCGCCCAAAGTCCACCGGTCCCGGCGTATCCTCCGGGACCGCATTATCCGAGTCAGCCATTCCCCTCGCCAGAGTTCCTCAATCATCATCCCCACCCACATCCGGGACACCCCGGACACCCTCATCATTCGATGCACCCGCAACACCCCCATCAACATCCCCACGCCAGTCCCGTTCCCCTTCAACCCCAAACGCCCTCAGGACCTGACGGAGGATCGCCACCGAAAGTACCGTATTTTAACGGGGCTGCCGCGGTTGTTCCACCACCCAGACAGAAAGGAAGACCGAGAAAACGGAAACCGAAAGATCTCGAAGCTATGACGGCGAGTTTAGGTGAGTTTTCGCATTATGTTAAATACGACGAATCGATCTATGGGGTTTCGACGCATATTGGAAAGAATGATGATGAATTATAATATGCGCAGTCCTACAGCTCAGCGAGTCTGAGAAAGGGAAAGCATGTTTCTTTATTTTATATAACATAGCATCTTTGATGATGTTTACACAAAAGAGTGAAGCGTTTCAGTTTTTTATCGTCTTACCGCGCGCAATCGGTAAACCCCGTTGATCGTGATCCCGCGGTAAAACTTTTTGCGATCTTATAAAGTATCGAATCTGTAGAGCGGGACGTAATTTTTTGGTCTACTGAACCCGGGTGATCGGGCGCTCGGTGGTCGCCACTAAATAATGCGCGCACACAGCGTTTTAGTGGTTAGAAAATCGAAGCTTCGTGACACCGGTCGGCGCAATGATCACCGTAGAGATGATGATCGGAGACTGTGCAGGCGGGGGGATTTATCGTCATCGATGATCGTCGCCCAGTCGCGTGGCTCGGCAAAAAACTCGATAGAACTTTTCGAGCCAAAAAATATGGGTTTACCGATAAAAAATACCCCGTCGGACGTGATCCGATCACGCTTCGATCGCTTCGCGTCCGGCCGGACGCACTTTGATAAAATACCGATGCTGCACGGTGAAAAAATAAAAATAAAATAAAATAAATAAATAAGCAAGAAAGGAAGAAGAGAAAACCGTGGAACGGAATATCGGGGCGTCGCGACGCTCCGTCTTCGGTAAAATTATAATGTTAAATTCTCTTGTACTACTGCGTCGTGCAGTGTTTCAATTTTCTCTTTCTCAAAATATCTTTCAAACAGCCAAGAAATTAAATTTACAATCGATGTTTATGTACGCACAGATAAGTACGTACAAGTTTGATTATATATTTAAGATTAAAATCTGAGATAAACCCACACCACGTATATATATCGTTGATAAAACGTTGTTAACGCGAGGTGTATTATAGCCTGGAAACTAAACTATCGTATGTGGTTAGAAAGTATAGCTATATACGGTTGTAAACTAATATGTACGTACACACGTAGTGATCCGAGGAAATCGTTCAGAGATTAGCCTTTTTTTCAGCGATCACAATTTTGTAGAAGATATTTTAAGATGTTGCATTACAGACGTACAATAAACTCCCGCTGTTGCTGCTGGACATGCGTTGTGCTGCGAACCTTGTATAAGGTCTTGTTTACAACAAAGTTCTCTATATACACCACATCGTAGTTGAGATTTTCAGGTAGGATTTTTACTGCGGCTACAAACATAAAAGACCGCCTCTTCCATCCTCCACCTCTTCCTCCTCCTCCTTTCTCGAGAGCAATAAAGATCTAAACTTCTCGTGAGAAACTAAATTCACTCCTGCTGCTATACACAAGCCTTTTATAATACGTGTCCACTCTAGAACGACGAAAACCGTAGCCGGAATGAATTTAGTGTTGTGAAGAAGATGGGATCGGGAAGGGGTTAAAAAAATTCCCAAAACTTCAACTCCCGCCACTATTTCCCATCCCCTTTTCAAAACGTATGGTACATGTGAAAATCTACGGGCTTATCCGAATGGATTCGCGTCCAGTTGAATTCGTATCTGCGTCATCGTCGTCATCGGCGGAATGATGAGGGGGCCGATGGGGTGGGTAGAAATAAGGCGTTGGGATGTGTAAGTCGAAGAGGCGCAGTTTGGTTCTCTTTCCACGCATCGATCACAATCGTTGAGAGCGTACAAGAACCTCTTGGCCAGGAACACCGGTACTACATTTTACGCCGTTGGTTTCCATGTAGTCCCTACGTTACTACGGGTATCGAGCGCAATGGTGAGGATCAGCTCCGAAGAAGTCGAGTGTACGAGGAGGACCGGTAAAACCACACGCCCGGTTGCTGCTGCCGTTGCTGCTGCCGCACAGATCAAGTGATTTATTGATGCGTGGGCGTAAGGCGTTTGCCACCGAACCCTGATAAAATTTGTCCCATCGACATAAATTCAAGTATTCAGGCCGGGCACTCAAACGTACATTTCGAGGTAGATAGAAACACTCGTACGTATACGTCAGTTGGTTAAACAAAACGAGAATTGTAGGAATATATACACGTAACTGGGAGAACCGGAAGATTATCAACGAACGCGATCTTTACGTACGTTTTTAATTATTATTATCGATCGCTCCGTGTCAATGAGACACGGTAGTCGTTTCATACACCTGATCCTACCTACAAGTAAATCTAAAAACAGACCGTCACAAAAACGCGATATAAAAATAAAACTTCAAACTCACCTCCCTATATATACATACGCAACTTGTGAGCCACCCGTGCTGTGTAAATGAATATTTTTGGTTGCATTCGTCATTTTTTTTCTTTTCCTTCTCTTTTTTTTTCATCAACTTTTTCGTCTAAACACGCGCGTGATGAGGACAAACTTTTTTTCTTTTTTTTTATTATATCGTCGAGGTGCGGTGGTTTCTTCTATCGTCGCGCAAGTATTACGATATACCTATATTAATATAGTTTGATCGCGTCTTTTTTCCGATATTTTTTTTGACCTACGCGTTGTACGGTTTAAATGGCGTGACATGACTTTCTCAAAGAATATAAAGCGCGACTATATCATTCAAACAGAATAGGATCACCGCGCACTTTTGACAAATCCATTACGATGGAACTAAAACGATATTTCCTTTCCTTTTTTTTACTTAAGTTTTACTCAAAGGAAGCCCACGATTATTACATCTTATAGATTATAATCAATCGATCGATGGACACGGTTTTGACGGAAAAAAATCTACAATTGTAAGAAAATTTGATCATCTGCGTACATATGCAAGATATACATATAATTTAATTACAAACAAATTTTGAAAGAATGAAATTATCGACAAAAAATAGAGATACCGCTCATACATTTATCTGAAATTGAGATAAAATTCTAAGTGAGCGTGGATAAAATTACGTAGGTGATTCCTAATTACTATAACGAGCAGTTTCAAGTTCGAACTAAAAGAGGTCAAGGTCGATGTCAAGTTTTATCAATGAACGTGGAGTACAGAGGTCGATTGATTTCGATTGACCGAAATATCAAGTTCGCCGATAATTACCATTTGCATGTGCACATTACCTGCAGTTGTAAATTGATTCGGAGGTCGATTCGGTCTATAAATAGTACGCACCGAGTATTGCGTAAGAAAAAAAATGTCGTCTGGGTAAATTATTCGAACTCATTTATCGATTTAATCGACATTACTTTATTCCCATTTCAAGGCCGCTTCTATCCCAGGCGTGTGTCTCGAATTTAAATTCGTTCATACGCAGGTATTTGTACACATCTGATTTGATATGCAAATTAATCGTGATCTGGGGACACCGTCCATAATATAGATAAAGGAAAGCCTGTAAGATCGGTCGTTTGGAAATAATTCCGAACACACGAACTTGATTTTAGTACCGACCAAGAACTGTACATAAAATTAAGTGTAGGTATATATGCTATCGCGCAGGATTGACTTCTCAACTTTTATATTTTCTGGATATATAGTATAAACACATGTACATGTTTATAGGGTTTTATTAAGAGCTCAATGGATGTACCCCTAGATGCATATATCGTACGTGTATACCCACCATATATCAGCATCCGTGCTCGATGGAGTTATCGCACGTTTAGTAATTACGCGGTCTTCTTCTCTGCATCGATATATTGAATATATATAGATATACGTTATTCCGTCTTATAAGAAGAGAGCTAGGCGTGCGGCTGCTGAGTTGCGGATGGTTTTTTCCTTTTTTTCTGTTCCTTTTTTCAATGAGTTAAATCTATATAGGGGATAGTATTGCCGAGTCGGTGCGCATGAAGACTACTGCAACTACATAGCGAGCAATGCGATACGATGCAATGCAACGCTATGCTCGATGCGTATCATAGCTCATTAGCCCCCGCGCTATAGTGCAAACGAGAGACGTTTGCTTGCATCGATATCAGCCGCTGTTCAGCAACTCGCAACTTCTATGTTACGTATATGCGCATATATCTGTATATTACTATGTTCAAAACCAGGTATTATAGGTACTCTTGTATACGCCGAGTTTCAGATGTACAAACTCGCAATTACAACTTTATAGATATATGCGGGGCGCAAATGGTTGCTAAACACGATTTTCAAATCTCATAGATCGTCCAACAGGGTGGGGTTCGAAATGATCTCGTTTTGCGCGCGTGTAACGATTGTTTCATCGCCGTGAAATTGAATGGAAAATTTTCTACCGAATCGTTTCAATAAATTCCTTTCACTCTGTTTGATTTTCTATATATTAATATTTTTGATTTTTTTTTTTTTTGCAGACCTGAACGCCGATTACCTAGACATGCCTTTTGGACGAGGGGGTCCAGGTACGCCGGGTATGCCGGGATCGAACAGCAGGACGAAACGTATGAGGACGAGTTTCAAACATCATCAATTGAGAACGATGAAAAGTTATTTCGCGATAAATCACAATCCGGATGCCAAAGATCTCAAACAACTCTCCCAGAAAACTGGATTACCAAAAAGAGTACTTCAGGTAAGTCGAACGTTCCGATACACCGATCGAATATATAAATGCAACCGACCAAACCCTGCGCACCCTCCGCCCGTATAATATTACAAAATTAGTCCTACGGTGCATTAGATTTTTAGGGCCAATTAAAGCCGAGAATCGTTGCGTCTCTGACCCTTGTAGTAACCTTAATTAATCGTGGCAATATTTTGAGATACATATATAATAAGAGATGGAAGAAAACGATGCGGTATAGCAGTAGTCGAAACGAAGCGAAGAGTGTGTGGCTGCTGCGGCATGGCAGCATCTCGAGCGGGGTTTAGAAGATAGATGGGACTCTGAGCTTTTCTTTTCAAAGCGGCACTATAAAAATATTCACATCCCCGTCTCCTAAGTATACTCCTTCCAATTAGTGCGTTCTAGTCGTGGAGGCAAACGTTCGGGATAGAAGAGTCCGCGATATTTCCGTCGACGCCGTATTCAGACGACGACTTATACGCGTTGCTGCGGCAGCGAGGAGTTCGTTTCTCCGTAACCGCGCGTACAACGGTCCCAAAAACGTTTTCGGCTCATCTTCGAGCGAGAAGCTTCTGAAAACTTGTAGGTATAGCTGCTACCTACACAGAACATGTACAATTTCTCAGTGCGAGTTTCTCGCCCCGCGTTACGCGTTGGCATACGTCGGCCTTCAGACAAGACGAACGCGGTGATTCCAGAGTGTTAAAACCCTACGCACTCGTGGATGTCGCGTATATCTTTTTTTTTTTTTTTTAGTTATTGCAACAGCAAAAGCACCAGCGGCGGCGTCCTCGCGGCAAAACGTCTATGTGGTGTATAAAGTATACGGGAGTTTAAACCACGTTCTCGACTCTCGCGCGACAATTACACGGTACAATACAGACTCTTTTGCTTCTTTGGTGGGGTGGAGACCGCGCGGATACATTACACAGCATCCCAGCAACGGTTTATACAGTTCGAGATTTGCGGCGTGCGCGCGCGCGAGATGCGAGAGAGAAAGAGAGAAAAAGAAAGAAAGAGAGTCGATCGCCCAAGAGAAAGCTCCGGTTGGCTGCAGATGCGACTATCCGTTAACATTGGTACCTACGGTTGAGTTGTTACTATAGTTATCTGAGAGATAAGCGGTGGGAGGAGACCGCCATCTTCTCCACTTCCTTCCGCCGCGCATAAATGTTGTAATACACATAACAATGTCGTACAAACCTGACTCTATACGCCCGGCAAAATTCATTCCGATTCATTTCTCTTTGAGAGAAGTTGATTCGCGTGCACGAGAATTATCGGGGGGCACAAGAACGTCCGAAACCGTTCAAGGCCGCAGTTCTTCTGACTCGATTACCCAGCAGCGATCGGTCGTGCATAGCGATTCGACTGCTGAAATCTTCGCTGCACCGAATCGATGAAAAAAGGTTGTAGATAACGTGGGGGAAAAAAGCAGAAATCATATCATCGGTACCATGATACCGATTCTCCTCCCTGGAGCGTCATTGAAAGAGGTCGGTATTCTTCTCGTCTATGTGTTGCGACTTGCGGGCGAATCACGAGTTGTGTGAGTTTCTTCCCAATGGGAATATACATGTACGCATGCACATGTGGAAGTATCTCCTGCTGGTTGTGAGGACATAGCATATAGCCAGCGGCAGTAGCAGCAGCTGAGGAAGCGGTCGGTCGCGAAGAAGGTGCAGAACGCGAGGGGAGAAGAAGAAGAAGCTATTGTACTCTGAAGCACAACCGTAGCTCGGTGCCTGGCGCCGCGCCATCTTGCCCGATATTGATCGCGGCCCTCGCCAATACTCTCTTTCCTCTTCCCTCTTCCCTCTTTGCCATTTCCTCTTTCCCCTTCCCCTCTGGTATAGGACGCTGCTTGGCCGCCCTTTTTTAATTCCTTGCATCGCGCGCACGGGACTCTGTTTCTTCGGGTTCTCTCAAGCTGCATATAAACTATATGGGCATACGAGCACCTTTTATATACACGTAGGATATGTACAATATAGGTATATACACGTACATATATATGCGCTGCATATGTGCCAGAACTCCTCCACCGCCACGTCTCCCTATAGGGTTTGCGGGGGAGTAAAGAGCGTCGAGTGGAGAAAGATGGAGATGGTGGAGAAGGAGGAGACTATCCTCAAGATGGCGACCTTATGTACGCAAGCGTTACCCTATACCATTTTTTCTATGCGAATTATGTAATAATATCTATAGACTTGTATATGTATACGTAAGCGATCCCTACCTAGGTATACCTAACGCGGCACATCTAATAAACGCTCGCGAGTTGCGCGCATTTTGCATATCGCGTTATTCGATATTCCTCAGCGACGACGTTGCAGAAAAATGTTAACTCATGCAAAAAAAAAAAAAACGCGGAAATCAGGGATAAGAATAGTAGGTACAAGGGTTGATGCGTAGAAATAAATGGACACCGAACTCCTTCGCAAGAATAATAACAAACTTGTTGAAAAAGAAAAAACAAAAAAAAGTTTCATCTTTGGTATCGATTATCTCATAGTAGAGATGTGCCTCGGATTCTGTGAAATTGTTCTGAATCGATCTCGGGTCCGGTGTGATGAAAGTCTTCTTCTTTTTGTTTCAGGTGTGGTTTCAAAACGCGCGAGCAAAATGGCGACGCATGGTTTTGAAGCAGGAGGGTAAATCTGACAAATGTGGCGGTGGAGTGGACGGTGGTTCTCTAGGTGACCTTGAGCTTTACGGGAGCAGCGGTGGCAGCGGAGGGCCTCCGATGAGTCCGCCATTCATGCTCGGAGGACCCCACAGTCCAGCATCCTTGGCGTCTCTCGATTGCGCGTGATGAGTGAATATAAAATTTATTGCGATCCTAAACCGTCGCGTTATTCACGTATCCGGATATCCTGCTTATTTTCAGTGAGAGACTCGTGAAGTTCTTGAATATAGAAAAAATAAAGAAAAGATCAAATGAAAGAGTAACGAAACTAAATAAAATAGATAAAGACTTTTCGACTACACAGAGCGGTCAGAGATACCATTAATTGTACATATATATATTATATAGATAACGTATTATGTATACGCGACTGTAAAATATACATAAATGATTCAATTTTTAGATATATATAATTAATATTGTGCATCATCGTTATATATTTTACAGTATCAGCTGCGTTTATATATAAAACGTTTTGTGAATATTTATTATTTAAATATTAAATCTTTCGTATAATAGGCTGACGGGATGAGAATTATGTGAGAACAATTATCATGTATAGAAGCGAAACGAAATAAAAAAAAATAATTAATTTGTAATATTATTACCGTTCTAAATATCCTAATCGAAAATAACATACATACATATGAGGTCATTGCCTACACGTAATCGCTGTACGACAAGACCTGCGATTTACGACGAATACATTTTTTTGTGTTTCACGACGAACGTATACGTAAATATATCTATGAACTGCAGTGACATATTATATAATTATTCAAACACCGTATGAAATCCAGTCATTATTGGTTCGCAGATCGTCGCTCGGCGAATTTTTTCAAGACGAAAAAGAGAACGAAAAAGAAATAAGAGTGAAAGAATAAATTAAGAAGATGATTATAATATAATGTGTACGAAAGCCGCGTTTTGGATTCAAGTTATTATTAATGTTATTATCATTTATCACGATTATTCTTATTTTATTATTACTTTCATTATTCACTATTATTGTTATTATTATTAATATTATTATTATTATTATTATTACCATTATTTAACGAAACCTAATTACGATCGAAGCAATATTAATAGATTGCTCAATATATATATATATATATAAAAATGAGAACAAAATAGTTGAAAAGAGATGGAAAAAGCATAGTTAATGAAAAAATTTTCGTTGTTGAATACATAGCGAGCATATGAGTAGAAGAAAAAGTGGTTTGTGGCCCCTGCTGATGTAATGATTCCTTTGATTTTTATTTTTACATCATTTATTGCTTTTTTTATCATCCAATAATTTCATTTGAGAATAAAATCGGGTAAAGCGTTAAAAATATCCCATATAAAATTATCGAATGGTGATGAAAAATAAATGGAGAGAAGAAAAAAAAAATTTATAAGGGATCAACGTACCAGCGATAGGGGCCACGTTACACTTTTTCCCACCTTCAATAAAAGAAAAAAGAAAACTTTTTCGACGTATTTTGTGTAAATAAATATATATTATAAATATATATATATGGAAATGATATGTAGGTATAATGAAACGTTCCTGAATTTTCTTAAGCACCGCTAGGCTTTATGTAGGTCTGATTTTATTGTATTACGGATACTAGCATTACTAAAATTAATAATGATCATTAACTATCCTTGTAAAATATAGAAACATATTATACCTACGTATATATTACACACCCTTATACATACACACAACCAGCTATATACGACACAAATACACCGCGGAACGATTGTCTGAATTTACAAGATGATTCTTTTCATTAAATATATTTTACAGTATATATATTATAAATGTGGAGATATTTTTTTTCATCGAAACCTTCATAAAGCCAAAAACCAAATCCTCAGATCTTTGAAAAAAAAACATTAGATCAGTAACCGACAAATTTCATGCGCGAAATGGATGCTGAAAATCCTCCGAAAATATCGCGGTTCAGATACGTGGACATTTCGATAGACGCGCGTCTATACAATAAACGTGCCTACAACTCGATAAGTCTGCAACACAACCTCGGGCTGAACTACGTTCACGGTGGAATTAATTCGGAATTGCAATTGAAACGGAATAATATCGGTTGGCAATTTGAATCGCTGGGATTCATTGAATAATATCGTCTAGTATTCACCGTATTCTGCAGCATCGGGAGTTCCCGATACGGTGGAGAGGCTCGCATGGAACGTACGTATGGATATCGTATATAATGCAAAACGTAGAATGCTGCTTTATATTGGCATGCCGAGGTAATTTCCGAGTAGAACGTATGCTGTATGTACACGTGCAGTGGGGTGTGTGGGCAAAAATTCTATACATTCAGCATCGTGTATTTTATACGTACAAATGTTTTATGAAGAGCCAACCTGCAGCCTCCTCTTTCAGTGTATATATTCATCGCGCATATCTACAATTTGCTTTGCGAATGCTAAGTTAAGAGGCCAGACTGCGACTACATAAACTATGGATAGAAATGCAAATGGTGATGTGTAGCCAAAAAAAGTCGACCGCCATCTATGCTGTATCGAATTCCGACCATCTTAATTACCCATCAACCCATAGGTGGTAGAGGTAGGTAGCTAGAAGTACGCGAGGAAATACACACACGATAATCATGATTCACTTCATCATCCAAATAAGAAACGATTTTCGACTCATTTTTATCCGCATCCCTCAACTGACCAGTATCCGAAGCTCGTTCTCGACTTCTTGGAGTTTATGTGGTAGTGTGTAAGAAAAAAGAAATGCGGGAAGAAATGTTCGCAAGAATTTCAGTGTTGGATAGTTTTCCCACAATCCGAGTATAAATCGACTCTTTATCGTCGACGTAGAGACAGTCGATAGAAAAATACTTGAACGCATGTTACGAGCAAAAATTGCTATCGATCAGCACGGCTATCTAGAATGCCGTGTTACAAGTATAATAAAACGTTGTCTCACGTATCTGCCATCCTAGCTGTCATCGCTAATAAACTATCCATGAATTCTACGTGATCGCGTCAATAAATTTGCGAATCTCTTGTATTATATTTTTCATTTCTTACTCCCCGATTTTAACGGAACGAGAAAATAAGATAAATAAATAATCAACCACGCGCGATAGATTCTCATTGTCAGCTCTGCACAAGGATCCCAAAAATTTCGTTACGTCATCGCAGGTTAATAAATCGAAAAAAAAGTGAGAAAAAAAATATATCTATGTATACTTGATAACTTTCTCGAAAGATGCGTGGTCGATGCATAAAAATAATATTCCTTTGCAACCCCCGGCGCCTGTCGTCGTCGTCCGTCGGCGTCGTTGGTTGTCACGAATGTTGAGGACCGGTCGAGAGGATCGATCATTTTCGTTATCGACGCGTCCTGCGCAGTTCAATGTCGTCTCGATGATCACCGCGTGTTGTGCCCCACAGCTAAGTTTGTTATATGTATATAAGGTATACGCATTATATCGTGAAGCGAAGATCTATATAGATCTCTTGACCGCGCCAGTTCGGACACGCCTCATTGGCTACGAGAGTAAACGATCGTTGTATTTGACCGGAGTGGTTTGTTCCGCGTCTCTGCAGCAGCAGCCGCGTGCAACCCAGCGATTCTGTAGAAAAGATTTTCGAACAGTTCTCGCGTGATCATGATCCATAGATCTATCGACTGAAGATCCTTCCCTCTCTACGATTCGATCATCCTCCCTTCTCCACTTCTCCGACACTTTCAGCTACACATATATTCGTTAATACATGTTTTCTCATCTCTCCGATTGATTTTTCAGATCCTTTTTTTTTTCTTCTCACTTTTCTCCCCTGTCCGATCTCTTCTGATATAATTCGGGTGGTTTCCTCTCGTCGATGTGGTTATTATTATTATTATTATCATTATCATTATATTGTTATTATATTCCCGAAGCTCACGAACTCATCTCACCTTTCCCATATACATAACGATATTCCACGAATCGATTCGATGGTCTGGAAACTCCGGAGACAAATTTTTTTCTCACGATTTATAATTTATCACTCAATTATATTATAAGAATAGCTGCCCTCGAAAATTCTTAACAATAATTTGATCCAGATCACAATCACGTATCGAAATCAGCGTTCTATGTGATACACGTGAGATGAGATGAAAAGAAAAAAAGAAGAAATCAAAAATGCTCGTAAAAATAATTGAAGTGACAAATTAAGTGTGTTGAACCAAAATAAGAAACATACGTGCATAAATTATCGTGGATGTGTTCGGGAGAAGAAGAAAAAAAAAAAGAGGGAAAGATTGAGTCTTTCAAGGGTCACGTGAAAGGGAAGGGGCCGGGGGTGGGAGGGGGAGATTGACAAACAGGCGCGAATTCTTGGTCGCAGAAGAGCGCGCATCGAGCGAACCGGATGGGATGCATGGGCTAATTGGTGTTGCAATCTTTACGTTCAGTTCTGCGGAGAATTGGAGAATGGAAAAAATAGAATCTATAATAAGAGAAGGAAAAAACAAAAGAAGAAGGAAATGAAATAGGTTGAAAAAAAAACTAGAAATACATATGGAGTGAGCAGAAGAGAAAAAAGGAGAGGAAAAATAAAAAAACGCTGGACCATATAGTATGAAAGTTCGAATTTATAAAGTCTACCAGTCGACAGTGAGCGATGCTCCACCTGTTCGGACGAGTCGTCTTAATAGTTCTGTAGTGTCGCACACGCCGGTCGTTTTCCTTGCGAACAACATTTTTACATACTAGAAATGAACATGCGTAATTTCTGTGCGCGCAGGTTCCAGATTTTTCAATGTATCGGCGCTAAACGATAATTCGATACTCGTTTTTTACATCGGGTACCGTCGTATGTATATTTATGCAAATCGTTGTTGCAAAAATTTTATTCTTGGCGGCTGGAATGAGTGGTGCGTTTTTTGCACGAAAGACTGTGACTCGATTTTTGGCTTTGGAAACTGCGGCAGTTTCGTTTCTAGTTATTCTTTTTTTTTCACAATCCGACTTCGTGCAGCCTCCGTTTATACGATGTCATCGAAATAAGATCGTGCAACGTTGAAACAGGACTCGGAATTTTTTTTTCTTCTATTTTTTACTATCACTGTATCTTAACTCTCGAGTAACACGACGACTGAATTTTGTTTTAACCCCCAAGAGCTCTATACGAAAGTCCAGCGGGACGCGGGTCGACAGATACCCGACGGATAAGAAACGTCCCGTTATCTACAGCTATGACTCGCATTTTAACCCTGCTTCTAAGATTCCGCAACGATATATCCTGGGCGTCGTCCGCAAAGGTTTTTCTTACGGAATATCGTCGTTGAGATTTTTGATACGAAATATTTCATCGCGGGAGAAATTAGCCGGCGATCGAAAATCGCCGTTCAAAAATTATTCGCATGTTAAAATGATTTTGGTAATCATTCGGTAATTTGTTGATGTTCGATAACTTCATTAAATTTATGTCGGTAATTAATTGGTATGCGAATATCCTTACTACGTGTAGATATAATATATAAAATGTTGTCTCGCCGAATTCGGTGACATGCGACGAAATAATTTGACGAGTTTTCTTCTTCGGTATTCGCTTTGAAATTTGAGAATGAGAAGAAGAGTCACGTGGTGGCATCGCACCGGCACGAAAATATCAAATTATAAGGTTGAGCGGGGCGCGCGCGCGACGGGCAATCGGTTACGGTGTAATAAAGTTGAAAATTTATAGAAAAATTATGTTTTATTCATTTCGTTTTTATTCGATTTAAATTTGCCGTGACGCAAGATTTGAATATCGCAGAGGTTTATTTTATTATGTGATTCTTTTTTTTCCTCCCATTTTCCCCTCTTTCATTCATTCATTCAATCATTATTATCATATTTATATTTTTCACTTTATTATACTTGTTCGTTTGAGGACGAGTGAGGTGGACAGGCGTTGAGCTTTCATCTTAAGTACGCCTCGTGCCGCGTGCGTGGCAGCCAAAAGTTCTTCGCTGCAGCAGCGGCAGCAGCGGCAGCGTGACGGTCAATCTTTATTATTTTCTTAGGTTGCAATAAAAAGGCAATGATTTGATCGTAAATTGTTTCGCCCGCGTAATAATTTTATTTATACGAAGGATACCTTCGGATTTGAATATCAAAGAATCCCGCCTGCAGGGTATGAGAGGGGCTATCAAACGTGCAAGTGTATCATATAATGTGAAGAGCGATAATAAGAGTACCAAAAAAACGCCGCCCTTATATTTGAATAAAACCGCCAACTCTTCCATTCGCCACATCGTAAACGACCCCCGCCCCCGCCGCTCCTGATACGCTAATATCTTTTTTCCGCAATAAACGTACAAACCATATAATTACATAACTTAATTGAAACCCCGCGTCGATCTTCGAATTTTTATCAACAATATCTTCTATCTTCTTTTCTGAATTTTTTTCTGCAGGGTATCTATTTTCATCGGATAACGATGCGCCAATAATGGTGTCGGAGGCATAAATGCGACGTAACAATTACACGTTATCTAGCGCCGGTCATTTATCGTTAACGAGCTGCTTATTACCTTTACATCTAATTAATTAACGATAATCACATGACATTATAGAGCTGGTAATGGTTTGTGAGTCGTTTAAAATTCTACGCCTATAGAAAACCTGCACTTTACATCCCACGTAAGCTAACCCTGCCTATATGAGAAATCGCAGTGTTCATATTGTCCGGATATTTGATCGATCTCTAAAAAAATTTCATCCACAGGCGAGGCTGAGGATAGAAAATGAAAACGATTGAGCGACAATGCTCTTTCTTCGATTTTAAAATAAGTAACACGATCTGCACGTATACATCAGTTCCCTTGGTTCATCGAAATGTACGGTATAAATAATTAAATCTTCAACGAATTTTTCCATTTAGAATATTCGACTGCATGAGGACTTGCACCGCACACGGATGCGATGCGAACCTTAACGAACTGTGCGAGTGCAGAAACGGTATGGGTAAAACATATACACGTATACATTTATGCCCACGTATATATCAACAGTTGCAATTAAAATTCAATCATTGCTGTTAATTATACCGGGGTGCCACAACACGCTCTGCAGAGTATAAAACAAGGAGAAAAGAACCCCGAGCTCGAGCGATGAATTTAACTTCGTCGTTCGCTTCGATATATGGCAGTGCGGAAAATATGCCAAACAACGTGCCGAGGGGACACGCATATATATGTGCATGAAAAAGGACGGAGTAAAAATTTGAAAAAAAAGAAAAAACTGGCTCGTTATAAATATACGTATAAAATAAAAGAATGAAACAAAAAAAAAACGATTTATAAAACAAAGAGGAGAGAAATAAAATGTACGCGTGTACATAGGATACGTACTATAATTGAAATCGTCAGTGGTCCGAGATAACAGACCTGATTTCACCGGATCGCGGAGGGAACCTTATGAAACGTCGTTGCAGCGGCAGCAGCAGCATCTGCATCAGGGGCGGGTGGAATCTAAATTAATTGATGGCTGGACCCGGATAAGACTCATCGGCCGTTAATTGGCAGCTTATATAGGCCCGTCCTCGTTAGCAAACAGTGTATCTATATGCCATACCTCTCTACACGTGTTTTCATGTATTATCATACGGCGCTCGCGTATGAACGCCCATTAGCACAGGTGCGCGTCGCGTCGTAAGGCGACGGTGCGACAAGTAGATACAGAAATACTATACATATATGTATTATACGCATGTGTATGCGTCTACCTACATATGCGGTAATGTATGGGTACATATATACGTATATACTCACATACTCACATACAACATGTAACGTGCTGTGCGTGTTCGGTGATACGAAACGAATGGTTCACTGAACTGTGAGCCGTTTGATGACATAATCTAGGAGGGTTGAAGTACATTTAACTACATATATATTTGTACGTGTATACAGACCTCAAATATACCTGCTTCAAAGTTTTACCCCGCTGCACTCGTCGCGATGTAGGTACCTCAAATATACACGTTCGTTGCAGACGAGCTGTTTACTCCGGATCAATTTGCAGCTCCGTTTTTTTTTTTGTTTTTTTTTGTTTTTTTTTTTTTTTTGTGAAAAATATTTCTCACGTTTCGGTAATATTTAAATCTTTGTACGACAATGAATGAAAATTTTTAATAAGTACCTCATCAGCCTTCTTTACCGTGTGGAATAAACACCTTGTGCATTACCGTCAGTTTTTTCATCCAACTTTTTTATCCGCGATTACGGAAGCAGTTTTGACGTTCGATTATTGCATTTATATAATTCAACAGAGCGTTGATTATAATTCGATGTATTCTTATTACGTGCTCTCTCTCAATGAGAGCTTTCGGAGAACTGAACTAAAATCAAAGGCGGCCACACAGAGCACAAACAGTTTTTCTATAATCTCGTTCACATGAAATCCTAAGCCGTTTGTATACTATATCTCGGGATTAACTCGGTCGCCAAGACCTGATACACATACACTCATTGTCAGGTCTGTCACACCATACATGATATGTTTCAAATTAAACAATAAACAATTTTTACATATATCAACAATAACCGATGATTTAACATCTAATTTTCTGGACCAAAAATCGCGACTCAGGAATTTAATGATTGAACGAGAAAACCTGGGATAATATTAAAGTCGATGAATGAAGGTACCTAGTCTGCGGGACATGACTGAAGTTTCCATATTATATGGGGTGAATCACCGGTGATCGCAGCGTTCGGTTTGTGACGTGTCAATCTTTCGGGGTCATCTTTGGTACAAAAGCGAAAAGGTATGAATGCGGTGTTTCGTTACTCCCACATCACCTGCGTGGGCAACGAGACAATTGCCACCCACCAGCCATTATTATTCTATAGCCGGAATGGGATACCTCCGCGAGATCAAAAGATCGAACATTTTTAAATTTTCGATCTATAGCCAATTAATCGCGACATTACGACGCGTACCGATCGCAAGCACACATTAGCCAGAATATAATGACCCGAGAGTAACTCATATGCTGAAAAAAAAATTCACATTTCAATCGATTCTATTAAGAAAAAAGAAAAAAAAAAAATCCCACGCATCTGACCAACGAGTGCAGAACTTCCACGCTGAACTATGCCGTGTAGGTATTCAGGAATTTTTGGAAACTCGACGCATCTGGTGACCAGCTTAACACGTGACCAACAAACTTCTGGTCGTCTGACTTATTTTTTGTTTTTTAATTTTTAATTTTTTTGTCTATTTTTTCGTTCCGTAGGTGAAGTGATATAATAAGGGTCCTTTACATAACTGTTTCGAGAACTAATGATGCTCAGACACCCTTAGTTCCCGTTGTTCTGGTCCGGCCGCTAAAATTTTTTTTTCAATGGTAAAATCTTGACCGCAAGATACATACGACTGGAACCACGAAGATGAGATGATATTTGAACGCGCGCAGTTATTCGTTCATTCATTCATTTTTTACCAGATGCAGCACGATTGAGATTTCAACAGCTGCAAAGTAGCGAACTATACACCTATAATATATACCAGACTCGATTATAATTTACGCGAAGAAAAGAAACCGCTTAACGAACTGCCAGGCAATAACGATCGGAGGCGTTAATTCTATCTTATGGTTAAAAGCTCACGGGGCTAACTTCGACCGCTACGGGGGGGAACATGAAACGACCGGTAAACTTTAAGCTAATACGACGTAATCAAACACGTGCGCTCAACACAAACCGTTAACGAATAAA
This sequence comes from Athalia circularis, assembly GCA_963978495.1. Classification (NCBI taxonomy): domain Eukaryota; kingdom Metazoa; phylum Arthropoda; class Insecta; order Hymenoptera; family Athaliidae; genus Athalia; species Athalia circularis. The sequence continues at coordinate 15,240,536 of OZ021698.1, read as the reverse complement.
CTTCTTTATGCATGTGTGATCGTAGATTTTTTTTTTTTTTTTTTTTCTTATAGAGGATCAATTGGCGGCGGCCACAGAAAACCGAAAATTCTATGAGTAATGAATGTTGCTCAAGTTTCAGGCCCAGGAACCCGGTTTTTGGGAATTAAAAAATGTACGTTCCGAGAAACCCTTCGGTGTGTTTATTGTACTTAATGATCGTAGGGTTTCAGCGAAACCTGAAGAGGATACGACTTTCGTTTCTCTTGTTATTCGTACAATAACGTTGCGGTAATGGTATATTATTATAATTACTTGAATATCGTTTTAAACGCGGTGTAATGTCCCCGGTGAATATTATCGCGATAGATTATCGGTTGACAAACCTCTGGCCGTTGCTATAAGTTCGTTGTATAGTACTTATAAACGGAGGAAGGGTGTCACGCTATCTCCTTGTAACTTCGTCCTGGTAATGTTTCGGTAATGGTAGACCGCCAGACTACTACGTAGTCGCCTCGATCCGGTCGAGGACTCGCTTGCCGCTGGCGCTGCTGCACAATTGCGTGTGGTCTCTTCTTGGTTCCTTGGTTTTCCTCCTTCCTCCGTCCCTGTTCCCTCAGCGCTTTTTATTCCTTTTTCATTCATTTTTTTTTCCTCTTACTTTTCCGTTTTTTCTTTCCTTCTGTCTCGCGGTTTCTTTTCCTTTCGCACCGCAGCGCGAGGCCAAACGAAGCGATGCGACGCGACGCGATGCGATGCCGCCCCCGCAATAGAGGTGAACGTCGGCTTCCCAACTCCCCTTCTCGCGATGATTGATGACTCTTGGGGGTCTCAGGAAGCTGACACGCCGCCACATATCGTTTCCTTCCTCGGGGACGCCGGTTGCAACCGAACAACATGCAGCATGCGATGACTTACCGAAGTTTTATACTCACAGGCTGTAGTAGCGTTGAAAACGATGAGGAAGGAGATGGAGAAGATGCTGAGGACATCGACGGTGCGACGCAGCGAACGGTCGAACGGACGTATCTCGTCTAGTCGACAGGCCGGTTTTCATGAATTATGAATGATCAATCGTACGGCTGTATGTAGCACTACGCCGTACACGCCATTGTCCGAGTTTTTGCTCTACGTTCATTCCATAATTTCGTCGTTCTCTTCCTTTCCACCTCCGCCTAGCTCCCGATGCTGCACATCTATCCGCGACTCTTCGCCAACGAGTTTTCTTTTCCTTATATTATCATTTTATTTCATTTATTTGTTATGTTGGTGTGTTTATTTATTTATTTACTTTCTTTTGTTTCAACCGTATATATCTACACCGAGCGAGATCAGTTACGTCAAGTCGCCTTAAACGGAGGAATAATAAACCGAGATGCGATGGCGGAGAATTAACTATACGACCACGATCTCACATAGTATCGTACATGCATGAAAACCATGACGAAGAATGCAGTTGCTGAAGAAACGTTGCTGGTCATACCAAATTCGTTGTGATCAGGAATGAAGAGAAAGGTTAAAAAACAAAGCAACAAATGATACGAGCGATCGGCATAATAATAATAATAACAATCCCAATCGCCTCGATAAAAATGCAACCCTTTCCATCCGGGATTTCAATATGAATCATCATTTGTCGTTCGCGCTTCGGTTTCTATTTCTTTTTCTCGAAACTGTGCGGAGTATCGAAACCGCGAATATGACGCACGCCGGGTTCCATATACAGAACAGGAATATGAGTTTATCACATCCTATAGGGCGGACGATACGGCGGCGCCCGCGGGACCTGCACGGATAGACTTCGCCACAGGGCGCTTGTTCCCCGCCAACTTACAAACCTCCTTACAGATCGTTACTTCTTCGACGTGGCCCACACATAAATCGGTCACTGATTCTGAATAAGTTCAGCAGCTATATACGCCGGGGAAACTTACGCCTCTCGGCCACCCAGAGGTCAGGGGCCACCGTAAATAAATATACTTGTTCACCAGCAGACACCTGCTGCGCGCGACCGAAATCCCCTTCCCGATATATGATATTACCGATACATGAATGATCGGCGATTCTGATTCGATCGCACATACGGTATCCTGTCCAGGTTATATCGAATCCTCCGCATCGCATCGGAATCGAAAAAGTTTCCAACTTTCAATGCACAAAATGAGGATCATTAAAAAAACGTTTTTTTTTAAATTAATAAACAAGTCGGAAAAAAATTCAAATTTTAATATCGACACGAAACGTGATATTCCGCGAGGTGCGGTAAGGATTTAGCGGTGGACCAGGTTTTTGTTTGAGATATTTTTTCTTCTCTTACTTTCATCTTCCTGACTTTTTTCATCTTGTATATATATTCCTCGTACACACATTTTATATATACCTTTTTTTGCTTTATCGGTCTTCTTAATTCACTAATAAAGAATATTATTTACGGTGCGTGCCAAAGGCACGACGGCGCGTCCTCGGGTCAAGGATCAAATCAATTATAGCTCGAGCATAAACAAGTCACGGTATAGTCCACATTGCATCGCCACATATTTATTTTTAGTGTGCCTCGCGTTTCATTTATACATATGTACACGCACCTTACATACATACGCAAATGATACACGGACGCGTGCACGTTCGCAAGTGGTGCAAATGACCTACACATTCGTATGCATAAAAGACCTGAGGCAAAACTCACAGATGTGAACCGTGACGCGATGAGAAGATCTTCTGACTAAAGTCCAATTCGAGAGATATTAGTGGCTGACGTTGCGCGACTTCCCCGTGCGATCTTTCATTCGCGAGTAACTCGCGAGTGTGAATTTGAATTACGTATGATAAAAAGAATTAGCTGACGACTGCAGATTTTCTGTGCGAATGAAAAGACTTTTTTCCCACAATTTCCGCTCAAAGACAAGTTTTCCCGATGCTTTTATGTATGTAACCTTTTTTTTTTTCAACGTCTCGTTATTTTCTAACGTATGAAAATTTAATTTCTCTATGCAATGCGTTATATTTCAGATAATCGATGACGATTATGTTTGCCTGGGGAATCGCGTGCCTGGATATACTAATCCGGAGATCCATATGAGAGAAGCTCAGCTCCGAAATCTCTAAAGTTCTCAGCGCTTTTGGGCTCTGGCCCCATCACCTCCAGGGAGTCGTAACTTAGATAGTAATTAACAAGTTGAATCAATAGCGGACGCTAAAAACTTGTTGGCGTTTGGGTCTCGGTCTGGGAATATCTATGGGCTTAGGCACATATCAGCCTATTTGGATACTTATAACGTTATACAAGACATCTTTTGGAAATTTTTGTTTTATCTTTTTTCTAAATTTGTTCTTTTATTATTTTTTTCATAATATAAGCTATAAGTATGCAGGTGGCGTAAAACAGGCGCCTATTTGTTACTTTTATTTATAGTGCGTACGCCGACTCCGATTTAATGTAGAATTCGACCGGTAAATCATTAGCCTCAGATCCCGCCGACCAAACTGGGAAAACACGTGTTCTCCGCTGGAGGTGATCTTCCCCCTTCTTCTTCTTCTTCTTCAAAGTTCCTTTCGCCCGTTTCCCACTCCCCCCTCTCCCCCTGAGGTTCTCTTACTGACGAGGGTCATGATTCATTGCTTAATTTTTAATTTCCAATTCTTATTTAATTTCCTTCCTTCGAACTTAACGACCGCGACGCTTCACCAGAAATCGAGAGAAAATTTAGACGCGGCGCGCGCGGTTTGAATCTAAAATTGACGCTGGCGAAGGACCGTCTATAAAACGATAAAAATTTCATCCTCCGTCATGAATGAGCATTTTTTTGTTGTATAACTCTGAAAACTTTGACGGTTTAAAATCGACCTCTGGAACGAGTTTCCCGAATTGAAAGGGAGAAGTGATATACGAGATCGATGTGTTCTTTAGTAAAACGGAGTCTTTTGATGCTTACAAAGATGATGATGAGAGAGAATCTATCTACTGCCTCGTTTTTATACGAATCACAAACTCACGTCACGATCCGCATGAGAAACTCCTAACAGGAAAGTTTTAAACAAGCACGCGGTACGGATGTGCCCTCCAGCTCATATTTTCGCGCGAGAGATGTTCCGATGATTGTATAATCTGCGGTAAAAATCCATAGAAAATATTCTGAATATTCCCAGTGAAAATTTAACTCCACTTCCTAAACTCTGGTGTATAATGTTTGTGAGGAAATATAGAATTTCCATTCTGAATGTTCTGACTGAACGGGTTTGACGTTAAGAGCGACCTGCGGCAGCAGCAGCGATATACCGACATGACTCGGTGGCGTTCGCGCGTGATATGTTTCCCGTTTGAAATATTAGAGCGGCGCATGTTTCTGTCGCACGGATGAACTGAAAGGGGTGCTTTTCCAGCAGGAGAATTCAAAAATCGACAGATGAAATAGCGTGTGTCAGACCGGATGTTGCGGGAGTGTCAGGCAGAGTGCGTCGAGAGGAAAACAGTATTTTGCTGATTTGAACTTCCAGTTGGGATTCGATCCGAATTCCAGAAGCGCAAAATTTAATAAACGAATTTCTAGAGGGCAGATATCGAAAAAATGATTCGTCGCGGTTTACGGGCTCGGCATAACGAAACATAATAACGGGGGTGCAGCTCTTAACCTAAATAAGGATCGTTGGGTGTAGTTGAAAATAGGCATGACGCCCCTGTAGGAAGTATAAATCTTTTTCTTGTAAGTTCGGAAGCCCTTAAACGAGCAAAGTTGGTCCCTAGCAACACCTTCTTTTCTACAAGGGGAGCGAAGAAACGGTAATACACGGGATACCTAAAGCCACCTAATTATTTGTTTGCGTTAGCCCGACGTGCGGTGGGCGTTTCTCGCCTCATACACGTGTATTATATGTATACCGTACACGTGTATGCACTCCCTCTTAACCACCTTTTGTTTAATGATGATTTACCAACGCTGTGTATAAAAGTGCGCTGGTGTTCCCGAGAGCATAACGTCCGGTCTGGACCAAGTGAACCGTTGCGAACTATCGGAATATCGTCCGGTTAGGTCGTACCTCGTAGAAATAAACACCATATTATTCCTCATTGCAGCAAGAATTTTTTTACTCTTCCAAGGAGGCGTTATACGTCTATATCCGGTCGTTACGATAAGCGGACTAGAAGGCTAAAGAAAATCCGACCTAGAATTATACTTCGGTTTCCAGCAAATTCACTTGTCAATGTTCCAGATTTTTTTGCTACACAATCAAAGTATCCGCAACGGAAATCGTAATTTCGATTCGATGACAGGAACAAATGATCCAGCGGTATAACAACGGAGGTTTTTTACGACTCCCATTCAGCTGTATAATAATTCTATGATATCGACGATTTTTTAGTAATCAAAACCGGTAGATTCTTTCTTTTTTTTTTCTTCTTTTTTTTGATTCGACCAGTCTCTTTGTTTTTTCTTGTCGCGTCAAACGGTCCGAGATTCCGGTTAGATACGCATACTGTGTATACTTGTATGTTTTATATAAATATATATGTTTATTTTTCTTTTCGGTATTATTTGTTCCGTGGCTGATTTACGCGGTCAAACATTATAAGAGGCCAACCGCAAGGTTTGGGCAACTCAAACTCACTCGATATCTATGGGGTGTGAAACACGTGGTATGTGGTTTGGTACAAGTGTAGGTGTACGAACATCTTCGTATATAATAGAACGGTGTTGACCACGTGGTCATTTTGGGCAGAATTTCTGAGGGAACATTTTTTTTCAAGGACTTTTGCGGAACATTTGGCGGTACCACGTTACACAAGCTGCAGTTAGAATAACTGGAAACTTACGATGAACCCGACGCCCTGGCGCCAGGATATGTTACGTGACCCGTCTGAGAGGGCGTCCTTAGGGGACCCCTTGCGTCCCACTACTTCTTCTTCTTCATCTTCTTCTTCTTCTTCTTCTTCTTCTCGCCCCCTATGTATATTCTAGAACCTTTCCTCTATACTTTAACGCGCCGCTTCTCCGATTCCCCAGAGTCTCCTACTTCGAGACGTAACTGAGGTAATGGCGCGTGCAGAACACAGATTCCGGGTGACACGGGTGGTCCAAATTCCTGGCATTGAAGCTGCGCGTCTAATTGCGTTTAATTATCATGATTATACACATATATTTATAGCTACCTCGTTTTGTCTCAAAAATCGCTACGTATCACGCTCTCCTTTCCCTTTCGTTCTGAATTTTTTTTAAACCGAGTTTTTCAATATTCGAATCGTAATAGAATTCTCCGGTCCATTATCGGGCGATAATTTTTCCAATACAATGGTTCAGCGTCAAAGCGGAGCACGCCCACCTGATCAAATTTCAAGCTGATACTTCCGGCGCACGTTGCCGAGAACATCGTTCATCTCTTAAAGATTATATTCTTCGTTTGAAAAATGAGGTAATTCGAAACTTTGTGGCAATTTTTGCGGTCAGAAGAAGTAGAAGCGAAGAACGACCGGTATTCAGCTGAAGAAAACTTTATCGTTTTCCCCCTCCCTAATATCGTGTATAAATTTACATGTCACAGCTCACGTCATATAAAAAAAATTTAATAAAGAAATGAAAAGATTTGCATTCAGAATTCAGCCGCCGGATAATATCCGGTCGGGAGAATCGGCAGAGAATTTTAAACATAATGACACAGCGATGAATTTCAAAATCAACCGATGATATCGAGGATGATATTCCGAGTGTCTATATACCATCTTGTCATATTCCCCTGATGCAAATTAAGAGACGTGAAATAATACGTTCGCCTCATTAGCGAAATGCCCGAGGCTTTTCCTCTACGACTGATATGTATCTGTAGCTATATTCAGAGAGTGAAGAGTAGAGAACTGACGAAGGCTCCTGTAGCAGCGCAGCGGCATTATAAGCAGTAGGGAAGAGAAGAGAAGAGAAGCTGTTCACTTTTGTGTTCGCGCACCCTTTCAGGATAACCACGTGGCGGCCGCTCAGAGTTTCTTTCCCAAGTGCAAAAAAAAGGGGGAGTAAGAGAAGAAAGAGGTGCTAGATACGAAACCCGGTTTTCGTAACACATTATACAGCCGGAGGGATAGGTCGTCGTATTACATGCGTTACGTATAACCAACAAACGAGCAACAAGAAAATTGTTTATGATCTGAGTGATAAAAAAAAGAAATGTATTTTTTATTCCGCGGACTTGTTACTTTTTTCAAGAACTGACTCGAACCGAATCGGAGGATGGAATAAAATTGAATCGAAGATTGATTGAAGCATATCCGGTACTAAATTGAAATATCACAATATTCAATTACCCTCGAGTTTCGTGAGCATTAGACCGCGCATCATTATCGGGCTGAGCTAATCTGTTTGATTAATATCAAACATTCAAACTCGAGTTTTGGTACACCTTTATACCTACAGATATATGTATACACAATTGGAATAGCTGATTTAGACGTTCCGACGCCGAACAATGGAGAATACTTCGACTCGAAGGGTCCTCGTATGTATCTATTGATTATTCAACCGGTGATTAATACCTTTTTATTAGCATCATTCAGCACCTCTGACTTGTCAGTTTCTTTACTCCATTGAAATTCGGTTCTACAAACACGTTTCATTAGTACCTATGAGCTATATACATCTGTACGCGTTAGATTTGATAATCAAGCATTATCGTATTCCGAGAAGATCGAGCAGTTCTGATACGTTTTCAATATTTTTCATAAGTCAGAAGGGAGAAAAAGTTCAAAATATATACCCGAAGACGTGACAGAGTGAAGGGGTGACGTGTGTACGCGTAGGGTTCGAAAAAGGGAGATAAAGGGAAGATAAGATACTCGTTACACGGTGAATATGATCGTGTCCCGGTGAATCGCAGGGATCCCCAACCCTTCGAAATCACGTAGCGATGTGTGCGATGGAAAGTGGGTACATAATATCGCGTAGCAAATCAGAAATATCAGTTTTGACAAGACCCTTTAAGAGGACAATACGCTGAAACACGGATCCTGCAGGCGGGAACCCCAAGAATAATCAACCAACCAACCGACCAGCTAGCCGATCACGTATCAATGAACTCCATTCAACCCCTCCCTAGGTTTCTTCCTGCTGCAGCGACACCAGTTAATGATTCGACGTTTACTATATACCTACCCCCTTTTGCCTCGCCAGGTGTATCCTGGATCCTAAACTGCATTAGAACCCCGGAACAGGATTCTGTCCCTCGCCGTCATTGTTATACTTCGCAATTATCTCGCATTGTTGAAGCGCCCAAGTACGGAAACAATTTGCAGAATATAGACACAGAGCTATAGATGCACGTATAATGAATCCGAATGGACGTGGGTATTTGAAAAAAAAAAATTTAACGTATCAAATTTTTTTGTTTGTATATTTTATTCATGTAATAGATTATTGAATTTGCGGAAGAGCGATCGAAAACAATTTTAATTAATTCCCTACTCAGGCTGATGAGTTTTTTTTGTTTTTTATCATGCGTCCATAATCCATAATTTTTTCATCCGACTCATGCGAAGGAAGAAACTTAGCGTATAATTACGTCCTAAATACCACATGAAACCACAGTATTAAGGCTTACGGCGCAGCAGAAGCTTTTCATCCCTTAGGGAGAGTCACGTGTCAGTTTCGAATTTCTATCAAATTGCAAGAGTTCGGTATCCCTGAGGGTTACGGCTGCAGCAAATCAGAATAAAGTACAACTCAACCGCTCGCGTAAGTCCTTATAGAGTTTACTTCTCGACCCTCGATCCTCCGCAACCCCATATACTATAGGTGGGTGTGACTGCGTTATCGCGGATACATAAATACGTATGTTACGTGTATCATGCACTGGATGAACACGCCCTCGAAGCAGCTCATGGAGAACCCCGGCATCGAAGTACGGCGTTCAAAAACTCTGCATTATGATGTACCAGACAAATTGTTTAAAACAATCCTATTCCAATTCGGAAATCAATGAATAATTCGCAACTTCTCATCTATCCAGAGTATTCCAATCTCTCGTCGCCCGGATGACAGTTCGAGTTATGGCTGTGAGAAAAAAGAAAAAAAGAAACAAAAAAAAATTACGATATAACCGTGAACCACCCTGTACAAGAAGAGTATACGATAGCAGCTATACATTTTAGGTACCTATCTACATAGGTAGTGAAGGAGACGCGAAACGGACGAGTAGGGGATCCCTCGAGCAGCTTGAGGGGGTGGACTATACGAGAAGAGGAGGAGTTCTGGAGCAGCGTTTCCGCGTAACGAAGGCAATTTCATTCTTTGGAGACTGGAGTTACGTATACAGATGAGCATGTATGTGTATACGTGTGTATATACAGCGGGGGGTGGAAAGAGGGAGACAAGATGATAAAGAGAGGTGGGTGATGGCGGTGGGAAGCGGGCGATGGAAGCTCTAACAACGGCGGAGCTTGCTGCTGCCGCGTCAAGTTTCAGTGGTGGAAAAGTGGATCTGCCGGGCGAAGAGAAAATAACAAAGTATACGGAAAACGGAGATATACGCGCCCGAAGAGACGGAGATATACGGAAATCAAAAGACTGTATCTCGAGATGAAGAAAAAAGCAGGAGAAAAAGAAGAATGGGAAGATGATAAATAAAACTTTGTACCTCCTGATAAACCTATGTAGACACAAAGAATATAGAAAGACAAGCATTCCTCTCAAAGATCGCAAGCCGCGAGTTACGGAAGATCGCTGAAAACAAATATTAAGAGCGAATAAAAAAAAAAAAAAAAGAACACCATTTCTCTCGCTATCTGGCTCAAAATAATTATTTATACAGTCCGTGAGTCCTTACTCGCAATTTTTTTTCCCATTCATTTATTACGTCATACGTTTTATTTTTTTTTGCTATCCCTGAACCTCGCCGCGAGCCGCCAATTAATAACGACATAAGTTGAACAAAGGCGCGATTTCGCATGGTGTTTGTTTAGTTTCAAATACACATTTACCTGGTATATTTTCGCATGTTTTATATCTCACGCAACTGACCGTAGTGTTGAACTTCGGCAGACTGAGGGGGCGGAGAACGCAAATTGTGGTGGTGCAGACGGGTATGTGCCATCTACTATCACACATTATATTAAACATAAACGTAACGGCCGCGACGCGGCGGTGGCGATGGCGGCGGGATGGCAAAAGGGTAGCCAACAAGCGTGACAAACAAATACGCGCATTAAGCGATGCTCGTTGCGTTCACTAATTGATTGATTACGCAGTCAAACATTGCCCTTTAATTTTATCCACGATCCGTGCGCCGCCCACCCATTTCCCCCCCATATTATTGCTTCACCGATGCTCATTCCTACGTACCCTTGCGTATACATACGAACTAACGACCGATATCGATACTCTTGTCTTTACACATCGTAACGCAGGTACTAAAACGTTAACGATATCACGATGAGGTAGCCGAACTGACACCTGAATAAAAGTTAATTGCATGATCTGAGTGGGCGAGTCCTTCTTATCCATTACTATTGCTTTTCACTCGAATTCATTAAAATAATCCAGACTTCGAGGCGTTAGAAAAAGGAACATTTCACAAACGAAGTCGAAACTTGGAAAATATAGCTGGCCCGAAACGTGCGGGGGGGGGAGGGAAAGAAAATCAGGCGCGAAGTAACTCGCGTGTACGACTATATATCCATTGTATCAAATACCAAAAGGCAGTGACGTCCCTTAGCATTTTCCAAAAATTTATACACGAGAAGGAATCTGCAGGCCATGTAAAATCCTGGCGCGTAGATGTACGTAAATATATAATGTGTATATGGATGTGTATTTGTGTGGGTACCACGAGAAAGCAGACACTGGTGTAAACTCGGGACCGTCGACAAGAGAACCTCGTCGACTTGCCTCCAACCCCCAATTAGTGGAAACTTGGTCTGCTCCGCGCCACCCCCAACCCCTAGCGTGGCATCCACCATCCCCAGCATTTCTCCTCGTCCTTCCTCCTCTCCTCGTTCTCTTTCTCGTTCTCGACAACGCTCCCCAGGTTGAACAGTTCGCCCAGTGAGCGCAGCGTCTCTCTCCTCCCTCCTCTCTCTTCTCTTCTCTCTCCTCGCTCTCGATTCCGCTCTCAAAGCCGACGCTAACGAGCACGTGGAAGTCACGTGGAAGACGCGCGGCGTCAACTACGACGCCGCCGCAGGTTTTATTCGCCGGGCGTAGGGTTCGAGAACTCACGTGGATGTGACAGGTGAAAGCGTAACTTTCCTGTCGCACTGCAATGAGCATGTTACGTACATACATTTGTACAGGTACTATATATTTATATACCTCAACCCACACCGATGCATTTACACATATATATTTATAAATATACACCTCCGTATACCAAACGAGAGAGGTGCGGTGGCTCGAACAAAACTCGACGAGGTGTTGCTTTATAACTGCACACGATATTCGTTTCCTTTTTTTCATTTTTCTCTATTTTTTTTTCTTCTTTTTTTCTTCACTCTCTTTATTTATCCACCACCGACGAATACCGGGCTAGTTTTTCTTCGAAGCAGAAAATCAAAATAAAAGAAAAACTATTGCAAAATCATTCGTCATCGACTCGCGTTATCTACAAGTTTTTCATGTGGAGAATAAGGTGAGATTTTCTCTCTGCAGGAGGACCGTCGGAAACTGAACGCTTTTGGTTTTTATTTTTATTTTTGTCCTGTTCTTTCGGTTGGCCGCGTCTTCTTTGGTGGCGAACGAATATATATTAGAAGGAACGAATGCGAGGGGTGACGCCTGGCGTCTAACGAATGATAAGTGTGTAACGTAGGAGCATCGCGTAGTGCAGTCGTATCGTACGGAAAGAATCGTAGTCCTGCCGGTGGTGCTGTTCAGAGTTGTTTCGAGTATCCCCCTCGGTATTCCATAGAAAAACACATGTTTTTAATGTCACAGAACAAAAAATAAAGCCGAGAGGTCTAATTTCATAGATTGCACTCTACGCGCGGTTTCATGCCTGTGCGATCACGAAAAATCTAGCGTGACTAATTTCGAAAACGCAGAAAAACCTTAATAGATGTATACATAGGTATACATCACGTTTGCGTCAGGATCGCTTGTTTCCTCTTGGTTTTTTTTTTGATTCATTTATTTTGTTTTTTGTTTTTCATTATATACTTGTGAATGTATCAAAACCGCAAAGGCTGCGGGACGAGAGAAGAACAGGTTTTAAACTCTGTGTATTCATAAACATCCCCATAGGCGTATTTTTTGCGAAGCGTCGCGACCTGCACGACAGCATAAAATCGTTTCTCCCCCTAACTTCGTTTATTACAATTAGAGAAAGGTCCGTCTGGGCAGAGAACGTTCGATCGAGGGATAAAAAAGAAATAAAACAAAAAAGAAATAAACACCCAACAATAAAAGGTGGCAAGAATATTATGATATGTATGTATGCGGTACCCATAAATTCGTTTTTTTGCCTATGACAAAAAAAGCGCATCATACGCCTGCCTAATTGCGGTGGCGATAAATTCATTTAATGTCTCTATTCCCTTGCAATATGGTTAGACGGTGCGATTGTCGCCTCATGACGACCGGTGGCAGGGGAAAAAAATCTAAAGGGGTCGATAAAAGGAACCGCTTATAGTTCATGCCACCAAACAAGGCCCCGCACTATACGGGCGTATCAGATCATTCAACACGTCGCCAAAAAGTTTACCCTCTCCTTACTTCGCAACAATAATACACGTACATTCACGATTTCAAACTCAGGGAAGGGTTGACTTACTAGTTTCGATTCTACTGTATTTTCAAAATTCAGAGCTCGACCGTTTCTTCTTCCGCATTTTTTTCCTCCATTGGTACAAAAAAAAATTTCAATGAATTGCATTTTGTTTTCTTTTTTTTTTTTTTTTTTTAATTAAAACTCCCGGGATTTTGTACTTCAAAATTATCATATTTTCTTCCGGGTAGATACGGTGAAATAATTTTCGTTTGTTGCGATTTCAGGGAAGATTAGCTTTATTTATCCATCAGGTTAGGCGTGTCGGTTGTTCCATAGCGGATTGAATGATTGAGACTACAGGGAACATATGCCCGCACCACGGTCCCCAGAGGGTTGCGGGAAAAGTGGCCACCCTCCAATTACCAGCCGGAATATCCTCTACCCGTGCACAGGGTATACCCGTCCTGCAGCACCCTCGATACAAAGTTCACGAGTATAGGTTCAGTCATCCCTCCCCTTAGCTCCATTTTCCCGTTTCTACCCGCGGTGATGCGAAGAGGAGCAGCAGGATTTGGCCGGGGTCACCCCTCAAAAACTACTTCATTACGCTGACAACCGTGTTGACTTGTATTGTGCTCTCTGAAGAGCCCCCGACTCCCCCCTTCCTTACCCCATGAAATAATATCTGCGACGAATCGCTTGCACTTCCTCTTCATGCGCCCTTGAATCTTCTCCCTCTACGATCACCCTTAACCTCGCCAATGCCTTGAAATTCCCTTTCAAAAAATTTATTCTCCCTTTGAAAAACCTACGGGGTTTTGACGACCGAACGACGATCGTCAGCCAGATAAGACCGGACACGTGAAGAACACCTGCAACTCGTGCGTTATGTACACCCCTTGACAAAAGGGATGTATTTATCACGACCCCTATTGCAAATCATACATGATTTCTGATCTTCTGGATCAAGGCGTAATATTCTTAATCCATGTAAACCCATATTTATAAACTACCTGCCGGTTTCAGCTGCAGGTATATCGTCACATGTTCTGTGAATTAAATATTTAATAGGGTAGGCGGTACACCTGAACCCCGGCTGACGATTTAAAAATATGATTTTTATCAGTACTCACCATCCCTTGGCATGAATTCTTTCCGAAAGCCTGATCGGTATTTTGTGGGGCACCCCCGGTTGAAATTTTGAATAATAACTCATTCTTTGTATTATTTTCTCGCGCAAGGGATCGGTTTCAATTTTTACTAACCTCTCAAAGACTTTGTTCCTAATTATTTGTGCCGGTGCCAGGTGTGGACCGAAGCTACGTATACGTCGCGTCGAGGTCAGTGACTGTGACTTTTTCCTAGAGTAAATTGTTAAAAAAATTCGCTTTACAACGAGGTCTTCGATCGGTGGACAGCGGTAGATCGATGGTGCGGTAACCGCAGAATTTGATCGCGGTCAATTTATTTATCCGACTGATTCCAGTCACGTTATCTCATTGTCAGAAACGAGAGAGACGGAGCGGGTTAGCAAAAAGCAAATAAGAAGTCAGGCTCTTAGCTGCAGGCTGATAAATGTTATTTCTCTTCTAGCAAAGTAGCATCCAGCTAATATGTTACCCGACAACTAGCCAGTTTCACGACTAAGTTTAAAATCAAACAAATATTTAATCTCTCGAGCAAACAGTAGAGGAGGGATAGTCCGTTTGGAGAATACCTACTCCGTTTGTGTGTTCAAAGAAACAGGAAGGCCCGACAACTCGCAGGCGTTGAGTCAAAACAGGCGTTAATTTTTTCTGAATTTTACAAGGTCCGATCTCCAAACCTTGACCACGTTTCATTTTTTCTGTTAGCTTTCATTACCTGCTCGTGTTATCGAAGCTCAATGCGCGGGGTGCCTACTTTTAATTTCTTACAGCATCATTCCGATGAGCACGTTTTTATTTTACACAATATCACGGCAGCTCTTCAATATCTCGTCGCAAAAGCTACAACAGGTCAGAGTCCAGGTCAAAAGTCTGTAGACTCGAATCAACGATTGGGTCAACAGGTCAAAACTGCTCTGCATTTTATGTGAGAAAACATCTCCTCTCGGGAGCCAATTACTCTTTCACGACATGTCACGTACGCGACTGTGAAAGAAAAAAAATATACATACATAGGTATATCTACTGAATCGACACGAACAAAAAAGAGAAAATGAGAAGACTGTACGCCTAACCTTTAACTGTACACATTCTACACAAGGTTTTTTTTCCTCGCTGCGTTCGGTTCAAGTAAACGATGACCAGCAAATGCAGGTTGGACTTCTCCGAAAATTGTCGTTATAGGAATATCGGAAGACCTGAAATCTCTTGATGTTTTTCTCGTGTTTTGACGCTTTGAGAGGCTCTTCTTCATTCTCGAACACATGACGTTAGGTATGGGCACAAGGTGAATACGTATATACTTTTGATTCAATGTCCTGCCGTTCTATCCCACAGGAGTACTCGAGAATATAGATACCCATACAACTGCGATGGCCGAGGTATAACGGTGCTGATTAATGATGGACGCCAACGATCAGAGCTCGCCTGGAGATGCGAGAACAGATCATCAAAGCGGTGTTTAGCGTCGCGTATTGCTTAATCATCGCCTTGCTATAAATCAGGCTGAGCTCGGAGCAACAGAATCAACAGCAGCAGCAGCAGCAGAAGCGGAGGCCTAAGCTTCTGAGGTACTTTCAGAACCCCAACCAAATTCAGAGCGAGCATAGCGCATATAGGGTATTATTCTACTCGACCTTAGGGTTCCTTTTCCGGTGAACGACTACCAAAACTCGTCTTTGAATTCGATCAAAGACCGCCCGGTGTTAAGGAGAACGTACGGTGAATACATTGCACCTCATAAAAATATCCGTTATTCGCATACAAAATAGGTACAACATGATTTTTTCACGAAATCTGATTTTCCCTTGGAAAAATTCACGACGAAGCCTAGAGAAGAGCAGAAATTTCTACGAGCGTGGAAAAAAAAGTCCGGAGGTACTGCTAGTCATGGTCACCCACCCCACGAGTAGGTGCCGTTGGTCGCGCACACATCCCTCAAAGTCCAACAAGAGGAGCTAACGAAGATCGCAGATTCATCGGGCTCCTGTAGAAAATGTTACAAACGTCGTCTTCGCTGTGGGATGAGCCAGGAACGAAAATTAAGACGCTAGTTAATCGGCCGTCTTTTCGGTCCACCTCATTCTCGACTCGTGGGCCGCATCTCTCAATTTATTCTCACGCGTATATATTTTATTCCATCTCCTACTCCTTCGTGCGTATCAATCATCGTCGCCAGGAGACGATAAATTTCTCGAGGCATTCGCGCTCCAAATTATCATTCTCTAACGCGCAATTATGTTTACCGTGGTAGCACTTTTGTGACTTGCCGTACCGGAGTTTCTACCGGTACAATTCTACTCGATACTCCATAATTACCAGAAAGGGTAAGGAGAGCGAGGATGAAACGGTTCTCCGGAAAACAAGAGCGAAACGATCTTCTTATATTCGAGATCTTCCCGCGACGATCACTCGACAAGATGGTTCGCTCGAAGATGATGAGGATGAGTGTGTGTTGGGAAAGAAGTACCGCGCTACTCTTCGGTTCGCGGACAAAACGCGCGGTTTCTACGGCAGCGGCAGCAGTTATTACGGATTGCGGTTCCTTTCAAAGAGATGCTTCCGAATAAACCAACAATTGAGTAGGTACACGCCATTAAATGTATCATTACGCGCAGCGCGGCGATCCGTAGATAAGATGAGGACAACTACGAGCGTGTAAGTATTGGTCAGTCGATGAGTATTATACTACTCAGACTCCCGGATCGGTCCACATGGACATAATATTACAAGAACAGAGAGCTCATACTTCTCCGCCCAGCAAGCTCCCGTTCAAATCATGCGACTGTATTCCTCAGCAGCCACCGACAAAGACCTCCATGCAGTTCACTCGTCATCCCCTGATCGAGAAGACTCGGATCCAAATTTCGTAATGATCGATCGATGGCTATCGTCTCATAAATGCCTCATTACCCGCCTGTCGTTGCGTGCGAAGAAGAAGTTTTCAGAATATTGAAACATCGCGATATTTTCGGGTCAGTTTTCGCGAATCCAAAATGAACTCTGTGAAAATTCAGACGGCAACGATTCGACGGAGCATCAAACAAAGCACAATGGCACAGTGGCCTGCTATGCCGAAGTACGCGGAGACTTCCCGGGGCGTAGATATACATACACTGACCACGAGATAAGGGGATAAGTCGTCGGTGTCTTTGATTCGGTACCCGCGGGAGAGCGACGCCGAGTACCACCGCCGACGTTTCGGTCCCGTTCGATCCGATCGAGTCATGCTTGGTAGCCGAACGATCACAGATGATCGGGTTCCGAAACGCTGCAGATTTCTGGGTCTTCGATCCGAATTGATAATTCTACCTTTCCATGAATATCCGTCTGAGGCTAGTCGCTAGAGCCATTGGAATTAAAGAATAATTCCCGTTGAATGGGAGACGCGAAGATCTTGCGGGATTTGATGCGAGTCACTTGAGCGTTTTTTAATATTCTCCGCACACCTCCTCGAAAAAGAGAGGAAAGATGTGCGTAAGAAATGAACACTGGGCACGTTGGTGACGTGAAAAGAGAAGCGGAGGACGGAGGATCCGGGAACGGACTACCTGCCTGGGAGCTGAAGACGTAGTCGAATGTAACAGCATCAATAGCCACCGTTACTCGGCAAATTCCGCAGGATTCTACGACCGTACATTCGATGCTGAAGAGCTGCAACAGGACAGCTAAAGTTGACGTGAATTTAAACCTCGATCACTATATATCTTTCCGACCTGCCGCGGCGGACTATGCGCAACCCTTCCGCTCCTTCGGGAGCTCCTTTCTCGCTGAAGTCATCGAATTTTATTTTTCTTTCGTTATCCTGTAGGATAATCTGATCGATATTGGTGATATTTTTCCAGCGCGGAATACGAGGACCTTCGACGCAATGGCATCATCGGAAGACTGAAAAGTTCTGATCGCCCCGAGTTGTTGCTGAATGAAAGACGGGCATATCGTTTACGAGGAAACGCTTAAATTTGTCTTATGGGATATCCGAGAAGGCGGTGCCGGGACACGTAGGAAGTTTGAATGTGGTGGATCGGTGCGTAACACGTAAAAAAAAAACTGATAATGTATTCAGTGGAAGTGATTATGGGCGGGTCCGCCGGTAATGACCGGACTACACGATCCACCGCTTACACGGATACCGCATATGCCATTTATATATATAAGTATGTGCCATGCGCACGAATATTTTTTTGGGAACTTAATTCTCTGTCTTTGTTGGTCAGAAATTATAAGCGAAGCAAGATTATGGGAAATATATTTCTCGTGACCCATAGCGCAACGGCAATTTTTACGCAACTTCGACCGGAATGTCGATTTTATGTATGAGTGTTGCAGAAAGAAAAAAAATAATAAAATAAAATAATAAAAATCATTCGAGCCATCCTTATTTACAGGGAATCTTTCGCGTGGAACCACTTCGGTATCATTAAAGGGATGGTGGTTTTTCATTATTTCTTTATTTTTTTCATCATTATTATTGTTTATTATTATTCTTACTTCATTTCACCAACGCCACAATTACCTTCTTTGTCGTGAATCGCGCCACGCTCGGTCCACTTCTCAGGAAACTCTCCCGAGTTGTAAAAAATAAAGGAACAAAAAACTTGGAACCACTCGTTCCTGCTCCGGGCGTTTTGGAAAAGGTCGAAGCAAAACTCTAACGACGAACACGCAGAGCTAGTTTTTTTTTTTTTTCTTCGAGTAGGTATACCTGTAGTTACTTATTCCGAAGACGTGTAGGCACATAATCCTTTCGAGTAAAGCAGGAAATTCAGTCCCAGGTGCCAAATTGACGTCCATATCGGTGCTTTTACAGATATAGAATCGCGTCCAGATCAATTCTCAATCCCCCCACTTCGATATCATCTTCTAAACGAAATTGTGAGCGGCCTGTTTGAACAGCGCGCGATATAAATTAAGTAAGAAGAGCATTTTTAATCCAAGGCTCGTTCGATTGGCCGGTATGGACAGCCTACGTGTACATCCTGCCATCAATATTGTTTGCAGACAAGTCGACTAGACCCACTCCCGAAGGTATAAAGGTATTCATGCAATGGACTCCTCTACTTTTCGTCCTGTCAGCAGCCTGCCGAGGTGGAGAATATTTAGTGGTGGTAGCCCGGGGCACCCACGATGCGTGCGCCGACGCCGTACACTGCAGCAGGAAAGCGTTCTTCACGGATGCTAACCGACGCCGACTGCGACGCCCCCCCTTTTTCTCCTCTCCTTATTCCTTTTCTTCGTCATCTTCATTTTTTACTTCTTCCTCTTCTCATTCTTTTCTCTTTGGACTGACCACCCGACCGACTACTCGGTGACGTATGGGCTTTGGTAAATAAACTATTAATATTATGGTAATGTCATGCATTCCTATCCATATTGGCTGCTCACGCGCGAGTTCAACTGGCGCCTCAGCCCTCGAGCTTCGGCACGGCACCACCGTATGTATATCCGACCATCGCCACCATCACCTTAGCTGCTGCCCGCCCTTAAAACTCCGCTAAAGATTTACGGGCAAGAAGAACAAATACCTAAATTACACCCACCGACTAATGGAGCTGGCCAGACCCGCGGAGACTGTATCCACTCGTTTAACCTCGTACTCCAGGGCACGTCGCGAATGTCACGTCATCGGGATATTTTTTCATTCTTTAAAATTCCGACCTTTTTCCAAAGCATGACTTCGGTTTGAACTTTGCGGAAATTCGGATACACTGGGAGATGTTGCATTATTTTCATGGGTATCCGGTGCACGTTTAAGATGTGCAGAGTCGGCATCTGCAGGGCGCAACGGCATCTTCAGGTCGATATTGCCCGGCGGGTCGAAGACGCGAGGCAATCAATGCGCCATCAGCTCGTTTCGATTTACGGCCAGGACGTCTTTGCAGCGAGACCCTCGCCTACCTAGTGAGAAGCACGAGTTTGTGTAGACCCCCGTCTCCGCGTCTTCTACGGGGATTATTTCAATTTACTAACCCCTCCTAGCTATCAGCCGCTTCGTTTCTCCGCTGCGTTTCCATCCCTCCTCTCAGCGCTGTCTCGCTCCGACCTCTTATTCCGCGTCCATAACTCATCTATCGCTGATTTATTCGTAATTTAACAATCTTTGTAAAAGTCCCAATGATTTAGTGACGATCCCCGTGAGGAGTGGATATAACGTACGGTCAGGCATCGGGCGGACCACGCGGTATTCGTCGTAACCTGCGATATGCTGTACAGCACATTTATCTGCCCGCGGCTTCCTCCCAAGTTACTCGCCCCGAGTCATTTGAAATCATCGATTGATTTTCACTATTTTCAAAAAGACACGAACGATTAAGATACAAGTGCGATTACGAGATATGGAATGGCCGGTTTTCGTACACGCGAATAGAGAAACACTTCAAAGTGCTACAGACACCCAAGATCTTCGGGGTTAGCGAGTTAGTCGCTTCCATAAAGAGCTGCGTCGTCTATATAAACATCAATTTTCAAGTAGCTCGTTTCACTCCCCTTCTTCTCGAGTTGTGGGGAACAAAAACCATCTTATACAGGGGTCATAAAACGTCTGCTAGGATTGGTCAGACTTAGTTATGGTCTGTAGACGACCCGACGGAGGTCAGCTTCGGTATAACGGATCGTTTAAGCTCAGGATTCTATTTGCAAAATATGCTACCGCGGTCTGAAAACTGCAGCAGCAATTCTCCCAACGACCGAGTTGCTTCTGCAAGTATTTTAAAATATCCTAACCATTAACCGGTAATTTGCAAATGCATATAAATTAAAAAAATGATCACCTGCAGATGTTATACTACAGTTTTAGAACAAACGCAGGGTCGATTGGCTCAGATTTTTCGCGGTCTGGATCGGTAGATTCTGACTAAATTTATACACACGCTTCCAGAAGTATGTAACCCAAGTAGCAAAGGGATTAACTTTGGTGAAACGATGCGTACAATTAAGTCAGCGGCTTTGTTATGCACGGTCTTTGATCATCCGTCAGCGATTCGTAACGCCGAAATATTATTCGCAGCTTTCCCTTATAGGCGCATATGAGAAGCGAGCGAAGTTTTGTGTCGGGATAATACATGGTTGCCGACTGCCGTATTCGTCCATAAATCGCGGTATGTGTGCATAAACCGACCTACTACATTTTCAGCTAACTATAACTACAACTTGGCAAAGCTGAACCAAAAAGTTCTACCCAGCTAAGCTATCGTGTGACAACCGGGAACCCCGAACGACCCCTCGATGACTACGCTCAGGCTTCGCTAGCTGCACGTTTCGGAGCCAAGTGTTTTGTTAGCTGTCCCCTTGATGAATGACGTCACGGTCTCGTGCCACCGCCGGGCGCCAAGCCCAAAACTTCACCCAAAGCACAGATTTTACGCATGGATATATAGGTTACATACACGTGACATCGATCATGGAAGTGCACATTCGTCAAGTTCTTTCCAGACGAAGAATTCGGTCTCATGATCAACCACGAGGTCAACTTGATTCCGATATTAAACCCTGAAGAATTATGAAGCGCATGAGAAGTCGAAGAAGAAAGAAAATCGAAAAACGGTGGGTATATTAGAGTGCAGGGTAAAATTGAATAAGCAGTAAATTGTAACTGCGAACCTGGTGTGTGTGGCGTATGCGAAAAAATATTATAATAATATAAATACGGTGTGCAAAAAAGTTAGTCGTTGAGATAACCGCATCAGCGTTGCAACCTACCGTTCGAACCAGAAGACGATGACGAAGCTATAAGTCGCCGGAGGCTGGTTATACGAAACGAAGAAGGGGGAGTTGGCCGTTAAACTTTTATATCCGAGTTGAATGCGTTTTAATTATCGGACCCAGGCGACCTCCAGCCGCAAGAAATTCACCGCACTGTCTTCTGCTTCTTGACGCTGTAGCAGAAATTTCTTCTTATTTTTTTTTTTTCTTCGTATTATTTTTTCTTCCTTATTATTATTTTCTACTCCTTGTCGACGGATCAGCTGATGCTGCACGAGATATATATTTTCTTCGTCTGTTCTTCACGATTCTTCGGCAACTATTTCGAAGCCGAGGAATGAAGAATTCGCGAAGAAAAGGAACGATATAAGTAGGAGAATCAAAATACATCGATAAACGACAAACTTACCGTTGAATTATTTCGTTGAACCAGCTAGTCGAGAGGAGGAGGAGAACGAGGTACGCAAGTGCACGTGATGGAGGATCACATATGAAATGAAGTACATAACGTGGCCCTGGAAGTCGTATTTAGCTCCTCTAAAGAGTATGATTTACTCTTTGCCGCGGACAGAGACGGCGGTGCGACCGCTAGGCCAACCTGTAATTACAGGAGGTAGTTATTATATTCCGAAGACAGGTAGCCGCTTCGGGCACCACCTATATACGCGTTCATCGCGTCAGCCTTATCCCCGTGTATATTATATCTATATACCCGTCTGCCCAACTCGATTATTATCCGATACCCCAAGTGTATTTATGACGCTCGGAATCAATTACGACACAATAGCCATGCTGCGGAGCACCAGGTATATTTTCGACGATGCGCAAAAACGACCGAATGAGACAAAATGGAAAAAATAAACAAACACATTTATACTCGCATCACCCGGTGCGTTTATAGTAGTTTTATTTTATTTGCAAGCGCAATTTTGTTTTTCTTCTTTGTTTTTTCTAAATTTTTTCAACTCGTCTTTTCTAATTCCAAATAATGATCTTCGGTAATTATTTCCTGATCATCTGGCAGCAAGAAACTATAAGCACGTAATCTAAAATTCGATGTCCTATTCAACACGCGTTGGAAGATACAAAAAAGTTCAATTTTTGTACCTCGAAGGTGTTTTTTTCTTCTACCATTTTTTTTTTCTCGTTTTTTTCCAGCCTGCCTGAAACACGAATGGATACACAGCTCATCGTGTTGATCAGCTCGAATGATTGTTCGGAATTAGCAGCTACCGGAGGTACAAAGGCGTCATTTTTCTAGTCGTGGATCCAAACTCGCTAAGATAAGTACACCGTGCTTAAGAATAGTTTAAACAAACCCGGGACGTTAGACACTAATTTTTTAAGCCAAGAATGGCGTCACAATTCGATCACCAACTCGCTTGTGTTCCTAAGAAATGTTCACCGGTAACCGTGCATCAAGTTTTCCTCCGTCCTTCCTGTCGGCGAATCGAATTCGCGCACAAGAAGAATATAGCAAAAAAAACCCGCGCAAAATATCGGCGTTCCAATAATTATTCGATTAAAAGTTCCTTATTGCAGCCATGACGTTATGGGCGGACGTCTGCGCCGCGTAGCTTCTTCCTGCTTTTTATTTCGTCGTCTTCTCGGTCAATCCTCGTCACGTATTACTCAACAACTCGCGGACATACGAGGGCCGAAACCTGCAGGGCCCTGTGCAGGAGAGGAGAAAACGGAACGGAGAGACAGCAGCAGCAGCAGGTGAGGATCGCGGCCATCCGTGATCAAACGGTTCCAAGCCGAGCAAAAACAGGAACAACTGCAAATGCAGCAGCAAGTCGGGATCGACGTCTCCTGTAAAGAGACGAACCGCGCGTCCACCAATCCCGGGTCACCTCGTAGTACACGTGACCGGATTCCACCTGCGATATTTTTCCGCAAATTTATAAGCGTTGCGGGCAAACCGTACGTACAGCCCCTCAATTTTTCTCGAGCGAAAAATTCTTCACTCGTTCTTCTGATTTGAATGGCGCGGTTTTCGAATCGAAGAAGCTTAAACATGTCCTTTGATTGAAAGTCCCGATGCAATAACTTCGAATGTTCGCGAAATTCTATCGCGTGACGGTGGTGATCGCCGACCGTAAAGTGCAGGATTATGGAGACCCGGAAGTAACTCCATAATCTGAAAAAATATGGCGTGACATGGAGGTTTTCGAAAGGTAATAAATAAGTGTAAAGTCATACGTGTGAATGAAGAACGGCTACGATTGTCACATTTTAAATCTAATCGATCGACGTAGCTTTGATTCATAAAGCAATGAATGTATAATTCTTTTCCCACGGCGCTGACAGGTGAGCGACGTTGTATAGCTCTGATTTAACATACCTGCGTAGAAGGGCCAGCAGCATTCTATTGCAATAGAATTACATAAGACTTTAATACCTCGAGAACCAAGATTAGATTAGCCGGTCTCAAGTTTATCGAGCGGCGTAAGATTTAACGACTGTATTACTTCTCCTGCACAGTTGTTAAATTGATCCCGTTGCACTGCAACGCCATATCAAGCGTTAGAAGATTTTGAATTTCAGAGGATGAGAAGGAGGGAGAAAGAACTCTGGAGAATTTAACTTCGCGTACGGTTCGAAGAGGTAAAACATGAATAAAAATAAAAGTATATATAATACCTACATACCTATATGATATACATTATATAGCTCCATAAGGCAATAATACCGCGCAAGATTTCTCTTATAGGATATAATAAATTCGAGCAAAATTGTTTCGAGTTCAACTACCAACCACCACCATCGCTAGAGAAATCGAGGTGGAGTAGGTATTACGAGAAGTCAGATCAAAATCGTAAACGAATAGAGTCGAGTTTTACGCACGGTAAATTTAATGGCTTACTTTTATATTAATATCTGTGCGTGCATTAATAAAAGCGCCAGCTTGTCCACTTTTCATATATAGTTAGAAAAAAAAAGTAGATAGCTCAGCAGATGGCGATTTACCCTACGCGAATGATCGAAATGATTGCGCGGTATACGGGAGAACCCAAGTTTTAATTTTAATTTTTCTGAACGTACCTTAATTCTACATTTAATGCAATTTTCTCTTTCCTTGTAAATTTCATCGCTTGGCATACAGGAGGTGAAAAAAAAGAAAATAAAGCGAAGCGAATAAGGACTCTATTCATATACGGAATTACACCTTGAGCGGCTACGAACCGACGTTTATAATTGCTTGAAGTCGCACATTATCATCTCCGACCCACAAAGGGGTTGAAAAAAAGGAAATTGACGAAAGACATAAAACCCACACTTCTCTTATTTTCTCTCTGAAAAAGTACGGGGAAAAAAAATATCAGAAGCCTTAATTACGCAGGGTGCGGTATGTGCGCGGTAGGATAAGCAGCGTGCGCGGCAATTTCAATGATCGCATGAGTTGAATAAAGAGCGCGAGTTTTCCTAAAAATTTTTTGTCACGGAACAAACAAACAACTGACCCTTAACACGATGAAAAAACTGAAAATAAAAGAAGAAAATAAATAATAGTAGAAAGAGAGAAAGAAAAAACTTGACCCAAAAACTGAAAACTCGCCAACTTGTTTTCTTTTATGAATCTAGAAAAAAGAAGAAATGGAGATCAAGAAGGCAGAAAACCTCAAAGCTCTTTGCAGGACGCTGCCATACCTGTTTGAAAAATGAAAAATAATTATAATAAAAATTCAAGCGCGGAAAAAAAGAAATTCGACGGAAGCAAAAGAGAAAAATGTATAAAGAAGAAGACGACGCAAAAGCTGCACGAAACTTACATACCCACACACGTTTACTCGGAAATATATGTACTGTATAATTAGAATATCCTGGGAAGCTGTGTGGAATTTCTGTGCACAAACACGTGCATCGAGTATAAGTTTGGTGGCCAACTTTTGGGATTTCTGTTTTCGAAAATTTATAGTTCTTTTGGTTTTCAGTAAACGTCGAGGCATGTGCGTCAGTTTCAGAGGATATATGGTCGCCTCGGCGGCAGCGGGCTCGAATCTCCACTGCGACGCGCCTTTTTCACGACCTGCTGCAAGTCAAAACGACGTAACGTCAGATGATCAGCTCTGACGATGCTCAAAATGTGAACTCGACTGCTCAACTGACGGTTTCGTACATAGGAGTAATATATAGGTATATACGATTTATGTATCTACCGAACATACGGAGCGAAAAGGCACGCCACCCGATCGCGGGACGAACAGGCATGAATGAAGTGGCGCTTGTGGTTTTTGTTAGAGGAAAGAAATGAGGCTATTTATCAATGACCTCCTCCGCAATTCTCCCCAACCAGCAAGCAGAAGCAGCAGCAGCAGTAGCAGCAGCATATACGTACTTCTTCTCTGATCTCTCTCTCCTTCTTCTATCTCTGCATTTTCTCTCTACCTCCATTGAGTTTCACCGTGCACATGCAGTGCGCTGCGTCTGCATTATATAGGAATGGCTTTAAAGGTTTTACCCACAAACCAATCTCCTCCCCAACGATCTCTCGTTCAACGTATGCGTCCAGAAGTTCAACCGACTTCGTAAAGTACATAATATCAACTTTATACGTTTTCGTTGGACTGCAGAAATGCCAAGGAAACTGAAAAAAGTATACTAGGAAAAAAAATGCGAAAAGAAATTCTACTCCAAACGTGTTTATAAATTATTATTAAGTATAATACACGTGTATACGAATGTATAATTCCGCCTGTGTACAGCGAGAGTCACAAGTTAGAAAAAGAAAGAGATAATATTAGAGAGATGCGTTACACAGACCATGGATTGTTGATCTGTTTCGTTAACTCGGTTAGTCAAGCGTTGATCCGTGCGCTGCTTGTTTCGACGCTTTTCTGACAGAGGCAATTAATAACGATTCAGTCTTTTTATTTCCTCCGATATTTTTTTTATTTCATTTCCTCGATTTTTATTTTTATTTTCGTTTTTCACTCAACACCGTAGCAATCTGAGTCATTTATTAGCAATGAATTTTCATTAGTGGAATCGTTCGGTCGAAGCGACGCCGCGTCTCCATCTCCGCAGCTATATCTCCATCTCCCTTTACACATAGCACCGGATCACTGGTTCCCTTTAATCTCCATACTCTAATCTCGATCTGATTTATAACGGTTTCAAGTGAGACAAAAAAATAATTCTACCCCGCTTTATATCGATCTGATAAACCGAATACTACCCGATCCCCTTCCATCGGGAATTTACCCGGAGTATAAAGGGTGCTACAAATCGAGTGAAAAAGAACAACAAAAAAAACATAACCCGGTTTCTCATTCAACTCCCGAGACGATTTTCATCAACTGATTATTTGTCTCTTGAATTAAAATGCATTCGGAACGATGACACATCGCGTTGGTTGAACACCTCTCACTGCGTAAAAGCTGTACTGCCTATCAGAAGACGCAGGTGATGCAGGTGCTTTTCAATTCGATCCTTTAGAAGATGTATAAAACTAGACTCAAAGTTCTCAAAGGAACGGCATAAGTTTGTACGGGTGTATAATGCACGTACGTGCGTATACATGATAGATAAAATATAAACGCGTTAACTGCAGTAGTTTACCTGGGAATTACAATCTTACCTGTATGTATACGCTGGTTAGGTAGAGCTACGCATTTATATCCCAGGCCACCTATTATGCGGCAAAAGTTGCCTGCAGAAACTTCTCCAACTCTCACATACAAATCAGGGCAGAATCAACAAGATTTACGATCTCTCCTCTCCCTACAGGCCCTGGACAGACAAGTTTCAAGTTTCTCCAAGTTTATATGTACGGAGGCATGTTTCTATACCGTAGCTATTGCACGTAGGTTGGTACCGCGCAGCTACTCTTCATTTTTCCAGAATCTACTTTATTACAAATCTGTCTCGCTGGCATGAATATCGATTCCTCTACATTCCATTTGCTCAATTTTTTTTTTTTTTCATTTTTCTTCGCGTAATTCCGACCGGATCCTCGCAAGTGAAATATTAGGTGAAAATATACTCAAGTGTATGCGTATAGATTGAATATCTTATTCGTGGAAAACGGGGTGAGAATAAAAATGAGACGTAAAATTGAAATCGTGAGAACTGAAATTCGAATAATAATCATGAACTCTGTAAAGAAGCGATAAAAACGACATCATCACCGTGGCCAAAACCGGCGTTCGTTATAACAAGATAGTATACAAATACCTACACCGACATAGAGGTAATAAAAATAAGTTGTAGTTTTTTTGTTCCAATAATATACCTACTTCTTTTGATTCGTGTTCTCTTTTTTCATTCGTCGTTTTTTGCTTGTTCGCACATCCATTACCGCTTTCAACGTTCGATGTCGTTTCGATCATTAATACTTTTAAGAGGGATTTAATTCGGTAAAAGAAAAGTTGAAAGGAAATCCCAGTATTCATCCCCTCTCCTACAGAATATTTCACAATTTCTCATTTTTCGACATCATCTGTCGCTCCCGAATACGCAATCTACAAATTAACTATTCATATAGGTACAGGGATACGTATGCTTTTGAAAGAAGTAAGAATTACGTTCGTTTTTTATTTTTTATACAAAAAATTAAAAAATATGAGGTAACCATAATCGGATACAACCATCGAGATAATAAAGCTGTGGATAAGTCCTTTCTATAAATTTTGAAATATATTATACGGGGGTATATCTAAAAACAAAGAGAAAAGTAAATGAGAAATTTAACACAGGTGCAAATGGTTCACGTTTGAATTAATAACCACAGTTGTAACGTCGATGTTTTCTCGTGTTTGATTTTTTTCTTTCTATTTTTAACCATAACTATTCCTGCAGGTAACCCGGTGAGTATGAAACACGGTCTATGCAGCAGTTGCAGGTAAGAAAATGATATTTGAGGGAAAAAACAATGTCCCACTGTGTCACGACAGATAATAAAGATAAGCAGCTAGCGATATTCACAGTTAAACACGAGAATCAGCCGAGAGTAGGATTATACGGTCGAAGGCAGAAAAGAGAAAAGAGAAAGAGAAGAAGGGCGAGGGTTTAACACGACGAAGTTAGTTTCTTGTTTTAAAGCCCAGTTTTTCCAAGCCCAAAAGATTTTATCTAATGGACAACGAAAATAATGGTTGCACCGTGCATATAAGCTGCTGCTGCTGCTGCTGCTGCTGCTGCTGCTGCTGACGATGACGATAATGATGATGATGATGATGATGATGCAGAGAGGCTACTCGAACCGAGCATAATTTATAGTAGTCATGATAAATTAGACGAGGCGCTACGAAAGAATGTTTCCAAGATTGTGGGAAACCGAAATCTCAGCATTCGATTCACTTAACGTTTAGCAGTGCGACACGATTCGGTCTCTCGACAAGCGATTACTTCACTTCGTACTGACTAATTACGTCTCCGTAAAAATTATCAAACCACTGATAAGGTGGTGAGCTTCGGAACACTCCTCAGCCCTGCGACATCTATGACGCGGAGCGAGTCGAAAGAGTCGAAGCAAAACCGAGGGAATGAATTCGAGAAATTATAAAACGCCTTGACATTCTCCGGTTCAGTTAGCCTTCAACCGTGCAATCTGCGGCAAAATTCACGTTGTATTGCAGAAGATGAGGCAAAAGCATCGGAAGCCACGCGGGAACGAGCGAGGCGACCGCTTCGGCAGCAGAAGCAACGGCAGCAGAGGCAGCATCGCCATTACCATAAAGCCAAGATTTTTATGAGAAGTGTGCCTCCCGTCTGAAACACGGGTAGTCCTCAACTACGAGTCGCTTCGTAGGGTATATTCCAGGATCCCCGGGGGATCCCCGCCGAGTTTCCAGTCGTTATCAAAATTCCGTCAGAGTGGACCAACGTCATACACGGGAACGCGGGCCATGTGTCTTCCTCGTTTATAGGCAAGGACAAGAAGGAAGGACACGCGCAGCGAACAAACAGAAAATAAATAAAAAAAAGATTAAAGAGGAAGGCGACCTCTGCAGTGACGATCCACCCGGCGGCGGTGGCAACGGCGTCTCGCTCTTCGTCTCTTTTCTTTTCTTTTTCTCATTCACAGGATTCACCCGGGTAATCGTTGCGCCGTTTTCCCCGGACTCGACAGGTAGCGAGTAACCCTGTCGGCTCTAATACCCGCCGTCAACGAATCACGCGACAAATAATCGTAAAGTCCCCGTTTTACGTCGCGTCGGATCGCGTCGCTCCGTTAGGCCCCCGAGGTACAACCTAAGAGGTCCCCGAGGTTCCCAAGTTCTTTCCCTTTCTCCCCCTTCAGCAGCAACCGACTCCGGGGTTCAGGAGCAACAGCAATCCCGTATTATACTCAACTCCGAAGAAACAACTCTCGTCGGTGATAATGAAAGTCGGCATATATATACACACAAGACCATGATATGTACGCATCGTTTTACTGCAGCAAGAACGAGAAGATCTTAAGGTTATGTGAAAAGCTGGATGAGACGATGGGAGTCGACTCGATTTTAATTTTTTTTTTACTTCGTTTTATTTGAATTTTTTTTTTTTTGTTTTACCCTACCGCGATGCACTCGTCTCTTATCTTTCGCGGTGATCAAAAACTCCGCCTTTCATTTCTAGGTAAAATAAAATCAGAAAAATAAAAACAAAAAACAATTGAACGAGTAACATGATTCAAAGATATCTTAATGATCCAGCAGAGTACGCGATGTCCGGGATGATACGAATATATTTTTATCAATTTTTGGAGCAAACAACTCAAGTGAATGAAGAACCACGTGATTTTCAGGGTTAATGGAGAAACGTTCCCACGGATAATTATTATCACCGTGTACGGATTTTGGTAGTGGCGTGGTACGTGAGGGTTGATGAAGATTTATGCGTACCCATATATATCTATAGATTTTTCAATTTTACTCTCCAGATTAAGAACGTTATTCTCGTGTAGAAATATGTTTGAAAAACGGCGAAAACCTGTTATACACTTATTTCTTTTGAAATTATTTATTTATATAGGCGTTGATCAGATATAACTCAGATTCGAAGTACCGTAAAGAGGAGCTACTGCTTTTGCTGCTGCATCGAGTATAATAATTCGATAAAACTTTAATGAGTGCAGAGGAAGATTTGAAACGCGGTTTAAGTCGATGATAATAATCAACACCGAAAACTTGCTGTTCACCTGTTTAACCAGATAATCAAACTTATCTTTTGATCGATCCGACGAAACTTGTTTATTAAATCAGCTGATCAACTCGCGAATTATACAGTCGAGCTACTCGTCACACGCTGTAATTCTGCTGCCGATGTGCACGAAATGCAAATTTGCTGGATCGTGAATTTTTCAATCCAAATTCGATCATTCGTCAAAAACTAAGATACGAAGAACGCGGGCGATTTGATGCAGAAAATAAGGGCGTTCGTTTGAAATAACGCTGATCTGATAAATTTCCATCGTAAAAGCGGATATTTTACGAAGTTTAGAACGGTCGCTCGAAACCTTTACCTTTGCCCTGTCCGGGGAAATCTTCTCCCCTTCCCCGCCTCCCTTCATAAAACGAGAGTGAGCTGAATGAAAGCGAAGTTGGAGGCGTGGGTAAAGGAGTAGTTAATTACCAGAGATAGAGTCATTAAGCAGCAACCAGTCTGAGTCTGCGTGCCCGACGCCCGCCCGCAGCTAGTCGACCGGGTGCCCCACGCCAGGGAGTCTTCTCTCCGCCAACTTTTATTGCTCTTTCCTTCCCTACTTCCTTACTTACTTACTTACTTACTTACTCGCTTACTAACTTAGGTACTTACTCAAACAACGCGACGCTCCAGTTGAAACAATTATCGACGAGATTCTTCGTCCGACATTGGCGATATTTCTATCGTTCCAATTTCTCCCACGTTTCTGTGGGTTACGCAGTAAAGGGGAGTTCCGAAATACATGTTCAGAGACTCGGGGAAGCCGTTGAAAAAAAAAGAAGACAAGGTTGGTTTTATCTCTGTAGATAGTATTGGTCGTATTCGATCTGAAAATAAACGGTCGTCCTTGTCCCGAAGCGCATTTTCATAACGAGGGACGTTGAGGATTCCGTTTACATCTAGCTGCTTATATACCTCAGTTTGCGAGTATAAACGTTGGCGGTTGTATCCCTCGGGACAATATTGTTTGAGCAAACACGTTAACAAGAGTGTGGTGCTCCTGGTGTTAACAATGTATACCGAGACATGATGGTTCTTGGCCACGAACCAACGAGCTTTCCGCTACTATATACCCAGTGTTGGTGTTCCTGAAGAACCCTCGGGTGCCGCGCGGCGCGACAGAGAATCAGAGCACACAAAGCGAAGACATCAACCACACCCTGGGTTGTGTCTAGGTAAATAAAGACCGGGTATAGTGTAGCGAAAGACCAGAAGGACCGAAACAAACCGGCGCGATGGGAGAGACCGAAAAACCAACCGATATACGCGCGGCTCTTATGATGTCCCATGCAATAGCTCAGGTTTCAAAGAGGAGCCACTTTACACCTACCCAAATAGAAGAAACTCTTCGAGACGTTATACGCAAAAAAAAACCCTCTCTTGTCACACGAAAGTTTTTCGTGTAATTTCGATTAGCATCGTAACAACGAAGATATCGAGTAATTTGATCAAAGTCCGATCATCGTCGTTGCGATTATTCCGTGGGAAAAAAAAGATTCGCTGTGAAAATAAGTCCGGATCGAAACTCCGTATTTGATCCCAGCGATCGTCTCTGAATTTCATTTCGCACATTACGTTGATAAAAATAAGACCGGATCACGTAGCTGCGTATCCACAAAGGTGGTGCGCTCGTCGTGGACTGTAGAATATCTGAAGTTGGTTACGGGGATGGAGACGATTTAATACAGAAGCAAACGCGTAAACAGAGAGGCGCGTCTTTACCGCGGCTCGTATTTTAAACCTCCTCCTCGGACGTAACGTGAACGCGTAGTCGAGTATATTATCGAACCCGTATACGTATTCGACGTCCTCGCGGTACAGCAGCGCGCCCATGTCCCTTGCACACGTCTGCCTTACACCGCGGGATAACTTTTCCCAGATATCGATCGTCCCCGTGCACTCTGTACGAATATTATACCCTACATAGGCTACGCAACGCGAATACTTTCGCAGCCCAAACGAGTGAATTTGCAGATTAGATTTACGCCAGAAAAAAATAATTAGAATACATGTCGATTCGTCTGGTCATTCCGCTAAGTTTTCAAAAATTTACATTGACTGACAGTATGTATCATAGTTCATATTTGCCCTTAAGAAAAATATTTCAGCGATAGTAATAATGATAATGCCGATGATAATAATTCCGGCACATATAATTCTATGATTTAGCAATTGCGCGTGAGCTGACCGCGATCGAGAGAGTTGCTGCAGATTCCTAATCTTAAGTGGTTCTGGTCTATATCCACTCTCTTCCGATCTCCTCAGCGATAAGAACGGAAGCTAAAGAAATGACTCGGCAACCGGATGTAGGCCGCGAGTCCCCCCGATCTCTTCTTCTTTTTTTCACTTTATTTCATTTGGTTTTTTTTTTATTTTCTATTTTTTCTCAAGAGTAAATGAGTCGCCCGTCTCGGGCAGATCTGAGAAATCCCATATAACTCCTTAGGTTCGCTCGTCTCAAATCAAAACCGCTATGAAACCGATTCGAAAACCGTGACAGTCACGAGACCGGTAAGCTACTTTTTTTAACCGTCCAAAAAAGGTGGAGAATAAAATAAAAGCACAACAAAAAAAATTCTTTTCGTAAGAAACCACGACGGAGAATTACCAAGTATGTACGTATAGTGTGTATACATACGTCACATGACCCGTTATAATCGACGAATCAAAAAGCACAACGTATAAATCGTCTCAATTGTTTCTCTGTGGTTATATGTTGATCTTTTTTATTCTCTCGATTCATTTATTTTTACCGCCTCCTTTCCAGAGGCGGGATGGTAAATTGTCGCAGATCCTGCGGGACAGCATGGCGTTGGCTGCGCAGGAGAAGTTTCCGATCGCGCGGTAGCGAGAATAGGGGGAAAAAAAATAAGAAAAAAAAACAAGGAATCGACGCGGAGAATACGAACCGAACGGTGCGAACGCGTATACCGGTCATCCGGAAAAAGACAAATGGCAGGCAAACCAGAATCCATGGACAGGATAGTATAACCATTACTTATTACCGGGTGTCACCTCACCTCGAGTAGCATGCCTTACTTAGAATTGGGTGTATATAGACCGATGTGTGCTGTACGTTGTACGCACATATTCTGCGAAAACAAGCACCGTTTAATAAATAAGTGTACCACCTAATTCGCTTGATGTATAGAGTGACTTGCGAAAGTCGACCATTAAACAGCGTGAAACTTGTAGACGTATGTAATAATACGCACACTCCATCTGTGGATTAATTTCAAATGCTTGATAAATGTCCGCGGAGAATTGAATAAGGATAATATAAGTAGATGGATAAATGAAAAAACCCCTGCAGTTACTGACAATGAATCTTATGATGTCTCCTACGTATTCAGAGATAGGAAAAGTTTTAAACTTCCGGCTCCTCCGAAAGGAGCTTTTTCTTCTGATTTAGAGTCCTGCAGGCTGTTCCGCGAGAGTTTTTTTCAGTCATACATACGCAAAGCCACATGGGTATTTGTATTACGATAAATAGTAAAGTTCAGATAGCATATAGCTAGAATACTACCGGGTGGTTGCAGCGGCACTAATGACACGCGGTTTAGTTTCCCGTAGTGAGTTAAGATCAAATGCGGTAGATAAATACCTGTAGGTATACAAGGTATATACGTCTATTACCCACAATAGTAGGTACCTCGCGAAGTGCAGCAAACATCAGAAGTGCACGTCCGTATCTCAGCAGCAGCAGCAGCAGCAGCAGCTCTTCTGCAGTGTTTCCAGTCTTTGAAGGATAATCTTACTCCCCTTTAAAAATCGCACTCGCGTCAACGGCGCAACACAGCGAGATCGTTTCTTCTGAATCTTCAGTTATATACGAGAGTAAGAAAGACCATCCCGCAAGATATTCTTTAGGGTGCAGGTGCCTACGTCGCGACGCTTATAGCAACTCGCGACGGCTGTCTGACGACGTCCGTCGATGCCGAGCGATAACGTTTTATTTATCTATTTTTTGCGTTTCTTCTTTCTATTCTTCTTTCGTTTCGTCGTGTTTTATTTTTTCTTTGTTCAGTTTCTTCATTTTTCTTTTTTCCTCGTCTTTTTTCCCTCCTTCATCCGCATAGGCACGGCATAAGAACCGCTCTGCGGAAACTTGGCGAGCTGGGAACTCCGATAGTATCTCTTATAACGTTATATAGCTACAGGTAACTCTGATCCAGGTTAGCTTTTAAACCGAAGTCAGCGCAGCTCAGCTTCGTATATAAGTTCGAGATTCGCGGGGCCACCGGCCGTGTCTTTCCACCAGAAACCGGAAAGAAAGAAGGAATCGAGAATTGTACGGCATCAAACCCGTCGTCGCGCTTCTTCTTCTTCTTCTTCTTCTTCTTCTTCTTGTCAAGTCCCAACGGCGTCGCGACGACCCTGCGTATAGTGTATTCCCGATGCAACGGTGCAGCGTATCAGAAATGTCGATTATTCCGTGCCGCAGCTGCACCAACTTTTGCAATGAAAGCTCCTGCAGTTTACTACCACTGCGTTGTACTCATCAAGCTATACCTACTTCAACTCTTCTTTATTGCCGATGACCACAGCAGCGTTCGCTGTGTGCTCCGAGTTCTCGCGGACGCGTGCCCCAGGAATGCAGTTCTCTCGAGCAAAACTCAGCCGCTGCTCGAAGATACTTGAACGGTCGAGAATAATTTTGTTTTTGGTTTTGTTCTGTTTTTTTTTTTTCTTGTCATTTTTCATTTTTTTCATCGTTTTTCAAGTTATGCAGTCCTCGCAGCGCGCACATTGCCATTTCCTATCCTAAAGAGTTGATGACCAATCAAAAATCGAAATAAGAGATGAAAACCCGAAATTCGAGATGAGCCTCGCGTTTTTGAATTCGCGATCTATAAAATTGATCGAGGTGTCGCCAATTTATTGCTTCAAAAAGTAATAAAATAAGGATATCTCGATGAGATTTATTTCTAGCTTAATTTACTCGACGGTTTCGTGTTCCTGAGGTCAAAATACGTAAGAAAAGTGTCATACGATCAATTTTAAAAATTCTTCATTTTTGACCCCAAAATCGACAAAAATCTAAGGTATACCCCTTTGGATTTTTTCAATTTCTGGGCCAAAAATGAAGTATTTTTAAAATTGATCGTAGGACACTTTTCTTATGCATTTTGACCTCAGAAATATGAATCCGCTGACTAAATCAAGTTACGTTGGAAAAGTGTTCTGCAATCAATTTTGGCAATACTTTATTTTTTACCCCAAAATCGAAAAAATCCAAAGGGGTATACCTTAGATTTTTGTCGATTTTGAGGTCAAAAATCAACTTTCGATTTAGATATGGTTCAATAGGCGTTTATAGGCTATTCTATAGTATTTTTTGCTCAGGAATCCAAATCAGCTAACCAAATTGATCTGTCTATAAAAATGTCCGAGTTATAATCGATTTATCGACATATTCGAACCATTTGAACTTCACGCAAGTTTGTAGAATAAGTTTACAGGTTCGGGGTTAATATAAAGTACCAAAAATTGTGAAACCTCCTTTCGAAAGTAGGTGTATATTATTAAACACATTACGAGTACGTTCGGCCGGGCGTGTTCAAGTAGCGAAACGGACCCCGCGGGCGTTGCATTTATATAGTTGTAAAATGTATTGTACATAGCGATGTACGTATAGGAGAGTATGTGAAAGTATGTATGTGCCGAGCTCGTTTAATATTAAAGAGATAAGAACGGGTACTCACCCATTTAAGCGACGGGGCATATACATGCCCTTGTTAAACAAGAGATGCATTTTTCACCTCTCCCCATATTATAACTTAAGACAATTCGCTGCCGTGGTAATCACACACCCTGAGAGAGCAGGATGTTCCGTGAACGGGGATATTCGCGACTCGCGATCAGATACCGAGCTAAAAAGAATTGCGATACAAGAGTAAAAAGAAATTACGTGTACACGCAGAGAAGGAATTAGGATAGTGAAAAGAGTGAGAGAACTATAGCGCTGCAGCGGAGCCTGAGCCGACCGCTGAGGTGAGAAGAAAAATAGAGGAAGAAAAACGTCCACTGCGGAGGGTTTTTAGCGTAAATTTAAATACACGTACAGCATCGTATATACGAGAAGGAGAGCACGCGGAGCGGTATACCTATAAAGTATATGGTATACCTATATGTATGTATAAGAAGCGCAGATTAGTATCGCGCGTACTTCCGCTTCTGCACTAACTGCATGCCTGATGCATTCCTGATTAATAGGTTACGAATTGGTTGGACAGCGGTCAACCCATGAAGTCTTGTTACACACTAATACGCGCCATAGCTGTACGTATATACCTTGTCCATCTTATCTTCATTCTCTATATACCTAACCTACCTTATTACCTTATACCGCTCCGATGCTCTTTTACCAAGACGATTCGTCTCTGTCTTTAAAAAC
Source organism: Athalia circularis (assembly GCA_963978495.1). Classification (NCBI taxonomy): domain Eukaryota; kingdom Metazoa; phylum Arthropoda; class Insecta; order Hymenoptera; family Athaliidae; genus Athalia; species Athalia circularis. The sequence continues at coordinate 15,203,504 of OZ021698.1, read as the reverse complement.
CAAAACTCAACGCTCTGCACCCCGGATTGTTGCAAGACCAGAAAAAGTCGAATTAACTCAGCGAATAAGTAAAAAAAAAAATTAAACATCAAATAAACGGCCAACGTCCGAGAATATAACATTATTTAGAAGTAATCGATGTCGTATATTAGTTTTAATCCTGCATTATTAGAATTCTCGAAGGCGTGAAATAAAAATATACGCATTTATACCTACTCTGACTTAACTTTGGATAGGATATAATATGGTTATGAGATTAATCCGACTATGCAATCCACTTATTAGTTACAATGTACGTTCACAGGTACCTAATTAAAACCGTATATAGACCGATTGTCCATATACACTCCGCGAGGCGATTGTTGATTAGATTATGTATTTATAATAAATAAAATATATTAACACACCTGCATCACATACGCGATTGTGGTAAGTGGATGTAAAACTCCCTCCCCCTATTTATTTATTATCATTACATTTAATTATATATATATTTTTTGCTCCTTCCGGATGTGCGCGGACAGTACATTATATACCTATACCTGTATAATACACATCCAGTTGAGTTATTGAAATCCTCGTGGTATTTAACTGTATATAAATACGCGAAAGTAGTTTTCTTTTTCTTCTTTTCTTTCTATTAATTACATTTCACTGTATAGATATTTATTCCAAATTCAGAACTCAGGATTCAACAGCTGGTTGGTAAATTTAATAATGGGTGAGAAATATAAGTGTGCAGTAATAATAAGAAGCGAGAATTGTTGAATCGCGTAACTTCCAGACCATAAAATTAATGCTAACTGCCTTTAAATTTGCCAAAAATAACAGGCGATATGTACTCGGTACGTAAACGCCGTGTATATTTCGCACAGTGTTTTTGCAGCGTTCAAATAAAACGGGTTCAAAGAAAAGAGATGTGCATGGAATAAAAAATAGCGATCCTCCAACTCTTTCTCGTTTTTTTTTTTTTAAGTAAGAGGGATGAATTAGAACAAAATTTAATGCACATACGGAATATCAGGCGTTAATTATATATACACGAAGGAAGTAGTAATACGAAAATAAAACAAATGCTGTTGAACTTTGTGTTTAACAACGGTAACGTAAGTGCCGAAGAAGAGGTCTCGATTTTTTGGAGAAGAGAAGAGAAGAGAAGCGAAGCTGCATGCCACTTTGTATATGGGCAAGTACATCATGTATGTTTGCAACTTAATTTGTGCTCGTTAAACACATTACGTAAATATTCATGCATACATACCTGTACGAGTATTTCTTCAACCTGCATCGAACAGTTAGGCCGATGAAAAATGAAATGAATAAAAAAAGTAGAACTTTATCTCGATGATAAACTATATAACGTGTGTTTCGTAATTCGTGAAAGGTTCTATACATTTGAAATAAAGCAATTATCGCAGACTTTGATGAATGAAAGAATTTATTTCATGCAATATATTTTTCCTATATATATGTATACGCGTATAGGTATATAAGAAAAAAAAATCATCCGCGCGCGAACTTTGAACCGCATATTGTGCACGTTTATAAATATATCCTCCAAGTGTTACTAACTCGTGCAGCGTAGCAGCAGCAGCAGCAAAGCACCAGGATCGACAAATTAGCGCGTTAATTAAGGAACAACCTACATCAGAATAGGTATATATCCTTTGACCGGTACACGCCGCGAGAAGCGTGATATACACATAGGTATATACATGTTGGGTATATACTATACATATTGTGGGGGCGTGAGTTGCGTAAATATTTGTATAATTTATCGTCAAGTAGGTATATACGACCGCGATATATACATGCGTATATATGTTATTATGTATATATAAAAAAAATGACGTAAAAAAGCTATGGCTTGTTTAGTTCGCCCTTTTAATTAAGGCAACTCGTGTAGGTATAGAGGTGTACGCATGTATATCCTGCTCTCGAGTGTGGGATGGTATATATATGTATGTGATTCCCGCAGGATCAGTTTTTTGACCTGAAAAAAATTAATAATAATAAACACCTTTCAACAATTAACCATCCGGTTTCCCAGAGGTTGGTCGTTGGCCCGGAATTAGGATCATCGAGGCGCGCTAAAGCCGCGTTTCCAGGACTTCCGGGGTGAAGTAGAGTGCCATTTATCTTTGTCAAGCCACGGCTCCGTATAAATTCCCCTCCTCCTACGCCCCCGTATACACACCTCAGCTACATCAAAGTGCAAAAGGTTATAAAGAACGAAGCGCAAAGAACAGATTAAATATCGCCGTAATAAATGCTTCGCTGCTGGGGGTCCGCTCCTAATTCCCGCGCAGGTTGAAACCGCTATTTCTAATTCATTTCGCAACAATCATGCGTGTATACCTACAGATATACACGTCGTATACGTATCCGTACGCGAGTGAGTAGATTTTAAAGCATATCCGAGCAAGTGCGGAAGGATGTGCCTCCGTAGATATATACATATACATACCTATATATTCTGAAAAGTCTCCTATGTATACGCGTGCAGTGCACGCGGAATTAGAACCGTTATAACGGGTTGCAACCAACGAGATGATTATCTCAAGGTTATCTATCACTCCGCATTACGTCACGCAATTATTTACACCAGACTACACACTCCTATTATCCATCCTGCACCTCGCACCTCCGTTGGATAACCAACACCGGAGCAATGTTTTACATATTTACTATATGTACATAATGTACATATTTACGCACATAGGTACGACAAGATTTCCACGATAACGAAAATTCCCAACTAGACTCCTGGGACCGCGTCCTCGGAAAATATTGGAAGAAATAAATTTGTGCCCAAAAAAAAAAAAATCATACGGTCCCCGTACGACATCGTAATCAAATCTTTCTCCCAGAGCACATCGTACAAATTTTATAATCACGATCATTTCCGTGGCAAGCCACCAGATGCCTCTTACTCCCGGCGTGTGAATAGCGCGTTTCATCGTTCGCTCTCTGGGATGCTGTGTGCGGTCCAGCACAGGGAGTCCATTCTGATTCTGTTTTAAAGCGGTGTTGGTAGCGGCGGAGGAGAGAAAGAGAGAGAGAGAGAGAAAAAGAGAGAGTAACGTCGCCCTGTCACCGAGACGACAGCGTCGACCAATGGGACGTTCAGCTGGTCCCCTTCTCGGTTTTTGATTGGTGGACCGCGGGCACCGCGATCGACCGGGACGCTAGGAGGCCGCGCCTGGAGGAGGCTGCGTGTCGAGTCGGGTTAGGTTGTAACTCTCTATACAGGGACTCCCCTCCAACGGTTTTGGTTCCGTCACCCCATGCGCTGGCTGGCTGGCCGACTGAAAACGCGCGCGGCACGGTGGCGGTCAAACACGACTGTCAAAATTCAAACAGTGTAACAAGAACTGAAACACAGAGTTTACCTAACTTCTTTTTTAGTTCCTCTGCTTTTTTTTCCTCTGTAAACACGCGCGCTCGCCGTATCCAGCTATATGATCATGGTAGCAATAACGAAACACGGTAATTAATTCGGCCGGATAGCCTCTGTCCCAAAACGTCGACCTGAGTTATCATTATCTCTGTATATATCCTTACTTTTTTTTCCTCCGGTCTAGCTACTCCCGGATGACCCTAGTTCTCAGGGGTTAATTGTTCTCATCCGAGAAACTCGCTACCTCGACGACCTCGGTGTCGAGGTGAGAACGAAGGTGTTAAAATGTCTCTTTATGTTACATCTCGTCTCTCCAGGCTAATTTCGAATGAATTGAGAAACTTGTAATCTACACCATGGAGGGGCCGGGGTTGGAATAGCCGAAATAATCGTGTAGTTTCGAGTTCGAGTAAAACTCGACCGTCGAAACGAGGAAACATAATCTCCGCGTCGAAATTAGGTAGCGAAATTTCGCGTACACATGCGTGCAGGAAAACCGCAGACTACAGTCGATATAGGGTGAAAAAAGAAAGCGCGGAGTAGAAATAATCCAAACGTTACGAGGCGACGCTTGCCGTCGGAAATATTAAGCTGACTTTCCTCTGCAACGTTTGCCTCGCTACATGCGAGTTGGAATCGCGCAGTCGCAGCGACGTCGTGGTCCCGGCGCACCCGGGCGTACCTACCCCCGTTAGATCCCTCCCATAATCCCCAACCCCCGTTGAAAAAATCAGGGGGTTGCGATCCTCGTCTCGTCGTCGTCCGCGTCTGCGGACGCCGTTAGCGGCCACCCCTCTACTGCGCTGATGCCGAATACCATCCAGCTGCTACTCCCTGAAACGTCGCGCGCGGTACGTCCGTCGGCCGTCGTCGTCGCATCCGGGACACCCACCCGTTTTCACTATCAGAAAATCCCTCTGGTGCGACTGCGACAGAATCTCCGATTGTTGGCTCGTTTTTTTCCTTTTTTCATTTTACATTTTTCGTTCGGTATGTATAGTAAGTTTTGTACCGTAAAAACAACTCGTCGGTATAAAAAACCATCCGACTAACGTAAGCGCGTGGCAACGTTTGTACGTGGCGGATTTATCGCTATATCTATATTCCGCGCGGGTTAAAGTTTAAGGGCGCGGCGGAACGACGCGGCTAACGTCGTGGCGTCGCTTCGTCGGCCAGCTTAAGCTCCTAGCTGCCGCTGATGGTGCTCCTCCTTGTGATACTCCTGGTGCTGTACCGGCAGCTAGCAGCTATCGCGTATCGTATACGTTTCGCGTCGTCGCGCAACGCGCACCCGATCTAAGAGAGGCCGCCGCGCAATCTTTTTGTCCGCGTTTTATGTACCTGTACCACCACCTTATACAACGCCCGCTAATTGCTCCCGCGCCCAAGTGACAATTACTTCGGTATTATATATGTATACGTACAGCAGAAAATCGTGCGAGTTTTACTTCTGTGTCTGCTGCTCGCGTACATAACCATCTGTACGTATGTGTTGTGCAGTGCGCATATATATGTGTGTTATATACATGTTTCATTAACATGCTGTAATATATACCCCTGCGCGAGAAAGGATCATACGAAGTTTTTTTATTTTTTGTCCTTCTGTTTTTCCTTCGCCGGGCTGCTGCAGCGTGAAACGTCTTTTGTTCCCTGCAACTTCCACCCGCAGCTGCTGCTGCTACCGCTGAAAGAAAGTCAGCCGAAACAATATCGTGTACGTGGATGAAGGATGACGAATTTTCTTGGGACAAAAGCCTGCCCGAAGATCATGTGCTAAGAATTATTCGACAAACGAATCAATTTTGCTTGAAAATCCAACGAAGTGCCGCCTCGGTTCGTTCTACTCCAGCCGACGGGTCGACATTCGCTGAAAGTTTGTGGATTACGTTCGAATTATAAAAGTGTTGTTTCTACGATCGATTGACGAATCGAATTCGATCATCGAATCTAAATAGTGATACGAAGAATGGTCAGTTTTGGAAGTTGACAAGAATTCGAAGGGCGACGAATACTCTAGTCTGCAATTTTCGGGGTGAAAAATGAAGACTCATATTAGCAATGTGATCAACTATTGAATTTTTTCGAGTGCAGGATGTTCGAAATCACGCTGCTGAAATTCTAACCGATGTCGGATCGTCTGCACTTTAATAAGAAAATCGAAGTGCCCGTTTAAAACAGCAGGTGGACGAAAACCTGATTCCGGAAGAGGATTTTTCACGAAAGATTGTCAAAATGCTCACCGGCTTACCCGATAAACAATAATTTTCCGGGCTGCACACCAAAGAATGGACGTCAAATCTCCAACTCTACATCCGCACGAGCGCCACGGTGAAATGAACGTGAAAAGTCGTGCAGGGTGAAAAAAAAATTGGTGCAGATGGTAACTGTAAAAAGGAGTTGCCAAAAGCACGTGCATCGGACTCCGATCAGCAGGCAGCGTCGCGACGTCCTCCACAAGTCTGGGTTATAATACCTACTACTGTATATATATACCTCTCACAATCAGCTTCCGTGCGGTGGTGCAGTATATAGACATTGATTTATTGTCCTATAAGCAGACCTGACTAATTAGCTCCTATGGCTGATTGGCTGATTCAGAACTGAGTTAACGTAGTAGCGGGAATTCATTCATCAACGTTTATAAGGTATGTAGATATACATACATATATCGTTATGTGTGTGTGTAACTTCGTGTGTAGTAAAAGTTTCTAATCATTTTCATTCATAAAATATCGTCCCGACGCTAATATACGTTGCAGGCATATGAGCCGTCGGGAGTCGCGGTTACGTCATTGCAGGTAAAATTCGAAAATCCATTTTTTTCACTCATTTAGTTGCAGTCCGGTGTAAGACACTTTGTACAGAGTTAATTGTACCGCGAGGAGAATATTTTTTCATACATTGTTACCGAACTGATCGTTATATTAATTTGATACAGTATTTTTTATGATGAGATATATATCAGCGCGATGAACAGCATATAGTTAATTACCAATATAAAGGCGTTCGCGGTTGTGCGAATATTAAAATTACCGCGCAAAGAAATTATACATGTAATATACGTTGCATCCTATCTCACGGTCTCGCGATTAATATCTAACTCAATTTTAATTTGTTGCGATCATTATACCGTCTTCATTAGCATCATATACTCACGTCGATATAGTGTTAATGTAATACATATATCTCGTGCCGCACATCCCACGCGGAAAATAAATACCCATCGCATATACGTGGTATTATATACTATATAAAATATCGTGTATAGGAGAAATGAAATCCGCGATCGAATTGAAAAATTTCACAACGACGATCTCGAATTTTTAGATATATCAAAATTATGACATGATATTACAGAAAAGTTTTACCGGTTCGTCTTAAGATTACGAGATGATATCGATATTTCATTTTGTATCTAATCTTTACGATTCAATTCTCGTTCGAGAAAAGAATTTGCTGCAAATTTCACGCTATACTGTTACATACCTATCGCCATTCCAGCTCCCATATACCATATATAAAATTCAAGTTGAAATAAATTCAAACGTGTGTAATACTAGCTATCGAGTTTCGCTATATAGAAGCTTAGCGGTATAACAGCATGACGATCGTCTGCTTCTCTTTATATAGTAACAGGTAATTGTAGCCACTTTTGTAACCCCATCGCATTGAGCACGCTGGCATCGAAGCTAAAAAGTATGTGTTATATGTATAAGATACAGAGATACGCGGGAAGTCGTTTTAAGAGCTACTTTTTAAATAGAGAAAACCATTTTCCCACATTCATTTATAAATATCAACCGCATCGCTGCTGCAGCGTTCAGGTATTCTGCAGTATCGAAGAAGAATAAAAATAAATCATCTCGTTTGAAAATTGCGAACTCGAAGCTTCCTCCACCGCTGTTCATTTTTCTAAATTCATTATCGCCTCGTCGACGTTTCCAATTATTTTTGGGCTGTGTAGAAAATTTTCACGTTCTCTTGATATTCGATAAGTTTCGTCGGACTCATCGGATCCAACCTTATGACGATTTTCGGAACTGACGATCCTCCGTAAAATTTATAGACTAGAAATTTCTCCATTCCGTGCAGGACGAGAATCGGTCGATGATGACGTATTCAGGGAGTAGTCGCGGCGGTCGGAGATGCTGAAGGAAGTGGGTTGCGGCGTTGGAGCCCCCCTTCCAGGGGATGGTGCCGTCGGCGGATGTCAGGTGGGAACGAGCGACCCATCGAATAACCCGGAAGGAGGAAGTCTGGGCTGCGGAGGCTGCGGACGAGAAATCGCCGAACGTTGGTACCTCAGAGCAGCGGACAGAGCCTGGCATTGCGGGTGCCTCAGGTGCTGCCATTGCAGACTACCCCTTGCAGCGGAACTCACTTGTTTCGCGAGAGACGGGAACATTTATTGCAAAGAAGATTATTACAGGTAAGTTATCCTCCAAGTTTTTCGGGGAGAAGAATAATCCCACTTTTTCTCGTTACGTTCGAACGATATGCATAAAATTCTGATACACGGCGCGCAGAGTGCGTTGGCCGATCTTGTTTCAAAGGTACATTTATACCGGCATATCTACTTTAGTTTGAAACTGGTCTGAGGGTAGTTTTTCCGCTTGTACATGAGGGCGAAAAAAGGAGACCGAGAGTTGAGGTAGAAGCTGAGGACTGTCGCGCATTGATTCAACTCTCTAGAACGCTCTCTCTAGCTTTCCCTCCTCCCCCCATCCCTCTCCCTTTTACCACCCCTCTCCGTTTCTCTCCCTTCTCAATTCCCTCTTTTCTCTTCTCTTCTCTTTCCTCATGGTCTTTGCTCTCACCACGTCCGTCGAGAGTCTTGCTGCTCTTCGTGAATATATTCAACGTCCTTCCATTCCACTTTGGTAGACGCAAGAAGTAGAGGACGCGGAGGCGAGTGATATATTCACAAACTTGTTTCTCTGCTATAAAGTATGACTCGCTCAGTAGTCAACGTTTCCTCAATTTAAAACGGACTGACTGCAGAGGCCGAAAACCCGAACGAATGATTATCGGTATTTATATGCATTATGTATAAGTAAAACGCACCCCAGCTTATACACTAATATTCAATCTATTCGATAGAAAATTCTCGTTAAAAGCCCCGAAAAATGTTGGAAAAATAATGGACCACTTGATTAAACCCTGGAGACCTGTGGATAACATCTTGAACATAGGTTCACCTGTACTATAATATGCAAATGATTTTACACATCGATGTGTGATTTAGATACTCCAGAGACGAATATATCCTGAGCTTGTGTACCAATTTGACACATTTATCGCGAATATATCGAGCATGCAGTGGCTCAGGGCGTCCATTTCGATGCAGATAATCTCTGTACAAACAATATACCCGCCTACACGAAGCAATGAATACCCGCAGTGTGATAACAGTCACTAATCACGATCGAATGATCACCATTGCTGTAGAATTATTATAGGTATACCGCTAACGCGATGAAATTGAAATAATAAAATGGCAAAACTACTGTAATTATAATGCACTAAATTTTTCCCCACTCAAAAAAAGGATTCGATTGTATGAGTAATATAGAATGACGAGTCGCGTTGCAGATAATTATAATCTTATGAAACAAATGCAAAAACCATGTTGAATTTTTCTCCCGTTCCATTCTTCTTTTTTCCTTCAGTTTTATACATCTAGTATGGGTGTATAGGTATAATGCCCTGCACACTCAGCGCTGTATTTTGGTCGTCGATACAGCAATACTGCGGCCAGCGTAGCCTTTCAGTATTTATTGAGGTAGTATGAATTTGCATAGAAGCGTCAGTTATATTCCGGTGGACCACACAAAATGTCTACTAATGGCCGTCTGCTCTTCCCCCCTACGTATCTGGGGATCTTAAATTCCACCCGCATTGGGTAACACGCTGGATAAGTCACTGCGGGGTGATTTACAACGGTCTTAGGTGTCGAGGCGTCGAAAGGCGTCGCTTCGATGCTGCTGCTGCTTCTTCTTCTTCTTCTCCACCGGAATCTCCTTCATATTTCCAGCTAATACCTGCGACAAAACCACAAAAGGGTGGAAAATATTCCGTCAAAATCAGGGAAGCTGAAGACAAAACGGGGCATAATAAACTCGACCATTTCGGCAGGTAGATCAATTTTCGCTGTGGTCTCAGAAGCTTTTCGATTTCTGTGGTAAAAAATTAAACATTTCCAAAAACGTTTGCGTAGCTATTTTCCACTGTAGATATAATTTTGCGCGCAGAAACGTCACAAATCCATCAACTAATAATCTTGAATGAACGAATTAAATGAATGAGGCGAAAAAAAAAAATGATTAGCGAAATGAGACGAGTAAATTGGGATCTTCTCTGTCGGGATTCCCTTCTGTACCTTTGTACGCGCATACCCTATACTCATCAAATCTAATCGGAATAGACATACGCGATAATGAACGACGTCGCGTGCATTGCGACTAGGTGTATCTGCGGTCGAGTTAATCGTGTTAGTTGCATATTTGAACAACAAAATTAGTTTGCCTGCTGCATTACAGATTACGTAATAGTATTTGTACTTCAGATATGTGTGTGCATATATTGAAGTTATAATCGTAGCTACTAATGCCGATGGTAGAATTGTATATAAGTAGGACTCTCAATGCATAGGGGAAGTTTATACATGTGTAAACGCGATGTCAGCGAGCGTACATACCTGATATTGTATATAGGTATATGTATGTATAATTATAATATAAATGTACGGTATAGTTTATATATACCTTCGGTATCTCATAGCTGGTATATACGGAGCCGCATAGATTGGATGCGTAATTAATGTGCCGATTGGCGACACCGCGCGACTCGTGTACTTCGAATCGACGAGTCTTATACACAATGTACTTACAACCGGCGATATGTGACGGTCTTACAACCTGCACTAACGTAGCTGCATCGGTACCTACATTATTTCTATCTCTCTCTCTCTCTTTTACTCCTTAATTACATCCCATCAACTGATGCATTATGCGTCTATTATGCCACCGTATTATACATCCCATAGCGGATCTTCATAAATTGAAAATATATTCTATGCAAACTGCAGCGTGGGCATCGACAAATGTTTTTTTTCAATCTTGACAGTTTGCGATGTGGTATTTATTGTGCGGACAAAAAATCCAAATCACGCGCTTTTCAGATCGGTGAAAATTTAATACACTTGGTAAAAAAAAGGAAAACACCGTCTCATGAATGATGTTATAAAATGTAATATACATTAATTTTTTGAGCTGCATATATGATATATGAATATTTAAGTCTAAATATACACGCCGTTGTTGCACCTCGGATGGATAATAATGTAATCCTGCGTATAAATTTTAATCGTTGTTGCATACAGAAAATTACAGTAATTTCATATTGTCCTAATGGGTTATTCTCACGCACGGAAAATACATGTAACTCACAGTAATACGGGGCAGTTCTCGACGTAATAGGTAGGCATAATAGTATTGTTAATGCATAAACTTATGAATTTCAATCCGGTAATACGTATAAAAAGATTGCGATCTCCCCTCTCGTTACCTACGCTTCATATATATAATACGTATCGCAAATGCACCATAATTCAACTGCTCAAGAGAAGTCCGCGACTTAGGATAAGACGCGATAGATTTTAACCACGTGATCTCGACACTCTTAAAAATTACTATCATTATTATTATGGTTTTTATCATCGTTACGCGTACTCCGTGATTTTTACTATTTCGCAATTAATAGGTGTATGATTTCTTCCGATGACGTTTTGTTGCTTCTGCGCAATGAAAATATAATTATTATATGAATAAACGTCCTGCAGTTGATTATTCGAAGCGTGAAACTTGAATTAAAAGTCACGCTTTTCGTTACTACCATTTTATTGTCTCATATACGTACAGTGTTCTACGCATACAATCTACGCAATGCTACCACATACCTATTTACTATAACGTGTACATGGCAATTATTTGAGTAAAAGTAATTACAGAATTAATTTCGCCACGATTTATCTTTTACCCCTCCGGGCTCCGGCAGCACGCGTGTATATAATATGGATGTACCTCGGAGTAGGTATCGTATAGGTGTATATAACCACGATATTACACGCATCTACATACGTCAACGCTTAGGTAGAATGTGAAAAATCATCAGAGAATCGTGCGTCGAGTTGCGTTGAAAAGTGAATAATTGCACGTTTGGCTGAAAGTGGCAATTAAATGTAATAAAATGCATCACGTGCGAAATTGTTTCCAACACGCGTTTCGTACGTATGACTATAAAAGTTCTAAAATACACCCGGTAACGTCGGTAGAAATAAAAATCTATCCGTATCATCGGCCGATCATTTCAATCGAAAGAAAGAAGTTCGAATGAAGATGCTCCATTTTACAAGTTTTCGAAAATTATTCAACACCTAAGTTATAACCCAAGCCGTAAATGTGCATGCGAACATGATACAAGATAGATCGTAAGCGATGCAATATTACGAGCTAGGAGGTTGAAAAGTATTAGTTTTGCGAAGGAGAAGGAGAGAGGAAGCGCCTGGCTCGTATCTTTCTGCTTCGTTACTGAGGAAAACAACAAGACACTCCATGCAATATGCAACAATACAATACACCGCGTTGAATCTATAGGTATGTAAGGTATACCTTCGTCCCTCTAGACTCCGCACCCTCTTCTTCTTTTTATTTGTCTCATTCTTATTCTCCTCCCTCTCTTACTCTTCTCGTATTCTTCTTCACGGCGTACCTATATCCTACGTATACCCATAGAATCCGTATAATACGATCCGCGGGTTTTGCGCCGTTGGTCCCGTCCTGGCATTGTTAAGTATTTTAAAAACGGCGATATAAGACTCTTATAAACCTGCGGTCTACGTATAGGAAGGATGCATAGAGTGGGCGATGGCACGGCGTCTCTACGCGATGCCGGAATTGTGGAATTGTAAGAAAACCTCCGTATAATGCAAACGCGAGCATATTATAAACGTGCGTACAGCGAGTATGGCAAAAATATAATTTCTATAATATCTGTTCCTCTAGCACAATTGCGTATATCTTCAGCACTGGAGGTTGAAAATTTTTGAAAAAGGGCTTCCGACTACTACACGGAGCGATGAGGGCGAAACATAAAAATCTACCCTTAGAAACAAAATAGCCAAAAAAAAAACATGAAAAATGCATGAATACAGAAAGAGATACGAGACACAGAGGATATGGGCAGCATTGTCCGCCATTTCTGGATATCTCGCGTATGCGCCGTGGACTCGCGGAACAAATATTATACGTCTTTCAATTGAAATATAAAATGGAAGATATATTTCCGCGCTGCGCTGTCCTATTCAATATGTATTACAGTTTTTTTTTTCAAATTTCCACCCTACGCACGAACGTTTCATGAAGTAATAATAATGAAAAAGTGGATAAACGAATGAATGAAAAAAACACAACAATTTTTTACAGATTATTCGCAGTTTCAAGATGCGCGCGTTGCAGGGCCGGCATTTCCGCATCCGAGTTAGTGATGCGCGCTCGAGATCTCGTCTACCACGTAGCTTGTTTCACATGTGCTTCCTGCGGAGTACCTTTGAATAAAGGTGACCACTTCGGTCAACGAGAGGGGCTCGTATATTGCAGGTAATAAATATTCCCAAGAGATAGATAAATTGCTGGTTCGATGATTTTTTCATCACATAAACACATAATACCTAATAAGGAATGCGCATATCGATCCATCAATCGATCCACCACGTATACTGTGTACACGGGTCGAATGTGTAGATAATAATAAATTAGACGTACTTCCTGTTTCTAATTCCTCTGCGCCCTCCATATCAGGCCTCACTACGAGCTTATCTGCTGCGCCGCGGATTACAGCAGCGCAGGAGGTAGCGTCGACGATATCGGATCCCCTGGAGTATCACCAGGTCCCGCTTACTTCAGCGCCGCGGAACAGAGTCCGATTCCCGGTGGTGGCGGTCAGAAAGGAAGACCCAGGAAACGGAAACTATCGGACGCTACTGGATCCGAGCTGCCGGTCACCATGCGTCTCGCCGCCGGTGCACTAGGTGAGTCCGAGACAAACCTGCAAAAAGCGAAACAAAGCAAAAAAAAAAAAAAAAATGGCTGTTACTGTCCTTTTTTTCTACACGTAATAAAACTATAGCTAGCTACTTTGTTTCTTCTCTATATTTTACACCGATAGAGCGTACAACGAGAACAATTAATTATTTCCTGTACGTATCAAGTGATGCGAAGTTATGAGGAGCTCGATACTACAGAGGGTTGTAAAGTGTAATTGGCCGGGTGGCAAGCGTTCCATTTTTAAAAGTTGAATCTAAACAGAGAATGAAAGGAACGACAGACCGATCCCTGCAGACTCTCGTGCTGCCGGTATACGAAGTTGAGGAATACATACCAAGTTCCACACACATATATACCGCCCTGCAGCGCCACTGATTCGACAGATTGAGGGCGCGTATTATTTGCCTTGCAATGGATCTCCACTCCAATCTTCGAGGCAGAGTAAACATTTGGTTGATATTATAGTAGATATATATATATATACTACAGATATATATTATATAAGGCATACATACGTAATACATATAAAGGTGGAGAAACGCTGCCCTCTAGAGGAAACGATAAAACATGCAGACTGCCGAGCGACGGAAGAGCGAGAGGGAAACTCGAGAGGGGGTGGAACTTGCGAATTATTAACGCTGGGTAAAGTTTGCCCAGACGCGAAATAAAACCGGGAAAACGAATCCTGAAACCGGATTTATTTATGTAGTTATTACCCTTTGTGTCTCGATATCGCGCCGTATACGTACTGCAACCTTCAAATTTTCACTCGTCAAATATACAACTGAATTCCCAACTGATTGGACCTCGAGAAGAAAAACTCATTTCTCGATACGAAATCTCCCTCGTCGTAGATGAAATTCTACAATTGTCGTCGTGGGGGGAGAGAAAAAAATTGTGCTTCGATGAATGCATTTATCGGAACGCGTGTCGAAAAATTTAGGAAGTGAAAATTACGGATGTCGAACGTACATTAAACGCGAGGAAGGAATTAAAAATCGACGTCGTTCAAATTCTGCGTTCCGAAGAATCGTGCAATATACGGTATACAAGTTATAGGAACTCCCGGAGGAATTTCTGCGGCGATTATGATGATGATGATGATCGGATCGCGGTTGACCTCGTCGATTTCTTCGTATGGCCAGGGTAGCTGGAGTTACACAAAAGATGATCGTCACCGACCCGAGCATCTGTGATATATCGAGTTAAAACACTGTAACACGAAAAATACGAGGACCCGATTCGTCTCGACATCGGACAGAACAGAGCATCGGTGATCTCTCCCGAAGGCAGCACGCGTTTTATTCGCGGCACATACACGATATGCTATATCTATACACATAATTGCACCAGTTTTTTGTATCTCCAGAGATGAACGAACCGCGCGCGGCGCGTTGCGACGAACCTATATACGAAACTGTCCCCATCTCATGGTGCTTCGAAAACAGAAACAACCTCAATAAATATAACATATTATACAGCTTATATGTGTCCGTGTCCACCTCAGTCAGTCGAATCCCTCACCCCTTTTATTTTATTATTTATATCCTTTTTCTTTGTTTTTTTTTTCTTTTTTCTTTTGTTTCCAGTTGGAGATCGTCCGGATCGCTTCTCTTCCTCGAATCGTTTTATTCGGATCGTTTCGATCAGCTGCGGTATATAACGGCAAAAATTACCGCTCTCGTTTCACCCTTTTATATTCCGCACATAATCAATCTCCCTCAATCTCCGTACATAAATATAGCTATGTACCTATGTAATATGTATGTATATATATATATACTTGAAGGTTAACAAGGCGTAACAGATTCGCCAATAAGTTTCAATTAGTCGATGATGATACCTTATAGCGCGCCTAAACTAAATACTCTCATGGCCATTATAAATAACGGGAACCGTTCCCCGATCGGTGTAACGTGATGTAGCAGGAAGAGAAAGAAAAGAAGGGGAAAACCTTTTCAAACAATTAAGCGCTGGTTAAACGCGCTCACGTATTGCCTGTCACCGATTATCACGCATTCGGTTCTCCGCGCCCGTTAGCCGCTTCCTGAACCTCGACGGTGCCGCAAGAAAATCGGGCGCTCATCTCATTTCATTAGTCCTTTTTCCCCCCTCATGGTTTTCGGGCTCCCGATATATCCCAAAAACTCAATCATCCAGATTCGTGCGTAATTTGCAATAAATTTATTACCTCGAACAATGTCAGATACTCGACCTGCATAATCCCCGCGCGCTCGGGTCGTATCTATTCTGAAAAAGTGATAAAAAAAATTGAAAATAAAAAAAAAAGAACTGAAATAAAAAGTATAAAACGTTTGTGCTGCGGATAATTTAGTCGTGTCTGAAATTTGTCGGGATTAATTTAAGGAGTTATAAGCAGCTACCGGTGGCTGCGGAATCGCCCTGAAGAAAGTCTATATACTGATCAGTTACGGGATGCCTTTGGATGGAAGGTTTAGCAGCGCAGCATCCCCCGGGAGAAACTCCCGATCTCGGTAGGGACCGGGCTGCGCGTTCGTGACAGTGACAGATGGGTATCGGCCCGTAGATGCATTGATTGGCCGCTCCTCCGGTAAAAGAATGCTGCACCGACCAATGCGTGCCTTCAGCCCTCGACGGGCACGGAATGGCCGCGCGCCGACGACTGAATTCACCTTTTACCTGTATATATGTATGCTTACCTATATCCTATATAGATATACATCTCCGTATTTCTCTCTCGCTCGCTCAGCTGCTTACCCACACTTTTCCTCCTCCTCTTTTTCTCTACGTTTATCGAAAATTTATAATATACGATCCCTCCCGCTGCACCGCGCTCTGCTATCGCCCACCACCATTATATACTCTTCAACGTGGTAGTGTCGAACACAAACATCCCTACATAAATTTCTACAAGCGTTAAATTGGTGCAGCTTATGTACACCTGACCAAGGATAGGTGTATCGTCAGAATCGAAACTGTAAACGGTTTTTCTATACGTACCTCAATCCTGAACAGGAAGTTTCATTTTTTACGTTGTTCTTTTCGTATACCTTAGGAAATCGTTCCAGTGACATTGAAATTTGGATTTCACATCTCGATAGTTTGACCAGAAACAAAAAAAGATACATCACATGATAATCGTTGCACCTTACCACCTTGATAATTTTTCATATTCTCTTTTTTTTTGTTGTTTCTTCTTCACGTAGGTATTCGTCCATATATTTTTTTTTTCATCGCACTCATATTGGACACATGCCGATCTTTCGAGACGTGAAACAGGTGCGGTTAAGATATATTATCTATCCTCATAATGAGTGGCATCGTCGAATGCAGATGTGTAAGGATCATATGCATGGATTCTGTGTCAAGATAAAAAGACAGCGAGAGATGCTCGCGTAGTAGACGTGCGACAAAACGTTTTGTGTTTCGATACATAATCTTTGAGTGGGGCGATATATTTTTCTAGTTTTATTTTTCATCCGCAAGTCTCACGTGATTCAAGAACTTCTGATCGAAAGACCGAAATATTTTTGGATCACTCGAAGAGCGATTTTTAACCGAGATCGAATTTGTGATACGAGATAAATATAAGTTCATCGACGGTGAATTTTTCGCGTAAAAAGTGTCGGCTTCGGAACAGGTGCCTATGTAGTTGTTTCTGCACTCATATACGGTCAATGTCCGATGATCGTTGGATTGAAGCGCATAGAAGCTTTGGGATGAGAAGGGAATAAGGAGCAAGAGTAGGAGGAGCGGAACAACGACTAGCTACCGTGAAACGTAGTGTAAAGAGCTCTCGATCGAAGCGTACACCACCGACTCTCCCTCTAGAGCAGCGGATCGTCGCGTTCTCCGATACGTTTGTATATGTATAAGTCGCGACGTGGTGGTAACAGCAGCAAAAGCAGCAGCGGCAGCAGGAGCAGCAGGATCAGCGGCGGGGTCTGCTGGGTTTTAGTCTTATTCGAAACTTGTTTTCTCAATTGAATTCAATGGTTATCCACTGTCGTGTTATTTATTAGATTGACTCTTCGAGTGCCTCGCGGTACCTGCGCTCCGTTGCTACTCCTCCTGCTCCCGCTGCTGCTGCTGCAATGCATTTCATGCCAAGAGACCGCGCTGCATCGTCGTTCCCGTGCACTGTACTACTCCTATAGGTATTTATATATATACAAACTTTTCTCTTCTCGTCCCTCCGCAGGACTCTGGGTGGTCATCCAACGCTGGCTACTGCACAGGCACAGACCATGTAAAACCTCAACACGCAACCTCTTGCCAACAACTCTGCTTCGTTTTCCATCCCGGCAGAACTGCTGATACCGATATATATAGTGCACATACGTAATCTGCATGTATACAATATCATGCTCTACCTATATTATACAAAATTAACGTCCTTGTTCAGCGTCATCATGTACTTTAATTTAACACAAACGTATTCCATGTATCACTCGCCTTCGCATCCCTGAATTTGGTCCCCCTGCGAACAACTTTTACCTTTTTTTTTTATTCTCATAGATTTGACAAAAAAATCACCACCACTTTTTGCAGAAATATTTTCCAGTTGACACACAGGCGGACTATGTAGAAAATAGTTGAACAAAAAAAGAAACAAAATACAAAGCGACGAAAGAAAAGACAGTAACGTACAGGATTCTAAGGCATATACCTTGGACATAGACAAAGTGACAGGATACCAGATACAAGTCTACCGTACGCATATCGCGTGCGTAAAGTATCCTTGTTTCAATTGTAAAATATTTATGTACATACTATATCTATATATAGGTATAAACGCCTGCGTACATGGGGGGAGGTCTTACGCAATCTAGCAGTAATTGGCCGCGTAAGCGTTACGTTTATTGCGTTACGTTACGTTGAGCGTTACGTTATGTTCATGTAGACCGTGCAACCTGATCGAGCGGGTTATGTGCCGCACGCTGTTCCGCAATGCCACCTGAATTTCAAAAATGAGGAAGTACGGAAAGGAGTCGCGGATTATTACGGGTGAACTGAAAAAGTAAAAGAAATTAGAAAAAAAAAAACAACAAAAAAATGTGAAGACAGTTTAAGGCAGCTCGTCAAACCGCGGCATTATCGTGCTCGCACATAATTGTCAGTCCAGATCGATCTATCCGAAGATCATTGTCGTCGTATATGAGCCGCTATCGAAATGCACAGGTGGTAGTGCGGCGCAGCAGCTGCCCAAAAAGCTGCATTTTGTGAAGTTATCGGATCATTACGATTCGAAACGTAGCAAGTACAAAAGATAAAATCACTTCGCATTCTGAACTACCGCCGCATGATCGGTCAAGGGAGCTTGCGAATTTTATATGATAACCCTGTCCGAGAATTCAGGAATAATGGGTGCACCCGGTGCATTCTTCTCTTTCATTTATTTACTCCTTTATTAATTCTCTCGTTTTCTCGTCTTGCTCATATCGACGTATTCTTAAGCTCATTTCACGTTCTCGCTACGATTTAATCTCCACAAAGTAGATAACTGTTACTTATTCCCTGCATAAAATGATCGATCGTCGCAGTTCCCCAAAATCGACGGTTTATAATTCGATCGACCAAACTGACTCGGATCTCGATCGCGTTTTTGACCAACCGATTTTCAACATGTGTGCATGCCTGATGTACATAATATTTATCTATAATGCCAATTTCAAAAGTCGTGTATCGTTGATCGATCACATCAGTTACAGCATATCGTTCGAATGGCCGAACCGTTTCTATATTTATCCTTTTTTCGACCGCCTGCACCTGTACTCATTTCTTCCTCGATCCGTGAATCGTTTTTTCTTATTTCTAAACGGGAATGATCGATAGACATCGCATCGAGTAGGATCAGGCAATCTATCGCCGATCGTCGAATCGAACAATTGGCAGATATGAGTCGATCAATGCACGATTTTTCTAGATCGGTACCCAGTTTACAACAGTTTCGTAAATGGTTCACGTACCCCGTCAAAGGACGCACTTCGCCATTCCTGAGGAGCAGCTGTTACTTCCATATTTTATGGAGAGACATTTTTTTTTTTCTCTTTTTTTCTCTAGATTGTTTTTTCATTTTCTCCTTTTCTTATTCACCACCATTCCTTCTTTTCCTCCGCGCTCTTTTTTTTTTATACTCGTTGGATTTATTTAAGCAGCACGTGTCTCTTTGTAATTCCACTTTGCAAGCTGCAGCAGCAGCATTCGCGGGTTTGTCCTGCGCTGCATATACCGTTGAAGCATTTCAAGTTTCTCCTCGCAATGTTGATCTCCTGGTTCGTGACAGTGTCCCAGAATTCTAAGTATGCTCGATCCATTCTTCCAGTATATCCACCTCTTTCCTTATTCTCGTTCTTTCTTCTTCTGCTTCCTTTTATATATTCATGATTTTTTCCATCGGATTCCTTGTTGTACACGTTCACTGAGACTCGCGTTGTAATTCGACGCCAAAAAAGCGCGCATTAGGTTCAAGAGTATTATACGCGCATGAAATCCGATCACGTTAGATGTTATTCCAAATTTGTCCGTGCAAATTGCTTTTACTTTGTGTAAAATACCTGCGAGCTGATTCAGACGCGCAACTATTGCAGGTCATATATATTAAGTCACCTGACAGCTCCATATTTATAAGGAGAGATCGTGCGATGAAATTGAATGCAATTCACGCCGCGCGTATACGAGTCATCGAAAATAGTAAAAAACAGTAAACTGAAAATACATCATTGAGATGCAAATGTTCACACGATTTCAGAATTGCTTCACCCAAGCGAGCTTTCGTCGTCGATGGAATCGTTGACGGCGTACGACGCGTCCGTCGGATCTCCCGGTTCCGTCCACCAAAGCCAAAGAACAAAACGAATGCGCACGAGTTTCAAACATCATCAACTGAGAACGATGAAAAGTTATTTCGCCATCAACCAGAACCCGGACGCAAAGGATCTCAAACAGTTGGCCCAAAAAACAGGATTGTCGAAACGCGTTCTTCAGGTAGAAAAAAACATAATACTCAAATTGAAAGGGGGGTGGTCAGAATCAAACTCAAAAAAATGTCGTGCGCAGCGCGCGATTTTTCACGGGATGGAAAAACTCTTTGGAAAAATGAACATGCAATTAACCAACTTCTTTTTCTTTTCCGCACGATGTTAGGTCTGGTTCCAAAACGCGCGGGCAAAATGGCGTCGTAATATGATGCGTCAGGAAGGTGTAGGAGGTGGAGGTGGCGGTGGTGGCGGCGGCGGTGGCGGCGTAGGATGTCCAGGAACACCAGTTTCCTCGAATCAAGGAGGTCCCCCCAGCGTCGGCCCAAGTTCTAGTCTTTTGGGGGACAGCAACAGCCTCCCCCCAGCCTCGATGGAGGAACTCCACGCTCTTCACCATCTTCATTCCGGCGTTTCCTCTCAAGTATCATTCTCCGATCTTTACTGACGTCGGTTTGAAACGGAGGAGGACAACTTTGGCTCCCTCCCCAACCACCTTGGCTAGATATTTGAGGCGATAATTCTAGCCAAGATGGTGGCCGAAACCACAAACAACAAAAAATTGAGACGAAAAAAATAAGAAGAAACACTGCACGCGCACCTCGATACCTTTTTTTTTTTCTCCTCAAACGTCCGAGTATCAAAATCGAAAGAAGAACTCGATCGCGTCGACACCTGTAAGGTTTCGATTTCTATTTATCGATAAATTTATATAGTATCCTACTGCACGCCTTCGATGCTCGAAGATAGAAAGAAAAGAGACTATAAGATGAAAGATTATCTGCGAAGATTATTTGTCGAGATAAGACCGTACGCGGCACTTACTGTGGTAACTTATATATTAGGATACGTACATACATACCTATACCTATATACCCATTTACCAATTTCGATAGAAACGTGTATATCTCTGCCCTGATGTATGATGTATAATACGTGAATCGAAAAAAGTTGCTCGTAATCTCACTCTTGGATTATGAAATCGAATCATGATTATTAATCACTATTTCATTGTATAAACTGCAAAATTATATTACGTACCATTCTTGTTATTATTTCAATTGATATTGCCTAGGTATTTAGTATTATTCATCTCATACAATTACCGTTAGTTTCACGTCGTATTATGTAAAATGTAAAACAGAAGTGATATCGAAATAGTTCCACGCAGTTTCCGAATTATTAATTAATTATTATCCAGAATATATATAAATAACAATAATATATACATATATATATATCTAAATTTATACATATATATAGGTGATATACAAGAGACATTGTGGCAAATACATGAATTCTAACCGATAATCGCACGTCTGTATGATAAAAATAAAAATTAACTGCGTCCTATTTGTTAGTCGTTATGCGGTATAAAATACATAAGTATGTGCCGGATATGTAAAAGTCAGAATTTGGTGTTGAATTTGTACTAAAGAAACGAAAAAATTAGAATACTGATAACGATATGGTTTATTGATTACACGAATCATCATTGTTTAGAATAATAAAATAATATATACGTATTGAAAAAAGTATAAAGACAATTATTATAACACGAAAAACTACGATCCTGCGCGTCCACATTGGAAACTGCAATTAGGATAATATAAGGACTCACGATGGCACAAAAAAAACCCATTGCATCCGCGCTTGGCACACATGGTTATATAGATTTTGAACATGATAATTCATATACCTGTATAATTAATATATCTGTGCCAAAGTTTACGGGTTTATAAAACATATTGAATATAGTCAAGATAGATGTATAGAAATTGCAGGCAAAGATTATAGGGGTGCTGATATAGTGAATGTATTGATGGTGGCGGATATACCGGGTATAAAAAAAGAGAACGTAATGTATGATTATTATAGAATTACATGTGTAACAAATCGTCGGTCTAATATGAAATAAAAATATACGATATCTTCAAAACTGCTAGACAATGAAAAAACAAAAATAGAAAAACCGCAAGACATAAAGTTGGTGAAATTTTTTCATCGCCCTTGAGAGCCCCGTTTAATCGACTGTGCAATAAACGATTAATAATAATACCCTAGGAAATTTTGGCCGAAAATATATTGTCCACCGATTTGAACGATAAATAAAATTTTCGATCTGCAATTGCAAATTAAGCTCGAATGTGGGGAACAGCAGCTGATCAATAAGCGCAATTTCGTTTCCTTTTCCTGCAGAAATGATCGCAAGTACGTTCGAGGACGCGGAGTTTAACCAACGGGAAAAGTAAGTACGTCATACCTATCCGTGCATGTAATATCGAGTACTTATATAAAATATACGTGTACATAAAACGTAGTAAATATCACGGGCAATTTTTATCGAGTGAGTGTAAAGCAAATGTAAAGCAAATCGAGAAGTGATATACGTACGGGCTGTACGACGACGTTCCATAGAACCGAATGCTGCTGTTACTGTTTGAGGTGCATACCGTATATTTTGTTCTCGCTCGTATAAGTTAATTTTCAATCTATATGCGGACTGAACGTGCGTTAGTCGCGTTTGTTGAACGAAGAGTTAGGTATTATATGCGCTCTTTCGTTCCTCGAGATCCTTTAGCTGCTCCTTGCTCTCCGCTGTTTCAGAGCTGCTTTAAAGAGAAGTTCCTTCCTTCATACTAGGTATACACACTCCTTCTTCTCGGCATACGACTTAGCGTCGTTTGCCGCGACGACGCGCCATCGAAATGAAGAAATTGAGATCCTCGTTAATATTTAATGAGCTCGAGACACAAGGCCCGTTGGGCCCAACGGCCTACCCTACCCTTACCATATCCTTCTACGCTTATTATACTTTGCATAAACGCGTACTGAAACCACCAGCATATCGCGTGGAGGACTTCTAATAAGGATCCTCGGAAAGCAAACGTTAAATGAAAGTTTACTACTGCGTAACCTTCAATGTAGAATATTATCCAGGATAACGGATAAGAAAAAAACAAACCAGCTGTATAATTCCTTCTTTCTATCGGGGTACCAAATTCAAAAACCGATGACGCTGAATTCGCAAACATGGTATAAACTTCATTAAAAACATCAGTTTATTAAAAAACAAAATGAATTAATCCGACCAGTCAGAAAATGAATATAGTCCTTCGGCTAAAACCGCATGCAATAAATAAATGTCTCATGAACGTGGTGGAGGAGAAAAGGGCCTGAAGGAGAAGAGAAATAAAAGAAGGGGGAAAAAATGGTCTGCAATTTCTGGAGCGTGATAGACGATTAAAATCGTTTCGTAAATCGACCGAATACCATAAGTGAGTCCCGAGGGTCACATATCCAGAGGTATCGCAGGATTTCGCGATGTTTTGCGGGGAGCAGGAGAAGACATGGATGAGTTTGAAAAATGAAGGAGTATACATAGAAGGAGGAGTGAGGGATAGGCGAGGGTGAGAGTATAGTAAACTGCATCGCGGAATATCATTCTGAAATATATATGGCATAAAGGAGGAGGGATTTAAGATTCCTATCTGATCGTATGGGACGCATGCGGATCGAGGATCCTGTGGAGCGCGCGCGGCGTGTTGAAGAGTGCGGCGGAGTCGCGGACATATCGGTATTCCCACCATTTCTTCAGAGTCATTAACAACGTTAAAAAGTGGGCCAATTTTCGGTAATTTGTACGCAATGCCGCAGGACGAATCGGTAGTTTGTGCAGCAGCGGTCCGACTACGACCCGCTTTGCACTAAAACGGCAAACGGCGACGTCAGAGACAGCAACGGCCGCAGATTCGATGTGTAGTTGACTGACTGACAGAGATGCACGTACAGATCGAAAGACGTGGAATATAAGATAAAGATGAAAAAAAAGAGATCGGCGAGAGTAAGAGAGAACGAGGGATATAGTAGGCGGAAAGAACAAGAAGGAGGAAACGTCGCGGCGTCGCGGTTCGGTCCCGATGGCGTCTTTTGTTCTGTCAAACGTCGGAACGCCAACCGTAGAGAGCTGCCGTTCCAGCCGACGCGACGTTCACCATCGCGTTCATCCCGTTCACCCATTTCAAACATTCACTCGTTCACCACCGGGTCCCGGTCCTCCCCCCTACCTTCCCCGTGTGCAACCCGTTCACTCGCGATCTCAAAGTTTTTATTCGTGGGACCCTGTCGCCGACTCTGAAGGGACCACGGTGCTTCCTCTCTTTCCCTTTCCCGCTTCTTCTTCTCCTTCTTAGTCTCCTTCTTCTTCCTCCCATCCCCCAGAACAAACCGGCGACTTCTTCTCCAGCAGTGATATAACGTATATTCCTATATACATAGGATATATGCTGAGGCCACACCACAAGAAGAAGAACAAGAAGAAAAAGGGCAGTGCCCAGCTGCTGCAGTGGGCAGCCATCGCATTCGCCTTTACTACGTTTTACACACGTTTATAAACTTGCCGCCGAAAATGACCTCCGCGCAGGAAGTATTAAATACGATAACGTCCCTTTTTTTTATAACATCATTTCACAATCACTAGATTGCCTTTGAAGTTCAACCCCGATATATTATGGGGATACTTTCGCGTACGTGCCTGAAGATTGAAATACGGAATCAGCAATACCCGGTATCTAATTTCTTCCGTTTTTCGTGGAATGAGGGAGAACGTCGTTTGCAATTGTTATTTTTTTTTGTATAACCGCTTTTAAAGGGAATTTTATGCAAGGGCTTCGAATCGGTGAATATGTGTAAAAAGCGAAGAGAATAAATATACAGACTTAAGAAGAAGAAGAGAAGGGAGAGGAGCGAAAAGACGAATAGTGTACATGGATCTCGGTTATTAGAGACAGTTTACGATAACGTCGATCGGACCACGGGTGTGTGCGTGAGTGGGAGAAATGCGCGTGCAGCTGAAGTCTGCGTATAACATACAGGAACCGAGGGATATTTTATATCCCTATCAATAAATCGGAGAAGAAGCTTCGAGAGTGTATATCAAGGAATGGAACAACGTCGAAGAAATAGGGTGGCAGGATTCTTAAAGAGAACCGGGGGTTAAGAGACAGATAGCCAAGTTCTGGATGCAGAAACTTATAGCACATTACAATCCAGGATGCACGATTCTTGTAGAAGAGTTTCTCGCCGTATAGTTTCAAAAATCGCGTTTCTCCGCCACGGAGGGTAGGTATAAGGCAGGGTGTATACGCCGGAGACGCGATATACCTCGGATCGAACAGCGTGCGGCTATATAGCGGCAGATGCTGTTGCATATGGAGAACAGAAAAAGAAGGTAAAATGGCTCCTCGGTGGACTGGTCCCCGGCATTGTCCTCCCGAGGCTCCGTTGTAAATAATGTCTCCTGAACGAGTGGTAGGTATAGCATACTATAGGTAGGCAGAGGTGAACGGGAGGAGAGCGAAAGAGGACCTCGTGCTTTGGTCGGGACCTGGAGCCTCGGGGCCCGGCAGAACCTGTCGCACTACGTTGGCCGCCGTGGCTGTTGCTGCTTTTGCTGCTGATGTTGCTGATGCTGATTCGGCCTCGATGCCCTTTAGTTCTTCGATTCCATTGGCTACGTCGAGGTACGATTATCTTTTGTTCATTTTTCAACACTCGATCTTCCGCGCCCAGCACAAACTCTCTCGATAACTTTTTACGCCGATCACCTCTGGAGCAAGTATATATGCAGGTATACGTACGTACGAAAGGTATTCACCATGCATTCTTATACGGTATTTTACAGGAGAAAATTGCGCGCGAACCAACTTCCGGCCTATACTCGGTTTTTCATCTCATCTCGACCTCAAAAATTTCGCTCATTTAGACACACGAGTGACCCCCGTGTTTCGTTCGGTGACACACCCAAAATTTTTCAACGGTATTTCAAAGGTCACCAAAATGGTGGAACGACTTTTACGAAACCGCAATTGGTGTACTCTTTGGGCGTTGGCAAAGCGGATGATGGAATCTTGGAAGTATGTATATGAAACTTGTGCACGTCTTTGATCGTTGTATTTTTTCAAAACTTGATAATTCCTTTTTTGCTTGGTGTTGTTGTTTTTTTTTTACCCCCATTTTCAATTTCGATTCTCGTTCCTCTATTTTTATGCATTCCCTCGCTCTGCATGAGATAGATTACATCCAGCGGGCGAATCGGTTATTCGTGTATCGACCATTTTTACTTTTCTTTTATTCATTTATTTTTTCATGCTGTATTCGCCTCTGCCAATACCACGTCCTTTTTCACCTTTTTCGACGCTTCTTATCTTTGTTTTATACGCTTTTTCGCTCCTACAGCAGCAGCAGTTCCTTCTGGCCGTTGGTGGTGCGGCAGCAGGATCGCGCTATAAGCTATAAGCGCGCGGAGAGAGATTCTTTGTTTGCGATGGTTCCACAGGAGCATGAGGATACGCGGGGAAAGAATGGTGGTGGAGGGTGAAGTATAAAAGCGAGAAACACGAGAGAACTAACCAGCTGAGGGAATCCGCTGCAAAAGAGTTGGTAGTCTGCTAAAATAATCTTATACACAAACAAACTCCTCCTGCATATGGACGGAAATGCAACCAAGAACCAACGAACGATCGAGAGTAGCCATTGTAGAAGGTTATATCGTATCCCTTCTGGACAAAGGTCGTCGTGCAGAGCGAATTCAAGCGGACTCTGGAAGCCAAAGGGGAAAGGCAATATATGCAAATTGCGCTCGCTTTATATCAATGCCTCTCCACCACCACCGACTTATCTCACGTATACCCCAACCGCATAATATGCTGCTCTCCCACATATACTCCCAATATGAAAATTTTTTTTTCCTCAATTCTTGTTACTTACCTAGTACAACACATTTTTTGTTCATCTTCTCGATCCAGAAATTAATTAATCACTTTTCTAATCACTCGATCTGTGTGGTCATTTTTATTTTTCATTTTCATTTTCATTTTACGAATCCTTCAGCTTTTCACTCGCGGTGGAACAGATTTCACGGTGCGCTACCAGATTTCTTTCGGACCTTTACATAAACCGATCGTGATATACAACAGCAACAACAGCAGCAGCAGCAGCAGTGCAGGTTCTTTCAATTAAATGAAAATACTATCGGACAGATTTATTCGTGGAGAAGTGAAATTTATTAGTTCCTAGGAGGTTCCAAGTTATTTCGAAGTTAATTTGGTCCTGAGGCTGTCGAATGGGTGGGTCTCTTTGGATTTTCGGGCCTTACCGTTTGTGCTCTTGGAACCGATCGAACGATAGCTGCTGTTGCTGCTGCTCCTGCTGCTGATGTTGCTGCTGAACGGTGCAGTCCAGTGGCCATGTTTCTGACTTCTATACCTAAAGCTATATCCATATACTCGGAGTTTCGACCCTACCGCTGACTGCGCAACTTCTCCGATCAGGATTCCTACATGCCAGATATTTCACGCGCTGTTTAAGGATCTTATAATTTTTTATTTCTTCTCCTATCATTTTTATCTTATCTAAACGCGACGCTCTTAAAAATCTATACCGCAAGCTGACCTTCGTTGGTTTTCACCCTTTTTTCATCCTCTCACCGAGGATATTTTTTCACACGCCTAATGATTTCGGTTAATAATTCAGGAAGATTGCGAGATACCGAAAAAAATAGGAGAGAGAATTTCGGAGCGATGCAGATTTCGTTTGACTTCCAAATCCGAGAAATATATAATGTTTTTACCTCGATTGCGATGCTGCCAACTACAAGGATAATTTTTGTGTTTTTTTTTTTGCAGACTCACTTCCTGGGGCGGACTTATATTCGAGCATTATACCTGATTAAAATAATACCTAGAATTTTCTTCATAATTTCAGGACACAGAAGATAAAAGATCTTTAGACGCGCTCCCGTCCAATTTGCGGGTTTCGAATCCGCCTCCGCCTTCGTTTTGGTTTCTCCTTTTCTTCCTGCAGCGGCATCTCCTTCTCTCAGTTCTTCTCCTTCTCTGGCAACCTTTTCTTCTATTCGTTCGCTCTCAACTTTGGACCAGTATACAGAGAACAGATGCATCTCAGTTTGAATATGCTGCGGAAGCAGAAGAAACAGCAGCAGCAGCAGGAGCACCATTTCGAGCCATTAGAATAATTGTGTTGTTTTAGGGGTCTCGCAAATTGTTGTCTGCCGACTCGTTATACGCGTTGCTATACAAGAGCGTTGCTGCACATCGTTGCAGCACCACCAGCATCTCTCAAGGCGTGAACGTGCCGGAGAGTTACCGCTCATTTCAGGGATTATCCAATCCGCTAATAAAGATAAGAATCTTTCCCGCCTCCCACCGCCTCATTCTCTTCTTTCTACCTTCTTCTTTCTTTCTTTATCTCCTCCTTCGTTTATACGTTATAATTACCTCAGCTGCTGAGGATCCAAGACGACAATTAGGCGATCGACTAATTGGAACAGGGTGTATAAAAAAAAAGATGGGGAAAAAAAAAAAAAATAGAGCGGTATACATCCGACAACGGCAGATCCGCACATATTTCTGTACGCACTGTCCGTACAAATACGTACATTATACGTGGGCAAAGGTAAAAAAAAAGTCGTCCAGTGGCCGAATCGTAAAGTCCTTATCGTTTATTGCCATGCTCGCTTTTATTCAAACGGCATTACTTTTTGACAATAATATTACATTGGATTTCAGAGGCTATATACGTTTTACCCTGCAGCTGCATAGGTATACAGAAGAAGTATGCAGATTCCAATTCGTGTACACAGACATAATACTTGCATACGTTTATACTATGGAGCAGCAATGAAAATTGCAGAAAGATCGAGAGCACCTTGGAATAAGTATGGAGGGCCGTATAGTGTCATCGATAGGCATACTTCGCTACATCTACCTGCTGCAAGAGCAAAAGCAGGACCTCGTAATCTTTCCATTAGGATGAAAGCGAAAGAGCTTCTTTTACAAAAGCTACGAACCGCCCGATATTATTATACGACCAATTACGATCCTCTCCTCTCTTTCCGCAGTACGCGTATAGATATACTTACACCGCATTGTATACCTACGCATTCAACTGTGAGTTTCCTGTTTTTCATTTACGTATATTTTATTTTTTCCCCTTCTGTTTTTTTTTATTTTTTTTTTTTTTCTACTCCATACTCAAGAAATTGCTACACCGCTTATACTTTCTATGCATTCAACTGATGCGCGAATAAGTATAGGTACGAATTACTTCGCTTCAAAATTACATTTTCAAAATAGGAATGATGTACTCTCGTGAATTAAATTTTCCAAATGCCATGAATGATGAGAAAAAATGCAATACCGAAGGATGAAGTGAAAATTAAATTGAGGCAGTTTTTTTTACTTCGTAATCCAGATATTTTTGTTTTCGGTTTTTTCCATACGTTTTCCGGTTGATTTTTAATTTTTTTTTCTTTTTTTTCATGTTTCTTTTTGTCTCGGAGGGCGTTAGCGCGGCTGTCCGTTTGGTTTTTAAATTAATATAAATCGTAATTTCGTTTCGGAGGATCATAACTGGCGGTGGCGTCGAGTCCGAAGTGTTGTCAGCACGTGAGGAACAGATATTGTACAAGATGACTAATGACTGGAGGGTACGGAAGCGAGAGCGGCGCCATCGCGAGATCACGCTAATTAAAGCTTAAACGAATGTTATACGTACGAAGTGGAGGGGAAAAAGATGATAAAAGAGTTGTAGAGGATATGAAGAAAAAACTAAGGTATTTTTGTACCGTTTGGAATGATCGTCAACTTTTGCGGTGTGAATAGATCGTCGGATGGGACAAGAAAAAACAAAAAAGTGAAAGAAAAAAACAAAACTCCCCAACAAAAAAGTTAAAGTAAATATAATATATAAAAAGTTTAAAATATTGTTTTTTGACGACAATAAATCAAAAAGGCTTGACCCCTCTTTAGCGCGCGGGTATCGACTTTCTGACCGTTTAAAAATCCCGCGGGTAATTGATTCGGGGCTATCCATTACCTATATCTCATCGCCGAGAGCCACGCACGGTTCCCTTTCTCTCTCTCTCTCTTATTCTATCATTTTTTTTTATATCCCTCTCGAGTTCTTCTCTAATTTTTTCCTTTTATTCTTTGTTTTACAAATCCTTCTCGCTCACTCTTTTTCTCAAACCCGCGAGGCGTTTGAGTTAGCCTCCCTTTAGTTTGGGGCGCTATAACTCAATCTTCTGATGAGCTACGGAACCCGCCTACTCCACGCCTTTACCTATAACTTATAGAAGATGCTGCAGGAGAACGAACGAACGAACCGACCTTACGGTATACGTATACCAAGTGCTGCACTAGCTGTATAGCGATCCATTTACTGAACTGTAACTTTAGAATGTGAATATTTCTCGTATACGTTATGAATAGTAATCGATGTATTATAAAACCGATCGATATGGATTTTCTGAGGTGATGAGAACTCGAAGATGAAACGCCGTTATCGAATACCCTTTGAAATTTCAACGTTTCTTTTTTTTTTACTTTTATTCTTTTTTTTCATCCTACTATTCCTGCGATGTTTATTATTCTTCACCCCGAAGATATCCATATATGCGCTTAACACGCATGTTTGCTCGAAAGTATCTGAATAATTAGTGAGAGTTTAACGATCGCTGGACATAATTATGGAATTTGATCGATGAAATAGTACCGGAGAGTGTGATAATCGATTTCATGATTTTTGATTTTTAATTCCAGACAGTCGCACGATTCTCCTGGAATCTTGAACGCGAGTATTTGGGCCACACGACTTTCTCGTGATAGAAAAAGGGAAGGCGAATAGACTACGCAGGTGAGAGTATGGAGTGTACAATTAATTAGAAGATGTATCGAAGAGTGAAAATTGTCAGGAAAAAAGACAAGGAAACGTGAAGTGTAGAATATAACTTGAGTACTTATGGGAGGGAAGAAATGAAAAAATAGTAAGGGATGAGGAAGGAAGAAGTTGCAGAAGAGAAAGAAGTAAGGCGAGATGAAGGTTGGCTTGCGTGTGCAGGCGTAGGTTTGTTTTAACAAGCATTTAAAGCGCCCTCAGTAAACATTCGAAGAGAGATATTGGTTGTTTATGGGTCTCTGATTTATCGCCTCGCGTTCGAGAGAGCGCGATGAGAAGAAACTAAAAACGAGCAACTACTCTTAAGAGATAAAAGAAGAAAGAAGGATGAAAAACAAGAATGAGATGAAGCAAGAAGAGCGAAAGGAGTAAAAAGAAGATACGAAACAGAAAAAGAAGATGAAGGGCAGAAGGAGCGGATGATCTCTGCGTGGGGGTGTTTGCCGGTCGTCTTTGAGCCCGCTGGCCATATCCGTTCCCGTTTACGGACCTCAACCGCACGTAAACCTCATGCCAAGATTGAACGGCGGTTCATAATTCGCACATGCTCCAGGTAAAAAGCAACTCACCCCACCGTATGAGAAAAAAAAAACAGAGGAAATTTTCATCCATTGCTGAATAAACTGTCCTCTCGATTGTGCGTACGAAAAACAAAAAAAAAAACATAAATCATAATGGCGTCGGTATAAATCAGCGATAGCCGTTAGAATCAGATATACGCTGCGGTTGCGTTAACGATAATTCATCCGATGATACGTGTATAAATAACGACGAGGTGACGTCCATATGATGTCGTTGAGTAACCGAATAATTGAAAAGATGTACGATCGATGGACAGCGAGAAGCGCGGGTAAGAGTAAATAAGTTTTCAGGTTTAGCACCGTGGAAGGCTGCAAGGTATTATAAAAGGGCGAGGAAAGGAGTTGTAGCGGCAGTCGAAGGTAGGTACGTATACATAAGGTATGTATATACGTACAAACGAAAGGAAAGAACGACCTCCGGGGATTACCAAATCAGTTTTCTTTTTTTGTTATTTATTTTTATATGTGTGCGTGTTTTTTTTTTACCTCCCGCCAATAAATAAGAGTAATTGATCGGGACGGTGTATATAGTCGAGCCGAGCGTAATTTATATCCCCGTCTCTAAACGGTTGTTTAATAGCAAATTACGCACGCGCTTGTTGCAGTCGTTGTTTCGGCGGCCTCGATAATATCATGCAGCGAAACAATCGACGATGAACATAAAACACTTCCAGCGAAAGGTGTCACGTTGAATTATACACGTTATGTCATACGCAAAATGTAGGGCACGGCGACGCGAAGATAGATGAAAAAAATTTGGGGAAAGTATGAGCGTAATTCCGTCGGTTTTTCCGTAATTTCCACCTTTTTTTACTTCGATTTCAAGTTTTGCTACCGAGAAAAATCACCCTATCTTTTCCCCGGTGCAAAAAAATTGCTGGTAAAATTGTTGAATTTCATAAATTTGTATGTAATTCGTGTACACGTATTCACGTGTGTATCGGTGCGGGGAGGACGCGGATTGTGCGTTCTCCGTCTTCCGCCGCTGCGGTGAAGTATAATAAGGGTGTATAAAGGAAGATCGGTAGGACAATTTTGCATGAAGACGCAGAGCAATAAATAACTCGGATAATGATGCTGCGAGCGCGGTTACGGCGTATTCCGTATATTTATATATATATCTTATCGGATTCAGCAGGGCGCTGCTGACTACTCCGCGAGATCTATTGCCACTCTTTCGCATCGGGAGGATTGTGTCTTTACCATTGAATTGCGACCAAAAGCTCCGATCACGACAGTAGGACGTCCTTATCTCTCCTACTTCGAGATTATTCAAACAAACCAACGCTATCGTTACTAAAAAACGAAAGAAATCGTCGAAATCAATCGCTCCCATTTTTCCTAAAACTCACACGTTCTACGTCTAGATATAAAAATCTTTTTTCCCCGCTTAATCGCTTAATGAACGAGATGGTAATTTAATAACTTGATTAACAAACTTCTCTAATTAATATGAATTCCCCGGAACATTTTATATCGATTAAATGGCGCACATTATATGAGTTTCTATACAAGGTGCCCGTTTCCTGCGGTTCGTTGCAGCGGTCGCCTTGGTGGAAGAAGTCACCCTTTGTCGGCTACAGCAGGTGTTCAACTTTCACGCCAAACTCAGCGATACAAAAAATGACAATAATAAGCTACGCAGCAGTTAGAAGTTGGCTGATTAGCTTCGCACACATAAGGCAGGTTCGTAATCTCATACATTTTTCGTAATAGTTTTGTCTGAAAAATGAGCGCGAAGGTCCGGAATATATTCGCTATCTGAAAATCGCAGCATCAGCAACGGGGACTTTTTGGGTTTCGGAATTTCGGCGGGTAGAGAATAGAAGTTTAAAGAAGCCGTTCGGCGACGACAGAAATTTCATAATTAAGCCTAGCTGGGTCTGGTATTCGTTGGTCGGAATAACCGTCCGGCGAAGGTATCCCTAGGGAAGATATTCGTCGCGTTGTTTCAGACTGAGAGTTGACTCAAGGTGGGCGATAGTATCGCTCATGGGATAGCTACCGTAGAGAATTCTTTCCCGCGCGCAATGACTCGAGGGTTGATTTATTCAGGAGTTAGTTATAAGGTTCGAAATTCTCTGTAGGAGGTCCCGCAGGACTCAGGAGGTCCGTATACAGTATGTAAAATGTATATAGTCGCTGACACTCAATCCGTGATCTGCACAACTCGCGCTGTTAACAATGGTGGGAGAATTATATACCGTGGTACTATACATATAGTGGCTCTTAAACTTTTAGCAAGAATTCTAGGCATCGATAGTCGTTAAGAAGATGTCCCAAGAAACAAACCGAGCATTGGAACCGACCAGAAGGACGATCGCGAAACCCTTTTTTTTGACTAAGACATTCTTAATCTTCATTAGTTCGCTTAGGATTTGCATACCTCCAGAGTTTATCTGATCGAAGAGCGACAACAGGTGAAGGTATATGCACATGTATAGGTCGCTACGATACACGTACGCCTATACCTCTACCTACGCTCGCTTGTCGGGATATTCGAACCACTTTTCGAATAACATTATAAATTCGAAGCCTTTTTCATTAGTCAATTTTTATTGCCGACATGCGTCGATAGTTCCACGTCTACCGCCACTGTTGCCATTCTTTTCATCTCATTCTTATCCTTTGACAGCGTGCAATTTGCGAGAATTCAGGAGTCCAGAGCGCTAAAATATGACGAGACAACGGTGCGAAGAAAATAATGCTCGATGAGAAGATATCGGAAGAACGAAGATTCGGTAATCGGTGATACCAAATAAAAACCTAGATTACGTTCCCGCCACGAATATCGAAGTAGAAAAATGGTAAGTAGAGCGTTCTGCTGAGCAGACAATGAGTCTATAATGATGAGAGAGGATCGGCATAATCTGCGGTCAAGTTAAGGCAAGAATAAACGGGCAGGTTGACCGTACAGCGAAGGGCTCGGTGGCTTTGTAAGAGCAACGTGGAGTTCTGTTCGGCTTACAAATAAGAAGACTTTGAAAAAACCAGCACACCGTATATACCGGCGATGGTTATAGAGAGGGCCGTCCACGGGCTGTAGATGAATCAGTATTTAATCGTGACCTAACGTGAGGGGGCAGTGAGAGGAGCAATACCGGCAAGCAGCAAAGTAGGTACGACGAAGATAGTTCGGGGTCAAGTCAAACTCCGCGAGGATGAGGATGAGGATGAGGATATGGTTGAGTATAGAAGAAAAAGGAGAACCCGAAGGATGAAGATGAGGATGAGGAGGTCCGGCAGACTCACCTTATCGCATGAGCTCGTCCGGGTGGCCTACCCGGGCTTAATTGCGCGAGTCCATATCACGATTCAACATGGCCGCCCACAGTGTTTTAGACTCGGACGACGACGACGCCCGGATTCGCGTTCCCCTTCGTTCGACTCTCTGTATATACGTGTACGAGATACAAGCTCTTTTACTTCTTGCTAAGAAATTATGTTATCGGTTTATTCGAAACCACATATATGCGTGTATATTTATATCTACATACGTATTCCTCGAGTCCTCTTCACTACCCGACGATCGCCGTTAAAGGATATTAATTACATCACGAACGAGCGCCACAAACCGTGTGTACGATGCGTTAATATAGATGGTATATCCTCGTAAAGCTGATCGTATACACGTGTGAATTATATACATGAGCTTTATGTGTACATGCATAGATTTGTACGTATGTGTACGTGAGAATCGAGGGTGACGCGGACTCTGTTCGCGTTGAAAAATGATTCTTGTCTTACGGCTGCTGACCATCGGTGTTCATTTTGTCATCTCCTATCAGCGATCTGTCCCACACCGAGTGCGTCTCAATCTCGACAGGTATAAAGGCATCTTCTACAAGTCCCCCGTCCCCCCGAATGACTCTGTGAGTTTCCGATCAACCGTATTCATCGGTATATGTATGTCTGAATTATGTATATCTATATAGGTATAATATCTACCGGATTTGAATTCGTGGTGGTAAAAGAAGTCAGGTATATACGATCGCGAAGAGGTGATGCATGCCATCAACATTTTACGAAACGATCATCGCCCGCTTTTATTCCCAGCCATCTCCGTCTTGTACCTGTGGGATGCTGAGTCACGTGTGTAATAGTTTATCCTTGAGGACTGCGGTCGACTTCCGTTGAGGTCGGTGTCATTTAGCGCGTAATTTTTCACTGCACGATCTTCTCCTTTCTTCTTTTATTCCTGTTATTCCATTTTTTCGTTGTCTCCTTCTTCTCCTTCTTCTTCGCGATGCGCAGTCGAGCGAGGTGATCGGTAAGCACAACGGGATGGGGTCAAGGTCGCGTTTAAC
Source organism: Athalia circularis (assembly GCA_963978495.1). NCBI lineage: Eukaryota > Metazoa > Arthropoda > Insecta > Hymenoptera > Athaliidae > Athalia > Athalia circularis. The sequence goes on along the minus strand of OZ021698.1, from coordinate 15,167,396 downwards.
GGAGACGCGAGATCATCGGACGGTAACTTATTTGAGGAAATATTCCAATTGCGATCGCGCGTCCAGGATGTTGAAATTTTCGAGAAGGTTCAAAAGACGCGATCGAGAAACGCACCCTGGAGGAGTGGACGACGGGGACAAACTAGCTCGAAGCGTTCGTTCGCGTTCCGTTCTGACTCCTTGGCCGTCGTTTGGTCTCCTCGCCGGTTGCCCAGTTATGGCCACGCCGGTCCGCTACGCCGCGGCGGTTAACGAGTCTAATTAGCGACGAAATCGAAAACGAGTTTGACCTTTTTTTAGTCGAGCTGCCGCCGCCTGCCGCCTCCTCTTCAGGATCGGCGGAAGAGAACCGCCGCGCTCTGTGGTGCCGGAGAGTAAGGGCGTCGAGTGCGAGGAAGAAACACCGCGACGCATTTTGCCGCTAGAAGGACGCTAAGGACACCGGAGGACGATCTACAGGGCGAGGACGAAGAGCACGGACCTCGCTAGGATCGGATTCCTCTCGCGCGCCTGCCCAAGAAATCAGGTTACCAGGCCGTTTGTTCCCCTGCGACCGAGTGTTCTCCCGAGCTTTTTTAATTGGCGAATACTCCTCCGCCCGCCGCTCTATCCTCCTCACAAGACCCGTTTTCCGTTTCTCGTTTCCGCCAGTAATATATATACCTATATCCATCTTGCAGGGATCGGCTCATAAAACGGCTGCAACATCGCAAGCATTCGACGACTGCATTCATTCGTGAATTAATTTCACCCACTAATTTCTTTGGATATCCTATGTATGATACGAAAATCAGGGAATTCAGGAATGACAAAACATCGGCTGGCGTCCTATCGGAATCCAGGAAGTCGATTGCAGGACACAGATCCTCCCGAATATAGGTAGTTGATGATTAACGTCGATGGCGAAAAACTATTTCTATTCAGACAGCGACATATAAGTTTCATCGATAAATACACGGAGATCCTTCCTCCATGGGTGGTTCGTCCCGTATGGTTAGATTTCCGAGTAAATACCTTGTAAATATCGGTAACATTACCGGGTTGTCTCCCGCAGCGAAGTTTGGGGTGATTCTCGAAGTTGTCCCGGCTAAGTCGCTCATTCTCTTCGGTACAACGTCGTGTCCAGTCTGAAGTCTGAAAGTCTAAGACTTCAGAAATAGACGACAATAACGTTCCCGCAGATGATGGGTATGACGGACAACGTGCTACAGGCGTGTCCGCGTGTCCATGTCCATGTCCATGTCCATGTCCATACGGCAAAGGCCGATCGGCGCACGGCAAGAGCCGATCGGCGCGTGACCGGGACCCCCAGGTCCCCCAGGACCGCCCGCGGTCGACCACACTCGAGGGGCCACAGGTCGCCCTGTTAGCCGGACATCGGCCGATGCCGGATCGACCGACCAACGGACGGACGAATGGACGGACGGACAACGTCGGGGCGGCTGCAAATGCAGCGCAACGTTGAACCGGAACGTTCACCCGGCGCCGCGCGTTGCAGCGATCACCGTACCTTGATACCTCGTGTCCCACTAGCGTCGAGTCAAGGTGGGCGAACGCAGACGTTATACCTATAGACTCGCCAGGACTCGATTTACTTTCGGTGCATTGACTTTCAGATATAATGAACTAATTGAGGATTCCCGGGGCAGAATCTTCGTCGTATTTGAAAACGGTATTTCGATGTCTCCGAAAACGTGAACGCTCATCTTCGTTCGAAATTTTTTTTCTTTCTCATTTGTTGGAAGAATTTCAAAAATACGTCCACCGTTATTTTAAAAATATTGTCGAAAACTATAATGTATAGAACTGTTCAAACTTTTTATAATTTCAAATATCGTCGGTTTTTTTACACAGTTAGCTGAAATTTTGGGAAAGTAAAAATGCAGAAAATAATCAGCTTTTTCACCCCATCATTATCCGATGGAGATTCATTCTCACAATTTCTTCGTCATTCGGAGTCTGAAATAAATCTACAGCAATGAGGGTTGAGCATCTGCACTTTGTCGGAGCAGATAGAATAGTTTTGTGCTAATGACTGAAATCGAGTATTAGACAAAGTTTCTCGCTGCCTGTTCGAGTCTCTGTGACTCAGCAAGCGCTTATAATACCGTAGAGTAGTTCAGACCCCATATAAGAAGACGAAGCGCCGGTAGTTAGTAGCTGGTTGTATATATATATATATGGTATATTATATTATACCTACGCGCATTTTGTTCCATAAATTTTCCCACGGGATATCCTCCCACGATTTGAAGATGACGAGAATTAGCTGGGCGTGCACTTATACTCGCGATAAAAGGCTAGTTCGCGCTCTGAAAAAAACCATTGTTTCTGCTCCCGCGCAGTCGATTCCCAACGACCCCGCATACAAAAAGTTCTCGCAATTCAAAATCAACCCCAGAATTCGACCTGGGATTCTTGACTCGCCCACCCCATACACGGTCATTCAAATTCTCCCTTTCGAACTGTCTCTACGATTCCGACGAGAGAGTTCTCTGAATTTCGCAGAATTCAGGAACTGCAATCTAACGATATATTCGACCATTCGGTCTGAATCTAAATGAAAAAGCAGATTCAGAATATCGCAGAAAAAAAATCACGACTTTCGTTGCAAGTTCTGAATTATAGAGTTATAAGGTTATATAAATTCACCGCAGAAAGGTTATATTATACGCGAGCCGTTGCAAATCTATATTTGAACTGGAAAGCACGTCCCCTATAATTTAGTTGTCGGTTTTGATTCGCGGTTGGAGTCTTGTCCCAATGGTCCCGACGTCTTGACGCCTTAGTGAGCCCAGGAAAGGACCTCTTCAAATCCCACTCAGTCATCGTCTATTCATCTTGTGTCCGTCTACGACTTTATACAGTTTCTTCTCGAAGAAAAGCATACGCGGGCAAAGTTCATTTTTCTTTTTTTTATTTAAAGAGAGAAAAAAAAAGAAGATTTTATCCCTCCCTCTCTCTCGTCGTTCTTTCTTTTCTCCCTTACAATATAACACAATTCTCCGCAAAGTCAAAGCCCCTGCTTCAGAATACGAGCCAATTTCTTATATGCCCACATGTATTGTACTCTTTGTTCCAAAACTCACAATTTTCCAAACAATGCCAATTGTGATTCTTTCCTAACGTATATTCTTCTCCCTCGTTCTTCGAGATACATTCGCCTGCATCCCACCCTCGACCCACCTGCACATGGCGCCATACCCCGTACCTTTTTTCGTTGAATAAAAAAAAAGAAAATAACCGAAAGCCAGACGAAGTGAGAAAAACAAAGTAAATAATTATCCACCGCGTCCTGTAAAGTCGCTATGGTTATCGTCAGTAGCAATTAACGATCTGATTCCGCCAATCACTAAAAATAACAAAAGGTTACCCGGACCTCAAAGAATTGTAGCGTAGGCAATAAAATCGCTTTAAATCTGCAATTAGATGTTGAAGAAAAAACGCGATTCGATGAAATAAGGAACACCGGCGGCAAAAAGAAAGAGGGGAAATCTATTACACGTGACGTTACAGCGGGTAAGCTGTTAAGTTAACCCCTGATCGTTGAGCAGTCACGTAGTGCAAATCGTCGACGGGAGGGACTTCGTTACGCCCCCGTGTACCAATACGTAAGTGTACATCCACCTCTGTATACGTACACGACCGTATGGAAAGACCGAGTGAGAAGGAGAGAGAGAGAAAAAAGAGAAAGAGAAGAAACTAGAATTTCAACGGGGGAGTTTCTGAAAGGGATTGATACGGACACGTGCCTCATACCAAAGAACCCCGCGTCGCCGCTGTTACCGCTGGTTAGACAGGCAGCACGAAAAGCGGATGAGGTGAGGGTCAGAAAAAAGTACACGAAATAAAAAGAAAAAAAAGGTCCAGGCCATAACGGCGATATATACACGCGTATTTGTACAACACCCCGCACTGCCCGCGCCTCTATTATTACAATACGCTATGGGTTGTTTGTATATTTTCCACCCTCCACATCCCCCCCCCTGCCTCGTCCTGTCCTCCTACCGAGACTCTTACATCGAAGGCCTTCAACCCTATGCCCTCTATGAAATCGACGAGTGCCACCTCCCACCCTATCCAACGACCCTCACATCCCTTGTTTCACACACTTGTCGCCTCGCGAACCTTGTTATTATTATTATTATTATTATTATTATTATTATTATTATTATCATCGTTATTATTATTGTAAGCTCACACGGGTAACCCGCGATTCAGTGCATGTGCCGCAGCGGCAATCGGCATTATGTAGACTGAGACAATGAAATCGTGAGTCCAAATGATTCAAGAGTTGGTAACTGCTGCTGAATATACTTCTGCGCATATAGGAAACGTGGGAAAAAAAAGAGGTATTTTCACATTCGCTTGTTCTTCGTCTTCCTAATTTTCATATTTGCATTATTCGCAGATTCACTCGCTGGAGGCGCGGCGATTTACCTCTGCGAGAATATCAGATGCAACAAAGAATGAATGAATATCGGATCGAATGATTTTTCATTTGCTTAATTTTTTCCCCCAATCTTGGAATCTTGGACGTCATATTTTCCGTCGTCTCTGACTGTACAGATCATTATTTTCTACATTACGGTGAAAGTGGTTATTACATATCTAAATGATTTTGCTGTATATCCCTCCGCGGGGGGTAGGCTGGCGTTGAGATTTTGAATGGAGCGGGGGGTGGTCAGACGCGCATGTATGGGGTAGGAATTGAGATGCACGGGTTCATATCCCACGTAATATGTATATAGCATAGACGAGGCGCTATGACAAACATTTCTGTGGCGACAAATGATGGCAATTTAACACTTGTACGGGCACGTGACCGAGCCAAGCGAGGACCGTTGCTCGCTGCAGCAGCGAACGATGTATGGATTTGACTCCATGAAAACCACCCCATCGATGAGGGTTGGTACATACCATTCTAGTCTGTCCCTCGACCTCTGAAAACCCGCTATACAATGCGAAACGTGACATTTAGTAGGAGGCTGTGTTAACAACGTCTGCAGTATTGATATCCTGATCGTATTCGCCGACTTTCTGGTTTCCTTTTTTTGCTTTTTTTCTGTCGCTTTTTATTTTCGATTCGCTTCACTCTTATTTGATCCCCGAGTGGGGGAAAAACGAGCTTCGAATATCACCCTATGCATAGCGTCTCATTTGCCGGAAATATTATACAGATATAGTAATTAATACGTGTTTCAGGTACATTCATGTTTTTTTTTTTTTTTTCAATTTTCAATGGCCAAAATGAAGCCTAATTTGCTGCCCAAAAGTAAATGAAATAATTGCCAGAATTGTCCGACGTTTGTTGGTTTTTAAAAATGGGTCAATGAGCCAGTTGTTTTTGGGCCACCTTGTATAGTTATATATCTCCTACGTATATCCACGTAAAGTTTTCCCGGCCTTAACGGGCCCGGTCGTCATATTTGGCCATAAACCACAAAATAACGCGCCTGTAAAGCTATTACCGGGTCACGCGAGTCGGTCCGAAGAAGAAACTTTTTTGGGCCCTTCGGTCTGTCGTTATTTAGAAGTTTGGGGTGCCCCCCGGTGTGCACAAATTGTCTTTCCGATCTCTTTGGAAAACGCCGAGGCCCTTCCAAAGTTTGGACCCCACTACCTGCCCCCCTTAACCGCCGCTTCGTCGATCATCCATTGATGGTACCGCGCGCTGCACGTTTTGTTCATAATTCCCTAAAAGATATCCCGCACATGAGCACAGAAGAGGAAAAAAAAGATGGAAATATTAGGAAATATCGTGCATCGTGAAGAACGAAAAGAATTCAGATGGATTTTTATCCAAACGCCAGGATTCTTGTGTAAACGGTGAACATCCAAAAACATCCCTCATACGCAGGGGTCACTGCACCGCAAGACTAGTTTATTTTACTTCATAGATTCCTTTCAGAAAATCGTGTATTGGAAACCGTTGAGCTTCCAATAGAATTCAGTGATCTATGAGGAAATTCAAAAAGTATATTTCGATTGATTGTCCACCTGAAGAACTAATTCTATTGTATATAATAAACAGTTTTAAAATACAAGGAAAAACGGTCATACTCAAAGGAATATTGTACGAAAATGAAAAACCTAAATTTTGACTCTCGCCTATGTCAACTATTTTTTAAAAGTGTTTTTGACAACCTTTTCATCTATCTACAGTCTCTGAGCATACTTAGAAATCGTATTTAGCTTCCTTCCCCCTTTCTCCACGCGCGATATTATTCCAATAACTTTAGTCCAGATTTCTCATAATTAATAATTTCTGCATAATTTATAAACTTGTTCGTATTTCATGGCTACGTTGCACAACAACGGTGAATGAATAAATAAAAAGCAATAATTGTATAAAAAGAAAAGAAGCAGCCTGAATATTTTGCATTAAACTAAATCTCGTCGTTCTCCGTTGTCCCTGGAGGCTGGCAATTATGATGCCTACATCATTGACACAGATCGGAAAGCCTCGAGGTATAATAACGTTCGTCTTTATAGTTGGTACCCAAGTCACTCGGTATATATTCGCACCTAGAGTTTAATTCTGTGTCCGTTTACGAGGGCGTGTATTTATTTTCCAGTATGCTCTAAACATGAGGATTTATGGGCCCCACTTGGTTAACGGGGTCCATATATACATCGTGGAAGTCGGGCGTCTTGTTCTTCTTGTTCTTCTTCTTCTCTTTGAAAAACCGGGCGTTTGATGTCCGCAGCAGCGATGGCATCCATTTCTATGGAAATCTTGCTATGAACGTTTAGCTCTCAGTCCCATCACAGATTCCCCTCATTGGGTCGGTTGTACATCGGATTGCTGCTGCTGCTGCTGCTGCTTCAGGCTGGATACGGACGCAATCTTCTGGGCCTTATAGATACGTTCCACCTTTTATGGTCCAGCCACGCTTATATCCTTCTTCTCTTATACTCCGGCCTCTTCTAACTCCAACACGTACATTTCCTTTAACGTCGTTTATAACGTTCACATCATGCAGTTTATACCACTTCGCGGTATATTCCAACCCCGGGCTACGATGTTGCTCTCAGAGGTTCTCGTAAAATACCAAAATTAATGAGCGCTTTACAACCCCCGACCCCACTTCGGCTTATTTATTTAATTATTTCACTTTTTTCAACTTGAACAAAACAAAAATAGGCGTGAAATGTAAAACAAAATATAATTACGGTTAACTTATTAGATCAGGACATTTCTTTTCTTTTTCTTCGAATTTTCTTTGCTCAAGTTGCAATTAAGAAAAAATAATTTAACAAAAAACAGAGGGTGGAGTTCTCTTAAAAAGTGAATATAAATCAGATTCCGCGCCTGTTCGTCTTTACACACTGCGATGTGTATACGATAAACTTTATCACAATTTTCAATTAGTTTCTCAAGTTCAATATAATTTTAATAAAGATTCGTTATAACTTAGAGTATCATTGAAAAGAAGATGGTATATACCTTCAATATCCTCGTCGTTTGCATTAGCATCGTCATTATTCACGCTTCAAGCAATTATTACTATATCATGAGAAAATGTATGTATGTAATTTCGGAAGATCGTAATTAAAAAACAAAACGAAACAAAAAATAACGAATCACTCTCCAATCGGATACGCTAGTTTCACCGCAGCAGAGGAGGAAAAAAAAGAGCATTAAACGTGATAAGTTACAAATACCTACATATCGTTATAACCGATGTGCCGACGTTGGTTGGCACTCGGTAACTAATTATGTACATTCAATTAATGAAGTTGACAAAGTTGCAACCCTGATGGATCTGAAGGTGGCATATATGATGTTATAATATGGATATAAAATGTTTTTTCAATCGTTTTTTCTCTCTCCCTTTTATCCCCGTATTTCATTCTCTCGAGGCTACTCGATTTGACCTTTACGTACCATTAGCCGTGGACATAAGACTCTGACTTGCATCGCGGCGTCTAGTTCCATATTAATACGTGGACATTACAAAGTGTAATTTATTTCTGACATAAGTAACGTTCCCCATAAAATTCTATCGCTTCATTAATAGCCCGGTGCGTAAGTATTCAGCTCCAGCGTTCTCATTCGGTCGCTACATAAGGTATACATGTACGTATACGTACAACGTATCAATGTATACAGTTCGAATACGACGGGACAATTTTATACCCAACGAGTTCCATGCGATTCAGGAGGACCTAAACGAGTACCACAGGACTACGTTTCTGTGTAACCTCCGCCTTAAACCCTACCGCCAACTGCAAGGTGTATATATCATCCGTATCATTATGTTTAAAAAAAGGAGGCGTGCACGATCGCATTGTAAAAAAAAAAATAAAAAAAAAAAAAAAAACGATGCATAGGTCAATGCAAAATAGGGACGCGGGGAATGCGGTCGTCACTAAGGTCGATAGCCACATTCCCCCTTCGTAAGAGTAATTAATCGACGCGTTACCACCGTCCGCTTGATTCATATAGGAGCTACTTATTTTACCTGAAGTCCGACAGAATTAGATTTTTCAAAGTCAATTCGATTAATGGTCAAGGATTGTCAGAGGGCAAGGTTTTTGCCGGTATACATGTCGAACAACTTCGCAATCCTACTTGATATCCTTGCGTAATTATATAGGTGAATTTGATGTCGAGCAAAAAAAAAAATTTATACGTATATGCCTCTCACAATTTTTATTGCCCTAAATTCCGTTCGCATGGTAGAATTTATTTTCTCCTTTTTTTTTTACTTCAAAGATTGATTCGTTGTGTAGAGCCGATAGAACCGAGAGCAGCGATGCCACGTGACGTTTTTAGAGTATATGTTTTTGTTTGCACTTTACCTGGTTGGTTGGTTGGCCGATTGACATGTGAAGCTGACATTTGTGGCTGTCAGTTTTGCCCCTGGCTAGAAGCGAACCGAGCAAGCGCAGGAATAAGTCAGTCAGTCAGTCAGTTTGAGTCCCTAAAACCCCCTCGTTTCGTAGCTACACACATACATAGTTACAAATATTTACAGCATAACTGCAAACTGACGGAAACCTCGTGTGTCGGCTGTTGCTGGTGTATAAAACAGCATTGTGTGAACAGTTACGGGTTTCCGACGAGCGTCAAGTGCTCCGATAATTTGACACGTAATGCGTCATTATTATTATTATCGTAGAAAATATGACGACTTTCGAAAGGCTCCAACGTACCATTTCAGGTAGATGTAAAGTTATTTATTCACACAAGTCATAAGCATCCTGATGTACGAAGAGACTATTAAACTTAAATCAAATATTTCCATCGGATTGATCATAAAAATCTATCTTCATAATGCTTGCTAAATCCAAAGTATTATAGATACACAGTTACCCCATTGATCAAGTATTTTTAGGATCAAGAGTAAAAAAAAAGAGTATAACTCTAATCGATAAAAATGATGTTGCGTTTTGATTTTGGTTTTCCAATTACCGAAGTATGATCTTTCACCTTGACGAAAAAAACCTACAGCAGGGGTTACGCCGATGAGAAATTTAACGCGAAGCAACTTCGTTCATTGAGCTCCGGATCGGTCGGCTACCTGATCCAATCAGTATATCTGGATCTTTTTTTCTCTTTCCATCTTACGAAGTTAAACCGAGAAAGGTACGATGTTGAAATTCGGGTTTCGTAAGGGTTGGGTTATACCTATACGTTTTATAGATTCTTCGGAGTGGCGAGTCGAACTTCTGGGTTTGGATCGTTATCGTCAATTGAAAAGTGATCTCGAGTATCCCGCGTTGTACCCTGGCTTTATAGGAGTCAGTTTATCCCCCAAGAATCCCTATCCAGAAGACAAAACTAGCTGATACGGTAGTATACATACATATATAACAGATCAGCAGCAGCAGCAGGAAATCTTGCACGCGGTGATTCGGTAGAAGAATGAAATGGATGGAGAGAAAAACCGAAAAAAAAGAAAAGGACGAAGAAGGATATCTAAACTGACCCATAGCGGTCAAATACTCTTCACATCTCAGAGATACCGAGGCACTTCTAATCTACAAAGACAATCGCCTGGACGAAACCAATTTGTGACGTAAGAAACATAAGAACTGCTGCCGTATCAGAATAAAAAAGATGTCGTTGTATAAGTATACGTATATCTCTGACAAAGAATGCGTCGGTAGCCTCGCGCTTCTTTAAAACTAACCCTATGCAAGACCTTCCCCAAACCTCTTTCACTACTTTGACAAAACTATAGCTCTGATTAAGCTGTTCTCACACTCGATGCGCCTTCGTTTTTTTTTCTCGCAAGTGCTCATAAGTTATCCTGCAGAATCAAAGTTTGCTATGATTACTTGATTTCGAACGTGTACCAATAGAGTCGATTCGAGTCATTTCGTCGGAATAACTTTACATTTATGCTTAGAAACTTCTATTCCAGTTTGAATATAATCGGTCAACTATTTCCGTGTGACAACAGCCTTAGGTTTTCTGATCTACCGCATATGCCGAGCGTAGAAGTCTCTAATTAGGAGACGACGTCCCCGACGCTGAGACCCGGAGGTCCTTTGATCCTTACCCACGCGTCCGGCCGCACGATCAATCGTCAAACCCCGATACTCTGACCCACTCCGAAAATGTAGAAAATAATCTACCAGCGTCTCATAGTCTCCGAAAACCGATTCTAGACCATTAGATTTTATCCAGATAAACGCTCAAGTCGCATTTCTCACACGCAACAAAACAAACTATATCTGATCTGCAAGTTAACCGAAAAATTATATTCAATCGTTCAATTTTTTTTTTTAATACACGTATGAGCGATATTTAATGGAAAGAATACGTCACATGATATCTGATGAATCTTGACTCACATGATTTAATGGGCGGACGTAACCCACGCATGCATTTGTTCTAGATCTGAAGCAACCTATTAAAATAGCAAAGCCAAAAGTTTGTCGAAGAGCGGTGAAGTTCCCACCGTTTTGGAAAAAAAAGAAACTTCTGTAGTTACCCAGAATCTAGATCCGGTGGCACAGCGGTGCGGATTTCGGTTGTTTTTGGGTCCCCTTTGGATCCCCGGTCCCGGGCATAAGCGCGTTCCCGAAGTGGCAGGGACCAATTTAGAAATACCTTCGAAATCGATCGGTGGCAAAGCGGAGTCAATGCGGTGCAGCTGCGGATGTCTCAACAAATTGGAGAAATAAATTCAATTTGCAGAAGTCGTCAATCCAACACAACGTTGTTACCCTCACGCGTTGCACCCAGCAGCGGACCATCGCCAAAAGTTTGTTGCGAAGGAAAATAAGAAAAGAATCTCATGGGCGTGGATCGTCGGTATATACCGCTAAAAGACCGATCACTTCTCCATCTATCGCGCCTGAAACTGCCGACGTGGAAACGATTTCATCGAAGCGAAGTTGGAACAGCAATTTACCGAATGGCAAATTAGTTGGCTATAGCATTGTAAATAAAAAGTCGGAAATAAAATCAGCTCGTTTCGCATTGTATGCTTTCAGCTTCGTTATCTCCTGGAAATACCACCCCATCAAAGTTCAACAAACTCTGCAGGCCGATCGATTATTTTTTCATGCATAAATTTTGCGGTTGCTGGTCCAACTAATTGAACTGATCTATTTGAATCATGCATTGCCGATGGGATGGTGGTAATTTACGATACAAAAATTACCAGTATTCTATACGTGCTAACTGGGCAGTGAAACCACATCCCAATTGAAAATCATGAAAATCAATTTTTCCACTTTTAATAATTGCTTTTTCATTATCATTGCAAAAATCGTTAGCACGATACCGCTGTGCAGCACCAATTTTCGTGTCCGTTTTTTTTACAATTAATATTTCTCAACTACATAGTCGCTCCCTTTTTTGAGCATGGCAACGCCACCCGCAGGAAATAGCTGGGAGCTGGTATCCCAGTGGAAGCGGGAGAACCGAAATATTACCAACTGCTGAAGAGAAGTTCATCGGCAAACTGGAGGTATTGATCGTGAACAAGGTTGATTTTCATATGGGTTTTCGAAAATAGATAACCTTATCAACTGTCGATACCACGTAAAAATTTCACAACTCCTTCGTAACACTCGATAGCAGGGATAGTGATAAGGAGGCCTTGACGAAGAGGAACAAAACCCTCTTCGAAAAAAATCACTATCGATTTAATCGACTGCTTGATGGTTGAAAATGTCAAAACTTGAATTTCCACATCAGAAAGTTCTCGATTCAAAACGTATCGATCCTATATAAATAACATGGCTTGCATATGCTGCCGTCCGAGGTACGGCGAGTATGAAGTCTGCGTAACGATTATAGAGGGTAAATATTTGCCTCAAAATGGTAATCCAGTAGTTGTCGTAAGGGTTGGTAACCACAAGAAAAAAACTCGCGTGTGCAACAGGACCGATACTCCTTACTACAATGAGGTAACGTCTGTATACTTTTAAACTGAGCGCGTTTCGTTCGACTGGATAACTATTTGAACAAACGTTGTCTTCGATTAGTACTTCGTCTTCGATTTTACCTGCGACCTCGACACGCTACTTCAAAAAAGGATCGCGATATTAGTTTACATGCGTAACTGTTTAAGACAGTCGAAGTTTCACGCAAGTATAATATTCGAAATCGCAACAGTGTGGGACCAGCCAGGTGAAAAATTGCAGAAGTAATTTGCGATCTAAGATAGAAAGAAAATGAAAAATTGTCAATCCATTCTTACCCCCCTAGACCGCCAATACTATCACAAATGGGCGATGCTATTGGATCCAAAAGACACGGCCGCAGGACCAAAGGGGTATATAAAATGCAACATTACAGTAAACGTAAAAGGTCAGATGCAGAAATCGCACCCCGAAACCGACGGGGAGGAAGATATCGAAGGGTAAATTGACCGACTTCTTCATATTTTCGGAAGAAGAAAGTCATTCAGTTCTCTGGTTCTCCGATTATCGATCGGTCGCAATTAATTGCAGCTTCTTCCACAGTTATTTTTAGAACAGATGATTATTATACATTTTCAGAAACTTGCTCCTCCCTATCGAAGGAGTGGGAAATAGGCGCAAAGCTAGATTCATATTTACGATATACCGCGCAGACGGTCTTCCCGGAATGAATCGTTTCCTCAGCTGCAATAATCACGTCGAGAACATAAATCCATTCATTCAGATATCATTTTCTACGAGCAAGGTATATTTTCACTTCGATATTCGAAATATGAATCATGATTTTTTAGCTACCTTACCGAGCAAATCACGAACTAGAAAATTATTAACAAAAGCATGTTGATAAACGCTGCATGGATTAATTACGTCATTTAATCACAATCCTTCCTTAAGGACGGTGATAATCAGACTGATTGAAAGTAGATCGATACTTTCGTCTGAGATTACCGAACTCTGTCTGATCACTCTATATCAAATAAAGAAAGGAAAAAAAAGAACACGCAATAAAACTAACTATACATATATTAGACTTAAGTTAAACTGAAGTGCATATTATGCGCGGTCGCGCGAAAGGTATTTCATCAGTTAATAGCAGTCACGTAACACCACTTTTCCCGCGGGATCGAGAGGCCATCTGTTCGTCAATATAACGTAGATCTCTTCCTAATACCTTTTAGTACGCAGTAATAAATTAGCGGAAAGCCATACTCTCCATTCTTGAACCTGATATGTAGTGCTAAAAATATTGAGTATATCTACAGGTCCAATGAAACGCTATAACTAGGCGAGTTCGTTGACCTTCCCCATTCCAACATCAACTCTTATCGAGTCTCAAGTCTACTGTAATTTTCCGCAACCACAATAAAAACCAATTCGTCACATCGTTGGTCAATTTATCGATTACTAATCCAAAGGAATTATTTTCTATGAGAATGTATTTGTTCTTTCAGGGTCGCACGAGCACCCAGCGTAACAATTTTGCGCCACAATTCAACGAGCGAATAATATTTAAGGAAATGTTCCCGCCATTATGTCATAGAGTGCGAATAACGATAAAAGATAACGGTGGTAGTGGCTGTAATAGGAGCGTCGTCGCATTGAATATTTTAAATTTGAGGAACATATCGAGCTTTGGGGATTACGGTGAGAAGTATTGTCAAAATTATCGAAGATAATCATCGAACTCTTATTAATCTCCGTTTAATATTATACACAGTATTTCTCCCCACATTTGGACCATCATTTGTTCACTTTTACGGAAGTGGGAATGCGAGGGAATGCAGTTGTATTGGAAAGTGTGCTGCAACTCTACCGGCGCACAGAGGGAGAGTTTTGCTTTCCCTGAGGACAGAAATTGCCGATCTCGAAGCCCCCTCAACGCCACTGGTCGAGGTCGAACCTTGCGCTCCGATAATTGAGGTTCGATTGTGAAAGATTCTATTCTGACGACCATCATTAAAATTAATCCGAGGTCAGAGTCAATTAGTCGTTTTCTGTTCACAACAGAGAACCCTGTGGAAAACTGAGGAGTACCTACTGGTCGGTATTATTTTCGACGTGTCGATGATAAACCGTAAGAAATTTTCCGGAAAGAAGATAAGCTTCGAAATTAGTCTTGGAAATGCTGGTAACAATATGTTATCATATAGTCAGTGCGTTGAAAGCAGCGGTGACGGACTTTTAGGTAACAGAATAAAAATTCATTGGGATACAAGATCCCCGAAATCCGATGTGTGAAAACTTGCAATTTTATAGAAAGGGTGACGGCAGAAAAAAGCCCAGATTTTGTGAGTACGACGTGTCCACAGGCGACTAGGTCCATGGATAAAAAATACGATTTTTTACCCTACGGAGATGAAAAGCCTTGCATGTACGTAAAATCATGGTGGCCGAACGTTGAATGGAGAAGTTTGAATAGAAACTGCCTGGCATGGATCGTGCGATTTCTGGTAAGACTTAAGAGAGCCCAAATATATTTCGGGAGAAGCATTCACGACTCATATTTTCGTAATTAGAGGGTAGAATTGGAGAAAATGGAGCAACTAGCGATTGTAGAAAACGCAAAAACCTATCAGTGGTATAACCGTATGATAGATGAACTGAACGATCGATGCGCGTTGTACTTAAAAATCCTGGATGATTTAGACCTCGACGAAATAGGTGGCACTACGAAATTAGACAGGCACAGATACAACCTTTGCCAAGAAAGGGTCGAGTCTATAATGAAAACTACGAAAATCAATGGTCGTTTGCCGGACAACAACTACATTAGAATAGCAATGGTCCATGCGCACAAATATTTGCACCTCCTCCAAGAGATTATGGAAGACGTGAGCTGCACCGTTCCATCCCCCATTCCAAGCTCTCCCATGACATCAAGTTTCTTCTCTCCTTACACAGCCGCAGGACGCTCTTCCGGACGTTTACATCTGGATGATAGCCGGTTCTAAAAGGGTTGCTTACGCGAGGTTTCCATCGTTCCTTTTAATGTACGAAGAGGATAAACCAACGCGTGGTAAATGGTGCGGCGAACGTGTAAGTCTCTTCTTCAAGGATCCGTCAGACGAGAGTCGTACAATGGATGAAAGCGCGTGTAATGCAGAAATATTTCTCTGGCTCGGTAATATGAAGTACGTAAATTCATGCTGGAGCATGATTCCGCCCGGCTACGACGTGGACCACGAAGCAAATCTAGACGAGTTTCCACCAGCTTTAAAGTTCACCAAATGCTCGGTAGAAACAAAAAACAAAAATGCAAAGCGAAATCCTCCCTAAAAATTTGTGGACAAAAGCATTTGTAAAACTCTTTTTTAGAAATTTCAACTTCGAGCTCATATATTTCAAGGACGTTTTGAACCTGGAATGGATTCTTCGGGACTATCGGATCCTCTGGTTAGAGTGGTCTTTCACGGACACACTTTGGCGACTAAAGTCAGTGATTGGCAACCGATTCTCAAACATTAGTATGCAAGATTTTATTCATAGAATAAAATATTCTCGTAGGCAATTCGGCAAACTCTCGCTCCTCTTTGGGACCAGACTCTGATATTTAAGCCGATTACTGTCTATGGTCTTAGAGAGCACATAAAAACGTATCCTCCAAATGTCGTAATCGAAGCATTCGACGAAGATTTCTGCGTAGGTTAAAAAAAGAGAAATCGCTGTTTTATTCTATACTGCTGATATGAGCCCGTGATTCCTTCTTAGGGAGGTTTGGAGTTCAACGGAAGATGCATCGCTACCCCAGTTGTTAAGCTGAATACAGAGACTTATTCACCCCCTGAATTTCCACCCCTTCTCAAATGGTATAAATTCCAAAATCAAAAAGGAGAGAGTGGAGCTGCCCTGGCCGCGTTTGAATTGATTGAGGTAAAAAGGAATAGAAATTGCATGGGAAGTATAGGAAGAATAACGGCTGAAGTTCAAAAATTAATGTATAATATAGACAGGCGAAGATGATATTACAGATGTCCCGATAAACGAGTCTACAAAAGGCAGAATCTACAATTTACCTGACGACATAAGACCGACGATGACGAGTCACCGATTCGAGGTAATTTTCTGGGGAGTTCGAGGACTTCGTAAAGTCCATTATATGTCGGTAGCAAAACCCGTTATAATCCTGGAGTGCAACGGTAATTTAATAAAATCAGAGGTAATGGAAGACTGCAGGAAGTTCAGTAACTTCGAGGAGCCACACGCCATAATAGATTTGGTGAGCAAAATGGGGAAGGAAAAATGAAATTCTTTGCAAAGGTTCATTTTTGACAGTACGCTATTCCTTTGCCCGTAAGGATCTCCCGGATTTGGACGTCTACTATCCATCCCTCACCATAAAAGCGTACGATTCACGGGGTGTTGGCTGCCTGACCTATTTGGGGGTGGCTGTAGTACCAACAATCTACGGTTTCGTCCGTCAACTTTTACCTGAAGATGATTACTTCGATCAGATCCTTGGAAATGATTCGTTCAAGAAGAAATACAGCGCTGACAGAGACTCCAAAAAAACCATATGCAAGTTTACGGCTAATATCCGATTTAAAAAAAAAATGGGGTTGCAGATATGTTCAACCCTCAATCCTTTATTACAGTACCTCTTCCAAACAATTACGACCTTAACATATCGGAGACCGAGAAATTAATGAGCTTTAAGCAAATGGGTGATAAAACTGCCACTTCAAGGTTATCAACGTTCGTGGGAAAAATCAAAAATGTTTTCCGATCCAGAAAAAATGGTGAATCTATGGATAAATCCTTTTACACTACAGATGACGACGACTCTTATGATTGGTGGAGCAAGTATTATGCCTCTGTTCAGGTGAAATTTCTCACCAATGAGCATTGAATTGCAACAAGTTAATCTGGATTCACATAATGTTCGGAATTACAGGAGGAAAGAAACACGGAAATTGGACAACCGACTAAGTTCATGTTCGAGAAGCAACCGATCGCCACGTTCAAAGTGGGTCCCCAATTACGATCTGCGTGCAGAATCGTAAAATTTTTACTCATCGAAATATTATGAAACAGATATACACGACGGAACTCGAAATGATCCCAGAATTTGAGGGGTTTGAGGACAGGTTCGCAACGTTTCAATTATCTAAGGGAAAGGCAACCGGAAATCCCATAGAGGACGAAAAAAACAAAGTCGGAGTTTTCAAGGTGAATTATAGCATATTCTGACTCAATATCAAGTAAAAAGTGCTGTTGATGAGAATCCTATCTGTTTTTTTTTCGGGGTAGGGTCACGTGGCTATTTATCACTGGCCTGATCCCGCAGGAAGAACTTTCAGAACTCGAATAGGCAATAATGTAGCCAGAGGACTTTGCGACGATTACCCATCCTCGGAACCGTTAAAAATAACTGTTCGAGTTTACTTAGTCAGAGGTGAACTCCACTTATAATTGCAAGTGGAGTGAAGATTGACTGAAATTTTTTTTTATGTTCAAGCGATAAATCTTCATCCTAAAGATCCGTTGACGGGAAAATCAGATCCTTATTTACGTGTAAAACTGGGTAGCAAAACAATATTCAATGACAGAAAGCAGTACATTCCAAACGAGTTAAATCCCATATTTGGAAAGTGAGTTTTCAAAACCTTATTTCATATCCGAACTCTTAAGAAAGCTGGGAAAAAACATACCCACAGACTGGTTGAATTCGACGCGATGTTTCCGAAGGATTACCTGCTGACAATCCAAGTATGGGATTACGACGCGACTTCGGCGGACGATCTGATCGGAGAAACTCGGATTGATATCGAGAACCGATACTACAGCAGGCACAGAGCGCACTGCGGAATATCTCAAGTTTACACCGTCGACGGATACAATTCGTGGCGAGACCGAGAGACTCCTATTGACATTTTGAACTACTTATGTTCGAAAAATAATCTCCCGTATCCCGAGTACCTGGATACCGAGGTGAGAATCGGTGGAAAATCTTTTGCCTTCAACGCGGGTGTTGATTCGAAAAAAAATCCAGGTAAGGATGCAGATTAGCTTTAAGGAAATTTGAACGATTGACTTTTTTCATTTATCACGGGTCAAATGACTCCACCAAGACTTCGAGGAGTGCATGGCTCTGAATGTCCTCCACAAATGGCACGAATTCCCGATTTGCGGTTGTTCTTTGGTACCCGAACACGTCGAGCAACGTCCTTTGTTCAACAGTGAACGACCTGGTCTCGAGCAGGTTCGTATTAGTTAGTTTGATGAAGTGCTGCTAATCCAGCATAAATTGAATCGTTTAATTATCCAAGCATATTTTAGGGTAAACTTGAACTCTGGATAGATATATTCGGTATGAGCGATCTTCCTCCAAAACCAGCGATCGATATTAGACCAAAACCACCTGAGGATTACGAGCTACGAGTTATCATATGGAACACAGAAGACGTCCCGCTCGTTGACAACCAATTTCTAACCGGCGAAAAGTGCTCGGACCTTTACGTAAAAGGGTATCAAATTGCCATATTTATATATACACGTACGTGTAGCGAATATTAATAGAAGCTATTCATTTTTTTTTTTCTTCATTCTAGATGGCTGAACTACGATGACCATCAGAAGACTGACGTCCACTATAACTCTCTTACGGGTGAAGGAAACTTTAACTGGAGATTCATCTTTCGTTTGACGTATTTGAGGGCAGAACAGATGATGCTGGTGAAGAAAAAACTGTCGGTATTTTCCAAAGATGCTACAGCCCAGAAATTTCCGTGCAGATTAAACTTGCAGGTCTGGGACAACGATCACTTTTCACCAGATGATTTTCTCGGTATAAATAATGTTCCCTAAAACGATAGGAGACGCTGATAAAAATAACTAAATTCTTCATTACGTTATTGCAGGATCTTTGACCATAGATTTACCGAAAATCCCAAAAGGAAGTGCTAATTCGAAAAATTGTACATTAAAATTGATGGATCCCGAAGCACCGACGATAAACCTCTTCAAGGCGATGCGAATAAAAGGATGGTGGCCGTTCGTAGCAATAGAAAATCAGAAACACGAACAAGCGGTAATAAGTAAAATTAAATAGACGACAACCGCAGCAACGCGATATTCAATTCCAGAAATTTTTCCATTTCCATTTCCGAGTCTGAGAATAACTGAACGTGATATATTTGCACAAGGTATAGTCTCGTATTACGAACGCGATTGAAAAAAACAAATCATAACAGATTATGTATGAAGTAGGAAATCCAATAATTGATATCGCTGAATCTGGATCCCGAATTTATACAAGAGAATGTAGCACGATTTTTTTTATTTTCTCACCAAATGATACAACTATCTTCCACTCCAGGGTAAAGTAGAAATAGAATTAATTCTCGTGCCGATTGAAGAAGCGGACGAAAAACCTGTAGGGATCGGCAGGCATCCCCCGGAAGCAATGCCACCCCCAAAGTAAGCCTGCCTGATTAGATTTCTCTACTTTCTTTTTGTTAGTCGTACCACAAACAACCTGTAAAATTGATCAGCAAAAATTATGAAGCGAGAGATTAAAACGAAAAAAAAATACGTTTTAAAAGACAAAATTCGTCCCGCAATTTGACCGCTCTTGAGAATTTTCTTACATTTAATCTTCCTACTTTTAGTTACACGAAACCTCAACTTCCCAAAACTTCCTGCATGTATAATGCGAATAAAAACTCTCCCCCGCTCCTTCTCGCTCTCAAAAAAATTAGATTTCCCAGCTTCTTTTTGGCTCGTTACCCGTACGACCTCGCTTAATTTTTTTCCAAGTTCGCACTGGAGTATCTTCGAATATCAATAAATCCAAAACGATTACGTAATGAGAAATTAATTAATCAAATGGGAAATAAATGTTGGAAAATATATAAAACCGAGCTTGGGGTAGCAGGATCGATATTGGAATCTTTAAATATTCACTAATAAAAAACCACGCGGAAAGGTGGATAAAGAATACAGAAAGAAAAAAAAAATCAGAAGGAAAAAACCGCTGGACTGGGAATTGTTTTATGTACTTAATTGATAGTGGTCTACATTTATCAGAACGTGTCCGTCGTTTTCACCCCCATCTGAAAAAGGATATCGATTCTCGAATCACCCTTGTATCTATATGCGTGTAAAGATGAAGAAGCCCGTGTTTTCCAATTGTTCACATCTCACTTCTCCTCAAGTTGTTATCCATCATGCCTTCCGTCGTCTTACTTTCTCACCCTCTTCACACAGACCCTTATAATATACGACGCGCTCGTCAATCGTTTGGTTTCCCTTTTCCAAAGCAGACATAGATACATACGGTACGCCTATGTCAGCATCGGTTAAAATTTTGTTTAGTTCAACGTCTAACATAAGCCGCAATAACGTGGCAATACGTTATGTGCCGCCTAGTTTGAACTGAGGAGTATATTTCTCGTATAAAAAATGACTGTAAAATATCTCGCCATATTGTACGCCGGTAAAATAATTATTTTCTCCTGTATATTTCCCTCTGCAGCCGACCTGACACTTCGTTCTCTTGGTTCCGCAACCCTTGGAAAGCTTGCCGTTTCGTGGTCTGTCGTTACTACAAGTGGAAGATCATTTTCGCAATGTGTATGATGCTGCTTATGGCTTTAATTGGTTGTGCAATATACGCATTCCCTGGATACCTAGTCAAACGAATCGTTGGGGCTTGACGTGAAATTTATACGCCACTACTTGGTCGATCAAAGTTACCCCAACGAAAAGATGGAATAACGAAAAATAAACTGGATGTTAAACTTTTATGGCGGCTCATAAGCTCTTTTCCATGCTGTTTTTTTACCCGTGCATGCAGTCATCGTGATTGGAACCCTATGATGCTTTTTTTTCCTCTGTAATTTTAAGTCACTATAATTTAGTTATCATTGTAATGTATGTGTTTCGATGAATAAATTTTGTAAAACGAAATATTAATACGTGAGAATTTTTAGTACGATATCGTGGCACTACAAAAAAAGAGAAAAAAAAACTCGCTAAAAAATAAGTTCCTATATCTATAGTTATGCATCTGCTTATTTGTGCGCATCTATATATCACACTCACACGTGTCGTTAGACCAATTAACGCAGCACACGTTGTACAGCGATCGCAAAGATTCTAAGGTTTCGCTTCTGTAATACTTTCCAAGCAGGAATAACAGGAAAAAAAAAAAAAAACAAGGAAGAAAATTTAAAACAACAACACGAACGATATGAAAAATGAAAGTCCTGAACTTTGTTCATGGTACAACAATTTTTCCGCGATTTATTTATGTCTTCATATCTCTTAACACGTAGCAACGAATAGTCACGTCCGAAGTATTCGTCGTTATTAGGAGCGAAGAAGCTGCAAAGTTTATCGCGGTAGAAAGCTCCAGGGAGTGGAGATGAAAGAATAAAAAATAAGAGAGTAGAAAACGTCGAAAGAGAATGGAGGAATGATGAAAGAAGAGAAGAAGGAGAAATCAAAAAAGCAGAGAAAACGATATGTGTAAAATGCAAACGGAAATTGCTCCACGTTTGCGATCGTTTTGTTCGACGCTTTACTTCGTTAGAATTTTATCATGATACTTTGTAATCGTGACTTCGTGATACAGATTTTCCCGCAGGAGTTGAATCAGCTGACACGAGGAGCTTGGCAAGGTTCATCGCAGGGGAAAAGACGTAGACTCAGGCGCCCTACGGGTCAGTTTCACGCGCGCAACGTTCGCCGTCACAAGTCTACAGGGGGTTAATTTGTCGAGTTTATCAAGAAAGAAAACTGACCGAAGCTGCAGCTGCAACAAGATTCTCATAAGTCAACCCGACTGTCAGAAGAGCGACGCTTTGTGAATTCAATACGTGAGTTTGAGCTTAAAAGCATGAAAAAAAAATTCAAAGGAGAAACGATGTGAAAAAATCAAATTTTCATTCTCATACTATCGGAATCATAGTTTCAATGGCGATGTGGTCGTTTCGATTTTCCTCCTTTCTGTGCAATCAGATGGTTCCAAAAATAATTTGCTCGATTCGATCACGCAATAATCATTGAACAATTATTTTTTCGCGGTTCTCTTAATCGAAAACAAATTTACAGATACTTATACTCCAATTAAATTAGCAAAGTGAACCATTCATATTTATTTGATAATGTAGACTAAAGACCATAATCTTATGATGTAACGTGCTTTCTCCGATTTTTGAAACTATTTTTTCCCGCCGCATACATGTTGTGGAAAATGATGAGATGTGAATGTGAATAATGATGTTGGAAAAGTTGTGCAAAATGGGAGGGAAATTTACGCGTGCGACTAGAACAGGGTGTACGATAGGAAGTTTCTACACGGTATGAACTCCTGGTACAGTATGCGACGAGCACACGTGGATCCTGACACATTCCAGGCTCACATTCTACGTTCACACTCCACACTCCACATCCGCGACTTGATAGCACGTATGTGGAACGAAAAGCGCATGCGTCCTTCCTCGGAGAAGAGGGAGAAAAATTTTAGTGAGATGTAAAGAAGAGAGAAAGAGAAACTGAGCAAGGGTGGAGGAAATTCACCCCTTCGATTTCATCAAACACGACCGCTCAGTAATCTTATGATTCGTAACTATGCAACGATAATTAACGCGTCGCTGATGAGTAACGCGTAGCTATGAAGGTGTAAAAATTTGCGG
This sequence comes from Athalia circularis, assembly GCA_963978495.1. NCBI lineage: Eukaryota > Metazoa > Arthropoda > Insecta > Hymenoptera > Athaliidae > Athalia > Athalia circularis. The sequence continues at coordinate 15,144,369 of OZ021698.1, read as the reverse complement.
GAAGTACACATTAGTCATTTTGATCAGACAAATGATTTCACCACATCGTGTAATACATACTACTTGGTATTTAAAAATTCAGAACAATGTTTTGGAAGCCTCTCAATAATTTTTATCAAGAGTGAGCTGAAATCCTTTCGTCACATCGTGCTTGACTTTTCGAAACATTTTATTCTATCTTTAAAAATTCTTCATGAAAAATATCCTGTACGTACGGAAAAGGGTTCATGTTGTTCTTCATATTTACTGATGTACTTGTTTCTTATTCACTTTCCCCCTCCCCCTTCCTCCACTACTCGCGTACGTGAGAATTGTGGAGTTCATCGGCTCGGAATAATTTCGACTTCAAACAAAACCATCCCTCGCCATCTCCTCAGCGGTAGCTAGCTCCACGATTTGTACACGTATTTATACGTGGCCATCTACATTTCTGTACAAAGTATTGCATATTCAGGGACAGTTTGTGGAAACTGGCCACCCCGTACTCCTGACAAACGGCAACTTATCGCCAGCGCACCAATCACGTACGTAAAAATTTCGCGCACGTTAAGTCGCTGCTAGTCAGGCGTACGCAGTGGCCAGTTTCCACGAATCATCCCTGTATAATATATACACGTGTGGCGTACGTGTATACTACATTGCGCAACCGGTAACAGGGTAGCAAGGCCATAAGGTCTGAAAATTGTAGAACGAGCATGTCTACGTATAGGTATACATGTACCTCCAGAGGTTTGAATAGGTTAGATCTATGAATTACCTCGGTATTCACAGAGAGTTTCTCAAAGTGTGACGAATTATTGAAACTATTCAGAACAATTACATATAACTCATAATTTGCTCAATGCCTATAGATCAGAACAGTTGAAATAAATTCCGCGAATATCTGCTTTGGTAAGAAAAGCTCCTCCGCAAAACGCTCAATTATTTTCCATGCCTAATTCCTTGAAGATGTAATAAAATTTTTATTTATATCAGAGACAACGGTGTAAAACTAATTAGGGGTTTTGTCCCAATTAATAATAGAATAAAGTTAAACTTATTTCCCAGTCATTGGCAACGGAAATACAATAAAAGACGAATAAACGGAACCAATAAAAAGAGATCAACCTACAGATAGAAATAAAAAATAAAAACGGAACTGTATAGTTAATTCCGAGCGTCCACAATATATCTCTTGGGGTCATTTATAGTGATACCCTAGGAGAATAAACAAGGTTCATTAATCGGGCAAACTATAAAGGACTCGGTTGACATTGCGGTTGTAGGTAATACGTAAGAAGATTCCATAAGACAGCGTTAAAGCTCGGAGCATGCAATTTGAGCTTCTCGGATTTAGGTAGAGGATTAGATTAATAAGTCGACCTCAAAATTAACCTACAGCGACTATTGTATATGTTGCAGGCTACAGTCTGCACGGAGCAATTTTGTCAAACCACCCTACGTCCCTGCAAACCTTTCATGAGAATTTTTTCGCCACAAAACGAAAGAAACATTAGAAGCTAAATTTTTTACAGGAAGAAGACAATTATCTGTCTTTGATGTTTACAAAAGCCACACCTAAGTTAGTCAAATAAATGTGAGGTAGGTATGCACGTGTATAAAGGTATAAAGGTATAAAGTATTATACACTGGAGGTGTGGCATAAAAGTTTTCTTTCCCTCTGCCTCTTTTTTTAACAGAATAACGTGACGTAAGAATCGTAACACTTTTTTCGCATTATGTGTGAGGAATATTTCGACATCCTCGAAGAAAAGGTACATAACAGAGGAAAGAAAAGATAAGAGAAAAAAATGGGACGAAGCTGAATTTGACAACTAGATATTCCAAGAAAGATTTCTTCCCACGTATAATACGATTATATTTTGCGAGCTGACAATCTTTCGAGAATTACCAGCTGCAGCGCATCAATATTTTAACTTCGATAATTAATTGAGAATTGGTTTCATCGATAGAACAATTGAACCAATCGATCAATGGAGAGGGAGATAATATCGAAGCATAGAGAACCCTTTAGATGTTATTACCGCGCCATCAACCGGATAAGTGGCTAACGCGTTCAATGGTTTTATCTTTACTTTTATCGGGGATTCCAAATATTTGCTTGCACGAATTCGTATGTTGATCAAATAATGAGATAAATATAAATCCAAATCTGTGCTAGTTAAAAAAAAATAAAATACGACACAAAGTCTGTGTAATGCTGTCTAATCGCTGAATAATCCCAAACACACACTGTAGTTTTTACGCGGACAAAATTCCATCATTTTTATTAGGAATTAAAATTTGATCCACAATGGGCTCCTGCGGTCGCTGATTTCCTCAATGTGTGTTATCGTAATTAAATTTCTCGCTCAATATCGAGACGATAACAATAAAAGCAAAAACTTTGCTCGAATCTCTTACTATTCTCTGATGAAAATCCATTCCAGTTCACGAATGACTTTTCCAAACTGTTCTAATTCCCGAAAATCGATAATACTCATGGGGCACACGTAATATTTGAACTCTCAGTTCCTCCACTCCTCATACAGAATAATCTAAATTCTGCGTCGGTCTTCAAGACATCACCTACGACATCATCTGCTAACTTTGTTTTTCAACACGAAGCCATATAATGGTTACGTCGACCCCCCATCGATCAGGCAATTTCATACGATTGTGTTGGCGTAAGAAATTCAAGTGTACTTGTAAGAAATTATTCTGCATTGCGTGTAACGGGGCCTAACGTATCTCAGAACGTGGTTCATAAACAATTTTTAATTTACCATATCGAAATCAACGCCGGAGGAGGGGTATAAAGTGTTGATTACCAAAAGAAAAAAAAAAAAAACAGGAAACGCAAAAATTACATTTTGGACTCAGTCAAACACTGACCCCAATACTTTAATATATCTTCTTCGACTTGACACTTTTCAAAAAAAGGAAAAAAGCTCATCACTTTGAGGTAAATTGAGTGTATATGAAAATAATTATCGTTGCATGTTCACCTTAATTGCTCGGGTTCTTCATCAACGAGTCTATATACAGTGTTCGCGGTGGTTGCTCTGTATGACGTAATATCTAGGATCGTCCATCCCCGTGGCCGTTTTTACGTCCCTTCACCGACACTCGCTCCTATCCGGCGTGCGTATTAATACCCATATATTGACTACGCGGAGCTTCTCTCAGCCATAGCTGAGTGGGAGTTCTTGACGCGCGTTTATTCAACGGACAAATGTGTACGTGATTACGATATACGTATATAATACCGTATCAATTTTCCGCGAACTTACGGAATTAGAAAAAAAAGAAAAGAATTAATCATAACCGCGTCAATTGAAGGAAGTAGGAGAAAAGGAGGGAAAACAAATCACGTTTCCAATCTTTGCAGAATTTTTCCAATGAAAGAAAATGAGATTTTATATACCTCCCCTTTAACTTTGTGCACGCATCGAGTTTGAAATAAGTTTTCATACGTGTGTTACTTACATAAAATCGAAGTTGACATAAAAAAAAGTAACTAATTCTCAGAGCGATTATGTGATCTGGACGACAGACTTTTTTGAACCACGTGTTCCTATTCGGAGTTTGAATCGAGTGTTTCCATCTCGAAGAACGAGAGCACCTGCTCGTATTAAATTAAGTTATATAAGTGCGTCAAGAGGATCGCTTTTCAAAAGTGGGCGAGGATCACATTTGGAAAAAAATCACAATTGTGAGTAAAGTTATACAAGCTTGTTATGTGTTACATATTATACGTGAAAAATTCGACTCATCGATATACTTTTTTCGTGTAACTTTTTTTTTGCAAATGATGTAATAATACGCAGATCGAAATCTCGGTTATCAACATAATCCCGTTAAATTTCATCAGAATCAGAGTGTATTCACCTTCAGGGTTACGTCCACGCGACGTCCAATTTTGAGACCAATTTCACTCGACATCCTCCCTAAGGGATGGAAAAAAAGAACATGATTTATTCCCTGTAAAGGACGTGCTAATTCTTGGTAAACATACGTGTGTTGTAAATCTCCCTCTCCGCCGACCCTTATTAATCAGTATAATTAATCAACATTCATTATAATTATTCTCACTGTCATCATACGGCGAATTAGTTAATCATTTTCCGAAAGCTCATTTGCTATCGTAAATCTATGGTGAAAGATAGTGTCTAACACTACAGTTTTGCAGAAATATAAAGAATCAAAAGCGTAAAGATCAAAGAAGGGTGACAAAGAATAAACAGTATTCTTCTTGGTGATTGAAGTCGATAAAGATTATCACGATTTTTATCAGGGTCTTTGGAAATCTCGCGTTACTCATTTTTACTTTGCACGTACCAATCGGCTACTCGAATCTATTGAAGATTTTTTTTCCACAGGTAATTGTATATCCAGATATAAATCCTACAAAAATTTTCTTGGAAAAGAGAAATTCATTTGATGTTTTAGAGACAAAAGATTATCAGATATAAATTTTTTTTCAACTTCACTCCAAGCGAGTTTATAAGTAAGTGATAAACCTGAGCTTGAGCTTTGCTGCATTGTGCAATGTGTGGTATGAATTCCAACAAAGCTTTCTTTTTCATTTACAGAGTTAATGCAGCATTCTTATTCTTCTTTTTCATACCTCTCATCCGAGATATATAGAAATGGCTTTGATGAGCACAAAAAAAAACTCCACAATTCTCAGCTATTGATATAAAATTGTCAAAAGGTCCTTCGCGGATTTCTATAAATTCACCGCCGGATTTATCACAACTTTTCTTTTTTTGTATTTGTCAGTTTTTCGGCAAAGATAAAAAGTTCAACTTCTGCAGAGCTAATATAAAAGATTGCATTTTTCAGTGTTTTGAATTCATTCACTGAAATAATCGCGGTCACGCATATAGACCAAGCTCTTCAATATTCTGATATCCTGTTACAGGTAAAGTTTCAATACATCGTCATGCCGAATCCCTTACACTATCTGCAAAACGTTCGAGCATCTTCAAGGGGTGGAGAAAGTTCGCCGAATATTCTTAATAACAACAACAATCGATCGGTAGGAACGACCGGAAACAATCTCGTAAATCTAGGAACCCCAGATCCAGCGGGACCGGTCGTCATCGATGTAGGTCGTCAAGAAAGTACATTTTCTATTTGGGAGGTGAGGCAACAACTTGAACCGTTAATTTTTTAATTTTTTCTTCTTCGAAATTTGATGGATGGACTTTATAGGTGTAATATTTGATTGCAAACAGATTAAAAACGTGACGAAAATTCATTCGCAAACGGGATAATAGTCGCGATGCTTCACGATAAACTCTACAATACGCGTTAAATAAATGAAGTATACATTTTAATTCTCAAATATTTTATCCCTGAGGAGAAATTACCAAGCAATTGTAATGTATAAATACGTATTATACTATATACACTTCAGGAGATATAAAATAAAGATGTAATGTATAAGTGAACAAAGACTTCGTGACAATAAGGAAAAAAAGAAATAATTATCGATCGAACGCATTTCGAGGTCATAATTAAATAATTGTTGCTCAGGAATTGTGCGAGTTGAGCATCGATCTTTAGCGGATCATCCGCACATGAAACTCGCGCATCCGCCTTTATGGCTCATCATCAAAGGTTGTTGGAATAAAACTCAACTGCCCTAATCGCTTTTATTATACCTGCCTAGCTATTATATATTTCTAACTAAATTAACATCTTAATTAGAATAGATTAGTTTGGTATCCAATGAGATTAATGTACAAGTCTTGAAAAGGATCATCCTGATTATTTCTGACAAATATGAAACAAAAATCTTTAAGAATCTCCAAAACTGCAAGGTTTAGTCACCCCATTTTTCGTCAAAGAATTAAGCTCGCGTCGAATGAATTTCTTAAGATTTTCAGTTTTCCTCAATGTTTTCTAGCATCACCCATCTTTCAAACTTTGCTAAAATCATGAAGCAAACATAGATGCGGTTCAATCTCACCACCGAGGTAATGAATGATAGGAATCTTCTCAGTTACAAACTTTGAATAAATGTCATCCGTTTATTAGATCATTACCTAATACCGACGAATTCGGAAGAATAAACCTCTTTTTTTTCTTCCAATCGCCCGATCGTTCATTTAGGTTTGTATGCATTTTTTTTTTTTTACTTCTCGTTTAGTCTAGACACATTCGACACCTGAAACCAACTCTGCATATTTATTTTGCTTGTAACTTTTTTTCAAGTTGAATTCACCTTTGAAATATGATTCGTGAAATAATTTCGTTACCAGTCGTTGAACTAAAATAGATGAAGAATGGGATTAAAAGTATCGTTCAACTCGACTATTGACTTCTATATTTTTCAATTCGCCTACCCGATGTAGATAATTTTTTACAATACAATTCTGTCATGGCAAGATCGTGAGAGTGTGATAATTTTTATACAATCGATTTGAAGGATCGTACGATCAGTAAGTTTACATGGTGTACATGGTGAAATGTGTAAATATGTGTGCTGGTTTTATAGTTTCTAGTACGTTATTTTAGCGCCACGCGTGAGAGTACATCGCACTAACGGGATCAGTAGGGTGAGCACCCCCAAGTGAAACGGACGCGCATTTAGATATGCCTGTCTCATTCTATCCTCGTTTTAAACCCTTATTCGAGTTTGAATAAGCTCAAAAGAAAGTTAAGAAATAACCGGGAAATTCCGTAGCAAAGTAAAATATAAAAGATCGTGAGTTTCTGTAACTATAATAGAGTGTAGATCGGATTTCTAACTTTTATTCACCGCGTGTCACAGGGAGACGAGGGGGTGAGTATTAGTTTTGAATTATGTTTGTGAGTACAGAAGGGAAAGTAAATGAAACCCAGTTCTCACGATCAGAATTACGTCGACGATCATTTTTTTCTTTCGTTTTTCTTTCATATCTTGAGAAGCTCACGGTTGAAGAAAACCTCGGCAAATACTATAATCTTGAAAATTTTCAACTGCAGTTTGCCACATTTTTTATCTTAGAACAAAAACTGATCGAAATTCAACTATGATCAGTTTGAAAATTTGTATTGTAATAGAAATTTTTTTGCGCTTTTTTTGTCTTTTTAGAATTGGGTGAAACGTCGAGGTGTCGGAGACAATTCGAAAGAGGCTCATAATTATATACGGGAGAACGGAGAATTGCAGACGATGTTACCAAAATCAACGTACCGTTTGTCCCGGGGAAAACCAAAGGAACCACCAGCCGAAAAATTAGCCGAAGTCTGCCTTCTAAGCCACAGCCCTTACCGCATACTAAGGGTGAGTGCATGTCCATACTTTAATCCACATCTACCTGCGTTTACATCATTCACATTTATGTATTGTGCGTAAATATACGCGTATACATCTATTAATAAGTATATTGTACCTATGTATCAGGGTCCATTGAAATGAATCCCGAGTAAGCCGAACCCGGGGAAATTAAAGGTGAAAGCTTTCGTGCTGAATAAAAGCAACAAAAGCGTGTATAAGATCGTTCTAAGATTTCTTCAAAGACTCATTGTCGAGAGCATCAAGGATTAATTGACTCACAGCGAGAAAAAAAAAAGTCCGCGGAATGATTTCGCAGTTACAATACTCAGAGGATTAAAATAATGGATGTTTAGACGAGAAATTGATAAACTAACTAGTGACTAATAATCGCGATTATTCTTCATAACTTTATTATCTGCGTTTCATGGTAACGGTTAATATTATAACAGATGGCACTTACATTAGGAGATTTGTGAGATTAACGACGAGTTAAAAACCTAATAGAAAAAAAAGTTAGCTCATGGAGGTTCGAAAAAATGGGAGTCGAGTTACTTTTTACAACTTATCAATTGTCTTTTATCGTCACGAAAAAAGTCATGTCATCATTTTTTCAAGGTCGTTTACAAACGCCAGCGTGAAATTCAAATAAAATTTATGGATTTCTCAGCATAGAAGCAACTAACTAGTCGCTACATCTACTATCTAGTCATACACCATCTTATCGTTATACTTGCGCAATTTTAATTGATGGGAAAAAGCTCGATATCAAGTGAAGGGAAGAACAAGCTCATCAGGATATCGCCTCGTTGGGAATTCCCCGTGCAATAACCGCGTGTCCGTTTGTCTTCATTAGATAAAGTTACCTGAGTGCTGCTGCACTATCGAGATTACTTTAGTCTAGCTACATATAGGAAGTAAAAACGAAGAGTATTCACAGACTTGTTTTTCTGGAGATTTTTTGCAATTTTCTGCCTACATATAGGATATCCTAAATTTACTTAGAGTGTATATAAGAGGGTAGCAAAGTGCAAGAATCCTTCTAAAAGGCGAACGAACGCATAAAAATTCCCCTGGCTATAAAGCTTTCATATTTTTCGCAATGAAAACTATTTTTCAAAGTTATAGCTGTTACATTGAAAAACTTTTCGCTGCTATCCGCAACGAAAAATTACGAAAATGTCGAGTGCAGGGTCCATTTTGTACCAGATTTCCATCTCATTTCGTGATATTGAATGTAACGTGATATTTTCTACTGCGGTTAAAGAACAGTTGAAATATACGTTAGATTATTTCTGGAATTTCCAACGAAGCCTGTCTTCATTTCTCTGTTCTTGAACATGCGTGATCTGCAGTTTTTTCTCGTTTTTTTTATACCCAATATATGAAATGCATCGCCGCACTCCGGACTGGATATAATTTGGAATTAATTTACGATACGCGACTAAGTTTTACCAGCCATCACTTAGAAAATTCGATATCCAATGATGGTTGTATGGAAAAAGGGCATTCCGAAGAAGAAAACCTTGAATTTATATAACAATTTGCAGATAAATATTAATAATTTCTCTACTCTGTGAGTTGATTTCTAATTTCCTGAAATACCTTTGCCGATATACATAACGTAACGCACGTGTATCATAGAAGTATATATATTGTACGCAAATATTTATGGAGAAGTGAGAAAACAGTGATATAACAAGAATCGTTTAACGGTCTGAATTGCCTAGAAAATAAAGGCGAAATTCACTCGAGAAAATCAGTTTCCGTCTTATATCTCAAGGTTGCGTCGAACTTGATCTCGAATTTTCTCGAATCGTGTGGTTATTTATATTCAAAATGGAACTCAATTAATCAGTTAATTGTAAGCTGTACGAACTTCCTTTCGGTATTATTTTTTGGTTTTTTCTTGTGTTTTGTACCTAATGTATTCACTTATTTTCAAAAACTAATTTCCATCTTGTCTGTTATGTAATCTATTTACATAATGCTAGTCTTATTTAACTTAAATATACCTACTGGTATTATAGACAAGTTAAATAAGGCACGCGATTTTTGGTTTTCCCATCTTTGTCCTTTTCCCTTATTCCTTTTTCCTTTTTCCCCGGCAGCGTGATCCTCCAATGCGCAGATCTGAAGGTCGCAACGACGCTGGGGCGTCGCGACATCGTCAGAACTACGTAAACACTCCTTAGCGGTATGTCATGCGTCTTCAACCCTTAAAACCTAAACATTTCAACGTGTCCTACCGGCTAAATCGGATTATCATTTATTATACAGAAACAACTGACATCACTTTTCGTATTAAATAAAAGATAAAAGATCAGGAGGTAACCATCAATTAATTCTATCGTGTAATCATCGCAGTGCGTGGAGTATTAACTGAATTTATTTTTTTACAAACAATTCGGGGTTATTAAAAATCGAACAATTGAAAGTTTTATAGAAATTGTAAAAACTTTTATCGATCCTCTCATTCTTCGAAATTGTGGAGTCTCGATTCATCAATGACTGTTCCAAAATTCTTCAATTCGAACATCAATAATTTGTGCCTTGTTAATCGGATATAAATAACGTGACTTACAGGTTTTCATGGAAATCTGCATATTCGAATAAAAAGAAGGAATATCGTGCCTGAAAAAATGATTTTATTATTCTCGATAAAAAATCTCTTTATCTTGCAATATAAATAAAATCTTTAACCTAATATTGATAAAAAAAAAATCCAATTATTCGATAACGTTATTATAAAATGAAAGCCGGTAACAAAGGTGTAGGTAACTGGCAGAAGATGGCACGTCGATTGAGAACGGTTTTTATCGGTTTTAAATCCCTAAGAAGATTATCTGCTGACGAATTAATAAAGGTAAAGAATCGACACAGCTGTCCTTTCCTAGTGTAGTTATCTCCGATTAAACTTCACACCATAATACAATTATACCTACCCTCTGAGGCGCTGCACACTACGGCACCTACACATACACTTACATACGACTAATCCAGAAACAATTACCACGTTATCTTAGTTAATGCAATTTGAACTGAAAAATTACATTAGATATGCCCTGTATTCCCCGGTGTACATTAAAAAACGATGAGGATAGAAAAATGTTTTCAAACGTGCTGGCGACATGTGCAGCGGTATAATGTACCTATAGCGGATCCGAAGTCGGAATTTTCTTCCTTATTTCGTATTCAAGGGGGAAAATTCCAAAGATTAATGTCTGAGCTGGCGTGAGACGCGACAAGAAAATAGGCGACACTTATATTTAAATTCCTTGTTCAAGAACGATAACCACGCGACAGGATATCTCACGTTTAAACTATTGCGGTAACTAGAAATTTCTAAAGTTCGTAGAAATCGATAGCAAATAATTTCTGCCCCAGGACGATCATCTCATTTTCATGATCATCACATCGACATGTGAATCGCAACAATAACAAATAAATAATCACTTTTATTTATGTGTAAAAAAAAATTTTTTTTTCATCCTCAACAAAATCAAGGCTGCTGAAAGTGGAAATCTCGAAGAATTTACTCGCCTTTATCAAGCCGATCCTGCACGATTAAACATCCGCGATGGACGAGGGAGGGCCGCGGTACATCAAGCCGCGGCCAGAAATAAAGTCAACATTTTACAATTCATTCACGTTAATGGAGGAGGTAAGTGTAAAAATTAAACATCCTAATAACTGCCAATTAATTAATTCACTCTCCTGTGCCTGAATTGGGGGAAGTATTCGAGAAACTTGGCGCCACGGCGCGGCGTGCAGACGTGAAGAATTTTTTACGTTCTACACCATTGCGCAGTGATAAAATATATCGGGGGGTAAAGAAAAATGAAGTGATTCCGTAAATTGTTATTCCAAATTCTACAGTTTTATTTGCTTGTTTCTGGTATTTGGTAGATCTATACGATTTGCTGCAAATTTTCGCGTTTTCTGGAATATAATATACGGAAAGTTTCGGAGTATGTAAGTTACGAAAACTGTCCTACTTTTTGGCACACAGAACTTCCCTACTCTTCCGTAATCTGGCTGGATGGTAGCCAAATATACAGGGGAAAAAACCTGCAAGATAAAGTGACCCACGGGATAACAAAATTGAACCGCGATTATTCAGCGTATATACAGAATGTTGCAAAAAAAAATCCTGCTTTTTTTGCCCTCTCTCGTTAATTCGGCTTCGGAAAATCGGAGACATTTTCGTTGCGGATCCATAAAAGAAAATAGTCGACGAAAAATAAGTTTAATAAAAAAGAAAAGAAAAATTCAAATTCACTTCATCATTTTTTATTTTTCTCCGAACAAGCTTTCATGCCAGATATATTTATAAACCGCGAGCAAGAGATTCGCGAGAAAGAGATTTTATTTTGAAAGATGTAAAATTTTATTGAATTTGATTTCTTAAATCCTGAGTTAATTGATAACCGTGTAATTTAATTGAAAATAGAGAATCCATGCATAGTTTCAAGTTCAATTTCTGATCAACGCTTACATAAAGTTCCGAGAGCTTTCGGTTATGCAAAGTACACGTGTGTGCGTACCTGTATGTAAGTTGGAAGGTGGAGAACAGTTGCAGTGTTTAATGTGAGCAAATTGGTTTTCAAGTTCATCTGTAGTAATATTACATTAACCACATGAAGTGTTTTACTATGCGCGGTGTTTCGCTGTTGCCTGCGCAGCTGCAATACAAACATTTTCACCATAAACTGTATGACGATATTAATTCCTGATCAAACGCACGTGCATACTGACACAGTGTGTCCACATCATAACCGGTCACAGGAAGCCAACGGGTCTGGCAAGAAAGACAAAATGTTACTGCGGTGTAAGCTCGTGGATTAACCGTATGAGGCAGGGAGAGAGTATAATGATCAGATATTGTATGAGAATCCGCTCGACACGATCATAAATAGGATATTTTTATGTTTCGGAAATGAGATGTTTGCAGCAGATCGATTTTGTCGCAGCCAACAACGCAATGAACTTCGTATATTGTGTTCCAGAAGTGACACGATGATGAATGAAACCCAATTTGTCGATTGTTTTTTCAGAAATGAACGTTCGAGACATCGCCGGAAACACGCCACTCCATGTGGCCGTCGAGGGTGAATGTGTCGAAGCGGTCGACTTCCTACTCCAAAGGTAATATATATATAATATCATCTAAGACATATCCCATAACTCGATTCAAACTAATATCTTTCCCCTCAGGGAATTTATTCCCCATCATTACACTTATAATGGAAACGTAGGCTTGTATTCCGAGTGATGAAATTATCCCAATATATTCGGAAATTAACCAGGTTATATAACTTGCAAAATCGGTACGGGAGCTTCGTAGATAATTCTCGTTAGTTCGGTAATTTTCTTATGGTAAATTTTCGCCCTCTCACTCCGACAGGCGATTATACTATAATATGAATAAATTATACTACACAAAAGAACAAAGGTGAATGAAAAAAAAGAAAGAAATTCTTTAGCATATTAATAACGGGTCATTATCGCCGCTTCAATTTTCAGTAACGTAGACACGGGAATTTTGAATGAAAAGAAACAAGCACCGATCCACATGGCGACCGAATTGAACAAGGTTGAAATTTTAACGACGATGATGAAGTACTGCGATAAAATTGACGTTCAGCAAGGTGGTGAACACGGAAGAACGGCCCTGCATCTAGCAGCCATGTACGACCACGACGAATGTGCCAGAATTTTAGTGAGTAAAATTTTGTTCGTAGAACTCACCGGTAATGTAATTTCGTCGCACGAGTTGCATACGTGGCGAAGCAGCGCGAGAATAGATAGAAAAAAAAATATGAAAGAAAATAATACAAATGTGGGTGCAAACTACCACCACCATTCCGACCAGCGACGAATAATGCCTCCCTTTTATGGGAGCTCATTTTCAGAGAGAAAAAGCTCTTTGTTCAAAGTCGCAGATTTTATTTCCGGTGTTAAAACCACACAGAGTAGAAAACGTGAAGTGAAAACTGGAAGGGATTAATTTTGAAAACGCAATAAGCCTCGGAAAAACGGGGGTGTTTTTTTTTGTCATAGAATTTTTACATTTTTCTAGAGCGTTTGCTACAATTTTGTTGGTTGTTTATTGAAACCTCTGAATGGTAGCTGAGAAAGCACTAACAAAATCATATTATTCTGGTTCAATTGACATAAAAGTTGAACAGTGATATTAGTCAAGTTCCTCTAAAGTTATTTTTGTCAATTTTGGGGAACTGTTAATTCTCAGTAACAATATCAAATAAAATTGTTATCGCACAGGTCTTATCATAATCAGGTAAGTGAAAGAAAATCATATGTATATCTGTGCATCTAATTAGACTGTCCGTGACATAAAAAAAAACTAAAAACCCCTTTTTTATTTTTATCTCATTCTGCCTCCACAAAGGCGTCTGATTACTGCACATACATAATACAAATGAAAAACAATTAACTATCCGATTTATAAATCTTCTCAAAAACTTACCTTTTTCTTTAAATTCATATAAGCTTTTCTTTGTACCGCGTATGCTCCTTAATTTTTACAAACTGTTAGCGGAATAACTGAACGTAAACTTTTACAAGTGAGCCAGATGAGCCTCCAGTTCCACCGTCGCAAGGCGTTTCAATGACTTGCAGCACGCGGCACGACACGTGCCAAAGGACTGGAAAATTTTTAAGACACTGGTCGATGCATTAGAGCGTTACAAATTATAAAACTGTTACGTGAATTCAGAAAATTTCATAGTTCCCCTATTTTTATTCGATTCATTCGCGCATGATGAGAAGAAATTCGCGTGGAACTGAAATCACGTCTATATCGATTCCTTTGCCCTTGAATCCTGCCTGCGTTAAATTGTGAAACGTACAACTAATTTCTTGTCAATTACATCCAGTTTTGCATGGACATGTACCTGAACGATTTCTGTTCATCTTTACGATATTGCAATTAACTAAGCAATTATGAGAAATGAAAAACTTTCCTTCACAGATGAAAGATATGAAAGTGTGCCCACGTAAAACTTGCAACAACGGTTACTACCCAATTCACGAAGCGGCTAAAAATGCCTCCTCAAGAACGATGGAAGTATTTCTTCAATGGGGCGAATCACAAGGTTGTTCTCGAGAATCGATGATTTCTCTTCACGACGCGGAAGGAAATCTACCCCTGCACTCGGCAGTTCACGGTGGCGATATCAAAGTAAGTCAAAGGAAACAAGAAACAAAAGAAGCGTAAAAGAAGCTCTATAATTATTCAATTAAAATTCGTTCTCGGTTTCTGTACAGGCAGTTGAGTTGTGTCTGAAATCGGGGGCAAAAATATCCACCCAGCAACAAGATTATTCGACACCTGTTCACCTGGCTTGCGCCCAAGGTGCGATCGACATAGTAAAGATGATGTTTGCCCTCCAACCATCGGAAAAATACGCGTGTTTGACATCGTGCGATGTTCAGAAAATGACACCACTTCATTGTGCAGCGATGTTTGATCACCCTGAAATAGCTGAGTACCTTATACTCGAGGGTAAGTATCACGAGGTTCTTGATTGCCGTAAATCAGCGATGGATCTCCAAGTTTGGGTGCTAATTTTTTTGTTACCGGACACATAGGAGCTGATGTAAACGCTCTGGATAAAGAGAAAAGATCACCTTTACTCCTAGCGTCCGCAAGGGGAGGATGGAGAACAGTCCATAGTCTTATTCGACTCGGAGCTGACATACATGTGAAGGATGTAAACCACAGAAATGTCTTACATTTAATTGTAATGAACGGCGGAAGACTGGAGGAATTCGCCCAGGAAGTCAGCAAGGTATGAAAAATAAACCACATGGGAAATGTCGAGATTTCAGAATTTCATTTCAATTGATTCAATTTTTATTCTTCTCACTCACGAATCGCAACCCCCATAGTCAAAGGTCAGTCTGCTCCAATTATTGAACGAAAAAGACGAAACTGGTTGTTCGCCTCTCCACTACGCTAGTCGAGAAGGTCACATACGAAGCTTGGAAAATTTGATAAGACTGGGAGCTTGCATCAATTTAAAAAACAACAACAACGAAAGTCCACTGCACTTCGCTGCGAGGTGAGAACGAGAATACAAACATCTGATCCTTCGGCCAAACAGATTTTTGAATAAATTACTCATTGAAATTTGTAAAACTTCAGGTACGGTCGATACAACACAGCGCGACAACTTTTAGATTCCGAAAAAGGAACGTTCATAATAAACGAAAGTGACGGTGAAGGTTTAACACCATTACACATTGCATCGCAGCAAGGTAGAGAAGAGAAGAACAATATACAGAAATAAAGAAACAAAAAACTAATAACTACTCTACATTTATTTCTACCACTGACCGGGATATTTTAACTTTTATCAGGGCACACACGACTTGTTCAACTTCTTTTAAACAGAGGCGCTCTTTTGCACCGAGATCACAATGGTAGAAATCCCCTTCACCTTGCAGCTATGAGTGGATACACGCAAACGATAGAATTACTTCACAGTGTCCACTCTCAACTTTTAGACCAAATCGATAAGGACGGTAACACGGCTTTGCACATGGCGACAATGGAAAATAAACCAAATGCGATATCACTGCTACTTTCAATGGGGTGCAAACTGCTTTATAATTTCATTGACATGAGTGCCATCGACTACGCTATATACTACAAATTCCCAGAGGCAGCTCTGGCCATGGTAACGCACGAGGAGAGGTGAGGTTTTGTCATCTTTATTCAGCTCTCTACTCTGTGAAATATCGCAGAAATTTTTAATAAGAGTTAAATTTTTTACCAAGGGCCCAAGAAATAATGTCGATGAAGTCGGACAAACACCCCTGCGTTACACTTGCTTTGATAGCTTCGATGCCACGCGTTTTTGAAGCAGTCCAGGACAAATGTATCACAAAAGCAGACTGCAAGAAGGATTCAAAATGCTTCTACGTTCGTGAGATTTCATTATTACTCTATCACTCGATACTCTCTTTTATTACCTCTTCCGAATATTCTATTGGCATAAGATCTTTCAATCATTATACTGGTTTATTTCATTAACACAAATCGGACGATGGAGCCTTGTTGAAGATTTAAAAAATTCCTCGCTCCAACCACCGAACCTCGCTCCAACCACCGAACCTCGCTCCAACCACCGAACCTCGCTCCAACCACCGAAATTAGGTCTCAAAATTATAAGACTGATTTTGTCTTTGTATCTCCGCACAGATCAAATACTCTTTCATCTGTCTGCAATGCCCGCCACAGGATGAAAAGATTGGAGACGTTTTAACGGCTACCCGGCCTACTCCCCTTCCTGCACTCAATGTAAGTTGCAATATAAATCATCCCGGATTATGAATCGATAAAGTGTAAATCAAAATGCTTTTTGAAAATAACACGGATCAATCAATCTGGTAGTTGTCTTTTTATTTTCAATTTCGATTCCCTGAAATTTCAGGCGATGGTGGTTCACGGACGAGTAGAATTACTTGCTCATCCGCTGAGTCAAAAATATCTCCAAATGAAGTGGAATTCTTACGGGAAATATTTTCACTTAGCAAACTTATTGTTGTACGCAATATTCCTCATGTTAGTCACGTTGTTCTCGTCGTTATTGATGAACATGAATAGCGGTAAGGGGAAGCTAATCGACATGAACAACTTGAATGGATCAACTAACATATCAATGGCGGAAGAAGTAAGGATAAAATATATACATATTTATTTTCTCAAATTTGTGGCAAATTTCATGGCGTTATTTAATTCTCTTTCTTTAACTTTTCCACGGCCAGATCCGACAGCGTCTATGTGCAACTGCCGATGATTTCGAGATCACGACAACGATGTCGGTTAGCGCAATCGCCATAATGATATACGTGGGCGTCTATGTTCTGCGAGAAGTACTTCAGCTATATCAACAACGTTGGACTTATCTAATGGACCCGATAAACCTGGTTTCATGGCTTCTTTACATATCCGCTAGCATAATGGTGGTGCCAATTTTTATCAAAAGGCTAGACGAAATGCAATTCTCGTGTGCATCGATCACGGTCTTTCTGAGCTGGTTCAATTTACTTCTATTATTACAAAGGTGAACTTTTTTCAAAGGCCTCCAAACTTTCACCGCATTTTCTATGCCGTTATCGAATAAAAACTAGTCATTCACTCATTTCGAGGATATCTTTTTTCTAAACCTGTTTTCTTTTTCCAAAAATAAGTCTTCCAACTTTTCCTCATCGTTTCGCAGGTTCGATCAGGTTGGCATATACGTGGTGATGTTTCTAGAGATCCTACAGACGTTGATAAAAGTACTTCTGGTATTTTCCATCCTCATAATCGCGTTCGGCCTGGCGTTTTATATTCTTTTGTCCAAGGTAAGGGCATATTTCAAAATGTATAGCGTGCTGTTCAGTTGGCGAACAACAAATGAGATAACGTATAATTCTTTTCCTGATCCAGGGAAACCACATCTCGTTTAGCAGCATACCGATGTCATTGATGAGAACCTTCGCAATGATGCTCGGTGAAATCGATTTTCTCGGAACTTACGTCGAGCCTTATTATCACCGGGGTTCTGCCCGTGACGAAGACGCGAAAGGACTTCCCTTTCCACTACCAGCATTTTTAATCCTAAGTATTTTCATGGTTCTAATGCCGATCCTCCTCATGAATCTCCTCATCGGTTTGGCTGTTGGAGACATTGAATCCGTCAGACGAAATGCTCAGCTCAAGAGACTCGCCATGCAGGTCTAATATTTGAATATTCATTCGTCTATCACACCTCAGGTTTTCTTCATTAATTAAAGTTTTTTAAAAAGATAATTATTATCCACAGGTTGTACTCCATACAGAATTAGAAAGGAAACTACCTCAAATGTTATTAGAAAAGGTCGACAAATTGGAACTTAAAGTCTATCCAAACGAGATGAAATGCAAACTCGGAATTTTAGATTTCGTGTTGAAGAAATGGTTCTGCAATCCATTCATGGACGATGGTATGTAGAAATTACCTCGAACGTGTTACGTAGAATCACATGTAACACAAAGAATTCCAATTTTCAACGACGGGGTGGTGGCAAACCACGAGATCGCGAGCTGTCTGAATAAAATGTGAACTCTACTTTTAATTACGCAATCCCGAATCAATCGAATTTAGAACATTGAAGAGTTCCGAAGAAACATTGAAATTGAATATACTAATTGTTGCATTGATTGTTAAAAAAAATAAAAGAAAAATCAGTCACTACCCCTCGATGAAGTGGACCCTCATCGACATAGATCACCTTATATAATATATATCTGGAATGCCTTACACGATTGCATGACTGATAAATTTGTAGCGATTTTAATAGGTATAAAAAATGTGATTCACCTAGTCGAACGACCAGATTGATCCCGAAGTTGACGAGGCGTTAAAATTCTACTGTCGAATTTTTTAGTAAAATAATTCTAAACACAATACGTAGACTATAATTTTGTTTATTATTATTTATTTGAATAGTTCCACCGTAATATAATTTATATCCTTTACAATTAGAACCCATATTTTCATGTATGCACGTAGCCTATGGACTAGATTTGAAATAATATCGAGAATGCGAATTGATTCGCCACAATTATATCGCAGTACGTGGTAAGTTGTATTTAGTTCACTTGATTAGTGTCCTTAGTTAGAAGGAGAATGTTTTTACAGACGGTGCTCGAAGAGCGGCGCCAGAAAATCAACCAGGATCTCCACCAAACAACCGAAATAATGGTAACGCATGTTTATTTCTACACCGTATTTATTTGAAGAGAAAAAAGACACGATAATTTTTTATATTCTCACAAATTGGATGGTAGTTTTCATAGATTCCAAACGCACTTTAAACAAAACCATTGAACACAAAAATTTAGTATAACATAAAAATGTCCTGACGATAACATCCATCTGCGTAAAACATAGGAAATGAAGAACTGACAATTATAAAAAAAAAAGAAAAAAAGAAACGTGTACATCGGATACAAGAAAAATAAATCGCGTACCTAATTCCGCGCACTAACGAAAAATTGTTTTTTATCAGGTTTGGACATGGTATTAGAAAATAACGAAGACTACGTAACTCAGGAGCTTGACAAGCAAAAGAGACGTTTGAAAGACATGACTCAAACCTTGGAAATTCAACATCAACTTCTACGTCTAATAGTACAGGTATGAAATCTCTATCGGAGTAAATTGTCAAGTAGAAACAGAAAGTAAAAATCTATCAAATTAGCACCGATTCTTAACAAAAAAATTTGTCTGCCCATAGAAAATGGAAATAAAAACCGAAGCGGACGACGTAGACGAGGGCGTATCACCAGGTGATTTGAGAGCGCTTCCTGGTATAAGTACCAAATGGAATTCACCTCGAATAAATAAAAAACTTCGTGCCGCTCTAAGTTTCAACAAAGGATCGCAACAGCGGTAGTAATAACGTAATGTATGATGTACCAAAATTTTAAGCGTTGTCGAATATTTTTTTATAATATATTTATAAGATACATATATTATGTGAAACAGATATGTAATCCATGTTTCGCGTACTCTGAGACCGAATTAACTTTTCGTGATGATTTTACAGGTAGGTAGGTGAGAACTGTAACTGTCTACTATGAATTTAATGTCTTTGTACGAGACGAAATATCAAGAGAAAAAAGAAAAACAAAAAAAAAACAGAAATATATGTTCGATGTGGTGCATTATAATCGTTTCACCCAGTCAATAAATTAAATAAGTTTGCCAAGATGCAGCTACAGCTAATTTCAATATGAACAAAGATCAGACTACGTCAGTATTCATTCAATTATTAAATAACGTGTGCAGTATACATTCCGAATGAATATAATGTGTGGGAAATATTCTTGGTCGGAATAGAAAAATAATTACGAATTTATTAATTGCAGCATTTCGATAAATTTATACTATACGCAATGCACAATGTGAAATGTACATTCATCTATACGTATAATAAGTATATCTGTGTGAATGCGCGAAATGGATATATCGTGGACGATTTTTACTGTGAGTTATGCCTATATACAAATTTGCGTTTTATATAGTAATCGCGTATACAGTATATAAATACTACACAGTAGATTAGTCATTGGGTGTTTTTACGACAGAGAACTGCATGAGTGCTATTTAATTATTATTAGATAAAAAAAAAGAAATGGAATTGCGTCCTGAAAATACGAGAAATGAAAAGAAATATATACATATGCCTTTAGGTATATTATACTGTGGTGATAAAACTACATGAAAATTATTTATTTATATATGAATGATAGATTACTATAATAATTATATATATGTTGAAAGAGAACTTTAGTTTATATATCGATGTATGGTTCTACAAATAAACGGCTGTTTTCAGTGTACACGAAATTGGTAAAATATGATCCGAAAAATATAAAGAACTCGCCACAGAAACTATCGGTTACGATTCACTTAGATTTATCACAATTTGAAAGAGAATTTTCCACCCTTATCTTCGCCTGCCAGATAGCTCCGTATAAAATATTGCAGAATCAAAGTGAACCAAATGATTTTATACCATCCCTTAAATGTTCCATCGGCAACAGTTCTCTCGGTAAGTGACGGGGGTAAAAAAATCAATGAAACCGTATCCACAGACGGGCTCATATTTTCTACCCTGTAAGTCTATCTGTACGGTTTATCGACTGCAGTTTGTAAACCTACCCCTGGCTGCTATCTTACCAGCAATGGGGGATGACGAGGCTATACCCGCTGATAACTGAACAGCGAATTTTAGTCGAGTGTTCAACGTGAATTTCTGAAGAAATTTCTTAAATTGCAGTATAGGTGGAACAAATTGTCACGTACAGTAGAACCGACGAGTACAATTTCTACGTGTTACACTTTTTCCAAAATTACTTTCACATTTTCTTGATTGACTGAATGATTTTTTTTTATGCATATGAGTGTAATACAAGTACAGGTAGATTCGGTAGGGGAAAGGATTGAGAACTCGTGACGAAAAACAATAAAATATATTTCTACGTATACCTATAATATAATAATATAATTTACACGTTTATTATACAAAGCGTTTGTTTCGTATTTCACACGTTCATTTCTCTTTCAAAAAGTTTCGTTGTCCTCGCTGTGTTGGTATCCTGCACCTCCAAAAATCCTTTATTCCGCGATGGCGTTTTCCTCCTCACAAAAGTAGCTCGTGTGCATCGAATATAGTCTGTCGATAGGATTAAGCCCGACACCCTGGCCCCCCTGGAGTGGCGAGGAATAAGACAAACCCCTTTCAGGTGCATTGGTGGAATGGTATGTCGGCATTGTTGCGTACGGCATAAGCCTGAGGTGGTTCACCTTTTCATCCACACCTGAAAAAATGAACCAACGTGAGAAGAGAAAATTCATTTTGCAGGGCAGAGTCGAGAAAGTATAAATCAAATGAAATCGAAATCGAGAGCATATTTAAAGCTGAATTTAAAAATTTTTGTTTCAGCTTGAATTGATTTCAATAATCTTCTGATGAACCGAAATAGACCAGTTTCGGAAAACTAGCCAACCCGAATTCAATAAAGTATAAAACTGTGAGGAATGTTATTATTACCTGGATATTCAGGGTGATGTTGTTGATTGAAAAATACGTCATCGGGGTCGACTTCTTCTTTCACGGGTACGAAATGGTCTTCCGAAGCTCTAAGGTATTCAGCCGTGCTCGTCTCAACGTCACTGCAACTGTCTAAAAGTGCATAATAATTTAATGTATGATTTATCTTTGAAACAGAATTTAATCGAGCAGATTAGCTATGAAATTTCAGGTATGAACGTACTGTGTTCTTCCTCTTTCGTAATTTTCTTATTCGCCGCATCCATTTCCTTGTCCGTTTTCCCCTCCTGTCTCTGTTTTTTCTGTATCTTCTTTATCTTCGCCCTTTGATTTTGGAACCAGACCTAAAATGAACGAAATAAAAAATTCCCCATCACCATACCTCGAAAGACAAAATGTTTCCTTCCTCGGAAAATCCATTCCAAAAAAAAGATAGGCAACGCGTCGTTCCTCACCTGTACTATTCTCACACTGAGGCCAGTTTCCTTCGCCAAATTTTCGCGCACTTTACGACAAGGTTTCGGACTGACTTCAAACGACGCTTTGAAAGCTCTCCTCTGTTGCGTGGTCAGAATAGTTCTCGGACGTTTAGGTCCGCGTCTTCCATCGTGCGATCTCGCAATAGTAGCCAGTTCATCGGACCCAAATTCTCCCACTGAAATAAAAAAAACGCTATAATCAAGACGAATAGTAATTGACAAGAAAAAAAAAAACGAAACTATTGAAATAGGTCCTTACGATCTACATCTGTGAATTCGGAATCCTCGTACTCACATTGCGTGTATCCTTGCATCATTTCAACTTCCTTTTCGTAATCGGCTCTGCAAAAAAGCTGGCCCTGCTTCAGAACGAACTGATCGCCTTTCTGGAGACGAGATCCGCAAACGACGCAGACAAAACATCTCAGGTGAAAAGCTCCCTCCTCTCCGGCCCTCATCACCAATTCTTCTGGAGCCACTGTGAGACCACAACCCAGACATTTGTGTCCATAAATTCTGTCGGAACAAGTTAAACAATATCCCGTTACACGCGATTTTTTTAACTGTGTTCCGCGCCTTGCATCATTTTTTTTTTTATGCTTTCAATTTCGCTTGTCGAGTTTTTTTCTTTTTTTTGCTTCGAACGCCATTGTGGTCGTTTTTGTTTTATCTTGATCTAATATACGATGATACGGCTATACCAGACGACGAGTCGCGCCCCGCATAATCAGGGAACAAGATAGGGTATGGTGTATTGGAGCGAGCTAAATAGCTAACAAAAAACTAAACAGACTCGCGATAAGTGAAAATCGACTTTTATCCTCGTACATGTTCGACTGGCAACACGGCGTTATCTGGATCTGTACGCTATGATAACCCCGGACACCTGTAGCCCTCTCATCCGCCATGACCGGTGTTATTATATTTGTACGCAAGAAATACACGTTTGTTCCCATGCCCCCGTCAGGCGCATACACCGTGACACGACATATCGAAAAAACTAACTATGTCAAATAAAAGCGAACCAGCGATGTTTGTGTCGCAGTCAAAAGTACAGCTCAGCAGATCAGCTAAAACCACCCCGTAAAATTGTAGACGTAAGTATACTGTACGTATGTATTGTATTTTAGTATAAAGCACCACGCCGATTGTCGTATTCAATAAAGGACTTTGTATCGATGACACGTCGGCCGACTAAACTGGGGTGTCCGTCAAACAAAGGGAGTTCGCCCCCGTCTAATAAGCAAGATGCACGTGTCGTAACGGAGGGGGGTCGTCGCGTTGGGCGCATACCACAGAAAATATTTCTCGATAATATATCAGGGGGTCAAAGAATACCCCCGGTCCCCTCGGTGGTGGAGTATAGGTGTTCAAAAAATGGAGCAAAAGAATTCACCATGATTTTTATCTGTGCATTTTTTCCTGTTTTTCAGTACCTTTGTTTTCCGAATTCTGATCTTTGAGAGGCCTATATATACAAATACAGAATCCGAAATCGATGGTCCCGTGCGGGGCGCCACCCTGCATCCCTTCTGAAGTCCCCTTTTGCTGCTTGAAAATACCGAGAGGTGGAGGAGAGAGAAGAGAAGAAAAAAGAGGGAGGAGCGAGTGTCGCACGTGCTCCGAGCCCTAGAGTAATGTATTAATATATTCCTCATCCCTCCGTCCTACGCTTGCGGGGAAACCCCGTATAAGGGGTGTCGTATTTATATCAATTTATTGGACATTAGGCTTCCGTACGCCTTCAACTCCCGCGGGGAGCATTGCGGCGGCTATGCGGTGACGAGGAACCCGCGACGTATAACTGGTATATATATAACTTATATACCGGAAAAACGATCATTCCTTGGGAATTTGTCGGTGGTATTGGAAAACAATTTTCAGGATTTCCTGACAATGCGATTTCTATACACGCACCAAACCCCAACGCGCACTTTATGATACGATTTCAATATCGAACCTCCCCGCTCTTATCGTCGGTATCATTTTTTTCTCTCTCATCTATCGTACTTCATCTTAGAGCGTCGATGACACTATCCAGAATACGTTGTGGATCGTCGATAAAAACGTTAAAAGTCAAGAATGATCCATAGGTCATTTTAACGAAGGTTGAATACAGGAAACCACCACCTATTTTAGAAGTATTAGTCTATATCTTTTTTACTCAATTCGTCGATTGGTAATTTTCTGGTGTAATTTAGTTTTAATATACGAATCGTTTTATACCTGTCGTAATCCGCCCTGCAGTAAAGCTTGTGATCTCTAGTGAAACATGAAATGGCCAAAGGTGATGCGCAGGCAGCGCAGGAAAGACAGTCTTCGTGGTAGCTCCTATCGACTACTCTCATTACGTAACGGTCAGCGATACCACGACCGCAAGCTGCACAAATCGCCATCGCTCCCATAGCTAGACCTGAAGTTTCCAGTAAGGCCATCCACTTTGTGCTGGAATTCAAAATATCGTTACGACAATAAAAATACATGATCATTTCGGACCGTCAGGTATTATATTTATCATGATGGGCACCACGAAATGTAAATTGTTAAAAAGATTGTCCACACATTTTGCAACCCCTTTTTTCGCAGGGATCATCGACCTAATCGGAATCCGAAGAATGATTTAAGAACGAGGATGCGAAATTATTCTAGATACTTCCGTCGTGGTGAACGTTCGTATTGTTTCTGACAATTTTCACTCCTCGAACGACCCAGAAAGTAATCCGGAGGAGTGCAGCACAATTTCGTCACTCTACCCCCATCGTTTTCCCTTCCTTTTTCTCCCTCTTTCTCTGTATGATCGCGACAAGCTGACGCCTCACCGCGAGTAGAGGAGTTTCCTAGCTAGCTGCCGTCGTCATCTTGAAGGGGTGCTAGCGTAGGTGGTATTGGTCCGCACGCCACCCCAGATTATAGAGATCGGTCGTCCCAGAGAAGGTCGTGGAACGTTATTGTGCCAGCAGCCGGTGTCCGCCGGCAGCTGCCCGTCCTCCCCGATCACCCTGACGACCCCAACCGATCCGAATGCGGCGAAACGAACCCCAAGGATCTCCGGAGTCCTGCTCCTGCATAGCGTGCGGGGCATTCAGGGGCCCGCAAAAACGAGGCGAAGTCGTTGTCTAGATTAATTGTTCCACACCCTGATCCCCGTCCCTTGAACCCTGAACTTCCCCCTTCCACAGTCGCAGATCTTGTTTGGGTGGCATTGAAAGCCGATTACATGGACCGATTATGAAATCGAGATCGCACCGGCGCGGACGAGGCTTTTCCATGGGGTGTCCACCCCCTGTAGCAGATATGTACGTGTAGTCTGATGCACCTCGCATATTGTTCGGATCAGGAGATCCTTGAACTTTACATTAATATGTCCTGTACACCTTGAATATCTATTCGCCTCTGTGAACATATACCTATCGATTCAAACTGCGCGAAGTGTAACAGGTTGATTTCAATAGCCAACCATTATCGTCACATATCGAGGTCGGGTCCAGGAGAATGGAAATTCCATTAGAACTTGTATGCATGCGTTGTAACAATGGGGTCAGATTGAATCTATTTAAAGCCCAGTCTTGTTATATCCTGCGGGATATTGAATTGTCAAGTGAAATCCTACGTTTCGATACAAAAGCGAACGAAGTGGAACCCTTGAAAAAAAAAAATGTTGCGCACAAAATTGATGTACACAAATCGAGAACGCTGTATCTGGGAACAAATTTTCGACTCGGACTCTGAGGCTTTTGGCCGTGCAATAATAAAGAGTGTTAGAACTTAACTGACATTTAAGAACGCAAGGCTATTTTTGAAAAGGAAAAATCTGGAAAACAGCATCGACCTCGTCGCAGTTGTTACAACAGCGTCCGTCGGCGGGTCATGAAAGGCGAGAGAAAATAAGAAAAAAGAGGGTAGAGGGTGAAGGTATAGGAAGTAGATTATAGGATGTACAACCCGCTCTCTCGTGACACCGATATGGTACCTACATATTTACATCCCTGGGGATCCGAAATTTATGGGGTGGCGACGTATCGGCAATTGAAAAACGAATTACGCTTTGCTAGTTCCGTTTTTCGAGCCTGCATGTGCCCAGCAGCCGCCAAAAGCTACGGACTATTATCCCCCTACCTTGGAAACCCGTTTTCCAGAACATCTGAAGGAAAATACTCGACTGATTTTCCATACGTTCGAAAAATAAACACCGGTAGACTGCAGTGGGACGAATTATCGTCGAAGTCCCGCGCAGTATGGGAAACAGAGATCCAACCCTTTGAAAAAAAGGTAATAGAAAAATGTGTATAGACTTTTGGAAATGAAGCTTCAACGCCAAATTACAGATCAATAAAACCTTCCATTCTTCTTAAAAGATCCATGCGTGAATTTGTTCGGAATCGTCGCTTGAAATTTGGTTGCGTAAAATTGAAAACACTAAAAGTTCCTGAGCTTACAAATTCCATAAGATAATACTAAAACCTGCCTTCTCACGGTAGTGATTGATTTCTAATAGATTCGCTTGCCGGAATCGGACAAGAAATATTATTATTGGTTAAGAATTTTTGCCCGTGCAAAGATATACGTTGATTTGATTGAATATTACCTTAACAGCTTATCCAATACGGGGCGATCAGATTCGTTGAATGTCGATGACACGTGCGATCGCCATATTTCCACAAATCGTTATCAACATATCCCGTCGAGTGAAGAGTAGAGTGTAGAAAACTGTTCCACGGTATCGAAGAATTTCGTGTGGGACGATTGAAAAAGAGACACCGTTTCGAAAATCGCGAAGAATTCTCAATGAGGAGATAGAAAAGGAAAAAGTGAATTAAACAAAACTACCGCGGACGTTATAGGTAATATTATTAGGGGTTGAAGGTACGCGACTATAACTGGTAAACTGGTTTGAAATTTGTCTGCGTCTTTCGGAAACCGCGGAGATCAACCGTTCAGGGCAGAGGCGAGTAAGGCGAGCAAGGCTTGGTCGTGGCGGTTATTGTTCCAGGAGGAGAGGTCGCCGATGGAGCCATGCGAGACGACCTGAGAGCTCCGCCTACGCAGACACCCTCGATTCGCGGACAGGCGCGGTGCAGACTTTCCAAGAGGGGTTCTCAAACCGACGCGATATCATGGGGAACTATAAAAATCCATTCACCGCGCAATCAGTCGCGAATCTTTCATTACAAGCGATAGTCTGAAACTCTGCGAAAATATACGCTAACCTGTGCGTTTTTTCTTTCTGTTTAGTTAATTCTGTTTTGTCTAAATAAGGATTTTATGTTTTTTTTGTCACTCACGATTCGGCAGACTAAAAAGTTTTCGTTCATAGAAAAATACCACAACTGGTACGTTGGTGGTTTTTTTTTTTCAATCGAAAGACGACAAAAATTATCTCATTGAAAACGAGATGAACAAATTGCTGAACCATACGATGAACTTTTAAACATGAATCCTATAGATGCAACGTCATTCAGTTATCAGTCGGCCTAGAATTAACTTTCTACAATTATATATTGATTCGGAGACTTAAAAATTGTGCATTCTGGCGTTCGAAAGAGTGAATATTTAAAAAGCATGGAAATATATAAATGGAATATTCATGTAAGACGAATGCTCCAGGTGGGGTCCATAATCCGCGATATTTCAGGTTGATCAATCTTTGAGATATGAAGAACGTTCCGTTATGAAGTTTTATCACTGCCAAACGGTTATGTATACACTATAAAAATGGCTGCGTTTGCCACTTCCCCCCTTTCAACAAAAGTTCACAATCATGAAAATTGTATAACATCAATTTCATTAAATACACAGTATGCAGTAAAAAGCAAAATTTAACCCAACGTAAATTAATTCACACGTGTGCGTGATAATAATCGTTTTCAGTTTTCTTTCTCCCCTACAAAACGCTCCATATTGAAATGTGAATAACCGCGACAATACGATTAAATTACACCTCCAATTAAAATTTGTACATCACGTATTACGCGATAATTGTAGTATTTTTTGTTTGTTTTTTAATAATCTTCCTGAAATTTATAGTAATGCCGAATAGGGTAGTCGCATTTATGATTCCGGTTACTCGTTGTCCAAGAATATAAGTGAAAGGGTGAAATCGAGGACGAGAGGATTCAGGACTCTTTTCTATGTTTGGGGACATTCGGAGAGTTGGATACAGCGGTGATCTGTATAACTCGGTATGATGGTATTTCGACAGCAGCACCCTTCTTTTATGCAAATATGTAACAACGAGCTGAGCAAGAGTTGTACTCGCCTTTGAATCTGTAAACATTACTTTCAAATCCAAATATACTTATTATGCCATTATCAGATATTTACACTGAATACAAATTTTTCAAATTAAATATTAAAACTTCACTCGCAGCCGCAAAGCATCGCGAACCAAATATCCATAATAAGCTGCGCGAGAACTCTCGCAGAAAATAGATTCCAATCAACGAAATTGCAATTTGGCGGAAGGCTGGGGGAAGGGAGTGAAAAAAAAATTATCTCACTTCCTAATACGCCTCAAACTGCAAAAAGAAGAAATGAAAGTTAAATCAATAACTATATGTACTTCGGGAGGAATAAAACAGACGAGCCTGTTCCCTTGGATCTATGTATTTCCGCGATCCTAGAATTCTGGAATTTTAACCCCTTCACCCTGATCATCCCGCCAGACCTTTCGAACCCCTGATTGTAATTATATTATATGCGAAAACCGTAAACTCTAAACTTTAACACGATCCGCTCAACGTGTTATACTGCATAGTTACACGTGTAAATATACGTATGTATGTACTTTACCGAGCATATGTGTGTAACCATGAACTAGATTCATGTCACCCCATAATACGATCGGGGTTAGCGAGTGCGAAGCGTTAGGCGACATACATCATATGCCTTTAAAAATAGGGGAAGAAGAGAGGGGTAAAAAAATATATATCTCCGCCGATTATTTAATCAAAAATGAATTACTGTATTCGCCGATGAGGGGTTTTGGAAAAGATGACCCCGAATTATTTTCAATGATCATTTTGCTGTACTTTCTTCCCCTGCATTGGAAAGCTCCTACCTACATTGATATCACCAACTAAAAGTAGAAAGAAACGAATTTCTACTATAAATTTTCCACGGATTTTAGATAAGCAGATGATTTAAACATCGACTTGTGTATCTGACTCGTAAACTGAACCTGCAACGTTCAGGCCGTCATGGCTGAGCCTATATCGCTGTACCAAGGTAGTGGAATACGTATATGTAGGGTGTACGTATTCCATGAGACGAGATATGCCAATAAAGGTGCGGGGGTGTATTTGTGCGTATACCTATGTAGGTATGTATAAGGTATGTACTTGAGTATGTGGATGGGAAGGACGATCCAGACTCGCGATCCTGCCGGATGGCGATGCCCATTGTACCGTAACTGGTACGGCCTACCCCTCGTTCGACGTTCAGCGCAGATATTGCGAGGCTATATTCCGACCCAACCAGCTCTCGCAATATTCCGAACGTACCAGCTATCTATACCTATAGGACAGGTATATACGTATGCGTGCATAAAGATCTGGTGTATAACACAACCTATTCCGGAAAACGTTAGGATCCGGTAGAACATCCTTCGATCCTCTCCTGCAAGTCTGGCGCCAACCTGCAAGCGACGAAGGTTTCAGGATTCCGAGACCGTGTCGGTTTATTTATGAAAAAACGTCCCCGATTGGGTCTGCAGGTTTCATTTGAACGAGGACACCGGCCACGGTTTCTTAGTGGAAAAAAAATATCCGCCCCTTTGCTGCGGAGGATTCGATGGAAAATATTAAAAAGAATCCCATACCTTGAAATTTGTATATTAAATTTATGCAGCTGAGTTTTACTTCAAAAGTTACATACTTGAAGAATTTCTCATTCCAGTTTCTGGAAATCGCCAACTTTGGAATCTGAGTTGTAACGACTTATGAATCGATTAGCAAAAATTTGAGAATTGAAGGGACATATTCGTGTCTTTCTTGAAAAGTGAACGAAATTAGGTTGGTAGGTTACCTAGAGCGGTGACAGGAATCTAGATATCCACCAAGAATTCGAAACTGTCTCATGCTATCCAATACCAACCATAGCTGTGGAATCCATATTCAAAAAGCTCTACAGACGATAGAAAAAAGGAAACGAAGAAAAACGCGAGCACATCTTTTATAACCGAGATTATAGAAAAAAAAAAAACAATCTATTTCCTTTTTCCTAATCTTTTTCTATTCTTCTATCACGATTTTTCAAAATAAGTTACTCGTGTGTCCCATCTGTGGTCCATAGCAGCAGAGAGCGAATCCGTTCTTCAAAGTTCACCGATGCGGAATCTGGTGATCTCTGGGTCCAGCTAAAGTCCATCGCATTATTCACGTGACTGAGCGCTCCGCACAGAGAAACAGACGCTGGTATCTTATATGCGTGTATTGATACAAGGAGATGCATGACGTACATTGGGATGAGTCGAAAAACGACTAATGAAAGTGGGAATTGCTACCATAGGGGTGCAAGGTAGAAAGGTATACCTATACCTACTACAACGTAAAACGTCAGCAGCGCGGGATGGGTTCTGAAGTGTGCCTATACACAAAGTGTTTGCATACACGAGTGATCCACCATTTCTAGCATTCGATTGTCGATTGCGGCCGCCTCTATATTTGACCACAAACCGTTTTAATCCGTCTATTGCTGTTATTTGTGTTCTCGGAACGTTGAACATCGCTTACAGGAATAAAGAGATATGTGTTCCCGTGATCACGGGGGTTGAAAGGAGACAAAAATATATCGAAACGGGTTTATCCCGCCGCAGATGGGTGCACCAGTGAGTCTTAACTTTGCTCTTATCCTCCCTTTTTTTTCTCATTTCGCTTTTTTTTCTTTGACAGCTGGAGTTCCATCCAACCGGGCACGGTCAAACACTCGATGACTAAATAACGATCTACAAATCGGGCCAATTAACGCCCCGAGCGGTCCTTCGATGCGGAAGCCTACTTCAGATTCTTTAAAGTCACACATCGTAGAGTTCTCCGGCGTGCGGGTGAGAGAAACGAATCGCAAAATAATTGAGCATGTGCGGAAATTCCGCCGCAATTTCCGATTATCGTCTCATCGATATGGACGGTCAACATTTTTCGGAGATTAAATTTTTGACATCGAGATTTCGGAATACTTTTAACGTAAGAATCCGAAATGAAATTAATAAAATCAGTATGGAGAACCAGAGAAATTTCAAAAGTTTAAATAAAATCTTAGCAAATTATAATAAACATATTTTGAGGTAGCCAATTCATCCCCCGCACTTGTTCCGCTTATTATTTACAGGATGATCGAAATTCCCAGACCTCCCGCATGGAAGATTTTGTGTATTTTGATGAGGGAAGAAGTTCGCCGGAGGCTGTATATGTATGCTACGGTATAGGTATATAGTTGCGTGGGATTTGCCTGGTCTGCTCGGTGTTTGGTAAAGCCTGTACCGCCAATCTGATAGAGTCCTTCGATCCTGCGAGGTGCTTTTCACCCTCAGGATCTTTACTCGGCCAATATCTTCGGAGACCCATCCCTTCCGCACTCCCTTCGTCCCCGTTTTTGCTTCCTCCTCCTTTCTCTCCTCCTCTTCACCCGCGTCCTGGTCCTCGCCCTCTGGGCGACGAGCGGTCGTCGCCATGGTGGGGGAAGTTTTATTAAAACTCCCGTCAATAGCCGGGGGGGTAAAAGAGGGGCTGCCTGCACTACGGTGTGAGCTTCGTGCTATGTATCTCGCTATACATATATATATTTATATACGTACATAGGACACAGATATAGGTATACCCATATACATATATCTACCTATACCGTGCGGTAAGGAGGCTCTGCATGAACAGCTAGATCGCACGAGTCGAAAACTTCCCTCCAAGATGGCTGCAGTAGACGACGGGAGTTCATCAACTATCGGTAATATCTCACCCCTCCTCCCTCTCTCATCCCCCAAAAACTTCATACCCGCCATTCCCCGACTCCGATAACTCCTTTCATTCATCGCATACAACCGCACGCATAGTTTATATACTATAATGTACAGCAGAATTCGAAACAGCATCTCGAAAACGGTGCGAAAAAAATGTCTCGATGACGAAGAAACCTCAAAAAACCGTTCGACTCCAACGAAGATCCTCCTCGTATCCTGAGGATTTCTTTCGATTAGATATTTTCGCCCGATTCGCATGATACTGATAAGGATAAAATTATATCTCGGGATACAAAAATTGTTTTGATCGTTGTACCGAAATTTCGGAATCTCAGGATTAAATGTTACAGAGATATCAAAGAAAACTGACGTAAATCAAAGACGGAAGTTCGATATTCACATACCTGTTACATACTTATTATTATACGACACACTTTTGGCTCGAAAACGACCGCGCTACTCTTGCCGAAAGTGCGCAATTTTTATTCCAAAAAAATCAAAGACCAAACGGGGTTAGGATCCTGCTGCATATCTTGGAGAAATTTTATCTCTGCAATTCAAAGTACGTAACCAACTCCGAAAAAAGACGCTAGGCCAACGATCATTGTTGTCATGTACAATATACATACCTATATACGTAGATAGGCGTGTATATATGATAGAGGTATGTATTATATGTATATGTATATATGGGTAGGTATATATAGACCCCATCGCGGCGTAGGGATCAACATGGGCTTAGCGTAGGGTGCCAATATACCTACCCCTGCGGAGCCAAGCAGTCAAGCTCTGGTATTAAACATGGCGTGCGTGTGCTATATGCGAATATAGTATAAAGGTATATAGGTGTGTGTATGTGTGATAGAAACACACACAGAGTCACAGTATAATATTATAGAAGATCACAAGTCCTACCCGTCGAGGACTGATTTTCTTAACATGCAAAAAACGGAGGTACGTGTACGTATAATAGAATAATTTCATCGGTACATACGGTGTAATGGCGGTTTGTCTGATATTATATTTATTTTATATACTTCATGAGAAAGAAATGAAAATTGATAAAATTCGCGTATGTCGGTCCAGTTACGTATAATAGCTGGTCTTTGAGTATTCCAATATTTCGCAGAAATTTATTATTATATTATCTCCCTTTCATCATCAAATGTAACGGAGTCGGATATAGTCCGACACGGTGACAATTTATTATTTAAATGTCGATGCTGCGAGCTTAATTAATTTTGAATCGAAATGGAAAACTCGAATATTTGTGGCGCGGGTGATTTGCTGAAAAAATTATATACACAAAAGAGCAGAGATATATATTTTTGGCTGATTAAAAAACAATGAAAGTTTATTGCGTCGATGAATGCTCGCAAAATAATGCGGCTTCTGACTCACTGTTAGTTGGTATTATTTTAATTAATTGTAACCGTAAAATTTTCAGGAATTGTTTTATTTTCACTGGACGCCTCGCGCGCGAGAAATGCAGGTAATCCGTGAGTTTCCAATCCACGTTTCAATTCTCACGCGTTATCAATTTGATAGTACAAATCTATTTGTATTTGCTTTGCTACGGTCTAGTGTATAGCAGCCTCTTGAAATTTTTCATTAATGTTTTATTAATCTTGAACGATATTGCACCAAACACGACTGCGATGACGACGAACAACATATGCTGCTGCTGCTGCGGTAGTTTAAGAATAACAATTTATATACAATATAAATATACATAGATATATATTATTTATCACATAGGTAGGTAGAGTGATATTGTTTCATTTCATTTCCTGAGAACCTAACGGCCTGTATGTATTTAAGCGCGAGTTCTTATCTATACGATACTCAAAGTGTCTGCGGTATTCGATATCGGAAATCCGGATTATGTCAATTAATCAGTTGCATCACTTCAGTCATTTGTAATATCAAACCTAAAATCGCTAAGAAAATGAAGGCAGCAATTTATTTTATTTCGTTCTTTTTTATGCAATTTACGATTAAAAGCGATGAATTGTACGTCATTCTGCGAGAATAAATCCATATAAGATAAAACGATAAAAAGTTGGATCAATTAATTTCCAAGGTATTTGTCCGCCGAAACACGACGATAAGGTTCACGTGTAAAAAGCTGTTGAGAATAATTTTCGGATTACTTTTGCACTAATCTCAACTTCCGTTCTAAATCGCAGGGGTTACACGAGTCTTGTGCAAAATTCGAGAGCTCCGCTAACCGGAAGACAAAAATTTGGATCCTTCTCGTTGGTTAATTTAAATGAGAATAAAATCGGATTATAAGGGCATTTTGTTTCATACATATCTGTATAGAATACATACGATCGTGCGCGAAAACAGGTTTAATTGTATTATACACGCATATTACAACCCTAGTGACCACCCCATCGGGTCATACATAGGTATACATAGCATATCCAAAAGTACAAATTTTAAGGGTGAATCGCAAAGCGATATTTTATTGTTTTATTGTTATTATTTATACTTTTTATTTTTTCTTTTTATTATCTACAGCTCCGATGGGCTGCGATATTGCGGACCATTTCGCGGATCGAAATACGATTAAGGGTCGGTGTTTATGGGGAAACCGATATATACGATACGACTCACGGTGCAAAGAGGGTGCGGAAGCTATCGCTGCTGCTGGTATAGCGTTGGAAAAGTTTTAGCGGGAAATATACAAAAAATATGTTTCCAATTAGCGGTGGAGTCCATGCAGCAAAAGAATAAAAAAAATCGACGTGCCCCTCCGAACGGGAATAAATATAAATACACATACCTATACTATATTTATATACTATGTAAGTTCTGTACACAGTGAAAAAGTGTCCTAAAATATAGAAAATGAACATTGGAAAAATCGCCTGATTCTTACAAACTTTTTACTCACCTAAGCAAGAAGTTACTAAAATCAACCCTTAAATGAATTCTTTTTCATCGGACGTCTCTACGTTACGAGGTCCTGCGGAAGATCAACTCTAACAATTTTCGAAGGAATGCCGTATAGATTCTTCGCAATCCGTTGTACACGTATTATTAATATCCTTGCCGAATTATGAAAAAAGAATTATTGAATAAATGAATGAATAAAAGAGCTGCATATTATGGTGGGAGTATAATTCCATGATGGACGAATGATGCGAGTTAATATTCAGGAGAGTTCTTTCAGTGGATGTGTGAAAATCAAATAGTAATGTTTCGCCCTCGTATACTCGTGGGTATAACAGTTATAGCGTCGGGGCGAGATGCAGGGTAGTTGGCTGGCTAACTGCAGAAGTGCAGTGTGGGTATACCTATGTTATAGCCTTATGTACATATACCTATATACTATGTACTTATAGTAACTTATTCATGGGCGGTGAGCTGCGAATCTGGCGATGTTTACCGAGCAAGATATTAACTGTATCTATATACGGTGGCTAGCGGGTTCTGGATATTATGATCGGTCCCGGGGCTGGGTCACAATTAGTAATCTCCGACACGCGACCGACACGCGACCAGTGCGCCTCCTTCGGGCTTCGAAACGCCGCCACATTCGGGTCCTGTACTCTCGCTGCACCAGGATCGTAAAAGGACCCCGTATACGCATACCAGCTAGACACACAACGGAGCACGCACCCCCGCTTCGCCCTCAGGACTTCATCCCCATTTACATTGATATTTCTAAACTTCTGTAAATTGATAATCGAAGGAACTGCATCATTCTCATGGGCGTTGGAATATGATAAGAAAAATCGGCTGATTTTATCATAGAATTAGGGTCGATGGTACTCGATGTTTTTTGTACCAGCTTAGTGCCGATTTTACCGCACGAGAAACGCTGCAGTTTTGTATCGTATGAATTCTGTAGAGACGCGCGCCAAAATGATGTAATGAAATATCGCAGTGCTGAATATTTCACGCCCTGCATTTCGAATCAAATGTTCTTTGACGAGCCATTAGAACTTGAACTCACGGTTATGACATTAATTTGCATACAAGATATTCCATGATTAGCATAATTGTGAATAGCCAAACGCGTATAGGTGTACGAATAACGTGCGGTGTGGAGAACCGATAAAATTCTATGCGTGGCGTGGCGTACCGCAAAGCGACCATAGGCGACACGCGGCTAAATCTCGCTTCAAACAAATATAAAGATATAACTTATGACATTCGAATAAATATATGCATGTAGCGGGTGTTCCATTATATGTTAATTCAAATGATCATTGTTACAAAAGCATGCTATACGTATTCCGCAGGACGACGCCCACCTTCATTAGTCATTTGAAATCACCTAGTTCAGAATGAATCGATATCGAATTCAGAAGTTCCCATGAATCTCATGTGTTACGTACAAGAATCTGACACACGCATTCAAAAACCAAAAGAACTGAATATATTTTTGAGAATTTATTTTCGCCGGAGCTAAACCCGATCGAAACGTATATAGTTACGTTACGGCAAAAAAAAATATTGAAAATCCTTTCCTTTCGTAAACATGATTGACGCGAGGGAAAAATTTCCCCCGATGACAACGAAAGTGACGAAAACTGCAGCTTCATCTTTCGTTTGTTTAAAGAAAATAATATCGGATGCTCATTCGGCGGTAGTTCGAAATCGTGTGTTTCTCTTTGATCCGCGCGATCGGAATTCTCGACTCAATATTATTCGTTTACAGTCGAACAACCGAACCCCCTCGCTTTTGTTGGTAACGTATGTTATCCTGCAGATAGATAGGTGAATATATACTACTGTAATAAGCCTATACTGTAATATACTAGTCGCAGTTTTTCCCAGGCAAAATTCGCGGCGACGGGGCTCATGGCGCCACGTGCCCTCTGTCAATATGCTACCCGACGGTGCAGCAGCGTAAGGTTTACTACCCCTAAAGCCATTCGCTGCACCGCGCCTTGCGACCCAGGATGGTATTGGTGTCTCCAAAATGACATATAGAACCCGCGCTCCCAATATACTCCGGTACCAAAACTCAAGCAAATTCTGTAGCAGCAGCGACTGTGCATATAGGTATACTTATGTTATATGTATGTAGTACACATATGTGTTGACTCCATGTGCACCAATAGCAGACGCCAGTGCAGCAAACTCCAGGGAAATAATATAAATAGAGTATATATTTGCGAAACAAGGGAATTTCTGGATACCGTAAAATGAATCTGAGTCAATCGGTGTGAAGAAAACAAAGTGGCATCAGGAACAGCCTGGGAACCATTTCCCAGTGTAAATATAGGAGGAACTCGGAAGAGAAGTAGCTTTTATTGTGACCTGCAGGAAAAGTACATACATGTAAGGGATTTATGATGGAAGCGTTATAGAATTAGGAATATTTGTAGAAATAGGCATTGAGGATTTGGAAATATTTAATTTCTAATCGAGAAAACTTGGAACAGTCAAGTTGATGAAGAAAAAAAAAATCTATAATCTTGCGATACGATGAGGTATGGAAGAAAAATATTCGTGATATCCGAGCCAATCCCAGTCTCCGATTTCCTCTCTTGAATCCAAAACTACCCAAAACTAGCGTCAAATTGAATGAAAAAGAAAAAGGTTGAGCGTCTATTCGGGAAATGTCACACGATAGATCGTCGATCGATCGGCCTCGTGGGGCGCATCCGGAGACCACCAGGCAACAGCGATCCGCGATCGGATAACGATGATTGAAGGGGGTCAGTAGCACTTGGTGTTTCAATTTCCATTATTTCCCACCTCCGCAGGCATATCCAGCATCCAGCAGTCCCGCGTGGCCGTGCAACGCGAAGTCTATGATGCCGAAGTAGTTGCCGCGAACAATCAAGTGACGCCACGCGTCGTCACGTGCCTCAGAGTTTAAGCGGGTGGAAAATCGTTCTTTGAAGTTTTCTGATCGTGAGTTGAACGTTTAGCCGAATCTACCAGCGACACCAGGATGTACCCTTCATATTACCTACACGCGGATCTACACCGGCCACTGTACGGCGTAAAGCTGTATAGGGTGTATTTCTAAACCCCCTCTCCCCAAGCCCATGTAACTCTCTTTTCTTATCGCGATGGTGTTCAACTATTGTTGAGAAGATAACCCCCGCCGGTGAGAATCGAAGAGGGAAACAAAATTCGGCCAACTAACAAGTGACGAAATGATCGATCAAGTGTTCGCGATAAAATGTGTATGTATAGAAATTAAAGCAGGGGGAATTAAATGGGATGGTCCGTACCGTGATATCAATTTGTTGCAATTATTAATTTATTTTCAAAAAATAATTTTCTACTCAGAAGTAAAACAACATTTTCATGGTGGTTAATTGAATTTTCATATAATTTTGAGCTAGATTTTTTTCGAAGATTCAATCAGATATTCTGAACCTCCTTTACCCTTTCGCGGGCAAACAGAATTAAATGAAAATCCGTTTTACAATAGAGCTGAACTAGAAACAGAGACTTTGACCGTTATTCGTGTACCTCGGGAAGAGGAGCTACAACAAAGAGAATCGATGACGTTCCATTTTAAAGATCTCCTTTAGCGTCAGCAGGAGCAGAGGCAGAGATTCTGAAGAGCCTCATTTTGCAGGTAATATTTTCCGAGAGTTTTCGCCTCGCGCGTCTCTTGGTAGCAGTTGGAAAGAGGGGAAGAGCAAGAGAGCGAACAATGAACTGCCAATAAGTTTCGCATTTCTTGAATAATATCTCTTTCCTTCGGGTTATCGTCGGTTCCCCCGTTCGCCACGACGCCGGTTTCCTTTGTCAGAGTTATATACAGAGGAGAGCTAGGAGATTATCCCGCACAATAGGGACGGGTGTAAAAGGCAATAACATGTTCTCTGCGTCGCGTCGCGTATCCGAACTTGCAACCTACCGGGGTGGTTCCAAAACTCCCGCCCGGTCTTTCCTCTTCTCTACTCTTTTCCCTCCTCTCATCTCTTTTTGCCATACCTACGACGACGCGTATATAAAGACCCTGCAGGATAACAAGAACGCGAGGGCAGCAGGAAACGAGAAAGAGGACGTCGATTGCGCCCCAGGAATGCGTGATGACTACTTTGTTGGGAATGCAGCGCAGTGCGGAGCAACGGGGTGGAAGGGCAGCTACCCCCATCCCCTAACCCTAGAAATTCCACCCGGCGCACGATCCCTGCACCAAACTCTAACAGAAATGCTGGAGCTTTCGCGGGATTCTTCCGCTATTTTTCTCCCTAAAAACCTGCAGCTGATACGTCGACGTTATATACTTGAACAGGATCATGATAGGTATAAGCATTAAAACCTGCACCGAACGTATCCCACTGCAAAACCCGCAAAGAACGATTCCGGAATTTTCAGTCTTGTTAACTCTGTGAGGTTCTAATTATATACCGTCTAACGGTATGGGTCTGACTCGGTAGATTTCTACCCCTTGAATTCGTTAAGGTTAAAAAAGTAGAATAGAATGTTGGAAATTTGTGCAAAACCTACGGAATTAAAAAACCTTTCGGTTGGAGTTTGTGTTTATCCCCGGAGTTTCGAAGCCTCAAATATCAGCGTTTGATCGTTCAAACGGAGCTTACTATTACGTAATAAAGCTAAAGTATACCCTCGCCCTGTATGGGCGTGATCGACGTATCAAATTCGCATCCGCATATAAAAGCGAAACGAAACTTGTAAAAGGCGCGCCCGGCTATCTGGCCCCTGTTGTTAACTTGGTCGTGACTCAAATAAAACTTTTCTGGTCAAGTTCTACTCGCCCCCGTAACGTGTATCGACAGTCAGGTGCAGACGAAGTATACGACGGTGTCACGCCGATCATACCCGGGTGTCGCTTGTATTTTTTTCATCCCCCATATCCCGAACTGTGACCAAAGGGTATAACCAGGGGTGGCCCTTCGGTCGCCACCGACCATTTAATGCCCCATATATATATCCACTATTATATACGTGGCATATAATTACACGGACAAAATCAGCGTCACGTACATTCGTGATATCGGGGAAGAGCTCTGCGTTGCACCCTCGTCTCCCGCGTGCACCTGCATCAGACCATATTTTATACGTTCGCCGAATATAGAATATGTCTATATACGTGACAGATCCGTCCGTCATGATCTCGCCCCCGTACAAAAGCCGGTGTTTTCACCGAGATCGTGGTACATATATTTTTCAGGGGTCGGATAAGGGAGGGATATAGATCGGGGGTGCTTTTTACGCGTTCCGTAATCCGATAATTATATAATTGCTCTAAACGTCCGGGATTTATAGTGGAAGTTTTAGGCGAAACCGACTATTTGTAGAGGAAAGAAGGGTGCTATTGACCCACCCTCGAACTTCAAAATATCTATTTACTTCATTTAGAAGACGACACTTGAAATTGAGAGTGAAATTTCTCGTTTTTGTTCAAGATTTCCAGCGATTTTATTTCTTCTCTGTCACTGCACCACCATCGCGATTGCCATTTTCCTGTAACATATACGTATAAAACGAACATTTAAACCACACATGATTCGAATTCACCCCATCACACATTTATTGAATCTCGATAAATTCCGAATCGTTTAAAACGTTGTTCACGAAGATCACTCGTGAAATGTGGAAGTTGCATAAAAAAAAATAAAAAAAATGGTAACACATAACATTCCCGTATTCTCTCGAGTCCAAACTATTTCCTATTTTTCTCTATCCCCTTCTATTTTCTATGAACCCTTTTCTGCTTTGAAAAATTACCGAACTGAAATACGACGTGTATAGTATAGAGACGAGACCGCACTTGAAAAATCGTTGAGCGTGCGAGTGATCATCGGAGAGAAACTGCTTCTGCTGTGCTGC
The DNA here is from genome assembly GCA_963978495.1 of Athalia circularis. Classification (NCBI taxonomy): domain Eukaryota; kingdom Metazoa; phylum Arthropoda; class Insecta; order Hymenoptera; family Athaliidae; genus Athalia; species Athalia circularis. The sequence goes on along the minus strand of OZ021698.1, from coordinate 15,103,292 downwards.
TGCTATTACATGGAATACTAGAAGCGGTTCAGCGATAGGTGAATTCAAAATGAATTGAATAATGCGATGCATGCATGAATGTACGTATAGTATATGTATATCTCTCATTGCGTTGCAGTGAGGGCAGCGCGAGTGGCGCAAATCGGTAACGCGCTCTCCTCTCTCATTGTATAAATCCTCCTTACTGCAGTCTCCGTTGTGTTTACCAAACAAAACCCCCATTCCCATTTACTTGCTCCCTCAATGACACGGCTAGTTGGGCATGAAACTTTGGCAATGACCTACAGCTCTGCTCACGCTATACATACGGTTACACTTCATACACCATATTCGCCTCCTATACGTGGGGGTTTTGCAGCCCCCGCTCTGAAACTATGTAGGTATAGGCAGCAAACTACGCAAGTAGGTATACCTTATACGTGGTATACTCATATATATATGTATACATAAAATACTATTCAGGGGGACCACGAATGCACGTGCTTTGCTGCACGGTTCCTATATATACATATTCAGGGATATGCGCTGCAAAAAGGACGAAGAAAGATTCTGCGTTCAGAATACGCCTGGTTAGCTTTATACCTACAGTGTGTACATCGTTAATTTAGAACCATCATCCCTTAGCCATTCGTACCCAATATTTAGGGCCATTTATCCCCCCGATGGTTGTTCTGTACGCACATACCAAACTGATGGAGAACATTAATTAACAATCAAGAAACAACGCGAAATATACTAGGGGAGCTTATCGTGTGTCCTGAAATTTCGTCAGACTTGTTTAAACCATCTGCAGGCTGCAAAATGTTACCGATATTTTTTTTCAAGATCAAAATTTCGGTAAAAATCGAGTCAAACTTTTTCAGTGAATTAAACAAGTGGAGTTGAAACGTGTGCACAATTAAGATCGTCGAGCTTTCCCAAATCGCCTGTATTTTACGTTCATTTTTACCGAAGTCTGTGCTTCCGTTGGTCAGAGTAAAGCCTTGCATGGTCCCGTTGGGCCTTTTTTTTTCGATGTGATGTCGCGACGGACGAACGGAGGTGCTTAGAATAAGTTCTGATCGTTGGAGCTGTTGGATGTAAATTATTTGACGTACGTGACAGTAATCTATATACTAGAATTTGCCGAGTCCCAATGCTAACTGTACACTCTGACAGCAAAACGAATTCGTGAATCGTATCTGTGTTCGTTGAGTTTCTGACGGTGTTTGTGTCGGCGGTGCAGGAGGAGATTCGCGGAATATATTGATCCGTATTTCAACACTGGGGTTGAGAACCCCGGGATTCCACCCCCGTCAGAATAAACTAGGAGGCAGTCCCACCAGAGGACCAATGAACGTGGAACCTTTGAGCTTTAGATCGGGCTACGCCTACCTACAAAGTTACTCGGGGGGTTGGGGATGATTTTCGTGTCCGGCAGACGCAGGACGCACATGCTCCCGTCTGTCAAAAAATTGTCACCGCGCAGCGAAGTCACCACGCGACGGACGCGCCGAACTCTAAGCCGACGGATAAGGTCGTGCAGATTATACAGAAAAATCGCGATCACACGCATGTTTCAATCGCCACGTTCAACGGAAATCAGTGTCCCGCAATATTGGGAAGTCAATTGAGATTTTAGAGTAAAATAACACAGACGTACTAAGTTATCAACCATTGCGCCACGTGCGACGAACTCGACACATATACTTAATCAATATATTTAAAATTGAAGATCAATTAAAAGAAGTGAACTACACTTGCAGAGGATAATTACTACATGTATAGTGTGCGTTTTCTATTGGTATTGTCAAGTGATGTACAATAGGAAAAACAAAAACGAATTTTCGAAGTACGAATTGAAATAAGGTACTTGAATCAAAAAGCTCTCTTTTCATACTCGTGACTGTGTATTATACACGATGTGCGAAATATAGTCGGTATTTTTTTTTTTGTTAATGAAGATCCGGCTAAGATAAGTCAGTACCTGCTCGATTTCACGTCGGCATTAAAAAGGAGGACTCAGTCAGAGGATATCCATCAATTATTGACGCAATCTATTTTTAGAAATATCTCGCCTTATAATAGCTGTTGTCATAATACCTATTCGAAAAATGAACTCTATCGTTTAATAAGTGGGTTTGAAGAGATAAAAGAGAGAGACTTCCCCGAATCACGATATCTCGCTAAATTCCGAAAATGTTGGAATTTTATCCGTCGGCACCTGGTCCTAATAACCATCCAGGAGAACCAGGACAACCTTTACTACAGACTCCACCGATGCCTTTTCCTCAACAAATGAACAACAATAATTCAGGTATGGATAAGCAATCAAATTTTCTAGTCAATATAACTAAGTCTCAAATGTTGGGCATTTAAGTTTCCTTGTAGCGATTTTTATGATGCATTATGTGGCTGCTCTCATGAATCTTCGATGAAGGAACTCACCTGTTATTTGAACAAAAATGAAATTTGCACGATAACATGAAGTGAATTGTATCGAAATTCTATGGGTACCTGTAATATTCTGCTTCCTAAATGTAAAAAAAGTACGGATGAAGTATTATCGAAATATGGCGCGAAGAACTAGCTTAATGTCAATTACGTTTTAATTGCCAGTCGCTGATTACAAGTTAAGGTGCAATTATGTAGGCAGCAGGCAGGTATACATCCATCAGGAGAATATAATGCTCGTGTATATCTATATGTAGTGTATGTATATCATATGTATGTATTTGCACAGCGATCCATATAGAAGCTTATGTGCAGAGTGCCTTTATTAGCACTCGAAGTGGCGTTTGAATGACGTATCTCTCCTCAAATACTCGAATTCTTTCCCGTGGCTCAACTCTGCAGAGCGCTGCAACAGATGTCGATCTTTTGATCGCTATAAGCGACGTAGACTCCTGCCGAGCGATTCGAGCACCGCTCTCTGCTTTATGATTTTTTTTATAATATCAAAAAATAAAAAATAAAATAAATAGTCCACGAAGTGGTCTGCCAACGAAAATTCGGTAATGCTTATAGAATAACTCCATAGATTTGCAGAAGCTCCCACGAAATCTTTTAAAGAATTTCACCTTTAAGGAAAATACTTTTCAATATTATACGAACTGCTACTCCTTCTATTTTCATATCTCGATAACATCCTTTTCTATTTCTTTTTTCAGAGCCTCCAGTGTCTGTGAAAACGGAAGCTGGTCTTCTGGAGGCGATTTGCGCGGCCTGCGGTCGCGGAATCGCTGACCGATACGTTATGCGAGTTGGTGAGAAAAGCTACCACGAAGATTGTCTTTCCTGCGCGGTATGCGCATCTCCATTAGTTCACACCTGCTTCACTCGTGATCACAAGCTTTACTGCAGGGTCGACTACGAGAGGATATTTGCGGTGAAATGCGGTAGATGCATGGAAAAAATTCGGTGCTCGGATCTCGTAATGAGAGTTCCTGGGTTCTTTTTTCACGTCGAATGCTTTGCTTGCTGTATGTGCGGACAAAATTTACCACGAGGAGCACAGTTTATTTTGAGACAGGGACAGCCCATCTGCAAGAGGGATTTCGACCATGAACATTACCTCAACAGTCCTCACGGTAAGCTTGGAAAGAAACATCCATGGCATCAACGCCTCATTTTTTTCGCACGATCAGTTGGAACCGGAATTTTGTTTTTCAGATGATGACCTCTTAGATGAAAACCGTCCGAGAGACGGTCGTCGAGGTCCTAAAAGACCGCGAACTATCCTGACCTCAGCACAGAGACGGCAGTTCAAAGCTTCTTTTGAGGTTTCACCAAAACCTTGCCGAAAAGTGCGCGAAGCCCTCGCAAAAGACACTGGACTCAGCGTACGGGTAGTACAAGTATGGTTCCAAAATCAGAGAGCGAAAATGAAGAAACTCCAGAGAAAGGCAAAAACAGAACCAGGCGCAGAAAAAGAATCGAAAGAAGAAAGAACCGGAGAAAGTCCTCACAGTGATCACAGTGAGTTAAAATTACTATGGAGCAAACTTTTTAAAAGATTAGAACTACCTTCTTTGTTTTTTGACCACATGTTCCCCATATTCAAAAAGCAGCTTATCTGCGGTATTGCAAAAACTCTTGTAGTCGGTCGTTCAACTTTTATTACTATCCTTGCGACTCAGAGTCTGTGTAGCGAGTCGCAGATCGATTCCCGAACCGCCAGCAACAAACATAGACTCCCTAACAAACAAACGAAAGGTAAAATCTAATGGCGTGGCGCGCCCGTTAGGATCAAAAGAAGAATTTTTTTTTCGGTTGTTCGCTCCTTTCTCATATATTCTTTCATCTTTCTCTCATTCTCTGTTTGTTCCGTATTTTCCCTTCCCATTTTCATTCTTTATACTCCCTTACGTGACAGTCGAAAAGGTAAATCTCGAGCAAGCAAACGGATATTGCAAGGCATGTGTCTCGGGGGTGACGGGTACTAAATTCCCGAGAAGACGAGCCCGCGAGATCTTCTAAATACGACCCCCCTTCAGGCAAGATTTCCCACCCCTGACCCCTGATCCTGACGTCGGTTTTATATGAGTACCCGGCAAAGGTTCTCCTCCTGAAGGGAAAAAGACAGAAACAGTATAATCACGTCTCTCTTTTCCCCCTTAATGTTAGTATGGGTTCGTTGGATTGTCACCTTTTTCTCCCGTCTCGTTCACAGGTCATTACTTGAACGCGCTGAGCATGCGTGACGGGGATTCCTCTAGCTTCCCTTCAGCCACGCAGCCGCTCAACCCCAACAACCCTTATTCACCCGACGGTAAGTTGTCAACTTCACCGATTCGCGGATGCAACCAATCGCCCCAAAACGCCTCCATTTCAAATTTTACATAAGACGTCATTCGCTTTCATCCCTTGGACAAAATTAATTTTTTGAGTCATTATATTCTTCACTTCCGATTACAGTAGTTTCATATCTTGGTACCTTCTCTCCTTCCTGCGTCGATTTCTTTATCTTTAACAGCTCTGCAATCAGCCATTTGCCTATATGCTATTATGTAACTACAATTTTGTCTTGTTTGTCTTTAAAAAATATTCTTAATATTTCTAGTTCGGAAAAAATCTCCACAATTTTTTTATCGTAATTTTTTTTGCAGACGCTTACCCGGGCCATTCTGGGGAGAGTTTCTGTAGCAGTGATCTTTCCCTGGACGGTACCGAGGCCGGTTTCGATATCGGCGATGGAGATAATGGAGGCCCAGATGGAAGTCACCCTGGTGGGCCGCACCCCCATCATGGGCCACCACCCCACGAAGCGCCAACACTTTCGCAAAGCTTACATGCCGCAATGCACAACCCAATTGACAAACTTTTTATGATGCAGACCAACTATTTTAGTGGCGAACATGCGTAAAGATTTGAGCCTCAAAGAGGGTAACGAAAAGAAGCTGTAAAACTGTTTCGTCTTTTTAGGACTCCGTTTGCATGAGTACACTGATGAATATACCAATAAATAACGTGCGTACAGAATAGAATGCGGAATCTCATTTCGCGATTGTTCAAGTTCTATTTTGATTTGATTCGTAAATGTTATGGAAGGTCATGTGTACTGAATGTCACACTGTTCGAAAGACCCAAAAAAGCATAAGCCTTACGCCAAATTTATTTTCAGTCGCTGAAAATGAATCACTGTGACCCAAGTCGCCTGATGTGCGACAAAAAAAATTGGTCGTCCCAAGAGCGCTACCAAAGAGAAATATAGGGATATCTAGATTTACGTGTAAAAATATGAGTGTCCTTTATTATATTATAATAATAAAACGTTATTAAACCGAGATCTATCTGACTAAAAGTCACATGTATGCTAATCTAATTTCGCTCCTGTCTGGTATGACACTGACTGAATAATTTTCAAGTGAATAACGTAACGTAAATCGCCAGTTGGATTAGTGAACTTAGTTCACGAATTCACATTATGATGAGCAAAAAAAAAATCCTGCTGTTTCATACGGCACAATTTGGAGTAGTAAAATCTTCTTCAGGGATAATCAATTATTTGTACAAAATAATCTTTATTGTAGACTCTTACAATTATGTCTTACCCTCTTGTTGTTTACATTTCCAAAAAATACAGGGAGTAATTGTTAATTAATTAAGACGTGATAAACTCCTATTTGGAGCTTACACTAGAAAAAATTAAATCTCTGCAATCAATGAATTGTAGGAAAAGTGAAATCAACAATATGTACTTCGAACATCACTGTATTGTTGCGGGTTCTACACATTGTCCTCACTTCGGTCACGATATTGTCATCGAGTTTGAACAGCTGCTTCTTTCCGTGCAGCATCTTGCAGCAATTGTGTGTCAACTTCATCTCCAGGAAGCTGAACATACCTCACAACTGAGCCACGGATGAAACAGTTCTTTACTGACAACTGAAAGAGGTAATATAATATTTAAGTATTAATTGAATCTGATCATAGTAACATCATGGGATAGCTTCATAAACTATCATCTCTCAAAAATCCTAGTGAGAATGAAACACAGATAGATGAATATTTTAATATACTACTTTTCAAATTTTCAGTTATCCTATGAAGCTTCGAAGTTTCATTCAATTGAGAGACGATTGCTCAATGAATTGCATGTTGCCTGTACATTAAAACAAATACCAACCATGTGAGGATACTTGTCTGGATCAGTTACACTGATGTCTGTGAGCTTGATATTCAGATACTGGTCCACGGAGTGAAGGGTACCGCATATACTGTTAAGAGGACAGCGATATCAAATAACAATTACCAAGAAGTAATACAGTGGTCTACATTTGGCATACTGATCCTTTGCGTATTGTCATATCATTAATATTACTGTATTTGTTTATTGAAGCATCAAAATTACCTCAAATCATTCTTCAACTCCACCACAACGTCTTTGCCGACAAGCGATTTGAAAAACGAGTAGAATAACTGTGGAATAAATATAAAACATTAAATCACATGTGCCACAAAAAATGTACGAATAAGTAAACATAAATCTACCATTTCTTTTCAATGTTGAGAATATTAGCCCCAAAGTGATACACACTGACGTTTTCAACTGCTTTTTTTTATAATATTTTTGAGGTTACGCCGCCACCAACTACAAAACGTACTATGTTGTTGTCGGGAGTTCGATCGTAGACTAATTCGATTGACAGCTAGCGACATTCGACAACTGTTTCGACCTATCAAAATAAAACACTCGCGACAATCGACATGCCCAGGGAGCGCGGGACGCATGAGCAGCAAGTACACGATAGCATTTGTAGACACCCTGTGCGGATAAAGTAACACCTACGGCTAGATAAAATTCAATGAAACGTTGAATGAAAACGCTGAATAAGAAATAAAGTATAGCTGGCATATTCAGGGGCTACGTCAAGCTATTTGCGTATCATACGACGCGTCATTTTCTGCATACGGGTCAGCGTATCGCAATGCCTCGTTCTAAAGCATAGACGCCTGACGTGAGTCGGATAAAAGTAGACATTCAACAAAGAAAAATAGGCTAAATAAGGTTTACATAATTCAAGAGAAGGTATAGATATATAGTTAATGCTTCATTCCAGTCGAACAACCTAGAACGAGGAAGGAAGAACAGGAATGCATCTGAGAAACCGAGAGAGGTGAAAGCATAGGGAATGGAATAGCATGGCTTAGAGATGGAGAGAGATAGGACGGTGAAGGTAGTGGGGGTGAACCACATGGTTCCCAACATTAGTCGCTGTTCGGTTGTAGGCAAACATCGCAATTTTCAGAGAACCAGTGCAAAAACATACTCCAATCGAACGTATAGTTGTCAAGATCCCAAGGATTCTACTACGCGTTTAGTTGTAGGGATAAGAGATTCACACAGTTCCAACAATCGTTTTACTTTTTTCCATCTCTCTCATTTCTGAACAAAGACACACCGTCAAATAACGAAATAGAAAAGGGAGATAATTTCAAGCTCGTAGTAGATCGAAGGTAGAAAAGAGACACAGAGAAGAGAATACAGAACGAGACCACAACAAAGTGGGGGTGTGTGCTGCTGACTGCTGGTGACTGTCGCAAAAATTTCGTTGTCACGCGCTAAAAATAATACTACGGTACAATTCTTTAAACTGCCATGCACTTTAAAAACAATAACTAATACTGATCGATAGTATAGGGAGCAGTGGTCTAATAAAAGACATGGATAAATTAACCAACATCGCTTATTACTTTCGTTGGAGATTGTTAAAGGGGAAGGAGCAAAATGTCCCCAAAAATCTCGACGGAAATTCATCGTCCGAAAATAATACGAGAGACGTAGAATGTGACGACGATATGCAATTCAAGACATCGAACAAATTTTTAACAATTTTGGAGAGCATTTTGCTATGGGAGAATTCGGTCAACAGTATCTCTGTCGTAATCGTCTTCAATTTGTTGTTTTGGTAAGTTTTAAACAACTACGCACGTCCCATCAACCTATATTAGTTTTAAATCTATCTCATGTATTATTCACACGATTATCGTAGGCGTATCAATAGAAAGTGCCAATTCATTTGTTCAAGGATTAACGCTAGTATACTCTGGTAAAATCTAATCAAAACTCAAGGTGACTGGGGATCCTCTTTCTAATCTGCCTAATGAACACGTTCTATATTCTTTAAGGTCTCGTTTGAATATGAAGCAAAATCACCAAGCAATGAGTTGGAAAAAATGGGTTAAAATTCATATAATCTGCTGAAATTTTCTTGCGGGTTAATTAATTGAATGCAGCGAGACACAAATTGAATTATAAACAGCTGTTGATAAAAACTTGATTTGGTTACTGTCCTGTTATGATGGAATAACATATTAAAAAAATTTAGCTTGAGTTCATTGCTCATGAGCAAAACAATTTTATTTTTTTGTCATCTTAAGTGTGTCAATCATCAGCTGTTTAGAGCTTCACTGATATCAAAAAGTTTGAGTCTATTATGTGGTATGATTATGAGTACATGAATAATGACAGAGATGTCATGTATATATCTGTTGGCCGTGAATAACTGTACAATCAGTTATTTTCCTCTGATATGAAAATGGGATCGTATGCGATTCTGCTTGAGCAAATGTTATAACATCATAAATGATATGTACATCCTGCAGGATATAATGTTCAAAGATAGCTGAGATCTTATCTGTAGTTTTTCAGTGAAATCTGTCTATCTAAAATAAATCCAGAAATAGTTAACATTTTGATTCATGCCATTTTACTGAAAGTTCAATCCATTAAAGTCATTGACTTGTTTTTTTTATTTTAATCTTTTTTCTACTGGACTAACATGCCTGTGTGGCAGGTTTAACGACTGTCTGACATTTCAAAGATAAAGTAAGGAACACTCACTCATTTACAGGGGAATTCTTGTATTGGAGGTTCGCGGTTTTGCGGCAGCCAGCAGTGCTGCGCTTGTCGTGGTCCTCTGCTACAGCACCCTGGAGGCACAAGCCCAAAAGGATAACAAACCACCTAGTACAGCAATGTAAGTTATAGATTCTTCGATGAAAGATTTACGTAGAATATTTAGAAATGTCAGAAAATTCTACAACACTTGATTAGAATAAAATTACATAACGATGAAGAGTTATAGAATCATTGTTTTGTTTTATGACCTAGAATCAACGCCGTTGGACGTTAATAATGAATAGTCTAAGTTTGATGAGTTTGATCAGTTGATTTAATTAAGTCCAACCATGTCCAACATTTGCTTACAGATCACAAGTGAAGTCGGAACAACTCAACAAAATTGTGCATCAACTAAAATCTGGTGTACAGAGCCTTAAACAATTGCGTAAACAACAACCAGGAGTGGTGAGCTATAATTGAATAACTTACTGTTCTGTATATTGTATTTCTACCTAAATTTTATAGCTTAAATTTCGGTAGTACACAAAACCAATTGATTGCATCAGAAGTTTTTTCGATACAAAAACTAATGAAACATAACTAGAATAATAACGTTTTTCAATGCCCCTAGTTCTGCGCTTCTATTTGCGCAGTTTCGTTGGGTCTATGGCTTACGGGTCGAACCATCTCTGGAACACTTCTGGCCTACACAATTTTCATGAGCATATTGGTTGGACCTGGATTACTATTACATATACCATGCAGAGTTCTGAACTCTAAAGGTAAATAGCTTCTTTGCATAAGTGCACATAATCTTAATTGCTTCCATGAAGTGAGAAGAGATTTTGAGGAGTGTTTGTTGTCATTTTTCTAACGTGAAACCCCAATATTAAATCGAAATATCGTACCTCTTAATAGAATGGGACAGTGAGATAGAAGAATTTTTGCCTGCTGTTACTGAAGATAACTTACAAGTGCTAAAGCGGGCAGGAGAAAGCGGAGATCATAGTCTTACGCCGACCAGTTTGTCAGCGGAAAACAATATTGGTATTAATTATTTATATATATTATTTATTCTGTCATAATAATAAAAACACTAGACCAAAGCAAGGAGGAATTTTTCCACTGTTAGCAGAAGGATAGTGAAGTATTTGCATAATAAAAATTTGTCAAGGCAGTGGCGTATATTTCACAGAAGATCCCAATATCTATTTACAAATAAGAGGTACAAATTTTCTATCCATATTAACACTTTTAGTATAGCTCATACTTTAATTAAAACTCACAGATCCTCTAAATGACGAAGAACTGGTTGGTCTAAGAATGCCTTCCCATGAAGATGGTAGCACCGATGGCCTAGAATTGTCCGAACTGGAATTGAGTACGGAGGATGTGGAGGTAGATGGGATTAAGTTCCAGAGCGGTCATTTCGAGAGAGGTTCATCATCTGAGGAAGAAGCTGAACTTGAACCACAGAAAATATCTCAGCGCAGCAATGACAGTGACAGCGACTTTGAAATAATTGACACTCACGAAGTAGCAAATGTCAAGAATGCCTAAAGGTTTGACAGTTACAAATTTTATGTAATATATATAACATGATAAACGTCACGCATCTGAATGAATTACACCATTTTCGTTATTTGGCTGTGAAAAAATGAACGCTGCGTTTTATTTCAATAATGATAATAATTATAGTAAATAGTCAGGAAAATTGAACATTTATTTTGCACAAAATAATTGATCTTTATAACCACGTATCATTACGTGATATAATTATGGAATTAATTTGTTTGCCACAAAAAGAAAATGCGATTGCATACCTTTGTTGGAATAGGGTAACCGTATCTTGGCAATATGAAAATGGTGTGATTATTATTGGACAGCTGGAGCTAGATTTTGAACAAATAGATATAATAATTTTGATATAATTATTATTATATAAACAGCAATCAGGTTTTAGGTCCAGATCGTGCTTCTTTGTGTCAGAAATTGCAATGAAATTGAATAACAGATTGAGTGAATAAGTTTTTATAATCGTGATTATGATTTCAAATCTTACAATTAGCTGTGAAGAATAATTACCCTCCAAGCAAACTGTGACAAATATTCCCCAGTATAGTAGATCAAGATCAGTTGATTGAAAAATTGAGATTTGCTAGTCTTAAATGGACTGCCTAAAGAACATTACTTTGAAAATCAGATAAGAATGTAAAAAACGTACAGATATAAAATTTACAACTCGCAATTGGTAATGCTGGCAGGATGTATCTTAGTGGAACTACCGAATATATTTTGCGATAACTATAACAAAATAAACATCTTTCAAAACTAATTCGGTTTATATTGGTATTATTTCACATAGAAAAAAGATTTTTATGAGCAGGTCTGCGGTAACTTTTAATAAAAAGAATGCAAGATATGCCCTATCTATGCTCGACTATCCTGTAGATGCATAAAGCTTTTACGTTGCAAGATAGGTTTTGTTTCGACCCACATGGCTCAACCTTAATTCTCATGAAAGAATAGTTTCAATTGGATTTCCACACCCTAATGATCATAGGCTTTATCAATATCGTGTAACTCTTTGATACAGAATCATGAGATAACACATTATCAATGTGTTGACGATCGTACAGACGGTCCAAAACAAGTTTCATTACAGCTATTTTAAATTCAACTTGTTGCGTTTGGCCTGTGCAGTTACAAAACAGAAATAGGTAAAATTTATTTATTTATGTAGGTATGTACTTATCATGATAAGTAGCTGAATCATAATTTTAAAGCCTAAAATGAAATTATGTAAGTTTCTCACTCCTTTGAAGTAATAAACACATATCCTAATACAATACGCTTACAACGTTAATTGAGAAAGGTTAAACAATCAAAAAGACATTCATTAGCAAGTTGTCCCCAGTTACATGAACCAACAAATCATTGCGTACCTGGATTAATGTTATCTTCATCAACTTTGCGTCAGACCACTCTGGTGAAGTCCATATCTATCTCAATATTATTTCCTCTTTTTCCCAAACTGTGGATGGCCATTTTTCATTAATAATGCGTCTTTGTTTAATTCCATGATCCGGTATTAGATAAAATTCTGATTACCATTTCCTAGACAAATTCTTTGTTTCCTTAATTCTTATCAAGTTCACTAGTCTCAATATCACTTTTGCTGATATCTGTCAAACTATCAAGCACACTATTTGTAGTTTTGGATACAGGTTGAGCATTTTTTCTCTCTGGTAGAACTTGCAAGAATGCTTCTTGCCAAGTTTTACCCTCAGTAACTCTAAGAAGGATTTCAAAAACTGAAAACATCGAAATCATAGATTATCATCCAATACCCAAGCTACAAAACGAGAGGATGGCAGTTGAAATTTTCCGTTCTACCCACCGTGATCAACCGTTAAAACTTTTCTTGCTTTCATGTGTAAGAATTTTGTGATCGGTAATTGGCCGTGCCTTATGCCCTCTTTTACAGCAAGGTTATGACAATGTCCCTGTATAACAGGTTTAATAATATCTTGTTCCATATTCTGAATCCAAATTTAGAGATCCTAAATGGAGTCTCATGTTAAGATTGCCATTACCTTTTGAGAATTATGGTCAACAAGGCCACCTATAACATAGATGCACTCAGGCTCCAAGTTTTCTATGACATTTTCAGACTCACTTGTAAGGTAAACTATCTTGTCCCTTGGATATCTTGCCAAGTATGACTCTGAATAAAATTGAACCTGTAATGGGGTGTACATAAATCAATCAACAACTGCGCAGCATCATAGGTACAATCTCACAATCGTTTCCTACATACATCCCAATGTTCATATCCATTATGCTTGGCCATTTCTTGCTTTGACTTTCCATTGAAACTGGTTAATGAAAATTGCATTGGAGCTGAAGCTCGCCTATTTAAAGTGTAGCATCTCAATATTTGTTTAATAAGTTTGGCTATATCCTTGTCTATCATAAGATCATCAAAAGACAAATCAATAGTAACTGTAAGTTTGCAGCTACTATCGGCCATCGTAGACTTTTTTAGAGCTTTTCTCGACGGCCCTAAGTCTATATTATTAGCTTTTGCAATGGCTCGCCGCTTCTTCGCCTTGGCTCGTTCATTCAATCTAAACAATAAACCGACGAATCAATTAATTAATATAGCTATCATAACTATTTTTTCCTCAAAGTATTGCACCTCTTTTCTGGTCTCCGCTCTAGCCATTTGTTCTTTTTGTAAATTTTTTTCAACTGGTTTTTACTCAATCCTAAATCGTGCACCATTTTTTCATCAATAGTTTCATCACTTTTCTCAGAATTTAATGTCTCATCGCGCGATTCGATACCACGTTCTCCTTGTTTCAATCCAATTTCACTCGCGTTTTCGACACCTTCCATCCTCGCATATGTTTTGTATAGTTTTGTAAATTAACCCAATTTGGGCCATGCCAAATATTTAAGGAGGTTATAGGTAGTCTGACTACTACTTTCGGACCCTCCATCCGCCGGTAGCATTTCGCCATTAAAGCAACACAAAACTCCCTACGAATAAGTTTAGTTGTCAAGTTGATGCACTGAAATATAGGTAATATAACTGAAATAGAGCTTTTAGAAATATATAAAATCTATAGGCGAACCTCTGGGAAAACTAATACCGGCTGAAAGACGTCAGAAAAAAAAACAGCCTGTCTAGGCGGCTATCAACGAAGTTAACAAGTGGTGAAGTCGGGATTTACCGTTGATCTATAAGTCTCATTATACATGGAATATCTGGGTCAAATGTCAACTTCAACTTTCAAAATATACCGTTTTTGAAATAAGCGAACTGACGGTAAAATGCGCTGGTGCATAAGTCATAAATACGTGTTGCGCTCCAGTTGGACAAGAAGGTTGCTAGGACAGAAAAAAAAAATAAAGACCCCGGAGTGATTATTTTGGCTCTCCCACTCAGTACAGTCTGTTGAAAAATAAGAGAAGGGAAAGAAGCTTCGATGACGGAAATTTTTACAGAATTCCGCTAAAGAGAAGCAGCTACTTGAATTCGTTGCAGCTACTCTTTTCCAAAATGATATACGTCTCCTGAAAGTTCCATGTCACTCGAAAGCATCAGTACGGAGAAAGTATGACGAATCACGTTTTCTAAGCAGTCCCAAATTTTACATAATTTTATAGTGAATGTTACACATGGCATTTTGTCCGATATTGTACCGCGTATTTAAGGCGCATGTGCTGCAGAACTACCGGGATTTGTTGTTATCTCTTTCTTTTTATTTTTCATATTCCTTCGTGTATGTATTACGCGTAAAGCAAAGCTGACTGGTCATATTATTCAACACCGTCATCTATTTCGCGCGCATTTCTGAATATACTAGATAAATTAGATAAATGACAACGGTTGCAGCTAAGCACATTCTTCATAGCGGAATATTTCATCCGCTGTTGAGAGAATGGCAGTCACCGAATGTAGAAATTACTGCAAGAAACTTGATGTATCCTATTTTTGTATTGTAAGTACAAACTTTATCTGATTTTAACAGTTAAACTTATCAATAATAACGCAGCTATTCACGGATCCCTAATTGTTGAAACTGGTAACTCCGAAAAACTGATTGAATACTGATCAAGAGTTACATGTTTAACCTGTTACAGTCCAATTGGACTGTTTAAACAAAATTTCATTTATAAAACTCATCACTTGTTTTAGAGACGACGCAGATGCCAAGGATCCAATCTCGAGTATGCCTGGGATTTATCGTTATGGAATAAATAGCTTAAAGCCAATGCTTGAGCCACTGATAGCGAAGGGCTTACAATCGGTTTTATTATTTGGTGTTCCGAACCACTTGGCAAAGGTAATCAAGTTCTTGTACAGGTGTAATTTAGACTTTACTGAGTGGTTTCAGCTATCACTTTACTATAACAGGACAGAGTTGGTACAAATGCAGACTCTAGTGGGAATCCGGTTATTCAAGCTCTGAAGCTGCTTCGGGTATGGTTTCCTAACTTATTGATTGCCTGTGACGTCTGTCTCTGTCCGTACACTGATCATGGACATTGTGGAATATTGCGTGCCAATGGATACATTGACAATGAGGCTTCCATTACACGTATCAGCGAAATTGCTGTGAAGTACGCTCGAGCTGGTAAGAATACGATGCCCCTAAATGATGCACTAGCTGTTACACTTTTGCAACAAGTAATTCGAGAATACAACGGATTTAAGCCATGCTGCATGAGAAAAGCATGTAGTGTATCATATTTTATTGTTGATGGCATTTGTTACAGGTGCTCAGATAATAGCACCTTCAGATATGATGGACGGTAGGATAGGGGCAATAAAGCAAGCATTGGCAGCTGCTAATATGTCCAACCAAGTTGCAGTTTTGTCATATGCAGTAAAATTTGCATCTGGCCTTTATGGACCTTTTAGAGATGCTTCAAAGTCTGCTCCTCGATTCGGTAATAGAAAGTGTTACCAGCTTCCACCAGGCAGTAACGGCCTAGCGACAAGAGCAGCGGTAATATGAATTTCAGGTTATTTATTTATCAAATCATCCGATCTAGGATATCTATCTTACGCTGCCTTTACTACTAATTGCTACAGCAGAACAGCGAGCGTGGTTATGATCATTGAAATATAATCGAATTGTTTAACGCTTTTTAAAGGCCAGAGACATAGCTGAGGGGGTTGACATGCTAATGGTGAAGCCCGGCTTAGCGTACTTGGATGTAGTTCGGCACACCAAAGATACACATCCAGAGTATCCGCTATTCGTTTATCAAGTGTCTGGTGAATACGCAATGCTGTATCACGGAGCACAAAATGGAGCGATCAATTTAGAAATCGTACTGAATGAAGTATTGTTGTCAATGAGACGAGCAGGTGCTGACTGTATTATAACTTATTTTACGCCTCTCATATTAGATATGCTCCACCCAAAGAGTAAATACTAATCAATTTTCATCGCAGTTGAGTTTATGGTTAATGCGTGTCGATAATATAAACTATATTGCATTCTGTGTACTCGTTTATGTGGGTATCGAGTATGATAAGTTGCGAACGCAACTACGTCAGCTCGCAAAGGCTGAGTTTATCATCGATTACACAAGGTGTCGGTATTTCGAATATTCAAGTTCAAAAACTTCTATAACGGTTGAATATATTTAAAACTTGGAGCAAATAATCTGCAAATTACAGTCAAATGATGGCTATAATTTTAGTTTTCATGAGGAAGTAATACTGAATCTTTTCTTATAATTATGATGTCAGAAGTATGATCGTCATAACAAGAAAGAAGTCAAATGGAAAGTTGTATAGGCTTGGTTGTTGTTAAAATAAAAATATAAAATATAATATGCATATCAGTATACATACCAAAGACCTTATGCAATAAATTTTAACTATATTATTTTACTTTGTTACTCGTTCCCATAAGCTAGATGTTGATGGAAAATTTGTATCCTCATACCATTAATTCAATTAATTCGATAGTGAAATTTTGAATCTACGTGGAATAGAAGTAACCCTACGTAGAACGATAGAAGTTACCTTATCCCTACCGTTGAGTGTAGATAGGGTATAGAGGTGCGGACAGCGTAGTGGGGGTATGCTTATGTACTTTTCGTTATATACAAGAGCTTTGCCGCCCCACTACCAGATGGCACTGACAAAAATTGCCCGATTTTACGCACACACAGAGCGGTGCCGCGTACGTGAGATTACACATGCAAAGGCTCACGGACGGGTCGAGTCTTCCCGCCCCACCACTTGGCGCGCGGCGCGGGCGTTGCGATTTCAATCTTACGTCAATCGAGAGAGTATCATGTAGCATGCGGGGTTGCGAAAAGCTCAAGAAAAGAACAATCGAATTCGCACCCGGTAAATTTATTTTACCGTAAATTTAATCAGTAATAAGATTTCAATTTCGATTCCATATTCATCAATTGAAAAATGAAATTCTCATTTTGAACTACCGCATTCAAAAATAATTCAATTTCTAATTGCATTTTAATGTGATAAAATTTCTTAATTCCAAATAGCGAATTAAAATATTCGTCTGTTTTTGAATCCCGTATTATCTGTTTAAAAAAAAGTACAAATTTTTGAATCTTAATTATGGGATTCAACAATAATTTTTGATCTCTAATTTATTGAAAAATCAATTGAACCTACCCTGAGACTTCCCATTACTCTAGAGCTCGGAAATGATGTATTATAATTGTATTCAGAATATATTAGGTACTCTAATTCTTTTTTCTTATAACTCAAAAATTACTCGATAGATCGACGCCGAAATCAAACAATAAAAATTGATCACATACGTACACGCGTGTGCGCCGACATGAATTAACGTCCACCTGAATATTGTTTGAATAGATTTCTACGAGCTCTTAAAAAGTCCTGATCCAAAAATTGGATTAATAGGTGTTCGTTTCTTCCAACATTTTCACTTTTTCAGCGGAAAGTTTGAACTATTCATTCATTTCAAATTAATCGAATAATGACAAATGCCGACTATTTCCATTTTCTAAAACGTGAATTAAAAAATTAAATCCTGGTTATTACTTTCAAGATCAGAATTAAGTAATAGAATCTTTTTTTCATTCTTAACTATATCATTCGAATTAACAATCAATTAAAATTTTTTTAACTCTTTCATTCGAATGAGAAATTCATTTCAAAAGTCTTTAATCCTAACATTTAAATTAAAAATCCGTTTCTAATTTTTAATTTCATGATTGGATTTCAAAATTGAATGTTTAATTTTTTATTGAAAATTTAATTTCCAGCTTTAATGTGAAATTTTTGAGTTAATGAATTTGTAATTCTGTTCTCATGACTCGCAGTTTTCCAAATCACCCGTGAGGTACTGCGACAGATTCGTTCCCCTTTATTTTACATGGCGGGTTCCCCGGTAGGCCTATTACCATGCAGTGATATCCTAGACTTATCAATCAGTAAATGAAATAACTAAATCGACTAACTATCTCAGCCTTTCCCTCATTTTACCCTACATCGTCCTCTAATTGCCTCTAAACTTCTTAACAGCCGAATTGTACTGATGCCCCGACAAACTATACGATCGTTTCCTAGATTCGCGAGCTTCTATAGATGACCACTGCAACCCTTTAACTAATCGTGAAGTTAATAGCGAATGGAGCAAAAATATCCTATGTTCGCGACAATCATTATCAAACCAGCCCTGTGATTTCGAATCCTGATCTACTATACGATTTACTAACGACCTAATAACGTTGTGTTTGTAACGAACTTCGGGGTAAAACTTTTGAAAAAGATGCAAATGATGAGACGCGATCTGCCAATACTGTTCGGACGCTGCAACGAGATTACCTAACGGAGCCAGATTTTTTGTGGGGTATGCTTTGAAGAACTGCAGCACCTGATTCCGCGCAACGCTTTCCCGACGCCTATCAACAAGTATCTCTCTACATGTACCACAATCAAATTTCCTAAGAGTTTTTTTGACCGAAAAGCCTGAAAAATAGTACACTGCATTATCTTCTAAACTGATCACCCTATCTGTGCCTATCTCATGACAACAATTTACCTCTTCCACCCTATCGTCATCTATCCTCATGGAGCTATTTTCTTCAACTTCAACCCCGGCCGTTTTGTCTACGTCAATCTCGTTCGTGAGTACGTCAAAAGTCATCGTTTCGTGCGGTCCGTCACTGTGTGCGGAAGGTTGGCTGATAATCATTTCGTCGTTATCGTCTTCGCAATTCGCTGTTTCTGGAGGAATAAGTAAACGGTTGCCAATCACGTGTTGTAAGTTTTGTCGGAATTGCGTCGCAGTCGGATTTGTGCCATATGAGACTCGTTGTCTTATAATAGAAAATAAATTTTCGACTGGGTCCTGTTGGAGTCGTGACGTCAGTAGGTACTTTACACCCTCGGATTGCAAGTCTTCCCACAGCTTCAAAACTGAAGTTATACTTAAAATCAAGTTTTCGAAGGTCGGTGGATCGTGGACTGAGGGCTCCAAGACATGCAAATGGGGTAACCAGTCAAGTGCGTCCCGTAGAGTTTGTTCAGATCGCGTGTCGGTCGTGTTTAAAGCTCGGCGATAGGGATTTTTGTCGCGTAATGTCCTGCTGTTCAGTGCATCAAATACGTGATCAATTTTACCAATAAAGTCACCTAACGCGGTCAATTCATCCCGAGTCCTACTCTCTGAGGTAGTCGAAGCTAATGTCAAAAGCGCGGCGTGAACGGAATGGCTAAAAACTTGAGTCGCGAGTTTAACGTTCATTTTGTCGAACGGACCGGGGTATACGTGCTTATGCGAAAGATTTGGAGCTGCCCTTACTACACCCTGGGAGTCTACCTTGTAAAGCAACTGAAGAGCCTTCCATGATATTGTTTCGTCTCCTGTTACAAAATCATTTTTCATTAAGTTATTCCGCAAAGATTTTATCAAGTGCGGAACATCGAATAACGCGTAGATTTTCCTACCGCCTACAGAAATGAATGGATTTTCTCTGCTAATTCCTAGCAAGCGAAACAGTTTTTGGTTTGGACCACCCTGGTCGCAAACGAACGCCCTAACATGCAGCCCTATTGCACTCAACGCTTCTAAAACACGATTAAAAATTTCAGCTAATTTGAACGCAGTAACTGGACCTGCCGATAAATAGTACGCCACGGGAATTTTCCATTTGTACGTCAAACCACGAGCCATAAAAACTAACGCATGTGAAGCGGATTTCTCATTCCTGCCCAACTCGCCAAGATCCTCGAAGCCCTCAACACAATCGAATTTCTTGTTGTAATTTAACCAATTTTTTATTCTCATCTCGTCAAACATTAAGACGCACTGCTTTTCCCGCCTATCCATCATTCTAACTGCACCCCCAAATTTCCTCATAAAATCACCCGATATCCCTGGCAATACATTTAACGAATTCACCCAATCCCTAATAGTACGAACACTTGGTAACTTAAAGTTCATCTTCAACATAGCCTTGTATAATTTTGGCGACCTATAAAACATCGCTAGACCTAATTCCTTCTCTTCCTTCGACCATTTAGAAACTTTTTGCCCTGCTCGAAGCTGCGATTTTACAAATACTAGAGGAGCACCCCTAAGTCGTCTGTCAATTTCTGGAAAAATGTCCCTACGTACCCTGCCTACATCCGAACTAGTCTTACGCAACATTCTCAGTTTTAAATTACGAAGGTCTTTCCTAAGTCTGTTGTTAGTTTTAACAACTCGGTCGTGACGAATGTTGTTATTGTGTTTGTCGTCCGCGTTTGTCGCTGTAACGTTCGTATTTTCCGTGATAGTCGATTTGGGAATGTTGTTATTGTCTTCGTCGTGCGCGTTTGTCGCTGTCACGTTAGTCATTTCCGTCGATTCGGGAATTCCTGTCGGCATCATCGGAATTTCTTCGGAATTTTTCTCTAACTGCATTACAGAACTTTCGATTTCCTCCCTGACACCATCTGCTTCCATCACTAAATCGACCATAAGAGGTACTGCGTTATGGACCAACTTCTTTCTAAGCGCGTTTTGGAAAGCCTTATCTGCAAAATGAATTTGACAGATGCGTTTATCCCTAAGCCTCGAAGACTCGAGATCTTGAAAATCGTCATTGCCACTACGAAGAATCCATTCCAAACACCTGTTGACAAAAGACGTTTGTTATTTATTCTGAATTGTAAGAGTTTAAATCGACGTGAAATTCATAGAGAGTGATTTGTGTTCATATGTATAAGCTCAAGCGCCCAACACAGATCTCGGTAAACCGGCGAAAACAGTGGCTGTCACCATAAAATCATCGAAGTATCATTCGGATCATACATATATTCTGAAAAAAAATGATAGCCACTATTTTCAATAGCTTTAAACCATATTAAACATCGCGGGACGAATACATTGTATGCAGGCGACACGTGTGAGGCATATCGCGTTACTGATGCTATACAGTCGCAAGCGCGAAAATATCATTTCTACTTATAGCAAATCATAGAATTTGTTTTTCAAAATTTGCCTCGAAAGGGACAAATACACGCAAATGAATCTAAGATGAAAAAATTGATAATTAAAAGCAAAAGGTTGTATACATATACCTATGTATGTACAAACACAATCACCTCATAGCTTCAATTTTCTTAACTTTTTTATTAGAATTAAAGCCGAAAGGACGTGTTTCAGAAAATGTTACAAATAATATTATCCACGAAACAAGTATCAAATGGAGTGATGGTAAACTAAGTAGAGCATAAAGATAAGTTTTTGGAGATACGATCTTCGGGCTCTGCTTTCGAAATAGAGAAAATTTATATTCTGTCGTTTTGTATTTTTAATTTTCTTGTCGAACTAATAATTTTAACGGAGGCATCAGAGAAAAAAAATTTACGTTGACAGTAGAGATAATGAGGTTAAATCATTTTCGGAACTTACCTTGTACTTCCGACTACGATTTAATAAACATAACGTAATATATTTAGCATAGGTTTAGAATTAACATATACATACCTATCGTCATCTTTTACGGGAAATCTGAAGAAACTAACCGAATCACCTTGCAAATTTCCCTGGCACCCCTTATAACAACACCTACGCTTCGACATGTTTTCAAAAATTCTACTACTCTTGGTTAAAAAATCTGAAAGATGATTCTAATTATCGATAATAAAGTGCGAAAGACAGTGGATATCAACTGTTTGAATAATGTTTGAGCAACGTCAAAGAACAATCAGTAAATTGCAAGTCTCTCAGTAGCGAATAATGACACGTGGTGAGGTTCTCGATTGCTCTGATTGTAAGATTGAAATCGGAACGCCGCCGCGCGCCAATGATAATCGATTGTGTGCGTGCATATCATTTACACGGGATTCGTATTCGTGTCAGTGACAGACTGCAGCGCACCAAGTAGTGGGGCGGGAAGACTCGGCCCGTCCGTGAGCCTTTGCATGTGTAATCTCACGTACGCGGCACCGCTCTGTGTGTGCGTAAAATCGGGCATTTTTTGTCAGTGCCATCTGGTAGTGGGGCGGCAAAGCTCTTGTATATAACGAAAAGTACATAAGCATACCCCCACCACGCTGTCCGCACCTCTATACCCTATCTACACTCAACGTCCCTACAGTGATCGTCAGAAGACAAAACTGATACTGGCGCCAGATGGAGCTAAATAAACCTCAACGATGGAGGGTAAAAGGTATGGTTTAGACGGAACATAATACACGCATCAATTCAATAGGCATTGTCAGTGTGTTAAACGCATTTTAATCGTCTTTCCGTGTCAAAGTTGTGTTTAGGAAATGAATTACTTTCGTGCAACGATGATCAATGATGGTAATATTATTGAAAAAGAATGCGTATAATTATGAGGCAGATCTCGACAGAGGGCATAGATTGAATGAGGTACTCCAAGTCGGAGGTGCTGTAAAAATCTGCCGGCAACTGCAAGTGTTGAAAGCAGCGTTTAGGCGTTGTCAGTAAAATTGCACGAGCATTCTTGCAAGTTTCATTAATATTATCTCTGCTTGACGCCGAGACGCTACCTCTAAGATTAATGATCTATTAATCGCACTATGCTACCGTGTTCCTCATCCACAGTAATACGGGAGATCTTATTTTGATAAATAAAAACCGGGCTCAGTGCCACGGCTCAGTCGTCATGATGAAAAATAACCAAATAATGCGTACCGTTCTCTCCATCACCGCTCCCATCAGCTGATCATCAAACTGACATGTGAGTTTGGTTTGTTGGAATTCTCGTTTCTACTTACGGGTTTCAAATGCTTACTCCAAAATATCCATGAATTGAATACGGAGAGGGAGAGCAACAGAACGAGAAAGTTTGAAAAGGTAGTAAGGTGGTGTTAGGGTGGAGAGAAGAAGAAAGAATTGTTTATACCAGAAGTTGGAAATTGTCAAACAATGGGCAATAAGAATAGTTGCTGTGTTTACGCCAGCCCTCAAACAGGGCGAAAGGAATTAGGAGGAGAATGTGGCGGACGTGGCTTGGAGGAACATCTACCAGAGGGTGAAATCAGCGCAAATAATTTACAACACATTAGCGAGCGTGAACCCGAAGACTGGGACTCAGATCCTTCATTGCACCCTTGCGCGGGCACAATATTCATGGAGCGATCCAAACAAGCAATCGAAAGTAAGTTTGGATTATATTAATCACCTCTCTGCATTCATCTCATCTATCTCGTTTACGCATCCAATAAACACCTGTTTTGTATGTCTGGTTGTATTATTGTACTTTAACTTTAAAACCAGTACATCACTGCCAAACTGCAATCTATTCAAGTATCTTAAAATGTCATTCTGGATCCAACTACAGAAAACTCAAAGTCCTAATCTTAAGTTAATTCGTAAGCCTAAGATTTTTTGGAACTATCTATAACTATTCTCTAAGACTGCCTTTTTTTATCAAAAATTCATCCGGCAATGACTTAATTATAATTAACGTTATACAGTAGATATTGTAACTATGCTCTGCTAAGGCTATGTAAAAGGCTACTTGAATCGGCTCGACCTGCTTATGAGTAGAATTGTATAATTTACAGACAACAGTATGCTTAATATGAGTGTAAATTTAACAGTAACTCGTTCACAGATATTAATCAATTTGCAGATGGAATGGTCAGAAAAAAAAGTCAGCACCAAATCGCAGACACAAGGACACTTAAGAAAAGTAGTAGCTGCAGTACAATATATCTCGATGACAGTACGGTGTCACAACCCAATTTAAAAAATACGGTCAAATGTGTTGCCTTAGCCATATATTATCACATCAAAAATCGAACATCGCAACGTCAGATAGATATATTTGACGAAAAGCTCCACCCACTTACGGTGATGCATAATTCATCTTTCTCTTATTTAACTAGATTAAAATAGAATCGCATAAAGAAATGGGCACACCTATTTCTATCCCAAAAATATTAAAATGATTGGATGAAAAATATTTTTTTTTATGAATTTGTAAGATTTCCAGAGATGAACTTTTGTCAGGCGTTGCAATTTACTCATAATTATCTAAGGAAAGCATCTTAATTACATCATGTTGACTTGATCACTGACAATGAGTGTGATAGAATTAGGCTGTTCTTGTTTTCAGAGGGATGGGGTTTCGGATGATTATGACCGACACAATCCTGAGCATAAACAGATATATAAGTTCATTAGGACATTGTTTAATGCTGCTCAGTTGACCGCAGAGTGTGCCATTATAACTCTAGTGTACTTGGAACGGCTTTTAACTTACGCAGAAGTTGACATTACTCCTGCTAATTGGAAGCGAATAGCACTTGGTGCAATACTACTGTCGTCCAAGGTCTGGGATGATCAAGCAGTCTGGAATGTCGACTATTGTCAAATTCTAAAAGATATTACCGTAGAAGACATGTACGTATCATTAACACATAATTTAATTGACGAAAAATAATATTGTTGTATGAAAATTGAAATTTTTTTGAAGACTTCTAAATTTCTGTAAGTTCTCGGTAACTTCTGATTGATTGAAAACTGTTATTGTCTATCTTGGTTTTGGAATCGGTTCATCTTAGTTCATGGTCATTAAAAATCAGCATGGATACCGTTTGCCAAATAAATAAGTTCAATCTGCTACTTGTACAGACAAGCAATCAGCTATGATCTTGTACCAATTTTTCACAGGAATGAGCTGGAACGGCAATTCTTAGAGATGCTGCAGTTTAATATAAATGTTCCATCGAGCGTTTATGCAAAATACTACTTTGACCTCCGCTCCCTTGCAGAGGCCAACGAATTAACATTCCCTAGCGAACCGCTTAGCAAGGAGAAAGCGCAGAAGCTTGAGGCCATGTCGAGAGTATACGAAGACAAAGTGACAGCAGAGGTTCTGCGTAATGGTATTAAAAAGTGGTCTAGCTTAGACAATGTGTGCATAGGTGGACCTAGGCGTAGTATCGCTATACTTTCCTAAACTCATTATGGCAATTAATGATGATTCTACGCTCACACTTCGGGCATTGTTACATCAAAAGTGGTGTTGTATTAAGCCAAGGTGCATAAATAGGGTCGGTCAATCAATATTCAGATGTAACTGCAGAAAGATGATCATCGATTACAGTTGATAGTAAATGAAATTCCGCTAATTTGTTAACTTGTTAAATTCTCACTAGTCAAAGCATCAAATAATTTTTCATCCCGATTAACGAGTACAGATCATTATTGAAATTGCCCCTGATTGAATTCTTTATAAGTTATTGGTATATGATTTTCATAAATTAGTTTCTAATCATCTCCTCATTTATTACTAATTCACTTTGAATTTTACATTTTATAATCAAAATATTGGTGTAATGTTGCATATGATAACTCATACATTCAAAATTCCTGTCATGTATGAAGCAAAGCTTACGATACATTCAGGTTAGATCAATGGGCATCCATCATGCTTGTGAGATTCAATTTGTGAATTTCTTCCAGCAATTCATCATGCCAAAATAATCGAAAGTATGAAAGAATACTAGAACGTATCGCCTCAATTAGAATTTAAGAAGCCAAAATTTATTCTAACTTGATTGTAAGGCATCCAGCATTTTATCTAACTATCCTAGATAAAAATGCTGATTTCGTTTGCTGCACAGTTTTAGCTACAAAATCATCCTCTGAGTGAACTAATCCATAAAAACAGTTCCAAGTTCGATAACGCCAAACCCACAACCTTGGTCAAAGAAACATTTTCCCACATTTCTAGTCACACGACTACAAGATTTAATACTTGAACGATGAACACATTTGTCATGTTATACAAGGGGTGATATTGTAGGAAAAGTTGTGATAAGAAATTTTAACCCCTGCGCTTCGCCTCCCCGATATTGCATGATTTTATTACACACAACGCCAATCACTTTTAGGATCATCCATATTTTCACTGTCTAACTTATTGCACTGCTTCGTAATTGATACAATTGACAAAAAACCTTGTTCAAATGCTTCAAAAATGGACTACAGATGTAGTAAGTGGATGTCAAACAGAAATCACTCATCGAATCTGTTGATGAGCTTTGATAGGTGATGGAAAGTGGCATAAAAATCAATCTCCATCATGAATATGACAGCAGTGAAATACAAAGTTTGACAATCATTTTGATGGAATTTAATACATGTCCGTTTGGAAAAGATTTTAAATGTCAATAACTTAAATTGATTCGCCGAGATTACAACCTTTGGCAGTTTTATTAGAAAATGAAATATTTATTCATTTACATAGTATTAATAGGTACATCATCGATACTGAATGGAATATAAATCGATCATTTCTGATCGCGGTAATGGCCCAAATTTTTCGCTCTTGTTCATTACTACCAGAGTCTGGGATGCATTCCAGAAATGGAATGAAAATTGAAAGTACTTTACATATTTCGCCGAGTACGTCGACTCTAATAGAATGGAAAAATTCTCTGGGCGGTGTTCAGTGCGACTGGCTAGGTATACTACCATGCATTGATTAACGTGTGAATGTGTAGAATCACCATTACAGCTTTTCAATCTTCCATCCGTTGCAAACTGTCCTGCAATTTTTTTACTCCATGCTTCAATCCTGCCACCAAATGATATATTGAGAGCAATAATATGCTCTTCGAATGAAAATTTGTGATATACAACTGTCATAATAAGTTTTTTAACAGTAAAAGAAAAAAAAAATATTAAACTACCAACATTTTACTATAAAAGATGAGAAAAAAAAAATTACACATTACGTTGGCGTGTATTGACTTTTAATAATGAGCTTCAAGCAAGCAGAGTATGTGAGAAATGGAGCGGTGTTATAAATCAGCAAGAGCCGGCGTAATCTGTTTGGGTGCTTTAAAGTATATATTAGTTGTGATATTAATATTGTATACTTTTATTAATCAATTGTAATAGCCAAAATATTTAAAATGAAAAAAGCATACTTTAAAGCCTCTTGATAAAAGTCCTAAACAAGGGATCGTTCCCATACGCAAGATTCTTCCTAAACATAACACTATTCTTTTTGTTGTTATTTTCCACGTACTTAATCGCTGGAATAGTACCTAACATATTTGTTACTATGATCATTTAGACTGGCATTTTTTAAGTACTTTGTATGCTCTATTTTCCATTAAAATGTAACGATCAATTAGAATAACACTATGCCCGTCGCTGGGTATCCGGATCTAGTTGTCGAATCTAACAACATTTTTATTGGAGATAAAATGTTTTTTTTTTTAATCAAACGAACAATTTTTATCTCTAGTACCAATATTAATGATAAGTCATTCGGTTGAAACCATGGGATTACGATTATTAATAATTCCATACGAACTATTAGATGAAAGTTATATATGTATATACATTTCTACTTTATTGTATTGGAAATGAATGATTTTATAGCTCGACACCTAGAAATAAACGATAAATAGAATACTTGGCTCCTTTTTTCTTATCGTCTACCTACCTGTTTGTGCTTACACTGCATGCGATTCTATTCGTAATTCTTCTGCTGCGCCTGTGTCCTAGCATGACATAACTTTGAATAGAGGGGCATGAGAACCATGATCACATTGATAGACCTGGGAGCAAGCGGGAATCTTTAAAGAACAGAAAAACAAAATCTATCAATACTTAATGAAGAGTCTGTGAAACATAATTCTAGTAATTCAGAATATTTGGTTCCATATTCCATTTGAAATTGGTAATTGTTGATCCGACAGCAATGGTAATGAATACCAGACATCTGCTATGAATATTCCGGTTCAGCAAAAGAATGTAATTGGTCAGTTAATTCTGTTCAGAATTATTGCTGTTATTGAATCTTCTTCTCATATGAAAAATAACCAACTTGATCTGGTAGGTGCTTCCTAAAAAGCTTTCAGTTTAGTTTTCAATGGCTTGATGGTGATTCCTGTAAGTGGAATATATTCTACAGATGACATGAAGTACCAATGGTGAAAATTTTGTTGTGAATGGATAGTTGATTCGACATACATACAAGACAAGTACTACGGATTAGAGTTCAGTTATAAAAACTGAGAAAATTTTCGATAGACTTCAAATTAGTTTGGGACATTGAAGTAGTTTGAATAAAATAGTTGATATTTTTGGTTTGTGCAGAGGACCAACGATGCAGGTTTCGGCAACGGCAGATAAAATAATAAGGATAATTAGCTGAGATACGTGTAGTTAGTGTAAAGTTTTAATAAATTACTCTCGAAGCTACATAATATGCTATATGATAAGAAGCACGCATTGCACAATTATTATAATATTCACAAGTTTATTTTCTTCCTGGTATAATAATTCATAATTTATCATGATTCACCAATCAAATTAATATACAATATATTTCAGAGTAGATGAGTGTTATACACGGTACAATCTAATAAAGAAAATATATAATAATTAATAGCAGCAGGAATGGCCCCCCCCACTATTTTACATGATTTTTTGCGTGCCCAAATGTCATCGGTGTTATTACCATTGTTGTAATTAATTGTATCATTATCATTATTACTTATTACACATATGATATCACCTATATGATTTTTATAATATAATGTATTTATTTATATATATTTATATATTTATAACGAACACCACCCATTACTACTAGGATTATGAATGGGATTTAACACGGTTCGACTTTTAAACTTGATGCAGCTGACGGTGTTGAAGGATTTTTTTGTCAGCCCTGGTGCTAAGCTGATCACTCGAGCGAATGTCTGTATGCTCACATGCGCATAGCCCACATCCCATTCTTTATAATAGTAGCATTCTCCTTGCGTATTTTCCACTCATTGCAGACACATTCACGCCGTGTGTTTATCTTTGCTGAATATGGTACATATCTGTAATGTAGATACCACATATCAGGATTTCTGTTGAAACTTACTGATTCAAAAAATTGCAAAGCATTTTTTTTGCTCTATACAGCATTCTTCACATGGTAGAGAACATCAATTATTACCTCTTTCCTAGCATTTCGGTAATACTTATTGAAAGAACAATTAAAAAAATCCAGGAAATAATTAAATACATTCTCATTCATACTAACGATATAAGCTACTTGTTTGACTGCGATGACAATTCCTACCACAAATATGAAAATAATCAATTTATCGTAGGACCCTTCTGTTATAAATATGCAAAGACGCGCAACTCCTTGACGGCAGATAATGGATACTGCTCATTGTTGTGCTACATGTATCTTTACACTGAATTTTTCCAAATCACTTTTAATTTTCACCGATCATGTCGGATATTTTTTAATTAATTGAATGGAAGATTGGACTCAAGATTATAATCGTGGAGTAAAAAAAAAAAAAATCTAAAAAATCTAACGATATTTTTAAAGATTAAAAATCATTTTTAATTCAATCAGTTGGCAATTGATAAAGCTGGGAATGTCCGTTAAAATAAATTCACTAAGTAGAATCTTAACTTCATTTATAGTTACGACAAAGCTGACTGTGCAACTTGGGGTTACAATGCAGATGGTAGATGAACATACCATCCTGAATCATCGGTACCTAATATTTATTAATATTAACATTTCGGACCTCGTTGACAACATATTTGCTAGAGATTTTTTTTAGGCATTTTTACGTCGGTATTCTCTGCAAGGGAAAACATTTTTTTCTATCGCCATAAAAAAGTTTCAACCATCTTATTAGAGATATTATATTACAAAAATGTATCTAAATAACATAAATGCAATGTACAAATGATTTTCGGTAGCTTCGTAGATTCCAAGAGGCATTTCTGAATTGGCTACAACAAAAATATGTAACAATTTAATATAAATTACACGTACGGTTTGTGAAAAATCACTTGCAGCAGTTGCTAGCGGTCGTCTTCTGCCCTTCTGTTTCTACTAATCGGCGACCTTGTCCACTGGTGCCCGCACTGCCGGTTTGTTCATTCTTTGGAAGCTTCTTAGCTGAAAAATTCATTTCACGATTACATACTTTAAATGAGGTAAGCCTTCATTTGCTTTTTAACTTGTTAAATTGAGTGCCACAAAATAGTTTTGATAACTTGTTACTTTGTTCTATACATGGAGCACAGAGGACGTGTGAAATTGATAGGCATGAACATGATAGAGATTTGATAGTGGTATTGTTTTTATCAGTATATTGAATTACCAATAGCTAAAAATATATCGTTGACGTTCATGGCTGTTTTAGCAGAGGTCTCCATGAAGAGAAGGCCATTTTCATCGGCATAAGTTTGAGCCTCTTCGAATTCTACGACTCTCTTGTTACCCAGATCCGATTTATTACCAGCCAATGCTATTACTATGTTTGGACTAGCTTGCCGTTGTAGCTCCTTTACCCACGTTGTAGCACGTACGAATGTATCCTATTTATATTCAACCATTAGATCACTTTTAGAGTAATATTTTGGCTGTTCCTTGAATTTTTATAAAACAGAAGATTGTTATACCTGATTTGTTATGTCATACACAACAATAGCTGCCTGCGCTCCACGATAATACATTGGAGCAAGACTATGATAACGTTCCTGCCCAGCAGTGTCCCATATTTCGAATTTCACAGTCGTGTCATCCAAACATACTGTTTGTGTAAGGAAAGCAGCTGAAAAATGAATATCGTTTCGTTAATGATTAAATTACTAGTAGAATATAAATGTATTGTGCCAATTTTATGCATTTATCATAACAAGTAAAAATAAAATCAGGAATAGACATGTGATCTTGAAATTCGAAGAGTTACATTTTTTTCATTAGTTGGATTACACGATACAAACAAGTAGAAGTATATAACAGTGCACTGATTAATAAATATGTCTCACCTCCTATCGTACTTTCTTGATATTCATGAAATTGACCCTTAACAAACCTCAGTACCAGACTAGATTTGCCAACAGCAGATTCACCCAGCAGTACCAATTTGAACTGGCAGATTTTTCCTTGAGTTGAACCGTTTGGCCTTTGGGCCGTACTCCGGCTAGCCATGGTGACCTTTAACAGAATACATATTATCATTTTCAGATTCAAGCAATACGAAATTTCTACAACCTATGCAAAAAAGTGCCTTCTATAAATTGTAAAGTTCTAACATCTTCATAAACAGTAATTGTAGACTTCAAGATTATCAGGCCAATTATATTCTAAATCATCAACACAAATCAACTGTCTCCAAAAAGGTTATATTTGAGGTAAATTTAGTACATTGAATAGCATAAATCATTGCAACCAGTTTTCTCAATGAAAGAAAATAGAGTTTTGCTGGGCATGTTAATGTAAGGCTTCAGAAAGCTGTTATCCAAACAAAGCTTTAAGAAGAAAGTTATGCCGCGGTATAAAACAGTAACAATAGGGCTTCAAGAATGTTTAAATTTATACCGGAACATGGAGACAACAGCCAGCGATATATGTATATAAGCTCTAGATCTTGGGTTGTTGTCGACATTTAAACTTAACATTTTACCTCTTTTAGATGATTGATCACAGAGCAGTTATTACTAAAAAATATGCATTTACATGATAAAAGCTTATCTGTCTTGTCAGTCATAACAAGCTGTCGCATGTATTTTTTTTCAGCACACAGAGAAGAACGGCAATGCTTTTACAAGGGATCAAACTCGATATATGAGCAGGCTGTAGCTACAAAAGTTGAGAGAAAAACTAGAATAGAAGATGCCTCAAAATTATTTGCCCAAATGGTTTCACCATCAAGATCAAATCAATGAGAAGTCAGAAATGCCAAGATTGAGGAAAGTCAAGTAACCACTTGTCGTGATGAAAGCCTTGCATCATAGACGTTGATTTTTGCAAAAGAGGAACTTGCTTATCAGTTTTTCTGTTATTACTAATTTTTCAACACAATTGGGGCTTAGATTAATATGAAGAATCTAATGAATTCATGCTGTGTTTCGCATTCTGTAATAGTTTCAATCATTTTGCCAATCATGAGGTGAGTAAGCACGAGTATATCCTAGTTGAGCCAATGAAATCTTCAAAAACTTGTCAAAATTAACAACAAATTATGTCACTATTCAACTCCCAATCTAAGGTATTTCATCAAATGAGAACAGAAAGATATGAGTACAAAATAAGCTGTGAAATAACACACAATCAGCCGTGTGTTTCAACTGAAAGCAAAAATGAACATAATTTGCAGATAAGTCAGTTTACAGTCATTACTACGTGGATGTACTATAAATAAATTAGGTAAGGGGAATATAAATTTTTTTATCTATTTATCTCAAATTATAAGGAATCCAAGTAAATGTAAAACAATACAAGGCTGATGTCGGATTTGACTAGTGTCACCTGAATTTATTCCAGCGTATAAATTTATCAACTACAAATAAGAATCTAGGTATATACTTGACTAGGGGTGAAATTTCACTCATAGTTGAAAAATGTAATCATTGAATTGGTGAGACCAGGCACAATGAGTAGTGAAAATATGAAGTAGACTTATCAATGGATAATTACCAGATAAATAAATCAAATAAAGTGCGTTAGGAATCAAAGTAATTAAAAATAATAAAACACTAGATTTTCAACAAAGAGAATTGTAATCCTCAAAGCACTTTCAATTCTGTCGTATGTTGAGGAGTACGATAAGTATTGTTATTAATTTCCGTTATCTGTACTCGGTTACTAAAAATTTTGTCTCTTTGGAAGAAGAGAGAGGGCGAAAGAGAGAGAGAACAGGTGTAACCCAAACTATTTAAACGTCGAACTAAACGAATCTTTTTTGAAATTCATATTAATTTTATCAATCGCATCGAAATAACTTGTCTGAAGATATTATTATCACAACAATCTCGTTATTAAACACGTTATTGAACAAGCCGCACTCCGAATAATTTCATTAGTAAACAGAAATAATACAACACAAGGTTCTGCACGAACGCGCTGCTACCATGATGACGGTCGTTCGAGGGGACTGGAGTAGGAGACAACAAGGATAAGGGGAGGAAAAGGGAGGGGGCGGGAAGAGGCCGTGGTGAGGAAAAAAGGGGGGAAAAGGGAGGGAGAATTACCCATACGACGTGGGCTAATTCACACATACACACACACACCGAACTGAATCCACACATAACGTCAGTCACGAGCTCGATTTCTGTAACTCAAGTGAAAACACCCACCCAATTGATACAGCACTGAGACTAACATGAACGCCAACCAAAGTACCGAACCTGTCAACCACGCTTTGCTGATTTTTCCAACTCTAATAGAAATGTATTTAATCAATCATTAATTTGTCGTTATCGTAGGTAAATAACCACCGATCCCAATTCTTTGACGTTGTTTTATTATCGTCTGGAGGTCGGAGGCCGGAAGCAAAACATTAGACAGATCGTCATTTTGTAGATTGACAATCCCCGAATGCAGTTTGCCCATGGCATTACAGATATAGTTATACCGTGTACTATATAGGTGTATATATACACGTACATGTGTATTACAGAGTATGTTTCACGTACGTGCGTGTGTCTTTAACAAGTAGAAGTATGCAGATAATACGTGTTTTTTCTACACTGGAATGGCACCAGCAAAGAATGTGTGTTGGATGATGAATAATGTATACGCTTATTTGTGTATATCTATGTATACGTATTGATACGCGGATATGTATATTACATGCAAACTTGTGACAGTTCTCGAGTTTGTAAGTACGACGCGGAGAGTTGTCGTTGGTCGGTAATTATTGTATATTTTGTAAGAAAATAAATTGTTTAGTCGCCTGCATTATTTGGGTAGGTGAACTGTGGTGCTTGACAAGAGCGGGCAATCAATTTCACTGATTATATCGGTGGCTGATGGATGCAAAAAAAAACTACGAAGAAACTTTATGCTGTCGAGATTATCTTGAGCCTAACCTACGTTAACGGGATTGAAATGACACTGTCTGTAGGCACAACGCGCAATTGGAGTTTTAACGGACACTTTTGGGGGCGGATGAAATTTGATTACAGTATTTTAATTAGATGATATTATTACCAGTTATTAGGTTGTTTTTTTGGTTTGACACGCTTAAACGGAATGCAAGCAAGTTTTAATAAACAGAGGGGTTTTTTGGAGATTTACCAACTTCACTTCCCTTTTACTCTTCCACTCGCTCGAGCAGCGCCGTTGAGTGTAGATAGGGTATAGAGGTGCGGACAGCGTGGTGGGGGTATGCTTATGTACTTTTCGTTATATACAAGAGCTTTGCCGCCCCACTACCAGATGGCACTGACAAAAAATGCCCGATTTTACGCACACACAGAGCGGTGCCGCGTACGTGAGATTACACATGCAAAGGCTCACGGACGGGCCGAGTCTTCCCGCCCCACTACTTGGTGCGCTGCAGTCTGTCACTGACACGAATACGAATCCCGTGTAAATGATATGCACGCACACAATCGATTATCATTGGCGCGCGGCGGCGTTCCGATTTCAATCTTACAATCAGAGCAATCGAGAACCTCACCACGTGTCATTATTCGCTACTGAGAGACTTGCAATTTACTGATTGTTCTTTGACGTTGCTCAAACATTATTCAAACAGTTGATATCCACTGTCTTTCGCACTTTATTATCGATAATTAGAATCATCTTTCAGATTTTTTAACCAAGAGTAGTAGAATTTTTGAAAACATGTCGAAGCGTAGGTGTTGTTATAAGGGGTGCCAGGGAAATTTGCAAGGTGATTCGGTTAGTTTCTTCAGATTTCCCGTAAAAGATGACGATAGGTATGTATATGTTAATTCTAAACCTATGCTAAATATATTACGTTATGTTTATTAAATCGTAGTCGGAAGTACAAGGTAAGTTCCGAAAATGATTTAACCTCATTATCTCTACTGTCAACGTAAATTTTTTTTCTCTGATGCCTCCGTTAAAATTATTAGTTCGACAAGAAAATTAAAAATACAAAACGACAGAATATAAATTTTCTCTATTTCGAAAGCAGAGCCCGAAGATCGTATCTCCAAAAACTTATCTTTATGCTCTACTTAGTTTACCATCACTCCATTTGATACTTGTTTCGTGGATAATATTATTTGTAACATTTTCTGAAACACGTCCTTTCGGCTTTAATTCTAATAAAAAAGTTAAGAAAATTGAAGCTATGAGGTGATTGTGTTTGTACATACATAGGTATATGTATACAACCTTTTGCTTTTAATTATCAATTTTTTCATCTTAGATTCATTTGCGTGTATTTGTCCCTTTCGAGGCAAATTTTGAAAAACAAATTCTATGATTTGCTATAAGTAGAAATGATATTTTCGCGCTTGCGACTGTATAGCATCAGTAACGCGATATGCCTCACACGTGTCGCCTGCATACAATGTATTCGTCCCGCGATGTTTAATATGGTTTAAAGCTATTGAAAATAGTGGCTATCATTTTTTTTCAGAATATATGTATGATCCGAATGATACTTCGATGATTTTATGGTGACAGCCACTGTTTTCGCCGGTTTACCGAGATCTGTGTTGGGCGCTTGAGCTTATACATATGAACACAAATCACTCTCTATGAATTTCACGTCGATTTAAACTCTTACAATTCAGAATAAATAACAAACGTCTTTTGTCAACAGGTGTTTGGAATGGATTCTTCGTAGTGGCAATGACGATTTTCAAGATCTCGAGTCTTCGAGGCTTAGGGATAAACGCATCTGTCAAATTCATTTTGCAGATAAGGCTTTCCAAAACGCGCTTAGAAAGAAGTTGGTCCATAACGCAGTACCTCTTATGGTCGATTTAGTGATGGAAGCAGATGGTGTCAGGGAGGAAATCGAAAGTTCTGTAATGCAGTTAGAGAAAAATTCCGAAGAAATTCCGATGATGCCGACAGGAATTCCCGAATCGACGGAAATGACTAACGTGACAGCGACAAACGCGCACGACGAAGACAATAACAACATTCCCAAATCGACTATCACGGAAAATACGAACGTTACAGCGACAAACGCGGACGACAAACACAATAACAACATTCGTCACGACCGAGTTGTTAAAACTAACAACAGACTTAGGAAAGACCTTCGTAATTTAAAACTGAGAATGTTGCGTAAGACTAGTTCGGATGTAGGCAGGGTACGTAGGGACATTTTTCCAGAAATTGACAGACGACTTAGGGGTGCTCCTCTAGTATTTGTAAAATCGCAGCTTCGAGCAGGGCAAAAAGTTTCTAAATGGTCGAAGGAAGAGAAGGAATTAGGTCTAGCGATGTTTTATAGGTCGCCAAAATTATACAAGGCTATGTTGAAGATGAACTTTAAGTTACCAAGTGTTCGTACTATTAGGGATTGGGTGAATTCGTTAAATGTATTGCCAGGGATATCGGGTGATTTTATGAGGAAATTTGGGGGTGCAGTTAGAATGATGGATAGGCGGGAAAAGCAGTGCGTCTTAATGTTTGACGAGATGAGAATAAAAAATTGGTTAAATTACAACAAGAAATTCGATTGTGTTGAGGGCTTCGAGGATCTTGGCGAGTTGGGCAGGAATGAGAAATCCGCTTCACATGCGTTAGTTTTTATGGCTCGTGGTTTGACGTACAAATGGAAAATTCCCGTGGCGTACTATTTATCGGCAGGTCCAGTTACTGCGTTCAAATTAGCTGAAATTTTTAATCGTGTTTTAGAAGCGTTGAGTGCAATAGGGCTGCATGTTAGGGCGTTCGTTTGCGACCAGGGTGGTCCAAACCAAAAACTGTTTCGCTTGCTAGGAATTAGCAGAGAAAATCCATTCATTTCTGTAGGCGGTAGGAAAATCTACGCGTTATTCGATGTTCCGCACTTGATAAAATCTTTGCGGAATAACTTAATGAAAAATGATTTTGTAACAGGAGACGAAACAATATCATGGAAGGCTCTTCAGTTGCTTTACAAGGTAGACTCCCAGGGTGTAGTAAGGGCAGCTCCAAATCTTTCGCATAAGCACGTATACCCCGGTCCGTTCGACAAAATGAACGTTAAACTCGCGACTCAAGTTTTTAGCCATTCCGTTCACGCCGCGCTTTTGACATTAGCTTCGACTACCTCAGAGAGTAGGACTCGGGATGAATTGACCGCGTTAGGTGACTTTATTGGTAAAATTGATCACGTATTTGATGCACTGAACAGCAGGACATTACGCGACAAAAATCCCTATCGCCGAGCTTTAAACACGACCGACACGCGATCTGAACAAACTCTACGGGACGCACTTGACTGGTTACCCCATTTGCATGTCTTGGAGCCCTCAGTCCACGATCCACCGACCTTCGAAAACTTGATTTTAAGTATAACTTCAGTTTTGAAGCTGTGGGAAGACTTGCAATCCGAGGGTGTAAAGTACCTACTGACGTCACGACTCCAACAGGACCCAGTCGAAAATTTATTTTCTATTATAAGACAACGAGTCTCATATGGCACAAATCCGACTGCGACGCAATTCCGACAAAACTTACAACACGTGATTGGCAACCGTTTACTTATTCCTCCAGAAACAGCGAATTGCGAAGACGATAACGACGAAATGATTATCAGCCAACCTTCCGCACACAGTGACGGACCGCACGAAACGATGACTTTTGACGTACTCACGAACGAGATTGACGTAGACAAAACGGCCGGGGTTGAAGTTGAAGAAAATAGCTCCATGAGGATAGATGACGATAGGGTGGAAGAGGTAAATTGTTGTCATGAGATAGGCACAGATAGGGTGATCAGTTTAGAAGATAATGCAGTGTACTATTTTTCAGGCTTTTCGGTCAAAAAAACTCTTAGGAAATTTGATTGTGGTACATGTAGAGAGATACTTGTTGATAGGCGTCGGGAAAGCGTTGCGCGGAATCAGGTGCTGCAGTTCTTCAAAGCATACCCCACAAAAAATCTGGCTCCGTTAGGTAATCTCGTTGCAGCGTCCGAACAGTATTGGCAGATCGCGTCTCATCATTTGCATCTTTTTCAAAAGTTTTACCCCGAAGTTCGTTACAAACACAACGTTATTAGGTCGTTAGTAAATCGTATAGTAGATCAGGATTCGAAATCACAGGGCTGGTTTGATAATGATTGTCGCGAACATAGGATATTTTTGCTCCATTCGCTATTAACTTCACGATTAGTTAAAGGGTTGCAGTGGTCATCTATAGAAGCTCGCGAATCTAGGAAACGATCGTATAGTTTGTCGGGGCATCAGTACAATTCGGCTGTTAAGAAGTTTAGAGGCAATTAGAGGACGATGTAGGGTAAAATGAGGGAAAGGCTGAGATAGTTAGTCGATTTAGTTATTTCATTTACTGATTGATAAGTCTAGGATATCACTGCATGGTAATAGGCCTACCGGGGAACCCGCCATGTAAAATAAAGGGGAACGAATCTGTCGCAGTACCTCACGGGTGATTTGGAAAACTGCGAGTCATGAGAACAGAATTACAAATTCATTAACTCAAAAATTTCACATTAAAGCTGGAAATTAAATTTTCAATAAAAAATTAAACATTCAATTTTGAAATCCAATCATGAAATTAAAAATTAGAAACGGATTTTTAATTTAAATGTTAGGATTAAAGACTTTTGAAATGAATTTCTCATTCGAATGAAAGAGTTAAAAAAATTTTAATTGATTGTTAATTCGAATGATATAGTTAAGAATGAAAAAAAGATTCTATTACTTAATTCTGATCTTGAAAGTAATAACCAGGATTTAATTTTTTAATTCACGTTTTAGAAAATGGAAATAGTCGGCATTTGTCATTATTCGATTAATTTGAAATGAATGAATAGTTCAAACTTTCCGCTGAAAAAGTGAAAATGTTGGAAGAAACGAACACCTATTAATCCAATTTTTGGATCAGGACTTTTTAAGAGCTCGTAGAAATCTATTCAAACAATATTCAGGTGGACGTTAATTCATGTCGGCGCACACGCGTGTACGTATGTGATCAATTTTTATTGTTTGATTTCGGCGTCGATCTATCGAGTAATTTTTGAGTTATAAGAAAAAAGAATTAGAGTACCTAATATATTCTGAATACAATTATAATACATCATTTCCGAGCTCTAGAGTAATGGGAAGTCTCAGGGTAGGTTCAATTGATTTTTCAATAAATTAGAGATCAAAAATTATTGTTGAATCCCATAATTAAGATTCAAAAATTTGTACTTTTTTTTAAACAGATAATACGGGATTCAAAAACAGACGAATATTTTAATTCGCTATTTGGAATTAAGAAATTTTATCACATTAAAATGCAATTAGAAATTGAATTATTTTTGAATGCGGTAGTTCAAAATGAGAATTTCATTTTTCAATTGATGAATATGGAATCGAAATTGAAATCTTATTACTGATTAAATTTACGGTAAAATAAATTTACCGGGTGCGAATTCGATTGTTCTTTTCTTGAGCTTTTCGCAACCCCGCATGCTACATGATACTCTCTCGATTGACGTAAGATTGAAATCGCAACGCCCGCGCCGCGCGCCAAGTGGTGGGGCGGGAAGACTCGACCCGTCCGTGAGCCTTTGCATGTGTAATCTCACGTACGCGGCACCGCTCTGTGTGTGCGTAAAATCGGGCAATTTTTGTCAGTGCCATCTGGTAGTGGGGCGGCAAAGCTCTTGTATATAACGAAAAGTACATAAGCATACCCCCACTACGCTGTCCGCACCTCTATACCCTATCTACACTCAACGGCAGCGCACCCTCCTCCGCTATTCACGAACATACCCGTCAAAATGGCCGACGATGATTGCCAATCACAATCTGACATGAATCAACTTAATATTTATCCTATAATTTTATCATCTCACGAGAAAAAAAACCTCACGGTGAAGGTACTCAATTTAAATAATTATGTACTAGCTGAGATGTCAGTTTGCAAAAATTATCTTAGCCGATTGTTAACCGGTTATGGGGATTGGATTTGATTGTTATTTCCGTAAAAATTCCAAAACTCCTTTGTTCCTGATGAGTTTCAGCTTCAAACGCAACAACACCGATGCAATAGAAAAATATTAAATTCAAGAGAAATCAATCACCTCTATTTATTTGGTTCAACAGAGTTCAAGAACTGAAATGTCCAAGGAAATATCTCAAGTCCAATATGATGATGTCCGAAAGCAGATTGGACATTATAAAAGGACGGACTATCATCCAGAGATAAGACCCGTATCGTAGACGTTCCGTTTTTCAACTTCTTGCAAAAGAGTTTTTCTCTCACTTCTACTAAATCAGTTGGCTCTAGATTTGAAAAGCTGGCTCTTATTTTGTATTCATTTTTCAAGCGTTATGGTAGAATATGACTATCCTCCAGGAAAGTCTTTCTTCCTGGAATTAGCGTGTCATAATCAGTCTCTTTTCAATTCTGAGTCACTGTTCACTACTCACAATAATCACATTCTCCGAATTCGTATTATGTACACCAATGGATTTACTAGTAGATTCGTTATCGCTCAGTGATAATTTGATATATTACTGATACCACAGTATATCCTTATACTATGCTGACGCATTATTTGAATGATTTGAAAATTTGATTATTACAATGGTCGATCAAGTGGCATAGTCATTCATTAGCACAATCATATTGTTAGAAGGATAGCATTCCATACAACTATAATATTCGAATAAAATTCAAAATTTTACTAGATAGTTGAATATCAGTAATACGACCTAATGTTTAATTCTTCATTGTACTTGCTTTTTGTAATCTTACTGATTAAATTAAAATTCATCCAATGTAGGCTGGGCGTGTTGTGTTGGGCGAAGAGTTGGAAGAATGTTTCAAAGATTACAAATTGGAGGATGCTCTGGATGCATTAAAATCGGAACTCCGTATTCGAGACAAGCGTGAAGAAATTGATTTGAATTTTGCATCAAGACTTGGGTCTGCTAATTCTGGCATTTACACAGGGGTACATACCATTTCAGGGATTCCAGTATATTTGGTTTGGTTGTGTACCATTTTGCCTATAAATTGCGACACATTGATTAACTAATTGCATTAAGGTCAAATCGTGTTTGGAGATGAATAAGCAAACGCCCTTTCAATCGTTAATCGGGGAATTGAGAGATACAGCCATGAGTAGCTATTGGAAAAAGGAAGTTGGAAAGATTCCTGATCAAACGCCAAACTTACCGGATGGCATGGATCCAATACAAACAGTTTTTGGCAAATTCAACAAGTCCAGTAGGCAACAATTATTTCAATAAGCATTTATAATCATTCTTCAGTGATTCAGAGTTAATGAATGGGCCATTACCTATTTCGAAGTGAGTCAATATAAGAAATCTTATAGATGAAACAGCAGCTGAGCTAGTGAACCCACAGAAAACTGAAGCCGAAATTATGAAGGAGTCTCGTATTGGACACAGGCTGTACAGAAAAAGCCACAATGATTATTACCCTTCTGAACAAATCAATCGAGAGTGAGATATCAGATTACGATAGTATATTACCAATT
Source organism: Athalia circularis (assembly GCA_963978495.1). Taxonomy (NCBI): domain Eukaryota; kingdom Metazoa; phylum Arthropoda; class Insecta; order Hymenoptera; family Athaliidae; genus Athalia; species Athalia circularis. Next base: position 15,061,539 of record OZ021698.1, on the reverse strand, counting down.
TGTTATACCAAAGTACCTCTGCTGATTGCTTCATATTAATCATGGATAGATATGTTGAGCCGTTCAGAAAAAATTCCACCTATGGAAAAGGAACTAAAGGTGACAAACAAGGCAGTCGAATGAAGCGATCAATGAGATGGTTCACCCAAGATGTAGTTTCAACTGTTAGCACACTCCAAGCCAATTTCTTAGAAAATACTTCATCTTGTCTTGGGCTGTTGGAGGGGCGTACGTTTGGCAAAGTTAGTGAGCTTGAATCAAACGGTGTCAGCGAATTGTTAAGAAACTTTTCACCTAATACTGACAAGTTGGAACAAAAATATTTTTTAGAGCACATCAATACACTTAGACTTCGTTTAAAAAAACGTGCATTTCCATTCATGGAACTGTATCAAACTTTTGTACTCCATGATAAGGTGAGTGGTATGAAGATTTATATCCATTGATGAAACGAAAATCTAAGCATGTAAGTAAGCGAATATTACTTGATTGTAAGGAAAGGTCTATTTTATGTAGAATGAAACCCAAATCATGACAATGGAAGAAATATATTCGGTTTTAAGAACGTTCCAAATTCACCCAGATAGAAGAATGTTTGAAACTTTGTTGAACAGATTGAATTTAATGAGAGATGGTAACGTCCGTTATAAGGATATTACCGATATCTTGAGCTGGAAATGTGACTTTCCACCGTTGCCTAAAATCAATGGTAGTTTTGAAGAAAAAAATCTATTCACATACATTATAGCAATATACTACAAACCAGTGCATTTGGCCATTTCAGATGTTTCCCAAGAGCACCAAAATTATTCTTCTACCTACACGGACACCTTCAGCGATGCGTACGTACAGAAGGAGAAATGTACGTTGGTTTAGTTTAGAAATACTCTCAATAGTATTCAAAGTTAACACTGAAATGAAAGTATTTGAAATGATTTTGACAGTTGAAAATTTGACGTGGTTTGTAAACTCTTTGATCCAGTTTGTCGCGCCGCAGGACTCAGTGCAGAGAGGGTAGATGTGCCGTACGCTGTTGTGCCGATTGGAGGAGCTCATTTCGAAAGGGAAAATCTCGGTGATCAAACATCTGTGGCGACCCTCATTTCGCCAAACATCTTTACTCAAAAAGGTCTAAGTCACCTTGACTTCTTCAGGGTAAGCATCCAAATCTCATTTCATGAGGTAACCCGTGTTTTCCAAAATATTGACCACGTTCTACAGGTCTGCAACGCACAAGAAATGCGATCACTCTTTGAAAATATAGGAGTGAGTTTTCCTGGTGATAGTTTTAATGTGATATGGGACGAGGGTCTTAAGAAAGATGGAACAGGGGGTGTCTGCATAGAGACGTTCAGAGGACTTCTAGACCAACTTGCTGCTGCTACGTACGAAGAGATTTCCATTGCGTGATGATAGATTTGAATATAAGCAATAGAAATTTATTGTCACAGACTATTTATTTTGTAACATGACTCTATTTTGAAAAAAATTATCGTCGTGCTTACACGTTAAGACACGAAGTGCAACAAGGATATATATAAGTTCATTGCCACTTTCAAATCGCTTCAAAAATTTGAAACTAATTTACAGAGTTCAGGGATTAATTATATATCTATATATAAAAAATACAAGTTCACCGATCTTCGTGTCTTCTGTGTTTGTTATTCTTCTCTTTTTGCACACCTTCTTGATCACGGTCGTCGCTGTCGCCTTGTCTTCTTCTGTGCGATTCGTGTCGTCTTGTGCTACCAGATTTCTTTAACTGATGTTTTCCGTCTCCTGGCCTCCTATTGTTATCTTTGTGTCTGTCATTTCTTTCACGAGCATTACTCACACGCCCTTTTTCTGTGTCTATATCCCAAATATCTTTCACTACTTGTTCTTTTTCTTTTACTTTTTTTTGCGGCTTGGATGATTTTGCTTTCTTCTTCTTTTTACCCTTTCCTTTGACATTTTTCTTTTTTCGGTTATCATCGGAGTCTGAGGAATCTAAACACCAAAATAATATTTAATATTGACCGTGGGTAATCATGACTTTCAATTGCTAGAAGCCTCAATACTTGCATTGGAGTTAAAAGTCTATGATTATTGTGCAGTAATTACAAACCAGAGCTCTCAGATGATGACGCAGAACTGGATGATGATTCAGAACTTGACGTAGATGAACTGCTAGAACTAGAAGACTCCTCTTTGACTTCAACAAATTGTGGCACAACAGCAGGTTTTGGTCGAGATTTCAAATGTTCTCGTAGCTCGTCTCTAGAATTGGATTAGCGAATTAATTTAGCAACGTGAGTAATTGTTAGGAATAATTAAACACAACCCAGTACACTAGACTAAAAGTATTACGCTCCTGCAATCTTTGATTCAAATTTATGCAAGTTTACTTACGTTAGACCTCCGAGTCCAATGGAAGTAAAGAAATTGATGGCGAATCTTGTATTTTTTGGATCATCTCTTGGGAAGAGTCCTTCAAACGCTCCTTGTAGTGTTCTGTAGGATAAATGGAAAATTTATCAAACTAAAAAGAACTCAAGAATTTGATGCGCTATTGAAACGAAACCTCAATGTCTACCGGTAAATAAACAAAAGTGTTAAGACAACGATATTCGCAATGTACTTACACATCTTTAACGCGTTGATTAAGTTTTGAAAGCCCCATATATTCTGATAATTCTTGGAACAAAATTTTTATGAAGATTCGGCTGGAGCTAGTCGTGTCTTCTTCATTCAATTTTATACAAGATAAAACTTCCCAAGATATGGAATCCGTGAATAATAAATGCGCAAAGAATTTGGATACATTTCGCAGTTTGTTTGTATCCAAACGGTGTATAGTATCGTATGAGTCTTTAAAAATTTGCTCAAATGGTGTCACGTAAATTTTATTGATCGAACAAAAACGCTGAAAATAACAAATCAGAATTATACATGACAAAGGTGTTCAAGACTTGCTATACCACAAATCCATTTGAGTAGAGAAATATCGCAGGTTCCCCAGATACATACCCCAGCTAATAGTCCAAAAAACTTTTCATATGTTCTCATTTCGGCACAACAGTCAAGAAACATGTGACACAGTTCAATTTCTTGTCCAGGCTTGAGTTGCATTTTCATCAATTTGTGAGCACACTCTTCAAAGTCAAGAGAAGAATGGATAGTCAGATAAATAGTTCTACGTAGAGCGGTGAGATTGGTCTCCGTGTTATCAACTATAACATCCTCCTTTGATTCTCCTACAAAGATTATGTTTTAATTATTCTCATATTTACCTAATTTATGTATCATTGCCAAAAATTTACCTGCGGCATTACTGTCTTCTTCATCTGAAGAATCATCTCCTTCCTCGTCTCCGGAACCGTCCGAGCCACTGCTGTCAGTGTCAAGAATTTCTTTACTCAATGCCTTGTATTTTTCCTCGGTTGCAATATAATCCGGGTCAAATTTGAAAACATCTGAAAAAGTGTGTTTCATTAACTAAAGAGAATTCAATCCTGGATTTTTTTACCAACACAGCAAGATGTATTCAACTGAAAGGTATCTCTACATTTACGTTACATTTTAGTCAACCATTGCATTATCTCTACGATGATTATAATTTAATATACACTCACTCAGTATGTCTTGAGAATCAGTTGCTTCATCTAATGTTACCAGGTGGGTGAACTGGTCATCTTCTTCGACAAGGTCAAGCTCTTCCATAACAGCTTCATGATCTTTGAACCCATCTTTTCTTATTTGAAACATAACTTCTATCATATATTGAACCTGTAATAATCATGGCAATGAAAATTTGATTCGAGTGAATTGAGTTACATGTCAGTGCTTTTCAATTTACCCTTTTGTCCAGTTGACCTTCATGCAATATGTTACGCAACATTTCAAATATGGCTTCTATTCCCTTCTTGGAGACCTCAGTAAGTTTCATACCACACTCTTTCAAAAACGCAATAGCCACTTCAACCGAATCATCAGTAGGGGTTTCAACCAGTAAGGTTAATATTTCCAAGGCCAAAATTTCATGAGCTACACGCTGATTAATCAGATGGGCAATAAATGTGGCAGACGAAATGCATTGGGCTTTGTCGTTCCTGCGAAACCCACGTTTGAATTGAATTACAAGTCTCTTAAGCAGCAATTCGCCTATATTCGGAAACTAACAAAGAAAAAAAGATTCATTAATATTATTTGACCGGATATTTTCGACACTCACTTCAAAGTTGGCCATTATTCACAACAACAGTACCTTAGAGTTGATAACAGCAGTTAGGGCTCCATAGATCGGAGTGAAAGTGGGAGAAGCAGCTTGTGCCTGGATGATAGACCGTGCTAAGAGCCCTCGTCCTCTGACGATATTTTCGTGGAGTAATTCTCTAGTGATCAGTCCAATGTTGCTGGTGTTGACTTTGTTGATGTAACCATGGATAGATTTTTTTAACGCTTCCCAAGAAATTCGTTGATATGCAGCCCCGGATTTGTCTGTTATTTCCGCCTGCATCATACGAAGCTTAGCCGGAGGTATATAAGCACCCCCAGTGCGGGATGTCAATAAATCTACAGTCCGTTTTTCAGCAGGTGTGATTCGCTCTGGTTTACCATTGCCAGTATCATCGCTTCTATCTCTGCGAGGGATGTCCTCATTATTCTCCTTATCCTCAAATGCACGGTCTGATGTTTTGTTTTTCTCTTCGTGTCGACCTCCATAAAACCGCTGTCCAATACGTTCATCTTTATTAGTTGGGTACTTATTCCAATATTGATCACTATTTTTTTTCTCAGTACTCCAATATCTCCGCAGTGGTGCATCCTGGTTGGAATGTCTTTCCCGCTCTCTTCTGGAGGAATTATCACTTTCTTCATGAGCAACATATCTTTCACTACTCCTACGAACTCTGTCCTTGTCTTTACTTCTATGTCGCCTTCTGTCTCTGTCTCTGTCTCGGTTTCGGTCAGTGTTTCGGTCACGGTCACGGTCTCGGTCTCGGTCTCTGTCTCTGCTGCTTCTGCCCCCGTTATTTTTTCTGGAATACTTCGAGTCGCTTCTATCGGTACGCCTATCACGGTCTGCTTGATGGTTTTCGTCATCTATCTTACGTTTACTCCGTCTTCCCTGCTTCTTATCCTCCGTCTCATCGTCGCTGGTTTTTGTACGTGAGCTTTTTTCAGGTAGACTTTCATCAGAATCCTTGTCAGACATAATTATTGTTGGAAAGTAGTCTTCTCAATTGTCTATGGAGAAAATTCAGTAAATTAGGAATCTATCATCAATGTATTGAGAAGTACATGATCATACCCTTTAAAAATTACTTGATTTACGATCCGAATAAAGGTATTAGATGATTTATGCGAAAACTCCAGCAAGGGCAAAAAAGTATGATCAATTTGATCAAGTTATAGCGCTTGCTTGTTCAGTAAGATAGTAAAATTGTTTAATGTAGCGTTATAGGAGAATCTAAAGTTAACCTCTAATAATCACATTTGTAAACACAGTTGCACTTTTCAGGTTGCTTAAAGTCAAGAGAATGAGTGAAAATATTACTCTATTTATCAGTATGACCAATTTACGGTTTCATTCCCAAGCCAATGATCGAATTGTGACAAACCTTGGTAAATCTTAACCAAACACCATAGACCGATTCACGCAACGTCCACGCTACGTCATTACGTGTGCGTGTTGTTTTACACTTAATACGCCAGATGGCGCCAAAGTCTAATCCGTTGAGCCAGGGTGGGGGTACATGTATAAATACAGCGTTGTATGCAGGGTGACCGGTCGTCCACAAAGGCCACCAAAGACTCGTGGTCCATTGCCGGTCAAACCCCGAAAATCTTCATTCAGCAGTACATATCACGGATGGGGTCTGGGGACATGGCTCATTAGAGCTATACCTATTGGAAGAAAAAAAAAAAAAAGATATCACGGAAACAAAAAGAATTTCAGTCAAAACACTTATGTGTAATTGTAATTTTCAAAGAATTAAAAAAATCACATGCTCCTTTTTTTGTATTACAGTAAGAATTGAGTTGAAAACGATCATATTTGGCAATTCTCCCGGGAAAATCACAAATGGTCCAATAAACAGATTGTCGTAAATGTCGACGTGCCGATGTTCACCCGACACTCGAATACTTAATTACTATCTTGGGATCAAATAACAGATAGACAATGCAAGAGTTATGCGTTGATTATTTTATTACTAGTAATTTATTAACATTCTCTTTTCTAGGACTAATTTTCTTAACAATTGGATGATAAATACATATAAGGAAATGACAAAAACAAAAATTCAGCGGTTAGTAGTCGGAATCCATGGTGCGTCTGATAATACAATTTTCGCCGTCTCACTGGTCAAGCAAATAGACCTTCGTCATCCGATTCGCATGTGTACCATCAAGGTGACCACAAAGACCCATCGTTCTTCCTTGCAGACGAATATTCATCGTCAATCCGACCGATCGTTCGGTCCACTCGAGGATAAATTCGGTCAGAGATGACTGGATGACCATTCGACCGTGGCTCCAAGTGGCTCTGGAATTTTTGTCATACAATCATTTTACGAGAATTGTCAAGGTCTCATCCTATCGAGCTGTACCTAATTTTCGGAGCCATGCTATTGGGGGGGAGTTCAAGAGGAAATTAAATCATGAATTTCGAATATGTTTCTAGGCACGACCAAGATAATTACTCTTTAACATGCGCAAATATTCTCAAACAGTCGACTCCGTATTTTCTCTCGTTACATTTCTGAAAATGATCCTCTTACGGTTTATGCATGATGCGCGGCTATGATTTACAGAAAGTTCAACAGAAGATTTAACTTTTACTTACCGCAGAGCGTAGGACTTCGTGTCTGGGGGCACGATGATCCCGTCGACGTGATCGATGACGGTACCGTCAACGGTAACCTTTGGATTAGTTACTGAGGGTATAATTTCTATCATGTGGTCAGCAACGACCATCAGAAGGCCAAGTTTCTGGGGCTCAAAACGTTTAACGAAAACGGAGAATAGGTGTGCATAATGATCAGCCGTGAGCAGAGTCCACTGGGCAGGAACATTGAAAGGCATGAAAGCGCCGTCGGCGTTCATCAGAATTTCGGGATAAATCACACAGAGCTCTGCGATAGAAGAATATCGTTAAAAATTTTTGGCACGCTATTTTCCAAATGTCTGGGAACGCTCGCCAGCAAATGAAATTGACTTACTGATATCCTTCTCTTTCAATTTTTTTAAAAAGTTCCAGGAAAACCGAGTGTTATCCATAATATAATTCAGCGATTTATCGCCCTCCAATGGAAAGGCTGTCAATACTTGTTCGTGAATCGGAGTACGGATATTCACGTTCACCACGTTCTCTGCGATGGGGAATTCGATTGACCCTTTCACGATACCTGGCTCGGTGTGAGTCGGTAAATATGTGAGCCATGGGAGCACACCGGCGTGAATAGTGTCAGTGACGAAATGGAATTTGTTCATGATATTTTCAGGGATCTGCGAATAGAAAAATTACCGCTTTCAGGGAGAGCGAATAAATTTGGCAAAATACGAATAACCGTGAACTCACGTTCTTGTAAAGAATTGTGTAGGTATATTTTCTTAGGGTGGTACGAAGGATGGCCTCGTTGAGACAAGCCGGTGTCCTGGGCACGATAGAGCTTTCAGCGAATAAGTACATCGGGTTTTCAACGTCCTTTTGACACTTTCCGTGAATCAGTTCGTACTGAACCGCCTCTTTTTGCTCGTCGGACATTTGTCCCTTCATGGTGATCACCACCGACGTACCATCACGAACGCAAGCTGCGTCTTCCGTTTCTCCCATAGTCATTGTTAGTTTTGCAAGCGTCTCTTGCTTCGTTGCAATCACACGGTTAAGAGGATCAGTCTCAGTTGGCGGGTATATTTTGTTACCTTCGATGCAAATCTGAAATTCAGTGTATATTTTGAGTTCATGCAAATTTTTGTTCGGATCATGATGCTGAATTAGTTGTTAATTCTATTCCATTGGGAGCCGGATACAGTCCAGGGGAGAATGAAATCCTGAGCCTGGTAATCAGCCGGCGTTTAATATACTTTCAAGATACATTCTTTAGCGATAAGTCATTTGTTGTGTGAACAAAACATGTGCAGTTTTTCAAGTCAGGATCAAGCTAAGACTTCGGCGAAAGGAGTAAAGAATCTAATTATTAATGCAATTGCATAATATTTCGGAAACACGAGGTGACGTCATCTGTGGTTACTTTGAACCAAAATCGCGTGTTACGACTGACGTGTATGGACTTATAAGGGGTAGGCAGAAGGCCTTGTTCGAACTTGAACATCATCGCGTGTACCTTCAGATCCTTTTGCCCTGGCGTAGCTCTCGTGATCTGGATTTGGAACTGGTTATTTATGTGACCTGGATTTAGACCAATGTTGGCGTTTACGTTCCAAGATTGTACAGAAATATCAGTAGCTGCAGCCTTCGCCTCGACTGAAGCACGGATGTTGATCTTTGTCCCGGGGAAAAAGTTCAACATTTTGGTTGTTTCTTCCATGTTTGTCCGTATGTTGATGACCACCTGAAACAATTACTCTGTAATCGCGGTGATCTTAGGATACACCATTGTAATAACTCATAGGGGCTCTCAAGCTAGGGGCTACTTTTTTGAATCCGTCGTTTCGAACTCAAAGATGTTACGACGTCCTCTGCGTTTTGAGAATCTGACAAAGCTTCCAAAAACAGATCCAGCACAGAAAAAAATTTCTAGTTCTACTTACTTGCGAGGTTGGGTACATGATACTCGGCTCCATCTTGGCAAGATAACCGCATGTTCCAAACTCAGGATTTAGGCGTCCATAAAGGAATGCCTCTCTGATGCTCATTAATCCTTGCACGGTGGCATCGTCCCTGATCGGAAAATATTTTAATTATACAAACATCAACAGCGCATGATTATTAAATCTGGAGACGACACGCCAGCAAACTTACCACGTCCACTTATTCATTATATCTGCGATCTCGCCGAGAATTTCCAAACGAGTAAAAGGCGAAATCACCCGTTCGCAGTCGTACATGTGCGCGCTGTAGTGCAACCCAGTGTCCTTTGAGTCAAGATTCATCAAAGTAGTGTTCTTTCTATGTTTTGGACCCAATGTGACGAGTTCCATAGGATTACAATTGGCGCAATGTTTTTCTAGAACGCCTTCTTCCGCTCCCGTAACCATCACGTAGTTCTTAGCGTAGAATCGAACCCCAGAGATTGAATGTTCGGTAAACGGAAGTCTTGGCAAAGTCACTTTGAGGCTTTTAGCTTCTGCGTTGTATCCGATGGTCATCGCTATGGGAAGACTAGCATCAAAGGCCGTCGTTCTTTGTATGGAGTGCCACGTGTCCACCATCGGATTGTAAGCTTCCATCGAGCAATATCCATGACGCCAATATTTCGTGTTCATTTCGACCTTTATGCCGTACATTCCTGACTGTGGAGGCTGAGGCGTCACGCTATTTCCACTGAGGAATTTGACGCTAGGAATCTTGTTGTACAACATAGATGTAAGCCCGAGATCAGTCGGTACTTGCATACTATAGAGTTCATCGAACTCGACGTCTTGCCAAGCGAGTGAAGCTATGTCCTTTAGGGTGATGGATGCTTTTGTGGACTCCATCAATTCAGGCAGCGTTTTTTCGTCAAAATATGAGGTCATTACAGTGCGCCCTTGAATCATAACTGTTAACTCGACGTGGACCGGCTGTTTACGAGGCATATCTTCGCTAGCCTTTTTCAGCAGCTTCATCACACTTTCCATAGAAATTTCATGGCTCTCAGGAATGGCTTTCGGGTCTAGTTTTACGAACTGATCAAGGAGTTTGTCTATTCCTTCCACTCGAAGCCATAACTTTATGAAATAAGAATATTAGGATCACTTTAAGTTACGTTTCAACCAAGATTCACCATGAAAAATCGGCATGTTTACTTACCGTCGCGTGATTCACAGGCTTGCGTTTGTTAAGTGAGGTATGATCGATTAAAATGAGGCTAGGCATTCCGGTAAATTGGTTAGCAGTCGTCATGTATGAAACGGAATCCCCGAAGCCAAATTTGCTGTTTTCATAATCGACTGTCCAACTACCGGTTAAGAGCTCAGCACCTTGCGGTCTTACTCTGATAAAACGCAGGATTTTGCGAGCCATATCTCTCATCGGTCCCATGCATGAACTTTTCGAGTTTGCCAGACTTTTCATCATCGTGTAATGGAAATTATACAGGTGCTCATTTTGCTCGTATACCATGAACCAGTATAGATTCATCAAACGATCAAGTCTGGGTGGTTGCTGTACGAGAATGTAATACGCTGTAACTCTCAGTTCCAAATCCAATTTAGTATTCGAAAGGATCGGCCAGAATAGATTGTGAATGTATTCAGGATCATGGGAGGCTTTGAAAGTCACCATCATCGCGTGAATACGTAGGTGTTCAGGTTTGTCCGAAACCTTGATTTCACCGCGGATTATGGGCTCCAAGAGCTTGTGCACGCCGCCAATTTGGATGTTCTTCAGGGCTTCTAAGTAGACCAATTTCATTTCGAAGGACGGTTCACCTATGGGGGTAATTTTTTAGAGCTTAAAAACTTTTTCATAGTTGCAGTTTTGTTTCACAATAAGGAATTTCCTTCTCACAATGCTGAGGGGATGTTGACTCATTGCTGATTTCTCGATACTTACTCATCATGCGATCAAAGTAGAGCTTGATGTATTTCTTCAGCAGTTCCGGTTGAATTTTTTCTCGGGATTCATTGGTACCCTGAGTTTTGTATATTAGTGTTGCAAAGCAGAGGATACCGGCCTTACGGATTCGCGGAGAAACATCATTCCCGAGATTCATCAAGGGTTCCATCTCGATCAGTAGTTCTTGCGATAATATTCGAACATTATAAGGTAATTTGAAGAGCATTGAAGTGGCCAGATTTGTCTGTATTTTGTTTTTGCGGATGGTATTACGAATGAACAAGCTGGTTGCGTTGGTCCCGACAAACGGTACTGTGTTCAGGAAGAAGTTCCTGTCAAGTATTAGTTTTTCATTAAATCAATTGCGTACAGAAGTTTAGTGAAATTGATTTGGACTTTTACGTACATAATTCTATCTTCTCTAGGAGAATTTCCTTCCGAGATGGTGTTGAAAATTTGTTCCAGAGATGGGAGATCCATGAAAGTCATTGTATGTAATATCCGGTTCATTGTTTGGCCGTGTTTCATTTCAGGTGACGTCATATCCAACTGATTTTCTTTCACATAATCAGCAGCTTCGCCCAGCATTTTCATTAGTTTAGCGGTCAGGGCTTCAAGATTCACGACGTGGCGGCCATGAGTTAGGTCTGCACCCGCATGAGGAGCGTAATAGGTTTGCGATTTTTGATAGGTAACGTCGTCCATTCTCACTGATTCTTTCATATCCAATTTAGGAACGGTAACACTCTCCAATGGTTCCATGGACGAGAACACGATGCTTTGGCTGTAGAAATTAACCGAGAATTAGTGTCACCTAATCGATATCACATGCAATTCTGCACCTACTTGGCCAAAATGTAGTGTGCTTCGGATTGAGCCTTCAATGGGAAATAGTTGATGACAGCGTGAGCGACTAATTTGCGAATCAAAAGGTCCTCTCCCAAATGTTCGATCTCGACAATTCTTCGGCTAGCGGTGGTCATATCGTCCTGAAAAGGGAAAGTAGTAGCTTCGTCTTTCTCTTCAACATATCCTACAGATTTCTGACGATAATTCGTCGATTAAATATTCATATCACCTCTTCTTCAACCAAGCAGGTATCGGCTTCTTGAGAATCAAAGGTCTGCTGATTAAATTTAGTACACTTCATCGGCTCCATATTTTTCGTGACTTTGAAGATTTTGTTTCCAAGGGACTCTTCACGTTGGACGTTATAGGCAACGACGCACTCGCCATATATGGTATTCTGGTAGTAACAACCAAAGAGAACAATTACAATTAATTCCATCGAAAACACATGTGTTCCCCAAAATTGTTACCTACCTCTTTGGTCAAAAAGGCATGCGGTTTCAAGGGCCACTCCAAATTCATCGATAATAGATCTAATTGCAACATCGATGCTATCGACTGCTTCATATTTCTGGACCAGCCAGGCTCATCCTTATGGACTATTATCCCTTTTACCTACAGATGAAAATCACATATGCCCATTAATTTCGAGCAGCTGTGAATTAGGTGATTTTCATAAGCTCTCCAGTTGAATTTTCTCAAATACGAACCTTCCCATTGTCATCGTAAAAAGCAACGAAGGGATCTGTCAATGCCTTCGCAGCTTCAGGGATTGGGAGCGTGTTTCCTTCGATTTTTTCAAAGTGTTGAATTTCGCCATTTCGTATACCATGAGTTACATTGAGATTAATATGGAAGGCGTTTTTCAGGTTCGGATCTCGCAGTTCAGGTGTTACATGCATCAAACCAGTAATCACGAATTGGGAAGCGAAGGGAGCGGGCTCGATGTTTCCGGTTTTTGTGTCCGCATAATACGTGTACACCACGGTTTTATCCCGGGGGAAAAGTCCTGGCAATGCGCTCGCGAAAGCGAGACAGGCAAGGAGCCCTGGAAACAAAAAATCATGGTGACTTCAAAGCCATGAGCTTTGTGCAGAATTTTCCGTCAAACATAACGTGGTAAAAATTCATTTCAAAACGTATAGCGATTATTTCTCCGATTGCAAAATGTTATGAGAGATTACAGCCTTCGTGATTTCTCTCAATCTCAGTGTCTGGAAATAGGTGATAAGCCCTGTAGCAGTCAGGAAACAAACAAACACGGTGAAACAGATTGTTCTGTTAGACGATCGGCGGATACGTTTGACGCGATTTTTTTACTCACCGAAGACCTGCGGTTGAAGCGGTTGTCTCATGTCGAAAGACTAGTGCCTCCACTCGACAGTTCCCTTTTATATACTCATCAGCTTATTGCCGGCTAACAGAATGAATTCCACCTTGATAACCCTTAGAGCGTCTTCGAGTCATCAGGTTGTACATACATATGCCTCAATCTCTTCTCCACATATCGATGAACAACAATAACTACACATCTGTTGGCAAATCGAATGTTTTTAACAATGAAGAGTTTAGAGCAAAGTTATTTGATTTCGTAACAAAATCCATAATCGATGACAACCTTTGTCTGTGAAACTGTCTCCGACCTCCAATCTCAATCATGGGATTCCTGAGCTCAGTCACTGTAATGGATAGTGCGAGGTATTTTTACCTTGTTTTCATCATCGTTGGGAGATTAAATTTAATATACCGTAGTTGGTTGAAAAAACGTTATTTCATGGAAAAGTAGTCAACATTTCTCTTTATATTTATCGAAACAATTGTTGTGCATTCATTAAGTTTTTAATCAATAGACTGTCAAGTTGGTAAGTATTGTATACGTATGTGTATACATATATGTATCTTTTATTTTTATTACTCTGTTGTTGCAACTTCAAGCAGATTGTTTTCGTCGGAAACTATATTTATTCCCTATCAAATGTATTGCCAAACGACAAAGTTATCTTATGGAAAAACATAGGAGTAAACATAGGAGGAGGGGTTTCTGAATTTATTTTCTTCATTTTAGTCACGGATGAGTTCCGAGATTTTTGCGAGTATCCCGACTCGTCGTGTTTCCTTTGAGATTTTATGTCGCAGCAGAGATTAAGATTTTTTTATTTATATTTTTCCATCATTTGTCCAGGCTAAAACTGTAACGAGAAAGTCATTTTTATCCACATCTGACAGTTGTTTGCAAGAAATCGATTCACACCTGTCCCCTTCGCCCGATGATAATTCCAATTGATAAGATTGACGCCGATTTCATAAACGACCGTGAAAAATGGAGGGATATAAAATTTTCCGGATCATCTATTCCGAATAAACTTCGCTCAGCTCGCAATCTGCAGACTTGAATCAGCAGAAAACTACGTCCTCAGGGATTAGGGTCCATTAGCGTGAAACCCACGTTTTCTCAATTCAGGGTAGAAGCGGTGAGCCAAATTTTTAGTTATCTAAATTCGTGGCTTTTTAATTAGCAGGGCAAACTCAAAAGAAATAAAAATGAAAACTACACGTCGATGTTCATTAGAATAACATTTTTTTTTTATTTCTCACGAAGGAAATATACTATTTTTTGGATTTATGAAGAATGAAAAATTAAGGGGGAAGTTGAGTCGCCCTAGAGAATTTTAGAAAAAAAATTGACCAATGAGTTTCGACCTACCCCACTTTGCTTCTTGGTTTCTCCTTACGTAAAAGTTTGTTCCCCAGGTGACTGTTAAATTCAGGCACGCAGCAGCCACCCAAGCAACGCCACCGCATTCATCTCTGACTTCAACTAAAGACGGATTTAGCTCGGGACAGCAGAAAAAAGTGGTCTGATACTTTTTATTTTATATTTTTTATCACCTTCATTTTTTGCATAAGAGTTCTATTATTAATAAAATATGTGTAATCATTTAAATAAAATCAATCAGATTGGCGAGACGCAATGTGAAATCAATATTTTATTCGTCGGATGTGATTTTAAATTTCGATTAATTTTTCCAGGTAATAACGTGTACATTCGACTAGGACAGAACTTCCAGCAATGGATTGTAAGATCCTAAATAACCACCACAATCAGGACAATAATGTTTCGCGGTCACGAAACACATCGAAAAATAAGGAAGAAGACAGCAACCGAAAAGACAACTGCGTGCAAATGAAAATGAAAATTACAGTTACTATTGCGTTGCACAAATATCCATATTATGTAGAAACACACCCAGAAATTAGGCATACGATGCATGTGATGTGGGCGATTTTTGAATATGATATTCGGACCTCAGTTACCACGTTATTAGAACACGTTGGGCAGTAGGCGTAAGCAGGAGAGTGATGATTGACTGAAATATAATTTGAAATCATCAGCTGTAGAGTAATTGCAAAAAAATCCTTTTACGTAATTTAACTCACGAGTCATGCCGTCTCCTCGAACTTCTGTTCCGTTTGATGAAGACATGACAAATAGAAATTTATCGTGAATTTATGTGAACGGAAGTTTTGAACTGTCCATCGTACGAAGCATATTTTTTGACGGTTACATTTTGGAACGGATTCAGCCACCTTCAAGTCATACATCATACCTCATCCTATCTATTCTCAATGACCTCATCATCGCTAGAAAAAAGAGAATGATAAATTAATATCGTTGCTGATTTCAAGGAGAGAATCTGGAATTTTACGAGATTTTCTTATTTCAGAAAAACATGTGAGTACGAACGAGAATATATTCGCCACACGTACTTTTCTAGGGCATTATTATACCGGATCAATTGAATTTGAAAAATATGCCAACCAAAAGCGACAAATTATTCCTGTTACGAAGAGCAGCGGATTCGATCGCTATTCAATAACCAGTAAATGATTTCCATCGGAGTGCATATCATTCGAGATAAGAGAATGGTGAAACTGATCAGCTGGCAATTCAATGAAAACCTACTTATCTCTAACGTGAGCTGATGTGAACCATTCGAGTTGCCAAAAACAGATGGCAGTAGACGATCCATTTTCCTGGGCTCCATATTTTTGCTCGAAGAAATTTCCTGTAGCAGCAGCAGGGTATGTCAGCAGCAGCAGGGTATGTCTTCCAAACTACGTACCTAAAACGATACAAGGAAAAATTTGTAGAAGGAGAATCGGAGAATTTTCCAACGCAAAAATTTGTTGATCAAATTTTCCGTTTAAAATATTAGGCTGGTGAAAATGGATCGGACGAAAGACAGCCGAATCGCAAGTAGCATTCAATCTTCTCGTCTTATTTTTCCTCTCATAAATCTTAAGAAAATATTACAAGTCCTTAACGTCGAGTAGCGTAGTTCTATTAATAACTAAAGCACCTGACTGACTCGAATTGGCAATAAACATATTAAATTTTATGCGAGCTTCGGTATAATTATTTCAGCAGCTGATTGAAACAACAAACATAAGTTATATCGTCATATATCCGGGTCATGTCCATGAGGGATTTTGATGTTGAACAGAAACTATTTCTGGACCGCGACTATACACGCTAAGATTTGATGAAGTTTAGTATGTTTTAAAATCAAATTTAGAGAATATTCGAACTTGAATTCAAAGGGATTAGTTTCGACGTAAGAAAATTCTGACTGCAAAAATTTCCTAGCGATGTCAATCTGCTTTTATTATTCCAATAGAGGTGAATTACTGTATCAAGAAATGAAAACAGAGGTATCAATTTTCGATTGCAGATAAGTAAAAAAAAGAAAAACCCATATTTCGGAGCGTGAATAATGATGCTGACACTTCTTATCAATGAGATCGATATGAGATAATGTTAACATCGTGTGATGACGCATGAGTCGTACCCCTTCGCCATAGGAACATGAAGAACGAAGCACGGCGTTCCGTTACAAAAATCAAGCATTAAGTTGGTACCTATATTTGACCGAACGGTGAAAAAAAAGTGATTTCGTTTATAGAAATAAAATATCGAAATTCAAAGCTAATGCCGATTGGCCGTTTTATCCAAATGATAGCTAAAATCGAACCACCTGCAATAATCCATTTACCTTTTGCATATACTCGCATTATTGTCATATTTAATATGATAACAAAACAATCGGAGTGATAGGCTATCAGGACCACCTGTACCTGGCGTCGCCGTGAAGAGCGACGACTCAAAGTACTAAATTGAAAGTACGTAGTTGAAATTCGATTCAGTTGACGATAAAAACTCAATCATTACGTTCAGTGTTTCGTTTTTTGAACTTACACATCGTTCTTCCATTCTTGATAACAAAAGTAACACACAATTAACGTGATCTCTTCGGCCGTTGAACGGATAGTTGTTTTTTACCATAAATTATGGAAAAAGATGGAGCTCTACCCCAGTACTCTGAATTACCACCTCCCTATACCGAATCATCATCTGCACCACCGCAAGATCTAATTACACCCCGCACGATTTTACCACCACCTAGTTACTTCTCGGAACAAACTTCATACAACAATCCGGAATATTCACCATTTTCAACTCCAAGATATGAACAATCACGCATTATTATCCAGCAACCTCAAGGTGTGTATTGGTCACGTCCGTTTATCCTATTAATACGTTATCGCGACACGTTAAAAAATATTACTGGCAAAAAAGCTGCCATGCATAATTTCTGGAATTACTCCAATTATCATTGCGAATTTTATTGGAAACGTTTTTTTTTCTGATCTATTTTTTTGCCGTCTTCCATTTCGTGACTCGTATTATTATTTACTTTTTTTTCAGGTACGACTGTTCACGTTGTCAGCAACTATCCGCCGCTCGGACCAGACCCAAAATCATTGGTTTGCAGACATTGCAATCGTGCGGTGACCAGCAGAATAGTGAAGCAGCCAGAAATGAAAGCACATATTTTGGCAGTTTCTTTTTGTTTAGTAGGGTAGTAATTCATTATTACACAGTAATAATCATACGAACAATGATTATCAATCACCAATATTGTTTCAGATTCTGGCCATGCGTACCTTTTGTTTATTTGATGGATTGTTACACGAACACCAGCCATTACTGTCCTTCCTGTAACGCATATCTAGGAGCTAGCTTACGGAAACCGTAACGATCATCAAAAATTACGGGAATCATTTGGATTTTTTTTTTTTTTTCTTTCTTTCAAATCATTAGACTTGAAAGCTTAGTTGAGTTGCGTTAGAAAATCCTCACTTGACATTGACGTTTTCATGTTCAGCGATAATAGTGATTGAAAATTCTTCTAGATGAGTAGGAATTTGGTTAACACAGGTAAACCGAACGAGTATCAGCCTGGACACGATATATCGTATACGGTGAGATATTCTTAAGTCTGTACACATATAATAAGTGAATAGGTAAAAAGCCAAAGCACGTTTACTGCAGACATCTGCTTATCTATCCCGTGTAATTGACTCTAACGTCTGTCTCAAATAGGCCAAATTATATGAAATATTGCACGACTTATACTTGTAGCTTCTTTACCTTTACATATTTTGACGCTCGTATATAATTATAATAATTACTCAAGTTTCCAGAGAAGTTATAATCAGGAGTAGTTTGAACAAAGATTGTTCTCATGTACTTTTTCAGTTTTTTGGGTATATTACGTGTGATTACCAAATCTTACGGATAGGCTAGAAAATACCTCGCAAACATTCGCAGCATATAAAGATAAGAAACTTATACAGAAAACCTAAATTTCTTCGAAAGATTAGACTAAAACCATGTCAATTAGTTCCAGCGTACATTGTCAAATTAGTGACGATTTGGGCAAGGCAGAATAAAAAATCACGATGCCGTCGAGCCTGAGAAATCGATCGGTCATCAGCTGACTGGAAAATTTTCTGAAAACGTCGTCATCGTTCTTAATATATGCATGTATATAGTTGGTCGGGTAGAGTTGCTGAATTTTCCGATTGTCAGTACGTGTAAACTTGGAACATCGATGATGTTTATAAACAAGGTAAACGTTGATGTTGAAAATCCGAAACCGTATTGAATGGTCGCCTAGATGTAAAGCTCAAGTTCAATCACGTAAGACATAAGTGTATACGTGTATATTAAGGAACATATCGATAAAATTTTCGAGATAACGTGCGTATAGTCCAATTTACGGTGTTATTGCGGATGAGTCACGTGGAATATTTATCCAGTCGCGCTATCTCTCGCTCACCTCGGTTGTCTCGGCAAAGCCACACAGTCATCGTTTAAACTCGGAGTTGGTGACATACATCTACTTACCATACGTAAAATCATATAATAATTCAACAAAACGCAGTTCAGCAGAAAATATTCCAGTGTAAAAATCTACCTCGAAACGAGAAGAGAAAACGAAATATTCTAAAAACATGTACGGAGGACCTCACAACCAACACAATCAACATTATCCTCCTCAAGGACCGCCACAACCTGGTTTCGTACCGCAATACGGCCCTCCGCCTCCTTATGCGCAACCACCGGTGATGCAACAACCGCCTCCGAGTATGATATCAAATTTTCATTGATAATTATAAGAAAACTTCTCACCGCATTACTTTTCATATCGATCATATTGAATTTATGATTTCAATTGTCACTTGCAATTAGACACAACCGTCTACGTCGTACCAGCCCCGGAACAGCAACAGAGCAGGGGTATGAGTACAGGAGAAGCTGTATGCTGCGGTTGTTGTCTTGCGTAAGTTTGAAGCAATTATTACACTTTCCTACGTAGACGTCCACGCCCAACAAATGAAATTCCTGCACGCCCAATTATAGAGTTTTAACTTTTAGATCGATTATCGTCATTATTTCACTGATTGATTTTAATCTAAAAATATTTTTCAGGTGTTGTTTATCGATGTGTTCACCGTGTGATATTTTCTAATATCTATGAACATCGCAGCGGGTTTTAAAGTTACGAGAAAATGGCTGATGATGTTGCTAGATCGATTATTGACTCGCAATCATTAATAATTGTGGGTGGAACAGACTGATTTACTTTAAATAATGAACAGGAATCAGGAGTATTTCGGAAACAAAAATTCAAAGAAATATAATAAAACTACCATCCGTCGCGACAATTTTTTGTGCGTATAAATGGAGTGTAAATACACCCAATCAAATATCATCTTACAAAATGCAGCAGAGGTGCACATGGAAGTTGATGTAAATTGGCACGGTGATGAGGACTCCAGAAATTTATACGAACAAAATGATAATTCAATATTACATCATCTGAAAATCGAGCTAATGAGCTTCACCGAAATTCTGACGAACATAATATTTCCGACCTCCAGATTAAATTAGCTTTTACAAGTGTGATTGTGTAAGTGAAAATATATAATGTACCGTAATCGATAAAATAATTGTGTCTATGAACATGCGAAAAGATAACATATGTATACGAATCCGTCATAAGATGTAAAAACCCATTGTAAAGATAAAAAACAAATAACAACAATAGCGATTGTGATGATAATGATAAAAATGTAAACTACATCATATTGAAAAGTGATAAACTGTTCAGACTAGTCGTGAATATATATTTTTATAAAAATTGATGATGCAATAAGAAGTAGGAGTGTTCGATCTCTCTAATACGGTCCGACCTCTCGTTAGTTCCTCTTCTCCAGTTTGATGAGCAGACTGCTTTCCTCACTCCGCGGCAAATTAGCCCGGCATTCGAATTTAATATCCTTACCTCTCAAAGTTCCGGCGCACAAACTCGAATTGTTTCATCGATTTTTATATCGAGGTGAATGTATATTAAATTAAATAATTCAACTCTGTTACG
This sequence comes from Athalia circularis, assembly GCA_963978495.1. Lineage (NCBI taxonomy): Eukaryota > Metazoa > Arthropoda > Insecta > Hymenoptera > Athaliidae > Athalia > Athalia circularis. The sequence continues at coordinate 15,041,199 of OZ021698.1, read as the reverse complement.
TGTGTATATATATTAATATATTAATTTAAACGATACAACTATTTCATATTTTGATTACAATTTCAATAACTTACATGGATTTAACATCGCTAGAGCCGTCGAAACTTTTAAGAGGTCGGACTGTACATATATGGTTATACCTTCGTTCAATAGTTTTCGTTTTTCTTTTTTCTATCCGAAATTCTCCGGAAATTTACTATCTGACCTGGTTTATTATTTATGATAATTTTTTTTTTTTACGGAGCAGAGATTGTTTCAGCAGCAGTTGAGATAAAAATTTCAGCAGGGATATGTGGATACACGTATGTATAAAATCAACAAAGCTATTGAAAATCGAACGAGATAAGATTGGCCCCCTTAGAGCTGTTGTACAAATCGCATCAAACATCGACCGTAATTTGAGGCCAACCGATCGGAGAAAAGAATTCTGATTTTATCAATTCATGAAAACGGCAACAAAACAAATAGTAAAAAAAATGTTATTCATCCCGTAAGCGTGAATCGGTATCTGGAATTCAGGGAACAATTGTGTCTTGAATTTGGCAGAGAAAAAATTTTCATTTCTTGCCATACGTCACCGGATATCCCACTGATACCGAAGAGTTATATGGTATGTATTGTTATATGCTCTCTCATATCGACGAGGTCTTCGTTATCTCATTTGTAGTAAACAGGTGGACTCCGGGTTTCGGCAGGGCCAGTTACGGATTCAACTTTAGTCTATCAAGACACACGTGTATATAGATGTTAATTCATGAATTAATTTGACGATGGTTAACCATGCGAAATTAAATCGTGCAACTGCCGTCGCTATAGAATCGACAAATTGCAGAGCTATGAAAACTGGACCGATTATAGATCCACCGCCACCTTACACTTTACATAAAACATCTCAACCATCAAAAGTTGCTCCTGTATCTTGTCCCGCATTAAACGAACCTTCAGTCATGGTGCGGGAGCCGAATCCAAGTTGGTATAAAAATAATATTATTCATATTGTTTATTGTATATTACATGGTAAATCAGGACATGTTCATTGTTTCTTGTTCTTCTCTCAATTTTTTCCGTAAAGGACCTGTCGATGACTCTCGAAATCCTCGCCCACTATCCTCAAATTTGCGACATATTACGGTTTGCGAAGCAATAAGAGAATTTTTCTGCATCAGGTAAGTCTGCTTTGACATCAGTAATTTTGTTAATTTGCTTTACCCCTTCCTGAATCACACCTCTGAATTTAATCACAATTGTCACACGGGGTGAATTTGACCCAGAGGATTTTTTAGTGCAGCACCGTGAAGAAACTATAATTTATATAAAACTATAATCATGTGGCCGTCGAGTACTATTTTTTTTCTTCAATATTGTGATAACTTTTTTTCATTTTTCAGTTTGTACTGGATTTGTTTTCCGTGCATGTGGAGCGCAAGTTTGTGTTGCACATCTTGTCCGGAACCTTCGAATTCTACTAATTGTAGGAATAAATGCCTTCGGCAAAGTATTAGGTGATCAAGAACTACGAAAATCATCGAATTACAACGTTTACTCTCATACAATCGAAAAATCACCATCGCAAGTAATTAAGTTGTAATACAAATGTAATTAGTCATTGCAGGGAAAGGTAAGGAATTTTTTAGTGTATAATGAAATTTGAAAAGTCGAGGAAATTTCGACAAAGCGAGGACGCCTTGATCATGCGCTTTATACATCGACAAGCGTCGCGTCTACAGCGTCGTTCGATTGTAAAACCACGTGATCAAATCTGACAATGAACCTCCGACGCGCAAATTTGAAAGTTGAAATTAATCCTGCAAGGTTTAACAAAATTTCTTTCTACGACGATCGCTTTTTTGGTTGATCAATGCCAAATTTATTGATACTTATGTAAGAATGATTATTTATTTCTTAATAATCATCTTACACGATATTATATTCGTATCTTAGAGATATAACTGTCCTCACACAAAACGATTTCACGATATACGAGGATTATTTTTTTTTAATAGTCAAAATAATTACTGATTGTCGGCATAGAAATAATACCGTACTGATTTTGGCTTTGTCGAAAAAACCTTCCTTTGGACGTCCAGGATCAACTCTCAAGTGTTGAGTCCGCGATTAGATTGGAAAAAGTTATTTTTCTCCTTCTAGTTCCGAGAATCTCCTCTGAAACATCATGTGATCCATGATAAAGCAACTGCAGGTCAATCACCTGATGCAGGGGCAAAAAAAGTATAGAAAAAATGGTGATAAGAAATTTCGAACAATTACACAATCGTACGAATCCCATAGCCTATTCTAGCCGCGCCACGAGGCCATGCAGGTAATTCACGCCTTGGTGACTCATATCCGGTTTTCACTTCCGCATCCCATGCGGAACGGTCCCGATCTCATATTTATATGTACATGCATACTCGTATATGCTTAATGATATGTACACCGATCGTTACGTCCCCGTATACATATGTGACGTAAATAAACGATTGTTGCATCGACAAAATCCTGGCTTAAAAAAATTTCAATCCAACTAGTTTGAATACAATAAAATCGATGGATGAGGGTCGTTTCGGCATTTGGATAAAATAGGCTCCGTTCGTTACGTACGTCATAAAAATGAGTCCACGATAACCTTATAGTTATCATTATCAACAAATTTTTATTGCCCGTCAATCCTCGCCTGTTTCTCCTTCCCATTTTCATTTCTCTCTCTCTTTCTCTCCGATATCCCTACTCTGTTACCCACCTGTTAGCCGGCCATGTCGACTATCGTCCAATCCACCGCATGCCACGAGTGTCTGCGGCAGTCGCGGTTGGCCGTGTGGTAGTAAATTTTATATGGGTGATTTTCTGTATAATATTATCGGTTAATGGATAGTCATTACGTATTGTTTTCGACGAGAAAGTGAATATTAGTGAAGCAATTTCTGTAGTATAAATTTAAAATATTTCAATTATAGCTGTTATCATAAAATTATAACATGCATCATCAGGATAATTCTTCGCCATACAATCCGACGACAGAACCAATCACCTATACAGGCGGTGGTGGTGTAGCCTACACTCCGGCACAACCTGTTACCATACAACCAGGTAGACCATTTTTAAAAGAATAAATATATTCGATCTTTACCTAAAGAGGAAAAAAAAGAAAGAAAAAACCTCAGGCTTAGATCATCGTGCGTGAATGACGACACTTTTATTGCGCCGTCCAGACTCGAAAAATAAATATAAGTTTTCCACTCAAATGATTATTCAACACAGCTGCTAGGCGGTCTGAAAATATATTACAAAATATAACTGCAATTATTGCAGTTACGATTATCGAGTCTATTATCTATTTTTAAAACGTGAAATATGAAAATCTTCTTCCAAGCTATGATCTTTCGATTTCATTTCGTTCTAATATAATCTTGATTAAGTTTGAAAATGAAAGGCGCGCATGTATAAGTTTAATTGGAAATACTTTTGTGATTAATTATAGATACTTACTGCAGTTTTTATTTTTTTACTTTATTATCGAATGTTATTCTTCCCCTTGCATTTATGTTCGTCGTGCTGCAGATATTCACAATTATTATCAAGTATAATGTTATTACGAAGCATTGAATATAAAAATTCAAAAATCACGCGGAATCGAGAAACATATAATAACGATTGGTAGGTACAGTAGTATGCATGCTGTATATGTTTACTGATAAGAAGTGATGGTATCTTATCAAAGTTTTGACGAATGAGAACAAATCCCACTAATTCTTGCTTAGACGTAAACTTTATAAAACTGCTATTGCAGTGAACTGGCAACTGTTATCTCAATACTTGTGTAAAAAATCTTTGATTTATTAGTACACAGGCACTCAGAAATTACAATTACATAATGCATTTACTATTCAGTCTTACAATTAGATAAAAAACTAATTATTGCTAGTATATAAATAGGTATGAAACTTCTTACAAAGTGAGCTTTGTTTGTTTCTTCGTTTTCTTTTTTTATACTAATCGTATAATTTGTTTTTTTTTGCAGGTACATCCGTCCACGTGTTTTCTGCCGGTGCGAGCGTTGGCCCCGACCCTTGCAATATAACCTGTCATTTATGCGGGGAAACTGGAATCACTAGAACCGATAAAGGGGCGAGTACAAGGACGCACCTGTTTGCTCTAGTTTTATGCCTCGTGGGGTACGTCGAGAATAATTGTTTTTTTTTTTCTTCAGAAGGGAATCCCGATTTATGTTAATATTTATCGAATTACCATTTACCAAAATTTCCAGGTGCTGGCCTTGTGCGCCTTGCGTATATTGTGTGGACTCTCTTCAGGCCACAAGACACTATTGTGGAAAATGCAACGCTTTCGTCGGAGTTTACAACTCGAAATTATTCTAGTCCAGGAGCGATCGAAAGAAAAAGACAACAAAAAAAAACCGTAGAAACCTGTATCAGAAGAAATGAAAGATTATGCAGTTAAATTGAATTGCTCTTTTCCTCGCTGGTTTTTTACAGCATTCATTAAAGCAAGATCCAGAGATCGAATGTAATCGACGTCATACGATTGAAGATGATTTCTTGTCGTCTATCGAATTAATTACTCAATTATACATGTAAGTCACTTTCAATCGACTTTGTGGTTTTAATGTTCAACAGTTACGTATCCAGGTGTGGATACTATTACGACGTTTATTTATTAAAATAATAAAATAATAAATTTAATCGTTGAAGAAATATGTATAGGTACCATATATCTGGTATAAATGAACCCCGTACATACTAATATAGGTATATAAGATTTATCCTTATTCTGTAACTGTAATACATTTCTGATTTCTGAAAACCTGTTCGTCGACGAAACTATGGAAAAAACTTACTATGACCACAGCGATATGGTGCCATATTATAATTAAAAGAAAAATGAACTAGCTTGGGAATTGAAATTTTTTTGAAACGTTTGAGTGACTGTTTCCTTGTGTATTTTGGTGCAGGAATAATAACCCATCGAATATATTGTGCTACGAATAAAACTGATCAGGATATCAACATTTTTCTGCTATTTTAAGCGAAAGAATGACGATGACTAGATTAATTGATTAGCTAGAATAATTTAGCTTGCAGATTCAGATCCCTGGGTTGAAAATACTTTGTAGAATAGCCCATAAACACCTATCAAACTCTGTTAAAAAAAAAGTTGAAAAAGTACCCCAAAATTAACATTTTTTTCGGGTAGTATGTTGATATATTCTTAGGTATTTTGACCTCAGAAACACGACTCCATCGGCCAAATTAAGCTATGATTAAAGCCAATCAAGATATCTCATTTTTTCCACCCTGAAATGCAACAAAATGGCGATAACTCGATTAATTAATTACCTAGATTGATTGAGTTTGCGAATTCGGATTCCTGAGCTCGGAATACATGAAGATAAAACCAGAAGAAGAAATTTGAATATTATACCGAAAATTCAGAAGAATTTTGAATTGAAGAATTGAAGAAAATCGAAAAAAATCAACGGCTACTATAATCTTTAGATTTTCGCGATTCCTGCAACCGAAAATTGAATATTCTATGTTTTTATTAGCCCGATTTTCCTTCGTCCTGCAGTTTTGATTTCTCAATAGCTCTTGGTATATAAAATTCAAACCCCCAGATATTTGGGGGTCCGGGAGCTGGCGCCCTCCCGCGGATTTTTAAGAAACTGAGGGGGTTGTAAAGCGCCTTATAGTAGGCAACCCTCAAGAGTCATGCGTAAGGGTAGTTTGGATTTTATATATCAAGGCGCTAGTATAATGGATTAAATCCGGATTAAAAAAATCAATTCAACGAAATCAATCGAGATATCTCTATTTCTTTGCCCCGTGGAGCGATAAATCCACGATAACTTGATCATCCCAGAAACTATTTCAATCTAGTTAGCAGATTACATAATCTCTGAACTCGAAATAAATTGAAACTTGAAACTTCTGAATTATTCAGGGTTAAAATTCACGTTACAATCCAGGGGGTGCAGAACTTCAATAAATGTAATGAGAAATTATTCGCTCAAAGCGGGGGTGGGTAGTGAGGAAAGAAAGAAAGTTTTTAGTCAAATTTCGTTACTTGAAAAGATTTATCTGTGCATAAGACATTCGATTTGGATACAGATATTTAGTTTGATTAAGCTATAAGCAGCATATGACATACACTATCATATACGTTTTATTTTACAGGCTTAGGTTCAATAGCAACTCTTATCATCGGATGCACTTTGCGATAAGAAAATCCGTTTCCGCGTGCTGAAGTCGATCGTAGAACGATCCGATCGATAAATTGTCCTTGTTTTGGAAAAATACTGCTTTTTACTTATATCATTTCTTTTTCCTCTTTTCCCAAAACACATGATCGAACAAAATCAATCGCTAATCATGGTGTATCCTGTATATCACATCCACGCATTTTTGATTTTTCAGACTAACATGCATACAATCGGATAGAAAAAAATTGAACAGCAAATTTGTCCGAACGGAAGAGAGGAAAAAAAAAAAACTTTCACCATGCACAGTTCAATTTACATATATTTATATGTACATATCCGGTGCCCTTGATGAGTTTGAATTCAATTCCACGTTGTACGTGACGATTTTCATCAGTTAGGATCGATTCGTTGAACAGATAGATTTTGATCGTTTTCCTGGAGTTGACGATATCAAAATCGTTGAGCTTTACAGCCTTGGGCATGTACTAGATTACGTGTGAAATATGGTAGTCGATGTAGCGGATTCAAATAATGTTCCTTTCGACTGCCGTAATTAGTAATTACCTGTACAGCACCGTAGTCCATTATTAGCAAAATATTTGCCAATACCTTCGGATGATTGTATTCTCTTGATTATCATACTGATTGATAGAAGGAAAATGAAAGAAAAAAATTTACGCATAGGTGTATGAATAAAAGACAAAAAAAATGCGGAAAAAAAACACCGAAAGAATTCGTATCGTCGAGTAATGCATAGATAGCTGATTACCGCTGGCGCGTTATCTTTTCTCTGCGACTCCCTCTACGAGCGCAAGTCCGAGATAGATCTAGTTTTCAGCCGATGTTCGTTCCCAACGAGGCAACAGTCCGCCAAGAGCAGCAAAGACGTGTACAACACCTTTCACAAACTCCTCTAATCCAAACGTCGGTCGTAAGGTTAGTGCCAATAACAGTAAAAAATTACAATTAAAGAGAAAGAAAAATGTATTTCATCAACCTTCATTACAATTTAAAAAAAATAAGAAGATACAAAATCCACTGCGTTTCTTCTATATATACATATGGTGTTATCGAATAGACTGCAGTCAGACTGTGAAACTTTACTCAAATATCGGAACACAACAATTTTGAAAAATCATCCACATCGTATAAACAATGACTGCCAAACGTATAAAGTACAACAAATATTTATACAAGATAAATAAAATCGTGTCGTTATACCGAATTTATAAATAAATATCCACATCTGCATATTCTACAGAGAAATTTCATATTTCCCGTGTAAAACAGAATGAGGTACTTGCGGCGACGATGCGCTAGATTATATTTAAAAGAATTAAGGGGAATCAAAAATTAACGAGCGGCTTATGGTCTTCGTTACGATGGTTTACATATGTATAAATGGCTTTCGAGAGTAAAAAATTTCTTCATCTTCACATACCACGCTGAATCAACGTGAACGACGCACTATACGATGAGGCAGTAACACGAAAATACAAGAATGCTTTTTTTGCCTTCTTCGTTTTTAGAAGTGAAAGATACTTAGGTATGGTTTTCTTTTTATTCTTTGGTTTAGATCTACCATTTGTTCTATCCAAAATGTGGTACATTATAAATTGTTTTACCACAGCGGGAGTTTTAAACAAGTAAAACTAGATATACTCCAATGCTGTTTCGCCGTTCCTCTATACGAAGTCGGTTACATAACTCGATTGGATTATTTTTAGCCAGTTGCCTCACGTTTTCGTGCACACGAATTACATCCAGTCCAAAATCCTTATCATCCACTCTTCGATTGAATATGAATTTATAATTATTCGTGTCTGGAAATTTTCGGTATTTTATCGTGCACTTATACGTAGCGCATTCTTTTATCATGTACATATTTTTTCTCTTTGCGTTAGAGGAATTAAAATTTCGATCGGAATTATGAAAAGTAACCTACTTTTCGTGCAATTTATATATATAGATATGCATACATGTTTATGTACGCGATAAGAAAAATTATTGCATATGCACACATATTGGTACACAAATGTAGGTTTCATATACGGTGTACTCAATCGATATCCAAACACAAGTGCTTTTAACGCCGCGTTGCAAGTTGGAATGATAAAAGAGAAAATGCGTCGCGAGCCATGAAACTTTTTCAACGAGAGAATATATTATACCTTAACGTAATTTTTTTTTTTTGAATTAATTTTTATCATTTTATACACGCTGCAAATAATTGATGATAACAATTTTTTCAACCATACGAATACTACCTGCCTTATTGCAAGTTGAACAATTAATACATTCAGCGTTCCAATGAACTAATTAATAAATGTAACGCATCAATCGGTAATTCCATTTTCTTTCGATCGTTCGATCCTCAATAATTATGATGTCCAGCACGTTTTTCTTTTGTATATATTACATATCGTTACTCAAGTATACGTTATATACATATTGCTGATCAAGCGCGCAAGCGCACGGTGTGCACCGCGGTTCCATTTTGCGTCGTATTTGCAGTATAATCGTAATGACTTTTTGGTATGAATAATCTGCAATGCAAACAGATTAGGTTTTATATGGTTTTATGCATAATTTTTTTCTTCCAAAATGAATGAAAATAACAGTTCGATAATCAAAAGACACCTACACCGACACGTCGGATTTTAACGTATAACGCTTCACGTCGGTATTACATACCGATGAATACGTACCATCATTATGATTATAATAATTACTTCTATCATTGTTTTACCGACGGCGTAGTCGTGATAAAAATACTAGATGTCACGAAATAAACCGATAAATAATTCAATTGGCTGAAATACATCCGGGGGTCGAAACATTAGTGATTAAGTTGGATTAATTATTATATTAGATTCGAATTCATGGTAAAAATATAATTGGCGAGTCGAATAAACAGGAAAAAGTAATAATTTTAATTATAAGTGAAAATAGTATAAAATAACGTATCGATTCATCGTATATTTTATTCGAGCGTACGTATTTTCCTTCGCTATTGGTTGAAGTGGAATCGTTTAAAATCAGACACGTAAACCATTTCGAAACTTTATACACATTATATGAGTTTGGGCGTCCTGATCACGAGGTTATATATACATGAATATATAGGTATAGATATTTGTACACACGTATGAGTATCCAACTGAAGCTAACCAAAGAGAACTTTTCGTTTTTTTTTCTGCCTTTTGCCTTTATCCTCCGTGAGTTCGTATAATATAAATGTAAGCCTCGCGGGATTGATTCTGGTTCATTTTTCCATACGAGATAGTCAGACTTAGAGTCAGAATCAAACTCGCCAAGCGTACATATACCGCGGTTTGGGATCAGACGCGCGGCGTCGAAGCGGTGAATAAAAATGAACGAGGAATTGAAAATAAAATAAAGAGAAACAAGATATAACTATATACGTGTATGTACATTATACACGTATATTCGTGCATGTGTGAGCAGACGATCCGATGTGTGTTGTGCGGTTAAAAGCAGCCGGAGACCAACACGAAGTAAAATTTGTAGGAAGACTATCGAAGTCTGGCCTTGGACGGCCAAAGATTCTCTCCTTATCCCTCTCTTTTTCTCTCTCTCTACTACTTGATTCTCCGTCCGTTGAGATTCTATACATAAAAACGTATACGTACAACTAGGTAGGAGTACACGAATGTACGTAGATACGTTCTACCTACATACGTACGTCAAGAATATACTCAAGCTCCCAGCTCGCGCGATTTTAAGGTCACCGCACATCGTCGTTTCGCATCATGTAGACGTTGCGCAATGTACGTACATGGATAGGTTTATAATAATAAAACATTCACAAGTATTTGTATGTATGGCATAAATAATATCATCGAGATAATAATTGTCTTCTGTACGTATAAAAAAAATATAAATCTCTGCGGTTGAAAACGCCCTTCACAGTATATTTCAAACGAACTTTATGAACTTACCAGGGTCAGAATCCATTCCACCGAATATAAATACCATTTGTACATTTTGAACGTATAGATAGAGCTATGCGTGTCTGCAGTTATTTACTCATCGACATCGAATATCTCATTCGAACGCTGCACTTGATTATTGGATATCATACGTATGCATGCATGTGTGGTATATTTTCACGATATACAATCAATCGAGTCATTTTTCACACCCGATAACGCCAGTTTTGAAAACATCAAGTACAGATTTATGATTAAGAAGCATTGAAAAGAAATAAAAAAATTAGCTACAGCTGCCCCTTTTCAAAAAGTGGTTTATCCAGGATACTTGTTGTAATTACCTACTTTGATTTGACTTTATATGTTCGTGAGATACGGTTTTGTTTCTACAATGGCGTATACCCAGTCGAGTAATATTTCCGCATGGTGATGATTTTTTAACTCCAAACGATTGGCCTTGGTTGGCAGACCCAAAAACTCTCGCGCGAACCAACGGAAGGAATGGTTTTTTGTTTCTTTTCTCCTCTTTTTATAATTTCGTTTTTTATTCTTCTATTTTTCAACTCCTTTTTTTATTCTTATTTTTACTTTTTTATACCGAATAACGGTTTTTATTGGTGCGATATATGTTTATACCTACACGGCGAATAAGTTATACCGATTTTTGGCACATATGGGTGTGTCGGCGAATAAATTCAAAAGATTTCTCAATTTTTTTTTTTTTTTCAAGATGGTGAAACTGACTGGTTCTCCTACGTTCATTTTAATACAACCTATGTGAGAATAAATTTCGATGGTTATTTTTTCTTTGTAGTAAGCACTATAAATACATGCTAATTTTTTCAATTTTTTCCTGATTAATTGATTCCTCGCTGTACGTTTTACTCTTGAAATAGAATTATGATAAGCATGAGTTTCGCAGAAAATTTTTCAATATTTTTGTCTTTTTCCTCTTCTTCCATGTATACGCTGTCGGTGATACGCGATTCCGCCTCCCGTTTCACCATATCCGTTATCTGAATGTACAATTTTATTTTAACGAGGCTACAGAATTCCTGTGCGGTTTGCCATCCTCTTTTTTTAATATTTTTAATTTCTTTTTATGATCATTATCATCATCTACGCGAACGATAACGAGCAAAGGCTCGAATAAAATGTTTCACACAACTGACAACTATTTCATTCGCGAACTTTATATATTTGCAATTAATCCGGATAGTAATTGTATCCCCCAATAGAAATTTTCATTAATATGTTAGTTTTTTTTGTTCCGATGAACCAATGATCCCTTCTATTCGGCAGTTCAAACACCGATGACATGTTATATACGGTACGTTTCGCGACAAATCGCCTATAGTCCGTGACAACATTTTTTACCATAAAGTTTGCGTGATTTACAGCATACCCTCTTAAAACCCGAAAATAATTTAGTTTCCGAAGGTAGCTTGAATAATTTATTGTAGAAAAAAATGTAGAAAAGGTATTAGTTTTATTCTCACACTGAGGCTGGATGATTTATCACGAAATGTCCCATATGTATGAATATACGTAGAATTTTGTCATGCATACACATGTACATTTCTTTATATCCACGTACATATTTACATAGCCAGCTATTGCTCGTTTGCCAACTGCCTGCAGGCTTCATATCTCCCCGACGTTTCTTCGCGGTTTGCAAATTATGCTAGACATGTATTTATGTATGTTATATCCTATGGAATTGCATATTGTAAACTGCAATGTTTTAAACTCATTATACAGTTTAGGCTGCAAGCTGCGCTGCATCTGGCGGAATGATTAATTAATATTTTTCAGTCTCTTCCGTTTTACAATTTCATTTCTTTTAAGGTATTTTAAACTGCTCTATGAAATAGCGGTTCTTTAACAAGTACGTGTTTTTTAAGTATTTAAATTCTTCCGCGTCGTCGTCGACTCACGTCGAGCAGATACCAGGTATATATGGATAATATCCACAGGTATATTATGGCATACCTTTTCTACCTACACACCGGTATAGGTATAATATCCGTGAACGACCTGTTGCTGTTTCCTCCTGCTATTACCGTACGTGTGTTAAGAAATGCACATTTTTTCCTCATACGGTATATAAAATATACACACGTTTCCTAGTTAATACTTTAAATATTCGCCAAATTATTATACATTACGTATACATAGCGACTATTAAAAATAAATACATACACCTCAACACACGCGAGTATTTCAATTTTATAAATATAAGTACAGGAGAAAAACAATGCGGGTACAAAGCTGACGTAGTAGATATTATATGGCCGTTGATAAAGCAAGTTTCGAATATCCTCGTACTAATACGCTGACAAACCGGTCTAATATGGAGGTAAGAAAAAAAAAAATGAAATGAGGAAGAAAAAATTCTTTTTCTTCGAACAAAATAAAACTCGTCTTCGTTATTACCTGCACCATTTATCTATACATAGGTATATAAGGTATACAGATTTGTTTAAAATATGTATTGATCAGAAATTTTTAGCACGTCCTCCGTACTCATTTATTAATTTTAATTTTTGGAAATTCTATTCTTTCGTTCAGGGTTTATTCAACGAATCGCAAATTATAGTGGATAAAATATCGTATCCAATTATTCGGTACACATGGAAAAAATTAAAAAACTTCTCAACGTCCATCCCACGTACATGTTACATAGGATGCACGAGTCGTCGCTTATTGTTTAGCCTTGGGATTGAATCTACGTCACGATAATCGCGTCGTTGTGTGTAATATACATGAGCTAGAAGAGGCTCAGAAAAGAAGAAGAAAAAAAAAGAAAAAATTAATTACACTCACGTACGTACCAACTATCGGTTGCATACGTATTAGATTTTCTATAGATTACTGCATATGTTGACGAGAATTTTTAGTTGTAATTTTTTCCTATTTCTACATCAGAAATTTATCTCTGATTTTTTTTTATTCTTTTTATTTTCTTTTTGTGCGGGCATAGGACATTGATTACGATGTACGTAATCGCGGTGATTACCCGGCGTCAATAACAGTGGAAGAGAGAGAAAAAATGAGGATAAAAGACAAAAGTACATGTACTCGAATCTGATAAATTATATGCATGTGATAGTATAAAGTCAATTCATGTATTTCATTGCCTGCATTAGAAACGACTGTATAATAACTATTGTATCAATAATCTTGGAAATAAGATCCAGATCGTAGAAATTTTTATTTTTATCTCCCTAAAATTCTTCAGGTTTAATGCGAGGCAGCGAAACGGTTTAATAATGGCATAGAAATTTTGAAATAAATCGATGCAACGTTATGAATGATGAAGTAGATGAAAAAACATCGAAAAAATTTTGTTATTTCGATCATCAAGTTTCAATCGGAACATGGAGAGTAGAATGAAAAAAATTTTCTATCGCCCAAATATGATATCTATAATGCGTGTTGGCTATACGGGAATTACTTGGCGCGAAGCACTGGGCACTGGGCGTCGGCTGTTGGCGCCGCGGTCGTATAGATTGCTAGAATCTCAACAATATTGATCGAAATTTGTTAATGTGTAAGAATTGAATCATACACACGTATATACCAACACATCTGCGTCGTATATACGCTGGATCTAGGTACACATTCCAAAGTAGTTCGCATGTATATGTATATTCGGATCTGCACGCAGAAAAATAAGGCCAAAAGGGTGTGTAGTATAAGCATTGGTATATTCAGTTAGTTGGATGCTGTCCATGTAATATCTTCGTGTGTTGGTACGAGTTGCGGTATATCAGAATCTAACTAGTTACATCTACATCATGCACCCCATGAGCACATAGGTATACCTATGTATTAAAACGGGTATCTCAACACGCAATTTCAATATTCACTCACTTCCTATATACCTATGTATACATATGTATAACACACACACAAACACGTGTACGAGTATATAGGTACAGACACACATGAGCACCCACACAAACGAAACACAGCGAAATGGAGCCAAGGCTACGGTCGTTATTTCGACACGTGCAGACGACAGGAGTGCCCCAATTTTATTCTGGCGCTGCAAAAAAGAAAAAGTAATATAAGAAAAAAGAGAAAAAAAAAACGATAAAACCATCAACGTGAAAACACATACGTATAACAACACCGTGACGATGAGCTTGCCTTTTCTCTACTTTTACATAAGAAAAAAAAAACCAAAAAGCAAAATGAAAAACGAAACAGGAAAATAGTAGGATATTTCCAAATTTCAAAATGATAATATACGCAATAATCGTACTTTTTCTCTTTGGTTTGTAAAACGTATATGCTGAGTATTTTATGTATGTGTCATACGCGCAAGTAATTAGTCACTGATGAATTTTTTATTCGTTCATTTGTATAGATAGCAGAAGCAGTTTGGGCGTGATTTTATATGGTAAAATTTAATTTTTGACCGTCAATTTTTTTTTTAACGATCGCAAGTACTCGTCGAATAGATACACGTATATCGAGCGAGTGTAATGTAATACATGAATGGGAAAAAGTTCTTATATAAAATGTAATGCATACTCGATGAACATGTATCGATTGAATATACCTATAATAATCGATATGATATCGACTTCGGCGACGTTATAAGAAAAAAAAAATATAGATTTTCAAAATGCACTCACTGTGCATGCAGATGTACGATAAACTATACGTCATATATACTGGTATGTTTTATTTACTTTATCAGATTGCAGGACATGTTTACCCTGTACTCATATCGTGCAATAAAAGTGTAAAATCGATACCCTCCCTACGTACTACGAATGCAAAATTTATACATATATACTGTTTCAAAGAAAAATTACTCACTGCAGTATGACGGTCTCGAGTTGCAAAGGTCTCTCGATGTTGAATTTATTTTGTTAATTTCTTTTTTTTCCCGTTTCCTCCACAAACGCGATTTGCTTCAGTTTGCAAATGAATTAAACTGTGCATTCCTGCCTGATCGTCTTGTCGTTTTATCAGTTATATTTAGACCTATATCTAGTAATTCTGTATGGCCATATGCATTTGCGAGAAGCAGCCTGATTCTTTCCTTATGGCAAACTCGTGGTGAACGTATCATATTAACAATATTAATCGTATATATATATTATATTTGCGTCGCTATGTACAATAAGCTGCACAAATATTAAAAAGCTTTCTCAAACTAGTTGTAACTTTATAACTATATGATATAATTATAAGGATATGCATATATGCATGAGTATAGATTTTGTACAAATGCGTTTGATATATTATCCCGCGGCTCTGACGCGCGTAACAATTTCTCTTTTTATTTTATTCTCATTTTCCTTCTTGGTATTCATTTATATCTTTATAATGAAACTCGGTATCATTTCCTTCGTTTCGAATGCTTGATAAGAACTAATTTATATGTACATAATAACGTATAAATCATACATGCCTATATCATATACAGTGTTTTTGTCAATAGGAAAAATTCAGCAAACCTATTAACTAATTAATTGTGTTCCCATATATATGTATATATAGTACGTATGTGCCTATGACATCAATCTAATTAAAAACCTATTTTCGATTACATCCCTCAGACACACGACGCGACGCGACGTCGATATTGTACGTATTGGTTGATTAATTTTAATTGCCCTCAGGCAGATGTCTTAATTTGAACGTGCCAGGGATGTATGTACACATATATATTTATATATATACACATACACAATGCAATTAGAAAACCTTTCAGACAAAATTCGTAGCATTTAATCAACGGAGGGTGGAATATCTAAAATTCTAGACCGCAGATCTTTAGTGTGTCGTTAGACTGAGATTAGTTGAAAGAAATTCTTTTGATTACTTTTTTTATTTTATATTTTATCCCCTATTGGAAAAAGTAAAACTGTGTAGCTAAAATAAAAAAAAATATCTGGCAACGTTGCCAAAAAAACTTCCGGTCATAATATTCTGATATCTATGTACGCGCTATTTGACAATATATAGCACTATACATGGAATATACTTTACGGTATATAATATAAATTTTTTAACGAATGTCACTTGGCACTGAAGTCATGTGGGTCAGACTGTACGAAGATGACCTTTTCCCACATAGAGCATCTCTCGGAACATCTTCTGCCTTTTTTTTTTGCAGTCTCCTATAAAATTAAGTCGCGATATGTATATCATTATACTATACATATACTTTTTACCGTACATCCCGGAAGACGAAAAGAAGGCGTTCCATATTAAAAAATTGAAAAAATAAAATAGGGAAGAAGGGTAGGATTCTTGGCTGAGCCATCCTTGGATTAAATTGTACACTGCAAACTTCCTCACATCCCTTTTTTTCAATACTAGTCACAAACTTTGTGGTGGGAAATATTTTGTTTTTGTAAGTTCGAAGCCGATTGCTGCTGGCCATGAATTCGATTTTTATTTCTCATTACATATATATATTAATTAATTACTTGGATACGAATATCATCTACAAATTATCGCATAACTCTCGCGGCTGTTCATCGTACAGTCGTATCATCAATCCGACGCCTATATTTTTTTTTTTTTTCATGCGCTCAAGATAATTATGATCTTTTTCCGTCGTACATCGCAAATTAGGTACAAACGTTTGTGATGTGAACTTCAACATTTTTTTTTTATGGTCTAGCACGCTGTACGTAACAATGCCCAGCGTTTTTAGGCGGTTGGCAAACCTGGATACCGGAAGCACGCATTATCATTAAAGGCCAAGGTTTTTGTGAAATGTCAAAGGATCCGATATGTGTGAGAACACTTTGTTAGATATATTGTTACATAATATTTACAAATCAATTTAAATCTCGAACAAAGCACATATATGAGGGGGCATAATTTCTTAATTTTTTATACATGAGAATCGCTGATTTCGTTCTTTTAAATTCGTACGCACGTATGATATAGTAGAACTAACTGGTCGTGCAGAAATATTGGGGTGTTGAAGAGGAAAAAAATGTTCAATAGTTTTAGAGCGATTGAAAATTTTACAGACGATTACGTACAATGTCCATAGGTATAATAGTATTAAAATATTAAAATTTTTTGTTTCTTCGTCTAATATGTGAACCGAATAGAACTCGTAAATTTTTTAATTTTTTTTAATACGAGTATGACGTGATAACTACGAGGTCAACAGGCTAGTAAAAACTCGTAATTAACCCAGAGCAGTATAATAGTAGTAGTTAGTTAGCGCGGGCGTCGCGACGCCTGGGTAGGACATATATATGGTCGATGGCTGTCGCGTCGATGTCGGCAGGACACAATGTAACGCGCGTTTCAGGGACTAGGAAATAAAATGCTATGCCAACGAAGGGTCCAGAGTTTGCTTTTGATAAATAAAAAGAAAAAATAACAACAATAGTAGATCATAATTAGAAACTGCTGTTTTATTGTTTTAATTCATATTATATGTGCATCCATTCCGCGAGACGACAGCTGACTGTGGAGGACAAGGTTATCAGACCAATAATGTTTTATCAACACATGTATTACATAGACATTTAGTGTATATGTTGATTCGAACATGTACAGTTCTTGTAGATAATAATTGGTATGAAATTATCACGCAAATTCATCGAGCCATAAGCGAAGAGTCGCAGTAAAATGAAAACAGCTGCTGCTGCTGCTGCGGCGCCTGTCTGGAATTTAAATATAATGGATGAAAAATATTGTTTATAAATACGACGTAACGCAAGGTGCGAGTCGGTTTTTTGTTTTTTTTTCTAAGGGTACTACATCTCTCACATATGCGAATGAAATAGAAATTTGACACCGGCCGTTCTTAATTTCTATAATATCATATCATATGTATATACGCGAGAATAATTTAATGCGAGAGTGGATACGTTATATATATATTTTTTTTTATGTATTTATATATGTATTGTAGCGTCCATGTGCATTATTATAGTCGTGGGATATAAACTATGGATCCTCTCTGTGCCACGCCCTGAAGACGATCTAGGTATACGTATACGTATAAAAGTCCGTGACTCGTGAATCGTGACACAATTTTAGCGCTATGGGGGAGAGAAAATGTTTAACAGCACGAAGAACCGCTCCCATTTAATCTCGCAAACGTTATACGTATAGGTATATTTGCTACACACGTTATATACATTCCAAGTTTACTTCGACCTTTTAACCCATTCGATCAAGGTCCAAGGTTACATTAGCTGGTCAATGGGAGAAATAAAAAAAATTATATTTAGTAGCAAAAACGAAGACAGACGAGAATTGGAACGGAAATAGGTAAAAAAAAATTACATAGCGTATAGTAGCTAGATTAAAAAATTACGTCAATTATTTCCAAACCGTATACTAAAGTACGACTGATTTATGAAAGGTCATCTAAAAGTAAACAAGAAATCTTTGATAACACCATATGAATAAATTCGCACATTTTTACCCACGATGGTATGGTATTGAATAGATAATCCAAAAGATGGGGATTTTAATTTCATTTCATTTTTTCTTCTTACAGACAAATCTTTTTAAGTTATGGACAATAAGGGCAACCCACCTCCCGGCTTTATGCCACCACCGGCATACGGCCCTCCACAACCAGGTCAACCCTGTAAGTATACATGCGAAACATACATTTACCATAATGATAATGATACACGTGGCAATGAATTAATACAAATTAAATAATATGTAAAATTTTTCATTACCAACGATTAACTCGGGTTGTATAATAATTTGGTTGAGCCTCACCTACTTCCGTAAATGAATTTCACCGTTATTTGAATTATTCTTTAATTCCTCATATTTTAGAATGCAATTGGCATTGAATTCTATTTCTGGCAACTGATGCGGTATAGCAGCTGACACGCATTATATCAGTGGTGTAGTTCATTTCCTAAATTATATTATAATTTAATATATAACAATAGTTTAGTTTTCACGCGGCAATAATTAACGGTATTTTTTCTATTTCTAGCTGTGGTGATCGTCCAGGCCCCAGCTTTGGGCCCAGAAACGGCAGCAATGACCTGTCCCCACTGCCGTGCAAATATTTCAACCCGTGTCGAACAATCATCGTCAACTAAGACTCACCTCTTCGCTCTGCTTCTTTGCATACTTGGGTAATTACTTTTTCTTCTTGTATTTTCACAATAATAAAATAATCAACTTAGATTTGTTTCTCAATAGTTAGAACTATAAATTTTCAAAACTTCTAGAGAAGCAAAAAAGACAAAAATCAACACATTATATGAATCATAATATTTCTTTTTACTTCTCTACACTGTACCGTTCAGAAAGAGATCACATAAGTAGTTGGAAATTTCTTAAACTGAAAAATAATTACATTCGTTCAATTTCTTTTTAAAATTTTAGGTGCTGGCCTTGCGCTCCCTGCCCATACTGTATGGACAGCTGCTTGACCAAGAAGCATTTTTGTCCAGCTTGCAACGCATTCATTGGAGAATACAGCAATTAGGCGCGATGAATATTTAATTAACTGTGCCTATATACATATATATATACACATATATATATATGTATTTACTATTTCATTTAAAACTGACGGTATTCACAAAAAAAATATATATATATAACAACGATATACCAATAAAAAATAATATTAAAATGGAAATTTTTTTTTAACAAAATTACAAAATATATAATGAATAAAGAAAAAATCCAGTTCGAATCAAAAAATAATTATACTATACTCGCCTATGGCATACATGCCTATGTAATGACATTATATAAAGATATATACATAAATATATTACATATATATATTTCTTATACGAAACACAAATAAGATGAAAGAATAATACTATAATATAATGAAAGTAAAACAAAAGAAAAGTAACTAACTATATAGAGAATATGAAACAGAAAAAAGAAAACAAAATGATTAAAACTAAATCGGTCAAGTAATATGAGTTATTATATTAACGAAACTGTTTCAATCGAAGAAAAGAAGCACATTCACTCAATATTTGCTAGTTCGGTTTTGATTATGTATTTAATTACCAAATTGGTACATACCATATGCCGGGATTCCAAAAAAATATACACAAGAATGTTTGCCATACTGTTTTCCAGTACAAGTATAGTAATGGCACGAAAACTGTACTATCATTATAACTCATATTATATTATACGAAAAAAATAACTCTGTCAATTTTTTCTTTACATTTTTTTTTCATCAACCTTACTATAATTTCCAATCGTTTTTTTATTATATTGAATGTTTTTTCGATTCATATTTTCGCATTCATACTTTTATGTATTATGTATACCTCTCCACTATTATACCCTGTATGAAAATTACAATATGAAAAACAAACAAACAAAACTTCGCACGCTTACTGTGATCGTTGAGTTTTAGTTGATAGATTTAACTTTTCTACAATACGCAATGTGTAATAGATTAATTTTTATAAAATCTAATCAGAATGGAAAATAAAATATTTTTATCTGTCGCCAAGAAGGAATCATTTTTACAATAGATTGTTTGAATATTATGTAGTTTATGAGTTTTATATATGAATATACATACATAAATATGTGAAGTGCATTTGAGAACTACACGTGTAATAACGATATCCATACATAATATAATGTATGTAATTTTGCGTCCGCGTAATCGTTGCTCTATGTACGAAATAATTTTTACGATACGTAGATGTACGTTATTACAGATATTTTTTAAAACCATTATCGCGTAATGAAAGTCATTAAGAGATGAACAATTGAATAGTTCTTCGAATAAATAATACACTAGAATACAATTACCTCTGTCTATAATATATATTCAGTCAACGTCTTCTGGATGAAAAGAATTTGAATTCTTCATCATATAATCGTTCAATTCATTGCAATCCACAGCTTCTGAGAGTTAACGTGAAACAATTGTTATAAATTGTTCAAAACTAAATAACATTAAAACTAAGGAATTTATTGTGTACTTAGGAGGATTTATTATCAACATGGGGCAAAAAAAAACTGAAGATGATTTACGCTCACATTTATTAGATGTGACTTACACTATTATACGTTATATTGATCGTGATTCACTGTACAAGATTAATGAATTACTAACCGCGATACTTTTGATTCTGGGCTTGAGTCATCTACTGATAATAACCACGAGCAAACGTACGAAACCGTGAATCACCTTGGTATTATCATTGAATTGAATTGATGCACTTATTCTTCGTTAATAAATGCGATCAATATTCCGACATTTTCCAAAGATCTATAATATGTATAAAAATACCTTCACGTGTCTTAATAAAATTCAGATATTTTCTTACCTATATTTAGGTATATCTGTATAACATTCATAAAACGCTGTTACGACATAATGAACTTTTCGAAGAATCTAAAAAACGGTAATATGCATTCATGTTACAACTGTTTGATAACGTTTATAGTTTATGTAAAGTATATAAGAAGCGGTTTTGATTCGTCTACTCCCTACTTCTTTATTCTACAATTTGTAATACCTAATAATCCCAAATTTATTAAGTGTTATGTAAGTACGTGGTGCCTGTTCTCTGTATTGTATGTACACTCTATTTACTCGTTTTTCGCTTATGAAGATGATTTCGCTTTTGAAATCATTCCAACTAAATCAAATTATATGCATTTATGTGTGGAAGACGGACCGTAATAAATCATTGTTGATCATAAATAATACGCCCATAGTCGATTTAAGAGGTATTTTCATTTTTTGTTAATCATTACAGTGGAAAAATACTATAATTCCTTTCCATTCGTGCATCGTTTTCATTATAGCTGGAATTAAAAAACTGACCTCGTACCACGCATTGAAATCATTCAAATTGCGACAACAATGAGCAACAAGTGCATGTTGGATTGCCGCATATAAGGCGCCTTGGAATCTAGTACGATCATTGACCAGTGGAGTACGATAGCCAGCAAAAGTAAAGTGAATTCAAACGAGAAGAGAATGAAAAAATTGCATCGTATGCAATAATTGTAAGCATATCATATTATTCTTGGATCAGAATTGACAGAGGATTTTAATTACTTGCACCGTCTGGTTGTTGAGTAACAATGTGGTTTCTGCAAAATAGTACAGGTAATCTTGGTTATGAGGTATTGTTTATTTCTTTGGTTAACCTAGAGTCGCTTCTAATGTAAGATATTTTCGAAGGTGATATAATTTACCTGAAGCCAAATAAATCAATGGTAGTCGGCCGTAAATTAGAGGCCGATATTGTTTTAACAGACGATGCATCGATCAGTAAATTACATGCCACGATCATAGTCAGGCCAAAAACAGCTTTCAAGGTACGATACATGTATTGCTATATTTTTTCTATAATTAAGATCTTGGTCTTGTTTCATCTAATTCCCAGCAATTTTTCAGCACAATGAACCGAGTTCCATAGTAATCATTCAAGATACTCGGTCAAAGTATGGAATTTTTATAACAGACCAAAATAACCAAGCGAATAAACTTACGCCAGGTGAACATACCCTTAGCCCAATGGACAAAATTAGATTCGGATTACAGCATCATACATATACGTCAGTGGAAACGATTAATCAGCCATTTGTTCTTTGATTAAGTATTCCTTTTTAATACATTGTGCAAATATTTCAGGCTTCATTTCATTCATCTTATTACATCAACATCTAATCTAAATGCTGAAGAAAAGTCTGAGCTGCAGAATATAATAAATACTTTGGATGGGGTAATCATCGACAAATGGGAAGAATACTCCACTCATCTTACCGTTTCAAATGTCACACTGACTGTTCAGGTACATATAAAGGACATGATTTATTTTACACTGTAATTTCATGATTAAACTGTTTGTGTGATTCATCTGTAATTTATTCATCGCAGGTTGCTCAAGCACTAGCGTTTGGCACCAATATAGTAGGCTTAGAGTATTGGCGTGCGGTATCTCAGGCTATGGAAGCCAATGCCAAGCTACCCAGCATAGCTGATTTCATACCTTCAATTAATGAAGGGGTCATTAACAAGGATTCAGTTTCTTTAAAACCGGATTCGAACCGTAGAACTCTTTTCAAAGATCTGGTTTTTGTGTACTTTTCTGATTCCCAGCACGAAGTAACTAGTATTGTCAAATGTGCAGGTAGATTTCAGTTACTCATTTCAATCTCTGATATTGTTAAATTTCAATAATAATTCACCAGTTAAATATGGCATTTTATTTCAGGAGGGAAACATTTATTGTTCAAGGAGAATCGAATGAGCATCAAACAACTCTGTGCTACTAATGTTGTTGTGTTACAACTTCCAAACGATTCTTCACAACCCTCGCAAACTACGATAGAGTCGTATATTTCAATTCGTAAGTTTTGTCTTGCTTGCGATTCTTCTACATATGCTCGTCATTACTTCTTTTACGTTTTAAAAATTTCTTAGCTCACAACTGATCCCGAATTATTATTTCATGATTGTCGTTCTCATAGAACATGCTTTGGGAAAGCAACAGCGGAGACTTATTCCTGATACTGAGATATCGCTTGCCATTTTGTACTCTTCCATTGAGAAATATTGCAATCCAAGGTTCAACTTTGGACGATTAATCAGCGCCCGACAAAAATCTAAAGAGATTGCAGACGCGACTATTTTAGCTCCAGATACAGAAGATGTGTCAGCAAAACTAAGCCGCACATGTGTGGTAATTAATGCAACTCCCACATCTTCTGAACAAACGCCGGAATTTGATGATTCAAGTACACCAGGCATGTTCGTTGGAAAAAAGTCTTCCGATCAAGGCAATTTTCGTTCATTGTCAAGTAATGTAAAAACAACTCAACGGCAAGCTCTAAAAGTCGGAAAGCAGAGAGATTTGGAAGATTCATCCCACAAGGGATTTCTGACAATTGATGAAAAAATATCCAGTATTGAATCTAACAGTACCAAAGTAGTCACTAACGAACATGAATCTGTCAAGAAATTTGGGGTCGGCAGTAAGCAAGAACCGCCTATGGTACTCTCAGACGAACAGAACCTCGATCTTCGAACAATGCCACAAGCTCCAATAATTTCCATGGAAGAAAATACAGTCAACCGAGAGTCAGGCGATTCGACTAGAATGGATGTTAATCCGTTCTCACAGCTATCAACCTCACAACGTGGTAGTCTCAGACATATCAAGCGAGAAAGAGAGCAGGAGATAAACCTATTTTCTTTCATAAATGATGTACCAAGAAAGAAAATCCCCAAATTGAATGTAGCCGATGATTTATTCGAGCTTTTCGAAGATCCAAATACTACAAAAGCAGAAGAAGAAAATATGTTTGAAAAAAAACTTGTTAACATAAAAGTAAAGGATCAGAAAAAAAGAAAGCGCCTATCTGTTTCTAGCAATGATTCGTCAATTGAGGATGTCAAACCGCAAATCAAATCGGACGTTTCTGATCATGATAGTGACAATGATAATGCGCCCCTAGTTCAGTGCAAAAAGCAGGATGCCTCGGTAAATTTTGAAATTCCAATTGAATTAGCTGATTTTATTGTATACCAGACGAACTTCAATGCCAACTTATGTTAACGATTCTATTTCAGGGGGATGACACGTTCGGAACAACAGTACAACCCCTTTTTCGTACGGATATCGATCTTACTACGACTGATGCTGAAGTAAAGTACAAATCTTTTGTCAAAGTACGTGGTTCAATGTTTCTAACTATGTTGTCTATATCTATAATTTGTGTCAGTTTGAGAAAATCAATTACAAATATGCGCTTTTATAGATGTACGCACTGTTTCCGGCAGAAAGATTCAGTGTCAAAAGAATGACTCCGTGGGAACCTGAAGACGTCATCAAAGCTGAAATTTCCATAGAAGAGTCATCCTCAAGTAATGATTCAAATGATGGTTTTCAATTCGATGAAAATGCACCTCGAAAAGTGAAAGCGAAAAAGTAGTCACATGCCAAGGAGTTTTTACGTCGGTGTTAGTTGCAAAAACTATGTTAAATTATTCATACTCTGTAGTACATTACTCGTTCCAAGCAACATATGTTTGAAAATCATTTGAACGATTTACTGAACAAGTATATCGTTCCATAGTTATTCATATAATTTCTGTAAATAATAAATATTTTATAGTTATAAAAGTCGTGGTACAAACGTTTACTCGAGTCCTAGGTAACTGACAAAAACATTAGATGGACATATGAGAAGGCCTGTAATAATAAAATTCAGTTCGTCATGTATCCGCTGACATCATCGTCGGAATATTTACTGTTTGTAATGTAGCCACAACTATGTACCGAATGTAGAGTTCGATCCTTCGGACTTGCCACAGATCTTGGGCTGTTCTTTGCACTCACAGATACTTCTTCAAACACTTTTGAACAGTGAGTAGTTTCATATGTCTCTGTTGCCTGATTTTTATTCTCATTTTTAGCAAACATCATTTCTAAACTGCATATCACGTTGACTAATTCCTCTTCCAGTTGTGGATCGCATGAGAATGATACCATTCCTGGCTCACAACCAGGAGCACCTTGTAAATATAATTGAAGTAGTTTTAATACAGCGAACCGGAAGTAACAAATTATAATCTCTTTCATATGGATTCAAACCTTGCGTGTCCTGCACATTCTCCCACCGTGTTAAGGCTTCTTGTAATGGTTTATAGAGCTGGCGGCGACCCGGATTGAACCATGTGCAGACTTTGGTATCTATTTGAGATTTTTCGTCGGGACTAAGCAGACTCCAGCTCAAAAATAACTGCTTCAATCGTGGCACTATCAAATACGCGAGGTGGAAAACTGACCTCAATTTAGGATGAATTTTTAGAACTTAACTTTCACAGGGATATGTACCTTCTGGGATTAGCATGAATATCGCATCACATATTTGTTCAAAAACAGACTCATCCATCTTTTTTTCGATATTAGGCTTAATGTTGTTAGTAAAAGTCGATTTTGACTGCATCTTTAATTTCGTGTGGCAGGATTCCTATCAATTTGACGCACGCAAATGACTATCAATGAAAATGCACTGATTGTACATCAGTGGAGTGAAGATAGAACTGTAGGCTATATTCACAACATGGATATGAAAACACCTATGGTTTCCTTCTGGCTTATGATGAACAATGATTGAATGGTGATGGTTTTTGAAAATAACCAAACAATATAAAATACTTTGTGTAGTATTTATTTCGAAAAGTTGTACAATTACTTCTTCGCCGGCTTCTTTGCTGCGGGTTTCTTCGCAGCAGGCTTGGACGCCGTTGCAGCGGCCTTAGCTCCTTTCTTGGACTTCTTCTTAATCCTGAAGAATGCGTTTGTCCTTAGTTTATTCCTGACCTGTCTAGCCTTGCGAAGCTTGAACCGGTCGAAGTCGCTCAAAGCCGCTCTCTTTTGAAAATAAAATATGCAAACACCTATTAGTTTCAAACTTTACAGTCAACAAAAAAGTTTTGAAATCATCAAGGCAAATTCAGAAAAAATATGGCTTCATTTATGTGTCAGCCGGCAATTCCTATCAAGAATTAAGGTTCATCATGCGAACAAAATGGGCATAAGTGGATTCTAAAAGAGAAATTAAAGAAATATGGGTACCAAATTACCTTCTTCTTAGCCTCGACTTTTTGGGCCCACATAGATTTGCTCCATAATTCATCTATCTTGCCAGCCTCCCATGCTTTGCGAACGACACGAGTTGAACCAGTGTAAGGGAAACGTAGGCGGAATTTTGTCAAGTGCAACTGACTCAAGCGCATCTGACCGCGTGGTATGTTTGAAGCTGGTCCATCAATCAAGACCTAAAGAAAAAAAATGATTGTCAAAGGCAAATATTCTCATGAAGCATTCAGAGCATGGTGATGAGTATATAATCAGAACTGATGTGATATCTTCAATTATGTATCAGTCGGCAATTCCTATCAAGAATTAAGGTTCATCATTGAGTCAAAGGATATTGTTACAGCAGGTTAGTTCACAAGCTTGAATAAGGAAAGACAAGGATACTTACCCTGTTTTGATCAATGATATCAACAATTGTGACAAGCTTGCCTTCCTGTGGGCCTTCACTAACATAGGCCACGCGACCCGTCTCAACGAACCTCTGGAACGGCTGTAATTGTAAATAAAAATAATTAGTATCGCCGAGTAAGTGTAACGTATATGAATGCCTCCACAAAATCAATAGTCCGGAAAACCGGAAATTTTTGAAAAGTTTCTGAAGAGTTGTTCGAAGTTGTACTGAATGATCTCAATAATATTGCTGATGAGCAGAACCGTGTATAACACTGGCGTATGCCATGTGGCGTGCGTAAAGAGCCGATGATAGAAAGGTTAAATTTCCATGTGAACGGATCTGTATATTTCGACGACCAGGGCAAGCGTACATTAACACTGTTTTATAGTCGTCATTCGTGATGTGATAACCAAGTAATTAAAAATTTGCGAGGGTTTTATCGAGAAAACTGACGTTAAAAGAAGAGCAACAGTGTGCTTACCATGGTTAACCGGAAGCGAAAGACCTAAAGAACTAAAATGGGAACTGGCCGGACGTGGTGTCAATTCTTGAGGTCAAGCTCAAGTCTGTGCTGAAGAAATGTTCGATTTGACGAAGGACTCTTTTACATAGTTTTACAGTAGAAAAATCGGTCAAGTTCTATTATTACAAGAAGATAGCGAAGTCCAATTTCGAATAAATAGAGCGAATCATTGAAGCCACAAATGTTACCGTATAATCGAGCTTTCGTTAAAGTAAAGCTTGTGGTCGTCGTTAGAGGGCATGTCTTGTTCGAATTCACATCTTTTTGAATTGCTGCGCTACAACTAGAGGGCAATAGTTAAACGCATATTGTGTAGGATGACTGTGTTTAAAGGGTAGTGTTAGAGGTGTGTACGATTTGTTTAGACATGGCGGTGGTGATTGTGTTTACACCGATTGAATAATCTAAATCAGCGCCGAAGATATTCGCTGACTGTCAAAAATGGTAAGAAGAAATATTTACTACCCTAGTTTTTGATGATTTGAATCTCGCTCTGTCACTATATAAATTTAATATGAAATTTGTTGAATGAAGAAGATTTACTCACAGTTACACATTTTTGAAATTTTTTTCAGATCCTGTCCAGGGCAAAGCCTGCGTCTACAGATAGTGGCAAGAAAACTAATTTCCGAAAAGAGATCCCAAAGTTAGAGGATTTCCTTAATAAAAGGGATTATACAGGTGCTTTGACGCTGTTGGAATTCAATGGAAGCAAGAATAACACTGTTAATTCAGATCTGTGGATTGGCTACTGTGCTTTTCACCTGGGGGATTATAAAAGGGCAGCAAAAGTCTATGAGAACTTGAAAAACAGAGGAAATACTCCTGTAGACTTAGAAGTAAACTTGGCGTGTTGTTATTTTTATCTTGGCATGTACCCTGAGGCATTAAAGGTCCTAGAACAGGCGCCAGAGTCCCACTTGAAAATTCGAATACTTTTTCATTTATCTCATAAAATGGGGGATGAAAAGAAACTTATGGAATACCACCAAATGCTTGAAGATGTAATTGAGGATCAATTGTGTCTTGCTTCCATTCATTACCTGAGATCTCACTATCAAGACGCTATTGACATCTACAAGCGAGTGCTGTTGGAAAACAGGTTTGTAGGACAAAACTTCTCTAAAGCCTATATTCCCTGAAAAGGACGTTGGAAGTCCAATTTCTGATTACATAAGTTACTGTCTTGTCATTTAAAGCAAATCGTTAGATTCAAATGAAGAGTGGCTGGCTCACGACAACGGGTCTGAAGTATGCTTTATAACAGATTTGCTGAATAATGTCAGGTATCCCATCCACCATTCTTAAACTATCCTTGAGTCCTTGACCCTTTTGCAGAAACAAATTTCAATGTTAGCTCTGATAATTTTCAGACCTCAATAAACTCATTGAATATAAGTTTTTTTTTGTCTCCATATTACTTCTGCAGGGATTACTTGGCACTTAATGTATACGTAGCTCTGTGCTATTATAAGCTAGGATATTATGATGTTGCCCAAGAAGTCCTTCAAGTTTACTTACAAAGACACCCTGACAGCGCCATGGCAATTCACTTGAAAGCATGTAACCATTTTCGGTTGTATAACGGTAGTGCTGCTCAAGCAGAAATGAACCAACTTGTTGAGCAAACTTCAAATCCCAACAGTTTTGGCCATGATTTGATCCGCCATAATATAGTGGTAGGTCTATGCAATATGCATTTTTCTAAAAAAAATTGGATCAAAAATTTGATACCGGTATCTTTAGGTGTTTAGGGGAGGGGAAGGTGCTCTACAAGTTCTACCTAATTTGGTGGATGTAATTCCAGAGGCGAGATTAAATCTTGTCATATACTACTTGAAACAGAATGAAATAAAAGAAGCCTTTGAGCTTATCAAAGATTTGGAGCCATCTGTACCACAAGAATATATACTAAAAGGTGTGGTGAATGCTGCAATGGGGCAGGAAATGGGCTCTGTAAGTTTACTGAGATCAGAATAAAAAATTGTTGAGTCTGTTTAGTGATGAATTTTCTATCCATAAAAATGTATTTTGGCCACATGCGTTCATACTCTTTGTCCAGTCGATTGTTCTGTTGTATTTTTTGTTGATCTGCTTTTTGTTTTATTGTTCATTTGACATTCATTAATTTCTAAGTAAATAGAACTGATTTTTTTTTAGCGCGAACATATAAAGACAGCACAGCAATATTTTCAACTTGTTGGATCATCCGCATCTGAATGCGATACCATTCCAGGACGCCAGTGTATGGCATCTTGCTTCTTTTTGTATAGGCAATTTGAAGAAGTTTTAGTATATTTAAACTCAATAAAAAGTTACTATTTCAATGAAGACATATTCAATTTCAATTATGGCCAAGCAAAAACTGCTGCTGGTTATTTCAAAGAAGCTGAAGAAGCTTTCCTCATGATCCGAAGTGAAAAGTACAAAAATGATTACATCTTCATCAGCTTGTTGGCTTATTGTTGTAAGTGTTAAACTACGAATGAATATTTCACACCAGAATATTAAACACTGATAGCTGATCCTGCATTTACGAGATAGCGTTTAACGTTCGATATTTCAAAATGACTGTGTTAAACGGTAGTGCTATTATCTCTCAGGAATTGCTCAAGTTGTATATCCTGTTCAGGTATATAGATAATTTATCTCCGAGCGAATTCTCCTGTAAGTCATATTAACTCAAATACCCGAACGTATAACATCGAAATATCATTTTGATCAGTCTTCCGATTTCAGGAAATCAAACCATATTCAAATAGTTACTTACTAAGTAAGAAAATCCTGATGCTCACGTTTACGTAACTAACAGGCAGTTAATTGGAATGCTGAGTTGAGTTTAACTTCTTCAATGAATTTACCCACTCTAATCGTGATTGTTATAGATATTATGAACAAAAAAGCACAACAGGCATGGGAATTGTATTTAAAGATGGATACGTCCAGTGAATCTTTTAATCTATTACAATTAATCGCTAATACGAGCTACAAAGTTGGGGAGTTTTGGCATTCTGCTAAAGCATTCGACATGTTGGAGCGAATGGACCCAAGTCCGGAACATTGGGAAGGAAAACGAGGAGCGTGTTGCGGAACTTTTCAATATATTGTGGCCGGGAGGCAACCAAAGTGAGTGAAATTCCAACAACAAATATAATTGTAGGAAAAAAAAATGCATTTGATTCCGCGAATTTATCGCTGATTTGTTGGCTTCCCTCCGAAGCTCGGTATTATCGATGTATAGATGATTGTGATACGTAAGTTACACGTACCCGCTTACCTTGGCGTTTTCTCATGTACAGAGAATTGTTACCGGACGTAATCCAACTACTGCGAAACACGAATAACTCGCAGGTAGAACAGATATCTCGTGTTATGCGAAAATGGGCTAAGGATAGCAGGATAAACTTCTGAAAACGCTGTTGAAAACTAGCGCAATCATTGATCAATCACAAGATATGAATCACCTTAATACTGTCTGAAAAATTTAACTTACCCTGCACTTCGGTGAAGTGACGAGTATAAAATTTAGCTCCAAGGAAAATGAAAGAACAAGAAAACAATTAAATTAATTCGTAAGTATGATTTATATGCGTGCAGGGGTTGATTTCGAAAGAGTTGAAAAAAGCGAAAAAAAAAGTCATCAAATGTTCCTCTCAGTTAGCATAATAAACGAAGTTTCGCGATCCCTGCGCTCCGACTTACTATTACCATTTGCAGTTGGTATTATACTTTCGGTCTCTTGTTGTTATATCGTGTAATGATAATGGTCTGCAAATTACAATTAATTATCACGTTGGTAGCCTTATAAATATCTCTCGTAACATCATCTTTATTATCTTATCGCAATATCTTGCATAATAATTATTACTCCTTTTAACCCCAGAACTTGAGGATTTCCGCACGTTGAACACATGCGATTGTGAAAATATTCCGTACTAGTGTAAATCTTAAAATAAATTAATGCTGTGAAATTTGAATGCACCTCACATTCCGTCCAAGATATACTTAAATTGGTAAATATAGCTGCACATTTGACTGGTTGTAACTAAAATTGTAACTATGATGTCTAATATATTTATTACATTATACCTAATAGGGCTTCGTTACACATGTTATTTTTGTATTCCTATCAACTAATTTTCAGCCTCCTAAATTCTTCCGCTATGACGCACGCCTTTTTCCCAGTACAAAACTGAACGCTTTCCGCTCATTCTTTTCAAGGAATCCTTTTTCAAACGACCAAATAAAGTGCTTCAACAATCAATCTCGCGTACCGAGTGTATAACGATGAATGACTAATCGCTCAGATACTCGAAGAAAGTCGGTTGTCATAAAAATTTATTATAAAACAATAGAAAAAAAAATTATCGTACAAATTTAGGTAATTTATATTCCTGAGATAATGAATTTAGTAACGAAAAACTCAATGGTCAAAAAATGGTCAAAATGTCTTCCATCCTTCAAAAACGGATCGAAGGTTTGTTAGCGACGAATATTAATATCGCTGTTAAAGGTAGCGGTAGTAAGCGGTGTATATGACCAGTGATCATTGATCATCAATCATAAGAAATTTATCATTCGTCATTTGTACAATAATATAAGGTTCTAGCAACCGAATCGTTCCCGGAAACGCTGCGGGGGTGCAACAGCGAGCTCTGCATTATACTTATTGTATATACATACTGGCAAACGGACTATAGATAAGTTTCTATAACATGTATGTACATAACTCTTTCTTTGCCAAGAGAAGTTTTACAGGAAAGGAGAGATGAGATCTGCTGTGTGTGCTGCATGGGGTATTGAGCGAAGAAAGAGGTGGTGATCTCGTGTCTGCCTGTCGAGCGCCAGAGTGGCTCGCATAGCAATCTGATGTTATTCTTGTTCCTGTATTCCATACCTACCACCCGAAGATTTGACGTCTGAAGTAGGATAAACGGGGATTCCAAAGTCTCAACGAACTGGAAACGCCAAGCGCAAGGCAGTCTCGTACGTTCGCCGTTTACGGTTCTCGGAATACATTGATCAATTTCAGCGTTCCTTCGGATTCAACCATCTAGTCGGTGTGGTATTGGTATACCATATAACAGCCCCATCGAACCGGACGATATTCACATTCTGAGAATGACTCACGCTCCGTGAAATAAATATGAGAAAAAAGAAGAAGAAAAATAAAAAAATACATGGGAAAGTCGACGGAGCGGGGAGCCTTGCGGAAAAAAATTCCACAACTATATCGCATCTTTGTAAAGAATAAAAAATCTACATCATTCGAGTATAGCGAGAATCGTTACATAAAAAATAATATTGGAAAATCATTATAAATTTTTACTTCCCGATCAGTTTGCTACCATTTGCGTTAAATGAACCACAAGATTTATTGATTTTTACCACACAGATTCAAATGGTAATTCGACGACAACGTATCTGCATAGATCATCAATTTCCTTAAAATAAAATAAGAATAAAAGAAAACAAAATGAACTAGCGTTGCAGCTGGAAGGGTAGGCCATATAACGAGTATAATGCATGTGTAGTCTGACGTGTCTCGGGGTTGGGTTTTGTGTAATTGTTCAACATATACGGATGCATGTGTGTATGTATGTATATCGGTATATTTATCTATATAGCCGGGATATAGGTTCCCCGAAGAAGAGTTGAGTCGTTGAGCATGATGGGCGATGGGGCCCGAGGCGGGCCTACAGGGAATCGTGATACTCCTCGTTACGTTTACAAGAACTGGCCAGTGGTCGCCATCTTGGTCCTTTTTGTCGTCCGTACTCGGAATAACGTGATAATCTATCTCTTTGTCGGCGGCGCACAACACCCGGACGAACAAACGCATTTAACGTGTGTGTAGATATAACTCTATGGTCGGCTACTGTTTTGAATAAAGGAATATAAATTATTGTATCTGACAAACGTTCTCCATTTTATATCAAATCTGCTTCTCTTGCTGCTCATTGACTGTTTTTTTCAATCCGTTCAGATTAAATCAGTAATCTAAATTCCACCCTTACTATACAATCCGTGGTATTGGATTTTCACGACATACATCAGGCTCAACATCGTTCACCTGCAGAAGTTTAATTCATTTAATCGTTTTTCAAAGTCCGATAACTTTTCGAATTAAATTCCGATCGGCTCCTAGATTATTGCGGTAAATTTACCTACAAACGTCATAAATACAACCGCAACGAATACGTTATCTTGGAGACGCATTACTATATACCTACTGTACGGTGTCTGAGTACGCGCGAAGACCTCGAGGCAGATTGCGTCACGGTACACGAGAATGACTAATTGTTGCACGACTTTTTACAAAGCCGATGATCATCTTCACGTGCTATAAAAATACGGATATAAAATGACTTCGTAACAAGCTCCGCATCGCGTCGTGTCGTTTCCGAAACTGATAATCGGTAGTCGCTCGCGACTCCTGCGGGTGACTAATTGGAAAATAATTAGTAAATTCGACTCCAAGTTGCGATTTGTTATGCCGGAAAATTACGCACATAACGCGTGGGTTTATTCGGAATCATTACACATCAAATTGGATTACCATGATAAAAGTTTCAAGAAATAACGTCAGCGCCGATGTTTCGGTTAATCGCTGATAACGATAAGATTTTTTATATGAAATGCTAGTCATACTTTTCAGATAAATTCTTTTGCATTCTTCCCCCGGATATAGAACGTATAATCAAAGTTTAGCACATTTGACAAACTGGAGTATTTCGACGAGAACGTTTGTGCAGCAAAGTCGGGCTTGCAGCTCAAGCATGAAGTTATTGAATTTCGTAGAATCCAGCTCCAATCTACAAGATAGATGAACGCGTAGTTGCCTGCGTTGCATAATTCCTGTTAATCATATTAGTGCATGCAGCGTATGCAACGTAGGTATATAGACATATTTCCCATTGCAATCACGCGTTTAATTAGAGTAACTGGAAGCTGTGGTTGATCAAACAATGTTACTGCAACCGATCCGCAGACATCACTATAATGAAACGGTCATACATCTATTCGACCTCCAGTTGGTATAATTAATTTCGATCACTACTACTTCATCGCGTGCTTTTTTAGAGAAATTTGAAGTAATTCCAAATCGATTTACACCTCAATTGCAGTTCCAATATCACCTGAAAATCATAAGAAGAAGAAAAAACACCATCAGTGACTTAAAAGTCGTCGTGAGATTTTTTCGACAAAAAAAAAAAATAAAGAGTTTTAACGCTGCGTCAGCCTTTTCCCACCATACATAGGTATGCAGCATCGCCACCTTTTTGTCAGTTATGCCGTATTTGTTCGCTGGATCGTGTACGTCGAGGGAATTATTCGGTTGTGTACACATACACGCTGCAGGCGATTCCGCGGAAACGGGTTATCCGGAACTTAATTTCCATATCCGTGTAATATACGTTGAATCACGTGACGAGACAGTATAAATATGTACCCACACATAGTTGTCTAAAGTGGACGGGGTGGAAAAAAATTTAAAAAAAAGAAGCTCATGGTATAGGTATATGTATTCATGAGTAACCATACAACCGATGATCCACGGTTTTCACGAGGTTATCGAGAAGGCTATTTTAGGAGGTGCAAAGTTTATTTTAAGAAGTGATTCATGACTCTTGTGGCCTATGGATTGCGCCGCGTGAGTTTAGCCATAATCCGTAAGTTAAATTATGCGAGTTCGAAGAAGTAGCTAGCTAGTCTGTTAATATAAGTTTGTCTCGACACCCAGAGTGAAAACCGTTGAAAACAGTTCTTCAAATATGATTTTTTAAATCTCGAACAAAGAACGGCTGGCATACCCTACAGAGTAGACGGTCGCGTTCTTCAACGATGACTAATATATACCAACCCATACGCCCTCGCATCTCATATGCATACCTCTGGGTTACGAACCAAGAATGAAAAAAACAGAAAAAAAAAAATTAAATCCGTATAACGACTCAGTTGCATCAATGACGTCTGCAGTGAACTGTCGTAAAAAAAAATTAGAAGGGAAAAAAAAGAAGACAAAAAATGAATAACAATACTGGCCATACTTTTCCGTAGTCTAACAATAAGTTTGCAAGAAATTTTCCGGGAAATTTATTTGATTGTACGTGATGTGCAGCTTATATGTATGTTGAGGTTCGTGATGTAGATGACGTTGATACCTTTTGACGTCATTCTATGACGTATGGATGAGATAGTTTGTGTCAAGCGTAAAAATGCTAATTTTAATTTTTGGCATCGCTTATAACAATCTGCATAGCGTAGCAACAATTTGCGCTTTCGTAGTGATCACGTGATGATCCCTACAGACGTTTGTAAGATCTCGATGTTTACGAACAGGCTTGACGACATATTTAGCTGTTGGCGAAAAACTTGAGACACAGGTGTCGCTAAAAATATGTGGCGCCTGAACGCTTTCGGAACTAGAAAAATGTTTTTTTCCCTGATTTTTTTTTTTATTTTTTTTTGTCGCCACTTGATTTTTCTTGGCATCCCCTAGAGACTCGAGAGGGCTGCAGGCTGTATCATAAATGTCCATGTGACATAATATTTCAGCGTATTTTATTTATTTATCGCATTTGTTATACTATTGTAGAATTCAGACGGTTTTAAACCGCACGATACAAATAAAGGAACACTGCTCTTATTATTTGCATAAGTTTATTTATGATGCTGTGCCAAGATTAATCAAATCGCACGAATTCTTTGGCTTCAGTACGCGAAAGATGCGTCTTGGCATCCAGCATAAAGTTTGCCAAAAGAACTCGTGCGTCGATATTTTTTATCTTGGCAATCGCCTTGAAGTTTTCATTGTTTTCACGCTTTATCAGGGTTTCAAAGGAGGAAAAATCCTAACAAAACGTTAGCTTGACATGAAAAGGGGATGAAATTCTTGATCAATTTTAGTGAAGTTTCACTCCGGCAGTTTTACTCCACTCTAAAAGTATATGAATTATTTCTACCATTGAATAAATACTCAAGAAAGGACAATGATATTATTACAGATATTTAGGGGAAAATCTAATTTACTAACTAAGGGTAAAAATTAGAGACATCGTAAGGGATGAAATTTCAGATAATTATATTTTAATTAGGGTGAAAGAATGAGGAACTTTACACTAATTAACATTTTTCCAAGAATTTTTTTTTTACAATACAACATACGATGTATTTTATAAATGATAATATTAACGCGGTGTGCCGTTTCTCTAATCAGTTTTCTGGGAATCGTATGTATACGATAATAATTTGCTATCACGAGACCGTTTAGTGAGTTTCGCGGAGAAGTAGGTATATAGGTATAAATAGTATCTACATAAATTTTCAAGAACCACTTTGACGCCACTTATTTACATATCTAACACATTACACATATATAACTATATTTTATCGATAAGCGTGAACTAAATAATTCAATTCTGAAAATTATGCTAAATCCATCTCAAGTAACAAACATCACGCGATGTAGATACATTTTTACTTCATTTGTCTGTGATTAAAAAGAAAAAAAAACGATATCATAATTAAACATAAAAATTTAATAGCGATAATTTCGTAACTCCGATTTGAGCTCATTTATCGCTGATGTTAATTGGTGTACAGGTGGTTGTTATAGCTGGCGTACACGATACATAAAAGATAAAATATAGATTTGCGGTTTACAATTGAACGGTAATTTTCAAGTCATTCACCGTTAATATTAATATACCGTTGTTCGTGTGAATCTGTATACCTTCAGCATATAATTGCAACCGGTCGATAAATAACACAATGGTCGTTTACGATGATCCTCTTATTGGTAGAAGCCTAATTAAACGAACATTATTATGATTATAAGCTATTCTTTGTACAACTCATGGACTTTCAATTATTCTCAAAATATTATTATTAATCACCAACCATTATTAACTAAATTCAATCACGTTACAAAGCATTTCGTGTCAGTTTGATCAGAATATCCTACTGGGTATTTCTTTGTTTTTTTTTCAAATTTTTCCGGGCGTAGCAGTATTTTGAATTGCTAGATAATCGCGTAATTTCACCTTGTACCGAATACTGTGTTAGAGCGTCTACGTGCGCAAATGTATCGTCACCCTCTTCTTGTAAAATGGACGAAGAAGTCGACAGGATTTTCGTCGGTTCATACAATGCATGTGTATAACGCGACTTGATACGCAAATCCACCCACGTAATCCGCCTACGTAAACCCCCACGCAGTTACGAATAATTGTAAGTAAAACAGCTGCTTGTGTAACGTGAATGCGTAACATATAAGTAGAAAATTTGCACGTGACACGTTAATTATTCGGGAGAATGGAATGGCAAGTACCGTAAAGTAATGTTGTGTTTTTCTTTTCAATTTCCATTCTTTCAAACTTTATACTTTCATTAAAATCAGGAAAAATTTCAAACTCTGACATCGTATAGATATAGTACAGCATATATTTTTGATTACTCTTTGAACGATATAAATTTGAAAATTCTCAGAGCAAAAGCTGCCGCTTGCGACGATATAATCTTCGGTAATCCCTTGTTTTTCAGATTTTCTTTTTTAAAACTCTAAGCCTCAGGTTGAAGAAGTGGGAAGCGTCGTGTTGACGTGAGCTTAAAATTCTAACAATTTTTATTTCTTACAAATCCAAGAATATAAAAAGAAGATAAATTCCAAAGTGAGCGAGGTGCGGAAATTCCAACT
Source organism: Athalia circularis (assembly GCA_963978495.1). Lineage (NCBI taxonomy): Eukaryota > Metazoa > Arthropoda > Insecta > Hymenoptera > Athaliidae > Athalia > Athalia circularis. The sequence continues at coordinate 15,002,824 of OZ021698.1, read as the reverse complement.
GAAGAACGGAAGTAAGCTTTACCTCCCTCGATGGCAGCTGGAATTTTTTAAAACAATGAAAAACGTCTAACTCGAATTTGGAGAGGTTCGTTGTAACCGTAACCTCGATGAATAAAATATTACCGAGGATCATAAATAAAGAATCTGCGATGAAGTCGAGGCGATATTTCTGGAGTAGGATATAAATCTCCGCATCAAAAATTCATTCAAATCTTGTTCTCGATCTTCTGAAGCAAACTACCAGTTGATTTCCGGAAGACATACGTTTTACGTTGCGTTTCAAATGTCTGCAAAAAACAAAAGTAATAATTCATAAATTGTAAGAAAAAAACGGCAATTAATTCATTCACGTATTCTGTTTTATTTCTCGACCTTCCGATGCATTTCCAAAATCAACGAGGTATATCTAGGAAAAAATTATTCACCGAATCACAATTTAGTACGAGAAGAAAAATGTGCATAAACAAATTTCACATGTACGTTATGTAACGCTTGTATCATGCACATCGCACTTGACTTTGAAATTCGTAGACGAGCAGTCTGGTGGTGGACGGACCAAAAAAAATCTATATACGTTACCGAAGGCCGTTCCGTTCGTACGTTTGACACTGTAAATCAACAGGTGAACGATTGATTTTTACTCTATAATTTCATTTTACTTTTCTTTTACCGTCAGACGAGATTACAAACGAATCATATAGTCTATAATAATTAAGGGCGTCTGGTGCTTCTTTTTATGATAATTATCGGCATCGGTATATTTATTATATATTCTTTTGATCCTTTGAGCGAACTTTTAGAATGTCGAAACTGACTCGTTCTGTGAAGTTAGCATGCATTAAGTCGTTATATCTAATCATCCGCTATCAACGGTTAACATACAAAAGAGATACAAAATGCGTAGGTATTTTATATGGTTGTATATTACACGTACGTACATATCCATCGTAGTAAGTGCCTCTTGGCATACGTTATGTAGTGTATACTATAGCTTTCTTTTTTTAGAACATTATATCTGCAGACACGTAGTCGGGAGTCGCCATAATTTATATACCCGGCATTTCTAATTCTCTTCTCTTTTTTTCTTCTTTTCGTCTATTTTTCTCTTCAGCCAATTCAACCAATATAATTCCAAGAAATCTCCGGGATCATTTTAGTATCGTGTAGTTGTCTAGCAAACACTTCCAAGGAAATCTATTTAGCTAACGTATATAGGTTATTACAGATATACGCTAAGATTTAACTTCTTGTCGCAGAATTTACAGTCACTTTGCCAATACTGTGAAATATAATTGTGTTTATTCCATGCGGTTTAATCCACTGCCAGTTATTATTGATAATGATAGAAACGTGGTGCGAATGAATGATAAATGTATATGCAAAGATGCGGAGATGATTGATCAAAGTATTGCAGTGACGTTTGGTACCGTTTGGTATTGAATCTGCAGCGTGCTTGCGTCTAACGTTTAAGCTTGCCAAAGATCAAGCAACGCGGCATCATCAGCGGCTAAATAATCGCCGGCGTTATATACTATGTATTTAAAAACGTCTGTGCAGCTGAGGTATTCGTCTATAGAGCATCATGAGTGCGTCACTTAAGCGGAAATTTGAAAATAGAGTGCCTGATTCTTGAAATCTGGGTCAATTTGGTAGTCTAGTTAATAGCTTGAAATGTCAGATTGGCGATACACTGAGCTTGCGAAAATAGATTTTTCCTTATTTTTAATTATATTCATTCAACCTACCTCATGGTCTACTGGATATGAACTATTATAGTCAACAACTTTCCCAAAATTAAACGCAAAAACTTTGCTTTTATAGAGCAAACGATACTTATTTAACTCCATGTTATGAGCGAAGTTTCATCATTTCTAGGTCTGAGATAAAATTTAGACATTTTTCAAAGGTTTTTTGTCATTTGTTGGACAGTTTCGTTACGGTGAACAAAACGTGCGATATCATAATTATATGCAGGTGTCTCCGGTCTTGTTTCTCTTCAATACACATCCGTTCTAAAAAACCCGTCGGGCATCGCGGTCACCTTGTTCAATTTCCACGAGCTATCAATTTCACGGTTATATGGCTATTCCTTGAATATATTTGAGAACGTATAGGTAAATACTCGGTTTTTTAGTTTCAATTTTTTTAGCCCTGAGATATATACCACATGGGGTTATGTGGTGTTCCCTCCCAAACCACGCATGGATAAATACTTTAATTGAGGTTTTCATTGGAAATGGAATTTTTTTTCTGGAAAAAAGAACAACATTTTCCTTAATGATAAAGTCTAATTATTAGTTATCGTATCGCGATAAAATTAAAATTTTAATTATACGTAACATACATGTATTTTATCGACGGTATAGTGAGCGTTTTTCTCTCTACTTCATCATTATCAGTCGTATATCAGCTGGTCGCAAAAAAATACAAAATCAAAATCACTGTAACTCGTTTTTGACCTTATACCGATAATATATTTGAGTAAGGTCATTGCCGACACGAAGCTCTTACGATTGATTGCGGCTATTATCTGAGGTAATGAATAACGACGAATATATATTGTTTCTTAGAATTTGAGATATTTATTAGTCGTTTTTTCATTGCTTGACGGTCACGTTTTTTAAATTGCAGGCTCGCAAATATTTCACTTCATTATACAGCAGCTGTGATAAACCGGTAATTTAGAGAGTTAATTCCGAGAATAGTTTTAAAAATAACACATGTTTAGGTAAATATTAAACATCAAATTCCGATCGTTGATTTTTAGAACGTGTTGATAGTTCCGAATAATTATTTTTAAATACTTTATCATACAGATATACTCAAAACTGGTTACAGACGATTTAAAAAAATAATGATTCTCAGCATATCATCTCATTCGATTAAGTATGCGGTTGATAACCCATACATAAATTGATATATCATACTTGTAAATATTTGTATACGTTTTTACCTTTTTTAATTAAGTAATATCATGTGAAATGAAAATTCGATGATTACCTACGCTTCGTTTAAATGTATAGAATTTACTTGACTTTATCGTTCAGTTGAGTGTCCAAGTTCTATACGTATCGTTTGAACCCTTTCATCTTTTTCATTTCTTCAATCGTGTCTGATAGATGCACCATGGTTTTAAAACCATGATAGTGCAACTGCAGTATACCTGATATTTTTCTTCTTCTAATTAACGAGATGTTTCGGTATATCGGCTGTTACGGAGAATGATGAATCGACGTACTGTGTATGATTTAGTACGTGACGAGTTTAAAATTGTGTCGAATAAGCTCGAAGAAGGATTAAGTATGGAGCTGAGCAGCGAGAAACGAAAAGAATCAAATCGAGTGATAGAAAAATAAAACAATATAAGAATCGAAATGTAAAAAAGAAAATTGTATGAAATGAATTTGAATAGACACAGAAAAAAGATAGAAAGAAAGAGACGAAAAATGAGCGGTAGCTAATGACGTTACGACTTAAGTCTCGAAATGAGATTTTAACTTCCAAATTCTCGGTACGTTACGTTCCAGAAATTCCAACTTGTTTGGCCGCTTGAACGCCCGTCTGTAACAGCAGCAACAACTTGCTTCCAGTTTCTCTCTGGTAATTGAAATCTCACGAGGGGCAAAGAAATAATGGCCATGATTCGCGGAACCCAAAGGAGAATAACTCGAGAACGGAAGACGCTTTTGCAGAGCTCGCGTATATGTATATACCGATGTTGAGATGCTGATTTTAATGCTGATGCTGCTGATACTGACGCCTCATGTATATACCTTGCCTCCAATTATTCTCTCTTTTCGCCATTTTTATTGCCGCAAAATCCCCCGCTCGCCCTTCATTCCATCAATTTTTGAACTTTCAAAGCCTCAGGTGATTCTCTGAATGAAGAGCCCCATATTTTCTGCCACGCCAATTTTTTAACCATCGATCTTCGCGATAACCACCACCACCGTGTTATTATAAGTAATACCTTATTACTGCTATATGGCGATGCACGTGCGTGAGATGTTTGTGAATAATATCATACGCGATGCGCGAATCGTAAAACGATTTATGCAGAAGATTTCTCAGATCTCGTTTTTTGTTCGGATAACTCGTTCAATCTTTTGATTTGCGAAGTTTTTTTGGAGCAGACAAGATGTTCATAAGCTAATTGGGCGAGTAATCAACTTTTTAACCCTATTAATCTCTGAAATTTTCGACAATCAAATTATTCGAATGATATTTTTCGTTTCTGTTCCTCTGTAAGAATCAAGAAGTATACGAGAGCCAATATTATTCGAATGAATGTATTCATTGTTTAAAATTTATTCCATATTAACGTAATTGGTTCCGTATAGAATTTAATCATGACCTACAATCGTATAAGACACGTGCGTGCCGAATGAAAATTGTAAAGAAGATTGAATAAATTATCGCAGTTTAACAAGTTCAGAGGTGTTCGTGCTATAAAAATCCGCAGAAATAATTTTCAGAAATGATGATTTTCCTTACTACATATAAAAAAAAAATCACGTTTTGTGCAAAATCACTTCACACAACCTTTACATTTTTATTTCTATAATTATATTAAAATTCAACCAGTTTCTATAAAATCATAGTCAGCTAATTAAAATAGATAGGCACATCACGATCAAGGACATATGTACTCATTAGCACAGTTGACCTTACTTTGAATATTTGAAACCTTGTATTTGCAGTTACGTAATAGTGTCCTTCTGTAAAAGTAATTATCGAGGCAATTATAACTAAGTTTATTTAGATGATACGAGGGCGTCTGCTATTCTCGTTGATAATTGCTCGTCGTACTATATCTCCACAGTTAAATATAGAGCTCATGTGTGGTGCATGTGTCAATTGATTTCTGGGAATAGGTTTCATATAATTACATCAAAAGACATATAATTATATCGAAATAACTAGAGACCAAATTATTTTCATTACAAAATAAAAGAATGTACAAAGCGTACGGAACTTAACGCTTAATTGTCCCAATTTCCTTTTTGAACAAAAAAAAAGAGGAAACCTCGACAGAGGTGTAGTAAAAATCTGTGATCTCTACGTAGCAGAATAAGTGTGAATGATGTGGTACAACCAGAGGGTAAAAGAGAAATGAAAAATCCTGGCATAATCGAGTGATCGCTGTTATACAGGTCTGTAATTTTTAACAGGGAACATTAATTTTTTTGCAGTATCCTGGGAGGTATGGTAATTTTATTTGAGGGTGCTGAAATGCGAGCCTCTTTAGCTCAGTGGTAGAGCACTGGTCTCGTAAACCAGGGGTCGTGAGTTCAAACCTCACAGGAGGCAGAGTAATACTATTTTGCGGGTTATTTCCTCGTCCGCAGGATAACCAGAAGTGGTGGTTTCCGTCCTGTCGTCATCGGGAGTTTCCTGGAATAGGAGGGGTGCACCATCAAAGGCTGATGAGATGAAGAGGGAAAGAGGAGGACAGCGACTTTCTCAAAGTAGATCGATTTCATCGGTACTGTTTTATATCCATGCAAATCAAATGGACCGGGTCCTTTGACCTATTTTCTTCTTCTTTGTCGGAACCTTCACATTTCATTTGAACAACCGTGAATTTGAAACATACCTATATAGTTTTTTCTCCTATTCGAATCACATTGGTGCGATACGCCCTTGTGCCAGTAAATTGATTGAAAGTCCAAAAAGTGCGGGCTACGCCCTTCTCGTTTTACATATACGATGTATGGTGTGGTGGAGATGACGGGTAATTGTTAATTTCACCGAAGATCCTTTGAGATACGGTTTTAAACGGAATTATCCACTTATAATATCGCCGTGAGCTGCGCTAAGCTGGGGCCGACGAAGGTTCAATTCCTGCAAGTCGTTACCCCGGTGAGCACATGTCTTACATACATACAGGTATAATACAGCAATAGCAACTTTAACGAGTTTTAAAGAAACATCGATTGTTACGAGAAGGAGCTGAGCCGCTAAAGGGCGAGACCGTATAATCAGAGAATCGATGTTATTACAGTCTAACAAACGGTAGAACGGAAAATATCAGCTATCTCGATTTAGACATCGCTAAGAAAGTCAAACTAATCGAACAAAATAACAAAAAAAAAAAAAGAATCAGGAAGGATAACGTTTAATTTACCCAGAGAGATACATTTTTTCTAGACAATCTGTAGATGTCATCGACTTGGAAACTAACAAAACTGAGATATCTCCATAGGATTTAGATGTCACTTAATTTCGTCAAGGGATTCGGGTTTCTGAGGTCGAAATACATGGGGATACGTCAAAATACTAATACTACCAGAGAAAAATGATAGATTTTGATCGATATCGGGGCCAAAAATCAAAATTTTTTTTTATTACGTTTTATGAAGTATTCTTATGTATTTTGAGCCCAGGAATCCGAATTGGTAAGCCAAATCGATCCATCTATCGAATTAATCGAGTAATCGCCAATTTTTCGCTCTGAAAAGTGAAAAAACGCAGATATCTCGATGGGATTAATTCGTACTTTAATTTACTCGACGGATTCGTGTTCCCGAGGTCAAAATACGTAAGAAAAGTGTCATACGATCGATTTTAAAAATACTTCATTTTCGGCCCAAAAATTGAAAAAATCCAAAGGGGTATACCTTAGATTTTTCTCGATTTTGGGGTCAAAAATCGACAAATTTTTTTTTAGCGGTTTCTATGGTATTCTTATGTATTTTGATCTCAGGAATCCGAATCGGGAAGCCAAGTTGGTCTAGGTATAAAATTGATCGAGTTATCACCAATTTTCCGCTTTTCGGAGCAGAAAAATTGCAATATTTCGATGGGATTAAATCGTAGCTCAATGTAATCGACGAATTTGTGTTTCTGAGGTCAAAATACATTAAAAAAGTGTCACACGATCGACTTTAAAAATATTTCATTTTTGGCCCAAAAATCATGCTCGACGATCCTGCAAAAATTAATCAAGACATCGCTCTCTCATCGATCGGAGAAAGCTAGATGACTAAATTAAATTCTTGGGGTCCCAAGAGCTGGCGGATTCTTTGTGAGAAAAGGGGGTTGCAAAGGATTGGTGAATTAATTGAACCAGCGCGCCTGATGCAGGGGTAATGCATAGGGATGGTTTCAATTTAATACAACAAAGCGCTATAGTAAACGATGAAATAATGATGATGAAAAATCAGTCTGATAAAAGTAAAGAGTATTTACTTTTCGGCCCAAGAAATAGCAAAAATGCAAAGACTTCGAAATCGATAATCTCCGTGGGTTTCACGAGAATTGTCTCAAGACTTTTTCCCTATTGTACGTATAACTATATATAAAATAAATTATTTCCCATAGCCGGGTGGTCGACCGCATCCGTTTTCTCAGGAATTATATACCTAGTATTGAGGGATTCAGCTGTACGCAGTAAACTACTGACCGCAAAACCAATCTCAACTTGAACTTGTCCTGAAAAAGGAATAACCGAGGATAATAATGGTAAGTACATCTCATACTCATACACATACCCGCCTGCAAAAGTATGGATAAAAAAGTATGGAAAAGACATATTTTCAAATCCTCCAACACGCGGCAATGAATCCCGAAGGCTCGAAAAAAATTGTCAAAGACTTTGGAGCTTAGAAGATATAATAAAAAAAAACCCACACGGCTTCTATTCTCTTCTCATATATTCCCCCTGTCTGAATCTGTACAATAATGATACTTATCTCCAAATCATAGGTAAGGGAATCAGAGAGCACGCGCACGGATGCGATGTGACTTGCTTCCAAGAAGGTACATATCCATATTCTATAAATAGGTGTAACAGGATCAGAGTAACGCTTCAATTACCTGGAAACTGATCGCAACTATAAAATTCGAGAGGCACGAATACACATACATATATTTACGTATATCATTGCGTCATACATCCTCTTGTCACATGTTCGATCAATGACGTCACCATCGAAATACATGCACGATACGCTATTTATGTCATTTATTATACATATACATGTAGATTCACGTGGGTGGTTTGCAGGAAAAATTACACACCCGTTCCATCAGGATATTGCATCAGGATATAATCGAGGAACTCTTCGATCCAATCGAGATGAACTTATACTTTTATAAATACCGGTAGCCATATACATAATGTTACCGCACCGCTGCACATCAATCGGGAATAAGATAATTGTGTTCTCAATCTGTTGTACAAGGTATAATAATCTCGATAATAATAGTAAAAAAATAATAATGGTAATGATAATGAGTCACAATCTACAGCGATTATATACCTCGCAATTAGTAAACTTCCTTTTATACACAGGTACATGTTACTTGTACTGTATTTACCTATATATAACCGCGATAGAATTGCATGCGATGTTGACATCGTGATTAATATTATATACCGATCATTATGACGATGACGATGATCCCGTGAGACGAAATTGGTTCCCACAATTGTATATATGATATTATATTTAACCTTGCAGTGGTGTACGGGGAAGATATGACAAGGATGAAAAAAGAAGAGGAAAAAGAAAAGGAAAAAAGAGTTCGCGCATTGATCGGATGAAGCGCGTGCATTCAACGTTCATGTACTTATACAATACTGTATCGTGAGAGATAATCCATAGCTGCAGGAAGGGGAAATCTAGGTAGTGGTTATAAAGTGTCGCGTGTGTTACGGGTTACATACTTTATACGTATCTCGTGTCGGGATGACACTCGTATACGAGGAATTGGGCATTAAAACTATTTCTGAGAATATTTTTTCAATGCTCTATATGTATGGATATTCAATACGTTGTAAACATCAGCGTCAAAGTGTGACGCGAGAACTTCCTGCCCTATTTATCTATATTATCGGTTATGAGGACGTCATAATCGCGTATAGATCGATACCACGAACGTCACGTGGGTGCAGGAGATTTATCGATGTAATGATGATTGGAATAAATGAAATGAATGAAGAAAAAAAATGTTAAATATACCTCAATTTATATACTACGCAGCATCATCTTCGAATGCACTTCACCGCGTGACTTTGAATTTATGATAGTCCTCGGTGCAACATCGGTATATGGTGAGTGACTCGATCACGTGAGGCAATCAGCGTCCCTGATGTTTAATCAATACATTATCTTCAATTTCTACATGATCTCGAAGACCTCTAAGCTTTCCTGGTAATGCGTCGCGTGAACCGATTTATATAAGAAATGTTCAATCCTTCTGTGAAATGTGATTGACTTTCCGTCGACCGTCCAATCGAATTTTTTTTTTTTAATACTCGTGTCCGGCGACGACGTAATTCGATTACCAAAAAATTGAAATATTGATTCTCATAGAGGAGAATCATCTATAGAGAAATGAGTGATCTACAAAGGTATAACGATCGGTGGACCAGAAATGAGCGGGGAAACGGTTCTGTCATACCGCCAGTCTTCAGAGATCAGTTCCATGAAATTTCTTATGCGTACTGCATGCGCGTTGCTGGGCGATTAACAATCAGGGGAATCAAATTTATAAGAGGAACGGTTGGGTTAATCGAGGGCAGCTGCGATACGGAGAACATCGGGACCTCCGCTGATGCGCATACGGTCCCAGAAGAAGAAGAAGAAGAAGCTGATCCGACCCCGAGAAATCCCACCTGCATACGTCGTCTCTCTCCAAACCGATCCGATATACCATCCCATATACTCCATGACATCCGATGCAGTTTCGCTACATAAGCAACTCCATGCAGCTGGGGGACTCCAAAATCATTACAATCGCACAGACCACGGCGAACTTCATTCACGAGGTAACAATGCGCGTACGTCTGTTATAAGGTGTGTTAATTAAAGATCAAAAGATCTTCCTTCATTGCATCTGCGGAAAGTAATATTCAATTGAAAGTGAATTATTACGAGACGACACGAAACTAATGAATTGAAAAGCTTTGTTCCTGTTAATTTCATTTACTTTGTTGATAACGGTATCTGGGCTTTTGATCGACCTTCTGATTGATATGAGGGCAAGTAGTTCACCGAGGAAGCCAGAAAACAAAGAAATAGATTATCAAATTATATGGGGATCATTTTTTATACGTATATGTAGAGACGTTATCCCTGAAAATTTCTGCTAATCTAAGCATTTATTATAAACGCTTTTGAGATTCGCGGCGCAATTATTTTACCGTCGAATAATCATGATCCGCAGATAATTAAATCCCGGGAAAGTTAATCCTACGTATTAGCCAGAAAAATGTATACATGTATAGGTATATGATAATAATTGATAAGCTCTATGCCGCAGATTTCCCGGTATCCTAATGCGCTGTGCGCTCATTACATAAAATCACGATAACGTTTCGCTGATTTTAATCGTTTCGCGGCGCAATACTTTATATTTTAGAGACACGCGAGAAATTCGATGAACCGTTCAATTTCCCGTTTTCTATTTCTTTTTTATTGGCAATTTCTTTCTCCGATGATATCTATGAAAATAATCGATCAACGGACAACGATGAATTGTTTGTCGACGAATGGAACTCAAATCTCATGGAATTTTGGAACCAATCGAGGTTACAAATTAGAGAAAACAAACATTTATGTAAGTACAAAAATCTGCACTATATAGGGAGTCGTTCTTTCTCGGTTGTCAAATTTCTTTTTTATTACTCCAACCGAATCTTACGTTACATTTACACAATCGCTGTAATACATGAATTCATTTTGTGGTACGGGTACACGACACTATGACAAATTACGATAATTAGAATTGCGGTCACGCATAAATCAGGAAAAGTACCGTGTCTAAAATTATCAACGCCAGTTACGTTGAGCAAGCGGGTACGAATTTTTCCATACCATCTACTCCACGAATTGCTGTGGAAAAAAAATTCTACAAATAAAATAACGTGATATGCTAGTATAATGGAGTGTACGAAATGAATTACAGAGTCATTCAAATTATTTTATGTACGTATACAGTAAAATTATAATGGACAAAGTTTACGTAAGTTGTTTCTTTTTTAAGCGAACGCTATTCACGTATTTGCGTCGGCAAATGAAATTCTAGGTATGAAAGAATTATTATACCAACTGCACGACGATCATCTGAAACTTAAATGAGCGGTCATTGCAATAATTTCCGTTTATACATCGCATGCAATGATGTCTAATTACAGGTTAATTAATTTTATTGAATTACGTAGACCCGAATTCACAATAAAAAAAGTTACGTACAGAATTTCTGAAACTCTGGATAAAGAAAAAAAGTTGCAATGCTAATAAATTTGACCCCGAACGTATAGCTAAGGAAAGGTAGAAGGTAACTCAAATTTTTTCAATACGTTTAGCAGATTCAATGATAGGAAGTTCGAAATTGCGAATATACTCATCGAATAAAAAGCGCACTGTGCGCAGTAAAAGAATAATAGCCGTACTAATAAAATGGATTTTCGAATGGTCATACGGTTTTGAAGTACATTATACGTTGATAAACGTTTGTCGGTTTCTTTTTTTTTTTTTAAAGATCACGAGGTAAACATGATCATTGATTTATGAACGATTGATACAACAACGATACCGGTAGCTTGCGATCGTAATTCGAGACCAGAAATATTACTCGGAAGTTTTCGAAACAATTATCATCAGAGCGATCGTAATGCCCGATAGATAAAATTATGCCCGTATGATGCGACTCGAAATTTAAAAAGATAGGGATCGGAATGATGTCAGCAAATTTGGAATCTCCGAGTAATTCGCGTGCTGCGGATTTCCAAGTCATTCCATAATATTCACTCGATTTCATCCCTCTTTTTCTTCGCCATTTCTCTAAGGGAAAGTGCAATATAAATTTCAACCCGGAAAATTTGCAAAAATATCCAAATAGAAATCTCTGCTGCATTTTTGAAACGGAATCGCAAAAGAACATGGTCCGTAAGTTCGTTTCATTGATAAAAATTCTGAAAAGTGATATCGTAAGGTTGGTCGTGGGGTGGTTTTTCACCATGCAAAAGCACCCCCCGGATGGTGGCGGTCTCTTCTGGTGGTATTTCGAACTAAGCGCATACCTCAATGTGATCCACTTGAGCAGCAAGTGCGTCGAGACGCTCTCGGCGGGTGTCGACCATTGGGAGGGGTTACTCTACAGAAATAATTCCTGAAAGGCGACAAAAACTTAATAATAATGTAAAATAATAATAAAATGAAGAGTTAAATTTATTGTAAATTTTTTAATTCAAAAACCTATAATTTTCTACGTGAGTGAAATAAAATTAATTAATATTTCGATCACCTGAGAAACATATATTGGAGTGTTTCTACAGCGTCGCTCGTCGGATACAGTGAAACAGCTCTATAAAAAATTTGAAAAAATATAAAAAATACAAAACGAATATTGTTACCTGTCGCAGTTGCAGTTGTTCATTTAATAAAACCAGAAGAAATCGTCAATTTTCATGAAAAAAATGAATTTATTCGACAAAAATGGAATAAGAAGAGACTGAAAAGGTACGTGTGCATCCAACAAACTAAATAATAATTAGATTAAAAAATTTGTCCCTGATATTGAATATCTAGTTCAAAACTACAACATGAAACCCGCGACACATTTAGAAATGAAAAAGTTAAAAAACGTCTGATTCGACGCATGTAAATTTTATTTCCTGAATCAATTGCTGTTTCAAAAAAAAAAATTGCATTGTTCTGTTAGTTTGTTAGAAAAAAAATAAAAAATATCAGATTCAACAGAAAATTCGCACGCAATTTATTCACTGACAATAAGTGGTAAAGCAAAAATATATGTTCTGTCCACTGATGACATACGTGATTATAAGATTGGCTGTAAAAGACACGCGGTGCAAATTACGAATTAAACTACAAACACGTCTGTTTAAAGATCAGTCTATTTTCTACAGCAGTGATATTTTTCATTCTGCTTCTTACACGATTTTCAGTATAATACAAATGATGTTATTTTGCTTTTTCTGCGTCCGCAGGAGATGATTTTGCGAGATCCGTGCGACTCGCAGCTGAGCGCGTAAACAATTTTTATCATGGATTTTGTTAATCTTTCTGAGAATAATTCGAGTGTTGGTTTTTGTATCGTACATACTTACGTATATATAATATATAGTACGTATGTCATTTCCAAGTATTGATCTAAAGATACATCTAAAAGAATAATATCGCGGGCGTGCCAGAAACGCTGTAACAACCAGCAGCTCACTTTATATTATTACCTATATAGAAAATGCAAACACGTGGGTTGGACGGCATACTCATCCAAACAAAGATAGATATAAATGTATGTAATAAAATGTCGCACACATGGCTGTGCACAGCAAATATTGTTACACGGGGCATCGCTATATAAATGCACCATCACGAGCAATTTGTTCTGTACACAAAAAATTGCGGCCGATTTGTTTGTTTTATTTTTAAACAGGGTAAAAAAATGTTTCTCGGGTGGGTATCAGTTGGAAAATTTTACAGGATTCGAATTTTAGGAGAGGAGTTTTTTCTCCATGCGGAGCATTCTTCCGCGTCAACGTTATGAACCTCAAGAATGTGGTTTAATTTTTTTTTCTGTCCAACAATTTTTGTCAAGTTACTTTATTCCTCGCTTCTATCAAGCCGTATATGTAATCCAAGAAATTTTTTTTTATAGCAATAAACAGTTACGAGTTATTAAACTCTCGCCATCAAGACGCAAGGCTATACTTTCAAAACTGGCCTATTTACACAATTGATTTACAAAGCATGCGGCTTTATGATCGACCGTACACTGTATAACGACGTACTTGAATTAGTGCAATCGAATCTTTTCACCATAATTCTTTTGACCTTTCGTTTTTTTTTGCACTTCCTGATTCTTCGCCGTCTGCAAAATACGTAATTTTATAGACCATACTTTACAATTGAATACAATATCGGCAAATCGAACATCTGGTAAACTCCAAAAGAGTATGACATACCATGGCTCGTCTTTTGATTCGACTTCTTTTTCAATAAAAGTACATGATACATTTTTATTTTGATCTATTCATCATCGTACGTCTGTCGATCGTTCTACATAACTATGTGTATGCATAGATAGGTATGTGCGTGGATAAATATATAGGTAGATACTTATATGCACACTACATACTTACAACTATTTACTTGTGAAGAATAAAACCGTTAACATCTGCAGGTTTCGCATGGAGAAAGCTGCTTTCGAAATATGAACGTATACATATAGTATATAAAAGGGTATATATGTATAGCGTATAGTTTATATTATACCCAACGTACGTATTGTATGTATACAACTATAGCCGTACCTGTAATAATAGCAGATAGAATAGAACCGCGATTGAAAGTTCGCGGGTGAAAGGAAAAAGTAAAAAAAACGGGTAGAAAAAATATATCGAATTGCAAAAAGGTATTCGTATTGTATCGTTCCATATAAAAGCGAAGCTGCCAATGCAGGATAAAACTTTTGTCAAACTTGGAATTACTGTCTCGTGTATATGATCGAATAGAGCTGAACTCAAAACCACATGAGGTTGCAGATGAAAATGTACTGTCCGTGTGTATAATTGAAGAAAAGTCATTTTTGAAACGAATCCATATTGGATTTCAACGAAATTCATACTTGGTTTTTTTTTTAAACAATCGTTCAAAAAACCTCGACCACTCGGTCGATGCATTTTTTTCATTCTTTCCCATCCGTTTTTCGGGACGATTGAATTTGGATGCGGTTTGCGTTTCACGATTCATCCCGTAATCGAGAGCGTAAAATTTTTTTGATCCACATTTTTACTATACATGGAATATCTGGGTGTTATAAATAACACTTGTACATCGAGGTAATATCTGCACCAACTAGGAAATCCTGCGAATGAAATTCTGCGGAAAGGGAAAATAGATTTTTGATTCCATATGCATAGGTAACACGATCGCATGTTTGGTTTCTGGGGATTCGTACACAAATTACCGCGAATATCGTTCGAATCTATAAATGGAAAAATATTAATTAATGTGAATCTTTAATCGTTCCAACGGTTCCCCGAATTTTTATTTTTCAATATAATATGGTATATAACTACATCTACTTTCATGCACATGTACGGTGCTGATAATGATATTAGAACGTGTTTATCTCTGATAAAAAAACCCTATAGCCTTAATCTCGGTATATGTATAACGAGGGTAGAGAAAAAGAAGAACTGTAACACGCATTGAAAAAATATGTTACATATTATATTATACTCCATATATCTAGGCGCCCTATATATGCATCGCGTCGTTCTCATCAACTGCACAGTCACATGTCATGTTTTATGGTATTCAATAATGTTGGTGTAGATAATAAATATAATTTTTCAATGGACGTTTCTCGTGTTGATTGCTGGATTGATGATGATGTTGTAGCACAGATCCGATACTGCAGCTATCCACATACACATATTCATGGACCTTGATGACATCTGCCATCTTTAATCTTCCATTTCCCAACGTTATTATCATGTATTGTAATTATCGTTACCACCACTTGCGTTTTACGTGTATGTATAACTTCACGTATGTGTATCAAGGCGCATAAATCAATTTGTGATAACGTATAATTATTGTAAAAGTCGAGATAAAATTATTTTCTGTATATTACACATTTAGAGCAGCGATTCAAAAATACTCGATAAAAAACTGATGGAATATACCGATTATCTTTGCAACTATTTGAAAAAAGTTATGACCATATTGCAAAATCTGAGATAAAATAAGAAATATGTATCGTATAAAATATTACACGTATGAAAGACGATGAGTATACGTATATAAAGTCAACGCTATTTCGTTACGTTCTCAACGTATAATTTCTTCCCAAAGCTGCACTGCACACACAAACTGAGGAAACAATTCTTCTGTAAATTTACGAACACACGTATACAAACAAATCTATGTGTAGAGTACGTGGAGAAGGAGATAGAGAATAAAGGAAAAGGAGGAAATATCAGGAGGAGTCGCGACTCGCGAACGGCTATACCTATATGTATGATAAAACAAGAGAGAAAATCGCCACAGCCAGGAAGATTGCTACAGGCAAAGATCCTTCCCAGAATTCCCATCGGCGGAGAGAGGATCTAGACGAAAATAAAAAAGCATTCGGGGAGGGATTGGGGAATTAATTTTGGTTTTTACTTCACAAGGATGCTCCTGGCCGGTGCTTGCTGATGCGGTTCATATATGTATGTATAACAAAACCCCAAAGTCTCTTGAGCCTCGGACTTCACAAGTTCTGCAGTTCGGCCTGCCATGACCAGTTTCTCCTTTAATCTCACGTTTGATTCGAGTTTCAAGATGGCCGTTATATAGCCAAAAGGCAGCAGCTGTGCAGGCTAGGTATACGACGTATATAATTAGTACTTTGATCAGAAATCCAATCGATTTTCATTTTAATTCCGTTCCAATGTTTAAACCTCCGCGACGTAATCAAAATTTAAGTATACATCGAAGGATAAGAACCAGGCGGTTCTAACCCACAAAAAAACCATGGACTTTTTTTTTACATGTCAAATCGCCGAGGATATGAAACAGTGTTGACAGCAACTGTCTGTTACAGCTGTTGAAATATCCGACAATTCGATTATTCTGTCATTTCGCGACGAATTAATTACTTCCAATAATGCTTGTAATAATTACAATGACGTAGAATTCAGCGAGGCTCTGGAAACATAAAATATCAGTTTCATTATATAGCTCCGACATTGACGCTTTCATTTGCTGTCCTAACAATATTCAGATTTCCTCTGTAATTATTTGCTATTCGATTATCACGTTAATATAAGATTGATGGCCATAATCAGCCGCTTCGGCCCACAAAAAAAGTTCTGATTCCAGTTTTGTTGTAAAATCTTCCATCGTTAGAATACACAGAACCTCGAAGCTCTCCGTGAGGTCCATAAAGATGAAAAAAAAAAAATTTTAAGTCGATTCCGATCGGTCAACGCTTCCACATATTTTCATGATGCTTGAAAACTGAGGGGTCGTTTTTTTCTGCATCTGCGCGTGCAGTATTTTATTCGTTGTATAGTTTCTCGTTGTTCCTATAGATTTTGCCTCGTAGTCCCGACGTCCTGAAATAAATCTGTAGTTTATTGTGTGCCTTATTCATATTCGTACGCACCCTAGGCGCGAGCTTATGTTCATATAAGTGTACATGCGCCGTATGGATAGATACGTTATATCTGCAACGCTTTTATACCACGCCTATGCAGTAGAGGCACACGATCCTGGAGCCGTCGTCGTCGCCGTCGTCCACCGTATAGCGATCTTCCTGGAAGTACGTTCCACCCTCCGGACTGACTCGCCCGGAGCGCCCGATCGCAGGCTCTTCCGAGAAAGGTCTGGCCCTCATCCCGTCCTTCTCTCTATCCTACCTCTTTCTCTTTTCCTCTCTCTCTCTCTCTCTCTCTCTCTTCTTCTCTTCCTCTATCCCTCCGTCTATATTGCAAAGCGGCAGAGTACCAGCACCACCTACCCTACCTTCCAATTCTTGCCTTTGTTGACCAGTAAATTGTTACTCCTGCAAGAGGATCCCCTGTAGTTAGATCCCTGCAGAAATTGGATCTAAACACACTGTCCCTCTCGCATTGCCTGCCCTTTCTCTGGAGCAATGCGAACAGATGCTTCCCGGAAAGCAACCGCAATTCCCTATCTGCAGGGTATACAAGCGATATACGATATTATATACATGCACGTGTTTATTAACTCATACTCATTATCTCCACGGAAATTATCTCGTAGCTATCAGGTATAGTACTATAGGATGTACATTCGTTTTACCGCTGATGATAATCAAAAAGGGAAAATTCAATACGTCCCCAGGATTACTTTGATGTACGCGTGAATAAGATATGGATAACCTACCCTCGTTGTTTAGCATGCATGGAATGTTGTAAAAATATTTGTGAAACTTTTTTACCTGTGTATGATACGTAAATCTGATCAGAGCCATAAAATTTATCATCGCATTTCCACTTGGGATTTTCAAATCAAATTCGATAGCGCTGCAGGGGCGACGAAACAGCGAGGATATCCTTATCAAAGAGGGAGAATCGAGACCATTCGAAACACGAGCGCAGTTATGTGGGTGAAAATAAAATTTTTCGAAATTACGAATTCTTCGAAAAGGTGCCAGCGCCGTACGCTTATTGAGTTACACTCCTGACTCCGGAACCCTTCAAGATCCTCCGATTTGATGCTCCGAAAAACCTCGGAACCTCAACCCACCCTCTCACGTATATGCCTTATCATTTTACATAATTTTCTTTCCCTTTAGAGAGTTTTTCTTCATTTTTTTTTATTCGTATGTATCTATGTGCCTACTTTGTACACCATCAGTGGTACCTACTTCGACACGCTTATACTTTTGTATTAAAAGCTCCCTTGGCACCACTCGTGAATAATTTAATTCTTTTCTTCCCCAACTTTTCAGAATCATTTCAATGAACTTTTATATCGAATCAAAGCTCCGATGTTAAAGTACACGCTATTCGGCAAGAAAAATGGATAAAAAAAAAAACAGAGAAAAAGAAGACAAATATAACATCGCTTTTGAAGTAATTTGTGAAACTTTTATCGAGCATACACCTCGGCGAGGTTTTTTCAGAACATAAAAAGAAAATCAAGCATTACAGTTCATTCCAACTTCCAGCTTCCAGTATGTTGCGTGCCGTATTTGATCATCTTCTTTTTTTTTCTTAGCGTTGAATGGATGTAAATCGATATAGGTAACCGGGAAATGTGGATTTGAAAATATGAACAAAGAAGAAGATTACAACATTCTGTGCCGAGAGCAATAAGGCCGGGCCGAGGTAGAGTATCGCAATTAAGAGCGAGAGTTCGAAGTTAGAAGGGCTACCATATTGCCTGTAGGAAACGATTTTCCGGGAAATTTTGCCCTCTGAAAATACACAGAGTAGTTTCACTCGACCTCGCAGGAAAAGGGATTTTCAATTCTTCTATACACACTCGACTAAAACCTATGGAGAAGCGAGTGGAGGAGAGTTCGTCTTTTCTCGGGACTCCAAAGGATCGATTTTGGCTTTCATATACTTACATGTTCTATAGTCCTTTACCTATAAGCCCCCGATTATTTCCCCGTTTCCACAGGGAACTTAACCTTTCGATTATTTCCTGGTAATTCTCTCAGCTCTCTTGAAAATCTCTTCCTTACTTAAATAACGAGATATCTTTATCGATAGATAGTTTATAAAAACCATTTTTGACGAGCTTTGACAAAATGTTTATCAAAATGGACGGCACTAAGCAATAATCTCATCACCAACAATTTCGAAAAAATGGTTCAGTACATAAATTCTCACTATGAAATGGCCGATCTAAGCACGTCGCTTACCTGTAATGCATTACCTGTATAATACCAATTCGAACACCTGTAAACCAGCAGATGGAATGGACTGCGATCATCGGGGTCGTAATTTATTCAGTCAGTCCAGCGTTTATCCCGTACCTTTTTCCTTAGAAACGATTATTAGGTCCGTCAACGTAAAATATGTGGTACGAGGGGAATTGGTAGGTGAATATAATAAGTACACACACATACACTACGATCCTTGTACCGAACTTTTGCAGACTACGACGATGTACATTTTTTTTTAATATGAATTTCGAATGAAAATTTTTATACGAAAATAATTAATAGAGACCTATCGCAATAGGGGCTTAAATTCAATATTCCATATTGTCTACGTTTCGTATATATCAGGTATAATATAAACTGCTGCCATACTTAAAATGTTAGGTATACCAATATTCGTAGAAAATGGAATCGATGGGAAAATGATGAAATTGGAATACAAGAGCTCTGCGTGGGTATCGTGTCATTAATATACCTATATCGAAGGACAGTTCATTGTTCGTATATGATTTTGCATATTAAATTTCTCGGAAGTTGAGTTTTACCATTTTATCACATTCGTATACGTCGTCATTTTCGCACAAGCATGCTATTCCACTGTGTGTAACTGAACGGTAATTTGTATCCACAATTTTTTTTTCGATTCGATTTCTTTATTCGATTCATTTTTCAATATTTTTATTTCATCTTGACATCAGCTTGAAATAGATTTTCGAGAAATTTAGGCAGTTTTTCAAAGCTCTGTGGCCAAACGCAGGTCGGGGAATAAAAAGCGACGAGATCAGTTCTCAATTTATAATCGGTAAAGGTGGACGAATAACTAAAACCCCTGTAATTAACGTAAGTGGTGTAGTTGGATAAAAAAGAAGAGAGAGAAAGAGAAGAAAAAACGAATAAAAAGAGATAGAAAAAAAATTAAGAGGAACATACACGAAGGGCGCACGTAAAAGTTATAGCCGAACCGGAAGCGGAAGTCACTCGTTTTGTATGAAGGGGACAACGTGTAACCACAATAACCAGCCGTCATGTTTACAATAAAACCGCGAAATACGGAGAAATAAATAACCATGTAATACATGCCTTCTTTTATTTTTGCACCAATTACATCCGAGTCCAATAATTATGTTACCTTATATATATAATCAAACCGAAGGATGTTGTGCAACTTTTAGTTTATGCATTTTAAAATATCCTTCGTACTAGTCGACCAATTTTACTTGTAACTTTGATCAACGCGAATGTAACGAGCAAAAAAATTTTTTCATTAAATTTTATGTTGTTTTATTCATTACGCCAATAACGATAACTTCGTAAATATAAATCTCTTCATGCATATGCAGGCGATTTCCATTCATTCACCTTTGAGCCGTATAACTGGAGAACCATTATGCAAAGAGAAATTTTTTCTGTTAATTTCTATCCTCTACGTACGTACGTGTGATTATTCAGCGTATTACCCGATAATGATTGTTGCACTGTAGAATTATGCATTTTACACTCGAGGAGTAAAAACACTGAGGATCAAAGGTGCGGATCGAGCTGAATTATGAACTATCTATGAATGACTTCGTATTCGTGCAAAATTCCTATAATTCCTGCACGAGTTATAACCCAATTCATAAGCTCCCGAAATATTAAGCAACTGCTAATGAATATTGGAAGAACGCGGCTGACGATCATCCGAGTACGACGACGACGTCGTCGTCTTCCGCTGCTGCCTGCTGCCGCTGCAGCTGACTTTGAACATTCTTCCGGTGAGATAAGAACTTGATTACGTATAGCAAATATAACCAAGGACATGGTTGTGCAAAGGTCATTTCCGTCGATCTCCTTTTTCATTCTAATTGACTGCATAATTATCGAATTAATACACATATTCCTATTATACCGTGCACCGAGATCTGAAAAAAAAAAACAAACAAAAACATTGGAGTAATAAAAAATGGAAAATGACTTCGCGTTATCGCAATTTTGCACGTACATGTAGGTAGGAGATATATGCAGTGGTGTAGGAATACAATGTCCGCGAGTCTCATTGACCCTCGGCCTCTTCTTTATAATTCACGTATCCCTCGTACCAATGGAATTACTGTGAAATAAAACGCCTACATATCATATATACGTACCTATACTATGAGTATGCATGTTGGACCGTGAAGTGCGTGACTCACAGACCAGGTGTGCGTTGGCCACAAGCTAAAACTATCATTATATCCCGCGTATCATCGTAAAGGAATTGCACCGTTCGATCGCGACGAATATGTATCGGCAGGCTCGGATTCAAAAGTTTCTCTGCGTTGCTACAAAATGGAGGTACGAAAAATATTTTTGTAGGAAATTCAAATGGAGATTTCAGTTGGATTCATACTTTTATATCATCATAGAAAATGAATCAGTCAAACCACCGAGAATTGAAATGAAAAATTCTGATCCAGTTGAAGGGATGGATGACCGATAAAAAAATGTTTTGTGCGAGTGATGATTACAAGGATTAAAAGCGTGATCCTATTTTTTTTTCTTTTTTGCTCAACTTTTTTACCTATAACGTTCCGTTCTCCTGTGATCCACTGGGCGAAGCTCACGTTTCACGAATAATATCCGTATATACCTGAGGTAGTACCTACAATAATTATATCTTAGAATATCCGATATCGTGAATATTGATTTCTCGTATACCGAATTGTGCGCGTAGGCGCGGTTGAATACGCGATTGACATCAGCTGCTGGAAAACCTCCGAATTTTGTACGAATAATAAAAATAGGTATTAGATACATATCCTACGCATATAGAAGCGCGAAAGGTTTTACGGAATTTGATCGTTAGAAAGAACAATATCAATATTATTCGATCAAATGAAAAAAAAAGGAAAAAGAGAATGGAGTGTTATATTCAAATTTTTTATCAACCGTTGTAATTGTTTAATACCTTACCACCGGGTATATTCATGAGGGACATGAACTCGCCGTCGCTTTTTTCCCTTTCCTCTTTTTCTTTCTTTCTTTCCCCGTCGACGTCCGTCTCTGCTTCTCTCCTCTTTACCCTTGTCGCAGCCCTAAACTTCGCTCCTGCTTCTTCGCTCCTATGCAGGTCTCGCTGTCTGTCAGACCGTCTGCATCGCGTCCCCTGCTGCATCTGTCCATCCGGCAGGTATATACATTATAATACTTATAAAACAACTATCAGGAACGAACGTTTCCATATAACCGAATGTGCACAGGTATAATAAAGTCTGGTGTAGATCTGCATCGCCGTTTTTACCAGGTGACGATTTTTTTTGATTTTTTTCTACCCAAATCCCTGTACTGCGTATCGTTGACAAGAATTGGGGAAAAAATAAATCAAATCAGAGAGATGATAGTTTATGAAATTGTTCAGAATTTCAAATAAAATTGGAATGTTTTTGTAAAACCTATCGAGTGGGTTTATTATATTGGATAAATCTATGAAATATTTGCCATTGTGTTCCACGCATACATATATCGTTGTACCTTTTATTCTTATATTCCGTGAATTTTTTTAAATTTCGACACCGTGTAGACAGGGTTTGGTATACACGGGGCTTCTTTGACCCGGAGGCATCACCTGGTCGTCGGTATACCGAAGTGTAGAATTTGGAAGCAGACTGCAGAGCTGGAATCCGGAGGTACCTACATATTACATATTGTACGTACTACATCTCTCTGTAAAGGTAATTTATATCGTCGAATTCCCTGCAGCCTGCGATGCATTTTGCGAAATTTAATTTTCTCAATTTGAAATTTGAACACTACACATACACATTATGAAATTTATCGTTGATGCTGGTATGGCATAAGCTGAGCTATACGGTTGGTCGTAAAAATGTGAGTTTTCGGAAGGTCGTTTCAGCCCCTAACTCCAAGAAATTTTATGACCCTCGGAATGGCGGCTGCAGTATAAACGTAAAATTAAAACGTCTGCAGTCATAACTATACGAGAGTTGCAAAGATATGAACTGAATTGCATAAATATTTTTTCATCTACTTTACGTATTCTTAATACAATTCAACTGATCATAATTACACGTTCAGCAGGAATCGTATAGCAATTAATTCCCTCGGTGCGAGTCGCATTTGAATACAGAGATTCTGGAATATCGTATTGGAGGGTGTGGAATAATTATGTAAATTTGACAGAAATGTTCGCTTGCAGGACTTTGACTCTCTGTAATCACCGGATGAAAATTTGTTGTTAAATTGCATTAGATGGCATGGGGTGTGAATTATTCATCGTCCTACATTTCTCCTCATTATACGTATGAAACTTTTAGTTAGTTTCACTGGCATATAGGAATCCGATAATAATAATTGCGAGTATAGCTCGAATATCGTCAATTTGCAGTAATTGCAATAATAATTTTTACGTCCTCGATAGTTGGCTTCGAATAATTTTTTTTCTTGCATCAATTATAATTTGATGGATGAAAGAAATAAAAAAAAATTTCGACGTCATCGGTCGCGAGAATCTGACACGTTTTCACAAATTTATCAATAAATAAAATGAGAAATAGAAGAAAAAAGCCGTGTTCAAATTACTTATGATGTGTAATATAGCTGAAAATTCTATAGAAGCTCGCGTAAACGATACTCGAGTATTTATCACGTACACGTATATACTATTTCGTTTGTGTGATTTTTCGCTTTGAAATTTCATTAAATAATTATTGTTAATTCAATATTCCCCCACCCCTGTAATTCTCAGATCCTCCCCACCCCTTCGTTAATTTTAATCCCCACCATTTTGTCTTCTCACCCCCACTCCGCGGCGGTTACATGTGGCTTTTCGGCCCATCTGCATTGTGCTGCCCTCATGTTCGCGTTCTCGCGGTAATTATAGATTCATTCACTCGCGGCAGCGGACGGCAGTCGCTCGACGTGGTTCGAAGAGGAACGACGTCGCTGAGGGTAGTGTGATTAAAAAATTATAAAGCCTAGAGCTGTGATTGTGTCAAAAAAATTAGATGGAACTTACACGAGTTTTTGAAATTG
Organism: Athalia circularis; assembly: GCA_963978495.1. Taxonomy (NCBI): domain Eukaryota; kingdom Metazoa; phylum Arthropoda; class Insecta; order Hymenoptera; family Athaliidae; genus Athalia; species Athalia circularis. Next base: position 14,978,434 of record OZ021698.1, on the reverse strand, counting down.
TCGGTACGAATATTACCAAGGGATGAAAAGTGACTTTGTGAAGTAGATTATAAAAAAAGCGGATGCAATCTACTAGATTGTTGAAAGGAAAAAAAAAATATACGTAGGTGTATAACGTGTACGAGACAACGTATAATTATAATATTAATAGACAAATAAAGTGATAGTTTTCTTGATCGGGTGAACGAAGGTTTTTTTGTGGAATTGTGCTACGTTTGATTGGGATTACGTTCCATGATCACATATTACACCTGGATTAACTCTCTTCTATAAATAACCGTGTGGTAAGGAATTTATCTTGTTATTTTTAATTAGTATTTGTTTATATTTTTTTTGTTTCTCTGGTTTAATTTTATCAACGAATTACGATGCGGCTTACGTGGATCGCAACGAATGACGGCTTATCACCTTCATAAAATATAATCAAGGCTATGAAATTATTATTGGACAATCCTTGCGTCGTCTCTTAAAAATTTTAAACCTTGGCAAACATCTGTTCAGAGGTATTGGAAAGTTAAATTCCCGCAATTTAAATGAACGTGAAATTTGAAGTACATCAACATCCGGATGAAGTTTGTCTGGCTGTTGAAATTCTAACTTGTTATTTCCCTTTAAACCTCGCCATGCGGTATTGTGACGGGTCGTCCCTTTAATTTTTTTTTTTCCCCATATGAGATGATAAATCCGGAATTAGTTTCATGCCTGAGTTTGTCTGACGTTTAAATACACGCCGCATTTTTCTACTCTCCCCTGATTTGTCTAATCATTTTGGTAAATCACTTTAATGTGTTCTAGTAAAAATATATTTGTGTGGATAATAAGTTACGGTTACTTTCATTCTTTGAAATCGCAAAGGTCTTAGAAGGAACTTTCTCTCCTTGGAAAATGAAACGCCGCTGTGCCGCAATTCCTTGAAGTCTCCCACTCGTAGTAGTTGAGGCAGCAATACCAGCGGCAAGCTAAGCTTGCAGGCTGGGAGCAAAGCAGTTCTTGAAAAAAGAGGTTCTCTCGCTGCATTCCAAGCCTCCGCGTTTGTCTAACAAATAGGTAATTATTGCCTGGAATTGTCTGTGCAACGCGTTGGAAAACAGAGTCTATCCGAACCTTGCCGTTTTAGGTAATCCTGATCTTCCTTTTTATTCTCCTCCATCTCCTTCTCCCATCCATCGTTATTGCAATCGTCGCTGAACTAACGAATCTTCATTCTTATTATGCAACTTTTCTTTTTTACTACGAGTGTATTTTTGAGTTCATACAAATGAAATCAAGGAAATCATAAATGTGGTTATCAGTTATTATTTAGGTGTATTCGTTATCAGCTACGATGTTGAATATACCATATTGCGTGTTTGATGAGGATTGAAATCAGTGATAAAATTTTTCTCGAAACTTCGTATAAAATTTGCTAAAATAGATTTTACACTATACACATTGTAGCGAGAAGAAAATAATACAATTTCCAATGTAAAGACGTCACACATACCATGTTGATTTCATTTCTTTGCTTATGATATTTTTTTTTTCTTTTATCGAGCGGCTTTGGTATTTGCCGGTGAACGCGGAATTGTAGTAGCAATAAAGTTTTACTTGGAAAAATAAAATTCCGCGAAATCAATTGCTTCGCGTCGTAGGTGTATAATTTTGACCGAACTCGTTGATATCAAATAATCTTTTATTCACGTAGGCCTGCCGCGATGATGATCGCTTCAAGGCCCTTCTTTCCATTAATTTTCCACGAAGTATTTACTGCAGCTCTCTTATTTTTCCATTTCCTTCAACAGTTTCGCTCTCTTACTCGAGATTACTAATCACATTTATTGCGTAGTCATGCAAATATTTTCAGAAAAAATTTATTGTCTTCCAAATGAACTTTCTAGCCTCGTACTTTGACTAAAATTTTACAGACCTATCAATGCACGTCGGATCAGCAAGTTAGAGATTAAAGATTAGAGTGACGAACCACCTTCCTGTTAGACGAATGTCGCGGGTCGTAGAATCGCGGATCGTTACCCACAATTAAGTCATGCTTTGTACGAAAAGACGACAAAAATGCGCTAAAAAAAAATCAAAATCATCCGCACGAATCACCTTTCCAGTCTCCGGATCCAGCTGTCCCCAACAAGGAGGCTTCGTACGGAATCACATGAAATCGCTTGTTGGAATTTTACGGAACCTTCGGAATAAATTTTCGGAAACGATTTGGTCACTTCCGGTTACCCAGGAAAGTGACACATTCATTGTATCGCAAAATTGCTGACAGGTTTTCGACGGCATAGGACGTAATCGTTTTCAAATATTTCGCTGCAACGTTCGAATGCAACCATATGCGCTTCTGCTGAATTGGCAAAGTGGAGTAGAAGATTTGTCGGCGTTAACATCAGTGAGTGGAACTTGGAGGTGGTGTGGTAGTTGGCCTTCTGGCTTTGCCACATTTTATTTTATTCGCGTACGTTCGTTCTTATTCGACGAGAGAAGTCTATACCGCGGTTCGCGGAAGTTGTATTTCGCACTACTCTCTTGAATTACGACGAAATCGCACACTGTTACATGTATACCGTTTGTTCGTACATACAAATACATGTTTCCATATAATAAAATATACCTACGTATATGTTTTATCAACACAGCTCCGTATCGCGCACACATTACCTACACGACAAAGTAAGTATCCAACGCTCTGCAAAAATCCAATACGTCAGACACGCGCCTTTCTGGTATATATATCGCTGTAAAACCAAAGAAATCTCCAACGCGTCATCGCACTACGTATGTGGGTACTGTCTTCTTTTTTCTGTCACAATCAAGTGCATATTCATGTGTATCTGTGCGTAATTACATACGTGCGGTATGCGTGTGAATTGTATTTCTGTGACTCGCGTCGTGAGCTCATAATATGTGAATTTACGCTCTGATTGAACGCGCACGTGTATTATATAAAAAATTGAAACGACAAAATACAAGGTTTTTAATAGTTAGTAATTTCGCGACAAACTGATGGAAATACAGTGGAATATTCGCGTGCAATTACAACGATATCAAACTTTCATTCATACGGAGTATCGTAATCCGGATTTGTTAAATCTGTTATTCTCCGAATGTTCGAATTTTTGAATATTCGCAAAGCGTAGAACTCCGTTACAATTCTATTCCATATCAAGTTTAATTGAAATATATAGCTTGTATTAAAAACGCGTACGATTGCCTGGACATTGTCGATATATCTCAGAGCTCTGTTTTCTAGCGTTTCACTATACTCTGCTAAAAACCAGAAATAAAGAAAATAATGGGGACAAATCGTATCATGTATATGAAAAATGCGTTGCGTGACGTGCGTTGGCACGATACGTTGTATAATGTCTACCAATCGATCGCCACTTCGAACCCATTTTTTTAATACCTATTTTATCGCTTCGCAAAAGAACGTATTAGGTAGGTGCTGTCAACGTACTTGACCTCACATTGCCTGGTCTGGTAGCGTTTGACGGTCAAGGCTATTTAAAGAGAGACCTTTAAATTTTTCTAATGTATCGGAATTGTTAACCTTCAACTGACATTATTTATTAACATTGACACGTACAGTGTACGCAAATAACAGCGAGCTACGGGGAAAAAAATGCTCGCGTCGTAATCGTTCGGGCGTTAATAATCGTTAGTTTTTATTAGAATTTATAAAAATGTTTAATCAGATTTCGGAAGAAAAATCATTTAACTGCAAGTGCGGCGGTGTGACAACTATACGGAACTCTACGTGTGAGCAATGAAGATGTGATTGATAGATCAAACCTTGAAAGCTTTATCGCCGAAAGACCAGAATAAATATGAAGAATTTATCGGATTATCGCACACGAGATCGACCTTTGCATCGATAATTTCTGAATTCTTAGGAGGTCGATTACTGTGTATTTCATTGTCTAACTAATTTTTTTTCGATTATTTTCTATGTTACAGACGATTATCGTGAGCTTGATCATAGTAGAAGATGATGCCTGGATTTTGAAAATCATTCGCATATTGAAAAAAAAAAGGAAAAATGTTGACTGTGATGTGCCCGAATTGTCGGCACCGATTCTCGGCGCCTGGGTGCTGCAATTCATCGGGTTCTGTCGTCATGCCAACCTCAAATATGGAACAGTTCACGACCTCTTGTCATTTGCACCCTTCGGCTACGTGTTCTGGAAATTACTGTACGGGCGCAAGTGGAGATTATCTCGTTCCAAGAGGTTACTTAAGCGGTGGAGGATGCGTGATAAATGCTCCAACGATTATCCATAGCCCTACGATAATTCAAGGCATTGGAAACCACCAACCGGATAATACGAGTCAGAATAGACTCGCTAATTTGATACTCCGTAGTGATCAGCAGCCGCTAAATAGTCAAAATAATAATATTAATACAAAAATTTATCAGGATCAACAGAGATTGCAATTTTCGTCAGATAATGACGCAAGGATTCCGTCCCACTGCCAAATCGCAACAGCCTGCCACGATATTACAGGTGGAAGTGTATCGATAACCACACCCGGTATACAGTCTGGAGGTTGCGTTGTAGAGAATGTTGACTCGGGAATTTCTGTGAAAGCACCTCGAGTTCATAGTATAGAAAGGCCTAAGGAAGATGAGCTAAATTTGCAACATATTGGAATCTTCCAGAATCCACATCCAATGTTATATCCCCCTCCAAGTGGTTGCCAGGAGCTTCCTGGAACGCGGAGAAGTACTTCCATCGATGAGACGATACTAGGAAATACTTCAACTATAAATGGAACGCCCCTTGCTGGTCAGGGTACCGCTAGTAGTTTGCGTCCCGAAACTTCAAACGTCTTCGATTTCAAGGTGGCCGACAAAAATGAATCTACCTTAGATTGGACCAGGACGAAAAATCCTACTTGCGGAAAGGGCGAGGAACTTCAAAGGTGCAGCGTCACATTTTCCGCCGATTCTAATCAAGCAAATATTAGCGCAGGACTTCAAGGTGCGGCCAATTTCAACATTCAAGCTTCCACTACCTCCGTTAATGGTAATGATTCGGGTATCGCGAATTGCCACGGAATATCATCAGGAAATGGTACTGTGATTCAAGTGAACGCTACGCTCCAGCTTCCTCTGAACATTGAAAATTGTACCGTAAGCATAACAGCGACTGCGAATACTTTGCCAAGTTCGAGTAGAAATGTGAGGAACAACTTTAACGGAGGTGGTATAGTCGAAGCCGACGTATCGTCAGGATTTGGAAACGTGGGAATCGTAAACGTTTGCGACAGGGACGAGGACAGTCCAACGACACCTGTCTCATGGGTTTTACCCTTTCCATGGGGTATGAATGGAAATACAGGAAACAACAGCAGCGATTTGGAAAAACTTAGTTCAGCTCAGAGGGTGTTACAAATGTCAGGATGGTACCACGAAGGACTCAGTTGGCATCAGAGCGCTTCACTTTTGAAAAATGCACCCGTTGGTTCTTGGCTGATGAGAGATAGTTCCGACAAACGTTTCATGTACGCTGTATCCGTTCAAACTGCACGAGGTCCAACCGCCGTAAGAGTTCATTACGTATGCGGAAGATTTCGTCTCGACGCTGAACCAAGAATGGCACCATTGATGCCGATGTTTGAATGCCCCATAAAAATGATTGAACATTATATCGAGTATCCGAAAAAAATTGAACAGCAAAAAGAGGTTTGGGTCGATCACAGCGGGCAACTTTATAGCCAAATATATCTAACCAAACCATTCTTGAGGGAGGTAAGATCTTTGTCGCATTTGGCAAGACTTGCCGTTAACAGAAGCAAAATTTCCACAAAAGAGCTTCCCACACCGCTTAAAGACTATATCGCGGAATATCCCTACTCTGTCTGATACAAAAATTTGTATGTTAATTACATTAATTTAGTATTATTAAGTTATTATAACGCGTTAAAATATCATTATATCATTATATCAACTACGGCCGCTGTTGGGGTAGTAAAAAAAAATCAAATTTGGAGTTGGGAAATCTTCTTTCTCGTCCCCATTATGTAGATCTCCGTGTACATATTAGAAAGAACTCCAATTTGATATCATATTTTTTGCATACTTCGCAATTCCGTATTAATTAACGAGAAGTAATATGTATAGCGCATCCTCCAATATTTTATAAGCAAACTCAACGTATATGATTGTGTATGTATATAAGGATATACGTTTAATGTATGTGACATACATATGTACACTAATTATATCGAATGGTTGGGATTTATTTTTATGAATACGAGGATTAAGGACGTCAAATCTCAACTAGCCAGGTTTCTAGACGCTTAATTAAAAAAATGAAAAAAACACAAAAAATAAGCAAACAAAAATTCAAGGAAGAAGACAAAGAAGACTTTATTCTAAAAGTTCACGAAAAAAATTAACAAATAAACAAATAGATAATAAAAAAAGAACAAGAACAATGAATGACACAAATGCAATGGCTAATAAGACTAAGTAACATAAATCTCAGATCCGTAGTTTTTTTTTTCATGTAATTAACGAGCTATTAAATTATTTTTTCAAATTAAGTTTAGATAACTGAACAACAGAAAAAACGACCTAACAAAAATAAACGATAATGGCATTAACAATAACATGCTAATTTATTATAATTCAATAAATTCTGTAACCAAAGAATTGGAGGTGTTAGACAAAAAGAGAGTGGCTCTAGTATTATCACTACATAATGTTTTAAAAACGAACATTTTATTATTAACAAAACATAAACAGTAAAAAAAAGATTTTTCACTGGCTCTCAATCATTTCATTTCATTTTTTTTTAATTTCTGTCTTTGACCAGTGCTGAAATACTGCATCATTACATAACTCAGTAACACGTTCGCATATATCATGAATGTATAATATACGGTATAAATGTTTATCGTATATATACTTAAAAGTGAACGAAATGAAAAAGGCAAGAGACATAAAAACATTCATTGGAAAAATCTGAATAATACGATAATAATAATACCGATCGCGCCATTAACAATAATTATAAAGTGCGAAGAGAAAATACCTGTGAAAGACTCAAGGTACCATATACATACCCTGTTCAGATTCATCAATGTATTGTATAGAAATTAGATTTATATTTGTACATGTAAAATACTTATGTGTACCTATGTAGACATATACATAGATTGATGAAGGTATATCTTTTCGTGGCAGACAAAAAAAACGAAAAAAAAAAGATGTCGATATCTCGTTGATTACTTTCGAAATGAAGGAAGTAGAAAGGAAAAAGGACACAATTGAACCATACAAGAGTTTAGGTATAACATGGATAGTTCAGTGGGTGAATTTTTATCCTCCACAATTATTACCACATCATATATCGAGTCCATCTTCGCGTTAAAAAAATAGAAAAGAAAAAATAGGAAAAATTATAGAATAATTACTGGATTATTTTTACTTCTGTAATTTTCATTTCAATTTTATGTATTTGTTTCATGATGTTTATTCGGCTCGTTATTATTAATATTATTATTATTAATATTATTAGCACTGATAAAATAAAGGTGATAATGATAGTAATAGTTACGATGATATTATGGTATAATTTATTTAATTTTTTTGACTCTTTCGTTCATCTCGTATGTAAAATTAGGGAAGTAAACATTTAAGAAAATAAGAAACCATCATCTCTATATTAGAGATGCGTATAAAACTATAATATTGTAGTATAGGTAATTAATAATATTAATAATAGTAATGAAAATAATAATTGAAACAATAATAACAATTATTATGAATATGTATTTAGATAGGCATCAGGTATAACATTGGACGGTCTGCGATTGAAATATGCTTCCGAAACATTGAACTTTTATTTTAAAAACAGCATAATGTGTATTAATAATTATTATGATAATATGTAGAGTAATAGTTCTGATAGTAAGTATATAATGTTATACTATAGCCAAAACGAGCCCAGTTTATGTATTATTATTATTATCTCATATTTTAAATAATAGAATATTAGCTAACGCACTTTTAGATTTTATCGAAATCTGATCGTCACATGAAAATTCACAATAATCCACCATGTTTAAAGAAATTCATGCAAAAATGATACATTAAACGTATGATATGCTATCGCAGATTATTACGCAAAATAAATGAAAGAGAAAAAAAGGAGGTCTATCTGGAAGATTTGTTCGAAGCAGAAATAAAACTTTTTAGTTTCCTTGAATTATCTGTTATCACTGCCATTTTTTTTTCGAGACCCAATCAAATGAATCCCTGGTCGTGATAATTTGACAATTTTTTTTCTTTTTTTATTCTCATACCCACGGGTTTGGAAAAGGTAACTTTGTTCAGTGAGGGGAAAGAAAATTAGAAAATGTAGATTTCCAAAACTGATTTTGAACTTGGTAGGAGGATAATTTATGTAAATTATATCTGCTTGAATAAATGTTCTCTGACTTTTCAGATTCCGTAGGGAGAAACAATTTACACGATAAAAGTTTAAATATATAAATGATTAAACTATATAAGTCTCGAAACCCATGTAATTTATATTATATTCATATATATATTATATGTACTGTAACAAGTATACAGTAGGACGGATATTGTGTAGACAACAATTTAAATTATTTAAAAAAAAAAGAGAAAAAACGATAAGAATTGATTGAAATAAAATAAAAATACATTATTTATTATTCACATAAATCTGTGTTATTTTATTCAAAGCTCATTCACTAGGATTCCCCATAAAACATTCATGTAGAACATTATAGATTTATATGAATAATTATGTTGAAGGTAATTATTTTACAAAATGTACTTATAAATTCACGGAACTAATAGGTATGTAGGAATATTTCGATCATGATCAGCTATACATGCATCGGTTACTTATACATTTAATTAATAGAACGAAATTGTCAATACATAATTGATTGGAAAGTTTCTCATTACGTATATTACGCGTATAAGTTGGCGGAAGTTGCACGTGTATGTGTTCAGAGGTTATTGGAACATGGAAATGAAATTTTCGATCAAGTTTAGTTACAGAACTGAAGATTTTTCTCTAGGTACACAAAATGACGTGAAAAAGATGGCACGTTTTTGTTTTTATAAGAAGTTGCGATTTATCGATTAATTTGTATCCATAATTTTTGAGCAACTTATTAGTCATTTTAATCACTCATATAATATAAAATAATATGTACAAATGACTTATTTTTTGAATAGACAAATATAATTCTCTATCATTTCATAATCGCGATTCCAGGTATCGTTATTGATACACTTGTTATGTTATACAGTATAATAGCCGTGTTTGGATAGTATCGGTATACCTATATCTAATATCAGATCGTATTAAGATCATAGATCTCTCAATTATATTGTCATTTGTATCTTTGCACCAATCTACTCATATTATACGAGACCGCGTGACGCCCGCTACTGGAGTTCAACGTCAGAATTCAATTCAGGTACATCGCAGCAGCAGCAGCATCAGCATAGGTTGGTAAAAATATATATTATGAACAACGAATAACAAGTAATATTGAAGAAACTGATAAATTGTTTCATCACCACCATCGATATATTGATATATTGATGGTCTAATGATTTGTGTTTAATCATCACGCTGCGAAACGCCAGGTATTTCTAATTCTTCGTTCCTGTTTTTTTTTCTTTACTTTATTTATTTATTAAATTAGCTTATCGAAGTCTGGTGCTGCTGCAAAAAGAACGGAAGTATCTAAGGTAAATAAAGGACTAATTTTCTATTCAATATGAATAATATCAGAGGAACTTGAAAATTTTATAATATTTATGAAGTAAATCAGTAGAACGATAAGTCATGCGTGTTCAAAGGGAATCACTCGATGACTCAATTATATTATAAGTGCCGCCAATTACGATTCGGGAAATATTGGTAACTATGTAACGTACGTAATATGTACGTACTAGGAATGAATTATATAAACAGTTGTATAATTTATTTATATCTGCAATCGGTGCACTTCGCTCAGTCACCGAGGGAGTCAACGTTTGATGGTTTTTCTAGTTTCTTTTTTTCATTTCTGCGGTTTGTATATACCGATATACGCGATTACGTTAATACACATATAATATGCGGATATGTATTATTAGTAATTATTGAAACTCTTTTTGGTTTTGTTGCAATAATATCTTACAAAAATGTTCGTACGTGCTTAAAATAATGCAAATTGTGAAATAATGTTTCAATTTTTCTGCTGATCTATACGACGGATACAAATTTATACATTTAGCAATTTCGCTAGAAAATTTCATTGATGTTATGAAATGAGTGACGCATAATAAACTGGTGAATAATGTCCATAAATTGACCTGCACCTTATTTCATTTCTTATAAATTCTGGATTACGGTAACTAAATAACCCGTATTACATTTCGTTATACGAAATCGCAGCATTAATTGTTGATGAATAGACGATATAGCAATAACGTATATCGACTTGAAATTCTCTTTTAGAATTGAAAGAATAATATTTTCTCATTTATTTTTGTATTTTTTTTTTCCCCCCGCTATTGCATCAGAGTGTTTTGCGTCATTGATGTACGGTACAACACATACCTACGTGTATGAAATTATTGTATTTTATACATGAAAAAGACAATTGATTGTTTCAAAGAACTAAATATGCATACGTAATATATTATTAATTGTTCTACTGCTATTTATTATTACTATTATTATTATTACCAGACTACAGGCAGCAATTATGAAATTTGTGTATGCAGGTATGATAACGACTACCTGGAAAACGAAATAAAAGAAAAAAAAAATTCAAAATTTTATGGTCCACAATGGATATTGTGCTGTAATAATTACGATTATGGTCTTATGATATGTACAACGTGGTATATCGACCACAAAATTTTTGTGTACGTAACAATTGCAGGAAATTGGTGATCGTGAGGATGAGAAAAAAATAAAATAAAAATAGCGTGAATCATAAATGCTAAACGCCATAAGAATGGTTATAGGTATGACATTAATGACGCACAAAATTTCATTTGGAAACCTCAATATGCGGCCGAGTTTGCTGTAACCATTTGGAAGCAATATTATATTATACGTGTCGCACGTATATCTGTCTTTACAAGGAATTCGAATGGCCACCCGCGCGAGCTTTTATTCTACGAAATGCATAATACATGGAATAACAATTATTGAATTTTCGGAAGACTCATTAATCATATGTATGCCATTATATGCTAAATTCTCAGTACACCTGGATATGTACATACACGTATAACACATTTTATAGTAATTCGAGAATAGCGAATAAATTTCGAATATCTTTATTCAGATTTACCGACAATGAAACAGTCAGGTCATTTATTTGGTCGCCCTTTATCCATTTAAAAACCCTTAGAATCAAGGATGACCTACGCTAACATCTAATTATTGTCAATTTCATTTAAGTATATATGACACTTGACAGTTTTTTGAAGTAAATCGTATCTATACGTGCGCATCTTGGATCATACGTGATGTAGGATTTATTTTTACTCCCTGTTACAATTAAGGCCAGTAGTGTTATGTATATATATGTTGTGTATATTTAATTCAAGGTGGTGTTATCGCAAGACATTTTCGACGAAATTTGACGCTGAGATCTTTTATACATAGGTGCTATTATAATTAGAACCTTTAATTACGTTTACTGATGCGAATTAATTGTTAATTACATTGGTAAAAAGTATGTCTGTATATACACATGCTATGTACGTATATAGTACACACCGCGCCATTTAAGTATTCTGCGAAGCAGAAGTACACGGAAAGCTTAGAAATTATCCTTCCATAATATAAAATAACAAGACTTTCGAGGAGCGCATTCACATGCACGCTATACGAATGAACGGCTGTTTCCGATTTCTTGTTATTTGTTATTTTCAATAAATTACGTAGAAGAATAAATAATAATACATTTCTTGAATAAGTTTAGTGTATAATAAATGTATAAAAAATATAAATCTGGAAATGTATAGATAATTGCGAGCTGAGTTTCTCGATGAAGTGGTTATTGTTCAATAGAGAGCAATTTTTTGTCATAAAACCGTGTTCGGTCCTCTGGACCCGAGATATTTGCTGAATGCTGCGTAAAGTTGTCCAGCTCTTTGCACTTCCTCTGCTCTGAAATTAAACGAATGAATCGTGAATTAAAAATACAGCTCAATTTTAAACTTAAATCTTTACCAATGTCATATCGCAATTACTTCGCACAAGTATGAAAAAAAAAAAAAGAATTACTTACTTTAGATCGTTGATGTCGCGTTCTTTGGTGGCAACGATCTCCTTGAGTTGTTTTCTCTCCTTATCCCTTTCCCTAAGAGTTTCAGCGTGACTGGATTGTATATCGTTTATTTGTGTATTGAGCGCGGTGATCTGTAGAGTCATTTTTTGAATCTGCACATTTTGTTCTTTCGCTCGTTCTCTCTCTTCTAATAATTCCTCCTTGAGTCTACTCGTTTTTTGTTTCTCTTGTAGGAGTTCATCGTTCAGGAGTTCATATCGCCTTTGAGGCTCTACGAGTTCGCTTTGTAAGGCAACGATCTGACGTTGAAAATTGTTAGCAACGCGTTGAACCTCCAATAGCTTTTCTTCCAAATTTTCTTTCTCCTCTTTTACTTTGTGCAGCGATTCCTCCAACCTTACGTATCTGACGTTGGTGTGTTCAAACTCTGTTATTTTTGCTTTTAAAACTATCTGGTCCTCAGTTAGCCCTCGTATTTCGGTTCTACTCTTCTGTAGCTGCATTTGACAGTCTTCCAAAGCTTGGGTAGTGTCTCTGAGGGTATTTTTAAGGATGCTCATTTCATTCTTATGCCTGTTTTCGCGTTCTTTGAGTTCCCTTTTCAACCTGTGTAGCTCAATTTTATCCTTAGAAATTAGATCTTCATAAGTCTGGGTTACAGAGACGATTTTTTCGCGCAAAGTTGCGATTTCTATTGTACTTTTGTGAATATCTCTTTCGTAACGGCGCACTTTCATCTCCAATTCCTTTTTTTGTACCAAAGTTTTCTCCTGCCTTTCATTTAATTCTTTATAAACTCTTTTCCAGTTTTCGTCAGCCGCTTGATGGTTTTCTTTTAGTTTAACAACTTCTTTTGCATTATCGCTTGCTAACTTATCATGGGTTTCTTTGAGATGATCAATTTCCGTACGTAATTGATCGGCTTGTGATTTAACCGCTTCTATTTCGGCTGTTTTGACGGCTATTTCATTCGTCAATAAATTTATCGCGATTATACGATCTTGCAAGATCTGATTAAGCTCCTTTATTTTATCTGCCCCAGGGACATCTTTTTTACTTAGGTTTTCTTCGATCTTATTCGTATCTTCTTCAGAACAAACGCGACACGGTTTATCCCTGACTAAATTTTCTTCCATTACGACCACAAGATCCTTCAATGACGCCTTTGATTCCGTGTCACTTTTTCCGCCAGAATTTTCTGACGTGCTCACCGCAGCAGTTTTTTTTTTTTTTAACATTCTTTGGGCCCGTTTTTTTTTCTTTCTTCGAAATTTTAGACGAGTTTGAACCGTTGTATCGCTATCGGTGAAGGTAATATCATTGATTTTTGGTTCCCCTTTTGACAAAAATGATTTCGCTTTTTCAATTCCTTTGGATATACTCGTAGCGGAAATCACTTGACGACTTTGATTGCATCGTGCTCGTTCTTCTATGGCTTGCAGAATATCATTGGGGATGCAATTGCCGTGAAGGTTTAATTTTGTTATAATCTTATTATCCTGCATTCCCGATAAAAGAAGCTGACCTCCTTGAAGTCCAATCGTGTTCCACGCGAGGTCGATAGTTCTCAAAGATTTGTTCCATTTTAGGATTTTTGACAAGGCCTCCGCGCAGTAGGGAGATATTTGATTATATCGTAAATCTAATTCCTCTATGTTGTGATTCTTGGTCAAACCCTCGCAAAATTTAGTGAAAGAATCAACGTGGGAACCGACGCTGTTCCATTCTAAGTTTAATTGCTTCAGGGTATTGTTGTGAATTAAAACTTGTCCGAGGAGAGCAACCGCTGGGCCGTTTATGTTGTTACCTTTTAAATTCAACGACGTTATATTTGAACCCTCGCATAAGGCGTTCAAAATGCAGCTAAGCCCTTTAGAAAGAAGCATGCAGTCACTCAAATCGATGCGCTTTATAGCCGAACTGGATATCAATACTTGACCAATGATTTCGCAAAGTGGAACAAGTATGGAAATACAGGAAAACTGCAATTCGCCAGTTGTACTGAAAAAAATTAGTTCGGAATTATAATCAAATATATTCGTATTTTTGAATCTAAAATCATTCCCGCGAGAATTAAAGCTGCTAGAGCGTTCCAAGGACGGCAGAAATTGCTTCTTTATCGACATAGTGTCTCACGACGACATACCCTGAGTTTTTGATCGCCTCCAATAATTCTGGGGGTGATTTAATTCCCCGTTTTTCACATAGCTGAAGATACAGCTCGTAATCTTGAAGCATTTTATTATACTCACGTGATGATTTTAACTAAGGATATAAAGAATTTATGTGACTTGTTGTAACGCGCTAGATCATGCTGTTTGACTTTGACGTGTACTGTATGACCCATTATTGATTCGCGGCAGCAAAGAGGGCAGCAGAAGCCAAAGACGCTTGTGATGGAGCCACAGAATATAAGCTAAGGTCTAATGAAAAATGAACGAGAAGTAGGACGTCGTGCTATTCTTGTCGATTTTTTGTACTCAAAATTAACGGGTCTAAAACTGAACAAGTACAATTATCTTTGAGTGTTAGATATTTCAGGGAGAAACAGTCTTCCGGCCGCGCTGCTGTTTCCGGACTATCGTCTGGCGTGTGTAACTCATTTATATGTCTCGTTAAATTGTCACATTATAATGAGCGAGGAAATCGCACAGCAGGAAGATGAAGTGAAAAAGGAGAAGATTGCTCATTTCACTTCACCGGCGGTCCAAAACAACTCAACGGGATGGGGTCCGTGCGAAATGCCGGATCAGTTCAAGGATATACCCTATCAGCCATTCTCGAAAGGCGATAGGCTTGGCAAGGTTTGTCGGCATATTTAAAGCGTCTCGAATGTCTCAATTGAAACACAACTCAGTTGTCAGAATCCGAAGAATCGTTTCATTTCGTATTAATGATTTCAGATATCCGACTGGACTGGCGCTGCTTTTCAGGATAAGAAGTTTACGAGTGAGTTGACAGAAATCAGTTTAACCCCGTATACCCACGTCAAATTTTATCAACATGTTCATACATCGATTAGCCACATTCAATCGTTAATAGTTGGCTAACTTGACTCTCAGCTATCTTTTGCCTGATTTATCGATATTCTGATTTTGTTGAATCCTTTCTAGACAAATATGCTTCGCAATTTGGCTCCGGTAGTCAATATGCCTATTATCATGAAGAAGACGAGTCAACTTTCCATCTGGTCGATACTACAAGAGTTCAGAAACCTCCCTATCAGCGTGGTAGGTTCCGTCAGAACCAGCGTAACATGAGGGGTCGTGGAGGGCAGCGAGGTGGTGTCAACCAAATGCAGCAACTTGGTAGAATCAAGCTGCGGGAACGCGATCGTAAAGGACAACCCAAGCGATGGGGACGTCAGCAAGGATTCAGAAACCACAAAAATCAACCGCCAATTAAAATTCGTGATGCTTCCGTCACCGTCAGACCTGATTGGGTCACCATTGAAGAGATGGACTTTCCACGTTTGGCAAAGCTTTCATTGCCAGGTGTTAAAGATGTCGAGGATATTCTCTGTTGCGGTTCTCTGGAATATTATGATAAAGCTTACGACAGAGTAAACGTGAAGAATGAGAAACCTTTGCAACGTATTGACCGTATTTTCCATACGGTTACAACCACTGATGATCCGATAATCCGTAAATTGTCCAAGACCGAAGGTACGGTCTATGCTACCGATGCTATTCTAGCAACAATTATGTGCTGCACCCGTAGCAATTACTCGTGGGATATTGTAATTGAGAAGATCGGAGATAAATTGTTTTTGGACAAACGTGATAACACAGAGTTCGATCTTTTGACTGTGAACGAGACGAGTGTTGAGCCGCCACAAGATGACGGAAACTCTCTAAATTCCCCAAGGAATTTGGCTCTTGAGGCTACTTTCATCAACCACAATTTCTCTCAGCAAGTTCTGAAATCCAATGATCCCAGATACAAATTTGAAGAAGGAAATCCCTTCATTTCCGAGGAAGAAGAAGGTGACGTTGCCAGTGTTGCTTATCGCTACAGAAAATGGGACTTGAATAATGGCGTGGTACTCGTCTGTCGGTGTGAGCATGACGCCGTAATGCAAGGACCGAATAATGAGCTGCAATTCCTCACCATTAAAGCTCTGAACGAGTGGGACTCAAAACTGGCGAATGGAGTCGAATGGCGTCAAAAATTAGATACTCAGCGGGGTGCGGTGTTGGCTAATGAATTGAGAAACAACGCTTGCAAGCTTGCCAAATGGACAGTGCAGGCTTTGCTCGCAGGTTCTGACCAGTTGAAATTCGGATACGTCTCACGAGCCATGGTCCGTGATTCGAGCAAACACGTTATCCTGGGAACACAGCAGTACAAGCCAAACGAGTTCGCTACGCAGATTAATCTGAACATGGACAATGCCTGGGGTATTTTACGCTGCATCATCGACATCTGCATGAAGCAGAAAGACGGGAAATTCCTAATCATGAAGGATCCAAACAAGCCCATGATCCGGCTTTACGATATTCCAGATAATACTTTCGAGAGTGAGGGTGAAGAAGATGAAGATGATGATGAGCCAGGAAATGATGCTTTCCAGAGTTAACTGCAAACTTCAGAGTCTCATTTGCCGCTTACCAATTCATTTTCTTTTGCAAAACGGAGCCGCAATTTTGACTACCTTTTGTATCAGATAACTTCAGACTTTTGTCTCAAACGCTTCAGTAATACAAGTACGAATTTCATTATCTGTATCTTTCCGTAAGGCCCAAGGTTTCGTAAGGGAATAATAAAAGATCATAAACTGATTAAACGATTATGTTTTTTATATCCTATGTTTAGCTGAAGACAATTCACACTGTTTGACAATTTGTACGTATAGTCAACAAAATTATATTTTATGAAGTTTGAGGATTCCTCTCCGTACGTGTGGAGTAACTTACATATTACTAAGTGTTCATGAAAAAATAAATTGAATATTTAATCTAAAATCAGTTATATGAACACAAGTTGAACGATTGATAGAAGTTAGTTATTCCAAATGTACCTCGAATTAAATGACAAGTTATCAGTGTAATCTATCACATTATATTTAGGAGTTGATCTTATTGCTTTGTGGGCTCTGTAGTTCGGTTCGAGACAATCCAGGGATGATTCAATATTCCATCCAAAGATAATCGACGATTAGGTGCCACCACTAACAGCTGTAAAAGGAAAAACAGCCGTGAAACTTTACCCGCCTGATCACTTTACTAACAAAATCATAACTCAGAAATACGTGTAAACGATACTCATATGATAATATTAATTTCATTAGATTGCATTCCCTTACCTTTGATATAAGATCCTTTGCTCCCTCAGTCATGTATGAGGGACTACTATATTCTGCTCTTGTAATTTTTGCATACGTGTCTTTGAACGTTTGGGCCAGAAAAGGTGGCTGGCCAACTAGGCATTCGTAGCAAAGCACACCAACACCCCATAAATCAACAGTGTGATCATGTGTTTTCCCAAGTACCATCTCTGGGGGCAGATAGTCCAAAGTACCACACAAGGTTTCTCTCCTAGAAGCAGGTGCATGAACTGACCATCCAAAATCAGCCATCTTCAGCTCTCCTTTAGTTCCAAGTAACAAGTTTTCAGGCTTAATATCTCTGTGAATAACGTTTTTACTGTGACAATACTTGAGTGCATCAGCCAGTTGAGAAATATAAGTTGCCGCTCTGCAAAAATATTTAGTTTAAATCATAACTGTTGGATTAAATTACAATTTCATTTCCAAACGAAGTAAATCATTACCTCCTTTCATCAAATCTCTGGTTTGGCTGTGCCTTTAATTCTTTGAACAGTTCTCCTTTTGGAGCATATTCTAGGATCAGATATACTCTTCTATCGTCATGGAAGTAACCATACATTCTGAGAATGTTTGGATGTCTGAGAACAATCATTACATTAAAAATCACTGTTTTTCATTCGATAAGTTGGTAACAAATGTGAACAAAGTATTTAGTCACCTTAGATGAGTTTGAATTTCTATTTCTCGTCTGACTTGGTGTTCAACATCAGCTTTTTTGATCTGAGCTTTGAATAGTACCTTCATGGCAATGATGAATTTGGATTTTTTTTCTCTAGCTAAATAAACGTTACCAAATTTACCTTTACCCAAAGGTCTTCCAATATCAAAATCACCGAGAACCCACTTTGCATCATTTCTGGTATTGTTATCAGAGCTGGTTTGTGCAACAGGTGTAACTGTTGCTTCTGGTTGAGATTCGGCCTTAGCTGCACGTGATTCTTGATTATCATTGCATGTCTTACGTTCAACAGCTTTTTGTGGTGGAGGTAACTTTGGCGGTGGCATCAACTCCATTGATTTTACTCTTTCCACATTGTTTTCATTATTATTATGCCCTGTGTAAGTTTTAATCGTCATTTCAGTTCCGACATCTTCAGTATTTTTGTGTTTCTCTGCATTATTTTCTGGCGGGCAGATTACTGAGAGAACCGTTGAAGGTTTTGATATTCGTAACTGTTTTATATTGCTCGTTTTCAACCCTGTCGTACCCATCTGTGGGACTCCAGGGCATTGCTGGTCGTTTTCTTTTCCTTTTAACATGTTGTTTTATTCACTTTTCTGAAATTTAATTCGCAATAATAAACTAAGATGTAAGTAAAATGTAATACTTCTTCAAAGACTTGCAAATTTTGAGCCTACTAAAATTATGGTGAACTTTTTGGTCGTTGATCTTCTGACAAAATCTGTTATTGAATTTTGCATTTATGATACTCACAATTAGTTAAAAGAGCCGAGCTTTAGAGAGTCGAAACTGTTGCATCCACTCAAGTATAGAAATAGAATAAAATATATTTTACAGCGCACGGTTGTTTAAATCGTTTAATATTTCAGACTCAACTGATGCGACTAGAATAATCGTAGGTACGACTCATGAATAACGATCACTTTTAATCAAAAAACAGTCTAATAATTCAAAACCCGTGTAACAAGATGCCGTAGCCTTTTTAAATGCTTGGAAAACTCTCAGCCTCTCAGGCAATCTTCAGTCAACGTCTCATTGCGTTGCTCATTGTCAGGTCTCTCAGGTAAGCCACGGAAGGTTTGAAATAACGAACTTTAACCAGTTTCATTCATTGGTCGACGGTTCTGACATTCCGGATGATACTGCGCTCAACATTGGTTTAGCATTTTACTCAGCTTTAGTTTATTGTCGCTAGTTGTCGTTAAAGATCAAGTGTCTAGTCGTAGGTGTCTAGTTGTTTACAGAGCTGTTTATAAATGTTTATTAAATATTCATGAGCAACAAAAAGTTCATGATTTTTTTTTTTTTTGCAACAACTACGATCAGTTTGAATGTTAATTTTGACCGTTTCACACATAAAACACGAAACTTTTTTCACATTCTATCGATAGATGTTTCTGAAACTTGTTTGTTTTCTCTTCTTTAAATTCTTACCGAACCAGTGAAAGATTCACCGGTTGCTTGTGGCAGTTTGACAAATGTCAGTTGTGAAGGTGTAGGTATAAAAATTTACCAACCACAACGTTCAACCGGAAATTCAAATAAATAAAATTCAGCAAGTTGTTGCGTGGGGAGTTTTATTTGTATGTGAAAACTTCTCAATAATTATTCTACAAGAGTGCTTGATGTTCTTAGACGATTTCAGAAAATATTAATTAACAAAATAAAAACAGCGACAATGAATTCACCACGAACACCTCAGAAGACGTTGAGTGCCGAGCTCAGAAGCATAATAAATGACAGGAACATTTTGACGACGAGGACAAGAATGAAAGGTAAAAACTTCATGAGTAACATTTATATACTAGGCACATTGAAATTTTACATTGCATGTCTACAACAATACAATACCAACAATTGGGCACCCTCCTAATGTCTTTACATTTATTTTAAAGTCTTGAGCGCATTAGATGACATAAACAAAGAGAACACGCTTGAGAGGGAAAAGAATCTGAGGGCACAAGCTGTTCAAGAAATTCTTATGTCTGAAGTAACTTATTTGCATCAGCTTGAGCTAATAATGAAGGTATAATCAGTAATTGATCAAAAATAATTTGATTGCATTTCTATTCATGAATGCCTGTATGGTTTTTCTAATGTTTGCAGTTTTTTATGGAACCAATGATTGAAAAAAAGATAATGAATCATGCATCGTACACAACATTATTTGGAAACATTGAAACAATATATAACGTAAACGGAGAATTGCTCAAAGAATTGAAACAAGACCCAGAAAATGTAGCCAAGGCGTTTTACAAACTTGCACCCTTTTTTAAATTGTATTCTGTCTATGCTTATGACTATAAACAGGCGTTAATGTTGCTGCAGGTTTGTTTCTAACTGTAAGGCTGGATAAACATCTATGTCAGAGTATTATGTTCACAATAATGCCAATGATACATTTAATGTGGATGCACAATCTTTCAGGGTACTCAAAAAAATGATCAAGAGATGAGAGAGTTCATAATGAGACAAGAGACCCGACCAGAGGTTGGTAGGAAGTTGTCATCTCTCTTGATCGCTCCAATACAAAGAATACCCAGGTACAGACTTCTGCTGAAGGAAGTTTTGCAGCATACATCGCCCAAAGACGTGGATTACAAGATATTACAAGGTAGTTGCAAACTTATCAGTCACAATGTGTTTCGAAAATTTATTTCTCATAACTTTATTGATTGCAGCATCACTGGCCGAGGTTGAGAAGGCTGCTGTACATATTAACGCTCTGGTCGCAGAGCATGAAGATATGCAAAAGTTGTTGGAGTTACAGAGACATATACATGGATCGATTAATCTGGTGAAACCAGGTAGAAAATTAATCAGGCAGGGAACACTGATGCGTGTTTCCCGAGGTGGTAGTGCTTCTTATCGACGACATTTTGTGCTATTAAGCGACACTTTATTATATTGCAAAGGAGATCCTGAAAGTTCATTGACAATATGTTGCTTATTACCATTAAACAAATGCTCCATACAGAGAGTTCTAAGTGGTGGGCTATTTAGAGTCACGTGTCTACAAGAAAGCTTACTACTATATTCAGAAAGTGGAGACAGTGAGGAGTGGATTCAATCGCTACAAGAAGCTGTCAAAAAGGTATTTTGGTTCGTTAGTCATCTTGAATATTCAATTTTTCATACGCGTTCTATATCTTGGCAAATAATTTTTCTGATTTTCTTTTTAGTACATCGAGTGTCGTCAGACCCTTAGAAAAGACAGTAGCTCAAGGAGACCCCTTAGAAAAAATAAGGTCAATGAATTTTCTTCCGAAAACATAGCATCTGGTAAACGATTCAAGAGAAAACGATCTTCGAATGAAACAACTGAATTGGTACAAATCAGTGCTTCTTGGATACTGTATTATGTTATGCGAAAATCGATAGCTCAACAATGTTATTTCAAATCAGGAGGATCCCAACGTCTCGGCAATAATATATGTGAATCGTGACCGAGAGGGTGAGGGAAATGGAGACGATGAAGTGGACTGCTTTTCTATGAAAAGGTTCAAGAGACAGAGAACTGATAATACTGGAAACAAAGAAAACAAGAGAATTTCTTGGATGGAGAAACTAATTTTCAAACAGCCTCGTGTGGACGATGTAGACAAAAAATCTCATCCTTATCTAGACTCTCTTTATCCATTGCGGCATGGCACTTCCGATGACGTAGTTGATCTGCAAAGAGTAAGTTATTCCGTTTTTCTACCGATGTATATTCTCACAGTCCGCAAATACGGTATCAAAAACTACAATATAAGAATTTCATTCTGTCACAGCCAATTCAGAACCCACCTGCCTTAGCAGTTGCATGCCGTAGCACATCAAAAACGGATAATAGTAGAAATAAATTGAAGGAATCAATGAAAACTGATTTGGATTTGATTGAGGAAGCTTCCGAGCCACCGCAGCCTTTGTCAGGGAGACTAGAGTTCTACAACAACAATGCTGACTGTCAACAATCCGACTCGCAACAACGAGAATGGCCTTCTGTGAGAAGTGTTTCTCAATTTATTTATGGACTAGGTTCATCTTTGAGAGATTTGTTTAAAAAAAAGTAGAAAAATTGTACATATGGTTACACAAAGCCACAAGAGTGCTGATGTTTCGGAAACATCCAATACGGATGACGTCCGTAAGAGTAATTTGTATTATGATTATTTAATTAACAATTAACAGTGTAATTGTGGAAGTGAAAAATTGTCAATCATTGTGTAAGATACATGCCGAAATGTTATTTTGTATTGATAGGGAGAATGAATGACGACCTCGATCATGAGGCTAGATTGTATTCGTCAATGCTCGAGAAAAATATTGAGAGCACAGTCACTTCTTTGTTGCTCTGATAAATATACTTAGATGAATGACGAGGATAAATCAGACTCTGAATGATCATGAAGACTGAAAGAAAAAATTTCCGAATGTATTCGAAACTCTTTTTTTTTTACCAACTTGATATTAAATAAATTTATTTCTGCTAATTCCATTGCCTTGCATCCTATCAATTTATTACCCAATCATGCCTATCCAGGAATTCATACCCACATATTGTTCTATATATTCTAATAACCGCGACAATAATGCATCTAATCTCGTACAACTAACACGTTTCAAAGATGCTTCGTTTCGCAATTCGTAAAAACGCAACCTGCAATTCGTCAACTCGTCGGTAAGGGTTGCTGCTGCAGATATACGCGAATCAATGAATCCTCGACGAGCTGTTATCAACAAAACATTGAGTTCCAGATATTGTGTTAACCCGACATCGCTGGCATTGGAATTCCCCCGTTCATCACCAATTTCCGAATACAGAGTTAATTAATTATTAGAAGTATTTTGAAATAGTTCAGGCAAATTTATACTTCGAATCATATTAGTGTTCATAATACCAAAATTGACTTTGGAAAATTGGATGAGCGAAATCCCGAAGATGTTACGAAACCTTCTCATCCGCATCATTATATTATCGCGCTGTCGTTCCAGCCAAGCAAACTAATTAAGTAATTACCGCGTATTTTTAATGTGAACATTCTTTAGCTGGGGGACAGTCGGCTCGTTACAGAAGCCATTGTCATTCTGAAAAGCCGGAAATGTCGCGGTGGCGACGGACGAGGTTTTAAAACGTGTTATGTAATATGTAGAGATGAAGAAACAGAGCCGCGCAGATATTCGTCTGGACTTTTGGGAACTGTAGAAAAAAAAATGCTGAAGATCCCGAGCTTCACTTTGCACGCGATAATTTTCAGGTATAGCTGCTTCGAAGAAATTTGAAAAAATAATTTATGTGTAGTTACGCAAATAGATGGTTTCGTGTTTACTTTGTGATGAGCTGTGTCTATATCGCGCTTTTTTCTCGAAGATTCGACTTGAAATGCATTTGAAATTCTGCGAATCATAAAAGTTTATTTAACTTTACCTTTTTGCCCGTTACATGTTTGCAGTATACTTACCTGTACATATAACATAAGTAGGTACCGCGTATATTTTCAGTCTTCATTCATGCGGGCTGCGAGACTTACCGATCCTCCTTGAAATTCATTACCATAATTTTTTTTTTTTCATCAACGTCAATTCTGGAAATTTTTCTTCCATCAGATAGTGCTCGGAATTTTCCTGTACAACTATATGTATAATGCACACGGCAGAGTTGAATTTTTGATTTTTCCATCCCTCGTTTTTTTTACCTCCTTGAGATACGGGAAGTTGGCGTATCAATCCTAATTCCGAAACCTCAGGTTAATTTTGCTATACCTAAAGAGTCCTAAGGGCACCCAAGATCATGATTGATAGTACGCTTGGACGAGGGAACGTATATAAGCTGCTCTCCATCTCACACCGCACCGCATAGCATCGCTTCATTGTCGAGTGTTATTACACCCGCGACTCCAACCCCCTCAGTTCTTCTATATTCCTCTCTCGTCTCCCATGAAATGCCAGGCTCGGGGAGGTTCGAGGTATCAAAATTCCCGCAAATGGACCAAATAATTGACGGTTAAAATTTATAGGAAAGGCGCAGAGGATAAAAGGAACGGGAAAAAGTAGCCTCCACATTTCCTTAAATTAGCCCTGATGAAAGTACATAATATACCTTTTTGTGAATAGATGACACATACGTTTTCATTATATCGAGGATACTAAAAACTAGAAGGGCGTACCGAAGGAAAGCTAGAGATATCCTGCTGTAATTTATTTCGGTTGCTATTACAAAAATTTAGATGAATAATCATCGTAAAATCATTTGTCCAATAAATTGACCAAAAATTCATTTAGGTAAATATTAATCAGGTATGTATCCTAGAAAAAAAGGCATGACGCTACCGCTGTACGGGTTAAGGGGGTATGCAGCGACGAGTATAGCGGGAAAACAGAAGCGCGATGTAGATCCAAAATTCCGACCAAGCCCTACCTGCACCCAGGGGACGCGCATGCCTACTTTTCCAGAAACGAGAGAGAGAAAGAGAGGGAGAGGGAGAGAGAGAAAGCTGCGCGCGAATTTCTCTCGGTGTGGTAGTTTTATGAGAATGTATTTGACCGTAGTTTTGTAAGTGCAAGGGTGTATTGGCAATGTATGCACACATATACATGCACAATATGTGTAGGTACGCTACCGACGTCGCGGTGCTCGGCGTCGTGGTTCCTCCCTCCCCTCAACCCCTCAGCAGCAGCATCCCGAGAGGACCGCGCGCCCTGTGACGTCACATGCGCGTTAAGCGTATACGCGAAATTCAGGGGTAGTTTTAGCGTTGGAGGGAAAGAGACAGAATAATTTGGATCGAGAAGGATAGAAATAGGGAGGAAAATGACCGAGAGAGAAAGAGAGAAATTGAGATCCAGTATTGGTACTTGGTGGAAACCAGTCTGTGTCAGACACCGGAGCTAGGAAGATGCCGCCGGCTCCCGGTAATTTTGACCGCGAGTCCGGATCGCCCCGCGAAGAGTTTCGGGCAGACTTAACCCGTTCGGTACAATATCATTATTCTAAATTTCATCGTGATTATGGAAATAATAAAAAACGCCACGTTATCGTGAATAATATGTTATGTAACGTTAAAATGGCTGCATTTGTGACAACATGTTTATCTCTGATAATGATCGTACCCACTGTTACATCCGACAAAATTCCAATTGGTGAGTAAATTGGATTTTATATATATCGGGTGACAGAAATAAAAATAAAAAAAGGAGATGCAGCTAAAAACAAATCAATGTCCTTCTTCATCCCAAACACATACATGTAATAGATTTATAATTTATAAGTTACATCGATTTTGGTTGTACGTAAATTACGTGTCAAAGTTCATGTGTTATTATCGCACTTAGAAATCGCCCTCTGACCGATGTTTAGTGATGTTCACCGTTTTTCTCGAAATTTCACCTTCGATAATATATAAGCGGGCTTAATTTTTTCTATTCTTGTATTCATTGAAATTCTATCTTTCTTTCTTTTTTCATTATAATTTAGTTTCGCGTTCGTTCACCCCCAGCGTTCGGAAAAAGAATAATCTTGACTCCTCAGCGTGTACTCAATTCTAACTCTCTAGCGAATTAACGTGCACAACTAGGGGATGAAAGATATGAGATTGGGGAACGATGTAATCAAGATGTGCACCAAAGTTGTTCGTCTGCCTCTTCTGGGGAACGATTCTTCTGATCTCATGTACCGTATAAGCTGTCGCTCATACGTCGAACAATTATTAAGCGATATACAGACGTGGTGTCCAAAATGAACTCGAAAAATTCTACTATTCTACTATTCTACTATGCGCGGGTTTTTAAAAATTTGAATACATCAATGCTTTCATGGTGTAATTATTCCCTTTCGAACTTCCGGTTATTCACATTGCTGTTATAAGGTATTCTGATTTGGCACAAAGGTCAAGGTTCGGAAGTTGAGGGCTGTGATATCTATATATGTATACCTGTGCTGAGTCGGGAAATTTTGAAAAGGTCAACTCTCTCGTAGCAACGAGCCATTCAAATGCGACTGGCTGCAGTCGCTGATGAATCATTAAAGAATATCAACTATGTATGACATGGAAAAAAAGAGAACTATGTAATTATCGATATTTAAAAGCAACAAAAGTGTTATCGAACAAAATGGCCGACCCTCATTCCATTCCAACGAGCATTTGTTTTAATGTCAAGAATAATCATCTACAAAAGCTACGCGTTTACACATATGTAGCGTTGATTTTAATTGCAATAAATTGTTTACTGTCACCTCAAAGCGATTGAAATTTCGAAACGAAAAAAGAATTGTTTGCAAACTGCACTTTAAAATACACGTGAAGCAAAAATTTCTGCGAAATTTAAAGTTTGATTGGGAAACTAAAGCTTTCGTAAAATTGAATAATAAAGATCTCAACAGGATAGATATCCAATTTCTGTTGGTTTTGGGCGCAAGCTCAACAATGTGGATAGCTTTTCGGAATCAATTCAGATTGTTGAGTAACATTTTTGTACTTTTCAGAAAAAGAGGACCAAATTGAAATTGATGATTTTCTTGAGCTAATGCTTAAAAAACGATGGGTGCATTCGAGTTGACTAATGTGTGTACCTAATATATATACATATACATATACGTATAGTACAAATGCGGGCAAATGAAATGGCGTGAGTCGCTGGAAGCGAAATGGAGCGTGAAATATTAAACGTGCCCGCCCGCGTCTTGAAGTTAACTTGTTACATTATACCTATAGCTATATGTACATAAATATATCTATATAATACTTGTGATGATAACGCGTATAGCATATAAGAGATGGAGGGTGTGTATAAAAATTGGATACGAAATTTATACATATTTGCGAATTTATATTTTCCACGCATTTCTTTCCCTTTTCCTCCATTTTTTTCATGGTGATTGTTATTTTGTCATTTTGCGGTTGATAAATAAATACATGATACACATATATACGTGTATTGGACACATATATCCAAAGGTGTATATCATGTACGCATCGTTTTATACGTACAGAAAAGGGAGGACTGAACGCGTGCATTAAACGACGTGGAAAATACATTCATTTTGTCGACAATGAAACCGGAAATATCTATACAGACACTCACATATTGAATCGATAAATTTTACACATAATATGCGTGCACACGTAGAGAAAGAAAATAATTTCGCGGTAAATATAAACTTTCGTCTTCTCGTTTTCGAAGCGATTTCTTTTTGCATTATTCTTTTCTCTTTTTCTTTTTTAATGTATGCCACAATGACGGGGATAATGATATTTGGTTAAAAGCCTCGCAGATTACCGTCATGAAACAGATTTTTACGGTGATAGGAGTGGAGAACGCGGAAAATGAGTTCGGAGCACGTTGCGAGTATAGCATGTAGTAGAGTGAATGATGAATGTCTATAGAAATTTTGCCTCTTTTTCATTCTCTCGTGTTTTTATGTTGTATATAATATACTATAAATATATTATCGCGTTTTCCTTTATATAATCGTTGAAAAATATAAGTGAAGAAAACGTGCGAAAAGGGAAAAAGAGAAAATGCAGAATCTGGGGCGAAGAAAAAAAAAAAAAATAAAAGACAGGAGGAGAGGAGATTTGCCAGGGTCGTTCCAATCTCTATATACATGTCGTCTAGGCAGGGAGAAAGAAAATGAAAAGCATTCGTGATGCACACTCGTAAACTTAGATTTACATCGGTCGTCGGTAACACGGAGGCGAACGCCAAACGACAAATCTAGGCGAGTATAATTCGTTCAGCATTCCAAAAACGACTGCAGTGCGATCCTTTTGTTTTAATGTTTAAATTCTTGTTTCGAGTGTGCGCGTGAACGCGCGTAAAAAAAGTTGATGGCGTTGAAAATGCGACGACAAATTGCTGAAAATTCTCGATTACAGTTGCATGAAAAAATTACGTTGTAACATGTCCAATAATTACTCAATTTTCAAAGCGTCGAAACGGCAAAAATTTATACCCTACACCATCTGCACCTCGGGCACAAGAGAACAGCGCATATTTTCACATCTATATTACTACATCACACTCATCCAACTCACCCTTTACTGCAGACTCCAGAAACAACCCCCCAATGGATCGTTTCGGTGTAACGCAACGTTTGCAAGCAAGAATTGTTCCTACTTTCAAAACCGCGAGAACAATTCAACATTTTCGCATTGGAATGCCGCGCCCGCGAGACCCGCAACTCTACTTTCTTTATTTCTACACTCCACGTCCTCATTCTTCTTCTTTCTTTCATTCTTTTTTCTCTTACTTTTCAGTACCTAATTATTATTTCGCGCTCAGATAACATCTCACCTTTAAACTACTAAAGGTAATAAATTGTTCCGGTGCCCTCTCTTAAAAAAACGATTTTAAACCATGGTACAAACATCAAATGCTAAAGTGTTTGGATTCTTCCGATTTTGAGGTAAAAAATCAACAGCTTTTTCCCACAGTACGGTGATGTTTTTTCATATATTTTGAACTCAGGAACACGAATCTGTCGACAAGATTATGCAAATAGCAGAAATTGGCACGTCAACATGAACAGATATTGGAATTCATCTTTTATTCGGGTATTTTCGTTGACGAAATTAATTCTCTCGAAGAGATCTTGTGCTGCTGCAACAGAGCGAAGTCTTGTATACTGTATCCTGATGGAGTTCGATTAATTTCATCTAAGAGCAAAGGTTCGTCCTTTGTATGTATAGTTTGTGGTACCAAGACCACTCACAAGTGCCTACCGTTCAACATAGTTAATACGATTATGATGGTTTCGAGGTACTCGAATGGTGCAGGTAATGGCTGTATCAGACAGAGAGGAGAATTTGTCTTGTTACGTTCACCCGAAGTACGCTCTAGATCCAGACAACTGACAATAAGCGTCAATTCCGGTCTCTTGAGTTTAAATTATTCCGAGAAGACATATTACATTCGATTGTCTCGTTTTATCCCGATGGATGGTAAGTCAATGATTCGAAACGCAACTTGTCGGAATTCCACGTCAAAAAATTCCACCTCGAATCTAATATCCATCTGTTAAGTTTTTTCATCTACAGATTACGCAAAATCTCTGAATGTTCAACGCTTTATTTTATATTGAGAGATAATTGATACGACATTCGCATTCCACGTAATATACCTATTATACGGAACGTCCGTATGATTTCTAGCTGGCAATGAAAATGTGTGCTGAAAATAATGTATGCCATCCACCGTAGTATATGTTTCTCTAATTGATGGCATCGCCGATTTTGGGTAAACATGGACAATTCTGCAGCCTATGGTGTTCGCATAGATATATCCCATGTAACGGCGTTAGAAATTTGGATAAACATGCCAACGACCTGTCTAATAGACATCGATGTTCCGTGTACACCAAGTTCGTAATATCGTATCGTGGGGCGTCGCTTTCCATCAGTTTATTCACAAAAGCGGGAAATCGTAGAATTTTCCTAATCATTCATACTCTTATCAAATAATGATATTCACGTTTCTGATTTGTTCTTTTGGGTCTCCAAGAGTAATTGTATCAGAATTGCTTATCGAGGCTCGAAATTGTTCATAACGTAGGTATATCGCGTTACATATAATTTGATACGAATTGAGCGATCCTAACAAAGTGCCATTCGCTACTCAAGCAATGAATATAAATGACAGCATGTGGCATTTTATTATACAATATATATGTGTATAAATATATCTGTATGCGATGTATATGTGCGTCAGGTTATCAGATTTGAATTGAGTTACTTCGCATTTATCAGAAATTCATGCACACATATATATCTATATATAAATTTGATGTATGGTGTGGCACGATATCGCGATTTGTACGTTCATATTATCATTATTTCATTTTATTTTTTGCAATTCCATTGTTTTGTGGGTCATGTGCACTTTTGTTTCTCAACCCTTGACAATCTTTTCCTCATTAAATTATGGGACGGATTCGGAGGAATACTTTCATCATAATTGTAACGCCGCCAAAACTAGAGGACGCATATCGCGTTTCATTAGATGTCCTTCTCATATCCTAAAACTATAACAGCTCCCTCTTACTATTTAGGTACATAATGTATATGAGAGGAGGTATACCTTCATATACGTAGTTATGTACCTACAACGACCTTTGAGCAATTAAACAATTAACCCTCCTCGTGCAGGGTATATGGCAAAGTATGCGAAATATAGTCATAGTCGGGTTTCTATCAAATTTTCAAAATTTCACAGTTATATTTTGCTCTCTATGTAACATCATATTATCTATCGTGCCACACTGCAGGTATTGATTTTTTTCAACCGATAATCACATACGATAACGGTTGAAAACGACTTACACGCCGTTTGCGTAAAGCGAGAAGAATAAACTTCCTCTGTCTCTTTCGGTTTTCTCATTTTTTCATTTCAAAATCAGATTCGTTGTGAATTTGATGAAAAAATTTTCTTTCCACGTCTCAATTATTTCAGAAACAATCCCGCTCTGTTTCAAGCCAATTGAAAATCTGCACATCGAGTAAGCGTCGCGTCGTTTTGCAGGGTATAACTTTGAACTATTCGATCCTTGCGCTGCTCGCTACACAGTAGTAAAGGTCAGCGTTGTGTCAGACAGCGGCTCGAATCCGCGCGCGAGCTGTTTCCACTGCGGCATTCAAATATGTATATAATGCACACGCAAACACCTATGTACAAACTGTGTACATACAGATCTATGTATAATATACAAACAAACCATATATAGATGTAGATATACATATATACGTAGCGTAGACATGTTTTGCGAACTATTCCTGTTGGTTGCGGCAGTATCGGAGTGAGTAAAGAAGGGAGAGCGAGACGTGATATCATAGACGATAGACTCTCTTCACGGAGGTTGCCGGCGGGGAGTTGAGGGTCGGGGGGTTAGATGGAACAGAAAGAGCGAAGGATAAAGAGACAGAGGCGGAAAGAGAGAGAGAGAGACAGGAGAAATACAGGAGCGAGGTTGGACGAGCGCAGAGAGCGGGATCAATGCTCGCGTCTTTTGGAGTGAGAAGAGGAACCAACCCTCCACTCCTGTATTCTCATATCAACCTCCACTGTACAGTAGCTATACATCCACACACTTATGTGGGGCATTCCATTTAAACTCAACCAGATTCAGACCCCTCATTGTTTCATCTATTATTTATTTAATCGCTGAGGTTTGAATGATCATAAAATTGTAAAAAAAAAAAATTATTCAAAAAAACTCATTCGAATGAGCGTGTAAAACGTTAGAGGAAATGTCCAAGAAGGCTGGAATTTAACCACGATACGTGCGATCGTAACTCAACTATCCGTAAATGATTGATGGGGGAAATATTTGACATTAATTATTTCATTTCAATTTGTCACGTGTGTTGACTCCTCTTCTACATCGTTCCTCCTACGTTCTCCGTATGTTGCGGATACGATACAACGTTTTTTTTTTATTTCTGCGATCGGTTGTTGGGACAAAAATAGCCGTGTACTATTCTACGGGCGGTCTAATTATATTTGTAGGGTTGAAATTGAGATTACTGTAGGTATAAAGTACATAATATGAAATAGATGTATGCAAATTCGGAGTAGGTTGGCTATATACACGTATATATTTAAATATAAGTGTGTAACAGTGGTGGGGATGTTTCCTGGTCTTGTTCTTCCCGTCGCGACACGATCACACAACCCTTCCTTCAATAGTGTTTAAGGCCACTGCTCGAGGCATCGAAACTTTCAAACGATTAGCCAAGACGTAACGGAGAGACCTAAGGGTATAAGGTTATGGGGGGATTGGAAAGTTCTATTATGTATAATATGTATGTACCGCATATAGGTATATGTACTTGAATGAAGTAACTATCACGTAGAGTAGATTTGTATCACATTCCAGGTTATAATGAGCTGTTAAACGTGACGTTCGAATATAAATTGTACATTTATATTACACGCATAATGAATAATTCCGGAATTTTGAAGATTATTTCCCCGTCTTTTATAAACATGATTTCCCTTTTTCGCTTTTTTTTGTTTTCTAATTATCTTTTTCCACTTTTCAATATGTTATTACAAAAATTTGTATGGAATCCCATTAATTTACTTGTTTTTTTCTTCTCGATATTTCAATCACTGGGCACATAATTTCACGGACGTAATTTCGTACTAACGAGAACGTCAAAATGGAAATCCATTGAAATCAGGTATTACGTGTTTTTAATGGTACAAATGTACAGATGTGTAGGTGCGCGTATCTTCGTTTGAAAACTGGCACCCATCCTGCACGTATCATGGAGAATTATACAAATGATGTAAGTTGAAAAATTTTGCACGATCGATCGAAACTAATTTCGAAACACGTTCGAGATTCGTTTGAAGTTTACATACGAAACGATTCGATGCTTCGGAAGCGAAATTATCAAAGGTACACAGGCAATACCTGTTACCGATTGTGACTCGAAAAGCTCTGGGAAAAAAATTAGGAGAACGAAAAAAGAAATAAAATGGAAATGCGAATCAACCCTTACTCGGAGGACTAAATAGGGGTGGGGAAAGATGTAAACGGGCTAGTGAAGGTCTAGCCAAGGGCCGTATAACGTGAAATGTTGTGGTTCCATCAAGTTCCCACCGCACACACCATAGACGGCAAGCGAAGCTTTCGCCAAGTGGGAAGGATTCCTTCAGAATTCTCTTCTCTTTGTCTTTCTCTCTCTCTTTGTCTATCTCTCTCTTTCACTTGG
Organism: Athalia circularis; assembly: GCA_963978495.1. Classification (NCBI taxonomy): domain Eukaryota; kingdom Metazoa; phylum Arthropoda; class Insecta; order Hymenoptera; family Athaliidae; genus Athalia; species Athalia circularis. The sequence goes on along the minus strand of OZ021698.1, from coordinate 14,945,445 downwards.
TTGCTAACTCACCAACGAAAGCTCCTGACGTGGGAATTATCCGCGGGATAACGCTGTTCGAGCCTCCTGTGCTGCACAGCGAAACGCGGTTTTCAAACTCGCTCACGAGGCTTAACGGGACTGAACTTTAGTCTGAAACTGCTGAGGAACTTTCAGTAAACGTTCGAGGATATCGCAAACTTAAGTTATCCCTATATATAGACATGCATTTAAATAATATACTTGCCCCGTAGGTCGACATTTGAAATAGAAATTCTCTTTTCCCTTGTATCTACTTTTTTACCGTTTATAAAAAGAAGTATTGGTTTTGATTGAAGATGACTTTTTTGTATTTCTGATAAATCTTCACATTGCGGATCTCCTATTATGGAAAAAAACAAACAGGGTTTTTAGAAAATGTCGGTCTCTCCGTCAGCTATATATAATATGACAACAGAAATCGCTTACTCAAGCCCTAATTTTTCCTTCGTTCCAATCATCTCTTTTCTAGGGGTCACGTTTTCCGTGGGATGCGCGACGTGTAATAAAATCTCGACCACTTATTTACTATCGTGTCCTATCTCTCGTTTGAACGATCTGTAAAAGTAATAAAAAAGCAAAGAATCAGAGAAGAGAAAAGAAAAAATGTAATAAAATCAAATGAAACAAATGTTTGTACAGATAATGTAGACGTATTTGTCACGGTGAAAATAAGGATATGAAAATAGGGGTGAGATGATTTTTGGTTCACGTCAAGTCGTATTTTATATTTTCTGTTTTTCAAAACTACGCGATGCTTCCTTATATTTGAGCGTCCTTTGCGGCTTTATATCGCAGCTAGTGGTGATCCTTTTAAAAGCGTTTCATCCGCGTTAGCTGGCAGCCCCTCACGTCTACCTATAAGTTTCATTGAGAGAGTTCAACATTTATACTTCGTCAATGTTTTATAAGTTTTGGGTCGAGCTTTAGCGCTTTACGCTCCGTCCGCTTCGCTGGATTGCGAAATAGCTCTCCTAATGGCTTTGGGATTGAAATAAATATTGCAAGATTTTTTGTCATGGACTTTAGTAGGTTCCGTCTGTTGGTATTTATTTCGTCTATATATATATATTTAATACCTCTTTTACCGCTTCCATCAATTCCTTAAATCCTTTTATTTATTTATTTATTTTTTTTTATTCTTCCATTTTGCCTCTGAGTACTGATTTTTTTTCTTCGATCATCCCCGATATAGTCGGTGATACCGATGTATTATTTTCTCTGATCGTTTGTATCATACTTTTTATTTATACAATACAATTTTATTTTTACAATAATTGTTCTGCAAATTTTCTTCACGACAATCGCGGAGAACCGCGAACACAATACTTGCAATATTTTTTTTTAACTCGAATGTATAAAAAAAACGTTAAATAAAATTTGATACTGTTATTATTTATCGTGAGTTCGTGTTTGCCTTTTTTTTTCTTTTAATTTCTCGTTGAGCCAAAAATGAATCGACGTTTGCAAATTCCCGAATTCGGATGGACGTTCGAACGAGAGATAGAAAACTTCATATTTGCTGTTGAATATTCAGAAAAGTGTATTTATTATTTGTACAAACCAATTTTTCAATATCCGCATGTATAACGATGTGTACAAGTACATCACCAGCATCTCCACACGTATCTATACGTACAGAAACGGGTACATCTGAACGGTAAATATCAAAATTTATTCGGCAATGTCAATTACTTTCGCTGTACCGCATATAGGATAGCATGTATGTTTTGTATGATACGTTCGCACACCTGAAGAATACGTGATATATTTTTTTCTTTTCTATATGTTCATGTGCAGTGAGGAATCAGAACTGAAAGGGTGTAACCCACCAAGTTCCGCACACACGTTATACCTTGGATAACATTCTGTCTATAAATCTCAGTACCAAGGTTGACAGTAACTCAATAGCTATCTGTCAAAGAGCGATGGCTCATATTACTATTGATCAGACATACGTGTCTAATTTGTGTTGCACAAAATCAAATTCAGTGGATTATATTGGTACAGTACTGAGGAAGTTTATCCAATATGGACGTACATGGATATGCAATTACTAGTAGAGATATGAGATTACTTACATAAATAGTATCCCAAATGATTTGGATTATCTAAATAGATGATGATAACTAATAATCTTACTCAAATGATACATTATCATTTACAAAGGTAACAATTCAAATTTATTTCTTGTCAAGTAACGGGGGTAAAAATGGAATAAAATTGCAGGAAGTGGTTCGAAGAGGAATTCTTTTTTTTTTATCTTCTCCAGTATGCCATTATGCTAAAAAATGAAATAAAAAAAAAGTCAAACATCAAGAATCGGAAGAAAAGGGAAAAATGAATGAATAAATAAATAAATAAATAAATAAATAAAGTAAAGAAAGTAAGAGAAATGAGAATAAAAAAAATTACGTGGCTTTCGCTGAATACGTTGTGCATTACATGTGTATACTTAGCTGGAATTAGATTTGCATCGTTCAAAAGACTGTCACGAAGAATGAAAAAACTTAATAAATGAAATACAGTCGTTCTCGAGGCACGTCGAAATCGTATTGTTCAAAAATTAATACGCTGACGTTAGTTGCGATTCAACCGCCTCGGGATATCAGCTATTGTATGGAAATCGTTGGAAATTTTATCCAATTAGTACACGATTTTTATGAATATTACAGAGATGCTTAAATTTTCTGAATTTATCTAGTTTCCATTGAATTTTGCGTAAGCTTTCAAGGGTAGTTGCGGGAACTGTAGAGGTGGGCAAGAGTGAAAAGCGACAAGCTAGAAGTAGTTGGCGAAACAGTCTCCAAATTAGCCATCGAAATTACGTCCCATTGCTCAGAGTTGTTAGGTACCCGTACGCCAACTCCCTGACGTTTTCGCGTCGCCCCTTGAACCCGTTATTGAATGATAATTCCCGATCACTCTCCAGGGGAAATTTCACCCCCCCTTTCGCCCATCGCATCGCCCATCTCGCATTTCCCATCTCCCATCTCCCATCTCCCATCTATACCATCGCCCATTTACCAACCCCCTTCTCTGTTCGCCCTCCCAAAATGCCCCTTGGCGCCAACGCCGCACGTAATATAAGCTGGAACGCGTCGGGATACCTGCGCCTGAGTACATATAGTAATAATAATAGTGATAATAGTAATAATAATAATAATAATAATAATAATAATAATAACAATAATGACAACAATAATAAGAATAACAGTAATGTGTATGTATACACATATTTGCGGTGTACGCGTACATACGTATAGATGTGAGTATTTGTACGTATCATGTGTGTATATGTATGTGTGTGTGCATATAATACGATACATTTGCGGAGATGGGTGAGTGGTTACGGGTTAGTTTATATTCCACGTAGGCGGACGTGGGGGTTGCAATGATTTACTGTCGGCCTGCAAGCGTAAGGGACCAAGTTGCTTTCAAACTATACCCACCTTATATGTATACACGTATATGGATACCTTATTTACCTAACTGTATATTAAGATACCGACCTATATATAATAATACGTCATATTTCAATTTTCAATTGGCAATAGATATACATCTAGTGCACACATATAGGTATACAGCTGAACTTGCTGCAGAAGAGAAAATGGAGAACAAAAGATTGAAGGAATGAGAAAAAAGAAATATATTAAAAGGAACCGAGAGAGAAAAAAAGGGAATGGAGAGAAAAAAAAATTGGGGGGAAAAAAACTGAGGCTAAGAACACACCCCCAAGATTTCATTTCGAGGGAAATGCTGTGTAAATATAGTGGTGGCATGGGAGAAGTTTTTTCAAGAATATTCCGGAGAATGGAGAGGGTGCAGCAACATACAGTATATAGCCACGAAAACCAAATGTAATTTTTTTATTCTCTACAAATTTGTAGATAAATAGATAAAATGTTTAGAGAAACAGAAATATTGACGAAAACTCTGCTTGGGTATTTTTTCTTTTTTCCTTTTACATATGGGTATATATTATTCGGGGCCGGAGTTGCTTCTTCATATTTTATACTTGCATAATATGCTTCACCGAACACCTGCTATGCCAAGAAAATATTTTTTACACCAAAGAATGGCGTAATAAAATTCTACAAGTCAAAGGGAAATGTATAAGGAAGGAGAAGAAGGGAGTCGAAAATTTATTTCAAATAAGAAACGAAATTCTTCCGCTCGAAAGTGTTCAGCTTTCTAAACAATGAGTCGAATTCGCTTTATCACATTATGAGCGGTTTTTTTTTCTTTTACATAATCAATGTAAGCGAATAGATTGATAGCAGATTTTTATTTGATCTTTCACGGTACATGGTGTAAAACTATACAAAATAACCAACGAGATTTGCGTAGGGGGGAAAAGGGAGCGCGACTTCTTTTTCAAACAATTAAACTCGACACATGTCCGTGCAGTGTACCGTCAAAAGCTTCAAACGAATCGTGAAAAGGAATAAAATTGAGCATGTAATATTAATATTCATGCAGAGTTGAAAGCAAAAAGAGTAAAAATGAGGACAAATAAATAAAAGCTAATGTGACATGAAATTGAAAATAACTAATCGTTACAAAATTATGAAAATTGACTTGAAAATGATTAATTTTTGTACGTTCCACATCGAATCATGAGCTATAAGAGCCCCCGAAGGGTGTAACTCACAAAATGTATACGAAAGGCTGTTCAATCAAAGCCAAAACTACCCCTTAGGAATGAAAACGATACGCGGCAAACGGGTTACGCCCTTCTGGTTGTTAGTTTTCGATGTCATGCATACTCCATGACTCGGTACTTTTTTTTATGCACAATGTCTCAGAATGTTTGATGTTTGCTGGCAGTCTTTTTCAGTAAGCGTTTGACGAGGAGGTAAGTTAATGTCAAAAAAATGGGACACTTGGTAGCTGTCGGTACCAAAGAAATATAATTGCGTCTCCGCAGTCCTTTGAAGACTGGTCAAAAGAAGAGTGCAGGTTTATTCTTGAGTAATTTTTTGATCCTCAGAAGTTACGTGAAAAAAATTGCTGTCATGCGTGAACAAGTATGAACGTACATGTGTACGCCTACTACAAGGGAAAGAAAACTAATAAGGATCTTAATTTTGTTTGAAAAAAATTTTGAAGCTAATTTTTCATTTGTATGTACAGCTGTGCTCATCTTACACTCTACACTTGAAAATAATTTTAGCACGGAATCATTTTTTTACTTTTTCTTTTTTCCGTGGGGATATATTTTGGTCGGTTGTCCTACCGTGAAAATTTGGGATTTCCGTCACGTTGCAGATTTAGTACTTTACCAGCTAGACCGCACCGACTACCCCAGCTTGCTAAGGTTTTTAAGTCCTTTCCTTAGCAACCGAAATCCCTCCGTTGGGTGTAATTTCGCTTTAGCTGAGTACCACTAAAATTCGAATGCGATGCAATTTCGTACATTCGAAGAGCTGGAAAAGGAGCAGCTAATCGGCGATACTCAAAACGTACAAAAGTTAGAGGATATAATCAATCGGTGTATATCGAGATTTGTAAGAGATATCTTTTTTCTAAGGGTTTATTTCAGGTTTTTCATTTCGTTTTTTGTCCAAGATTTTATTAACCGAATTGATTTTATCGACGTTGAAATATAATCGATGATATTCAAGCTGTGAGCGGAAATAAAAATTTTGGATGGTGAAGAAATGATTTTAGAAATTTGAGAACGATACAACGCTGAAAAAAAAATCCGAATCAGAATCGGCAGATTATGAGACGATGAAGTTGATAACCTAACCTAACCTAACCTAACCTAAGCAATTAATAAGAGCAATCAAAAGATATCTTTTTGAAAGAAATTTACTCAGAATTGTATACTGTACATAAATATTATTCCGTCCCCTTTGGCACGAAATTACTTGTCACGTTTTCGTAATTACATACATTTGATAATCTTCATGCTCTGATATTTAGTCTGCTGTGTAAATTCCTAGTAGCAGCTTCCGCGATTAGGTATCGCCTTGAATATAGCTGGGGGCTTTTTGCAGCTTGGAGTAACTGAAAACAAGTATTATACATGTAACGAGGCTTCGGGATATGCTGTCGGAATAATTCCCTGGCAAGCAGGGAAATTTTAAAAAGGAAGAGAGGAGAAAAAATGAATAAAGAAAATAATCTGAACCGAGAGATTATCAAATGGAGAGGGGGGGGGGGGGGGGACGGGGAAAAAGATATATTCAGAAGCAGGGAGATAGGAGGAATATAGAACTATATATTACATCCATGTATACACACATTTGCAGGTATGCGCCATAAATAAAGCGGGAGAATTAAATTGTTGGAAAGTCCTGCGAGACGAGTATTATAATTAAATCTAATTACGTAGTTTATGGTGCAGCACACAGAAATGTTCGCGTTGATTTCACTCTACCTTATCCAAGTTGAAAATTGCTATGACTGTTATATGGTTCCGGTATCGGGATGCCAAACCACCGTGCCACCCACTCTGACCTACCTCACTCCGCGTTATATCACGGGGAGTAGTTTTTAACCAGGTTGGGGATATTTCGCATTTTATTTTTCAATCACAAGTCGCACCCCATGAATCAAAACTCTCATGGTTACGAAACACAAATGAAAAAAGATGGACAAAAACTCGTGAAACTTCGAGGGAAATGAAAATTATTTATAGATCGGTGGAATCGAAATTTGATAAAAAGAAAAGGAACGCGAATGAAAATTTCTCGATCGTAATAATCTGGACTATGGATATATTTGGCTTGGAAGTGGGTAAGCGTACAAATAAGCTACGTACATAATTACTAAAAGTAATTTTAACAGCTGGTTAATTTTCAAATTTTACCCTTTCAATGACGACATAATTTTCAAGAATATGCCGCCTATAATACGTGTTATTGCATAGTAGTGGCGGTAATGAAGCTCACCTTGCCAAGAAGTTGGAAGGAAGAAGTGAGGATCGTGGGGTTGGGAAGGCATGGATTGTGTAGGAGTTCTCCTCACAGAAGCAAACGGTTAGAATTCTCTACCCAGTTGGGGGTTGCGTCCCCGAGCGGATGGCTTTGTTCGAGTACGCTCCTGGTCTTCCACGTGACTTCCGATATAACTGCCATCACCCCCTTTCCCCCTTGTCTTTCCTTTCTCTTTCCAATTCCCGCGCTTCGTTTTTCATCTCTCGCGTCTCCCATATCACTCTCCCCCCCGTTTCCCATCTCCCTTCCTTCTTTTCCTTATATTCGGAATAGAATCTCGTTGAAAGTGTTGAAGGCGTCAGGGCGACGACGTCTTGGCTTCGAAAGTGCGATATAGGTATACCTATACGTGCATCTTTGTTCGTTCCTCACAGTATTTCTCTGCCCTTTTGTCTCAATTTTTTTTCCCCTGTTTTTCATCAATTTTTTTTTATCTTGCGTTTTCTCTTTCATCGTTACCACCAACGACGTCTTCCTCTTCTTAATTTTTTCCCATACCGATACGGAATGTCCGAAAATGAGTGGCGAAAAATTTGCATAGAAATTTTCACGAAAATTCAACAGATTCAACAACCTGAAATTTTAAGGTCACCGTTCCTCGAGTCAAACCAACGACGCAAAGTAACATCCTCTACCTCCACCCGCCCTCGAAATACCTAACGACACTTTTTCGCCTTCTTATTTTCTGCAAATTCTTTCTTCTCTCTTTTGCTTCCCGTTTTTTGGGCTTCTATTTTTATAAACCACCCTTTTCTTTGCTTTTCTTTCGATTCTTTCTCTCCGCCCTCGGTTGTTGCTATAATTACTGGAGAGGTTGTGGCGGTTCTATAAAGAGGAGCGCCAGTTTTCCTTCGAAATTATAAACTTTGTTGAATGTTTAGAATTATAATTGATGCTCGACGACTCAATTAAAATATATTATACGGATTGGTATATACACATATAACTTTATACATAAAAGAAGCTACGTGGATCGTCTCTCGGTATTGAATTAAATTATTTACCGTTTTGTATGTTGTTCAAGAAATGATTTTTTTTCTTTCTTAATTCTTATTTATATCAACGATGATTCGAAATCTCTCCATATAAATTTTACCTCCAGCGTTATTTTTAAACTTATTTAAATTTCGCAATTTTCCAATTTTACGAGACACACACATGTCCAAAAGGTCATCTACTATTGTATTACCATATGTACCGATACAGTCGACTTTATATTTGCTGTTATGAACAGGTTTCCATATTACAGGTATATATTTACTTCTCATAGAAACAGAAAGAGGGCTAGTGCGATCTCATCAGAAGCGATTATTAGTTCTCACAATCAGTCCGATCGAAGTTCTCGGTGAGTGCGGACGTAAGCCTGTTTACTTCTCTCGTGAATAAAATTGTACCATCGGAGAATGACGTGTGTCATTGATACCCCGTAGCCAATATATGCGAATATATTTTCGCTCTTCGAAATCAAACGACGCGAGTGATTTTCTCTCTCCTTTTTTTTTGTGCTACTCTTCATTTCCATTATCTCTTTTTCCGGACTCGTGGATATCCGGATATCCTGACCGCTAAACTGCTGCCACCTTCGCCAGCACGTGCAATTCAGCCTTTACCCCTTCGCACGGTGTTGGTATGTGAGTATAGTACATATATATATCTGTATGTAAAAAGGGATGGAAATTTCTCGTTTTTTTCGCGATAAGGGCTTTATTAACGATCCCTTGGGTGAAAGTGTAGAGCGTGGTATAAATGCAGACATTAATAACGATGTTCGCAGTGATCTTTATAGATTTTTTTTTTTTTTTTTTTCCAACTAAGTTCGAGGTGTCCCGTTGTGCCCGTATACCTCGCGTTCCACCAGGTCTCCCCTAGATGTAAGTAATAGCTGCGGAGATTGACGCGTTCTAGCGATAGTCTCTGGTTTTGTTGATTAAAGCGTCACGCCCGGCCCGGGTTTCCTCGACGACTTTTCCGCTAAGCACTTAGTATAATATGCCCAGGGATTACTTCGTGCCTAGACACACGTTGATATATGCATATATACACCCTATACCTACTTCTACAGTTCTCCTCCATTTTACCCATCTCGCGTTTATAATTTAGCTACCCCCTCGCCCCCGTGTGAAGCTCCGCGGCAACTTCAGAACGTGAGATGTAGCCTCTCGATAGCATTATACAACTTGGCACTTCCCTCGATGTGTATAAGTGTGTATTGTATAAGCATATACTATACCGCATATATTTACTATATATAATGGTATGTGAGTAAACTTTACGTAACCCGAGACACCATATTTCAATGCTTTAAAGGTTAAAATAGAACCTAGATCGAAATATAAACCGTCCCTAAGCTTTAAACCAAAATCAGGATTAGCTAGCAATGGGTGATCCTGTTTTAAAAAAATATCTCTGAATCAAAAATCCACCTTTACTTGATATCGGTCAACTTTTTTTTATCTCCTTTAATGAGGTTGGTTCAAAACGAGAGATTCGTTATAATTTTTTGTGAAAAGTGTAATGGCTCACTACTCTCAAATCACCAAGATTTGAGATGAGGTTTGTACAAATGAATAGATATATATATTGGTGAACAAATCTTTTATTGAATATAGGATATTGGAGTTTCTTGAATGAAAATGGTCTGTACCGTTCGGAAGCTGAACTTATTCTCATTTTGAGGGATGAAATTTTGAGGAGGAGAGGTTGTGGGAGGAACTTTGAGTTTTGGGAATCAGCCAATAGGAAGATTAGGGAGAATACGGATTTTGGAGTGGAAAGTTTGTCAGTACGACGTTGACCATCACAGCTGCAATGCAGATGGACAGGAAATAGGTAATAAAAGATATGTGATTTCGAGAGGGTTTTTAGTAGCAGACGCCGGAGATGTAAACAAAGGATAGGGTCTGGTTAAGATCAAGCTGAGGGTATAGGATTTGGCGGTTGGGAAACGCAGGCAACAAACATTATTTTACTTAAAATAAAATACAATTAGATATATATAGGGTCAGTACATTACACCTCCCCTCTTAGATTAAAGATAAGGGTTACATATCAATACTTATCTTTAAGGACGCTACTAGATCTATGAGATGGTTGGGGATGAATCGTGGTAAATACAGTTTCATCTTCATCCGATTCTGAGGGTTCTTCGGTTACAGCATTTATAACTAGTCTAGGAGTTGTGCTTCGTCGGCGCACGTGAGTTTGTATTTCTGTACGTTCTTTAGAGATCGCGTCATGGGTTTCGTGATTATTTCTAACGTTGAATGTTAGACAGTTTACTATTTTAGAACAACAACTATTTTTTCCATGGTCGTGTGAACTTGGTAAACCTATATATCGTCGCATACAGCATTTAATAATTAAGATTAATACATAGAGAGCAATAAAAATACATACTGCATAACCGATATAAGTGAAAATAGAGGTTTTCTTGTGTATTTCCTTAGCTTTTAACATTTCATCTGCCATCACAGATATCGTACTTAACTTATGACTAGCTATTTCTAGATTATCTAAATTTACATTAGCAATAGACATTTGTTCGAATACAGGTAGGTTGCTTATATTTGTCTTATGTTTAATGCAACAGTCGTCGTCGGAAATATTAAATCTTGGAATGATAGAGGAAAAGTTACTTTCATATGATCCTTCGGCATTTAAGATAGCTGATGGTGTATAGGCTTTACAACGGGTGTTCAGTTCGAGTATAACAGGGGTTGAAAAATTTTTTTTATTAATACTATTGACTTATATGGGCTAATTTTAGTCGATTTGTGTGTACTACGATTGGGTTCTTTTTTATTAAAATGGTAACATTAACTGGTGAATTTACTTTGACGATAAGATATGGTCCCGTGTAATTAGGGGATAGTTTCTTTGACCTTGTAAATTGTTCTGTTAGTAGATAAACTTTGTCTCCGACCTTGTAGTCTATATTCTTTGTTCGTTTGTCATAATTTTCTTTGTTTTTGATTTTAGATTTTAAAATGTTCTCTTTAGCGATTTGGTGTGATTTCTGTAACTTCAGGCTGAGGTCGTCGATATAGTTGTCGTATGTATATTTGAATTCTGGTTCCTTTATTATTGAAGTCGGAAGTTCTGCTTCCTGTCCAAAAATTAGTTCATAAGGTGTGAATTTGGTCGTTGTATGATTCGTTGTATTATATGAAAGCATGGCGAAAGGTAACCATTTATCCCAGTCTGTTTGCTCAGGTTTTATGTAGTGTTTAAGATAGTCAGCAAGAGTTGCATGGCTTCTTTCTAAAGCACCATTTGTTTGAGGGTGATATGCGGTTGTTTGAACTTGTTTAATTTTGAATAGTTTTGCAACGTCTTTCAATAAGGTTGAAGTAAAATCCTTGCCTTGATCTGTGAGCATTGATTTTGGTATTCCGAATTTGCATATAAAATCTTCCGTCAATTTCTTCGCTATTGTTTTAGCCTCGTGATTTTGAATTGCGTAAGATTGTGAGAATTTAGTCAAATCGTCTTGCAGAGTTAGAATGTATCGGTTTCCATCTTCTGTTAGTGTTAAGGGTCCTACAATATCTAGGAATATTCGTTCGAAAGGTTTTGAGGATGTAGAAGTGATTTGCATAGGTTTGTGATTCTTTTTACGCACTAATTTGTTAGCTTGGCACGATTCGCAAGTTTTAATAAATTTGGCTATGTCCTGTTTCATTGTTCTCCATCTATAATTTCGTTTGATTCTTTTGTAAGTTCTGTGAAATCCTGAGTGACCTGCTGTGGGTGCACAGTGATATTCGGTAAGAATTTGCTCAATCTGATCTGGATTTGGTTCGGTAATGGTATCGAAATATATTTTTACGTGGATGTTTGATTCCTTGAAGATGTACCGTAGCATTGATCTGATTTTTTCCCAATTCAGTCGATCGAATCCTGTTCCTATTCGTGGTAAACTGATCGAGGAGATTTTTTCGTTTATTAACATTTCCTTCAAAGTGTGTAATACCGTGAATATATCTTCGTATGTGCTTTTATCCCAATGATTTTCCTTATATATGAGGTAGTATACGAAGTGATTTTCATTTTTCACTGTTATAACGTCGTGTCTTTGAGGATTTTGAAGTTTAAGAGTTTCTAAATGGTCGAAACGGGTTTTGAATTCGGTTGATACTGGATCGTTCATTTCGAGATCCTTCGATATAAATACTGCGCAGTGATTTGTCGTGGCGAAAATAGATTCCTTGCATTCTTCGATCTTATCATATATGATAATGGAATTTCGTAGTTTTTCGAGAAAGTCTGAGTATGACTTGGGAGTGTTTGAGTCGATTGCGTTTATTGAGATGACTTGTTGATCTGTATTAGATGTTTCTATTCGGCTGAGAGCGTCGGCATTTGAATTGATTCTTCCCGGTTTGTATTCGATTCTGTACTCGTATTCTTCTAATTTTAATCTCCAGCGTACTAATCTGGATCCTGGTTCTTTTAAATTGAATAACCAAGTTAAAGGGCGATGATCTGTGAGAATTAAGAATTTGCGTCCATAAAGGTACGATCGAAAATGTTTGGCTGCCCATACAATGGCTAAGAGCTCGCGTTCTATCGTCGAATAGTTTGATTCTGCTGAATTTAGAGTTCGACTAGCATAAGCAATGGGTAAATCATGTGAATCGCGTTTCTGAGATAGCACTGCACCAATAGCAAAGTTACTCGCATCGGTGGTGAGGATGAATTCTTTCGTAAAATCGGGATATTGTAGAATTGGCTCATTGATTAGATTTGATTTTAGTTTTTCGAATGTTTCTTGTTGATCGCTAGTCCAAATGAAAGGTGTGTCCTTTTTCAAAAGTGAAGTCAAGGGCTTCGAGATTTTACTGAAGTCTCTAATAAATCTTCTGTAATAGCTAGCAAGACCTAAGAATGACTTTATGTCTTTTGGTGATTTTGGAATCGGAAAGTTCTTTACAGCTTCGATTTTTGCTGGGTCTGGCTTGACACCGTCTTCTGATATGAGGTGACCTAAGTACATAACTTCGCGTCGCAAGAATTCGCACTTGTCCGGTTGTACCTTGAGATTATGTTCTGATAATCGTTGGAATATTTCGCGTAGTTTTTTAGAGTGGGTTGTTAAGGAATCTGCATAAATTACTATATCATCTAGGTATACGAGACATCTGATTCCTTGGATTCCGGCTAAAACTGAGTTCATTAGTCTCTGAAATGTAGCAGGAGCGTTTTTTAATCCAAATGGCATACGATTAAATTGATAGTGACCTATTGGAGTTGAGAATGCTGTTTTTTCTGCGTCTTTCGGGTCCATTTTAATTTGGTGAAAGCCCGAAGCGAGATCCAGCGTCGTAAAGTATTTGGAGTTTCCCAACTGATCTAGAATATCAGCAATATTTGGCAACGGGTAAGCATCTCCGACTGTGATGTCGTTTAATTTCCTATAGTCAATCACTACTCGCCATTTAGTTTTACCTGATGCATCGCGTTTTTTGGGAACCACCCAGAGTGGCGAATTCCACGGTGATATAGATGGTTGAATGATATCGTCTTTAAGCATTTTATCGATTTGGTTGTTAACTTCCTCTTTATGAATCTCGGGATACCTGTAAGTTTTTACTGCGATGGGTGTATCGGTACTTGTAGTTACGCTATGGCTGACTGTGTCTGTACAGCTTAATTTATCACCTTCTAAGTGAAATACATGATTATATTCTCTACATATTTCCAATAACGAATCACGTTCTTCTGTATTAAGGTGTCCAATTCTTAAATTTTCGTGTAGTTTCTGCAATCGTTCTGGTCTGTAATCAATTTGTTTTGTACCTGCCGTAACGTATTCGTTTGTCTCGAGATTTAATATTCTTATGACATCTTGTTCCATGATTTCCATATGGACCTGAGGTTTCGCTATTAGTATTTCGGAGTTTGTCGTATTTATTATGGAGGTTAGCGCTTCTGATTTCGAATTTACTTTTACAATGCTTTGACATAAGAAAATACCCTTTTTTAATTCCTGGTTTGAGATTATACCTTCCGTTAATTCGGGGTTTGTTATTCGAATTGGTATGATCATTTCGGATCGAGATGGTATGCTAATTGAATCGGAAGTGTCGTTTGTGTCTTCTACGTTTGACGTGTAAGCTTGCGAGTTCGTTTCCAAATTTAACTGATCGTTGGTAGTCGGCGTTTCCTCTCTAGAGTTTGCATTTCGATTTAGGGATTTCTCGATATATTGCATCGGAATAGATACGTTGGGAAAATGTAATAAATTATTCTCGTAATCGATTTGAAGTTGAAGATCTTTGAGAGTGTCGTTTCCTAAAATTCCGGGGAATTGAATTGGAAAATCGTTTCTTACTACGTGGAATATAGATTTATATGTTTGTCGGCCAATCTTTATATTTAGATAACAGTATCCTACTGTTTTGAAAGGTTCAGGGGTTAGACCTCTGATGTTTAGCTTAACATCTTCGTAGCATGGAGTATCGCCTTTTAGATTCGAGATTTTAATAATTGAGATATCAGCACCTGTGTCTAAGAGTAGATCTATGGATTTTTCCTTAGCTTCCTCAAAATTTAAGGGAACGTACGTCGTTACACCTTGGATTACTGGGTTTCGTCTGCCTCTACGTTGTGGATGCTCCTCGGTGTGGCAGTCACCGGGGCCCGATTGGAGTTTAAAGTATTCGCGTTATTAAAAGAACTTGAATGGGATCCTTGTGTATTAGAGGAATGATTCGGAGGATTTTGATAATTTTGTTGACTTGTATTTCTGTAATTCGTATTTCGTTGGTCGTTTTGTCGTTTGCTGTTATTATAAGCTCGTTTCCGACATTCATCAATTGTGTGACCTAAATTTTTACAATAGGCGCAAGATTTAGTAACGTAGTTTGATTTGTTGCGAATTGTATTTCCTCTTCCTGATGATCTTGGATTGTTTGAATTGAAATTTCTAATGTGAGGTTCTTGTTTTATTTGCGGGTTGGAGGTTCGAGGAATGTTCGTCTGTGAGTTTCTATAATAGCAGTTAATGGTCGTATGTCCAGCTTTATTGCAGTTCGAACAATGTCTTGTATCTTTGAGATTCAAATGTTGGAATTTAGCGATTTCACGTCTTGATTTTTCTTCATTTTCCTCTGCAATTGCGTATTGTATAGCGTCTTCTAGGTTCGAGGGCCTTTGTGATTTTACAATTATCGATAATTCTCTTCTCAGTCCGACTATAAAGACATTAAGAGCTTGATTTTGGAGCAATTTTACACATGCAGCTCGTTCTACGTGTGAAAGAGAACTGTCTAGGCTGTTTGTCAATTTGATAAGACAATTTTCAATTTTTTGAGAATAAGAGATTACGTCTTCGTTGTGATTTTGTTTACAAGAGGATAATTCTAATTGCCATTGACCATGTGATCGTTTTTCTGAATATGCGTCTAGAAGATATGATTTGAGAGATTCCCAATCAGCAAATGATCGGTTTCGGATTAGAGCTCGTGCGTTTCCTGTGATTTTTGTTTCGATTATCGCAAATAATATAGGTTTGACATTTTCAGCTATTAAAGACATGGATTTGTCGCAGTTGTCGCAAAATTCGTATAATTTGGATTTATTTCCGTCGAAGACTGTTAGCATTTTCTCAGCTAATTCTATTTTTATAGTAGTAGACTGTGTTGTGTCGGTAGGCATTTTGATTGTTTTCTCTTTTTTTTTTTCTAGTGTATAAGATTTAAGGTTATAGTTATACAATGACTTACAGTAGGTAGACGAGAGTTGTGGTTAGCATTGGTGTTCCTCTGCAGCGTCGTGGTTGATTGTTGTATCGAGGTGTTGACTTAGATGTTTGAAGATCTTGTAGATTCTTGAAGATCAGGTCGAATTGATGACTTGGACGATTTCGGGGTTGAGTCGATTTTGATGGTTTAGCAGATTTCGAAGATCGAGACGATTTTGATTATTTATTACTTGGCGATTTAGTATATTTCGTAAAATTCGTGGAGTCCTTTGATTTTGTATGACTTGTAAGATTTTGTAGATTTTGTAGATTTAGTAGGATTTTGTACGATTTTGTAGATTTTGTAGATTTTGTAGATTTTGTAGATTTAGTAGGATTTTGTACGATTTTGTAGATTTTGTAGATTTTGTAGATTTTGTAGATTTAGTAGGATTTTGTACGATTTTGTAGATTTTATAGATTTAGTAGGTTTTGTAGATTTAGTAGGATTTTGTACGATTTTGTAGATTTTGTAGATTTTGTAGATTTAGTAGGATTTTGTACGATTTTGTAGATTTTGTAGATTTTGTAGATTTTGTAGATTTTGTAGATTTTGTAGATTTAGTAGGATTTTGTACGATTTTGTAGATTTTGTAGATTCAGTAGGTTTTGTAGATTTAGTAGGATTTTGTACGATTTTGTAGATTTTGTTTTCACCGGTTATTCAGTTTGTCCTCTGTGAGTCCAGTCTCAAGCAGCAGTGGATAAAACTAATCACTTGATTAAGTTCTGCGCACTTGGCTAGTGATTTATCGGCAATAGGTGATTGTGTACCTATTGGTTGCACGGTTTTTCACTTGAAAGAATCCAATGGAGTTACGATAAAGGTAAATAACTCAAATTGCTGAATTATTTTCGCGAACTTATGGATTTTCAGGATCTTTACTTCTGACACCAATTTTGTAATGGCTCACTACTCTCAAATCACCAAGATTTGAGATGAGGTTTGTACAAATGAATAGATATATATATTGGTGAACAAATCTTTTATTGAATATAGGATATTGGAGTTTCTTGAATGAAAATGGTCTGTACCGTTCGGAAGCTGAACTTATTCTCATTTTGAGGGATGAAATTTTGAGGAGGAGAGGTTGTGGGAGGAACTTTGAGTTTTGGGAATCAGCCAATAGGAAGATTAGGGAGAATACGGATTTTGGAGTGGAAAGTTTGTCAGTACGACGTTGACCATCACAGCTGCAATGCAGATGGACAGGAAATAGGTAATAAAAGATATGTGATTTCGAGAGGGTTTTTAGTAGCAGACGCCGGAGATGTAAACAAAGGATAGGGTCTGGTTAAGATCAAGCTGAGGGTATAGGATTTGGCGGTTGGGAAACGCAGGCAACAAACATTATTTTACTTAAAATAAAATACAATTAGATATATATAGGGTCAGTACATTACAAAAGCGATAGCCGGCATCTTAAAAACTATACGTACAAAAATTTTCTAACAAGGTTTTGATTTACGTAGATACGTATATGGATCGTCGTTCGAGTCGAGCTGGACTTTCCGACGGAATATCAGCTGCGGCAAAACCGATACCATGTAAACCGCAAATTCTATTGGATTCTGATAATTATTCAAATTCCTATCTTCATGATACTCCGACGCTGTAGATATACATGAAATTCTCGGACATGTTACACCGCAGAGGTTGTATTATCCTATATGTTGTACACACGTGAAACGCCTACGTAGGTTAATATAAACATCGTTGTGGGATGAAATATTTTTCAGAATGAACACAGAATAGAATGCGGGGAAAAAAGTTTTCGGAACCAAAAAAATCGCAAACTATTATTATGCAGGCAGCGTGTATTCCACACGGTACAGCGTAACCAATTTTTGGTCGGAAACGCAAATTACGCGAATATGGCCGGCTATTTTAATGTAGTACAAAAAGTGTAACGTATATTATACGTATACGTATATTGGCAGCGAATCGCAACGGCTGCAGCTGCGCGACAATTTGGAGCCATCTGCAGCGGTTCGCTTCAAATGATGCAATCATAGTTATCTGCAGAACTGCACTTGTTGTGATGGAGAATACGTTGGTATTATTTTCAAAAATATGTTACGCCGCACCAAGTATATGAAAAAAAAAAATAATTTGTTTGCCCGTCTTAACCTTGTGGACACAAAGTTTTTTCGGCAAAAGATTTTCACTCGGTATAAATTTGAAGACCTTGACATTCGTACATCGAAAGTGAGGTAAGTATCTCTAAATAGATAAGGATATATTATAAAGATCAAAAAGTGAAAGAGAAAACTGTTGAAGAAGAAGAAGTTGGAAATACATAGAAAGAATATTCAGCGGCGTACTTGCCCTTCGCGTGCGTGATACGAGGCGTTCGTAAGCCAGGTTTTTACCGGCTGAAGGGATTCCCCTGGGTAAAGGCGCGGCTAAGATGAATATTCCATGCTAAATCCAGCCTGAAATCGCAGAGGAACTTATTCGCTGTAGAATCTAGGGGAAAAAGGGAAATCGCCGAGAGAAAACTGCGGTAAGGGGAGCTGGTTCACTTTTTCCAAGAGATTTCATACGTATATATACGAGATTTTCCTTACGTTTGAAACTGTTGCTTTTTTCTTTCATCTTTATTTTCTACCTACTTTTTTTTTTCGTTATAGTTTCTTCCCTCAGGTTCAAGGTCGTTTCACTTTCATCCGAACGATATCAATGCGCGGGTTGATGAAAAAATTAACTCTAATCACAAAGTTTGTTAAACAAAATCATACAAAAATTCAGGTTGCGTACGTCTTCTGTGAGGTCAAACATGACTCGTTTCTTCGTCGCTTTTTGAAAAAAAAATATGTAACGTAACGAATTCGCTGTATGAGTATATGCGCGTTTTATATATATATGTAGAATAGGGTGAATAAGGAATATATTTCGGTTAGCACGCGTCAGCCTACTTCCAGTTCGTCAGATATATCCTTAATTAACGTCACGTCAGCTAGTTTTGTGACAAAACAAAACCAACGTGATTTTCCCTCGGTTATTCGCGAACGCGCCAACGAACTGTCAACGAACACGAAAACCAGCAGCATCAGGAACCTCCCCTAATGCTCGCTGATGCCACCGCTGGTGGCTCTACCCATCAGAAGGACGCCGAGCGTCGCGACGCTCCGTTTTGCCGCTGCTCTGCTGTTGGTGCACTATAGAAACGTATTTTATTTCTATTTCAGAGTTTCGTTCCGACTCCCGACATTCCTCGCATTATTTATTCTATTTTGTTTCAATTTCAAATATTTTATTTCACCGACAAAGTCCGTAGGTATTATATATTTCCTGGCTCTTCCTCGCCTTCGACTCATATACGTATTCAACAACAGATTGTATAACCTGTTTGAGGAATCTTTTTAATTAAATACGAATTACGATCCTCACTTGATGCGAAATTCTACGCAGCCCTCGCTTGATTCTTTCGCGATACCTTACCCACCGTAATTATACCTTCCTTCGTTTCATACAGACGTCGGACTCGACGTTAGCAAAAGAAATTTAGACGAAAATACGACTATTGAATGGGGGAAAAAATCGATGAGTGACTGATTTGAAATTCCAATTCTATGAGAAGGATCAAAACTATGTAATCGCTAATTGCATTTCATTTTTTCATGTTCCAGGTGAGTTGAAATCCAGTATGAGAAGTTGTCCGAAAGAAACCCACCGGAGATCTGTATGTGAGATAATTCAAAGAATACTATTAGATTTGTTAAACAAGGCAAAAAAAGAGCAAAGAGCACAACAAAAATGTCAGTGCAGAAAAGAGCTTGCCTTCTGAATATTCAACAGCTAGACGTTGTCGGCTCCGATTTTCCGTGGACATTTTTTTACTCGAATACAGAGCGAGCAGCCTTGGCCTCGTTTTCGTTGTGTGAAAAATTTTCTTTTATTATACATGTGTAGGGTAGGATCTGTATTTTTATTTTGGTCAGATTGAGGACTTTTTTCCTCCCCTGCACTTCCTTATATATTATATCTATATCTATAGCGCAGTTACGTTCTCGAGTTGAAATTTATTTTTCGACAACACATACCGTGTAGGGGTGGTTATGTACATATATGTACGCGTTCGCGTCTCTTCTGTAAATAAATTTTGGTTCTGGCACTTGGCGTATACTTCCGAGCAAACCACTTATTCATGAGTGTTTGACTTATTCAAGAAGTGGGGCAACTCTCGCTACGAATGCAAGAGGTTGATCATGCCGCTGCTGCTGTTACTGCTGTTACTTTTGCTACTGCTGCTACTACGAGTATAATATGAATACGGTTTAACCATCCATGCCATGCATTCTAAATTCCTTCGACCAACAAACGCCGTATAACTTTCTTTCACCCTTAATCGAATACGAAGCGATGATTATAATGAAAGAAAAAAAAAGCTCTGAAAAATTCTTTCATCCAAGGGCGGATTAATTTACTTTTACAATTTTTATTGTATTTTTCTCTGTTTGTTTGTTTGCTTGAGAATTTGTTTGTTCGTTTTGGTGTTTTGATTCTTTGAAAAGCTCGCTTGACACTAAAGTACAGAAGTACTATGAGTATAAAGTATGTATACGTACACAACTGTATCTAAGGCATAACCTCTACCTCCAGCTGCTTAATGAAATTTTCACTGATATATTAGCTATTCATTTTCAACGACCTACTACCACCTAACTACGGGTTACAAGTGTTTACCTATACTTGCTTACCACGTGCTTTACGCACACATGATGTCGTATATATGTACATAAATAGGTACATACCTTATGTACTTGAACTTGTCTAGGGGGTAGACTTTATCAGTTTTCATAACCTTCTGGTCCTTTTTTTTTTATAAATTCTTCACCTTGACACTACTGAGAAACTGTGAAAGTTCGCTTTTGATTTTGTTCTTTTCACCTGCGGGTTTCTGGTATTTTTTGTTTTTTTAATAATCGTGTAATTTGGGTTTCATAATTTCGTTTTATACTCACCTCGTCTTTATTTAATGAGTTGGATTTTTAAAAGAATCAAGCCGAAAGTTTGTGTAGAAATATTGATATTATATCAGAGAAAAAATTCCAGACTTCTGAGGTAATTTGAAACTTTGAAATCCTTTGAACCTTTTTGTTTAAATATTAATATACCTACTCGAAATTTTGCTTACCTTAACGAGTTACCTGTACAAAAGAAGAGACCGGGCAAAAAAATCTGGATGAAAAATTAAGTTTGACGAAATTTTTACGAAAGAAAAAAATTTCGGAATGTCTCCAGGGACCCAATTCAGCCTTATAAAGTTAATAAAAATGGATCAATTAATTGAGCAGTGAATTTTATTGGAAGACAAATTTTGAATTTCTCAGGTCACCATAGATTTCGTGTTTCCAATAAATCAACTGTAAGTGAACCACAAAAGCGACGAATTTCGAATTATTTTGAGGTTGTCATTTTTACGGTATTATTCGCAGATTCGAGTATGTCACGGTGTGAAATGGGATGAGTTTAAAAACCACTTCTCATTTATAAACTGTACCGCACACCCGTTATAATTGTATACAGGTATATGGAGAATACTGGTCGGTGTAGATTCACCATTGCTACCAAACCTCCCCCTTCTACTGAATAGCTGCTGCTAGTCAGAACAGACATAGAAGTCGTAGCAATTTGCAGTTAAATTCGCGTGCTCGAAATTTATTGCCGGAATAAAAATCACGCCTATTATACTTGTCAGCGACCATGGGTATATGCTCTCGGTGCTCTTCTCTCATGCGCGAGCCTGGAATAGCGTTTAAATTAAAAAATAAAAAGGGAAAGAGAAAGAGTGAGGATTCGTGATTTTTTTTTATTTCTTTTTTATTCTCTTTTTTCTTTCCCTCTGCTATTTCGTTTGTTCTGTTTCTTGTTCTTTTTTTATTTTCAAGTTATCATTATTACTTTTTTTTTCACCGTGCAGAATTGTTCGCAGTTTTAGGTTGTCGATCTGTGTAGTCGATATATGGAGTTCGCATCACTGACAAAATTTAAACAGAGTAAAAATAGTGAGGTCTGTGTGAAATGGGAGAATGTAAATTCGGAATGGAAAATAGATAGCTTCATTGAAATTCTGACACACAGAATTAACAATTGTAACATTACGAATCAGATTTTGGGTATGTGTAAATTAGATTATGAGAACTTTTGAAGACTGACACGACATGACATTATTACGTCATAAAACTTTTTGAATTAAGTAATCATCAAAATCTCTTTCCACTCACTCAGTCCTTATTCTACACGTCAGTAACATCGCACACGTCGCATTGCATTGTCGCGTTACTTTGCGTTTTTTCAAACATGCATGGACTTTGATTTTTGTCGATTTTGGGGCTAAAAATCAACATTTTTTTTTAGCGTTTTATGGGGTATTTTTATGTATTTCGAGCCCAGGAATCCGAATCCGTAAGCTAAATTGATCCATCTATCGAAATGATCGAGTTATCGCCAATTTTTCGCTCCAAAAAGTGAAAAAATACAGATATCTCGATGGGATTAATACGTAGCTCAATTTACTCGACGGATTCGTGTTCCCGAGGTCAAAATATGTTAGTAAAGTGTCACACGATCGATTTCCAAAATACTTCATTTTTGGCCCAAAAGTCGAAAAAATCCAAAGGGGTATACCTTAGATTTTTGTCAATTTTGGGGTCAAAAATCGACATTTTTTTTTTTTAAGTTTTCTATGGTATTCTTGTGTATTTTGATCTCAAGAATCCGAATCTGCAAGCCAAATTAATTTATTTATCAAAATGATCGAGTTATCGCCAATTTTTCACTTTTTGGAGTGGAAAAATTGAGATATCTCGATGGGATTAATTCGTAGCTCAATTTGATCAACGGATTCGTGTTTCTGAGGTCAAAATACAGTAAAAAACTGTCATATGATCGATTTTAAAAATGCTTCATTTTTGGCCCAAAAATCGAAAAAATCCAAAGGGGTATACCTTAGATTTTTGTCGATTTTGGGGTCGAAAATGAAATATTTTTAAAATCAATCGTAGGACACTTTTCTAGCATATTATGACCTCAGGAACACGAATCTGCAAGCTAAATTGATCTATCTATAAAATTGATTGAGTTATCGCCAATTTTTCGCTTCTCGGTGTAGAAAAATTGAGATATCTAGGTGTAGATTGGTTTTTGTCGCATTTTCTCGTTAGATTCGGACTACTTTACCTCATATACTAAAATACTTGTGACTCGATGGGTTTTCACTTTAAATACACTGTGCATTAGTATTTTTGTCTTTGACGAGATGTTCGTACAGCATTAGTAAGTTTGAAGCTCAATTAGTGATTATCTTCTCAACTGAGAGGAGCCTACCTTTCCTCCAACGTGATGTTCGAAGTGAATCGGTCTCCCATTATAGAGTAGAAATAGCAGGAGCTGAACTACCTAGCGGCAGGAAAACCACCCCAACTTTACACCCCTGTGTTCATTCCTTGCTCTCGCGTTCATTCCAGTTGAAACTCAAATTTTAAGCTCCGTATAAGCGGTTCGGTCTCACATCTCCTAACTAGGGGATGAAACTTTGCTTTGTGATTCAACATTTCAACTCTACACCATATGCACATGACATTTTCCTTAATATAGACATGAACTACAAGCTGTGCTCTTTTTTCCATAATTTTCAACGACATTTTTGCCTTGAATTTAGCAAATTAGTTGTAGCATCGAGAAAAAAAAATTGCAGACTTTTGGCTGCTTGCACTATAAAGAATCGACACAACCGAAAGATTGGCTCGTGCTATCAGAGTCAGATGCTCGCTCGTTTGAGAGTTTTATAACTTTACCCCTAGACCCCAATACCCGTACGGATTGACGAGCGTAGTATAGGGTGTTCAAGTGCCATGGGAAAAGAGGTATTATCTTGACTTTTGCTGGCTTAGCACTGACCATGACCCGGACGTCGACACACGGGGAAAAAGTAGTGTCATATTCCGTATCATATTATACTCGGATCGTACAAATTGAAGAGAGAGAAAATATAAAAAAAATCGAGATGAATGTACGCCATATTTCAAACGGATTATTAAACTATTGTGAAAATATGTTTCATTCAATTTATATCTGACACAGTTTCATAACGTCTCCATTATTCATTATACAACATGAGTGTATTATAGCACAAGTTTATATCATCTCCGCGCAGGGATGTTGATTTTCTTTCACTCTTTCCTTTTCTTAGACATTCTTTTTCCGTTTTCATTTTTTCTATTTTTCTTTTCTTCCCTCGTTTTTTCCCTTCTTACTTTTATTGCGACAAAGTGAGTAAAGAAACTCTCGCATTTTATATCGCATTCAAGGGAGAAATTTACGGCTCAGTGAAACGTCAAACGCGAAGGAAAACACAGAACTTTAACCGTGCAAGATTGAAACGTGACCGCAGAGAGAAGCCTGAGCTTTTGAATCTATGTACAGTACCAACCTGCATCAAATACGCATACTCAGATTGTTTAGATTCTTTTTTTTATTTTTACGCCATCTTCTTCGTTCCCATTCTACCTCGATCACTCGTGAACTGATGTCGAAAAGGTGAATCTTTGAGAATACAAAGGATAACCAACAAAAAGTAGAAAATGGTTGACAATTAATGACAGCAATAATGATAGAAAAAAAAATATTGAACGAATAGGAGAAACATATATAATTCAACGGAGCTTTTCTCAACAACAAAAAAAAGCTCTACCAATCTTCTGTCAGCTCAATTTCCGCGCAATGTTTCACCGCGTTCTAGCTCCGGCATAACGCATCCATTCACTTGGTATGGTAGGTATATCCTACTATGGGAACAAAAAAAAAAAAAAAAAGAAACGAAGAAAAAAGAAGCGGAAAAAAAAAGTTATACGGTTGCATACAAAACAAGGAATAGAAAAAGTAACGCGAAAGAGATTTGCAAGTAGACAAAATAAATAAAAAGAAACCAACAAAACGAGATAAAAATTAGAAAAAACAATCACGAAATGTCGGCTACCACCGTGACTGTTTCAAACAGTTCGTTTTCGTTTATTTATTTTATTTTCTTCTTTTTTTTGCGTACATCTGTCTAGTACTCCTAAATGATAGACCAGCGATTTTTTGTACAACGGTGAAAACTCCCTCTGCTGTCGTCACCGCGTGTGCGACCGCTGTTGTGCGATGCTCCTAGAATTCACGGTGTATCCTTTCGGTACACTTTTATTTTTTGCTGCTACACTTTTCAACTACGAGATAGCGACAACTCAAATAATCATCACCCGTTCACCATATTTTTGAATAAATCTTAATCTAATCGCATGGAATGTGATGAGGAGTACCGAAGGAAAGCACAGTTTTTTTTTTCATTTTTTTCCCATATTTCATCCAACGGAAAACGACGAACGCATCTCATCTCGGTTATACAGATAATGTCCGTTCCACGTCGGTTAGACAGGTCATTACGGTAGGTGGGCTTTATAGAGAGGAGACTGAAGGCGTTGACGTTTACGTAGGTACGCGTACATGGGTAGTACATACATTGCGAGTGCATGCCAAGAACAGTTCGGCACCACCTACTGGCGCAGCAATACTACGAAACATTGAGATATCCGTACAACCAACGATCGACGTGAAATACATACGAACCGCTATGCACATTGATGTCCCTAACGCAGGTATACCAAACGACCAGCGATATTCTCACCTCTAGTGCACTCCATTGCCTCCGTCACTTCCACCTTATCACGATACTATACCCTTCCAATTTCCACCTCCTATACCTGTACCTGCTTCGACCGTTAGCGTGAACCTTTCTCAATATCGTTCGTTTTTTTTTTTCTAACTATCCTACTCGGTATCGTTGAATTCATCCCCTTTGAAAACCTTAACAATTTTACTCTTCACTCGATTAGAAACCGTGGAATTTGTCTCCGAAAATTCTACGCTCGTCTCGCGTGACGATCGTGCCGAGAGAAAATTTCCAAAATTTTTTAGCCTTCAAGTTCTTTTTGATGGATTAATACTTTACTTACTCTTCAACCGGTACATGACAACCCCTGGTTAGAATTTCGCTGAAATTATGAGCAATCTGCCAAAAGGCGCAGGGTGTTAAAGAGGGTCGTATTGTTATTTAAGGGTGGTAGTCGACATGGTGTATAATACCGGAGGTATGGAGACGCCGACAAGTACGACGTTAGTACCCCCCTGAGAAATAACAAACGCCTTCGATAATCTTCAAGCCGTTAGCCCCGTGCAGTCCCTGGGGAATTGTGGAAAAATTGAGCGCAGAGCTGAAGAGAGCAAAAATCGAATAGCTGCTATTCTTTGGGCATGGATACAGTTGAGTTTGAATTTTCGAAAATTTCTGAACAAAAAAAAGAGGTCTCGAAATACCTCGGGCGGCCTCGTACGGATAAAGGCAAACGAATGTGAAGTATGTCCGCACGGTTAGGTATATTAGTATTGGTATTAGTACTCTGGACTGTGCCGACGAGAAACTATGTAGAAAGTTTGTAAAAGTTGTTTCAAGTTCTTTGCCATGAACGAAACTACGTAGTTTCTGCAGGTAAAAGGCGAGCGTTAGGATTTTCTAACGTCTCTCGGGAGACACCTACTCGGACATTTGGCATCGTCAAAGTATGTTTTTAGCAGTTGGTGTTGGACTAGAGTATGATAGAGAGAGAGAAATGAAAAAAGGAGAGTGAAGAAGTAGTAGCTATACTCTAGAGTTAGAGCGAGACTGGGATATACCAGGGTGAGAGCCACTCGGGTAAGCTTATTTAAAACAGAGACAATGAAGAATGGCGCATTGTCCACGTGGGGTAGTTAAAACTTGTCTCATAATTACGCTCATTTACTGCTCCCCCCCATCCTCCTTGTCCTCTCCTCACTCCCCACGCAAAACATTCCCCTTTACACCAACGTTCCACGAGGAGAGGAGTTTCCCAGAGGAACCATGGCCGGTGGTTACGTACCGAGGACTAAGTCCCAACTCTTTTGCTTACTCTCAGTTCGTTTATTGTACAAAAAGTTGTATAAATCAAGCGACGATATATATCTAGGGTATATACCGACATAACGAGGTAAAATTTTTGCCCGAAAATTAGATAAAATTAAACGCTCGAACTCGTTCATATTTCAATGAAGATTTTTTTTCTGACCTCCAATTTTAATTGTTTCGCGTATTTTTTCCCCCGCAATTCCTGAATTCCGAACACCGATGTGTGTGCCGGAGGCAATGCTTGTTCATAATTTGGATTTTGTTGTTTTATTTTTCATTTTTGCTATAGGGGCGATGATCGTGTATATAAATATACATGTACGTATATTTATGTATGTACGCGTACCCCATAGAACCGGTGTTTTCGTAAATCCAAGAAGAAAGAAAAACAAATGGTAGCGTGACGTTGGCAGGCAAAAAACACCCCTATAATTTCTTCGCTCCATTAACTTTGTCAAAGCTCGGCGACGCGGTCGTCGCGGCGCGGTTCTCTACGTCGCTTTTCTCTCGCAACTATATACGTATAACTTATGTATGGTATATTCCACGTATACTACATGCTATCGGTTAGCTCAAGACCTCCCTCAAACTATTCCACCCTTAGCTACCTACCGCTCTATCCTTCGCCTTATTCCTCCTCCCCTTTTCTTCACTCCCTCGAAAAGTCTTTAGATATCCTGACTCCACGTAAGACCGAAGTCTGCACTTTATTAGCACCGCTATTATACGTGGCAATTAATAAACGACCTCGCAAGTGCAACAGCACCCCTATTCTCAAACTGATTACTTCCTACCTCCAAAGTATGGCTACCGAGGAATTATTATGGAACGAGGAAAACGTCATGCGCGGATTTTTCACATTCCTAATCGCAGGTAGATTAAAATTGGAACAAGGAAAAACAGATCCATAATTCAGGATGATGATTCGAGGCTTCGAACTTTGCTCATAGTCTCGGTCGGTGTGTGCCTAGGTCAAGTCACATACCTGTACACATATACATATAGTGTATACATATAGACTATAGTAACCACTTCCGTTATCAACGGTTTTACGTGTCGTAAGTTAAACGAGCGATTTCAGAAGGTAAAACCCATGAGCTGCAGCAGCAACGCCCCATTTTACGTTGCGGGCAGCGTTATACTACTGCAGGCAGTGCTCGTGGCTATTATAGGGGAGGGTTAGAAAAATAGATAGAAAAAGAATTTAGGAAAAAAGGGATGAAAAGTGGAGATGTGGGGAGGGTTTGGCTTGACGATAAGAGAAATAAAAATGTAACCTGGTATAAAGTTGGCGAAAGACTCGACTATATACGTTAACCGTGAGTGAGGGTGGGAAATTTTTTTTTTTCTTCTCTTCTTTATTCTTCTTCTTCTTATTATTATTTTTTATCTTCGGTTTTCTCCTCCTTCTTTTTTTGTCAACTCTAATCGCACGGTAGGTAGATACGTGTATACTTATACGGTATTCCAGTAGGTTTTAATCTCTCGTGAAAGCAGAGAGTTCATTGCGGAACTTGCAGTGGTGAACCCGATTTAGTGTTCACGGTGTATAAAATTAACGACCGCTTAACGCGCTCAGCTGGTTATTTATCAAACAGTCACGTGTGTCGAGTCATCGCAAAAAATGAAAAATCGTATCGTTTTTTTTTTTTTTCAACACACATGATGTGGTACTCGAAACCATTTTCCCCCCTTTCTCTTCTCCGCACGTAAATTTATCTTGAGTGATACCGACGGGGGATATGTTCGATCAATTAATTAGTCGGAGGCTAATGGATTTTAGAAGGATAAACCGATAATCCATGTACAGTTTCGATATTGCGATTGAATATACTGTAGCAGGAAAAAATTTGCAAGGGTTTAATTGAAAGCATTGGGAAAGCTTGCTGAGTTCGGAATATTAAATCAATTATTCATATTTCAAATATCACGACGAGTTTCCCTAAAAATCTATCGATGAAGGTCGGTTGGATGTTCACAAAAATTTTGACTCTTTTGATATTCGATAGAAAATACGTCGACTGGATCAAAGAAGGAGAGTAGCTCCGACAGCGCAACAGCAGCGTCTAGATGAGTATTGTTTGAGATTTTGATGCGTAAAATCCTGGTGCACGGTAACCGTTGTTAAAATTTCATACGACCGTAATTCTGGTATTACCAGTTTGTAGTATCGAAATATACGTGTATACCGGTTGAAAAGTCAGTTGTGCACGAAGACTGTTGTGAACTAAGCTTCAAATCGCCTTAGCTCTCGAACCTCGAAGAGAGAAGGAATTATTTTGCTGTATACCATGCACGAAAATATCTGGAAGTGCATTAGCGCACCGCGTAGACAAGACAACCGAAAGGAAGATCCTCGCGGAGGAGAATTCACGACTATAACGGTGGAAGAAAACCATCCTTGCAAACTTAATAATGTATTTAATACTTTTCTGAAACAAAAATACTAAACCTCACATCACTCGCAAGAACATCCGCAATACCGAATAACGATAGCCCGCTACTTTTAAAAAAGAACTTGATCTTCGCTAAGGTTGAGAAGGTATGGAATAAATGTAGGTAAGAGGTTTTCGAGCCGGGGTCTGATACGTCCTCGAACTCATCTGAATCGAGGCAAGCCTATCCATTTCGTATCTGATATACTCGCGTGTACGAGGATATAGATGTCTAGTTTATACACGCGAAAATCGCACACATTACGCTAAAAACTGAGCGTATCTCCCGTTGCGTGCGAAGTCTGGTGAGGGAGAAACGTTAGAGAGTATCGCGAACGTTAGGGAAAATTGGCCCATCCATTTATTGCAGAGAGACTAAGGTTGTGGGTGTGAAGGGGTGGTTTTTCGGATCGTTGAATAAATTCATGTATTTTAAAAGCGCTGTTGCAGGGTTTACTGCTTCACCGATATATACCTGAAAAATCTGAAAGGGCGTTCCAATATGTCTGAGAAGGGTTACTTCGGATCGGCCGAGACTGAATTTTTGAAGATAAAAAATGAAGTCAACGCATTATTGATTCGATACATCATGGGGAGATTTGGAAAATTCTACAGCGTGTGCTTTCGAGTCTGTCCCAGTCTCGGCTGATCAATGACACGCGTTAATTTTACATCAGCTGGGCGTCGTGACGTACCTAATTGTCGACCGTCGCTTTCTTTTTTCTTCTTTCAATGATCGCCCATGCTCCTTGCCCCTTTGACCTTAGACCCTACGACAAGCAGATTCAGACCTTTCCAACGGCAACTAATTCCCCTCTACGAACCTTCAATTTATCTCACCGGATCTTTTGTACCTCTCTTACGCTGCCGCGGCTTCTTCTCATCCCCTAGTTCTACGTTAACGCTCAGGCGAATTTCTAGCATTTAGCTTTATCGGTCGAAGGCCGAGAGCTCGACCACGAAACGCTGGACCATTACAGACTGATATATTATCAGTGCGAAAGTATAATCGACCGGTGGGGTTGGTTGGCTGGTTGTCGATGGCGATGGTCATGGTGGTAGTAATGATGGCGGTGGTGGTAGTGGTGGTTCCTCTTAATCCTTCTTCGTTCCACCGTTGACTGGACTTTTATTCCTTACCCGTACCGCGTCGGTCGAGTTGAGCCAAGTAGGAATTTAACTTTAGCGCTGCCGAAGAGCTCGAAGGGTGGGCAGGCCGGGAAAAAGGGGGGTGAATTAAAGAGAGTGAAGGGGTTTGAAACCCGCAGGAAAAAGAGGTAGGTGAACGGAGAGGGGCTCCTCACTAGCAGCTGTTGGAAGCTGGCTTCTAATCGAACGACTGCTACCCACCTTTCTTTCTGGTTCTGGTTCTGGTTCTGGTATCAGGGTGTCTTTCTGTGATGTAAAAGTGTTGCGAATGGAGAAAACGTCTGGCGGACCATCAGGGCTGGAAGCACTTTGAGATTGAAACATCAGCCCCAGAGGAGGAAATGGACCAATAGGGTCGGCTACTGGTACCGATGTACCTACTATATCCCGTCTTGAGCAGGAGAGTAAATTTTTAAGGGTTGTTCGCCTTCGAAGTGGGCAGCCGTTTTCCGACTCGCTTCACAACCGCGTATAAAACGGGAAAAAGTATCGAAATATCCTCATGGTGGAAATTCATACAAATTGCTAGTCGATATCCGCTGCTACTGCAATTTCGAAATATTACAACTCCCATATCACCCACATCTCCTTTTCTTAATTGAGAACATTTGCTTCAAATATAAAAATAAGCTATACCCTCCTCTACCGTGAAATTATATTTCCAAATTTTACTCGACACGTGGAAATGATCTTTCGTCTCGTACAATGCCGATCATAATCCCGTACAAACGGCTGATTGTTATAAACTATAGAGAATTTTCGTTACATCGAATAAATTTTGAAAATTGATGTATTCCGTATATACTTTGTATTCCACGGTACTCCGGCGCGTGTGGCGCCGATAGCGTTCGCCTGTCCTACCCTACTCAATGGCACTCAACACCAGCCAATATAAGGTTATACGGTACATACATACCTATACAGGCATCTATAGCCCTCTTACCTCCCCTCGCGACAGTCTCCTCAGAGTTAAATGTAATGGCGGACGTACGTATATAGGTACATACTTTTACACATACCTATACACACTGCAGTACGAAGCTTGACTTACCTACCTATATAAAAGCTCTCAAAAATCCACTTATGGAAGACGATTTGATCGACCTCTAATAGGGGGACCGAAGTACTCGGTCGCGTCCTTCATATATAACGAATACTTGAAATTTTCCACCAACAAT
This sequence comes from Athalia circularis, assembly GCA_963978495.1. Classification (NCBI taxonomy): domain Eukaryota; kingdom Metazoa; phylum Arthropoda; class Insecta; order Hymenoptera; family Athaliidae; genus Athalia; species Athalia circularis. The sequence goes on along the minus strand of OZ021698.1, from coordinate 14,914,005 downwards.
TCGATGATAATATAGTCTGATATAAAGATGAAAAAGTCTCGTACAACAACCCTGAATAGATCGGCTAATCATCGAAATTACACAGATTTTGTTCCACTGTATTCGCTACGCGAAGGTTTCGAACGCCGCTCGCCATACGACATCCATATTCAGAGATACCTGCACCGATAAATTGCGTAGATGTTCGGTACGGTTCTATATGCCTGTAATTGAATGATGGCGCGGTGAATGATATTAATGCATGGAAATCACCGCGTTACACATAGCGGGCGGTGCCATCACCGTCACCATTAACGTTGGCGTCGCTCGCCTCTCTCCCTCTGAATCCGTATCTCCGTCTCATTTTAACTTCTCCATTTCGCTGTACGGCGTAAGCTGTTGCAAGCTCGGTCGATCGCAGACACCGCGAGAGAATCATCAAACGAGCCTACCGCTACCTCTGTACCGGCTTCACGTTCAGCGTCATTGGCTCGTCATCGATTCCTGAGGGATTATGCGAGGATAGAGGCGCACCGATAGACATAGAAATAGATATGGTAGATACACCTTCCTAGGGAAATGCGGATATGTTCGGTCGGTCGAAGACACTCGATGGATCGGTAGCTGGTTCGATCACGTTGATGATGATGCAGGTAGACGCCTCGACAGCGCGTGTGTTCCGCCAACAATACTCTTCCAATCGGTAACCATGAAAATGAAAGCTCATTGTACGTAAGCAAATGCACACACATGTAAAACGTTACATGATAGACTGTGTACCTCCAACCTTTATGGTATGCATGGTTTTTTTTTTATTATTAAAACTCAGGATATCCATTGTTCAAAAAGCGGAAAAATATTTGTAAAAGAAAAGGCACCGCAGTTACACGCACTATTTAACCCATGCAGGGTCTTCGATTTTTCGTCGATATTCGAGTAATTTTTTCGCTGTCCCAACGTGTTTTTCGAACCTGTTTAAAAATCACGTTTCTCGGATGAATCGAGCATGATTTCTGACCCTGATAAAATTCGGGCTACTCGAATAAGATTTTACAAGGATATATGTCCCGCGATTTCGAGTTTCCTGATCTCGTACACCCTTCCCTTTGTTTTTGCCCCTTTTTTTTCCCGTTGTCCGGACGTTACGACGACGTTTCGTCAGGGACTACTATCTGCAGACGCGGTTTCTGCTGCAGGATATGCTTCGACAATATCCTGAATCCTATAGCTATTGGTTCTATTGGAAAATCGTGCACAGCGGTGTCTCCCTTCCTATTTGCAGACATCAGCAAACATCATACGACGCTGCGTAGCTCTCAAAACGTGAAACGTGTCTACGGATATAAACTTTACATCCCCCACAGGTTATTTCACTCGGTTTCACACGCGTTGCACGAGAGCTGCGGAATATGCATTTTGGATTCATGTAATATAATCAGAGTTTTACCGAAATTCCGTATTTCCAACCCTTCACTTTTTTTTACCTAGACCACATTTCGTTATCCGTATCGATTTGTCGATTGATTCAACGATTTGCGCATTGAATCATTGGAGAAAGATAAGTTTCCGTCCACCAGAGAGATAAAAAACTAATCAAATGAGAACCCGAAGCACAACGAGTGAAACAATAAATTCTTTGAGTGAGATCAAGTTCTTCGCTAGATTTGGTATATTTTCCAGCGTCCATGGGGCAAATAAAATTGGGAAAAAAACATTGGAATTTTGACTCCGATCGAGATCGGAGCAAATCGTAGGGCATATGAAAGTATGCGTTATGTGTATGGTTACAAAACAACCCTTTCAATATAACCAACCTATACAGGGGTCGGCCGAGTGATTTTGTGTGTATTTTTTTTTCATTTTCATACGGGTGCGCTCCCTACTTAAATACACACGTGTTAGAAGGGTTCTCGTACACGTTTTCGTAATGGACGTACACCGACATAAACCGTGTAGAAGGGATGGCAATATTGTGTATAATATTAAAGCAGTAAACTTTTACATTCTCGATCGATCGTATAAAACAAAGGCATAAATCTATACTGTACTACCAATAACACGATAGGGGAGGGAGTCGATGGGGTGGCTCATCCAGCGCTATTATACGCTTACGTATTAATAACGTTTTCAATAAGAGTTTATTCAAATAATTTTTCAATTAATGTTAGTTTTTTTTTTTTCCCCCCCTTTCTTACTCTCCTCTTTTTCTTCTCTTTGCTTTTGTTAAGACTCCGTGCCCGCAACAGTGATGGTGATCAAATAAGAACGAAGTGAAAAGAAAAGAGAGCGAAAAAGAGAAAAAAAAAGAAAGAAATCAGCTCGGAGGGAAAGAAAATTGTCTATTTGCAAGGAATTTGACCCCGTTTCGTCGGTGTGTAAAGGATAGTCATTACTGTAATCCGAACCATTGACTTTTTTCGAAATCAGATCGGATCGGATCAGATCAGATCTTTATATAAGAATTCCTAGGGCGCGCTGAACATTGGGCAAAACAATATACGCGTAAAATTGGGATTCTTGACGCAATTATTTATAGCAAGTATACAGGTATTACTTACGTAACTCGGATGCGATCGACGAAAAAATAATATACTTCTATAGCCCATATATTTGATGTGTAATCTAACAAAAGCTCGTTTCTTTTAATTTTTTTCTTCCTCCGATTCTCTTTGCCGGAATCGAATTACCCCGAAGCTAATAGTGTAATGGACAGTTTAGAACCGTCGCTGATGCTGAAAAGGGTGGTAGTACAGGGCGCGGAGGGATTCCCATTGGGAACCGAAAGTAATTGGATGAAACTCTCCACTCTTCATGGAACCTGCAGCGGCGAGGGTGTGGGCGAAAGAGGTATAGGCGGCGATTAGCGAATCGTCTTGATTTCTCCAAAGAATTTACCATTCCGATTTAATACGCTAAGAAACTATATTCACAAAATAATGTTCTCCGTTCATTTGATGGAAAAAAAGCAATGCAACGCAAAATAAGCGAAAGAGAACAATAATGGTAGCAAATTTTGGCTCGCAATCAGATTTTTATTTCATTGCTTTTCTTGAAAATCCGTGTTCTATACGTACGTCGTATAATCTACTTGGGCAGGATTTTATTCGGGTGACGTAAGGATTTCCGGTTGACTTTACTCTCGGAAAATAGTTCTATTATCAATAAATTCGTGTTTTGTTGGTCGCGAGTTGATCGGTCTTTTGTACAAATGGATCACGTTGGACAAGAGATATCAAACGAGGTGGAAAATGTTACTTGCTATATAAACTGCGATAAAATTTTTCTTCCCAACGTTCGATGTATACTCGCAGTTTCTACGTACGTACACGTTCGGTGTCATTCACCGCTGAAATAGAAACTAAACGCGTCGCGTCGCGTCGTTGCGATTACTGTGCGGACGGATGGGCGAAATTAAGAGCGAACGCATTACCGCGTCGTTGACTCGACTCGTTCAAATTTTTTTTTATATTTCTTTCTTTTTTTTTAATTTTTTTTCATACATTACCAGCTGCAGCGGCAGCCCCAGTAGCTCCGGTTTACTCGAGCTTTAGCTCGAATCCGGTAGAAAACGGGGCTTTTCTTTTGCCAGCAAGTTTTCCGCATTCTCGGCAGGGATTCAGGTCGGCTGGCTTAGATGATGGTTTGCTTGCGTTTGTATACTTCCCCCTGTAGTACCGGCAGCTTTTTCTCTTCATCTTTTAATTTCTCGATTAAATTTCTCCAGACTTAATTTTCAGATTCGTTATAATTAGACAAAGGATTAACCAATAGCTGGGCCAGACCATCGAGGACTGGAACAATTTGCGCGGTTCATCGACCGTCGATTTTGCCGCATAACTTTTCTGAGCTTTCGCTTCTTACTGCTATTTTTATTGATCCTGTTTTCTGCTGATGTAGTCGCTTTCGCTTTTGCACCGTACGAATCTTTCAAAAATGTTGGTTAATTGCTTGTTGCCGTCGAAATAGGAACATGTAAATTTTATTGATACAGGATTATTGAAAAAATGAATCGAATATATCGCGAATAAGGTATATAATGGATTAATCGTTGTACCGGGCATGCCTCCCTAATATATCGGGATACATATAATATATATCGCTAGGGTGAAGGAAATAATGTAGAATATTGGTGTGCGAGATGGCGGCGGCGGCGGCGGTGGTGGTGGTGGTGGTACATACGATTGAATAAACGTCCGCAATGGCAGATATTTTGCATGCGAATTTACATAACGGATAAAATAGCCAGCGATTCTATTGTTGAAATGTTTCTACGCCTGCACTATATATTTTCACATCGGTCCGTGCACTACGTTATTCACATTCAAATATTTCCAGTAATATTGTTTTAGCCGGACATATTGGATTTCCAACTCTAATACCACACATACCTATACGACGTATAATACGTATAGGGATGCGCGAATGCGATCGACCGCCACTGCTATATCCCCGTGTACGTAATGGAATTTTGTTCCTCCTGAACACTCAATAATTATCCTCATAATTTTATCAGGCTTGCAATTTTTGGTGTTCATTTAAAAAAAAAATGAATACTCACTATGTTTATGAACATGTGCAGACGTACGTAAGCGTATAATACCTGCGAATATAATTTCCTTTTTGTTCTTCATCAACTTTTCTTCTCTCTGTGTTGTTTAACTCTGAAAAAAAAAGCAGAAAAAAATCAATCTTTGTTTTCGCTTCCATTCATTTATTCATTCGCATATTTTTTTTGCTCATGTTTTTCGGACCGTGTATAATCCCCGTGTAAATATATTTAAAATTCACATGAGCGAACAAACTACATGTGTTTTAGATGGGAAAGCGAATCAGTGCATCCGGAGGGATGAAGGGAGGAGGTGAAAGGCTGATAAGCCACAGGATGTAACGAATTCAAATTGCTATTCGCTCAGTTAGATTCGATATGTGACGAATTAATAAATCGGATCTACAGTTACGTTTGAATAAATGAACCGACATGCATTGCAGCTAAATGTATACGTATCTGTGTGCGTAAAATGAATGTAACTCACGTGCATAGCATATAGGTATATAGCTATGTACATATCTGTGCATGTAAACGATACAAAGTCAGTAGGCGTTGTGATCCACAATTGGCTGCATTTAGAGTTTATGGAATTCAAATCGTGGGCCAAGCGTAATGATGCAGTTTAGGGAATTTTTTTTTCGTTTTGGATGGTACGGATGTAACTAGCTTTATTATTTCACATTTCGTTATTTCAAAAATGAATTTAATCATCCACGGGATTTTTTCACGTAGTTAGTCGACGGGTATAATAAATCGATTGAAATCCCTACAGAATCACAGAATCCAAATCGATTGCCTAAAAAATCGATTGAAATCCCTACAGAATCTATATGATGGAACGTTGTATCAAAGATGTTCAATATGCGAGATGATGTTCGATAAGTGATTTATGGGGAGATGAGCGTCGAATTCTCTATATCTGAACCGAATGGCGCCGAGACGCTAGTTTCCGTTGAGGATCGACCGGCCGGACTACCGACCGGCCGACGGACTGCAGGTTGCCGGGATTCGCGTCTTCGGAGAAGGAGAAAGAAGCCCCAGGCAACGATGCGAAGCCATGGCAATCAGTAGGGTTTTTCCTCTTACTCGGGAATTCCTCTTTCCCTTGATACTTCCCTTTCCTTTTTCTTCCCGCCTTCAATCCCTCCCGCTCCTTACTTCCCGACTCTTTCCTTAGTTCCTCCCCTACTTCCCCATCGCGCTACCAAAGACGCAGACGTCCGCCCGTTCGCCCCGATTCTCACTACCTAAACTCTCCACTCGTCCAAGCTCAACCCCTTGTCCCATCCGTATCTGATGGCCCGTGTTAAATCGGCCATTACCCAATTGCTGCGGTATATCTCTTGGCCAGCACCCGTTTTCTGATCCTGGCTGTGCAGTATCGCAGGCGATGCGGAAGTATCGCGTGCTGCAGGGGATGACGCTTGGGGGTTGAAAATGACGACGACTCGCGCGATTCGCGTCGATTTCCCACGGCTGATGAGTTTAACTTACATCGTGCGACTCTTCCTAATTTCGCGTATGGAATTTAAACGAGAACGTTCGAATGGAGAAATCTTTTAATTGCATTTTATCAGAACTATATCGTCCGGCTGCCTTGCGCGGTCGAATGGATACTCCGTTCCCTGTACTCCGCAAAGAGAGGAGGCTGCGGTGAAAGAACTGGGGCAACTTTACGTAGGTGGGGGAAAAGGGGCGAGGGATCGAATACTATATTATTTACACGCGATATACATATAAATGTACTCGGTATATACCAACACTGTGCATAGACGTGTACGTGTGATATATTGTATATGTAAATACATATAAATGAGGGCCGTGCACGTGCACCGCGTTAACTCATCCTGGTCTCCTTTCTCCTCCCTGCGTCTCCGTGCCCCGGGGAACTTCTCTTCTGCATATCCGATATCCTATAGACACTCACCGTGGTATTATATACTCTGCAGCCGTGGCGCAGCCGAGGTAGAGGTCATCTCGCCAAATAATCGAGCCAACGTTAAGCCACCGCTAAGCGAAGCAGATCCCTTCTACCCCTATCGCCTCGTTTCGAGCCCCTCTTTCCCCCTTTGCAAGCTTTACACCACTTCCGCTTCAACGGGTGTTCTCAAATTCGGCTGTCCTCCCTTCGCTTCGACTATACACACTTATTATGCCGTACATACATCCGCGGATACGCTAGATGTAGATAAGATATGTATGCATATACTTTGTGTAACTATACTTATGCTGCGAGCTGTACAGTATAACAGCATACGCGGCTCTTTGCGCACGTGAGATTGAAAACACGGCGCGGATAACGCGAGCGTTAGAAGCTGAAGGAGGTGAAGACGAAAAAGTGGTCGAGATAGCGACCGCCGAGAACAGGAAGTCGTAGCTCGTCAAGATTTGACGTTCTTCGAATATCGTAGCGATTTTTCATTCGTAATTTTTCTCTTTCGAACCGCGCTCACCCGTTTCACTTTATAGTACACCTTATACTCGCAAATTTTTCTATATTTTTTGGGTTTCTCCTATTTTCTTTCCTCGCTACCGCCGCTGTTGGTAGCAGTGGTGCAGGATCTTCTAGATAAAAGCCTCGGGCATGCGAGACAAAGGGATACCTAGTGCTCCTGCAGGCTACACGTACACCTACCTACGTTTTATACCTAAACGCGGGTGAGGCTTCCAAGAAGAGAAGAATTCTACGTCACATACGTATATGTATACATGTAGGGTGATTGTTGCGGAGGTGGAGACGTGAGGGAGACCATATTATATTAGATCCAAACAATCCCTACTGTACGCTCTGGCTCTTCCTCTTTTTCGCAACGCTGAACTATGGTACAGTGTACGCGAGTATATGAGCAAAAAACCACCTCATATTTTCCATAATTTTATTTTATTTTATTTTTTTTCAGTTTTATTCTCCTGTTCACTTCAATTTTTCTCTCGGTATACCAGCCGTGTGCTCTTGTGCATCGCAAAAATTTACCACCCCTGCAGTACTCGACAACGTCTCTTTCGCCCCAGTGACAAAATTCCTTCTTCGCATCCCTCGAATTCTTCTGAGTCGTTGCACACGAATCTCTGGTATACTGTACTCCGCGATTTCTTCTATTTTTTTCTCATTTTTTTCTCTACGTCACGAATAGAAAAATAATTGATTAGACGTATTAGATATTAATATATCTATCGGTGTAACGAGACACACGGGTTCTTCTCACCTCTCTCTTCCCTCCTCTTTCGGCCCCTTTCACCAGACTTCAAAGTGGTTCTATAAAATTTGATCAGCTTCTCTTCTTTCGACCTCTCCTCGCTCTCGTCTTCTACGTCGTCGTCGTCGTCGTCGTACACCGTCTAAAAATATAATCAAACTCGAAGAGAGATGGTCTTCTCCTTCACTTTTCTATATATTATAGATACACATATATACCTATGTACCTGGTACATAGTTATATATATGTGTTATGTGGTATATGACGATGCGAGGCGGGAAAGTGCGCTGTGTTGCACACGGTAGGTTGACTTCTATTTTTGCCTTCGGGGTCTATGAAACCCTTTCATCTTTTTACTCATCCCTGAACCCTGAACCCCCGTCACACTATCCTTTCCTTTCCCCTTTCCCCTTCTCTTCTTCACCTCGTTCACGGTTGCTGTCTTCTTTTTCTTCTTCTTTACTGTATAATATACGTCCAATACTCCTACCTACTTTATACAAACGCCCTTAAAGTTCACTCCTGCAACACCTTCTCCCTCTCTTTTCCTTGTGACCGGCGTTAAATTGGGACATAAAAAATGACGCAGAGGGTTGATAACGCGCATCCCCCTCCCGTACGCGATAAGAACTTCCATTGCTTTTCTTTATTTTTGTTGGTTTTTTGTCCCACTTTTTCTTGTCTTTGGAAAACGGATATTTTTTCTCATATGAAATACTTCAAGATATATTCATCCCTCTGGGAGTATGACGAAGGTCTCGTATGCATACATAGTGAATTATGTAACCGGAAGTTGGGTTTGGAAATACGGAAATGAAAACGATTGAGAACCCTAAAATTAAAATAAATTTTGAGCTTCCCAATAATTCAAACCTTCGTATCATACATACCCCATATGTACGGGACGAAGCCAGAAGTTTATCGTGAAAATATATTTCAGAATTTCGCGAGGGTCGTCGGTGTGCGATGGCGAGGGATTTTTTTTCTTTCGTTACATTTGCAAATTACGTTGAATTCCGTTAATTCTTCTTTTTTATTTTTTTTTATCCTGACTGCGTATTGTGAAGAACATCTCGGTACCACATCTTGACCGCTTAGGTCGAGGATTTTCAAAGCGAGACCATCTGATCCGTCTGAGAAGGCTTTGCACGCGATTCTATCCTATGAATACAGATCTCCACATATATTACATCATATTTTCAGCAATACTTTTCAATAATGTTGAAAAGAAAAATCCGAAGATCGGGCACGATTCATTCGTTGTCGTCGACGTTAGAAACCCGTGGAGCGTGAAAGACTGAAAAAAGCTGAGAAGGATAAAACGTGTGGGAAAAGGTTGCAAAAGTGAGTTTCAAATGCGCGGTGGTGGTACGTCGTCCAGTTACCAAAACTTTACGTAGGAAAGTTAGAAAAGAATTTCGGGGCGTTTTTTTTCCCCTCGTATAAAATTAGATATACGTATAATATTGCGATGTCGTCTTGTACAGGTTTTATAGAAATATTCTCAACGTTTCCGGTTATGTTTTTATAACTCACAGAAGTCGAAGAGTTCTTGCGACGGAATTTGAAGTTAGAAAAAAACGTGCTCAAAATACAGCCATCCCATCAATAATTCATGTCCTACATTTGTTTTCTCATATTTTTTGTTTATAAGTCGCATAATCCCGATAATTAATTTCGTCCGAAGTTGAATATAATTTGCTAAATAATCTTACCTTCGGACGGGTAAACCTAATCGGAGAAATGACCTACTGCATCGTGAAATTATAGTTCTCGGCATCAACCGTCCTTGAAACGGGCAAGGGTGGCAAGAGTTTGAGCTTACAGTTGCCGACGGACGAGACAGACTTGCAAATTAAGGGTCGAATTGAGATTCAAATAGTCTCTTACGGGCAATTCTAGAAGTGCGCTCTATGACCATATATACAGCGATGCAGACCCCAGCAATAGTTCTGGGTATTGTCTAACGCTGAGTGACCATCTTACCGCGGAACGTAGCCGCCACAAAACCGCGGGTCTTAGGGGTTACAATGGTCGAATGATATCCGGTAATCCTACTATATACGCCATATAATCATGGCTGCCCGCATCGCGGCTACTTCTGCTTCAAACCCGCTAGAATCCCATACACAGAGTAGTCGCCTCCTCCACCTCTTCACCAACTACCCTTCTCTAGACACCAATTACAAAGCCAATCTCCCACAAAAGAACCGATACCTTTCCCCACGGCGGGACAACCGCAAATTTAAGTTCAGGGGTTTGCTCGAAGCCGTTTCTTTTTCTTTTTCTTTTTCTTTCTTTACATCGTTGTTCATAATTTTTCCGAAAATATAAGTTAATAAGTTGTTTTTCTGAAAAGTCCTCTGCAGAATTAGTTATGTGTATGGTAGATTTTTTATTCGTTCTTGACAGCTGGAAAGGGTGAATCGAAGGAGGGTTGTTGCCCTTCGTTTGCGCGGGGAATGGAAATTTAGTGAGTATGGTGAAGGGTAGGTGGGTACATGCATACATATATTTATAGGTATATACCCATAGATATATATGTGAGGATGGAACGGTGTGAAGTCTGAAACAACGTGCTGCGTGGTTCGAAACCTCCCGAGTCCCATTAGGAAGTCGTTGCCGTCGGTTGCCCCCGTACTCTATATCTTTTCAACATGTAAATCGGAAACCGTCGTCGCTAACGACAGCTTATAGACGAAAGAATTCTATACCGTCGATTATAAGAGAAGAAAAGGACATGCGATTTAAACTCGTAATTTTATCGGCATTATTTCGTTGGTTATCGGAAAATGATTTATTGAAATTTTCCCGAAGTACGTACGTCTAATTTTTTTTACTTCGATTAGCAATTTCAAGTTTTGATTCGATGTGTCGAGGATAAGCTCGATAGCTAATATTAAAACTGTGCACCAAATCTCGTATGCTGGTGATTTTTCTTTTCGCGTTGCAAGCTCAGAGTTTTTTTTTCTTTCCCTTTGAAATTTATGGGATTGGGTAAGTTAACCGCGACTATCTCCCCGAAAGTAATACCGCGACCCTCTTCTTTTTTTAGAGGAAACCAGATATACCCCGCCGATTATCCTCATACTGCAGGAGTCGCTGCGGGTGCCGGACGTATACATACATCCCATTACATTATATCCTACTACGTGAAGCTAATAGCTCGAAGGTTTCGACCGCGGTACAATCATTAAATAAATGCAAATGAAACGATACGTGAAATGGAAAAGAGAATGCTGAGGAAAATTCCAATGCCCACCCTGTCGACCTCCCTGAACTTTATTTTTGCTTGTACTTGCGATAGTCATTTGTTTTTCGTTGAATTTTCAAGTTTCGGGATGAATTTCGGTGTGCACTAAAATAAGAACCGATTGTTCAGCTTCTACAGGAGAACCACAGAGACGCGTAAACTTCGAAACTGTTGGAATATAGTTGCGAAGGGTTGCAGGGTACGGTGCAGTGGAATGGAGTATAGAGTATCGCAATAGCAAAAGTGGATAGCTGCCTACCCAGCCTCGCCCCGAGGGAAGAAATAAGTACGTACGGTACCAGGGGGGGGGGGGGGGGGGGGGGTGCAAGCATTGAAAGTGTCGTGGTATAGAACGTATACAGCGTAATTTGAGCGTGTTGGTGTCGCGGCACCGCTGCTGCTTCGGTAAGAGAGATTTGAGAGAAAGCAGCAGCACCGGCAGCAGAAGCAGCATAGTGGTGCTTGCGGGGCGACTGGGAGAAAGGGAAGGAGGCAAGACGACTAAACTCAATTACAAAAGTTACAGCCGCCAGTCTCTCTTGCTCTCTCTCTCTCTCTCTCTCTCTTTGTAGCCTCGAAGGTGGAACACCTTCTCTTCTCTTCTCGTCTCTTCTGCTCTGCACACCATTCGAGTCTTTTTTCGCTTTACTTTTATTGCGATGAGCTTCGCACCGTCGTCGTGGGTCGGAGTAGAGGTATTTTAATATGCAAGAGGCGAACGGTGGACAATATGAAGAGAGAAATGGATACGGCGGTGGTAGTGGCAGGGGAAGAGGAGGGAAAGAAGCAAAGAGGAAAAGTCCGTAGTAGCTAAGGGATGAGTAGGAGGTAAAAGTGGCAGAGATGAGGAGAAACGTGGGAGAAATGGCGAGAGTTTGTCATGTCCGGTGTGGAGATGACAGTTCCGTTTGTCTTAAACTTTGTTGTCTTTGCGCTGCTACGACATTCGGTAAAGGTATAAGGTGCACACGTATAGACGGTATATATGCATTTGTATCCTATATCTCTACTCATATACTGAACTTACATATGTACAGTTATTATACCGGGACCAATGAACGCTGGGAAGATCGAGACGTGACGAAACTGCAGTATATCCATTCTCTAGAAACTGTAATGAGATTCAACAGTCGGAACGTTTTCCACCCTCTCAAACGTTCCACCTATCTTCTGCAACTCGCGTCTCCTTTCCAGTTTCTTGTAACAGTCAATTCTATTCCATCATATCCAAGAACCGTAGCCGTATCCGTCCCACCGGAGTAACTCGACAGTGGCGTATTATATCTTATGGGCATATAGTTCGTTGGTAATTGTTACTCCCAGAATCCACGAGTCGACGACTAAGGGTTGCGGTATCCGAAACGATATGCGATGCAAATAATCGATCATAATTTTCGAATCGAATGATGAAAAATCATTGTAAGTTATAGTCCCGACTCGTCGTCGGTATACATACGTTGCGTAACGTCGAGGGCGAGAAATACTCGACATTCCAAGTTAGCTGGTGCTCGATCCTGTTGGTACTTCGTACCGTCGGAATTCTCGGAATATAACGCTACACGGTATGCAGTACGGCGCCGCGCCGGCGTGATTGCAACCGCCAAATTGGCCGAATATGATTAACCGTTCAGTCCCGAGGGAGGTCCTTGTATCCGGTATGGCCAGTAGAGGTATCGCCTCATCAAGTGGATTGGCTTACACCTACGCAACGGTACACAATTTGGTGCACTCATGCAATGGCAACGGCATTGCAATTGTCCGGGTGAAGATTCTTCTCCAAACAGTGTTCTTCGTACGTTTGATCAGCTTCAGCTGTTCCATAATTTTCAATGTAACGACGAACATTGCGCTGTTCAGAAACAATGTAAAATCTAGAGCCGCACGTTGTTTTGAGCGAAAGAGTATTTTGTCTGCTCTACACTGCATCGGTGGTTGGTCTTTGAAAGATAATTAATTTGAAGGGGTTGAAATAAAATACCGCGACTAATTGCTTATGAAACAATGAAGGAATAGAGAAAAAATTGAAACAGATCGTAGGACCGAAACGACTGAATAGATCTTACGTGATATTATTTTGTCTTCGATCCGATTGGAAGGTGCTTGAAAAATTGCTTTGTTAAACGAAAGCGAGTATCTTATCAAATCTTGAATCATTTGTACTATCCATCGTTTTACTCTTATGACGAGGAGAATAAACGTGGTACCCTGACGTTAAATCGTCCGTTAACTTCCAATTTCGATTTCTACGATCAAATCATCATTTAATGTCGTCTATCAAATGACGCGTATTCGAATCATAAAGTGACTCAATTCCAGCTCGCTTGTTATTTTTTTTTTTTACATTTTTATTCTTTTTCTATTTCCTTTTTACTCCAAAGATTGAGAACTTCACCTACCAACCTACTCGTTGATAAATAGCCAGTGGGGAGTTTTCCTGGAGCTGCTACGCCTTACACCTACCTTGAACCTACTACTGTACGAAATATTCGTGTAGATTCTCAAAATTTATGGTTGGTTACTCGGCAGACATTGCTTCTCGTTATGAGAACCAAAGAACAACCTTCCGAATACAGAGTCGAGTCGAATTATATATAGACGCAAAAAATTTCTCGTTGAAAACTTTTGGCCAGACGCGTTGATGGCTTGGGAATGAAGAGCAAAAAGTGGAAAAAATGTAAGAAAAAAAAAAAAGAAGAAGTGGGGCAAGAAAAAAGGAAAAACCAACGCGCGTTTTTTACTGACGATTTTTTTCCCTTATTTTTTATTATTATTCATTTAAAAAGAAGAACTCGAACTCATATATATTTCTACTGCTGAATACCGATATTGGAGAGACTACGTTATTATTAACGCTAAAGCATCAGCAGCTTGGGTATTATTAGGGTATAACGAGGTTTGGTTTCGCAGACCTTACCGTACGTTTACAATTATAGAGATAAATTTTCAACCGCTGAACAAAAATATATAGAAGAAAAAAAAAGAGACCGGATATTTCCATGTGAAAAGAAGTTTTTTTTTTCATTCTTTAAATACCAAGCCCACCCATTGAACTTTTCGAATACGCAAGCATATTATTTTTAATTCGAATCTCGCGTTTCCCTGACGCTTATTTTTAGTTCTTCGCATTACTACTATTCTTGCTTTCACTCTAATTTTATTACTCTTTACTTCTAATCTTGACTTTTTATAGAAATATATCTGCAATGTGTATAAAGTTCGTTGGTAGTGGGGAGGGCAGGATCAGCTGGGGAAGGGGGTACCACCCCCAAAGAATTTTGCTACGCTCTATGGATTCGATGTGCAGTCGAGCCGAACAGCTAATTCGGAACGTGCGACGACTTGGAATACCCTACAAGACGGCCCCGTTCTCTCCACTGGGACCTTCCCCTAGTCTCCTCTCGGGGGCCGTTACTCAGCGTTGATCTTCGTTCAACCCCCTTTGCCCAGTCGTCCCCCCTGCACCTCGATTCTCTCGTTGTCGGCCCACGATTTCGATGACGTTTCGCCACGACCTCCGTCTAGTTACTATTCAATAAACGTATTTCGATGAACAGAAGCAGCGAACGAATCAGAAAATACGTAACGTTGGGTTGGGATCGAGGTTGGGATGCTATTAAGAAAACAGAAAACAGCGGAAAAAAAATTCCAACATTATAGCCGTTGATAAATAGGTCGGAGAATCTGTAGAAGCGGATAATCGTTGATTGGGAAAGGGGAGTTTTTTTAGTTTTGTAAAGTTTGTATTTCGAGTTCGTAAATTGGTGCTAATTTTTCATTATTTGCCCTGGTATTGATGCCGGGGATTTAGAGTTTGGGATAAGTTGGGTAAGGTATATACCTATATACGTATAAAGTAATTCCACCGAAGGGCTCACTTCGTCAACTCGCAAAGGTCAGGGCAACCTACTAGCCGAGAGCAAACGCTGCGGATTGAGTGATAAGGTAAATCCTCCCTTCAATCCTTCGCTCAAACAACATGGCCCAAGCGCATTGCAACAGGCAATTTTCGAAACAAGCAAAATTTATCTTACGTGCAAACTTTGTGCGTTGTTATAACAACGTTATACCAACAACAGCAATAACTCTTAGAGTAGATCATCGTCATTTGGTGAATTTTTGTCCAACAAATTAGACGGAACTTTGAAATTCGAAGATTTGCACGCGAGGAATTTTTTTTTTTTCCTCCAACGTTTTGATCTGAGAGATTTGTAAAAGAAATATTTTAGGCATATCAACGGAGTTTTTCCGCATGCGTGTAAAACGTCGAGGTGCTGGATGCTGTGTGCAGCGAATCTGTGAATCGCGCACGACTACACGCCAAGATGATACGTGATAGAGAAGAAGAAAAAAAAAGAAATTCTTCCATCTTTTTCTTTTGATTTTTTTCCCCTTTCACTTTTTTTTTTTCTCTCTGCACGATCACAGAGAACGTCAACCTTTTCCAATATTTGCCGGATCAAAGACCGCTTAACGTTTAAGTCGCAAATCGCTCTATCCAGTCGCTATTGGCGACGTAGGATCAAGAGGCTTTTTAGACAAAGGGGAAAAAATCGCACAGGTTGGGCTGTTTTTTTTTATTTCTAATGTAGACGGAACATTCGACATACTGAACACTAATCTATACGAAGAAAACAAGTACGGGCTGACAGAAAAAAAATTAAAAAGGTTTCACGATTTTTTTTTTAAGAGAAAATAAATCAATCCAACATCTATCAGCCGACTTTTTTGCATTTCGTGTACACCTAAAACTTGTGTAAGGATTTTGAGATCACTGGAAATTAAAAAAAGTAGTGAAAAATGTCTTTGCTCGAGGGTATACGTATATTAATTATCGATAATACCATCAAATAGCCATGGGATTGGCAAGTCGCGAGAGTAAGTTAATCCTTTAATTGTGCCGATTAACTTCCGTCCAGGATTTTCGAAGGATCGTGTGTAGGTATACATATATCTATGTGTGCCGTACGCCGTGGTGAAGAACGGAGGAAAAGCTTCTGCACACTCCGTTTATCTCCTATTCTCTTCTTCTTCTTTTTCTTTTTCTTTTTCGTCTTTTTAGCGAACTCGCTACACCTCGCAGTTATTCACCTCGTCCCATAAAAGCGAAACTCACACAAACACATTAGCTCCTTTTGCTGGTAACACGCCGGTGTATACTATAAGGTGAAGGCATAGCGGCGTAGGGAGTTGAAACAAGGATTAAGAGGGAGAAGAAGAGGAAGAAGAGGAAAAAGTGAGAGAAGGAAATGGGGTACCTACGTAACGTTGGTAGGACGGGGAATGAGAATGCCGGGGAAAATGTACCCTCCGGCGGTTTGTTTCTGATCGGCCTCGATCAACCGGGAAATTCGATCGATGATAGACCAAGAAAATTCGAGAGTGTATAGAGGAGTCCTGAGGGCCAATAGTTTTCGATGCTGATGCCGCTTCTGCTGCTGTTACACACCAAGATCGGTCTTCTTTCGTTTTTTTTTCTTGTTTTTTGTCTTTTCTACAAAAAGTGTAGGAGATGACGGCCAAATCGAATTAAAGAAATGAGCCGAGAGAGACAAATGTAAATGCTATTAGGATTGCCCTGTAGCTTGCCCGAGCATAAAACTAAATTACTATGTTCAAATATATTTCCAGACTTCTTCGCTCCCCGTATTGCAATTTACTATCTCAAATTCACCTTTTATTTTTATACTTACTACTACTTTTATTCTTCGTATAATTTCGATAATAAAATTTCTTCCAATAACGGTGTCCCACATTTTGAAAAAGAGCCATCGACACGATCGTCTTACGTTCGCAAAATAATTGGAAATCGAGAACAAAAAAGAAAACTAAATGAAAGAAAGAAAAAAAGTGATGAGAACAATTAAGAATCAGATTTCAAGCTGTTACCACTTCTGCAGGTTTCTCTTCTATACGTCAATTTATTGATGATTGATGAAAGAGTAAGGCAATTTATCAGATAAGAAAAAAAGAGTAAAAAAAAAAAACTATATGCAGTTGATTAATATATGGTGGGTGGCTATCAATAAGTAAAATTCGGTATTCTCGACGTGCGTCCACACAGTATAGTTTGAAAAATTTCTGATCGTCGGATGATCAAAAATAGAAGCAAGTAAATTATTATTACAAAACATGCCCAACGTTTTCGTCATGTTTTTCTTCAACTCGCGATTCTCCGCGAAGTGCGTCGAGGAGAATTTCATCTATCTGGCAAAAATGGCGAAGGAAAAACATAAAAATAAAGATACAATAAAAACAAAAATGGCTGGGAGTAATACTTGTAGTCTTTTTTTATATTTATTTTCCTTAAATATTTTTTATTGTTATCAAGATGGAAATTGGGTCGTGTGTGTTATCGTACATATGTATTTGTATATGAAATTTTCAGCTCAATTCCTGAAGAAACATGTGCACGAGATACATTCGCATACAAGAAAGCTACCCCTAAGAGTTCTTAGCCGTATAATATACACCATATACATGTAGGTATATTCGAATCGGAGTTGAAGGGGGTGATGTTGCGTGAGAGGAGCTGCAGCGTTTCTTTGGATTTTTTCCAGCGTTTTCATTTTATTTTATTTTATTGTTCCGTCTCTTTCCGAAGCTCGGCGTGTGAATTCCGGAAGACGTGCAACGGGTGATAGAAGATGGGGAGGTGGTGGGCGGGTGTAGTATAGGTGGTATAAAATAGAGGGAGGAAAAGTGGGATATGAGATGGTGAAAACAATGTTTCAACTCTGAAGTAAATAAGTAACCACCTTCTGTAGGTTCTACTACAATCTGCCAACGTAAGGAGAAGCAAGGCGAGCCATAAAGCCACCCAACTTCTACCTCCTACCAGTTTCAAGCTTCCAGCTTTCAGTTTACAGCTTCCAGGTTCTGTAACACTAGCAACGGCAGCCTGCCTACCTTCCTATCCCATAGTCTCGGTAATCCCTGGGATTATCTGACAGCTTGGATTTAATTCCATCCTTTTTACTTGTACATACCAACGAGACAAGGGTGTAGCCCAGTCTAATGGTCGCAGGCCCCGCGGCGAAACACATCGAGGAAAGTTGTTACGGTGAGTAAATGTGGGAAAAGAAAAACGTTAAGGGAAAAGGGAGACGAAAAAGAAATGCTACGAAAAAGGTAAAAAAGAAGAAAAAAAGAAAAAAGAAACCCGCTGAGATGAGCTGGTAATAAACCAAGATAATATGTGCAGGTATATCGGTAGGTGACGATTCTCTGATACTTTCCTTCCAACCAGACGATATCCCACGTTTACACCGCAACCTGCTGTACCCCCATCGAATATATAATATAAGTACTTGATAACGAGAGAAAGTCCCTTAACGACCAGAGTTTGGAAACGATCGATAAAGCGATGAGATTAAAACGGCAGTTTGTAAACTTTAACATATAAATTCGCCATGGAATAAACTTATACTTTCGTTTTATAGTGGTTGTAATATACCTACATAATATATACCTATTATACGTACATAGATGTACATGACCTTTGAAGATCGTGCAAGTTTCCTTTTCGTTTTACATCGAATTGTTGTTAAACTGTTACAGGATCTTGTACAGGAAGTAAATTTCGAATGAGTGAGTAGATCTGAGCTGCAACTGAATGTCCAGCGGCAAACGCTGTTCTTGAATAAATAATGTTCGTGCCGGTCCTTTGAAGCAACATAATATCCTAAGCGAAGGTTCTATGGCAAAGGGAATAATCGGCAGACACTACACTTACGCGCGAGTATTCTGTTCGCTGTAATTATGCAGCTAACGAAGAATGAAGTGAGAGTGTAAAAAACGATGAAAAAAAAAAGAAGGTGGCGATGACCGAACGCGAGGAATGGAATGAGAGGGAGCGTTCATCGTCGCGTTGAATTTCGCGAAAAAGCAATTGAAAATAGTACTTAACACTCAGGGCTTAGGAAGGTTTCAACGGTTGAAACAGAGGATCGTTTCCAAACAAGGGCAGCTCGGAGGGCCGTTGTACTTCTGCAACAACTAACAAACTAGCCCGAAACTTGCAACCTACTGAAAAGCACCTCGCGTCGCATTGCGGCTAGTTACTGGACAATGACATTACTTTGTTAACCCATATACTGGCTGCTGCTTATACCGTTACCGCTACCGCTGCTACGGCCACCGCTACTACGTCGTCGTTGTTAACCACCCTATAGAAAACTACTCCATGGTCATTTTTACAATGTCCTTTACACCCGCGGACTCCACATTTAATGATACTTTCCCCACTAGCTGCAACATTGACCGAGATCCTACTATGGTTAACTCCTAGTTACCCACACCGTACGCACACCCGCTTCCAGTTGGCTAAAAATTATACCGAACCAAGAGTGAAAAACGAGATAGAAAGCTTGAACAAAAAAGCTTATTTTTTTTTTAATTTTTAACGAATTAACGTGCGTTGGAATATATCCTTGCAGACAACTTGTGGTCAAACTTCTTTTCCAACCGCACGTATAAAATAAATCCTCGTGAAACATGAAGATTGGTTGTGGCGTAATTTTTCTTGGCATTATCAGAAATTTTCATCACTCCGTAAAATTGTGGTAGACCGAGTTTTTACGTTCGTGTATTGTTGTCTCCGATTGGAATCGCCCCTCGTTCCCTCAGGGTGTCTTTTTTAAATTTTTCGGCTCGCAGCAGCGCGTGATGTAGGATGATTTCGGGAAATTGTGCGTTTTGCCTGAAGCGAAATTCCGTCTGCACCGTGTATAACGTAGGCACACCTCGATTTTCAACGATACATCACATTTACTGTCCTGATTTTAGCTCGTTTTCGGTCGTTGGAGTTTAGACTTTCTGAATTTTCAGCTTTTTACACTTGTATTGTAAAATGTGGACACGAGTTTTCTGTTTCTCTTCACTCTTCTTCCGCTTTCAGCTGATTCGACGTGCGGTGTACCGCCCGAGGGGACGATCGACGACGAGTGTTGAGCAAAAAAAAAAATTTGGAAAGAAAAAGAAAGAAAGAAAAAAAAAAATGAGCGAAATGATTTAAACATCGTAACGTTGAACCGTCGATGAGGGTTTTAAATAATTCAGATATACTCCAAACTGCGGAGCGAATTCGTGAAAAGAAATTATTATAATTAACGCAAATGGACACTCAGTTTGAAAACCGATTAAAGACTGGTTTGGTGAAGAATCTCAGAATTTTTTTTTAAGGTTATTCGAGCAAGTACCGTCGTAAATTTATTCGTATCTCCTAATTGCGCGCGGTAACATCAAATTAAGCAATCGGCGCGTGGGGTCTTCGAAACGTTATAGTCTTTTCCGCTTTGAAAAGACGAAAAGCAAAAAGTGGTGACTGATTACTTACCCTGCTCTTCCGACAGCCGGATTTTCACCGACTTACCTACCGACGCGCTTCTTATAATTCTTCCCTCTTCTTATTACCTTATAGACGGTATAAAACATACCTGTATAACTATATAGGTATATACACGGTACACTTGCTAAACACTCCCTCGGGATTTAACGGGCAGAAATTAAACGCCTTAAACAACACTTGGCTCCCCCCGAAGATCCGCTTCGATGATGAAAAGAAATATATAAAACAAAAAACAATTCTCTCCATATCCCTAGTAGAAATTTCATTCTCACATAGCGCAACGTGTGAGAGAAAACCATGTTTTCTCGAATTTTTCATGTTTTCTTTTTTCACCTCATCCATCCATCTCTTCTTTTCACTTTATTTTTCCATGTTAGGTGTATGATATACCTATATACCAACATCCAGCCATTTCATTTCCTTTTACTCTCTCTTATTCTCATCCTTAGTCAGCTTTTTCTCATTTTATGTACTTTTCTACTACAAAACCTCATAAACTTGAAGAAAACGCCGCAGGGAGTCTTAGTTCAAGGTTTAAATATTTCCACAATACCTTTCATCTCTTCTTATATATGTGTGGATTATGAATTCCATGGATGAAAATGTTTTTTTTTTTTTTTTTCATTCTATTTTTGATAGATTTCAAGGTCTTAATCGAGCTTTGTTCCACCACGTCATCGCTTATACTCGGCTCGATGAAATTTTCCAACGTTTGAAAGATCCGAAATTTATAAAACATTTATCTTACCGTTAGACACATGTGTCTACCTGTCTTTGTGGCATTGAAATGCTCGTTGAATTTACGAATAATCAACAAATGTACGTCCGTCGATCTTCATTGCGTACTTTCTTCAGAAACAGCTGTCGTTTCAATTGACGTATCGTTCTACATATATAATACGTGAAATACGTTTTACCCTGTTGATTTCGATCAATTTTTTTATTTTTTATTTCACTTTATAACAGTGAAACTATTCGTAGCGGGTGTCGAGGTAAAAGCCCTGGAGGCTTGAAACAAAAAGTGGAAAAAATGTGTTTTTTTTTCCCCTTTTAATTTTTTTTTTATTTTTCTCTAGTTTTACCTCTTCTTTTTCTGTCTACGTTCTTTGACTGAATCCACGGTAAAAATAAGTGAGAAAAGCTCACGGAGTTCGCTTTTGTCTGATTGTCAGAATATAGCTGTAGAAGTCGGAATTGTGCATTATATATTCAGAGAAAATCAAGCCACATCAGAAATCAGAAACCGAAAGTGAAATTAACCCGAGCTCGCAATCTTCTTATAACCACCTTCAACCCCTTCCAGAAACTTTGAGACTAGACGAAATAAACTAAGTATACTAATTGGAATCGTCTGATCCTCGAATGAATTTATTCGACGCTTATATTTTCATTAAAATTTCTTATGCCCGCTTGTGTTTCCCAGAAATCATCGCGGAGCGAAAGAAAGAAAGAAAGGAAAAAACTTATATTTCACGGTAGACGAACGAATGAACACGAAGCCTCAATGAAATACGAGCATACAGATCGTTGTTTTCGCCTAGATTGTAATAAAACCGCAAGTTCTTCCTTTCATTATTACAACGAAGAGGCGTACAATTTTCATTCAGAGTTTTCATATCTGTTAAAGTTATTTTTTTCAAATATGACTCTAGACGCGAAGAGATCTTTACCCAGATATCTCCGGCAGCGGAAGCTTTTTGCAGTAACTAGACCATTGCGCACTTTTTCGCTACTTCGTTGATTTTTTTTTTCTCTCTTTTTTTTTTTCGTGCGCTGTATTTGACATTCTCAATTTTTCGTTAGATTTGTTTTTAATCACTCATTCGTTATCCGGATGCAGTGCGTCTAAATTTTTCCGCGTCGTACGAAACGAACGCGTAGCGATGTAAATGTCGTAGACGTTAAACGCCTGTTTCAATTAGGAATCGCTTAATTACGTCTGAACTGATTTCGGAATGAATGTATAAATGGAATTTGCGCCTGTGTACCCAAAATGTTTCTGATTTCGCGGACCACCTGTGCGCGTGGTTTTGGTTCGGGCACGTTGATAAGGGGGTGGTGCTTTCAATCTACGCTCGGTTCAGTCATACATCCTCTCTTCTCTCCGCGGTCTCCGCATAGCTCACAATCAAGGGGGAATGTGTACGAGCAACGGTGATAATTTCGGGGCAAGGTTCGGTCTCATTAGGCATAAATCAGCTCGCGTTGAGTGCACGGCGTTACGGGGGATGACGAGGGGGTGGAGGGACGGGGTCTGTCGGCTATAGACTTTCGAGCAATAACAATAACTGTTTGCGAAACTCAGCAACGCGTCACACATGTCGCATACCCCCGACGACGGAAGATATATACGAGAACTAACAATTTGACCTGCGATAAGGCTCCGATACACCTATTGTGTTATAATTATCTGTAAGGTATATCGTGGCTCTGTATTATATGTGGGTGAAATT
This sequence comes from Athalia circularis, assembly GCA_963978495.1. Lineage (NCBI taxonomy): Eukaryota > Metazoa > Arthropoda > Insecta > Hymenoptera > Athaliidae > Athalia > Athalia circularis. Next base: position 14,891,228 of record OZ021698.1, on the reverse strand, counting down.
TTACATGCGCGACACATAACGGCAATTAAATGTCAGATGGTCGGATGTGAGCTGAATTTTGTTTTCGCGTCACCCGTGACGAGGTCTCAATTTTTTTTGCGTCACGCCTTTCCGATTCGCAGCCCTTGGAGACGTGTAAACTCGTTGATCTGAAACTGTATCTACAGGGACGTGAACCCGCAGGTTATATTTCCACCTAAGTAGCAGCGGGAGACATGGAAGCTATGGATGTTTACCTAGTGTACGATATATGAAGTTGAGAAAAAGGTGTTTCGGTAAATACATATATCGGAGGGTGCAAAAGAGAAATATAGCTACGTATAGTATCAGGATGTATACATATAGGCTAAAGGGTGGCAAGTATCGTACGGGGCGTTATGCAGGAAGAGAGAAAGCTTTATCCCATGAATCTAAAAGTCCGTATGGCCCCAAGTCTCTCCAGCTCAAGTTACCTCACCTCACCTTACCTCGCAAACCCACCTTCACATCTTCGAACTTTCGCAGGGTATATAATACGTGTACACACACACACGTGTAGTATAGCTATAGCATCCGGTATTGCGTGCGTTGCCGTCGTAACTTCCCTCAGCATTTACGGGGTACGCCGATGGCTCAGCTCCCAAGGGAGAAAACCCTGGGTAATAACCCCGCGTCTTTACTTATTGTGACCCACGCGTTGTACCGTATACCATACCCGACGCATATACACCCATATGCCCAAACCTCTAGACGAAAGTGCCTCGGAATAGTCGTTTCTGCAGCGAGATTAGGTTACACGCTGATACTACAAAAATGCCTGATGATCATAAACTGGACAACTTTCTTCTTTTTTCATTCGATTACACAGTTTTTTTATTTTTTTAATTTCACTACTCACCGTATCGATGTGTCCCGTTCCCGTGTCTTTTAAAATTATTATTTCTTCGGTTCAGAAAATGTATCGATAAGGACGGGGGGGGGAGGTTGGCCATAAAAATATAAGAAGAAAGAAGATCTTATTGTTCGGACTGAGCGTTGGTATAGATACATCCGAAGGCCACAAAGGATCGACAAGAAAAAGCTTTTTGCACGTTGATTTTTTTTATCACTTTCTAAAAATCTCACGAGTGCTGTGCGGTGCCTGCAGGTTGTACACATTTCAATACGCACATTTTCTCATCGTTGATATCACGTACTGATATATTCGGGTGTCCTTATTCGGGATGTTTTTTAGTTATACTTGTTTTCACCGCAAGCTCGCGGAGTTGAAAAGGACGAAAGTATGGAGAAAATAATATAGAAGGAAAGGATAAAAATAGAGAAGTAAAGTGAAAGAAAAGCAGAAACAAAATAAAAATACAAAATAATAAGAAAGGAGGTAAAAAGCAACGCCGAACACCCGGGTGACATAAATTTCAAGTATAGCTGTATACCCCACGCCACGTAATTCCCTCGTCTTGGGCGCCCTGGAGAGTCGAAGTATCGTATAGACGAGCTGCTCGCTACTGGCTTCTACTTATGGTCCTGGTAGTGCTGGCAAAAGCAGGAACATATACTCCTCCTAAGATTCCATTCGGGCAACTTGCCCAAATATTACACGCGATTCTTAAAGATTTTCCATAGTATATTTCCCTCGGACTTTACCAGTGCGTGCAGCTCACCGTTAGATCTTCCCGTAAAACCCTGGACCTTTCGTGATAGGATGATTCCGATCCAAAGTAATTTCTTCAGAATTATCGATTATTTTTTCCTAATTAAATTATACTGAATGATTCTTTTTTTTCTCATTAAAGACAAATTTGTTCTCAACAAGAAATTTGCACGAATACTCGATCCATACCGATTAAACCGAGCCATGACGGATGCGGAAGAAAAAAAAAAAAAAAAAAATAGGCAAAGCTTTAAAATGAAACGGTAACGACTGTCCTCGTAACTCTGGTAATCAAAAAGAAAAACTATTCCAGATCCTCCATCTCTTTCTATAATCTGAGTTCAGATAGGATAAAAGGGAATAGGTATAAAGATTGCAGATATAAATAATACTTCAATTCTCCATAAAAATCTAATGCACGGTGCAGAGATGAAGAAAAGAAATAAACGGAAGAAGGAAGCCAATTTTCAGAGGGTAGCTGCAGTCTTTCTCTTTAAAATAATAATCTTTCTTATTCACTTTCGCTGCCGCGAAGCGCACGATATTTCTAGAGAATCTCATTGCGGCGGATAGAAAGAGAATCATATCTACGGGTGTTGGAAAATGTCACATACATACAATGGCCGTAGAATTTTGTCAAGCTAAAGCTACAGGGGTCAATGGAGGTCATTTGACCGATCCTATTTTCAACCCTTTTTCCCCCCGCCACTCGCCGCTTTTCCTCCGGTTTCTATCACCTTTCGTTCTCTCGCGTGCATGTTCCGCCATTTGCAAACAACCACCACGGGGCATGACCATGGGCATGGCCGGCACCCCGCGGGTATAACAGGCAGTAATCTCGGTTTTATGATTAATAACGAAAAATCCCACAGACGCTTACACACGTATATAGGTATATGCGTGGAGTCGAGGGTAGTAGTTGGCAGTGGTGGTCGTCGGGGGTTCCTCTCGTACCGACGTATAACTGCACAGGGGGAAGCATAGAGGTGTAGGTATTACAGCTATATCCAGACCGACCAACCGTTTCTGACAGCCGTGCGCCCATTCCTCGGATTAATTTATTAGGGCCCGCCACGGTCCGTCGCAACTCTCCCTGCCCCCTCCCCCTTCCCCCTTCCCCCTCTCCCCTTCCCCCTCTCCCCCTTCCCCGTGCCCTTTACTTTTTCCGACCCCGATCCACCCGCACAGCCCCGCCGACCCTGTGCACCCGTGTGACCCACCACCGCCCTGCAGAATCACCGTCGCGGCGCTAACTCTTCTAATGAGCGCCAATGTTTGTCGGGGAAAAAGTTTTTTAATTGAAAGCGACCTGGTTAATGTATGCGGGATTTATGCCGACGCCAGATTTTCACTCGCTCGCGCGGAGATCCATTGTAACAACCGTTCATTTAGTACCGAAGAAAAATAAAAAAAAAAAAACAGAAAGGAAGAACGAGTAAAAGGCAAGAAGAGAAGAAGAGAAGAAGAGAGAGTTGTGGAAAAATTCAAAGTACATGAAAGTATAGCGGAATAAATGAAAAAAGGGAGAAAAAAAAAGATATCACAAACAATACGAAAGCTTTTGGTAATACGCTAACTTTTCACGGATCTCGAATTTAAAAGCAACGTTCCAAAAGATTTTTCACGTTTTTCTCACAGTTGCGAGGTTCGAATTTACTATTTTTTAATTGCGAAATATAAGGAGGGAGGGGAAACTTACGAGTTCAATTTACAATCGTGCGGTGGTTGCAGTTTGTCACTTTTCGGAAAAGTGACACATAAAATATGACGTAATTGTTGTACGAGGCTATAAAATACTTCCGCGAGTCGTTTTGGAAAGACCGGGCGTCGCGGTCGTGGCTATATTGGGTCACGACATCGACGTCGCGTCGATTCGGCACGTAAAAGAGAAAAAGAAAAGGCAAAAAGGTAAAAAAGAGAAAGAAAAAAAAAACTTCGACAACCAATCACGCGGGGCTGCACATTTTTTTGTACATAGCTAGAGTCATTTTACGTCATTCCCGCCATTCGGTGGCTTCTGTTACCAGCTACACCCCCCTTTGGGCATTTGCCGCCAGTTTCAGTCTGCTCAGGGGTCGTAATTCAGCACACGGGGAATGTCGTCGACTTCCCCAATCGTAACTCACGCGCTATACGTTCGCGTCCGGTTCCTTGCCGATAAATTCGATATTGTTTCAACTTTCGTATTATATCTATCGCGTCTATATCCGTAACCGAACTCTCTTCCCACCCACATATTTCCTACGTCTAAACTCATATCTACGTACGAATATGCTCCAGTCGTTACCCGATTAGAAAAAAAAAAAATAAATGAAACTTAATTCTTTCTCAATTTTAATATAACATACCTACCTATGCTGTACCTGGAAACTGTTCGTTCGTAATTTTGCAACGTACATTACATCCAACTTATAGGAAAAAGTGAAACGGGGATTTTATAAAATGGAGATGAGAGGTGGATCAGTGGATTCCAGGAATGTATTTTCCGAGCCATCACTCATTACGTATATATTCCACTTGCTAAAGTACTTTGGGCTGGTTGTAAATCTGTATAATGTTGAAGTATAATACATAGCTCATAAATATCACGTATGTACAGAGGGAATTTAGAAAATCTTTTTCTGAAATTATTATATTAAGAAAAAAAAACAAGAAACCTCGCTTACGAACGTTGCAATACGGTATAATGGGAGAAGCACGGGGATTAATAAAAGTATACATTTAATTTTTCAGACGATGTATCAGAGATTTTTATATTGCCACGATAACGGAACCGACGCATCTCGTCATCTTCTTAATTGGATGGGGATGGTTTACGAATTTCAAACTCTTGAATCTGCGAAAAAAAATGTCAAATCTAAAATTCGTCTCGTTGAACTTGAAACGGATTTCGCTCAGCCCCTCAGTACATACATAGATAGCAGTGTGAAGTTGATATATCTCCGCGCGCGTGGTAAAAGTCGTAAATATTTTATGTCCTTAGTTCAGGTCTTTCAAAGTTTGCGACATGTTGGCGGGGAGAACGTTTTACCTTAAAGGAGGACTGACCAATGATCGTGAGGAAAAGTTTGACGTTGCGCGGTGTAGAAAAAAAAAGAAATAAACGGATGTGGAAGAGGAAAAAAATAAGGGTAGTGACGAGATGATAGAGTGTTAAAGATTTGAAGATTCACGCGCCCACGTCGAGCACACGTTTTAACTTCGAACAAGACGAGGAAGCGGATCGAGGTTTCGTTATTGAAAAAAAAGAACGCTTCATTTTCTCAGGAATTTTTGTGTAAACAGCCTTAGAACGATTTATTTTTACACTTGATGTTAACCTTCTTTTTATAATAACGCTCCCGCTGCGAAAGAAATACCCGCAGGGTTAGATTAATAAGACGTCAAAAATGGGGTGGCTCGATGACGATCGTTTTTTTTTTTTTTCATTCTGCTTACTTTTTTCTGATTCTTTTTTTTCTTCTATTTTTGTATCCCGGAGTGTCGTGACGGGTGGGGTGGTCGTCGACGAAGCCGCCCTCGCAATAATAAAAAGCCTCACTTCTTTTCTTCCTTCTTTATAGATGTGTTGCGCGAATCACGTCAATCCCCCTGCACCTCCACCGATCCCTTTTCGCGAATAGAATTCAAATTTACCTTCCAAACGAATCTATTCTTCCTTGACGAGAAAATCGGGAGAACGTTCTTTTTCGGCTACAAAAACTCCCTTCATCCATACAGACATATGTATACCATAGAACGATTTCTCACCCCTTTTCTCATACCGCTAAATTCCTTCTTTCTATTCTTTTCTTTTTTTTTTCGCTTTTCCACGAATATTTCAGATTCTACCCTAATCGGGAGAGAAAATACTCATCATTAGCAGAGAAAATTTCTATACCATGGTAGTTGGAAATTTGAGTAAATACAGCTAATAAGTTCTCTCGTTGCGCAGCTTTAATACCACAACCCTCTTATAACGTATAATACATACGCCTGACAATTAGATGCACTTCAACTTCTTGTGGCTAATTAATATCAAGTTAATTATATATCTTCTTTGCATATAGCTGCTTCCGGGAAGGTTCATTAAGCTTCTGAGAACAGAGGTGTACATAATATATTATGTACAGACAAATTTGTCGAGCTGCGTGCGAATTTTCGAGCAGCCCTCGCCAAAAGGGAACTCGGATCGCGTAAGTCGGCAACATTTCGAGCTTTACTTTCCGAAACCGATTCTCACTCCGACAATTGCAAAGTAAACGTATAGTAAAAAAACTTCGATCTCGACTTTCCGTCGCGGCATCACGACTGCGGCGCGAATTAATTATTATCATATGCGCGTCGGATTGATCGGAAAAAAATGATATCCGGATTATTCGGATCGTGACATGGAGCGTAATATGTATAAGAAAATGGTTAAAGACGACGAGGGTGCGGGACCGAGCGGCTTATATTATAGGTATATCTTTTGGAGCGAATCGCACCGCGTCTCCTCCGCAGTATTAGTAGCAGTGGTAGTAGTGGATATACACGTACATATACATACGAGGTATTAATCACGAGAAGAAAGGTCATGTGTCATAGCTAGCTAGTGAAGCGTCTGTAACCAGCGTCCCGGCCACGGAGTTGTCTGTCCTCCGCTATCTGGAGGCAACATTCATCACACCCCAAACCATCCCGTATCCTTTCCTCAATCCCTGTACGACCACCATGACCGCGCTGACTGCCGTTTGTTACCTTACGACATTGCTACGTATATATCCGCCCAGCTATCTGGGTATTTAGTTATGTGCCACACAGATACCCTACGTACGTATAATATGGTGACAGGAAGTCTCTAATAGAGTCAAATGTCCTACGGTATTCGAACGTATCTCTACGTATTATACGTATACGGAGGTGTGTATTATACCTGCGTAGAAAATGACTGTTGATACGATTCACAGATTTCGTATAAATGTGAAAAACGACTGGTTAGTTGACGGGGTATGTGAGATGAAAGTAGTATAAAAAAAATGAAATACGAAGTGAAAATTATTTCGGCTATGGGGTTCGAGAGAAGCACGAAGTCTCTCTATTCGAGTCGTTTATGCATACCTGTATATAAATTTCGCCATATTACTGTATATAAGGTGAAAATCATAAGTAAACCAACTTCCCTCTGCGTCCTGCAGTAAACGGTGAAGTTATTTAAACAGCAACAGGTAAAACCCCTGCGAGTGAAAAATGAAAGTGTAGCTGTATATAAATAAATTTAAAAACAAGTTTAAAAGTCAAATAATTATACTGACACCAGATCTCAAGTTTCTTTGAGTTTTACCTTTTCTTTTAAATAGTATTATTATTACTTTTTATTGTTATTCGTTGGGGATATTTTCAGCTTCCCTTTTTGCTTGCAACAACGTCTTTTTTCGACGCATAAGTCTTTTAACGAAATGGTTATAAATATATGAGCAGTTCTCACAATAAGTATCACAGTAAAACCTGTCTCAACTTCTGGTGTAATGCACCGCGAGACTAGACCACATAAAACTACGATCTCATATCTTTTCCGCAATATTTCACAGGCTCATAACTCATCCTTAGCCGACTTTTGTATCCACCGTGATGATGCGGCCATGGTGCAAAGGCTTAGGGGTGCCTGCAGTCTAGATTTCATATAGTGGCAAAATAAACCAGGATGATAAAGCAACGAAAAACGAAACCAAACCAAGAACCAATAAAAAAACGGTAGACGTCACATGCAATTTTGCACCTATTCGTCTAAGAATATGCGATTCATATTTCATGCGTACAATAATAAAGCTAAAACACAGAAAAGGAAAGCGACTGTGGCAATCTGTATCGATTTGTGTCGGCTTTATCGCATAAACGAAAGCCTGAAATTCGCAACGATGTAACAAGAGTGAATGATTTATCAATAAGTAGTAACGTATGACCTACGAAGAAAACTAACCAAGAGATCTCAATTTTTTTCCTTTTTCAACGAGATAACTCGATCAATTTTATAGATAGATCAATTTAGTTTGCAGATTCGTGTTCCTGAGGTCAAAACACGTTAGAAAAGTGTCCTACGATTGATTTTAAAAATACTTCATTTTTGACCCAAAAATCGAGAAAAATCTAAGGTATACCCCTTTGGATTTTTTCGATTTTTGGGTAAAAAATGAAGTATTTTTAAAATCGATCGTGTGACACTTTTCCAACGTATTTTGACCTCAGGAACACGAATTCGTCGATCAAATCGAGCTACGAATTAATCCCATCGAGATATCTCAATTTTTCTGTTCCAAAAAGTGAAAAATTAGCAATAACTCGATTATTTCGATAGATAGATCAATTCGGTTAGCGTATTCGGATTCCTGAGGTTGATGTTACATCAGAATAGTTCCAAAAAATGACTGAGGTGTCTCTTCCAAAGTTCATCGAAATCGGCTCAGCGGGTTAACTTGCACAAAGCTTTTTTCCGGCGTGAAAACCTGCTCCGTCGGTGGTATTGATAGTTTTTCGACATGCCAGATCTATAGAGAAGTCCGTTGAGTGACGAACGTGTTTAAATAGTAAATGGATAAAAGTCAATGGAAATTCAACTCAAAGGTGAATATAAGCCGAGAGTGTAAACTTACATAATGTAAAGCTCGGTTCGCTAATCAGGGTGAGGGGTGTAAGCTTTACGGCCGATGAAGCGCACGCGAGTCACGGTTTACACATATAAGTTTACACACGTGTAGAGTGTACCGTAGGTATAGGTAGGTATAGGTATGTATTTGCATACCCAGGGGCATGCCTTATACCTAACCTGTCGCATAATATAGGTAAAGTAGTCAGTGGTGCGAAATGAGGAGAGAAGGGAGCACGACAGTCGAGGTCGAGGCGCACGGTGTTTACCGTGCATTACGTGAGTTACCACGTCACACCCCCTGATGCATACCTACCCCATCTTCGCCTGATGGCAACCTCTCTGGTACCTACGGTATACGCGTACATGATAATATGCATACATCGGTGGTGAAAATTCAGTTATACGTACAGGGCATTTCGCGTAAGACCATCTAGCCTGTGGCTTTGACCGTTTCGAATTTTTCTTTCCCCCGTGTCTTTTCTGACCTTATTACAGTTTTCACCCTCAAAATCACAAAGGGGGGGAAGAAATCTACATCTACATAGTTTGAAATATTTGCGAAAGATTCTTGCGGTCAGGATTGCCGAAGCCAATCACCGCCAAGTACCCTTTTGCCATTCAGATTTTTCTAAGACGTTGTATAAAAAGGAAACAAAAAAAAAAAAAAAAAACTGAAAAAGATGGCAAAACGGACGGCAAGGCCCTCCCACGTTCGGTGATTTGGCACGGAATGCCCCGTATACAGTTTTACTTCTCCATTCCATCCCTTCGAGCTTTCCACATCCTGCGGGGGAGCGCGAAACAGTTGATGGCGGAAAAACAATTACGGAGCTGTAAAAGAGGGAGAGAGAAAAAAAAAAGTAAGGCGATGAGGGGCGTACGTGGAAAATGAACGGCCGAAGGATGGTTTCGAGATATAGGGAAGGGGATTGTTTGTTCAGTTGGGGTGGTAAAAGCACCGTAGATAATGTCCTGATGGATATACCATACATTAGGTGTAACAACATAACCAATACCGCAAGCACATTCACTATCCTGCAGGATTCTCAGGAGTCAAGAACAATTGGTAGGGTATTTTGTGAAAGTGTGATTTGGCCGTAGTTTTTTTTCTCTCTCTCTCGATTTCTCTCATGATTTTGACAAGATTTTATCGATTCATGGGGAGTCTAAAATCAACGCATGGCGAAAGATGATATTCTTGAATTTTGCCGCACTGTTAAGGGTTCGACAAACTATAAAAAAAAAACGTTTTTATATATTTATATATTTATCCCGAAATTGGGTCGATTGGTATTCCCTCGAGTATACTCTGTATACGTTGGAGGTTTGATATAATACAGCGATTCCGAGTTTGGTACGCCGGGCGCACCGTTTAATACAATATATCGTAACTCCCAAGATTTATATAAGGGAAAATTGCGTTAGCAACAGCTGCGCTAGCCTAAGGATAGTTAGGTATAGGCATAGGTATAGCTGGCGTTACACAACGATCAAGTTGTTCGAGTCTGCGTTCGAATCTACGCCACTCACACTCACCTACACCAGAATACGTATACATTTTCTTACATTATTATGGCATATCCTTTCCACGCGTTACTTTAACGCACACGCTATCGCATGTTGCAACGAACCTAGAAACTCCGAGGGTTTCGAAAGGGTTCCGGAGTTGGCAGGGGGTTGAAAGCGATCCTTATACGCACCGTTGTTACACTGTTAATAAAGCCATGCGGCTGACGGGCCGGTCCCGCGCATTTCTTAGTGCGCCCCATGCAAGCCATGGCCCTCATTTGGGTCGCCGCTAATCCTAAGAATCGGCGCTATAAAGGGGTGCAATTAACACCGCAAACGCGTTCTACTCATATCTTATAATTGTCAGAGGCAGCCGAATCTTCGCAACCCCCACCCTCGTGCCCCTGACACGTTGTAAAATTTATTATTCGAATATAATCATCATTTTTTAGTCGCAGGCCCTCGACAATATCTTATATTGCAGCGATGTCGTTTTCCACACTCGTGAGAAGAGACCAAAGAAGTGCGAATAAAGGACCCTATCGGATATTTTTCGTCGGTTCATTTAACACCCTCCTCCGAGACCGGTGTACTGGGAAAACATAAATACATCGGATACGAGAAATGCACGACAAGAAAAATAGAAAATCGTCCATCGCCTCGTGTAGCACAGAATTCTGACCCACGTACGCTTTCGGTTATTGTAATCTTTTAATTTCATTCGAGCTTTTATTTATTCGAGTGACAGCTGCATTGCCAGTCGGAACGCGGTTTATATCACAGTTCAGATTCAGTAGATTCGTGATACGTATGATATCTCAGATCGCGGCACATGAGCCGCATAAGAGTCAACGTTTTACGAACTCTCGATTTTATATCTTTTGAACGGTATAACTGTACGCAATTTGCTACGACTTTTAAAAGTCCGTGGCAAAGCTCCAGCCCCTGCAACACATATATACCGTACACATATACACACAAAGTATATACGTACACTATAGATGCGCTATACTTTTACCCAGACGTCATAAACTTAGCAATAAATTTAAGGGCGGGTCATCTAGCAGCTGCTCTCTTTCGCGAAGAACCGACTTTTCCGCGAATCTAGAAGGTCTGTAGGTACCAAACGTTGGCCTCTTAAAACCTCCGTGCCAGCCGCACTGACTTTCGGTGAATAAATACCATCAATTTTTTACTGTATTTTATTTGATTCATATTCTTTTTAATTTCGTTTTTTTTCTTTGCCACGTCGCGCAACGATTTGCAACATTTTCATAGAACCGTGTTTCATGCTGGCTTCTGAAAAGTACGAATTATTATTCAGTTATTATTTTCTCACGTATCGAGGGCTGAAAATTATTTAAAGTGACCTTGTATTCGTGGTGGCATTATTTTTGGGTCACACCGTTCAAACTTTCATCCCGTGATTTACATACCGAGGATATATTATATAGGTAGTACAGTTTCCGCATGTAACACAAAAAAAAAAAAACGACAAAAAGGAATAAGTAAATAAATAAGAGCAGATGAAATAAGAGAGAAGAGAAGAAAGGAAAGGTGCTTTGACCGCCGAGTAAAAAGAGCAGAAGACTTCACGGGGTGCGGATAATCCCAATAGTAATATTTCTATTCCTTTGGTGTCCACAGGGTGCTCGGTCCTCCGAGTCCCAGTAACCATATCCCTTTTACTTCGGTTATCTTTGTTTCTTTTTTTTTTTTGTTTGACTTTTTTCTTTGCTGCTGTTGTCGCTGCTATCTCTCATCTTTTTATCTTTTATCTAATATCTCTTCATCCCATCCTCATTTCTGCTTTCAGCTTGAGATAGGACTAACATAATTTTCATGAGATAGCCACCCCTCTCCCACCTCATCCCCTTCGAGCTTCCCACCACTATTTCCTCTCCTCAGCCCTTTCTCTTTGTCGTTTTCTTCTTTTCTCTTCTTTTTTTTTAACTGTTCTCTTGGCTTTCTTTCATCTCGCTTTTACTATCTTTTCTGTTCTTCATCGTTTTTCTCGTTTTTCTTATCGCGTATTTTAGACGAGTATATACCGACTTGTGTAAAGTCAGATGTACCGGATTTCAAGTTATTGTATCGCGAACTTTCGCAATGTTCGTTCTATAGCGTTTTATGTGTAAAGAATTGGTAGAAGTTCCGAAAGCTTTTATCTATATTTTTGCCTATAAATGTCTTCTAAAAGCTTCACCGTCACTTGTCGGAAAAAATCTATGTACAGGTTACGCGTTCGTCATTCTGGTGGGATTTGTTTTTTAAACATAAAAAAGGAATGATGAAAAATCGTAAAATGAGAATTGTGAAAAATTGAAATCGAATGAACCCAGTTCTATGTGATCTTTTAAAATTTCAATCTAAAGCTCAGTACTATACTCCCATCTTTTTTTACCCTCCGTGAGTATAGAATCCAATTTTATTTCCTGACGGCGATTTCCATTGCGAAACTGAATGACACCTACGGGCGGTTGGCTTGCACTCACATTTCGCTTATATTTTTATTCCCGTATTCGAAGAACTTGAATATTTCAAATCGACTGCACCCGTTTTGTATATATGTAGGTTAATACGCTGTACCTCGATCTCATAAAGATCACGATCACCGTATGATACATGTACACAGGCACGTCAAAAATGTCTGGGCGCACTTTTATGGTTCGTCCTTTCTGGGGAAAGGGCGAACCATAAAAACATTCCATCACCAATTTTCATTGCCAGTTATTATGAATAGAAATAGAGATGGACAGAAATTGATTATTCGTAGACAGAAATGTAAAGCTGTACGTCCAGTTTCTGCATTTGGACCAACAAACATCAAAATAGTACTCGACTTTTTTGGGTACAAAAGGTGAAAAGTTTGCAGGTGCTATTGCCTATTGGTTTTGGTAATCAACCCTCTTCCGTTAACAAATCAACCGAACGGCTTTAAAGTCGTTTCGATCGATTCTGTACGTATTCAGGAAACATCTACGGTTATGCAGGTATGTGTGTAATGTTCATGTGTGTAAATGTTAATATACGTGGTAATAGTTCGATTTGTTCGTCTGTTAATTAGTGCGGTTTCCCGTCTGTCGTTACGTCCGTTTACCCGCAGACATTCGCGCGCTTGCAGTTTCCCGTTTGCCACTTCATCCGTTATTCCCCATATTTCCGTTTATCGTTCGCTCGTTTTTGTTTTATTCATTTTTACTTTTGCTCCCCATTTTTTTTCTCGCTCCTCTCGCTTTCTCCCTCTCTCACTTTCATTTCATCCCCCGTGCCGTTCCGCGGGAATATCAACCCAACCTCGTTCACCTAATACGAGAAGTGAGGGAACGTGCAGGCGGTAGTCGCGGGAAGCGAGAAATAGGGAATGGCTGGAAGAAAAGAGGAAATAGGGGGAATATGGGGCCGCTAGGGGTGAAAGCGAAGCGAAGCTCTCGCGCTCCGGGGTAAAACCGCGCGAGGGAAGTTGTGGGCAAGTCGCGGGGTTCCACCGACATGGAAAAGCCATTTTTATATAAAGACTCGGAGGCTACGGGATCGTCCCCACCTCGAAATCCACGCTGAGCCCGCATGGCTTCCATCCACGACAACTAAGGTCCAAACCCGACACACGAATTTATACATACCGGGGGGCGAGAGATTGAATTTTTTAGTAGGTTGAGCCTATTTTCGTAGATTTCAAAAATGTCTTGATTTTTTGTCAGCGACCCGCATTACTTGTTGGTAAATTATTAGCATCTAACCCTATCGAGAAAGAAATCTGCTGACGATCCGAATGACTCTTTTGTTCCAAAAAAAAGATTATCCGAAAAACCGAGAACTGCCGGTGATAGTGTAAACATTTGGAAATTACGAATCTACGAGTTTATACTGCATGGTTGAAAATGCGATTCGAATTTGATACGAAAGGGTAGGACATGTATATGCAGAGGCAGATGTATGGGTCGTGCCGTAGGGTTGAAGTGCCGGGCGCGAACATGTTGGATGAAAAGGGGGCGACCATGTTGGTAGCGTAACGCCGATAACCATACCAATCGGTAATCACCGGCCAAATTGGTTTTCGGTAATTAACGATCGACGGGTTTTCTCTATGTGCGATACTACTCTATATACGCGTGCAACGTGAATCGGCTGCCGGAGCAAACCCCAGCAGGATTTAAATGGCACAACCGCGAGCTGTTTGGTCGTTCGATCGCGTGCGCGATATCCTATTGTTAAGTCATCGTCAACAATAATTGACTCTGGGGCATCGTATTCTATGCACGGGAACATCTAGAACAAAAATATTCGCCCCCGTTCGAACGGTTCGGATAATATATTTCGTTACACGCGATAATATTTTGTTTTTCGAACGTAAAGAAATGAAACAAACGTGATCATGGCAAAATTATGGATGTTCTCTCCATCGGGCTTTTTATAAATAAACATGGCATGTCTATGTACCACATAGACCATATATATACCGCCGACGTGGACTTCAATGAAGAATTTTCATATAAAACTAGTGCGCCTTCGTCTTGCTCCGGGGATTTCAAATTAAGTTATGGCTGCAGCACAGCGTTTTCTCTCTCTCTATCTCACTGTACGTAGATACATATACCATGATGTATAGCGTCTGGAGTGATTTCCCAGGTCCCGAAGGAAGTGATCGAACTACGACGTATATTTTTACATAGGAGGATAGTGAATTATGTTAATGACAAAATCAATTTAGAATTTGAGACATTTTTTATCTCGCTACACTGCAAGCTTATCGATTTTCGAAAGTGAAATTGTGAAGAAAAATATGAAACACGAATTATCGTTACCTTGTAATGCTCCTGTAATATCGTGTATCGTATTTTACCACCAGTTTGACTGTACATTAAGTTAATTAACATTATACACGTTGCGCGTACACATGTCAAAGGGTTATTACCCTCTGGTTTGACGCTGTACCCGCTAAAATCAAGTGGGTAAACATACGAACGTTGCTCTAACACAACAAACAAGAATCGGCAAATATATTCGTCCGCTTCACGTTACGTTTGACGTAACAGGTCATCATAGGTTGCATAAATGTATATTTGAATCAAGACACCAATGTTTCTATATAGTAATGCCAACCGTAATATCGGCGAGTGCACTCGAAAGAGTTATAAAATCCCTGATTTACCAGAAATATGATTCCTACGATATTCAGTTTCAACGAATGATGCTTCTAATCAGAGGAACCAAAAACGTTTACCGATTTCCAGGCAATCCATCGATTAAAATTCCAGATTTGGATAACCCTGCATGATGTCCTCACGGAGGTTTTTCGATCACACCTAGATCGGTGAAGATCTCTGAAAACTGCAGCCACGAAGTCGACCTGGATCTTGGGATAGGAAATCTCCAAAGTTTGTTGAATGGCTTGGCGATTTATTTTCGGGTCGAAGCGTTGATTTTTTATAAAACTTTGTTGATTTCGAGATGGAAAATTACCTCGTTCGAATCGAGATGTAATGGAAAACGAAATGGGGTAAATAATGCATTTCCTTCTCAACGGGTGATCCAGTCGACCCTATACAGGGAAAATTGTAATAACACCGCGGAATTCATTTGCCGGTCTTTCACTGCCCTGTGAATTAAAATCACATTCCTTGATTGTACGCGTCAGCAGGTCATCGGTCATCATACATTTAACCACGGTTGCTTTTACCGCTGTAACTATATGCATACATTCCTAGTGTTCTCTCGTGTATTTCTGCCTTCAATTCTCACCCCGTTCTACAGCAGGTTTGTTATCGCGGTTAGAGAGGCGGAAAATTGTCCGTGTTATTCGCTGCCGAAGGTATAAAGTCGAAAGCCCAGCCATTTCATCTTCCCATTTATATTCTGTTTTTTGTTTTCGGCGCTGCAGCAAAATTAATCAAAAAAAAAGGAAATCCAAGGTGGTTTTTGTTTCGCGCTATACATGTAGGTGTAAAAATTGTTGAAAATTGCATCGTGCGCATTGAATCAGCAAGATTATACCGGGTATTATATTCGAAACCCTACATGTGCATGGAATTTGCGTCGTCAAGGTTTAATACGACGTTCTGCTTAATTTCAGTACAGTAATGGCAACGTGGAACGACGGTGACGATGGCGGCAAACGTTTTCTGCCGAGTAAAAGGGATAAAGGAGAGTGGAAGAGATGGAGGTTAAGGGTGAAGGGTCGGGGGCGCGAAGTAATTAGAGAAATAACATCGCGTCTTAATATAAGTAAACAGCTGAGACGAGCGCGTGGCCTGAGTCACTTGAAATATCGTGTATTATACTATAATAAAAGTAAATTGCGTTTTGTGTAATAGGAACGCGGTCATGTCATTCATCGTTTGTTTTATACGTCTACTAAATCAGCACCGTTCATCGAGATAAATATAATAAGCCAATTAAAGCAGACAAATAAGTGCAGCAGCGAATAATTCGCGAAAATATATCGAATCGCAAAGTAAAAGAAGCGGCAAAGAAGAAAAAGTAGGAGTAGCAGAAACGGTACGAGCACATTGGCCGGCCTTTATTCTCCCGGTAGTCTATAAATATTTGGCCGTAGATGTTTTTTTTTTCTTCGGGGTAAAAGTTTCTACCAGTTTCGCCCCCTATATTCGGGATTAAAACGGCGAAAAGACGTCCTGAGAATAATCGACGGCAACGGTTTCCTTCTCGACGCGAGTCGCTACGACGAAACGAAACGCGCGAGGCAAAAAGGGGGAAGAAATGAAGGTGGGAATGGGGATTTTGGGTTGGGGTGCTTCGAGGTGTTTCATTCAATACCCTCCCTTATAAACCAGTCCTCACAAATTATTGAACCACCCTTTCCGCGCCTTTCATTTCCCGCCGTGTGCCTGCAGCCTTTCCATCTGACATCGCGGTATATTCGCTTCGCCTTCTCCGCGAAGTTTCCTTCTATCCTTCCTTCCTTCCTTCCTTCCTTCCTTCCTTCCTTTATTTCTTTCTTTCTTTCTCTCCCCTCTCTCTCTCTCTCTCTCTCTTCTTTACTCCCGGGGAAGGAATCGAGGAACTCAGAGGTCGTCGGCTCTGCGCACCACGCCGTCTTCAGCTATAGGCTTCATGCGGTCTGAGGTCTTGGTTCTGGGGTCTGGGGATGGTATTAACATAAAGTAGATTCAATATCTGCGGTAAGAACTTAATTTAAGCCCTCGGAATATTTTAAGGGATGAAATATTAAATTATACCTTCACCACCAGAGCAACCCCCCTCCTTCTATTTCCTGTCAACTATACATATATATATGTTTACTGTACCAAAACTGCGCAAAGGGTTTCTGACGAATTTCAACAAACTTGTAATATCTCGACCCTCTATACGTACACATGGATTATTATCGAAATTATTTCTCGTCTTCTCAAATAACCATTCATCAATCCGCGCTTATTACAATCTTTCCTTTCCATCTCTCTTTTGTCCATTCATTTTTATTGATTTCCTCGATGAATCGTGAATGAAATGAAATTGGACATATTTTTGTATAATCGAATGCGAAGACTGGCAGCCGTCAGACGACACATTTTTCAACGTGACGAAGATTATTCGTGTTGCTTTTGATCATTCCATTCCGCTTTCCACCTCATATGCGAACACTTACGCTGGAAATTCCTTTTCTCCTGTTCCTCATCTCGTCTCATTATTTGATTTTACTTTTATTTTTTATTTTACCATTCTTTTATCACTTGCCTTTGGAGATTCCTTTTGATGTATTTATTGCCGAAGCAACCCGACGACTGCGCCCCCTTGTACAGTTACCCCATTTTTTCCTTTCTTGTCTTCTTTTTTGTTCAAGATCGTTTCAATTGGTTTTTTTATTTTCGTTTTTATTTCTGTTTTTAATTTGCGATTCCGTACCACCACGACATCCCATTATCAAATAAGCTCTTTTAACCTGCACACTCAGCCTTACATCTACGGAAAGAGTGTGTGAAAAGCATCGAATACGTAGGTGTGTATACAGAAACTGAAAAAGAACTCGAGGAAATCAAGATTCTTGGAGAATGAGGTCAAAAGAATAAAGAAAAAAAGGGGGGAAAAAAATGAAACTACGTCATATAACGATGAAAATTAGAGCGTGTCAGATTTGAGTAGTTTAATTCAATTTTAATGCATGACAAAATTATCGCTCCGGCATTCATTGCAACGGGATGTACAGATTTAAATTACATGCCATATGTATAAGGTCATAACGTCTGCGCATGGGAAACCGGAAGCGAATTTCGGAGCCCTAAAAGCTTCCGAAATAGGAATTGGCTTTCTTCCCTTATAAACGAGGGAGGGTGCTGCAGGAGGTTTGTTTACGCTCTTACCCACGTGCCCGAGGGCGGCGTATACGTGGAGTGGTAAAGGGAAAGGAGGTGGATATATAGAAGCTGTCAATTAACGTGCCTGATTACCTCATATACTGACTTCGTTCTCCTCCGTCTCGTTTCTCTTTCATGACTGGCATCGACGACGGTAAGACTTTAAGCAAAAAAAAAAAAAGAAGAAGATTGATGCAAAGTGACGAACACATAAGGGCTTTGTACAATATTCTGAAATATCTACGTAGATATTCGTACGTGTTGTGGCAACAGACTCGATCTGTTGCAGCCGCGAATACCGAGAAGAGAGTCCTCCCTTGCCTCGAGTAATTACGAAAGTCTGACGTATAATTAAGTTAATTATCGAAGAACCTCTAGAAACTAATGCCACTCTCCCAGGCTCCATCCATTTTGCTTGTACTCAAACGATGACGTTGGTATGCGTGCAGCGTATGGTGTACTCGTGTGTCTGAAATCATGACTCTTCTACCCTTCTTTTTTTCTCTTCGTCTTCTATGCATAAAGAAGCTTTTTTTTGAATCGTTGATTCGAACGTTGTGAACTTATCGAACCAACGACCAAACTACTATTCGCGACACGCCTCGCCTGATCCCATCGTCTTTTCGTTCGTTGGAAGAGGCAGCAGGTTCGAGAAGAATGAGAAGAAGAAAAAAAGAAGAGGAGGGCGTACGGTTACAGGTTGAAGGTTTGGTTCGAGAGGGTTTACCCTCCTATGTAAGCTCGTCTCGAGGCAAGACTTAACGGTTGTTTTCTACGCTCACCTTGTACACAAAGACTGAGTTTTCCAAGATTCTCGACTATCCCGCCAACCAGTTTGATACACATACACACTAGCGGGAACTTAAGCTCAGTTCAACCCTATCCCGATAACGGCCCTTTTATCCATCTCAACTTCACAGTAATAACGATGTACAGCACAATAGCGACGATAGTCTTGGCTCACGTCATTAAAAAGGGAAAAGAAAATGTCGGAAAAAACGATAGAAATGAAAAACAAAAGAGCAGGGATTGTTTCGGGGTAGCTCCTGGAGTGGGTCGTTGAGTAAGTGCTTTTAGTCACGTGTTCTGGTTTGCACCTTCAACCACCTGTCTATGTGCGGGAATTCGTGCTGCAAAATCGCGCCATCGTTGACAGGTGGGGCGCCGTCGCACGTGTATTGATTAGCGCACGGTACACCCCCCTGTGACGCTGCCGCCCCTATCTGAGCGTCGCGACGCCCGTCACGACGCCACCCACGACGCCAGTCCGTCACATCCATACGTACGACTGAGGAAAGGGTGTCGCGCCTCTCTTTCTTTTTCTATTCTTCTCATTATCGTCAATTTTCTTTTTTTTCCCCCACACTCCGCACGCACGTACGCATGTTGGCGTTGATTGCTTTCATTTTCATCACATCTTTATCCCGATATATTCGCTCTGTTTGCTTTTTCTCAGTCATCCTTTTCCTCCCTTTTTGTTCTCCCTAATTCTCCTTTTGTTGGTTCTTTTTTCTCTTAAACGCCCCCCTCGAACCCGCCAAGCTCGCCCGATCTTTCGCAACTCATATCCCCGTCCTAACAGATGCTTCCGAGGGAAGAAACGAGCGAGCTCACTTTACACGTGTAATTAACCCTTTTGATCTATCAAGGGGTAGGTACATTGTTTGCGCTTCAATTGATTCGGACTAAATAAATAGAAAAGAATTTAGAGTGTAATTCTCAACATGCAGGCAGACCGTTGATCTTTGAAATTTTTTACCCAACACCTGTGTTCTATTTCATATACATATTTATTGAAATTCCATCGATCTAGTATGAAAGGAATGATTTGTATGAAATGCATAGTCAATATAACGCACATCGGTGAAGTAAAGAATGGGGAAATATATTAGAATATAACTGTAATATATATAAAATACCTCGTTGACGCTAACTCTATATTTCCGATTTTCAACAAAGGCAGGTTGTATAGGTGTATATGAAAACCAATTTCCGGGCAATGGTGGTTACCCACGTTCGATACTTTATTTGCATATATATAGCTGAAACTTGTTGGGTTCGTGACAGATTTTTCTTCTCCTTTTTTTTTGTTCACGTAAAAAAATCAGATGTTATTGGAATTTTGGACAAAGTCGATGCAGCAATCACTTGTTGATAATCCAGAAACGCGTAGCCCACAATTTTTTGATTTTGGAACCTGGTGCCGTATCACAAGTGCCTAGTCCTGAAAAATCAACAAAACTTACCAGCGAAACTAAAATACATGACGTTTGTGGTTCGAGGTTCATTTGAGCAGACCTATATAATGACGTTAAACCCTTAATGGCTGATAAGATTGGCTATCGACGCAGATCAAGCGACCCTTTGATTTAATTTTCTCATCTGAAGTGGTCGGGCTATCCGCGTCTCTTTGTGCAATTTAATTAATCTGGTTTACTTCAAAGAAAAGGTCAAGTACTGATTGCGATCTTTATTATTATACGATACAGCAGGGCATAGGTAGGTACCAGCCTATACATTCCCATTCAGTTCAGAAAACGAAGTCTCGGAAAGCACTTAATTTTTTTCTTCTACTTACTTCTACTTTTTACTATTCGTTTTTTCCATAGAAAAAGAGAGAATTATGAAAATATTTTACCCAGTCACACCTCGACGCGAGCACCTTAAAAGCTCAGCGCGGGTCGTAGCTAATATTAACAAATAACGCCGAAAAAAGAGAGAGAGAGAGAAAAAAAACGAATGGACAAGAAATAAATGAGAGTCGGTACACTTTTGAATATACCTATAGATCATACGAAAAATTTTTTAATATGAGTTTAAGTCAACCATTTAATAACAATGATAATTCTCCCTCGTTTCTCGATCGTCCTTGCAGGGTTGGTGCAAGTTATTATACCGTACATGTATCTACCGCTTGCTACACTGAGAAAGAAGGGGGTTGGGGGTAGTTGGACGTTCGGCAAAACCCCTCGATAAATCATGATTACATTTTTTGTTATTTGCACTGGGGGGGGGGTTCTTGTTTTTTTCGTTATTTTTTTTCGCGTCACACGGTCCGCTGAAGCCGTCGCTTTTTATACCGTCCTGTGGAATCCTGCAGGGTTTGCAGACTCTCCCTGGGTTCGCATGGAAAAAAATGGATAAAAAGAGAGAAAGAAAAAAAAAGTCTTGACGCCAGCTTGTAATTGATGTTGTTAATAAACCAGAACCCGTGGTATACATGACAACTCATTATGTTCAACGTCAATGAGCTTAATTATATAAACATACATATCATGCGATCGAATAAAATAACTCAACTCAAGCTGGATACAAGATGGTTGAAAAAAAAAAAAAATGAAGTTTTCACGAAACGTAATACATTTTTCGATCGTGGATCGAGATGTGTTGAATTTCAACCGGCCAAAAAAAAAGCGAAGTAGAAAAGAACGAAAAAAAAATCTCAGGGATTTTTGGATGTGTTCGGCTTTGATTTCCATTTTGAAAGGGGGTTAAGGGGTTCATTTCGGCAGCTCTGTACGTAGATCGTATATGGTGTGCTTGATGTTTGCACTCATCGTGTAATTTTGTTTTTTTCCCGCGTTTCGAATTCCACATCCAATCAGCGACTAACATTCCAGCTATTCAGCCGGATCAGCTGCAGCATCAGCGGCAATGTTCAACCGGCTTATTAGCCAGGTATGCAGTCCGCGATCCGATCCTGCCAATGCTGATTTATACCCCATAATGAATTATCTGCAATTACTCGCGCAGTCTCTTCTACCGACGACGACTACCCGTATGCCGTTGCAGTATAGTAAACTAAATTTGAAATTCATCACAGTACTCTAGAGCGGCTGTTAAACTAGATCATATTGTGGCTGACCTGATTACTGATCAATCCTACGTAATCAGCCCAGCGTTGCCTGTATGATTTCGCGAACAGATATTTATCATCGTTGAAATTGACTTATAAGGTATGATACAATATTCCGCATGATCACGAAGTAGAAGAAAAAAAAAGAAAAGTAAAATGAAAAATTTCATATCGTGCGATAGAAAATTCTATAAGATTGAAGCTTATCTCAAAACGTTTTGATCCGTACATTGAACCCCGCGGCAGTTTGTGTATTAAACTTTTGACTTTCGGCCATTCCCCTAACCCGACAGACGAAAGTTTAATCCGAAACTCTCTTATATACAGCACACTCGTATAAATATATATATATATCTATATATTGGGTTTGGTATATACAGATGCATATTTGCGCGATCGTCCTTGAGCCGGAAAGTTGGCTGCGGAGGAGCTTTGTATCCTGAAAGTTGTTCGTCGCTTTTGCACGTTTGACGTTCAATTCTAACGGTTTTACTTCAAAGTTGAGGGACGAGACAATAATCATCGCAAGAATATTGTCGCGGGGTTATAAAATTTTTATTTTATCACCGAGGTAACGAAATACGCGTGTAGTATTTATATCAAGTTGGGAGAAAGTGTAACAGGGATTTCAACGAGATTATGTTAAATTATGCATATTTTTAATTCTTATTCTCACTTATATCGTTTCAGGTGCTATTTTTGAACAAGGTACCGACGAAGTACAATCAGCCTTCAAATTCGCAATGCTGAACCACAACGAGAACGTAACTGGAAGACGATTTGAGCTCCAGGCGTTCGTCAACGTAATTAACACCGCAGACGCCTTCAAATTGTCTCATCTAAGTAAGTGGAGCAATTATTTATTACTCAGAAACCAATCGATCGATCAATCATTCGGGTTATAAATCCGCTTCAATTATTCGAACTTTATCAACTGTATTGACTCGGTTCGAAGAAAAAAATGGAATATTCCCACGTTATAGAAAAGCTTCCCAGAATTCTTTACATACACGAGTCGGGAGAAGGAGGTAAAAATACCTCGTGTAGCGAGAAATGGAAATGGAAATGGAAATTTTCAATTTTCTTTTTTCTCTTTACATACATTGAAAGCCTTAATTAATCTCCGGTCGAGTTTCTCGTTTTTCAGCATCTTGGTTTATGTGTATACCTATACGGTACGTATAATCCGATTGCCCTCTTGACCGTTAACATTCGAACTGTGCTCCGCAACGAGCTGCAGAATCGAGCAAATGATATATAAGAGGACTTCTTTTCCATCATTTTTTTTTTCCATACAAACAAAAGCTCCCCCCCTTACCCTTTTCCCCCCCTTCTTTCCGCTCGTGAAATCCGTTTCACCGTTTGCGCGTGGTTTCATTAGGTAATTAATTAATTAATCCAGCAATCATAATTTGAAAAGTGTATACATCGTATATAACATTATAATTTCCCAGCGATTTTTACGATGTGAAAAAATCGACCGCATCTAATTAACGAAGGGTTTGCAAATCAGAGATAGCACCGCGTCGGTCAATTTTTATTTCATTTCACTTTCATTATCAATTAATTTTGTTTTTGTTCGAGTAATCTCAGTATGGAAATTGGAGAACTAATGATAGTTTTAGTTTCATCGGTAACGGCGTAACCCGCGCGACCCTCCCAAAGTCTTTGGACCGGAACTGTTCTTTTGGGTGTAGCGTAATATACGTATGTAGCTATATTGTAAGTATATACGTACATATACAGCCGCATGTAGCTGTTTGGGCAGATTCCAAGAGCTGTGCTGTAGATACCCGTATATAGCATTTAGTAAAGCTGCACTAATTGTATTAATGCTGGTTGGTTTGCTGAGATCAAGGCTCCCGTTATAATCCTATGCGGAGCCAAGCTCCGCGACAAATCTATTATAGTATACGAAACTACAAAGCGTTTTACCCTCCTGGCCTTTACCTGCTGCTGGTTCCACTTCTGCTGCCGCCTTCAAGTCTCACATATTTATTGCCAAACAGGGTCAAACCGCCAAATGATCAACGATAGCTTTTCATCAATAATCCTGCACACCTGTATCGCCATAAATAATTATTTATCTCTTGGTTCCAATTTCATACCGCAAAGTGATGAATAATTGATCAATTAGTACTAATTAGGAGGGTGGGGTGTCGTGCGATTCGAAAATAAAAAAATTCTTTCCACCTGAAACATGCTGGATTCGGAACGAAACCCTATCGTCATTAAAAGTTCAGTAATTGAACAAATTAGTGGATTGTAAAAAAAAATTTAAATAAATCAAAAAACATGGCAAAGTTGTCAGTTTTCGCGTAAGTAAGGGTTGGAAAATATCCACCGGCTAAGTTGATGTGAATAAAAAAATGAAATTGAAACAAAAATAAAAAAAACAGGAAATGTCGACGGAAAAGGGGTAGGTTGAGAGCGGGGGAGGTAAAAGAAGAAGTGAAGAAAGTCATAGCGAGCGTTACTCCTCGTTGCAGCGCGTGACCGCAATATATCATTTTTGTTACACACCTGTGTGCATTTATAGCGAGTATAATATCCATCCTCAGAGAAACCGAACACTGATGCGGCTCCTGTGGCTTCTGCAGGATGAGGAGAGGAGGACCCTAAATGTGTGTACGAAGGCGGGAGGGAGCCCGAAAGGTTGGCGCTGGCCAGGGGCGGCATAAATCTGCCGAGGGCTCCCTGGGGTGGCTTTCCTTCCTCGCCATATTCCTCACCCTCCTTTCACCCGACTCTCGTTCCCCCTCACCCTCACCTCCACGTCCTTTGCTCCATCCTATGTACGGCTCCATACCTATATATAGAATATATAGTCCCTCGTGCGGGAGGCTGAGACGCGAGATGAATCCGGAGTTTCGATTCACACCGGTTTATCCCGTTGCTTCGAATCGCGTGGGACTTCTGAAGGGAATAAGGAGAACCTCCACCTATCTCAGACTTTGCTCTCCCATATATTGCAAAGGGCAATTACATATCGACTATATTTACTTTATTGACTATTCCCAACCCATTCATATACCGGCTCCTGAAGGAAGAGATGACGACGTGAAAAGTGGAAAGTCGTTTTATACGCCTCGGGAAAAAGTCAATGATTTTTCACAGTGATTGTCTACCGAACTCACTTTGCGACGTGTACATTTTTTCTCTCCGAATTTTCAGGGAAAAAATCGGAACCGTACCGAAAGCTAAAGTAAATGTCGATCTCACCCCTTGTTCGGCTCAACCGTGTCTCGATGATAATTCACGGGAGTCATGATCGGTCTTTGGATCGTTCGCGGCTCAGATCAGTGATTATGATTAGACGAGATCGCAAGTACTAATCAAGGCGTAAGATTAGGAAGGGTCTGAAATCTCGAGTTCCAGGGCGGGGGCTATTTGTTTAATGCATATAATGCAATGACGTTCGGAACGGTATAAATGGGTGTGGTTTCGTAGTCGGAGCAGGGATAAAGGGAAGTACTACCGGCGAGCAACGCGTCATTTCCGATTGTCATTTCTCAGTAGCACATCTCTCGTATACAGCCATTGTCTATTCTCACTATGTCGCTATACGAAGCTTCGCCATCCCAACACACATAATTCCACCGCCACCGCCGACCCCCTGAGAGTTGGTTAAAGTTGAACGCAGTAGCAGCGGGCCAAGTTATGCGTTCGCATCGCGGATGTGACTCTTCCCGGCCATATCTAGTTATTGTGTGTAAATGTCTACATCCACTTGCCGCTGAGATACATTGATGACGAGAAGTAAGGGTATTATGTTTTCCATTTAAACTTTTGAATTGGGTTGACGGAATAGATGGCCCCTCTCCCTCTCCCAGCCACCCTACCCTCTCCCCTCGTCTCTGTGTTATTTCAAAGTTTTTAATCATCTCACTTTTACAGAGTTTCGTTTCAATTTATTACTAAAAGAATTACAAAATAAGAAATGAGAAATAGTCGGCGACGAGTCTGAAAACCGATTTCTTACTCACATCAAACGCGACGGGTTTGACGCTTCGACGGTGGACGGAAAAAAAAAATTTACAAAATCTCGTAATCAGCGGACAAAAAAAAAAGAAGAAATTACTTTTACATGAGAATTTTGACGAACGTGCGACAACGATAATTTTGTGAAAGGTTGTATCGTTTTTTCTCTCGGCATAATTATACGCTAACATTATCGGCACTCGAACAAGGGTTAAGTCATCATAAGGGCCTGTTAAGTAGGACAGGGTAGCTGGCTACGTAGGCAGATAGTTGGGTACTGTCTGCAACGTAGCTATATGTACCGAGCTCTCGTCCTCGAGCGGTGGATACGTAGGTAAAATATATGTGGGCGAGTATGTGTGTATAAATATGTGTACATTACATATACGTAGTGCACCCTCGGGTTCATGGAAGCGAACCGCATAGCTAACAGCACCCACGAGAGCCACCCTTAAAAATCTTCACCCCTTCGAAAAGGTCGTGTGTGAAGAAGAGAAGCGGTGGGAAAATATAAGGAAAAGGTACGAGAGGGTCGGTCGGTGATGAGGAAAAGAAGCTGGCCAACCGACGAAGAGAAAGGTAGAATAAAAACAAGACGAAGAAGAAGAGGAAGAAGAAGAAGGAGAAGAATGGACGGGGGAGAGTAGAGGAGGGTGGAAAAGAGGGTACAGGTCGAGGAGACTGTAGCACGTAATAACGATCCGATAAGAAGAGACGAAAGTTGACGAACAGCGCGCCCGGCAGACGCGAAATGGGGTGGGAAGGTATTATAGAAGGGACAGTTTGAAGAATATCGTTAGCGTGGGCACGCACCCCCAAATAAAGGTATATTTTTATCCCCCGCGCCCCCTCCGATCCTCAGAGGTATTAAGATTTTCAAAAATACAATATCTTGAAATACGTATACCTGAATGGTAGAGGATGTTTAATATTTATTCGGTGATTGGACGCTACGCAGGTAGAATTTCTTAAATCGATTGTCTCTTTTTTCGTGAAATTTTTTTTGTTTCCTTTCTTTCACTCTCTTCCGACAGGGTGAGATCGGTCTTCTCTCGCGTGAATAAGAAATCAAAGATTTTCGGCAACATGAGGGATATGAAAAAATTCATTCGAAATAATTTTGAGAAAATCACGTAGGTATTTGAAATCACCTGTACGTGCGCACGGTATGATGAAGATGGAAGACAGGATAATTAGCGAGGATATTTATTCGAGGGGCGAAAATCGCTGAGTAATAATTGGAACAAAGGATTCACTGTGGGTTGAATTAATAGAAACAGGAAAGTAGAATCACATTCGAACATCGGGTTCTGGGGGTCGGTGAATTTCCGACATAATTGAAGTTCGCGCTGGTATATACATGAACTAATTAACGGTTGAACTAACCGATCAAAGTCTCACTGGTTCTTGAGAAGTTTGTAAATTTGTACGTAGGTATAGTATGTATATATAACTCCGCTGCAAGGGATCGCTTTAATTAATATTGATGATTGAAAAGTTATCGGCAGTGATCAATTTCAATCGGTTTTAATTAGATGGGCTTTAGAACGTACGTACAGCTTCAGAACTCAATATGATCTTCTGATTTTCTTTACATCTTTTCCATACATAATCCATTTCTCATTAATATCGTTTCGATTCATGCAATTTAATGTTTGTTTGTTTCTTTCGTTCATTTTTCCTTTTCTCTTCTTAACCATGTTCCTAAGCCTTTCGGTAAAATGAGAACGATCCGAACAGCTACGCTACGTATTCGTTGAAGAAACTTGTGCGAGAAAGAAAACAGTTTTGAAACTGGCTTCCGAAACTCTCTTTGGGTATATAGCGTCAAACTGCTGAAGCGAGGGTTCGGATGGCGCATTGTTTCAGGATTTCGTATAGAGTTTGCGATCTATTACTCAATTTATTATTCACTGCATCGTAAACTGTCAGGTACGCTGTAGGCTCGTCGGGATCCTTGCAAAGGGCTTGTCACTGAAAACTCGTTTGTTAAAACTTGAAATTGATCGTCGCCTGAATTACGCCTCTAGTCACCACCGCCGGTAATAGTATAGTAGTCGTAGTACGGCGGCAGCTATTACCCCGCGAAATATTTTACAAGCCGTTAAAATTACACCTCCGTTAATTTCGTGACGAGGGTATTATATACGTACCAGGAAACCACCCCGAACCGACTCCGTTCCCAGCACCAAAATGGCCACCCAAATTATCCTCCGTACTGACCAAAAATACTTTACTCCATAGTTCGAACACCGTGCGGCTATCACAGCGAGCATATAATTATGAAATTGTTTAGAATTCGCGTGACATTGGAAGATGAATTTCGCTCGATTCTTTTTTTCTAGCAAAAAGGAAATTTTCGAATATCCTGGGCGACTCGAAGTAATTTCTGTTCGGTGAGATTGTTAGCAAGGATTTTCCACCCCCGTAAAGAGACTCGTATTTAATATATTCCTCTGGCGATTCAAACTTCCGTTTCCCACCCTTAAATAACAGTAGGATAGGTGGTGTCCTCCCTGTTACGTATTCATGGTTCTCGACCCTGAGGGTAGCAGGTCGTTTGGTTGGTTGGTCGGTCTCTTCTTCTTCTCTGGGTTTTTGCAGCCGGTCATTAGGAGCTGCCCGTAAATGTCTCCACATGAATTCCAATGCTTAAACTCTCTACCAGCCACGCCCGGACCTCAACGACGCTGACGACGACGACGACGACTACGATGTACGGCGGCGGCGGCAGCGCCGATGCCCAGTCGCGAAAGGGTGAAGAGAATCCTGAAGATAACCGTGCGGCATAGGGTTACGGTGAAGAGGGGGCAGTATAAAGGTCGAGGGTTGCCAAGGGTATTTTACAGAGGTCCACGTCTCGCGACAACCGAATGTTTTGTACTTCATTTTCATAAGTTTCTCGTTAAAGTTAATTGGTCAACGAATTTACACAAGCGTTCGTGCACGTATATCCCATACACGATAATACATACGTACACAAACGATTCCACATAAGGTCTGTGTTGTATAAAACCGAATGAAATAAGCGCCTATGCGCCGATACGTGAGATGATTCTCGATTTTACCAGATATACTTGTATCCGGATACCAAGTAACAATAACTGGAGGACTAAATTAATATTTTCAAAACCTTATCTTCATCCCTGGCTGAACAGTTTACAGATAACAGGTTCTACGATAAAAAAATCCTAGCCGATACCTGAAGAAAAAACGATTTTCGACCCAATCGCGACATCGAATATATTTCGGTGTATACATTATACCGCAGCATGGAATTGGTGACAGTGGGGAAACTCCCACTGCCACCGGTTGGCTATTAGAAAGTAAAATTACTTTTATTCCTTCGCGGAAACCATGAAAAAAGGTTAACAAAACCCTGTGAAATATTGCGGGAGGACTGTGAGAACGAAAAAGGAAAAAAAAAGAAAGAAAGAAAGAAGCAACAAAAAACACAGGCAAAAAGAAGAAAGAAAAAAAATAAAATGAGACGAAAAAAAGGAAAAGAAAAAGAGGTAGAAAAGGACGATGTTATACGGATTTTCCCCGCTTTCCCATGACTGTTCTCTAAAAGGAAAATTACATCCTCCAACCCCTGGCTCCCCCGGCTGCTGCAGATGAACCAAAAGCAGCGCGATTCTCAAGCTATATTATACGATGTGAGGTGCGTAGCTGCTGCTCCATACCTACAACTACTACAGTCGAAATTTCCAACTTGCTGGCTGCACTGCTGCAGTTTACCAGATGCAAAGTTTTACTCGTAACTTCTAAAACGTGCCGTAGTAGAGGACGACTAGGGTGTGAAGCTTAATTTCACCGGAATCGGAGAGCCAAGTGCATAGTAATGTTCATTCTTTCGTGTTTGTTTTTCATTCTTTACCTTTTTTTTTTGTCATTTTTTTTTCTTTCTTCATCTTCGTTTTTCTCCCTCTTATCTATTTCTTTTTTTCTTCCACAATTCTTCTCGCTCTTTGTCTTTTTTTCCCCATATCTTATGGCAAAACACTTCTCTACGCTTGTACTTTGAATTTTTGAACAGATTAATAACTATTTTTTATTCCTTTTTTTTCACAATCATTCTCTCGATGTAAAAATTATTCTCGAATATCCGCACATTAATTTCCGATGCCCCCATAATTTGACGAGGAAACAAAACGCGAGGTGAAAAATGTTAGAAATTGATTCGATTGAAAATTTTGTCAGATCTAAGGTTCCTTAGTGCGAATTTCTACTTCATTAATTTATTTGTTCATTTATTTTTCACACAAAGGGTGGAATTAAAAAAAGATAACCAGAGAAAAAAAAAGATCAAGTGAATCTCACGGTACAGCTCGCTATTTGCAAAGTTATACCAAACAGTACGAGTTGAGAAGCGAAAGATCAAAGATGCAAATGATATGGATGTCACGGGAGCTGCAGAGAGAAAAAAGAAAGCGGTATAGCCCTGTGACAATACGAGACTGACAAGTAGAGAAGTTTTCCATGATTTTTCCACCTCTTCGCGTGTAAAAAGAGAGCAGCCTTATAAAATCGGTTGAATATATAAATTGTGAATCCTATATTGCACGGCAATAAAAGTATTGAAAACCCGATACCGAGCTACTGCGGGTGGGATTGGTATCGGTGACGCTCATAATACTCACGGTTTTTCCATCTCGTGATGCTGATGTTATTCGAAACTTTATATACACGCGCTATACACGTATACAATTATACGTAATATACCTATATCTTACCCTTATTTTCTTCCTTTTCCCGAAAAAAGCTTATGCGTCAATCTTGCGGCAGGGGTGTAACACGCGTGATAAATTTACACTCGCTCGTTCTTGTTATATAGACTGAATTTAACATCACGCAACGCGGTGGAAAAATCGTTTCGAAACAGAACCAGGACATGTGTATGTTATATAGCATACAATATACATATACCTATGTATATGTATAAGTATATGGCATGTGTACCCCGACTCTTTTATAGCTTTTCCGTATACACCCCCCGGTATACTCTGCACATACCGAAATAACATCTGCAGCCAAGTAGATTTGGTTGTGCTATTATTATGTTAGATCAGATATGTGTTACGTAGCAAGGTGATTTGGTTGATTTAGAACGATGATTTAGTTGATTCTCGGAGATTAGACTATTTCCGAAGGAATATATGTATGAGGGTCGTATTCTAATAAACCGCGCGGATAAGTCGATACGCAGGATGGACTATCCATTATGGAAGGCTGTATGGATATAAGACGGATTCCAAAGACGTTGAACGCTGAGCTGCTATAGCTGAGCTTTTAATAATGCTAATGGTATCGATTTCCACAGCGCTCGGTTCTGCATGGGAACGCGAATATTACTAATACCTATTACCATACGTACGGAGGTTAAATCCTTCCTATAAAGATTTTACCGCAATAGATTGCTTATGGTATATATCGAAGGTATTAAATATAACCGCCAATAATTTTCGCTGATCCTCCGCAATCAGCTTCAAGAATTATGCCAATTAGACGAGATCAACTTCGCTCTCGCCCGTCCTTTCCGTACATATGCATTATCCATGTGTGTGCGATCCACGGAACTGGATGGCGGATATTAGTTTAATTGAATAATTTATATGCGCGAGGGATAAAATCCATCAACATCCGCGCTCTGACCGTTGTTCGTTATGATTTGCTTGCGAAAGAAAAGAAGAGTTTGATATTCATAAACAGTTGAGGGCGTTTGTCTGGGCGAAAATATACAAGGACACGCATCGGTTGCCGTTTAGGAGATTGCAATCTCCTTTGAAATCGTTGGGTGGTTCCAGGTATGTATGGTATATAATAGTCGGTACATAGGAACCCGTTCGTCGTTGGGTTTCTCGAGGTCCTTTCGTGTCCCGTGACAGGATTTCCGCCCCAATAAAAGGATTAACCGGACGAGGGTTAATCCTATTGGAAGGACCTTCCTCTCGTTCCCTTCGCGACCCCCTCGTCGTCTGATTAGTCTCACACTCTCACTCCCTTAGCTTTTCCTCCTCTGCCATCCGCTCGATCCGCATTCATCCTTTACGGGAGCGTGTCGGCCGAACGCGAAAAGCGGAACGATAACGAAAAACTATTTTGTTTCGGACCCACTCGCAAACTAATTTCCAGACATCTATTCTCCTAACCCAGAGGATTTAAGACGAACCAAATCGCTATTAAACAAATTTATCGCACCGACGCGTTCGCGGCTAACGGCATACCGTGATATACATGGGCATATAGGTATGTATTTACTTACATTATACGTATACATAGATATGTACATACAATACGTATAAAAGTAAACGGGATGCGTCGAACGATTTAATCCCTCGCGACTAAACTGCGAGCTTCCGAATACCTTTGGTGAATAACGATCACCGTTTTACCAAAATCGGGAAGAAAAGGGGGATTAAAAAAAAAAAATATGAGGAATTTAAATTGAATTAGCATTATATCAAGGCGATCCAACATAATCGACGAGACCCCGAACGAGCGTCGGTCAATCCTGGTTCAAGTATTTTTGATTTTTGATTTTTCACTCGGAAACAATCGCAGACAAAATTTGGAATGAATATTATTTCAGTCAGTGAAGAAGAACGACGGCATCGTTTTAAAATAGGTTGGAAATCGTAGGCGGAACACTTTTCTTCTTTTTATAATTCGACTTTTGGAAATTGCTCGGACCTACTACATATCCTGAATACGTCGAAAGTAAATGTATTATTTCTACCAGTAGTCTGCAGAGGTTGTGGATCGGAGATTCCGCAGAAAATCGCCAACTTCCAATTTCCTTGAACTCCTTTCCATTGATCGGGGTACGTCCAGGCTTACTTCGAGACAGAGAGAGAGAGAGAGAGACTCGTGGCGCTTTGAGTTTGTGCATTTCTCGCTACCCTCCCCCCAAGACCTGGAGGACACTATAGAGTTGACGTGTGATCTTGTGGGGGGTCGCCAAGATGTAAAGTATTTCGCACACGGACGATCCAACAAATCCAATCTTGTCCCTTTGGGATGAAAACCTCGGCATATACTGCGAGGTAAAAATAAAGAAGAGCCCGTGGAAGGATCTAATGGAAAAATAGGGTTGAAATGAAGAGAGAAAAAAAACTCGTGAATTTTCTTACGAAGAAGTACAGGAAAAAATTTCTCCCTCTCTTTTCAGTCATGTCTCGCGGTTACAGCGATTTACATTTCCGATTTACGATATAGCTGCTAAAATAACCGACAGTAAAGTAAAAAGCAGGTGAAAAAAAAAAGAGAAAAAAGAGTGCCAATAATACGTACGAAGCAGAAGCGCTGAGATCTTTTATCTTTTATCTCGTACGATTCTGTCGTTTGTTCCGGTGCCGCGCTGGGTGATCGATAAATTCGTAGCTAAATCTAACGGGTGAACATCAAAAGAATGATTTTTACTCTGTGATGTCCCGATTGCGTTCGTACAGTTAAAAATTGAAAGAACTTAATGAGAGAAAGTGAGAGACGGGAGAATATCAAAGAGGCGGAGGGGAGCCTCATCGAGGATCTTCCCGACAAACTTGACGGTCGTTTTCAAATTTTTTTGTTCAACGGTACGCCCACATTACGTACTTTCATTATAATAGTCCTGACCCCGACGACAAACGATGAAATAGGTAGGGTTGCCAAGTGGCTCCCTATTTCTGCCAAGGGTTTGGTAGGACATGGATTGAGGTCTCTAGGATTAGAAGTGGTCTTGTCCCTTATATCCCTTTTCATTAGAAGATCAACTGTCTCCGCTCTGAAACTTCGCAGGGACATCGGCGCGACCGCAATAAGGTGACAAACTACGTAGACGATGCCAAATTGTGATAGAGAAAAGAATAAGAAACTAAGTAAAACGAATAAACAAATATCGTGAACTAGAGAAATCTTTGGATAGAAACATGTGGAACCTCTTCTGAGAGAAACTATACGGCGATGAGAGAAAAATTGAACAACAATAGCGATAGATACAGCTGGAAGTTTGATTAGATTGAATTTCAATAATCTTAAAAAAAGATTATTTGAAGTTCGAACTGGATCGGAATAAATCCCTTCGTATGTACAAGCACCTGTGCACAAAGTCGTGGAAAAATGTCAAATAACCCAAGTAGTTGTACAGCTTATTGGAAGGAAATAAGATGCGGAATCTTACTGTATATTGTCACCTGAGACCTTACAGTATTTTCTTTATCGAACGCATCTGCTTACAAAATTAAGAGCGTTGCACATTTTTTCCCCCCCTTAACCGAAGCTCTCTCCACTCGGACATGTGTTTTAGTCGGATCATTTTATACAAATTTTTCTATTTTTTGGGATGTAAGTAAATTTTTTCCGCATACAGTAAGATGCAAATGATAAGCGCGAGCGTTTGTATTTTTACTACAGTTATGAATATTGTCGCGCACGAAATACGTCGGTTTCTATATCTACTGTGGAAATATTTTTGTATTCTTTGGTGCGAGAGGGTCCTCTATCAGGATCACGACGTCCTTTTTAAGGACCTGTCTTCTTTACCGCGACCCGTCTCCCTTACCTTTTTGAACGTCTTATACGACGCCAAGTACTGTCAGGTTCATGCCATTTTTTGTGGGATTTCAAGGAGCCAGAAAGAGACGAAACCCTGACAGGTTTTTTCCCCTTCTTTTTTCTTCTACTTATATACAAGGTGTGTATATGTGCGTGTGTAATATACATGTATATAACCTGTACCGATACGGGTAACCATAATACTTTTGAATCGTGCTAGAAACATTTTTCTAGGATACAAAATCCTGAAAAAAGAGATTCACAGACGCGAAGCGTCGTCGCGTTTGTATATCAAATGGAGTAAACTTTCGAAATCGTATACCCCAGTAGATGGAATTATAACGAGCAAAAAATTCTCCCAAAACTCTCTGAACCGAATTACATCAACCTGAAATAAAATAATGAATGGAAAAAAAAAAATAATTCTAACAAACAGAAATGAAAAGAAATGTCCAGAGTAACCGAAGCTTTTCTCCTTTTCATGGAATCCGAAAAGAAAAATTATAAAGGAACATAAAATTGACGACAGACGAAAACGCTGCATAATGTGTAAAACTGTTCACAGCGCATACATTATTTTAGTTGCATCTACAAAATGTTTTCAAGAAAACTTTCTCATTATTCGTGTTCTATTTTGATTCTCGACTCTGTCTGCGCACGTAAAACTTATACCTCATCCGCACCTTTCAAAGGCACTTACTGCAGCGGTGGTTGTGATTTTCTGAAACCAGAACAAAAAAAAAAAAACAGGAGCCGCCGCAGCGATCGATCGACTATGTAGATATATCTATAGTAAAAATGCGCCATCCGGGAAGTGAAATCTTCACAGAGTCATCCAGATAAATGGAATTATAATCCACCGTAGGTTCGCAGTGCCTTTTTCTCGCCCCAACTTGCAGACTTAAGTCTTCCTTTTTTTTTGTCTCCTTCTCGCTCTTTTTTCTTTTTCTTTCTCCTCACTATTCCATTGCATCTCCATCACCCACCGTAGGGTATATTAATACACTTTTCTTCACGTTCCCCATTTTCGCGGATGAAAATCCGGAAAGGAAATCACAGCTTTACAAGATGGAAGATGAAATCGTTGAATCAGCTGAAGCTCATATCTCACGATGAATCTGAGTAGAAAAAAAAGAGAAAAAAAAAACAGTCATTGAAATAGAGATTGCAGGGGATCATCGGGATCGAACTTTTCAAAAAAGTACGTCTTTCATCATCCCCATCTTCATTCAACATTTTTTTTTTTTTCCTTTCCCCGCTTGAAAATCCAACCCTCCGCTGACACGTGGATGCCGCACGCGCGGGTATGCCAAAAAAAGTCACGTGATGTATATACATATTTGGTGAATAAAATTCCTTGGCAATTATGCATGGCGACTACTTTATTTTAATTATTCTTTTATGCCCGCTTGCTCGTCGGAAAGTTGTTTTATTCGAGTTTCGTTGTACCGAACAGGAGGCGTACAGAGAAGGCGCGCGGTAGGCAGACAGACGTTACGAGAGAGCTCATTGTGGAGCCCAAGGGGGCACTTATATTCATAAGCATAATGGGGTACGTCGGGGTTGCCAGGAACGCCAGTCAGGTTGATATATGGCCCACTTGGTCCACCTTGGTCAGCCCTGTTCCCTTCATTTCATTTGTTTTCATTATTTTTATTTTAATTTCGCCATTTACCTTTCCTACTTTTCTTTGTTTTTATTCATTCAATTCCATCACAAACGCTCGCGATCCTCAGCTGTACCTTCGTCCCGGTGAAATTTTCCGCTTTTCAAAACGGTCACCAAAAAAATTATTATCACCCAGGAGTAAGGCTCGAGCTGTTTCCTGCGGAGTGAATGCATCAGGGGTAGTCTGTTTAAAACCTGACGTCGCGCACAGTCCAGAAGTTCTGGTTATCTAGTGCATAGATGTACCTACGGTATATCGACATAATATAACTAACCGAGTTATCGTCCAATATTCCGGTGCAGTTAATACGGGTACATCGATACCCCATGCCGCTGGTAACAATACAGCCAAAGTTTATAGCAGCTCCACTGTACTCCGCGATACACAAAATAATATGTCGCGACTAGAGTCGGAAGGGAGTTGTGTGCGACAAAAAGTTGAGTTCCACAGCCCAAAGGGCGTGTACGGTGTAACAATTAATACCATTATTCACGATCACATTGACGGTATCACCTAATAGCAAGAAAAAAAAAAGTTCTCACACAAGAGCTTTTTTCTCCTTCTCCGTCCTTTTCTACGTTTAGTCGAGCAAACATACGTGTGCCCTTTTATACCATGTAAGGTGGGCGCACCAACCCCAGGAGCGACCCCGTAGCGAAACTATCATACCCGAGCCATTTAACTTGGCAAGTTTTGCTATCTGAGCACGCGTCCTTGTACTTCGGCCCCTAGAAATGTACCGCCGGTATGGCCATACGTGTACAAATGTGGGTATGGGTGTGTGAATGATATGGGCTTCGACGGGGTTGAATGTACGTACACAGGGGTAGCTATACGTACAGATAAAACGTACAACATACATGTTTCCGTACCCAACATGAAGTTGGTACCCACCCGTCAGGGTTAGTTTGTTCCCTGACCACGTACCACCTGCAGCTATCGGGTATAGTGGATAAGGTTATTATACTCACGCCTTGTATATATTATGTACGTCGCCCCATCCCCTTACCGACGTACTCTCTAAGTAGCGAGCAACAATTATAATCCATGGGGGATAAACTATACGTACGGAGTTGGATAAAACGGGCATCGCGATACGATGGATTTCACTACTGCGGTAATGGAAAATTTTTCAGAAAAACCTACCGAGCCTCTATGTTTTACGATTATTAATCTTTTTCGTTACGAATATTCCGTAGATAGGTACGGGTTTTATACTCCAGACGAAATCAATGAATTTCGTAAGCGAATAATAAGTGAAATTTTATACACCCAAACCGCGCTCGCCGTGGAAGTTATCTTGTTATACAAAATAACGAATCGATCATCTCAATCGAGTTATTTTATTTCATTTACATTTTTATTAGTTTGGATATAATCAATTTTACTTTCCCCTTTTTTTGTTCTCCTGTTTGTATGTTTGGAAGGAATTCCCTTCGAATTAAATCACACTGTTTTGTTCGTCATTCGTAAAGCGAAAACCAAATTGAAAAAAAAGGAAGGAATTTGAAAAAAAAATTTATTGTACTATACTGTTCAATACATGGAATACGAGACTGTTGTAACGAACCAAGTACTTGAGATTTAATTAACATAATTGGTATCTTCTCTTTACGAAATTTCTAAACGATACGCGAGACCCTTTCCTCGGTGGTTCCTTTATCTAAACCAGCTTTTCCACCCTTCCTCAAAAAAACTCTGAAGGACGAAGCGCAAGCTGATGCTGGGGACCCAGAACAGAGAAATGGAAATCAGGATAGAGGGACTTCTCTTTCTCCCTATCCGCGTCCATACGGGATCCTTTTTCTCCTTGGGTTTTATTTTTCCATTTATTCATCTCTTTTTTTTCTCTTTTCTCTTTTCCTCATTCTTTTTCTCTTCCCAATTCTACCATTATACGTGTATATATGAGTGTACGTGTATGTATGGTATTTCTATAGCTATCTACCTAGGTGAGCTGTGGAATCGGCGGAAAGTTCACCCTTTTTCTATCCCTGCAGGCAACTTTTATTTTAGTTTTATTGCCAACACAAGTTTCCCCAGTGCCAGCAGTCATCTTGGGGCCGTCGGCCGACATCGACGGAGTTAGAGTTCCTAACGAAATCCCGGGGATTGCTTCCTCCGGCGAGACAAGTTGGACATGGCCGCAGTGGTGGTGCTGTTGCAGGTTATAGTGTAGAGAGAAGCGAAGAGGGGAAAAAAGGAATGGGAGGAAAAAGGGAAAAGGGCGAGGGAGAAAGAAAGAAGGAGCTGAGGTCGCTTCACAGAATTGCCCGGTAGTCGCTATGTATAACGTAATAAAACCACTCTTTCAACCGCAACTTTCTGCCTCAGGACGAACAGTTGTC
Organism: Athalia circularis; assembly: GCA_963978495.1. Lineage (NCBI taxonomy): Eukaryota > Metazoa > Arthropoda > Insecta > Hymenoptera > Athaliidae > Athalia > Athalia circularis. The sequence continues at coordinate 14,852,781 of OZ021698.1, read as the reverse complement.
TGGATAACCATATAACAATAATAATTACACCCTATATTAATTAATTTATTGAGAGTATCACGTGGTGTAGTTTGTTACGTCAACCGGGACGCCAGTTTTTCGCTGTAATGAGCAGAAAAATTAAGTTATCTTGATCATTTTTATTCACTGACGAATTCAGTCAACAAACTCGTGTTTCTGAGATCGAAATACGTAAGGAACTACCAAAATACTGTGAAAACAAAAATGTTGATTCTTGGCTCAAAAATCGAAAAAATCCAAAGGGGTATACCTTAGATTTTGCTCGATTTTTGGGTCAAAAATGGAGTATTTTTAAAATCAATCGTAGGACACTTTTCCAACGTGTTTTGACCTCAGGAACACGAATCTGCAAGCTAAATTGATCAATCTATAAAATTGATCGAGTTATCGCCAATTTTTCGCTTCAAAAAGTGAAAAAATGCAGATATCTCGATGGGATTAATTCGTAGCTCAATTAACTCGACGGATTCATGTTCCTGAGGTCAAAATACGTTGAAAAAGTGTCACACGATCGATTTTAAAAATACTCCATTTTTGGCCCAAAAATCGAAAAAAATCCAAAGGGGTATACCTTAGATTTTTCTCGATTTTGGGGTCAGAAATCAAAATTTTTTTTTCGTGGGTTTCATGAGGTATTCCCATGTATGTTGACCTCAGGAATTCAAATCTGCTACTCAAATTGATCTGTTTGTCGAAGTGATTGAGTTATCGCCATTTTGTCGCTTTTCGCAGCGGAAAAATGGAGATACTTTGATCAATTCTATTTGTAGCTCAATTTGGTCGACAGATTTTCATTCGTGAGGTTTCTGTAAGTACAATAGGAACTGGTCACTCTGGTGATTTTGAAAATATTCAATTTTCAGCCTCAAGAATTGCAAAAATTTAAAAGCTGCAGCCTTTGATTTCTTTCGACTGCTGTTCTGAACATTGAAAGTGCTGGTACCACCGTATCCTGATTTATCTTGAACTCAGGCTTTGAAACCTTCTAGTTGAAATGATCTACCCGCCGCGATTCTCGAGTTACATATTTCGAATAGGAGATGAAAACGAGCACCGTGCGGAGGCGATTGAGAATTTTATTTTCGTGTAAATTTATTTCGTCTGAAATCCCATTGGAAAGCACGAGTTTTTCCTTTCTGACTCCATAAAAAATTCAGACAGATTTTCCAGAAATTTCATGCTTCGAGTATTCTTTGGCAAACTTTTAAAAAGTTGTTATCAAAAAAGAAAAGATTCCAGTCACGTTTCGGTGTATACCTTCTCTTCTTATAATTTGGTGAGAAAAAAAATTTGAAGTTTCATTCTTACCTGTACCCTCGACACCCTGTACAGTTTTTCTTCCTGCATGTGTTTTTGATTGAAATAAAACGTAAGAAAAAGATGATACACCAGGAATGAAAGATGAATTTCTACAATATCATTATTTTGCAGCTTCAGATCGCTCGTTTCACCCCATTTTCCGTTTCACAGCCAAAGAGCCCGGTTTTTCCAATTCTAACCTATACCCATAATATGCGAAGAAATATGCTTTCATTCCTCTTGGGTTGGAGATTTTATTTTTTCAACATTTTATACGAATCTTTGATTCAATTATGCCAGATCGTTCACTCTATGTATCGTATAGTTATATGTATACGAGCTGCTGTATTAAATCCCGAATAAATACATTCAGAATCAGCATGTTAAAAAATTTACATACCTTTATTCTGGAGCATAGCATGCGTTGTCGTTATTATATAGAGGCGAAACTCGAAAAGAAATCTCCGTACGCTGAAATATTCCAGCGAAAGTATCGAACATCATGAGATGAAAGAATATTCCATCTCTTTCCCCATAGACTGTAAATAGATCAGGTAGATCCGATGTCTTGCCAATCGTACTAATCGTGAATTCTTATTAATTATCTAATTTCAGTATGCAACCAGTTCAGTAGAGGCGTTTACTCCATGCTGGGAGCAGTCAGTCCAGATTCCTTCGACACACTTCATTCCTACAGCAATACCTTTCAAATGCCATTCGTTACACCGTGGTTTCCGGAAAAGGTAACGTATCATCCTTCAGCTACGTATACACATCGGGTTGTTGAAAATCTTGCGAAATAAATAATTCCGTAATAATTTTCAGGTGTTGACACCGTCTTCCGGCTTTTTGGATTTCGCGATAAGCATGCGTCCAGATTATCATCGTGCGATAATCGACACCGTACGATATTACGGTTGGAAGAAAATCATTTATCTGTACGACTCACACGACGGTGAGTGAAGTTTTTTTCTACCGATATTTTTGATTCCTATAAATTTCATACACACGCGCGATTTCTATGCGTATCGACCGCTGTGGTTTAAAGCAGCGGCTTGCAGTCGAATTTTCGATTTCTGCAGTCTCCTTACATGCGAAACTTACAGCCATCATAGCGAGCTGACTCGAGAGTATTTTCTGTATCACTTTACTCCTCGGGGCGCTGCTCACTGCAGAATCGCAGGGATGCATTCATAATGTCGAATACATAGAATACTCGTACAGGTAAAGTTTTGTCTACAACTCTAAAAACAAGGAAGGAAAACTTCTTCTTCAAGACTTTGCTCAGTTTATGTAGCTGTATACCTTGGAACGTTGCGTACGTCTCTGAAATCCACTGCAGCTAGAGAAACTCGTCGGTATATTATCTCCCTATATATTTAACGTATATAAAAGTGTACATCAAACCGGATGTGAACGTCTTCGAATACGTCCGCACAACTACCCCTTTAAAAACAAATTATTCCTAGAGATTAAATAATCTAGAGAGACGAATTTCGAACTATACTCCCTGAATGATTCGAATTTTATGCAGATTAACTAGCTTCCTCGTGATTTTTCTCATCGTCTAAGAATCGGCTCGATAAAAAAATGTAAAACTAGCAAAAATAAACGATAAAAAATTGCGGACCTTCCCGAATCGCCGAATCCGGATTCGATAACGATAAGTCAGCTCGTCCGATCGAATTTTTACGGGGTTTCGATCCACATGGGTCTCGGAACGTTGATATATTATGAGATATTTTCGCTCCTGTCGCATTTCAGTTTCCGGTAGACTGATCAAATCACTCATACAAAACTTCGAGATTCGATATTATAGTCGGCTCGAATGACTTCGTCTAATTTCGTACTCGCACAAGTGTGTATTACACATATTCGCGGATATATATTGTAGGTATACATGAATCCTATGTATCATATTCTGATTCCCGTGGGAAATACATTCTCGTTCATATAAGGGTGCTTTATATCCGACGTTTTAATCAAGCCTGGTAATTGCGTTATAACTATCGGAATCTCGGCTTAATGTCACACAGCGTAGAGCACTGCTCACACTGCGCCCTAATAGCGCGTATAAGTCAGGTTTTGGCATCGGTAAAAAATATACGGAAGGAGATTTTTGTCAGTCGATGTCTCATCTGCACACTTTAATTCTAGTGTCGCACGAACGTAAGTATGGCGCACTAAAGGTAAGCGATTCTTGTGCTATTTGAGTATTTCCACTTCGCGCCAGGATACACCTATGCATACACACGAACGTCTCGATCGCGGATTTGATATTTTATACGAGATGAGCCAGCGATCTTTTTAAATCGACCGGTGTGTAGTTAGAGGTTTTTTTATGGGCGGAAAAAAGGAGAAAAAAAAGAGGAAGTAGGAATGCCCCTGCGGTAAGACAGCTATAGCCTTTGAGATCCTATTCCTCTGTGATGTCGGGTTCTATAGAACTCTTTTCGATTTCTCGATATACATCCAATTTACATTCCGTTCGCACGAGTTCCCCCTCTGACAGGCATGCCGAAGCAGCTTCTTTTTCTGCTTCTTCTTTTCATACTTATTCTTGTCTTATTTTTTCCTGTTTTTTGTTTTTTTGATCGATCTTTTCAGAAAAGCGCAAAACTATGACGTGAATTAAATGATTATTTTTCTAAAACTTATCGGTGGAAAATTAACGACATCGATAAACGAATTTCTAATTTTAACGTATTTGTTACAGAGTTAGAGATTATTTTATAATTTTTTTTTCGGAATTTTTGCAACACTCAAACATCGATAAGCCGCGATATAGAGCGATGGACGTCCAGATACATAAAATCTGGCCCGGGAAAAGGATTCACGCTGGTGCTCGTCGGCGGAAAAATGAATCCGGAGTTAATCGTGTATTATACAGATCCATACGGTGACGTGTGTATCATCATAACTTGCCAATATAGGTATAAGATTATGAGATATTGTAAGAACGATAAGATTGCCGACTACCTATATCTTTCATAAGCTTATCTCTTCGATCTTCGTCAAACAGATAAACAAAAATCTTCATAGTTATTTCTGTCAATTATAATGTCGCGTTTTGTCTTTATTTTCCGACCAACGTATTTATGTTTGCTCCGCCGGACAATGATAAGAACGCTTGTCATTCAGCAATTGTCTCAGGTATAATATGCGATACAAAACCTACTTGAATTCGTATACGCCACTTATACGCACCTGTCAATCTGGTCATGGATTCTTAAGCACGAAAGTTTTTTTACCTCGATATGAAATATATTGGAATACTAACGGCCAATTCCATTGTCACTAACACACAAGGGATCAAAAGAACATGCGCAATATTGTAAGAACTTTTTTAAAGTACCAACGTATATACCGGACGTAGACTTAATGTAATAATTTTATCATTTTCATGGAGCTGTAGGTGAAACGCGTTCGTTCTTTAGTTTCTTATTACGTGTACCTACACACATACATATACGAAGATATGAAAATTTAATCTTCTCTACAGGGTAAAACTTCAGTCTTGACAAACTCTCTTTGAAACTTAAATACATATGTATAGTATATATTTCCAAACTCCTCGGTACGTGACCTCTCATATAAGCAGGAGAGGAAAATTGATACTAATCAATTTTATGAAAATTTCATGGCTCTACGGTTTCTGCAATTTTGTGCAGAATCCTGTGTCTCGTTAATTTTGTCGAGAACGTCGATCGCGAGAAAACTGGAACCGGTTTAACCGACGCTAGAGAAACGATGAAAATCATCATCGTCCTCATAGCTATTAGAAGCAAAGTACGCACTAAAATACTATCATCATCTAGCGAAGCGTACCGCTCATTCGGTTGTTTCGAAGTATTGAGACTCGATAAAAAATCACATCTAGACATTTTACACCCAATACTCACACATACGTACCCCGGAGCATTTATACCGTCTCTAAAAACTCCCATAATATACCGAGTACTTTAATGCAGAGGAGAGTGCCTGGCGGAAAGTGGACACGCGCGATTGAACGGTAACTCGATTAACGTGACATACTCTGCTCTTGAAACGTCGTTCGATGAAATATACGAGGGTTTTACTCGTAGAGGCGTAACTATAGGTAAAGAAATTTAACCTGACCTGACCCGACCCGATCTGACCTACCTTTGAATGATCTATAACCCGACGGTATCGGTGAGGCGAAACAAAAATCATCGTCATTATTTCGAATTTGAAAAAAAGCATAAACGACATTGAATTCCCACCAGTGATGAACAAGACGTAAACTGCCTACTATCTCCGGTGAAATTTGATAGATGAGCCATAATCAAGGTGATATCCGATGACAGTGATACGTGATACGGTAGGACTAACACACGCTTCGATGGCTTCTTAGAAAAACCGGCTGCAGTGCCGAATTCCGTTTGAACAATTGTCTATCTTGAGTTCGGTTGGGAAGTCAACTATTTTTTTTAATTCGATTCAGATCGTGATTGTCAGTTTTTCCACGCGAAATTTGGACTTTCGAAATGAACGATGTCGTGCGATATGTAGATTGTGTCCAGAGCTTGCTTGAAACTTCTGCACGGTATACATGACAATTGTATATTGGAGTTGCAACCTTGCAATCTCGAGTGAATGTGATACCCAGAGATATGGCGACAGAGATCTAGTTAGTATCTAGTTGGCTAGAGGGACGTTAGTTATCTGCGCCAGAGGTCAGAGGTTATGCAATTTAGGGCATGCTGTCCACCGCAAACTACTCGACCACCTTAGTATTCAACAATTTAACTGTACACGTGTGAATAAAATCTACCTGCAATAACCGGAAGTTATGTGAGAAGAATTCGAAAAATTAGCTAGCTTTTAAAGTCGGTGGAAAATTTTTGACAGATTGCAATAGTATGAGCTAAATAAAAATAGATAATAAACGTGCGTTCGCTAAAATAATAATAGGTGATGGAATAGGGCGGAGAATTTGTGATTTTTATCAAAATTTTTCAAGCACCACCACGATAAACATTGATAGTGATGAACGTGTACGTCTCGTCTATAGCCGATCAATTTTAGATACGTCTGACCGAACGACGTGACGTAATTAGAGATTTTCTTATTTCGTTTCAATTCGAATCGGACGAGCGTTCAATGTTCACTGTTATACGAAGTGAACCTTTGGCAAAAAGAAAAGAAACAAACACAGATTTCGGAATCATTTAGAAATTCCTAATATGAGCGTGTATGTGTAGCAGAACGATTTCGGAAATGGGTTTTAATTCGTTATCGCCATCCTATTGAAGCGAGCAATTGAATGACGTCAATTCTATCGATGCGCGCCATAATATTATTACGCTAATTGTAAGTAAGACGGGAGATCAGACTGCGATTTATTCGCCACTTGACAATACTTGGGGGAAAAATGTACACCGATTGATTCATGATTATGAATTATTGTCATTAGAACTACACTAGTTTTTTGAAATCAAATTGGAAAAGACAAATTAAAAATCTGTTTTTCTCTCGTTTTTTTCCCCAGTTATCAAACCGATTATACTGACCTCACATGCTCACGTATGGCAACAAGATCGTTAACAGTCGGTGTTTATCGATGTTATTGTGACGAGCAACACATCCACATCACTTGTCACTTTCATTATCTAGTACGAATGAGTTTCTCACCTTGTTCACTTTCCATTTGAATGATAATTCATCAATGAGATCGCGCGAACTTTGACTGATCTTATTGAACACTCGTGATGGATAGATTTCCGATTCGCTAATCAAATCACGTTCTTTTAAAAATCAATTAACCCGTGGTACCGAATAACTTCATGTGGATCTTATCAAATCTTTGAAGTGAAATCATCAGATCGCGGTTGATGATCATTATGATCATCGATCACACTCAGTTTACTGATACTAAAAACGATGGAATTGAATCATTTTGCATCCATGCTTCAGCTCTACTTCGTCAGTATCGTCATTGAGTCGTTTGGGTGAGGGCTGGAGTTGCCTGTTCTTCAGTGCGAGTGAATATCTAGAAACGTGAATTATTTCAATATAATTCGAATGAAATCGAAACAATCTCGAATCGCCTTTGACCGTGACCAAGTCTTTCCAACACACCCGTGAACATGTTGGCTTCAGGAGGGTTACGTCAAATGATGATTGCGGTATTGTGTGAGTAAAACAAAAAAAAGAAATCAAATAAAATGAACGATAAAAAATGAAATTATTTGAAAAAAATAAAATAAACGAGAAAAAAACAAGGACTTCTGAATAACACCTTGGTGAACTCGACGACAGGTACACTCGTCATGCTCGACAATGGGTTTCACGACGGATGGGCGACACCGTCGCTTCCAGCCTTACTGGATGAAAATTCCGATATCGAATTAACAGATTCTCAGGGTGGATGGCTGATAGCCTATTTACACGTCGGTATAGCGATTGGTCCGTTATTGGCACTTTATTCTGTGGAAAAAATCGGTAGGAAATGGACACTGGTATTATCTGGATTTCCAAAAATAATGGCATGGGTCATCATAGCATTTGCTTCGAACCGTTATTGGTTGTACTCGGCAAGATTGATCGGTGGTGCAGGATCTGGAATAACTTTGACAGTGACGCCGATTTACATCGGAGAAGTTGCGTGCAAACGTTGGAGAGGAGCCATGAGTACTACTATAGCCGTGATGATAAACGTTGGCACTTTACTCGTCTATACGATCGGTCATTACGTCAGTCGCCAAATGTTGGCCTTGATATGCCTGTCAATTCCGGTTACATTTTTAGTCACCTTCATATGGATGCCAGAGTCACCGGTTTATCTTGTGAGAAAAAATAAAATAACGGATGCTGAAATGGTCGTGAAATGGTCACTGGCGCAAGAAAACGTTACGGAATCTATGGAAGAAATAAAACGTTACGTTTACAGAGACGAAGCTGAGAAAAAGAATAGTTTCTTTGCAAATTCTTTGGAGTTGTTTATCAGACGTGGTAACAGAAAAGCATCGAGAATCACTCTGATTCTATTCAGCGGGTTGATGTTAACTGGAAATGTACCTATCCTCTCATATCAGTCGGAAATATTCGAGCATGCTCATATCGATGTATCGACTGACTTGAGCATAATCGGCGCTGGTATTGCGCTGGTTTTATCCGGTTGGGTTTGCGTCTCGCTGGTTAAATTCACAGGCAAGAGAGTTCTTCTACTCATATCCGCGCCGTTCACATCGTTTTTTTTGGCAGCCATGGCGCTGTATTTCACCCTTGAAAACTTCGGTGTTGATGTCAATTCATGGAATTGGGTACCTCTCGTGTCAATGTATGGCTACGTCATATTTTACGCGGTGGGTTTGGACTCCATGGCCTACGCTTATCAGGGAGAAGTATTCCCGGATAATGTCAAGGCTCTTTCTGCCGTTATTTGTTCTCTTTACTACGCGATACTGGGAATAATCACGATTCAAGGATATCAGGTAACATTTTCATTTTTGATTATTAATTGTTGCTCACCTAATCGAACATGGCGTTTGAAAGCCAGTCGAAAGCATAGATTTTGACCGTTCCTCGATCGTCATTCTCGATCGAATTTCATCCCTGATTTACTTTCACAGATATCAAAGACTATCGGGTGATATTAACAGATGTGTAATTTTTTTCCCCCCACTTCGCTTTTGTAGATAATGCAGGACCACTGGGGAATAGAGGGTCCTATGTGGTTTTTCTCAATTGCAACGTTCGTAGTATGGATTATTATATGGATAATCGTACCGGAAACAGAGGGAAAAAGTCTGGAAGAAATTCAAAGAATGTTACACGAAGAAAAAACTACAAAACAAATCATTTCACGAGCATCAAGTTTTATTTTTGAGTGACATTTGAATGAGGAACTTATCTAGTTGTCAGATAAGCAAGAACGAGGATAATTTTTCGACGAATGAAATCGATCGGGAAACACCCCCTTGTATGAAGAAAAAGGGAAGCTCTACTCACCTCACTCCAACTACCAGATAACCATCTAACTTATTTTTATATTCACGCTTTTCTGGATGAGCTACGAGTACTTATAATACATCTTCATCACTTTCTCTTTTGTGCTTTGATTTAATTAATTTAAGAATGATGTGCCTCATCTTCGCAAGTTTAATTTCTGAATATCGTGTTTTACGTGTCATCGTTAAAAAATAATGTAAAATCAAGTAAAGTTTGTTCACAAAAAGATTATCACAAATTGTCATCCCTCGCAGCTTTCTTCACACTAGCTTCAAATCTATTTCAAAGGCACGATGTTTTTAAATAGAAATTGATCTTCACGTCGATCCATCTATCGGTCTTTTTCATTCAATTTTACAGAGCAGCCTTTTCAGAAGTACGACAGCTGAACAATAAACCTATGGATAACAATGTTGTTTTCAAGGATACGTACATAGTGCACTGGGTTTATGATAAGTGAAAATCTATGAAAAATAAAGAAAAAAAACATGATGGTTTGGTATCACCAACGCAGAAGTTTTTTAGCTGCTGAAAACTTGAGTTTTTCTTTTATTTTTTCATATTTGATCCTCTCATCGAATAAATATTGAGGATGGCTCAAAAGCTAGCTGCACTTTCGATGTAAAATAAAATCTTTGCACAAAAACTTTCGAACGGAACAACTGCGGCTATTATCTATTCAACGTTTCAAAAGAACTGAGAGATTATTATAATTTCAATTGTTTGAAGAAACAACAGAAAAAATGTAGATACGCGATTCCAACGTACGCCAGTCCAAGGCAAAAGTAGATCTCGTGAGTCGGGTTGAATAAACTATTTTTCAAGCGTTCAAACGTAGATATGTATCCCGCCATGCACATACGCATACCTCGCGCAGGTTTTCTGTTATCCCAAGCTTACACCTGAATTAATTTACGTACGGTGGGTATGTGGAGTGTAAATGTGTAGCATATACGTATGTATATCACGAGAGTAAATTATACGACTCTCAGCATGAGCGGTGAGCTGTCGTGAGTTGTCAAATACAATTTTCACAATTTTTCATCCCTCTAGCCCTGCAACTTGGCCGACATTTTTTTTTAAACGTTTTTTCAACAAATAGAAAATATTCCTTGTACAACGCGTAATGTAGATGAGTTTTATACCTAAACTTTACCCCACAGCTCTGCAGCAGGCGCTGCAATTTTAGGTGTTTTTATATTCTTTATTCGTATGCTACGTTCACATACATGGAATTCGCAGGCATCGCTTTAGTTATTCATAGAAACTTTCGCATCCGTATATTTCATCATTACTCTGATGCTGCGCAGCTTTCATGGCAGGATGCAAACGTGTATTTTCAACGTCAACGTGTGTGAAACTTTCCAGTTTATCGAATATCAAGCATTTGGCATTAAAGTATTGAATTTGAACGATGCCGCGGCGATGTATGGGGCGTTGGTTCTATTTTCAATTAAATATTCCGGCCGTAGACAGTTGATCACTTTTTTTTCGTCTATAAATCCTTTTCTGCGTTCGGAAAATTCTGCCGTACAAAAAAAAGCGATAAAAACTTTTTGGAAACAAGCGTGTAGCAGGGAAGCTATATTAGTGTAAACTAACCGCACTAACGGAACTAAAATAACTGTCGTCTGGGAAGAGAATCGCGATAATCCAGAAACGTCGACTGGTCTTAACTTTCAACAGTGGTTTGAGCATCATCATCGTTACAGAGAGTAGCAGCAACGGTAGCATCGGCATCGCCACAACCACAACAGTAACAGCCTCTTCAACTTCTCCTCATACGCTCTTATTAGATAAGTTCTGAACGCGTTAGTTGAACGTTGGAGAAGCTCAGAGACTGTAAGCTGTTTGGACGAGAAGCTACCTAGCCAGCCTGCTAGCTGTGGCTCAAACGGAAGGGAAGCTTTCATCCAGAGTCAACGAGCGATGTAACTGTCCGAAAATTAGCCGAGACGCAAGAAGATCGAAGTTTGATACATTACTCAGGTTTCTTGAGAGGCAGTGATCGGTGATTACGTGCAAAGTTCTATCGGAACTGCACATTGCACGTTCGCAGGATGGACTTTAGAATGTAATTTTTTTTGAATGTGTGACAACAGCGGTATAGTACAAAGTACATATGTATCTAGAAAATTAATGTTTACCCCTCATCCCAGGTACCCCTGTACCGAACCAAGACCCAGCTGAAGCTAAGCCAAACAACCCTGAAGATCAGCCATAGTAGAACCGCATGATAAATGCCGTGCGAAACAAGAATTTCAATTTGTGGTCGCACGTGACCCGTTTACAGAATAACTCGGGACTTTCAAGGACGGTTTTCCAGTCTCGTTTTACAATCGGAACAGGTGAAAAAAGAATATTAATAAATAAATTGAACACCTTCACTCATAACGTGAAATAAAAAAGATAAAAATAGTTTCGAATAATTCGAACTGTTGCAAAGACCATAGTTAAACTTTGGGATAAAGTCGAGTGACGTTTTGGTTTTTCAAACGACCACAGCGTGTACTTTTTTTACGTTGGCCGATATTTGTCCTCTTCGATCTTTGAAAGGGGGGGAAGGGAAATAGAGGGTATTTATTTTTTTATCCTTGTATATGTGGAGGATCAACCCGCCATTAACGAAAGAGCCATTTACTCGATTGATTAAAACAAGCCCTTTGAACGCATGCTGTACCACTTAAGCCCACCTGCGAAATAACAACGATCCAAGCATATTTCACGAGAGCTACTCTAATCTCTCAAAGCCTGTGTAATATAATTAAGCTTACATGCACTCGCGAGGGCGCATTTGATCGCAAAAACGCAAAAAATAAAAGAAACCAATGAAATGAAACAAAATAAATGATTCGGAAATACATGAATATAAAAAAAAAAAACAACAGGGTGCCGTATGCGAATGGTTCAGGAAAATTTCATCGATAGAAAAATAATTTCGACGGTTGAAAATTGTTCAGCAAACAAAAATTGTGCCTTCTGCCTATGCTGAGTTTGACGTTGTTCAAATTTCTTCTGCTTTTCTCTCTCAAGCGTTATAATATGAGGAGAAAGTTTTTAGAGGATCATCGCCATTACCACTACTCACAATTTTTTTTCTGTTTTTTTTTATTAATCAACGTCCACTGCTGACGAGGTATTTTGTTCGATGGCTCGTACCTTCTATCTACGCGTATACATATACCGGCCGAAATTCTGTAAACTTTATTTCCGTAGGGAATGAAGAGAGTAAATAGGAAATAGGGTTGTTTCCTTTTTAATTCAATCTCGCAAAACGATTTTCACCGGCGTAGCACGTGCATAGAACAGGCGGCGATCACCGCGTATACGTATAGGACGTGACATCGTGTTAATACAAATTTTTGTTTGTAAATCACCGCAAGAATCCGGCGCGTAAGTGAACCCACAAAAAAAAAATCAAAGTTAGTAGAGCAAAAAAATTCACATTTCCGCGATTTTTTTTTTTCAATAGATCGTAGAAATCATCCAAGTGACAAAGAACACTAACGGGCATTACCAGGGTGTGAAAAAGAAGATGACCTAATAAAAGATACAGGCGTTCAGCTGCAGTGACAAATTTTCCAATTTTCGTTTCGCCAATTTCTCCAATTTCTTCCCTTCTCTTTTTCCCACCCCAACATCTCCAACTCGACCACGTGTACGGCATGTAATTTTACACCGTCGTAATTTTTCTTGAAGCACGTGCCAAACGATACAAAACTGCGATATTGTCAGTTCGAAGATACCGCCGCTCAGCAGCACGCCAACCCGCTTTGTCAATTTCCGGAAGGGTACCAGGTGCGACGTTCAACACTCTACGAGGTCGAGGGGTGGCGAGTAGAAACTTTGTGCAAAATTTCGGCGTACACAAAACAAAATTGTGGGTAAAACGTATACCTGGTACGAAACAACCCACGTTAAACCCAACAACCGGTTAGGTTACGTAAAAGTATACATCCGTTCACGAAATGAAAAAAAAAAGAAAAAAAATTATTCTCTGACGGATCACGTCATTTCTCAGAGTGTTTGTAACCTCCGGAGACGGTAACTAACTCGCTACAACCTCTAATGCTTTCTCTTCACCCTTCAATCTTAATGCCCATCGTCATCGGCATCGTCATCACCATCGTCGCGAACGCTCGACGAGTTAAGCGACCGGAAGTGGACACACAAAGGATTGTCGGAGGCGTTATTCTGTTCCACTTGAGGTACTTTAAGCACAAGACATTATCGCTTCTGGCACAGATTTTAGCGGTTCTTAATTGCTTTGACCGTACAGATAGGTAGATATAGAAATAGAGAATTCCACCGATAGCGTATAAAGGCCATTCTGTGCTCGTATAGATACGTCACCGGCACCATCTAATATAATAGGGAATCGTCCAATCAACCGTTGATAGCGTATAGTGTGATAAAGGGTAATCAATTCGAGAGCTAACACGTCGCGAGGATCATCGTCTAGGTCAGAGAGGTCACGAATCGGGGTCCGCATACCCCATAGACCGATACTTGATCTCGCCAACAATATATTTATCCCCTTCGTTCGTTCACCGTTAAATTATATCACGCCTCCAATTTTTTCGAGTCTTCGCTCGATTCATTCTCGATTTTCGATTTTCATCGACAATCGCCGATCGATCTGAGGAAATAATTGATAAATTCAGCGATCTCTACGGATCGGAAGGTTAGCCATCCCCTTTAACACCGTTCCTCGTAGTACGTCCAAGTGTAGCGTGCATCGGAGAGGAGTAAAGTAGAAACGCGGTGGTGGTTCGCGTACGTTGAAACTTTGAGGAGAATCGTGAGCATCGATTTGTAGGTAGCGAGCGTGCGGACGAGGAGGAGTACAGGAGTGTACGGTAGCGTATAACCTTCCTTACCGGGACTATCGGGGCTTGTTAAACGCTAAACAATACCCGGTTATGGATATTCTCAACGCACTACTTATTGTTAGCCAGGTCGCGATGTTCTCCCTATGTCTAATGAAATAGCCGTCCGCACTAGAGCCGCCGTATACAACAACCGCTAGTTCCACCCGCATTATGTCATTACGCCCTACAGATATCATCCGGTGCCGCTTTACTCCGTCGAGGAGTAACATGTATGCCGGTGGTGGTAGTGGTAGTAACGGCAAGGGTAGTTTACCACCAAAACTTGGTAACGTGGGATCGGAGTTGCTGACGCCACGCTATACTATAGGTATTGTCATCTGAAACCAATTAGCTGATGAACGATGTTGCGTACCTTCGCATAGTTGATAGTTACTACATACCAGATGGTATTGGTATCTATTCACACGTACAGGGTGTTCCATTCGCATTTCAACGGATATTGCGAACTGAAAACCAGAAGGATAATCGAACGTGGAAATATCTTGGAAAATATTCATCTCTGAATTGTTTTCAATTTTCAACAGATCTTTCGGCGAATGGATGATCGCGATTCGGTAAAAACTTACCCATACATTTTCGCGGTATTTCCAAAATTGAGACATTTTTTCCCTCACTGCGATACGAATTCGAACGTCTTTACAAACCCGAATCGACTGCGCGACAGTTTTACCTGGTTTCAAATGAAACGTCGAAAAATTCGGAACATGTATTTTTACGTCCATAATAATTATGTACAGGTATGTAATAACTAATGCATGTGAAAACGTATAAAAAGTATAAAAATAAACCGTACGACGACGACTGAGGTGCAAAGTGCAAAATGCAGGATGCGAATAAAGTGTGCGAAAAAGTCACGCACAGACGATAAAGAAAAAAAAGGGGAAAAAAAAAGAATGGAAGAGAAGAGGTACTCGACTCGAATCTCCGACACTCTCTCGAGACTCGACTCTCCCCCGAAGCGAAGAGGGGACGCGAATATTTTTCCGTCCGAATATCTGTCTTTGACTTTATCTTCGTAGCGTCCAAGACAATTATAATACATTTAGCTATGATTGCGATTCGATTATCCTCAGAGAGAGAGAAACGATACGGCTCCGTAACGTCGCACTTCCTACTCTCATTGAGCCACGTCGATGCAATTACTGGACCAGTATTACGCTCAAATTGAAACATCCTGTATACGTTCCCGGAATTTCGCGGCATCTCGTACGATAACCATATACATGTGTTTACATGTATGGCCTACTTCCGATCGTTATAATCTAAACATGCATATACATCCCCGATATGCACGACCGATGTACACGCCATACGTGAAACACGCATCGATTTAGCGCGAGTACGTGTGCTATTATCCACGTACGGGGCACCCCAAGAATAATAGCGACGTATTCCGAACAGGGGTCGAAATTCGCATGTCGCGAAAATTAAAGATGAAAAGGAGTGCGTGGGCGGAAGGGAAATGCGATTCTACCACCGATCGTGTTAAATTATTGAGCAGCGAGCGAGCGCAGGAGGGTATAAACCGTAAGTGGCACGAGTTCGAGTGCGAAGATTCAAAGTAAAATTTTCGACGCGAGTTGTGAAAATTGCAAGGAAATCAAAAATTTTCTTCCATATATTTTGACGTTATATTTACGGTTATAGGTTCTCCATCGAATTACTTCCGAATTTCCATAGATATTCATACTTCTTCCATACGTATAGAGTGTATATTATTGGGTAGAAAATATATGACGACGATGCGTGGTACGTGCGGTACGACGAATGATCGATCTCTGTCTACTGCGAGCGAAGTGAAAAGGGGCGGTGTTGGGTGCGTGGAACGAGGGGGTGTAAGGGGCCGGGGGGTCTAGTGATAAGGGTTTTCATAACCAGAGAGTAGGGAAGCAGGTGCGTCTTTGCCGGTACGATCCTATGCGGGGCAGAGGAGAGTGGAAGCTGGAGCTCCCCTTCCTCCCTCTTCTCTTCCACCACCCATTTCCATCATACCTCATCTGCAGGTTGTTCCCCATCATAATGGTCCATACGCGTTGAGCTTTCCGCGTTTCAGGTTACAACTTCTATGGAGAACCAGTTTATCACCGAGGTTGTCGTCGCCCGTTAGAATCCATCGTCGTTTATTTCATTCCATATTCAAGCACTATATCATGTGACGCAACTCAGCTGCTCTGGATACCGCTGCTGCGTTTCGCTATAAATTATTTTTGCATTTTTTCTGTTTATTCATTTTTATTCTTTTGCTTTCTCATGAGATTAAATAATTTGTGCATAAATTACATCGGCTACCTTGTCGTCGCCCCGAGGACAAATCACATTTTTCTAGTTCTCGTGCGAGAACGAAAAAAAGATGAAAGTTTGGCAGGATTTGCTGACGAGTTTATAAGCTTCGATTCATGTTTCGAAAGTTGAGCGGCTTTTTTTGGTCCACCAAGTCGCGATTTATAAAAACGAGACGGTATTCGCTCGGTAATCGTTTATCAAAGGTCATATACCTCGAGATAAAAAGCTCACTGATCCATTTTCTACAAGGCTAGTAAACAACATCGTTTGTCATTAGAACGGACGTACGACGTCTTGGTGCATTTCGAAATTATTTTACCCAACTTACGCGCAACTCTTAATACACGCTCGTATATTTTATTCGAAAGTTCAAAACTGAGAAACAATATTTATTAGCGGAATGGTGGAGAACAATCGAAAGGGGTGTAAATGGCGTCAGGATCGTCGCGTATATTTAGGGCTAGACATTCGTAACGAAGATCAATGTGCAGACCGAGTGAAGAAGAAGGGTAGATATAATAGTACGGTTGATAAAAAATGTAGACAAAAAAAACGAAAAAGGAGAAAACAACTCGCAGTTTTGGTCTGGCTTTGTCGCGGTCTACGGATTAGACCGAAGCGAAGCAAAACTGACCTTATTTGCTCGGTGACCTCAGCCCCGGGGCTCTCCCGGTGCAGAGAACAAGAGACGAGGGTTGGACTGATTAGCGCGACTGTCCCGCTGTATTCCCTCAGGGCAATGAGGAATTTCTCTGACTCCTAGTTGGGAGAAACGCTTCAACCAACCTGTACGTGAGTTCGTCCGTTCGTCTTTTTTCGTTCATGATGGAAAGTCTTATCATCCGCAGATTGTCTAAGACGTGATATTAGCTAGCCGGAGTAAAAAGACAAAAGCTCAGAAATCTTTGTTTTCATTATATTTCTTTCCCCCAACTTTCTCACCGGCAACACCTTTGCCCTTCACCTTTTCCGCTTTTTAGACACCGTGATACTCATTTTTCACTGATGAAAGATTCAGATCTATCTTTTCTTTGCCACATTTAATCATGTAAAAGTCACCGTGACAGCGAGCAGTGATATTTGACACGAAATCACACTATCGGCGCAACGATCTTCATAAAATAAAAGTTCGGTCAGGTAAAAACCCTTTTTCTTCATTCAGACATTTCAGATAACAATTAAAATGTGATCACGATTCGGCGTTCCGTACAATCCTTGTGTGAAAAAAAAAAATACATCTCAAGAACTCGCTTTCGATCGATTATTATTACCTGAGATAACAATTTCATGATGAAGAAAATTAATGCTCGTCAAAAATCACCCTCTCAGCGGAGCTTTTTGGTAAAATCTTTTTCAAACTAATAATAAAATCTTCATAACCGTGCCGAATTTCGGTGTAGGTATACATCGGATGAGGTGGCTGGTCTACTTTTTGAAACTGCAGCGAAGCAAAATATTTCTAACGATGAAATAAGCATCGTCTTCGTACATCAGGTATGGCTGGGAGACGAGGAGCGTGTAAGAACGGCTAAAACGGGGTGCAAAGGGGGTGAAAATGGGGGTGACTGTAGGGTGGAGTAATGCGGGATCTGAACCCAACGCCAGGGGATGATATACGACCTGAAAATTAATATCAATTTACAACAAAGTTGCGACCATACCAAAGGTGGGTAGGGATTGCTGCTGGAGTCCTGAAGGATGCTGAGAGGGCTTCGCCAGTATTACGATTGGCAAAGTATAACAAGTTATATGTAGCTTCGTACCTTTCTCGTACACCGTTGCAAAAAAAAAAAACAAAAAAAAATTCTACAAGAAACGCCCTGTACTCGAGATTCTCAAAACTGATGGACAAAAAAACATTTTTTTCTTCTCCTTTGTACAATCCGACGGTTGTAACGAAATAAAGTTTCATCCAGAGTGATCCGTGGATGTTTTCCGAAAGTATTCGAAATGAAGAAACACTTCTCCACTCTCAAACGAATAGGTGAGACTCCTTATTTAATTTCTTCTTTATTTGTATGTTTAATCATTTTCTGCTTTCATTTTTATATACATTTTTTTATTTTTATTCTTCTTTTATAATACCTATAATAACCGCGGTCAAACTTTATCCCGCAGAAGGGAGGAGGTCTGCAAAGTAATAATAAGCGATCTCTGGATATCTAAGAAATTCTCTGCTGCACAGGGAAAATCTAATAAAGTTTAATCGTGGAGGAAGAAAATTCACGGGAAAGTTATTCGATGCCCAGAGAAGAAAAAAAATGAAGAAAAAAAAAGAAAAAGGTACAGAATGAAATAAATAAACGTATATATAGGATATAACATTCAGAATTGATTATACAAGGAGTCTCGGAGTAAATTCAATGCGGCAAATGGTGACTAATTAGTACCGTGTTTCGTTGACGCGTTACTCGGACATCCAGGAATGTTCGTAACAGGGGTGGGGGTCACGAATTAAATGTCAGTGAAGTGTAACCACAGTAGGCGCAAGTATCAAGCCTCAACGTCACAAGGGGTGATTCGCCAACCTGTTTAACTGCTCCAGGCTCCTGCAGGGAAATAACTGCTCTTTCTCATTCTTTCTTCTCTTCTTCTCAATCGATAATGAAGATAATCGTCGTTTTTTGTTCGTCACTTTTCCATTCCTCTTTTCATTTACACCAAGATCGATTCGATTTGCTGTGGAGATGATTTGTGTTTAAAAAAAAAAAACTTGTGTAAATTTGATATATATTTTTTATTTTTGTTCTGTTATTTTTGTGCACGTATCCGTTTACCAGGGTATAGTCATTGAAAACCGTTGAAATATGTGTGAGCGAAAAATCTATCAAAGCGTGTAATAATTTTTTACCCTCCCCCCCAACATTTCACGAATATACGTCGGTACCAAAATATATACGATGATAGCAGCGATGCGAGTTCGTTAACTCGGCTTAAATTTCGCGGTTGACATGATCGTTTTGAGTCAAGCATTCTGAGGGGATCGCCATTGCATGTAGAGGGTATAACGTCCTCTGTATCATGTATACGCGGCATCGCATTACACGCTTAATATTTCACAGTACCAACCCCTTTATATGTGGTGTAAAAAGGGAAAGGTATGGGTCGGTAGGTAAAGCAGGTACAGGGTGCGAAGGGTAGCCCATCCTCCGGTAGCCTTCGCACCTTTGTCGTAACTCTCGTTCACGGGCTTACACTATAATATATATAGCGTTACCGCATGCACCTTAATGGCCCGGCTATATTATATTTGCATAACCATCTACACGTATAACTCCCTCAACCCCCTTATATCTGCAGTGTAATTATCGGAGGATCGATATTTTGAGCTTTGAAAATATATTTAGGAATCTGAAGACCGGCACGCACAAAAAGTGCACAGGAAAATATGCTAGGTGAAGAAAAATTGACGCTGAGTCGAATGTATTGATGTCGTCTACTGAAGGATTATAGAGAGTGGAAGGGTGGAATTTTAGCGGAATTTTTTTATAAACGCGTCTATATTACTACTATACATACCTGTGTCGAAGAAATGTTGAATAATAACTCAGGGGCGCATCGATGACGCGTGAGAAAAATGCGAATCGTATTTCTTCGTTCACTCATATTCTGTGAGCCGGGAATCCAGCCGTACGTTCCAATCAGCTGAGAAAAAAAAGAGAAACGAAACGCATCCTGCGAAGGATTAATTGTAAGGTATTCGAGTCCCGCACGATCATCGTACTATAGATATAGAAAAGTTTGCTGGAACGCTATGCAGGGATTGGATGGCGTTTCTAGGTTTGATACTGCCAAACCGCACTTCCAATAAATCAGGCTGGTTCAACGGCGTTTAATTAAGGCAGCGGGCCTACGCCTTGCGGTGTAATGGGTCGAAGCTTCCAGCGGCCAAATTCCTGCCCATCCAGCAACTACCCTCCTCCACATCCCCTGGCGCTAACTCAAGCATGCGAGGGTTACACTACGTGGATCTTCGTACAATCCGTTCGCTCGATTCGCGAAGAAAAGAAAATTGGAACCCGTTGCAATCTTCTACGTCCGGGACCGATGCCTATCGCGAATTGATAATCTTTAGTTTCACACGATGGTTCGATGCAAGGGATCGGTTTTTGAAATAGAGAAAAAGAGTGATTTTTTCATCCGGAACTCGTTAATAACACTGATAAAAGTCATCATCACTAGCATTTTTTTTTCAAGATGAAAAAAAGATCAAAAACATGGGTTTCAACTCCCGAGGTACCTCGCCTCGGTGAATCCTTATTGGAAAACGGTTAAACCTTGGCATTGTTATATCTATAGCTAAGGTAGCTGTTAGGTAGTCGCTCCGAACTGCAGGGGATGGACTTTGTTTGACCAGGTCTTGGTCGCACGAATCCACGTACCGTGTATGTTTAACCAAGTCGATGTCAAACACGCCTGATTTCCCATTTGAAGCAGCCAAGAGCTGCGGAACGCCCGAAAAGTACGTAAAGGGGCTCCCAGGATTTAAATAAAGATGGCTGCTGGATGCTTAACAATGTAGGGATAAAGAATAATAATAATAGTAATAAAATGCGAAAGATACAGCACAGCGAAAGAGACCGAAAAATAGCTTCGGACTATAAAAAGTTATTTTCTTATTTTTTTTTTTTATTTTGCAAAAAATTCGGTAACTTAATTAATCTGCGGCTTACAGGATTTTTATGACTGATAAGAATAGCTTGCCATAATCCTTACATATTGTGAGGCGGGAGAAATTTTTTCGAAATATAGTATACTATTAAAATTGCAGACTTTTTAAAGTTTACTTGGGTACACAGTTTTCGCAGGTTCGTGAATTATATCGTCATTAAGTAAAAAACGTATCGCTATTATCAGGTTTCGCTGAGCAATTGGGAGCAGCTTATCTCATTCTTCAGGTTGTAAAAACAAGACTTCTCTTATCATTCGGAAATCCAAAGTGAAAATAACTCGAAACCCAATACATGTTAACGAAATATTTCTGTTCGTGTTTCAGGGCTCTTGAGACTGCAGCAAATATACCAAGGATTGAGACCTGGCAACGATTCCTTTCAAGTAGAAACCGTTAAAAGGATACAAAACATGTCGGAGGCTATCGACTTCCTACGAAGCCTTGAGGAATTGAGCAGGTACGCGCGAAATGACTATTTCATTTTTTCGATCAGAATTATGAGTAATTATCGGTAAACTTCTAATCCCGTAACGAAACTCAGTTGTGAATTTTCACGACCGGTATCGCAAAGTACACGTACTTTACATTACGCCCGGTTCGTGCTAGGAAAATTAGAAATGGATGGAATTTTTTTTGCTCCGTTTTGGATTATGAAGATACGTGGTTCCTTTTTGGAAGAAAAAATGAATATATATTATACACCCTGTATAGATCATCCAGTATTTCAGTAGGGTGAGAATTTCAACGGCATCTGTCACGGTGGCGCGTTGCGGGTAGCGCTGCTGCCATTTTCATTGGAGAGTGAACAGCCCTGAGGCTAGCTGGTCAGCTAATAACGTATATCTCTCGGACAGTGTACCGGCTAGTTTATTACAGTTTAGAATACCCAGTAGGTATATACGAGGTATACGAGAACTAATAGATGACCATCGTCCCTTTCCCTTCTCTCTTTACTTCCCCTCGTCCAGTTCCTGTGTCACCTTGTCCTACGGTTACTTCAACTCCAGAATATAGACCGTGCCAGAGACCGCAGGATCCTCAAGAGACAAGTTTCTTGCGGTTTTAGAGCTTTGCGGTACCTCCGGGCACTGTGTACCGCTGTACGCACACGGTGGACACAAAACGTTATATTCCCATAACAACCGAGCTACCTTTACACCCCAAAAAGACATTTAACATCGTGTATTAAATTTGTCTACAACGATAGTTTTTACCCAACGCCACATCGATCAGGACTCGGATGACAAAAAAATCTCGAGTTCGTCGCACGGTCGGAGAAAGCACATAAAATCATCGGGTATGAAATAATATTTGTGGTTTTTTGTTTGTTCGAAATATTTCAGATGGAGCAACAAATACGTCGTCCTCGATTGTCCAACGGAAATGGCGAAGGACATCGTAGTCAGCCACGTGAGGGACGTTGCCCTGGGAAAACGAACTTATCACTATCTTCTGAGTGGATTGGTGAGAAATTTTCTGCTCATATCTATGGAGTGTGTATTAAATGAGAGCAACGTAAGAAGATTCCGCAGCAATGGTAACAGCAAGGGGATTAGATGGAGGATAAGTAGGAGCGGTAATAGGAGAGCAAAGCACCTTCTATCCGCGACTTAATAATACACTCGGAAAATAAAGCAGCCGTGAAATTTCCAGAAGCTGCGCCCGTTACCTATACATATAATTTCTTGCTCCAACGCATCACTCCGCGAACCGAAATACTTTTATTTGATATTCGTTACCGAGGTTTTCAGCCAACAATAAACGGTTACGGGTGGCATGTATCTATCCGTTTGGATGAGGTATGACTAATGAATTGATATTAATTTTTTTTATAAGATTAGTTCAGCGCAGGCGCGTATTAGGAATTGCGGAATAGCAAATTGCAACGTGTATCCCCGGGGACTCGTAATTTCAGGTAGGTAACGGTTCGCGCGGAAATGCCCCAGAGTGTTTCAGTTACTCGGTGTTAATATTGACATACCGTTAAAACATTAAACATTTTAAGGAAATGGAATCCGTCAACATTACCAGACGAATGTAAACATAATTATGAGAGATTTCCCCAAACTCTACCGCGTACTTCTCATTCTCGTTCTCGTCATTCTCACCCTCGTTCCCTCAAACCTCCCCCGCTTCTCCCGCTCGCATCAACATCCGCAACTTTGCAGTTTTCCTCGTTCCTTTTTTTCCTTTTCTTTTTCTTTTTTTTTTACCCGCTGCCTTTCAGCCGCCGTTCGGTGCTTTCGTTCGGCATACTGATAAATTTTTTTTTCCTCTTCTTTTCTCTCGCGATTAATCGGAATTCCGAACTACGCCGTGAATAATCGGTATTTGTCGTTGGTCGTTGGTCAACCGGTGGTCAACGAGGACCTTTGGCGCTGATTGCAATTGTAGTATTTCTCTCGAATTGGAAAACTGAGTTTAGTTTTCCCCGCTGTTATATTATCAGATAATGGACGACCGTTGGGAGAGTGAGGTGATCGAGTACGGAGCGATCAACATCACCGGATTTCGCATCGTGGACGCCACTAGACGACATGTCAAGGAGTTCCTCTCGAAGGAAGGCTGGCGCCGCCTCGACCCGACTACTTCTCAAGGCGCCGGTCGAGAGTCCATTTCCGTTAGTATACATATACCTTATACATATATATATATTATATCTTTGGGGCACACATATATGTATATTTTTATATATATCATCCCCTTTCGCTGTATCCATATGTCTATCTCAACATTTTCATTCGATACATCTATAAACGCCAAGATAATATCAATACACCCGTATCGACTGGAAATAACTACATATGGAATAAAGTTAAAATGAATGATGAAAAACGACGAAATAAGTAAATAAATTCGAACTGAGATTCGGTAGAACATCATTCTTGAAATAACAGTAATTGAGAACAAAAAAAAAAAGTACTCTCACGTGTATATGATGTGTAATTGAAATGGGAATATATAATAATTTAATACCACAACTGCGGGAATCGTAAAAGAAAGGAAATAAAAATATGAAATTATATACATATATTTATAGCTAGTCTGCACAACTGCAGCAGTCGCAAAATCTGTCTCTGCATATCCAGTACCAACAGCAGTAGCGAAGTTATACTTGAAATGCAAGTTTTATTCGAATATTTTCACGGTTCGTTGCGATGAAATGACGACCTGCACTTAATTTTTAATTTACGCCCATTTCTAATAATGAGTAGGTGCGCAGGGTACGTATACGTATATAAATGCAACCTAAGTTTATAACTATATACATCTTTGTTTATATGTAATATATACGCGACAGTCAACTGTTGAGATAATAAAATTACACAATATTATACCAGAGGGTCGCTTTTAACTATACGAATAAAATAAATGAGAAACTTTTGCCGTTGCAAAATGAAGATATCAGGGGAAGCTTTTTTCTTTTATTTTTTATTGTTATTTTATTTTCACATCCTGTTGTTACTATCATTATTATCATGTCGTTGTCATTTCCTGGTGAAACAGAGTATAGTCAACAAATTGTTCAAATCATGAATAATTGCCGGGTGGTTAGAAGAGACCCGAGAATTTTTCGTTTCGTTTTATATAAATGCTACGTTTACTCATTTTGGGCGACGGAATTTCCACCGTACCCCTCGCCCTGGAATTGTGCAATTTTGAGCAATCGATAACTCAGGTGTCGAATGAAGAAACAAAAATTTTCAGGCCCAAGCCGCTCTCATGTACGACGCGGTCTTCGTTCTCGTCGAGGCGTTCAATAAGATATTGCGAAAAAAACCTGAACTCTTCAAAAACAACGTTCGACGTCCCGGTGTTGCGGGAAGTACCAGCGGCGGAAGTAGCAGCAGCAGCAACAGCGGCAACAATCATCCAACGAATGGAACTCGAGCTCTCGACTGTAACACCAGCCAAGGATGGGTCACCCCTTGGGAACATGGAGACAAGATATCACGAATCCTTAGAAAGGTATGATCGAATTTATACTTATTCAATATCGGGGTAGCAACATTTCGAAAAATATTCAGACGCTGCCGATAATTTTTTTTTCTCTCATACAGCGATAAGCTTGAACGATTACTCGATTTTTTGTTCGAGAAGGAACAAGAAGAAGTTTTCGAATCGTTGCTACCCTCATAAATGTTTCTGGGAGAATGAAAACAAAAAGATTTACCGGAATGCGTGAGGTCTGTGAAACGAAATATCTTTGAAGATGTAGGTTTTTATACAAGAAATCCATCGTTTTCCGGCCGATACGATCGACGGTGGTGAAGCTAGCGTATGTTAAGATCGGTAGGCGTCGAAGTATGTAGGTCTCTGGATGTAACGTACGAACGCTGCAGCTGGTATTGGTGGTTCGTACAAACCCCGGTATGTCTGTGGCTGACAGTAATTGCGACTTCTTTCGACTTTAGCGGAATTCCTAGCGTTGAGAGATGTAACCACCCCTTCCCTCCTTCCCCCTTGCAAAGTATAACTATATATATATATATATATATGAGGGTAACTGCCCGACGCTCCATAGCTCCGTGCGCTACCCTCCTTCTCAATTTTCCCACCGAAAACCACCACCTTCAGACTCTCAGCCAAGTCTCGACTTTACTCCCTTCCCCCTTCTCAATCCTGACAACTCGGGGCATACTATATACGTGTATAGGGTGGTACCGGTAACCATTTACCTTAGGATAGAAGCTGACGTCTGGATGGGGTGTGCAAACAAACTTTAGGATGTTCCTTCGATGTCTAAATGAATCCTTCAGATTCGACTCCTCGAATTCACCGACGTTACTGACGGTATATTATACCTTCCCTAGCTTTTGGTGCCCGATGCAAATAGGTAGTGGGGTACTCACAAAAGTTTCAAGGGCGAGAAAACTCTTCGGTAGACGAGTGCGTACACCGTACATATACCTGTGTATTTCCGCACGTGCCGTTTAGCCGCGTGAAATGCACGTGCAACATCGCTGCAAATATTATTCCGCACTATCACCCGAAGTACAACGCGTGTATCTTTTAACGAAAGACTAACGGAGGAAATATTGATTTCGAATTTCGGGTGTATGTGGAAAATTATACACATGGTATGTGCGGTGTATCTGCTCTTTGTAAAGGACTTTATTTCTTGTGGTAGATAGCAGCGATTCTTTGGAATTTCTGAACAGAGCCGATCCCTTTGACTTTAGTTTGGTAGCGGAAAAATGTTCCGCTTTTCGATTGAGAAGTTTGAAAATCGAGTTACGTTAGTCTCGAAGTCGATGTTATGTATCCATACTCGTACAGTATAGTATAGTATAGGTATAGGAGTTATATAACCTTACTTATAGGTATTATAGTCGTCGTCGTATCTCGTCGTCTATCAAGTTAACGGGGTTTGAGAACCCAAGAGAATATTATAAAGTCTCTTTCGATCTTTTCTATATAAAAGTTTTTTCTACTAGAGCTATAGTATGGATATCCGAATTGCCTTATCAACGAGTTTCTTACATCCGGAGCAGGTACATGTATAATATATTTATATACATCTATACGTGCGAATCGCGATACTCGAGATCGGGCAGATACGGTGAGAATTCTTCTTGTTTCTAAGATCAATTCCGAATTCTCTTTAACAAAACTTTTGGACTACGTAAGCCACCTCCGCGTTACTTCCGTACGCGCATTCACTGAGACTTTGCAAAAGAGATAGCTCGGTTTCAAAGCCTATGTAGAATTATGCTGTGAACTCACGCTGCATACAAGGGTAGTTCGTTTCGCATGAAAAATGTAAAGGGGTACAGTTTTGATTTTTTTTGCGATTTTTGGGTCAAAAATTAATCTCGTGTCGGTTTGAGCGTATTTTAACGTCTTTAGAGCTCAGGAATCCGAATGTACTTCGAGTTCACATGACTAATCCATAGAACTCCGTGTTTCAACGTATATAAGGTATGTTCCTTTACGTTCAGTTTGGTCCTCTCGTCTGGATGCTTTCCCAGCTCGCTTCCCCATTACCATCATCATCATTATCCCTTTCATTTCATTTCTCAGCTTCTGAATTCTGGTAACTGGTAACTGGTAACTCTCCGCTCTTTTCCTCACATCAGTCTCCGTTCTCTGCTTGCTCGCTTCCTTGCTTGCTTCCTTCCTTCCTTCCTTCCTGAATGACTAAGACTCCTGAAACGCCAGTTCTGAGAGAACAGCTATAGCTGCCTTTTAGTCAAAATCAGTGCCAGCCAACTTGATCCAGTAGGCATACGTGTGTGACGTCGCATTACTCAAAGTATAACTTGTGCTCAACGCACCCGCTTTGATATGCTGCAGAACTAACAAAAGAGCAACCGACGACCCCCGCAGCCCTCGGCAATTCTACTTATGGAAATCGAAATTCCAGCTCCGAAATCTTATAAATATACAACCGCGCTACCACCGCCATCAGCTATATAATTTCATTCGGAATTTAAAATACCGAAAAATTCAGATTCCGCTTGAATTCATTCGAAAGGTCCGATAATTACTGGGGTATACTCGTTAATAGTTGTAAACTTTTCTGGAACCCGAAGTACCGAAGATTAATGTTTTTAGTCGCAGTACGACGTATTCTGACCTGTACGGATATATAATATAATAATATAATAATATAATATAATATAACGTTGAGAAACGTCTTCTTCGTCAAGATCCCTAACGAGGCGACGTCAAACTTATATGACGTTGAGAAACTTGGCTCGCTACTCGTGTCACACCGAGAGCACATGAATTAATCTACGCTCTGCAAGATAGGGGGGGGGACTTTGAAAAAAATTCTAGTTTTATTTTCGAATTTCAAACCCATCGACTCGATTAATCAACCCTTGATGTTTCTGAAGAATAAAAATGTTCAAAAGAAGAACTAGAAAATAAACGTCCACTATTTGATGAAACTGTTTCAGGTGGAGATAGAGGGATTGACGGGCGAAATTCGATTCAATGACGACGGTCGTCGTCAAAACTACACGCTTCATGTTGTAGAAATGACTGTCAACAGTGCGATGGTCAAGGTAAGTTGCAAAAACGTAACCACGCTAAGAGATGAAAAAAAGAAGAAGAATATTCACGTTTGCGAACGTGAGCAATTAAAAAATCACATTTCTTTCGGTTAGATTGTGGGTGCGATATTAAAAAAAAAAGAGTAATAGTAAAGTAACAAGTTAGTGAGCATCCGTAACAACTATAGCGGACTACAAACTGCGATGGCTAATTGTTGGGTATTCCTGATATTTTACGAAATTGATGCATGACCAGCATTCTCCCGCCATCCTGTAGTTTAAAGCTCTATTATCAGCTACTCTCCACGGAAACCGAACGAATTAACCAAGGGCTTGCAGAGTAGTCGAGGGAGTGGTGGTTTGGTTAGAGTTCAACGCCCATACCGATCACGGAATAATTGACGACCCTGGCAATTCAGGATTTAAACAAAAGTGGGCTGCGTATTATTCTCTCAAAAAGCGTGTGCAATAAATTCCGCGAAACTCTATCTGAATTTATATAGATGTGTAGGTATTCATGTACGGTGCACGTACCTTTGGAGCGAAACGAGTATTAGTTCGTTCATGGGGTGGGTTCATATGGGTATATCTCGGAGGAGATTGAAGCGGGATGGGATTTAGAAAATATAGATATAGTATTATGCGCATGTGAAGGGTAAACTATTTAACGAAAACTCGCCCTCGTCTATTTTGAGGTCGCCGAATGGACCGATGAAGCTGGATTTCAACCCATTGCTGCAAAATATGTGAGACTCAGACCGCAGTCTGACATTGAAAGAAATAGGACTTACATCGTTACCACCATTGTGGTACGTAAATAAACGGTTTACATTCATTTATTCAATTCATTTTCGTCCGATGGATGAAACCAAATTTCCCAGTTTTTTTTTTTCCGCTTCATTTCGCATACGTAATTACAGGAGGAACCTTATATCATGCTGAGAAAACCTGAACAAGGCGAAACCCTCGCAGGAAATGATCGATTCGAAGGCTACTGCAAAGACCTTGCCGACTTGATAGCGAAAAAACTTGGAATAACTTGTGAGTAAAAAAGAATTAGCACGTGATTTACATGACATTGAACGCAATTGAATACTCTGATATCCTACTCCTACATTTTGGTCTCAGAATATGATCGTTTTGCATCAAAGAATTCGTAGGAATCTTTTCAAAGTCTGATTATTTTCTTACAATTAGTCACGAGGTATCCAATGTACTGATTAATTATAGATAGTTGTTTCTTCAATTTCCTTGAACAGATGAGTTGCGGATCGTAAAAGACGGTAAATACGGAACTGAAAATCCCGACGTGAATGGTGGTTGGGATGGAATGGTGGGTGAGCTGATTCGAAAGGTAGGTTATTCTTAAATTTTATGGGTATGAATATCGTAGGGCGTCGATATATTCTACAGCCAATATGCGGATATATTGACCGCTAATTTCCATAATTAAAACCGATTCATCGTATAAAAAAATTATTCACATCTCGATGTACGTGTTAAATTCCATTGCAGATTCAATTTCGAGGCAAATGAAAACTATACGATGCATGCATATAATCTAATATACGTGAAAAATAGCCTCCCTCGGTGGAGATAATGATAAAGCAGTTTCGTGCTTGTTGCCAAGCTATCATCTATCCTCACATAGCTGTGTGATGTAACAGGGTAGTTTGAATAATCGATTAAAAATGTGGATAACTAAAGCTACCCTGTTTTGCCACCCAAGTTGAGAATTCCATCTGTTCGACGCTAGAGAGCTTTCAGCTTTCGTATCTGCGCACCTCTACCGGAGAATCCAAAAATCCGCAAGCTCGCCGCGTCCTCGGCCAACAAAGAAAATCTTGACCCGTTTTATAAATCGATTTTCAGTGTCGAAAAAAAAGTTTTATTTCCAATGGTCATCGTTCCATTGAATTTTTTTTTTCTGCTTTACAGGAAGCGGACATCGCAATTGCATCGATGACGATAACGTCCGAAAGAGAACGAGTCATAGACTTCAGTAAACCCTTCATGTCATTGGGCATAAGTATAATGATAAAAAAACCAATAAAACAGAAGCCTGGAGTATTTAGTTTTTTGAATCCGCTCAGTAAAGAAATTTGGGTCTGCGTTATATTTTCATACATCGGAGTGTCCATCGTTCTCTTCATCGTCTCAAGGTGATTATTGTAATAAAAATCTATACGGGTGACGGAAAAAGAGTAAAAAATATGAAAATAGGAATAAAAGCGGTGAAATAAGAAACGCGAAACAGCGAATGGAGCGCCAATAATCTCCGTTTCCAACTGATTAAACACCTGAACCCGTGATAATTCTGATTCGATAAAGAATTTCTATATTCTCGTACACGGAGTCATTCGCTTGTCAATAATTACTTTCTACAGATTGGTTTTTTTTCCTTGCTCTATTTTTATCCCTCGTCAAGTCTCTTTTTCACGAGTTTTCCCTTCGGTGAATGATAAAAGAAAGAAGAAGAAAAAAAAAAAAATAGAAGCAAAAAAGGAACAAAAAATAAATTCCTTTGATCGCTCCGCTGAATAATAATCTGAAACCAAATCAACGTTTTCCACTAGGTTCTCGCCGTACGAATGGCGACTTCTACAAATCAGCGGTGGAAACGATTCAATGACAGGAGGTAGAGGTGACCCGGGACTTCCGCATCCACATGCACCACACGGTTCACCTCACACGCCGCATTCCAGCATGGCAAATGATTTCAGCATTTTGAACAGCCTATGGTTTTCGTTGGGTGCTTTTATGCAGCAGGGCTGCGACATATCTCCAAGGTAAGACTCTTTTGGAAAGAAATACACCATAGAATTTCATTATTCGTGTATGGTCGTTTGAAATCAGCCCCTCTGCGAGTACCGCCAAAGTTTTCTCCATGGCAACCCTTGAAAAAGATTTTGAAACTTCAATGAGTTTGGTAGAATAAAAGACATCGACCGACAACGAGCTTTTCTGCCCAACGTTTCAGCGATAATTCTGATTCGCAATTTTCACGAACAATGAATCAGAACCAATAGCGATGCGCATAGTTTGATCATTTTCATTTATATTCGGAACGTAAGCTCACCGTATAACCATTCCGAGCTTACTTCTTTTTTGTTCCATGTTCTTTATTCTTCCTGATCGCATTTTAATCTCTTATATCGACTTTAGCAGGTCGCATTAAGTCGATGCTAATAAGGAAGAAAAATGAGTATCGCAGTTGTTTGGTTGTTTCCGCAAAAAAGCGCGTAAGCTCCCTTGTCTTTTCGCTTTCTTTTTGCCGTCTCCGTTCTACGCAGGAACTCGAAGAAATATATGCAATATCTATGTATTCTATAGGTATACTATTAGACGGAATATTTTACCTACTAATTATGAAGTTCAAAAACACCGGGCTCTTTTATAGCTCCAGGGACTTGAATCATGAATGCCTTTGTGCGAGACGAGAGAACCGTATATTACAAGGGGGGTGGTGGTGGAGGGTTCCACGGTCTAATACCATGAATTGGCCGGTAGCGCCTCGCTTAATGAGAAATACTAAAGCGAAAAAGGTTTCACAGTATTTTACGAATTCCCGCTTTGATGCGCCCCTGCAGGCATTTCTCTATTCGGCAACGAAAACGCGCGCCCCAGCTCGCTATACCATAAAAGCTTCGAGTAAAACCATCCCGTTTTCCTATTATATATACGACGTCACTGTTTATAAATCATATTGATTCGCATTTGCATATTAATGTATACCTATATATTTTCTACGTGTACATAAACTTCGCGCAGCTTTTCTCTTTCGATCTCTCAATATTTTCTTTTTGCTCTGCAATATCTTATATTACTTCTATTATTCCCTTCTTCTTTTCATTCATATTCTTTTTTGAAGTCGATAAAATAATAACTGGAGTCAAAAGAAATTCTTGAGAGTAATTGTTTTCTCCCGAAATATATTGCGCAAAATTTACTGCCGTAATATTCATATACAATATTACAAATTACAACGTGATCATCGTAAATCAATTTTCACGTGTGTGCTTCCTCTTCATTATCGTCGTCCCTTAAACTTGTTATATATATTTTTTTTCATCATCATTATCGCAGTTTTATTATTATTTTTTTCTGTTTTAACTGGAACTTTGCGTGCGTAAATCAAAAGTGTATCCGTAATGCGTAGGGAAGGTATGAGGTATACGGTGTAATAAAATTCTTCTTATATACCGGAAAAAAGAACGAGAGTCTCAGGGGTTTCTGCTTTCCCCTCTTTTTCAGCAGAGAAATCAACAATTTATTTCACGGTCGGTCACTTGACCTCGCGTGAAATGTCAATTTATACGACTGCACTGAATCTTCATTCCGTCGTTCATTACTACAACCATAATATATGGTGGCATAATAAAATCATTGCACAGTACGCAGATTTTAATTATTGTATACTCTGCTGATTGAGAAACGAAAGTTATACGACGTCTGTAAAATTTGATTAACTACCCGTTCGATGATTTTCGTGCTGGAGTTCGACTGTAAAACCTGTAAACCATTTCTCACAGAGATGTATTGGAAAAAAAAATTCAACTTTGTCTTATTTTCCTCGAATTCCAGATCGATCTCCGGTCGTATAGTTGGGAGCGTATGGTGGTTTTTCACTCTTATTCTGATATCGTCGTACACTGCAAACTTGGCAGCGTTCTTAACGGTCGAAAGAATGGTTGCACCTATAAATTCACCGGAAGATCTTGCTGGGCAAACCGAAGTTCAGTACGGAACACTCTACCACGGATCTACATGGGACTTTTTCAGGGTGAGTCGGGGAAAAGTACCTGCTTTGAATGTTTTACACGCTGTGCGTAATTCGATCGGTCGTCGGTAATTCGCTTATGAATGATGTGAAAATAAAACGAAAAATGAACAAAATTAATAAAGAAGTAAAAGAAAATCTTCCATGCCCGCAGAGATCACAGATAACATTGTACAGCAAAATGTGGGAGTTTATGAACTCGAGAAAGCACGTATTCGTGAGTACGTACGACGAGGGAATAAGAAGGGTGAGAACGAGCAAGGGAAAATATGCGCTGTTAATTGAGAGTCCTAAAAACGAGTACATCAACGAACGTGAACCGTGCGATACGATGAAAGTTGGAAGAAATCTCGACGCGAAAGGTTTTGGAGTAGCCACACCGCTCGGTTCGCCCCTCAAGTAAGTTCAAAATTCAAATTACTATACAGCGCATTTTCGTTCACATAAAATTATAAAAATAAGAGGATTCTTACGTGCAGTTTGCAATTCATAACCACCGTCGTCATTATCGCCAGAGTTTCTCAAGTAATTCCTGTACGAATTCTAAATTTCACCTTAAAAAATTATGTAAAACCGTCCTCTACAGTCATTATAAAAGCCACGGCTTTTTACTTTTTACAAATTTTTTTTTACCCGTTTCTTTTTTTTTCTGCGTTCTCCTGACAACGCATCACAAGCAATTAGCATATAAAATATCGTCCCGCTATTTCCAGACCATTACCTCGACCGGGGAATCCGGGAGCTTCTTTTATATTGTAATATACTTTATTTATGTACACCCCGCACGATGGTATATACAAGCTCTTGAAAATGTAAAAATATACGTACACGAATCGAGATTAGCGCTGTGAAAATTTTTTCCTGTTTTTGCGATCGATGAAAATTCGGATATCGTCGTACTTTCGGGTAAAAAATTCTTCAGATTCCTTTTTCATTCGAACGAAAATTGGGCAATCGATCTATAGTGGTTGAATAAACGCTTGAGAATCAAGGAGAGCAATGTACTCGCATCCCTGCGGTAAGAATTTCCTGGAGCCGGAGGGAACGCGTGATAGTTTGAACTTGACGTTTACAGCGTCGTTCTTCCGAGCCATCGCACGGGGTATACGCTCGCTCGTTTTCTCGTCTAAGCTGTCCGCCTCGGTGCTTATCCTCACCACTGTCTTGCGGCCTCTGGTTTCCCGCTCTTTTTTGCTCCTCCTTATTTTTTCTCGTCTTTTTCTCACCTCCAACACTGATGAGCTCTCCCATTCCAACGATCCCGCCCACGACATTCGGGAACTGGAAATTTCTTTCTGCACTTGTACATCATACGTGTACGGTGTCTGCTGCGCGATCGCGCCATAGAATAATAGATGAAACGAGTTCTTTTTTACTTCTATATCGAGAGATGAGAAACCAGAAGGGGGTAGTCCTCAGTTTCTGGACTTCGATTTATCTATTTTCCAATACCTGCTGATTTTTTTTCAGAGACAGTATAAATTTGGCGGTTTTATCGCTGAAGGAGAACGGAGAGCTTACAAAATTGACGAATCGTTGGTGGTACGATCGCACGGAGTGCAGACACGGTGACAAACAAGACGCATCGAGAAACGAATTGTCATTGAGCAACGTCGCCGGGATATTTTACATTCTAATCGGCGGTCTACTCGTGGCTCTTGCCGTTGCACTTTTAGAATTTTGCTACAAGTCGCACACAGAGGCGACCAGAGCGAAGGTAAATAATTCGTATAACTTTCACCATCTGTGATCAGAAAAAGCACAAATTTTTGAATAAATTTCGCCATAGCTCGATAAGTTTATCGTGTAATTCTCACAACTTCCAGATCCAGACAAAAATCGCAGTGCTTATAAAACAATCTCTTTTGTTTTGTCCTAGCGATTGAAATGATTATTTTTCAGATCCCATTATCAGATGCGATGAAAGCTAAAGCTCGTCTCACAATTGGCGGAGGGCGAGACTTCGACAACGGAAGGGTATGTATAATAAAGTCGAGTGAATATTAATTACGCCTATATTATCGCGCGATATATATGGTTTTCTACTTATGTATAACTAGTAGAATGTATAAGGTGAACGAACACACACAAACCGATATACCTATACATAAAACATAGGTACATATATCTACTTAACATCCGACAGGAAGTTGAGTCGGTGAGGATTCGCTCAGATAAAAATTCGTGCATAGTTTTCCCCCTAGTCTGGGAAAGATTATCTTCGATTCGGTTGCGGAATCCGCTGTACGTTTTCCGCACATTGCGCAGGTCATCCGACTCAACTTCGCGTACAGAAAAAATCAAACAAAAAAAAATTAAGGAAAAAAAAAAAAAAACACGCTTGGCATGCACTTAGCAGCGTTTTAACGTTTCCAATATATATTATATCATTTACATTAATAATTGTCAAGGTTGATTAACATTATTTTTTCATAATTTTTGATTTTTCTTTCGTATTTTCGATACGACTAAATTATTTTCGTTACTATTGTTTTTTCTATTCCATAGTCTAAGCAGCTGGCTGGGTGTTGCGTTTTATATTGATGATGATATTCAGTTTGAATTAAATGATGATAATTTTTTATCTGTTAATCGTTGATTTATTTATTAAATATTATATTGATTTGTTTGATTTCATTAAAAGGAAGACGTGTAGCATTTCGCATTTCGTTCTATTTTGTTTTTGTCTCTAGTGGTACGGACTGCAGAGTTAGACGGAGGATGCATGCGCCTATCCCGGGACCATATGTGAGTACTCTCACCCTTTTTATTATCTCCCACATTATTATTATTATTATTATTATTATTATTATTATTATTATTATTATTATTATTATTATTATTATTATTATTATTATTATTATTATTATTATTATTATTATTATTATTATTATTATTATTATTATTATTACTATTACTATTATTATTATTCGGCTTTAAAATCATTCGTTAAATGATTAAAAAAAATTCACTGAATTTCTTGATTTTCAGTCGTCTGAAAAAAAAATTAAAATATATAAACTAAAAAATGTAACAGCGTTTCTAAAATTTTTGACTATCTCGGTTATGCGGTATCATTAATTAAATTCTCTTCTTTGTCCCTCTGATTTTCTTTTCGTTGATTCTTCTTTTTTTTCGATTTATTTTCTCATCTCTGTCATATTTATGTGGGTAAGAATTTCTCTGCAATTTTCATATCTTTTTTCACGTCCTTCTTCCTTCCGAAATTCCTTGACCTATGATTTTATTAGCATTTTCATGGTCACGTTCTTCTTACTAAGCATCCGAATGATTGCCTGCTTGCCTGCTTCGTGTAGAAATACATGCAATTGATGAGTGTACAGATTAGTATTAAATCCGAACATTGTTAAAAGATAGGTAGATCGCTGGATAACGTCGAGCATGGCTTGAAAATTAGAGAAAAAAAAATTTAATGCTTGATAAAATAATGATCGAGACACGAAATAAAATTAAGCGTTAGTCAGTCAGTGGTATAGTTATTACGATTATTACCATTCTTTTTCATTAATTATGATGATCACAATTGATAAAATCATTTCCATTAAATGGTGTAAAATATTTTGCATGCGCTTAGTTGGTACACGAAAACGATGTATAAATTTGACAATACTAATTATGTACATAGAATAAATATTATAATTATACCACGCTCGATTATTGCCAATTTGTTTTATCGTTGGGGTTTTTTTTTTATATTTCATTTGTGAATCTCAGGACAAATAACAGATGACACATGTTTTATGCCTAATTCATCAAATCGTTGATCAATAATCGGGGCGAATAAAAAATAAAAGAAAAATTATTCAACTCTCAACACTTTGGTGATCAAATTTAACACAGATCCTTCCGAAACCGAAGTCAGCAAAAATGTCCATCTATAAAGAAATTGCAAAACGAACAAAAAAAAAAAAAAACGGACGAATTCCCGTGTCCGTTTGGCACAGCGACGAAACGGACTTCGTTCATCGTGAGATTTCCCGCCCATAAGAAGAGGGGGGGAAAAACTGAAGAATAGAACGAAGTTACCATTCGAAAATGATGTATTGAATGAAAAAGAAAAAAACTTGAATTTATTTTTTCAGTACTACGCGCCAGCGAACGCAATTGGCAATGCCGAGAGCGATCAGGTACACAGCAATACCCACACGCAAGTTTAGGTACTACGTCCGACACGATGTCATTTACACCTCCGCCCCCACCCCCGCCCCCGCCCCCGCCGCCGCCGCCGCCGCCGCCACCACCGCCGCCACCACCGCCGATGTCAAGGTCACACAGAAGCGTGACCTTTGCTGATTCACCCCCAAGAACTCCAAAGGTTGGATTTCAATCGACGATGAGGAGATTCGGTACGGCAACTTTGGACACAGCCGTACCCTGGGTGCCAGCGCCTCTTCAAATTGGATCACGTACAAAAAACCGAAATTCCAAGGGAATTGATGAAATCAAACCTGAATATGTGACTTGATCTAAAATCAAACCTATCGTATTATACTATACATATTACTGTACCCACTGCACTATCCAAATAACATCAATAGCAACTCCATTACAATCGATAAATCAAAAAAAGACTTTATATGTAATAATCATCATTTCGCCGCGATCGTATACGCATTAATTTATATATATATAAATCGATATTTTGATCATCCTATATTATTATATATGTATATAATATATTACAATACATACATATATTATAATATATTACATACATATTCGTGCAGATTCGTGTGAGACTGATGTATAATAAATATGTTGGCGAGGGTGGTTTAATGATAATATTAATAATAGGAATCATGGTTATATTGATGATGAAAATATTAATTAGAATAATTATAATAATACTAACCATGATAATAATTAATAACAATAATTAATGATAATATCTCAAAATATTATACATATATATAAAACACTATACGGTATGATCGCTTTGAAAATGCGGATTATTATATGTAACACATTACACTTATATGTATCTATGGTCGGATAATAAATATTTGTATACATTGTAAATAATTTTAAGTGAAACAGATATAAAAATAAAATTATAAATTGATAATACAAAACCGTGTAATAACGAAGAAACAAGATAAAAAAAGATAAAAACGACGTTTCAAATGATATCCACCACTTAAAGACAAATAAAATTAATCGAAGCCATTTATACCAACCGAATCGCGATACCATACAACAAAAATAATAACAATAATTATAATAATAATAGTCCTGGGGTGGGTGCATGTGTGCATTGTGCTGCAGCCAGCAACTCAAAGAGTTTCAACTGCCATACAAAAAACGTACTATATGAATAAAAACAGATAAAACGAAATTAAAATTAAAATGAAAAAAGGAATCCAGCGTATGCGAGTGATTATATACATTATACAAAAAACGAACGAATACATAAGAGGAAAATATTCAATAAATATGATAATAATCATAACAACATCAACAGCAACAACAATAATAATAGGTAAAATATTAATAACGATACATTGATATTATATTATTAATAATAGTCACGATACTTGAGAAAAATAAATAATTAATAACAAGTTAAAATAAAAGGAGAAAAGAAAAAAAAATTAAATGAATAAATTAAAAAAAAAAAAAAAAAAAAATAGAATGTATTGGGGTGAAGATACAAACAAGTGGGTACCACTCACATAATAATAAAAATAATAATAATTTTAATAATAATAATCCATAATTTATGAATAGTACGATGTACATTCGGTTGGATGTATAACGCGGTAAATAATTATAGCGAAAAAGAGATAATTGTGCATAATGTATAATGAATGAATGGGTAAATAATAAATGAATAATTAAATGAATGAAAAGAAAAAAAGAAAAATTTGTTTGTGCCGGTGTGAAAGTAATAATTGGCGCGCGAGTGGTATATACTAATAATAATAACGACGTTAATACTAATGATAATGATAATAACGATAATAATGATAATAATAATGATTCACTTACGGAATAGTAAAGAAAAACAGCAAGAGGATAACGATGATGAGTTATACGACTTTGCAATTATTTATCCATATGTATTATTAATAATTCGGGAAAAAATGAAAAGATATTGTTACTTTAAATTAGTTTATATTCTATAACATTATGGATATAATAAGTCAGAGAAATAAAAATGAATGCGGATAATAGACGAATGATTTACTTATGTGTGCGTTAAATCTTATGCGACCGGTAGGTATGGACATAATTAGAGGTGTAAGAGGAAATTGTAATTCATAAGTTTACCGTGAATAATGAATAATATGTAATTTGTATATCTTAATTGTAAGTATTTAACGGTGTGAGTCGATCACACTAGTCTGATCCGGCGTTTTTATTGTCGTTTTTCATTGATAGAAACTAGATAGCAAATAACTATGATTCGGCTTACTCCAGTTTTGCTGTTAGAAAATAGAGAGAATAAATTCAATGGTAAAATTACACAGGGTTACACGGCCCATCATTCGTAAATAAAAAATTCAATTTGAAAGCAATTTTTTTTTATACAACCGTCAGACTATTGAAAACGATCGGTCTAGTGTGAAATTTCTGTAATTAATATTATAATATACATGTAGTGGCCCAAGAATTAAAAATTGAGAATAATGAAAGAAATAATTTGGAAAAATATAGAAAAAAGAGAGAAAGAGAAAAAATACGTGCCAAAAGACGATGAAAGGCTTTGTCTAAGATCACGATGAAAAACTGTACCGTGTAAAATTAAAATCACGATCTTTGAAATCTGTCGGATAATCAATTAATTGAGTAACATTAATTGATCTTTCATTCAAATATAAATTAGTTATTTCAACGTAATATCAGACAAGGTCGTGAAATAATCCAATGTAAGCATTCACAGGGTGATTCATGCAGCTAAGTTTTGAATACGTCTGAAAGTCTTCAGCGAAAATTAGGAAATACACGGTGGAATCTTTTGAATAATTTTTTGATCCTCCACATTGAATTTTTGAATTATATCGTACACCGTTGTACAATATTTTAAACACAAACTTTCAGCTGCGTGAAACATTTTGTAAAATTCCCCTTATATCATATCGTCAGTTTTTAATTATTCATTATTAATAAAAGTGAAATATAAGACAAAAGAAGAAAGAGCAACAACAAATTATTATATCAAAATTAAATACGAAAATAAAAAAGTACATAAAATCAAATGAGTAACAAACAAACAGATAAATAAATTAATAAATAAATAATTAATATGCGGTGCGAATAACGTTGCAGCGGTTTATATAAAACAGATGATATTATGCGATTATTATATGTATACAATATTGTACCTATTATAATTATTGAATGAAAAAAAAATTCAAAAACCAAAATGAGAAGAAAATAAAATAGTGATTATTACGAAACATCATTACCATCGAATATTATGTTCAAATCAGTCATCGTACAGTTAAACTTATGGTAATATAGTTGTTGAATTATTTCATTTTTAACGAAACACAAAAAAAATGAATGAATGATGAATGATTTGTTAAACACCACCCTCGTATGTTCTATGATTTTTCCATATAGAATGTGATCGCTGCACTCAAAGATTGTCAGAAACAGCAGAAAACAAAATTCAGAAGAAGATTTTGGAGAATTGATCGAGCATCAACTTTGTCCCATATATGTGTATATAAAATAAGTATAATCAAAACCGATGAACTAAACGAATATCAAAATGATGAAACTTGAAAAATGAAAAGAAAACAAAATAAGATTCTGAACGAAATCTCAAACCGTACTAAAAAAAAAGAAAGAAATCCAGTTATAGAGCAGAATTTTTACAACCAGCGTCTTCCAGTCGCCGCCGCCGCCACCCGGTAATAACGAGCAAACGAAAAACAAAAAATAAAAAAACCAAAAGAGAAACACGTCATGACATACGAAGTGTACCACGGGTATTATCGTTTTATCTTGAAAACGTTTTCTTACCCAAAATGAAGTGAAAGAATGAAACCAAAAAAAAATTCACCATCACTTTCTAAGATTACCAAAGAACCACGTTTCCATAAAATGAAATGTCATTACCCCATACAATATATATGTATAATTGTAAAACTATGTAAACCAAATAAAATTTGCATAAATATGAAAGATCATTTGATTCATTTATTGATAAATATTTCATTTTACAATCTCTTACTTTGTTCTACAGTCAATGGGAGTTCATACAGAGAATGATGATCGAAAATTTCAATTCTTCGTACGGCAGAAATGGAAATAGAAATGAAAGAGAAAAAAACGGGGAGTGAAATAGTTGTTATATTATCTCAGGTCGTTATTCCCCGCGGAAATTATCTTTGATATCATGCGAACGTAGCGTATTATGTACAATAGTCTAGTGGGCAGTTAATAAAAAAGAATAGAACAAGAGACTCCTTATTATATCTAAGGCGGTATGGCCCACAAATCGCTGGGGTGGCGTGTAACGAGCAACAATTTTGTGAGCGTGTTAGGAACTTCCGAATATAGTCGCAGTTGCGTGCAGCACAGTATAGGTCTGGTATGGTATAATCTGATGTTAAAATGCACCGTGTATATCTATGTCCGTTCCGTTCATGATTGTGTTCAATACACGTACGACACACTTTTGGCAGATGTTAGTTAACAGCACCTCGCGGGTACATAGGAATAAAAATAGTATATTGTATGTATATGTATACGAGGGAAAACGTGAAGTAGAATTATGCGCCACTTTACAGCCCCTGTAACTAATAGTCTCTTTTTTAGTATTCATCAGCGAGGTGATAGACTTCCGGTAGGAAAAAAAGAGGCCATCCCGCGAACCAAAGAATCGTAATAACAGGCGGGCGAGTGAAAAATGAAAAAAACAAAATATATTACCCGCGCTCAAAGTGTTTACACGAACACACCGAATCCGCGCTTTTTCCACCCTCGGAAGTCTTCGCGTCGCGCGTCTCGCGGTCAACCGGTAATCAAGATATAATTAATTTACAACCCCCCGGCGATCACTGCTCCAGATAATATATACTTGGGTCGTAGAGAAAGAGAATAAAAAACATCATTTCGTGATTCTCGAAATGTTTGTGTACACAGGCGATGATGGATAATCATTAGCAAATATAATGGCGATGAGGAGTCCGTTTACTTTTTCTTCAAATTATTTCTCTCGTTTCTAGTTTCGATTTCCAATTTATCAAACTTTATACTTTCTCGATGAGCCTTTGAATGATGAAAAAAAATGGTTTAACGTATTCCTACGTATCTATGGAAGAAAAAATGAGCATGGAAGAAAAGAGAAATGAAAGAAGAAAAAAGAAG
Organism: Athalia circularis; assembly: GCA_963978495.1. Classification (NCBI taxonomy): domain Eukaryota; kingdom Metazoa; phylum Arthropoda; class Insecta; order Hymenoptera; family Athaliidae; genus Athalia; species Athalia circularis. The sequence continues at coordinate 14,810,517 of OZ021698.1, read as the reverse complement.
AAGAAAAATAGTTTTGAGAGAGGGGTAGTTTCCAGGTCAACAATCACGCAGGGGTTGATATACGTGTGCGTGTAAAAAATATCAGAGCTATGCGCACAATTTAAAACCATTGGGCATGTCGAAGGCGCACGTATAGAGAGCGTCACCGTAGTTGCACCGAAAAATATGTACATAAATTCCGGTGTAAAATAACACGCATGAAACTTTTTTTTTTGCTAAACGATCGAGTGTACGCGCGATTAAGCGTTAGTATGTAGCGATCGTCAGAAAATAAAAATAGAAGACTTAATTAACCAAGGGTACGTTTTTTGGCAGCCGAAATGATGAAAAAAAACGAAAAAAAAAAACGAGGCAACAAGATGAAATGAAGGTACGTTTTACTCGTGTTTTAACCCGCCCTCCCCCCCTCCCCTTCCGCCCTTTTATCAACTTTCAATGAATCAGCCAACGAACTCCCCGATGATCACAGAGTGAACGACTACGCGACGTGTGTCCGGTGATTGGAAACACGCTATCCCGAAAAAGTTCTCGATTGAAAAAATTCCAAGATTATAGCCTTTGATTTTTTTAGAACAAAAAAATTCTCGCGACCGACTGGTTACTGCGATAATTTTGCCAGAATTATACTAGTTCAATCACCGTGTATAATTGCAGTCTAAAAATAGACATTAATTATAGTTCTAAAAAAAACCTGCAAACAATGCCTAGGATATGAGAGAATCACTGCAAGTACGCGCTATACTACAGCTACGCGATACCATTGGCTGTTATAAAATTTCTCCACAAATTCTCTCTTTTTCACTCTTCCCTTTTTTAGTCTTTTCGTCCGTTCTCTCTCAACCACTCGGGAATTATACCGGCGCGCGGGCGAAGTCCACGAAATGCACACCCCCTACATTCCATGTATAAAGTCCAGCGCTCGTAAAACTTATTCAGATAACTTTCCATGTCCCAGCTATAAATATACTCCATTCTTTTTTTTTTGCAGCTTTCTGTACCACGATTCCTAATTTTTTATCTTCATTTTTATTCATTTATATTTTCAATAATTTTTACACTTCTCGTCGTTTCGACGGGATGGTCGCTCGACCGAGGTTTCCATGTACTATACGGAAAACAAAATGTTTTCCTAGCAATAAATAAAACCAGCTTAAATTATACATTAGGAATAGTTTGCACATATGGGCGACTCGGCTGACTCGGAGGAAAAAAGATCGAAAGATCGAATCTGACTTTGACGAGGTCCGAAGATTTAGAGATTTGAGTTTTAGAATTTTTATATCTTAAAAATAAAAGAGGTACGCAGTATGCATTTTATACATACCTACCTACCGCACTGCGGACTGCATGCAATGGTTTATGCAGCAGGTAGAAATCCAGGCACAGTTTTCGTATTCATATTCCAACGGACCTCGTGTCGGTCGAGTATGTGCAGCAGATCTCGGAAAAGCCATGCGTTATATATCACAGACCGGGCGAGTCTTATGTAACGAAATGTGCGGGTAGAAATCAAAAGATAAAACTTATATTCATGCTCGGATATCCCGAAGTTACATCGAAAATTATTTTCAAAAAATTAAAAAAAAATCCAAACACGTCGTGAAAACAATTTAATTATTATTTTGCATCATCTTATACATTATGGAAGGTAAGTGCGGTGGGTATACGGTGCGGCACTGCAGGGCACCCTGATATTTCGCCGGTAATCGAGTTAGCCTATAACGTATTTGTAGCAGCGCATTGAAAGCCCCTGTACCCTTTGTCTGCTTCGAGAAGGTATAATAGAGTTTATTTAACGACAATGTCAACCACCAAGATGGGATAAAATCAATTCCCCACCGCGCCTATTTAGTTTTCCCTACCGCGCATTATCTAGCGGGAAACTGTGCGAATTGTATCGCTATATGGGTACACAACGTCAATTAGCGGCCTCTAATTTTTTGCCAAAAAACGGGAAAGAAGGACGCGAAAGTCGGCAAAAACCAAATGATAAAACACACCGTACGCTAATACGGTTGAGAATCGCACAATAATTGAAAGAAAAAAGTTCGATTGCTCGTAAATTATCTACGGAATTCTTTTTTTTTTTTTTATTATTTCTTCCATCAAATTTTCATATTCATATAAAATGTACATAGGTATAGGTATGCGTGCACCAAACTACTACGGAAAGGGCAACACTGGGAAATCTAGCTTAATTTTCAATCTCAATAAATATTACATTTCATTATTCCTCTGTTTCCTAACTTTACTAGAATCCCTCGAGATATTTCAACCAGCGTGCACATCACTTTATACACATGTATATATCACCGCTACCCCGGCGGCTGATGCATCTGCATTACAATCTGGTACATCAATTAATTAAATGGTTTTTTTTTTTTTTTCTTCACATCTGCGGTACAACAAAATTAGAAAAATGCAACCAGAGAAGAACAGATGAAACAATTGCCAGTGATTTGCAGCCATGACCATCGTTTCTGCAAATGAAAGCGGGTTTAGCTGTTTTCATGCGCATATACATGTATAACGTATGTCATATAATACGTATTTCTCCATTCATAAATTAATTACGGAATCGATCGAAGTAGGCTAAATTGCGTGGTGGGGAGGGGGGTCCGATAGTCACGCCGAAAGGCGTGAATTATGAAGCTGCAAATAATTATCTGAGATTTATACACCGTGATGAAATATTGCTACGGTTTAAAAAAACGAGTGCTCGAATTTTGAATTTCGTTACACATTATGTGTGATAATTTCGAACCGCCGTTCATTCATTCGTTGTTATATCTATAATACCAGAAAGTGACGCGGTTCAGAATAAGAGAGACACAGACGCGAGGTAAACAAAAGAGAGAGACAGGAGTGTTCAAAGTTCAACCACGAGTATCGGCGATCTCTCTCTACTCATAATAGTCAGCGGGACTTCGAGGAGGACGGACCTGCGGACGGACCGATATAAGGAATAAATCGCCGACCGCATATGCAGCGAGGGAGACGAATTCTCCAAAAGGCACGTGGTGCGAACTGTAGCCGGACTACACCGCGCCAGATGAGAAGTAGCCATCGAAACGTATCGGAGAAGATGGGTGAGTTTCCCAAAATAATCTCTCTCTCTCTCTCTCGTATGAAATTTTATTGTGCAATACCTGTCAATTTATTTCTGCAACCCATGCACACGTCGATGTTCATATTTATCGATATGTATCAGCATTGCTTCTTCTCGAAAGGAAGGAGAATGAAAATTTAGTGTACATTGATTTTGCGCAATATCGCATATCGGTACGACCTTTGAAGGGGTCGCTATAATGTCGGATTATTATTTAATTGGCAGAGACAATTCGTTCGTCGTACGAATGGAGTTTCGGCTTTAGGCTATGACTATACGCTCGTATAGGGAGCTGTAGTTGCATTGTATTATAAGTACCGAGTTGGTGCAACGTAGCGGAGTGTATAATATCACGTGTATGTATACGTAATAGACGCATACATATGCATGTATGGTACGAGGACTGCAGTAACAGGAAATTATAATGACCACGATATTATACTCGGTACCGTTGCAGCATGCAAAGTACACACGTATCATATGTGTGGGTATAGTTATATAGATTGCACTATATCCTCGGAAATATTCGTTCCAATTTTCCAACCCCCGCCGTTCTCCAGTGATTAATGAACTCCTCGCGTCCGTTTCCTGTCATTTTCAAATTGAACGCGCCGCGCGGCTTATCCTTTCCATTTTCATGTTAATTATCGAACGAATATAATATAGATCGATAATATGCAGTTTGCGGTATGTTTATACCTAGAAAAACCATCGCATCAATAATCCTGTAATCGTCAACCATAATACCATCGATGATGTTGAATATCATCACTGCACCTAATATATTTTCCTTCTAATTTTATTCGATTTTTTCTCAAATCTCGGTACAACTTAGGGGAAGATTTTTTTTGCCGAGATTTTTCTGGAGAAACGGTATGTAGGTAGGACGATTAAAAAACAAAACCAAAAAAGCTAGAGAAAAAAAAAGGTAACGAGTTCCAAATGGTGCATACATCTTTTGCATCTATTTTCCTATTTTGCAAATATTGCTTGTGCGTGGGTCTTAATTCCCTTCCCTCTCGGCCGCCGAAATAAAAATTAGAAAACAAAGAAAATGAAGAACAAAAAATAACGGAAAAGTACGAAATGTCTACCACCCCCAAAGTACGCGTATTATACATGTATACGTGACTCCCAACTGCGTACTCGATTCTGCCTTACCAACGACGAATATTAACTTGTACAGAGGGCAGCAGAAGGGTAGTTATCGAACAAAAAACTGAATAATCATTATAACGAAGAAATATGAAAATTTGCACGTACATTAGACTTTTTTCTTTCGTCTTTTTTAAAGTAAAAATGTAACAACTATCGATCTATCATATGATTTCAAAGTCGTTGATGCGAAAAGTGACGTTGAAGTACCATAACACAGCCGATGGGTCATGAGGGGTTAATAAAATTGCGACGTTGGGTAGTTTTCGCAGGGTCTGCGAATACGTAAGTTTGCTAAAATGCATCGCATCGTCTCGGCTACGTCGTACATTACACACGTTGTATATATACTCGAGGGGGATGACGGCATATCTTACGGTCAGAGAAACCTATCATGAGGTTATTTACCCATTTCGCCAGAGGTTGCAACTATATGTATGAGCTTTTACTCCCCCCCTCCCCCTTCCCGCCAAGCTACTAAAACTGCGCAACGCAACGTAGGTACGGCTCTCAACGTCATCCATCATCCCGATTCTCCTATGAGAATTTTAACTATGAAATTGAACTTTTTCGAGATTTCGGGATATTACTGTTATAATGGGCGGTAATTTTGTGACCTTTTATTTTCGATACAATTGGAGGTTTAAATTTCAGCAACGATGGTTGGAATTTTTATTCATTCCCCTGCGGATGATTGATTCAAGAGTTATAGATAGAATATTATGTATAGCTAGGCCAAATATCGTTTTAGAAAATTAAAAGATAACAAAATTAGCATCGCACGTCATCGGTTTAATTCTCCTTTTTTTTCCTATTATTAATACATGCATACATACACATACACCTGTACCATCGGCTTCTCGGTTACCTTTTACAAGCTTAATCTAACCAAACCTTACCCGAGATATAACCTGACCTAACTTTCAGTTGCTCCAGGTATACAGCTATACTGCGAAAAGCTCCGCGTGCTCCCTCAACAACCCTTTCACCCTCTACCCTCTAGCAATCTAGCGTTTCTACCTTCCACTCTCCATATCTATACCGGGATCCCCACCGTTGCCCGATGCTGCCCAGGATAACCAACGTAGGAACGCGGCGACGCTTTTGGTAGCCGCGCAAGCGTACCCGCGATGTTTATATGGTCCCGCGAGAGTACAGGAATGACTGTGGCGGGAGGTAAAAAGAAGGGGGAGGGGAAATTTCTAAATATAGACAGGGTTGCCGGGCTGCAGAAACAGCCGCCGCCCTTCTGAGCTAGGGGCGACGGCGGCGTCGGCGTCGGCGGTGGCGGTGGCGTCGGTGAGAACAGCAAGGTCGCGTCATTGATCTGGCGGGGTATCGGTGTGACGCGCCCAGTGACGTCATAGCTTGACCCGCTCGCGAGGTAATGCCCGAACCCCCTCCGTCCTTTTTTGTCCCACCCCCGTCCCTTTTTCCCCTATTTCCACGGCCGGCGTGCAGGTTGAATAGGAGAGAACGCGCGCGCGGGGAAAATTTTAGGGGATGGTCAGAGCGAGAACCTCGTTGCCTACGACGACCGTGGTGCAGTCCCAGTTCTCGTTTTCCCGGCATCTTAACGTGCCAAGGGTTCCACTGGAATCACGTGGGATATTATCTGACTTTTTATACTTGCATTTCTCTTCCGACACTCTATATTTTCTTCTCCTTTGTTTTTTTTTTTCTATTTACGTCTAATCTTTTTTTACAACAGATGTATATCGATGAAATTTTATTCAATGAACAGATGTTCGCGACATCCCGCAACGGAATAGAGAGAAATTTTCAGGATGAAACAATAAATACCCAAACATGACTCCTATTTTTATTTCTTTTTTTTTCTGCTTTTCTGGATGACGTGAGTCGAAAATCGGCAACCCGAACAGTCGCATATGTGGATCACATCCTGTACTTGTGAACTTTTGAACTTTCTGGCAATTTATTTTGGAGCGAATATCTATATTATATTATACAGAGAACACGTATACCTGTACATACGTATAATATCCTTGTAGGAAAGTCTTTCTTCGTTTTGAAATAGTGGACAGATCTGTCAAAGTTTGAAAGCCAACTCTAATCCAGCTCGTAACTCACATAACCGCCGTCACCACAATACCGCATAATTGAGTTTTACTTTATGATGCGACAAAACTAAACCGTCTCTGATCCTCGTCACAAAATCTCAAGTACATATAACGTGTGAATACACGCGAGTGAAGCGCTTGCAGTGACATGGAAACCTACGGGAATAACGTCACGTTATTCAACCTCACATTATACCTACTACGATATAATCGAGCACGATTTCGTGCCAATTGTATCGAAAACTATACGATTCTTGATCGTCGTTCGAAAGACGCTTAATTCCCTCTTTTTTTGCTCATCCTATTTCCCGATGCGACATGAAATTGCAGCAAACAATTATCATCTCACTCCTGCGAGTAACGGTGAGAAAAAAGAAAAAGTATAGAAAACCCGTCCTTGGGTAGAAGGCTCGACGAGTCGACGAGGAAAGTTCCATACATTAAATTACGACGACGTAGGAGAAGTGGAAGAAAAAAGGAAGAAATGCGCTAGGTACCCATGCTGACGGCGACACGCGCGGGTCTGACCGTACTCCGATAGTTACTACTTGTAAATCTTTCGGCGTGACGAACAACGAATATAAGCAAAACGCTGCGGGGGATGGGCGATAGTTGCGGTTACAAGAATGTCACGCGTATAAAGGGGATGAGAATGAGAAAGGGAGGAAGTTGAAGGGAAGTAAAAAAAAAATGGTGGGGTGAGGAGGAAGGGAAGGAGAAGATAGGGTAGGATTTGTCGGGGGAGGAGGAGTAGATCTGTAGTCTCGTGGTGGCAATTTAAAACGACAACTTTGTCCAACAACGTTACAAAGTTTTCAACCCTTTTCTCTTGCAGATTCAAGTTAGCCTTGAGGTAGTCGACGGTCTGTCTTTGTCCAACTTATTTCTTCTCTCACTCTTTCTCTCATAACTTTAACCTCCTCATACCTATAAAAACCACATTATAAGTGTACACGTGTGCAGTTGAACAAAATATTTGTATTCTTTCTGTTTTTTGTTGGTTCTGTTTCTTTTTTTTTTTTATTATTCAACGGGGTAGAATTAACGGCTATCTGTACGATAGAACGCGTCGGAACAATTGTCAATTGTGTATTCGAAATGAAAAATTAAATGTCAGTTGTATCGTTTCGCGTGCAGGTGAAAAAGTGCATAATTATAATATATGCAACGAATGGGTGTGCGATACTCGTGACGTTTGTATGATTAAGTAGATTCGAAACAATTACTAAAGTCAGAGACGTTTGTAATAACCGCTCGAGAATACGGCTGACTGCAATATAAAGCTGCTGGTTGCAAGTCGCGTCGGTCCATTGGGAGGTGGCGACTGGTTTGTTTGAGCAGTTCTGCAAACTTGCTTTATTTTATTAATTATTGTTAATTGCCAATTATCTCGGGCCTGTTGGGGGTCGTGTGATCCCGTGGTACCGTAAACCAACGCTGATCCTCGGTACGCTTAAATGACGAAAAGTGCAATTGAATTACGATACGGATCACGAATGACGATGTAATATCTTCACGCGTCGCTAAAACTTCACGTCGACTCGGTCGGGTTCTGAACCCGCGGATTTATGTTCTTTTATCTTACCAATTGCTGAAACGCTGTTTACATATACCTGACGTAAATTTTACATCGGTATAATAATTTGAAATTCATATCTGGGATCGTGGGAATATTCAATATCGCATCAAGCGGACAGATATCTTGGATTCTAATTAGAAGCGTAGAAATTCCCCGTATCTACATAACGTATAATCTCGATTTAATAGTTGTTTACGGAATGAGAATAGTACGTATGGTTGTTTTGGATCACCGAAAGTACCTTAGCTTTGCGTAGCTACGAGTGGCGCCGTTTCAACGTCGATAGATGAATTTCGCAGTTGGTGTAGCGCTATAGGAGCTTACGAGCTGTAGACGGATGATATACTCTTGAGTATGCAGCATCCCAATTAGGATTACGATCTGCGATCGCGTTAAAGTGGTGAAAATAATTAAGGCGAGAAATTACACAATCAAATTCCCTACGAATCGTTTTATTCGGTATCGAGAGATGCGTGAAAGATGCAGAAAATGATCGTTTCATTTGGATTCGTTTGGAACGAGCGAATCAAAAAAATCATCATCACCGAGCAGATGAATACGGATAACAAATGCAACTTGTTTATTTGACGTATTTTGGAAAAAAAAAAAAAAAAAAAAAGATAAAAAAATTTCCTGTATCAGCAGCATTAGGTATACCTACACATACATCGCAAAACTCCGATATGTGTGTGAGTGGTCCTCAAACTCCCGAGAGTTCGGGACTTTGATTGAGCCATTCCACTACCACCACCGTCACCTGCACCACTACTTCCACTTTTTCCGGACAACTGTAGATACGTACGAGGTATTTGCCGAGAGGTATACGCGTTGAAGTATCGAGAATTCGCGCGGTTGCATTTCGTACCACACATGTGCTATGTACATATATATAAGGTATGTACCTACATATGCGGATACATACCTATAGAAATGGGAGAACGCGTTCAGTCAGTGAAAAATATATCCTCTGTGATAGAGATCTGCTGACTACCTATTCTGATAAAAGTTTTACAATTTTTCACCGAATATATCTATTTCGGAATCGTACGTACGTGCATAGGTGAATTTTTCGTACAGGGAGGGATTCCATCTCCGTCAGGAAGGTTGTGGGGAAAAAAATTATTAGCGATAATTGAGTTAGATTCGAACCGGTTGTTATACTATAAAAAAAAAAAAAAAAAAAGTAGCACTCGATGTGCATTTTATAGGATTAATCATTCCAATGGTTCTCTACTGGATATACACGATATATTTAATGCGGAGCAAAATGCATTCCGAAACTTTCCGTAACAAAGTTTATGATACCCATCGTGCACTTGGCGAATATAGTTTGCATTTATTAGAAAGGATCGCTAAATTTTCTAGCGAAATTGATAGCTGCATTAAGTTGAAGGTTATTCTAATGCACGTATAGATTATACTTGCTCGATAAAGTGATCGGATTTTATACTTCCTTGTTCATTGTGGTTTTAGTATTTTTTTCCTACGAAATAAAGAGCTTCCGCGAATAGACGTGGAATTGATCTAATAGCGATGTTATGAGAAGTAAAAAGAGACGAAATCCCGAATAAACCACCCTAAAGTTTGCCTTCGAGATAAGATCAGGTTTATTCAGTTTAGAATTGACGAGTAACACCCGTCACCGTTGGAGCATATCAACAGCGATACGATGTTAATTGGTTATCTGTGTTATTACCCTGAAGATGACGTTTGATAATCGGTTTGAACGTTGTTAGAAGGCCCGCGAGCTAAGTATACGTGGAGATACAGAGGTACGGATGTCGGCGGGATAATTTTCCCGAAGGAAGTAAGGAAGAGTAGGACGCTAACTCGCAATCACTAGGATACACGTAGGTCTAATGTAACAACCGCGGATGGGGTATACAATACGTACACAGAACCGTAAACTCAATCCATAAACAACAAAAGTAGGTACCGGAGTAACTCGTCGGTTCACCTAAAACTTTTAAATTGCATCTAACTTTCCAATTTCTGACGAAAATTAGCTTGATACTGGCTCTCCGGGGGCCCTCGGAATAGGCGTCTAGCGGGCGTGCATGAAAGTCTTGCATTCTAGGGAGAGCCCCTGAAGCACTTTGAACCGTAGTGACACGGTTTATAATTTATTCATACTGTTTTAGTACATCAACTTAGCCGAGCGTAAATCGAATTCGAAGAAGAACCGCCGCGCCATTCTAATTCAACAACTCCACTTAATTACGGTGCAATATATCATCGCGAGGAAATTCAAAATTATTCATGTCGTGGAAATTACAGGAATTTGATTCGGAGGCTCGAGTCCAAAATCTCATCGCCGATCCTCCGTCGAGTTCGAAGTGGAAATCGATCGCCGTTCGAAAGAACTTGGAAAACAAACTTTACTTTACTTTCTTTCTGGCTACGCGGCGACCGTTGAGTGAAGTTGAAAAATTGAAATTTGTACGTTCCTATGATTTACGAATGATAAATAATTAACTCGATGGTTTTTGTCGTGTAATTTTTCCGCTTTTCACAGCGAGCGAGGTTGTAGAAAATTTTCCAGTATTACAGACATTACGTGTACAGGGTGGCTGGGTAGCGAGTTACCAACATAAAGAAACATGGTGATAGAGCTCTCGTATATACGTATATACACATTACATGCTATACAACATGCTGCTGCAGGAGTTTCGTAGCTGAATAATAAATGACAAGAGCTGTGAGCACCCCCTGGACTGCGAAAGGGTCGCGGGTGGCTGGTCACAGATGCTCATCGTAGTTGGTGCTTCTGCCGCTGCAGGTTTACCCTAGTAGGCTTATAGAGGTGATACTACTGCACTTTACTGCTGCACTGCAGTCTAATGTCAGTTGGTATAAGGGTGCTGTAAAACAGCCATTAAACTGGACTTACTCCGGAGGATGGAACGAACTGTCCCAATTTAACAAGCTAAAAAGAACAGGGAAAGAACGTATCGAACAATATAACGCGCTGTACGCGACGACGTCAACTTTTCCCATACGTAGAAACACATTTATGGGTTTCCTTTTTTTTCTTCTCCTTTTGCAAGCCTAGAACTTTTAATTCTAATTTAACTTGAATCCAGTTCGAAAACTGTGAAAATAAATAAATATATATATTTTGAGGAGGCGAAGGGGGTGAAATATTGAAGATGAACACCGCGGAGCTACCTACGTTCCGGGCATCTGAATATCTATACGTATAAGTAAAACTCGGTCTTGGTAAATAAAATATAAATAAGTCCTGGAAGGTCTCCTTGCATGCTATTAACCCACGTGGAGAAGTAGACGTGAAGGTATTATACGAGGCATTTCGTGCCAAATCACCCAGCCTACGACCCTGAACATTTTATACTTCTTCAATCCTTTTTTTTTATGCACCAAGACTCACCCCGAGAACCATTAAAAGGATCTGTAATTTATTCATTCATTTATCTGCTTAACTTTTATTTGTTGGTTTTCCACTTATCCGTAACGTAAGATACGACATTGTTCTGAAATTCACGTAAATTTGACTATGGAAGCCGACGATTTTGAGATCGGAATAAAACTCCAATTTTTTCATTTTTTCTTTTTTCAGTTTCTGGATTGAATCCTGATAGAAAAAAAAAGGATAATAAAAAATGTTAGTACAAATGTCAGAGTTACAGTCAGAGCGTTTTAGCACGGGATGCCCCGTACACGTATGAGAGGAGAGTAAAAGCGTTTTTTGTTTTCTTTTGTACTTTTGTTTTTTGTGGAGGTATGAAGTGGAGGGAGAAAAAGGCAGGTGTATTACATTTATCAGATGAGTGTGTGACGTATATATATACATGTAAAAGTCAAAAAGTCACGCGATTCTCGCGGTGTTTCCTGCAGAATATGGCACGCAAAATGCGCCTTGGGGTTACGCGATAATCGGTTATAAAATAACAGCGAAAAGGTCTTATTAGATGTTAGCCTTAGATATTAGAATCTCGTTAATGCTCGTTAAAATGTTTTTAGTAGTTTTCCTTTTTTTCTAACCGGGTTTCAAATTATCCCACACATAATCAAGCCACACAGGACGCCTAATTTACAAACGACCTTTTGTGCTTTTGCGTACGCTGCGTCACACCTTCGGTGCAGATAAGGTTGAAATCAATGACGTATACAAGGATCTTTATCGTAACTTTTTTTTTCATCGCGACCAAAAAACGTCCGAATCAACGTCGTGTGATTCTGAAAATATACGTCATCCGCCTCTACCTGTACCTCTATGTCGTTTACGCGGCGTAGCGTCGAGACATTAGCACGGGAGTAAGAAAATTTTTCCTTATATCTTATACATGAAATCTGTAACTCAACGATTTCATATATAGTATATACCTATGTACGCGTAGTATAAAACCTGCGTCATGAGAGAGTCCCCGACATGTAAAAATGCGGCATTATATGTGGCGTGGAATATACCACGGAAGGGGGTGGGGTGAAATAATTTATATTTTCAGGTTATACAGTCCTGCAGGATTAGCTTTATGTTAGCCGCCTGCTCGTAGGTGGTAGGTAGAGTGGGCCAGGGACCACTTGAAGCCAAGCGTAATCGGTTTTATCAAACGAGTGGCAAAGTAGGTGGTAGACGTTGAGCACGCCACCTTGTTATTTATTGATCCTGATACAAACGATAAGCCAATAAGCGTTGTAATTATTTTTATATCGATGCCCCCTGGCATATTTGTAGGAGGTTTTTTCATTTTTATCTTCATTTTATGTTTTATTTTCTCTCTCCATGCTTCCGAATGACCTGCGCAACGTTCACCTTCGTTTCGCGTACCTACAGTTTTTCCTGGTTTCTTTGAAGTTATCGACAAAAGCGACAAATCCCGTGATCTTAAATCTGAGAATAACATTCTTTCAACTTCGGATGTGAGTAAAATGCTCACTGCGGTAAGGTGGATTCTCCTTAGGTAAGATTATGTGAAGAAGGATTTGTGCAGTGTCTTACATACACCGTACATGTAACCGAGTTCCTAATAAGCTCCTGCAGGTTACCGCGATGCGCGGCAGAAAAATTCCTGGCTCAAAGCCAGGCCTGTTGAGTGCCACGCCCTGAGGGAAAAGGAATTGTTGGAGACGACGAAGCCAAGATTCGGGGCAGGTGCCAATCGGCGAACCAGCTCCTGTATCATACCCCTTAAACCATATCTATTCCTTCTACCTATCCTACTATATCCGTCAGAGCCTGTTGCTTCCCTTTAACTAGCGGTGCAGGAGCAAGGAAATCGAGTCATGCAGATTAAACAAATAAAAAAGAGAGAAGAGTCGAAGAGAAGAGGGAAGATATAATTTTTCTGCTTCTTTGAGGAGATGTGCACATCGGGGTGGACCGGAATTCGGTTTTTCTTTTCTTTTTTTTGGTTTCTTTGAAGTTTCGCTTGCGTACAGTCGGTTGCAAAAAGTGCCAAGTCTGGTGGAATGTACAAACTTGCGGTAAAAAGCACGGTAAGGGTAGACATGAGTTGAGTCGAGATTTTGCAAAGTCCGTATAATACCTTCTTTCAATCGTCAAAAGATCTCGATCCCTCTCCGCGATGCCGAGCTCGTACCGGGGCATTTCGATTTTCAGTTACAGGTGGTCTTTGATATAAAATAATCCAGAGTTCCGAAATCATCGAGATTTTTTTTTTTTCTTTCTTTTTTATTAAGAGTATGGCCATTATTGCGTTGTGGGTTTCCGGTGCTAAGTTTTCCGGCGAGGGGTGGGAACTCAAAAAGCCGCGTCACAATGTGGTATGGAGAAATAAGTATAAAAGCTCCTGCAACGGGAAGAGACGCACCCCTCACTGGCAGCGTCACCCTCGTCTTCTTTGGCTGGAAGCCACCCTCGTCAACCCTTCCAGTCCCGGGGGACCCTCGAGCATCCCTCAAGTCCCGCGCAAGTCGCCCGGATTCCTTCATTTGGTTCTTATTCCGCGTTCGTCCTTATTTGTCCGTAGTTTTAACTCGCTTAAAGCCACCGAACTTTGTAACTCAGCTGGTTCCCCTGATCTTCCCATCCCCCTCATACACCTATCTATACCTACTATGCTTACTTATTTTCTGAAACATCGTTCTCTTTTTCTTCCGCGTGTCGCCAACTTCGACTTCAACTTATTGTTAGACTTGGACGCCCGGAGCGCCGCGGTTTGTTGAGTTGTTAACGCCACGGGGCTGAAACAAAGTTTAGAACCCGATATCTTAGACAAAATAGTTGTTCTGGACAACCAATTTATGTTGTACAGACCGCGAGTAAAACCTTTAATTTTTAGTACTCGCTTGAAACTTGCTTCCAAGCTTTTCAGACACCGAACCACTTCCGTTTTTAAGGTAGCGGAAGTTCGAACGTAAATTTTTAACTTGCGCATTTTGCACTAGAATTCAGCGAAACTTCAATTATGACCCACCACTGTAACGACAAAACTAAAAAAATTAATAAGAAATTTTGGGAAGGTTTTTTCGAGAAGCTGCTTCATTTAGTTTCTGGATAAAAAAGAATAAGGAATCGAAGTCTTACGCAATGGAATTTTCGGATACTCGAATAACGAGCGATATAAGGTATATAATTTTATATAGTGTTCGCGTGATTCGACGTCGCGTAGACGTTATAAACCGGTGCATGGTATGAGTCGATCGAATAGTAGGTACGTAGTATAATGTACGTGCGGTAAAGGTTACATAGAGTTCCGAAGATCGATTTTACCTCTTGTACCTGGTGCCGATTTTAATCCTGTAAAATATGATCGCGTTGCAAATTCTGTTCGTCTGCAATATTCTCAATCAAACGACTCACATACCGTAGCGGGAGTCCGTTTAAATATTTTTATAACTGAAAATTTACCCCGATTCCAACTTTCGTTCCGATCCCGGGACACACGCGGAGCGACCCACGACTATTGCGACTTTCCCAATTATTTGACACCTACAAACCGAGAGACATAATTCTTCTCCAGATATATCATCGTGCCTCGCACACGAGAATGCGGTCGTCGCGCTTCCGTGACCTTCTTGCCTCTATAGGGTTGAGATGGTGTAATTAGGGATCCTACGACCACCCACTCAACCCACAACCCAAAAAACTTCCTAAACTGTAGCCAACCATTCCAGCTGCCATGGTCAACGCTAGGCGTCCATATTTTTTTTTCCATTTCTCTCGAACGATGAGCGACGAGATTCCGGTACAAATGTTCTCCAGTCCAATAATTATATCCCCTAGTGTACGCAAAACGAAATTTGGGGTGTGTGCCAGAATGTTTTGCGATGTGGCTCGATTGTTTTGTTTTTTTCCTCTCTTTTCTAAAAATATTCTCGAGTCAAAACACCGTTCCGTGACGATGACAAATGGTAGATCGTGCAGACTACAAAGAGTGAATGGAAAAAAAAGGGAAAGGGGAGGAAAAAGAAGGGATGCAGTCGAATGTTTTCCCTAAATCGTTATTCATATTATGTATACATAAACGTTCGTTTGTAAAAGCTTACTAAATTCTTTTGTGTAATTTGCGAACAAAGGATTGAATTTATGAAATCATCGCCTCCTGATGATTTCTTGTGATGCGAACGTCGTGTATATTGATAATGAAAATATTTGAATCGGTAAAGAGAGGCTTCGCCGCGGTGAGGGCAGAGTTTCCGCGCTTCGAGTAGCTGACTGCCACAAAGCACTTGAAGCATCTCCGCAGCATCCACAACAGCTGGACCAAAACTCACTGCTGCCGCGCTGCTGCCTCTCTTTACCGGTTTCAGTTTAGAGCGCGTTGTGCGCGCGACCAGCTCCCAAGATCAATAGACGAATCTCAGGCCATCCCAGGCGAGAGGCTCACCTAAATGATCTGAAGCGCTTGCGCGAAATTTAACGCGTGTACGGATCATGCGTGCGTATACGCGTCGTGTTAAAGGAAAATGCGTTTCCCATATCTAGCTACCAATTAAATATCTATGTATATTACATCGAAGTACACGAACGAACGAAACCGAAGGGAAAATCATCCTAGAATTCCTCCTTCGGACACGAGGATCTGATAAGGAAAAACGTATACATATAAATCCCTTTTTTCATATGTACTTCGAAAAATCGCTGATGCATCTTTCATCGGGTCTGTAGCAACGTTGCAATTTCTTTACAGATTTAAGGGGTAATTCTATCGTCAAAGGGATGAAAATTATTGGCGATAAAAAAGCGTCTCGATCGTTTAAAGTATTTGCGGTTTGATAGGAGGCGGAATCATCAGTTTCTCGTTCTGGATTTCATCCTCGAAATCCGAGCTATCGACTAACTCCCTGCAATGATTTCAATGAAATCATACCGGAATTAAAGCTGTTATTAAATTTATTCCGAATTTTCTGTAATAATTCCAACGTAGAAAATAATTAATAAAATACGTACTCTCACTCCGCTTCCGAAATCTCGTTCGTTTTTAATGTATACTTGGCGCGAAAGTGTAGCGAGTCTCTTGAACTCGTCATTCTATAAACGACGTGACACTTCCGAGCTGATGGAAAGAAAAAAATTGCATAAATCCATGAATCTATGATGCCCATATTAACGATCGATGACATTGATTAAAAAATTTAATTTGCATTATTTTTTGTTAATGATTATACACAGCGCAGGGTATTTTTCTAGTCAAACCGCCCTTGACAAGATAAAGTTACGACAACATCCCTCCGATGCATAATTTTTATTCCATTAAAAAAAAGCTGTGAAAATTTTGTCGCTCATCAAGATTCAATTAAACGAATGATCTAATGTGAAATTTTCTAAACACATACTCAACCGCACCTCATTTGCACTCGAATGTACAATAAACTAGACGTACGCTAGAGATAAAAGGGCCGGGATAGAAGAGTCAACAACGCGAACGGAAAAAAAACATGTTAAATACTGCAAGATAAAAAAAGCTCGTAAAAAAAGAGAGAAAAAAAAAAGAGAAAGAAGTTCGACTAGTTTTGATCGTTTCAGGATTCGCACGGTTAAATATACACCTCTCGGTTAGCAGAGAGGAAGAGCGGAAAGAAGCTGCAACGGAGGTGAAAGAAAAGAGAAGGGAAAGGAAAGTAGTAGTGGGGGATGAGGGTGCGAAAGGAGTTCCTCGATGGTTTACGGGGCTTAAAGAGTAGGAGGCATATGAGAGAAGGAGTCGCGGGGGTGTAAAAATAAGAGGAAGAGGCCGGTACGGGTAGCTAGGTATACTGCACGTAGCTTTGGCTATTTATGTATATACATATACCTATGTGTAAATATTATATATATATGTATACATATGCATGTGTGTGTATATACCGAATAAGAAGAAGGGCAACGCCGAGGAATAAGGAGGAGGAGCTATTAATGTATGGTCACTGGTTCGATTGTGCGAGTTCACAGAGAGTGGGTGAGAGGGAGAGGAGGAAGAGGGTTGAAAGAGGGTTGAAAGAGGGTTGAAAGAGGGTACACACAGCCACTCTGTGAAAGTGTGCGTGGGGCGGTGTGCCGCCGTTGTAGGGACTCTGCCGGTGCAGGGCGTAGAGCAACAGCAGCAGCAGCAGCGGCAGCAGCAGCGGCAGAAGAAGAAGAAGAAGAGGAAGAAGAAGAAGAAGAAGAAGAAGAAGCAGCAGCAGCGGCGGCAGCAGCGGCAGCAGCGGCGGCGGCAGCAGGGTGCTTCTATGCCTGCCATGCCCGTTGGGTTGTTCGTTCGCTAGGCTGCCTTCCACCAGCTATCAGGGTTGCACGCGCGAGAGTGGGAGATTCTCGGAGGTTGGGGTTTTGGGGTTTGGGGGTTTGGGGGTTGAGGGTTGTGCCGTGAAAGAGAGGGTAGCGCCTGCGCCCGGGCTCAACCGGGACCCCTGCCCGAGGAGCGCCACTCCCGAGCGCGACGTAGCTCGGGTGCGAGCGTCCGGACGATGTCCAGTGAAAGGATCAAAGAACAGAGGAGCAACCGGAATACCGGCGGCCCCCTGCAGGCGCTCGCCTTATAGGAGAGGAGGACGAGGGCCTAGGAGGCCCGGAATATATAAAATTTAAAATAAAGAGAAAGGCCAAAAATACCGGTGAGTGGCCCGAGAAGAGGTCCCCGAGGAAGATATCGAGGACGAGGAGGAGGAGGAGGAGGAGGAGGAGGAGGAGGAGGAGGTGGAGGTGGAGGTGGTGTGCAGGAAGAGCTGGGTGATAAGGATAGCGAGGGCCAGGCCAGGATAGGACAGGCCCGACCCGACCCGGCCCGCTCCAAGGATCTTCCAAGGATCAACGAGGGCCGCAAATCGTCGTAGCACCGAAAAGAAAGAGCGAAAAATAAGTCATCGGGAGAACCCCGCCTCTGGTTAAAAAAAAGGAAAACAATAATAATAATAATAATAATAACAATAATAATAATAATAACCAGGGACCACACAGGAACACAAGGAATACGTCGACCTCTACGCGCGGAGAAACGTAACTACGGCGATTATTACATTATTAAACGGAAAACTGAGGAGGAATCAAAATAAAAAGGAAAAAAGAAGAAGAAGAAAAAAGAAAGAAAGAATGAGAAAAACCAAAAACAATCATTTATTTATTACCATGAATAAAAGAACAAAAAAAACTAACCGAATGAGGATTAACGGTATGTAAGCGGTGTAGGAAAAAAATAAATAAAAACAAGTTCAAATTCTCAAGCTTCGTTGATTAATGGAAAATGAAAAGGATCAGATATATCAGCGTTGTTATGTATAAATTTATAACTGAATCGTCAGATTATAAATAAACAAATAATTAAAATCAGTGATAAATCAACGAGACTTCGAAGTGTGTGATAGTGTCTGTCTGTCTGTCTGTCGCGCAGTGGCTGCAGTATATATATATATATATATATACATATATAATAAATAATAATAGTAGTAATAATAATATTAATGATACTTAATAATAATTATTATAGCTGTCGAGTGTATAATAGATAAAGTTCGTATATTCGAAGACGTACTGCGCGAAGCAAGAAAAAAGAATAATAATAATTAATAATTAATTTATGGATAGATGAAAGGTATATTCATCGGTATATCGATATCCAACGTTACGAATTAAAAGAAAAAGAAAAAAGCGTAAGGAAACTTACAACACAGGAGAGGATGCGGTCGCACGCAGCATCCTGGAGCATAGCGCTCCTCGCGGCAACCGTTACCTTATTGCCAGCTACGTATCGCCTTCCTTTCGCCCGTGCAGCGTGAGTAAAATTTTTTCAAAATTCTATCTATACCTATAATTTGTGTAACGTCGTAATTTCCCATCGAACAAAATGGGGTGAGTTGCTTTTGAAGCACCGAAATATGAGGACGTATGAAACGAGTGAATTTGGCGAAATTCTCGCGGGCACGCAATAACGCGAATCGAGGGTGTGACTACTGCGCGGATCATCCCGGGAAAAAATATTTTGCGTTGCGATTTCGTACGAAGACGAAAAGTCCGGTTTGTGATCCGATCTTCCTCGGGTGAATCGAATGAAAATTGTGGAATATATTCATGAGTAGGATCGAATCATTCGGTATTGGATCACAAATTAACAGATCGAAATACATCCCACTCGCCCCTTTGTTCGATAATATTTTTGTATCGCACACGAAGCAGATTTCAGCTACTGTAATTACCGTTCGAGTGAGATTCGATCCTTTGATCAGAAATTTTTTCTCTCAGCGCAATAATTTTTGTGAATACCGCAGTTTCTTGGAATCTGTCACTCGTGTGCGGTACTCGGCAGCTTCTGATAATCCGAGATTACTGTCATTGCGACGATTCATTTTCTCTGGTTTTTCCAACACCTTTGAAAAGCCGTAGAAATTAAATTTTTTATTAATCGCGCCGAGAAAGAATCTCGTGAGATCGATCGCTAAAACCTATACCAGCTTATACGTCGTACCCATATGCCCGTGGCGTACGTACGCAGCATCCGTTTACAGATATACCTACTACGTAGCGCGGGGTGTATTCTTTTCTTTTTTTCTATTTATTTAAATTTCATACATATACACATCGATCGATGGAATATTTTTCTCTTCGTAGCTAATAATTTTTATCGCGTTTATATTCACTGACCGATGTGAAAAAAAAAAAAAAAATAAAATAATGATGATAAAATAACAATCGGAATATTCGAGTGCTTCGCGAAATATATTCTCGAGTAGGCTTTATTTTTCAACGACAAAATTCATACCATTCTGCTAATCAACCCGCCCTCCCTCCCTCCCGCCCTTCCGCCCTGCGCTTTATACAACCGGAATTCAAAATCTTTATCGCTCACTCATTTTCTCGAAAGAAAGAAAGAAAGAAAGAAAGAAAGAAAGGAAGGAAGGAAGAAAGTTTCAAAGCGATGTTTTAAAAGTACTCTCTCTAGGTATACATATTAAATTCTCATTGAAAATTCATCGAATCAGTTACTTGAAACAACTCCCCCCCTCTCTTCCACTTGGTGTGTATAAACATAGATATACATTATGAGAAAATATTTCGAAAGAAAAAAAAAGCAATCAATTTATAAACATGAATACGAGTGGCCCAAACACCGTTATACGCTCTCAAAATCCTGGCGAATATTTGACCAGCAATTTTTCAACGCTATGTTTGAAGGAATGTATGAATCTTTTTGTTTTTCGTGTTCTCCAAAGATACCGCGAATAATTTTTCATTTTATCGGATAAATTTGCATTCGATAAGTGAGACTTGATAATTTAGAGATCGATCAATTTCGCTGATTAATTATATTATTAATAATGGAGTGTGCGATGTCGGTTTATATACAATAAAATCCTTGAAACAGGATCGATTGGATCGTACGTAAAACAAGTAAGGGGGGAAAAATGTTAATCCGTATTATTATAATTATCGCCATCGATTCTGACAGACATACAACTTCGGTGTACATCTAAGATCATATATACGAACGATATCATCGAAGCGGGACGGTGTACATAATTTATAATGGTGCAGATGGATGTATGCATATTACATACGGTATCTATACGGAACCCTATAAAGTGTAGCTGCAGACGAGGAGGATTACAATTCGAATACAACAACGAGATAGGATCAAACAAACCCTATTGGCTTCAGACTTTTAATCACTGTTTACCTTCTCGCACCGCGGCACCACGTCCTATACGTTCACGTATACTTATACAACGCGTTCGACTCGTGTATTCGCCCTTAATTATTTTCACTTTCATTTTTACTCCCTTATTATTTATTTATTTTATTTGTTTTCCAACGTGAAAACCGAATTAGGGGGCCGAACGGGCACGGAACACACAATTCTCGAACGATTTATCTTCTCCGATCGAGGCAATGGGTAGAATTTTTTTCCAGTGAAAAAACTTTGGAATATAGCGCTGGCGAACTAAATCCCGAAAATTATAGATCGAGATTTATACCGACTCTACGCCATCGGTTTCACCCTCCTCGATATTAGTCCGTCCCTAAAGGGTGTTCAATATAAATATTTGTCTATTTATGAAATATAAATAATTCGGTGGCGCACTTGTGATGCTCAACGTGAACGGGTTCTACTTGGCCTCTGTCATCATCATCCCCGAGGCCCGGCGTGTTTCCATCTCTTGCACCACCTCGGTACCCTCTTGGCCGCCGTGAACCTCCAAGTGCCAACCACGAACCCTGTAGTGTGGTATCAGTGATCGTGGTAGGACCCTCGAGGCAGAGGGTACTCCCGACGTGGCAGAGCTCCAACTGCTCCTCCTCTCTCTCTCCTTCTCTCTTTCTGTCTTTCTCTCTTCCTCCTCTTCTTCCTCCTCATCCAAAGTTGCGATCATCTCCGTCACCGAACGGTATATAGACACCCCCTAGGCCGACCCAACCTAACGTAACGTAACCCTCACCACCCTCACCTAACCGCGCCCCAACTCTCCGCGCTGGCGGCGCTCAGGTCCTCGTGGCACCCCTCGGATACAACTTTCCACCTCGGCCACCCCGGGCCATTTCTCGTCAACGTGCCACTCCCAGCATCCCGATTCCTAGACCTACAGGAACAATACTACGCATCGAACAACCGAACAACCGAACAACCGAATAACCGAACAACCATAACCCCGCAGGATCAAAATCACAATCGCGGCCGCGCGCTCGACATTTACTACCCTGTGTTTCGTTGCGATCGAGCAATTTTCTCCTCCTTCTTTCTTCAGGATTCCCTCCTCATCGGGTCGCGGTATAGCGGCTCGGAAACGCGAGAGAAAACAAATTTTAAATTAGTAGAAACCCGGCCGAGTAGAGGACACGGAATATCCCATTATTTCTATCCGAGGTGATTAAATTGATGCGAATGAACAAAACTTTTATTATGCAATTAGTTAGAAGATCAAAGATCCCGATTGATATCACGAGATTATGTTCAAGTTCAATAAAGTATATATATCACTGCTTTTTGACGTGTGACAGTGATTTCACTACGCGCGGTGTACAGATTCGTACCGCGATAGACGAAATCTTTTAATTAAATTATTGCAGCCAGCGAGGGAATTTAATTGAGTTGTATCGATCCGTGACATCGAGAAATATGATGACGGGCTTTCTATGAAGGCTGTTTTAAATATACATGGCTACTATGCATATAGATGATGCGTTGTACATCGTGCATGTGTGTATGTACCTATATATCGACTGGAGTACAGAATCGACAGTAACGACGAAAAAGTTTAAATTTTTCTTTTTTTCTTATTTCCTTTCATTTTGTCACGCGATCAGATAAGCGATAGAACAACAAAAAAAAAAAAGGGATTTTTGGGGGAAATCACATGAAAAAAAATAAAGAAAAAAAGAAAAAAAAACGGAAGACATAAATTGTTTGAGATTGTGATCTCGACATCTACAATTTGAGTACAAATCAGAGGCGGTGAAAATGCACTGTACATGTGTATAATACGTGCTCGTTTATAACCAGAAGCGATCGAAGCGACTGAGGTAATTATAGCCGGACTATTAAAGCTGTGATCATTTGAACCACGGAGCAAATTCCAGATACAGATAATAGAGAGAATACGTAGTTATATAATCGAACTCGAACTAGTCGTGTGTTTGCAGAATTTAGCTGGACATAATATAACGATAATAATGGTAATTGTAACGCGAGCTTTATACGCATATAATAAAGGAGATGATTGATGAATAACTTCATAGCGCAGCCCGCTGTGCACAATCGTCGTCAAAATTCAATATTATATACCTCATCACTTCGTAGCGCGTGAAGTGATCGAGAAAAGCTCAACGTAATTTCATTGTGGAAGAAAAAAGAGAAATCGTCGGAATTACACGCAATTTAATACCAAAGGTGTACCTACCACAACATGATTTGCGAGTAAGGGTTGAATTAGATTCGATCGACCTTTGCCGTATTCTCGGTAAATCATAGCTACCTTTATCTATGTCAAGAACGGACAAGTAGATACATCGATTTGTAATTTGGCTGAAGAGTGGGTATAACTTACACAGCGTTCTGACATCCCTATAATAAAGTGAGCGAGGAATACCTCCGCGAATTAGATATTTGCGAATCGGACGATATCGAAATTCGGTGACTCCGGAACTACCAAAGGCGGATCGGGGGTAAGCGTATAAAAATCGTGGTATATTTTTGACGTCGAGAAAATTCGGTCGCAAGTAACGATAGGTCGACCGGCGTATCTGTGTAACTTCTGGACAAAATTCTGAAAACGCGAGCTGCAGGTTGTAGCAAAAGTAGAATCGATTTAAAATAACCATCCTCATGTCGCGTATGTTAGCCGGGTTTCTCACCACCACCACGTATCCGCCTCTCTTTGCCGTTATACCACCGCCGCTACCGCCGCCGCCACCAGCGCGTATGGATTTTCGCCCTGATGGCTTCACATGTTTCACGCTAATTGAAAAACTGGGAATTCCAACTGCTGAATTGGAAGCTGTTTTGAGAGGATTAAAAAAGGCTGTTAAAATGTGACGATAAAAAAGGAACAACAGAACCAAAAAAAAATAACAAAAAAGACTACAAATAGAGATGGATTGACGCGGAAAACAACGCGTTATTTTGAGCGCATGATTGACAAAAAAATCAAGAATCCCGTACGAAGTAATAAAGTATGAAAAAATTGTTGTACCTTAATCGGCGGGCTTATATCGATCGTTTTTTTCGATTCTACATCCTCAATTCTTATGTTTCTCCGAATTCATTGCAATACCTTGATATTCGCAGGTATTCATACGTCGGGTGAAATACTTTTATATATTATAAGGGTAAAAAATAATATCGATCGTGCAGTTCAAGCGACGTACGTATGGCAAAATAACGTAACGACGCGAACTCTGGACAACATGCAATGGAATACTTTTCTTCTTACATACCAAATATAGGTATATAGTTACACCTAAAGTTACATACATGTATACGGTACCATCGAATAATACTCGGTTTTGAAACGTGTGCCAGCGTCTCTTATCAACAACGTGGCATCGATAATAGTCCCGCGCGTGAATTCCCGTTCCAAAGAAATACACAGCATATACCTATATTTCCTACATGTAAAAGAAGGCAGAAACTGGCGACTTTTATTCCATGTACGTACGTGTGATTAAATATAAATTGCATATGCTGCATAATGATTCCATAACGATCGCGAACTATCGTATAAAACTTTCGTTACACAAAGGGGGGATAATCCATTTAACTTGACCACCCTCAAATATTTTCACAAGTTTTAATTAACTTGGAAGTAATTATTCATGCGCGTACGTAGAGCTTGGCAAAAATTTCATCGGTTATAACAAAAACCCTGACATAGTTTGGTGAGAATTTCTTTTTTTTGATATTTTTGCGAAAAATATTCACAAGACCATAGTTCGTGTCTTGAATCGAGTCAAACTACGACGAACGTACGTACAACTGTGCGGGTTGTATTTCATTGTTGACGTAGAGAAAAAACTTGAGAAAAAAGAATATGTATAGGAAAATGTGGTACAGGTGCGAGAGGGACGTAGTCGGGGAAGGGTTGTAGGGGGGAAGCCGAGAGGGTGGAGAGAGAGATCGCTGGCAGGTGCCGGATATTACTGTTATACCGAAGACTATTCGATTTACAAGTAAATGAAGATCCATCTGCTAACCAACTTTCATTTCCCCGTCGACATCATCCTGCACTCCACGAACGAACGGATATATACGAAGGACTTACATAGGTACCCGTACTCCGCGTACGTGTACGACGAGTTATTGAGTACGACGCGAGCAGAGGTAGATATGGGGGTATAATTTTTTTTTGTCTCCGAAAAAAGCAATCGCACTATCGCAGCCCTGAATTTTTGAGAAATACGTCGATCGATCGTTATAAACTAAAATTACCTCTGAATTAAGCCGATAATTTCGACGCCCACCCCTTCATAAGGTTCGTTTAATTGCGCGTCCCATCCAGTCGTCGTCGCCACAATCCCGGAACTCTTAGTTGCGCTCTTTTAACGACGCGGATAGAAAGGATTTAGGTTTTTGCTGACAATGAAACCGACATCAGGTACCCCAGCATTTTATTTTCAGGGCGAATAATCATTCGAAATAGTGGGGTAGATTCATTCTTTCCAAATTTTTTTTCTTTTTTCTCTCCTCGTTTTCTCTAATTTTTATTTTATTAATCCCCGCAGATTGCTCGTGGTAACATTTTGAGCTCTGCGGATTTTTTATTCATCTCACGTCTAACTCGAGAAATCAATTCCACGTGAAGATGAAAAGAAAAGATTCTCGATGTAAAGTTCTAGCTGGACAAAAAGTCGAGCAAAAACTACTCGGTGCGATCGTTCAAAAAAATCCTGATTACTTGGTGAAAGAATTGTTGACTAAATTATTATTTTTTTTTCTTACCAGAATTCGCAAATCAGCGGATTAGTTAGAAAACAGTAGAGGAAAATAGAAATAGAATACGAATAAAACCATATTGTTCTCAATTGTGCCATTGACAACTTTTAAATTCTAATGACAGAGCGAGATATGTACAAGGAGTTAAGTGAACTGCAGCAATAGCAGCGAGGTCTAGAGTAAAGTTTTGAGTCGTTACTAATTACGTAATTGTTTCCGAGTACCTCGGTAGGTACTTCTCAGGATGATAAGCGAACCCCCAACATGAAGAAGGTTTTAGAAAGCATATAATCCTCGATGTGAGTATTGTTTCTAATTTTATCTCAGCACCCTACGAAACGAAACGAAACGAAACGAAACAAATACATACATTTATATTCATTACAAAAATTTTCACACCGTGTACATCAGAAGGGGTGAAAAGTAGTTAGGCGAGTTCTTTTTTTGTTGGGATAAAAATAAAACAGGGAAAAAAAAGAAATACGAAAGTACAGAAGAATGAGAAGCGTAAAAATAAAAAAATAAAAGTGTTTAAAAAATGGATCGCCGTTTTAGAAATTTTGAGGTTTAAAAGCAGCGCTTTAACTAACGCAGTAAGGCGCCGTTTGAAGAGGTTCCCTTACACACTGTGCGCTAAAAGAACCCTCGACGACTTGAAAGAAAAAGTTTAATTGAAAGGGCCGAATATAAGCAACAGCTGCTGTTGCGTAGCAATTGACTTCGTGTGATGTTAAAAAATTACCAAAATAGGACTCCCTCCCTCCAGCCCGCCTTTTTTTCATCCGTCGTGCCACCCCTCACACTTTTTTGAAAAAACAGAAAAGAGAATCAAAAGACACGCTTCGTCGTTGGTGGTGTCGAAATTTTGTAGATAAACGGAAGATTAGATACGGTAAAAAATGTTGTCGCGCGAAAGCTTTCACGATCTTCAGAAATTCATTCCGTACATCGATAGAGTTTTTCAGATATTCAGTTTTGTTTCATCGTTAACGGTGTTTCGATTTTCGAGAAATACGCCCTTCCGGCGTTCCTTCCTCCCTGAGGTCTTCGATATCATCTCTACGTCGATTCTATGCATAGTGTAGAACTTCGGGTTGTAGATATTCTTATTATACATAGATGTATGTAACTTATAGTACACGAGTATATAAGATATGGAAATGCAGTGGAAACGTGCTCCGCGTATAACGACGTACGGTACGTCATCTATAAAACTTGACTCTGCAGCAGAGGGAAAGAGAAAGTATAGTCGAGCTGGTATAAAGAACTAGCGACGATCGTAAGCGCGCTTAAGAGGGCTTTTCCATCCCCGTCCTCCTTTCTTCCCCTTCGAATTCTTCCCTCTCTCCGTTCACTCCCAGTGGTCGCCGACGTTCGCCTTAGGAGGTGGTGAACATGTAACTTGCTAATGAAAACCCCGCTTCGAGGCTTCTAAAGGCGCGTGTCCCGAATAGGAGATGAGTTTGCTATTCGCTTATAACCCCCCAACCCCTCCCCGCCCTCCCGCTGCTCTTGATGTCGCCATTCACCATCAACATTCCTATCGAGAAAACCACCTTCCTCTCCCTTGTGCCCTACGGATATATACCTACGTATACTGCATTTTTCGAGAGCAATGGTGAATTTTAAGGAAAAAAAAGACAACAAAATAAAAGCTGATCAACGATGAATAAAAATAGCGGCATCGTCGGAAGACTACAGGGGCATTGACTCTCGATTGCCGAGAATATATTGACTTATATTCTCGGTAAATACCGACCGGAGTAATTAATACCTGCTCAACTTTTGTGTATTTTAGACGATTCGTTGCGGAATTGAGAAAGAATCCGTGGAACTTTAGTTGATGACAGAAAAGTTTATCTCGATCACGAAAAATTATATTAGTATTCACGACTGTATGGATATAATTTATAAATAACTGCCATGTGTCCTATATAGCTCCATTTTAAATTGACATTTGCTACCCGGCAGTTTGGAGATGGCTTATATTTCGATCGACCGAATATGAGTCAGTTACTAATTCTTTCGATTCGCTCCGTGCCGTTTCCCCCTGCCCTAGAAATTCGATTCCATGACTCGTAATTGCAGATTGGCCAAAATCCGATCATCCTTATTGCTCAGGTTTCCCTCGATCCGCACTCGCGTATCGGATCAATCACACACCGATAATACAAACACAAAGGAATAAAAATCGTTGAATATACATGGGCGATATGTATTATAAAAAATGTAATTGCGGGGGATGAAAAGTGCGCGTTACGTATAATTATATGTAAAAAATGTGAAAATATCTCCGCGCTGAGCCTTCGGCCATCGAAGGCAGATGGTGTTCCAGCGCTCCACGAACGGAGGGCGGGTCGCAGGGGTTAACTGGGCAATTGGGTGTCGCGTGCCAAGCATTGATTTTATGCGTGCACGCAGGCCTGGTGTAACCTAACATCACCTCACCTCACCTCGCACCGGCAACCCCTGCCATCCCTATTCCATCCTGCCTTACCCTGCGGGACACCTTCGCTCCCTTGCGTAGCTCCGCAGGTATTCCAGGAAAATATTGTTTCGACGCAATAAGGCGAAGACTTCGGATGAATTCATAAGTGGTATAAATCGTGTCGATTATTTCTCATCGCTCGTACGGTATTCGTTCATCAGATGTATATAATTCAATCGGGTGAAAAAAGAACTCTCGTAACTATGAAAAAAATGATAAGAGTTGTTTTTTTGCGAATACCGCAAGATACCGTAATGCACGCAATCGCGTCCTTTGACCTTGACCAATTGCATTACAGGTATATCCGAGAACCGCCGCAGCGGTGGCCATAAATACATAAAATCGTGCACACGTATAATTATTTATACTATATACCGTTCGATGTAGCCTTGAATAGCGTAATGCAGGCTATATTCGCCTCGGACGAGGATAATATGACTAATTTTTTATGAAAGGAAGAAAATAAGTTTGTTTGAGAGTACGAAAATAAAGTAAGTCTGAGACGCGGCGGGGGTTCAAGACTGCGGGAGACTTTGAGTTTGATGTGTTGCGAGTTTGAGGCGATGTGCAAGTGCAGTAGTAGCAGCGTGTAACGGGGGATGGGTGGGTGCAGAGGAGGGTGTAGCTATAATAAGCGAGGGTTGCAGCGCCGCGGCCGGGG
Organism: Athalia circularis; assembly: GCA_963978495.1. Classification (NCBI taxonomy): domain Eukaryota; kingdom Metazoa; phylum Arthropoda; class Insecta; order Hymenoptera; family Athaliidae; genus Athalia; species Athalia circularis. The sequence goes on along the minus strand of OZ021698.1, from coordinate 14,781,625 downwards.
GCCAAGCGGCGGGAAGGATTCGCGTGCAGCCTTGACATGGCCCAGGAAATCAATGGGACCTCCAACAAACGCGAACTCGGGAGGGCGTCCGCCGATGCTGCGGCCTGGGGGTCTTGTCGGTGTTGCGGAGGTGCGCTCCGTAACTGTAACTCTCCGTTTGGTATGTATAAACGTAACGTTGGTGTTCCATCTTTCCGAGTGTTCGGAAGTTTATACATACAAATGGGTGTAGATATACGTTACGCCCGACCAACACACGTCAATCTTTCTCCATCTAACCGTACTCGTCTTCCTTCTCCACCACCGCCACCGCCACCACCACCGCCGCCACCGCCGCCGCGACGTCGACGAGCACTTTGGCATGTCGCGGTTGGACGTTTCACGATTTCATGGATTGAGCCGAGATTTCCGTGCTTGGCGTGTTCCTCGATTTCAAACGAATAGCAGAAGTAGCAGCAGCAGCAGCAGCACCGCCGCCGCCACTAACACTAATAGCGGCGAATACCAACTCTTGCGAGCTTTGATAATACCTACATAGACCTGGATCACGGCATAAAACTCTTTTACGTGGATTAACCTCCAGCCTGGATAAACAATCGATCCAAAACCGTCGTGGCTTTATACATCGCTACGTATATACTCTGTACTACTCCTCGATTTATTCGCGATTTCGTTCCACTTTATTCACATGTACCCGATACGAAAAACTATATTTTAGTTGTGAACGTTCCAACGAGTTGGAAATTTCAAGCAATGCACGATTATCAAGGTTCGCTGATCACCAAAGCTCCGCCCGCTAAGAGATTCGCTGATTTTTTTAATTCGCCGGAACACATTTCCAGAATACTCGTTCCGAATCAATTTTTCTTTTCAACTTCGTCATTTTATTTGAAAAAAATTGTTTGACGAGCGGCATCGTGACGTTCGTAGAAAAAAGGCGTTACGGAGCATAGGATGGTAAATGAACGTAGGACAGATGAAAAAGTTTCGCGCCACTAGGTAATCTGATTGTACATAAAAATGAGGCAACTAGATTCCACCTTCTATCAATTCTATATCCATAGCAGAATGGCGTGTCTTTGAAATAGTTTGAATGAGAATCGTTTAAGTTGGAATTGAATATCAGGCATTGATTTCCTGAGCTTCACGTTTTAAAAATCAATACCGACGTTAGTTTCATCGAAATGTAACAACTATCAGCTAGAAATTACCGCTTTTCACTTTACGGTGAAATGTCTAGTTGGAGAAAATGTTGTTAGACTCTACTTCTGAACTCGTCTATAGTTGTATAAGAGTTTAGCTGTTCAATCAATCCTTCAAGTTCTGTTGATTCGTAGCAGAAAAAAAAAGAAAAATCAGTGAAACGAAGAAGCTAAAGGTCTTGAAATTCCGCCTCTCTGCAGGTGCACGCAACGAGATTAGGCTCATTTCAAGACCGACTAGGCACTCCGGTTCATCATAATAGCTCTCGTTACCATTTTTTTTTTTTTTTTCAATATACACGAGCCTGCAATTACAATCCTTTGCGAAAGGATTTATTTGCTCAACGTAAATGCAGCAGCAGCAGCGGCAGCGGCAGCTCCTCTTGAAATCGCGACCGACGGACAGGGTCGTATAGACAGGGTCGACAAATACATTCAACTACCTAGTACGTGTATATAAACCTTCTAAAGCCTTGACACGCGACCAGGGTTACCAATCAATTCAAACACAAGCAACTGACTCTCACGCCTCCAGCTACAGCAACACATTAGAAAATGCGATATATAATACATAATAAACTCGACCCAAGAAGCTAGCTAGGCTATGTAAGCTACTCCGCGATCTCCACTTTCATCGTCGTATCGGAACGCCGAGAACCAGAAGAGTGTAATCCACACTGCACAACTCTGAGGGGTGGTTACTTTTCAGGAATATATGCTTGGCAACGTGCACATAGCCAGAAATATGTACCACCGCCATATGCGATCGTGATCGGGTGCAGAAGTGGGAAACCGGCTGTTCAATTCCGATCAAATTTTATCCCCGAACCACTTCCGAGATCCCTGCAATATTTTTTCAGGCATATTCTCACGATTACGTATACTATGAGAGAACCTTTTCGAAAATCCTGCGCATCGAAAGGGCGCGGTTTACTACCGTCCTACTTTTATGATATTACGGCCTCTTTGCTCCCTTTACCTTTTCCCTTTTCCTTCCTCATCCTTGCCCTAGCTGAGATATATCGGGAAATTCTTTTTTTCTACGCAATCTTCGATCCACCCGTACAAGTTTGAAATTCTCCGCAACCAAATCTGCTCTTTATTTTTCCTGTTCCTATACGCGCGCAGTTGCAGGTACGAGTTCTGTTACTGCACACGTTATCTCGAAGGGCAAAGTAGCAGATCGGAAGACCTTATTACTCTTACGGATCGATCGAGAGCTAGGAGAACGTTGGATACTTTTTTTTCGGCTCATTAGTCGCGCGACACGGCAGTGCTGCTTTGACGGGTAATTCGCTGTAAGAGGCTTTTGTGCAATCGTCCGATCTTCCACATCAACGTGAGTCTTTTACATCCCGTATAGGTATATTTATGATACGGCACAACCATCGAATCGGCGGATAAATGTCGAATATTTGACATTCGAATTACACCGGGAGTTCGTTCGATGAGAAAAAAAGAAATTCACAAATTCTCGAATCATCCGAGCAAACCTGACGAATTTCCAAACAGCTGTGCGAGCGACTTATCTTTTTCCCACACATATAACCAATTTTTATTTATTTCCGGTATATGAGTCGAAAAAAACAACTCGTCCAAATATTGTCATCCCCTGGTATATTCTCGCGCGGTATGTTATGTAAATATATAGACATAATAAACGTATGTAATATCTGCGCTCGAATAAGTTTTGTAAGCAGGTTATATACGTACCTGTATAATACGTGTGATAATGTAGACTATGCTTACCACTGTATAGCATTTTACTACACGTATATCTGCATATGTATAGCGTGAGTGGTTAGATATATGGTAACATAGAAAGGACGGCAGGTGACATACCTCTAGCTATAGTGATAGTTATTCATGGCGAGTGTAATAAAAGAGCTTTCTGGGTCGCATTAAGGTAATGTGTTTGTGTCGTGGGCTGGTTGCGACTCAACCGACATCGTCGTCGGTTGCTTGATTCGCGAGCGACTTGAGCGCGTTTATATGCCTCTCAAAAATACATTTATATACACAACGTAGATACCTGGTACGTACGTACGTTCGTTATACCTGTACATAAATAAGCCGAAGCAACGCTGTACGATTCTAGAAATTCATCGGTGGCTGAGAAAAAAACAAAATACCCTCGACAATTATGCGTCGAAAGCGCCGCATGGATGCACCGAAAGCTCGGCGGACGCACCCTAATTATTACATACGTTGAATATGCGAATAGATTGCGCTTTTATATTTCACACGTATATTCGTAATACCGCAAAGTACTCGTTGGAGGAAACGCCTCGACGCAGGCGCGGTTTTCGATAACATGTCATGGCAGGTGGAATGCCGTAGTTAATTATATCACTGCCGTTAGCGCATTAGCACGCAGGTTCGTACTCCCGGATTATATAAGCTCTCTTTTTTACCCCTTTGTTTTCAACCATTTCATTCTCTTCCCCCCATTTTTTCTTCTCTATCTTACTCTACTTCCTCTCCTTTGGTTCTATTTCTCTTTTCATTTCCCCCTTGATTTTTTTTCCTCCTCGCACCCCACCGAGCGTGGAATATATAATAACGGGCAGCGATGCGCGCACCTAGCTCAGTAATTATGTTACGGAAAGAAATTACTGGTTACTCGTTTGCCATTAGCGTGTTGATCCGATTAAGATATTATTTTAGCGAGAAAAGCTTGTACGCGCGCATTTCTTGTGCCATAATTCGAAACCTTGCATGCATCACGTTGATAAATCATCCGAAATTTATTCACTTCCCATACCGATTTACTGATTTTTTTTAATTAGTTAAATTTTCTTTTTTTCAACCCCTAAAATTATTGCACGTTATCGATGTGCTCTTGGCTAAATCCAACATTTCACCGTATACCGTGTCCGATTGTTGAAAAGTTTTTAACGCGCAGAAACTACACGGAATATTGAAACTGGATGAATATTCAACAACGCATAACGTATCGATCAAAACTTAACTCTCCAAATCTGCAGGACTCGTAGAGCAAAGTGCATCGAATCACCATATTATACCGCATAACAATAAACGTGTACTACAGTATATAGTCGCTTTGTGAATTTAACTAACAGAAAATTATAGTTAACGGTTCAACGTGTACGTATATATATATAAAATACGTATGCTACTTTGCAGGGCGGTACAAGGCATGCAGAATTCAGAACGATATTTCCCTTAAACTATAAACGTTTACAATCGGTACGGTATGGAACACAGTGCAGCAGCAGCAGCGGCAGAGTAGAGTAGAATAGTGCTCGATTTCCTGACCAGTTTAGCCAGATATTGGTTTGCGGAAGTATTCTAGAAGTACGTTCACAATATACGTATACGTATACCTATACGTTCTATACCCACCTATATTACCATACAAGAGGGAACGAAATTCGATACCGCATAGATAGCGGTACATTATATTACCTGATACAAGTTTCAACCGAAACGATTAGGATGTAGAATAAAGATAGTTTGCTATATCGGCTGCTATGCATGGAGCTGCTTCCAATTCACACATGTATGCGTATACGTAATGATATTGGCTGCTACGATATCGAAGCTTAAAAATTAAGAGAGCGTAGAGTTTAGAGTTTCTCGATTTTTTAACTTATAGTTGTACTTTTCTTTAATCGGTCATCAATTTCTCGAATTTTTGCCGATACAATTCTTATTTTTATTTGACACAAACAATGACGACAAGAGTCGCGTAGCACCAGCTAGTGTCACTTGCGACTTTCTGTAATTACCGATGCCTGCGCAGGATATAATTTTCAAAATTCCATAGTATCTACTGCGACGTGTGGATCGATTTTACTGTTGAAACAAATCTATAAAATTTTAGCCAAGATATCGGTGTCAAGTGAAGAGTAAACTTCTCATTATAATTTTCCCAGAAAGTATTAAAATTAAAGAAAAAGAAAATAATGGAGGGATAATTAGAAACACGTCTATATACCCTGACCGTTGACGTGTAAAATAATATAATGTACAGTCCCACTGACGTGGGTATGTATTCTATTCTCCTTAACCCAATTATCCAAGATTAACCAGTTGGAACTAGGCAACTTTTTATTCTCCTTCCTTCTCGTTTTTTTTTTTTTTAAATCGTCTCTCTTTCTTTTTCTTCCTTCTTTTTTTTTAACAATAATTAAACTTCGTTCATTCTTCTTTGCGCGCGTTCTTGCGCATTGTTCTATATTATCATTGAAAAATGTTACCAATAAAATGCAGAAAGTGTAGTTGGAAGAAGAATATAATCATTCGTAGTAGACTCCACTTGCATAAGCGCGAGATAAAAAATCAAATAAAACGAGTAAAATTTCTTCGCATATCTTTTCACACAGCTGTATCGAAAGAAAATAAGTATCACCGAATAAATCGTCTTCCGCGCGGCGCGACGCAATCGTTTGGAAATATTGAAACACATATTACATACCTGTATATAAAAATCCACTGAAAGATTTTTGAACTTAGCAGCTACTTATACATCCACGTGTATATTTGAGAATAATATCGTACTACTCAACGCTGTAAAACACTTATATTTTACTTTTATTGTACACGTACTTGAAGTAGGAATTTCACTCCCGACACTCTTAATATTACTTCGATTCATACGTACATGGGTATTTTATATAAAACACGTACTTGAGCTACAGACAGATATTATTCTTATTCGAGAGAACGAATATTTTTTCCATAAATTCAGCTAAGCCCCTCCATTGTGCGCGATTAAATCCATGTAAAGTATACGCATGCATGTATCGCACGTAGATATTTAAATGCAAAGGTATATCGAGCTTTGTATCAAGATTGGCAATGAACTAGAACGATTACACAGAAATGAACGAAACAAAAATGGCAAAGAAATTAAATAAAATAAATGAAATTATACCGAAAGGATATTAAATATTCCAAAGTAATTGGCGTACTTTATAATCTTAGTTGTGGATCGGGTATTAACTTGGGTAAAATACTGTTCCGCGAGAGAAGTAATTTCCTGTCAATTTTCTCAGTCGTAAAACTTGTAGTTTCTTTTATCTTAATGTATCTTTTTTTGTTTTTTCTTACTTCCTTTCGTGTCCGTCTACATATTTTGTGGCGGAGAAATACGACCGATAAGTACGAGAAGAGATATGAAACAATTGCACGTCTTTTAACCCTTCAGTTCTGGGAATCATGGTTCGTCGGTCTCGTCTTCGTCGGACATTCCTCCGATGGTGAAATAAAGTCGATTCCTCCCTGCCACGTTGCACCCCGTACAATGGGAATTACACATCGGTATACACGTCGGTGTGCGGAGAGGTGATCGAAATAATCCTCAACGTCACTTTACCGGAGGTTCGATAGGGTGTTGGTCGGGTGTGATTACGTTACTGGCATTATCGGAAACTGCATTACAAACACCTCCGTACCCACCTCTCGTTCGTCTATTGCACTGTAGGTATATGTGTTTTATACGTACATACATTATATATATATACATACGTATACCACGAGGCGTGTACATACGTCGCACTCCGCACCCTCGACATTCGCCAGTGTGCAGAATCCCGAAGCCAGTCGCGCCATGCCGCACAAAACGGATCTGTAGAACCGCAGACCGTTGACTAGTTCACTGATTACTAGCTACCATATATGGTCACGCCCCCGGTAAACCAACGAGCTTTTAGGCGTTAACGCCGAAAAGGTTATCGGCGATCGAATTTCCGACGGAGCGAACTTTCGGAAGATATTTCCAAGGAGTTCGTGATTTTCGTACGGAGAAATTCTACTGTACCTTGCTCGCGTGGGAAACTTTTTGTTTTTTTAACTCGACGTGCTTTCGTGTGATTACAATTTCGAAATTCATCGCGATGAGGGAAATTATGAAGATAGAAAAATTACGGGGCCAATGATCCTAGGTGGATCGCGTGACTCGCGTCAGCTAATTCGTTGTCATCGTCCCTAGTTTTAGGTGTACGTGTAATTGGTGCACGTGTCGCAATATTCAGCACATACGTATATGTTATATACATATAGTTATATGTAACCGACGTTGGAATTAGTGAGTTTTCTTCGTACGTCAACCCAAAATATGAATGTTATATCAGGCCACGCCCGAACTGAAGTATAATTGTTGAAAGAGAAAAAAAAAATAATTGATTACGAAGAAAATACTGTACGAGTATGATGATAATTATGATAATAATAATCATAATGATATAATAACGATGATATAATAATTTTGGCATTCTCTGCAGCAGCCAGTCTTTTTATCGATCTCTGACTTGCATAAATTTAGCATAGCAAAACACGTATACACACACCCGAGTAGTTTACCAGAAAGCAATTAAAAAGCAATTAACACAAGTTCTCTACGGTAAATGTATATTAATAACTATATACAGGTATGTATGGCCAAGTTACATGCTACGTGATTATAGATATAAATATGTAAGTGAAAATACGTAATACACCCCGGAATAAAGCGTGTGAATTTTTCAAAAATTTTTATCCGTAATGATATTTGCAAAAACTAGACGAAAGAAAGCTCGGTTATACCGGTTTCGAAGGAAGAAAAAATGTTTTGTCAGGATTAGCTACGTTTCGGATTCAGCTTTTATTAAATTAGTTACACACGATTGCGAGATCATTTTTTTAACTCAATTTTTTTTTCAACTATCCTTCACATCACGGCTGTACTCGTTGCCAAACTTGTACTATAATATCCGTTCCTCGTTTTCGGAATCTGATAGGATTCTTCAATAATTAAAACGTGATTGCCAAACTCATTTGTTTTCCTCCTACCCTCAAAGATCGTGGATATGTATACCGCACCGTGCACCATTACGAGAACGCGAGAGAGGGAAAATTATCTTCTCGCACCCGCCGCTGATTAATATCTCGTTAAAACTTGATTAAAGACCACCGACTAACGTGCCCCCACCCGCCCCCTTTTCTCGTAAAATATATTTATATATCTATAGACTTATGTAAGACCTAAATCTTCCTCATATACGTACATTCGTTACCCCTATATACATTGCAAAATATATTAAATCGCAGTTGCCCGCGTGTCTCAGGAAAATATGTTTCAAAATATATTCCACGATGCGATACGACAAAAAAACGGTTCATATTTTTTTTCTTCGTCTGCTTTATTCACCAAATTACAGAATTTTTGCTCCGACAAACGCATCGACAATTGGCTCATGAACATCGAAAAGTTTCTCCGTTTTTTCTTCTTCCCCTAATCGGTAGACAATTATTAATTTATCCTAATTTTCGTCCCGCTGGTGCGGCTAGCCGTAATGCTGTGGTTAATTTGAATCTCACTTCTCATTTCAAGTGATGGCTTTTTGGTATAAGTAAAATATAATAACGATAAATCACCGGAGTTTTCAAGCCGGTAACTGTTTTAAATTTTAATTAACGTACAACAGTAACACGCGAACCTACGTGTCAAAAATGCAATTGCGGTGAAAAATTAATCGCGATAGATACCTAAGTGTATGACGTGTGCTGTAAATTAGGTAAGAGCGAGTATAACATCCGTAATTTTTTCGAATTCAGTGTGTTCATCTTTTCTCTATAACGTTCTAAAAAATCAAACGGTCTTTTCCGAGCCCCCAGCGGCTGATCCGATCCCACGAAAATAAAAAAGCAATCATTTTTTTCGAATGATGAGGGAAAGAAGAAAATTGAAGATAACTGCCGAATTTTTTTAACGATTTTGTAATAATAATATAATAAGCGAAAGCCTGCTTTCCGATTTTAATTCCTTGTGTTCCTCGCATAAATGAGTATCAATTATACAGCCGTTAATTATCGGTTGTACATCAAATAACGTAACATTATTTCGTTACGTCATGGCGTTAAATTTGTTTGATTTTTGTTTTATTTTACACTCAAGTCCTGAGCTTTAGAAAGGGAGCGAATGGAAGGGGGAAGTTGATCGATCGAATGACACTAACTCAGGTGAGGGACACCGCAGGAGAGCCCTTTGCCAGTACAGGATAGTATTCTTGTAATTGGACTCCATTATCACTGTTACCTTGTCACTGCTGTCTATCTCTAATCGGCTATTGTTCACGGACGAATATGCACGCGATCACTTTCTATATAAATTGCTCGCCCTTACTCTATACACTGAATTATATACCTATGTGAGCTTTATTATGTACCGGACATTCGCTCATGGCCATCTCGCTTTGATTACGATTGAATTAAACTCAACGATCATCGATCAAAGACGGATAAATGGATTGGGGGGGAAGTAACTGAAAACCATCCAAGGCTCTGACGATATTTTATAACTGATTAGCTTTCTTTGAAAAATCAAACGTTATCCTGAAATTGTTAAATTCTAAATCACTAATTCGTGATCCAATTTTTGCTATCCAAAATTGTGAATAATCTCATCAAAATTTATACCATTGCTCTTTTCGATCGTGTTGCGAATTTCAGCTTTTGAATGTGCACAAATATTCGCATCCTTTTTTATAGCATGGATAGGTTCGAGGAACAATGATTCGAAATGATAATCATGAAAGAAGAATGGAAAAATGGCAGCTGTTGAATGACGTAGGAATTTCCCTTTTCCAGATTCCACAATCCTACCTCGAGGTAAACTCCCAGGTGGGCAATTTGGTTAGACGCCAGTATCGTAACGTAGTCTATAGTACGAGGCGGTGAGGTTCGGTCGCAAAGGCATCGCCGTGTTGCCTCTATCTGCATTCTTGAGTATCGCGTGTCGAGCGACTAGTATCAGTATTGTATATGTATACGTATAAACAGTTCGCGGGGTGGTTATAACAGGAACTTAGTTAAGCTAAAGTGGCCAGGAGGGACAACGTTCGAACATCACGATCACCGATCTATCATCTACTTAATTACAACGTTTAATTGGACGAGACATTCTCTAATGGTAAATACTTGAATCGCTTTTTAACAGTTTAATTTACAGATTGCTGACAAAAAAAAAATTGCTGAGTAGGACGATATTTTGTGCGACATATCGTTCACCTTCTGATCTCACTTGTTAGATTAATTTATGGTAAAGTTAACGCGAGTCGTAGACAAAATTCTAATTCGACGAAATTTTGTATGATCGGCGCTGTTGATCGTAAGAGTTTAGATACGAGGATCGACAAGATCCGAACGGCAGTCACAAGTGCGCAGCGGGAGTGTAAACCACGATTGAATTGTTAAGTGCTTCCGATTGTAAGAGGGCGGGATGAGTGAGTGTTCGCGACGAGACTTCGGGACCATCAACTCCGACACAAATAGGTATATGAAATAAATTAGTCGTCTAGTTTTCGGTAGATTTTTGCGTTGGCATACAAGGTCCTTGATAGGACGTCCCTCGGAGGACGAAGGGCACGTACATCGTTCGTCTCCCTATTGTGTCTTCTCCGTTCTTTGTTCCGCGTTAAGATTTAGAATTTATATATACCAAAATCATGCTTAGTTACGTAGCGCGGGGGCGGCCATTGTTTCTCGGTATCATTGTGTTTAGGGTGATGATAGGTGTGGAATATACCTTAGAAAGCACCCAACCCACGATTCTATACAGAAACTGGAGGAGGATCCATCTCTCGCGAAATGCAGAGTGACACTGCCAGCGACAAATATGTAGCTATTTACATTCACAAACCAACCTCGAGCTCAAATGAACAAGTAGCAAATTCAACCGACCTCGAATGAAATATTTAGCAATTTTCCTACTTGCGAATTCAAATTTTCCAACGACTCAAAAATTACCAATGGGGTGAAATCCCATCGATTGCTTAAAACATTTTTGATTTCCTTCGAATCATTCTCAAAATTTTTGTGGTTAGTGGTTTCAAAATGTGCAAACCTTATTCAGGTTTTCCGCTTCCTATTCGCTGTAAACTTGATCTTTCCCCTTCGCACGTAGGGCGTAAAAACCTATCCGCGACAGATTACAATTATCCTCATCTCCCAGGTATTCTGTGGGTTTTGGAATAAAATATATTTATACATACATACATACCAACCCTCTACGTATATGTACACACAATATAAATTTAACGAGGTGTTTCACAAGTGACGATATCCTTTGATGTTTTTCTACGTTATACCCAACGTAATTCTTATGAGAGTTCGACATTTCCATCAGGGTCGCCTCTCCTTATAAATCGATGACGTCAGAGCATCGCGTCGTTGCATGAGGTCGTATTATAGTTGGCTATAAAGGAGCGTGGGTGTTACACGAGCGAGTACATAATATACCTTATATAATAACACTATCAAGAGTGAGAAAATCTTCGTCGAAATTCATATCAAAGGTCATATGTATAGCGAGAAAAAATGTATGTATTTGTACTTCATCCCTCGTCTTCGTCGAAAAGAAGGCCGCAACGGGGTATTCGAATCAGAAAAATCATGATTTTCGGAAAATAAAATGTTTCGCTTTATTCTGAAGTGTCTTGATCTCAAAAACACAAATCCATTAACTAAATTAGGCCTCGAATAAAATCAAACGAGGTGTATCGATTTTTTGGCTTTTTAAAGCGATAAATTGGCGACAACTCGATCATTTTCATAGATAAATCAATTTGGCTTGCAGATTCGAATTCCTGAGATCAAAATACATAAGAATACCATAGAAGACTTGGAAAAAAAAAATGTCGATTTTTGACCCCGAAATCGACAAAAATCTAAAGTATACCCCTTTGGATTTTTTCAATTTTTGGGCCGAAAATGAAGTATTTTTAAAATCGATCGTATGACGCTTTTCCAACGTGTTTTGACCTCAGGAACACGAATCCGTCGAGCAAATTAATCTACGAATCAATCTCATCGAGATATCTGCATTTTTTCAATTTTTAAAACGAAAAATTGCTGATAACTTGGTCATCTCGATAGGTAGATCAATTTAGCTCACGAATTCGGATTCCTGGGCTCAAAATACATAAGAACACCTCACAAAATCCAATAAAAAAAAATGTTGATTTTTGGCCCCAAAATCGACAAAAATCTAAGGTAATCTTTGTATTTTTGCGATGTCTGTGCCAAAAATCAAATATTTTCTGAATCGTTTGAGCTGCAGTGAAGTTTGAAACTATCCACTAGACTGTTTTTGAATTACTGTTCGTTGGAATCGCGTTGGAACCCACTAGAAATTCTTGACTTCAGGTTTCACCGATGCAGTCTGCCATTTGATTTTGCTTGTTCACGAATAGCCAATGTATATAAGTACACATAACGATGTCAGGGAAGCTGTTATCTCCTAGCGTATTGGCTAGGCGATGCTGATATTGGCGAATTCCAACTAGTTAACCGAGTTTACAAAGAAAATGGAGTATAGGATGGGGTAAGGTTCTATCTACAGGGGGTGTCCGTCTCTCGCATTGTAGTTTCGAGGGTAGGTACAGCTGGTATAGAAGACAAAAAACTAAACAAAGAAAAAAAAATTAAGAGAACAGAACAAACAAGAGAAAAAAAAGGTATATATCAGCATAATATTGTAGTCACGAGGTTGCATATTCATGAGCTGTACTTCGGACCGCGCTGCAAGAGGTATAGATGGTGAAGTTCGGTGGAGTGAGCGGAAGAATGAGTTGAAAAAACAAATCACAAAAAATAACAACAACAAAAAAAGAAGTAATTATATGCAGAAATTCGCCTTTTCATTCGCAGGCGGTTTTTGGATGCGACTATGACGATAAGTTATTACACATCTTCATACTAGCCGTATTAAAACGGGTCAAAAAAAGTTTGCTCGTATTCTCGATTTTTATCGGTGGAAAAAAATGTTTAAAAAAGACCAGTAGGAAAAAAACGAAATGAAAAACATGGGCATCGCATCGAATCAATCGGTTGTTATTCGATGAAACCCTAACCCTTTCTCTATTAATGATATTATATGGGAAGACCATTCGACGACATGTGAAGAGAGATCTCTACAGCGATCCATTATCGCCCCTCGTCAATCCCTATAAAAGTCAACTTCCTAGGCGACGTAACGTCGGGCATCCCGTCGGTCGTCAATTTTCTTCGATTCCTTCACGTTGCACGATATAGCTGCGGAAAATTCGTTATTCTACAGATCGAGGTCTCGATCTCATAGATCGGAAGCTGTTTGAAATTTCTTATGGGAAGATGTATCTTCTGCTACTGTAAGATATGTTCGGTTGGAACGATGTATATTTCAGCGTAAAGCGTGGGAGAGAGCGAGAGAATAATGTATAAGAATATATACCTGGAAAACTGCACGTGAAAATATATTTCGGTATATACCGTGATTTCGGTGAACCGTGAGCAACCGACGTCTGAATTATCGAATCAATCCGCTCTAAGACCCTCTGCACCAGACTTTTTAGACGCTCGTCGATGGAAAATAAATAATAGAAACTATACCTACACCAAGACACAGGTTTACCTCTTCCCAAGTTTTCACTGGATATTCGTTCCGCGTGCTCTTATACAACCGCGATGTAGGAAGTGTCCCTCTCCCTCCCGCGGGAAAGTCTGGGCGAAAGCCAAACGCTTAGTTTTCTCCATTTTCTTTTACTGGCCTTCGTTGCACATGTATACTATGCACTGGGTATATCATTGGTCGGGCCAAACTCAAAACGCTTAAGAGCTACTGGAGACGAAATTTTTCTTTAAACAAGTTTCGCCAACAGTCTTTTAAAAGATTTATGTACATATACGTATACAAGTATACGTATCGAATGAAAAAAAAACCGAGAAGAACGGAAAGAAAATAAATAGAAGATAATAATATTTCACCCGGCGAGTAGTCAGATCCGTTCCAACGTTACAATGGTCTGATTAAATTGGAAAACTACCCGCTCCGATTAATTATACGCATATATTTCGATAATTTGAACGAACCATTTCTCGAGACGCCGACCCTTATGGCCGCGGATCGACGTCTAATTTCTCTTCCTCTTTCTTATTCCTCGATGATATCGGCAGTGGCTGCAGCGTCGATACGGAGCCCCCTATTAGTAAATCAGACGATTGAAATATCCGCGAGGTGGAGGGCGGGAGGGGGTGGAAACTGGGAACCGAACGCGGTAATCAATGTCAATTTCCCAGCAATAATAACTCCGATAATAACGAGCCGGTAACAAGGACTTGGACGAACCACCTCTTCGCAAGAGCCTTCAACAATCGCGACTCGTGAATATAAGGCGGGGAAAATCAACCTGATTTCTTCCGATTGCCAAAATCTTCGAGACGACCGCCGGTAGAGCCAAGAAAAGTGTTCCAATTATTGCGAAACACCTACTTCGTATATACCGCTTCCAAATTTCAAGCTCGAATGAAATCACCCCCGCTGCGGAGTAATTAACGTTTGCTCGGTCAAATTGAACGTGATATACGGAAGGGAAATAAAAGCGAAAGTTGAAACAAAATAATACGGAGGACATGCGTGTATGTGAACGTATTTATTTTCTCCCTAAAAATATATATTTATATATATTTGCCAGCGTTAACTCAGGCGTACATCACTTTGGAGTTTTAGACCCCCGGAGTCTTAAAGCTTTAGCTTTCGACTGGGGGTCGACGTCAGCGAAAACCACTCGACCATGTCAACTTTACTCTAGCCAGGACTCTTTGTCTTTTGGACCCAGGGGTTGGATTCGAGATTTACAAAGGGGATGCCAAAGACGATATAGAAAGAGCCAGACAGCCCCCAGGGGTGCATTCTATGTTATAACATACGTAAACGCCGCGTGCGATGAGTGAAAAATGGGCTTCAAGTAAGAGGAAGAATTGAGCTGAAAAATATAAATACAAATACGGTGCACCTGAAATCAACCCGAAGCGAGTTTGAAAGTCCAAAGAGTGAGTGAAATTTTTACTCGTGTTTCTCTTCCCCCTGATAGGTGACGAAAAACACACATAAACCTTAAACAAAAGACAACCAATTACATCCGGATTACATCGATTGGCTTTTCGCCAACCACCATGTAACCACCCTATGTACAGATAGCGCGTAGGGCAGCAAAAGGGTAGTTAGTCGGGTTGGTATGTGTACGGTAATATGTATATACATGAAGTATATCGCGAGGGGTAGAGCTTCGTAAAATATCCAGAGCATCGTACATCCGTGCGCAGGATGGCGCTGGCTTCTGCTCCGGTGACCGGAAGGGCCGTTTACAAATTTATGACCCCCGCCACCCAATGTGGAATTAGCGTAAATCACGAGAGCAGCCAACCTGCAGCACCCCCTACCAAAAAAGGTAGAAAGGGAGGTTCCTTCGCAGGCAATGTTCTTTTTTTTGTATATGTTTTTCTATTTAAATTATTTTCATTATTTTTCGGTCCTTGTTCATTTTACTTTTTTTTCTTCTCATATTTATCATGAATTATTCATATTCGATACTCGCCGTCGAGGGGTGGATAATTTTTTTCGAAGTGGCAAAAAAAGAAAAAGAGAAAATGAATAAATCAAAAAATAGCTGCACATCGAAACGGAAATTCCTACCTACTCCGATTTTATTTCGAAGAAACAATGTTTTATCAGTTTCAAATGACGCGCTATATTCGAATCTACTTGCTTCACTTCGATTCTTTTTTTTTTTCTTTCTTTCTTTCTACCCTCGTCGTTGTCGTCTGTAATACCTCACCCTTAGCACTCAACATTTCCCTCCTCAATTCCTCTCTTCACAATCGTTTTCTACTTTTTTTGTCACTTCATTTTTGTCTCTTTCTCTTCTTTCATTGGGTGCAGGCGAACATTTTCAACGATCATGATGCCGTTCATTCGAACCTGCAGGTGAAGCAACTACCCCTGTATATATATATATTATACCCTCGTTTCGATAATATCGTATAATATAATTGCGACAAGGAACTTGGAGGGATTCCAACACCCTCTTAACAGTTGGATATCGTCACAAGAAATTTCAACGTCGCAGATGGACCGGAAATGGGAAGATATATAATTATTTTTATTTTTTGCCTTCAAGATCTTCCGCCCACATTTATATATAAATACGTAGACAATTCCACGTAGATTGGAGTGGTCATATTTTCGAGTCCATTCTTTTATTTTGATAACCCCAACCTCGGAAACCAAGAAAAATCCTCGCCAAAGTTCTATTCAGGCTGAAAAAAAATATTCAGAGGTCGCTGGGAAGGTATTGAAGAAATTTCTTTTCCGTCACACATCGTACGATTTTGTATTTCATCTCGCTCACTCCGTTCACTACATTGACGAATTAGTATTGGGGTGAAAAATTTTGTGACTCGAATATAAAATGTGAGTGGAACTTTTTTTCTATTTATTTATTCTTCACTTTTATTTTTGAAAGTAGTTCCGTAGATCCGGTAGATCCACGCGGAGGACCCAATCAAATCACAATTCGAATAAAAAGTTCTCAAGGAGTAAACTTACTCCAAGGGGAGTTGGCCTCGAGTAGTTAGAGGAGCACCTCGAAGCAAAAATAAACGCACGTCCAATCCAGAGAAGAAACCAAACGAAGAAAAGAGGAGAGAAAAGAGTAGGCAAAATAAAAAAAAAAAAAAGATAGAAACTCGGTCTAGAGATTTCACGATTCGCTCCCCTTCTCCCTTTCTCTCTCTCTCTTCTTTTCATTCTCATGCCTATCAACTCAGCAAGGGGTAAAAGGTCAAGAGCACTTCGAAATTCGGCAAGTTGAAATTCATGGCGTTTCATCGGTCGCTTTCTCAGATACTTCTTGGTATACATTTTCTTATCTCTGATACTCTGCGGTACATGGCAGTATAATATGCATAGCAAATATACTCGTCTTTTTTTTTTTGTAATAATTTTCTTTCTCCTTTTTGCTTTTGCGTCTCACCTAAGTCATTAACATTTGAATCTGTATGTGAGACACGCCATCCAAGATCAAAATCTCGAGGGCACAGGTTCATTTGAAAATTGTAAAGGAAATTCTGATAGACAGTTTTTAGAATTACGTTAATTTTTTTCATCTCTCGTTTATCTCTTTTTTGTCAAGTTTAACTGACTTTTTTCTATCTTCTCCTCTTGTTTATCATCGGCAATTTAATTCCATTGGCTAAAATCCAGAAAACAAGATTTACATTTTATCGAAACCCTTAAGGCTCGTCGATACCGTTTAAAACGATCAATCTGCACGTTAAAATAGTTGATTTTTATATCAATCTATCGGAACTGCTTTTAGTTCCAATCGCCGATTTGGAATAAAAAAAAATCTATTCATCGCGGCCTTTTTCGCGTCCCTGGTACATGCGTAATGTATTCCGATTTTCAGTTCAGATACACCCCATTTCATATTCATACACATGTATTATATAAATACACAAGACATGTGCAGCATGGCATATAAATATACATGGCCATGTGTTTAGGGATGTGCAGCGTCAGTCTCCTGACGTTGGAGAAGAGGAAAGGGTAGGAAAAGCTTTTCGATTGACATTTCTCGGTCAACAAAGCGTATGAGGTGAGATTGAGGCGTGAAGTAGACAAGGCGAGGAAAATTACACGGTGATATTCGGCAGCGTTCGGGTGGAAATGTCAACGAGAGCAAACCGTGCCCTTTCGCAACGATCGCGTTATAACGCTGGGCGTATTTGCGAATCGTTGAACCACCTAACAGCAGTCGGTCTTTGAATGAAAAATAAAACATAAAATATCGAAAAGCGATTGAACCAGACGAAAAGTTCTCGAATGCTTCGAAATTTTATTATCAAATATCCAATTAATTTTATGAGCGATCTGCTAATAACTATTATACATCTATATGTACAACGAAAAATATTGCCAAATGTTTTGCTGTGTTTTCTCCATATATTTATTCGTTTTTTTTTTTGTCGCGACTCTCCCCTTTCCATTTAGGAAAGCTCAACTCAAAACCATCCCCCATCCTCCAATTTAATGCTTACCGAAGACGGCTTACGGGTATTTACCAAGTTTTACCGGAAAAGCCGCTACCTTACGTATTACAAACCACTTTAATACTGTGGAAGACGCGATTACGACGCTACCGATGTGCCCTTAATTTATAGGGTAACTAAACCTTGACCAAATTTTTACACGTTTTATTATTAATTGATTCTTTTCGTTTTTTTTTTTTTTTTGTTATAATTTCTCTTCCCGGTTCGGCAAGTCGATCCGATCATTCCTATAAAAATCTTCTAGTTCATTCTTCGATTTTTGCAGACATGAGTTCAAAAGCGAAGAAAAGAAAATCCGCCATTCACAAATTATCTGATTTCACATAATTTTCTCGAAAAGTATACAACACATGACTCTATGTAGGATATATATAGATGTATATTATGTACACAGGTTTATATAACGCGTTAGCCTCCGTTCGGAAGTTTGAAAAATCGCATACCTACTTATACGTTTATTTATATTATATATATATCTATATGTATAAGGTGGAAAGTTTCCTTTATTCAAAAGTTGGAATCAACAAAGTTTTATTTTCTTATCCTTTCTTTCAGTTTTTTTTTTTTCCTTTTTTTCTTTTCTTTGATGCTTAAAAATCCATCTATCTTTCATATAACGCTGAATGTTGTTTCTTTCGATCAAAAATTCACTCCTCCTATGCATTTAGTTCTTTTACAAATAAAAATACACAAAAGCTACGAAAGTGCGGAAGGAAGAGATAATAAAGTTGAGAAAAAAATCCAACGGAACGAATGATGATAATAATAAAAATAATAATAGCAATATTAATAATATTAACAATATTAATAATAATAATTATAATGATGATGATTTTCCACTCTGCAGGCAGAGTATTAGCAAGATAATTGGTTCTCTAATAACCGATGAAGATAGCGGAAGAATGGTTTCCATCTCGGCACCCTTGATGCCAGAGCATCCCCGGGTCCCTAATCGATTGGTACACTAATAAGATTCATCTCCTTCCCTACTTTCCCCCTACCCACCCATGCCACTACTTCTTTTACCTCATACCTGGCAACCCTTACTGTAGATATATGTTTACACACCCCTTGCGCCTCTCAGTTTCGATCGGTAATTGCCTTTAAGTCTTCTGGAATCAACAGTTTGTATAGGTTAACATTCCGGTAGGTTAATTTTATATGAAAAATCGAGAAGCCAGAAACAGTCCGATAACGTCGATGAGAACGCTGAAGAGGACCCTGTGCTACACAAAAAACAAACGCTCTTTGAAAATCTGTAATCCTCGATGAGTAAATCTCTCCAGTTCTTATCCCGTTGTAACCAAGATTAGCATACATTAATTTTCTCAAAAAATGACCTAGTTCCTTTTGGTCTGAAAATGGAATTTTTTCAAGATGAAAAGAGTACTTCTTTCCACATTCCATCCTCTCGATAGAAATACATACTTTGATTGTAAATTCACGTTTGTACGCAGACTGTATGCACTCAGCTGTTGTCGTTTAATCTTTCTACGAGTAAAGAATTTCGAGGGCGAAATAGGGAAGGGGCGGGTCGGGGGTTGAGAGCAAAGGGAGCGAGAGGGTGGAGGCCTTAGGTTCCGAATCTGCCGCCGTCGCAGATTTATGACTCAATAAATCTTTGAAAGGTCTCGATTGTGAGAATAGTATAATAACAGCTATGGCGGATTAAGGCGATACATATTGACGCAATATTCGTTTATTTTAGCATGAAAAACCTGTGAGTATGTATAAATTTTTTATGTTATTTATTTGTGGTCTTTTGTTTGTTTCAGGAGAAACGGTGGTTCGCAGGGCGTTAGCGCGGTGAATATTTCAAAGATCCTTGACTCCTTCTCGGTCAATTATGACAAAAGAGTAAGGCCGAACTACGGAGGTAAGTCATCAACGAACGTTTATCGATATTACAGTTTATATCATAATATTACCCTATATAATATAACCTAATCGATTATTATCACCGCATCTGATCTTCACCGACGAAAAAAAAATCTACATGTATAAAATAATGATGATATAAATATTTTTCGCGGGCTGCACCGAAATGCACATCGACTCCTCGTATCTCACACCTCGTGGAAGTCACCCTTTCCTCCCCCCTCCCCCCCTGCATACCTAAGCACCCCTAAATTCTCACATCTCTCCTTCTCCAATCCCCTAAACCGTACACGCCCTATCATTTTGCTAATTTCATTCGCGACCGCCTCGGGCCCGGACGCAGTGCCTCCGAGTAGAACGAGATACGCGAAACCGCCTCCCCGCCCTTCTCGCGGTAATTAACTCTACCCTAATAGACCGTAAGGTGGATCCGTTTCATTAGGAAGCGCCCAGCTGTCTACTAAAATCCTACAAAACCCCTTCCACACGAAATTATCCTTATACCGGCCCTTGTTCACTTTGGCATATCGATCTTCTCATGTAAAACAATGTGCGCTGCTTTTTGTAAAAAAATTAAAAAAATTAATACAGAAACTCGCGAAACTTTGCAGGGAAGTAAAACGCCCACCTCATTGGCGGAAAGTGCAAATGCTGTGTAAGGCTGAAAATTTTGCCCCCATTTTTTCCACCTATACGGATTTTTCTCACGATACCCTATACGTCGGCCTGGCACTGGGTTCGAACTTTGGAGGCGGTCATGTGAGATCTGCACAAGCAATTGAGCACAATCTGCGTACATTTTGAAAAAAAAAGAAAGAAAAAAACACCGATACTTTTTCAATAAATTTTATTCAGAGATTTAAGTATTTTTAAAAGATTTTGTTTTTACAGTGTACGTGATTGGTAGTTTTTAAGATCTATGATTCAATAGCCGATCAAATTATAAATCACAGAAATGATATAAATCATTGATCATTGAATGGTGTATCAGATCGAGGTTTCAGGTACATTAGATATAGATTTTAAATGTATAAATTAATCGTAAGGATGACGAAAAATTATGATCCTCTGAATCAATTATATAGGCGTATAATAATAGGCAATCGCAATATGCAGATATAAAGTAGAACCTTCGATCTGTAATTCCCTTTTTCCTTCGAATTTCGAAAGAAATGAAAAAAAAAAGCTCGTCAAAGAAACGACGTCGTCGTCTCGGATGATTTTTCATCTCGCGAGTTAGAATTCGCGGGTCTTTCGCATGTGCGTCTACGAGTATTACATTATTTCGCAACGTGTGTAGATTCAGTTGAAATGAAAGAGGACGACGTGAACGACGAGGAGATATTCTCTGGAAACGTATGTAATATAGGGAAACTACACCGGATCGATTGTTACAACAAAAAACATATGAAAGAACGCTGTGGCGTTGGTATTATGATGCAGACAAGAGAAACGATACGCGCGGCGCGGTTACCCCGTAGCGTCGTCGTGTTCAGGAGTTCAGGGATTTTCGCTATAAAGAGAGACGCGCATGAAACCGACGCATCGGGGCCGCGACCGCGTCGTCGTCATCGTCGTCGTCGTCTGGGGGATTTAATGCGAATCCAGGGGATGACCTCGACGAGTCTTTGGTGCCTTCGACCCGTTTTCACTCACTTACTGCTGCACCGTAACGCCTGAGGCCCATTAGAAAAATTGAAATTAGAAAAACTTCGAAGACAAAGTAGGTGGATTCGAGAAGGGCTTTAAATCGATCGATCCATACCATGAAATTTGAAAATGAAACGCGTCGGTGGTCTAATCTTTTGGAAACTTTGACACGCGCTCTCGACTGAATGGTCACGACGTTGCAGTTTTGTCAAATCTATGTTTCAGGTCTGGGATTTTTCAAAATTCCTCCGTCGCATCTCGGGGTGTTTTGATAGGGAGATGGGTGTGTGTATAATATAATAGAGGGGATGAGAGGTGAATTTTCGGGACATGTCGTGCAGGGCGGGGCTGAAGTTCGGGTGAGCTCGGATCAATGTTGGGTCGCGGGTTGCTACGGGTTACCCACCGTTAACAGCATCCATGGTCCCGACGCTGCGAACGTTTCGTCGTGGGTTCGACTCCCGCGAGGCGCGAACCCGGAACCCCCAAACCCTCAACCCGGTGAGCCTCTTTGGAGCACCCCCTTATCCCAGTCTGGCCATATCGCGTCCCCCGCCGCTTCACATTCACCTACCCCCGTAGATACAGTCGAACCTGCTCCTGGAAACCTCGATGTTAAACACACACGCTATGCTACTACCTACCTTGTCGCAATTTCGCTGGAAATACATACGCACGATTCGCGAGAGAAAAAACCAACCACCTACCTACCTACCTACCTACCTACCTACCTACCCACCTACCTACTCGTATATACCTACCGACCTTCTCCCGCATTTCTCGTTCATGCGCAAAAAGATACAACGATATAATGTACGTATACATAGAACAACCGTTATATACCGACGAAGCTCGCTTTGTTCCGGAGGCAATGGGGGAGTTGGGTTAAAAACTTACGCGGTTGGGTTGTTGGGTACCAGGGTTGTCTGCCTAAATTGCTGTGATTAAGATTCAACGGAGATTCTTGCACGCCTCGAGTTACTCCCCTCTCAACAACCATTTATAAGTTAGGTTACTCCCTTGTACCGTGCTCTTATAGGTGAGGCTATACATAGGTATGCAATGCTCATTATTTCCTCGACTCAAACAACTTATTCCCATTTTTGACACGATCATCGAACTAATCGCTGGAATAACGAGCAATGATTTTTATCGTGCATCATATCGTTGTAAAAGTAAGGATTGAAAAAAAAAAAATCAGTCGACGAAAACGCTGACTTATTAGGTGGTAGGTGGTTTTTTTCCCCAGACGCAATCGCATTTTTATTACGTGAGCTGACATTTCGTGTGTTATTGCACCCACCGGGTACCAGTCCGCAGCATCGATCCAGCTGATTATTGGCTCTGATAAATTTCGAATCGATCGATCGATTTTGTTCCATCGATGAGAACGTTGTAATTACAAAATCACAAGCTTTGTAATGATCCAAACGCCCCCGATAAAAAATCATGCGTATCCGAACGAGAGGGAATTCGAACTCGGTTTCAGTCCGACGGAAATCGGATTTTTGAATGATTAAATAAATCCGTAGGCAAACGATTCGTAAAGTATAGGCAAGCCATAGTAAGTGTGAGCGTGTAACGTAGATATGATACTGACCGGTGACGCGATGGTATTAGAAATTACGAGTCCCTCGCGTGGTGTTCGTCAACGGTAGTTCGAAGGCATGTCGTTATAGATACGTTAGTTTCTATGTGCCCATATACATGTATATAAGTTAGTTAAGTACATATGTACACGCATATACATACCGGAAATAGAGAAATATTACTCCTGTGGTGTGCGACACCGAATTGTGGTTTATGGGTGAAGTTTATTTTATATAGGTAAGTTATATCTACATAAATATATATATTTACCGCATACTTCCTCGCGAAATATAAATATATAGGGACAACTAGATTTTTCTTTATTCATTTTTCAAAAACGAACTCACAATCAGTCAGTTTTCGTATTTACGTATGATCTCTATCACTTAGAATTTGCACTCGATTTTGCTACCGAAGAAATGCCAAATCTGCGACCTTGTAAAAATTTTCAAAAATTTGTGCATCGTATCGACGATTGAGCAAAGGACTTGAAAAAACAAAATATCGAATCAGAGAAAAACTCGGTTGAATCGCTGGGATAAAATTTCGCGGAATCCGCGTTCGCTGATCAAAACTTCAGGCTGCTATAATTTCGTGTAGCGGACCTCTATAAATATATCTACATAGATTCTGCATTCGTTTCATGGAGCTCGAATACATACACCGTACGTACACGAGATATATGTATTTATACCATATACTGCAGCGCTGGCATTTGGCCACATTCGCGTCGCGCGCAAATGACCGCTGAAATATATAGCCTCCGTTATTGGCTCTGTCGTGATTGATACGAATGTAGGTATACACGTATCTATATATTTCGAATTTCGCGAACCGCGTTGCTTATCAATCGATACTCGTATACCTATACTTTATAAATAAGACACATAAAATCGATGTGTCGTTGCAGGTATATAATCCGACGAAAAATCGCGTACTCGCAGCAGCTACCTCAACTTATGGTTGCAAAATCCATTTTTCTTCGCTAGTCAATTATTGGCATGTAGGAAAAACAGATGGAAAATTTCTGTTACTTTCGTTAATTTATTTATTTTTTTCTCTCGCAATAGTCCACGATCCTCATTCTAAAGAACTCGTTTCTCTTTGAGTGAAGATGGACAACTTTGATTCTGATTAAAAACCGTTTGTGAATTTTCTTAAAATTATCTCACAACGTTTTTGGATCATTCTCGATTTGAAAAATAAACCGTATCTATCAAGGAGAATGATAATGGGGAATTACAGACGAAAAAAAAAAAAAAAAACCAATAGGAAAAAACTTTCAAGGAATCTAGTTTGTAAGTATAATTGATCCACGTAGACATAAAGCAAATAAATAAATAAAATGAAAAATAATTTTACAGGATGTGAGTATGATAGGAACTTAATTATCTATACATATACATATATCATATTAATCGATTAATGAAGTAATATCTATAAGGTGCCCTATTAAATCCACGACCCTCGAAAATATATCCTTGATTTGTTGGTAGAGGAACTCGATCGATTAACATTGAATCGAACGAAATCGAATCGTGTCGATTAAATGTAACTGATCAACCATCACTAGCATATGTTATGAAATCCAATGATTTTTTGAATTTCACTATCTTAGTTAGATTGTTATCCGTCAATCGGCTTTTTCGGCCGACTCAGTTTACAAAACCTTAATTTCAGGTCCACCCGTCGAAGTTGGCGTGACCATGTACGTCTTGAGCATCAGCTCGCTATCCGAAGTGAAAATGGTACTACTTAGGTCTTATCAGTCAAATTTTCACCCAATCAGTAATCACACCATATATTAATATATATTATATATATTCTATACAAATCAGTCATTATATCAATCCATATATTACCCAAAGTGCTTTCGTTTAGTGTTCGTTACGTAATTATTATTTACACATTATTTTCATTTCTATTAATATTATTACCGTATTCATGCTATTAATATTCACACTGCACCAACCCTCAATTAGTATACCTCCCTAACGCCCACTACCCTCCTTTTAATATCTTCTCTATACCACGCGTGTTCACACGATATGTGAGCAGGAATCGAGGCTATTTTTTGCGTTTCTGAAAAACCATTGCATTTTAATATGTGCATGCGTTATTCGGATTGCATGCAATAAATTTTCAAGTCCAACAATCCTTATATGACTGAAATACGTATTTAAATCCAAAATCTGTGCATTAAAATGCGGGATTAATGAGAAATAAAAATTTGAACAAACCAAAAAAGAAATTACCGTCATTATATAGAAACGATTTTTATTCGCGTTCCAAATTTCTCATTTAAATGGAATTGAGATAGTGAACAAAAATTCAATCCAAATTATAGATCAGCATTATTTTACACATATCATTTTACTTCAATGGTTAAAAAATAGTCTATACATGTACGGAGTACATATGTATATAATATGTATTACATGCAATCCACGTAACTCTAGCATATATAATGATAATTATAAATTGATATAAAATGATAAAAACCATCACCAGCCACGTATGAAAAAAAGGCTCACTAAACGTGTTGATTAATCGCCTTACCCCATTCCCTCGCAACCCCCTGAATAATCCATCACCCACCCCCTTCATCTTGGGAGTTGGATACAGAAATATTTTATCTATACACAGAATGATAAAAATTATTCACAAATTTCGTTACGTATTTCATTCAAATATTTTCTGACATACAAAACGAACAAAAAAAGAAATGAAAATTGGTATCTCATGTACCGGCGAACTCTGTAATGATTTCTCTCTTTCGTTATCATATTAATTTTCAACCTCACATCATGAAGCTTGTGCTTTCAATATATCTATAGTGTTGATCCAGGAAAGCTGCAGAGTTCGCGTTTCGTTTCGTTCATTTTATTTGATATGATTTTTTCCTTTGTTTCATTTTTCAACTATTCTTTCTATTATTGGTAAATAAAAGCTCGCATGTGAAGAGAGAAAAAGATCGGGAAAATAATGAAAAGCTTGAGAAAAAAAGAAAAGAAATAAAGAAAGAAAGAAAGCGAACAAAACTAGTGAAGAAGATATATAACAATTTATAATATATATAATATATACTAAGAAATCGTGATACGGTTTATATATATATTATACAATAAACACGTTCACCGTTCGCGTCGCGGGGGTCGAGATCCCATCTGAGATCCAGACTCCCACGAAACACGGATCATCCCCGATTAAGGTTGTCTTGTTTGTATGGTGCGTCCTTAGAGCGCTAGAAGGCCCTTGTGTGGCTTAGCCACCGCATGCATTTATACCTATAATATATATACATATATTTATATATATACATGTATATATATTACATTATACTTATATTCATTACGCATATATTTATATACATATATACAATCCAATTATTCACGTTATATATACGTATATATAATATATATCCACCACCATTTAATAATATACTCTTTATCTCTATACATTCATTACTATGTATCAAATGCACATAATTATATCAGCCCATAGGTTCCTTTTCTTGTACATAATATATATATACATATACATATATACATACGGGGTAGATACATATGTATTTAAGTATATTCAAAACACATGATCGATATGAATTTATTTATTCATTTATTTATCGATCTATTTCTTTTTCTCGTATTTTTTTTGTCTACTATTCGACTCTATACTTCGAAAATGATACTTGAATTTTGATTTCTATTCAATTTTCTTTAACAAGAAAAAAAAAAAAAAAAACATCATATTTTATGGTCAGCAATTTTATTTCAGTTATTAATTTTATAATCATTTATTAATGTGTCGTATTTTCATGTAATTTCTTCTTTTTTTTTCTACCTAATCAATTATCGAGTATCGACGATTATTTTTTCGATGTTAATTCTTTTTTTATTTAGCTCTGTGTGCGTGTGCGTGTGGGGCTGATTAGCGGCAAAGAGAATCCCGATCATTTCACCTCACATGCAGTGTGTGTGATAATTATGAATATATCATACATAATACATGTAATACACACAGAAAAATGAAAGTATATACATATATGTATTTATATCGAATACATATACGTATACATACAATACCCAGAAATTCATCCCATTAGACGCTAGCTGCTATGCCGCGGCTGCAGAGATGGGCTGCCCGCTGCCATCACTGATAATTTGATTTTTTTTTTATCAATCTTTCTTTTCTTCCATCGATCACAAGTAGAGAAAAAAACTAGAAACGAGTAATGTGAACCGATTACAAAAAGCATATCACGCGTACGTTCAATAATACCTGACGAATGAAAGGATATACCGATGAAAATATGTTATACGTACAATATTTTTCAAATTACGTAATGGATCGATTAGGCAAAAGGAAAAAGAAAAATCAATCACAGTGGATTTATAATATCCGATAAATTAAGCAGAGTTTTTTTTTTTTTTGTTTTTCAATATATTTTTTTTCATTCTACGCTGCTCCTACCGCTGCTGCTGAATTTGATATCAATATCGAGTAGGTATCGAGCACCGATTAGGCTCTATGGTCACTTGATAAGTGACTGTGATAATATGATGACAGTAAAAAAATGATAACTAATTTTTCTAGCTTGCGGAAATAGCACAACGAAGACAACGAAGTCCTGTTGATTTGGTTCCGTGCAGGGTGTGAGCTTTATTCTTCGAAGGTTAGAGAATACGCGATAACTTTTGCCTCTGCATAAACTCTGTTCGTAAATTTTTTATTACCCAATCAAAAATTTGAACTCGAAATGTGCTCAAAATTTTCTTTCTTTGCTTCGGTTCTTTCTTATTGTTTAATTCCTTACACGTCCCTATGATTCGAATGAAAAAAAAAATTAGAAACAGAAAATAAATTAATAATACTTCTTCAAAAAATCGAAAAAAAAAAAAAAAAAACGCATTAGAATAAAAAAGAGAACAAAAAAGCAAAACTTATACATATATCAGAGCGGCAGAGGCAAGGGGGTCCCCAAAATATGATATTTTTGAAAAATGAAAAAGAAAAGAACTGAGCCGTAAATGATATGGGGAATAATAAAAAGTAGTTGAGGATCAAAACGACAAAGTCGGTTGGTTTTGTTGATTACAGGTCCGCCCGTGGAGGTCGGCGTCACCATGTATGTCCTCAGCATCAGCTCCGTGTCCGAAGTGTTGATGGTACAGTGCCTATCTCACGAATCTCACTTCATAAAGCTCACTCTATCTGTCTACCTCTCTATTTCTCTATATCTCTCGCTCTTCTAATTTATCTCTCTTCTCTCCAGTTCTGTCTATCTTTCCGTTTTTTACATCATTTCCCTCCCTCCGAAAATATTCCCATTCTTTTTATTTCCTTATTCATCCCTTTCCGAACGCATCGCGTGTACGCGTCTCTTATAATTTACAAAATCAAAAAGTCAATGACGATCGCGTTGCGCGCTCAAAATCATTTAGAACTATATCGAACAACTGGAAAATGGTCCGATTCTCCGGAGAATCAGAATTTTTTTAATACTTCCCATTTTATCGAGCACACAGTTCGTACGATGGTTTGACGATTGGATAAAAAAACGGATGGGTGAAGAAAAATTTGGTTGAATCGGGGGAATAATTTGTTGAACATTTTCGAAGGGAATATTTTATTGTTCCAAAAGACTAGTTTTTTTCGTCGTATGATACGATATCAATTCCATCTGGGATACCCGTTACGTGAACGTATATAAGCCGTATCAAACGTCTCTTGTCCGGCAGTCAGCGATCCCCTCAGAATTTAGTGTGATCCCTCTTCTTCGAGCCAACATTATTCCCCTTTCGCCCAACTTCTCCCCCGCCACTCTTTACGCCTCCGCTCTCTCGACATCACTTCTCTTTCTCTTTCTCTCACGCATCTACGTCACTCCACGGTACGTCACCGGATGGCCCATCAAACTCATTCAACCGCGCCCCAGCGATCGACCGCCCTTCTTCCTCCAACCCCCAACACCCCTCAAAAACACCCCCGACCAACAAGTTCTTTTGTCGCCACCGACCCCGATGCTGCCGGCGGAGGGCTTCTTCATCCCTTATATGCGATATACCTCTCTTCCCTGCTTCTCATCACATCTCACCTTCGATCCAAAATCTTGAAATAACTCCGATCTTCCCCCCGCTCGCCTTCCTATTTTACACACTGCCGAGATTTAGCTGAAATTCACGGTTGTCGATTAATGTGCAATAATTATTTGCGGAATTAATTTTTGTGTTACCGGAATTTGTTATATACGGTGAACCTGTACTTCTAGGAATAAAGGAACGTGATTTTATTAGCCGGAATCGCGATAGTTTGATTATTTTTTTCTCGTCTTTCAATTAATTGGAATCGTCCGTTTTTCATCCCCTTTCTTTCCGCTCTTTTCCAACTTTCTTTCTATCTCTGTCTATGATCTGTATCTTGACACTTATTCATGCTGCAGTCTCCCTTGACATTTGTCGTCCGTCATCACGCACTCACGCAATTTATTAAACCTGAAACAAAAGAGAAAGAACATTCCTCTACAACCTTATATTGTATTGAAAAAAAAATCCTTTTTTCATTATATTCCGGTATCCTGCCTCATCTCAACACTTGTCACTATCAAAAAAACCCATCACATATCATTCCTCATGTCTTCATACCAGCGATCAGGCCGCACCGACATCGAGGAAGTTTCTGTTCGTATTACATTTCAGAACTTAATCGTTTATTCTCTTTTTTTATAACATGAACTTTTGCTTCACTGCCTATTTTTTATCTCGCCTCTCTATAATAATTTTGTGCAAAAATTCACGAGTGATCTATCGATCTATCGATGAAGGAAATGAGATGCGGAGGGGGATGATGATAACGATGACGATGATCTGTAAGCCCGTTGCAGGATGATCTTGATATCTTCTACTGCGAGATTGGTGAGGCCTGGTCGCTCCTGAGGATAAAAAAAAAAGAAATATTTTCGTGTATGTTGGCAGAAAAGACACTGGTGGCCTACTGACTGTGTTTTTAGCTCGTCACAGCTGTTTGATTGGCTGAACTGTTACAAGGGAACCTTGATACGTTCCACAGTCCGCAAGACCTTGACACCTCGTTATGATTGATTCGTTTTGAAAATTGCGATGTTCCGTTGCATGGCCCCACCCGCGAAGTTCCACCCTGAATAATTAAACGAAAATAACAATATCAAAAATCTAAGAACCGGTTCAGATTTATAAAAGCACAATCGAAAATGATATTTGAATAATAATTTGATAATATTTTTGACACCCATCGTTCAATTCTTACAAAGGCGAATGAAACTATGATTTTTACATGGGCTGGGCTTCGCAGGCCAAAATAATAAATAAATAAATATATAAGTATATGTATTTTACAAGAAATATACATATAAATATATATTTGTAAGATATGGTATAAAATTGTGTATATTATTATTATAATTATATTTCTGTAGTATTTGACTATCGTTCCGTTTTGTACATTCAGCTTCAAAATAATGAAGCCAAAAAATGAATGGAGAGGAAAAAAAAACATCGTTGGTTGAAAATACGCAAGAAAGATCCGCGGAAATGGAAAATGGTATACATATATATATGTATAGACATCTAAAGGGTGGTTTTGTGGGTGGCGATGATGGGAGAGAAACTTTTCTCGACGAGGCTGTCAAGTCAGACAATACCAGGACAAGATTCTCCAGTGAAAAGAATTCACGTGAAAAAAGATCCGGTGAAAAATCTCGTTTTTCAAATTGTTGCAATATATCTATTTGGTATTGATATATATGTGTATACATACCTACCTATGTATACCTAAAAACCGAATTAATCGCAAGCAAAATTTTGATACATCTATTGTATTATTCGTATTCGTGAAATTTTTTTTTCATTTTTGTTTCTGTCCGCTGCAGACTTATCTGGCATGTATTATGATATAAATTGTATTTTACCAAAAGGCAGAGAGTAAGGATGGATCAAATTTTCAAAAACTGATACGCGTTCCAAAATTATTATTACTACCATGATTTTTTTGTCCGTTTGGCAAGTTTGGAACTGAATGTATAAGACTGGACCCCAGGTGTTGAGCCCTGTGCGGAAACCAAATCAAGTCGACACTGTCACCTGGGACGTGACTCGCGAATTTCACCCCTAAAATCCTTAAACCCCCAAGACTCAGTCTTCAGCCAAACCCCGACCCCCGAGCCATTCCTCATCCCCCTCCACTTCCACTTTCCTTTTCCTCCACGGATCACCGCATATTCCTCGCATACACGCAATTAATTTCCAAAGCGCAATTCCGCGGCCAACGAGACAAACTTTATTCACCACCGAACTTCCCTTTAAACAACTGCTGCAAAAAGAAGACGGGAAAAAACCGAAAAAAATTAATCTTGATGTTCCTTTTATTCTAGGAATAGAAGAACCGATTATTTAGAGGTTTATGTCATCGATTTTTTGAAAAAGTCACGTTTTTTATCACAAGTGCAGTGGTCTCGATATTTTTGGAGTTCCGAGAATCCATAAATTACTCAGAAAAAAATGTTGCTATTCCGGAAAATCACCGATCAAAATGTCTACCGATTTTCGTGTTTAAATCGAACAGACTTACAAAAATCTTGCCAATATCCGAAATCGAGTGAGAAATTTTTGTGAAAATTAATCAACGTTGGTTGTGGAAAATCGCAGTGCGTTTGCGACTGTCATTTCCATGTATATTTCTATTTCCTAATGATCCTAATTCCAAAAATAAAAAAATTAGTATATTTTTTCACACATTACGAAAAAATTCAAATAGGTATAACAATATACCTGTAGATAATATCAAAATGATTACATGTGCCTTTCGAGTACGGGTCAAATGACGCAAAGTATCTCGTACAACGATGCGATGTCAAACAAAAAACGCCAAAAACGTGAACTACAAGAAAAAAAAATATATAGTATATACACAGCAAATGGAAACTAAAATTCTCTATCATTGTCAGTGTGTGCAGTGCGCTTCAGGTCGCTGCCGCGTCATCTGTGTGCTTATGGAATGACACCTATATAAGTGTTTGTACAACGAATCGAATAATTCTATGGATTGAAACGAAAATTGTACGGTTATTTGGTTTTTTTTTTGTTTTCAAATGTTGAAGAAGGGATAAAAAAAAAACGAAATCGATTCGATCCAAAGACGACGCGATTCCTATAAAGTGTGTGCTTTCATTATTATTATATATAACAATCACATAATTATATTATGTTATTATAAATCTTCAAGTGAACGCTGTAGAAATTCAAATGCTTGCTTGCTTTCACAAAAACGCTTTAGAAAAATGATAAAACCATACAACGTATGACAGAAGAATATCAGAAACGCTTGACGTGCCTGAATTTGCCTGCAGTGTGCCTCCCGTATCCTTTCATCACTCACACATTATAGATGTATATGTATTGGAACGCAAGATTTCAACTAGACATATATAATTATGTTTTCTCATTTTTTTCTTTCATTTCAATCAATCGATTTCACCATATAATTATATGCATTCACGTTTAAATCACCTGAAAAGGAGAAAACACAACACAAAAATACCAAACCAACCAATGAGGTACACACACTGTGATACAACAAAACGGTATAATTTATTATCCACCTTTTATCAATTTTTTTTTCTCGAAATAAGACACAAACACACTAAATCAACTTCATATCTATTCCGTAAGTACTTCTTCATAAGTATATATGGTAGGTAATATAATTCTATAAGTTTATAATGTTCCTATAATTTATATTCTTATGAAAGTTTGATATACATTACAGTCGTACTCTATACCTAAATATGCACGATGATAACGTATGTGTAACAGGTAAAAGCTCTGCAGATCTACAAAAATCAGGTACACAAATTGATTTCAGTTGAATTTTCAAAAAGGAGAAAGTAGAATGAAAGAAAGGAAAAAGCCCATGACCAATTTCCCAATCGCACGTACGTACTTACGAGCATACGTATCCGGAAACATGACGATCATTACATGCCTAACATAGAAATACTTCGAGCTTGATTTTATCGTAGAAGCAAAATTCATTCACAATATGCGATAACGTAGCAAAAATTTCTGCGAATTTTCTACTTACAGATTAAAAAATACACGGAGATCTAATAATTTTATCTATGCCCAACTAATGCCACAGAATCAATGGACACGGGTGTACATGATTTGGAAAGAGGTAGAGAAAGGGAGAAAAGATAAAACGACGATGAAGTGAAAAATGAAAGACAGAATCGAAAGAAAAACTTGTACAACTGAATGTTGAAAAAATGAATGAAAGAGTGTCGAGTATACATAAAATCTGAGAACATGCTCAGCATTACCGGTTCAAGTCTGAACGATCTCGAGTAACGCGAGCGAGTGTTCTTTACGCCTTTATATAGGACACGCAGCGATACAGCTGGGAGAGAGTAGGAAATAAATAAAAAAGAAGGAAGAAATAAACAAAAGTGGAGGAAAAACGTAAGGATCATATGCCGGTGAGTTACGTTATACTCGCCATAGTTAAAAGTGTCTAGGCTATACAGAGCTTGCGGAGGAGAGGAGAATAAGCGAGGAACCAGAAATTTCGAAGAGCTCTGCTCCGCAGGAGGACGTCCTGGGCATCGATCTCAACCCCCGTTTCTCTACCCCAACCACCCGCTCCCTCCCTACACCCTACAACTCCCCTCGTAATCTCTCCTCTCATTCTTATCCTCGTCCTTTTACTCTTCCTTTTCCTTTTCCTCTTCCTCTTCCTACGAACCAAGTATAGCTCTTCTCTTCTTTCTCCATCTCATTTTACTACCTACAACTTTGCAGTTCTATGTAGATGTCATATATTTTCTTGCATATATATACATAGATTTGTACATACGTATAGGTCTTGGGGTAACATTTTGCGTAGGTGGAGGTATTTACAGACGCACTGGTTACGTTTATACGCCAACCCTTATACACTTCCTTCCTGAAACCCTCTACGTTTCGTCTACCGCGTACACTCTATTATACCCTCAAATTTTCTACGTTTTGACGTCGTGTATTATGTACTTTAGATTTTTTATACCACAGAATCTGGTAAGATAATTGAAAAGTGTCGAATGAAAATACCATGACTACATTTTTCCTTGAAATTGAACAGTGCAGGAATCGTCAAGTTTTTGATTCGACACTTCGCAGGACTCGCAATCAGTTTTATCGGCCCTTCAAAAACTAGAGATACTACTCTAATTTTTCCACTTCTCAATTTCTTTCATTTTTTTTTTTTCTACCGGAAGAGGAGCCGTACGGACGTCGCATGTATAACACTTGTAACAGAAGAAGTATATGAACTCGAGACTCCAGCCCATCTACAATCGTAAGGAGTTTCTCTATAGAAAGTGGAGATCGATGAGAAATGCGTACGTTCCGATAATTCCAGCGGTTCCGGTCATTCCGGGATCCACTCTGTTCTTTCTCTTCTCTCCTCTCCGGCCAACCCTATAGCGCCGGAAGCAGCGGTAAAAAAAGAAGGGATTCGCAAAATCTAAAACGAAAAAAAAACAGACACGCCTCATACTCTCGAGCGTCGTTCCAAAAATCAATTCTCAATAACGAAATTGAAATGCAAAATGACAGGTGAGAAGAGCGATCACAAAAAATGAAAATCTGGAAACCCTCGAGAAAGCTCGAGACTTTTTCTGTCGCTGATATATTTTTCAAAAACGCAGCAAATCGGTATGGATCACGTGTGTGAATATAGGTTGGTTAGCACGCATAGCGCTATCTCGCGAACCGTAGAAACTTTCGCGTCGTTCGTTGAAGGGATTGGCAACCGCGTATAAAGACAATAAGACGTAGAGATAGGTAAGTAAAGTACGTCGTACGTACGTAGCCGATACCACTACGTACCTACGTACATACGTTACACACATCTGGGAGGCCGCAGTGCGCCTGGATTGGCGCCAAAGAGGACAGCTTGGGGGGATTTCTAAGTCGTATTCTGCCTGGTCTACGACAACCGTACGACCATCTTTTCCTATGAGATAGAAAGAGACGGATTGAGATTTAGTCAGTGGCGTCCAAAACCAACCGCCCGACAACATCCGGAAGAGTTATCGCCCGGACGTGTCCTCGGCAAATACTTCTGCCGCTGCACAACCGTACTTCGTCCACCACCTGCATAGCAGGACCACTCAAATCGTTTGGCTTCTAGGATAACGAAAAGCTCGTAGAATCGCAAGTTCTGTTTTTTCTCGTGTTTCTCCTTCTCTTCTGTCTCTCGGGGCCATTCCCTCGCGAAGTTAATACACCCATCTCTTGAGAAAAAATTTCGTTGGATGGAAGTATATTTTCTTCAAAAATTCACGATAAAGAAAATGGAGTGAATTTTTTTTTAACTTGCCATTCGATGTTAATGCGGTTATATTCGACATCCGGCATTTTATTCTCTCGCTGTTTTCCTCCCTCAGTTTTTTCTACGTTTCGGAAGATAAGAGCGGTAAAAATAGAGAAGTCGAATCAATATTAATTAATGGCATCCCACGCGCGACTTCTTTACGACCACTCACCCCGACTCTCGTCGTTGACTGGAAGGCGTTATTATATGTAACTGCGTATATTACGTACACATAGTTTAATTCAACTCAGCTCATTAATTCGTTTAATTCACCCTTCTTTTTCACACCTCGAATAACTTGTCATTAGATCCCCGTATTTATTGCTAGAAAATTTATGAGCGTTGAAAAAAAAGAAAATTTACCATCAGAAGATCAGGGTGAGAACAACGAATGCAAGAAGTATAAAATGGATCGGACTAGTGTCTGAAAAATTACGTTATTTCCCCAAGAAACGGTAAGGGTGAATCTTTTCATCAATAAAATTACAAAGCTCGAAGTATTTCGTAAAACCAAAGTGGATTATGTACATCACATTCAATCTATAAGGGGGAAAAAATTAAGATTTAAATGGAGGCCAAAATCAAAAGAACGTAGATTAAATTTGCGCTTCTAGATTACTTGAAATGTAATCATCGTGCTGTACGCCCATTTGGCGTGGCACTCGTCTTTTCGCGCATTATACGACGTCTTTTTGGTTCCAGCTATACGATAAAGTATGTATACGTATAATTATGCATACATCTATCGTACGTATGTACGTACGTACGTAACCCGGATTTTAATCTTTCCCCTTATCTCGGAGGTTATAAGCGAGAGCTAACAACCCTCAATTTCCTCTCTTTTCGCCCAATTCCCGTGAAACAAGAGAAAAAAAAGCTCAATGTAAAGAAACTTTCGTTGAATGAATACGAGAGAAAAAAGAGTGTAGAGAAAAAAAAATAAATAAATAAGAAGAAAATTACTGAAGTGTACGCTGCAGGGTGTCAAGAAATATATAAGTAAGTTGAAATTTATAAAAACGCATCATGTGCAGCAACGGTACGGCTTTTCACATCATAGTGTACCAGTAACTACAGGCGTGTCGCGGAGCTGAAGATATTATATTTATATATGTGTACATATATGTAGTTAATATATATATTTATACATATGTGTAATAATATCGCGCTCCACAGACCTAGATTTTAGAAAGAGAAATAGCTGGATGACTTTGACTGACTGCAGAGCGCTCGTTTTAACGTATAGGAGGGCTGTGTTAAAATAAAAAGTAAAAATACATATACATATATATTTTTATATATATATATATATATGCATACATGTACATTGCGCTGTTTGCCTCTGGCTACGTTTTGAGCGATGAGCTTTAACTTGCGCCTAAAAGCTTCGCTTAGGGGTTTCTAGAAAGCTCGAGAACGATTCCCCTGCAGATGATCTACCTAGAATCCAAAACTTGTTACATAATATCCACATCTATTCATCAGAGATTACACAATTCACACGGATAAATACTCTTCAAATTTTCGCCATCACTTTGCATTTTTATGATATGGTAAAAATCGTACCAATTACACGACATCCTCATCAGGATTTATACACAAAATTCACTTATTACCAAAATTACGAAAGTAACTTGTCGTAAAACAGGAGAAAAAAGAGAAACGTGGTAATAATCTGAATCACACATTAAATAAATACATAATCACTCATCTCCCATTGATTGTTGTTTGAAAAAAAAATATTCAAAAAGAAAAAGTCAATCGAACAATCAAAGGGAACAACCAATTATGGAGCGAAAATAAAAATTGAAGAAGAAAGCATGCGGGAAAGCATATGTATAATTTTTTAACAATTTTATTTTTGCATCTTCAAGATTATGTGAATTATACGTACGAGTTTATTTATTTATGTATGAGAAAATCGAATTGTTACGAGTGACCGTAACAAGTGCATGATGTGCGCGGCTTGCATGCGTATATAAAATAAATACCTATTTGTAATTAAATATTATAACATACACGAATACCTTATGTATACATGTACAATATGAATATCGTAGAATGCTGCAACCCTCGGTATAAAAAATTAACCCTGAGAACTCACACGACATAACCCATTTTTTTTATATACATCACACATAAATCTCTCATTGTCTGTTGGTTATATTACCAAAATCCTGGCTGCTTCTTGAGCCATTTATTCTTATTTTTGATTTTTTGACTTTTGATTTTCTTTTATTTTTCATTCTTTTCCCCCTGATCCTGTAACATCCTTTATCGTTTAATATCGTCGTCATTTTGTTCGTGTATACATTATCAAAGACACCTGGATTTTTTACAGAATGCACAGACTGCAATTTTTATATTGCCATATAATTACACGAGACTTATTGTACACCCAGCTTTGCTTAAAAAAAGTTATTTTACATAGAAGAGATCGAAATTAAGTCTTTGGTTTTTCGATGTGAGACGAACTTCCGATTACGGATGTAATTCATGAAAATTTGAACTTACCTGTTTCATCCCCTTCTGCAAATAGCGAGGCATTGAATATTTTTTTGAATACCCTCTAGAATACGGAGCGTCATAAAAAAATCCAACAAAATTTTATCGATCTCGTATCAAGTTGATGGCAGTCGAGCAACGCTGAATCGTTTCGATAAAATTGTATTGTCCAGATACCACGTACTAAACTCCTAACCGCTTTTTATCTTATCTTATACGTAAGAAAAACAACCAGCCACTATATTATCTAAAATTCACCTAAAACGCCAATAATTTCTTATCCAAAAACTACTCCGAGTCTTCCTAGCATGAAACACACCAAATTTCATACCACAATAGATTGTCTTTCGGATGAATTGGAGCATTTTTTTTTTTTTTACCTTGCTCAAATAAAACTATCCAAAGTGCTACAGTAGCTAACCTACAGCGAAGGATGTTTAATCTTGGCGTCACTTTACAGTTCACAGCATCGTGCAGTGTGTAGTTAAGTAAAGGGTGGTAAAGGGTGTTGCTTATATACTCGACCTGAGTCACGTGATATTCAAATACTACCCTATATACCCCGCTAGGTTTCGCGATCCTCTTCTTTTAAATGCAGCTTAACCTCTTAACTGCTAAAAGCTGTTTTGTAAGCGACTGCCATCTTCGGTTCCTATTTATATTTTTTTTAGAAAGCCTCATTTTTAGTCGGAATACGTAACTCCCGATAAACCAAAGACGACCGGAATTCGAGGATATCTCCTACTTCAATATAATCATTCTCTCCCTTGTTTGAATTAAATTTTATTATTGAGAGCATTTTTGTTTTCATACATACACTTATTGTTTCTCTTCCAATCTTCATCATTTTGTATAAACGTTTTTTTTTTTCTCATTTATAATTAAACTAATAAAAATAGAAATACGTATTTGCGCGATGACTCTTCACGGAGATGATTATAACAATCGTGTGATATTTTTGAATTGAATTCCAATTTCACCGAGTATGATGAGAATCAAAAATAAAGTCAGTCGATCGTCTCGGTTTTCACATCATTGATATAACCAGCTTCGCTTTACATCCCACGTTCGATAGGCAAGAAACAGAAAAAAATCAAAGAATAAGAAATGATGTTAAAAATTTGTCTAATATAAAATTATTTCTGTTTGTCCTGTGTGACATGTATAGGACTTTACGCTGGATTTTTACTTTCGTCAATTCTGGAAAGATCCTCGGCTCGCCTTCAACAAGTGGGAAGAGGTTGAAACTCTGAGCGTTGGTTCGGAGTTTATAAAAAATATCTGGGTACCAGATACGTTTTTTGTAAACGAAAAACAGTCCTACTTCCACATCGCAACCACCAGCAACGAGTTCATTCGCATACATTACTCGGGCAGCATCACGAGGAGCATACGGTGAGTCTGAAAAAAATCAAATCGTCAAATATTGTACACTAAAAATTGTCGGAGAGATTGAAAATGCGCAGAAATAAAAATCGGACGCATGTATTATTCAAAACACGAAGTAGTAACGTTTGCGAGTTCCGTTGCGTACGGTGTTAAATGTTAATATCAGCTACACAACAAACAACGTCGCTTATCCCCGTTTGTTACAACCCCGTAACAACATCGCGCGGAATGTGTGTGTGCGACACGGCGAGAGGGAGGGAAAAAGCTCTGCTTCGTGACGTCCGGAGCCAACTGTACAATTTAAGTTAGATATGCATGGCCCCTGAATATAGCCGTGTGGCGTTAATACGAGAACACTTCAGCGACCGTTGGGAACTGAAAGCTTCTGCTTCTGCTGCTCACAAACAGGAACACCTTACGTGTGTACGATATACCTTGGCACGATGAAAAAAGGGATGAAATTATAGCTGGCACGTCACAGATACAGCGGAAGAATGACGTCCGATATTCCAAGCTCATTGTCTTAAAACCCACTCGCTTTTTTTTTTTCCTTTTATTCTTATATTTCTTATCACAAAACATCAAAGGACGAAGGATAAAATTTGGGAGATCGACCCCGCGTCGCATCGGTTTGCAAAACGTCAGCCATGCGTGACGCGTCACGTACCTCAGAGCTTGCGCGTTTTATATACTTTTACACATACATACCTCAATATATGGTACGCATCGACATACCCGAAAGAAGATACTAGCAGAACGGTGATTTTCTTTGTCTTTTATTCCCTTTATTCGTCTGTTGTTCTCCTCCTTCTTCATTCATTCGATAATTTTTTTTTTCCTTTTCTTTTCATGTGATATATTAGTCGCCCTGGGGGTTTATTATTTTCTATATACCCGAGGGCACGTTATAGTCGCATGTTCGCGTCAACAAGTTCGAAGAGCGACGACCGCGCGGTCTTGTATACTTACACACGAATATAATATATATATATATATATATATATATATATATATATATATCACATGAATATTTGTGTACACCGACTGTGATGTGCAGTATAACGGACGGGAACAGTCGGGTGCGAAAGACAGACGAATGACATCGGATAAGATCAAAGAACCACTTTTGAGTTCAAGGATTTTACATCTTGTCAGTTTCTACAAACCCTCCTCCGAACACTACCCTTATATTTTATACTTTTAATATGTTGACGCTGCAGGGCCATTT
This sequence comes from Athalia circularis, assembly GCA_963978495.1. Taxonomy (NCBI): domain Eukaryota; kingdom Metazoa; phylum Arthropoda; class Insecta; order Hymenoptera; family Athaliidae; genus Athalia; species Athalia circularis. The sequence continues at coordinate 14,740,924 of OZ021698.1, read as the reverse complement.
CGTGCACCGTCAGCCACTATTTTTCCACTATAATCCACATATTTGCGGGATGAAAAATGTATCCTTGACTCAATCTAATATCACTTTTCTCATCTCCATTCGGTATAATATTTGACTTATTTTCAAATTCAATTTCAAGTATATCGCCATTTGAAAAGGAAAAACAGTATGACGTTTTTTCATAAATTATTCTCATTACATGTTACGTCGGTTTACATTCAAACGATACATTCCGATAATAATACAAGTACTAATCAAAGTTTAAGAGCGGTGTAAATATTGAAAGTACATTATTACTGAGAATTTTTTTTTATTGGTTTTTTGCTTTCTTCGCTGCAAATTTGCCTACGAATTCAAAGAGAATAAATCTACTGGCTTCGTAGGGGTTCATCAAAGCTACTGAATCTCTAGTATACGTATATCAATGGGATACAAGTTTATCACATATATACGGAATCAGAGCAGGCGTACAACTTTGTTAAGAAACGCTTTTCCAGCCTTTTATATGTATAGCTTATACATCGTGGAAGCTTTGCGCTTTTGGTGAATTTGCTATAGGAAATTTTTGCACTACGTACGATTACTTTGGTTAGTCAGACAAAAGTTGTAACATCGAAAACTTCATACATATTTGTTCTCTCTCAGTTTTTTTTTTTTTTTTTTTCCATTTTAATTTATTTATTCGTTTCTACAATGTTAACAATATGCAGCGATTCACGCGTTCTATTCATCCTTGTGCCTGACATGATACTCACCAAACTCATGTATCCCATTTCCCATTTCACTTTTCTCTCAATTTATTCTTTTCCCACCTCAGTTTCTTTTTCTTTCCACTTTCTATTTTCGCATCCCCTATGGGCTGTAATGAATGTTTCGCGTTCTCGCATCATATTCCAAACCGTGTACATGTATATGTGCACATAGGAAACGCCAGAGTTCAAAAGTAAACTATTCATGTGTGTCGGTGTATATTGTACCTGTATTTCTCTTCTACCGGGAAAATAAGATCCTACATGCGTGTTACGTCACTCATCTGACAAATGAATTCTCAGGATTCACTCGTTAAGATCCTCAGGATTTAAAAAATTTTATTAATCGTAGTAAAAAAGAATAAATGCTCAATATGTATGTTAGCTACAGTGTATAACAGGAGTAGGAACACGGTAGATTTTTATTACCAGATCACCAGCAAACCAATTAAATTTATCTACGTTGTGTCCATTTTACTTTTGTTATTGCTCGTTTTTATGTTTCTTTTTTTCTTATAAAAAAGCTAATTAGGAAGAAAAAATCCTCTACATAATATTCTTACCACTGCAAATTAAGCGTACGTATAATCCCTTCGGTTAATCTGGACATAGTAGTAAAAAAAAAGAAGATGACAATTTTTATTTCACTGCAGGCGCGCAGGGTGCTGCAGTTGGGTTAGTATAATAATTGTAGTGCGGTATAATATATAGAGATTAGAAGTAGGTAGCGAAAAAAAAATTAACAGAAAAAAAAAAGGAAATCCGAATATAATACAGGACGAAAAAAAGCAGAGAGAGAAAAACTGAATGCAGTTGAGTAGAGGGAAAAATGGGTAAAAGGGAAAATAATTATTCTAGTAGGTGGAACAACCGCTGCAACGATTATTGTATGTACCCATCATATGCTGCAAGTACGCGCACGCTTTAATAAGCGCTGATGGGCTTGAAACTGTGCACAGCATATTTTAAATGGACCTATACAAATCCTACGTACGCTTACTTTTTTCCAATACGTATACCATGGGCACCAGCTTTAGGAGTGGGCCGAAATTGTATCATTTTTTTTTCATTCATTTTTCCGTATTCTACCATGCGCGGACTTATTTGTGATGATTTTTGAGATTCCTCGCAAAACTTGCAGTTTAACTCGTTCACCGAGCTGGAATTTATTTCCAATTTCTACGGATTTGATTAACCTTGCTGTTTTTTTTTCTTTTTTTTTTTTTTGGAAACTTCGTTATTTAATGGGGCTTCCGAGGGATCAGGCTTACCATATTTTACAGAATTAAAATTGCTCCGAATCGAATGCTTTCGTAGCATTTATAGACGAGTAAGATTAGAAAAAAAAAGCACGGAAAAAATAAACTTAATTTCAGTCTACCCAGCTATAAAGGACTTGTTTGCTCTACATATACACAGGTGTATATAAATATAAAACAAACGGGTTGTGTAACAGGAACAAATACGTTAAACGTGGATGTATACGATTACGTTATAAACTACTGTGCAAACAATAAAGCTCTCTCAACATCGACTGATTTAGTGTATATCAGGTATATCGATTCGTTGGGGTGTCGTTATTCGTTATAATTTATCTATTATAATTTATACAATCAATCGATGAATTAATATTCACGCAGGTATAGAGATGCGGGCTTGCCTAAATGATATGCGATGTACATATGTACCCACATACACGCGTATATCTATGTATGAATAAATAATCAGCGAAGAATAATGATGACCAATGACCACGTAGAGTCGTACGTTTATGTGATCGTCATCGGTCACTGAATATTCAATTAATTATACATACCTATATATGTATGCTAAGGCGTGCAACGCGTATTCCTGTAGCGCGGCATATTGAAGAATTTTAATTCGAAAGTGGCCAACTTCCAAACGTCAAAAACTTTTTGAAAAATACACTTCAATGGACGAAATTTGAATCTATCCATATGGAATGCTTATCGTAATAAATACACCAGACAGTAACGCGAAAATAATCTCTACTTATATCTCTGTTTCAGTTTAACAATCACAGCCTCGTGTCCAATGAACCTACAATATTTTCCAATGGACCGACAGCTCTGCCATATCGAGATTGAAAGTTGTAAGTAATTATTTTTCATACGACTTACAATATCAATAATAACGAACCAAGAACTACTTTACTATGAACAAAAAAAAATTAGATATCATCAATATTGCGGCAGTCATCCCGCTAGAATTTCTATGTGGCACGAATATAATATTCGAATACATCGATTCAATAACCATAATGACAATAATAATAATAATAATAATAATAATAATAATGGTGCATTCCGATATTTTTAAACAATATGCTAAATCAAAAACGTCCGTTCGAAACCAGTAAAAAATAAAAGCAAATGGAATGGAATTTTCGCTCTAAAACGAAAAATCGTCGCGTTGATTATTATTGGTTATAAAATCAATATAAATAAATATACATCGATGAATATATACGTATAATGACTAAAGATATAATTTATTTATCGCGATCGTGGTATTCAATATTGTACGTATGTATATTCCTGTTGATAAAACACGACTAAAATATAACGCTCGTGTAAATTTGATTTCGTTTGTACATACGTTATATTATTATAGAGTTATTGTAAAATATTTCACGTTGTTATTGATTATTCGGGGATTAAATTTCATAACTGCGTATCTCTATAAGTAAGCCATGTCTGATTTATACGAAATTTAAAGTATAGAATTACAAATCACGTTCGTACTGCGGATGAATTAGTATATTATTTGTTTAAACATTCATAGGTTCGTACAATAGATACCGCGTGTTGGGGTCATTTTTCAATAGTTACACGAGTTTAATTGCAATTATAAATTAATGAAGTCAATAAGAATATTATCAAATATATAGACACAATTCATACATGTGGGTAAATATTTAATATGTTTAATACACAAGAGAAATAGAGCCCGGGCCTTTTCACTGACGCGCAACGTAGCCCTTTAGCGGTAATTGAAAAGCCTACTCGAAAAATCCCCCATTCAAGCTTGAACGCGAACGCAGTTCGTTCGCGTTTCTTGGAGTTAGATATACGTATAGTAGAAAATGAACCAACCAGACGAACTCACCCTAAGCACAGGCATTACCAAATGAGACGACCTACATAACATATACTCAACATATATACATACATAGATAAGTATATGTAATACTCTACACGTATACACCCATGTTCACAAACCGTGGAGAAATTTCAGTCACACACTTTGCCTTTGATTTCCAACGCACACATTATGGACCGAACTTTTTTTTTTAGACAGACAAATTATTCGCTACTTGAATACAAATCACTCGTCGCGCGTGTCTTTCGATCGTAATTATAATTCATGGGTTTTTAATAGATGATGAGGTGCGGACAGCCTTTTTTTCCTCTTTTTTTTTGTCCCATTGTCATAAGGTGGGCAACGATTTGTCGACATCTGATAAAACTCGTTCACACTTCATAATCCAATTAGGGGTCGGCATCCCTTACCAGTGATCTCGGGCATTTAAGTACTTCCAGGCTGAGATTTTTTTCTCGGAATTTCTACGTAACCGCAAAAAGTATATATATACGTACGAAGTCGGTGGAATATACTGCAATCTAAACGAAAAACCAAAAGAATTGAAAGTAAAAATTACAAAAATAAAATCTATATTCAATCAAATAAAACGACCGAAATCTTCAACCTGAAATGTCATAATCGATGCTGAATGATACTGCAATTACATGTAGGATTATTTACAATTAATCTACGATATTTCTATTTTCTCAAATTCAAACTTTATGTATCCAATTTCAAAATTCCCCTATATCTAACAAATTTTCGGGCTCTCTAATATCCTCCCCGATGTTCATAATCTCTACGAATCTCTCTCTCTGTCTGTCTTTCTCTTTCTAAAGTCTCTCTACTCTGTCTATCCTGCTGTATTTGAAACAAAATTTTTGTTCTTGATTTGGTTGAATTTTTTTTTCCTTCCTGGTGTGACCTGTACTATTCAAGCACAGTGTGCAGCCAAGAGCACCAAAAACAAGCTTATATATTACAATTATACATACTGAATTTTATATATATTTAATTTCTCAATCAGGCATCACTTTACAATACGATGACGTCACTTAAAATCACGCCTTATACGGCGACGTGTGGCACGTGTGACGTCATTAAATTATGCAACGCTAATGTATATATATTATAGTTTAATTAAACTTTTTTGCAAAGTTCAATAAAAAGAATATATATAGATATATATATTCATATATATATATCAACTATTGATAGAAAAAAGAATAAAAAAATACAATTTTCCGCCAGATACACGGAACCTATAATCGATCACTTGTACTGCATAAATAATATTATACGGTTGCAGACCAAATACCGATTTTTTCCCATATGAACTATATATTATGTATATATGTCATTTGTTCGTTTTTTATATTTTTTTTTACTTTTGTTTTCTGTCTTCTTGGCATGGCCTTGGAAAAGAAAAAATTTACAACAATAATGATAATAATATTAATAATAATGATAACGATAATGTACAATAAGTGAAAAATTTATTGGTTACGAAGGGTCCTCCTCAACTCACGAGTGCCACACACCTCCTTATATACTTACCACACCGCAAAAAGTTGTTTGATTATTTTTCAGTTTTATCGTTTTCATTTAATTGTTTATTTTATTGTTATAATTTTTTTTTCTCGGCCAATACGTAACCCTAATTGTCACCAATTCGTTATACGACGCGACGTATATAAATTGTGGTGATTAAATAAATATAAATCGCATCTATCGAACTTTTTACTTCCTTAATTGGCAATCTGGTAGAAAAAAAGAATGTGTCGAACGTCACGGCTGAGAAAAAAAAATCATTAAAAATGGAAAATAGAAAAAGAAAGAAAAAAAAAAACAATTTGTGCAGCAACGAGTGTCCCACCACACCACTAGTATTGTATTATACTTCTTATTAATGATATTTATATACCCATGTATTGATAAAAATCAATCGATTTTAATTTCAATTAATTTTTTTTCGATTAATTTGTTAATGTACACGCATGTATACTAGGTGTATACGATGTACAGGTATATCTCTATACCTGCACCGTAACCATTATTATAAATAACATAAATTATTAAGAAGATTTTTCTTCTCATTTCTGTACATTATACGTACGTGTATATTATGTGTTATGATTTTGATAATTTCTTTGAAAATAATCGTAATTAATCACGATACGCAATTATACATATATATTATTATTATTATACATATGTGTATATAGGACCTCCTTACCATAGCACTGAGCCGCGTGTTCAGGGATGACGGCCGACGACGGCCCGTTCATCCTTTATTTCTTCCGGAGGGACGAAAGTCGAAAATAAAAATCGACAAAGGTCGAACCGAATCCTGACGCATTGTGCATCTAGCCAGTGCATGCGTATATACATATATACCCATTATTTATTAGTCGAAGAAAAAAAAACTGTTCCTCTAAATTTGCAATTTTTTTTTTTTTTTTTCCCCTTCTGCATAAAATATTCGTTAATTTTTTTGTGGTATGGAAGACAATAGAATATAGAATAGAATTATAAATGCATAAATTGGTAGATCATATTGTAGATATTGCTGTATAGATATTATATTCCACTTATTATGTGTACATAGATTTTTGTTACATACAGTTTAGCATGAAATGCATGAAATTAAATATATTTAGATAGATGAAAGCGGTTTATTCGAAAAAAAATCATTCTCGCAAATCAGGTAAAATTTTCACGATGAATCAATCTTGAATAATTTATTTATTTTCTTGTTCCTTGTGAAAATTGAACAGAATCTAAACTCGATGTACAGACGCGAGCATCGAGAAGTGATAAATGCTTATTCAATTCGATTCTATCCGAAATATTTATAGCTATAGTTTATACGTATATTTGACCACCTGCGGGGGTTTGCATGGCTTCATGCAACCGTATAAAAGTTGAGGTTTCTTAATTCGTGTTCCGTAGGTAAATTCCACTCTCTTATAAATATAGATACGTAATTATACGTGTAAAGAACCCGCGTTCTTTTCGAATCTGAACGCGTTAGTTGTATGAAGTTTGAAAAAAAAGTTAGAAAAAATCATCGTTATTCATATACAGCAGGAGATGAAATCCACTCAGCGTGAAAGGCTATTTTATTTTTATCCTACTTCGATTTATCGAACATACCTCACGTATATTATAAAAAAAAAAATCTTTGCAAAGAAAATGATAGCGAAAAAAAATATCGAATTTAAGAGTATCCTACTCATCTCCTTTTGTTTCAAGTATTTTTCATTCTCGAACTTTGAACTTTGAACTTTTCCGATAATACCGACACGAATATCCAATCAAGCTTATTTTTTATCCAAGTTTAGACAAAGTCATTAGGTGTTGTAGAATTTTTTTTCTCACTTTTATCGCAAATAACACCCAATAAAACAGGGGCGGAGCCATAATCGGTGTATGTATTACATACATTGGTGATGCATACGCATGTAAAATAGGTAAAAAGACGACGTACATCGTCTCCATACACATATACAAGCATGACCTTACATGTATTTTACGCTCGCTTTATCGATATCTATAAAATTATTATTATATCGGTAACTGAAAGACACACGTTGTAACGAATCGGATTTATTTTGACTCAGAAGATTTCCAAAATATTTTTTCAATCGTCTTCGATAATGTTGAATATATTTGACTCGTCGGAATACCTAAGTCGTTACAAAGTGAGTCATTCGCATTACGCTGATAATTTTTTAAGTCGGATATGTAATAGTGATTTAATGTTTGCATCACCATGCCTTTAGTCACCATTCACTGCTTTAGGAATGCATTTTTTTAAGAAAAAAAAAAGAACAGAATAATAATTTCTATCTCTCTTCCTATTATCTTTATATTATGTCTACTGTTCTTTCTCTCATATTTATCTTTATCTAAATATCCATATATCTATCAGATCTATCTTTCTATCCATCTATCTATTTTTAATGAATTTATTATCTTCTTTGTTACTATAATAGCATATCTACTCGCATTCCCATGATTGAGTAATCCTATTATACATATTACTATTACTAGTTTATTACTGTACTATTACTAAAATCTTCATTATACATATAGTATAATATTACATCCATAGAATATAATACATTTTTTTCCTATAGTTTACTATTCATTTTTAGTAAATCTAATTTGATTTTTTTTTGTTTTAGATGAATCAAAACTATAATCGATTAATCTCAAGATATATTTGATATGAACTGGTCTGTACACCTGTTTTGCAAAGGTGTTACGTGAAAAAAAAAGCAAAAAAACAAAGTTAATCAAATCAGAAGTATAATAATTATATTTGCATCGTATGAGGAAACGTGCACACGCGATGAATTATATTTAATTCATGGGTTCATAGAATAATTTACAAATTGTTATATTTTAACGATCGGACGATTGACCTAAATTTTTTACGTACAGAGATCTACATTGTAATTCAATTGTCACGTTTGCACGAAACCTCATCGTTCAAATCAAATCACCATCAATAGCATCGTGGCATAGCGAACATGGTTAAAATGCATTCGGATTACCTACTATCTCGTTCGGTGTACTCAACGGCAAAATCCACATTCAATTCCAATTCCATGATTTCTTTGATTGGGAAAAACAGGATGATTTCGGATAAACTTGAATCAAAAAACATTCCAAGTTGCAAACTTGGAATATATTCGGAATAAATTTTTTCGAAATTTGTTGAACTGACTTAGTTTTGAACTCGAGCATCAAACGATAACTTCATCGTGCTATTGTCGACAAATACTTATATAGTACAATTAGATCTGAATAAACATGTAAGACATATTCGCTATGCAGGTGCACGCGATCGAATGCCATAATTACATTTCTTGATCCTGGAATGTAGTGTAATGATTGTAACCTCCAGTTAAGTTTTCCCAGGAATGTTATCTTACATCCCTCATTATTGCATAGGGTGTCCACTTTTGAAAAATTTGAATCCCTAAATACTCTGGAAAGAACGCAATAAATCGAAATATCTTTCAAATACAAATTGTAGGATTTCGAGAGTCTCTTCGGATCAGCATATTGATTTTTGTTGGGTCCGGTGATAACCGATTTTTTCACAAAAGCTTCATTTAAGTCATTTTTTCCTGAAGTAAAAAGTTAACGTTTGTTTGTTGAGCCTCTGAAAATCTTACAACTTTCATTCGGAACTCTTTTCGATTGATCGCGTCGGTTTCGGAATATTTTTTCCAAACGGTACACCCTATCCATGAAATTATTCGTATAAACATTAGAAAACCAAAGACCCTTAAGTATACAAGCAAATGCTCGAAGGAATAATTTGATTCTCGTATAAGAAACAATGAATTCGAAAAAGGATTTGCACCGTTCACGATCTATGAATTTGGATTACCCGCAGATTTTGATAGTACCCAGAAATAGATTTGAAAAATTTGCAACACAGAAAAAGGAGATCCTCTCAAGCATTTGCAGTAAAATTGACTCGGAAATTCCCACCCCTTCCACATAAAAAAGCCCACCCGGCCCCTTAAGTGTTTTTAACTGTAAGTTAGAGTGGAGATTTTTGTGTTTTGTTCTCTTGGCAGTTGGATACACAATGCGCGATATTCGGTACAAATGGAACGCAGGCCTACAATCGGTCGGCATCTCGAACGAAGTGGAACTCCCCCAGTTTCGTGTGCTCGGGCACAGACAACGACAGACTACTATACACCTCTCAACAGGTAGATATCCTCGTTTGTCGTCCTCCTTTGAAAAAAGGGTCTGAAAAAAAACAACTAATTCTAATAGAAAGACAACCACACGTTCCCTTGATGATGGTGATGATGATGATGATAATAATAATAATAATATGCAGACCCGCGACACACTTCACGTCACGCAACAAACACGCTCTCTATAATATTCACCGTTTGTGTTGTTTGAATTGTTTTTTTTTTTTTTTTTCAATTTGATTTGGTTTTTTTAGTCATTCCGAATCAGAGTGCTTTTTTCATATCCTTCACCGAAAGCACCGTAATCGATAACACGCAAATAATATAGGGGTAAGAAATCGAATTTATTTCGAACCGAAAGTAAAAGAAAAAAGACCCATCGAAAGAAAAATGTTCCAAAACGACACAACGACGTCTGACAGCCCTTTGATTGAATATCCTTTCTCCCAAAAGCCTTGAATCGATTATTTGTACTTATCAATTAAATGCATCGTATTTTGTTTTATTTGTATTATTATTTCGCGGAGAGTTTTCGTAGATGTTTAAAAGGGTGTTGTGGGACGAAAGTATGAGGCAAGGTAAGGTAAGGTAAGGGTAAGCTTACAGGGGCATATGAGGTAAGGTAAGGTAAGGTAAGGTAAGGTAAGGTGAGTCGTGGAGGCCCCCTCGAAGCCGCGAGGTGCCGGAAGGTACTTGCCAACACCATCGGGGGTCTCTCTATCTATTTTCAGTCGGTTACACGATGAGGGACATCAGGTACAAGTGGAACGAAGGTCCAAACAGCGTAGGAGTCAGCAACGAGGTTTCCCTACCGCAGTTCAAGGTCCTTGGTCATCGGCAACGAGCCATGGAGATTAGTTTGACTACTGGTAACGTATTTTATACTACAAAATTTAACAAGAAAAAAAATCGACGATTCTACCCCGATAACCTTTCCAAATTTCAGCAAGTTTCCCGCTTGGTTTTTATTTAATTTTTCATCCCCTTGTGCGAACACTTTATTTCTATATCTTGAACACTGGTGTTACGAGCTTTCGGAAAATTTTTTGTTAGAGCGACATCCGATCAATTTTTAAAAGATCCAGAATTTCGACCTTCTTTTATCAGAAGAAATTCAGAATTCTCGAATTATCAGTACTCATTATCTAATTGTGTCTTTCCCCTCATAAGCTCAATCCGCCTACGGTCAATCAGCAGCTGTCGTTATGAGAAAAAAAAAGAACATAATTATTCCTTCTATAACGTAAAATTTTGTCCGCTTCATATACATTTTTTGTTTCTTTGATTTTCTTTTTTTTTTGGTTTTTGATTCGATCCACTGACCGCGCGCGTCGCTATCTAAGGTAAACATCCATTATTACTTCATACCTATAACGGAGCAGCTTGAGCTTTTCTACACTTTTTATTGAAGCTTTTTCTTGCATAATAAGTACGTCGGTCAGTTATTCAAGGTATACGATAAAATCAAGATACGAAGACTATAAACCTCCCAAGGTTTGGTAACGTCGACTGAATGGAATTTTGAAGATCAGTAGCGAGGAGCAGGTAAAGGCTGAGACGACTTGCTAAAAAAATTGACCAAATCCTTCTCCCTCTCTCAAGTATCGCCGAAGAATAAATGGATAAGTCACATCCGGATACTGATTTTCAATGATTAAAAAATTTCCATGTTGGAGAGAAATGTGAAGAAAAAAATGAATCAAACACGAAGAGATCTTCAATGCTATAGCCTTGCACCGTGGAATTGTAATTCTGGTATAATCAGAGAACGTAAATCACACATCCATATACATAGGATAGAGGCAATCCATAATGGATGGAGCTTCTCTGATGGATGCCGAAGGTTAATTAGTTGATTACGGTCATTAGTATAATCCGATCCCCTCGTATCGCTCTGGATTTCCGTGCAATAATTCTACTAATAAGTTCTGCAATTGCTATCGATAGTCGTACTGAAATTCTTCCCGGACCTTGGAATTTGTGCCAGAATGTGTTACGTTCGTGTTGCGATTTGTCGCAAGAAATATTCAAACGTCTTTAAGGAATAAATAAAAGAAAAAAAAGTGCTCGCGGCAGTGCCCAAAAATGGTTTTGCGAATTGAAAAGTAATCCCGAGGTATTTTTAGAATTTTCTTCCAACGATCGACAAATTCTTATAACTTTCAACGATTAGATGAATAAAATTAAACTTTCATTTCCATCCGATATTCAGCTTCCGTGGGTTCGCTGAGCTAATGTTTTAATTCCCTTGAGATACATTTGCGCTACGATATTCGGAAATCGTTTAAAAGTAATAGAAAGCTATAGAGAAAGCTTCCGGAGTAAGAGAAAATAACTATGATCCTTTGATCCTCGTCCAACGCGTTTACAAATTACGAAAATCCCTGTAGACTCTACAGATATAGATATGTATCCATTCGAATCCTTCGTGTCTAGGTTAAATTTTGAAACGATCAGAATCACAGGGGAAGTAATAGTTAGCTGATTTGGTGTGTATCTATGAAATGACTCCGCATTCATTCTTACTGCAACACTCGGTGTATAGAATCTCACGATTATACCGTATCATAAGGCCTCCTGAAAATTTCCATCTACTATACTACGACAGTAGTTAGGTAGGTGGGTGGGTAGGTAGGTACCGCTTAAACTGCTTCAGGGGTGAATCCTTTATCAGGGTATTTTCAGTTTAACTGGGTACGGTCGACGAATCTCTCCAGCGTCATATACGTCGTCGTCGAGGATGAAGAAAACGACGATGGCCAGCTGCTAGTGCCGGCTGAGTGAGCGAGTGAGAGAAAGAAAAAACTCTATCTGCTAGTCATTAGTATAGCTGGGCCCCAGAGTCTTTAGACTACTGTAGCGTCGGTAAAATGAGAAAGAAGAGGAAGAAGAATTCGTCCGAAAAGCAGGAAGAACCCGTCATCCCCGAGTTTACTCTTGGAATATATACCATTTCGAGCCCAATTTAAGCCAAGAGTCTAAATTATTATTTTCTTCTTTGCTTTCATTTTTCTTTTTCTTTTTTTTTTTCTTTTCGTTTTCTCGCGTGTTTTTTGTACTTTTCTCTGCTCTCATTTCCCATTGTTTAAATTAAACAGCATTTTCAACCACTCGAAACTGAGAAAAAAAAAAGAGACAAAAAATATGAAACATTTTTATGGCTGCAATAAACAAAAGGGGAATAAAGAATCTGTCATTTTTAAGCTGCACATGTGTATTATAAAGCCGAAACTTAACTGGTTCGGGTTTTCTTTGATCTGCATTTTACCCCACTTCCAGGCACTAAAATTCGTACAAAAAGACCAGCTGCTTGCCATGCATAATGCAGTCAGTATGCACGAATGTTGAATTATTCCGATTCGTTTAAACTAATCGATCCGAAAATATTAGCCCTCATTTTAATTTCAGTATATTTTCATCTGCACAAGTCCACTATAATTAATCCTTTTTCTTTCTGCTGCTATGTATAATCTTTTTCACCGACACCCCGCTGCTGCAGTTCTGGAGATACAATGTCTGCACGTTAATGGGCTAACTAAGTGCATTTGGTAAATCTTATGATTCACTAGCCCCGCTCCCCTGAGTTGATTCTCGAGGATCGACGACGACGCTAAAAATTTTGGAGCAGAAAACTCGAAGAAATAAAAACCAAAAAAACGGACACGAATAGCCTCTCCAAGTATTTTTTTGTCTCCATGCATTCATTCAAAAAACGGAGAAGCTACTTATTTTTCGCAGTATATAATAACATTTATTCGTTTTGCTGAGATAATTTGCAGATGAATCAGTTTTTTTTTGTATTTTGCATAATAAATCTACGTGAAAGAAGCGATTTCCAAAAGTCGTGCCGATTATAACGATCACGATGTTCTTCGATCTGTTCTTATCGAGCGATAAATGCCGGACACAAGGCCACGAGGGTTTCTATCAGCCTATTTGACTCGATGATTTTTCTTTGCAGGTAACTATTCCAGACTTGCATGCGAGATCCAGTTCGTACGATCGATGGGCTACTACCTGATTCAAATCTACATTCCTTCGGGGCTGATCGTGATAATCTCATGGGTGAGCTTTTGGCTAAACCGAAATGCGACCCCCGCTCGGGTCGCCCTCGGAGTAACCACTGTTCTGACCATGACAACTCTCATGTCCTCGACAAATGCCGCTCTGCCAAAAATATCTTACGTCAAGTCCATCGACGTCTACCTGGGAACCTGCTTCGTCATGGTATTCGCATCTCTACTCGGTAAGTACATTGCCAAAATATGAAAGTACGCACTAGACTGAAAAAAAATAACAATCAGCAAACTCAAAATGTATCCCAAAAAAGCTTCATCTTATCTATTTGATCCTGAAATTTCCACCAAACTGCAACGACACGTTTTTACTCATCTCGTTTTTTTGCTCTCGCTATATATTCTCCCAGTAATTCGAGTAAATAGGAAAATAGGGGTGTCCGCAGAGTTGTCAAGAGGGGAAAGTGGGGTGGCAGAACAGTCGGCAACCTTAGTTAGAGATCACGTGACCGGTGTCGTTGCCCGGAAAAGTCTCAGGACAAAAAATTCTCTTTTTAACCACGTATGTTTCGTGCGAGTATATGTAGCCTTTATTTCAAAGACTCGAGGTGAACCCAAATTTCTGCACATATCCAGGCTAAATGAAACGATAACTTTTCATTTTTTCGAAACATAAATTGAAAGCACACGCAGAAATCGACTGATTCGTAGAAGGTGATCGATATTTTTTTAAAAAGAAAAAACTCATTCAAATAGTTGATGTCGTACGACAGTCGTGTAGCAAAAATAATGTCGAGACTTTTACCGAAATTTTATGGAAATTGTTCCTCATCGTTTCATCAGTCGAGATAATATTCTAAATTTTTTACGAATGCCAAAATAATTTCATGTTCCGTGGGCTTATTACCTGCGTATGGAGGGCTGAGGATCCAAAGGGCGTATCCCTCAGAGATGAAAGCAATCTGGAAGATTGAATTTTCGGATTACGTTCCAGAATTACTCGCGTAATTTCCATGTTTCTTGAGTCCCCTCACTTTTGAGGGATAGGTCTTCACGGTAGCACAACCAAAAAAAAAAGTTCGAAGGGAGAGCGGAGAGCGGAGAGTCACACCCTTCTCTTTCTTAGCTTTCGCTCTATGAAAAAGTCAACGAAGTGATCATATTTTTTCCGAGCTACTTAGATATCTTACGTACAATTATTTTCTCTTTTTGACTAAGATATCCGGTCGACATTCGACGAAAAAAATATGACTCAATTTTTTCTCCATCATTCCTTACCCTCAAAGGATGTAATCCATAGATACGGGTAATTTTTTTTATATGTACTATATCGTAGACTATAGTATAACGATAAATTAGGCTTATGTAGGGACTAGAGCGTGACTCTATCGCCATTACGGTATAATATGGGTTACATGGTCGTAGATCTATAGCAGAACTAACGGTAGCGGTACAGAATCAGCGGGGATGCGGTTGATGTACTAAAAATAATGGATATCAGAAAAAAGTGAAAGAAAAAGAGAGAGAAGGTTGACTGTAACTAAAATAACTAACTACATGGTTAAATAAACGTACGTATCTATAGAAATCGTTATAGTCTGGTGTGCATAGGGGGTTGAAATGAGGGGGAACAGGGAGGGGGAGGTATTAGGATGGCGGTAGCCGCGGGCGACATGGACAACGGGAGCTTATATGGAGCATAAAAAAGCCATTCCGATGACCCGGTCAGCCAGTAATAAAGACGTTCCACTGGTCAGCCATATACCCGTCCTTACAAACGGCTGGGCGATTTCACGCTTCCTTGCCTTCCATAAATAACCACCCCTTTATACTCCCACTACGTCGATCCCCCTACTCCCACCCTCCTCCGTTTGTTCTCTTGCATGTGGTTTCCAACACCATCGCCATCGTCGTTATCGTCATCATCGTATCATCCCCGTCTTTACTGGCGTACAATTATATCCGCTACGCTCGTCACCTGGAATACCTTGATCATTATAGATACGGTTCGTGTCGCTGAGAGCGTCAGCTGCATAAACTTATACGAAATTGTCACACAATTTACCCAAGTTATAGTAGACCAGCTGACCTATAAAGTACAACAATTCTTGATGCCGGTTAATTGTACAAAGTGGTTCTCCCACAAGTGATGCAAACCAGCTACCAACCGCCAGCATTTCCAAAGCAGTGGTTGGTCTAGCTATACGTATAACTATGTAGGTAAACTGCATCAGATTCGGTTGGTTTGAAACTTGAACCAGTGCGGTGCAGGTCGCATGGGATTTGTTTGCTACAGAGCACAAAGCGCCGGCTCACCGTTCAAGATGTGTTTCGTATTATTCGAGGGTTTCGTCGTATCTTATTCAATTAATTTGGGATTGCACGGGTACCGTGACGTTTCACGAATTAGCGATGAAAATTAGCCTTCATTTATATCATTTTACCTTTTTTCCTTCTTTTCAGAGTACGCGACCGTGGGCTACATGGCGAAGCGGATTCAGATGCGTAAAAATCGTTTCCAAAAGATTGCCGAGAGCATGAAAGCGGCGCGGGAAAATCCGGGTCCTCCAGGTATACCGGGTGACCACGGTGACCACGCGCCCAAACAAACTGTGAGTATCGCAAGCGGGATCGCAGTTAGTCCCTTTTATTCCGAATATTTGACCCCTGCATTGCAACCTTCTCAAATAACACTGATTTAGATATGCCCAGATACATTTGTAGGGTAAAACCAAGTAGCCGAAGCCAAATAAAAAACAGAAAGAGGATAATCAGGCCCCCTGCCCCGAGTAGGACTCTTTGCAACGTACGAACATCTCCTTCGCCAATGCAATGTATATTTCGTTTTGGGGAAAAAAAATTTATCATTTTCTTCATGAATCTTAAAAGAAGATGATAGATGTGGTTGGATCGATGATATTGGACCGTACCCCATATGATCGTAAAATCGTTTGAATTGAAAAATAACGATAAAAAACCAAAAGACATCATCTATATGAAAACGTTGGGTCTTATCGCGCGATACGTAACGTAAAAAAATAATGATACACTTGTACGTGTGTATATGCATAGAATTCGAAGGTGGTCCGCTCGTATGTGCATATGAAGGAAGCTGCACGAGGTAGATTGAAATGGAATATTCATGCCGCATTACAATCATTTTGCAGTAGCGTCTTGGGGAAAGCCCTATACATGTACAAAAGGTTGAGTGAAATGAATTTCTAGATATATACGTACAATAGTATTCGCGAGACTGGAGGAAAACAGACGCGTAGAAAATACTCCCCATCCAACGCCCTACCCCTTTTCTACTCGCCATAAGATTTTCGCTTTCGGTCATAGCGCAGTCTTGAGAAAAACTTGGTTCGTGATGCGTTTCTTACCAGACATAAACGGATCGATTAATTGCATCGAATGAAACTGCGGAATGTAATTTTACTTTGGCAGAGCAGAAAGCATCGTTGTTTCTCGTTTGGCGAATGCCCGCGATAATTGGCAACAAGTTATCAACGTCCCTGGGCCAGGGTCCTCTCACGAGTGGAGATCAATAACGAGTCACACCCTCAAAAATCAATTTATTAACCTTCGTTTTCATCAAGCGCAACAATCCTCATTGCATTTTCGAAAAATTTCCGATACAAAATTACGGTCTTTCTTTCGGTGGTCCCGAAAACAGAAAATCCAACAGAGTTTTGGTACAACCTAATGATTTCACATACACTTGAGTAACTTGTCGATACATGGCTTGCATGGAAATTGACGGTGAAATAGCTGTCTGCGATACTATTCGGCGAACGACTTGATTCTAAACCTATTATGAGATTGGATTTATCTCGACGTCTCAGTAGATCTTTTTCCACGCGGATTTTGATGTCTATATAAGACGAGCAACGACGCTCCCAGTCTGCACGGATGAAAAAAATCTTGCGATTGAATCGACTCGATAATTTTTATCGAAACGGTAACTTCTTCACTTGTCAAGTGATAGGTGATGTAGAACACACCCTTAATTCGTTGAATTTTATGAAGATCGTAGATCGATGGAGAAGAACATAGAATACATTGCTACAGTGATTAAAAAAATCCGTACGACTGTATAGCATGAATTTTTATTACGGTTATAGCAAACCGCGACGCGAGAAGGCTAGAATTCTTATCTTATATTGAAACCCTTGAATGAAGAACACGTCCCGATAAATTGCTCCTCGATTTATCTCAATGCCGTCGAAGAACGAATCCTTCCCCATCTTCTCCCTGGCACTCCTCTCCTCTCCTCTCCCTTTTCCGTTACACCCCCTTCTTCTGTCCTCGGATAATTTCGTTATCTGATCACGACGCGATGCGATTCGATGCCCAGTTAGCGAACGGCAGCTGGGAAAAGACGAGGGAAATAATAAAATAAAATCCAATAGTACGAGGTATACTCATATACACAGTGTTGGGGGAAAATGGAATAAAATAAAATAGGTACGAGTAAGAAGATTCCAAAGAAAAAAATCGTTCATTCGACGCCTTACTTCGTCACATCGCGTCTAACTATCGTCTCATTTTTTTTCAACGGGTAGAAAATAAGATTTTATGATACCGATCGATCGAACGAGAAAATAGACAAGATGAAAAATGCATCTCGACCAAATTGTGATTTATGTCATATTCGTAGTTTTTTTTTGTTCCAAATTTATTTGGCGAAGGAAGATGTTCTCCCCCTAGCTCCGTCGCTCTCGTAGAAATTTTTTCGTTTCGTATACCGTATTTGATCAATCGAAAAGGATTTCGTTAAAAAATTAACTTTTAACCCTTTTCGCACTGACCCCCTAATTCGTAAAATGATTACCTGAAAATGTTCCGATGTAATGAATTTTGGTGATAAGCTGAAAGCGAAAAACGAGTCAAAGAAAAAGAAATCCACATTTGTTCTCCGAGTGCGATTGGATGAAACATGTACAATTGTAGCGTAGATATAGTATTCCCTGAATGTTGCATGCTCCGCCGACAAATTAAGGGGTAACCTTGTAAAAGGACACCCCCCGGCGAACTGCCGTGTCCCTTGTAAGTGGTCCCGTGTTGTCCAGGAGGTGCGGTTCAAAGTTAACGATCCGAAGGCTCACAGCAAGGGCGGTACCTTAGAGAACACCATAAACGGAAGAGCCGACGAAGAGGCACCGCCCGCGCCGCAACATTTAATTCACCCGGGAAAAGACATCAGCAAGTTGTACGGTGAGCATACACGGCAGACCATGTGTGGTACGATTCTCATTCATTATTGTGGTAATAAGTTATTAGATTATAAACGATACGTATATATTCAATAATATGTTGTTGAATGATGTATTATTGATTCTTCCGAACGAGGGGGGTATACATATGTCCCGACCCTTGGATGCTAAGAAAAAATCGAGCTCCTCCGGTAACGTCCTCACTTTTTTTCATTCAATTTTCCTACCCTTCTCCCTACACACCTTGATTCTTTTCGACGAGGAACAAGGAGGAAAAAAGTCTTTTAGCATCCAAGATATGCATATGCATGATATGCATATGCGTAATATGCATGTTTATATATACGCCCCTTTGTTTAGATGTTTGTATATATTTAAGTTAAAAATCTATTTGAGATTATGAAAATTTGCCAAGGTCTTTTTTCTGACGATTTCAGGTATAACACCGTCTGACATCGACAAGTATTCGAGAATTGTGTTTCCTGTTTGCTTCGTATGTTTCAACTTGATGTACTGGATAATATATCTGCACATCAGTGACGTTGTTGCCGATGATCTTGTGCTACTCGAAGAAGCTAAGTAAAAATGAAGAGAAAAGAAAAACGAAGAGAATAATTTGGAAACAAAAAGGAGTAGAAGAAAGAAGAAGAATAATAACGAGAAGAAAAAGAGTAAATCCAAGAACCCAGAAAAAAAATTATATGAAGAATGATGATAAACTTAATTACATAATAATTAACATAACGTGCTGTGACAAATGGTTTTGCTCACACTGCCCACTGCAGTTATACTTTATATACGTTATACTTAAGGGTAGGAAGAGAGAGAAATAAATTAAAATTAAAATATCTCAATCAATCGAAAAATTTTAGCACTCGATTTTGCGTATAAAATTATCGAACAAGAATCTTCTTAACGACGTCAAAATATTAATGAGAAAAAATAATATCCAAAATGAAAGATTGATATAATGTAACTCTTATATAATTATGTAAATACCGAGCCACAGAAGAATTTGATATATACCATTATATTATGAAAACCACAATAAATGATCAAAGTATAAAACAAACGAAAAAAAATGCAATAATATAAATTGAATACTTACAAGAAAAAAAAATATATATATACATTATATTTAATAACCCATTCATTTTTGACATTGCTCATTGAATATTGTAGAATTAAAGAGAAAGAAAAATAAATGAAATAATTAAAAAATAACCTATATAAATCGCGAGAAATAATTAAGGATTTTTCTTACTTGAAAAAAAAAAAAAAAAATCCTAGGTCATATACATGATTATTTATACCGTGGCTCGACTGGGATTATGATACATACATTCTAAATAATAAATTAATAGTGAAATTGAAAAAGCGTGTTGCGTGCGTAGAAATGAATAAATAAATGAAACGGGTGTGAGGAAATGAGAGAAAAATGCAAAAAAAAAACTATCGATCGATAAACGAATGAATTATTACGGATATTGTTATTATTATCAATATTACTAACGAGATAACGGTCGCGGTGCAGTGTTGGCAAATCCTGAAAAAAAAAAAAGAAAAATGAAAAACCAAAAAAAAAAAACACGAACATATACCTTAAACATTGCCAGTATAATATCTAGTCTTTAAACCTCGGTATAAACACGTCAATTTAGCCACACTAATAGTTTAATAAGAGATCGCACTTTATCGGCTTAAGAGCGCACTTAAAAAACATAAAAATAACGCTAATTATCAAAACTGAATATTAGAAGGAAAATAAAATAGTTAAAAAACAAAACAAAAAAACGAACAGAGAAAATGAAAGAAGAATTCTTATACATATAAAACAGAACAAAGTGCAGCGTGGTGCGTAAAAATATAATATATAAATTATATATAGTATATACCGTATATATATGTATATATAATAAATGCAGATAAAAAAACACGAAAAACAAAATCCACGGGATCGTGCAGAAAAAAACAGCATTTTTGGTTGTCTTTTCATCACCTTTGTTTCTTCTAATTTACTTCGAAATCTTTTATTTTCTTGAATAATAAGATCAAGCGATTTTTCAGTCACGAAATGCATGGATGCATTTACAACCTAATACGTTATATCAAAGGCATGCAAGACAAAAATTGACAAGATGAGACTAAGAAAAAAGTAAATTGATTATACAATTATATACACATATAAATATGCCGATTGCTTCGAGACTGATTCGAAGTATTGAAGTTATAACTAACAAAGAAGCGATTCTAAGAGAAGAGCAAAAATGAAATTATGTGGAAAGAGAAGAACTATTATAAGAATCGTAAAAATTACTCGCAGTTGCAGTGTGATATTTGTGTCACGCTGCATCCTACAACCCTTTTCTACTCATTTTTTTTCTCCATCTCTTTGCTCGGGAATTGCTCGTAGTAAAAGTTTGAATTTTTCGGTGCTTGCGGGGGTTGAAGAAGAAAGAGAATCTGGAAGAGATGGAAGATTACCATTCACAGCGCGGTAATATCGACCAGACACGCCCAGCCACCCTTGGCTGCAGCGGTAACACGGGGATGACCTTTGACTCTTTAATCTTCAGAATCCGCCAAATATATATTCAAGTAACAATTACGCGTGGAAAGGAAATGAGACGGAAAACAATAAGAATAAATAAAAACATAACCGATATGTCAATCCGTGATTTTCATCTCGCTCGGTAGTATTAATTGAAAGGAATTTTCTTGGTTTTTTGTCAATTTTTTTTACTCATCCGTGCAGAGATAGGTTTATATTTTTCTTTTCTTTATTAACTGCACCTGCAAAATCAAAACCTTTAAACAAGTGGAGGTCATGATCATAGCGCTACCTCAACGACAAATGAGTATAATCAACGTTCCAAAATAAACAATATAATATATCGTACAATCGTTTATCATATATTTTGTTAAGAAAAAAAAAAATTATAATTCACATTTATTCTTATCATTTAATGAATAATCTATAAAGTATAATATATTTTCAAATATAATTCTAAACGACGGACTATCCGATTACTTCTTCTTCTATTAGAGAACAAAATAAAAATAGTGATAACGAACAAAAATAATCTAAAGAAAAATCCAAAAAAAAAGCATAGATAAACCGGGAAGGAAAAAGATTAATACGAAATGTTTCGAAAAGTAAATTAGAAAAAATAAACATGTAAAAGGTATATCGCGAATATTACTATATATACATATATAGTTTACAACAAAAATATATAATGTATATGAATTAGAAGAAATAAAAAAATTCATCTGTCCTCTGGTAGGATTTCCGTTACGCGCGGCAGGCTGCCAATATAATTATATATACCTATATACATTATCTGTATTATCGCGAAAATGGAAGAGAAAAAATTGAAACAGAAAGAAAATGAAATGACATCACGACGCGATGAAATGTAATTAAAATATAAAAAGAGAAAATGAAAATGAGATAGAAAAAAGACGAAAAGCGAAAGAAAAAAGTTATTTAAAAAAGAAAAAAAAAAAACTAAAACGATAAGCGAAGGTATCTCTCAAAGAGTCAGCCCGATTCGCTCGACGCAATTAAACTACTAAATTAGTCATCCTGTACATACAAGTTTTATACAGAATATTGTATTCATTAATATATAACATAGATATAAAATGTATGTCTATACATACGTATATATACTTATATAATGATACTATACATGATATAGAAATAGAGAGAAAATAAAAAAAAGAAATGAATAAATGCAAAACATTAGAATAATATTATACTAGTCGCGGTACATCGTTATGTTGTGACGTTATTATTTTATATACGTATGTATAAATATATGTGTAATTAACTATTAATACTTATATAAGTTATAAGATTATAATATGTAAAATACAAAATATAATATACACGATATACATATACATATTATACATAAATATAATATAGTGATGAAAGTAGAAAGTGTTTCGAGTGGAAATCGTAGATCCTCGTCGAGAAAAAATAATTATTAATACAACTATTGTTAATTTTTTACAATCATTATTTATTCATTTATTCAATCACTTGTCTTACTGATTTCATTGAATTTTCGTTTATCGATTGAATTTTTAATCATGTATACGCATGCCTATGTATAACTAAGAGAAATTTTGGGTCTCAATTATATACAGCGATCGTGAGATGATGATAATAACAATAAAAATAACAATAATGATAACAATCACAGATCCGAATTAGATCAGGGCCGAGATCATCGGTGGAAATTTATCAAATACAGAAGAAAAATAAAAAAAAAGAAGAGATTCTGTTAAATCCGCGTACGCGATGTGTAGCCGCTAATTATGTGATTGAAAAGAAATCATGATCGGTTCGAATACATATATACACCTTTAACAATATTATATATAATAACGCAAACTGCCAACTTCATATATTATTACAAATAATAGTTAATAATAGAAAAAGAAAAACCAACAACAAAAAAGGAAGAGAAGGAAAAATACTATCGTAACGGTGCAGAATTATATAATATATGTATAGCTATACCAAAATTTTTCTTAGGTTTTTCAACTACGATATAATTTTCCTGTTTAAAAAAAAACAATAGAAAATGATTCAGTTCTTATACAGGTAATTGAATAGATATTTATATGTTTTTTTTTTTTTAATTTAAATTAGGGCGTGTGCATGTGATGAGGTTTTATTCATTTATTCATAGTTTTTATTTATTTTTATCTCTTCATTATCGATTTCGATGAAATTTTGTGATAAACATAAATTTTGTTACACTTTGTCTTTCATATTAATTTATTATTATTTCCACTTACTAGGTACATACATATACGCTTCGCCTGTATTATTTTCATATATATATTATGTAAATTATTATGGTAAATATTTCCTAAATTGTCATGTGATTATTTCAATCTTACGCTTGTACAGAGAAAAATAGCAGCAGCGATGTCTACGATTATAAATTATTACGCAAGGTACATGGAAATTTGATACTTATGTACAAAGTGGTTCGTTTCAATAGAACCGGTTGAAAGAGTGGAATTTTGCAAAAGTGTAATCGAAAAAACGAGTTTCGGACAAAACTTTTGTTTTCAATAACACTGTCAGTATTCCACATTTTTAACTGGGTCGTTTGAAATGGCTACCCTAGTTGGAATATCGGTTCCATTACCGATATTACCAAACGTGAAATCAACGATGTAGGTAGGCAGCGAAAAAATTTCAAAATTTCGAAATTCGTTTAAACGAAGGAAAAAAAGAATTATCAAAACCATACCTTATACGTACACATAAAAACGTACTGCTTACACGCATCCCCTAATTCCCAGGACTTCGCTGCTGCCGTATATCGTAGGGGGGGAAAAAACGGAAAAGAAATAATATACCTAACGCACGACTCATTATTTATTGTAATTAAAATTATGATTAGTGATATAAATATCTTTGTCACTTATAATTTTATAATTTCAAAAGTAAAGAAAAGAAAAAAAAAAGTGAAAAAATTTTTAAACAATATAAACTAACATACAGAGTAGTGGTATATTGAACGAATACATCATAAAAGTAAATTAACGATTAAATGAATATAGTATACATATACTATATCTATATACATATATATATATATAGAGAGAGAAAGAGAGAGAAAGAGAGAAAAAAATATTATATGATAGGTATATAAGTTATATACATAATATAATAATATACTTAAAAATAAAGAATTAATAATAATTATTATTGGAAAGAAAAAATAACACGCAAGAGATATATAAGTTTAATTAATGTTAATACCCTTATCTTATATATATACATACATATAATACATATATAATTTATATATATTCATAAATAAATTAATTGACTACTTAATATTATTATTATAATAATAATAATAACAGATATACACGATGCACTATACCTATATTCACTATGGACAAACAAAATATGAAAACAAAAACCAAAAAAAATAAAATAAAATAAAAATAAAAAAAATCGCAATATACTGTAAGTATTAATAGTATATCCTGTAAGTATGATATATCTTATTATTATCGTTATAATTATCATTATTATTGTTCTTTTTACCGTCGATATTATTGTTAATATCATTATTATTCTTGTTACGATCAATCTGTATTCAAACACACGATGCAAAGCTACAACATAATTATATGTGTACATGGAAAATATACATCTATATAAATACACACATATACATAACGATTACATAACATCTCTATATACGCATATACCAAGAAATAAGATAACTAATTTATATTATTAGTTTTTTGATTATTATTATCATCATCATTATCATTATCATTATCACCATCATTATCCCTGTTATCATTCAAATTTTTATAATTGTCATCGTATATCATGTACTTATATTTGTCGTCGGGGGGGTTCATTTTTGAGAATTTTGATATGAAAGATTAATGACAATTATTATTCTCGTAACTGAAAAAATAGAATTACATGACTGACATACATGCAACAAATCAGATGAATAGAAAAAAAAAAAAAAAATTCAAAAAAAAGCACGCTATAGAAGATGGAAAAAGTAACATGTACCAAATCAACTTTATATTCAGCATTAATTTGATTTCAATCTATTTCAAGAACTACCCTCGTTTGAAAAATAAATCAAAAAATTAATTCTCAGCCATGGGACCCTTTTTCATCGGATTTTTTTTTTTTTTGATTCGAAATAAATAGTATATAAATTCAAATGTCCGCGTTATATTTGCGTATATATGGTGTTATCACATACCTATGTGTTATATATAAATTTATAGTTATTGTATATTCAACATACAGTACGATATTATATTATATTACATCAAATTATATTATATTATATTATATTATATTACATTATATTGATTGTTACTATTTTATACATAATACATATGATCATATTTACAGTACATATATACATGTACATACATGCATATATATGTATATTTATTTCTGTTGATATATATCTATACCTTGAATTAAATTATTCAATTTGTTGATGCACATTTACATGAAGAAAAAAAAAAATATGATCGTTTCATGTGAATTAGAACAATGCGTAGTTGTGATGGAAGCGAAGTCCTGAATTTTTCTCTTCGTGGTCGAATAAATAAATATTAATACCAACTGAAAAACGTCGGAGAACGACTGTTGCCATGCCACAATTTCGATATGTACGCACAACAGGTATATATTCCAAATAAAAAAGGATTTCCTCTCAATTAACATTTGGAAATGAAAATTGAAGCAAACAATTTTGAATTCGAAAACCATACGAATATCACAGTTTCAAATTCATTCGAAACGATTATTATCAATATACATACGTGCTTACACGTATATCGAGGGCTAAGAACCAGGAGGGCATAACCACCGCTTCTTGGACTTTTTATCAATTTTCAAGAATTGGGGCATACACCCCAAAAGTTATTCAAATGAAATGTTCTAGAAAACGAAATCATTTCAGAGCATTTCCTTTTTTTTTATGCAGCCTCCTAACCCTTAGCCTTCGATAGATGCATATACGTATATAATATACATGTTATTATTTTATTAAGTATATCGACACTTTAACTAATTATACATATATATTTGATATAATAATATTAATAATAATAATAATAATAATAGTAATAATATATCATATATATGTATGTATATATTCATCAATTCATAATTACTTTAAATTGATTTCATAAAAAAAATATATATATGAGTGTTTTTTTTTTTAATAATATTATTCTCGTTATTGTATGATTATATTGGCGCTATATTATAATTATCATCATCATCATTATCAATATATTATTATCATGATTATAATAATTATTATTACTATTATTCATATTATCAATAAGATCGTTACTAGCGAATGAAAAAAAACTGAACAAAATCCAAAAATAATAAGATGTGTAATTGAATAAAAATATGAAAACCAAAAATTGGAGATTACGAAAAAGATGAAGAAAAAAAAGTAACAAATAAATTAATGAAAACCAAGGGAAAAAAAAACAATTAAGTAAATAAATAACATAGAAGATGTGATGAGTCGTTTCAAGAGTACCAAATTCTAAAATGAATTTAATATTAACTGCAAATAGTAGATATACATATATAAAGACATATTATTATGGTAAATAATAATTTTAAAAAGCACCCTTAGATCGGGCACTCGCATATTATTACATACTATATATCTACCTATATATATATATGTGTGTGCGTGTGTATGTGTATATATACTTATACATATATATATGTATAGAAACAGATAATATGAGACGAAATAAAAATACAAAAAAAATTATTATTACTGATGAAAAAATATAATAAATAAAGAAATAAAAGATGGACGGTGTGCCTAATGGCATGATATATTAATATTGTGTGAATGAGAATTATATTAAATACAAGCGTATAATTAATATTATATACCATAAAGAAAAATAAGCATATGCATATATATTTATATTTGTATGCATGTATAGAATTTAGATATTATTACACGTACATTGGGTATACACGTATAAATATATATGTATATAAATACACCTATAGATTTAGATAGATAATAAATATATGATATATATATATATATATAAGTATATGATATATATAATATGATATATATCATATATGATATATACGATATAAATACATAACAGGCGAGCGATTCTAACAATATATTATAATATATATTGTAAATATGAATGAAAATGATGATGAGATAAGAATTGAGATAAAACTACGTACATACAATTATATACCTAATTATTACACACGTCTAATAGGTACTGCATATATACATATACATATATATGGATATCTATATATATGTATACAGCATACATTATATACTAAATATATATATAATATATGTGAACACTATTATTATAATATATACCCGTGTCAATCCTAAATGCATTCGTCGTAATTTTATGAAATTTGATTGAAACGAGAAAAAAAAACATCATTTCAACAAAAAATATTACGTATCCTCGAAAACAATATTAAAAGACTTTTTCACTTATCACTTTTCCATAAAAAAATAATTGAACAAAGAGAGAGAGGAAAAATCAAACTAGAAAATTACCTTGAATATTCTGCAGGGGCAGTTAAAATCCGATCGTCTTCTTGTATCATGTTATACTTGCATACGTACATGAGAATTATGATAATAATACAAATAACGATAATGAGATGAAATTTACAATAAAAAAAAAGAATTATTATTATAGCAAGGAATCATTATCCCTCGCGTTATTCCGTTTCGAAAAAGAAAAGGGGATACAGTATAGAATGACAGAAATAACGAAAACTCCATGCACCTAATGGTACGTATTATATAGAAAGAAAAGAAAATGGAAAATTATCAACAACACCATAACTATCTAAGATTATCGAATTCTCTGCATTCCAATTTGAGTTTAAAAATGCAACGGTGTAGAAACGTGTTCAACGATTCATCGCTATAACTGCCATTACGTACTTACATCGCACAACGATTGATAGAAAAAAAAAAACAAAAAACAGAAATACAAAGCTAGAGAACAAACAACAATATGCGATCAAGAGAATAAAATGTTTACGTTAAACTAGCAACAGATTCAAAAAAAGAATAATTGTAAGAAGAACAATATAATTATAGTTACAATCAAAAAAAGAAAAACTGCCCTGGCGCGATGTGTCCGATAGAAAAGCAGGGACAAAAGTTGGAAGGAATAATCAATAAAAAACAATCATTCAAGATTATAAATTCGGTATCTGCACATTCGTTATCGTAGATTATCGTTAAATTCATGCAAATGGATGAAAAAATTATGCAACTGGACTACCTAATACACCCAACTACCAATATACATATACATATATATGCATATATATTATATAAAATTGCATATGTCATGTAAAATAAAAATCGAGAGTTGTGTTCGGCGGAGGTAATTAGCTCGTATCGTCAATGTTCCTCCATCAATCACGGTTCTCGTACCTATTTAATATTATCGTGAGATTTTGAAAAAGGGAAATACGTAAGCACCTGCTGTTGGGCAACCTGTGAGACAACTCAAGTTTCCTGACAACAGATATTTGGGTGTTTTCTAAAAATCGCACGGTGCTCAATAATTTACACGATACATGCAATATTATTTACAATCTGATAAAACGGTTGTATGAAACGTAAGTCTTATATGATAACTCAAATAATATTAAATAACATACATGTAGTCAGAAAAAATGCGAAAAAAATAACGGAACACAAAAAAAAAAAAAAAACCAACAGAAATATTCAAGTATACACGTATTTATATATATAACCCACATTTCGTGAAGGTGATGCCCAGTTAAAACGCATCAAATCATCGTAATAAGTATAATGATAATAAATTATATAGAATTGTCGATGAATTTTGTATAATTAGCAGCTCAATAGAAAAATAAAACGTTCGAAAAATTCTCATAATATATACATATAATACATTCGTACATAGTTATACACAGAATATATACCTATGTATGTATACAATCATTATCATTATTTCAGTCATTATTAAAAAAATGTAAGTCCATTTTCACGAGCAACGGTATCCATTGACAATAGTGAATTATTCTATAATTTTATATCTATATACTGCATATGTATGATGAAAATACAGTTATCACGCCATCAATCGTTTCACAGTGTTGCACCGAAGAAACGAAATACGAAAAAATATTTTATTTCGATGTGTCTGAAAACAGAAGGTTTAAGCTACAATTCGGTTTAAATTTCAGTCGTCTAAGTGTTTTTTTTTTCAAAGCTATGAGCGTTTGAAAATTGACCAGTTTCGAGCAGAGCTCGGGGTGTAGCTCTAATCCTTTTAAACATACAACACCCGCTTTGAATGCATCGATGAATAAGCCGCAGCTGCCAATCAGCGTTCTCTACGAATACCCCTTTCACTACACGGAAGTACTACGAATACCGTAGTAGAAGGGTTACGAAAGAGGGGAGTAGAATGTAGGTCAGTGGGTTAGTTATGCTATAGCAGCTTATGATTCATTATACAGGGTGTTACTTTTTTTTTACAAAAAAAAGTTTAGAAATTCTGGCGGTACATACATACATAAGTCTATAGATATATAATGGGTAACGGTTTGTACAGTGCATTTTTTGAAAAGTTATGAGCGTTTGAAAATTGACTACTTTACGGCAGAAGTCGAGGTGTTATTCTAATCTTTCTAAGGAGATATATCACTCAAGAAACTACGAGTTGTACCAGGTTAGAGAAAAAATGAGACAGACTTCTTCTCAAGAATTAAAAAAGTATATTTTTATTGAATATCGATACAACCATTCTTAAAAAATTATCGACATCTTAGTAGTTTATTATTATCACGATCACTTATTTTAATATAATTACAAAATTAGTCTGACGATATATTCACCACCAATACCCAACATACGTTCGAAAATCACGGTATATTTGAAGTGATTCAATAGTGATAAATCGTAGAGGCACAGGACATGTTTAGTTCAGTTAAAAAAATAGACAGTGAAAATAAATAATAACAAAAAGTCAAAATTACAGATGAATTAACGTAGCTTAAATAGGGTTGCATCAATATCAACATTTCTTAGACTGAGCACTGCCAAGAATCAGTTTAGTTCGTGAATGGATGCACCACATCAATTGTGTCAGATCAACCACATAAATTGCTATTGTGTTCGCGCACTGCTTCCTATTACTTTGGTCATGAATCAAGTAGCAAGAAGCTATGATGATAGATGATAGATAAAAAGGTGGGATATATCATCTGTTCTTCAGGAACAGTCCAGTCTGTATAAAGCATCAACAAGACGGAGCGGAAACAGTAAGTCTTTGTGGATAGAATGCAAGCTGACGTTACGAGCAGGTTCAGCAGAGCCAAGCCAATTGACTTCGAACTGGAAAGTTGGACGGTGCAATACCTCCTTCAACCTTAAATGTAAAAACACAGAAAAATGGTGTAACAATTTAGGACTTACTGACAAGCGAATACGGAAGGAAATGAGAATTATGACAAATTCGGTTTAATTCTTAGGTGAAAGATTCTCAAATCACTTCATTTCACAAAGAAATATGTAATGTGTGGTAAACGTAGTGAGCCAAAAAACCTTGAATATCACATCAACATTAAAATCATCACTAGCTAAGTATGTAGTTACAAATGTTCATATACATACCTCTGTAAGTTAGATTTCAGTCTGGTGCATGCTGCCTGAGTCATCCCTTCGATTTCGCATACAAACAGAACTAATTTGGCTGAACTCATTAAACTTCCCACGGCCAACACTAAGTCACCGATAATATTTCCTTTGCCTAAACTGCTAACACAGACTCTTCTGAGATTCGGATTCTCGGAAAGTTTTGCAAAGAGTGGAGACACCTGGCCCAAGTTGTCTTGGCGCATAGCAAAATCCTTCAAGTTCTGACAGTTGGTTAACATCTGCTGAAGCTCAGTCTTGTAGCAACAGACACCTCGGGCACCTAGATTTTCCAGCCTCAAGAGCTCCAGATTTGTACATTGCTTTCCGATTTCAACCAGAAATTGACCACTTCTGATTGGCAAATTTGCGAGACACAAAGTTGTCAGACTTTCCCACTTCTTAATCAGATGCAGCGCACTCAAATCCCATGATTGATCTGCTTGAAGTGTACTGAGAATGAAGGATTACATTAAACACTTAGCCAATTTAAATAAATTAAGTTTTTTCTCTTTCTTCAATGTAAATAACTCCATAGTACCTCCCGCAAAGAGTGAGATCTTTCAGATTAGGAGTGGTCTCAATAAGCTTGCTGAAGGACGAATGGTCTGCCGTCTGATTTTGTCCCTCAAGAGCCGAACGTTTTCTTTTGAATCCTATGTTTGGTTCAGCTTTCTTTAGAAAAGACCCTGCATTCACATAGATAATAAGAATCATGCAATTAATTGGTTGAAATTACGGTAAAATAAATGTGAAAGCCTCAAATTTTCAACTGGATAAACTGTGAACTTGACATTGCTTTTTTGTCAAACCATGATGCGAAATTACTTGATCAGAAACATATCAAAAATTAAAATATGACAAAAAACTTACCCTTGCTTTTTATTATGTTGGATAAAAAAAGCTTGGAAAAACTTGGAAAGGCTGCTGCAACTAGATGCACGTCACACTCCGGTTCTATGTTGTGGTTCAAATATAGATAAGTTAATTGGTGTCTAGGATTTTTAAGCAGCAACTGAAATGTTATAAAAATTATGATCCTTTGCGGCGTTACACAGAATAAAAATAAATGTGGTGAATCATTTTTCTATTTACTTACAAAGCTAAAATAGCTTAATTTGAAGCCACAAATATATCTCATATTCTGTTCTTCATTGCTCGATTACTACATGAAGAAATAAAATAGTCGCATAAACCTATCCATTCACACATATAGTTCTACCTTTGCCTCCTTGATCCTCAGCAAGCACAGATATTGATCCCCACAGTGGGATAAACAGCAGAACTTACTCGGAGCTGAATGATCGATGATTTTAATGACCTCTCTTAACAGACATTCAAAAAGCAGGAACCATGCCACTTTCTGGAGGGACTGCGTAAACGGGTTGAAATCCATGCGTACGTTATTGTATAGTTCGTCAAACACCTGAACCTCACGTTCTAAAATACCAAAGAGTATTTAACACTGAAAAGGTAAATCTAAAACTCAATCAAAGATCGTCATTTCCCTTAACTCACCAAAGTAAAAATAATGGGTATTCGCAGCATCGTATGGTTGAAATTTGGCCCACTGTTCAGGGTTTGGCAGCATATCAACGACAATTCGCCTCAGGAATTCCGTGTCACAGCCACAGCATGCAGCTACCCTGAGTTTTGTGAGTTTCTTGGGCTCTGGGAACCAAGGATCTCCAATACTAGATAAAAGCCACTCAGATGTCTGCAGCAAGCGTAGTTCCTCGAGATTTTGGCATAGTTCTAAGGCATAGATCAGCGTTTTCTTGTATTTGACGTTGCAAAGTGTCAGCGTCAGATGTGTGAGCCTACCAAATGGTTCCCCCAAAATCTTACAGCACATTACATCATTAATTAAAGCAGTTGGCCAATTTATGGATAATTTTTTAACATGTTTTAATGGCTTCAGAAAAGAAGCTAATTGGGCCACATCTTTGAATGTGTTTCCAGTGATGTTGATGTCGACAAGGTTTATTGCCTTGCCAATACATTGCAACATTTGTGCTGGTCTTGTGCAGTAGACATTGTTGATGTTTATGGAATGTATGTGCTCATATTTGTTCTTATTATTAAAATACTTATGTATGTCTGGCATAGAGGTCAAGTAGCCTTTTTCCGAAAAATCCAGAGCTCTGAAAATAAAAAGATATGCTGAAAACAACAGTAGTTGACAGTGCAGAAGCATGGTGGCTTTGAAGACACTAAATGAGATCAATCAGTTTACCTATCATGTCGACATGTGCCATGTGTCCTAGCTCCACGTGAACAACTCTTCAACCTACCTCAAAGATTTCTTCTCCTCAAATATAAGTTCATTAAACCTCCTGGACAAGCAACTTAGTGTGAGGCGATCCCTTGCGTTGAGATATGAGATAATTTCGATCAACATTTCATCTGGGATGTCCAATATGTTGCAGGTGCCAGACCTAAGGAATTGATATCATTACAAGAGTGTAAATTTTTCAGCTTCTAAGGACTAATTATGACTTTGAGGCCTATGATAATTCAGCACCATCTTTCAATGTCAGAAGATCCAAAAATATTCTGCAAAAACTCGCCTTATCATTCTATTTGATTATTTATTCCCTGTTATGATCGCGCTCGAAATACCTGTAACCGTTGACGTGGTGATAACTCATAATTGTGTCGAAGTTAGTCCTCACCGGCCAGGCCACGTGTATGTTCAGATATACATATTTATGTATGTATAGAGGTTACACTCCGTGCTATGTGTAATAATCCTACATTGCCCACGGTGAAAAACAGCTGATCAGCATCAAGCACGTTTAGTGTTAAATCACGGCATTCAGGGGTGAGATATGAGCCATGTTCCCCGCAGTTGCGTCCAGAAAGATACGCTGATCGCTAATCGTAGAAAAATAAGTCGTACTAAGATCATAATACCAAGTCAGTAACGTACAGTGGCATATCAATTTCCGACAGCTTAACCTCCGGATTAACGTTCTCTCCTACCCAGTTGACTGGATTTTTGAAACCAAAAATGGAGAACCCAAAAGGGGATACTGAAAAAAAAGGTGATGTTCCCGTTGCAACGAGCTGCCTGTCTTTTAACAGTAAATTGCTTCTCACAAGCCCTTTATTAATTTTTTGTTGATTGTATTCTATATGCAGATGACAGTGATTCCAATGAAGAGTGCACAGGTGCTTCATCATCTTCGCAGACAGCAGAACCTGAGGACTCGAGTGTAGAAAAAATTCGAAAATATCTGAGTCAGAAGTTGGGCATACATGACTTGGCAGATGAGACTGATAAACAGAGCGGTCAAATTCTGACAGAACTATCAATTGATGGCATAGTAGACTTCATCAAAAGTGGTCATTGTCGCAAAGTCATCACAATGGCTGGTGCTGGAATATCTACTTGTAGGTACACGCATAGCATTGAGAATTGAGTGCTATGTCTTGGCTAGACTAGAATTAATGCCAAAGAAAAGAAATCACTCACACTTTTTAGAATTTGATTTGATTTGCAATTATAGCAGCTGGAATACCAGACTTTCGTTCTCCTAAAAGTGGATTATATCACAATTTAGAAAAATATAATCTACCACATCCTCAAGCGATCTTTGAGTTGGATTTTTTTATGGAAAATCCAGAACCCTTTTTTGTTCTGGCCAAGCAACTGATGCCTGTAGGATTTAATCCAACTCCAAGTCACTACTTTATCCGGCTTCTATGGGAAAAAGGACTTTTATTACGCCATTATACACAGAATGTTGATACTTTGGAGAGGGTTGCTGGAATACCAGGCGACTTGTTGGTTGAAGCTCATGGAACTTTTCACACGGGCCATTGCTTGACCTGCAAAGTTAGCTATACACTTGAATGGATGAAAGGTATGTTTAACAACCATATGGTTATTCTATGCCATACAACGATTCACTAGTTTGGAACACTAGTAGATTATACATTTGTCCTCTGGTGTCAACGTGGTTGTTGAGATGCTGATAATTGATCTTTTTCAACTACAAGTTCCACAGATTTTTCAATTGTTCATAGATGAAATACTTTGCAGACAAAATACTTGGAGATGAAGTGCCAAAGTGTGAAGAATGTAGAGGTGGTATTGTTAAACCAGATATTGTGTTCTTTGGAGAAGTGTTGCCAGAAAGGTTTTACAGTTGTATCGATAAAGACTTTCAACAAGCTGATTTACTGATTATCATGGGATCAAGCTTAGTGGTACAGCCGTTTGCATCACTGGTGGACAAGTAAGTTCCTCAAAATCCTACAAGCTATTGAAAACTTACTCCTGGGTCTTAAATTCTCAATAGTTTCTGTAAAATCCCACAATCTGCAGAATAAAATCTAGAACCCCCCTAATTATTCATATTAAAGGGTCCCACCAAGCTGCCCTAGACTTCTGATAAATAAAGAAAAAGTGGGCATGCAAGATCGTGTGATGAAATTCCTAGGCCTGAAGCAAGGACTGATGTTTGATAATGCTGATGGCAATACCGGACGAGATGTTGCTTGGTTAGGTGAATGCGACATTGGATGTCAATTGCTGGCTGACAAGCTTGGTTGGGGGGTAAGTAGCGTTTGCGATTATTGCTACAATGGCAAAAATCTTTTCAACATTGGTGTAAGTGGCTAGTTACACGGTTTTATTATTATGTTATCCAGGAAGAGATGAAGGTTCTTATCAAGGAAGAACACAAAAAATTGGACAGTGCAAAGTCTATCAATAATTAGCCTTACAATCCACAATCCAAAAAATCGTAAGGTCTCACATGTCATTTGTGTCTTTTACAAGAAAGATCAGCAAAGCAGTTGCTGGAGGCGTTCAAATAGTTGCATCGCAATACACTGTTGTGAAAGAAAAAAGAAGCTGAAGGAAGATGATAGGTATACTGTACACTTCTTTAAGGCTATTGGTACCAATGTTTCTTATCAATTTAGAGTAATAATATTCCAAGGTAAATTTTAAGTCTGTTATTTATTTTAGACAAACTATCAAGTTCAGTAGCATTTCTCTTAAAGCATTATCGAACGATATTATCAATCTCTTATCAGATGTGTATATCTTTAAAGAAAGCATATTACAGATCAAGGTATATCTAAGGACCATTAGATTCATTAGAAGAATCATTAAATTCAGTATTAAACACTGAATTAGTAGTACCCTATTCAACGCTGCTATGAAGATTTCATCTGAGATCTATTGTTCATTGTCTTGTTGTATAGA
Source organism: Athalia circularis (assembly GCA_963978495.1). Lineage (NCBI taxonomy): Eukaryota > Metazoa > Arthropoda > Insecta > Hymenoptera > Athaliidae > Athalia > Athalia circularis. The sequence goes on along the minus strand of OZ021698.1, from coordinate 14,704,640 downwards.
TTAAAAAAGTTTAAAAGCTGTCAACATCTTGTTAAATAAATAACATGTGCCTGCAACCAGGGGCTCTGGTTCACAGGCTTGACAGTTCGTTGCGCACGTATTTGAATCTTCTTCTTTTGATTTCGCTAGAGTTGGAAGAATATATTTCTATACGTACATATTCTATCACGTTCGACAATCAGCTGTGAGCCTTCTTTTCTGGCTTTGAGGTTCTTAGTATGTCTAATCATATCTTTCAGTAAAGAGGTACGCTAACGAGGCACGGGAAAATTTTTAGTCGAGTATCGATTTCAAGCAACTAAGAATGGCTGAACAATTACTTCTTGAGCCTCCCGTTGATGTACTTGTCCTATACCAGTCGCAGGTGCAGCCATAGGTTGCCTACCAGAGTATTTGAGCTAAAATAAATTCAATAATTGAATCAAATATTGAGTACCAATTAAGAATGTCATTATTTTGTATTTGAGTTTATGGATGCTGCCACTCACCTGTCGTCCACATAAATTTTCAAAACGTGGCTTTACAAAATTCCATGCTCCCATATTTTGTGGTTCCTCTTGACTCCATATGAAAGCTGTTTGAAATTATAATCAAGATTCAATTACATAGGAGCTGGTGATCAATCGATTGAAAGTGATTGAAGTCTTCTTTCAAACTTACTTCGTGCATGTTTGAACCTTTGGACCTCTTCAAGTACTTCTAGAATCGGAAATGGACAGAGACTCTCTAATCTGATGATTGCCACATCTATCAATCCACGGAGTTCTTTCTCTTTATTCAAGGCATAATAGTGTTTGCCACTGACAAAGATTACTTTCTTTACAATTTCTGGGTCAACTGTGCTATCCCCTGGAATCATTCATTTACTGTTAAACGATCACCAGCTGCCAAATTAAGTTTATACAAAAAGATTAGAATAACTATAAGCACCAATGACATTGACAAAACTCGTTCCCAATCCCATATCAGACAAAGGAGAAGTGGCAGAAGCATGTCTAAGCAGAATTTTTGGTGCTACAACAACAAGTGGTTTCCGGAAGTTCCTCACCATCTAGAAATGAATATATATTGATACCAATGTCACTGGTGATGAAAAGTTATGCAATGCAATTTTATAACAGCAATAACATTGATTATCTATGCTGAATCGCTAACGGATAGATAGATGGTCTCTTATTCGTGGAGCGCATTTCTACTTAAAATTTTGTTGTGTGTGAACATAGGTCGAATGTTGTGAATAACTCCGTGTAATGCAAAGAGAGCTAAAGTACACCAATCTCAACTTATGTTGAGATTAGTCTCTACAAATATTAACAACCTGTCTCCTAAGCAAATGGAAGTACTGCGCCGGTGTTGTAGGATTCGCTATCTGTATGTTCACGTCATCTCCATCAGGTCTGTCTTCGTGACTATCTGTTAGTTGCAGAAATCTCTCGATCCTACAGGAGCTATGTTCCGGTCCAGCACCGTCATAACCATGTGGTAGGAGCATGGTCAACCCACTGTTCACCATCCATTTCGCTTCACCGCTACTAATGAATGTGTCAATGATGATCTGGGCACCGTTAAAAAAATCCCCGAATTGTGCCTCCCATATTGGAAGCACTGTTGGTGAAGCTATGCTCAAACCATACTCAAAGCCAAGGACTGCTTCCTCGGATAAAATACTGTTAGCTATTTCCAGCTTTCCAGTTTGATCTTTGGTCATTGAGTTCAGCGGTATGTAAATGCCTGAAATATAATATTTGCTGAATTAGTAAATAAATAACTTTAATTGGCAGATGTTTGACCGTTTGTTAGTAATCTCTATACTATGTTGCAGGACGAGATTATAAATATACTTATTAAGCTTTGGCAACAACTCACTTCACGATTTCATGGTTCATTTATGGTTCTCATGCTAGTAACTCTTACTGCTGCTTACCACCTGTTGACTGATCAACCAACATGGCATGTCTGTGTGAAAAGGTGCCTCGACCAACATCCTGCCCACTCAATCTGACATTGTAGCCTTCGTGAAGTAGAGAGCCAAAAGACAGTGCTTCAGCAGTTGCCCAGTCAAGATTCAGTCCATCAGCAATTCTTCTCCGTCTTGCTTCGATGTGTGACTTAAAAAGATGTGGATGAACCTCCTGAGAAATTAAATATGGTTTAGGTGTAAATTGAAAACAATCAATTGAAGCACTACGGTAGGTATAGGCTAGCTAACTTATTTGACCGTTTATCCATGCCTGTGTGAACATGCGTATGATTACATCTAGAGGTATGGCAAGTTGATTTTTACCAATCCATCGCATTGCACACTTTTGTCTGCAACAAATCTCAACAGATCCAGATCGACACCCGTATTCCATTTAGAAACACTAGCTGTGGCCTGGGACATCTCTGACCATCTTCCACTCAAATACACTGCTTCTGGTACGTAATTGTCAACTTGCCTCAAAGACTCTGCTAGCCAAGCTGTGTGTTCAGAGATAATGGATTTTGTTTCACCTGGCGTTATAATCTTAGAATTTATTAGTTTCTCCACATATAAATCTGGTATTGACCTGAAATGGAAAAGGAATGCTAATGTCTGCACTTCGAATGAAATCTAAATAACTACTCACTTGCGACTTTGTATAATATTGTAAATGGCCGGATTGGTAAATGTAGGATCATCTAGTTCATTGTGTCCCCATCTTCTAAAGCAGTTCATATCTACAAAAGCGTCTTTTCTGAATGTTCGTTGATACCGAAAGGCCAACTTCGTAGCGCGTAACACCATCTGTTTATAGTTGAATCATTCATAATTTAGATTTAAATCAATTCCGTTCATCATGCTTTCGAAAACTCAACTAAACCGAATCAATCCTCCAATCTATTTTCCATAAAAGAAAATTCTACATGAACACCATTGACTAATAATTTTTACAACTTTGTGAAGACCTTATCAGACATAATCGCTAATCACGAATGCTAGAGTACTAACTTCAGGATCATCCCCATTGACATGCAACACCGGAGCGGATACACTTTTTGCCACATCAGTACAATATCTAGATGACCGTCCTCTGGCTGCTGGAGTTGTGAAACCCAACTGATTATTGACCACTAAGTGTACTGAACCACCTACTTCAAAGTGCGGAGCTGCAAATAGTGCCAAGGATTCCTGATTGACACCTTGACCTGAGTAGGCTGCATCACCATGAACCTGAATGTGCCATATTTGTCAAGAAGCTTGCTTCTCATTTTAGCCTCTCACAATCAAACGGAATCAAAAACGGTTACATCTTGAATAATAGAGAAAATAAATCGTTGACTCTCAAACTTCAACAAAATATTACTGCGTACCTGAAGATTCAGTACTTTCTCACTCCAGGGCAACTCGCCTCCGCGAGAATAGGCCCCATCCCCCACCGCCTGCATAATACCTCTAGTTTTCCCCATAGACACCGGATTCACAGCTTCCAAGTGGGACGGATTGTACAGCATAGTTACGTGAATGTTCTTTCCCTGCAGAAAAAGGTCTACAGATGAGGTAAAATGACTTGTCACATCTCCAGTGGCTTTGGCATTTTCTGGAAATTCTGAAAACCCCCGTAACTTGTGGAATAGCTTTTCTGGAGGAAATTTTAGCATTCCAGTTAACAAATTCAATCTCCCTCGGTGTGGCATACACATTACGATGTGGTCCAATTTATCTGCAATATACAAATATAAAATGAATGGAATCAGTGAATTCACCTTCATACGAACTTAAAAAATTATATAGTATCGGATATCTGCACTCCAAAAAATAGGCGAATCCCCCTATGTTACCTTTCAGTATTTTACATTCGTAGAACGTACAATTTGATTACAGCAAACGCTACAAATGATAAGACGGACTAGCGGCGTTAACATCCGATAGGGGATTTCGTAATTTTGTATTTTTCTCTGATAAATCTACAAAAAAGTCTGATGGGTTGCCGTTATTGTGATTCTTAAATCGGCAATAATCAGGATGACTTGAGATACTGAAGACTATTATTATTTCAGCTAATTAATTTACATGGGTCTTTACCAGCGGCTGCCTGTTCGAAAAACTCGTGGAAAAATGCCATCATGCTTTCGGCGCCTTCTCCCCCGTATCTTTTGAAAGTCACAAATTTCTTGGATATAAAATTATCAAACGCTTGACTTTTCAGCATTTCTGTAGCAATTTTTCTCTTTTTTTCCGCGGCCAACGGCTCCATATAAATCTCCTCGAAGTTTTGGGCGAACCATTCTCTTTCTTCTTCAGACTACATCCGAGACAAAAATCTAATTAAAATAGTCTCTCTGTGGCCACAATAGAAGCACGAAAATGTGACTGATTCTTTGACCTCGTTCGCATCTATAGTATTGTGTTTGATAATTTTTTCAAATCAACTTTTTTGCTTGAATCAGCGAAGAGAAAAATTTTGAGCTTGCCGAAGCGATAGGGTGAAGTTCTATTCTGAAATTTTGAAAATCTTACTTCCAGGTAACTGAATTCTGCACCTATGCTACCAGTGTAAACGTTTTTCAGAACATCCAACGCCTCGCCTATAGATCCTTTCGTTTTGTCCGTATTTAAGATTCCCTCAAATGATACCCTGTCATCAATGTTGAGGCCGAATTTGTTAAGGTTCAATTCTGGGACTGGGCTGGGGGCTTTTAACGCTATAGGATTTACATTGGCTTGTTTATGGCCATGTTCTCTGTAGGCTGTGACCAGTCTGTAAAAATTGCTGTATTTAGCTCGTGACGTCAGATTTTCTCTGGGTACTGAAATACCAAAAAAAATTAATACTTATAAGCGATTCATTATAACGAATAGTGGTCAATGATCATTTCTAATGTAAAAAGCTATCACTGTAATTATAACGTGCGAAAGGCTCGTTCGGTATTTGATTCATTATGTAAAGTATCTTGACGAATAGTCATGTAATAGATAATCTCGGCAGATTTGCATTTAGATGTTTGAAATCGTATATTTCGTACACTGAAACGTACCTTCATAGTACTTCTTGTATTGTGACTTGTATCCATATACGCCATTTTCACTGTGATAAAGTTTAACAGACATCCGTTGCGGTATTCTACAAATGAAATTATGTCGGTTTTTATGTGATATCCCTTTTGGAAAAACACGTGTTCCAATACGACCACATTTCGTGCTGATCAAAAATAAATTTTTGTACATCTTGCCGCCGAGGCACTAGCTCAAGAATTAAGTTATCGCTTCAAGAACATCCAAAGTGTTAGTTTTCAGCAAAACGAAGATTACAGACTGCCAAGTACCGATAAGCTCTACTTGTTTTTAATATTTTTCCACAACACAACCGTTGCACACTCTATGTCACCGACGCCAAAAAGCCTTATCACAATACACTCGTGAACCCAACTGGCTCTTATCTGTTTGTACACGAATAAGAAATCAAAAAATTTCTCTGAAGCTTTATAATTTATTACGATATCATCACATGTACATAACATAAAACTGGACGCAGGAGCTTACATTTCTCTTACTTTTTAGCTGTAATAATTATGTTTGAGAATAAGTTGCACACTGCGACTGGGAATTTTCGAATGCTAACAATAGCGCTGGACTATGAAATTGAATTTTCTACTTCACTGTATGCTGTTGTGTCTGTAGCCCGAGAATTAACCGATGCCGCTTGAATGGAAGAATTAATTAACGCGTAAACAATTTTGTATGCCGTGTACTTTACACGCTGGATAGCGAACACAATATACTACAATTTTTGTAAGCTTTACTGTAACTCTGAAAAATTTTTTCTTCTGAAATAAGCTGAGAAACATGAATCAGTCTACTAACAATAAATTAAGCTACTAATGAAATACATCGCGAGATATCTCAATTTTTTCGCTTTTTCGAACAATAAATTGGCGATAACTTGGTCATAAATTAATTTGGCTTGCACATTCGAATTCCTGAAATCAAAATAAATAGAAATACCAGCGAAAACTCGATGAAAAAAATTGAAGATTCTTCTTCCAGATTTTGAAAAAAAACTAAGGTCATAGGCTTGGTGTTTTTTTGGGCTAAAAATCAAAGTATTTGCGGAATTGATTGCGGGACGCTTTTCATACGAATTTATATACTATATAGCCGTATACTATGACTATAGTCTTTGGTGTTTTCTGGCTCAGATTTTGTGAAAAATCGCTGCAGAAATAGTTTTTTCATTGTATACAGGCTTGGTATTTTTTCGGGCCTCAAGTCGAAGTATTCGCAAAATCGATTGCAGGACGCTTCTCCAACGTATTTTTGCGTAACGAACGCGAACACGTAGAGTAAATTAAGCTGAAAACGAATCGCATCGTAACAGTTCAATTTTTTCGGCCGCAAGTCGATGAGTTCGCGATAATTTTGTAATTCCGTTTATCCCTGATTAATAACTTCCTTTTCTTCTATTACAGGAGGAAAGTTGGCAGCCTCGAAGCAACTCTGCCTTACATCTAGAACGCGTGTTTTCGTCGGTGCATCTGCATGATTTTCCCTTATATTTGTGAACCGAATAAGTAAACATAAATTATTTGTCATGCAGCCATTGATCACGTGCTTTCTGGCATAATTGCAATGTTATTTCAATGAAGAACTTTTAATAATTTGATTTCAGCACATTCATTGTAAGAGAAGATTTTTCTGATTGAATAAATCCATAATATATCCTATGATGTGTTGAAATTCAGTTTCTCCCTTCTATTCATCCGTCACTAAACAGCCCCTTCAAATTGATAGTTTAATTAACATTGTAACTTTTAGATGTACGTTCCATTTGAAAGTAGATTCTTGATTAAAAAAAACTATAAGATTTTTACTATTATCGCGCATTGTGATCTTTTCGAAAAAAATCTGCCCATATTCGATATCTAACGATAAAAGAAATAATATAAGTATATTATATCATATGATAATTTGTTGTTAATGACTGATAAATAAATGGTTATAATAATAACTATACTATCTGTGGAATGTTCTTTGTGTATGTTGGTACAAAATCAACGGGATATAGATATAAAGATATATGTGTATGAAAGAGAAAACAATTTTCGAAAATGAGCTGATTTATACGCAATTTATATTAATTAATAATTAATTGTCGCCCCCTTTGAATCAAAAATATCATCCACCCCTCTATGATGAAATGAGCCAGAGGAGCAAAAAAAATTTGTTACAAAATCCAGAAACAAAAAGACACATACATATGTATATTGAGAGCATTTAAATTTGTTTTATATCTCTGATGCATTAATTTGATTATTATCTTTCTTTCCCTCTTCATCTCAACATTCAGCAATCAATCGTTGTTTCAATGAAATTTTATAATTTATAACTTGTCCAATTCATAATCGCTAATAAAACTTGAGTATGGTGAACAAAAAAATCCAGGCCATGTTTGAGAATACAAGAAGAAAAGCAAAATTTATATTTTACGTAAATTTTTAGCAAAAAAGCATCAGAAATTTTCGGTATAAACTTACGAAATTTTATCAAATTCTAAGGAGGTATCAAACTGTGCCCGATCAGTTTTCATAAAATGGTCTCTTTGCTCACAACATGGCATAGAGATCTGAAAACTGATCGGAAATTTTTTTTTTTCCTTTTTTTTTCTCGTTTTAGTCATTACGTTATGAATAATTCATTATCAATCAAATTTCATACTTAAAATTCAGGCCTCAACTGATTGATTAATATAAGTCAATTGAAAAAGTTTATCCGAGTTCGGAGCATCTTGTATTACATGTAGATTGTAGATCCTTCTAAGCGGCAACGGCAGTACGGCCGCAGCAGCCAAAGCGGCGACATCGGTAGCACCGCACAGATCCTTGGAGAGGAGAGAGAGAGAGAGAGAGAGAGAGGCGAGACAGAGACAGACGAAGGTATTATGGCTATACACGCAGGTGCTATTGCGCCACAGTTCCATCTTTTCTTTAAATTTCTCCGATCACGTTGTGAACAAACAAAAAAAAAAAATCTTCCGCATCTTTTACTTGTTGATTTCGCATTCCAGTTTTATAAAAATAATAACTTAGGAAGAAGTAATCGGTTTAATCTACATATTTGAAATAAATGCCAGATAAACTGCAGCTACTAGAAAACCTCCTCTATCATTGAAAATTTCGTGAATTTCGTGGCTCGGACAGATTTTTTATAAGCAGTGGCAAGCCGTGTTCTTACCATACTTTTTTAGTGGTCCCGATCGGTTTTCTTTTCGACCGGTAGAATTTTGAGCGGAGATAATGCGACATGAACGCAGAATTTTGATAGACTTTGAATAATGACAGGAACCGTTGGTGAGGAAAATCAAGATCCTTTGCCAAACCTAAAACTTCTAATTCCTTGTATTTTGAAATGATAAAGTTAGTGTCATGGATTCTAGCAACTAAAATCAAATTTGACGTCAGAATTCCGAACGACTATAGTTGATAAGACGTTTATAAATTCCTCTACCTATTCGCATACTTATTTAAGAATATTCTAATTGATTTCGGAAAAGTTCCAAGCGTGTTTGAACACTACGAATTATTCTGTCTATCAAATTGAGGAAGCTGTCATCGGGGCTTTGGTTTAAGAATATTCTTCATTAATACATTGGACTGAACAAAACTATTCATGTATTTAGAGGGATATTTTACAATTGTACTCCATTTCTTACATAACATTTTATTATTTCAGGTTTATGATCCGTGGACTCATGGGATCTACCTGGTTCTTTGCAGGATTGATTCAACTTTGACCTAGAGTGGAAAAGTTACACAGCATCGGACAATGTTTCACAGGTATTTACACCTATGATTCGTCTTCCTTTTCGGTCTGACTCCCCGTTAGAAATGTTTGCAAAATCAATTGCACGTATTTTTGCGTAACGAACACAAATCCGCCGATCAATTTATTCTGAAATCGAAACGGATCGAGATATCCTTGATTTTTTACTTTATCCCACGATTAATTGGCGATAACTCAATCAATTTCATCGATAACTCAATTTAGTTTACGAATACGGATTCCTGAGATCAAAATACATGAGAATATCATGGAGAAGTGATTAAAAAAAAATGTAGTTGATCCTTTCAGAATACATAAGAATATTGTGGAAAAATCATTAAAAAAAAATGGAGATTCTTTCCCCAGAATCTGAGAAAAAACTAAAACTATAGGCTTGGTATTTTTTCAAGCTAAAAATCGGAATATTCGCAAAATCAATTGCAGGATGCTATTTCTATGTAGTTTTGCGTAACGAACATCAATTCTTCGATTAAATTAATCTTGAATGAAATCCCATCGAGATATCCTGGATTTTCAACTTTTTGAGGCGATAAATTGGCAATGATGCCATTAATTTCATAGTTAAATCAATTTGGTTCGCAGATTCGATAGATTCCAGGGCTCAGAATATCTAAGAATTCTTCATACATCTTCCCCACAAAAGAAGTGAAATATTTTTGGAGTGGTTTAAGCGATTATTTTTCAATGTATTGCGAACTTGACTTTGACTATTCGTGCTATCAAAATATGCTCCACCAGGTTTCGAAAACTTTCTCGGAAGGTTCTTGGATGATTTTTAAATGATTCACTTGATTTTTTTTCACCTCTACAATGCAAAGTAATTTATTGATCTCACTGATGGATACATAGTTAATATAGTTATTATTGATTTATATCATTATTATTGATAAAATAGACTTATAATCATTATTAATTATTACATCATGAATCAAATTGTTTATATTATGTTTTTTTTTTTATTTCAGTCTATGAGCATTGCTTGATCTATTCCTCGGACATCGTCTTCAATGCTGTCTGCAGGTGTTGCATCGTCTTTGGCGGTCTGGCAATCGAACGGAACTCGGAACAGGACATCGCAAAGTCATTTCGACGATCAACATCTTTTGATCTTCGTTCAGTTCAGATGGATCTGCAACACATGAGACATACAAGTTCTTTTTTTGCAGAGGTATGAATTGATTCATTTATTTTATTCATGAGTGCTCAGTAAAATCCGCCGTTTAGAGTCTCAAGAATATGAATTGCATCCCCTTAGAAAAGATTTTCAAAGTTCTTCTCATAAAATCAGATTACCCAATAAACTTGGTAACTTCATGCATGTTCATAATATAATTTATCGAACAAGCCAATAAGGCACATCAATAATATATTGTTATATACTTTGTTACGATTTATTATAATTCGATCATACAATAACTTATGCATCAAGTTGTATGATATAAGTCATGTATTAACCAAAAGTCATATGTTAAGGCTGCAACTTCCTGCTGCTGGTTCCGTTCCTGCCCTCTGGGCACCGGGGGAACCCGGACTCTCCCTATCCCCCTGGGGGAGTCCACCGGGTCAACGCCGGGGGTTTCCCCTGGGATAGCGCGGCCTCCCACCGCCCCCGGAGTCCCAGGGGATGTAGTCCCTGGGGGCGTAGGTCTCCATAGCTGAGACTTGCGTTTCCAGGGCCTACACTCTTCGGGGACCAAAGTCCCTGGGGACGTGTCTCCGGGGATACGGCAGTCCCAGCCGTATCTCCAGAGGCAATTACCCAGGGACTGGTCTCCGAAGAAATCCGGGAAAAGGAGGCCTCAAGCGGACGCTCTGTTTTTTGTTTCTCTAGAGAAATCACGAAGACGACCGTCCGCTTGAGGCCTCCTTTTCCCGGATTTCTTCGGAGACCAGTCCCTGGGTAATTGCCTCTGGAGATACGGCTGGGACTGCCGTATCCCCGGAGACACGTCCCCAGGGACTTTGGTCCCCGAAGACTGTAGTCCCTGGAAACGCAAGTCTCCACTGTGGAGACCTACGCCCCCAGGGACTACATCCCCTGGGACTCCGGGGGCGGTGGGAGGCCGCGCTATCCCAGGGGAAACCCCCGGCGTTGACCCGGTGGACTCCCCCAGGGGGATAGGGAGAGTCCGGGTTCCCCCGGTGCCCAGAGGGCAGGAACGGAACCAGCAGCAGGAAGTTGCAGCCTTAACATATGACTTTTGGTTAATACATGACTTATATCATACAACTTGATGCATAAGTTATTGTATGATCGAATTATAATAAATCGTAACAAAGTATATAACAATATATTATTGATGTGCCTTATTGGCTTGTTCGATAAATTATATTATGAACATGTATGAAGTTACCAAGTTCATTGGGTAATCTGATTTCATGAGGAGAACATTGAAAATAAATAAATTAATGAATTCATACCTCTGCAAAAAAAGAACTTGTACGTCTCATGTGTTGCAGATCCATCTCGACTGGATGAGGATGAAGGGAAATTGATCGTCGGCAGCAGGGGACATCCACATGTACCTGCAATATTAATAATGACATACATTATAATGATATACATGTATCAATATGTTATTGTTAATATTATATCATACGTATTGTGTTGAATAAATGTATATTATATTATATTATATTATATCACATCATATTATATTATTTTATATGGAATTATATTATTTCACACTATATTGACTGATAATTAGTTTATAACGTGTAAATGCCTGTGAAATATTGTTGAATATCATGTAACTCCTGCACATCGTGGTTAGAAGTTGAATAAATACTACGTTGACCAATTGAAAACCCAAAAAATGAATTTGTATTGTTAGAAATGAAATGAAATTGTAAAATTCAATCTAAAATAAATGAAAAATTATGTTCAGGATATAACAACGGAGATTATTTCTCAACCGGAGATAAATTACTAAATCCTACATAGATAGATGAATTTATAGTGGTTGAATATACATAAAACTATTTAGCAATTCAGAATATTATCATGGAATAAGCACAAATATATTATTAATTATAATTGTACGAAATTTCAACGACGAAGAACATTTCTGTTTCGAAGCTATGACGCTAACTTTCTAAATTCAAAATACGAGAAATTTTTCATACCCTGTTTGGATTTCTGTGAAAAAAAGTGAAGACTCAAGGATATCTCGACGGGATTTGATTCAAGAATAATTTTATCGGCGTATTCGTGTTCGTTACGCAAAACTACCTAGGAAAAGCGTCCTTTAATTGATTTCGTAAATACTTCGATTTTCAGCTCGAAAAAACACCAAGACTATAAGCCTTAGTTATTTCTCAGAATCTGAGAGGAAAATCTACATTTATTTTCACCGACTTTTTCATGATATTCGTATGTATTTTGATCTCAGGAATCTGAATCTGCAAGCCAAATTAATTTATCTATCACACTGACGGAGTTATCGCCAATTTATCGCTCCAAAAAGTGAAAAATCCAGGATATCTCGATGGGATTTGATTCTAGAAATATTTAATCAGCGTATTCGTGTTCGTTCCGCAATACTACGAAGAGAAAGCGACTTGCAATTGATTCCGCAAACATTTCTAACGGGGAGTCAGACCGAAAAGGAAGACGAATCATAGGTGTAAATACCTGTGAAACATTGTCCGATGCTGTGTAACTTTTCCACTCTAGGTCAAAGTTGAATCAATCCTGCAAAGAACCAGGTAGATCCCATGAGTCCACGGATCATAAACCTGAAATAATAAAATGTTATGTAAGAAATGGAGTACAATTGTAAAATATCCCTCTAAATACATGAATAGTTTTGTTCAGTCCAATGTATTAATGAAGAATATTCTTAAACCAAAGCCCCGATGACAGCTTCCTCAATTTGATAGACAGAATAATTCGTAGTGTTCAAACACGCTTGGAACTTTTCCGAAATCAATTAGAATATTCTTAAATAAGTATGCGAATAGGTAGAGGAATTTATAAACGTCTTATCAACTATAGTCGTTCGGAATTCTGACGTCAAATTTGATTTTAGTTGCTAGAATCCATGACACTAACTTTATCATTTCAAAATACAAGGAATTAGAAGTTTTAGGTTTGGCAAAGGATCTTGATTTTCCTCACCAACGGTTCCTGTCATTATTCAAAGTCTATCAAAATTCTGCGTTCATGTCGCATTATCTCCGCTCAAAATTCTACCGGTCGAAAAGAAAACCGATCGGGACCACTAAAAAAGTATGGTAAGAACACGGCTTGCCACTGCTTATAAAAAATCTGTCCGAGCCACGAAATTCACGAAAGTTTCAATGATAGAGGAGGTTTTCTAGTAGCTGCAGTTTATCTGGCATTTATTTCAAATATGTAGATTAAACCGATTACTTCTTCCTAAGTTATTATTTTTATAAAACTGGAATGCGAACTCAACAAGTAAAAGATGCGGAGGATTTTTTTTTTGTGTTTGTTTACAATGCGATCGGAGAAACTTGAATAAAGGATAGAACTGTGGCGCAATAGCACCTGCGTGTATAGCCATAATACCTTTGATTGTCCCTGTCTCTCTCTCTCTCTTCTCCAAGGATCTGCGCGCTGCTAACAACAGCGCTGCGGATGTCGCCGCTTCGGCTGCCGCGGCCGTACTGCCGTTGCCATAAAGAAGGATCTACATATTATGCAAGATGCTCCGAGGACCGAATACCGAATTACACTCCGTCATTGACCGTTCCAAGATTTTGATCAATGCGCGATAATCGTAAAAATCTTATAGTCGTTTTAATCAAGATTCTACTTTCAAATCGAACGTACACCTAAAAATTACAATAATAATTTTATGTTTGCGTACATTGGTATCAAAAAATAGACCAGCTTCCATTCCAGTGACACAAATCAAGGGTTCTATATATATATAGGTATATGATTTTGGCCAAAAATTTATTTTGGTATCGGGAAAACAGGACAGGCGAGGTGGTGTTCTGAATCCTCAAGGCATCATGTGCGTGCATGTGTGTGCATGTGTATCGCATCATACCCGCGGTGTTCCGAACCATTAGGACCACCACATGCATGTATGCATGCCTTATCATATGCATGCCACGAGGCGTTCCGAGTCAGGGCCTTATGTCGTGATGTGTTGCTCACAAAGGATGTTGTTGATGCATTCAATGTTAATCGAACTATATCAATTTGAGGGGGCTGTTCAGTATCGGATGAATAGGAGGAAGAAACTGAATTTCAACACATCATAGAGTATATTACGGATTTATTCAATCAGAAAAATCTCCTCTCACAATGAATGTGTTAGAATCAAATTATTAAAAGTTCTTCATTCAATTATTATTGCAATTTTGCCAGGAAGTACATGATCATTGGCTGCATGATAAATAATTCATGATTATACTTATTCGGTTCACAAAAATAATAAACAATTATGCGGCACCGACGGAGTCTCGTGTTCTGTAGATGCAGGGCGGAGTTGCTTCAAAGCTGCCAACTATAATACTATAGTCTTTGTATATTTCCGCAGCGATTTTCAACAAAATCTGAGCGAAAAAACACCAAAGACTATAGTCTTTGAATATTTCAGCAGCGATTTCCGACAAAATCTGAGCGAAAAGACACCAATGACTATAGACTTTGTATCTTTTTACAACGATTTCCAACAATCTCGTCAGTGTTCTTCCACTCGGATTTTGTTCCTAAATCGCTGAAAAATATGCAAAGACTTCAGTCGTTGGTGTTCATTCACTCAGATTTTGTTTAATATTAATATAGCTTGCAGATTTGGATTTTTGGTTTGGAAATATATGAAACTACGTCAAAATACTGGCAAATAATTTTTTTTTCTTCTGGCACGAAAATCGCTGAAAATCCAAAGACTATACCCTTCGATATTCCGACTGAATGTAAAAACCATTTTTTCGAAAACTTTCGCTTCATATGTGTGTTGAAATCGAAAAAAATTTCAAAGACCCTGAAACTCTTTGATCGGCGCAATAATTCGCAAATAGGACGAATATACTTTTCACATAAGCGTTCATCCCATCCCATTGCTATTGTGTCAAAGATCCCGAAACACGTTGATTAGCCGAACAATTTGCGAATAGAATAAGTTCATTTTTCGCATAGGCATATGGGTCTATTATGCAGACTGTAGCTCTACTTTCCATAGAGTCTATATAGCGGGTTGTTCGAAAAGTTGCAATCGTTTGAAAATACATATACTTAATGAATCGCGACGGCGATCAAAGTGGATTGAGTAAGAAGAGTAATTGCGTTGTCTTTAACATTTTTTATTCAAAATATCATTACAATTGAAATAAGCATTTCCAAATGTGATATTCGGAAAGATCTTTATATTTTAACCTCTTGTATAATAATTTTTTCCCTTAAATCACTGAAAACATAGAAACTACATCTACCATACTCAATGTATATGTATAGGTATAATAAACTGAACGGTAATAAACGAAAAACATTTTCACAGGGATGAATATGATGTTGCGGTATATTTAAGTTCTTGATCATTTTCTTTAATATACTTCAAAGGCCCGTCAGTTATTTTTTTTCTCAAATTCGGGGTTTCCCCATTATTCTGAATACCTTGATGAATGATGCTCACATGATCCCGGGAACTACCCCCCTATTGCTCGGAAATAGACTCATCAGCACAATTGAAGTTGTACAGTTTTCCTTTAACGATCATGGTATAGTAAAACATAAGTATAAAGTATAGACGAACAGTGCCTTTAAAGCGTAGGGTACAACGAGAGTGAAGAGTTAATTCCCGAAAGTTGCCTATTTCAGATGATGCCAAAAAAAATCTGCTCACCTGCGATGCTTAACAAATCTCTTTTGGCGTAAAATTTTAGAAGTTTCCTGAACGGGGATTGGTTCTATCTAAGTGAAGATAGAATTCTTCATTGCAGTGTGACTCGTTGTTCAGAAAATTGAAAGTCTCATTTATTTCAACTCCTCATAATTATCCAACAGATGTATGTAATTAAAATATGCTTACAACAATATTATTGTCAAACACTGCTACACTTTAATGTGGTTTGCATTCTGTTAGAAAAAGTTATATTCTTTGGCAGCATCTGAAGGTGTCTCAAACAAACTGAAAATTCTCGATATTCTGCGGAGAAAACTTGAAAAAAAGAGCAATTTTTTTTTTGATCATATAATAAATGTTACGATGTAGTGACAAAAGGCATTATTCTGGTTAATCCATGTGTAGTAAAACCAGTCTACTTGCTTCTCTCGGAAGAACATTGCGCTCAAAGCATTCTAACGTTCCTGTTCCTCCATATTGACAACATCGAATGATTTCATCGTAGTAATGAATGCTGTTGTAAGTGGCAACTGTCTGCCGTACCTGATGTTACTTATCATCGGATTCCACTGCAGTGGGACTTGTTACAGGTTCAGAGTCTGCTTCTTCATCCAGTCCTGTATCAGTAGTCCCCCCGGTTGGATCATAGGTAATGTCTGAGGTTGATTCTGAAGGAAAAGCTTTTTCTGTAACAAGATCATTACCAGATCATATGAATGATACTGTGAAAAAGTTAATAACTATTCATAAATAACCGAACACAATCCACCAGAACCTCAATTGCATAGAATATTTAACGAACAGTAAAACAGCGAATTACCAGGGCGAGAAGGATCGGCCATAAGAGAAAACATTTTTTCCTCTGGCATATCTTTCGTCAATTCTTTGAAGTGGTCTACCTGATCAGAGAATGATTGCCAGAAAGTCTGCCCTCCAGATATGGTAAACATTGCCTAACAAAAAAAGGACATATTTCAACGAAATTCAAGACTCAATCGATCTACGGAAACCCGATAAAAATTCAATGGGGTTTAACAAAAATGAGTTGTGGCTACTGACGAGTGTGCAATAGCTTACCTCAAATTTATTGTATATGTGTTCAGCCTTTTGTTTAATCTGTTCAGCTTTCTGTTTGAAGATAGACTGAAAGAAAGAAGAAAAGTCTAAAGTCGTATCTTACGGCTGATAACCAATGTTATTTGATAACAGTATCGAAACACTTACCGCTTCGTCTTCATTGAGCTTCCACTCAGTCAAGTTACCAATGTACCTTCGCAACTGAAATGCAAGAATAAAATAATTAGTGTTTATAGTTGGGTCTGTAAGTAATGTTCTATTTCAAAAAAGAATTAAGCGTTTTAAAAAATATTCAACCATTGGACGTTTAGCACCCAAAGATTATAAAATGAAACGCCGAAACAAAAAGTACCGTTTCACTCATAATCCAGCAGAATACATGAAAACTTATAAAATCTCACCCTTCGGACAGTTTCAACAATTTGTGGATGTTTCTTGAGCATAAGAGGATCGATCGGGAGCGCAAGCATGTCGTCCATTGCATGTAAACATTTGTCAGTATCTGCTCTATCTAATCCAAGGTTTGACTTGATTTGGGCATCCAATTGTAACAGCTGGGATTCAATGCGTAGCCACCTGAAACAAAATCATTTCAAGTGATAAATTGTTTTTAAACTGAATATGCGTTACAGAAAATTTAATGCAATAAATGTTTAAGTGTATATGATCTATCAATTCACTCCCTACCTTAATCTATATTTTTTGTCCTGCAGTACAGCATTCTTAGAGGATATTTCTTTCTCATCGCCAGAAACGTGTACGTTGAAATCCAACGAATCTTTAACTTGTTCCGGTAGAATGGAGCCACTTTCTAGTTGTGTTTTCAACTTCATGGCAGTCTTAGCCCTTGCCCGGTCCCATTGCACTCGAGCATTCTCATTTTCGAACGATTTAGGTCTGTCCACGTCCAATTTAATACCTACATATTCACCAGCAAAAGTACGAGCCAACAAGAAACGGTTTGGGGTTTCTGCACATTTGGTGGTAGAAAAAGATTCCCCATCCGTTTCCATAGTGGTGGTATCATCTAGTTTTTCTGCAATTTTGAAGCTCGTTGTCAAAGAACAATTAACAAAACTCAAGAAGGATTTCTATCTGACCAGTAATGTTAGAACTAGATTACACGAATGATGTTCATACTAAACTTACTTTCCATGTCTTTATTTAAGTCTCTCGATGGAGACAGTTCTTTTGCAATTGCATCTTCGGGTTTGCTTTTAGCTGAGGCTCTGGGGCTTACTGAATTATCTGAAACGAATTTGCATGATTTATAAAGACCGAAATGGAATAACCTCATCACATAACATGAACACACTTTGATTATTCATCAACACATTGTGAGAAATTTATAACTACCGAGCAATTGAAATTATATCCAATGATCTTGTAGCATAATTACCATATTTTTCATTATCTTTATCCCCGCTTGAGAAGTCAGCGAACCGTTTGGGTTTAATTTTCCTACCACTTCGACTAACCACTTCCTTGCCAGGAGTATCGTCATCTTGAATACCAAGCAGGCTTTCATGCTTGGCCGTATCCCCAGTAAAAATAGGTGTACCTTTACCACGACCTCCACGTTTTTTTTTCATCTCTGGTGGATCCTGGTACAGAGATACAAACAATTATGCTTTTTTGGATTGAATCATTACTAAGTCTATAAGAATCTGTTTACTGTGTGGAATAATCGCATGCATCTTCTATACTTGAAAAAGATACATCGGCACTTCCGGAATTATTATTGGGGCTCCATCAAGCAGCATTATATTTCTAGCTGTTATTTTCAAAATTGAATGGATACCCATCGATTACACACATTTCCAGTCACAAAATCACAAAACTCACCACAAATATAAGTCCGTTTAGCTATGAATAAATTGGTTCCGATATTATACCTATCAAATATAATTAATAACACTCAAAGAACCAACATCAATATTTCACAAAAATCTAACCTGATTACTGGAGGGCGTTGACGGATTCATGTTAGATGTTACTGGTGTCGAGGGTGCCTTTCTTTTGACAGCCTTCTTTTTTTCACCTTCATCAATTATTAGTGGGCCACCTTCTGTGTCGCTGTCTGTTGCATTCACTAATGCTAACGGGTCCCCAAGATCACTCTCCTCAAGTGTGACAGACATTTCTTCAGTGGTCACAGATAGATCATCTACTTATGTTCAAGTAGAAACATTTATACAAAATTTTGCTTTTTTGAAGAAAATAAAAATAGAAATTCAAACCTTGAGGTTCAGAAACATTGTGTGTAGGAATATCACCAGTACTTGCGAGCTCGTTCTCAAGCTGTTGCAAGCCCTCGTGAAAATATTTTCTTTTCAGTGGTTTCCCAAATTTTGCCTTGTTTTCCACGTAACCAAATAATTCATCCACTTTACAGACAGCACTAAAATATGATTGCAAGACATATGAATAATCCAATGGATATTGTAAAATATATAAAAGTTTTTATTTTTAATATCAGATGGTGTCACTCACGTTTCTCCAGTTCCATAAAAGAAGACATTATATTTTGCATTCTTGGTATTTCCATCTGTTATACTCTCGATCTGAAACAAGAACAGTTGTTTGATCAAACGATCATCTCATAACTTGATACCAAGGCTAACGATTAAAATGGCGCTGAGATGTGTAATTGAAAATAGTCAAAAATGTAGACGCGTTGGATACGGTTGCGATATCATTATAGAATTATACTTCTAAGTGAATAAAGGTGAATGGAAAGTAGTCTTTGGGTTCAAAATAGAATCATGTAAGATGAAAAATTTGAAAACAAACTCACTCTAGCTGGCCATGGTGGATAACCTCGAACTTTGGCGAACACCTTGTCCCCAGCGATAAATTTTCTCTGTAGCTTTACCATGGTCAGGATTTACCTCTCAGACTAATGATTCAGCGTTCTAATTCATTCAAATTAAACACCGTACGTAAACAACTCGATTAATTTACAAAGAACATTTCGTTTCGCGGTACCCAGAGGCACTCTACCAAAAACCAGATGCTGTACTAAAGCGCCAAGAAAGTCGAGAAACACACACAACACGACGCCGCTCTATGTTCTCTCGCATTAAATGAGAACCCCTGAAAAATGTGTATAAACACTAATGGAAGCATCACTAATATCTTTATCAGTTGAAAAGCATATTGAAGCTCAATCTGCTGGATCATTTCAACCTCTGCAAAATGATGCTATGATCGATGTTCGGATATTTTGACGATTCAAAGGTATTACTGCATACTGCAGTCAAGACCGATAATTAGGATTTTAGTCCACATAAAAATTACTGTAAAAAGCACTTATGTGACCGCGGTCGTGCGCAGGCTTGTCTTCGCTGAATTGAAAAAATTTCTACTGAAAATTGGAAATCAGTAGATGACGAGTAGATATTTGCGGTCTATTTTGAGTTTTTTTCCAGGGTGCAATGATCCATGGGGTGTGCAGGATCTATCTTTCTGTGCATGTACGTATACGTACGTACCAGTCTTCAGTCAACGGATCATGAATTAAAAATCAAAAATGATTTTTTAACTGATGACCAATAACAGTAGTACCAACGAATTGGTCCGCGCGCTTCAAATATTTTGCTAAAACGCTGGTGTGAGGATCTTCGGTCAACGTGGTGTGTTTGGAATCGTGGTCCCTTAGAAAGAAAATTGTATTTATTACTCTTGTTCCATGGAGTTTCAAGTAATTATGTTTTAACCTTGCATTCTGCAATTATGGATCACAGCAATATTGAAACAGGCACGATCGTTTCGATACGAGTCGAAAATTTTGTGTAAGTTTACTAAAAGTGTCTAGCAGTTCATTTCATCTCTGCATTTTTATTCTATGTTCCTGGATCTTCCTCTCTTCCAAGTTCATATAATTTTGGGATGCTCTGTAGTATCCAAATAATTGCGAGACATTACAAATTATAGTACTAGCGTAAACTATGTATCTTTTCCAGGACATATGATAATGCAGTGATCAAACCAGGGCGTAACCTAAATGTCATAATCGGGCCCAATGGCACAGGAAAATCTACGATCGTGTGTGCTATAGTACTAGGTTTAGGCGGCAAGCCAAATGTAATAGGCAGAGCTCGAAATATAGCAGACTATGTGAAATCTGGTTGTTTGAAGGCAAAAATAGAAATAGAATTGAAAAATCCTGGGAAGGCGAACTATGTCATAAGCAGGATATTCACAACTGATGGACACACAACATGGATGTTGAATGACAAAACAGTTAGTTCAAAAGAAATAGAAGCTCTGACAAAAAGTCTCAATATTCAAGTCAGTAATTTGTGTCAGTTTTTGCCACAAGACAAGGTACAGGATTTTTCCAAAATGAATGCTCAAGAACTACTAGAAAACACTGAAAAATCTGTAGGCGACCCTGTGCTCTTGGAGCATCATCAGACATTGAAACAATATAGAAAGCGACACATCGAGTTGCAGGAACTGCTCAGCAATAAAGAGAATCTGCTGGGACAAAAAATTCAAACCCATCAAAGATTACAAGAGATTGTAGGTGGTATTAAAGAAAGAACTGCGATAAAAAAAAAAATCACTTGCCTCAAACAAAAAAGGGCATGGCTTTTATACGATGCAAGTCGTGAAAAGTTGGTTCAAGTAAGTTGTAACATTCACACTTCGATAGCCAAATTCAGCAATTTCTTAAATTCATCTGACCATTAAGGTTTGTAGGCGTTGCAGTTATTGAAAACTAGATTACATCGTAAAATTGCTGTATTTGACTAAACATAATGTACTGCTACAAATTAATTGCATGCCACAAACAGAGATGATTTCAGTCGGATTAAAGTATTTATTTTTTTAGTTACAACTAATCTGGTATAGTTTGCATAATTTGTAACTAGACCCTCGAAAATCACATTGTGTTGTGCTAACCTAGTTCATTTAGAATTTTGAATTTTGAAAATTAGCGAGTAGCAAGAATCTCATGTTATTTGAAACTTTATAGAAAATTGTAGGTTGCGCCAACTCAACCAGGAAATCAGGTGACTGGTTTGTAGTCTTCAAGGGTTCAATTACTATTCTTTTGGCATGTCACTCAAATTTCCTGGCTGCACAATTCTCTTTTATTGTTATCATTTCTGAAAAATTGGCGTAATGCTGAATATAGTCACTTAGGACTTAGTTGTGCAAGTCTTCACACATTGTGGAACACTAAATTCATATTTTTCAAACTCATCATCATTCATTCTAGGCAAAAAAAGTGCGTGACGAAGCAATGAAAGATATGAACAAATTACTAAGAGACATGAAACCTATCGAGAAAAATATTGCTACAGCAAAGTCCAAAGCTGATGCTGCTGATCGTGCTTTCAGCTCACAAGTAAGTATTTACCCTGGGAGTAAGCTTCTATGCTTCACATCAAAACAAAGTCTGTTGCAATTCGTTGCAACTAAGTAAATGTCAGTTTTGAACATTATTAGCATCCCCAGTTGAGTTAGCTGGGGGAGATATGAAGTACATAATTAAGAGTGGTTTAAATAAAAATTTGTGAAGTAAAATGTGTATACTTTTTTTGTTCTCAGACAGGTCAGAACAAGGCTAAAGCTTGTAACCTGAGTAAAATAGTGGAGATTATTGGTGGGTATGAAGAAAAAATTCGAGACATCCAGAGGACCCATGCACAAAAGCTACAAGCAGAAGCAACTTATGAACAGGAAATAGCTGCAGCCAAGCAGCAAAAAAGCAAACTTGAAAATGATTTAGAACTTATTATCAGCGAGTTTGGAGATGGTAAGGCCCTATGAGTGTATACTTTTGGGAGTGACTTTTGAGACGTCATGTTTTACTTACAATACTTCTGTCATTTTAGAGGAAAGTTTAACTAAGAAACAAAGACTCGTATTACCACTCATTGAGCAACAGAGGAATTTAATAAATCAGATTTCCAACCAAATATATCAACATACACAAGAAGAGGATCAAATTATAAAACAAATACGGAGTTAGTATTTTAAATGCATCATAGCCCTGTCCTTGTAGAAATAACAATGCGCCAAACAATATATTTTAGGAAGTTATTGGCTGTTTCTCTATCTGGCCAATTAGTATTTTCTTGAACCAATTAGAGTTTTAACGAAGTGTTGGAAGCATGTTAATGTTTATGTTTAGATCAAGAGGCAGAGCTAGAATCCGTCAAAGATGTGGAAAAGCAACGCTTGGCGTTATTGAGACAGATGAGTTCAGATGCATACAAGGGTGTTGCGTGGTTGAGAGAAAATACTGATAAATTTTCCCAAATTATCCATGAACCAATGCTGCTAAAAATAAACGTCAAAAGTGCAAGGTATTCCAAGTATTTTGAGTCTGTTGTTCCAAGTCGTGATCTGTGTGCTTTCGTTTGCGAGAACAAACTGGACATGAATAAGCTAATGACGTATTTGAGAGATCAGCAGAGGCTTCAGATCAATTGCGTCCACTCAGATCCTGATAAGCACGTCAATATGAGTCCTAGAATACCAATTGAAAGTATTGCACAATACGGCTTTGAGCATTACTTAAGCTCTCTAATCGATGCTCCGCAGACAATACTCAAATATCTTGTATCGATGTATCGGATTAATAACATACCAATAGGGAATCAAAATGTGGAACAGAATGTGGACCACCTGCCCAATTCATTATCATGTTTCTACAGCGGTGAGTATTTTTAGCAAGATATGTGTTTGGTGTGCTGTTCAGGCTATTTATTTGTAGAGCACTTTCTAGTGATCCGTGCACTAATTATAAAGCGTCCCACAACTAACAAAATATTCCAATGTGTTGTAGAACAAAATGCATATTACGTTTCTATGTCAAAATATACCGGGGAAAAATCCACGAGAATATCACGAGTTAGAGGCAATGGGTCTCTCTCGATCATCCTCGATACTAGCAAACTAGGTGGAATCCAAGCTAGGTGAGCAAGATATTCTTTATTCGAATGATTATTTTTCGTTATTATTTTATGAGACTCCATATGAGTTGTATTTCGGAATTTACAGATTGGCGTCACTGAATGACAATAGAATACTAGCAGCACAGATGGTTATTAAGAAAAAGGAAAGACTTAAGGAGGCTGAGGCAAAAATGGAAGAGCTTAGGATACAAAGAGGAGAATGTCAGAACCACATTGAACGGATTAAAAATGTTAGAACCAGAATTATAATAATTAAACAAAAAATTAATGATCTACAGACTGAGAAAACGAGTATTGAACAAATCGAAAGGGAAACTAAGAAAGAAATCAATGTGAGTGGTTTCAAGTCATTTACTAGAATCACTTTTCTGCCCTCGCGATCCAAGGCAAACACCTACTCTTATTCGTCTAAGTTCGAGTTTAACGTAGTTGATTATTACAGGACACTATACAGCTGCAGGTAAAGGCGTTTGAAACTTATAACACAGCATTAGAACAGTACATAACAAGTAACGAGAGCTGTGCCTACGCAAAGTTGGAAAGAAGACTGCTTGAACAATCTCTGAAGCTTCGTCAGAAAGAATATCGTCAGATGAAAGCAGAATGCGATAGAGCAGAAAGTATCGTTCAAAATTTTGAAACTGAGTTACAACCACTGAAGGACGAGGCAAAAAGAATGTACGTAGATGCGTTGAATAGTACAAACAACGTGGGACCTGAGCATAAAGCTTTTGAGAAATTGAATATAGCATTTTCGAAATTACCACCATCTATAGATGAGATAACCGAACAATTGAAAATATTAAAAGCAAAAGTATTTTGTTTGTCTGATACGCAAGACGGAGATAACGTAAGCAAAAAAAAAGTGAATTATCCAAAAAAAAGTTGAACTGTAGTTTCAAGATAAGTTTCCAATCCGTAAAATTTTCTTCAAATTGTGATAGGTAATAAACGACTTCGAAAAAGTAAAAGCTGATGTGGCAAGATTGAAGGAAGATCTTGTTGCAAAAGCAACCGAACTGCGCCTTCTTATTGGAGAGATGGAAAGAATTCGTGATATGTGGATGCCATCGCTCAATCAACTTGTTGATCGAATAAACGAGAACTTCAGTTCATATCTCAACCGCATGAACTGTGCTGGCGAAGTTTCGATGCATAACGGTGATGACGTTGTACGTTACAATTATTATATTCAATGTCGATATTATTTTACTGCATAATGGGCAGAATATACAGGTTTTCCACAGAGGGGGACTTAATTTTTTGTACTATTTGTCTATAGTTGGATTTTGAGCAATATGGACTTAAAATCAAAGTGAAGTTTCGCGATACCGACGAACTGCAAGAATTGACCCGCCATCATCAGAGTGGAGGAGAAAGAGCAGTTTCTACCG
This sequence comes from Athalia circularis, assembly GCA_963978495.1. Classification (NCBI taxonomy): domain Eukaryota; kingdom Metazoa; phylum Arthropoda; class Insecta; order Hymenoptera; family Athaliidae; genus Athalia; species Athalia circularis. Next base: position 14,679,613 of record OZ021698.1, on the reverse strand, counting down.
CAGTATATATGATTGCCCTACAAGAATTGTCTGTGGTTCCGTTTCGTTGCGTCGATGAAATTAATCAGGTAAAAATCTTAGTCAATGCTTACGATTAGTACCATAACGCATTCACACTTGGTTTCTCATGAGCTACAGATTTAGAGAATTGAAGACTATTTTTATTTGCAGGGTATGGACGCAACGAACGAACGGCGAGTATTCGAGCTGATCGTAAGCATCACCGGAAAACCTAATGGATCGCAATACTTTTTACTCACGCCAAAGGTAATTTCAAAAAGTTGCAAATTCGTTCATAGGTGAGAATTGCAGAAACTTGATCCTATTGTAACTTGCAAGCTTTAGTGTACGTTGGTGATATTGTTCGAAATATGACCGTAGTACTCCATGCTGTACCTCCGATAGAAATATTTCACATCGCCTAATAATTCCCAATTATGCTTTGCAGCTTCTGCCGAACCTCTTGTACACAGACACTGCAATCGTCCACTGCGTGTTCAATGGCCCATTCTCAATCTCACATAAGGACTTCGACATGAATGAATACTGCCAAAAAATAGCATACACAAATCACCAAGATAACAATGAGCAGAGGATGGCATGATTAGCTATTCGATGAAGGAAGTTGGTTTGAGGTGAAGTTTGATGGAAAGTCTGAAAGATGTTGGTGAAATTGATGAGAGATATAGAAACTGAGTTTATTATGGTATCGGTTGTTTTATTGATTTGTGTAGCTCGACTTTACCATTATTAATATTTTCAAACTATATAAACCTGAATATCAATTTTTAGTTTGTTGCCGTACATTTATTCTGCTTACATTCTCAGATTCTAGATTACGTTTTCAGTAATCATTAAAATTGCCAAAAAGCATTGACTGATAAACTTAGATTTCTAGTTTTGTGAATGTTGACATATGGTTTCCTTTTTAGCAGAATAACTACTGATTTTATGTTTATTTGATTTATCTAGTTTTACTTCATACTTAGCCTTAATGCTATCGTACCTTACAGCATATCCGCTCGGTTTCAATTGATTTGTGAATTGAAAAATACGATATATGTTAATTTCAATAATATTTGGTGATTTATTTACGTACTCAATACATTATAGCAATGCGGTTGCTTTTGTTCTATAGCCTGTTCCGTTCTGAAGCGGTAGATTACATGACTATGTCTTCTGGAATTATAACATGAAAATTCGTGGACAAGTGATCCAATTCACAGAAAAGAATAATGATTCATGTTCTCACATTCCCAATCAGATAAGTGATAAGTTGTCTCAAAACTACCTAATGATTTAAGAAAATGTAAATAACAAATTTCCAACATTAATGTCGTGTTGAAAGCAAGACGTCACCTGTATTAGTAGTATCTATTGAATATGTTAATGAGCCAAATTTTTCATTGACTGAGGAAAATTTATGATAATTTTATAATTTATCGATTTAAATCCACTAGACGAAGGAATTTGTTTCTGCTTAGATTATACAGTTATGTACCCAGGTATAATTTAGTCAATCACCTGAACTCACCCATTTCTACATGCTACTCACCACATTGACAAAGCTTTTATTTTTTTACATTTATTTTGTGGCGTGGCGGGTATTTTGACTCCCAGTCGAGTCTTCGTCTTCTTTCATTTGTGGTAACTCTGGCGAATCTGCGATCGGTCTGCAACAGGTCTCGATACCCTATAAACAATTATTTCAAATAGAATTCTCAGTATGTATAGTGGGGTGGTCGGTATGAAGCTCACATTTGAAGTTGAATCGGCGCACCCCCTCAAACCCTTCAAAATATATAAAAAATGGTTTGAGGGGGCGCACGGTCAAAATTCAATCTACCGAGTATTTAAATTGCATATTCTCACCTTCACTAAGTCCATGCGAGAGTCTAAAGAAAATTGTTTGCCTGACATTAGTATGCCTTTAATGCGTCGTCGCATTGCTGAAACGTAGAGAAAGTATTTTTGTGAAAGGCTGAACAATTTGATTTTGCATAATTGTTAGAAATTCACTCAGGTTGTTTGATGAATGAAGGAAATAAGATCTAAATATCAATAGATTTATTTTTGTTGAATTACCCGGACTGTCCGTGGCTTCGGAAGGGTTTCGTCCGAAGGTTTTCATACACTCGTTGAATATATCAGCCGTATCGTATATGGCTGCGAAACTACCATTTACTATTTTGGGGGACATCGGAGAATTTGCTAGTAAAAGACTAGATCCAAAAGCTTCGTTCTTCTGGCGAGTTTCTGTAAATCACAAATTATTCGGATGTAATACCAATAGTGGAATTTTTCAAATTTGCGTGCAATGATAAATCTTTTTTCGGCCATATTATAATTTACAAATTTGGACGATTCGTTGGTTTAGCGGTGGTGCGGAGAAACAAAGGTGATCGAGCGAGTTTCGAGGGCATAAAATCGCAAGACTTGTCCCTCACGTTCGAAAAAATTTTCACCGTTAGCACAAATGTAGAAAACAGAAACTAAAACGCTTAGTCTGTTAAAACATGCATTTTTATTTCGAAGCCAAAAATATATGCAGATACACATGCAGTTAATAATAATGGTACACCTAGGAATGCTTAAGAATTACCTGCTAGGGATACTTTTATTCTCGCCGGTGATCCGTTTATCGCTCCAAGTATTTCCGAAGCCGTACCTCGAATTTCTGTCCAATCCCTCAATATGTCGTCCCCAGTAGTTCTGAAAGTCCAAATTTTAAAATGAATAATCTGTTCATTTCTTTATTTTTTCACACGTGAAAAAACGCACCTCGTTGACGTGACGGTAAATCTAATCACGTATTTTCCATGGAGAGCAGCGGGTACGCAGTGAACTCGTCCTCTAGAGTTCATTCTTTTGAGCAAGCATTCCGTCAGCGAATTGTCACCTCTGAGGCGAAAAACCACCATTCCAAGGTGTCTGGGGGCTGGGATCTCGAAGCGATTATCAGCTAAGACAAGCGCCTCAAACTTCTGCGCTAATCTGACACCCTAGAAAAGAACGGTTGTTTTAATGACAATAGGGTTGTAGGTATAATTATAGGACTATGATATGGACAAAATTTGGAGAGATCTGAAGAATTCGCTTCTTCGATGCAGAAAATACTGAAGAACGCATCATATACGTAGAGAAAGGGCCGTTCATCCGATATCAAAGTTTTCGGACTTGAATATTCTCATAACGTATAGTATGTCTTTGTGAAATGAACTGACCCTTTGTTATAATGAGCCTATTTTTGATCGGGAAAATTGAAAAATAGTATTGTTAACTCTTGCGGTAAAGAATTAATAACTCGAGTCATTTTTATTAAAAAAAAAAATATATATTAACAATAATGGGAAGAAGATACCTCACGTATATGCTTCTGAAGTCCAGTAATACCGAAGTTCCTCAACACGAACCAGAGTTTGAGCGCTCTGAATCTTTTGGACAACGGTATTTGCCAGTGCTGAAATTATTATACTTTTTTTCATTTCTGTAATCCACAATTTTACAATCGAGTAACATTCTCCGTTGTTGAAAAGAAAAAAAAAATATTGTCTAAGTTTAATGAATATTAGGCGTTGTGCGTAAGATTTATTATTCTTGATTCGAAAGTGTTAAAGTTCCATTCCTCATTCTCGGCTAGAACTCACCATGTAATCAATAGCAAGGCCTGGAAATTCAATGTCTCCTGTTAGATTTTGACAAAGTTCTACTGTCATAATATGAAAATGAGGTAATGTGAACCACCAGGTGAATTGGGGAAATATTTTCGAAACTGTTTGAGAAATTTGATGATTACATTAAAGCGAAAATTGATCATCCAAAATATCCATGTCCTATCAATGAAAGAGAAGAATTGGGATACACAGAGATTCACGTCATTACGTGCAGTAGAAGAAAAAGTTAGGTATCTGTTTCTCATTAAATGGAAAAAATTACCTGAATTCTCGTGCTTTAAGTACAATGGATCCACGTTGAAAGTTCGGTGCAACGCTTGGCTGCTCTTCACCCTGAAATTTATTTCTAACATTGTACTGGATATTCTGGAATTCTGCTTTGGGTATGAAAATTAAAAATCGGAAATCTATATCGCAACTATAAAGCATTGTATCTATTTCTTTATTCTCTAGATCCTTTTTCTTCAATATTTTTTTGTCTTCTGTGCATTGACAGTTCTTGAAAATTATCTAACATCAATTGCTCTCTAAAATAAACGTCATCATACCACATCGCGGTGCAATCGAAGTGGACCATCAACCATTTACTCGGGTTAAACGCAAATGAATCGGTATATTCGATTCCTTGAAGCCAAGATCTAAATTCCGGGCAAACGAAGGCGCTGCCGGCGTAAGCAGCGTCGATGTGCAGCCAAAGTCCGTTTTTCACACCTTGCGGAGAAAAAAAAGAGGAAATATTAGAACAATAAAAAAAATCAATGTTTCTCAAAGTTCGATTCTATAATATATAATTGTAGTCTCCGTTTTCTACTGTACTCACAGATAGGACCAATCTCTTTGAGATTATCAAATGAACATGCCCCGGTGGTACCCAATGTCGCGCAAACCTAGGAAAAAATTCTGCAAGTTTTAATTATTGGTTGATTAATCATTTTATGTGATCTATGAGAGAATTTTATTCGACGCGGGTAGGATATGATAAAATACAGGATCTCCTTGGTATATTACTATCTATAATAGATGGAAGAGATATCTGCTTTTAACAAGTAAGTAATGAGTTTGTGGTTGAAACGTAACAATAGCTGGAAGCTTAGATACTTATACGTACGTCCCTAAGGGACCAACTATCTGTGAAGGATGCAACAGCCGAGAATATAATACGAGCGAGTTCTCGCAGCGGAACAAAAATAACAATAAGACGATATTAATTGGGCCGAAGGATCGGAACGCGACGCGAGAGTAAGAAGATTGCTTCTCCTTCATCGGCTACACATCGATCCCTTCCACTTATAACAGAAACGAATGAAAATCAACTAACTCTGCAGTACTCGGTAAAAATTTAATGAAAAATAATCTTTCACAGAGTGGGACTTGAGTACTTTAGATGAAATTTCAGAAATCTCAAAAATATCATTACGAACAGTTGAGAAAAATATATATCTGTGGGAATAGTAAAGTATACGGAGTAAATTTGGACCAGCCGATGTTTGCCTATTTTGTTTTTTTATTTTCTTCGAGTTATCGATGAATTCCTAAAAGTGCCTATGCCTCCCCTAAGATTTTTCCAAAACCATCGAAGACGCGGAAAAATGGCTAGAACTCGAAAAGTCCCATTTGAGTAAAGATGATGAAATAATTAGGACATTACGTTCTATGTGGGATGAAAATTTTTCATTAGCACGGTTCGACTAATTTTTTATTCTCTCGTCATGTCCCAATTGAGTACTTACAAAAAATGGGATGAGTCCAGCCTTCCGATCGGAGTCCAGAGCGTTGGCTAATTTATCCCCCCTCATGCTGAGATTGTCATCAGATTCCACATAATGCATCCGCACGAGCCCAATAAGAGCAGCTTTTTCGACGCTCGAATGCGCCTAAAATTGAAACAAAAAATACAAACCGTTGAAAAATTTCCAACAATTATGGAGATCACTTCCTGAGTAATATAATAGCTTCTTGTTATACTGAAGAATTTGTCACCTGATCGGAACAGTAGCCAACAAGTCTCGCGTTTATGTCGCTCGCGGAGGCTTCCGGGTCGGTTTGCTGATGGTCCTTGATCGCTCTGGTCCTAGCCGCTAAAAGACACACCAATGTCGCCTCGCTCGCTGTAGTCTGAATTACACCTCCTCCGGAACGCTCCGGCGAGTGCAAAAACTCTTCTGGCAACGCGATCATCTTCCCTAACCAGTTCATCACGATCATTTCCAATTCCGTACAGGCTGGACTCGACGCCTGTATAAAATCTCGAATCATTTTCAGTTTTTTCTCATTCTGTCTTGTGGCTCGGGGCGTAAACATAGTGAATACGTTAGATTTTTTTCGACCAGAAAATACGTTAATAACTCTCGATCGTATTCTTACCCAGGTGAAACCCAAGCAGTTAATAGCATCGGCGAGCATATCAGCGAGTAAACTGGCGGGCGAATTAAGCGCGGGAAAATAAGCGTGCATATGAGGACTTTGCCAGTGAGTTATTCCCGGCATAATGCAGGTTTCAACGTCTCCGATTATAGCCTCGAATGATTCGCCTTCCACAGGAGCCGACGAAGGCAGCATGGTACGAAGGTAGCCAGGTGAGACGGACGGATAAACGCGACGGGATCTTACCGTCTCGAGATAATCCGCGATGTAGTCCACCATCTCTTTACCTGCGCAGAGAGTCGTCGATGTCACTCAGAGAAATATTTAAATCAAAAGCCTAAAATGTTGCCGTCCAGCGAGAGAATGTTATTGCTAGTTCAAAGACTAAATCGTTCGCTGAATCAATGAAAAACAAAAAAATGAAAAGATCGACTTAAAATTTTTTGTTAACTTGACGACAAAACTGTAAAAAAAAAAATTTTATTCATCCAACACGGTAACTCCAACAAGAATATCAAAACTTTTTGTATCATCTTCGATCAAAAATCTTACACCGTATGTCGTGCAGGAGAAATTATTCATGAGATGTTTGATTTTTGAATTAGGAGTCAATTTTTGACCTGAAAGAATGTTCCATGTGTTCAATTATTTGCGCAATCAAAGCAAAGACAGTGTTTGGACAAACGGTAATCACTTTTTACAGACATTCAACAGTGCGAGTTATTTATTCTTCGAAACACTTGCGATCGACGACCTAACAACAGAGTTAAACTCTACTCTGTTCTTAAACGATTTCTATTGTAGCTACAAACTGAATCAAAAGGTCCCAGTTACTTCACTTACGAAATGAGGTTGAATTTAAACACCCGAAGAATTGTGAGTTTTTCACATTTCCGGATAATCAGTAGGCCCAATTCAGGAAATCATTCAAGTTTTACAAGTCTTTTAATTTTGATGAATTGAAAAAATTGAAAGCTCGCGCCTTTTCACATGATAGAGTATCAATTGATCGATGATGCTCAAAAATGACTCGTTGAAAAAATTTTCTTGTGAAATGTCTTGTAAAATTGCAGCTGGAATTTATTCCAGTAACGACGAAAGCGAGAAACAACTGCAGCGTGTCGCAAACCGATGTAGAATAAATAGAAGTTTCCCCATAAACCAGGACTGGCCTATCTCAGGCGAGAGTTCGTACGTCGTATCTTATTGATATAGTCTTTTCAGTTTGATCGGCTCCTGCAGGAGCTTTCAGCTTTTCCTCTACAGTTTCATCCCGTATATATGTATATGTATACGAATGTATATCCGATGAGTCTTACGTACGTGTCTCTGATTTGACTTTATTGGAAGCTATTTTTACAGTATAGCTTTTGTTCGTACCGTTTAAACTATATTTTATTTTATTCCAATCGGCATGTGTTTTATACATGCCGCTGGATAAACGGCGCCCCCGATATCCCTTATTGGCTTACGACGTCGTCACTAAATCCAAAGGATTTCCGGATTTCTTAGGGTAAAATTGTCTGCCGATAACGAATTGTTATTTCCCGTGAAATATTTTGTATGGGAGAAAAAATCGGCAAACACTCCAATATAACAGTTAAATTTAGTTTGAGAAAAATTCACTACTCACCATGTTTGCGGTAATCGTCGAGATCCATTTTTGCTGTAACACAAAGTCCTTCGTGTTATTCAGAGACGATTTTTAACCTCGGTGCAATCGCTTTTCAAATTTCTCAGGTATACGTATAAAAAATCATAAGACCCAGATTTCGAAGTTTCGGTCGCAACGTTTGACGCGCATTAGTCGGAATATCGAGATCGTTTGAGTTTATTTTAAAAAATTGTTTTTAACGACAATTTCCAACGTCGCCGACACGATCCGAGCGAATAAAATGAACAGACGCCCGCGGATGCGAGCGAATCAGCGAATAACGCCTAAGTTAAGAAGTTTCCGAGTTTCCTGGGGGAAGAAAGCGAAGCGAAATACTTGTATGGATTCTTATCGACCGATAGTCATTCTCTCGAGCTTATTAGGCTAGTGTCACAAGGCTCGTCATGCCCTAGAACTGAATACTTTTTATAGAAATATATACACGCATACCCATCCCCACTTTCTATATTCGCAGTACTCATTCATCGCCCTCAACATTCGCAATTAAATACCCGCGACTAGTCGTACATGAGTGACGAATTTTGAATCCGCGCGAGTATCAAATTCCTCAAAAAGTTTGTTCGGTCAGCAAAAATCTTAGATGGAGCCGAGATGAAAGCAAACTTTTCATTTATTTATTTTTCTTATTCATATTCGCGAGAGCTTCGTACCGAGGTCTATCAGCGGTTGACCTTCTGTAAATCTGCGCATAGTTCACGGGGTAATTTCGCATAAAATGTTGAGGAGGAAGAGAGGGCGGGCGGTTCCGATGGGCACGAGGTGCATGCTGCAGCGGATCGATCGAATAACCGTTATTATAACCGGTGATTGTTCACAATGTAAAAATACGTATTCCGTAATACAGTCCAGCTACTTTCAGATGGTTTTCCCAATGCAAAGACAAGTGGGCATACCCATATGCCTATAGTCCACATCTCGCCAAGAAGACTCACAAGTGTTGATATGTACAGACTTATAGTATATATAAAGTTGAGCATCCGACATAAGCAGACGCCAGGTCTTGTCTTTTGGAAAATAATTCTGATAACCGATTTCTGATTTTCCTATTTCCCAATTTTTTTAGCTTGTAACTCACGCTTCGGGGTATGAACTGTAAGATTTACCTGAGGTACATAGAAATAACTGAGAACAACCGATCTTGAATCGAACACCACGTGCATACTCGTATATCCTTTATCTATTTAAAACGCGACCTCCGATTGTTTGAAGGCCAACTGCAACAGTCAACTTCGGTTGTGATTTCAACGAGGCTTGACGGTGTGGCGGAAATAGTTTCTAATTTCATTTCCGAAACAGCGAATGCCACTAAACATCACGGGCCAATGTACCCCGGGCAGCAGCTTATACCTAACTTTTATACACATCTTTTTTGAATGACTTGATTTTTGCAGCAGTCATGACCCTGATTCTTTACTTTTGGAAAATTCAATATGACTCGTAGGAATTTTTCAGGCCGACTGTTTCATAGTTCGCACGGATTTAGAACACGCTTATAATTTCTCGTCTACTCTCTCGTGACATTTTTTGAAGTATGCTGTTTTTTCAGAAAATACAGATTTGGAATCACATCGAAGGGTTGACAATTGTGAATGAACGGTTTAAAAATATAAGGCGATTTATCGATTCATTCTATGAGAAAATATGCAGACAAAAGTAAATAAATTTTGGACATTCGGTGCCTTTGAAAGAAATTGCCATGTCAGAAGTAAGTAAGTTAGAAATAAGGTTTTACATATATTTAAAAAGAAATAAAACCTGACGATAAAAATATCGATAACTCGTTCCCGTCTTCATTTTCCTCTGCGCTTTCTTCGTTCCAAGCCCAATAGAACAATGAAAGCAGAAACGGGAAATTAGAAAAGTCGGAGTGGGAAGGGGTAGACCTAGACAGTCACGGCTGACTGACTGATTCGCAATGTTTTTAACTCGAATTCTCATTGTTAGTTACAGCATGATGAACCGTCGCGGAATCAGAATTACCGAAATTCAATGATTTTTGTCAGGCGTGTCCTGAGCTAATTGCAACTAACAAAAAAGAAGTATATCTACTAATATTAATAAAAAAAAAACGTTTCGATTCTTTGCAAATTGTCTATTTGAGTGATATCGACTAAAATGTGTCAGATAGGAAAAATTCAAGAAATTATCTCGTTCCAATGAACAACTGCTCGGCAGGTTGCAAAAGAATTTCAAGTATAAGGCGAAGATTCGAGACTTTGATTCAAGATAAATGAGCAGTCCTGCATCTCCAGCTTTCAAGCGTATTTTCTAGAAATAAAATGAATGCCAACATATCCGTGTAAAAAGTTTCTTGACACTCTTGAATTTCAAATTTCTTTTAATCTGGTTTTTTTATTTTTCATTCTTTCTTTTGCAATGTAAAAAATTATACCAGATACGTTGCCGTACTTTTGATAATGATGTTCAAATTTTTGACTAACCTTGTCGATGGTCTTCCTTTATCAAAGCGAGGTAATAATTCGATATCGCCGTTGAGATTTTCAATCGAATTCTCAGTTGTACTTTACAACAAAAACAACCGGTTTTCCGTTAAATTTGGATGGCAAATCGTAAATTATACGGTGGTGGATGTGATGCGGCGGTATGAGCATTGCTCAACAAGTGTCTCCTCTTATATACCAACCCAGTATCTGAATGAGGCGCACGCGTCAATGCGCTTTTCCAAAGCTCAACCTTAAGAAAGAGAAAACCGAGCATTTCTGTCTCTTGGATCCTAATGTCTCCTGAGAAACGTATTTTACCCATAACTACTCACTATCGCTGGAATTCGTATTTGTATTTCACAAAAAAATAAACCAATCATTTTCTGATGCAAAATGGTTTTGTTGAGACGATTCGCACCTTTCTTTTTCTCGAAATTCAACACAGAGTTTTTTTCTGTGATTAACAATTTAGGATCATTCGATATGAGTTTAACTAACTACACACTGTTTTTTAATTTGGATATGTTTCCTGTTTCTACTTTCATACCATCTATTCCCAGGAATCAAACTTCAATGGTACAGAATCAGGATACGTGTACAAAAACTTGAAAAAACTTCGTGAAATTCTGTTCCAAATTTATTTTTTATTACTTTGCCGTGTTACGAGATAATAATTCTCATTTCCATCGTAAAGTCTCTTTTAGGCGATTTGGTTACAGGAATGATCTGGATGTAGTCATTCGTTTCGTTTTGACATCTACGTAATTCATCAGATAATTTTACCCATAATTACAGTGAGTACTCCCCGTGGTGGCGAGGAGTCTCAGCTGTTCTTTTAATTATGCGCGTTGTCCGATTAGTTGCACTTTGAAGATGAAACTGATGATTTCTACCATTTCTTCAAATTTCAAATGTACTTATGTTTTACTTGTGGAGACAAAAGCGTACAATGATTAACAGGGACCGTTAGATACCTACGCAGAGAGAAAAAAAATACATAAAAAACTAAGAAACGCTTATTCTACATCCGACTATTCAGAAGAAGCATTAAAGTGATACATTCACAAGTCGCATTGATGTGAACATGTGTACTTATAAGTATGTATAAGCATATTCACGCGATAAATTTGAACCGCGTGATAGCGGTATAATACAGTCTCTGGGAAAATCGCCTCGACACCTGTTCGTCGAACACATACGAAGCGAATCCGTTATAAACGAAAAAAAGACAAGACTGAACAAGCTTTCTCCCAATCACAAATTATGTTCGATAGAACAAAATAGAAAAAAAATTAATACGAAAGAAAGAAATGAAAAAATCATTTCAATATTTCAGTCTCTGCTGCATAACAGATTAACTAGCCGCTATTTTGGAAAAAATCAAACACAGTTATTTGGTTTCAGGTACGTGTAGAGCGACCGGTAAATTTAGTTGATAACCAACAGTCGCATTTGTTGTCAACCACGTTTGCACTTCGTTGCTGCCGACGCGACCCAGTGCAACTCGAAATGGTTGAGTTAACAATCTTGGCCAACCTGAAGATGGGGCTGCTATTTGCTGAAGCTCACCCTGAGCATTTAGAGCTTTTTTGAGTTGGTCATACAGATTGCTGCGATAACGATGAGGTACTCCTATAAATCCACCATCTACTAACTGAATTTCCCGTATCTACTAACTGAATTGATCCAGCTGCTGAAATAATCTAAAGTTATCGTCAAGTTTTGGCTTTTCGAAGCAGAGAAATTGAGATATCTCGATTGGTTTGAGTCGTAGCTTGAATTAGTCGACGGATTCGTGCCTCTGAGATCAAAATACGTCGGGAACGTGTCCTGAATTCGATTTTAAAAATACTTCAATTTTAGCACAAAAATCGAAAAAATCCAAAGGGGTATACCTTAGATTTTTCTCGATTTTTGAGTCAAAAATGAAGTATTTTTAAAATCAATCGTAGGACACTTTTCTAACGTATTTTGACCTCACGAACACGAATCTGCAAACTAAATTGATTTATCCATAAGATTGATCGAGTTATCACCAATTTTTCGCTTTTCGGAGCAAAAAAATTGCGATATCTCGATGGGATTATTTTGTAGCTCAATTTACTCGACGGATTCGTGTTCCTGAGGTCGAAATACGTTAAAAAAGTGTCACACGATCGATTCAAAAAATACTTCATTTTTGGCCCAAAAATCGAAAAAATCCAAAGCGGTATACCTTAGATTTTTCTCGATTTTCTCGAACATTTTTTTTTCGTGGGTTTTATGGGGTATTCTTGTGTATTTTGACCTCAGAAATTCGAATCTGCTACTTAAATTGATCTGTCTGTCGAAGTGATTGAGTTATCGCCAATTTTTGCTTTTCGCAGCAGAAAAATTGAGATATCTCGATGGGATTAATTCGCAGCTCTTTGTGTTATATTAATGTACATTTCAGCAGCGATTTTCGACAAAATCTGAGCGAAAAAACACCAAAGACTATAGTCTTTGTATATTTTTGCAGCAATTTCAATTAAATCTGAGCGAACAAATACTAAAGACTATAGCCTTAGTTTATTTTCAACATCTGGAAGAAGAATCTACAATTTTTCTTATCGAGTTTTCTACGGTAATCCTATGTATTTCGATCTCAGGTATCCGAATATGCTACTCAAATCGATCCATCTATCGAAATGATCGAGTTATCGCAAGATTCTTGCGCTAATAACCAGAAAAATTGAGATATCTCGATCAGTTTTTTTGGGAGTTCAATTTGGTTTATATATTCGTATTTCTGAAGTCGAACTACATTCGGAAACAGTGGCTGAAACGATTTTAATAATATTTTATTTTCGGTCCTAGAATCCGCAAAACATTGATAGACTTCAACTTCGATTTTTTTCGCTTCAACCCTCCACCGCAGAGGAAGAATTCCGCCTAATCAATTTTAAAATCTGTGGCTATTCCACAACTCACATTATGTAGCATATAATTATAGTAACCATAGGTGTTCACGTTCGATTCCCTATGGACATTTGTTTATAGGTATTATTCATATAATGTAACGACCTACGTGGATTTGCGCGCGTAGCTATGTATATTCAAATAATATATACACGTACGTTATAGGAATATAACATAGCCTGTAAGATACGTGGTGGACGATGGCGATGGTGGTGGTGGTAAAAAGAGAAGAGGGGAGGATATACCGCTAGCTGGCAGTGTTACATCGACCCTCAACCACCGGTTCGTTTTACCGTTGGTTCGTTGTAGCCTGCCGTACGATAAGCTATAGTTCATTCAACTATATACCCGGCGTCGGAGCGTGGCCGAAGAGGTTCTTGACTTCTGAAGGCCAGCCTTATGCCAAGCCGATTCGAACCGATGCCGGTTTTACTACGTGAAGTTGCACGCGTCTCACTCGAGCAACGAGCAACGAGTATAGATGGTCCAGCTGATCATTATTTGATATGCACAGAATGCCGATGCCGATCATACGCAGTTCATTATCATTTCACTTGACTCATGCCCGTACGGATGATAAGCGAATGATTTTTCATGCGGACGACACATATCGCCCAATGGTCCTCGAGAAGAAAATTCATTCGGTTTCCCTTGCCCTGGGATTTTCGCCGAATGATGTCCAGCATATATCTTTCCTATTTTGCATAACAGATATCTGTGGAAAAAATCAATCTCTGGGTGTTAACTCTGTAGATATAAATCACTTTGACGCGGGGGTACAGCTGTAAATTAGAAATATCGTGGATCAAGTGAGAAAATGAACTCGATATTATACCGGTTCGCGTGTATGCGAGCAACACGAGAGCCTCTGGAATTTGGCGGTTAGCAACGAACTCAACACGTGGTATAAGGAGCTGGATACGACCCGAACTTTCGGCTACTGCACCACACCGTGCATATTCTTCCGCATCCATATACCACGTTATAATATATTTATACATGTGCCACGCGATACGTGTACGATTACTTCACCGTACAAGGCTCGAATTTTGCGCAGATTTAGAATTCCATTAACGGTTTTTTATCGTCTGGAATCCTGAAGGATCGAAGAAGATTTTCGGATGGGTTAAGATTTTTTTTTACGGGACTCGTGAAAAACCCACCATGCAAAAATCGGCATCACCTGATTAACCGATACAGATGATTTGTGTTCGTAAAATTTATCGGAACATCATGCTTTATCATTTCCGTTTCAGGGGATTTCTTGAGCAATTTGAAGTGTAGAGGCTCAAGCTCGTATCTACCATGCAGAAATAATGGAGGATTGCATTTCAACGTATATCCAAAGATGAAGCGGAATTTTTTGGTAACTTATAAAAATCAAATGCAATCGAACGATGAGGAATGGCGGAGGTTATGGGAACCGACCAGGAAACGAACGGCTTATCAAGTTATCGTCGGGTGCAGACAGAGTCGAGTCGAGTCCGAGTCCAGCTGAGAAGAGGCAAGTTCTCCGCTGCGTCCGCCTACGGGCGATTGGTGTACAGCCGTAAAGGGCGCACGACCATCTTGAATTTTCGAAGCTTTAACCGTTATGAATTTCACGTAAAATATAACCGCGAACATGAAGAGGTGAGCTCGAGGATCGCGTGCCGAGATATGCGCGAGCTCTAAAATTTGCCCCCTCAAATTTATATCTCCAACGTTTGGCGGTTGCTAGAAGCGCCCGGATTTTATCTCGGATTTTATACTAGATAATAATTAATTTGAAAAAAAAAAAAACAAAACTCATTTCTCAGAGCGAAAGACAAAAAATTAACTAACCGTTGTTCGGTTGGGGGAGGATGTTCAGCGACAGGGATATAGAATTCGCGATTTATGCGGAAAGCCCTGTTGAAATTGAACACCCAACCGCAATATTACCGTCTCAATTGATGATTCTCCATCGTCAGTGCTTTGCAAAAGGAGTAGTAGGTATCATAATTATAATGATTTGGCAAAGTTCACCATATAATTCCGGGTTTACCGTCTGGTATAGGTTTAGTAACGGGTTTTGTTCGCGTAACATGAATCTCGGCTATAATACAGCGATGTTAATTAGCAATCTAATTAACTAATTACGGACAATTACCTCGAGTCTCTACCCCGTATTTTTTATACATTTCTATATTTTCTTTTACTTTGAAAAGACTTTAACAATCCTAATTATGCTGCCACGCGACACTCGTATGCAGTATCTACCTATATATGACACGTAGCGCAGGTTGCAGTTTTTTTGAAATTACTATTCCTGACGCGTTCCTCATTTTTCTATAATCGCAGGATAGGCTGTCGATTCACAACCAACTCGTCGAAATTTAAAAATATTTTCAAAAATCACATATCATGGGTCGGCGTGATATTTAATTTTACCGAGGTAATCGATCGGCGAGTGAATAATAATTATTGAGGTGCAGCAGTGGATGATGATTAAGATGGATAAGTGGTGAATTATATTCGATAATCAGACGTATGAAAAAAATAAAGTATGGCTGAGGATTTACGTGACTCGAATAGTCGATTCGATATTCTGACGTATTACATCGGTGTAGTTATGTGAAACGCGTATAGAGATTATATTTACCACGACCGTTATCCTCGGAAGACCTGGAAATAGTGGATAACATGAATTTAGTTAGAGAAGATCGATTACACGTGTATTTAATAGTCTGAATGCGCCGAAGGATTCGCCAATCTATAGTCGAAGAGTTATGCGCGTTACGTTATTGCATGTTATACGTGTAGGTTCGTACTTAGGAGAGCACCGAAACAGGTGTTAAATTTGTGCGACAGCTCATCGTTGTTATAAACAGTTATGATTTATTGAGAAAATAAAAACAAATTAGCAACATTACATTCTGTGGGATGATACAAGTTTTTTTAATTCAACAATTTTATTCAATAATCTTCGGATCTGCGCTCTAATCGTTTCGTTTTTTATGTTAAAAATTTATTTTTTTAATTTCTGACGGTGAGAAATAAAGCTACAGTCACTCTAAGGTTACTTCTGGGCTCGCCATAGAATATGAACCGAGAGACGAACGTATATCCAAATATCTTCAAAACTACGCACTGCAGATTCGTTGGATAACGGATCATCTTCGATGAATAGTATATATATTTCATATATATATGAAATACTGTACAGAGTGTTTCAAATTCCCGAGTGACCGATGAGGAAGAGGGGGGAAGGGGGAAGTGGGGGGAAAGGAGGTAAGGAAGAAGGCAAAGAGGAGGTGAGGAGGGGAGACGCCGGACACCTGTGGCTCTTGGATAGCCTCGCTCTCAGAGTCACTCGGCGACCACCACCACCGCACCTCCGAAGCACTTACTCAATTATTTCGGTTGTCGAATAGGGTATATACCGTACATCTTTTGCGTGGTGAATTATCATTGCAAATAATAACGATAATAAACGTGGTAATCGCGACGCCCGCGTTCGGTAAAAATAGTAATTATAAAGAATTCATTGAGTAAAAGTTTCGAGTGTCATTTGTCGAATTATACAAGTGTGAAATTTTTTTAAAAAATAGTTGAAGAAAAATTACGAGAATCTCATCTCGAGGAAAGAGAACAATCGCCCCAGGAGAAAACTCGCGAAATATTTGAGTGATTTTTTTGTTCGGAAGATCGGAAGAGTTTACCGTATATCGAGGAACCGCGGTGAACCGGTAACAACCCGAAGACCACGCGGACGTTAACGAGGACTCTTAAAAAACGCCATCATCTTACCATTCTAATAGATCTCGTTGGTTGTATACCTGTATCAATTTTTAAATAACCTCTGGTAATTTTGGATTCCGGCATTTTTTGATTTTCTTTGTCATTGTTTGTTTGTTTGTTTGTTTGTTGTCGTTGTTGTTATCGTTTTTCAAACAGTGTATACGTTGGCTAAACTTTCAATTAGTTTTTAAACAATTATACGCGATTATTTTTCGATTTTTAATTCGGTGCATTTGAAAAAAAAAAATTCAAAATCAGACTATTAAATCTATAACGATAGATTCCGGTGCAAGAATTATTATTTCTAAAAGACATAAACAGTGCAGAGAAGTTTAAAGTTATAAAATTAAAAAAATCAAAATTCGTTTTTCAAAATGCGACGGAAACACATTTTGGCTCCTGCTAATTTTGTGTTATAACTTGTTAAGCTGCTGATTAAAGACATTTGAAAACGTGAAGTAATTCATTAATGTTAATAACAGTACTATACTAATAGTACTAATTAGTGACAACGTTAAGTGAAGTGTATGAAAGGTTCCGAAGTGCAGGCAGGATACCTTTAACATTTTTCGGATAACAGGATATGCGATTCGGACAACATGCCTAGCACAATCAGAGGTCAGTAAACATTCGCCATACCCATACTCATATTATAACCGGCGCATTATACGCGAGTAATTTCTTCTCCAAAAAATGGATTAGTTGTAATTATCCTACGAGGGGAGGGAAAAAAATTTTCAATCGCCTATCCGTGACGAAAATTCTTTCTGCTTTGCTACCAGGTGTAAACCCGAAGCAAAACTTGTACAATCCGTGCATATTTCGCACTAAAGGTTCAATAAATTAGCTTTATATTCTTACTGAGCGAGCGAAATTCTTGGGTCCTAGGGCAATAAAATCGAATTCGGTTAGGTGTCTGTCCATGGCCTTGTCCGTTCAATTACGAGTCATATAGACCGACTGCACCTGTCGGATTAGGTCGCTTGTATTTGGTGTACTAAAAATTATCATTTTTATAATTTAATCGTTAGTAATTAAATATGATCGAAGCAATCGACGACGATCAACGAATACGAGGTCATACAATTGCGTGCGACGCTCGACATAGTATCTGCGTGACACGAAAATTTATCGAAGATTTTAAAAGCCGGGAATATTTACACTGCGGTAACAGTACTCTGACTTGCGGTCGTGAAGGCAAGTTAAGGTCACAAGCGGTCAGTAACACACTACCATTTATACCTCTGGCTTACGATTACCCTCGTCCGTAGACTTTTTGAGACGCGTCTGTACAGATCACCGTTTAAGGAAGTATGTGGGGTGGCTGATCGATGATTTTCCTTTCTATTTTCATTTTTGATAATCATTTATAATCGATCGATTGAAATAATTTCTTGTACTAACGAAAATTTGCATTCAGTAGCGTGGAAAGAAATTTTTTGATAAGACTAAATCAAACGAAATCTCATGGCTCGGTTATTAACAATTGTTATAAAACTTGGAGCACAAATACTAAAAAATTATGTCGCTTTTCCCAGATGATTGTCTGTTACGTTTCGCCTATTTACAATTTTTTTGTTCACGTGACTCTATTTCTTCTTTAGGACGTTGATGGCTGTGAGTGACTATTCATTTGATTTATTTTTTCCTTCGCAAATCTGCATACATGTGAGGCGGAAAAATAACGGCACACTGTATTATGGGAACTTTCTGAATAAGCTGTAGAACTGCTTACGGTATATTTTTATAACAGTCTTGATTAATAATCGGTCGATAAATACGTTTATAAAATTTAAATGACTTTATAACCGTTGTTGATTTTGGTAAAAATTTTGGTAATCACCCGATGTCATTCTATACCCGCACTTCGCTACGCCCGCCGTATATCGGAACAATTTCTCCCAGCTCACCGAAATTGTACATAAATTTTTATCTCTGCATTCAACTGAACGCGGTAATTATTGGTACGATTACATGTTTCGGTGTAAATTTATCAATTTATAATCAGCTGTAGAGCCCGGTTAATTATAAATGAGATTTGAATTATTACGCGATCGAGGTGTAGGTATAATATGATGTACTCTAAAGATATGCAATTCCTAGCTCTATATGCCATGTATATGTAATCGAGAAATCGAAGCCAAATAGCAATAATATCCCGAGGCGTGTGATGAATAAATAATAAAATGAATACGATTTCTATATCGAACGCTTAGCGGTGGTGGTGAATTGAGTTTATTTGGGATGCAGATTCCATGCATGGATGGGTATACTTATACACACGTACATATCCTTGTATGCTAAAATCGATGTACGAAATGTTTCTTTATCGTGCACGGCGCGCGCGAATTCAATTAACATAACTATCTACCACTTTTTGACCTAACTCAATCCAACCGCGGAACTGCATACGTCATGGAACAACAAAAATATCAATCGTGTCATCTCTACCTCCATGCATATTCATACCTTGTGAACTCCATGAAAAATATAGTTAAGTATCGGTGCGAGGCATTCCACACCAAATTAAATAGCCAGCCGTTGCCCCGCACCAGATTTCACTTTTTTCTGGAATCTCTCTTTTGGTTTTTGCCCGGAATCATCCTCACCCCTAGAACCTCCGATGCGAAATCTATGCCTCACACGTCTATATCTTCGCGTCTCGTTCCACCTGTTCGAAATCGATTCCGTCTGCCCACGAAAAGAGGTAAAATAATAATGAATAACGGCGCGGTGTGTATTCTATGTCGAAAGGTCGTTTTGGCCCGTAAGCCCGTGCATGTGTCTCGACGTCGTCCTCGGTCCTTTCCGACGTAAAGTTTCCACGTGAAAATCTTCGGCAAGCCTACCGAATGTGGATATACCTATGTACAGACGTATGTAAGATATAACCGCGCTGAACGTATAGCAGGTGGCAAAGACCTTGTTTGCACGAAATCGATTGCGAAGGTAGCTAGATGATATTAGGTAGTCGTATACGCGTACGAGAAACTACAGCCTATCGAGTATACCGAGTTAATACGGCCTGGTTGGCGGCCCGGCACGGCAATGGATTGAACCGGGCTGTACGAAACGAAGAGAACGAAACTAATTGTAAGGAAGGAAAAAAGGAAAGAAAGAAAGAAAGAAAGAAAGAAAGAAAGAAGGAAGGAATAAGGAAGGAATAAGGAATAAGGAACGAAGCAAGGAATGGTATAGCAGGGCCTTCGAGGCCTCTGTGGTTTCGGGAGTCCAACTTCACAAGACCATACCGGCAAGGTGGTGGACGTGGACGTGAACGTGAACGGTGGACCCTGGTTCAACCACGAACGAACAAAGGCCACGGGGTCAATGACCCCGTACAACATCATGCGTTAGAGCCAAACCCGCCTTCGGCTAGAGAAGTCGTAGGCATAACCAGTGTCGTTTTCTCATATCTTTTACTTTGCCTATACGTAGTATATTCCTGCACCTTGATATCGCAGCTATGCAGGAGCTGGGAGGACATGCTGCACAGCTGTTGAATTTAAAAAAAAATAAAATAAAATAAAATATCTAGCTGCTCACGTGTACAAGGTAGCGTGAAACTCTGGTTTCGATCGGAAATCTCTGTGGGAAAATTTCGTCATGCGAATATCATTTTCCATGTTCAAAAACTACGAGCACTCGTTGTCGATTATATCTCCGTGGGGTTTTCCGGGTAATCGATCGACAAATTGCGATGAGATTATTTTTATTCCAAATTTTTGGTTTCTGGAAATTGATCCATAAAAACTGGGCCGGTGGCACATCGAAATCCTACGGGGGAAATGGAACTTGTGACGATCTATAATTCCGACTTTGTTTTGTCTTATTGGGATCTTATAATCGATACCCATAAGACAAACGACGAGTGACATGAATGAATAATTATTAATTTTTTTTTAGTAAGGTATGCGCGTTGGTTGAACTTTGTCTAAATATAGATAATACTATGGGTGTAAAATTTTACCGCGTTATATCCGCGCATAGCCTATACCGTACATAATTGTGACTCATTATGCTGCAGCGTTCGCTACACTTATAACTTACCTTTAATGATCTTCGTGTAATACGTAGGTATAACTATACGATGTACGTGTATAATTAATATACATGCACAACCATACGAAGCGCGAATTTGTGGCTGACCAGGTACCTGCACCTATACTCCCAATTATACCGCGAACGCGATAATTATTATCGTCATGCAGGTGGCAAATTTTACCTCATTAATGAAAAAAGAAGGTAACGTTCAAAATTCCTCGTATAATGTTAGCTGTACAAAATCGTTTTTCATCAGATTTCAACCGCCAACTAGCACGAATTTGTTCAGATATTCTATATTTAATCGAGTTATGCTACAGAGACGGAGATATAAAAAAATTAAATCAAAAAAAAAAAAAAAGGAAAAAGTGCGGGGATATATATATAATTCACGACTGACTGACTCTCTCGTTGAATTGCGAATAGTTTGCGAATCGTACAAGTTCGTTAACCCTTTTAGACCGCGTGGTCGCGATGTTATCGCCGAATTAGCGGCCCGCACGGTAGTATAGCGCCTATGTAGTTATATGGTACTCGCGTTATTGTATGTAATGAATGTACAAATATATGCATATGTATGCACCTATGTACATTTGTATTGCAAATCCAGACGCAATCGTACATACCTACACGACAAATTTTTTCGTTTCATTCGATATCGATGATAATTTTTTTTCCTCCGCATAATAACTAACGAAGGAAATTAAATCTCAAAGATTTGGTCTGGCCGTCGGAAAAGCACAGTTTCGCAAATTTTCTTTGTCATATCTGCTGGTAATGCTCAGATTTATGAAATCGAAAAAATTTGGGGGAATTTTTCAATACGCGCGGACTAGCAGAAATAGAAACGTCAAATTAATCATGACGAATGAAGGGATGAATGAATGAATTTATTTTCGGTTTACGTATCTGTCGCTGAAAAATCCCTACAGGTATATTAGGTATCGATTTCCTAGTTTCGCGGTTCGCACGCGATGTATGTACAGGTATATTACAATTTCTACAGATATGTAAAGGTGGTAGGTATCGTAATTACAGAGTGTGTAGGTATATGAGGTAGGTTGGAATTTGGAACGGATTGAAAAGAATATGAGGGCTGATCGAGAAACGAAAGAAGAATAAGAAAAAAAACTTGTATAACACGGTGATCCAGCACTTTATAAAAGTCGTATGTGTACACGATAAAAATGATATTCGGAAAACGCCACCCATACGGTCTTCAAATATTTGAATAAGCGACGGTGAAGCCTCGTCAATTTATGACAGACGATGGATATTTTTTTTCAAGGAAACGTATAGTTCCGAATAATGATCGAAGAAAGTAGGCGTTAATAATTCTTAGATATATAACAGTAATTAAAAAAATCCTGAAATCTCCGTCAATCAGAATTGATATCCAATCCGGGATACAACTATAGAAATTATATCCGTTGTCTTTAGCGTCGACATTGCGTCAGTCTTTGAAAATTCATTAATTACGATTCACCCGGTATACCAACGGGGTGGGGCCAATGACCCGAATGAAAAAGAAGGATTCAACTTGGCGTGACCGATGTTGCTGGCTCAAGTTACGTAATCGTCAACGACCTAAGGATGCGATAGGTCCTACAGGTCCTGTATACCCAAATTTATATACATCTATGGATTATTCACAAACATGCCCTGTACATAGCATATATAGGTACACGTACACATCTATTACTATTAAATTAATTCTTTTATGTGCCTAACACTTTTTCATCTGCATGTATGTGAGCGTAGAGGTATAAGCCAGTTTTATGCCGACACTAATTTTTAAGCACAGGGATGATAAGGGTTATAATATAAATCGTGACAGAATCCAACTATTTGAGTGTACCGGTAGGTACATACCTGTCTTATGTAATGACGCAAGTTTGGCGTATTATAACAATAAAAGGACGAAGTTGAGATTAAGGAGGTAAAAATCGTTGCGTATATATTTTCATGCTACGGCGCCAATGGAGATCTGCCGTGAGATAAAACACGCGGGTGGTAGCCGGCTACTGACCTCTGGCCACGCGGATCGTAACACCAAATATTATTCACTTCGATCTTTCTTTATCTTTCTTTTTTTTCAACTTTTCCTTCTCTTTTTCCCTGGCTTATACCGTAAAGATCGATTAGAGGGTCGACTCTTCAGATTTTCAAGTAGCCAGTCGTCGTCGCAATACTTTTTTCGGATTCTAAAAAACTTGGTTACTATCTTCGTATCGTACGTCGAAAATAAGGACATAACACCGACAAATTTCTTGTGCAACGATAGTTTCGAATGTGATAAAATAATCGTTCGATTTATTTATTTAACGAAATTGTAAAATAAAATTGGTCGTTTACAACCAAGCGTTCATAGTAGACAGACCGAGTTACATTCCATTTCAATTTGTGTCCCGTACCCATAAAATATTAAATCCAAATTAGCCCCACCTACGGCTACAGATTTTCCTGTAAATTATACAGAAGATGCACAGCGCGGTGCATCTTTATCCTTCCGCGTGCTGCATCGATGCATCGCTTAATTCGGTTGTTCTCTTCTACAAGGTCTACCGGGATTCGAATTTTAGGAATTTAGGTCAAGGTCTACGAGGTACAGAGTCTCCTCCCTTCGAGTCATGGTGAAGGTCTAGCAGCCTCCGCCTTCTTCAGACCAGATTGAACCCAACCTTCATTTTCAATATAAGTACGCGCGGGTTGGTCGTGACTTTGGGACAAGTTAATTTTCTGTAATCTACTTGAATAATTGCCACAATTTTTTTTATAGACTCCAAAGTTATTTGATTTTGATAAAATTTACGAAAATTTGAAAAATTATCCGTCGATTTCGCGTGGATTGCCTCATACTTATAAATCGTACGTAGTACGTGCGAATGACATGATGCGGATAGTTGGGAGCGCACGTCGATCACCATTTCATACGCTGTACATTTTATACTTTACACAGTGATAGAAAACACATCGCGTACGTTTTACAGTTACAAGTCAATTTGTGGTACACGTAGATCGTCGGTTGCTCATAGAAACTCACACATGAAGCGTTAAAAAAGCTGCGTGGGCATGTGGTAATTCATTCTATTCATCGCGATGTTCTATAATACGTGAGGCGGCAAGTTAAAACTCTATAGACTCATGTACGTTACACATGACTGTATTTGCGATTAGGATAAACGTGTACACGACACGGATTAAAAAATACCAACGTATTCGTACGCGAATTACAATCGATATTATACGATTTTAATTAAAATCAAATTATCATAATCGGCGGAAGGTTACGGAGTGAAGAGCAATTTATTTTATGAGTACTCACTTAACATCGATTTCATGAACCTGAAATTTGATCGTGCAGAATCGAAAGATCGAAATTTGTAAAGGGGGAAACCTGTTTCTAATGAGGCGCAAAAATTAGGTGTAGTATTTATATCTGTTGACTCGTAAAATGGGACAAAAAAAAAAGAAGAGAACCGTGGGAAAAACTGAAATTAAGGTACCGAGTGATAATGGTTGTGATCTATGACCTGGCTAATTAAGATGCTGTTGTACGTATACATGTGGTATGTATTCAAGTGTATAACTGTACCGCAATTAATGATGGTCATAGATTAAAACTGTATATTTTTAGAGATAGATCTTCATTTTTCCATATCTCTTTTTATTTCTCCACCGATGCAAGCGCGGCTATTACAGGCGCACGTTGAAAGAAAAAGGTTCTCAAAGAATACTTAATTCGTCTCACTGGAACATCATCGCGTTTTCGCGCAGTTTTTCTGTTCGATTAACAAAATCCTCAGATTTTTTTAATTCGTAATTTCGAGGCGCTCGAATTAATTACACTATACAGAGTACGGCGAGTACGGAAATCAGACGTTGGAACTATTCGCTGACACGTAACTCAATAACGTGCAGCAGTATCCGACATGGAGAAAATAAAGTACAAAAAGACGGCGAAAAAAAAATTAACGTTCGTAAATTGTTAATCGAAGAAAATTACCGTAACGATAGAATGCCATGTTTTCTAACATGATCGATGAATCATTGATCAGCTGTAACATTTATTTTCTTTAAAAAAACAAAAAATAAAAAAATCCACCAATTGACTCGACAAAATTAATTTTTGTTCTTAAAAGAAAAAGTTTTCTTCGATAACGAGCACGGTTCCATCGACTCAGTCAGCAGTTCCCCATCGATACGTGAGGTTCGAATCGTTCAAATCATCATCGTCGTCGTCGTCGTCGACTCTCGGATCGCGTAATGAGTCACGGATACCAGCTAAGTTATATTATACCGTACGCGCGCGCGCCCAGTCATTGAACTTGCCAACTTTATTATACATATACAGCTGCTGCTGTTCAACTCCGGACTACAACCTCTGCACAGCTGATTCCGACTCCCTGCAGTCTGCGATCGCGAGCATTCTCCTCCTCTTTCTCTTCGCTCTCCATTCCCTCTCTTCTATCTTTACTTCTCCTCGATTCTTTCGAACATCCGCGGTTACATCGTCGCGTCATACTTGGTTTCTTGCACTCCTATATAATACCGCTTATCGGAGTCACGCGAACTACTTTGAAGTTAAAGGTCAGTTTATGTGCGAGATTGTACAGAGACAACCGCGTATCCGCTGTAACGTTACGTGTACTTCAGATGGTACGAACGTTTAAACGTTGCGCAATGTTGGATTCCTTTTTTTTTTCAAAATAATTATGTAATTGAACCTGTCATTAAAAGTTGAAAGGCGTTAGTTCTCTTGCTTTCCTCGACTTCCTCATTTGCTCCTCTACTGAAATTCCAACTTGAACACAGGTAGATGTATCTAAATTTTTCGGAAATCATTCGGAAGAGATCGAATCGCTAATCGGGACAGGAACACGCCTCGCAGCCTCGCCATCGCGACGCTGTTACAGCGGAGTCGAGGATTTCGGGGAACCGCGTTACCCTTTTTCGGGGGCCTTGAAATCTAGATGCCCTTCCTATATTACGAGTGAATTCTAATTTGGGCAAGCTACATTCACAGGTAGATAGATAGATGGGTAGAGTTCCCTTGCGCGCATTTGGGTGGAGAAGAATAAAAGAAGGATTCGAAGTTCGTTTGGTCCGCGGTCGAATGTTTTAGGAATATTTCGCTGTTCGGTTGGATACTCTGAGATATTCGACGGGCAGCAAGGTCGATGACCGCAGGTGTTGCCTTGGTTGCCCTTCTCACTTACCTCCACCTCCGACAACGACCAACTTTAACTTCGACTTTGCTGGCGCTGGCGCTGGCGCTGAGTTTCGTTATTCTTTGTGTGCTTTGGATACGCCGAAACTACCCACTAATACATCTTATAGTTATACTATAACGCATAGCGATCCTTCTATAACTCCGTTCTTTCGTTTTATTTCTTATTTTTTCCTCGGGGTTTTTTTTTTCTCTTTTCATTCTTCTTTATCTTTGTCCGCCGAAAGAGTAGCCATGCGGTATATTTTTACCCGCGTCGCGTCATAAAGCCGACCCATACTAAAAATCTCATCGCCAAGTTTATAGTACCAAATTAGACCATGACGACGATTATTATATACCTTGCCTACCTACACGTAGGTGTCATACGTATGTACGAGAGGTTTCTGAGCACGTGTATTTTTCAACGATTTATGGTATTTTACGAGCCACTTTTATAATCGTTTTTACCTCAACGTCCGAACCGATAACCATTAACGCGGTAGAGCTATTCAATTTCTCACGACCTATGTATTAAGTGCGTGCGTATGGTTATACGTCTACTACGTGGGTGATTCATGTCGGAATAAGACGAGAAGTTGATTTGACCGCGAAAATTGAAAGCGAAATTATTGGAAACATCTGACGCAAAAGTGGACTATGTATATGTGCACAGAAATAAGCGATTATGAAACAAGTTTAGCACTTTGGCAATCGCTTCTTCTTTTTTTTTTTTTCTCTCGCTCTCATTCGTTCGTGACAATTAGACGGTGTTCTCATCGACGAGAGGGACTTGTTATTTTTTATTGTTTCGAACCTGGTTTTTGTTGGATTGACTGAAAAATAGTTTTGTGTATCACGGGTGCGCGGGGACGTCGTCTTGTTGGTACAACGACCCCGGTGGTGGGTGACCAGAGTGGTGCGGCGTATGAGGGACCACCTGGTCAAACCACCTTCATAGTCCTACGATCCCATACCATATCCTCATGCGCACGTATCCTTCCTTATTCTTTAGCTTCCTTTATACCCGCTTTCGTCCGACAGCAGCAGCAGCATCACATCCATAGTCCCTACGATCCCATGCTTTATAGTTTACACGCTTACCCGGAATTCTCAATATCCAAGGGAACAAAAAAAAAAAAAAAAAAAGAAAATCAGCTCCTCAAGATCCCCGTGCAGGTACATACCTAATTCTAACCATCTGCTACGAAAGCGCCACCCACAAAGGTCTATAAACACGGAAGTTGGGTTTAAGGAAACTTGTCCCTGGCGCAGGAAAACCAATTTTCGTATTCTTTTTTTTTTTTTTTTTTTTTAATGATCTCCGGGACTCATTTATTGTTCGTAATCCACTCCGCCTTTTTTTGTCCGAAGAAATTTATTTTCAAGTTCCTATACGGTTGGCAACAAATTTTTTTCCAATTCTGAAAAGTTTATTTGCCGATGTCGTGTAGAAATAAGCTTTTGTACGAGAAGATGGAATGAATGAAAAAAATTCAAGTAGCCAAGACAAAACTAAAAGGTTAACTTTTCCACCCCATCGACCACCGTCCACTCTCCCTCTTTCTCTCTCGTTTTTAAAATTACAGGATCTTTTGGCTTGTATGCAATTAAAGCCGCATCCTTTCTCGGGATAGTACGAATTATGTAACGGTTTATTTTTCACGCTCGAGAATTTGGTTTTGTTTTTTTCTGGAGATCCCTGACGCGAGGTGGTTGGGTTATATGTTGGATCTGCACTTTTCCCGCCCAACTTTTATAACTTCCTCGAGATGGATCATATATTATATTCGTCAGTTCATTTGGCCGCGTCGTTGCCTGACCGCTTCTTCACTGTTGCTTCTTCTGCTTCTGCCTCTCCTTTAGTTTGCTGGTTGAACGGGAGTTCCCGGTAAGGGTCGTGATGGTCCACGTGCTTACTCGCAGAGGTCATTGACCCATCTCAACGCGCTGCCCGAATCAGAGAGCCTACGGGTCTTCTTCTTTTGCCATCCGCCAATTATTTGTGCTTAACAATTTTTTTTCATTTCTTTTTTCCGCGAGATGTTCTTCGGTTCTTTTTTTTGTCTCTTTTGTTCGCTGAAAATGAACAGAATAAATAGTTTTTCAAGTTAAGATCCATTTTTTTTTTTTTTTTTTTCAATGCAACGTTTTGAATCAATTAGCAAAATCATCCTAACATTTATAAGTTATAGTCGTTATCGTTTCTATTATTATACCCTCAGATTATTTGAGCAATGTACGTATATACCTATGCGAGGCGTATATGGATGGAAACATTCAAAAATAAATGGAGTTCGAAGTTAGTTCCTGTAACATAAAATCCGTCAAACTATTTGCCGTTAAAAATCTCACAATCAGTGTATGATGTTCAAACAACGTATACCTGAATATGTGTCGTACGTATATAAAGATAAGGTGGTAAATGGATGCATTATATACCTACAGATGAATACATGTATAAATATTTACATGCCATGTGTGTAAAACCACATATATTTGAAAAAAGATTGTCGCACGTCCCTATAACGCGACCCACGTTTTTCAAACCGCGTGAGTTCGTTTTTTTATTTTATTTTTTTTTTTAATTCAATACCGTACCACTGTATCTCGATATAATTGATGTACACGTTTAAAAAAAGAAACCATAAAAACCATGAGAAAAGTTGCGGGAATATATTCCTGAAGAAGAAATGCATTTTATTAAATTTATTTTTGAAACCGATCACAATGAACAGAGAACTCAAAAAAATCTATTCAACAGTCCCCGAAATATTTGAATAAAAAATTTTCAAAACGATTCATAGGTGAATTACGAAGCTCGAGGTCTATTTGTCTTTTCGTTCTTTATACCGTACGTTGCTATGTACAACAGCTGGAATTAATACATAGATGTGCAGCGTTTATAGAAAAATTCTTCCACCTCGAACCGACGGTGAGAGCGGAAGCTGCAGATCAGATTTGATTTTCTGAAGAGAAAAATAAAAAGTAAAAAATTGTGCTGTCTGGGCTGAGAAATTTTATCTGCGGCATTTACCATGATTCGAGGAGATGAGAGTAAATTGCAAGTTATCTAAAGTAAAATCCGGTGCACCGTTTGAAAATGGACAGTAACGGTTTCGGTAGACGAGGCCGCTTCTCGCCGGGATATAACGGACTTTATACAGCCGCATCCGATTAGAATGCTTGAGCCCACCCGCTGCTGATGCTGGACCACTAGCGCTTCGAATCTTTGATCTGGCGATCCGATGGCCCGCGGCGCCGATGTATTATAGACTCGAAGTTTATCATGCTAATCGTGACTCAACATCAAATTCTTATTTGCTATTTACTGTTTACTTTATACGTCGTTATTAACTTCTACAATGGAATATACATACAATTGATCATCACACCTCCTTCGCACTCCTGAAAAAATCAATTAATTAATACGATTATAAGAAATAATGGACAAAAAAAACATCAAAAGTTTCATCAGTTTCGAACCAACGCTACGTATGAATCGTGATTGCAAATGTGTCTAGAAATTTGTTCCGAAATTTTTATATCGTGACTAATTGCAGGTTTCAAATCACAGAAAAATAATCTCTAACCGTTAGTCACTCCCCATTATTATGCGATGTGAACATTGGTGTATTATATGCGTACGGACATACTTATGTATATAGCTAATACATAATCCATTCCGACATTCTATACTCGTACAAGTTCTATCTACGCATTATACTTTGGGTTCGTCATTCTCCACGGAGTCAAAAAACTCCAACAGCTGATGATGCAAAATTAACACGAGCGAGACTTCCCACTCAATTTCTCTACGTAGGCTGCATGTAATGTTAATATGTCGAGATTTACTTTGACTATACGAACTTGTCGCCATTTTTGCCGCTTGTGCAAGTATTGAGCATTCCATGCTGAATTCATCGAGCCCGTGACCCTGACCATTCGAAAAATAAAATAATACAAATTCAACACTTTTTTCATATTGAATAAGCTTCGACCTGAACATCTCGAGAAATTTTTCAGTAGTCATGCGGAAACGGATAGTAGGATTCTCAGGTTTTCTTTTATATTCGGAGGGATTTGAATGTTCATAAAGTGGATTTCGGAAGGAATCTTCTTCCCTACGATATCCACCGCACAGCAGTCGTGATAATGATCGGGGCATGACGATAGTGAAATTTATATTTATGTGTATCAAAGGGTGGCCAGCGGTGTTATGACAGCCGCCCTTATATCCAAACACCGAGTTTTCTCAATGATTCATAGAAATGTACGCTAAATAAAATCCATACACATATGGCTAGGCATAATATCCATCGCGTTGTAGAAACAGTAATTTACAGGCACCTTGCGAATGAAAAGCATTATCAAAGTCGTTACGCCATCGCGTGTGTTGCAGGAAGCTTGCGCGCTTTTTTCAGCTGATAATACAGTTGACAATAATATCATGCCTCTGAGCTTATTTTTCATTGATTATTATTTTATTTATTTACTTATTTTTGAAAAAAATAAACCCTTTCTTTTTATTCATACAGAGCTTTTCCTACTTCTCTTCTTCCTCACAAAAAGTACACTGCTCACTTTTCGGAATTTGTCTTCGAGTGAGCTTTCACAATTTTACTTGATTTCCTTTTCCTTTGTATAACACAATGGATCATGAAAGTTATACTATAGAAACGATACTAAATAATTCCGATTGAATTCCGTAGTTTCTTATTTCTGCAATGAACAATAATCAAGGGAAAAATTATATCAATTTATTTGACCGATTTCTTGAAATTTAATGCAATAGGAAACAGACGTGCTTCCCGCATGCGTTTACCTGTCCCTTACGACCTGCAATTTTATTTTGGGGGATGATGTCGGCCTCCAACGCGTGTACGCGGTAAAAAGGTGAAACGTGGAGAAATATTATAAAGGTAAAACACACATACGCGTATAAGAATCGTATTTTTGTTCATGCGCAGTAGGATTAAATTGACGGTGGCAAGAGGCAACGAGCTTTCGGCGGAAGGGAAAGGAAGCAACGTACCGTATTTACAATACATACACGGGGTGGAAGCGCGGAGACCCTGGATCGAAGTAGTGCGGGCTTTCGGGCGCAAAGCGCATGCACGGGATCTTCGGGACTCCAAAGGCCGGTTTACACTTTATTGCTCCGATGCACTACAGGGGTGACTCAAACGCCCACGCCCCGCAACAAAAATACCTCCCGCATCCCTCCGGAGAAATGATATAACCCAAGATATATTCGTTCGAAATGGATTTCCTTTTTTTCTCCCTTCATTTTGGAAACTGATTGTGGAAACACGGAAAATTTCGATCGAGTTTTCTCAACGTTGAAACGATTTTTCAATTCTTTCTTCTACGATTTCAAAAAAAAACTTCTTTCTCTCGGAAGTATTCGTTTGCCTCACCGATAAAAAAACGAAAAACTTCCCAATCGATTCGTGGATATTTATCTTGATTTTTTTCTCTCTACGGTGCAACGCAATGCAATGTTTGCGCTATACGGAATAATTCACCGTTAGTTTGTTTAAAAATATTTAATCTGTATGCGCAGCGTGTGATTCTCGGTTACAACGTACTACAGAAATTCAGTGGTGTAAAAGATTATAAAAGTTTGTGAAAGATTTTCGTCCTGCGTAATCCCAGGGTGCGAATCGATGTTTGTTCTACGTATACAAAAATTGCACGTCCCAATTGTCACGGCTGATTTGGAGCGGCTAGGTTTTATAAATATTCTCCACCACCAGCTGAGACGAATGATTCCGTACATAATGCACTAGTGACGTGCAGGGGAAAAGTGCATCGTTGAATCGATACACGTGCACCAACGGGAATAACGTGACCCGCAAAGCCTGCACGAAAGTAAAAGTAGATAGTTAACCAACCACGAGTCGCATGGATATCTAGTAATCGCGATTTCCGAATTTGACGATGACTAGCCGCCTAGCCGCGCTAAAAAAAAAAAACAGCTGATCATTTTTGCAAATTTTAATCACTCCAAAAAATAAAAATTGCGGGAGGAAATTGAAGAAACTCTTTTTGACGATTCGCTAAAAAAGGGAAAGAAATCGTCGGAACGATCTTTGGCGAGGCAGATAAGGGATGAGATTTGAAAATTATCTGTTATCTGAAGGGCACCCAACCCCTCAGGTGCGGTATATATAAAATCGAGTGTAAGGTGGCCTCTCTCTCGGAACAGGGCGCACCGGTGGCATCCAGTGGCTGAAATTCGCAGCTATCCTACGTTTCTCCACAAGTGCACCACCGAAACGAAACACCAGTTTCGCCAACCCTCTGGGGTGTCCCATGAAATAAGCCATCGATAATCAAACGCTAAAACAAAACAACAAATCGAACGGTAAACAACAAAAATTAAAAATTAAAAATTCAATGTTGAAGAAGAAGGAACCTCATCGGTAAATAAATGAACAGAATTAAAAAGAAACCAAAATAAAAAAGGAAACGAAAGAAAAAAAACAACTTTTCAAGCTTAACAATAATTACACCGATAAAAGAAGAAATAGGAACGGAATAAAATTGTATTGAAATAAGTTGTAGAGGCAGGTTGGAAAATTTCTCACAAACAAAAAACGGGCGAGCTTTTTAATTATAAAGTATAATTAATAAAAAGTGGTCGTGTAGGCGACGCGTAATAGTTGACACTCGATATAATATTAAGCTTCTCTGCTGCTGATATAGTGCTTTCTTTCTTGTATACTATCATAACATAGTAATAATAAAAATATTAATAATAAAATAATAACAATGGGGAAGGATTTTTATAAATCAATCGAAGATCACGTCATGCTTAAAAACTCGCTGGTGCAATTGATATCACCAACGGAGGGTGAATTTCTCGAAATTAATGTGCAGTCGTTAAAAATCATGAAATTACACAGTTTTGTTCGACGTTTCGTGACACGTATTTGGTAGTGTGTGTGCGATTGTGCGTATGTGTATTTTATTTTGTCCATCGCTTTTTGCTTTCATTTATTCCGAACTTTATTCCGATGGAAGACTAACAATCGTGATTATGTCGGTCGAACTTGAACGATTTTTGAGATAATTTAAAAAAAGAGCTGATCATAAATTTTCGTATCTGCGATCGGGTGAATTGAATGGAATCAACGAAGTGTTCGACGTTGAAGAGGAATAATTCTGTTGGTGTTTCGAGGAAAGAACTAATACCCTGAGAAATTAAATAATTTCATACGGACAATGAAGCTGATAACGATTTAAAATATAAACGGGAAAAACAGGGGAAAAAGCGCAAAGCGAGGCGGTCATAACTCTGGTTCTAGTAACCTATTGACTTCTTTTCCCCTGCAGCCTGTCCCGGCCTAGCCTTACCTCACCTTATAACCCACCCTAACTACCCTCGTTCTATGACATAAAAGTTAGACTCAAAGTTAAAGGGGCCGAGTGATTATGTTGTCATCGTAACAGAATTGAAAATTTGGTTTAGAAAATATAGAAGAAGAACTAAAGAACTTGACGAAAACAAGTGCATTTTTTATCTTCGATTTGAAAATAGTCAATTATTCTTTCGATCGTGTATGGATATTTGAAAGAAGAAAAAAGGAAAGAGCAGAGCATATGCTTAGTACGTCATTATGTAGCGTAGATCTTCGAACATAGGGTCTGATTTTATGATTTCAATATTATCGGAGTATAATTGAAAAATCTAATTTACTCTACACACCGGCATGACTGCTTGAACTTTGTTAAGAGAAGACTGAAACTCTAGGACTGAAATTCTACCATGAACGACATGGCCTTAAAGTTCAATCCCTATTTAAGTAGCTGTTGAAGGTTATCCACTCCACTCTACTCCACTCTATACTACTCTACTCTACTTCCACGGGATGAAAAAAAATATTATTCCAAATGCCACGGGGAATAATGTTATACATATTACATTATAATAACCTATAGAATAATAGGCGATCGAAATTATATTCAACGCGCCGATACTTTGATAGAAAGAAAAAAGAAAAAAAAAAAAAAAAAAAAAACACCACCCCATTGTAACGTATAATAACTGAATTAAATTCACCCCAAATAATCAGAAAATAATACAAACGATTTAATAATCAATGAATATAAGTAATTCTGATAATAATATTAATGATGATACGTATCGTAGTTGAATTTCCACTCTTGATCTGCATTAAAACGCAGTAATACAAGTAATGATAGATAAAATATATAGACTCTATTATATATAGTTGCCATATACGTATACAAGTATGAATAAAATAATATACCGCGCGCACCCCTCGTATTAAATGACATTTTAATTATACACCACATCGAAAGCTCGATTGAATTATTAAAACTTATTGGAGCTTCTAGTCGAATTTAAACTATACAACTATAATAGAGTAAATTATTGACGTTACTATTCACCGATGACTCTCGAATTGTCGTTATTTTAATTGAAAAACAAGGAACAAACAATAATAGAACGAGTAAATAATATTAACAAAAGTAATAGTAAATAAATAAAACATGGCGGAAGTAGCAGGAAGCCCAGCTTCCGCATCTGCCGCGGGAAGCCCCCAACAACCGCGACTTCAGCAACAACAAACTAGACAACAAACCCAACAGCCCCAACATCCGACACCAGATATCAGTAGCTCGCAGCTAACTTCACCACCGATTACGGGAACAGGTATTATTCTATTTCATTCCTCACGATGTTGTGATTGTATTGATTAAGTGAGACATGTAACAAGAAAAATCTCTATAACCCCCCAAGTATGATAATGAGTTTGAATACGGATTGGAGGGGATTCCAAGATGCACGTGGATTCAAAGAAAAGGGTTTTCGTAAAAGCGTAACACATCATATATATTAGCTAATTACTGCGAGCCTGAAGAAAAATGAGAATAATAAAAATACAGTAAAAAGTATTTGATGTTTTGCCGCGGGACGATGTTGGTTGGTAAACAATATGAAGCAAACGTAAGTAATAAAAACGTGATCAACGGTGGGAGCCGTTCAAAAGTGTGTGTTGGCGGCTAGCGGATCTGCTCGCGGATCTGTCGGTCAAGTAACGGAGTAAAATCGGTCCCGCTATAAGAGCTGCTCGCGCGAAGGCTTGGCGTGACGTGTTCTGCCGATCACCGTTAGCTTTTAGTCTTGTATTTACAACGGCGAAGTCTGTTGCCGCTACTGTTGCCGCTGCTTTTGCTGCACGTGACGACGACGACGACGACGACGACGGCGTACGTCGACTCATCAAGAATCAGAAATCGCGTTACATCCAACCAATACCGATACTCCGCAGAGCTTTTACACCATATCTCATACACATATGTACTAAGAAAGTTTATCGCGAAACGCGAACGTTTCAACTCTCACGACCATCGCACGGAAACTCTCCTCGTCGCTTTGATATCCTAGGGCACCGAACAACTCCATCCTTGCTAATAAAGGCAATTTATAAAACTCAACGATGTCCCGTTGCTTCGCGATGATGCCGAATCGTTTCGCGAATCGCCATTACCTTTTGCTCACGGGTATCCCGAGTAGATTAGAAGAGAGTGGAAGGGAGCGAGTCGCAGGGGTGAAACACATCGTCTGATAAAAATCAATCAATTAACAACGATATGGATGTGACGTGGGCAGCTTTGGCTGGCAATTTCTGTACTATACGCGATATTATGATCCATAGAAATTTAAGGAGAAGAAATTTTAATTAATCCATGTTACGACATGGTACGTCAGAAAAGAATTAGGAGCGTGGGAAATTCAATCCCTTTGATGGAGTTCAATCGCGTCGCCAACTCTCGCAAAAAATATAATAATAACAACGACGATTACAACGATGAGCATAGATTTTCTAAGTCCCTCGTATATTTTCGGTATAGTTCTGCTTTTGAATTGAGCCGATTATTTAAAAATGGGAAAAAAGCTGCTGCAGTTATTCACTTGATAATAATTGTTCCATGTGAAACCGAACGTCAACGAATAATCGATAAATTTGCCCACTAACATTATTACTCATGTCAAATGTATATAAATGCGTAACTTCACCTATGGTTGAAAATAAGGTTTATCGTGCGATGGTGTAGATTCATACACACAGTATGTGTTACTCACGTATCCGGAAAGATGCGTTTCAGGATTGCGGTAAAACCTAGCACTCCGGTATACCTATAGGTATATTCCGAGTTAGGTGTACCGCTATTTATTTATATATATCTATATATATGCCTTTTTTAGCGGCGTGAATTTCATACGGTGAAAATTTACCGTCATTCATGGAATGGACGTGTGATGTTGTACGTGTGTGTGTATAAAAATACACGTATGACGAAACTGCATCGCGCAACAACCTTATACATGAATCTATAGTATAATCCGACTGCAGCCGAATGCAGGTCGATCTAAACCGTGTTAATTTTTTTGGTTCCCCTACCAAAGCTCATCCGACAAACTTACGAAGGTGTCCGAATAAAATGACGAGCAATTTGGGTAAATGACTTACGGTATTTTCAATTGAAGCCTGCGCGTTTTTAGATTTTACGTGCGTGCGCGCAGATTATATCATGTGCGCGCGGCTATTACAAATTTTAAGGTTTCCCCCGATACACATAATGCTCTAAAAGGCTCGAATGACACGTGAATACGCGCACGCACCGAGAAACCATTTTTATATTTTACTTTCATTTTTTTCTCTTTTTTTCTTCTACTGTTCGTTTAATTCTATACCATTTGTTAAATGAACCTGTACGTTTCCTTTTTTTATAGTTGTTTTTCTTTTCCTCCGTTTTTACAGTTATTATCATGTATTCAAAAATAATCGCATCACTGACACCAATCTATTACACGTGGCAGGTGATTCGCCGGTCATCCGATTGGAATTCATCGTCTTTAA
Source organism: Athalia circularis (assembly GCA_963978495.1). Lineage (NCBI taxonomy): Eukaryota > Metazoa > Arthropoda > Insecta > Hymenoptera > Athaliidae > Athalia > Athalia circularis. The sequence continues at coordinate 14,642,603 of OZ021698.1, read as the reverse complement.
CGGGTATATTCGACGATTTATTGTACTTTATGACGAGCCCGAAAATTCGTATAAAAATAACGAGAAAATATTGAGAAACCCTGAATTATATTATTTCATACCCGATGAAAATAAAATGAAAAAAAAAGGAAGTATCGCCATTAATTTACTTGGAATACATCGTTTTTCTAATGGATGTACGGTAATCATCGATCGTTTCTCGATAAATCGCTAGGCGGCGTCCGCGATGATAACCTACCGCAGTGACAGATGGTTGAGCATAAATCGACCAAAGTTTTCTCATATTAGAACTATGAGAACGAGCGTGACTTGTAGAAGCTTAGAGCTTTTAAAAAAAAAATATGTACGAAGTCGACGAGATGGAAATTCATGCGCGATTCCAACCCTTGGCCGATAGTCGAAGATATTAGAATGATCGTGCCGATAGACTTACGATTATAAATTACATTGTGGGAAGTAGTTGACTATGCGGCGTATAAAATGTGAGACGAAGCTCCGCTTCGCGTTTTTTTAGTAATTTTACTATCGATATATTCGGTAGCAGCGAAAATCGCGTGTTGCTAATCCTATGACTGGTATGAGATAAAGATGTTTGGAAAAGATCTTAAAAATAACTGAAATTTTCAGCCACCGAAGGTATTTGCCAAACGCGAAATAAGCTCGCGCCCTATACAGCACGTGGCTCCCTATAAGCAGGCGAGCTTAGAGAGCAGAGCTTAGGGAAGACTTGGGGAGGAATCAAAGTAAAATCAAAGTATTATTGATTTAGTCTTGCCACGCGCCCTTGTGCGGCGTATTGTTAGCCCTGTGATCCAATCTATACACGATATACTCCTGTACCTATACGGATATGGTGCATTCCATGACTTATCACCTCTGCTTCACGGACCGCACCACATTAGCTCTTTTTTTTATTCATTAAGTTGGATCGGATACGTATGTGCACATCGATATCTGACAATAGCTAGACTCTGAGATGATTATTGAATGATTAAACAAAAAATGCTCATTCAGCGTAAACTATTCGCGAAACCGAAGCGTCTTCGTCAGAAAATTTCAATAATACATTTAAATGATGAATATAAAAAAAGGTTGTCGAATGAGACGTCGGCGACCGCAAACTACCGTTCGAATGTTGAAATAAAAGCTACAAGTATATATATTCTTTGCTATAATATGTTACCCGTTATTCTCGTGGGTTGAGATTATCTGGAGAAGAAAAAAAAAATATTAAACGAAAGAAAGAAAAATATTCTAATCCGTTTTCTTGCGGATCTCCTGCACAGCGTAGTCTGCAGAATCATATAGGTATAATCTATAAAATCCCGTTGATATCAGCTGTACGGTATGTATAATAGTTTGTTGATGGTTGCAGAAGTTGCAATTGGGCAGAGCTAGTTGGATACTCGGTTGGATATAAATGCGACTGTACAAAACTGAAATTACCTCGTTAGAATTATGATTGTTATGGGATATTGTCGCGGGTCATCGCAGCGGATATATAATATGAAATATACGTATACATCTGTACGTACCTATATATTCAAGCACTAATTATATTTACGGCTGACTAATTAATCAGAACGTTATATAGGAACACTAATGGCGACAGATCGATCCTGCATAAGCATTCCCCCGCACCCTTGCTACGAAACTAAAAAAAAAAAAAAAAAAAAAAAAAAAAAAAAAAAAAAAAAACGGAGAGATGATAGAAAAAAAAGAGAAAACTGAAAATAAAAGAACAAAAAATTGGGATTATATAATGCATCGTATTATCAAGTCTGACAAAAATTTCCTTCCCTTTTTTTTCTCAACTTATTTTTTCTTCCATCCCGCGAAGCTCATGTTCGATCGGTTATTTCATCCGAAAATTATGACGGATTTCAATAATTATTTCCTTTTTTCAGGGTATTAAGCTTATGATACATTTCTATCCGTGCATCTATAAATTATTTAGGGCAAGAGGTCGATGTCCGACAACCTTGCAAGGCCGGTCATCCTCTGGTATATAAATTTACAACGTATTCGTATCGTCCGTTAGATAACGCTGGTATTCCCGTTTAAAATGGGCGGCAAAACTGTACTACCGAACGAATATTTAACCATTCTTACTCCGTTGGTAAGTCGAACAACTGTTGAACGAAATAATAATAACAATGATTATTATAACAACAACATCCATAATAATAATGAAAGTCTAACCACGCTACCCTACCGACCGAAAAAGAACCGCGATTTTCAACGCGCGAAGAGTCCAAGAAAGACTCACGCGATTCCTCGACGTGTACGTATGTATTTTATCTCTATATATAACTGAAACTTCGGTATATATGTATAGCCAATATCGTGTCGTCCTGGTGTGGGGTAATCGCTTGCGACACGTCGATGAAGCAACGCCAGCGCTGCTGCTGCTGTTGCTGCTGCTGCTGCTGTGTCGTAACAAGACATTGACTCGACGTTTACGACTACTGAATGAAAATGTTGTTAGCCTCGGAGAAATACGGGATGCGAAATTCGCGAAGACTCGCAGATATGATACAATCGAATGGCGTTATTACGATCCAATATTTTTTTTTTTTTCAACATTTTATTTCCTCACTATGATTACATTTTCTTTCGTACAGTAAATCCGATTCGGGCTGATTTAAAAAAATCGATTCGCACCTTTTGGGTTTTTTAAATTTTTCATCAGTCTCCGATGTGACGATCATTCTCTGTTTGACCGGTGCCGATTTCTCGCCACATAGCTGATATTCATTACATTATTTTAGGAAAGTTGACATTTTTTTCTCAAAAATCTACGCAGCAAAGGTGAATACATTTTTCCGTTTTTGACCATTTTTTTTCTACTCCCATATTCGGAAAACTTTTTGTACAATTGACGAAGAAAAAGAACAAATAATAAGCCGGCCGGATTAAATATTTTTTATGATGGTTTTTCAAACCACCCTTATTATTTTTTATTCCTCAAAGGATAAAAATGGATAATTTAGACAGTGATTGCCGCTGCATGACATTTTTCTGCTTTGTTAATTCTGCTCCAAAAATTGAAGGAAATAACTGGAACAAACGGCAGGAGCTTGAGCCGTTGTACGGGAATTTTGGACGTACGTCGCGCGTCGTCCTGACGAAGTAGTACACGGTACCGTTGCCAGCAACCACTTTTCCCACCGTTCGTTTGTCTAACTGTAACGGCGTCGTAGCTGATGCTGCTTCTATGAAACTTTTGGAAGGGATTGTGACGTCGGCCAAACCGGGAATCAGTGATTATATAAGGCGATAACTGTTCTCGCCGGTCACGAAGCGAGCTGCGAGAATCTTTTCTTATTTTTATTTTTATTTGTTATTTTCACTTTATTTTATCTTATTTCATTATTTCTGTTCCACGCTTCATATAATACATCAGACAATTATTTTTTTGTTTTTCATCTTAATTTCTTCGTTTTCGGTTGCTTTTAATGAACTCGCGTGTTCACGTACAAAATACGAGTGTATTTTTATACACATAGAATTATTGGCATAATAGAGTATATAGATTTGGCACAGTTTTTTATTCTAATATTTATTTTCAAAAATTAGGGGGAAAAAACTAAAATTCGAAATTTGAAAAACCTTTTCGAAGTATGTGTGTGGGCATACGTATAGGAATATACCTATCTATGGTAATGTCTAGGATTAATATTGAAACAAGTGAGTTTTACCTTTTATTTTTTTGGAACGAAAGGAAAACCTTTTTTTTTGTAGCTTTTGATGGCTAAATTAATTCATCGCATCGGCAAACATTTGTTGAATATCATTTGTTGAATATCATTTGTTGGAACTTTCTGTCCCAAATTCTGTATAGCGATGTATATTCATGAATGTCTTGAATTTTAATATTTGCACATATGCGTTACAATATTACTTTCGTTCGCATCAGAAATAGAGGCGTTTTATATCATTACATGTATATTCATAAAACACGGTACGCATAAGATGTAATATGTGCCGGACTATTTTCTTCTTACACTGCAATGCGCTCCAAATGTTTCTAAAGCTTTTCGTTTTTGTTAAAATAGACAGGCACACATTCTAGGTTTGATTCAAAGCTGGTAGCCTGGCAGGATCATGGGCGATTGTCTTACGGATCTTATCGTTGGGATAACGCTTCAAGATTGAACCCCGCCAAGTGATTGTAAGATTTAGAAACAACATCGCTTCAGGTGACGCTACAAAACGTGCTCAATATATTTGTGCTGCTGCTACGTATAATAAGTGAGCGCAACAATTTCAAATTCTAAACCGGTAGCGACGGCTGCCCGGATTCCCGATGTCCTACGAAAGGACTTCCGAATTCGAGAATACATCCGTAAATTATTGAATTGAAAAACATTTATAATTACTCCGTTCTGAAAAATTGTACAATTTGCCAAAATCTTTGTTAGTCTTTTTTTTTCAATCACGAAACAATTAATTCAACCCTTATATATCTTTATTACATCGCAATTTGCATATGCAGCAGTCCATCATGATCGAGTTTTCTAGTCACAGACTTTTATTTTGATTCTCAACGCACACATTCTACACCAAACTTTTTTTTATACAATCAAATTATTTGCTACTTCAATACAAATCGAACGCGCCCAAGTTCATTAATTTCGGATCATTAGGTCCTGAGATATGATAGAAAACGTAACTGCAGGCGCTGAATTAACGGAGGATTTTGTGCTTCGAGCGAGCCGCGCTCGAGCTCTCGCACGTTAGTTCCATTTTCGCCATAGCGCTGCGCAAGCCCCATAGACTTTCTCGCAACCAAACTAAATTTTATGAAGGTATAGCCTCGTTCTCAGCAGGGATGAACAGTGGAAAGCGCTTGCTCGCCAATACATAAACCTGTACATGACTTTTCAAGCATGCATCAGACGTTTGACTCGTCGGCATGTCTTTTGATCGTCATAATAATTTATGGGTTTTTAATAGGTGATGAGGTGCGAACATTTTTTTTCCCTTTTTTTTGTCCCATTGTTATAAGGTGCGAAACGATTTGTCGGCACCTGTTAAAAGTCGATCACACCTTATAATCCGATTAGGGGTCGGCATCCCTTTGCGGTGGTTTCGGGCATTTAAATAGTTCCGGGTGGAGATTTTTTCTCGGAATTTCTATGTAACCGCAAAATAGTATATAGGTACTTACTCGGTGGATATATGGTACAGTGGTACACTCAAGGAATCCGATTGTGTCCCATTTTGCCATACTAAACTAGCTAAAGCATAGGCTTTTAGTCCATAATAATAGTCTCCGAGTGTACGTGAAAATATCGTTTAAGAAAAAAAATTTTCTTCATTTTAACTTTAAAAAATGCTCTTTCGACACAAAAAAATTAAATACTTTTTATTTCTATTCTATGCGACGATCTGAGTCAGTACATTGTGGTAATGACGATTTATTATTTAATTTCCAGCTTCACGATAACTCGCACCCTTTTTTAGTCTCACTTGGATAAAAAAAAACCCAACTTTTTTCATGCAAACTTTCGAACATCTTCGACAAGTGTCGACAATTTGATGTTCTTTTGAAAAGTTGAAAAATTATTTTTATAACTCCAAATTAATATTGTTGTGTGGAAATTGGATCTCTGCCCCTTTTTTGCCTCAGTCGCCCCTGTATCTTTATATTGTAATGAACTTACGATAATTACGATGAGAATAATAATAATAATAATAATCACTATTGCCCGGATGTTTATCGATTGGAGAAATTCTCTAACAGACTCTTTCTTTTATTTCCCAGGTGAGTCTCAATTTCACACATTCCAATTGATTGCTCTTTGAACATATTAACGAACCAACTCAATGACACTCTGGCTGGATAGATGGTGAGTAATTTGATGGACATATATGTAGGTATATATGCTTATATTGGTCGGTACATGGATATCAGTGGGTGGCAACGACTGCAACCCCCTATGACTACATAGTAATATATCGCATGTGTATTTTCATACATACCTATACCCTGCACTTTACAAATTGAATGTTTCACCGCATGTATGTATTTCGAAGCTCCGACTGAAATGAATCATCCCTGATATAAGACCAATCAGACGCTAAAAATCATCGTAAAAAAAGCTTCAATTTGCCCCGAATGAAACTCACGAATCCGCGTTACAGTAAAATGAGGGCATGAATTTGCAAACCCTTTTTTTTTCTTTTCAAGACGATTCAAAAATAAGTCACCTATAATGCTTGCACGCATTAATATCGATTGACTTTCGCTTACGCACGCTGCAGGGGTATTCTAGTGCTACAATCTCATGTCACATATGTAATTCGGATATTATCCCTTGGATTTATTCGCCCCCGGCGGATTATGCCTCGCATTGCACCTATAAATGTAGAATAATATCTGCGTGTATGCATAACGTACGTATTGTGGCAGGCAAGAAGGATTTAAGCCATCTGTTGAGTCGGTCCGAGCTTTCTTCGCCCCGGGCATCGAACTGTTTCCGGGCCCCGCTGAAGAGAACGTCAATTTTTTTAATTTTTTTTCTTTTATTTATTCATATTTAGTTTGCCTTCTTTTTGTTCACACGTTGTACAGACTTTTATGGATTCGACACCTCAAAATAAAATCGGGATAATTTTCTTTAATCTCCACGATTTCAGAACTATTTTCAAAAAATGTCGATCTGCCCCGACAAACTATCCCGGGATGATAAATCGGAAATGGTTCGATGAAAAAATCTAAAATTTGCAAGATTATTTATTCGAGAACTATGGGATCAAATTTGGTATAGATCAATAGTATAGCGTTCGACCCAATTTGCTACTTTATGCTATCGCACGAATTACTTCGAATTCGAAACAACATTTTGATTAAATAGATCGTTGCAATGATCATTGTTATTAATATTATTGTTATCATGATTATCAATATCACAATGACATGCGCAGTAAAAATGACCTTCAGTTTTGTAAAAAAAACAAAAACACACGCATATATATGTGTAACAAAACCTGTGTAACAATCTGTAGATGTGTGTATAATACCTATATACATATTTTTCGCGTTAGGAAAGAGTTGCGCAAGTTGCGAAAACCGCGACTATAAATGCTCTGCGCCTCGTCGTTTATATACACAGGTATATAGGCGTATATACGTGTCCTATGTGTGTATACGTATACACATATATGACACGTATATACCACGGCTTATGTATTATGTTGCGACATGGATATATAGATGAATACCGGGCGGCTTATTATTCGCGCAAGGATTAAATAAATTCAAAGTAGGTACCTATATAATTCTAATGATAAGTAAAAATGTATAGGAATATCATTTAGAACGCTGTCAAAAAATTTGCGAGTCTAAGATCGATTTACAAAATGGGAACTTCGAAGGGCTGCGGATAATATAAGGAGCCGGTGTCCTCCAGCGATGAATATCTTATGTATACGTAGGAAATAGTTTCTAATAAATTTATTTATTTATTTATTTGTTTCTGTTTTTTCTTTCCTTCTAATTTTCATCTTGGCTGCAGCAATAACGCCGCGTTTACGAAAGGAGTTTTTCTTATACTCGTATTCAATTCAATGGTCTCTATAAAGCATTGTTCAGTGATGTAATAACGCCCCCTAAGAAGATAAGTAGTGTGGAGTGCGGAACAAACTTCCGCTTATGAAATACCTCGGAGCACATATCTGTATGGGTATACATAGATCTACGTAATTATATCATGAAGTTATCTGCACGATATTCGAAACGATTTTCTAATTACTTTTCATACGTAGGTATATTCAATGCAGGAATAGATAATAATCGATCAAATAGTATATGGCCGTATTAAAACAGACTATCTCTCCGGGGCCTTATTTATCATGACTGATTGTGAGATCGAGCAGTTCTTACCAAATTTGGTAGACGAAACCTTCTCTCCTCTCGTTGAGATTGTCAGAGATCAACTATCGACCATTATGTATTGTACATTACACATATCTGGCTGCACTTCTTTTATAAATGCATGTATGATATCCATTTACCTTGATACCTCCACTGCATACATATAGTTAGCGATCCAATAATTTAAAGAGAAGCTTGCCACTTTGTTTTATTGCAATATACATATGAGCCATTGTTTCGTACCAATGATTAAAACCAATCACATTTGATTCACAGTATCTATAATAATATCTCGATATCTCGATCGGTGATAGTCGTAACTCAATTTGGTTGACCAAATTGTGTTTTTGTGATCAAAATACATCCGAAGCCATAAAAATACTGTAAAAAATGAAATGTTGATTTTTTACCCAAAATTCGAAAAAATCCAAAGGGGTATACCTTCGATTTTTTTTCGATTTTCGGGTTGAAGATTAATATTTTTTTTACTGGACATTTCTGGGGTATTTTGGTATATTTTGAGCTGAGGAATCCGAATCTGCAAGCTAAATTGATCTATCTATAAAATTGTTCGAGTTATCGCCATTTTATCGCTTTTTGGAGTGAAAAAATCAAACAATAATTTCGTGAGAATTTCGTGACATGGGCGTTTTCAGAAAGGGATAATAATAATCAAAGATGATATACATCATCTTCCTACTTCACGTGGAAGTCTTGTTCTTGTTCTGCACCTGTGAGGCGTAGGAGTGTCTACGTTTTAATCTAAAAATAAAAATAATGTGAGATATTTATAAAACTCTATAGGTATACAATATTAGAATGAAACTATAGACATATGTATATTGTTCGTTTCGTGGAACGGAAACTCCACGGAAGATGCGGAAAAGATGGAAAATGGGAGATGAAAGATGACGCAGATGGAAAGTAAAAATTAGCGAAAAACGTTGCGGAAGGGGGTGAGGGGAAGAAGGAGGAAAAGAAGAAGAAGGGGCGCCCTAGATTTCACTCGGTTTGATTAGTTTGGCACAACTCCAGCGCAAATTAATATATTCCCTTTTTCATTTTACAACTTGTGCACCTTTTTCTTTTTCATACCTGCAGGATAAAGGCTCATGTTATTAGATCGATCGAGAAGGATAATCGACAAGTGCAAATGTTTCCATACACAATTTCTTTGGTGCAAGAACTACTCGTGTGGGCAATTTAGAAATGAATCGTAAAAAAATTTCGCAATACCTAGACTGCATCTAGATGAAACGTTCTGTGTATAATTTTATCTGAAAGCATGGGAATTCCGTCAAAACTGACCGTCAAATTTCGACAGATCATATGCCGGATCAGATACTACTTAATAACTTTTTTCTCCATTCAGTTACTAAATTTTTCGATTTTTGAATCTGCAGTCTATCATTTGATATTCGAATTAGAAAAATCGAAGGAAGGTCAGAAATTAACGCAACAAAAAAAGAACTCGAGAGCACAAAATTCTGGAAACAGAATGGCGCGCGAGTGCAGGTTTTTGTTGAAGAATAATTGTCATTGTAAATCAGCCATAGATACTATGTATAAAACTGGTTTGAATCACGGCGCGCAGTGTGAAATAAGTATGTGCCGGTCATTGTCAGAGACTCGCGGTTATATGGCAAAGACAGATTGGCGGCGGCGGCGGCGTTAATTGCAGCTTTGTCCATATAATGATAACATGGCGCAACCTTCGATACGAGATTCGCAAGATTATTGTCCGAGAGACTCTCGACTTTCTATTTTGTTTTACGGTTCGGACACGCGTCTTTTATCGCCGGCCATAAGTATAACCACGCGGTGACTAAAAGATAAAAAAACTTGTACGTATAATATTTTTTATATGTGCACTTCAACATTAATATATTCAGCAAAAGAACACAGAGAAAAAATCAATGAACATAATTAAAAACTAAAAATAAGACAGCAGCTCCTTTCATATAAATGATTCTTTTTTTTCTCTCTCTTTTCTCCTTTTCTTCCAATATCCATGCAACGGGTGTAATTATTTTTAATTATAAAATCCCGTTACGTACAATTATATTCATTGAAAATTTGCTTAAACTTAAGATGATCATATATTTTCAATAATTGTTTTTTAAACTGCAGCTTTCTCCTCACCCCTATTTTCGATTTGACAAAAAAAAACGAACTTATTCTGACGAAGATTGAAAATTCTCTAGTTTATGACGTTATGAAAAATGTCGTTCGGAAAAATTTACCGTTCACTATACCCTGCCCGAAAACGAAGCTGGGAAGTGTACATATAAGCGTACCGTTAAGCCGTGCAGCGAGTGCGTTTTAAATTCAAGTCACGAAAAATCGCGAGCGGTTTCGGTGCTGCTGCTAGTGCCGCTGCTGCATCACTTGTGTAATTCGTGAAAGCGACGGTTAACCACGACGACGGGCTTCGGATCTGCGGCAGTTTCGTCGCCGAGGAAGACGACGAGACGGAAAAGACCGCGATAAGACAGGCTCTTTTAGAACGCATAAAAGTACGAATATAACAGACAAGAGAATTAGATATTGAAAAAAGGGAAACCGCCGCACCTGGACGTTTCCGAGGTTGTATACCAATGCGTTATAGCTGCCTGGCTCATCCGATAACGATTTTGGTCTTCGCAAGACGCGGAGGCGATCATGATCCATTTCATGTAGAGTGGTAGCGGTTTATACGGGGAAAGGATTTTATACCCGCTAACTTTCGGGTCATTGACAGCTGCGTGTCTGCATCGCGTATAACCTAACGGTAAAAACTGCCGAAAACCATCAAAACGACCAGGAATAACGTTTATTTCGACTCAAGTCCGTCAAGAAGGTTGCTAGGTTGGCAGGTATACCACTCGAGACTTGATATTTCCTATCCCGCTACCTTTGAACCCTTTCCTTCTTCCGCTTCTGTTTTTTCTTCGACCATTTTTCTTGTTTTCGCTGTATTCCTCTTCGCGGACTCAAAAATTGATTGAAATTGAAAAAATCGACTGATCAAAGAAGAAAAAATAGACGGGAACAAAATCTGAATATCTACCTTCGAATTTCGGCACTCTTAGGAGTATGTTTCAGATTTCCATGCCATCGGTAGATGATCTTGCGATCGATAGAGATTCTGTAATATAGGAATTTTTTAACTAATACATTTCGTAATCAGGTTTCCGTATAACTATAGCTGATCGTACGTAAAGTTCGTGCTGCACAAGTGCATAAAAAATGTACGCGTCGGCATCGGATGCTAAGGCTATACTTCGGTGGAAGTTCGACCTTATGCAGTTTCCGCGAGTCAAGATATTACCGTATCGGTCTTACGTATATACGTATGTAACAGAGATACACATGGAGATATATACTTATATCATGGTTGGGTCGATTACTGGTTAGAGCAGCAACAGTTTTCTGCAGTTGGAATTAAAGAGCTGAATCTAATTCATTCGGTGAGATCAGAAATGCAATCACCGTCACTTATTCAAGTCAATAGCGAGTCAAGTAACTGGAACAACACGCCTATAGCCTTATACAATAAAAATCTATGGTGTATCTGAATAAATGAATAAACAATCAGTCGACGATCTGATTTGTTATAATAATTTTTGTTCCCGATGGGATTTGATAAAATATTGTTTATACAATATCGCATAACGTATTATACCTTGATTGAAAATTAGTTACTTCAAGCTGAAGAAAATTAGATGCGTGCGTGAGTATTATAGAAAAAATTATGAAAAAAATATATACACGATTATTCTACATCAACGTGAATTATTTCTTGGTGCATATTATACTGTGGGGGTATTATATATAGGTATATATAATAACGCGATTCATCCTCGGCAACACTCACGGGCGTAATAACACATTTTATAATCATCAGCAATAATCCAATTAGTAAAATATACACTTCTTCGAATACACAGAGCGTGAAATTGGACGAGGTTATATTTTATAACGTTATAATTTTACGTCTTCTATACATATATATATTTAATAAAGAGGAAAACTCTTTTTTTCATTGTCAGGCGTATATAACATTGCTGTATACACTGCACCTATGGCTAACCATTGCGCGGGCGCTAAATATTCTGTAATATAAATATACGATACCAACCATCCCGCGTATAATTGTATAATGATACTGAATATAACGACATTACATGCATCTTGTAGCTACAATTAGTTCCGCGCGTGTAACAAAAAAAATATATGTATACATTTTTATTCATTTTCTAAACACTAGCTGTAAAATTCTCCCGGACAATATGTAGGGTAACGAAAAAAAAAAGAAAAACAATTGTAACGTCCAAACTCGTAATTAGAACAAAGCGTCCCGGTCGTACCATAATATATGTATGGCGATATATTTCATTGCGTGAACTTTTAATTACAATATTTTCCAGCAATTTTGGACACGGTTTTTAGTGCAGGTATTCCTTCGCGCGTTGATTCATTCCAAAACTGTGCTTGTAAAAGAATCGGGGTAGAAATCTCTGAAAAGCATCAATCGAATTGCTCCAAATCCTCGCGGATCAAATGGAACAAAACCTCAATCTCACTCTGTTTCGCCATAGAATTCATACCATGTGAATTTATACTTTTTGAAAAAAATCATTCGGGCCATCTGTAACAACGATGTTTCATTTTTTATTTCATACTCGAATGAAGAAAAGAGAAAGCGTTTTATAGAGCAAGGACTACGCGATGTAAGAAAAATTGAGAAAATTGAAAATGGTCAGGGTCATAGGCTAGGTCAACTTGGCATTACGTTAGTAATCCAACGCTGCGAACTCGGAGTAAAAAAAAAGACTCAGTGCCGCGAATTTTGACACGTACATCCCTAAGGATAGGGAAGATTCTTGCGTGGCACCCGGTACGTATGAGTAATACCTACAGCTGTCGGCTGCTCTCCGCGGATCAAGGCGATACGTACGTATGCTGCACAAGAAAGTATAAGGCAAGTAGGCGTAGAGTACGTATCCTTTACATATATATATACCCAGTAGGTACATTATGCGCGTATACGGTATTATAACGCTCATATACGAGTTCTTGCTCAACCTCAACGCTTTTGAAAGTTGCTCTTTTTGGCAGCTACACTAACGTGTTTCGTATATTATCTACCGCACGTGTTTCATACGTGTATAGTTATACACCTATGTGTGTACATATTTTATGTATTCAAAAGCCCTCGTTTGTTCAACTCCGGGCAAACGACGTTGGTCAGGAACGATGACGATCGACGAATGAAAACTTCAAGTTCCAAAAACTGAATCTTATAATTCTCAACCGAAAGATTTTTCCCCATCTTTATCTCCAGCTCTGAATGCATCGGTTGGTAACGTTTAGAGAGAGAGAAAAAAATTACCTCGCTTACTAGCTCGAAACTCTGGGAAAGTGGTCAATTTCGATTTCAACGAACGGGTTTTGTTCCGGGTGCCAAATCGTCTGCGATTCGAATGTGCGGGGAAGGTTCTCTGAACACTTCGACCAAATTAATCCGAATCGGTCTCTGTAGACTAAACGAAATTGCGACGATAATGGGCAATTATTGTATACATGCCGCGTATTATACTCGTACTATAACCGATATTTGTATACGTGCGTAACAGGTAGTTGTAATACGATACACATGCCGATTACCTATGCGCAGATTATCACTGGTGGATATAATTACCGTAACTATAGTATGATGGCGTACAACGCTTAGAAATATCCTATGACAACGTATTCGATGTATGGGGTAGTCGGAAGAAAAAATTTCGACTTCAATTCTTCTTCTTCTTCGTTGTTTCAAAAACAAAAAAAATCACTTTCGTACATCAATCGCTGAAATTCGTCGTCAGTAACGATTTTCTTCTTCTTTCCCATGCGGTATAGACGGATGTTTAGTTCCCCTCGAGCGTATCGGGAATATTGTTATTTAGTTTCCAAGTTTTCCAAGGGCGCGAAACCCGACATAGAATTATTTCTAAATCACGATAGTGCATCGATTGAATTACGCAACGTATAATATAGAAATATGTACGCAATTTTCCGTATAGAATACATTATTCTGTACCTGCAGTCATATTTGAAGGAGAATAGATTTTGTATTTCTGTTAGGATTTGGCATCGGTCGAGCGGAAATATTTATTCTAATCGTTTTTCGATTTTTGAGGAATCGCCAGTAGAGCATATACACCAAGTGTTCGGTAAAATTGCATCTCGAGTCCCGTAATTTAACGGTACTTTTTGCCTATCGAATGGCGTTTTATAACAATAAATGTAAACTGAACGTATACCCTGCACATATTATACGATTCTCGCACAAAGCACAGGAAACTTATACGAGACGTAATTCGAAGTAGAGTTTTAGAGTTTTTCTTTTTCCTTTCCCCTCCCTTATAAAATAGAATGAAGAGAGAAGAAAAAAAGAACTTCACCAGAATTTAGGGTGTAAAAAATAGAATTTCGACGAAGAATAACAAATGGAAGAAAAAACGGAAAATCTACTGTAAGGAGATGGTGTTTTTTTACATTTTTTTCTTCATCCATATCTAAAAACCTCCCACATCCCCATATGCTCGCTATATTATGTACTACGTATAGCTCCGTGTAGGTATGAGAATTAAAAGATTCTAACGGTAGGAGGATATCAAGTGTCTTCCTTATATTGTATATATACCGGTTCTCTCGGTAGTCCATATTTCTATCCATTCTTTATACATTTCAATTTTATTTTTTTTCTATACTCGGAAGATCGCTACGGAGATCGAGATTTCATTGTTCAGGTTCTTTTGATCGGTACAGGAGCTTCACAAAAGCGCCATATTTCGAGGGTTACCAACAACCCAAGACCTTTGAACTTGAGCTATAACAAAAATTTAATACACATACACACCCATAAAAAACTGAACATCGTCTTCGATCCTCTCCCGAAGGAAAAGGGAATAGGAGGAGTATGTATATCCTGAATATCCCGTATATTTAATGATATTACGATGCAATAATTGCACTTAAGCTCATGTGGAAAAATGAACTTTGACGAGAATTTGGTATGTTCTCAGTTATAACATTTTTGCACTAACCCCCTGAAATGCTAGACGAATCGCACTTGAGCGCGGTGCCCCGTGACGTCGATGATCATCTTCCTTACGACGGGACCAGCCTCGCGACCTACCCTAACTTTGTTCGCGTTACACCCCCTTGTCCCCAACCCCCGGTACGGCATGAGCTTTTCCTCCCGCCCACCCCTCCCATTCCTCTCCACAAGCCATCGGTACCGCGACCTAAACTCCCTACCTATTATTTAACCGCCGCGATTCTCCCTCTCTTTTTCTCTTTCTTTTGCCCTCTTTCTCTTTCTCTTTCGCTTTCCTCTCTCCCTCTCTTTCCTTTCCTCTCTCTCTCTCGCTCTCTCCCTCGCTCTCTCGCTCTCTTGCCCGCGGAAAATACTGGTGGGGATGCGAAGTCTGCGCGCATCAGTCAACCAAGAGCCACCGCGGCGCGAACCACACCGTCGACAATCGTGTTCTTCGAAGTAACGAAATCTTAATACTATTTGGTGGCGGTGGTCCGTTCGTTGATTTACAAAATTACGATATCGATTTATCATCAGGGATCAAATGAGAGAAAAAATTGGAAAAAAAAATTACATCGTCGTCGATTTCTTTTTCCTTTTAGTTTCGTTCATTGATATGATTCGTATTTTGATAATCCATACCTGATTCATTTCCATCGTATCATGAGAGAAATTTTTGTATTCCCTCGTTTTTTTTTCATTTCCCTTTTAAAGGGGGAATTTACTCGATAGTTGGCGATTGACGAGGGAATTCCATTTCGATACGGTTATATGTGCGTGTTGTATGCAGATGATTTTTTTTTTTTTTTTTCACAATTTGTTTAAAAATATTTCATCGATCGATGAGTCGGTTAATAAAGGTGTAAAGAATCAAGATATATTTTGATAAGAGTGATCGATTGAGATTTTGAAAAGATGGATATGCCTGCATAGATGTAGATGTAGATATGAAAAGTGCATATTATTCACATACATAAATGAACGCTTGAATGGGTGGTAAATAGAAATTGTATAGGCTCGCAATCCACCCACGCAGTGTCAGTGCTCCGGTTGAATTGTAAATAAATATCGTTCACCTAGTGCCGCGGACTTTCAACATTAAATAAAATTTTCATTCAGTTTTCGCAAATCTAAATTTTTTTCATTCTCACTATCTGATTTTTTTCACCGTTGTTATCGATTTAATTTTCTCAATTCCGTTCGGATTTTCGTCGCGCTTTTTCTCCTTCTTCTGTGTGCAGTTCAAATTGTCTGGAAAAAAATTAGAAAAAAACGCGAAACTGAAAAAAGAGAAAAGAAAAAATAAAATAAAATCCACAATACGTGCGTATACAACGTGCACCATAGAATCGAAATTGAGTTTGAATAAATATGACTAGTTTTTTTTGTTGCATCGATTTTTAATCGTTTGTTTCGTAATTTTGAAAGTCTTGCGACTGTGGATGATTAAAATACAACTTATCGATTAAATGTTAATTTAGAAGTGGAAGTGTCAACGATCGACATTCGTAGAAGGAGCTGCATGGTGTTGTGAAACAGAATATCAAAAAAAAAATTTTTAAAAAAAGGAAAGAAAAGAAAAAGAGCTGTGATTCAAAAGTGTTGTGATTTTTACATAGTTGTGTACATACAGTCAATGTGAATATTAGCTAAAAAATAATTGTATATAACACAATATACATATTACATATATGCATAAAAATTAATGACAAAAATATGATGATAATAAAAAGATAGATGAACAGTTATATACATATGGTTAATAATTTTATTTAGATACGTTCATACCTAAATCGCCTATTAAATATTATTCTAATAATCATTGAACATGAGATATGATTTATTAAAACAAGAAGAGACAAAAGAAGGAAAGAAAAATTAACGACTGCAAACACGACGTAATCAAACGATAATAATATGCAAATATATAATGTTTATATAGAATATATATAAATACATGTATAAATCTGATGGTGTGATGTGGGAAAATCATCAGTGAAAGTCTTTTGGATTAACAGTGATTAGGTTAGCTGCAACTGTGCGGTTTTTCTTTATATATTATTTAATACCGATTTAATCGATCGTTCGCCTAACCCTAAGCAATTTCACTATACATCGATCTTTTTCTCTCTCATTTTTTTTTCTTTTTTTTTTCTCGCGTCGTTTTTTCTTATCCAATCATGCGGGGAGTTATCATTGAGTAATACTTGAACACTTTGCACTCACATACGATTTACGTTACGATACGTTACGTTACGTTCTACGATGACGGCTCATTTTACAGCTCACAGACGTAATATGAATGACATTTTTGATTTTCGGAAGAATCTTCTTCGTTGATTTCTATCAGAAATGAAAATGGAAAAGAAAATCGATAACATTGATAGGATGCGTCGACGCGTTTAACTGTTATTCAAAATTTTCAAATCCTTCGGTTTCTTGTGCTTTTTTTTCTCATGCAGGCCACTCCGTATCTGTCACCGGGTATTTCGATGTTCGCAAAAATAAATTAATAAAAACATTGATTCCGCACGCTACGGTGTCTGTCGGACCTCTTCTGGAATGGCGTAACTTCTGATGAGAATCAATTATGAAATGATAATTCTGAGGAACTCGAATCGCAACGAAGCCGTTTTCCAACTCGAAAAACCTTAGTTAGGTCATGTTACGCATTTTTACCTAACGGGTGGGCAAGAGCGACGTAAATACAGACATCCCGGTTATAGGTAGTTGTCGCGCGTACAGTAGGTATTATTAACACAGGTGGGAATATCGAAGTAGAGGGAGAATTACGTATACCTATGGGTATGAAATTCCACCAGCAAAGTGGTTGTAACACGGTCACGCCGCAGACACACGTGGCTTGTCGCCACACGAACCATAGCTTATAGTTGCTCTATACTACACCATGTGGAACTTGATGAACTTGGAACAACGCGCGTATGCCTCCTCCTACGATACTTTATGTAACAACACCCCCCGCAAATCAATGCACTAATTCCATTTCGCTTCGTTATTTGATTATTATAGTTTATTTTTCGTTACAAACTTGGAGAAATTCGAAAATTTCTGACACACGTTTCGAGAGTGATTCATTATTTTCACCGTCAAGTTTAGGGATTCTTTGGTAGGTTTGTCGGTTGAATCAGAATCTGAATTTTTCTAACGCCCCTAAAATGATTTTTAATAACGAGATAATAAAGCGACCATAGTTTTATGTATTTAGCTAGTTAAATAATTACTGGAGCATGCCGCGCAGGTCGTTAATGCCCATTTTATTGGTTACACATCTAGACTTTCATATACATCGTCTGCTGCACTTCCTCGCCGAGTTGCTATATAAACGGAAACATCGGTATATAAATAGCTATATGTGAATACGCATGTATGTATAAAGCATAGAAAACTATACATAGGGTACATTATTAATATTATTATATGGTAACGGAGAATTGGTGAAGACTACGATGACGACTACACAACGTAGTCTTCTGTTGAATACGAGTATTATGTATACGTGTACATATATTGATATGGAATACATATATGTATAATATGTACATGTATACCTGCCATTATATATATATACGTTATGGAACTTACAAGTCCAAGACGTATGATGGCAACGGCTGTATGAATTATTTTCGCCGCGGGGGCATTGCTTCGTATTTGGGTCGTGCACGTTGGTTCTCGTCTCGCCTTGCCTTCTCTCTCTCCGAGTATATGCGTACAAATAATATATCTCTTCGCCTCTACAAGAGCTCGCTAAGTTTCTCATCATCTTCTTCTCACAAGCTGACTAAGACGACGACGAGACGCTAAACGTTATCTCTATTCGCGATCACCGATCGTGATATTAACCGGCGAAGGATCGAATCGCCGTCCGATTCGATCGCCGAGACCTAGGCGCCGATTCACCCCGTAGAAATAAATGACGGGAATTCCTTTTACCAATTTCTAAATTATCCCCCGATCATTCGGTCGAGCTTTTAAAATAAAGTTGTACGGATAAAAAAGTTGTAACGACGTTCGCATAACTCGCATTTGAAATGCAAGAGGATTGATTCGCGTTAAATATACAGTGTCTGCTTATAAATGAGATTATCTTTGAATGGAAGGAAAGAGAGAAAAAATAACTACACTAACAATAAGGTTTCCTCCCGTTTCCTTCGGTAACAACGTATGCAGTGAGTGAGCAAAAGTTGCAAACTTGAAGTTAAATATAACCACCGCAAAGTGCAGAATATACCTAATTGTCCATAATTATGAAGAATACATATAGATAGATACGTGTAATTATATCTACACTTTACTCCAAGTAATCACCACGCATCGGAGTGTAAAATAGGCATGAATGAAAATGTGTTGTAAATTTCTAATCGTACACAACTTGCAATAATGTGTGCTCTTGCGATATTAACTGATTAACGTGGTTCACATTTATGAATAAAATCTCTCCCATGCCCGTAACGTGATCGATTCAAAACTCTTTTCTACATTATTAAAACGTATAAAGTTTTCTTTACAATTTATCGAGCCCCTATCACAGATAATTTTTTTCCATCAACTACGATATCGAATTCAAATCATACTCGCGTTTTTCCCCACTCTTTACTCGTCAAAGAATTCCGCAACATTTTTACATCCGTTTAGACATATTCCTCTTGTTCGACATTCCCGAGATGAAGAGAGAGAGAAAAAAAAACTATTAAAAAATAATTATCGTAATAATTTATGATCGAAGAGAAGAGAATTCACACAAAAAGGGGAAGAATTTTTTAATCAGGCTAACGGTAGCGTATCGCATTTTCGCACATCCAGCTCCGCAGAAAATGTTCGATACTGGCGACGACGACGACGACGATGATGATGATGATGATGATGATGATAATAATAAATTTAACGGTAGAATGGTAGAATTATAGACCGCACGTGCAGTCTATGCGGACGTGCAACGCGTAGTGCAAGTATCAAACGTACATATAGGCTGGTAAAATGACGTGCGGATGCACCGATGGCGATGCCGAGTGCGGAACATTAAAGAGGACTGAGTGTAATGTGTGTGTGTGGTAAGGTAGGGAAGTCAACGGCAAATGGGAGTCGGCTCCAGAGTCAGTCAGTGGGGCAGTGGGACCAACGGTACCCACGACACGACCACATGCACGGTTCCCTCTTCCGTGTAATTCACCTCTTCCCTATGTACTATAAAAATATTGTATAAATGTGCGCCGCATGCACGATGCACATCCACATGCACATACCCAACCTCACCCAAGATAACCTGACCTAACACAACCCGACGCCTCTTACACCCTCGACGCACGCGCGCGCCGTCAACTGCATATTATGATCCTCCGAGAAATGTGGAGCTATTATTATATGGATATTATGCATACAGGGTGTCAAGTTTCTCGCGTGTTTGTTTTACGAAAAACTAAGAGGAACAACTGGTGAGAGTCGAACGAGCTCTTGAATTTAGATCTTTCCATTTTGTAGGGATTATATGCCTTCGCGACAAATTACCTGAGGGATTGAATTTTTTTTTGTAACTCCAAGAGATAATACCCCTCTGTATATTCCGCGTCATTAAAAATTCGACCGGAACCTCGCGGAAGATCGAGCGAAAAAAAACTTGAAGAAACCTTAGGTCAGATTTGTTAGGAAAAAAGCCGCATACATGAATCTGCAAGGTAGAAGACGCAGCACGTATTCGTATGTAGGCAGGCGAAGCGCCACGTAAGGTATACCTGTGCTGAAAAGCTCTCGTGTAGGGGATGATGGAAGGGAGCTTAGGGGGTGGTTGCGGGGGGGGCCTCGTGGTCGTGGTGCAGCCAGAGCAGCAACTGGGTCTGGTCGCGGATTCGCTCGATAGCAAGTGCGCCGGCTCCCTCTTGGCGGGAGAGGAAATTCGTGCTTGCACCACCGTTGGCGCTTAAAGTGGAAACGCCCGAAGAATTCGCCGACCGTGGCGTCCGCGTTGAGACGCGTCGCGCCGCGTCGCGACGAACGCTTTTCATGGAAATAAAAGAAAATTCTCTCGGTCGGCCTTCCGATTATTACACTCGTCGCCTCGCCATGGTAGATACATGTAGATTCAGATGTGCGGGGGTGCGAGGGAGTTACGAGAAATCAGAAACTTGAAACTATTAGGGCGGAGAAATTTAGGGGGAGAAAATAACGTTACGAGGGATTTGGAATTTTTTAAAGCTTCCAACGACGTTCAGGAAGTCGAACTCGGTGCCTGAGAACGCACAAATCCATCGCTTATTTTAGAAAACAAATTTTATTCAAACGTACAGGGGTGTTGTACGCGCGGACGATATAATATTACATTATTCACATATTATAAAAAATATATGTTGAAATGGAGAGAAAGTGTTGTGCTTTTTAGACGCAACGTAACGTATGCAACATCACGGCCACTTTCTCTTCAAAGTACGTCGTCCCAGCCTCGTCGTCGTCGTCGTCGTCGTCGTCGTCTCTCAGCCTTGTAACAGCGTCCCGTACGCCAGACCAAACCAACCGCCTTCATGCGACTCCAAAATCAATCATCGCCATATTTTAATCACGAAAGTCTGAAACAAAAACCACGATGTACCTACCTATCGATTACATCGATGATCTTACGATCACGATAGTTGATTGAGCCGATTTGTTGAAACGATGTCTACATAATTATAAAAGGAAGAATGAGAAGCGAACATCGAAATACCCCTTATGACGTAACGAAAGAAAAAAAATAAAGAAAAAACAAATTGAGAGAGGAAAAAATAATCCCACGAAATCGTCGATGAAATTTCTATACCATACACATACCTCCTGAACATAATTATAATCAAGTGATGTTTTATAATTAATTTAATTTGTAGATCTCGAAGAAAAAAAAACAAACATGCAGCGAGTAAAATAGTCTTCGTATTATCTGCGAGAATAACTGAACATATTCATGAGAACTTTGTACAAAAAGGATGATGAAGATTGACATAGACCGTTTTCAACCAATCGTTGTGGTTTATCATAAAATGTTGAAAATCAGATCACGCAGCTGCACGAGCACCACCACTAGGGGTAAAAGTAGCGTTAGCAGCAGCGTAATCAGAGATATAAATAAATAATAAACCGATCAAGTACAAAAAAAAATTAATTAATTAACGAATAAATAAAATAAAACTCGCGCGATATTTTGGTATAGTTTTTTAAATCGCAGAGTTATATATTGTTTGTAGCAGCTACTTCCCAAGTTTTTCTAAAAAGAGAAAAAAAAAAAAAAAAAGATTGATTAAAATACAACATATTTATTGCGTAAAAGTTTGTATCGATAAAAAATAAATTGAAAAAATACTTAAGGATCTTATAAAAATATAAGGAATAGAAAATAAAATAAAACAAACTAAAAAACAGGAGCAAGCACCAAGTGATACATAAATGAATATAAATGAAGAAGTTGGAAAGTGAAACCGCGGGTCTATATAAAGCAATAAACGATAATATAACCGAATTTAAATATTATACCTACGCCTAGAAAAGAAAAAAAGATAAGACACGCCTGCACGCCAGGGGGATAACGTGATCGAATGATTAGTTACCGATTGTGAAGGAAGCAGAAGTTAATAAAACAAAAGTGCGAAGGAACAAAAGAGTATAGAGATAAGAGTTGCTTCGGGGTGAGAATTAGCGGGTGTAGAAATGACAATTAAATAAGAAATCGAGGATATCCATCAACAATTGGATTTACGGTGAGAAGAGCGGTCGAGAAGGCCGTCAAAACGGCGTTCAACATGTTCGAGATGTGGAGTGCGGTGAGCACGAAACTGGAGCATGCGGGGGCGTCTGGGGGATCTCCGATTCCCATGGCGCACGCTACTCACGGAGCTCACGCGCCCCACGCAACACACGCGCCACAGACGCCGCACACTTCTTCGGGGAGCATAAAAGGTATTTTGTTTTTCTAAGGGAAGATTATCGGACGACACCGATCACGCGAAACGCGCCAAGACTCGAACTACATCTGTATGTTCGAAGATGAAAGCTTTTTTGAATCATATTCATAGCTCGAAGTGACGATGATATTTATGGTCGTGAATAAATTCTTTTTTCTCAACGAACAGTTCAATAATGAAATTATAGTTCGGTTCATTCTTCGTTCGGACGAATTTTTCACCCCTTTATACTCTATGATTTTGGATGGCGGATCCGCTGTATATTTTCTCGCCGTTTTTCGATATCTATGGGTGTATATGTAAAATATGAACATAATACTCGCATCGCAATGACGTAAACTTTCCAAGTCCTGTTACGGAACCAGTTATAATAATAACAATGACGATGATTGGGTCTCCGGAGTGCGGGCCCCTCGAGAGCCCCTCGACCCGCCAGTTTACCGTAGTCGCGGTACCAAGTCTACCGTACGATTGACCCGTTCGTCGAACCAGTCGTCCAGTAAATCTCGTTCAATTGTTCCGTTCTTTATTTATTCAAAAATTTTGCACCAATCGTAACTCAAAAACGGTTGGAAAAAACAATCTGAGGCTATTCCGATCGGATCTGAAGATTTTTCGATCCAATTATGTTTCTTACGAATACGACTCCACCCGCTATATTGCCGTGGACGGAGTATCGTGAGCGAATATACGAACCTAGTCCGCTTTCTTAAACGATGAATCAGAGTCAAGTCTGCGAAATTGCCAGGTGGCAAATTTCCCTCGAGCCGCTGCCGCTGCCGGCTCTCTCGTCGATGTGTATGCGATATAAAAATATATCTTTATCGTGCGTATAGGTATCTACACACGGCCCAAATCAAATCGATTTTTACGCTTTGAGGCGCGAATCGCCGGCCAACAAATTTCCGGCTCAAAATATTTATCCCATGCATTTTTACGCGTTTATTCAATCATGTGGGTTTACTATCTCAATTTGCAAAGAACTTTCACGAGCTTTTATTACATTTATCAGCGGAAGACGATGAAGAAAAATCGAAAAGGGAGAACATGCGAAGTAGATGGAGTGTTTGTTGATAAACCTATGCCATGGGTTTTAGTATTCGAGTCCTTTTTACTTGCCTCCTCACGTGTTGATATTTTAGTTTGCGAAGCCCGAAAGCAGCAGGCGTCGTCGATCGGTTACCCGAAAATCTCCGTTTGATCAGGATTTATAACCATACATTTTGTAAGAGCAATTAATTTCGAACTGGTCCTGTAGATCTGAATATTATGTACGCGTGTATACATGTTTTCGTGTACATGCATTCGCACATATATCATTTACATGTAACAACAAACTTCTCGCAGTGTGTATAATATTAATTGGGTATTTGTAAAGGTGGGTAACGATTCCAAAGGTGTATCGGTCGTCGCTGTAAAATACATGAATACATGTACCTGCATGTATAGGTTTATGTGGTGGATATGTACGTGTATATATCTCTGTATTATGTATATAAATACGTCATTCGCGTAGAGCAGTCGACACATGCCCACATGCTGGAGGCACTTTCACTTACAAAAAAATTAACCCGCGCGATGACGAAACTTCAACAGCTCACGCGGTTATAGGTATAGGTATATTTTAACCGCCAACTGGATATAAAATAAATAGTTGAGCGGATATAATTCACAGAAATCACGATCGCGTGCAATTTGGATTTTCCGATCAGGTTCTATGGGGGAAAAAAACGAAACATGTTACAGGTCGGATTCACCAAATTCATCCCTATAAAAATGGGCATTTTGGCATTTTGGTACTCTGGATATGAACCTGGAAAATTCCACGCCTTCCATTAATTCTTCTCAGACATCTGAGATTATTTATTGGGATTATTTCTTCGCGAGGGATGCGAATTTTTTGGGAGTATCGTCATTTTTGAGACGCACAGGATTAATCGTGCGAGCCAAAGTTTCGGATCAGATTTTAGATCGGCGGTCTTCGTCTCTTTCTAATTACATAACCGTTCAGGTTCAGGTTTTAGGAGCGACGTGCATAATAAATTCAGTACAATTTCTACGTGCGTACAGCGTACGGCCCACTGATCTTCCATAGACGGATCGAGCACTCATTCTCGGACGATAAGCTTCTATTATTGCAAAACTTACTTTAATAATGAAGAAAGTAAATTAAATCGCGAAAATTATCGGTGATTCGATGTTACGTCATCTCGTGGGCTACTACGCTTCAGGGTATAATAACATTTGTTGTAAACCGTGAGTCAAAGTTGTTGAGGACTAACTTTTGAATAGTAAGAAATTGGAAGCCATTTTTTTCTCGTGAGATTATCAGGAGACACGGAGTTGATGGATCAGCGTTTGAGGCGGTTTTTTTTAATATATACTATTTGTTTTATGTCTGACTTTTGCGAAATTTATAATATATACAGGTACCCGACTATCTCTCATCTCGTATGAGTCATTTTTTTAGAAAACCGCATGCGTATAATTCCAGCAAAGGACAACGCTACGCACCGATCCTTGGTTTTTAGGCTGTTCTAATTCCAGTCCAGTTTAATCTATACCACTATAAGCAGTGGTGTAGTAAGTTGGTCTGTTAGCGATAACTGTGCAGCGTTACGCACCACAAGTCACGCTCATGATCGAAAACTTGTACAATTTTTCGAGGTTAACGAGAAAACGTCTACGAAAGTCGAAAGAATATTATCTATGCGAGGTTTGGATATGGGAGATACGTCGATCGGTGTCATATTTCGTAGATTGTACGATACTCCTGTACTTCTCCTCGGAGAAAACTCGGCGCCGGTGTTTGATGTGCAGGAAGTGAAGCTTTTGGCATTGCAGAGGAAGAAGAGAAGTGGAGTACAAGAGAGTGGCGAGGTGCAGAGAGGAGAGCAAAAGAGTAGAGTAGAGAGGAGAGGAGAGGAGAGGAGAGGAGAGGAGAGGAGAGGAGAGAAGAGACAAGGAAGGCGATGAGGGTGAAGCAGCAGCAGCAGCAGCAGCAGCGGCAGTGGCGGCCGGAGGATCGATACCAAACTGTGCAACTCAAGCCTGCACACACCGCTGCCACATCAATACATCGTCCGCGTGCATAAGGCCCGTGAAACTCGAATGAAATGCAGCTTTGCGGCAACGTCGGAGCACCTTCCTTCTCGACTCCTTTCAACGCGTCCAACGATTGTGTACCATTTCATTTGAAACTTAAACATTATCAACCGGTAACTTCTCAAGCTCCTTTCCGTAACCCCCACAAGCCCCGCGATACTGCTCATCATGTTCTTCATTCGATAGAATTTTTTTATCCCGAACCATCGCGACAAAAATCCATTTTTGCGTCTACGAAAAATCGAAGGCAAACCCCGCAAAAAATGGTTTCAGGATAACGCAAATGTTGATTTTCCGGTACACGCTAAAAATTTATGATCTTATCCCGAAGTAGAATGGCATGTGAGGTGTGAATTAAAGTAGTTTACCATCGTACAGGTTACACACATACCACACACGCCGCGTCTGCAGGATTCCGTGGAATGAATTCAGCTTTGCAGCGGTGATATAATAAATATACGTATATGGAAGTTTGGTCGCTGATCGGGTTGTTCCATTTCAAGACGTTCGTATAGATTTTATGTACCGGTGGTACACATGGTATGGATGTATGGAATCATTTGCTAATTGAAAAGTTGCACTGAGAATGGAAAAGGAGAAAAAAAAATCCCCTCGTGCTGGTAATCTTTGTCGGCGTTGGTCTTCTTTCCTTATTTATAACGCTGTGTGGTAATGCGATACCTATTAAATCACCAAGCCTCTGATTCTAACCGTTCCAAATTAGATTCATTCTTTTTCGAATAATAGTCGCCACCTCAAATACCACGTCATAGAAATTTGGAGTATTTTTTACCGAAGATTTTTGCTTTTTAACGAAACGATTCAGGCATTTTTCAAAAACGAAATTGCTTCTCATTTCCATGGTTAATCAGGTGAGGATAAGAAAAGGAGAAAAAAATGGTCAAGGATCAGGGTAATAGGCTATTTGTAAGAGATTGGAATGGAATTCCCCGTACACACTATCGTGTGAAATTAATTAACGATAAAAACAAAACGTTATGACGTCACTTTGATTTAATCGAATGGGTTTGTATATAATATTTTGCGAATTATCCGGTCCACATAAATTTAGGTATGGTCGTGGATGTGTTATACTTGTATGTGTTCCATATACTTACATAGGAAGTGAGAGTTGGCGGGAGCGAAAGTTTTGGCAAAGTGAAATTTACCGACTCCACATCGAGGTTTACTGCTGGTAGCATTAAATTTATGGTCTTTGTATATATTATATCAGCCGATTCTATGATTATATTCCAACATATCGATCCGTCTTCAGATTGACCAGATTCATTTTTTAAGCCCTATCATTTCTGATTTGAGTTCTTGGGGGTTACCCAGTGCCGAGCATTGAGATTCCATGGTGATTAGGGTGCGTAGGGGTTGCGTGCGGGTCGCGGTAACGTTAAAAAATTTTCCATCTCTACGATGACGGATGACAAGACAGAGCGCCGATGTTTCTCCTGCACTGGCTAATCTTACGTGTCTCTAAAAACGTCGATGTCACGAAACCTCCTGAAACGGTAGAGCGGAGCAGCCCTGCTTTTGTACGAAAAGACACAACGAGGACGACGAACAAGAAAGTCTTGCCGTCGTAATGCCCAACGACTCGGACGCGACACGGCGGCTCGTGATTCCCGCGTTTCGATGCGAGAGATGGAGAGAAAAAGAGAAAATGAAATAATAAAAGAGAGAAGACAGACAAGAGGAGTAAACAGGCCCCTCTTCGATGTTACACAATCACGCATCGCGCGCGCGCGACTAGCATTCGCGAATAGTATGGCGCCTATATATCGGCGTGGTATCGCGGCCGTGTCCTCCTCGTTGTCCTCGACGACGATGACCACGTGTGACGTCTTCGTCATTTTGTTTTTGCACGCCTCGGGATTCCGTACAGGTAGCGTTGAACGAGTCCGAAATTTTTATCGGATTTTCACCGTTGAACCCTCTGATTTTTTACCTCTAGAATTACCTCTACCAAATTGGATACTGGAAAAATTTTACGAGGAACCCTTTCGAAAATCTTTACTCAAGTTTTTGCTCAGACATTAAAGTGTCAAGTGAAAAATCCCTGAAAATTGGGCGGGAGATTTGCCCTTCGACGATTACTTTACGCTGACTATCTAATAAAAAGAGGTATGGGTAAAGTGTGTTTGTCTCATTATTGGTTACCGTGTCGTATATATTTGCGTTCCATATAGCCAACGTAAAAGGAGGCAAGGGCTCGTATTTGTTTCATTTGTTTGTTAGCTTCAGAATTAGATCACGATTTAAAAAGTCGCACCGTTGAAAATATCCTATAAGAGAAACTCACAACGCCGTGCATGCCGATTGTTTCATTGAAATTAACATTCTTACGTATAGTTATAAATAAATAGGAAGGCGCAATCGGCAGCAATAGAAGCGATCGACCGTTTGACAATGTCACGCATCGTGCATATTACGTTATTGCGCCGAATCGAACACACTACTGCACGTTTTCATTTAACAATTCGTCCTTCGACGATTTCCAGGTAAAAATTATTTCTTGTGTCCGTTTGTATACATTTATTCAACTATACTTTTAAGGTTATATCGGCGGATTGATTCGTTACGTTTGCTAAGGATTTCTGTAGCTCCAACCTCGATCGATCGATAAACAAATTATGATTGACCCTACGCAATAACGTCAGAATTATCATAACTAAAGTAGGTACATAAAGCTCTATTTGATCATTACCCAATTTTGCAAACTCAGTTCAATTCAAACAGGAAAGTCAAAATCATATAAATTTTCCAGTCACACAAAATGATCAAAAGGGAACTAATTACGGTTTGGAAAAATCGACCGCCAATCGTCCGATCGATTGGCCATATTGTTTTCGGCGCTCTGAGCATGTGCTGCTTACGAGAACGTTAAACTTTTATCCTTGTACCTGTTAAGGGTTCATCCCACTTTGACGTACCTTAAAATGAGCCAATATTTGTGATTTTTTTTTGTGAAAATGAGGATAGGTAGATACAAAATTGTTTTTGTGCTCATTAAATATGACCTTCTGGTATACGAAAAAATTTTTTTTATTCAATTTCAAGCAAATGTTTAGCAAGTATTCATGTATACATGGAGCAACAAAAAAAATGGCGAGGTCAGCGGCGTGCATGAATTTTCACGTAGAATTCATCTGAAACAGAAAATTTCGGAAGATTTGTGTTTAGTATGGTAGTGATTATCGTCCCTGCCTTAACAATTAATTTCCATACAAAAATAACAAAATGGCGGCTGTCCAAAGAAAAAAAAAAAAAAAAAAGGGGGTTTTTTTCGCGAAAATTTTGTTAAAAAATGAACTTAAAATCAAAATTTTGATATGACCAAGGCAGGGACGAAAACTGACACCGTGACGAGTATGTGGTTGAAATTTGGTGAGGATCGGTCCAGTAGTTTCGGAGAAATCGTGCACGCCGACCGAAAAAACGAAATTTTTACACAATATTCCTGAAGGTATCCTCTATCGAAAATCATCACAAAAAAAAAATCGATTTTTAGAAATGAGCAAAGTGGGATGAACCCTTAAAGGATCATAAAAATCAAATGAGTTGTGTTCTTTTTCGTCTTTTTAGTATCTAACTTAGTTTTTTCTTTTCGTTCTCTTCTGTTCATTAGGTCTCATTTTACGTAGAGTAACATTACCGTGACAGATTGAGATAAGAAGCAGGTGAAAAAAGGTAAATTAAAAAAGGGAACAGATTTTTATTCATACGATTCTTATGATACATAATATCTTACCGCACAGTATTCACTATCAAAATTATTGCAACATTAAAAACTTTGATATTATAATACAAGACCAAAAAACGCTTGTAACCTTTTTTTCTCCTTCAACGTTCACCTCTCTTTTTCTACCTGAAATCGTCATACACACGAGATTAAAAAACAAAAATCGCGTGTCCTAAAATTCTGTAACGTGATCTTTTTTTTTTCTGTTTACGAATCGTTGATCTCTTTACGATTTATTTGGTCAATTGTTTGATTTTATTTTTTTTAATGCAACGGTGCAACCTTTCACAATATAATCGATCATGTTTTTCTCAAATAGTTCAGCTTCTTGGTATATATTTTATAAGGCATTTACATACTTTGGATGCACACGTAGTACAGTAGAGTATTGCAGGTGGGTAGAGACTAGAGGTATGTATAAATAAATGCATACATGCGTATAAAAGTACATACATGATTCGTATCACATGTATAAAGTGACGGAAAATGTGGCAGGTAAAGAAGTACGGTAGAAACTCCTAGAAATAACGGATAGAAGTTGGTTGACAGCCGCTATACGTATACACACAG
The DNA here is from genome assembly GCA_963978495.1 of Athalia circularis. Taxonomy (NCBI): domain Eukaryota; kingdom Metazoa; phylum Arthropoda; class Insecta; order Hymenoptera; family Athaliidae; genus Athalia; species Athalia circularis. The sequence continues at coordinate 14,612,286 of OZ021698.1, read as the reverse complement.
GTATTGTGTATGTAGGTGTACGTATATTCGTTGCGACAGCTGCTTAATAGCATCTCACAGAGATTCTCAATTTGCAAAAAAAAAAATAAACTAATAGTTAAATGAAAAGATAGAACAACAATTAACGCAAATGAACAACACACGTAGCTATCTAGGGAAGCCGATAGAATTTGGTACGCGCGAACACTATCAGGAATAACTTCGGAATTTACTTTGTTCTTTTTTTTTTTTTAATTCAAGACGGGACGATATAGTTTGAACGTTGAGCGATCGATTGTTTGTTGTCTTTATCGATTATTGAACGCAATAAACGAGTAATAATGAGTTTATAGAAAAATGATCATGTTATCACATTTGCGCTATCATCAGGAAATCAACAAAAGGTGAATAAATAAATCTATTGCTTTAGGTGACTGTTACATGTACGTTTAGTGATTCATTTATATAAATTATTGATTGAATCAATTTCTAATCTGCGACGACTGTGCACGATGGGAAGTCAAATTCTGGTGCATTGTATTTTATACAGAATGAAAAAAAGCAAAATTAAACAAATACGGCTCATTAGTGTATCGTAGATTTTGAAAATCGTCAGAAGTTTTGTCATCGCCCGTTTGTCTGTATAATTTTATTAGATACAGGTATGTTATTCGGATGAAAATTTAGGGTAACGATCAAACATAATTCGTTTTATAAAGAAAGACACTTTACGGACCGCAATCTATAGATACGTTAGAACGCAGTTTCTATGCAATAATAAGCCTTAACGATCACAACAAAGTAAATAACTTCGAATCGTGATGATTATCGATTCGTTTGATTCTAAAATTCGCATCGAACCTTTTTCTTTTTTTATTCATTTCTCTTCAGAAACGATTATTCAACCGGGAAACTTTGAGTAATTAAAAATCACCTGAATAAAAGATACCCAACCTCACAGTATATCGTTATAACCCGGAAATGCATCGAATTTTAATTGAAATAATAAATTTTTATTGGTAGAATAGATTCGTAACTATATATGACTAGGATTTGCATACCACAGGAAATAAACTGAAGCTATAAAATATGTATATTAACAAGAAGTATCCATTACTTGACCCTCGTCTTCACTATGTCCAACAACGTTTCCATTTAACTCTAATCAAAGATGCAGCGCGAACGTCTGCTGCTTTTTTTTCCATTTTTTTCTGCTTTTTATCGTGTGTCATTTTTAGTTTTAGATCATATTCTTCCAACTTCTCAAACAAACGCTACGAGAATTTACAAGCTTGCAACTTACAAATAAAAAATATCTAAATAGCGAAAATTAAAGATCAACACTAAGTCGCCGGAAGCAGGTTGAATTCCTTCAACCTGGTGAAGAGAAAATGTAAAAATAATGGTTAATATTAGGATGTTACGTCGAAAAAATATCTCTGCTAATTCCATCGGTTGTATGGGTGTGTGTGAAATTGATGGGGAAAAATTTATGTAAGAAATGTAAAATATAAAATTGGATGTATTATTATTGCGAGTAAATGCATCGGTGGTTGAGTACCGCTGCGTTAGGCAGCCTTGGCTGAAGTTGTCGAACCCGCGACCCAGTTTCACTTACGCACCTACACCGAGACACCCGGTGCATGCGGTGTGCATTAACACGTACACACATATATACGTACATACACACATGTGTACATGTAGATGTACGTGTGTATATTGTATGTATACGACGCGCGCGGTTCTCGCGCTATAGACCCGCTGCTGAACGACACGCCAGATAAAATGTGTGCTGGCGAGTGCTGTGCAGAGAAGAACGCAAAGGTATAGAGAAAGATAAAGAAAACGTGAAATAAAGTAAAAAATAAGAACGAGAAAAAACTGCCCACGGAAAAAATCGGCTAGGTTTCCGACGAACGAGGTAAAAAAAAAAATCGTCGATGTGATCGGTTTGATGAGAAAATATTATTGATCGCTCGACGAAAATCTAATCGCTAATCCTGAAAAATCGATTCAAAAGGAATTCCTCATAAATCATTAGAATCGGTGGCGCTGCAATTCGATGAATGGAACAGAGCCCGGTGGTTCATAGGTAGCTGCATCGGAACAATATGAACATGAAATGGATGCTGAAACGGAAAAAGACAAGGTGAAAGAAAATGCACCGTTCATTGTAACGATCATCATTTGAACAATGAAACAGTGGACACGGAGCAGTGATTCTCACGTTTTGTTCGAGGTATATAGTTTTATATAAATTTATGTATATACATATCTATGTATAATTTAAACATAGGTAATCACCTCTCCTTACGCAATATTACGAGGAACATTAACTTTTTCCGTTATATTTCTATCTTTTTCTAACCCTATCTCTCTTTCTTTCTCACTCATCGCGCATCCGCATGTGGTAAGTGAAATTAGTACTGCGAAATAATTTTTCCGTTTTTTTTTTCTATTTTTTTTTTCTCTTTTTCTATATTTCGGTAACTACCGTTAGACCGCGAGTAGAAAAAAGTAGGCCTAACGTGAGAACGTTGAAAAATTACTGGAAAAAAGAAAGAAAGAGAAGAAGAAACTAGAAAATGTATAGAAATAAAAAATAAAAATTCAAATAAAATAACGTTCCATAAAAAAATGTTAAATCCTTAACTTCTCCGTTTTTTATACATCTGCTGCAGTACGCTGCATCAGGTTACGATATATCGAGGTATACCTAACTAACTTCACCTGAATCAACTCACTTATATGTGGGCGTGTAAACAAAGAAGATTGGTGTTGCGGTGCAACAAATTACGATAATTGCAAGTGTCTCTTATACGCTACGGGTATACACCGTCAAAGCTGCAGCGCAAGCTCCGCATGTAGTGATACGTATGTATACTTAAATCTATACACTTGCATCACGATGCCAGTCGCATATTATATTAAACATATATTTGTATAAATTTGTGCGTGTATTTGCGAATACGTCTACGTGAACATATGTAGAAAATATCTTAGTCGTGCGCACGTTGCAGGGTGGGTGTAAACTGACGAGATAAACGAATGCGGGGCATTTTATGCCGAATCGAATCGCAATTCTGCATTTACGAGAACAAAATAGAATGATCATTTTCATGAGATAGTTTTCAACCAAAACGTATCCTACGTGTGTAACGAAAACACGTCATTTTCAGCGAAAGCAAATTGTCGTAACGAATTTAAATGGTTTCCAGAAGAAATTTTTATCTTTAGATCCGCGTTCGAGTTCCTCGAACGATGACTTTCTTCAGCACACGATGCACGAAAAAGGTGGAAGATGAAAAAAAGAATTCGAGGGCTGAATCATGACTGAAATTTTTAAATCCCTCTATTTCGAACATTCTCGGGAGAAGAGTCATCTCTGCCTATGATGCATAACTGCAAGAACGTGGTAATATTTTTAATTGACGCGAATAATGAATATGATCATTATATTTAAAATTTGCGGTACATGCGATAGATAGTGATAATAATATTGACAATAATTGTAAAAATAATGATAATCCGTGCGCACCTGCACAGGTACGGTACTAGTTGAATTGGCCCCGCAGGCTTTTGCCTCCGGGCGAAACTGCAGCGCCGGTGATTGTGAATTATTTGTTTACGTACAGGGTGTCCAATTTTGATTGATATATCACATGAGCGATATTTTTTATCTGATAAAATGGAACAATCGACGGACAGATTAAAATTCGAAGAGAAGATCGGAAATTTTTGGCCAGCTCACTTTTGAAAATAGTGAACACTCTGTATACACTTGAATATAAGGTGAACGTGCCTATCCGTATAAAATGTAATGAATGTAATGAATGGCCTATGTATCTCTATCATGGTCACGTATGTAAAATGTGGTGCCTACCTACCTACCTACCTACGATCATTACCATCGAGACGTTTGCGAAATCTTGTTTATTTTACATACATTTTGTACAGACATACCTATAAAAAATCGTGTGTCAGACAACTTCGTCGAGTATGCGCCCAAAATCGTCAAAGTATAATCGGCATTGTATTTTCCATTTTTATATACCTATCGCTTTATCTAAAAAATGACGACAAAGTGCGTGATCGCATGACGAATCGTTGATGTTTCGAAAGGCAATCGCGATTCATCGACTGACATGTTTGAGAAAATGTCACTGAAAATGCGTGGCTCGCGGATTCGACGTCGGTCTCGAGCGACGTAATCGAACACTGCTACCTCAGGAGAACGTTGCATCGGCTGCACGTACGCGTACGGGGCCCTGCACAAGCGAGCCGTAAAATCTGTCGGGTTATTTCTGGAAAGGGTGAGAAGAAGAGAGAAGCGAGAGAGGCGTAAGACGCGTTTATAAACAGTATAGGTATGTATATTCAGCAAAACGCGGCGCGGCTGCGAGAAAATCCAGTGGACCAGAGAAATGAATTAAAAATAACGCATGTATACCCAATACGTCTGTCAAGATTGGATGCTCTCGAAGAGCGCATCACGATGCGAGATTCTTTCGCCATAATAGCGCTACACTTTGTAATTTCACGTTATATACTCACCCGATCATCACACCCGATCGATTGGTGTGGATTCGACTGTAAAACCGATCATCGTTTGATTATGAGAAACGAGATTTTTAAAATTTTCATCCGACAGCCGTGCCTACATTTTTAGTTCCGTTTTTTAATCTCCAATGTCACCCCAAAAATCCTTCTCCTGAGTCCTCGATTTCAATTCTTAATATCGGAGTTCTAGTTTGTACCATGGATGAATCTTCCAGTTTTCCGCACTCAAACTTCCTAGAGAATTTTTGAATTATGATAATCACCGCGGTGTTTGCCACGCGCAAATTCTCCGCCCGCACCGGATGAATTGCGATTGTTCGCTGCTAGTAGGAGTATAATATATTTTACACGAACAGAAGCGAACGCAAATCAAATGAGGCTTCTGCAGCATGCGCGCGGTGAAATTTAGAAAGCATCATGCATGCCCGCATCGACGCGCTTTTAAATCTTGCTTCTTTTCATTTCTTTTTTTCTCTCATCTCTCTCCCTCTCTCACTCACGGATAAAAAATATCAATAACAAATCAACTACGTGAAAAAACAGAGAGTAATAAAAAAACACAAAAAACCGGCGAAAAGAGAGGACGTTTTTGGTCGCCCGCTCCGATCATTATACATAGGCATACCTGGATCGTATATATCTTCTATAGGGGCTACAGTCGAGATTGCTTTCGATCGGGAAAAATTTTATATTTTCGTACTTTCACACGGGTCTATTTTATCATCTGAATTAATTCACACGCGCCATCTGAATATTTCCTTATAAATCTGCAGCGCTATATTATTATGTTTCCATCGCATCGGTGGCACCACAAGAGATAACCTTTTTGCCATGAACGAGACAATTATTTATTACACATTGATACAGCTATATTTATAGCCTCAGTCATCTTTGATTGACTGTCTATATCTAACGATTAACTAACGAAACTTTTTTCTGTCCCTAGACATTTTTTCTTTTCATTTTTTTTACAAATTTTTTATCGTCTAAACGGTACCACCTAATATCACATACGTATTTACGCAAGTGTATCAGCTAACTTGAACGATAAAATATGAATTTAGTGTACAAATGCATAAAGAGTACGATGTTCTTTTGATAGGAATTACCGTATCACCGTATTTTTTCTGGGTCACACGTGCTCCGATGTTTTTTACCGGTGCGTGAGTTTGCTCGTCGGTACTGGACGTATTTTTTCCACAAGCCGTAGTTAAAAAATTCAAACATCCTATGAGAGAACGTATGTGACGAAGGTTTTTATTTGAAATTTGAATTTGAAAAATTTAAACAATAGCGCTACGATTTTTCTCTTCAAAACTCGATGTCGCACCTGAATTTATTTTTGTATCGTTGCATATCGAGTGCAGCGAGTTTTCCAATGCGATTCTGGGATGCGAAGATTTTTTGAAATAAAAATCATTTGACTGAACTCAACTGCACGCAATGCAATGGCGTCGTGTATCCACACACGGTGTTTGGCAAACATTTATTGAACAAATATTTATCAAGTATCTGAATAGTAAAGCTCTGTTGCTGCTGCTGCAGCACAGCAATAAAATAAACGTATACGAAATTATAACCCAGAAGAAACGGTTTCAAAAAATCACATCGTCTCGAAGTTGAGCGAAAACGTAAGGTTCGTGTAGTAGGTTTTATGTACTCCGAAGAAAAAACCTTTTTTTTTTGTGACGAAGGTCCGAAACCGCGAAGATTCATTGAAATTATAAAAAGTGATTCGCATCCAAAATCTAAATTTTTTCTGCATCGCCAAAGGTGCTGATGAAAAGTAAAAAGCATGAAAGCAAGAACGTAAACGCGGACGGGGGAGTTCATATGGGATCCGGGGGGAATCGCGTAACCGGATGCTGATCTATGAAATTTTTCCCCGCGCTACACGCAAGTGTTACATGTGTATGATCTATAGTATAATATCCGGGGGCTAAACGGACTGAGCGGGAGCGACAAATGGTCGTATATAACCGTGGCTGTGACCCAAGAAGAAATTGCTAATCACTGACCACTCGCAACTGCAGAATACACGCTACTTGCGGAGTGTAGGTACTCGGTACGGATCAGCACTGACCACTGACCACCGACGATTCAAACTTAGGTCATGACTCGTCTGCGATCAACGTTCTTCGCGTAATCTCATTCCAACGGGAGGGACATTATTTCAATCGGAGTAAAAAAAAGAACCAGGATGGAACGTCGAGGAGAAACTGAAATCGTCCGTTTGGATATTTGCATGGTTCAAAAATCCTAAAATTATCGCCATTAATTTTGGGAAAATTTTCGAGGGTGAGGTGGGAATTTCCACCTCGAGTGTGATTCCGTTGCGGATCCCATGTCCGCGCACTCCTGAAATTTTCAGTTTCGATCATTCCGGCGTGGTCGATCTTCTGTTTTTCCATGCACCTTTCGCGGTGCCCGCCGACCGCGGTCTGTTGCCGATGTGCGATTCGTTCCGCGATGTGGGTCAGCTAAAAGACACCCGTAGTGGCCGATGGTAGCCGAAGAACACCGCGGAAAGAGCCGATTTACTATCACGTTCCGTATCTGGGTCAGCTGTGTCGTTGCACATGCGCCTTAGGCCCCCCGGTCGTTCACCGACGAAGTTACTAACCTGCCGACGGCGACGCCCGCCGTCGCCGCACGCCGCACGACAGCCTAGTGCCAACCCGCCTACTGCCATGCTGCGTATTGACCGCCGGAAAAATTTTGCCTTTTCACAATCGAACTTCGTAATATGCACGTACGTACGTAGTACATACTTACAACGCCGGTAGGATCGGTAAACCTAACGGGTTCGATTCTCAAACCAGTTGGGACTGTCTCTATTGTGACTGAAAGTACCAGAATCAAACTCTACGAATGCGCCAGCAGTTCATATGAGGTGAAACCCGCCGCGGAGCTTCCGAGGCGAGAAACCCTAAGCACTATGATTTACTGCGTTGCCAGTAAAAATAAATAAAACTGTGCTAATGCTCTTGGTTGCAGCGATTAGTCGTTGTTATGTAATGTATACTTTGCCAACGCGCAACATCGAGAGCGTAGAAAAGGGTTTTCCTCCGCGTTCGATCCTTACAGTTTTTACCCTCGACTCTCGGCTGATTTCCGTTCATTATTGATTTATACGCATATTTCTTTCTCCGTTTGGTAGTGATTGAAAGAAAATAATAAAATAAATCAAAGAACGAACGGTTGGCTTGTAGGTCAGTCGGTTGTCGTTCCACATTCGTTGACGCTGACAAGCGTTTTGCACCCGATTCGTAATTTGCTACACGTATCTATACGGGACCGACATTAAGCGGAAGCCAAAAAGAAGGCCCGGGCTAACTTGCGCTTGCTAACCGTGCAAGGGATCGCGTATCGGCTATTCGCGGCTGTCCACGGCCCTAATTCAAAAATCTTTTCAAATGCCGCACGATCTTGGCATCGAGCGAACATTCGTACGATCATTTATATACCCCTTGCATCTTATTCTTCGCCAATGTCGTAATACTTGCCACATAACAGCATGGCCGCGACTTTCTTAACGAAACGATTCTGATCACATCCTCATTTGTCCGGAAATTTAGAAAATGGTGTCCCACCCAGTTTTCTCGCTCAAGAACCGCTGTGCAATTTTTGTTTATTTATTTTTTTAATTTCTTTTAGAGAAAAATCCTTCCACAATCCAGCTGATGATGCAGCTGCGATTCTTTGATCTCTCGCGACCGGGTGTGCAACGCAGGGAGCGGAAATCTTCCGCAAAACAAAACTCCTCGTGCACACCGCGGTCGCGCCGTGTTCGCCCCGATCAATGAGCTTCGCTATTTACAGCTCCGCGATGCTCCATCATCCGTATATACAGAACATTGCATGAATCGACCACGATGATACGTGGATTACGTGGATTCGAAGATAATTCTCCGTACGTCGACGTTGTATTTGGCATCGTGCAATTTGATAGAAAGATCGTTTTTACGTAATTGCATATAGTTGAAATACATAAAATGCGCGACATTACTTTTCTGATCAATAACCAAGAATTTTTTTGTTTGTTTCAGGTAAGCAATCCGCTATGCTAATTAATGAAACTCATTGTCAGCCGTGCTACCATAGTGCGGGTAAGTATGTGTAATTTAAAAAAATACATGAATCTGCATTTTAACCTCCGAAGGATCGATGCATGCTCGAATAATGGGGGTTGCGATCGGAGTTTGTCGCCGACTCCCCCGTAGCATTTTTTTGAGAAAAAAGAATCCGTGTATTCTCGTATATCGAGAAAGATTTAATTCTAGATAAATAAATAGTATAGATGTATGCGAGTATCCTGCAACGCAACGGCACGTGATTCGAGCCTATTTAGCATAGGAATGAAATTGCATCACGATGATGTATAATCGCGCATCATCATCGTCATCGAATTTGAATACCCGTATGTTATACCTCATATATAATACAGCGCGTATAACTTACCTCGATCGAATTGATGTAGGTAATATTGTACGTTAATCCGGGAATATTTATTACCGCCAATCAAAAGTTACAAACCATACGTATATATGTGCACGTTACTGTAGATTTTTACTACACGTATACGTACATATATCGGTGTATTATATGTACCTATACGGAACGTTACGTTTTTAATTACTTTGACGTGAGCTGATGGCATCGCTGGAGCGAGTGTCTTGGGTTCTTCACTTTGTCGACGATGCGTGTTTAACATGACCCATTGTGCCTCCGGTGGCTTTTGTTGTACCTTTGACACGGCTGTTTCAGTCGTTTCATTCCATTCCATTCCGTACCATTCCATTCCATTACATCTTGTTTCATTTCATTTCATTTCATTTTGTTTCTTCTTTTTCCCATCTTTGTCTTTCCTCTTTCTCTTTTGCATGTATACCTATAAGCGTATTTATACATAGATGTACGTACCATGTACTCGTACATCGTTCATGTATGTGTTTTGGATATATGATCCGCTCACGCATATGAATCGCATTTAATTATGTGATATGTATAATATATTCCTCATATCCTCCTCCTCAGAATCTTGGGACTTTTTTTCTTCATTTTCGCCATTTTTACCATGTTACTCAAATCGAGCCACCCACTGGAGCAAAGTATGAGCTCCTTCTCGATTTCATCATTGCGCAAAACCTTTTCGTTGAAATTAGTACTCAAGGATCGTATTTCGAATTCTCTTCTCCGGCCAAAGCCTCACAATCGTCAGCGTCGTTCTATGCAGACTCGTATCTTTTTCAAGTTATTTATGCTGAAACCGATGTGGAAGAGAAAATCGCATCGATATAAGTATAATATAAAATACATATAGGATTCTGCGCCGACGAGTTGGAATTCAGAAAGAAAGAGAAATTTTAAAAAAAGCTTTCGAGATAAACCTATGAATGTGCTTATTAGGAAGTCGCAATATAAGACATCTCATTTCTTCTGCTCTGAGAAGCAAAAAATTGGCGATAGTGCGATCATTCCGATAGATAGGTCAATTTAGCTTACAGATTCGAATTCCTCAGCTCAAAATACATAAAAATACCGTATAAAACCCAATAAAAAAAAATATTGATTTTCACCCCAAAATTGAAAAAAATCTAAGGTATACCCCTTTGGATTTTTTCGATTTTTGGGCCAAAAATGAAGTATTTTTAAAATCGATCGCAGGACACTTTTCTAACGTATTTTGACCTCAGGAACACGAATCCGTCGAGTAAATTAAGTTACGAAATAATCCCATCGAGATATCTTCATTTTTTCAATTTTTGGAGCGAAAAATTGGCGATAACTGGATCATTTCGATAGATGGATTAATTTTACGGATTCGGATTCCTGGGCTCAAAATATTTAAAAATACCATATAAAACCCAAGAAAAAGAAATGTCGATTTTTTACCCCAAAATCGAGGAAAAACAGAGGCTTATCTTTGCGATTTGGGAGTGAATATAGGTGTTGATCGGTGGTCAGAAGGTCATCAAATTATACCCACCAACTGCAGATTTTCCGCCCTCTATAGATGGATTTTGGGGTGCACAGTGGTGCGCATCGTGTGCGCTTTACGCACCGCATCGTTGCTGTTACTGTCTTTGCTGCTGTTGCTGCTGCACAATTATTTATTTCTATAGTCGTTATTTATAGCGCGTTACGTGTCTCAGGTTGGCAACCCCGTGCGCAGTTATGCAATGAATGAGAAGGAAAGAGTTATACTTATAGGAGGTACCTTGTCGCGCAGCGCAACGCGACGCAACGCAACGTTTTGCTTCCAAGAGAGAAAAGACAAGGACGGCGCAAACCTGAGAACGCTCACCGAACGGAGATGGAAATTAAACTGAAAGACAATGGAAGAGAAAAAAAACAGATACTGCAGAGAGAACAGAAGAAGAAGAAGAACAACAAAAGGAGAAAACCGCACGAGGATGACGCGATAGCCAGCGAATTCTGTAGCCTTATACAGAGAAAGTATTGCACCGAGTTTGTGGACGAAGAAAATAAAAGTTTGGTATTGTACCGTGAAAAGAAAATGTAAAAATCTTTTGAAATATTTAAAATTATTTTTCTTACAGAACCGAATGATCAAACAAAAAAAAGAAAAAAAAATGTAGCGATTGTCCGTGCCCATTGGTTGAACGTCGAGTCCTGTAAGTCTTTACATAGGGATGTTCTACATTCGTCCGATCTTCTGGTGCAGGGTTTATTTTATTCTGCTTCTCGAAGAGAAAAGGTGTATGAAAAAAAAAAAGAAACAATTTCGCTCTTGCGAAATGAATAATCATTGTAAATGAGACGAATGATCGTTGCTTAAACATCAGCCGGTTGAAAATGACGATGAGAGAAAAGGTTTTCGAACTCTAGGAGCTGTTCGTGGGTAACGCAGTAGAAGCAAATGTAGGTAACGTGGTCTCTGAATAGGCTGGTCTAGCCTAGACGTAGGTAACGTAGGTATGCCTCGTTGCATTAAATCTATCTAGGTGTATAGTCCTCCTAGACGCGATATAAACGTGAATCGCTAACGTAACGGTATAAGACTACAGAAAATCGGATTCTTTAACGATCCGCACAAGACCATGGCGAGAGAATCTGACCGTGAGTGATGTCAAAATCCAATTTTTTGGGTGTTCACTACAGGAAAATGATCTATCGATTATTATTATCAATAACATCCCCTGAAAACGACTCGAACTTTTCACATCTTGCGCTCATTTCCAAAGGATTGAAAGAGTGAAGATTGATCGGCGCTGCTGCTGGATGCCTGCGCCGTTTATTTTCATCCGTCAACTGTCGGATTTTTGTCTCCATCCCCCTAGGGCAGCTGAGCTAGGAAATTTGCATACTGCACCTATACCTAGCAGCGATGCAAGGGGATATATATCCATTTTTTTCCACCTCGCAAAACTATCTAACTTGCGGATGCAGTGCGGATGAAAAACAGGAAGTCATGTAACTTCTGAACGAAAAAAATGAACAAAAAAAAGGACGGCATATGCATATTGTATACGTACACGGCAGAAAGCTAGATAAAAGCGCGATGCTGCTGCGATGCATTTCCGTATTCAAATCGAAGGAGGAAAAAATCTTGAACGCACTTTATTCATCGATGTAATTAATAGATCCAAAGTTCGCGTATGCCTCAAAGTTCGACCGCGTTTAGATAATCCATAGATTAATTTTATAACACGTGGAAGGGAAAAAAGACAGATTTGTCTTTGCTCGTGCGGTGCAGTGATGCACCGTTTGATGCGTCGGTTGTTTGCGTCATTGCGTCTCTTTAGACTCCTCTTATCAATAGCATTGTTTGCACGCCATCCTCCTCTTCTTCCTCTTTCTCCTCCCTCTCGTTTCAGTCTTCGTCTTTGCGTTTGTACTTGCATGTCTTTTTTCCCTTCGTTTGGACCTCCGCGGCACGTGCGGAGGCACCAACTGAGCTTCGTGGTACGGCCTAGCGGCGTCACCACCGCCTGTTACATGCTTCGTTATACGACAGTAATTAAAATTATACTTTTATTGCAACTATTACGACACGCGCAAGAATCTTTTCCAAGTTTTATAAAATTAACGTTCTTGTTTCGTGTGCTTTAAAAATTGACAATATAACTGGGTACCTATATTGTTTCGGTGAAAAATTGTACGAATTGAAAATTTTCCCACGGTCCATAAAATCATATATTCTTCGCGATTCGTCATCATTTCAATTTTCACTGATTATTTCATAATCATTCTCCAATATTCGATGTGACGAAAATTATTTTTCCATAAAGTAGGAATGTGAAGCAAGAATTCCAGCGTTTCTTGGTATACCGATATTAAATGTAACTCATTATCATTCTATACATTTTTACTCGAGATCATTTCTCTCGAACTTTTTTTTCTCACCATAGTACAGAAATGTGTACTAGAAAACCATGTGATTGATTTCTAATTCTTTTTCTTATTTCTTACCATTCCGTACAATCTATTGACGATGCTCGACGACTTATTCTTGTAGACAATTAACAGACGACACGGACACGGCCCCAATAAAATTGATAAAAAAAAAAAATGAAAAAACCCCAAGTCAATTAAGAAGTAAAACATCACTATCGCATCGTGTGATAAGTGCCCACCTAAAAAAAGGGCTGCAGCAAAAAAAAAAAGGATAAAAAAATCATTTTTATGTTGGTTTTTTATTCGTCAAAACTACTCACGGTCGATGACAGCTTTTCTAAAATAACATTTGGTAAGGTTCGAAAAGATGCGTCGCGAGGCCCGCAAGCACGCTGTCCTCCGGCGCCGGGCGGTAATCACGGGGTCGGACGGGGGGGAGGTAAAATAAGTTTCCAACTATATCGACGGCGCGAAACAAGAGACGCACGGAAAGCGCGCGCTCACGACTCGGGCAACTTCGCGGTGTTGGTAGTCGTTCGAGGTGGGGGAAACCGAGGGGTTTTCGGCTATCATCGCTAGAATACAGTTCAGTGACCTGGCGCAGCTTGGCTAGTAGCGGGGGGGGTTTCTCTCTGACATATTGTCGGATGCCAGGCTGGTCCGCTGGCTACTAAAACGCTCGGTTGACGAAAGCCCCCGAAAAAATTCATGCCTTTCGAGCTTTTCTAATGCGTTTACCGGTTCCAGTTTTTAATAACCGCGCTCGCGTTGTCTATGAATTTACCGTTGTTCGTTGGTTAACATCCGAAATTGGGGAACAAATTACCGCTTTAAATAGAAGAAACTGTAACTAAATCGAGAAACTAAAAAAAACAAAAAAAATTATTAAAAACATAGCATAAAAAATGTATACTTACGAAAATATACGTATAAATATATATATGAAAATTCGATATCTATAATGTGCATATACATATAATTATCGATACTCCAAATCGTCGTTACCGCGGTTCGCGTCAACAACAAAAACGCCCGCAGCTGCACCCGGTTCACTGCTTGCTACTTGGTACTTGGTACTTGCGACTTACTGACTGCGCCTTGGTCAAAGCAGAAGAGTCGAGGCATTGCTACGCGACGTAAGGATATGGAAGCGTTAGTTTTACCACAGTTTCATCGTCAGCAGCCGTGGTGTGGTTCTGTGCTCGTGCAAACAAGGAAGTGTATTTCTGAAGTGAAGAAGGAGCGGTGAAAGAATCTTATATACCTATACCTACGTAATATACTTTCAAAGATACGGACGTACACACGCACAAGTAACACAGAGGCACACGACGCACGCACGCACGCGGTACATCGACTGACACACGCCCAACAGACCTTTTATATTATACAGATTATACGGACGTATATGGAATACAGAGAATTTTTATCAACTCACATCGTCTGAGGAAAAGTTTATATTCGAATCGATATTCGATCGATTAATGCGCTTGTCGATTTTCATTTCCTTTTTTATTTTCTCCATTTTCGCTCACTGTACTGTTCGAATCGGGGGCTCTTCTCTCTTCTGTTTCTTCTCTTCGGACAGTTTTTTTTAAAATTTTTTTTGAGTTTCTTTTTTTTTATTCTCTTACCCTCTGATTCTTTGCCAACCAGTTTTTGTGGTGAATATTTTCGTTCGAATAACGTGGATCACAACTACGACCGAATACGACGCATCGGTATATCTTCTTTAGAGGATGATTATACATGTACGCGAATCGTGGAACATTTTGATACGTGAGTGTTAAGTGAACAATAAAAAGTCGGAAAATCTATAAATTTTATTGATATAACATAGGATATAATAAAACTACACGTTGAGGATTGACAAAATTTTTTAACCATACGTATAATCTAAGAAAGTGGGGTTCAAGTGATTTTATGACTATTTTTTTTAGTTTATTTTAACGTGAATAAGTGCCTTACGTGTTAAACGATTCGTGTGTGAAAATCTATAATCGCGTGTTTTATTTGTTGTTTGTGAAAATTTAAATATCGTTTTCATATAGTGAATAGTGTAAAATTGAGGTGCAGTAATCGTCGTTGTTACAAACAAAAAAATCAAGGAATATATTCACCGGAGGAAATTACGACGATAAAAGGGGCCCATAGCTAACGGGTCGCTTCTTTTTCCTTTTCTTCGTCAAGAGAGACCGAAAGAAATATTCACATTATAATTATTCGAAGGAGCAATTAACTTTTTTAACGATGTTTCGTCGTATATTAGAATTTTCATCCAAGTTGTGAAGTCACGTTGATATACATATTTTATTAATCCTTGCTTGAATTTTCCTTTTTTTTTTTTCAAATCTCCATCGTTCATTTTCTTACTCTTCTATCATCTCTGCATCGATTTTTCTCTCCTTTTCATTTTAATTTTTTTACACCGTGTGTCGGAATTTTTTGATCAACGTTTCACCACGAATCGTAACGATAATTCTCTTCAATTCACTCGTATATAATAAAACTGTTGCGATAGAGAAGAAACTAGAGATTATATGGCGAAGAGCGAGCAAGTTATAAAAAAAAAATAAAAAAAGCTAACAACATTTTTTGAAACATAATTCGAGTATAACCGTTCGGTACATCGCATCTTCGGATAACTTTAATTCCCCATCACGTGATCATCGACCGAATGATTCGAACACTAAATTTCTTCTATTCTTACTTTCCATCTATTCATCCGTCTATATCTACAATTTTAATTTCTTCATTCTCTTATCGCGGTTGGTATTAAAATTCCAAAAAATATCACTCTTACGTCGGAGATTCCGGCATTATAATAGTGATTATAATTTTGGAACATCATAAAACCACTCGTCGTAAGAAGACCGATCGATCGATTAATTAATTATTAGTAATATTAATAACATGTATGTATAAAAAATCGTCGTTGGAGCACGCTACCCCCCAGCCACAATCTTATTTTTCGTAGGTTAAACTGCACATACATACGTATTGTGATATACATATATTACAGTGTGTACTATACATGTTGTAACCACCGGCGTTTATAACTTCTAGCCTACACGTAATCACTGTACTAATCATTCGGCGGCCAGTTACGCGCGTGCAACAGCAATCGCTATAGGGATGCAATCCAAACTTTGATCTCTGCTTAATAATAACGAGAGCGCGGGAAGGAGAGACGTCGTTATAGGGAGATTTCTTTCTCCGATGCTTTTTCTCGTCGTCGTTACTATTGGTATTATCGCTATTATCATTATTATTCACGATATTAACGTTGTCGATATTCCACCGATCATTCCCTCGAGTCAGTTTTCGAATCCGAACGATAAATTCCATCTTCTTCAAAGGCGTCGATCGTTGGTTGCACCACCGGAGACAAAAGCGTTAAATTTTATTCATTGGAAATTCGCATTTCTGCTGCTGCTGTGTTGTACATAGTATTATACATGTATACCGCTAATTGTGCCGGTAAATATAGATTTTCTCTACGATTATTTACGACGAGTTAATGCACCGGGAGAACGGAAATATATATGTATATTTATAAATATGTGAACACATGTGTGTGTAAAACTCGGATTATGTAGGTATATATACACATGTATGTATATTCTCTGCATTGCGGTGGTTGATCGCGACCATATATTTTTTTAATGTTTTTTTTTTTTTTTTATCAATTTTTTTCTTTTTGAAAACGCACAAATAGATATACAGACGTGCTGCGGATATGGACGAATAGACGTATCGCACAAATGTACGTGCATACGTACGAATTCGCAATCTTTTATTCTATACGATATTTTAGATTACGGAACCAGTTGTCAGGTGATCAATGACCGTCGTAGATATAAAATAATAATGTATGTATTAATTTAATATCTATGCGCTGCACCGCCGCGATAGTTGGGGAATTTTTCGATATCGGAATTGTTGAAAGATAATAATGGAGCCATTGTGCTAGCGCAGTGGTACTTTCACCTATATGTTCGACTCTAAAAACTACAAAAAATAAAAAAAAAAAAAAAAAAAAATAGATCAAAGCTGGAAGAGAGAAAGACCGAAATCAAAGAAGGAGAAAAAAAAAAGTTAACTAAAAACGAGAAAAAAAAAACAAATCGATATCGCCTAAATTCTGGTGACTATTGCATTTCAGTTACGTGTCGTCGTTGTCGTCGTCGTATATACAATGAAAGACGTTATAGAGGAGAAGCGCTGGGTGACTGTACTCAGAGTTCAACGTTCTGAGTTATGTAATGTTTGCCTATAGAACAGAACCGCTGCCGTAGCCGTTGCCTTGCTGCTGCTGCTGCTGCTGCTGCAAGAGCCTCCTCTTGCTCGACTGTGGCGCTGCTTTCCTCCTAACCAACCCAACTATGTATAATCACATGCAATACTTACGCATACTTAGTTAGAAACTCCTCATATCGCAAACGACACAAACAAATCCTCGCACAACCCGCGAGCTCCGCGGCTCGTTCCGCGGCCAGGCAACGTGCACTCGCGAAGAATCGACCTATACCACCGGTCTTATAATACATCGAACGAACAGGAATTATTATCGACTACACATGACTATGTGAACCACTTATACATATATACACCTATACGAATACATGCATAACTTACACATCCACAGTCGACGTACACCGCAGAGAGCGATGTACGCGTATGATAACATTGCGAGCGTTGACATCGAGTGATACGCGATGCGGCAACGTGTTCATTCTAGAGTTTCTTTTTTTCAGATTCTTGCATTATTAGGGCTCTTTCTTTTTTCCGCTTCTCTCTTTTCTTACACTTTTTCATAAACGGTTTAGCGAGCCCGATACAACTATGAATTAAAAATCATTCTCGAATTAGCGACACTCGCTCTTGGCGAAAATTGAAATGAAAATTCTACGATTTTTCGGACGGATGGAAACCTATATTTTCCAGCAGGTACCTATGTAAAGATATGTTCGTGTAGAGCTTTCCGTATACGTACGTGCGCTTTTCCAAACTGGGTCGATCGTGGACAGTCTTTATACAAGGTAGACAACATGTATAGATACATATAAATGTATATAATACATATATATTGTATATCATATTATGTAGCTGGGTATATAGCTCCCTATATACGTGATATTGCTGTTAATTCTATCGCGGTATTATTTTCTCCTTATTTAATACGATCAGCGGTTTGAGATACCATAAGCAAGAAAATTAAGAGAAAAATTGATATCGTCGTCGGGGAATGAACGATCATCACCCGACGATCCGGTAACCCCCTGACAACGGTTTTGTTTCGTCGGGAGAATCCGAATTTTTCCACAATATTTCGTCCGAAAATTCCGAAGGAACAGTATATACGTGGTAAAGTTGGGAAGAAAATTATATTTCATACGTGACTTTAATTTTGGGTTTTGTTGCGGGCGTTTGCGAAAGATTTGAAGAATCGAGTAAACTTGGTACGGGAGCAAAAAGAAATCGAGGTACCGTGCTTCAACGAGTCGTCTGATTTTTTGAACGATTCGCGACATAAACTCTACCCAAGAGATATATACGTATTCAATATAATATAAGCCATAGGAGAAAAAAAAAGGAAATTATCATAAGCTTTTCTGTTCACCATTATCAGTATCTTTATCGAATATTAGGTACATGCAAAATTTACATTTTATTTTACATCCATGCATTTTGATGCGTAATCGATGAAATATTTCGATTCCTACGGTATATTTATACCAGCGGTTTCTCGTTCGTCAACATTTTTACCCAGCAGATTTTCCACCCTCCGTTGCCTGCGTCAGGTTCCCCTTTCTTCTTCTTCTTCTACTTCTTCTGCTTCTTACAACGGTCGGTGTAGCAGAACGTATAACTTTGAAAAATAAAAGGTATAATATTTATACAAAAATTGTAAGAATTATTTTCATCTTTTTAACGGCGTTGAAAAAAAACCCAAAATTTTATTCGAACCGAGTTGTAGACGTGCGTTCAAAAATCTATTTAACTATTCCCGTCGCTCTTGTAAACGAGAGCGGTGTGCTGTGATTCGCAGGTGAAATTTCAACCGATTTTCAACAGTTACGAAGTAATTTACAAAAAAGTAAAACTGACATAAGTGGGAAGTGTGCAATAAACGAGAGTGAAAGAAAAATAAATCAACGGTGCTTAGGATATAATTTTGAAAACAGAAGGACTGGAGTAGGTATACCGAATTTTGGGGGGTTTGGTCGAATTCGGAGGAGAAGCGAAATCGTGAAGGTGGGCGTCGCCGGTGAATGGCTTAATATGCTGAATGACGGAAGTCGATTTGGTACACGATCAAAGTTTGGGGATGGTACCTTAATAAGACGTAAATGGAGAACAATCTGTCAGTCTACGGCGGTCCCGGTACCTGGGGCGCGGATAGCACCAGTCCACAACAACCAACGGAGGGACAAACGACGATTGCTGGAAACGGAAATGGAAGTGGAAATGCCGCTTCAGGTGCACCTGGACCGCCACCACCGCAGGCCGGAAGTCCGGGCAACACTATTCTCGATGATCGAAGAGCTCAAGCTAATTCTATCAGAGGTAGAATTATTAACGTGTATAAGAAAAACGCGGGATCGTATTTTTTTATCAATCTTCCAAAAAAGATATAGGACCAGAGTGAGGCATGACTGAATGAAAATTGCCTTATCTGAAATGTTTGGACGTAATAGAGCGGAGTAATTTTTTTTCATTGATCTTATTCAAACCTATCCTACCTGTATACCTCCTATACAGATATACCGACAACAAGTCATCGTACATACGTGCATCGCAGGGATCTATAGATAGACTTTTTTTTCTAATATTTCGTTCATTTTATGATAGCTGAGTGCAGCGAGTGTAATTCAAAGATAATGATGCGATGAAAAAAAAAAAAATTCGGAGGTTAAATTTGGCTTGTCTTTGATAATTTTGCAGCTTTTTTCAACTACAGCTTGATTTGGGAAACGAATTTGAATATTGTTCTATTTTATTTTCAGCCCAGATCGAGATTATCCCGTGTAAGGTGTGCGGCGACAAAAGTAGCGGCGTTCACTACGGTGTGATAACGTGCGAGGGATGCAAGGGGTTCTTTCGAAGATCGCAATCCTCCGTAGTTAACTACCAGTGCCCGAGAAACAAAAATTGCGTCGTCGATCGCGTCAACCGAAACCGATGCCAGTATTGCCGATTGCAGAAATGCCTGCGGCTAGGCATGTCGAGAGACGGTGAGTACCAATTTTTATCATTCGTTTATTCAAAGGAAAACGATTTTCAAATATGTTAGGTTCTTTTCGAGTACCGCTCTTTGGGCAGATTTGAGATTCACGCTATTTCAAAAATCCAACCCCTCCGTGCTGCCGAAAAGATGTATCCCTGTAAAAATTCAACGGGCTCGAAACACGTGAAATATGTTTGTTCTTCTATCGGCACGAGAGATTAAATTTTTTAGAACCGCGGTGCAGTGTGATCGCACTCGAAAATGTAATCGAAACAATAGATTGAAATTCCAAACTGCAAGTTCGACTTTGGGTTGGATAATTTTCACGATTTTAAATTTTCGTCATACTCATTTCCAAGGATACGTCTTGACGGCATAATTTCCATTTTTCTGTGGTTTAAACCCTTTTGGTTCTCAGCTCTCGATTCGATGATTTTTCTAGTCCTTTTTAAATGTTATAATCGGGCAAAATTAAGCTGGAATTATTTGCAGATGAGTATTTTATCGTTTCCGTGATTCGGAAAGTTCCTTAGCGCATTTAATACTCTCGATTTGATTCGCGCGTCAGCTCATCGAGGAGTATTCGGTGTTTTCTACCGGATCGACGCGGGTGTATTAAAATTATTACATATTTGCACGCAAGCTGTGCAGCAGCTCTGAGGGGGCGATTGAATTGAATTCAGAGACACAATCACACGCCTGAGGAACGGGCGGGTAACCTACTAGGTAGAGGGGATTCATTGAATAAAGAGGGTAATGTAACGTCTGCTAAATGAAACATTATTTATTTTCGTCAATCCCGAGCCTCTCGCCCCTCGTCAAATGCCGCGAAATATACGTCCCGTAGCTAATGGTTATTAATAGTGCAACGATTGGAAGATTTCGCGATATTATTGCTAAAAAAGAATTTCGCAATGACGGAATTCCATAACCGAAGATGAATTTAAATTATTATTATTTTCATTCTCTACCGCGTTCGAAAAAAGCTATAACTTGGAGGGATATTATAAATGTAACGAACCAAATGACTAATTAGAGACGCCTCGGGATGCAGCGAAGCACATGAACCTTGAGCAGGTTTATAACCCCACGGTGTGATCTGATCTTTGGCTTTAAAATATATAGACTCGAAGTCTCGACCAATTAGGTGCTATGCCAACGTACAACGGTAATCCCTACGATCCACCCCATTCATGTCCTCTCGGAAAGGAATTTAGCGGCTTCTGACCCGGAATACCAGAAAAATAGGTGCGCGTTACGTCGTTACAGGACGTGGGGCGTTGTCGAAATTTTGCATAAATGAGAAATAAAGAATTCGTATGAAATAAAGGTTGAACAGAAAACAGACTTTCCACAGACACACCTTATGACAACGTATGATTTTATCGACCCACGCAAAAACCTCGCCCCTAGTCGATTACATATTGGGTGATCAAAGTGAATTTACTCGGGCGACCCCATATATAGGTGTATGTATAGGTATACGTATACGTTGATATTTCCTCTTGGTATATAAAGAATTTATTGAGCCCGTACGTATAATAGTCTCAGATTTGGCATTCGCGAGGCAATGACCGCTGACAATCAGCCTGCTTAAACTCGTACCCAATGTGCGCGATTTCTTATACACGCATACAAAGATGATACCGAGGAATCGCCGGAGATATGTTAAGTATACCTACTTGTATTTCGAACGTTTGATGACGACGCGCCAAATGAATGGAACGAGCGTCGTCAAAAACCTAATTCGGAGAAGACTATTATTTTCTTTCTCATGTTTTGTCCACCCAACGGAGAAATATTACAGGTATTATACAGCGTACGAATATACCCTATAGATATCAGAAGGGCGTGTATACGACCAATGGAAATTGTCGAGATGCTCACCGTTTAAGCGGTAGCTAGGTACCTTATATACGCAATCAATTTATTGACTGCATCGAGAGTAATTAATAAATTCCTTGAATCTCACATATTCTCCCAAATATCGATATATGTATACAGATATCGGGTTTCGGTATGCCATAATTATGCTAAGTTTGCACTCCCCGGCACGCGGGAAATAAATCGATGGCGGTGTCGACGAGGTGCAATTTTCCGCGAGACGATCACTCGCTTCGTTTTTCCTACCTGTAGGAATACTGAAAAATAATGAATGACGAAATTTTCGGGCGACTATAGAAACTAAATACTAACATAGTCGGTTTGAGAGCTGGCACAGGAGATAAAAGAACGTATTTCGTTGAGTTATTCTCATCTCTTTCTCACTCCGGATCGCTTGCTCGTCTGTTCTCTGTCTTTTTCTCTCCTTTTTTTTCTCCAACTCTCTCACTCTTCACTTCATTCGTCGGTTCGTTCGTTCGTTCGTGGCTCGATGCGATGACTGTTTAGTCATCCGAACACAGGTGACTGAACTTGACTTAACCTAGAGTAACCCCCTAATTCCAAGAGCCAACGACTTCTGCTACTCCGAAAACTTTACCGGGTCGCGAATGTCGTTCGTTTCGTTTCGTTTCGTCATTCGACTGCACCAACAGCTGTTTTCTACACGAAAGATAAACGCGAATAATTCGCGAGATTCTTTTCTTTATTTTTTTTGCTTATGTCTTCGAACAAACTTTCCAGATTCTTCCCAACCCGATGACTAATTTGAAGGTCATGCGCTGAATGACATTTTTTTTTCAACGTCTTGTTCTTTTAACTCTTTCCATTTCTTTTTTCTTCCTTTCAAAGTTCCCAACAGCTGCGGGTCAGTGTCGTTAAAACGTCGTGGGACGTGAAACGTCGATAATTGTCGCAGTCTACGTGTACAATAAGTCCATTATTTGTCACAATGTCTGCTTCTTTCGGCATAATTTAGACATTATCGAATTACTCGTTTCGTTATATCATCCATTGATCTCCACAAAGCGCGGATATTCTCCCAGAATATTCGAATCTTTCTATGTGTCGGTACACGGGATTGAAATTAAACGGATCAGTTGCGTCGTATTGAAATTTATTGGAATTCAAAGTATGATCATATCGAATTCATTGTATAATGGGGCGATTAAATCTATGTTTCAACAAAATTGTATCGTACGATGGATTAATTGTCATCCATATACATTTCCCAAATGGAAATAATATGATAAAACAATTTATTTTCGAATGGATTCAACGAACAAAAAAAGTAAATTCATTCTTATCTCTTGCGTGACGCGAAATTCGACTTTCGTTATTAGTATTTCAATGAGTGATTAGAAGGTCGATGTACTTTTAATATTTATATGATATAGTCTATTCAGATTAGCGCTGTCGTTTCTTTCCGTGGCTTATCTGTTTCGGTGATTACAATATTTCTTTTTTTTTTTCTTTCTCTCTTTTTTTTCATTTATTTAGGTACTATACGATAGTAATTGTAGATAACGAGTAAGTGGATTAAACAGAAATTTGCTGCACCGATCAAAAACAGTATTAAAAAATGATATGAATCAAAGGTGAAAGATTTTGAAATAATGTAACATCAATAATTGGCTCTACGGGAATCAAATTTGTTAGACGAATTAGTAGAATGTCTCGTATCATTTCGAATGATATTTGGATAGGAATTTTCAATACTTGGTCAACGTCACGATATCATTCGTGATCAAATGGGGGGAAAACATTGAGAGGAACATGAACTTTTTCACGCCACCAATCTTTACGTTACGACAAAATGACTTCATTATATTTCAGACGTATTTCTAGACATCTATAGCTACGTACCTAAAACGAGAGTCTCACGCGGGACCAGCGTATTATTTCTTCACACGTATATTCGTAGAGCGAGTATTTAAATATAAATGGCATCAATAATAATAACAATAACCAATACATGCCACCTGCACAACAACGAATGTTTGAGCTATTACGCGTATATTAGGATTTACGTACGTTGGCTCTATACCTCATACTTAGAACATGACGTAGCGGAAATCGCCTCCATTCCAAATTATCCTCAGTCATTTCGCGAACGATGATTCGATGAATTTTTACTCATATTTATACCGGCTAAAATTTGGCAAAATTTTTCGATGATCCAGATACATTTTCCAGTTTTTCTTATTCGATAAATGTTCATTGATTTTATCTTGTGCTCGATAAACTGAACATACTAGGTGCTGAAAAAAAAGTTTTCTCAACACGAACTTTATTTTCAAGTATTTGGAAAATTGCTCCAGCCCATCGTATCGTTCGCGTTGAAACCCGCGAGTCGTCGTTTGGTTTGCCGGTATGCAGGCGCCACTGCACACGGGCCCGCGATTTCGTCGTGGACGACGATATTCAAGCAACAAAAGTTGCCTGCAACGGTAGCAGCTGTAACAGCGGTGTGGAAAAAGAAGAGAATAGAACGAAAAAACGGGGAGAAGGAGAAGACGCGGGCGTCGCGGAAGGCGCAACCTTAAAGATCCCCGAGGCTATACGCGAAGCCATTAACCACGGCACGCGCACCAGTCGGGGTGTACGACCCTTTATCACCACTTCCCCTCGACCGCTGTTCCTCTTTCCTCTCATCCCTCTCGCCACCCACCTCTAACTCTTCGGATCCCACTTCACCCCACACGTCTTCTCGCCACTTATCAGTCCGACCGACTGTTCGACGTTGCCGACGTCGCGACGCGACGCTTTCACCAGACGACGAATATGGGCCCAGAGTTGAAACATTCACGATGGGGATAAGCCGAAATAGCTTTTTCCCTGGGGGTCTTTTTAAAGTCAGCGATTTTTGCAATAAGGGTATGCTCGGAATTAGACGATTCACCCTTTTTTCGTTCGGTAAAGGTTGAATTCTAATTGTCGCAATCCTCAGTTTTAAACCAACGGCTGGGAACCAGAATAACGTAGAATCTCCCAAAACCGAATGAAATTCGAACTTGCTTTAATTCGAGCGAAATAATGTCGGAAGATTGATTTTTTTTTCTTCTCATTTTCCAAGGATTTGCACACACTTTTTATCCTCGGTTAAGCCCCAGTGGTCCGTATCGTCGGTTTCCGGTAGCAGTTTGCTGCTCTTTCAACTCGTTTCCCCACGACGGCTAAAGACCAACGAGTCTCTCGTGTGCACACGGGCAAATTAATGATACCGATAAGTCGGAAAATTTGATATGCCGATGAGTCTACATGGCTCGTAATGCATGATTTGCCCCTAGATGCCTGACAGACGTGTTTCGTAAATACGTAGTATAAGTATGGTACATGCATACACGTATATGTGCACACGTCGAGACGTATTGTGGATTATGTCTGAGACTCTCCATCATCGCTAAGCTCAAATTATTCGCGACGTATGTATCAGATGCGTGTACGCCTAGTGTATACCTACGTCTACACATGTGTCATGTAACAGAGGGACGCGCTTTCATCCGTGTAATTAATAGGCGAGGCACGAGCTACTCCCGCTAATTCGAGCGACTCTAGAATTTACATCTGAGCACTCGATCTACGCTGCGCGTTGATACACGAATGTATAAGTACACTGGATGATCTATACCATTGAAGCTTAAAATTATCCCTACGGATTCCGATTGAAGAAAAGCTCATTATTGAAAGTTTATTCCGAACGAAAATGTTCCGACGTCTGAAAATTTAAAAATCCAGGATCCTTTATTATACACTATCGGACAATGATTCGCGCGTATCGCAATATGTACATCTTTTTTTTGTTACGTTTTTTGAGTATCACGAGTTCTTTTTAGAGCATGAAAATTCTTATCGTTATCTTCCGCATGGTGTCTAGCTTGGCGAAGGACGGTTTCTGTACATATACTACACGTATACCTACGTACCTGTTAGGTATAAAAAACAATTTACAAAGTCGTATTCCAACACTATCGCTTCCAGGGTTCTCGCCACAACCGAGTGCTCGAGCCTCACCTCTTTCCACTTCCGCAAACCGAACGATAAAACACGCGTCTTGCTCGTGTCTATCGCATCTATATTTATAAATTGTGCATAAGTATATGGTTCGTTACGTAAAATAATCCGATTCAACGGTATTGCGATACATATGGATTCGAAAATCCCGAAATCGGGTATTTAGAAAAATCTAACCCGCTATTTGACGTGATAATCGTAATCCCCTACAACGACTCGATCGTGATTCGTTCCTCCTCCTACGATCACGGCTTCATTGTTAGAAGCCAGGGCGTCGCGACGACTACCAACGAACAAACCCACACGATTGCATCGTTCGAGCCAACAGTTATAATAAATGCGCTATAGCTGTCGCTGATAACGCCGAACGTGGTATTAGTTGTTACGATGATATAAACTGCATCACATACTACACGCTGCGTATACGTTGATACGTCATACGTACGTACGTGTATTTTACAGCAAACAGAAAATACGCGTTTTGCCTTGCCGAAGACCGAGCACAGCGAAACACCGACTCGCCGCTATATCCCTCGGGTTCCTTCCTAGTTCGTTCTCTCTCATACACGACGCCCGCGCCTCGCGGTCGATCACCCTTCGGCTCTCCACTTCTTCTACTTCTTCTTCTTCACCCGTTTCTTCCGTCTCTCCTTCTTCTCTTTCTATGACTCGGGTCGTCGAGTGACGTCACATGTCCCCACTTCCTCTCTCCAGATCGCCGCGACTACGACGACGACGAAGCTGCCTCCTCCTCTCGCGTCGCATCTCATCGCGCGGCTCGCGGAGTTCGTCGTTCTCGTCGCGCGCGACTCGCGGCTTCCCCGACCCGATTTTCAATCTTACATCCCCCCCCCCCCCCTCCCGCGCATTGCCCTTTGCGTGACGTATGCGATGAGATAGCGTGACGTCATCACGAGCGGAGGACTTCCGCCAGGTCTGGCGACTGTTCCGTGTTCCCGCGGGCCCGACACGGCCACTCCTCCAGACTCCCCCTGCATGCACCTCTTGAACGGTGGAGAGTAGGACGAAGAAGAAAATGGAGAAGACGTCGCGATACCCAGATGAACAGAACTTATAACTTCGCCTCTTTTGTTTATCCTAACCAACATTCGTGCCAGCAGCGGGATTCCGCGCACTTTCTTTTTTTTATTTCTTTCCCTATTTTACCCAGACTCATTTCACCCTGGTCGAAATTCATCCGCGGAATTTCATCCCTCCTCCCCGTATCCATCTCCTTTCCTCGTTCGAGGAAACACTGAGAACGTCAGGAAGCTCGGAAATGGAGCACTGCAAGCCCCGGTTAAAAAATGGAGAGAGAGAATTTAATTAAAAAAATAAATACCCGTCTTCCTTCATGACTCATTGACGCTGCGTGAGCTATTTTTCATATTACCTCCCGTCTTGCACAAAAGTCTGGCCCGTATCGTCGATACAATACGGCCATAGATGCGGTAACCGAGTAAATATCATAGGGATGAAAAGATAATGACAGTTTTTTGTATCTACCAAATTCGCATTATTTTCTTCCCCCTTCTAGTTCTCTCGTACTTTGGTTGTCCCGATAGCCGATAGTCGATGATTTCAATCGGCGTTCATACGTGTGTAATATAGCTTACAAATATCGCAATGCTGTAGAAACTTGTCGGATGCAGATGAAAATATAATTGAGTTCATTGAAACCATCGATTATTGCTGTATACGTAATTGCCGCCTCTTCCCTCCCCCTCGCTTTTCTGTCCAGCGACAGCTCGAATCTATCTGTTGTTAAGAATTAGATATTTCCTTTAATAATGGTGGGCTAGGAAAATCCACGCGATTCACCTAGAAACCAATGGATATTATTGTCTACCGTATGAATCGACGTTCACTAACCAATCGATGGATCCACGCCGATGGTACGGACGAATCCGATACAGGGAATCGCGTGGCATTCTCGAGTTCCGAAAATTATTTCGAAAGAAAACTTCCATATATGCATAATAATTGTTAAACATTAATGACGATGGATATGTTGACGGGTGATAATCATCTTTACTTAAATTTCTGTTGATCAAAGCCGTAAAGTTCGGACGCATGTCGAAGAAGCAGAGGGAGAAGGTCGAAGACGAGGTGCGGTTCCACAGAGCGCAGATGAGGGCGGCTTCGGAAACGGCTCCTGACAGCAGCGTTTTCGAACATCAGACTCCGAGTAGCTCCGACCAACACCATTCGTATAACGGCGGGTTTGTACATTTTAACCTGATGGATGATGCTTCCTTTTTTTTTATTTAAAAGGTTTCCCATGTGTTCCATTTGCGATCGTCATCATTCATATCATTGGTATTATTTTCGAACGAGAGAGTAGACGTAACAGCGCGAAGGAATCACCCATCATTTGTACTGCGGAGAACACCGATTGACCGTACTCTGAATGATTGATAAAAATTTTAGTTATCCTTACGGTGGTAGCGAGTACGCATCCCCGGGATCGGGGTACTACAACCATCCGGCGATGAACAACTATGGTGAACTCAGCGCCGATTACGTCGACAGTACGACAGCCTACGACCCCCGGCCGACGCAAACGCAAGTCGACGCCGTTACCCCGGACACACCGTCCGTCACAGCGACCGGCGGTGTTCTGTCGAGCGTCGTAACCACCGGTGAGTTTAAAAAAATTGAAATTGAAATCAAGCCCTTCATCGCCATCGTCAGGTTTTCGGAGTGTATATCGAGAGCTAAGAACCGAAACGGGGTAGCCCACACAAAGTGGAGATTCCGCATGTATAATTGTAAGTGGAAAAGGATTTCCAAAGCTTTTAGTTCGTATCCTGAATCAGCAGCCTCGAGTATATTTCAAAGTCACTTTTGCATTTTAGTCTGCTATCGACTGATGGATATTTTGAAAATCTGACAATGGTTTTGGATTCAGCGGTATCGAAGACTCGTATACCTAAATATTTTTGCACTTTCCAAAGAAGAAAAAAATTTCAATTCATTTTCGGCACCAGTTCATTGTCCTTCGAGAATGGAGGGGTTAATTTTCTCACATCGAAAGCACAGCAACTAAAGATTAAAGAAAAAAATAATGATTCAAAATTTTTCATCTTATAATAAAATACCTACTGATACACACGAACAATAATGAAAAGCGATCGATCAGTAGATGTTCTAAAAAACTAATTTCACCTACGTCAGGTAAGTCGCTGTCGGCGACGTCTACCGGAAGTAGCAGTGGTGGTGGAGGCGGTGGTAGCGGCGGCGGAGGTAATAGTAGTGGTAGTGGTGGTGGTGGTGGTGGTGGTGGTGGTGGTGGTGGTGGTGGAAATGGAGGTTCGTTAAGTGGAGGCGGAATTGTTGCGGTGAAACAAGAGACCTCGGTAGAACTGGCCAGCCTTGGTCACGGATCCTACACGACGGTGGACTCCACGACCTTTCTGAGTACCCAACAGCAGCAGAGGCCGAGCAATCCACCGGAGGAGGACGAAGTCCCAAGCCTGCCCAGTATGTCCCATACAAGATGTGAGGCTATGTTTGTCTTTCTCTGCACGTGCATGTACTTTTAGATCTCAGATTTTAATAGGGACTCGGATTTTCTGCTCACGGAATTCGGATACAGCTTATGACTGACTCAAAAATTGAATACTCAGAATCGTTTTCGTTACAGAATATGAATTTTTCCTCTGAAAGCCTTCGTTATCCTTTCGTACAAAAAAAAAAAAAAAGGATCGACAGGTCGAAAAATGCATGTTAGTATGTAATGCACATAATCGCTTTCTAACTTACCACTTTCATGCTTTTCAAAATTTTGTAACTCTTTAGCCAAATTTCTATTTATCTTTTACATTTTCGTACCTTTATGCCCGAAATCTCGCTTTAATCGTTGTCGTATATAAAAGTGTCGACAGTGCTCAAGACTGGCTGCTATAGTCAACATGCGACGCAGCGATCGACCGTTGAGCATATAATTCGAAGGCGTACAGATGTGTAAAAATGTTGTCCTTGTAGATTAATTAGAATCCTGGCGCATATTATTTAATAGAGATTTCGCAGTATCAAATTCTTCGGAAAGAAGAACGGCACGATTTTTACCTTACTAAATCTTTTCAAGGACCAAGGATAAATACTTCATTCCTCATTTTCCGCAGACCCCGCGCAAATAAGCGAACTCCTGTCGAAGACAATAGCGGACGCACACGCGCGGACGTGCCTCGTATCCACGGAGCAAATTCAGGAATCCTTTCGCAAGCCTCATGATCTCTCAAGGTTGATATACTACAAAAACATGGCGCACGAACAGCTCTGGCTAGAGTGCGCACAAAAACTCACCACCGTCATTCAGCAAATTATCGAATTTGCGAAAATGGTACCAGGATTCATGAAGCTCTCACAGGACGATCAAATCGTTCTGCTCAAAGCTGGTAAGTCAGACTTTGAAAAAGCTCTTGAGCCAAAAGAACTTTGTGTAGCCCTCTGAAAAATTCCACACCTGGTTTGAGGGGGTGACTGCGTCGAAATCGGTGGAAAAATCTGTAGAAGATATCTTTATTTGCTAACAGGTTCGTTCGAATTGGCGGTACTGCGTATGAGCAGGTATCTCGATCTGCAACAAAACTGTGTCCTTTACGGTGACACGATGCTGCCTCAGGATGCCTTTTACACAACGGACACCGCCGAGATGAAACTCGTCTCCTGCGTTTTCGAACTGGCAAGGAGTGTCGCCGAATTGAAACTCACAGAAACGGAACTCGCGCTTTACAGCGCTGCGGTTCTTCTTAGTCCTGGTATGTGTTCTCTTGAAGTCATACTTATTTACTTATTGTCCGTCATTTTTTCAAATTTTCTTTTTCAACGTCCATGTGAAATTCCTGAGTGGTTTATTATATCTAGAAAAGACGATGAATATCGCTTTGATTCAAGAATGGTGAGACGGTTAGCCGTGTGCACATTTTTTTCCCGATCAAAGTTGGGTTTCAGTAAGCAGGGTGTTTCCTAAAATTTTATTGCTCGGACGTTACAAAAATTGGAAAAATAAAATCTACTTAACTCTGAAATGCTAAACTATTTTTGATTCAAGAATACTTATTTTCTTTGTTTATCGATGGAATATCTATATGAGAATATGTGTACGTTAACGTGTGATAATTGTTGGCGAATCGATTAGATCTGATAGATTCGAGGGATGTTGCAGATCGGCCAGGATTGAAGGGTCTCGCCGAGATCACGCGACTGTCTCAGGCGGTGATAAGGGCTTTAAGGGCGGAGCTGGACCGTAACCACGTGTCGCCGATAAAAGGTGACGTCACGGTGTGCGACGCAATGTTGGCGAAGATTCCACAGCTTCGAGAAATTTCGTTGCTTCATATGGACGCACTCGCCAAGTTCAAACGGTCCCAACCGCACCTTGAATTTCCGGCTCTTCACAAGGAGCTTTTCAGCGTCGACAGCTGAACGACCGACGCAACGCGAGGCTATCCGACGACGGTCCGCGTCGCGAATAGTGCCTGACTTGGAGGCCTTGCCGTGTCGAGGTTTGTCACATATTTTCGACAAATTGTTTTTTATTTTGAAAAATTAGATAAATTAATTATAATATATTCCGAGGAATAATTGGTAATTTGATATTTCGATTATATGAACCTTGACCAAAACTTTTTATTTTCATTGCTCTCTTCTCGTTTCCCATGAAAGATATTTCTCGCGATCGCAAGACATGTGTCGAATATCGGTGTTACGTTCAAAGCAGTTCAATTTCTCAATTTATATACGTAAATAATTTAGAAAATTGAAATATTTCTAAGGAATATTCAGCTAGCTAACAACTGACGTTACAAAGCCTACCAACAATCGTGCAACGGTAACAGCAGCTTCTACATTGACCTAGAAACAGAAAATTGCCTTCTTTGTCTTTTGTTGAAACAATGTTTCGTACGGGGCCATTCAAATATTGCATCACGTTATTTTCTGCCACTTGACAACCCCCTCACGTATCACACCTTACACTATTGTACTTCGCCCCTAGATACTGCAAAAAATTCACGAGCTCTCGTTAATAATTTATAACAATATAAACGAAACGATCCTCAAAGACGAAGCTAGACTGCAAATGTTGAAAAAAATTTTGGAATAAAATCGATATAATTGAAAGTTTTATAAAAGCATTGAGAATCGAATTTTCTTTTGCCTAATTTCGTTAGAATATTCAATCCTGATTACTCCAAATTAAACAAACTTTTCTATTTGTTGCAGATTATTTCCTTCGTATTGAACGTATTGGGCCTTAAATTAAAAAAAAAAATAATTAAATAAATAAAAGAATAACCTTGTTATATATAAAATACACATTAAAAAGGAAAGAAAAATAAACAAAAAAAAAATACACAAAAAACAATATAAAGTATATATGAAAGACATGTATATACGCGTACGAGTATATAGATACCCGCGTGTGATACCAAAATTCACATATACATGTACACATGTATGTATAATATATACGTATGTACACGCGCTGTATTTATATCTAACTGTATACACATGTACATAGATAAATATAGTATGTATACATACATAGATTAGAAAGGAAGAAAGAAGTGAGATGGAAAAAAATAAGAAAAAAGGGAAAAAAACGCAAAAAAAATTAAAATTAAATAAATCATTAATGAATACATAAAGAAATGAAAAACAATATATATATATATATGCATACATAAATATATATTATTAAATATTACAAATAGATGAGCTATCGGTTGTTATGATACATAAAATATATTATATATATATATATATATTGACTAATATCATTACAAATTGCCATCAGCAAATTGGATACGACTAGCGCGTTGTATATTACATAATAAATAATATATATAATTATACATAAACTGAATATCGTATTTTCAAACGTACGATTTTACTCTGATAATGCATAATAATATTAGTGATAGTAGAAACTTTCAAAATCAATTACATAATATAGATAAGAAGATTAGAAAAGAAAATAACCAATCAAACCTGAAACGAGGGAGACAAATCGATGTTTTGCATCCGAGAACCATCGATATAACGGTAACCTAGATAAAACTTTGGCAGATTTTGTTCAGGGTCGGAGTTTTGGAACGAGAGAAATAAGAAAAAATTACAGAAAAACGAAAAAAAGTATATAACAAAAAAGTAACTAATTACAAGCGCGCTAGTCAGACTCATTTTGCGCGGGACAGTCTGGGGATGATTAGAGAATATATTATTAACGTTCCCTGATGTATAAAGAAAGAATTGAGAAGAACAGGGAAAAGCATAACGAAACGCGGTAGAATTTTTATTGGGCTGATAGTTTGAACGAACTAAAACCTTAGACTACGTAAGAAAAGAAAAAAGAAAAGAAAAACGTACTACGTATTATATGCATAAATGAATAATTAAATAAAATTAAATAAAGTAAAATATAATAAATACATACATACATACATGAATACATAAAATAGCGCGTAGCTTTTACTCGGCACCCATTATTTATTGATAAAAGATTAGAAAGAAGGAAAAAAAATCGATTCAAATTTTTCAAGGGCTGTTATAAATATTCGCGGTGATCTTCGTCCTCGGACTGTCTTTGGGGCCCTCGTAACCGTAGTTAGAATTAAAGTTAACTAATTAATTAACAGATTAACGTTTTGGTTAACGCACCACGAATGTAAGATAAGCATCGAACGCTCCGACACATACGTGAAAAATTGAGTCATTGCTTTCGGTAGAAAATTATTCACAACCTCGTTGATATTATTGTATTTAAATTTTTTTCTCCCTCAGGATCGAAATAACGATTTGAAGATTACAAATGAATATAATTGACATTGACAGATTGTATGCAAGAGTCGTACATAGAACGTTGTTAACAATACGCTAGATCAATTTGAATATTTACACCGATGTGATAATTACATAGAAATCGATTTTCTCTGACGTAAAATTTATTCGGGAGTAACGATTTAGCTTCCATGTTTAAGAAACGGAACGACAATTGATCGAAGTGTAAATTGGCTGTATGCGTAAGATCCAATAGACACTATCGAAGACCTTGACAAAAAACCGAAAATGAAAGCAGATGGTGCGTAAACCGACACGTTAATGGTAGCGGAAGTATAGTATAAATATTATTCTATTAATTAATTGATTACGTAAATGCAGTTCATTTATATGTAGAAATTACACCCGTAAACATATATAAGAGAAATGAAATAAATTTTATATATATATAGATCTATATATACATATATATATGTATGTAAATATACATATACCTATATGCACACATATATGTATATATCTAAACACACACACACCTACACGTACACGACACACAAACAAACAAGCTACACATAGATACACATAGACAAGAAAATTAAAACTATAGAAAATTATTACGATTTGGTGTTCAATTTTATAATATAAATATATTTAAAAAAAAAGAACGAAAAAAAAGAGAAATTAAAATAAAAAATACGTTGACGGATGTATAATGGAAAGGTATATATGTATACATGATATTATTGTAATAAGAAGAGAAAGAGAGAGAGAGGGGCAGCGATATTCGATCGATCGAGATATGTGAAACCACGTCGCCAAAAGCTCGATATTTTTTATACCGTGCATGGGAAGAAAAAAAATACTGAGACGATAAAAAAAGAAAAGAGACAAGAAAACTATTAATTTGTTAATATTATTATACACGTTACCTTCAAGTATATTTATATATGTATGTATATGTATCTATAATAGTGTAGGTAGGTATCTATATAATTTGGTTGGTTCCCGAGTTTTTTAAACAAATGCAAATTATGAAGAAGGAGGACATGAATAAATAAATGAATGTATGAATATAGTAGAATCGATAAAATGAAGAAGAACCGTGGCGAGGCACGCGTAGCCGCCATAGATCGAAGGTCGTCGCCTCGGCGAAGGTGCATATAATATAGTATAGCTTTAACACCTGAGATTCAATACATACATACATACCTATACTTATTTATCATGATGAAAATTGATGATGAATAAATTAATTGTTAGCAGCGCATTGCAGTGCATATGTATAATATTATATAACGGTTGCCGCGAGATGGTTTTTTGTTTATTTGAAATACAGGGAAATCAGAAGAAAAAAAAATTAAATACCTAATTGTAATAATGATAATTTAAAAGAAGTGACCGGAAATAGTACATAATTATTGTAATGAATAGCTCAAGAAATAAATAGACAGTTTAAGAAGTATGATAATTTAACGGGTTTTCGAATCGGACCAACGGATTTTCGTTTTCAATATCTAGTATAAAACGAAAGAAAATATATTATATTTAATAGAGTCTTTTGCGTGAAACGGACACGTAGATATCGTGTCGGCCTTTATAAAGAACTACCAACAATTATTGATAATTTACAACAATTTTATTTATTGATTGCATATTTTTTTTTACTTTCACCGTTGTTCAGTTAGTGGTACCGGTTATACAAATATCGGGTTGCCACGATTAAGTGTCAGAAATAATAAAAATGAAAATGGAAATAAAATCGCACATATCGCATTTTTCAAGATCTGATTATTTTCTCTCGAATATTCCCTAAGAAAATCTGAATAATTATAATCAAAGTAAAAGTTTAATTTTTATTTTGTCAATGATTACCTGTTCAAAACTATTTTAATTCGTTTATTGTTGCATCGTGTGTAAGTTCGAAATTTTGTACAGAAATGTAATTTAAACGGAAGAAAATTACGATTTTTTCGGACAAGGTTAATCGCGGTGACCCTTTGAAATAAAGTCCCCTCAAACACATAGCTATGTAGGTACATTTTACACGTATCCATAAGAACGAGATCTGTTAAAAAATTGAAAAGAAACAATTCAATAAAATAAAAGAAAAATATTGAATGCTGCGCGAGTGTGATTAATTTGAATATTTCGCGAGTATTAAGCCAACGATGTATGCTTTTCGTTTAAAAGGTCAAATTATAACTTTCACCGTTACTAAGTTTCTGTGATTTGGATCTCAATATGGTTCCATTCGAATTACATGCCACCAAATTGATATCGCGGCTGACGATGGAAAGGCGAAGGAAAATCAAGGTAAAAAGAGGGTTACGGCGAGTAAAAAATGGTATAGATAAAATTTCAAAGTGAATATACACGGTCAAAGATCGTTCAACAACAACGGACACGCGGCGTGAAAATATGTTAAGAGGACTGCCGGCGCCAAAGTATTCGAGTACCTGCTGTGGTTGTAGAATATAAGCGTTATAGAAAATTGAATAATAAAGAATATATTAGCTAATTATAATACAAATAACAATAATAATTATGTCTTACAACAATAATAATAGAGTTAACATTCATATTCATTACAACAATAATAACATTAATTATACTAATCATAATTATAAGCATATAACGTGAGAAGAGCTCGGAAAATCTGTTATGATAAAATGAATAATATCTCCGAAATATTAAAAATTATGAAATATTAAGAACAATAATTATCAATTTGAAGATAGACAAAACTGACCATGATCGGATCAACAACTGTAATAAAAATGGAGGGTGGTTTTTTGGGATCGAATAAACAAAAAATCATCGGCATAAGGCAACCGGAGAATCCCTGGAGTCGATCGCGTTAACAATGAAATAATTAAAGGTATCTCCAGCCACAATGATCATAATAAATCTTACGTCGACTATCACAGATATTCACACACCTACGTGTAATACCCTATGCATAATATAAATTATATCACAATAATATATAGTGCAACAACTGTACAATTCACAATTAAACGAAAATTTCACACATGGACACATTACACCCCGGCACTTGTGTAACTATATAATTGTCACTAGTTGGTAGTAACAACAGTGAATACGAAGAAAAAATAAAAATATGAAAATAGGGCGAAAGAAACGAGTTGTAAATGCATCCATAGGTATATAGAATAATTGTCACACCTAAGCAATTTTTGAGCCTGAACGGAAATTAAAAGAAAAAATTACTGGTATCAACGAATGATATAATTTAATTACATACTCCTGTATAATGAGTAAAAGAGAAGAGAGAAAAATTTGTGGTTGAAAATTTAAAAGGGTAGGAAGAGAAGATTCTTCGAAAACGCGATAGTAAGAATGTCGCAATGATTGTGAAAAAGACAAGGCCTTTATAATGATGCCGAGGACTAAGAACTGGATGGGCGCAACCCTCAATTTTCGAGCTTTCAATCAATTTACGGGCATAACGACGTATCCTAACAAAGTGAACAAAACGAAAAAATCAAAATCACAGTTATTCGAACGAAATGTGATGGAAAAAAATTTTACTAGTTCAACACAAATTTATTTCTTGTCGGTACAGCCTCCTGGCAGCATTCGCGAATTTCATAGTCACGCGGCGAAAACCTTCCGGAAAAGCGTGATAATTCGACAAAAAATACAAAATTGACATATTTTAGAGAAATTTTTTTCTCATCACCTTTCAATTGAAAAACCGTAATTCCGATGATTCTTTACGTTCATCACTTCTGAGGGTTACGCGCTTCTTTTCATTAGCCTCGATGTCTGTAGAATTTG
This sequence comes from Athalia circularis, assembly GCA_963978495.1. NCBI lineage: Eukaryota > Metazoa > Arthropoda > Insecta > Hymenoptera > Athaliidae > Athalia > Athalia circularis. The sequence goes on along the minus strand of OZ021698.1, from coordinate 14,574,674 downwards.
ATGTGTACTTTACGTTCTGGTATTGTCATTTTTTAAAATACGAAACGCGATTGCATAATATTATATATATACATATATGCATATATACATATATATATATATTATATGTATATATGGACTGAATTATACTCCCTGGATTTTTGTCCAGCTATATGCGGTGGCGCTGCTGCTATATATTATTAAATGCCTGCTATTGTATACATTATACATGAGCGTCGGCTATTTCCTCCCACGCCACAATTATTATTTAACCGTTTAGTTAAGTCTATCATTATCGTTACTTCGTTTTCATTTTTTTTTTTTTTTACAAAATAAAACGTAACGTACGTACAAATATAAATCCTGTTGTCAGCTTTTCTGGGCTAAGAAAAATATATATTGAGTAATCAATATTTTTTTTTGTTCATAATTTTTTTCACAAGTAAAACCATTTTTTTAACTTTCGCTATCGAAGCTCATATTAATCAATTATTTGGACTGATTTTTAAACCCCAACACGCAAATTAGTAGATCTATTAATGTTCGTAGATCTGAATTGGAAGATTCAGTTGATTAGACATAATGTTTCCTTAAATATTCTTGATCGTTACTCACTTCGTACGGTGATTATTATAACTCTAAAACACTCCTCTCAGAATTCCGTGTTCTATTTTTCTCAATCGAAATTTTTTGGATTCTCGTATCGCTATCAATAACCATACCAGCTATTTATTTTTTTTCTCTCTTGCATTCGAGAATGTTCGTCGAATAGTATCCATCTGTAATATCTAATCTTCTTAAGACAAAATTCAATGTCATTCATATAAATTGCGGTCTTAAACTTACATTACCTAAATCTATAACATATTCACTTCATTCGGTTCAATGTTGGTTGTACTTTTAGAAATGCGTAGACGAAATATTGGAATTTCATAGAATAAATAATATGTAATCTGTGTCGTACTATATATTCAGCCTTTAATGTTTATAAAAAAAAAAAAAAAAAAAAAATTAATTGTTGATACAAGAACTGATGATACTTGTGAGACTGTTGCGGGCGCCTTATACCTATATTGAAAAAAATTAATTAAAATCGACAAAAAAAAGAAACAAACGACATGATAATAATAGATGAAAAAAAAATGAAACGAAAAAAAAAGGGATCGACGTCGTAGTACGTTTTAATACTTAGTATATGAAGATAATAAATAAAAAAAAATTAATTGTGGAAAGTGAGTATGCATAAGCGTTAGTTGCTTTATTTATTTATTTTTTTCTACTTTCTACTCTCGATGGGAGGAATCGCCGACGTTAGGTGAAAACTTAATTGTGATATAATAACAAACAAGGTTAAAAAAAAATGAATTAAATCGCAGCTTTCGCGATCCTCTCTCTACATGTAATTCGTTCAAATCTATATCTGTTAATTGATTGATTGATTATTTACTTATTCGATTAATTTATCTTGATGTAACAATAAACGTAATGATTACATTTCTTTCCACTGCTGCAGTCGAATGGCAATTATATATAACCTACCTATACGATGAATGCATAATAAATCATGGTGGTATGTTGGCAATTTTGCAAACCTCGCTGATCGATTTTGGATGATTGAAAATATATTTCATCCATGATTCTCATTGGCAAACAGTTTGAAAAATGACAACTGTTATTACACCAATAATTTGAGCGATCTTATCGAGATTAGCACGCAAGTTGTTACGTATGCACACGCGTATATTACTTACGTTATAATATAATAGGCACTCTAGCACTACCGATTTGCATCAACGTTGAGTAGAGGGTTTTTTTTTTCAATCTTCATAAATAAGAGTAATATATTTTCAACACGTTTGCTTGCATGCTTGCGAGGTAAAAAATTTCGCTTAATTTTTAATTAATCATCTAAATACTATACACATTTTCGGGCTTTCGATAATTGATAACGAAAATTTGCGTAGAGAAAGCTGATAAAAATGGAAAGATTTAATAGTTAAAAAGAAATAATAGCTCTGCGTCTGCACCGAATATCAAGCTATGTAGATTGAATTTATAAATACCTAAGACACACATATAAAAACACACAAATATATTACAAGAGTCTACACGCGTTACGTGACAGTGATTCTCGAAGAATGTTAAGATGGAAAATTTGTCAGACAATATTGTACAGTGCAGTGGTATAAATAATAAATAATTTCGTATACGTAAAAAATCATACCGGGGGGGGGGGGGGGGGGGGTGTATGCGAGGTACGATGGAGTTCCCTAAAGGTAACGAAAACAAAAAAAAATAAAAAACGAAAATCAATCATGGCTTAAACGATTTACATATTTAGAATGTTGAAAGAATGTTTAGCGCCGGTGATTTGAGTTTCTTGGGTTTTGATTATACTTGACAAGTTTTCAATAAAATGTCTTTGTTTTCTTTTCTCTTTTTATAAACCGAACACCATATCGAATCGACATGACACACCAACTGATTTATGATAAGCCTTGAATTAAAAAAATGGATGCTCATTACCCCATATACTTGCGCAACAATAGGTAATTCATTATCAGAGCGTAATTTGAATTATCGAATGATAATTCATTATTTGCAACCTAGCTAAAAAACGTTTGAATCGGAGTCGCTCAGAAATTTGTTCGTTCCAAATTTTACACACGGTGAGTTCTTGGTTTTTTTTTTTCTTTTTTGGTTTCTATAGCGGACCTGATTACAAGACGTGAGCTGCGGGTGAGCTTGATGATTATTCGAATTTTACTGATTGAACAGGTATAAAAATGGCGAAGATTTGGTAAAAACGCATCTTAACTGCAGACGGCAGGCCACATCGCGCAATGCAATTTCCGACTTTCTCTCTGCAATGTCCTACTACTTACCACGTGATAACAATAATTATGAGAGCATAATAGATTATGGCATTATTAAGGAACTCGGCTGTTCGTTGTGATAAGGCGTCGATATACATACATATATATATAATCACGTGAAATAGTTTGATTGTCGCCATTTTCATTGAAACAATTGTAATAAAAAAGAAGATGAAAAACAACAACAATAACAACAATAAACAAACAAACATAAACATAAACAACAATTTAAGCGTTAATATATTACGGTTATAAATAAATAGTATACTATATATTATACATTAAAAGTTAGATATTAGAAAAGGAAAAACAACAAACAAAGTAACAAACAATTATGTACTTGATAAGATGTAATATATTAGTTATTTATTTTATTTTTTTTCTAAAAATATACACAAGTCCCTCGCGACACACACGCGCGCACACATCACACACACACACACCCACACACCCATAAAGTTAGAAAAAACCACGGATAAGATGAATATAAATATAATTACATATAATATATCTATACACAGAGTATACATATATTATATATTATATTGGAATCGTTTTATTAAATAATTCATATATATATATATACATATATATATATACATAAAATTATTATTGTAATTTTTAGATGTACGTTCTATTTGAAAGTAGATTCTTGATTAAAAAGACTATAAGATTTTTACGATTGTCGCGCATTGTGAATTTTTCGAAAAAAATCTGCCCATATTCGATATCTGAAAGAAATAATATAAGTATATTATATCATATGATAATTTGTTGTTGATGACTAAATTATAATAATAACTATACTATCTGTGGAATGTTATTTTTGTATGTTGGTACAAAATTAACGCGATATATATATGAAAATATATGTGTATGAAAAAAAAACAATTTTCGAAAATGAGCAGATTTATACGCAATGACTTGTTGAGATGATTACGATTAAAAACTAACAATTAGTTATTATCAATAATTATTAATTAATTGTATACACGTTAATTACTATTGCATAATATTATTGATTATTACAATATGCTTATGTCTACATTTTGTCGCCCCCTTTGAATTGAAAATATCATCTACCCCTTAATGATAAAATGAGCCAGAAAAGTAAAAAAATTTTGTTAAAAAATTCAGAAACAGAAATACACATACATATATTGAGAGCATTAAAATTTGTTTTATATCTCTGATGTACGAATTTTTTATTAATTTTATTATTATCTTTCTCTCTCTCTTTATCTCAACATTCGGCAATAAATCGTCGTTTCAATTAAATTTTATAATAATTTATAACCTCGTCCAATTCATAATCGTTAATAAAACTTGAGTATCGTAATCAAAAAAATCCAGGCCCTGTTTGAGAAATACAAGGAGAGAAGAAAAATTTATATTTTACGTAAATTTTTAGCAAAAAAGAATCAAAAATTTCTGGTATAAGCTGACGAAATTTATCAATATCACAATATTCTCGAGATTCTGAGGTGGCATGAAACTGCGACCGTTCAGTTTTCGTAAAATGGTCTCTTTGCTCACAATATGGCACAGAGATCTGAAAACTGATCGGAAAATTTTTTTTTGTTATCTTTTCTTTCTCGTTTTAGTCATGAAGATGAGAATGATTCATTATCAATCAAATTTCATACTCAAAATTCAGGCCTTAACTGATTGATTAATATTAGTCAATTGAAAAAGTTTATCCGAGTTCGAAGCATGAGGTTAAAATCTGATCGATTACAATTTTGAAACGGTCGATTACGGACGTGTAATTCGGTATTCGGTCCTCGGAGCATCTCGTATTATACGTAGATCCTTCTTTATGGCGACGGCAGTACGGCCGCAGCCTCCAAAGCGGCAACATCAGCAGCGGCGTCGCTAGTAGCGCGCGGATCCTTGGAGAAGAGAGAGAAGCGAGAGAGAGAGACAGACAAAGGTATTATGACTATACATGCAAAGATCAGTACGCAGTTGCTATTGCGCCACAGTTCTATCTTTTATTCGAATTTTTTCGAAAGCGTTGTGAACGAACACCAAAGAAAAATCTTCCGAATCTTTTATTTGTTGAATTCGCATTCCAGTTTTATAAGAATAATAACTCTGGAAGCAGTCTTCGGTTTACACTACATATTTGAAATAACTGCTAGATAAAAGACAGGTATTGGAAGACCTCCTCTATGATTGGAAATTTCGTGAATTTCGTAGCTCGGACACATTTTTTATAAGCAGTGACAAGCCGTATTCTTACCATCCGTTTTTAGTGGTCCCGATCGGTCCTCTTTTCGACCGGGCGAAGGTAATGCGACATGAACGCAGAATTTTGACGAACTTTGAATAATGATCGGAACCGTTGGTGAGGAAAATCAAGATCCTTTTGCCAAAATTGAAACCTTAGATTTCTTGTATTTTAAATTAGGAAAATAAGTATTACATTATACTGAAAAAATTTATTCATATATTTTAGGCACAATTTTACAATTATACTCCATTTCTTATATGATATTTTCTCATTTCAGGTCAATAATGATGAGCTTGGGATTCGCCTGGTTCTTCGCAGCATTTATTCAACTTTGAACTACAGAAAAGGCGTTACATGGCATCTGGCAATGTTTCACAGGTATTTACAACTATCGTTCTCCTTCCTTTTCGATCTGACACCCCGTTAGTCATATTTGAGGAATCAATTGTACGCCGCTTTCTCTACGTTTCTCTAAGTATCAGAACGCCGATGAAATTAATCGAGCATAAGATCCCATCGCCATATCCTTGATTTTTTATATTCCGGAGCGATAAATTGGCGATAACTCCGTCAGTTTTATAGATAAATTAATTTGGCTTGCAGATTCGGATTTCTGAGATCAAAATACATGAAAATATCATAGAAAAGTCGATGAAAAAAATTGTAGATCTTCCTCTCAGATTCTGAGAAATAACTAAGGTGTAGTCTTGGTGTTTTTTCGAGCTGAAAATCGAAGTATTCGCGAAATCAATTAAAGGACGCTTTTCCTACGTAGTTTTGCTTAACGAATACGAATACGCCGATAAAATTATTCTTGAATCAAATCCCATCGAGATATCCTTGATTCTCCACTTATTTTCACAGAAATCCGAAAAGGGTATGAAAAATTTCTCGTATTTTGACTTTAGAAAGTTAGCGTCATAACTTCGTACTAGAAATATTCTTCGTCGTTGGAATTTCGTACAATTATAATTAATAATGTATTCGTGCTTGTTTCATGATAATATTCTTGAATGCTGAATAGTTCTATGTATATTCAACCACTATAAATTCATCTATTTATATAGGATTCAGTAATTTATCTTCGGTTGAGAAATAATCTCCGTTGTTATATCCTGAACATAATTTTTCATTTATTTTAGATTGAATTTCACAATTTCACTTCATTTCTAACAATACAAATTCTTTTTTCGGGTTTTCAATTGGTCATCGCAGTATTTATTCAACTTCTAACCACGATGTGCAGGAGTTACATGATATTCAACAATATTTCACAGGCATTTACACGTTATAAACTAATTATCAGTCAATATAGTGTGAAATAATATAATTCCATATAAAATAATATAATATGATGTGATATAATATAATATAATATAATATACATTTATTCAACACAATACGTATGATATAATATTAACAATAACATATTGATGCATGTATATCATTATTAATGTATGTCATTATTAATATTGCAGGTACATGTGGATGTCCCCTGCTGCCGACGATCAATTTCCCTTCATCCTCATCCAGTCGAGATGGATCTGCAACACATGAGACGTACAAGTTCTTTTTTTGCAGAGGTATGAATTCATTAATTTATTTATTTTCAATGTTCTCCTCATAAAATCAGATTACCCAATGAACTTGGTAACTTCATTCATGCTCATAATATAATTTATCGAACAAGCCAATAAGGCACATCAATAATATATTGTTATATACTTTGTTACGATTTATTATAATTCGATCATACAATAAGTTATGCATCAAGTTGTACGATATAAGTCATGTATTAACCAAAAGTCATATGTTAAGGCTGCAACTTCCTGCTGCTGGTTCCGTTCCTGCCCTCTGGGCACCGGGGGAACCCGGACTCTCCCTATCCCCCTGGGGGAGTCCACCGGGTCAACGCCGGGGGTTTCCCCTGGGATAGCGCGGCCTCCCACCGCCCCCGGAGTCCCAGGGGATGTAGTCCCTGGCGGCGTAGGTCTCCACAGTGGAGACTTGCGTTTCCAGGGCCTACAGTCTTCGGGGACCAAAGTCCCTGGGGACGTGTCTCCGGGGATACGGCAGTCCCAGCCGTATCTCCAGAGGCAATTACCCAGGGACTAGTCTCCGAAGAAATCCGGGAAAAGGAGGCCTCAAGCGGACGCTCTGTTTTTTGTTTCTCTAGAGAAATCACGAAGACGACCGTCCGCTTGAGGCCTCCTTTTCCCGGATTTCTTCGGAGACTAGTCCCTGGGTAATTGCCTCTGGAGATACGGCTGGGACTGCCGTATCCCCGGAGACACGTCCCCAGGGACTTTGGTCCCCGAAGACTGTAGTCCCTGGAAACGCAAGTCTCCACTGTGGAGACCTACGCCGCCAGGGACTACATCCCCTGGGACTCCGGGGGCGGTGGGAGGCCGCGCTATCCCAGGGGAAACCCCCGGCGTTGACCCTGTGGACTCCCCCAGGGGGATAGGGAGAGTCCGGGTTCCCCCGGTGCCCAGAGGGCAGGAACGGAACCAGCAGCAGGAAGTTGCAGTCTTAACATATGACTTTTGGTTAATACATGACTTATCATAGAACCCGATGCATAAGTTATTGTATGATCGAATTATAATAAATCGTAACGAAGTATATAACAATATATTATTGATGTGCCTTATTGGCTTGTTCGATAAATTATATTATGAGCATGAATGAAGTTACCAAGTTCATTGGGTAATCTGATTTTATGAAAAGAACTTTGAAAATCTTTTTTAAGGGGATGCAATTCATATTCTTGAGACTCTAAACGGTGGATTCTACTGACAATGAGCACTCATGAACAAAATAAATGAATCAATTCATACCTCTGCAAAAAAAGAACTTGTATGTCTCATGTGTTGCAGATCCATCTAAACTGAACGAAGATCAAAAGATGTTGATCGTCGAAATGACTTTGCGATGTCCTGTTCCGAGTTCCATTCGATTGCCAGACCGCCAAAGACGATGCAACACCTGCAGACAGCATTGAAGACGATGTCCGAGGAATAGATCAAGCAATGCTCATAGACTGAAATAAAAAGAAACATAAAATAAACAATTTGATTCATGATGTAATAATTAATAATGATTATAAACCTATTTTATCAATAATGATGATATGAATCAATAATAACTATATTAACTATGTATCCATGAGTGAGATCAATAAATTTATTTTGTATTGTAGAGGTAGAAAAAATCGAGTGAATCATTTAAAAATCATTCAAGAAACTTTAGAGAAAGTTTTCGAAACCTGGTTGAGCATATTTTGATAGCACGAATAGTCAAAGACAAGTTCGCAATACATTGAAAAATAACCGCTTGAACCACTCCAAAAATATTTCACTTCTTTTGTGGGGAGGATGTATAAAGTATTTTTAGATATTCTAAGCCCTGGAATCTATTGAATCTGCGAACCAAATTGATTGACCTATAAAATTAATGGCGTCATTGCAAATTTATCGCTTCAAAAAGTTGAAAATCCAGGATATCTCGATGAAATTTCATTCGAGATTAATTAAATCGAAGTAATAATGTTCGTTATGCAAAACCACATAGAAATAGCATTCTGCAATTGATTTTGCGAATACCCCGATTTTCAGCTCGAAAAAACACCGAACCTATAGTCTTAGTTATTTCTCAGAATCTGAGAGAAGAATCTACATTTTTTTTCATCGACTTTTCTAACATATTCCTGTATATTTTGATCTCAGAAATCCGAATCTGCAAGCGAAATTGATTCATCTATAAAACTGACGGAGTTATCTCCAATTTATCGATCGAAAAAGTGAAAAATCAAGGATATTTCGGAGGGATTTGATTCTAGATTAATTTGATCAGCGTATTCGTGTTCGTTACGCAAAACTACGTAGAAAGAGCATCCTGCAATTGATTTTGCAAATACTTCGATTTTTAGCTCGAAAAAACACCAAGCCTATAGTCTTAGTTTTTTTCTCAGATTCTAAGAGTAAAATCTACATTTTTTTTGATCGACTTTTCCATGATATCATAATGTAATTTGATCTCAGGAATCCGAATCCGCAAGCCAAATTGAGTTATCGATACAATTGATCGAGTTATCGCCTATTTATCGATCGAAAAAGTGAAAAATCAAGGATATTTCGAAGGGATGTAATTCTAGATTAATTTGATGAGCTTATTCGTGTTCGTCACGCAAAACTACGTAGAGGAAGCGACTTGCAATTGATTTCGCAAACATTTCTAACGGAGAGTCAGACCGAAAAAGAAGAAGAACTATAGGTGTAAATACCTGTGAAACATTGCCCGGTGCCATGTTACTCCTCCACCGTAGTTCCAAGTTGAATGAATACTGCGGAGAAGTAGGTAAATCCCACTAGTCCACCGATTGTAAACCTGAAATAAGAAAACTTCATCTCAGAAATGGAGTTCAATTGTAAAATGGCCCCTCAAATATATGAACAAATTTGTTTAGTATAATGTAACAATGAAGAATATGCTTAAACCAAAATCCCGACGATAACTTCCTGAATTCGATAGACAGAAGAATGCACAGTGTTGAAACACGCACAGAACTATTCCGAAATCAATTAGAATATCATTAAATAAGTATACGAATATAGGAGTTCATACACGTCCGATCATCTAGTTATAGTCGTTCGGAATTCCGACGACAAATTAAATTTTAGTTGCTTGAATCCGTGACACTAACATTTTCGATTCAAAATACAAGGAATTAGAGGTTTCAGGTTTGACAAAAGGATCTTGATTTTCCTCACCGACGGTTCCATTAATTATTCAAAGTTTATCAAAATTCTGCGTTCATGTCGCATTACCTTCGCCCAAAATTCTACCGGTCGAAAAGAGGACCGATCGGGACCACTAAAAAAGTATGGTAAGAACACGGCTTGTCACTGCTTATAAAAAATATGTCCGAGCTACGTAATTCACGAAATTTTCAATGATAGATGGGGTCTTCCAGTAGCTGCAGTTTATCTGGCACTTATTCCAAATATGTAAATTAAACCGAATACTTCTTCCCGCGTTATTATTTTTATAGAACTGGAAAGCGAACTCAACAAGTAAAAGATTCGAAAGATTCTTCTTTCGTGTTTGTTCTTAACGCTATCGGAGAAACTTAAAGAAAAGATAGAACTGTGGCGCAATAGCACCTGCGTGTATAGCTATAATACCTTCGTCTGTCTCTGTCTTTCTTCTCTCTCTCTCTCTCTCTTTCTCTCTCTTTTCCAAGGATCTGTGCGCTGCTACCGACGGCGCTGCTGATGTCGGACTCTAGCCGCTTCAGCTGCTGCGGCGGTACTGCCACAGAATAAGGACTGGTCCTTATTCTGTGGTACTGCCGTTGCCATAAAGAAGGATCCACTTGTAATACTAAATGCTCCGAGGACCGAGAACCGAATTACACGTCCGTCATTGACCGTTTTAAGATTGCGATCGATCAGATTTTTACCTCATGCTCCGAACTCGGATAAACTTTCTAATTGACCAATGTTAATCAAACAGTTAAGGCCCGAATATTTAGTATGAAATTTGATTAATAATGAATTAGTCATAACTCGATGACTAAGACGAGAAAAAAAAAAAAAAAATTTCCGATCAGTTTTCAGATCTCTGTGCCATATTGTGAGCAAAGAGACCATTTCACGAAAACTGATCGGGCGTAGCTTGTAACATCTCTGCAGAATCTGAATAATATCGTATGCCAATACATATGAGAAACTGCAATCAATAAAATACCAAGGAAGTAGCCAATTCATTATTTTCAATTTTTTTTCTGTTATTGTAAAACCTACGCAAAAATATATCTGCTGTTCATTCTGTAAACTTATCAGTGCCTTTTTGTATTCAAGTCGAAGTTCAATTGATTGACAACTTAAAAGAACATCAATGAAAATCAAATTCCAAAATCAATTGATTGAGTTGTAAAGAAGATATGATAGTACGATGTGATACCTTTATTCATTCATTCACAATCGACAAGATCGAGATATCTTTATGTGGGATTTTTTCATATAGTCTATAATTATATAGCTGACAGAATTCGTGTTGTCGAGGTCAAAATACCTCAGAAACAGTCGCACAAACAATTTGGACGATATTATGTCATTTCTCGTGACTTTGACACATAAATTAAAAAAAATCTGAAGATCGCAACCTCTGATTTTTTCCAATTGTTGCATCAAAAATCATGTTCGACAAAAACTCTATATATAGGGAATAATTCAGACATTGCTTCCTCATCTACCGGAAAAAATCTGATGACTAAATCAAATTCTTGAGGTGGCAGGAGCTGGCACTACCCGGCGTATTCTTCACGAACTATCTATCATAAATTCTATCTACTATTCTATCATAAATAGCAAAAAGTGGCGTATTAATTGGACCGATCGAGCGGCCGTTTTCTGGAACTGAAAAGTAATTGGAGAATATGATCATGATGGAACTGAATCACAGTTGTGTCGATACACCAATATGCAGTTGGTGTAGACAGCCAGTATAATTGTAAACATTTATATCCAGGTTTGCGAACGGAACAAATCAATCGCTGAAAATAATCTAGTTACGCTTGTTCCAAGTTGCAGTTATATTGTTAATTGAGTCTTGACTCGTCAAAAATTTTCGTTAACAAGAAAAGGACAGCAATTCGATGATTTCGGTAGATGGAACAATTTCGGAAGCTCAAAATACTTCAGAAAATAGAATAATTCAAACAACTAATTTCTATTTCCAGCCCAAAAGCCGGAACAAATCAAAGGCTATTATTTCGGAATTTCCGGCGCAGAATATCGAATCTTGTCCAAAACTTTTGAGCGAGCGGTTTCGAGCGGGTCCCGAACCTGTTCGACGAAATGATCTTCTGATTTGCTGCACTGACGTTTACAGAGTGCACATAGGCTTCCTCGTTGATCAGTTTTTCCTTCACCTCTGCTGACGGAATCCGATGGATTTGACACAAAGTTCGATCAGGGGCCTCCCTGACCCTCTCGTCCATGAAGATTTTTGGAATTTCCAACTAGGAACGGTGGGCACCGGAGCAAGACATATCGATATATCTCAAGAATTATTGAGGGTAAATATAGTTGCAAGAAACTGTTTCCACTACTGGGTTCTAATATCATGTCACAGATAAAATGATGTGTCACAAATAGTTTCACATATCGATCGAGATCTACAGTTGGGTTCACAGAAAAAACAGATATTTCACAAATGATATTCATACCGTGCATACCATATTACATTAATTTTTGTATCACATCGCAGTCGCGTCTCCTACTTGGGCTACGAAACGAGCGGATCGGAAATATGTTATCGTGAAACTACATGATTACTTGTTTGCAACTGTGCTGAGCTGTGGACGTCAATCGTTGTCACAGGATCATTTCAATATGGATAAATCAATTCATAGTTACAGATTCGGATTACTCAGTCTAAAGTACATGAGAACACATTAGAAAAAAAAGATTTTGATTCTGAAAAATCGACGTCAACTCGATCATTTCAGCGGGTAGATCAGTTCGTGTTTTCGAGATAACAAAAAAAAAGAATAAAAACTACAGTAACTCATGGGTTATCGTCCTCTGTATTACCGATATCTCTTTTCTGCCAGCAATCTAATTTCCCGATCACTGAGTGGACGAATAGCCTCAGTAAGCCCGTTAAGAATCACGCTCCCTTTTCAATAAAATAGTTGTTAACATAACGTAACCAGTAAACTCTCGTAGATACACTATAACATGAATTATACATATAGCACAGACATACATCGTAATAAGTTATCGAAAGCGATGACCCGATTTGAAATTCAACCTAACGTTGCCTCGAGACGAAGTTGAGATGTGGCTGAAAATCGGCATCATTCCCACCGGAGTCTTCCCTGTTACCTCGAGACTCCTCGACATTTGGGCTCCTATCGTCTTCGTCACTGTCCGACGACGACTCTTGAGGTAAGTCAATTCCCTGTGTTAGAAGGCTCGTAATTCTCTCCACGTCAACGGTATCGTCTTGCTCGTGAATTTTTCGCAATGCATTAGAAACTATGCAAAGATCACCTCGAAGCTCGCTGACTAGGGCCGTAATTTTCTGTGCATCCGTCAAAACCTCTACAGATTGAGTGTAGGGATTATAACGTAAGCCGAAGGGGCGTTGAATCTGATTTGCGAAGGCTCTATAAAATTGAAGAATTTCATAAGCTACCAATAATTATTCAAATCGAGGGATGATCTAAACGCACCGCATCTTTTCCTTGGCCTCTTCGAAACTCTCTGTGTAGTAATAGGCATTCTGGAAGGCCGTTATGATGCACTCCTGCTTGCAAGTGACGTCAGGTTCGAATCTAAAGGTCTTCTCAGGTGTGCCGATGGCGTGCTTCAGTTCTGCAACCGAGGACAAAAGACCTGCGCCATAGACACGCAGAGCCCCGTCTTGTTTGCATAGACCAAACTCCACCGTGAAAAAGTACAGCTACGAACAGGAGGCGAGAAGAAATGGTCGATTATTGAAATAAATTTGATAACTTGGAAAATCGAGTTGCTAACCGTAGCTAACTTGTCGATGTCCTCGTCAGCAGCTCCGAGAGAAGCCAGACCCAGTTCCTGAGAGAATTGAGCGAAGCTCGGGTTAGCGAGCAGAGGCATGTGTCCCAGCAGCTCGTGGCAGCAATCGCTAGAATTAAGAGAACGGCAGATGAGTCGCGAAGACTGACGAGGTAAATCATTTCCGGGTGGTATTCGTTTCATTCTTACGGTTCAGGAGTGTAAAAGGGATCCGAGGAATGCCTGATGTACTGGGTGCAATGAAATACCCGAAAAGCGAGACCCGCTAGAAAATCTCGCGGTGAAAGATAACCGGCAACCGGCCGCAGTTGAAAGCCAGTCATTCCTAAAATTTATGCTTTGTTTAAACCGTCGTGTCATGACACAGATGAATGGACGATTCTATCATAAATAGACGTGGCCGACTCACGTTTCAGAAATAGGGCGATATCCTGTAGCTGCGGTATGTTGTCCTCTCTGTATAATATAATAAACGAATATGATAAGCATGTATAAAGGGGGAGAATTATTCGGAGTGTTTATCGGTCAACAGACGGCTACCTGTACCCACAATATTTGACCAGCTTCGGCCAGTTTTCGAGGTACTCTTTGCAAGCGTGTTTCAAGTAGAGTTGATGCAACTCGCGGAAGATCGTACCCCTGCAAAAACGAAATCCATTCAGTGGACGAAACTCAAAGCTCGGTATTGTTTCATTATCTTATGCGCGAATTAGTGACAATTTAAGCGATCGTTCGTATAATATGATGTGGCGTTGAAGACTTGACTGAGTTGAGTTTCACGAAGCCCAAATAGCCCAGGGATGTAAGTAGAATGGGCATGATGGCTAATTTCATTAAACGATAATCAAACCTGAGCATTCGTATACGAGAGAAACGCATTTACGGAGTCGCGGGCTTTCGAGCCGAGCCGTATTTTCCGTTGCTCCTTGATTGAAAGCGCGGATGGAAACGGGGCAATTAAGGATGTATTCAGTGCAAACTTGGAAGTGTTGTGAAAGTGTGCTTTCCAACCTTAATTCCGTTTACTTCTCACTTGACGTACGAACGGTATAGGTTCGAGAAACCCATTGACTTGGCTCACTAAACTAAACCAGGCGTCTCTAAATCGAGTGTTAACTTCCCCGATATCCGGTGGTCTTCGAAAAGAAATCTATGTGAAGATTAAGGTGAAGGTGCAAGTAATACAAGACTGTGACGGGGTGGAGAGATGAGCAGAAGTCTAAGGAGCTTTGATTGGTCTCGTTCCGCGAAAAACACGAACCTACATTGACGCCCAGAGTCTCAATCACATATATCGAAGCCGCCAAGCTTCCGAACGTAAAGCATTCTATGAAGAATCATTTTTTCTTCGCAATTGGAACGAAAGAATGCTCGATAAAATTGACACACATCGAACAGGGGCTGTATAAATAAACGATGGAAAATTATTGACCTACCAAGTTTCCACCTCCTCTGTAGTGTATTGTATTTTGGGGATCGGCTGTCCACTGAAAACAAGAATAAAACCGTACAAGCAGTGAGATTTTGATCGTATTTTACTGAAAATTGAATTATGAATTAAGTTCGAATACAGGATATGATATGTCGATTTGACAAGAAACACTTACTGTCTGTAGTTATTAGCGATTTCTGCGAATGTTCCCCGACGTTTCCGGTAGACCGGATCTTTAAACCCCTAAGAGCATAGAATTCAGGATAAACGGTGTGAGAAAGCTCAGTCATGTCATGGCTTGTGAGGGTTTTTATTTTGAACAGTGTGACCCGCTCGAGAGTTTCATGCCTGCAGTCTATACGGTCAGTCGTCAAGTTCTCGACACGATAACAGAGGTTACATCAGTTACATGCCTATGGAAGTTGCATAACGCTTTAATTTGATTGTTGGGGAAAACTCACGGGGTGATCCGCGTCCAAATCGGAGCCGTACATCAGCACCTTCTGAGCCTGGTCAAGATCCGCAATTTTTCGAGGAAACCAGGGCATGTCCACTTCACTGAAATCTAGATTCATTTTTAACAATTATCGCCATAAACTTCTGAATCAGATCTGAAATCTTGGCGTCGAAACTCGTCCTCAGCCTTTCATCGTTTAGGTCTGTAGAGTTTAGAATCAACGCAAACATGCCCATTAGACAAGGGAGTCAGGTGTTGCGTGATTTTGTTGTCTATAACTATACTAATCTGTACCGATCATCTTGATGTCATCAGTTGCGATCGTCGATGATGAACAAACAAATCAATTTGAATATTTATTTGCGGTGGTAGAGTCTATACGCAAGCTCAAAAGAATTGCATCTTGATTCTGTTTGAGAATTAGGAATTTATTCGAGAGGGGACAGTGGTCGATCCCATCGGTCAAATTTTCGGGATAATTTCACAAATTGATCGATCTACTACCTGTGGCTATGTCAAACAGGTTCCGATAATCGTTCACACTCTCTTAATTTGAATCAGCCATTTGGCGCTGATCCGCAGTTTATATAGCCGCTATTTGGTTCACAATCAGTCAGAATCATACAGCTGCAAAATAGCTGTATACCGCTGTTTGAATCAGCGATCGAACCTGCCACAGATTCTCTAATCTCTGCTTGCTGTTTGAAATCGTAAAATAGGTAATGACTCGGGGGTAAGCAAATGATCTTCTACAGCAGAGATAGATATGAGTTTCATTTTATACAAAGATATGAATCAGACTGAGAATCGAAGTGAAACTAAAGAGACAAATCATAAAATATAAGCGTCGGGCGAAACTGAACGATTGTTTAGAATAGCTTCAGCCGAAGTTGCTGATTCTGCAGTCGACTATTAAGCGCTGCATATAGTTCAGCGACAGTTTCAACTGATTCGAATTAAGGGAGAACGGATTAATCGTTTCGTTCTGTTTAACGGAAACACTCATTGCGCGAAAGCTACACTTTTTATCTCCGCCATTACTGCAAAGAAACTTAACTAACCAAAGCTAGGAGCGGCCGAGAGAGTCGGTGGCTGAGGAATGTTACCGGTCTGCTCGAATTGCGCCAAATTTATGGCCGCCACCTCACGACTCAGCATCCTCATCAGCTGCTCCATCCTCTTGCCGTCGCATTCGACATCGACCAGAATTTCGTACTCCGATCCACGTTGAGCCGATTGACGTGATTCTATGTGTACTACGTTCACACCTAAGTCCTACAGTGCAAAAGTGGAAGTAAACCATTTTACAATCGTAGAAATCAACGAGATTAACACACTTTTTGCGTTCATTTTTTGGATTTGTTGAACGAAGAAATTTCTTTCTAAGATACCAACGCTTTGCCCGGCTGCCAAGGCCTCAGAGATTTTGTGTGAAACCGCCACAAGTGACGCTTAACTTTATAAATTGGACGTGCTTCGGACAAACATAAACGAGCCACGAGTGTTCGTCGACCTGTGTTAATCTCGATCAGCTATTTGATTGGAAAATAAACCAGTCCGATTTGTAATAATTATAGGCAGGTGAGTCATTACACTCCTCGATTTGCGACGGTGAAAAAAAAGAACGGTTTCCGTGCAAATATTTACGTCTATTAATCGCGCAATTTCCTTTGGATTTCAGTAAAATGTCACGTAATCCCATGTTAGATTTGTGGAACGAAGAAGCATGGAGGTATCCCTTTTTACCGAATGAAGTTCTTACCTGGAAGACTTGCAAGGCACGCGCCAAGCCCCCGACTTGATTCTTCAGGGAGAAGACTACGGAGTTCTTGTTTCCTTCGCTCGGCTCGCGCTCGGTCATCGGAACCTGGGCTTATATGCGATAGCGATTGTATTTCACCGCCGTGCGAACGTTTCATTCAAACAGAATTACTTTTACTCACGTCACGAGACTTATGCATCGGGCTTCCCTCCTTGATCGCCCATTCTTTACCTCTCCTGTAGAGCCACATGCCCAGAAGTCCCTTTCCTGAACCACTCATGATAGAATCGGTTCTTTTCACTTCCTGAAATTTATCGCAATCGAGATACGAAGAGAGCTTTGAAGAGTATAACCGAGTTATACCTATATGATGATAAGGGAACTAAAGTGAGCAACGAACCGCCCGTTTCACTCGGTGGATCTGACAATGTTCGTTCCTCGACCGATTCCGGTCTTCTTAAGCTTTCTACCCCTCCGCAGAGGCATTTGCGCGCCCTCTCTTCGTCCGGCATAGGCTCCCGATTGGTCCCTACCGAAGGTGATAACAGCTCACCATTGGCGGAGAAGCTTCCTGATAGCGGCCCGGGGGATGTTGGGGTGGTTGGTTCTCGGTACCAAGCTTCACCCCGTTCCCCCGCTTTTCTCTAACTGATACACTGAATATTCTGTGACGTCGCTCGGTTCTGGCTCCAGGCTCTCGCCTATATCTGCCTCTTGACGAGCTCCTGGAAGAATCGTGGAAGCGGTTGTAAGTTGAATTGTTCGAAAAATAAAGCCGGGATATCAGATTCGGACGGGTGTTCGACTATTCTTAGATTCGATATACCGTTACTTGAGGCCGTATAACCAGAATAACTACTTTTGTCTAAATTAAAGCTTTTATGTAAATGTAATAATCACCGTTCCGCCGCTGTGCGGAATATACGTTGGGAGAAAGATTGCAGGTACGTTATGCGTTCGGATACCAATAATTAACCGATTATCAACACCAGACATTCGCATTGTTGTCAATTCTCAGAGCTCACCCTCGTGATCACGCACACGAAGCAGATACTTCACGTTGCACCATTGTTTATGATTGCGCTGCCATGGACCGTTAGATATGCCTCCTCCCTCCCTCCACCCCCACCCCCCTCGCCCCTCGTCAACGGGAACGCAAACTTTTACAAGTATCTCGATCCGAGCGAACGATAATGACAAAAGGATAATTAATCACTGCATTCGAGTACAGTCTACAATATCCGAGACGTATCTACCCACGTACTTACCGATCGTGGAGTTGACAACAGCTTCTACAAATCACAAGACTCTACGTAATCGATATTTTTTAACGAAAAATGTACCATTTCATTTGCATCCGTCTACATTGACTCTACCCCGCGAATCGTCGTTCGAGGGTCGAACCACCGTATAATATATCGCGTTCGAACATCGGGAGTGTGTTCTTCTGTATAAGAATCTATGTTTGGTTTGGAAAAAGCTGGGAAGTAAGAGTGAGAGAAGGGCAAAGACGGTCCGAGAAAGACGATGCTTAATAAAAGCTCAAAGCTATATAGAACGTGTCTGCCCACGAGTAGTCCTCTCGGCTCTCTCCACTCTCTGCAAAGCAGATGCAGCACATTATCCAGCCCATCACTTACCACTATCAGCTACTACCCAACGAAACGCTGACTTATACCGGGTGCTTCGCTCTATATATACTCGACGGAGGAAAAGTAACCCTGCCTTTGCTCCACTATTTTCCGGACTTATCGCGTTTTGTATTTTATACTTTCGTTAAATTTTTGATCTATCGGCGAGTAGAGATCGCGATAAAAACTTCAATCAACAGCCCAGGTGGAAAGCAGCTGTCGCATTTTGCAACTCCTTGAAGAGTCGTCGGGCGAAACTCGGCGAAAGTTAGTCAGCGTCGCTTATCGGCTCGTACATATTATAGGTATTGTTCGTGTACAAGTACATATACATGTACACGAAATGAGCGGAAATACGAATGATGCTGAGATGTGCCAGGACCGTAATCGGGAAAATTGATCCTATGAAGGTCCAGTATCTGCGATCCGATGTTACGAGGGAACACTGCGTATATCTCAGAAATTGTCTGTTTCACGTGGCTTCAATTACTTACCGCCCGCATCGGGCGTTCCTCATTCACCGAGCGAACTCTAAGCGAATAGCAACCCAGTCCGGATGAGTGAAGTTGCTGGGGAAAATCCACACACCACTTTTGCGAATGGCAGAAGCCTAAAGTTATCGTTTTTCTCCACATGCAACTCCGTTAATTAACCGTTCAACAAGTCGTGGTAAAAATAGCAACGTCTAAAGTATCTCATCTAGTTTCTCCACAACCTTTGCTTTGTGCTGTAAAACTCCTACCGGCGGGGGTGGTTTTATTCAGGAAACAAAAGTTGAGTTTACTCGCGGTGCAAAGAGCGCTTTGGCGGGAGGTAGCGTCCGCGGTAAAGCCGACGGGAGGCAAATGGTAAGGCATGTATAGTGACGATGGGTATTCAACGTCGGTAAACAGTGAGATCCTCTCGACGATGGTCCGAGGCACGAACGGAAGGTCCGTGGTACACCGCAACAGCTGGACGGAAGCCACACGAAAATTAAAAACCATCAACGACGGGAGGAGCTTTTAATTCAGCGGTTCTTCACCGCGGGCAAATGAGGATCGCATTCTTTCCAGGTATACCTCACTGGACCAGGGAGTCGTCTCCGGAGTCTATAACATTCGCCGAGCTTGCCGTCGTGATAATAATTACGGGGACACCTACTCGATGAAATTTGTCATCGCTCAGGCTGCATAAATAATGAGATTTTTAATTTTTTTCTATA
Organism: Athalia circularis; assembly: GCA_963978495.1. Lineage (NCBI taxonomy): Eukaryota > Metazoa > Arthropoda > Insecta > Hymenoptera > Athaliidae > Athalia > Athalia circularis. The sequence continues at coordinate 14,554,530 of OZ021698.1, read as the reverse complement.
ACATCGATTGCAAGTATTGTTCCCCGCACGCAGGGTGTTAATTGAGCAGAATTCTGTATTTTCTTGGATCCTCCATCCCCGGTATATTTTCGTTTGTAATCGTAGTCCACGATAGGGGGGTGCGCGCGTCACCCTCGACTTTCCGGAATCAATAGCACAGAGACGCGTGCGCCGCGTTTGCCCGGTCAGGTCGCGTCCGCCGTCGGCCGTCTGCACGGACCGACCATTCAAGAATGGCTGATACAGAGTTTGAAGAATTTCGGCACTACTTTGAGAGACTGCCGCAACATCTCAAGGCACCGATATCCAATTACACGTGAGTAATATTCTCCCAAAACGGTGCACAACCCTAAGCAATATTTCATTTATTCGCGTCCTCCTCAGTGCGCAATAAAATGCACTTCTCATGCACCGTCCTGACCTTTGCAGACGTACCCGTCAATACTGCAAGAAAGGATGTTGAGATAATGTTATCGTAAATATTATTTATCATTGTAGTATGGTTGGTGGTGGTGAATAAATTGACGATTTCATTGCTCGCGTAACGAAGAAGCCTAATCGCGTGAATGAGAACAGCAATAGTGCAGTACGACGGATTGTCTTTATTACGGTAACTCTGAACTCCTGAGAAACTGTTCAGTTTGAATAGCGAGAGGTTTACTTCATTGGCAGTGTATCTCAGATAGCCGCTCTACTTTGCATTGTTAGCGAAGTCTGAATTAATATCTAGCTTCGATGTTTTTGTCGCCGGGGTGTACGAAGAGATACGGTTTCGAGAATGATGTACCTACCGAAGAGTTTCAATCGATATCAGAAGCAGAGCGTATTTGAAATAAAATCAATCGAACTCCGTGCGTGGCTGCAGCCTTATTGAAATGCGATTCGAAGAAATCGAGCGAAAATTTTGTACAGACATCGAGAAACAATCGATGCCAGCAGCTCTAACAAGTTATTAGAATCGAATGGACCAACCAAAATGCAACTGTACGTGCATCTGCATGAGCTCGGAGTTGACAGCATGTGCAACGATCAATACCTTACCTCCAGATTTGTTTGAGCGAGGAACTCGAAAATCACCACCGATCCCTGCTATCTTTAATCGAATAATCCTCTCACCATGGGTGCCTGGCTCTCAGGGCTTCCCCAACCACAAGCGTGGATTTTACTCGAGCCATCAAACTTACGATTATTCGTTGGCGGAACAAACGGTAAACATATGACATTTCTAGGGTAGGAATTAATTTCACACCAAGGGTCGAAATATACGGCATACGCGCATAGCCCCGTGTACGGTTTTGGGAATTCCGCAGATCACTCGAAAATTGAGGTAATCGATTACAGCATCGGTAGAAGGTGAGGTGCAGGGTATACGTAACGGGAGTTAAACGGGGTCCTCTGCCAATTATGACCCATCGCTTTAGTTTCATCTTTGCCTATCGATGAAAGCTCCCAACGCTCTTATGCCCTGCCACTCTCGTGTTATCGTACTCCACATCTTTACTTTCAAGTCAGGAGAGACAAGATGCTTGGCTCACCGCTAATTGTTCTATCGCGTGAAATAAAACTCTCCGAACACACCTTACCTCGTGCACTCGAGACGTATACACTGTGTATGCCTAGAAGCTCTGGTCGTATCAGCAAATAAAATTAGAAATATCCAACTCAAAGTCGACAAGCTTACGCGGCACATACCGTTAATATTATTCCAAATTTTCCGCAGACTCGTTCACGATGTCATGGTCGACGATTCACCGTCGTCCTCACAGGACAGCGACGGGGACGTCGGTCAGATTGGGACCGGTGGGGATTCGGAAGACGACGAGGTAGTCGCACTGATTCACCGTCACGCTCCCCACAGCGAGCAGAGTTCCTGCGACGATGACGAGGATCTGGATCATCACTGTTCCGTCTTGGTTGACAGCGACTTCAGGTATACGTCAGAAAAACGTTTACGAGTCTCGCCCGTGTACGTTTTGTTTTACCATATGGTTATACTCGTAGTTGTTTATACATACCCGACGAGTAGAGCAATGACTATTATCGGGCTAGTCGTGAGAAGCTATAACAAATTTCTATAGCATGTAAGTAGAATAGTGACAACGCCACTACGTTGGATGACATTAGCTTGTTCGGTGAACTGAACAGTAGGAAACGGTCGATCTGCGGGAGTCTTGGATCCGGGGGTGGCGGAGGACTTGGGGGAGCGGGAGAAGGAGGAGGAGGCAGCTGTGGTAGAGAGAGCGTCATCAGCGACGTCGGAGACTCCTGCTCGAGTCTGAGCCCGTGGCCGACACCGGAACATGTCCTGGGAAATCGAACCACCGGAAGCGGAAGCACCACGAGCGGTGAACGCAGAAGGAGAAGACTACCGGAAATTCCTAAAACTAAAAAATGTGAGTACCAAACATGATACAAAACCGATCTATACGGCCCGAAGAACAGGTCGTGTCGTCGATCACCCTACGAGCACGTGAAACTCTAGTTGTTTGTCCCCTCTGCCCCCCGGCCGCAACTCGTATAAGTATGTGTATCATTAGCTGCAAAACAGGCTAGAAGAGAAAACCGCAGAAGAGGACCGAGGAGAGAATTTATGTCGATATTGGTTACGAATCAGTTGTATCTTATCGATCTCATCGTCAGGCAATTTCCACCTACGGTTCGATGTTATGATTGATCGTGATTTGGTTCGCACTCGCCTATATTTTTCCTGTCTTTACTATTATACTTATGCGGGAACTTGAAACCGAGTTGTTCACATCATGCGGTAAGGAATTATCACAAAAATCTACAGTCAAAATCTAGTTTACGATTTTTTTTATTTGGAAATTTTCTATTTCTATTTCAACCAGGTATAGGATTATACAGGTAAACATACCGTTCGTTGAATAATTTAGTTTGACCCGTCGCAATAACCCAAGTGCCTGAAGTGGTATTTCGGTTCAAAGTGACCCTTGCCGATATGAGGATGAAAAAAATGTTAATAATTATCACGATGTACTATTAATCTTCATCGAGTGTTTCATAGCCATGGGCATAGCCCATACTCACATTTCGAAACTGGGCTCAAGTTGTTGTGAAATTTTGCGTCAAAATTTGAAAGAATTGTTTTTCAATATTTGTCAGTCATCTGGCGCTCCGACAACCAATTTCTCATCAAAAATCACCGTAAAGATTTCTTGGGCAGATCGAAACAGCTTTTTGTGTCAGTTCCTCACCGTGTACCCGCGGGCGGGTCGAGATATAAGCTCTCGTCATCCAAGACCCTTGGAAGTAATAACCATGACGTTTTGTTTCAAGATTCATATTATTATCTCCAATTAATTATGATCAATGCACTTTCCTCCAGCAATTACGATGTGCCATTCGTCGTTTCACTCGTCTCCTTCACTCGCCGACGAGCTCGGGGCAGCTACTTCAACGGCGGGAAGGCCATATCTTGTCCTGAGGAAATGTCATCCAAGACTTCGTCACGAAGACAGCTCACCGGACAGCGAGCGGATGACGACCGACAGTGGTCACTCGACGGCGCATTCCCCGGATAATGGACCAAAGAGCGTGTCCCCGATTCCTTGCAGTGCCCTACAGAACACCAACTCTGTGTCGCCGAGTAGTACGCCAGGTGAACACGAATGGCTGAAATTTCAGTACGATTGTACTTCTCCCCCCTGGTACGTACATTCGCCATGGAATGCGCGTGTTACCTGGGGGGAGGGAAGTTGAATACAATAGGGCAGCAATTTTGAGTCTCGTAGTCCGCCAAGGATACAGCTCGTTCTAATTCATAATCAACAGGTAGCAGCGGCGTTCCCTTCACGCAACTGGAATTGTTGGAGGCGACGCATCGTGGGTTGCACAAATTTGTACCACGGCATCACGACGAAATTGACTTGGAGATCGGAGATCCTATCTATGTGCAGAAGGAGGCTGACGATCTCTGGTGCGAAGGTAAAGGAGAACGGAATTCAATCCGGAGTGAATCTTGATCCCAATTATCTCTTTGAACATCATCTCGTTTCAGGTGTAAATCTGAGAACCGGTCGACAAGGTATTTTTCCATCAGCTTACGCGGTGGACATGGACTACAGTGATTTCGACCCTTCGGCGCCAAAGGTGAAACGGGAACGATACCTTTTGGGGTATCTCGGCTCGGTAGAAACCCTCGCTCACAAAGGGACGGGAGTTGTGTGCCAAGCGGTGCGCAGAATAGTTGGTAGTCCTAACCAGCAGCCACCGGTTTCTCAGAGTTGCATCCTGGAAGTGTCGGATCAGGGTCTGCGGATGGTCGATCGAAGCAAACCTCGGGTAACTATAATAAAACGCTACATCGGCGTCGCGGGAGGTGAGAGCAGAATTCTTAATTGTTTTATTTCATCAGAAAAATAGAGGCCCCTGCCACGACTATTTCTACTCGCTTAAAAATGTCTCCTTCTGCGCCTTTCATCCCCGGGATCATCGCTACCTTGGCTTCATCACGAAGCACCCAACGCTCCAGAGGTTCGCCTGTCACGTCTTCATAGGTCAAGAATCTACGAGGCCTGTCGCCGAAGCTGTTGGGTATGTATAATTAATTTTCATTCTCAGAGCCAAATTTTTTGCGACGAATGCCAGGTCACTGAACGAATTGATCAAAATATTTTCAGGAGAGCATTTCATCGGTTCTACACCAAATTCATCGAGACTGCTTTCCCCATAGAGGACATTTATATAGAATAAAAATCTGAACTGTATAACAAGCGCTGAACGATTTCGTTCTCTTGTATATACTATATTCTCTCCTGGCTTAACGATAAGAGAATCTAGCGACGTGTTCAGCCGCCGCAAAAGATTTCATGCGCCGGTACGCCAAAGCAATTTTCTGATATTATGTTTGTATTCATTCCACGGCGGCCAAACACCCCACCTAGATCGAAGAGCAACGGAAATGAAAAATTCAAATTTCACGGTGGACGATAATTATTTCGATTTTTTTTTTCAAACCGAGGGGTTGCCTAACGCAAGTTCGGCTTCACGCATAGTGTATCATGTTAATTGCTACGATCGAGCTTATTGGATTTCCACAACGAGGTGGGTCTCGAATGATTCTGACCAACGCTGATGACGTTAATTATAGTTGACACGACAAAGAGAAAAAAAAAAGCCTTAACGACACCACCACGGATGTATCAATTACACAAGTGATATACGTTGTACTTCTGACACATACCTTGTTACATATCGTTTCATTAATTTCTCGAAGTAATGACACAGGCCTGCCGAGTTATTTCCACTTCAAAACCAATGTGACTTTTCACATATTGATTTCAGCAGGAGTCGGGACGAAGTCATTCGAAAAAAAAATTAATTCTTCCCAACAAGAAATCGCGACGTCGTCGAGGCAAATAAAACCTGCAGATCATTTTTGAATTTAGCTACATAAAATACACATGAAGATGACATCTTCATATCACATTGTCTCCTTGATCAATAAGAGAGATTGTAATGATAAATTTGCAGACCTGTGCAACTCATGGTCGGGTTCACAGAATATTTTTTAATATAACATGATTATGTATTGTTACCTTGACATTTTCCCTCAGTTATTAAGAGTAAAATATGAATTAAATTATTGACGGAAATATACGGTCTTGTAATACTTTCGGCGGAACAAATTTTTCTAATTTTTTATAACCATATATATTGTATGATCATTGAAAACATGCATCCAACGTATTTCAGTTTTGCGATGTGTTGGCGCAATAGATAAGATATTTTTGGGGATCGACGAGACGTTCTGAATTTGCCGAATCGGATACACCTGAATCTACGTTTCGTCGATTTACTGGAACTAGAATGAGTAAAAATTGACGATTGAATGAAACAATTAAAGAAATGTGCCCGAACGTATCCATTGCCGCAACTAAGATATAAATGTATATGTCAAGCAGCAATCCAATAATTGTATACACTAAATGGGATGTAACTATGACATGCAGTCTGTGGAATAAAATTACTCAACAAGTATCACGTTCGTTTTCTTCTATCAAACACTGAATTATTAAACCGTACAAATTATTTTCACGCGTACAAACCTTTATTAAACCTCATTTAACAAAAATCACTTCGTAGTTGGAACATACTTATTTTGCGCACGCTTTTAATTTGTACATCATCGCGCTATTGTAAATACTATAATAACTATATCTGTCTCCTTAACCCAGCCGTATAGTCGAAGAGTTGCGGATTTCTGAACTCTCCTTTAATATCGAGGAGATAATGCATCCAATCCCCCTTGACCTTAATCGGAACGTGAACCGTTGCCTTCTCTCTACTCTGTTTGCAAGTTACCTGAAAATTACCACGTATATCAGTATCCTCTACGCGTAGAATATAGTGCACGGAAAATAGCTGGTTCGATTATCCACCTTGTCCAAGGGGACAGTTCTCATCCTGTTTTCCCCAAACGGAGTGTAAGTCACCAAGGTAATCTCTTTTCCTCCCTTCCTGAGAACCAAGTACCTCACGGACTTCAAAATGTGCATCCAAGACAAACAAAAGAGGCTGTATCCTATAGAAATTCCGACAAGATATATAATCAGAATATTGCATGATGCTAGACTAAAAATAATAAATAGCATACCGACAAAGCCAACGATAAAAGTTAATATCTTCCGGTTAGTCGTTTCGCCGAAATTGATGCGCTGCCACCACTGTAGATCTTCCTTACTCACTTCTACGACGGGAACGTCTCTTAGCTCTGTATGAACAAACTGGGCTATGTAAGTCCAGAGTAATAATTGGGAAATCGCGAAAATATTCAACCGCTTAAAGTACTTTGGGTTTTCGTATTTGTAGAGTATTAGGTCCTTCGGTAAATTGGTTTCAATATTGTACGGTCTCGTATGCGCCCCCCGTGTTTGAATAGGCGCGCTATAAAATGAAGTCGAGAAAGGCATGCGTACATTGCCGCTGCTGTATCGTCGAAATGTTGTCCCGAAACGTCCGGAGCTCCGTTCAACTACTTGACTCCGAAATGCGGTCGACCCACCGATTAGGTTTGTTAAAGTCCATTGTCGCGCTACGAACTGCACTCGAAAAAAATTTATTTTGCTCGCGAACAGCCCATCCGCGATTGCACATCCAAGCATCGTCACCGATGAAGTTAGTCTCTGCGGAGATGAGAGATACACGAGGTTCCCCCCCCGCCCCTTTCCGACCAAGAGATTACTGAATGGCAGTAAACAGAAGAACGCATGCGCGAGAGTGAGCGAGTCCATAGGTAGTTATGTTGAAAAATTAGTAACACGAATTTGAAAAAAAGGGTAGCAAATTTTTCTGAGCCAACACGCAATCGAACCAATTGTTCACGGCTGCAGTTTCAATTTCACGTGCGAAAAAAATATTACAAAGAATCGTGGATATTGTGTATTCGTTCTTCTTTGAAAATTACTATTTATGTACCTATATTTCTTTCGGGCGGCATTATTTAAAAAAATGTTCCACCTCCTCTACGTAGTCCCGATATTTCAGTCTTTCAACAATTACTTTGCGCAGATACTGCTCCTTAATAAAGTTTCCTTCCACCTTTTTCCCTTATGAGGAACCCGTTCGAACGATGATCTTTGAACATGTATAATATTCACTACGATCGGACGAAAGCGATTCGATGTCAGATATTTCAGTTCAAAATGCTGATATCCCTTAAATTGAACAAGTAAACGGAATAGCAACGTCTATCGCAGTTATTGTTAGATAGACATTGCATCCTCAAGTTTCATTCTGCACGATCACATTCAATAATTACCTTCGATCTTCATGTAAAATGTACGTTTTTTTTAAAACATCCTCATCAATCGCATCACACTTTGACTCCTTTTGATGGAATCCAAATTTGGTTCGATTTGCCGATTCTTCGAGCATCTACCTATATTTGGCTTTGAAGCGATATAATTATATCAGCTTGCATGACGAACGAAAGGTGACGTCGCGTTATGGTATAAGAAGTGGCTGTATCGAATCGAAAAATTGAACAACTCGTATAATCAGCATCATTATTATTGAAAAAACAGAAACAAAATATTCTTTTATTTATACAACTTTGTACATAAAAAATGTATGTCCAGTGCTCTTATAGTTCTTCAGTGCTTTATAAAAGTACATCGCATCGAAATTAAAATAATCCATAGTTATTTCAATTTGCTTAATTGAACTGTAGGATACTGTAGGATTATTTGATGGATATTATTACGCTCGCGTATGTGTATTGAGTTGCCGATATACAATGCGTGTACGCGTATAATGTACAGAACTATGAATTTGGATGGTGTGTACAATTACGCCGGTATTATAAGTTTTAAATAGTAGTGCATTATGCTCCGTGTATCTATTCTAATGAAACTTTGTCGAATCATTGATTTCGTATGAACAGATACTTATATGACAGGTAATGACTTGAATTTGTCACATGACTTTCATAATCTTATACACATATGGGTATATGTTTACAGAGGAAGAACACTGAACACAGAGTTTGGATTTGTATTTTGTACTCAACATTTTCGGGGGAGGGCGGTAATATACTTGGTGGTGTAATATGTATCTATATCTATAAATACATATATTACATGTATGTATGTATAGTACATAATACGTCTATTTTAGTATTTTACAATCTTACAGTATACGACATTAACGCGGTATCTATAGAATTTTCATAGTATGCAAACTGACGGATCGATGAAATGATAGTTCGCGGAAAGCCAACTTTTTGCAAATGTATTTAGCAATGTGGAATTGAACTACAAAAAATGATGAAAATGATAGAATAAAATATCGGGTACGTGACAATTCATGATGAAACTCAATCGCGGAAACAACTCCGTTTCCCCTTCTCTCTTTCTTTTTATGCCTTACACAATTCGACTGAAGATAAAATTTTTACTCGCTACGGAGAAAAGTAAAGTATTCAAATTCGATATAAATAGAATTAAAATCATTGACAATGAAAAGCAAACATCAAGAATTTCGTCGTAGGGATATTGATTGAGCAAATCCGATCGATTGAAGTTTAGAATAAAAAGTTCCAAGCATACGCAAAATTTACGAGGAAAGAAGTGAAGAATAAAAAAAAAAAAAAAAAAACATTCCAATGAATACCCGGCATTACAGATCAATCGTACCTTGACGGACAAAGTGAACATGCTGCGATAAACCAACATCGATTTACGGTGATTATCAAGTTCTATGTACGTATTGGTGTACCATACTTCGGAGCTCAGTTCCTTTTTTTTTTAATACATTCATTTTTTCTAATTATGATAGGTAAACATCCTGCAGATAGCTTTCAAAACTCATGAACCATTCAGCACGTAATAAAGGTAGGTCTGGCGAGATCGACTGATTCATTTTTCCATACAAAATGGTAGGACTTCAAGTCAGAATTACCTAAGCTCGCTGGACGTACAACGTACTCACAATCAGATCTCGACTTTTTTTCACGTTTTTTTTCTGCCTTCACCTTTATTCCAACTTTTTTCCATGACAAGTCACCCGTACAACTTTTAATGTCATTTATTTTTGCTCTTTTTTGCCGGATTTCATTCGCCGGCCAACAACAAGCGAGATACTTCGTTTCGAAGATGGCGTATGTTATTGTGCTAAGGATGTCAACGCGTACTACCTGAGGGCTATCTGGGAATTACGGATCGCTCATAGAATCATTCGATAAGTGATAATAATTAGAATTAGTTTAAGAACTATAATTGCAATAATGATTAACAGTTACTGATAATAATAACAATACGGATAAAATAATTATACCTATAATAATGGTAAATATAATTGTATTATCATGATATTAATAAAGATATTGTTAGTAATAATAATAATTAAAATAACAAGAAAAAAAATATAGTAGGTAATAATAATAGTTATAATGATAATTTTAACAACAATAATAATAATAATAATAATATCATTTACAATTATAATATTAGCAATAATGATGATGATTATGATGATGATGATGGTTGATGATGACGGATGATGACGATAATGATGATGATGATGATAATTACGTGTTATATTAACGTCGCAGTCTTACAGTGAGCCAATAAAATCGATGGCAGCGATCTATCATTTCGATAATATAGATATTAATCCTTGAATTTTTTTATTTTAAAGATTATTAAACATATATTTTTTATATTCCCTATTGCCAGATACTTGTCAAAACTATGTACAAATAAGATATAAAATATGTATGGAAATCGCCAACTAGGGAATGGTAATCTGTATATTCCGAGTTGATGTAGGTATACACAAGGCGGGGGGGGTTATAGGGAAAACATATTTACACATGAATTTATTTTGTACGTTGAGATTTGTTTGATGAAATTATGGGCTGTTGTGATTTTTGGAAGTCGATTCATTTTTACCACTGTGTTTTATACATATACACAGGGTTTCTCAGAACTAAATGCAAAAATTTAAAAAGGTGATACGAGTGGCCGAGCTGAGTAAATTCACGTGTATAACATGTGGTCTCCGAAGCACCGGTCTCAAAATATAACCAGTTGAAAAGTGCACTTTGCGCCGGAATTACACAGGACTCGTCGGTGAGCAGCTTGGTTGTTACGCGCGCTCGATCGTTGGTGCGAATTATGGCGCTTACACTTTTGACAATGATTTTTATCACAAACATATCATTGCCAATAGCATTAGCTATGTTCGAACACAGGGCATTGTCTTTCGTGAGTTTCATGGGGTGCCTACATTTCGGCGTGAATTTACTCGGCTATTGCCCCTTAAAATTTTTACATTTAGTTCTGAGACACCCCGTAAATCATATTAGTTTCATTCCATGGAACGCCGCGCTCATGTTTTTTCTCGTTCTGTTTCTCAAAGTTTGGATTCTTTTTGAATTCTCTCAAAAATAGATTCTAATGCGGAACTAAATGACTTGATTATTACGTCTATCAAAAATGTCGCGCGAAATTTATAGCCGTACTATTAAATGGGCAAGGATCACATTGTCGTTAAATTATATAATTTTGTATTTTCAGAAATGTCAGGTATATAGTTTCATGGCAGAATTTGGAAACGCGTTTAAAAAATTGCAACCGATTAATCGTGAGGTTGAATCAATACACGCCGAGAGATGCGGATGATTTTTTTTAGCAACGTTTCGATGACCCGGACCTTTTTCTCGTCGGTCATCTACTTTTTCGTCCATATTTTGTTCAATATGTTTGTTGTGTTTTTCATGTTTCCTATTTTTACTTATTGTTTCAAGCTTTACCTATCTATCCTTGAGTCAGGGGCACGTCATGGCAATTCTTCGTTCACTTCCAATACAAGTCATTTCTCGGAGAGTTCTGAGTTTATTTCAGATTTCCAAATATATATACGGTAGGGGTGCACGGATCGTCGTTACATCTCCGCAATAATTTATACTCCGATGTTGTGCTGTACGTTCGCCTGGATGTTCAAATGATCCTGCTGCAGAGTCTTCAGTATCTGTTTCTCTTTGTTGTGCTCGGCCTGAAACAGGGGCAGAGTAATGTTGACGAGGTAAAGTTCAATGGTTCCTGAAAATTTACCTCCAACTCGACGCGCTTTGCCTGCAAGGCAGGATTATCTCGTTTCGTCTGCAGGGCGGAATTATCCAGGTTACGCTTCAGCACATTGAATTGCGATTCTCTCAACGCCATGCATTTCTCAAGTTGAAATTGCGTTCGTCGTATCCCTTCGCTGACAGCTTGCTGGAACATTTGGTGAAAGCATTCCAAAGAATAAGAGAAAAAAGAAGGAACGTATTTCAGATAATTGAATTTCATCTCTAGATTAAGTATCCACGTTTACGTGGTGAGCTTGGGGAGTGAAGTTAAGAAAACTGTACTAATAGGTGCGGCGAGATGAAGTAATGTTATGCCATGCGAATTGACGTGAAAGCGATACTCACATCGCTTGCTGTAAATTGGTCAACGTTTGCCTCGTCAATGGGTTCTGAAACAACAAATTTCGAGATTTTTCTAAACAAGAACTGATGCTATCGTTAGGTTCGATTTGAAGGAATTGTCGGGCATTTTTAATATAGTCGCAGCTCTGCAATGAGTGGACATCGTTTAATGATAATAACGTCATTTTATCTGTCGTGTCGGCGGATATATTCATTAGTAGTTCATAAATATCGTGAAATACATTAAACTTACTTCCGATATACATCACCGACTGTAGGTCTCCTAATTTCTTCATAAGATCTACAAACATGCCAGATAGAATACGGGTTAGCGGTTGCCATCATCTCTCGATTATCATTATTAATTTTGTTTCTTTTTTTTTCATTCGCTCGTTTTTATTTTTTGTGAATCCCTCTGTTTTTCATATTAATTATTGATTACTGGATTAATTAAATTTTTTGAAACATCGCAACATTTTAAAGAAGTTAGGTAAGAACCGATACTATATGTATGTATTTGAATGGTTTCAGATATATTCACTTCAGGTACAACGGACGGTAGAATTGAAGGTAGTTTTGTTTGTTTTTGGTTGGTAGTAGGAACATAATTGATTGGAGATTGGTGCTACAGTGTGGTGTACGTGCGGTCATATTCTGTTTTCGGTTTTGATTTTGATTTTGATTTCGCATTCGCATTTATCTTTTTAGGTGACACTACTGTGGTACCTGGGTCAGCATCCAGGCTCGGGCTCAGCATGTCTTCCTCAAGATCTTCGAACTCGACGTTTTCCTGAACACGATCCGAGGAGTCTAATAGACCGGAATTCAAATGTTGGTAACCATCGGGAAACTCCAATTCCATCGGCGTCTCAGCGAGCCTATCGACTTCCGGTAGCTGACTCATCTCACTTCCGATCAAAGCCGGTGCATCCATTTCATCGATGCCAGTAATTGGACCGATGTCGCCGAAACCAAGCATCGGACAATCGTTGACGTTGACGTTCAGGTTCACGTTCATCTTGGAATTTTGCTTAGGTTCAGAATTGGCGCTCGCGTGAAAAATTATGTCACCCTCGCCTTGCGGGCAGTTTTGGATTCTAGCCGCAACATTTGCTTTTCTCTTGGAAACTATCGCAGTCTCGCTGCTTCTCGATCTCTTCCGAGTGTACCTCGTTGCCTTGTTGGTAGAAATATCTTGATCGGAGTTTCGCAAATAGTCTGCGATGATGGATTGAGAGGATGGATTCCCACTGTTCATTTCTTTCTGAATTATAAAATTTGTCGGCGCTAAACGCTGGGCCACTTTGCACGTTGATGTTACTACCGAATCGATTCGGGGCACGACGCTTCTCTGCGATTCAAAGTCATCCCCAAAAAGAGTCGGAGGGATTTTGTTACGGATGTTCTGCTGCTTCGTTTTTCCCGCTGTTCTGACATCACCACCCTGGGTATCCCGTTTACGAGGCGCCCGTCTCTCCTGTAAATTATCTGCTGAAGCTTTCAATGCGGATGTAGCGTTGATCCCAAAGTCATGCGACGAACGAGCAATACCGCGATCTGAAATCGTCGTAGAATCGGACACAAACATAGCTTGCGAAAAGTTCGTGTCACCCAAAGTTTTTCCAATAAAACACTCAGCAATCGAAGCCCGATCTTCGTGGTGCTCCGTCAATGTTTCGTTTTTTAGGACGTGAACCGCGATTTTTGAGTCATCGGCCAATCTTTCAGCGGATAATTCTTTCACAGGGGACGCGACTTTTTGATTTGGCCGCGTAAACGACGGTCCAGCAACCGCAATCCCCTCGTTACTGAGGCCGTCTATCGGCCCTGCCTCATCAATCAGGGTCACGGACTCCCTCCTTTTCTGACCCTCAATTTTACACCGTGGTGAACTCTTGTCCGAGGGCGACTTATGCTTTATCGTTTTGATTCCGATTTTGTGAGCCTGTATCGAAGCGGGTGGCAGACCTCGGGAATATATTGCAGCTTTGTAAAATTGGTTATTCGGCAAGGGGGAAGGTGAGAGACGATCTTCGGACACTGATGGGGAGGGAAGATCGCTGATTAAATGAGTTATCGCATCCTCGAGTTGCAGCGGGTCTTCGACCGTAGCTCTTGTATCCGAGCGCTGCGAATCAGAAGCCTGGGAAACAGTTCATGAAATTGAATATGGGTCTCGAAGAGAATCTCGTCCATTTCTCTCGATGGCGGTAAAAATAGAAATTAACGTGCACCCACCTGGGATAGCGTTGAGCTCGACGAGGGTGTAATCATGGCTTTCGCCGGACCGGTAATGGTTGCTGAAAATCTGTCTTTCATTTCCTTGACCAGTTCTTCACCTTCTTTTTCGCTATATTTCAACCGGGATAAACGCATTGAGTACAACCGTGGGATGACTATTGTTACGATTATTTTTTATCGAATGATAAAATTTTCCTTCATTAATACCAATATACTTACGAAACCAAAGTGTTGACGCAAACGAATGACTCCACCGTTTGGGTAGTTTTGTCGAATTCGAGGTATCCGTGGGTACGCAGATAGATGAATTGTCCAGTTTTTGACAAAAGCCTGTAACACGAAGTACCGAATCCCTCGCACCGGTCGTACACTGAGAAAGAAAAGATATCTTTTTTTAGACAGAACTTGAGTGTGCGATGTTCTCTAATTTTTGGCCAAAAGCAAGCGATGGCGAATAAGAGCAAGAACACATTATATATTCCTATCTGATCGTGAGTGAAAAAATCCTTGACTCACTTTGGCGAAGGGCTATCATCGTCCATCTGACGTCCTCTTTGTGCATGAATTTGAAGGCGCTTAGCCCTGAGACCTCTTCCGCCATGTATCCAGCAACGACGGATATCCTGTGATCGCAGAATATGATTCTTCCGTCAACGAGATGCCTGGTGACGTACTCATCCTTGGTTGCTTCGAGTAGAGATAGTTCGGTGATGGTTCGTCTCTTTAGAAGTCTCGCAATCCCCACAAAAACGATGTCGTTGCTGGTCGAGTTGATTTCTAGGGAAATGCAAGTTTAACCATTGAACATATGTGGTAGGCAGCGAGTGGAGTTGTTCGCACTCGTCAGGACGACGGACGAATCGTGAATCCAAAGATCGTCAAATGATTTCGCGTGAATAATAGAAATTTTTAAGTGGCCCGCTGAGCCTAATCGGGTGGTGTACCTCGATGCCTCGATCGGTTGCCGGGGATAGTTCCCTGATTCATACACGCGTCCGCTAGCCTCAGCTGACCAGATATGTGTAGACACTCGTACTGCCTATGATCCCTCTTGTTTACCATCCTCTGCGACATCCTTATATTGAAGCTCCGCCGCTGTACCGTGAACTTCTTTTCCGCCTTCGGAGAGGCCAGGTCTTCGGATGAACTCGAATTGTCGTCGGTCGTTAACTTGACTGCATTCGACGTATTCGACAGGCCAGACTGCATCTCGTCCGGCATAAGATTTCGCGTCAATTCCTCGTAATCTTCAGCGCAGACGAAATTGTACAGCGATTGACCCAGCAGCTCGTTCTGAAATTTGAATTTAAAGGGTCGATTATCGATATACCAGACATTTTAGATGCTGTGGACTGGATATTCGTTCTTTCGGTTCGCACGAGTCGGGTAACGGATATATTCGAATGTTTCGCGTGAGCTACGATGCCACGGCACGTGGTGCCAGGCGTCGTATACCGCGTCGGCGACATATTATGCCCATTTACTCGACGGGGCACCTCTTGCACCTACAATACAACCTGATTGTGCTAAAAAACAGCGCAAACAACCCGCCTACTCCGTCAGCCGGCTTCCTTCCACCTGATTGTGAGAAGAGAAGATTCATGGGGTTCTCGATTACGCGTACTCACGAGCTATATCCGCTCGTGCCGTCAAGGACTGTTTGGTCCTAAAGGCTGATTGATTGGCGAAAGATTTGAGATCGATTAAGCGCGGAATAACAAAACTGTCGGTATACTGCGAATAGGGTTCACCGCAGTGTTTTTCATTGAGAGATACTATCTACATACGCGTCCGACGAACCAAAGGGTTACACGGTGGAAAACTTGAAGGGATAAAATGTGAAAATAATATGCTGAAACGAGGAAGAAAAAAAAGATGATAATTCTGATCATGGCCTGCGGTTTTAATTTTTCCCCAACACCTGATTCGATCGAAAGTTTGATTAAAGTATTCGATGATGCATACGGTGGTCTGCGAAAACGTGGGAACATCCAATTATTCGTAGGTTGAGTTATAGAGAGGTCGAGGAATTTAGGAGCTGCGCGAATTATATCACGTGCGTATGAATGATATATATCCCATCTTACGAAAAATTGATGAAACCTGTTAGAAAATTATGAACAAAAAAAAGAAATGGATTTAGCTGCACGAAGCGGATAGAGATAGAGATGAATTTCAATTCTTTATCTTTTGCAAAAGAATGTACATTGTTTCGTCTTAGGCTACTGGTTACACAAGTTTCTTCATTGTCTTTCGGACATGATATTTTGAAACGATTTTCAAACTGATATCACAGGAAATTTGAGAAGGTAATCGGAGCTACCTCAAGATCATATACTGTATAACGTGTGACGAGGTATGGCGGGCGGAAATGCAAGGCTAGCGGTAGATAGAGCGACGTTGCCATGGGAACACCAGCCATCGCAATGCAATGCGTACACCTGATCGATACTATTTTTTCCTACTCAGCCTCTTTTCCTAGAGCCCGTATACGTCCAGCGTGTTCAACAATGTCCAGACCACCAAACGACGTTTACTGATTAACAATAAGTATTCGGTCCAGCAGACAAGTTTATTAACACGGTGAATCGGATACACGCACAAATGGCCTTATGCAGGTAGATGTTGGAGAGATTACAACCAGGAGATGATTCTGTGCGCGTACCGCAACATACCTAAGCGAAGTTTACCCGCCAGCTCTCGATATTTTCCAATGTTGATCCACCGCTTTCGTTTGCATGCGTAACCTTCAAGGATTTTCGAAAAGATATACATAACAACGATAGAAAACAAATCACCTGAGCGTGCCCCAGCTGGTGCTCAACGTGCCGGCTGATGTAGACGATTTTCCCTGACGTTGTCACCACGAGAAAGAATCCCGCGTTGGCGACCAAGTTCTGTTGATGAAAAATAATTTGAAAATCATGAACAGTGATTATGTAGGGAGCAGACAAACGGGAGAGAATTTCACGTACTCATGGCTCGGTATAATGTAAACTTAATTTGGTTACAACAATGAGCGAATACGGGCTTGGCGATTAATTAATAATCAAGGGCGAGTAAAAACTCACTTCGATTATGTACTGCTCGAGATCGAAGTCGTTATATTTTTGAGGAAGAAATGAAGCCGGTCCTGAGCCCAATGCTGCAACAAAAGGAGATCGCTCATTACCTTGAAAGATTGCGGCCCAACTACGAAATTTTATACAATTTGCAAAGTAGTTTATTTTCCGCTGGATCCGCTTCTGCGAAATAATAGTGTTCTGATCGCGAGCGTATAATCGGTAGTATTGCAGAGTTCGCCATTATTTGATATAAACATTTGTCGTCTCGGTCTCTGCGTACAAATCAACGTAGAGTGCCGGCAAAGTTTATTTCCTGGTACGATGGAGATGTTGAAACCACTCGCCAATACATATCTATCTACTGGCAGATGCACAAACTGGTATCGAACATGTTATGCGCACGTAGATCAGCGCAATTATGAAACTTTAGATTGAATTCTTTGGCATCGTCAGTCAACATGTCGGCAGTGACGTTCTTAACTCCGGCCTTTTTTCAAAAGCCTGTATTTCGGCAGTGGCATGAGGTTTTTCAAAATGATTGAAATCAGATAAAAGCTTCCTCTAGTTTTGAGGTGAAAAAATTCGATCGGGATCGATCAATGCGTTCAGCTTTTATTTAAATTTTTAAATCGGCCGGTCGTTTTGGAAAATAAATGATGTGAGCTAGATGCAGCGAAGTGATTTTTGATTTATTTTTCCAGAGAACCGACCATATTAGATATACATAGGTACAAATGTATATGTAATGCAAAAGACGAACTTTGTCCGATAAAGCGTGCGTGTCTTGTGATACGACCAAGTTTTCATAGTTATTGCTACGCGATGATAACTGAGAGTTTTCATTACTTTCGAGGATATTTTCATCCCTGTTACGAGTTGACATGATAGTTGAAAAAAAACACGTATCTACGAGTATAAAGAACAACGAAAAATCCCTCTGAGCACTTAAGTCACATCGAAAAATATGCATATCTGCGGATCTCACTGTATTGGGTTCGAAGGAAGGCTGCTGATAACCGAAGAATTGATATCTTGTCCATTCGCCTCGAACTCCCGGCCACAGCTGGCACGAGGGCAGCCATCGTCGAGATGTTCGTGTTCAGGTTATCTCGACGTTGTTTTTCCGCCATGTTGCGCGATGCTCTGGGATTGCTGAAACAGAAAAACAGAGACTTGCCGTTATACAATGCGCTCGGAGATTCAAATCTCTGGGGAATGAATTTCGATGAAACTTTTCCCATCGCATTTATTATCACGTGATCGTGGAAATCCAGCAACTCCGTAGCAAGAATTGCGCAGTTTATTTCAACTCTCAATACCGATCTGACTCGAACATCGTCATCAATCCAAATGGTTCATTCGAATCTTCCACGTCTCGAGAATGCCAAGAGAAATCAACGCCTTCGGGGGCACCGCCACTTCGCGAGCCATACGTCGATTCATTAGCCAGCCAGATCGGCATCAGCTTGAGAGGTAGAGAAATACCGGACATCGGAAGGTCCGCCTGTTCGCAAACTTATAAACGCTAGGATTGCGCTTTGCGCGATGCTTGAAGCGATCATTGGTAATTGCGTCGCGAGTCTCCTCTCGCCTCAGCTTGGTCGAGTTCAAGTTCTGCGCCGGCTTGCCTTGCATAGGTGGCCGCGTGAGTCAACAACTAACTTTACCAGTCTAAGCCACAGCCACGACAAAAATAATCTGGTGGCGTAGGTCGCAAAGACGATGAATATATTTAAGTATCGTGCGGTATGTGTATCACATGACGTATGTATATACCAAAAGTGAGACTCTGACTCGATCTGATTATCCTGACCGTGTTGGAGGCTTCCGATGCTCAATTAATGATTTCTGCTGCAAAATCATTTCAACTACCGCGCGCATCATTCGTAACGCCAATTTATAGTATTGTTATACATAGTAGTACAGTAGGTACAGCGTTAAGGAGATCACGAGATCACCTACTCGTATCCGTGCATTACAAGCCCGCTCGACCGATATTGGCTTATAAATACATCGAACCATCGGCTACGAGGGTAGTATTATCACTTATATGTATACGTGCTGCACGATAGATTCTGCGCGTCCACAGCTGTAGGTAACTACATAGAGATATCGAATAATTTATCCCGCCCCCGTCCTCGGCACGGTACAGCCATGTATTATGCGAACGCGAAAGTAAAGAGAATATTTCCAGTGTCAACCTACTCAACGTCCGGTTGCCACCCGATCGTGGAGGCGTCGCGACACTCACATTTTCAAGAATATTGAGCTACCCGGTCTGATATCACGTGGGCCCGTACTTCATATACCGTCCCAGCTGTAGAAAGACTGCAAAAGTCCACATTATGGTCGTCGAGTGATCACGATGCTAAAATCGTATGTAGGTCACTGGGCGATGCCGAGTCGCGATCGTGAAAATCGCTGATCTATCGCCACGGATTTAGCCTTGAGCTGTGGACGCTACTTTTGCTATCTTGCGTGAAGTGTGAACTTTATAGAAATACCCAACCCACAGCGACCGTTGAACACCGATACGGATTGGAGAATACGAAAATGAAAGCGAATGCAGCAGCAGATATGCGAAATGAGTTAAAAACTATATTGGGCTTCTCGTGCGGTTGCAGGTTTCCTACAAATTCAAAGAGAGCTGGTCCCTAACGGCCGAGTAGTTGCAGGAAATCTGCACGATACCGACGCGATAATACGAAGTAGATTGCCAGGGGCCGAATTACGAGCAGGTCGGAACTTCGCAACAGGGTTTTCGTTCGGTCCCGTTCTTCGATCTTCCTCTGACACAGACCTCCCTGCCTATTGCCACGAACGCTCCGAGGTCACTTGCACACGCACATTCCTGCCGTATCGCTTTTTATCAACTTCCCCGTACATTCGTTGCCTCTTTTTCTCTGCAAAACTCTCTCTCTACCCCCACCCATCTCTCGTCCCTCTCTCCCGGGGAAAGGGTACGACGTGGAGACGTCGGGTAGGTTGCGGTCCGGCCCAAACCGTTCAAACTACCATACTATACAATGCCTTTTATCCCACGCTCCAGACTTTCCGCCCTTCCTCTCGTCCCCTTTTCCAATTCACCGCCTGCCAACATTCCATCTCGCTCGCCTCCAGTTCCAAGGGCTCGGCGAGGGATCGAAGGGCGAACGCAGGAGGGGTGCGGGTGGAGGTAAGAGCGGCAGCGCTGACGGGATACCCGGAGAATACACCCTGCGATCGATATTTACCGTACTTCGCCCAGCGGGAGTTCAAGGTCAGACGGTCAGGACTCCGGCGGCGTCTCACACCGTTTGAGCGTGTCTGCGTTTTCGTATATACCGATTTTGCGTGGGCGCCGTTGTTGATACAACGTTACGGAGCGAAATATCGCAGACACACCGACGATAAATATTCATCGGACTTGACGGTCATCCTCGAGACTACGATATCAGATTTGCTTACTTACAGTAATTGAGAATACCTAGTAATCGGGAATAAATCGATGAAAAAATCGAGCGAGGATCACGCAGTGTCGTAATAGCTGAGCAGCGGTTCCGATCGGTTTGCAAAGCAATTTTTAAGATAATTAAGATTTTTTTATGCCTCGAGATACCCATACACCACTTGGAAAATGGAAGCTCGGCGTACTCCGGACTCACAATCAGTGATCTGTTGCGTAACTGTTGGCAAAGAATTAATTTTACCTATCCTCGATTGAAGTGATAATCGTGAGATCGAAGAGTCGGGATATGTTGACCGACGATACGACCTTGGCGGTGTAATTACACTGTGTATCAATAATGAATCATCGCTTTCGGCGTGGTCCTGTAGAATCTTCGCACGGTCTATAATCCGAGCGAACAACCTCGAGGAGTTTTGGCCCTTTGGTTCGATAATTCTGAATTACAGTCCTGCCGACGACAACCATGGGCAAAAACGACGAGGTTTTGATATCTGATATAGGTACCTACACGTACGAAGAAGCTTGCAGGCGCAAGCAGCGAAATAGGCAGGACTGGAATTATCGATTTCCACCACCGCAGCTCCAAGATGGCCACGGTTTTGGACACGCCGAGAGTTACGCCAATATTTTCCAAATAATCCTTTCCTCGTTCAGTCTTTCAATTTTCCTTCCCTACTGTGTCGACTCGTGTCCAAATTTGGAAACGAACGGCGTCTGGCTCCATTCGATGAATTTGGCGGATTCGATATGGAATTCTTCATCGGACTTCGAGCTTGTACGTTTGGGAACCTCTGCCGATTCCGGGCAGCATCGATAAGGCCTGCCTCACTGCCGAGCCGAGTGAGTCTTTCATATCCCTAACCCGAAGGTCATCGCCCTCCCACTCGGCCGCCGCCAAAACATCCAAAGCCGTTCTCTCCGTCTCTTCTCATCCCCCTCCTTCACTCCGTTAGTCTCTGTGCCGCCGGTTGCCCGCCGTTCCCCGCAACTTCGAAGTCGTGAAAGCTGCGCCGACGCTGAAACTGGAGGAACCTGCTTAAGGGTTGCGAAAGGTGACCTTCAGACCCTGCTCTCTTTGCGTCGGCTGTGAGCAGCCACCACAGTAACATCTATCGATACATGTTTGTATACGGTAGCCACGCCTTCGAGCGTCTGGTCTAGTCGTACATGTTTCGCACCGTATAATGTATGCATAAAGACTTAGGAGAAGGCTGCGAAGCAGCGGAACAGATTCGGTCTAATTTATGTACAAATATAGGTATATTTACCCACATATGCGCGTACACACATATCGGTATACATGTGCTTATATACGTGCGTGTAATATCGCAATTATTCCTACTGTCTTTACGAAGCTCCGCAGAGGGAAATTGCAGCAGCGTACGGCGAAGAGAGGAGATGATCGATGTGAGTTTGTTTTTTTTTCAGGACACTTCGATACGTGACTTTGGAAGCATGATGGAAGCTGCCGAATGTTCGAGTGATTAATTATATTTGGAAAAAGCGAACTCAATGTAAATAAAAATCACGGAGTTTTAGCGTAGATTACAGCTAGTAGCGTACGGATGCCGTTGGGAAACTGCGATTCCGGTCCTCGATGTGAGATGTCGCAATCGTCCAATTAGCATTCTCGAACATCGCATCACTCCTTATGTCATCAATTTTCTACATAAGAAGCCTCGTCGTCGCATACGAGGAGCTGATGAGTCACGTCTGTTAATCTTGGCACGCTTTCGACCGCGGTGTATCAAATACGTGACGAGTGGCGACCGGCAGGATTATATATCGAGGATTATAAACTTAGGCACATTATTATATCGAGGGCGATTGTGAGAAAAAATCAACAACTTGAGATGGATCGTTGAAAATTAAGAGGATATAGCATTAGCGAATATAAGGATCGTACTACACCGTAAACATCTCCATTACGTCTATTTGCATGCAGACTTGCGAATGCACGGAGCCGATTCATTTAACGCCGCATCGTAAAGTATCACTCGTCCCGGCACCGGCGGTCGAAATTCATATTCCTCTGTACATGACGAATAAAACTGTTAATAGGAAGACGACACTCGCAGAAACATGACCGCGAGAATTTCGTTCAAGTAGAGAAAATTCGCATCATTATATTCTAGTTACGTAATTTAACAAGCTCAGGGAACTCGGTCTCGATCAATTTGAGATCCGACCACCATCAAAATAATTCCCAATTCACCCTTGATTAAAGTTTCGCCCAAATCACGAATTAATTGCGGGCAAAGACCGACTCGTTGGCGTTCCATCTCCGACACCATTTTTTGACGACCCTCTTGACTGCTGTTATCGATCGTATCTTTCTTATTCCCGGACTATGAACTCGTTTAGCTTCTACAGATTGAATAAAAGTACTAGTCTCATGAAAATATATAACGTTTTGCAATCTCCTCTGGCTGGTAAACTAAATAATGTAAACCGAATCGGACTTCATCAACGATCCGACATATGTCTGTACACAGAAAATGAAAAACCAGAACTCTCGTGCGCCACTGCGGATGCTGCATCTCAATTTGTTCTTCGAGTGTCTGGAACGTTCGTCTTTCAACCAAGATACAAGTGAACATAATCGTTGAATATACGGAATTCAAAGGGGTTTCCTATCTTACAAGATATCGCAATTTTTATGCTCCAAAAAGCGAAAAATTAGCGATAACTCGAATAATTTTATAGGTAGACTAATTTGGCTTGCAGATTCGAATTCCTGAGATCGAAACACATGAGAATATCATAGCAAACTCGAAAAAAAAAATTTTGATTTTTGACCCCAAAATCGAGAAAAATCTAAGGTATACCCCTTTGGATTTTTTCGATTTTTGGGCCAAAATTGAAGTATTTTTAAAATTGATCATATGACGCTTTTCTAACGTATTTTGACCTCAGGAACACGAATCCACTAGCTGAACTGATCGATCTATAAAATTGATCGAGGTATCGCCAATTTATCGCTTCAAAAAGTGAAAAAATGCAGATATCTCGATGAGATTTATTCCTAGCCTTATTTACTTGACGGAATCGTGTTCCTGAGGTCAAAATACGTTGGAAAAGTGTCCTGCACTCAATTTTGGCAATACTTCATTTTTTACCCCAAAATCGACAAAAATCCAAAGGAGTATATCTCAGATATTTTTCGATTTCAGGGTCAAAAATCGACTTTTGATTACAGCAGATGAAAATTTATGAGTTAGTACGAGTCCTCACCTACACCTGCACACGTAAGTTTTTCGAAGTAACCTAACCATTCCGGAAAAGCGTGAGATAAGCGAACTTTATAACTAACGAATTCGCGTTCAGATTTGCTGCGAATAATACATCGTTTCCAGATCGACTGAATCAATGCATTGTCGCGAAAAATACAAACAGGTTTCGTTGGTATTGCGTTAGAGAAAGTAGACCTTTAGATATATTGCCCGCTTACGCACGGCATACATATATGGGATGTAGGAAAATCTTGATTGAATATTCTCGGGAGTCACGGAGCTCCAACGACAGATGGATATTCTATCGGCACACCGCGTCTGGTAGTTTTTGCGCTTGGCCATTTTGGCTTACTAAATGATCGATCGATCAGTTTTACCTGACGGATTTTCATCTCGTTGCTGTCCCGGGTATAACGGCGGAGAGTGCATATGCTCCAAAGGTTGTCGACGGAGAGGAATTTGCAAGATGATGAGATTAATTCACTTCAATAGGCTGCGAGGTCCAACTGTCGCTGTATCGCACGGATGGAGAAAAGAGCGGGTCGTGCGGTTGACATTTCGTGAAATGTCTACGAAGAAGAACGAAGCGAGTATATATAGATGCTGGAACAGATTAGAAGATGGGAGAGTGAACTATAGCTAAGTAATCCGTCCACACGTGCGTATGTGGAAAGATTTCTCGGTTCTAAGATCGCCTGCCTAGAGTCGATTGCTCGGTCTCGATCCTGCAGATTTTATCTTCATTTACCGGTTGATTGCGACGCTGGCAATCGTTATACGTTTGTGCATCCTCACATATCGGATGAATTCTTCTTTTCTTCGAACCGGCGTGAGTCTCGTCGGGCAGCCATTCGATTACTTTTTATTTCTCCCCCACCACAGGCCACTGCGAATACATCGAATTGAGAAACAAATGTTCGGAGTCTCGAAATTATACAAATTCCGCCAACAGCCTTCGCCCTGCACAATACTCTGCCTATCGAGCTACCTGTAGAGTACACTCTCGTCCGTAGTGAATTTATTTCAGGCCTTTGTGAGATTGACAAAAGATTATTTTTTGTATTTATTACATACCATACACTGGCAAGGTCGTTGCTGACAAAATAACGTGACTACCATTCGGAAGTCTACCTATCTTACGATACGTTTACGATGTGCCAGTGGAACGCAGCCACGTCTCCGCCGGGCACATACGTCGCTCGCGAAACAGCTAACTATTTTCTTTGTCCAAATAAAAAGTAAAATGCGCCTGCACATGGGGGAGAATTTATGCGAGGATTTAGTCACTTCGGAATAATTAAGAGTCGCTCGGTGGAAAACCCTGCCCTAGCCTAATCGCGGGTCATCCCGTCTTCGAGTGCGCTCGATGACGTTATCATTGCGCCACGCATCAAGTATAAATTTATCGCCGACGATATACCATTGGGGTGATCGGAGTATTAGATTTGTAGTAGTGGAAAATTTATCACGTTCTATCAGACTCTTAGATAACGCGACACAATGTCAGTGAGAACTCCCCATCTACGTACCGTTGAACCGACAAACCGATGCGCGGGCGCACGATTCAGAATCTCTCTGACTCTTCGATCAGTAAAAAGCGACAAATAACCGAGCACGCTCACAAGTGCCAATCAAAAGTTTCGCCATGTTATATCGCCGGCTGTACAGGAAAACCGGCGATCTCAAATTTCGTTTGGAAAACTAACCACCCTGAGTTCTGCACGAAATACCGAATATTATTACGACTCGGTTTGGAAAATCAACAATTTTGATTCACCGAAGTACAATTGAAGAGCATTATGTGATATGAGTCGGTGTTTCAAGTGTAATCCGAAACAGCCGATTTTTCTACACAGCCGTCGATAGATTCGATAAGAAAAGTGAGACGAACGGAAGAAAGGATTGCGCAGCAACGCGAAAGACATATAGTAAGCATATAGAATCCTAGCGTCGTCCGACAATTTTTCCGTCACCTTGATATATATCTCACCTTCGGCGAGACCCAGACGTCAAACGATATCCCCGCTTGCAGCCGTGGCGGCAGCGACA
This sequence comes from Athalia circularis, assembly GCA_963978495.1. Classification (NCBI taxonomy): domain Eukaryota; kingdom Metazoa; phylum Arthropoda; class Insecta; order Hymenoptera; family Athaliidae; genus Athalia; species Athalia circularis. The sequence goes on along the minus strand of OZ021698.1, from coordinate 14,528,559 downwards.
GCAGTAGCGGCAGCTACCGCTGGCTCAACAAGTCACACGTGCAGAAATTGAACCAGAAGCAGAACCCAAGATCGCGACCTGATATGTTCGAAGACGCGACGACGTGCCTGCACACGTGTTTATGTAACTACGATGCGTACACACACGAATATCCGATTTACACTTATGGACATCTATGTTACGCATACAAATTCGCCGAGTGTGTGTAGGAAATGAAATTCCGAATACCCGGATGAGTTCGATCACGCGATACTACGCGAAGATCGATCAGAAGTTTTGCATCATCTACATTTCAGGTGCAATTGTTGAATTTTCCACGCGTGACCTCGCATTCGTGTATTTTCACCAGGAATGACGATTGCGCGATGCCGACTATTACCTCACGCATCTTATGTTCAAGTACATATTTCTGAAACTCCATTCCTGCCGTGGAATATATTTATTGAGCCCGTTTGGCTGCTTCCGGTTTTGAGGTACGCCGCTATTTTTATAATAATATATATCTGATCAGGCTAGCGCGAGAACTCCCTTGTGTGGAACGATGGATAAAATCGTTGGGTAATGTATTAAACGGCAAGGTCGCGACCGTTGTCAAACGCCTACGCGAATAGCGATGAGCTTATGAGATTCAATTACTTTCATTCCCGACTCGTTTTATGTACCTATAATTGTACAAGGTCAGGGGTTTCGGTCTGGGTTTTCATTATTTGTTTCCTCGATACAACTTCCAAAATACCTACCAACCGGTGCGGAAATGCTACCGAATCGAAGAGGCTTTACAGCTGACATTGCGAGATTTGGTTATCGCCGCGAGTTATGAGCGATGAATTCGGAATGGTTTTTGTCGAGGAAGACAATTAGAATTCTCGGGGACATGCATATATCCTGGAGTCTAGTCGCCGACATCGTTAATCGATGTTATTTCCCCAGATCCCTGAAGTGCTCGGTCGTGTCCGGTCGACGAAAGACGTAACTCGTGACATAATAATCAGCAGTTCGTTGTTTACCAAGCTTACGTTGCCTACGTTGCTCCTCGTTGCCTAACGAAATGCGGAAACGGTAAATCATGCGTATAACAAATCACCCGCGGAGCGCAGCGTTGAAAATTACCCAAGTGTATGAACGGTGTAATTTAGGTATTTACACGTAACGTCGGGGCAACGATTGCTTCACAAAATTCCTCGCTTGGAATTTCGCACTATTTTCCCGGGTCATCCAATTGTAAGCATTCGTTGCACGAACCGAAGATTCCACATCAGTTTCAACGTCTCTCTCGGTTTGGTTAAGTTTTGTCGAGTTTTGTTCGTATTGCACACTCTAGGAAAAAATTTTCTATCTTACCACGATCATTGCGATCAAACAAAAAATTAAATTAAATCAAAACGAGGATTTGTATTGTTATACATACGTATATGGAAATTCGTCACGGAGTCCCACGTATAGGAGTAGGAAGAACATTAAATTGAGCAGCACGACGTGTCGCGTTCCGCAACTTTAATCTGTGGTTCGAATTCGAATTGATTAAACTCGATAAAAATATATATTTTTGTATTGTTCAATTATTCGCTTGGCCGTGTCGTTTCGTTCTCGTCTTACCGGTATGACCAAAGACTTCGTGACGAAAGATTTGAACGTCCGTCGGCGCCACATCTCCACGAGTTGACATAGGGCAGGGTCATCATCGTTGACTTCGGGACATCGGCGATCCGCTTAGGATGTGACCAATTTCACGAAATTCATAACATGAGAAACGATGTACGAACATTCGTATATGGTTTCAGTTTCAGATCTTTTATTCCGCATGAGAAGTTTCAGCTGGGTATTATAGTCGCATGAGCCTTCGGATCGCAAATTCGCGTATAGCGAGCACCGATTGCAGAGGAGCGACTATAGAGCAGGCTAATTACATGCATGTATATGAATGAATTGCGTAAGATATTCTGACCGCTACCGTGCGATTAGCGCACCACAAATACGACGATGAAGACGTAATATGTATACATAATACTATGACTAATATGGCGGAGTGTATTTTATTGTTAGTACAGCAGAAGACATACCATAGGTACCACACTGCTGCAGCAACAGAGCTGATGTTCTGCCGGCAGCCACGCAGTTACTCGGCTAGTTGGCTCTACTCGGGTAGCTGCCACGGATTATCGCGTCAAAGTTACATGAATGTTGTTTACGAAACCGGCGCTGCGACGTGCACGGAACGATAACGCAGATCTGTGGGCTAACTTTACACGCTGCCAAGCCGCAGGGAAATCGAGAAATAAAAATTACTGAAAACAATCAAAATTTGGAAAAGCCAATAGATCGGGCGCCCGGTTTGAAATTTGACTTTCAATTCACATCTACCTTGAATATTCGTAGAGCCTGACATGTAAAACGTACTCGTTTCCATTAACAGTTGCACCTCAGCAGCTATAGAAGACATCCAACGATTCGAAACGATTTTCCGCAATTATGGCAGTTCTACACGTTCAAGGATAACTTTCCGATTAAATTCGCAACACGCGGCGACAGTTTCTCTAAACAGCGTTGCCCAGTGGTCAGCGGAAAATGGAAACGATACGTAGAACTGTCAACAAAGCGGCACTGTAACGATGCAGCAGCGGCAGAGGATAATTACTTAGCAATAAACTCTGCAACGTGTCCGTGATGATTGTGTCAACCCCGTCACGGTAAACCGCCGGTGAAGCAAGACGATTTAAAAATATTTTCACGGCTTGTGTTCCGCATTTCCGAAGAGAGTGCTCACAAAGTGTGATCTATAAATCGTCCTCCGATCAAAAAATAGTCGCGCGCGCGCTGGCTTATCACGACGTATAGGCGTATGATGCGTGTATTTTACTTATGTCCCGTGCGATCCGTACTCGAAGCGTGAGTATGCTACCATTCGCGGTTGATCCGACGTAAGTGTGGAATTGGGAGATGAAGCGTGAAGTGCGCGTTCACGTCGGTCTTGCTCTCCCACTCCGTTGCAGCATCGGGTCCATTCATATTCAAAAGTTCGATCGACGACGTGGGAGGAGATGGGAGACGAGGAGATCCCAGGGCCAAGATGGTCGGGCAGCTTGGATCAGCAGCGACGACGAATGGATCGAGTATAATATATATTATGTTGCCTATACGTATGATTTCAGTTATTTTGAGAAATGCGAACGACGAGCGGTTGAAAAATATTTATCTCGCACACCTATGATCTTCACGAATTTATAAGAGGACAGCCGAAGCAAATTTCCGAAGAATCAGGTGCCGAAACGATACACCGATGTAAACCTGTTTGTATCGAATTGGGAAGCAAAACTTGTTTTACGACGTAAACGTACACGATTGTTTTTCCCACAAGTTCGCAATCGTCGAAAGATGGTTATCACATGTCAAACCGAAGAACAAATAATGTCCCTGAATCTTTGGCATTTTCGCGTTTCTTCCATGTTCAGATTGTATTTATCCGAACGCATCGGTAGCTAACTACTCGTTAACGGATCCGTTATCGCGTTTATATGAATATATATCATACGCTCCACGAGAATGCATCGGGGAACCCATGGTACAGGAAGGACTCGACAACTTGCTAACGGTACAGCGATAATAAAATAAATCCTACGACCGACGGTCGCAGGTGCAATTTTCGAAGCGCGATTCAGAAGATCGCTCTTAGCTGTGCTTTTTTCGGCTCGACTCGACTCATTGTCTGCAGCCTGCTTTACCGGACCTTGTCCCTGCTCAACATTGAATATTATACACACTATATGCCGGGTATCTACATACCTAGAACGATTCGATCGTTAATCGTCGGTTACGATGCCGGGCCACGGCGGCCGTGACGTAATGAAAAGTGATATCGCGCTTGGTGAACGCGCGGCGACAGCTCGCTCCGTACGATAAAGTTGCAGTCAAGGTAATCGCACGTGTGTGTGTGCGTTATTCACCTGTACCTATACACCCTTTACGCATATATGTGCTGAACAGACGCAACAGAGCCCATCCCCTCCCTCACCCCATCTTTATCGGCTTGCCATACTCGCGAATGGGGAAACGAACACGACGATGCTATTTTGACGCGCTACTATTTGGAGTATTGGGTACATCGTACTTTTCTTATTCATTTTTTTCCACTTTCTTTCGAACATCGATATTGCTGCGGCGTTGAGCAGCCGCAATGTACTGCATTCTTTCGTTGAAATCAGATTCCAGAAGACAAGATTATCGAAGCAATACTCACGGTCTTCCGATACTATAACACCCGTCAATCCGGCTTGCATTCACTCTGTGCGTAAGCCACCCAAATCGAAGGCTCACGTCGAAAAAAGATAAGGATGTATAGTAAAACTGTTATCAAGATAAGGACCGCGAATACCGATATACTGCATAGTTGGCATCGCAGTAGACACCTTCACACCTCGTACACCTCCGATTATGTGGACCAATAGAGAAAACCGGTTAGTGCCAAGGTATCTAGCCGGGCTGCGTGAGAATGTTTTGTACGAAATACAAAACGTCCGTACGACAATTCTGGATGAATCGTCAAGTCCGCGATGCGTAATTTCGGATATTTTTCATTCCGGCACAACAAAAGCTGAGCATCATTTATCCACAACACCTTCTCCTATTCAAAATTCTTTCTACCTGGATCAGGTGAGTTTTGGATCTTTGGAGGACATCGCCCCGATCATCTTTCCCAAGCACGTCCTGAAAATTGACACAGAGGTTCGCCGTCATAAGTTTCGCGAGCCGTTTGTGGCAGGGCACGAACGGCTTTATCAATATCTCGTCATTTGTCGAGGTTTGGGAAGTGATAAGCTGAATTTGTTTTTCAATAGCTCAGTTCACTCGCTACAAGTGAGTCGATGGTTATTCTCGGAAACTTATCAATGGAGTCGAATACGAGTTCAAATTCTATACACGTATGTTCCAAGGATACTGAAAAAAATTGACAGACCTTGCGGAGTTTTTGGGATGTGGCGATATCCTGCCCGGTATGGCGACACGTACTAACGACAAGAGCTTGCATTGGCTGGGAAGATTTTCTCGCGTTTCGCGAGATGGATATCCGATTCTCTGGCAGGTTCGGAATCCGAAATGTGATCGAGACGCGGCGGTATGGGAGACTAGGCGACGAGCATAGGCATAATCTCGCGATGGATAGTAAGAGAGCGTTGAAACTTGTACTAATTACGGACATGCGTATAAGCTGTACACCTAAACCGAATGAGCGTGTGTTTATGTTGCGTGAGGCGAAATTAAATTGCCGAATTTGGACCCCGTGGCGGTTTCCCGATCTCCGGCCTCTCCATCTACGTTCAGCCGCCAACTTGTCTGGTGGATCGACTGTATCTTAGTAACTAAATTTAACGCGTAAAATAATTCAAGTATAGATCCGGCCATTCCGAAACCTGCGAACGTGCACCAAGAGAGAAGTGAGTGGCGCACTCCGATCTTTTCCCCTATCTTATTGCCACCGCTCTATAATTTTTTATCATACAACAGACGCACAGGCGAAGTGAAAGAAAGTGAAAGGTCGCACGAACAAGTGAATTGCCAGCACCAAAACTACGGTAATTTCGCTTGTTCGTGGTCACTGCCGAAGGCGCACATCCTGCATACTTGTGTCGTCGGGTGTCACTCAAATCCTTTCGCGAATTATACCCACAGTTTCCCCGCGATCATCGATATCTTCTCGCTACCTTGCTTTCTCGCACTTCGCGTCACCTGGCCAATCGTCCCAAATTCAGTCGCGGTATGAGCCAAAAATAGAATAAAAGTAAAAAAAAAACATCTCGGGCCGAGTTTTGGTACGCAAAGTTTTCCTACCCCGTGACGGATAGATAGATTTCTCGACAGAGCGACCGGTTTTACTAGGCCCGCTGGCGGGGGAGTTGGACTAACCTTGGCACGGGCAGTTCCATGACCCCGTGATGGCGATGGTGTTGGGAATGTGGCTGCTGATCATGGTGGTGGTGGTGGTTGTGTTGGAGCACGCGGTTATCCATGCGCTGCTGTTGTAGCGGGTGCGCCTCGAGCTGGTGCAGAGAATTATTCGGGGAAGGGGGATGACAGCGGGAGTGTTGCTGTTGGGGGGGAATCGTCCCCGTGAATTGTTGCTGATTTGGTGACCACATGCTATTCTCGTTGCCATCATACATTTAAACAGAAACTGCAAGATCGTGGCTCCGCACTACTACGTTTTCGCAGCGATCGTGTTCGCTGAAGTTTTTTTACCACGCATCAACGACGCCCGTTATTCACACGAGGCGTACCGCACCGGCGCAGGGTATAGGGTGTGTAGTCAGCTGAACATCTGAAATTGTCACATTTCATATCAGCCGCCGAACTCGCATGGATGTTCGTCGCGAGTTCGTTCGTTCGCGACTATCGCCGCGCACTCGCTGTACGATTCTCCGCAGAGTCGACGCTGGTGCTGGGTGCGATGCTGGTGGTGTAACGCTGATTTCCCGCGCTCGATTACGATTCGTCGCAGATAACGTTTCCCCCGTTCACCTCCGCTTCTTGTTTACCTCCTGCATTCACCGAACAATATTTCACACTTGATTGTGCACCAAATAATGTCATACGATCGATGAGCTTTTCGAGATTGTTTCAATATCAAATCATATACACATCAACCTATTCTTGATCCGCAGTTCTCGGTCTCTCTTCTTCTTTCCGTCGATAAATACATATACCTACACGATGTACGTGTTACATACATACGTTTGGATACGTATGAACGTATATTTCCTATACATACGGACACACGCACACACACCCACACTCATACCTCAGCCAGAACGAAAATTCCGAGGCGATGTAGGCTCGGTGTTATCGGTTGACTTTCAGCTAATTTTAATGCGGCGTCACAGCACCGTTATTGTCAAGGTTGATTGGACGCAGCTGATATATCGTTCACTGGTTTGTGTTAGAGATAAATATTTCACCAACAGCTGGACGAGTTTCTGTGTAAATATTGTTTACCGATGTTTTGCCAAAGAATATCCCGTATCGTCTTCTTTGCACATCACTGTACCTCGCGCTTGATCTCGCCACCACAAACACAGACGGAAGAACGACAACTGAAACCTATTACAGTACGTAAGTTATACGCAAGAGTAGAGGAATCTTGCGAGAGTTAATTTTTCAGCGGTGATCGAATTACGACAAACTGTTGAGAGGAGGGGAAGAAAATTGAAAAACTCTTCCCTAAAATATTTGCATCGTCATAAACGAAATGTGTTGAGAACGCAGAGCCTTGACATAGCTCGTCGACAAACTAAGTGCGTCGCAACGCCGACATCGACATTGTGCGGCGTGATCTTCGAGTCGTGGAAGCTTTACCAGAAGATTTCTTCGTGTTTCGAAGCCAAGAAGCCTCGGGCTTGTACCCGGTCTCTCGCCTGGACTCTCTCGTGCTTCCTTGAAAATCTTATTTACCGGTGCAATCCGGTATTTGTAATCCACTATTCCATTTCCGTTCATCAGATTCAGATCGCTTCGAGCGAATTACGGTGTGGTTCTTGATCATCATCCGTCGACTGTTCTCTCGTAGTTTCCTCGTATGCGAAATCGATCCTCCGAGCTAATATCTTCCCATGGTATTCTCGCAGAGTATTATCATCGTTACGTTCGCACCTTTGCACCGAAGTATGTATACAGTTATGTACAACGTGTTCCCGAATAGCAATCGTCACACAATCGGAGGATATGCATACACACCGTGTATACGTAGATCGATCAGGAATCCAACGAGCCAACGTGTGTTGGTATCGTTTAGTTTCTTTTCAACAGAGCCAACGTTAGCTGTGCGAGCGAATTATTATGCCGCACGTTACGAAACGGAGCACGAATAAAAATATATGAGAACAAGAAACTAAACAAAATCTCCACGTTCGAATCAACGACGGTCATTAATCAACGATCCATCGTCGGTTGCCAAAGCTGCAATCTCACACAGCCGCTTATCTTTTCCTCGCCAAATACTACGGAAAAGTCTCGCGCAAAGTTATACCCAACAACGACAGAAAATTTTGCGAATCACACGTATTCGGTGGATAATTGCACGATTATTCGAGCGCGGATCAACGTTGATCCAACGTAGAAAAGAGAGAATAAATATCCCGCAGCCACTCTGGAGAACGTCCGTCACCTACAGTCCCCCTGTACGCGAAACCTCGAATTTAGTGATCTCTACAACACCGTCAATGAGACAGGATGGAGAACCATTGGGACCTCGCGGGATCTCCGGTACGCGCGTTACGCCGCCGTGGCCGCTGAATGCTGACTGTCGACTAACAGCGGATCCGTCCCGCGCCAGACGGTTCGCCCCCTCGCCCAACCTCCCCGCCGCGGACCAGCCGCGTATTGCTTACATCTACCCATACTCGATGATAACGTGCGCGTGTGTGTTCGCGGTACACCCGAATGACTGCTGATAACGAGTGTGCCTGAGAACGGTATTAAAATTGCACTTGGGAGTTGGGAGTTTGGATGTCGGTTCGGCTGACGGACATGCCGCGCGAACATCGCGAGTTGCGATAGGTCGAATATTTGTTATGACGCCATTTGCTATATATAACATCATAGGCGAGAATACGTATCAGCTGACGGGCCTTTGTTTCCAAGTAGTGTAACACGTCGATGAATAGGACATCGGCCATCGAATTCCTATGTGGTTGTTGGATATGGTGCGGGTGCGGAAGGTATCGGTCCATTAGCAATGATCGGAAGGCCTACCGCCGAACGATCAGTCGTAGTTACCACGGTGGAGACGTGAAATTCTGATATCGCGATCTTAGAGAAATTCGCAGGGAATAAACTCGGAGAGAAAAATTAACGTGATCCAAGAATAACGGTTCGAAAATCGGTTTTTTCAACAATTACAAAACATTGTCTTTCGCGTATCATACGCCCGACGGTCGAACCGCCGTGCCATCGTTTTCATTTTTCTCGACATGGAGTTTATGGTTTCCAGGGGATTTGAAATTGTAAACCATCATCCAGCCATATAACTGTCGATATCTTCCGGTCTATTCGGTGTTGCTTGATAATGAGGCGAATAAAAGCCACCGTACACGATGAAGCCGGCACAAAAATTCGTAGACTCTCGGCACAAGGCAGGGGTTACTGTAGCGGTGGGTGTAGGTATATTTATACGATAAGTTTGCCGCAAATTTTTCTCACGAATTGGCCAACTAACCACTACCAAATTTCTAGAAGGCATTAGGCCTGATTACCGCATTTGTGAATTATTGGAATTTCTAATGCGATTAGCGACCGTCCAGAGATAAAACGTATATGTAATATACGGGTACTCGATACAGCTTTTCGAGGTCACACGAGGCTCACTCAAAATGGTTTTCAGCTTGATAAAGTTCTGGATGGTATCGTCGATAACTGATGAATTATGATTCCATCGGTTTCTCGAGCTGAACGTAACGTATCGGCAAGGGCTATGTAAATGTCAGTGAAAATACCTGTACGAGGACGTCGTGCTCTCTGGAGTACTCCCGAAGGAACTGGCCCCAGGTTCGTCATCCTCCAGTTCGTCCTTCATATTTTTCAAGATCAAAAGTCTGCAACAGAATTAAAACAAGAATAATGACTCAAATAATGTTCGCAGAAAGTATCTGAACAACGCAGATGACAATCCCAAATTGGATCGCAAGGTGTGAACAAGTTTTATCAGGTGTCGACAAGTGGTCTTACACTTTTTATAAATGGGACAAAAAACCAAAGATGTCAACCCCTCATCATCGATCAAAACCCCCTAAATTATAATTACGATCCATAGCATACGTAGTTGTAATTCGCGAATTTGGATTCCTGCAGGGCTGTATGAGGATGTACGCTTAATAAACATTTTACCCCAGAAACACGAATCCGTCAACCGAATTAGACCACGACTGAACCCAATCGAGATATCTTATCGTTAATTTCTCCGCTCCGAATCGAAGAACCAGGAGACTCGATAGAGTCTCGCGCCAAGTACATTGAAATGGAACGGAACGACACCAAGAAAGACTTTTAACTGCGAGGGACGAGGCGACGGGAGTTGGAGAGCGCAGTAGGGTTGTGATACAACCGACGATAAATGGAGCCGAAGTAACAACACAGATGATGGAGTGCAATCCTATAGTAAGTGTATAATGCATATAATGTCGGTCGTTTGTCCGCTGTCCGTTCGCTGTAATGACTTGTGCCGAACTTTTCCATGCACAAAAAGATTTCTACTCCCGACCGTTTTTCGTGCGTATATGGCAATCAGGATCGTCTAGACTTTGAGCGAAGTTATAGGCTGTGAGCAAAGTGGGTAATTTTCAGCTATTTCTTTCTTTTGTCTAAACGGACGAAGCAGTGGGTGTCGCGAGCCTCCAGCGGGCAGATCGGGAAAGTGGTGCGTAAGTTGAGCCCACGCGATGAGATTCGGAAGGTCGAGACCCTGAATTACGCAGGGTGATCGACATAGCGTTAGCACCCCGACGTCTCGGTGCACGTGCGACCGCCCGTCGCCCCGACACTAATATACAGCTAACTATATCCAGAGACCAGAGATGTATGTACTGTACGTGTACATCTGTGGGTAATACGAAGGTTTGTGCGCGTGTAAAATGCCTACCTCTCACACGTGAGCTACACGAACACGGACGATCGGAGCGAACATCATCGTCGAGATCATCGTATTCGAGCTGAGGTGATACCGTTGACTGTAACGGCTGATTTCATCTGATTTTGCGTCCGTTTAGAATGGAAAATGCGCGGACAAGGGTTATTATTCAACTTTTTGAGTGCCGCTCCGAGCTTCCGAGCCGCGAATCGAATCTCACACAGGTGCAGCGTGTATCTGTACATCGGGCGAGCAACTCCCACCGCAAATGACAGGACGCCGGATCTCGAGCGAAGATGTTGCTCTATACAAGTCAGACACGTGGCGAGCTGGTTCAGAGAAAGCATGTATTAGATAATGAACCAGTTGTTCCGCATGAGCTCGATGCCCGGAGTGCTCTCGGAGACGTGTGGGTGACATCGTCGGTTCGTCGTTCCGTTCAAATTATCTCGCTATTTTTCCAGCGACATAACCAAGAGTGGAAACGCGTGCCACCGTGAGGTGAACCGATCCTTGAGATCCGACGTAGGTATATGTTCGATGCGATCTGTACGAGCAGCATCCATGGAAATGCCTTTAATCTATTTTAATTCAGATTCTATTCAGTTACGAGATATACGCGCAAATACCTGTATAATATACGCGTTATAAAATATACTTTCTATTTTTTCCATCTCTCTTTCGATGTTTTTCAGATAATGAGAGATGTGTACGTAATATAGGCACACCCACGGTTATTCAGGGAAAATAGGGACGCTCAACCATAATGATGTCGATTGTCCGTTAACCGTATCTGCGGACAACAAGCGATTCGAGTTTTCATCGGCCGGTCGATACGTCGCATAAATGAACCCACCGGTACGACGATTTGGATAAGATTTATAACTCGCGTGTACTTCGTAAAACATCGCCTGTCGTTATTATATCAGGTGGCTTTTGTAATATATCAGCTATCTTCGGCGGATTTAGAACTCGACGAAATAACTGAAATTGCACGGACCCCTGCAGATGAGGAGTAATTGGCGTAAGCGCGGATAAAGTACGAATACGCACATATTGCGTCTTTCACCATCGTGGCGGACGATAATAACGCGGTGTCGGTACGGAATCTTGACTTATGAGCTTCACAACACGGGTATATCGATGAAGAGTTTCTCAATGCCGTATAATAGTTATAAAAATAACCCTGATGTGCCGCAGGATAATATCGGGATCGAGTCGATGCGTCGCATACTATATCGATGTTTGCACAGCTTTTGCAAATTTTGTAGGTACATATGTAATAATCACTGTGGGACTACGTATATTTTACTTATTCTCCCAAGAGGATTATCCAATTCTTCACAACGTTATCACAATCGATGAAGGGGGAGTCGGTTGGTGGCGGATTCAATTCTTGTTATCAAGAATCGCGTTGCAACGAAACACCAAGCCTGACCGAGGTGTTGAAATGCTGACAACTTTTTCAACGAATAATTTGTAACAACGCGATCGAATAATCGCCTTGAAATTACTTACGGCACCACCGCAAATACATAGTCGTCGTCACTTTTGATTTTTTCAATTCGAACAACAACAATATCTTTATCCCGACGCAAACACAGCGGTGTATGAGTGAATCGCGAGTAACATGGAATCCGCATGCATCGGTATACGTACGTATAAAACTATAGGTAAATTATTTCGGGACAGATGCGCTCGATCGTTGCGTCATTAGCATCATCTTGAAACCAGTCTGGCGTCTGCTGGCGACGACGGGTGCACCTGGCGCAGGTGCACATTGTAAACAGCCAGATATCGAAGAGTATAAGCCAGCCGAAAGAACGAATCAGGGGTGGAAAACACGAGTGAACTCCGGTGAAGTAAAATGACATCGTGAATCCGTATCGAAGATATGCTATGGATAATACAGGATTATTCAGCCCGGAAAAGCTCGGCTGTCCAGAGCTATGGTGTACCGGATGAGTTTTTGGACAGCTTGCACGCGCGGTTCGTTATCGCATAAGTTTGGCTGCAATCTGAAGAACGTCACGACACTTTGCGATCGCCTGAAAATTATATACTCATGCTATAATTAGCCAAGACCGACGATAAAACTTCCAACGATGTTCTAGCGGGTGTTTCTCCGTCCGCTCATCGCTGGACGATGGCCAGGTATTAACCAAGCGAGAGTGCAACTCAATGTTTCCACCGACTCGACTTTGTTTCTGGCTTACCGTTAGTTGAGCGTTACATATCCACTCATCTGCGCCACCGATAGTTATGACATGTATATTCACGTATAATGCATTTTTGCCTAAATTGTTTACCGGCAGAAAATACCCAGCTGGCATCTGCGTCGCAGCGCATCGGCGTTCGTGTCGCTTGCAGCATACATAATACGAGACAGCCGTGCGGAATGGAATGCGATTTCAATTCATCACCGATCGAGTTATATTCACGACCGCAAAACGCCGACGTGCATTATACCGGAATACAGTTACCACGACAATGGCGTGACATAAATAAAAGTTGAGGAATTTTTCCCTGGCATTATAGAATGTGTCGAGTATCCGTTGGGTTTCGATCTCGGGTGTGTGTAATTATTGAGACATCATTACAACGAACGCAAAATCTGGAAAAATCAATAATGATTACTCTCTTTTATCGATCGTCCAACGGATAGAGGACAGCCGGGTATTAGTCCAGGATCCCAAAACAACTTCGACCGGTGCAGGCTCCGTGCGATTTGGAAGCCGTATACGCGATCTTCCGAAGACACCCCACACGCATCGCGCCTGCCAAGGAATCCATTGGGACAACCGGGAATAAACAGCCGGAACTGCTAATAACGTACGTTAGAGGGAGTTCGCAACCTGTTGTTTACTCGACTGTCGACAGACTACTTATGCCGTGCAAATGTACGTATGTCGGTACGTATCTACGTACATACCGGTAACACAAACAAGATCTAGCGAAACCCCGACTAGACGCCGCGAGAACTTGTTCGATTATGCGATGCCACGATGGTATGGAAGCTCGCGTACTCTACGCGCTGTGTGTAACTCTCGGTCACATCGACGCAACACCTGTTCTATAGGTGTGCCTACATATGATTAACGCTATGAGATTACTCGAACCTCTCCGACGAAGCGATCGTCTCGTGGATATTCCTGGGCTGATCGCTACGTTCTTTTGCGGAATAATTTACGTTCGATCGCCAAGTACACACGTTACGTACATACAGCCGATGATCGCTCGTCGTTAACCGCATTCAATCCATCGGATGATAGCAGCGAGTTCTCATGCGATTTGAAAGGTCAACGGGACGTGATCGGTTCGGTGATTCGCTGATGCTGATAACCGTGCGCGGCTATGTAATGGATCATTCCTTCAATTCTGAAAGGCAGCAGCGTTGGCGAATAAAAAATTATGACTCGACCGTAACGTACTCCGGGCATAGGTTATGCGGTATTAACATTTTGTTGCGCATATGCAGTACATCTGAGTCAGGTCGCAATTTTTAAACAATGTAAAACGATAAAATGGCTAACAACAACGATTATTGCGACGCAAGCAAGATTGTGATCGATCGTTGTTGCAGCTCACTAGGTTCAAATGGCAAAGTTCAAATTGAAATTCCTCGGATACCGAAATTCCCGCGCGGTGGCACGGGGATGGTTACACCGCACAAACGCTGCGCGTCGAGCTGGTTTCGGACGAATGTTTTCACGAAGCGAACGAAAGGAATAAAAGAAAGGACAGGAAGTCAATTCTGGCGTACTAATTAATTTCGACGATTCACCCACACTCGGTATGTATATCGCCACTTATAAGTTCATCTGCTACGATAATATGCGCGTACGCAGAGCACATATTCTTCGCCACACCGAATCGTTTCTTGAAACTCTTCGAGTTGTCGCGGTTAGCTCAATAAATTATCGAGCGTACACCTACCGCAACGGCCGGCTATTTGCCGTTGAGAAACTCATGGAAACCGGGAACTGTTCAAGGTGTGCCGGGCTATCCGAATGCCTACAACGACAACTCGGGCATAGGGAAGAGAAATTATCCAGTAGGTACGAACCGTCCGGCCGCACGTGCAACGCGTGGAAGTGACGCTGGATGAGCTATCCAAACACCTTCATGTGGCCACGAAATCTCGTCGCTTCGAATGAAATGAAATTGCGGTACGACGAGACGACGAATTCTAGAATACCGCAGCAAATTACTGGTCCTGGATCAGCGAATGAAATGGCAAATAATGTGCGTGCGGTTAGAGAGTTGGCGGATGAAGGCGTGCGTGTGCGGTGCCATTACGTACACAGAGGAGGCTAGTGAACCCACCGGCAACTGGTAAATATATCAACGAGTTAGCTAACCCTGACTACCGCTCCGACTTATATTTAAACCAAGAGTGAGAACTCCAATGGCAAATGAGCCACGGCGACCTTGAACCCTCCAGAGGTTTATTTGGTGATTTAATTCGCACGCGAACTCGCGACGTTCGCCACATCGCCGTGGTCCTCTCCACTCCTCTCCGCCGTTCCGCGATCTACGACTACGATCTCGGAGGTCCCTCTTCGCCGCAAATTCTCCATTCGACTCATGGATCTGAAAAATTCTCGTACCGTAGTCAATTTTGTTTCACGTTGTGTCGCAGATATTTCACTCGACCGTGCGAGGCGTATGATGTGAGCTGCAGAGGCTACGACGTGGAAGGAAGTAACACGGATACATCGGCATAACATATGTATGAAGGGTCCACTGCAATAATGACGAATGTCCAAAATTATTCTAATTCCAAGTAGGTACGTCACACGGACACTTGATCGAAAATATGACGAATGACGTACTTAATTGGAATTAAAATAACTTTGGACATTCAACATCATTGCATCGGACCCTTGATATGCCACAGTTGCGCGTTCCTTCGATACATACGCGTGAGGTTTTACGGTGCGATTTGATGGAGAACCAGCGAAACGGCGGGGATATTCTGGCAGCAGTTAGAGTTTGTAGAAGAAAAAAATTCAAGAAAAATAAAACCCGTGCACTGGACGGCGAAGCATGAAATGCGTGTGTGCACATGTAGTGTCATCTAGCGATAGAACAGGTGTGGACAACGAGATATCAATACGAGACGAAGGGAGCCTTTTCTATCGACCTGGGGGGAATGCGGTTGGGGCAATGACTACGATGTCGAGCGGTATACCTGACCTATATTCATTCTCCTTAGGTCCCTTCCTCGCCGGCCTAGCCGTCATTCCGAGCCCCGATCATCTACTCCTTTTCTTCCCCCCGGGAGGTTGTGCCATATGGAACCCGGCTACCGCTGCGCGCTGGCAGGCGTTGCGGCCATACGAAGTCGTTTCAGGCACTCGCTTTCACATCGATATGTTTTCCAAGAAGTGAGAACGGAGCGAGGGAAGAATGAAAACTAGGTTTCTTCTCTCGATGGACGTAGATTCGAATATAACGAGGAGAAACCGAGGCTCGGCATATCTTTCGGGGATCCAGATCAGAGCTATCGCGACGCTATCAAGCGATTTCGTGGTGACGCAGGTCAGGTCTGAGGTGCGCGACGCCATACTTGCCATGCGGAGTTCGGCCCGAGACTATACTGACCACGTACAACTATATCCACTTCCGGTAATTACCGCGAAACGCTTGTTGTCGGCGGAAGTATAGAATTGTACAAATGGCATTCACGGTAGTTCGCAAAAATTCAAACGCCTCGGTATTTTATCGTACACCGCTGTATCATGTGTGTGTCGGCTGACCGATGAAACATAAATAAAAAGGTCTTGGCAATTAATTTGAAATCTTCCGGATTCCGCATATTTTCATGAATTTTCTCACCACGTTATAGTTCGACGAATAAAAATAGCTTTCGCGTATGAACGATTAATGTGCGACGGGCTCGCGGCGATGCGTACCTGCTACCCACGCGTACGTAGATCGGAAAGCGTTATCCAGCAACCAATGCCCTTGTTGCAGCCCGAGCTGCGGGTACCGACACACACAGAGGATCGCCCAGAATAGAGACGATCGCACGCACGACGCATTATACGTAGGTCACAGTCATAGTCGTCGTGTCGCCTCCAATACCCACACTCGGGTAATTCACATAATGAATAATGCAGTATCTTATCGAATGAAAAAAGTTGATTCCAGAGGAATATGACTATGTGCAGCTTTGAATTTGTATTACTACATAAATACATCTGTTTAAATTTCGATTCGCACCGCGGGCGGCGCTTCGGTAATAATCGACTGTGGATTTATACACGCAACGAGGCGATGCAGGTTCCAGAATGATACCTCAGGTAGAAACTCGCATTTGACACCACCGAACGCAGTCGGTTTGGCATTGCTTTCTAATAGCGGTGAGCCGCTTTTCATCTGCGTCAGATCCGAAGAGCGGCTCAAATGTAACGATACATTGGAAATAGCTGGTGAGCGATCCGATGGCAAAGTTGGAGAGAAAATGAAAATATTCTTCTTCGATTCCCCGCGAATGAATCGCCCTCGATTCGTCGTAGACCCTGTGAAAGCCGAGCGGCAAGCACGCAACTTCGTGAAGGGTGTGCTCACGTATAGGTGGGTACAGGGTCGAAAGGACGAGAGGCGACGAGGGTTGCGGTGAGGAATGGAAAGGAGAATCGGGTGGGAGCCCGGTAGTGCTATAGGTAGGGAGGGGTAGGAACGCGGGAAAGGAAGGGAGAAGAGGAGAAAAAGGAAGGGCATGTGGTGGGGGTAGGCTTCGGAGTCAATGCCCTGTAGATGACAACACAGAACACACCCGCGACCTTCCATACGCTCGATTGGGACAAAAAGTAACTGGGATTAGCCAGATCGATATGAGGGCGAACTGTGTTCACGGGACTACGCACGTCCACGCACGTCCGTTCGTGAAGCGTGCGAGGCCTTTTAATTTTCATAGATTTTTTAAGTTTAAAGGGAAACGAGTGACGCGCTATTTAGAAAATACGCACCAAATGAATGAATGTCGTAGTGTCCTCGGTCTTTTACCACACCACCGTAACTTGTTATATTGTTATCCACGGTTTCGTATAAGACCACGCTGAGCGCGGGTTATATTCGTCATAAGAAAACGCACATATCTGTAAAAATTAGCACACTTTAATCGTTGCACTTCACATTTGGAAACACGAAAATCACCGAAGGCAACTCGAAGACCTTTATTCACAGACCTTCGCCGCACTTGACGTTGCGGCGCAATGCCGCCATATTCCCCCTGTTGTCTCCCTCAGTTTCCGGATCTATCCGGATCGCACTCGATCTACCATCTGGTGGATGGTTTAACGTACCAAACAAATGTTCCTTCGACTCGGTTCAATCGTCTATGGACAGATGGCATCCGAAGGCAACAATCGACCCACGCTCATTATTATTAACAATTACGAAATTCAAATTCTCTTATCAAAAAATTAGATCATGCCGTTCGCCGCGTTCGCCAATCGTACCAGTTCTCGCAATCGACCATTTTCGCATCCTTTACACAGCCCTCGAACCGGTCACTCATCCCTGGATGTGGCCCAATTCGTCTCAAACCGCGGTTCGATGATTAGATTCAAAAGTCCGCCGAATTTTTGAAATTCCGTTGTCGATCGCTACAATCGATATAAACGCACCACCTAGAAATTGCGAGGTGGTTTCGTTCAAATACGAATGAGTTTAGCGCCCCAGTGGCCAACAATCACTCAATTATTTGAACAGCTGCTGCAAGCGCCGAATCGCAAGTCCCAAGTTTGAGGATCTGGATGAAAAGCAAAATATGCCAAACTCCATGCTGAAAATCCATCGGAAAGCGATAAAACTTACTTCACACGATTCCCCTGCAAATTTATTGGTCCACCCTCACTGCAAAAAAAAAAAAAAAAAAAAAAAAACCCTGTAGGACGTGAACTCTTGAATTCAAAATAAAGCCCTGTAACAGTCCAAGGGTAACCCCCAACTATTAGAAATTGCAAAATTCGCAATCGGTTCGTCAGACATCCTATTATTCTTTATGATCCTATACATGCCCTGCCCTTCCTGCGATAAAAATGTCTTGACGAATTACGAATAGAGAGAAATTAATTACAGAGGATAAAGAAGTAAAGTCGAATTGCAAGGGAATCCGCTTAGATCTTATCTCCTCTCCTGAATTTCTTTCTCACGAGTCGCACGGTTCCACTCCCGGTGTCCTTAGGGAGGCACGTGCATCTGTTTCAGGATTAGCCCCACCAACCCCACCTCTTAGCGATCCCTCTCCGTACTTTGCAAAAGTTCAATAAAATATCTCACGACGCAGTTCTGACTCGATGGAACAATTTTCATCGCGAGCGGTATAGCTGATTAACTCAAGCACCATTCGCGTTATTCAGATATTGCAACGAGCGTGTAATACGACCCCACTAATCAACAGGAAAATCGCGACGGCCTTCGCCATGTGATGTTTACCATCGAGAATCATAATTGTTTTTGTGAGGTAACATTTCTGATTGGTTATCGTAACGATAGGCCTCCGTAGAGCGGCGCACATATTTTGTTGTATTTATAAACGATACACGTTTAATATTTGCAAGTTTATATTTGCATCGTCAATTTCCGTAAGCAAAGTATAATGACTGCGATCGAGAACGCGGTTTCAACCATTGTGACTCACCGTGCGACTGACTCCATATGAAACAACAAAAACAAGTGGATATGATATTCCAACATCGTGCACAACGATGATTTTCTTCGATTTCGGTTGCGGCAAAGCTTTTACCGCAAAAGAAAAGATGAATGGGAACGATCGGCGACCGGACTAATTGTAAGTACTCGGCGTGTTCGGCAATAATCTCGCACCTCCGCGGGATCGGCGCCGCAAAGCGTTGAGCACAATAAGCAATTTCGAGACAAACAATTTTAAAAAGCTCACAGCGTACGAAGCTCATTGTGCTCGAGCCATTATCGCGAACGAAGTACTCGAATAGTGCACCCCAACGGAGGAGACGGAAGTGAATCAAGAAACAATAGGAGAAGTCCCGCCTTCGAAGGAACAATCTGAGACTAAGTCGCAAATAAGCTAAGAATTAAAGGCTCCCCTTGCCGCCCAAGCCCCTTCAGTCAACCCTGACGCTGAGAGACTCTGAATTAAGTGCCAGCCGCGCGGCGGCATTCGCCCGAGCTATTATACGTCGCAGTTTTCTCCCCGAGAAACATACGGAAAAGAGGGTGTGTCGCGGGGTGTAAGGTGAAACGGCCCACGCAAGTACATCGAAAACCGGGGTAAAAATCAGATAATTAATAGGTACCTATTTCGCAGTCAAAGTCGGGCGTCAATCGTGGGGTGGCTTTGTCGAGAGTTGGATATACCCGAAACCGCTTACTGTGGGTTATCTATTTAGTAACGGAAGGAATTTACAGGAAATTCATTTTCATCGCGGAGCTGGACGATCGCAGTTGTGCAGGGACAGATTTTCCATGGGTACCGGAAATCCGTGTGCGCGCAGCATCCTCTGGTGAAAAATATAGTCTAAAAATATCCAAAGCTCTTACAGCCCGACCGCAAGTAGGGCTGACCAACTAGTAATAAATTATGGCAACGCACTCAAGCTGCTATATATCTACATCTAGGATATTACGTCACAATGATGGATGCTTTTAAAACCATATTCCTGTTCCACCGCCGACGCGTATGGCGCGGGGAGAAGTAAGGCGAATGACACGAGTAAAATGATATCAAATATGAAAAATCAGACGGAAAATATTCCAGGTCGATCGATTCAATTAACTTACACCTGGACGCATCGGTCCTGCGACAGCCGGCGGCTCTATCGGACACAAAAGCGTACGCCGATGAATAAAATCGACGGTACTCCCGCGGAAAGAAGTGAAATTCCTCGAGAATCTGTGAGAAAAGCATTCAGCAGGTAGTTGCCTATCAGCGCCGAGCATACGCGAGGTGGTCATACCTGATCCTCGCGGCTTCGCAGGTAGCAGGTTTGCTCCGGTTTACGTGATATCTGAATCTCGATTCGTATGAAAACAGTATGTAGATCGCACGGCGTTATTAAAGCCGTGGCTGAGAGGGTGTGGTTGTATCACGCATACATACGATATTCGAGATTTTCCACATAAGTTGGAATATTTAAATGCAAGATTGAAATCTGGCCTTGGTCCCGGAGGTGTGGCGATCTTTGTCGTTATTATTGTAAGTATACCGATATCGATACATGCATATTCGATCAACTTGACGGAGAGGCACTACCTTACGAAGCATGCAGGTAATAACACGATACCAGCTGTTGATTACCCGCTAATCACACGTGTTATCGAATTAGCCCGACGCACGACCCGTTACATTCATTGGACGCGACCGGCGTACCGTGCACCAGCTGCGGAGTCTTTCTGTGAGGTCAACAGCTTTTCTTTTTCTATCTCTGGGTTTCCTAATTCAATGATATGGTAAAATCACGAGACGCGACGCAGCGAATAACAAGCGCACGGAAGTTTTGGAATGATTTTACCCCGATTGGATTCGGAGACGTGGTGAGAAAAAAATAAACAATGCGAAGCAATTACGCATCCTCAGACTCTCGATGGACCTACGAAGTTCCTCGTGTAATGGCGATAATCGTCACGCGTTACGGTAATTCGAGCGCTCAATTTTTCGCTGCCTAGGATTTTACAGGTAAAATATACCGGTGGCGCAACATCGACGATGCCCTTGTTCTATTTTATTACCGCTTACCACTACGGCCACACGCGCAGACAAAGCTGAGCCAGTAAATGACCATGCCGATTTAGGCTGTGAGCGTTCATGGATATACGTGGAAAAGGTTCTGACGAATTAAATCGGCGAATAAATTACCGCATAAATAAAGAAATAACTCGTAATAAACATCGAAATTATTTCCATCGCGGGAATCCGATCCTTCACTTTTCTCCCATGTACGTACCGTTATGCATACGACTGAAATTTATGCACATTCAAAAATAGTAACAAGCCAACAGCTCTTCGAGGCATCCGGCGGTGAGAAGCTGGCAATCTACGCTGGAACATAAATTACCGATTCCTCATATGGGATCTGTCGGCTGTTATCCGATGATGATTAACGATAACGTGAGGAGCACTGAAATACAACTGCGCAGAAGATCTTTTCACACGTGTTGACGATGCATTAAAATCGACGAGGAGGAAAGTCCAGGAGTACGTAAGCGCGATGACGCTCAGCGCGGGATATCGAAAGGATAAGTACACGTGGTCGGATACCGACCGGCCGAGAGCAGTCTTTCGGATAAATTGGAGCACCCCAGCTGGGACGGCTACCGAACCGCCAGCACCAAGGTCGGAAATGCGTGCCACACGTCAACGTCAATCCGTCTTACGAGACGCAACAAATCGCTAATGTTTTCAACACAATTATGCACTCGACCGTTGACGTGCGCCGCGAAGTAAACCATATCTGATCCACAGTGTCTCCAGCTCCGCGGGCACCCTCTCGCTCATTATAATATCGTGTCTCTCTGCGACTAGCCGCGGTCTGAGTTACCGTCCCAAGTCCCAGAGAGGGGCCTCTTCACGGTGAGTGGAAACAATCGCGATCGCACGGGTAACACAATTTCACCCTCATTGGTCCAGCGATCGGTCGGAGGAGGACATTATAGGTATGGGTATGTGGTAGAGAAGCGGTGCCGCAGAGTGTAGTACCTCGAGGTACTGGTCGATGATCGCGGAGCGGACTCTGTCACGGCCTAGTTCGCCCCGTCGCCTTAATTCCACTTGGAATAATTACCGCAGCCTTCGATACACGCCGGGTTGTTCTGCTACCGCGGAGCCGGTGATCCAAAGCCGCTGCTTCTCGCATAGCATCCAGCATTCGGACGACGTGCTGCAGCGTTCCGCGCCATGTCCAAAGCGACGTACGCACCTCGCGTTAACTAGGCTGTCCCACATACATGTGCCAATCCAGTTTTGCATGTGCCTATGCAACACCTGCTCGACGTTGAAAAATTGACCTTGTTCAGGTTTATCGCGTCGTACGACATATCTCTGCACCGACGAGCTGTAACGTGAGCGAAGTCGTAGACGTGGATGGATCGACGACGATTCCATCCTCGTTTCTGGTCGGGGTGAATCTGTAAGCCAAAAATTCAAATATGTATTCCAAGATCGTCATCGGCCGGGCGCCGGCGATTCTGCATGCTTCTCGCGAGCAGTTAAAGGTGGGATCGCCGATAGTCATTGTATGGAAGAGAGAGGGAGGTGAGCTTGTACCTCGTTTCTCGGTGTATATTATACTCGTACATTTTGCAGCTTTCGCTCACTGCAGCGGGCGTTATGATATCGCGTCGAACGTGCGGTTGCCGCGGTCCGTCAAAACCCGACGTTGTCCATGTGCAGAGGCGTCTCGCATCGTTCCTTTGTCAATCGTCGACCATACCTGCGAAATATTTTCGATCAACTGAGAAATGCGATTTCAGACGCGGGGGGAAGGGCAAGAAAGATAGCTGTTTCTGGCTCCGATCAGAGCCACTCTCGTCCACATGGCTTCGATGGTTTGGGATAAATAAAAGGTGGCATTGACCAAATCGACCGAATGACCTCGAAGATTTTGTATCATACATATTATATCACTGCGAAGGTATAATATAATTGGTTGAATATAATCCAGAGGGAGTTTCGCGCCTTCGATTTATATGCGCAGAGGTTTTTGATGATCGCGATATAATAATAAGAATTCTTTCGAAATAATTATATTCTTCCTCCACTCTTTCCGCGGTTGTATCGCGAAGCGTTAGTTATCGATACTTTCCGACCAGAACGAGAGTTGTGGGCTCTACCGTCGTTGGAGGCGCAGATATTGTTCGCGGAATGTCGTTAATCCGAATGATTATTCGCGTGATCAGCGGCCAATATATTTCAGTTCTAAATTTAGCTTTGACAGAGATAATCTCGTTCCGATTATTTCGCACCTTGAACACAACCGACACAACCGCCTTCGGCGAATAGATTCAAAAGCGATTATCGAAAGATCACTTTCGTACGTGACCGACGAAACGCACGTTCGCAACCGATCGGCATACGTTAATGGTG
Organism: Athalia circularis; assembly: GCA_963978495.1. Classification (NCBI taxonomy): domain Eukaryota; kingdom Metazoa; phylum Arthropoda; class Insecta; order Hymenoptera; family Athaliidae; genus Athalia; species Athalia circularis. The sequence continues at coordinate 14,504,878 of OZ021698.1, read as the reverse complement.
AAACACATCGACGGAACGCTCGAAGGTGTACCGGTTCACATGTTGAGCTTAATTAAAAAAGCGGAAAGGTTTAGCATAATCGATCGAACGATGTTATCGAAGGGTTCGACAAACCCTCGAGCTGACCTCGCGAATCGAAGTTAACAACCTTTGTAATTTTATTGCCGCGAGTTTGCCTCGATGTTGCAATTGATTACAGATTTTCGAATTGGCTACCGTTCGAAGACCTGGACGCATCGCAACATGTATTATGCAAAGTTACAACTATACGGCTCACGAAATGTCAAAATCCAATCGTTGGCTCGATCTATCGCGACGATGCCTCCTTAGCTGGAGGAATTATTCACATATCTTCTCAAAGGTGCTTCGCGCTGAACGCCTTCCCGTTCAGTTAAGCTACTTGCTTCCCTCGAACTCGATTGCAAGAGTTCCCGTCACGCTCAGACTATATTCTTTGTAAGTAATCAATCTACAAGTGCGATGTGTCCGAAAAATCAGTTCACGGCAACGCCAGCGGTATCTACCTACCTGAACGGTTATCGAATATCGCGGGGGGTGTGACAGAGAATAAATGTACAGGATACACATTCTCGTTCGCCGGGTGTGCGGATGTAGGCGTCGAGGAGGACGCGGCGGCGGAGGTAGAGACAAAGGTGGAGGTGGAGAGCCAAGGCCACGTGCTCTAGAAAGCAAGCACCGCAATTTTTTCGCCGTACGCTTTTTTATTTTCCCAATCATTTATTTACTCGTTCGCGCTTTGTGGAAGCGTACACGACTCACGTATGCGCGAATGTGCGAACCCCGTCCACATAACGATCCGCCAACTATACGGAGTAAATAATCTACACGTATACGCGGGAGCGCACATCTCGCGGTTTTCATTTTCTCTACCGCAGAACCGCGAGATGAAACGGCTTCGTGCGAGCGAAGCATCAGGATTTGCCGTACTCGCGGCTGCCCGACGTCCCGTACTTCGTCGGGTAAAACCCACGGGTGACGGTGAGATGGCGAACCAGAAGAACCAGAAGAAGCGCCGCTAATTGCGATTCACCTCTTGAATTCCGCACCGCACCGCAATTTTGTTTTCATGCCCACCTTTATTTCTGTGCTCTTCACCGGCGATAAATCAGTTCGGTATAAATAGGCGGCATACCTGCAACGGGACACGGAACGCCGGCAAAAACTCACACATCGTTCAAGGTCCCTGGACTACTTCGTTCGCCAGGGACCGTCGCGGTACCTGTATCGCTTGGTTCATATCGTAAATGCTGTAAATACTCTGCATATAGTCTAATACGCTTCGTGTTACACAGGCATACGTATGTATCTACCCGAGTTCCTCGCTCGGGTTCGCGAGTCGTGGCTTTGTGTTACCACAGCTAGTGTAGCGGTTGACCAACACCCGCGGCTACTCCTTTAGGCTCACCACCTGCGATTGCCGAGTGCCGAGAAATCACCGTGCAACCAAAACCACGACGAAGGATATCGAGCACTGCTTAACTGACCGCAAACTCATTATTGCTCGGTTCCACATTGATGCATACCCGCGACCATAGCTGCAGTTCAAAGATAATCGATTACGTCGACCATCTATCTGTCCTGCTACTGTATCTAACCTGTACCGCCACCGATCCATTGTTTCCTCCGCGTCCGTCTATCCACGTTTATAATATCTTCTCACCCATACACATTTGCATCTGGTAGCCAATTGCTGTCTCCATCCGTTTCGATAATAACGGAAGGTTGTGTCGATCCGGTTAATTTCATCGGTTCAAGGCTGCAGCTTTTCTTGCGAATACCATATCCCTGATGTAACAACGATTTACGGCTCACACTAATCTCCCGCTCCTTATCTCTACTATCCCGCATCTGTCTTTATTCCTCCGATGAATATCTGTGATCCCGGGATCGAAACTAAACGATTGTAGAACGTCGAGCGAACAAGGTTGTTCAAAATTATACGTAGAGACGCGGTATCGCCCATTGGTCGTCCATCAGCCTTGACCCTGATCTTGTCCTTGAGACTAACGACGACTATAGTCGCAACTTTGCGACATATTTCTTTCCGTTAGCCCACAACATTGGCAAAAACTGTTGACCAAATTTTGGTTCTAACCTATAGATAGAATTCGAACGCGATCGAATCGCCGGGAAAGACTGATCATTGTAACAGAAAGACAGAGAACTAAGAAATTAGCCCGAGCTTAAAGAGGCAAATAATTGATGTCACACCTGGATATTCATGTCAGTGGTAAATATAATGACAGAGGCAGTCGTGGTCGTGCACAAATTTATACGGAGACGGTGTAACGAGGAATATATAAACAAGATATCGCGATATAATCGGGTAATTAAAAAAGATCTGTTGAGCTCAAACATGTTGTGCAACGGAAAAATGTATACATGTTCAATTAAACGAGGGGATAGCGCCGATTGCCATGAGCCTAATCGAGTATCCTGTACCATGGCGCAGAACTAGCAACTGAAGCAAGAAACGCTCACGTACGTCGCTAAGAACAACGACACATACGTATAAGTATAGCTCTAATCGTTGATCGTAGGAGAGGCGGCGAAGAACAGAAGCTGCGGTGTAAATGGATAGACGCAGGGTAGACGTGCACGTTGTACGTAGATTTGCTTAGACGCCGGAAATTTCGAGAATACCTTACAAGTTATGATTTTCCGCTTCGTCGTACAGCCGCGCTGTTTTTACAGCGAATCGAGACTTGGATTTCCAGATACGACAGCGTCCACGTGAGCAACTCGTGCAAATTCAGGGGCAATGCTCCATGTACAATCAGCTGCTGAGTCGGACCGTTTGTAAGTTAGAAACAGCGATTTTTATCGCCGGATCCGGGTGGAAAACAAAAACCAATATCCTGCACCTATCGAAAGGGACACCACGCGGCCTGCCTCGTACAAAGCCCGAAATATAAGGGGACAGAGAGAAAAAACAGAGTCCAAATAATATTTCGACGAGCAGGACTAATTGCAACAGCGTAGCATGAACGGGTAAATAAACAGCTTTGCAAATTTTCGTGACCCGAAGGTTCGAAGCAAGTCATCGCGTTTGGTCGAAAAAAAAGAGAGAAAAAAAACCGGTGAATCGGTCTACGGGATGAGATTTCGTGAGATAGTTAATGAGGGAAACGTCACGGATATCTAGATTCCTTATTTGCGTATAGCACCTAATACGTTGAACCTGACTGAAAGAGGTCGAGGTCGTCTCTGCTGCAGTTGCGGTTTCTCTTCGCACGCGTACTTGATGTGCATTCGCGGCGAACAACAAGCGTCAAACTCATACCTCGGTGTTACATAAGTGTTATTCCGTCGAATGAGGCCACTTCGTGAGGACGTCTCTGTCGAGAGTTTGAATTCTTCTGGTTGAACGCGATGAATTACTTCCGAATTTTCGAATGCCTATCAACTACGTCCAGTTTCGACACACGAATCAGTCAACTCACCTGGACATTGAAAACCAGCGGATACCGCGGAGTTATTCACTTCAATGTTTTCTGTGTTACTGCGGTAAAGAAACTGCGTTGTCAATATTGCCATAGAAAGTCCTCGTCTATTGTAAATCGTAATCATGTAACCTCGACGTTGATCGCATTGGAAGTAAAACACGAATCTCGATTCGGCGTTTGTTAAATGACTGTAATGAAATTTTATCACTTATAAGTACGACTCTCATACACTCATAGCGCGTGATGCATCGAAAGTAACTTACGAATATGAAAACTCGAACTGCATTATGCGTTCCGTGCATCTGACAAAAAAAAAAAAGTAACTTATGCTGTTATGTTCATCAGCCACAAATATATAATAATTAAAGGCCTGTACGACTCCAAAAATCATCTGATCACCGCAACGTGCCTCCGCATTAGCTTTATCGAAGTCCTCAGACAATCGTTTAAAATCATGCTGTAATCGTGCAAGTTACGGTGATTTTGACGATATTTTTTCTACTCGTAAATGTTATATGGAATTGCTGTTTGTCAGATCGCTATGAGTCGTTTCTCTATGGATATCAAAGCATCGATATCCTTGCAGTAATTATCGGTCGTATACTTCCCCTATTAATTTTTTTTAGTGTTTATTTTCATGAGTTAAGCAAATAATTGAAGGGTATTCGTGGTATAGTCATAACGCGTGACGTGCTTTTCAGTTTATTAAAAAAAGATGAAGGAAACGTTCGTACATGAATTCTCGGTATTATTTGATTATGTGTTTGTTTCGATTCCATCAACTGGAACAAACGACCGGTCTTGCGTAATCTGTCGTGAGCTGTCATTGCAGTGACTATGTATAAGTTCGATCATGTAACGACGGCGTCTTTATTTTTAAGCACGTTACACGATTATTTTTTTCTTTTCCTTTTACTTCGTTATTTTTTCAATCTCGTCAAACTAACTATACTGGATTGCTGGGCCGAATCCTGGCGACGAATCTTACCAACGATCCTGGCGTTGATTTTTTTTCTTTTTTATGAAATGACATGATAATTAATCGTGGCCTCCGTCGACGAACAGCCATACCGTAGAACAGACCTTGTCTTGTTGAGAATCAGACGAATTTATAACTTCAACATTTTAGCCGTCCCATACCTATTTGTATTGGGTACAAAGTGCGTCGGAGATTATGATTCGATACACAAATGCGAAAACGCGATGTGCTGTCGAACGAAGGGAGTTATTGACAATGGCAAGCCCGGCCCTCGGTTTGTCTCTTGTGTTTACAGTGTCGATCGAACCATTTGACGTAAGCTGCGGTTCGACAGTGTTATTGCGAGTCTCCTCTTCAGTCTTCCCGTTACGGTCGATCCTTCAACGACGCGTCCGAAATTCGGTATCGGTTAGCCAAAAAATAGAAGAAATCAAAGCAGTCGAACATCAATCGACGTCGAACTACCGTACCTATATACTTATACATGGTTACCGTAGTCGTCGGCGCGGTCGCCGTCGGGATTTTTTCTGCAGTCTGCGCAATACCGATCGGCTGCTTCTTGTCCCGCAAAATGAGAAAACGAGGTAAGTGAAATTTGCTGCTCCGCTTCACAAACTTCTCATTCATCCGATCACTCTCGCTTTTACACGTATATTATCTCTGCAGAGTCAACTACGCCGCATGCCGCGAGTGAGGCCAAGTATGCAAACGAGGAATCATTGGCGAGGCGCCACGCATCTCGACTTTCGCACCCGGTGCAACAACTATCAACACCGGGTGAACGTGAAAGTGGAAACGTGAAATCGCAGCCCGGTCGTAGCGAGAGAGGGCCGAGAATCCAAGTAAGAGTTTTCCTTTCGGGTGACTCACCGGTCGGGTCCACGGACATCGACAGTCTGGGTTATGCGTCCGCTCCCGCCTCATCTGATTTTTCATCGCTAGCACGTCGTAGGGGTTCAGGCATGGCGGTTGCAGGAGCCGAGGTGAAGAGGATGTCACTGCAGCATCGGAGGTCCGAAACAGCCGCAGGCGCTGCACCGTCGAGAAGTTCTTCATTGCCCGTAACGGCGACGACGCCGCACGCCCTTTCGAACGAGTTAGAATCCGCGTATCAGGAAGTGCAAAACGGCGACTCGACCGTACTGGAGATATCGATATGCGGAAGATTCGCGGAAAGTGCGGGCGCACCATTTGTTGAGTTTAAAGATGACGTGCCTAATTCGTCGACGCCCGAATCGCGCAGATCCAATTCTGAAGCCGTTCCCCCCCACCTCGATGAGTCCCTGAATTCTATTACGTGCTACAGAGATCCACCGGTAACCCGAACGCATGGATTTTGGAGACGAGCTTCGTTCGGTCGCGCGAAATCGCAAAAAATATACACAGCGACGGAAGAAATAGAGGTCGTAGATGCGCGAGACGGATCTCGCAGGGGTGGGTCTGTATCGCCTTGCGATTCAATCCCGCCGCTTGTCGAGGACGCGGAGGAAATATTGCCAGAAGAAGATCGAAGCTATCGGAAAGATGATAGCAGGTCGTCGTCGAGAGACGATGGAGGAGCTTACGGTCGTACTGGATGGGGAATACCTAGACGATTCTTGGAAACACTTAAAGAAGCACGAAACTTTGCAACGATCTGATTTTCGGACGATCGAAAATTACCGCCACCTTCGACCGTCGATTGATTAACATTTTTTTATGCTCGTGGATGTTACACGTTGGTTACAGTTCTTGCTTTTTACAGAGTTCATTGGACTTGACTTGATTTTGTATTCGAAATCTAGATTCTAATCGATATGACTCGGTTATCTTTTGTTCATTTCATCTTATAGACTACCGCATGTTCGATCGATCACGCGACTTGGAATCGATCTAACCAGGCCCCAGGTATCGGCATGCTGGTACCCCAGGTCTTGAGAATTTCAGCTCCTTTATTTTTTAATTTAAGTATTACTAGTTTTAACTCTAAGTTTTTATAAGATCGAATGTTATTATGTTACATAGGGTACCTGCAGTTTCCTCGAGAGTTCTAATAAATTGGAAACACCGCAGATTTGTAATAGTTGTGCATTTTTCTTGTACAGTTTTTACGCAAGAATTATGATTCGGAAATGATTGGTATACACATCATTGAACGTTTGTGCATAATAAGGATCAAGAATTGGAATTATAATGAACGATCCCAATAAAGTGTCTTTTACCAAATCGGTTTTTTATATGTACTCAACCCGACGATATTTACCAGCATTATACTGTACTCGACATTCCTCGAAACGTGAAATTTTTCTCCTATTCCTGCCACAATGACTCGATGATTTCTGTGTCTGGATTTTTTTCAAGTATTATTTTCACCCAGTTTTGCAGACGTTTTATTCCATGCAAACATTCCGGAATACTCTATATCTCCGCGGCAATAATATCGTGTTTTTCGATGACAGCTCATCCGAAAGTTTGCATACATATAAGTTTGTTTACCAGTATCTCGGTAGTTATTGAGACATGCACTGACCCCTACTGGAGAGTTTATCACCTATGACCCTCCGGAACTTAATAATCTGTTAGCGATGCCATCAACTTTCCGGTCAATCGACGCTGCTCGTAGTACGAAACGAAGCTCTCGCAGTTTTACGAAAACTTGCCCGCAATTCGCTGGGATCAATTGAACAATGTGTCATCCGATCAGCGAACGCTGAACGATCCGCATTAATTAGCCACCCCTCGGATATAAATCTAATTACAATGCGGTGTATGTCGCACTTGAATTACAAATGGAAGAAATTTTTCCGTGACCGCCTAGTTATTCTACCGTTCGATTGACTTATCCGTACAGAGCGAATAAACGAGTTTTATCTCTGAGCTATTCCAGAGCCTGCTAACCTAACTCACCTTGTTAAAATTGTTGGAATTAGTCGCTGTCCCGAAGAATAAGAAAATCACGTACCCGCGGGCTCGTTGAATCGATATAAAAAATGAACCGTGTCCATAACCGGATATCCCGGTTATAGGAGCGAACGAGTTTCGGACCGCTATCGCTTCACAATCGATCGGAAAACTATCATATCACCATACCTGAATTACAATTAAGATCTCTGGGACCGATACGATGCCTGAATCCTGTTAGCCCGAAATGTCATAAATTTTTTTTCCCCTTTGGAATTCCCGGGCCTGTAGTTTGTCGTAAGAATTTAAAATTTCTACGATCTGCCGTTTATGCATCAACGTACTACCTTTCGTTACCCATCATTCGGCACAAGAGAGCGAAGCAACGATGCAGAGAAAGAGGACATGGTGCACATTTTAATAACTGTTTCTGAGAATAAAAAAATATCCAAAGGGGAATCCTCGTTTCACATAATGTAGATTCGTCAATGACCGGGAGCCGGTCATTAGTACCATCTGCAATGAAATTCCCCCGAGGCTCGAGCGCGCGGCAACGATGATATATTATGACGCCGCCTTGTCGTTTGCTCACCTGGCCTTCGAATTACGATTTTTATCCAAGAATCATTTTTGCGAAATTAACCCGGTTGTCTCTATGCCGCTATCTTCGGTGCCGGTGACCGGGGGTTGACGACTCGAGAACGTACATAGTGCATTTCTTGGTAATCCACGACTTGCTATCCGTAGAGACGAAAAAGAGCGAGATGTTCGAATTGAACGTAGCATGTTCTACAACGCGTGGAGAATAAAGAGACTCGAAGTGGCGGGTATTCCCTTGGTCAGTATCCAGTTGCAGTCGCTAATCGACCAGATCCAGAGTCACGAGTCCGAGCAGGGCTTAAGATCAAGGTGAGATTGCGGGACACGTCGGCAGCCAAGGTCGGCTCGTTTAGTCGTGTGCGACGCACGTGTGGAGAAGTACACATACGCGGGCGTCATACGCAAGTTCCTTTTTTCGGGCACCGAGGAATCGATTCGCTCGGGGATTCCAGGGGCACATATTTATGTAATTTCGACATCGTCCGCTATTTGCATACAACTCTTACCTGTTTCGTTTACGCCCCGTTTTGTTTTCCTCATACGATCGTGGTCAAACTAGAAAAGGTAGATTTAGCTAGACCCACTGCCCGGATCTTCGTTTAGGAGAAACAAAAAACAAACATGGCCCGGAGAGATGGTCGTAGATCCGCTAGCGTCGCGCGTCGTCCAAGTATTTTTTTTCCGCGTTCTAGAGCACTTTTTGTACCTATGAATACAGAATTCCTGTACCACGATGATTTATATCGAACGGCAATTAGCCACAAGCCTCGACGGTTGATGTACAAAGTTTAATTCAGTTTAGTGTGCACCTGTACCTATAGTGAGTATACCTATACATAGCCGTGTTTAGAATCATCCGCTACTATTGGTATTTTAACCGCGATCGTGGATAGAAAATAATAACTAATCATGATTCGTTTTAATAGCTTGTAAGAACGCGCGCACTTTGCCTCATAGTTATGACTTTACTCGCCAAGAATTCGTGTAATTGTAGATTCGGTAATAATCGATCATAACGCAATTGATTATAAGAATTAGACTCACCGATCACGCGTCTTCGAAGATCCGCGATGACGACGATAGGAACGACTATGAAAAATATTGAAGAAAAATAAATCGAAGCAAGGCGGGACTGGATACGTGTTCGTAACGTGGCTGTAAAAATAAAAAAATCAATTACTACGAGTCGTACCGAACGGAACTGATAAAAGAAATAAGAATGGTAATAAAAAATTATAAACTCATTCACTTGTCTGCAAGGTGTGTCGGCATTGATCAACGAAGGTATATCACAACCGGTGTACCCACGCCAATATTTATTTTGCTTTTTTTTAATTTTTTTCTCCATCTCAACACACGTGCTACTTGTTTTGACCAACAAGATCGGTTCACCAATTTCATGAAACTGCTGCAGTCGGCTATCGATATCTCGATCAATAAAGTACACGGTGCGATTAAAAGTGCATCGTCGCGAATTCGAAATAAACTGTGGGTGGTTTAGTAATTTTAATCGTGAATCGAATAAGCGCTCCATGCAGAAACAGCATGCACCTATGATCGAGGCAAATTATAAGCGAACTAACCGTGATTATAATACTGCGATAGCATTCCGATCTTGACGGTCGGACAACTAAAGTACCTGCGCAATTAAAATAGTTCCCGTGCATAGTTTCTCCGTCTATTCCATACACGTAGATTCTCCGAGCGTTGAAAAGAAACTTGATTATCGTGGAAAAAAAATCTATGAAAATTCCTTTGCAGAGAGCTGGTAAACAGAATCTACAAATGTTACCCGGTACAATTGTTGCGGAATCTAGGTATGTAATGTCCTGTGTGTAATAAAGGTATGGGCTGTGTAGAAGCGTCGCTGCTCAACTATACGCGTACCTACATAGTATATATTCGCCTAGTGATTTTCAAATACTTTCCTGGTATATGTTGAATAATTCACACGATCGTAACTCCGGTCTGTTCATCCGAATATCATTCAGTTTCAAAGTCCGCTGCGGCAGCATCGCAAAACGACGTCAACGAGTGTCTCACCTGCACACCTGCACACTCGTGATAGAGAACATGGCCAGACAAACTGTCCGGAGATATCGACACATACGCGATAATCCAGATGCTCGAGTCATTGCAATTGTCAGCGGACCGAGTTTTACTGTACTTGCTATCCTACCTGAATATATTATACAAATGAAAGCAACTATATGGCTATCCGACAGCCTTCCGGAGCTGTCGTAGTAACTCACTTTTTTCATGGGTGATGTAGATTAGCGAAGCCGCAGGGAACGGCACGTGGTCTTCGTAGTCAGCAGGTTCACGTCGCCCTTGGACACCCTACGATAAATACGAAAGAACCGGCGGAGTTTACAACAAGTCGACGACGACGCCAGCTTTTTTACCGTGCATGGGAATTTTTCAGGGCAACCTCGATCCAGTGGCAACTCATAATTGAGTTAAATCTTCGAAAATCTTATCTTTTGCATTTCTTTGCGATACCGAACCTTCGTCTGCGTGTCTGTTGTAACTTCGTTACAAGAATTTATGGAGTCTCGAAGTTACAACGGAAACTAGGGTCCATGTACCGATTACAAAAACCTCGTGTAAGGCGTAACACCGCCTCGGGACCCGGTTTGACCATCGTTAGAATTGTTACGTTGACGTAGATACAACGTCAGATCCATCCACTCTCTAGAGCGGATAATTTTTTCCTCTCGATTTTTTTCTCCGCTACGGTACTAAATTATTTCTTCATTTTATCCGCATTGCGATCAACTTGGCGTTACAGAATAACGTGCGTAAGAACGTTCGCCTATTCGCCAGACTCGAACGGCTCGTGTGGGTCAATCAGCGATCTTAGCAAGCCCCTGAAGCCAAGAATTCCGCCGAGCTAATGAAAGGTTGGCCGGCCACTCGTCCTTGAACTTACGGATTAATTAAGACGTTATTTTGGTCGTTCGTTGGTCCGGAAACAGCACAGCAATCGAAGCGAACCGGTCGCCTAAACGCCATTTCGTCCCCTCCAATTTTCTCGTTTTCACCGCACGCGGTAGGCGTAGTTGATTTTTTCAGCGAAATTTGATTAACGGGTAAATTACAATAGACCCGCGGATGCGGTTCAGATACGCTTAATTATTGTGGAAATACCCGGGATTCGCGAAAGGTTCCCCGCAGTGATCGGCGTGATCCTTCAACCGATAGATTTGGAGCTCAGATCACGATTAGAGATAGGGCCTTTTCACCTTGCGAATTGCTAATCCTTTCACCTCGGTCAAGGCAACCGAAGAATGGAGCACCGATCACACCATCAAGGATTTTAGCTTCTAGGACTCTATCGGGAACAGTCTTCTGACTACCTTCGCATATCGCTAAGGTTCATCGACAAGGAAAAGCGTATCAATTATTCGATCGTAGTAATTCGGAGAATAACTCGCGGTACGTGGGTTTTGATTTTTCCAGGATTAGCGAGAAATTCGCTACGGAGTATAGGTCGGTAGTATGTTGCGATTCGTAGCTATTTTGCATTTCTGCCGATAGCTTCCGCCAAGGAAAAACAATTTTGAAATTACGCTTCGCGGAACGGCGGCACGATAATGTAAGACTGTATTACAACGAACAGTGATTCATGCTGCTCCGATTAATGTATCGGTGATACGTGGTCATAATACATAGTTAAAGACGAGAGCGGACATTCAATGATAATTGTGACTCCGGGCGTTGTGTTTTACCAGCCTCCGTTCCGCGCAATGATTAATATGGGTGACAGCTGGCGATATTATGACGTTATCTCGGTCGCTATATTGAATCGGAATTACCGGCCCAACTTGCATGAGGATTTATGGGATTCACCTCGATTATTGAACAGACTTACACGATTTACCTCGCTCATCGTATGGATCTCGATCACGGCGACTTATGAATTAACCGTTTCAGTTAACGAGCGATCGGAACCTTCCAACTATCGTATGAAACTTATACCTGATCGTCGGCTCAGTTGTCGGCCAACCAATTATTAACCGATGACTGAGCCTTTTTCAATCGCCGAGCGTCATAGCACGAGCGGCAATCACGCTACCGTCCCGAGTTGTACACGTAGTACCATTGGATTTATTTTTGAATCGGGGATATAACGTGCAGATATAATTACTTCCCGCTGCTTATGGACCATTTTAGCATCTTGCGGCAACACGCGGATAATCTCACATTGTGTAACAAGGCGACGAATTTCAGTTAATATAAATCGTTCCCCCACATCAATCTCGGCTCGCTCTGACGTACTACGCTGCTAGCCGTGGACGTCGACCGGTCTGGTCCTTCCCCGGGCGGGAGCACCGCTCGACGCCGAGTTCATCATACGAACCTTGAAGATCGGTGATCGAGATAGATAGATCAGATCGGAGATACGCTGGCGGAAGGAGAGACGTTGCTCGGTCGCGAGCGATTGACGAATCGCCGGATATAGTCTTACGTTTAGATATTGGGATTTCTTTATTCCGCGGACAAATAGGTAATCGTATGCGATCTTTCGCGGTGTAAAAAAATACTCAGGACCCGAAAAACCAAGTATTATGCTACGAGGTATCCTTCGGAAGGAATGAATCGGGTACATTTGCACGGGAATAGGAACTCGACCAAATCTGTTATCGATCAGTCGCGGAGTTGGTCTGAGCTGTGGAGATTTTCGAATCGACCCAACACGTATATGTTTTTCGATTAATTACAATATATAATTGGCTGGTGATTTGCATTTCTTTGTCCCTTTGTCTCTGCCTGGTCTAGGCAAGGTCATCCGGCATATGTCCGTCACGTGTTATTATATCACAGATCCGATGTGATTTGTAAGTTGAGAATTCCGATTCCAGTTCGTGAGCCGCAAGATCTCACCTCATTGTAATAATTCGGTATCTAATATACTTTACCCGCGCAAAGTTTCTTCCCCCGAATCGCGTGCGTCCCCTGCAGAGGGGCATGAAAAAAAATAAAGGATGAATCGTTCCGCATCATCGGAGGGAAGTCAAACGCGTAAAGGGAACCGTGTAAATCTTTTTGATGGATCATATGGTGCGGCGGCAATGTAGCGGTGACCTTTCCTTATATCTTCGCGAGATCCTGTAATCGATAATATCACCGATATAAATCTGATGGCAAATCTCTGCTCCGCGTATACGACACCGATAGTCTGACGTATGAATACATTATAACTCTAATCGTAAGCCCATCATTGGGCGCTCGGTGGTTCGATCCAGAAGTACCCCCGCTACTCCTACAACTTCGTGATGCCGGCTACTTCTAATCCATTATTCATAGATCGAACGCCAATTATTCAATTATCTGATTAACACCGCTACGAGACACGCACACCCCCCGGCTGGTTTTCGCCCTTGAATAAGTCCTCGCTTCCGCCTCCGTCCGCGCGGCAGGGATAAACAGCAGCAGTCGACCGACCATTAAACGGTGTAATTGTCGTCGATGCAACTAGCGATAGGATTTAACTTGGACATGTCGAGTACGTAACCAGTGTCACTATGTTATTTTTAGAGCAAAACCTGCGACGCGGCTTCAAAAGCATCGCGATAAAGGAGATGGAAATCTTGAGAAACTGTAGATCATATTGGCAACGAAGAGTTATATCCGCGAAAAGGAATCACGGTCACGTAGCAGAGATTGGAACGGTTTTCCCATCCCTGCAACACTGTCGCGGATTGAAAGAATTCCGATTTATTTCTCATGTTTTATATATATATTATACTCCCGAAAAACTGACATGAGGCCAACCCAGAGTTCAGCGATTCCACATTGACTTACAGATGATTCGACGACGAGCTGAAAATAATCTCCGTAACTGCAGCCTCGAGAGACCCGTACTCTGTTGCTCGAGCAGGTGTTACCGCTGATGAAATCTTCAAATGAACGATGAAAATAGGGGCAACGATCAGTCGCAATCGATAATCTGTATACTCACGCGGTCACCGTGCAAGTGGATTATTTCGCGAAATTGTTGAGAAGAGTCGTAGAACACCTTCGCGGCGATGGTATCGTGAGAGAAGCGTTGTTTCAAAGGTCAAAAGTATCTTTCGAATCGTCGTGAAGGTGACCAACATATTTTAGTGAATCGACGTAACGAATGTTGACTTTTTTACAATTATTTTATCATCAATCAACACTCCTCGGGAATGATTTTAGCTCGATTCCGGAGCGATTCGTTTTTGCCGCAAGACTCCGCTCGACATACTTACAGAGTTTCAGGGCGATGCGTTCGTCGTACGTCGCGTGCAACGAACCACATGTTGTTCGTTTCTGTATTCCTATGAACTATTCAGAACTACCTGATAGTTTAATTTTTTTTACCGCATCAACGACGTACGAGGAAGTTACGAAGCAGGTTTATGTTGATATTTGTACAGGTGAAAGGCCTCCACGTTTCTATAATATAATAAACATCAAAATTATTATAATCGGTTTCGATTGCATATTGTACACTCACTTTATGTAACGCCTACGTACACGGAAAGAAATCTTTTCGCCAAGGGGTTAAAACCAATCTCCCTGTATCGGCTGAAATATTTCTCGGCAAGCGAAATTCGTTGCCCTAGCTATTGTTTGCTGTCGCAACACCTTTGTTTGGCTACTGCATCTAACTCGTTGCTACTGCCGTGACCTCCCCCCCCCCCCGCACTCCCCACTCCGGGGTGATAACATGATGCGAGTTTCTCTGCAAAACTACGTTCTGCCGCAAAGACTGCGAGACTAGATCTTCGAACAGTTGCGCTGTCTATTTGTACGTATATACCCTCGCCGCGAGGAAGAAAGTAATGACGGCGTAATACTTGGCACGATGCTCGATGCTGCCTCTTTTCATTCGGAGAAACAGAATCCGCAGTAACTGCGCAGCATGTCGTCAATCCGTCTGTTTATTTCGTTGGTCATGCCTTAATCGCCGGATCATTATCCTGCGAATTCCCAGCTCTGCTTAATCGGCAATCAATAAAAGAAAGAAAAATCTTGAGCGAGTCGGTTTAACCCGGTACAAGTGCAGCTGACGATGAGGGGATATCGGGGAAACGATTGTTTGAGTGATTTTGTCATTGCTATAAGAACCGACAGCCCAGATGAACCACGGTCCGATCGAAGGCCAGGATTAAAGGTGATTTGCGGAGAAGGACTTTACGGTTGAACAACTCAGCCTGTCTATATTGTCGCCGCACTTGAATAATTCCGAGGAGTGTGACCGAATCGTCTATCGCGCTTTCATATAGATTCGGCTTTTTATCATCGGGCAATGACAAAGATCATGCGATCCGCCTCGTAAATCGACCAATTGAATACTTTTTTTCAGTTTCAGCGGCGATCCACACCGTCTTCTACGAGTCATGCATCCGTCCAAAGCTCGCCGAGTTTGTGGGTCTACGTTTCGTCGTGCGAGGCTACGATGGCCACCTGTAAACAAGAAAGGACCGAGGCACGGGCGGATGGGCGATCACCTGTCCGATGCGTGACTTTGACAGTCAGTTGTCAAGCAAAAGAGTTTTACCCTCAAGGTTTACAAATCATGTCGACCTTAGAAAAGTTCTTAGAATTCATGAGAGCGTGTAAAAAATCATCAGCTCATATATTTGGATCGGCGACTCGAATGACCAGACGTGTGAATTTTTTCAGTTTATTTATTCAACTGGTTCTGGTTAACCGAGTAATATTGATCGGGTCGAATGAATCTAAAATATATCGAAGCAAGTAGGATCACTCGATCATTGCCTCGTATGAGCGAACTCATCGCCGCAGCTAATAAAAAAGCGATTGCATCAGCGACGAGTCAGCTACCGGTATAATAATTATCAGCACAAAAGATTCGCATCCAGTTTTCGACACATCCGAACGGACCTTACCTATACACATCGTTACCACCGTGAGCTTGGTGCACCAAAGCAAAGACAGACAATACATGTCTAATTGTTTACTACCAGTAAGTTTCACTAGGCCAGGGTCCGATCAAACAGAGCATGACTTCTTCATTTACGCAAGAGTTTGGAAACAACCGCGTTGCCGTTAATTACCGATAAAACATTAATCGCAGCTAATCGATTCCTGATTTTTCAAATTTTACTGTACAATAAATATTTTTATTTGCGACAAGATCAACGTAATCATTTGCCTAAAATGCTAATGATTATGTGAACAAAATTGCAACGTTAAAATAAACCACACAAAGATTTTGCCCCGATGGGATTATGTTGTACAGCATGACCCATAAATTAATACAGAGTCGTACCGTGACGATACAACGATACTTTTTTTCATTGATTACAGTTATGGTGGTGTTATAAATCACGGCTGACATTAATGTACGATTTTAGACTGCAGCGAAACGAGTTATCACGTCCCGTCGTCCTGTTAATAGCCGCGGTGTCAAACTCTGGTACGTTCTCTGCCATGCACTTATGATCAATTAGCTTTCACACTCGCGCGCTTTAAAAATCAAATCAAGAATGAAACTCTTCCACGATAAAATGGAACCGTAATTTACCCTTGGTATCTAATTGTACCCACAATTAGTCGTGACGCGACGGTCTAAGTATTTGCATTTACACAGGTGAGTGGAGCACCAGCTCTACTTGAATTCGCGACAAAGAAATGAGAAAAAATCGAAAAATTCTCAAAAACTTCCCGTGCTACGGTGTGTTAACTGAAAGTGAATGAACTTCCACGCTTCCGGAATTCATAACGTCTTCCTTATGAGTATATATTGCTTTACGTGCGTCACAACGCGCTCGCATTTCGTTCATTCACAAAACTGCTTCGTTCGATCTAAAAATACAAGTTTCTGATTTGCCATTCACGAGTGTAGCTTTTTATTTTTACCTCAACAATTTGTTGTAATTTCAAGCTTCGAGCAAGGAATTACATAATTACCGTCCAAACGACGCGAAAGTTGCACTTTTTAGTCTGAATTTTGCACGTAGGTAGTAGTCCTACGATTTAAGACCCGTAATCCCACCACTCACTTGCCTTTTTCCTTCTCTCTGCTACCCTTTTTCTTCCTCTGCTATTTTAAGATCCTCGCTACTTTGAATGCATTTGCTAGAACTCGGTACCTCGGATCCATTAACTCCTCGTACTGTTCCCCCCATACTCCCCTGGTGAGTAAATTGAACAGAAGTAATTCGCTTTATTCACTAGCCAATTGCTTAGAAACGGTTGTCGTCGAGAAAACCGGTGAAAAAAAGAGCGGACGTGACGTCAGTGCTCGCGAGGACACGTCGACTACGTCAAGATTTTTAAATGTAAACGCTTGCAGCAGGAAAACGAGTGCAGGGAAACAAGTTGCAACAAAAGAGATGGGCAAACCCCGTGGACTTTCCTCAACCGATCTCAACGTCAGGACGCATCCATTTCATTAAGCGGCATTGCGATCGATGACGCAGTCCTGGCCAGCTTGTCCAGGCAAGTCTTTCTACGTGGTCATAAAGTGACGGTACAAGTCAATCGACGATCTGCACCAGGCTTTCGATGAACTCGTATTGCGTCTGATTTCTACGAAAAGCAGTTTATAAATTCAGGGGGAATTCCACATCGGAAATTTATCCAATGATCGATTCGGTTCTCTTTTATTGTTAAGAGCGCAGGTTCTATATTATACGAGTATGTATTTAATGCACCGACGCGGTAGCGTAACGTCGTCGCGATGATCGTGATGAATATCGAAGTCTACGACCGAAGATAGCGAATGTTTCAAGAATTTTTCATTTTTCCATTCTCATTTCGGGGGATGTCGCTATGGGCTTCGATTCCGTCTATCGGAGATGAATTTGAAGTACGTTACTCGCCGGCATATGGTGATAATTCAAAATCCTTCTGGCTGATTGACCGAGTGTTCTTCGCGTCACTACCACGCAAAATTCTGCGCAAACAATAGGGTATACCACGGATAGCTCGGAGGCACGTTGTCGAGATGGAGTGCGGGGTCGTCACCCGCGATGTTTGTAAAATTGTCGCAAGATTTACCTTTTCGTGTGGCATTTCGAAAGCGAAAAGAATCGTACGTTACTTGGTACCTCGAACGCTCGACTAATTTTTTCCAAGCAACGAAATGCGGACCATGAAACCAGCTTCCAATTCCGAATCCAAATCGCGTTTAGTGCAGTTTACACCGAGGCATGACACCGAACCGACCGATCTTTGCGCGGTCTCAAAGATCATAAGATTGTATTTGTCCTTGGGACGGAGAACAGGTGGCTTTTCTTCTACGATTTACGATTCCGTCGATTCCCTTTGCGATTTATTCTTAGACCTTCAGATTTGATCGCCGCTTATCGAAGGCCTATGGCCCCTACCATATCCAGCTGGGTATTGATCCATCGCAGCGCACCCGTGCAATCCGTGGTCGAGCTCGAAACATACGGTAAAAATTTTGACGGACTGCTTCGAGCTCATGACTTATGAATATCTTGGGTAAGCGATTCACAACGCTTATCCATCGGGTGAGAGCTCTTTTGAATTTCACTCGTACTTTGCCCGGACTCCTCACATCTTCGAGGCTCATGACCCCTGATTCGAAGCCAAACCGCTCTGTTATACAAGCAAACGAGTCCCTCGATCAGATGTACTACGAAGTGGATACGCGCGTATACAGACTCACCTAGATTCCAAGAAACTTCCAACCGCATTTTCTCGATTCTCTGCATTGTACTTCGAGGCGCGTGCAATAGGTCAGAATTTCCAACCCGAGGGTTTTTAATGGAATAAGGGTGTTTCAAAAATGAATTTCATTAAGTTCCGGCCGGAAGCGACGCAGGTGCAGTTGCATATTATGGAGAAATTACGGATTAAAGTAAAGTTAGAAAAGGTCAGTGCGTAGATATGTATAAATGATCATACAGTGGCCGCTGCGGCTCAGTTTACCTTCACAGATGTGAAGAAATAATTTATCGCCTGTACATCTGGTATCCTGCATTCACATGATACACTTCGTGTCTTTAGTTTGCTCATTAACTTTATGAATCATACGAGCGTTTTCAAAAGTCGTACTCGTGATCGATAAGCATTCGCGTACCGGCGCGGCATTCGAAAGGCGTGATCATCAGGACGGATAAATGTAAAACAAAACGATGAAAATTATTCATAAATTCGCCAGCAAATTAATGGTCGGTATAATGTAAAACGGAGGATAACGGCAGGTAAAATCGTTCACCGTTTCACAGCTCCTTGATTGATCCACAGTCCGTATTTGCAATCGAAGATAGTTGGATGTGATTGTAAAATTACGAAATGATCATTTTCATTGCGCCTGAGACTCAATGTCGACGTAATTCGAATCACCTAATCATATCTAGGCGTATACGATGCATGCAATTGAGAATCGAGTTTGCGCCGGGAAGCCGCTACTTTCATTACCGATACCGCAATTGAACAATGAATAAAGTAACTCGAATATTTACTATCACGTTACCTGCCATTGCGTGATTCATACGCTCAACATACAATTAAAAAACCATTTTTATATACCTTTGGTTTATTACGGAATAATTAACATATTCCAGGCGTTCTGCTCATAGCTGAGATCCTCATATTCAAGGTTTCAGTGCACGATTGATTTATGTTGAGGAAATAATTATATGCTATTGTGTTACGTTATTCGTACGATATCGGTGATTATGCCAAATTCGATTTTGCTTCTTGTGTAGAACGCAACACGTCGCCCGGCGGATTTTTTTCTGACTTTCGAGCTTCTCATGCATCCAGAAAAATGATGAATCGGGCTCACTGAGTGAAACTGACGAGCGATACAATGAGAAATAAACCATTTCCGTGGCTCATTTCGTTGCCACAAGATCGGCAATTCGGTACTCGTTGACGACCTTTATCCACCGTACTTCCGTGATCATTCTTATAGCAATTAGTGTCATGAAATCACAAGAGCGCGTCATCGCCTCGCTTTGACGGTTAACAAAGTCCTGCGATATCTGAAAACTCAGAAAGTAAGGTCATTCGAGGTGTAGAGCAGAAACCGCCGGTGGAATGACAAATCCGAGCAACCGGTCTCCAGTTCAGCTTCGAAGCAGTTCCTCGTATCTCACGCAAGATTATTATTATTCAAGTGGTCAAACCTCCCAACAAGAATTAAAATTAGTCCGACACTCCTCCGATTGTAGGGATCGACGAGCAATTCTAGTACAACGAGTTTATTTATAATCGGAATTCATAAGCCCGTTTGTGAGCGAGTATCCATAACGGCACGTGACTCCACGAGAGCAGTAGACCTGCTCCACTAATAAACATTGGAAAAATTATCTAACTGCTCACAAAACCGCCCTGTGCAAATCTATCGCCATACTTGGGATCTTGCAATGGTAGGTATAAACGGACGATCTAAAGTTTCGATATTTTAAATAATAAACCGCTGCTACAGCAACAAAACTTGACTCGGCGATCAGCAGAAGCCGGAAGTCAGATTTTTGATACCTTGACATGCCCCGATACGCTGTAGTGCAAAAGTCTACGCCGATCGAGATAAGGTAATGAATCGTGGCAACGGAATTTCCTCCACATTGTCGGCGTGACGTGAAGCAAGTGCCAGTCAGTCTCGGCTCCTAGCAAACCGGGCCTCAGACTGGAAGTGGCAAGAGCGAAAGACCTTGATACTTGAAAGGATACAGATCTGTTGTCCGGACTCTGCAGGCGTTCAGCCACCGTCTTTACTCTCACCTCATTTGACCATACGATATCACATGGTACCAATATGTCATGTCATATCATATCACGCCGTACCTCCACATCTTATGCCTAAAAATTACCGGGATAATTGTCAATATATTTTATCGATCATCGATGAGACACATATCATTGCACACCCCGAGGATGGCATAACTCCGCGATGTGAAAACGCTTCCATTCTACGCATATAGGATATTTTTCAGCAATTCGACCATGGATTCTTAACATTTTCATAGTACGAAGAAATTGGCGAACCGACCACGACCCAAGTTAGTGGTTAACCATCGCAATAATGTCAAAAGAGACATACCTTTCAGACTGCATTTATATAGATTTATAATCATTCGGTTCGCGTTTTCTTCGGAATTTTCGTGTTTTTAGATTTGAAAAAAAAGTGAAACAATCTGCGCCACGGTGATCTCAATGTTATTCATATACTTGCATTGGGAGTGCTCTCTTACATTAGTCATGAGAAACAATAATTGCGATTAATCCTAGGTTTCGACTCCATGCCGTTCTAGCTGATCATTCGAATGATCGCGATCGATAGAAACGTCCAGATGCTTCGGTGATGCTGTTTTGAAAACGGACAATCGAGGAAAACACTGCACACGATGTAAATCGCACGTCGTCTATTATCGATAGAAATGCACATTATATTCATAGGCGTACGAGTGACTTTGAGTCTCCTGTAATCGGTCTAGGTATCTACGCGAAAATCGTCCGAAGCACGAGGCGGCATAGCTTTTATCGTGTGTTTACAGCGGCGATCGGAGAAAGAATTATTTTTTCCGTCAACTGTGACTGCCGTTGTCTCCGATCGATTTGAATAAACAGACCCATAGGTAAGTGATATGTGGAATTCCCAAGGCTAGAGGTGTAGTAGCTTTTTAGCACTGTATCGATGGTATTTGAGGAGGGAATAGATGATCGCGGATATCGATTTCTCTTCTATTTATTTTCAATCGTATGCTCGGCAATTATTATACCCTCACACTCTAAAGGATTTGAAATCCATGTAACAGTGACTAAAATGTTTGATGTAACACAACATTAACGACGGCCTTTACTACCGTTGAAATATATTCAAGGAAACTGATCGCCGAGATTGTTTGCTGGCGAGTTTTGATGGCGTAAGGCAATGGAACGCGCGCGGTTCCTGATGTTCCAGATTTTTTGCCTTTCCTTCTTCCTCTTTGATTATCAGCGTCAAAAATATACGAGTCAACGGGACGTTAGTTCGTCCCGACTCACCTCCGTTACGATAAATGTGGTCCGTTTAGAGAAAACCCTCCTAACTATAATACGTACGAGACGGTCCGCTGATATTTCGCAAAGTTTTCTCGCGGACCAAGTATCCGCGGTATTTTAGTAGGATGGCTGGATTATGGAGATGATACGTGCCTCCGCGATACGTTGATCGACACAGAGATCAGCGCTTTTTCCTCCTCTATCGGACGCATGACGTCGGCACGAGGAAAACCAAAGTAACTGTTCCATCAAAGATGGATAATGAAAAATAGGCAAGAAGGGAAAAAGGCGAAGAAAATAAGTGTTACGGATAGACGGAGATTCACGATTGGGGGAAACGGGATGCAGAGAACCGAAGCTGGAGCTGGCTCGGGGCAACCGCAGGCACCCGCGGGTCCTCCGAAGCTTAAGAAACGCGCCCATGAGTCACTCAGGTTGCCCCCAGCTCACAGGATCTCCCAGGTCTCGACCAATCGGATTGCTTCTTCACGAACGCGCCGTCGCAAGTCAGGTTACGAAACGCGGGAGCACCGCGTGTCGGCGTCGCGGCGCCGCAGGGCCGTCGGACACGGACACCCGAAACCCTGGTGGGGGGCACCCCTGACCCCAGGAGTCGCGGTGAAGGGAGGCAACGTTTATATGCTGCAGCGAACCGCCCCAACCGCACATTCGCTCGTTCGCTTCGTTCGAAGGCAAGCTCGTAACGCTCGAGATTTTGGAAACCGTGCGGAGTATTTGGAATTTGGTATCACCCTGCGACAGACAAGCAACAGTCACTGTTTGTGGTCGTAACATAAGTTCTTAGACATCCGCGTTTTGATTGACTGTTAACTACGGTTATTTCAATATCCTTAATCGAGCCAACTTTGAGATCGGCAGTGAATCTTCACGAGGAGTTCAGGCCGAGTAAATTGAGGGAGTTTGCGTTCAAGTTTCGGCAACAAAAGTCTCATTCTTTACACCCGTGGCAGCGAATTTGCTGTGAAAACTTCATTCTTTCATAACTTTGTATTTCGAACCGTGAGAAGTTACCAAAAAACGTGATGATGGCTGTCGCTGCTGCTCAAAAGAACCGTGAAATGTTCGCCATCAAGAAATCATACAGCATCGAGGTATGTAGTGCGCCACCCCTGACAAACACCCATGATCGAGATGTGATACGCGCGGCTGCCCGAGCTCAGCATCCTTGGGTTTGGAAAAATGAAATTGATCGATGAAACGATTATATTATTTCCTTGCCGTTGAATCACCTTCGGCTAGTCCGCCCGTAAATTCCCACGTTTGAGCAATCGAATGAGCTTGTATCCTCGTCGGTGTCATTATTCCCAGTTTCGCGGAGACTTCGATTCGACGACGGTGCGCTTATATTATTCCGTCAGAGGAACGGTGCCGCCAAATTTATCGACTGGATTCGGTTTTATCTGAAGAAACTATGTCTTTTCAAAATTTCAAAACTCATCCAATTATATATCCTACCAAATTTTTATATATACGGTCAAACTATTTAAGAGAACTAGAATTTGCTGATTCCTGTAATCCGAGTGCCGATTGGGCTAGGTCAGACATCCAGATAAGAAGAGTTGCCGATATACGAGCAAAGGCATTAGAAAATTACGTTACCGTAGATCAAGTGGCAATTTCGATAAACGGGCTCTTCCAAACCACGTTTGAACTTGAGGAAAAGAATGTTTATTTATTCAATACCTCCAAAGATGGTCGCGTCAACCGCGGCAATGAATAATCAAAACATGCATACAGCCGCTTATATTTATATCCGATACACTGGACACGGGATAGGACAAGGTTGAATCATTTGAATAATACGCTAATTTAATCACGGCTGGTGGATATTAATTTGTACGATCGAAGCTAGGTCACTCAAAATTTTTTCATCGGTTATTGCCGACTATTCACGGCCGAGCGATCGTACTTTGTTCAGGTATTTTATCCACCTCCTGTTAAAAATAACATCGGTCTCTTGGTTTTTTGATTGTCTGTACCGGTCGATAAGTGCAACAATATTTTTCCAACATTCACGATTAATACGGCGAGCTTGCGTCACCGTGGTGCAAAAACTACAATTAATTCGCATCTCGCGAAGCTTTCGAAGTTCGACGAGTCAATTCGAGTCAAGTTCACTCGGAAATCCAAGGACACTAGATAGCGTTTCTTCGGTTCCCCTCTTTCCCCTTCCGATCTTTCGAACATTCCCAAACATATTGGTGGGCCGGTGTCCTTGCAAAAGGTTCCCAAGCTGGATGTAAAGGTGAAGGTGATTTTAGATTATAGTAATATCGCAAATAGTTGGCTTATAGGATCTAATTATCGATTGAGAAATCGGTCGGCCTTGTGGACATGATAATTATGAACGCGTTATAATTATTAAACCAAAGTGATTGTAACTGAGAATCACTGCGGAGACCCTGAACATTTGAACACCGTTATCCTGTCGGAGGCTCGTCGCTCATATGCCTCTATTCGATCTCGATGATTATTTATTGCCCATGAATATTATCCGCGCACATCAAAATGCGGATAGAAAATTATCATCAATTGTCCGCAGAATGCAGTGCGACCGCCTACAACCCGATCGGCGATAAACGATTAATTCTTACGATCTACGTATAACGCACCGGGTGCGATTACGAACCAATGCTTATTGTAGTATGTCTCACTCGCAGCGTGTGATCGGTAAAAATAAATTGCATGCAGACGAGATCTTTGCACTAACTCGGACTTCGCGATTTCGTTCATGCGGAAAATTTTATATCCCAGCTATTATCGTGTACCTGATTTACTCGCTCGCGCCTCCATCGACATTTATTATAGAGTTGATTGTGTCACGACGGACACGCGACAGCAGTTTTACAATCTCTGATTTGCGCGGCATTCCCTCGCTCTTACACGGGCTCTTTAAGGGTAATAGGGTGAAGGTAGCCGACTCATGGCGATAGTTAGTAGGCGATAGAACGAGGAAAGAAATGGAACGAAATCAAACCGAAAACAATAAAGCCATCCGATGAAGTCCTCGAGCGACGCAAAGCAATCCTCGGGAAAAAGGAGACCCGACAAAATATCCGGACTCGGTCGAACTCAAGTTCAGTAACTGAATTGTGTAGATGTGTCCGCAGTTTCATTGCCAAAGCGATTATTTAGACAGCCAAGCGATAGGTGATTTTTCGCGTTTATTCTAAAATTCTTCGTCTAATGCTGCAGAATAGACGCGAGCATGAAAAGTTAAAAATTATCTGTGTTAAAAATGAAACTGAACCGGGTTCCCCGTTGATATCAAGGTCTTCTCTTCTCGACCTAGCCTAACGACGCCGGCGATACATATCGCAGGGTTGCTCAAGGTCTGGGACGGCATTCCTATGGTCAACGATTTGTTTTGATCGATGTTTCCTCGCGAAACTTTTTCGTTAAGCTACACTTCACCAAAATCGGCGAGAATGAATTCTGCGGCAATCGGTGATGTATCGCGCACCTGCAGGAAGAACGGAGCGCGGAGACGCTGATGCGGTAACAGAGATAATAAAAACGGATTCAGTTCGAGCTAGGAGATGACCTGCATTACGCAATTGCGTCGCCACTCATCGGACGGGCATTCGACCGCGAAGTACTTGGCCCAGTTTACGTATGCGTTGAAGAATTGCTAAACGTCATTACCTCGGCTGATCCGTGCCAACCATACGGCTCGTGAAATTATAAGAAACGGACTTGTTTTCAGACGTCAGCTACGCCTGCGGTATTCTCTCGCGCAATTTTAAGGCCAAAGGAAACGCTATAAGTTGAATCGAAAATTCTTGTCTTCTCGAGGTACAAACGCAAGGACAACAAAACCGCGTTATAGTGCGCTCAGTTTATTTTCCAGGCTCCGAGTATCGTGGCTGCATTAGCCCTGCAGCGATAACCGAGCTTACACTCCCCCGTGGGTAGTCTTTGTGTACGATCAGCCTTTTCACTCCCCTTTCGGAGTCAGGTCGACTTTGTACCTGTCAAAGTATATTAGTTCATTTCCGATCCTTCAACCTCAGGATACTTGGTCAAAGAACAAAGTTTCGCACTCGTCTTTCTTCAGACTTTACACATTCCTTCGAGCGTTAAGTCGGCGAATCCGTCGTCGTCGTTATCTTAATGATCCCCGGAAGGAAAACGAACTCCCAGATTTTTATTCATCTTACAATCGGATAGAATGTGATCCCTGTGTTCTCCTCGCCCTTAGTTATTGCACAGTCATTTGACGCACGTTATCGATGCGCTGTATCAATTCGCCAATTATTCGGTGTGATATTCAGTATTCCATTGAACGCTGTTTCAGAATGGTTATCCAGCACGCCGTCGTTCCCTCGTAGACGACGCAAGATTCGAGACTTTGGTTGTCAAGCAAACGAAGCAGTGCGTACTCGAGGAGGCTCGCCAGCGGGCCAATGGTAAGTTTCCACCGATCGCTATTTGCGCCTTTTTTAATTACTTGTTTTGCATCCTGCATCGTGAGCAACGTGCTGCATTCTCTCGATGTTATCAAATGATTCGTTCTCTTTCCGAGGCTCGCTACTCCGTCAACATCCAATATTTTTAGTAGAGATTCTTCTGCCGATTTATTTTGCAACGTAGATAGCTAATTATATTTTATGATTTTGCACGTTCGTTTTTGCATGATTTCTTTTTGCCAATTGATAGACTCGAGCGCAGATCAGGCGATCGTTTGCTCACAGGAGCAACAGCCGCAAGACGACGAGCAATACAACGATGCGTCATCAAGCGACGACGAACAGGTGGAAACGCTGACTTGCGCCGCCCAGGAAGGAGGTAAATTCAACATTTGGATTGATTTTTTCATTATTTTGGCACGATATGCATGTCTGTTCGAAACCAACCCTCGTTTATTTGCCTTGCAGAAGCCAAGGCTGAGGCGTCCTCGTCGGATAGCGAAGGCAAACCCGATGACGACGGTAAGTGCCCTTAATTCCCGTAATATGGCTACGCGCCTCTGCTGCTTGCACTCACTTCTGAAATGCCGCCACAGCAGTCAGGATTTCTTTTTCTTCCCGTCTTTTTTTTCACTTAGAGAAAATTCCATAAAGCTGCAAAGGTTGAGGGGGTGGCAGCAGGTAGGCGAGAAGAAAGGAAATGGAGGGTGAAACAACCCCCATTGTCGCCATTCGAGCGAGTGCCCGGTACTCCGCTGAATTACGCCGCTACGGCATCCCGTCATGCATTCATATTCGCCCCCGCAATCTCGTAACTCCCACAACTTCTATAACGATATAACTATATCGCGGGCATACGTATAAAAGTCTGCTTCGTAGCTTCACTCAGCCCCGAGACCGACGAGTTACGACAAAATCATTCATTCTTTCGCTGGGGCTGTACGCCCGGTCGATTTATGCGGTGACTCCAGGAAATGGTTTCAAAATTGCCGGTTTATTCGTCTCTTGCGTATGATTCCCATAGGTCGACAGGCGCTTTTCGAATCAAACGATGCGATGTAATCGTAATCTTTCTACTTTCACACGTAGATAATAACTGATCTTTAACCCCGCAGACTCTGGGTTGACCGAGGAAGAGGTGGTCCTGGCAAAAACAATCGCCGAAACACCGGAAGGCGAAAATGCGGTGCAGAAAGCGGTTTTAGTGCTCCGCATGCGTGAGGGTATCAGCTCATTGGCCAGGATACTAAAGTCGATCGAAAACTTCAAGGGGGTCGTCGAACATCTGGAATCCCGACCCTCGAAGAAAGAGGGTATGCAATTCGATGTGCTGGTCAAGGTTGATATGAACAGGCAGAGTCTACTGCAACTGATAAGAAACCTGAGGCAGAGCTCGTCTCTCGGCGGAGTCTCGCTACTCGCCGACAATTCCGTCAGCATCAAGGACCCCTGGTTCCCACGACACGCTTCCGAGCTCGACAATTGCAACCACTTGATGACCAAGTACGAACCCGACCTAGACCTGAACCACCCCGGTTTCGCTGACAAGGAGTACCGTGCCCGCCGAAAGATCATCGCCGAAATCGCTTTCGCCTTCAAGTACGGAGACGAGATCCCTAACATCCCCTACACCGAGACGGAGAATACCACCTGGACTCGAGTGTTCAACACCGTTTTGGACCTGGTACCGAAACACGCCTGTCTCGAATACGTAAGGACCTTCAAGCAGCTGCAGGAAGAACGGATTTTCGAGGCTCACCGTATCCCGCAGCTGCAGGAAGTCAGCGAGTTCCTTCAGAGAAGCACCGGATTCACCTTGCGCCCTGCCGCCGGCCTTCTGACCGCCAGAGACTTTCTCGCCAGTCTCGCCTTCAGGATATTCCAGAGCACTCAATACGTTCGTCATATAAACAGCCCTTACCACACGCCAGAGCCGTAAGTTCTCTCTGCAATTGATCTTATCGCGTTCATATCCACCTAATTTTTACCGAGTATATCGACTTCGACGCCGCCCATCTGTAGTAGTGCCAACCCGGATTTGAGTTTTGTATTCCGGGCGGTGAATCGATATAATATTGTCGGAACATGACGCGGGACGCTTTATACGCGAAGGCTAGATTGCGCGGGGTAATACAATTACGCCGCTACTCCGGGGCCTGTAATGGAGCTCTAATTGGCTTTTAACGTAACGATAGCGTCGGTAACTCGCTTCACGTTATACGGACTAACTCGTCACCCGTGTTGCAATAATAGCGAAAATTGGTAACCCGTACGCTTCCTGTCTTGGGCACGTTCTCTTTCATCAACATTCCCCTTTCTCTCGTTACAGCGACTGCATCCACGAACTCCTCGGGCACATGCCGCTGCTTGCCGACCCGAGTTTCGCCCAGTTTTCCCAGGAGATCGGCCTCGCTTCCCTGGGCGCGTCCGACGAGGAGATCGAGAAGCTTTCCACCATTTACTGGTTTACCGTCGAGTTCGGTCTCTGCAAGGAAGGTCAAGAGGTCAAAGCTTACGGAGCGGGTCTGTTGTCCGCTTACGGTGAACTTCTCCACTCTCTGAGTGACAAATGTGAGCACCGACCCTTCGAGCCATCGACAACCGCGGTTCAGCCTTACCAAGACCAGGACTACCAACCGATATATTACGTGGCCGAGAGCTTCGAGGACGCTAAGGAAAAGTTCCGCCGATGGGTTTCAACCATGAGCAGGCCATTCGAGGTCAGGTTCAATCCGCACACCCAACGTGTCGAGGTTCTCGATAGTGTCGACAGGCTCGAGGGTCTCGTCGCCCAAATGAACACCGAGATGGTCCACCTCACGAATGCTCTCAACAAACTCAAGGCGTCGACCGCGTAAGCGAACCCAAAGTCAACTCACCCACGCCCCCGCACCTCCATTACTATCGCTATCGAGCCCTGGTGTTGAATTTTTTTTCATTTTTTTTTTTTTTCTCTCGTTTCATATTTTTTCTTCATTTGTTTTCCATTCTTCCTCCGGCCACTATCGGCTTTCAATTATGTAGGATATTTTCGGGGGCTCCGTCGCTAGTGTGACTGCAGGCGACGGGTCTTGACAACGTCAAACTGACTGATGCCGTCGTCAAGACTTGCCTTCGAGGCTAACAGTACATACGAAACCGACCGTATACCAACGTCATCATCGTCTATCGTCTCCACCTCGTGTATAAAGTCGCCATTTATTATTATTATTATTATTATTATTATTATTATTATTATTATTATTATTAATATTATTATTAATATTATTATTATTTTATTCTTCCACCCGCAACGCTTGCACCCAAACCAAGTGATCAGATGTGTTTGGTCATTTTCAATTAATTTTATTTTTCGGTGCAATGTGGTTATGCGATCTGCCGCGAAAATCATTGATTCTAATTTTTGTAGTTACTACCGCGTAGTCACCGAATCATTCTACATTTTATTTTGTCTACGACAAGTTTGTGCGGATAAATCCGCTATTCGATGCCGATCATCGATTGAATGTGTATAAACTATGCCCGAAGTAGTATGTAGAGTAAGAAATTATGATACGCGTGTATTATCGGTGTTTTACGTAAAAATTATATCCTGCTGGTGATAATGACGATGATATAATGAATATCGTAGTCGCTCGAATACAAGATAAAGGCAATCATCTTTTGCGGATCCGACCATGAACGCGAGATTTATATGTTCAATTATAATAGAGATATACACATTGTATAAATATGTATACGTACCATGTGTACTGCAGCGTAGTAGATCCACGCTTGAATGTAATGCACAACCCCCTTTACTCATTGTTACATACTGCATGAAATATTATTACGACACACGCACACGAACACGATTTCACCAATTCCCCTATACGTATCTATCATATCAACTTAAAGTTATCTACCTACAAGTGTATTATGAATCATTCGGTTTGTATCATATTGTAAAGGCGAGCATAATAAAAATTGAGATATAAATCTTATAATCGTTTATGTCTTTCCAAATTCTAAACAATTGTGATGATCGTACCAAGTCCGAGAAGCGAAGCTGCTGCAGATCGAACTCGAACGAGTTATTTTCGACTTGCGAAATTTGTTTCTCGGCAAAACGTCGGTTGATGCGAATAAAACATAAATTACCACCGTTACACCGTCAATATGAAATCTGTAGTCTTGCTATGTACAAACCTAATATTCCACTGCATCGCAGCGAAATCTCCGGAAGTAACGGGTAAGTTTGATCGACGAATCTTGAAAACGGTTTCGTATCGACAGCTCACTGAAATTCAATCCCATCGCACAGGTTACTTTCAAAAACGGGAAACCATTTTTGGCTGGGCGGGATGCACGAAACACTCGATCATAATTCTGTCCGTAATTTGTACTGGAATTCTTTATTACGTTCCTCAATCTCGTTACTGTAAGTTGGTCGATTGAGAAATGTTATTGACACAAGATTCCTCCCAACTGAGCTGCAGCAATTTTCAGACACTAAAAAGGGTTGTCACCTCATGATCGCACTCGCTTTTGGCATTTTGAAAACTACGGTCAGCCACTTAAGCGGCGGAGTTGAAGGATCCCCCTATTCCTTCAAGGATTTCGGCGGTGTACATGAACTGCAGGCCCCTCTTTCCGTTCCCAAAGACGCGGGAAATGACCACAGCTCCTACCACGTGCGAAAGCGTCACCGAAATAAACAGAGTCTGAAAACCGAGGATGACAATTCGAGGTTTACATTGTGCTGAACCATTGATTTTCGCAATTATTGACCGTGGTACTATATTGTCTGCAGAGGACACGAGAGAAAGCAGCATCGTCATGGAGAGCGTTCAAGGCACAACCGTGAGGAAAAATACGCTCAACCTGGCCAAAGGGCCACGCAGGATCAACGATTCGAATCTACGTGGGAAACTACCGGCGTTTTGGAAAAGGAGAAACGGTCAAACGTTGAGCTTTTTCCGGAGAAACATGGGCCCGTCAGAGAGCGCGAATTTGAAAATACCTCGGATCATCTGGAACAGAAATGTGACGCGTACGAGGACTCGGTTACAAGAATCCTTCCGGACGGCGATCGGACAATAAAAAATTCTGAAAGCCATAAGAAAAACGCGGAAGTTCTAATTCGGAATGAAAATTTTGATAATAATGAACAAGAGAGCTCGGTAATGTTTCCATCCGGAGAGAGATATTGTGCGATTCGCGCTGAAGATGCTTCATTTCCGATGCGAAAATTGAAGTTTCAGAGAACGGCGGGAGACTTGAACAACTGGAAGGAAGTAGACTGTGAGATCAGTCGCTCTCGGTTCCTCGTTGTAATTTAAGCGCAAATTAGATGTAATTTCATGTACAAATTTTGCAGCCAACGACTCTTCTCTTGTGACCGAAAACGAGGAGGTATTGGCACAGCTAGAAAACCAGATTATGATGCTTGAAACAACTGTACAAGCGATGCAGCTTAGAGTCGGTGAAAAAAAGGTTCCGAATATTGAGGATATCCTTGGAGAAATGAAATGCAGTTACAGGAAGGTATTAGATCTCTCAATTACTCTCTATCTGAAACCCAATTGGTGAGTTTCTCCGGCTGATCAATTTCCGCAGATATACAAACAGATGCTTCATCGTCGAATGGCAAGTCCGGGAACAGAACAAGCAAATAATCCGACGAGCGGCACCGGATCTCCACCTCGGAATGAAGCGTACATCGAGAGCGATACCGACTACTTGGGTTCTGTCACAGGAGCGAAAATATTTCAAGACGAGCGTTCGTTGCCTATCCACCGAAATTCAAAAGAAATCACTTCCGACAAAGACGTCAAATTGTCGAACATACTTCTAGAGGATGACGAGGAGTTTCCACCGATTATAACGAGTGAGTCGAGGAGTAGCTTTGAGCCGTTTCTTTGCAACTTCTTACGCCCGTTTCACCTCCGCAGGTAGATACACAGCAGTTGCAATCGCCTTAATCAATTTATTCGTATTTGCAGATCGAATAAAACCGTATTTGATCAAAATATTCGACTGGTTCTTTACCGGCTGTCCAGGAGAGAGAAAATACAACGTCGGCAAAGATGGAGACGGGAGCGTTACTGCGGAACCGTCACTTTAACCGCGAGTTGAAAATAGCCGCTTCAGAGCTCCCCGGTCTGCACGCGGTAACACAGTTCGTTACTTTGAAATAATCTTGAATCGGCGGGCTACAGAACTTCTCGCAGCGCGTAAAACTGTTCGAATAATTCATCGAGACTTTCATGATAAATTCAATAATAAATTGAATCGCCCTGCATCGATGGTAGGGCGGTAGGGCGTCGTCTGAATTTATTAAATTGTGTCAAGGTTTCAACGAGAAAAAAATATGCACGGACGCACATGTGCACCTGAGCATCTGAATTCGGGTCAGACAAAGGCCTGATATAGTTTTCATCTTCGCAGAATATGATCTCGGTCTTGATTTTGAACACGGTACGCGAACGTTCGCCTCCGAATTTCGTAATTTTTAAATCGTTCAATTACTTATTTTTCCGTTAATTCAAAGTTTGAACAGGTTTCTCTGAACTATTTGCGGTAATAATACGGGTGATAATTATATAGTGACGACGATGACGATAGCGGTCGTTTACGCATCGCATAAACGTATGAACGTTAGCAGGTGCAGCGGTGGTACTTGATCCGTGATTTATCGGACTATTTTGTAACGATAACGCGCGTGTACCAGAAACGGTACCGTGTGTAGTAGGCTTAAGGGTAAAAAAAGATTTCACTCCCAGTCCGAAGAAGAATGAGGATCGAACAGAGTTAGTCGAGCATTGACCAAGAGCTGGGTCGGACCGTCACCGTGGTGCCCATTTCTTCGTGACAGAAGACACGTGACCAACGACAAGTCGTATTTAATTATTATCCCTGCGATATTCCGCAGTCTGAGGAAATAGTGGCGATTCAGCGGTGGAACGAAATTTTTGACGAATTATTTGTGTAATTTCTTGTTTATATTTGCATTAGTTCGCTGCGCATGCTAAAACTGACGAATAAAATTTCAAAACAGTGCCGCGATGATCAAGGATGAATTGATGTACTTTTCCTCTGTCTTGAATATATAATGCCAACACTTTTCGAATCGCAAGCAAACCGCCTCAGGTGATTATTCAAATGTCACAGTGCATCGCTGGTGAAATTTGAGAATCCAGGGTAGAACCTTTTCAATACCACGCACAAGGTAGGAATCACATGTACGATGAGTTTTGTAAGATTTTTTCTCAGCTATTCATGAATTTCCCTTCGAATTAATGAAAGTTAAGAAAATGCAGACGTACTCTATACGTGTATTGTTGTAACAATATTTGTAATCGATTATCCAAAGACTTTAGTAAAAGCCGCTGTTCATTAATAATTATTTGCCACTCACCAGATGTTCTGATAAAAAATGAGCATCTCGGTGCGTTAATTTTTGAGATTGACAGCTAACACCGTTTTGCAATGAACCAAAGATTTTCTCGATTTTCAAATCGTAGTGACAGCTGGATTTTGTCCTAGTAGCGCACTTTGCGATCCAGTTGTTTTATCTCCGAGTGCTGCTGAAAATAGGATGTTTCATGAGAGAGCTGAACACTCGAGTTTACCAAAGAAATAGATCTCTCATTCACTGGAACCGGCAACGATATCTGTAAAGTTTAAACGGGTATTACTCGTCGCCGTTTGTACTAAATACGTTCTAAATATTTTTGCTACTCGTCATTCGAGCCTAATTGCGGTTCGTTTTTATCGTTCATATTATTTCGTTATAGATACGTGTCACCGACATCCACGTTTTACAGCGTTTACCATGTCAAAGTAAACGATATAATGAGATATACTATGTAATTATACGTGACTACGAGTATTTTGCGAACAAATTTGCAATGGCGACAAGTTCAAGATGAAAAAAGGATAAAATCATTGCCGACTTGAACCTCGGCTTAAACAACGCGTGAATATCATCCGTAAGTTGCGTAGCTCAGTAAACGGAGGACACGGGAACAACGGATCAAAACTAATTTTTCGTCATCCACTGACCCCAATTATTCACGTACTTCAGAAGCTATTGAAGTTGGTACACAGCTGTGATCCTGCACCTATCGTCCCTGAATCAGTACAAGGATCGACGCTATCAAACTATGTTTCAGAATCAGACGCTCGAAATATGACGTCGAATGCAATCCGTGGGATTCGTAGAAAGAAAAGCTCCCTGTGCGAAGTGAAGGTTGCCGTGATCGGTGCTCCAGGAGTTGGCAAGAGCGGTGAGTGTTGAGAATAAAAAGTTAAGAGTGAAAATAGAATTGGCGTCGTGCGTGCGTGTTCTTTTGGTACACACGCTAGCTTTAGTTCAAGAGGCGGACGAAGTGAAAATCGCTCTTAGCACCCAGTCCATTAACGAATTTGGCAGTTACAGGCACGTTACGTCTGCAGGTCACACGTCGCACCCTCTTTATCCTGCTCCGCATGGGCAAGCAGACGTTGACCGTACAATTACAGCAACGAAACTGAGCGAGCGATCTGGAATGTCACGATGACTTGAACTTGAACCAATTCACACCACGACAATTATATGTTTTCATTTGGGTGTAAAAAAGTTGCACCTACAATCCGCCGAATTGCACTGCTTGGAGTGGGGGGTGAGATCAGTATTGGTCGTCCATAAGTAGATAGCACGACAGCAACAAGTGTTTCAGATCTTTTGTAAAGCCCGTGCGATCCAGGGTTGAAAAACGCGGGCGAATGGTTTTGAGGACAGTGACTCGTTTCGTTTTGCCATCAGCGCTGTGAAACTGAAAGTCATTTTGAGAGGGTGTAGAATTAGGCATGTAAAATTCAGCGCAATAGCCGATAACAGATCTAGGTGAACCGTGATTCCGTGTAGAGACAGCTCGGGGATCAAGGTGAAATTTGCCAAGTCCATTGGACGTTGGACGCTACAAGGCAGCGTGACTCACAATCAGACATTTCAAGAGTCAGTCGTTAAATTGCCATCCACAAGGTTAACACGGAATATTATTAGTCTACTTTGACTGTTACGCGAATCTCTCGGATCTCTAGTAACACGAGCGACCAGTTGGATAACATTCATTGAATCCTCTGATACCTCCGGTGATGATTCACTGTGTCAAGATGTTTGGATCTTGTTCCAGCAAATCAACGCATCGACTTCAAGTACTCTTTTTTCTACTTTTGACGGAATTCTCTTGTTGCCATAATCGATCGATCGAATAATTATCTCATCCACTCTCTCATTTTTCAACAAATGAATCGATTCGCAATATTATGTCTGTTTCCATTTACTCGAAATAAGGAAGTGACCCTTGCAGAGCGTAGGTATTTAAGCAGCTGTTTCATTTTTCGCTTCGCTGTAAAATCTGTTAGTCGTTCGTAAGATAAACAACGAAGTGCCGATGCCGACGATCCCCACCGATGAACACGAATATAAATCTCCCATCGTCCAGTTTCTGTTTTCGCTATGATCGCCTGATCGTTAAAACATCATCCGCAAATAGATACGGCCCACACTTGACTACACGTATATCTCACATATTACATTCATACCGACTTCATGCCAGCTTTGTACGGCAGAGAGTCTATGTTTCGTCCCCCGGCTGATATCAAATATAGGAAATCGACGATGGATGTTTTGCATATTCAGTGAAAGCACGATAGCCGATGTAGCGTCTACCGTTCATTTTACTAATCGACGGTCATTTTTCGGTAGGCTGTGACACAGATAGCCGCGCGGGTTCAAAATAGTCGGGTGAGTAAGCTCGGGGTCAGTTTTGGATACCCACATAATAAAGGGGTATATCCCAGACTGACCGAAGTGGTTCGAAAAGTATACCAACTCGTTTCCGTTTGTAATTCAGTTATTTTGCACCGCAAATCATGTCTACATTCGATCACGAATACATTCGAGTCTCACGATCTCTCCAAGCATCTGTTCTCTAGGCCAAAGGTAATAAATTTAACAAATTCAACGCACGACACGGACGTATTGAAAGTATTTCGGGTTTTAGGATGAGTTGCGAAATCGGTTGGTTTAATAAGCGATGGTTAACTTAATTCGCTAAACAAACAATATTTACTATACCGAAATCGAACTGTGCTATGTTTTCTCTCGAGGCACTGAGAAAATATAGAAATATGTTTACAGATAGGTTTGTGGGAGCACACATATTTGATAATTAATGGAATCCATACTCTTTGCTACGTTGTGTATAGCGATACAGTGCAGGGTTATGCCGGAATTGAGACGGAAGGTAAATACATGTAGTGGAGGAATTCGGAAATATTGCCGACCCAACAAACACGAATTAATATAAACGGCTGCAGCGGCAACTCTGTACAAGTTGTAAACGGATTTCTCATACAAGGTTTTGCCGCGGTGCGGACAGGTTTGAGGTAAAAATAGTGCGGTCTGGTGCAACGAAGCGGGTCACCAGGCTGCCGCTTGCAGGCTTTCGACTATCGTCCGCGGTGCAGAGTGCTTTCAGCTAGGGGCCGACGCCGTGAACGCACATCGAACTGCACTTACTCACGGCTATGCAACGTTTTTCAGTTCAATGCAGCAGAGACACGTGCCTCTACGCTACCTACAACTTGTATCTAGGTATATTAATAATGCTCGGCTGTTTCTTAAAGTTGAGACCTTAAACTCAGACAAGGTCAGGCGTGGATCGCCACTCGTGCCGATGATGATCGCGCTTCGGTGAAGCGGCTTGACGTACCACATGCGCAATTTCTCCGTTTCTCGGTCCTCCGATATCAGATAATGTGTGTGGTTTTGACAACAGTAATATTTCAGCGTGATTTTAAAATTTATGGATCGATGTGCAATTTGGCGCGAAAAAAAATCTGCTCACAATTTATTGCGTGTGTACAGCCGTAAAAATGGTGACTCCGAAGTTCCAAGGGTAAAAATAGGGAAGATAGTAATCTTTTATTGTTGACACCATTGCAGTTATACCGATCGAAAACCGTTTCTTACTTCAATGTATACTTAATTGTTAATCATATTCATCGCTCAAAAACCTTTTTAACTCTTTTTTTTATAGCTGTCTGATTCTCAATATGTACAATAATTCTTGACATATCGCTGCTATTCCTGTACACGGGGTAATGCCCGATACGACAGTTTAATAGTTTTGATTTTCCGTTACAGCGCTGACCGTGAGGTTCTTGACTAGAAGATACATCGGCGAATACGACCATCAGTCAGGTAAGAGATCGCGGGACTAGCGTCTCTATAGCTCACACCGAGAGCTCTTGATCATTTGACGAAAGCCGCGAATCAATTGCTCGATACTGAAAACTCCGTTTGATGGAAAATGATAACCGACCTCGTAACCAACTGTGTGGCTTCTGCGTCTGCAACTCTCACACACGGCCGCATTCTTTGCTCGACGTCTCGGCTAAATTTATCATAGGCGAATTCGACACTCCACTCTAAACGCGACTTGCTCTCTTTACTAGATTCCTCAACTATTCTGAACTATACCATATTTTTATTTTTCGTCGCACATTTAATGCTCGTAAAAACTGAAATTTTCAGAGAACCGATACAAACACGAGGTCCTGGTCGATGGGGAGCCGATTCTCTTCGAAATTCTGGATTCTTGTCCAAAGGTAACTAATAAAATTCGTGACAGCGGAATTGGGGGCTTCGGATTGTTTGAAACTTGTATTTTAAGAGCGCTTTGTATTCGCAGAGTGACGATGAGCTGCCGACCATGGAAACTCTGCAGTGGGCCGACGGGCTTCTTTTGGTCTACTCCATAACGGACAGGGGGTCGTTCAACTTCGTAAGGAAGGCTAAGGAAGCTCTTGCGGTCGCAGACCCCGAGGCAGCGATGCCCCTCGCGATGGTTGGTAACAAGGCGGACATGGTACACCTCCGGCAGGTCAGCGCGGAGGAGGGTGAAATTCTGGCGAAAGACTTTGAGTGCTGGTTCAGCGAAGTTACAGCCGCTGAACAGGTGAAATGACAAGTCAACCCCTCTATTGCGTTCTTTTCATCGATGGCAAATCGAATTATAATACGCTGCCGACTTAATTTTTTTATTTTCCGCGGGAGAAATAACTTGATGCAAAACAAGCAACGAAAAT
Source organism: Athalia circularis (assembly GCA_963978495.1). Lineage (NCBI taxonomy): Eukaryota > Metazoa > Arthropoda > Insecta > Hymenoptera > Athaliidae > Athalia > Athalia circularis. The sequence continues at coordinate 14,466,440 of OZ021698.1, read as the reverse complement.
AAATATGAATGTCTAAATATTTTTGTTTCAAACTTCGTAATCCTACAGGTGGCACAAGTCGCAGAGTCGTTTCACGAACTTTGCCGCGAAGTTTTGGCGGCCAGAAGAAGAAATAAACAGTCTCTGCTGGACCGGATGCTGGGCAGTAAAGCTACGCGAGCTTATTCCAGAGGTAAGAGTGACTCTGCGCTACCCAAGGACTAGATAGACTTCCAAATACTAATCTTGGTGCTCGTCAGCGTATAATGGAGGACGCGGCTTCGATCGCTATATAGGTATATATAATTATCAGATGGTTAATGTTATTGATATGCAATAATGTAAAATAATCCAAGCAGTGTTTAACTTATACATGTCACACATAACGTGAGTCCGAACCTTGGAATGAGTGTCTTTAAATTGTCGTAATTCGCACTGCGCTCATATGAATGAATTTCATAAATCACGTCACATGCGTATGCAATGTATCGATCTCTTATGTAGAGTAAAATATTGCAGACGATCGGAAGGAGAAGGAGTTGTTAATTAGGATATACCATAAATCTGTGTTAATAATATTTTTTACTTATCGTAATACAAATTAATGACCGATTACATATAATAAAAAGGCAATTACAGAAATACATATTCACAAACTCTGACGTTATTTATTATCGTCGTACGTTTCCAAAACGTCAGCCAAATGCTCGTTATCTCTTGGTTTTTTGAATTGCTTCTTCCTCGCATTTGGTTTCTTCCTTTTTATGGGCGCTGGCTTTTTAGGCCCGTGATCTTGCATCGACCTAATACCCTGTTTTTCCAAGTACTCGTCTATTTTTTGGTCGTCCATCGCGTCCACGGCAACAGCCCTCCACAATTTTTGAAACTCGTCATCTACTATGAACTGGGCCGTTTTGTCGTTATAAAATACGATCTTTTTTTTATCCATTGGACGCGTTATAAAAAGAATTTCATTCTGCAGACTCTGTCGAATTCGAGAATAAAAATGTTTCAACAATTCTTTATATAATGTTAATACAATCACTAAACAAACAGCAATTGACCTTTAAAGCTTTGTCACAGTGCGGTAAGCTTTCCTGAATATCTTCTAGAAGAATGCCCCCAAGGCCTTTTAAATCCTGCTGTTTCAATAACCTTAATAAAGACTTTTTGTCTTTAATTTTATACATGGCTTTAAATGAAAAACGACCATCTGGAGAAACTTCTATCTTTGGATTGTTAACCAGGGACTCCGATAACAGCCATTGTTTTACCTGAACGATAGAATGTCATATAAACAAACTCCATATTAAAATCACTCTTCAAAGTATCGGATAATTTCTTAACTTGAAGTTATTCGAGAATTTCAGAGTGCTCTCCATTCAATAATACCTTAGAACCAACATCTAGCTGATTGGTTTCATCTAAGATCTCTTCGAGTGTAAGAGGATGATCATCTCCGTCCTGATGTCTGGATTTCATGTGCTTTACGATTTTAGCCAAAACACCGAAGCGATACTGAGAGCTACCCGACATGGTTTTATAATTGACCATGTCAAGTTTTGGCGCAGAGGATGATGAAGACGGAGGTTTACTTTTCTTTTTAGACGGCTCATCGCGGAGTGACTCTTTTTCTGGTTCTCTTTTCTTTTTTTCTACACTGAAGATTATTGATCAGAACCAGAGACTGACTGCTCGTTGGTTTGTTGAATAGCTTGCAATTAATTTTGGCTGGTTGGAAAATAGAAAAAACGAAAAGGTTAGAAAGTGCAAAGAAGTCAAATACATACGCCGGTGTGGTTAATGCTCGTTTTTTGAAGAGCTCTCGCTCTCGCAACAGCGCTGGATCCATTGCGATTTATTTACTTGAAGTTACGATTTTTGGGTTGTATGAGAACTCTTACAAAGTCAATTGCTACTGTCAGTATTCACTGCTACTGTTTATTGTGTTTCTGACCTGAATTAACTATCCATAAGTGAGCGACATGCGCAGATCATGGCTTTTGGGAAGCAGCTGCCACCGTTGAGTGTAGTACCAACGACTGCTCATGGAGTTAAAAGTACCCACTCTGCTCAGGAGGTGGTGCGACGCTCACGTTGGCGACTATTACTACCAACGCTACGTACTTCTAATCTCTGGTACTACGAAGTATAGTTACTCAGAGGATTGGTCTTGCCGTAAGAAAATTAGCGGCAATCAATATGAAACGAATCATCCCCCGATTCGTTGACTGATACAAATCTTTAGTCTACGCCCGATTGTCGCGATCTAGCTAAATTTACAGATACGTGCTTTACGCAACTTTACAGTATCAAAAGATACATTGAAATCAGAAATGCATTTTTTCACTCATAACCACCAGCCCAGAACGCCAAAGCTGATCGCCGACTCAATATTTAAATCATTATGTTTTACTTGAACTTTCGTACTAAATTTGTATTCTAAGAATTGTTTCCTCTGAACCCATGAATTTCATATTTGGGATTGATATTGATCGAAAATCATTGTTAGTACAATCTGAGCTCGGAAATCTAATGAAAGATTCCTGATAGCGAATCGCTACCAAATACTTGTATTTGAATAATCGGGAGACCAAACGACTGACAAAGGGTCACTTCTAGAGGAGATTCGTTTATTAGTTTTCAGATTTGTATTCGTGAGCTCGATGATCGTTAAAAATTAGTGGTACGAACGATATGGAATAGGTTTGATTTTAGGACTAAAGGCGTGGATCAGTTCTCTCAGAACGACAGATATAAGTATATCTATGTATTGACCGATCGACTATTGGTATTGTGAATATGTGTATTGAGGCAGGGAGGGGTGTGTATAGCGAAATGGAAAGATTCGATTGAATAAGCTTTCATGTTTGTTCGATGGTGTATAGCTGAAATTATTCATGGATTCCAAGGCTCTTCTTTCCACCTCGCTTTCCACAGCAGAGCACGAGAACGTATGAAGAGAGGGAATCGATTGGACGCGCGGTATATCTTAGGGCAGTTCTATTGAAATGATTCAAATTTCGCATCAACTTCGCGATATCGTTGCTTCGTGCAACCATATATGTTACCTGACCGCAAACCTTGAATAGAGCGAAAGTCTTGCCGGTTTTGCGGCACCAACCCCGGTACAATTTCAGAGATCCTAGATTTTTTTACATGAAAAAACGATGCACGTAATGAAAAAAAAAAGTAAGTAATATAAGAATGTGGAGCAACGAGCGCTCGCGGACGTTGTTGTGAGATCATGGGGTTTAGCTTCAGGATTTCAGGGGTCGTTGAAATTGATTTTGGTCGGAATATGCGCATTTTTGTGTGGCGAAGTAACTCACAACCTAACGTAGTTGGTCGAAACAACGAAGCTCATCTAACAGCCCGGTCACGAGGCTGTTTGCTTCACGGGTAAAACGAGCAGCAATTTGTGCAGCTCAATGTAGCGTAAACTGCTACGGAAACGCGACACGAGTGTATAGAGTATACTTCATACTTCCACGTCGCATTTCATTCATAGGTGTAAAAAAAATTATGAACCCATTATAATAACTCTTTCGTCCGCCCCGCTACCTCGTTGATGGTTTAACAGTACGTTGAAATATTGCTTCGTTTTCGTAACAAGTTTAAAATTAAACTATCCGAGTGGATATACCTTGGGAACATGATCCATATAAGCCGTGTCGGTTTCAATATTGATTGTCTTTCTAGGCTGCGTGATTTGCGAAATACGCGGAAATACAAGGGTGAGCTTTCGACTGTTTATCGCAACAAAAATAAGGCTGAAGGTGATCGTCGAACCTACGACCCTTGAAATTTCCCTGGGCGTTGAATAAAAAAATTATTTCAATTCAAACGTAATGGCGAAACAACGAGATTCGCCCAATAAATTGAAATTCATGTCCGCCCTCGAGTGTTCTGCGCACATATCAGAGATTCCTTGAAATTGGAGGGGCATTCCTCAATCCGGATATTCGCGAGTTGGTTGCAGCCTCGTTAATCTTGGGCATACGTAGTCCTCGCGACGTTCCGATGCTTCCGCTTCTCTATAAAAGTCACCGCCAAGAACCCTGCAACTCCGAGGTTCGTACACATAAATACCGAGGACTAAGTACAACTTAACGTCGATACAAAGCGCTATGCTCCATAAGGAGGTGGTCATTGCTCCGATTGATTCCAAAAGTCGTCACCGAGTAGGGAGCTTCCTCGTTCCCTGGGCATGATATGCCACCGATTGCTATGGTAACAGGAAATAAATTGCTCGCCGCAATTACACGGGAGAAGTCGAGATTCAAATTATTACCGTCCGATCGTCGTTCATGATTGCCAAAGCGTAATGACAAATGGCTTTCCGATATGAATTGCAACATGAATTAAAAAAAAAAAAAGGAACAAAAAAACAGTTGCAATTTCGGCAAATACTAAAAGTGTCCGAAAAATCAGAAATACGACGTTGTTGGAGGTAAGAAACGGCACAATGTAGAATTGGAATTTTAAACGACCACTCGGGACTTGGAGGGGGGTAGGGGAAGAAGAGTAGTGCTAAAATAAATCTCTCCCAGACACGGTGAGTGAACGGTAGACCGAAAGTACATCGCGAGGCCTGGCGAATTTCCAGCTAACCCTGCACGGTAGAAATCGTGACTACCTAACCGAAAGAATGACCTCGTTAAAGTTTTTTAGTGTCAGGAGTTACGTTTGTTCATTCAGAAGTGTGTCTGGATCTTGTGCGTCCAACCCCATCAATCCCTACTTATAACGTCTCGTTCTCACCGTCGGGGATCGAAGCAAAGGTAAACTCGACGCTTCAAACTTGAAGTGGAGATTCCTTTTGCCTCTTCACTCAAACGATCGCATGTTGGAAGGTCATTGTTTCGTAATTCGTGTGGATTTCTCCAGAGACATATGAACATTGATCGCAGAGACAAATTACGGGCCGCAATACAAATTAGCCTCACCATTCACCTGCACAACTCACGCTCCGTCCACCATACCCAGAAATCCGGCGATCCCAGGGTATTCGTACCTGGAAGTGGGAAAAAGTAGAGTGGCCATAAAGGGTGCGGATATGTATAGCCATGACCACTCTCCGTTTCTGATCCCCTAGTCCCTTTGGATCCACTGACTCTCTTTACAATTCCGAATTGCGGCGAGCGTCATTGAATAGCGTTGAATTTACTCGAGATCATTTGTAACATTCAACTCGAGCGTCCGAATTGCGACTTCGGTACGTGTAACTGAAATTTCCGATTTCATCGGGCTACTCGCACCTCAATCGACACCGAACGATGGTTCAGTGAGCAGTTGGCACCTGTTGTATCGCTTCCTCGTGCTTCGTTTTTTTCGCATGCTTTTTTGTTCAATCGATATTCAGTCAGTCGGATAATACCTATCAACTATGAATAATTCGGTAGCACCAGTCCTCGCTTTCCGTACCATAGTTGGTACTCCAGTGAAGCAAGAATAGTCGGATTCCAGAGTGCGGGATGCAGTTTCCTCAGACGATAAAGCCCCTTCTCGACAGCTTTGCGAGCCAACCGATCGCGAATGAGGATACCGTGCTCGTTACACCGTAGCAGATTATCCAGCCAAGGTTCCTAACCCCCAGAGGACAAGTGATGTGTACCTGTAAGTTAAAAGAGTAAAACACGAATGAACAAGATTTCCGCATGTGGAAAACTTTGTGGACAACTTTGGGTAGAGCTCTGCGATTACGCTTATCTAAATACACACAGAAAACCAGGCAATTCCTTTAATATTGTGTGAACTTTCGGATAATACCAAGCACCCATATATGCCAGGTACAGAAAGAAAGATGCGATCATTGACCGGATTGACTCCCCGCAGCCAAAGTATCTGTGGAATCGCGAACGCCGCAGTGAGCAGTTAACTGATTACGTCCATTTATTTCTCACCCATTTTGCAATTGAATGTATTTTATGGGGTCGCGAAATATGAGCACCTCCTTAGTCTTTGCGCAACTCTTCGACCCATAAAGTGAGGCGTGAAGGGCAAACGGGTGCAAAATTACAGACTAACGAGGTATCGAACAACCGGGACTTAATGACAAGGTTCGAAGTCAAGCTGACGCACTTGAACTTTATATCTAACGAGTGACGGGCGGCAAGAGTATTAACGACCCTTCGTCCTTCTATAATCTGATTCATGACTAAGGGCGAGTCACGATGTGGCGAAGGATTTAAGAGGTCAGTGCTTCGGGTGAACTTGATCGATGGAGTACCTATAGATCTACATAGGGCTGGAAAAAGCAATTGGTGGTGAAATTTTCAATTCCCAAAGTAGGTCTTCGCAACTGCCGTTGGAAGAGTCGACAAAGTAGTTGTGCAATATCTCACCGAATCAAGCGGGTCATAGTTTCTCGGTTGCTTTTTACTCTCACTTACACCCTCCCATCCTACGGCCGTCTTTCATTTTCTTCTTATTTTGCTTCTGTCTATTGTTTTTGTCGTAAAACGGCTCTTGATACGGTTCTTCATGCTGGGTCGAGTCTTTCCCGCAATAAAAGATATATTCTTAAAATTCCGTGAAATCCTCACCTCATCGGGATGATCGGAAGAAAGATGGTGCTGGATATGATACTTTCACCGAGGAATCCAACCCCCATCCGTCCGAGTCCAGCTTTCACAGAGCTCTGCATGGTAGAATTTCCAAATATCGCGGTGGACTGAGCCAAGAAGGCAATACCTCCGCACAGATATATTATATCTATGGCAATACTGATTGTGAGAGCAGCGAGGTTGCGAATAATCCACGGTCTTTTGACTGCCCTCTTCGATAGTCGATTCCGTAGACTTTGATTTCACACATTGTGCGCCCGCCGTTACTCAGAAATCGATAACCTTTCGCACCTGAAAAATGGTGGAATTTTATTGACGCCCGGCGCACAATAACCATACGCTTTCGATTCCCTCTATCATTTGGTACCCTTACTCGGCGCTATAAATCAATTAGTCTCGCAGGTTCGCCATTGCCTGATGTCCCCCGTTCCAACGATCTAAAATAATGCCCGTTACCCTTGTTCGTTTTTCGAATAATTTGGAGATTAAGTAGAATATTTGAGTGAGATGACGCCTTAGATCCCGAAACATGTCTAATTAGAGAAGCGAAAATAGTCGACTGTGGGGCTTATTAAAAGAGTTAGTATTGGCGTTTTTTTTTTTTAGGAATGCAGGAGAACGTGACGAACTGCCGCTCTGTTGCCAGTCAGCAACCAATAATGGTTGACAGATGCATGGAACCGATCTCGACCCGTGCTCCTATGTGTATACCAAACAATTTATTCGATCAATTTATCCTGACAGCTTAAAAAAGCATCACGTACCGCGCTGCCGCAACGGGACGGCTCTCGATTGTTCGCGATAAATGAAATCGAGGTATACATGTATAGTGTGGTATCCACACCTGGCCAAATGCCTCGATTTCCTACCACCCATTTCGCTAGCGAAACGAGACCACCGTAGAACTCAGCAGTCGTAGAAATTCAAAGCCGTGATATTCTTACGCCACTTTGACATCGCGAAATCGGTTTTTGACCGATGCATCGTTTGCTGAGACAGAAATTGCACACAAATGCTGCTGGCGCGTAAAGTGTAACTGCGAGGAAGATGATTGTGGTCCAACTCCTTTAGATAACAAGATTGCCTGGAAAATAAAATTTTCATTCCGCAATGTGAAATCTTATCAGTCACAATTATCGCAGTGAACTACTGACAATGAGAGCGAAAAGACACTCAGGGAATATTTAAAGCCAAAATTATACTCATGATATCCTTATCGGATTATGTTGCCTGTATAAAGTATAAGCCTTAAATATTTTATTTCGGATTAGACGCTCAATTCCCTAGCCAACAGCTCACATTCCAAAACCAACAGTTCATGATCTGTCTCGATTTGAACTCTCGAAACTTAGAAGCTCTCACAAAATTATCTCGATACTCATCAATGACAATCCAAGACTTCATGTTTCTTTGGCAACTTTACACGGTGGAGACATTGTAATATCTCCAATGCGCCGAAATGTCGGGTCGGTTTTTGTGCGAATTGAACAATCGTCAAAATTCATCAAGTGCCCATCAGTTTACTATAGACAGACTCCGAATTTACTAGAATTAATTACTGTGACTGAAAGACACAAATTTTTCATTCCACAAACATCGATATCTTTTCATTTCGAGCGACACGTCCTGAAGAACCGCGAGGGTTTTTCTAAAGACGAGAATGCGCGTGTCTAAGGGATGCTGCTGTTGGGGGTGACTGGCAATAAACTGGCGCCCTGGCGCCCGTCGTCTCGACGCTACAAGTCCGTTCAGTATTCCCGCGCAGCCAATATCGGACGGTACGCAGTTCAAATCCCGGAATTCTCGGACTCGCTGTGCTTTTCGTTCTCAATCGAGACCGATTACAAACATATTTAAACTACGTTTCGACCACACGGTGTCTGCCAAAATCTTTGTTTCTAAAGAAAATTGTTCACATTTTTATTTGGATCGGCAGTTTTTTCTTCTTTTTAGTTCATCCGGAATATTTTTCGTGAATGTTCCGATTTTAAAAGGTTTGGTGGTTCTTGTTCAACGGGTTTGGGTATGCAGTATTTAATCGGTTGTGTACACATACGCGGCACGCGAAAAACAGAGCAAATAATCGAAAAAATTTCAAGGAAACCAATTTGTAAAATCATGTAAAGCGTGGCATCTGAGAGTTCGATAAAGATACGGGACGTGCCCGTGTAATTGCGAATGTTGTGTCAGAATTTTCATCGATGAAGCGAGATAAGTTTGCATAATTCTTGAAACCATGGATACGGGAAGGTGGCTAGCTAGATGGATGCAATGAAGGTAATGGATTTTTGCAATAATGGAAAATGAGTGAAAAATGAGAGAGAAAAAATAAGTATTCCGCATGTGTGTACAGCTGCAACGTCGGAGGGTGTATATAGCAAAAAAATGTCGGATCAACATCGTACGACATCAAAACTTTTAGGATCATGAAACAAATTGTCGACCTGATATTTCTTGACTCAGCGGGGTGACGGTAGAGCTGGCGACGAACCACCGCGCCTAACTGTTCTACGCTTTCTTTTCGCCCCTATGCTTCCATAACTTATCCACGGATATATGTGAAAATCCCCCGGGGATCTCACAACGAATGGAGAAAACCCCTAAACTTTCTGACTGGCAGTTGGCGAAAAATGACGAGACGCCGGGTAGTTTTGATGTGCGAGGGTATGACGTGGCCATGGTTCGCGATTCACGGCGCGTATCGTGAATGTAGAAGAAATGAGTCGAATTTATGAGAAAGCATTCGTATAGAAATCTCTGATCTTGTGACGCGAATATTACTCCATAGTAAGTTCCAGGAAATAATAAGTTACAAATATTTTTCAAATACTATCTGGGAGCTTGTATAATACGTATTTTCGAGCAGGTGTATGACGGGTGAAAAGATACAAGTGAATATTGGATGTGCCCTTATTCGAAATACCGTTCGATCGTTCTATGAGTCTAATCTATGGAGAGTAGGCATCTTATCCCACAACTGGATATTCGGTACTCAATTACATACCCGATACTAACGGAATTTCCATGAATGATGAGCAATTCATCAATTTCTCTTGTCGGAGTCTCGCCACGAAATACTTGGTGGCACCGGACCACGAATTCGTCGCTCGTTTTTCTTTTGTCCCTTTCTTGTACGGTTTTCGTTCCGTATCGTTGTTCACGATATCGTTTTTTGTGACACATCTGTGACATGCACGTTTGTGAGATTTTGGAGTTAGGTGTGTAATTTGTAATTTCGGATCGTCAGAATTGAATTGAAGCAGCGACAGATAATATTTACTCAATTTCCGAAGTTACCTCTTATACTGACGATATTATGATATGATTTCAACGAACCAAGTTTAAAATTATTTGAAAATAGAAGCGCGAGCCCAAATTAATGGAACAGAAAGTTCATCGCCTGAGGGGTGTATTAAACAAACAATTAGTATCAAATTGGTTGGAGCTGAGAACCTTTTACGTCGGTTACAGGCAGTTAATTTTTCAATTTCCGTCGTCTAAAATCATTATCTACCCTGGGGTGATCTTGCGAGAGACCGAAAAATATAAACCGAGCCATCTTCGCGGTTGCTGCGGAAATGTTTTTGCACAACTTTCGGGTTTTCATTCACGAGCTGCAAGATTAAAAAGAAAAATCTTGACGGTGAAAGTCGCCTGGCATAAATTCAGGAAGAGATTTATCATCCACATAGCTTTCTGAAGCCTGAGCGAATGCCGCGAATTTAATGATATATTTTTACAATTTTTTGTACCAAAGGTATAACGGCGGGCATTTTGCGTCGAAAAATCGAAAAACTAAGGAGGGAGAAACGGTACACTGAAGAAGACGGAGGCGTCCTCGTAAATTATCTGCTTGTTTTGGTCATTAGTCGGCGTTTTTCTTTCCTGTCCCAGTTTGAGGTGCACATCTTCGACCACGTAGAGACAGCGGTGGGTTCAGATTTATGACAGAAATTCACCATGGCCGGGTTCCAACGCCGTGGTAGGAATCGAATGGGTATCAGGTCTGACGATTTTAAAGTGAGATCCTGCCGCAGTTTCCAGACCAACGATCAAATTCAGATTTTCACCGCGCGAGTACCAGCAGGTGACACGACGGGCTAGCATTCGTCATCTCCTTTAAATATTTTGAATATGCCTGATTTCCTCGCCTCAAGAAAGTCAGTTGAAATGGTCAACTTCAAAAAACCTCTACAGGACTATCGTCAATGGGTGATCGTTTTAGTTTCAGGTATACCCCGAAAATGAGAGAGAACTCCTTGTTCGATTCATACAATGCACTTGGTCGTTTATCAGTTCGAAAGAGAAAAGAGAAGAGAGCGGGCTGCTACGTCAACGACACGCGACGGTTGCACAGAGTCATTCGGATATTATCAGGGTTAGTTTTCTACCCGCATGCGGTTAAATTTGACGCTATGGAATTGCTGCAAAATAAAGACGCATGGTTGGAGTAGAAATAATCCTCTTTGCCAGGCACAACCGAGGTATAAAGGTAATGTGAATACAATGAAACGGTATCCATAAACTGATTGTCTCCACGGTCTTTCAGCATCGGTATCCTCTAGAGTTTGTCGTTTGGTTTTTTTTTCGCGCCGTACAAATGGAGCACATTGTGAATCATTGGAATTTCTGTAAAGTTCGCGGATTCAGTGGCTTTATAGCCGCGTGACGAGGAGTTATCGTTGTCCGTACAATGCAGCTACTCGCGTCGGTGCTGCTGCACTCTCTGCAGAGACTGAAGAATGAAAAGACGGACTAAAAGCCTCACTCGACACTCAGCGAACCACCTGAGCGTGTGTAGCATCAAAATTTGTGTTTGCGGTAGGATAACGAATCCGCAGGAGCCACGTCGCACGTATTATACCAATGACGCATACGCCGTAGGTGAATTTTCCATCGGAATCACTCCGTTGCATTTTCAGTTTTTCCATCGTACGGAACGTGACCACTGTTCTCGATATCACATTCAACGCATACCGTATAATAGACACGGGGATATTCCTGCTCGAGTCGATGACCACGAAAGGATTTAAAAATATACAAATAGACGTATTTACCGATCTCGCGACAAAAATTATTAAGGTAAACGCTGCGGATTCGTAGCGCTTTTTTTCACTTGAGTAGTCTATTCACTCACGATCAGTAATTGCCTAGCCCCAGGAAAACGATTTCGAAATTGCCTGTCAGCGGCACTTCCATTCGGAGTTTTGTCCTTTTTTAAATATGTTCCACTTCCGCATGCAACCATAATCCCTATCTACATATATCTTGTATACCTACCCACCTACTTGATGGCCGTATTTCTGCAGGGCATGAGGAGAAATCGCTCGAGTGAACGCTTCATGCAATTAGTTAGTTGTTGCTGCAGCAGGCTTTAGCAAAGTACCTGCTTATTATACTCCTGTTCAATTAAGTCCGTAGAGATACTCGAATCCTAGGATACACCCAGGGCACAAGATGCCGAAGAAACACAGCCCCTCCAGTTGCGTGTACTTTATTTTTAATTCACGATCCAGACGTGAGACTCGTATCGATTAAATTCGGTAGTTAACAAGAACCAACGCTTCATAACGTCAGTTAACATAGGTAATACTCGGATTTAATTTTCCATAAGTCGCCAAATTCAGTTTGAAATCCATTACGAAAACAGTAGTTCCGATAGAAAATTGTTGTTTTCAAAGTCGTGCAAGGATGCTGCGGCTTCGGAAAATTTGCAACCATCATTAATAACCACGGGAAAATAAAGCCGACAAAATACACACCCTCCGCCAACATATTTACCCTCGCAGCTAACTCCAAACCCCGAGAGTGTCGGATCAGAACTAATTCTAGCTTAACGAGACGCTCGAAAAATTTCGACCCTATCGTATCTCCAAATCCCGGATTTCCGGATTCATTTAATCTTACCTCCCACCTCGCCCTCCACCCGTTCGACCAATATCGGAGGCTGCGATTCATGCAATGACTTACCTCTCGACTTATCCAGCATCTCGGCTATACATCTGACGAATCATCTATAGATCCACAACCACCTCGGCGGGAAAATGTATCGAAGGCACCTATAGAGTGGCGATGATGCTCGTAGAGGCAGATTATGGTCTGATGATTGGTTGTATCGATACGGTTCGTGGTAACTTTCAGATACTAATATGTAAGTAGAAATAGCAGTTCAACGATGAATTTTGCTCCCTTGTCCGAATTCCATGACCGGAAGCGGATGCAACGCGAAGCGTATATTACCTTGCAGATGAGATCGAGAGAAGAATAATGAAGACCATACGATATATAGTGAGCTGCATCCAGTCCGGTGTAAACATTGTATTCTGTATTTCCGGTATTTTAAATAGCTCGAAATTCGAGACTACCGAGATATAAAAAAAAAACTAAACAAGACGTAACTCGGGGAAGAAAGGAATGAGTAAAAAAGAAACGAAACTCACGATGGTTCTTGCCCCGAGTATACTTCTTCGGAACTAAAAAGATTCTGTAACAGCAATAAAAGACTTGGAAAAGTACGGACGGTCAATCTACAACTCCTGGATGTTGAGCTATTTATTGGCCTTGTGAACTGTACCCGTGTACAATTCTCTCTCTATTCGTGCACCGAACATTTCGATGTTCGAGTCGAAGATCTGCAGCACCGAGTAATTAATTCGTATGGTACGTACGTGTAATTGTACAACCTCGGAAAAGCGTCCATAAAATCACGGTGGCCGCCCACCATAATGACGAGATATTATTTACAGCAGCAGCGAACACGAGAACGCACTCTTTCAGTTTTTCTTTTTTTTCTTACCTCTCCCAAGATATACGTACGCGGCAGGGGCTCGTAAACGAGCAACGTATATATGTAGGTATAATTTCTTTCGACAAGACGTAAATTTTAGCTCCCGGCAGAATAACAATGAGGCAGCACCCGGTTGACCAACACTTTTCCGCATCGCCGGACGATGCCATAGCTAACAATAAGTAGCGGTAACTGTGGGCTATAAAAAAATGTTTTCTCAAAAGTTGGCCAAAATTTTTCTCTACGCTAATTTATTTAACGTCCATCCGTAATTGAGAACAAAGGGAGAGAATTAGAGGTGAATTCGCACTCGATTTGTGAGGAATTAAAGGTATGTCGTCCGCGCGTCAACAGGGCAAAACAGAAACAGAGCTGAGAAAGGTGAAGCCGGCGCTTTTCGAGAATTCATCCCTCCGTCAACGACCCAAGGTCTCTAATCCGTTTCTCCACCGCCACGTAGTCTCGTTCCTGCAAATGACATTTTCACGAGGCCGTGCCAGGAGAATCAAGAAAGGATAGGAAAAATTTATACCCGGAAATCATAACTTTAATAAAACGGGAAGTGGGTTAACTGAAATGCTGTATCTCGAGACTCGGAAATATCCTGGAATCGGTGAAGGGGGGCGCGGGGAGCCAATCTCTTTTGGGATTAATGAAGCTACATCGATTCCTTACGAAGCATAGAGTAGCTTCTGAAATCTTTGTATAATTCATTGAAACGATAATTAATACGCGAGTCTCGGTATTCAGAAACTGAGAGATGGATCCACTTGCTTTTACCACCATATAAAAGCCCCGCGTTCACTGATTCAAATAACTGGAGGGACAGAAACATAGGGGGTCGGAAAAAAATCACGCGATTGATTATGCGTAACTAGAATTCGAAACATGATGAAATAAAAATTAGGAATATGAAAAGTAAAGATTTGAGGGATGAAACCTTTAATAGAATGTTGGTCGATTGTCGATAATTATTGCTCTTTCGACATTCTTTACATGCGTGCGATTCTCTCCGTGAAAGAGAAAATTATCCTAATTATAAGACTATGATGCGATTTCATTGCTATGGAGTTTACAGTCTCTGCTACCGGGGTAGAATCGTTCGCCAAAGGGCAAAATGTTTTTAGAAAACATCGCTAGAGCCAACTACCTGCTTAAGCGAGGCACTCTCGCATATTAGACCGTTATCGTTGTGTGCCCGCCATCGTTTCTCCTCTCTCTCAGATCTTCTTATATTGTGTTCCGCACGTGCCACCATATCTTACCGAGGAAACGCTGAAGGAAGCGGACAAAGTTTTCGCTCGAAGCTACGCACTCACTTCGGCCTTGCTTATTACTCTCCAAAAGACACGTCGAATCATGTCTCGGCGACACGCTTCGTTAACTTTACACTCTTTCTACTTGTCTGAAACTTCCAGCTTCGTGAGCCCAAAGTAACAACGAACACGATGCGAAGAGTGAAAAGATGACGTACATAAAATGCGCCTAAAGTCTCAATGTCTCGTCTTCTTCGCCTTCGACGATCCGTACAGCTATGTCTATAACGAGTAACAAATGAAATACGCGATTACAAATGCAGCTGCAGCTGGGGAGCAGCGAGCGAGAGTTCGCAGCCATATATTGCCGCAGTTCGGAAGTTATCGGTCAACTCTCCATTGTACGCGGTGGCGTCATGCATGAACGCAGAATATCAGCTTACGGTTATTAATTGGAAGGGAAACTCCAGCGATTCATTCGACAATGGATAGTTGAGCTAAGAGGTCAAACCTAAACCGAGACCGAGACCTGGCGAACCCAACGGCATTGATTTCATCCGCTGCTGAAGGGTGGGCCAGGTGTTACCGCTTGGTACGTTTACCCCGTCTGATGGAATTATTGTTCGCATCCTCCTTCGCCGGTCGACATTGCGCAGGATCTTTCAAAATTGTTACGTGAGATCTGGGCGTGATAACGGGAAAACGCTCGGAGAATCGGTGGTCGACGCGGGTACATGATTTCATTCTTTGCAGTTCGATCAGCTTCGAACGATTACGCCTACAGCACATCGTCGAACGACCGATCCGATTCCCATGATTGACGCTCGACAGAATTTCAAGAGTGATCGGGTAATTTTAAATGAGGGCGCCTTCGATGGTGATTGGTGGAGGTCGTTTGTCATCGGAAAATGGCATTGTTCAAAATGTAATAAATACAACGCGCCGCGTAGCGGAAAATTATTACCGAACGGTACAAAACCCGGCTCGAACAGTTCGGAAAATTCTCGATTTTTTTCCAGCCGCACGGCACCGCCCTGTAATATTCCATGATTCTAACGACGCTGGACCAAGGGGCGAAATAGTGACGTATAAAACTGAAATTCAATCGTGAACAAAATTTAAAACCCGAGTGAATGCGGTAAAACGTACGTATCTCCGCGCGTGAACCAACGAGGGGGACCCCGAAGGACTGTTAATAATCCATTGAATATACAGAAAGAAACGAATCGATCGATCCCACTTTATTTTCACTCTACCGTGCGGGTTAATTATTTCCACTCTTTTTCGCGTTCGCGATATTTGGACGTGACTCTATTTTCTACCTAATAAAGGCAAAACGCCAACGGAGAAAAAAATAAAAGCGCAAGCATTACCTCTCGCCGGAGCAGCGGATTACTGACTCAAGAAGTTTTGCGAAGATCCTCGCCGATATTTATGAAATTATTTATTGGCCAAGTTTTCACGTAAAGTAAACTGCGCCGCATTAGACCTTCAGACAGCTATTTTTCGTCTATCGCTCATCATATTTATACGTATAGGTATATCGTTTCCCCCCGCGATACGTCTTCCGAGCGAGATGCCATAAAACGCACCGCCGCACTCGACCGACAGACATTAATTCAGGCCGAAGTCATCGGTGGATCTATGGCTGCGAGGCCTTCGCATCGGGCCCACTACGGCGATACCCTTCGTTGAACCTATGATACTTGCATGCGGCACGCCGCGCCGTCAGCTGACCGAAATCCGAAATCTGTGCGAACAAATTATCGCATGAGAAGCGTAACTTGTACACCACGAATATAATGGCGCACGTTATCTCATAAAAGCTACGAGAGATTCGCAGGGGGCTTTCGCACGGAACACGGATCAACGCCGTGGGTGAGAAAGCTCTCCGAGGAATGGCGCGCGAGATAATCAGCTACCTCTACGGCTCTTTTGCCGTCAGCTTCCTTCCCCGATTGATTGAAGAGATAAATACAGGAGGAGGGTTCGGTATAATATTACGGGTAGGGCATAAGTAGCTGTTGGTGCTCACGTAAGGCTCACATCCACGATGCGCACTCGGCTACCGTAAAAATTACAATGGAACGAGTATAGCGAGAATTTGACTGCTCAAAAAAAAAGATTGCGGCAAAATTTCTTACCAACTCCCTATTTTTTATAGGCAACAGTGCCTTTCTCAGTGAATCCCTACAGGAGGCGTTTTATACCTCAATCGCCACCTCAATCGCTGGTGAAATGTGCTCGTCTACGACGCGATATTTCGCGATTGAATGCCCTTAATTGTGTAGATGTACAGGCTGCTGTTATCTCCGGTAGAGTCAAGCCAAATTCACAAGCTCGATCGGTGACATAGCGAAGTACATTAAACTCCGTAAAAGCGTAGATACTACGGAAGCAAGGTTCGCTCGAAACTATAATTGATTTCTCGAAATCGTATCTTGATTGTCTTGTCTTGTTTTTCGATCTGTACCCAAAATCAATTTTAACTTCGACGCGTACTCGGAAAGTAATCTTTTAGTTCATCGCAAGATGATTCAGTTCTCATGAAACAACTCGATTGATAATATTAAATTGCAATTTACACGCCGGGGATTTCAGAGATTACTGTACTTATATACATATCTCTGATTCCAATCAGAAGCAAGCGTTGCCCGGGGAGACTTGTACTTAGGACTTTGATCTTGTAAGATTCATATTTTTAAAAGACCGACTCCCACCGGGACTCGGGCTGACTCATTGTTTGTTGCGAGTGCGACAGACTATTACTTTGCACCTAGATTCGCAAACGATCCACCAATTGAAAACAAGAAATGGACGGGAATAAATCACTGTAACGCGAGGAACAGACCGTTTTGTGTTTCTTGAACGTATCAATTACGGAGATAATAAGTCGTCGTGTACAAACCTAAAACTGGGGAATAATTGAAGGAATATCTTACAATGGAAAACGCCGAGAAATGATCGTTGTCCTGTTTCAGTCCCGTCGTCTCGCAAGGACTGACGAAGGAGCGCCCCTATCGAGAATCCTATGCCTTGCCTTTATTTCAGCTTCCAATTGTTCCCGAAACGGGAAGAAAAAATAATCAACTCCGAACTTCTCTTTTGAAGAGTAGAGAGAAATATGAAATCTACCGAAGTGTTTAACTCCCGATGCATAAAGAGGTTTAGGGTTTAGGTGGAATTCGCGAGGGAGAAAAATCATAGGAAATAAAAATAATCTAAAGAATAGACGAGTTCCGGAAACTGAATCAGGAAAATCGTCGAAAGACGGTCGAGGTTTTACAAATTCAAAACGTGCGTCAAGTGACAGAAGCGAGTTCAAGTCATGGAGCCCTAGATACGGGAGATAAGAGCTGCTTTCATCTGTTTTTCTTGTGCTTTTCCCCCTCTATCATTTTCTTTCCGCTTTGTGGCTGAGTTACGGATTTTTACGTATGGGCCATTCCACGTGAACCGGATCAGTCACCTCTCAGATATTTTTTTAATTTGGCATGTCGATTGTCCATGGGGAGTTAGATTTTTGTGCCAAAGGATTTTTGAATTAGTGCAAATTTCGATTTATTATGAACAATCGAAAAATTAAGAGGCGGTTTCTTTAAAAAATCATAACTTCGTCAAAAATGATGTAAGATTCAATTTTTTTTTTTTAATTTACGCGGATGAGGCTATAGATTTATAAAAAAAATAGATGGTGCCGAAAAAGTTTATTTATCATTTGTTTATTTGACAATGAATTTTTAAATGATTTTTAAAACACTGATGGATAGCACCGAAAAATTAAAAAAAAATGCTGACATATACTTTGAACTATACTACAGCCTGTGAATTAATTTCAGAGATGCGTTCGGCTTTGTTTTCGAGTAAAAAATCATCGAAGTTGGCGGCGCGCATGAATTCGAGCTCGTCGACGCCTATGTGCGTGATGACGCGCGTCGAGCAACAGAGACCCTATCTACTCTCTACGGACGCTATACTTGGTGTACGCTCGACGGCGGTATTCACGAGTCATTTTCGCGATGATCGACACCGTTAAAAAATCTGGAAAAAATTCCATAGCTTCCCCATAACACGGCAAAGCGATAGAGTAAGTTCCAGAGATGTGTTATTTCTCGTTTTTGAGATATCCGGACGCATTGGGACTCCGCGCTCGCTACTTGGTAGACACTCGGCGGCGGCATTCACGAGTCATTTTCGCGATGATCGACACCGTTAAAAAATCTGGAAAAAATTCCATAGCTTCCCCATAACACGGCAAAGCGATAGAGTAAGTTCCAGAGATGTGTTATTTCTCGTTTTCGAGATATCCGGACGCATTGGGACTCCGCGCTCGCTACTTGGTAGACACTCGGCGGCGGCATTCACGAGTCATTTTCGCGATGATCGACACCGTTAAAAAATCTGGAAAAAATTCCATAGCTTCCCCATAACACGGCAAAGCGATAGAGTGAGTTCCAGAGATGTGTTATTTTTCGTTTTCGAGATATCCGGACGCATTGGGACTCCGCGCTCGCTACTTGGTAGACACTCAGCGGCGGCATTCACGAGTCATTTTCGCGATGATCGACACCGTTAAAAAATCTGGAAAAAATTCCATAGCTTCCCCATAACACGGCAAAGCGATAGAGTAAGTTCCAGAGATGTGTTATTTCTCGTTTTCGAGATATCCGGACGCATTGGGACTCCGCGCTCGCTACTTGGTAGACACTCGGCGGCGGCATTCACGAGTCATTTTCGCGATGATCGACACCGTTAAAAAATCTGGAAAAAATTCCATAGCTTCCCCATAACACGGCAAAGCGATACAGTAAGTTCCAGAGATGTGTTATCTCTCGTTTTCGAGATATTGTAATTCAAAATATTACGAAGTACACAGTATGGGAGCTGGATTTATTGAGGACTAGAAATAAAGTACATAAGTAATAAGTGTAATATGGTATAACGTTTAATGAAGATATTTAGCGCATAGACTTACGGATACATGAATCAATTGAATTAGAAAAAATTTTACACTCTAAAGCTTTTGTTGATAGTGGTAAAAAAGAATGAAATTGTCGCGTGCCTTCTACTGTTATTGCTTGGCTAAATCTTAACTTTAACAACTTTTCTTCATCGTCATGTTCGCTGGTGGTACAATAATCAAATGATATATTTTTTAATGCGCTCACGCTCCAGTCGAACAATTGCCTGGGAGTCAGGATGTGGTTGTCATTCGGTCGTTGTAAGCTAGCACGGGCTGCAAATCTTTTTACTGTCCCACCAACCCCATCACATGGACTTTTGCCGTGTGAGGTTGCGAAAAAGTGCCATTCCGCGGCAATATTGAAGTCTTCGTAATGATGAGATCAATTTGCTACCTGCATAAGTTCAGGTACGTGCAGGTAGCAACCCTTGTCCTACCGCTAAGTTATGCGTGAGACGTGCTATGATTCGCAATATCTCGAAAACGAGAAATAACACATCTCTGGAACTTACTCTATCGCTTTGCCGTGTTATGGGGAAGCTATGGAATTTTTTCCAGATTTTTTAACGGTGTCGATCATCGCGAAAATGACTCGTGAATACCGCCGTCGAGCGTACACCAAGTATAGCGTCCGTAGAGAGTAGATAGGGTCTCTGTCGCTCGACGCGCGTCATCACGCACATAGGCGTCGACGAGCTCGAATTCATGCGCGCCGCCAACTTCGATGATTTTTTACTCGAAAACAAAGCCGAACGCATCTCTGAAATTAATTCACAGGCTGTAGTATAGTTCAAAGTATATGTCAGCATTTTTTTTTAATTTTTCGGTGCTATCCATCAGTGTTTTAAAAATCATTTAAAAATTCATTGTCAAATAAACAAATGATAAATAAACTTTTTCGGCACCATCTATTTTTTTTATAAATCTATAGCCTCATCCGCGTAAATTAAAAAAAAAAAATTGAATCTTACATCATTTTTGACGAAGTTATGATTTTTTAAAGAAACCGCCTCTTAATTTTTCGATTGTTCATAATAAATCGAAATTTGCACTAATTCAAAAATCCTTTGGCACAAAAATCTAACTCCCCATGGACAATCGACATGCCAAATTAAAAAAATATCTGAGAGGTGACTGATCCGGTTCACGTGGAATGGCCCGTATACGTATAGAAACGTAATGAAAATGTCGCAGTCTCGGAATCGGTTGTTACAACCTGCTGTTGTAGCTGATATAAAAGCAAAGTACAGTTGAGCTTCCCGAGACGCGCAGACTTAGGAGTAAAATTCCAGCTGTTGCGGATCGAGACACTGACAAATTACTTTTTTTTCTTTCAAACCGAGATTACACACTTTTTCTGTCGGCTTTTGCATGCTCAAGGGATTAATGCTACGCATCGTTTGAAAAATCAGAGTGAGATTGAAAATACAAAATCAAAGCGATTCACCAACATCCGTTATATACCGCTCACTGTGGTGCGGAGAAGCGAGATGCATGTCCGCGAATTACGTACACACTCGTTATCGAACAGACGCCCACGGTATTACCGAATACCGAAATTTACGGAGACGAAAGATATAATTTCTCAGGTGGCATTCAATGTTCTTGATCCACGGCGGCCTAAAAAGGGAACTCGCGATGGAACGAACAATTGAGTTTGTAGAGCCTTAAGAGATGATTAGACACCCCCGAAAAAAATACCAAGAGGATTCGCGGGCTCAAAGCCGCCGCACGATCAGCTGTAGTCGATTGAAAAATTGCCCTCCAGTTCCATCCACCTCCATCTCCTTCCGTCCACATTTTTGCCGCCGACTTTACGTCGTAAGTTTTATTATTATTGTTATTATTGTTATTATTATTATTATTATTATTATTATTATTATTATTATTATTATTATTATTATTATTATTATTGTTATTATTATATGTTATTTCTTGTGTAACGTGCAGAATAGCAGAAAGCATTTTCGTGTCCGGCTTCCTCTAATTCGTGGCCCGGCTTGAACCTCAGGGTATCTAGATATATCGAGTGGTTTCTTCGCTAATGCTTTTGGCTCTAAGAGTCGCCCTGATATGTCCCTGGGTCTTTATTTTATCGGTTTTCAATGTACACAGCAGGAGTGACTAACAAGACCTCGCAAAAGCGGAACCGGCCCCCATCTCCAGAATTCAAGCACCCACTATTCTGACGAAGGTCATCGAGAAGTGACATCGTGAAGGGGTGACTATATAGAATGTCCAGTTCAGCCACATTTTTCAGTTCACATTACCGTCGTGACCCGTGTGACGGATCGGTAAGGGGTGATTCGCATCTGGTACTCGACGCGAATGTATCAGAATGGATAATTTTTTTTGTAGGATTTGAAAACACAACCTGTAATCTTCGTTTCGGCGTAATTTATCATTATGGTAATCCTTAGTTTCTGCTATAGCGCGCAATCACCTAAAATTCTGCCAGTGAACACCAAAAAGGTTGTAGAGAGTTAGACCGGTCGGCTGATCGAGTGAAAATTTACACTTGCAAACCGATACCAATTACCCCCGATACCGATCTTTCGTTACAGATAGCATCTCAACACAGCCTTGAATGTTCTCCGTTGCATCTTCAGTAATTCATCCAATTCATTGCCTGGTGAATGAAAAAAATATGTGACGAGGGCGATAGGGGGAGAAAGGTTTTTCGTATTCCGAACAAATGAGCCCGATTTGTCCCAACGAAAAAAAACTGGCAAAACGTATTTGCTTATACGTTACTTACGGGGGTGTCGCCTGCGATGTGGTCTAATGCGAGGAAATTGGAAGATATAAGACTTCCTTGTTTGTTATCTGCAACGGAAAGTAGAAAGAGACGCGCGCTGACGAGAAAAAGAGGGATATCGCGAAGATGGGGTCGATGGAAGGAGGAACGCTGCGCGGCCGCACAGCGAGCTAATATCAAATTCAGCACACGCACAACCTAGCCTGACCGCTCTTTCCTAGAGTACGATAATTTATCGAAGTTGGTTTTACGATAATATCATCGGTATTTGCTACCTGAAAATACAGTGGCCCACTGTGTGCGTAACCGAGCCATACCTCATCGTGAAATATCGTCGTGGTCCGTTATAAGTGCGTAAGCGACGCCACGCCACGACATCGATCAGCAGCTATACATTGTATCAATTTACGATACGTTGACACCCAAAGACGACAATCGGACGAGGCATATTTTGTTCAATCCGAGCTCATCGTTGGTCGTTAGTTGGACTTACGGGAAGCAGATACTGGATCTACGCAACACGCGACAACTAAGTTATTTTTCATTCGCCTTTCAAACTGATCAGAGTAAACGGAGAACGGGACAATCGCAAGACTGTAGACAGTGGACGAAGAAGAGAGCAGCTGCGGTGTATTTTGAAAAATATGTGGCGATTTCATTCCACATCTCAACCGACTATAAAGTTTCCAACCCGAAAAACGAATTCCCGATCGAATGAGCGGAGCACCGCCTCCGACGTTATTTGATCTTGTCAATCTCGCACCTAGTACAGATTCGATTATTCTTGAAGCGCGGTCATTCCCACGAAACATATTCCACATCGATCTTGATAAATCGCCTGCAAAACGTCAGCCGCAAGGTTCTTGTCGCCGACACCATTTGCCACCGCGATCAAGTGTGCATGGCTTTTGAACTCCGCTTCTGCTGGCTATTTGACTTTTTTACCATCGTAAATTCCGAACAGGGTCCCGCCAAACATCACCACCCTTTCAGTTCTTCGGGTGAAGATTTACGGATCTTCTTCCATTCAGAAATGATTATCATATAGAAATGAAGTGTTTTGTCAATTTATGCTCACCTCGTGTACAGGTCGGAGGTTCATCCTCGCGCTCTAATGGAATGCGACAAGAGCAGCCTCGGGCTACGCCGTAACGAACCGGATTAACTAGTGTCTGACCATACAATGTACACAAGGGATCGAAACGTACACTACACACTGCTCCGTCCCCGGAAGGATACAGCTGCAGATTATCCGACCTGCCCCGTTTCACTACACTCCGGGGAATGACACGGTAATGTTGCGAATGCGACACGGTATACGTACAAGGATACCGGTATATACGTTACTTTGTTTTAACCTTCGAAATCTGCTTGGAAAAACCATTCTCAGGATAAACAGGACGTGAATCCGATGGATTGCTCTAAACATAAGATGGCGATCGATGCTTGATCGCATGATTGTTTTCATGGTAGCCAAAATTTTCGGTGATCGGAATGAGGCAGTGAGCGAGTATTATAATTACAGGGCTGTCTGCACACAGATATATGATATATGCAGGCGGATGCATCATGCATATTACAATGGCAGTACAGTAATCTCGCTTCAACTACAGATACAGCTGGAACTAGAAATGCTTTCACCCGTTTTGACGTGACTCGTGGTATTTGCGCAAGAAATATTTACTCGTGCCGTTAGTGTACGGAGTTTCATTGGCTTTGACGTGTTTGAATTCGATGATACTGCGAGTCTCTTTATGATATCTACAGCTACGGGGGCAGAGAAAAAGCTGCAGGTAGCAAGAGCCGAATAATACAGAGTATTGTGTTCCTGAGTTTCCGTCTTACCGGGGTCTTTGTTGTTTCCCTACATGATGTGAAAAACGCGAATCCGTCAACTAAATTAAGCCACGACATCCACGACTAAAACCATAATCGAGACATCTCCATTTTTTCCCTTTATAAAGTGATGAATTGGCGATAACTCGATCATTTCGATAGATAGATCAATTTAATTAGCGGATTCAGATTTCTGAGATCAAAATACATAAGAACATCTCATAACCCACGATAAAAAAAAATATTGATTTTTACTTCAAAATTGAAAAAAATCTAAGGTATACCCCTTTGGATTTTTTCGATTTTTGGGCCAAAAATGAAGTATTTTTAAAATCGATCGTATGACGCTTTTCCAACGTATTTTGACCGCAGAATCACGAATCCGTCGAGTAAATTGAGCCACGAATTAATCCCATCGAGATATCTCAATTTTTCTGCTCCGAAAGGCGAAAAAGCCGCGATAACTCCACCATTTTGATGGATAAATCAATTAAGTTGATAGATTCGGGAAATTTCTCAACACATGTAGGCAAAAAGGCAATAATAAACGAGGGCAGAAATACAACACATAAAATTAGTGAATAGTACCAGTTTTTAATAAAACAGAAACGAATCCTGTATAATTCTCGTGAAATAGTATCCTAGATATGTTCAATCTACTTGCGCAGGTTTATATCTGTCGACCTGCAACGGCCACTGCATTACCAGTAATTTGGAGGCTCTGGCTCGTATTCACGAAATTTAATATCAGTCTATGGAAATTGGTTTAATCGTATAATATCCAGCTATTCCGTAATTAACTTTACCGAAACTCATTTCGATCCTATACTTTATATACTTTATATTGACCCGGAAGATGCGCCGTCCTGCCGGCATATGTATTCCGGAAAAGTTCGTTCGGAGTTTCGTCCCCGAGGAGAATCTCGAACTTGAATAAGTTGCAATCGTCTGTATTGCACGAGCACGATACTGCCACGAATATTACATTGCTTCCGATTACTCGACGATCCATTCGTTTCACTATTTTTATCGCGAATCACATTTTAGAACCTATACCTGCTATAGTATAATGCACACGCATAAGTTGAGATAAATATGATCTTGCATAAGCGATAATTTTTAAAATCCATGTAACGATAGCGGCTTTCGCTCTGCATTCAGAGAACTCGTGTGTCACAATTTTCTTCTCGTAAGCTGAATAATAGGAGCGTTGCGGAAAAATGTGAAAATTCGTCGAAAACAACAATGCGTTATCTCCGCCTGTGTGCACGAACAAGATAAGGCACTCAAGGTATAACTGACGGTATGTATATACAAGCAAACGTTGCACAATTGATTCGGTCTAACCATGTCTAACTGGAAATGTTTCACAAATGTGTTTTCGTCATATGTATTTATTGTATGTTCAACATTTCATGCATAACTCAACTCCTCGTTCGGCCGGACCGATCGATTTAGTTCTGCGACAGATTCCCTGTGCATCTTTCGTCGCTTGATATAAAATTGAGCACTCCCCGTTACATGCCCCGTTAGTCCCCGACGAGCATAGGGTACGCCTGGGGTGTTCGGTTACTTAATCAGATATTCTTTCGTCGATGGCTGACATCGGCGTAAGGCGATAATGTGATTGATGCCTGGATGGGAAACCCGGAATGCATTGCGCCGCCTCGCAGTGCGAATTTCATACTATAGCTTACCGCGAGGGTGTGAAACATACATGATGTTCGTGTACAAATGGAGCGGGTATGTCGGTAAAAGCTTTTTATCACGTGCGTATTCCTGCTGGCATAGCGAGATGTGCTTTTTTTCTGAGGTAAAACATCTCGCTTCGGGAAGGCGGTCAAAATTTTATTTTTAACACGACTCTAGACTTCTCCTCTGTGATTTTCAGTATTATTTTTCTAGCCTAGATTTCGTTAAATTTCTTTCAATACCCTCGAAAACATTCTGGATGACGAAGTTTCTCCCATACTTTTTAACGCACAGGTGGAAAACTGTCACACTACGCCCGCTTTACAAATATTGAGTAATATTCTGGTCAGCCTTCTCTTTCGAGAATAAAGCACGTGATTGGAAAACTGAGACACATGGTTGGGGGTGCTTGACAATAAATCGAAGTACTTAAACTGGATTTGGTGCGGAATTCATATCTAGCCCGATTAAGGATGCAGAATGCGTCGATCAACGGTAACGACCCTCGTGCCACGTAATATCTTCCCCTATACGTTTTCGTAACGGTGTCATCCACCGAACGAGTGGGGATCTTCGAGACGGCGGTCGTAGTGCCCTGTAGGCCTTGAACAGGAAACACGAGAGTGGGGAGCGAAGAATTGAAAAAGGTGTAAGATTCCTCCCAAGCCCGGATGTCGTTCGAGACGTCGCACCGCAGGAGACTCGGAATCTCGCGTAAGGGCTCAAAGTCGACTTAGCTTATCCGCAAGACTACACCCCTTTTGCTTACCATAAGATTTTGGAATTTCTAGCGCCTTGGGCTGATTTTTCTGAATAGGTTACTCCGAGAAAGATCATTCCAACGTCCGGAATGGTATTAGTCGGAAGGGGAGCGTTCGATTGATAAATAAAAATATCGCGCCCTGCAGCATACGAATTTTGGTAAGGTCTCAAGGTGAAAGTACAGCCATCTCTGATTTGAAAAAATTATACCTTCAAAAAATCAAACGTAAAATGAAACTCTCTTTGCTTGGATTACAAGCCTCGGGGAGCTTACGCTATTCCACCCACAGAATTTGGCAGTTGAATAAGATCTTTTATCAGAACCGGTCTTGGCGAGCCATTTTTTACACCGCGTTTCATCAGCTTTCTTTCGTTCGGTCCATTCTACTTTTACCCTCGCCCACATGCATGAAATTTATGGCGTTCTATCGCATAGTTCGACGAATCCTCCATTAATAGATGTTAGCTCGGTGGCGCTGCAGAGCGAGTAGCGTGGTGATCATGACCTCTCGACGTTGGAGGATGAAATTTTGAGCATTATCATTTTCCCTCGACACGCGACAATCTCTCCAAGGGTCGACGGAGCTGAATAAATTTAAAGAAAATACGGACCAGGTTGTCCACATCGTATCCGTAGGCGCCACGGTACTCACAAAGTGACACCCACCCGAGATGACCTTGTCACTTAAAAAATGCATCGAGTTTGAAAACAAAATTTCACGACTTTAGACTACATAGGCCCGTACGCGCCCTTTCCGCTTAGAGCTCTTAAAACGATTTTCATTGTTACTTTCCCCTCGAGGCTTACACTCCAGCTCTCGGAGCGACCTTCGGTACCCTGCCTGCCCGAACGTTATTAATTTTATCCCTTATTTAATCTATGATCAACATACTCTGCGAGGGGTTTAAGGCAAGAAGAGAAAGAAAATCTGCGCAACGGCGGATAGGATATATAGCACTGAATAGACTGATCGTATACGAAGATGCTGTTTTAATTCCGGAATCGTAAATGAATCACTCGTTTTCAATCGATTGACCGATCATTGGGATAGTTATCGAGCATAATACCGATCGAATCAGCTGGTGTCTTTCGAGAAACGCCGATTTATCGACAACACCACCGGAGGCTTCGCATGTAAAATAGTCTCAGGTTTTACCGAATGTGTATCGTGAATGCTGGTTACTTTCGGTGAATTTACCGCGATTGCAAACCGTATCGATCTATGATCTGGAGCTTGAAACTTCCGATATCAATCGGGAAGTTTCAACGAATGACAATTACGTACCGTCGCGTGAATGTGGCCATCGAACCATTTCGCAGAATTCTGACGATCGGTGGAAATAACAACGCGTTATCTCCACCTGAGTGCACGATCAAGATAAGACACTCTGCAGGGTACGTAACAGATTGGTATAAATATACGAGCAAACGTTGCACGGTTGATTCAGTGCGACTGAGAGTATTTCACATACGTGTTTTCTCCGCTCATTGTATAATATTCAAAAATATTGAAATTCCAATAAATACCGCAATGGTGACTAAAACGCTGATCGGTTTACTCTTCGTGGCGGCCCTCACCGCCAGCACGTACATCGACACCGCACCCAATGCGGTTTTCTTGGAACGCAAAGCTGCCAACGTCTCCCATAACTTGATCGTTGGATCTCGTGTATACGGCGATTACCTCCTTCGTCAACAGGTGAATACATACCATGCCTGTTTAATTTTCCATTCATATCCAACGCTGGAAATTTTTTCTAACGAGTCCGTATACCTCCGCAGATTGTCCAAAAGTCAAGCTCCTGGCTACAGATAGTGAAAACGGACGTCACTTTCAACAGTACTTACCAGACGATCAGCCTGGTACGAGCCCTGGACCAGAAGACCAACGGCAACGGTGCTTACGCCTCCATCACCCGTGGGGGTCCAGGAAACCGTAACGTCACCGTCCACTTCAAGAGCCAGCGTGGACATGGAATTTCCTTTATCCTGGAGATCTACGGGCGTTGATGATTCAATGCCACGCGAGCGATTTCGTCGCGGCGCAATATTTTGCTTATCCAACGAATACCATTGAACGATGTCCTGGAATGAATAAAAAATAATTTTCATGCGCAGCAAATAATGACTTCCTTTTTTTCAATCCGACTGATAATAATTCGGCATCGAAGGCATCGGAATCAGAACAGATACGATTCGAAAAGTTCCGGCTGCGTATTCTCGGAAAGTACTCGAGCAATACTTTTGGGGCTGTTATCAGGTGTTGTCATTCGTTATCGCAGCCTTCCCACGGAGCTAATGTCAGTCTACGACATCGATTGAACGATAAATATACAGAAATAAAACTGAACGTTGCGCGAGAGAACGAATACGTGACTTATTTTAGCTTGTTACCGTGTCTGCGGAGCGTGTCCGACGCTTACCTCAGAGCATGAGAATGATCCGTGGAGATAGTCGCCTCTGGTAAACGATGGTGACAGCCGGGACGACGGGGCTGTAACAGTGTACATTCGAAGAAATACAAGGATTTATGGGGGTCGTAAGATCTGTTAGCGAATGATATTTATTCCACGAAGCTATACATAGCTTTTGGTCACGTGAAGTTTATCGCGTCAGCGTCAGCATTCGAAGTAACGCATGCCAGCGCGAACCGCCGCTCACCGCCGGAATCGCGGCGACACGCTGCCATCCGTTGGCGCGGTAGAAGCGAGAAGAATGCGCGGAAAAATAGGAGGATCGAATCGCGAGTCAGCCTCGGTTGTACATCCATTTATTTTAATTCATTACGCGGTGTGTGATAAGTTCGGTCGGCAATTGAGTGGCGTACTCGGAGAGGGCGTCTACCGACCTATGTCGGCCAATTGCCGCGGCACTCGGTAAGACGCGCTCGCGGAACTGGGGCATGTCGAGGACGCTCAACGCCGGTGTTCCAACTGCAAATCCCCCGTCACGCGTTCATAATTTTGGCCGAAGAACGAGAAAAGAGAGGACCCAGCATCCTGTTCGCGAATGAGACTCGCCTCCCGCAGTTGCGACTATCTCGTATATCACCGAGATACGGCGTCAAAATTAACACAAAGAGCAGACGCTGTGTACCTGCCACGGTGCAGACGTTAACGGGGACGACACGAGCCTCTGGTTCGTATAATGCCTCAGGTGTACATTTTATGCGGTAAACTAGCTAGGCACTGGCGAATATCGGGTGAGTGGTTCGCGTCAGCATGCCGCCAGCCTATGCGGCGAGTGAGTCGCATAGGACCGCATATTGGAAATTACCCGGAGCAGTTTCATCGGCACACTACGTATTCGATCACTTCGTTAGTCGCAACCTCAGAGTAACTCTCGGTCCCTCGCTTCCGCTTCTATCGCTGCAGGGAGACGTGCACGATGTGCAAATAGCCCGGCGAAATATATTGATTCAAGATAAATGGTATACCTGCGCTACGGCGCGTCTTCGCCAGCAGAGACGTTTCAGCTAGACATAAAATTGATAAGATTCATGGTCAACGGACTCGAGGACTCTGCGAGTACGAGGCATGATCTTATCCCCGCTCGGAAGACTGAGTCGGGACGGATAAAATTTTCGGGACCAACTTTTCAGCGGACTCAGGTAACTCGCGATAACATCGGATCTGATCAAGACTCCACGACGATTCTATCAACGACATAACTGTGACACGGCTGTGTAATTAAATTCCCGTTGCTGTGCCATCCACTCCTCGGGTCGCTCTGCACTCCGGAACGGGACTAGCATGGAGATTAATATCGTTGCTATTCATACGACGTGGCGTGATAATTAATATCATGCTTTTCAAGGATGATCCTAATTCCGCCCACGTTCCTAGAATCGGTTGCGACGATGTTCGCTAATTGGAAAGAAATCATTGACAAAGGGTCGACACGGTGTCTGATCATTCCCATCAGCCTCCTCCTTTGATGGCCTACAACAATCGAGAGCCGACGCCACGCGAACACCCTACTCACGATCGGATATAAATATTTCAATTTATTTGATCCGTAAAAAATTACTCGCTAATACCAGCACTCCGGGGTCGTAGATTAAATTCGAGTCGAGCCAACGACGGGACGCCTCGATCCGCCACGGAGTGTACGACATTACGCCGATTAAAAATACGTGACGCGTACGGATCGCGAGGGAAAGGACTTGAGTTCGCATCGTCACGGACTGCATCGTAATGCGAAACTATGCCACGTACTCAAATAAAGTGTAGTCGGATCGGAGAGATGAATTGTCGCTCAGTACGAAGACGCGTGGATACTTGTGGTCACGTGACCTGGAATGCAGGATTACTGGTATGCCTAGATGATTGCGAATATTGTCTCGGCACTTTTACCGGCCATGGTCTGAATTACGATCGCTGTTTACTGAATTTCTCCCACTACCCGCGTAATTCGATGACCGGAAGAGGGATGATTGTCGCATGTACTTAGTTAAAGTGAAGAGTATATCTCTGTCGTCGTCTTTCCGATTTTAAATTTACAAAACAGCGACGATAACATGTGGTATGTGGGTATATGCGGGTGAAGGTCAAAGGGTCGGTAGTCATTACGATCGTGACGAACGGGGACTCGAGGAATTCCATCGAACTTGAATACCTTATATGGTTGAATACCTCGGATGTTCGCGTACGACGCTCAACGCTGAACGCGGATCGCGAGTATATCGTTGGCCGTAGATATCAGTTTATAGAGTCTATAGATATTCTTGTCTCGACCCGGCATGATCGATGATCTCGGGATCCCGTGCTTCTGATGCTCGAGTAAACACTCGTTCGCCTCTCTCGACGAAATCAGAACCGCGATGACCTCCATCTTCGTTGGATGATGGGCGAAACACGTATCGATAGTTGACGCGATAATCGCATTCGTGCGAAATTATCACGAGAAAAAACAAATTTCAACTTTTAATATGCACGCTGTAGCGCCGTATGTAGTCTCTCAAAACGATATCCAAGCTACACAGATCAAAAGAGCGTAAAATTTCCAGGGCGTTCCCTCGAACGGTCGTGGATTATTTGTGACGGTGTGGAAAATCTTGTTTATCTATCTTTGGTTTTATTCCCCTTCCAACCGAAGTAAGGAGATGGTAAAAGTTGGTGGTGGGACGAAGAGCCAAAAGAAAGAGATAGCGGATTTTTTTGGCCGACAAAAAAAGAACAACAGTTATCGCGGTAACCAGCGGAATGGAATGAGTATCCGGAGAGGTATATTA
This sequence comes from Athalia circularis, assembly GCA_963978495.1. Lineage (NCBI taxonomy): Eukaryota > Metazoa > Arthropoda > Insecta > Hymenoptera > Athaliidae > Athalia > Athalia circularis. Next base: position 14,434,604 of record OZ021698.1, on the reverse strand, counting down.
TGTGCAAAAAGTTTGTCGTATGTACGTCGCGCAAATACTGGTGCGTCGTTATGCGCGTGGGAGGTAGATTGAGGATAAAAATTAAATCCCGAAACGCTTCCTCTCTTACACATACCATAATTAAAGTGCGAGGCGTGTGTACCTCCTCTGGACGACTTCTCGCGTGTCGCGTACATGCGAGGTAAATTTGCTCAAGTGTTACATCGAGGGGATCTGGAGCAACGAATCTCGCTTGCGCCGCTCAATTTTATCACACGGTAAAACAAATAACTTGAAACTGAAATACCCCTGAAAGACGGCGGTGCACGAACCAATGCGATTGCCATTCTTTCTGAGCTTTATACTCGTACCTTGATACGTAAAAAACCGATCAGAGGAAAGAGCAGGTGGCCCGAGGCGAGGAAAAGGACGATAAGGCCGATAAGGGTGAAAGCAGGAGAAGGGGCGGAAAAGCAGGGGAGGAGGGCTGGTCGAAGTGCGGATTCAGGATAGTAACGGTGGACGGACCTGGGTAATTTAGTTACTTGGTGTGGGTTAGGGAGGCACTATATGGCGGGAGAGGGGCTAGTATTTTGGTAAATTGAACGAGCCGCCACCTGTTGTCTCCGAACCACTGGGATGCCCCTTCTTTACGACTGTTTGTTTGATCAATATTGCAGCATCGGATCCAGAAGTGCTCGAATCAACGATCGGATGCCATGCTTCGAGGCAATGATCCATGAAATCTGATCGTGAGTCGAGGTAAGATCCAGATGATGTCAAAAGATGCAGCAATGTGAAGGCTAGCGGCATGCACATTCGCACTGACCAGTCTTCGTTGGCGCTCGATACGACCTCGGAGAACCCATTTTTCCGGATAATTTCGGTAGATACCGAAAAGGGGATAACGTGTTTGAGAGTATCTGCTTGTCCCACCTCTATTGATCACCGTCTTCTCACGCGCAGATAATTAGGTATTCGTTATCCGCTTTCCTCTATCCTCTGAGGTGAATCTCCAGGCGACTTTGAAAATTGATGAAATCAATTTCGAGTCACCCAAATTACCTGCAGCTAACAGACTCGCACGTACGCTTATTACATTGATGGGTAATCAAGAATGATGGAATCATTCCCAGGAAATGAGAAGATTAAAATTGTCGCTCCGACTCCCACAATCGTAACCATGGCTTCTGCACACTCATCTGCAGTCCAAGTACGTGGTGAAAATCGTGAACTGATGCTGCAGATATCAGATTATCAAGCATCTCGAACCTGGTTTCTATTTCGAAGAGACGTCGTCTGCTCTACGCTACTTCCTTCAAGTATTGTAACTAGTTTGACATTTTACGAGGTTTTCGAAATAGCTTCGGTGCGGCAACAATCGGCCGTAAACCTCAGGTACATGGGATTTTTAAGTGGCGCGAGATGTTTTTAAGCTCATCTTCTCCGACAGCTCTCACCTCCTCTACCGATGGCTTTACGGGATTTTCGGTTCCCCGCGGCACCCCTGGAATCTATGGCGGGCGTCTCGACGCTATCGCCTCAGGGTCGGGAGCAAATCTACGCATTGTTAGCTATTGATATTCCCATAATGTCTGTCGCCAGAATATCGCATGCCGTACGAGAAACTAGGACGGCTGTAGATTACGAAAATGACGTATGCATAGTTACGTGTCTCGATCTTTGCGAGACAAAAAATTAAATTGTCGTCTGTACGCGTGCCATAAAATGGCGAGATTTCCCCAGTATATCTCACTGACGACATATTTGAGCGAGTAGGAATAAAAAGAATTCAAAAATCCATTTAGGATGTATTTTGAAGCGTTACTCCGCGGTCCCGAACCGAGGAGCGCTGACGGATGAGGAGCTTACGTCAACGGAAAAGTCAAATCGATCGCTCCATCATCCCTTGATGGGCATTTCGGTGAGAACGTACGTACACGGATGAATCCAAGCGAACAATATATACCGCAACTGAAAAATTTATACTCGAGAGCAGAAAAAGTTGAAGATGGTTCCAGCACTGTCAAAGTCTTAGGTATCGAATGCGAGATCTTATACGTATACGGCTGTTCGGAAACAGTGAGTGATTGCTGAAAAACTGAGGATCTCGACTTCGGAAAGGGAGGATGAAAAAATGTATCAACCGGTACTCGGAGAATGCATAAATTAGCAAAGGTCATTGGCATTCACCGCAGGGCTACATTATTTTTGCGTCGAGTAGTCGCGGGTTGAAAAATTCAGGCTTGAGTTCGCAAGGGGAATCATTTTGCAACTGCGGTAAGAGCGTAATTTTCTGAGGAAATTATCGAAACATATTATTTTCCCCCGACGCGATCGGTTCAGCTCGGCGTATACTGAAAACAGATTTAAAAAAAATGTCACCCTTTGATTGACGATCTTACGATTTGAAACATTCCTCAAATGGACAAAGACATTCGGTTGGTCGTTATTAAAGGATAGCTCTAATTATTTCCCCGTAACTCTCCACCCTCTTATTGTAACGTAGCAGTTGTAGTTATTAGCGATGATATTATCCGCCATCTTAGGGAAGACCCAGTTTATATGGGGCTCTGCAGACTCAGGCCATGTATAAAAGTTTAATGAGCGAATACATTATGCAAAAACTCTAGTACAGCTCATACCTGCAACACGAGCTCACTCTTAAAGGTATAGTGGAGGGTAAAGGTAATTCAGCTGTATTTTCTTAGCTATGTACCGTGTAAGATCTCATCCCATTGTTTCACCTATGATCATTATTCGACGTAATAAAATATCAAGAAATTATTCATCCTTCCATAAAAGTATGAATAATCACCATGCGAAATTTTTCGCGTGAGATATATTTTATAATCCATAGCATCTGTTCGTGTAGAAAGTCGAAGTATACAGAAGTTGGTGATCATCGAATATTTTATGGCACCATCTTTACAGAATAAATCTTCTCTCATTATCTCCGTTTCGTTCGTATGTTTTCTCTTTCTCTTTTTGCTGTGTGAACGGGATTTTCAAAAAAGTACGCGATCGATCGTAATAATCTCTGGTCACCGATATACGAGCCCCACAGGCACCAAAGTGAAGAGCGTTGATTTAATTACAATAATTGATCAACTGAAAATGGGTAAAAAAAAATTGTACAATAAACTAATATACGTTCCTGCGAGTCACGGTTGTCTTTGGAAACGAAATATCCTCGCGAAGACCTGGACCACTCGTTCCACTGACCTTGCATTCGCGCTCGTTCGTTGGAATGGCCCAAGCCCCTTTAATGGAGAATAATTACCTCTTCGATCACGGGAAGAAGGCGTGTCTCGCCCGGCGCCGCAGGATGCTAGATCTGGTCTATTGGTCAATGTAGCGAAACTTCCTTGAGTCCGATATCGTGAAAAGCGCGGCCGGGAGAGTGACTGGTGCGTTTTACCAGTTGGAATTTGAAGCGATGGGAATTCAACAATCGATGAAAGCTTCGAACAACGATAAGAGGAGAATATCATAATAAGAAGCAAGAAAAATTAGTCCTTTGCCAATTTTAGCGAGATGGTAATAAAGGGGAGTCGAAGATTGTGTTTCCACGAGAAAATGAGTATCAGGAGCGAATTATGATATTCGAGAATTTGGTCGAACATCGTGTGGTTGATCGACGTAATGCCAAAAAACTAGCGTCGTTGCATTTCGTGTTCCTAGACTAGCATCAGGTGCGTACGCTAGGCTTGGAGCCAACTTGTCACAAGTCGTGAGTTGATCAAAATAAATTTGGAGTCGTTGGTACGCGGCTTACGGAAGAATCTTTCTCAAATATGTCAGATTAGAACAGAGCGGGGCGTACAGGAGTGGATACAAACTCTCACGTCCTGCAGGCGCCGGCGATCAATCTCGAGGCGTTCGTTATGGAAACAGGTCGTTGGCAAACTCGTACGCGCGCACCAGCGGCACCATATCAGCACCACCTTGCGCTAAACGAAGATGCATTATTATGGCTAGATGGGAACATTCCGAACTCAATTTGCGCGAAATATAATTACTAGGGTCCAGATATACCAGCATCTACACAGCTTCCGATTGCTCGTCTTTTCTGATCCAGCATGACAAATTGCAAATAAGATACCGAGAATATCCGTGACATGTGATTATTGACTCGCGCTTTTCACGGTCGACGATTTTTAAAAGGATATATTTTTGATGTTCAACGAACGGCCGAGATGTCTGAAGGCAGCGCGTGATGAAGAGGGATCCTATAATAAAAGAAGCTCATTAAGAGCGAAAAAAATTGATGCTTCGGTGCCTGACGGTAGCAGAGAGTATTATTCTTTTTAGGGCGCAGCAGAGCTAGGACGCTCGGGTCAAGTGCGGATAAAATTAACCGGAAGAGGAATTTAATTGAACGCAGAGAGCTGGAGAGTCCTTACCTTCAACTTTGATCGAGTGTTCCGAGTGAAAAGTTAGAAAGTAAAATTACCTGAGGCTGTGTTCATCTCGCTTGTATTATTAGGTGACTCGGAAAAGTTGTGGACCACTCGATGAGAGGCGACGATTAATCATTCGTCAACAAATTAATGGAAAAATAGTACATTTCGTACTGAGAGCGAGAACGCCAGTTTCTCTCGATGTTCACATATTATTTTCGTTAACCGCAGGGCGAAAACGTGAGGTTGCGCGCCGCTGGTGAAGAAAATAAATTCCACACCGGTCGAAGATGCAGCTCCCGAAAAGTTGGTTATAACATAAAAAGATACGTTGCTCATGCAATTTGTTCTGTATAGATTGTTCGTCCAAAGTGGATTCCACCGTTACTCTACTTCCGGCCGGAAAAATCGCGTGTCCAGATAAGAGGGGGGCGAAAAATGCGATCAGTCGGGACTCTGGATATAATTCTGACGTATTTTTCTATCTTTCGTCGACAAAGTCTTTTAAAATCATCCTTCTACTAGGATCCAGAATTATCATCGGGGTACAGTACACTGTACTCTGTAATTAACTTGCAAAGTGTGTATCTGGAAATTAAAATTGATTAATCTATAGATTCGTTCCCTCGAATTTCAGTATCCATTGCAACGACGAGGTTCGTAAGAGTTTGATTCGATTCGACAGTCGAAACAAGAAGTAAAATTCGTTACAAAGTTAAATGAACCATAAAGTTGGAAGAGTCAATAACTGCAAGTTGGTAATCATATACTCTCAGCGCTATACGGACTTCACAGAGAAGTCATAACGACATCTCGTGAGTGTTAGCTATTTATATTCCAAGGACTGTAGAAATTGGAATATTTAATCATCAAACTGTAGAACATAAGTCTGGAACTAACTTTATTAAACATTCTTGAAAATAATCGCATGTGATCTTCGATATTGAAGATTATAACAGAGCCCTTTTTGGTTCATGGCTTATAATTTACAAGCCCCAATGTGTATTGGAAGACCGTTTCACAGTTTCAACGAAAAATTTAGGCCAAATACAAAGTATATCAACGACTATACCGACACCGGATAAATCTGTCGTTTAATCAGGTCAAGTCGTATAGGACGACGATCCAAGAGTATAAGACCTAGCCCTGGGGTACCTTCTAAATACAGGTAAATGTTTAAGGTGATACGCCTAACCCATAATTTTTTTTTCGCTGTTCCAGATCCACGGGATGGTTTCTTTACTACCGAGGTGATGTGGCGAAAAAGAGGCTGGGCGGCCGTATTGGCCATTTGGACCATCTTGGGAAACGGTTTAGGGGACGACAAACTTCTGAGGTCGGACAGAAACGCGAGCGCAATCATCGGGATCGAGGATAACCGAGGCAGCCGTGAAACCAACCATTTTGCCGGCCCAACTACTACGACAAAAACTAGTGGCACGGTTAACCCTGGCAATGATGAGCTGGGAATTGATAGGAACGAGGTCAGGATCGCCCCCGAAGCAAATAATATAGGTGCCAGGTTAACTGCGAAAGAAATCGTGGCCGATTCCGGAGCAACCGCAATCAGAGGAAATTTCTTGCCAGGTGCGAGAGAAAATATGTTAGGATTAAAAAATCGATCGCTCGGACAATTTTCAACCCAATCGCGAATTGAAGCAGCCTTGTCTGGAGAACCCCATAATTTTGGGTCAGAGTTCGGGGCAGCAATTGAATTCATCAAATCCAGTCAAGATCTGAAAAGACTTACAACCGGAAATGAAAAAGCTTCTTCCTCCCCGAAAAATACAAAGAAGAGATTGAAGGAAAACTCGAGGGTCACGACGAGCGCACCGAGCAAAGGTAGAAGTAAGACTCAGCTCGTGTATACGGATGACAATCGGGTGCAGAGGGGTGCTCGAACTATACCGGAAATGAGGGAGCACGACAACGCTGTAGAAACGGTAGATAACGACGATTTTAAGATCACCATAACCACGGCTGCAGCTCTGCGAGCGCAAACCATACCCGACAACGAGGTGGCAACGACGACGGAAAATTTTTACAACTCGAATGATCCACAGGTCCGTTCGACGATGGAAGTTAACATAGCTTCGAACGTTGTGACGCAAGATCCCCGGAGAGCGAAAGGCGGTGCTCCGTTAAAATCGGCGGTAAGAGCTGTTTCCCCGGCTTGGCTACACCAGGAGGTTTCCCGTGAAAATCGAGTGAAAATGACGGGCAGAAGATTAAAGACGGCAATGACAGGAGACAGTTTAACGAAAGTGAAGAGGGAAAATTCCAATGATGAATACCCCACGAATTATAATGAGGGTAAATATAGTTCAGGCGCAAGATTGGAAAGACCTACGGTCAAAGAGTCAACGGGCCGCTCACGGGGGATGATCGACGCTTCCGCTGCAAAAAAAATATTCTTCAATGAAAATAAACCAATTGGGTTGGACGCGGTAAACTACCCTGGGTATATCGAGACCGAACTCCTAGATTCAAACGTCGACCGAAGACCACCCATAAGCGAATACCGAGAAGAAGTATCAACTTGGCGCGCAGATGTTGAGATAGATATGAGACGCGAGGGACATGCTGCCGCTACCGCTGATGCGGTAGAGAACGAACCTGCTTACTCAGACATTACTTTCGCCTCTGCTGAAATTCCAGGAAGCACGATTCGCCAATTTGGTCTATCTGGGGCATCGCACGTGAAATTTCCCGGAATCTCGCTAAATGCGGAAAATTCCCGGCCAATCAAAGGTAAATCAATAAAAACGTCTGGGGACAACGGTCCGCGTGGTTTGGCACGGGTTAACGTAGAGGATAATTTAGCACTCACGAACGTCTACGAAGGAACTCTGAAGAATGAGAAATTTGACGACGAACAACAACAGGATCTTCAAAAACTCGCATCGCTTTGGAAGCCAATGAAATCAGCCACTAACGATGAGTCGTTATCGAACCAGCCCTGTTCCGCGAACGATCAAGTCGGAAAATTTCAAGCCTTCGAAAGTTCAAAGAAAGAAATGATCGGTCGTATGCACGATGCAATGAGCAAAGGGCTGATAAAAGACGATGATACTCGAAAGAAACGAAAGAACGAGGGAAACGGGAAGATAATAATTGGAAGCGCGGATGCCGGGTATGCGCAAACCGTAGAGAGCGTTCGTAACGGAGAAACGGCGGTAGTGAAAATTCGACAAGGAGGAGCCGGGGAGAATTCTTTCGGGGAGAATTCTTTCGGGGAGAATAAGGGGCATTCGGACGAACGATGCGTTGAAAAGCTGGAGATAATTTCAGTGGATATCAACCAGACGACGGATTCTTCTCGAAATAGGCAGATACCGGCAAAAGTGGAGCGGAGTGCAGCCGACGGCAAGTCACTAAGGAGCGCAGACTTGCTGGCAAATCAATCCGCTGCGTATTCTGAGATAACGAGGCCAATGATGGGACAATTGTCGGAATCGACGAACCCGGACGAAGTAACTAGCGGTGAGGGTGACTCTGGCCCCTTCGATAAAAGCTCTGCCTTTATTCACGAGAGCGCAGTTAAGGATGAAACGAGAAATAACGGTATAGAAATACCGAATGAGATCGATAGACGCGACAAGTCGAATGGCAGTCTGTCGGCATTGACGACGGAAGTTATCAACGAGTCAAAATTTATTATTGTTCCAAACTCGCGGAAGGTCGGAGACAAAGAAGACCCTTCCGAAGTGGAAGTAGGCGCCGAAAGATTTTCCATATCAATGGGAAAAATTCCAGAGAACATGGATATCGAAGACGAGCAAACGCAGACCGTCCGGCAGCTGGGGGCAGCCAATGAAATTGAGAGCAGAGAGCGGGGGCGCGTTGACCCGCTACTCGACTCACAACCCGTACAAAGTAGAGGACAAAGTTCGAATACGCCGAGAAAAATTGAGAACGAGATAGGAGGAACCCCTTCGAACGATCACGTCGAAGCATCCCCTGGTTTGTCTGGCCGATCTTTGATAGCGAGACTGAGCAATAAATATTTAGAATCTAAAAAGAACCAGGGGAAGGAGTCACCAAGCGCGAAAGATGTTCTCGAAACGGCGAGAGAAAGAATTATCGAAAGACCGACCTACCGGGAGGAAACGGCGTCTCCCGCTCCGCCGAATCTGGAGAATCATCCAACGGTGGCTCACGTCGGGGCTCCGCATGTATGGAGGCAAGAAATATCTACCGAAAATAAATTCAGGACGACGTACGATACGGGTACAATTTTTCACCGCTTAGAAACCCCCGGTACCAAAAAAGTTTCCGGGCCAGAAGTCACGAAAGATAATACTTACGGTATTTTTACGCCATCGTTTAACGAGAAAGTGATGACGACGGTAAAAATCTCGAGCGAATCGAAGCGATTGTTTTCAGGTGGCGAATATACGGATGGAGCTAACAAAAGACATGCTGAAGAAGATGAACGGATATTTCTTCCACGATTTGGCGACTCGACGGAAATCAGTGTTTCAAGAAAAGCTATAAGCGCGCTATTGCACGGTGTCAATGCTGCTTTCGTCAAAGAGCTTCCCGGGGCCTCAGACTTGCCGACAATCGAGAACCAAAGCAATCAGACTTATTCAAACAGCGATACGAAGAACAACCCCATGCCGAAGAGGTCCGCTCAGCTGGGTTCTACGTCACGAAACTGGTTGGAAGGCTCCGGATCAGTTACCGATTCGATTGATCGAGATGCGCAATCGTCGTTCGTCGAAAGCCGGTTACCTACGGAAATTCCCCTTCAAACCGTCCCCGATACTTCTGGGGCGATTACACTGAATCTAAACGCTGCACCCTCGCTAAGCTTTAATCAAACGGATTCGGAGAATGCCAGCCGCGTTGCCTCCCCGTTGAACCAATGGCCAGTGAAGCACAGCGCTGTTGTCGAGGGCGACCTGGTGCTCGGTGGATTGATGATGGTCCACGAAAGGGAGGACTCCGTCACCTGCGGACCCGTTATGCCCCAGGGGGGTGTCCAGGCTCTGGAAGCCATGCTTTACACTCTCGACCGCCTGAACCAGGAGGAGATCATCCCAGGAGTGAAGATTGGCGCCCATATTTTAGACGACTGCGACAAGGACACCTACGGCCTGGAGATGGCGGTTGACTTTATCAAAGGTAGGGTCGGAAATAAAATCAGTCACGCTTTTATTTCGACAATAAAAATGTAGGGAACCCCCGCTGAATTATCTCGTCGTCGTTCGCCGAGCATTGAATACCAAATGTAACCAAACGTTAAAACGAATGGCGGGGTTGAATTACAGCAGGGGTAAAAAATATCGAGCTCGTCAATTCTTAACGGCTCGTTACTTGTCGATGTTCGAGTCGCTGCAACGGCCCCGGACCTTTATAATGGTTACCAAACACACCTGTGCAGATCAGAACGAGTCGGGAACCGGAGGGTAAGAATCTGCGAGGAAAATGCGGTAAATTCACAGCAGCGAACCCAACGGTAATTTTTCACTGCAAATGTTCGTTATATTATACAGCGGCGTTGGCCATGGCAGCAGCGATACGCGACCGCAAAACTACGTACACAGACCGTGTATTTTTTGCCTGACTAATTAAAGTCAAGTTAATTAATTACGGGCAAAAAGACAACGGTCGAATTTTAAGATTATGAATGGAGATTATAAGCTCGGAAGACGTACCGTGTCCGTAACTAAACAGGCGCACCCGCGCGCCTTGTGTTATAGCTAGCATCGTCTACCTAATTTCTCAACAACAACTCGTTTGCTCTTTAGCTCATTTTACTTCTGTCCGCCCTGTCTTACCGCAGCCGTAATCTCCCGGCTCACTTGCAAAAGGGTGGACAGAGTTTTCAAAGGTTAAACGATTTTTAATTTGGGTACCTGATTGTTACCGGTTAACGAACCAGAGTCAGGTATTCTGATTCCACGTTTATCGTATTACTATACTTACGGATTTACTTCGTATCGAACGTAGATTTTGTATCGATAATGGTTATGTCATGTTCCCGCAGGATATGTGCGTATAGGTTTCGGTTACGGGATGTGTATCAATATCCGCAGAGAAAACAAACGAAACCGATAGAGTAAGAGTGAGCGGAGAAAAAAGAAGAAAAGTGGCGGAGAACAAAGAGAGACACCTAGAACGATATCGGCGTGACGTGAATACGTGCGCTGGGGAAGAAAGAATTGCTCAGGGCCCAGAATGAGATGAGGTGAGCACCCTGTGGGAACGTACAGCCAACTGTAAGGAGTCGATCGTGAGAGGCCAATGATGCATAACTGATCGCTGCGGCCCTTTTGCAATTTTCGTTCGCGAGCTTTCCACTAATCGTCATAGCATAGTTCTCACAGAAGACGCATGTAGTACGATCGAAAGATGCCAACGATTCGTGACGCCAAATTTCCATCGATACTACTTATATGTATATCGCGTTGCTTCATGAAGTTGAATTTGCGAATATGATGGCTGAAAATTCGATCATAAGTGATTCGACATGTCTCGAGTGAAAATGACGCCCCATAAAAGATAGAGGGAAATTGCGGTAGAGATCCTCGGAGACCGCGGTACACTGAGAAAAAAAGAAACACTTTTTGCAGGTGCTTTTTTGTATCGACGCAAAAGGGGTGAAAACGCCCCCAGGCGTCGACCGCATGTTCCACCGCCGGTAAGTCAGCTGCTGCTGCTGCTCGGCTACTCCCGATGATATCTCCTATCTCGTGGGTTATACACCGCGGCATTGATTATTACCGCGAACTGAGCTCCTGTTGATAACGAAAGCTGCACGAGGAAACCCTTCGGCTTGCCGAAGCTCTGACGCTGGTGCCACGTCGGCGATGGGGAGAAAAAGCCAAATTCATCCGGCGGAACCCAAGGAAGCATGAATTTCGTAATCGGCAGTGGGTATCGACCCCAGAAGATGAGAAAAAAATAACTATTCCCGTTGCCGTTTATTTAGGTTTTTTTTTTTTCGTCAATTCTCTCTCCGGTAACTTTCAATATTTCCACCCTCGTGCATCCGGCTGTCCGGATTCTGATGGAATTCGCGTAAGCACTGCACTGTCGCTTTTACCGTCCGAATTCAGTTATCCAGGTATACCTCTATACAGGTGGACTTATGGTTCGATCGCTGCGCGAGGAGTGTGGTGTGCGGTAAAGGGTGATTATCGAATTCGATTGAGAGGCAGTGATGCGATCAGCTACGGTGGCAAATATATATTTTCAAACGATTCCGCACAGATTTGCGCCGGGGAGTCGGGGTCGTCTGTTCACCCCCGCCAATTTAGATAGCGCGTTGAGCTGTGAGCCGACCTTCGCACGAATTCTTCCAACAAATGTTCCACTCAAATCGCCAGAACTCTCCAGCGTGACTTATCTACGCTGCACGTTTACATACGTATATGCATCCGTTATAGAGATGTGAATTCGTGGGTGGAGATCAGCGCGACAAATTCGTTTCAATTATATTTTTCCGCAAACTCGCCACAGGCAGAGCTAATCCGTTCCGAAGCACATGCGTGTTTCATATTATCAAAATCGGATATAAACCGCTTTGGGATTGATCGTATCACAGTTTATAGACCGGCACGAGTTATGTGAAGTTGGATTGCCTAAGCTGTTTTGCCAAACCCACATATATGTGCGTGTATATTATATATACGGTGTTTGTTCGGCTAATTGTCTCTAACCCCCGGAGGGCATAGCGAGATCGAGTTTATCGGCGAAAATCGTTTGCCTGAACATGAAAACAGACCCTGCAACTGATTTTTACGAATTTTGCCGAGATCTGAGAACACCGAAAGAATCTCGAACAGAAGGATAATATCCTTCGTCTCTTGATGAACGGACGCGAAGGAACGACGGTCGAGTGTCTTTGGTGATATCATTTTAGCGCGATCAAATTTTCCGGAAAATTAATTTCGCAAATTCAATATCGCCTGCCGATCCCAAGTATTTACAGTCGTGGTTTCACAAATCGGCGACATGCGAAAAAAAACTATGCGGTGAAATGTAGTGCAGGGCGCAGGTTCATCGAATTATTTCACTTACGCAAAAGCGATGCCTCTTGGAACTGAAACAAAATATCAAACTCCGCGGAAAGCGATCGAGTACCTATATACCTCTGAAAATCCCAGGTGCGCTTGCACCTACCTATAGCTCTCTGTACTCGTGAAAGTTTAGACGCTACTTCCACCTTCCAAGAATGGTTCTCGAGTCACGATCTTCACCGTAGGTAAAGGTACGAGATACTCGAACAACCATCCGCGGATACCGTGGCCGTTGCAACGTGCTTCGGTTAATCCGAAAAATGATATAACCTTTTTAATTACTAATACTGGTGTTTCAACGTGCGGAAACTTGGTTCATTTTAGCGCGATAAACGAATTACCATTTGTACCCCTACGGGGGCTCAATGGCTTGCGGAGAGACCAACCACGGTGACTATGGAACAGATTTACGTCCTGGTGAGGGACACGACAGTTTTAACTGAATTTTCGCGCCAGTGAGCAGCAAACAGCTGTGGTATAGTATACCTATAAGCAACTCGAAAGCAACGAATAATAATAATTCAAGTTCCTCGAACAAGTTGAAGAATGACAATGTCTAGACCGCTCGCGGTACTTATACGCACTTAGGTACTCTGAAGAATCCTTGATAAGCTTACAAGTAATAATAAGGTGAATTTAAATTTATCGCAAACCTTAAATCCATGCCAGTAGAAGGACGGAGATAAGTCGGGAAGTAAGGCGCTGGGAGAGAAAGTTTGCCGCAAAGATCGTGTGAGAAAATGCAAATCAGCGCGACATCTTTTTCGCATAGGAGGGTAAGATATACATGAAATGGCATCCGCGTGGAGTATGTTCGGGGGAAGTAAGGGGTATCCGATATGACTCCAGATGTGAGGTAGAAAACTAAATTCACGACCGGCAATTCCTACGGTCTTTTTGTATCGGTGACGCTCGGATTGTGAGAAATGCTAGAAATAAATTTCCGGGGCGTGCTAATCTTGGTGCATATTATTGCGAACCCAATCGGTTGCAGAAGCTCAACTGATGCACTATAGACTAACGCTCGGTGACAAGGTTTTATGTTTTATGATCCATCTGGACCCGAATCTCCCCGGGTTCGCAAAAGCTCGCGGACATGTGCGATACGTCGATGTAATAAACTGTTAATAATGTACCCAAACTTGCGAGCGACGGGAACAAGCGGAATCTGGTAGCAACGAACTAATTATCATTCAGTATATCGTACGCCCGGGTTGTCGCTAATCTTGTGAATGTATAATACAGCAGCCTCTCTCAAATTTCTCCGGGCGCTGTTGTACTTCTATAGCTACCAGCGGTGTCATCGGAGCCTGTTCCCAAGGTGAAAGGAAAAGATAAAGCGTGAAATAAGAGAAATAAATAACTGGTAAACTGAAACGATTTTGCGTGTAAACAGGGGTGCCAGAAATAGGTCCTAAATTCTGACCCCAATTTCCTTGGGTAAGACAGTATCGCCTGATCTCATCCTCACCCCACTTGCTTAGGAATTTTCGAACCAACTGCGTTATGCTCGCAGGTTAGCCGAACAGCTTTTTTCTATTCCAATTCCGATTACTATTCTCGGCTTCATGATTCTTTCTCTGTACTGACAGAAAAAAAAAACTCGATTCCACGGCAGAGGTCCCCCAGGCACTCGGTCTATCCTCTGGCCACGTGAATCCGCGTAATTGTTCCGCGAAGTTCACGCGCGGGAATGAGAGAGCTGGAGAAATTGGTGCAAGATTTGTTCGAGTTACGGCGGAGAGTATTTGTTACAAAAGGTTACGGGCTAGTTGCCCGCTGATCGTATCTGCCGACCTCCCCGCGCCTTACATCTACACCTCCGATTCCTAATTACGAATTACAGTCAGGGATCTGTTTATCGCAGCTATGTGAGTGATTCTTGCCGAGGCGTAATCGAAAATTTACAACTCCGCTTTCGCCGGGAGCTGGGGCTCTGCAGCGTTGCCCCGAACTTACAAGCCTGACTGCCACAGGTTTAAGCACCGAGAAGCGATGAGGCTACGGCACGTAGCCTCACCACGGAGCCGCGTTTGTGTTCATTTTATACAGATCCCCGACTAAGCCAGCTTCTCCGAACCTCCGGCGCACCCTTTGCAAGTGGCTGATGCCGCTGAAGCGGAATTGGCGATAAAGGCTCAAACCGCAAACCATACCTGCGTATAGCCCGGCCTTGAATAAATCGGTATTAACGTGAAGTAAGAATCGTAGATGTTCGTACTGCGATTGGCGGTTACGTTGGTGTGACCAGACACGAGTTCTATTCGGCGAAACTTGAGCGATAGGTATATAATGCTTTCCACGCGTATCCCGCTTGGCAAAAGAATTTCGAGATGAACCGTTGCCATTGTCCCGAGTATCGTATATCGTAGGTATATGGATCACGGGGGGGAACTTGAGAAAAATCACTAAATAACCAACACGCCGGGTCGAGGGTCGAGAAATCGGGGCTGGGTGGTTTACGAGAAAACAAAAGGTGCTCGACTAGTGGGTTACGGTGCGAGGGGTCGGTCTTGGGCGGAAACGCTACCGAGTCTCTCCATCGTCTTCGGTGAGAGATTCTTTTCTCCACTCTCTTGTTCGGACTCTTCTCGCTTCTCCAGTCATCCCTTCCGCCTTCCGCCTCTTCCGCGCCGCAGCAGATTACTTATAGCGAATAAAAGACACCGGCAGACGCGGATCTAGACCAAGCTGAGCACACCGGACGGGGTGAGACGGGCGAGCTAGAAGACCGGTAAAAGCGTAATACGTGCAACGAATTTCCCCGCGTCCATTTCTCCCGCACCTTTTCGATTAAAGCCAGTACAGCCCAAGCATATATCGACACATCTGGACCCTTGAGTGAAGCTTTTAGTTGGCGAAATGCGCGAGTGCGTATCGTACGGGTTACCATAAAAGACCCTCACGCTACGACTATCACACGAGAGAATGTGACGACGACTACCATCCGCGGTAAGTGGCATTCGGTATTCGTCGCTCGCTTGGCGCACGAGGCACCGTCCACCGAGTGTTGCACTCGCAATCGCTGAGATGAGGAGGAGAAATAACCGTGTAAACTACCAAAGCTTCGCGTATCGATATCGTACAAGCCGGTAATTATTCCGCTCCCAAGATCACCCTGAGGGCGATCACCATACGTTCAGTATCCGTATCTCCGGCGAGTGCGAATCTCTGTAAAATGTCGTTCAAGATTCCGCGACGACCCTATCGCCTTCCGGAGGTCAGCTTTAGTCGAATGACTTGACACTAAATATTTCACGGGGACCGAGGTTACCAATATCGCCGTCGACGACCACGGCACGGGTAGGTAAGGCGTACGGGTATTATATATGCATATAACTGTATGAATGTGTCGCATATACCTAGATACGTAAAGTCATCGGTATCTCCTGGCCTGTGCCGCTCATCTCTAACACTCCGACACATTTTTATCCTCATACAGATACAAGGCTCCGTCTCTCGCTGGATTGCGAATCACCGTTTGACTTGCGCAGTTACGATTGCATATAATCAATCGGCATTCGGCAATCGCGCCCTTCCAAGCCTAATTTCGTGTCGGATCGCCAAACGCTGCGATAAGGAGGGTACTTTTGTTCGATAATGAGTTCAATTGAACCGCAAATCCGTATGAAATCGATGAACCAATTGCGGAGGAGTGGGACGGGGTAGATCGTGGAACTGACAGCGAGCGTCGACCGGTAAATTAAATAAATTCGCATATCTCGTGTCACGTTTGTTAATTTTACACGCCCGCAGATCGCAGCCCCGCGAAAAGATTTCATTGCACCCTCTTCCGTTGTCACTCACGGTGCTCCCGTACGATCAGTTTTACACGCCATGCCCACGCACAACGTGTAACGATTGTAAAACAGCATCACCTGCGCCGCAAGTTGGGAGTTATTACGGTATCCCATCGTTTTTCAAAGTTCATTAAATTTTCCAATAATCGGAGACGAGCTGAATCGGTTGAATTAATAGCCGTAGCCGTTCGACTATGGCGATCGTTAGAAAATTGTTCACGCTCAACGGGTGGCGTATACCTGTATCGTCGCTAGTTAACCAAGTCGTAAAAACCGGAGGAGGTGCGCTTTGTAACGAGCCTCATGTACGAGCAGGTGGTGGGGAGCGAGGTAACGCTGGCTGCTGTCAACTTAAGAAAGTTATGAACCTGCGACCTGCGAACTGCGGCGTATATCTTTCACTTAATCCGCCAACTTTGCTTGATGCATGACCAACATGCCAGCTATATAACCAAAATCTAAACTTTTTACACCGCGACGCTAGACGCGTAACAAGAAAATTAGAGTTCAGAAACTTGAAAACCACAGCGCTGCGTAATTTGAGTGGAATGATTTCCCTCGTTCATTTTTCATTCCACCATTTTTTCACATTCGACCTTTGCATGCTGAGAAATTAGCCGTAAATAATCCAACAATCGTTGGGCCATTTTCTCTTTTCTCTACGATTCTTCTTTCGTTTTCCATGCTCGCGGAGGGATAAATCGTTTTCGGCGCTGTGGGTGTTTCATTTTCAAAGTTCGTTGAACGAAATCACGTGCTCGAGTATTTCAAAGGTGCAAAAATTCTTCCTTAGAAACGAAAATTCAAAAGATGCTTATTGCGTACCGTCTCTGTAGTAAGACGTATTATACAATATACATCGCATATCGGTGGTAAAAGAAAGAAAAATAATCACTTCGAGCCGAGGAAAATGAAGGGAGAAGCAGAAAATGGTAAGAAAAAAAAAGTAAAAACGAATTACGCTGCAGCAGATACGTTAAGCGAAAAACCCAACTTTCCTTGGTCATCAAAAGATTTGCACAAGCTTTCGTATATATGTGTGGTAGGGTGGTGGTAGGAAAGCTGCTGAGAACTGAGCTTTCGTATCAATTTCAGTTTCGGTAATGAACGCTTTTTTTTTGACGCATCATCGAGACCATAGGCCCGAAAAAAACCGTTCCTCAGGCGGGGGTGAACTGAAGAAAATACGAGCGGTTGCGATACCGAGGCGCGGTGTCGGAATTTGGGGGGCAGTCGACAAAAGACCAACAGTGACAAAGGGTGCGGAAGACAACGTGCCCGCCCCGGACAAAAGATGCGAGAGTTGGGACGATGCAGGGAGAAGATCCACGGGTTGCGAAAATTATGTATCTTCTAAGGGGAGCCCCCCGTAGAGTATAGTGAATTCGGCCAAGCGAACAACAACGCCATGGCGAGTTGCGCGGTGGAATTGTATCCGGGGGTTGACTTCCCTCTCTTCTCACCCTCGTTCTCCAGTCCTCCCTCTCCCCATAGCTCTTTAGCTACCCCCCGCGCCCTCTCGCAGCTCCCTTTCCTCCGTTTTCTACCCTCCGCGATGGCAGAGGTAGTAGTGTTATGCCGTCGGCGTTGCCTCAGTGGGTGTTCTGACGCTGAGCCGCGCGGTTTCGACCTTAAATCATATCTAAGGATCGCTTCGCAAGAGATACAGGTATCCGAAAATCGCGGTCTATTAACCACCGGTTCCGATGGTAATTGGTGAAGCAAAAATTTAAACGGAAAATCAGAACGGCCCTCAGATGTGGCAAGCACCGTCGAAATTGATCGCGTCATTTATTAAAACGAACAATCTGATCGATTATGAATTTCGGAGCAGAAACATAATCAGAACTTGATTAAGCGTATGGTTGTCGCGGCGTTGCTGCTTCAAATATGACCGTATACTTCTTCACATGATCGACCATCAACGATCTCGATACCGACGATAATTAACGGTTTTGTGGCTGAAACGGAGTAACCCATACGTGCCGGTTGATTAGTGTCGTTCTTTTGTTAGAAGAGTTCAGCTTCTTTTCTACCTTATCATTCTTTATTCAGCACATCCGTTCGATTGAAATTGTGCCTGAAAACGGATCGAGATCTGTAGAATATGCGCATAAGAAGTTCTGAGTCAAAATTTCATTGATCCATCGACCACCGGAAGCACCGATAACGATTGATCGCACATCGTGTTCGACAGAAACATTGTTTCTGTATCGCCACGACACGTCGGAGGCTGCGACTTGCATCGATACTTGAAAGAATAACAGACATATCAGCTGTAACTGTACGTGCATTAACCGAACCACATATCTATCGAACATATCGAGGAAAAGCCAAGTCATGCGACTATAAATTTGACAGTACTTTGGCGAATCATTCGGCCGTAAGTAAGCGGAAAAGCTTGCAAGAGCTTGTACAGATCTGAGGTTGTCTACAAAAAATCATTTTTCATTGTTCTCCGATCACTCGAGGACCTTTCGTTACCCTTGAGTTTGTTTTTCTTCGCGTGCTAGTCGTTTTGTTGTGCCAGCGAGGGAGAAGCGCTTATTCGGTAAATCCATGGACCAAAATTAAAGGCATTATAATTACACCCGCTGAAATTTGCTCGCATCGATCGAATGTGCTCTAAAAAATGTACGATACCCATTATATATTCCTTCGACTCGATGACTTTTATTTTTTTTACTTCACGAGATGCGTACGGCGGCTTTTCTATTAGTAACTATTAGATTGTAAAATGCGAAGATTTTCTATTAGAGGAAAAATTCCGGAACAAGGAGAACGAAAAATGTTATCCATGCATAGAGAGAAAAATTTCTGACGAAAAATAAAAAGTCAAAATATCATTCTGTGATGCCTGACTTTCTCGCCGATGCACCGGATCAAAACGCGAGACACCTTCATCCTATTTCCAGTGAATAGGAAAACTCTGGGACTATCTTCGTTTTCACGCATTGCTCAGACTCCGGCTTGCAGCAGTCCACAGAGAAAACTCGCATCACCTGACTTATATTTCCCATTCCGCAGCTAAAACACGATTTCAAAAGACCAGTTGAGAAAGACGAAGAGTTGAGAGCCTGGCCGAACGGCACGTAATCTAGACGCCGCGGCGCTATGTCGCAGCTCGTGATCGTAACAAGTCTTACCCATGAAGAACGATTCCTATATAAATGTATACTTCTGCCTGATTTCGACCGCGACTTTGATCGTCCATCTAATGTCAGTATCCAACATAACTATTCAATGTCTACCGCCTACGCTACCATTGTGTACACGACTATAATGCTGATAGATTGATCGCTGATTAAGTTGGCGAACTTGACCCCTGTCAGGTAACCTGTGCAGGGATATCTTCAGTTGCGTGTCGTGTCGCAATATCTCGAGAAAATGCTAATCCATAATAATAACATCTAATTATTGCATCGGATGAAAAGATTTCTGAAATTACTTGCCTTGCCTCGCCTCGCATGCGGCCTTGATGCGTAACTATTTTACAATCGCTCAACCAAACCACTTCAAGGCCAACTGATTTACAATCGATCATTCCAATTTACGAAGGATTGGAATTTCGTAGTACGTTCACTCCCACGTTACACGTTGAACCGGTTAATCATCCCTCGATTCCATCGGGCGACTCGCGTTATCCGTCATTTTTCCCGCGAAGCGATCAGACCTGACGTTGTTCGTTGTTGATAAAACGGTACCAGGTTACCTTGCGGTAGACGTATGATTGTGGCAATGGGCGTGTAACACGATTTAATTATAACTAGTCTCGACTTCGTCCCACTTCGTCTCTTTCTCCCTTTTGGCACTTCTCCTTCACCTATAGTAACGTCAGAGATATATTACCAACGGGTGACCGTAAAATAAAATCCCGGGGGTGCGGCTCAGAGTTCAGGTACACACCACCATTTTATAACGCCCCCTATTCACCATATGTTATCCCCTAAATTTTTTGCAACGGGCATAATGATGAACGACGTGGGGTCTTTTATCCCGTTGCCGCTGAATTATTTTTCCTTCCACCTATCCTTGAAATACAGTCGAAACTAGCATCCGCATGGGTATCCATACGTCATATAGGTATTGTTACGGGGGAACGGTAACGACGGGAGCGAGAAGTAGAAATGGTTCAGGAATCGGTATAGTTGAAAAAACTCAACTCGACTCGAAGCGACTCGAAATAGAATCTTTTTCAAGAGACGTACGATCTAATATTTCCGGAATATAAAGCTGACGATTAAATCGACATTCCTGACCGAGCGCGTGTAGCTGTGGTTAACGATGCTTCCGACGTAAGAGGAGATTTTCTTATATTTTCAACATTCCGTCGTAACGATATATTATTACACAGCTGTTTCGTCGATCGATTATCTCCCGGGACTCAATGTTGTTTTGAAAAAATATTTACACATTTTTCTCCATTTGAATGCAGTTGGAATCAAACCGGGAGCGTAATATGTTTAGCTTACATTCGAAAAATTAATCTGGCTCTGATGCGTCGGTAGAGATAAAAAGATTTCGCGAGCGGCATCGCGTACGGTAAATTTTGATGAAAATACATCCGAGCGAATCGCTGGAGCTCTCCTGAAGGTTCTCGGGGAGCAGGGTTATTCCGACCACCTGCTATTACAACGTTAAGCAAACGACTGCGCGCTATTTGCTGGGTATAATTGTTCCAAAACATCCAACGAGCAAATACCTGGGGTTTTACGATATCACTTTCGTCGTGCCGTTTTTAATGCAAATCCCGGCACGGTGTGACTCGTGATCGCCGTACAAAATTTCAATGATCCCGTCTCCTTCTCGATACAGTACGAGTATAAAAGTTGCCCTTTTATTCCAGCTCGGTTTTGTTTCCCCGGACAAAGGTGAAGTCGATGGCATTGATATTCCGATTGTTACCGAGTAAGCTTGATTTTTACGCCAGGCACCCATTATTCTTCTGACGAATTCGAGCATTCTCGAATTTTGTTGAATTATTTCAGTTTCCTCCCCCTCCACAACCTTCCCGACGCTTTCCAGAACACTTTACGTATACATGATATATCGAATTCCCTGGAAGATCTGTTCATGCTCCCTGCCCAGGAGCCTTCAATTTCAATAATAATATCGGCTGACTTATTACACTACTTGGCGAATCTCTCTCTGGCATTCCCGCGCGTAACGGACAACGCGATTATACATACTTGGTGTAAAACTTATGGCCACATACATTCAGCCGAGGATATAGTGCGGCGAAAATATTCTTACAGCTTCGCTTCAGTTATGGTAAAAAATTCAAACACCGCAGGGCTAACGGCATGACATAGTGAATCGATTCCGCAGTCTTCTCATGCCCCCTGCACGGCGCCAACTTATCAACCACGCTCGCTCGTGATCCGGGACCACGATATCCCAGTTTTTTGATATTACGTACGTGCGTAGGTATCCGCTGCACTTTTCACATTCCGAACTCCTCGCTAGTTTTTCTCGAGGGAGAAAGACATCGGAACAAATCGGACCTCGGTTATTTCAGATACCCCATCGAATTGGGGGGAAAAAATTCGAGACACATGCTCTCCAATTTTTATCGAGGTGTGAAAGCATATTTATATATTTATAAGTAGTAAACTCTAATAACGATCGTCCCCGTCGTTTCACTTCCACATGAATTAAACGCGAAGGCGTGCAAGTTTTAATCGCTTGTTGTATCTTGGGTGAAATTCGGGGTGCGGGTATAAAGCAGCTGCGAACTATTTGGTAAATTGCCAACTTGAGCCAAAGTCTAAATTAAATGGCACTTGGCGCGTAGTTTACCTGGTGAAGACATCGCGCTCCGAGGTTTCCGGGGACGCACTAACGGAAATGAGTCCTCCGGTCAGGGGTCGATAACAGCGCGGAGACTTTGCGAGCCCCTCGAAACCGTTCGAACCAAAGTTGCCGGGGCAAACGCGACGCTAGCTCGCCATAACTACAAATCCACGTGGTACTTCGCTAGAGTACGTCGGTATGCCCCGCCAAGTTCATCCGGCAGCGGTATCGTTTCTGCGTAATTTGTGGGCGCCAAAATATCAGAGCGGCAGCCGTTCCCACGAATCACATCACTGCCGGGACTCGAGCCCCTTGATGATACGAAGGGAGTTCGCATCGAGCTCGTATGTAGGGCGGATATATTTTACAATTAGTGAACTTACCCGCACAATATTAACTACGCGTCTAATTAAGCTACAACCTCAGACCTGCAAGCCTCGTCGTATTAAATGTATGAGAATATCTACACATTAAATATTGATGCAGGTCTATTTTCGTCGCTCCGATCGAAATCAAACGCTCAAGAGTTTGGGAAAAATGTTGAAATGCTATATTCGTTAACGTCGTCACCGTCTCCTACCGATTCGGTTTACGCCGGAGGGAGGGAATTTTGACATGAGCGGGTCGCCGTCAATAAAAAATAAATAAGAAAGCATCGCAGCGGTGGTGGATACCGGCTCTGATCTATCGGCTTACAAAAATGAAGAAATGAAGTCATTTCTCTTATTGCTCGGCTGTTTCTACCTCGCGGGTGGACGGCGATCAAAATTTTCATACGACTGGTACTCGAAGTTGGACTCGAATTACAAATGGGAACTCGACTCGGTTCTCACGGATTACCCGATGATCGGAAAAAGCCAAAGAATCATGCCGAGCAAAAGAACGCCCCCATCCGATTCCCATTTCGCGATTCCGAGTCGTCAGGATATTGCAGAAGAAATGGAGGATGTGGTGAGCAAGGATCACACGGGACGTCGCCGCGTGGAAAATCCAGAAACTCACCACCCCATCCGGCACGGTGATCGGCAGTTCAGATCGATGGAAATAACGAGGACACCGGTGAACGTCAATTGGCCGGTGAAGAACGAGGCGGTTGTCGAGGGCGACCTGGTGCTCGGTGGATTGATGATGGTCCACGAAAGAGAAGACTCCGTCACTTGCGGACCCGTTATGCCCCAGGGCGGCGTACAAGCCGTCGAAACTATGCTCTACACCTTGGATAGGCTTAATTCCGAGGGAATAGTACCGGGGGTTAAAATCGGGGCGCACATCTTGGACGACTGCGACAAGGACACCTACGGACTGGAGATGGCGGTTGACTTTATCAAGGGTAAGTTTTTAACGGGAAGCAGACGACAAATTGAAAAATTCCGGGTTGGATTCGAGGAAAGTTCGATTAATCAATTTTTGTAACAGGTATTTCTGTATTCGGCAATGTACCATATACATATTCGCCAACAGTTTCGTTCGACAGCCGATCTTTGCGGAGCGTGTCACGTGACCCGCCTAACCTGGTTCTAAAAGAAGAAATAAAAAATATACGCTCCACGCGCCATGACGTATAAATCCGGACGTACGCGTCCGCAGATCCTACACGAGAATTCAATCGTCGGGAAAATATTGAGGTCCAAAAAATAAAACAATAAAACCGTAAATAAGCTCAACCATTGTCCCAAATTAAATCACGTCGGAATTCGTCTACGTCCCGGCCTACCCTCGGGGCACCTCCCGCCCCTTTTCGCTATTCATTCCAGAAGGTTTTGTTTCCGTTAGATTGTAACAAACGTATGAATTTGCATTTTTTACAGAACGTGAAAGACACGGCGTACATGGTTATTTTCAGCAGTCGGACTCTTGGGAATAGATTTGCCATTCACCTACGCCTGTACCCATCTAATCGCGGTTACCTGGTGAAATGTATAACTTTCACGGCTCGTTTAATCATTATTTCGTTATCATCGCTGAACGATTTCTGCCGGAGATATTAAATTCGGGAAACATAGTTCAATATTTCGGGTATGGAAGGTGCCGCGGGGCGATTAAGCAGCCAAAGCAGAAAATGTTCAACGCCATATTACAGTGAAACCAACGGCTTCATAGAATGGAAATGTTACGGCGGTGACCGAAAGATTACAAAGATGAAGCGCTGTTTTTCTGACCTATTCGAGATAATCGAAAAAGCATCACCTCAATTGCCCTGTGTCGTCAGCAGTTATTCGCCATACCGTTGGTATGCCCCAGTCCGAGCGAACAATTTACGGATGAGCTCGATTGATTCGGTGAAAACCATCACGCGATATCGCGCCAAGAACATGTGCAAATATTACACGGGATAGTTCAATAAACATCCAAGGGTATGAGACGAACCGAACGTTAAGCTTCCAGGTACGCAAGTACCGAGGATATAATATACGCGATCAACTTCCGAGTTCTCCGCATCCAACTCGTCGGAGTCACGAGATGGTTTACTTCGGAACGAACGAGCTACGCCGAGATCGAGCTTCAGTTGTACTCGCGTAAAACTTCTAGTTTATTGAAAGATGTAAGTGGGGTTTGTTAATTCCGCAGTAACAATTGCTTGAAAAGTTTTCGAAACCCACGAATACGAAATAAATATAAACGCTCGAGATTCCGTGAATCGTCGCCCGCATACCTCCGTCACATGGAGCATCTTTCATGTGCTATATAATTCATTTATCTTTGGACGAAAGTCTTCCCCGTTTCACCCGTGTGGGAATCGACTAGCTCCTACGTCGGACTTGGGTCATGTGAGGATAACGGCCATAGCGAACGCGTAAAGAAGCGACGAGAAAAGGCGGCTTATAGCTTCTGGGAATTTTCAGGAATGTACGACGTATCTATACGTATAGTCGAGCCGATTCGCGTGACTTGGAATTATCCGCCATTCAGACGGCGGGCAAGGTTTTTCGAGTCAACGGTTGAACGATTTTCCTTTTTACATCTTCTCTCCGCTCACCCGTTCCTCTTCACCCCACTTTCTCCTTACTTTGCTTCGTTTTTCCCTCTCACGATCAAATGAATAATATCTTTCTCTCCTCGCTAGTCGCGATATCATCGCGATTCGCATTTGGCGTCGGACTTGAGATCGGTATTGCGTACACGCCTATCGTTTTTCCACGGCAGTTCAACTTTTACAAAATCCATCAGCGCGGGAGGAAAATATTATTTATACCAGTCCGTTAGGCTCATCTTTAATACATTTGTGGAATTAGTGAATTTGCACAGGGTGTACCCCTTCACTTTTTTGCAATTTTTGGGCCGAATATGATTTTTTTTTTGCAGTATTTTGATCTCAGAAACACGAATCCGTCAACTGAATTGAGCCACCGTTAAAACCTATCGAAATATATGAATCTTTTCGCTTTTCAAAGTAATGAATTTACGACAACTCGATCATTTCGAGAGATAAATCAAGTCGATTAGGAGATTCGGATTTCTGAGCTCAAAATACGTTGGAAAAAGTATTTCAATTTACAGCCGCAGAATCCAAAAATATGAAGGGCTATATGTGGCGTGGCGCGCGTGTTTATTGCTGGTGTTACAAATAATTGAAAACTGTCGGGTGTGAAGTGCCTATAAAGTATGATTCGATCAATCAAAGCTATCGGATATCGCAAGCAAAGGTTCTTTCACCGCAGGATATGTAACTTGTCTGCGGGAGATGGATCGCGTAGATACGCGCACTCGAATCTGAACCACTCGGACCAGGCGAAAATTTTCTTGGCCTCTTTGATCAGTCTACATTTTCGGGTGAAATAGATGTGGTTATTTTCTATCATCCGGTATCAGAGAATCGGACTTCTCAGAGTTTCCGATCGTCGAGCGATACGGAATCCCGTTTTTATTTGTCAAAGCGGGTAAGAATAGCTTCAAGGACCGTCATTGGAGAGACTCACCGGCAAAGTGAAAAGATGGTAGAGAAGTAGCGACGTCACAAAGTAGGTATATCTACCGTGCAAAAAGCCATCGATGATACTCGTCCTGAGCGCTATAAATATTTAACAAGTATCGTGTAACGGTAGAGAAACAGCGGAACAGTCCTGATGTTTGCCTCCGTGGACTACCAGCTACTTTATTGCTGAAATAACGAAGGTGTATTCGGATTATCTCTGGGATCGTAAAATTAAGGGAATGAAATTTCAGACCCTCGATCTTGATATGTCGAACATATGATCAACCCGCATCGTTATACGCGTCAGCGCTCCGTTTTTGGAGTAGGAGAGGCTTGATCGGCATTGGAAAAAGAACTGCTTTAACGAAACAAAAATCGAAGCTCTCGTGGAGCACGAAACTCGGCATGGGTAATCCAATAGGTTCAACGAAATTTCAAGGTTTGGGTTTAAGGTCATCGCGGAATGTTTGTCTCGGGTTAGGTTCGGGTAGCTTTCGTCTTGAAAACCTTTTCTGCTTTAGCCAAAACAAATTGACGAAAATCTAGCCGAATATATTACGATGTTTGGCTCGCGGTCGCTACACTATTCCGAAGTCTATCCTTTGAACGTTGATCTATGTTGCCAAAGAGATCTATGTTCTAAAGGAACTTCGACCCCAATTGTTGCTCTTGGAAATGCAGTCGAAAGTACAAGAGACGAAATAGAGAAAAAAAAAGTGAAAAATCAACCGTAGTTCAAGAACAATCGTTATGTATGAGGCGGGTCAGCGTGAATAGAAAAAAAAAACAATTGTCTTCAAGATTTGCCCCGTCATTTAAACAACCTCTTGACTTTGGCATTTAGAGTTCATTCTCCGCTGAGAGCTTTGGTAGGACACCGGCGCGGCGGTACGTTTATTCAAGTAAATTGAATAAATGAAACCACGGTCGCCTGTGTAAACATCAAAGTACCAGCGGATTGATTTTCATTATTTTCTCGCTTCCGACTCTACCTTTCAACGCTACTCTTATTCTTCGCATTAAAAAATACGATTTGAAGACACATCGACGATTGAAAAAAATCACATTCCCCAAATTTGCATACACGATGTAAATTTAAAAAAATACTCGACGCCACCATCGATGCGAAATTTTATTTCGCTTTCCCAAGTATCAGAGAATGAAAGCATCATACATACCTGCGGAATATCTAAATACCGTATCAAGCGCCGCTGCTCAGTTGATACGGTTTTCTATACCTAATTGTTTCTGGGCCAAATTATAACTTTGCATCCCGTAAGCCAGCAGCTGCTTTGTGCATGTGAAGATTGTGGCGAAACTTTGATTGGCGAATTCGAAATATACAGAGCGATGCTTCCGCTGCGCGTGGGGGTGTACGTGTATGTGAATACATACACACGTACGTAGATGTGCCGCTTATAAATGGGTATGACATAAACATAGTTGGTACATACCGTTAGACGTAGGTACGTATGACATACAGATGCCGCGGTACGAGAGGATGACAAAGCATTGTCTCTTCAATTCCGACGGCAAACCAGGCATGTAGACCACGTACGTTGCCGGGTCTACAGAGTTATCCTGAATATGCTATTTAGCTGAACCTCCACCTGTATAACAGACCCACACACGTATGTCTGAGCACCGAGGACGAGCACATTCTGCGAACCACCAAATTAAACTCTCCCTTTTCCGCGGTAGTCGGTGGTTACGTTATTCAAGCATCGATTGCTCGGATTACCTACGTAGCTCATTGTCACTCGATCATCGCGGTTTAACAGCGAATGCTGAGAGGGACCGACAGTTGCGAACGAACAGCACAATGTCACAGCTATACCTCCTCCGAGACGAATGCCATTATGTACCAACAAATTGCCCCGATATCGACCGAACGATTCCGGTACATTCGCTTGAAAATTCCATTGTTTCCGTCGCGTACCTGTTTCGCATCTTGCGAAATAATCGACTCTATTATAAGAACTGAGAGATCCTTGACAATCGTCACCTTCGTCCGGCCTAAGCCACTTATGCATCGCCGTCGCACGAGTATTCGTCCAACTCTGCGGTCGGCGTCCTTGTCTCCTTGGAGCCTTTTGTTCGAGGATGGACCCTTTCGCCGGACTTGCAAACGGTCGTATTATTCCCCTCCGGCAGGTCCAGGGGTCTGACGGCGCAGCCTGGAAGCAATTAGAGGGAAACGAAGGATCAGCGCAGGTAAAATTGTAAGTGGATTAGACAGGACTGGCTCCGTGACCTAATAGGTGTGCGGACCTTTGATGTAACCCAATGTATTTATCGTACGTTTCTCTATGACCGATGAGTTACTGAAAATTTAATTTACCTGTACGCTCTACACTCCGCTCCTTTCGACCGTTGACTTCTTCGAACAACCGTTCGATTCTCTCTCCGCTTCCTTTCTCCCGCGAGTCCTTGGGTACCTACCCGACGAGCTGCGGCGGTTCGTACGTCATTTCCGGTAGTGGCAATGATAAATTACCGCCTTTGTTACACTCGTACGCACACCCAGGAACTACTACCCCGCAACGAGGTCGGGTACCTCGAGCGAGCGCGCCGACTCGAAAATACTTGGCGATGTTATTTCTTATCGGATCGTCCAACGTCACTACAAATACGGCCTCGTAAAAAAAATTCAAATTCACTTTAAAGTCGAAGGACTGTTACCGAAGCTACCTCTGCTTTTTGTAATAACGAAAGACTAGAGAGATAGCGTGTCTGAATTGTTCGCAAGAATGGGATTCGTCAAGGTGTTTTAAAAAGATCGTTCTCTCCGCTTCGGAGCGACTGGCCTCGAGGTATTCGAAGCGATGCGGACTCGTATTTTTCGCATACTGATTACCTTCTTCTAATATTTCCCGGCAAACTTTTCAGATAAGCGGAGAAGCATTGGGTGATCGCTGAAGTTGGACGTTTCTAAAAACGATTCGGAAGCAGCTAGACTTCCAATGTCGGATTCAGCTTATCTCACGGTCGTATAGTACGTTGATAATGCGAGTAGTTTCTTCCCCTTTCTTACGCCGCACCGGTGGTAATAGACTCGTACGCGTGTATAGAGGTATAATGATACAGTCGGACTGTAATGCATCTCGAGCACCCGAAGCACTCCGAGCACTCGAAGCTCACTTCAGCCAGCTCAAACACTCGAAGAATCTCGTAAAACAGAACGCAAACTGTCGTAACCGACGACTCGAGTTTTCGTTTGAAATTTACAAGTCAATGTACCCTTTCTTTTTCCGCCCTCACGTAATATCGCTCTCTTTATTTCGCTTAATATACATAGAATAACATAAACAACGGGTATGAATTTTCTTTTTTCTATGCGTCTGGTTGTATGAAATATTGTTTTGCTCGGATGTCTTTCTCTCTAGCTTCAACCCACCTATCCGTTGGCATTTTCTAACGCAGTCATTTTGTTTCGCTTGATTAGATTCCGGAACCTGAGAACCCTCGTACCTCGATCCTCGATCCCCCCCGGTCTCCTTGAAAATTTTCGATATGTGCCCCAGCCCCACCGTGGAAGGGTTAATAGCAGTGAAGTATTGAAAAGCACTTTGCTCGCGATAGTTTTCCGCTCCTGTTACGCCCTCTCTCAAGTTTACCAACTTCACCGGCGAGTCTCGCATACTACCTCCAACGTTTCGCCAATTCGCGATCGAACGAACGATCGTCTTTGGTTGCAGCTCAGAAATTACACACTCGATACGCTCACGATCGGTAAGAAGAGAGGAAATAAAAGAGAAAAAATTGAGCGTTTAATGAAAAGACGCCACACTCAACTCGCTGAGCATAATCGGATGGAATCAGTTTTGCAGCAACACAAAGACCACTGCAAGACACTTCGCCTCTGCAAGAATGATATTTGTCAGACTTGATGAAGAATCGTGAAAGGAATATTAATTGATAGGCAGTCGTTCGGTTCATAAGCCCCGCTTCTATCGTGAAAATACGATAGGGAAAGCAGCAACAAGATTTATTTGGAAATGTAAAAGTTGACGTTCGACCACTGGAACGTACGAGGTATACCTATACCCTTGATCTCTTGGAAATGCAAGAGCTGAACAGAGTTCATGTATAGCTTTACGCGCCAAGAGCTTAGCGGAAGAGAAATAGGAGATTGGTCAATTTGAATATAGTCGTCTTGGGTCTCTAGAGAGTGAAGTAGAGTGAGGAGTGAAAAATAAGCTGGAACTCGGGCAGAGAGAAAAAGACGAGGTAGGAGGAGATGGAGAAGAGAATAAGGATTTTCCGGGGATCTAGTTCCGGTTTGATCGACCAAGAAGCGGATGAACCTGAGCCGCAACTCCCACCCTAACATAGGATGAAATTAAACGGGAAGAAATACGCGAGAAAACTGAGACGATTTTTGGAGACAGCTATTTCGTTACTTATTTCCTTCGATCGGGTATCGCCGAGTGCAAGAGGTTCAGCAGTTCAGAGAAGGGCTTATTAAAATTAGCACATCAACCAGTTAATGAACCAGGGGAGATAAACTGACGCCGTCGTCGCTAGAAATTATTTTAATAACATCATCCCCCGTGGCGCGATGTAACGTTCGTTCACTCAGCAGCGAAGCCCGGGACACCACAGAGGCTGATGGCAGCGTGATATTTAAATTAATATCTTATTTCCCGTGCTCCGAAAATGGCTGGAAATCCGTCAGCTGAATCGCTGATACAAAATTTGTCTGAACCGGTGGAACGCTCTATTCTGCTTCCGATGGTCGAGCCCCGATGAATCAGGATTTCAGGTCAGGTCACTACAGAAGAACGCCAGCGGGTAGCGCGGAGCAATTCTAACGGAGTGTAGGTATCATCTGGCATCGAGGTGATTCACGATCGCGTTTTAGAGTCAAATCCAAGTTTTCGTATTAGCGGCGTGATTTCCTTGCATATTCAGTAGCCATTAGTGATAACTCGCGGAACCTATTTAATGCCGCGAGCATCGCACATCGATACGAATAATACATCGCGGTGAACGGCGATAAGAAAACGAAAATGAGAAAAATCGATCGTCTCAAGTTTAGTTCAGTTTCTTGCCGACACAAAGGGCACAAGATTTGAAACCATGCGTCTGATCCGAGGTTGTGCGAGTACGCCGCGGAGATCGGATTTACTTTAAGTTGTCCGCGTTAGTCATCTCGAGGACTGCAGATTCCGGTGGTGTGCGGGGTGAAATTCGCGTAAGAAGAAAAAGGGAGAATCAAATAAAATGAAATCACGCACGATTTCATCTCATCGAGAATCCCCCCGGTTATCGAAGATAGCGAGGAGATTTCGATCTCTGCAGAATATTCCCACCTCCGTTCCCTTCAGCGCCACTTCTGACATCCACCCTAGTTTCCCTCAGTCGTGAAAATTACCAGAATCATTGCTAGCCGTGCAGGATAAGCGAACACGTACGCGAGTGATAATTCGGTTGACTTTCACAATCTTCACGTATGCTCACGTCCCCATGTTGCGCCAGGCGGTAATAGCCAGGGTAGGTATACGCGCAGAGCTAGATTGATCTGACGGTATTTTTCTCGGTAACGAAATACAACATCTTCGCAGCAGGTGGTGGAAAAGAGGCAGGTACATAAGGTGGGTGAATCCGTGGAACACTGATGAAATTTTGCAGGACGCGTCGGCTGACTGACTTTCGAGAACTCCGCTCTACCATTCGCCCTCGCCTGAAATCGATCGCTGAAATTCCAAGCCGACGTTTCCTACCCGCTCCTGCATGTTCCTTTCGTTCAAATAGCGTTAAATCATTTTAAGAGGGATTTCCACCGCGGAATCCCTCCCCGATGCCAAGCATCGCTCAAGAACTTGTCAGAATCGAGGAACAGAAATTACTCGTCTTATAAGCATAACCGGAGTCATTTCGGGTATTTCTGTGAGCTACGGTCCTCGTTGGCTACGTCGAATAAGAAAAAAATTCTTCCACGCTTCGTATTTCTGTTTTTCGGATAAATACAATGGTCTCGTTTCACATTTCTCGGGGGCAAAGCTCCTAATCGGTTGAAGTAACCGCGGGGCGGCCGATCCTTCTAATATATAGTACGAGATCAACGTGTCACTTTTGGCCATCTGACTCTTGCGATTCCAGTTTTTTTTTCCTCTACGCTGTCGGCGTACGTCCGCCGGCCGCTGGGCCACTTTTCTACCCCGTGACTATACTCGCCATTCCATTTGCCGAGCCGTTCGCTACATAAATTACAAGCACGTTATGTTCTTCGTACGGCGTCGAAACCCCGAAGCAAAAACAGACCGCTTTCGCTTTTCCAAGCCTACGCAAATAATTAGAATCGTCCATTTACAAACGAAAGCCCCGTAGACCTTCACTTCCAGCTACAATTCGGTATCGTCAGAAACAGTAATTACATTACATATCCCGTGAGTCGGTGCTCCGAAATTCCCTCGTGAGGTTTCTAAACTTTCTTCTCATCTCTGCTCTCGTTTCGCAAGAAGTTTATCTTATCGCTGATTGAGATTGATCTGCACTGCAAAAACATCACACATCCTCGAATTTAACGAACGAAGGTACTCCTTGAGAATAAAACTACTGGGTGAGTTGTGCCGCAAAAAGTTTAGCAGGCACTGCGGGTACGTCGCGAAAAAGGCTTTCGCGAAAAATGCTTCCCCGAAAGTAGTAGAAAGGGTGTTGGATGGTAGGTGGGGTGGCTCGGAGGAGGAGGATGGAGAAGGAAAGGGAAGAGCGGGAAGATAAGAAGGGTATGAAAAACGACGCCGAGTTGAAAATTAATTGCATTTTATATGAAGGGCACGGGCTACGAGAACTGTACGAATGAAATGAAATTCGTTTCCAAGTTTTCGCGAATCTGAATTCGGGGGCGTCGGGCATTAGCGTTGCCCCCCCCCCCCCCCCCACGCGGCAGATTCACGGTACGCCAATAGCAATAGTATACAGCCTGAAAGAGCCTCGGGGTCGGAGGGGCGGAAGATCAGAAGACGGATGACTGAAATTCGTCGATCCCGAAATACTGGCTCGCCTGTCATTCATTCCACCCTTTTCATTTCTCACGTTCCCACATCGCGTGGACGAACGCCCAAAGTCCGTATGCACCGCTCTGCACGCTCGATGTCAAATGCTGGCTGGAAGCATTCGACGGTACAGTGTTGGTTCACTTCCGGACGTTGTAAATGTACATACAAGTACTTCGAGGGCATCAACTTTCGAACCGATGTTAGGGTGACGGACAGCTATCGCATGCAAATCCACCGTCCGTTATATCTTTGTCCCCGCGCAGGCGTCCGATATGACTATACTCGTTATGAATATCGATATCATACACTCCGTGCCCTCAACCTATAAATATTCCCAGATAATCAGTTAATGGAGATCCTGTACGAACGGCGGTTATTTATTTATTTGTTTTATTTATTTT
Source organism: Athalia circularis (assembly GCA_963978495.1). Lineage (NCBI taxonomy): Eukaryota > Metazoa > Arthropoda > Insecta > Hymenoptera > Athaliidae > Athalia > Athalia circularis. The sequence continues at coordinate 14,401,281 of OZ021698.1, read as the reverse complement.
TATTCACAACTTCACCTTTACTTCTCACATTGTATTCGAAAGAAATCGATATGAAAATTTGTACATGAATTCAATTTGTATCTACAACGCCGCGCCGTGGTTGTCGGTTGATGTGACCTGATTACGTATTATGAAAAGTTACGTTAAATAGGTACGGGCGAATCGGTGCGAATACTCGAGATACAGCTGCTTATACGTATATATTTGCGGCGAGGATTTCGCAGGGAAGAAGCAAACGCGGTCATTGCGGTGAAACAAGGACGCTTGTTACTGTAGGAATTTTTGGGGTAACTCGCCGAAAGATAAAGTTATCTCAACGTCTTGACAAAAGAAAGCGGAAAACAAATAAAATTAGAACAAAATGAGAAGAACTGGGAACTTGTTTTCTCGTTTCTTCAAGCGGGAAACTTTAATTACGAGAAAACTTGATACACGTTCGAGGGGTGAAGCGTTGCTCGTCGGTGTTACAGGTATAATATGTGGACTTCATAAATGTGTGAAAACTCCATCGTATTTGATTCTGTGATTAACTACCGTATCACGAAGGAAATATTTTTTAGCCGCATCATCAGGTCGCGGTGAGCGAAACGTCGGTTATTTCTTCGGCTCACAACTCTCGCCGGGTACAAATCACTACTATACGTCTAGATCTACCGTATACCCAGAAATTTCAAAAAGCTCGACGCTCTCCCCGAGCTTCTCCGAAACGATCTATCCAACGACACGGGTAGGTCAACTTTTAGCTACACCTGTGGAAGTGTACGCGTAGTGTATACGGTATAAACCAGCTACAGCTGCTTCGCGACACACCTCTCTCTTCGTCCTCTCGGGTATAGCGAGAAACAACGCCACGTTCGTCCTCAGGGGTTGTTTCGTGTACGTCCTTGTCGACATTGACCGTAATTATACAAAACTACCGGGTGTTATGCAGGCGACCGTGTTCCCGGCAGCATTGACAAAGATGCGGCCCCACCCTTTCTGCACTCTTCTGACCAGCCGGACTTTGAACCAAAGTAATGACCCTATTTTAGCTCCCCGGACGTGAAAAGTAGGTCGACCGACAGCGGAGGAAGACAGAGTTCATTTGACGCGGCCAAACAACAAAATTCATTTTTACAACCGCCGAGGATAATCCATTTCTGGGTATCGAGCGTCACGAGAGGAGCGCCTTACCTTCAAAATATCTATCAATCCACGCCCGACCCGATCGTGTCGGCGGCAGCCGAAAAAGCTCCCATTCCCATCCATCAGACGTGCAGAGTGCGTATACCTATAGGTGCAGAGGGCGATGAATTTCAATTCATCGACCGAGCGAATCGAGCAACTGCAGCGAACCGTACCGCAACCTCGGGCAATCAATCGCTGCTCTCAAGAGGCGATGACTCACCTGCGCAGGTAAATGAAAAGCCCAAAGAAAATAATGAATTCGATCAAGTCTATCGGAACCTCGTCGAGTCTGCGTTGATGCCCGATCGTGAGACGTTGGCGCGATACGACGAACTCAAACCGATGAAAATTACCGTCTCCCACTGGAATAAAGCATGCTCGCCGATTGTGACGGCAATTTATTACATGCGACCTGTATAGCTAGATACGTAGGTACAGCGCCAGCGTTACATCGATTGTTGCGGGGGTGGATCACGAGGGCGTGATCACCGTTCGGTCGGGCGCTCGTACGTTGCGGTGAGTATGAATTATCATTATCATTTGTGCAAGCCGCGAGGGGTGAACGGAGCGGTACACCGATGCAATGTAACGTCATTATCGATTGGTCATCGGCCCAATGGAGGCGGTGGGCTCCGCTGCGTTCTCATCGCTACGTCAGTAATTCGCACATACATGTAGACTATGAGTCCGCCAATTGCATATGGAGAGTGATCGTCGAGAAAAATATCGGCGAACGAGTCGATCGTCGAAACACCATTAACTGGCGAATTTTTTCACGTCAAATAAATACCTATACAGGCGCACACATAATACATGACGCGGCGAATCGATGTTGGAAATAATTTGTTTGAGTGATTCGGAGAACAAGGGCAGCGAAATAAAAAAACATTAATACGCATTCTGAGGAGGCGGTTCATTTGGTAGGCAAAACTTGCCGGCTGAAAACAATAGCGGAGAATCCAAAGGCGAATGAAATAAGCGCGGACGAAAGCTACCGAAGCAGCAACGAACTCTCCGGAGCTTGCAGTGGAACTTTGCAGTTTAAAAACTTTTTTATTCGTCCCACATCGATGCTCCCCTAATGTTGTTGAATCGGCAGAGTCACGACATCGAAACATTAGTTGAGCAGTTTACGCGTCAACAGAGTAGACTTGATTTGCCGGGTGAGTTGACGGTGTTTTTGCATAAGTTTCTTGCAGGCGCCAACCGAAAGGAAGTGCGCCATTTCTCCTTCTTATCGTGGCACAACGCGAGAGTTTTGAGCTTACAGCAACTACCGATACCCAGGTGGGGTACCCAAACTCATTTTACCGATGTGAAATGAAACGATTCGAATTTCGCATCTACGTCACAACGAGCACCTGCATCCGTGAAGCACCAACCGCGGCGCAATTCATCGATTCCAGCAGATGCATTCATAACGGGTGATCGAAGGAAGAGCTTCATTTGGTATTTTAAATAATACCAAATGAATAGTTTGTGCTTTTCTTTATCTATTCGAGGGCGTGACACGGGTGTCGATGGTGGGGATTCAGAATGTACTATAAATGGAGATGAATCGGACTCGGTTGACCGGAATTCCAGAATCACCCTAGACTACGTTCATTCCAAGGAATGTGCGCGCCGTAGATATCGACGCGATGTGGTTCGTATTAAATTGTCTTCCCAGAAATGTGCATCTGTTTTGTTTAGTTGAGATATATGTAGTTTATCGACAGTTACGTAATGCATGCGTTTTAATTGTCAGAGCTTCAACGGGCGCTCTCGTACTTCTCACGGGTCTATCGTAATATTTTTACGCGCTTCTACTTGCCTCCGCCGATGATTATGTTAGATTCCGACTTCGGGGTACCCCGTTGGCGTATATCAACGAGGTGAATCTACGATTTGGCCGATGCAGCTCTCCTATACCATCGCTGTAATCGCAGCGAAATCTAAATGGCGATGTTTGCGTACGTTCAACTCTTACACCTATATTGCGGCAGCCATTTTCGTTACAGCATGGGACTGAATTAGCAAACTCTCAACTACCGCATCAACAACAGCGGTGCATTGCTAACTCGATATTAATTCGAACACGCAGTCCTACTCGTTCCTTGCCACAGAAAAATGTTTGTCGAATAATTATTATATCAGCTGCAAAGCGATAATCTCTATGTCACCGCCAATTATTAGGATCTAAATGATTCACAAACGATTTCGGAACTATGAAGGGGTCTTGTGACGCAGCATTTCTGGCCTCGCAGCAAAACCGCGACTCACCGCTGCAGGCTTTTTGAGCCATCTACCCGCATACCCATTTACATAAGAACAACCTTTTTGGCCTCGGGCGCGGAACACTATAAACTATAACAACAATTTGTAAGCCTGTGCAACCATCAAATTGATTCTTCGGGCCAAGTGGAAAAACTCACGCTCAAAGGAAAAGGAAGGACGATAAGTCTGTTCTGGCAACAGACCTTTACTTACATCGCAGATATAAAACGAATAAAACTGTGCAATCGATGCACTGTACTTATAGCTGTCCTTTCGCAAAAAATTCAATCTACAAACAAGAATCCTATCAATTCGGTCGTCCACTGTATATGACGGCAACTAGAAGAGCATCATCGCATCGCAGCTGCAGATGGGATTGAACGGAAATGAATATCATGGTTATGAATAGAAAAAGAAAATTGAGAACTACCGGGCGAGCATGCAACCGTGGCTTATGTAAAGCGCGCGTTACGGAGATGCGAATATAGAGCGAATACGTGACAAAGTGTATGTATTCGAGGTGAAACAGTGAGGCGGTAAAACTCTGTAAGACCATCAATTTTTCCCGGACTCGCAGCCATATCCACATTCGACGTCGACTAACGGGGATTGACATGTTTCGCGTCGGTTATTCTCCTTTCCCTACTATACCAATCTTATCTCTTATCTCTTTTCCTTTTTATTCGACCTTCCTACTTTTATTTTTTCAATTTCGCCCCTCTCGTGAACGGCAATAAGTGGCCGAGTAAAAACAAGACCAGCACGTTTCTCACCCCGAGCGCCCACCAGCTTGTGGCAAAAGAGTCGAATCAACCGCTGAGCCGTTTTGAGTCCGAGCAGCCGTACAGGCGCAGCTCAGCGGGGCGGGAGCAATCGAGACACGCGCTAAATTTTGAAAACAATATCTTTATGGACACGTACGTAAATCAACTGGAAAAAACGGAATATCGCACGAGACCCGATAGCAGATTCAAACTGTTGTTGGATTTTATCGATCCCATAGACACCGAGGGAGCGAAGGGGTAGATAGACAGCGCCCCTCGCGTTGCTGAAACATGACGCACAAAACTGGATCACCCCTCTCGACATCACCGCCGTCTGTATTTTCATCAAACATTCTAATCTACACAGCTGTACGTGGGCAGTGAATACATCATCCACATCTTATCACGAATATTTACTCTGCCCGTTGACACGTAACGCAGACAATCTGATGGACGAATAGAACAAACGGCATGAGACGATAGGCATCGCCCGCTGGTTCCCGTACTTTCCGAGCCCGATGTTCCCCTTGCCAATGGCAAGAGCGACTCACCAACCCTATCCGAATCACGTTACTCGAATCAATCTTACATCGTACAACCAGCCCCGTCGGAGTACCAAGGTTCTAGAATTAATTCAACTAGTTGTCTTAGTAACATCAAGAGAAACATCAAGAGAATTGAAAAATATACATACACGACCATTAAAAACCCCAATCGCGATTGCGCTGACGTTTGTAATTCTCCCGTCATGATTGCTTCGTTCGTGAAGAAACAAATTTAACCCCTTAACGTTTTACCTTTTGCCTGACGATAGTTCGACCCGGATGTCTAGATGGTTGCGTTATCTTTAGTCCACCCATACTCTTTAGTCCACCTATACGCTTTAGCCCGCTCCATGAGCATCGAGAAAGCTTGATCGTGTGAGGATCTACAGCAGAAATTTCTCTTGGCTCTATCGGCTACCCTTTAGCCGCGCACCGTTACGACAGCTCGTATTCTTCACCGATGAAATATTATGTTTGCACGTACCTAGGTATACACACTACGGCGAATGTTCGTAGCGATGCGATTAACGAGCGTCGTGCATAGTTAATTCTTATCCATGTTTCATGGCCCACAGCGTATTTTTTCGCTTCGCATTTCGGTCAACGCGAGCCTCGCACGGATAATAAAGCCGTCCCGAAGGAGGTTGCGGAACTTCCTGTATCGGACGAGCGTCTCCGCTACCACCGCGCCGAAGTAGCTTCTTCGTTTACTTCGATTAAAGAGAATTGCGCTGATAATTAATTCAGTTTTACGATCCCCAGTTGACCCGGGAGACGTCGTCCGGGCCGTGTAATAGACTCCTGGTTTCTCAGGGCGGATAATTTGATAGCAGGGTCTGAAACGCATGAACGGCAGTCGCGGTCTCCTTTTACTCGATCCACCGGATTATCGTCGAGGTTTCACTCCGCTAATTTTTTTCCTTCTATTATTCGACCTTCTGCACCCGCACACTTTTTCGGTCACGCTTCATGTTGTTACGCTCGTATCGGTCGTACGAAAAAGTAGTCGATTCGATGCTCAGGCGGCAGATGAAAAAGGGAAAACAGCGACCGTCGCCAAGTGAAATTCGCAATGCCGAACCAGGTTAAACTTCAACCACACCAACTTCGGTAGGTATTGGAAGTAACGGGAAATCGTATTGTCAATGAACACACTTTTTATGCACGATTTTTACCATCCCCAACGTTTTTACGACCTTGCGTTTCGCCGAGCGTCGCCGGAGACAAAGCCAAGTACCAAACACAATGAATGCACCTGCAGCGAATCTCGTAAATTTTGACGGGTGTGGGTCAAATCTCGTTTTCTACGTTTACTTCAGTTTCTACCAGTTTCTACCCGGTATCACGGCGTAACGCTACACACTTGGTCGCTCTAACGTCGTACAAACTCAATTCTCCAGTTTTACAACAACGACCTCCAGCTCCACGCCGCCGTCTCCGTCTCTTTATATTCATACAAATACCGCTGTTCAGCAACGTACATCTACCTGTATCCTCATTCAGAAATAATAGAAAATAATGAAACTGACAATGAATATTCTAAGAATTTCACTGCTGCCGATACCGATGCGCGGCGAGCGCGGTCTACAACGAAGTAGGACGGTTTTAGATTTGGGGACGGGGTGTTTGCGCAAAGTATTCGTTCACCTCGTATACCAACTATACGTCTCAAGTTTCCGTGAAGCAAAGGAATAAAGTCTCCTGGGAATACGCGACAAAGACTCGCACACACCGCGGGGCATTACTTCAGAAAAGATCTCGACCATTCTCTCATTATACCCTTGCAGCGGTCAAGTTTTATACAAACACCGATCGGAACCTCTTTTCCACCCTTCCTTGGTTTCATCCGTTGAAAATATCAACTTCGTTCCAGGCTAGTACCTAGTATGCGTAAGTAGCACAACCTTTCAAATTTCTCCACCATATTTCTAACCTGCTGACTACGTGAACGGGTCGATATTTATTCAACGCGAGGTTGGACGAGAAAAAGCTCCCGCGAAGCGTAGTGTCCTTGGTACGAGGAGTCCCACTCCTTATCTTGCCCACGAATCTTCATCTCGTTGAGATGCTAATTTCGAGGAACGCGCATCGACCGTGCAGAGGAGCTACAAGAGTAGCGTTCTCGGTAACTGTACCGATGCCAGATGTGTAATGTGGGTACTTTTTTCATCTACATTAAGCCCCCGCGTTCCACGCATGCCCCTTTCCACGGTCCGCCTTATTCATTTATCACACTCTACGTCAAGCTACCTCTGCCGCTCCTCCGTCTCGCAATAATTTAATTACGATGGGCGTTTGCGCCGATCTTACATACGCTCAATAATTGCGTATACTTGAAACCACCGGTAGGAATAAGGAGGTATGTTATAAATGTGGAGGAAGAAAGAAGCTGCTTCGAATTCGAGTTCGTGGCGCGGCTACTCGCAAAGGTGTGAATCTTCGGCAAACCGAGTTACCGCAGGGCCCGACGAGCGAGTGTCAATTTCGGGTCGCAGCTGGGCTGCCCTTCGAATCACCTCGCAGTAATGAAATCTGTACTCGTACCTTTCGTACGAGTGAAACCGGATCGAGGGGTCTGAAAAGCGTAAAAAGCGATTCTCTAATTCTGCGATTACGATTGCAATCGCGAACAAACAATATTTGAAAAGCAATTTTCTGAACAGGGAAATCGACGAGAGCTGCGGTATCACTTTCCATTGATTAAATATTTGAATTCAAGTTAATTGAATCGAGACAGACGGGTATGTTCGTTCGTTGCGACAATACATAGTACAGGTATGTACCGTCAACAACCGATCGGACATTTTGGACGGTAGCGTTATTCCAACGTAGGTCGTGTAAAGTACACGATTGGCATTCAATTACCGAGCCGGTGATACGTATAACCGATGATACATTTTAACCACCGTGACTTTACGCTAATGATCGAGTGAGAATGAATCGGCAAATAGGTACGATGGTACAGTTTGAATTATCAAACAAAACGAGAATGAGCATTCCTTCGTTCGCGCAGCTGTGTTCGAAATACAACGTATACAATTACGGTTATCTCATCGATTAAGAAAAATCCCTCACGTCGATGCCGCCGTTTCTTCATGCAAAAAAGTAAGAAAAGATTGTTCTTCCTTTCCAGTATTGCTACTCTGCAATTTGAATTATTTAATCGTTTTTCTCGGTTCACTTTCTTTCAGAAGAGTCAGAGACGGTTTAATTCACCAGGCTGTTCCTTTTATTGCACACAATTGGATCCTATGAGGCCGAATGAAATTTATAGTCCCTCGGTGCGAAGATTACTCTATTGGATAGCAGGTGAATCCGTGTTAATTGATTCCGACTTTCCGACTGAAAGTGAGCAACAAGAATTTAACCCCCGATTTCAATCCGCGTGTGAATTTGCAACGACCTATTCAAGTTCCAGGTGTACCCGACCGATCTCATTCCCAAATATATTATCGAAGGGGTGAGTGTTAATGAGATCTTAAATAGAGATTAATATCGCAGAGACCACGCCTTTCACGAAAAGCTACGCATCGGTCAAATCGACTGGAAGCGATTCCTCCCAAATGTGGGAATTATTGATTGCGGATCCTTTGAGCGTGCAAACAAGAATAGCTGATGATGAAACATGTAGCCAACGTTGAATTTCATCCGTCATCCCTTATCGTTACCTCATGGAATAGGAGTGCCGAGAGACTACGGAGGTACATTTTTTGGCTTTTATCATTACCACTTTCCTCGCAGGTCGAGTTGTCGCGTATAAAACCGAATAAATCAAGGCTCCCAGTCCGCCCACTTGCAGTAAAACATGGGGCAGGGAACTAACGGGGAAGAGTCAGCGGGGAACGGATAAAGAAGGTTCATTTCTGTTATAATAGGATTGAATTATTCATCATTACCATGAGTAAGGCAGAAGTGGTGCCGGTAGCGGGCGCCCTGTAATCGTCAAGATTCTCCCGTTCCACGCGTCGATGGAAAACTTCTCAAGGATCGAACTTAAATTTATTTATTTTCGAAAAACTAATCTGTTCTAGTTCTTTCTTAACGCACAGCAAGAAGCCTGGCAACACCTATACGGAATAAAAAATTTATAAAATCTCCGAACGATACCGACCCCGGCTCCAATTTTTTTCATTCGTTAGAAAAAGAGCGACTTTCCGAGCAAAGTCACTGCATTGCATTGTCGTATCCAAAAAGCGCCCCGCCTTCTCCCTGACAACGGAGCTTCACTCCGAGAAACCCGGAGCGCAGGTTTTTTCGTTGCAGTTCTCAACTTTATAATCAGGGCCTGTTTCACCTCGGTGAAATTCTCGAGAAAAATGGTTCGCCGCGCTAACAAAAAATAAATCAAGTATTTCTCAGATCCTCATGGCTCTCAGTTCTCGTCTCTGAGGTGACACTCACTTCGCCGTTTTCGAGCCTCACGGCTGGGGGTGTAAAAAACGCTACAGGGACCGAAACGAAAGTCGAAGGGTCACAGCGTTTTCGCCGTTATAATTGCAAACCTAGCCGGTACGGTACGATAGGGACACCCCATACTTATCATTCTTATCAGCTAGACCGGGGGCCGTGAGGACCACACCCTTCGTTCAAGGGGTTCTCAATCGAGAATTTTTCAGCTTTCCTACCTCCTAGGTGAGATGTGTTTGTCTTGTTTGTGAAGCCGGTCATTTCCCGGGATATCGTTTCAGTGGGTAATAAGAAATAAACATTTTTTTACGTGAATCGAGTACACAATCGGCCAAGTAATGGCTAACCGCAGGCACATATTATGGATACAATCCAGTGGTATAGCTACCCTTTCATCTGCCTGTACAGCCGCACGCGGTAGTTTGCCGCAAATTAAACGCTTCTCCAAGTATCATTGCCAAACCATACATAAGGGTAGAGCGTACGTGGCGTCGTCGTTTCTAAATGTGAACGCGAATAAACGTTACAATCAACAATAAGTTATGAATCGCAATCTCGTCTCATTCACAGACACGCGTCAGGCTGTAGATTTTTTGACTCAGGGTGATTCGTAACGATGCAATTCCGTTTGGGCAGTTACAGCCACTCCGAATTAAGATATTGAGATACGCCATGTGAGGTAAGCTATGGAGAGACTTACTGTGTCAAAATGTGATATCGATATCGCGGTTGTCTTCCATTTTTCGGTTTTTCCCCTCAGAGATTTTATCGCGTATATAGGATGATCTGCACTTGATGTCGTAAGATCATATATTTTCCAGGATTCCCGAGACAACGGATTCCCATATTTCTGTTCCGAGAGTTGACGGTAGATGCTCGAAAGTGAGCGTAGACTTCCGTAAAATGGAGTCCACAATCGGAAACAATATCGATGAGTTTGGAAGTTGAAAAAAAAAATGTCACGAGATTCGAAAATATTCAAGATCCAGATTCCGATGTTATGTCGAATGAATGATAACACCCCGAAAATTAGTCACCAGATTATGGAAAATATCCACTCCCTGGTTGTGAGCTCAGGTGCTGAACGGAGTGACCTTTCAACCGGAGTACTTTCGAAGGATGCCAGAGGGAGAAAGAAAACGAACCAGTCTTGAAGTCTCTTTCATAATGCCATATGATCGTCTCGAATACCCGATAACCAGCCGTTCGACGTCGCGTCTTTCTTTCGTACGAAGAACCGGGTGACATTGGCATTGGTGATTCCGAAAACCTTCGAAATTCTTCAGGGATGGATCGATACGCGTTGACGAGCAACTTCAAGGCTCGAGCCAAGGTCTGTACCACGCGAACGATGTTCTGGGAATTTCAAGCAGGAAACACAGCGCCCTAGGGACGATAATTTCATTCCGAAGGACACGTGACATCGTAAGAACAAAGAGTCCTCGAGAAGGTTCCGACCAACCCGAACTCTCAATATGCACGTAACGACGCCACGTACAATCAAAATATCCCCCCAGTTTCTGATATTTCAAAAACCCACTATCTTTCTAGACTTATATGGGATCAAACTTTTTCGGAAGCATAATTAGTGTGGTGCTGTCGAATAAGGAATCCGTTCAAAGCTCAAGTTTCTTTTGATCGCGGCAAAAATGGAAGCTTTTCATGCGAAAGTAATCAGAAAAATCTTGAATACCGCGATCAATGAATCTCTTACGCAAACATTCGACGGCACCTAATTGCCGACTTTCGGTTAATTTTTTCCCCCTTCAGTTTTTTCCCCGTATTTCCACTCAACGATCTTCAAGTTGGGAAACATCTTGCTACTTAGCCGAATATATGAGTGTAATATTATTGTAGAGTAACAAGCGCGCTTCGCGAATAATGAACTTTGGTTTCGTACGTACCATTGTTTTTTGCAAATATTTATGCGTACTCTCGATATGGGTTGAGGTTTTCTCTGTAAAAAATTGACAGTGCGCTGAGAACGTTTGAGCTATTTGATGTCTGTTTTTTGTCACTCCCGGTTTGATTATCAAACTGTACGACGAATGGCAAACGCGAATAAAAAGTATCGAATCTCCGCAGAAAAATTCGCATAAAGGAGCTGGAAAGTGAATGAAAAACGAGACGGTGTAATTTTTGGCGACTCTGCAACATTCTTGAAGGGAGCAGAGAAGAGCCGTGGATACGCTACAGTGGCTGATCGCCGACGTGTGAAGGCCACAACCTTATCAGAACTTTACACCTTTCGACCGCATTTTCAGCTAACCAATCCTTTATACGCGTTTAGTATAGCGTATAGTTAACGACAGTAACTACGGTGTAAAATTCATCCGAAAAACTTCTCGGGCAACGGAGTTGCAACTCATCTCTAGACCGCACGTTTTAGAAGATGTTGAATTATCGGTAAAACGAAATTTGGGTCTGTTGATGCAATAATTCCTCCCATAATACCTTCGATTTATCAAACTTGTTCCGGAACGTGAATACCACGACTTCTTCCGAATGACTGGTCCATTCGTTGATTGAGAAATATGGCCCGAAAGTTGCTGGGTATTGTGGTACTAACCATGAACTGACCAACCACTTCAGTACCCCGCGACCGTGCCTTAAGTTCGATCGATACATACATCACAGGAAATTGGCTCACCGCTGCTGTTACCCATAGACGCGGTAGGTATGAATTGCGATTTGTGTTGGCCAATTAGTCGCTTACTTTGTCCGTCAAATGAGTACGAGAAAAAAAAATCAATCGAATCGAGCAATGACGATTTTGAAGCGCGTTATTGAAAGTTCATCCGATCACACAGTTGATAATTTGGAAATTGTGCACCGGTGCGTTACTCTACCGCAAAAGGAGTAACATGCCCGTAAGCGTATAAGGAAATTAGAGTGGAACAGCGAGGAAAGTCTTTTGAATGGCAAATTATACGAAGCCTGACTAATCGTATGCTTCGTAGCTATGCTACAGTCTTCTGGTTTATTGCAAACCAACTTTGATACATAAAAGAGTTTCGCAACGAGACGAGTACGAAACTTGAATCCGTCCTCGAGCGGAGCTTGCGCCTTGTTAGATCCAGTTTAATCGACGCTACCGTCGGTTTGAACTCGTAACACAGAGTGATCCACCGAGTATCTCATCTTCATGGTAGGGTCAAAATATTAACTCGGTCATTAGAACTTTTTAATATAATCATCAGACTTGTTTCGATGATCCTGAGGGCAGAACCCGCGAAGGGGTAAAAAAAAAATATAAGGCGCAAAGTCTTGGCTGCGGCACCGGCAACAGCAGGAGCAGAGGCCGAACGAACCATTGTGGAAATCCCCCAGGCAGAAACTCGTTCTAATAATTCAGCATCAAGGATTTCTTACAGTGTCCCAAAAATCGATATTCTCCATCCTCCGCACACTGTGTTAATACCCACGAGGAGGCTGGGTGTGTACAGATAACGTACAATAGGCGTTCATAAACTATGCTGTAGAATATTACGATCAACGCCATGAATACCGAACAACTTATGCTAATGTATCATGGATACAATATATTTGACAAGCAGACCCTGCAAACTCTGTATTAATTACCGATCGTCGTTGATCGTTGTCATTGAGTTAACGATCCGATTACCAAATCGCTATTCCCATTTTTTTAGCCTCCGCACACTTCCGTGAGGCAATTGCCGATGATGTTGATTTTATTCCTGCCACGGAGTAAATCATCGGGCGGTTGCGTCAAATTTATCAGCGAACTTGACGTTTTCCCAAGAGATTGTAAAAAAGATTTTTTTGCCGGTCAAGAGGTTTCTGCTCATCGCCGACTCAGTTAGTCAGAAATTTGGAATAATTATGAGTACTTGGCGAATTTATGTCGAGGTGATTCGCTAAAACCAGCTTTCAAGATGATGGGTAATAAAGTCCGAGATTTCCTTATTTTTACTTTATTTAACCCACCTCCCCCTCTCCCGCACCACTTCAGAAGGAATTAAAGAAGCCGGCGGTGAATATTTAACGTAAATCCATGGGCTATACCAGCGTAAATTCTTTGAAAAGCATAATTACCACCTGCACATTTTCATAGAGTACATCTTGAGAAGCTGAAGTTTCGTCTCTCAGAAAAATATACTTCAACTCGCTTATATTAGGTATGATTAAAGAACGAACGAATTACACCTATAATAAGTGAATAATTTTATGAGACGTCTCAACGTCTTATGGGTGTAAAAGCACCAACTTCAATGAGTGATTCGCTGGACCCCCAACATCTGGTGTTACCCTTCACCGCAATAACAATTTTCGCTTCAAAGCTGAAATAAGAAGCGAATTCACGAACTGCAGGGTGTGTCTACGTACTTGTAGAATTACCCAATAAAGTTAAATCATCCGAAAGCTCGCTGATCACTCGGATACTTTTCCCGGCCTGCTTATCCGACGATCGCGATTCGGGCTTATACCAACCAGCAGGAATTAGTAGCTCCCCACCCCCCAAAATTTATTTCAAGTATCGAAAGCAGACATTTCTCGGATCGCTTTTCAAGATGGATTGGCTGGAATTTTTTGGCAGTTCAGATTTAATTGAATTCCATTTATCGCAAATTAACCGCATCACCCTCTCAAGAATTTCCTAAAATGAATTCGACTGATGTCAGAAGAATTTGACTGCTGTAGTCGGGTTATCGCAGATCAAAACTTTCGATCTCGCTCATTACCTTAATTCATCGCAAGACCAACTGTGGTACCTAATTGATCGATTTCCTCGCTCCTAACGAATCCTATATGTAGTCTGCGAATTTCTCGGATTTATCATCACGGTGCAAAGCGGCGGTCCCGGGGCGCGGTATAGGTGTGACCCGAGTAAAGAAGCATGGTCAGCCGAATTCGAAGGGCTTTGCTGATTTTACGGGACCGAGAGCTGAAAGAATGCCAGGGGTTCCGTAAAAATATATACCCATAAATCGATAAACGAAATTAACGGCAAAACCACTCCAGCAGAAATAACCTGGGTAGTTGACACATCGAAGTGATTCACAAGTACAGCGACGAATCAAGTTTCAAGTCTACACCCACATCAGACGTCGCAAATCTATGAAAATTATTTGGCATTATCCAAGATAAATAGCGTTCAGATAGTCAGCAAATATCGTGTTGATTATGATGCTTCTTCGGTGGCTCCCTTAAATAAAACGTGTACCACGATATTACCACCTCGAGTAATATTACGTTCATTTGAATCCTTGTGAAATATTTAGCAGCCTAGTGTCTGAATCATTTTGGTAGCTCATAATTCTTCATGGATCTGATTAATTATTCATGAATCCTTGTACCGAATTTAACGTGCACGAGGTTTTTTCACTACTTATTGTTAGACCTTCTTTGGCCCGTGTATTCCTCGAATTATCATACCCGTTCGTTAAGACTTCTAGATTCTCCGAGATATGACATGGAAAGTGTAAATTTTCGCAAGTATTCTGACAATTTACAGGCTACACTTTATATCGCGTTCATTTTCAAGGGGGGAAAAAAATCCCGCAGAACGCAATAAACTCTTTCGACCAACCTTGCGAATAAATTCTAGCGTCGATATATCTCTAAGTATGCGACGTATCTGCGGACAAACCATTCTTCACCTAGACGGTAATACGAAATAGTCCAGGACAACATATACTTCTTTGCTCCTTGCTACGTTTATTTATCCAGGGTAGAGCCAACTGTATTACGGTTGTAAACTGAATATGGATTCGCACCTCTTTCGCCAGTCACACGTAATAAAGTTGTACAATGCGTATGTGGAAACTTATGCTCCGCTTATAATGTATTGACAAGGCTCTTTCGATTTCAATTTTCAGGTTCTATAAGCAACATCGACGGTGCAGAGTACCATTGCAACAAGACTGCGGTACGTAAAGTGATCAGTGGTGTCGTCGGCGCGGCGAGTTCCGTCACCTCGATACAAGTCGCCAACCTACTTCGTCTCTTCAGGATACCGCAGGTCAGTATGAAAACGTATAAACATTTCGCACCTTGAGTCAAGTGATCGAAGTTACCGAAGTGAACGAAAATAAAAAGTAAAGTTTCATCAAAGTTTCACACGAGTCGCAGACCGTTAGTTCTTGTACATTTGCACAGCCACCCTTCAACGTCCTCGCCAAACTTTTATAATAATACGTTACTTCTCAAAGGAAGAGGAGAACCTAGGCTGATGTAATTCATTCGTCAGATATTTTTTTTACTAATCCCTTGACCTACGGTGCATCTGTTGCAACTTTGATAAATTTAATGCCCGTAGAAAGCAGCGAGCGATTCTCTACGGCATTCAAATCAAAAAATTATTTCTACATAAACCGGATGACTAGACAATTGGTGGGCGGTGTGGCATTGGAATTCGTGATAGTATTTCGAGAGTCTGTCGGAGGACGAGTAAATTAAAAGAAGTATGGAAGACGAGCGACACGGGTGCGGTCGCGGTAGCGCCAGAAAGCCACCTCGGCGTAAAATCGCCTTATTCCGATAGAATCAGCTTCCTCTATCCTACACCGCAGCTTGTCCTCTCCCACGGGAATTATGATGCACCCTCGAGGCAGCGTCGGGGATGAAAATCATTCGTATAGCTCTCGAAATTCAAACCGCTCGCGTACCCGCAAACCCTTCCCGCTTGATAGCGAATGCTATTTCTGAGGATTTCACTTCCTTCAGATCCGCAATGTATCGTCGCCGACGACGATAATAAGCTAGTTTCCATTACGTACAACCCGGTAGTTGCAAACCACTGAAATTGATCCTCGTTATCAATTTTAATTAAACAAGTCCATGCCTTACGTCGGTGAATAATGTGCGAATGTTCGACGCTCTCCAGACGAGTAACTCCGTTTCTCAATACTACCCGTCGGTATAACAAACTTTATTACGAGCGTTAAATCCAAACGACGGCAATCGTTGAAAACTTGTTTCATTAATATCGTTGAAATAAAATTGTACCGATGTCGTTTCGAAATGGGTTTAACGTGCCGCGATATATTTCAGACTAATAATAAGGACAGCAGTCTCTCTTTGAGCTTCGATAAAAGGTCAATCGCATTACGTTGAGGGGACATTCTATTCTTATACCGTGGTATCGCCATTCTATGGTATTACGCCCCGATGTGTGCGAGCCACCGAATACACTCCTCATACAATACATTCACCCGTTTACATTCCCTGACAATACATTTCTTTGTTTAAAATAAAAGCTAAAAGTTACTTCACGTACAGCTTCCTACTTATCACGCAGCATCCTGATAAATAAAGCATAGAGCACTCACCTCGTTAAATAAGTCAAGTCCATTCGCTAAGTGAGCCGACGCGATCACGGTCAAGTGACGGATATCGAGGTAAACATCAACTCCGTTCCGGGATAGTTTAGAAAGATCTTCCTACCGAACGCTTCAGCGAAATCCACAGTCAGCACTCACACGGCTAGCGGTGCTACATCCAGAAAAATGCTTTACTCCCAATCACTAAAATTTATTTGGATTAATGCGTATCGTTTATTTGCATACGAACCTATGAGAGTTTCAGTAGATTCCATGGAAAACATTTAGTTGAAGATGAATATTTGAAGGGAATGAAATATTATGCTCAATGGAATAAATCGTTTATCGAATATGAAAAATCTTTTTTTTTAATAGATAATAATGTTAATGTGATCGTTTATTAGACAAAAATAAAATTTTATTATAAAATACAGCTGGGGCTTTACATGTTTGGTTGAACAAAGAAATGTAGTATATACACTTTGAAAAGTAATACTGATTATATGTAGCGAATCGTCATACTTACAAGGTAAAAAATTCGAAAACTAACGATAAGTTGAGAAGCCACCTGTTCGGCACGCTTCCAGAATATACTACAGCCTTGTTTATCAAACAGTGAAATAAAAAAAAATTCACGTACCTTTGAATACTTGAATATATTGCTCCAGCCCCGCGTGGAGAAGTAGCTGGCTAGTTTCTTCGTCCATGACAACTCAGGTAACGCGTAAATGCCAACGAATTCTGGTAATGCGTAATTGCCAAAATCATGGCAAAATAAACGTGGGGACAGCGTTCTTCCGTTATATGTAGAGATGGCGCCGACGCTGCACGCCTATTATTTACGTTCAGTAAGTACTTGGCCGCAACAAATAAACGTTTATTGTATGCGCCTGAAGATGGTGTTTCGGAAATTAACTAAATTGAGATATTGGAAACAATCGTAATAAATTCATCATTTCTGTTGGAGTCGAAGGAAAATTTCTTTGTTTCAATTATATTCACGTTGAATATATCGGTTCACTTAAATCTAGGGTATGCATTTTTCTGGGTGTGATAATCGTATATCCAGAACATCTCTGGGGTCAGAAAAAAAGGAGCAGCACGATCGATCGTTGATCGTTCGCCGGGTCTCACTTATGCCGCTTAGCAAAATTATCTTACTCCTGTCAAGCATCTCTGAAACCAATCGCGAATGAGCTAAGCACGCGAGCTTCCGGGAGCACGCATGTTAATTCGCCCCACAATCAATGAAAACTATGGACTTCCGCGAGACGTCAGGGCTGATCTAACGATGGCCTATAAGTCAGACCACATGGAGGCACGTTCTCGCGTCAATCACCGGTCTGGATATTCGCTATTTGTCTTAGGCTCGGGACTTTGGTGTTTCCCGTGCATTTGACGCCCGTAGCGTGATGCCCCGTCAGAGCGCCTTCGCCCGGCCAAACTATGATTACACGCTTCGGTTGGCAGGCAATTTACCACCGCATACTTTGATGCGAGATTAATTTGACACCCCGTGCCGGAGTTATGCGAACGAGACGTGTCCCGTTTTCGAAGGTTTTTTTCAATTGTTCCCAACCGCGTTTCAAATATGCCACCCTGCTGCTCCCGCCGACTACGGCAATATCGCGATTACAAATTAATACGCATACGTCTAGACGTTATTCGTCAAAGAATAAACGATTCGAGGGAGAAGAAAATCCGTCAGGTTTTTAACGATCGGGCAATCCTCGACGGCGGTCAAAACTCTATCTCTGGGTATGGATTTGAGAATCGAATGATTGAGGAAACTTTCTCGCCGATTGCTACCGAGATCAAAATTTGCCAGGAATGTGATCAAAGCGGATTGTAATTCCTCCGAGGGAATCCGGGGAAGTGAGAGCATTCGGTAGTGTAACGATACTCCGGGGTGACTTTTACGCTTTGTAGGTTTAACTCGACGACCCGACCCCTCGGGGGCTTCCACGCTGATAGTTCACCTACATAGACAATTCCTGAAACTATCGCCGCCGCCGCGTGACCGCAGACTTGCGCAAACAACATCGACATCCTCGAACCACCCCAAACTGTCCCGAACTTCGGTTCAATGCCCTCCCGTGAATTTTGTTACACTCTGATCAGTGATCCGGTGATACAGCGATACCCTCATTTCAAGTTCGATGCGGTAAATTAATATCAACGGTACAAGTGGTGCCCCAAATTTGCCCGGCTATGCGACGAAAAACCACATACCTATGGACGACACCGTGACTGGATATACATAGTATAGCAAAGGATAGGGCAATAGTCACATTTTCCCTACGTTCCGGTCTACAGCCACAATTTTCAACGCTCGCGCTCGCACCTGGATCGGTTCAATTATAACGGTAACATTATTTGCAGATAGACCAGTCTACAATATATATTGCGCGCCATGATGTTGCATCGGATAACTCTGACGCCGCTAGATCTACGCACAGCAAAACGACCGGCGAAAGCAATTTCTGGTTTTGATTGGCACCTGACGGCAATCACGGGTGATTGAAAATCGTGGGTGACCGGAAGGCATTCCAAAAATTCCAAAATCACATCGGTCTCTGCGCTTCACGAAAGGGCATTCGCGTTAGAAGCCGGAGGAGGATCGGCGATCGGATACGGGCTGTGTGAAAAAACTTAATTTTTAGAAAAATCTTTGATCACGGTCGAACGTATGAAAGTTTTACCTCGGGAATACATTCAACTGCTCTCGCAATTGCGATCGCTCGAAGGAATGGTCACGCGGATGCCGAGGTACGAAAACCTGCACCAGCGGCGAAATACGTCACACGTTTTTCTCGTGTGCATGAAAGAATATTACGGCGAAGTACGAAGGAGTGTGAACCAATCGTGACGGGCTAATGGTAGAGGTGAAGGGCGGTACTGACAATGAGAAACTCTGATAAATATGTTTGCCATACCGCGACATTGAAGCTGGTAAACGTGGTAAAAGTCAGAGCACAGGAGATAAAGCGTTATGTACGTGGCGGTCGAGGGCAGCCGGTGCCAATACAGTGCTACCGGCGCTCGATAAGACCAACTCATTTCTCGCTACATAAACTTCGTAACCGAGAGCAGCCGGAGAGCTACTGAAACCAGAAGCAGCCCGAACAACCACAATTCTGCACGCTGACGCAGGAAATCAGATGAGGCGAATCTCACGAAAGGACTTCCAGAAAATTCAAGATCAATTTCAGCCGGCAGCCTCTGGTTCACCTCGCACGAGTTGCAAGGATATGCTTTTTGCGCTTCGATGAAATTTTCGTATCGTCGAACAAATTCTGAGAAATTTGATATCTGAATTGATCATTTCTATTATTAGCTGACTGAGAAATGCAAGAGCGAAAAACCTATCGAAACCTTTTCGAGTTCGAAGTAGATACGAAGCTGAGATGAATGGAAATCTTCGGAGCGGATATATCGCACTGACCTCGTCGAGTGACTAGGATAATATCGAAAGCATATACGCGATAGCGTGTACACACATGGCTGGTGAAGCAATTCTGCATTAAAGATCGTTGCGGGATAATCGAACATGAATCTAAAAATCAGGCTGCTGTTTCGCGACGTACTATTTTTAGACTTTCTATACAATCCTTGTAATTTCATACCCCTTGTCAACAACCCACCCTATCCATCTTCTCAGACGTAAAAGTCGCGGAAAAAATGAGTAAAATGAAAATGCTCTTTGAATTTTCGAGAGAATGAAAAACCCTCTTTATGAAAAGTCTTGGTTTATCGCTCACCTATACCTATATACCGTGCGAATAACGCATCAATTTCACGAAGCTTTCGTAGCTCGCGGATAACTTTTATGCCATATAGCTGATGTGTGATAAATTTAATTGTCCAATTTTTCACCCTCTATCTTCATCGATTCCATATACTTGCACGGATTATAGTTTTAGTTTTATCGATCAACCGACGAAGTTACCGGCCGTCCGGCTGTCTCGTTGATGCAGTCCAGACTGTACAATTTTTATTAGACTTGGCAACCGAAAAATACGAGCGAAAAGATAATCTTTGTACATCTTGGTAGCGCTGGGAAAACGTCACCTTTTTGTCTTTTTTTTAGCTTACGAAGTGGAAAATTTTCGGTCGGGATAATATACGAGGATCAGTGTACATGACGAGCGACATTTAGAATTAATTCACACCAATTCTGGTCCGTACGGCTCGCGCGTGGTTGATATCCTCGACCCCAAACTGATTCCCGCTGCCACGGGATCAAAATAATAGAGCGGCCCGGTGATGATGCCAGCACAAAAACACTCGTGTATGGCAGGAGGAAAAAGAAACCAAAGTGTGATAAATGAGGGCAACTCGTATGGGAATGGGCCCAGTTTTGCGTCAATTCAGACGGCTCAGGAAATTAGCATGTGGATGATCTCAACGATTCAAGAGCGAACTGACTTCACGATCGAATAAAAGTCAGTCCGGAAGGACCCCGGTGTGATTAACATCAACAGATCGGAAACGAGTGTCAAGCGTTACAAACTTCACGGATTCGGGTCTCTGTCATTTTTTATTTTCAATGATTCGTAGGAGCGGGAACAGATCTCGTCGAAATAAAGACGAAATAACTTGCTCCTGTAAAGGTCAGGAGCATAGCAGCTGTAGGACGGGCGGATAACAGAGTTACTCGTTACGTGGCGGAATAGACAAAATTGAGTTACCAGCCGGCAGATTGCTTGGTAATTGTAACATATCTCGTTACGGAATGGTCGTGTTTTTCACCTCCCGTTATTTGTCGGGTTTCAGACGCAACCGGTCGAGTTAAAAGAAAAAAAAAAAAAACAACGTGTAAAAGATAGCGAAAACCTCGAAAAATCTATCGCTTTCCCTTTGACAACAATGAGAATTTTCAGCGACGAAAGATTACATTGGCTCTGCACTCCGTTTCTGTTCGAATCCTGGGTCTTATAACTTGTCATTTATCTGTTTGCAGGTGTCGTTCTTCTCCACGAGCCCGGAGCTCTCGAACAAGCAACGCTTCGAATATTTCACCCGCACCATACCCAGCGATCACTATCAGGTGAAGGCGATGGTCGACATCGTGAGAAAAATGAATTGGAGCTACGTCTCCATCATATATGAGGAGAGTAACTACGGGATCAAGGTAATTTCACGCACCGATCCATAAACCTTGATTTTCATATCCTACTTTTTAGTTCATTTATCAGGAGTCGCTGAAGAAAAGAGTACAGAGGGAATACATTAAACTACAACTAGGATGAAGGATGAAGGATATCCCTCAAGGATAAAGAGCGCTGACCCCGTTACTTGTTTAGAAATTCCCAGATTCACGAGTGAACGATTAAATCACATGCGGCAGTAATTTGAGGAGTTGTGAAACGGAGCAATTTTTCAAATCGCAAAGTAAATCGTAATTCTTCGATATTCGAAAAAATTTTGTGTCCGAATCATGACAGATTTCCAGATGTGGAATCGATTCCGATTAAATGGCAGCCAATAGAAATCTATCCCTGCGAAGCAATCGGGGATCCCAAATCTAAAAAAGGCAAATTGAATCCCACCAGTTCCGATGGTTCGAGCATGAATGTTTATTTATACGTTTCGCGCCGCGGAAGATTGAAGGGGAGTTTCATAGATATATGTACTCTGCTTTCCTCCGACACTTCATTTTAGGCGCGAATTGGTAATAGAGTGGAAAATTGCCTTCGAAACCTGGACTGGAAGACCTCAAAATCGAGTGGGTTCTTATAACCTGCGGTACCGTGACTCTGAAAAGAGTTTCAGAGCCCCCAGGCCGTCGGATAAATTAAAGCGGGTCATACAGGTTCCGTGGATTCGATGATATTTTGATATTGAGAACCGTCAGATTCCGAACGCCTCACCGAAATTCAAGAGGCGTTTAACGATTTCGTCGAGGTTTTCGTAGAATTCCAAGTTGCTCGTGTACATAATTTAAAGTGACAGAAGACCAACTCCTATAAAAATTAAAGAACTGCTCCGAATTGAAATACAAGACAAACCCAGCAGGTACCGGAGATGCAAATTACTTTAATTTCATGCACGCTGCTACATATATCTACTAACTGCTCTCAATTCTGACCTTATGAATATTTACACCCCGCGAGGCTCATTTTCTTCGCACAGGTATCCGCTATACGTTATATTGTACTTGGATTAAAAAAAAAGAATGAAAATTGGCCAACCCAACGTTGTATCTAATGTACGCCGAGCTGATTTTATTTTTCAATCATAATTTCGTACCATGTAACCTGAATATGCTGGTAACTAAAACTAGTGACCCCAACGGTCGTTAGTCTCATAGATAATGAGCAGTTCCGATTATAGATCATCTACCTCCGTACCCTTGTAGATACCGATATTCACTCATGTTTAGACGTATAATAGGATCGCCAACGTGATAATTCGAGAATGCGGTGCAAGTTTCGGAAAATGAAACCTGGCCATTTCTCGAGCCTCGTTTGCATTTCATTCTTTATGCTCCGCTTGGTCTACCTCGAGGACCAAGGACAATAAAGTGGGCCACACAATAATTGCACAATTTGAAATATTTATATAATACTACTAACTTGTTACGGCGGCTATAGACAATTTATCGCCTGCCTTTCCCATTTTGCTGCTCTTCTTTGTCTCGTTCAACGGTGCTCGCAAATAAGACTCGCGAAGAAACCCAACAGCGAAGATGATTTATTCGCGCAGATGTTTGGAAACGAGCCAACAACAACGCGTCGTTGATAGCAGATGCACCATGCGTTTCAGAGAAACCTCTAGGGAAACTTCGTCCTGACGTCAAGTTGCGTCATTCATCCGACTAATCGTATGACTCTATATACCCGCACTTTGTAAAATCACACGTCATAGAATATTGTCGACTATTTGTTTGCACTACACTCAACGAAATGATGGTAGGTATAGATTTCATGCCTGGGGCACCGTATAGCTGTCCGTCGTTGTATCCAGTAACATATACCTAGAAAAAGCATCGCAACCACCGGGATCATCCACACCGTGATAAATGAACACCGGCTCACAATGTCGACCACCCTTTTTTAGGGCTACCCATAACTCACCTTGTTATACAGATATACATTCACAGCTGAAGAACTCGCAAACAGTGTCTTCTCTTCATACTATTGGCTGTAGTTTTTTAGATCACAGTTTTTCACCGAAACAAATAAAACCGTTGTTACATCTTTTTCTAACTCCGCTGCCTTTTCTTTCCCTTTTCTCTCCAATTTTGGGTCCCAAATTAAGAAGGTAAATTCGACCGCGATTTTCAAACTTGCAAAACTATATTCATGCGATGAAACAAGGAAGAAAACTCTCCCAAATTTATTGGAAACTGAAATCAAAATACATCTGGATACGGTCGCTTAGAGCTTTCAGAAAAGATTTGAGTTTTGACCCCGAGTTTTAGTATAGGATTATTGTTTTCCTTCGTTTTTTTTTCCGATTATGTTGCATTGAAATTTTGAGCATCTGTCATACTATTGGATTTACAAAAACGGAGTTTCAACGAGTCACGAGTCTTACAATTAGAGACTATAACGCAACGCGGTAGAGTTGGAATAGGCAACTTGTAGGTATAGGTATAGCAAACAGCTGGGTGATTGGTTTCAATCGATCGAGGGCTATGTCTGGGAAACCAAGGTAGCACGAATAAACGTTTCGAACAAAGGCAGTAGGGTTTTAAGGAGGCAAAAACTTGGAGTTGGCAATTTTGTCTTCAATAGACCTCATTAAAGCAATCAAGGTCGATACTGTTTTCTCTTTAATTGGAACGCCAATCTTTTGACACCGGAATCGGATAGAACGATGTGTTACCGCTGATCCCTTTGTTGCAGGCTTTTGAAGAGCTTGAGGAACTACTCGCCAAGTACGACATTTGCATCGCAATCAAAGAGAAGCTTGTCAAGGATTCGGGAGTCGCCGATGAAACAGCTTATGACAGCATCGTTCAAAAACTGCTGACCAAACCACGTGCCAGGGGTGAGCTGATGAATCGCAACTACAATTTAGGACGGACATTGATTTCGAATTTAATACCTTAACCACGGCGAAAGTTGCTCAACTGCAGCCATTATTTTTCAAATGGCAAAGAATCACCGAAAGCCTGGCGACAAATCGACTCACTGCGGAACTGGAAGAAAGATCTAACGTAACGCGTCCGAATCTAAGGCGATTGCGAACACAAAGAGAGAAGTAGGAATAATTATCAGAAAGCTCCTATATCCGAAGAGAGTGCCTCCGGCCGATTCCGTTTACGACGGATTATACATCCTAATCGCAACACGATAACGGCCCATCGCCCGTATTTTTCCCCCGGAATAGGTATCCGTGATCCTTATGGTTTACGAATAATTTTTATACACACGTGACCGTAATAAATTCGATGCGCATAATTCTTGGGGTGCGAAAAAAGTACGCGAGCTGGTAATTTTCGGAAAAACCGAAGTTTTCTAAACTTTGTCGGCCCTCGTTGGAAGCGCGTGACTAGGATTTCAGTTAAAACTCTACGAGCCGGATTTACCCGTCTGCAACGACTGCGGCGTTGGCAACGTCAGTAAGGTCGACGCAAACATTTATCCAACCTGTCACTCCGACACCAGAAACTCCCTATACTCTCGGTCGCACCACCGGAGATGGTCCCAGCTAGCTTACGTGTGTACTTCAAGTTTCCGTTAAAGGAAGTTTCTGATCCCTAATTCCTCTTCGGAGAGCCATCTCCGTGGCCTGCGAATCCCTTGTACACCGCATTTATTCCCGTCACCGGTACACCTGTGCGCAACGCGAGATTCAAGTCTTTTCAGCGACGAATATGACGGGGTTTCGGATCTGTTTGAACAGTAAGCGTGTGGAACGTTTCGCCCCGATATCCTGTCCCCTTCCCCGATTTCCCAGTACGTCCGGAACCCGCGGGGTTGAACTCCGTCGGAACGTTTAGAGATGTCAGCTAAATTAATTCGTCCGCTCTGAATCGGAGTCTGCAAGGTTTCCGGTTTAGTCCAGCCTATGACTGTATCTAACCGATCCACAGATTACGTTGGAAACTATATACGAAAGGCTGATAGGTTTTGGATGGGGGATAAGTTGCTTACCCAGTTGTTCGACCTCCTCCGCAGGCCCAACTATACTCCCGCGTCCTATACCACTCCTGAGGATTAACTTCGCCTTGTCCATATCCCACCGCTACGAGCAACCCCCAACCCCCGACCCCCGCCCCCCGCCCCCCGGCCCCCGACCCGCGGGACCGGCCGGTCCTTCGCCATTCGCCAGTCGCCAGTCGCCCCCTAAATCCCCGGATCACGGTGGACATGTTATTTTGATACACGCGATTGAATTCCAAGAGATCTCCCTGGCTCCGGACCTTTCGAATTCGAATGACCAAAGTTGGGCACAAGTTGCGGTATAGCTGCGGCGCGGGCGGCCGGGGGGTGCAGCGAGGTGAAGCGATCCGGTGAACGTCCCTCGGTGATCAACCAGCCCACAGCATCCTCGAATACATATCTGTGAATATATTTCTTCAAACGGAATCCATGAATAAATGTGACGAGAGGGTCGGAGTATGATAGACGTAACAATATTGTATCACGGTATACGTATACCTATAAACTTACGTGTACGCGGGATAAGAATCTACCCCCGAGAATCACCCCCTGCAGAACCGAAAGTTGAGAACTGAGAACTGAAAACTGAAAACCGAAAAAGTTGGAACCCTACGCCATTATGTATACGCAGGCACGTTTCAACTCGGCAATACGGTTCGTGCATATCAAGTTGGACGTATAGAGCGGCGTGCCAGCAAACCAACTAGGTGTATAGAGCAAAAAGTTTTTGCGTTTTCTGATGCGAATCGACGAGGCATATAGCTTCATGTCCCGAGGGTGATATCAAGACTAGATTTTCATTCGAGTCCGTTTTTACAATTTTTTCGGAATCCCGAGAGACTTAAGATTCCACGTGTGGATTGTTAACCACGTAAAGTATGAACTTTTTGCATAATTTTACCAGCGGGCGCCGCAACGCGACACCGTTCGGTTTAGCGTGAATTTTTTTCGCCGACAAAACAAACCATACCTCGGTTGACCTTTGTCATAGCAAATACGATTCGGATCTGACAATGAGTCCGGATTTCGTAGCTGCAGCTGGCAGGTGTCCGAGCGCCGGCCGACGAACGGAGAGATAATTGCCACGATTCCACACCGTTTTATTCACTCCATATTCCACTACTCACAACTACTCACCCCAAACGCAGGCAGCTGCACGAATTTCGCCTCCTAACTTGTTGCGACTTTCAGGGTGCATCATCTTTGGCTCTGACCAGGAAGTTGCGGGAGTGATGCGTGCCGTTAGACGCTGCAACGCGACAGGATCGTTTTCCTGGATCGGAAGTGACGGATGGAGCGCCCGTGGCCTGGTGAGCGACGGAAATGAGCCGGAGGTCGAGGGAACCCTTTCTGTCCAGCCCCAGGCGAACCCGGTGAAGGGATTCGAGGATTACTTTCTCGATTTAACGGTAGAAAACAACAGACGAAATCCCTGGTTCGTCGGTGAGTTGAACAAGGAGAACTTATCGCACACTGTCGTAATAGCGTAATGTTCCTCGGATTCACCCTGTAAAAAAACTTCCGTACCTGCCGACGCGTAACACGGTAGCTCGGTGTTCGCTGTTTATTGTGAAATACGAGACGCCCCGCCTCCCCGCGTTCCGCTCCTAGCTTCTGCTTATCCCATCCTCGCGCCTCATCTGCACGCGTTTTGAGAACAAAGCGGAATCACTTATTGTTAGCCTCAGCGGCGTCGCGGGGGTGTTGCGGGGGGTTCGCGGGGTGACATTGGGTGAGAGGCAATCGTCGGAGGGTAGCGGTGGCTGATATAGCTATAGATCCAGGGACATTAGCGTCGTCGCTGATCCGGGAGGAGGGGAGCCAACATAAATTTCAGTAAAGGCTTTCGCGACGAGTCTGCGAGTGTCCCCTTCTCGGCACCTGCTAACGGATAAACACTCGGAAAGCTCCCGACGCGTTGTACCTGAATATAACCGAGTGCGTCTAACTTTCAAAGCCAACTTTTGCCGTTGAAAAGGATATACATACATACAGTGCTATACTTTCAGAAACTTCCTTCGCTCAAAGTATTATCGATTCAAAACAGTTTATGGGTAGACGTTTTTTTCGATGAGCCCGAAGTAAACGAGAAATGGGGGCGGGGGTGTATGTTGAGAATCGGGTGCGCGAGGGAGAGAGACGAGTGTGTTTTTTCGAGTCGTACAGACTCGAGGATGTACGGTATACCTCGTATGCTTCCTGGGCGATTTCTCTGACGATCGAAGCAAAACGGATCGTTAAGCAAAATTGTTTGATCAAAAAAATTGTTCGATCGACGAATCGCTGCTTCCCTCAGAGTTCTGGGAGGATCACTTCCAGTGTCGATACCCAAACGCATCCTGGACACCGTATAATCAGAAGTACACCAAACCGTGTACCACGAGAGAGAGACTCACGAAACAGACCACCGCATTCGAGGGACAGCTGCAGTACGTTTCCGACGCTGTCACCGCGTTTGCATACGCCTTCCGGTAAGCCCACTAATTAATGATAAGCCTAAGTGCAGAGGAAACATTTTTCCAACGATCTACTCAATGTTGTATTAGAATCACTGAAATTTGTTACCGCAAAATCATCGAATGACACAGGAACGATGTGTGTAGAAAATTTCTGGCATTGTTTCATTTTCCATCTTGTCCGGTGACGATCAACTCTGTCTGCGGATCGTGTTCATTGAAACGAAAGCTAATTATAACAACGTTTCTTTTCTACCTTACTTACGTTACCGCAGTGACATGCACGAGGCACTCTGCCATGGAAAGCCAGGACTGTGCGATGCCATGAAACCCACCAAAGGAACAGAGTTACTGAAGTATCTGCGGAAGGTTGATTTCGAAGGTACGCATCGTGGAACTGGGTATACCTATGTTCCATTCTATCTATTTTATAGCACGGATGTGCAATTGTGCATGAAAAATCCTATAGCCATGTCAGTTTTGATATCACCTGCAGCTACACGTGTTCAGCGCGCGTACTAAAACTTTTCAAGTTTGAAAAATAAAAGCGTATGTGTACACCTATATAATAGAGCTACTTTTTATCGCTGATCCCCGGGGTGCAGGTTTGAGTGGGGATAAATTCAGATTCGATAAAAATGGCGATGGACCAGCGAGGTACAACATTATTCACTTCAAGCAGGCATCTCGTGGAAAGTACAAGTGGGTCCGTGTCGGCGAATATATAGAAGGCGAACTGCGTCTCGACATGTCCGGTAAGCATCTAGCGAGTAGTTGATTAGCAAGCGTTAAGAAAAAGCGATACGTAGTATATGAATAAATATCGTGTACATATTTAATACGTATAAGTATACCTATAGAAGTAGATTCAAACAGAACTACCCGCACCTGCGGCACTGCCCTGCACCTGTTAATTACTTAATTAACAAATTAATTAACTGTGATTCACCTTTGATCATATGAAACAATCGACTAACGATAAGTTCGTACATACGTTACAGAGATACAATTTCGCCTCGGCCATCCTCTACCACCGGAGAGCGTTTGTTCTCTACCCTGTGAAGTCGGGCAGGCGAAAAAATACGTCGAAGGCGAAAGCTGCTGCTGGCACTGCTTCAACTGCACCCAGTATCAGGTACGGTTCGCTCCGTCGGTTGCTCTTCGATCCTCTTACTTTCGAAATGAGATCCCTTGCTTTATCTCATTCGATCAGGTCAGACACCCTCTCGACGAAACCCAGTGCATTCCATGCCCTCAGGGAAGGGTACCCGACGAATCGCACTCGAACTGTCGTGACATTCCCGAGGAATTCTTACGCCCGGAAAGTGGATGGGCAATTGGCGCGATGTCCTTTTCAGCAACTGGAATTCTGGTGGGTACGAGTTATCCTGCTTCGAATGGATCGGTGCGATCACCGATAAGAAGATTGATCCCTCTTCAACTAAAAATCTCACTTTTCAGGTCACGCTGTTCGTGGGTGGCGTTTTTCTCAGACATAACGACACCCCCGTAGTTCGGGCATCCGGGCGAGAACTATCCTACGTACTTCTCACGGGAATCCTACTTTGCTATTTGGTCACCTTCGCCCTCGTGCTGCGGCCCAACGACGTAGTTTGCGGTATCCAAAGGTCAGTCGACTCGACATAGGTATATGATTCAGGATAAAATTTATCCGCTTAATCGATCGCAGCTTACTTACGTAAGTCAACGAAGAACGAAATTACCGCAGCCCGTGCCACGGTGAACGAGTGAGAAAGTATTCGATCCGATACATGTATAATCACCTGAAAATTCGTGCGAACGGAACGATATTCACGAAAGAGTTTACATCACCTTTCCGTTATACTCTTTCTCCTGTTTTCTGCCTCATTCCCGATGTATAAAATTCCATCTCCTCATCCTTCCTTCGACAAGGTTGAATCATCAACTGTACTAAAATGCATAGGTTTGGCGCGGGTTTTTGCTTCACGGTCGTCTATGCCGCACTTTTGACGAAGACGAATCGGATAGCGAGAATCTTCAACGCCGGAAAACAGAGCGCCAAGAGGCCTTCGTTCATCTCGCCGAGATCGCAGCTGATCATTTGCTCCGGTCTAGTGGGCGTGCAGATCCTCGTAAATGGGGTTTGGATGATCATCGATCCGGCCAGAGCAATGCATCACTACCCCACGCGGGAGGACAACCTACTGGTCTGCAGCAGCTACATCGACGCCAGCTACATGATCGCCTTCTCATATCCAATAATCCTGATCGTGGTCTGTACCGTCTACGCAGTTCTCACGAGGAAGATCCCGGAAGCGTTCAACGAGAGCAAACATATCGGTGATGTACCAATTTCAGCGCGCGATAAAAATAAAATAGTATTTCGCAACTCGCAATCTTGTCAAATTTTCGCAGGATTCACCATGTATACAACTTGCGTGATATGGCTAGCATTCGTGCCACTTTATTTTGGGACGGGCAATCATGTGGCGCTTCGTATCACTTCGATGTCCGTCACCATCAGTTTATCCGCGTCGGTCACCATAGCTTGTCTCTTCAGTCCGAAGGTGAGTTTTTTAAGTCAAATCTTCAAAACTAATCCAAAGTGGCTCACAAGCCATTATCGATCTTCTTTCCCAGCTCTACATCATCCTCATAAGACCGGAAAGAAACGTGCGGCAAAGTATGATGCCCATCAGATACAGCACGACGAAGAGCTCAGCCGTTAGCGGGACCAACGCCTCGAGCATGATGGCAGCCGTGACCCTGACGGCCGCAACCTGCGACCAGAACAAGGCCGTCAAAAGACACGTGACAACCACCATGGATTGCTCGACTCAAAGCGAACGTAATTTTATTCAAAATTTTCACTTATCCGTTTCTCATTGCATGTAACGTCCCCGCGAGTACAACAGGTATTTATGTACAATGCCCTTCAGATTACGAGATGGAAGAAAAAGACAACCGCATATGTGAGGGAACTCCTCCCGCCAGAGTTTCTCGATCCACACAGACGACTCAAACTATCGCCCATCAGGATTGCGATGCGGCGATCAAGATCACCGGCGGGATAGAAAGTACCAAAGACCCGATTCCACCCCCACCGGAGAGAGAGAAACAGCTCAACAATCTCAGAATAGGAAATGGACCGATGATCCAAAAAGAGGGCGCGTTATAGCAGGACGACGTGCCGATAGAGTCACCGGTTTTGCAGGTAGACATGAAACCCATCTCAAAAACACCCGTGGTTGTTTAACGCGGAAAAAATTAATACACGTGTATAAATGTGTACATAATATTCACGCCACGACTAATTGTAGCACAATACCCATGTACACGTGGTAAATATAATCCACCCGGTGGAGCCGGCTGTACTTCCGTACCTCTCTACATACCGTCAAACGGGATGAATCATAAATCTGTTATCTTTCATTAATTAACGAAGGAATCTCTCAACTTCGCAATCCAGGATAAATGCATCGAGTCGATTTTAGTTTGATCGTAAGAGTCGCGCAATCTGTATGGACTTTGAAAGAATTTTCACCATCCCCGATTCACTGCAATTTGTCCCTGATTCACCCTTGTTGACAGTAAAACTAAATAACACTCTTCATATCGTCATCGACCCAATCAGCTTTGTACTTGTATTATTACTTATTTTGCATACACGTGCAGAATATTACTCTTCCACCCCTACATTGTTTCATCGATCTAACGAATTTGGTATCCCGTAACAGGGTGAAAAGTACCTTTTCTCAAACACATAGATACGTGTAATACGCATGGTCGGAAGGAAATATCTACCACAAGAGGTACACCACTTGTCAGCTGTTGAATTATCCGATCTTCGAGTCATACTATATATAGTTGTAAAATATTAGTTATACTTGTTATTATATTAACAATCGTTGCGAAATGAAAAATTTTAAAGCCCTGTCTTGTATTATAAATATACGTAATACAAACACAGGTATGACCTGATAAAGCACACGTATAATATAATAAGAATGAATATACTTATATATTTTAGTTAATAAGGCTCAAATATTACATGTATGGGTATGTATAATATATGTTATATCAACGTTCCATGTAATTTGTAAATGCAAATACAAATACATGTAGTCGACAAAAAAAAAAGTAAAATTTAATGACACCATGCATAGCACCTGTTGTAGACTTTATGAATTATAGAAACCAGAGATTTGCAAGACGAAAATTGCGTGCGAATCAAATCTTTGACACGTGTACATGTATTTTTTAACGTGCAGCTTTTGACATGCAATTCGCATGATCAAATCTTTTACCCATGTCAATGTTTCATCTGCTCTCGCGCGAGCCCGCGCCAAGTCCGACGTTATTCCGAAATTATATGATAACGGTGTTTGGAATGTGAAATAAAAAATGCCGCACTGGTGCAATGTGACGATTTTATTAATAAACATCATTAGAAACAAATTGGATTTCGAGATCCAAGGTCACTTCGAAAGGCTTGGAGTACAAATGAGCCCGATCCAGCCCCCGGACTACAAGTGAAACGAAATATTATAATCGTAAAAAATTCAAATGAACGTAGACACCTCTCGGATCTATTCGATTCTTCTCGTCGCCCCGCAAGCTTAATTAATGACCTGGAAATTGAAAATAATAATGAGCATAAAAGTTTCAGGAAGAAATTATTTTCGTTGGTGCTCGCGCAAATATTTGAAATCTCAAGTCACTACTCGTCTCTGGTTTATGAGTATTGTCATTCTGTTGAGCGCGTGTCCCGCGCAAGGTCAATTGGAACGACTTCTATACTACGCCGAATGCATCAGAGCCAAGAGCTTTGATCAACCGAAACATCGGGAATAGAATTATACCCGCGTGCACTGTACATTATACCTATTCTACATATTTGTTCCCGGAACAATCACCGGATGAATCTCCCGAGAATATGTGCGACAGCATGCCTCATAAATACATCTGGGTATACGTATCAATAATAAACTGGGCACGTAAATTTTGTATGTAAATGTGCCGATAGCTGTGCAATATGCGTACCTATTTGAAAATGTGTGCATGTACCACATATCAGTAAAGGCTGTGTATAATTATTGTGTTAGGTGTTGGGTACAGATCGTATGTATGCAGTAGAGAATTATTTTTGAATGTAAGACAATATGAGGAAGTGATGATGATTTATTGAATTCCGCGTATAGTTACATAGCATATTGGTATACATACATGTGGGTAGTTAGTCAAGTATAGTTTTATCAAGCGATGGAGAATCGTCAACCGAAGATCGATCGCGTATCGACCGAAAATCAAGATCTACAGTTTTACGCTGCTTCTATTTTCAGAACTCGCTTCTAATTTCAGTTAGATGATTTCTGTTTCGTGATTCAAGCTGTAATTGATTTATTTGCTGGGATGATACCCTTTGATATTGGGTACTTGACTCTTATGACCCTCGCCGAACTTATACGATTGTCGAACTTCGAGCGACGATTCTCACAATCAGTCAGACACAAATTTGGCGATTGAAAAAGTGAAATAGCTAACTGGTAGTCAAAGTTTGACGAATACATCACCTGCTGGTGGAGAAATAGTAGGAAAAAATCGATGACATATCAGAATCGCTTGATAAATCGGTAATTTGCTGGGCTACAAGATTACTAACCACAGAGATTTGATGACATTGAAAAACTAAAAAAATAAATAGCAAAGTTAACGAGAGGGAGAAAAAAGATAGAATTTCATGAATGGATTCAAAATTGTACAATTTGCATGTTATAACAACGAGTGTGCATTCATATTATTTGCAGTATTTGGGGGTGCATGTATTCAGTAATGTCTCGAATTTTTGCTTAACAATTTTGCAAATAAACATAGAGGGTATCGTACATTAATATTTGACGACAATTTAATACGATCATTATAACTATTATCATGGAAGGAATAACACAAGTCATTGCTTGAAAATAATAAGTTATATGTATAATTTGTCGTTGGTTTTTTCATTCTCATGGTTATAATCGCTTCGAGATCGAAACTATTCGTTAATCGTTATCGAACTTTTTTTAATCCTTCCGAATTTGCATCCTCTTGCAACTGGCCCTTGTCTATAGAACTAAAATCGAAAGAAATCAATGGATTTTATTAAATGCCGACTCCCACCTTTTCGTTATTATTAGTAAGATTACTCATTTCGTCGCGTTTGTCACCTCCCTATCCCCCGTATAATAAGTAACATTCGAGTAACCTTATGAGAAACTAATCAAATGCAGCGAATAAAGAGAACCCAGTAAACTACCTGCCTTCGCGGAACCATAGTGATAGGATTAAATAAATGATGAACTACGAGTCATGTGAAATAGATGATGACAATAGTCAACGGTAAAATGGTTCACAAAAATATTTTTCTGAATACTATTAACTGCAATTTATTATCATCATTGGAATTATTTTTATTACTATTATTATCGTTGGTGTTTTTCATGTTCGTCGTTTTTTGCGTTTATTATCAGCATTACTATCATTATCGTCAATATTACTGTAATTATTATCAGGATAATTATTTTGATTCGAATTCGTTATTTAAGCTTTTCAAAGCTTCGTAATTTTCGATTAATTTTAGTATTTCTGATAATAAAAGCCACATTTTAATTCAAACATATCGATATGGACTGGTAGTTTAAATATCCATTGTTCTATCACTTGATCGTTGAAATAGATTTTATATATTGTAAGAGCTGTTGAAGATCCTAAGCCAGCAGCAGTATGTTGAGAACGTAGTTACGTATCTCGGTTATCGCATGCAATCGCAGAAATCGAATAAATTGGCTTATCGATCTAATTGCAGCTGTACTCGTGTGCCCTGAATATCCCGGACCTTTTTTTTTGCTCATCATACTTCTATCACCGATTCAACAAAACTCTGTTGCAGATCCCGAGTGCGATAAGAATCTTGGATAAAACTTTAAAACGAATGTTTCTTACAACTCTTTAAAGAATCTTTGGCCCTAATAGTTCTGCCCAGAGAATCGCGGCACGAGAGATCCGCGTCCGACCCCTCTCAAACCTGATTCAAGTCTTCCAGAACTTACCACTGCCTCGGATACCCTTTGCCTTTTGTTGCTTCTTCTTTGGATCGGGAGGAACTGGCAAGGCTTCACGACCAGATTCACTTCCACCAGCTCCAGCACCCACCACACCCCCAGCCACATCTGCCTCTTGGACTCCCCTACCTCCCGTTTGAGCAGCAAGCGATTTCTTAATATTTGCAATCTGTAATCAGTCAAATAAACAATTTCACAATCATGTCCTAAATCGAAACTGCCAGTTTAGAAATATCCATGGCCATTCTCACATCCTGCTGTATCTTTTCCTTGTGATGCGTAGCTTTCTGTTTTTCACTGTTTGCCCTCAGAACCTGTTGTTCTATGCAAATGAGAACCGCGTCACATGCTTGGCCCCATGCAGCCAATGTTTCTGCAACGGCTCCAGTGTCGCCAGGTCTAACATCCCTTCCTAATCCTGCATAATCTACTTCTAGCTGTGAATTTTTTTGGTCCAACTTTCCATGGATAATATCAGCATAAACTGCCTCGATTATCAGATCCTCCAAATCTCTTACATTCTTTACATCAAGTTCTTTTAGCAAAACGGAATAAGGAATACATTTGGACTTTGTGGCCAGGGTGACAATGGTCAAATGCTGCAGTTTCTTTTTCTGTGTCGGAGTGAGCTCGAATAGCTTTTCTTTGTTTTCCAAATAT
Source organism: Athalia circularis (assembly GCA_963978495.1). NCBI lineage: Eukaryota > Metazoa > Arthropoda > Insecta > Hymenoptera > Athaliidae > Athalia > Athalia circularis. The sequence continues at coordinate 14,365,545 of OZ021698.1, read as the reverse complement.
TCTTTGTATGTGCCATATGCAAAGAGATTCAGTGTATTCCAGTATTCGGCATAGGGACCTGTTTCTAGTTCTTTAATGTTGGGCATGTCTAAGAGCTCTCCAAAAACATTAACTCCTGGTGCCTCAACCGCCTGTTTTATCAACTCCACTGCAGCTGCTCCTTTAGCAGTCTTTGCCAAGAGCACAAACTGCTCCAGTGGATTGTTCGCAGTAGTTTTCTCCGTGGTAGTCGCTCCTGTCATTACGAATCTGGAAAAGAAACAAACAATGAAGGGATGCTGAGACAACGAGAATTTCCTCTACTCACAACCTAGGGATTAATTTTGTGTTCTTGGAATCTACTTGTTGAAGCTGACAAATGTTAATCACCCACAGAGTAGCTATATTCTAAGGTTAGAATCTCCCACTATTCGATGCTAACCTCAATACATACTCTTTATAAAATTCAGTGTCACACAAAGTAACATTATCTCATTTAAAATCTCCAAATTATCACGTCACCAAAACTCTATCTCACCGTTTATCGTTAGTTCAATTGCAGCAAGTATCTATTTCACGACTCTATGTCCAACACCCTCGTCTTTAACCTTACTTTCCACTCTGCGCATTGCAGACAGTCATATTTGTATACTGAAGCAAGCCCGTCCGATTCTGACTCAGCCCCTTTAATAGTTTTCCGAATCAAGATTCTCAGAACAGGGGCGAAGAATCCGTCGATCTGATTGGCGCGTGAGCGTCATTCAAGTCCTCAGAACCAATGAACGCCGAATATTTTACTACCAGTACGCTACGCTACGTTCATTGGGACGAGTGCTTTAAAGTTTTTAAAGGGGATAGCCAGGAGCGCGGATCTTTAAGCGAGGGCTTAAAGGATACTACCAAATGACCGTATGCCGTATTTTAAGCGTGATTGCTGTTAAAACCTTTCGTTCTCCTACGGTCTGACTCGCGATTGCCGACTAAATTTTAGCAAACATTTCAAATGAAATTCTACCGGACGTATTCGACGGTTCTACATCACACATATATGTAATAATTTTCACATGTATATGTGTACTTTCGACAGCGAAACACAAGGTGCAGGGGGGCTCCGAGCTGCCATCGCTCGTTCCACTTCCCTCACCATTTTCACCTAGTTTCCAACGCTTTTTTCTACAAAACTTTATACACAAACAGTTATCTCAGTGTGGATCGTGACCGTGATTTATATATGAAGAGGGGAAATAATAGAGGATTGTAATAATTTGATTACAACGAAGGTAAAAATAAAGAAATGGCGTAGGGTTAGAATTTTTGCGACGGTTTATACATCAAACGAATCATCGGCGAAGTCTAGATCATCCGAATGTGACACAGGTGGTAAGAAAATGACGAAGTTAATTGAATTTGAGGAATGCTTGAGGGATACGCCAAAATTTCGGTAAGAACAAACTATATTTGCATACTACAATTGTGCCTTAAATATTCCATATGCCTCAAATACGGTGTCCGGGTTATTTGTTTACATGGCAGAGAAGATGATTCATAAATTATATTCCATAAAGAAAACGTAGAAGTTGTATCCAACAAAGATAATTAGTTATAATTTACGTATATGCAACATAAGTACGTATAAATTGTACGCTAATACATGTAGTGGTATGGAATTACCAGAGTATCCGTACGAATCTGGGCATATGTACACAGAATAGATACATACTTGTGTTCGTTAGTATATACAAGAAGTTTAGCCACTCCATTCCGTTAGGAAGGCATATGTGAATCATACCATTGAGAATAGATTACCTATCTATTCTCAATGATCATACTGTGCTCCTGTATTCCATTTTTTGAATACACGTGTGTACAGATATCTGTGAATATAATTTCATTATTTGAAATACATTTTGTTTCACCACATATCATTTTCCTCATCATATTCCTCAGAGAAAAAAAATGAAGACGATCGTTGATTGCTTAATTATCTATATCATTGATCGTTGCATTGACCACATCTGTGGATGTCTTAGCATTTCTTTTCTGTAAAAAGATGCGATCAAAAGCTCATGCGGATTTTGACAGTCTGTAAGATTTTTGTTGATTACAGATCACGCATCGAGGAAGAGGAGGGCAACATAGAACAGCTGGAGCAAAAGTTGGAAAAAGTAAATAGAAAATCCTTCAGGATATTTTTCATTTTCATTTACTTTTATTCGCACTATCCATTCGCACTGTTATTTCCTGGTAGAAACACGACCATGTAATCCCTGAATATTTATACAGGATATCCTCTGACTATCTCACATACATATGCTATGCGTTCAAACTAATTCTGAACTGAATTATTACCGATAATATCTCAGGCGGTTCAGTTAAAAAAAGGAACCCTTACAGGGTTGTGAATAATAAAACTGAAAAATCGAGTCCACCGCGAGAACGAATAGAAATGGAGAAAGTATAATAGTTAATATTATTTTAATTGGTTTTCAGGTGCTGAAAAATTGCAGCATGATGATCGAGGCCGGAAAAGCATATGTCGGTCAACAAAGGTTCGTGATGGCACTGCCGATTGCCATGGGTTTTCGTCGTTCTTTTCGCGGGACCTGGGAATCGAATGCACGCTCACTCGCCCAAATTATCTGGATAATAATACTAGATAACTTTTTCCAGTTCGTTCGCGAATAGCCTCTGGGACTTATCGACGTATTTCAACGACGATCCGGAAGTGATGGCATTTTTGAATAAGTTGATTCACGCTGTACAAGAAATGAACAAATTTCATACGATCTTACTTGACCAGGCGTCCAGAACTGTCGTCAAAGATTTGACCTCCTTCATAAAAAGGTAAGCATTGCTATCATATGACCTGAAACCTGAATCTGAAACGTGTAATTTCGATCGACCGTAAGTTCAACTTCGCTTTTGACCGCTTCTCGAGTTTGTATTTTTCTTCTAATTTTCCCGTACTCACGATCATAACTGTCCTACGAGTTTTTAAAAAAGTTTTTGCTTGCGAATTTTTAGTGTCTCTGTTATCTGTACGGATACAACATCCGGTAATATCGTGCCTCCGTTTAAAATAAATTAATAAACTGACCGAGATATCGCAAAGTCGTATCGTGATAACGAACTCGTGACTGCAGTTGCTAATCGAACTTGATAAGGATAAGGATAATCAAATCTTCGTACCATCGCGATTCGGCAGGAGTCGGTTTATTCGTAGTTAATGTTCTTGGTGTCAATATATCGTCCGATGTGGTCCCCTTAGATATGTACGATGTATTGATCCGTAAATAATATTAACTCTCCGATAATGTACAATTCGATAGTGACATAAAAGAGGTGAAAGATACGCGCCATCACTTTGAAAAAATTTCATCAGACCTGGACGTGGCGCTGAACAAGAATTCTCAAGTTCCAAGGAACCGGCCAACTGAGTACGAGGAGACGTCAAATTTTCTTTCTGCCACACGGTCATGCTTCAGACATACGGCTCTGGACTATGTTCGCGTTTTGACTATGCTGCAGGCACGCAAGAGGCACGAAATACTTGGCACTCTACTGAATTACATGCACGCTTGTTTCACGTACTACCATCAGGGCAGTGACTTAGCCCAGGACTTGGACCCTTTTTTAAAAGGATTGGGCGACGGTCTCCTCAAAATGAGAGGCGATACGGACAAACTCGAAAAAGAAATGGAAAACCGCCACATCTACGTGACGAATCGAGATCTTGTCCCCTCGCCCTCACCGGGATGCCCGAAGATGGAGGGATATTTATTCAAGCGAACAAGTAACGCTTTTAAAACTTGGAATCGCAGGTGGTTTTGCCTCAAAGATCATCAACTGGTCTACAGAAAGCGGACCGGGGAAGAGGATTACACCATAATGGAAGAAGACCTCAGATTGTGCTCGGTCAAGCCGGTCGTCGACAGCGACAGGAGGAACTGTTTCGAAGTTCTCAGCCCAACTAAGTATGTGCAACGGATGACTGGGAATATCATTCGAATGGCGATACGAACGCGTAATTGTGTTACAGGAGCCACATTCTTCAAGCGGACAGCGAAGAAATGTACCTCGCATGGGTGGCCGCGATGCAGCAAGCGATCGGCGCCGCGATTCAACGAGGCACGGGCACCGCTTCGAATCAAGATACTCTCGCGCCCCACACCCGGACTTCCAAAGGACCCACGAGACCCCGACCCAAACCCAAGTCTAGGTATTTTTTCGATTCCTCAGCTTTCGAATTAATTCAGAAACTTGTAGGGACGTACTGACGCAGCCGTCACTATTCGTATTTCAGAGTATGGGAACAGCTTCTGAAAATCCCCGGGAACGATAGCTGTTGCGATTGCGGTGGTACGAATCCGAGATGGGCGAGTATCAATCTGGGGATCACTCTCTGCATTGGTGCGTTGGAATATATTTTGTTTTTTGCTTACATCGGCAGGCCTGACCTTACGCGCTCCGATGATACGCCAAAAACGTGATACTAAATATACTATGTCAACTTATTGTTCACGCAGAATGCTCCGGCGTACATAGAAGTCTTGGGGTGCATCACAGCAAAGTTAGATCGTTGACACTGGACGATTGGGAGCCGGAAATCCTCAAGGTTATGGCAGAATTGGGCAATACGGTTGTCAACAACGTTTACGAGGCTCTGCCGATACCATCGGATATTATCAAAGCCGAGCCGAAATGCAATGGGTAGGAAATTTGTTTCGATCTACGATCGTTGTTCATTCGTGATTATTTGACGCGTTTCAATCCAGCAAAATTTTCCAGGAGCGTTCGAGAGACATGGATTAAGGCCAAGTATATCGAGCGCCGTTTCGTCAAACCCTTGGCGTACCTGACCTCAGCGGAGCACAGGATTAGCCGTGAGATGATGCCGTTCCAGAGATGGAGCGTAAGAAAATTGCGGCGCAGGCCACGAAGCCGTGACAAGAGCGACAGCCAAAGTCGGAGCAAACGTCTGGCGCTTCTCTCAGTGACTGAGACTCCAAATTCTACGAGCTCTGAGGACGGTGAAGGGACTTGGAACGACGTCATCGATTCTATAGGAAAATGCAAGCCGGCGGATCGGAGTTCACTGAGTTCGGAGGGCAGCCCGAATTTGGACTCGATAAATCGATCAACGTTCTATTCGAAATTATTGATCCATACAAAAAACGAAACCGATTGTCAGAAAACTGAAGAAACAAGTATAACTGCAGACGACGAGATCGTGCAAGAATCGACGAAGCAAGGCGGCGCCGAGTCGAAAGATTCGAAAATCATGAGGACGGAGGATATTTCCAAAAGCAATTTGTCAGAAAAAATCCGTAACTTGTCGAATTCGGACGTGAGCAACGAGACCGGTGAACCTCCGAGAGTCAAAGATGAGTCAAACAACGTCTTGATGTTCGGTTGCGATTTGCCGAAACCAACGATAGACGGGTGTCTGGAACTCAGCTCCGATCAAGACTCGACAGCTGGAGAGGACGAGGAGTTTGCGGACGAGGAAGACATAGGGAATTTGCACCCCGAGATGCTGCTGTACAAAGCAGCGGCGGCTCATAATCTACCCGTCATGTGCGCCGCCCTCGCATCGGGGGCTGACAAATTGTGGAGCAACGTAAACGACAAAGGGCGCAGTTCTCTCCACCAGGCGATTGTCAGCGTGAGTTTTATTTTATCGCGTCGGCGATATTTTTCGTGGAACGAATTTTACCGGGGATATCTATTCCTTTCAGGGGTCGGTTATGTCCTGCGAGTATCTGCTGCTCAACGGTGTCAGGATAAATTGCCAGGATTCCGAGGGAAAAACGCCCCTGCATTTAGCGACGGAATTGGGTAGGTGGAAGCCGATTACACACGTTTCGATGTAATATCAATACTTTCGTCATCGGTTATTTTCTCAATGAATATTATTCGTAGGACACACGGCTCAGGTTTGTCTGCTTCTTAAACATCATGCCAATCAACACATTCAGGATGGGAGCGGTGTTGAACCACTCGCGATCGCGGTACAGGAGGCTAACGCCGATATCGTTACTCTGTGAGTTGCCCCTGACATTTTTTATTTTCTTCCGCACCCATACGGACGATAGGTTTCAAATAATCCCCATTCTTTCGTAACATCGTTCTCGTAAATTTGATTTCAGATTGCGGCTGGGCCGTCTGAACGAGGAGATGAAAGATTCGGATATAGCTGGTGTTACCGGAGACGAGACTTTCAATGACGTTGTTCGTGACTTCAGCCAGCTGGCGTGTTCGCACCCCGAAAGACTTCAGCGCCGTACCGAAAATACCGCCTGGCCGAATGCCCTGGACTGATTATCAGAATTAGGTAAAAAAAAGAAACTAGCGTTGATGGATATTTTTCTTGCAACTTTAGGTATTCCGAAGCATGGAGTTCGTTATCGGTTATACTTAACTTTCACGATAGAACGAGTCAGCTTCATCACGTCGCTGCAATACGGCGAACTAAAATATTTCACGGTCCTAATCGATACTAACCGATCGTTGAGTCCACCTCCGAATCCTCATCGTCATCGTTATTGATCTTCGTATTATTATTGTCATGTTGAATATCAACATCATCACTCCTATATCATTATCATCGTCGCTACCGCCTCCGCCGCTGCCGCCGCATTCATTATCATTGTTACAATTGTTATACTCTTACCGTTATTACCATTACTATAATTACTATGATCATTATGATCGTAATTACGATCGTCATTATTTTTATTGTTGTTATTATTATGTACAGAGATTTCTTATAGGAGATATGTATACTTTCATCACGCAGATCCGATCAACGAGATTCCGGGGATGACGGGAAATCAAGTCCTCGAGAATTAGGTAAGCCGAAAGCTAGGAAAAATCCGGCCCTAAGTGACTTACTGCATTTACAAAATCGGTGAATTACCTGTTTGGCACATCTCGCTGCCATATAAATGAGTACGCACAGCACATTGCATTGCATTATAGGTATATTATAAACGCATCTAGAAGCCAAGATTATTATACCTATAATCTAATCTGCAGAGCGAACTGATTCTAATACATATGTTTTAGCCATCGGCGCATCTAGCATGATGTTGTGTGACTTATGTAAGTTAAGCACGCAATAACCTTAGACATTGTAACTTCAGGAAACTTCGGTTAATGTTATGAATCCACACGAATACATGTCCAACCTTATATAGATCGGAGCCTTGTGCATTTGGTCGGTAATTTGTACAAGAATTCAAGTTCGATCACCTATAATGCGATTACAATTTCGAGCGACAAGCACCGAAAAATATTTCATTAGACCATAGTGCAAATCTAATAGACACGCGAAATTCATCCGCGTCTTTAAGCGACGACGTCTTTCGAATTATCTCACAATATATTACTTGACGTACGTCATTACACCGCTAATCATTTTTTCATACTATAATTAATAACCAGCGTGCGGTTCACTCATCGAATATACATTATATACATATACATGCGTTCACAATTAAGTCCTCGTGAACAAATATCTTGTTGCCAAATTTTTACTACACAAATATTTATAAGCGAAATATAGATCTGAAATGTTTAATAGTCGATTCGATACATGCTCAATCCTATTGACGAAGAATTTACTTCGCGTCGTTGCGTGTACATATTACGTAGACTTTAACGATAAGGAAAGAAAAATACACGCAGCTCATTCCCATGTGCATGGTGCATCGTAACAATAACTTTGATCATATCATGGCTTTTGATTCTCCATGAATACGGCTTGCTCCTAACCAACACTCTCTCATAATTATTGTTTTTATTGACGATTGGTTGCGATTCAATTATAGAATCTAAGGAAGTTACTACAGTTGTAGTAAAGTGATCGTGTACAGTATTCTATAAGGCGACATGTTACTGCTGACAAATATAGAATGAATGAGTATCGAAATAAACAATATAGCTGTAGGATAAATTTTTCCGAAATCGTCATATAATTTGCCATCGTAGAGTTTCATTCGTTCGACCTAATGAGTCCAGAGTGTACCGATCCTTTTAAATTTATTTTCCGAGAGTTGAGTATAGAATGATCGTTAAATCGCCAAATAATTGTCCAATTTTGATTGTACAGCTCGATCAGCATCTGGATTATTATCCAACAGAGTCTTCCAGCTACGTATACCTCTGTTCTTTGGTCTGCCCTGTTGTTTCATTCTTTTTATTTTCAGTTATTAAGCTTACCACAACTCGACTTTCGATTCGTGTTTGTAAACTGCGACATCACAATTAGTACAAGTAATTTTCGATATTTTTGTATCTCGTTACATCATCAGGTGTCCCGATCCTTGTTATTTTTCCAACGGCAAATTTTGTGAAATTTATTGAAAGAAAAATGAATCCCTTCTAGATTGAAGTGAAACCCAATTGCCTGATCGGTCGAGAGTTCGCCGTCAATCCAATACGCATCGAAGATGCATTATTGCAAAACCGATACATGACATTCCTACATAAGATTTATACGTCCATGCAAAGAAAATGGATAGGTATATAACAACTATGTATATACGGATATTGAGCATTTGTACATCAGCGGATTATGCACGGGTATGAATGGTAAAGATAGAGTAAGAATTTACGTTTGTTCAAATATGTACACGATATTCTATACAATGTTTATGGCATGAAAGTTAGAGAAACCAAAATACACACGATTTTTAATACAATTCCTACAGGTGTTGATATTTCATTTACCTACTCTTGTGGATCGGTATACTAATATTACGGCCATCGGTGCTCCTGATCGATACCGATCCCTGATCCCGCTTCCGCTCTTTCATCCCGATACAAGATATCGGGCGTTAACGAAAACTAACGATAACCGTGCATTTACTTGTACACACTGTGTACGTGTGACGTCGTTGATAAACGCGATATGACCCGCGTACAAAGTAAATTGTATGAATATCTATAAATGAAGCGTCGCTAGAATATCATTGCACTTTCATTTGATTGTTAATTTATTGAATGAGGTCCAAAGTACAATACGCATTTCGCATTAATTATAACTTAATCAGCGCTTATAGACTGTCGGAGTGCGGATGCCGCAAAATCTACGCACAATTCGTAATAATTATTTGTCAATTCATATCTCGCTGCTTGCCGGGTCGCGCAAGTTCTCGCCGTATATATATCTGCCGCAGCAGCTTGCAACTGAACATGAATGGGTCAATATCCTATCTGCAGCGGCGTCATTCATGCATGGAAGGAGCACATTTTTCCCACAGATCACACCACGTTTTTATTGCCGAGTGCTGACAACCGATAATAAGTGGAAGACCGTTTCAGGCACTCGGATCATTTATCGGAATTCAAGAGCTCCCCTAATTTATCCCTAACGTATCATCAAACGTTGCGATCAGAGGGTTTCACCTTGCCATCGATATCTCTGTGTGCTTGAAGGAACGAAGGAAGATCGCCTTTCACGTTGTTCGTCGGGATACGCGGTTTTCATACGATTATTCGGCGACCGGTTTTTCTGAAAATTCGATTTCATATTTATCGCGAAAGATTGCAATTAAGAAGTCAGCTGGCAGAGCTACATATCGATTCCCAGGCATATCTAGCATTGTAAAAGATTGACGTCACAATGTCGATTGGTCATTGATTGCCGATTGATTGATTATTGAGCTCGTACGAGATCACAGATTGAATGATCGGAATTAATTATCATCATACTGCCACCGGGCAAAACCTCTACACGACATGCAAATATGATACGTACGATCGTGTAGAAACTTTCGACGGTTGACGATGCATACATATGTAATAATACTTGTATTTACGCTGCATGCGTGACGAGAAGCTCGCATATGGCAAAATGTAAGTGTATAACGATGTTACTTGAAACAGCTACGTGCGCATCGAGCACATGCTTTGTGGAACTTGGCCGGTACAAAGGTCGCGATACGAAAAACTTACGAGTCTCGTCCGAAAGAGGAAAAAAAATAGCGGAAAGCCGCGCAGCATCGATACGAGGCGTTATCTCATCGAGATTTCAAATTTTCAACATCGATCGTAGTTTGATGCCAATTTAGCGTATATCCACTTACATCACGTATACAAGGTGGTATGACTACAGTCATTAATTCGAGCGATCAATTAGGAATTAAGGATTTCGAAGATGTACCAAGTATTAAAATATACACGTGTCCAGGGGGATACGAATGGAAACGTCCAGAGATTCACATCGTTAACGAGAGAATATCGAACCCTTTTGTCTGTGATCAGCACAAATGGGATCGCCGCTTTGCAGCTGTTCGACCGAGGATGAGGCGACAAGCAGTCTACGCCTAGGCATTCATTCCTACACCCCACGGGGCGCAGCTTCAGCTCCGGTTCAATGATAAATACTTGATACTTGACAGACCTTTGTCATTGATACATGTATATTCATAGTAGGGATACGACGAGTGCATTACGATAGTAATGTATCTCAGTATACGCTCGCCAGGAGTCAACGTGGCGAAAGCTGGGAACTGCATCTATGATATAGGGCCGAATGCGAATGAGCGAAAATCTTCCGTAATATCGTAATATCTATGCGCACGACCAATTGCCAACGCTCCCGATTAAACGGATCTTCGATCGAGCGGCAGAGGTCAAGCGCGAGGTACAAACCGTATCTGCGGTGGTTTAATCACTCGTTATTCGCCCGTTCGATGTACCTCACAGGGCAATTATTATTGAAGTGCGCGCATCGATGAATTCTATCTTCGAGATCCTCCGGCACCATCGGTGGTAGGGTAGTCACAATTTCCTGTGATTATAGATAAGAGAAGCTCGCGTCGAACGAGGGAGGAAGAAAATGACCGGAACGAGAAGGAGAAGGCGACCCAGCTGCTTGTGTCGGTGAGTAAAAAAACATACGGAGACGGAGAAACCGAGAGCCAAGCTTTGAGATTTACGAGTCACGGGTTACGACGACGGGTCACATCGGGCTCACGGGACATTCGAGGAGGCGTGCAGGGCGCTTGGCGCTGAGCATTTGAATCTTGGATGGCTTATGCGATGAGTGAAGTTGTGAAAGGGAATCGCAGGAGGAGGGAAGACCGCACACGCTGTCGACGGTCGATAGTTTACGGGGTACCCCCGCCTCGCGGTATCAACGTGCGTAATGCTGATTGAATTATTGGTTCGGTGATAATGATAGGAGAGGTTGTCCTCACGTGACCCGTATTTCCTTCCTACACTCGCGTCGCCGTCTCCCCATTGCATCGCATATTAGTAGGAGTCTGTGATATCGTTTTATATACCACGATCCCATGGTCAGAACACATGTGCAGGATGAGGGTATGACGGCATGCCGTTCATCCGCTGGCACGTGAATGCATAAGCGTGACGGTCAGTAGTTGAAAACTGCAATCCGCCTGCAACGATTCTGCTGACCCTGCGGTAAAAGAAAAAGTGTGAGAGAAAAAATAAGACCGGTTGGAGAAAAAAAAAATCATAACTATAAAGATATCGTCGGTTATGATGTCTTCGCGGCTAAACCAACGGAAATGACTGGAGAATTGATCGTCGAGGAAACTGATTTCGACGATTGACCCGTCGCGTACTCTATAGTACGTGAAATTTCCGGACCCCTGCCATCACCTGTTCTTCGTTTCATTCCCCTTCCATTTCATTTCGTTTCGTCGTCGTGAATCGGCCAAATTCTCTGAAATAATCCCTAATTCGACGACTGCCGGGTGACCGAGAGCTGTAAAAATATAGGGAGACGCAAAAATACCTACGTATTCATCGCGTGTAGTGCCAAGTGCGTAGAACTTAAATTTAATCCCAACGATGGGCAGCTAGCTATAATAGATTGGTACGACGTCGGAGGAAGAACGGGCCAAGGCGTCATACGAACTAATGAAATTATCGCGGGGCTCCTGCGACCGATAATAATCGGCGGGTATACGACTCTTCTGTGAACTGCGCAAAATAGATTCTGGTCAACATTCAGCCCCGAGCTCGATCCGTCTTCGTTCTGCAGCGATGTCGTACAACGGAGATAGGAAAAAAGTAAATTTTTCTATTAAATTGAGCGAAAGGGAGATACATGAAGGTGTTTGGTGAATATTGGTTAAAATTTATGTAATCCTTGTATAAAAAATACAAATATTGTAACGCCGATCGTGTACAGTTTGGTACCGTGCTATGCCCGACAGCGATTGCGCACGTCGGATCTTTCGGCCAAGGACCAAGGCCTGCAGTCCTGCACCGGCAAGGGGGAAAATTCTTGGAAATCGAAGAGTACGCGTTTCGGGGTCACCGTTAAAAGGTTATCTCGGAACGTACCAATACATAAAACTCATACGATATATACGACGAATATAGTTTTAGGCATTGTGCAGAACTCAGACACGCATATTTCGTCAGCGGGTTTCAACGCAAACTGGAAAAGCATACATATGGGTACATATTTATCGTCGCCCCGACCATTGCGATTTTTTGGTACAATTAACATTTTCCACGTACCGTAGCCTCTCGCCATGCATTCCAGGCCCTGTCTTCAAGGATTCACTGTAACGAGTGATTTTGGCTTCTGGGTAGTCGACCGGAATGAATCGTTAATCGACATCGATCGAACCGCTGTTCGGTATTCCCATTAATAATTAGCTCGACACGATCTCACTTGTAAAGCGCGGATCGGTATGCGTATGCTGCGCCAAATGTTGTCCAAAACCAAGATTCAAACATCCCCAGGATCCTAATCTCCTACCCTTATTCACTTTAAACGCTGATGCGACATACCCCGTTATACGTGTGCCATCCCGGTGGTGATTTCGACGGTCAATCGCGTGCCATTGATTTTGACAAGGAAAAATTAAGTTACGATCATCTTGGGTGTATAACACATGGTACATTTGATCATCGTTTTATTGCGCATAATTCGGTAGGTATCTCCCGATTATCGAAGCATTTGAACTTGGCTTTCGGATCGGTGAACTTTGACAACTTTGGCACGTAATTTCACGAGCAATTACTCCCGTTATTACAAAATCATAACGCGATGATACGATCGAAGCGCTTGCGGAGCAGGCTTGGCACATGCCTATAGGTATATAGGTAGGTAGGTACGCATAATTGCGGAAAGGTTTGTGGTCGACGTGAAGAATGGACCTGGTTGACCGGAGCACACGAAACGTTGCGTGGCTGCGTTCATAATTTTTAGCACAGCAATCGTGGCGTTGCGTGTATTAATTATCAATCGACGACCACCACGACCTCGGCCTAGCAGAGGGCGGTCGAACCGCAGGTGGCAGGTGTTGAGAAGCCAACCGCATTCGGTGTCGATTTTCACCCGAACGAATCGTGGCGCGGTACGATGCATGTGGCCACGATAACACGTTGGTATGCATAAGAGGCGAACGGGTGTTTTGCAAAAAGGACAACGAGAGGCATATGATCGGCGCTATATTAGAGTACGCAGTTGTGATTGTGCGGAGCTTGCGATCAATCAAACTTTTACCAACGATTCTCCGTATTTTCACCCGCTCCATTCATCTGTATAATTGAATATACTCGAGCATGAAATCCGAAGCGGTTTTATTCAGCGTACACGAGTCTTCGATCGAGGGCGCGTATCGATCAGCTCGTCGTCAGCGAGGTTGCGGAATAGGTACAGACCAATTCCCGATCGTGGTTAATCTGCATCGGTATCATTGTTATTGTTTTTTCAACGCGAAATCATCAGAAGATATTATTTTCTACCTCTATGATATCGACAAACAAATGCGTATGGATACACATTAATGCGTCTTTGCGAAATGTGTGAGGAAACGTTTATAGCGTATCGCCGATATCGTATAATCGTATAATCGTAGCTACTGCATCGTGGGCTCCTCAATGAGACGATCAAAAAATGTCATTCGGCATCATACATATTTGCGAAACGATAAAATCCGCGCGATAAAAAATCAAGCTCTTCCTTCCGAGGGGCGATGAGAAATAGGGGGAGGTAGTCGATTCTACGTATCTATACGAACACGTCTAATACGCGTATAACCGACGCGAGCGTATATAATTGTACGTGTATGTATGTCGCGGCTGATAATAATTTCTTGTTATTGTTCATTAATAACGTTACATGCGCAGCAGAAACTACGACGACGGTATATGTACGTATATCACCGCTTAAAAAAGTTGTAAACAGATTCCACGCTGGTTTAGATTATTGACGTTTGATTGGAGCAACGCAGAGGCTCGCGCGGAGTTACGACGCTACCAGTTATATGCCGAGGCCTGCGACGCAGTAACCTCTTAAAACTGCACCCGGCAGACGTTCCATAGAAATTGTAATTAATTGTAATACCGACGATTAGCCGAGGGATAATAAATTATCGGCGTGCCAGCAGCGACCACCTTATTTTTCATACAATAGCCCACCGAATAATAACTCGAAATGGCCCCGAGTACGCACAAAAGCCGACTTTTTCAGCCTGACTTCGTACGGTATGGAACATCGAGGTGATCGCTCGCATCGCACGTATTGCATCTTCATTTCCTATAAAATTTTGGGTTCACGTCCAACTTGGAACCCTATATATATACGTACTATATCTGGACTCTTGGTCTAGAAAAATGACATTTCCGAAACTGTTACGTCAGCTGGCAATTACTGCGACAGACTGACCGTCGGTTGTCGCGAAGCCAAAAGCTAGTAAATTATCCACCATTTTTATGACAAATTTTATACCGTTGACAGTGAAACGACGGGTCGGACAAATTCGGCCCATTGGCGATGCTGCGATTGCACAGACTCAAATTTTGCTTGCAATTCGAAACGCTTATAGAATGTAGCCGGTAGAGACAAAACTTTCGAATTACCAGCAACAGGGATCGCACTTTTCTTACATTTCCAGCGGTAAAAGTGTTCAGTTTTCGATGCCATTTTTCCGGACATATTTCAAAGTTTTTGTTTCTAGAATTGTTGGAAGATGCTTGGATAAAAAACCCATGATTTATGACTACCACGTGTTTTGCGGTATACACGTTTGCAGCGATCGCGACCCACGGGAAAAGTAGATCGTTTTACGAGCCAAAAGCTTAAATTTGAATGACGCAATGCTAATTCGATTGCGGATCGGTGCGGCGCAGACCGATTAAGGACTCTGCTAAAATTAAACCCGGCCGAAGTCGGAGCCTCGCTAGCCAGAAATTGGGCAATCGAGAATATTGTTTACTTGATCAAAGGAAAATATACCTATATAGGTATTGAAATTCGGTGAATACAATGCGTTAAAATGACGACGAGTTTTTTTCAATCATCAGGAAAGCTCGGACGGATGCGGGAACACAACGTAGCGAGAGCCAGCCGGTCGTCGATTTAGATTACCCGCGACTCACGAAGCCCTTCGATTCATATCTATATTTGTAATGTATGCCACGACGGTTGGCCGCGGCAGCTGTTTATCAATGCCGAGTGAGTGATGTCCTTAACGAATGATCATTCATCCAAATCAGTTCAATGGCACGTATTAGTGCGCAGCGATCGCGGATACGTCGCTGATATTGATAACAGCATCGATACGAGACTCGTAAAATTATTTTAAAGGCGGTCCTCGAAGTTTATGTACGCATACTTTGAGGACGCCGCTGGCACTCCAGAATTTGCTCATCGTCGTTGAATTTTATTGAGGCAGGATCGCATCTGGGGATCCGAAAGCGTATCCTCAAAACAATCGTTAGACCGAATAATCAAGGCCACAATGATATGCACGTGTAATGTAATGCTGTAAATCATCGTGCTTGAATCGACCAGTTGCACGGTATCGTCGGCATAATTGCCGAGGCTCGTGAGATCGGCGTCAATCGCGAACATATATGTACCGTAGTACATAAGATCGGATCCGGGATGTATCGTGAGTCGTTGTAATATCGATTGTGTCTTTTAGGTTATCCGAAACACTCGAGTTGACCATTTTTTTACGATCATCGCCAACGCGGTATTCGCCTTTGCGATTGCCCAGCTCAATTCAACAGATGCGATCGTGAAGAAAATCACCTTGGATCAGAGCTGTCCTATGTATAGCCGCGCGCAGGTTCGCGTTTCCTCAAAGCTCGGAGGGGAAGCAGTTTAAGCTTAGCAGTTCGCGAAACTAACGAATAAACGATATGACATACGACGGACAGACGGGCGGAGGCAAGGCAAGGTCTGTCTCGTGAACGATTTGTGCGTCTAGACGCGCCGCAGTTCTCTCCAACACGTTGATTCACCGGAACCGATTTAGCCTAACCCACGCGATAGACAAATTTGATCCGACTACGCTGCTGTAATTCCCTGTAAACCCCGAGAGACAGACGAAACATCCTTCCGCGAGTAGCGACAGTCGAGAATCAAAGATAAAAAAAAAAAAACAAAAAAAAAAAAAAAAAAAAGAGAGTAAAAACGTGGTAAATTCAACTTTAGGTGCAGCGATGCTCTCTCGTACTCGGGATGCAGCGGCACCTCAAAAAGTTAATCAAGCGATGCGCCGCAGTTGTTACGATCTCATTGCGATCATTTATAGCAGCCGAACCTCCATGTTTATCCACGCTGGTTTTCCCTATTCTTTTGCTTAGCGGTACAACGTAAATTTTCCGAATCGTCCTTGAATCTCAGCACCTCGTCTCACGAATCAAGTTCCCGGCAGAAAGTCGAGTCTTCTTTGAAAATCCAGCTAAATGATTTCGACCCAAACGCTATCGCTGCAAAATTAGGGTATGGGATTTGGCTTTCCCCTCGCTACAAAGGAACGAAGATCCAACGCGCGGTGGACGTAGATGCCTAATTTGAGGACAGTTTTAGGTGGTAGGTATACAAGACGACGGGTGAAAGGTATAATACCGCCGCCGTCTCCATCTCCGTCTCCGTCTCCGTCTCCGTCTCCGTCTCCCAAGTCTGCGTAAATACGCGTAAATTCGCCCGTGATACTTAGTGGATCCGGCAGCATCAAACGATCCCGTTTATATTTCATACAACTCGGCTCCCTTATGCCCCCCGCCATTTGATGTTTTTTTCTTATTATTTTCAATCATCTTTTTATCCCAAATATAATACCAACCTGGCGCCACTTCATAGCGCCGCCAGGCACTTACACACGATATACTATGGTTGGCGGTCGCTTGTCGGTGACACTTATACCGATACACCATTGGCTATAGGTAGGGCGCTCGACGTACGTCCGTTCGCTATTCTTCGGAATTGGATACGATTGATATTCGCTTTCGCAAATGTACAGGATCCAAGTGACCGCGGATCGGGGGTAAAGTAGCGAGACGATATCAAAGTGGACACCTGTCACAGCGAAACATCAGGATCAGGTATTGGCCGTCACGTACTTGTTCTTACAGACGTGACGTCTGTAGCCGTAGATCAATGCGCGATTAACCCTCAAATGACCTTTCTTCTTCCTTCCTAAGGTGCGGTGCGGAAGGGCGAGAATATCGCTCGCATTTCGCCTTATTCTGATCGCGGAAAATGATTCCGATCATCGGTGTCGCTGATTAATTATAATATGACTAGAACTTTGGGATACCGCCAAAGTTGGGAAGAGCCGAAGACACCTGGTGCATGAGCAGCTAATGACCGTTGCACAACCTGGCAACGGTAGCCGTGCGGTAGCTCGACGAAGTACGCAACCGATGAATCGGTCTGGCCGTCCGTCTACAGCAAGCGAGCAATCGGTCGTGCGAAAATTCACTCTCGGAACTCAATCCACCAAAAATCACGTCGACTGTAGTACCTGTGACCTGTGCACGTCGCGGCAGAAATAATCGGCGTCGCGCTGTCTGAGAAGTGACCAACCGACCAACCGGTGGCTACCGCCCAAGCCTCGCGATATAGTACGTTGAAGCATAAGTGATCGACTCTATGCGAGCCCCTAGCAGCCAGGCGAGAACGAAGGAAGAGAGCGTGGCGAAATATCGAATCCGCGAAATGCGTAAAAAGTTGAACGTATCATAGGCAGACGCACGCAACGGCTGTAGCTTGGTACGCGTGTCACTCGTTGTCACAAGTACTATACTTGTTCGAAAGTCAGGATGGCGAAAAAATGGTCAGAAAATTACGTGATAAATAGCGACGACCCGACTCGCGCTCGAGTGGCCAAGATCTCGTGATCGGAGATCTTGAATACAGTCCGCACGACTAAAATAGCGAGATGTGATGCAATTTGAGTGATCTTTGTCTCGCGTCGTTCTATTGCGGAAGATCGCGGACGGATCCTCGGTTGGGCGACGAAAGCCTCCGTGAAACAATCGAACGGGAACGCTGAAAAGAGTCGATGAATTTTCTCTAACCGTACAGCAGGTAGCTGTTGCGTAAACGCAAAGAAGCTTTTGGTCGAGCTGATTGATCGACGAATTCGTGAAACACACGCAGCGATCGAATCATTTTTAATACCGTTGCGTGGCGAGGCACTGTATGACTATTTTTCCGCGGTATGGGGCAGCCGCCACGTCGGAAACCGGTGCCAAAAGATACCGGAGCAGTTGGTCCGGCGGATGACTCTGCGCCGTTACGCGTGTAAACATGTTACGATGACGACGTGCCATCCCTCTTTCCGTTTAATAAAAACAGAAGAATCGTACGATCGTCAAAGTTATACGAGACAGCTACGAGACTATGAGCTGAAATTATTGGCTCATCGAAACCAGTTCGACGAACGAATCGCGTAATTTTCCGTCGAACATTCCGACTGCACAACGTTTAGATTTCAGATGAGATCGACCGAGTAGTACCGCGACCCTGAGGAGCAGTTCCGTTGGGATGTAGGCA
The DNA here is from genome assembly GCA_963978495.1 of Athalia circularis. NCBI lineage: Eukaryota > Metazoa > Arthropoda > Insecta > Hymenoptera > Athaliidae > Athalia > Athalia circularis. The sequence continues at coordinate 14,346,779 of OZ021698.1, read as the reverse complement.
TAATATCCTATACTCGTGAATACGTGACCCGAGCCTCGTACGGCGCAACCAGACGCAGCGCAAAGGGCATAATAGCACAGCGTGAGGTAATTGTATACGGCATACCCCAATCCTACGAGGGTATTACGTCAGTCGATTTGCGCGTGGACATCACGCCACCGACGATCCGCATTCTGCAGCCCCGTTAACGAAGGGATAGCCAGCGTCCTCGATCGTTGGCCAAACGATGATAATACCGAGTATACCTCTAATTGTAAGAGGTGCAGCTGTGTCGGTAGCTGCAGGGCGAGATAAAAAGGAGCCTGCAGACGCGGAGCCACACGCGTTTCGATGTTCACGGTATGGTTCGTTTCGTCCTCGAATCGAGTGTTGCGCTATAATACCTCTTCCAGCTCTACCGAAGCAACGATCCTGAGAACCCCACACCGGTACGTACGTCCCTCTTTTTACTACCTGCATTTCGGTTGATGCGCCCCCGTGGTCCTCATTAACCAGAGTAATTACACGCCCGATTGAAGGCTGCGGGCTGCGACGGCTGAAACGAGGCAGGAAATGGAAGCAGACGAGTAGTAGAGGCGAAAGTGGAGATGAAAAGGGAGAATGAGAAGAGGATGGAGATTCGATATCGATTATTACATACACCGATCTCACCGTATTAACTTTGAACATCAAACCTCGATGCGGTGGAATGGAATACGTTCCCTGATCGTAGGAATAGGTTTCGTCCGTCTTGGAATTAGACGGCGACGAAGGGCATTCTTCCTCTCATTTGTTCCATCGTTGCATCGCTCTATCGGCACTGCCAACTGCCGTATGGTCTACCGTCTTCGGTGTTGCCCGCTATAGGTATACCTAATAACTTGGCGAGAATCGTTCTATTTCGATATCCTAATGACTCTGTGGCTTCTCGGCCAGCTTAGACACGCGGTGCAAATCGTAGCTCTAATCTTTAGTAATTTGCCATTTACCGACGAATCGAGTGCTTCCTTTTATCTTTTTCCTAATAAGTTTTCTCAACTCCGACGCGTAAAGTCAGATCGCGTATGCCACAGGGGTGAGTAGGGAGAGAGCCATAGGGATGAAAATAAAACACGCGAAGAGGAGACCACGTGCTCTACACGTGACGAACCCGTGTCAAGTTTATGAAATTCTGTGAATCAACAGCGTCGTCCTCGTGCGACGTACTCGACGGCGTCGTCGGCCAAAGCGAGCAGTGGGACGCTAAAAGTTTAGGGAATCGTGTTACGTAATCACCCTGGCCAGACTGGACTGGACTGCCAAGAAAATTCTGTAAGGCAAATTGCTTCCTCTCTTCTCAGAAAATGGTCTCTCTAGGCACCTGCAGACTCTAATCGTCCGTCACGGCGCAGCAGCGGTGTATCAGCCTTACCTACGACTCCGTTTCTATCCCGGAACGGGACGCGGGGCGCCCTGGGCTCTGCATTCACCGCCGTGCTCCTCTATTCGTCATACTCGCTATACCTTTCAGCTGAACCTACACCGCCGCGCCGCATCATCCATCTTATCTTCGAATCGAGTCAAACGCGAACGATACGCGCACGATTCGCTTGTAATTTTTCATTCTTCTATTTTTTCGGCCATTTATTGATCGATTCGCTCCTCCGTTCGTCCATTCATTCATTCGTTTATTCATTCGATGATGTATCTGATGAAATTTTACATACGGTCGGTGATTTTCCAATCCGAATACGCGTAATGGTATTATCGTCTCGCTCGCTATGACGCCGAGTAACTATAAATCGGAGCGTAAAAATTTATTGCTAGTTCTAATTTATCGTCTCATTCAACAAGATACGCACGAGGTTACGCTCGATTAAAAATGGGGACCTTGTATTGACGTCATCAAAGATACCCGGCGTCAACGATTGCGGCGAATTTCCGCTTTTTACGCCGCTAACAAACGAATGCCTGTTAGAGATTAAGTCCCCCGCTAATCCGAACCCTTGAATTATCACGTTCTGAGAAACGTGATGGAAACTTTTTCCTCCGTCATGTTTTGTGGAATTGATAAATAATTTCGGAAAACTAATGTTTTTTTTTTGTTGTTTTTATCGCCTCTGTTTTCGGATGACGATTAGACAACCGTTATCGAATGGAACAACGAAGGCTATTGGAGGGCACTGGGTTTCGTATAATCACTCGGATGCGGTGGAGTGATCGGATCACAATCGCGATACGGGTGCAGGAATATGACTGGATCGATGAGCATCGAGTAACGACGATTTTTCAAGATGCACCGGCGGCAATTCGTTTCAGTTGCTTATGAAAATGCACGCTATTTTCCACGGAGGGCAGTAAATCTCCGTAATCATAGATGGACCGCATCGTGGGACCCGGAGGGCGTACCCGTGCAGCAGGGATCACCCGAGGCTGTGGTAGACGAACATTCCCGAGCACCCTTCCGGGAACCCGTTGACGTCACGGGTGCCTTCTTCTCCTGCGCTCGAGTAAAAAATTAATGGAGCAGCGATGGGGCGCGAGGAGAGGCGGGGCGAAAAGAGGAAAGAAGATACGGAAATCCATTGGAGGAGGTGAAAGATGCTCGGCAAGGGAACTCTGGGGAGAACGGAATAGTTGTCAATGTTTTTCAAGGGATAATTGTTCCCTGAGTACGCGAGTGCAGCTCGACTGCCGTACGGAGTCGCAAGATGGACCAAAACCGCGAGAGCGTTGAAATCGTGAGAAAACAAAGCGGGAGAAATGAACCGGGGAATCGCTCGTAGGCTCGACTTCGCGCCGGTGAAGTTTAGGTACAAAAAATTAGTGGCGGAGGGTCGTGGGTGGTATCGGCCAGCACCTCACGAAGCCGGGAACTCTTCAACGAAGTAACCGGTGACAGATTGACCCGTCGACGACTCGACCCTCGGAGGCCCATTGCCTCGCCGCTGCAACGATGAGCCAACAAGCGCACTCGCATTCCATAGGGATCCTTCCTGGAAGTGGTCCTCCAGTGACGTCATTCACCCGTGGATACGACGACCGACCGATACCGACGTTGTTCGGCTAATTGAATCATTTATCGGAGTCGATGCGTCAAGACATAAACTCCGCTCGAAAATTTCGAATTATTCAATTCCAGAACAGGATGGAATCGGTTCAACGAATCAAGAGAAACGAGAATTCTCAGAGACATCGAACTCGCGACGACCATTCGACGGATTTGCAAACGACGGCGAATTATCCCCCCCCCCCCCCCCCCCGTGTGCCCTACAGGCCCGCGATACAAATGGATTAATTATAATTGTCAACACGGAATTTGTGATACAAATATTTGGTTGCAAGGCATACGAGAATATCCGTGGTCCCAATCGATAACATATCGCTGATCGTGGAATTGAATCCTACGCTAACCACGGAGCATCTAACGATTTCTTCGAACATCGTCACGCTTCGAGGGGCTCCGAATGAATTCATTAATGGCGCGTGTATTTCATCATCGCTTCTATATTCTTTCTGACGTAAATCTTGATTGAAGAGAATTGGAGAAACGAGAATGTTATTAAAAACAGACTTCGCGTACACTATCGGCGCAACATAAATAATATCAATTGCCCACGTTCGAGATGAGAACAACAAGTGATTCATCCATCCATAGCTCTCGACGCGCGTACTTGCTACCCATGTATAAAGCGAAGGAAAAAAAAAACAACTCACGTATGCTGCGTGAGAGGTGGGAAAAATATAATACGTATGTACGGTGCGTATCCAATCGATCGCCATGGTTTTAGAAGATCCCGAAATCTCCTCCACGTTCGGATTCCGCCGATCGGTGTCCGGAGTCTGGCTGTACACATAGGTATAATAATTGCGGGATAGGATCGACGTCGCATTCCTTCGCCTCGGCGCAACATGGAAGAACTAATTGCGCGAAGATCGGTACCTATAACATTGCTAAACTAGGGTTTAAACGTTGGCCATTTCGCGTTTTCTCGCCCGCTCTCCTCGTCTCCTCCTCGCTACGTCGCGTTGTCGTCATAGTCAATCACAAAGTGGGCATAGATGCCCAGGGTACGAGGTACCTCTACCGCTGGTGGCGGACAAGCGTCGATAAAAACCAGTTTAAGCTCGTCGCTCGGGAATATTTAGTAGCTCATCTAGTTTACTCCGAACGTTGGCTCGGAACCTGACCCGTGCCATGTGCCCTGCAACGCACTGCGCCGATTCGATCTGATCTGATAAATTCCGTCGTACCGGATCACCTCGATACCCACAGAGTCCGATGTCATTCGCAAATGTCGTCGGATCCTCGATCAGAATATCTGCATACGCCGATTTACCGCCCATTTCCTACGGTCGCCGTAGGCGCGTAGATTTTGAGCCAATCTGATCAATTTCATTGATTCCCTCTCGACAATGTTTTACAACATTTTTGCTGCGATTTGGGATTCCAAGTCTCCGGAACTAATAAGCGGATATTGAAATCGACAAAATCGAGGAACTCGCGAGTCTTCCTCTGCGCCGACGAGACGATGACCGACTATACGTTCCATAAGTTTTACCGATGTTTGAGACGTGTGGTAAGAGGGGTCTTCGGTAAGATAGCCGCCGCATGAAAGCGGGGTCGAGTATATGAGGCGACGTGACGTCATTGGAAAGAACAGCTTGTATTGGATGGCGTGAGGCGAGCCTCCGTCGAGCCCTCGCCGAGACCTGATTTCAAATTACCGATTATTAGCGCCAATCGATCCACTCGACCCGCGATACGCACCCCTAGTTTTTATCCGGCGGTAGATTTTCAAATGCCACCCCTGCAGTTTGCTTCTCGCTGATCGTAAGTCACAGAATCACGGACATGTAACTTGGAATCCGATGCGTCCTTTCCAGAGTTTGCAGCATTTCGCGACACGCATCATATCAACCGGGAAACGGTGCATCTTCGCAGAGGTGACTGTTCCGATGCATATCTACGAGTCTTCGAATTTTCTATCGCGTATTTTTTAATGGAAACTTTCCACTGTACTTTCAAGACATGCACTCGATCCAGCTGCAATTTGCTACATTTTTCTTCTTCAAGAAAACGAGACTATCATAAATATTACGATTGACAATGATCAGGATCTACAGTTTCATAGTATAATTTCAAATGAATATGCCGTGTGCACACGCCACAGTGATTCTATACGAGTAGGAGAAGATACGGAGAGGGCCTAACCCCGTCAAACCTTCGGCATAAAAAATTCGCCATAACTATAAGATTCGCGGAACATTTCAACGGTTCTTTTTTAGTCAAAAATTGCACCAGTGCCACAATGCTGTACGCGGTCCCGCGGTCAAACGTGCAAAACGTTACGAATGGCTTCCAATCAAAAGTGTATGTTATTTACCGAGTAAAAAGGAATGCAAGTTATTAAACGAACGAAAAGTATAATTCATCACTATGTATATAGCCGGCGAGATGCTCGAGCTCGGGTGTAATAACAAGTGCAACAACATCAACGATACTTTCCAACTGAAATATTGAGAAAAAAAAAAACTAATCAGACTCACGCGTGATCCATTTTTTAAAAAGACGGGCCAACAAGTTGTGTATAATGACGCGAGCGGGAACCTTGGTTTCGTCAGATCCCCGCTATAATTACGGGGACGGTGGCGCATTTTCTAAGCTCACGTGATTTGAAACTGCAGCAGCATCCCTTGCGACTCAAGGTTGCACCCATTACGACGGGGCGAATCAGCGCGGAACCGATGTTTTTCGAATCTCATCCCTTGGTTTCCTCATTTTCATCGACACTTCTCGCAAGTAGCTACTTAAGTTCAACTTACAACTTATTATAACTCCTAGCGTGGTCCCCCCCCCCCCCTCCCCCACCGCAGCCGCCGCCACCACCACCACCACCACCACCACCACCACCACCACCACTACCACCACCGGGCAGAGCTAGCTCTGCAGCCTATATAAACCCTCCGCAGCGCGAGCCTCCTCACTTGAGAGAGTGACAGGTCCTCGACTTTTTTCTCAATTCATATCGCGTGATACGGTTTACCGGCGTTGAGTTCATTGGAGATATTTCATTCGATTTTTACGATAATATATAGTCGCATAAACGTGTACATGAACATATATGAATCGAAGAACTGCGCCGACATATATCTGCATGAAGATAGGAAATACGTATCTAGTATAATATAATTCTTTATGTGCCACGCGATTTCGCGAGGATTTCAATATCGGCAGTTCAATCGGATTCCTTCAGTTTGGAGAAGTATAAAAGTTTGACAAATTGAAAACCCTTTGAGCAGCTGCTGCTGCTGGTGCTGCAAGTACGCGACACACGCGGGTATAATAATATACGTTGAACGACGAAGAGCTGTGTTCCGGCTGCATCGAAGTTTCAAAGATAAACGCGGTTTAGTTTTGTGTTACCAAAAAGTTTCAGTTTCCAATCAAAGCCGAAAGTTGAAAAGTCAGGCGCGAAAGGCTAAGGGCAAGAACCTAAACTTTGGCTTCAACATCACGTTATAAAATTTGACGAGGCAACGGACAGGCAGACATGGCTGCGTTTCGACTACTCGTGTGTTTCGTCATTACCACTTTCTGGTTCTACTCACTTATCAACGCCGCAGCGGTTCACAGTTTAGTAAGTATAATATTTCGTAGGTGCTAACAGGAACATTTATACATTTTCACAGTTAAACGTATGATCCGCACCTGCGCCGATTCCCGTTTCGGGGATATATCCTCTCATATCACACACAGTCCCCATACCGCATCTAATGACGCGGATTTTCAACAACAACTCAGGTACAATGTCAAATATCTCCCATCATCGGATCGATCAACGTGACATCGTTCGCGGTTGCCGGGACACGTTGCCGATCCTCCGATCCAAACCCGAAGTATTCGAAAACTGAAATATACCTCATCGGCTTTTAACCGCGCCTCAAAATTCTCAAATTACTTATCGCGACCGCGTAGGGCAAACGGAACACGGTGTGCGTTCAGGATCACGTGTTGAGCCTTTCAATCCATGCAGAGTAAATAATTTAAGGTAGGTCGTTTTTGTCGCCTTGCCGATTCGTATTAGATTATGTTCGACGTCCAGGGTGGTATGCTGATCGAGGAGAGTTTCGTTGCTCGGATGCGAAATCAAACGTCGTACGTATCGAATCCGACGAATGTACCCGTACCCTATCACCCATCACCTATCGCCTGTATTACGCACACTTGGCGAGGTTTTTGAAAATTTTTTGTGCTCGCACAGCTTAGACACGCGCGCCGATCATCGAAGCCCTCACCAAGTAAATATATCATCGTTCGATGTGTCCACTCCGAGTATTTATATACATGCATGCGCGTACCTCGCAGCAGCTGGGAGCGAGTCGAGTATGCACGATTCTATACCTACTATCGCACTAATTACATCGAACCAGTTCAGTCTAGATGTAATAATTTTCAGTCACGCGACTCGCTGGAACGTTTCATTCATGAATTGAGGTACATCGATGTAGATCGTTATAGGTGCGTGTATGTGCAAGATACTCGGTAACTCTAGATTGAGTCATCCCACGCTCCATCCGAGTTGCTGGTTCCTATGCACGCTGTGCCACCGGCCATCCATTACGCTCTCTGTCCTGCACACGTACACGCGCCACGCACCTTGCCACGAATTTCACCTATTGCCTGAAATTGGTTCGTCAATTCTTTGCCAATCGCTGATCACTCTCTCGTTGCGGTGCATTTCGCTATACGATATACCGTGTGACGTACCCGCAACACCTATAAGTATAGGTATACCTAGAATGGGACGCCGAACTTGATCATCGCGTAGAAAGCGTTCCGAAGTTGATCAAAATATTGACCATCGGTCCATACATTGGTGATAACTGATGGAGGGAGAGGCGCGGCGAGGCGCGGCGGGGCGAGGGGGTGATAATGAGGGTGATAGCGAATGAAGGGAAAAACAAGGGCAAAACATCGTGTATTCGGTTCACGGATCTTTGAGCGTCGTGTCTAATTTTCCCTACAGTATGTGCAAATCCGTACATTGGATGGTTCGAGATATCTCTTTGCGCATGGCCTGTATACCAAATACGCTACCTATTTTACTACGATCAAATAAAGTTATCTTTGTCTGAATAACAACATGCGTATGTTATAAAATTCTTCTTACCCGGTATACGCATTCGTGCCTACGTTAATCCGTATACGCACAAAGCATATTATCACGGCGTACACGCGTCATCGACGATAATTTCGTATCAATAATTCGGCCATCTGCAATTCAAAGTCTTTTTGCAACAGTGGTCCGACGTTGTTCGTGATTCGACCCGATTCTTGCGAATAGAAGCATCTTTATCCTCCGGCGTGCCGACATTTCGTCTCCGATCGATGACGTTGCATCGGTCCTGCGGTACCCCGACAGGTTTCTTGCCTAGTGAACGACAACGAAATCGGCGAATAGAATGGAGCGAGCGAACAACTCGGAAGCAACTTCCGAACGACGTGTGTAAAACGGGGCGATAATTTTGCAGATATTTGGCGAACAACCGGAAGACTTGTCAGGAGATCTGCGAGAAATCCGGACTGGAAACTTGGATCGCGCGGAGGTGTCTGAGCGCCTTCGATCCCGCCGATCGATCGACTCGGACATCCACAGAGTTTGCCACAGCACGACACCCTGCGGTTGGGCGGTTTACGTGCCGTTCAGAAGAAGAGTCGACTACTTCATGAGGAACACGTAAGCTCATCGATCCCCGATTTATCGATTCATTTCCAATTCACATGGTCTCTGCCTTGCGAAAAGTTATGTAAATCGGTTGCTGATCCGCGTGCGCTTCACACCTTGTTATCTGCGACGCCTCTTATTCTTCTGTGTTATTTCAGATGCACGTGTCCAGTGGCGTTCAAGTGCATAAGAACGGACGATGACTTGTCGGTCAGCGCGTACGTCTACAGGTGTAGAAACAACATAAGCGCATCAGACATCGAATCACCGATGGACGAAACGACCAAGTAAAACAAGGTTTAAAAAATGGTTTTGTGCTCCAGCTTGGCTAGAAAATCTGAACACGAGGCCTACTGCCCAAGGTAGTTTTTATCACATGCAATTTGCTCACAGATTTTAATGGCTTACATCGGAAATGACTTCGTCTGACGAAACAGGGAAAGACTGATCCGAAAAATAGGTGTATCTGTTACATGCGATTTCATTTTACAGAAAAAGATCAATTTTCATACTCTACAGGTATAGCGATTCGCTGCAGAAATGCGGGGCTCTCGTGATTTCCGCGTTCCCTGCAGCGTGTCGTCTCGCTATCCCACGCAGTTTTTGTCCAAAAAAGATATGAACGATTGTCGATTCATTGGTATTTCTTTTCTGTCATTATTGTTGCCAAGACTATCGCCATTGTGTCCTTCTCTTCCAACCATTGGATCTTAAAGATATTTTCGTTCCGTTTCCGTTTTGTAAGATCGTCTTCCCAACGCCTCAGAATCCGACGAAAGATGCACGAGTCTTTCGGTGTTCTCCAGCGAATTAAGGTACATAATAGTACAGATAATCGGCTTTCCTGCAGTTGACGAGTGAGAGAGAAAAAAGCATAAAAAAAAAAGAAGTAATTAGAGGGTTCACAGTACTAATGCTAATGTATCAAGCGTGTAAAGTGTCTCTAGAAGTGGAATTGATTCGATAATTGGTATCTCTGCAGGTGTTTCGTGTAGGTCTAACATATTTTCTACCGGTAGCACACAAACGTAACCTATGATCTAATCGATTTAAAGACAGCGGCTAATAGATCCGCTTTATCGCGTACAAGTCCGTATAATGAGATAATCTAATTGTAAGTGGGCATGCACACACCATACGGTATGCTGTACGTACTATTGAGAATGCGTGCGTACCCACACACACGTAAATGCGTCTGGCTACTATGTAATACGCACAATATATACGATACGCCTAATTATTGTAATTGATAATTATTTAAGTTATAGCACTAAATGTAAGCATATTGTTTCTTAAGAAACATCTTCAATTATATCTGCATACATGACCTGTACATTATACATACCTATACAGGAGGGCAGGGGCTAGCACCGGGCGCAGCTGAAAGGAATCAGAAATGAATGCGTAGTCCACATTTTGGAAAAGTATTCTATGAACCGGATGAATCCCTTATACCGATTTCTCGACTTATGTTGTAAATCAGCCCAATCTATGATGTGCCCCATTTTTTCCGAAGGTAACCCTATACGTATAGTTATGATATACATAGATAGCTGTTGTAACTGTACAAACTACAAACCAGCAATGGGTAGTCGTAATATTCTCACGGAATAAGGGAACGCAGAACACCCTCAACGTACTTAAAGTAGATGAAAAGATGAACGGTTGAAAGGGAAGAAGAAAAACAGCATATAACAATTGCGCTAGCTACCTTCAGTTTATACAACGACCTATAATATGGACTATTATATTAATTGAGAAGGAAAAAAGAAAAGGAATCAAAGTTGTTATGTTCGTTACTTAATATTTGTGTACAAAATTTATTTTTTGCCGAAAAAACATTATTTCTTTGATCGCGAGATGAAAAGTTCTTTCGAGAAAAATTGAAAAACGAAACATGTGATATGTATACTATACAATATATGTAGGTAAATGTACATGTGCGTGTATATATATTTATACATATATATGTAAATGTATGATATATATGTGTATGAATATATCTTTCGGACAAACTATGATTATCTCGACAGGAAAGAGGAGAATCAATGATGAAAGAACACTAGTAATAAATGAAAATAATAATAGTAATAATATTTAACGGAAAAGATTACAATCGGTGACTGATCAGTTCTTAAGTATTTATATTGTTGTCATAACAGGCTCATGATATATGTTATAAAGTTTACTTTTGGAACTCTCAAGTTCACTTCGTTCAAAATTATATATTTGACGCGAGGGAACAGGAAAAAATTGTATCGTTTTTCGGAAAAACTTTTCGGTGGAGGGCGTGGGATTAATATACGGATTACCAAACAACGCGTTTGATCAGTTGAAAAGATTTAAAGGTTCCATCATACCTGCAGCGTAGATGCGAAATTCTCATATGATTTTGTATTGACAGCAACCATGTTCAACTGACATAATCTTAAGGCATATAGAATCTAGGCGAAAAAAACCTTAGTTCAATGTATTTATGCGCAGTATTTCGTCTACCGTTATAACCGATATGTACACAAATTAAAATACATACCTTTATTTTTAATTATTGATGATTACGTTTTTATTGAGTTCAATGAAACCAATCATGAATGATATTATCCATTTACTATGATTACCTTCATTTTGATTGTATTATTTGTAATAAAATAAATAATGTTACACGAATGGACCAACCGAACGATAGCTCCGCGCTTCCTCAATATTTTTTTTCGTACTTTCGGCGATACCTGAAGCTTAAAATGTCCTTCGGATTATTAAAATCGTAACAACAAATTCCCTGGACAACTAGATTGGGATACGACGAAGAGCAACCGGGAAGTCTCGATTTTTTCGCGCTAGAGAGTGAAAAAGTGTCGAAAAATCCATCATTTCGATAGATAAATCAATTTGGTTTGCGGATGCAGATTCCTGAGCTCAAAATATATAAGAAAGAATCCAAAAAATGATTTCTGGAGCTAAAGATTATAAATTTTTTATTTTCATGGAATCAATTTATCTTCATTACGATTTCATCCCTCGCTAGCACCTTGTCATAGAATTCAAACCACCCCTATGCAAACCCCGCGCAGATTGCCTATCATTAGGCGCTGCACTGATCCAATTAATACACCACTGTTTGCAACCCCCAGTCCAACGAAAATCCGCGAGGTCACGCCTGGTTTCAAAATGACGCCGGTTGAAGCCCAAAATACATCTAATTTGAATTGAATCGATTGCCGTCAAGCATGATTTTCGACTTCAGAATTTAATAAAAATCCAAGGCTAATATATGGTCCAGATTCATGCGATTTTTGGGATAAAGAATTGAATGAATTTTTAATCGTTTTAGCGACTGTTCCCCAAGAAATTTTGACCTCAGGAACACAAGTCCGTTGAGTAAATTGAGCTACGAATAACATACATAGGATTATCTTAGTTTCCCACTCTTTAGAGGTATAATGTGGCGAGAATTTTTTTTTAATGGTTCAAAAAGACGTATTTCATAATTTTCTAAAGCAACCCTCTCAATGATGCTTATTGATAACGCTCTATTGTTGATAATGAGTTTAACCTGATTACCACATTTATATACATATACATATTACCGCAGCCCTATAAGCTGTCTAGCGAGATAAAATTTCAGTTACAGAATTGATTACGCACTTGTGAACGGTCGAAAAACATCTCGATGATTTGTTCGCCAAAATCGTATCGGTTCATTTTCAACGGACCATTTATATTTCATGAAATCGGTCAAACCATATCCAGTCTGATTGCCGTAAACCTGGGCATAGTCTTGAGCAGGACGCCATTGTTTGTTGCTGTACGATGGTGATTATAATTATTCAAAGAGTTATGGCTGCCATTAATGGTTTAGATTGAATCTTGAACAAGCGACTTTAAAACAATTAGAGAATCTCGAGGGCAGTCCGACGACGCTTAGAATAAGACAACTTTGTTATCTGCAGAATGAATTCCCGACAGACAAAACACCCTGCATAATTCATACCTTGCGTTGAACTCTCTTAGTTGAGGACCAGACAGCCCTTTTGGAAGTATCTTATAACTCAGATCATGAGTCGTTGTCCAATTGTTATGATACTCGGATCCGTGATGGTCGATCATTAGTCTAGCACCAATTCCCTGTTCAAAATTATAATTTCTAAATAGCGAAAGTATAACCGGGAAAAATATTGAAGTTCCGTTATACTTGAGATCGTAGTCTCTGCTCCCATGCCTCGAATTTGGGCCTCATCAAATATTCTGTACTGTATGGTCTATAACTAGTTTGGCACAGCGAAGCCCAGCTATCCCTTTTGACGGGTGATCGATCTACAAATTCCTCCCGCCTGTTACCTTGTAGAACTCCTGTACGATAGATTCGCTCCGAAATTTTTATACTTCGATGGTTATCGCTTTGCTGTCCGACGAACGGCTGCAAAGATACAGGTTCGCCCTCTGAAATATGATTCATTGCCTCCATTTCATTAGGAGCAAGATCGTCGTGGCTCGGGTCGTATTCCAAGCCGTTTGGTTCCTTTGCAAGCATCAGACTTTTAATTTCTGTCACTAACGACGTAGTGAATGGTCATGTCAAAGTTCTTTCAATTTGACTATGACGGAAGGCCTGAAACTTTACGTCACCGAAACGCGAGGCGAGTCGCATGTGTTTGTTCGTTTCGCAGGAAGTTTGATCCAATCTATTACATGCTGTTACTTCGTGATAGACCCACTGGGTGACGGAAATGAAACAATTATAGTCAATTTTCACGTGTTTTATTGTAAGCATTATTTTTGTAATTAATTTACTCGATAATATTTTTTTTCAAATACAATAATCGTAAATTAATTAATTTGATGGTAATAATTATTACAATCGAACATTCGCCGTAGCAATAGCCTTTCTACACCCTGCATATACAATGTAAAGATGATTTCTAAAAATTTTCAGCACGACTAAAGAATGTTGAAACGATCCGATAAAGTTTACCAATAAGTCTGAATCGCTGGTGATTCTTTACGTCTTTACTTCTGTCTTGAAATGATGCATCGAAGAGCTAAGTACATGCGATTCGTGGGGTTTCAATCTGATCATAAGTATAGATTTTTAACTATTGCATTCCTCAATATAATCAATATTAAATCAATTCTCAACAAACGGCAAGTATTTTGAATCTATTACCCAGAAGGAAATTATAACATAATCGAATGAAGAGAAATATGTTCACCATACAATGCAATCTCAATTCGACGCTGTGTTGCAGACAAACGAGTATTGCATGTACCTAATGCTGTATCTCTGTTTATAGGAATAGGATTTGATATTAATTAAATTGCAGACATACATCAATGTCTTTTTCTAGTTATATAAGGTGTTCCGATTTATACTAACAATAAATGTGCAAATCTCACTTTCGTAATAATATAACTGCAATGTGGGTATATTAGTATATCATTTATATGGATGTATTATTTTAGTATTGCTGATTTATGAAAAATAATCGAAAATATCTGTTGAAGTTTGCAATAAAAGTTTGCGATAGTTATTTTCATCAACTTTTGATAAACACTAATTTCCTGAAGAACGATATACCAAAACTGTCGTTTTGATGTTATCAAGCTTTGGTGTCTACCAAGTATTGAAAAAATTGAATCTTCAAACTTCCAAACAAACTTCTCATTATGACGATGTAGTTACATTGGGAAGGTAGGAGAGGGGAGAGGGGCTAGATTATACGTAGGTAAATTTTACTTATTTTATATAATGCTGTGGCTAGTGTTTATAAAATGCAACATTTCAAAGTCCGGAATACATGACGATACTTCTTTTGATAAGTCGCTACCAAAATACATATCACAAAGCACGAGAAAAACGCTGTTCGAGCAAAGTTCAAAATCAAAAAGCAGTCATCCGCTCACACCTCTTTTCCTTCTTCCCTTGGCATAAATAATTATAACGTCGTTATTAATGATCTTCATTAATTGAAAACCCAGAAAACGTATCTATGAATACATGCACGAACACAGCAGACTTTGAAACGTTAACATTAAGCACAATCAGCAATATTAATGCGCACTTACTTAAATGTGTGCATAGTGTGAATATTAGCGATCAAAAGTTATCGTCGAAGACGTCATTCCCAAATATAGGAGTGTTCGATACAATATTGATTATATACACACCAACATTGACTGTTTTGTTTTTTTTTTACTTTTATTTATAATTTTTTATTCAATGTTAATTATTTTCAATCACCTTATGCTTCCTTTCATGCCATAACAAGTCCTAACTCTTTTTTTTATGAGAATGAAAAAAAAAGAAACAAAATAAAAAAATCAATAATGCTATTCAAACCAAATTATATTTGATTTCAAAAAGTGAAAATATTCTAATCTGATTCCGATATAAGAGAAATCCTGTAACCATGTAGAGCAGTGATTTCAGATGTGATGTTTGAATTTCTTTCGTAACCTTTTCCTTTTCATTAATCTTAATGTTATTTTCCACGCCATAGGGATAAAGGAGTGCATCGAAAGGTGCGTTGCACTTAAGAGTCTGCAGCGATTACCACCTGTTATTATTTTCGTGTTTTGGATAAAGACAGAACGATGCGTGAAGGCGTTTTGCATAAATAATGAAACACGCCCTCCAACATATCCTATCCTCACGCTCAGACAGACGATGTAGTCTTAAAATGAAATTAAGTAGTTTTCTTTTTCACATTTGGAAAAATACATCGAGTGCGTATTACTCGTCATAATTGTATAAATAATCAGTTAAAAATATTACAAATCAAAGCTCTGATGTTTTCTATAAACAGAAGGTACTGCATTATGTTAACGATAACTGGTTACTGTGGAATATATTTATTTCGACAATATGTATGAAACACAGAGAAGGTGGTAATATGTTCCCCGTCTATTTTATGAACCACTCTTTGATTCATCAGCTATAATATCTATGTTACTGAAGCATGATCGTAACGTAATGACTTTTCAAATCTTGCGAATCTATCAAACTTCAGAATTTGTAAGTACGAAATCAAAGTATAATAACCAGTGGTATACGTGGTCCATAACGAAGTCAGAGACCACATCGCCATCACCTCCCCTGCCTAAATAAATGAAAACATATTGAATTCCACTCTAATAAGAAGTGTTATTACGTTACGTCGACTATATTATTCACTCCTGTTACAAAATTTAGGAACTGGGTTACTACTCTGGGACAGTGCAAATTTCCGAAATAAAATGAATCAAATCACCATAAATATTGGATATAGCGAAGCGTTTCATTGTGGAATATTTTGATTTATATTCAAATTATTAGACTGACGTTACGGAGGAAGCTGACGATCCCAAAAAAGCTGTGCAAAATAATTATAAATTAAATAATTCTCAAATGGTTATCGTAATCATTTACACGTACATAGTTTGGTTGGACTATACGGATGATTATTATTCTACTTGGATGTAATATTGAAATTTCCCTAAATGTGTAAAACAAATCTTGTGAGCCTCTGATACAGGCAAAAAGTAGTTGATAATAAATTAATTTAAATAGATAAAAATAAATGAAGAATATTGAATTCCATATTACTAAATGTCGAAGTCTAAAGGAAACAATAGTTCAACGCGAGTAGTAGAATTTTCTAAAAACAACATGACATACTGAATACTTCAATCACAGAGGAAAGGCTACAGCACTTAGTCCCTTTTAAGTGAGCCATCCAAAATAGATTCAATATTGGTTATATTGTCTTCAGAAAATTTTACGCCACTCAAAAAATATAGCCACTGTAGGAATAACTATCAGGATTATAAATATCATCAAACCGCAATCATTCCAACAATCTCACATCCATATCGCATGTCCTATTCACTAAAAAAAATTTATAAAATCAATATGGGTCATACAATTGAATTTTAGGAAAAATATTTTTTTTTACAGAAATTATTCAACTCGCGAATCATCCGACATCATAGCATCAGAGAATTTGTAGGAATAAATACTATTCCAAAGGTGAAGCGAAGCAGTAAAAACTATGTCTTACACGTATTTCAACACCTAATCTGTAAATTCAAAACTGAAACGCGACGTTGTTTTGTGATCAGCTACTTTTATCTTGTGTCTTACGGCAATTAAACCGTTGATTCTATTATTATTCTTATTAATTCGACAGATCCGAATACAACTTGACAAAATAGCTCCTCAATATCTAGATAATAGGACACGCTATATTATTATACATCCAATAATTATTTTAGCACTGCAAAGCATGTGCTTCAAAATCATTTATATGAACAAAATCAACGGCGCTTTTTTCGGATACAGCAGTTCTATCGACTCTTTTCATTAGCACCTTATGTATTATAAATTACGCCCATGTCTGCATTTCTTCTCTTCTCATCATGGATAGACGCGGTCTTACGCTCGTTTTCTGCAAAAATGGTGTGGAAGAACATGAAGTAAAGAGTTAAAGAAATAAAAACAATTTTCTGGAGATACTTTTCTTGCACAAATTCAGGTACTATAGTAAGAACATAAATAACTTTATCTTACCTCTATTACCTGTCCTGATGACAGCTGGGTTGTTGCCAGTTCCCATATGGTGCTGACCAGCTCGAATCGGTTTGGCAATCTGTGCACTAGGTCCACGGCGGGCAAAGTTTTTCTGTCGCACAGCTTCCTTGATCCTGTCAACTTCGTACTGGTAACGTTTGCGATCTCGCATAGCGCCTTCTTTGGCATCTCGTAGTGCGGTTTCCAACGCCTTGACTCGATCCATTGTAGCTTTCAATCTCTTTTCCAATTTCGGTAGCTCGCAGCGAAGGTCCGCATTGTCTCGAACCAATTGTTTGTGCACCTATCACATATTGTTAATTTGTAATTACTGTTTCCTAACACCATGAAAATTCATAGCAAATATTCAAGTATTCAAATCATGGTCTTATTTTTACCTTAGTGAGCTGATCGAGGTTGTTCTCGAGAAAAGAAATCTTTTGTTTTTGTGCAAGAGATCCGCCGTCGTCTTCGTTGTCTTCTGCATTCAGAGACTTTTTGATTCGTGCCTGCAAATCTTGTACGAACATTTTCCGTAAGTTGTGCAATGTTTGTAGTTCCTTTGACACTGTCTCTTCAAGACCTTTCAAGTCCTTTCTCGCCTGAATATCAGAGAATTAATACAAACATTACAAAATTTTTTTCAACAAGTGGATAAAGCAGGTGTGAATAAATCAAAATCACCTGTTCACGTCGTTCATTCATCAGGACATGTTCTTGCAATTTAACTGATTTGTCGGCTTCTTCCTGCTTTAATCGTTCATAGTCATATTGCATCTGTTGGTGAGCCAACGTGAATTTCTGGTTCATATCCTTCAACTCTCCAATGAGCCTTTGCTTGTCTGATATTTCATCTCGCAACGCAGCCACCTGAAGTATAGTTGAAAGTGAAGAATAAGTACACAAGTAAAAGAATACGAATCAGAATAATCAAATACAAATAGTAGGTTTGAAACTACCATAAAATATTCATTACAAACTTATTTTATTGTACGTACTTGTTTCTGATGGGCTCCTCTTAGTTGGTCCATTTGCTCCTCAAGGGCAACTCTCATTTTAGTGGCAGCTTCTTGTTCCTCAGCCTTTTCCTTGTTACTAACCGCTTGCACTTGTTCAGCGGCTTTAAGTTTCGCACATTCCTCACGTAAGGCATCCACGTCTTCTTCCAAGGCACGCTTACGGGCATCCGCTTCCTTCATCGACTCAGAAAGTGTTTGCATGCGTGCCTCGTGTTGCGATATCAATAACCGGCATTCACCCAAATCTTTTTCGTATTCCGAAACCTATGAGTTTTATGAAAAGCTGATTCAATTTTTACCACCTTATGATCACTTAAAGTAATGGTGACTTTAGTCGAATCCAACCTACCTATCCAACCGTAAAACAGTACCTCCTTTCAATCTTGATAAATGAAAACAGACTTACTTTTTTGTTACAATCGGTTTGGAAACTTTCAAGCCCTTGACAACGTTGCACCAAGTTTTTTACTTCTGATTTCATTTTACTGATGTATACCCTGGCAACAGTGAATTCCTCTTCCAACTTGCCATTGCTATCAGGAGTAACCTGTAGTAATACGAAGATTATAATTTCACCAAGGTATAATTATTGTCTTCCAAATTACGTATTCTCAAACTGGTGTTGGTCGGTGGATACTATCTGACTATAATTATGGTTACCATCAAGCAAGAAGAATGTGTGGAATAGTAAACGAATGTAAAAGTGACATCACTCAAGTATTTAGTCGAAGCAGAGCCCAAATGTTATTTTTACTAGGGAGATCTAAATTTATCCATGTGATCCACGAATTACTTTCTACGCTATCAATGAACTCATTTACTATATTTGGATGATCACGACGAATTAAACAAGACAATATTTTGTTTTTCTCTTTATGTATAGCTCCTTGTTTTATAAATTTCTCTACTACCTTGAGATTTTCATCGCCACCAATAGCTACGCCGATTTCACCCAAGTCTTTGAGAAGATTAGCCAGCATTTCTGTAATACGCTTCCGCTGATGAGCAGACATGTCTCGCAGTTGTTGTAACTCTGATGAGGTTGTATTCAATACTGCTTGTTTGGCCAACAACTCTTCTGACAAAGCTTCATGCTCTTTATTTTTGGTTTCAACCTATCAATGAAAATGTATTGTTACCACTATAGTATGTTTAAAACCAAAAATGAAGTGGCATTGAGAAGAAAATTAATTGATGCTGGTCTCCGTATGATTTTTCCATGCAACTATTTTTTAGCAACTCGATGGATAAGAAGTTTTGTTTTATCACATACCTCCTGTGATTTTTGGTCGTAATTAACAGCTAGTTCCTCAAGAGCTTGAAGGACTTCTTTGACTTCTTCTTTGGCACTCTCATTCTCTTGTTGAATTCTGTTCATTTCTTGCTGAAGTTGTTCATAATCACGTCTGGCGCATGCGATGAGCTCCTCTTGTTCTTCCATCTGTTCTTTCAATTTCTCCACATACTGTGAATGCTGATTAATCTCTTCATCTTTGTCATCAAGCTGTTGGTACAGCCTTTCACGTTCTTCCTCCAGCTTTTGTCTTTCCTCATTAGAAAGAGATCCAGCCATCAATCCCCCACCAGGGGTAGCTGGTACAGGACCATCATCGATCTTGACTGTTTGTAAAAGAAAAAAAATATACAGGGTTAAAATTATAAGGAATACCTGCAAATGCTGCACAAACGCAGTATTAGTGCATACAAGTCTCGTACCATAAACAATCAAAAGCATGCAGTATTGTGTGAATATGATTGCAAAGGGCAAATTAAGTTTGTGGAAGCGTTACCTTCAACTTGTGGAGCAACTGGCGTTGTAACGTCAGGACCTTCGACAAGACTAACTTGTTCTTCAACCTTCACAGTCTCACCTTGCCGCCACCTTGAAAGTTCAGCCTCTAATTTCTCTACCTTTCCTTTAAGCCTAGCTGTCTTTTCTTTCTCGCGTTCATATCGCCGCTTCCATTCTTCGGCTGTTAATTCTTCATTGACACAAACGACGTTCTTGATAGTCTTGGCACGCTTACCTAGAATTAAAGTCACCAATAAACCACTCTAAAAGATTAAGCAGAAAAATCACATAGGCAATTCACATGCAAGTCAGAGATTTTGGGTGTAGGGTCATCACCTACCAAAGTCTAATGTAGATTTTGTTTCAGACTCGTTGAAACTGGCCGGTGAGCAACAAATAATAATGGTAGTTCGAGCATTGCCTCCTAACGATTCTTGCAAGATTCTCGTTAATTTTGAATCTCGATAAGGGATATGCGTCTTATTGCCATCCGCCAAAGCAGAGATGACGTTACCCAACGCTGACAATGATTTGTTAATATTCTTAGCTTCGTCCAGCACAGTGCCTTCAGCGCCAGTCTTAGATACCTGTGAAAAGAATAATAGTACTGCAATACAGTTTGTACAACAACCAAATATCACAGCATTTCCTTCAATAGAATTGGCAACTTACTTTTTCAGAACCTGCAAGATCTACAAGGTACAATTTTCCAGAAAGTTTTTTTTGATTTTCCAAATTCTCCTGCTTTACATTTATAAGGAAAACAGAATGTGATCTGGAACTGTGTTCGTTCATGTTTGTCACAGCAATATGACGATTCGATTTACCTTCTTCTATCACTTCAAACACTTCTTCTGGACTCGAGACAAACCTTTCAGTAGCACCTTTTACAAAAGGTACACGATTTTTGTCCTCATGAACGCTAAGATTTACCTTGGATACTGAAAATGTATTAAATGTTATAAAACATATCCAATCAAATCAGTACATTTCAATTTTCAAATGTTGTTCAAATGATGCGAAAATAAATTACCATCTAGGAGATCCCGAATCTTGTCCATATAAATTTCAAAGTATGAGACCTTAATATGAAATTCCAGGTTCTCTTCCATAGCATAAATATGATTAAATATATCATTAACAATACGAGGAATAATGCCCTGCTTGTTTGGATCACCAATGACTCCTTCCATTGTGTGAGTTTTTCCTGAAGTTGTGGAAAATAGAATTAGAAACGCAATAATGAAAATTACGGCTATATTTATCGCGTTTTCTAAAAACCGGGTGGTAGTTTACTCAAAATTGCAGTTATGATTAAGGGTTCCACCTAATTTTGAACTTCCAAAGAAAATGGTTTCAATTTTATTCATTTTCTTAAGGCCTGAAATCTTAAGTTCAATTTGTCGGGGCAGATTTGAAACCTTATTTCAGGTCGTTGTATTTTAGAAAACTTTGTCTTATGTACTTAGCCAGCCGGATGTAAGCAAAATGTGCATTAGAAATGTCAAAACATTTTAAGAGACTCACCTGACGATGTTTGCCCATAAGCAAAGATAGTGCCATTGTAGCCTGCCAGGACATCAGATACGATGGACTTTGCAGCCTCATTATAAACCTTTTCTTGTGTTGCATTGGGCTTGAATACTTTGTCAAAAAGATAAACTTTGCCCTGAAAAATTTATGAAATTGTTTAAGAACGTAACGGAAAAGTTCACAACAAAAAATGAGCAGCTCTATGATGGCTAGACAAATATTTTTCAATGAGATATATGAATTATCATACAGAGATGTATTTTATAATTTATTTATGAATATACCTCAAAGGAATTTGGCATGCAAATGTAGAATATCTAAGCATTCACTTGAATCACATTCACACTATTGGAATAAGAGTGACTAGGTCACTGTTAAATAAAATAAGTCATTTGCTATCGAGAGTAAATACGGTAATCATATATATACAAAAATTTCATTCAAACAATTATAACAGAGAAGTTTGACTCTTCAGTGAACTAAACCAAACTAGACAACAGGGAAGTCTGCTCCCGTCATTATCTGAATTGTGTGATCTCATTTCAAAATATGTGTGTAGGTTCAATTAACAATTAGTCAAGGAGTTATGATCGTGTCTGGCCAATTTACACGCATATAAATACTCATACACTATACTTATATATTATTTACCTAATACATATATATATATATATTAGTAAAGAAAGAATTTCCTACAATTTGTTTATAGGGTTTTAGGACAATAGAAGATAAATAGGTAAGGCTATGCCAATGCGAACAGTAGCAAGGCACCGTGACTGAAAGAAAAAGCTCGAGAAGACTCTTGAAAACTGTAAGAAGAAACTCAGCAGGTGAGTCAATCTTGACTCTTGAAGTAACATGAAAGGGCCTTTATGATGCGGCCGATTGTTAATGAAGACAAAAATCGGTATCGATGTCATTATTTCAACGTTGTACGATAGTCGTATGATAAGACAGCTGTCAGCTGAGTTCTGTCATCGCATACAAGAGGTGTAATTTAAATGCGACTTGTTTGAAGTTAACACTATCCTCAAAATATCATTACCGATAATGTAAAATCATTAACATACCCCGATCGAAATACAGTTCTCCTCTCCACCGGATGGAAATTTAACTACAAATTTTGACCCAGCCTTTTCTTCAGAGTCGTTCAGTGGACGGAAACGGCAAACAACTTTAATGCTGTCTTCCGCGGCGATTTCTCGCTCCCTAGGTTGCTCTGTCGCCATAGTTCCCCTGTCTTGATTATCTACAGCTTATAAATTGCACTTATCAAAATTAATTTGGTGCTCCAAAACCTCGCATACGCAAAATGACTGTGGAAACTGCATAAGACACTGCTGTCATACTATGGCCAGTGTTCAGCAAAATGGCCGATATGTAACTGGCAAAGATAATCGAGATGAAATTTGGAAACAGGAACACTGGATTTCACCGAGTTTATAACAGGATTATGTTACACGATCGCTATTAATCTGCCCTTTATGCACAAGGCGCGACTTTAACAAACTCGAATAAATCTACCAACATATAATTACGGGTGAACAACACGGAAAGGAGGAATTAAGTAAGCGATTCTGACGTGATGGAGCCGCGGGCAGCCATGCGCGACCTGTCTGCCTTGCTCGGTAGCCGACGACGTCGCGCCCGCCTCCGACCCCAACACAGTCACTAATCCCTAATCCCCAACCGCCCTCGTCCTCGTCCGCGTACCACAGTCGCCGCTAAATTATTGATTTGCCCAAGTTTTATGTCTTTTGCTATAACACCTACAACTATACTCTATAGGTATGATTCATAGCTTCAATTCCTGAGTTAACATCAACAAAATGAAACTTACAATTAGTTAGTCAACTGAAGAATACTTGGTCTGCACCCACTTCTCCTCAAGAACTAGCAGTTGAGCTCCCACTTGCCTTTTGTTTGATTTCCGTTGAGTGATCAAACATGCAGCAGATCAGTAAAAAGTCATCAAGAGTATTCTTTCATGATGGGATTTTTTTTTTTAAATTTCAATCTTAGGAATACACTGAATAGTTGTTAACGTGGATATGTTCAACTACATCTGTGGTTGTTAATAATTACCTACTCTGCAACAATGATTTCAAATTCAATATTGTGTAGAGCTAGGATGGATGTGACCTAGTTAATAAATGATGAGGAACTAACACATGAATGAAAGATGCTCAGGTCTTTGAATTTCAATGGGTCTTTGTATAGGAAGAACCACATTGTACAGAGAATGATAATATGCTAAAAAGTTTAGAGAGAGAAATGCACTGATAAGCATGAATTTTAAGGAGATATCAAATTGGGATGTACAAGTATTGTACAGATCAGCTGTTACATGAGTAATATAAAAATAGTGTTGGGATAAGAAGAATTTTCAACTTAGTCAGAGGAAATAATTTTAGCTGATGGTTCAGAAAATGAGAGTTCCTTCCCAAGATGCTGATTCATTGATTATTACCAGCATTCACATCATGAACTTGGGTGGACAGTAAATCCTCCTCAATCACATCCTATGGCCTCCCATCATCAGACGACGATCGCACCTCAAACATTATTAGTTTAGTAAGTAAGATGCTATAAACCTAGGTTTCATAATTTTACCATAACAAAAAAAGAAATTCTTTAGTTTCTTTTATTTTATTTTATTTTTTTTTGTAACGACAGAAAAAAATGTTTCAACATGTTTATAGATTACCAATAATATGGATAATAATATTATTAATAATATAATTTACTCTAATAAATAATATATCGATTATTATATAGCTTAAATTGTGAAGAAGTTCTACATAGTAGATGACTAGTCTTGAGACTGAATGCATCACAATAGTGTGCTATTGTGTAACTTGCAAAATTTTGACTGCACTCGAAATTTGCAATAGTTAAACATTATTTAGACATGAGCAGAATTACGCCAAGTATTACCATACTATAATATTGTTAAAACAATTTCTCTCACGGGAGATAGATGAGTCCATACATATGCTTGTTATGATAACACCATAGCAGAGGTTCAACTTAAAAAATCTTACGCCTATACCATAACAGTTTATCTAGATGCAAATAAGTGCTTTTAATGTAATTGGGCAATATCTCTCGCTTTAGATATTCAGCATATAACTGCATGCATTATATCTATGGAATGAATCATATATGAAAACACCACAGTCACGAATGCTGATTATCTATAGTAGAGTCATAGACATATTGCTAGAGCAACTGAAAAGCAATCCATGTTACATAGAGTTGACTTTTCACTTGTTACTGCTTTGGATTGTTATACTCGTATCGAAAGGTGAGAGATGGTGTCAGGTTTTCAATACACAGAGTTTTTAACAATTCAGCTTAGATGAGGATCCATTGTAATCGATGGAATCTTTACGAATGAAAGAGCTCTGTAGCAGTTAACGAAATTTGGATAAAAGGGAACATCAATTTTAGATCTACGGACCAATTTAAAAATTTTAACAAATAAATATAACACAATTAATAATTATTTGTTGTAACTGAATTATTCTATGGTAAAAATCAAGGCAGGTTCAGAACCTGCGGATATTGGAATTGCTTTAGAAGCTCTCATACATCACTAGTAACTACTGCTTTATATCTCATCATGTTTGTGCTGCTATAGATTCTTGTGAATATTCATCTTTCAATAAAGATGTGACTATCATCACAGTGAATAATCAAATTAGTGGATAAGATACATCAATTATTAACAATAAGTTAAAACAACTTCGTAACATAACATTTATTCCCTAGCAGTCTAATCTGGCTATTTCGAAACACAAATTAATGTAGCACTGTGATTTTATATGTGATTATCAGTTACAAGATGTTATATGAAAAGCGAAAATTTTATAGTTCTCGGTGTCACAGATCTACATCAGCAATTCCGATTCTTTCTACTGCACCAAAGCTTTGCTTCTTCAACTCTGAATTCGTAGAATATATCAGTACGTGAGAATTTTAAATTTTCTACAAGTGTGCTTACTCAATTCCAAAAGTGTTGGTTTCTTCCACCGCAAGAAGCAATTTTTCGTACAAAATCTCTGGTGTAGGGTAAGGAGGTAGGTCTAAGCGGTTGAAACATGTGTGCGCTCTGAAAATAAATGAAGAATTAATGAAATGGAGTTCTTTTGTTTTAATGCTTGAAAGTACCCTTGGAATTTTCTCAAATACTACAGTTTAGTTGGAATAACTCGAACACTTTTTGTAAAGAAAATATTCAAAGAAATAACAGAGCTGTTGAATCTACCTTGGCAAGCTATTGGGCTTCCCCCATTTTTCAATGCAGAATCTTCTTGGCCCCGTGGATCCACGAAGGGCGGCAAAACCTTCAAATGGTATGCTTGAGGTGCCGGTTACAAACTGTAACAACCTTAATCTCTGTTCATTTGAAAACCGACTTATACAACTCCAAAACCACTCGACGACCGGATGTGCGTCGTGATATCCGCTTCTGTATTCAGTATGGGCACGCCAGTCATTTAAATCTATTTCCGCAGCTCCAGCTATGACTAGTTCAAGTTCACGAGCGTCAAATACTGACACTAATCGAGGATCGACAACTTCGTAAAAACCACGAACAAGAGATTCCGTTTGTTCAGCAACGCCACGTTCCAAACGCCACCTGACAACCCTTTCCAAATATTCTTTCTTATTCTTCTCAGTAACCATTATGTTTCGGCCACCTGGTTTCAACTCGCGCTCCGCCACTCGACCCAGCAGCTCCTCCGTTACTGAGAATGTTAGTTCTAATGGCTCTATACTTATATCACGCTCTCTAATCCACATTAGGCTTTGATGAAATTCCTGATCGAGACTTTCCAGGTCGCTCAAACTTGCAGGTAATCTTAGTAATGCCTTATAAAAAGGCCTTGTGAAAAATGCATCAAGTAAATACTGGTGGACCAAAGCAAGCCCTAAGACTCGTCCAGAAAATCTAAACCAGTCATGATAATTGTCAACAAAAGCAGACATTGGAGATACTTGGACGGTGTACGTGTCGTTGGCTGAGTATTCAAAGAGGCCGTAATATGGGTTGAACAACTCTCGGGACAAATGAAAGAAGAATTCTCGTGAGGGTCCTCCATAATCTAAACCCTCTTCATGATCGAATGTTACCGCCAACTTCCCTTTCTGCAAATCTTTTTTAGAGGCTGCCATTATTCGAGTGAAGGCATCCTCCAGCAGATGCTCTCGTCTGATGTGCAGCCTGTAAATTAAACGTGAATTTTTGTATCCCCTCAACTCATGATGCAATTACGTACTCAACTTATTCAAAACTCATTAACATTCATAAAATCTTTCTAATTTATTCAATCGGATTCGCAAATCTTACTTAAGTTTACCAGGCCCTTGGCCATAGCCCTTGCTTTCCAGTTTTCTGTAGAAGGTTCTAAGCTTTGCTTCAAAATCTCTTCTATAAGGCGCTGGTGCTCGGGCTGAAGCTCTGGCAAGCCCAGGCGAGGCATGTGGACTCCCAAGTGGAGAGCGTCCCATGTTACCAGGTACATAAGACATTATTTCGTGTTCGAACAGACTAAACAAAAATTATGACGAGTCTTGTACACTTGCAGGCAAGATATGTATATAATTGAAACATACCTTAAAAGCAATGCTAAAGATACGTCGTGTCCCAATCTTTGCAGAGCAATGCTTCCTTCTACTCTAACTGTATTCACTTTTTCTCTGAGGGCAATATTTTGCCCCAAGCCGGCATGCCTTTCTTTTAAAATATCGATGATGTTTGGCTGTCGTAGGAAAGCTACTACCTTGTCGTTGTAGGCAATCGGTATCTCGGGCGAAGTAGTTATTGACGATTGTTGTGGTCTTGGTGGTGGAATTGGAGGCTCTTCAATAGCTGATCTTGGGTGAGCAGGTTCTGTCGGTAACCGAGGATCAATGAAAGATGTCGCTTTCCTAGCATGGCTAATAAAGAATCTCTGAAAATTAGTATTTAATTTTCAAAATCCTGATTATTTCTGCTATAAGACTTGAGAAATTGAACCAATTGAATCGATCAAGTCTGAAATTAGTTAAGTCTATCTACTTACTTTTCCAGTTCTATCGAGCTTAGATTCGTAGCCTCTTGGTAGTTCTTTTGAAGGATCAGCAAAAAAATTAATCAAAGAAACCAAATCTCGATTGTGTTCGTATCGTGGAAACGCTGATGGTTCTCTTCTAACTTTACTGATCATATGCTTCAAACTGGAATTACGATTGTACAGTTCCATTGCATCAGAGTTTGTGTGCAAAACGGTAAAAAAGTCTGGCCTTGTTAAAAATAATATTGGAGGTGTGGTTGTGATATCAAATGGTTCATTTCCATTAGAATTTGGTCGCTCTACTTGTCGCTCGGATTGTCTTTCTGGTTGACGTTCAGGTTGTTCAGGCAGCCTCTCAGTGGTTTCAGAATGATTGTTACTGGAGTTCAAATTCGCCGGTTCCCGATCAATGTTCTCAGGGCGAGATATTGTTCGACGGACGCTCTGGTATCGCCTATCAAGTTGTTGACGCTGCATATCGCAGCCAGCATTCCGAGTTACAATTCCTGGGCGCTGCCAAGTTGTTGTCCGATTAACGTGATCAATGTAAAATACACGACCATGGCTATCAATTCTTGCCTCCCATGCTGGAAAATTATTCCAATAGACTTTTTATATTGTCCAAATAACTACACGGCTTCTGATGTCTATCTACTCATTAATCTCAGCAAACATGTGTAACTCCAGCTGAAACTGGATTTCATTACTCACAGGCTGGTAAGGGTTCCTCTGATGACACAGATGCTTTTGTAGTTGCACAGATTGGTAAAGGACGGAGTGATCTCGGGCGATGTGTCGGCGTTGGTGGGCATTCAGATTGATTAAACAACCCCGATTCAGGTAAAGGTCTAGTCAATGGCCGGTGTGCTTTTGGTGTGCTAAGTAAAGCTATACTTTTTGTCACTGCTGTCCGAGACTTGGAACAAAATTTTGTGTATGAATGAGTGTGACTTATGACAAAAGATTCTTTGCTTTGTCTATTGAAATTTCTACCTTCAGCCCTGAGGCCTCATCAACATCCACAATTTCAAAGCCAAAGCAATCTTCAGGATGAAATGGAGTTGGATGTCTTTGGGGATGCCTCTTGGGCAGTTCTGGCGGCACACTTGGTAATGCATGAGTCCTGTGCAAAGGTTTGTGCATAGTTCTTGGAGGTAATGGAGGAGGATTCGGATAAAGGGTTTCGTAAAGAAACTCAGGTGCTTGGGTTCTGCCGGTACTGCACCAAAGCTGATAATACTCAACACCGTCGTTTGACCCAACTCCATTTTGATTATGCAATCTCTGAAAAAAGGGAGATGGTTAGCAATGAACAGCAAAAGGATTTTAGATAAATACAAAATCGCAATAATGTTGTGACACCTTCAATATGCTATATTATTTTACCCTTTTGGTTCTGCTGTGTGATACAGCAGCTTGTTGAGATTCGGTATCCGAGTTACTTCCATCGCTACTATTTGAAGACCGAGGGCGCAACTCAAAACTACGGGCCTCATCTAGACGCTGCTGGCCCAAGTTCATTGAAGCTGGAAACGCAGCAGAATCTTCTTGGATTTCAAACAAATTGGGTAGGCTGGGCAATCGAAAAGGCTGTGCCAATGGAATAGTTGATTGATCGTTACTTGAAGGTAGATCAAATTTATTCTGTTCATCCATCGAGGAACTCACAGGTATTTGTAAAGGCAGGGAAGCAGCTCCGTCTATGGAATCAAAACTGTTGTCAGATTCTAGCAAATTTTCTCTACTAGGTATTTTTACAGGTGAAGAATGCAAATTTTCTGTAACAATTGTCGACTCCCGAGGTATTCCAACAGGAGAAGAACACGGAGCATCTGTAAACGCCCCAGGTATTTGGACAGGCTGAAAATGTATATTTTCATTCACAGACAGTGACTTTTCAGTTACTTGGTCGGGTAGTGAAGAAACTTCGTCCATATTCCAAGCATTCGTAAAGTCCACAGGTACCCTGCTTGGCGATGAACAAGAATCATCTTTAATATTTTTCAATTTTCCAGGTATTCTCTCAGGTATTTTGGAAAAATTATCTGTATTGTTTGAGGATCCTTCAGGTACTCTATTAGGTAGGCAACAAAAATTTTCTGGTATATTTAACCATTCTCCAGGTATTCCATTAGGCACACAAGCTTTTAGGTTGAAAGGATCTGGGCTAGGCAAAGGTTGTGAGGAGTTACTGCCTTTTTGACATGAATCATCTCCATTAGTGTAATTACTTTCTACGATCATACTGACACCAGCATTGTTTGACTCACTAGATTGAGAAATATACTGGCCCATGTCTTCGGATGTGCATTTTGTAAATGTTCCAGTCGGTTTTGGTTCCTTGGAAATCTTCTTCTTAGTTGCAGATCTCCTGATCTCTCTAACTACGTCATTAGCATGATTTGGTGAACTTAAACTGCTCTTATCAACTCCTTTTAAATTATTCAATGAACTAGCGCGAGACAAATTGTGGCACGTGTTTTGAAACAAGAATTGATTTCTGATCAAATCCTTATGTACTAGCGAAGATTTTTCATCTTCACTTAAGCTATTTCCCAAATTGTTATCTTCTATCTCTGTATCACGACCAGATTTCAGCCTGCCTATCATTGACGGAAGTTTTTTCCCACTTACAGAGCTCGATGGCACCTTCTCAGAGTCACAATCGTTTGCTGAACTCCTGGAGACATCGCTCCTGTTTTTAATAACATCCTTTTTAGGATTCAATTGGCCACATGCTGAATCCTCACATCCCAGTGATCTTGTGTTCTTCTCCGATGTCAGCTTTGACCCTTCAAGAGCAATTTTATCATTGGCTAGTTTTAAAAAGCTCGTCAATTCTCCGGTGGTCTCAGAAATTTTGTCCAGAGTAATACTAGAGGCCACTCTGTGGGTGTCAGCTGATAACAACCCTTTTTCCAAATTTTCTGGCTTCTCATCATCAGTCAGCTCTCTATTAGACAAAGTCTTATCATTCATGCTGTCGGGTATCTCCTCAGGTGTGGAACTTTTCCCTTCGTCCTGATCAGAAGAAAGCGCTGTCATGTCAGTCTCCGCAGGCATCTTACTCAGAGGATCCAGAGCAATTCTTCAATGTCAAATGGCCATTGCAGCGTGTCACTAAAGAAACATACGCAAAAAAGGAGTATACTGTATTTGCATGTAATTGTAAGACTATACTCCACTCCTATGTGGATACCTTTATATAATATGGAGATCATGAATTATGTGCAAATGGTTGCAAGCCAATTCTTACAAGGTTTGTAGTAAGTAAGCTGATATGACGGCACATACATATCAGGCACTAAATGTATATTTAGGTTGAAACAGAAATGTTTTGTTATGTTTTTCAACGAAATTGGAGGAAATCAAAGACCTGTGCGCATAACCGTGGTATGGTAAAAGTACATACATAAGTGCAGCCATATGATGTTTACGTCCTTCAACAATGATGTAGGAAATTCGATGCCTTAAATTTTACTGATGTTAGTAACAACTCTTCTAGGTTTTACCGAGTTTTACTTGCCTCTCACGAATGAAGTCAATCATTTCAACAATTCGTTAACAGATGTTCACAAACTGCACGTCAATCATTTGGTTTTCATCTGTATTTACTTATTATGTGAATAAATTGTGATTAATCACACACTTGTAGGTGCATACGTTGATTGGAATGAATAGGTTTGACAGTAGGATGCAGCAGACTGAAGTCTAGGGATTTTCTTTTTTTCCGTAATAACCACCGGGAAAATTAAACCTCTATTAAATAATCAATGATCGATAAGTTGGATTATTCGCGGAGGATTACGAATTCCTCCGTGGATAGTTTATTATGAAAAATTATCCAGCAGAAGATACACATTTTCTTTGTTGTACAGACAGTAGTTCGAAGAATAGGAACGAAATATTGATCATGTGCTGAGGCGAGTATTGACCTTATTTTTTTTGTATAGATCGATTTGATATCTGAATCGCTGTTATTAGCTGCGCCGTAAATTTCATTTTCACTTCAAGCGCCTTGTAGTTCGAATTTACTTCGCTGGTAGTCATTTGAACTTCTTGTAGCATCTGTAACAGAAAGACACAAAAATGAAAATGAGGTAATCCTCAATGGATCGAAGAACCAACAATCAACCGTCCACTTAATGGGGCTAACCTTTTTTATGTTCTGATAAAGATTGGCTATTTCCCCATCCTCAGAACTACTTGAACTAGATTCCTGCGAGGAAAATGTATCGCTCATTATAGGTATATTTGTCTCGATTTTGCGGTAACACTCCAAAATTCAACGCCTGACGTCGATTCCAAGCAGCTACACTTGCACGTGTGCTGAAGATACCGTTAAGGACATCAATGGCTCCATGCTTTTGCTTTGAATGACTCAAATGAGTCTCCATTCCCCTATAATTCATTATGAGTGAGTTCACTCACCAGAATCAAAACCAGAACTACCACGCTGCATGCCGGGTTGCCTATACTATCATACCTGAAAAGGGGTTGCAACATTTCATAGGTGTACTATTCAAGATCATTTTAAGGTTTCTCCAGAACGATAACTGAATGCGAATAAATCTATATCAACTATTCGCAAGCGGGATGTAACTAATTATTGTTACTATTTAATCAATTGCATTATACCTGTAGGCTGTGGCAAAATGTTATCCACCATAGGCATAACATAATTGTTCCGCATCTGTATTCTACGCTGATGAATGGCACCTGACATCACCTCTGGATCTAAGCGCTGATTAAGAGCCAATGATCTAAATAATCTCACTTTCTTTTTATGGATTCCGGCCGGATGCCAACCGTGAATGCACTTGCGCTCACCGAAGGGTGGTGCAGAACAAGATCATTTATCACAGGCCTGAAAATCTCCTCATAATCATTAACGCTCATATCTGATAGCTGTAAAATAATTACATCGTAGAGATTAAAGTTGATTGAAGAATAAAGATGAATGTACTGATATTCGAAGTCTTTTCAGCTTTATTTTGTGCTTATTGCGCTCTTGTATGTAAGACGATGTAACGTGGCGAAATTTGATTCAATATTTTCTACGGGAATTAGTCGGAAATAAGTATTATAATAAAATTAGGATCGGAAGCAATAGACAATAAAGGTGTGGTTGGAGTGGAGAACAAGTTCGAGTTATGGATACAAAAAATCCAGCTGCTGCTGGACAAGCTTTTTGCAAGTTACACAACGATTTTTGCATCGACTTGTGCATATGGATACGGGGCAACTTTTCCTACCATATTGATTACGAACGATCACGAACGGTCGTGTCTGAAATTGATCTCTCGATTGTATTAAAATAGCCAGATATACTTCTCTTAGATTAGATAATTTTTACCGCAGAATGATTAGGAAAAGTTGTCAACCATAACAGCGATTAATCATTTATTGCAAATATTATGCAAAATTTCATATCTGAAAATGATCCCTTAAACTTGATGTTACTTCGACTGAATATCGAGGAAAACATTGTATATTTGACCTTCTTGAATGGCACTAGCCGCTCAATTAATGGGAGACTTGCATCTGGATGGCATTCACGGAGTTTATCGCATTAATCAGGCTTCTTGTCTATCAATGATTATATCGAAAGGCTGACTAACTTCATTCTATAGATACGTATAGATCGTATGTTAGATTAGAGTAAAAACAGAGCTATTGATAACGGTTCATTGCGTGCAACGATAAAGGGTGGACGAGTTCCAAGCATTACTTCGGTTATTCATGGGTTGGTGGTCGTGACATATCGTGAAATATTTATTGCGTCGTTTTATACTTAATTCGTTTTCTCTCAAAAGTGGTATAACACACCTCGGAGATGGACACATTACCAAGGACCGACAGTAGCAGCCTTCCCTACACTTTGGTGGGTTTCTTATAATTCACGATACTTCACGTTACTCCTGGCCGTAATAATAGAAACTGCGATGAAAAAAAGAATTGATTTTTCTCAATATTAAGGCGTTTCGAAAGGGGCAAGTTAACGCATAAGTTTTGGTGCCTCACCTACCAGAGCCCACTTCTTGCTACTCTCTGTAATATTAAGACTCAAGCCCGAGTTAATTTGTTGTTTGTTCGAGGCATAATCCTATTTTTGGAACAAAAAACGTATCGGTGCACGCTAGTGACATAGATTTAAGCAAGCCTGACACTTTTCTCCTTAATCAAATTCAACTCAAAGATGACTTATTTCCAACTAACGGATATCGTCTAATGTCTTTTTCATGCCCCAATATTAGGGCGACCACGTGTGGTTTTGGACTGACAAAATAGGAGAGTACGAGATCCCCTGGGGTGGAAAAATTATTTCTTTAAATAAGAACGAGGTGGTTGTCGAACACGATGCAGGAAAGGTGAGATTTGGGCATCTTTGAATTATCATGAAAAATCATGATGCTAATTTCTGAAATATACATTGCCACTATTCGTTGAATACTTTTGTAAGTGATGTTTGAGAGATAAGCTGCGAAAAGTGCAAATAATTTGGTGACTAGCCATACATGTCGTGAATAATGCCGTTGGACAGAATTATCAATGTGATCTTGTTTAGATTCCATTGAAAGTATCGATCAATCAGATCCTTAAGCCGATGCATGCATCCTCCGTAGTTGGAGTGGAGGACATGATTGAGCTAGGAGATCTTCAAGAATACGCAATTCTTAAAAATCTACATTCTCGTTACAATAAAAACTTGATTTACGTGAGTATCGCATATTTGAACAGTATCCTTAATCAACATGTTTCCTTTGAATTGGCACATACCTACCGAAAGCAATATTTAACCCACTATAAGAATAGTACAGAAATGTGTTTTTGTTTGTCGCATACAGACTTACACTGGCACCATGTTGGTGGCTGTAAACCCTTATAATGTTTTGAACATCTATACGAAGGAACAAATCGATTTATATAGGAATAAAAAATTGGGAGCTGAACCTCCTCACATTTTTGCAATTGGCGACAACTCTTTTATGCAGATGAAGGAGTCGGGAGATGATCAATGTATAGTTATAAGGTATCCAAAAAAATATGCTCAATTCTCAGCTATACATGAAATCGATGAAAAAAGTTCAAGTGATGCCAATAATTTGTTCCGACAGTGGAGAAAGTGGAGCTGGAAAAACTGAAAGCACGAAACTGATCCTGCAGTATCTGGCAGCCATCAGTGGGAAGCACTCTTGGATAGAACAGCAAATACTTCAAGCTAATCCAATACTCGAGGGTATGCAAAATCAAATGTTCAGCATCCACCGTGTGAAGTTCCATGTGCCAATTTTGTTACAATTTCATTTCGCTGCCACTTTTTGTATGTCATGTGATTTTCGTTGTGTTCAACTGTCATGTTCAATCTAGAACCAAAATTCGTGACTCAACATTATCTTAAATCAAAAATAGTGAAAATGAGTAAATTGAACCGAATTACTGTGAAGAAATCAAACGGTACTAGATGAACGAATCTCGTCATTTCAACGAATGCTGTGCAATATTGATGTAAAATTGCTTTAGCATATTAATTCTTGCTACTTACTATTAATACTGGTCGGTATAGTTCTCGAATAATATTTCAATGGGGTTCTCCAATGATGCCACAATGATTTTTTAAAAGTCTCGATCGATAGTTTAGTCAGTAGTCTTCAATAGCTTTTTTCCGTACGGAAAATTGAAAAATAAAAGGCGTATCATGACATATGTTCTCAAAAACTCTAGCTTTTGGAAATGCCAAAACCGTGCGTAACGACAACTCTTCCCGCTTCGGCAAGTACATAGATGTGAATTTTAACAAAAAAGGAGTGATCGAAGGGGCGCGTATCGAACAATATCTTTTGGAGAAGTGTCGAATTGTAGCCCAGGCCAGAGGCGAGCGTAATTACCACATTTTTTACTCAATATTGGCGGGTCTTTCGAAAGAGGAAAAACAGAAGCTGGAGCTTTTCGATGGAGCGAGTTACCATTATTTAGTTGAAGTACGAAAAATTTTCCTCGTGTCCCACATAGATATCGTTGAGAATTAATGTATCTTCAATTTCAAATCAGGGAACAAAAATTATATGCGATGGTAGAGTCGATGCTGCAGAATTTTCGGAAGTCAGGGCAGCTATGAAGGTTTTGAC
Source organism: Athalia circularis (assembly GCA_963978495.1). Taxonomy (NCBI): domain Eukaryota; kingdom Metazoa; phylum Arthropoda; class Insecta; order Hymenoptera; family Athaliidae; genus Athalia; species Athalia circularis. The sequence continues at coordinate 14,311,012 of OZ021698.1, read as the reverse complement.
ATTCAGCGATGAGGAATTTTGGAATATTATGGTCCTCCTGGCTGGTATATTGCACATAGGAAACATCAGTTACAAACCCGTAACAGTCGGTTGGTATATTTATTTTCACCAGTTAATACGTATCCGACATAAGGTTTCAAACGAGCCATTGATCCTCCTCAGCAAATATGGATGCATCGGAAATAAGTGACTCGACCAAATTGAAGCGAGTTTCTAGAATTCTTGGGGTCCCTGAGCAGGGCGTGATCGAAGCTTTTACAAAAAAAACAATTTTCGCTCAAGGAGAACGAGTGGTAAGAAAATCTCAATGATCTACTTGACTTTTTATCTCTAAAGTTTAACATAAGTTTGATTTATTTTTTCTTTGCTCTAGGTGAGTAATTTGTCGAAGGAACAAGCAATTGAAATGCGGGATTCATTTGTAAAGGCGATCTACGGTCGATTGTTCATCATGATAGTTGATAAGATAAATGACACAATTTTCAAACCAAAAGTATACACGAAGAACTCGATCGGCGTCCTCGATATTTTTGGTTTTGAAAACTTTGACAACAACAGTTTCGAACAACTTTGTATAAATTACACGAACGAGCATCTCCAGCAGTTCTTCGTACAACATATTTTCAAAATGGAACAAGAGGACTACAACAATGAAGGCATCTCCTGGAAGCACATAGAATTCGTTGATAATCAGGTCGTCCTCGATCTGATTGGTACTAAAGCAGTAAACATCATGGCACTTATCGACGAGGAAAGCAAATTCCCAAAAGTAGGTAACGCTACGCATTTGAAAGTATGATACGCAGGAAAAACCATTAAAGCTTCGAAATATATTGGTAGTTTCTTTTAAAACCCTTTGTTAGGGAACAGACAGAACCATGTTGGCTAAGGTACACCAGGTACATAAAGGAAACGCATACTACGTAAAACCCAAATCTGACTTTGTCGAGTCCTTTGGAATAAAACACTACGCGGGCACTGTTTTGTACGAGGTGAGTAAAAGTTTAGTAAAAATTCATCCTTCGGCGATAATTTTCTGAACGAATCTTTATAATTTCATTGTTGAAGGTAAGAGGTTTTCTCGAAAAAAATCGCGACACATTTTCTATGGACATGATCCAGCTGGTTTCCATATCTAAAAATGCATTTCTGAAGTCTTTATTCACCGATGAATTATCAGAGGGCGAAAGAGACGGTAAAAAAAGGTGGCCAACATTGTCATCGGAGTTCCGTAGTTCCCTCGAGCTTCTTATGAGAACTCTTGGTAGCTGTCATCCCTATTTTGTGAGGTGTATCAAGCCAAATGAGGAAAAAAAGCCCTTGGTGAGTGACCGAAGAGCACATTCAAATTCATTGTATTACACTATAGACTGACTCCTCCGAGATGCAATTTGATTCTAGACGTTTGACCGCATTCTGTGCTGTCGACAATTGCGATATTCTGGAATGATGGAGACCGCAAAAATTCGTCGTGCTGGTTATCCAATCAGGTATAATTTTGTTGAATTCGTGGACCGTTTCCGTCACCTTGCTTACGGAATACAGCCATCGCATAAAGTGGACGTTCGAAAAGCTGCGGAACAAATATGCTTGAACACTCTCGCAAAATATAACATGGAGTACCAGGTGGGGCACACAAAAGTTTTCCTGAAAGACCAGCAAGATCTCTTCCTTGAACAGGAAAGAAGTAGGGTTTTGGCCAAATACATTCTAATCATACAAAGAAACGTGCGAAAATGGATTTGCAAGAGAAGGTGAGTTAATTGCACAATCAATAAATTTCTAATTTTCATCTCTTTTCTTCTTATAATTGTTGGGAAAAAATACTTTCATTATCTTCTTTGAAATCAGAGACACAACATTTTTTGCTATTTCTACAGATACCTGAGGTTACGATACGGAGCCATCATGATACAGAAGACTTACCGAGGCGCAGTCGTAAGGGAAAGGTTCAATATCATACGCAATGGCTACCTGCGTTTGCAAGCTGTCCTACAATCTCGACGGCTAACTCACGTTTATAAAAAAAAGAAAAAATACATCATACCTCTCCAGGTACACGGAATTATTCATGGCAACCCCGGAGCCAAAAAATGCTATTTTTGGTCAAAATTAGCAGCTTTCGAACATGCATGTCACATGTCACATGAAATATTCAAATTATAGTAGTAATTTCACACAACCGAAACCGTTAAGCTGTATCGATTTCTCGACACAAATTTAATTAGCTTCATTTCTCAACCATTTCGATTAATCTCCAGAATTATCGGTTTCAAGTAATTTCTACTGGGTAATTCTACTCAATCACTTCTAGATAATATTCTGTACCCGTCTGCAGCTAGAATGATATCGTAATCACATAATTGCCATCCGCGATCGACAAATATTGTAAATCTGATCTCAGCCTGTACAAATTTTGCGTTGCAGGCGGCGTTTCGTGGATATTTGGTACGAAAAACTCATCAAGAGAAGTCTCAGGTATGTATTAGTGTATTATTTTTTCTACACCGACAAAACAATTTGCAGCGTGCTATTCAAACTTCTTTGAAAATCTCGCTCTTCCATGCAAATTCTTTCCAAGATGCTTTGTCGTCAACTAAAAAAAATAACAACATACAATTATTGATTATTGTAATTCACTTGAATAAAAATTATCTAAAAATAGTGGAGGGCCAAGCGTCTTTTGGCGTTACTTGCCATCCGTAATCAAGAGGAAACGCACTTGAAGTTATCCGGTAACAAATCGTATAAGGAAATAGCCGAGGCGAATTACCAGCAAAGTTTGATCGATCTTCGAAAAGAACTAGAAACATACGAGAAACAAGACTCCGATTCATTAAAGGAAGCTGATATGGTGACGGAAAATAATATCGACAACATCTTTGAATTCCTTGATAAAGAACCTGTGCATGCTGTAGACAAAGAAATACCCGGTGAATTGTTCGCTGTAAGTACAAATAAAGATGCCACTTCATCAGGGAAAATTTGAAGATTTTCCGAAAATATTTACTTCAATGCTTGTTTCAATACGATCTACTTTTTAGTTTTATCGTAAGTCAAAGTTAAAAATACCGTAGATCACCTCAGGTATCATTTTCAATGGCGTAATTATCAGTGTACTCGCGCAGGATCTCGTAAAGGAGAAAACGGAAGCTACCGAGGAGGTAATTGAGATTCCTGACGATGAAGAGGAAGATGAGGACCTTACCCCATATCACTTCCGTAAATTTGCGGCAGCATACTTCGCTGCAAACGTAATTCCACAGTACTCGAAGAGGCCTCTAAAACATGCGCTTTTGGACCTTCCACTTCTTTCTGATCAGTTGGTACGTTCGATTTATTAGTTTTTCAGTGAACTTCGAATTGGAAATCTATAAATAAAGGTCGTTACTCGGCTGCTCACAGGCTGCTCAAGCGTTATGGATTACCATATTGCGTTTCATGGGCGACCTTCCGGAGCCGAGGAACCCGGTGGAAATTCCGGACAACAGACCAGTAATGAATACGATATCGGAAACGCTCAAAAAAGGATGGACTAGAGGAGAGTCCCAGGACATCTACGGAAAAGGAGAAAGAAAACTAATTCACATGACTTTGAAGAGGCAGAACAAACTGCACAAAGACATCAGAAAAGGTAGCATCCAACTCTGATGTCAAAGATGTGACGCCAATTTTGACTTTGAGCTCATCGCATTTCAAAGTACCTTATCACTTACCGCATGTACGTATATTTTGCAGGCATAGTCGAAGACGAATATGTCAACCAAGCCTATACATCTTGGTTACAACGCAGAAGCACGAATCTTGAAAAGCTCCACTTTGTGATAGGCCACGGAATCTTACGGCCTGAACTACGAGACGAAATCTACTGTCAAATAGTTAAGCAGCTGATCAATAATCCAATTAAAGCTTCCCATGCAAGGGGTTGGATTCTTTTGTCGCTTTGCATAGGATGTTTCGCACCTTCGGATAGGTTCATGAATTACTTGAGAGCTTTTATTCACATCGGACCGCCTGGATACGCACCATATTGTCACAAAAGACTGGTTAGAACCTACAGAAATGGGACCAGAACTCAGCCCCCGAGTTGGGTCGAGCTGCAAGCCACAAAACTGAAAAAGCCGATTTTATTGACGGTCACCTTCATGGACGGGAACACCAAGGTCATTGAGGCAGACTCAGCAAGTACTGCAGAAGAAGTGGTGAACATTGTTGCGAAAAGTATCACTCTAAAAGACACTTTTGGTTTTTCCCTCTTCGTAACACTCTATGACAAAGTACTTTCACTTGGAGCTGGAAAGTAAGTCAAAAAATTGATGAAGACTTTACAGATGCTTATCTCGTTTTTGTTTTTACACGTCAGGGACCACGTGATGGACGCAATTTCTCAGTGCGAGCAGTACGCTAGAGAACAGGGTCATCCTGAACGAAATGCACCTTGGAGATTGTTCTTCAGAAAGGAAATATTTGCACCATGGCACGATCCTACTTTGGATAGAGTCGCTACTACACTCATTTACCATCAGATCGTCCGGGGCGTCAAGTTCGGGGAATACAGATGTACCAGCGTGAGTAAATCCACGAATATATATGTATATTGAAGAAATAGAAATCGATGTCGAACAGCAGAGAAGTTCTGAATCGTTAGTATGAATTGAAAATCTTACGCCCTATCAGGAAGGTGACATCGCGATGCTTGCCGCTCAACAGCTCTACATTGACCACCAGACAAATTTGACTATAGAGACTCTAAAGACAGCTCTCCCACTATACTTACCAAATCACCTTCTTCAGGGAGAACAAGTCTTATCAAAATGGCTGAAGCTAATCATTGATGCGTTTAATAAGGTAATCAAATATCTATTAAACATTTGATGTCAGACAACCGATTCAGTCCAGTCATATCAGGTATCCAACCCAGAGTATTTCTCATGGATTGCGACACGAGCGAATCGCTTTGTTTGAAGGCAAAAGTCGCGTTTTTTGTTCACAGAGTTGTTAATAACTAATCGTTCCATTTTTTTTTTTTTAACTTCAGTCTCACTAATTGGGCTCTGAAACAAGGCGTTTCATACTGGTTGCAACCTGTTAGTAATAAGCTCATGGTCGACATAAAAAATGTGTATTTCGACTGGCTGAAATAGAAATCGTTTGTCATCGCAATTTGGTTGGGCAATTGTTTCAGAATCTTAATGTCATTGAAGCAGTGCCGCCGATTAACGCGAAGGAGGATGTAGTTATGTTTGCAAAATTAACTTGGCCGATTCTTTTCTCACGGTTCTATGAAGCTAGACGTATTTCCGGTCCAAAACTACCGCAGGACGATATCATCATTGCAGTTAATTGGACTGGCATATATTTTGTTGATAATCAAGAGCAAATGCTCCTGGAACTCTCATTCCCGGAGATTACCAAAATTACATTCGAGAAGTAAGAATCCACGTTTTCATCAACGGCCACTTTTTGCCTCTGGCACTCGATTAAAAATTAATTCCGAATGGTTATTACAGACTTACTGAATCTGGCCCACAAAACTTAACACTAGCTACCATTCAGCGTGAAGCATTCGTCTTCCAAAGTACTGAAGTTGAGGACCTCGCCAACCTTGTCAACTTTTTGATCGATGGTCTCAAAGAAAAGTCTCAATACGTTATCGCTATTCAAGATTACACAGGAGGGAGTGAGTTGATTTTCACAGATGATTGAGGGTTTCACTCTATCTGAAGCATTTCGCCCTAATCAATCTTTTCATTCTCGATAGATGAAAGTCAGTCATTCCTACCCCTGAAAAAAGGTGACCTCGTCAAACTAGCGGGTGGCTGTACGGGCTACGCAATCATGAATTCACCTTGGGGCTATGGTGAATGCCGTGAATTACGTGGTGATTTCCCATCCGAGTACGTCTACGTTTTACCCACGGTGAACAAGCCTTCGGAGCCTATAATTGTAAGTAGTGGAATCCACAGATTTTTTTTTTTGAAAATCGGTTTATTTCCATAATCAAAATATCTGCTGATCATAAAGACATTCCTCATGCCAGGAAATTATCAAGGCAGACTTCACCGGAGAAAAGTACAGCCAAAGACATCAAATATACAAGTCAACTCCCCGTTCCGAAAAGTACACTTTGATGAAATTTGCTAGTAATCACTTCCGCCAAAGTTACGACATCCCCGATTCGCGCAATAAAAGCAAAGCGATAAGTTCAGCTAGAGGAAGTACGCCTGAAATCCTTTGGAAGCATACAAGAGAGCCGATGAAGGCACCGCTTCTGGCAAAACTAGGAGAAAAGCGCGAGATAGCGGAAGAAGCTATACTAATATTTACCAGCATCCTCAAGTACATGGGAGATCTTCCAAACCACAGACACCGCATTGGAACCGAATACACTGACCAAATATTCCGCGCACCCTTGGAGCATGTAAGCAGACTGGTACCTGGGAACGGTGAGACTCGATGAATTAAATGACGTTGTTGAGTGACTTTCAGGAGCCGCTTCGCGATGAGGTTTACTGCCAGCTAATGAGACAGCTGACTGAAAACGAAATCAAACTTAGCGAGGAACGAGGATGGGAACTGATGTGGTTGGCGACTGGAATCATGACTTGTAGTGGTCCAGTGCACAGGGAACTAACGCAATTTCTTGCTGCTCAAGGTCATTCAATAGCCATTGACTGCATCAATAGGTTGAACAAAACTGCGAAGAATGGGAACAGGAAGTACCCTCCATACCTCCTGGAGGTGGAGGCCATCAGATTCAAGAGCATGCAGATCTTTCATAGAGTCTACTTTCCAGATGACAGTGACGAAGCGTTCGAGGTTTGAATATTATTGATACCTGATGGGTTTTGAATATGTTAACCGCCTAATCCAAGTGCTTTTTCTTCAGGTCCATTCGTCTACAAAAACGGTAGACATATGCAATGATATTGCGGACAGATTGCAGCTGAAGAGTAGCGACGGTTTCAGTTTGATGATTAAAATTACAGACAAAGTGTTTTCAGTCCCCTTGAACTACTTCTTCTTTGATTTCGTTCATGAATTGATCGAGTGGATGAAGGACTCGCGCCCTACGAGGTCAACGGCACCGATGCAGGCGCAATATCAAATATTCTTCATGAGGAAACTGTGGATCAACGTCGTTCCAGGCCGAGATAGGAATGCGGATATAATATTTTATTATCACCAGGAAATGCCAAAACTATTGAGAGGATACCACAAATGTGATAAACTTAATGCGATCAAACTGGCCGCACTCATTTATAGGAGCAAATATGGCGACAGCAGAGTGGAGCTCCATGAAATACCGTAAGGAAAATCGTATTCTTGTAATATATAAACTGCAGGTTTTTATTATTTCAATTCTGCTGAATTATCATGAATGTTCTAGACACAAACTACGAGAATACGTTCCCAACGATCTTCTCAAGCTGTATAGCCCAAACGATTGGAAAAAACACATCGTTGCGAGCTATAGTCAACAGTCAGGTAGGTCAAGGAATTATCGAAACAACCAACTTGTAAATCTGGGTTACGTAACTAACCGAAAGCTGTTGGGATGATTAAAGATCAATTGAAATACCGTAAAATATGCAGCTGGAAAGCATTCAAAATAATTGTCCATCTTTTAAAAGGCCGGAAACTCGTAAAACTCTAGACGATAATATCGAGTGAAATCGTACAAAATTCCAAATTTTAATGCAGTTCTATGTTGGAATTTTTAGAGATTGTCGGCAATGATATGAACTTTGTGTGAAAATTCATTTGAATCGTTTAAGGTTTGTTGAAGTTTTTCGCGATCATCCGAAATTTCCAAATCCGAAAATCTTCGAATATCTTGAATTCATGAGATCTGTATAACACATAAACTTGTGAGCGGTAGGCTTACGCTCGATTAGGAACACAGCTGTTATTATCAAGCAATTAATCACCGAAATACTGATCCCTATTGAATCATTTATTAATTTACTTTACTTTTTGTTAACAGGCATGAGTGCGAACAATGCAAAAGAACAATTCTTGCAAATAATCTACGAATGGCCGACTTTCGGGTCAGCGTTTTTCGAGGTGAAACAGACGACGGAACCGAACTTTCCTAATTTCGTGATAATTGCGATAAACAAATCTGGCGTTAGCATCATACATCCTCAAACGAAGGATATATTAGTTGTCTACCCATTTACGGAGCTGTCTAACTGGTCATCCGGAAATACGTTCTTCCACATGACGATTGGAAATTTCATGAAGGGTTCAAAACTCCTCTGCGAAACTGCCCTGGGATATAAAATGGACGATCTTATTTCGTCGTACATAAATTACATGCGAGCTAGCCAAGAAAAACAGAACTCCATTCAATTAGTCATATAGAATAACTCGACTTCCAGGGAGAAACCGATGATCAAAAGGTATTTGAAATCCAGTGTTTCCATTGATCCGATGTGACATTGAAACTGTTCAAATGGAAATAGATGTTTCAAATGGAATTGTTTCATTGTACGTGGCATCGAAAAAACGATTTGTGTGATTTATAATTATGCTTACAATTAGCGACGTTGCGTTACGATGGATACTATGTATAAAAAAAAATACGTTCCACTTTTTCAACAGTGAACTGTATTGGTCTTCCAATAAAAATAAATTATTGACAGAAGAAAAAAAAGATATGATTTCCTTTTTGCCACAACAGCTCGTACAACGATTTAGTGTATAGATCGTAATGGCAATTTTTGCCATCTGCGGGAAACGGTAGATCAGCTACCCACGTCGTTGAAACCGACAAAAATAATTCAAGACAGGTAAAGCAAATAAAAGTAACGAGAAAAGCCGGGTGCTAGGAATTTTCTGATGCCACGTAGATGGACTTCAGAATCAGCACTGAAATCTCATATTAAAAAAATCACTGGCTCTTATCGAGGAGAACGTGAGGTCAAAATTTTCACCGTTGGACAATATGTTTTTAGCAATTTGAATGATAGAAGAAAATTTATTTCACTTGATTTTGAATAAATAACTAGCGATTTTCTAAAATTACACTGGCGAACGATCAATATCAATGGCATAATACTCTCACTGGCGTTTTTGAATGTCTTCAAAATCACAGAAATTATTTAGGACACAATGGTTGTGAATGGCACAGGTATCTGCGTTCATTCTTCCCATGTAACCTTTTGGAATTAATTGGCTCTAACAACTTCAATTCAGGATTGAGCATTTATTACGCATTTGAATTGTACAATTTACTATAATAATACAGATTAATTATATACGTATATTAAATATTTAATCTATTCCATTAGTTGAAAATATGTTTCATTATTACAATAACTTGACGAAACAGTGAAGATTATTTTCAAATAGAGAAAATTGAGTCGTAGCTTTTCATGGTTTATAATTGAAAGTTTGGAAAAATCATTATCCCGTGTGTATCAATTAACAACGAATTGTATGAAAATGAAATTCGGTACTGTTATAAAAAACTGTAATGAATGATTTTTATCGTCATGAGAATTACAGATGTCCGAAAACCGAATTGAATGTTGTTGTTAAAACGTGACTTCCCCTAAAAATTATCTTGACTGAAAATCATCTTCCATTGTCACCATATTCTTAGGCGTAAGGTTGATAGTTTTCAATTATGTACGACATTTATTTATATTTTATATGATCCGATGTGATCCTAATTCGTTGACACACATGTTCACAATGTGATGAAGTTCCTGCTGGGCATAGTCTTCTGGTAGAGGTAACTGCGTAACTAAATGTGTCAAAATTTTTGAAGTAGATCCTTTTCCATTAGATTGTAAAAGTACCAAACTCCGAGCTAAATGTGCAGTTCTCTTGGCTATTTCTGCTTGACACAACCTGTGATCAGAAGTAACAAATTATTCATCGATTATATGTTATTTAAAATAACGGTTTCATATAGATTGCTTAATTATGTAGATGAATGATCGATGATATGGACATAGTTTGTGATTTTATTGACACTAAAGAGCTATTTCAATGTCAAATCTAAATAATCTCTAGCTTAATAAATAGCATACATAAATTCAATGGTCATTATACCTGTGCTTAGCCGTTGGACAAGGAAATTGATTGATCTTTGCACACAAGAGGCTCAGTTGTGGCTGCAATAACTCAAGTTTGTAACCAATATTTGTGCTGTCCGAATTGCCGGCTAGTAACGCTTCCACTTCTGCAGTTATCAACATATAATCCCACAGTAATTGTCCTCGGTGAGCCCATCCATTAATGGTGCTGTGAGCTTCAGTTGGGACTAGTGGGCTTAACAATGACTTCAGATATTCTAGATTTTCTGTAACGTAATCAAATTTACTGACAATTAGTCAAGTATTTGACCAAGTTGAATGGTTTTCAAAAGACGGAAGAATATGTGACTCGTAACAAATGTGGCTATATTAGTCTTTTAATATGTTGTTTTGGTCTCGACTGTCTATGTGGTTCAAAAATTCGGCAAATTTTGTTGGTACTGTACTCACCATTTATAATTGCATCGGCTGCTAAGTGATCAATTATAAGTTCATGGGCCATATTCCATTGTTCGCCTTGAATGTGATACCAAGCAGCTTCACCATACCTGAAAAACAAATAAATGCTTAGTGATGTTCTGAAAATTTAAACTTTCTTTGCTTTCGTAGCACGTAGAAATGTTCTATATTTGCACGGTTTGATACCTTTTCATGGCCCGAGCTTTGGTGGCTTTTGCTTTGTTGATCCACATTGAAGGTATGCCAAGTTCTTCTCTCAGAAATTCTTCTTGTTTGATGTATTCAGTGGTCTCGTCTAATTGGACATTACGCGACAAAAGATCAATGATTGCTGATCGCCGTCTACCTGTATCTTCCAGATGCAGTATCACAAAAATAGCCCAATGCCAGAGTCCATACGTTTCTAATTGTGCAGCAAAGTTTACATGTGTCAGTGCAGCGACATGCGCGGACAAATGTGAATAGCCAAGTGCCATGAGCACTTGTTGTATTAACCAACTGAAAAGAATATTTCTCTTTATTTTCATAGTTTTTTTAACATTGGAGTAATTGTCATTCAGAACACTCACCTAAGTCTGTAATCTAACGGATCCACGGTGTGAGTCAGTGGATTCAAAAGTTGCTCAAGAGGATGGTTACCGGTGCAGTATAGCTTCAACAAGTGGAAACATAAGTCTTGAATTTTTCGTCCACTACTTATTTCTGTCTCGTAATCCTCTTCTTGGTATACGGGGGTCGGTGGTGATGCATAAGCTTCTGCCTCAGGTCCATTAAAAGCAGATTCGTAGAGGTTAACTGCATCTGTAACTGATGCAGTAGGAGGGCACACGTACCTAGACATGAAGTAACGTTGTAAAGTATATCTGATGGTGAGAAAAAGGGTTGGAATGGAAAATTCTATTAAATAGTCATGCCATTATTACCACAGATGAAGACCCAATGCTTGTTTCCATTCCAGTGCCTCACATGCATTGATAAATCCATGTTTTAGAGATATAATGGGCTCTCCAGCAATGAGCATAAATAGCTTCAACTTATCTGGCGAAAGGTCAGCATCAACTTCGGTATACTGCCACACTGCTAGTTGTTGCTTGATCAATTCTCTGACACTCGGTGCTCCTCCAAGTTGAGCCATTAATAATGCCAAACAATGGTCACCTACTTCTCGTGCGATTTTGCAAGCTTCTTCCAGTTTATGCGCTATCATTCATAGGAAATAATTGTTTGATATTAACATGAAGTCTAAAAAACGAATTTCAAATATTTTCAAAAAACATACCCGCAAGTAATAACAGAATTCTGTTATCCGATGGTTCCTCTTCTGATATTTCCTTTGTCAACGTTTCTGTTAAAACATTTTCTAACCACTCGCTAAGTGCTTCTCTTCGAACCATCACATTATGGTGCTTTATTTCTGTGGATAAATGTGTAAAATATTTATGCACTGCCTTATAAACCTAATCAGCTAGGGCGTCTGAGACTTATCAATCTTCGAATTTCTCGACTCCCGCCATTTTATAGTTTGTAGAAGATTGCTCCTAGAATTAAAAAAAAAAAAAAAAGAACTCACCAGTTTCAGATTGTATATCAGGTAGATTTCCCCAAAGTGCTACACAAAGATTCCATACATGGCTGGCATAAATAGCCAAAGGATCCGGATTTCGTAGATCAGCTAACTCTTGTGCAAGACTGCAGTGAGCATGCAATGTCGCTGGCCCTACCCCTGCCCCTACTGCTGGGCAATCACCTTCTTGGCCAAGAATACAATGGTCTAATTGTATACGGAGATGACCGATTATACTCTCCTGCATTAAATTGTCAAAATATTATCTAAACAATTCGCATTACTGGGCGCCAGTATATTATGTTTTTTTTTTGTTTTTTTTTTTCAATAAATGTCACCTATTTTAAAGCAGAAAATATCATACGAAAATTGTAATTAAAGTCTTGATTATGAAGTATTACCTGGAACATTTGAATATTGTCCGAATCACCACCTCTACCACCGACTATTTGTAATCGCTGTACAATACTTGATGTATTATCATCCAGTAATCGGCCCGCTACATAAGATCCGAGTTGGCTAAATTTACCATGCAAAGGTACCACAGCCGCTTGCTTTTGCGTGCTCAGTGAAATAAGTGACAAGCCCGGCCCCCACCCAACTCGAAAGGAACGTCCCATTTGAATACCTAATATAACGAATGGAGAAAAATACAGTTTCTAAATCTGTAGCATGAAAAGATGACATTAAACAATGTATTCATATGCCAAGCAAAGTATATTTCACAATATTGGTACCAATTGACGAAATATCGTGACCAATTAAGATTGCTCACCTGTGTCAGCTATGCAACGAGCTTTCAGCTTCCCGACAATAGATTCCTTTAATGGCAAAACTTCTGACGAGAATTGTAAAACGACTGTGTCAGGCCTAACGATGAGAGGGGGAAAGGCTCGAGTTAGACCAGAAGGTCTGATGGTATTAACTTTCGAGACTTCGGCTGGCTTTTTTTCTGTGTTGGAAAAAGGTACATATTGCTGTTAAGATATGTGAAGTAAAAAACCGAAGATCTGAAAGCAATGATATACCTCAAGTGTGTTCACTGATTCGCCAAAGAAGCACATGTAAAACAATTGAGTACACACCTTTCATAATTCCGGACTCCTTAGCCAAAAATGAGATGTCTTGATGCACGCTCAGATTAGATCTTAACATAGGTATCTGACCTGAGGGAACGGTTTGATCATCCTCCATAGCTTCTATGGATTCTGTGCTTGGAATTATTCTTGTCGAGCTTTTGACAAGCAAATTTGTTTGCTCTTTATAAGTACCTGTAACTATAATAATTTCCATTCTTATCCCCGTCAACGCATTGAACAATTTTCAAAGAAAGCTACAGCTACGATTGTTGCTTAGAAGGAAAAAACGATTGGCTGGTGTGATGCAAAAAAAATTACGAGTATATGTTTGATATTGACAGACTTTTAATTCCCATATGTGATATCAGTATTTCAGATTATAGAAATAGGTATGTGTCCTTTTCTTGAAAAACTCATGTCACGGCACATTAACAATCAGTTAAATCTGTTATTTGGACCATTTGTGAATTTTCTGATAGTTAAAGGAAGAGCTTATTACGTGAACACATTTTATTTCAATATTGGTTGGTTAATTATGAAGTTATGTTGTGAGGGGATAAAACGGGCCTAACTCCACATGCAGATAATCAATATGCTACGTAAATTTACATGAAAGTATTACGTGAGTATGTACCATCATCGATATCTTCGTCATCTGTATCAAAAAAACTAGCTTTCATCAGTTGTAATTTATGACTGTCTGTTCCTGTGACGCGTGCAAAAATTGCAGAAGGACTAAGACCCATGGACTTATCTTTTTCGTGGTGATCTGTGAATGAAAAAAAATTGGTTTATAACTTCATGGTCAGTAAATGTGCTGAAGATGAAAAAAAAACTATTTCTAGCTACTCACTTGAATAAAGATCATCCAAGGTCATGCGAGTTTCGTCGAAAATCTCGCTTTGAAAATTTAGCGACGTATCTTGGTTGTCTCCGACTCCGTTAGTAACTCCGACAAGACCGATCTGTAATAATTTACTATGTAGTGTGATATCTATGTCAGGTATGGCGAATCCCACTCACTAACCTGTTGCTTTGGGTCTGAAGACTGTTTTTCGGGATGTGGCTTTTTTATCGCTCCTATAAGTCTTAATTCTGCCTTGCCTGTGGCTTTCAATTTTTTCAGATCAGAATTTGGAGGAATATCGTCATCGTCGTCAGAATCACTGAGCCCATATTTTGAAAAGTGATCAACCTAAAGAGACACAATGAAAAATATAGTCTCCTGAAGCCATACAGGTCTGCATCATTGTTACTACGTTATTATTGTAGGGATAAATTTGAATCTATACCTTTTATATGCCTACTCTGTCACATACCTTAAAGACCCATGATCCAGTTTCAGGGCGGTATTCTAGAAATTTGGTATCATGTTTAGCAGAAACTCGGCGAAGCTTTCCTTCATAATCCATTGCAGCTAGGCGATGGGGATCGGTGATTGGTTGGTGTAGAGTTTTGTCATGTGGCCATACGCGATCGAGGGTAACTTGTGCCCTGCGATTTAATCCTTCACCCTGGGGTGGCTTCTGTTCATCATCAGGATAAATAATGACCTCCTTGTTTCGGAAATGAACTACAGAAAATAATAATTCGTGCGTTATTGGTACACGCGAAGGTAAAAAAAGATGACGATTAAAAATCTTTTCCGACTAACCAATTTTATCAAGATTTAGGCCATAAATATCAAATGGGTCTGGAAAGTAAACATTTCCATATCCTTTGCGACCCACTGTGAAGTTAGGTACAATGCAAGTTTGTCCGCGAACATATTCCTCGAGTTTATCCATAGGAGGAATTGTGTAGTAACCGGTACGATGCAATGTAACGCAAGCTGCATTTGGTTCTTGTTCTATTTGAGATGCCATGGTGGGAGTTTCATCATGTTCATGACTCGTATCTACGGAAAGTAGAACCAAAGAATTTTAGTAAATCATACTATAGTCTTGCTTACATCATTTTGTAGAAATAACAATCAGCTACTATACCAGAGCTATGCGAAGAGTTCAATATACTCTTATCAATGTTAGACGACGAGTTCAGGGCATTGTCTCCAGCTGAAAGCAGTGGTGCAGTTTGAGATACATTCTGGGGCTTTTTCTGTGTTCTCAACTCTGCAACAGTATTATCAGCACCTTCCTCCAAAGTATCAGACGCTCCAAACAGCATTTGATGGCCCTCAAATTCATCAACTGGTGATTTATTTTTCCTTGATAGAGTTGATTTGAGCCTGCGAAATCAAGTACTACGTAAAGTACCGAATAGCCGTCTGTTTAATACTTCAGTAAATGTCACTCACCAAGAAGTAGAAGAACGTCTGTCATCGGCAGGACGTGGGACATCATCCTGATGTAGGTTTTCTTTATTTGCACTCTCTGTAATAGGTTTTTCCAAGGTTTGAGAATCTTTGATGCCAACTGAGTTTACAACTCGATCTAACGACTGCACATCCGTCACAGTTATTGATTTCGGACGCAGTACAAGCCTCTTAGCGTTGGCTCGTGGCTGGAAAGCTTCCTGTAAGATCGGATCTTCCTCTTCCAATCCTTCAAACAATGATTTCTAGGAGAAACATACGTGAGCGCGAAGCATTTGTGTAAATGGTTTTACCAATTTCCTTGGAGAACTTTATGAAATGACCAAATGTCAAAAATTACAAAAACATACTATATAAAAAAAAATTCATATTCTTACCTTAGAAAGTTGCGCATTTGTTACCGCTCTAGCTTTAACCTTTGGAGAACTGTTATTGGTAGCGATTTTGTATTGGGGACTATTCAAAGATCTTGCTGTTGCATTTGTCGGCTTCAAAAGATCTTCCGTTTTACCTGAAGCCTGCATACATAAATGATATGAAACTTGTTATTGATGTACAATTCGAAGTAACGCACAGAATGACGAAGAGAATTAATACATTACTTACAGGTAACAAGTTCTTGAGTAACGGTGAATCGCCAAATGGGGCTGAAACCAAGGCTAAAATTTGTTGGTGGACTTGCATAGATCCAGAATTCTGTGATGTTGGATTTGTTCCCACTCTAAAATTTCAAGTCAGTTTAGAGTTATTTGTATAGTAGATTCCATTAACTTGTAGATGTAACTAAGTGCTGAATTCAAATTCTATTGATATTCTAAAAAATCTACGAACCCTCCAGCTATCGTCCCCAATCCAGTTCCAATGGCATTGTTATTTGATCCAAAATTAGTTCCCAATCCAAAACCACCTCCACTATTGAAACTCGGATTAGGTGCTGGGTTGCTAAAGAGGCCACCGGGTTTTGATTGCCCGAACAACATAGAACCAGTTCCAAGATTTAGTCCGGTATTTACCCCTATTGAAAATTTGCACACATTTGAAACATTTTATCTATTAGAGAAAAATGGGAAAACATAATTGTAGTTCGAACTTACCCAGCCCTGTAGAAGTAGAGGGTGTGGCACCGAATGAAAATCCAGTTTGTCCGACAGGTTTGAAGGATGAGTTGAACAATGAGGTTCCTGTATTTTGTGATGCACCAAAAGCTGTGTTAGCTCCAAAAGTCGGTGCAGGTGTAGCTCCAAAAGGTGGTGCGCCACCAAAGCTTGTTGTACCAGCAGGTTTTGCACCAAATAAACCTCCGGTAGTATTTGTTGCAGTATTCTGTCCAAATCCACCAAAGCCAGTACTAGCTGAAGATGCAGGCATGTTGAAGGCTGATTTAGGCTGATTGAAAAGTCCGATAGTCTGAAACATGAGGGCATGAAAGGACATAAAATATTTGACTGGTTCAAGTATCTTTCTATGTATGTCTTCCTTTCTCGGATCAAAATGGTTGCACCTGCTTAGAAGTAAAAAATATACCTGATTAGGCTGTGGATTGCCAAAAGCGCCAAATGTAGTAGTATTATTTGGGCCAAAGCCTGTAGCGGGCGTCTGAGTGGTATTAGTAGCGCCAAACAGTGGTGTGGGTGCAGCAGCTGGAAAGAATAGGTGATTGAGAGAATTCCTAAGCTGAAAAATTCTTACTTTCACATCCGAGCTTTCAAGCTTAGAATGAGAAGAAACCCTAGACTTTCATCTTTGAAATTCAAATTTTCATGCATCAAAGTTACTCGACAAATAGCAAAAATTGCAATCTGAGTCTAAAAGTTCAAGCATTGTAATGGATCTTGAATACAGTAAACCCCGAATCGACTCACCCCCAAAAGGCTTAGCTTGAGTGTTTGCGCCAAATGGATTCGACGTTGTCGTAGTTGACTGAAAGGGAAATGTACTATTTGTAGTCGCCGCAGCTCCAAAAGCGGTCATTGGTTTTCCAGCTCCAAATAACCCAGAGGTTGCTGCTGGCTGACTAGTAGCTCCAAAACCAGCTGTTGCTGATCCAAATCCTTGAAAATATGTAGTCATAAGTGTGGGTCAAACCGTTATTGATAGAATCGAGGTCCTGTAGTCGAGGATCAGTTATTAGTCAATTGCAAAATCAAAAGAGAAGAAGTATCTAAACCCAATTGATTGTGAGTTTTGTTAAAGGACATTACGTACGTGATATTTTCAATCATACTTAATTTTGCCGAGCAATCTTAAATCCTGCAAATTCTTTATACCATACAAATAATATGCAGTAAATCTACACAGTACAGTAAACTAACCTGTATTAGCAGTACTGGTGTTAACTCCAGGATTACCGAATAGCGAGGGTTGCGCTGGTGATCCAAATAATCCAGTGGTTTGCGCTCCTGAATCATCAACAACACAATAATATTATGAACTCAAAAAATCAATGATAACTTTGGTAAAACAATGCAAAGCATAATACGACAAAAAACAGGTATTTAATTTCCGTCTACATTGGTGTGAACTCTTACCTTGCGCCTGGCCCTTACGACCAGCTGTGTAATCTTCCAAACGCAATTCTTCTAATGACTTGCCTTCGTACTCTTTCATACAAGTGATGCAGTAATGCCGAGTTGATATTGTTTGAGTCACACCATTTTTTATCATTGTATCACTGCCAGTAAGAGGACTGAACTTCACCATTGTACCAGTCATTGCACCTGCTGTATTAGTACCTGCAAAAGCTTTGCAGAGAAACCAGAATCAATATAGCAGTGCCCTATCAAGACATTGGACCAACGATCGTTTATTGGCAATATTGACTATGTGATGTACTATTTGACAAGCTTATCCATTGGACATACCGTTTGCAGTCCCGAACAGGCTAGTATTGGTGGTTGTATTAGATGCTCCAAAAAGAGAAGGTGTAGTTTGTTGGGCAGGCTGCTGAGTCTGTCCAAATAGTCCAGTTCCTGTCGTATTTCCAAAGCCAAACCCTGCCGGCTTTGTGGGTTGTCCAAAAGCTGGAGCAGGATTGGTGGCACCAAACAAGCTAGTATTTGCATTTTGCTGACCACCGAATAGCCCAGTATTTGCATTTGGACTGTTGAATCCTACAATTTTTCACAATAAGTAAGTATGAACAGACTCCGAATCAACGACATTAAGACAAAGCATCTTCACTGTCAGTGTTTCGATTACCTCCAAACGAAGACTGACTAGTGGCTGGCTGTCCAAAGGCAGGTGTGGTTGCAGTACTTCCAAAAAGACCTCCGCTAGTTGATCCAGTAGGCTTGGTGCCAAACAGAGAATTGTTGCTACTACCAAATACAGGTGCAGCTGTTCCACCAAAACTCGTTGTTGTGATTGGCTTGCTAAATGGAGATTGACCAAATGGGCTACTCTGGGTTCCTGCACCAAATCCTCCTATATTCGTTAATTTTTAAATACAAAAGTACTGACTTACCACTCACTGGTATAGAATAATACTCGAAGGTTATGCACAAACAATTAAAAAAACAAATGAAATTACCAAACATTGCCCAAAAAACAAGAAATAGACTCTAAATCATTCAAACCACCAGCTTGCTCAATACTTATCAAATAAGAAACTGGTATCAACAGTCTTTTCGATGCAAATACATAGTGAAAAATAGAGGTTCGCGTCTGCGTATTGATCAAAATCAAAGTATAGTCCTCAATTTTATATGTTCTATATATCCTGCTTCAGAATAGATGACTTGTTGCAAATGTACAAGTTCTCCATTGCACACAGTTGAAATTTCAAAATACGCAGCAAATGATAAATAAAGACCAAAAGGATTCTTGAGACTCACCAAAGGAAGTATTTCCAGTTTGTCCGAACATTACTGATGTAGGTACTTGGCACAAGAAGTACCACTGGCAGATTCCTAGAAAATCATATTATTGCAATGTGAATAATAATAAAATATAAAATCTCTGTATTCATATAAACCTTGTTATAAATCAGTGTTGCATGAGCAATGTTATGTCACATTGATTCATTTGCTTTGTAGAATAACATTGACAATGATGCAAGAATATCTTGCTTTAGGATAAATGATAAAATCCTACTGTGATCATATTGATCGGGTTTGTAGAGATGCATAGAAAGGGGGAAAAAGCCCAGAATATGAAATGGATATAATGACAATTTGTGCAGCATCAACAATTCGCAATTCGTCACCCATGAATCATTTGAATATGAAAGCAAAATATCAATATGAAATAACTCTGGGGTGAATCACCTCATGTATATATATGTATCAATATCACCGAGATAAATACACAAACATTGTTTACAATATGTATAGGTCAAAATATTTCGCAAACCTGCGAACCCGTGTGCTAGGTGATTTAACCTCGATTCTGCAGGAAATACAGAAGACAATATGAATTAGGGCCATTAGATTAGGGGTTGCATTTAGGATAACCGAAATGGATCAGGTTATGGAAGGGTTGTTGCATGTTACAAAGCGGTACGAAGCAAGTGTCACAAATTTGGGAGTATTTTAATTAGGTAATAGAAATAGAAATAATAACCTTATAAATCTTACACAATCAATGTAAAACTTTTCGTTTCTCTATTATGCAAACTTTATAAACACACCACAATTGCGAGAAATCCCATTAGCTCCAACTTTCCGGGCTTCTGACGGCAGACGGCAAAAGAGGTCCAAGCAAATGTGGGAGATGTGGGATTGCGAGCAACGGTCAATGGCACATTGTCGATCTATAGGAAATTCTCAACAAACTACGCAGTATGCGCTAGCCAAGCGTTTGGATCTCTGCGTTTGGTAACGTAACCGTTTCATCGACTCAGTTTCGGCTGAATATTCGAACAACGTTCGAAGTACGAATCGTCATTCCTAATTTCCTACAGATGGAGTTGGTAGGTTCGAAACAATTACAAACGTTCCCATCGACTTTAGATCGAGAGTCTTTTTTTTAGTTGAAAGCGGGTTGATTGGTCGGATGAGTCGACGTTTAGTTTATTGTAAAATCGCATCGAGCGCTAGATTCTCATTCCCTTAGTGGCACCCGAAACGGACGGAGCTAAGTTCAGGGTTTTAACGGATGGTAGTCATTAAACATCAAGTTTCCCAAATATACCGTTAAAATATCAGTACATATTTAAAAGTGCCGCATTGGATGTCGCGATGACTCGCCGGGACTATTTTAGTGAAATACCAAGTGAATGTGCGGATTTTAAAAGTGGAGAATATGTATTAATAAATTAATAGTTTGTGAATGAATCACCTTTTGTGCGCTTGGGGCTGATATCTTTCTACTAACTGGGAAATCTCAGTGGCTCCGACCTACATCTAGTTGTGACCAATTAACGTGTGAACGGATTTTTAAAACATAAGAAGTAATTCTTTACGCAGTTATTATTATCATTGCTAATCTTATCGCAAACCGCATTTTCGGTGTTCAGTTTGTATTTATTTATTTTCGTTTACGTCCATGGATGCGGTCGCGTGTATGTCATTATTAAAGTTACGCTCGTAAATGTATTTATAAACAAAGTAACGTATGTTCGGAAATTCAGCGGACGTTTCTCTTTTCTTTTCAAATTTGTCTCTCGCTCTCGCTCTCTCGTAGCAGTGAGCCAATTATTTAGTCGAGACGACAGAGAGCCGGTGATCCATCGATCCATCGATATTCTCTAATCATTGGTTTCGTAGGTTTTTTTTATTCACTAATTTATTAAATCTCTAATCGCGATAACTTAACAGCTGAGTTGTCAATATTTTGTAACCGTATAAATGTGCGGTTAGCCGGCGCCGTTGACTTAAAAGCCATTAATAGAATTCAAAACAAACAATGAATGATAAACTTATTATTCGGTAAAGGTGACGAGAAGACCACAAATTGCGAATTGGTGGTACAAGAAGCGATAGCCATCGCCGTCGTTATTTACATCAAATTAGTATTGATCGAAACTGACGGAGAACGGGGGGGGTTCTTAAAGGGAGGATCTTGACCGCGTCACGTGATCCAAACATAGGGAAATATAGCTGGCGTCGTTTAAATTATATTCGGATAAAAATAATGAAATTGGTTTTACAAGCAATAAATTATTGTGTAGAGTGATTGAAGAAATAATTTTAAACAATAAAAATAGTACCACGCGTACGTAAATCAAATCGCGACGATATAAAAAGGAAAAATATTGAATGAGTAAAAGCCGTTCTTTCATATTTAACGTTCATTTATTCGTTACCTGTAAAGATGTGATGGTCGAAGACGCTTCGGAGAGATAATCGTATTACGCGGTAAAATATACCTCAACGAGTTTCTGCCGCCTTGGCGCCCGACATTACTCGAAAGAACATCTCTTAACATCATCCAACGAAGGACGAGAGAAAAAATTCTTCTCAGTTACATAGATCTTCCTGCTGAAGAAATACCAGCGCTCTAAAGAGAATCGGGCGGCCCTCCTAAGTCCCAGAAGGCTGAAGAACGTGAGTGGACAATGAATATTACAAGTATCCATATTTTATTCATGCGCCTTACGTAACGTAGATTAAAATTGAGGGATTGATAATACTCGTAATCTATGTTCTGGATTATTAGGTAAATGACCAGTGAATACCGAGTTGTGTTACGCATGGTCTTCATCATTCGAGGTCTTTGGAATGTGAACTTACTTCCGCATTGACTAAAACCAATGATATTAAAACTTGAATGATCTTCGTGTCACGTAAACTATCTGTTTTGACTGAAACAGAAGTTTTGTGCAAAAGAATAATGATCATTATTTAAGTCATCTTGTTTATTGTCAGTCGTGAATATCGTATAACCGTTGGTTATAATTCTCAAGAACGCGGGTAAGGAATAAACATAATTTGATGTCGCATAAATAGTATCGATTACCTTTAGCTTAAACTCTGCAACTGCTGCTGCTGCTGTTAGTATTGCTGGTGCAACCGTGGTGACGCCATTTGCATAACATGACACGCGTAAACATAGCGAGAATATAGAATCCGCTTCAGCAGCAGGCGGATCCTATTCGGATTTCGCACTGTAATCATCATCCGCTTTCCCCCTCGTAGGTGTTCGTCCATCTTGCAGAGTTCGGGGATCCATAATAAATGTCAACCGATTCAAAATAATATCATCGATTGATTCTTTCGCGAATAATACGAACGAAAAAAATCTGTCTCGAAGGTGCATTCCTCAAAAATGAAAATTCCACTCTCGAAGATTGCATTTCCAAATAATCTCCACGTTCTCCTATCACATTCGCCTTCAACGGATAGCCTCTTACGGTAATATACTCAATTTTTGTGGGTTACATTTTTCTGGTTCCCAGCCCCCGAGATCGTTGCGCGTATATTATCACGAATACATGCTCACAGATATTAGGTAGGACAAACGACAATTCGAAAGGAACTTACGTTGTACACGCGGAATGGTTTCGCGCTTCGCGAGATGTGTGGCGGGGGTAGCGAGGCAAGGCGAGTTGTAAGGTCACCGACCGCCTTATCGTACCTACTTTGAGTAAATAAGTTGGATGTTCTTGAAATACATTTGCATACGTTTAGAAACCACGCTCTTTTTAATAAACTGCCGTTTATCACCAATAACATCATTATTATCGGGCGTGAGATATGCACGTCATTGGGACTATGTATTTAATCAAGATGATGATACGTACTATGGTATTCGTATTATTATTTGACGATGATCGTTCGATAATTCGAGCGCGAACTTTGCAATTAATTTGAATAGTTTGTTTACGTATACGATTGCCTCGAGGATTGCAGTCCTCGCTGCTCCGATGATCGGTCATCAATTTTTTCTGTTTTTTTTTCAACACGCACGCATACACGTATAAGTACAACGTTAAGTATGCTACGTTCGTTCCAAGCGGTTTCTCCTACGTATAATACGAATTGCGTACGTATATGTATACCTCTGTACCTACATATGTATAAGGTATATTATACTATATCGCAAGTCTCTTTTTCCCGTTGTGTTCGGCCAGTAATCTCTACGGCACGAAGCCTCCGCGAACGAGAGGCTGCCCTGCCCGGGTGATGGCGTAGAAGAAGAATCAGCGAGAAGGGCGCGGGGGTTGTCAGAAGAGGGATGCTCGCGTATACCAACGCGGCGCGCGTTTCAGAGCAAATATATATAGAGGACTTTAACGCTGGATGTTGGATGCTGGAGGATGAGAAGGACGGATATATATATGTATATGCTATAATATTATATATTACAGTATATATATATATATATATATATATAAATACCGAGGAGCGCTTCTCTCGGCGTATACCACTCGGAGGAGGCCTTCGTCCTTCTCCCTTTATACGGTCGCTCCCCATTCCGCTCTCTATATCTCCATCTCTTTCTCCCTTTCTCTCTTTCTCTCCCTCTTGTTTCATCCTTTTTCCATCCTCTTTTTCTTCGTCCTCATCGTTGCCGTCTCGCTTCTCTCGCACCTCTACCTCTACCTCTGCCTCTGCCTCTGCCTCTGCCTCTGCCACTACCACTACTTTTGCCTCTACCTCTGGCTCTCCGGTTCGTTCAATACTCCGAGAGAACCTTAGCACAAGTCGCGCGACCCGACTATAATACCAACTCTTTTCTTCGCTTCTGGACGAATCATGACGGTCTCATTGCAGTATAGCAGCAGCAGCAGCAGCATCAGCAGCACCAGTAAATAGAAGCAGCAGCAGCGAAGATCTACGTATGATGCGAAGTGTACGCGGAAGAGACGGGGGGAAAAAAATTATCTTATAACATTTCTATGAGTCACGTATAGAAGTATGTACCTACATCTGTGCGAATGGCATATGTATGTGAAACGATGAGATGACGTGCCCGATGATTATGACGTTGCAGACTGATACGATGCGATGTCGGGCCTAACATTCATGTATCGGCTAAGGCGCTAAAACTTGAATCCAAATACTGCAGAAATTTTCCCGCAGCTGTTTTAACGAAGTCCTCCCTCAAGTGGTATAGAATTTCCTTTGAAAATGAGTATATTAGTTAGTACGAGGTCGGAGCGAAGAATCAGGTATGTGATATTCGGGTAATTAAGTTCTTCCAAACTCTGAGATTTGGAGGAGCTTGATTCGGCGGATATTATGCGCTCGACCTCGACTGATCGTGAGCATGATATATCATTGAGTCGACTTTTCTCATTTTTTTCACGCGCAACGCGTTGACTGGGCAAGTGAGCCGAACGAGACGAGGTTCCTGGCTTCCGTTTTCGGGGTTTGGAATATATATATGGATTTTATATACCTACATCCCGATACATTTCTACACTCGTATAGATGGTGGAACGGAAACGCAAGGACAAAGTCTAAAGGTCTAACCAGTTTTCGCTTCACCCCGCAGCAACGGCAACGGAGAAACGAACGCGAGATGATGATTCAAATGGTAACGGAAAGGAAGCACGCTGCGCGATGCTCGATGGTCGGCTTCACGATCACGTGCTGCTGCAGCGTGCAAAGAACACGACGAACGATCTGAAAGTGCGTCAGTCGTATGAATTCATTTTCTACAGCATAGATACTGTAGTATACGTTATGTACCCAACTATCGGTACATATGGGTACATATATCCATAGGTATCTATCGTGCAAAATACGCAACGAGGGCCACTTTTTTATTTGTGATTTTTTAATTTTATAATACCTTCGCGATTTTGTGCTTCGGGGTTCGAGTATAAAAAATATGTTTAAAAATTTGTTGATCACCCCATGCAACGAAATTATACATTTTTTCGCCTTCGGAAGTCCGCAGTTCTGTGACTTTCGTTTGTATTCTACTCGTAAATATTGGTATACCTCGATTTATTGTACCAGTAGAGGACCGATGATCGTTACGCGATTATGAATTCGATTCATCGCGCTAACTGGACCGCCCTGCATAAGATCCCTGCAGCCCTCTTTTCCACAAATAACCTGGCATCATAACCTGCAGCAAGATAATCCAAAGCCGCTGCAGTAAACCGGCAAAGCTCCGTCATGCTGCTGCTTCTGCAGGCTGCGTCATCCGATGCCATCCGAGCCTTCGAGTGTTCATATATACTCGCGGTTCAAACGAAGATCAATAAAGTGCTCGCTTATACCTATAGAGTTTCCAACGCACAGCTAGGAGAAAGACCGAGAATGGGGGGAAAGGGGACCACCCCCTTCCTTTCCCACCCCGTAAAAGCTCGCAAACCGTCGGAGTCCAGGTCACAAATATAACCATCGAACCTGCGTGACAATGACAGCAATATCGAGTCGCCGCGGCGAATGAAATTTAAAAATTTTCCGTTTGTATTTGGCTTCTTCTCCTTTTATACGCGTATGTGTGCGATAAAAATTTCGATGAATTTTGGACTGTAGTTATTACAGTACGCGAAATATTTTCGCAGGTGCGAAGAGACCTGTAATGTATTCTATACGATGTTCCATTATAATTTTTTACTTATTGTTTCAGAACCGAAAAAAGAGGAGTAATTAGTTTCATCGCTTTTCGAAGAGAGGTTTTCACATGTACGAGAGGTCAACCATCCCTGAAGTCGGGTGTACTACGCCTTATTACAAGGTACGAAATTTTTTTAACTTATACGCGTTTACAGAGAGGGTGAAAAATATCATACATGAATTACGCTCGGATGACTGACTCGAAGGTTGCTGAGATGAAAAATAAATTATTCCCATTCTTAAAGTTTTCTTCGGTTTTCCTCATTCGGAGAAAAGCCTTACGATATAATTGAATGTGGGCTAATGGGCGTTGAATTAATTCATCCGATATAATATAGACGGTACTTTTCGCAAATCATACATTATAACATAATATTTCCGTATCTTTTTATATCCCTGACGTATGGCGCGAATTATTATCATCACTATTATTATATTATTATTATCATCGTCGTCGTATACCGCGGCAGGATTCACGGACGCCGCGGGCTTAACGACGACTATACGACTACGGCGAGGAGGATGAGGTCAAGGG
Source organism: Athalia circularis (assembly GCA_963978495.1). Classification (NCBI taxonomy): domain Eukaryota; kingdom Metazoa; phylum Arthropoda; class Insecta; order Hymenoptera; family Athaliidae; genus Athalia; species Athalia circularis. Next base: position 14,284,555 of record OZ021698.1, on the reverse strand, counting down.
AAAGGGGGGGAAAAGGGGCAAAGCCCGGCCGTTCGCTCGCTTGCGTTCCTTTCCTTCGAACGAAACCAGGGAACGATAAGGGGCGTTGGAGGGCGACGGAGAGGAAACGGCGCTGTCTTTCCCGGACCGGATCGAACGCGAAGCGCCATCGTCGTCGTTGTCGTCGTCGTTGACGTCGTCGTCGTCGTCGCGGTGTTACCCCTCGTCGCGAGGCCTATACTAGGGCCGGACACCGGCACCTGCCCCTCGCCTCTATTTCTTATTGTGCCGCGCGGGTTTGAGAGATCTGATGTGAAATGCGAGAAACACCACCGCACCGCACGTCGATATTTTCTACGTACAGAGCTATGATGGTGCAGTGTCACCATTTCAGACTCTAACATAAGCTCGGCGTTAAACAGATCCGTGGAAACGCGCTCCCGATTCCAACCGTCTCGCGTTCCTCGCTAACCGAAAGACAAAGGGAGACAAAAAAGAGAGAGATGAAACAGGAGGGGCGATGCTGCGAGGGATGACGCGCTAACGCCGATCGTCAAATGTAGAATTGATCGCGCCTTCGCATAACTACTTCTGTCGTACATATATAACTGTAATTAAGGAGGCTGGACTCCATCTTTTTTTCATCAAACGGACATAAATAAATTTGGAAACTGCAAGAATCTTACCGACCATCCGGTCACCATAGCCACGATCTTTAGTCATACACATCACTATACTCCTATAGCTCAGGTTAGTCGCCCCTTCTCCAACCCAGCTGTGCGTTATTTATAGATTTGTTTTTTTTTTTTTTTCCTAACTTTTATTCATCGCGTAGTTCAAGAATAGAAAAGGTCAGTGGCGTCTAGTGAGTCGGTATATTTAGGTATAATATAACTATGTGTTTAAACCAAAGAACAGAGTATCGGAATTTCATTATCTTATTGTATATCTACCGCTGCAGTATGGATTTCCTTTTTCTTCCTTTTTTCTCTTCTTTTTTTTTCAATCAATTCCAGTGTACATAGTATACATACTTTATTGTGAAACCGTTAAAATTACAGGTAGTTTTCGCTCGTTCGAGACTCCAAATTATACACGTGCAATAAAATCATTCGATTTCTACGTCTCAGGACCTGTTTTTTTCAATTGAACCATCTGATAATTTTATTCTGCCCGATTTCAATTCCCGTTTCATGTGCACGAAACAGAGCAACGTCATTTCGCATAGATTTTTCTCCATATTTTCCGTACAGACCATACACTGCAAGAAAAGTTTCCCACTCCATGTTCCGTAATCTTATTCGACACACAAAGTTATACTAAAACGATCCGGATTTCGTTATGTCCACGTGCAGTACACGCCCTTCGTAAGTTATACATTAGATTTCTCCGAGCTGCACGAATGGCGTGCGTCATCGTCATGTGACGTGTTCTGTCCCACACGTCGCGATGGTTATATTAATATACACACGCATATACACACAGGCATGATATACCTTAGGGTAATATGCAATCTAAAATACATTCTTACATGATCACGCCTAGATGCGTACGATCCACGTCCAACTCCGTACCGTGGTGCGGAAACCGCGGGCAAACTCGCGTAACCTTTCAGGTTTTACGTGATCAAATGTGTAGCTATGGTTCGGTTCTGGAGACAGAGAAAGAGAGAGAAAGAGAGAGAATTGGGAAAATTTATTCGAAAACCACTACCGATCCGATGAATAATAAAATTTGAAAGAAAAAAAAAAAGAGAGAAGCACGCGTACGGCGTAGAATTATAATCGCGTGTGGAAAGTGTCCCGAGTACTATATAAATGTCCATCGATACTCGAACGCGTCAACTTATATCGTTAGTTTCACAGAGATTTGGAGAAAAAAAATAGTTTTAAAATCCTCGCATGCTTAGATAATGATGAAAATGCGATGTTTTCGGTCGCGGGTACTCAGACGCTGCGGAGTGCAGGTGGTCATTTTCCACGTATATTGACGGTAAATATAGGTGTAAGAAAACGAAAATGTAAAAATTAGGAAGAATTTGGATACCGCGCGGGCGAGGGAAGCGGGGCCCCGATGGCGCGCGCGTGATGTTCCTCCGTGCGTTTTATGCGGGTGTGGATGTCGAATGGATGCGAACGAATGGAGCTGGTTGTGCGAGGAAGCGAAGGCAATGGAAGAGCAACGCGGTACGCACACATGGGCGAGGAAAAAGAAAAACGAGCGGATTCGACATCCAGGAGCGGGGACACGAGCAACGTAGCCTAGCAGCGTAGCGTAGAGGAGAGTACGCCGCACGATCGGACCAAAGATAATCGCGGCTGTCGTGACGCTCGCTAACGGGGCGAGCGGGGGACGACGGGTAATAGGGAGCCGCCGTGGCCCAGAACCAGAGCCCAGAGCCCAGAACCCACAGGAGCAGGTAAAGGGAAAGAGGAGGAGAAAAATGGGGAAGAGAGGGTCTCGCGTCGTTCGAAGCTTGCGAGTTGCGAGCTGCGAGCACGCGCCCCTCCTCCAATGAAATTTAAGAGAGAAAGGAAGGTACGAGGAGCTGAATGAGAAAGAGAAAACGATCGCGCGCCCTGCCAATGTGTGTAGGTAGGCGAGTGTGTTCTCCCTTTGTATATATATGAACGAACTTGCGCTGCTGCTGCTGCTGATGGGAAACATACGTGAGAGTATTGTACACCTATAAGTCACGGTACGAGTGCCTGTTGTACCCGACGATTCGAAGCGCGGAGTCGCGCGTTACGTCCGAAGCAAGAGGGAATTGATACTAGGGGGCCCAGAGGGGTGGAAAGCAACGGTCAACGCGGACGGAGAAGACGGGCAAAAGCCAGCCAAGCCAGCACGAACCGAGCAGAGAGCAGAGTTACCGCGCTCTGAGGAACATATCCTGCAACGAATCACGCGAGAAATACTAACGCGGGAAAGATGATAACGACGATTATCCGTCGATGACAACGATGATCCATATAGATGATGCTGGTATCGGTACAAACTGACGATGAGCTGCCTCTCCACGCAAAAGCGCTGCTGCAGATATCCCAGGATTTTTTTTTTTTTAAATAATTTCTTAATCCGAAATCTCTTCGTACATCATACGCGAGGATCATATGACTTATTGCGTCGGATAGAATTAACCGAGCCGGAGTTTCGATGCAGCAGAAGGCGGTGGTATTTTTTAAGTATCGTGTGAAATATCCGGAAATTTATTTTACAGCTTCGCTAACTATATTACGGACAAGTGCGGTCGTAGCAGCACATATTCGATCGTTATCACTTTCACTTCCCACGACTGCACACCGATGCGGGAAGAACACCGACGATAAACGATCGAGAGCTGCCGCTCGAACCAGGCAACCCTTTTCGAACGTTCGTTCGGTTGTACGCCATGTTCGAAATTCCACGAGGGATATTAATCGGTTGTCGATGATTTTCCTTTTTTTTTTTTTTCGTCACATTCCTTCGGTTTCGCGATGAAAATTATAGTAAAACCGTTTCATGCAGGGAGTCTCGGTTTTATCTTGACAATGAAACTTCACCTATGGTATACGGTAGAGCTGATAACGAGTGGCATGTGAAAGAGGTCATCCGAATACATCCGTATACACGAGGGTGTGGGTACCCCATATAATATATATTATACGAAAAATATTGTGTTTTATTCGAGCGGCATGACAATTTAACGTACAGTAAGTGAAACAAGATACGGACGTTAATGGTCCTGATTACATGGCACGATCACGGTCAGCATCATGCATCGAGGAAAACGTGGAGGATCCGATTATTCATCCGCCGCGTGTCGAAAAAAACCTTTGCAAACGATGACGATTTGAACGATGAAAACGAGCGACGCTGCGGACGGAGTCTCGTGTCTCACCGACAAGGAGATACACCGTAGGTACATGCCAACACTGTGAAATGCGGACGCAAGTCGCAGCGAGGCGACCGAAGAGACCGAATGAGATCCAACCGGCTGCAGGGAGATTTCAGGGGGAAATGACGGCTGCCTCGGTGTGCGCCGAGGAGCCCGAGGGGACGAGGGGGCGTCGAGATAGGGGGGAAGGGAAAAAAGCCCAACTGCCGCTAGCAGCACGTAGCTGACGAAGAGAAGGCCGGGCACACCAGCCAACGACGTACCAACCGAACTGTAGGAAAAGCAACCAGAGGCAAACGACGTCCATCTTGTGCGAGGTTCACGATATAACGACCAAACTGTTACAAGGTACCCAGTGCAGATTCCTCGACGAATTTCCGAGTGTGAAGGGGGGTGATAGCGACGCATTCTGTACTCGAGTCGAGAAATTCAAGTGATTATTCTAATAGTTCGCTCGTGTCGGTCGGTGAAAATTTCATAAATATCATCCGGTATCGGGAATGAATCGGAAATACAAGTGTCCGTGAACAGTTCTTCAATTTTTTCGTGCATAAAAAGTAAAAACGAACGGATTTATCGTCGTAACGGAGTTCAAGTGCGTGCATTTTGTTCCCAACCCCATCTTTGTAATCTCGTTACTTCCCATTGGTCGCGCCATTTTATTTATCCCCTCCTTACCGGAGAATAAATATCCGAACGGCCGCAGTGGCCCAGGTCAATTTGACCCGAGTCAGTCTGATTCAAAAAGGAAAGCGTCCTGTCTCGTGTTCAGATTCTATGGGTTTACGTCATCGAGCACGTGGTTACAACTATAAGTGTAGTCGTTGGTGGTGTGCTGTGTGTGTATATCATACGTATAACATATAGATTAATAAGTGTATACGTTCATCGAGTGTGCGTAAGTGCGTGTGTGTGAAAAACGACGCTGTGAAACCCACGTGGTTTTCGAGCATAGTGATTGTATGCATGCACCGATATAAACGTGTATTGTTAAAAAAAAACTTATGACGGTGCTTTTGGATTCCGGCTCCAACGGGTATGTAGCATCGATCATTGCCGGTTACTATATTATTTTTGTTCTCGTTGTTATTGTTGTTATTATTATTTAATTAAGCTGGAACGATGATATCGGTTGGCGGAATTGCGAACTTCTTCGTCGTAAACGATGTTCTCTAACAGCTGATCGGCTCACGCTATCGGATAATCGAGGCATTACAATCTCGGGTTGAATAATCATTATCCGAATCGATTCGTGTTCGCTGGTTCAGTCGCTGGTCGTAACGTAGTTTTTGGTAATCGTTCAGCTATCGTCGGTCAGGAAAGGTAGGAATACAACGACGTTGGTATCTTCGTGTTACGTTACGAGGTTCGAACGAACGCTGCTCCCTCTTCTCCTCGTCTCGTTTCGTTTCGTGTCTTTACAGGGCGGGTATTGTGAGCATTGCGTGTGACGCTGCTGTGCCCGACGCCGGGGAATCGAGAAACGAGAGAACCAAGAACAGAAAACGAGAGAGCCGGGAGCCGTCGGCCCGCTGCACAGTAAAAAGGTCTTCTTTGTTCGACGCGGCACCGGCGCAGCGCGACCGAAAGAAAATTATTGCGGCCTCAGAAACGACGACGACCGGTTGAGTTCCTGCAGAGCTACCTACCAGTGAGTGCGAGTCGTCGTGTATCGGTTGAAAAACCGCACCAACTTCACCCTTAGAGCATACACATACTTTGAGAGTACACCGCACCGAGAAAGACGGAAGGAGCAGCGAATAGAAAGAGAAGGAAGATCGGGCAAGGGACTTTTCGAAGCGTTCCTTACCTACATACCTGCCGCAGTGTTCGACCAAAGGCCAACATTGCTGACACTAACAATAAGTTGAGCCAAAGCCGCTTCTTCGATTTTTGCTACTTCTCTCATCGTTACATTACTAGTTCAAATTCGCGCGTAGTTCGCTCATGCATAAATTAACTTCGAGAGTGAGATAAAAGAAAGAGAGAGAGAGAGAGAGAGAAAGGATCGAATCGCCGTGGGCACGAATTGAGGCAAAGTGACGTGGCTAGCTGACTGACTTTTGACATAATACCGCACACGAGTGGGAAAAAAAGTCAAATGTACGTTCGGCGAAATTGCGAAAGACCGTATGGCGTGGCTGTTTAAACATATTTGATGTACGTGAAATTCGGTCATTATCGCGCCGCGTTACAGGACATTTACTCGGCCAACGAGCGCGAAATGATCGGAAATCTGGAAGGCTAAATACCACCGATCAACCTGCGACAAAGCATAGAAGAAACGGTGTTGGACTATAGCTAGTCTTGCAGCAGGGCAGGGATATGATCTCGACTAACGAATACGAATAGAACTAAAACGAGAGACGGCCAGGCCGAGCCAAGCCAAGCCAAGCCAAGCCAAGCCCTTCATACGTTCATACATCTAGAATACCATACAGGAGGTAGCGCACGTTATACTCACGTTTCGAAGTGGGTGTGGAGAAGGACGTCGAGGCTCGCAAGCGGAGCAAACGAGTGAGAAAGAAGACAGAGGAGATAGATATTCGGTTCGTTCGTCGGTGGGAAAGCTGAATAAGTGTGCGTTGGGTCGTCGTGTTCGTGTCCGAGTTCGTGAGCAGGGTCGGTCGTCATGCCGTTGAGTGGTGCCGCGGACTCTGTTCGTGTTGGTTCTGCTGTGGTGTGCCGTAGCAGTTGTCTGTCCGACTGTCTGTCTGTCTGCCTGCCTGTCCGTCTGTCTCTCCGTCCCTCTGTCGCGCTGCGAGACTTGCTCTCGTGCAGTTCGTAGAGTTTGAGCGGCATTACCTACCGGAGAGAGAGAGAGAGAGAGGGAGAGAGAGAGAGAAGGAGAGAGACTAGGTTTCTGCAGTTCGTTCGGTTCAGTTCAGTTCAGTTTAAGTTTGTGGGTGGTGTAGATGCGTGACGTGAATGCCGCGATGAAATATTCCTATTTATACAGTTATTATGAAAGGTGGATTCGTCAGAAATAACGAAGATTGAATCATTTTTTTGCTCACCATATTACGGGAGTAGCACGGGTTCGGTTCCACTTATTCTGATTCAAGTGTTCGTTACAAGATATATATAGCTGTATGTTGTATAAAACTAAAAGTTGTCAGTGTTCCGTGTTTGTGCGTTATAAGTATGTGTGATGTGAAAAGAAAGAAGAATAGATAATTGAATAAAGTACGAGAGACTTTGGTTAGATTCACGCTGTGATATAGGAAAAGCACCGCACGTAAATAGGGGAAGAAAAAAAGCAAGGTAATTGTCAGAATAATTAGATGAAAAAAAAAAACACTAACGAGCAAAGGTGTAGCGCAATAATCATAACGAGTGCTTTCAATCGCAGTCAATCGTACGGAGAAGGGATTTCGATAAGCGATTGTTTGACTCGAATCGCGTGCCTATCTCTACAGGTATAATACGCACCGCGTGCGTTTTCGTCGAAAATATCGAATGGCTGTAGAATTATTTTGTCGGCGACGATCCGATCACGGTTATGTTTGCGACGAGGTTCAGCTATGGTTGAGATCCCTGATGTGGCTTTATAGTTGAAACGATTTCACGACGTCTCCACGTCATTTCCACGGTACATCGCTCTAGCTACTCGCTCATGTACGTTGTATACTTGCGATGGTTGCCGCCGCCGATTCGTCGTCCACACCACGCATATTTTTGTACGTGACGCACCTTTGAAGCTCGGGGCTTGGCTTACGGAGCACAAAGTGTACCTACGTGTATCGCACGTATCGTATAGTTTGAACCGAGAAACTCTCGCATACTATCGTCAGATGGTAGATTATACCTACGAAACCTAAGCCCCGCCACCGATACACTCACAATCAAACAGGATCAGAGACGGACACGCACACAGATAAAACGGACGGACGGACGGACGTGGACATGCCGCGAGAGAGAGACGTGATGCAGTGGACAAGAACGTTTGCTGAAGCTCGAACTCTAGAGAGGTATACTATATACATTCTGTACAATACATTGTGTGTGTTATATATATATATATATATATATATACACACGTATAACCCACGAGACCGCCATCGGCACGGACTTACTTACATAAAAGTACAACGAAGCCTTCGATATCATTCGACATCCAACGGTCAGTGGTCGGGTCGTCTCGTTCGACCATCGTTCGCGGACTAGAAGAGATCAAATAGTTTATTCATTTTTTTGTCTCTTTTCTTTCTGTTATTCCCCGTTGGATTACGCACACCCGAATCGATATACGCGTGTTATATGTTGTCACTCGAAACTGTTGAACAAAGATTCTCTCGGTGCGAGATTCCGAATTTTATTGTTCTCCAAAATTTTGTTACTTTCTTAGACCACTCGGAAAGGTTGAAATTATGAAAAAAAGGTGGCTGATCTTCTGATTTCTGCTTATTTCAATGTAGCGTAATCACCTTTACCGCGATCAGAGTTATACTTTCTGCAGGCAGGAAGGCAGGAAAATTTTGAAAATCGGGGAATTCCGAAACGGTCCCAACGTACGTATGCATTTTACAGATGCATCGGCGATCTACTTGCGATTTCTTTTCTTGCTTCCGACGAATTCAATTCATTCCCGCGTCAATATATATTTTTTTTTTTCCACAGCGTTTCTGCGATATTATAAACCTCGTAACAGCTGCCGCTATGTTGCACCACCGCATCGGAGCTGCTCGCTGCAGTTGCGTGGTTAGGTTCGGTTAGCTATGGTATAGTTTGTGCTCAAGTTAACGCTGAGAATCGCCGCAGCAAAAGTATGAGTATACCACACTACGTCGAATTCACATCGATGCTGCCCCTTTCCCTCCTCCTCTCCTCTCCCCTGACCCTCATCCTCGTCTCTGTTCGCCGTCTCAGTCTGATTCTGCACGCGTTAAAAAGCCACCGGCCGGACGGACATTCTTCCTGAAACCCGTTCCAAGCCTCAGAAAGACACCTCCGCGATAGGAAGCTGCGATATACCGTACGTAGGTGTACACGCATACATATACCGACGTCACGGACATCTTCGTGTATTCCTTTCTTGGGATTCTTCATTCCTTTCATTTGTATAGGTTGAATATATCTACCTGTACGATGTTCACCTACGTTCGGAGCACCGCCATCCGACGCCACTCAATTTAGTTCAGCCTTTGGAAGCGTATATTCGTCATCGTTTCCGTTGCAGTAACGCAAAAGTCAAAAATCTACTAGGGTACCTAATCGGCGTTCGATCAAAAATCCCGTAAATACACCTCCGTAGAGAAGTTGTTCAGCGAATCATTCAATTTTTTCAATTTTTTCAATTTTTTTTTTTTTTCATTACACCAAACTTTGAGATTGAAAAGTATACGCAACGCGAATGGGAGGAAAGAATTCTTCGTATGAAAGTAAAACGTCTGTTAGTTCGATCCTTTCCTCTAGCTTTTGTATAGTTTCTCAACCGGTTTCTTCGAGGCTGCACTTACTATACCAATAGGTACTATACATATGTATACAGAGTATGTAATATGCGCGATAATTGAACATTTCTTTCGTTTACCTTTGATATTGTTCATCCGTTTCTCTGATCGCAATCATTCAATGTTCTTGCCGTGGACCGAGAACCTTTCGCGCCTGCAGCTGCACAGAAATTTAAAAATTATTCTTTGTCATCGATTCATCCAAATTTTATCACATGATTAATATTATATTGTTTATAAATGTGCGGTGACTTATATGCGCGATTATATCTATAAATGTATGTAATTATACAAGCATCTGACCGAATGAATTTGAATTTTTCTGAAAATAAATCGCTGCAGCGTTAATTAGCAAACAGTGTGTAATTCAAGTATACATATGTATATATATATATATGGTACTACTACTGCAACTAAACAACACTAATGTAACAGTATTTTCACGCATGTAACGTAGTAGCTGCGCACGCGGGCGCAGCTGCTTGTTTAAACGGATAGCGGTTGAGACTAAAATAGGCATGTTTTGTGTAGTTGTAGAATAAAGCTTTATAAATATGTGCGTAGCAGGTATATATTATTTATATATACGTATGTATAAGTATAGAATAAAAGTATACGTAGGTATCGTACATACACGCTATAACATTCATTCGGAATATTCAAGAGCAGTGGCTTTGGTTTTTTTTTTTGTCAACAAATTTTTACCGCTTTTAAATACGACCACAATAATTGCGATATTGTACAAATGAAATACATGCGTGTATAAATACATTTGTAATTACGGTTGTATAACTCGATAACAATCACCGTTGTATTTAACGCGTGCATGGTTGTAATTCTATCGTCATTATCGCGTTATTCTTTGGAGATAAATGATTTTTCTTTCTTTTTCAACGTCGAGTAAAAGAAGCTACGAAACTGTCCATATATATACCTATTCTTTTTTGAAACGTCGTTAATTTATGTTCGAAGCTTATACGTGTGATTATCAAATTTTACATAATTATGTTCGAATTAGTTGCCGTTCGCGAAAGGTTCTCTAATATCTTCTATTACACACATTGTCTGCGGATGTGACGACCTTACAGTTTAGATTTCATCGTCATACGAAAAATCAAGTCAGCTTATGATCTTCAGTTATTTTCCGAATTCTCGCCATGTTGCAGCTGCAGATTACTTTTCAAATGAACTTCCGAATCTTTTTCAGACAATTGATCAATCTCCTAACCATATAGATTTTTATGCGCATAGTTCTGCGATGTACCCTCGGATATACCTGCAGTATATTGAGATCTTGCAATTACCTTGCAATCCTATTTCTGTAGTTGATCGTTTTGTTTGTAACGCGCTTACGCGTGTTCTCGCGAGTGCGAACGATATGCAGGAATAGTATAGAGCTAGTTGCCTCGCTGAGCGATCGATCGGATGCCATTCCCGGGATTAATTGGGTTTGGTTCAGCGAATTCGTCCGAATAAGGGTGCCGGAAATGGTTGTTGTGCGGGGGCATAACACTTCGCAACGCCTCACCGTATTAACCAAAATGCACCGATTGGAGAAATTTACTATATCGTTGCAGTTTTAAAATGAATTGAATTATATTTTCTAATGTTTTTTTTGTCAGGCTGGGATACGTTACAGTGTCACGAGTAACGAACGTTTGCACCCGAGTGATTTTTATTCGCAGGGTGTATCTAGGAAATATGATTAATTGAGCGAAAATAAAATAATCATCTTTTTGCACCTAGTATGTTTAAAGTGTTGCGAGAAATTGTAATAACGAATATAATCGATCGGTGGAAAATAACGGATAGCATCGCTTCGAAAGCTTGTGAATTTGAAAATAACAAAAGGAGAAAAACTGAATGAAAACTCCAAGTTTGACGATCATTAGCCTCGAGGGAAATGGGTGTGGAATAATTGCGATGAGTGTGACGTTGGGCCAATTTTTGCACACCTTGTAACGAGCGGCACATCCTACTCCTTACGTAATCCACACATATAATCGTCAAGAAATGCAACTGCAGCAGCGGTAGCAGCAGTTCAGCGAAACTCGGTCTGCGGACGATAAAATGGTCATGCTGCACTGCAGCAGCGTGTAAAAACAGGTATATAGACATAGTATGTATATGATATTGTATCTTTATACTACATGCAATAGCTGCTTATAAACCCGTTGCGCGTTCTTCACTGCAGCCGCCAGAGTTAGGCTCGTCGTTTGTTCGTTCGTTCGCTCTCATGCTCGCAGCCATGTTTGATGTTTGCTCGTTGATTTCAACGACTTGCGGTAGTGGTGCGTGCCGTGTGCCGCCTTTGTCTCTCCTCCCCTTCTTCCCTTCCATTCCTTTTCATTCCATTCCATTCCCTTCCCTTCCCTTCCCTTCCCTTCCCTTTTCTCATCCCTTCTGTTCTGTTTCGTTCCGTTCCATTCCGTTCCGTATGTTCGTACTCTGGCCAGGTCAGGCCAATGCCACTGCTGTTGCAGCGTCGTTTCGGCACTTATCGACTTTCACGTGTGCCCACACACGCCGATTTTCTATCTTTACCTCTCCCTCTCGTTCGTTATTTCTCTCCGTCGCTCCCTGCGACACGCAATGCACAAAAAAGAAAGACGGTACGTACGCACAAATACATTAACGCAAGAGCAGACCGTGCATCGCACACGGAGACTACACACAGTCTCTTGAAATTTGCCAGGTGTCCTTTTTTATAATAGGACTCGCATCATGCATCGATGCCTCCGCGATCCCAGGGCTTTCTGTGCCGCGGTACACCTAATTAATTCATGTCCTGGATCGAATTTCAGTTTCAGTGTTCTCACATTTTTCCCCTCCTATCACCCCTGCTTTTTCTCCACGGTTTTCTACCGCTTATACGGCAAAAAAAAAAGAAACGAAAAAAAAGGAGAAAAAGTAGGAACGGAAATACGGACCTAATGAATAGAATAATTTGTAAGTTATGTGTACGTGGACTTATACATTCTTGTACCTGCGTATTCTTCTATAATTGCACACAGACACACGGAGAGCTAGAGAGACGGAGGCAGACGGTTTAAGCTGAGCGCTGAATCACCAAGGTTCGTCCATCGTATTCCGCATCGAAGTTGTACGAATCGATAAATTCACCGAATTAGGCAGCCATTAAAGTTAGCCAACGTGCAGGCCGGTTATTCCATACCCACCACATCGACTACGCACTCCAGACCACGACTACCTTACCCAACCGTACGTTGAATAGGACTTTACCTGTTCCTCCCGTGCGAACGTAGATCAGTCCATTGGATTCGATTACCTTATTATTTTTCAACATCGCAGCCAATGAATTCAGGAACTATCGGAGACTATAGCCAATCGCGATGCGACGATCAAGTAAATAAATCAGAGGTAGGAAAATTTCTGGTATGTCTGAGATTAATTTTACGCATTAAAATTTGATAATTGTCGTCATAGTTAAAACCTTTCGGTGTCGATGAAATATCGATGATAATCGTGGGTATTTTTTGATATGTTCTAACACGAATTGAAATCATAAAGGGAACTTATTGTTAGATAAGACGATATAGCGGGGGAGATTTGCGACGATGGTCGCATGAAATGATAAGATTCCGCGTATAATGATCACCTTATAATGTAACCGAAATGATTGAGAACCGCTGCCCCGACGGGACAGGCGGATACAACTCGCCTCGATTAATCCTCCGGCAAATTCCCTTGGCATTCGAGTTTAGGCTCGGTTCACAAGAACACCCAACATACATATATAGCCTGCCATGGCATGGCTCGCCGCAGATCTCCAGAGCAGACGACGACGACGACGACGACGACTGTGTATATGCGCAACAGGAATTCTCCTATACGTCGGGCGTCTTTTTCTTACCCGGCTTTCGCATCTTCAGGTTATTAACCTTGTCGAAAAATAGGAGGAGAAGAATAAGAAGAAAAATATCGTTCTTTGCAAGACCTGCACCGAACTCGAGCCATAGTTTTTGGAAAATCACTAAATATACATCGTCCGACTATCCAATAAATTCGATTCATGGGTAAAATGGTTTTTTCTTCCGATGTCGAAAACACTTTCAGGAACCAAATTCAATTCGGCTATCCCTGTCAGAAGTACATCGCATGTGCAGAAGCCGAAAATTGCAATAACATTTTATGTCAGCTTATAACCGCACACCTGCAATGGTTATCCTCGGATAAAACTTGCGCGCAGCTGTTCTATCTTGAAATTGAAAGAAAAAGAAGGCAGATATTAATGCTGCAGGATATATGGGCATCGGATACTTGTTCACAAGTTTCGGGTTCGTTCTGGCTTTACATTTTTCCAAGGTTCAAAACGCAGCACATGTAATATACTTATATGTATATTGTATATGTATATTCAGTACGTCGTATAGTGAGTCAATTTCTGAATGTAGTTCGCAATGAAAAAAAAGATTGTATATTTCCGGCACTTATTATATTTTTCGTATTACCAGCCAAGTTTTTCTTGAAATTGGTCCAACTTTCCAGCGGTTATCTTACGACATCCTTATTGTATTTTGGTGGATGTTGAAAATTTTGATCGACTCGACGATACGTTCGGGTGGCTTATGGACAAAGACCGCGCCGTTGGTTAGATAGTTTAAAGGGTCCGCGAATATACCTGTCGTTGTTTAAACCCCATTTCTGCAATAAATCTGGACATTTAAATTAACATAGTCGCCAGTCGACAGCCCGATGTACACGGTGAGGGGACTACGTCAAACACTTCCAAAAATACAATAAACGCGGACGTATCTATAGATAGTAATAGCACGATACGTTATAAGTTGCAGCTGTAAACGAGACTCGTCATCCGAACTGGAATCCGAAATCTAAATTGTATTTATCTATAGACCCCCAGGACTCGACTCGGCGCTTGCGATTCTAACGACCAAACGACCCGCGCAGGGCGGTCCATTCGCATCCATTCATGGCCGTCCTCATCTGGATTCTACAGCTCTTCCAACTCTACACTCCCACAGGCATCTTTTCGGCCATTTCTTCCCTCGAGAAACATCACATTACGGTCTTTCTTCGCGGAGGCGTTCCGTTTTTCATCGACGAAATACCATCGGGAAGATCGATCCGTGAAATTTCGTCTATTCGTTCCGTTAACTCGCGATCCGTTGGTTGAAGCAAAGACGTCGCCGACGTGAGAATATCGCTCGCCCGCAGTTATGATTTTCAGCAGTAACCCACCGCACCTTTTATCGTTCGTCTAATTGCGAATTAGCTCTGCAACTGCGGCTACCGTAAGTACCGTCATGGTTGCAAAATCGCTATAACATAACTCAAGCTATACGGTAAATTATCGTTAGCTTAATTCTCACTCGCCGGCAATAGCAAGGGCTACAGCTGAGATGCGATTGATATCTATTTTACGATTAGTTAAAACGTTTACATAATTTCTCTGCAGCTTCGGCTGACGCCTTCGCAATTTTTACCCTCTTTCAGCTCTCTCGCAGGTACAGGGCGCCTCTTCTCGGCTCAACGGCGAACAATTCCGCCCGCAATTATTCTAGAGAGAAAATATACTATCTACAGTTAGCTCGCGAAGCTTCGTCGCTCGCTCCTGCTCTACGTTCCCTGTTCCAATACTTTAGTTTCGCGTCTTCCGTATTGATTCTTCTTAGGCAAGGTTTGTTATAGGTATACGGAAGGCGAGGACCCTCTCTCTCCCTTCCTCTCCCTTCCCCCCCCCCCCCCCCCCCCCCCCTCTCCGCGGTGCTCTCGCTACGTTTTCTCCTCTCCGATCCTCCCGGCCGCCGCGACGGCCTCAAACGGGTCACGTGATCACCTTTCGTTGCCACGGGACACGCTAGTTGCTTATGCTCGATACCGCTGCTACCTGTTAGCACTCGGACTTATCGAGCAGTAAACAGATTTCAGGTCGTCTGTACTTCTGTCGCCACTGATCCATGCGTTGCAAATGAAATAGAAAAATTCTCCAAAATAGCGGCATAGGTCATCGTGCCTATCGACACGACGTTCAATTACCACGACAATATACCCTCCGCCTCTCTGTAAGTTATAAACATAGGATCAAGGGGAGGATATAATTATTCATTGTTCCAGCTGTTGAGTTTTGTTAAACCTCTCAACAATACCGGCGAATCATGCATCGTATACATATCTCTGTGCTATGTGTATAATATGTATGAATGTATACGGAATACAATTATATACCTATACGTGTTATACACGTAACTCGATATTATCAGACGAATGGGTACCATCCCGGTGCGTTAACCTAGAGAGTAGCTTTGCTTCCCATTCTTTTATGTTCGCTTCGTTTTCTTCTTTTTCCTCCCATAGTTAATAATTATAAAATCAATACACGTCTATATTCATCCGATATTCCGTATATAAGTACGTACATCATTATCCACTCGTATGCATTCTACATAAATAAATGCCCGACGTAAAATTATCGAAGACGTTGGACGTTGTTGCAATTTTCCATTCATGCCGATCGACACGACGACGACGACGCGACGTATACGCTGACGTTACTCCCTCGTTCACAATCGACGGGTCGTTATGTATAACATATATACCTATATCGTCGGTAAGGCGCATGATACCACCGCACCCGCTGCGAGATTATGTGCATAAATCCCATGTAACATAGATACACGAATATGTACGTGAGAAGATGTTACACGCATCTTACAAATATGTATACGTATTGCAAGTTGGATATGTGCACCGTGGAATGCCCGACGTATAATGCCCCTTTCAAGTGGGAATATCTTTTATGTACATAACTATGTATGAATATATTTCCATGTACTCGTATGTATAACACGAGTATATATATATCTGTGTAATAATTTACCCAGCTGTTGCGTGTGATTTGCATGTAATTAGAGAATCAAATAATACTAACGCTGTAGTTGTAGCGTAAGTCGCGAATCTATGTATATAATTATATATATTATTGAATATATGTATTACACGAATTATCTACAGCGATGAATGAACGCAGAAATTTAGGTATCTCGTTTAAAAATATACGCCCCTGTTGCAGCAGCTATCCTCACCGTTCCGTGGTCCAAACTCTCCCGGTTCTCAGCCTTAATTCCTTCGCGGAACTTTTGCCACGGTTTCGTTCTCCGACTGACACTACAAAGTGACCACTTCAAGGTTCGTCAATATCCATCCCACAGCTCGTCGACTCGTCGGTCCTTATATTATAATACACAGATTCTCTCTGGACGTTCATTTCGGCGAAAGAACGCCGCGCTCGACAGTGAGAAGACCAATTAAAATCCTCCCAGCCTTGATCCGGAGCTGAAATAACGTTGACCTGCGG
The DNA here is from genome assembly GCA_963978495.1 of Athalia circularis. Classification (NCBI taxonomy): domain Eukaryota; kingdom Metazoa; phylum Arthropoda; class Insecta; order Hymenoptera; family Athaliidae; genus Athalia; species Athalia circularis. The sequence continues at coordinate 14,267,910 of OZ021698.1, read as the reverse complement.
GAATATTCCCGTATATATACGACGTATGAGACGAGCGGCCATGGGTAGAAATATGGGAAGATGGACCGATGCCGATGGTCGGGTTCTTGTATACCGTTTGTTGCGTACCGCTGGCTCTCAGGGCTGTTCGAATTTACGGCTGCAGGTTTACCGGCGACAGAAACTTTCATCAAAATTTATCGTTTCGGTCGTATATTTTGCTTTTTATTCTAATACATTTTCCTCTCCGAATTGCTTACAAACCGCTTGAGCGAATCGGTTCAAAATTTAATCACGTTTAATAAGTAGGTATAATTATAATTGTGAAAAACCGCGTAAAAATGGCGATTACGATAAAGCGGAATAATAGTATAGGTATATTAAAAAAAAAAGTATCGGAAAATAAAAAGACGTTTGGTATATAGCAGTAGGATAAATAACCCGAGTCTTTGGTAGAGACAATCCTAACTTGCTGCAAACTCATACATCTAACGACGACGCTAATATACGCTTATATAGTTCTTTATCAAATGTTTATACGTATAATACACATCATACGTACGTGTAATTCACAAATTGCACGTAATAATCGTAGACGTGTACAGTCGATTACGAAATAATCTAACGATGTATTCGATTGCGTCATATATAACTGCAGTTAATTATAGAATGACATATTTCATATATACCTACTATACATAAAAGAACCTGGTAGGTATCCGTTATTCCTGAGGCTCCTCCCTGTGAATAAGAAAGAACAAAAAAATGATTTCAATGACTCTTCCGAGGAAGTATATCCTCTCCATGATGATCGAAACACATGACTCTTGAAAAATTGTATTTAAATTCATAATTCTTTCGATTTCGTTTGAATACACGATGGTTTACGATGTAAAATTTTTCTACCGATGATCAAATTCTTTGCATGATTTATTTTTCATTCATCAACTCTACAAGCGAGTCATTCCTTTTAATGAACTTATTCTCCCCAATTTTTTGAACTAACTTTTTATAATATCATTCATATGTACAGTAGATATGCTTATTACTATTATGCCCATGTGTACCGTTTGTATATATTAATATCGTACGTCTTAGTCAAGTTAATGATAAAATAAATCGTAAATAAATTAAGACGTACATAAATAATGAAACGGGTGAGTCACCGATACGCGCCTCATATTTTCATTCATACGCTCTTTCTCTTTCCCTCTGCCCCTTCGCTACTCTTTTTTTTTTTTACTCACGCTTCGACGTATAGTAAAGTGTAGTGTATAGCATAGCACAGTGTAGTACAACGAACGTATACGCCACAAGCTCAAGCTCGAGCTGCATATAAGCTGCACGAGCACAAATCACACGAGCATAATATGAAGTTGAGTCTGCACGCGCCGGCGCATACGATCCATCCGTCCAACCGACCAAGAAAATATATAGCTTGTTATTTTACGAAAGAACCTATACATATAACCTATACGTATTATATGGCTGTATAACACATACGATGGTTTGCGTATGTAATACATGACCTTCATCTTATATTTATGTATTATTTATCCGGGGATTCGGGTCAATGTCTTTCGAACCAAAGCTTTTCTACTCTTCCTCTCTCGCTTATCTCGAATTATATGTCTCCATGGTTGCACGCTGTAGTAATTAACAATACACGATTGTCGTTATTTTTCTATTCTAAAAATATACCGTTATCATTTTCTCAATGTACAACAGATCCAGCAAGCTCGTGCACTCTATATACGCCTTTTGGCGCGCGTTGCATAATTATGCATTCGAATAACGAGCGCTAATTTTTCGTGCAATTATTCATTAGTTCGCCAGAGATTTTATTACGCCCTTGTTAACGATGTAAAAATCCAACAGCGTCGCACGTCTGTCAAGATCGGGACAGGGTCTTTCCATTTTGAGAGATGACTCGGTAGCTTTGATTCTCAGACGTTGTGCCATCTAACTATTTGGTAGACCCTACGACGCTGTTTTTAGATCCCTGCAGATAATATGCGTGTAACTTTTTGCTGATCGGGTTACTGCATGCCGCTGCTGTCGCAAGCGTGTAAACGACAATCGCGCAGCGTACACGCATATATGTATATAGCTGCGGTTACACCGGCGATGCAGAAGAGAAGTAAGAGGAATGGGCGCAAAAATAGATATTCTAGCGTCGTAAGGTTCCACCCCACGTACAATTCTACGCGGGTGTCTCTCTGTGGCGAGAGAAGCTGCTTATACTTATATAAGCTTTCCGGTCGGGCTGCCAGATGAAAATGAATGCCATGTTCGGAGCAAATGTTGGGATAATGGAAAACGTACTTTTAGACATTTTTAGGCATATCTCCATTCTGGGTCTATGAACGACAGAATTAGAGGAAGAGCCACGAGAGGGTGTTGAAATAATCGTCGACTCTCTACTATTTTGCTATTTATTTACGGGTCTGCTTTCTCTTATGTTTCAGGTGTGATGGGGCTCATTGACGCCAGCAAGTATGAGCTGAGGCAGCAGAATTAATTGTAAGTACATTTTTGCATCGACCTTTGATAAGAATAATATAGAAATCTGGGCATCCTTGTTGAAACAAAAACTTCCCGTGAAATGGCATCCTCTATCTTTGAGATAGAGACATAGATTTTCGTGCCGGATAGAATATTTCGTTTCAACGGTTCGCCCGCAACGTTTCTCAAAAGTTTAATATTTTTTCACGTATCACAACATTAAAAATGCCGAAAAAACATTCGAATAAATTTTCTTATAGTTTCGTCGATTTCCAACGTATCGTAGGTATGTACGATAAGAATTCCTGTTGTTCTTTCATCCACTGCGTGAAAAATCAAGGTTGAAGAAAAATCAAAAATCAAAGTAACCGAAGGGAGCAAGAAATGCTTACGAAAATTGTAGAGACCTTGCACGCTTTTCCGAAGCAGGATTGCAAATATCGGATCAAATAAGGGTCACACAATTATTCCGCGAGAATCTATTTTCCCTGTTATCTTATCGATGAATTAAAACGCCGTAGACACGCGCGTCGAATTAATTAAAATCATGCTATCAAGATTCGAGATAATTTAGTCGTTCATTCGTTCGATCTAGTTATTCCAAGATTCGATCTCACGGCTCGCATGAATTAATACAAGCTACACACAAGATCGAAGATCAATACCTACGCCAAACGCTTGTCGTCGAACTTAGCGCAGCTGATAACCGAAGGAGTGAAGGAGCCACTTCAGTGAGTGGCTTTTGTGGAAGTCCTGTTCACCTTATTTTTTCTCACATTTCATGCATACATCGCTGCTTGTACCATTCAGTTGGATTTGGAGCAACGAGTGTTGCCTGACTGTACGAATTGGGCAATAATCCTACCGTGAAAACGGAGGTGATTCCGATATCCCATAGCGAATGATTCGTTGATCATAATTAATAAGCATAGGCCTATAAGCTGAACTCGTTACCGATTCACGGGCTCTCGACTTTTGCATGCGGAGCTTCGGAGCGCGCGTACGTCGAGGTCCAGGTCCAGGCCCAGGTTCAGATCCATATCCATATCCATATCCATATCCAGGTCGGGGGCGAGGAGTACATCGGCATTATTTTCGCAACGTTGTGTATCGGGCGCAGCTGGGTGTCCGTTTCCATCGATTTTCGGATGTAGGGAGAAGTATCCTTCGCAAACGGGGTGTGCGCCGTACCGTTAGCAATACTGGAGTATAATCGCAGTGGTGTATCCAAATAACGAGAAAGCATAATTTCATTTAAAAATTTTGTAGTTTTATCAATTGGTAGGTACCTACGTGGATTCTTCGCCGTATTACAGACGATTCGATGATGCCGTTGTCACGTTCGATGCAATTGATAAAAAAAACAAAAAAACTAGTCTCGCGAAGCATATATACATGAAGTATACACAGCATAATCGACGAACATGATGAGGCAGATGGTCCGGACGGTCTGGACTCTGGATCTGGATTTGTGCAGGTGGAATTACGACTCGGGAAAGATGGCGGCTGGGCGGTTGGTTCGCCGACTTGCTGTCCTGGTTCCTCGTGAGCAAGTATATAACGTGCGATGCCAAGGAATTGGCGTACGCTCGCAGTTCACGCGAAGGATAGAACTCGACGTGGACGGCACCGAGAGAAGAGGCGAGGAGAAGCGAAGAGGGAGGAGAGACGAGACCAGAGGAAGGTAGCAGCAATCAATACGCAGCCGACAGAGCAAAACCACTCCGCTCCGCTCCACTCCACTACTATAACCCAACCGAGCCCGAACCAGAGCCAGAGCCAACCTGACCAAACTCCGACCAACGCCGTGCCGTTGTTATACGTCGATGATACCCACCAATTCGCCCACAAAAAATGCATACATATGTAGACACGCATACGCATATAGGGATACGCCATCGTCGCGGACATTCATAACTTACCGATGCATTTTCGTCCGCGGCTCTTGACGGTTATTTCATGACTATTTTCTTGCTCATGTTTGATCAGGAAATTCCACTCGACATTCGTCCTCTATGGATATATAGGTACCTGCACATGGCTGTTGGGCGTACGATAGAATTAGAGTGAAATTGACTGTCTTGAAAACTTGCAATGTCTACCCTAAACGAAACTCATTGGGATAGGTTAGTCCACTTCGACCAACTCGTTAAGAAAGTAGGTGAAATGCGAGAGAGACGCGTGTAGGATAGAACGTCGATAAGAAAACGCCCCATTGCACAGCTTGTACTGCTTGCAGAGACTTTCATAGCTGTTACAATCGAGTTACACTGATTATCTGAATCGCGAATTGCTGCATCTGCCACACCAAAGAAATCCGTGGAGTTATTTTGCGTATATATTAACGAGATCGTACATACCTGTACGATATAAGACATGATTCGAAAAAAGTATTTATCGCATCAACTACTGCATACTGTACCGATATCTCGTACTGCAGATATATACCTATATACGATATCGTCCTCGCGGTAAGAGATGAGCTGATACATTTAAAGGGTTATATCAAACGCGTCTGTATAATGGAGGGGGGAGGGATGTATAAAATTATATTACATATATGTCGGGTAATTCCGAGGGTCAGTGGAGCGTTTAATGTGATTCAGTCGAGAGTAATCGAGGTTTGCTGTATGGTATGGGTATACCTATATACACTATATAAGCCATGCGTGTGTGTAATGTGTATCCGACGATTGTCTTTGGTCTTTTTGTCTCGGACGGGAGAATAAGTGTTGCGATAACGGTCAGGGAAAGATCCTATTTCTGCAAGTAAATTGCTAAATACTTATACCACGCCACCCTGATACAACAACCTGCCTTTCGTACCGCTTATTGTTCATTTTCCTTCCGTTTTTCTTCTTAGTTTCTACGGCTCATCTGAAATCACAGTGGTTGCGGATGCAATTTTTTCGTATTTCTTTCGAGTATAGGTATTTTTTTTGCGAATAATTATATAATTTAATCCTGAATGACTAAGTATAAAAATATGAATCGGACCGCGAATCGCAGCAGGAAGTTATACGATGTAATCTAGTGATACTTTCAAGTGCGAAGATATAATCAATAATTTGTACGATTATTTTGTGTTCCTTGTGTTTCAGAAGACTGGCATGGAGAAAGAGAACTCCGGAGGGAGCGCGGACAACGCGCCGGGAGGGACTTCGACCTCCGCGTCCGCAGCTTCGGTTACATCCGCATCAGCCGCCGAAAAAATTCAGGCTGATCAGGCGAACCCTCTACTCGATCCGACGGCTCTCTTTGGTGGTGAGTAATTGCCCCCTGAAAAATACGAATAATTTGAAATCGTCGCACCGACGACAATTAATATAGAAGAGTCATTGATATTTTGATTATTGCGCAGCTATCGTTGTTGTCGTATTGTAGTTGATATTATGCACAGCGTATGGATGCGCCACAGCGACACCCCTCTGTATAGGGATATAAGGGTCGCGGGCTTATCGATCGATATACGAGTTTGTTAACAATTACACCTATACCGACTTCACAAATGCATTCATGCTGCATGCAGCATAACGACGCCGATATATTTGGACTCGCAATATTTTAATAATATATCTACCTATATATATATTGAGGAGAATAACCTGTGGAAGGTCGTAACCCATAAAAAAGAACATCAGAATTGCCGTATATATATAGTTCAAGTTAGATATGTTGTCAAAAAAGATCTGTCAGATATTTTGATTTTAATTATTATCTTGTCATTGTTTAATTGCGCTAGATTGTTTATTAGCGCCTATAATTCAGGCAACCCGCAGGGGTGTTTGGAAGGGTAGTTCAGGGTGCATATAGTTAGGCGCTATCGTAGGGGATACCGCGAAGATGATATTATATACCATACACATGTATCATGTTCATCATAGAATCGAAAAATATTTTTTAAAAATCAGAAAATCGTTATTTTCGTTAGAATATTATATGTTTCGCTTCATTCCGAAGTGTCTCGATCTCAAAAACACGAATCCAATGACTAAATTAGGCTACGAATAATTAATTTCATTGAGTGTATCCTACGAAATCAATCGAGGAGTATCGATTTTTTCGCTTTTCAGAGCGAGAAATGGACGATAACTTGGCCATTTCGAAAGCTAGATCAATTTAGCTTACGAATTCGGATTCCTGAGCTCAAAATACGTAGGAATGCTCTAGAAACCCTGATTAAGAAAAATGTCGATTTTTGACCCCAAATTAAAAAAAATCCAAAGAGGTATACCTTAGATTTTTGGCAATTTTTAGGCCAAAAATGAAGTATTTTTAAAATCGATCGTAGGACGCTTTTCTAGCGTATTTTGACCTCAGGAACACGAATCCGTCGATTAAATTGAGCTAGGAATAAATCCCATCGAGATATATACATTTTTTCACTTTTCGGAGCGATAAATTGGCGATAACTCGATCAATTTTATAGATAGATCAATTTAGCTTGCAGATTCGTGTTCCTGCCGTGAAAATACGTCAGAAAAGTGTCCCGCGATCGATTAAAAAAATATTTCATTTTTGGCCTGAAAATCGACAAAAATCCAAGGTATACCCCTTTGAATTTTTGTCGATTTTTGGTTCAAAAATGATGTATTTTTAAAATCGATCGTGGGACACTTTTTCAACGTATTTTGACCTCGGAAGTACGAATCCGTCGAGTAAATTAAGTTACGAATTAATCCCATCGAGATATTCTTATTTTTTCACTTGTTGAAGCAATAAATTTGCGATACCTCGATGATTTCAATGGGTAGATCAATTCAGTTTGCCGATTCGCAAATTCCCGAGTTCAAAATACATATAGAAACACGTGAAAATGCTACGCGGAAAAACAAAAATTTGGATTATCGGCCCCAAAATTCCAACAAAAATCAAAGGCTACATGCAGTATCACCTATAATACAGCCCGCGCGTAGTGCCAGTAGTTGTAATATTCAAAATGAATGTGTCGGACGGACTGCGGCTTGAATGCATATACAGGCGTCGTTGCCTTATAATCAATAATCGCAACGAATAATAAACTCGCTTACTTCGCCCCGTTTACTTTAACCCTACACTGCAGACCGATTATCCTCTTCCAGCAAGGGTCCACTTGGTTCACTCGTTATTCACATTACAGTTGTTACCTTCAGGACGTATAAGATTATGTTATGCTTTTTTGAAAATTCACCCTTCACATATATATATCGAGCCGTTGAACCATGATCATGCGGATAACAAGTTATAGAAGTAAAATATCGTAATTCAAACGTCTCTCAAAATTATCAGTCGACTATAATATTAAATCGTTCCATTTATATTATTTCATGAAATTAATAATGATATGTCTAGGCGAATTATGTTATCTCTGATTGTGAGTTTATATTCTGTACAGAAATATGTGTACTAAAAATTGTATTGTTTAATTTTAAGTGCGCAGCTTCGGTTTTCAGAAAATACAGAAATAGGTCATCTTATTGTTAGAAATAGGTATATATTATACTAGAGCCATAATAAAACGTGGTGCCGAAACTTTAACGGTGTCTGAAGTTTTTAAAATGAAAAAAAAAACATTCGGAAAAAATTGTTTAACGATTCTTCACTCTGTATCGTTCAACAATTTTTTTCAAATCTTCCATATGGGGAATTAAATATCATTGTTTGGTCTTGACAAATGATGTACACTATTATAGCTGTATTTATCCGGTTATTTAGTTTTCCTATTTCAACTCAAACTTTTGAGTGGAAAGTCCGCCACTATATTTAACGCAAAATTTAACAGTCAAATTCAATTTCCGAAAAGTTTAGAGCACACAGTTAAATAAACCGATTATCTACTTAACTCAAAATCTGCGTTGAGCTGCTCATGTGTATTAGGTATAATTAACTTGTTAATTTCGATGAATTATACTTGAAAATGAAATTGAATGTTCACCCTATAAATTCTATCCAAAATATATGTAAAATAGCGAACACATTGCACCTATTAGGTACCAAATTTCAGTTGCAACATAAATTTTTCAAGCTCGGTAAATCTTTCATTATATCACACCAATTGTCAAATTTATATAGATCGATTCAACCGATTATCGTACCAAAGACTGTATGCGTATAAGTTATATACCTATATACACCGCACATACAACATACCTATATTATTCGTATGCAGAGTTGAAAGTATAACTGCAGAGAAATATCGTTAATCCTACTGCAAAGTTTGCTGCACCGACTCACAATCAGTTTATCTATATACATGTATATATACATATTATATGTAAAATAAGTATATATAATATCACAGATACATATAGGCATATATATACCGCGTATAAATTATTCGTATACATACACCCTGCAGCGCTGTACCTGCCGGTCAAAGTTCCTTTTACTTTTTATTTCTCAACATTTGCGTCGCTTCAGCGAGAAGAGCGAAATGAAACAGACCCTAGGACGCGGCGGCGAGGGATGGGGATGGGGATGGGGGAGCATCGGTGGTACAGGCGACGCTGTCGCTGGATTTCATCCCCGTTCCATGCACGCGAATGTTCTCGTCCTCCCTGGTGCTGCGACCCGCACCAGGAGGAGGGAAGGAAAGGGGATGGGATGGGATCCGGACGGAAACGGGAATGGGGATGGGAAGCAGCTACATGCCGGTTCTCTCTGTATATTTATTGATTGCCACCTCACCTAGCCTCCTCGTCTTGCCTCTTCCACCCCGCCTCACCTCGCGCCCATCCTTCCCGGGGTCCATCCTACTCCGGCACATGTATTTACAATCCTCTCGCAGATACACGTATCCCCGAGGACTTCTGTGTACCACGCTGCTGTGCAACTGCTGGCCTCGGCTTCATATTTCTGGACATCCGTCACTCCTGCGGTCGATCGATATCTATGATGATTTTTTTTTCCTTATCAAAAGGCCTATTTTGTTCTCAGCTTCCTGCGGTTGGTTTTCTATATATCTTGAGAATAAGCCGACATAAGGGATGCAATGATTGTACCACCTATAATTGTATCGCTCAATGAAATAAGTGAGAGCTAGTAATAGCTTGTCGCCTAATACCCATTATAGTCTTATATGCATAAGTTTAGTCGTTTGTCGGTCATTGCGCTATTAATTAACATGGTCGAGAGGAGTAATATTGAAGCTCATTGATAACTATCAATTAATATTAACGTCGTGGGAATGAGCGCCGCTGCGTGATATGCCGCTTACTAGGTATATAAGAAATAGAGAAATTATACATGTACAACGTGCCTCTTTATATATACGATAAAGTAAACTCGAGTATAGGTATGTGCATGACTACAGCTCGTATACGATAATATTCGTTATACTTTTTCAAATCAAATCTTTGCACCGAACTGATCATAAAAATTTAATCAGTATTGTAAACTTGTATTGGAGACGCACATTTCCGCCGTAATCGATGCCGCATCCACGTATCAACCGCCAATATTTCATTCGTATGATACACGGCAAATTTAACCGACCAATTTTTACATATAACCCCTTATATAGATACATGTAGGAATTGTGGTCATTAATTGCGGTTCGAAATCATCAGCTTTAAATTCCGGAAGAAGCGAATCATCCCTTTAAAGAGACTCATGTGATATCGCAATTTTTTGATCAATTTATTTCCGACAAAAAATGTTGCAGAAAAAATGTCAAAAAGGCCTATACTCCGGGAATTTTGTCGGAAAGATTCATAATTTGAGTGTTTCTTTCTTTATCGAAATGACTATGTAAAATACCGCGATACCCCAATGCAGAAAACGATATTATAGGTGGATATTTTTAATTTCGAGCAAATCAATTAACTTAGTGCATATACCATCCCTTGATTTTTCATATCTCGTTATACACCTGATGCAAAAAACTATCTCGATTCGCTTTCATCAGGACTCTGCGCATTATTATAACTGCAACAGGGTTTTTCAGTGGGCCCAGAACTAACAGGTTCTCAGGTAGCAGGTAATATCGGATCAGGTTTGGTCATGATCGTTGTCGCTCCCGGTGGTGCGTCTCTCGACAGAAATGCACCAGTCGTTTGGTCTCACGCCAAAATGGCCGCGGGAACAGAGTTTGGGTTTGCCAGTGGAGGGAACGAGGGGGGTGAACGGATGCGAAATGCACGCTGCGGAGTGGTTCCTCTAATTATACCATATGTACCTGGTGGGCACGGTCTTCAAACTGTTGGACAATTTATGCTATGAGAGTTTATGACTAGACGCGAAATCAAAACCTGTATGGACACAGCTTCGCGAAAAATTTTAACCGTCTTCAAACCAACTTAATTACCGATGTTGTCGAGATATATTGCGGTTTAGACAGAATTATGCATGTATTTAAAATTATTTTTCACACCCCCGAGCGACTTTCAAACATTATGTTATTCGATCATTGCAGTCCACGGGAGTAGGCGAACTTAATTAACAGAAAAGATATAACTAGATAAAGAAAAACTTTTCCAGACCAAAAATTGAAAATTTCGGATGTAGAAAAAGACTTGCCCCTGCACCGAATCATGCGTATTCACTTACATCGAGACAGCTGAGCTGATATAATTGACCGACTTATTTCAAGCAAGTTTAATCACCGCTTCAAATTTATGTACATCTATGTATGTATTATTCTGTGCAATTGAATAAATAAAGGTCGAATCACCGACGAACGAATAACGAGAAAAGAGAAATGAAGAGAATTATTGTCAATCTCCTGCATCAGAAGTGTAAATTATTCATAATACGCAATATATGGAGGTAAAATGCGGATATATCACGTATTATAATAAAGATTTTCGCAGTTACGTTATTGTCAATGACAACAGATACCCTTTGCTTGTTAAAAATCGCTATAATAACCAACCCCGCTCTTGAACGCTCATAAAAGTTCAACGATTTGACCAGTGTAACAAGTATGACAGGATAATAATGTAAAAAATCTCTCAAGAGAAGGGAAGGGAGTTTTCCACTTCTTCTTCTTCTATCTGTTGACACTTGATTTTTTGTCGCGTTCGTAATTTGCAAAATGTATATAATCTATCGACTGTATCAGTTTTTAGTCGTTCGAGCGTTGAATTCATGACCAAGCGCGTTCCAAATGAGCTTGTGCACCGCGCAGGGTCTAAAATTAGTAATGGAAGCGAACGCGAAGGCAAAGGAAAGAACGGATGACCCGAGCAGAGATGAATTCATCGTCCCATAAGCTGGCGGTATGCTGCTCTACGCGTAGCACATATTATTATAAGTCAGCATACAGTAAATGTGAGCTGCACATAACGCTATAGCTTTCTTCGGAAAACGATGCAGCTTTATGCGCTGTACAGTGCAGGAGATTCGAAATTGCTGACTCGCCGACAGGCGGACAGCCTCCTGCAGCCGTTGCAACTTCAGACCCCAAGCGTCTCATCCACTTAAAATCCCAAGTAAGGAGGGCCCAAAGGATACATCTCCTTCTTTCCTTTTCCCTCCATCTTTCTCTCGACCCTTTTACATATTATATCCTCTTATTCACTTACTTACAACACGACGAACACGTAGGTATGCACCCTGATCGTATACAGTCAGGCTTAAAAGTTTATATATGCAGCTCCAGGAATTCAGCGATTGCAGCTACGCTGCAGCATTATTTGATACCCGAGTCTTTGATTCAACTCGAGTGCTATGCCTATCCTTCTTCGCAGAATGGATAAACATGTGGATGATTTAAATTTATAGTTATTATAGTACCAACTACAGTATAAAGGAAAATCAAAAAGTAATATCAATAACAATAATAATAATAACAATAAATAATAATAATAACAACAATAATAATAATAATAAATAATAACAATAATAATAATAAAATACGATCTCTCGTAGGTAAATCCGGCCTCGAAGTGTGCCAGAAATGATCTGCGGTAATTTTTTTTTTACTCCGCCAGTTCGAACGATATACATATCTACACGAGATTGTTATACTTATACACTATTCGTGTCATCAATACCACCAGACAACTTTTGTCTGGGATATTCTTTACCGTCAATTTTTTTTTTCCCATTTTACTTTTCCTTTTGCTATATGTGCAAAGTCGCACTGACGAGAAACAAAGCAATTCGTTTAGTGCAGTAATGGACAGGCGTCGCAGTTGATCAAACTTATAGGTGTACGAGAATTAAGTGTATCCTGCAGTTCATGGGCTACCTTGACCTTTGGAGGGTGTAACTTTTCAAAATCCAGCTGTAATGTAAATTTAAAGGGGTCTCATAGGCGCGGTGCATTGAAAGGCGCGTCATATATGCTGCACGGTATTGCTATAATATTACATAAATTCGAGCACTCAGACACCTAGGTATTGGTATATCTGGAATCGATTGCGGAAGTATATATGTGTAGGTAGGTGTACGTATATATGTATGTCAGGAATTTGGCTGCGTCGAACTGCCACATTGAAAGTATACCAACCTTGAATCCACCACCACCGCAGACAGTGATCGTGCCGCCAAAGCTCGCACCACAGCGACCATCGAAACTGTTCGAAAATAATTTCAATCGAGTAGAGAATTTTCAATATTTATTTCCTCCACGTTTTTTCAAATAGGTGTTTCGAAGTAGCTTAATATGTGCAGCTCAAAGCTCCTTAGAGTCTCATTGTCGGGGAAAAATTTTTCCATACGTTCAAGGTGCTTCCGATCCAAAGCCTGTTCTAGTTAACATGGAATTCCTATATGATGTGTTCAAAACGCATCTATGTATATTATAGGTTCAGTTCAGCGCGAAAGATCGTTGAACCTTAACAATGAATCACTCATTATACCTATGTATAATAAATAGGTATAATACACTTGTGAATGAATGTATATAGGGTCTGATTTCTTGGGCTTCATCGTAATAGCATCTTTACGGAAACGATGAGAAGCTTATAAGAAGAACAGTGAATAAAACTACCGCTGAGTTTCGTCTGAATTGCAGATTACTCGAATTACCTACCGGCAATTCCAAATAACGCGTAATCTTGCACCGTTCGCGCGAAATTTTGAAAACTATATAATATTGCAGAGCTTTCGACATATTTGGCCCCCCTTTTGAAATATTAAAACCTTGGTGCACACACACGTATGTACGTACATCCTATATTTTAACGAACTTTTGTACCGTTCGCCCTCTTGGAACGGACTACCCCGAACACAATGGATGATTGAGGGAGCATTTCTGCTCGGATTGTATATCGGTTTGTCCCCGTTGGGGGTGGCGTCCCGCCTGCCTCGTCGACCCTGCTGTCCTGTTCGTTTCCCCGTCCCTTTCTACACCCCGGGAATCCCTTTCCATCGCTTCCTCATATCGTGGGAACGCAAAATGGCCGTGTTATGAAATCGATTGCCGGGCGGGGGGCAATTCGAGGGGGTAAAGGAGTCGTATACTACGAAACGCGCGCAACGATTTGCTCCAGCCAAGCAGCGACTAGAGCGGCGATTTTTACGAAAAAATTCGACAGATGCGATATTGTAGGAAAGAAAATTCGACAACTGAGAGTTATTCTTTAATTGCAGCCAAGACACGTAACTACGCGGCACACTGTCGCATTTATATGCCATTGCAGGCTACATAGAAGGATCGTACTATGACAAAAATTGATAATAATCTAATTGAATTACGTCTTATGCTGCGTACAATGGTTTCACTTATGTAATTTTCATATTCTCACCATCTGAAGGAAATACTTCATCACAGAAGCAAGAAACATCATGTTCGTTGGATTGAACTTTACTTGGAAATAGTTCGTAAGCGGTACTACATTGCATGAAAATTTACATTTTTATGGAATCCGGAAAGCACACATATACTATTCTTTAGAAGAATTTGCTGCACGCATAACTATACATATATACGTCTATACGAACTTATAGAAACTAGAACTTACATATGGAATATGTAGGTCTTGCGGTTACACATGCGGAAATAATTTGTGTCTCAATTTTTGTCGTTTCAGCTTACTGGCCAAGAGGAGATAGTACAACATCGTCGTTGTTCAGTGGAATGCCAGGTGGATACAGTCTGAGTCCTCATCATTTACCATCTGCCTATGCGATCCTTGGTCGAGGTGGTTCGGGACAGGGGTATGGAGGTCACACGCCTACTTCTGCACCACCGCCTCCACCATATTCTCACAGCAGTCTGGGCACTTTGAGTGTGGCTGCAAGTCAGGCTGCTAGTCTGGGTAATTATGAGAATTTTCGAAGCGTTGAAATCGTGAAAACTTTCACATAAATCTCTTTGCTAAAGCGTGCTGAAAAAAGTTGTCTATTTCGAGAAAGAAAACATCGTCCTAGGCTAATGAGATCTGTATCTGTTACACAGGTATCAATCCAGCTAGTGCAGCATGGTGGACCATGGCCTCGCATCTTGCTGCACAAGACTACCTTGCGAGGTTACAAGGAGCTGCCGGGCTGCCTGGTTTTCCCCCCAGTGCAGATAGTTTACTGCCACCATATCCCGGATCGCTACTTAATCCACCGCCCTTATCCTCTCACAAATCTACCAAATGTGAGTATGTATTGAATTCTTAGGAGCATGGGGCAATCGTAAAAACCATTAAGTTCTTCAAACGAAAGGGAAAAATACTTTTATTCCATTTTTTTTCATCCTTTCACCGTTTTCGCTACAAAAGCGAATTAAAATGACAATTGCTGATTTTCATCTTCGTCACTCTACAGCTAAATCAAGTAAAAGCCACAAACCTCCCGCCAGTAGTAGTTCTGCAACGGGTAGTCTGACTAGCAGTTTGGCAATGAGTCAAGCACCAATCTCCCATCACAGTACATCCACTAGCAGTACGTCAAATTCGCAGACAAATGTTATCAGGTAAAAGCCAATTATTGAATTAGCGATTATATTAGTTTGTTATGAATTATGGAAACTAATTATACACCGTGTAATTGGCTCGATACAGAGTACCCATTACCTCAAGTACAGCAAATTTTTAAGTAATTTGAGTCAGTACATTTGATTAACAATATCTTACCATTATTTTTCCGGCCGCTACAAAGTACTACGAAGGAAGGAAGGTGATTAGTTCTCTTTTACAAATTAATATTGGATTCTAGCACTTGATGCACTGTGCAATCTTTATGACAAGTTGTTATTTTTTTTCATCAGTCAAATTCGAAACAAACGCGAGTGTCGGTGGGCGTACTGTTCAAGACGTTAAACCTATATCAAATTGATATTAAACTTATGTCTTTTCCACAGTGATCCTAGTAGCATATTAGGTGGTGTGCGACTTCCTCCTGACACAGAAATCATCAAATACACATCTAGTATAGTGGGACCCAAAATTCCGGGGACAACAAATCGAGGAAGGAAGAAAACTATCTCCCTGGACTCGCCAAGTGTTAGTGTTCATCCACCACCTCTACCTGCTATAAGCGCACATCAAACCAATAGTTCCACCTCTCTCATGCTAGAGCCAAGAAAATATAATCGAAGTGGGGTACGTGTAATATACATGAATCTTACTACGATTTCGCACTCATCGATTTCTCTCTCTTTTTATTCTCGTGACGTTTGGCACCATTTGAATCTACAATAATTTACGTTTACTTATTTTCAGAATGATTCGAATGAGTACAGAGATTCCGTTGATAGGGTAGAAGTAATAAAACTACCGGCGCACTCAACAAATGGTTCCGTACTATCAGCACCGCCAACCTATACCACGAGCAATACGAGTAATACCAGTGATACCGATGCTCCTCTTAATCTTTCGTTGAAACCATCGTCAACTTGTAGCAGCACCCCTATTACTGGGAGTCAAGCGCTTAGTCAGCTCAGCAATTTAAGTCAGTCTCTCCTAGCCTCTGACCGAACGTGTAAGTCTAATCAATAAATGTTCATTAAAGACCTCTCAATATTGAAACTTGACTTTTTAGACAAATAGAGTATGATCAATGATTATTCGAAGGAATGCTTGATTAATGCGTTTTGAACTTGATCTTGCGTGTAGCACGACGAAAGCCTGGCCCGAAACCGAGACGAGTACCGCAGAACTCGGTGCCCGTACCTGCCTCACCTAGTCCATCGCTTGCTCAGCTCTTTGCTGCTGCAGACTCACCCCAAAGGCCGAGCAGTGGCAGCGAAGAGAACGATAGTATGACAGCTCACCATAAAGATGGCCGACCTCGACATCTTGGTCGTGGCGTATCGAAACCTAAGAAGAACACAGTCGCATCCCTGTTAGCTCAAAGTAGAGCGCTCGGTATTAAACCCACACCCGCTTTAGATCCCAGCGCGCCATTAGCGCATCAGGTGTCTCTGCTTAGATCTAACATATTCGCTGCGCAGTTACATGCAAGTACAGGATTGTTGGATGAAAAGACGCAGGTACAAATAGATGTTTGTGAAGCAATTTAATTCAACTTTGAAAGATGACGTCAGATCGTTTACTTTAGAGTTAAACGTCTATATTTTTAACTTCACTAACAAATATCCAAACACGATATTGATTACTCAAGTCGTTCAATAAGCACTTAAATATTGGATTGTGAATAATTAGAATGAAATTTGTAAATGATTAATGCCCTCGCAAAGTCAGTGTCGTGCTAAAACTTGATTGTTCGTCATAGATTAACAACATTTTCACGGCACTTCCAAGCCTCATGGATGATTGTTGTTTAACATATTTAAGATGGAAATATCTACATTGTAGCCTTTGCAGGAAAAAATGAAGAATAAACTTCTGGAAGTATCAGGAGAAGAGAGCAACATGGACGTGACAAGTGAAAGTGGCAGTAATACAGATGCTGTTACGGATACTGACGACGATAACGTTGAAGGAATACCTAGTGCTAAGAAAAGAAAACTTAATCCCAGTGAAAAAGATCTACAGGCTGCGTTAGATCACGGATGGAAACGTGAAACAGTTATCAAAGGGCTTGGAAAAACAGGAGTCATTAAAGGAGACGTAACTTACTACAGTCCGTGCGGCAAAATATTTAGAAACACTCCTGAACTTCTAAAGGTGAATTAGCATTTAATGTCTTCAAAATTTTAGGCGTAGTTGCATTAGAAGATGATCCCCATTTATCTTGATTAAAGTTGAATCGTGGTCGAACGAAATTAACAATGCATCAACATTTTACAGTTTCTTGAACAGCAGAACTCCATGGAACTTACAACGGCTAATTTTTCATTCTCGTCTCGACCGCTTGTGGGTGAATTTTTGCAACCGACCATGGGCCTTGCTGAAGCTGAATTCGTAAGGCTTGGCGCACAAGAAGTTGCGAGAAGATTAGAAGAGCTGAGGGTAGCTGGCGGTCTTCGTGATGCCAGGGTAAACAATCAATACGAGAGAGATAAATTGGCTTATGCTAAGAAATTAGCGAAAGAAGAGGCTCAACGATACAAGGAGCAAGTTAGGTATGTGAAACTTGTTACATCATTTCTCTTGTATGGAAGGGTTTCGTTTCAAACGATGGATAATCAGATGTTGATGCTGTACATGGCAACTCAGCATGACTCATTTTTACATCGATACCCCGTCTAAGAGTTCCTATGTCATATTGTTTTCATTGCACAGGTTAATAAAGGAACAAGAAAAGTCTGAGAGGCAAGAAGCAGTGAGGCGGGAGCGGGAACTTAGGAACCAGCAGCTACTCGAAGTAAGTGACTTCAGAAATATTCATTATTTGTCTTATTATAACGACTATTCTCTTCTTTGGGATAAATTTCGTACTCGTCTCTCTGCCATGCGTGTCGCATGTTCTCTGTGTGCCATATTCCTTTAACCGATAGAAAATAGATGTGACAAATTTCACTTATAACAAGTCCACCATATTACCCGCTAGCTATAGTGACAGGAGAACCTAGCATGATTTACTTTTTATTTTGTTAATATTATCATTTAAGAAAATTGTGTGCCATTTTATGTTATTATTTTAACATTTAATTAATTTAAAACATCACATGACGCGTAGGGCTGGACAGATTAATAAAATACAAAGAGATGGCACTGATGTTAATGTTAAGGCTGTTCCTTAGTGTTGTGTACTTAGCAAAGCATGAGCGTTTTGCATCAAATTGCTCTCCAGAATACGTTTTACCATTCAATTATGGAGGTGATGCTCTGTGAGGATAAGCTTCGATGACAACTTGTCTAAAAGAGAACTGATTGAAATTCTTTAGAATTTTTCATTCGAATCACGAGCATAATTATTCACCGCAAGTGGTGAATCTCATTTTTTCTTTCAACAGAATCTATTCTATTTATTATATGTTATTGATCTCCTTGTTGAAAAACATTTGAGTGTGACGTGCTTAAATTACAGATTTTGGAGCTCAGTACTCAGTATTTACATGCCGAACTTATAATGCTGTAGAATAGCTTTAGGCAAAATTTCACCTAGTTCCAGCATGAAACCATAATGTTTTCTGCTTATTTCAAACATGACATAAGTTGGAATTTTCACAAGAAAATTGAAAAATTCTAAGATTTTACCTCAATGTTGCAACCTTTATACCAAAGTGCCATCTCGAAATGTACATGTTCCACTTGAACGATTGTAATATGGTGACTGAAGGATTATAAAAGATTCAAATTATCTTTCCATTTGTTAATTCATTCTTCATCAGAATTAATGAATTCTCATCACATACGTTCACCAATTATTACAATTGGTAACAACTCAGTCGCGAAGCCACATTCTAGTTAGGTAAGGCTGATACTCTTAAGAAACATGTTCATGTTCAGTGTTTTATAATTATTATTCTATTCATATATTCGATAAAACGCTCTACCTGACCGTAGTTTTCAGATCTGTATTCTAAGTTATTCAACATTATCAAGGGTATCCCTTCTGATGTCTTTGAAATCTTTGGCTTACAAGTTATGAATTGTAATCCTTCATTCCTTAGCTAAATTACCGAATCAGTAATAAACATTTACTGCGCCTTGAGAGTACACATTGCCTAGGAAAGAGCCAATATCCAGAATAGAACTCGGAATACTCGTGCACAGCTATAAGATTGCCAAGAGTACATGTGCTTCGTCCGCTTATTTTGCTGTTGTTGATTCGATAAATGAAGATGACGTTTTGAACACCACTGCAGGGGATCTTAACGCTCACAATAACTTATTACATTCCCAGGCACCATAAAAGCTGTGCTTGTAATTGTGTGTTCGATGAGACATTACCAAATTAATTGTAAGAACCTGTTTTCATTGAAATTCACGATTGCTCTGTGATTCGCAAAAGTCACATGCATAGTACCACACGTACACGTAGTGCTTGAGTGTTTACCGATAGGCTGCATTCAAGGCTTTTAAAGGCACAAGAGGTCTGTGTAAAGCTATTGCTGGGTAACAGATATATGCTTGAAGCATTCATTGTTTCCCACGAAATATTTATGTGTGTATACGTACATGTCTGTATTATTTTCGAGTAACAACGTACAGATTTGTTTACGTTATTACAAATAATTTCAAGCTACCCAAATTATTACTGACACTAAAAATTATTTAATCGTATAGATAGACATTGGATCATTTGCGGATAGTACAATTCTACCGATCAGTCTTAACCAACTGTCAAAGTTGTTATATGGATTGTCATTTAATCATCTCTCTAATGACCTCTGCCTCAAGAGTTCTATTCATCTTATCGTCTATGTTTTTTATAGAAATCTGCCTCTGGGAATCTAGTGATATCCAATAAATGGTCATGGTTATGATATCGAAACGATACAAGTAATCCTAAATTTAATGTTCAACTGCAAATTACATCACAGTAATTCTGTTAATTTTTATTGATTGTTTTGATTTTCTCACGTCTCTTCGTGGGATACAACTATGCCAAGCACAATATCAGTCTAGATAAAAACAAAGACATATGCGTAAACATTCGTTATCATGTGGAAAAATGAATGTTTCATTCATCTGAAAAAGTACTAGCTCTGTTGTCTTGAAGAGCATGAGAATCGTGTGGCTGTCTCGTGACTACTGCGAGTATGCAGAGCATGGGTGTGTGGTGTTAAAGAATTTGCTGGATAATGCCAATATAATTATGACTCGGGTACGATGCTCTTGATAATTACCGTGAACATAGCAGTAAACAATTTTGATGTAGAAGCAAGGCATACCTGCCGATGGTTTAAATATTTCATAATATTGAGGTGATAAATTGAAAATTGTATTTGCAACGAATATCAGAAGAATCTATATACGGGACGTTTAATCTGTACATTGAGAAAACTACGGTATCGTGTATTCACTTGACGAGTATTCGAATCAAAGTACAGCCTCACTCATTTTATGAATGCGGTGACCAACTCAGATTCGCCCCTAGCTGCAATGGCTTCTTTTGCCCTGCCCTATCCCACATACACATAAACAAAAAAAAAAAAATAAAAGCTGCCAGAACAAAATTAGCCTGTGGACTCACAGTAGCCACTGGCTACGGCACGAATGCAGGGTCGCAAGCGCCTAGCGTTCACGATCAAACAGAAAATGAAGATCATCCAGGAGATCGAGTGTGGAAAAAGCAAGAGTGATGTGGCACGAGAGCTCGGGTTGGCTAGCAGTACTGTTGCAACAATTTGGAAGAATCGCGAAAGTATCACAGAAAGTTGGCGAAATAGAGACGTAATGCAGATGGAAGATACTGATTTGAAAAAAGTGACGACTATCCAAGAGGTGCAACAGGTCCAGAAGCAAACGCAAAATCATGAGTTGCTGGAGGTAAGATGTCGTTACCCTGACTGTCCCTCCTGCCCTGACTTGTTCACAAAATTTCACCAACACGATATACACAAGCACAACAGTCATCAGGCATGTCACTTTTGTAATCAGTTACTGCTAAATTATGGTTTGGCTAATTTCCACTTGCATAAATTAATTTTATTTTATCCAATTATCCATAAAATTATGAGAACAATGATAAAATATCAGTAGTTATTCATATTGCTTCAGATAAATAGAAATTTCATTCGTATACGCATAAATAGAATTTATCTTTATCGCTGTACAAAGAGTATTCACGCTGACTTCTTGAAGCGATGTGGTATAAATTTGTGAATCAGTTATCTGTAGAATGGTGAAAAATCTGAAACTACACAGAGACATAATTAACTGGTACCTGACTAATGAGTTACTTTACTAATACGAGTAATGTAGACGGTGGCTTGGAATAATATGTTGAAACTTGTGAATCATTTCTTAACGTAGATCTGAGACACATATATTCATTGCTACGTGATATCACGTAAACTTTTTATTATCTATTAATTTGAAAAAATTCCCGTCCTTTTCTAATGGATGAATACTCGGCATTGGTCACAGTGACAAAGAGCCAAGCCCGATCTCGAATAATATCAAAATTTTGTAAGACAACATATTGTGTACTATATTGAACTAGGCCACGCAATGCAACAAGAAAAGATGGGAATTGTTCATCCTCTGAAATAGTAAAAACAAAACTTACCTAAGAAGTTCCTGCATTTAGAAAAATTCTCTACAAATAATCATACACAGCAACGAATGAACAAAACAATACCACACTGAGAAAAAGACTGGAGAATATATTGTCCGACACAATATTGAATTGTTGTATAATTTGATGTAATTATTCCGTGACATACGAGGTTTGAAAAAAAAATGGTGTGACATATCTGTGTTACCGATAACATGCATTATGATCCATACAATCGATGCAAAAACGTCCTCAATGATTGTAACACTTATTGTATCGGGTTATCGATACATTTTTAGAACGTATAACGCAACACAGTTTCAGAAAGCGGTTCTAAATGAGGAAGTGTTCTTTGATTGAAGTGAAACAAGAACATCGTATGTTGCGTGTATTTCGCCCTCCATGTGTAATGTGTACACATAAGTGTATCAAATTGTGGCTAGATCAACAAAACTTATTTCAGAAATGAAATAGACTTAAAATAGTAGGTACAATACAAACAGCAGCAACTCTACCCTGTGCCTAGCTTCTCCTGTCACTACATATAACAGCTAGTTATCAACCAGCATGCAATATTATATATTTTTAAATTACTTTTATCATGTACTTTACCTAATAAGTAGTGTGTTATACGATTAACATACCAGGTGGATCAAGTGATAATTCTCTTACGTATTATTAGACAAACATTGCTTGGCCCTGCATGGACGCTGTGCTTTTTTTGTACCTTGTTTCGCTGATTATTTATCAGAGACTTCTCTATATCCTGATCAGAATTTAGAACTGTCCTCACAAATTTTACGTCACTAGCAAAAGTAGTGCTACACTATAGGTAGTTCCCTTATAATGTGTCCAACGGCTCTTGAGTAGAGTCATGGTATCTTCGACGTTGCTAGGTGGCTACCCCCACATGTGAAGTAGTGACTTACAATTATTGTGTCCTCCAATTTTCTTACATCTAGGTATACCTCAATTTATATCTCAATCTATGTATGCTTGAAGTACCTATTCGATAACAAGGTAGTCGCACTATCATTAACGCAGGCGGTTTATTAATAATCAGTAATTGAGTATCCTTTTAATGATTCAGCAACTGATTACAATTATATACATTGCGTCACATGCTAATTCAATTTTTGTTTCGTATACCTTTTTAACATGACCCTTTGAGATCTAGAGTTTTACACACGTGTACTATACACGTAAAATTACAATTACAATTTAATGTTAAAAATAATCAATTTATGTATCAAATGTGTGAAACATGGTGCAACTCATTCCAGATTTGTTATCTATCATTCGAGGGATAACTTTCCTTTCGATTCACAAAAAGTTAATTTACATTCGTGAAAAGTTGACATTTTTTACTCTTACTTTTCGTTCATCTGCATCATTCAGCAGCCTCCAATAATTGAAAACCATTTTTGTCGAGATCTAAAACATTGAAAAGATTGTTTCTCTTATAAGTACAACATAAGTTCTGCTGAATAGCCATCATTTTATCATCTTCCGAATATAGATACCACCTGCAAACTTCACTCGCTATAGACTTCATTTTGGAATAAATATAAGCAGATAAATAATTGATTTGCAAGTATTTTAGACTTGATATTAATAATATCAATTTTGTGGCACTTGGTCTAATATATGTTATGTGTTACTTTCCGTAAGTAGGCATATATTATATTGAGAATTGATGACTCAATATACAAGTCAATCCACAGTTTATTTTGATTGCATGAACGAATTTTTTATAGTTATATTTTATCATATGATTTTGCGGTCCATTGAAACGGATCTTCCCTTGAATAGATGACACATCAGTAACAAAAATTTTGTGCATGGGAACTATATATGCTCGGTTTTATTCAACCCATACTTGTACTAGATAATCAATGTTGATGGGTTTTAAATTGTGACTATTATGTATGATGTATGTATTTGCTATATGGAAACATGGTGGTGCTATTTTGTACTTCACCTCACTTATATGCACGACATGGGAAGATGGGAAAGCTTCTTATACAATCCTTGAAAATGATACACGTAAATCTATCCATTAACGCAAAATATAAGCTTCCCCAGCCCCTGGATGAGTAATTTAAATTCTAGATCAAAAGTATTCGTCACTTACACATAGGTTTTTGAACTCGATGATTTTTGAACTCGAAAATGTTCTCATATACCATCGAACGTAATTAATTTATTTTTTGAACTACCGGTTTCGCTATCTTTTACTATGTCGAAACGCGTATTGTTCATTATATTTATTGGCTATTGAATATCTGGGCGGGATTCAATGTATCTTTTTCTGCATCTGTCGGTTATTAAAACTATTCCCCATTTATATGTTCGCCATATTTAAATTGAAAAGCCTCTTTATCTCATTTTATTCGCCAATTTCTCAACCAATGCAAATTGTTGGGCCAATCAACAACTTTCGGGATCTTCATCGTAATCTATCCCATGGTACGAACACCCATGTAAAAAATGAACTCATTCTATTCGCAAATTGTTTGGCCAATCAACGACTTTCGGAATGTTCATCGTAACCTATCCCATGGTACGAACGCCCATGTAAAAAATGAACTCATTCTATTCGCAAATTGTTTAGCCAATCAACGAGTTCGGACAACGGATCTTCGACACGAAGAAAACAAAGTTCCTTTCGATTTTAAAATAGTAGAAGCCACGTGATTGGACAAACGTCTATGAGGGGTTGTACTTTAATCACGTTACAAATTTCGATGCATTTTTTGATCCCATCCCCCTTATGTACACACAGTACCTAACAAAAATCAAATCCCTACCTAATAAGAATCAACTTTCGGCAAATGAATAAAATGAACGAACGTTTATAACTGTAACGTTCTTAATAACTTTCGTAATGCTTTTTAGCTCGTATAAAAATTTATGTTAACTCACATGGATTTTGATAAATTACATAGGTGTAAATATCAAAAACACTTTCTCCCGTACCATGACAAACAGTAACAAAAAGTTTAACCCCGTGCGGCCCTGAAATACAGCAAGCAATTGAAGTAGACATACGGCCCCTTATAGCGCGCTTGATACTCATATGCACATGAACATGTTTATGATATCGTATTGATGTTGCGCGACACACATCATGCATCTGTCTTCTATAATATCCATATACGTAGATCTATTTGCCCGTATTTTTTTAAATATTTCTACTTTTTGTAAAATTATTGTCGGTGTACCTTTCTGTATACGAGGATAGAGCACAAAAAATGTAGCAATATTATATATAAAATAATATACAAAATTTTCTTCTTAGCAATGCAAAACGACGTAATAATAACATTATTTTTAAAGTAGTTCAAACTACGGTTCTGGTTCACAAAGAACCGAGAGAATTTATCCGGATTTGCTACAGTAACAATTCTTAATTACTAATTATGATTACATAACATTGATTGATCATCAGTATTATGGATGTGAGTGATGTGTGTGTGGCATGTACGCAGGCGCGGAGAAAGAGACAGGAGGAGATGGAGAAGATTCGCATGGAAGAACAACAACGAAAACAGCAGGTAATATCTTACAAAATTAATAACAAATTGCCTAATTTTTGGTGAACTTCAAAGCTTTTAAAAATATATTAAACCAAAGGTCATGTTTATTTTCCTTATATAGCGTTGGCTGCTTCGTGTCGCATGCTTTTAAACTTGATTTTTCTTTAATCTCCATAGAAATCATTTTTGTTTAGGTACTGTAAAGTCTAGTAGTTGTCTACCGTCAAAAATGAATTATAGTGCAACAATGTGTAGAAGGCTCTGATGAAGTTAGTGGGACCCATTACTGTTGGGCATTCGATTCTTTTTCCTCTGATCCGACCATCGCGCGGGCCACACTGATATTCTTCAATTGAATATGTCGCTGAGCCTTTTGTTTTTCTCTTAGAGTCTAGCCTGCAGATACAAATTATCATATACTATAATGAAGAAGTAACCAATTTCATCTTTGTACCAACATTTGTATACGAGAACTGCGTATAATCACTCATATTTTGCTATATACACATTGTTGAGTCTCGCGGTTGTTCAGTGTGTTGACATCTTCGACCCATATTCTGGTATATTTTAGCAAATTACAGTATCTTTGATAAAATATGCACAGTTGAATTTTCCAAACCATGAAGACAGCGAATAATAGAACTCCTTAATTTTTATTGCAGGAGAGAGAACTAAAACGACAGCAAGCTGTGATGCTCAAAGAGCAGGTGAGTCTGATGGGGATGTGATACCAATATTATATCGTTGACTATTACAAAGTAGTTCAGTATGTGTGCAGTAGTAGAACTAGTCCATGTTATGTTCCCTACCGCTTCTGTTATTTACTGTAAATCTGACAGAAATGTCACCGTTTGAATTGAGTTTGACGTAGGTAATTTCTTCTGTACGTTGATTTTGAAAAATATTAGTCAGTTACAATGTCTGTTTGTTTTACTCATGATTGAACGGTTTTATTAAGGAAATATATAATTTTACCATACCAACCATATAAACATTAACATATTTGTTGATGTCACATAGCAGTGATGACGAATTTTATCGGATACTGCAGTTTTTCAGTACCCAAAAAGCGTGATCGGTTCAGTTGCTATATTAATTCCATTTGATTCGTTCATTCTAATCTCCATTCCACTTGTTTCATGTGATGCTGCCTTGCAATGCCTAATACCCCTTATGTTATGTATGTTGAATTCTCAATTGTAGAAACAGGTATACATATATCTACTATAAACATGGTTCAGGTATCACGTGTTCGTTAATTGGAACTTATGAAATTTCTTGTATATTCAAGCAAAGCTGATGACCACAAATTATCAAATAATCGCAGCAAAAATTATCAGATACTCTGTAGACTTATTCGTTGTACTTATTCAAATTCTGAATGCATCAGTCTTATTTAAGAAGATGATCAACAGCTTTGCATCTATACGGAGCAGTCCGCATTTTTTCAGTAGAATCACGCATCGATGAAACTGTCTGATAGAATTCTCAGACACTCAGATCAACTATACTAAATTGAGTTAAGATCCAATATTTAAAAATTTAAAAATTCGCGGTACAACCATAAGTGCAGCTAGTTGAGCACTCGTCATGTATAGAGTTTGATAGGCGGATTCAGCGTTTTCACAAAAACTCTACACTTTAATTAGTAGTGTAGAATAACTACATTTTGTAAGTAAATCACGTTTTCAGTTCTTCCGATAAATATGCATTTCATCACTGCACCGCGCAGCTGTGGAGAACATTTTGTTCTTGTATCGTATGAGATTGTTTGTTCGATGCTTATTTATAGGTATACTATCCGTACCTACTTGAAAAATTTTCATGACATTGCGGTCTGAGCTTTGTGAAATTCCAAAATAAAATAAATTCATCTAGGTCACTTATCAGACTCAACATCAATCATTGCGCAACTGCATGCATTTCATTTAATATGTAGACCACATATCATTATCAGGATTTCGTATTACCGCGGCAGAAAATGTATCAATTTGTTTTCACATCGATTATCCACTTTTCGTTGTGTATTCATTATAAAAGTCATACGTTCCCAATCTCATACACTACCATGGTTTTAAGGGCAGTATTGTATTGGCACTTCCATTTCGTTACTGTTTCATTTTACTTATGTAATTTTGTTTTTGTCTTCCACCTAAACCCATTTTTTGTTTTATTATTCTCTTGAATGTTCAATAACTAGTATACAGATACAATCGTTTAGCAAAAATATTAGTTCGAATGTTAGCGGTGGATTGAGCACTGGTGGACTGGATGTGTGTTTTGTGCCGCAGATGTACATGCAGGAGCTGAGCAAGCAGCGCGAGATGCTCTACACCGTCGAGCTGGTATGTCTCATACCTAACCGTAGCTTTGAAACAATTATCATTCCACTTACCTTAGTATTAACGTACTGCGATTTCACTAAGGGGTTGCTGAACAATATGACCTTATATTATGTATACTGCCAAAACGTTATCTGTTCGTTAACCACATTGCTTTTGCTAGTGCTTTTTTGTTACATTATTGACAATAAGCTACGAGTATAATAAAAATATACATCATGATAAAATAATCAATTCGTGTGCTGTACGAACGATTTCAATAATAATTAGTAATGACTAAAAAATGTAATTTGACCAAAAGTTGGCATCACTAATTGGTATATGCCGCGCGTATGACGAAACAATTTGATACAAGGATTTGCTTTTACTCAAATATATTTATTTGCTTCGATACATGCTAGCTCGATTTTCATTTTCTAATTTAATTACAATCATCGCTTCATTGTGTCAACTATAACTATAACATATCAAGATAATTACATGAAAGGTTGAGCTTTATGGAAAATGTGCTTTGTTGTTATTCATTTCAATTTCATTGTACAAAAAAACTATAATCGTCTGTTAAATAGCATTTTTTAACAATTATCACAAAATTAAAACAGATCCAGTTAATTTGTTAGGAAATCTAAATTCAACTCATATTTTGAAGCAACATAAGTAAATGCTCAACACAAACTTTCCCACACTAGCTTCCAAACTTCTGTCGGTTGCATACATTCATTTCAATATATTACACTTTTAATATATTTTCATATACGTTCATAAATACGTCCCACGCTTGCCGGTTATTACGTACTTAACATTTTGAAAAAAACTCAGCTCGTGCTCTAATTCGATTGGATAAGCAGTGGATGAGCATTACTGTATTGAAGCGAAAAATAGATTTTGTCACTCTGTTCTCGTCATAAGATATCTCATTTCAATGCACCAGTCAGTATTGTATATTTCAAACTGAAGGTACATGACTGTCATTACTGCCAATCGTGCAGCAGATCGTGTAACAAATAAGCACTGCTGTAAAAGTCAGTTTTGCATAATCCAGTAATTCAGCATTCGATTGACCGAATCGCCCAAAATAATATTGCAACCTTCATGCTTTTTCCACACTTAAATAATAACACAAGTTTAAATACAAGTATTTCAAGATCCATTTATCAGTAATTGCCTATTTATTTGACTGAGATATTTTATGCAATTTCCGAAACGTATATTTTCCATTAGAAGAAGATATGCGTTGTATAACATGAAAAGAGAATCAGTTCCATCAATTATCAGCCCCATCATCTTTCATCGTATCGCATTCCATTTTTGATGGATCATCAAGACATAAATATCTTCGAACAATTAATTGTTCTTCAGATTACCGAATTTGTTTAGTTGCACATCTGTGTTGCTTGGTGTTATGTGTTCTGCTTTTTCAAAATCATTTTATAGCCATGTACTTTATACATTTTCCATTGAATAGTAAAAAAAGAAAGGGGGAAAACCGACAGATATATTGTAGTTATTAAACTTACTTTTTTCGGTAGACATTTGTGTTCTCAAGTAGTTTCTACTGTCGATTTTATTTCATTCATTTCCTTGTTCTGTTTTTGGTTGTTCCAATAACTTGTTATGTCGATTATATCATAATTATTTATTTTGATCATATTTTCGGTTCATTTTTTTCACCATCTAACACGTGATCTATACATACAGTATAAACTATAAATTACCATCAGATTCGAATTATTCTCTGAGAAAAATGATGGTGCTTCTGGAGTATAAAATGCATTGATACCTTAGTTCTAGTTCTTTTTCTCAACACGACGAATTTTTTTTTTGTGCATACTTCTCATATCAGAGATCTCGTGACTAACATATTTGCAACTGTAAATCAAGCAATGTTAACTTCATTTCTCATTCATGCCTTATTTCTCGCTGACTTCATTGTCGGTAAACTAATTTATATAAAGGTCAAACTATGTGCATTCGCTTTACACGATGTCTAGAGTCATGAGTTTGCAGCATATAAACAGGACCACCTATCAACCCTCAGATCAACTATGGTTGATTGTTGAGTTATAACATGATTTGCTTTTATTCTAAAGTATGGATTATTTTATGGTATGCGATACTATGTCAATGTGAAATAGCTTTGATCCACTTCAAATTAAACTATGGGTTTGATTTACAATATTTTATCCGGTTATTACTGGAAACGTGAGTGTGAAAAGCATAGAAGTGGGTCGATACTTGAACAGAATCATCTTGGCATAGATTTTGAGAATCACGCATAGTTTTATGATACTCGTTATTGGTCAGTATTTCAGCCTTTAGATTTATTAATTGATCGTGGGTACAACAAAACTCGACTTTATACACCTCAACTACGAGCGATGTAATAGGTGTATTTTCGTTTGTGTTACAAGTTTGATTGCCCCGTTATAGTTATCATTTTGTGAATAGAAGTTCAAAAAAATGTTCCGAACTCTGCTCAACAGGGAGAAAATTTACCTCTGTTAACTTCCATTTACTTGATACTTTGATCATTTGACTATCGAGGAAAAAGTATTATAGCAGTAACTTTAACATTAACTTTTGTTTGCCATGCGAGAGTGAAATTAAACTTGTCACGGCTACGGCATTCTATAGGAAATTGTATACTGCTTATGGTTTTTTGATAAATGGTTCTTGATATATGGTTATTGATTCTTAAGAATCAGTTATAACAACTAAAATTATTCTTCCCTCCTATAATCAATGATTCGAGTGATATTCGAGCCAACTATAGGGTTTAAAACTGAATAACATTCGTAATGTCTCAGGAGAGAGAGAGGAGACGACAACATATGGCATTAGTGAGGGCGTTGGAGAATCGTAGGCGAATGGAAGAACGAGAGAAGAAGAGATTAGAAGCCCGAGCTGAACGAATCGCGAACAAAGAAAAACGTGCTGAACAAAGAAAGCTCGAAATGGAACTTATAGAACAAATTAGGAAACCTGTCGAAGATATGGAATTGACAGGTTTGAATTTTCACTTACATCTATCTTATATCTATGTCTACACGTAACAGACTGATTCCATTTTTGATATTTTTGTTTTAATTCCAGATCAAAAATCACTGCCAGAACTAAATAGGATACCAGGACTGAAATTAGCGGGCCAGGCATTTGCTGATATTGTCATGGTATTTGAATTCCTGCATAATTTTGGCGAAACGCTCGGATTTGGTGAGTTTCAACATTCCTTTCTTTGAATGGTATGGTGCTATTTGAAATTTGATTAAATTCGTCTGAACAATTATACGGACCTAGTTGAAACTACTTAGAATCTTCGATACGTATTGCAATTCATGTGTTTTGTAATTCATTGCTATCACATTTGATTGATTCGGAAGTATTGATTGAATTTGTTTGGTACCATTTTCCAATAGATATGGAGTCACTGCCAAGCCTGAAAAGTCTCCAATTAGCCCTCTTGAACGATGAAGAAGCTGAGGAAGAATTATTGTCTGTGATGACGCATCTTTTAGTTTGTGCAATAGAAGATCCCGGTATTCCACAACCGGCACGGCACACTACAGGCTTAGGACAAAGTCTACGACAAGCTGACATAACGCACGCAAATATCAGTGAAGTTTTAAGGATTTATTTATATGCAAATGCCACTGGTGAAGTGAAGGCTCTAACTGGTGTTTGTTTGGAACGAGAGAGAGACAAAAAATTTGCTGATCATCATCAAAATGGGGGGGACTACACCTCAACATGCTCTGGAAAGAATGCTCAGTTCTACGAACATTTGCATAGCAATGAGACCTGGAAGATGTCTGAAAAACTTAGGGACAAACCTTTTCTAGCTTTAAATCCAACCGAGAAAGCGCAAATGCTTGCATTTTTGTGCAACGAGTTGCTTCAAAACAAGGCTGTGATAAAACAAATTGAAGGGAGCTTAGAAACTTTAGCACAGATGAAGAAGGATAGATTTGTTCTAGATACCAAGATCAGAAAGTAAGAACTTTTCTCATAAGTTACTTCATATCATATTAGGTCAAACATTTTATCAGGAATTGATCACAATATAAGTATGTTCAGATCTCAGTACCAAGTTCTTACATTCCAGACTCAGACAATTACACAACAGAAAGGTGAGAATGGAAGCTGTTGGTGTCATAGTGAATAAGTCTGGTGATACCATCACTATAGAGAAAAAAGAAGGTGATGACGAATGTAATACAACATCAACGGCCGTTGGAACTACACCTACCTTAGACGAAATACACCAAGAGGATGAGGTCGAAGATATGTCAGAAAATGAAAGCGAAGGCACCCAACCAGAAGAGGTAATTTGAAAACGCTAATTTCCTTCCATATATTACATTTTTCAAAACAATCGAAATTATATAATCTTATCCTATTGAAGTAGTAAAGAAGTAACTTTTTAGTATAAAATATTATATAAATTCCGTTTTTCTCGTCAATTTCGAATCGATTCAAAGAATAGTAAAGATTTTGTAGAAAAGTTAGGTAATGACCAATTTCGCCTTCATTAATTCGAAACGTTGAATTGAGCAGGAAGAGGATAAGAATCTATCAGGAGAGGAGCTCGGAAAAAAGCTAGATCGACTTTTGAAGCATTCAGAAGAACAACTCCAAAAATTGAACGGTTCATCGAAACAATTACGTGCTCATGTACTAGGACAGGACAGGTACTGGCGAAGATACTGGGAATTACCGTGCGCGGGTGGTATTTACATCGAGGCAATGGAAAGTGCAGAACCAGAAATACTAGACGTGCAAGCGATTTTAGATGCAAATTATAAACCTCCAGATGTGGATACCACGACGCAGATAGCGAGTACAACAGAGGAAACAAAAGATCTTGATAATGAGTTCGTAAAGCCAACAATGACAGATGATAAACCTAGCTCCGAGAAAATTGAGAATATCAACATCAAATCTGAAGAGTATAAAGTTAAAATGGAAGTGGACGAAGTTAGCTGTAAAACAGAATTTCAGAATTCTGTAAAGGACGAAGTAGCGAGTGTGAAGATTGAAGTTAAAACCAATACAGACAGTATTAAATCTGATGCAAAAACAAATGTCACATCTGAAGAGATTAAACAAGAGACTGAAGGAAAAACTGTTGATGTTTGTAGCAAAGGGTTGAAAAATGAAGAAAATTGTACAGACGAAGAAATGACAAGCTCTGCTACAAAAAAAACTATGGAAGACAAGAACGTTGAGACTATACCAAATGGAGAAAAATGTAATCACGTGAATAACTCGCATTACTCAAACGGCAAAGAATTGAATGGAACTTTCATTTGTGGTGAGTTTGAAGTTAAATATGCCTTCGAAAAACACAAATGTTATAAACACTTATAATTGCATCTCACAGCACTTGAAATTCTGTATAGAATATAGTCGCATTATAATTTTATCTACTTTCCATCTGTATACTTCGAATTTGTATCATTGACAACTAATTATTATCATCAATACAATTTTAGGTGGAAATACTGAGCCTGTTTGGTTTTCCATTTTTCCTCGGGAAACTTGTGATACGCCAGGTTCGTGCACAAAGACAATTTTTGGGATAGCTGAGACAACGGAACTCAGAATACCAGTATTTCCTCCGCCTTCTAGCCCACCTTATGACAGGTGTGACAGCCCAGCACCTCTGGTGCTTACGCAGGATGAAGCTGCTCAACTAGAACATTTAAAAGTCCACGGATTGCCCCCAGCTGGTGATCCAAAACCTGTTCCCGAAGGTGAAATATTCCGACAGAACACAATGGCTTAGTGTTTGTCACTGTACATTTCTCTCTTGAGTAGACTTCATTTTTTCGCAATATGGCTTAGTCATATTTGTCACTGTACTCATCTCTTGTGTAGCCTTCATTTTTCGCACCATGTTGTAACAATTGTTTTCAATAACGATTGTATTTCTTAACTAGAACTCCGATACGGTTGGTGGAGGGTATCAGATGTCGATACGTTCCAAGCATTATTGGAGAATCTTCACTCTCGGGGTGTACGTGAAAAAGAACTGAAGCGCACAACTTGGGCAGTGATGGAATCTTTCCTAGCTATAACTGGCAAAATTCATGTTGACCCTGGTAATACTGGAGCTACGAATTTACAAGTGGATGGAGACGAATCACAGTTTCCTACTCCAAGACCGGATAAGCCTGACGATTGGAGCGAACAAGTAGCTTTACGCGTTGATGCTCAGCTATTAGAACAAGTTGAAGCACTCGAGGATAAAGTTGCAAATGCGAGCATGCAAGTTAAAGGGTGGAAACTTCCACCAAGATCTGGCACGGACGAAGCTGATGAATTGGAGAAAATTAATGAAATGGACCAAGTCAGTGCTGTTGAGCAAGCTAGACAAAGGTTACTATCGTTAGAGGCCGCAATCGAGAGGAGGTATCTAAAACCGCCCCTTGGTATCTGGTAAGTCACATAGCGCACAAAATCATGTATTTGATTGATTTTCAGAATATTTGAGAATCAGCAGATTAACATTACCCTTTACCGTATTATTATTCTATCCAATTGATCAAATCCGATAAAAAACTTAATCCTTATTGAGAAAAGAACGCAAGCTCCGCGTTGTGTTAGATTTTCAAAGCATGAGCAGTTTTGTTGACCATCAAATTAGTATACCATAATGTTCCACATTGCAGCACCGGAGACCCAAATCTTACAGCTCTGAAAGCAGAGCAGGCAGCTGCAACAAATGCAAATGTCAGCAACTCAGATTCAAATGCTCTCGGGCCACCACCTATTGAGGAAACCACCCCGCGGGGTCTCAATAACTGGCGAGAGGCTACTGCTAGGGCGCATACGTCGGCACAGCTGGCAATGGCGCTGTACATGTTGGAGGCAAGCATCGCCTGGGACAAAAGCATCATGAAGGCAGTGAGTCTAACACCAGCTAGAAACTCGGTCTGCATCATGCTGCGAAACCGCTGCGTCTCACTCAAAGCTACCACTCAATACAATCAGCTATTGACTACTACTCAGGCCTCTGTGGGTATTCGCACTAACTTACTAACCGAATTCTCTTTTCATTCTTTCTTTCTTCTACCTTGAAGGGCATCCGAAGTCAGTGTAATAACACTTGAACTTGCATTGTATATCAATGATCCGATATGTGAGAAAATTTAAAAAAAATATGGAGACTTTGAGTAGGAAGAGTATTCGCATACCCACTAAGGCTTAATGTTTCTGACTTCTCATCCGGTGTGCAATGAAAACCTTTGTACAAGTGGTTCTTTGGCATGATAAATTCATGTTCCTAATTTCACGAGGGTGGAGGTAATAGATGTTTATTTTCATTTTGACTTGATTGGAAACTTGTTTGCGTATTACATTGGGTATCCGAAATATTCAAATTCCTTAAAGTCTTCATGTATTTAAAACATATTCGGATACCTGAAATATTTGCCTACTCATACTAAAAATCTACGGAAATTTTTTTACAAATTACAGTATACATGTTACGAATACTTTAAAGTCCTATTTATCTCATTCAATGTCAAAAATACCAGTGGCGTGATATAAAAGCTATGATTTTACGTCATCTTATATTTTTAGCCTGGTTCACAATAGCGTGTACCATATCCATATCATCAACGTAAATACGACAAATAGGAGATCAATCAAGCCTATGGACATGTATTCTTACGGATATGTTACATGTTATTGTTAACTAGCCTTCCTATCCATAAAGTTACATTTCAATAAAAGCTTTTCTCATACCAGAATATTTTCAGTGCAAATATTTTGAAAGTCTAGAGCTTTTTCATTCGTAATCAACCATGCTTTGTTTCTTTCGAGCCACTTTATTCATTCTTGTTATATATGCTTGCTGGTGTTAAGATTATAAACCTCTCACAGAAACGATCAGCATGGCTTTTTTTTTTATAGAATCCAATGAATTTGACTTTTCACATGATGTTTTGATCAATTTATATCAGACGGACATTATCCTGTTGATATACTTTTACTTGCTGTGGCTTGCCATTTTTTAGCTCTGTCTATGCAAGTATAAGAACGAACAATACGATTTTCCGATGTTACAAAAAGTAATCAGGAAAGTGGAATCCAAAAAACATGTATGACACATTATATTGCAAGCAAGCGTTATTTTCAGATTCGGTGTATTCAAATGTGTATACTGTATCATAAAAGTTACATCACGCTGATAATCATGTTAATCCTGCCTAGGTATCATACATAACCAAGGTTAACATTCATTCACGCAATTATCTAAACATCCTGCTTCGAAACCTATAGAAAAAATAACAATGGAGGCTAAGAGTTTCTACTGGTCAAACCACAGACAACACATCAAACTTTTAAGAATAATAGCATGAATTTTTGGCTAACAACGCAGTGCTGAATTTATGTGCCTTATTTCATTTTTTTTTTACGATTTCATAATGTAGTTTGATTGCATATGATCTGTTACCAAGTCCTCCAGAATTATTTTAATTTTTTTTCTGGAATTCATGTACCTACGTATTGTCGCTAACTATTACTAGTTTGCATTCCTCTTTAGATTTGTATATAATTTAAATTTATGTATAAGAGTCTTCTTTCCCTTACTCCAGCTCATCTGGTGCAGAATCCATAATTTATGACTCACTTGTACTTTAATTCGGGACCTACTTTTTTTAAATTATTTTTAAAATAAAATTCCAATCGATTAGACTGTCAACTTATAATGATTTAATTGAACGTGCATTAATATCTCATGCATATAATATAAAGTCGCAATTTTTGAACTTACTGTGTTACTTGGAGTCATCACATTCGCTTTTTTGTCCATAATTAATGCTGAAACTGCGACCTGAG
Source organism: Athalia circularis (assembly GCA_963978495.1). Classification (NCBI taxonomy): domain Eukaryota; kingdom Metazoa; phylum Arthropoda; class Insecta; order Hymenoptera; family Athaliidae; genus Athalia; species Athalia circularis. The sequence continues at coordinate 14,231,270 of OZ021698.1, read as the reverse complement.
ATTAGTTTGATATTTGCTTACCCTTGTATTGCCTCAAACATAAACTAATGTTAGAGGATAAAATTCATGCGCTAATTTGTGTGATCTCAAAGCAACTGATTCAAAACTTCAGACCTAACATCCTTTAATCACTTTGAGCACCTAAATGTTGTCACTGCCATATTGACCTTTCATTGTACTAATTTTTATAATGTGGATTTCTATTGATTAATTTTTGCTGAAATCTTTTTTGCTCTGAAACGAATATGAATCTCAGACTTTCACAATATCTCATTAATTTTTCAATCAAAACTTACGAAACAGTCTGTGATTAATGTGAATGTTAATGAAATTTCGAGACTGCATTCCAGTTCATTCAACCTAGTTTTCAGTATTGCCTATAATGCTCAGCATGTCAGCTTGCTTATAATGCAGTATTAAAGAGCGTTTCGATAATTTCAGATTGTGCTGATTATCATTTATTTTCCCAAATCATTGATCATCTCATATTTTTTTCAATATTTTCAGAATATCAAATTCATCCGCTTTCTCGTTAATATCATTCGAAGTACTCATCTCCCACCATGTTAAATAAATATTTTTGTTGAAACCATAGATCACTCAATTTAAGTCTTCAAAATAGTCAGTTTGATTTAGGTCCCACATTTCACGGAAGCGCTATATTTCACGAAACATCCAGCTCTTATGCTGTGTATGCATAGCCATTAAATATACTTATGTTGCATAAGACTCGGAAATAATAGAACTCGCTACGTATATATATTTAACCAGCACAATCTTGAATAGGGGAAAAACTATCCATGTGCATGTTTCTGATCTTTGAGTTTATTTCTCGTTTTCAGAACTGCCAGTTCTGTCATAGTGGTGACAATGAAGACAAACTACTGCTGTGTGATGGCTGTGATCGTGGATACCATACTTACTGCTTCCGTCCAAAAATGGAAAACATTCCTGATGGTGACTGGTAGGTACCCTCAGTATAAAAATTGCACTTATGACGATGTTAGAAAGTCTATGTCCGAACATGTAAAAGGTTTTTGCCACATGATTCATCCTGTGATTAGCTTGTCTGCAGTGATCTGAGTGCATCGATGTTTCAGGTACTGCCATGAGTGTATGAACAAAGCAACGGGTGAAAGAAACTGCTTGGTATGTGGTAAAAGAATGGGAAAAAATTTAGTCCTGTGCGAATTGTGCCCCAGAGCTTACCACACCGACTGCCACAATCCTGTTATGCCTAAGGTGAGGCAATGAAAAAATTGATCTATCTGTAATTGAACTACTAGCTACTCAAAAGTATGTTGAAATAATGAAATAATTGGGCAATGGGACTCACATTAGTTTTTCTTTTAATAGGTGCCTCGAGGAAAATGGTATTGTTCCAACTGTCACAGCAAACAACCAAAAAAACGCAACAGCAGTCGAAGAAGCCATGCCAAGGGGGCAACAAGGGATAGTGAAAGTTCCGACCATCCTCCAACTAGGTATAATACTTGATTAACAAATCCAAAGTATAGAAAGCACTTGGATAATAGGTAGAAAAATATTCCATTGCTTTTTCAGTCCAACTCCGTCAACAGCTTCAAACACTCATGTCGAAGATGTCAGTTCGTCCGAACCACCAACGCCAACAGCATCACCTCGCAAGGAAGGCAATAGCAGAGCACTGACGAAAAAGCAGCAACGAGAATTGGCACCATGTAAAATTTTACTAGAACAATTAGAACAACAGGATGAAGCGTGGCCTTTTTTATTGCCAGTAAACACAAAACAGTTTCCAACATATAAGAAAATTATTAAGACTCCAATGGATCTCAGTACCATTAAGAAAAAATTACAGGACTGTGCGTAAGTTAAGATATTTTTCATTCACGTCATAACTAAAGGACTCTGTTTGACGCTTGCTTCAAAATGATGCCAAATAATACCAGCAATCGTATATAAGACAAATAGGCAAACCAAGTGCATAGCACCATGATTACAACAATATCTACCTATTTTCAACCAGCTTATAAGTATTTTGAAGTTCCATACCATATGTATCTTCACCTTGCCAGTTTAACTCTCGATAGACTATGCCCATAAAACAACTGATTGGCAACTACTACGATACGTGTCAAACGCTCTTTTTCACCAAGTTTACTCGATTTATAGCCTCATAAGTACACTTCCATCGAATATTTATGAGACAATTGTTGCCTAGTTTAAAAAAATCAACAAGATAAAACGAAACTGATCTTTTAATTAGTTGATGAGGTGAAAATTGAATCAAGTTTCGTTGGATATACAAATAAAATCCTAATGAAATTATTTGTTTTTATTTCAGATACAAATCAAGAGAAGAATTTTGCATTGATGTCAGGCAAATGTTCATAAACTGCGAAGTATTCAACGAAGATGATAGTCCTGTGGGCAAAGCTGGACATGGTATGCGTAGCTTTTTTGAAATGCGTTGGACAGAGATAACCGGAGTGCCACCTCCTCCACCACCCACGCATAGCTGAGGCTCAGCTCGCTCGCGCAATAACTGTAACAGTTTTGCACATTTCTATTACTAGTCCAATGTAAGGTTTCACCAAATGTATAATTACATTATCTATCGTCCAGATATCTATGATCGTTTCGTAATATTGTTATTACAAATTGTGCGCTCTTGTAAAATTCTTGTAATATTAACAAAACAAAAAAAAATGATAATATTAGGTATGTATGTAGATGACAACTTTACGAATATTTAAGAATCTTATTTAATCGTAATTTTACACGGATAATCGAGGTTCAACAAACTTATTGGATCTACTCACGATCCCCTCATGGTACGCAGACTCGATCCCAGTGCGAAAGTCAGATCTCACAAATCATGTTTTCATCAGCTGAATGCATAGTGAAATGTGTTCTATGCGCTTGTTTTAAGTACATATTTATACCACAGACTCACTATCAATTGGTCATCGTCAATTATAATCAATCGGAAGTTAATATAATTGTGAAATCTTCAGGATCCATGAATACCGCACTTGAGACTTTAAAATTCACGTTCGATGATATTTCACTTTCATTTGTATGCATATTAGTCAGCGGTGATGAACAATGTTAACGATGCATAATGTCTTCACAGATTATGAACTGTAGATTGTGGCCAATATCAAGCTTCATGTCGAATTTCATATCGCAATTGAGGAATATTTCCGCTAGAAGATGCATTCTATTAAATATTATTTTTTTCAACAGACTGCGACGATATTTCCACACGGTCTACGATCTAGTACGGTATTAGTTTTTCTGTACGAAGCAGAGTTTCTTGAATCTTTTTGCGTAAAACAGTTAAAAATTGTTGAGACTAATTTCATCGCGATGTGTTCGTATTTTGTTGCACATTATCTTTTCTCCGTGTTGTGGGGTTTCAAATGGAAAATCCTTTGCGCGCTCATTCATATACAGTATTTATGAATTCGAATGTATAATATGTTGCAGGTTGTGTGGAGCGTCAATACTTTATTAATTTCTTAAAGAGTTGATGTAATTTTATCAAAGCTGATGTATCGAGCGTCACTTCTTTAGAGTATTTTCTCTTCATTATCTAATTTGAAGAGAAATGTTGGAAAAATTCTTTGTCCCAATAAACACTCTATCAGAAAATGGTTTGCTTGCCTGAAAGTCTCTGACGTTTCTTTTAATTCGTCAACTTCATCTCATAATTCACACTTACCGGATAAAAAGTACAGTTGCTCTTAATTATTTTTGTTGAAGTTTTCTTGGATAAACAAAACTCATCGAATACGACGTTAGCGTCAGATCTGTTGAAAGAATTTTCTTATGCCGCAAGTTCAAAATAAGACAGAATAACCGTTCATTGTAATGACCGCTCAAACATTTAACATGGCAGATGGAGCAAAATTGAGAATACCACAATGGTCCTTGTACTTAGATTACAAAAACTCTTTGTCTAAACGGGTCTCTAATTATATTATAGGCACAAAAATACTGCAGGAATAAAAAAAATATTTTGCGAAATCATAGGTAATTACGAAATTGTATTAACTTATAGGAAAACTGTAAGATTACTATAAAAGAAATGTTAGAATAATCCAAATACACTGGTATAGAGTGTGATGCCATTCCACTATCGAGTATTTTTTTTAATTAATTTTTTTTCTCTTCTCATATACTGCATAGAGAATTCTCTGAATCGTATTTGCTTGTCAGTATTTTAAAGTTGTAAAGTAAAATTATACATAAGATGCATTCATTATGAGACTTAATAAAAATAATCCTTAATTTTAGAATATACTATGACATGTACAAGAGAAACATTTTGAATCTGGTGTCACGTAGAATTCTAAAAGTAGCTGAACAAGCATAATAATTAGTTAAGATGTGATTATACAGACCTGTTGAAACTTAAAATGGCATTAGAAGCGAGCGTGACGAGAAAATGTAATTTACATAACGAGTGAGAACCAATCTATGAATATTATGTGTTCTTGAAAAAAAAATGTTTTACGTATTTGTAAAAAGAATCACTATGTAAAGCATAATTCAAGATCATATAGTTTAAGTATCTAGCATGTGTGTGCATTTTTTTTTCAATAAAAAGAAAAAAAAACCGTAATGTATGATTTTTGTGAGATACGTTGTTACGGTAAGAACGGAATCTTAAAATGTGTTGACCTTTGATGATTCGTTTGGACAAATAGGGCATACGACAAGCCTATGCTACCGATATTCACTACCGTTATAACTAGCATTGTAAGAAGAGTGCTCCAGAAACTATTAATCGAATTCAATAAATCCTGACTTTTATCAACTTGCGCGTATTTCGTTGCACTCGATCACAAACTGCACCCATGTGATTTCTCCATACCTTTTGAATTTTTATGTTGAAGTATTGTAAAAAAATGTTTGAAAAATACTCCATTTCTGTCGTGTATCGAATGCTTATTCAAATCGCAGTAACGTCATTATAATCCGTAGATATTTACTGATGAGAAAACCACGGTAAATGTGATAGTATCGCAGTCTTGACTTCAACGATCCTATTAATAAGAGCACTCTTTTTATCAGAAGTTCTGAAAAGTGTAAAATGGTAGTGCTTGTGATACTAGATGCCTCTGATTCTATTCCAGATTCATCTTGCAGTGTATTTTCCATGTTTGTTCATCTATATCAAGATAACAAGTGCCTACTCCTTACTCTAAATCATCTGCAAGAAAAATTTCCTTCAGTTCATGTTTCAAATTCCAAATCTAAACCTCGATCGTTCTCGAAATTTATGCACTTATAACTGACATGAATAATTACTTTTCAGTCCGTGAGATGTTGATATTGAAATAGTCACATCGTATCGAGTGAATGATTTATGAAATATATGGAGCAAGTTATAATCTTTTACAATCACAATAATGACCACAATTGCGGTACGATGAATTAAAATGTATTAACCTTGTTTTGTAAGTAATCGATGTAAATTATTGTCAGTACATTAGTTGAAAAAATACAGTATTTGCACAAAAACTAATACTGCATATTGTCTATGATAAGCGATATCTATATTAGGTTCTAGTTGACGCGTTAGATATCACAGAAAAAAAATATAAATAATAAATAATTTTTTAAGGTTTAATTATTATTTAAATTATACCTCTAGTACAGTTATTGTTGGTACGATTAACGACGCTTTTTATACGAACTTTAGTTATAAATGTCACATTAACAGTTATGATAAAATGATATGCGAAAGGAGTAAGTTGAAAAAAAATGATTGTCTATAGTTATAAACAGAAGTAATGTTAAGTAGCTAATATGTGCGTGCCTAGAATTAGGCTCACAATGCTATATAAACGAATAAACAGACTTAATTATTGTATTGCTAAATGATTAATAATAAATAATAAACAAACGAAGAGATAAGAAGGTACTTATGTCTGATGAATATTTTTTTTCTCTAGGTACAATCCTTGATGGATTGCCTAACTGATAATCAAATTTCCAATCCATCGCTTTCGATACCTGTTCTTTAAGTTGATTAAAGGGGAGCATCCCTTTCCGCTCTTGCGTACTACGTGCGATTCGGAGTGGGGAGTTAAAAAAATGTAGACGGCAGTACGTGGTAGGTGATTCTGTTTTTGATATCGCCGTGCAACAGCGTGCAATGCTGTTACATATCCTGTTATTCTGATTCACGTCTGATTAGTTGTCATCCATTGCTTATTATACATTGTGGATAAATTCAGTGGGTTAAATCAACCAAGGAAATACATTATTTCGATCGGAACAAGTACTCTCCGTTTTAGGGTTACGTCGATATGAATATCTCACAAATTCAGCAGCCTGGACAGATGGGAATGGGTCAGATGCCTCAACCTAACCCTCAGATATCGCAAACTCAGCAGCAACAGCAGCAACAACAACAGCCGCAACAACAGCAACAACAACAACAACAGCAGCAACAACAGCCTCAGCAACAACAACAACCACAACAACAGCAACACACTCAAGAGAAACTAGACAATATATCAAAAGTAAAGTCTCTTGTGGGCCCGCTCAGAGACTCGCTTGCTATCGCTCTTAAATCAGCTGCTCAAACACTTCATCAAAATAGTCTAGTTGACGTTGGTACCTACAAAGGGATTGACTTACCGGTACAGTACAGGTTTGACAAAAATGCAGAAGAGTTCTACTCGATATGTGATCAGATAGAGTTACATCTGAAGACATCCATCGAATGTCTCTCGCAAAACTCAAGCTCTCTCAGGTATCTTCCAATCTCTGTTGCTCCCAATAGGACAGAGGCTGTCTCTGGACAGGATGGCCCAGCTCTAACCTATCCACAATTTCTAATGACTGTTCGCTCCCAAGTCTCCTATGTTAAGGATATTCACGATATGTTATTATCAGCTGCGCATACTATGACTCCAGGAGAATGAGGCAAAGGTTGCGATACTATTTGTGTATAAGCTACTTCAGCGGTAACTTAGACTCACACAATGTAGTACTATGCTACTCTCTCTTGGGGGCCAAAAATGAAATTTAATTTTTTCATCTTCGGGATTAATATGTATTTTGAGTTCTGGAATCTTAATCTTTTAACTAAATTGACTTATCTGTCAAATTGATCGATAATATGTCATTTTCTAGTGATGAGTTATCTAAAGCTTATATGACACAACTAGGTTCTGCATTGGCTGCCTGACTGCCAGACTTGGATCTTTCAATTACATTAGTTCTCTCAAACATGCGTCGTTATCATGAACAATATCACAATTGAGGAGTTACAGATAACAAAACATTACTTTCCTCCTGTAACGTCACTATAGCAGTACCCTTTTATTGTGATTTCCTTATCATAACTCCAACGGTTTGACACAGTGATCGTTGGATTTAATTAAAAGGCTATACGTATTAGGGAGGTATATTGTCGATAACAGTTTCAAAAGAAACATTTTGCTTTACCGAGATGGTTTTTAAATCTCTTTATTATCTATCTATCGAATTCGCAGACCAAGACCTTTTTTTTTCTCGATTTGGGGGCCGAAAATGAAATTTGATTTTTTTATCTTCGGGATTAATAAGTATTTTGAGTTCAGAAATGTCAATCTGTTAACTAAATTAACTTATCTATCAAATTGATCGAGTTATCGTCAATTATTCACTTTGAGAAGCAAAAGAATTAAGATATCTCGATCTCTTATATTTCTAAAATTTCACTTCAATTATTGAGAGTAAAATGTTTTCCACCGATATAAGTTCACAAAATAATTAGCAGAAATATTCATTTTTCAAGTGAATATGTATATGTTACACCATATTCATGTAATACATATTTACCAACGATAAAAACAAAAAAATTAAAAATAATCAATTGGTTATTAACAACTAGCCTGGTGCGAAAGAGAGAGAGAAAGAGTAAGTGAGAGAAAGAGAGAGTAAGTGAGAGAAAGAGAGAGTAAGTGAGAGAAAGAGAGAGGAAAATAAAGAAAGAGAGAGAGAGCGAATGAAAGAAAAAGAGTGGGGGAGAACAGGTGGATTTGGCCGGACATGGCACTACGCAATAAGGTACGTGTTGTGAAGGTTCTGATTGTGAGAACTCATTGAAAAAAAAAAAATAAACATTGGATAATTATCGAATGAATATATCAAAGTAGTCCTCACGAAACATTACCCCAAAAACAATAATCTATAATCTATATGATAAAGAAAAGTTTAAACAAAACAATATTTTCTGCATACGGAATCCATTTAAAAACGTTGAACACCAACGCATCCGCATCGATATTTAAAGTCAGTGGCAAGACACACACGTACCAGGTGCGTACAACTTTGCACGAAACAAAATGCAAAAAACTATTCATCGACACTTGTTTTACAACGAGAATTTTGTACAGTTGAATCTATTTGTTAATCGGATATTTATCATTTTTTAATCCTCTGTTGTCCTGTCCTCATAATTAATTTGGATATCAACGACGCAGGCTAACTCAAGCCAAAGACCAAAATTACAACTGGCTATTTTCTTTGTATTATAATACTTGCAGCGAGGGGGAAATAACTTCAACTTTTTGGGACACAATAATTTTCTAGGTCGAATTAATTCGAACTAATTCGAATCAATACGATCAATTTTAATGCAGTTTCTTCTCTTAATTTGAAATGATTTAGAATAATTCATATGCGATCGAATTATTCCTGCTCACAATTACATGAACTTCCGATAGCATATTGTAACATAATTGAACGAAATACTGGGATATTTGGAACATTTCGTTTCTCAATAGGAGAGAAAAAGATGATCGAATAATTAGTTGAAATGAAAAATTTTAAGTTTCCGAGTTTCAGAGTCTAGTAGCTTGGAGATTATAGAAATCGTGTTTATGTTCAATTTAAATTAAGCCGAAAAAAATCATTGCTGATCTCCAGAGATATCACGAATCGTCGATTTTATCGGGCGGATAAAAGTTTATTCAACATAAACGAAATTTTGTGGATCTGTTCGGATATTCGGTCTGCGTGGACATGAAAGGTACACTGCAAACAAGTATCATCGATCATTAGGTTTGAGAATAGATAATGTAAATGAAAAAAACCTTGCCAAGTACGTGAAAGAGGCTACCGAAAAATCATCTCTAACGAAAAATCATCCCTTAAACCTATCCAAATCCGAATCAATCGGTAACATGCAAGCGCATGACGTGTACTTCAACGTTAGTTTCACTCGAAATGCAATCCTAAATCGACTGAAAAAAATTGATTACAAATAATTGAACTGAAAACAGGAAACAAAATGTTGAGAATTATGAGGTAGTGGTACGCCAGTGGGATTCAAATTACAATACCTTTGAAGTCCAAATGGCATCGTAAGTTCATCAATTAATTTTTGACGATTCTAATTCTGAACCTCCAAATTTTCAGTACATTTTTTTTTCTCTTCATGCGATACGAAACTCGAGTATTCGTCCAAGCTATAGTCCGAAAAATCTTATTTTAATTTGAATTAACTCAAATTATTGCGATTAATTCTAGACAATCCGCGTTAATTTTTGACAATTGATACGTTAATTCTCAATGATTCCGGTTAATCTTCGATAATTCAAATTAATGTTTTTAATTTCCCATTAATTTATACAATTCGATTTAATTCAAATAATTCAAATTAATCCATGTTAATGCGAATTAAGCATAGACTCGATAATTGACCCATTGTAACGTCAATTCAACGAGTTATTTCCCCTTCGACTTGCAGTTTCTCACATCACAATATTATTCAAATTCTGAAGAGGTATAAAACTGCGCCCCATCAGTTTTCGTTTCGAGATATTAAATTATAAATAATTCATCATCCGTTAAATCGCATATCATGAATTTGTGCTTTAATTGGTCGATTGATAATGATCAATCAAAAAAGTATATTCGGGCCTGCGTTATACTAGAAACCTGACGAATTGCAGCCAATCTTAAAACGGTCAGTCACGAATGTTTAATTCGGTATCCGTTTGACCGAGCATATTGTGGATTTCTCGTCTTTGAGGCACCGGCAGTCTAACCACAGCAACAGAAGCGGCGACATCAGCAGCAACGTCAACGGCTTAGTGGAACATCCTCGAAGGAGAAGGAGGGAGAGCGAGAGAATTCAAGGTATTATAGCTATACAAGCGAGGATTATTATTCGCTGAGCTGAGCGAACCTGAACCCCCTGCCGCTACACGCAATAGAAAACCTAGCTCATTGTCAGTCTCAAATCGATCCGAACGATAGCTCCCTCGATTTCTTATAGCGCACGAACACAATCAACATACTTTTTGACCGCAAAAGCAAACGGATAACATTTATAGTGAACTAGTCAAGAGAGCAGGGATGTACGAAAATTGCATAGAATATATCGGAGGTAAACCCCTTTAGATTTGGATGCATTTGCATGTATAGTCTGACTTCAGAAACAGGATCCCGTCGAGTATGAATTAAGCTAGCGTTTTTTTGAAGCAAGAAGTGGAGTATTTTTAAGACCGATGCCAGGACGCTCTTCTAATGTATTTTGACCGCAGAAACACGAATCCGTCGAGCAAATTTAGCAAGTAATGTTTTTCACTAAGAAATCCTTATTTTCTCCCTTCTCGAAGCGATGAATGTGCGATAACTCGATTAATTTTATACATAAATTAATTTGAACACGATTACGCCGAGTAAATTGATCTAGAATCAGATCCCATCGAGACATCCTTGATTTTTTAATTTTTTGGAGCGATCGATTGGCGATAACTCCGTCGGTTTTATAGTTAAATTGATTTGGCTCGCAGATTCGGATTCCTGAGATCAAAATACATAAAAATATCATGGAAAAGTCGGCTATAGTCTTGGTGTTTTTTCGAGTTAAAAATCGAAGTATTTGAGGAATTGATTGCAAGACGCTTTATCCACGTAGTTTTGCGTAACGAACACGAATACACCGATTAAATAATTCTAGAATCAAATCCCATCGAGATATCCTCGATTCTTAGCTTTTTGGAGCGATAAATTGGCGAAAACTCCATCAGTTCGATAGTTAAATCATTTGGCTTGTAGATTTATATTCCTGAGATCGAAATACATGAATTTACTGCACCGTGAACGTTTTTATGATCCTTATTCAATTTTTTGTGAATTTTTCCATTCATTCCAATCGATTACCACATCTATCTTAGCTCTACTGATGCGTAGTCATATGCAGGTGACGTGACGACGTTCAAAGTCTTTTTTCATGACTCTTTTCCGATTTACCCAATTTCTTCTAATTTTTTTCAATTGTTTTTCAATCGTTTCCGGTTTTTATGCAATATGTTTCATGTTGAGCCCCGCCCCAAGGCCCTACAGGCGTCAAATCATATGCAATCCAAGTAACACTCGTTCAGATTAGTTTCAGAGTTTTTCCTGATTTCTTCCGATTTTTTTCGATTTTTTCCAGTATTTTTAATCAAACCCCGCCCGAGAACCCTGGCGAGCGCCTAATTATATGCAACTCCGCATTACATGCCTGTCATCGCCGCCATGTTGCCTAACATTAGGCGCTCGATAAAGTTAGAAATCGCGCTCGTGGCGCCATCTCTCGGATTTTTGGCACGAACTAAATATCAGTTTTGGCTCAAAATCGCGCTCGTGGCGCCATCCCACGGAATCTTCCAAAACTAATCAGTAGGTACGCCGGTATGAGAGTTCGCAAAGATTCCGTGGGATGGCGCCACGAGCGCGATTTTGAGCCAAAACTGATATTTAGTTCGTGCCAAAAATCCGAGAGATGGCGCCACGAGCGCGATTTCTAACTTTATCGAGCGCCTAATGTTAGGCAACATGGCGGCGATGACAGGCATGTAATGCGGAGTTGCATATAATTAGGCGCTCGCCAGGGTTCTCGGGCGGGGTTTGATTAAAAATACTGGAAAAAATCGAAAAAAATCGGAAAAAAATTGGAAGAAATCAGGAAAAACTCTGAAACTAATCTGAACGAGTGTTACTTGGATTGCATATGATTTGACGCCTGTAGGGCCTTGGGGCGGGGCTCAATATGAAACATATTGCATAAAAATCGTGAATAATTGAATAACAATTAGAAAAAATTACGAAAAATTCTGAAATAAATTCAAGTTAGCGTCACTTTACTCGCATATCATCCCGCGCTTGCAGGGGTTGAATTATATCCAGTAATCAATTAAAAAAGTGATTGAAAATCGTGAAAAATAGAAAAAAAATACAAAAGAATTATCAAAAAAATTAGGAAAAAATCTTTAAAAATCTCAGCTGGTTTAAGTTTGGCTGCGTATCATTAGCGACTATCAGTGACCCAGAGAGATGCAGTTATAAGTGAGGAATGAATGAAATAATTAAGAAAAAGAACGCAGAAAAAACGCGAAAAGAATTATAAAGAACCTCGACAGTGCGACAATCTTCTGTATTTCGATTAAGGAGACAAGCATCTGATTACAAAATTAAACTACGACTTAGAGCTATGTAGATATTTTGATTTTTGCGTAATTTATGGTGGAAAATCAATGGCAACTTGATTATTTAACAGGTAGATTGATTTGAATAGCATGTTCGCATTTCTGAGTTTAAAATACATAGAATAACTGGATATCGAGAAATTAGATGCTATTTTCGGCCTAGAAATAAATATAGAAATATGTCTCGAATGTGCGAACGACTGTATTCCGATGTACACCCACCTCGCAAACACAAATCCGTCGAATCGAGTGAGCTACGACTCAAAGCTGTGGAGATATTTCAATTTATCTGCTTCCGACGGTTGTAGATTGGCGATCACTTGATCGATTCAATAAATAAATCAATTCAGTGAGCAGATTCGGATTTCCGGGCTCGAAATACATATGCGGAATCAAAAGAAAATAATTTAATTGTAATTTCTAGTCCCGAAATCGAAAAAACAAGAAGACTGCAGTCTTAAATGGTCTTAGTATGATTGCTGTTTCGCGAATTCGTCATCAAATACTTTATAATTGTTTGCCGCGTTCGTATTTCAATGGAGCTTGATTTCAAAAACACGAATCCGTCGACTTAATTGAGCTACGACTTAAAGCTATCGAGATATCTAGATTCTGCTACTATTTACAGCGGAGAATTAGCTATAACTCGATCAGTCCGATAGAGAAATTCATTTAAATAGCAGGTTTGGATTCCTGAACTCAAAGTACATGATGACAATACTCTAGAAAGAACGATCTAGATTTGTAGCCACAAAATCAACTACAAAATTAAAGGCTATGAGTCTTCAAATCCCCACGATTTCTGGAACATGAAATTAAGTAATTTTCGAATCGATCGAACGTCTCTTTTCGTATGTATTATGACCTCAGGAACCGTATCTATGTCGAGAATATCAAGCTGCGTCCAACACTCATCAAGATCTCCATTTCTTCGATCCGAAAGCCGACGAAATGGCGACAGCGTGCGAAATTTGTTCCACGACGAGTGCGTAACCCAAACTTGGCAAGAGCTGTCAACGAGCAGTATCGTAAGTCACCCGGGAAGCTCTAGCGAATTTTCTGTAACATCAAACGAATATCTTAAAGTTTGTAAATTCCGGATGCTGAGAGACCCAGAAATCAACTTACCATCCTCCGTTGACGTCTCTCAATCATGCGGTTCACCAGATTTCATAATCCGTTGTCGGTTATTTTCTTTTTCGTTCAGTGTGGATCCACGTCTTGATTTGTGGGCCTGTAAGAAGGTGTAGACATCGATTTTCACGAATCAAATCTCCAAGTTGGGAATGAGGTGGCATCTTTTTCGATCAAATGTATTCGCCGTACGGCCTGCAGTATCTTCCTCCGAAGCGGTCCACGAAAGTCTGATTAACTGCCGTGTTTGAACTTGTAGATAGAAATAAGAATCAAAATCTGACAGATATTTTCCATTTCAATAATCCCGATATTCTTAAACAACACCTTACGTGCGCTCTCGCTTTGCTGTTATCGGCACGTATAATTAATCGCTATTAATCGTAGCTCTGCTTTTGGGGCGACCATTTCGATTTTCCATCAGAACTACCCACCTTCCATGAAAACGATCTCTATTAGAGATTCGTAGTTCTTGGTATACAATTCCTAGGTTGGTGATCGCCGTCCCTATGGACCATACGATGGTGGTCCATGAGATGAGTCGAACACAGGTTGCTTTTCGAATAAGATTCAAGTTGACACATTTTCAGCTGTATCTGAAGAGAAATTGAAGTGACATCGGAAAAATGCTTGTACAGAAATTATACCTTGTAGTCCTACCTTTTTTCTACCTTCTTCCTATCGAGAGGTATTTTGCTCGTTCAGCTTCGAGGTGATTATACTTATACGTTGCCCGCACGGCGCTGGGTGGCATAATATTATCTTCGCTAGGACGATCCACTTTTCAGTGCCCGTCACTTGGCGATTGTGTTTCGATCATTTTGTTCATCATACCACTTCAAACTTCAACGAACAGCATTCAACGTCTAGGAGCTGTTTGACAGCGCTAAGGTCAGCAGCCCCCAATTTTCTTGTATGATCAATTTTTTACGATGAGTATGATGCTGGGTTGCCTATAATTGGGCGCCAGGACGGAGTGTGGAAAGAAGGTGAAGCATTTAGTCAAAAATTAGTAAATAACAATTAGAATGGAGGAAAATACTCGGAGACGTGTAAGAAAATTCGTAAACCGATGATACTGCTATCGTTGCACCGTATTCAGACTTGAGCAACATGATAATACGCCGATTAAATTAATCTAGGATTAAATCCCATCGCGATATCCTCGATTTTGAACTTTTTGGAGCGATAAATTGGCGATAACTCCGTCAGTTTGATAGATAAATTAATTTGGCTCACAGATTCGAAATCCTGAGATCAAAATACATAGGAATATCATAGAAAAGTCGATAAAAAACAATGTAGATTCTCCTCTCAGATTCTCAGAAAAAACTAAGGCTATAGTCTTGGTGTTTTTTCGAGCTCAGAATCGAAGTATTTGAGGAATTAATTGCAGGACGCTTTTTCCACGTCGTTTTGCGTAACGAACACGAATACGCCGATTTAATAATTCTAGAATCAAATTCCATCGAGATATCCTTGATTTGTAACTTTTTGGAGCGATAAATTGGCGGTAACTCCGTCAGTTTGATAGATAAATTAATTTGGCTTGCAGATTCGAAATCCTGAGATCAAAATACATAGGAGTATCATAAAAAAGTCGATAAAAAAAATGTAGATTCTCCTCTCAGATTCTGAGAAATAACTAAGACTATAAGGTTCGGTGTTTTTCCGAGCTGAAAATCGGAGTATACGCAATATCAATTGCAGGATGCTATTCTAGGTAGTTTTGCGTAACGAACATCAATACTTCGATTGAATCAATCTCGAATGAAATCCCATCGAGATATCCTGGATTCTCAACTTTTTGAAGCGATAAATTGGCAATGACGCCATTAATTTCATAGTTAAATCAATTTAGTTCGCAGATTCAATAGATTCCAGGGCTTAGAATATCTAAGAACACATCATATCTTTATACATCCTCCCCAGAAAAGAAGTGAAATATTTTGGAGTAGTTTAAGCGATTATTTTTCAATGTATTGCGAACTTGTCTTTGACTATTCGTGCTATCAAAATATGCTCAACCAGGTTTCGAAAACTTTCTCGAAAGTTTCTTGGATGATTTTTAAATGATTCACTCGATTTTTTCTACCTCTACAATACAAAATAAATTTATTGATCTCACTCATGAATACATAGTTAATATAGTTATTATTGATTCATGTGATCATTATTATTGATAAAATAGGTTTATAATCATTATTAATTGTTACATCATGAATCAAATTGTTTATATTATGTTTCTTTTTATTTCAGTCTATGAGCATTGCTTGATCTATTCCTCGGACATCGTCTTCAATGCTGTCTGCAGGTGTTGCATCGTCTTTGGCAGTCTGGCAATCGAATGGAACTCGGAACAGGACATCGCAAAGTCATTTCGACGATCAACATCTTTTGATCTTCGTTCAGTTCAGATGGATCTGCAACACATGAGACATACAAGTTCTTTTTTTGCAGAGGTATGAATTGATCCATTTATTTTATTCATGAGTGCTCATTGTCAGTAGAATCCACCGTTTAGAGTCTCAAGAATATGAATTGCATCCCCTTAGAAAAGATTTTCAAAGTTCTTCTCATAAAATCAGATTACCCAATAAACTTGGTAACTTCATGCATGTTCATAATATAATTTATCGAACAAGCCAATAAGGCACATCAATAATATATTGTTATATACTTTGTTACGATTTATTATAATTCGATCATACAATAACTTATGCATCAAGTTGTACGATATAAGTCATGTATTAACCAAAAGTCATATGTTAAGGCTGCAACTTCCTGCTGCTGGTTCCGTTCCTGCCCTCTGGGTACCGGGGGAACCCGGACTCTCCCTATCCCCCTGGGGGAGTCCATCGGGTCAACGCCGGGGGTTTCCCCTGGGATAGCGCGGCCTCCCACCGCCCCCGGAGTCCCAGGGGATGTAGTCCCTGGGGGCGTAGGTCTCCATAGCTGAGACTTGCGTTTCCAGGGCCTACACTCTTCGGGGACCAAAGTCCCTGGGGACGTGTCTCCGGGGATACGGCAGTCCCAGCCGTATCTCCAGAGGCAATTACCCAGGGACTGGTCTCCGAAGAAATCCGGGAAAAGGAGGCCTCAAGCGGACGGTCGTCTCCGTGATTTCTCTAGAGAAACAGAAAACAGAGCGTCCGCTTGAGGCCTCCTTTTCCCGGATTTCTTCGGAGACCAGTCCCTGGGTAATTGCCTCTGGAGATACGGCTGGGACTGCCGTATCCCCGGAGACACGTCCCCAGGGACTTTGGTCCCCGAAGACTGTAGTCCCTGGAAACGCAAGTCTCCACTGTGGAGACCTACGCCGCCAGGGACTACATCCCCTGGGACTCCGGGGGCGGTGGGAGGCCGCGCTATCCCAGGGGAAACCCCCGGCGTTGACCCGGTGGACTCCCCCAGGGGGATAGGGAGAGTCCGGGTTCCCCCGGTGCCCAGAGGGCAGGAACGGAACCAGCAGCAGGAAGTTGCAACCTTAACATATGACTTTTGGTTAATACATGACTTATATCATAGAACTTGATGCACAACTTTTGTATGATCGAATTATAATAAATCGTAACAAAGTATATAACAATATATTATTGATGTGCCTTATTGGCTTGTTCGATAAATTATATTATGAGCATGCATGAAGTTACCAAGTTCATTGGGTAATCTGATTTTATGAGGAAAACATTGAAAATAAATAAATTAATGAATTCATACCTCTGCAAAAAAAGAACTTGTACGTCTCATGTGTTGCAGATCCATCTCGACTGGATGAGGATGAAGGGAAATTGATCGTCGGCAGCAGGGGACATCCACATGTACCTGCAATATTAATAATGACATACATTAATAATGATATACATGTATCAATATGTTATTGTTAATATTATATCATACGTATTGTGTTGAATTAATGTATATTATATTATATTATATTGTATCACATCATATTATGTTATTTTATATGGAATTATATTATTTCACACTATATTGACTGATAATTAGTTTATAACGTGTAAATGCCTGTGAAATATTGTTGAATATCATGTAACTCCTGCACATCGTGGTTAGAAGTTGAATAAATACTGCGTTGACCAATTGAAAACCGGAAAAATGAATTTGTATTGTTAGAAATGAAATGAAATTGTAAAATTCAATCTAAAATAAATGAAAAATTATGTTCAGGATATAACAACGGAGATTATTTTTCAACCGAAGATAAATTACTGAATCCTATATAGATAGATGAATTTATAGTGGTTGAATATACATAAAACTATTCAGCAATTAAGAATATTATCATGGAATAAGCACGAATATATTATCAATTATAATTGTACGAAATTCCAACGACAAAGAACATATTTAGTTCAAAGTTATGACGCATACTCTCTAAATTCAAAATACGAAAAATTTTTCATATATCCGATTCGGATTCTTGAGATCGAAACAGTTCAAAAATCTTTATTCATACGATCGTATACGAAGAGGTCCAATTTGCTTCTGGAAACTATTCAAAATTATCGGAGGTGGGCTAAAAGCTAGTCTTCATCTTTGATACGTTTCAATAATTATGATATATACCTATAGCTATTCAAAGGGTCGCATCAATATATGTACATAGGGGATGAATATTGATTGATCGGTTTGACAATCGGATCAAGATATCGCTGAGTTCGCACCAACGAAGGAATCAACTATAAATGCAACTCAAATGAGCAAGTAACGCTTCAAGAAATTTTTAAAACCGGTCAACTCGCTCTTGTGCAAGCAGAAATTAGACAGAAGACTTTCGCAACTTGTAATAATTAGGTATGTATGACATAGAATATAGCTGGGTGTATAGAGTATATCTTATTTGCAGCAATTTTCTTCTTCACAGAGAATATTGTTCAACTTCTTGGTGTAACTTTTACAGACTATTTGATTCAGCTGGTTCTTTTTTTTCTTGAATATAACGAATAGGCATGACGCGACGAAAATTAAATACACATAGATTTTCCAGTAGGTGTATCGATAATTTAGGCAAAATAAAAAGCGTGATTACTTTTTATGAACATTCAGAATTTGGGGTTGAAAACAAACCCAGGTTGATGAGCAGTGCGAGCAGCTCTAATTATTCCTGGCTCTAACACAGGAAAGATAAATTCCAAGAAAGTTTTGTCCGGACGATCGCGCGTGCGCAATCGGTTTTCGATAATTTCATGAAGGCAGAGTTACACCAACGTTGTATACATTTATACGTATCGACGTAAAAGATGAGACACTATACACCCTATAATCAAGTACAGCCGACAGATAATTTCCTATATAGCCTTAGTAATTTCTCAAAAGGTGGATAAAAGAATCTGCGATTTATTTGATCAAGTTTTCGATAATATTCCAATGTAATTTGATCTCAGAAATCCAAATCCGCCAGCCAAATTAATTTATCTATCAGACTGACGGAGTTATCGCCAATTTATCGCTCCAAAAAGTTACAAATCGAGGATATGTCGATGGGATTTTATTCTAGAATTATTCAATCAGCGTATTCAATTCGTTACGCAAAGCTACGTGGAAAAAGCGTCCTGCAATTAATTTTTCAAATACTTCGATTTTTAGCTCGAAAAACCACCAAGACTATAGCCTTAGTTCTTTCTCAAAATCTGAGAGGAAAATCTACATTTTTTTTTATCGACTTTTCTATGATATTCCTATGTATTTTGATCTCAGGATTTCGAATCTGCAAGCCAAATTAATTTATCTATCAAACTGACGGAGTTATCGCCAATTTTTCGCTCCGAAAAGTTACAAATCGAGGATATCTCGATGGGATTTGATTCTAGAATTATTAAATCGGCGTATTCGTGTTCGTTACGCAAAACTACGTGGAAAAAGCGTCCTGCAATCAATTCCTCAAATATTTCAATTTTTAACTCGAAAAAACACCAAGACTATAGCCTTAGTTTTTTCTCAGAAACCGAGAGAAAGATCTACATTTTTTTTCGCCGACTTTTCCATGATATTTTTATGTATTTTGATCTCAGGAATCCGAATCTGCGAGCCAAATCAATTTAACTATAAAACCGACGGAGTTATCGCCAATCGATCGCTCCAAAAAATTAAAAAATCAAGGATATCTCGATGGGATTTGATTCTAGATCAATTTACTCGGCGTAATCGTGTTCAAATTAATTTATGTATAAAATTAATCGAGTTATCGCACATTCATCGCTTCGAGAAGGGAGAAAATACGGATTTCTTAGTGAAAAACATTACTTGCTAAATTTGCTCGACGGATTCGTGTATCTGCGGTCAAAATACATTAGAAGAGCGTCCTGGCATCGGTCTTAAAAATACTTTACATCTTGCTTCAAAATAACGCTAGCTTAATTCATACTCGACGGGATCCTGTTTCTGAAGTCAGACTATACACGCAAATGCTTCCAAATCTAGAGGGGTTCGTGCGCTATAAGAAATCGAGGGAGCTATCGTTCGGATCGATTTGAGACTGACAATGAGCTAGGTTTTCTGTTGCGTGTAGCGGCAGGGGGTTCAGGTTCGCTCAGCTCAGCGAATAATAATCTTCGCTTGTATAGCTATAATACCTTGAATTCTCTCGCTCTTCCTCCTTCTCCTTCGAGGATGTTCCACTTAGCCGTTGACGTTGTTGCTGCTGATGTCGCCGCTTCTGTTGCTGTGGTTAGACTGCCGTTGCCTCAAAGACGAGAAATCCACAATATGCTCGGTCAAACGGATACCGAATTAAACATTCGTGACTGACCGTTTTAAGATTGGCTGCAATTCGTCAGGTTTCTAGTATAACGCAGGCCCGAATATACTTTTTCGATTAATCATTATCAATCGACCAATTAAAGCACAAATTCATTATATGCAATTTAACGGATGATGAATTATTTATAATTTAATATCTCGAAACGAAAACTGATGGGGCGCAGTTTTATACCTCTTCAGAATTTGAATAACATTGTGATGTGAGAAACTGCAAGTCGAAGGGGAAATAACTCGTTGAATTGACGTTACAATGGGTCAATTATCGAGTCTATGCTTAATTCGCATTAACATGGATTAATCTGAATTATTTGAATTAAATCGAATTGTTTAAATTAATGGGAAATTAAATAAAATAACCTAAATTATCGAAGATTAACCGGAATCATTGAGAATTAACATATCAATTGTCAAAAATTAACGCGGATTGTCTAGAATTAATCGCAATAATTTGAATTAATTTAAATTAAAATAAGATTTTTTGGACTATAGCCTGGACGAATACTCGAGTTTCGTATCGCATGAAGAGAAAAAAAAATGTACTGAAAATTTGGAGGTTCAGAGGTATTGTAATTTGAATCCCACTGGCGTACCACTACCTCCTAATTCTCAACATTTTGTTTCCTGTTTTCAGTTCAATTATTTGTAATCAATTTTTTTCAGTCGATTTAGGATTGCATTTCGAGTGAAAGTAACGTTGAAGTACACGTCATGCGCTTGCATGTTAACGATTGATTTGGATTTGGATAGGTTTAAGGGATGATTTTTCGTTAGAGATAATTTTTCGGTAGCCTCTTTCACGTACTTGGCAAGGTTTTTTTCATTCACATTATCTATTCTCAAACCTAATGATCGATGATACTCGTTTGCAGAGTACCTTTTATGTCCACGCAGACCGAATATCCGAACAGATCCACAAAATTTCGTTTATGTTGAATAAACTTTTATCCGCCCGATAAAATCGACGATTCGTGATATCTCTGGAGGTCAGCAATGATTTTTTCGGCTTAATTTAAATTGAACATAAACACGATTTCCATAATCTCCAAGCTACTAGACTCTGAAACTGGGAAACTTAAAATTTTTCATTTCAACTAATCATTCGATCATCTTTTTCTCTCCTATTGAGAAACAAAATGTTCCAAATATCCCAGTATTTCGTTCAATCATGTTACAATATGCTATCGGAAGTTCATGTAATTGTGAGCAGGAATAATTCGATCGCATAT
The DNA here is from genome assembly GCA_963978495.1 of Athalia circularis. Classification (NCBI taxonomy): domain Eukaryota; kingdom Metazoa; phylum Arthropoda; class Insecta; order Hymenoptera; family Athaliidae; genus Athalia; species Athalia circularis. The sequence continues at coordinate 14,209,663 of OZ021698.1, read as the reverse complement.
GAATTATTCTAAATCATTTCAAATTAAGAGAACAAAATGCATTAAAATTGATCGTATTAATTCGAATTAGTTTTTTGCATTTTGTTTCGTTCAAAGTTGTACGCACCTTGTACGTGCGTGTCTTGCCACTGACTTTAAATATCGATGCGGATGCGTTGGTGTTCAACGTTTTTAAATGGATTCCGTATGCAGAAAATATTGTGTTGTTTAAACTTTTCTGTATCGTATAGATTATAGATTATTGTTTTTGGGGTAATGTTTCGTGAGGACTACTTTGATATATTCATTCGATAATTATCCAATGTTTATTTTTTTTTTAATGAGTTCTCCCAATCAGAACCTTTACAACACGTACCTTATTGCGTAGTGCCATGTCCGGCCAAATCCACCTGTTCTCCCCCACTCTTTTTCTTTCATTCGCGCTTTCTCTCTCCCTTGCTCTCTTTTTCTATCTCTCTCTCTCTCTCTTTGACAGAAGCGTTCGTTGTTCCGGAAAATGAGGAAAATCGAAAAAAAATATGTCGATCAGTTTTCTGATCTCTGAGGGTGATCTTCTGATAAGGGTGGGTTGAATTCTATAGAACAAGAAGCCAGTAAGGGATGAAATCAAGATGAAGGAAAACTATTTATACGAAAGTAAGAGGCGTTTAATTTTTTTCCAATGAAATCGTAAAAATCTAAAGACGTTTACAGCCTTTACTCTTTTTCGATAGGTACTTGAATTAAAAAATCAAATTCTTTTTTGGTGTTCAATATCATGATTTTTGAGGTCAGGAATTCGAATCTACCACTATGATCCACCAGCTAAAATAATTGGGCTATTATCTGCTTCTTGGTTCCGGGAACAAAATAAAAAGTCGTATCTTAAATGACGTTGCGGAGGTGTCAGAATTATTGCAAAACCCGAACACAGTTACAAGGCTGAATACAAAATACCGCATGGGATACACGTAAATCAAAGCTCACGGATATATTTCAGGATACGGAAGAATCATTACATGATTCTAATTAGAATGCAAGTTGTTTATGAGAGGCAGTCGGACATATCGTAACATATATAATACAATAAATTCCATTTCTTATAATAGTTCCCAATATTGTAGATCAGTTAAGATAGACTGTGCGGTAATTATACAATAAGGAGAAGGCGCATATATATTCGCGGGCTATTCGTTATCATCGTTTTTGCAAGGCAAGTCTTGTATACGTTATATATATTCTACACCCTAATTTCAAAAAGATTTTTTACATAAACTGGATAGTTCATCTATCATGAGCAATAGATATATAATAGGTAGATTAGGCAAAGCTTAGGATTCAGCATCCAAGATTTTCAAACTAACGAAAGCATTTTACTTGAAGACACCTTATAATTTTTCGCGCGGCATGAAAGTCAACATAAACGCTATTATACCACGCCCGAGTAACAAATTACCCAGAATCGCGTATAGCTGTCGGAACGCGAGGAAGAAGGGGAAAGCTCAGGGGAAGTGGGAAACGTCGGGCGTCGCGATGCCAGATTGAGTCGTGCCGGTACCTCTGAAGACGTCGCACCTTGAGGAATATCCCGAAAATTAACTTAGGTATGATCATTACGTAGATATTTCGTCCTCATAACCATCCACCTCCTCACTGTCTGTTGAAATTTAACTTACTAGCTGCCAGCTTCGACTGATTTGGCTTCGTTGACCGAACACACTGACCTTTGACACCAAAATCTAATGTAGTCGAGAGATTCAACTAGGTTACCTTACCAATTTCGATGATTGACGCACTGGGGAGACCCTGTCAACCGCTTCGACGACCTGCTCATTTGCATCTGCAGGTTACGCTTCTGTTTTTCTACTAACTTTACGATCGACAAATTCTTTTGAAAGCTTATATATACCAGCCATTCTCATCGTTCTCTGCGGATGAGTCAAATATAAAGCACAACGTACGGGCGAACAGATATTGTCGACGTACCGTAAATACTAGAAATCCAGGTCATTTAATCTCAATAGCCGCATGAATCCCTCGGGATATCCGAGAAGATGTACCAAGTATTCGGGAAACGGAAATTTCGACTCTACATAAGTACCGAATCATGGCTTCTTCTCCTTCACCCTCATAATTATTCGGTTTCGCCTCGACTGCTAAAGCTCTTCCCCTCTCAATCTCAAATGACATTTCATCCCACTCATTACAATTTTCTCCGTTTTTTCCATCAAACGCATTCGCAAAAAACGGGTTAGCTTGGCTGCACGTATAAATGAAAAGGTGTCATTGGCGAGTTTCCAATGAGTAGAGTAAATAGTTTAGTACATTAGGTAATGAGATTTTGTAATCGATATCGTCAATCTAAAACAATGTCTGAGGTCTAAATTTGGCGCCTGGCTCTTTCTTCTCCTCTACTCGTCTCTCCCGGTCTTTCCGCGCGTCGCTTGCATTACATCGAGTTCCTGTACGCGGATTATGTAACCAAGACATCTTGGGTTACTTTTTCTTGTTTTAAAATCGGCGATCGATCAAATGCTGAATCTCCTTCGATATCCATTGCCCGAATGTTCCACAACCCGTACGTCTTATATGTGGCTATATGCGATGTGGGAGAAGAAAATAATCACGAGGACTGCAGGACAGGGGCCAGGAAAATATCGCACGTCCGAGTTATTATTCCAAAAATCCCCCTCTGTATTAGCTGCGTATCGTACAAATTCGATGCCAGTAATACATACGTCAGCGATAGACATATAGTGGGCAAAGCAGGGCGTGAGAGTTTTGTGAAAATAAAAAGAGACACGGACGCGGATGTGTAAATAGTTCGCATTTATTTTTAGTAAGAAAATACGCTTCCATCGTAAGTTGCGGATCTCTCCGAGAAACCATTTCGAGAACTCGTTGGATATATCAGTATATTATATACACATCCGATTATCTATACCTGCAAGATGTCTCTGCATCCCGCTGCGCGCGGAAAGGAAATCAGCGATATTTTTAAAAAGTTACTCGATTCTCGCACTCCCCTCATCGCTTCATACCGTGTTCTCTCAACATTTTGGGACGCGCTTTCATCCGCATTACAAATAACCGGGGACAAAGCCCAACCCGGTCAAGCTTGAGTCGGCGCGAAAACAAATTTTGGCATTGCGTCTCTACGAAGACGATACCATCGGACGCCGCAAGCTGTGGATATTTTGATACTCTGCGTGTGTTGGTGAAGATGGAGGTAACGCACACGGCCAAATTATAACCACGAGACACATGCACGCATCCCTCCGTATCTCTCGGGTCGTAATTATGACTATGTCACCTCGCGGGCGGCTGCATACCAATACATACACGACGAACGGAGACTTCGCGGAAACGAAAAAAAAGGGAGACGTCGATGTCGTTATTCATTATCAGAGCAATTCCGAAAGGGACGCAGTTGCATCGACCGTCATGTGGAAGTGAACATCCAGTGGACTTTGGGAACACTGTGTTTTTAACCCTGTCGGCTCTATACTCTTCCGAAGTCCGGGACTACGAGTCGATAGTTGAGTTATAATGTCAGAAGTTATTAGCCGCTATTTCGGTCGTCTGATATATTTCTATGCCAGACAAGTGGCGCGTGGGCGATGTACGTGAAGAGTGGCTGGTTCGCCAACGGGTTGTGAAACGACATGCAATTCAAATAGTACCTATCGCGGCGAGTTTGGGCTAATTGGATGCAAGAATTGAACTCTCATAATTTTGATGATGGGTACGTTGTCGCGATATTGCAAAATTGGTTAATCCGACAGAGTTTTAAGCCAATCATGGTCGGCTCTGCTCGATTCATTTCAATACTCTGTATAGTCGTTCAGTGATATTTATATAGGCCACATTTTAACCGGTATACCATAGAGGTCGAGTCCACACTTGCGCCATTCGCATAATCGCAATTCCGTTTTAGGAGCGCGCTTCCTATCTATGATACTATAATGATACCCTGCCTGGAGTTTCGAAAAGGGAAAGGCTAATTTTTCAAATAATGATCGCGCCGATTGTTAGATATACTATTGCAGCTGCCAAAGGACAAAAATACTCGGTAGCTCGGATTCTAGCACATCGGCGACAAACGTCTCGCAATCGCAAACTCTGCATAATTTTCGTATGTTATACTCTGCATTTTATATGGTATAACATTTGCATCGATGATAAATCGTAGAGTCGAACATCCACTCGACCTAATACCGAATTTTCGATGTTTTTTCCAGCGTCATTTACGGCCGATAACAATCAGCACACGTATAATACCTTATACCCTGCTTCGCGTCGCTCCATCGCATGCACTCTGCAAGTTCTTGTTTGATGTGAGCGGAGTCAGCATCGATGTGTAGGTCCCTGTGAACATGAAGCCGTGCATGCGTAATTTGTTCGACTGCCAAGTATTAATCACCCGTTATCACCGAACAGCTGATTACGTATGAGAAATCCTGTTACCGTGTCGCGTACGGCGTACGTATGTATGTATATGTTCGGAAATCCCTCTAAAAGACTTCTCAACCTGTTTTCACCCCGTGTAGGCGGAACGCTCTCGTTGCAGGGTGTATTCAATTAACCAATGGATATCTTGTCAAATTAATGGCAGCACCGACCTCGGCCACCTAGCAAGACTTGTCGACTTCGTTCGTGGCCTAGCTAGCCTGAATCGACGTGGCGTTAGCTTATAGTCAGCTGAACCACGCTTGGCTAGTTTGCTGGTTCACGGGCGCCAAATTAGATTCGATCTATTTCCGACCGCGAAGCACAGTCGGGTGTTCCATTTTACAACTATTGGCCCGCCCACAAATCGTCCGAGTATTGACTTATACAGACAGAACCTCAGTCTCTTTTGTCTCCGTCGATTTATATTTTGAGTGGTAAAAAATTATGTGGTAAGATAGAAAATTCACTACCCAGAAAATTCAGCGAAATACGAGCAGGCGTCAATCTCGCCGGATACCGGATGATGGAGACATTATACCTGAGAATTAAAGCTGAACTCGAAAAGTTTTTAGATTTCTAGGAGTTGTTGCTTAAAATAGTTGCTTATCTCAATGCATGGTAACATATGTGTGTCCTATAGAGAACGTGTTTCATTTGCTCCACTGAACCGCTCGAACAAACACAGCGTTCCGATGTCACCTCGGTTTTCGTATTTCCAGAAAAATAAACACCAAACTTGACAGCGAAGATGTCCAGGCCGATCTTGAGCAGGCCACGTACTCGCGTCTACGGATGCAACTATGACAAGGGAGAATCTTACTACAAGCCGATGGTCGACCACCTCGATCGGAAATACAGCGGACGACCCCTTTTCTCCGAAGCAAGGTCATCTCTCGCAGATGAGATCGCCGCGCGCCGAAGCGACATCGGTAACAGCTTCAGTCGTTTTCCAAAATGGTTTTGAGCAGTGACACGCAATTTTTCTTGAATTTGTGTGACGTTGCGTTTCACAACACAATCCCGTACGTCGGCATGTGCCCTTGCACAAACTTCTAGAAAAGAACAAACGTCCAGCCTACCCCGACTATACTTCCCACACCTTCGTATAATTGATGTTATCGTCTCTGCCCTGCCTGGCCGTGTCTTCGTGCTTTTTTCCTTTTTTATTTTGTTTCCCCTGTACCTCCGTTTCATCACTCTTCTCATTTTTATGACTACTATTTCTGTTTTAATCTTTACCGTTGCACCAATTTCACCACAAACGTCGTAGTCACAGTGCTTCGCACTTAGATCAATGTAATGGAAATCGTGACTCCAGGACGCGCTGCGATAGGGTAGATTGAGATGAGAATACAATTCGCCTAATCGTTACATAGATGTTTGCTCACTCACAAAGCAGTAGATTTCTGAGGCGCGATGCATTCCAGCATTGAGCCCACATAGAATTGGGCACGTAATATTTTTACGCAAATGTTGATTCCCTTGGTCTCATCTTAGTCTCTCATCCACTGGATCATCACGCTTCTTCTGAATGTATATATACCTATAGTTTGTTGTGTTGTATAATCTATACCGTTGTCCATAATCATTGTATTATCATCTGATTGTTGTTTAATAAATTTTTGGTTTCGGAACAAATGACTTTAAATTGACTAAAGTCCAGTTTGATTTCGACGTCGCATGCCGCAGCCATATTAGCGCTTGATGTACGTATACCTAGAACCTTCTGCCTAGAATAGCTGTAGTTTTCGGTGCGCGAAGTTCATACAACTACGTACTTATAGGTAAACTCCATTCTACGGATTGTACCGTTTACCCATGATGTTTTGTTCAATGGTAACGGCATTTCTATATAAACGCGATTTAAAAATCGCACTAGAAGTAAAGTAAATTTCTGGTATTCCAAGCGAGTGTTTACTGTAGAGATTTGCTTCGATAAAACGCAGCAGTTATACGGCTATATAGGAATCTGCATCAATTAGCGAGCTCTAAGTTTGTTTACTCTCTCGGAATAGCGCCAAATGAAATTCCGCTTCGGACCGTGATCGGCTGAACGCCTCCGACACGAGTTCTTGGAAGCTGATTATATTGGAGGCTGTAGTAATAATCGGCCGCGCGACCGATTTACGATCTGCTACTTTTCCGTCTCTCCATTTCTCCATTTCGTACTACACCGCTGGACTGTGTGGAAATCCAGCGTACGACGTCTGCGAGTCGAACGCCCGTGTCTAAGTCTAAAAATGAAAAATCCCTTCTTTCCATGGAAATTATACAAAACTTCATCCACCCCCGCATAGAACTGTCGTGAATTTCTACGCATGCGAGGAATGGTTCGTTCAGATTTCGAGTTCACAGCATAATGGCTTCTTGCCACAGAATATCTGAAAATTATAGGCTAGCGATCATTTCGATCTGACCATCTAAAAGACGAATTATTATATAGTTCCGAGTTAAAACTTCGCCTTGTGGCCTTGACCTAGTTCAAAATAGCCATAGATTCCTTGCCATATATACAATGATCCACGATTAAATCTCGATGTACTTGAGATCTAAAAATGTTTAAGAAACAACGCGCGATTACTTTCCATTTTCAAGCTAAATATAGGTATAGGCATACCGGGCAGTCCTATTGCTTATATTGTAGCTTCTTTGCAGCGAGCTTATTCATCTCTGACAGAATCTACGTCGCACTCAATTTGTTTCGATCGGTTGCAGGTTCTCGCGACCTTGCTGGTTCCTGCAGCGACACCTTCGGGCGCGACCTTGACCTTGATTCCGAATTTCGTCCCCGCGCCAAACCCTCGAACGACTTCTTTGCCGAAGACGAAGACACCGTGTTCGACAGTCATGGACAAAGGACACGTCGCTCCACGGCCGGCGATAATTTCGCAAACGAGGTCCAAGCCACGACTCGTCGTTTCAAGGCTCGCGTTGCTGCCCTTGGTTACGATGAGGACCTGGAAAACAACGTGCGCCCAAAATACGAGTCGGGCACTAAGCTTTTCGATTCCTTCGGCGCGACTATGAAGTCAGAGACGGAGAGAGCCAGGTCGGCGATCGAAGATGCGGAGTCCGCATTCAAACGTCGGTCGAGGTTCGTCGGCGAGGAAGTTACCGAGGAAAGGCCGGCCATGACGAAGTGGTCCAAGTTGACAGGAATTGAGGATGACGCCCCCAGCGCAGCCGCTAACCGAGCTAAACAAACACGGGCAAGACTCAATGACCTCGAGACGGAGATGGAGGAAATCGCCGATAGGCAAGCGAAGCGCGAACAGCGCAGTGCTGCATTACGAGCGTTTGTTAACGAGAATGCGGCCGCGAGTGAAAATATTGCCTCCTTTAATATCAAGAAGGTTTCCGTTCGCTCCGAGAGGGCTGATAGGTCCGATAAACACGTATCTTTTTAAGCAACGTGTTATCTCATCGTAACATTTCGAATGGCCTTGTATCGTGAAGGCGTATCGAGTCTGTTCATCCCGCGAGGCGTGTTCGATGTATCCATAAGCACGATCGAACTTGGGGGATATCGGCGAATAAACACCTCGAACGAATTGCGTGCTAAGATCTACTCAGAATATTGCCTAGATTTATATCAAGCTCCGCCGCCTAGTCCAGTTATTTCATTTTTACATCAGTGATTCCGAATGGTAAAAATTATTTTTTTGGAATCCCTGTACCTCTGGTCGCCGCGTCATTTCTCTAACTGTTTACGTGTAATTCTTATCTCTTTTCTCGAATGTACCATTCATTATGCCAACTGTCAATAAATTACCGTTAAGTGTGTTCACCGGAATATTCAATTACCTCCACCAAAGTATACCTCTTCCAGTCCAATTGATGTAACCAATCGATTCACAAATCCGTGATTCTTTTTTCCAGCAGTTAGTTTCGACATTACTCACCTATATACGACTCTAACCGTTCTATCGATTAGTCATTCTACCATCTACACTACCTAGTTGTAACGAAGTGAATATCAAATACTTGATCCATGGAACGCTTTGGCTGTCGCAGCTGTGAATTCTGCCTAACTGCAATTCGCTAATTCGCTAACCGCTAACAAGCGCGCTTTTACTAACATTTCAGGAACCCGGGGCTTGGCAGAGTCCCGCAATAACTCGTTCGATGACCTGGACTTGGTTTACGACAAGTGCGGCCGCCCCGTCCCCGGGGATAATTTCGAAGATGACTTCGTCGGGACACATAGACGATTCAAGGAACGAGCTGCGGCAGCATTCGATTCCGACCTGGCGGAACTCCGGCGCAAACGAAAAGACGTGCAGGTAATCACCAACTTCGTAACAAGTGAAAACCTTTCCAGTCACAGCAACTTTGAAACAACTGGAATATAATTTTCTATTCACAGGACAGAATGTTCGATATGGTCGATATAAACGCAGAAATAGAACGAGCGAAATCTACTTTGGAGGCAGCTGACTGCGCCTTTCAACGTCATGCCACCAAGTTCGACAACGAGGACCTCGGCGAGATGACGATGACACAAAAATTCAACCGGAATGGAAAAATGATGGATGCAGAGGTAGAAGTGAAACCAAAACCCAACGGCCCGTTCAAGTGGTCGCAGGTCTGCCAAGCCGACGATGATATACCCCTTATGTCCGTTAGGGCTAGAAAAGCTAGGATCAATTCGCTGATAACCGATATCACGACTACCAATCCCTCTTACGAAACTAGGGATCTCCAAGTCATAGGAAAGTCGGTGGAAAAAGGTGACAAGAGAAAGAAGAGCGTTTCGTTTTAGCAATATATACGTATAAGTATAGACATAAAGAGTGGAAATTCATCGCTCATGCCCGTTTGTTATCCATTTATGAGAAATCCAATAGTAAACAATTCAATTCAACCCTCATCAAACACCCGCTCTACATTTCCTACCCTTTCGACGAGCAAACTTTCATCGTCGCTCCAACCGTAAGCAGTTGCAGCGACAACTGTTGTGGTTGAGAAAATTAAACCAAAAATGTATAGTAACGTAGGCTTGTTGGCATCACTGTTCGCTCAGCCAAAAATTGCGAGTGAGATAATAAAAATCGAAGAAACCTCCTTGTATGTGTTTTATTTTATTGGCAGTCTGCACTTTACCTACCCTTAACCTTGGCCTGACGATATACGTTAGGATGAAAATCGTAGTCGAAATTAATTGCGGATCGATAAACCAGATCAAGCCGTCAACGGTCAAGTTTCGAAATAGTGATCGGAATATCGATCAAATGTTACGCCAGATCCTCTGTTGCCAGCATCGAATCGTACAAAAGTTTTCTATAATGACCGACGGTAATTTGCGTCACGAAATTCCACAGATAGCATTGAAATTGATTTGCCGCAGAAGAATTTGCTCGTGATAATTGTAAGCTACCAAAATAAAAGGAAAGCCGAAAAAGAACAAGGAAATTAGTGGTGTCAAAATAATTTCAGGCGCTGAACACTTCCCAATACGTTGCTGCATTTTCTCGTTGTGTTCGTGTGGAAGGGAAAGAAAGGACTCGGCTTTGTGGCCAGGGTTCCGGTCCGTAAGAAAACTTTTGAAACTTCGGAAATGACATCGCAACACCGATACCGCCTTCGCCTTTGCATATACCTACATTGAAATAATAAAGCAAGAATGGCTGCTTTCCGTTCTCCTGCTGAATCGAGGCGATATACGGGCAGCCCCTATAACCCTGCCCTCAACACCGGCCCTTCAAATCCAACGATAAACGCGGCGCGAAAACACTACATCGCCGGATCGACATCGCGATATTTTATAGACCGTCGGTACCGGCCTTAACAATTTCAATCGCGTTCCGATAATTACAGAACAGAGTTTTCGCAGAATAAATCCGGGGATGAGTGTTTGTCGATCGTTCGATGCACGTATTCGTTGGTCGATCGACGTATGCGTAATATAGATCACTCCAAGTCTGCCAAGTGTGGCAGTGATGATTACAGCAAGTTGTGCGTGCCAGACGATTCTCCACCCCCAACCCCCGCGAATTTTTCAGAAGATATTTGCCCGAAGCATGCGGGCGATTCTTTTACGGAGGTGTTTAAGAGGGGATGGAAGATAGGAAGGGGGTAACTGAATCGTTGTAAGCTAAAATAAAAGCGTAGGAGAGGAAGGACGAGGGAATAGTGGTATCGGCAAGTGGTCGAAGAGAAGTCGAAGCGAAAGAGTGTTTCTCGTTAGACGGTCTACACAGGTGTTTCGTACGGTCGGGAGTAAACTACAGGTAACAGGGATCTATGGTTCTCGGTGTTACCCGCGTCATCGATAGCCGTGCATTAATAGTACCGTCGATCAATATTACCGCGCCGTATCTATAGGTGAAAAAATTCACGTATCGCGATAATGTCAGTTCAGGGACATATAGTGCCAACGATCCATGGAGTCTTGATTCTCGTCCGTCGGGAATCCGCGGTCGTGTGATTAAATTCTACTATAACCGCACCCTGGTTCCCAAATGATCGCGATAATTACAACACACGAACTCGTTGGATTCCGTCGTGATAGTGCTACGAATATGGCGATAGTGAATAAGGAATTTGAGGTTTTTTAAAATGCGCAAGTCTTTCGATCATCGCTTGCATTTCAGAAATTCGGTCTTTTTGGAAATTGAGGCATTAACCCCTTCGACTACAGATCTCTCTGGTACCCGCTTGTTATACTCAAACTTCTGGTGCTTGTTCGAACCTATGTGCAGTCTAAGCGTAAGATTAATTCTCACTTAGTCCGCTGATTAGTGGCATAGTTTAATTAAAGAAAAGATACCTCAGCTCAGCCTAGATGGTGGTTCGTCCATCATCGATGTCATCTATTTTCAACCTCGCTCAGCACCGGTTCGTCATTCGAACGAGTCTGTCCGTGGGGCCACTCAGGTTTCAGGGCTAAAAGATGTCGCATCCTGTAGAATCGCTGACACCTCAAAATTAATCAAAGCTACACTTGATCTCAAGGAAAGAGATCAATACCGCGGCTATCCCACGCCTCCGAAAAGCTTACACTTGGCAAGGCCCGAACAAAGCGAATGAACATTGACAACTTTCTCTCATTCTACCATTGAGGCAGTGAATCAGCGCTGCATGTCGATTTCACGAGAAATTATTGACAAGCAACATTTAAACATATACCCAATACAAACCACTGCTATAATCGCGACGTAAATTAGCCATGACCGTGATGCGTTTCATATGCGGACTTGCTACCGAGTAGTTGTTGATGGAATGAAGAAAATAATTCTAGTCTCAGCCATCAAAATCTCTTTGAAGATCGAACGACGATGTCCAACATTTTCCTATAACCAAGCGTTTAAATCTCGAAGAGCAACAAAGTCCAAAATTTGTTGACACGGTGCTTCGGCATGTCGCGTGTAAGACACTCGAGGGTATCGCTGCATTCGGACGCTGAGATATACCTATGTACGCGACCGGGTAATCTCGACCGCAAAGTCCCAATGTAGAATACCGGTTGATGGAATTTCTCGAAAACAATAGACCTCGGAACGATACCGCGTTGAACAACGCAAGGATCTCGGGCGACTAGAAATGAAGCTATAAAATTGGTTATCGATCGCGGTCCAAATTCAGTTATTAACGCGCACCTTGGACAATTTCACAGGTCAAGACACGATCAGGCTTCTTTGATATGGGTTGTATCGTCAAAGGAATGAATTTCAGGAACCACCAAAATGTGGGATGATGAGCCACCAGCGTGGGGAGTTGACGACGACACCCCCGCGGCCGATGGAACCCCAGGAGCTGAAGGGGAAGCTGCGGCTGAGCCTGCGCCTGTCATTTTGCCGGCAGATCGCGAGAAGGCACCTAAGCCGCACTATACCTTACACTGGGTACGACCGTTGATACTCTGCTACGACTATCTTTACGATTACAGGTGAGTACCGCAGAGTTTCGTTTTCGCAAACCAATGACTCATTCGATTTACTATTCACGTTGAAGAAAAAACTATTACGACGATGTGATCGACTACTTGGATAAGAGACAGAGGGGAATTTGGCGCGAAACCCCCAGAGCTCAGGAATGGTCGGAACGAGCCCTGCGAACATATTATTCGAAGATTCAGCCGAAGAGCCCCAAGCACTCAGCTGATATGCACTACTGGATGACCAAATTTGCCGAACCCTCGAGGCACTACAGCTACCACACTCGCGCCTATTATAGTCTTAAGTATCAGAAGATCCTTTAGGAGGATTTTATTATATTTATGTATCACTGTCGCCCACGCTGCAGGGATGCACACGCAACATTGGCACAACAGAAGCCTCTCTTCTCCCGGATAATTCGTTATTTGTCCATCTCCGCATTCTTCATAGTTTTGTAAAAGTTATTCCTATGCAAAAAAAAAAAAAAAAAAAAAAAAAAAAAAAAAACAACAACTTTGGTACATCACAATCGTTGAAACGATCGATGAGCGAAGATTCAGGTTACGTGAAATATTGCGCTGTTTAACATCAAGCACCGAGTAAAATTTCGAGGCCTTCGAACGTGGGTGGGCAGTCGTCGTTCCGCCTTACATCCATTTATAAGGGAATATTTGTTTGCCGAATGTTTCTCTCAAGGGAAAGTATTTACGCAAACGAAAACGCAGCATTCATCTGTCAATTTCAATATTCATACAACTCGTGTTAATTGATTCTAATTATTAATCAGCGGATATGTAGTAGTAAATAAATTCGCAAAAAATTCGTGGAAACCGAACTGATTGTCACCTTTCCCACAATCGATGGATAATGCGTTATCCTTGACTAAATATTATAAAGACACATATATAAATAAAATACTTAATTGTTATATACGAGAGCTTATATTCGTTTTTTACCCCTCGACGACGTTGAAAAATACAAGGATATATACATAAAACTCTATACCCAAGCGAATTGAACCGAAGTCATTTTCAACGGGTATAATAATCTCAACACTTGATTGTAGTGTGATTTAACACACAAATGATTTTTCTTTTTTTGTCAGTATATATCTGTATGCATATATATCTGTATGTGTATATAATAATTGATCAATGTTCATTATAATAACTAGATGACAAATATATTTTCAATAGACGCAGGGCAACCAAACTTTCAGTTTCTTATGATCGTCATGTGCACAGATAATATTACCTATATGAGCCGGTGGCTCAGTTTTCCAGGTAACTCTATATAATTACAATTACAATCGTACTTACAAATAATTATACAGAGAAAAAACGGCAGTTTGTGTTCCGATTAAATTATCAAAACTCAAACCACGCCGCGGTGTATAACCGTGGGGAGATAACAACGTTATACAGTATACCTATGTATAGTATATTATAATGGTAGATGATCTCATTATTGCGCGTCTTATGTATCGAGGTGAAATATTCGTGAGGTATGTATCGTAACATCATTAGATACAAACCATGTTTCTGCGTCAAATTTCTATAAAATATTAAAAAAACTATAATTTAAATATTAGCCGCACGTGCGCAGCCCAAGGTATACGACATAGGTACGTACGTATGTCGCACCATATACATATGTATGTGATTCTGTTCGGAGCACACGGTACAGGATTTGTTTTATTACTCTTCGCAAGCATCGCCGGTAAACTTATATAGAGGTACTCAAATTTCATTGAATCCGTTGAACGTAAATCTGACACGGTGCGTCGATGGCCTAGAACATCATAGTCGGCACTGATTGACAATCTGTTTGGAAGAGCTGGGTTGAAAGAGATATGAAGGGAGTGCAGAGCGAACTCTATGACTGACACGATTCAAAGGATAACAATGAAACCGGAAGATCAGTAGCCCGTCGATCGAGGCCGTCTCTTATTTTTCGTTCTGCGCCCAAAGGAAGAAGACTCGGTATACGTTCACATTCCATGTCATTAATTCTGTTACTTTTTCATTGACACCCCCCGTCAGAATGTATAGAAAATTTGTTAACGAGACGCAGCAGCAATAGTATATCAGTGTTGCGCAGTTTTCAATTGATATATCTATTATTATATCGACGGTAATCATTTCAACTTTTCAGTTCATTTGGTACAAGTTTAGTCGGTGCAAATTACGGAGCGTTCGGAACGTGACTACAATACGTCTTTGTCTGAAACTCGGTGATGAAATTATGAAGTGAAATGATGGGAAGTGCAAATTACTCAAGCAACAGGAATATCATAGTTTGCGATGAGTGCAATAGGCCAATATCAAGGTAATATGTGGGAGTATAGGTAATATGTGGGAGTACAGGTAATGTTTCATCGTCTAGATAAGTAATACCCATGTGGATTTTTGGTATACACCAGATTTAGGTTGAAGAAAGAACAGTAGACTAAAAGAGAGCTGGAACGAAAGAAGATGATAAGAACCGGCGCGATAACTGACAGAAAGCGAATGTTTCTTTGATTTAATGATTACGATAACCGATGAGTGGATTTTCAAGTTTTTATGCGTTTATTACTCCAATATATTATTCAGATCTTTCTGAGTAGATGAAATAATCCATCCAGTTATTATAGCAAATACTATGTACCGTGACATGGACAACAAGACCGAACTATATATATTATGTATATTTGTAAAACTTATAGGCATCCGATAAAACCAGTTTCAATCTGTCCGGTTGAAACGTTTCACAGATCAATAGGGTTCATATAAGTGTGATCTATGTATGCCGCCTACTACTGAATTCGATACATTTTCAAACCTGAATCGAAAGCGTAAGTCAGTTTGGCGTACTTTCTATCACAAAAAATTAAGCCAGAAACAATTGGAAGGGTAACATCGATGGCCACTTGTGGAAGATAATACCGCATACTTGTGAATCTGTGTAGAAACATCTTATTTAGTAGAATAATTGAAAAACAAAGAGTACGTTGTTAATAAGTGTTAAATGGCGGCATCGAACTTCGTCAATTCGCATATCCTCCGGTATTGTATTTGCGAGTTATTTGTTTATTTATGTATTTTTTAAATGTATTTATTGCTTTAAAATTTTTCTTTCATATATAACACCCGGTACCCTTCATATCTCGTATCGGTATAACATTATTATTGTAAGTATGATATATTATAAATGGTATATAATGTATTTCTTTCTTATCTTGACGTAATTATACAGGCCAAATCACAATTTTTTCGTTTCGCTTTTTTTCTTTTCATCACATATTCTATGTAATATG
This sequence comes from Athalia circularis, assembly GCA_963978495.1. Classification (NCBI taxonomy): domain Eukaryota; kingdom Metazoa; phylum Arthropoda; class Insecta; order Hymenoptera; family Athaliidae; genus Athalia; species Athalia circularis. Next base: position 14,194,057 of record OZ021698.1, on the reverse strand, counting down.
TCTAATACATTAATTGATAATAATAACTCACATTAAATTTGCTTCAGCGATTGAATTTCTTTATTGTTATCATCTAATATCCTCGATGATTCAAGTAGTAGAGTATAATGTAATCTTCGATTTAGTAGATCAATTATTTAATAATGAGCAAGAAATGAACAGATGTATTGTGTTAGGAAAGGCGATATACATATATGATATCATACGATATAATATAATATAATATAATATAATATAATATAATATAATATAATATAATATACTGTAACATTCATGTATGTGTAAGTGCTCTAATTAACTAGGTATAGCCGAAAAGTATTGGCGCAGTAATAATGAGCGTTAATTTGGTCATCTCACGACGCCTGGACAGCGTAAGTTTATAGTAATATTAGAATAAGTTTCACAAAGGTTAGATATCGATTTATTAAGTGTCAAGTGATAACGAGAAAATGTCTACGAGCAACGACAGAACAAAGTCAAACTTACGCCCAATATTTTTTTTATTCTACAATCTTAGAGTGTAGTACCTATTATTCGTAATATTTTACCTGGTAGAAGGCGGAACGCTCTCAAGATACGGTATAATCTATGATAACACTCCGAAAAATAATAACCGCCTATTTATTCTGACGATGATGATAATGGTGAGGATGATGATGATGACGATGATGATGATGATGATGATGATGATGATGATGATGATGATGATGATGATGATGATGATGACGATGATGATGATGACGATTATGATAATGATAATGATGACGACGATGACGATGATAATAGTTCTAATTATAATAACTGTACATTGCTAACTTTTCACATATTTGTTGGCAACGCACTTTTAGCATTTTTACAGTAATAATCAGCGCTACACAAATGACATCGGCTTAGGTTCTTTAGGTCAGTATTTCTATTCAATCAGTATTTTTTCATCTATCACACACAACCGCAGAGGAAAACAAAAATAAATTTTAACTGCACGCGTCTGGCAATCTTCTTACCATAATATGAGTTTGTTCCATATACTTTTTTTTTTAGACACCACCAGAGCTCGCTCACGTTTTCAGAATGTGATTTGGATTGAGAAATGTTTCATGATTTTCGTTGTCCTCTATGTGTACCTCTCGCAAGAAGCGACAGCGGCGCGATCATAATCACCCAGGAGGAAACATGGAAATTGTTTGGAAGTTCGTAAAACGTTTAGGTGATACGGGTGAGCAACGCGGGATCCTATTGCAAGACCATAGTGTGATCAAATTTTTATATTGGAATTGTTGCCAAAAATTCTATAATGTGAAAAAAATTGATTCATCGTCTCTCGAGTTAGGATAACTTTAAAAATTATTCGGAACATCGAGATAAATAGAAATTTTACTTTTCACTTCATATTTCCGAGACTGATCATTTTTACTTGGCCTGAATTTAAGTATCTGTGAATTCGAGTACCGAAGATGCCTAACACAAAAACAATTAGCCTGTGTCCCGTAATTAGTTCGTTCGAGTAATTCCGAAATGAATTCAAGTGAAAAGGATTTGCGATCCTCTTCGTCGAGTCGGCTAATTTTATATGTAATTATATCTTATGGTCACAAAACCCATTGCCGATTTCGTACGCAGAAGCAACCTTGAAGCACCGAGCTTCTCGGAAGGCATGGATTTGGGCGACAGGGCGCGTGAAAAGCTCGCTCGAATCATTTCAAAACTAACGATAAGCTAGTCTCTGGTTGGTGGTAAATTACGGCATGTTCCGAAGCAACGACCGGAAGCAAGACAAAATATTGGTGGTTACGTTATCGGGTACATATACACACGCGGAGCCTCATGATCGAGAACATAGGCACCATTTGGATCCATGATTGGATGAAAAATATATTTTAAATTTACGTTATCCAAATCCCGGTCGATACTTTTGACATTGCTGCGGAACTCTTCTCGCAGTACGTATACCCCGTTTTGATTCATATTTATCGAGATTATTTTGCTTCTCGTCAGAGCGGGACAGAGCGACTGGACCATCTAGCTAGCGGCAAACGCCGTACGGTGCAAGCGCCGTGGGCCCAGAAGTCCTCCCGGACGGTCGGGCCCGACCCAACTCCGACATACATTTGTACGTACCTACGCGGGAACGGCGACCCGACAAGTCAAAGTAACAGTGTATAGAGAAATGCAAGAAGAGGAAGATAAGTTTTGAAAATGAGCGACACAAAGAAATGATTATCTTTTATAATTCGTATATCATTCATCAATTGCCGTTTGAGGAACTTGGAAGATCAGCGTTTGGAAGCGAGAAAATAATTTTGATCGCTAACTATCGTTAGTTTTCTTGTCCATAACATTTATTAATAACGTGTAAGGATTGAATTAGAGATGTGGAGATGTACCGCCGACACGTGGATATTATATTTTTAATATTATTATCCGGAAGCCATTTTACAAAAATCATGATGCGCTCACCAGCGTAACCGTTTTCTGTGCGTACCAAACAACGCTTGAAGCTTTCATATTTACGGAGGGAAATGCAAAAACGGAGATGGAATAGAATTATAGAAGAATTTCAAGAACAAGAAGAAGTTAGAGCAGGGGGCAAAGGTTCTTACCCCTCTGCGTTGGTTTCAACTTATCGGGATGACTGGGTGCCACTGGGCCTGGCTCCGGACGCGGGTCGCAGTTAGCCGCGCGATCTTGTCGGGCCCGAGCACTCACTGGGCCTGCGGATCGCACTGCAACAGCCGTACTATGGACGGATCGCTCTTCGCGCCCTCAATAAATTCGTCTAACGATAGTTTTCCGTCTTTGTTTTTATCCATTTGCCGGAAAATCTTGTCCGTTCTTTTCTCCGGCGTCGATTCATCCTCCGGCATCTTCATCACGGTGCCTACCATTTTGTAGATCGCCTAAAATCATTACGCGAATTATATGATAATCGAGCTTTTCACTGTCCGGTCGTGGTGATAAATTCAACGATAAATGGCACGCACTCTTTCATTCTGTTCTCGCATTTTAATTTCTTACCGTCACTATTTCCAGCATCTCTTGCCGCGAGATGTATCCGTTACCGTCGAGGTCGTACATGCCGAATGCCCATTTCAGTTTCTGTTCAAGCTTACCACGGGATGTGACGCTCAGGGCGCAAAGAAACTCCCGAAAGTCGATAGTTCCATCCCCGTTCGCATCGAACGTCCTAAACACGTGTTCTGCAAACTGATCATACACATTCAAATCCTTAGATTATATAGCCGCAAATCGACGAATACAAGGAGTCAACTACAACGCCCGCAGCCACGATCAACGACCCAATCTTTTGTAAAGTCGTCCGTCGCGCGTAATAAATTATGTAAATTTATGTAATAATTTCCTTTACAATTGTTCAAATTCGTTATTTCTATGCACTAGCAATATCTTTATGCGATATTCAAGTAATACCTTCGATGCGTCGCCATACGGAAAGAAGTTGCCGTAAATTTTTTTGAACTCCTCCACACTCAGATGCCCACTCGGGCAATCCTTGAAGAAACCTTTGTACCATTCTTGGATTTCGGCATCTGTAAAAAAATTCAGGTAGACGATGAATATCTAGTCAAAAAAACGCTGCATGAATGAAAATTATCCACAAAAATAAGTTGTACATCTCACCCGAAAACTCGGTGTTTTGTCTGAGGTCTTCCAACACTTCCGGCTTGAGTTTGCTGTTTTGTTTTCCCATCGTCGATGGCCTCTGAGCCCGCCTAACGTTGCAGGATCGTCAATTGCGCGTTAAATACCTATTAGCTAATCTACTATCCTACTAGCAAAGTATTGCGCTGGCGGCGTGGTGACTGGCAACCCACACCAGTCAGGCCTGGAAAAAAGTAAAAATTTCATTAAAAATGGGAAAGAAAAATACTGCAGTGATGCGCTAATTTACGATTGGATCGTCGTTATTGGAGGGCCGGTATATTCCCACCAATTTTTTATTACCGGTATTCATTATCTTTGTTTAGCCAAAGGGTGGATTGGGGCGTCAATTCGATTTCGTTAGGGCCTCGTGTAAATCGACGAGAAATCAAACGAACACACGACTATCTACCTTCACGGTCGACCGAATATGATTCGGGATTTCAGACTTTTTTTCTGCCCACCGGCGTAATTTAATTTTTCAACTTAATAAATTGCTATCTCCGCCAAGAAGACATACACATCGTCGCCATTCGTCACACACATTCACGTTCACAATCACCCAGTACAATCACACTACAGTGGCAAAACAAAACACACGCAGCTACATTTCGTTCACATTGCCTGAAACAGAAGAAATCAAGCCAAGGGTTAATGATGATCCATTCGTAGAGCATAAAAGGATTTATTGTAATAATGATGCTGGTGTTGAAAATCGTGATGATGATGATAATGATGATGATGACGATGACGATGATGATGACGATGATGATGACGATGATGATGACGATGATAATGACGATGACGGTGACGAGTACACATGATTATATGTATATTTAAATGCGAAAAGTATTTGTATAAACTGCATATATAAACAACATAGATGTATATACATGTGTGTATTTCGTATATGAATTTAAATATGTGTGTGCGGGGTGTGTGTGCGTGTACGTATAGTTTCTATATATATATATATTTATATATGTAAGCATGCTAATGGCAAAGAATACGAATGCATGTATAGTTGGCTATTGCTATTTATATAAGTACAACAATTCTGTATATTTCTTAATAATCATTACGATGCATGGTAGTACAGAATTTATACATGTTATATATTAGGCATATAAAATTTATATGCGAGTGTATAATGTTAATTGCTTAATCGAATCGAATTTATCATGATCCCTAGTTTGTGTACTGCTGACATTTTATTTGTTTTTTATTGATGTATATATGTACTTTTCTATTTTCGATCGGATTAGATCGGGAGTAGTCTGAAACCAACGAAAAAGTCCGAGCGTAGCAGTCGTAATGTGATTCTGTAGTTTGTTGCTTCTGCACAGTTACACCGTGTGTAAATTTTAAAATCAATGCAACTTCCCACATATCCTGACAAAAATGGCAATCTGTACTGGGTTTTGTAAGCCGAATCCAGCAGAGTTGCACCTCTGATCAACAAAGTGGCAAGACTTATTTACAATTTCGTGATTTCGTGACACTGCAGCCGTCCTGCGGCCGCTAGATTTCATTTAATTCGACGTACCGTGCTCACTGAAATGCCAGGACTTGACCGCAAAACAGATGCGCAAATCTAGATATAGGCACGTATGTCAGGTAATATCCTTTTGTGAAGTTTCACATTGATTCGAAGTTGTGAAATTTCTTAACAGCCTACATTACGTTCGCAATAAAATCTGGAATCCTTACGTTGATTGCCTGCCAAGTCGGGACCAACTAAAGACGTATCCATTGCATTACTTCGTATTGTACTTGGTCATGGCTACGGTAATCATTGGCTATCGCCTCGTCGATATTTATGACGTCATATCGTGTAAGTTATCGTTAATGTGACATATTTACAACGTATAATGTATAATAGATTCGTGATTAACGAAAGCGTCCACACGACCTTCGATTCAGGAGGCTCTGTATAATCACGTCCATTGCGACACATGTTGCAGTTATGGAATATTTTGTCACGTTGAATCAAAACTTGGGCAAATCTCCCGCGTGTTGCCTGTCCGCCTTACGCTACTAAACTATCAAGACCTAGGGTTGTCGTCTATCCAACCCACTTTGTCTTATCCTCCGTTAATATTCGAGGAAACGATGCAATTCTACCCTGTCTATGAATCAGACCCCCCTCTTCTCGGTATCAATTCGTCGAGTTTCGATTTCGCCTGAATTAAATCGACACGACATTTTTCGTAATTTATTGCCACGATGACATATTAAATATATATAAGGTGCGATTAGAAAAATTTTGCAAAGTTTTCAATAAAACTGCGCAGAAAAGCGTGTGTGATGTAATTGATTTTGTCGCAGAGTCTACTCTCTAAGAAAAATTCGAGTTTTTTGTATTTCCGTAACTCCGCGGATCCGCCTTAATAATAACATTTTTCTCCAATTCACTTCACGAAAGTAAGAAACCGTAAAAATTTCAACCCCGAGAACTAATTGGCTGAATAAGGCCTGATCAAATAGGTATATTTCAAACTCCAAAACCGTATCAGGGATGTGAAATAGCAGTAAAGAGAAATGATAGAAGGTTGTGTACCTGCAGAGATGCGTATGGGTTTGCGCGAGCGCGTCGATCATAACCCAGGCGCGGGCGGATGGAATTATATGTGTGTATGAGTTTCCGTTGAAATTCACTCTGATGTCCATGTACGGTCGGATCAACTCGTGAAGAAGAAACATTAATCGGCGCTTAGATGATACACCGTTCGGTACGAAGGGGCGAGGTGATATGTAGCTACGCTAGTAATTGTGCTGTTGTGACATATCCGGTTCGAAACATTATAGGATCGCCAGCGCACGGACAATGCGCGAATATGCAGTACGAGTAGTTTAATAATTAATAGCATGATGATCGATTGTCGTAAGAACAGCGACGACAACTCGCGTTACATCGCAAACATTTTTTTTTTTTTCTATTACCTTTCTTCTTTCCTAATCAAAACATGCAATTGGTCGAATGCTATCACTACAATAGACACTAGTCTATGTTTTTGCTTATTTTTTTCTAGATACTAAGAATTTCAGATGACGTGAGCCTTGATAATTTTATTCGCTCTACAGTGATTAGGAGGTGAAATTTAATGTGACAAGTATAGTGTGTAGACTGTAGAGTGAGTTTGAAATTCCACCAGCTACAAAAAGTGTTCGTTTTCGAGGAAACCATGGTCGATAGCGCCTAATAAAATAATTGTGGGTGAACAGCTGTTTCGCGAATCCGATGATTTCGAATGGATTTTTGAAGGCGACGGTCGGGTTCGAAGCTCTTGCACTTTGTAAGCCGACTACCTGTCAAATAATCGTCGCCTTCTGCGGTTGCACGCCCACGTGAAACTCTCTTTATTAAATTACGTAAAAACTGCATGCGTGTGAAGTGCGTCTTTCTACTACTTTTTGTTTCCTTTCTTCTCTTCTTATCGTTAGAACTGACGAACTTTTTTTTCGTTGTCACATCCACTTCGCATATACTATTATCAGTTATATTAATAACATCATATTTCAATAATTACTGTACTATATTAATGCGCATATGATAATACTTATTAATTATTTACCGTACGTAACAACATATAAATGCTAGCTGGTGTGCAAATATCGTATTCGCCTTACATAATATTATGTTTGGTTGCATCTTATAGTATACATAATATATATACTGGAGCCGTTAATAACCGGCTGGCATATTTTCCTCCTTCTCCACTCTATCGATATCATATTGTATTTATTGCAAAACTTCTGAATCTAACAAACAAAATGATATTAAGAAATTTTGCAAGCGCGAGAAGCTTTGTGCTTGACACCAAGATATTATTAAGCTATACGACTGAGGGTATATTATGCGACGACTGCAGCGATGCGCCGAAGATGCCACCTCGGTGACTGATCGTTTCCATCACAGTAAAAATAAAAATAAAAAAGCTACAGATCGCGTACACACGGTAGAGGTACAATGGCGATTCATCTTTCAAACTGCTGTGGGTATCTATCAGAATTAAGTGCTGGGTGAGAATAAAAATCGAGAATACGTGAAAAGTGACCGCAGATGGGGGTCTTGATTTATAGGATTGATTGCTACGAGGCGGCGAAATTCCGTACCGAAATTAAAATATGGTTCTATCGTAAAATTGATGATCACAATCGAGATTCCATTTTATTTTCCAATTGTTCCTTATTGTGTAAGGAAAATAAGCACTGATTGATTTCTGATTGAAAAAACCCGTTTTTTCGCAAATCATTTCATGTAAATTGCGTACAAATCGCTTTGGTTGCTAGTCGTTGGCAGAATATATCCCCGTGTTATTTATTCATTCGCATTTTTCTTTTTCTGCGTCATACCGTAATTATAATTGTATATATCTCTGTTGGCCAATCTATGGAATGTGCGTTTAAGTTTAACATATTTCAATTAAGTTTAATTAAGTAACCGACTGAAATCGATGTAATTGTCAAAGCCTTATGATATAATGAACACCGTGATCTGTGTCCTCGTAAATGCAGTGTATGTACTTACGTGGAGAGTTTTATACGTGAATTCTGCTGCGATGCAGCTGATTTAGATCAGCCTGGAGGCTGGAAACAAATGCGATCTAGAAGATAATGATCATCGAAGACCTCGCAATTGATCGCCTACTTTTGCTATCGATAAATATTATATGTTGACCGATCAATAATTCAGACAGAATACGGTGTAGGCAGTTGACGTGAGCCTAGCTTACGAGTATTTTTTATAACAAATGGCACGTGGCATCATCCCCACGATCTTCGATATCTTATCATCCACGGTCAGATAGTTGGGATATTTATTCGTGTATATTTGTCGGCAACGTGAACGTGCTTCATATTTTTTATCAACCCATCCTGCCTCTCCGTTGATCAAGTTTTTCTTGCTCATTCGTTTCATCACAAACAACCTTGTAAAAAATTCTCCAATACAAACACAAACAAATAAACCATTTTGCATCATCCGAACAGAGCACTTGGACAGATCTGACCGTTGATGAATTTTCAACGTATAAGGTAATTGGGGAGGGGGGCCAGGAAAGAAGGCCAATTTTCAAGATTTGCTTACACAAGAGCTGAGATATTGATGCAATTCTGGCTGTCATACGCACAGATATTGGAAAATCTATGACTCGTACAAAAGGATCTCCGTAAAATCTGACGGTCGGCTTCCATAGTGAAATTTTAATTATTGGTCATCTCCCCCGGAATTACCCTATACATGTATATGCCTAAATTCGAGCCATACGTAGCGACTTATGATGATATTGAAATGTTATTGGTATTATTGTGGAGCGATTTATCTTATCTCGTTGATGAGAAACGTGATTAAGGGGCCAGCATCTTGGAGAGCTCTTCGTCCTGCAGACACCCCTTTAAGAATTCCTCTTGCGTCAACTGTCCGTCATTGTTTTCGTCCATTTTTGCAAATATGTTCTTCGCTCGTTCCTCCGCACTGTCAGCTGGCCTGTTGCTCGAGCATGCTCCAAGCATGTCGTAAATTGCCTGAAACATATGGGTCAACAAAAGTTTGCACCGCTTCTAGACAAGGCCAACTGGAAGCCCCGAGCCCCAGAAATGTTTTTATAACGCAACGATCCCCTAGCGCTATTTCGATGCTCACAAAATTTGCAGGACTCCACTTTTGTTGCTGTTGAAAGGAATATCGCGGCGGATCGGACAGAACCCTGATTAACATTTGATCGGCGACTGCACAAGGCCGCGAGCACTTTGCAAATTTGACCAAATTTCTACCTCGTGATATTGGGGTGAAGCGGTAAAGGTATATAACCAGATAATTCGTTGTACCGATTGTGCGGAGACTTAATTCGCCAATCCACGGACCGTAATCGACCCAGTTTGCTTGCCATAATTTTTAGCTGTCAGGCTTATCATCGATTTGCCGTGCGGTGCGGTATTATCATGTCCGGTGAAATTCAACGCCCGCGCCGCTCAATCGATCCGCGAATATAAGAAATCGTATCTGAGCAAATCGGCGAACTCGTCTCGAATTAAAGATTGCCCGTTATGAATAGGTACCTAACGCGATTACGTTACGCGCGTATAACGTTAAACCGATCATCGGCACGACTGTCCGACGACTATCGAAGGACAGTCGGACTCATTGTCACCTGTAACTTGACGTTAAATATTGACGGACGAATTATCTACAATTTAGTGGAGGAGAAATTCCTTTTTTCGGGAGCATTTTTCGGTGACCTACTCGCAACTCGTTCCATGACTGTGGAAGGAACACAGTAAAACAGAAATTCGGAATCTTCCGAATTTTTTTACAACCGAAATTGTCTCTTTTCTGGCTATCCCTTATTCCTTAGATGTTCAGAAGAACGGTCTTATCAATCCGCAAAGCGCTGTACGAGTCCGCCGGACCAGCACGTGGTCACTTCGTCGATTAACTATAGAATATTATATCTGATGGACAGGTGGCGGATATCGCCCGTCTTATCGACAATGGTAATTCTATATAATCTCTCGGTCGATGACGTCAACGAGAAGGCACCTTCGAGTGAAACGGATCAGACGATTCGGTCAAGTTCCTCGACCTAATTTCACCCTGGCGACAGCGCAAGGCTCCCAGCCCCCAATCCCGAGACAAAAATTCGAACATGTTCAAATATTTATGAGTCGTATCAGCTATACTTGCACTTCCGGTTATATTTATCGATTACATCGAGGTTCACGCATTGTTTTTGCCAAGTGAAAAAGGTCGTTCCATAGACGAGTGAGGTGCGTAGACGGCCAAGTTTCTGACTTCGTCCGGAAGGAAGAAAGCGAAAAGTTGAAGGGGTTCCATGGTACGACTGGGACGAACTTGTTGTTATCGATTTCTTCGAATTATACCTAACGAGCCTGACTTCTTGCCACACGGCTGAAGCGACGAGCGAAATATCGTTACCTGTACAATCTTCGTCATTTCCTGGATGTCGATGACACCGTTTCCGTCAACGTCGTACATTCGGAAGGCCCATTTTAATTTCTCTTCCGGCGTCCCGCTAGACGTTACGTCGATCGCCAGCAAAAACTCCTGTAACACGAACATATATTATGGTTGGAAAAATCTTGCCACATAACAGGTAGATCGCTATTACGGCTCATTCATAATTATTTTGCGGAATTTCAATCTAGAGACCAGACTCCAGGCGAACTCACAGCCGGATATTTGATATGCCGGAAATCGGTTACAATATCGCACGCTTCGGTTCATCTCCGCACTCCGAAAAAGGGGAAGTTGCATTTTTCCTGCCACAGCAGCTTTACTACACACTCCCACGCCTATAGTACAGGTACTCATACGTCATAAAGGTACGTATTTATCAATCGCATACTTCGAGGGCCAGGGCTTCGATCATACGATATATGAATGCAATGTTTACTCTTCGAGGGTTCGCCGATATTTGTATACTTCGGAGACCGTCCTCAATGTATCCACGTATGTAACGCATAGTTTGAGGACCGTCAGATCTTGGTATACGGTTTTGTAGCCCTGAGTATAATTTTTCCCAAAAGTTACAACGCGGTGGTGGCTGCGTAGCAAAGATCATTTCAATAAATATGAATATATCCATCACCCCTAGTCACTCATGGGGTTAGAATAAATTCGACTAGGATTCTAACTCGGCATCCAATTAGAGGGTGGCCTCGAACTATGTAACATTGTTAATATTTATATGTATATGGTATATGCATGTGATTCGGCATACTTGGTTAACTCGAAAATCCATATTTACAATTTTCATTGTCAATACACGAGCTGGAAGAGTTCATGAGTATTATTACGGATAAGGAGCTGGTTCAGAATCATCTCTTCGGTGCCGCTCTGCTCTATATACCATGAGGCCTTTTTTGGCGGACGGTGATGCTCGGTTCTGTCAATAAAGCTAGAGAACGAATTAGATATACTTGCGTATCATCACGTAGAATTTTACAGGTAATAACTCCGGATCGATTATATTTGCTTGGAATCTGAACCGACGGAATATGATTATGCATTGTATGGAACACCAGCCAACTACCGATTGGCTGCGAGATTCAGGTATAGCCGATGAGATCGGAGGTTTCGCGGGCAGCATCCGTTGAGTTTTGCCCAGCCTCGCTAAAAGCAGCGAATAGAAGCTATAACGCGGTCGAACTAGGTCGGTCGACGCCTCAGGTAGATAGATATACGAATAGAAGGGAAGAAGAGCGGTGGAGGTGGACGTGCGCTCTACCTCTTTACTGGTCCACGTGACCCCTGGAGGGTCTCTCTTCATATTGACCCTACCAATCCTGTACCCCAGCTACACTTGGTCCGCATTGCGATCCTTAGCTCCGGTCGCAGCCCCGGGTACAGAACTTGCTACGGCCTTATTTGGATGCTACCTACGAAGATAAAAACTTACACAAGTCGACCGAGGCGCTATGTATTCTAGAGAGCACGTGCAACGCCACAATACAACACCGATAAGATCCGTCGTTTTCGAGCGAGTGACTGTGTCGCAGTGCAGCCTTCATCGTATCGACGTATCATTTCGATTTGTTTCGTTTTTCTTTTTTTTTTTTTTTTTTTTTTTTTGTTCAACGTTTAACGATTATAAAGATAGAAAATCCCACCCGGAACAACACAAAATCATTATCAATTCTCACAACGGCTTCCAAGGGTAGGTAAGGGCGAACTCCTACTTGTATATTAACATACGTCGAGACGGTGCAATTCGACAGGGTGCGATAACACACGGGTCGTAAATACATGCAGATATATTTTTAGAAATGATGGCAAGACAAGTGAAAACGCGCCGATCGAGTGATACGGTGCGTATAACTCCATACCTCGCTTCATACCTTATTCAGATTCAGGTCGAGAACACACGATGCTGCGCAGCGCGACGTGCAATAATTAATAATTCACGGTCGACGAGCTCGTACCCTGCGGCAGTGTAAGTTGTACTTCAACGACGGCCGCACCAGCTACGAAGAGAAGAGAACCTTCTGCAGTCTGGCGACATAAACTACTGCCGCTGCGAGGGCGATTCACTTAGATGCACGACGTGAACACACGATGCAGGACCTCCGATTTTGGACCCCTTCTTCAATATGAAGCAGCGGATCGTTAACTCTCATTTTCTCATTGTCGTACACGTGGTTTCATTATTATGCGCCCTTATAGATTCAACCCCGAGTTCAATTCGATTGAATCCATACTTTGTCGAAGGAGTATCGATAGAAATTAACCAGTTACCAATTCACTCGCGAGTAGAATATATAAATACATAAGCGACGGTTCAGGTTTGCGCACGTCTGATTTCGATCGTGTTACAGTGAATTGCCAATTAACGGACCAACGAAACATAGCTACAGATGTGTGTTGGCGAGAGATATTTTTGGCAAATACGCACAGGTATCGATGCGCTGCGACAGAGCTCCATGCACGCTGTATACTCAGTCAGCAGCAATAGGGGCGGCGAGTGTAATAATTATATTTGCTTCTCAACCAACTGTTATTTTTTTATCAACTCGTTTCGATATCGATTGGTCTGCAAATATAAACCGAGGCCAGTGAAGAGGGAGGACCACCGTGCAGGCGATGCGGTACAACCCCGCGCGATAAACCAAGGTTTCCCGAATTTTCCGGTCCAAATGGTTGCCTAAAAAAATTTCAAGCGCAAATTGATTCGGTGGGGGATCGAATCAAACTGCACTCGTCGGTAGGACTATCGGAGTGTAGATCTGGCAATTGAAATTAATTCACCTCGAACTATACAGCAAAGAACGAATGTTGTATCGCGTGTTTCAGCCATATACCCTTAAGACTGTCCCAGCTTCGTCGTTATAACTTGAGTTGGAGAGAAGAATCAGGAAAGAGAATATTCAACCCTTCTTGCTGGTAATCGTATACATATACTTAAACCTAGGTTAAATTTTACCGCAAACGAATGAAGAAACTTCACAATAACAATTTGAACGAATTCCATTCTCTCATTTCGAAACTATGAACAACATAGAAATTGAGGAATTTTCAAGCCGTATGAAGCTTGTTATTTTGAGCATCTCACAGCGGATCTTTACAGGGGTCGTTTCGAGTGGAGTCAGCCTTACACTGAGAGACTTTTCGTCCTAATAAATGGTAAAAATATGTCAAAGTTTAGTACGTATAGCGTTCGATAGTAGGGATCAAGTCCGGGACTATGTGCTAAAAATGCATACGATGCATACTAATGGGTAAAATTATTTATTTTTAATAAACGAAAAAGATATTTCAGTGTTTGATGTCGTCTTCCCTACTTTCAATTCGAACGTTGATAGATTTTTACCATTCGTGAGGACAAAAAGTCCCTCGGTGTAGTCGAGTACCTAACGGTGTAACATCTGCCGCAGTTCGTAGATACATCGACGAAATGATAATGACTTTGAGTTCAGATTAGGGTAACGAAGGTCACCGTCACCGAAGAAGGTTCTATTATAACAGCGTTCGCGACGACCCTGGTGTCACCCGGTATCCCGAAAATTGGACGCGATTTTTACCATTTACCGTATAATATGGTTCGCAATGAAAAACTCACAATCAGATATAACTAAATTTTTACGCGTACGTATATGTAGGCGCCAATTGACGAACTTGGACGCCGTCAAAGTTTTCCACGAGCTATTACATGATTCGCAAGTCTTTAGAAGCAGCGGCGGATAATCGGGTAGTGCAGGGCCGATGGGATTCGGCACCTGTAATCAACCGCGTATGAACAACAACGCGCTTCGATTCTCGTTCTCGTCACGTCCAGCTAATTGTCACGAATCTGGCACAACCGAACATTGCGAACTGTCGTGCAGGCTGCAGACAAAACCTGAAGCCCACCTAGACCGATTGACTGCTTACTATTCCGCCGCGAAATACAATCAGCGAAGCCAATGCCTGAGAGAGATACCACGGATCGTAATCGGGGTATTACCGCGCAATTCACGTAGCCAACCTCTTGCCAAACTATACCGCTGCATTGATTCCTCACCGTGACTTGTGCGGGCTATGCTGAGCATGCCTTTTATAGTCGCCTGTGCGTAGACGAAAGAGAATCCAACCTCGAAGAACCGCAGACTGTAATTTTTCACGAGAGAGATAGCACTCGTCGAGAACTATCTTTATTCTCCATTTTCTCTCTCTTACTGAGCGTGAATAACAGACGCGTCATCAAAGCATAACCCAAAGATCATTCGACAAATGGAAGCCGAGGAAAAATTTCGGTAATGGCTAACAAAACTCATGTAGTCAGGAGGATTTTGTGGAGTGATTTCAGTTTTCAAACGGAAATCATTGATAAAAGGAAGGAAGGTAGAGGCGGATGAAGGAATTAAACTTGCCGAATTTACTTGAAACTATATTTTACCTCAAAACGCTCGCGTATGACATTTAAATTTTTTCACTCAGGTACAAACTGTAGAAATCTCGTTTTATACGTTTGTACTTCCCCCTCTCCCCCACCCCGCCACCCTCGCTTATCCACTTTCACTCGGAACGATTCAAATATTTTTATTTTAAATTCGCAAGACTGGAAAAACACATTCGTCGGTTCAGCGATAAATAATCATGAACCGGATATTTCTGGAATAACTCGCAGCGCCGAATCGATAAATATCCAAGTTCACAAGGCAAAAGTCAATTACCGTACAGAAATTTGGGTTCTTGGAAGTCTGCGTGACGGTGCGGCTATAGAATGCCAAAATTTATAATTATGATTCACATTATAATGTAGAGGGTAATAAATAAAGCGATACAGGTTAATTAAGGGGTTGAATGCGATTTGATTTCACCCAGCTGATAACAGCGCGGTATGAGAGAATTATAAGGAAGAAATAACGAATTTCGATCAAGCAGGATTGTTATGATTGTTAGACCCTTTTCGGGCGTAGGTAGGCACGAAATCTCCTGGAAATATCCGCACAAAACTCTCCGAAGTACCGAGAACCTCGAACGGAAGGTTTGCCGGTCGCGTGTGTTGAAAACTGCTCGCAATCAGTTGCGAATAACGGATCCGGGAAAGGTTTTCTAGATACAACGATAAAATTATTAAAGTTCCAGCGCAGTCACCCCGTTACTGCTTATCGCAAAGTTCTGCCTTTCGCGCCCCAGGTGTAATCTGGTGGCTCAGCCGATTAGGCTCCTATATACCTGCGCTCTTTGGCGCACCGTCAAACTATACGTTCATATTCGCAATCACAAATCGCTGAATAATATCTGCTAAAATCTGTCAGGGTGGAGTAGGTGGCTAGTCGGATATAATACAATGTATTATACTATACATACGAGATTTAAAGTAAAGCTCACCTCGTTATATCTACAACGATTCCAGTTGGAATACCGAGCTTATTTCGTTAATCCGGAACTAACGAATCGAGTAATTCATTCTACATCGGCGAGCGACAACGTAAATCGATTCGTGCTCCTGCCGTTTGGAAACAGACTTTGCCTTCTTGAGATGTGCAGCGAGCGTTGATGCTGCGCTGTTGTATTCGCTGGTATTAATCCGGACATTGAAATCAGCTGACCTGCAGACGATAGAGATTTTGAGTTAAGATTTTTGGTTGCAAAAAAAAGCGGACGGTGAGCCTGAACGAATCATCGCGATTATGTGAGGAGAACTTTCAATTATCGTTGAAGATTGAAACAAACATTATGAGATAGACAGCTGAGGCTGAGGGACGATCGATGGTAATATCGACGTCCAGTGACGTCATGCTCGCCAAGTGGAGATTGAGGGCTATCCCCCCTTTCGACACCCGACTCATCAGTTCTCCGGTTATGAATATATATAGACTATCTTCCTTGCCGCATAAACGGAGTCATATCGAAGGATGATCGACCAGGAAAAATAATGGTGTGGCTCCGATCCCCGTTCGATAATATCACTCGTTTCCAGCGGTGATTAGCGAAGGGCATCGTCAAGTTCTTTTGCCACTATTATCAGCGGAATACCCATGCAGTATCTTTGTCACCATTTTGAAGAATCGGCTTCAAAAACGTCAAATCTGTACAAGCGAAAAACGTGCCAGATTTGTGCACCGCGGCTTCGATCGGCGACTGCGGAAAATTCGTAAACTTTAACGGTTTTGAAATTTCGGAAACAACGATGGGAGAAAATTTCCGGAGAAAAGCTCGTGAATAAAACGAATAAATTTCCTACGAAACTCGCAAGTGAAATGTTTGAGTGCGTTTTAATTCTTGATACCGGGAGATTAACACGCATTTTTACTACACTCGGATAAAAAGGAAGGTCGAAAGAAATTCCCACTTTTTACGTAAGATTTAGGCGTTGATTTCCGCGTGAACTACGCTATCGCACCGCAGCCCCATATTACGGAATACCCCAGAAGGTAACATATTTGAGAGTGGGGCTGAAATGGTCGATGGAAGGTGAAAATAAGAAAGAACAGAAGGAGGGGAGAGAGATGTAGAGTATCGAACGAATCGTTATTATCGCTATCGCGTCCACATGATTGTTCTGGCAACTGAATACGTTAAAAGCATCCGTTTGCCCATTTGCCTGTCTGTACATCCTTTCAACGCTTGACTTGGGTTACGTGCTCGGCTCTATAGTATTTTGATGCAAAACACACTTCGCGCGGGTACGAGAACAAGCGAGACGTATACGTTCGAACGTCCGCAATTAGATTATAACTCGAATGAGTTTCTGTCCTTGCAGGAGGTAACAATGTGTGATTAGTAACGTGGGCTTCTCATAACGCCATCAATTTTATTCCACAATCAGTTGGTATTCGACTGTTGAAAACGTTAAGTCGTACGACGTGTCTATTCGAAGCCACAGCCACGCTGTTCGATCTGCAGAATTCTTCACATCCGAGGCAAACGTTCGATTATTTTTTTCAAAAGGAAACAGTGACGCAAAAAAAATAATTGAATCTATAAAACGTGTCCTTAGCCAACTTGACACGAACGAATCGGTCGACCTCGCTGGCGAGGCGGATAGTCTCTTTTGTTTCACTTCCGTGTCTTTGACGACGTCGCTTCCGAGCACGAAAGTGAAGACCGTTTAGAGTATCAAACGCGTATACCTTGACGTCAAATGTCAGGAAATTTGAATAGTAGAATCAGGGAGGGACGCGGTATGCGTCGTTCGTACAAAGCATCGACGACTTTACTGCGTCAAAGGTTAGCGTGATAATTTTTGAACTAATTGTAAGTCGCATACGGCCTCCACGGCGGGAAAAAGCTCGTTCCCTGGTTTAGAGAGCTTCAATTTTTTAGCACGAAACTTCAGTCACGAAGTTTTAGACGATTACCCAGAATTTGTACAATTATTACGTGTTTATTACCTACCTAATTTTTCTTCCTCACATCGGAGCTCAATTCTTATTACGTATATTACAGGCCAACGCCACATAGCAACGCGTAGGTGTTTCGCTTGTCGATAGAATAGTTTTTATACATCACTGCAGGGTTTTCCGTTTCTGGTCAATTGCCAAATTTGTCACAAAATAGTTTTTTTTTTTCCGTCGCGACTTACGTTATTGTTAGAGGAATAATTGATCATCGCACTAGAGAATTAGGAAGCAATTATCTCGCTACTCCGGGCACGTTCGACGCATGTATTTCGCATCCATCCGAGAACGTGATTATTAGCCTTCCCCAAGGGATACCCGGAGGTTCCTTCGACGATCCGAGGATACCTTGTGCATATATAGTTACTTGACCCACATATCGCCAACTAGCAATGAGCGAACAAGTAGTCGCAATAAATAAATCTCGAATAATTACTGTCGATGGCCGTTGGCGATACGTCACAGCCCGTTGCTTTACCATGCTGATTAATTTTCTCTTAATCGGGCAAGCGAGGGTAAATATGTGAAAATGATACGTTCGTGAAAAAGTAAATAGAGACGACAGGAATTAGTCGGGGCTCGAAAAACACTTTTCATAATATTTTCAATTCTCTGATGCTGCAGCGTTTTGAAAGATGAAACGAAAAAGACAATCACTTTGAAAACCCCTTACCGGGACGAGTGAACTGACAATGAGTTAATATCACCAACTGTTACACGGCTGCAGACTTCGATCGATTACCGATCTGGGTGCTACGCAAATAGGTAGGTATCAGGTGGGTAGATGTGAGTATCGCTCAATCGGCGAAAATGATGCATTAAACCCGGATTATTTAGTTACGATAGAGGCGAGTTCGCGAGCGTAATTGTAGCAGCTTGTGATTTGATTTTTTTCATTGTAAACGAGACGGGGCGAAAAAATCATCAAATACAAAGTGGCATCGTTAGGGTGATGTCTCGCAGGAAACTCAGATATGGCGAATAACTCACTTTGAAATCGATGTACCCATTCTTGTCCATGTCGAATGTGCGGAAGACGTGATCGCAGAATTCCTCAGCGTTACCCGAGGGGAAAAACATTTTGTACATGTCGACGAACTTGGCCGGTGTCAACCTCCCGTTTGGACAATCTTGCTGTAAACAAAAAAAAACAAACAGTGCGTATAAATAGAGTATCTAGACGTTCAGATATTTTTTTTTTTCAGGAACCTAAATAAATATTCCATGTACCCAATACCAAGGCTCGAAAGCCACGAAAAGTTCTCTGAACTCTGACGCGCAATGATGATTCTATCGAATGCTGACTCTCATCTCTTACAAAAGTTAACCCTTCTCAATGACCTGCACCGTTGCCGTGATCTACCCGATGCCGCTACCCAGGTCTGATGTCCGTTACTCGACGGCAACGACCAGGCTTCCTGACACAAGGCGATGAAGAGCTTCACGCCTGTAAAACTCCCCAAGGCTTGACAAGCCCTGACCAAAGAAGAAAGTTATCGTCTAGCACCGGGTGCTGCGCCCCTTTCCTTTCGGCATAGGCCAAGGGTGTTCGCTGACATTCTCAACATAGCGTGTATTGTATTAGCATATGATTCTCATTCGAGAATTCCACGGCTCGGTTTCTCCAGCTACGTAAGCGGATGTGTTCGGCTGTGTTAAGTCGGGATCAGGTATCGAAAAAAGTATAATAGAGGATTTGCGTAAAACGAAGGACAATGCGTGTAAACATTGAACTTTCGGCAAACGGTGTAAAAAGATTAGAAAAATATTTCAAGACTCCGTTAAAAAAAAAAAATACGTTCAGGACGTCCGGGTTTGAATTTTTTCGTGGCGATGTTGACGGTCGTAGGTATTATACTATTGGGTAATACTGTTATACTATTAATAGAAATTAAATATATCTCGCTGCTTTTCCGTAAAAAGTGAGATCGAGGACGAGGGGATTCCGACGATTGTATACCCACCTGAGCACTAATTTGATTCAGAGATATAAGTCTCGTTGTGACGGTCACGTCACCATGCTCGAGTAGTTCTCGTTATGCAAGACTTGAAAAAAAGAAATCTGACTCATCGTGAACTGGATATTATTATAGACGAAATGAAAGATGCGATGCGAAAAGAAACAGTCGGTAAACAGCTAAATACTTCCCGCCGAGAGACTCGACTATGCTATATTAAAAATCAAACGAGACAGAGTATACCTGGAGAACACCTGGAACGGGATGTGATGAAGAAGAAGCAGAATAAGTGGCGCATCGTATCGATTCGTCGTCTGCACAGTGATATGTATATGCAGATACGATATAATATCAACGAGACATCATAGATCAATTTTAATGTTTAAACAGTTGGCTCGTTTCTTCAGATCCTCTAACCTCGATCATTATACGTATGGGAAATAGTAAATATTATTTAAACGCGATGTGTCATGATGATTTACAGAAGCAGCTGGCTGATTGTTAAAACAGAAACGATGTCCTCTCTAAAAAAGATGTTCACTCGAACTCGCAAGCGAGACGTTTGCATATTATGTGCGTTGATAAGTGTTGAATAATGATATTCCTTATTTCTTCGCATTGTGACATGGTCCTTAGATCGATTTGATTAGCGAATTCGGGTTCTCGAGCACAAGATGCCTCCAGATTAGTGTCATACAAACGATCTTAATTTTGATCCGAAAATCGAAAAAAGCAAAGGCTATAACGGCCTTTAAAAAATCTCCATTTTGGGCGAAAAATCAATAAATCTTGATTCGCACCATTTCGACGTATTTCAATGTATTTTGATCTCAAACACACGAATCCATCGACTGTATTCAACTACGACTAAAACCAATCGAGATATTTCGATTTTTTCGCTCCGAAATCAGCATCGTTCACTCTATTTGGAAAAGGAAAGACGAGATGCTACGAGCCTTGACTTCGAACCTGTAGGCAGCAGACAATTACTATAGCATGCAGTGAAGTGAATCCACTATAGGGTTGGAACAGAGAACTCGAGTTTCTACACTACTGACGCGTATCCCGCAAGCGGAATAGAACGCGGAGTGAAGCCGCAGAAAGGTTTAGTTCAACGTGCGAGGAAGCGCATAAGCATATATTACAAGTGAAATCCATCCGCCAATAAAGATATGGAGAAATCGCGGGTCGTCAGGTTAACGTCCACTACTTTTCCGTATCGCATTTCATGAGCCTCGGTCACCGAATGAAAGCAAAATATCCGCGGTAACGGCCTCAGAACTGAATTTTACTCTCGCAGGTCGTACGATTCGCCAGTGGTCCGTTGTATACTCTCGCGATGTGCAGTTATGGTATAAAAGCTTCTCGCCGGTAGCGTCATCCTTCACAAAGGAAAGACGTAGCCCAAAATGCCACTGGCCTACTTTTCACGAAATATATCCACACGTGTTTCTATATTAGCTTTGCTGGGGTAGATCAACACCGAAACCCCGCGGCGGAAGAATGTTGCGTGCTGAGATGAACGTTTAGAAAATGCGCAAAGTTTTCAAGGGAATGAGACTGCGGTGTATGAGACACTGCGAGGAAGCATAAAAGGACCGAAATAAGACAGATTGCTAACTCCGTATTTTCTTGGTCGATTCGAAAGCAGGATTGCATCGTAAGAATTCAGATGTGCGCATCGAAAACTCTAGTTCGCCTTAATTTTGAGAATCGAATGTGATTGTCTAGTGCATGTACATTCTTACATCATAAGCGAGTATTACGTATACGCGATACGCGAAAGAAATTGAACTTGACAAACGTCCACTCGAAGTCACTGAATTTTCCTGCAAACTCTATTATCTCCGCGTGTAGAAATGACGAGCTTCTGCAGCAGATATGAATCGATTTTACGACGCCACTCGTCACTGTTCTTCAACGGAATTTCTTTTGCGAAAATACCTAAATCGGAATGCGGTCTACGCTCCGCAATAGACGCTAGATGTACAAAGGCTGCTTATTAAAGTTGCAACATCGCCCCGGAGGAGGCCGGGTATCGCGATACAGATCCAGTTGGAAGTAAAAAAAAAAAAACCTCTCTCCTATCGTTGCATGTGCAGATATCTACCGACACATTCAGCACTGAAAAACTTTTCCCTAAAGGCACAAAGAGCTTCCAAATGATTCCGAGGATTCACGGATCATTGCGAGGCATTACCGCTCGATTAATGAACTGCGAAATTACGTTACGCGTTTTGTTCGCCAGCGACAAAACTTGTCCTAGCTTATGAAGAGCAGGCCCTAAAATTTCGGGTAACAACCAAAAAACAGCCGACAATTAGACTGCTACGGAATAACACGGACTCATTTGATGCACTCAGAATAGGTCACTGCTGCTCTCGAATGCGAGCCCCATTTTTGAGGAGCATCGGTCCGATATAACCAAGAAGGTTTTCATCATATTTTCTCACCAATAATTCGAATCGAAGAAAAAACCCGATCACCGGCACTGAAGAGAGCGTTGAAATATTCCTCCTTCGTCGAACAACTCCGATAAGCTTGCTTTGAGCTCAAACCCGCAATCAAGGAGAAGCAAAGGGCGCGGTTTCGGCGAGTCACTATTTCCGGATTAAGAAAATTTATAACACAACATTTTATACTGACCTTGAATCCTTTGTACCATTCCTTGATAGTGGCCTCGTCGTACCTCGTGTGGGACTGGAGGAAATCCATGTCCTCTTTACTCAGCTTATCTTTGCTTCCGAAGCACCCCATTTCTTAAACTGGAAAATAAGAGATCTTCGAATCAGAAGGGCCTTACAGATTTAGGGTTGGAGTGAAGCGAATAAGTTTTCAAACTAGTTTGCCCGGAGAAGGGCTACCTACTTATTCTACTACCGGTACCTCTAAATTTATCCGGGCTTTGCGCAACATTTAAGTCTAAATTGAACAGCACAGATGATAATATTTGCACTATTATGATTCTTACCGATGAATCGCCTACTTATTCACGCATCATGATCAGTTATTCGCGGCCTCGTTGCTGATCGCCAACACTGATCTGACCGATTCTGAGAACTCGGGCCACAATTAAAGACGCCACATGCCTTACTGTCGCAGTAACAATTAACAGTTGTCTAGTTTGTCTGAAAAAATTTACGAATGCGGCCTGTGCGCTCCAGACATCTATAAGTTGAGTGCATCGATACAATATGCGATTTTTAGAATTTTAGGAGCCAGCGTTGACATTGATTATACGCAGCAAATATTTATAGCATCGCGAAAATTCCTATCTATCATTAGATGTGTTTACGAAAAGCATCGGGAAAAAATCCACATACCCGAGGGAATACGAGCAAAGAAAGCCGAAGATAGATCCTGAAATAGATAAATTATTCCCCTTGCATGTCCAAAAAAAAAAAACCTGTGGAATAGAGAGAGCAGACATTTCCGTGTGTTGGCGAAGTCTACGGTAAGGCGAGGCAAGCTGGTAGCAGACTAAGAGACAAGAAGGAATCAAACGAAATCGATCGTACGACCGATAGGCTTCCATAAGACAGAAGTAGACGTTTAATCAAAGGGGTACCATAGTTTTTAATTTTTGTTTGCGAAACTTTATCGCGGTTGAGCATATAGGTGAACATTGGGCGAAAAGAAATGCGCCAATAAAAAAGCTTGAGCATGAATTATGAAGAGTACATTTTACCAGCCTTCAACTTGTGGTTGAATTTCCGGCAACAATGGATCAAATAATGAAAATAATGAGCTATTTTTTATTAGATTTCCAAGCAAATGTATACGTGCCATACATATATACCTATATACGTACACCGATGTTACATTACACTAAAGGTAAATCGATTGCGAGTGAAGACATTAGTGAATGCGTCAAGACGCAATTAGATCTTACCCGAAATACCACGTCCTCGGTAGTATAACGTTGTAATCTTTGCAAAAACATTCACCAGGCGCAATAGAAATACTTTCCAGAGATTGGACCAACTCGTCGGAATACCAGCAGATTTCAAGCACCACTCGAAGGACTTTGTCGATAAAACATACCCGAAGTTTCTTTTTTCGGAGAATAAGGAGCAAGAGGGTTAACGAATTGAGGAAAAATATTAGCCTTCGAATTCCCGTTGAAATTTTGGAGCTGCACAGAGCCCGAATGAGAACATTCGTATCTTCAGATACTCATATGTTGGGAAATGTCGGTAATTTGATGCGCAACAATGAGGCAGATACCGAGTATATTCGTTAACCGAACTCGTTGCTAGCAGGAACGACAAAGGCGAAAGGAACCCATTAACAATAAGAAATCAGCGTAGTGTCAGGCTTATCGAAATCCTCGAACAAGTGATAAGCAGCTGAAAGAAATAGCGCGGTTCTGCGATGAAACTGCACTGATATTAGGATGAAAACTGTCGAACACTTACACCATTCGTTGTGAAACTTTGCGCTCGTACAGCAACATCGTAAAACTACTCATTCGCCTCCATAGCCCAGAATCACTCCAGTTGCCCCCTCGTACCGTGGGGTACTGTGGAGATTCGATAAATTTTTTATAACAGCTGTGGGTTAACTATTCTACCTTTTGTGTTACCTGAATACTCGATATTTGACCCTAATACGTGCCCCGTACAGTCGACGATGTCTGTACGACATACGTACTACATGTAACGTCAACTACCGGGATACGCTGATTGATAGATAAGGTCTGACAGCGCAACGGTGAAAGTTGATTCTGGCACAATAAAACTTTCTCTGATGCTAGTTTCTTTTTTTATGCTTCCTTTGTTCCGCCTGCGACAAGATTCTTGAACTGATAATGAAAAGCCATGGAAAGGCTTATCGAAAACTCGGGTGACAGATGGAGGAGCTAAGGTTAATGTGTTCGGCAGTTGTGCAAATGTATAGGAGGAGCCACCACTGAGCAAAATATAGAATTGATTGAATTCGTTCCACTGTTGAAAGATAAAATCTGTGCTTCGTCGCACAGTTTCTGTCCCCGTACACCCCCTCCTTTTCGCCCAATTTTTCGACCGTTGAAAGTTAGATTTATAGGACTATATAACGAAGTAGCGGAGAGATGAATGAGAGATGAAAAATGAACCAACCGTCTAGACATGAGCGTCAGCGTACCTTCGACTCTGGTTTAAATACTAATTCGAAAAGACAAAGACTTGTATTCGCGAAAACAAGACTACCTGGCACGGTTGTTAAAATATTCCGACAGCGACGGTTCTTTTATCGCTCATTTTCTTCGTTGAGTGAATTTTTTTCGCCAAGTTTGAAATCCTGCTTTGCCTTCTTCGATAAAATTGAATACACATAAGTTGAGACTATATCGCAATAGAGCTTAGGATCGGTGGGGGGATATGGAATATTCGTCATCGGATTAATTTTTTTCTCTCATCGCTCACGCTTCCGCGCAGAAATTTTAACGCCGAAGGACGGATGACCCGAATTCGCAAAATATTGTATTACTCCAAGCATTAACGCAAGTTTTCTTAGAAATAGTTCATTAGTATTCGGGTATATACACACCCCTGGGGAGGTAAAAACCAATGATACCTTTTACGATATCGATTTTACCTAATCGACTCAAAACCGGTAATTGCAGAAGCATCGTTCTGAACCGCCTATTATACCAACGAGATGACCGATTCAGTATTTCTTTAACTCTATATTATAGAGTGTGGATGATTGCAGAAAAATTCTAATAAGTAATATTTTGAGCAGCCATACTATGCGACTAAACCTGTAACCTGTACACGTTTCCACAGCTGCGTTCATATAGAGTGAAGCTGTCTTGCAACTGCAACCTCCTCGGTGAAGGTCGACCGGTCTGAAGGATAACGCGGTTGTTTGTTTGAATTTCTTTGATTTTGTCTAATGTTTTTTGTCTCACTATTTTTTTTACCAGTAGAAGTGATACGCAAGCACATAACAGGAACATTATTGAAATTGCTTCCGACAATATTTCGAGCGACTTTCGGCCGATACTGCTATGCTATCGGAATCAACATCCCGTCCAACAAGTGAAGTCAACAGGCTAATCCGAGCTGGAACGCCCGAACTGACATTTGCATGGATCTTCGTCGTCCTTCGTTTGTTCCTAGATCGTCTGTACACCTGCGAAGCTCGGATTTTCGTAAACTCTCCCCACTTTCTCGAAGCATCTGCAGATTATACGCGCGCATATGTGCTGCCGATGCCTTTCCATCCAAAATTCAAACCAAAATTCATCGAATCGAATTAGAACCAAAATTCAAAAAACCAAAATTCATCGAATCGAATTGGAAAGCAACGTTCGATCCCTCATCATTCGAGGAAACCGCGAATCCCTCGGTGTAAGAGTGACAGGTTTTCAAGGAAAGAATTATCAGGATTGACGGAGGTTATTCCATCGATTGATCGAAATGTTGCAAATAAATTTGCGCGACGGAATTATGTCTGCACTTTGATGCAGACGCGAAAGGCTCCGGGCACGCTAGCTGCAGACTTGAGGAAAAAAGAGGCGTGAAAGGGGACTGGATTTGTCTTATTTATCGAGTGATCTGCAGTTTATATTTCTAGGGGCGAATAAGATGTTTCAATTGGGCCCTCTATCGGGGTTCAATGACGAACTAGTTACAACTATACGGAATGTTACTTTCGTTTGACGAGCAAATTTTTCAAATGCAACGCTAGACCGAATGTGAGCGTTTACACTTGGGTTAATCATCTCTCCTCGATTGCAGAGCTGTGGCACAGAGAGATTTTTCTCAATTACCTGCGGTAGTAGAATTCAATTTGGCTTGTACGTACTTGCGGTAGGATCACCGATGAGACAAGATCTCCAAGATTTTGATTACTATCAGGAGAGAATTATGCCCCAGACCCCACTTCCCAACTTCGCACACTAGTACCTCACGTAAAATACTATGCAACACGTATGCCGTCGAATAATTGCAGCTGCGGTAATGACAACGCACACTTTTCACAGGTTGCGAATTAACACTAATCCCAGTGTAGAAAATAGCGCAGGCGAAATTCGATCTTCTCAAGGGTAACGGTGAAATCGTTTCACCACAAAACCGAGTTATTCCCGATGCAATTCCAACATCCAAAAGTCGGATTTGCGAACTTATCTCGATGAATTCGTATCACGCTCTCGCTACACCTCGGGTGTAGACGATTCCACTAGTTCCGTTGTCTGAACGTGCCATTGACGGCCGATATTCGCAATCCTTCATTCAATAATTTCTCCAACCGCCAATGACCGATTCACTTATTCCAACACTTGACCCCCGGATTCGTGGATTTGAATCACGCTGTTAAAACCAGTCGATTTGTATTAAAACTGCGGCTCCAGGCAACGTAGCGACGCTGTGTTCCGTTTGTACGAGAGCAGGCGGGCTACTAGCATCGCAACGGTTTGACGCCGACTCCCCGTCGTGTCCCCGCCGAGTATCTCCAGGGTCGCGCGCGCCCGGCTCGTCGTCGCCGCAGGCACGGATCCTGCGTGTTGAATACCGCGGAGCTCCGAGGCACGCGAGCTTGCGAAACCAGCCACGAGACAGGAGGCAGGAGGCATGGAAGGCGAGGCCTCACCTCTGCTGTGTTTCAACCCCTGAACGAGCACCCGGGAGTGGAAGTTGACGAGGCCGGAAAGCATGGTCACGTTTGAAAATCGTCGAGATTATGACGGGAAAGTGAAAATTAGGTTAGACGAGCGAACGCTGAGAAGCAGCCGTGATATTGTCCCGCGGCGAAGAACGGATAACGTCGAACGACCGAGGAAGCGGAGAATCGGTCAGGTTTTCAACTGCGAAAAGATCAATTTTCATCGGAAATAGGATCAACGACATCATCGTCATTGTGCGGGCGATAATCTCGTTCGAAAAGCTGCGCGATCTTCGCCTGTGATCTGGAGATAGTGAGGCGCCCTTGCGCTCCCCGGTTTGTTTAAGAACGCCCCTCCCTTGCTCCCTAACGCTGCTTGCTCGAGGCCATAAAGAAGCTGCTTCGCAACTGAGACGAACAGAGAGGAAAGGAGTTATGGCGAGTTGCTTCTGCTGTTGCTGTTAGGCTGGGTTAGTTCCCCGAATGGGGTGCGTAGTCGACTTTCAGTGAATTGACAAAAAGTCTTTCCGTACACCGTCGCGAGCAAATGCTGCATGAATGTTGTTCGGTACTAACAATAAATAATAAATTGATTCTGCTTGCGTCCTCCAAAGGTGTAGAATAGAGCGAGCATAGAAGCATGAACCAAAACGCAGGACAAGCACGCCATTGTTCAAAATGCTTGTGCCCCCCGGATCTAAGGCCGCTGGCATCGCGATTCTGGAAGTTAACCCGAGAAATGACGACGTGAGGTAGACAGCCGCGAAAACGCGGATAGTAACGGAGGACTCAGCTTTGTGGCATAAGTTGTTAATTCACAATTTGCGAGTGATTCAAAACAAATAATTACCACTCATAATAACTCGGCTCCGTCCTGATCGATGCACCCGTAAGTTTGGGTGGATACGAAGCGATACCGTAGCATACCTACTATACATATATAAACTTTACTCGCTATGTAACCTTTAACGCCGCGCTGGCTTTATAACTTCATCGAAATCTCCGTCTATGCCGAAATTTATTTATTTGGAGCCACCTATAGATCGGACTAGTTTGGTTCTTGGATTTGGTTTCGGTCAAGATTTCATAAACTTAATTTACCAACTAATTTCGCTCAATTACCTCGAATATTTTTAGAATTGAGCCAGCATGTGTAACGGGTATTGCCGCAGTCCCCCGAGACAACGGAGTAAGTGATACGATAGGAGGATCGATGTCCAGTCATCAACCGTTATATAGTTCTTAATTTTTTCTTATCAACGCTCGCATGAGCTGCAAAGAATCCACGTCGATTTCAGCATTGCAGCAGCGGGGCCTGTTTAATAAGAGAGAAAACGAAGAAGAGAACAGTCCGTTATCATTGGCTCGTCGGCGGATAAGCCCTCCAGGGTGTAGCTTAATTATTTGTTCAGCCACTCGTGAACCGAGAAATTATTCGATAGTTTGCCAAAAGTCTGCAGACACCCGCGGGTGTATGTGTAAATGAAACAACCGACCTACGACTTGAAAAACCCGATACAGAGTTATCTTATCGTTAACAAATCTATTTTACTTGGCGGGCCTGCATTATTTCAGCAGGTATTAGGTGCTGCGATCAAGATTCCCAAAACACCTCTGCGATGGGCGAGAGTTTTCAACTAATCCCGAGGACATCCCCACCCTTCGACTTTTCACACTCGGTCCAACTATCGAGTATATAGGAGTCAACGGTACATACACTTACCACCTACACACGGACGGCTATTTATTCAAACTGCGATGCATACTTATCTTCGATCGATTTATAAAATGTCTACGTTACTCAAGTTCAAATTGCAAAGAGAGATGGCTCAAACTTTCTAAAAAGACCGCACTCGTTGTCTTTTTTTTTTTTTGTCATCTTAAATTTGCTTGGACTTGGGTTTTTGCGAGTTGCAGTATTTTTCTTCCATCCGTTGTTCTTCATTCGAGGTGATTCGATTCTTTCGTGTCAGAATCACCGATTCTATTGGTTTTCATTCAATCAAGACCGATGTATCGCTATACGGTATCCCGCTTGACTATATGTATATTAAAATAGTTTCTGAAACGAAACGGCAGCGGAATGACTAGTATAGATTTGTGTCCTGGCCGTGATACGGGCGAATGATTTTCAATCACATCAAACTTATCCGCTGACGAGAAAGATTATTCCCAGATTTGGATGGTCGGTGAACGCCCGGTTAGATTGATCCTTATATGTTATCTGAATCGCTTCCTACTGCTGGGCTAGATTCGCTTCCTGATCCTTGACCTTTCTACGTTCCAATATATCTATTACCTATGTTTCTATACTAAGTAAGTACTTTTCCTGCTGATACCTCGTACGAAAATAGAAGTAGAAATGGGAAAAGGACTACAGTGGTTAGCCGTGGCCGTGATTATTAGAAAAACATCGTTCTAGTCGAAAGCAGACGTTCATAGTTCGTAATTCCAGACAATAGAGCAACTAATCTTGATTAAAAAGGTTACAAACTGACGCATGCATCGTGACGATAGACGATAGGAGCTCGTATCGGCGAGGCGTGTAGTTTTACGATTTCGAATTACATCAGAAAAATTTTAGGTGTGGTCGACAGAAGTGCATACCAATTTGAACGATTTGCTTCGCTGTATCGTCTGTATAAATTCAGTACAGATGCCGCAATCATATCGAAACTTGAGCGCGAATTATTCGCAGTTGAGTCCGTGATATCATTCATATATCGCGTGTGATTGACGTTGATGGAAATATGATGCGACCGGTAACTGTTGTAGATTCAGTCATCATTATGCGCCCGCAACATTTCATTCGCTGTCTGATTCTATGCATTTTATCACCACGCGAATGAGGCGCCGAAATGTGCAGGTATCTGTGTTATCGTGGAGAGGTTGGTACATAAAATCTATTCCTTACGTTTACGTAACATGGTAATACTACTACGGACAATGAAACGAATAAATATACCTCTCTGTACATATAATTGCCTCGATATTGTTAGATGGGAAAGATGTCAACCGCATAGGAATAAATGACCGCAAGATGACCATAAATATCAGCAGTTCAGGATGAAGACTAGATAACGCGTATATATGCGGGCAGGAACGAGTGAGAAAATAAAACTACGGGAGATAGTTGAAAAGCAGATGAAATCGATAAATATATGTAGGTAAATGGAATTATACCCTGCACCATGTATATTTATGCGAAAAGGCTTCACGTGATGTTTTCTCAGATATTTTTCACATTTCTTAACGGGAGCAACTAATACCATGGCTACAATCCCGGCACCGTATAACCACCTTGCGGAGAGAGTTTAATCGCAACGTGCGAGAAGAGACAAAGCCGCGTGACGACAACAAATGGAATTTGCAGCCGTCAAATATCCACACGTTGGGTGAAAGATTTCATTCCTGACCTCGCAGGTCTCCACGCTAATTGTAAGTTCTCCATAGAATCGACAGCAGAACAGCTATTTCAAAGGCGAGTGCGTGCATAAAAAAAAAGTTTTTTAAAACTGCAGAGCATTTGGAAGAATCCGATACATGCAGGGAAAATAAAGTGAAGGTGTGGCGTAATGGCAATAAGGTTGGCGGCATCGGGGCAATCTCCGGTATCTGGGATCGGCTCCTAATTACATACGATCGTGGCGAGTTTTACTGCAATAAGATAAGAAACTCATGGCAACGATTATGGGAAACTACGAACACGGTGTAAATTGGGTGGCCATAGGATATTCGGATATTCCACTCGACTGTATTCACAGGTTATACAGGAGCCGTTGCATCCGCAAATTAAGGTATCTCGACTCATCGGAACGACCTGAGCTTAAAGAGCTCTCACAATCGGATTCGCTCTCTCTATTTCGACTTGCCAACGACCACCCTTCCGCAGGTGGATCACCCTTACTGAAACGACCACGTCATTCCTTTTCGAGTAGGTACCTATAGCTAAGTACCTGCGAACGGCGACGATTTCAAAACCTACATCGTTCGTTATAATTCAAACCATGGATATATTCAAACCCATAATTACTGCCTCAATGAAAATTCGGCTTTACGACCATCACGCATCAGGGAGGATAATTTTGTCTCGCGGCATTCTTTGCTGTACCTACCTCTGGATAATGTAGCCGCAGCCGTCGATCTGATCTCGGCATGTCGCATCAGTCGATCACCGTTATATATTTGCTCACTTTTAAAGATGATCTACTTCGATCTTTAGCCCCTCAACTGCCACGATAATTCCGAAATTTAATTCATATTGCCAAAGTTATAGACTTTTGCTATTTCAAGTCGAAATATCACATGCTGGGCGCGATCCCATTGGCTGAATTCGTCCTAGATCCTTCTATTGCTTGCATAAAACGCTATTATCTAAGTGAGTATTGATTTCGTAATCGGAAACCCAAAACACATAGATAGATATATTGACGTTATAAAATTTCATCGAACAATAAATGTAGGCTAGACCCCGACTCCCCCCCCCCCCCCCCCCCCGACGACGGATTAAAAGTTTTCTACTAAATGCATAACATTACTTATTCCTGCCTAAAGAATATTTCAAAATATTTTTTTCGAAAAAAACACATTATAATTATGCTCAGCACGCGCTTCAAATGTATAATAAATATACATTACCTATGTAAAAATATCGAATTATTCATTCACTAAAATAAATTTCTGCTGCCCGACAATTGTCGTTTTCTCGGCAGTTCGGACCGAGCCCGAAAAAACGACAATTGTCGTTTTGACAGTGATGGGGTTAGTACCTAATAGTGAAATGAACAGGTATATGTCAGCGGAACTTCTGCGCCAATACTGCCAATTTTCTAGGAACGTGATTAGATGCGGAAGATATTTGGGGAGCGGAGCTCTTAATTAGCCTGCAGATAACAAATTGCTGACGTCGTTGTCTAGAAGAGCAATGTGCCCCACAATATTCAGAGGCTCGACACGCCGTTGACACCACGTGAACGCGCTGTCGTACTAATTATACAATAAACAAGGTGAACGATGTATTAGTGGTTTCGCGTTCTGAAATAAAATTTTCGTGTTTGGGTTCGTGTTGAAATGGACGAGAAGATTGAAAAAACAGTTTGAATGCATCATGATCTCTGTGCGCAAGCGACGCATTGGCCTGTACACTTTTGTTCCAATTTAAGGAAAAAAAGTAAAATACCTGTTCGGAGCAACACCTGCGTTAACGAGCTGGCAGATCGATCGGTGAATCGCGTTTCAATCAAACCATTAAAATGCCCGTTCTCAACCAGGCGCTAACTCGCTCGTATTCTGCTGCGCAGAATGTTTAAGCGTACCGCTTGGATTTGGATTTGAATCCGGAAAAGTCAGCAGGTACCAACTATTCGCTATACGTATCGAGTATATCTACTCACATACAAAGTGCAACGATAATCACTCTGCCATAAAAATTTCTAAAAGAATCCCAATCTCTGTATGAATTCACAGATAATTAGCGTCATCTGACCTGCTTAGATTCGGCGTATATAATAGGAAGGCAATATCGATTCCCAATGCAAGGTCAACTTTGTTCAATCCTGCCAAACCTTGCAACGCGCTGATGACGCATGACGTTTCTACCTCTAGCGCGAAGGTAGTCAATAATCGACCACGCGATTTAACTGAAATTTTGTTATTTTCACCAATTATTCGATCATCTTTTTTTTCTCCTGTTGAAAACCAAAATGTTCCGAATATCCCAGTATTTCGTTCAATATTATGTTACAATATGCTATCGGAAGTTCATGTAATTGTGAGCAGGAATGATTATTCGATCGGATATGAATTATTCTAAATCATTTTAAATTAAGAGCAGAATCGATAACTGCATTGAAATGGCCGAGTATTATTGTGAAAAAAATTGTAACTCGATCCGAATTCGAAATTTTCATATCAGCTGAATGAAATAAATTTCAATTGAAATAGAATTATTCAAATTAAATGAATAGGTTATTGAATTAAAAATAATTGTCCAAAATTGATCGCATTAATTCGACCTAAAAAAATATTGCGTCACAAAAAGTTGAACATATTTCCTCCTCGCCACGAGCTCTGAACATCAGGCAGAGCACGAGGATCGACCTGTACCATAACCGCCGATATACCCCATGATAAATATTCCGAACGTCTGTTGTTCCGGTGAATAAATCGTCTTCGGCTGTGCCCTACACCTGCCCGGAATTGAAACATAAAAGAATGATGCACGGTCGCAGGAGACTCGATTCACGACCTCGCTCGAGCGTGCATGTTTATTGTTTCATTGTCAGTGTCTATCGCGCACACCGGTTCACAAGATAATCTTACAACCTAGATTCGCGAATCAACGTACGCCGGAGATATAACGACAAATTATAGTAAATCGGTCTCTTTACTATTCGCTAATGAATTTTGTCCGCTTTATTAACAGCTGCAACATACGCGCGCCCATTAATTTATTCGGAACGGCAGGCAGTCCCTCGGAATCGAGTATGATGGCGATGATCGACTCAGCTTCCTACTCAAGCAGCAACTCCACCGATTTGTTTCGAAACTAGAATGGTGTGACCTCCGGTCGAGGCTCACCGGCATCCATCGCTAAATTTTTGCAAACTCACATCAGAAATTCCCTCTGAAGAGCGTGCGGACAACGCTATCCGTATCCGATGGAGATCGGAGCTGGAATTTAACCGCTCGCTCCAACTCTGTTACGCGTATACGCGTCGCTCTCGAACCGGAGACCTGTTCCCGGCGAGTAAGGAGTTGAAAAAGATAGGGATTCGAATGAAAAAGCGAGGAAATCGGTGTCCCCGTCAGCCCATTTTACGCAACTAGTTTCGTCGAAGAGAAAGATTATTTTTTTTCCCGCGGCGCCACGAGGCAAGACTGCAAGAACGGAACGACGGTATTTCCAGGCCCGATTCCTCGGGTATGGCTAGGTCGGCGTCGAGTTATCGATCGCCGCCCACCTGCAGGAGACCTCCGCGGGTCGAGCCACCCTCAGCTAGAGGAGTGACGGAGAGTATACGAGAAGAGAATGCGGCGAGGAGGGAGACGGTAGAACCGCTAGAGGATGAGCAATAGCAGCGGCAGAAGCAACCCCCCTCGGTCGCCTGACGTGGGTCAACTGGGAAAAGGAAAGTCTCGTACAACGGCATTGCGCATTGTTGCGCCCCCGGCGAGCTACGAGGCGAGATTTTCCGCCCCGTGAAATATTTTTGTTGCAACGGACACTTGTTCGTACGTAGTTGCGAATCTGATGTAACAGATATACTGCACGGTACGGGCACGAGGTATATTTTTCTTGACTACGAAGTAAGCATTTATGATCATATTGATTTTGCATTTTGATAGTCGTCATTCAACAAGGCAACATTGTATACCGAAATGAAATGGAACGACAACGACTCGATAAAATTTATGTATGACCACAGCGAAGCGTAAACGATCTTATGATATTCCGCCGAACATGAAGAAAGATTCAAGTCGCAAGAACAAATCTCCAGTTTCAAGAAGAAAACACCATCGATTACAGATGAACCACGATGATAGCGCTAAACGAAACCCCATTTGACGCTGACGAGCTTTGAAGAGTTTTCGGTTTTCCGTAACGTATCCTGAAGAAAACCAAATCGTGACGAATATGAAAAATAACGAATGCTTCAATATATCGATCGCTGAGGTTTCATATACTCCTGAAAGTACAGTGTCCCGTCATTGTCGCTACGAAGGTCAAGATATATCGGTCTTGATGCATGCAGCCTCTCCAATTTTACTCACCGCAAGGATCACTTGGTCTTCCGCGTGGTTACCGGTGTCGCCGTGGGTCTGCATATTCTGAAATACCGAAGAGAGCCTTTTTAGATAATAGCCATAATGAGAGAGGAGTAATTATTTTGCTACTGCTGCAGAAAATTCCAAATCAAGTTGACGAAGAATATTCGTTAGACTTTCATCTTCGCACGAACAATAATACTGCACATTGCAAAGCATACTTGTAGATCGCGACCACCTGCCGGTTGAGAATCTGACTCTGTAAATAGCTAATTATTATCTATAGTAATCGATTATTTTTCGAGTTGCAATAACAAACAGCTCAACCGAGAGGTCTGCAATTCGACTAATTTCAGAAGTGATCGAGTACAGGAAAGGCACAGCGCCATTTGATTGAATTATTGCGAAATTAGCTCATTTAGACCTCGGCTAATCACGCATAATATGACAACGATTCACGCAGTTGGCGACCGATTAATCGAATCGCATCCGATAACTCTGCCCCCGTTTGCTGGTGTGGCAACGCTAATACCTGAAAGGGGCCGCAAGGATAATATTTTCCAGTTCTCCGTAGGCGAAGCTTCTATTTGCCCAGGGACCGGCGGTCTGGGATAAGAAAAACTTGCAGGGACACTTAAATCCCTCAAACTGTCGATTATTGGTACAATTATTTCCTACGTCAAGGTTTTGGTTGGAATCTACCTGTTATAAGTTCTGGTTATTTCCAGCCGAATCTCTCGCATCCGTTTCATGTTTTCAAATACAACCCTGGCGATGAAAAATCGATATGGTGAAAGGAACTGCGCCGATATTCCCGCGCGGGAGTAGTAGAAAGGATGTAATAATAATCGCTAGTGGCAGTTGCCATAAAAATTATTGCAAGTTATTCTATGAACGCCGGTACGTCCCACCACCTCTGTTCTATACCGCTACAACGAACGTCGAATTAATAACCAGCGGGACTGTTGGGTGGGTGCAGGACAGGAACCTGGGAGTCTGCAGTTTGCAACTGGCACGCGGCTAAAGAAAATCGATCCGCGGGGCTTTGGCGGCGCGCGTAATTAGGGCACCGACATGAACGCGCGCTACGTGTACAGCTAGGCTCTGCTCCGGTCCTGGTTCGGGTCATGATTTAACGTATCACCCGTACAAAGCGAAAGCCCGAGCGCCCCTACGCGCTAAGGGGTCGTTAAAAATGACGGAGTGAAGGATGGCGCGATACGGTGAGGGCCTCTGGATTCTCCAGTGGTTGATTACTCGGTGATAATGTGTGCTGAAAATAGAGGTATGAAAAGATCTACCTGAAAAATGGGACAAGTACAGTCCACGCGTGTCACCTATTCACGGACATTGGTAACCGAGTTATACGATTAGATTCTTCTATATTTCACAGCACCGGAGACAGAATTATTAGGTATACACTGCGCAAAATCATTCAAGTTCATCACTCGAACTTTGCCATGAAAAATACCCATTTTCAAGTGAGTATAACCTCGTGAAAAATCAACGGATTACAATGAAGAAAAATTGCGTTTTCAGGCTTGCAGGTTCCAATTCAAAAGGGATGTTCTGACTTTTTTTGCACAACATATAATCATGGAGCGATACAGCTTCGAAGCGATAGCCGTAAAATTATGCATTTCTTTTTTACGGTGAGCTCTTTTACTTTCCGTTCGAAATGCTCATCTTTTATCGCTATCGTGCGATTGTTGTTCGCCGCATTATTCGTGGTTGAACCGTTGACTGCATTTCTGCAAGTTGGTGAGTGCATGTAGATCATTTTAGCGTTACCCAGGATGCACCACGAAAAGGTACGATCTATGCATTCCATGTGTAGTCTGCGTTGGTGTAGGTTCGTTTTGGAAAAGAGCTCAGAACCCCGTCGGCACGTTACCGGGGTTCTTACCTTTTTTCGAACACATACACCACGCACGTAAATTCATACTTAACGCAGATGTACACAGCGAGAAGAGGGTTTGGAGTAATTAAATATTGTGAAAATGACGTATCGACGAGATTCTAATCTCTTTTCGAACACCAACGTACACGGATGCAGCCTCAGAAGGGATCCATAGATCATACTTCCTCGTGGTACATCCTGGCTCAAGTTAAACTGACCCATACACGCTGCACTCACCGACTTGCAAAAGCGCAATCAACTGTTCAAACACGAATAATTAGGCAAAAGACAATCGCTCGATAGTAAAGAAAAAGCATTTCGAAGGGGGAGTTTCAAGCTACAAACCCCCCGTGACGCCATCTTTGTGCAATTTTTTCGATTCTGCGGGCATCGTTTCAAAGTTGTATAACTTAGTAAAAAGTTATGCAAAAAGAAGTGAGAGAATATAATAGTTTTGAAATTAAAGCTGCAAGCTTGAAAACTCAAATTTTTTTTTTCATTACAATCCGTTTCTTTTCCACGGAGTTACACTCGTTTGAAAATGGGTCTCTTTCGTCGCAAAGTTCAAGTGATGCCTTAATTGTTTTGCGCAGTGTACGTGCCATGGTGTGAAAGCCAAAGAAGTATTCTGGCCACGATGTGACGATGAGAAAAACGAGACTTTCCGAGCGAAAGCTATTCACCCGCAATTCAATGCGAAGGTAGGAAAAAAGGGTGCAGGGTAGGACGGAAATTCTCGCCGGAAACGGTGTCCCGCAGAGAAAATATTCTTCTGCTGAGTTTTTACCTTTTCTCTTCATCTCGGTACTTTTCTATCCGCTTATATTTTTCATATCAACGTACAGACTGCTACTACATTTGTTACGAAAAGACAAAGGGATTCGATGAAAATTTTAATAAGCCGTCAAGAGGGAGATGCAAATCAAGTTTTCATCTCACAAAAAAAGACGGTGTGCAGGAGAACTGCAACTCGTACGTATCGGCAATCCAAAGTTAAGTCAACACAAACATCGTCGTCAAAATCTTGCTGAATTTCGCGGCGATGTATGCAATGCATTTCAGGCTGATTACCAACATATTTGCTGTATAACAGCTTATATTGTCGAACGAGTCAT
Source organism: Athalia circularis (assembly GCA_963978495.1). Classification (NCBI taxonomy): domain Eukaryota; kingdom Metazoa; phylum Arthropoda; class Insecta; order Hymenoptera; family Athaliidae; genus Athalia; species Athalia circularis. The sequence goes on along the minus strand of OZ021698.1, from coordinate 14,155,727 downwards.
GGGCGCTACACAAACCCGATAATTGATGCACGTGCGTCACTATATATAGCTACTCACTCGCGGGACCGCAAAATGGGAACTTATTACACTTACAATCGGTTGTAATTCGATGGCCTACATAGATTGAAGAAATCTCCTCGGATTACCGTGTGATTCAACCATGGCAATGCGTGCCACTCGCGATACTCCAAGCCGTATCATATGATCGTAATAACTGATTGTAAGTTCACTATGCATGATAGACCGAGGTGTATAAGGTATACGTATGTATATATGCGTCTACGTAAGCGGCTGCGTCACTGGAAAACGGAAGCACTGCTCACGGGGGGCAAGGGAGGGAAGGCATGGTGAACGTATACATAATACGAGAACGTTATCTACCTGAATGCGGAAGAGAAAGAAAATAAGGGAAATTATAATCGGGTAAAAGAAAACGTAGGTGAAGTCGCACACATAGTATGGAATATTTACGATTTACGTGGTCGATAAACGAGCAGTGGGAATTTTTCTAGAGCGCTGAGAGAACAACCTTCGGTTGGCACTGAAGTGCTTTTCTTGCAAGCTACTACAAGGCTGAACAACGAGTATGTAGTTCGAAAGCACGGCGGCGCGTGACTTTTGACTCGTTATATCCAAGGATACTCCATCGGCTCGACAGAAAAAATTTTAAAACCTTGAACCGTTCAAAACTCCAAATGACAACGGCGTACGAACTCTGTATACCTTCGACCTCGCCTTCGACACGATATACGATTACAATGGTAAGAGAGAAGAATACATTCATTGCGAACCGTATTTATACAGCCTTGAAACCGAGCTTGAAACCAACTTCTATTCGATCATGGGAACAGCTCGTCTCGTTGAAACGAAATTAAATAAAAAAGGGCCATAGGAATTTAAAGCAAAGAAGGATATCCGGATGTTATACGCTAAATATTTCGATTGTAATTGCAGCAATTGACTCGGAGAATCTGAGGCTTTTGCGCCGTCACACGTGCATCACCCTGTGGACATGTGACCTGGATACCGTAGATACTTTATTATGTGTACCGATGGGCCATGCGACCTTCGTTTGATCAGCAAAGGAATTTAACAAAAATAAAAGATTGTAGTGCGAAAAAGTAAATTCGTAATATTCGTAATATATAACTATAGCCGATATAGGTATATTGGACGGACGAGCTGTATTATACCTAACGAACGATTTAAATGTTAGTAGCTCAATTTTGACTCTCCAGTATCGCTCGCAATGCCACAGACTGCTCTTTAGAACCCTATAGAGTGTTTCGGAAAACAGTTGAAGGGATAACGAAGCATAGATTATGAAAAAAATTATTCGACGAGTGACGTATAATATACCTACGTATATGTGGTGAGATTCGTTGCCGCGCTCTGAATAATTATTAAACTCGAGCAAGCGCAATCCATAGCCCATATAAAACGCAGCGTGGTAATATTTGAGGGAAAATCGATTTTTCTTATCAAGAATCTGATTTCCCTTCCTATGTATAATACAATATGGATTAACACGCGACCGCTCGATATGAACTTTTATTTTTAATCTCAGCTCCTGCATCAAGAGATTATATAGCACTCGCGTACCTGTACTAGTATACATATTATACCATCGCACGCACTATAAAGTATCTCCATACGAACTACACGGAATAATAAAAACCGGAATAGAAACAAATGGGAGACGCTTTGAATTTCTATCCCGTAAGATCGTCAGGGCGCCGATGACTCTATAATACACAAATATTGTGTACATTTATTATACCTACTTATAGTTATTGTATGACGAGAGAGTAATTCCACGTCAAGTCACACGATGTTGTGAGAGTGACATTTTATTTCTGTTCCAAAATTGATATACGTATCGAGCATTGAAAATGATGAGACACGTGTTTTTGCAAGAAAAATCTGGTTTTTCTTATTCAGAGTTACACCACTCCGAGAATTCTGGAACAAGTGCAAAATCGCCGCGCGTGGAGTTCTTCAAATGGCTCCGGATCTATTTGTCGGATCAAGTTCAGCTTGCGCTCGTTTTGAAGTTAATGCGAATTCGTCTTTGTGTCGCTCGACGTGGAATCACTCGTGAAGAAGTTCTACCCTGATGCATCTCGTCTTCAAATTTTTGAAATCGCTTCCGCTGATTCTCAAACCGAAGAACCTTGATTGCGGTTTGGACCGCGTTATGAGTTGGATAATGCGATGATTTCCGTTGCGATTATTTCCTGGTGATATCTATATGATAGCATGCATAACCCCATGCCTAAACTATGTCGTAATATACTTATTGCGGTGGCTGCAGCAGCAGCAACTCGCGTCTAAACTAACAACTTATTTCACTTGTATACTTTAAGTAGCTTTTCCGTTATCGGTTTAGGTGGCGGGCGGAAGTTTGAACTATCTAGTTGAATTCACTTGTTTAGCGTTGTCGAGCATTGCATTTTGCGATGCAGCGCTAGCGTTAGAAATGTCAGACTATAGATTGTCTAAACCGAATAGACAAGCTGAACACAACAGCTGTGACATTATAAAAAGAACTATTGGGTAAATGGGGAGATTCTGGAGAAGCCGGACAGTTATATAGTCGCATGTCCGAAATATTTCGCATTAGATTATTATTAATACTGCAACAATAAATGTTATATATAGATAGATTTGAAACCGAATGAAAGAACGTAGGGTAAAGGGGAAAGAAATGAAATTTTCCACTCGGCCATAGCGTCCCTTATTACTCGAAAAACTTATAGCTACCGCAAGCTTTTCTTGATGTAAAACTCAAAATCTGTATAGTGATACATGCTCATTTTTTCTCGCATCTTCCCTATCGCCGTTACGCCAAACAAAATGGTGGGTACCAAGTGCTTTTATGTGGCGGCCAGTAAACCATTTACTGGCCTAAACTCAACCACCGGAGCACGAGCTGCACCTCTTTGGGCCCCGATATATGGGTGATGTTCGATCAAAGGCTCGAAAAATTCAGGCGAACATGCCTCCCCCAAATGGTTTGATATTAAACTATATTTTGCACGGTTAACGCTTATTTTACTTGTAAGGATAACTTGCACAGAGATTCCTCGCTACTATAACTTCACCCACTTGTATACGATTTCGTTTTGCTGATTAAATATTGCTTTTTTTGAGGCAGAATTCTCATCCATATCAAGCTCCGTACTCGAAAGTATATAACAATATTCTATGAATTTTGTGTTCTCTTAAATACGAACGGATGTATAGCCACGAGGTCTTGGTACATAAATTTGTACTTTCTACAACTTGCACAATACATATTTGACACAGCGTGCGTCACGCGGATTTTGGTTTTTTTCGAGGAGCGATTCTTCATCGGGTAAAAAACGTTAGATCGAGAATTATTGATATTTCCACGATGGCCTCAAAAGGGCCGTTCTGAATTTCTTTGTATGAGCGGTGGGTCTCGTCTCGAAGCGACGTGTATTCGCAAAGCTTTAACCTCTTCTTGTATAGTATTGATCCTGAAACTTGTACCAAAACTTGCAGAAGTCTCGCAAGCTCGGCAGCAGATTTTTAGCAAGCCGGTAAGCCGCAGACTGTCGGTATATACCTATAGTCGACCACATCGTTGCGACAAACTATACACTCCGGCGATACATCAACGGCTATTGTTACAAAATCTAAGTACAGGTTCAAAATTTAGTATTCGCTGTAGCTGCAACCTTTACTAGATTATTTTCCTCGCGTATAGATCATGAATACACATAGAGCCGGCAACGTTTGAATTTCACGCCTAGTAATTCATGAGGACATCATCTCTATTCACCCGAAAAACGAGGTCTCGTCGAGAGAAAACCGTTCGAACGAGAGATGATTATTTGTTATTTATTCGAATCCAACCATTTCCGTCTCATTTCCGTCATCCGCAGACGACGGAAAATGGAAAATTGGGGCGTTCTGCTCCGTACGTCTATATGACCTTACCGTGCATAGCTCGCAGCGCGGGTAGTACCGACCTTACCGACGAATTCACTGTGGCCAGAACTCTTGGCGCACGAGCCACTGCCATCGAATTCACGTCTGAATTCGTTGTACGGGGAGAAAAGCAGAGCGAAGAGACAACGATCGATCCAGACCTTGAAGCATACATGGCATGGAGGGAGCCTAACAGCCGAAAAGTGTAACAGGGAAGTAAGACAGAGAACGATGGATTTCGTTCATCCCCATCACTGACTCAACAGTAGCGTGTCAAAACTCTCTCGTGGGCCCTGGGATAATAAGATATTCTCGAGAAAATTGAAACCGCGATTTTGGTGAAGGAATAAACGCTGGGTAATACGTCGCTTTCGGGAAACGGAGATAATTCACTTCCAACCTATAGGAATACGCGGAATACGCCAGAAAGAGATAGGGCCATGATCGAAATCTACCGTAATTCTCTGTCTTACTTAGGCTCGCTACAGGATTTCAATGTTGCGAAGGATAGGCTAATGCTGCTTCCATAGGCATGTATATGCTGTACGATCCACACCGCTGGAGAGATAGCTGGTATAAAAAGGTAGAGGTATAGGTACACCTAAAATGGGGACGATTGGACAATATACGTCTGTAACACTTGGAATAAATTACACCAAAGATAAAAAATATATCGAAAATTCGATCGACGACGAAGATCGACGAGTAGTATACCTGCATTAGGGTGGCGCAAAAAACCGACTATTTTTTTTTTTTGAGTCTCGAGTGAAAAAATGTTAGTTTTTGATGTTTTAAGAGCCCTCTCCAAAGGACAGCTCAAAAAGTAACTCCGTTCATCGAGCGTAGAGTTTTGTTCTTTTCATTTTTTTCCCATTAAACCTCTAGCTCGCATGTAAGATAGTCGCTGCATTATCGATACAAAATTATTAGCGACGACGCGACGGCGGAAACGACGGATCCGCGGGTCGCCCAAATGACGCCCACTCAATATCACGCGATGAGCTCATTTGTTCAGATTATCTAGCATCCTTCTGCTACTATGGCATCGCATTATACACATTACCTCGTTACTCACGATCCGCCTCGTACCTCAGATGGACCCTCTCCGCTCTTTCAATTTTTATTCCATTCCTCACTATTCAAAAGCCACGTATGACGTCTGGAGTACAAAGTTTCAACGACTTGTAATCAGTTTTCTGTATCGCATTCCGCGTGATTCGCGACAAGGGAGTTCGTCGACGTCACATGTTAACCTCTCATCATCAACCAGCTATCGATGTACGACGCTCACCTTTAACTACAATAACAAAGAAAAAAATCGGAAGCGAGTAGAACTATTAACCGATTGAATGACGCGCACGGTGTATCGTCTATAGTCTTTTTAGAGAGAGAGAGAGCATATACGTAACAGTGCCGCTGGTTGGTCGAATAAGTTATCGCGAAGCGAACGGCCCACACTTGAACCGACAGTCGACAGATGTAGGCTTCGTTCGAGACGCGTATCCGAAGACGTTGATTTTATGCCAACTCCTATAGGATATAATAGTAATTATAGACCGGAGGCTAGCCCCGCGACAGGCCCTCCCCAGCCACCTACTACAATATGACCCGGATGAACATGAGAATGTTAAACATATATACTTGAAGGCGTGCTCGTGATGCTTTCGACTAATAATACATCCCAATCTATATCGCCAGAGGGTAACACCACCTCGCTAACCTGCAGATTTGCGTGGCGGCGGTTATTGACGACTAAATCCGATTGGGACAAAATTTCTACCTCATTCGTTTCCGGAGCACAAACCCCCGACCACCGAAGAACATATGCAGAGGAGAAAAAAAAACAACAACAACAACAACAAAAAGCCTGAGAGCATTATCTGCATCAATCGCACTTCCTGTATCTGTAACGATGAGGCTGGCTGAAAGATAAGCGCGTTCACGTCATCGCGCGGCAATCAGGTATGCAATGAAGCGGGTATTATATTTGAACTATAGCGACATAATTTTAGCGTCGTCGAGTAGTATCAACGGTTAGAAGGTGGAGAGAGTTCTAATATAACGCATTTACATCAGCGTCATATACGCGTGCGTATATCTGCACGATCGAGTGAGTCTTAAGTTTATTTAAAAAAAAAACAAAAAAATCACAATAATTTTATTTCTCAACGCCGCATAATTAACTGACATCACTTGTTTCGCATAACAACATAAATATCATAGTCAACCAGCTGCCGATGCTGTAAGTTGAGGCGCAGGTATGCTCAAATTTTTATAACAAAATCCTTACCACACTCATTGGTCCGTGTTCAGGAGTCTGCCTCAAACCAAAAATGCTTTTGGCCATAAAAAAATAACACGGAAGCTGCACCTTTTGCTTTCGGACAAGCTAGAATTCTAGTTCCGATTCGCATGTGTGTATAATAAGTAATGGTTTTAACCTATATGCCTATATCTCTACACGTCATGCGTAACTGGCCAATGGATTGAACCTCGTAGCTAACTCCAGTTTTATTCTGTTTGCAATGAAAGCCAGTGTGCATGCCCGAAAAAGAAGAGATTCGGTGAAAAACACAAGAAATACATGAGTTCAAAGTTTTTATTCTACTCTGATCTTATTTTTCCATTGAATGAATGTATTGCTGTGAAAGAAATAAAAGGAATTTCAGGGATTCGCAGTGGTTCTTACACGGTGCAACATGTTTCAAGTTTCGCATATGCAATACGAAGTAGTTTTGTTATTTTCGAAGAAATAGCAGTGACATCGCAATGATCGGTCTTGTATCCAAGTGTGTAAAATTGCGCACATTACGTGTGTATAAGGTGAACAGAAAAGTAAACCAAACTATCAACCAAAGGCAAAAAAGATTAATAAAGAGTATAAGAAACCCAAGACTTAAATAATAAAGAGAAAATTTGGAGATGTGGAGGATGTAGCGAAATATACAAAGAGTCAACAAAAGAAGACTGGATCGAGTGCAACACATGTGGCACATGGTGGCATGAAAACTGTTCACATTAGAGTGCATCAGGAAATTATATTTGTCATATGTGCAAATAATTTAGTTGCGCAATCTTATCGATCTCAAAACGCAATTTTACACACAGGGGTGTGTAAAATTGCGCGATTCTCGACTTGTGGTTCTTATATAATTACTAAGAAGATTATTTATGTTTTGACAAATAGAGTATGTTGATTTGTTGCCATAATAATCGAGATGATGTATAAAAAAAAATGTTTCAATAGTTCTTGTTTTATGAGCCGTTGTTTGCAAATTGCGCAATCTTACACCACCGTACCCTACTATGCAAATTTATAAGCGACGATGCTAAACGTATAACTTGCCGGCGAACGACGCTATGACCCGCTGCGGCATTTCGCGTAGCACGGCGCATCCTTCTGTTTTCAACAAAATCAACTGCCGGACAATAAATTCCTGTTAGGGAATCGACCCATTGGTTCGACCTCAAACGCACTCGAGGGTATCGGTATTGCGAAGTCACGCAAAATTGCAGTAGGTACCTACATATCTCCCACTTTCTTCCGGCATTAATACAGTTTTTGACACCTGAATGCTTTTTGTAACGAAAAATGAAATAAGAAATCATAATGATCTATAGTTTTCCTCGCGATCGATAAGTGAATGAGACGGACCGGGCACGTAACTGTAACAAACTCATCAGTATACCGTTAATTAAGTCATCCTTGAAGCCGGAACATCATGCGCTCACTCAAGTGACTTGAGTTATATACCTTTGCACAATGAGGTAGGCTGCTGTCCTAGTAAACTTGATTTCGAATCCGCATTTGTGCAAGAAATTCTTTCCATGGTTCTCACCCAGTCGCTCGAGCAGCAATTACAAAACGTGCGAGATCACAGGATACAGGACGTACCTTGGCTATACGCGTTTATTTCCACCAACTATAACGAATAAACTATAATTTCAAACACCCAACTTCGTCCGATTATTATCCTTCGTATTCTTGAGCGGCGTAGATCGACCTTTAAATTTTCTATCGTGCGCGGCGATCCTATCAGCTGCCTGCGATACATGCGAATCCGCGAAATAGTCACACTTTGTCGCAGATGAGGAACGCGGAAAAAACTGGGGCCGGGATCATGGAGAGGGGCATGGAAAGAGAAACGCGAAGAGGGTGTACATTAATTTATTCAGTCCGATTTTCATTTTTAAAAATCACTTTTCCTAACGGTATATATAGGTGTGGGTATACGATCGTATGTGCCGACACGCGTGAGAATGAAATGAAAAAATTCCTTTTCCAACGCGACGACGAATCCTCGCCGTTCACAGGTGTTGAGAGCGTTCGCAAGCTATAATATATTGAGGAAAAAAATCAACGAGAGGCGGAATCAACCTGACACCGTTGATAGATGCAGCAATTCCGGAAAAACTAAAAACTGAATCTCAGAAAAGCAGCGCATCCGCAACACATGCACAAACCTTTACCTTTACTACACCTTTAGTTTCTCATTTTTTGGACTAATTTTTACTGAATCAACTATACCTGTTATAGTTTCAAGGTAAATGTAAATGACGAAAAATAAACCACATGCAGCTTTTTTACCACCGAAATCATAATTTTAGCACACATGACCTTTTCGTACCATTAAACACGCGATATTGTAACCTATACTTATACATAGGTATTTATGCAACACTTTGACGATGCTGCACCGATGACTAACTGTCGATATACGCATAGGTATATATGTATACAGCATCGATATGCACTTCCGCGGGCGTCTGAATTTTACTTATCGCTCTCTGACTGCATGACCCAGGAATATAGGTATACATGTGTATTCAACACCGTGACGAGATCCGGATCACATAGCTTGAGAGATCCAATGCGTATCTACGTAGATGAACGTTTACGCTGCATGCTTATTGTTAGACACAGAATAGGTAGGGAGGCAGAGGTGAGGGCCGAGGGAGTCGAGTACGAGTTTGGGCTTGACGATAAGTTTGAGAGGGGGAGGGGGAGGGGGAGGGAGATACGAATTCGCGTGGCGTAAAAAACGTACATATACATATTACGTGTATACATATGAGCTCGCCATCACGCACCGTATAAAGCACACCTTAGGCGTGGTGTTCATGGATAGAAAAAATATACGGTTAACCAGACCGTCTCTGTTTACAACACATAGATACGTACGGGTACGTCAATTTCAATTATGACGTCATCCGTGGGCATTAAGTAGGTATGTTTAGGTGCAAAATTACATGCGAGATTCACGTGGCAGATGCGAGGGATGTAATTATGTGGCGGATGAGCGGAAAGAAGAAGAGGAATGTAATGGTGACTTTTTGAACTGAACAACTTAGATAAGGTAAGAGAGTCTTCCTACACGAGGCCTACCAGCATTATAGTTTTCATCCTTTTATCCGTCACCTACCGCGTATCCTTACTTTAGCTCAAGCTCGAATACAACCAAACAACGTGCGGCTTCCAAATCGGAACTATGTATATCACGAGAGCGAGCGCACGCTATATATAGGCTTGATAAACCTCATTGTCAGGCAATTATTTTGGTGAGGTTTTGAACACACAATGGGAGAGTTTACACTTTGGACATTATTTAAAAATTAGTTGATAACACAGACGATGATCGCGTACATACATATAGTGGAATAACGAAACATGAGAGGAACCTTCTAGTGTATGGGGATAACTGGAGTAACGGAAAAACTTTGATAAGAAAAATCTTAGCGAGAAAATAATGAACCAATTGAAAAAAAATTTCGCATGCGTTTAACGATGTGAGTCGCAAAGACTAAAAAATAGGCTGGGCGGAAAGAAATGGCGAGATGAAGGATTACTAGTGTATATACGAATGTAACGTTGAACGGAATGGATGTTCTAAACAAAAAATGTTAAGTAGGGAAAATTGTTAATGAACATAATGCACCTGTGACAGTTGACCAGAATGAAGAAACCAAAATGTATGAAAGGATGGAATTATGAGGCACACATAACCTAAAATCTACAGCGGACGAGTGTGATCTTTTTTACAAGTATCTTTTATCGATTGAATAATTTTTTTACTCACCAAAGGGGACGGATACTTTTTGGTGGAATTTGTTGACCGCGTGTGTTGACGATCGAAAAGAAACCGTATGGGAAGCACGATATCACAGACAGACTCTGACAGTTCAAATTTATTGCACACTTGATCACTTTCGCAGAGGTTGATTCTTCAACACACGAGGCAACCCAGAGGACGAGGGTGATCCCACGGAGAGGTATCGCTGACACGCGATTTTCTTCTCTCTTGATGCCCATACACGCATATTTCGTCATTTTGACATTCTCACTGCATCCTCGCAAGAACAACTGACAGACATACTACATTCAAATGAGCAATAACAAAACACAACATGCATTCCATCCATCCTTCGATTATTTCAGAAGATAGTAGGAGCGATTAATTTGATTAAAAATAACAATTAGATCGGTGACGTAACGAGGGGTTCGCGATATGCGCCAGGGGATTCGAGAACGAAATATTGGTGGTAAATCTTGACGAGGCAGCGATAACGATTCTACCCCCGAGAGCGGGGAATTTTGCAAGAGATGATCGAGCAATCTCTGGCATTTATTGATAAGGGGTATCCCATTGGCACGATTCGCCGGAAACAGGGTTCAACTTGGGCGACGCATAGAATCTACTAACCTATGCACGATACGTTGACCGGTTGTCACGATTACGTTAAGAGATTCAAAACATTTTCAACACACAAACTCATGCAGACATTACAGCGGTTGCCATATTGAAATTTCAGTCAGCGGAGACCCCTAGCTCTTCGCTCCCACCTCAACTCGGTGGGCGGCGCCTCGATCGCTCTGCTCTGTCCGTGGTTCGGTCCGATGGCAAGCGTACCGACGCTCGGATCACGCCTGACGCCGAGCGCCCCAAGGTCCCCCCGTTGATCGATCTCAAAACAAAACAGTATGAGAATTCGGCAAAGAATTAAAATTTCGATTCGTCTTGTCGGTAAAAAATTAAATAGCGCACCTGCACCCAAGAACTTCTGTAGAAAAACGATAACTGCGTAGTCTCTTTTCGGAATCAGGTAGATGGGTATGCGGGGTGCGTATCCTCGTTTCTACTATTCATACGTCCATGTTTTCCCTACAGATAATAATAGTTGGGCGTGTGTTGGGAACATAGCATAAGTGTAAAGCAAGCAAGCTGAACCAACAGTTTCGATGTAATGACATTATTCTTAATGACTATAAGTATAAACCTTGCGATGCCCCTTGCTGTCGCGATCCCATAATTATACTTATAATTGTAACATACGTGCTAAAAGTCAACTTTGCTAGGATGTCATTTGGAAAACCGAACCACAAAATCAGAGCATTACAGCTTGTAATATACGCGCGTTAATTGAGAAACTTCATTTTTCTTACACATTCAAAACGCCGCTACTCTGACCGAGTGGTCCTGTAGAAACAATTCAACCGTCTGTTTAAAACTTTAGAAAATTACGGACAAATATCCGACTAACTGTACATACACCACGAAAATGGTCAACTCTGATCGTATTCAATCTCGATGCATCGGCGGCTGTCAACTCGCAAATTTTGCCCTCAACTGCGAGTCCAAATACCTAATTATTATGTTACCGAATAATGCATTATACCGATGAATATTTTTGATCCTCACAAACCAGCAGGCGCCTGTCGTCGCTATTGACGACGTCTTGTACGTGTATATCAGGTATACCTATATACCTCTCATATAATTATTAGTTTATGTGCCACACTGCAGATCGATATATATTTATATTGCATTACACTTGATCGTAGATCCCCCCTTCATACGATATGTGGGTGCCTCCTGCGAATGCGGCAGTGGCTACGGCTGCAGATCTCAAGGTATTCGAGGATATTGCTGACATAGATTCATAATGACGTCAGGAAACGTGAGAACACCAAGGCATCACCGTCGTGCATACTCGTGTTCACTGTCACAGTTGAAATATACACACATCGTGCTCTCTTTATCAGCTCTCAATATGCAATGTTGAAATATTCTCCAATAATTCGCTGTATAAAATTAGGAACACGCTGCTTACGCACTCTAAAAGTTAGGTAATCTGTATACATTTCTGCCATATACCTATAAGGTGCATATAGGGATAATCGTTAAAAGTGCATATAAGTATATAATCGTTAACGCAGTAAGTCTCACGAGCGTGATCTCGATTTTTGTAGAAGAGCTGGATGGATGAACAAAAGATAAATACTGCTGCATATAGGTGATATAATTACGTACGCGAGTTCCACCTCCGGGCGATCAATTATTCGCGACAACGCTGTATGACGATTCATTACACGTAGGCCTGCGCGGGACTCGCGATTATTACCTCCGTGATAATAGTTGCGTTTTTCGAAACACGTCGATGTAAAAAAAATGTTTTTCCGCAGCGAAACTCTAATCGCATGATGAAGTTATTCACCCATATTAGGAGCAATAGTCGACGTTGTTGACTCTATGGGTCGATCGCTGAACATTGAAATTAATGAAACACTTGTTGTTTCTTGCGATTATTAATTTTCCAGCCGGAATATAAGGCATTTACAATGAATTACAATTTTGGTAAAAAAAAAACGGCTGAGTGTATAATTATCTTGCTGCGCCTTTTTCAGAAAAAAATTTTACAATGAATTCCAAAACTGCGGGCACTTATTATCTTCCTGAGTGTTGGTTGAGGTCACCACCTCTTACGCAACGCGGTTTTGTTTCGGTAGCTCATTCCCATCCCTAGAGTCCCTATAAAATGTTTCGTACCCATCCCTATTCACCTCAACAACCCGGCGCCATCTAACACAATCGGTTCTCGTACTATTGAGGAGCGACAATTACCGACTCTAATATGACGGTAACGCATAATTAATTATCCGAAGAAAAAACTCCACGGTCAACGACTGAATTATAGCACTTGAATTTCTTTTGAAAACAGCGCTCCGTTTATTTTGTTATCTGAATATGGCGGAATCCAGCTATTGACCTATGATACACCGAGCCTGGCCTGAGCTTGAGCTGAAATAAATTTCGAAGCATGGATGTCACGTGGTCACACCATAATAATGTATTGTTAAAGCACATAGCATACAACCTCCATGATACAACGCTGTCGCTGCAGTGTACCGATCATGTACCGCTGGTGCGCTGAACTTTAAAATTGCTCCATTTTAACCATTCCCTGTACTTGCATGGAGGTATAGTACTCGCCTGCCTGCCCGCGTAAAAAGAGGAAGAAAAAGAATACCTACTATTTGGAATCCCATCATCCGTCAACACTAGCTCTGAGAATCAACGCCATTTATTAGCGCTTCGTTTGAGACAATGTTCATGGTATACCGGTACTTGTGAAATTATTGAAAGCATCCATCGGCATCATGAAATTAGTGAGGTAAACGGTAGAACATATCATAGGATAACGTCGATCCTGTCCCTATCTTAAATTCGGTTGCATTATTACCTTTGTCGAGTCACTAGTTACAACTGCAGAGCCTCAAAATATGATTCTTAACCTAAATTGCACATTAGGACGCTACGGTTACGTCTAACGAAAAGTGGGATGATACAATATGAAATTGTGGCATTTTGTTTTAGATTTTTGATGAAACTCAGCCATGAAACGGTTACTATAGAACTGAAAAATGGCACCCAAGTGCACGGGACGATCACAGGTTTGTAAACACGACCCACATCGATGTTCAGTGACCAGTGAGAGGCTTAAATGCCATATTATTTCTGAAACCTTGTATTTCAGGGGTTGATGTCGCGATGAACACTCACCTGAAAACTGTCAAAATGACGATTAAGAACCGAGATCCCGTACAACTTGACACGTTGAGCTTGAGAGGAAACAACATCAGATACTACATCCTCCCAGATTCCCTACCTCTAGAAACTCTGCTTGTAGACGACACACCAAAGGCCAAGGCCAAGAAGAAAGAGGCTGCTCGAGGTAAGTTACAAATACTTTACAGTGAGTATTACGACCAAACAATCTCAATCATCTCATTATACCATTCGACAAGGCGCTGCTCGAGGACGAGGGCGTGGTGGAAGGGGAGCTCGCGGTGGCCGTGGAGGACGAGGCAGAGGACGAGGCAGGCGATAAGGGTTTATCCAAATCCATTGGAAATTTTGCAGCAAGTGAAGAAGTATCTGTTTTCTCTTCAATGCACGTCGGAGAATCAACAAGCAGTGTTTTATACTCTTAGACCAATTTACCGATGTATTCTAATTTAACTTATTACACAAAGAAACGATAATATCATGAACTTGTGTAACTGGTCAATCAAATTATCTTGAAGCGAAATGAAATTGTTCATGGCTAATAAAATCTTTTTTCATACAAGTCCGTTATCCGTCTTCCACCCAAGGTTACACACAATTATCATCAATTTATAGAAATAGCGATTTTAATTTTACAATTATAGTAGGATTCCATGACGCGCGTACATTAGGAACACTTAATTAAAAGAGGAAGCTGGCAGAATTTGATGTGACCGCATCGTGTATGAAAGTATTATGAATTGGCCTGTACTGATGAGTGATAAATTTAATCGTCTCCTGTGCAGCTAATCCACCTAGGAATGCTGATACGGAATGAAGCTCTGCTCCACCGTAACGACAAAATTCATGAACATAGTCATCCTTAGCCAAAGGTCCACAGCCCCACTCGGCAAGCAGTTTTGAAATACAAGCCTGGAAATATGTACACAATAACCTAAATTGAATTAATTCGTGATACAGCTCAATTTATTTACCTTCAATTTCACGATATCCGGTTCAACGTGGTCATCGAATTCGCCGGGATACGAATTGTACTCGCTCTGAAATTTCTCAATACCCCTAAGCACAACGTAGTACACCATCATGCTCTCTGGGTTTTCCAAACTTTGAGCTGAAAGGATATAAGTAATCATTCAGAAGAAGAGCTTAGAGGGTGAGGGACAAGAGGAGCATGCAGCTCACCTATTTTGCTAGCGTTTATAGTTTTTGGGTTGTATTCATCCGCTATAGATGTTCCTCGCTGAACATGAATATCCGAAGCGTGTCTACAGAATAGTTTTACATCCTTCTCCGTTATTGCATCCGATGGACGACCTAGCTGCCGAAGTAAATGAAACGTTCTTCTCCACACTGCTTCTGAATCAGCGGCAGCTTGTTTGTGATACCTGAAATAACTCCATTTATGTACGGATGCAAATTCGGAAATATATCAGTTCCAATATCCCGATAAGACTCACGTTTGCTGCAGTGATATATATTTTTCCGTGTCCGCAGTCATGTCCGGGACAGCGCCTTTGAGGGGTAATAAATTTGAGCCCTCATTCTCCATGAAATCCTTCACAGCCTTGGCAATAATCCAAAACGAATGACTCTGAAATATCCTCATTCAAATGAATAATCCATACCATACCAACTTATATTCACCTGTTTTCCCATCGACACAAGCAAATTGGGGCCAAATTGGAGCAAATCGGGTGCAATTGAAAATTTCTTCTGAAGCCCATGCAAGTCAGGCAGCACGCGACAAAAAAGAACTCAAATCGACTACATTCCTTTTGGATTTTACAGTGAAAAGATTTTGCCATAAAGGGAAAAAAGATGGAAGATTCATAATTCACTCTGCCTGTCCCGATTCACCCTGTTTGATACTATGTAATAAATACATGTAATATATATTGTGATGTTGACACGCTACGCTCTTCATATTTATGTTAGACTTCTCACTTTTAGTCATATTATTGTGTCATTATCATTATACAATCATAACGATGATCAGTCGGACTTCTGACGGTAAACACACCTATATCGGAATATAATTTTTCATCACTTATTTAACAATGAATTTATTTGCATTTTCAACTACATTTATCATTCTGCGCTAGTTTTGATCAATAATCAGCAATTTTCATTGCTATTCTACCTATTCTTGATCATTGGAGTTCTAGTTCTTACTTTGATTCGATCGTTCTCACTACCTCAAAACCGCTTTGTTATTAAAAAACAATCTTGTTGCTCTTGCCAATGTATATATATATAAAGATATTACCTTTGCGGTAAGATTGATGCAGCAGTCATCATTAAGAACCTCCATAACACTGGGAGGCACAGCACTGCGACCCACACTTGTGTTTACAGCTCGTATTGCTTCCTCAAAATTTTCTTCGTCGATAGGATTGCCATGCTCATCCTTTCTGATTCCACCCCTGATCACCTCTCTCAGCTGCTGTTTTTCTCTATAATTTTTTGGCACGCTTCCGTGTTCCTGTATCCATTTCTCAAGATACTTGTAAAGTATCACAACGTATGGAACATGAGCATGATCTTTTAAATCCATTTCATCCAGATTTATTGAATCAAAATGATTTTTCAATGCCTCGAAAGGATTGTCTAAGCGTAGATCTGGAGTCTCATTATCTGGATGCATTTCCATTACAGTGTGCTCCTTAACTTGTATTCGCATATACGCAGCAAACCCTAAACTTCTGCAGACTATCAGGGGGATATTCAAATCCCATAGTATTTTAGATAATAGTATCAGACTCCTGAATGGGTTAAAGAAGCTTATTGAATCACGGTTCTTAAAAATCTTTCTGGAGAATATAAAAAAAAAAAAAATTGCCCATACTTTTCTGGTAGTGCAGTGGTGATGACGACGGTGAAGTTATTAAAAAATTCTGGGCTGTTAGATAAAATTTTTTCGGGTCCCTCGTCGACATAATCCCCCCTCACATCAGAGTTCAGCTCTAGCAGTGCTTGTGTGGCGATTTGAGCCCTAGATTTTCCTATGCTCTCTGTATCGAGGAAAAAACTAATCACATTACATTAGTTGTAATTAGCTGTTATTGGAAGTCTATAATATGCTATGACAGAATAGAGCGAAGCCAAAAGTATTGTAATAACGTTCATTGTCAAGCAAGCACTTCAGGATTAGAAATGCAGTAAAACTCACCTAGCACCGACGTCGTCATCTGTGACTTTTTTACTATCCACAATCGTAAAGGACCCAATTCCAGGCAGTACAAGGGATTTCAAAATCTCAGTTCCTAGCCCAGTCGCGTTTATGAGACAAACATGTGCTCCTTCCAGAGAAGCTTGTCCGTGGTCTCCCCACAATCTGTTAATTATTCTAGTTGGTTGCATTATTTCGGAATATAACCTCCAATTCGCATTTTCCAAGTAAAAAGTATACGAACCTCAGTTGACGATCGTATTTTCGTGTCCTCTCTGATTGTTCCGGGGATTTGGGCGCTGGTGAAGCCATATCCATGGAATTTTTAATGGTACCGTACCACAATCGTACCCGCTGATCGTACGTAACTTTTGTTTACAAAATTAAAGAAAGAAACGTCAAATTGGCCATGCGAGCGGCGGAGAGGGCAGTGAATTAAATTAGAACACAATTGTCGACCGTTGACAACGAGATGAATTCCGTTGACCTCGTCCGCTGTTATGTAGTCGAATGTTAGTTCATTAACGAGTGACTGATAGAACAGGCTAGACCATGGATAACGATAAGAGTACAATGCTCGCGGTTTTACAACTGCTGAGAAAATACAATTTGAAGGTATGTTTATATTAAAGATTGTTCTAATTGTACTTAACCTCGAACTGCCTCCGTAACGTAAACAAGTAACCATCTATACCCATACACCCGGCGATTTCCATCTCGACGGGGAAGATTGATTTGTAATACAATCGGTTATTACTCTGAGCGATGACTGAAGCTCTGGGCTACCAAAACATCAAATGAAAATCAACGATTTTGAAATTATTTATGCATCTATGAGTTGGTAGAATAAGACGTTGATATCTTGAAGACCTAAAAACGTTGGAACTTGGAAATTGAAATTCGATTGTCCCCTAAAATACCCAGTGTATAGACAGAAACATCTTACAGGGGACTGAAGATTTATTCAGGAAGGAAGCAAATCTGACAGATGTATCGGCAGAGGACAGTCAGCAAACAGAATCCGAAGTAAGCAGTGTTTTATCAGCTTACAAAAGCGAAGGTGATCCGGCTCTTTATGAAAAAGCTTACACCGAATTAAAAAAGTTTGTTGAAGGAGCCTTGGATATTTATAAGGTGTGATATTCACTTTTTTCTTTAACATTACATTGATGTCTCAATAAAATGTTGTTCGAGTAGTTTGTAATTCTGCATTGATGACAAAATTAGCATGAACTGGGCACGATATTATATCCAGTCCTGGTACACATGTACCTGGAGCTTGTGTACAACAATCATTCTGGAGAAGCAAAACAGTTGATGAAAAAATTCAGTGGAAACCTGGAAGAATACTATCAAGAGGATTTGAAAAAGTTGTCTAATGTAACAAAGAGAGAACAAATGGCTGGTAACGAGCTCACTGATACCTTCAAGTAAGAATTGTGATCCGTTCTTCAGCAGAAAGATTTTTCACAGACCACTACAAGCACAGATCATTTCATTACAGATCTAACCAATTCATTATAAGGATGTCACGGGACACACTCTCTATTCTGAAACGTCATCTTCAGGAAAAAAAACATAGCGTGCTGCTCAACATTATCCAGGAACATCTTTACTTTGATATGTACGAAGGGGTAGCTCGAAATAAACAACAAATAGAAGCTACGTCAGGTGCTATAGTCGGAGAAGCCACGAGACAAGGTAGACTCTAAGCTTGATGAGACTCTACATTAGATTGCACTTCACATGATTAGGGTAATTCAAAATTGATGAAATTCTATCGTTATCTTACAGATAACAAAGCAAAAGTCTACTACGGGCTTTTGAAAGAACCAGATATACAGTGTGTCCCACCGGCAGAAGAAGAGGAAGATGACGCAGGTGGAGAAGGTGGAGACAAACCAAAAAAGAAAAAGGCCAAGAAAGATCCGCTTTTCTCCAAAAAAACTAAGTCAGATCCTAATGCACCTCCGGTGGGAAGAATGCCACTGCCTAATCTGAAGGATGCAGATAAAATGGAAAAAATCAAAGCATTGAGGGAGGCTTCCAAGAGAGTCGTCTTGGGACCAGACAGCCTTCCATCGATATGCTTCTATACTTTGTTGAATTCCATCCATGGGTAGGTATGCTGAACTTTTTCGATCCTGAAGTATATATCATTGTAGTACAACAACACTAAGCTATACTGTACTTCAACACAAACATCAACTATGCCGACCCCATATCTACAATGCTCTTAATGGAAGCATAGTACTAATAATCGATCTGCTCAGTAGTGCCGCATGATTTTACTCGATTTTCAGTGTGACTGCCGCAGAAGTAGCCGAAGACTCGAGCTTGTTGGCAGTTGGTTTCAGTGATTCAGCGGTCAAGGTCTGGAGTTTAGTCCCGCAAAAATTGAGGCTAATGAAAAGCGGAGACCAGCTGCAAGACATCGACCGCGAAGCCGGCGAGTATTATTATATTCCATTTTCAAATTTTCACATCAATATTGAAATGATGGGCCATGGCTATTGTCTATGTAACTAATTTTAATCACTCTTCTAGACGATGTTTTGGTAAGAATGATGGACGATCGGACAGCTGAATCGTCGCGTACTTTGTATGGGCACAGCGGGCCAATTTATAGTTTGTCATTCAGCCCTGATAGGAATTTGTTACTATCCTCTTCTGAGGATACGACAGGTATAGCAAGTTTCTGGTTATAGTCGAAGATTCTCAATAGAAATGATTCTGGAAGGTTTTTTCATGGATTACAGTTAGATTGTGGTCTCTCCACACGTGGACATGCATAGTCTGTTACAAGGGCCACTTATTCCCAGTCTGGTCTGTCCGATTCTCACCTCATGGATACTACTTTGCAACTGGCTCCCATGACAAAACTGCCAGGCTTTGGGCAACCGATGCTCATCAACCTCTTCGCATATTTGCAGGCCATTACTCTGACGTCGATGTGAGTTATTTCACAATAAAGCTGGATATATCACGTTATGAATTCCGTGTAAGCCATAATTAATGTCAACAATTTGAGATTACTTAATTTATATTTACAGGTAGTTCAGTTCCATCCAAATTCAAACTACGTCGCAACGGGATCGAGTGATAGAACAGTAAGACTTTGGGACTGTGTAAATGGAGCTCAGGTGCGGTTGATGACAGGACATAAAGCTCCGATATATTCTTTGGCTTTTTCGGCCGAGGGTCGATTTTTGGCGACGGCGGGTGCGGACAATCGGGTATTGATTTGGGACTTGGCTCACGGGCATTTAGTCGCTGCATTGGCTAGTCATACGGCAACGATACATTGCCTTTATTATAGTAGAGATGGCAATATCCTGGTGTCGGGATCACTTGATTCGACTCTCAAGCTTTGGGACTTTACTAAGCTGGCGGAGGAGATGAGTTTGGAGGATGTCAACGTCTCCCATAACCCCGATGTAAAAACATGCGTCGATACTTACCTGCTACGTACGTTTCCTACCAAAAATTCTCCCGTTCTCACCCTCCACTTTTCTCGTAGGAACCTTCTTTTATCAGTAGGTATGTTCGAAGCAACCTAATTTATCAACCATTATTCTTACTTTTCTTGATTATCACTGAAATTGTGGATGTGTGAATCTTGATGATATATATTTACATCTAATTTTCTATTAGCAGACGAAAAGTGAAGAGTAAATTTCTTGTACGTCACTTGACCAATCGTTGTCATTGCATCCCACTGATTGGCCCCTTCAAGAATACTGAACCCTTGATAATCATTATACCAATGAGTGAAAAAATCTCATTATTAGCTGCCGGTGTTATGAAGTAATACTACTCGGTTCATGCTCATTTGGCACTCATTAAAAAGCGGATACGATCAAGGGTATAAAAAAACGAAAAAACGCAAAGAATCCAGATGAAAAATGTGCTTTTAATCGAATGACGGTGTAGTGCGACATTTTTTACCGTTTCGTAATATTTTCATGACTCAAAGAAATTCTTAATTTCTTAGTCGCGACGTGACTTTGTCTTCATAATGTCATTTCTAGTTACTAATTATGCTCGTTAGTACGATGACACAAGGATCACATAAGATGATGTTGATGACGGTGAACAACAGCAACAGCATAATATTTATAGAAATAGTAATTTACAATGCTCCTAGTGACATAACGCAATTGTGTCACCCGTTTTCCAGATCTAAAAACGAGTAATCACTTTTTTATGGATGAGAGATTATTTAGTTGTAATTTACATAATTTATGTCGAGTATAGGGTCTTCTACAGATACAGAGAAATGCTTGCCTCATGGAATTATTTCCATTCCTATAACAAGTATACACTGTTTAATGAACATTGCTTCGTTGGGTAAACAAATTAGAGGGCATTTCAATACGACATATTGATAGAGCAGATCCCTCTTTCTAAAATTGAGGACAACCTAGGCTGTGGGGTTGCGGAATTTCTCCCCAGCATACTTTGCCGCGGCTCCCAGCTCCTCCTCAATACGGAGAATCTGGTTGTACTTTGCAAGACGCTCGGAGCGGCAAGGAGCTCCCGTCTTTATCTGGCCAGTTGAAAGACCTACCACCAAATCGGCAATGAAAGTGTCTTCGGTTTCTCCAGAACGATGGGATACCATAGTACCCCAGCCATTAGATTTAGCCAACTTGTGAGCATTGATCGATTCGGTGACGCTGCCAATTTGGTTAACTTTTAAGAGCAGGCAGTTGCAAGCCTTTGTGTCCACAGCTTTTTGGATGCTGCAAGTTTAATTACATAATTTACAAAAAAATCCCCGCAAAAATACAACTAAATAGCATTGTAGACCTCGCACATTGTAGGGCCCCTTACCGAATGGGATTGGTTACAGTAAGATCATCCCCAACGATCTGAATTGGTGTGGATGAGGTAAGAGAAGTCCACGAATCCCAGCCATCTTGGTCGAAAGGATCTTCAATTGACACGATCGGGTAATTTTTAACAAAGTCTAAGTAGAGATTCTTTAAGGCTTCTGGTTCTAGATAAGTGCTGGGATCTGAAGCTTCATTCTTGAAGTCCAGATCGTATTTGCCGTTCTTGTGAAATTCAGATGCCGCTACATCCATCCCAATTTTAATCTTGCCTTCATAGCCAGCAGCCTGCAGCAAAATTTTTTTTTTTCCCGTTAGCAACATTTTAAGAACTTTAATCCATTTCAAAAATATTCTATTATCAATGAAATACCTTTATAGCATCAATTATGAGGATGAGGGCTTCTTTGTTGTCTTGTATATTTGGTGCAAAGCCACCTTCGTCACCAACAGCAGTAGCATCCAGTCCAAATTTCTTCTTGATGCCTGCCTTCAGATAGTGGTAGACTTCACTTCCCATTTTCATAGCTTCGGTAAAGTTTACTGCCCCAATTGGTAGAATCATAAACTCTTGCATGGCGAGCTTGTTGCCCGCATGTGAACCTCCATTAATAACATTGAACGCGGGTACTGGGAGGATGATCTCCGGGTTTCCAGCCAGCTCTGCAATGTATCTGAAAAATTGAAGGCATATCTCAGATAACTTAAATCCCTAAAATCAAGTATCTTGCAGTGATCCATTTAATAGCGAGTTTTAATGACTGCATGATAGCAATACAATCTTTTTGCTTACTTGTACAGAGGTATTCCCCTCTTCACAGCTCCAGCTTTGCAAACAGCAAGAGAAACTCCAAGTATGGCATTTGCTCCAAGGGTCGATTTGTTTGGAGTTCCATCGATCTTGAGCAGCAGATTGTCAATATCTACTTGCTGGGTGACTTCCAGACCTGACTGCATGAGATAAATTGATTCCAATTGAAAAAAAATTGAATTTTATCAACTTGTGCTTAATTAACTTATTGTAATCAATAAGATTCTGTTTCCTAAGAATTGAATAATTACACTCACAATAAAAGGGGACTGTAATTGAGTTCTACCTTAATTAGTTGTGGAGCAATGATGCTGTTGATGTTATCAACAGCCTTGAAAACGGACTTTCCATGATACTTGGACTTGTCATTGTCGCGGAGTTCCAAAGCTTCGTGAACTCCAGTGGACGCACCAGATGGGACAGCAGCACGGAACAATCCATTCTCAGTCACTAAGTCAACCTGCGTGACAGATGAATTTGGAATTAGCCACTTCAATTCGCAATCATGTTTGTCTTTTTGCAGCGTAACTAACCTCTACTGTTGGGTTACCACGGGAATCATAGATCTGACGTGCCTTGATGCTTTGGATTGGCATTTTGCTTGTGGCAGAAGAGCTACCGTGTTTGATGATAGAAGATCTGGAAGATGAAGTAATTTACAAATTCTCCAAGGATTATTAAAAAAAACAGAGGATTTGGTATAGGCATATATCGAATATGGGTATATGCCAGGAGTTGCTTTTGTCACAAGACTTCCCAACTTCTTCCCTGTTATCAATAAATTATCGACTTTGGTTTACCAACGGGTTTACTGATGGTCTAGGCCTCTTATTTTTTATTCACAAGTTCGAGGGAATCTCTAAACTAAATCTGTGCCTGCCAATTGACGTTGACATTCAAATGGTTGTAATTGATTTGACCTTGCGAAGGTCAAAGCGTTTATTCAGGACGTATACCTTGAAGCGTTATGTATGAACAGAATACGCGGAAATAGGATTTCTTATAAATCGATTGCCGCTATTTTACTTCCGTAAGTTTGACAATGGAATAATTTATTATTTGCAGCAGACGAGACCTCGTAATGTAATTTCGACCGAGGAAAACGTAACGCCTGGCGTGAAGAATCAGCATTAGTCTGCAGATAAAGAAAAACTTGCAATGAAAAATCGTCTTTTAACGCCGCAAAACTCATAGAAATCGTCTGAGATGTGTAAAAAAAAAAAGGTAGTGCAGTTCCCGAAAACTATCGATGGGTGTGGTACGAGGTATTTCACTTACCTGAGAGCGCAAGAGACAACCGCTTAGCTATGGCTCGATTCAGACTGATCAAGCTATGACCTACTTCTGACCTCTATCACTCACCGCCGTTTGGCGAACAGCGGCCGCCTCTGTTATATCGATCGCGCATTTCGTAAAGATATGACAGATCGTCTTGTTAGTTAATTCGACTTACATACGGCGTAATGATTAGGACAGCATCAATCCAAATAATAATTCTTAAGTTTTGCAACAATCCTTAATTTTTCCTGACAGTTCTGTCACGTAACGCTAAAAATTATGTAACATGTTACATATCTACCGATCTAGGGTATACATACATGAGTGTAATTTGATATGCATGTGCGTTGACTGAAGATAACTATTCTCCTTCCTAGGTAACTAACCGTGCTGGATAACTCTCTTTGCTGGGTAACTCTCCTTGCTGGGTAACCATCCTTTTTAGATAAAGTTTATATACCTTGAGGTGAAAGTTCAAATGCCAATCATATTTCATCGTCAGTTTTAGATTATTGAGCGAATCTTTCTAGCTTCTCAGCCTCTTGCATTATAATATCACACTTTTAACAATAAGAAAATCACCAAATTTTCCACACACGTTATATGCATCCGCATATTCAATATTTACTTGTGTGGCTGTAGAATCAGGTGTTTCATTAAATCATCAACTGCTCATTAGATTTGTCCACTTATATCTGTAGTAACAAGACAAAAGTTTTAACGATTAGCAGATCAAGGCAATTTACACAAAGATGAGTCGAAAATGAATGATGTGAGCAATGTACATCATGGTCTTTACAGGATGTTGAGCAGAGAGCGATTTATAGAAGAAATATAATCATGATCCGCTGATGGGTCAGTCTCTCGATGGAGGTCTGCAAGGCTAATTGTAAGTAAAATCTGTTCAGTGTCAGTAGTCTTGTTTCGTAGAGCCTCTGACGCTAATTCAGTTAGACCATCACATGAACTCAATTTTCCTGCAGTACTCAGCTCGCGAGCCTTTCAACAGTTGATATCTTCAGGGTACATTCATCTCAGATAGTTCCAAAACTCACCTGACTAGACTAACAAAAAAAAATATGGCCACACAATATATTGAAATTAGGATGTACGCATTAACAAATAAAAACGCCTTATCCGTAATTAACACTAACATTCGTCACTTTGTCACTCGACAAATTATTTGAGCTCGTCAATAACCCTCTTGCTTCTGTGTGTGACAATTCCTCTCGATAACTTTTATGATTTGTCCTCGTCATAATGAACATTTTTGTACGTAGTCTATTACACCTTGACATTTTCCTGATATCCTGGTAGGGTTAAATGTATTTCTCTATTGCAGGGTTTCCAAAACTTTTTCTTTGATGGAGCACATGGAGGGCCTTTGGTTTTTGATGGAGCACATTGTGTAATGTATAGGGTAGGCAATGATACGCATAATCAATAAAACTCAGAAATGCGGAAAAAAAAAATTTCGTTTCAAATATTTTTTCGTAGAGCACCAATGCTTCGCGGAGCACAGTTTGAGAAAACCTGCTCTATTGTATCCGTATAATTCAGGTTTTTCTATAGGTAGTTATTAGGGCTCATTGATAACGTCGTGTTCCTTGTGCGATAATTTCTACTCCAAGCAGGCCTGACTCCAATTATAAATATTTCAATCCCTTCAATTTTTTAGTGAACAGCTGATAAGAGTCGAAAGAGCTATAAGCTTTCATAATTCTATCACAAACATATCAAACAAGCTGTAAGTTCTTCAACCCGATATTCCATTCTACATTCACCTGACATGCGTTGTTGATGGGTAAAACATAAATGTCTGTCTCCAAAAAATGAATAAAATATTAGGTACGTCATTAATGCTAGATAGACAATATCGTTCGGATACCACTGCACACAGGTTTCTTAACTTGGTATTTAATTAAATTGACTCTATACCTCTGAAAAATGATCAATTACCGTACCTTTTTCGCTTAGAAATTTTTGAAAATGTCCGCGGAGGACTTAGAAACACAGATAAGGTACTTAATTATTTTCAGAAATAGAAAAATTCAGTTGTTAGATTCGAAAATTGTTATTCGTAATCCTAAAAGTCGAGTTCATTAATTGCGTATTGGTTCAGCCACATAGCTGCATACAGTCCAATCATCATCTCAATCCTCTGTTATCTATTTCTTATCAGTATTAGACGAGAAATGGCCAGTATACGAAGCAACCTATATATATCTCTTATTCAAATCACAACCGTAAACCATGTACATCATGAAACGTGAACGATATATCATGGTTTGTTGTGTTGCATCAGTGAACGTAAGCCGACCAAACAAGAAATATCAATAACAGGGCATAAAGCGCAGTTCCAACACATGGGGATAATACGGTTATTCCCCTGGAGATTGGAGTTACCTCAGGTTGTTAATCTTCTTTTACACATATACTCAAGTTGAGAAAGTTTAATAACTTGGCCGCACGTCTGATATCTGGCTCGTCGGTCATCGTCACTATACGACCTCGTCATTGACATCGGATACTCTCATCGTATTCGATCAACGTGTTAGTACGAGATGATTATATAATCATTTAATTAAGTCCTCCCGAGTACCTCATAATCATGACGAGCGTATCGGTTCGAGGGCGCGGACTGCAGGAGGGGGCAAGTCGAAGGAACTGCGATCAGATTGAGAGGGAATACCCGTCATCGTACAGTTTTTAGTTTAAAAGCAGAGGCATGAACGTAACTGAAAGTCAGTTTCACCTCTAATCGTGTTTCGCAATTCTCGTCGGACCTGGTGATCTGCAGGAACCATCTCGCCCGCGTCGTATCAGCATGGATTACATCGCAAAATTGGCTTTTTTAACCATAGTCATCGCATGTGCTTTTGAAGGAGCTCCGGTAAATACTTTCGAGGAAAGCGCTGCGGCTACAACAACGACTACTGCAACGAGTGAGAATTTTCTACTCCTAAATTCCAATACTATGATATGATACCCCGCAACTGGCGTATCATATACCTATAACGTGAACTGTATAAGTATCTATACCTATACAGTCCTATACATTGATTTGAAAATGAATAACAAACAATTCTACTCAAATAAGAGATCTTCATCTCAATTTTAACTCATGCCTCTCGGCTTGATGAGTTTCCCATTTAACATAACGTGGGGTTTTCGTCACTGAATATTCAATTTTTTCCCGGATAAACTAATTGTTCAAACAATTTTAAACTCTTCAGGCTTTATCCTTATAAAAGTAGCTATCTTCCGAAAATCTTACACTTCTTTGGGTATCATAATTTTAGAGTTACAGCTTGATGAGAAATCCTGTTTTTTTCTCTTTTCGATTAGAAAGAAACGAAAGAAATCCGGCAGCCAAATATCTATAAAAATTCTGGGGGATAGCTACTAATGTGAGAACAAAACCTACAGAGTTGAAGAAAATTCCTAACAATTAGTTTAGCCGGAAAAAAATTGAATGTTCGGTGACAAAAACCCCATGTTGTTTTAAATGCAGGGTAACTCATCAAGCCAAGAGGCACGGGTTCAAACCGAGATAAAGACCTGTAATTTGAAGAGGATTTCTTTTTATTCATTTCCAAACTTTTGAGCTCCTGCAAGCATAAAAATTCGAAAATATCTAAAATAAAAATCACCTTGATATCACCTCTGCAGCAATTGCCCATTTGCACGCGAAGACTGTGCACCGTTATAACGAACAAGGTGGAACAAGGGATACTGATTGTTGGAAATTTTTCGTCAATTCCCGATTTTCACTAGAAAATATCGATAATCATCGTTTCCGCAGCACAGTATATTTGTAACGTATAACGGCTGTATCAATACAACGATATGCGCGACGTGTAGTCATTATACGTATGCCGGGCTAGTGCAGAACTGGTCTTTTAATTCGTATAGTTCGGGTGCGGTGTCAACGATAGGTAGAAGAAATCAAAGCATCAGCTGCAGCAAGATTTATTATACCGGTACATATAACATTCCGCATTAATCATAGACCGGTGTGATCGATCTGGCGGATCGACGTGAATCGTGCGGACCAGTATAATTGACGAGTGGAAGGTGGCCGAGTTGATTGGTAACCCACACCGTACACCATGATCTTATAATAGTATTATAATCTCAGCCTGGGTTCCATGCCAGGTGTAATTTGAAAGTCTCGATCCATCGCGCGCAATATTGATATGGAAAATAGTCGAACGTTTCGGGGACCGCTGAGACCGATTACAAATACCTATGATGCAAGGCGTTACTATCGATTAACTCGACGCAAATATACATAGTTATGTAATATATACATATGTTGTTTATTATACCACCAGGATAATCTGGCCGGGGCAAACATCACGATCATCGTTGTTGATGCACCGATTTAACCAACCGGACTCTGACGCGTGTAATTAAGACTGCAATTGGTGAAAAACTCGATTATGGCTGCGTCACGACTATTCTATTTTGAATAATCGAGAGTAAGAATTTCTACAATTAATGTTGGAGATATATCTATGTGCAGAGTTTAAAATAAAATATAACGCAAAATGATGAGATCTCGAAAGTAATCTTCGTTGTTTGTGTTGATGGTCATTTTATCGATCGCCATATCTACTAGCACGTACGCGGTTGACCGCTGCTCATAGAGAGAAGTCACCGATTCATGTTTTATGCTCGTATACATTATACACATGGTATACATACCTATACACATGTTACATACGCATGCTACGTATGCGAATGTATACAATTAGCGCTACTGTCTGTAGGGAGGGACAAAAAATACACCGCCTCGCCCCGCTGCGCCTCAGCAAGCGTGATATTTATTTAATAACACCGTGATGTCATCATCGCTAAGTCATACATTGCTCTGCGGTCAAAAACACTAAATTGGCATATACTACAACACTAAAGCGGCAACCACGGACGTTGCTATTTATAATGCGAACTTATCATACACGTGCATCGGTGCATGTCCGATACGTTACAGCTGTACGGCAGCAGTTGATTCGGAGGAGCCGAATCCTCTTCAAAGACGATCGACTAATCGATTCAAATATTTCTAGGCGTCAAGAATTGCCCGGTAATAATTAGCCGCGAGGAATGGGGGGCTCGTAAAACTGTGGGGCATATACCATTGGTCGTGTCCCCGGCGCCGTACGTCGTCGTGCATCACGGTGGTATTCCCCATTACTGCTACGACCAGGAAACCTGTTCGAGGATCGTACGGAGCTACCAGGATCTCCACATGGACACGAACGGGTGGATCGACGTTGGATATCACTTCATTATCGGAGGTGATGGCAATGTTTACGAGGGTAGAGGGTGGAATAATTTCGGGGCTCATGCCCCTGGCTATAACGGGCAAGGAATCGGAATCTGCATAATCGGAGACTACACCGGTAAGCATCGCTCGAACGATCAATTAATCGTCGTGACCGGTTTTCCACCCTGCACCAAACGTATAGATGTAACCATTCGTATAAGAACATCATCTATTATAGCTCTATAACAATCAGTATTTTCACGATTATACGTGGGTTAACTTTGCTGCAGAAATTCAGCTCGTTTTCCTCATTTATTATTGTTTGTTCATCGCAAAATCAGCATCAATTTGAATCGTTATTACTCACAGCCTACATGCCGAACAACGCATCACTGGCAGCGCTAGATTGGCTGATAAAATGCGGAACTCGAGCGAAAAAGATCGATCCTAGATACAAATTGATTGGCCACCGCCAGAGTCGTGTAACGGAGTGCCCAGGGAGTACTTTTTACGGTTACCTGCAGGGTTTGCCCCACTGGGAACCGAAGCCCCAACCCACGACGGTGACTTCATCAACCGCGATTCGTAAAACGATAGCACCGGCAGCGGACATAACCGGCAGCAAGCTCTGGCATAATCTGATATCCCTGGGGACACCCTACACACCCCACACTACCGAACGATCGAGGACTACGAATGCGTCAACGACGCAAACCGAGGAGAACGTCGTCGACGCGGGAACGGGAACTACGAATGTTAAGAATCCCTTAAATTGATTTACCGTCGTGTTTCAAGTTTTTGTATACATGAAATCCACAAATATTGGATTGTCACAAGCATCGACGTGCTATTGACGGTTTAGATGTACCTATACATACAGTAATCGATCAAAGAGCGTTGTCTCCCCGTGACGTGTGAAAGTGTCTCAGTGATGCTGCATATTGGTAGGTATAACACACGAACAAATTCGGTATAGACTTTAATCCTTGAAGCATTTGGAATTTTATGTAGTCCGATGAAAATTTGAATCAATATATGAATACCTGCGATCACCGTACTTCCTATTTCCTTCGAATTTTTGAAATATACACAGCAGAAAATACTCTGAAAAAAAAAAATATACGTACAATATACATTGATTTGTAAAAGCGGCGAATCGTATAATATCTGCAGGTTGGTGTCTGGTACATTTTCAGCTTTGTGAAAAATAAAGAAATTAATACTCATGGCTTCACGATGAATGCACACATGTATTAAACATAGCGTTCGCACGAAGATCGTTCAAAATTGTTTGCCGGAATCACACAAGCTGCGGAAACCGGGAGCTGGGGAAACTCCGATCTGCTGCCACCGGGAGCTGCCGTTATCATCGAGCCAAGGTTGGCTTCGATATCTTATTCGTTCTTCCCCGCCTTGCATCATCTGCCTTCCCGCAGCTATCGGTACTCACAAGTGTCGGATAACCGTTGCCGTCATCAGTAGCTTTCCGAACGCCGAGATGAACGTAGCTCGTGGAATTTATGCAGTGAGTTTGCTGCTTCTGAAAGTTGCGTTCGCAAACGCTGGTAAGAAGGGTGAAACCGCCAAGTCCCAACCATCAATGTTATAATAATCTCGTATTAGGATTTGGCCATTGATTGAAGAAATTTCGCAGACTGTCCAACTGTAATAACTAGAGCGGAATGGGGTGCTCGTGCGCCTTCCGGCACCGTCTCTGCGTTGAGTTCCACACCCGCACCATTCGTCGTGATTCATCACGCGGCGTCTCCACCGTGCACTAACCAGGCCGTGTGTCAGGCAAAAGTCAGGAGTTTTCAAGTACGCAATCGTAAGCATGAATACGTTTTTGCAAGCTTTTGCTTGTACGTACTTCTGTTACCAGTAGCGTTTTTAACGACCTTTCGTGTCTGGTGAGTTTTCTCGTGAGATTGCAAGATTCCAGAGCTTGCGGTAATTATAAAGTGTATCTGTGTATACTTGCGGTATTTGTATGTGATCTATCACAGATACCATACTGACTATACATACCTATATGTACAGTGGAAAGTACTTTGAAACGTTCGTCTTGTGTTAAACTCTCGGTTTTTGCTATTTTTGGGATAGACGGACCACATGAACAGGAGGGCTTGGAGCGACATAGGATATAATTTCCTGGTCGGAGAGGATGGCAACATTTACGAAGGTCGAGGGTGGGACAAACGAGGGGCTCACACCGTACCGTACAATTCAAGAAGCATAGGAATTTGCTTTATTGGAAATTTTGCCAGTGGGTGTATCACGATAGTTACTATTTTAATTTACTCGATTCGCGAATCACTTACATATCAGTTGTTTTTCGTTACCCAATGTCTCTATGTAACTGTCTACGTGTACAGATCGTGAGCCGAGTGCACTTGCAGTAAATGCCACGAAGAGTTTGATTCGGTGCGGGGTTGACCTCGGCAAAATATCTACCAACTACGAACTTCTCGGGCACAGACAAGCGGCGTCCACCAGCTGCCCCGGACAACGGCTGTTCGATGTGATAAAAACTTGGCCCCACTGGCGCGCCAATCCTTCGAGTTGAACGTCAATCTTAATATTCTGTATAACGTTCTAGGACATGGGAATGTGGAAATGATTACCCGGATCTAGAAATATTCGTATGTATGTTACATACTTATATGCACGTATACGCCGATCACATGTTTATTTTTAGCAGACAGAGAAATGTCGACTGTTACTCCAATAGCATGTTATTAAGGTATTGTCGTCATGTTTTCGAACATAACTATAAATAAATGAATAAACTGAAATTAGAAAGAAACGCGATATAGCACGACCAATTATGTTTATAATTATTCTTTCGCTCTGGCGTCAGATGTAACTGCGGCTATTGAACATAAACTGTGACGATTCCATTGACGGCCGCATCGTAGCTGTCCTCTTCGCTCCTCACGCAAATATCCAACCTTGAAAACCCCTGGCCCCGAAGATCCGTGCCATAGTCCCTCACCTTTTATAATCGTTGTATTTTCAACGAGAATAATCAGACGAAGATGAAAAAAATATATGAAACCTCTATTGGCGTAATTTTTCGTTCAAGTAGTATGTGAAGTGAAAATATGGCTGCCACGATCCATGACTCACCTGCAAAGGTATGTGCCTTCCGAAATGTTCATTCAACTCGGTAATGCACAGACGAGTTCCGTAACCCATATCGAGAGTATCGTCAACGGCAACGGTCACGTACTCGCAACGTCCGTCGAGAAGACTCTGAAAAATCATTCAATTAGGATTACGGATCGGGGTTCAGGAAAAACGTACACCTCTGTGAAAATAAAGAAACTCCCATCGTCGTTGACCGAAGCATAGATAATATTTATCTATGGCCGAAGAGTTGAATCGTCGGCCCGCACCCCAATTGCAGACTCACGATCGAGAGTTTCGCAAAACCACCTGCGAACTCACCTGTGCAAGTTGACAACAATTCAATTGCGTAAAAATATCGCGTAATAAACCCCGGCGAAATAATTTTTCGTATCGTACCAAATGTGTAGTAAAACGAATTTGAAATCGCGCTGAACTTTAAGTTCGTCGTCTCGTATATAGATGACAAGTTTCACGATATAATTTTGTTTTTTTTCGCAATCACTTGCTTTGGGCTCGCCTCACCTGTAGCGTTCGAAGTTTCTTCCCCCTCACATCCAAGTAATCCGCTTCTATTCCGCTATCAAAATCCGGGTAGTAGGCGGTCAGCGAGACGTTCGAGTGCGGTTTACCGGTACATCCTAAATCGCGTCGGACGATCGAATCATCAGTTCCTGGAAGGACGTAGCACGCAATTAATGTCATACCAAGTATATATATTCGACAAATTTCACAACTGATCAACGAATTATTAACGGGCGGGAGAGTTGGAAATGTTGAACCCACCGCTGCAATCGGACACAAATTGTGTGCAGACTAAAACGAATGCAATAGCAACAAGCATTCTGACAAGACTATATCTACATGGAATCGCGATGCACCGCAGACAAACTCGGAGTGAAGCCCGAAAAATCCGAGGCACCTTCCACCGGCTGGAGCGTAAAAACTGCAACGCTACGATAATTCTGCTAGTTGGGCAAATTGCAGTTTTCACAGTAATTCTTTCTCACTTTTCTTGTTACATTATTCACGAAATATAATTTTGCACCGTTGCAATTATTGTACGTATATGCTCGTAAAGTAAATCGAGGGCTCCTATCGATTCGCGGATGAATAATATACTTATACTACAGGTTATACATGCGGGAATGTACCCATAAGTACTACACATACTTATATAGATTTCCAGGTACGTAAATTATACAGATCTACACCTAGTATAGGTATATAGAGCTAGGTATACTTGGCTGTGCATCGGTTATACTGGAACAATTTGGCCAAGGAGGTCGTGCCACGTGTTGCTTCCCAACTTCGATCCAACGGCAGCCTATATGTGACCATTACATGTGTCTCGTTGCTAACAACAGACTGCGATATTTTAATGTGAAATTTCAACCATTATTCAAAATCGCAATAGCGTTGGCGACCGAGCTCACGATCAGAAATACAAAAATAATTAGCACCGTAACTAATTGTTCCGGAATCCTTAGCGAGTGCAGAGTATTGCGGTTTTCTTAAGGGGTATTCGGTACAAACTTTGCTGTGGTTTCCATCATAAAGTTTGTACTAATTTTAAGCCACGACGGTTAACGGTTGACGCTCTTTCGATAATCCTTCTCCTAATCTCGTCGCGATGATTTGTTTCCAGGTGTTCCGTTGCGGCTGCATCGAATCTGAAGTTGAGCCCACGGAAGGAGGAGGAAACGGTAAATTTCAACGATTAGATTTCAACTTCATGAAGAATATACATCGATATCTGTTATACAAGTTTCATTGCTCCTGCTAGTGAAAATATGTACGTACCTATCGATTGGCTATTTCATGGAGTTGAATAATTAATCCACCCCCGACGGGGTCTCCCGAGTTGTACGCGTGTACCCAACTCCATAAGTGCCATCGACCAGGGAGCGATCAAGTGAAACTACATAATTACGAACATTCGCGTATTGTTCAACATTTTCAGCGTAAGGATAATTGCAATAAAGGCTACCACATCACAGCAGTGGTCAAAGGTGAGCTTCGTTGGTATTAATTGTCAACTTAATCGCTAACACTGTACAGACATTATGATACAAATTCTCTGACAGCCGACTCGTAGTCTATTTTGAACATCACTAATCGTAGGTATATCATCTATCCGTCTGAACAATGTCAAATATCCGAAAAGCGTTTAACCTAATACCTGCGACCGAACATTATATGTATGGGTATAAATTATGGAACAGGTTGGTCTCATGGTCAGTTTGCTCGTCGATTATAAGTAAGAATTTGGTTTTAGCTCTTATGGTCTTATGTTAGCGGCAACTGAACCAGCAGTAACCAAAATCTGGGCATACGGGCACAAATTTCTGGACAGTTCCTGTACACGACAATATTCGGGGAGTTAAAATGCTCAATCACGTTATCAGATATTCGCAACATGATTCTTTGAAGTAATTCGATGAAAGACGTGACAAGATCCTCCACAATTAACGAGTGATTGAAATTATTGAGAACGTACACGACGTATGATCGAACGATTGAATCTAATTTTTCTTTGTTTTTCGTGTTTTTTTTTTTTCAACCTTGTTCTTCGTTCCTTTTCCTTGAACCTTTCGACCTCGACAAGATAGCGCGCACACATTAAATCATCCGGATACGTGTAGGCTGCGCTTTAGCAGCCATACCTATTCACAGCTTACCTATATGTATAATATGTGTATGAGTATACCTGTGCCCACGCAGACACTTGTGCGCTAATATAATCGCAAACGGCGCATCGCGGCGACGCCAAGCGCCACATAGTCATTCGATGCGTGGCGTCTAAACTCGACGCATGTCGACCCGTATAGATACCCCCGCGGGATCACCACGCATCGTTGATCGCTGTTAGAGGTATACCAATTTTAACCAAATACTTATCGCCAAGCTCCAAACGACCAGCTGGTTTTATCGCGAACTCCGACACGGAATATTGAAAATTCAAAGGTATACCCACAGGCATAATCCACGATTTTTTTGCACCGATCACCGGCATTGCATTTGCATTCTTATCACGCACGACGTGCGATGCACCGCTTATCACAACGACACGAACAAACTGTGGGTATCACGCTAATCGCCAATTACGATTGAAAGTCCCTGCGTAACGTCGTAATATACCACGGTGCGAAAGTTCGTTATACTTGCTTACAATTAGTAATTTCATTCGGACGTGCACTTGAATTTGCGGTATCTCTCGCACCTGATGATGACCAACTGCACGTGATGTGTCTTAAATAAAAATGCCGCACGCATGTGTGTCGGGAAAATGACGTTCGAATATCTAGGCCAATCCATTTTCATCGGCCCCGATACAGTTACGTGAATAATTGATTTTCAGTCGCGGGTCGTGCATGATACACATGTGTTATATCTGCTGCAGCTTTACTTAACAACTTCGACGATGCAAATATTTTAAGCACGAGAATTAAACGAGTCCAGAGATGGTAAAAAGCCCGGCGAGTTTCGAGATGATTTTTCCACCTCTTTGACCGCTTATAGGTATGTTATACGTTTATAGCGATCGCTAAATTCATCAAATGCAATATGGTCTCATCCATCGATCGATCGTACGGAGATTGGGTAGGTGATCGGCAGCGGCAGGCCATTCCTACGACGGAATTGAAAATTTTTCACTAACGATAAGTCGCGATATACGATATTGCAACAGTCAAATATACGGAGACCTTCGCAGATAGTATAGGGAAGAAAAGCTTAAAGCGGGTAAGCCAACGTTGAAAGCCCAACATTCTTAGTTCTTCTTTGATTATATGATAACAGATTTGATTCCATTCAATAGGAGAGCTATCGAACTCAGCAATAAAAAAACCTGTCAGTGTTATTCTGTACCAAATAATTGATTAATATTAAAAATTACAGACTCTCCAAAAACCCGCTCCGCTCCGGTCTAATATAGGGGGTCCAAAGCAGGCGTCAAGCCGTTTGGGCAAAGAGGGTAAGCACTACAAACGAGACAAGTCTTATCACATATTAATCTTTTTTAGAACTAATGTTGAGACCTTAATTATATATCTAACTATCATAAAAAATAACTTTTTTTTGTTACACTTATTTGAATTCTTCCATTGCAATTTGCATTCTCGTCCCACTCCAGGATGCCTGTCCCGTTTTCCTCTTGTATTTACTCACCATCTAAAAAAATCAAAGACCGGCGTTAGCTCGAGTAATAACCATGTTTTGTCTTACGATAAGATCACCTCGTACGATGTACAAACTTTCTAAAATGGTCTTCAATTAATTGATCACGCCAGGGTTGAAAATTGATGAAAAATTCCAGAGCTGCAGATGAACCCAAACACGGTAAGGCTGTGGCTGCAGAAAGGAGATATTGAGAAGCTTGAGAACGTCGTACTCGAAGGACGGGGAACTCGGCTACTAGGTGAAAACTCCCCGGATCTGAGAACTCGCGTCTTCCTAAAGGGTCTACCAAATTACCTGGTAAGACTACGTACGGTTGTGGAATAAAATTCGCATCGGATGCACGTCACGTGCGACACAAACTTTATTGCTTGAACGTAAATTCCAACGACCAATTCTTTGATCATAATCTAGTAGTATAGATCCATGTCATCATTATTATACGTATATACATCATACCTAAGACATGTTCTTCTCGATTTCGCCTCTAGACTAGAATCGGCCAAATCCATGACGCGACTGTTCGCGGTTCTTTGTCCGAAGTTGAGCGACTGGTCTCCGCCGAACCAAGAAAGCAATTGGCAGTTTCAAAGGACGCATCCGGTATTCCCTTGATACACAAAGCCGTTTACTACGATCACCGGGACATCGTTGATTGGCTGGTGAAAAACTACCCCCCAACATCCAAGCAAAAGGACAGGGTGAGCATCCAGCTATACCTCAAAGTATTCGAGGGGCAAGAATAAAGGTGGTATTACAGTGATATAGCTATAAAAGATATGTCATTGTCACCCGCGCCATTATCATTGGCAATACCCATAACTAGGATTTACCGCAATGGAATGTGACTCAATCCAAGACGAATTAAACCAAGAATATTTTTGGATCCTAAAAATCACAGTGGACACGGTCTGTGGTGGTTCACATAACATCCACTTATAAATATACATATGTAATTATATGTCGGTTAAAGTTATATGCCATGGTGGTACCGCTACCGAAAGCGTATCAATCCATAGGGAATAAATTGCTCGCCAAATCGCGTCCCATAGGTAGAGGTTGATCTGGCGACACAGCAACGGCCACTTTACCCTGTTAATATGGTGTGCGACGGTTGAATCATACTTGTACACCGTATCTAATCGCAAGTACAATAACAGGAAGGTAGAACAGCCCTCCACTATTGTGCGGCGTGTACGAAACCCGGCATAGTTTGGGACATCCTGACTCGAGGAGGCTGCGACGCGAGCGTTTGCGACAATAGTGGAAATCCAGCTGCCTATTACTTGGAGCACAAAGTCGAGATCGAATTACCGTGTCCTGAAACGATGACGTCAAGGAAACTCAGCACCGTCAAGGAGAGTGAGTATATAATTGTATTACCCTCGCCCTCGCCCCCGCCCTCATGTAGGTAATTGTGTACCGAATAATCGTTCGATGAGAAATCGACAATCGATATCGCGTGATATCGCTAACGTGTGATAATTAAGCGTAAGCTTGTAATCATTCTGTACTGGGCTCCTTGTTCCGCTGGTTCCGACAGGATTGCAGTCGATATCCCTGTATATTTTTCCCCGATCGCGCCAGCTATTGCGACCGTTTGAACGTGCCAGGAAACTCTTGCGTTGTATATATGGGTGCGATAATCGTTGACAAGCTTCGTTGTGTCTACGCAAAGTTTGTGCGGAACATAATTGACGAGAAACGATAAGGAGTATGTGTTGTACGCATGTACAAGTAAATCTGATGTGTAGCACATCTGCAGCCTATGTAAATATGAACACGTGTTATGTATGTATGTGTGTATACATCTAGAGGGATCTACATAGACTGACGGGTGTATCGTCGAGTAAATGCTCATCTCGATATATAGGCAATCAGAGATTAAGCCAACGATGTAGTAACGGAAGATTTGTTAGAAAAGCGTGCCGCCTGAGCTTAATTATTTGGATAACTACGTTGTACGACTCATCCAGGCTCTGACTCTCCGCAAGACTGCACTTGCTACCGCGTATAACAGCAGAAAATCATTTTACAAACACGATGCGAATTCCGATGATAGACCCCACAACGTTATACCGTATAGGTTGCATGCTACGACGTAAATAATTATCATTTTTCATCGTCATGTGTAAAATTTCTAGCTCTTGAGTTCAAGCCGTCAAACATACGCATATGGATTCATAACCGGGACATCGGAAAGCTGCAACAAGTTTTGTGGGAGGGTCACGGCGCCAAACTGCGATGTGAGACAAGTAGCAACCCTAGAGTTAAAAAGTTTTTGGAAGCGGTACCCTTTATAATGGTATAAACTTACTAAAAATTTTGATATTCCGGGGTCATCTCTACCATAATATGGGAGAACCCGACGAACGACGAGACTAAAGAAAGAAAAAAATTGCTTTGTCCAGGGAACTGTGAAGGAGATCCACGCAGCTGTGGTGAAGAACGACGTGGAAATCTTCAGGGAAAAGACCAACAACCCTGTGTCACCGTTGATTTTATGCAGCCGAGATAACAACGGCCTAAATGTACTCCACAAGGCAAGGATCATCTTACCCAATCGTATATCGCTAGAAGTAGAATTTTTATTTATTTTTTTTCCTATGCCTGACAACCCGACTCGAAAGTCGAACGAAAATTAATACGATTAAATTATATCGAATCATCGGATTACTATGTATAATCGTGTGCGCCTTAGGCTAGTGGACTTGGATATACAGAGATAGCTCACGAGATCCTTGCCAAGTATCCCGCAGCGGTGAATATACAAGATTGCGAGGGAAAAACACCGCTTCATTACTCGGCGGTATTAAAAGATGACGGGGCCATGTATGCTCTTTTGGTTGCGGGCGGAGCCGATGAAAATATACTGGACAACGTTAGTCTGAATATACTTTAATACCGCGTTGCGTTCTTCGGTCAGCGAAACTCTGAGCGAAAATTTCATGGTCAAATTTATCACCGCAGAGACAAAAAACTCCGGCGTATTATAAAAACCGACCTGCCGAGATAGATGCAACGAATCTAGTTGTCGTACCAGAAGCTCCACGTGTCTCAGGTTCAACTTACCCTAAGAACTGGGATTGGCGGATCCTAGAAGCTGGGGAAAGTGGCCGAAGACCGGCAAAGAAAACTGTGAGAAACGTGGACATAGACCGAGCCTTCGGGAGCGCCGAAATTTCGAGCAATAACCATCAAGGGGCGATCGGAACTTTTGAGGTAACTGTTCCATCGTCTTGGTAATCGGTCAGGGAATACAAAAAACGCTAACCGGTCTATATCGTGTCTTCTTTTTCCAGAATGACTCCGGGGAAAACCGGAAAGATGATTTGGAGGAGCGGATAAAAATCGCACACGACAAACTGGAGTCCAAGGTCGCGTCGCTCTCGTCGGGGACGACCGAATCGGAGCTGCGATCCGCGGAACCTCAGCTCGAAGTAGATCGCAAACCGGACTCCCAAGCCGAGCCGGAGGCGGAGCAAGAATCTCAGGTGATCGAACCGACGGTGGATCGGGATAGTGAAGAAGACTCGGCCGACGATGACGTAATCGTAAAACATTCCCCCGAGGTCATCGAAGTTGAGGACGATCATGAACGCGTCGCAGAAACAGAGTATTGTACGGGTGACCACCCCAGAAGGGACGACGCCCCCGACGAGTCCACCGATCACAGGCACGATGAAAAATTTGAACCGATCACTGGGGAGGCCGAGTTCGATGACACGGTCTTCGAGGATGACCAGGTTATCGATTTCCCCTCTTATTGTCGTATTATCGTTACAGCGCGCTTCGGAATTTTTCCACAGCTCGTAATTGACCTACGTGCTGCAGGTATACCGATACCTGTACACCTACACAAGTAATGTTTCCAGTCTTTAACTTCACGGGTAAAAGTACAACTGTACAGATGTTTTATCGATTCCTCGGTGACATGCGTCGCGTATAGGATGTATGAATGCGCAAGCCCTTCTTTCACCATTTATAGGTAATCGTTTATAGGTAATAATCGGTGAACACGAAGAACTGGCAGAAGCGGAACTGAACGATGGCAGTTCCACGACGATAGACCCGGAAGTGGAGGATCTCGTCAAAAACGGTAACATGGAACAGCTGGCAGCTATGGTTCTCAATGGCGAAGGAAGAAGACTCGTCGGCAGACTATCCAACAATGGGGAACTTCAAGCCTTCATCGACAACGTACCGGCTTACATGGTGCGCTGATATCTACCAATTATACTTTGAATATTCGTAAAAAGTGACTACTCCGTAGCGCCTGCCTACCCGCAATCCAATCGACAGTCATTGACCACACGATCTCGGAATTTTTATACAACGTTCGACGTTGACTGAAAATCCACAGTCAACGCGTTCGATCATCTGGGTTGAGGATAGTCAGATGCTGCGGTGTGGTCATTTTCGACGAATATGCACGGTACATAAGATGTAGATATACCTACTTGTATATGCATGTATCGGTACAAATTGTACGAAATGAATCACTTTTACCTCCGTTATTCCGTATTTGTAGGGAAAAATTCACGCCGTTCACATCGCGGCGCGCGAAGGCAACCTCAGGGATCTTCAAGGTGCTTTGGATCGTCGAAAATTCGCGGTAGCCAGAGATGGCTCATCCCCGAACGGTGCTACCCCTCTCCATATCGCCGTGATTTTCGGGCATACCGGTGTAATCAGGTAGAATAAAAATTGCCAAGTTTCTTAAACCGCGTCACTTTGGAATAAATGTTTCAGCTTTCAACCGCTACCCGGAGTTATTTCGATCGTTAACCGCGGAACGAACGATCGATCGCGAGCTTTCTAACGGATCAATGATCCGATAATTTTATTTTATTATCCCCCCCACCCCCACCCCCACCCTCGCCACATACTCAATGTATTACGTATATCGGGCCTTCGCACAGAAGGTCAAATTGTCCCAAGAATACTTCTACTTATTATATGATCGTCCCACACCGTATAGATCTATCCCGCCTCCGGCACCTGCGCGACGGAGTGCACGTTCTACATTTTTACTAATCGTTGACGTTTTAATAATTGTTGCATTATCGACCCACAGGTACCTCGCGGGTCGATTCTCTGAGACCGCACACGCCGTTGATCGGAATGGTAGAACGCCGCTGCACTACGCAGCAACCCTAGCTGATAACGGGCATTACTACAGCCTCCTTTTACACCTTGGAGCGAACCCCTTGATTCAGGATAACGTGAGTCGTCCTCAGAATTCCACTGGATATCAGTCACGCTTTCTTTCATATTTTCTCACCACCTCCGTCGCGTTTTCATTTCTATCCGTCAGGTTTTCGCGAAATAGACTTATAGGCTGCCGTTTAAACTGTGTTTGATCCGCTAAATCAAATTAACCCTATATCTATATAGTTCAGGCGCAAAGCTGAGTATTACAAAACGAACCAGGA
Source organism: Athalia circularis (assembly GCA_963978495.1). Lineage (NCBI taxonomy): Eukaryota > Metazoa > Arthropoda > Insecta > Hymenoptera > Athaliidae > Athalia > Athalia circularis. Next base: position 14,113,817 of record OZ021698.1, on the reverse strand, counting down.
AGACTTCTCACACAAGATGCTTCTCCGGGACTTCGGAGCCCACGAGACAATCGCCGACCAAATGTTGTCCGACAAAGGTAAAAATTTAACCGATTTGCTAAGAGATTCGCACCGAAATCACTTATCCCTCACGATATACCTATGTAGTATATTTGTATATCCATCAAACCGGCACACCGCGAGAGCAACCGCACCGCTGATTCTGAATCCCAAGCTATACGCCGTATACCCGCAGTTATAATTTATGTATACATGCGTATAGGTGTAATAAAACCGAACCGCCAATATGAAATATTATCATATTATACCGCGTGTGTATAGGTATACGTACCTACAATATACGTACACAAGTATAGTTATGTACGTCGTATAAAATGGAAATATATCTATATGTGCGTGCGTATACCTGTGTTTGTGGGTGTATGTAAAAGACACGCGCGGTGTACGTGTAAAATAAGGTGCGCGTTATTCATCAAGTTGACTTCTTGGGTATGGTCTAAATCATCAGTTCATAGCCTAAAAACAATGTTGGTAAAGAAAAATATTTGTTCAAATGCCATTAACTCCTGCCTAAATGACGATACTTTTCGCATTTAATTAGCATGCGATTTTTGCACTTTTTACATTTCAATTTATTTCTCGCCTATTATATTCATTAACTCACTGAATACAGTTAATTTTGCTTCGACTATGGACCCTTTACACGGAAAAATTTTGATATTGACATAGATATAGTTCAATATATCTATGATATTGTTGAAAGAAAAAAAATTCAGAATTTTTTAAAGGTCAAAATTTATTTTTTACGCGGTATTTTCCGATGATTTCCCAATATTCTTTGAATTTACTGAGTTCAATGCTTTCTATTTATTCGAATGTTATGTTTATTTTATCCTATGCTTTAATATGAATTTCAAATAAAAAGAGAAAATATGGGGAGATCATTGGAAAATATGGTAAAAATAAATTGTGACGTTTACAAAATTCTGAAATTTTTTTTTTCATCGATATCAAAATTTGTCCATTTGAAAGAATCATAGTCGAAGCAGAATCAACAGTATTTAATGAGTCAATGAATATAATAAGCGAGAAAACATTGAAATCTAAAAAGTGCAACAATCCTATATGTTAGTTATTTGAATGGGAAAAGTATCGTTATTTGGGCGGGTGTTAAAGGCATTTGAACAAATGTTGTTCTTTACTAATATCGTTTTTAGGCTATGAACTAATGATTTAGACTATACCCAAGTGGAAAAAGTCAACTTGGTAAATAACGGACACCCAGCTAATGTACAACAGCTTATTGTTAGTCTGGCTATTATCCCTACGCTGTACGTATTTACATATAAAATTTATCTAAACATCTACAGGTATAATATTATTATACCCGAATGTGTGTCTATTTGTAAATGTGTTCACATTTTCTAAATTCAATTGTCGCAGACATGCGCAATTTTTGTCTCGTTCAATATTGTTATCGTCGTTATCGTTGTTGTTATACCGCTGTTGGGTATTTTTTGTTGCCGATACCAGCAAGTTCCTCATTTTGTTTTATTTCGATGTCGTGGGCCGTGGATTTGAAATGGAGGAGTCTACGAGATTGCTACGATAATGATTATGATTATGATGATGATTCTGATCACGATGATGGCGCTAATCTCATGTTTTGGTAAAACTTAATTAACGCAGTTCCCGGAGGCGACTCGTACTCTGCACGTCGCGACGTGAGCGAGACGGAGACCATGGCTACCCTGGAACGTTGCTTTCGTCTTTTGGCAGGCGCCCGCCGCGGTTCGACCGCAAGTACTCCGACCAAGGGAAGCGCAAGTACGCTACTTGGACGTTACTTGAAACGCCCTGTTTTTGACCTTCTCAAGCACCGTTTGACCCGCTTGGATCACAACCTTTTTGATCTCATATGGCCCGCGTTTAGAAGGTGCAGTAGCAGCAACAACCACCCTATCGAAAGTATCGGCAGCTCGGAGAGTCCAAACGGAAGGATCCCGCACCGGCGATCACAGGCGATCCTGGAAGATGACGATTTCGCGGGGTTCCTCGTGATCCCTGATTACGAGAGCTACGTCGTTTTCGCGGAGCTTCTCGAGCCTTTCATCAGAGATATTCACTGCGTCACAGCGATCGGTGATATACCCGATCATCCGGATACTCATTTCTTTGATCTTCACCAGCCCTCGGAGATCCCGGAAGGTGACGTTCGCAATCGAAATACCGTCGCAACCGTCAAGTCCTTCGATTTAGACCCGGTTTCCGAGCACGTCTTAGTCGGGGTTGTCGAATGCTCTAGGAACCTCGAAGCTTACGCGTTACCTCTAAACCTGACCCTCGGTGAACTCGAAGAGTCTGAAAGGACGATTACCAGCGTACTTTCACGCCAGGAAACTGCAAATCTCATGGCTGAAGGATCGAGCGAGGATGAGGGCGGCTCTTATTACACGCTCAACGAGGTTCTCGAAAACCCTAGTGAAGTCGGGGCGCGACTTGCTGCAGCTGGACTTTTGCTACCCTTGCAAAGCTTCCACCCGACCAATAGCGCGGACAGGCGTCTTCATGGTAAATATTGGCCCTATGGGCGCGGAGTTTTTGTCGCCGCGGCCGGTGATCTTGCCGTATGGGTTAACGTCCAGGATCACCTAAGGCTGATTTGTTGTACGCCGGGGGATAAGCCGGGACTTATCGGCAAGGCGTACGCTAGGCTCGGTCGCGTCATGATGGCTCTGGATTCGGGATTGCTTTTCAAGCGTGATAAGAAATTTGGATTCTTGACGTCGAGACCCACGGCGATTGGTAACACACTGCAGTTCAGCCTGGTCATGAAACTCCCTGAGCTTTCCAAGGAGCCGGGGAGTCTGTGGCACTTGTGTCTCGTTCGTGGGTTGAACATTAGAGATGGTATGCGAAGAGACACGGTCAAGATCAGTAATCAACAGTGCCTGGCCATCACGGAGCTACAAACGTTACAGGACTTCTGCAGGGCGGTACTCAACATTCTCAGTTTGGAAAAGGAACTCGCGCATAATAATTCCATAAGAATTGCTTCCCTTGTTGCAAATATATTCAGGAAACGAATCACCAATTTACGGAGTTTCCAGGCTTAGCGCGCTAATGTCAACGGAGATTTACACTCGATACAAGATCATGGCAAATCAAACGTTCTACTGATAAATTGAACTACGAACTACACGAAATCTTCAGAGGTGAAAGACAGTCGGTGGAATTCAACCAGGAGGGTACAATTCAGGGTAGCGTTATCAATCGATCACCTGCGCTCTTATCCCATTATAGTTTAATCGATACTCCGATATAATTTCACCAATATCATTCATCCCTTATGAATTTTAATAAAGTACATTAGTTAAAATTATTAGTATCCGTAGTGGTAGGTATGCATTTACATGGTATAAAAGCGTTGTACGTTCATGCCTTGCAATACGCTAGGTATACATAGGTATATCTACCTACACGCGTCTTGCTGGAAAGATGTGTCTGAACGTTGTTACGCATATTCAAATTTTCTCATCAATTATTATCACGTTTACGTGTTACGTAAGGCAGAATAATTTGGATCAGGTGCAGCCAAACCGGAGATATTGCATTGGGTTAGTAAGATATATTTGACCATAAAATAATCAGAATACGCAACGTATAGTGCTATTACGTCACGCATGCGCGGATCGATATTCACGCCAAAAAAAGCGGAATCATATTAGTATACTTGTGATGCGTATAAGTGCATCATTCACGTATTACCTATACGTATATACATATATTGTAGAAATCGAGAGCTGAGGACAAGAAGGGTGATATACCTACAAAAAGCTATGGATGCTGCCGTAGGGGCGTATTCCACGAAAGTGAGACTAATAAAAGAATCATGAAAATTACAATCGTTCAAATGAAATGTGATGCCGAAGAAAAATTTTTACAATTTTTCAAATTGAATTTTTCAACTTGAATTTTCTGTTTTCAATGTCGATAGGTCCTTCTGGTGAATGGCTCTGCCTAATTATATGAAATTCAATTACGTGCCGCCAGACAGGCGCATCATTACCAAAACAAAATTTAACCCAAACAATTGTTAAGATGCGGTTTTCCGTATCATATTTCATCGGAACAACTGTGATTTTTCTTTTCTTTTTTTCTTAACTTTGGTAAAATACGCCCTGATCCCAGAAAATGATTCGAAAGTCAAAAACTTGAGGACTATTACTCCCTTCTGGTTCTTACGATTAGCCCTCGATATAATAATACGAGATTTTTCTTGTAGATATAGTATACTGATACACATACGTATTAACATGATCAATCTCACCAATTAAATTACCTATTATAGGCGAACGCTATAGATGTCAAAAATGGTCGAAATATTTCGATCTTTCAAGAAAGCCGACAAATGTATTTACCTATCGATGTAATACCTACAGCTACAGTCAATAAATTCAGAGGCGTAACGACAAAAATTCGAATTCGATGGTGAATTAATGTCAAACGCCCACTACTTGAAACTGTATAATTTGCAAATGTTGGCTAATATAATTCTTCGCAAAGCGGGGACTTTTGCGGCCATGTTAAGATTAAACGGTGCCACATAGCTCTTTGCAATTTCCATCAGCCATTATAACGTAGAAACAATAAACCTCTGTTAGCGTATACAGGGCCCGCTTCCTGTAGAATTATTATTCGATATTATTCGATACATAGAACTTTCCAGTGATCAAAACTTCGGATCGAAATCAGTTGTCTTTTTCCTCCGCCTATTATACCATGGATAGTATAAGCATATACATATATCTATGCCTATATCTATAGGTATCTCTTAACCAAAGCTACATGTTGATGTTGTGACATTTGCAACAATACTGTGATATTGGTAATATAAACAACGATTTTAACGAAAGATCAAAGTCTGTCAAACTTTTCGCAAACACGTGCGCTGTATCTACATATGTATACCTATACCTATATGCGGCGTTTCAGGCACGTAAATAAATAAATAAGGAGAAGAAAACAATCGTGATATGTTATCCATGGTGTAGGTACAAGTTTGAGCAGCCACAGCTGCGTAGACCTATTCGTATGGATATATGTATGTGTATCTTTGGCCTGGCATATTCACCGCAGCATCGTTGGATTATTAAACTCGATATAATCCTCGCCCCTTCTACCACTGATCGTCCGCGAGGCAATTATGTGTTCGAATTACACCGCGCTGATTCATATTATCGTGCAGCTCTTGATTCTTACCTACCCTGCATTCGAAGGGTGTCATCACACAAGTGCCTAATAACGCTCTGAAATGTCTGACAAGTGGAGTGTGATTTCTTGTTAAAATTATTCAAAGGTGCTCTAATTTTTTCAAAAGTGCATAGACGGAACGAGGTTTAACCAATTGTACAGTCAGTCATAACCGTTCTCAGCTGGGGACTATCTAATGAATTGTTCGGGTTAATTGTATTGGGCAATGATTGTCTGCGTCTGCACCGTTTCATGTGTTTCCAATAAATTCTGTAGAAAATACATTTTCACAAGTTTTGCACCTTCGACGTGGTACTATTGCGTAAATATTGCATCTGCATTGTGACTCCGGATGTAGGGAGGGTCAGCTATTCGACACGAAATCTAGTGCAAAAATCCGCCAAATTAATTACGTTATATATTTATTCGCTCTCATTCCAGGAGATCGCGAAATCGACATCCCAATTTTCCGGACAGAAGAAGGTCGCTACCTAGCTTCTTGTAAGTAACAAATATATAATTTCGGAACTACAGGCGTTTAACGCTCGATTTTGATGCAAAATAATTCCCCATAGCTTTAGGGGACCCTTTGATTAAAGGGCTGACAGAAGTGGCGAACACGCGGCCGAAGGATCCTGTCACTTACCTCGCTACGTACCTGTACAATTTTGCGAGCAACAGCAAAGCTCCGGAAGAGATAGAGGTAAAAGGATCGGTACGGAGAGAATCCGGTGCTGATGTGGACATTCGCATTAAGATTGTGTTTCCCGCAGGAATCGAACGTCCTGATCATACCGGAACGCGCGCAAGTGACGCTCGAGCCGGTTGAGCCTGCGGTACAATACGGTATTGACGACGACGTCGACTATCCTCAGAGCCCGGATTCGGATGCCCCCGATTCCGCGCTAAATAATTTCAACCGGGTAACTATCGGTCAAATTTCTGGTAAGGCGGCTCAACTGAAACACAACTTCTTGTTAACATGAATTTCCTTTCAATTTACTTATACAACCAGGACGAGCACGGGCAGAGTCTACTTCATTTTGCCGCTGTGCGTTCACACGCTCAGAATGGATTGTTCCAGTTCCTTCAGGAGGCAGACGTGAATATCGGGTACAGGGATGAACTATATAGGACGGCAAGGGATGTCGCACAGCAGGCTGGTATACAGGAAAATATCGAAGAGATCGACCGATGGGTTGTTTACCTTGCCGCAAGAGGTAAAACCTGTAGTTCTATTCATATTATATTACCCGGCTTTACATGTGGGTCATCATATTTCATCCTGATTTCCTCAATGTTATAAAGCTACATCAAGCGCCGATTAAACATCAGGCAATGGTAACTTCGATAGTCAACCAAACACGGAATATACTATGTGTATACGTTGAAAATTCGTCTGAATTTTTACATGCGATCTGTTATGGGTCGCGGGTAGTGGTCACTTTCTACGAATATTCACGCGGTTTAAGAACATCACTGTTATCAAATGAGATAGATGACTGCAATTATATCATTCGAGTTCTGTCATTCAGGTGAAACCGAAGGGCTGGTCGAGCTCTTGCTCGAAGGGTACGATCATATTCTTGATATCCAGGATGACGGTGTTAAAATCGTCGACGTTGCGGCTCAACGTGGACACGACGCAACCGTCGAGTTTCTACAATCCATCCCCAATTTCGTGGTAATACCTACATCTATAAATATACAAAACAAAAAAGAAATGATGATGAATTATGATTGAGGAACGGGCGATGCGTTAAAAATTCTCTCGTACAGGCGCGCCGGGACGAAGTTCATCGGGCGATTCGAAGGGGTGATACCGAGGAAGTCGAAGAACTACTTTTGAGAAACAGCAACGGTGGTGGACGACTTTTAGCGGTGGGAAAAAATTCTATGGGACGTTGCTCGCTTCACATCGCAACCCTCGGACAGCATGTTGATATCGTCAAGTTGATAGTTCGGGCGTATCCTGAAACCTTAAAGATCGGAGACAATGTGAGTTGATCATTCATTGTTGATTCGGATAGTTCATCCCAGTGGTTCATCCTCAATTCCTAAATGAACTACATTTCATACAGCTGGAACGAACCGCGCTGCACTACGCGATGGGGGTTGTGGCTGTGGAGGAACTGAGTGACGTATTAATCAAATGTGGAGCAAAACGAGTACTGAAAGATTTAGTGAGTGACCTCAACGATTTGGTACTTGCAGAATAATGATAATCTTTCAATTCGAATAATTCATTACGTAACTGTTTTTACAGAAAGCACGACAGCCGTCGTACTATTTCATGAATAAATCCGAGATTGAGCGACTTCAGGAAGAGGAGGAGGAAATGACGACCAACTAGAATTTTGACATTTAATTTCTTTTTTCTATCCACATTATCGTATTTGTATACTGGTTATTAACGTCGACAACTCTATAAGTAATCACTTAGAACAGATACTGACAATGAATAATGTGCAATCAGCTGCTCCAGTGAGTAGATGCCGCGGATTTTAAACCGCGTACACTTATGTATAGATTATACCCATACCAATATCTACATAGTATTGGTATACCTATACACGTAATGGATAGATATGAATATGTGAAACGTATGGGTGATATGTATTCACTCGTGCAACCATATATTTTTGATTGTTCGATAGTATAGACAATTATTAAACCTCGCATAATTCTGTGCTTAGAAAAACCTGACCTTTTAGTCGAGGGCCACAAATATCACCCCATTATATACGTATAAATGCAATACCCGACGCTGCGGACTGCAGGGCTCCTCTTCATTTCTATTTATACCTTATTGGATCGGTGATCGAGCGAAGCGATTATGCTTTTCCTACCGTCGCTCTTTGTTTGCCTCGTAGTCGTATCTTCGATGGTCATCGCATCCGACTGCTGATTTACACCGTCATAATCGTCCAGAATTCGTTGCCAGGGTTTCGGGTTCACGTATGAGGGCTTCGCGCGTTGATCGGCTACATGGTTACCGATCGGAAATGACATAAGACCCAAGGAATGTAATGTTGACAAATCATAGGAATGTTGTGCAATATGGTGTAAGATTAATTTAGAGTATAGGTATTATAATTGTTGTATAACACTAACGCAGAAGCCCCTGGGTAGCGGGCCTTGGTTTGCGCCTGGCATTTTCTCGCCACTTTTCGAATGCCCGCGAGCTTTCCTCTTGTCGTTCTTTACGCTCCGCCTCGTGTACCTCGCGCATGAGCTCCTGCTCCTTATGTTGCTCTACGCAGAGAGAATGAGAATGTTGATGTTGGCAAAATAAGTATTCCACGAAACGATCGTGTGCGGATCGATGTAGCCAGCAGAACCTTTCTGTGCTTCCTCTTTTTTCTTCGCCCACTGGCGCAGCTGAATCATCTTCGTGATCACAGCGTTATCCTCGGCGAACTTCAATCTTCTCTGGAGATTAAGTTCCCTTTCAACCGCTACTCTTTTGCTTTTCTCCTCTTTCTGCTTTTTCTCCTGCCACCGCAAAAAGTTCTCTCGTTCCCTTTGCTCCCATAGCAACCGTTCTTTTCCATCCCTTTCCTCCTCGGCTCGACGCCTGGCCTCCTCACGACGTTCGAATTCGCATTTTAGCTGAGCGGCGCGCTTTCTGCGGACCCACTGTTCGTGCGCTTTTTTCCGTGATAAGGCGATCTCGGTGTTGCTTGTACCATCGGGGAATGTGGAGCTCGACAATAAGGCCGAGGAAAACTGCACAGACCTGCGTCCGTTGAGGGATGAAAACCTGAAGCACCGTCCCAAGCAAATATGTTTAAGATGGAATTTCGGACGGATGACAGTAAATTGCGATGGCGACTTACCTCCCCACATCTCCCTGTCCGTTCGCCTCGTAAATCTTTGCCGACCCATCGATCGCACAACGCCTCACCAGCCGTGTTAAGGATTTTGCATTGCTTGTCAGAGTAACGGTTGAGGTCTCTGATACGTCTTGCTGCGGAGTGCAGCGGTACGTGTTTTGAACGCAACGATCGCATTTATCTCCGGCACCGACATTCGTCGGCGATCCACGACAACAACGATCGTTGATGTTGAGTTCCCACAGCTCTTGGGCGACATAGTCAGAGTCCCCGCAACGCGGTTCAACGATCAGACTCGATGAAGATAGTGCGAGGGGGCTCTGGAAAGATTCTGCGTAGATTGCTGGGTTTATGAAACGTATTTCTGAGCCAGGATACAAGGAGCTCGAGCTTAGGGTTGATGCGAAGCGGCGTGATTCGGGTGATGCTGGGTAACCGTTAAAAGGTCCATCCGATAGAGTCCGCGATGACTCGATTGGTGCAGGGTGATTGAATTTTGAAGAGGTTGAACACTGTTCGAGGAGGAACTGCGCAGCGAATTCAGTATCTCCTCTTGAATCAAAGCGGCAGTCAACGTCACTGTCATCGGCCATCACTGTAGTGAAACACTCAAACCTGACCCCGTATTCCGGTATCTGCCGGTGCGAAATTTGTATTCACGATCGGAGAGGAAATGTTCCCATTTCTACACGAATCGCGATAAACGCCCAACTTACGTACGAACGATCTATTCGGATAAGAGTTCGGTTCTTGATCTCGAATACAAAATGAAAAAAATGGCGATCATGCAGTGATTTGATCGCTTCTCAAAACTGCAGCAAACCTCCTCACTAATTGAACACGTAATGTACCGAAACTAGAGCGCATAAGACATCCATTAAGCGCTCTACGAAATTTGCTAGCTTTCTACTCCAGATATTGAATTTCAGAACGGGCCTTGTAGTCGCTGCAGATGTAAAACGAGCTGACGCAAAAATAACATGTAAATCATGGCCAACTAAAAAGAGCCGCTGTAAAAGATTAAAGAGATACGTAGCTGTTACATACGTGCAGCCAACGATGTAGTAGGTCTATTACTACATCGTTGTGCAGTCTGACCCCGACTCCCGACTTTTTCGGCGCGTTCCCTGGCAACGATTGAAGCTGTTTGAGAATCTCAAAAATGGAACTACAATTTTCTAATCTAGTATAATCTAGTTTCAATGTGAAAAAGTTCGACAATATTCATTCACGCATTCACGCATTCAGCGTTCATTTTCATTTTAGAATTCGCCGATGTCACAGCCAACTAGGAAATCCTGACACTTCACCTATTATTCCTTGTATATTATAGGCCAGGGCCCAAGCGTACTACAGTTAAAATAGCTACGATACTAAGAAGCAAGCCCCACTGCCCCTAACCGACTTTAGAGGGGCTCAAAGCTGCGCGGCGGTGTGTCGTTCTTTCGCTGAACAGAATATACTTCACTATTGTTAATTGTTCGGATGTTGAGAAAGACGAACGTTGATAAGAACCAATCAAAGTCGACAAAAAGAGGCTTCGAGGATGCTGATACTGGAACGGAGGTACTGTAATCTAAAATTCAAATGTATTTATATTTCGCATTTTTCACCCAAAGATTGCACGACTATTTTCTTGAAATTCACAAAGTGATGTATATAAAAACATGTACCACTCGAAATAACAGCCGTGCCGTGTTGTTCCGCTAATAAATGTAATCCTTTTTTTCTTTTGCATATTTTTATTCGTTTTTTATTCATTTTATCATTTTATTTATTCATTTTATTTTCCGTGCCTTTCATCCACCATACTTTACCACATACTCTCAGAATGAAGTTATCAAGAATTAGTTTTGGCTCCCTCAATACAAGGACTCGGCATTGGACGGTCGAGGCCGCTTTATTTTTTCAAGATTTTTGATAACTATGTCGTGTAATGAACAATAGCGATTACGGACCTCGCACATTACCAGCCATAAACTAAGGTACTCCTTTTCATCCAATTCCTGAACCGCTCGCCTGTAGTCTATGATATGTGGGTATTTCGCGACTTTGCTCACAATCTTTCCTCTGGATATGAAGTACCTGTACCAAACACCAAGGGTTACTATGAATTATCTTTCAATTTATGGTTATCTATCCGTATTTTGTGAGCACTGTAATTTTCATGCCTTGAAATTTGATCAAAGAAAGCTGCTGCTTCACTTTCTACGGACTGGATTTCTGCTAGAGTATCTTCCTGAATTGAAACTCCAAAATTGTTACCATCTTCAATTTTAGGGATCATGAATGATATCCACATCTTTAGCTGTAATGAAACAGAGCCGACATTTATCCAAAGTGTTGAAGAGAACAAGTTTACACACGTTTATCCAAGTCGCCTTTCAGCTAATAATGATTTAATAATTCTGGGCTTACAAGGTTGGAATCCTCGACAAGTTGCCTAATGTATGGCTTTGCAGTGTGAATCAACTCGCAGAGTGGTTTGTTGCACGGCACTGGACCACTGGGTAGCACCATAACTTGAGTACCGCTCGCCTCAACTTTGTCCAAATTATTTTCCCGCTTCAACTTTTTCATCACCGGGCCATCGTGATTAAGTGAGATTGGATCTGGAATTGGGACATTTAAATCTTGGTGCACGTCGGACAATTCACGGTTGCAGAAACTTGGCGTTTCAAGTAGCTCATTGAGCTTAACTATCTTCTCGGGAAATCCTTTGGTTATCAGCTGTTCTGCCTACAGTTTAGAAAAAGAATGTAATTACTGGATATTCTATCTATCGAGTCACAGCAAAAATATGTGAGATAAATTTGCATTACCTTTGATTTAAGTGAATCCTTGTACTCTTGCACCTGAAATCCAGAAAATCAAAGTAATCTATTATTTCTACCACCGTTAGCAATTGACAAGGTGGAACCTTTGCCAATAACGGTCTTGCAGTTTACTGCTTGACCATCATCTCGATTTTGGTAAACACATCCCTTTAGTCTTTTGACACGTTACTCGCAGCAAGATAACAGAATATAGTATCACTGTATAAGTTAGATGCAAGATCATGATATTTTTATCCTATCACGTTTTTTGCTAATATTGACTTATTTCATTTGATTGCTAAGGACACAACTTCAAAATTTGAATGATACGTATAAATAATTTTCTGTGAAACAAATGAATCCCAGTTAAGACCAATTTTATGGTGACACCGTTTTTAATTATGCACAAATAACACAAATTGGTCATCATCTTCACAGAAAAGAAATGGTAGCCATCCATAGATAATGGAAAAAAAGGTTTTTCATTTGCGATACTTCTTACCAGAATTATTAATGAAACAAAATTAATACAAATGTGTATCAATTTGAATGTATCAATACAGAAATTCAGCGATCCTTGTACCTGACCGGTGTTCGAATTTTGATCGTTTTATTTTTGTCACAGTACCGTTTGAGGGAGGTTCAGTGCTAGTTCATCATAGTAGTATAAAAGCTATTCATCAAGGTATTTGAATAGAAACTAAACAACGGGATGTCAACCTGCCAAATCTAAAATTTAGTATAGCATGCATTAAGATAGCGTTTGACAATTACCACGTTCGTTGGTGCCATCGTGAGACACAAACAATACTGAAGAAAACACGTAACCTGCAATCTAACACTACCGGTCGGTACGGACACTGGTTAAAATTATGAAAGTTTTCGCTTCAACTAGAAATCCCGAACAAAACTTGGAAGGTTGAAACACAAAATAATTTGTGAGAGATTATATGCAAATAAATTACCCTCTGCACCGTTGAATCAGCCATCATACGACGATCAAGAAATGAAATACACAAATAACCACACTCTTCCGTACACTGAAGCGTGCAACTTCAAACAGGAAGTCGTATTTTAGGAGTAATACTGTACTCAAATGAAGATCCATCAAATGTTTTCGGTATTTATCAAACGTCTATATAAGCAATATTAGCAATATTTATTCGACAGAAACATTCAAATACACGAAAAAATTCGTGAGACACTGGTTGAGGTACCCATTGCTACAGAACAAAAATGAATCCTGCACAGATTTTGACTTTGGCCCAAAGGCTGTAGTATGGAGAGCTAGAGATGTAGCCTACCTCCCTTCACGCATCACCACAGAATAATTGTTACGATAATACTACACTGTGGAGGGTCTTCTACCCTCCATATCTACACTCAACGATGATACCAAACGGGTACGGTCAATACCGTCCGTCCATTTCGGGCAAGCTGTTTAAATTTCGACACGTACTCAATATAGGCGTTGACTAAACATATTTTCAATATTCTTCAGTCGACGCAATCTTCAAAGCTTTAAACCACTCGTCAAACACACTCATCAGTGGCTGCGTCACACACGCTATCCGAATCACCTTTTGCCCGAATTGTTGAATTCCTAGATCTAATACTAACGTTAAACATTATAACGTTACTGGTTTGTAGATTGGAATTCTGGGTCAGTACGTCACTATCGTTACAAATCCAGTGCGTTGCCAGTGCGTTACAATCACTGAAATTAAATTCAGTAGTCACTATAGGTACAGTATTCACTGATGTATATACAAACTAATTAGTATACACATACATATCATTGGTGGTATTGCAGTGCACTATTGGCTATTGAAGCGCGCACTACCGCGATAAATAAGTACCGTTTTCCAGATAAACCATCAAAAGATGGACAGTGTAACTCCGTCCGGAAATGTACTTGACATTAGCTGATGGTCAACTCACATGCACTGATAAGATAAACGTTGCCTGCGATGACACATAAACCCCACATCAGAGCATTGAGAATAGATAGGTAATCTATTCTCAATGACCAGAGCAACTGAAACAAAATCACTCGAAAAGTAGAACGTCACGCAAAGAAACAAATAAATTAACATTTTATGCTTATGATACTGAAATAAATTTCAATGGACAATCAGCAGCATCTAGACCATGCAGAAACAAGAACTAGTAAGTTTTCTTCCATTTAACACTGATTTTTCTATCCTTTTACATTTGTTCGTTTTCCAAGCCGATTCTTCTGAATGACAGATTTGCCAATAGAATGGGATTCAAAAAGAAATGACAAACAATGGAAATTAGGGTTCAGCCAGGCTTCTGTACAGCGTAAACATGCACAGCATGCAAGGCACTTGCCATCTAGAAACTTAGGTGACTATTAACAGCGCTATGTAAACTTCCTGATCGCACGACCTTCTCTTAACCGTTTATTTGATCAATTCAGCTTCTGTAGCGGAGGAAAAGAGATGTGGAATTGTTTCTACACTTCCGTATGCTACGTTGCGTGCACACAGACATCCCATGTCACCTACCGAAGCACATGCAATGAATATAGTTAGCCATATGGAAATAGACGATGAACTGATGCTGGATGATCCAATTTCAGAGTTACTCAGAATAGAAATGTTGCGGGACATGCCACAGTGTCTTACTGTCAAAAGATCGATAAGAGCTAAGCTGACAATGTCGGTTAATGAGAAAAAAAAGAAGAAGCTTGTCGGCTATTGGAAACGATTGAAGTATGAAATTAGTTTTAGTTTCACCAAGGTGAGATCAATCATTCATAGCGGTAGAGTTACTCGGAATATTAACAACTGTAAAATCATGCACCATAGATGAATATGGCCGTGCGTGAAGTTGCATCTACCATGGAGGTTTGGTATTATTCAATAAAAGCAATCGAAGGTCATTTTGGCAGTGGGGTTGCCACGTATTTCAAGTTTTTGAGATGGCTATTTATTTTCAATATCATTTGCTGTGTAATGAGGTATTTATATTCTCAATTGTCAAGCTAATAGTGAAATGAAATTTATTTTAACTAATACTGCCACTCTCTTATAGCGTGGCGTTCATTGTACTCCCGCAGTCTTTGGTACAGGTTCATTCCAATGATGCTTTCACTGGATGGGAAATCTTAACTGGAACTGTAAGGCTTTTCATGAACAAATATCACACATTGTATGATATCTAACTCTGTTACTGTCCGGGCAACTGAGTTGGATTTTTTAAGCTAAATCTTTTTACTCTGTCGATTTGTTCAGTCATTCCTATATATCATTGACAAATACTTGATCGAGTATGGTGAATGGTATTTGTTCTGTAATTAATTATTGGATGGCAAGAATATTTGTCAAATTCTGAAAGTACATATCCCAATACTAAGTCAAATAACCTTGATATGAGTTGAATAAAAACAGTTAGCAGCTAGAGACAGTAAAATGGTATGAAGAGTATTCTTGTAATGGGTAGCGATCACCCTAGCAATCTATATTGGGCTGAAAAAATTTTCTCTTAACAATAAATATAATAATTGCTCATTCGTTATAGGGGGTTTTTACAAATTCAATTATGTATTATGGATTTTATACAAATGGAACTGTCTCTAGTGGATCTGGTCCAACATACAGCATTCCATTGGCCTATTTGATGACGATGTTCTGTTGTTATTCTTTTACTTTTGTTTTGCTTTCAATCAAGTTAGTATAAATTTATTCCATTATCATACCCATGCAAGCATTGGGTAATAAATTGCGTATTCCCAAATACCAATTCATGACTTTTTTAGAGTAGCGAGATCATATCGTAAGAGCTCCATTGAAACTGCCGGTGGTCTTACCAATGTGTATGCAAGCAAGGTATTCTGTGGATGGGATTTTGGCATTGCTTCCTATAGGGCGGCAAATCTAAGATCTGCCATCATATATGGTGAACTTAAAGAATTGCTAGAAGAAGCCCAGAGACGTTTACATCAGGGCTGTGCTACTAGAAGTTATGTACTGATTATTCAAATAGCTGTGACTGCTCTGGTGGTTTCGGTTATGTCTGGCACAGGGATAATGCTATGGATTTTACTGAACAGATATGAAGTGGATCCTAATAATATGCTTATTAATATGGTTGTTCCTTTGACTATTACAATCATTATGAACGTGTATCCGGCGTTTTTCTCTTGGCTGGTGAGTGTTAATTTAGACCATATGTACACTTTTTTCGTTCCGTACTTCATTGAATAAGAAGTGTCATGAATTTATTTCCTCTTATGTTTTCTGCCGTCAGGTACAATTTGAAGGGTACAGCAACAAGCGCATAGCCCTCTATGTGACGATGATAAGAACATATGTAATGGAAGTGGTGATCATTGGAATCATCTTGGTCTTTTGGTTGATATACACTGTACAAAGTTGCTGGCAAACTGAATTTGGCCAAGAAATTTATCGCCTCATTATTGCCGACTTTATAGTATCCATCATGGGTACATTTATAGCGCAAATGATAAGATCGAAGTTATATCTGATGGCGTGGAGAAAGATCGGTGCACCGAGATTTGATATTGCTCGCAACACCTTAAATCTAACTTACAATCAAACCTTGTTTTGGATAGCATTTTACTTTAGTCCACTGATGTCTGTGATTGTGATTATCAAATTCGTTCTGATTTTTTATCTCAAGAAATATGGTGTTCTAAATCATTGTGAACCACCATCAAGATCTTGGAGAGCTGCGCAAACACAAACTTTATTTATGGCATTAGCTTTTTTATCAATGGTTGGTATTCTCATATCATTAGGATACATCATAACCAGTGTGCCATCTCAAGAATGTGGACCTTTCCGCGGTTACAAATATACTTGGGAGATGATTGTTGAAGGAGTCCTACAGCTGAGGCGCGATAATCAATTTTGGGTTATTATTACCACACTTGCAAGACCAGGAGTGGGCGCTGGGCTACTCATTGCCATGTGGTAAGTTGATTGGTGAACTTGGGAGTTAGACTCTGCACGATTTACCACAGAGAAATAATGCGTGTTGAATTAATGACAGCGTTGCTGTTTACTATTTGCGAGCAAAAGCTGAGGCTAGAAAAGAAATGGTAGAAATTCTACGGAGAATGTTGATCTTGGGAGCGCACGACAAAGAATTCCTTCTAAGTGGTATAGCCAAGGTGGCAGATGAACGTTCGTAACTTAAATAGTTCAATATTTTTAATTAGTTATTTTACTTATGTGATCAATTAATTCGAAATTAATCACTTCTTGCAGGATTACTGTATCACAACAACCAGATACCATCACAACAACCAAGTACCAACCACCAGATACCAACACCAACAACTAATCAGGGGTATAACTCGAAAACCTCTTCGTGTGGTCGCCGTTACAGTAGATTGAGTACGGGTAGATCAGAACCACATTTTTCTGAAAGGAATTCAATGGACATTGCTATTTTTCCTCATGAATTTCACGAGAACGATGATAATGGCAATGTCGAACTTATGTTACGGCACAGTATTTGTACAGATGTCAACAGTACGCATAATTCTATGGAAAGCCAGATTGCAACAGAAGGAGTTGGACGAACTTATAGTTTTATGAAACAGGATTGATGTAAATTTCACGAACTATATTTATGCCGTGGATATCTACTTTGTCACCGACCATTAAGTTTAATACATTAGATGACGGTTTCATATTACTATCAATTGACAATTATTGCTCGTCAGTGTTGCTTGCAATCTATGGTTCTATGTTACCAAAGTCTGGAGGCTGGGACGTTGTCCTATACCATGTATATAAAATCTAGTATACTAAACAATCAATATGTAAGATTTTGTGGTAAATTCGAATTGTACCCTTCATTTATTACTGTATATCATAAGGAATCGCGATGCATTCCTAATGTGGACATGGCAAGACCAGGAAGTAAGAGATTCCATTGTTAATAAAACTGAGTCTAAATGAATTTCAAAGTGTACACTCACTACACACCTTTTTGAGGCGACTTGACAACGGTTGTTATGAGATTAAACAACGCCATCATTCTATGATACATACATGGTACCTCCATGATACATATTTCGTCTTGACCTGTGTACACTACTATCACTGATGTACCTATATGTATACTAATTAGGTGACTACTCAATGTGACTACTATTCTATTGACAGTAGACCAGAATATTGTCGGCAATATGGGCACGGAATAGATATACCCACAACAAGGTCGAAGAGAACGCTATGAGCAATCGAGTGTTAAATTTAAGCAAGTCGTGTCCAGCTTCAGATTCACAAGTTAAGGAGATGACTGAAGACGAGTCCGCAGGATACCTACGTATGAGTGATAGCTCTGCAATCCCATTATTTCCTGTAGTGGGCCGGAAAGAACCAATCCCTACGCCAAATATGGCAGTGGCATTATATTATGCAGAGCGTCCACAAT
Organism: Athalia circularis; assembly: GCA_963978495.1. Lineage (NCBI taxonomy): Eukaryota > Metazoa > Arthropoda > Insecta > Hymenoptera > Athaliidae > Athalia > Athalia circularis. The sequence continues at coordinate 14,095,477 of OZ021698.1, read as the reverse complement.
TATTGCAGAAGTGCTCATGGACAAAGGGAGCGCTTCATAAAGATTGGTATGAGTATGTCGAACCAATGGAGGGCATCGGAAGTGTGTTTACGCCGACAAGTTACAAGTTTCGCATAAAAACGATGGCCGTCAAACAAGCTATGATTCACCAGCGTCCTTTCGGGCTAGAAAATAAGTTGGTGTATCCACCAATAGATTCCACAAACTCACATCACGAACAAGTTTCAAACATTAGCACGATGAAGTCCAAACGCCTAACAACTGCGCCTGATAATATAATCAATTTGAGGGACTTAGCTAATGACACTTTGGAGCAACATAAAGGTGGAAGACGTGAATCTCAATTCCTGGAAAGTGAAAAAAAAATTGAGAGCAAACACCAAATCAAGAAAATACCTGAACATGTGGTTGGTTGATGCAAAATTTTCGTGCGATCAAATTATCTGTACTGAACAATCAAAATTAATTGATATTATCATTGCATAATGTTTCAGATCTTGACCCAGAAACAAGCAGAATATCCCAGAGACATTGAAGATCAATTGCGAGAATTACACGCGCGTATTGAGGAGGAGCGAAATGCTTTCGTTCGTTTCGAAGATATTTGTCGTTTAAACTACTTGAAACATCAATGTATTAGAGATTCCGATTTGGAGCCATATGACAATAGTAATATCATGAAAGCCCAAGCTCGTGTCGTAGGCAAGCTACGGCAACGTAAAGAGTATGTTTAACTCCTTATAATTCGAACTTGAGGAGAAGGAATAGAAATACGTAGGATGTTTACAACCATGAATTATACTTGAATTCTTTGCCCTCTTGTGTTCACATGTACATGGTCAATGGTCTTTGTGTAATGATTGCAGTTTGGACGAAAGATTAGCAGCCTTCGAGCCTGAGATTATCCATGATTACAAGGTCAGCCTGCGGACAGCAATCGTCACTTACGCTTTGTCAGATCCTAAGGAACGAAAACGCTTGCTGATAACGACTATGCCTGTTGAATATCCGGTCATCAACGTCAGAGCTCCTGTGCCCTGGCACACGTTTAAAATCACAGCAGAACACTTCATGAATAATAATTTTTTCATCGGAAATGAAGTACTTCAAGATATTCGTGACTTGTGGTTTGTGAAGCAAGTATCAGTACGTAAAGCTGCATTAAATCATCCTCGCTACCATTAATATTTAGCAACTCTCATTGTAATACAGATATCGGAACCTATTAATTGTAAGTCCTGAAGATTTTGGGACGTTTCCGGTGAAGGCTTCTGAAATTGTTTCCACAATAGACGTCCTATGCAAAACTGCTAATCAACAAATCATGGATGGATGGATGGCAGAAGTTGCTGAAATATTCTTGGACAAAAAATATGCTTGGAAGATGTTTCTCTCCATGAAACCAGGTGCAAAAACAACTGGAATAGAGAATTACTTTCAATGCGTGAATACGTTACTATCAAATCTTCTGCGTGACTTAATTGTAAAAACGTTGATGCGGCTGAAAGAATTTTTTGCAGACTACAGCGGTGGAAATAGCTTTACAGGTGGATATCGGGATTTGACATTTATTAGGTAGATTTACTCATTCTCACTAATATTCATAATTGTTTATATCAACTAGTAATAGTCGTTAGATTATTTGTACAATTATTCGTTTTTCTGTAATTTTTTAAGCTATCCACGGATAAAAGCTTTTTTTTCCTCAGAAAACCTTTTATGACTCTTTGCGTTGAGCCTATTTTGGGTACAAGGGAATTGAAAATAAAACCGGATTCCGCTGAGCTGTGCAGATCGATCTATTATTGTTTCGAACGAATTGTTAAAATTGGAAATTCTATACCCAGAATAGAAGTACTTCTATTTCCTGAAGTTAAAACCAAATCTTTCATGACTCCCGTTCAATTTCTAGAACCAGCGGTATGTACAAGGATACTCAATAACGCTGAATGTTGTATAAATGAGTATACGAATTAACTGATAGAATTTGATCAGGTACAAGAAATACTCGACGAAGCTTTAGAATCTCTCAATGCAAATAGAGATGGTCCCCGAAGATATTTGGAGATGTATGACAATTTTTTATACGTTCTCGATGGTCAGGCCAAGCGAGACCTGAGGCGATATTTTGCCACTGACCCATTGCCGAATTTGAAGGAATTCGGTCAGAACATCGAAGAGTACGACAATTTAATACGCCAGGTTTTCTTGTTCAGAAACAAAGTAAGATTATAGGAACAATTGGCCAATAATTCGGCAACATATAATACCAATATATTTGATTTTCAGATACCTCTGAATATGCTAGAACTTGATTGTACGAAATTAAATGAAACTATTAGATGTATTTTACATAGTCTTCGCACAGATATATGTAATCATTTTTACGCAGAATTACGAGTTAACAATCAAGAGCTGTGTAGTATATTCGAAGAAATAGCTGACAAAGTTTCAGAAATGCCAGAGACCACGCAGGAAGTTATTGATCTATTTAACTACTTGACAGAGAGCAGGGATAGCACTATGTTTAATCTGAGAAGCAAATCCGCGCATTCTGTGGGATTGATATTGTTTCTCATCGATTATCAACCTCCAACAAATGAGGAAATTGTCTTGAATACGAGAACCCTCACATGGCCTAAGGACATGGAAACGGTAATGGAGTTGGCTAATACCAGATTGAACCTTAGGAAGGAATTTGTCGAAGGTGTACTTCGAATAAGAAGAGATAATTTCGAGACACGTATACAATATCTCCAGACTGCGGTAGATCAATTCAAGAGAAAGGATCCGCCTGTGCTGACTATGGAAGAAATGGAAGCTGGGGCAGAGGAAATTGCAGAAATATCGAAGCAGATGGCAGATATTAGAAAAGAGGCCGAAGAAATCAACAAGGAAGAAGCTCTCTTAGACATGGAGCTCAGTCCTTACATGATACTTTCAACAATGAGTTCGACAGTTGATATATTTAATAAGCTTTGGCACATTATTACTAATTTCCATAAAAACTACGAAAAATGGTACTACGGCCCTTTCAGAAATGTTAATGCTGAGGAGGTCCGAGATGAAACAGAGAATACGTGGAAAACATTATACAAGCTGTCAAGACTTTTGTCTGATACTCCTGGAGCTAGGCGAATCGCAGAGATAGTCAAAGGCAAGGTAGAAAAATTTCGACAATTTATACCACTATTACAAACGATATGTAATCCTGGTTTACAACAACGCCATTGGGAGCTGATTAGCCAAGCTATTGGAATAGAGATAATTCCAAAGGAATCAAGCAGCTTAGGAGACATGGTTGATTTTGGATTACCTATGTATATAGGTCGCTTGGAGGAAATCTCCATGTCTGCAACTAAGGAATATGGTCTTGAAAAAAATTTGCGCAAGATGCAAGAGGAATGGGCTGAAGTTTATTTTGAATTAGCTCCGTATCGTGAAACAGGAGTGCACATTTTGTCTGGCGTTGATGATATACAGATGCTTCTGGATGATCACATATTAAAAGCTCAAACGATGCGAGGCTCTCCATACGTTAAAGCATTTGAATACGCGATGCAAGAGTGGGAAGAAAAGCTGATGTCAATGCAAGATATTATTGATCAATGGTTGTATTATCAGTCAACTTGGATGTACCTCGAGCCTATATTCAGCAGTGAGGATATAATGCGTCAAATGCCCACAGAAGCTAAGAACTTTCGGGTGGTAGACAAAGTTTGGCGTCAAATAATGAATTACGTCATTAACGATAGAAAAGTCACTGTGGCCACATCGATGCCAGACATGTTGAAGCAGTTCAAGTCAGGAAACGCTTTACTCGATGAAATCCAAAAACGTCTGAATGACTATTTGGAAAAAAAGAGATTGTTTTTCCCTAGATTTTTCTTCTTGTCAAATGACGAGTTACTAGAAATTTTATCAGAGACAAAAGACCCCCAAAGAGTTCAGCCTCACTTGAAAAAATGTTTTGAAGGAATCTCTATGCTACGTTTCACCAAAGAGCAAGAGATAATTGGGATGCTATCACATGAAGAAGAATATGTTCCTATGAGCATGAAAATTTTTCCAACTGATGCAAAGGGTTTAGTCGAAAAGTGGCTCTCTCAAGTAGAGAAACTCATGAAAGTATCCCTCCGTGATGTTGCCCAAGACAGCATAGCGGCTTATTTTAATAATGCGCGTGAAGATTGGATTGTGTCTTGGCCTGGTCAAATAGTAATTTGCAGCAGCCAAGTTCATTGGACGAGCGAAGTCTGTGAATCCTTTGTGGGAAATTCTATTACAGCTTATCTAGCCCAATGTAGTTCTCAAATTGACAAAACAGTTGCTTTAGTCCGTGGAAAATTGCAACCTGGCACACGAGTTACCTTGAATGCTCTCATCGTCATTGACGTACATGCCAGGGATGTGGTGAAGTTATTGGTGCAGAAACAAGTTATTGTTGCTACAGATTTCAATTGGATATCCCAATTGCGCTATTATTGGCTGGACGATACCATAGTTGTTTCAATGATTACAACAGAAGTTGCGTACGCATATGAATATTTAGGGAATTCACCACGCTTGGTGATCACACCCTTGACGGATAGATGCTACCGCACTTTAATGAGTGCTCTCAAATTAAATCTTGGCGGAGCACCAGAAGGCCCCGCTGGTACCGGTAAGACTGAAACAACCAAAGATCTGGCAAAAGCAGTAGCCAAACAATGTGTTGTATTCAATTGCTCTGATGGCCTTGACTATAAAGCAATGGGCAAATTTTTCAAAGGCCTTGCTCAATCTGGCGCATGGGCCTGTTTCGATGAGTTCAATAGAATTGAACTTGAAGTTCTGTCTGTTATAGCTCAACAAATTCTAACTATTCAAATGGCAGTCGGTATGCGTCTTGAAAAGTTTATATTCGAGGGTGTGGAAATAAAACTCGACAATACCTGCAATGTCTTCATTACAATGAATCCAGGCTACGCTGGGCGCCAAGAATTGCCTGACAATCTGAAGGTGCTCTTTCGTACAGTAGCTATGATGGTTCCCGACTACAGTATGATTGGTGAAATCACTTTGTATTCATATGGATTTGTTGACGCTAGAAGTCTTGCTGAGAAGATTGTTCATACATACAAGTTGTGCTCGGAACAATTGAGCTCCCAGTGTCATTATGATTATGGAATGCGAGCGGTAAAAACCGTGCTACTGGCCGCTGGCAATCTGAAACTCAAATATACATCGCAAGATGAATCAATTTTAGTTTTAAGAGCTATCGTTGATGTAAATCTGCCCAAATTCCTAGCACATGACGTACCATTATTTAATGGTATTTATAGCGATTTATTCCCTGGCATCGACTTGCCTCAACCGGATCGTATTGAACTTATAGAGTTGTTGAAAGCCAACTGTGATAAACGGAATTTGGAGGCAACAGATTGGTTTGTGGAAAAAATTATTCAGATCTATGAGATGATTCTGGTGAGACACGGCTTGATGATAGTCGGTGAATCAATGAGCGGAAAAACGCAGGCATATAAGACACTGGCGGATTCATTGGGGGATCTCTTCTCAATGAGACGTGCAACTATGCGAGAATTCAGAGTACTGTACAGAATAATCAACCCCAAGGCACTAACAATGGGGCAATTGTACGGCAGTTTTGATCCTGTATCCCATGAGTGGAGCGACGGGGTTTTAGCTAATACTTTCAGAGAATATGCACTGTCCCAGAGTACAGAGAGGAAATGGATTTTATTAGATGGGCCAGTAGATGCAGTCTGGATTGAAAATATGAACACTGTATTGGACGATAACAAAAAGTTGTGTCTGATGTCCGGTGAAATCATTCAAATGTCGCCAAAAATGAATATGATATTTGAGCCAGCTGACTTGGAGCAAGCGTCGCCAGCAACGGTCAGCAGATGTGGAATGATATACATGGAGCCATCACAACTTGGCTGGCGTTCGTTTTTTGAATCATACAAAAAATATCTAAAGCAAAAATTGCTGATAGAGCAATTTGACCTCGTAGTAGAACTGGTAGAATGGCTTACCCAATCGATTTTTAACTTTATAAGACTTAATTGCAGGACATTCGTCGAAACTTCTGAACTACACATGTTCTATGTAAGTATGACCATAAATTGCGATGTAGTGATTTTTTTTTTTTTCATAATATGTAAAAACTCATACCCCACTGATGTAGACCTTGAATTTCAGTCATTCCAAAGAATGCTGAGCACGATGCTCGAAGCAGAAGTGCATGTTAGCACAGTGTGGCTACAATGTACACTGATATTCAGCATGATATGGGGAATGTGCCCAACACTCGTCAGTGGTAGCCGAAAACAATTCGACGTATTTTTACGCAAACTATTCGACGGAGGTATAGAAGCAAATCCCAAGCCAAAAGCTTTCAAACTGACGAAACAACAGCTTTTCCCAGAGAGGGGAACAGTTTTTGATTGGATCTATGATAAACGAAATAATGGTACTTGGATTTCATGGATAGATTTGACAGCGCAGGTATGAAATATAATATGTATACAGTATCATCAATTCATGCATCATGTCCCAAGCTTTTGTGATTACAATTCTAATATACTACGCCTAAAATTTATAGACGCCGATAGCACCTGATGCAAAGGTTGGGGAATTAATCATTCAAACTGATGAAATGTGCATGCAACGATTTTTTCTGGGATGCCTGCTACCGAGGGAGATTCCAGTTCTATTCGTTGGCCCCACAGGAACTGGAAAATCTGCCATAGCATTAAACCACCTAATATCACTGCCTAAAGAGAAGTTCATCCAAAGTACTATGAACTTTAGCGCTCGAACCAGTGCTCTTCAAACCCAAGAAATTGTCATGTCTAAATTGGACAGACGAAGAAAAGGAGTTTATGGCCCCACAATGGGAAAGCAGTGTGTATTATTCGTAGATGATCTGAGTATGCCCCAAAAAGAAATGTACGGAGCACAACCACCTATAGAGTTGTTAAGACAATGGATTGATCACGGATATTGGTTTGATCCCAAAGATACAACAATGCTTTATCTGGTCGATATTTTGCTGATAGCAGCTATGATACCACCAGGGGGTGGATCTAATGTGGTAACTTCACGTCTTACACGCCACATGCATATCATTGGTATAGATTCATTCGAAGATGCGACAATGACGAAAATATTCACTTCAATTTTGGATTGGCACTTTGCCAAAGGCTTTGAATCCAACATTACAACACTTGGCAAAGTGATAGTTTCGGCAACGATGGATCTTTACCAACATGTGATAGAGAACTTCCTACCGACGCCGGTGAAGAGTCATTACACTTTCAGCTTGCGTGACTTTAGTCGTGTGATCAGAGGAATTGTTCTTGTACCTCCTTCACGCATGAAAAATCCCGATAAATTAATTAGACTGTGGGTTCACGAGGTCTATCGAGTGTTCTATGATCGTCTCATTGAGAACGAAGATCAAGAGAAACTATTTGAATTAGTCAAAAATGCATGCTACCAGCAGTTCAGACAGCCATTCGATAAGTTGTTTGCTAAATTTTTAAAGGGAGACGAGAAGATTGTAACGAATGTACATGTTCTGAAAGTATTTTTTGGAAATTACATGGAGCCGGATGTAGACCCAAGAGTCTATGACGAGGTGACGAGCCAAGAAGACTTGCAAGAAAAACTAGAATATTACTTGACCGAGTATAATGTTTTGGCCAAGTCTCCAATGTCCTTAGTACTGTTCAGATATGCCATCGAACATGTGTCCAGAGTTTCACGTATACTTCTCCAAGACCATGGACACGCACTGTTAGTTGGAATCGGTGGGTCTGGTCGGAGTTCATGTGCCAAGCTGGCCACATCCATGTGTGAATATGTACCATATCGTATCGAAATGACGAGAACCTATGGGTATTCAGAATGGCGGGACGACGTAAAGGCTCTTCTTTTGAGCGCCGGTGGTGATGGATGTAGGACCGTTTTTCTATTTGGAGATAACCAAATAAAAGACGAGTCTTTTGTTGAAGATATAAATATGATACTGAACACAGGTGATGTGCCAAACTTGTATGCGTCAGACGAAAAGGCTGAGATTCTTGAAAAGATGATGAACACAACGCGGGAAGGTAGTGGGAAAAAAATGGAAACCACGCCGATGGCGTTATATAATTTCTTTGTCGAGAGAGTGAAAAATAATCTTCATGTAGTCCTGACTATGTCACCTATTGGAAATGCTTTCAGAAACCGGGTGAGAATGTTTCCTTCGCTCATTAATTGCTGTACAATCGATTGGTATACCGCTTGGCCTGAAGATGCGCTCGAGAAGGTAGCTAGCACGTTTCTCAAAGATCTGAACATTTCAACTGAGCTTCGTGCCAAGTCTGTAGAAATTTGTAAACAATTTCACACAAGCGTGCAGACTGCTAGCGACGATTATTTCTTGATTCAGCGCAGGAAGAATTATATCACTCCAACGAGTTTCCTCGAGCTCATCAAGTCGATATATAAATTGTATGGGCAGAAAACTGAGCAGATCACATTACAGCAAAATAGATACGAGGTTGGTTTGGACAAGCTGGACTTTGCCGCAACGCAAGTAGAGGTAATGCAAGAAGAGCTACATGCTCTGCAACCAAAACTCTTATCCCAGTCGCAACTTAGTGATAAGTTGATGATTAGAATAGAACAAGACACGGTCACAGTTGAAGCGAAGAAGGAGGTAGTTGCCGCTGACGAGGCTCTGGCTAACGAAGCGGCAGCTGCGGCTCAAGCTATTAAAGATGATTGTGAAAGTGATTTGGCTGAAGCAACTCCAGCTCTGGAGGCAGCTCTGGGTGCTTTGAACATACTCAAACCAGCGGATATTGTTATTGTCAAGTCTATGAAGAGCCCCCCAGCTGGAGTAAGGCTTGTCCTAGAAGCAGTATGCGTACTCAAGGGAGTTAAGCCAGTACCCGTGCAAGATCCAACAACCGGAGCCACGGTTGACGATTATTGGGCAGCTTCCATAAAAATGCTTGGCGATATGAAGTTTCTTGAAAATTTGAAGACCTTTGACAAGGATAACATTCCGCCAGCTAACATGAAAAAAATTCGAGATAAGTACATGAATGATAGGGCTTTTGTTCCAGAGGCAATTAAAAAGTCATCTACTGCTTGCGAGGGATTGTGCAGGTGGGTACGTGCGATGGAAGTATATGACAGAGTCATTAAGGTGGTCGCACCAAAAAAGGCTATGCTCGCCGAGGCTGAAGGAGAGCTGCTGGCACAACTCGAAACATTGAATGCCAAGAGAGCCCTACTCCAAGAAGTATCGGATAAACTCCAGTCATTAAATGATGAGTTTGCAGAATGTATGCGAGAAAAAAAAAAGCTCGAAGATCTAATCGACCATTGCATGCAGAAGTTGGATAGGGCTGAAAAACTCTTGGGTGGTCTTGGCGGGGAAAAGATGAGATGGAGTGCAATGGCAGCTGGTCTTGGTGAAAGTCTTAGGAGCATGATAGGCGATGTGATACTTGCTTCAGGCATGATCGCCTATCTAGGAGCTTTCACCGTTGAATATCGAAATCGGCTGATTAAAATATGGCACGAATCCTGTACAACGCTGAAAATTCCCTGCGATTCTGACTTTGGACTACTGAAAATTCTTGGGGAACCAGTTGAAATCAGAGCATGGATGATTTTTGGACTACCAGCTGACAAATTCTCCATAGAAAATGGTATAATAGTCAAAAATGCTAATAGATGGCCACTAATGATCGACCCTCAGGGCCAAGCCAACAAGTGGATAAAAAATATGGAGAAGCAGAATAAATTACAGATTATCAAATTAACTGACTCTAATTATGCTAGAGTTATCGAACTGGCCATTCAATCGGGGTGTCCAATTTTATTAGAAAACATACTTGAAGAGATTGACGCCATTCTAGAGCCGGTGCTAACAAGAAATGTTTATGAACAACAGGGTGTCATGTATATGAAATTCGGAGAAAATGTAATTGAGTACCACACAGATTTTAGATTTTACATAACTACTCGTCTTCGAAACCCACATTATTTGCCTGAAGTGGCAGTCAAGGTGAGTCTCCTCAATTTTATGTTAACGCCGCAGGGTCTTCAGGACCAGTTACTCGGTATTGTTGTTGCCAAAGATTTGCCCGTACTCGAAGAGAAAAAGAATCAATTGATCGTAGAAGGAGCTAACAATAAACGCATCCTTAAAGAAATTGAAGATAAAATCCTTGAAGTTCTCTCCACCTCAGAAGGGAACATCTTGGAGGATGAGACGGCTGTAAAAATTTTGTCATCGTCAAAGGTTCTTTCTGCAGAAATACAAGCAAAGCAGATGGCTGCAATGAAAACAACTCTAGAAATTGATGAAGCTCGCAACAAATATAAACCTGTATCCTATCATGGAGCAACTTTGTTCTTCTGCATCTCTGAATTGGCCAATATTGACCCCATGTACCAGTACTCACTGGCTTGGTTCATTCATCTGTACACAATGGCAATACTGAATAGCGGAAAGGCAGAAAATTTGAATAGACGCATGGATAATTTGAACACATATTTTACAGCGAGTATATACAGAAACGTTTGTCGGTCTCTCTTTGAAAAAGATAAGTTAATATTCTCTCTTGTGCTGTGTATCGGTCTTATGCGTGCCGAGGGTAAATTGGAGGAAGACCTTTGGGTATTCTTATTAACTGGCGGGGTCGCATTGAAAAATCCGCATAAAAATCCAGCTCCATCCTGGCTAACGGAAAAATCCTGGTCCGAAATAGTGAGAGCGACACAGCTGACTGGGCTTGGCGAGTTTCAATCATCACTCGAGAATAACATATCAGAGTGGAAGACATTTTATGACCTAGCAAATCCCCAAGACTACCCCTTCCCAGCTCCCTTTGCAAATGAAGGAAGGACCTTGAAAAAACTTGTAATTTTGAGATGCATAAGACCGGATAAAATTGTATTTGCTGTTCAGGCATTTATCGTACAACACATGGGGCAGTCATTCATTGACCCACCACCATTTGATCTGCAAGATTCATACAACGATTCCAGCAGCATTTCTCCCCTGGTATTTATTTTATCGCCTGGATCCGACCCAATGGCTGGACTGATAAAGTTTGCGGAAGACAAAGGTATCCAGAAAAAGAATCTCATGACTATTTCGTTAGGCCAGAGTCAAGGTCCAATTGCCGCAGGTATGATAAACAAAGGAATCAAAAGTGGTGAATGGGTTGTTCTACAAAATTGTCACCTTGCTGAGAGTTGGATGAAAGAATTGGACAGAATCTGCGATGAAATCATCATTCCTGAGAATACACATCCCAAATTTCGAATATGGCTCACTAGTTATCCTTCCAAAGCATTTCCAGTTTCCATCCTGCAAAATGGTGTCAAGATGACCAATGAAGCGCCAAAGGGCCTTAAACAAAATTTGCTCCGAAGCTATCTCAATGATCCCATTTCAGATACGAAATTTTTTCAAAATTGCTACAGGCTGGTCGAATGGCGAATTCTACTGTTCGCACTTTGTTTTTTTCATGCTGTAGTTCAGGAAAGACGAAAATTCGGACCCCTTGGTTGGAACATTCCTTACGAATTCAACGAATCAGACTTGAGGATTAGTATATTGCAGTTACAGGTGCGAATTCAATTATTTAGCAGTGGGAGTAATAGAAAGGAATAAGATACAGACCGGATTAATTGAACTATAAAATACATACTAGCCAATGCCTCGTTCATTCTTTTACAGATGTTTCTGAACGACTACGAGGAAGTTCCGTTTGAAGCTTTGCTTTACCTCACGGGTGAGTGTAATTATGGAGGCCGTGTCACCGATGACAAAGATCGGCGCTTGCTGAACTCTTTGCTCAATAACTATTACTGTGCGGCGATCCTAGAAGATCCTGGGTAATGAGGCACTTCTTTAAAACCTTGATATACAGTAAGCGTACGAAGATGTGATATTGTATCATATTTATGTCTATGTAGCTACTCATTCTCAGCGAGTGGGACTTACCATCTACCACGTAATACGGATATGGCCGGGTGTTTAGAATACATCAGCGGTCTACCAATTAATCAGTTACCCGAAGTATACGGACTGCATGCAAACGCAGACATTACCAAAGATAATAAGGAAACATTGCAGCTACTTCACGGAGTTCTGCTCACCCAGACCCAGATAAATGGCGGATCAAGGGAGACTGATGCCGATGAAATAGTTGTAAAACTTGCTGAAACGATTTTATCATCAATGCCACCCCAGTTTGACGTGGAATGTGTCTCACAAAAATATCCTGTTCTTTACACAAACAGTATGAACACTGTTCTTCGACAAGAAGTAATAAGATTTAATAGACTTACAGAAGTTATCAAAAGTACGTTGAAAAATGTGCAGAAAGCTGTGAAAGGACAGGTGGTGATGTCACCCTCGTTGGAAGAAGTATATACCAACATGAATGTGGGTAGAGTTCCAAGCTGTTGGAATAAAAGATCATACCCGTCCTTGAAACCACTGGGGAGTTACGTGACTGACTTGATTGCACGTTTGGAATTCTTGGAAACATGGATCGAGAACAATGTTCCCATTGTCTTTTGGTTGTCTGGCTTTTTCTTCACTCAGTCGTTCCTTACTGGCGTTCTACAGAACTTTGCCCGGAAGCACAAAATACCTATTGACCATCTGGACTTTGAATTCCAGGTTACAAAATTTGAAACAATCACAGATGAGCCACCTCCGTATGGCGTCTACACCAGGGTATGCACAGTCAGCTTGACTTCATCGTATCTACGTACATAGGTTTGTGCTATAGCGTTCAGATTTCATTATAAATGGCACCGTTTTTATCATTTTTCAGGGCCTGTACCTAGAAGGTGCTCGGTGGGACAGAAAGCTGATGGTGTTGAATGAATCACTGCCAAAAATAATGTTCGACATTGTACCAATAATATGGCTCATGCCGGGTATAAAGTCCAATTTCAAAAAACTTCCAGTCTACCATTGCCCTGTTTATAAGACCAGCGCTCGACGAGGAGAGTTAGCCACTACAGGACACTCTTCCAATTTTGTTATGTACATTTTGTTTGCATCTATTCATTCAGAGGCTCACTGGATTAATCGTGGAGTTGCATCGCTTTGCCAACTGGATGACTAGACCACGATTCTATCAATAAAAATATGCCGACTCACATCGATACTGTTAAAAGATTTATACTTGATTCGAGTCCGAAAGCTCAAAGTGGAATGATAATGATCGTTATATGATATAACACTAATCATTCTGAAATAAAGTCATAATTGTCATTTAATTTTTCACGTATACTTGCGGAATTGTGTGTATCTGTATTAATAATTTTCAATATTACATACGTACATCATAAATGCGTCATAAAAATTTACTCAAATACATAGAAAGGCGAAATTGTGTAATTACTTTATCAAAGCCGATTATTGCAAAATTAAATCGACGATATCTCCACCAATGATATCACGTGAAAGGTCGAGACTATTTTCACCCCAAAGATTTCACTCAAATCTGGCGGTCGTTTCGTTGTCGAGTACGATGAGTCATTACAACGACTAACGATGGGGTTTCAGCGGTCATTCATGATTACAACATCGAAGCTCTGTGATTTACATCATTAAAATCCTCCCACACATGTCTTGGGGAACTATTTATTGGCAACCGCCCGCCGTAAATGGACTGTGCATTGATTCGAATAAAGAATCATTTCAACTTGTATTTAAAGACTTGAAACATCGATAGGATTTGAAACTCCATACTGAACCAACGAAATTATTGATAACGATTTTAGAACTGATCAATATACGTTCACGCATAAAATTTGTTATTCAGTTTGACATGGCTTGACTAGTTTGATTAGAGAGAAAAAAAAGAATCAACTCCTCAACATATCTCGTGGCCACACTCATGCCCTTAGAGCATCTACATGCTCTAAGCTCATGCCTATCCCAAGTTCGGCCCATTCAGTCTATGGTTCGGCCATGTTGAAATATTAGTAGGAACAAAATGGCGTCGAATTGAGTTCCGTTTCCTTGTGACCTTTCTGCCGTCAGCGGCTGGAGCAGAAGACAGATATGCACTTGTCTCGTGGTTTCACTTCTCTATTGGGTATTCATTGACTTTTCTGTGACACGGAACGGTTGCGTCGCATGAAATTCGTAAAATTATACAGCGACTTATGAAACGGGTGTGCAAACATATTGTTCCGATGCAGGTTTGACTTTGACAAAGGGCGTACGAGGGGTTTTGAACTAGCCGCTAGTGAGGACGTATTCACGATCTGCGTCACGTGGTGGCCACCCACGTTTCGGATTGTGGGTAAACAAGGAGGAGAGAAATATTTGTGCGTGTCGAATAGAGCACAGCATCATCAAAGATCAGCAAGTAGTACTCGCAACCCGTGTTGGTGGTAAGGGCTCGGCCATATTACAAAGATTCACGAAGTGCTTAGTGTGTATTTAGTGAGTGAGTTATGTCTACGTATTCGCGGACGCAGGAGAGTGACGCCTGGGCGTTATTGGCATTGAAATCTGCGCCCGCAAGCCCATCGAAAGTGCAATGGAACCCAGAGGCAAAGGGAATGCCGATTGCGCGGCTCGAGGGCCGCGAGTTTGAGTATATGGTTCGCCAGAAGCGAATAACCATCGGGCGTAACAGCAGCAAAGGCGAGGTCGACGTAAATATGGGACACTCTAGTTTCATATCGAGGAAACACTTGGAGATATTCTACGACCACCCGTACTTCTTCATGATCTGCAACGGCAAGAACGGGGTATTCGTCGACGGTGTTTTTCAGCGCAAGGGAGCCCCCGCATTTCAGCTGCCGAAATCGTAAGCTATTTTCCTCCCTCCCTAGCACCCGTCTTCCCCAATTTCTCCACTTCCCCCCACAACCACCCGTTTTCCGACCACCCATAGAATTCTCTCAGTTGAGTCAATGTAAACAAATGATTCCTGTAGTAGACTCAGCCTCGCATGATCGCGTTTAAAGTTTAGTCGTCAGTGGGACACGTGCAATTTGTAGACTGGGTGGCTTGATGATTAGATAAATTCCTCTTTGAAAATGACAGGGTGGCACACATTCGGAAATAGAAATTCCACGTGAAACTTTCGACTCACTACAATTAGCACTTTTGTTTACTCTCCCAGTCTATTTATAGTGAGATGCTTGGGGCAAATTCACGCGGTGGTGTAAATCTTCCGCAATGGTAATATAGCGTATGTATTGTCATCTTATGTGACGGAATGAAGAAAGGATTCCATGTAAAGATTTTGTTGCGTTTTATTTTTGCAAACACAACAGTAACATTGTATGATTTTAGTTACATCTACTATTATTTGTCACATTGATTATATTTTACCCTGATTTTACTCTTTAAGAATTTGATTGTTTGTATTCAATAGGTGAGATTCATGGAAGATGCCATATTTCTAAGGGACTTTTTATTTGTTCAAAATAGGTCGATAATGTCAACGATCATTATTGTTTATTTGACAATGCCCGTGTGCATCGATTAACAAACTGATCAACAAAGTTTCAGAATTCTCCAGCTTTAATACTATCTATTACACAATCTACTTTGAGGTGTGCTGAATCAAGAAAAGAGAAAAATTGTTGATTCCAATTCTCTTCTCTTTAGGTGTACTTTTAGATTTCCGAGTACCAACATTAGGCTTGTATTTCAATCGCTAATCGACGAACAGGACCAGACCAATGTGAGGGTACCATCGCCACCAAAGCAGAGAGCACCACTACCCCCTCTTCGCATCAATATACCCGATACAGGGTACAGCAGCCCATTTCCATCTCCCACGGGGACTATAAGTGCTGCAAATTCGTGTCCTGCCAGTCCAAGGGCAGGTCAGGGGAGAAGAAATATTTCTGCGGATCTCCAAATGGTTGCTGCGTATGCGGCAGCTGTTGCTAGTGGTCCGCAGAACTCCGGTATTGAGGTTGGCCAGAGTTCGAGTAGACAAATGAGCCCTGAACCTGGAACAGAGCCTCGTTATAGAGGCGGTTCCGGTGGCGGTGGTTCCAATGGAACTCCTGCTCAATACAGTCCCCCAAAGGACGACTCTAAACCTCCGTATTCTTATGCCCAACTCATTGTACAGGCGATAGCATCTGCTTCTGATAAGCAACTAACGCTTTCCGGAATCTATTCCTACATTACAAAGAATTATCCGTACTATAGGACAGCTGATAAAGGCTGGCAAAATTCTATTAGGCACAATCTCTCGCTTAATCGATACTTCATCAAAGTACCAAGGAGTCAAGAAGAGCCGGGCAAAGGATCTTTTTGGAGGATAGATCCACAATCAGAAGCCAAACTTATCGAACAAGCATTTAGGAGGAGAAGACAGCGGGGAGTGCCCTGTTTCAGAGCACCGTTCGGTTTATCATCCAGGTGAACAATTCTTTATATTCCACGTTTTATGTTGTAAACTTTATTGAAGAATCGAGATCTGAGCCCGATGCCAGATCTATATTTACCAATACTCAATCAAAATAGCATTGCATTTATTTTTTGACAAAAATTCTCAACACAAATATGAATGTCCATGGACTGAAAATATTTATGATGAATTAACAGAAGTGCCCCAGCTTCACCATCTCACGTGGGTATAAGTGGGCTGATGACACCAGAGTGCCTGAGTCGAGAGGGGTCCCCTGGACCTGAATCTTATCCTGACAGTTCAGTACCATCGCCAGCAGGTCAGCTCACAAGTCAGTCGGCTCCAGGCTCACCTGGCCATCCATACGCTCCACCTTCTAATCACAAGAGTCGTCTGATGCAACAGATCACCGTTGTCACAAATGGGGTCAACAGTGAGGGACCCAGAGATGGTGAGTAGTCCAGTACTAATCGCTTTAGATGTAATTTGGGTGCATTTGTAATCATTATATGAATGGAGCTCCATCTGTAACGCAACTTTTCTCTTAGATAAATACTTGGTGGCCGGCGGAGTTGCGGAAGAACACTCATTATCTCCGGCGGGACAATACAGTCCAGCCCCTGTTATTGTACAAACTTCCTATAACTACAGGTGTGCACAAGATATTTAACATCATTGTTTGTTGAAATGTTGTTTCAGGACACAAATTGATTGTATAATGTCTCCTGTCATGACACTGCTATTACTTCCAAATCAGGTTAAATCCTCTCGCTTTACTTGTAAAGCCAGAAAATCACGTCAAGTCTATATTTTTATTATTATATTTTGTTCTCCAAATCTTAGTGGGAGCTTCATTGGACCTGATACAAGCGTTGGACCTGGCAAACGGGCGCTCGAAGAGCCTGACAGCTCGCCAGGCTCACCAGCGCCTTTAGCTATTGTCGAAAGTCCGGAGCCCCCTGATCATCAGCAGCAGCCTAAGCGTCAGCGTCTCCGTGATGCTGATGATCACTGAACCACAACTCTACTTTCTTTCCCTATAGGACTTTGTCACGTTATGTTAACATATTATTAAGCACACCATCCATTTTCTATCCATTCTTCAAGACATGCAGTTACATGCACTGAAATCAGACAACTGACAACTACGGATATTCATTGAAATTTTTCTTCAGTCCTGAGAATTAATCGACCAACAAAAGCTTTGTCGCAAGTTGACAATTTCATATAGTTGGTAAATTTCTCCAAAAACATCTGCATCACTGAAATTATAATGTTATGCTCAAGCGATTTGTGTTTGTTCCGATTTATGCATTGTAGGTTTAAACATTGGGTATCATGCCAAGTTCAAAAATGTTAAAATGATTCAAGCAATAGATTTCATGGTCTAGTTGACATTTCTCTAGACTCGCGATTATTTTTTTCGTAATAAATGATCAACATAAAGCTGTAGAATGGTCGATTTTAGTTTACATTGTTTATTTATACATCGATCTACGTATGTAAATATAAATATACATGAATATTTATTTATAAATCTTTATCAATTTATTGATTTTTATTTAAATACATGTATGTTTATATAAGTATTCTTCTTCCCCGTACTACCAAATGGTGTGCAATTCAAAGGGACTGGAATCGTTGATACAACAATGCGGCGATTAAACTATCATATATTAAAACATGTCAGATTCTTTTAATTATTATAATTCTACCTCTCCTTCATCTTTCTAATTCCTCTCGGCTTTTTTGAATTTGATGTAAACGGTAGAAGATCGAGAGCGAATTCGTGGACAAACTCCGTCCGCGTCTAACTTGTTGATATGAATCAACTTCTAAAATTGTGTTGCATACTATATAAATTAAATCACGAACATGTGTTACCGAGATCTCATTTCCCTCGCGAAACGCTTGTGTTTGTGGGATGCCTGGAATTACAAGATTTATAGTACATGCGTAGTAGAATCCATTAAATCATGGATTTAGTCAAATGATTTTCGGTTTCATAAGCCAACAAAACTTCAGCAAGGCTTTAATATTCGCGATCAAAAAATTTCGTTCTGTTATGGTTGCTTTCTGTCTTTCATCATGAATAAACCGTCATTGGCAAGTTTATCATCTGAATCGATTTTCTCACGTACCACAGACACGAAAAGCGTGCTAAAAACGCTACAAATCGAAACTGGGAAACAGATTTCACAAGCCTAGGTATTAGTGTGTGCCATTTTCCCCACCAAGTTTTAGCAAATTGGTCTAAATCAAACTTACCAGCTTGAAAATAACTTAGCCAGATGAATGCAATAATGCAATATTTGTTCAGGGTACCCGAAAGTTATCAGTATTTGGTATAGGATTATCTTTATCTGCTTTTTTTTCACAAACTGGCAATTTTGACTTTCTATGTTAAATGATCCCTTACCCCAATATAGATCAAACATGAATCAATCTTGCATCTACAAACACCACCTGTAATTATTTCATAGAAATGATAGTCACTGATAGCAATAATTAAAAGTACAGGGAAATCATACAGGGGCAAAAATGAATGTTGGTGAAGACGAACTAACCAAAAACCAAGTATTATCGTACTTGAGGTAATCATTACAAGAAAGAAGAAAAAAAAAGTTTATGGGTATCTGTTACATCTCATCAAAAGGAAACTGGGGGAAAATTGATCGTTTTTCATAAATGGTATACACAATAATAAAAACTTTCACCTGGCATCTTTGAACCATATGAAACAATAATAACAAAGTAAACAACGATCATCGCAATAACTTTCATTGATAGTACATGGAGACTGGATTCGGATTACTTAGGGAGCAAATTTTCGTTGTTAGTTTTCGAATCCACATACATGAGCGAGTTACTTGAATTTGTAGCATGGTTCATCTGCAAACTACGTGTTCTTATACATCAAAATGAAGTTCATCAACTGATTTTAGGACTAGAAATAAAGTGGACACATAAGGAAAAAGGAAATCTAATAGATTAACATAGAAATATAACTCCAAGGCAATGCAGTCGAAGCATGGTTATGTACGTGCATTGCCTGTCCAGGCATCCATGAATTAGTGCCAGTACTTTTATTAGTCAACCAAGTTAGAAAAAAAGGTGCCAGATTAGAGAAATAAGGCAATAGTAGCCTCAATGTATCAGCAAATTGATATTGTTACACTTTGCTGAATTGCAAAACACTTGCGTAAAATAATGTAACATTGCACAACCATCATCTTTGTCATTGTAGTTGTACCAAATGTGATATTACGGTATGTTGAATGTGATGTTACATGAATAATTATAAGGTTGGTTTGTCGGTATCCTGAGAAAAGTCACTGGCCAATTTGCTGAGACTTCCCTACTAGCTCTGCAGCCTCTTCAGAATGTAATTGTGCGATTTGATAACGTGTCTGCCTGTTTTAAGGCCCAGTAATTGAGGAAGAGTATTCTAGTAATACTTTTCTACCTTATAACCGGATGCCTGCAGTATGATATGTTTGCTTTTTACACAGATCTGTCAACAGAGCATTTTTATCAATCCATCCGTCAAACTCAGCAAACAACCTAAGACTATGGCCCGCACGTCACCGAAACCAGTCAATCGACATTGCGGAAAGGAGGCTGCGAATCTCGAGACTTATCTCAAACGGATTCACCCAACCCTTTTAGTATCGGATAAGCGTTAAATTCCATCAGATAAAACATTTACCAATCCGCAGGATTTCAGGCTTTTTATATTGTTGGAGATAGTGCGAAGCAATAACAATTTCGACAACTCATTTTCAGATACGCTGACATTGGAGCTTCAGACATGTGCAGCGATGCATCAATATCTCGCCGACAGACTCGTAGACAGCCTATATCAGTGTGTTAGTGCCGAGTGTTACCGTTTTTTACTGAAATCAAAGACCCTTTCGTACCTTACAAGTATCGTATTTGCTCAACGTCGAACGAGTACACATTTTGCGAAACGGCTAGTGACAGCCTATCTATTCTCAATGGTGACAGCTGATTAACTGACAACACGTGACGCGCAGCAGCCGCTCGTCGCCGCGTGGTTTTATTATCTTTAGCTCGTCGAATAGTTCGCTCGTGCATCGGGAATAACAGTGATAGATGGCGCGAGATTGTCGATTTCAAGAGGAATAAGTTATTTTCAATTCCTGATGCACGACCACTGAAATATATCCCAACATGTTGCGATGGACTTTCTGCATTTCTTTGGTAGCGCTCTAGGACTTTCTAATCGAAATCACTCTTTTTTTCAATCCGTCGATCTCTCTGGTTTGTTGATAAATTTTAGACAAAAATTAATTTTTCTTTAATTTGCTCATATCTTTTGAAGGAAGGCCTCATCAATAAAAGTGCACATGATGGGTTTCATATTTGAGCATAACAAAACACCTCTGGTAGTTTGAACCAAATCTGTAATCCTGGGTTATAATGCTCTTCGTGTCAGTGATGATATCCTTATGGGTTCTAACGCCCTTATGCATTATCCATGGTAGTGGGCAGGATCGCAATTTTTAGACTGATTCTCAAGAACATCTTTGTACTTTGTAGACCACCTTTTGTATGTTTGTGGATTTCCCAAAATGATTGGAGCCTTCGCAGAGTTTTTTTCACCATTTTCTGAATAAACGAAAACAATGTTTCTTCAATTCAAACCTTTGACGTATGATTGCAACGGTAAGTTTCAAATTTTTTCTTTAGTCAATGAATGCAAATAATCAGTGACAAAAATTTTTGATGGTTCTAGATTCGACCCAGTTGAGACAAATTATAAGTAATTACTCTTACGAACATATCAAGTTTTGGTTTATACATAGGTACATTCAGCAATAAATATGTACAAAATTACAGCTATTGTTTAAAAATATATATTTCTCTTGATAAACTATGGAATGAAAATCGTGATATATTACGCAACAATATAATACTAGTAATCAGAACTCTAATCCACATTCTCAACATTTTTCAGGTACGAGAAGTGGATTTATTCATGCTCTTGCCATATTATCGCAGTGCCAGCAACGTTTAGAGCATGGGTAATCCGCGTTTGCCCCATGGAGTACATGAAGCAAAGATGTTGAATTTCCAATGTTATGGATCTGCGACCCATCATTCCATGGACCAGATGTTGATCAGCTTCAGCATCGGACACAGCTGATATCACCTTACTATATTACGTGTGCGATTATGGTCCTCAAAATTGTTATTCATACCAGATCTGGATCAGACTGTAGACCCGGAGATAACGTGGTGTTCGACAGGTGCATAGATACAGTCGACACACTTTTTGCAATGGTGTCTACTCCAAAATATGATCATAAAAATCATACTATAGTATGTATATATTTTTAGATCTATGCTTAACAATAGATATACACTTCTACAGTGTGACAAATACTTTGTTCACTCGATGTCGGTGAATTATTCCTTATCCTATAAATCAATTTTGATAGTATCATGCGAGTGGTTAAAGTGCTAATGGTTACTTGCGGAACAATAGTGAACACTCATGCATCATGAAAATGATAAACAGACGGAAAGAAAGTAATCGAGGTAATATGGACAATCAATCGTAAAGAAGGATCTACAAAAATATCTCTGTATCCTTTATAAAACTTTCCGAAAAATGTGACGCCGCCTGTGTAGGTCATTGGACGATATAGTTATCACATTCTTTCTTTTCGTCTAGCTAAGGTAACTTTCACTTTCATCGACGAGAATTGTTGAATCTAGATTTTATACCACATACAATATTGTAGACCTAAGGGAGCTTTTTTCGTCACATGAATCCACACGGGTCTGCCCCTCACCACATCGTCGATTCTTTTTTCGGCTTTCTGTCATTTAAATATTTTATCGTATTCCGCTAACAGACATTCTATGACCAAGTTTTGCTGCATAAGATCCAACGCCATGTTTGCACTCTCAACAGCAGGCCACATTAATGTTGGCCCAAATACAATCGCCAGATTCGGTATGTGCATCCTGTTATACTCTTGATACAAGGTTACTCTGAAAAGCACAAGATATCGAACAAATGTTATTCAGTTCCATCGATATTCACGTAATTAAAGATATACATATATCGGAGTTGTCAGGGCTCATCCTCTTACCTTAATAAATGCTGCAGCAAGAATTGCAAGGTGTCATAATGCGCCTGTGATAGTGCTCGAACAATCTCTCGGAAGGTTTGAATTTTTTCAAATTTCTTTTTAGACACTTTGGGAGAAAAATTACATCATTAGCTAGAGGCATTCACAGCTGAAGTAATTTCCAATCGGAAAAAACTGGCCGAGTAATCGTAACTCTGAATCTACTCACTGCTTGCTTTTAAAGCTTTTTCAAAAAACTCGTAAGGGATAAGGGGCTCCTTTAATTCTCGAAAGAATAATTTCAAAGCACCGGTCAGCACATGAACATCTTCCTCTTGCGTCAAGAAATCAAAATTATTTTGATCGACTTGTAAACGGATTTTCTGAATCTGACTCAGGTTTCCACTGGCTCTATATAAGCCATCTGCCTTCATGTTCTCCGGATTGCTTTCCAATATTCTGATACAATCTTTCACGAATCGAGGCACCATAGGAGGCTCCCGTGAACAGACATCTTTCAAATAAGAACCAAAAGCTGGTTCATCTGCATGAAGAATGATTCTATGAAACGCACGCTGATTTAAAATGCTAGATCCTTCTTCTCCGTCGGATTTAATTGTAGTAAATGCGTCAATTAAACATAGAGCGAAGTATGACGAATATTGTCGAGTTAAATGTAAAGTGATCCGAACGGAAATTATGAGAAAGCTATGAAATGTTATGAAAAAAACCATAGCATAAAATAATACCTTTGTATATACCATTCTTCACAAGAGAATCCATGGTAGGTCTTCTTTGAAAGAAACGCTTTAATTTATCTTTTATCTTGGTTTGTCGTTCGGCCGAGGAAACGCTGAGATCTTCCATTGAACCTTCGATCTTTTTAACTGTCAGAATGAAATAATTGTGCATGTAAACGGTCAGAAGATGTAAAACACTTGAGACTTATTTTATCGTGACTCAGGTCGAGGCTACTTCATTCAACTATTCACTCACGCAGTTCATTTCTAATCAAACTACCAACTTACTTTTTATAGATCTTGATCGTCCAATTCTTGATACATATTGATTTTCATCCGGAGAATTGATAGAAAGAAGCGCTTTGCCTTTAGTATCCCGTGTTCGCTCTGTAGTGAGAGGGGCCAACGTTGTCTGTACATCGATGCTAGAAGGCTAGAAAAATTAGATCTGCCGTGATGAAGTAAAAAAATACACGGTGTAAGCAAAAAAAATATGCTAATCTTTCATTGTACCAGGTTATTGATAACGTCGCATATCTCCGCATACCATTCGTTGGCTAACGTGATATTATCACTCTGGATCAAAACCTGTAGCCCGAGTATGGTGCTGATGATGTAAACATTTTTTCTGCTGCTTGCTTTGTCACCAGGTTCGACTACTGCCCCGTTAAGATCAACGGATATGTCTGGCTTCGCCGCGACAGATTGTCCGGATTTCTGCAGAATATTGCAAAAATTATTCGCATAATATACTATGTATGGTATTACGAAAGCGAATTATGAAATAAGCCAAACCTATCTCACCATTGCTGAGAAGGCTTTTGCGTCTTTGAAGAATAACAAAAACAGTTCGGAGAGCACAACGTACGATGTACTCCAATTTTTTCTTAGCCTTTTTCCATTTTCAGTTATCTTGGTCCTCTGCAAGGTTCCTTCCTTCAGAATGCACTGAAATGTTAATTCTTACATAGAACTAAGTTGTGTACAACAGACAAGTTTAACTTTGTTGTCATTGCATTGCAATCCATTAGCTAGCCCTTGAACCTCACCATGTTACCATCGAATAATTGTGGCCAGTCGTAGGGGATAGATCCTGAACGTCGGGTGGTAGGGTCCTTTTTAGATACTCTGTGATGTCCAACAACCAAACTACGAGCTTTTCCAAACCGGAGCTTCTCACTGCCAGTACTGATTCTGTACTCGATGTTCTGATGATTTTCCTGCATATTCGGTGAGGTCGATTCGTCAATTGTAATGGCGGGAAGTACCCAAGATGATTCGTTACTATTTTCCGCAAAGAAGTAGATTTTGCCTTCCGCATCATTCGATGAGAACCACTGTGACAGAAACAAAAACAAAAAGCTGTGTGAAAATGTTTATTAACAGAGTTCTTTCGGAGAGGACTTGATAACATTGACAATATAATGTGGATTAATTTGCTTTGTCAACCTTATGAAAACTTATAGTAAGATATTTACGACATCTACATCATACATTGCCTTCACAGTAGTATTTATGTTAAGACGTCATAAAATGGCTAATTATAAAATTTGACCGACACTATGAATATCTCCAGATTACATATCGGAGATGCATCTGCAACACCATAATTAATGCCAAGCGTTAATTACCTTATGATCTTTATTACCTAACTCGTTATTAATTTCCACGAAATCGTAGCGATCACTTGAGCACTGAAATCTAATTTCCCGCAACCAATCGAAGGTAGAAAACATTGTTTCCACACAATACCTATTGTAGTTGTCGAACATTTTATTTTTCAGATCAGGTGGTAACCACTTATAGTTAAGTTGCTTCATTTCTTTGGAAATAACTTCCGTCAATTGATGAACATAGTCACTGTTCTTGTTACCTCGAATCATTACACCCAAATGTTGCTGATTTACTCGTCAATTTTGTCAACACGACGCGCCGCTCTGTGATAATATTCTGACTTATATCATTATCTTATCATTATTTATGCAACATTCGTTCTCTGCGTAACCACATCCTTCCACAGCAAACTTTTTATACCTCAAACTGGGTGATAAGAGGCATAATTCTGCTGTCACATGCTACCACGCAACATGCAACTACGTATTTAATTGAAGTAACATCAGTTTGATAAATGCTTGCTGCAAGGTTGGAGTCAATTATGAATAACCCCGTCAATTTATATACAATCTGATGTACTTTTACTGGAGGGTAATAACTATTGTCTAGAGAGAAAGAGAGCGGTATATCATGATAATCGGAATTAAACCAGATCTATTGCATTACCGGTGACTTTTTAGTACAAATGTTTTCTTACCCTTTCTCCGCGAGCGTTAACAAAACAGATTTGTTTTGAATTCACATCATAATCTTGACTCCATCCTGGGGGAAGTTTCACGAAATTATCCTTATCATGATCGACAGTAAGAGGACTCGAATTGTCAGAAGCTTCGGACAAAGCGTAAGCCTCAGATTCAGTTTGGCTGAAGATTGCTTCAGAGCTAATGTTGGGGCTCAATATTTGTTCATCAGATATACTTTGGTTAATGACTGCAGGCAAGCTTTCTAAGCTAACAGCTACTTTGGCATTGATTTTCTTCTCTGAACTAAAGCCCAAGTTCTCGATATGCCTTACAGAACTTTTAGGAAATGCTTTGTAATGTAAATATTCGTCGGATCCGCTGTCAGAGGTGCATAAAAGATTTTTGAAGCTTACCGCTGTGCTTTTGTTAGCATCAAAGACTGGGGTATTGGTCAAGTTTCTGTTTACGTTATCATAACTTTTAGAAATTGATACGGGTAAAGCCTGAGGAGAGTGTTGGGCAAATTTACAAATAGGAGTTAATCCGTCGTCGAACATTGACTGTGGATATTTTGTTGACTCTATGCTCCGAGGAGTTGGAATTGGCTTTACCACAGACTTGCCGATGTTTGAATTTGTCGTCACATCTTTTGGGATAATGCTAGATACGTGACAACTGAGTGCGCCTAACGTGCGTTCCAGTTTCGTGTTTACCAGAAGCCTCACATCTTCTAGGCTACAGCTTTTTCTGTTTGCTTTTACCCTGTGTGTGATACACGGACTCTTGGGTCTTTGAAAGTGTTTGTAGTACTCCGGAACAACGATACAATTGAAGGTTGCAGATTTTTGTAGCTTTGATTTGCACGGTCTCTTGCCATCTTCCGAATGATGCTCTTCATAGTCGACATCTTTGGTAGCAACCTCCTTATTTTGCTGATGATTGGACTCGATACTGCTTTTGTAATTTAATTTTGACTTGAAATTCTTCCACATTTCTTTGTCGTGGGATTCATTTACCAGATGTTTGCAGCCTTTGCCAGAAGTCTGTATCGAAGGCGGTGATAGTGTTTCTGGCTCAAACAAGTCTTTGCTATTATTGTCACGTTGGAGTGAGTTATTTTTTGTCAGCGTAAATTGTTGTTTATCATCGTCTACAACAAAAGTTCTGGTGGCAGGCAAAAATTGTATCTCGTTGGCCAATTTCTCCAATGAAGGTGTCAGTCTTATTTTATTATCCGTGCTCCGTAACTTCAACTTTAATTGTGGACGTATTCTGACCGCATTCTGTAACTCGATCGAAATATTTGAATAACTTGGATTCTCAAAGTTGTCGAAAGTAGTGCTATCCGATATAAACAGCTGTGAATTCTCCTGATAAGATGATATGTTATGCTCCTTATCAACAGATAAAGATACTTTTCTATCACCCCGTTCATTCTCAGTCTCAGATGGTAGTCTTGATTCGTCATTCAGTATATTCGCTTCTTTGTATTCATCCTGCCTTTTGATGGATTTTTCAAATTTAGGATTTGCTTGATTCAAAGAAGGCCAGTCACTATTGATCAGTGAAATTCCAGTCGTTTTTG